>CM033449.1:44840086-53876350 GCA_019425775.1 Rafetus swinhoei
GCAAGGAGCTGAGTACACCTATAGTACAACTTGTTCTGCAGCGTAGGACCAGGACTCCTGTTCCCTTCCCTCAGTGAGTCATAGCTGATCTGTGGGGGAAAAAGTAGAGAAGTGTGTATATGCCTCTTCTCCTGCACAGCTCAGCTTTCAGGCTCCCATTTTCTCCCCAATAGTTCTGCCAACCTGCAGACATTCCCAGCCTCTCATGCATCTGGAAACTCCAAGATGGAAAATGTGATCTTCATTGTTTCTATGGTAAAAATCAACGCTTATGACAATGTTAAGTAATCACTTGCAGAATAGGTCATGTGGGTTTTTTTCCAAATTAATTTAGGCACTGGGAAGTGGTGTAACAAATGTGAAGTGTGTAAATGTTGATGCAGATTTTTAAGGGAGCCTAAAAATATGTGAAATTCCCTGTGAACATTTTTTTAAAAAGACTGTAACATCTTTTTGATAGCTTTTTGAAATTGGGACACTTGAGAGTGTGAATTTTACCTTGATAATTGGAGATGGTTATTTTGAAAATGATTTGGGTCATGATCAGTGGGAGATTTTGTTTGTTTGAATGGACTTAAACTATTTTAAGTGGAAAACCCCAATGCAAGCAGAACTATAGAGGATTAGGGTGAACTCCAGAATTCTGACAACTACTCAGTAACATTTAGCTTGATGTTGTGGGATTTTTTTGCTTTCTGCAGTGGATGATTATAACTCAAATAGTACTTTTAATAGAAATATAAATTTCCCTATTTTACATTACAGGCAAATATTACATAGCAACTATGACAATGATCACAGCATCCACTGCACTAACCATCATTATAATGAATATCCATCACTGCGGAGCAGAAGCCCAACCTGTTCCACAATGGGCAAAGGTGGTTATTTTGGACTACATGTCAAAGATCTTTTTTGTTTATGATGTGGGTGAAAATTGTATAAGTCCACAAAGAGTAAAAGCACAAAAACATAAGAAATTAAGAAAGGACTGTAAGTATCAAAAAAAGCAGGATGGGCCTGAGTCGGTGAGCAGTCAACTTTCCAAAAACAGTGACAGTGATCTTAAGAAGAAGCTGGATAGGCATTTAAATAACAGTAATGGAATTCAATGTGAAAACACCAAGGATGTCGTTAACTGCTGCTCCTGTTATAAAGTACTGATAAAGAATATTGAGTATATTGCTAATTGCATTAGAGACCAGAAAGCAAATCGCGCTAAAGGAAATGAGTGGAAAAAGGTAGCAAAAGTGATGGACAGATTCTTCATGTGGATTTTTTTTCTTATGGTCTTTTTCATGAGTTTACTGATTATTGGCAAAGCAATTTAATTGAAGATATTAGAGTGTATTTTTATGTATGAAGGAATGTTTTAGCTAGTTTGCCTTAATGGTACTTTATTACTGAGAGATTTATTTGATGTTTTTGTACATTTAATTCTGTCAAAACAAACAATAATTTGAGAGATTGCAGTGATACAAGTTGTCTTCTCAGAATGGATGCCCCTGATCTGATGGAACCAAATTTTGCTCAGGTAAGGGTCATATTAGCAACTTGCCAGAAGCTAAGGGCTGAGTCTAACATGCATTGAACTGAACAGTTGCAACTGCCCATATCTGTAAAATGAAGTGCTCCCTATGAAAGAGTGCTGGACAAGTATGCTGTGCTCTTTCTTGATTAAAACAGTTTATGGTCTTGGATTGGCTCAATAGGCATTGTATCCTAGAATCAGTGATCCTTGTGGGATACATCTCTGTAGTAAAGATAATAAAATTCCAATGGCTACATTTTATATATGACCTGTAATATGACCAACTTGCTGTGTGATAGATGGCAAAACACATTTATTTCTCTAAATGTGAATGTTTGACAATTCCCCTGAGACCATCGCTGCTAAGCTGCTGCTGTCTGTCTCCCTCTTTCACTCTGTCATTTTGCCTCATCCTTTTCTTCTGGCATCTTTTCATGTTTATGTCCTAACACCCACCTGCCTCTAACTGCTGTTGCATCTCCTTTTTCCCTTCTAAATTCTATGCATTTGTTAAAAACAGAGCTATCTTGATTTCCTTCCAGCTAATTCCTGCCTGGATCCCTGCTGGTATTATTTTCATGACATCAAAACTGTGCTCACCATTATTTCTATGACTTTGTCCTGGCTAAGTATTGGGCCCCTCTTCCCTTTCGCTCTCCTTGAACTTTCTGCTGCCTTTGACACTGTTTTCGTCTTTCTTCTTAATTGCACATCTTCCCCTGTATTTGCACAGTGTAAAGATCTACTACATGTAAGCAGGAGGAGGGCTGATCCTCTTTTGGAACCCTACTCTAATACTGCTAAACAATGGAAATGTGATTTCTCTTTATTCAACACTGCTCATTCTGTTATTTCATTCTCCCGCTCATCCATACCTCTTTTATCTATCTTCTCCACTTGTTGCATCCTGTTTTGACATCTAGATTTTAAGATTTTAGGGACAGGGTCTGTTTTCTTTGTCACTTGTCTATGCAATACCTAGCACAACAGGTGTGATTATTGGGTGACTGCCTTTACAAATCATAAATTTTAAACAGACTTATTAAAGTGTTGTGAAAGTCAGCCAGTCGACTTTGTAAAACTGTCTTCTTGCTCAGCACATCTACTGCTTATGTGTTT
Organism: Rafetus swinhoei; assembly: GCA_019425775.1. Lineage (NCBI taxonomy): Eukaryota > Metazoa > Chordata > Testudines > Trionychidae > Rafetus > Rafetus swinhoei. The sequence continues at coordinate 44,842,737 of CM033449.1, forward strand.
TTTATTACTACGTGCTTGATTTATAGACAAAATTCTTTTACTGCTTTTTTACTCTTTTTAGCTCTGCAGACTTTATATCCCTCATGAAGATGTCCTTTGCAATATAGTTAAAAGTTTACAAGGCATACCTAGGGCAAGCGAAAGACCTTTACCAAGCACCTTGAGCTTTCAAACAATGATATTGTAGATGCAGTGAGAGAAACAGGATAACACTGAAATGGATCCCAGTCAAAAGTTCATGTGATAAAACTCATTTTCATAATTGTTGCAACTTATAGCGCACTGGTGAATGTGTTATTTAAGATGCCAAGTAGTCAGAACAGCAGAGCATTGTCATTGTTATCCAAAAACTCATTGGAGGAAAGGGATTTGTATTATGTAAATGATACATTGAATTCTTAATGACTGATTTTGTCTCTTGTGTGGAATAATTAAAGCTGTAAGCCTATCTGGATTCTCATACATAATGTAAGACATAAAAGCCTAGGTGCTAGTGTAAAAGTAATTTGAGTAGTAATTAGAATAAACTAAGTAACTGACAAAATATTGCAAGTTCTATGTAGCACTCTATGATTTCCCTGGTGTATATTCTATTCAGAAGTCAAACCATGCATTTTCCCAGAGCAGACAAATGGCACCATCTATTTGCTCTCAGTGTTAATTCTTAGACATGTGCCATGAAGCTAAGTAAATAAGTCTGTTCTATGCCATGGAAAAAATGTCTAAATGTGTGGGAGGAGGAGAAATACTAAAGATGATGCTAAATTGTTGAGACTTCAAACTACATTAAAATATGCACACACACTTTCATACACAATATTTGCACTCATAACTGCATTTGATTTAAAATGTATAAGTGCAAATGGAAGCATAAAGATGTGTGTGGATCTTGTGTTTTTTTTTAAATAAAAATTTTGTCCCTAAGTATTTTTTCCCCTGAAAGAATGTAAGGGTTAGAATATTTTGCACTTCCCTTTTAACTTCTGTTTGAAGACCTCAAAGCATGAGAGAATTACTTCCCTCACAGGAATGGTGTGAGGCTTCAGAATTATGCCCAAAATTATATCAGACTGTTTAGACTGTAATCAGGTTACTCTTATATACCTGGTGGACAAATTAGATAACAGAGAGACTCTTCCTGCTAGCAGACAAACAGATACAAGATTCAATGGTTTGTGGGTAGCTAGATTAAAAATAAGGTGCATATTTTAAACAATGAGAGTAATTAATTACCTAGGGTTGTGGTGGATTCTCTATCACTGGCAATCTTTGAATAAGACTGGATGTTTTTTCTCACAGACACTTCAGTTCAGCTACAGCTATTATTTGAAGCGGAATGAATTAAGATCAGTCCTAAGGCCTCTGTTATCTAGAAAGTTAGACTAGATCATCATAGTGGTTCTTACTAGACTTAAAAGAGAATTTGTGGCTATATAGATGGTGAAACTGAGGCACAGAGAGGTTGAGTGATCTGCCTAAGGTGTCACACAACATAGGAGAAAATGAAACCAACAGCATATGTCCTGATATTACTAACCTCCACTTCTGTGTTTTAATGTCTCTCCCCTCCAAAAAAAGCCCGAGCCTTCTTGACTTTCTGGACTCCTGAGCACTGCATACAGACTGTGAAACCTGAGAGGTCATTTCTCTTTTGAGTGTTCCATTACTCTGGTATCTTATGTTTTTTATGAATGCTGCCTTATCAAAATTAACACTCATTGTGGGCTGTGTTCCCTCTAAGGTTTCCCATCCATGAGTGGAGTGAGTTTTGTCTTGAGCATCCACATTGACATCATGTGCGCTTATTCGGATGTGTGCCACTGTGGCACCCACACATACATACATATATATACACATTTAAATTGTTATACAAGAAAAAATACTAAACCAAGGGATAATTAATAAAGTGCATGACCCTGTGGTACAGTAATCAGGGCAGGGGGTGCTAGGTAAGGGGGGGGTGCTCAGGCCAGGGGGAGCATAGGATGTGCAGGAGCACAGGGGGTGCAGGATTCAGGGCAAGGGGGAGCATAGGATGAGAGGGCTTAGAGGTTGGGGAGATGGCACCTCCTCGCTGGGGGAGGCTGGAGCTGGGCTGCCCATTCTTCCAGCAGTTCCTTGTAGGGGGTACGCCCAGGACTGGGCTGCTCAGCCCCCAAGGAAGCTGCTTGCTGGGGGGGGTGAGTGTGGGAAGTGGAGCTGAGTGCTGCCTGACCCCTGGCCAGCTGGCAGCTATTTATGGGAGGAAGTGTTGGTGCTCGGCTGCCTGGCTCTCTTGATCCATGGGGAAGAGGGCAGCTGGGGCTTTGCTGCCCAAAGCTCCCAGCCAGTTGATCGGCAGCTCCTAGGCTAAAGGGTCCAGGGCTGCTGGCTGGCAGCCACCCACCTGGACAGTGCTGCCACCCACTACACGGTGGCTGCAGCCCTGTTCGGGGCTGCCCAAGCAGCCACCCCCGGCCATGCAGCTCCAGCCCTGGCCAGAGTCACCCGAGCACCTGACCCCAGACACAAACGGGCAGGGCAGCCTGCTGGCTGTCACACAGCCCCACCAGTCGCCTTCTGGTCCAGCAGGAAAGTGAGTGATGGTGAGTGCTACTGCATGGCTCTGCAGGCAATGTGCGCGGTCCTAAAATTTGTTGTACGTGGCTATGCAGGCACACAGCTTAGAGGAACCCCCCTGATTATGGGTAAGTCTACACTACGGGCTAAGGTCAAATTGAGATACACAACTTCAGTTAACGTTAATTGTGTAGCTGAAGTCGAAATACCTTAACTCGACTTTTGGCGCTGTCCACACTGCACTGTCCTTACTCCTCGTGGAAGCAGGACTAGCAGCATCAACTGGAGTGCCCCTCTCAGTTCAAATTAGCATTTCTTCACCTGCTAATTTGAACGCTGGAAGATCGAGAGCGGCAGCTTTGATCTTCTCTGTAGTGTAGACATACCCTAAGGGAGTAAAAGGAGGGAAATAAGACTAATAAGAGCATATGTTTGGGGAAGGAAAAAGGTGGCTGCCTTTTAAGAACTAGATTTACTCCATATGGGTGATAGTCTCCAGGGGCAGAAGCAGCTTGAAAAGAGAAGGAAAGTAGCTAGTCTGTGGTACAGTTTCACAAAGGCTGCTCTAGCCCAGGGAGCCCATAGAACTGGGCTCTGTGGTAGCCAAGGGGTGGTAGTTGATAGAGATTGTTTTAAAAAAATCTGTCATTTAATACATATTATCATAAGTGGTTCTAATGTTAAAATCACTGGGTTTGTGTTTAACAATATGGAGCCGACAACTTTGACCCCAGGGCTCCATCTTGGGCTTCCCTCCTCCCCCTGAACATTCAATGACTGGTAAAGAAATGTATCCATTCAGATTTTCCCGCCTTTGGGGTAAATTCCATTTACCTCAGGTTCTTTCCAAGAAATCGTTTTAAAAGGCTACGAGTGATGTTGATTGGCTGCTGTCTGCCCCAGAGGCAGGAAGAGCAGAAATTCTCTTTTAGCCATAACAAAAGATCATCCATTAGCGCCTGTCAGAGAAGGAGAGTTGCTCCCTTTTGGTTACCATCACTGATCACCACCAACTTCCCTGGAGATCACCTGTCATCTGTGACTTTTTTCTCCTTCAAAGCTGAGTCAACATGGAGGGACTCCTCAGTTGTCCTCCCTAAGAGCACAAAAGAACCTACAGGTGGACGGTCCTGAGCAATTTACCTTCTCAGCTGCAGCTACAATCGGTCATTGAGATCAGGTTTTTGTGTTGGGGTTTAATTACCTGTTGTTCACTGGCCAAGGTTGCCTATTTGGGATCTGGACTTTATGCCATGGGACACGTCACTGGGTCATGATTTCTTTAGTGTTATTCATTGTTGTGGTGTTGTTTTCTTCCCCATTTTTTACTTAACATTGTTTTAATCTTTAACATACTCTTGTTTGGTTTATCTTACAAAGTGTCTTCATTATCTGAGGAAGGAGTAACCTGAACCTGAGGTTAACCACAGGTGATAGACCAGAGGTGAGCAAAATATGGCCCATAGGCTAGATATGGCCTGGCAAGCCTTTGGATTGGGTCTGTGGACTGTTGGGACCCTCAGGCAAGCTCTCTGCCTGCTGCAGCCCCAAGTTGCTCAAAATGGCTGGCTGCTGGGATCTGGGGCTCCAGCAGGCAGGGGAGCCTGCCTGAGGGTCCTACTGGGCTGCTGGCCGGGGGTTGCCTAGGTAAGTGCCTCCTGGCCAGAACCTGCATCTGGCACCCTACCCCCTCTTGCACCCAAACACCCTGGCCCAGGTCACCACCCAACCTCCCCCCCACCAACTCCTCTGCCCCAGTTCACAACTCCCTCTCAAACCCTTTACCCATTCCTACATCCCTCCCTTAGGCCAGAATCTTCTCTTCCACTCATGTCCCCTGCTGCACCCCAATCCGTACCCCAGGTTCCCTTCTGCAACCAACCTCTGTCTCAGACTCTGCACCCCCTCCATAGAAAATAATGGCCTGTGACCACTTTCCAAAATCTTGGAGTGACATCCTCCCTCCATCAAAAATTATTGCCCACCCCCTGTGATATTCCCTGCTTTGAGAAATGAGTCAGCATCTTTGGAATGGGACATGTGGGCAGATACCACCCTTCTAACATCACAATAACTGATTTTAATTTCCCTGTGCTAACACAGCCTCCCCAGATCTTGCTGTAACATAGTAGTCTGCTTCCCGAAGGGAAGTGGCACCAAAGTCCAAATTGTACAAGGACCTAGGAGATATTGGTAGAGAGAAAAGCAGTCCCAGGAATAAATGGTGTTTGGGAGAAAATAGCATCATTTTCTGTAAAAGATAAGGATCAGGAGCCTTGCAAAATGGGCAAGGCTCCCCTCTTCCCCATCTTAAAGCTGGATGCAGCTTTAAGAAAGAAGAGCAGTGTATGTGCTGCCTCCTCCATCATAGCAAGAAACTAATTGGAGAAAGAGGGCCTAGAGCTGGCTAAATTACAACCTAGCTCCTAAGAGGAGAGCTGGGGATTCTTATTTAAGGAGAAAGAAAATAACTGTTTCAAGTATTAGCAGCTCCGAGGAGAGCTGGGAGTCTCCTATTTTAAAAGAGAGTGACTGTATAATCCAATTGTGGGAGGAGGGCTGGGACCTCCTGAACAGGGACAAAGAAGCCTGGGGGATGCTCATATATGCCCAGAGTAGGTATGATCCTGAGCAACCAAAAAGTGAGTTAATAAACCAGAGGCACAAAGGGCAGGGGAAGGGGATTAACAAATCTGGCCAAGATAATGTCTCAGAGGGGTAGCCATGTTAATCTGTAACTTTAAAAACAATGTGTAGTCCTGTGACACCTTAGACAGTTTATTTGTCTGCAGTCCAAATTCAGTAGTGATAAAAAGGGTGTAGTGAGTTCCTTCCTATTCTGCTGACCAGTTTCCACTTGATGTAAGTGGAGCTATGCGGCAAGTAACTTGCACTAACTTGACATGAGTGTACAAAAGGAGAGTAACTTGCATGCAGAGAAAGAGAAAGAAAAAAGCAATAAGTTGTGAAATATAAAGTTGCCCACTCCTTATTTATTTTTTCATCTTCCTATTAATTGCTTTACTGGTACACCATTTGCAATTCCACTGATATGCAATGCAAGCTCATTTTCACATAATATAGCAGATTGGTTCAAATTACTTCTATCCCTTATATCTATTTACATTTTCTGCCAGCTTTGCATTTGGCTGCAACATTTCCATGGGAATTGCACCAAGTCTATACCAGCTCTGATTTTGGCTCAATAATATTTAGAGATATTGTCAAGTCATTAACCTTTAGGCTGTACCATTCTGCTAATCATAGGAATGGTGCAGGTGGATGACAATAAAATATCTATGACAACCTAGAGATTAGTTACAGGTTATAAAGGTAATAAACTTTATCTACCATTTATGGTTCGATTGTTGACAATAAAAGTGTAAGAGACTATACTGTTGGTACTGTATAGAAATTATCTTTGTGCTCATAAAATTTTCTCATGGCTAAATGGTGGGAACTTTTCTTAAAGGTTTGGCACTTATGTCACAAAATTGAGGAAGAAGTTACCGGCACAATTCTCAAGGGAGATTTTTAACTATGCTTTTAAAATCAGTATTGACTATCATTAAAAAAAAATCCTGCCTGCACTTCAAAAATAATCATGTTTAAGCACAATTATTAGGAACAGAATTTAATTTTCTGTGTTTCCTTGATACAGCACAATTTGGATATAATCACATCTTACAACCATGCTTCAATTTGATTAGTTTTGTAGTGTAGACCAGGCTTTCAAATACACTAGGTATGTAAAATGTCTGAGGAGTAGCTGCCTTAATCTGTATCTGCAAAAATGAGGAGTTCTGTGGCATTTTAGAGGCTAATGGTTAGTCTTTAAGGGTAAGTCTACACAGCAGTGCTATTTTAGAATAACTGATGTTATTCCAAAATAACATAGTCAGTGTCTACACTACAAACAGTTATTTCAACATAGTCAAAATAATGTTGAAATATAGTGATAGAAATGTAGCCGTGTTAGTCTGGTGTAGCTGAAACAAAATACAGGACTATGTAGCACTTTAAAGACTACATAGTCTTTAAAGTAGCACTTTAAAGTGCTACATAGTCCTGTATTTTGTTGAAATATAGGACTTCTTACTCCAACTCCTATAACCCTCATTTTACGAGGAGTAAGAGAAGTCGGAGGAAGAGTGCTGTTTCTCAGACTTTCTGCTGTATAGACAGCGCCTAAATTGAAATAAGATATTTCAACTTAAGCTATGCCATCGACATAGCTCAAGTTGTGTAACTTATTTCGGCTTTAGCCCTGCTATGTAGACGTGCCCTAAGGTGCCAAAGGACTCCTCATTTTTGTAGGTATGTGTGAATACAGTCCATGTTCTAAACAATAAGACCTCTAGGGGTCATATGTGAGCCATTTTATTTTCTTGAGCATCCAGAAGTGAAGGAATACAACAGATTTTATGCTTTTTTATTGCTTATTTTGTGCAAAATCCACTCAAGATGGAAAATTGTCTATATAGTAATGGTCAAATCACTCATATTCCAAACCTGGTTGCAAAATTAAAAGTCTCCTTTATCTTTTCTGTAAGAGGCATAGAATAATTTAGATATTTCACCTCTGAAGCTTTCTAAGCTGTGGAGGCTCTGGAAGGTTGTGGATACTTGACCCACAGCAGGCCAAACCAGTCAGAACAGAGTTTGGCCTGCTGCTGAAGGCCAAAAGCAGATAAGTAGTGAGAACAATGAAGTTATACTGAATTTGGATCACTGGGCCAGATCCCCAGGAGTTGTACATTTTTGTAGGCCCTAGGGTTGCCAGGTATCTGGTTTTGAACCAGACAGTCCAGTATTTGAGCTTTCTGTTCGGGAAACAAATTGAGAAAATATAAATGCGAAAATATAAATGTCCGGTATTTTCTAAATAAGATGTAATGTAGATTGTGATGTAATGTCAAGTGTGTCCAGTATTTTTGTTGAAACCATCTGGCAACCCTATTAGGCCCATTCAAGTCAATGGTGATATGTTGATTTATATAAGTTGAAGCTCTAACCTACTCTGTCTGAATGTTACAGAATTGCAAGGAAAACAAAATTTGTGTAAATAGAGTACTTATCTACCCCTCTCACTGGAATACATCTAAATGTATCTAGATTTTTCCTTCTGTTTCCTGGGTTCTGACAGTTCTTTTTTATTAAACCACTTCTTCCTTCTCCTTCAGTAGGAAGACAACTTTTAAACCAAAGAGATGCCACCCTCTTTAGCCTTTAAAAAGAACCTATTCCACCACCACAGTGTTGGTCAGCATGCTCTGTGTAATGTCATTCTCATAAGTTCAGTTATAGACAGTGACAGGACAGGGGCAGCCATGAGACTCCGCCCATGACAGGGTGTGAAGGGGCGTGATAGTCCCCCTCCTTCTGGGGCCCTGCTCGGACCCTCAACTTTCCTCTGTTTAGAGTTTTCAACATCTAGTCTGCCCCTCTGGCAGTCTGTGTGAGTCCGGGTTTACAATAAGCGGTATGCTCGTACCCGCCTTGGGCAGATGGGCTTGGGGGACCCGGACCTGCCCCCTCTCACGGGTCCCAGCCCAGGGCCCTAAGGACAGGCTTAGACACGTTCCTGTCCGGCTGACGGGGACTCCTGCCGCAACTTGCCAGCCCGCGGGCTCAGGCAGGGAAGCCCCATCCTGGGCTACGTCCTACCCCGGCTCCAGCTGGAGGGCTCCTCAGCCGTCGCCAACCGCACGCCATGGCCACCAATCCTCTCCTGCTCGTAGGGAGAATTTGGCCCTGTTTGGTGGCTCCCTCACCCCCCTTCTCTCCCTCTCTCAACCTCTCGCTCGCTCGCTGCTCCACCTCCCTTGTTCACTACCTCACCTTCCCCCTTTCTCCCGTCCCAACGCCCCTTTTATATCTGCCGCTCCGCTCCCCCTCCCTTATGTCACTTCCAGTGCGATCGTGACATGGCCACGGCACCCCGCCCCAGGCTGTGGCACCGCTCAGCTGTGCTACGGTGCGTGAACATGCGGCGCAACTGGCGGGCCGTGTTCCGCGTTCCCCGTACAGCGCGAGGGTTGGAGCACTCGGAGTGTGGGGCGATGGTGCCCCGTCACACAGTGAAAGTAATGTAGTGCTTCAGCATGATGTATTATTATACTATATCTACTTTAAGTTGGATGCACAACTGGTTGGAAAACAATTCCCAGAGACTTCCCGTGATTCACAGTCATGCAGGAAGGGCATAGCAAGTGGAGTCTAACAGAGATCTGTTTCTGTTCAAAATCTTCATCAATGATTTAGATAATGGGAGAGACAGTACATTTATAAAGTTTGCAGATGATACCAAGATCAAAGGGGTTCCAAGTGCTTTGGAGGACAGGATTACAATTAAAAATGATATGGACAAACTGAAGAAATGGAATGAGATAAATAGAATGAAATTCAATAAGCAGCGTACTTTGCATTTGTCCTAAGGAAGGAACAATCAGATGCACACATACAAAATGGGAAATGACTGCCTAGGAAGGAATTCCGCAGAAAGAGATCTGAGGGGCAGAGTGGCTCAAAAGCTAAATATGAGTTAATAGGAAACACTGTTTAAAAAAAAAAGCAAACATATTTCTAGGATGTATTAGCATGAGTATTGTAAGCAAGACACAAGAAGTAATTCTTCTGTTCTATTATATGCTGATTATGTCTCAACTGAAGTATTGTGTTCAAGTCTGGGTCCCACATTTCAGGAAGGATGTGGACAAATTGGAGAAGGTCCAGAGAAGAGCAACAAAAAAGATTAATGACCTAGAAAACATGAACTATGAGGGAAGATTTTTAAAAGTGGGTTTGTTTAGTCAGGAGAAGAGAAGACTAAGAGGGGACATAACACTTTTCAAGTACATATGATACAAAATGGAAGGAGGAAAAATTTTTCTCCTTAACCTCTGATGATAGGACAAAAAGCAATGGGCTTAAATATCAGATAGGGAGGTTTAGGTTGAACATTAGGAAAAGCTTCCTGTCAGGGTGGTTAGGAAAAATTGCCTAGCAAGACTGTGTAGTCTCCATCATTGGAGATTTTATTAAGAGCATGTTAGACAAACACCTGTCCTGGATGGTTGATCAGTGGGGGGCAACCTATGCGGCCTGCCAGCTGTTTGAATTTAGCCCTTGAGCTTCTGCAGGGGAGTGGGGTCTGTGACTTGTCCTGTTCCACATGGATCCCAGCACTATGCCCCCCTTCCCGCCAGCTTCTTCACACATAGGCAGCAAGTTATATGGGCCCCTGAGGTGCTTAGGCACCATGAATATTCACAGCCAGGGGCCTGGCTCCAGCAATGTTAACTGCAACACAGCCTGAGTGTGAATCTGATAAGTTCAGAAGCCGGGAGCAGCCCAGCCTTTCAGCAGGCAGTTTGTTTATAAACTCCCTGCTGGTGATTAAGGTAACAAAAGGCTTGCCATTAAAGTGAACTAAGGAGCATAACTCGGGTCATCTGAAGAAGTGGGCTGTGCCCACGAAAGCTCATGATACCATCTACATGTTTTGTTAGTCTATAAAGTGCTACCAGACCATTTGCTTGCTGTTTTTTTAAGGCGCATTAGATGATCCCCAAAGCATTATCAGGTCAAAAGATAAGAAACAAAAGGTGAATCTAACAGGGGAGGTTTGCTAGAGAGTTTAGAGGTAGAGTTTGAGAGGGGCTAGATACACTTAACATTCCTTAACCCAAAACCATCTGATTTTAAAAATATATATATAAAAGCACTTTTTAAAAAGACAATCTTTCTAAAAGTGCACCAGAAGACTAAAAATAAGAACAAAGTGTACCAAAAACTCAAATATAAAGTTTTAAGCTAGCAATATAGGAGAAAGATTGGATGGTTAAGTACGATTTAAGGTAGTTTGCTAACTGTTAGCCATCCAATCTTTTTCCTACATTGCTAGCATAAAACTTTATTTTTGAGTTTTTGGTGCACTTTGTTGTTATTTTTAGTCTTTTGGTGCGCTTTTAGAAAGATTGTCTTTTTAAAAAGTGTTTCTTATATATATATATATTTGTCTTTTTTGGTCGTAAATCTAGTGTGTTTCAACTAATGAAAAGTCCACGGTTCGTTTTGATACTCATATATTTTGGGAGAAACTTGTTTCCAAAATGTTTTTGGAAGGGCTTCTGGAAAGTTTGATGTGACTGGAATTCGTGTAAGAGTGTTTAAGGTGCTAGGTGTTGTAGAAACACAGAACAAACCTACCATTCCAAATATAAGTGAGACAACAGATGAGCACAGCTGAGAAAAAGGGTGGGGAGAGAAGGCAAAGAACACAAAGAACTGTCACGGAACACCAACTGCCCAGCTATGGGTGCTGTACACATTATAGCACAAGTAAGCTTTCAGGGGGGAATTGAAGGAGCTGTGGATGTTGATGGGGAGTGCATTTGATAGATAAGGGTAATGGGGAGCTGTTCATTGGAACTCTTTTTTGTTAGTTCTTCATAACCTTAAAATAGTATTTTTAAATTTATGTACAAATGTGGGGTGGGGAACTAAGCACTGGCTGTGCCTGGGGAGGAGGCTTTTACAAATTGGGGGGGGGGGGTGCGGGCTGTGCTCAGGTGTTACACATCAGAGGTTTGCACATGGGGGGGCAATCAGGGAGGGCAGTGGGGGTTACACATGGGGGGAAAGTCGAGCAGGGTTGGCAGGGGATGCTCGGGACAGGCTGGGGAGAATCACCGGCTGGTGGAGAGCACTGGGCTGGCGGGGCAGCCGGCCATGCGGGTCTCCCCCGGGGGGGTGGGAGTATTATGGGCTGGGGCACACCTATGGCAGGACAGAGGTCTGCTTGTGGTGCGCTCTTACTTGCAGCTAGCGCCTCTCCTCCACAAACCAAGGCTCACCCACGATGGCTCTTGCAGTCAGGCCAGCAGTGTGTGTGTGTGTGTGCGCGCGCAACGGCAGTGGAGCTGCATGGCGAGGCACTGAGCCAGGCGGAAGAGCATGCCTGAAGGAGCTAGCGGGGGTGGCCACATTGGCGCGTGCGCAGGAGCGGCAAGTTGAAAATCCCATGACAGAGAGACCGACAGACAAGAACAGTGGCCACTTAATAGAAAGATTGTCTAAAAATAAACATTAAGAAAAGATGAGCTCTAGGAGTAAAAAGAGAATACAGGCAGCAACCTGTCAATAGAGTGTGGGCTATTCTGTTTATTGCATCCAATGTAACATGTATGATTACCTGCCCTATAGGTAGATGACATACGTGTGCATTTGGTGCAAGGAGCTCTTGGCCCTCAGGGACTGTGTACTGGCTTTGGAGACCAAGGTGGCTGAATTGGGGGAACTAGGGAGGGGGCAGAGGTACGTTGATGAGACTTTCTAGATACAGTAAATGGTCCCATCACTGGCCAGATAGCCTCTGTGCTGTTGAGAGGGAAAATCTCAGGAGAGAGATCTTGGAGTCACTATGGATAGTTCTATGAAAACAACCACTTAATGTGCAGCAGCAGTCAAAAAAGCAAATAGAATGTTAAGAATAAATTAAAAAAAGGGATAGAGAATAAAACAGATAAAATCTTATTGTTTCTAAATAACTCCATGGTACACCCACATTTTTAATACTGTGTGCAGATGTGGTCTTCTCATCTAAAAGATATCTTGACATTGGGAAAATTTCAGAAAAGGACAACAAAATTATTAAAGATATGGAACAGCTGCCATATGAGGAGAGATTAATAAGACTGAGACTTTTCAATTTGGAAAAGAGATGATTGGGGGATGGGATATGATAGAGATTTATAAAATTGTGAATGGCATGGAGAAGGTGAAAAAAAGGAAAAGTTATTTACCCCTTCCCAATGAAATTAATAGGATATAAAACAAACATAAGAACATAAGAATGGCTGTACTGGGTCAGACCAAAGGTCCATCTAGCCCAGTAGCCTGTCTGCCGACAGTGGCCCTCACCAAGTGCCCCGGAGGGGGTGGACCGAAGACAATGATCAAGTGATTTGTCTCGTGCCATCCATCTCCAGCCTCTGACAAACAGAGGCCAGGGACACCATTCCTACCCCCTGGCTAATAGCCTTTTATGGACCTAACCTCCATTAATGTATTTAGCTTCTTTTTAAACTCTGTTATAGTTCTAGCCTTCACAGCCTCCTCTGGCAAGGAGTTTCACAGGTTGACTATGTGCTGTGTGAAGAAGAACTTTCGCTTATTAGTTTTAAACCTGCTACCCATTAATTTCATTTGGTGTCCTCTAGTCCTTATATTATGGGAACTAATGAATAACTTTTCTTTATTCACCCTCTCCACACCACTCATGATTTTATATACCTCTATCATATCCCCCCTCCATTTCCTCTTTTCCAAACTGAAAAGTCCCAGTCACTTTAGCCTCTCTTCATATGGGACCTGTTCCAAACCTCTAATTTTTTTTCACAGTCAACCTGTGGAACTCTTCACCAGAGGATGTTGTGAAGGCCGAAATTATAACTGGTTTCAAAAAAGAACTAGATAAATTCAGGGAGAATAGATCCCACAATAGCTATTAGCCAGTGCGAGCATAGATCCAACACCATGTTGCAGGGGTGCCATCTAAAATTGTATTCATGCAAGGGGCAACCCCATCCTCCACCTTCCAATGTGAGGTTATAGTGAGGGGCAGCTTGTTACCATCACCACCCTCCTTGCAGCCACCACTCCACACCATACTGGGCAAGGAGTAGCCCCATTCCCCACCTCCCAGTGTGAGGCTATGGTGAGGGGCAGAAGCAGGGGAGGAGACACACATGTGATGGCAGCTCCTGTTAGACCAGGACTGAATCCTGCTTTTTGGAACACAGTTTCTACACCTGTATTGTATCTGTATCATCATGCATTAATCAAGTCAAACTGAAATGGCTGAAACAACAACTGTTTTATTTAACAAAATACCAAATTTAGAAAGCAAACATAAAATCCGGTTGTCACAAATGAAGCCTGGCGTGAGATAGGAATGGTTTAAGATAGTAGTGGTTTAAACAGTCCTACCACTGTTTCGATGTCCGGAGAAAAGAGGTAGGTGAATGTCTTCAGGCTGAGGAAAAGGAACAAGCAGAGACAGGATGGAGTTGCAGAGACCCAGGTAAGTGAACAGTCTTCTTGCTTCTGGTCTTCTTTCTTCTATGCTTGACATGCTGTCCTGTGTGCGTTGTGCGGACTGGAGGACGAGATGGTGTGTTTGCATGTGTGTATGACTGGCCCTGCTGCAGACTCCTAACTAAAACAAATAAACCCTGAGCTAGCAGCCGTTACAGCTGTGAAACTGGATTGCTGCACCACAAAGGGCTGTCAGCAACCAGGCTGGCTTCTGCCCAGATGGCCTACAAGGCCAAACAGCCTGCTAGCTGTCACCCTAGCACCGCTGGGTTGTGCTGATGACATGCACACAGAGAGCCCGGAGGGGTGGGTGAACTCCCCTTAAGAACCCTCTGGTTACCAGGCAGATTAGGGTCATGTGACCCATTTTTCTCACCTTTCCTCTTTTTCCTGCTCTTTTCTGACAGAAGATGGTAACCAGGAGGCTGGCTGCCATCTTAAAGAGGAAAAAAAATGGAGGACATTAAAAAAAAAAACCTGGTGCCCCTCCCCCAACACCTCCTTCTCGCATCCTGCATAGGGGAGGCAACTTCATGGACCTGAGAGGGGGCCCTAGGAGCATGTGTAGCAACAGTGGTGCAGGGTGAGTGTGCTGATGTGGGGGCAAAAGGAGGGCACCTGCTCTGGAGCTCATGGCAGCAAGAGGGTTGGTGGGAGCACTCTTCTCTGGCGCTAGTCCTGGGGCACCTGTCTGCACCCAAGCTCCTCTTCCCTGACACTGCCCCACCCAGAGCCTGCCCTAAAAGTCCCTCCCAAAGCCTTAGGCAGTGTGGGGGAAGGGGTAGTTTGGATAGTGGAGGATTTTGAGCTCTTGGCATTCTCGGTATCACCAAAATTTCTGCAAACCTGCTGCCCCTTTCTATGCATATGGACAGACAGATGGCCCCATGCTCTGCCCCTGCCCTGTCCCTGCAGCTCCCATTGCTTGGTAGTGCCTCCACATAAGTAGGAGCTGGCTGGAAGGGGACCTGCTGCTTCCAGGAGCTGCTTGGGCAGGTAGGTGCAGCCTGGAACCTCCACCTCCTAAGCCCTTCCCCGATCCCAACCCCTTGCCCTGATCCCCCCCTACCCCTCAAGCCCCTTGTCTCATTTCAGAACACCCTCCTAGACCCCAAACCTCACATCCCCAGCCCAGAGCCTTTACCCCCAGCTGGAGCCTGCACCCCAACTCCCCTGCACTCCAACCACCTGCACCAGATTAGGGCTCTCTCTTGCATCCTGCATGCCTCATTTGTGGCCCTACCCCAGAGCCTGAAACCCTGGCTAGACCTCTCCCTCCTTCCCTCCCTCCCAGAGTAGTCCCATCCATTGGATGGTTTGGGGCATTTGCCCTGGACCTCTTGATCTGGGGGGGCCCCATGGCAGCTGATGGCAGTGCAGTTGGCCCTGCTCTGGTCCAGCTCTTCAGCTCTTGGCATCTCTTGGGGGAGGAGGGGTTGTGGGGACTTTGAAAGGGGTGGGAAAAGTGGGATGGAGTAGAGCAGGCACAGGGCTTGGGGAAAGGGTGGAATGGGGCAGTGGGGGGTGGAGTTGGGCAGGAGGAGGTGGGGGCAAGGTCCTAGGGCTGGGGAGGTTATCCCAGGCCCCACAACCCCAAAACATTTTTTTGCCCCAGAGGACCTTCACCATGGGGCGTTGATGGCTTTGAACTTGGAGGTATCCAGTTGTAGTTTGAATAATGGTGTATTGGTATGTTCTGTTTTGTTGGTGCTAGGATGTTTCTGGTGGGTTAGTGCCTCGTAAATAAAGTAATGTTTGTAACAATCCTGAAAAGGTTTTGAGAAATGGGGATAGTTATAGACTATAATAATTTCCTTCTCTTATGAGATGTGTTGACTAGAGTGTGTGGAGCTAGTGCTTTCAGGCAAAGATTGTTCATTTCTTTTCAAATGTAGTTTAGATTTTTACTTTGGCATGAATCTCTTCCTGAAGTGAAGTCTCCATATGACTCTTATATGATGGTATCTATAATCACATAGGCAGAAAGCCATAGTTGATCGTAGGCTAATTGTATTTCCTGGAATCCTGGAAACCTTGCCCACAATCAGATCCATGCAGAAAATACTGCCAAAACAAACAGACCATTCTTTGGAATAAAACATACTGCCCCTAGAAATACTCTTATGCTGATTTCTACACAATGCCCTACTTGTGGCATCGAACACCACTGTCGTATATCTGCATCTGTAAAAATGATCTGCAGATATCTGCATTCAGATCCACAGATGCAGAGATCCACAAATTTGCATGGTTCTAAAGCAAAAATTTGTATCTGTATCCGCAAAAATGAGCTATGGATAGCCATATCCACATCCATAGATTTGGAGACTCATGGATGAAAAGCAGATATCCAGAGATTTGCAGGGCTCTAATGATAGCTCAGCTCAGGGAATAGAATTTGATAGTTGTACAGCAACAAAGCATAAATAGTTGTTTGGCTCAATTACCCAGCAGATATTATTGTTACACTAGCCAATTAGCCCGTCATAAGACGGGATTTTCAGGTCATCTCTCCTGAGCTCTCTCGCTCCGTGTCTCTCTCTCTCTCTCCTCCTACTGCCTCCCCCTCAGCTCTCCTCCGCCTCCTGCCTCTCTCTCTGTCTCTCCCTTTCTCTTCTCCTCCTCCTCCTGCCTCTCTCTCCCCTCCGTCTCTCCCTGCCCCCCTTCCCCTTTTCCTCCCCTTCCCTCTTCCCCTCCCACCATGGAGCTCAGCTGAGTGCTGCCTGCTCAGCCGGGCTGACGGGAGGGAGGGGCGGTGACTTACACAGCCAGGGTGCGGGGCCGTGTACGTCACCACCCCGCCCCCCCTTCGCCTCCCACCACGGGGGAGCCCAAACGGCCCCTTGCGCTGCTGGCTCCCCCAGCGGCCCAGCTGAGGGGCGCAGCACTCAGCTGAGCACCACAGCGGGAGGGGAAGGGGGAGCGGTGACGTACACGGCCCCGCCCCCTGGCCGTGTACATCACTGCCCTGCCCCCTTCCCCTCCCTCCGTGGCGGCTCGGCTGAGGGGTGCAGGGGGAGCCGCGGGGGAGGAGGGGCGGGGCGGTGACGTACACGGCCAGGGGGCGGGGCCGTGTGCGTCACCACCCCCCTTCCCCTCCCCCACGGCGCTCCGGCTGAGGGGCACAGCACTCAGCGCCATGGCGGGAGGGGAAGGGGGGGCGGTGACGTACACGGCCATGCCCTCTGGCCGAATACGTCAGTGCCCCGCCTCCCTTCTCCTCCCGCCGGGGCCCAGCTGAGTGGCGCAGCGCGAGCGCTGCTCAGCTGGGCCCTGGCGTGGGAGCAAGCGGCGATAAGCGGCCATTTGGGACATGCATGGGGAGCGCGGACCACAAACGGCCACTTGCCGCCGCTTGCTCCCCCGCTGCCCAGCTGAGCGGCGCTCGCACTGCGCCGCTCAGCTGGGTCCCAGCGGGAGGGGTGGGTGGGGCGCTGATGTACACGGCCAGGTGGCGTGGCCGTGTACGTCAGCGTTACAGACTCACAGACACTGGGCTACTATATATATGATTTCCTGGTTTTGTAGTGGTGTATCTAATACCCCCAAAATGTAGTTAATTATCCTCATATTTGTATGACTAATACTTTGGATCCATTCTATTAAACTGTAAAATGGTGCAAGCACTATTTCTGAAAGTACATTTGTCTGGGAAACACTTGTTTTGGAGGGCACGTGTAACACTGAAGGGATTAAAACAGCTAAAGTAGTATCTAAAAAATAGGGACTCCTCATGAGAGTACAACAATTCTGTGGAAAGTCAGATTCTGTACTGAAACTGGTTACTGTTAGTACTTAATGTCTGTATAGCATTAGAGAAGTGTGGTGGTGTTTTATAGAGTGTAGAGAGAGTCTTTGTCCCAAAGATTTTACAGTCTAAGGCAGGGGTGAGCAATAATTTTTTACCAGGGGCAACTTCAGAAATTTTTGAAGTGGCCCCAGGCTGCACCAGAAGGGGCGGTGCCTCAAGCGAAAGAGGTGGGGCCAGGATACTTCCCTGCTTCCCCACCCACAGACCATGATTGGTCTGGGGTTGGGGGAGCATGTGAAGTCTTTGCCCTCCCCCCCTCCAAGATTCCCCCAAGGCGCCCAGGCCCCTGGCGGTGGGAGGAGACTTTGCATGCTCCCCCTTCTGCCCCCAGGCCAATCACTTCTAAGTGCTGCGTGCGCCTTGCAGGGCAGAGGAAACTTCGTGTGCTTCCCCCCCCCCCCAACTCCCAGGCCCTAATTGGCCTGGGGCCGGGGGAGCAGCAGCGCTTCGGTGGGCCAGATCAAACTGCTTCACTGGCCGGATTCGGCCTGCAGAGGCCCTTTTGCCCACCCCTGGTTTAAGGCCTCAATTCTGCAAGCACTTAAACAGGTAGCTGTACTCACAGTGAGTAAATAAAATAAGCACCTGTTTAAATCAGTTGGAGCATGGTGGCCCATATTGAATACAAGGTAGCTGAAATGAGAGGATATCAGGCAAGGGGGTCTGAGAGAGAGAAAGGAGCTAATATACACAATATTCCATGAGGCTACTTGGATGTGTATCACTTCCACAACTTAACTATTTTAACTTTCAGTTATTTACAGGGATACATTGGAGAGTGGATCTGTCAAATATCTACTTTGGGGAAGACCAGTGTTTAAAACTGATGCTTATCATTAGTCTCCCAAATCTAGACCTGGGCATCTCTCACTGAAGTCACTCGGAGTCCCAGGATGCTCAGCATTTTTTAAAATCAGGCCATTTACTGCAATGTCTAGATATGGATTTAGGAGCTTAATTTCAGGTCAATATTTTTTTTTTTTTAAAGAGCAACTTTCAGCTGAAATTCTGGGTTATCACTAGGGAAATAAACATAGAGCTTTAAGGGCCTATGTATGTTGCAGAGATACAGATTTCTTTTAAAAAATAAATGAAATGTTAACGAATCTACAGATGGGAGGAAGAGAATACTCAGCCAATGTATGATTACATACCTCTGAAAGAGAGGGAGAGAGATCAACAAAAAACACCTTCTAAAACTTCTGTCGTCACCAGTCACCGAAATCTTACTACCTTTCATTTGTTTTATGGATTATGCTATCTCATCCTGAGTAATATCCTTCTTAAGAACAATTTTATCTATAAGGAGCAATTTGCCTAATTGTATGTTAAGAGAAAAGAATCTCATTCTAGTATCAGGCTGAAAGTTCCAAGGTTCGCTATAAAATTGGGTGAAAATCTTATCAGCAATCTGTATGGCCATATGAAGTTTTTCTTTCTCCACTAAATACTGTTCAGTGAATTCTGGCCTGTTTAGAATTCTAAGTGGATTAAAACAACAAATGGTCTGGTAGCACTTTATAGACTAACAAAACATGTAGATGGTATTATGAGCTTTCGTGGGCACAGCCCACTTCTTCAGATGACCCGAGTGGGCAGAGAAGTGGGCTGTGCCCACGAAAGCTCATGATACCATCTACGTTTTGTTAGTCTATAAAGTGCTAACAGACCATTTGTTGTTTTTTTCTGTAACAGACTAACTCGGCTACCCCCTGAAGTAAGTGGATTAAGTTAGACAGACTTGGAGTATAACAACTATGGTTTTCCATGAAATTTCTTCTGTTAGAGTATACAAAAAAAATTACTCTCCACCTTGACTCTTATTCAACCATACTAAGCCTCGTGTGATCTGCCACTGTGATAAATTTTATCTTTTGATTATCTTGGAAAAAAGTGCATACGGACTTTCCTCATAGCAGCAGTCCTGTACTGCCATGCTTCCATGTGGCTGAACCTCTCCCTATCATCTTTCAGTTCCTTGGCTGTGATTAAGGGCAAAGGGGGCACAATACAGGTATTAGTGGCACGGTGTAGGAGTTGGGGGTTCAATAAACTTGACAAAAGCCCTACCGTAAAGTACACTACATGATTATCGACAATGAAGGGAGGGAGAGACACAAAAGTCCCTTGTGGATGTGAAAGTTTTTTTGTTGACAAAACTAGATGTTTGTCGCAGCGCAATGCGAATGCTCTTTGGGTTTTGTTGCCAAAAAGGGTTTTTTGGCAATAAGACTTGCCAGCATAGACAAGGCTTGAGTCGCTAAGGCAGGGATGGGGAACATTTTTTTGGGTCAGGAGCTGCTGACCCACAGAAAAATTAGTTGGTGACCGCACACAAGCGAGAAGCAAAAAAACCAAACAACCAAAACCAAAAACAAAAAACCCAAAACAAACAAACAAACAAAAACAAACCCTCACTGACATGGCTCCTTACTGAGGAGAAAGACACTCCCCACATTCCCCTTGCACAGCAGAGTAGCTAGTAGATTTTGGGTGCTCCAGCCCTGTGGTGGGGAGGCAGGGAGGCTGGAGCACCAGCATGGGCTCCCCAAATGCCCTGAGCCTCGGGGGCCAGATCCAGACAAGTTGGGGGGCCACATCCGGCCCCCCAGCCTGAGGTTCCACACCCCTGCTCTAAGGGACTTAACACTAAATGATAAAACTTAAAAAAGCAACCAATGGGCCTGCAGCCCCTTAGAGAGTAACAAAGAAGAAGTGGGTTGTGCCCATGAAAGTTCATGACACTATCTACATTTTTTTAGTTAGTCCCTAAGATGCTGCAGGACAGGTTGTTGGTTTTTTTCAGTTTTTTCAGTTACAGATTAACATGACTATCCCCTGAGACTTTTACCTAAATGCAGTGTTTTCCCCAGGAATTGAAATTAGGGGAAGTGTTCAAATTTACGGGGTGTGTGTGTCAGGGCCGATGAGGGGTAAGACCATGAGGGTGAAGGTGGGCTGTATGGCACCATAGTAAAAACTGAAAAATGTTTCATGACCATTTTATTAGATTTAACTCATGTTTTAAAATCACACAAATTAAAGTTGGCTACTCAAGCCTTCAATGAAGCACTACGTCTACATCCTTCTTGGTTTCTTGTTATAATTTTGCACAACTCTGTTAATGAACTTCTCGAATGCAATGCGTTCATCTTCGGTGGCTTCTCGTGTGTCCGATACTTCCATTCCTTCAATTGATATGCTCATTAGTTCATTCACATGATCAGGCAGAAGGCGACTTTCTTCAGAACACAAAATCTATTCAATGATTAAAAAGAAAGCTCAACTGTAGCTGTTGTGACTGGGAGTAGCAAGAGATGAATTCCTACTTCTTTCATCCCAGGAAACATAGCACAAAGATCCGGTCGAGCCACTAGTGATGATAAAAAAGAAGTTGAAGTCAAATCTTCATTCATTCATTGTATGATATTCCACTCTGTGTTCAAATTCTCTATTCTGTCCTGAGCACATGGCAGCCCCATTGCTGGTAGTGCCTCACTCCACTCAACTGTCAGTGTTTTATAGGACAGGCATCTGTAAAAGCTATGTAGAGGTTGAGTAGAATCTAGAGTCGCTGTTGTAGATTTTTAAGAATCAAGTCTGTGTACTTTTTCAGTTGTCTTAACAAACACTTCTTGTCCTCTTCACTTAAGGATTCAATATAAATGCCTTCATTAGTCTACTTCTGGACTGAAATCTTTGCTTCTTCCAGTACTTTTTCAATGGATAGCTCTCTGATTGATCCAAATGTAGCTTCTATTGCTGGATAAAGATCTACTACTGTTGTAGCAAATGCCTGGATGGCATTGTTTAATGACCCAAGTGGTTTCAACAGTAGATTTACGAGAGAGAGATTTACGAGTTATAGCATTGGAAAGCTTTCCTTCTTCATAAGCTTTTTTGCAAGAGGTGCACCAGTAGCCATCTTTTGTAACTTCAATAAATGGGAACACTTTGATCGACAAACATCGGGAACTGCCTTTAGGTTTTGGAGACGCTGTTTCTTCAATAGGTAGCTGTATTTGTGCTTCGGGCTGGTCAGATGTAGATACACCACTTGACCCTTCAGATGACATGTTGATATATTCTTGGTTCTTGATGTGTTCTTCACCTTGGTTAGTTTTTGAGGCCTTTGAGTGGAATTGTTTTTTGTCTTTTCATTTTCACTTTGACCTGCAATGTATAAAAGAGATATGAATAAATTAAATGTTTTGTTAGGATAATGCAAATTTAACATAAGGATAATGCAAAATACACCAAAACACATAACAGAAAATATCATATTGCCTCTATATAAATCCATGGTACGTGCACACCTTGAATACTGTGTGCAGATCTGGTCACCCCATCCCAAAAAAGATATATTGGAAGTGGAAAAGGTAGAGAGATGGGCAACTAAAATGATTAGGGGTATGAAATAGGAGGAGAGATTAAAATGACTGGGAATTTTCAGCTTAGAAAAGAGACGACTAAAGAGGGATTATGATGGGGGGTCTATAAAATCTTGACTGGTGTGAAGAAAGTGAATAAGGAAATGTTATTTAATCCTTCACATAACACAAGAACTAGCAGTCACCCAATGAAATTAATAGGCAGCAGGTTTTAAAAAAACAAAAGGAAGTACTTCTTCACACAACATAAAGTCAACCCGTGGAACTCTTTGCCAGGGGATACTGTGAAGACCAAAACTATAACAGGATTAAACAAAGAACTAGATAAATTCCTGGAGAATAGGTCCATCAGTGGCTATTAGCCAAGATGGGGAGGGATGCAATACCATGCTCTGAGGGTCCCTAGCCTGTTGCCAGAAGCTGTGAATGGGCAACAGGGGATGGATCACTTGATTACCTGTTCTGTTCATTCCCTCTGAAGCACCTGGCCTTGACCACTGTGAGAAGACAGGATTCTGGGCTATATGGACCACTGGTCTGACCCAGTATGACCATTCTTATGCAAAAATTAATTATAATAATAAAAATGTTTAGTACAGAAACTCCGCAACATAATGACCTCTCAAGATAGCAACAATGTGAGATAACAACCTTGGCAAATAATGCATTTTAAAAATCTTGGCCTACTAGGAAACACATTTATATAAGTTTCCATTCCTAGTCACAAATCTAGTATTCTGGAGCAAAGTCACTAAAATATAGTCAAACAAACAAATATTTATTTAACGTGCCCCTCATTTTTCCCTCCACCTTATCCCACTCACCGGTGTTGTCCTTGGTCAGTGGAGACTCAGAGTTCAGAGGTGCTTTCATGTGAGTACACCTCCTAGGTGGGGGGGCAAGAAGGCACCTTGCTTGTTCCTCCAGCTGCTCACTGTTTGCTCTGGCCACTGTTGTTCGCTGTGCCATCATTCATTCTATCGCTCTGTTGCCAATGGCCCTGTGCCGTCACCTTCTGTTGCCACCTGCCACTGTGACCTCTGCAAGTTGGTCTCTTGAGGTTCCACCCAGCTCTCAGTGATTTCAGCTGAGCTCTCAGTGGGGGAACCTCGCTGCTAGTGCAGTCTGGGCTGTCTCTTACACAAAAACACTGTCCCCACAGGAACTCTGTCCCCACAGCAGGACTAAGCACTTAGACCTGATTATCAGTGATTTCAGCTGTAGTGGTCACTTAACAAAACAAAAGACTATATATGGAGCCTAATCAGCTCTGTCTTTAAACAGTGGAGAGGGGCAGGTCAAATAGTACTTGTGACTCAGACAGGCCATGAAGCAAAACACCTGTCCCCACCCTCTCTCTTGATGCCCTCAATCAGTACAGGTTAAGTACAGTTCTACTGCCCTTTACTCATACAATAAGAACAACAACATTTCATTCCCGGCCCCCCCTGCATTCAAGTTATTTTTAACCCAACCCCAGCCAAAATCTATCACTTGGGCAACACAGCTCTGTTTGCTGGATACCTAGGTAGATTCGGTGTGAATGTAAATACAATCTGGTCCTGAAGCCTTTTTCCCCAGCCCCCAGCTCATCACTAGCTGTCAGGGAGAGCTCATTTTGACTTTGCTTACAAATCATAATTTGAAATTATTAGGTTGGCCAACATCACCCAAATGAATGCACTGACATTGTCATAAAAAAACAACAGCTGTGTAAGGAAGCTAGTCTATGTTCATACTTTTCAAATCTATTATACTTTTTCAGATACACATATCTTATCATACACTGTATATTCTTTTAAAGTGTGTATTAATGTTTCAATTTCAATTCAAATTTCCAAATAATCACTAAATTGGCATGTAACTAGTTCACAAAACTGGGGGGGGGGGGTTGGGGAAATTCAGGGGGGGTATACACCCCCACAGGGGGTGTAGGGAAATCCCTGCCTAAATGATAACAGTAAACTAATTAACAAGGGAAACTATTTACAGAGAAAACAGACCACAGTAGGCATAGAAATGTGACAACTAATGCTGAGGCAAGGAAGTTTCAAACATCCTCACTGGTGTCAAGAAGGAACTGAGGGTGGACGGGGCCTAGCCATGCCCTGTATGCACTGGTGATGTTAAATTGTGTTTAATCTGTTTAATCAGCTAATCAAGTAGTCAATGGAATTTCCATCAACTACTTGGCTAGTCGATAAGGGGGGAAACTGCAGAGCCGCAGTAGGGTTAGCTCCTGTCCCTGGGAGCTCTTAATACATTTAAAAGGCAGAGGCACAGTGTCTGGGCCTGGGCACAAGTCAGCAATCAGCTGATTCTCAGCTCACACCCAGTCCACCCATTATGTCTCTGCCTCCCCTGATCCCCACATAGAGACGGTTCATTGGCTCCTGCTCCTGCTCCCCCCACCCCTTGCTTCCTCTCTCTGATAGAAGCAGCAAGGGGTGGGGGAAGGGACTAGTTGAGTCACTACTCGACTACCCGATAAGTCAACTAGTTGCTTACATCCCTATATAGCACGAGATATGCACTCCCCTCTAAGTGGTGCTAGAACTGGTTTCCATTATGGATACTGCTCAAGGAAAATCTTCTGGCACTGACGCACATGGAAAGCACACCCACCCACATTGAATGGTCATGAGCAAGCAGTCAAAGAACTTCCTCTGTCATCAGCCTTTGAAGGCCCCTGGAGAGATGTACTAATTCAAAGCAGATGCTCCAGAGATCAACAGACAAAGAAGAGATTTTTGGATAAAAGTGCTGAGTTTAGGTTGATGCAGGGCCTTCTTCCTCATCCAGCAAATAGACAGGCTGTCTGGGTCCCAATCCTAAGGGGAGTGTTGGAAGGACTTGGCCTCTCAAGACTGTGGGCTTGTTCTGAGCTAACGGCCTGATGATCTTGTAACCACAGAGAAACCCCAAGCTGGTAAACTTATTAGTATACATGTACATTCTTTTTTCGTTTTTCATATATTTTCTCTTTATTCTTATGGTTAAAAAGCATCAAAGTAGAGTGATTGGTCCAGATATAAGTTATCAGACTCCGCAGAGAAAGCAAGCAGGTCTGTTTATGCAGCTTGTCTCTGCTAGGAAATACACAGTGAAGACAGAGAACTGAAAAGCCTGGACCTACTTTAGTCAGAGAACAGTGAGATGCAGATTTCCAAGCAAGACAGGCAACAACTGAGGCGGTGGAGATCCGAGAGTAGATGCCCTTCCTTGCTGAATCCCATATGTCTCGAGGGCAACATCATACAGAGAAATGACATCAATTTTCCCTGGAGACATGTAAGCGTTACAGAGAACTGAGTGCCCTAGACAGATCTTATTGTGGTTTTTATCCAGGATAGTGCTTAGATACCACCATAATAAGCAGTATATATATGCAGCCAAATTAGATGTCCTCCTATATTTTATACATTTCCTCTACTTATAACCAGTATGTTTACTTCTGTTTAAGCTATACATTATTTGTTCTATTGATCAGTTGAGACCAAGTTTTCAGAAAAGCTCGGCACCCACCTTTGAGGACAGATTGGAGCACACCGAGGCCTGAACTCTTGAAAATCTGACCCCAAACCACACAGTGGAAGCTGTGGGGTACTTTTAGAAATCAGAGTTTTACTTAGGCATTTGAATGAGAGCTGAGCTCTTGTGAAAATCTAGCCTTAATTGCAGTGGGCTGCATAATTGCAAATCTGGCCCTGGGAACTTTTGAAAACCTTAGCCTCTATTGCTGCTTCAGGGGAGCTGTTATGAGCCAGTATGGGGCTATATTTGACAGGACGATTTAAGACCAGCTAGTGGGGAAAGAGCAGCCAGATTACATGGGAATCATTTTTGCTTAAACCTGAACTCATTTTACAGCACGCTGAAATTATTGCTAACTAAACTGCTTCCATGTCAAAGGCTGCAATAACTGTTCACTCAGACTGGTTGAAACATTATCAAGTATTGATTAGTAATGGCATCCACAATCAAGCACAGGTGTGGCAGACGTAAGGGTAATAAACAGAGTCATGTCCTCAGAGCCAATAAATTCTATGCAGCTTATGCACTCTTTTACATTAAATGAAGTCTTGCTTCAGTTGTATATCTATTCTGTGCCTGGTCTATTATACAGGATAGCCTGAAAAAGATCCCAAGGGTGAAAAGGGAAAACACTCTATTAAAGCAGGCCACAGTCCTCTATCCAGAAATCAGATAAATGAAGTTGCTTTCATGTTACTGTGCAAATGCAGATTATTTCTGTTTTACTAGTTTGGGTCATAGTCTGCTTTGCTGTGTTGACACTGGTTCCCTTTAAGGCCTGTCACTCTCCACTGAATTACTGCTAGAGACTTGTTCAGCAGTAAGGTTATCTCTGCACTATGGTGTTTTACCGGGAGGTATCCCGGAAAAACTCCGCCACGTCCAGGGGACGCGTCTGCTCTTCCACAAAAAAAAAAAAAAAAAAAAAAAAAGCGGAAGAGCAGACATGCTCTTTCAGAAGCCCTGTCTTCCTCCTCCCACAAGAAAGAAGGGATCTTCTGAAAGAGGAGGCTTTTCCGAAATTTGGCCCAGTGTAGGTAGATAGGCCAAATTTCAGAAAAAGCCTCTTCTGAAAAAGAGAACAATCTGCGTACCTTTTCCCAATAGATCTTTGTAGTGTAGACATAGTCTGAGATTTCTGCCCTGATCAACTTATCTGTTGCTTTCTGATAGAATAAACAACTAAATAAGTTACTGTAAAATACAGGAAATTTTTCTTATCTCATGTGCTTTAGGACTTAAACCAAATGTAAGCACTTAGGGCCAAATCCTTAAAAGATATTTAGGCACCTAATTCCCAAGGAATTTCCTAAATACCTTAGAGGATGTGGGCCTTGATAAAAAGAGATCTTGCTAAATTGTTGTCCAGGGAGCAGATGGAACTAGTATTAGTTCCTCCTCGTATTCTGTTGCTAAATTACATTAAATGCAGAAAAACAAAACCCTGAATACAGATAGGACCTCCGTGGTCTGACACCCTGGCTACTGTCCTGCTCCTGGACTCCTCTCCCTGCTCTGGCTTTGACACAGCTCTGGCTTTGAGACATTAGCTCCTTTCTCTTATAATCCTGGCGCAGAAAGACCTGTAGATATAACACTTGGTGGAGATGTGTGATTCTCCTAGACAACTGAATCAGTCAGCATGTGGGTTGCTAATTGATACAAGTTTGCAGCACACAGCACAGGCTTTAAAGCCAGGACAATGGGGCATGCTTTGTCCCCAGGCCAAGTCCCAACTAGAGATGTTAAAAATTGTGTAATAGGGTAACTGTGTAACAGCTAAAAATTTTAGCGATTGCATACACAGAGTTCTGCAGTAGAAATCTTAGCTTCCAGAGCCTGCAGCGAAGACTCCCGGGGAGAGTGAGGCCATGAGCCCCTGCTGGCCTGGCTCCCTAGGAGCAAAGCAGGCAGCCCTTGCCTGCCTTACTCCCAGGGAGGAAGCTTTGCTGCCCTGCTGCAGCGACGCCACCTCTCCGGGAGCCAGTTGAGTATAACCGATACCGTTAAATCAAAAGTATCAGCTTATCGGTTAAACAGTTATTCTGTTATAATCTAACATCCCTAGTCCCAAGAGGGGACTAATGAACTGTTAAACTCAATAATCCACATTAAATACACTAAAGAGAGAAATTATTTACAAATGAATATAGAGGGAGTAACTAAAGCTAAAGCTGGAACCAAGCGATCCAAGCACCGTCACTGGTGGCAAGAAGGAAATGCCCTATATAGTGTGGCATGTGAGCCCCACTTCAGGGGTGCTGAGCCCGGTCCCCCATTGGTACTGCTGAGGGAATATCTTGTGGCACAGGTGCATGCAGCAAACAAACACACCTACACTGAATGGACATGAGCAACACATCTTAAAGAAAGGCAGTTACGGAAACAGGTCACCGTCTTTTTTGGCAACAAAAAACTTCCACCACCTTTTGTCTCTCTCCACTCCCTTTACTGTCTAATCATGCACATTGTACTACAGTAGGTTTTTTGTTGAGTTTCAGGCCTGTACAAGGGGAGGTGCAAAGGCACCTGTAGGGGAGCCTGGACAACCCCGTCTTGACCAGAATAATAATGTCTGCATTGTCCGGCCCTGCCTTGACTGGACTAACGATGGCTGTCTTTCCCGAAGTGCGGAATTTTAACAAAGCAAACCCAGGCCTGACTCAAGTCTGGTGCATGTACACACGCAGGCCAGGCCAAGGTGGGGGGAGCTTTGAGAGTCAGGAGTGCTTTAAACAATCATATGTAGGGAGTATGGTATAGTGAAAGAACATCAGGAGGAACTTGATTTCTAATAAGACACCATGCCAAGAACATTGGGAGAAACTTGGTAGTGGTACTTAATATTTCTGATAAGCAAAAATCACAGATACAGCCATAGAACTGTCAATCAAGTATAGTTGTTTTGTTTTGCAATAGTCTGAATAGCAGGATGTATCCCAAATATGGGCATAATAGGTATTTTATACAATACATAATCAATTGGTAGATATTACTAGAACGACCAAGTTGAGTATAAATATAGGTGTAGAAAAGATAATCAGGGGGATGGATTGGGTAAAGTGTCCCTGTGACGACGCGTTGGGGTCCCCTGACTCCTGCACCCCCGTAATGGCACGAACAGACTCCACCAGCCCGTAGAATGGAGGGAGTTTATTCCTTCTCCAGGATACAGCACAGCACAGCACAGATGTAATCTGGTTACAGGGCAGGTCTAGGATGCCTCAGCCCCCCTTGCGATGCGGGAGATTGGGCCCCTAAATCCCAGCCCCTGGCTTAGGCTGGTTCCTCCATGATCCCAGACAGAAACTAACCCACTCTCTTCCAGCCCTGCCCCAGCCAGGGCAGCATTTCCTTCCTTTGTCTCTCCTTTGGGGGTAGCTGGTCAGACAGGTTGAGAGACCCTCTTTGCATAATGACTCATCTCCAGTCCTTCTGGGCTGTGGTACCGATGGCAGCCAGTGGGGGTTACCACAGAGCCAGCATAGAAACCAGCCAGGTACCTCCACTACGTCACAGTCCCCACTACCTTACTCGCTGCAACTAGAAGCTGTGCCTGTTCCGACTCACCGATGCATTGTGGACACCTCTGCGTGTGGGGAAACAAAGAGGCTGCAACTTCCCATCTGACAATCGTAAGGGTCTTAGCGGTGGAACTGCATGTAATTTATAGAAATAAGTACAGGTATATCCATATCCTTAAAACTGAGTATCTTGTGTATTGTCCTAGGTGTAGGTGTTATATTGTCTGTGCTACATATCCCAGTCATTGAAATAGAACTGTGTAACTTTGCATTGCTTTACTTTACTATTCTGTGCATAATAAAGTTAAAAAGAGTTTATCTGAGGAGTTTACTGGCTCCTCTCATATCTAAAACAAATCGAACCACATGACAGCACCACCCCACAGTCCTTCATGGTCTGCTATGGGGCCAATTCTGGCCAGCTGGAGGAAAGCTGCGTCGCCCCAGCCTCTCTCCCCCGCGCTCTGGCCGGTGGGGAGAAAGCACAGGCGGCGCGCTGCCCCAGCCTCCCTCACCCGTGCTCTGTCTGGCCTGGGGAAGCCTGATGCTGATTCCCCACTTCCTCCCCCACGAGAGAGACTGGGGGTGGGGCAGCCACCAGCCCCTTCCACAGCTCACACACACACCCCAAAAAATTCCTGCATATGGGCCTGAGTTTATTGACCTCCAGCATGCTTCCCTCAATGTCCAATTAGTCACTCCGACCAGTGCTATGAACTCTGCTGCTCTGCAGCCCTGTAAACGGGTGCACCCCTCCCCTCTGCAAACCTCGGGAACTTTAAAATCCACTTCCTGATGTCTGGCTCATTGTGTAGATGGCATCAGCTCAGGGAAACTGAGGTGGCTATTGCTCAAAATGCAGTCCTGCTTGGAGCACCCCAGAACTTTTGAATCTTATCAGTGTGTGAGGTGAAGAATTGGAGCAATCACAGCTGTGAGTGACCGGTAGGAACTAGGACACGTACAGTCACATTACTCAAACCCTTTGTGAGAAGGGGTATATTGAGACACTATGCAATGCAGAGCTAAGATAAAGGAACTCTGGCAGGTGTACCAGAAGGCGAAAGAGGCAAACAGCCAGTCTGGTGCTATACCCAAAATACGCCATTTTTATAAAGAACTGTTCACAATGCTGGGTGGGGACCCCATGTCTACAGCCAAGGAGAGTATGGATACTTCCCATAGCTCAGAGTCAGAAACAGGACTTAACCCAGAGGCAGAAGTTCTTGATGAAGAGGTGGAAAGGGATGGGGAGGAGGGGCTCACTGCGGGGTGAACTGCTGTGGCAGCCAGGAATTGTTCTTCAGTCTCAAGCTCATGAGAAGTCTCAGCAACTGGAGCATGAAGCAAGGGAAGAGTTGCAGGAGAAGCTGCTCTATGTCAGGTGGGGGGGGGGGGGGGGGGCAGCAGCCATGCAGGGTGGTAAGTTGCTCTATTGCAGTCAGAGGAGTGGGGGGGAGGAGTGGCAGCATGGGGCAGTAAGTTGTTCTATTGCAATCCGGGAATGGGGATACCGGGGGTGAGAAGTGGTGCGAAGAGCTGGTGGACTAAGGAGGCTCCACCAGGCGTTGCTGGGACTGGTGCTTAAGTGGGTGGAGTTCAGTGGGAGGAGCTGGTGCTTGGGGATTCTGTTGGCTGGACCCAGCACTCAGGGAGTGGCCCAATGCTGGCAGTGTTGGGGCTGGCCTAACACTTTGGGGCGGGGGGGGGGGAGCTGGTGGCTTGGTCCATTGCTGGGTCTGGCACAGAGCATGGGGAGGTTGCAAGCTCAGCCAGGCACTGGGGCTAACTGGGTGCTCTGGGGCCAGGGGAGTGGAGACTTGATAGTGTGGAGCAGGGATGGCAATTCAGGGGGGACAGTGGTGGTGTGATGGCTTGGCAAGCTGTGGCTTGGCTGAGTGGACCAGGACTCCTCCAGTCTGGGGAGCCCCTCAGGGCTTTTCCTTTTAGAGGTGCTTATGGGCTCTGGCATGTGGAGGTGTAGCCTTGAGTAGAAAGGGCAGGGCCATCAGGCTTGCCTCCCCAAAGTACGGGCCACCTTTGTACTGTCAGATTGCAACCCCCCTTCGTGGGAGGCTCAGAGCAGTGGGTTGGCGGGGGTTGTGATATGACAGTACCTGAAGTGTGGGAGGGAGAGGGAGCTCAGACAGGGGGTTGGGTAGTGGGGAGGGCTTGGGGTGGAAGGAGTGAGGACAAGGAGTTGGGCTGTGGGGAGTGCAGGAATCAGGGCAAGGAATGGAAGCTGTGGGGATGCTCAAGACAGGGTTGGGGTATGCAGGAGTCAGACATATGGGGAGTTGTGGGAGGTCTCTGGGCAGGGGATGCAGGAGTCTGGGCAATTTTGAGAGGTATGAGAGGTTCAGGACAGGTTTATGTCACTGGTTTATGTATTCAAGCTCTCAAATGCTCATCTTAATGTAAACTCCATCTTTGTCTTTTAAGATCACAGTCATTATTATGTGCTTGGTTTAAACAAAGTTCAAATTAGCCCAATTTTGAGAGGTATGAGAGGTTCAGGACAGAGGACTGGGTAGGTGCGTGGGGAGTGTGGGGCTGGGAATGCCTGGCTGCCCGAGCACTGGGGCTGGAGCCTGGGTGCAATGTGGCTGCACTGCCCAGGGGCCGTGGGTGCTGGCTCACCACCTTCTCCCCATCACTGGTATGGGAACTGTATCAGTGTACAGTGGCTGGCAGTACCCAGAACCCCACCCCCAGGCAAACACTCTTGCAATGTTGTGCCACACCGGGGAAAACCAGCTTACTTTCACATTTGGGTTTATAAAACTGTTTGACAAACACCAGTCAGGTTACTTGATCCAGCCACAGCAGAGGGAGCTGGATTTGATGACTTTTCGAGGTCCCTTCCAACCATACATTTTTATGATTCTGTGACTGTGTGTGTCTTTCTTCTGTGGAACTCAGTTTGACTATATGTGTCAGAATTACTCTGTGACAGAAATATACTTAAGCTTCATTTCTATATTGAGATCTGCCCAAATGCTATCAGGTGCCAGCTCCTTATTTTTGTAGCAGGATCTGTTCATTCTTGTCTCTGTTCCTTACATGCTTTTTTGAAAGTATGTGTCTAGTTATTGCTGCTTTGATTCTGCTATTCTCTGGAAAAAATGTGACTCCTTCCATAGTTTCCAATTTTCCAAAGTACATTTTCTTAACAGATTATTGCATTCTGCTTTCTTTATCATTTTCTCATTCTGTTCGCTGGTTCTAACCTGCTTCTAGTCTATATCTTCTGATCAGTAGATCCTTTAACTATTCATCAACAACTTTTATTTTTCTTGCATCACCCCTACCTACGACTGAAATGTAGCAGATTGTCTCGTAGTTAGTACTCCAGAGAGTCAGGAAGGAAGCACCTTTGTACCTCCAGCTACATTTGTTTTTTTCTCTGTAGTTGTACTGCTATCATCCCGTTTTCTGCTTACAGTGTCTACTTCTTCCATATAGCTGCCACTATTAAAATGGAGAGATGTGTTTCTGCTCATTTCTGATTAAACTAATATTCATACAGAACACAAGGTAAACCTTCCTGCTGCATTACTGTAGATGTAGTACATATATTTCATTTCTTTTTTACACATAGGTTATATTTTAAATAGTTAAATTCCCAGGTGTGCAAGCAAAAGAAGAATCTTATGTTTAAAATATGCTTGTTCAGTGATATGGGCACACAACAGTTACAGCAGCAACCTAGGAAAACCTGTTCCCCTGGGTCTCTGCAAATCCTAAACTCTCTTATGCTGGATGGGAACATGTGTTTGCAAATTGGTACTTGTACAGGTACTAACTGTTTCATGTCCTGATATGCCCATTTTGCATTTGCATAAATATATTTTACATGCTGTTACACATTTGTGTGCACACAGGCATATTTGCTTACTCTGGCCAAGGATAGTTTCTTCTCACTGGTTTATGTATTCAAGCTCTCAAATGCTCATCTTAATGTAAACTCCATCTTTGTCTTTTAAGATCACAGTCATTATTATGTGCTTGGTTTAAACAAAGTTCAAATTAGCCCAATTACACTAAATTCCTCTTCTAAAGAAACTTGGGCAGCAGTTCTATAACAGTGTTACCTGGTACTTGGGTTTCTGAAGTGAAATAATTGCCTACACAGAGCTGCCTTTTGTTTGTTTTATTTATAAAATGATCATCTTGCTGTTTTTTCCCCACTCTGCCTTCACTTTATTTCTTTCTGGTTTCATTAAAATAGAAGCTTTCATTTACCTTTTTATTCTTTTCTCTTCATCCGTTATTAAAGACCATACATAGGAAGGGCTTGCTGTCAATACAATCTGTGATATCTGTGGCTATAAGAATTATCCTTCTTGACAGTCCCTCCCTTCATCCAACTAATGCATTAAAACAAACCTGCAGGCCAAAAGGGCCAACTATGTCAGAAAATGGGGCTGCTTCTCACTTCTCTGACCTTAGACTCAGGCCTAATGAAAAAACAAACCTAGTACGTGACAGCGGTGGCCTCCAATCCCATCCCTTTCTGGTTCTCCTAAGCCAGGGTTCTCAAACTCCCAGTCAGCATGCAATCTACGGCCCAAGAACTTCCCCCAATACAGCCTACAAAATATTTTGAAAAAATTTAAGGAAGGCCATGCAGCTGCTAACCTGAGGGATTTGGGCGGGCCGGGGGGAGAAGAGGGTGGCACACAGGGACTCATCTGTGAGTACAGCTCACAGCAGCACCCAGTGCCCACATAGTCCCAGCTGCGGAGGGCTCAGTCCGTGCTGGCTGTCTGCAAATTGTGCTGGCCAGGGAGCTGCCTCTGCTGACATGCTTCTGCAGGCAGCAGGACAGGGCTGGCGGATTTCACTTTTGTTTACCCCGGGGCAAGAGAGGGGGAAACCCTCCCTCCCCTTCCAGAGCCCTGTTAGAGGAAGGTGCCTTTTGGCTCTCTAGGAAGATTTGAGGACTGTTACTGGCCCTAAGGTAAATTGAATTTGAAACCCCTGTCCTTAGCTGTCCTGCTGGAGACCTCCATTTCTGGCAAGTTATCCAGGTTGCCCCAGTATATCCTGTTGCTGGTATTTCTCAGATGCAGTTGGATACAAGCTGCAATATCTTCAATGAAGATTAAATTCAGATTCATTAAGGCCAAAGATGGACCTGGTGTCTGTTAGACATGGTATTCAGCTCCATCTGAGAAGCTTCACAGTTGCCTTATTACACACCCCACTTGTCACACAAATTGTTAATGGATTTGAGGGCTTATAACATGTCAGCTCATGATGAGGCCCACGCAAGGGGTGATTTTTTTCCTTTCCTCCCCCATCTCACAGGTCAGACTCATCACCATGGCACCTCCAGCCAGAAGCCCTGGGAATTAGCTCATCAACTCACTGGATGCCTCCTCTAGCTGGTGTCTCTCCATGTTCTCGCTTCCTTCTCTAGTCCAGACCCATGTCCCTCTGGCAGTGCTCACTCCAGTGTCTGAGCACCCTTCCAGGGCAGGGGAGGTGTTTATCCAGCTTTGCACTCCAGGGTCCTCCCTTCCCAAGGGGCACCCAGTTCTCCTCTGAGAACACTCAGTTCCCCTGTACCCACCTTGCCTCAGTGGCCCACTATCAGTCTTCATCTAGCCCCTGCCCCAGGAGCAAACTGCAATCTGTAATGGTCACTCATCACTGGCAAAGGGGTGTGGACCTGCTGCCTTTACCTACCATGGATGCCCCTCCCAGCCCCAGTAGCCTCAAGCCTTACAGCTTGCTTGGTCAGAGCTTCCCCCTGCCCTACCCACAGCCAGGTCCCTCCTGCTCTCTGTTCAGAGCAGTAGTAAGTTCTCCTCTTCTTCCAGGAGCCCTTCTTTATATAGCCCCCCAGCTGGGCCCTCAACAACTGCCTCAGCTGGGGCTTTGCTCTCAGCCCTCACTCAGGGCTGGGTTTTTGCCCTTAAAGGATCAGTGCCGGGCAAGCGCCCTGTCACACCCCATATTCTTACAGCCTATGCTTACGCAAGGTGTTCAGATCTTAGTCTGTAAATTTCATTCTATAGGGAAGGACAGTTTTCTTTCAGGGAAAGATGCTCCTGATTTTGATTGTTTTATGGGAGTCTGCCTTTCAGTTTTGCTAAAGCAATTAAATATTCAAGATGCACCTGTCAAGTATTCTGTGTTTCCATTATTTGAGTTTCCTTAGTTTTACACTTCCCTATTCAGGCTTTTTATTCCATTCCATGTACACACTGCTTTGCCATTAGAGGCATTCTTATGTGCCAGTTGTGCTGTTTGTGTCTTTTTAGGATATTGAGGGCTGTGTCTAGACTGGCATGATTTTCCGCAAAAGCAGCCGCTTTTGCGGAAAAACTTGCCAGCTGTCTACATTGGCCGCTTGAATTTAGACAAGAGCACTGACTTTGTAATGTACAAAATCAGTGCTTCTTGCGCAAATACAATGACGCTCCGTTGTAAAGCCCTCTTGCGCAAATGCTTTTGCACAAGAGGGCCAGTGTAGACAACCCAGAATTGTTTTATGCGCAAAAAAGCCCCCATGGCTAAAATGGCGATCGGGCTTTCTTAAAAGCGTGTCTAGATTGGACGCTTTTCCGCAAAAGTGCTTTGCGCAAAGCATCTGTGCCAATCTAGATTTTTCCGCAAATGCTTTTAACGGAAAAACTTTTCCGTTAAAAGCATTTGCGGAAAATCATGCCAGTCTAGACGTGGCCAAAGAGTATATTGCTTTCCAGCTTCCTGACTCATTCTGCTTTGCAATGACAGGATGTCTCAGCGACCCCTTTGCTTTTTCCCAAACAGGCTGTTCTTCCACACAGCATGAATTTCATTCTTATGGGACAGAATTTTGCCTGCATCACATAAAACCAATATTAATAATTTTACAGTAAAATCCCCAACAATGCAGCTTTCTGAACTAGAGAATATAATGCATGTTTTGGGAAGAGAATCCCCAAAAGTTGATGTGTTAGCTAGGGATGACTACAGTGAAAATAGTCCAAGAAATTCCCACAACAAGACACATTACAGACTTGCCACAAATATTTAGCGCTTGTTGTACATATCAAGAGTTCCAGGGTGGAAGAATTAATGGATAGACCAATAAAAAATGTTACAAAAGAGATTATTTTGGCAAGATTCAAATCAAGGATTGAAAATCTTTCAAGGCTACCAAGAAAACCAGATAAGAGTAATTTGTTAGTTACAAATGTGCCTTTTCTTTTTTTTCATGTGCTTTTATTAGGTTATTTCTGAATATTTTTCTAACAGACCAGTTCTCTAGCTCCGTGAAGAGCTTGTGGTGTCAGAAGATTATATTGTCTCACACTTTTTAAAATCCTGTCTTGAAAACTTCCTTCACCCTTTAGTTTATGCTAACATCTCATAAAAGCAGACCTTACACACACTGCCAGGAACTCACCCCAGAAAAAGGAAGGCAGTAACAGAACTTTTCACGTCCTTCTCTCACATGAGAGAGATGGCAATGATATTACTGTGACTCAGCCTCATTGAGCAGGGTTTAAGAGGCCACCAGTGTCTTTTCTATTAATTAGACAATTGTGCAAACTCCAGGAAAGAATTAGAAGAGGAAGTGAATGATGGACCAGGTGCAGAGGGAATGCACCTGGAGTTCTGGCAGCATATGTGAGCCCTGTCTTTGCCCAGAAACTGTCTTTGGAAAGGATCTAGTAGGAGTAGAAAGAATTGGCATGACAAAGCTGTAGCTAAACCAGTTAGACGTTCTTAGGCCAAATGTCTTGATTCATAGATTACAAAAACATAAAGGACTATTGTGAACATCTAATATGACCTTCTGTATAACATAAGCTGTTGACTTCCTTATTAAGTGGGACACAGAGGCAGTGCTAGCGCAGAATGGATATTGCAGTTACAATAAGTGACATTTTAAAATTCTAAACATAAGACTCTCGCCGTCTGCCCCATTTAGGTTTGATGTCACTCATCTACCCCCAGCTTACCCCACTTTCCTCATCCATGTTGCAGTTTCATTCTAACCAAAATACTGAAATCCATAAAAATGACTGTGCTTTAACAGATGGGTCCAAGTTGGACACAGTGTACCATTGGACACAGCGCCACTCAGGGCTTCTGGGGAGCATGGCCACTAGTGAGGGTGCTGCAGTTCTCCATTTCTGTGCATGCCCTCTGCCTTGGTGGATTAGCCAAGGGCCAGCCACCATGTGGCCAATAAAATGTTGGGAAAACATGGATGTCAGGATATTGAGCTGAAGCTGGTTCTGCAGGGTTACAAAGTTGAAGGTGTTTTAGGGCTTGATCCAAAGCCTATTCAAATCAATAGGAGGCTTTCCATTGACTTAAATCGGCTTCAGGTCAAGAGTGCCATGTCTGTTTTTAAGTTATTTTGTGATAGCTCACTTTGATCCTTACTTGTCTTCACTGTAGCAAAAGGACATTCAAAGCCTTACTAACGTAATGTATCTTACAATGATAGCATATATTAAAATATAGGAGTACAGCCGGTCCCCGACTTGCGAACGGTCGAGTTACGACCGTTCGCATTTACGACCAAAGTTCCCATGGAGCGGTCGTAAAAGCGGTCCCCAACTGTACAGCCAAAGAAGATAGAAAGCAGAAAATCTCTCCAGAAATTCCTTGAATGTTGGGTAAGTCCATCAGACTTTTAAGGAAATTTCTGCTAATTGTTACTAAAATCCTCACAGATTTCTGTTGTTCTTTTTACTCGTGTGTGCTAGTAGCTCCCAATGCTTACAAAGCATCTACACATACAATCTTAAGAGCTAATGTGAAGTAAGTTGTATGATCATGGGCAGAAATTGCCTAGTTTTTTTGCAAGTCTTTCCCTTCTGTTGATACATTTTGACTTCATTATATAGTGATTAGATGCTGAAGACACTGACTAGGCTTTGCCTTTATTAGATCTGATCTTTCCCTTGTGGCAATATCACATGGTGGCTATGTCTAGACTATGGGGATACCTCTGGTAACCTGCAAAAACCCCACCGCATCCAAGAAATGCATTTGTTCTTCCGCTTTTTTTCGAGGAAGAGCAAACGTGCTGTTTTGGGGAGCCCTGTATACCTTGTTTCACAAGGCATAAGGGCTCCGCCGAAAGAGGAGGTTTTCCCACTATTTGGCTCTGTCTACATGGGGCCAAATGGCGGAAAGCCTCTTCCTTAAAAAAAAAAAGAAGCCGAAAAAGCTATGCAAAATGCAGAGTGCATTTTGCATAGCTTTTTCCACAAAAACGCCGCAGTCTAGATCTAACTTCAAGATGTGGTGCCTAGCACATCACAATATACTACTTCTCTATCCATTGGCGCCAAGGTTTTGTTTGAAATACTAGGAAGTTCTTAAGATGAGGCAACAATAAAAACACATTGTTGCTTCCAAGAGCAACATGATATTAGATAGCCTCCTGTTAGTTCCATGTATGTAATGAATGTTGCTTTAACACAAGCAGTGGATCAGCAAGCTCCACTTCCAGAAAGTTGTTAATATCTTGCTTGCAAAAGTAAATAGTATAATTCTCAACCTAAGAGAGATTTACATTATTGATTTCCTAAATACCCAAGCTGAAGTAAAATGATTAGGATTGCCACGAGAGAGTTTTTAAGCTGGAGAAATAAAATTTGGTCATGAAAGGGTGGGTTTTCCTAGCCTAAACTTTTTTTCTTTTGGACAAACTGTAATTTAATAACTACCACAATGGCATAACATTGACCTCCTCATGTAAAAAAGGATTATATGTCTCAGTTTGTCTTGCCACACAGATCACATGGTTGGAATTGTTTTTAAAATGTGGGAAAACTAGTTTAAGGTGAGCCGTGCACCAATGGCTGTATATTTCGTATTTTCTTACCTGCTGTAAGGATACAACAGAGTAACAAGGAAGTTTGTTTTCTCATGGGGTGGATTTAACTTAATAATAATAAAGTTGGATTCAGCACTTATCCTTTCAAATATAACCCTTTAAAACCTCACTGATGTCCAAGGCCCAACCTCAAATAAACAATATGCTAAAAAATATTACTCATATAGATGAAAGCTGAAAGGGCATATGCAGAACAAGTATCATGCACCTGAATAGTTGCAAGTTAGTCTGATGACGATTTCAGTCTACCATATACACTATTATTTATTTATTTATTTATTTATTTATTTGTCTTATGCAGTCCCGTCAAGCCAAGCTACAACGTTCAAGGCATGAAGACCTCCAGGAAGTGGAGTCCTTTTGTAGATCCAACAATTTGTCTCTTGGTGTGTGACTGCCCATATCAGACTGTCTCTAAAACACCACTGAAATTTTGCTGCAGCACAAATTCCATTTCCGGTATGAAACTGGTTCAGAAGGCTCCATTGCCTTCACAGCAAATCAAACCTAGGTTGACGCTGAATGAGGAGTGAGACAAAATAATTATTTGCCACTTATTCTGTTGACCCTGAATCTCACCATACATCCTCTCCTATAAATCCTATAACAGGCAATGAGAGAGCAGATGACCATGTGGTTAATAGTAGATGTGGAACATCATTCAGTTTTGTCATGAGCTTTGCTACACTTTCTTGTCTGTGAACGCTGGGAGGAGCAGTATTGCATATATTCCATATATATCACATGGATTAGATTCAGATTACAGTATAAATTTGTTGTAGTGCCAGGGAAGTTGATGTGAGATTAGTAATGTGTGGTATCAGTTCCTGATCAGAATCAGACCCTAATATATTGTTGTCTCTGTCATACTTATTTGTATATAGTTTTCTATAGTTCTAGGACGCAGATCAAGAAGTTATGGGCAACCACAATCCCTAGTGAAACTAGCAGGAGCTGCAGATGGGTGTTTTAGAGAAGGCCTTCAAGTGGTTATAGGCACCTCTCATATCTGAGTAAGATAGGTGGAAATTATCCCTAATGCATATTATCCAACTACAGATGGAGAAACTAGCTCAGAAATATGAAACTACTTGTGCAAGGTCACACAGCAAGTTGGTGGCAGAGCTGAAATTAGAGCTCAGAAATTTAGCTCCCAGTCTGTGCTCCATACCCCATTCAGATAATAAGTAAAGCATAATGTTGAGGGACCGTTGAGCATGAAAGTGCTTAGGAGAGTACACAGTTACTGGGACAATTGATGGTTTAGCAAGATTTAAGTTTCTGGGCTATAGAGTTACCAATTAATTTGTTTAAATACTTTTTTTTCCTGAAAAGGCTCTACTGTTAAGTTATTAGCAGTTTACTATTTCTTGCAAGACTCTTCAGAGAAAACTTGCAGTATTTTAAAATATTCTCTTTATTGATAATTTTAAGGAGTGCAGTTCACACAAACAATTTCAAAAGAATAGCATACAGCAGCTGCACAAAATTTCTCTCCTATCTCAAGAAGGGGGGCATACTGAAATCCATTACATTTGAAACAAAACTCTGATTCTATCACTACTGAAGTTTGTGGTTTGAACCTATCTGTAGTTGAGCTAGTATATGAATATGTTATTCATTATTTTTGGGAGTCGACATACATCCAAACAAAAGGAGTAGAAGCAGAAGAAAGTAGTTTTCAGGACATACTCCATGCCTCTATCCTGCTCAGCCTAACTCTAACTCATTCACCCCTGCATACCTATGACTGTGACTTGCTTAAATTCCATTTAAGCCTCATATGAGTAAACAGTGAAGCATATTAGAAAATTAAGATTTGTAATTATAATTAGTAGTTCTGAGCCCATTAGTGGTGGCATAGCAGCCCTTTTGGTAACTAGTGCTACTGCCCAATGCCGATACAGGAGCCCAATTTCAGAGTTTGTTTAAATAGTTTCCATCCTGTTGTAATATTTGGCTTAGTAATAATAAAAACATGGTTGCTTATATTTTAAACATTTTCATATGCGTATTTTCACCACTGCCACCTACTGAAAAGAATCAGAAATCTTATTAGGTAAGTCATATGCAAAATACTCCTAACAGAAAGTCCCTTACAGATCAGTCATGATTTTGGAGCAAGAGGACACAACATCTAGACAAATCAAATAGACAGTACAACACTAAAGTAGCTTAGTTTCTTTCTCTCCATCAGTATCCAGAGAATAGTTACTTCTCTTTCTGAAGGGATCTCATTTAAGAGGTGGGACAAAGATTAGTTCTGTCCTATCCTCTTCCTTAATAATTACATGAAAGCACTTGAAAAGCAAGTGAAATATCAGCGGCTTGGCTAAGACCAACTCAATGTTTTCAGTCCCCTATGAGGCTGTCACTGATCTGATTTGTATGTACTCAGGCAGCCATTGAAGGACCAGTGGGGCACAGGCACAGCAGATGATGCAAGGAAATCACCAGTCCTGCATATCTCCCACAATTCCTGCTAGGAGCACACAGAGGATGAACTTTGTAATCCCTAGCTCCACTAGTACATCACATTGGCTGCTCCAGCTGGGCACAAGAGAAGAGAGACAAGGAGGCAGGCCCAGACCTGTGCTGTGATGAATGGGAGTTCCCTCCACGGCTGTTGCTCATTTCTCTCATCACAGATTCCTGCACAGCTTCACATACCAGCCTGTGTTTGAAGAGACAGTACTCTGAGGAAGCCTGGAACCCAGCTTGCCTCATCACTACTAGGTAAGACTGGCTCTCCACAGGAGCACGCAAGGAGAGCTCCAGTAGTGAGGGAGTCTTGCCCAAGACAGGAACACAAAGGTACATCTTCTCTAACCAGTCATTGTAAGGGATCGGTTTTCCACATGACTAGCCACTCCACTGCCAGAGACCTCTGGCCAACTCCCCTGGCACCAGCAGGTTAAAGAATTTTGGGACCCCCTAACCTTCCTTAAAGTGTCCCTGCTCCATACATGTCCCACTCTACACAGACCCCAGAATGCCCCTCTCCTTATCCCCATATAGCCCATCACTCCCACTGCACTTATCCCAACACTCCCCCACATCTCAGCAGCCTAGACATATATCTTGCTCACCAGAGCTCCCAACACATCAACTCCATCTACCATAACCCCCAACATCCTGGCTCCCAACTTACTCCCAGCCCCTCACTCACCATCCCAG
Organism: Rafetus swinhoei; assembly: GCA_019425775.1. Lineage (NCBI taxonomy): Eukaryota > Metazoa > Chordata > Testudines > Trionychidae > Rafetus > Rafetus swinhoei. The sequence continues at coordinate 44,884,689 of CM033449.1, forward strand.
GAACTTCCTGGCTACTTAACCACTCTCATGCCCAGTCACCCACCTATCTTTGTGCGCATCATCCACTCTAAATTCACACAGCTCCACGTGCTCAGGTTTGGCCGGGCTTCTTTGTCATGAGACAGAGGGGTGACTAGGCTAACTTTGAGCGAGTAATGTTGCAATCTAGTGCATGGGTTGGAACACCTCTCAGTTTTCTTTCTGTTTTTCCTCTCAGTGGTCAAGGTTACCTACTGCAAGATGGGGACTTGTGCAAGTATCTGAGTACACATTGGTTAACTTGGGCCTGTCTGTTACCAGGGCACCTACAGGAGACCTGGCTGTTCTCATGATCAACTACCACAGTGGAGGAGCTAACTAGAGATAACTCCATTAGTTGTGGGGAGAGGAAATGTGGTTGCTAGAGGGCTTCTTGGAGAAGGATGAAGTTAATATTTTTGTATTGTGGGGAGAGCGTGGTATACAGGAAATGTCATGTACTGATGACCTAGGCAGGCATTTTTATGATGGAGCCCTTTGTTAAAATATCACTGCTTTGTGTACATTTGAAGAATTCTTCCATCACTTTTCACTTCATGGAATATTCTTGATAAAGCCTTAGGATTTGACTGCTCATCTTTAAAATCTTGTGCTTCTTGATTAAAGACAATGGAATTTTTGCCTCAGTAGGAACTGAAGGACTGGTCCTTCTGTTCTTCATGTTCTAGAATAACAGGCTACCTCAGTCCTGGCCTTGTGGATGGAAGACATGGAATCCCATGCTAGTTCATTGGAGGGTCAGAGAAAGCATTGTATGTTAAAATAATCCTACAGTTAGAACATTGGCAAAAACTTAAACATTTAAGTGTTAATAGTTCATTTATTTATGACCTTGATCAATGATTATTAGTTTGTAGCCTGCATTCATATCCAAAGAGAGAAGCCAAACCTGCAATATTCCATGAAGGATCTTCAGATTTTTGCTGTGGAAAGAGTGGTACAGCCTATCCCAGGGCTTAAATTCTGTTGAAAGGTAGGGAGGGGAGCCAATGTGATATCATCCTCTCACAGGCTTAGGAAGTCCCTGTACATGAGTTCCACATGTTCATGGTGTAGAGATTACAGAAACCCAGCAGAAAGTGGTTGGAATGAATGCAACAGTTTAAATTATCATTTAGACATTATCTTACCTCATTGCTGTGTGCCACCTAGTGGTCACTTTAAATTTCACAACTAACACCAGATGGGCTTACTAGTTTTGAGGAGGGAAGATTTGCTGAGCAGGGAGGAACAGATCTAAGGAACACCCGTTTTTTGTGGTATCATCCATCTATAAAACCAAAGAGGGTCTTTTTTCTGTATAAGACATGGCCTTGTCAACCTTAATTTACATTCATTTCTGCTCCATAATGCTATCATCTTTCTTCCCTTCCCCACAGTTTAATTGGTGAGAGGGGACCAGCAGAAATCCAGTGGGACACTGGGCTTCAGCCTGGATGCCTCTGTCCTAAACCCAAGAGCAGTATGGTTTTCTGTGTAGAATATGGGATGTGTGGGGCTGCAGGATAAGACACCCTGCCCATAGGGAGTGGAAACTCTGTAGCCAAACTCACGAGTCAATTTTTCACCTTTCCATGTCCTCACTTGGTCACCCTTATACATGGCAAGGTAGGATTTATTCCTAAAATCCTCTCAATGGAAATTCAGTATATACTTTACAAATCATTCACAAGATCATGAAACTTGACTTCTGGCTTTTAGATTCAGAGCAGTGAACACACTCTCTGCTATACCTTTTTGTGCATGGCCTAACATATTTTGTGTGTATTTTTTGAGCTATGGCAATGATACCATAGAGACAACATGTTGCAATGAAGAAATGGTGTTACGCTGTTTGACTTTCTGATTTAATCTGTATTCATGTTAGTTGTAGTGTGGTTATATTTTTGTGTGTACTGTTTGTTAGAAAATTATTAATCAATTACATTTTATAACTAGTAGAAAAACTTTGAAAAAATATTATTCATGATAGAAGTATTCAGAAAGAAATAAAATCAACTTAGCAGAGGTTTTAATTGGCTCAGCAACCATGAACCCAATATAGTTTGGGCTTTTTTTTAACCAAGCTGCATTTAGCAAGGTCATCTTACAAACAACTGTTTCAGTGGCACTTTTTATGTTAATATTCTCAGCATGACTCAGGCATATTTGTACCTTATGATAGGTTAATCATTTATTAAGAGCTTACAAAATTGGAAAAAGAAGCCAGCAAGCTGGAAAAACAAGAAACTCTTGTAAGTGTGTTTATTTTAAAATATTAGAATGCCTTTAAAATGGATAGCTTGTAATTTTAATAATAAAAAAGGATCTGATGCAAAGAAGTGAAGGGAATATTCCATTAGATCCCCAATGTCACTTTTTACAGTGAAACAACCATTCATCTCCCTGGGAAGAGTGCTTTGTTTTATACAAGTACTGTAGGTCTTAACACAGTTTTGCTTTTGCATACACAAGTCAGGCGTTTGTGTTTCTTTTCTTTATCTTTCAGCATAAATGTAGCCAGGACATTAATTGAAGTTGGATTGTGGAGGAGTCAGTGCACTAATTGGAGAAATAAAAAATTAACCTTACCTATGGAATGTGCACACTCCAGAATCACAATAGCTCCTAAATTTCACTCAGAATAGCCACAGCAAAATTCTGCCTTTGCCTGCCTGATCCTTTCACTGAAGTAGTTAGATCAGCTGATCCTTAGAGAACTGATTTGCACTCTCAACTCCAGCTGAAGACAGCAGGAGCTGAAAGGCACAGGATAGGGCCCTCTGCTAAAACCAGGAAGCCCACAGTTGGATTTTTGGTGTGTTCTGATGTGTTTGCAAATCTGGAAATCCTAAGACTAAGAGAGGTTAAACCTCTGTATTTGAGTACTGTGTCTAGTTCTGGTGTCCCCAATTCAAGCAAGTTATTGATAAATAACATATTAATATTGTTAAACATACTATATTGAGTAATAGATTGCACACTTTCCGTCTATTTGGTTTAACAAAAAGAGAAGTTTGAGGGATGACTTGATCACATTCTATAAACACCTGGATGGGAAAAACAAAGGGCTTGTAAATTTAACAGACAAAAATATAACACGATCCAAAGGCTAGACAAATTCAGACCAGAAATTGTATGTAATTTTTAATAATAAGTTTAATTAACTATCGGAACAATTGTCCAAAGATTAGGATAGATTGTTTATCATTGGCAATTTTAAAATCAAAAATAGGCTCTAATTCAAACTAGGAATGTAAATACTCATTAAAAAGTTAACCAGTTAAGAGAGGGGGAGGGGGGGGACTTGCTCTAGTTGGCTCCACCATGCCACAAGTGGGGGGCTTGCTCTGGCCAGGCCTGGCCCCTCCAGTTAACTGGTTACCAGGTAAGCATGCTGACTGGGTAACCTTTTACATCCCTAGTTCAAACAGGAATTAATTCAGGGCAACCCTTTGGCCTTCATTGTGGAGGAGGTTACACTAGATCACAATGTCCCTTTCTAAATTTATAATCTGTTAATCTACAGTGTGAATGGCTCTCTGGCTCTGCAACCAGGTTTCAGCATCATATTGATTAGACATGCTGTGAGCAGGCTTAATTGTCTGGCAGAAAATGACTGCTGGAGCAGGTGGACTGTCTAGACTTGACTTGGCAGGGTTGCTAATGCTGGTGTGCAGTGGTTAATGCCCCTATACATGTGCAGCTGAGCTGGTGTTAACATCAGTGGGAATTTTTTAGAAAAAGATTCCTATCACAGATTTGGGATGTAAAATCCCATTTCATTGGTTTACTGGTTAAATGTTATGTTTAACTGGTTAACTGATTGAAGGGGGAGCGGGTGTGAAGGGGGCTGACTAGAGCAGTCCCTGGCTGCGGTGGGCTCCATGGGACTGAAGCAGTCCCTTACCCATGGCAGGCAGGAAGCTGCTCCAGGCCCTACTGGTTTACCATTCACAGCCCTACCACAGATACGGCTAAAAAAAACTACTTGAGGGTTCCTCTAACAGTTGTATTCAAGATTATTTTTTATTCTTATGTTGCACTGCTCACCAAAGTATGTAAGCAAAGGTTACCAGCTATTATTCCATCATAAGTGGTGGGTGACTTGTAAAAACATTTGCTTTCACATGATAGATGTAACTGTTTGTGATGTATTTATGCTGTTGATGTCCTTCTCTTTGGATGTAAGACTTCATATTTATTAGGGCTGATTCTTCCCGGTTGCCTGTAGCTCTAATTGCTCTACTTGCTCTAGGTCACTTTGCAGTTTGGTTCCGTTTCCCCGCTATGTGCTTTTCCTCCAATTATAGTATCTTCAGTAAATTTAGCTACAGATGACACGCACGCACACACACACATGCGCTAGAGATTCTCTAAAAGTCTGTGCAGTAACCCAAACAGACATAGGTAAATTAGCACATTCTGTTGGGGCAGGGGAGGGAGCATGCCTGAATTCTGACACATGCAGAATTGAAACACTGTGGGATAGCAAGACTACTTTGGTTTCACTGTGACAGAAAAGCCTTATACGGCCTTCTGCAAGTAAAAGACTCAGCGGAACAGAAGTTCTCAACCAGGGGTCTAGGGCCCCCTGGAGGGCCATGAGCAGGATTCAGGGGTTCACCAAAATAAATCAGAGAGCATAGGCAGTGTTAGATTTGCTGGGGCCCAGGCTGAAAGCCAAAGCCCAAGAAAATTAGCTTTGTAGGGCCCCCGGGCAATTGCCCTTATTATCCAAATGCTGATTCTGACTTTTAATCAATGCAATATGCAGGAAAAACAGTAGTGGCACAGATGGGCCATAGAATTTTATAGCATATGGAGGGAGGAGCTCAGAAAGAAAAAGGTTGAGAATCCCCGGGATAAGCCGTGGCGTTATTCATTTGTAGAACTGATTCAATAGTGGCTCAGGTTGATACTGACAAAAAGTTGTTGCCATGGGTTTTGGTTTTTTTTAATTTATGGGAAATGAGTTGTTGGCTTCAGTCCAGTTCCTACACAGGTGTCCATGTTACAAAGGCAGTCTTGGGAATAAGGCAAAGACTGAATTGGCACAGAGCCTAAACTATCATCTGACACTGAAAAGTATTTGGAGGTTCTAAGACAATAGAGAAAGTTTGGTATTGCTACTGCCTGCTTTGAGGAAAGATTAGGCCTCTCTCAGGCATGCCAGCCAGCCTTTTATACCCATTAAAATTAATTTTTAAAAAGGAAACTATATGGCTACATCTACAGTACAAGCTTTTTTGGCAGAAAATATGCTAATGAGGGACTCATTAGCAGGGCTTGACAAATCCGTGTATCTACTCGCTCGTGGCGAGTAGATTTCAGCCGGTTGCCCCATTCACTGGCAGCGCGTGCATGCGCAGTGCGGGTCTGGTGCATGCGCGGTGTGGGCTAGCAAGTGGATTTCGCCATGGTTTGTCGAGCCCTGCTCATTAGCATGAGTCGCGACATCAGTAGCATATTTTCTGCTGTTTCTTTTTGCACAAGTGGTTTTTGTGCAAAAAGAAGCAGTGTGGACGGGGGGGAGGGGGGTTGGTGCAACACCCCCCCTCCCCCGTTTTGCGCAAGATCCTTATGCCTATCCTGGAGAGGCATACAGATCTAGCACAAAACGGGGTTTTTGTGCAAAAAAACCCAACGTCCACACTGCTTCTTTTTGCGCAAAAACCCCTTGAGCAAAAAGAAATGATAGAAAATATGCTACTGATGTCGCAACTCATGCTAATGAGTCCCTCATTAGCATATTTTCTGCCAAAAAAACTCGTCGTGTAGACGTAGCCCTTATGATTGAGAAGACATGCAGAGAAGGGACTTATATGAAAGATCATTATCTTTTTTTCTTTAAAAGTCTATGCACAAATATAGTGCAAATGAAAAGAGAACACACAAATGAAGGACGGATAAACTTGAACTAAGATAGGTATAAGTAAATGCACGTAATAGGTAAGATTCCCTATGCCAGTCTGTTCATATATTTCACTTTCAAAGCTCTCCTACAACTCCCCTTCCATTGCCAAGGCTGCCAGTCGGCACACCAAATTGTGTGATAATTTCCATTTATCCACAAGTAAAACTAAAGTGACACATCAAACTCAGCTCCACCTGTGTCCAGAGAGAGTATTTAACAAAGAGATGAAAAATTATATGGTCTGATCCAAATCCCATTGAAATCAGTGGAAAGACTCCTATTACCTACAGAGGGAGTTGAACTGGGGTCCATAGTTCATATGTTCTGCTCAGAGATTAAAATAAGGGAGAGCAATGGAGTAGCACATCTCCCCTTTCTCTGCTAAAAGCAGTATGTTCCATTCCTCCTTCTCTGATGCTAGCTACTTTGGCAAAAGCCTCTTGTTTCAATGTACTTTAGCTATAGATTCTACTCAGTTCACCCATTTGCCCCACTTTTGTTGCAAATAATTGGGGAGAATGCATCACATGCAACAGCTTTTTCTCAGTGACTAAACCTGGCAAGCAGAATTTTAAAATGAAATAACAATCTTTGTTTTTAAAGAATGCTTTATTTACTACATTCTAGGAACGTACCATAAATGGAGCAAGAACTAAAACTCAAAAGTTTTAAACAATACAAAGAATAAAGATATAGTAAAACACCCAAAATACTAGCACTTCTGAAAACAAGGCACACATATATATATATATTTCTTTGTATAGTTTGTTCTTAAACCTAAAAATGTTCACATTTCAAGTCATAACTTACCTCAGTAGTGTATGTGAAGTGGTTGAGAAACCGGCATAAGGACAGACCACAAGTGGGAGGCTCAGAGATACCTGACTATACTACCAACTTTTGGCCCTGATCTTGTCATTGGAGCTGCTAGCACAGACCCCTGAGCTAATGAAGAGCCACAGGCGTCAAGGCTATTCATTTTTAAAGTATTCTGGTGTCTGCCATGTTAGGATATCATCTCCATCTTTATTTTTGTTGCACATACTATACAGAAATATGTAAAATACAGTAAGAACTCTAGTTGCTGTTTAACCTAAAGACCTGGGACTGGATCATGCCTTTTGCTTCTGCAAGCAGAGGAGACTTGAATCTGGGTAGATCCCTGTTGGAGAGCACAGAAATGGGGAAAAGAGAATGATGGTTCCACCGTTGTCTCTTCCACCATCTCTCCACTGCTGGAGTTTGCTAAGGTTTTGATGGAGGGGCTGTGATGGGGGTGAAGTAGGGTATCAACCCGCATTCCATTGCGTCATCTGCTGATGCAATGGGTTTTTATGCAGCAATCCAGTCAGGAGTTGAAGCTGCATGAAGTAGCATTTAGTCTTGCTTGTTCTTATCTGTGGCTAGTGCTCATCGTGAGATGACTTAGCAAAAGGCAGCAGAGGTGGGAACCATTTCCCACCTCCTCTAGGCTGGGGCTTCTATTCTCCACCAAACCCCAAGAGAGCTGGGCTTGAAGGCTGCCCATTCCATGCAATCGAGCCCTTGGATAACACTCTAATGGAGTTGGACCTTTGTGCTGAGGTCTAGGTTCATTTTTGGAAAGGCTGGAACATGTGATAAAACTCTCCTGGGAAGGAACACTAGGGACAGAGTCTGATTTAATGGTTAACTTCCTCACAGCTCTTTTAATAGTTAAATAGCATTAAATGTAACAGAGTGTTACTAAGTAAAAAAGAGTGGCCCAATTTAAGATTAGAAAATACATAGTAGGTGGTCACTTAATTTAGGTAAATATGATCTGAAACTGTTGTCAGTGGGTAAAACATACCATTATTGAATAGACCTACAGTTGGTTCTTAAAACAAAAAAGAAAGAAAAATTGTTTATTCACTAACCTATTGCATAACTCATGAGAGTTATCTGGGCAAAGCTGATGCACTTCATAAAGTGAGTGAGCTATTTGCCATTTTACTGTATTTTACATTCACTGCATTACTAAATAAAAGCCTTTAAACAGGCCACAAAACACTGCAATAATATATTTACTTCTTAATAAAACAAACTTTTTAATAACATTGAAATAAAATGTTTTTGTTTTGTTTTGTGGCAAACCACATACCATGTAAATTAGCAACATAAAATGACTTTAAAAATGTATATTAGAACATATTTACAAACTATTTCTTAAATTCATAGGGGTCTTAGTCTCTGCCTTCCCTGATGTGCATGGAATTAGGTGTGAAAGGGAGAATGAGAAGGAGGCTAGCCCCATTTTATTAAGCATAATATCACTAACACCCCTAGTACCTTAGAAATTTTGCATGAAACATGATGAAGCTATTGGTAAATAATGCAGTACTTCCTGCTGACAAAAACACATTTGGCTCTGTCTAAAACATCATACATTCTCTGTCACTACAACTTAACACTTAAAAAGAATAAAATAAGGAGCATTTAAAAAGAGACTAGGTTTTATACTGGAAGAAGATCTAAGTCAAGATACCTCTCATGAAATATTAGATACTCTGTGCATATGCTCAGAGACTGAGCTAGAAGTGACTTGAATAAATATAAAAGCCAGATGTTATGGAAAATGCAGCAACCTCTTTTTTTGGCTAAAATGATTAACTTAATCATGCTTTAAAGAGGTATGTTTTAGGAGGAGGTGTTTTTTTTAATTGATGTTTGTTGCCTGTGATTTTAGATAGTGATAAACAAACTGTACTAATGCCAGCACAAAATGCAGAGGTCTTGCTCATTTTCAAATTGCACTTTCCAGTATAACTTTTTAAATAAGATACTTGTTGTTTTAAACAAAAACAAACAAATATATTGTATGTATTCTTTAAATATTGAAAATATTCTTCAAAATATATTGTTTATACTTTTCCTAGCTGCTCAGATGCGCTTTTTTAATATATAGTTGATATATTATTAAAGGCACTACAAAATAGAATTCTCTGGAGTGCAGAAGTTACTAAAAAATAACCTTCATACCACAAATATATTGAAAATATAATTGCTAAAAAACCCCACCCCAACCAAAATAAACCCTTATGCAGCCCATTACTGTGTATAAATTTGTATAGGCAATGGGCTTAATGCACATAGGTCTTTAGAAATGTATGAATACAGGTTTGTTAAATTTTAAAAATATCCTAAAAAATTAGTGAAAACTTCACATATATAAAATATTTCAAACATAATATTTGATAACATTCTTCACTTTCAGATTTTGTTTGTTTACTGAGTCCAAACATATTCTTTTGCAGTAGGTTCTTTCTTCATAAATAGTAAAGTGTTCCTTCAGTGTTTGTCCCTCCCTTCCCGCCTCTTCCCCCTCCCCCCAATGTTTGACAGGCTCAGTATGTCTGGTAGACATCATGTATTGGAACCTGGATTGTTGCAGTAGGAAATGCCTGAGGTATATAGCCGGCATATCCTCCATAAGCGGCTGCTGCTGCTGCAGCTGCTGCTGCATTCTTCTGTAGTGTGGCTATAGTTGCTGTTGTTGCAGCAGGAGCTGCAAACGGAACATAACTTGCACCATAAATCCCTGCAGCAGGAATTCTCTGTATATTTGGCGCCATGGTGTACACTGGAGTTAAGGGGCGACCCTGGAGACAAAAAAATTGGTATTTAATATTCCAACTCATAGACTTCATCCAGCAACTAGCAGTTTAATCTACTGATCTGAACATAATTATTTCACACATTATAGGATTTACTTCAGTTTTTTAATGTTGAAAAAGGCATAGGAGTGGGAGTTAGGAAATTATGGATTTGATTCTGTTGGCAGGGCCAAGATTGCTGGCCTGTAAGGGTGAAGACAGTATGCCATGGGTGATAGGGGGAAGGCAGGCCTGATGATGGGGATGGGGGGGGGGGAAATGGGGCAAAGGGGGCAACTGTCCCGGAGCAAGTCAATACTGTGGCAGCAGCCAGAGCTTTGGGCCTTTTAAATTGCCTCAGATGTCTCCCGCAGCATGGCACAGTCCAGACGGTGTTGAGGCCTGGCTGCCCCTGCCTCTGCTGCCCTAGGTCCTGCCCCTTCCAGGAGTCCAAAGCCATCCTCACCACCTTGCCCATGGGCCCAGCGAGACCGTCGGCTCCCTTGGGGGAAGGTAGGTCAATGAAGCCATGTGCATCACCTGCTGTTCCAGGGGGTCCTGGAACCAGCACAGGCCAGAAAATAGGCAGGGCCAACTGTGAATGGAGGGAGCTAGAGTATGAGGGTGATGTCGCTTCTGTCTTTGAATCTCTCTGATTTCTCAGCTACTATTAAATTTAAATTTCTTGTCTCCGCTCTCAGAAATACTGCTCCTTCCTATCCCCTTTTGTCAAACTTTTTGTTGTCCCTCATTCCTCTGTGCAATGTGTGTTGCCAGCCTTGTCTGCTCACTTTCAACTGCCTGCGCAGTCACTTTTGTGCCCTCTTCCATATGACCCTTATGCATTGTTCAAGATCCTTGTCCATATTTACATCCCTCTTAAAGATAAATCTAACTGACTTTAATACAAATGGTCTTCTTTCTGGTTTCCTTAAATTCTGTCCACATTTCTGTTTTTCCTTACTCCAGGCAGGAACTGTTCCTTCTTGGATGTCTGTAAAGTATCTAGCACCTCGTACGTGAATAGATAATCATCTCCTAGGTAGTTTTTTTTTTGTCAGCAGGGCTTATGTGAAACTCCATAGGTAAGCTGAAACTGTTTTCTTCTGCTAGAGGCAGCAATGGTATCACCACCTGCTTTCACCTAAAAGTACATTCCCCACTATGGTGCCACTGCCCTTGCTGGTGCAGGAAGCATTAGTTCTTCCAGACAAATCAAGCTATTGGGGCACGTCTAGACTACGTTTTTATTTCCGCGGGAATTTGCATATCTTCTTCCGATCGCATTTTTGAAAGAGGATCTTTCAAAAGTGAAAGTAGTCTGGACCATGCGTTTTTTTGGGGGGAAAACCCCCTTTTTTGGGAAAAAAAAAACAAAACAAAACAAAAAAAACACCCACCCCAAACCCGCTCTTCCTAAAAAAAAGGAGGTTTACGCGGTTTTTCAAAAAAGGGGTTCCCCCCCCCAAAAAAGGCCTCCAGACTACTTTCACTTTCAAATGATCCTCTTCTGAAAATGCAATCGGAAGAAGATATGCAAATTCCCACAGTATTTGCATATCCTCTTTCGAAATAAAAACGTAGTCTAGATGTGCCCGTGGAGGCAAATCAAATTCCTGGGTTCTGTTCCTTGTTGTGACCCAAAGCAAATCACTGGGCCTCAAGTCTGTGTGTAGCATTGCCTGTCGTGAGGCTAAATTCACTCATGCTTGTGAAACATCTGAGATTCTTGTGTAGAAAGTGCTTCTGAAGTGCAAAGTATTATTTATACCTCCCCTTGCCACTGTTCCTCTTCTGAAATCTCACAACTTGTTTCCAAAGTGCTTGTTATGCTTATAAGCAGCACATGCCCTTTTGAGATTTAGCTAATCTGCAATAGGTAATGTTACTCCTAGTTTGCCGGTTTGGGGCTAAGTGATTTAATGTAGTGTGAGACAGTTGTCAAGGTAGGGCTGTTTGTTTAGTTATTAAGCTAAAAAATCTCCCCTTAAAACTGTGGCCTGGCAAGAGGCCAGGATTTCAATGTACCAAGCTAATCTTAGCAAGAATTATGTACTGAATTTACCTGAAAAGGTGGAGGGGTTGAAACTGCAGGTATAACAGCTGCTGCTGCCGCTGCTGCCGCTGCTGCCGCACTAGCTGGATCCTGCTGGACAGCAATGGGATTGATCATATGTTCCACTGCATGGATTTTGCCATCTTCCATCATCTTGGCTGTGGGAGCTGCCTGAAACATGGAGTACTGGGCACCAATAGCAGGGATTGCCACTAGAATAGACCACAGACACAAAAACATATTGGAGTTATATCTCCAATTTACACCATGTTCATCACTGTGATATACAGCGTAAAAGGTCTTAGGAGTACTTCTCAGTTCATTTATAAATTACAATAAATACTTCAAAGTGTGCTCATGGACTCAGCACTACAGTTCTGTATGTACTGCATACTTTTTAAACACTTTAAGGCTACGTCTAGATTGCATCCCTTTTCCGTAAAAGGGATGCAAATTAGACACATCGCAATTGCAAATGAAGCGGGGATTTAAATCCCCCCACTTCATTTGCATAAACATGGCTGCCGCTTTTTTCCAGCATGGAGCTTTGCGGAAAAAGCGCCAGTCTAAACAGCGGATCTTGCGGAAAATAAAGCCTTTTCCGAAAGATCCCTTATTCCTCTTAAAATAAGGAATAAGGGATCTTTCGGAAAAGGCTTTATTTCGCAAGATCCGTCTAGACTGGCGCTTTCGGCAAAGCTCGTGCGGCAGCTGCTGTATGGAAAGAAGAGTGCAATTTGTATTTTGTAACTGTGGGTAGCAGTTGGCCTATAGGCTTCACTTTGGCCTTCTGTGCACTATAATTACTTACTATGGTATATTTTTCTGGCTTGACTTGACTGCATGTATTTCATCACATCTTTCTGCTTGACTTTTATCTCCGCTTATTTATTTAATTTAAAATACCTCTTAAGCCTTTCTTCTCATGTCAAAAAGCAGGTAATTGGAATAAATAGAAGAACAAGGGGAAAGAGCTATGATGGTGAGGGTTATACATGCAAGGGCTGTGAGTTTGTATACCTTTCTGAATGGCATTTGGCTGCGTTGCTTAGAAAACAAATTTGTCCTGCTGAAAATCTCCAGCAATCACATGTGTTTTTTAAAATGTACAGTCAGCTTTTGATTGATTAACCTTTCAAGAATGAGCTTATAGATACCTGTGGAGGTGATGTTTGAGTTGGGATCTGAATTAGCTTTAAGCAATAGATCAGGTTTGGTTTCGGTGGTGTTGAAATCTTGCAAGAATCTAAATTGGCAGAAATCATGTGAGCTCAGCAGTTCTGTTTTCCATCATTTTGATTAAAAGAACTCACAAGAACCCCTCTTTTTTATAAGATTTTGACCACACGTGAACAGCCCTTTCCAATTCAGAACAGGATCTGGAACTGGTACTATGGGCAGGTTTGGATCTAATTTGAAGCCAAATCTTCCTGAAATCTGGAAATACATAAACTCAAGGTTCTGCCTCTGGCCTATCTTTGGAGTGCTAATAAATTAGACAGATACTGTAAATAAATATGTACCAGGCAAGAATATAGTGTGTATGTCAAAATCACCTTTCAAATAGTTTCTAGAAATACCTGAAACTCCTAAGATGTATTCAGAGTGGGAATGCTCTCTCTCACTGAGAACTGACATCTTGGCCAGGCAGTCTGAGGCTATAGGTTAAATTAGCTCAATTTTTTTCTTTGAAAAACACACTGTCTTTGAAAATCATCTACCTTTTGTCATGCAGAAACTAAGGTGAATAGCTCTTTTCTCAAACTACATCATCAAACTGTTAAGATGGCATGTTAAGATGGCATCTTCCTTTAGAAGTGTTGATTTTTTAAAATTGTATTTAAGATAAGTGCTTATCTTAAAAGTGATTTCCACTTATTCGTAATTGATTGTTATTAGAGTATTTCATAATGTTACAATTACAATCAAGTGCATCTGTACTGAAACATCAGTGGTGTTTTATTAGTAGTGTGTCTGTTACAATTATGATTACACTGTAGAGAGAGGGCATGATCACTTTTTTTCAGTGGCTCACCTGATCACCTGAAGTAGATTCTACTTCATAATATTTATTCCAAACAGGAGTCTATTCAAATAGAGTTTAGAGACCTTAACAACTTTATTCTAGCCACTATCATATTCTCCAGTAAACACAAAGGGCTAGATTCTTAATTGCACGCAGGCTTTTGCTAAGGGGGTTGTGGAAAGGAACTAGTTGCTGATCCTCAGGCTCATTCTCCACTTGTCCCAGAGTAACTTAGAACAGCTTCGAGGCAAAAGATTGTTGGCTAGTAACAGCACATAAGGGGCTATCTGCCAGCCAGGAATTACTTGAACACTGTGATCAAGTCACCCCCTTCCTGCTCTACCATAATCCTAAATTGAAGGTTGCAGGAGGATAACTAGGTTTGGGAATATCTTGTTCCCTTGGCCTGTGGAGCCCACACAAGTGATCATAGCTAGTAACCCTAAGCGAGTGGTGCTGGAGAATGCATTTCAAGCCTCACATTTGTAGAGAGGATGGTGAGTGCCAGATTTGAATAGAATGGTTGGCCAAACTCAGCAGGAAGAATCTGGAGTTACTGGTCACAGCTGGTTGAGTGAGGTTGTTAATTTACCCAAACCAGTCTGCATCTAAAAAGTTCAAGCTCAGTTCAAAGAACAGCCTCTTTATTTTCCCCAGCCACCTCCCAACAGGTTTGTCTATTATACTAACCTGCACCGGGTTTAATGGCAACTGGATTGACAGCAGACAACTCCAAATTGGGTACAAGCTCAAATCCTTTTTCTTGCTGTTTTCCTTTCCCTTCATGGTATCTGCTATATATTCCACGGCCTGCAGAATATCCCCCCAGATAAGAGCCTCTGGGACCAGGGGCTCTGTTGCCAGCTGCACCTCGCCCTCTGCCTCTTATGCTGCCTGCTTATAATAACAACATAACAAAAATGAGAATGAATAACATACAGTAACAGAACGGGGGAAAGCTTAACACCCCACACATGGGCATTTGCATAGTAATATGGTTGCTGAAGTTAAAGTATCTTAATTTGAATGACTATGTTCTTGAAAGCAAAGGGAATCTTGCCTGGGTCAGGAATTGCATAATCAGACAATGCAGGTTCTGCTGTTTGTAATACTATTCCTTGCATGACTAGATTTTACTGATACAGTTCAGACTTTGGTATTTTCTGGAGTTTGTTAAAGTCTTTTATACTAAATTTCCAAAAGTATTGCCTACATTTATATAAGCAGTTTCACAAATGCCACTATGGTACTTTTGGTCCTGTGATATAGCTGTACCTTTAAGGCAGGTTGGTTGGTTGGGTATTCAGACATCCAATTTGTAATGACAGAACAATACCACTTGCAATTACAAATGTCAGTTATAATTGTTGGAGTTTAATTTTTGCTGGATGATTAATTTTTGAGTTAATTTTTAATATGCCAAATTTGATAACTAAATTCAATTCCATATAAGAGAAATATGTCTAACTTTTATAGCATCTTTCATCCACAGATCTCCAAGCTTTTCAAAAGGGAGGATACAAGTATGATCAGTTTTTTACAGATTCTGTAACTGAGGCAGAGAGTTTATGGATAAAGTTTTCAAAGTCCTGTGTTCTAATAAGTAAAGCTCAGGTACACACACTCACTTACTTTACATCTGTGTATATATTAGAAAGGGATTGTCTATAGAAAAATGCCGTCAATATATTAGTATTAATACATTAAAGTAAGATGAGTATAATTAGGATGAACTGTGTTGCAAAGGTACGTTAAGAAAAAATTTAAAATGTGTCAGGTATAATCTATTTAAGATGACTTCATGGTCCCCTCTCCATCCTTTAAAGCAAAGCTAGCAATAATGCTCGCTAACTAGATTATGTTCAGACGTGCTCACTAACCTTTCACAAAGTAATCTCGGTTGGGACCGATCAGAGCATTGTATGGATACCCATAATATGCTAGTGTGTACGGATCGCAAGAGTAAACATAGCTGGGTTGCTGAGTTACTTCTGTTGTTGGTGTTGCTCCTCCTTTAGCTGCTTTCTGATAACGAGTATACTGCTCTTTGTCTACTGGTTTGGCTAAGGTAACTTCCAGGCATGAGCCTTCAAGTTCAGTGCCATTGAGGTTGTTCATGGCCTGCACTGCATCTTCCCTGCTTGTAAAGTGCACAAAGGCATAATCACGTATTTTTTTAACCCGTTCTACGCAGCCAGGGTTAAACTGTCCAAAGATTTTTTTAATTGTATCCTCTGTGGTTTCAATCATTAAATTCCTCACATATAGGATTTTAACAGTCTCCATTACATCTTCATCAACATCTATTTCTGGTTCTGCCCAGTCAACAGCAATTTGGTGGCCCCACAGTTGGATTCTCCCAGGCATCAGCTTTCTCCTCGCCATGGCGGCTGCTCGATGGCTTTCATACTCCACAAAGGCAAAGCCTCTATTTTTCATCTTGTCCGCTGCACTTGCATACACAATGACATCTAGTACACCCTCTGTCACCTTGGAGATCTCTTCTAGTATTTCCTCTCTCTTCTTCATCTTGGGTATACCTCCAATGAACAGCCTGCAGTTATCCACGCTGCAACAAACACCTAGAAGCCTACCAGGACGGATTTCATAGTTGTTCAGTTCTCTCACAGCACGTTTGGCTTCATGTTTGTGTGTGTACATAACAAAAGCGTAGCCACGGTTTTTCCCATCAAAGTCCATCATCAAACGCATTTCATAGATACGGCCTACGGACTCAAACACAGGCACTAGCTCATCTTCATACACATCACGTGGAATTTTACCAACAAAGACTTCGCAGCCACGAGGTGGGTGCAACCCCTCCCAGCCAGGTGGAGGTCCGCCGTACTTGCGCTGCCCGTTCTCTTGAATCATAGTATATCCAGTACGCTCCATGAGTGCCAACAGGGCAGCCTCATTGGGTGCGCCAGCTACACCCTCAGGAACTTTGGTTGTAGACATGTTGGAGGAGTCGTTACTCATCCTTGCAGTGGAATCCTCAGCTGTCATTATGTCAAAATCATTCAAAGTGTGATGAAACCTAAATAAAGAAAGGGAAGGGGAAAAGAGGACATTAATTAACTGTTGTTAACATGACAGTAATCTGGCTCTTTGCAGCAATTTATGTTCAAGAATAGGCTAAGACTGTTAAATACAAACCATAAAAATTAAATAGCAAAATATGCTCTCTTGCATGTGGTGAATACCTGCTGAGGAAACTCCATTAATTTAGTTTCCTTCAAATCTTCCCCTCGTATGAGAGAATCCAAAAGGAAGAAGGCAGTGATTCAATATCAAATGAACTATGCAGCTCTTTTCTGTGCAAGAGTCCACTCTGAGATGAGTATACGTATGTAACCTAAGCAAATGCTGCTACTAGTAGTGTTACTTGGGCTATATCTACATGAGACTTACAGCAGCCTGTCTGTACTGATGCAGCTGCACTGCTGTAAGATCGCTCATGTAGCCATTCTATACCAGCAGAAAAGAGGTCTTCCAGTGAAGAGGAGAGGGATAGCTCAGTGGTTTGAGCGTTAGCCTGCTAAACCCAGTGTTGTGAGTTCAATCCTTGATGGGGCCATTTACGGATCTGGGGTAAATCTGTCAGGGGTGGTAGTTGGGTAGAAGGCTTGGACTGGACTCGATGATTTTTCAAGTTCCCTTCCAGTTCTATGAAATAGGTATATCTCCATATATTTTTATTTATTGACATAATTAAATCACTCCAAGCAGCGGTCGTGGGGAGGAGGATGTGTTCGAGGCTGAGGAGGGAACATCATGTGAGTGACATTAGTTACCTCACACAGACAGGCAGGTGGCGAGGGGCTAGGGTGCGCTCCTCCCTTGGCCTTCTCAGCCTGGGGATCACCCTTCAGTCCGTGCATGTGGATGCACATGCAGCGCCAATCTGCACCACGCAGCCCCAGGAGGCAGCACCGGAGCACCCCTGGGCTCTTGCTCATAGGGTCTGGGGAGGCCAGCTACACTTCAGACATCCGGATGGGACACCCTCTCACCACAAGCCACCACTAGAAAGAGGCTGGAGACATGCCCCCACACACATGCACTCAGCAGCGCTGCACACAGCACATGGGCATGCCTGTATGCTCGAGGCAGCACACGTTCCTGTGAACAGAGCTGCCAGGTGCAGGTGCATCTACAGCTCACACCCACCTCTTCCCTCCTGCCCCCCACACACTGATCTCCTCTTCCCCAGCGGCCAGGGATACAAGTCCTCTCTCCTTGGGACGCCACAAGTGCTGGACCCAGCATCTGCACAGCAGAATCTCAGTGTGGCCAGCAACTTCCCATGCCTGCTTGTCCCCAGGATGTGGTGGGGAAGGGGGAAGCCTGCTCCCCTGGGGACATCTGGGCCCCTATAAGAAAGGGCCTACTGTCCAGCCCACACCTGGCCTTGCTCCCAGTACATCCCCTTCATCCAACCAGAGAAATGTTGGTCTCAGCTCACACATAAGGGCAAGGCTTCAGGGACGGTGTCTCAAGGGATGACTGACTCTCTCTCTCTATTCTCCACAGCCAGACCAGCTATGTCAGGGGGCTGGGTGACACCACCCGAGGCAGCCACAGGTGCTGGAGAATGCAGGAGGATCTGCTGCAGGAGCACATCTCTGTGCTCCGGGCCCTGCATGAGATGATGGACCAGAGGCTACAGGAGGACATGCAGTTGCAGAGAGAGGGAGGGAGTTGCTACAGCAGGGCCACACCATGTGTGCAACCGTGTGGTCTCTCCTCAGCCGCCCAGAGCCAGCTCCTGCTTCTGCTGCCCCCCCTGCTCCAGCCGCAGCCCCTGGTCCTGCCCCTCCTCCCATGCCTGACCCTGCTCCAGCTCACCCCTCCTTCTTCTCCCCCTAGTCTCCCCTCCCCCCGAGGTCCCCAAGGTCCCCGCACACGAGGCGGTTGAACCATCCAAGCCAGGCACCAATCCCAGCCCCAGCCCTGAGCCTCATCCTCTCCCCTTTTCCCCCACTTCCACCTCCCTCCTCCCTGCTCCACGGTTCTCATACCTCCTCCCCACCTCCCCCCCACTCTCCTCCCTTCTCCCAGGTTCTTGCCCTGGTCCCTCCCCAATTACTTCTGCCCCCAATAAATAACCAAAGAGTTCATTTTTTTCCAAAAACAATGAATTTGTTTTATTGTCTCTGCAATGAAGGGGATGAAGGGGGGGAAGTGAGGGGTGTTGGAAGAAAGGCAGAGGGGCAAGGCACAGGCTCCTAGTGGGGAGGCCCCGGGGAGAGTGTCACTGGGGTCCTTGTGAAAAACTCTCCCTCAGGGCCTCCTGGACGCACACCCCGCTTGATAGGCCTGCTGGATAGCAGCTGTGTACAGCTGTTTAAAGGCCCTGCCTACCTGGCCTCTGCCCCCCACGCAGGAGGAATGCCTCCCCCTTCCTCTCAAGCAGGTTGTGGAGCATGCAACACGCGACCACCACCTGGGAGATGTTCCAATCCCCTACATCCAGCTGGGTGAGGAGGCATCGGAAATGGGCCTTGAGATACCTGAAGGCACCCTCCACTATCATGTGGGCACTGCTGAACTTGGCATTAAAGTGTTCCTTGCTGGGGTCAAGGTGGCTGGTGTGAGCCACGGCATGAGAGGTTAGGCCACGTTCTCCATGATGCACAGTGGCATGTCCAAGTCCCAAACCCTGATGGTGTGCTCAGGGAAGGAAGTGCCAGCCTCCATCTTCTGGAACAGGCTGGAATTGCGGAACATGCAGATGTCGTACGCCGTCGCCGAGCACCCAGCGATGTCGCTGAACTGGCTGCGGTGGTTGACAAGGGCCTGCAGGACCATCGAGAAGTAACCCTTGCAGTTTATGTAGACGGATGCCTGACGGGGGCCCAGATGAAGATATGGGTATCATCAATAGTACCCCCGCAGCTGGGGAAGCCCATGGCAGAAAGCCAGCGATAATGGGGTCCATGTCGCTGAGGTGGATGACCCTCACCACCTGTAGAAGGAGACAAACAGAGAATCACAATGGTGCCAGAGCCTTCCCCTCCCCATACTCCTCCCAGGAGCAAACCCCTATGTAGCCCATCCCCCAGTAGGGCTGTATGAGGATGGGGCTGGAGAACTGCCTGGGGAAGGGTGCTTTCCCCCCCGCACCACCCCTATCTCCAACTCACCCTTGGAGTTCCCCATTCCAGCACTTCACCCCCAACCCTCCAGGGACTTTAGCCTGAGAGCGCCATACCTGCATGACGGGGGCGCCAATGGTTGACTTCCCCATGCCAAATTGGTTCCCGATGGATTGGTAACTGTCCGGCGTGGCAAGCTTCCAAATAGAGATAGCAACCCGTTTCTCCAGGGGGATGGCGGGTCTCAAATGGGTGTCCTGTCAAGTGAGGACAGGAGCGAGCCAGGCACACAGCTCCAGAAAGGTTGTCTTCTTTATGCAGAAATTCTGGAGCCATTGCTGGTCATCCCATCGCTCCATAACAAGCTGGTCCCACCAGTTGGAACTATTGTCCACCCGTCAGAAGTGGCGGTGCAGGGTGGGGTACAGCTGCACTCCCAGCCAGATAGTGAGGGTCTCCTCAATCAGCTGGGGGCAGCCTGCAGAAACTGCTATAGAAACTGCAGCACCAAAGATAGAGGCTGTTGTGTGCCCAGAGGCAGCTCTGTCTCCATAGCTGGGAGTGCTGTGGTGTCCAACAAGGCAACCAAAGCACACAGTGAATATGCTTAGCTTTCCCTCAGAGGTAGGCAAGCAGGAGAAGAACCTGAGAAACGGCTGTATGGCAGGGTGGGGTGGGGTGTCCCTTTAAGCACGAGTCTCAGATAGCCTCGGGCAGCAGCTGCAGGAAGTAACCATATCTTGATGCCCTGCCTGAAGTGTTTCTAGGTGGCCTTAAATACGATTCAGTGTCCAATCAATGTGGACGCTCTATTTCGAAATAGCTAAGTGCTATTTCGATGCAATTTTTGAGTGTAGATGCACTATTTAGAAATAAGCTAAAGGTATTGAAAAAAATTGTGAGTACCTTATTTTGAAATAAGCACGCAGTGTAGACGTACCCTGTGAGAAGTAACTTCTTAGAACAGTTCTTACAAATAAAATAAGGCTCATGGCACCAACTGTAAACTTTAAGACACCTGTTGCCTACCTTACTTGATGTAGGAATTGTAATGTAGAGTGAGTCAAACATTTTCTGATGAATATTTTCCTGTTGCAAATTGCTGTTTTATCAGAATTGATGCAGTCTTTGGGAATGTGTCCATTTTGATGACATTTTATTTAAGAATTAAAAAAAAATTAAATAAAGGTTGGAGCATTACATTTTGACAATCTAGGAAAGGGAACATTTTGATTTTTGTTGTTGTTACAAAACAACTATTTCAAATTTTTTTATGAAATCAATTTTTAAAAAAAATCAAAGTGAAAAGAAAACTACTCAATTTTATTGAAACACAATATTTCAGTCTGACATGTTGGCAGAAGCACATTTCTGTTGGCATAACTACTTCTGCCAGGGGGTATTTGTTGGCATAGCTATGTTGGTCAAGAGTATAATTTTTTCACACTCCTGATTGACATAGCAATACCATTATATAAGCTTTAGGTGGACACCAAGGCTCAGTTACCTGACTTTTTTTTGGTCTCACTTCCCTTTGTTTCTTCATGTCTGTTTTCTCTTTCCTGGGTATTTTTTTAGATTCTCCTGTTGTCTGTTCCATTCCACATATTGCACTAATATATCTTCCTCTTTGTCTCCGCACTGTTTCTCTCAAAGTTCTTTTCCCTACACTGCTTCTTCCTGTTCCATGTGTTCTCTGTCATGTAGAATTTGACCCCTTGTAGGTTCCCCGTTGTTTGTTTCTGCAGTGCCACAGAGTGCAAAGGCCTCAGTTTGTCCCACGTACACTTACTTTACTCAGTTAAACACACATTTGAGCTTTGCTGCTGTATGACACAATAGAAAACTTCACAAAGTTCAGATAAAATTTTTCTTGGCTAGAAAAACATCCAGTGTATGTTTTCAGGGCATTCTCATTTTATTGTTACTGCCTTTTTCATGCAGCAGATTTGTTTTGCTTTTTTCCAAAGGTGTGTGGGTATAGCAACCATTCTCATGCACAATATTAATTTTAAGATGTCTTTCTGGAGTGTACAGTACCATGTGTACATAGTATGTAATAAACTAGTGAATGAAACTTAAATCTACTACCTCGCAAACTGTATCGTTGCAGTGTGAGAGCTAATATAGTACAAATGTAATAGGCTCACACTTAAGTCAAAGATTCCTTATTTGATGATTAAGGATGATGATTTCCTTATTTCCATGATGACTAATATGGGTAAAAATATATATATTTACACTTTGAAGTACATGGTCTTGTGATACATTAGAGCTCAATTCCTCATCTAGGGTATCCAAAGAGGAGGTTGTACCGCAGTGACACAGGATCATATGAAGAAAAGATCATTCCTCTTTAAAACTGTTGTGAAAATGAGAATGTAGGAGTTAACAAATTTTATGTGACTTCTTATCTGGAAATGTATTAAAACTGTGGTTGCTATAGTGACTGCTGTAATGCATGCCCAATCTCTGAAATACTCAGGAATAAAAAAAAATAAAAAAATACAAAGCATGCATATGCACTGATTAAAAATTGGAATATATTTTAAAAATTATATCAATGCATCCATTTAGCTACCTATTTATATTGCTTCCATTACCATAGTACATAAGCACCTCACAAACACTAATGAATGACTTTCTTCTCAGAACATTCTTGTGTGGTAGGGAAGCATTTATTTCATAGTGGGAGATGGGGAACTGAAGTACTGAAATATTGTAAGTTGTCCAAAGCCACGCAAGAAGTCTGGAGTGCAAACATAGTAGCTGAAGCTAGATCTCAGGAGTCTTACTGAAGTGTCTTATCTTCAAGGCCATCTTTAACAATCATGTATTCAATATCTGTGCATATATGATATTTATTATGGATATTGTGGCTCTGTTTGTCTTTTTATACCTGCCCCCTCATCCTCTCTCCTCATTAAAAGTTTAACACATTTATGTTCCAAAAGCCAAACCCAGTTTGGTCTACCTTTACAGGATGCTGGTTCAGTTCCTCAGGGGTATGCAAGAATCCCAGTTTTAACCCTCTAAGGCTTCAGGAGAGAGAGAGAGAGAGAGAGAGAGAGAGAGAAAAACACTTAGCCCTGGGGATACAGAACAATTTTCCTTTGCTCACTGGCAACCCCTCTGGTTAATTACTGTCTAATCTGCATAGGTATTTATACCTTAGCCATTACTGTAGATTCTGAATGTCTAAAGATTAAGGCTGTGTATACATTGCATCTTACAGTGGCATGGCTGTGTCACTGTAAGTCATTGGTCAACATACTGGGTTTGTTTATTCTAGAAAAAAGACTAAGAGGGGATAGGATAACAGCTTGCAAGTACCTAAAAGGTTGTTAGAAGGAGGCGGGAGAGAAATTATTCTCTTTAACATCTGATGATAGGACAAAAAAGCAATGTGCTCAAATTGCAGCAATGGAGCTTTAGTTTGGGCATTAGGAAAAGCTTCCTAACTCTCAGGGTGGTTAAACACTGGAATAAGTTGCCTAGGGAGGTTGTGGAATCTCCATCACTGGAGATATTTAAGAGCAGGTTAGACAAACACCTGTCAGGGATGGTCTAGGTCAGGGGTGATCAAATACCAGCCCATGGGCTGGATCCATTCCACCAGGATTAACTCCTAGCAGGCTCCCACCACTATATTTACCTGCACTTCCGCAGGTAGTGGCGATTGCCACTCCCATTAGTCATGGATCGCCTTTCCCAGCTAATGGAAGTGGCGGGAAGCAGCAGGAATCAGGACATCACTTCCTGCAGCCCCCATTGGCTGGAAAAAGTGATCCATGGGCAACGGGAGCTGCAATCACCAGTGCCTGCAGAGGCGCAGGTAAATATAGAGGCAGCAGCCTGCCAGGGGCTAACACCACAGCTGTTTTATTGCCCAGCCCTGGTCAAGGTGGTGCTTGGTTCTGCCATGCATGCTGGGGACTGGACTTGATAACCTGCTGGTTCAAGTACCCACCTGGCAGGTGAGAGACTCTGGGTCCTGTCCCCTTGCTCCAACCACTCTGTATTTTGGGTAGCTAATTAAAAATAGCTTCAGCAGGAGACCATGAGCAATCCCCCATCAGAATATTCCTACATTAGTTATGGCACTTTCCTAAGATGTGTGTGAGATTCCTGTTTGAATTCTTTCTTCCCTTGAGGCAGAGAGGGCCACTGAACCTGCGTCTTCCACATCCCAGGCAAGTGCTCTAATCACTGGGCTTAAAGTCATAAAATAGGTATTACCTGCTACCACCCAGGCCTGCTGTCAGGGCAGGGCAAAGGGGGCAATTGAATTGCTGCCAAAGTTTTGGAGTACCACTCCGCATGTTCTGTGGAACTTTGAAGGCTGAGAGGGGTCCCCTGTGCCACAGCCTGGGCAGCACTGAAGGCTGGCTGCCCCCTGCCCTGTTCCTAATGCTCAAGGCCCTCCCTTTCTGGGGATGCAGAGCTGACCCCCATACACACACACCTTGCCCCGGGACCCACAGTGGCTGTTAGCCTCACTGCCCCTGCCTCCTCTGAATAGATTTTGAATGGGAACCGATCTGGTAGGCATGTTTAGAGAGGCTGTTTACCAGATCAGGCATCAAGGGCGCATTATGGAGTGGAACACAGGGGCGGCCCTAGACTAGCTGCCAGCAACTGGCGCCCTAGGCGAACCATGCAATCGGCGCCCCCACCTCCAAACCCCTCAATGATATTGCGCCACCATTTGGCACCCCATTTAACTTGGTGCCCTAGGCGACCGCCTAGTTCGCCTATATGGACGGGCCGCCCCTAGGAACACCTCTTCCCCCCCAAGTTGTGGACTACTCTGCCGCTTAAATGGGAGATAAGCTGCAGTCTACATGCTCAGAAACACAGCTGACTAGAGAGCTTTCTACTGCAAATACATAGTGCTAAGCGTATTTAGGTACAAGAAACTAAGGAGGAGTTTTGTAGGTTACAGTGGCTTCTAAAACTGGGAATTAGTACTTATATGGATCTGGGCCCAAGTGCCTTATGGGGTTACACAACCATTTACATCACTGATTAAATTAACCCTGCAGCTATGGTATAATAGCCTTCTAGAAACAGAATGTGGATATTTGAGAGAGACTGTTGAACTGCAAATTTACATTCTTGCTGGCTCACACATTTTATTCCTATTTTATGTATGCATTTAACCTAGTGCCTGTCTCCTGAAGTTTGATCTACAGTGAGTTAGTGGCATCATGTAAGTGTGTATCAAGGTCAGCAAACAGCACCAGAAGTGAAGTGACTGGCAAATACTTAAAAAATTAATTGTAAAACATGTTTGGGAAAGTGATAGAATTCAGTGCTACAGGAAACATCCTGGCAGACTTCAATGATCAAATAGCATTATAAACTAAAACAGACAGAGATCCTGGTGAGTTGTGCAAGCCCCCATTAACTATAGATACTGATTCCACGGCAAGCTTAGCTAGTCAGCAAATGGGGCAGCCAATCAGTGAATTCACCCACATAACCCTGTTCTGTGGTCAAGAATTCCAAAGCAAGCTGGCTGGAAGAAGCTCATGCAGATTCATTGAAAGAGGAGCAAAGAGGTGAATGGACTCCTATAAAGGCTCAGAGCTGAGACAGATGGGCCTCAGCTAGAGAGCCTGCACCATCAAAGCCAAGGCAGGGGTGCTAATTAACAAGCAGTTGCCTATGGTGTGGTGAGAGGTGGGTATCTTCTTGCTCTTGCAGGGGAATAAGAGGACAAACTTATCTGTCTGTACTGGGGAGATTGATTGGAGTTCTTGGGAAATATGTACTGATGAGAAGCTATTTGGAGAAGAGATTCTGTACTAGACAAGAGAATGTGATGGGTGATCTTGGACAGCTCAGAGGGGACTTTGTATTAGGGAGGAGGAATGTTCACTGTAGGTTTATGCTTGCAGCATTGCATCTTGGATTATAACCCAGCCAGTCTGCACCTTACTTCCCTTTCAGAACTGGGGTAGGTTCCATAGCCGAGGAGCCCAGGAGTCTGCAGAGCTTCTATTAAACATAAGCAGCCTAGAATCGTTTAATTTGGAGTCAAACCTATATACAGGCACTCTGGCTGATTTTTGGATCCTGCTAAAATAGGACATTTAAGAAAATTATCTGATGAGGTTGTTCTCTAAAATATTACCACAGGTTAGTTAACTCCAGGACAAATCCTATTAGTCAGTCTGGGTTTTCAGAAGGCCATTTACCATTGAGTGATTTTTTAAATACTTTTCCTATGATAGACTGCATAAAAAAATCATAAAAAGATCATGCAGCATTCATTAGTAAAAACATGTCAGTCATATTTTCTGTTAGAAAACTTCTCAGTTTTGCACTATACAACTTTGCTAGCTGATTTCCTCAATATTAGTAAAATCCCTCAAAGAAAGCAACAATAGAAGGCATCTTAACAAAAGGTCCTGTGTAACGTTGACACGAAGTATTAATTTCAGTTTTAGGTGTGACACTTTTATTTAGTTAAAATTCCTTGTACACAATAGCACCCACCTCATAAGTTCAATTGTAGCTTCGAAAGCACCATTACAGCTGTAGAAGTCAAATAGTCCTTTAAAACATCTGTGTGGTTTTAAAGTGCTAAAGTTAAATTTTTCACAATACCTGTTAAATGTTATAAAAATATAAATTGGCATCCAGTTTTAGAAACTGTGAGGATTTTTTAAAAATTCTATGGCAATACTCTTATTGAAAAAAATATACCCATTTGAAGATCCCTTCTGAGAAAATAAAATTTTAAATTATTTGATTTGCATATAGCAATTGCATCTATTATAATTTACTCCCTTTCTTGGCAAGACTGTCAAGTGACCTGCTTTGACAGCCACTTAGGCATAATATAGGCATTCACTTTGGATTTGCTTTAATGAATATTTTTCTTTCATCTGCTATACTGTACATGGCTGCAGAAAGCAGACACTTCTGACTCCAAACCTAATTGTAGCCCTGGCCATATTTCAGTATATCCATAGCAGGGAACCTGGTTACAACATGGTAATAGAAACCATTCTGTAGCCTAATCATGTAAACACTTGCTACATAGTACTATGCTTTCTACAGCATGGGAATACAGGATCATTCCTTGTGTGTATAACCAGATGAGAAAACAACTTCTTGTCACCAGGCTATCTGATTTAGTTGTATTTATAGTGTCGACAGTCTATTCATCACGGGTGGGTTAGTAGGAGCCTGTTGATAGAGGAATTCACTGAAAGTCAGTAAGACCAGACAGATAAAGTTATTTCTTATGATGATGCCAAAACTGAAGTTTAAAAAAAAAAAAAAGAAAAGAAAGGAGAGTGACTGGATCTTTTTTTGCCAGTTCCCACTTAAAAAAAACCCCCAGAAATAAAATCCAAAATGAATATTTAGAAGTATGGATCCTTGTCAATTGGAGAGATTCATGGTCTCACTGGCCATTTAATGAAAAAGGAAGCTCTTCAAGCCCTTGGCCCATCACTTACTGTCTTTGTTATCCTTAATTATAGGCCCTGAGTCAGAAGAGCATTTATTATATATACTCAAAAATATAAGCATATGCTTTGCTGAATTAAGACCCTAGAGCTCTGTCCAACTCCTGTTAAAATTAATGAGAGAATCACAAGACTTTGAATGTTGGATCTGAAGAGAGAGATGTATACTGCTCCTTTTTATGACAATGCTTAGGATGCTGGAGGTACGTGTGTAAGATGAGTATGATGATGGCTCTCTGCCCTTAAGTCTAATTTAAAAAGATATACTGCAAAACAGTAAAGTGCGGGAGCATTGTGTAAGAGAGAGGGTCGGTCTTGGGAGCTAGCAAAGGGAATTCATTTTAAGAGGATTTGCAGGAGAGGAAGAGCACTTGGCAGACGGGAAAGAGGAGGTTGTTCCAAACTGACATGAAAAAAGTCACCAAGTTGAGAGAGGGAAAGAACGGGGCAGGGGGGGAAGGGGAGGAGATCAGGGTAGAACAATATGTTTAGGATGAAACAGGAGCTGAGACACAGGTAGAGGTAGAGCTATGCAGACTTTAAAGCTGATGATAAAGAATTACAGCTTTAGTGAAAAGCTAGAGGAAGCCAAGGAAGGGCTGTTAGTGGCTGACATGGCCAGAGTAAAACCAAAGAGAGATGATTTCAGCTGCATTTTATAGAATGGAGGTGTGAGAAGTATGGAAAGGAAGACGTTACAGTAGCCAATGCCAACATCAGTCTCTAAGGAAGTGGAGTTAAGGCCTCCCTAGTGTAGTTCAATATTCTTGGTTAACATCAGGATGGGCCATTTGAACAGGAAACAGTCTGTGTTAAGATATTTAAGTTATACTTCAAGAATGTCATAGTGTGTGTGTGCGTGTCTCTACACACACACACACACACACACACATTTTTATATTCTTTGCTTTGTCTACTGAAACTTTTTTTTTTAGGAAAGGTAGCAATAACATGTTTGGTTTTCTCCTCAATTTTTAAAGGGGATCTTCATGTTAGCATTTCAGAGATTTATGCAATAGTGAAAAAAAGTCACCAGTTGCAAAGAAACTCATTTAAATGTCATTTGTTTATAAATAATATATTACAACTTCTTTTCAATATTTGCTTGACATAGATGCATCTACTCTTATGATTTGCTATAATACTTAAACATTTAGTTACTAAGGACAGGAAAACTCAGCAGAGAGAATAAATCTCTCTCTCTCTCTTCAGTGCTTTTTTTATTCTCCTTCATCCATAAACATTTTTACAGGTCAGAGGGATTCTCTAAACTATACAATTCCAAATGATGGGTTCTGGAATTCCCATCTCTACTATCTATTTGAGTGAGTCTATTTGTCTGTCTGTCCAAGAACTCCTCCTAAACTGTAAGAGATAGGAACACCAAATTTCGTATGCAGCTTCTTCTTATCCCAATTTAAACCAAGGTCAGGGGTTGGTTGTGCCTGGAAAACTGGAAGTGCTGGGAATGAGTATTTTTGATAACATGGAAAGGGAGCCCACAAGGTCAGATTTTAACCAGGCCCTGAAGTTCATGGACAAAAAAATCTCCACGTGCATATAGCCACATTTATTCGTGAGTTGTGGGACTTGCATTACAGCCATACAGTAAATTTTCTATAAATTGCAATATTTATTGCTTACTACATGCATGTGGGCATATGTGAGGTGATTGTTGTTAAATATATGGATGAGGGTTCAACTTCACAGGATTACTGAGAACAAATCACTGAGTCCTTTAACACAGCAGTTCTCAAACTTTTTGGGCTCCGGAGCCCTTTACATGCGTAAAAATGTATGCGGAGCCCCAGCGGTTCACTGATTGTATGTGTTGTACCTATTGATGTTTCCAGTTTGTCAACCTCGCGGAGCCCCTGGAGATGTCTTGCGGAGCCCTGGGGCTCCGCGGAGCACAGTTTGAGAAACACTGCTTTAATACAATAGAAGAAATTCACTCAGTGTTTTCAGTTTAATTTTTTGATACAGATTAGATGATAACAAGATTTTCTGTTTGTTTTAACATATCTGAAAAAGGAGAAGAGCCAAGAAATGTATATTGGGGATTAAAATTTTTCAAAGTGCTCAGCATTAGCTTAGCTCTGCCTCCACTGAAGTCAATGGTAAATTTCCAATAGCTTCAGTAGGAACACAATTAGGCCAATTTTTATTGCTTTTCAAAATCCCAACCTGAAGGTCTTTCCTTATGTCCTTTTAGTTTTGTCCCCTATCTTGTACCCTGACTTGTTGCTCAAATATTATATCACAGTAAAATCTCTTTAGTGTCAGCCAACAATTCACCAAGGGCACGTCTACACAGTAAATTATTTCAAAATAACTAGTGTTATTTCAAAATAACTTAGTCCACATCTACACAGCAGGCAGTTTTTTCGAAATGTCGTCAAAATACTGTCAAGCTGGAGGACTTCTTACTTCGACTCCTGTAACCCTCATTGTATGAGGAATAAAGGAAGTCGAAGGAAGAGTGCTCTATTTCAAAATAAGTGCTGTGTAGATGCTCCCAATTTCGAAATAAGCTATTTTGAAATAAGCTATGTAATTGACATAGCTCAATTTATTTCAAGTTAAGACCTGCTGTATAGATGCACTCCGAGTAAATGAGCAGCAACAAAACTTTTCTAAATGTCTCTTGTACTTCTTGTTCCTTATAGTAATAAGCCACATGGGCCTGCATAGTTCAGATGAGAAATTCAGTACTATGTGTAGAATGGATAAAAGGATACTGGCGTTTCTGGCTATGACTTTGGACTTAAAAAAAACCCCAATTTTGTTCTGTAAAGTGCCTATTCAAACAGAATCATAGGATTCCATATTTAGAGATTTCAATATCAAATGCATTCAGTTTAAGAAGTAAAAAACATTCCTTTTCTTATTGATACCCCTTCAAATTCAGCCCATGATCTCAAGGTTAAGATGGGTTCTTTCCACCTCATTCATCATCACAATCAATAAGACTATAAAGTTTCTACAGGTCAAATAATGCCCTTAGTTATACCTCTCAAAACCACCGGTTACACAGACCTAATATAAATTGATTAAATAAAAATGTTAGGGGAACTAATATTCTGCTTCCCATACAAAAAGTCAGGTCACCTTGTACTGTGCAAACTTCCCTCCTTCCTTGTTGTCTACGTTATGTTAGGTCATATGCTGTTTAGAACCTGATCTTGTAAATACTACCTGATATATTGCTTACCAAGGGGTGACCATGAACAGCATGCTCAGTAATAACAAATTTGCAGGATTGTGGCCCCTGGATTGCCAGCTACTCTGGGTAGGTGTCATTGGTGAAATCCTGGTCCTACTGAAGTGAATGGAAAAACTCCCTAATGATTTCAAGGAAGCCTGGATTTCACCCTGTCTTTATTCTGTAATGCACAGCTATAACAATAATAGCAATAATGTTGACCAAAAAGTTACATGTATGCCAAAACTTCAAACCATCACCAACTTCTTCCATGTCTAAAATCCCATTTACCCTCTTTCCCTTATAAATGTATTTTATTGTCAATCTGAGTTTAAGGAACTCATTTCTTCCAGCTAGGCCCTAAAGTTGTGACACTACTATAAAAATCCTGTACTTTGACTTACTTTATAAGCAAGAATAGTCTTACCAATATCATCAGTAGTGAAAATGAACAACATATTCAGAATAAAGTGCAATGTAATAATCTAATAAACTGCAAGTGTTTGTGATGATGGATGTCCAGGTTTTAATGAGAAATATTTTTACAGAGCATGTTTACCATAAAAATTACAAAACCAGAGTTCTTGCATAGATAAGAGTGCCCTCTTTTACAAGTACTCTGCTAAAGAAAAACACGCCTTCTAGGAAAAGGAGTGTTTTATTTTGGACTATGTACCTGGAGGATCTCCATAACAAATGACTAGAAATAGCAAGGTTCTTCAGTTGCAAGTTAAAGGAATATTCTATTTTTGTATCTTTTTAAAAAAATCAATACATAGACAATAGGAAATAGAAAGCTTAGAATGGAAAGAACCTAAAGTTCACCCCATACACTCCTTGCTTTTCTTATGTACAAGCATAATCAAATTGTACCTTGGAACATTGCTGTATAATTTCTGCTCAGATTAGCGGGAGTGGTGTAGGGATGTAACTGGATAGAATTTAGGCCACTGTTAATATATTTTCAAATTATCATCCCATGAGTGATCAAAGCAAGGTTAAGAGTCACTGACAAATTTATATGCTATCGTTTCATTTTTTCAGTGTTTGTGATTTGGCTTTTCAGCTAGTTGCTAGGGAAGTCCCTGAATTAAACAACATCTACTGACTTAATACAAAACCTATTTGCTTAGTTAATTTGGAACAGATAAAAGTATGGATTATTGTTTTAAATTCACTCTAATCTTCAGCAGCATTTTTCTTGTCTGATGTAGTTTCTATCTTTCTCAGAGTTTCATCTTATCATATGAACACTGGCCTAATAATGCATCTCTGGTGGCAATGGAGTTGCAGGGGTGTAAATGAAAGGTGAATGTGATACAACATATTTTCCCCAGGTAAAATGAATGAAATTTTAGCATAAAATTAAATTAAACACTGTTATGGAGATGGGAGTGTTTATTGTTCAAAATACATTAAACTCAAGGTATTTGGTTTAGTCAGTGACTAAATGCAGCATTTTTTTCTTTGTGCATTGACATTTGCCCCCTTTTATAATATGCAGCTCACACCAGGGAAACCTAAGGCACCAGCTAGTTACTCATTAAACTCAGGTACCAATGGCTGACTTGTACATATCATACTTTTAACTGCCTGGAATTGCCTGTGTGCAGAAGAGGGGGGAAAAAACAATCATTGTAGCTGTGAAATTCTGTCATATTGGCAGAACTGAATTGCAAAGTGCAGCAATTTTGCCTGACCCCTGATCTGTGAAGTTTGTACAAACCTTTGAACCGCTGATTGAAATTGAGAAACTTGGTTTACTAGTAGCAGGAAGAGATTGTCAATAATCGTTACCTCTGTGCAAGGTTAATATTATAAATTAGAAAAGGGCAGGAACTAGCTAAGGAGGTATTGACAATATTTTTGATCAATTCAAAACAACTGAAATCAATACAATTTGGTCAAAAACATGTACAATTTTGAAATTAATGTTTCCTGGATCTTAGAAAAAAATGGAATGAGAGGCAGATGTCTGAAAACCCCCCACCTTTCATTGATCCTTATTTTTGTTACAAAAAGCTGAAGGAGGGGGAAAAAAAGAGATTCAAACCAATTTGTGTAACAAGATTGCTTCTACATTGTAATATAGAATTAAAAATGTTAAGATTAGTAAAACTACAACACTTAATCTAATCTGTTGTGCAAAACCATATGAGAAACCCATGGGAAAATAATTAAATCAATTGTATTATAATAGATATTCTAAAAGGACTTGTCTTGAGGAGCAAAAAGAATATGTTTTTCAATTCTCAGCTTAATTGAGCTAGCTTAACATGACTAAAAAGATCTGTTAAAGTTTTAAACACTAGGTGGGACCTTGGCTACATCACAGCCAGCTAGCATACACTCATTACCCTATATTTTTTAACAAGTGCAGAGGACTTTTAATGCTTAATTGAGATAACAAAATTGAAAAATGCAACCCTTTTACTCATCAAGACAAGGCCTAACTGGTATAAAGCACTATAAAAGAAGTATCATTTTGCTTGGGTTTCCCCCCCACCGCCCCACAAGTACATTCCTGATGCATCCTGTTGACTTCAGTGGGAGACTTGAGTGTTGAAAGAACGAAGGACTGGGCCTCAAATGTACATTAAATAACACTCCATTATATAGAAAGTAACAGACCTGATCCTCTTTTCACTTAAATTAATAGTTTTGCAACTGATGTAAATGGGAGCAGGTTTGGACTTTATGACTGAAGTCAGTTCTCCTTTCTTTAAACATAATTGATCAAACAATCAATTTTTTTTCCATACTTGAGTTCAAACCTCCCAAACCTGCTTCTCTGTTAATATTAGCTCCAAAGTATAAACATATTAAGATACCTAAAAATCCTTTCTGTGAGGTGAACGAGTTAACGTCATTCTTCCTGGACCTTGTATAATATGCAAACATTAAATGTCCACGTTTCATAAACAGACTATGAATGACAGTGTTACAATTCTATCCTCTAAATATACCAAACACTTCCAAATGCAGAGGGACTACTCTAATTATATTAATAATAATGTATAATTCTGTTTACTCATATTTCCTAGCCACCAACAACCTAGAAACCTAAAGACATATAGCTACAGCTGCTAGTGCACTTTTAAGGCCAGATTCTGATTTCAATTCCTTAAATAAGGTAAGAATGCGGTACTACTGAACATGAGTAAGTAGCAGAATCAGGCCCATAAATATAAACAGGTGGTAAATAAATACCTTTCAATGGATAAATTAAAAATAATGGCAAGCAACTCCTTAAAACCTAATTCTATTTTTTACTCAAACAATATTTAATTAAGTATAAATAGATTTAAAGTGTTTATATTAATCGTTTAGTTTTTACAGTTCCAAAATTTGTTATCTGACACAATCCTTTTTAGCATTCATTTGTTTAGGTTGTAACTAAAAATTAGAAGTAATTGCTTTTTCGTCATACAATTTTTAATACCCTTTTAATTACACACATTCATTCTTAATTACTTTGCAAATAAAAAAAAAACCCCACATAAAAATGTTTCCCTTACCTCTCCAATCCTGAAATCTAAGTGCGACAGGTTAATTGTACTAGCACCTTTGCTTGAGCAACCTTTCTCCTAATCACAAGAGCTGTATAACTCTGTTATACAGTACATGCATCTCTTTATTGGTCGATGAGCTTTGGCCATTTAAATTCCTTGGAAGTCATTTGCTAAGGGCACCTGGAATGGGTCTGAGTGGGTGGGACTGAAAAGAAAAGGGATGTTAAGACTGCCAGATCTAGAAAGCTCCCAACACAGTTTGAAAATTAACAGAAATCCATCTATAACTAATGGATTTTTTGGAGGACTGGTTTGAACCTTAAAGGAAGAATAGAAGAGAGTGCCTTGACATTTTCACAGGGAGGAGGAATTTAAACAGAAAGATTTCATTCAAACTTTGAAACTTGCAAAAAGGGAGTGAATCATGTACAAACAACTTCCTAGCACAAGGCGTTGAGCAAATAGCTTGTGTTAATCAAAACAGATAAGATAAGGAAAGCACCAATTTTAGTTGACAATGTGATGTTTTCAGTAAAGTCTTTTTCTTTATGCTTCTTTAGAAAAATTATTTTAGGCTACTTCTAGTTAGCTTACCATTGATAATTCTAAAAAGCAACGGTAGTTCAAACACTGAAAGGTACTTTTACTGATCTTGCAGGCCCCAAGAATGAAAGAATAATTACAGCTGAATATCTGGTGTGTACTATTTCAGCTTGCAAACACGGAACTCAAAATGTGTTTGCTTGGAAGGCAGGAGGAAAAACACTAAAAACTGAAACCTAGTACAGGAGAAATAGCAAAGGGGTGGTAAAACATGATTCATGACAGTAAAAATGGTCTGTACATAACAACGGAACACTAGGCCCCAGAAGCACTTAGGCAAAGTAAACAACACACCTTTTTAAGCAGTTAAGAGAAGAAACCAAACTGAAAAACTCTTTGGATGTTGGATTTGTCAGTTCAGCAGGCAGTATAACCAACCAGTGGGAAAAGAGGGAGAAGGGTGTGATCCAGAATGTGATTGTCTGGGATCGGAGCCCACCTCTACAATATTAAAAACAAACATTGTAGTGCATGAACTAAACAAATTGCAGATTATAATCCTTTCTAAAGCTAGATCCCAAGTTTAGGGGTGCAACTTTGGCTTCAAAACTGTTTTCAGAATGCTGATCTGAAACATATTCAGGAATCAGACTGGTAGCTGTTAGTCTGTATCTGCAAAAATAACGAGGAGTCCTGTGGCACCTTAACAACTAGCAGATTTGTTTGGGCATAAAGGTGCCACAGGACTCCTCATTATATTCAGAAATGCTGTTAAAAGGGACAAAGTGAGTTGTTTCTATGGAGATTTCAAGGGAATATTAATTAATAGAATTTTCAAGGGTCTCAACAGTAGACTGATGGTGTTAGGACTTGACCTGTACACCCCCACCATCCTTTTTAAAAAATCCAATGCAGTGAAATATATTGACAGTGTGTATATTCCATTTAAATTTGACATGGTTATAGTGCCTTCACACTTTTAATTCTTTTTGGTTATAACAAACTTTAAAAAATATATATATTTGTCCTGGAAGATTTTAAGTACATGCATCTTTCATTAGTTATTGCAATAGGTTTGCAATCAGGTTGCTTTTTAACTGTCACATCCATTCTTTTGCCTTGGAGATTAAAGTTCAAACCAGCAAGTGTAACGCCCAGTTTGGATTTGGCTTTTTAAGGTCAGAAAGTTGGACTTGAGACATCCCCTACTGGACATAGCAGTGAATATATCTTCCTACAGCACCCTATAAGCTTTATTTCCATGAAGAACTGAAGAGATCATAGAAAAAAAACATGTTCACTTCAGGGAGTAGGTTGATCTGTGCACAGCAGCCTTAGAGGGATAATCACATGTATATATGCATATACATGTACTTATATCTCTGGATAATCTATAGAAAAAAGGGATATAGACAAAGCAGATGTGTCTTCTGGCTGGACAGGTGGCTACTTTAATTATAATTAATATGTTGTGGGCATTCAGATTTCTTGGTGGTAGAGTATTAGTGCCCAGAGGCCCTAGTTATTATCATGGTCCAATTGTGTTAGGCACATTCCAAACACACAGACAGATATAATCCCTGCCTCAAAGAAGTTGCACTCAAATAGTACTTGTGTAATATTTTTAATCTTTAGCGTTCCTCTCTACCAACATGAACTAATTAATCATTGCACCAGCACCATGAGGGGAGTAAGTATTAGCTCTATTCAAATTGAATGACTTTCCCGAGGCTACAGAGGGAGCTTGTGTCAGAGCTGGGATACAATTTAGGCATTGCAGATCTGTGATCAAACCATACTTCTCTCCCAGGGCTCTTGGTAAGGAAATGGAGAACTGGAATTAAGAGTTGGCAAGTATTTGATATAAGAGCTGAAGGGTCAAAACTTTAGTGGGTGTAATCTGGTATAGTACCATTGAAGTCAAATATTTTTAACAATATTTCACTTTCTTCTTTAATTAAATCAGTGTTGCATTTTTTCTGTGGGATAATAAATTACAGATATGGCCTTTACTTTTAGTGCCTAGCAATGTACATTAAACTTCCAGGTATCTAACCAAACACCCACATGCTTCTGACTGCACAGGGAACATTATAATAACGAAATGGAATAGAAAAGCAGTTATATCAGTAATCTGATCTGCTGATATGCAGTGCATTAATTCTTTAGAAATATCCACTACATAGTAATTGGAAATGACATCACCAATGAAATCACACCAAATCCATATTTCGTTGTTGTTTTTCTTTACTCTTTTCCCTTTTAGCTCCCGCTGATCATTAATCCGCAGGAGTTGCCTTGATCCTCAGTTATAACTAATAAACATGAGGAGACAAAGTTGCTTAGGAGCATTTTGAGGTGTCATAACTATAGCAGTTTGAGAACCTCTGAATTACGGACATTTTTAACGAAGCCTGAGGGAAATGAGGTAGAATTCTATATCTGTACAATTCATGTGAGAATTGCACATCTTATCTTTATAGGGTCCCTGGAATATCACAGCCCTAATCTATTTTCCTGCCAGTGCTGGATGGTTCTCTACAATGCAGAGTTCTCCCTCGGTATCTGCTTTTGATAGCACCTAAATATCATGTTAAGAAGTACAATAAAGATGGTGGTGCTCAAGTATAGTGAAGAAGCTTTGATACTAGGTGATATAGGTAGCTGGGATAAATAGATTCTCTACATGAATTTTCTAACACCTTTTAATCCCCATACGTTGAACTGTTCCCTATTCAGCAAGATGTGGAACACAAACTGGTTCCTTATAGTTTGTGGCTACGTCTACACTGCAGGTATTTGTCGGCAGAGAGTATGCTAATGAAGCACTCATTAGCATTTGTCGCGCTGTTATTTGCATATCTCTGCTGATGCTTTTTGCTCAAGAGGTTTTTGCGCAAAAACAAGCAGTGTAGATGGGTCTGTTTTGCACAAAAAACCCTTTTGTGGAAGATCCCTTATGACTCAAAAAAGGAGGTATGCTGGATCTTGCGCAAAAGGGTTTTTTTGAGCAAAACAGATCCATCTACACTGCTTGTTTTTGTGCAAAAACCTCTTACGCAAAAAGCATCGGCAGAGATATACAAATGACAGAGCGACAAATGCTAATGAGCGCTTCATTAGCATACTCTCTGCCGACAAATACCTGCAGTGTAGACGTAACCTGTGATCCTTTCCTGCATCTACAGTTTGGAAGTGGTTGCACTCCATTAAACTACCAGTGTAGACATTATCATTTCCTCTTTTTTTCCCCCCCTTGATGAATTCCAGCTATGTGAGGGTCAACTCTGGAGAGATGCATATAAGAACACAGCAATTGCCATAATGTATTAGCCCCAAGATCCGCGTCAAGTCCAGTCTAGACCTGACTCTCTCATATTAGCATCTTCCACTTTCCTTCTATTCTTTTCCACAGAAAAATTACAATGGACCTTTACATGATTGCTATTCATCAGCTCCAGCTGGTGGAGAATTCAAGATTTCCCCCCCCTCCCCCCAATAATTTCTTTTATTGCTGTTGGACCTGCACTTGTAGTAGAAATGGTTAAAAAATGTAAAGAAAAGTGTGAGCGACTTCAATGGAGTTACGACAGTTCACACTAGATAGTGATCTGTTCCCTTAGCAGAAGCCTGTTCTCATAATCTACTCATTGACTTTCATTGACTGCGCCACCACTTTTTTTTTTTTTTTTTTTTTTCTTAAACAAATCCATTTTGAGTTTCTGCAGAACAAGGTTCTGTATGTCTGTAGAACTATATTCTTGCCAATTTACATGTTTAAAGAGACAATATTGTTTTATTTGAAAGCATAACATGTTCTTTCATTTGTTTTTATGAAATACAATTTATCATAGCACAAGCTTTTCTTTTAAAGCTTTATATAACGTGTACTTGCCATATACTGACATACAATATTTCAGAGGTCACGTAAGTATCATGTTTTGCCAGAAATGTTATCATAACTGCTCATTTTTATTAGAGATAAATGTAGTGTTTCTAGAAAAAATAATTTATAAGCCAAAGATTCTTAAGGTGGCGGCTGCAATTTTTAAAGCTACATTCAAATGTAATGTATACACTCATGCTAAGGATGCACTCTTTGCTTGACTTGATCTTGCCTGAAATGGCAAACACTTAGGTGTGTGGCAAGAGGTCACAAGAATAAAAAAGTTATTACATAAAATTAAAAACTGACAATTGTTTACTAAGTACTGTTTTTAATAGATATGACTCTCTCCTGTACAAGGGGATGACTTTCAAAATATCCTAAGGGACTTCGAAGCCTAACATTCATGAGACAGATTTTCAAACATAGTTAGGTGCTCTAACATGCAAATAAGCACCTAACAGGATTTTCAAAAGGAGACAGATCAGGGTCTCTCTCTCAGTGATACTCATGAGCTCACTGAACCATCCCAAGGGAATAACAACAATTTGTAAAAACTTGGACCTCCTGGTCCAGCAACCTTGGAACCTGACTGGTCCTGGATGAAGAATTTTGCTGGCCTAGGGGAAGACATTTCTGGCTCCCATACCAGTCCTTCCCCTAGCCCTGGCCCTGGCCTGGCTGCTGGCCTCCTACCTGCTGCCCCCTGCTGGCCCGCAGGGCTCCCAGCCACCAGCCCTCCAGTGGTTCTCTCTGGTCCTGGAACATCCATGGTCCAGCAGAGAGTCCTGGTTGAGAGGAGTTCAACCTGTACTCAAAGTCAGAGACTAAAGCACTGGTTAGAGTCAGGCACAGCAGTGAAATTCACCCCTGTTCGCTGACCCAGCACAACCTCTATATACCATTTAAAGCTCTACTCCAGGTCAGACTGAAGTGCTGCACAGGTCTTATGCTGGTGCTCTACCCAATTGTGAAAGTTTCATTACACAGCTCCATGAATTAAATTTAATCCTGACATATTACATCCATGCTAGTCCACTGTTGGAAACAAAGTGTGATGCAGGGTCTAGAATGAAACTACCAGAATTTGAAACTAGATCTCTAATACTGCACCTTTGACCTGCTGCACTGCCTTATACATCATCCTATTCTTTACCCCTTAAAAGTGATGCCACTAGAATATGAATATTTAGACAAAAGGCTTCCCTTCAGCTGCTCTAATTATTTCTGGGTTTTAGTTATTAATATTTTATTAAAAATAAACAATTGTTAAAATATACATATTTCTTTATATAAATACAGATTGGACCTCCTTGGTCCATCACCCTCAGGGCCTGACCATACCCAAATGAAGGAGTTTGCCAGAATGGGGCTATGTTTACACTGCAGTTATTTTTTGGAAAAAGGTATGCAAATTGCAATTTGCAATTTGCGTACCTTTTTCCGATTCTTTTTTTGGAAGTGGTTTTTCCGACATTTGGCCCCTCTACATAGGGCCAAATGTGTGAAAAACCTCCTCTTTCAGAAGAGCCCTTATTCCTCATAAAATGAGGAATACAGAGCTTCCGAAAGAGTGCACCCACTTTTTTGGAAACTGATATGAAAAAGTGGACATGTTCCCTGGATACAGCAGAGTTTTTCTGCGATACCGGAGAAAAACTCTGTAGTGTAGACATAGCCTGGGAAGGTAAATGCCAGCCCCCTGCCACAAGCTTGGGTGGGCTCCCAGCCCCAGCCAGGCTGCCCTGCCGTCTATCCAGCCCAGGTGCCGGCTGCTGACCCCCCTGCCACTGGCCCGGCAGGGCTTTCGGCCCTGTCCTGGCTGCTGGCCCCACTGAAGCCAGTCCATCTTAGCTGCCATCCATTGGCCCCTCTGTCACCACCTGGCTGGATAGTTCAGAGAAGTTCAACCTATAGTAACAGAGGGCAATCACTATTAAAATAAACAACTTCAGTTCTTTTTCTTAAGTAAGATAAACTTGAGTTTTATGAGAAAAATGATTACCAGTAAATAAGTCTGTGTTGCAAGGGTGTGTTTACTAGATCCATTAATTCCCATAAATCCTTTAGCTTATGCTCTAGTGCAAACTGACACCTGACAAGGCACGAAATGATGACTCATTATCAAGATTACAAAACATGGTGAATTAGCTACTTGTAAATTAAATGATTTTATTAACTGCCAGTATTCATTCCATACATAACAAAATTTTATACTAGATTACCATAAGGATTATTCAGGCTACATTTTATACCATTATTATATTATCAAAACCTGGCACAATATATACCACGTAGGGAAAAAGGTAGTGGATGGGGGTAGAGTCACACAGTAAAAGATGCATCTGTGATCAGAAAAATCCTACCATCAAGGGTAAAGATGTCTCACATGTGCCTGACTCAGAGTTGCAGGCTGGTGTCCAGAGCTCTGCATGGAAGAAGTGTGTTTTGGCACTGAGGCCAGCTAGTGCACACCGCCGACTAGTTTACATTCATATCAGATGCACAGTAGTTACACCCCTTTTGCTAGTAACTATATAGAATCATAGAATCATAGAATCTGTGGTATGTACCTTGTTCCTCCAGCTGAATGCAGATTCTGGTCTGTGTCATTGTGCCATGATAGGATGCCATGTGCCCCAGCCTCACCTCACGACACCCTGCTGAGCTACAGGAATGTCAAACTTTGTACCATGAGCCCTTTCCTCACTTGCGGCCTTCCATATCTCTGGGTAAGATTTAGGTTAAAAACCTACACCACAACAGAGCTTTTATAACTTTCCCTTCCCTGTCCTGCCCTCCCCAACCCAGAGACTCCATGAGGGCATTCCCTCTTGCCCATATAATGAAGAAAGTCTCAGGTTCTATGTGGTGATAGGAAGAAGTATAAAACCATACAGTAAGATACTCTTTTCTCTTCTATGCTTCACTTTTGCCATAAAATATTTCTCTTAAAGAAAAACTGTAGGCTATTATTTGCATGACCAAGTTTTATAGGACTTTGAAAAAGTGGGAGGGTAAAGAGTAAATGGCTTCAAGTAACATGGTAGCTGAACTAAAGAGAGTGTGAATAGAAAGTAATCAAACAGCTCTCTACCTTTCCTGTACCTCAAAACATAGCTACATGACTTGGAATTCTTTTAAATCCCTAAT
Source organism: Rafetus swinhoei (assembly GCA_019425775.1). NCBI lineage: Eukaryota > Metazoa > Chordata > Testudines > Trionychidae > Rafetus > Rafetus swinhoei. Next base: position 44,926,204 of record CM033449.1, read on the forward strand.
TTGTTTGTGTATCACAAACTGTGAGCTAATTCAGGATGTGTCTTGTTTCCAACTTTTCCATTTTTTTCTGGAAGAATGGCTCTTGCGCAAGAGGGGGGTTTTGTGCAAAAAGGAGCCATGTAGACGGCTCCTTTTTCCGCAAAAGCCTCTTGTGCAAAAAGCGGGTGCTCATTAATTATGCAAATGAGGCTCAGTGATATTCCACGCTTAGCCTCATTTGCATATTTCATGCACAAAACGGGTGCAGTATAGACAAGGCATCTGAGTATATGAACTGAGTTCAGAGGAGCTGAGCAGAAAAGATTTTCCAGTGGCTGTGGAAAGGTTGCAGAATCACTTCCCAATAATTTCTGCATCTTCAGAGTTGTGCTACTTTGCTTCTTATGCTTTTCCACAGGTAATTTTAGCTGATGGATACATGTAGCCACAGATCCACTATTTCTCTCGTGTTCCCCACTATTTCTCTCATGTTCTGGGGCATTCTCCCACTGTGTAGTGAAGCAGCACTAGTTCTGCTGCAGATACAGCCCTCCAGACCAGCAAGGGTGGGGAACAAGAGAAAGAGGAACCGGCCTCAATTATTGAACATAGTCAGAAATATTAGATTCTTACAAGGACATATTTTCAATTAACCAGGAAATTGATCAGCTGACAAATCACTACAAAACCTTCAAGAGGTATTCCTCTTTGATAACTCTGTGTAAAACTTTTTTCTAAGAAGATCCTAACATAGTAAAATACAGGCACGTACATACTTATTTGGCCTCATCACCTGAGTATCTGAGTGCTTCCCAAATTCACTAAAATACAAATAATTTTTTTCTCTCTCTTCTTTCCCAGCCTGTAGGAGAAATAGCTTGCTTAGTTTATAATTATATATGTGTATGTTCCTTCCTATGGAGGAAATGTGACTATGAGTGAACATATATCCATAAAACTGCACAGTAAGCCAAGTTGGTGTAACACCTCCAAGCCTTAAATCAGTAATGGTATTCCAGAAATGAATATATTCCATTATGTAAAAATTTTAAGTCACTTGATTAGTACATAATTATGCATTCAGGAAACATGAATAAAATAATCAGGCAGGGATGGTTCCATACTTTTGTTATAGTTTGTGCTGTAGTTTTTTGCCATGTCCAGAAAACATTGAGAGGAAGTCAGAGAAAAAAATAATGTGAAGTACTAAGGTTAAACTGAAGTCTTAGAACACTTTTTTATACTGTTTGAATGGAAAAGTTATTAATTATTTTGGGAGAAATTATGGTCTAAATTGAAATCTGTGAAATGAAAGGTATCTTATACATGATTTTCTAATAAGTTCAAAGAAGTTGCTGACATAGAGAAGTTCATGCCCCCTTGTAATCAGTCAAATGTGCTAGTTCAGGGAGGAAAAATGTATTATATTTACATTTGAAAGGGTTATTTTATACATGCGATATAGTAAAAAGATTACTTTTGCCTCATATTCCTAATGTTGGAAAATGAAATGAAATTTGAAAAAGCAATTATTAATCAGTGATGAATTACAATACTATTAATGATACTGTACCTACTCTACTAGTATGAGAATAATGCTGCCTACAGAAGAAGAGAATTCTAACATACAGCTGATGCTTACTAAATCATTCTGAAAAAAACAATAATATTATAATTTTTTGCTGTGAATCACCCCTCATTGTTTCAGTAATGGTAGACATAGAGTCTACTACTATAAGACATTCAATGGAATTCACTAATAGCCCATATCTGAGACATTACGGAGCCATTGTTGAGGATCATCCAGCCCCCTGACTACTACCCCATGCTACTCATCCATGTGGGCACTCATGATACTGCAAGGTGTGACCTTGAGCAGACCAAAAGTGACTACAGGGCTCTGGGAGTATGCATAAGGAAGTTTGGGGCACAGGTGATGTTCTATTCTATCCTTCTGGTGAAAGGTAGGGGCAGATAAGTGCATCCTGGATGTGAATGCCTGGCTGCGATGATGGAGTTGCCAGGAGGGCTTTAGCTTCTTTGACCATTGGACGCTGTTCCAGGAAGAATACCTGCTAAGCAGAGATGGGGTTCACCTATCAAAGAAGGGGAAGAGAGCATTTGGATACAGACCCCAGCTAGGGGTCTCTAACCAGGAAGAAGAGATGGATGAGGTTTTTGTTAGTAGTTTAAAAAAATAATTGAAAGTACAGGTCTTAATGATAGGGGACTTCAACTACCCAAACATCTGTTGGGAAAATAACACAGTGGAGCACAGATTATCCAACAAGTTCTTGGAACATATTGGAGAGCATTTTTTTATTTCAGAAGGTGGAGAAAACTACTAGGGGAAGGCTGTTCTAGATTTGATTTTAACAATAGGGAGGAACTGGTTGAATTTGAAAGTGGAAGGCAGCTTGGGTGAAAGTGATCATGAAATGACAGAGTTCATGATTCTAAGGAATAGTAAAAGGGAGAACAGCAAAATAAAGGCAATGGATTTCAAGAAGATAGACTTCAGTAAACTCATGGAGCTAGTAGATAAGGCACCATGGGAAGCAGGACTAAGAAGAAAAATAATTGAGCATAGTTGGCAGTTTTTCAAAGGAACTTTATTAATGGTGCAAGAGCACACAATTTCACTGTAGGAAGTATGGCAAGAGACCGTTCTAAAAATCAAAAAGGAGTCCTATAAAAAGTGGAAACTAGGTCAAAGTACAAAGAATGCATGTAAATAATTAACACAAATATATAGGGGCAAAATTATAAAGGTGAAGGCAGAAAATGAGCTCAAGCTAGCTAGAGACATAAAGGGTAACAAGAAAACATTCTACAAATATGTTAGAAGCAAGAGGAAGACGAAGGACAGCGTAAGCCTATTGCTCAATGAAGAGGGAAGAACAATAACAGAAAATATGGAAATGGCAGAGGTGCTTACCAACTTTTCTGTGTTGGTTTTCACCAAGAAGATTGGTGGTGACTGGCTGTCTAACATAGTGAATGCCAGTGAAAACTGGGTAGGCTCAAAAGTTAAAATAGGAGAAAAACAAGATAAAAATTACTTAGAAAACTTAGATGTCTGCAAGTCACCAGGGCCTGATGAAATGCATCCTAGAACACTCAAGGAGCTGATTGAGGAAGTGTCTGAGCCTTTAGCCATCATCTTTGAAAAGTCATGGCAAACTGGAGAGATTCCAGAAGATTAGAAAAGGGCAAATATAGTGACCATTTATGAAAAGGGAAATAAGGACAAACCAGGAAACTACAGATCAGTCAGCTTAACTTCAGTGCCAGGAAAGATAATAATCCATCTGCAAACATCTGGAAGATAATAAGGTTATAAGTAACAGCCAGCATGGAGTTGTCAAGAACAAATTGTGTCAAACCAGCCTGATAATTTTCTTTGATAGGATAATAAGCTTTGTGGATAAGGGGGAAGCTGTAGACATGGTATACCTAGACTTGTGGTGTCCAACACTCTAGCCACTAGCCATATGTGGCTATTTGGCTGGTTGAGTGTGGCTAGTTTGCTATAGCAGTAGCTGCAATGAGGGCTACTGCTTCAGAACTGGTTGGGATACCATGGACCTAGACTTTAGTAAAGCATTTGATACACTCCTGTATGACCTTCTTATCAATAAACTAGGGAAATACAACGTAGATGGGACTACTATAAGGTAAGTGCCTAAGTGGTTGAATAACCAATCTAAGAGAATAGTTATCAATGGCTCACACTCATGCTGAAAGGGCCTCTGTTTCAGTGATTCTCAAACTTTTTGGCCTGTGAACCACCTAGCTCAGTGTAAACCGTTCCGTGGACCACTAGTTACGAATGGAAACTCATCTTTAATTACATAATTATGCACGAGCCATTTTGTAAGTGCTGTAGCTAGGGAGAACAGTTTAATTTAAATTATTAAACAGATTAAGCATTTTAATTTTCTCAAACTTCATTTTAAAATAAAGTAAAATATTAATTTACGTCCAACACAAAAGGTTTCAATGTTTTCTTTATTTATGGCAGGGTGGGGAATCTTTTCTGGGTTGGGGGGCAACTGACCCACAGAAAAATCAGTTGAGGACCACGACAAGTGAGAAGCAAAAAAACTCCTCCAAAAACCTCCAACTCTCACTGATGTGGCCCCGAACTGAGACACCTCACTCCTCTGGCATTCCAGCCCCCCACAGGATGAGGAGAAGGAACAGGGAGGACTGAGGTTCAGGTCTTTTTAAAAGCCAGATTTACTTTTCTGGGGTTCCAGATTTGTGGATTTTATGGACCCCCTTAGGCTCTGGGGTGGGGCCAAAAATGAGGTGTTCAGTGTGTGGGACAGGGCTGCCAGTGTGTGGGATAGAGATGAAGTGCAGGATCTGGGCAGGAGGTGGGGCGCAGAAGGGAGAGAGGTTGCGAGGTCTGGGTGAGAGGTAAGGTGCAGAAGCAGGCTAGGGTTAGGGTTTCCGGCCAGGAGGGAGGGTGTTTGCTCAGGACGGAGGATGTCTGGCCCGGAAGGAGGGTGCAGAAGGGAGTTTGGGGCAGGGTATCTGGTCAGGAGGAAGGGAGGATGTTGGAGTACGCTGGGGGTGCAGGATCTTGGCAAGGAGAGTGAGAGAGATTGTGGTGCAGGGGGTCTGGGCATGAGGGAGGTCGCTTACCTGACTTTGTGCCACCTTGAGGCAGGAAAAGCCTCCGGACAGTGCACTGCCATTCCCCCAGCAGGGTGGGAAGAGGGAGGGAGCTCAGCCCCCCCCACCCCTGCCACCCTCCCCCCCACACACAGTGGGGATCCTGGTGCAGCCGCAAGGCTGCAATACCAGTTCCCCACTCTGCGGGCATGGGGGGTTGTGTGAAGAAACCCTGACCTTCCCCGCCAGACCAGGCTCGCTGCCAGTGTGGTGGGGAGGGCAGGGGGGAGAGAGTGCGGCAGCACACGGTGCGCACCTGCTGAGGCTGAGTACGCCCCACCCCGCAGCACTGCAGCCAGGCTCCACATGGCCCCTGCAGGAGCTGAGGCGGCAGCTCCAAGGCATGGAGGTCCATGACCAGCTCCGCCAGGTTTTGCTTTGGACCTGCCCGGCCCCCATGGCAGCGGCCACTGTACCAACAAGCGGCCTGGAGGAGGAGGCAGCGGTGTGGCCGGACCGAGGGCCCACATGCCAGAGGAAGTCCTATGTGGGGAGGGATGGAGCCATGCAGTGCTGGGGCAGTGGGTGGTAGAATGGCCGGTGTGCCCATTTCCAGTGGGGCTTTCCCGGATATTTCACTACTTGATGGGGACACCGGGGCAGAGTATTTAAAATTGGGACAATTCTGGAAAGTACAGGACATATGGTCGATGTACCTATGAGGGAAGACTGAAAAAATTGGGCTTGTTTAGTTTGGAAAAAAGAAGACTGAGAGGGGGCATGATAGCAGCTTTCAAGTACCTAAAAGGATGTTATGAGGAGGAGGGAGAAAATTATTCTTCTAACCACTCCTGATAGGAAGAGAAGCAATGGGCTTAAATTGCAGCAAGGGAGGTTTAGGTTGGACATTAGGAAAAGCTTCCTAATTGTCAGGATGGTTAACCATTGGGATAAATTGCCTAGGGAGGTTGTGGATTCTTCATCATTGGAGACATTTAAGAACAGGTTAGACAAACACCTGTTAGGGATGGTCTTAGATGGTTCTTGGTCCTACCATGAGTGCAGGGGATTGGACTTAATGCTCTTTCGAGGTTTCTTCCAGTTCTAGTATTCTATGATTCTATAATTTAAAACTAGTACTCGAAAATAGTCTTTCACCCACTGCAAAATTAGCCCATATAGCTCATTGCTAAAATACGTCTATAATATCAAGACCCTGGCAGAATTTAAAAACAGACCAGACATTTATGTGGATAGGAAAAATATTTATAGTTATGCAGTAAATATTTTTAAAAGAAGATAAACAGAAGGTATATAAACCCTGTACTCCGAGGCATAAGTCAATCTTTAACAATAGAGAACAGGAGGAAACATTTTCGTAGTGCCAGTTGTTCCACATTGCCTACTGCATAGTTTCTTGCATCTTCCTCTTAAGCCCCTGGACTACATAGACTATTGGGGTTTGATTCCATATGGAATTTTCTGTATACCTATCTGAGTAACCTTCTAGAAGCAAATGAGCCTATTCACTATAATAAGCATTAAGCTCCATAATAAAAGGATAAGACTCCTAACATACAATTCACTCTTGTGCAGAAATCTAACACAAGGTTTCTGTCCCACTTAAGCTCTTTGCATTGCCGTTGAGTTTAACCCCTGTGAGGCAGAGAATGATGGAGACGTTAGTCCCTTGTGCATGTGCAAATGCCTTTTAATTTGTGCTGAGCTGCCCAGCCACTCAGTAAATTTGTAACATTTTTAATGGGAGTAGAAATTTCTTACAGCAACAAAAACCATCTACAGTTTGGGCTTTTAAGTTTTATTGTGGCTGAATTATAAAAGAATCTGTTTTTGAATTACTCCAATCTCAAGGGAGAGAAGGAGAGATATAATAATAATTCAAGACTAGTTTTCCTTATATATAGTAACAAAAGGACAGATTACAAGAGGTTCCTCCCTGAGTACACAATAATCATGCAGCCAAACTCCCTCTCCTACCTCTGATGGTCAAAGATCACCATGTCAAAGTGAACAAGGTCTAACAGTAACTAACAGCTGTCACTATTAAAAGGACTTGGGAGTAAATTTCATTCCTGAACATCAAGATGGCAAAGTCTTATGCACCACTAGTTCCAGTAAATGAGAACTTAAATGGCACATATGCCTTATGCTGGCCCTTTATATGGGGGTAAACTTCACTCTTGGACACTACACCTCACACCCACACACCCTCCTTATTTCTTATTTATTTACCTTTATTTCTGAAGGGTAAAGACTGATCAATATTTTTGTAGTTTTGAGGTCAAATCCTGCAGTCCTCACTCAGTTTGAAATCAATATGATTTATATGGGAACTATGGATACTCAGCACCTCTGAAAATCAGTTTTATTGCTTACCTGCCCCAAATATAGAGTTAGGTGCCTGATTTTGGGTATCCACACTTGAAAATTCTGCCTTAGATAAACTGCCAAAGGCCACACAATAAGTGAGTAAAAGAACAAAGAATAAAACCCCTAAGTCTTGTCTCCCAGGCACTCACTTTAACCACTAAATTGCAATTTCTCTAGAAATAATGCCAAGAAAATTGTCAAAATCTGAAAAGGCATGTAATTATATTCTGGGCAAAAAAAAAAAAAAAAAGAATTTCCTATACCATAGTAATCTTTAATTTAACTTAACAGTTTACCTTAACTTTTAACTGATGTGTGCTAAAAAGAACTCATCAAAAATACTTAATTCAGACCTCATTAAAGTTTCTATAGGTACGAATAAGAAGGTACTGTAATTTACAATAGAATAGGATAATTAAGCAATCTAGGAAAACAGTGGTGCCAGGACAGAGTTGAAAGATAAGGAAAACAATAAACTGGGCACATTTTTAATCTGCTGGAATCTTAAGCTTGAGCACATACGCAGAAAAATCATGATTTTTAGTTTCTGGAACGTGGAAATATTGGTTACACTTCTTACACCTATTTTAGTGTTTTAATTACAAAATAGCACAGTCATTGACTCCAGAATGAGCAGTTTGCTTCCTTGCTTCTTTTTGATGGCATGGGAAAGATACAAAGAAGCCATTATCATTGATGAGAGAAGGAATATGATCTCAGGGATCTTTTATTTTAAAAAATAGCTGTTGGAAAATGTTTATAGCAATCAGTATTTGATAAGAATACTGCCAAAGCATTTTTCAGAGCTTCTAAAATCTTTTTAGTTTCACTCACTGTGATTTGTAATCTCATCGGAAGTGTGGAACTAGATATTGGTTTAGCAAAATGGTTTTTGTGTTGTTTAGTAGTGTTTTCGGTTGACATACTTTTTCAGAGTGTGGACTAGATTTCAACAGAGAGGGTATCTTGTGGGCCCCTCCTGTTCATATCAGCCAACTGTTCTCAACCAAAACTATTCAATGCAAATTTGCCAAATGTTTGGTTGAACCAAATCTGTGTTTGTCAATTAAAAAAGAGTTTTGACTAAAAAAATTTAAACCAGCACTATTTTCTACTATAAGTGCCATCTTTCTGGCCGTCTCAATTTTCAATCTGTCCAAAGCTCTGCTGTATAAGTCAACTACCTCCCATGATTATGTATATGACCCATGTTCAGCGTCTCTCAGGCCATGTCCTCTCTTACTGGTAGATTGGTGCTGCTGCAATCGATGCAGCAGGGATTGATTTAGTGGGTCTGGTGAAGAGCCAGGAAATAGATGTCAGAGTGCTCTCTTGTCAGCTCTGCTATTCCACCAGAGTAATTTGAGTTGATTTACCACCGTAGCAGAGACAAGGCCTTAGAATCCCTTCACTGTCTCCCTATTGCCTCAAATTAAGCGCTTGTTTGCTTTCATGGGCTTACAGAATTTAGCTTCTCTCTCCATCTCTGTTCTTATGTTTTGTTTCCCAGTGCCTTTTGCATTTAGCCCTGACTATCATTTCTGTCATACTTTCCTGAGGGTCTTCTTTCATGTGGTCTTCTCTGCCAGAAACCCACTTTTAAATTTTGGCTGTCATGCCTCATCTTCCTTCTTTAAGTCCCTTCTCAAAAACCTACTTCTTCAAGCAAGTTTATGAACTACAGTGTTTTACAGGTTGAACCTCCTTGCTCCAGAACCCTTGTGATCCTGAGCAAGGGAATTTGCTGGATTAGGGGAGGTCAGGCATCTAGGCTCTCCTGAAATGCCCCTACTGGCTGCTGCCCCGGGAGAACCCGGAGGTCTGACCTCCTCTGGCCCACCTGAATTGCAAAAGAATTGTAGTAATTTCAGCTACTATATTTATGCCAGTTCTGAGATTGCTCTGCTAATGTATTTGGTGCTACAGTAATGTTTCCTTATTTTAAAAAGTATTTTTCTCCCTTTTGCTATATGAGAAAACCACACAAACAGGGAAAACTGATTGAGTAACTACATAGTGGGAAGCAGTGAACCTTTGTACAGATAGAGCCAGATATTCACATGCTCAGCAACCAGCTGCATTGGTTGTGACATTAGAATCCCAATGTGCTGAGCTCTTTTGAAACTCCGGTCCATATTGCTGTCAAATCCACATACAGGTAGTCCCCCGAGTTATGAACGCATCGATTTACAACCGTTCATCCTTACGACCAACCTCCCATTAAGCACGTCCCCGTGTTACGAACACGCGATCTGCGCTTACGAACAGCGCGGTCACATGTAAATGAATGGGGTCCGACTTACAAACAGATCACGTTACGACCAAGTGCTCGGTACGTAACTCGTTCGTAAGTTGGGGACTATCTGTAGTAAGCATAATGGGGGAAAAAACAAAAATGTTTTCCTCTCTAATCCCTTCAATTTTTAGTAGTCTCCAGTGTTCCTTGATACAAGATAAAGCAGTTAATTTTAACATAATACAGGCTGAACCTCTCTAGTCTAGCACCCTTGGGACCTGACTGGAGCCAAACCAGAGAATTTGCCAAACCACAGGAGGTCAATTTTGTCTAGCAGCATTACCAGCAGTTCCACTGCTTACCGGGCTCATAGAAGAGATTTAGGGGTACATTACAGCTAAATAATAGCACAGAACACGGAGAGCCAGGACTGGCGGCTGTAAATAAACTTTAATGGACCATAGGAAACTTGGCCACACTCATGATAACTGGACATCTAGCTAGCTAAAATCATGCTAGTTCACAGATGTTGCCAGACCAGTGTGCTGGACTACAGAGATTCAACTGTAGTAACAAGGGAAACATTTTCAGACAGAAGTTGACCATATCTCTATAATAAAACCAGAAGCAACCACAAAAATCAGCAGCAATATGGCAGTCTAAAGAATCAACTATATGTATAAATGAGCAAAGGCAACGTTTATCCCCTGATGTCTGCTTAAAGGTTTGGGTATCCATGAAGGCTTGTGTAGTGCTTTTGTGCATCATTCTCCTTTAAGCTTTCTACAGAGAGCAAAAATCAGTTTGCTTACTATTTTTTTAAATGCTTCATTTCCTGTGTTTTCATGGTGAAAGAAAGCTGAAGCACCAAAAACACGCTAGTGTTTAATATTAAACAATGTTCCTGTTTCTCATCTGAATAAGTAAGCCAGAGCTTATGGATCTGTACATGTGGAGTAGATTTCAGAATGGTTTTCAGGTTCATATTATATTACGACTGTGTTAGGTTTAGAGCAGAATTATCAAAGAAATCAAGGAACTGAATGAAGGCAGGGATTATTTACAACAGTGCAAACAGAACCCATCAGTACCTGCCACAGTTTCTAAAAATGGCCTACCAAGTTAAGCGTGCACTATTTTACAACCTGCAGTATGTTCTCAGATTAAAATAAGAGAAGAATTATGATCTGATGTTCCTTGTTGTGGTAATACAAATATGTTGCATTTATGATTATACGTGTTCATATATGATAAAATTGCTTTTCTTTTTGGCAGCTCAAATGCTGTCCCTTTCCCTAGGGCCACAATGCACAAAATGCTGCTGAGCCAACTATGCAGCGGCAGTGGTATGGGAGCACTCCAGTTCCCCTGAACACTCTAGAATACTGCTGCATTGTCTCTTTTTCCATAGATCTGTAGAGGGAGATATTAGGAGTTATGGATGGCACTATGGCCTACAGAATGGGTGTGAATGTCTCGTGTTCTGTCACTAGTTAGAGAGAAGAGTCTCCTCATTCAGCCCTTTAGTACAGAGGCGGTGAACCTTTTTCGGGTTGGGGACTAGGGATGTTAAATATCGGTTAATTGAATAGTTGAGTAACTTCATGAATTCTTATCAGTTAGTTGACTATTTATAATACCCGGGGGTGGGGCCAGCAGTATCAGAGGCAGCAGTGTGGGGTGCCACGCAGGAGCTGGTCTGCGAGAGGAGCCAGTTTAAAAACCAGCTCCTCTCACAGAACGGCTGCCTGTCGCCCCATGCTGCTGCCTCAGATATAGAGGCAGTAGCATGGGGTGCCAGCAGCCCTTGTCTGGGACTAGCGGGGAGGTCTGTGCTCCCGGACCTGGCATGAGCCAGAACTGAGCCAGGCTGCCTGCCAGCCTAGCTCCTAATACACTTTAAATGCAAAGCCTCAGCAGAGGTAGGTCCCAGACCCATTGCAAGCTAGGACTGAGCCAGGTTGCTGGCCAGCCTGCTAAAAATTTTACTTGGTGGGGAGGTGAGAGAAATGCGCGTAGTCTATAGCATTAACCTACAAGCTTTTGCTTATCAGTTAATCAATCGACAACACTATTACATCCCTATTGGGGACCACTGTCCCACAGAAAAATCAGTCAGGGGGGACGGACGGACGGACGGACGGACACACACACACACACACTCCACCTCTGCTTTAGTAAGTTGCCTGAAAATGTTCTTCACACACACACTCTCTCTCTCTCTCTCTCTCTCTCTCTCTCTCTGCTTTAGTAAGTTGCCTGAAAATGTCCTTTCATTCAGTGTGTTATCTTTACTCATAAGCCAAGTTTTCCACAAATAATGATGAGAAGTCCTTGTTAAATTTTTACCCTGTGGACACAGAGTGAAGTAAGGTGTCACAAACATGAAAAATATAGTACCTTCGTGATTTCAGCTTCCAATGAAGGCTAGATATAAAAGCAGACACTTCGGCTCCTTATGCTCCCTGTTTTAACAATGGCTATCTCTATAAGTAAACAGACTACCTAGACCATTCTTGCCTACAGTATGGCACTTTATTCCCATGTAAATAACAGTAGCTTACTCTCCCTAAACAAACTCAATTAATTGCTAACGATAATATGATCCATTGTGGTGATTTTAACAATCCTGTTTTTCCAGATCTGAGGACATGCTGCCTTATTTGCCTTTCTGTTAGGACTTTTCTTTAAGCTAGTTAGCTTTTCCTCCTTTAACTCACAAACTTTATTTGTGTAGCCAGCACAGCATTAGGAATTGAAACTACTTCAGATAGGGCAATAGCTTCCGATTGATAGAATCCTTCACAGTGGATCAGGAAATACAGGTTTTCATCTCCCATAGTGCTTATAAGTGAGAGTGTGAACTCCTCATTATATATGCCAATTTCCTTATGTTGCAATTAATTTGAGCAAAATGTCAATTAATTTTATTTCACAATGGATAGCCACCTTACTTAAAACTGCGAATGTCTTATAATTTCTAACATGAGTGCTATAAAGAAATGGAAGGAGATAACTTTCATGATCTATGATCATTTTCCAAAATTCCTTATGTGTACTGTTTCAGATCATTTAAAACATCATTGCAACTGGCCACTCATTCCATGGGTGAGAATTCTCTTGAAGGGCAAAGATATCTCTACTGCTCTTATCTTGGGAAAGGATGATTGAGTACATTTTGTGCCTTAGTTTGGATTGGTAGTTCCAAAATGATTTTCGGAAGCAGATTTGAAAACCAAAACTTCTTGAGCAAATGCAGTTAAGTGTTGCTGATTAATCCTGAAGGTGCCTTTAAATATTATTATTGCACTTGTCATACACTAAGGAATGGTCTGGTAGTCAGCAAGCTAGACTAGTAGCATATTCTTTACCTTCTAATCTTGATTAGGTGTGCATCAGCTGATTGTGTGTCCCCAAAAGAAGATTCTCTCAAATATAATATGGGCTGGCAGACAGATTTTGCTGGGCCATGGGCCACGATTTACACTTCTCCTTCTGTTTTCACTTCTTTGTGCAGCCAGCACAGTTGGGCACATTAGAACTCTTAAGAAATGGCAGCAAGAGAGTGTACAACTTGAGGTAACCTTAGAATACCCTGAGCCTTAAAAAAGGAGTCATACTTAGGGGAGCTAACAGCCTTAATGGGCACCTCGGCAAGGTGCAGGGGATGGCTCTGTGCTCCTGGAAGGGGCAGAAAGGGTGGGGTTGGGGACAGCCAACCCTCTGCACTGCCTTGAGCATGGCGCGCCCTTCTCTCCCAGTCCTCAGAACTGCATGGAGCATGAGGTGTGGTGCTCCAGTGGCAATTTAAAGGGCTCAAGGCTCAGTAGTGGCTGGGAGCCCTAGGCCCCTATGAACTGCTAGACCCCGGAACAGTTTTTGTGATGCTCTCCCCCTCATTGGCAGACCTGGCCATACTTTTTGGCAAATTGCATGTAAATTCTGCACCAAGACCCCACTGCCTGCCATTTTCCCAAGCCCCCCAGTCATAGCTATTTACACCTGGGCTATGTGGAAGGTGCAAAGTCTGTGTTAGGTTATAAGGATTGTCAGTAGACTATGCAAAATTCGTTCAAGCCATGTGGACTGTATACAGTTCATACTAAGCCACAAAACTTTAATTGAGCCATCCAGACTTGATAAAACCTGTATAAGAACATGAGAATTAGCCATACGGAGTTAAACCAACAGTCCATCTAACCAATATCCTGTCTTCTGACAGAAGCTGGTACCAGATGGCTCAGAGGGAATCAACAGAATGGGGCAATTTATAAAGTAATATGTTCGCTGTTGTCCAGTGTCAGCTTGTGGCAGTCAGAGGTTTAGGGACATGCACAGCATGGGCTTCTGTCGCTGACCATTTGGCTAATACTCATTGGTGGACCTAGTAGGGATGTAAGCGACTTGTTGACTATCCAATAAGCAAATGCTTATCAAATAGTTGACTAGTGACTCAGCCAATCGCCCCCTTCCCCCGCCGCTGCCTATATCACAGAGAGGCAGCAAGGGTGGGGAGCAGAAGCCAGTGCTGTGGGGAGCCAGCTTAAAAGCAGAGGGCATGGGGCCAGCAGGGGACTGCTTGAGCGAGCCTCCCCCGCCCCTGCTTGTCCTGTTCTCCCTGTGGCACTACTGCCTTTGAAATGTAGCAAGAGTTAGCAGGGCTCTTGCTACATTTCAAAGGCAGAGGCACATTATCAACTAATTGAGTAGTTGATGGAAATTCCATCAGCTATTTGATTAGTTGATTAATCTAAATTTAACATCCTTAGGATGAAGCTGCCATGAATTTATCTAATTCTTTTTTGAAACCAGCTATATTTTTGGCCTCACAGCATCCCCAGCAATGAGTTCCACAGATTGACTGTGCATTGTGTGAAGAAACACTTCCTAATGTTTGTTTCAAACCCACTGCCTATTAACTTCACTCCATTCCAATTAGACTTCTATCATATTTCCTTTGGTGGGTTCTTTTTCATGCTGAATAGCCCCAGTCTTAATCTCTCCTCATATGGAAGATGTTTCATGCTCCTAATAATTTTTGTTGCCTTTCTCTGAACTTTTTCCAATTCTAAGATATCTCTTGAATGAGACAACCACAATTGCTCACCAGTATTCAAGATGCGAGCATACTAGGGACTTATATATTGGCATTATGACATTTTCTGTCTTATTATCTATCACTTTCCTAATGGATCTGAACATTCCACTAACTTTTTTGACCACCTCTGCACACTGAGCCACTGTTTTCAGAGACGTATCCATAATTATTTTTTTTGCATGGTAACAGCTAATTTAGACCCTGTTATTTCATATATACAGCTGGGATTGTGTTTTTCAATGTGCATTATTTTGCATTTATCAACACTGTATTTCATCTGCCATTTTGTTGCCCAGTCACCCAGTTCTGTTTGATCCAAAAGTGAAAATAAGCCAGTGTGCCTCGGTGCGATGTACTGATAAGAGTGGTTGGCTTGGGGCGAGGCTCTGGATGTTGCCAGCTACCATACATGGGTAAGGTTCCTATGCCAGTGCTGGGCATGGGCAGCCCACCCCTCCTCTTCTGGGTCCCCTGAGATGAAACCACCAACCCCATGACCCTTGGCTCCAGCACCAGACAAGGCTGTCCTCAAGATCATTCTTGGTAACTCAAAGGTTTATTTATTAAAATTTCTTTCCATTAAATTCAAATATTAGACAATTTGAGCCTACAGTGGTTCTTCACCACAGCCTAACTTGTGAAGATGATTCCATGTTTTCTTGCTTAACCTAATTTCACCACCACTGATTTGTGTACCTTTGCAGTGTGACTAGATCCTTGTTAGTTTAAAAAGAGATTCACTAGGCCTATGAAAACTTCCATTTTTGTGTATGTAAGAAAGCTTCTGACATTGGAAGTTATTCCATTTACCTTAAATTATTTTTGAAAAATCCTCTAAAAAGAAATAATTATGACTTCAGAAAAACTGACATCTGGACAATATACAGTTGCTTTGAATAGTGTCCAAAATTGCACAGATTACTTCATTTAGTTGCAGCAGTATTATTTGCAGTTACCAGAGTACTGTAAGTATCCACTACCAGCTGTTTGAGTCAAAACATTTCACAGCAAAAAATATACTATCATTTAAGGCTAATGATCCAATGAAAGAGGGATAAGAATGGTACTGTATAGAAATGACTATGGTTATAGCATGGATAATATGTAAATATAATGTTCGTACAAGGATGCATCTCTTGCTGTTTTGTAGCCCTGTCTGAGTAGAAATGAGGAGTCCCTCTATTCAACCTTATCAGACTATACATGTATTCTTTACACTGGAAAGGAGGAGAGTACTTTTCAATTAGGAATAGGTTCTATTTTATTGTTCTATAATTAAATTCTGTCAAACTCCTAGCAGAGAGTCCACTGTACACTGATTATTTTTTCTTTGTGAGTCAGGAGTAAAACACAGATTCCCCTTACTTTATAACTAATGCTTTTTCTCATTGATATGCAACCAATTTATTTTTCCTTTAAATTAGGACCCAAATCTATCGCTTCGATCAAGCAAAATATTGTGCTTCTTTAAAATAATGTCTAGTTCAGTTTTGAAGTTTCACAGTCATAATCATATGTCTGATTGCTGTGTCAAATATTCAGAACAGAAAAGTGTGAGGTCTGTGACTTCTGTGGTTGACCTCCCAGTTCCTGTTATATATTTTCCCTGTCTTGGGCCTTTATTCAAAGGGGATGAGGCACTGATGTGATAAGCTTTTGCAGACAAAAGGAAGAAAACCCAGAACAGACTGGGCCAGATACATCGCTAGCGTAACTCCACTGACTTCAGGCAATCATGTGATATCAATGAAATTTTATCAAGGATGAGTTTAGCACACTGACTCTGTCAGATGAATATTCTTCTAGGTTTTACTGCTCACGCTTGTCCCTGAGATTTTGAAGAGAGTGACGTTTACTCTGCTCCTGTCCTTGTCTCTCTCAATCTCAGCTTGTACCACATTTTAACCTAGAGGAACTTAAGACTTGGCTCAGACCCTAAGAGCCAATAAAAAGTGCCTCAATGAGACTCAGTTCTTTGCTCCCTACTTACTCCTCCTCGGTGTCACTGTCTTGGATTTTATATCTCAGTAGCATTGTTCATATAATCTTTGACGTAGGCAGATCTCTTTCAACTGCCAATATGTTAAAGTCAGATGTATCTCAGCTGCTCCTTTCCAGTGCTTCTTATCCCCTTTATCTCCTTTCTTCATTTGTCTATCTGTATGATTTTTCTTTCTTTATTGTGCTTTCATATAACATTTACACTCATAGATACACATTTTACACTCTGAGCAGTCCCAGTGAAGTCAATGAAAAGATGTGCATGTGTGTAAGTCATTTCAAGACTGTATCCTTGTATTGAAATTTCTCTGAGGCAGCACCCACCATTTTTGGGATACAGATATGGCTTAGCATTAGCGGGCAGTGTGAGCACTCTCTGAGGCCTGTAGAAAAGTGAGCTCTACACTGTACAAGAACTGCCAGTGAGTGATGCTCGCGGAAAGTTTTTACAAATGTCAATAATCAGGTGAAAAAGAATACAGTCTGGATGTGTGACATTGTATTTGACAATTTGAAGCTGAGAATTTGGATACAGTTTAAACTGATCAGTCCTGAAAACTTAATATTATCCCACTCCATATAATGCTTCAGGGGCTGCCTATCGCTTTCTTATGGGCACAGAAATTATCTTGAGGGAAAGGGTCCAAGCATGATACATGCATTCACTAGAGTCAGTAATAAAAAAGACCTCATTGCTATGATGCCTCTGTTTTTACCTCGTTGCCTTGCACGCTTTTTTGGGTCTGGAAGGAAGGGCTGGGATAATGTTCACTAAAGCCCTATGAAAAGGATGAAAAACCGCTTAATGCTTTGCAGAATGTGACTTCCTCCATTTAACAACAGAAAAAGTTTCGGTTTGAGTTGTGCAGTTTTTTTTTCTAGGACACACCCTCCTCAGATGACCTCTCTCTCCTATCTGTTCTTACAAAGTGTCAGACTTTATTCAGTCCAATCATGGAACATAAATGGAAGCTTTCAAACAGTGTCTTTTTTTCTTCCTCACAAATTTAACGACTGGGCGACTCATTGCAACTTACTGAATTTTACAAATTAATGAGAAAACATATAAAAGCCAGGATTGTGCACCCTAAAATGTTTTAAATGTACTTGGTCAGTTGTAGTTTATTTTTCATTCTGACTGATATACAGTATGTGATCAAATTTCTGATGTATGTTTTGTAAGACTTATTAATATCAGATCTCACTATAGTATCTGTTGGCTGAAATGTGGGAAGAAACCACATATTTTATGTGTGGGTGTATAAATTAGAACATGTAGTGGTTTAGTAATGTGAAGATTTGCCAGGCTCTGCATTATTTAAACTAGAGAGGGTCCTGAGCCATCAAATTCTGATAAGAACTCTCCCAGAGTTCAGAAGTATTCGGACTTTGGCTTTCAGGTGGGTCCATTTGTAATTTAAATGTAGCATTTAAATCGTATTTTTATTTCTTGAGTAGGTGGCAACTATATCCATCCACCTTATACAGTGTCCTCTCCTCAGTGCAGCATCTGACTTTCAGTTCTGTATAATAGCCAAGCACACAGAAAATATTTCTATTCAAAGAACAAAAAGGAAATAAAATGAGAGGAATATCATACCTCCAGCTATGCAAGCAATTCTCATTGACATCATTGGGAAACACACATAATATTGTAGGGAATTAAAGTTGCTTCCTTTAATAGGAACAGTTTCATTTTCATCAGTGATTTAAGTGTTCATTTAGGTTCGGATTATGTCTTTACAAAAGTGAAATTGGAGGTCAGAATGTAAGTATTTGTTCACATCTGGAAATGCGAAGGTACCCCTGAATTAAATTCTGTAGTGTATTTAAAATTATCACTTTCTTAGGTTTGATCTTTATTAGCTCCATTAGCCTCAATATAGAGAGGGTGCACCACACCTTGTAGTACAGCTTGTTGTGACACAAATATACTTATAATCCCAGAGAAGAAAGGGAAAAATCCTTCAATAACATATTGTTGCCATAAGAGGAAAAACAACCCCTACCCCGAGTAAAACTCTATTTGTGTTTTTAAGTCTAAAAGAAATGAACCAATTAAAATGTTCTCAGCAACTAAGCTATAGGCAGTCTAGTTAGTGGTCGGAGCAAGAATCAGGCTTACCAATTTGCAGTGACTACTGATGGGCAGGTCTAAGGAATGAAGCCAAGGGTCATAACCAGAAGTGAGAGGCCAAATTAGCTGGAGTCATAGGCAGAAGGTGGAGCTGAGGGCCTGGGCCAGAACTCAGAGATCAGGAAGGAGCTAAGGGCTGGGGCAGGAGCAGATGTAGCCTGGGGCTTTAGCAAAACAAGGCTGGAGACAGTGGAGATTAGGACAGGACCAAGCCTGGCAACAAGCTAAAATGTACTGAGCAGCCACTGGAAGGGTACTAAACTTGCATATCAGCCTGCATACTCCTGTGATCAATAAGACAACTTCAATCAGGGCTCATTGGGTTGCCCAGAGACTGATTCTACTGCTGGTTGGCCCCTGAGAAATACAGACACTTTTTAGATTATTCTTTATGAATTAATAGAGTCACCCCACAACCTTATTCATGTAACCCTGTCCGAGAGCACAACCCAGCTCCATGCTTGTCATGTTTGTGCACTATTTTACTTCCAGACTGTCAGCAGAGAGAGTTTTTACTGACTGTTCGGTGTGGTGTCCAATCTTTCAATGTGGCATAAATAGAGATATCTGTTTTGATTCACTGAGACGTGTGGGAAGATACGAAAATCAACATTTCAATCAAAAATGCAGGAGTACTTTCAAAAGCTGCAGTGAAACTCTTTTTAGTTCTAGGATCAAAATATTTGCAAATTTCCACATCAAGTCACATGAAAAAATAGTAACAATTAAAACAGCAGTGTTAAGTTTTACTGTCCCAGGGTATGTTTTTAAATAAAAAGAAGATTGTATGGAGACACACACAAAAACACATGGAGCAGTTCTGTCATAATAACTAAGATATTTAGTAGTAAATCTATTTTTATGTAGAATCAGGAAGAATATGTACGATATGTCATCTATACTATCTTCTTGATGCATAGCAATTGCAATGCACCAATAGTAGAATGAATAAAAGTCGCTGGAATGAATAGTAGAATGGCAATAAAATATTGGAAGACTCAAAAACTTTGCCCAGCAGAGTTCAGATTGATAACTTGCCACAATCTCAAAGGACACACACAATTTACAAAGATTGTGCCTGGTAGAAATGCAAGGGACAGAAACAACTGCCGTTCCTGAACCAAGTGGCAGGTCTGTTTTTTGGGAGGACAGGAGGACATGTATATAGTCTGATTCATTACAATGCCCCTTCCAGAGACCTCTGGGAGAGCAAGTCCCACTGCAGATGGTGGTGGAAGGCACAGCATTGTGAAGTAGACACATATACCCCTTCTGAGAGAAGAATTTCTCCCAGGTCTTCAGCTAACAATACTGTTCTAACAGTAGCTATGGAGGATTTGTTTTTTTCCATGTGAGGTGTCCTATCAAATTGCCAGTCACTGTAAAAATTCAGCTGTTTTAATTTCTTTTAATTTTTTGTATTGACCATTATTCATACTTTAAAAATGGCCCAAATATTCAAAAGCATGCTTACATTCATGTGCCACTTTAGGAGTGTAAATCCCAGACACATGTAAGCAAGGTGGGGGTTATATGCATGCCTGTGTCCCAGTTTCAGTGCACACGTCAAACATTGAGCAAAAAGTGAACATGTACATCTTTAATGGGACCTCTTTTGTCTTGATGCTCATAGCATCAAATTAAACATTTTTTAAAATAAAAATGTATCTAATTCATTAGCTTCTTGATGATTAATTTATTTAAAATTAACACACTTCTTCCAAATAAATACTGCTCTTCCCTTGTAACCTTGAAAACATCCCCTTTCCTTCCAAAAAAGCTGTAACATTTGATGCCATTCTCACACACACAGACAGAGAGTAAATTAGCAAAGCCAAGTAAGCAAAGAGAGTAAATGTTAATTGAAAGAGTACATTTCTACTCTGGTTGGAATCAATGGCAGTTCTGGTAATCATTTCAGTAGGTGCAGGCTCATGCTCAGTATATTTTTTAGAAGGGAAAAAGGGCAGGGATTTGTCATTCTGCTGGGTTTTTTAGATTTATCAACTATGATTAGAATTTGGACTTTGTCCTTTATCATCCAGTCCTTATGAGTGCATTCAAAGGGAATATCACCATTTTCAAAAATAACTCAGGAGACTGGGTCCAGTTTGAATTAGGGATGTTAAATATTGGTTAATTGAATAGTTGAGTAACCTCATGAATTCTTATTGGTTAGTCGTCTACGCTATAGTATCTCGGGGGTGGGGCCAGTAGTATCAGAGGCAGCAGTGTGGGGTGCCAGGCGGGAGCTGGTCTGTCAGGGGAGCCAGTTTAAAAAACAGCTCCTCTCACGGACCGGCTGCCTGTCGCCCCGCGCTGCTGCCTCAGATACAGAGGCAGTAGTGTGGGGTGGCAGCAGCCCCTGTTTGGGTCTAGCGGGGGAGGTCTGTGCCCCCAGACCCGGTATGAGCCAGAACCGAGCCAGGCTGCCTGCCAGCCTAGCTCCTAATACACTTTAAATGCAGAGCCTCAGCAGAGGTAGGTGCCAAACCCATTGCAAGCTAGGACTGAGCCAGGTTGCTGGCCAGCCTGCTAAAAAATTTACTCGGGCTGGGGGCGGGGGGAGAGAAATGCATGAAGTCTATAGCATTAACCTATAAGCTTTTGCTTATTGGTTAATCGACTATACTATTACATCTGTAGTTTGAATGTGACTATTGATTGCAAGTACTTCCTATTCAATTAAAAGTAGACATCTTCCTCTTTCAATGTCTATTTCCATGGAAATTTGAAGTGCAATGCTTGCTGCTCAAAAAAGTGACTCTAAAAATGGCATTGTGGGCATCATTTCATTTTAAGTTTTTTTTTTTATCAGTGATTTCTGTATCACATGAGCTCAGTTTAAAATTAAAAAGTTTTATTTTTCTGATTAGATTGCCAATCCTGCAAACAAACTCTGAGAATCAAGATGGATTCTTTCCATCTTGTATATAATCACCCACACCACCAAAGCAGGTCTTTTGAAGCATAAAGGTTTTGCAGGCCACATTATTATCTCAGTGATATCTGTGCAATTCCACTGAACTAATACAGCAACTGCAATAATTTTTCTCAAATGCCTTAGTTAAAAAGTGTCACACCATATTTGCGGTAATCTCTACAACAGAACAAGAAAATACAAGTAGAAACTAAAATAATTTTGGATATTGTTATATAGGGAATACTGCATATCATGAAGCAACGTTCTCTGCTTATACAAGGCAAAATTAGAAGAGGTTTAAGAGCACCCATTGTATGAATCTTAATTCAACAGCAAACTATGGACAATAGCTTTTGCTCATGGATCTTTTAATTATTATGGCCTCTTTCCATTGAAATTTGCAAATGTTTGATGGTGTTTCCTTGCATTCCTGCTCAAACATTTGGGAACAAGATTCATAGATGTACAGTGTTTGGAATGCCATCAAAGTAGGTCTTTTGAAGCGTAAACAAGACTGAAAGACTGAACAATCTTATCCTTTCTATTTAATTCTTCCTTATGATGACTTGTTAGAATTCTATGATCACATGACAATAGGTGAGATGTTGTTGTTGCTTTCTTTTGTTTCAGAATTTTATTGCTTTTAATCCAGTCCTTGAGTCTGAGATAAAATCTGTAATCTTTAAAAACTGTAACCAAAGTTTCTTAAAGTACATCAGCCAAATTTATAATCTGGCATTCACAGAAAATTATTTGAATGGAAATATAAAACTCATATTGGCCATGAGATCTAGAGAGGAAAGTCAGTGGTGGCCCTCATGGATTGTTGTTAATACAAGTGTTGCTTTTCTATGAAATATAGCTGAAGGACAAGAGTGCTGGTTTTACCAAGACTTAACATTTCTGAAGGCCTAGGTCATTTATTTACAGCTCAGGGCTGTGGGATTTCAGATACTTTGTTTTCCAGTAACTGTCTCACTATTTTGCAGTAGCTGTGACAACTGCACTCTCTACTAAGATTTTTAGTGGCTCCATGCAGCATGATACATCAATATCTCATTTGGTTTAAGCAATTTTTAAATTTTAGTAGCCTCCAGCAGCATTGGCTATCTAGTAAATCTAGCTACTCTCTAGCATATGCGTACAGTAAGCAAGACCAAAATTGATAGTATTCCCACACATTAGAGAAGTATTAAAGCAAGGCTGCATAGGATGTTGTATTGAGCTTAGGAAGAAGATATCTGAAGCAACAGATGCGGTAGTATTTTCCTCTCTATATAAATATCAGATTCCCCCCTTCTAGTGATATATTTTCACTATTTTATCCCTTCTCTTTGGATTCAAAACATATTGTAGATAATCATATATTTTTTACATCACATATTTAATATTTATTATGCATCAAACTATTATTGAAAAAGTCACCTTTGTGATTACCTGAGAAGAAACTGGAAAATTATGGGCTGGGGAAGAGGTGGTTTGGTCATTATTAAAGCTATCTCAAAGCATGATAGGATGATCAAATTATACAGAAGGAAGACATATCATTTGGTTGAATTAGCTTATGTGTGTTATTTTTCTCAGAGAGGTAGCAGTGTTAGTCTGTGTCTGCACACCGCCCCCCCCTTCCAAAAAACGGAATCCCGTGGCAATTTATTAGGGCATCTGTTAGTCTCTAAGGTGTCACAGGACTCCTCATTATTCTTAGAGCAGTTCTATGAAACTACTCAACTCCATTTCTATATTGGGATTATATCAGAAAAAAAAAATATAAATCTGATTTGCTTATGTCTTGGAACTTGGACAGCACGGGAAAAAATCCTGAAAAAGTTTGTCATGTTGCCTCTTTTAGCAAAACTAGATTCAACATTTAGCATGTCTTTTTAAAGAGTGAGTCACTAACCACATCCCTGTTTCAATCACTGGATTACACATTTTATTTTAAAAGCCTTGACTCTTGTTCTAACCCTTTTGGTTACAGGATAAACTGAAGACGGTTTTAAATCGTTAGAAAACCTCAACAGTGTGAAGAGCAATACTTACTTAATTCTTATGGATTTTACATCTGCAGTTAAAATAAACCCCAAAAGCAAATAAACATTGATCAATCAATGCCTTAAATCACAATTTTTAATTGAATTATACTTGACATAAACAAACTATAAAGAGAAATGCTAGTTACCGTTTTGATTTTTGAGTTTTTCCCTGTAAACTTTTAGCAACCTTTACAGTCAAACATCATTGCTCTTCTTGAATTTCAAACTCAAGAAAAATTAAAGTATGAAACAGTACCTGGCAAGTACCTGGTGTGCTCTTGTGCTCTCTCACTCTCTCTCCCCTCCCACAGGCAGCTTGGCAATGGAATGCCCTTCAAATCCATGGCTGACTGCTTTTGGTAAATGTTTTACGAGACACTAAGCAACCTTCTGTCCCACCCTCCATGCAAACACCATTGCGAGAACACGGTATCATGGTCACAAAAGGCACATATATGCAGTACAGAGTAATGTAAATGCAGTAAAGAAGCTCTGTTTCGTCTCCCTCCTCCCCAGAAATAAAAAATCCCTAATATGAAAGGGGGATGTAAGAGGAGGGTGCCAGGGAAAAAAACCTACATCAGCAGGACTATTAATAAATATTTTTACAGAGTAAATCATGATAACCTTTCCCTTTATTGTTCTAGTCTGCAAGCAAGCCTAGGCGTGTCTAAAAGAAAAACTGACGAACAGTTAATAAAGTGGAGCATATAGTTTCTAAATAAAACTTCAGCACAGAGGAACAGTCATCCCAATGACAGATACAACTTAAAAAAACCCAACCCTACTGTACTATGAAATCACATAGCAAAATTATGTGAACAGAACCAAATCACAGTGACAAGCAAAATCAATGTAAAAGGAACTTCTCAACTAGGTGCTTTCCTAATGAGAAAATCTGCCCCACTTTTCAACTTCCCTAGGTGTTACCCAAAGTTAAAATTCTACTAGTCCCAAACCAGACTTTTTGCATTCCATTCAAGTTAACAATTACAAATGGAGGACAGCAGAAACCAGCTGGCATTAAAATAGTGAAACTATCTGACTAGACAGCGTAGCACCAACGGTCCCAAAAGAGGAGTCATCAGTGAACTAACTAGAAAATGAGTGAGAGGATTTAAACAAATGACTATATCAGACACTACAGTAGAATAACATAAGTACCCACATGAATACTTCCTGATATACAGACACATGCACCCAACAACAACAACAACAAAATCTTTCTTTCCCCAACAGTAAAGGTTTGCTCAATATTATATTTTTGAGTCAGTATTTGGTCTGCTGTGTTTAATCTTGTTTTGGTAAATTCGATTTGATTTTGTCTAATTTGATTAATTTGTTTTATATATATACACACACACACACACACACACACACACTCCCCTATACATACATACACACACATGCACAATTTAAAAAAAATCTAATCAGTCACTTGATATATCCAAGCTATCTGTAACAATCTGTTTGGTGTCTTGTTTTTCATAATGTATACATAATGGTAATGAATATTTCAGCATTCTGGATTTTATGCACTATGTAAGTCAGATCCTCAGCTGGTGAGAATCAGAGAAGCTCCATTACCACATATTTTGTCTGGGGGGGAGGGGGGAGGGCATTTGGAAAGTTCTGCCAATAAATTAGTAAGAGCACAACTAATGTACAAAATAGCATCTAACACACATGACAGCATATG
The DNA here is from genome assembly GCA_019425775.1 of Rafetus swinhoei. Classification (NCBI taxonomy): domain Eukaryota; kingdom Metazoa; phylum Chordata; order Testudines; family Trionychidae; genus Rafetus; species Rafetus swinhoei. The sequence goes on from CM033449.1 coordinate 44,951,327, forward strand.
AATTTGTTAGCATTCCAGTTGGCAACCAGACTTTGAGTATATGCAACCTGATGTGTCACTGAAAGGGAGAATAGTTTCCTGGTCCACCTCCTGTACTCAGAGGGGCAAATGTACAACCTAGGAAGCTTTTTGTATTTGTATATGAAGAATGAGCCATGCTGGCTGCACTAAGTGAGTTGTGCTGGCAGAAACAATATCACCAGCAGCAATAAAGAGGCTCACTGAATGTGTTGCAGATGGTAAAGAACAGGCAACACCTTAGTTCTGAATACGTCAAAAGGGGTTTCCTGATACATAGAGTACAGATAATTTTTATTATGATGCTATTCTTATGCTAATATAAAGGTAAATTCCTATATATTTTTTTTTTGGATAATCCCATCTGAGTTCAGGGTGGAGTGGAACAGTTCACATAGCTGAGCTGATGCTGAAGTTTGCACACACAACTACACCCAAACCCAGAAAATTCATGAAAAGACTGGAGGTTAGTTACATTTAGTATGCAGCCCCTAAAGACAAGGCGAAGGACTAAAAGACTCGTTGGGAGGAAGGAAGATTGATCAGTTGCTCGTTAGCTCTGGGTAAAAGTTTGTCCACCAAATTTTTTTTGGTGAAAATGCTGATTTGGCATCAGTGAAACATTTAGCAAATTTGTGTCAATTTTGTCAAAATGTTTCCATCATAAATCAATCAATAATACATTTTGAAAAAATAGAAACATTTAATTATTTTTATTCAAAATAACTTTTAGAAATGTTCTTTAATTTTATTTTAAAAATTAAAAACATGCTCAAAATCAGATTTTTTTTACTTCTTGATTTGCCAGAAATGGTAAAACACGTTCATTTATTGGTTGACTTAAAATGAAGGATTTTTTTTCAAATTGCCAGTCAACTGAAAAGTCACTTGTCCAACTATATTGGTGGCCCTTGTATGTGCCACAAAGATGGGAGCATGGGGTGACCTGGGAATGGATGAGGGATCGGGCCCCCATTTGCCTTTTGTGGTCATAAAACTGAAGTCTGCTTGTGATCTCACAGAAGCTGGTTCACTGCCAATCCCTGCAAGCAAACTGAGCTTGGTTTGTAACCGAACCCTGCACTATTTGCACAGCCCTGCCTATATGTAAATGAGCCTAGATAGTTCTCAGAAACAGTTGTACTAGCAGTTGCATCTGATCCTGAGGGACGATGTAATAATTCTATTTTATTAATTTCACTCACTCCTGATGTTCCCAAAAAATCTTCCCATTACATAACCTGTCCTTTGCCTGAAAGTTAGAGAAAGAGGAAGAATTCTCATTAGCTTCTCTCAGCATTTTGTATCTAAGAATGTCATTCTAGCAGCCCATGTCCATACAGGATGGGAGTCTAGTACTAATGTGGTCCTTGATCTTTGCAGACAATTCATATTTAATTCAGTCCAGATCAGCTGGTTGTTGCCATGGGACACTATACAGAAATATGCAGTGCTTAGTGCGTGGGCCCTGTTAAATCCCAGTCATCATCTTGGATTCTATCTTGACAGCAAGGAACCTGACGATTGCTTTCCTTTCTGTTAAGAAGAATGGTCTTTTGACTTAATTATAAGGTGATCGGGGAGCCAGGAGACCTGGGTTCTATTGCCAGCTCTGTAATGGACTTCCTGTGTAATGTCAACAAATCACATTAACATCTTTGCATCTCAGTTTTGCCATCTGTAAAATGAGGACAGAAATTCCCTAATTCATTATCTATAAAGAGAATCGGAACCCGCATGGGAAGGAGCTATGTACATACAAATTCTTCTTTTTCTATAGAAAAGCTGAATTGATCACAGGTAATGACCAAAGTAGTCTTAGCTACATGTGATCTGTACAGCACTTGAGGCAAGTTCAGATAGGATGCACAAATTTGCCAGAGTTTTAAAGTCACAATTCTACATTTTTTCCTTTTATACCATGCTAATGACTCTGGAGTCTGTGACCTATTAATAGAGCTGGCCAGGAAACAATTTCCCCATCCTGTAAAAATGTTTAAGATGTCTTCCTTCCCTCACCCCCAAGTCCACATGGGGATGAATCATAGAATTATAGGACTGGAAAGGACCACAAGAGGTCATCAAATCCAATCCCCTGCACTCATGTCAAGATGAAGTATTACCTAGAGACCATCCCTGACAGCTGTTTGTCTAACCTAGTCTTAAAAATCTTCAGTGATGGGCATACCACAACCTCCCTAGGCAATTTATTCCAGTGCTTAATTACCTTGACAGGAAGTTTTTCCTAATTTCCATGCTCCTTGTCCTAGCCTCAGAAGTTAGAGAATAATTTTTCTCCCTCCTTCTTGTAACAATCTCTCATGTATTTGAAAACGATTATGTCTTCCCTCAATCTTCTCTTTTCCAGACTAAACAGTTTTTTCAGTCTTTCCTTCCAATTTGGAATCATCCATAAACTGTATCCCATTATCTAAATTATTGATGAAGATATTGAACAGAACAAAACCCAGAACTGATCCCAACAGCACCCCACTTGATATGCCCTTCCAGCTTGACTGTGAAGCACTGATAACTACTGTCTAGGAATGTTTTCCAACCAGTTATGCACTCACTTTATAGCAGCTCCATCTGGGTTGTATTTCCCTAATTTATTTATAAGGGTCATGTGAGACAGTATCAAAAGCCTTACCAAAGTCAAGATATACTTCATCTACAGCTTCTCCCCACCCCATCTACAAAGCTTGTTATTCTGTCAAATAAAAGCTAGTAGGTTGGTTTGACATGATTTATTCTTGACAAATCTATGCTTGTTATTTATCACCTTATTATTTTCTAGCTATCTGCAAACTGACTGCTTAATTATTTGCTCCATTATCTTTCTAGGTACTGAAGTTAAGCTGACTGGTCAGGAATTCTCTGGGTTGTTCTTTTTATAAATTGGCACTATATTTGACCATCTCCAGTCCTCTGGATTGTCATCCATCTTCCATGACTTTTCAAAGATAATCATTAATGGCTCAAATCTCTCCTCAGTTAAGTACCTTAAATATTCTAGGATGTACTTCATCAGGCCTTGGTGACTTGAAGACATCTATCTTCTCTAAGTAATTTTTGACTTGTTCTTTGAAATTATGAGGGGAGAGTCACTCCAGACTAGCCAACAGAGTGCATTTTTCTCAGCCTCTGCAGTTGGAACTGTTTCACTTTGTATAAATATTCATTGAGCCAGAGAGAAAGAAACTGATTTCATAGCCCAGTGGTTGTAGGGTTGCCAGATGGTTGAAACAAAAATACCGAACACCCCCCCCCCCCAAAAAAAAAAAAAAAAACACCGGAAAAAATTCTGTTGAAGGGAAAAAAAAGGGGGGGAGAGCATCTCCGGTGTCCGGTATTCTCTGAATTTTTTTACCAGACAGGGGCGAAAATACTGGACACCTCGCAACCCTAAGTCGTTACAGCACCCATTTAGGATGTATACATGTACTTTGTCTTCTGTTTTTGACCAGAAATTCTAGCATGCTGGTCTCAAAAAATAGAGTTATGTCAAAACTGATAAACTGTGAAAAGTTTCAGTTTTGATTAATCAGCATTTCCCCCATCAAAAAAATGTTTTGGAAAAATTTCTGACCAGTTCTACTTATTAACCTTAATTAATTCTAAATTTCTCTTCCTTTAGATCTCCTTGAGACCTCTCCTCCTTTAGACCTCTAAATTTCTTCTCCTTTATCTCTTATGAAATGACACATTTCGCTGGGTCAGAATCAGAAATTGCTTGCTTGAGCTAAAGGACCAGTTAATCTTAGTTTGTGTGTTACTGTAGACCCGGCTAGTATTCAGCCGCTGTTATAGAAAGAATGGCCAAACCCTTGTGTTCCCCAATGGGTCAACCACTTACTTTTGTGCCTGTCAAGTGGCTAAATTAGTGTTCATTTATGATTAGGGTGATCAGATAGCAAGTGTGAAAGATCAGGACAGGGGGTAGAGTGTAATGGGCACCTATATAAAGAAAAATATTGGAACTGTCCCTGTAAAATTGGGACATCTGGTCACCCCAGTCATGACTGGTAGAGGCCTGGGTGATTCACTGCATTTTATAGTCATATCACTATAAAGCCACACACCACCACCACAAACCACTTTTTCACATTTGCTTTGGGGAGATATAGTATGAACTAAATAACTTATTGTTAATTAACAAGTTAGGTTGATACATAGGTGACTTAGCACTTAAACATTTCAAGGCATTGTATAAACACCAACTTATGGGGTTAGTAACCTTGCTAAGCACAGTCAGAAGATAAATGTTAGTATCTTCATTTTGCAGATGAGGAAAACATTAAGAGAAAATTATTTGACAAGGCAAGAGAGTGCCAGAGATGGATTTTGTTGCTCACAGTTTTGGCATAAATTTACAAACAGGGTCACATTCTCTCCAAACTATTTATAAGGATTGATAAACCTGGACTGAGTTTCATTTCTCCTCTGTTTCTGTTTATAAAGAGAAGTTTTTCACAGCTCTACAATATTCAGAGTGATTCAAACCCTTCAGTTCAGCCCATCTCTGTATCATCTATTCCAAAGTTCTCCATATCATGCTTACACAGAAAACCAAGGGCAAATTTTTGATTAACATATCAGTGACAGAAGAAACTGTGACCCACAGAAACTTGGCATTGCATTCTCTCTTCTCAACCTTTGTCCCTCACCATAGATTTCAAGGGCAATTATAACACTTGAATAGTTGCTTACTGGAAATGGAAGAGATGTTGTGTCATACAGCAATCTGGCTGTAAAGTCAAATGTTAATTTTGGACAGAAAATTTACCTCCTCAGATTGGTTTGGAGACAAGAGAAAGAAAAGGTGTACATTTCAGAAACAGAAAAAGCACCTAAAATCTATAGGCTTTTGGAAGTAGCAAATAACAAAACAAAACAAAACAAAAAACAGTGTTGCAGTTAAAATACTTGATTTGGTGCATTTATTTGCCATGAGTTTTTGTGCCAGTCAGCAAATAATAAATAGTTCTCACTTAATTCAAGGTATGTTTGTGTTTCATCCTTCATGGCAATATTCAGGTCAATAAACAATGCAGCAAGGAGCAAGTTTCTATGGCTGCTGTAGAAAGTAGAAGCTTTAAAAATTTTATGCTCATAATAAAGAGCTGACTGTATCAGAACAATGAGTACTGCAGTGATAATGTGCTGAGACCGATCCTCCCTGCCCTCATGTAAGGAGTGTATTACAGGTAAGTCTACATTGCAACTGGGAGCAAGCCTAGTGAGACTTGTGCTAGTGAGACTTAGGCTGCGACATATACATGGCTATTTTTAATATCCTAGCACATCTGACCTATTAAGCATGAGAGCCAAGGTTGCAATGTCTATACATCCATTTGAAGTGTGAGCCCTGCTGGCAAAGTCTGTCTATCCAGGCTGGGAGGCTCACTCCCAGCTACAGTATACACATTTCCTAAGCGGCCATCATAGCAATTCAGCCACTGCAACGTCTGTGCTGATTCTTTACTTCGGTTATTGCTCCACTGCCCTTTTCTGGAGGCTGATAGGTTCCATGGACCCCCAAGCAAGGTGTGTGTGAGGGTCCAGCTCCGCTTCCCTGGAAGGGGCGGGGCCTCGGGTGAAAGGGACAGGGCTCGGGCAGTCAGCCCTCAGGACTTCCCGAGGCAGCTGCCCTCTTTGCCCTCCCACCCCCCTAGTTGGCAGGCCTATCTCTTTTCTATCAGATTACATTAGAACAGAGAACTGTAGATCCTGACCTAATGTAAAATTAGTCCTCCCCAGAGCACAGAATGAGTGCTCCTATATGCAGTGTGAGTGCCTTTGGAGGAGATAATAGCAAGGCCGTTCCACAGGCTGGCATCACTAGGTAGGGTTTTCTGTCATCTGTACCTGGAGGAGCAATCAATTTGGAAAAAACTGTCCATGATCCATAGAAAAACTGAATGCTGATGGGAGAAAATACTTGCTGTCTGCAAATCTGTTTCCAGGAAGATTTTCTATCTTTAAAGAGCTGACTAGCAAAAGAAATACAAAATCCTATAATCGCTTAGAAAACTTCCCACACAAGACGGAATTTTAAAAAACAGATAAAATGTCTGCTCACTTATTTACTTGTTACTTTTTGCAAAAAAGTTGAGAGAGCAGATACACACACTTCAGTTAGAAGATCCAAAGATTTCTTTTAATGTCCAGATACTATCTGTGTTTTGTGGGAAAGTGGTACAGTGGTGATTCAGCAATGTCTGACTGCAGACAAATATTTCAAAGTACTTCCTTGTAGATGTTCAGCCTGCTTCTACATGTGTGGCTGCATTGCACCATATCACATGGGGTCATATTTATAACAGTAAGGTATTGAAAAAGTTCAACCAGGAAGCAAGCTACTTAAAAAAAAAAAAAAACCCAAAACCATGAACATAGCCACACCTCGCGATAGTTTAAACTAGGCACCTACAACCAAAATCTAGATCCTCAAAACCCTCACTCAGCCCCTGCCAACTCTGCATCAAAATTCCCTACACATCTAAGCTTCTGCAACATATGCAAAGCCATCTGATGCCTGGATACCTACCTCAAATTCTTGCCTCTGTGTGATCTTCAAACTAGGTGTTCCCTACAGGGCTTGATCCAATAGGTATGACCAGAGCACACCTACTGGATCAGAGTTGGCTGTGGTCTCTTACAGACTTTAATCTACCACTTAGGCACTCACTCAGGATGTGGGACACCCAGGTCCTCTGCTTGATATGAAGCAGTACTTCTCAACTGAGTGCCCTAACCATCAGCATACATGGGGTATTCTGAGGTAGGAGTCTCTCAGTCTCTCCTGTTGATTCTGGTTCCACTTATATCCCTGCTCCACATCAGGCAGCGGAGGGTTTCAGCCTGCATCTCCCGCATGTTTTATGTTGAGTTGGGGACCATACTTTAAAATTCAGTATTTGTGCTCCATCTTGTTTTGACTTGTTAGTATTAGGATCAAGTACTTTTTCAAGGTGGGAAGGAAAAAAAGCTAAGACAGCCCAACTCTTGTAAGATTTTATTTTTGTTGGTTATATATAATTTACCTATTTGCAGGAGGAAAAGAATGATGTATAGGTGGCTACAATTTACTAACTGATTAATTACTTCTGAGGAACAAATTCCGTATTTGAAGAACGACACAATTTGCCTGCTTGCTTGAATTGGAGAAAAATAATTTCCTCTGTCATATGGACAGCTATTCAGATCATGCATTGTATTTATACAATGCCAGATCCTCAGCTGGCATAAACCAGGATTGCTCCATTAACTTCCATGAAGGTATGCTTATTAACACCAGTTCAGCTTCTGACACATAGAATTTATATGAAATTGATTTCATTCTAGTGATGAAAGTAACTTAAAATTTCTTACAGGTACTGTCCTATTGCAGCCTTTGTCCCTGCTAGCTCATTAAATAGCTCCCTGCTGGCCTTTACCGCAGCTTAGCCAACTCTTGCAGGAGCTGCGCACCGGGGCACACCTGCTTACTTTCACCTCTGTTTTAGTCTAAGTTTCCCATAGATGCTTTTATTTTATACTATTATATAATAACTATGGAATAGGAAGGAACTCAGAATATTAAGGGCCAGATTTTGCCACCCCTTTTTCTTCACAAATAGTGCCATGGATTTTAGAAGAACTAACTAGAAAGTATGGTGCCATCTCATTGCAAGAAATGGCAATAGATTCTTGCAGAATGTAGCTCTGATAATAGAGTTCAGAATCTATGCATCCATAATCATTCATTTCCTTTGCAGTCTGCACCAAAGTGGGCAATCTCTATCTATAGTAAAGTTTAGGGCTCTTGTTTCAGAATAGGAGAAATCTGAGCATATTTCCATTGCTAGATAAAGGAGTCAGAGGAGAGAACTCAGAAGTTGGTGAGAGTGAGAGCAAGGAGATCAGAGTGCAGGAGGAAATATGGGGACAAATAGAAGTGTTCTGGAGGAGAACAAGTGAGAATCCTTGATGTTTGTGACAAGAGGAGGAGGGAAAACCAAAGGGCAGGAAGGAAATGAGAATGAAAAAGCAAGAAAGGGAAATCAGGGGTGATCTTACTGATATTCTGTTTGAAGACGTCAGCAAGATCCAGGAAAGAGGATGCAGGGGAAGGAGTTCAGAGAGAATAAAAAGTTGAAAATAAGTGATATAGAGTGGGGGCTGGTAATGGGAGCCAGTGAGGTTGGAAAAAGAGTGCTTTCTGATAAGAAGGAAAGAACTAATTTGCAGTAGGGGAAATCTGCATGGTCATGGGATTTCACCAGAGACAGTCAGCAGCAGTGAATTGGCTGCTAGGAAGTGACCCAGGCTCAAGGGTTGGCAGAATGAACTTCCCTCTAGGAAAGACTGGGAAGGGGTTGAGGACATAGTGGAGTGGAGGAATCTGACTGTTGTTACTAGAGGAAAAGGAGGAGAGAGAAGGGAGAAGTGTGAGAGGTAGGGAAGTAATAGATACAGATGTATTGGAGGCCCCAGGAGGGCTAGGAGGAGAGGCCATGTCAGGCAGCTGGGCAGTGCTGAAGGAGATGAGTTGATGGCAAGAATGGAAACTCCGATATTCAAAGATAAGATATGGGGCAGCGTTTAGTGAAGACTAAGTCATTCTTCAATGAGTGGAATAAATGATCCAAATTGAAAATCAAATACAGAAATGAGGATAAGGAAAGCTAGTGGGTGAGGTGGGACATCAAATGAAGTTGATTTCACTGAGAATGATCGTTGGGTATTATGAGGAGAGGAAGAGGGTGAGCTGGATATGCCTGTGAGAGTTGAAGTGCTGCGGAGGAGTCTTGTGGAGAATGGCTGATGGTAGCTTTGTGGAGTGGGAAAAAGAGAGCTAAATTAGAAGAGGGGTTTTTGAAGGAGAAGAATATGGAGAGTAGAAGTGATTGCAAGTGACGGGAGCAGGAAAGGGAATGCCTGATATATCACTGTGGGGACAATCTGAAGTGAGGGGTTAGGGCAGTGGTCTCCAACCTTTTTAAGCACAAGCTCACTTTTTTGAATTTAAGTGCAATGTAAGATCTACCTCAAACCCAAATACCCTTGCCAAGTCTCCTTCATGCCCCTTCTCTGAGGCCCTGCCCCCTGCTCACTCCTCCTCCCTCCCTCCCCCATTCTCCCTCCCTTTCACCAGGCAGGGGCAGAGGGTTGGGGTGCAGGCTCTAGTCTTGGGCTAAGGGATTTGGAATGTGAGAGGGACTCTGAGCTGAGCCAGGGGTAGGGGGTTGAGGTGCAGGAGGGGGTTCAGGGTGCAGGCTCTGTAAAGGAGTTTGGGTCTGGGGGGGCTCAGGGTTAGGGCCGGGCCTTGGTGTGCAGGAGGGGGGATTCATGAGTGGGATAGGGGCTTGGAGCTGGCTCAGCTGGGCACTGCTTTACCTCAGGTGGCTCCTGGGTGGTGGTGCAGTGGGGCTAAGGCAGGTTCACCCCTGCCCTGGCCCTGCCTCACTCTCAAAAGCAGCCAGCAAACTCCCTTTCACGTCCTGTTGTCTCCTTCCCCCTGTTCTGTGGAGATAGAATGCAGGGTGGAAGAGGGGGCACCCTGACATCAGCGCCCCCTCTCCTTTCCCTGCTCTGTACCGCAAGCAGGAGGCTCCTGGGGAGTCGGGGGAAGCTCCAAGGCAAAGGGCAGGAGTGTGCAGCAGTGGTGGGAGGGGCAGCTGAAGTACTGTGCTTGATAGCCTCTTGGCCAAACCAGTCAAGATCACCTGTCAGAGGCTCCAAGATCTACCAGTAGATCCCAAACTACTGGTTGGTGACCACTGGGTTAGGGAGACAGCAGCTTCAGAGACAGTCAGGGTGGGATCCAGGATTCTGCTAGTGCCAGGGATGGAAAGTGCAGAAGATGAAAGGGCTATGGATAGTAGTGATTTTTCAGAGAACAATGTATCTTTTTCACTGTTCTTGATTCAAGTAGCGCTAGATAGATTTTCTTACTTTACTAAAAATCTTCATACAAAAGAACCCAAGGAGAATCAATAATACCCTCTTACAGCAGCTGTATCACGTGTGCATATCAAATATGTTGCAAAACTTGTTCCTCTTCTATGCAAAACCTAAAACTAGATATCACTTATTCTTTTGCACACATAGGCAGTAATACTTTATGCTTGTTATGTTCCATTCTATTGTATGAGAGCTCAAGGAGAAACACAACAATGTTCTGTACCAGAAAACTGCTGCATTTATCCAGTATATACATTTCCCTAAGTAATTTTGTGGTATTGCTGCCTTCTAAGTCCTCCATTACATCTCCAGTTTGTCACTAGTTATTTTTCAATGAAAAGGGAGGGGAGGGGGGAAATCATGGGGCTACATACTATGGCAGGGCATTTTGGCAAAGAATTTTAAAACCGCCAACTGTGAACTGCAACAACCACACTGACTTATCTATGCATTATGATGTCCTGTGGATCATACTGTTGTTAGTGGAAATGTATTGATTAAAACTCCTATTTATATGGCACATCTTGCTATCAGACACATTTATAGAATCTAGAATCTTTTCCTTCTCTGATTATTTAAAGGAAGAAATTTTAATATTTTGGGTTATGCAAAATAAAAACATCTTTAGATATTTGACATGCAGAGCCAGGTCTGCCCTCATATAAACCATCTTCCCTTGAAATTAATAGGTACTGGGTATGCATACCTGAGGGCAGAATTGGACTTGTATTTGTAAGCAGAGTTGGGCCAGGTTGTTGGTGTTTGGATCTCAGTTGATTAGGTTTAGGCTAGTGTTCAGTTATGAGGCTTGGCTTTATTTTACCTGAGCAACACTGAAATCTCATGAGCTGTTCTCACTAACTTTTGGCACAAAAGGGCAGAAATGTCATGAGAATAGCATGGTCCTGCAAGACTTCTGCCACTTTAGGGCAAAATCTCATGAGATACAACTGTTTGTGTTAAACTTGGGCAGCATCTGAGCAAGAACCAAAGCTGTAGCAGCCCCTTTGAATCTTCAGAGTAGAATGATCTAAGGCCCATGTATGAATGGATCAGGTAATTTAGAGATCTAAACCACCCCATTTGTCCCATGCGGAGAAGAGAAATCTTTAAGGGGCACTAAATTTTTGTCTCTTTTATACATATATACTTGGTTTATTACTGGAGGATTAACAGAAGTAACAAGCTACTAGGAATTTTTTGTGGGGACGGGGAAAGAAAACTGAAGCAAATTTTGAAGTAAAGCATGTTTAAAATTGTATGGGCATTGCAAATAGCTATTGGAAGAAATAGATCAAATTTGGGGGTTTACCAACCCAGGTGGGTCATTTTAATATTGGATTGCCATGAAGATGTTAAAGCAGGACGTTCAGATTGCAAGGGCAACTGTTTGAGTCATTGAATCCTAAATAAAAGATCAAGTTCAGAACCCAAACAAAATGTTATCATACGAGTAATGTCAACATATGTGATAATGAGTTTCCAAAGTGGAAAACAGGATGCTTTGTAATTACTTCTGCTTGCCTTTATCTTTTGCAACATACTGTATGAATCTAAATATAAATCTTATTGGTGTTTTGAAATAACCTTAAAGTATTGTGAAGTGATGGTGGTTAGTATTTGACATCTTATCTTTACACTGTTGTATTTTTTATACTGAAGACTTACATTTACACAGTATCGTTCATTGAGAACAGCAGTTCTCAAACTGCATGTCGGGACCCCCAAGTGGGTCACCTGTGCCCGCCACTCCATTTTAATGGGGGTGCCATGGCTGGCATTAGACCTGATGGGGCCTCATACTGCAGCCTGAGCCCTCTGCCCAGGGACAAAACCAAAGCCCCACTGCCAAAGCTGAAGCCCTGGGTGGCAGGGCTCAGGTTATAGGCCTGCTACCTGAGGCTGAAGTTCTTGGCATTTGACTTTACCCCCCTGCCTGGGATAGTCAGCTACAGGCTTTGCCCCAGGGTAGAGTAGCTCAGGCAGACTCAGATTTCTGTCCCTACTCCATGTCTCATGTAGTAATTTTTGTTGTCAGACAGGGGACACAGTACAATGAAGTTTGAGGACGCCTGATCTAGAAGGATCCCAACACGTGATAAACTGCAGCTTACATATGCTAATCACTTCAGTCACTCTTGAAATGCAGCCATATCTGGGGAGGAACACAGTGCAATATATTTAAGGCTGGAAATTAATACCACATCCCATTGAAACCACAGTGGGTTGTTAGGTGAGCAAAATGTACCTTGCAAATTGGCCACAAGTGTTTACACCAATTTTCAGATAAAAAGTAGTAGTGCCATAACGATTGCTTTGGTGCTTGAAATGCTGAGCATCCTGATAAATTTTGAAAGGTAATTTTCCTTCTTATAAGGATAGACCACCACAAAAAAGCACATCGTTTTCCCAAGGTAAAGTCTAAAAAGTTTGACAGAACGTTTGACAGAAAGGAATTGACACAATTTAAAAAAAAAAAAAAAAAAAAAAAAAGAGTAATTCACAATAATTACCACTAATTAGAAGAGATAATTATCTGCCTCTTTCTTTTAGCAAAGTACTAAAGCAAAATATGAAATAACTCTGACTCCACAAGCTAGAATATCTTTATATATAAAAAGCAGAGCACATTTCATCTCTGTCATCTTTGGGCAAATGTAGAATTTTGGATAAGTATTTCACTATCATCATAGAAAGATTTGTCTGAAAATTGTTTTCTGGGCATTTAAATGAAAAAGGTACAGTCTAAAAAAATTCCAGATGGGGTAAATTAGATTTTTTTCTGACTACATAAAAATTTCCTTGTATTTTAAATTAGACTGAGTAGTTTTCCAATCACTTTCTAGTCCTGAACCGATTAATAATACTTGTGTGCACGGACATTCTACTCCAGAGATCTAAGCATACATACTTAAATACAAAACAATAGATACCCAAGATGGCTCCATCTTGATGCAATGTGAAATAATTTTTCCTGCATATCCAGTGATTTCTGGCTTCATTGGGACTACTCATATGAATAAGGATTTGCATGATTTGTAAATTTAGTTAGAAAAATACCTTTTCAAACCATTTTTTCTTAAAAGGTCACACCACTCAAAAAAACAAAAACAAAAAAACCTAACAAATCATTTCTAGATCAGTTATGTAGGTAGGTTATTTCTACCCATCGTAACATCTTTAAGAGATCCAAAACCAGCCCCAGTTCTCAATAAGGATGTCAAGACAGTAACATAAATATATTTTCTTAAGGAGCCCTCTGATCCCTTTAGGACAGGGGTGGGCAAGATTTGGCCCAGGGTCTGGATATGGCCCGCCAGGCCTTTCAATCTGGCTCATGATCCACCCCACAGGACCCACAGGCAGGGAGCAGACCCAGGGCTCAGAGCAGCTGGCTGCTCCATGTGCCTCTCTGCAACTGAGGGGGAAGGTAGAGGGGGAAGCTTTGCATGCTGCGAACCCTCTTCTTCATCTAAACTCCTTCTCAGACACCATACCGTCTCCTGCACCCCAATCCCCTATCCCAAGCTCTTTTCTGCACTCAACCTCCATCCCAGATCACATGACCCCTCAGTAGAAAAGTGCAGCCCTTGACCACTTACCAAGATCTTGGAGTGGCCCTCCATGAAAAATTATTGCCCACCCCTTCTCTAGGGGTATGTCTACACTAGCCCCCTAGTTCGAACTAGGGAGGCTAATGTAGGCATTCGAAGTTGCAAATGAAGCCCGGGATTTAAATATCCCGGGCTTTATTTACATGTTCCCTCTGGTCGCCATTTTTAAATTCCACTAGTCGAAGTAACTGCCGCGGCTACACGCGGCAGTGAAGCGGCAATTGAACTAAGTCCTTAGTTCAAATTAACTGTTACTCCTCATGGAATGAGGTGTAACAGTTAATTCGAACTAAGGACTTAGTTCGAATTGCCGCTTCACTGCAGCGTGTAGCCGCCGGCAGCTACTCGGACTACTGGAATTTAAAAATGGCGACAACATGAATAAAGCCCGGGATATTTAAATCCGGCTTCATTTGCAACTTCGAATGCCTACATTAGCCTCCCTAGTTCGAACTAGGGGGCTAGTGTAGACATACCCTAGGAGATTTACCCTCCCCTCCTTTTACCAGGCCTCTCTCCAAAGTCCTTCATACAGCCCATTTCTCTGGCCAGAAAAGGGCTGAATTTTTCTGTCATTAGAGTCAGTTAACACCACTCTATGCAGTGACCTAAGGGAGCTAAGGAGTGGTGATGCAAGACCACCCTTCCTTCCCTCAAGGGCACAGTGCCTTGCCTGTTTTTAATAGCACCATTTCCTGCTGTCCTGGGAGTGTGGCATTCAAACTCACATCTCCACATGACAACTCACTGAAGAATGGCTAGACTGCCAGACTGGAAACAGCAGTTGTGTGTGATGCTGTCACACACACTAATTTAAGCAGATCGTTAACACACAAAGCCCTAGGAATACTTAATAATTTGTATTTGTCATACTCAAATACACCACAAGCAATTTGCACAACAGCCCTGTGAGCTGGAGTGGTGTCATGGGGAAACAATTAGCAAAGAGAGTAAGTGACTTATCCCAGACCATAAATGGGTAGCCACTAGTTAGAACTGGGATTAGAACTCAGGAATTTCTGTTTATCTGTCCTGCTTGCTGTATTTACCACTGTGCATAAGTGGGGGAAAATCGTTGGCTAAAGTTGAGTTGTTAAGAATATTAATTCACGATTCATAAGTCCAGTACAACATAAGAAGCAGGGATGAATACATTGTTAGTCTGTATGTGGTTTTTTTATTGTGCTGCTATAGTGCTGGTTTCTCACATGATTCCATTTTTAAACTCCTATTTTCCCTGGATTTTGCTTCAACTTTCAACAGTTAGCCTTCTGGCATATTCAGGGCCTATTTTAGCCCAGGAGAGAAGTGGAATTGCAATCTTTCTTCTAGAGCTGTTGCACATAGATACCATGCAGTGTCCTGCCTGCAAGGTAACATAGTGCTCAGTGCGCCATAACGCATCACACCAGTACTCTGTATTTTATGCAGTTCTGTTGTGTATCAGTTATGATACTGCACTCATCAGCACAATAACTAAGTGGCTTGCAATAGTGCATTAACCAATGTGATAGCATATGTCTGTCACATGTTTGTTTTAGTAGGGTGTTTTAATATTCAGCCTGATATGTGTGTTAGAAAAGGGAGCATCAAAGACATGTGACTTGCATTTGGAACATAAAGTGGTGAGGTTTGATCATTCATATTTGTTGACGAGTCCATTCCACAGCCTTGGACAGGCCCCTGAGAAAGTTCTGTCTCCTGCATGTACTAGACTTACCCTAACAGGTTCATGTGTGCCAGAGGAGCACAGCTGTTGACTACAGTTCCATTAGACTTTTAGATTCATTGGGGAATTTAATTCATAATTCTGTGGGAAGCCAATATAGAGTGAAGGACAGGTATGATGTGCTCATGGTAGCCTGTGTTGCTACACAGTTCTGTGCTAGTTAGTGTTTCCTAAATGCTGAAGGCCTCATACCCTAGGGATAGTGCATGACTGTGGACCAACTGGGAGGAGACCAAGATAGGAATAAGTGAGGCCAGGTCATTGTCCATCAAAAATGGGATGGAGTCTTCTAACGAACCAGAGGTGACAGAAAACATAACTTTTAGATGGTTCCCCGCTCAATTCCAAATTCACCAATTAGTAATGATTTTACTAATCTTTAAAGCTATCACAGAGGTCACTACTCTCTCTGTAACCTGCTGCAATCCTGTAGATATAATGTCTTACAGGGTGAAATTCTCAAAAATGTTGTCAACTACATGATTAATTGATAAGGGATAGCACTCAGTCCAGGCTCATTCCAGGTCTGACAACTTCCCCCACTGTGGCTCTACACTGAAAGTAATTTAGTAGTCAGGCGGGCAGACAGCCTGGCTTGTGCCGGGTCCTGAGAACCTACCGCTGGTGCAGCTCTGCAATAACCAATAAATAATTGGCCCAGCTCCTAAATAAGGGTATGTCTACACTAGCCACCCTAGTTCGAACTAGGGTGGCTAATGTAGTCATTCGAACTAGCAAATGAAGCCCGGGATTTAAATATCCCGGGCTTTATTTGCATGTTCCCAGTGCCGCCATTTTCAAATGCCCAGTAGTTGAACTCCATGCCATGTTACACGCAGCACGGCCAGGTAGTTCGAACTAAAGCCTAATTCGACTACCGCTACTCCTCCTGCAATGAGGATTAACGGTAGTCCAATTAGGCTTTAATTCGAACTACCTAGCCTGCGCTGCGTGTAGCCACGGGCAGGGAGTTCAAACTACCGGGCATTTAAAAATGGCGCCCGGACGGGAACATGCAAATAAAGCCCGGGATATTTTAATCCCGGGCTTCATTTGCAAGTTCGAATGACTACATTAGCTACCCTAGTTCGAACTAGGGTGGCTAGTGTAGACATACCCTAACTTTCCTTGCAGAGTCACAGCGGGGGTAGCTCCAGGACCCAGTGCCAGCCAGGACTGAGCCATGCTGCTGGCCAGCCCTCTAAAACATTTCCCTGGAAGAGGGGAAGGAGAATGCGTGTAGTCAGTAGCATTAACTGATAAGCTTTTGCTAATCAGTTAATTGTCTACAGTCACTATTACATCCCTAATTCCCACTAGCAGGCACTCATCTGTGGAACTCTCTACTACCGGAAATAAGCATGAGCTGTAGACTGCCCACAGTTAGGGCACAATACAAGACTCCATTCATACAAGCCTTCCCTCTATAAAGCCAATGGAATGCATTATGCAACATCACTCAGGTGAGCTGAACAAATGAGAATACCTCATTCAAAAAAGCATGGAGAATTCAGTCCATTAGACTTGTTTCAATTTTTTGCTTCTGCAGTTGGTGCTTAAATACTGAATGGACAGACGTATTAAAAATTCACAGGTATAGATTAGGTAGATTCCCATACCTATTTGCAGTTGTCAATCTTTGATGCCAAGTATAATTTTCTTCTGGTTTTGTATTCTGTATGTGTATTTTAGATAAAATCTGTGCACACTAGTCATTTATTTATGAATATAAACCTTGTGGAATCACATGGTGTATTTGTGTGAAATTCCAGGATATGAGTCAGCCTAGGGACCATTTTGCATAGTCTGCAGTGATCATTTGCAAAAAAAGCACATTGATTAATGCTTGTTGCAACTTTATTAGTCAAAGCTGTGGGTGTCTTCAGATTGCTGATTGTATTTCTGTGTCATGTAATAGGAAAGATAAAAAGGAAAAAGGTTCCTTGCTCACAATTCCTTTAGTGTACCAATCTCTCACCTGGGATATAGCGTGTCTCTGAGCTATCAATGAGAAAGTTCTCTATGCATCTCTCACAGTGAGGGAGGAGGGAGAGTCAGTTTTAAGATTACAGGACTGTACTAAAAATGGGCACTGGTTAAGTTGGAATTTTGATGCTGTTGGCCCTCAAACTCAGCATGTTTCCAAGATTTTGCACTACGAGGCTACAACCAATTCTGGTGGTATTTATGTCTAACCAACAGCTGCAGACAACTATCCTACATGACTCATTCCCTGAGGTACAATAATTTCCCATCCCACTTTATTGCTATTCCTGTATTATTATTCACACCTGATAAGCAGACACAGGAGACTTGTAATAAGCTCAATGAGTCCTCAGTCTGCTGAAGTTTTATCTAACAGACTGTAATTAATCCATAGAAAAAAATGTAAAGTACTGTCACCTCTTCTTCCAGGATTTCTGAAATGGATCTGACAGCTATGTAGATGGTAGGGAATCATGCATGCAGCCTTTGCTTTCCCAGCACAATTGTTGATCAGATACTGTAGCAGACCTTTGACTGAGGAGAACCCCTCAAACTATACACAGCAGTAGATGTAGCTCACCTGCTAGAGCACAACACCTCTCATGTCAGGGGCTGAACAGATGTAGAACAACATCCCTGTTCAGCCAGATTTGTTCCATATATAGGCTATGTGGGGGTATCACAACAGCCCAAAAACTGCAGAAACTCCTATTAGCTGTGTGGCCTCAACATGGTGGAAGGGAACTAGGTGTAGCATAAGGAGCTGTGACACACAGGACTTGTGGAACTGATTATATAAACTTCTCCTGGACCTCCTGTGCATGGAACTCCTTTTTATTATTTTGTGTTTCACTGTAATCAGTGGGGCCTCCAAGCAAGTGACTTTGATAAACAAAACCCTGCACTATAAGATTTGCTTCCAGTTAACTGAAGATTATATCCGGTTATTTATTTCTTACTGAAGTATCATGAGGGTATCTGAATGAATGAGGAGCGACCACAGTGTCAACAAATCCAAGAAGCTTTAATGCAGATAGAGCCCTCACACAAGAGTGACTGCCTCCCCTGGAGCTGGCAACAAGTGATGCAACCCTGACTTTCTTAGTTTTCATTCCATCAAACCATATACTACTAGCTGGGCTACATAGGGAGAGGCAGTCCACAGTAAAGTAAGTTATTGTAAACATCAGTATTAGCAGATTGTATATGTTTAACCCTTTAAGGAAAATGGACCCTAAGGAGATGAAAGGACAGAAAGGCATTACTTATACTCTAGTAGAAATCTCCACAGAAGGTGTCACCAAAGTCAGGGCTGCTGTACCACTTGTGATTTAACACTAAACTGGAGATGAGGGTTGGAATTTTCTGTGTTGACCTAACTTCTCCCGATAAAGCCAGTAAAAATACCATTGACTTAATCTGAAGTAGAGCTAGTCCACTGCTGATTGCTTTTGAGAATCTCACCATCAGGCCATGTCTACACTAGGAAATTATTTAGCAATTACTAAATTTGACTTACCACCCAATTTAACAAATTCGAAGTAGTGTGTCCACACTACAGGGAAGCCTAAAAATTAGTCCAAGGCAGGCTCCATTAATAGTGGCACCAGAGTGTCTACACTACCATTATTTTGAAATAACTATTTCAGAATTAGCATTACTTCTGATGAAGAGCAGAAGTACAGATTTCTAATTCCATGGCCTGTTATTTTGAAATAACGGGCTTGCTAGTGCAGACACTCCACTCATTAATTTGACCTGGGGAGGGGAGTTATTTTGCAATAAAGTACTAGTGTAGACCAAGGTTAAGTGACAGAATTTAGCCTAGGAAGGACAGCAAGAATAATATAAATCCTAGAGAAGGCGAATCAAAAGCTGCATTTCCATACATCAATCCTCTTTTACAGAGAAAGAAGAACCTAAAACTCATATCCTTTTGAAATTTTCATCTCTAGAATACAAAACTTTTGAAGATTTTATGCCAATAAGGAAGGGGGGAGAGGTTATTTTCATCTCCTTGAAAGAGTGGTAAAGAATTGTTTTTGAAAACAGTTCTAAAATATTTCACAGAACAGGTAGGTATTCCTCTTTCATAAAGTTATAGATTTTATGAAGAACCCTAAATGTCTCTAGACCTGATTCCTTGCTGACCAGTATTAGGGACAGGATACAAGTTCAATATCCTGCAGTCTAAAGAAAAAACTACAAATGCTTAAAGGCATACAAAATAATTTATTAAGCAAAGTTCATAGAAGACACTGCAAAGTGTTAAATCATTAATAATTGTATTGATGCTAGATAGGCCAGATTCTAAGCTGAAGACTTGGAGTAACTAATTTCTACTCAGTACACTTACACAGGGCCTTGTGACCAGGGTCCATGCACACAGACACATAATCATCATTGTCCTTCACGCCCACTGGCATATAGGGCAGAACATCACAGACACATAAAACCCCCAAAACCTAGGCCCAGGGAGGTGACAAGATGAGGGTCTCACAATAATTTGATTGTTTTTCTTAAAGTCCCATCTCCTGGAGTCATGGGGTGACAGGAGAATCTTAGCTTTAATTTTTTTCAAGTATATTTAGCACATACAGTTGTAGAGGAAAAGTTGTATTGTGAATCCCAAATGGCTCAACAACTAGAAGCCAAATAAAAAGAACTCCAAATTACCCTTTAAAATAATCACCCAATCTTTAACTAATCCCATAATTTGGGGGGGCCTGACTCTTGTCCTTTGAATTTTGACAACATTGGTAACTTGGCAATTCTGATATCTATGTCTGGTGTTGGGTTTGCATCCCCAAGTGAACAGCTCTATTCAGTTGGTAGAATAATAAAAGACTTCCGCTATTTCATTTTGTCTTAGCTTTCCTGAAACACTGAATGTTTCAAAAAATAGGTTATCCAAGCTGTGCCAATGAACTATTTCATTTTACGTTCAGGTTCATTTCTCATCATAGTAAAGTGAGCAACACACACACAATATTAATTTGACTAATTCTACACCAGTGAAATTCCACTTCAGTGGAGTTATTTCTAATTTATACCAGTCTGAGGTCATCATTAGGTTTTCTATATAGCTTCACCAGTATAATGTATAGAAGCCGTATTGATGGCACAATATAAGCATCCCAACACAAGGCTTATGGGTATTATGCACACTTTTTGGGAGTCTCTGTAGCATCAACACCACATATAATTCAGATTAAGATGCATATCTGTGAAGAAGCAGTGTCTTCTGTCTTTTTGTATGGGTCTGATACGTGGGCCACCATGGAGACACAAAATGCCAGCAGGCACATGTGTATGTGAAACAACAATGACCTATTGAAAGTACAGTTTGTACTTCACTTAACCGGGACTCTGTAGTCCCAGCAACATCCATGGCCCGGCAAGACCATGGTTGCTCCTGAATCACAGAGTCCAGATATAAGGAGATTGGGCCACAGGGCAGGAGCAGTGGAGAAGGGGCGTGACTCAGCCAGGAGCCGCATGTTGGGGGGGGGAGGGGCGCAGCAGGGAGTTCTGGCCCCTGCTGCCGGGTGGTAGTGGGGGGCCGGCAGCGGCCACAGAGTCCCAGCAGGGCTCGGCTGGAGTTCTAGCACTCCAGGGGGAGTGGGAGCAGCACCGGCCACGTTGGGAGGGACCTCCCCCTTGTTCGGGACCAATCAGGTCCTGAGGGTACCAGATGAGGGAGGTACGATCTGTATATAGTGGTTTCATCATGTTATGAATATGAACAAAGATGACCGGCATCAGACCAACCAGCCTTCAATGTTTTCCCCAGGTAACTCAACACTGGCTCAGGTGCCTTGGCTTTCTGCTCTGCATGCAGGAATCAATACAAGCCCACCAGCTTTATGCAGTAGATCCAACAGAAACTGGATGCAAGGACTTTGCTGATGGCCTCACACACGCTTGAGGGAGCAGGAGTGGCCCGAGGCTGGCTGCGGCAGCTGGTGCCCCAGGCAGAAGGCACGATCAGCGCCCCCACCTTCTCGGCCATCAATGGCCGTGACGTCATCATCAGGCGCCCGGGCCAGCGGCACCCTAGGCAACTGCCTAGTCTGCCTAGGCTCACGGGCCGCCCCTGTGAGGGAGGTTGTGGTTTCTGACCTTCTCTACCTCACTCTTCATTTAGAGCAATACACTCACATGTGACCAGGCTCTCTGGAAACAGGTGATCCAAAATGTGCACTCTGTTCTCCATAAGCAGGAGAATGAATGAATGAATGAATGGCTCAGTTCTATGTAGGAGTAAGGATGTTAAGGACTAGTCGACTATCTGATAAGCAAATGCTTCAAAGCGGCAGCGCCATGTGGAGCCTGGGATCAGCTGGGGACTTCCTAGCTGACCCTGGGCTCTGTGCGGCATTTCCATGGAGCCTCGAGTCAGCTGGGGAGTCCCCATCTGATCCTGGGCTCCGTGCAGCACTGCCGCTTTGAAATGCCACATGGATCCCCAGATCCCAGGCTCCACGCAGCATTTCCACGGAACTCTGGGTCATCTGGGGACTTCCCAGCTGATCCTGGGCTCTGTGGAAATGCTGCACGGAGCCCAGGGTGAACTGGGGAGTCCCCAGCTGACCCTGGCTCCGTGCAGCATTTCAAAGCAACAGCACCTGCATGGAGCCCGGGGTCAGCGGGGGGACTTAGGGCTCTATGCGGGCGCCGCTGCTTTGAAATGCACAAGAGCCCGTGACTACTCGACTAGTAAATTAACCGATATTAACATCCTTATGCAGGAGGGCATGGACCAGCGTTCATGTTGCACTCCTTGTCAGTAACTATCCTGGGCCAGGGACTCTAATAATCCAACCAGCAGACCAAATTTGGTGATGAATCATGGCTAGCTGAGGCAGATTGTACATATCTAAGAAGGGTTACATATATTTTCTAAAAAGTAAAAATGGCTGAACTTCTGCAAACAAATGGAGAGTATTTCTAATTCCTTTTTATTGCTTCAACACTGAAATGTTTATTTTCTAGGCAGAGCATTTGCTGCCTTTTTTGATTCTGTAAAACAGTGTTAATTGGTAGATTTTTTGAGGCAAACACAGACTATCAATCTATGAAGGCCATCTAGCCATCATTTGATTGTAACAACTAATGTGGCTACCTTTGAACTGGCACCCTGAAGGTGGAAAGGTTCCCTATTCCTAAATATCTCCAGATTCAGCTTCTAGCTCAGCTTCCAGCAAATCTAGGGAAGTGATTATTCCCTTTTATTTGGCACTGGTGAGGCCACATCTGGAGTATTGCATCTGAAACGGAACCCCCTACCATGCTTTAGGAAATGGACTTATGGACACAAATATGCATAACTCAAAGATGCTTCGGACAAAATCCCTCATGTAACCTATTAATCTTAAGGACATAATCCATTGGATCTGTATAGTTTATTTCATTGTATGTATCTTTCTTGTGTATAAAGTTAGAGATATGGAGTATGGAATGCTTTATGGTTTTAAATGTGCAAATGAAAGCCATCAAGGGTGTTACCCTCAATGTCTAGATGATCAACTGTAAACAGCTTATTTTGTCCTTTAAGTCTTAGCAGTGGTTGATCTTAGAAAGTCGCATGTCCACTCCAACTGGTAGGGGCTGACCAGGTAATTGTCCATGTAAAGGTGGAATGTAGAAACAGAATTACGGTCCAAAGTGGAATCTATAAAACTGTGGGAAGCTAGCTGTCCCTTTGTCTTTGGCTGGCATGGCACACCCAAGAGGATAACTAAAGACCCCAGGGAAAAGGGGACTTCCCTGGTTTGGAGGCTTAGCTGGAATAAAAACAGTTTTAGGGTGAGTTTGTGATAAGTGTGAGAGTTAGCTATGTGTTTCTTGTTATTTTAAATTTGTAATATACTTTGCTCTGCCTGTTTTTACTTGCAACCACTTAAGTCCCACTGCTTATACTTAATGAAATCACTTTTATTTACTATCAAGCCCAGTGTAAATAATTGTTACCTGGGCGAGTGATCAATGTGTACATCCTCCTTTCATTCTTAAAGGGGGCTTACCTAAACAATTTAGTTGGGGTTCTGATCCCATTTGGGGAGTGGTTTTCCTGGAAGCTGAGCCCAAAACTGCATTTTCCTCAGACCTGAAGTGTTGCAGTGTCTGTGTTGCTCCTCAGGGTGGGGAGAGGGGTAAGCAGGTGATCTCAGCTCTGTGCCTTGGCTGGGGGAGACCAGGAGACCTGGCCCAGCAGGACAGGGTGGTGAGAAGCCCCAGAGAGCAAGGAGGCAACTGTCAGTGGCCTTGTCAGCACTCGGGGAAGCACCCCCAAGGGCTCTTCTGTGACCGCACCCTGTCACAGTGTCCAATTCTGGGGCCCCCATTACAGAAATGATGTGGATGCACTGGAGAGAATCTAGCAGAGGGCAACAAAAATGATTAGGGGGATGCAGCACATGACTTATGAGGCAAGACAGAGATTTGGGCTGATTTAATCTTCTAAAGAGAAGAGCGAGGGGGGGATTTGATATAAAGCTTCAACTACCTGAAGGGGGGTTCCAAAGAGGATGGAGAGAGCTGTTCTCAGTGGTGACAGATGACAGAAGAGCAATGGTCTCAAGTGACAGTGGGGGAGGTCTAGGTTGGACATTAGGAAAAACTATGTCACTAGGAGGGAGGTGAAGTACTGGAACGGGTAACCTAGGGAGGTGGTAGAATCTCCATCCCTAAAGGTTTTTAAGTCTCAGCTTGACAAAGCCCTGACTGGGATGATTTGATTGGGATTGGTCCTCTTTTAGCAGGGTGTTGGACTTGATGACCTCCTGACGTCTCTTCCAACCCTCTGATTCTAATTTGCCTAACCACCAGAGGTTGATATTATCTAACAACATTACCAACACTTCCACTGCTTACTGGGCTCTTAAAAGGCATTTGGGAATAAGTTAGAGCTAAATAACAGCACAGAACACTGAGAGCTAGGACTAGTGGCTGTAAACATGCTTTATGGGACCATGGGAAATTTGACCGCACCCCATATAAGTGGATATCCAGCTAACTAAAATCATGTCAGACGACAGATGCTGCTGGTTCAGAGAGTCCCCGATTATTTGTTAAGCCTACTCTTCCTGTGATACCTGTTAAACTGACTTTGTATTCACTGATTATAACCTTATAATGAAATACCCCAAATTGTTCTCTTCTTGATTCTTTATATAGTGGCAAGTTTATAGGCTGTGCCATTGAAGGAATTATTTAAATTCATTATTTAGCTTTTCAGTTTTACTCCCTATCATAATTTCTCTTTCTTCTATCAAGTTATTCTGCCTGATTTCATTTTACTCCTGTTCACTTTCAACTCAACTATGAAAGCAAGCCAAAAAAGTGGAGTTCCTCTCATTTATTTTTTGCAGAACATCTTTATTGTTCGTGATAAGGTGCTTAGTGTTACCTGATAGCGAGGGAGGTTCTACTGCAGTGGTTTGTAATCAAATGTAACTTTACCTCAAGAGTTTTCCAATGCCTGTTATGGTGATACCAAACAGCAATTTTACCAGCATTTGCTTATCTTGTAGGTGAGCAGTAATGGAAATCTAGGTTCAAAGTTTGCCTGATCTTTCAAGCTAAGTCCACTCTACAACTTTTTTTACTGAGTCTGTAATCCGTTAGTAGAGTGGTTGATTCTAAATGGGATTCTGTATCACATAAAAAATGGCCAAAAAATGACCATTATCTGCTATCAGTATTTCATCCCTGCCTGAAGCCCTGTTTTGCAGCGTAGACAGGACACTGTACCATGTTTGTGAAACCAGTTTGGCAAGTCATTCTTCCCAGCAATCTATGTTATAGGTAGTCACAGAATGCAGTGCACCACCTGCTAATGTTGCCACTCTATCTACATGTCCTCCATTAATTCTATGCTCTGTAGAGGCAATATGGTGTAGCTTTTCAGATTTGTCCTGATTGTCCCAGAACGTACAGCGAGAATGCATCCTACAGAACAAACATTTGTACCTAGGGACAAATGTGTGGGCAATGTCCCCACTAGATTTTACAAACATATCAAATGACTTAAGTCTAGTGTAAAACCAACCCTAGCAAATTACAAAATCATGATTAACAGTTGTTGATGGACTCAGCTGTAGTGAAATTAACACTGATCAAGTCTGTAAAATGTTAAAAATTCAGAAAGGAAGTTGCTATTGTTCATTATTACTTGTAACCATTAATATAGTATTTTCACTATTTTTTCAACATTTCGAAGCACATTAAACACACTCAGATACTTACATAAACATGGAATGATTCACTCCTGTAGGCACAGGGGTTTCCAATTGCTCACTGTCTACTAGAGGATTTACAGCAGAGGAGGATTCACTCTGGGAAAGGACACAAATTGATTTCATTGCCACCCTCCATTTGGGATTCTGCCTGAGAAAAAGGCAGTTGAAAATTCTAGCCATGGTCCCTAAGATCCCTACTAATAGAGACAGTCTGAGAAATGCATCACCTGGCTCTGCCAATTTGTGGGATACACTGGCTTGGTCCTGATGTCACGGCAGAGTGGGGTTGCAGGCAGATTGTTCCGTGGCACCTCTACCTCTGATCACTTTCCACTGCCAGGGCACAGCATACTAAGTTACACTGTCCCCAATGTGTACCCGGCCAAATTACTCTGCTGGTGTAAATGGGCACAGCTCCATTGGCATCAATGGCATTTTGCCTATTGACATTAGGCAAGAGTTTGGCCCATGGGTTTTTTTTCCTTTTACTGGTTCATAAGTGCATGAAATACTTAGGAAACATGGGTCTCTGTAATAACTCCTTTCCCATGGCTATCTCCCTCAGAGAAGCTTCAGGCCTGTTATTCATTTTCATTTTAAAATGGTTAAGAAAAATCCACCTGGGAAAACTTGTGGTCATTTGCATACTCCATGTCCTATTCTATCTGTCCTTGCTTGGCTAGCAGCAGAGAGGAATATTCAAGGATCCTGGCTGCCACTTCTCACAGAAATCCATAGGAATATCAGTGCTGTTTATCACCCCTGCAGCACTGGCTGCATGGGTGTATTTGCTATTGTACTGCCACTGGCTGGCCCTCACCCCATGCCATATATGCAGATCCTCTGTATGCTAGCCCAGAACTCTGTTATGTCTCGGCAGTTGAGCAGTTTGTTTTGAAATAAGGCCCTTTTTCCACTATGGAGGGGATGGATCCCTAGAGTGAAGGCTGAAGTGTGTGCGCTGAAGCCTGCTGAAGTGCTAATGATGTTCTTTGCGCTGTACTAGACACAAACCTGTTTTCACGGTGTATATGATTTCTGCAGACTCTCTAAGTTACTTGTATTTGAATTATACCCCATTTCACATCTTTGATTTCCAGAGCAAGTGAAAATCCTATCAAAGTAACAATACAAAAGTGAATTAGTCTGTTGATTTGACTGGCACATCTAGAATTTAATGGGGACACAAAACAAATGTACTCATTCAGCCCATTATGCAAACATTTACCAGTGCCTTTTTACTGTAACTATTTTTTTCCTTTTATATCAACCATTCCTTTCTTATCTGGTTTCACTCGCTACAAAATTGATGGGCATTTGGTGATTAGCATTCCTTTTCCAGCCTCGCCTTCTTTTCTGTAGGGGCGAACCCACACTTTCTGTGTTAAAACCTGTATATTCCCTGTGGAGTCTTGATTCTGGGTTTACCCTACAGTGCTCAGAAATTCAGCACTCCAGTATTTTAAGGTGATCAGCTGCCTCAATGATCTCAACTCAGCTCTTCTACAATTCCATTAAACCTGTGAGAAGATTATTACCTACTTTGTATATTAAAACACAACTTAAGAGAGATATTACCTTACTTAGAGAGCACATAAGGGAGGCTAGCAAAAGTTGCCAATATTATCTGGGAGCGGACACGGGGGCTACCTCTAAAGAATGTAACCCACTTATCCAGAAAAACTGGGTTAGCATTCACCTTCCCTGCTATGCAAGTTCTGCAGTCTATGGTTAAAGAGTCCTAGAATTATGCTGTAGAAACTGGATGTGAGGGGCACCTCTGATGTCTGCCTTGCAGTTGTTAAATACATACTCCATGTGATTGGACTAATTAAAAGTTTTTAGCCAAACAAATCCTTGTTTGTGAAAGTATAAAAACTAAGAGGATTAGATGTTTCCATGTTAGTTAAACTAGATATAACAGGGAAACAAAGTTGTTGCTATTAATTTTAAAATTTGTTACCCTTAGCAGGTTTGTGTGAAGTTGGTGGATGATGAAATTAATCTGGCAAATAATAAAAATCCTGTTACTGAACTTGAAGCTCCTTTTTTATTAGAGAATTAACAGGAAGACAGTAAATCAACCAGTATATTTCTTAGGAAATAATGCCTTCATCAGACAAACATTTAACAAGCTTTATAAAGGTTAACACTTCCGTACAAAAAGGAAATAATTTATTTTGCATATGAGATCTTTGTTTTGAATATTCCAGCAACCTTAGTTAAAGTTGTTTGATCTTTAGTATCTGTTTTGTAAAGGAAATAGACACACTGTATATTAGTCAGTAGATTTATAAGCAAGTAACCTCAAAACTTTTATTATGATGTATTACCACAGCATTGAGCCAAAATTGATGGGCAGTATAATTCAGACCCTTTCTTAGTAGCCTCACAATCCAGTAACATTTGAAGCAAAAAATAGTTAATCTTCATAAAGCTCAGCAGGCATTTCAGTATCACATGTAATACCTGAAATACCAGGACATCATTTGGTTTACATAATATTTGTTCATTTTTCACAGACAGAACATATTATAAAGCCCCATTAATACTATATTTGCTAGCTATGGAATCTGTGATATTTTTAACCACATTGTGTTTTTATTTCCAGTTACATCCCTCTTGTTTTTTAAAAAATTTATTTTAGGTTTGTGAGAGATTCAGATCCAAATTAACATTTTGGTTCCATTGGGAGTGGATGGCTTCAAGATTACAGCTAAAGGGAATGTAGTTCCTCCAACGTATTGTATCACTTAGCATTCCCACTTTGCCAAAAAACTATACCAAAAAAATAGAACGTCAGGGTCTCCAATACATTGGTGTCTTATTTTCACTCAAATTCATGATCCATTCCCAAGCATGGCAGTCTAACACTGCTGTAGGCTGCCTGCTGAGCTTCTCAACATTTTTTTATAAAATACTCCTTTTTTTAAAAAAAAATGGTAAGTTCCCCCAGTACCTACAGTTTTCAGACACGCAAATTTTTTTTCTAACTTTGCAACACATTTGTTTAAACAACTTAATCGTAGCCGGGCAGGCGATGAAATTTTTGGGTGTAAAAAGTACAAAAATAATAAAATGCTGACTTTCTCCAAATTTCAGTTGTGTTGACGTACCCCCCAGACTTCTTTCAAATACCCCTAAGGGTACTCATACCACTGGTTGAGAAACACTTACAGCATTCAGCAGCGTCCTCTCCTAGGCACTTATTACTCTGCCTAATCCAGGGGTGGCCAACCCATTTAACAAAGAGAGACGAAACAGCAGCGGAAAAAATGCAAAGAGCTGCACCAGAATTGTCGAGGGAAAAAAAAAAAAAAAAAAAAAAAGGAGGCTGCCCCTTTAAGAAACAAAGAAGCAGTCGACGGCTGCCATCTTGGGTGCCTTTTTGAAACGCCTCCCAGGTGAGCACAGGGAAGCCAGGGGCTGGGGGGAGGAGCAGCGGGCACAGGAGTGGCTTCACGAGCCGCACTTTCAGGGGAGAAGAGCTGCATGCGGCTCGCAAGCCCCGGGTTGGCCACCCCTGGCCTAGATTCCTTGCTCCTTCTGGGCCACAAATGACTTGGGGAGCAGAGATCCCAAAACTCCAAGGTTTCGGTCTTGTTTTGTCCAAGCCCCAGCTTAGAAAGATTTACTTCTGCTGTCTAGGTAATAATTCCTGAAATAATGAGTCATACTTTTATTTGAATCAGGATGCATTAAGTATGCCTATCTGACACTGGCACTCTCATATGAGGAATAGTGAACTGAAGTACATTTTTAGTGCCAGTAAGAAACAGAGAACATAAATAGATATCTAAACCCTTCCCCCACCAACATTAGTGGAAATGGCTCACTGATCCCCTCGATTATCTGTGGAAATTTAGAGGTCAATGATCAGATATGTAGGAATATTGTAATAAACTTCTATCGCGTCTTGAATTTTCTTCATTCAATAATACTGCTCCTCATGGAAACAGGATTATAGTTGTCTTAAGAATCATGGTGTGAGTTTTGTAGCTAGCTTTTTTAGGTGGTCTCGGCATATTATATATGTGCTAGTGTCCTACTGTTTTAGGGAGCAAGTGAACATTTGGAAATGCTAAGAATTTTTTTTAATCTGGCCACTTATTTTGGCTCCTAAAATGGGAAATATTGGGTATGGACTTCATCCAAAAATCTGGCCATAAACATTTTTTGCTGCTCCTAAGACTTTGCAATTTTAGCAGGCTGCCAATTCTGCCTATATATGATACAATACAGCTGGCTCTGAAATAAATTATGGTCCCAATGGAAACTCAAATTGCCTGTAAAAAGCATATATTTATGAAAACTGATTCTTTTGAAGAATTTGTGCAGGTACAATTTTACTATGGCATTTCATTTGCCAGAGTTACCTAGGGAAACTTTGTGGAATGAGTGTGTTGGACTATATTCAGTGACATTGCTCTGAATTTAAATAGACTCATCAGGGAGGTTGAGAAGAAGGAGGGAACCTAAGAGATACTGATTTTATGTAGTGAGGAAAAACACACGTTTCTTTGTTGGTACATTTAATCACACCAGTGTGGGCCGGTGCTAGCTCTAGATATGAAATATAAATTTGGTATGTAAGGGTCTTTCTAATATGATGCAAGAATTAACTCTCACAGTCCATGGTCCATTGAGAAATGGAGGATTCAAGTCATCAGTAGATTTCTAGCGTGTTACATAATGGAAGAAAGAGATTAATAATGATACAAATGCATTGAATAGTAACAGCCACATTTTCACCTCCACCCACATTTTAGATTTTTGTGTGTTTATTTTTAATAAGAATGCCTCCAGTAAGATTTATACCTACTGTGTGCCCCCCCTCCCAAAAATCAAATATTCAAGGCAAATTGCATACTCAAATTTAAATAATTGCTCAGCCCTTATTTTAAAAAAAGCAGGCAGGTTGCAAAAACCTTTTGTTGCTATGGGATTTCAGTAGTGGCGAGTGAGCAGGGGAAGGGAGGAAGTAACAAGGGAAGGACTGGAATCAAAATGGAAGAAGGATGACAGGATAGCAAATTGCTGTCCAGCTTTTAGCAGGCTATTGTAGAAGCCAATGTAGAAAAAGGCCCAGGCCCTACTGAAGTCCATGAGAATACTGCCCTTGATTTGAATGGGAGCAGGATCATGTCCAATAATGAAAGGGCAAGTCAGATACTACGTGTCCTTATGAGTATGCTGACATTATGCAATATGGTAAAAAGTGAAAACCTGTCAAGCATATAACTGGTGCACTCAAGGACATGCTGCTATTTGTTCTGCAGGATTACCTCGCTACTAGGGATTAGCAATGTGCCATTGATATCTTCCATTATAAAGGCCACTAAAATGCCTTATTTTCCGCATTTCAAAACCTGAACTAACTATGAGAGGGAAACTGTTTGTTTGGATTCATATTTTTATCAAAATGAAAGGGTTTAATTTTTCTGCTCCAGTCTCTCACTTGCCTCAAGCTTCTTCACATTTAATTCTTCTTTACCCACAAGCATAACATACTTTCAGCATCAAACAGAAAAGAACTAACATGAATTTACACAATTAATTTTTTTACCCGGGGAGGGAGCTACTTTAAGTCGCCAACCTTTGCTTTCTGGAAATTCTTTGGTGTATTACTGCATAGCAGAGTGGTATGACAAGGATAAAGAGATTAGAAGTAGTTTCATTTAACTCCTTCTGTTAAAAAACTGCAAAGGGTACTAACTTACAGCTATGAGTATTGCCACAATTTTTTAAAAAAAAAAAATCAGTGTAAGAGCAGAAAATTTATAGGCACTAAGAAATAAACTAACAACAATGTTGTTAGAATATTAAAATAAACAGTTTCAAAAAGAAAGAAATTATATAAATGTACTTGAGATTATCTAACTATAAAAAAATTAAATGACTTGCTGGTAGACTGGGGTTTAGCCCAGATTTCAACTATAGGAAGCCAGTAATCAGCATAGTGTGTAAGTTTCAAACCAGTGCAGATTGTGGTTTTCCTTGTATACATCAAAGAGTTGTGCTACTGCAGCTATGCTAGTTGCTGGGCACTGCTGGTTGAAATCAGGGCTAACCCCCTATTAGACAACGTCTCAGAAACCAAGGGAACTATCCTATGTTCTTTGTGAACTTCCATTCATAAGTGAATGGGAATTTGGGTATGCCTGGAATGCAGGATCAGGGCTCAAAACTTGGAAAACTTATGATAATTTGTTATAAAGGCCCTGTGATACTATAGTTCAAAAAAATCACTCTGTGTCTTTCTATCAAGGTCACCAACTCAGTGCTTTACCATGAGACAAATTTAATAATTGTTTCCCCTATTAGAGTTGGGTAAACTGTTCCTAGTGAGTAATTTACATAGCCACTTTACCCATTTTTCTGTTTGTGAATTCTCCACACAGCAGTATTTTTAGGAAGATGTTCGCTATTCAGAACGGTTAAATGAACACTTTAGGGGGATTCAAGCTTATTTGTTAAATGATTGCTTGGACTCGGCTTTCAACTATTTGGTATGAATTGTGTTTTGTTACTTAAGTGACTTGTTTCTGATTCTTGACTTCAAGAATGTTGGTGCAGGGACACATTCATTGTGCTCACAGAACCCACAATAGTGGGGATCCTTGACTAGTGTGCTACTACATCAAAATACAAACAGCAATGGAGCTATGCCCATTTACATAGTATGCTAAACTTACTGGACAATATCCTCAGCTAAGGGCTAGGGATGTAAATACCCATTTAAAAAGTTAACCAGTTAAACAATGTGTTTAAGTGGTTAACCATGGAGGGCTGGGGTCCCATGGGCGGGGGAGCCAGCTCCGACCGGCCAGCCTCACCCCACCGTGCCACAGGCAGGGGCTTGCTGCGGCCAGCCAACCCTACAGTTAATCAGGGGATTGCTCCTGCTCTGGCTGACCAGCCTCACCTTGCCCCGCTACAGTTAACTGGAGGATTGCTCCAGCCAGCCAGCCCCTCCCCACTGCAGCGTCGGCAGGGGGCTTGCTCCAGCCGCGCCTGGCCCTCCGGTTAACCGGTAAGCATGCCAGTAAGACTAATGCTTACTGGGTAACCAGCTAACCTTTTACATCTCTACTAAAGGCTTGAACCTGCACCATTTAAATCACTGTGAATTTTGTCACTGACTTCAACAGGAGCACACTTTCAGGTGACTAATGTACATCCTGAAACGTACCTTGTCAGGGGGTCTGATTATAAACAACATGCAAGTTGTGATACACGTTGGGCAAAGCAAAGTGAAAGTATTAAACAAACACCACACATCTGAGCCTGCAATCATATAATCTCTAACTGCTAATGATTGTGGCCCAACTCCTATTCAATACTCTCAACTTGTGTGAAAAAAAAAAAATTAAAAGCCCTTTCCTTCACTACTCAGAATTCAACAAGTTTAGACTCACATTTCTCCCCTTCTGTTAAATTGGTTGTTCATGCCAAGCAACTATGCAAATCCTATACTGGAGGGGCAATTTGAACACTGTTGATTCTGATTTAATCACTTCTCCACCAAAGCACTCAATACAGTAAGGCTGGTTATGTTTTTAAAAAAAATAAGATCCAAATCAATCTATACCATATTTACAGAATCTTAGAAAATAAACAAATAGAGATAATATTTCCAATATCCCATTCATTTTCTTCTAATATGAAAAACACGAGTTCATTTAAAGTAAACTGTATGTTACATCAGCTTAATTTAAGAATAATTGTCTAGTGGTAGAAGAAAATACCCTCAGTAGAACAATGTAGAGTTCTACACTACTATTTCCTATATTTAAAAAAAGCAGTAAGTGTGTGGGTAATATACAATATAAGGAGAAATGTGAGGGTCTGATCTTGAAGGATGCTGTGCACTTGCTGAGCCTCTACGATTCATATTGACCTTATTGGGATTTACAAGGTCTCTTCACGTACTCAGCAACAGCACCTCTCAAAATTATGGTCTAAAGTTCCATTCCTACAACTGGGTCCATGTCCTTGAACCCCTGTGCCCATGCAAGAATCCCTGATCCATTAAGGAGTTAGGCATTCAACTCTTACTGACCCTCTCTCTCGTGCTTTTGAACATGTATTGTCCTAATCCGGATCAGTGCAACTACTCCTGGAGTCTCAGCCTGGGTGTAACATATGCTGAAGATCACATGCATCTCCACAGCATCCTAAACTTGAAATAAGATAGGCAATTTGCGCTATGCAAATTGCTTATCTTATTTCAAATCTATTTTGAAATAAGCTATTTTGAAATTTGGCGCATCTACACAGTGCCAAATTTCAAAATAATGCTCTATTTCGAGCCATTCCTTATCCCTTGTGCAATGAGATTTACCGGGATGGCGAAATAGCATGCTCGTTATTTCGAAAAATATTTCAAAATAAGAGGCAGTTTGTGTAGATGCAGGGTAGCTATTTTGGGATACCTCCGGTATCCCGAAATAGCAGTGCAGTGTAGACGTACCCTGTGTGACCCTGGGATTTCCAAAAAGAGTGTTTTAGTGTAATTTGCCAGTCCAGTTGATGTCACAAATTAGCAAAAATCCTAGCTAAAACAATGTATTTATTTTCCTCCAAGAGAGGATAAAGCATCAGCTTCATGTTACATCCCCCAGCCCAGACTCTGTTAATGTAAACATACCCCTAAAATAATAACTGGACCCTAAACCCAACCCTCCCTAACCATGCTGACAATAGATTGTAAAGTCTTGGAAGGGAAGATGTCTCCAGAGTGCTTAGCACAGTGGGGACCCAAACCTGATCTGAATGCCTCTACTGGTTCCCCTATTACTCTGCATCAGGATCAAGGTGTTTATCCTCACCTTTAAGTTTTCTCACAACCCTGCCTAATCTCTTCCTTCATTGTCCCTTATATCCTCTGCTGTGTTCATGACACTAGCCTCATTTGCCCCTTCCCCAGATTCTCACACAAACATCCTTACTAATGGAACACTTTTTCTGAACTGATCAGCAACATGGTGTCTATTCTCTCCTCACTCAAAACTTAACGCAAGATCCCCCTCGCAAAATTGGCCCTGATTCTTTGATGCAAATATCAAATCATAGTAATGGCAGTCCAGGGCATTACTATCAAACCACAGAGCTGCCTCCTCCAGTGATTTCTGACCATTTATTGTATGTTATTAGATTAGCACTAAACAATTAGCTGAATAGTTAGAAGTATTTTGTAACAATTGTTTCACATTCTCTGATTTATAGTAACATATAAATATATGCTAATTGTTTGTACTATCAGGAATTCAGAATATAATTCTGCTGATTTAATCAATCTGATTGGAAAATTGAGAGAGACAAATACATCTTTGATATAACTCTCTTGTACTCGGTGAAGCTGAACCAAGGATGAATTTGGCCCATAATATTTGTAAAACTACTACATTCTTTGTTCATATACTTTATATGAACAAGAAACTGGAGTCTTTAAACTGGAGCTGAAGTCATTCAGATGTTTGGAAGGATAGCTTCAATTAAACATTATAAATATTACGCTCATGACACCATTCATTATGGGATCACAGACCAGGCAATGAAGTATTAGCCCCATTTTTTTTGGGTGGGGAAACTAAGGCATAAACTTTGAGAGATTTGACCAAGGAAACATACTGCCAATGGCAGAACGGAGAACCAAAAAAAAAAAAAAAAAAAAGGGGGGGGGGGAGGCTGAATAATTGCTGTTGAGTGTCCCTTCCTCAACACCCCACAGACAGAACTCCCTGGACTTGAAAAGAAAAATGTTATACAACACATCTCTCTCACTAACTCACCACATCATTAAGATTGCAAAGTCAAGCACTTAAAAATTAGGAAACATCACAATTAAGGTAACCTATGCAACCTTAAGTCAGCCCTGTCCCCTGCTCCTTCCCCCCTCCCCATGAGTCTGTAACAAACAGATGGTACAGCATGATCACACACTATTTTTACCACAGGATCCCTTGCCTCATTTAGTGCACATGATGGACAGTTCTCACTTAATAACTAACTATGCAATATTTTATTTTCTCACTGTTCAAGGGTATGACCCTTGGCCTTATTTACGTTCAAACCATGCTCTGAAGATAGAATTAACTTCCTCGTGTTTTTTTTCCCCTATGGTGCTCATCAGTACA
The DNA here is from genome assembly GCA_019425775.1 of Rafetus swinhoei. Lineage (NCBI taxonomy): Eukaryota > Metazoa > Chordata > Testudines > Trionychidae > Rafetus > Rafetus swinhoei. Next base: position 44,987,004 of record CM033449.1, read on the forward strand.
GTATCTGAGTGCTTCACAAATATTCCTGAATTTATTTTCACACCCCTTCTCTGAGATGAGAGAGATGTGATTAACCTTTTTTACAGCTGAGGAAGTGAAGCATAGAGATTAAGGTCAAATACGTCCACTCAATTTGGGTACCCTATTTGAGATGTTGAGGACCTGATTTTTTAGAGTATTCAGCATTACGCAGCACTTTGTATGTTCAAAGCACAGTTCCCAGAGACTTCAGCTGCATCTGTGAGTACTCAAGTCTTCAGCAAATCAGACTCAGTGTATCAAGTTAGGCATCCTAAAAATGACTGTCTGTGAAAAGTTTGGTTTAAGTGATTTAATTAGCCACATATAGGAACTGTGTGTTGCAGAAGCAGGGATAAAACCAGTTCTCATTGGCAGAATTCAACCACCTTAAAAGAGACGAACCATCCCTTCCCATCCCCTGCCTCAGTCACTACAAGCTTTACAACTTCTGCAACAATTGAAGCAGGGGTCCTGCCCAACACAACCCATTTAATCCCTAACCAGGTCCAATCTGTGCACTAAACCAGACAGGGCTTCAATGAGAAAAGTATGTTATCATGTAATTGACATAGGAGTTGAATTAAGATCTCCCAGGGAACCTTAATTCTGACATTTCCTAACTTTTGAGTGCTTGGCTTTATACACACAAAACTATATTAAAATATCATTAAGGCTGCAATTTCCTAGGTTTTTAAAAAAGCAAAATGGGGGGAAAAAAAGACAGAAATTCCCTCATGTGGCATCATATTGACACTCATAAGGGTCATCAGCATGGTTCTGAACCTTGAGATCCACCACACAGACCTCTATCATTTGAGCTCAGTAACTGATAGCAATAGTAGTAGGTGGTCATTGGCTCTAGAAGAGGATGGCACACTTCCCTATGAAGTTTCACAGATATTTGATGACAGCAGCAGAATGGTGAGACTCAGGAACCTGGGGTTCCATTCCAGGCTCTGAAGTACCCCTTCAGAGTAGAGATTTTTTCCCCCCCTCTAAGGCTCTTCTATCCATTTCTGACAAGGATGACTGCATGTCCCTGTCCTGTCACCACCACCCCTCATCCATTGGCTCTTTTTCCTAATCTCCTTCTCCCTGCCTATCCAATCTCAGTCTCCATTCACCCCATCATTCTCACTGGTTCCCAGTCCTAACCATGCTCCCCAAGTTCTTTAACATATATCTGTATCCTCCTTCTTGCTTCTGGTCACATTTCTTTTGCCCAACTAGTCTTTTTCCTTAGCTCCTCATCAGAACCATCTCTTCACCCTCTTTTTTCTCAATACTAGTCTCTATGCCCAGCATATCCTAATTCCCCAGGTCCTCATCTGGTCTCAGTCTTTCTCCTTCCCCTCTCTCCAGCTTTCTGGTTCTCACTCCCAGTCTTCTTTTCCAGCCAGTTGCAGTCTTCTCCCCAGCAGCTAGCCCAAACTCCTTGTCCAGCTTGTCAGTCTTCTCCTAAGCAAGTCCCTATTATCCTTTCCTTCCCCTGGTTCCAGTTTTTGCTTTTCTCTCCCCCCAGTTCCCTTGTCCCAATGTAGCCTCTGTGAGTTCACTGTTGTCTCCTCTGCATTTTAACCAGGCAGCTTCTCTCTCTTGTTCCCAGTACAGGAACCCTAACCCTAGAGATGCAGCACTGATTGGAAAGGTCTTGATCAGACATGGGCTGGAACATGATCCTTGTGGCTAGAACTCTTTAGGGACTTTAGCTATTACAGTTAAAGAAATCTCTACTGAACATGTGTGAATAGCGATTTTCAAAAGCTTATAATTGGGCCAAATGTGGGCAGATTTTGATGGAGTAGACAAAAGTCACAAAAGCAGTCCTCCTTCCCATCAAATTTCAAGTGCCTGCTTCAAAGCTTAGGAGCACTACAACTTTTCAAAGGAAAAAAAAAACACCAACCAATTTTAACATAAGCAAAACTTTTTCTTTAGCATTGCTTTTAGAAATGGCTGAACCATTTTGTCTGAAGTTAAAAGTTCATACCAAGGCAGACACTCGGTATGGAAAACTTTAGCCCAAGCAGTTAACGTTTGGCAATATTATAAACAACTGACAACAGGGTTTTGTAATCACAAGAGTCAGGCAATCTTAATCCTAGGTGGAGCTATCAGCCCCACCTATGGTATCTAGATTTCCTCCCTACATTTTAAATATACGCCTGATTTTGCACGTGGGGTGACTGTATTGCTTATAACTATAAGAATTTTACAGTTATTTTAGAAGTGGATACCAGTTTTTCATGCATTTATTGATATCACTTTTCATGTCCAGCTGTCTTTAAAGAAAAATGTCTTAGATTAGGTCTACCCTTAAAATGCTACAGAGGCATACAGCAACTGCTCTGCTGTAGTGCTTCAGTGTAGACGCTTACTACTTGGGATGTTAAGATGTGTCTATTTTGGTAAACATATAAACCCATGACTACCGGCTCCCGCCTGCCAACTCCACACGCTACTGCCTTTTTATTGGGGCAGGTGGCTCCACCTCCTCCACTGCTACCTCTGTATCCGAGGCAGCTCTGCGGGAGCCAGTATGCATGGGGAGCCAGCTTGAAAGGCAGCTCCTCATGTGTACCAGCTCCTGCCTCCTCCTCTGCTGCTGCCTCTGATACAGAGAGACCAGTGGAGAGGCAGAGCTGCATGTAACCATGACGGTTAACAGAGGAGTTCAGGCTCATTGGTTAAACGTATACATGGGTACATGTTCACATCTCTACTTACTACAGCACTGCTAGGGATTCTATCATTGTATTAAATCCACCCCAAAAAGCGGGAGTTAGGTCTATGGAAGATTTCTTCCCTCAACCTATAGTTGTCTACACTGGGAGTTAGGTGGGCTTCACTAGGTCTGAAAGCTGCTCAGATTTTAAATGTTAGAAATAGTCTTGGCAGAGAGAGGTGAGGGGGCATGTAGTCCTGGTGAGCTACACTAAGATGCAAGAGAAAAAGTTTATCCCCTGGGTACCACCACTACCCATGTGATATAAATGTTTACGTGGAGCCTTTTATCTATCTTATATGACTCTGATTACCATAATTTCTGAGTGCCTCACAATCTTTAGTGTATATATCCTCACAGCACCCTTGTGATCACTCTGTGATCCCCATTTTACAGAGACAGTTATTAGGGTATGTCTACACTGCAAGTAGACACCCATGGCTGGCCTGTGCCAATTGACTCAGGCTCATGGGTGTTGGGCTGTTTAACTGCAGTGTAAAAATTCTAGCTCAGGTTGCAGCCCAAGTTCTGAGACTCCCATCTGGCAAGGTCTTACAGCTTGGTTTCAGCCCAAACTCCAATGTCATACCACAATTACAGTAAATAGCCACTTGGCCTGAGCCAGATGCAGGTCTTTAAATTCCAGTATAGACATACCCCAAGTGATTTACCTAAAAGATCACAGTAGAAAAATGTGGTGGAGCAGGTACTTGAATCCAGATTTCCTAGGTCTAAAGCTTGTGCTTTAACTGAACCATCCATAACTCTCTTCTCTTTAAATCAGTAACTGAACAAAAATCTACTGTCTGTATGTTATATATATATGCACAAGTTAGAGTGTTATTTCAAAGGGAATCCTTTCAGCTGTGGTTGGAGTTTGGGAAATACTTCAAAAATACAACAATGGTTTGCTGGCAGTTACCTTCTAGACAATTGTTAATTCTAAATAAATGTTAATAAATTGATGTTCTTTGTGTATCTTTAGTGCATAACAAGGACAGGTTTAAAAACTAAGTGCTAATAGAATTAGCTTCCAAATTTTTGCAAAAGATCATACTTTAATCTGGAAAAAGAAACTCAACAATGGCTGTTACAATATCATAAGTAGTTTGTCTCATTACACATGTAAGTACACATAGCAAACTGATAAGACCTGGGAGGAAAATATGTACTAAAAGTGGAGGGATGATTTAGAGTATTTGAAAGGAACAAACAATAGTTCCTGTTTTCATATTATTTATGTATATATATTACATATGGAGGGCCAAAGCCCAGGCCCACAATTCTGGAAAAAGGCCAAAAATCAGAACCTTTTATCAGACTTCCCCCTTCCATTCAAATCTCTGCATTTTGAATAAAAGAGTCCACATCTGAACCATCCCTAGTAAAAAATAAAACCTTGTCTCTTTAGCCCATCTCATTTATTAAACCTCAGCCCATTATTACTTGTATTGCTATAATTCCTGGGACTCCCAGTCATAGACCCCAATGTACTAGGAACTCCAAATACAGATTAAAAAGAGGGACCCTGACCCAAAGACCTTACAAACTAAGCATAAGAGGCAACAGGTGAATACAGAGAGACAGACGTGGGGAGCAAAAATGGGGCAATAACGGTCAGCAATTCTGTACTGTATACTATGCACAGTACAGATTAACCTTAAATAAAGATCTTAAATTCCATGGTTTTGACCAAATTTTGCTTTGAATCTGGAACTAACAGGATACTCACAGGACATGAACAACAAAATACATCTAATCCTCTTTGAATCGAAAATTCAGTGTTTCACACAGTGCTAATAAGTCATCTACTCTGCAGTGTTTAAACAAACTCAGCCATGCATGTATAAAGGTTTACTGCAGATCTAAATGGATATGGATTTTTCAAAGTTTCAGAAAATTCTAGTTGAAGGAATATCTTACGATCATTAAAGATACTGTGGCACTTTTCACGAGAGTGGCTCTATTAACTCTGCATTGGAGCCTAGTATGAGTATGTGTAACTGCAGTCTGCCTACAGTTTCATTCACCCTCTTTAAAAAAAAATTACTGATGGTTAAAATGGGTGATAATTTCTATTCCAGAGAAAGCTGCATTTCTATTATTCTTATGCATACTTAGTACATTTCTATAAAGTGTTTTGTGATCATCCCTGATAATTTATGTAACTTACATGTATATTTATACAGTGACTTATCCAGCTGGCTGTTACTGTTCACATACAGACAAACCTAAACCAAAACCTCTCTTGGATTAAGTAAAAGTCTCAGAGGGGTAGCCATGTTAGTCTAGTCTGTAACTTTAAAAACAAGTAGTGCATAGGGTTGCCAGATGGTTTCAACAAGAATACTGGATACACCTGACATTACATTACAATCTACATTATATCTTATTTAGAAAATACTGGACATTTTTTCAATTTGTTTCCTGAACAGAAAGCTCAGATACTGGACTGTCCAGTTCAAAACCCGACACCTGGCAACCCTAGCAGTGCAGCACCTTATGAGCTTTTGTGGGCAAAACCCACTTTGTCTGATGAGATGAGCTAGAGTGGAGAAAAAAGGGGAACCTCAGAATAAGAAGGGAGAGCGAGAAAAATAATTCTATTGTCTACTTAGTGCTTAAAGCTCCTCAGTGTAAACCATATGGCAATCCATCCCATATTGTTTGCATAAGGTGGGAAAGAGCTAAACTTGATCTTTAACTTTTTAAGCTCTATGGTCTGCACGTGGAGTTCTCATTCATTCTGTAAAATGCATTACAATTGGGATGTTGCTTCAACAAAGTAAATGCTGTAGAGGAACTAGATGGCTCCAGAGTTTGGTAAGCAGAATACAAAGCTTTTTCCCCTCTAGATTGTTGGATGCATCCTAGTTTGATGTAGAGACTGAAAACTCTTATTACCTGAATGGCTCTTTAGTATTCTGTTTGAAAAAAAATTGTAGTTTGTCTTCCCACTTTATTCTCCAAATTATCCCACCTTTGCTTGTGCCGCCTCCAAAATCTTCTGCAACCTAACTAGGTAAAAAAAAAATATACTGTCTGAATGATACCTCCTGATAAGTATATTCTTAAAACAAACAAACAAACAAACAAACCCACCCCACCTTTCAACAGTTTTAAGCAGATAAGATGTAAAAAGAAAACAAAAAGCCCCCAAACATCAGCCTGTCTATCCTCTTTGCTGTTAATAAGAAGTTGTTGTGCTCTATTAAGTTTACTGTGTCACCAAAACCCTTGCAAGTCTTAACTATACAAAGCCTACATTGTCTTGACAAGGATACTGAGAAGATGTGCCTGATCTTGGCAGGAGCTAGGTGTACCCAGAACCATGTTATTTTAAAAACAACCACCACACACACAACAAAAAAGAAATATTAATTTAAGTCTCTCACTGGGAAAGATAACGAGCAGTGTCCTTACTATAAGTCTATAGCATGCACTGGTCAATTTTAGAAACATGAAAACTGAAAATGATAGGCTAGATGCAGAACACAATTCCAAGTGACCCACGTATAATTAGAGCAAGGGGTGTTCACATTATGGCTTTTGCTGTAGGTTCACCTCTAATACTGAGATGTAAATATCCTGCAAGAGAACCTATCTTCATACATAACTATGTGGACTGGCAGATGTATTTCTTCACCAAGGGCCAAATCCTTCTCCTTGATCCCATAGAAATCAATAGTAAAACTTCCACTGTCTTCAGTAGAAACAGAATTTGGCCCTTAAATCTCTGCCAGTGTTTGTCAGTAGTAATGCAGATACTTTCTTAATATACTTCTTAGCAATTTGGATCATTCTTAATTTGAGAACTCAGTCATGCCTGCTCAGGGGAAAACAGAATTTCATAAAATGGAGATGACATTATACATCCAGATGAGTGTAATATGACAATTACCAGAGTCCAGGAATATACCTACTTCTTATTCCAATCCAATATATTAGTATGAATGGTTGTTGAGAATAGCATTAATAGTGTTCAAACTAAGTAGTATAGCATATACATTTTGTTAATATTTACATTGACAGCCAGCTCAAACTAGACCCCAACATCTCCTTTCCGTTTTTTGTAGGCTGATTTTTATGTTAACAGAGAGAGCACAACAGACATTTAAAAATCCTAATGAGCACAATCATACGAATTTCCCTGATATCAGACACTCATACTGCTTTCATAGACAGCGTTCTATCATATGACACTGACTGAATCAGTATAATACAACTTCTGTACAATGTGTAGAATAGCAAATTACAACACCAAACAATAGAGATATGGATGGCCATTGATCCTGCCATTATCTCCATGCAGCAGGACTCCTGCAACTATGAAAAGTCTTATAGTAATCAGTAGAGCTCCATGAATGGGATCCTGCCAGGATCAGGTCCTTAGATCAAATTTCTCTTGGAACAATATTCCCATAAACATTTGCCATCTTGGCTCCTTAAAATAAGTATTCTTATCCAAAAGTGTTAATTGTATAGTTTGCTAATTATAGCACATGCCACTAATGTTTGTTAATTATTAATTTTTCATACTGTACTGGAAAATTAAGGTCCAGATTCTATTAGGAGCTATATTTACATGACTGTTATGTTCTGAGCACTGTTTTAAAAATATCATAGTTCCAAAGCTACTCTGCCCTGTTGTGTGTGTCCGATAGCCCATGACACATGTTAGGAAAGAGGGCCCAATTCTCATCTCAGATAGACTGTAACTCAAGAATGGCTACCTTGAAGGCAATGAAGTTACTTCATTGGGGTAAAACATGAGTGAAAGAAGAATCTGGCCCAGTGACAGAATATAAAAGAGTGAGAGAAACTGAGAATACAAGCAAAATGTTTTCCCTTAATTAATTTTTCAGACTCTAATGTTATTTTGACTGTATAATTTGATTTTTAGCCTTGATAGTAATTTAAACATGAACCTGTTAGATAACACCAGAAATATACTGCTATTTGGAGTTTATCTTATTTTTCCTTTCTCAAGAGTGCATATTGTTTTCCATTTTCCAGTTTTATACCAGGCTCTGCTTAATACCACAAGTAACCTTTCACCTTTATGATCTGACACCTGCAGTACTTGGAGATGTTTAGTATATAATGTTGCAGATCCCTCTGGCAATAGTCCTAAAGTACAACTGCTTGCTCCGTAGTTGTTGTAACAGCCTGATGTATGTTTTCTTTTCTCCCCCTTACAATCATATGAACTCAGCATTAGACTTGTAAAGAATATATTGCAAGATTGTCTAAGTTACTATTACACAAAACGGTGGCTCATAAAAACGCCATTATTAGTTTCAATCTAGCCCCTGGGGCCATATTCTGCTCTGTGACCTCAGCTGGGTGGCAGACTTCAAAAACTAATCTTATGGTTTGCTACATCCAACTTTTAATATCTGTGACTTTTAGCCCCAATCTTTATTTTTAAAGCCCAAATGGGAAATGAACTGTATAATTTTAACTTGTAAAACAAACTGTTTCTTTTTATGTGCATAATGAGACATGCCCCAACAATTTTCATCTAACAACATATAAATATAACTAAAAGGCAAAGAAAGGTGGAATCTACCCGTATTTTATTTTGAAATAATCATTACTAGAAAAGTTCTGTTCTCTTCATTTTAATTGTCTCTAATCATAGATCCCAACCAGGTGTCCTGTTAATTTGTCATCCATCAAAATTATGTCACTGCTACCTGTTCTGAACAGACTCTGATTTTAAACTAACCCCGGCCCCCATATTTACTTCAACACTATTAAACATGTCAGAAAAAAGATATTGGCTAAACTTCTGAAATAGCATATATACCAGAAATCACTTTTCAGTCTTCTCTTATTTGATATTTCTCTTTTCCTCTCTAATCTTATAAGTTTTTAAAGAATCTAGTCCATTGTTCAATCACTTGAAAGGAATTGTCAAAGCTTACCTCAAATTGTGGTTTTGTTTCTGTTTTTCCACAGACATTATTTTAAACACTTAAAAAAAACAACAACCTTATGTCCCACCATGCTCTTAAAACAATCACAAGAGACTAGACCCTGCAGCAAGATCACAGGGATAGCATAGTGATCACAAAAAATTACGTACCTGTATGGTGTTTCTGAAGACAGTTTCTACACTTAAGCACCATTCACAGAGAAGAAAGCGTTTCTGGGCAGCAATCTAATGCATCTTCTTACTTTTTCTAATGTTCTGCTAATTGAGCAGTGTTGAGCAACTCCCTACAAAGCTGTTTAACCCCTTTGTTTCACTCTCTGCAGTTCAGAGTTGCTGAACACTGAAATACTTTCAGAGAGACTTGCTATAAGTAATACCAGCTAAGCTAAAACCCTTGATTCTCACTGACCTAAGCTGCACATTCCAATCTATTAACAGGAGTGCTAATCAGAAATCACTCTTTTAGACTAAATTCCTGACTAGACATAAAGCATAAAAGTTAAGCTGAGATACTGCTTTACCAGAACTCAGTTTCTGCCGACTGGTTTGGTAAAGTCTGCAATGTCTCAGGACTCAGGAGCACTCAGTGAAATTGTGACTGAGAGGAAAATGTTAAGTGTCTCATCTCTGTGTTCTTTTTTCCTCCCCCCTCTCTTGTTCTCGCTGCTCACAGTAGCAAGGTTGTTTCTTGTGTACTCCCTGCCCTTAAACTCACCAAACCAGATTTTTACTCCCAACACCAGCAACTTCCCGTAAATCTGAACTGAAATTTTATCCTCTTCACTGAGCCTTTGCTGGCTCAAGGCCAGTGCAGCATTCCTGTTGTTTTAGGAGAACAAATACCTTTGTTTTTTTTAAGGGGGGGGGGGGGAGAATGGATAACCTGAAGAGATGTTAAGGCTGACGTAAGAGAGACACTTGGAAACAATTTAAGAATTGTTTGACACGCCATTTTTAATATAAATAAATATGGAGTTCCAATGTGAATACCCAGAGAGAGGGAATGTATCCTCACTAAAACAGAGCCACTATTTGCTGAACCACCTGCTTGATCTCTACATACAGTGGTTTAGAAACAAGATGCTAAATCATGAGTATCTTCCAACCCCGCCCCCCTTTAAGCAACGTAGGTTTTCAATAGATAGATGAAGATTTAAAGGGAAAACAAATCAATAGCACTCACCTGAGGCATAGCATGGCTTGAATTAGTACAGGAAGGTATCGCACTAGGAGAAACCCACAAGCCTTTCTGATCCAAGTTTCATCAATGAGTGGTTGTGCTTGTTAAATAAGTGCCTCATTTCACCCCCTTCTGACCTGCAGTTACATCTGGTTTCTAGAAAAGGAACAAAAGAGAAACTAGTTTTAGAAATAACAGCCAAGCCCTCTTTTAACCTCCCTGTGATCTCTCTGAGAATTGTATTTTAACCTTAAAAAGAAACAGCAAAGCCAGAGAGTAAACTTTCCCTCTCCACCCCTTTTACTCTACCTGCTTGTGCAAGGGTTAAGTAGCCTGATGTATTTAAACAAAGCACAAAACCTGTTTATAGTAAATGCAATCAGCCAACAGAAATCTAATTCAGTACTTGTGACTAAACAAACTGGAACAGGAAGCACACATCATCAGAAATTTTTTAAAAAGTACTAATTCCTGCTTGCATTGTCATGCAACTGAAAAATGTTTCTACTTCTCTTTAGACTGAGTCTTTTATTCAATGGCAGTTCAGTTTTTTGTGTGAAAAGCTTAATACTCCTGTTGTTTAATCATTTGACAGAACAATGTTTGCTTTTTGTACAGATTACTATGGAACCTTTGCATTATTTTTCTTGTTTTGGGGAAGGAATGTTTCTGTAGCTAGGTTTTATTTTCAAATTATTTTTGTAATTTATGAGAGTTGTACAAAGTATCTTTGTCCTATAATTCTTTCACACAACATGAACTCAAACAGGAGAATAATGAAGGGTCATAAACATTTAAAAAATTAAGGTAGATAGTATCCAGAGTTAAAGATACTGTTGACAATATTCTGCAACCATATTTGTAAGTGATCATAAAATTCTGCCAGCTGTATCACCTGGGAAGATACTAACCCTGCATTGTTTTGCACTTTCTGTCCTGTACAACTAAATTTCTATGTTAATTTTTATGTAAGCAAAAGCTACATTGACTCCTACTGAGTTTTGCTTGAATAAGAACTTCAGGATCAGGCCCTTATTATTATAGGTTGAATCTCTCTAGTCCAGAACTCTCTGGTCTGGAAACATCCGTGGTCCGGAATGATTTTAGTGAGTTGGATGTCCACTTTTCATGGGTGTGGCCAAGTTTCCTGCTGTCCCATAAAGTTTGTTTACAGCCACTTGTCCTAGCTCTCAATGTTCTGTGTTGTTATTTAGCAATAATGTATCCCTATATGTCGTCTAACAGCCCAGTAAGCTGTGGAAGTACTGATAATGCTCTAGACAATATTGACCTCCCATAACCCAGAAAATTCTCTGGTTTGGAACCAGACAAGTCCTAAGGGTGCCTGATTAATAGGCAAGTCCTAAGGGTGCCTGTTCAACCTGCATAATAATACCAAAGAATCACATACTGAAGCCATGTCTACATTAGCATTTATGTTGGCAAAACTTTTGTAACTCAGGGGTGTGAAAAAAACCAACAACTCTAAGCTACATAAGCACTTGCCAGCATAAGCACTTGTGTGCACAAGCTATGTGGTGGAGACTCCCTCCTGCAGACACAGTTATCATTACTCCTTCCACTATTTTTATTCTGTCTACAGTTGAGCTCTCTCCCATTGGCACAACATGGCTACATGAGCACCTTTAAAACGGCATTGGGTAGATGTAGACATGGCCTAAAATTTGAAGTCTTGAAATGAGCGGCTAATGAATGAATGTTATGCACTTGCTCAGTGCATAGTTTCAATGTTCCTAATTTTTGTACAATCAAAACCACCTCTTCCCAATCAGGATATGTCTAGACTACATGACTCTGTCGACAGAGCCATGTAGATGAGTTTACTAGACATAGGAAAATGAAGTGGCGATTTAAATATCGCCGCTTCATTTACATCAAAAGGGCCGCCACGCTGTGCCGATCAGCTGTTTGGTGGCACAGCGGGGCAGTCTAGACGCACCGCGGTCAACAAGGGAAGCCTTTGTCAACCGCTCTGGTATGCCTCATGAAATGAGGCTTACCAGAGCAGTTGACAAAGGCTTCCCTTGTCAACCGCGGCGTGTCCAGACTGCCCCGCTGTGCCACCAAACAGCTGATCGGCACAGTGTGGTGGCCATTTTGATGTAAACAAAGCGGCGATTATTTAAATCGCCACTTCATTTTCCTATGTCTAGTAAATTCATCTACATGGCTCCATCGACGGAGCCATGTAGTCTAGACATACCCTCTATGAAAGACACTATCCCACAAAGAAATCTACAGTCATGTCAAATGCTAGGTTTAAACTTCAGCTGCTTTTTTGCTGTAGCACTGCTCAAATAGACTAGTGATAGAATGTTTATTACATGAGAAGTGTATTTTTCCCACTGCATCAAAACTAAGAAAGCGATAAATGGAATACAAATTTGGAAGATTTTGACCCCAGAGATGCTGGACGTTTTTGAAAGTCATAAGTAGTATTGAGAAAATAATGGGAGAAAAAAATTGTTCAGAAGCATTTATTTTAATTAAAGTGTGCTTGTTAGTCAACTGTACTTACAACCATTCCACAAAAATATTTGAGCAGCTAATTGCTGCTAGAATAATGCAAATTTTGAGGAATTTGCAAGTGTATATTCACAAATGTGACACTAGGTGGGTGAAGGCTACATCCAGAAATCCTAGCTCTTTATTTGGCATCTGTTGAAGAGTCAGATGATAATAAAGACTTGGTAAAAACCTCTTACTAACCTCATTAACTTAAGGCTTGCCCCTATTTATGATCAAATATTGGATTTGTAAAGATATAACAGAAAACAATTTATCCGAGACCTTAATGCCCAACCTGAATCAGTCTCTTTTTTTCTCCCTATATGTTCTATTTGTCCAACTTACACGGATATTTAGTAAATCTGATGGTGAGTAGCTCTTTAAGGGCAAAGCAAAAAGTGATCCAGTGCTGGAACGTAAATGAGATGTGCAGTAATTTGCTGCAATACCCATCACTCTGTCGGGTTAAATGAGTCAAGTGCATTCAGAACTCTCTAGTAGTGAGCACAGGTTTCCTGTTCTCTTGCCAAGCCATGGTAGGGTTTCTAACTAAAAGAAAAGAATTTAATGAGTTCACAGCAAAGTGAATTAAGTTAAGTGCAGCATGATTAGACTATGAACACTAATCTTAAAAGAAAAAGCACTTGATTGAGGATGATGCCCTTCAAAGCTGATTGTGCCAATTGTAACAGAAAGTTCTGGCTAGATACATGCTATATCTCAACAGTTATGGGACATCCTGCTGAAATATCATAGAATCACAGGAATGTAGAGCTTGGAAGAAACCTCAAAGTTATCATGTCCAGCCCCCTCTGCTGAGGCAGGACCAAGGAAACCTAGAGACCATTTTTGATAGTGGTTGTCCAACCTGTTCTTAAAAACATCCAATGATGGGGATTCCACAACCTCCCTTGAAAGCCTATTTCTGTGCTTAATGAGCCTTAAAGTTAGAAACATTTTCCTAATAGCTAACTTAAATCTCCTGTGTTGCAGATTAAGCCTATTACCTCTTGTCCTATCTTCAGTGGGCATGGAGAACAATTGATCACAGTCCTCTTTATAACAGCCCTGAACATGTTTGAAGACTATTATCAGATCCCTCCGAGACTTTTCTCAAGATTAAAAATGCCCCTTTTTTTAACCTTCCCTCATACATCAGGTTTTCTAAATTTAACATGTTTGTTGCTCTCCTCTGAACTTTCCCCAGTTTGTCCTCCTCTTCCCTAAAGTGTGGCACCCACAACTGCATGCAAGACTCCAGCTGGGGCCTCAGTAGTACCAAGTATAATGGGACTGTTACTCCCTTATCTAATTAACTTCTGTTAATACACCCCAGAATTATACCAGCCTCTTTCATTATTACCTCACATTGACTCATATTCGATTTGTGATCCATGATAACCCATAAATCTGTTTAGCAATATTACCACCTGCCCAGTTATTCCCCATTTTGTGATTGTGTGTTTGATTTTTCCTTCCTAAGAAAAGTACTCTGCACTAGTCTTTATTGAATTTCATCTTGTTAATTTCAGATCAATTTTCCTATTTCTTAAGGTCACTTGAAATTCTAATTCCATCTTCCAAAGTGCTTGCATCCCCTCCCAGCTTAGTGCCATCTTCAGATTTTATAAGCATACTCCCCATTTTATCAGCCAAGTAATTAATGAAAATATTAAATAGTACTAGACCCAGTGTACTGGCTGCTTTCAGCCAATTTTATACTCATCAGATAGTAATTGCATTTACATCACATCTCCCTGGTTTTCTTATCGGTGTCATTGGGGATTGTGCCAAAACCCTTTACTTACACATCTACTGCTTCCCCTTCTCCACTAGGCCAGCAACTCTGTCAAACAAGGAAATTAGGTTGGATTGGCCTGATTTATTCTTAATTAATCCAGGCTGGCTATTCCTTATAATCCAATTATCCTCTAGGTGGTTATAGAATGATTTTTTAATCATTTGTTCTAGTATCTTTCCCTGGGTATGTAATTCCCTGGGTCTTTTTTGTTACCCCTTTTAAAGATAGATACTAGGCCCGCCCTTTTCCAGTACCTCCCCTGTTTTACATGCATCCTTAAAGACAATTGCTAACTGTTTCCAGATTGCTTGAGTTAGCTCCCTAAGTACCCTAGGATAAATTTCATCAGGCTCTGCCAACTTGAATACATCCAGTTTATCAGAATATTTTTAACTTCCTCTTTCTTTATTTTGGCTTGCATTCTTTCCCTTTGCTGTTAATATTAATTGTGTTTGAGTATCTGGTCATCCATTAACATTTTTAGTGAAGAAGAAAGCAAAGCAGGCAATAAATATCTCATCTCAGCCATCTTGATGAGATAAATTATTAGCTCTTCTTCCCTGTTATGCAGGGGACCTATGCTACCTTTCTCTTGTTCCTAATGCATTTAAAGAACCTCTTTCTAGCCTATGTCTATACTACCACAGAAAGTTAACCTAAGGTAGGCAACTCCAGCTACCTGAATAACATAGCTGGACTGTGTCTAGACTGGCAAGTTTTTCTGCAAAAGCAGTTGCTTTTGCGGAAAAACTTGCCAGCTGTCTACACTGGCCGCTTGAATTTGCGCAAGAACACTGACCATCTAATGTATGATTGTCAGTGTTCTTGCGCAAATACTATGCTGCTC
Source organism: Rafetus swinhoei (assembly GCA_019425775.1). Taxonomy (NCBI): domain Eukaryota; kingdom Metazoa; phylum Chordata; order Testudines; family Trionychidae; genus Rafetus; species Rafetus swinhoei. Next base: position 45,002,048 of record CM033449.1, read on the forward strand.
CCGTTCGGGCAAAAGCCCTCTTGCGCAAATGTATTTGCGCCAAGAGAACCAGTGTAGACAGCTCAGGACTGTTTTGCAAAAAAGCCCGATGGCAAAAATGGCGATCGGGGCTTTCTTCTTAAAAAACGCGTCTAACCTGCACGGACACTTTTCATAAAAAGTGCTTTTGTGCAAAAGCGTCCGTGCCAATCTAGATGCGCTTTTCCTCAAATGCTTTTAACGGAAAAACTTTTCCGTTAAAAGCATTTGCGGAAAATCATGCCAGTCTAGACGTAGCCCAGGAGTTAACATACCATAAGTTGAGTTACTGCAGGGATCGCCTCTGCGAGGAGTTGGAGAGGGCATGAGGGTTGATGGGTGAAACTCTTCCATCACCTGCCTTACTCTTCTCGTCTGGGGTAAGAACATAAGAACGGCCATACTGGCTCAGACCAAAGGTCCATCTAGCCCAATGTCCTGTCTTCCAACAGTGGCCAATGTCAGATGCCCCAGAGGGAGTGAACACAACAGGTGATCATCAAGTGATCCCTCTCCTGTCATCCATTTCCAGCCTCTAACAAACAGAGGCTAGGGACACCATTCCTATCCATCCTGGCTAATAGCCATTGATGAATCTCCATGAATTTATCTAGTTCTTTTTTTAACTCCGTTAAAGTCCTGGTCTTCACAACATCCTCTGGAAAGAGTTCCACAGGTTGACTGTGTGTTGCATGAAGAAAGCTTCCTTTTGTTTGTTTTAACTGCTACCTCTTAATTTCATTTGGTGACCCCTAGTTCTCATGTTTTGGGAACAAGTAAATAACTTTTCCTTATTCACTTTTTCCACACCAGTCATGATTTTATAGACCTCTATCATATCACCCCTTAGTCTCCTCTTTTCTAAGATGAAAAGTCGCAGTCTTTTTAATCTCTCTTTATATGGGACCCATTCCAAACCCCTACCATTTTTGTTGCCCTTTTCTGAACCTTTTCCAATGCCAAGATATCTGTTTTGAGATGAGGTGACCACATCTGTACTTAGTATTCAAGATGTGGGTGTACCGTGGATTTATATAAAGGCAAAAAGATATTCTCTGTCTTATTCTCTATCCCTTTTTAAATTATTCCTAACATTCTCTGCTTTTTTGACTGCTGCTGCACACTGAGTGGATGTTTTCAGAGAACTTATCCACGATGACTCCAAGATCTCTCTCTCCTGAGTAGTTATAGCTGAATTAGTCCCCATCATTTTGTATGCATAGTTGGGATTATTTTATTCAATGTGCATCACTTTACATTTATCAACATTAAATTTCATTTGCCACTTTGTTGTCCAATCACTTAATTTTGTGAGTAACGGGTAGAGCAACGGGGTCGACTGGAGAGTGATCTGTGGTCAATTAGACAGGTCTTTGCTAGACCTGCTAAATCAACCACTGGTGGATCAATCTCAGAGCATTGATCTCCATTATAGGGTAGATATAACCTTAGTGTCTTTTATGTCCCTTGCAGGTGTAACTGATTTTGTGCTTTGACATTCTGATTTTCTCCCTACATGCTTGTACTATTCTTTTCTCCTCCTCCTTAGCAGTTAATCCGTTTTTGCACTTTTTGAAGGATTCTATTCATTTCTCAGGACATTGTTCTTTTTAGCATATATATGAAACATGCCTCTGGTGGCAAATGACCAGGATTCAAATTTGATTGGTTCATTATCTTCCCCAGCATGGGCTGGATACTGACTGGCAGTGCAACATGAACTCTTATGAAGTCATTAAAGAGCTCCTGGTGGAGACATATTATCCTCTTACTGTTCTTGCTCCCTTTCTTTGAAATTGGGATAGTTTGCATTTGTACCTTTAGTATTGTCTCCTTGAAAAAATTGCCAGTTCTTCTGAATTTTTTCCTTAGATTTTCTTCCCATGGGACCTTACTTTCCAGTTCTCTAAGTTTGTAAAGTCTGGTTTTTTGAAGTCCATTGTCCTTATTCTGCCTTTCTTCCTGAAAGAATCAGGAAATCTATCATTTCATAATCACTTTCAACCTAATTGCCTTTCATATTCAGATTTCCTACTAATCTCTCCCCATTGGACCTATGGGCTTCAAATGCCTTAATAATCCCTGTGGTGTAAAAATAGAGACAAGTGGTGTACATTACTGGCAAAACTAGTAAAACTGATATGTTCAGCAACGCCTAATTTTTCACAAACCTCCAATAATGAGACATAAAAAACTGGAGATTTTCTAAATGGAGCCCATAGATAAAATAATAATGTGCTTCTAGGGGTTATGCCATATAGAGTAAAAACATCTTTGCCTACAATATTAGGCCAAAGCATCTCTCTTGACCACATAGTTCACTTTACTCAGAGGTGAAAATTGATCAAAACTTGAGTGAGATCTATACTAGAAAATTAGGAAATCCACCCCCCTCAGTGACACAGTTAAACCAAACTAACCCCTGGTGTAGACAGTGCTAGGTCAATGGGAGAATTCGCCTGTAGACATAATTACTGCTTCTCCGGGAGATGGACTGCCTGTGCCAGAGGACAAATCCCTCCTATTGAAGTAGGTAGCATTTTCACTGAAGCACTGCTGCAGCATTTAAAGCATAGACAAGCCCTTAGCTTAGTGCCTCCTGACAGAAAAACTGTCCATAGGCTATAGGAGAAGCCTCATGTAATAGCCACATTTGTAGGGGACAAGTTGAGAAGATCATAAAATCTGATGCGTCTCTCTTCCATCTCCTGTATCACTGAATTGACACTGAGGTTCCTGACCCGTTTTCTGTGTTCACGCCACTAAAACTTGCCTCCAAGCCCTTTTCATCTTCCATCTCAAGTATTTGCAATACACTGTCCTCTATGGCCTTCCTCATACCCCCCTCACCTTCCTTAGGCCCATTCAAAATGCTGCTGCTGCTAAGGTCATCTTCCTGGCCTGTTTTAATGTTCTAATGATGTCATTTCCCTCTGTGAGACCCTCCGCAAGCATCCTTTCTCTGCTGGATTAAGTTCAGGCTTCCCAAGGCCTTTCACCTCTCAGCCTCTGCGAACTTATCCACTCTTGCATCTTATTACATATACAATGCCAATCCCAATCCCAATCACTCCTTTGTCCACTTCTTTCAAAAGTGCCTTCACGGTTTCTTCCATGTTGCTCTTTATATGTACAGCACCCTCCCTAACCTGGTATGTAAGTAAAATCGCTACTGTGTCTTCCTTAAATCAGTCCTTAAGATCATTTTCTCCCATGGTATACAGGCAGTCCCCGGGTTACATGGATCCGACTTACATCGGATCCCTACTTACATTCGGGGTGAGGCAACCCCGCACTAGCTGCTTCCCCAGCAGACCAGGAGGCGAAGCTAGCACCCCCAGCAGACCAGGAGGCGGGAGCGGCCTTTTCTCAGCAGACACCTCAGCTTGAGAATAAAGGACTGACGGAACTGAGGTGTGGGAGAATAAAACTGAGCTCTGGAGAAATGTTTGGCTAGAGTTTCCCCTACAATATGTACCAGTTCCGACTTACATACAAATTCAACTTAAGAACAAACCTACAGTCCCTATCTTGTACGTAACCCGGGGACTGCCTGTACATGGGAAACTGCCAACATAATCTTAGCCACTAATAGCCACCTACCTGATATCTACTTTTTTTTTTTTAATCTTATCACTTACTTAAAAATATTAAATAACTTCATCCCTTCCAGCTATGCACATAACTAATCTATAGAGCCACCTGTGTCCCACTGTCAGAAACCTAATCCTCCCTTCCTCAGTCCTACCAATTGTTTGTTCTCCCAGATGGTTCCTTAACTGTAATGCTTTACAAGTAGCTGACATACTAAGTAATACTGAATGATATATCTTATTAATGTTTAAACGTCCTACTGCCTTCTCTTCTTCTTGCAGTGACTTTCCCTTCAGTCTCTACAGCCTGACTTGCACCTTACCTGTGATCAGTTACTTCTGTGCAAAATGGGCATAAAATACTACTCTGCTGATTTGGTAGGGTTTTACATCCATTTTGTACAGGAGTAACTACCTACACACAATGCATAAATATGTGTTTGTGGTAAAGACGGTGGGCTGAAAGAGACTTACCTAGGAGATAGCCTTGATAGAGATTTTCCAGTCTAGGGGGTTACTCTGGTTTGTGTAAATTTGATGGAGACGATCTCAACTAGTGCAGTCCCATCAAAGCTACTGTAGCCAGAGGGGGAAAATATTCCCGTGGCTGCCCTACAGTAAGCTCCCAGCTCTAAGTTATGCAACAAGTTGCAATGTGGCACTTCCACTTCTGCTGGTCTCAGGAGACTACTGAGCCTCATTTTCATATTGGTGTGGATATCACCACGCACAGTCAGGGTCAAAATATAATTATAAATAATAATATTGCTAAACTCCTAAGCATGCAGCTGGATTCTCTTACACAGAAGATATGGCTCTCTGGTTCCTGGAACTGATAGTCCTGTAATAAAATGAGGATCTGAAAATGATAGAATAAGAGCCTCTGAATCTAGCACTGGATATATCCCTATTACATTTCCCAAAAGAAAACAGAACCGTTACTTTCGATTTGGGACATTGTAGATTCAACAACTCCTTTCTCAAAACCAGGTTGCACATATTACTAAAGTCTGATCACTCTTCTAAGCCATTAGCTCTGTCACAGAGTAGAAACTGCAGCGGGTAAAACTAGGAGGTAGGTGAAATCATAATACAGTGTGGCTAGACTTAACCATGGCTGGGTGACTGAGTATTTGATAATTACTACAAAGTCATTCTACTTGAAGGGAAGTGAAACAGAAGAAAAGTGCAGCAAAAGCATTTTCAGCAGGAAATTGTCAGCTGAAACAGTCTCAAGACCATGGGAAACCAGCTCTAGTGGAGTTTAAGTGCTAATCATCTATACATTCATAATTAATCCATTTAAAAAATAAAAGGAACAGGGGAGAGACTATCCTAAAATCCATGCAAAAATTCCAAGTTCTTAAACACATATAAAGGTAGAATCTCCGGGCCTTTGAGGCTTTATATACACAGACTTGGAGATGCCACATGTATGTGTATGTGTGTGTGTGTGTGTGTTTGCACATGCGCACATGAGGAAGATTGAATGCGTGAGAAGGAAAGAGATGTGGATTCTGAGATCTTGTGAGAGTGTGTTTATACACGGCACGCTATAGATACTTGTGGCTGTTTGGTGGAAAATATGTAAAGTTGTGGCCTGACAAATACAATCTACCACAGTACCAGAATTCCCCTGGCAGTGTAAAGCATGGGGCATGAGAAACCACACACTAAAAGGACAAATGCCTGAAGACTGTGAGGGATATAATGGGGGCCAGATAAGTACATCAAATACTGGGATGCTGACACTGAACCAGGAGAAGGAAGTAAATTTGACCACCTCAGATGGATCTGGCTCATCATTACTGAAGTCACAACTGAAGTAGGACAGCTTGTAGACTTGCACCTGTTTTCCTATTTTCTTTTAAAAGAAAATGAATATTCTTAATGGGCAAGGTAGGTATTATTTTCATCCCCTACTTTTCAGACTGTGAATTAGAAGCCATTAGGAGAGCTGAACTTGAAATGTCTCAAATTAGGCACAGTATAGTTAAAATTATTATGACTACGTGTCTGGACATCCTGAGACCTAGACAGTATGGTCAGCTCAGTCAGGCTATGTCTACACTACAGGTTTCTTATGCAAGAAACTTTTTGTGGAAGAGATCTTCCACAAAAACTTCTTGCACAAGAGCACGTCCACACTGCAAAACCACATCGAAAAAGAGATGCGCTTTTGCACAAGAGAGCGTCCAGACTGAATGTACACTCTCTTGAAAGGAAACTCTGATTTCTATTTACAGAATGGGCACCAGGGCACCTGTGCTTTTTTTGATTGCCTCTTTTTGTGCAAAAAACCCTGTTCCCCGTCCACACACACCTTTTTGCGCAAGAGCTCTTGCGCAAAAAGGAGTTATTCCTCGCAGAAGGAGGAACACCTACACTGGAAAAACCCCTCTGTTCTTCTGTTTTACTTACGCAAAAACACGCTTGAGGTGTGGATGCTCTGCAAGTTTTTGTGGAAAAACTGCCGTTTTTGTGCAAAAACTCTGTAGTGTAGACCTAGCCTCAGGACACATTGCAAAAATGTTTAAGTCCAGTTTTGATTTGTCTCCACCTGCTGGTAGAAAGAAATAATCAGGTTGTCTAAGAATGGAATAGAAAGCTAAACTATTTGGTTTTCACAACTACAAAATATGACTAATAGAGCTTATCTTTTAGAATTACATACATAGCCTGGTATCGTAAGATGAAAATAAAATAATCTTTTGTAGATGTACACACTAACTCCAAAGTTCCTTCAAGAGGCTGTGACTATTCACAACAGCTGACTCGATGACATAAAAAAAGTTTTGTGACTTTCAAAGCACAAGTTCAGTTCCATATTGTTTCAGAGTCCTATTATTACTTAGTTATGAACATTTGATGACTACTTTTTTGGTTTTTGACCGGTTCAGCTTTATTCAGAGATTTGGGACAGGATTATTCAAGAGAATAATTGCTTTCTATGACTTCATTAAAAATATACTATACTAAAATCTCTTCACATGGGAAGCTTGAAAGCTAGGGATTATGACACGTATATATAGAAATAAAACAGTGTATATGTGAACATTATTTATACCTACACTCACACAAGCATATGGTTTTAGACTTCTTTATTGCAATATTCTAATTCCTTGTTTCATTAGGAGATTATAAGTAAAGGTAAGTAGGGTAGGTGAATTGATTGATACAAAATAAGAACCAGTCCAAAACATGGATATGACCTCAGATTTTAAGAGCGCAATCTGTATGTGAGGGTTGGAAAAGCTTGTTAACTTTTTGTAAATATTCACATTGGTTGTAACTTTCACACTTCCACATTTTGGTCTGGAAATGTGATACTGAAATAGTGTGAAAAAGGCTTGCATTGTATTTCTACCATAGGCCAAGACAGTCTTTTTATTTTGTCTGTGTTTGTACAGCACCTAGCCCAGTAGGGCCCTGACCTATAATGGGATGTTATTGCAATACAAATAATAATAACAATAAAACTTTAAACCTTTTTACAACTAAGATGCAGAAAATCTGGTCACAAGATTTTTAGTTGAAAGAAGTTGGGATATCGTAAGCTCAAACAGTCAGCTCTAAATTGACAGGGTACAACAGACAATGAAACAAACAAATGGAGAGTGGGTAGACAAGGCAACAGGAAAGTAATGAAGTTATCGTATGTTAAGTAGCATTCTCAGCTCTGTACCGGCCCAGCCAAGTCTACAGTTTCCACAGAATATGTGTCCATTGAAGGAGGAAATGGGGGACGCTGAGGCCTCGTGGACTCACCAAAGAGAGGATTTCAGTTGTAGAGAGACCACATGGAGAAGGACAAAAAGACGACAGTTAGTTGTGCAACTTGGATGGAATAAAGGAGTATGGAAGAAAGCAAAAGTAAAGAGTATGGGGGCAGAGGTCTGAGGGCTTTGAAAGTGAGATTATTTTTGACATGCGAGTCTAAGGGAAACCAGCACTAACTCACCTACATATGTATTCAATGAGCTCTGCTGGTTTTATCTTACTAATTTAGTCCTCTAGAAGGAAGGAAGTATAGACTGGAAGCAACCACAACAGTTTAGATATTTCAAGTATTGGTCTTGTCAAAATAACAACTAGATATGCACTCCATTTATTTAGCATTTCAGATACACATTGAAGAGTAGGAATTATTACTCTGTTATAACCACCTATTTTTTTGAGACATACTGTCATAAAACTGGAAAACATTTGCTGCATCGCTAATTATATTACGTTACTGCATGGCAGCACCTAGGAAATTAAGGCAAATGATGCAGTCTTGAGGATTCCACAATCCTGTGCCATCCTGTTTCCATGAAGACAAAGTTTATAGGAATTTTATAAACCTTAATATTTTTTATTACTGTTAACATAGTAATTAGTGGGTATTAATATCTTTAAATCCAAGACTTCCACTTGTATTTTAATTATTTTAAACAATAAAGATTCTGAAAGGAATATATTAAGTTGTGACACAAAAGTACTTTTCTTCTTGCCAATACCTGATCTGGCTTTCTTGTAATTAATGCTTCCTGTATGAATGGCAAGGGTTGTGGTTTCTGCAGGAATGAGTTTTCTTTTTCTCCAAACTCCACTTCTATTTTCCAATTTCCCCTTTTTTTAAATCTGTATCTTCTCTTTCATCATTCTTTTCCTAATTCATATTGTCTGTCTTCTCTTCTTGACCAGTCTCTCTCCTTTGCTCTTCATTTTATGGGAGGTTTAGAAAAGAGAATGTCTACAATTTAAAGATAGCAGGATGGAAACCGCCTTATGTTCTTTGATGTCAGGCTCCCATTTTGCATATATCACAAATAATGTCATTTTTAGCAGAGAAGCTGCCATTAGCAGAAAGCCCTTGTAATCATGATTTCAATTTAAACTGTGTGTGTCTAACTGGAAAGTGACTTAGGGTAATACTTTCAAGAATTCTTAAACCACTTCTGAAATTTTATCCTGAATAAAAATGGCATGGTGGGTCTCTGTCTATTATCTTATGTTAAGCCTTAGCTAAGCTCCCACTTACATATGGTTACGGTCTGTGTTAGACCCAAAGGGTATGTCTAGACTACATGCCTCTGTCGCCAAAGGCATGTAAATTAGACTACCCGACATAGTCAATGAAGCCGGGATTTAAATATCCCCAGCTTCATTAAAATAAAAATGGCCGCCACGCTGTGCTGGCTCAGCTGATCGTCGGCACAGCGTGGCAGTCAAGACGACGCGGATCGGTCGACAGGGAACTCCTTTGTCGACCGCTCCTGTACACCTCGCTTCACGAGGCATAAAGGAGCGGTCGACAAAGGCATTCCCTGTCGACCGATCCACGTCTTGACTCGCGCGCTGTGCCAACGATCAGCTGAGCCGGCACAGCGCGGCGGCCATTTTTATTTTAATGAAGCCGGGGATATTTAAATCCCAGCTTCATTGACTATGTCTGGTAGTCTAATTTACATGCCTCTGGCGACAAAGGCATGTAGTCTAGACATACCCAAAGGCTATGTCTACACTGGTGGCTCCTTGTGCAAGAACTTCTTGCGCAAGGGTTCTTGTGCAAGAAGTCCTGCACAAGAACACGTCCACACTGCCATGTGTGAGATGTGCTTTTTTGCGCAAGAGCGCCCATGGTAGTGTGGATGCAAAGCAGGGATTCTTGCGCAATAAAACTCTATAGCTAAAATAGCTTTCTTGTGAAAGAGAGCGTCCACACTTGTGCTTCTTGCGCAAGAGCTACGCTCTTTTCTTACAAGTGGAAGCTGTCTTGGCAAGAGCTCTTGAGCAAGAGAGCTTACACTTGTAATAAAAGAGTGTAGCTCTTGCGCAAGAAGCCATCTCTTACCACGCCGTACTGTACATCTTCTTGCGCAGGACGGGTGGGCAGTGTGGATGCTCTGCGGATTATTGCGCAAGAACAGCCGTTCTTGCGCAAGAAGCCGCAAGTGTAGACATAGTCAAAGGGTGGATCCCAGGTGCTTTTAAGCTTAAAGAGTATGTGTCATCATGGTTATAGATTGACTCTATGCCTTGGATGTGGATAAAAAAAGCTCAGTTGTGCCCCACTTGGGCAAAAATGACAATTGGTCATGACACCTGCATTGTTTAAATTTCAGTGACTGGGAAATCATTGTCTGCCTTCTTGCATATGTGCAAGTCCCTGAGTTAACTCTCTGAAACCATGTAGCAGACTTCATGACAGTAATCAGAGATATATATGATATGCATAAATATAGTATCAATATTGCCCATGTTCTTCACATGCTCAGTTTACAGACTACAAGCGTTATTGTTTCTAACCACCAGTCCTGAAAACTCAAACTGGGACCTGGAAGTCAAGCTGCACTTTTTTCTGCTCATGTAATAAAGGTTCTGCAGATCAAATGATCTCCTCAGTGCTTTCAATGGGGTAACTAGTAAGTTCTTAAACAACAGGAAGAAATAGAATCCAGTCACTGTCTGTTACCTATATTTGCTCAACAGCTGTGGTTTTCAAACTATGGGTCGCAACCCAGTACTGGGTTGTGGAATGTCAGGCACTGGGTCTCATTGCTGCAGGGTGATCAGGTGGCCCATGGGGGTGCTAAGGCAGGTTACCTACCTGTCCTGGCCCCTGCAGACCGCACTGTGCCCCAGACATGGCTGGCAGCAGGCCCGGCTCCTAAGTGGGGTGGGGGGGGAATGCACAGGGATCTGTGCACTGCCCATGCCCTAAGCACTAGCTCCACACTCCCATTGTCTGGGAACCTGATGCTGGCTGGCTGCTTCTGGGGTGCAGCATGCCAGGTAAGACAAGAAGCCTGCCTTAGCACCCCCACTGCACTGCTGACCAGGAGCTGCTGCTCAAGGTAAGCCCCTCCTGCTACAGCCCTGACACCCTCCCCAAGCTGGAGCTCCCTCCTACACCCCAAAGCTCTCATCCTCCCCCCACCTGGAGCCTACACTCTAGTCAAATTATGTTGGGTTGCAGGCATCAACAATTTTCTTCAACTGAATCATGAGAGAAAAAAAGTTTGAAAACCACTGCTCTAGAGAGCTCACAGGAGTAAAAACAATTAACACTTATTTTAATTACTGAATTCAGGAGATATGACTCTGACTACAAAGGCAGCCATTTTTAACCTAGTCATGTTTTATATTAGGACCATACTTTATAATGTTGGTAGCCTGAAAGCAACATAAAACATCATTCTGCATGCCAAAATAACCAGAATTACTCCAGCACATATACTGTGTACAGTTCTTCCAAACACAAGTTCTGCTTCAGAGCCACAAAGTGATTACTCACAAATAGTCAACAAAATCATACAACATGAGAGAGTATCAGCCATTGTAGAACTACTTCCTGATAAAAGGATTAACTGGCTACCAGGTTAACTACACAATCTGTCCTGGCACAGAGTATGCAACACTTTCACAAAACTTATAGGAACTATGTTTGTGCAAAGCCAAGTAAAAGTATTGAAATGTGAGCCCCATATTAAGTGCTGCTAAGGAATGTCACCTCTATGGGCCCAGAAAATTCTGAGTCACCTGCAAGTGGGGTTTAAATTTCCACACTCATAAGAGTCACAGTGGAGACTAAGAACAGCAGCAGCTACATTATGAGTTGTCCAGTGCAGGCAGTGAAAGCACCTTTGAATGATCCCTGGGGCTGAATGTGCAAGAGAGTTAAGTATGATTTGGGAAATGCTAGGGAGGATGCCAAATGACTGATGGGGTGTCCTTATAAATTCAAGAGGCTTAGTGAGTGAGAAGGGGAAAGGAAGGAAAGTGAAGTGGCTTATTCAGCTTGTTCTCTTGTTTTGGATAAGAAAAATATGTTTTTTTTTCATAATGTCAGCAAAAGGACTTCCTGATTATCCTGCTCCCTTCACAACTTTTTTTCAACTACGGCTGCTTTTAAAAAAAGGAATAAAAGCTTTCAGGAGAAATATTTAAGCATCCATCTCTCCAGGTTTGTATGCTGACCCTTTCGCCACGGTTCTAGAACACTGTCAAAAACAGCTACTCTGTGCAAGGACTGAATTCTACCTATGGAAAGCCTGCATATTGTATGTAGATACTGAGTATTGACTGGGGCAGTGAATTGAAATCCACCCTCCAACCAGAGGCTAGGGGTGCATCTACATAGCACAGTTATTTCGAAATAACAATGTGAGTGTCTACCCAGAAATTCTACTCTGCCTGCTGGCTCCTCCCATGGCCACGCTCCTCGCCTCTACAGCTGAAGTGGTGCACAGATGGATTTCAACAAGCCACTCTTTCCAATGGGCATTTTGTTATTTATGAATCATACTTTGTGTGTATGTGCCTGACTTTCTTCCCATGTCTGCTCTCATTTCAGGTGTTGGTAGAAGGCTGGGAAACTTTTACTTTCCCACTTATGTTTGCTGACAAATGACCTTGTGAAATTTGTAGCTTTTATAGCCAATTCAAATTTATAAATACTGCTTTGCAGCATTTCTCAACCGTTTGAATGCTAGCCATTTTCAGACACATTAACCAATAGCTTGCAAAATTTCAGAAATAGTAAAATCTCCACGGTACCTTTCTTGTTAGGGCTGCTGATACACTGAAAATCATTGTCTTTTTCTGTCTGTACTGAACAGGCCAGATCAGTCCTGTTCCTAGTGTTGATGTGACTCCATCATGTTTAGCTAGCTCCTTTATCAACAGCATCAACAGCCAGACTCAGCATTGCATTCACACAGAGCCGGAGCTAAACAGCCGCACTTTTCTGTGTCTGCACAGCCAATTTTCAGAATTTGGAGCAACTGCAAACAGCACACAGAACAAGCCATCTGGATGAAAATAGGAAAAATGCTGGTTGTGGAACTACACTGGCATTTCCACGTTTGTGTGTGGAATTGCACTAGTGCCATAATGACCATGGGAGAAAACTGTCAGGGCAGAAAAACCTTTAGAGGTAGTTCCTCAGGTTAAGCTAAAGGCTGAATTGTAAGGATGGTGATAATTCTGGTCTCCAGCACTGCACTGAACTTCTCACAAGCACTGAATTTTAATAACTAGCAAGAGGGCAAAGAAAAGTGCCCCAGAAGAGGGCAGAGTTTAAGGACCATGGGAGAGAAGAGATAAGGATGATGGCAGGTGGATAGTGACACCAGAGAGTTTGGTTAGGGACCTTGTTATGTGAAGGCATCACTAAGTGACACTACTGAGTTACACAGTAAGTAGAAGATACTATGCAGTTTTAACTTGTTTTGACTTTCTTGGTAGATAAATATCATCTGCAAGCTGTCAGGAATTTGTCCTGTAAAATCACCCCCAGCTATTTCTCCTTTGAAAACCATGAGCAGTATAATAACAACTCTTGAGCTTAACCCATAACAGAAACATGTCTGAAAAAAATATTACTTCCTTCCATTCTGTTTCTCTTCTTTAGTCCAGTCTGTACTTTTGGTACAGCTGAGCATTATGTTTTCATATCATATATCTGGTGTGAACCAACTAAGTTTTAAACTCATTATTTCTGCATGAAACAGAGAAAATATTTCTCTGAGTAAACCAAACAGTATGGGAGAACTGCAGAAGGATCTGACAAATTAGTTTTTCAGGATCTGCGTATATTGTTTCTGATACATAAAGCAAAACATAATACACCTAAAACATGTCACATGTAGGAGATACACACACACACATACATCCCAAACCCCAGCCCAGAGCGCTCTCATTCTCTGAATCCCTCATTTCTGGGCCCATCCTGGAGCCTGCACCCCCAGCTGCAGCTCTCACCACTCCTGCCCCCAATCTTCTGTTCCAGTCCAGTGAAAGTGAGTGAAGGGCAGGGCCTCAGAGAAGGAGTGAGTTAGGGACAGGACCTGGGAGAAGGGGTGGGGCAGAGGGTGGGACAAGGGTGTTCACTTTTTGCAATTAGAAAGCTGTCAACCCTAATCAACTCATCTAAATACTTGCCTTGTTTTACAACAGGCTATATAAGAAGCACTAGCAAAATCAGTACAAACTAAAATGTTATACTGCTCTATACGCTATACACTGAAATGTAAGAACAGAATGTATATTCCAATTGATTTATCATTATATGATAAAAATGAGACAGTAACAATTTTTCAGTAATAGCATGCTACAATACATTTATATTTTTATGTCTGATTTTGTAAGCAAGTAGATTTTAAGTGACATGAGACTTGGGGGTACACAAAACAAATCAGACTCCTGAAAGGGGCACAGTAGTCTGGAAAGGTTGAGAGCCACTGCTTTCGGCAGTTATAAGCCATAATACAACTGAGGAGAGATAAATTAGTACAGGCACAGACTGTGGGATGACCTGACTGGGGTTATGGCAGGGTTTTGTTTTGTTTTCCCCTACCTGTGTAACAGACCTTGTAACATAGGATAAACACTCCTGCTGCTGTTTACCTTCCTAACATTGAAGTACCATAGTTCTGTTTTCTCATATAGTGCAACATGAACTTTACCGGGCTGCATCTGAACTTGAATTGAACCTGAATATTGATTCATTTTAGCCTATATAAATATAAATTTAGACCTATATAAATATTTTAAAGATTTGTGTGTCTGTCTGTCTGTCTGTCTCTCTGCGAGTCCATTTGTTCAAGAACTCCTCTTAAACGGTAACAGCTAGAGACACCATATTTGGTATGCATCTTCCTCTTACCCAAACCTAAAGTAAGGCCAGGGTTTGGTTGTGCCAGGAAAATGGGAAATGCTGGAATGGGACTATTTTCCAGAACATGGAAAAAGGGGGGGCAGAGAGGAGGGACAAGAATTCTATACTGCAGAGTGACTACTGGGGGCAGCCACACCAGTCAGACACTGGCCAATTGGGGATGGGGCTCTGCATGTTGCTGACCAACCGGGTGGGTAAGTGGCCCCCCTACCCCAAACAGTGCTGGCAGAGCCTCAATGCTACCCCTCCTGGCTCTCCTCTGAGGAGAGGCCAGGAACCAGGCCCAGCCCCCCTGCACAGGCTGCAGGCATGGAGGCTGGGGCCAGATCACAGAGCCTTACCCCTCATCCTATGGAGGCTGGGAGGGAGAGAGGCCCTGGAGGCTGGGGCCAGATCACAGAGCCTTACCCCTCATCCTATGGAGGCTGGGAGGGAGAGAGGCCCTGGAGGCTGGGGCCAGCCCCTGGAGCTTCACCCCCCACACCCTGTGAACAAGCTGCAGGCCAGGGGGATGTTGCTGGAGGCTGGGGCCAACCCATAGAGTCCTGCCTCCTTCTGGACCAGCTGCAGGTCCTTATTCCTTTTCCCTCCACGGACAGTCTGCAGGCCATGGGAGGGCTGCTTGAGGCTGGGGCCAGCCCCCGGAGCCTCATACGTGTGGACCAGCTACACGCTGGGGTTGGTCTTCGGAGATCTGCCTCACCACTCCCCCAGACAAGCTGGAGGGCAGGGATGGGGGAATTGGAGGGCAGAGCTGGCCTGTAGAGCCCTGGGCCCTCCCAGACAAGATGCAAGCTGAGGTTGACCTGCATAACTCTGGCCCCCAGGAGGAGTCATGAGCCAGGGAGCACAGCCTAGGCTCCCCAGGA
Organism: Rafetus swinhoei; assembly: GCA_019425775.1. Classification (NCBI taxonomy): domain Eukaryota; kingdom Metazoa; phylum Chordata; order Testudines; family Trionychidae; genus Rafetus; species Rafetus swinhoei. The sequence continues at coordinate 45,017,191 of CM033449.1, forward strand.
GGAACTGCCGCCAGAGCAGTGCCATCCTTGCCTCCATGGAAGGCCCTGGTAGGTCCTCCCCCAGTCCCAGCCCCCTACTCCAAGTGCTGCACTTCCCACCCCCTGCCCTGACTTCTGCACCTCCACCCCCTGCCCTGAGCCTTTGCACACCTCCCAGCCCCTGCCCCTCACTCTTGCACCCCCACTCTCTGCCTTGAGTGTAGCCAGACATGAACCCCATCTTGCTTCCCCCCCCCCCAGAGAGCAAGAAAGGCAGTCAGCCTTTGATGCCCTGGGAGCATGGTGTGCTGCCTGTCCCTGACTCTACCATAAACAGAAACCAGACAGTAAATGGGCTAGCTGACCCCGAGGCCTCCTGTCGCCCTGATGGCTAGTACCAGTAATTGACACGCCTGCACTGTCCCAGGAGAGGAATCTTCGCCCATCACATACTAGAAGTGCCCATTGTCTGCATTTTCCCAGGTGTGAATTATGCTTTGCACCCTTCATAGGAAACTTGGCATTCAAAGCCATTTTTCCTAATTGGCCACTTGAGACCAGGAAGAAGCCTACGTGACCCAAGGGGTATAAAGAGGGGTTTAGTAGCCCACCCCATTTGAGCTCAATCAGCTATACCTGCTGGCAGGTATTGATTGTCTCCCGAGGTCTGTGGGGCGCCCAACCTCGCCCTACTTCTTCCCGAGGATTGAGAGAAAGGCTGGCCACGCCAAGTCTGGAATGCAGGTGAGAATATATACCTGCTAGTGTGTCTATTTTGCATGCATTTAATAAGAGCTCAGAGAACCAAAGGGTTTCATGGTACCTGTAAGTGACTTTTGTTTTAAGTGTAATTTCTGTCCTGTCCTTTTGTAGTGGCTGTGTTATCTGTAACACAGCAGTAGCATTTAACAGCTAAGTTTACCCTGTAACAATAAAATAGTAACTGTTTAAGCTTTAACCTGACTCCTTCAGTTGCTGTAACAGAACCAAGCACAATTTAAAGAACTCCAGCCGGTCATAAGGGACAGATACAGGAAAGCTTGAGCTTTGGATCGTGTCGCTTCCAGAGGACAGATCCGTTGGGCGCCCGTCAACCTCTTCCAGGTTGCCCGCTGCTAAGGACCCGGTCCTGGCAGTTGAAGTCTCAGGTGTATAAGCTCTCCTGTAAACTTATTGGGCGCCCGTCAACCTCCTCCAGGTTGCCCACTGCTAAGGAACCCCGGTCCTGGCAGTTGAAGTCTCGGGTGTATAATACACACACACACCACTCACTGCCCTGACCATCGGCTGACTGAGTCCTCCAAAAACCCACAAATCCATTACTACAGTTAAGCACCCAAGCAATGATGGATACATCTACTAGTGAAGTTCTATTTAAAAAAGTTAGCCTGCAGTAGCCACACTGCAGGCTAACAGTGGGATGGGAAACCTGCGGCCCCTGGCTTGCCTGGATCCGGTCCCTGAGGCTTGGGGCTCTCCCCCCAGCACTGGGGAGTCTGCACTGGCACTCCAGCCCTTTTCACCCCATTCCCCGCTATCCCACCCTGGGGCTGGAGCACACAAAATCTACTTGCCTGGGGGTCAGCGGCCCCTGAGCCTAAAAAGGTTCCCTACCCCTTACCTACAGTTTTAAGGGGCTGGAATGAAACTCTGATTCAGTAAAGAAAGCAGCTGCCCCTAAAGTCTCTCTTTTATGTGCCAATTTTTTTTATATGTTTTCATTCTCAAATAGGTTTTGGTTTTGGGTTTTTTTTTTTTTTTTTTGGCTTGCTAATGAGCACTTGAGGATTTAACTTCTTGGAATGGCTGCCACTTGCTGTTAGAATGTTAATCTGTCTAAACCCCCATTCAGCTCCACTTGTTTGGAAGTCAATCACCAGGAGTGCATTTCAAAGAGATGCTAGTTAATGCAAGTCACAACAGAAAAGATGTTTTAGGACAACTCCTACAGCTCAGAGTAATCAGAAACCCAGGCCATTAGTCAATACACAGGTTTGCGTTTGTTTCTAAGAATAAATAAAAACTGGAGTAATCAAGACTGAGAGCAAATGCCAGGAAGGCAGGGGACTGCTTAACTGCAAACATTATAAATCACGAAAGGGGTTCTACATTTGCACACTGCACCCACTTAGCATAGCCTCCTCCAGGGACGAGTCCTTAGAATAATGACACAGTGGTAAGGCAGGCAAACAAGGTCAGTGTAGATGCGCTAGGGGACAAAAGGGACTTTATGGTGTCAGAAGCGACAGATGAGCATTATTTGTCTTGCCAGAATTAGACAGCTCATTTCTTTTGCAGTCTGCTGGCAGTTTCCTAGCTTAGAGGGATAGATAACCCAATGTTGTATTGTACAAAAACCCTTGCTAATGATATTCTCAGAAGTCCTGTTGATACTCAAGGCAGTTTACATGGATAGTGAACTACACCTCTATAAATTTTTGGTCATCTCATAACGCTGTCCGTAATGTTTATTTTTTAGCATCCTTGTTAGCATGTTCAAAAAACTCAGGGCCAGCCTGGCCACAAAGGAGCAAATTGAAGGCCACTATGCTTGGACAGGGTGGGAACAGAAGGAATAGTTACCGAGGAACCCTTTAACTATCAGAGTTACTTCTAGGCATGGTTACACAACCATTCCGTGAGCTTTACTGTATTTAGCCAAGGGCATGTCCTTGTTTATACTTATGTCACATTTCTGCCAGCAACCCTGCCACACCTCTAGCAATTAGGTGGTTATCAAACACACCTACTCCAATGATTAATGGCAAACAGCAAATTATTCCCTCTAGGATTATTGAGGTTGAGTAAAAAGGGATACAAACATACAACTTTTCTATCTGAATATACATTTGCTTTTAGAAAAAAAATGTATCTTCTCAGTTCTATGGTAATCAGCCAGTGGTGACTGCTGGGAAGGGACACAAGAGGGGCACCAGTCATGTAACCACCCCCACATGACCCCAACTTACACCACCTGTAGCCTGGGGGAGGGCCCCACCTCTTCTTATCCCCACTGCGCCCCTACTCCACCCCAGACCCCTCCTCTTTATGACCCCGCCCTGCCCTCACCCCGCCCTGCCACGCCCCTGCTTTACCCCACCCACATTCCACACCTTTCTCCTCTCAAATCTCCTAAGAAACCCAAACCAAAGGTACAAACTCAAACCGACTTTTGCCTTCCTCAAGCTTGACCTTTCATGCCTCTTAAATTCCTCTTACTTTTCTACCACTGAACATCTCCCAGGGCGCTCTCCAGAAGTCCGTATCATACTCCTTTATAAGAGCCTGCTCTGTTCCAAGTGACTGCTTTGTTTTTCTCCTGGCCTCCTACCAAATTTCTCTATATAAAATTGGATCTGTAAGGTTGCCACGTCCCTTATTATAAGGGACAAACCTTATTTTGTCATCTCTGTATAACAAAGTTGTTGAGTGCTGCAAAAAGCAACAAGAAATATCCCTGGCAAATATAGGTGAGTGATTATTAATTATTATAATTATTATTATTATTAATGTTGGGAATAGGGGTCAGACAGGCTCTTACTTTTTAAATACAATATTGACAACCCTAACCAGGTCTTATTTCTCCCTTCTCCTCCCCCTGTCCCGGAGCTTCCTCATTGACTCTGGTAAATCTACTCTCTCCAGTCCCAGAGAGTACAGCAGCTCCCTTCTTCCTGTTCTTCCTTTCTTTTCTTTTTAATTTTTCATGTCAAAAAATATTTGTTGGTATAATCTATAGCTGCCATCAACTGTAATTCCTAAAAAAATAAACAAGGAGTCTTATGGCACCTTAAAGACTAACGGATTTATTTGGGCAAAAACTTTCATGAGCAAAGACTCACTTTGTCAGGTGCGTTTGATGAAGGGGTCTTTGCCCACGAAAGCTTATGCTCCAATAAATCTGTTAGTCTTTATGGTGCCACAGGACTCCTCGTTGTTTTCTGATAATTCCTAAATACTTCATCGTTTATATTCTCTCATTCTCTCCGGTGTTTTCAGGTAATGTAGTGCCTTTCCAACACTACCCCATTTCCATAATATTTTTACTAAATAACATAATATAACTGTTGTTACTTTATGCTGTGTAAATCCCTCAAAGCTTTTCTCTCTCTCTCTATCAAAGCCCTTATATACCCATAAAAAGCGATTGTTTCTATAATCTTACAGGACATACGTAGTCCATCTTCATCTTTGTTTATTTAAACACAAATTTTTTTGAAACCACAATGGCCAGGTATTATTCTAAACATAATCTCTTCAGTTTTCCTATCTAGTGCCTGAAATATTTCATTATCATGGATGGTGTGTGTGGCCAGAGGTGGTATGTGCTACTTAGTATCCTGGCTTCATCAGTAGTATCGTTGGACTCCAGGAAGCTGAATAGCAAATATCACCTCCTCTACTGGCCTGGAATCAGCATGGGGCATAGTTTCCTGGGGTGGCTTGGGTCTAGGGAAGGGAGGGACGGCTGCAGCTGGTCTGGGGCTACTCAGAGCAGTTGGCTGAGGGGAAAAGAATTTTTCTGGGCAGATGAGGGAGGTCTTAGAGCTTCTCCAGATGTAGGATGCTAGTGGCTCCAGCCACAGGGGAGAGGTGGAGAAGGGTGACAAGAAGTCTAAGAGCTCCAGCTGCCAGGGGGGTCATAGACAGGTGTGAAGTCTGGGGCTAGTCTCACAAAAGGGAGAGTTCACTTGCCATCAGGGTCATTATCTTCAACTCTGGTGCAATTTAAAAAAATGTGTTTGGTTGATCTAATTTTTTTGCCTTTCCTTAAATTTTTCTGTACCATGCTTTTAAATTCTTGCTTACTCACGGGCATTTCTATGTCAGCTCTTCCATTTCTTTTAGCGGCTTTGTCTGTCATTTCATTCTCTGTTATCCCAATATGTGCTGGGACCCAGGCAATGCTACATCAATTCCTGTCTTTACTAACTCTTATTAGGAATATAATGCAATTGATTAAATATCATCTTCACATGGACATCCCCCCCTTTTTTACTGTCATAAGGCATGAGATTAAGTCCAAACAAATGATTATTGCTGCGTCTGGGCACACATCTTTGATCCATTATCGCAACTAGTTTGGCTGTCTTGACAGCTACAACACTGCATATTCTTTTGGACATATTCATTCCTAGTTTTGACATACAATATGCCATCCCAACTTCTATGTATTTTCATTTTTGGACCCATCTGTATATATTTGACAAAAATCCACTGTCCATCATTATATTGGTATGCTGGCTTCATTTCTTATACCCTTTGTTTCCTTTCCACCTGTAAGTTTGTCATAGGTGCCAACTCCATGGGTACTCCAGCCTCCCCCCAGTGCCTCCCATCTGCCGGCAATCCTACCAATCAACTCCTCCCTCTTCTTCCCTGCACCTCCCACCCACAAGGATTAGCTGTTCTGTGGCATGCAGGAGGAACTGGAGGGATAAGGAGCAGGGAAGCACTTAAGGGAGGGTGCTTAAGGGAGGAAATTGGGAGGAAGAGGCAAGGCAGGGGTGGAGCAGAGCAGGGAGAGGCAGGGCAGAGGTGGTGGTTTAGGAGAAAGGCTGGGGTGGAGCAAGGGTGGGAAGACGTGGGGTGGAAGTGGGAGTTTATGGTAAAGGGTCAGATGGGACTTGGGGCAAAAAGAGGGCTGAGCACCCCCATGGACTGGAGGAAGCCAACCCATTTGAAGTTTAGAACAGCCTCCTTCTGCTCCCAACTTCCTTTGTTTATAGTCTTTTCTCTGCTTCTCCCCAACTGGGCTTCATCCTCAGTCAAATCATCCTCATGCTGTCCCTCCAGATGCAACATGGTATGCGAAATGGCCTGTCAGGCCTTTTGGCACCTGTGTGGAATAATCATCCTAACAGTGCTGTGTAGACACACAGAGCTGGCAATCTAACATACAAAACATGACAGGTGGACAAAAGTAAAAAAAATGGGTGATGGGCAAGAGGATGGGCTCAGGTAACAAAGATACTTTCATGATAAGGCCCAAAGGACATGTGAGGCCTGGGGTCCATTGTGACAGGTAAGGCAGGTAATTCCTAAGTACAACACATAGGATGACACATTTCCTGCTCCAAACGACAATATAATTTCAAGCATGAGACAGACACAAGAGCGTGGAACAAATGGTAGGAAGAAGTGAGCAGGGAGAATGAGAGGTAACAGTAATATCATTGCACAGTTATAAGGGTATGTTTACACTTGCACCCTTTTTCGAGAGAGGGATGCAAATGAAGACATTCGAAATCGCAAATGAAGCTGGGATTTAAATATCCCGCACTTCATTTGCATATTCACGTTATGGCACTATTTCGAAATAGCACTATTTTGAAATAAGAGACGCTGTTAAGACACGGTAATTTCGAGAAAAAACCCTTCTCTCAAAATAACTGGCAAACCTCATTGTATGAGGAATAAGGGTTATTTCGAGAGAAGGGTTTTCTGTCGAAATAACCACATCTTAACAGCGTCTGTTATTTCGAAATAGCACTATTTCAAAATAGCGCCATAATGCAAATATGCAACTAAAGCACGGGATATTTAAATCCCGGCTTCATTTGCAATTTCAAATGTCTTCATTTGCATCCCTCTATCGAAAGAGGGTGCAAGTGTAGACATACCCTCCATAGCCCAGCATTGTATAAATGGGGGTTCCAAATTGTTTACAAAGCATAATATAAATAAATACCAGCAATTAACTGGCCCTGTTAGTATTACTGCAGCACCTAGAGGGCCATCTGAGCTCAGGGCCATGTTGTACATATGCATAGTGATAGACTCACAGCCCTGAAGAGCTTACAACCTAAATTGACAAGACAGACAAAAGAATTAAGAGACAAGGAACTGAGTCGGAGAAACTGACCTTTTAACCACACAGCTCTACAGGAGAGCGTCTCCCACTGGCACTTCTGTCAGTGTAAACTGTCACTCAGAGGGAGGTTTTTTTCCACATCCCTGAGTGACATAAGTTATATTGGTAAATATGTAAGTGTAGACGTAGCCTAAACAACTTACTCAATGTTGCATAGGGAATCTTTGGCAATACTGAAGCTAGATTTCCCAAATCCAGTGCCTTGAACATAAAAATACTCATCCTCTTGCGTGTTTTTCAGCCTTTCTGTGTCCCAAAGTAAATACAGCACTGGAGCGGAGCACCTGGAGAATGAAAAATGACACACATTAATATTACATTCAATTTCTAGAGAAAAAAGTTTGTGTATAGAGTAGAACAGTTCCAGCAGAAAGGAAATGTTGCCAAATGTATGTGCAATGCAAGTCCCTTTGAAGTCCCTATAACCACCAGCAGCCTGAGACTATCATGGAGAAACAGCCAACAAACGTCCTTCTTGTCCATAGTATTGTCAGGATTGTTCCAGGAACAAGACATTTCCAGGAACGAGGTTTTGTTGGAAATAGAAGAGTGTAGACTGCAGCCACTAAGCTTAGCTAATGAGGTTTGCTTGCTTTGCTTTGTGATGCTGAAAACCTGTTCTTTGTAATGTTACACGCACATTCATATGCTATAGCAAAGAACATGGATTTGACATGTGAGACAAATGAGCCGAGTTTATTTATTAGGCTGATATTTTGTAAAAGGAGAGAGAGTGTAGTTATAAAAACAAATATGCTTAATTCCACTCTGCATTCAAGGTAATGTGATTTGAATTAGTGTCATGTAAGCATAAAGCCAGAGACTTAGGCTACGGCTACACTACATGCTTTGCCAAAAGAGGCAATGCAAATGAAGTGCAGATTAGCATTTTCTCGTGCTTCATTTGCATACTCTCTTTCGTTCCATTTTTTTGCAAGGGGTTTTTGTGCAAAAACAAACAGTGTGGACGTTTCCTTTTTGCGCAAAACCCCCTTTTTGCACAAGATCCTCATGCCTTGAGACATAAATAGTTACAAGAGGCTGACGTACATTTAGTCTTTAAGGTGCTACTAAACTATTTGTTGTTTTTTAAGTCTTTCCTGTTACAGACTAACTCGGCTACCCCGCTGAAGCTTATCTATTCATTGTCTCTTTTTTCTTCCTCCCCTCCAATTTTTTTTTCCTTCTCCCCCGCCCCCTCTTCCCTTATTTATTCTTGGATCTGGACTTCCAACACTCCGGTCATCTGAAGAAGTGGGTTGCGCCCACGAAAGCTCATGATACCATCTACATGTTTTGTTAGTCTTTAAGGTGCTACTAGACTATTTGCTGTTTTTGAAGTTTTTCCTGTTACAGACTAACTCGGCTACCCCTCTGAAGCTCGAGAAATAATAGTTTTCTGTTAATGATAGCTGTCAATGACTTGGTTTAAGCTATAAGCTGATCTGGAATTTATTTAATAAAATTTCTATTTGTAGAAAACTGCTAGGTAAGCCTATTTATTTGTTTAATACCACCCTATAGCTAACATCACAATAATAATGCAGAATTATTCATGCGTGCAACTGCAAAGCTTTACAAAAAAAAACTGTACTAGTTTGAAACTGGGGTAAACAGTCCTAGTGTAAGAGTCTCACTTTACACAAGTGCACTACATCCACACCAGCAGTTTGTATTAGCTTAGAAGTACCAGGGCTAAAACCCCAGTGCAGACAAGCTGACATTCATCATGTCTGTAATCTGCCCTCCTTGTACCAACATTTCCGTTGCCTTGGAGAATAGACAGGCTTTGCAATATGCCTGAAAGAAAGAGGCTTGGACTCTGTTCATCAATGGGGAAAAGAGTTCCAAAGCTGCAGCTTACTGAAGATGTCCTGTTTCCAGCCCCCTCCATCTTAAACTTGGTGTCTTTTAGCCCAGACTGATCTTGTTATCTTTGTTATTTCTGTAGCACAGTCACTGTAGTAACTGGAAGCTGATCTTATGGTGTTGCAAGAGGAGAGAAGCAATCTCAAAGGTAAATATGTCTATAACCTTTCCCCATGCTTTCTAGTCTATCCTCTGCAATTTTAGGGCCAAATCCTGGCCTTTACTGTAGTGGGACAACAAAAACAGAGATGTCACATCAGCTGCCAGTCAGTTTCCAGAGATTTACAAGACAAACCCTGCACTCCTTTCCTCCCAGTTGTCATTGATTCCTTACTATCAACTAGCAAGATATATCGGCAGGGAGTTTATTACTACTTCTGACTCTCAAAACTGGAAGTCAAGTATAAACAGCAGTAGATACATGAAAGACAGGAAAAGATAGCTATTATAGAAGAACACTTAATAGAAAGGAAAGATGGTAAATCCTCTTCTAATAAACCATTGCTTATAGCAGATGCAGTACAAAGCATAGCAGCAAGTCTAGACTCTTGCAAAATCTGAGACCACACCAGTGTGTCTATCTGGATGACATAGCCAGCCTAGCAATTGCTACTCCTGCTCAGGAATGATACAGAGATTCCACTCTTCTCTCTCTTCGGGGCCCATAAGACAATTGATGTGCTCCCCACCATCCTTGTGATTAGGTGCACGCTCTTGCTTGAAGTCAAACTTGGAAGTACATCTGAGCACCTCTGAGCTCATAGCCATACTGCCAACTGATGATGTCAATTGCCAAAGATGGAAAACACGCCTCCTCTGGAACTGGCATTCCTGGTTTGAAGACTGACTTTCTGCCATCCTCAGCAGTCCTCAGCACTTGTCTAGAAATCAAAATGCAAGCATGAGTAAAAACAGAAGTTTTATGCATTTAAGCTCTTTTCAGTGCAGCTAATACCTTTACATGAATATGCTGTAGATGAGGATATAGGCTGATAAAAAATTGAGAGCAGGACCCCCCCCTTCAATTTTCAAAATGGGTATTTCAGCTACTGTTTTATTTTCTCCATAAGAATAAATGGTCTCTTAGCAGAAGCTGCCAACGTACTTCCCACCAGAAACTCTGATAGTGTAGAGTGAGACTTGGAGAACACTAGTTTCCTTTTTTGAACATATTAGAAAGCAGTGTTTCTGAAAATTATTGTACAGCTGTTTTAAGGCAAGTTCTATCATTTTTAAATTGAGGATTACTTTAATAGTGATCTGCAGAAGCCATATACTCAGAAACCTTAACATTGTCTTCTCAGTAATAAATCATAGTGTATATTATTGATCTGCCTTAAAATCCAATTGGAGGAGGTGGTGATGTCACCCAGCTTCAGGTGAGCCAACAGACTCACGGGGTCCCTAGGCAAGAGAGGGAGTGCCCAGCTCCATGATCCTGGAAGGGGCAGGGCTGACAGCTGGCCCTCAGCACCTCCCAGATCGCATTGCCCTACTTCCCTAGCACTCGACTGGAGCATGCCGCCCAGGGCTCTGGTGGTGATTTAAAGGGCCCGAGGCTCCTGCTGCCACAGCTGCTGCAGTAGAGGCAGTGGCTGGGAACTCCGGGCCCCTTTGAATTCTTCCCCCCACCCATCAGCGGGTCTGCCCAACCTATACGTTTTAACCCAGCGGTTAGCACATTCACCTAGGATGTAGGAGACCTTTTCCTACAAGTTCAATTTTCCTTTCTGCCTGAGGGGAGAAAGGAAACCAAAGTTCAAATCTATTTCTGAGAGCAAAACACTGACAGCTGAACTATGAGATACTCTCATGTGGGGTTCTCTCAGTCTGTCTCCTGGTGAAGCTGTTCCACTGTGTTTAAATAATTAAATAGTCACTAGAGGAACAGGGAGACTGGACCCTAGGTCTCCCACAGTCCAAAAGGCTGCCCTTAGTAATCCCCACTTTCCTTCTTTGGCCCAATGGCTGTTGAAGTATTTGTACATAGTGGAACAACTTTAATAGACAAGACTGAGAGATCTCTATGTCAAAATGTTCCATAGCTCAGTGGTTGTTAGAGTATTCTCTAGAGAGGTGGGAGATTCTTCTTCAAATCCCTTCTCACCTGCAGGGACTGAACCTGGGTCTTCTATATTCTAGGTCAGTGATCTGACCACTGAACTAAAAGTCATTCTCTGAGGGTATGTCTAAGAAGCAGTAGTGCGTACCTCAACTCCGGCCACCCCTCCCCCTCCCAGCAGCAGCGGCCGCTGTAAAAGCCACCGCTTGCACATGTGGAGGAGACTGCAAAGCAGCAGAGGCCCCGTGGGACAAGGGCCGTCCTGCGGGCTCGGGGAAGGGGGGGACAGCCGCAGCGGGAGCTGTCTACGGGCTCTGCAGGGGGCGGAGGAGCAGAATTTTTTCTGTTCTCTCCACGGCACACCGGTGTGCCGCAGGACCCAGTTTAAGAAACTCTGGCCTAGAATCATGAGCAGGAAGGTGGCACCTTTTCTCCTCTGCATATTATTGAACCCCAACCGCAGATTTAAGAGAACTGTACTTTAAAAGCAATAAAACAGAAATTCCCATGCACAATTGTAACTAGAAGACATGTCAAAAGAATGAAGAGAAGATTAAATTAGATTGGGTCACATTCTGCTATCGGAATTTGATCATCTTTATTTCATTGCAGGTGCAACACATTTATACCAGCATAACTGAGATCAGCCTTCTGTGTTCAGGATGTCATCTAGATCAGTGTTTCTCAACCTTTTTTTATACAGTACCCCTTTAAAAAAATTATAAGTACCCGCAGTATCTACAGTTTTCAGACACAGAAAATTTGTTTCTACTATTGCAACACATTTGTTTAAACAACTTAATCATAGCTGGGTGGGCGATGAATTTTTTGGGTGTAAAAAGTACAAAAATAATAAGGTGTTGTAAAACTTATAACAAAAATTCAGTTTTCTCCAAATTTCAGTTGTGTTGACGTACCCCCCAGATTTCTCTTGAGTACCCCTTGTACCACTAGTTGAGAAACACTGGTCTGGATGACACTTCAAACTCTTGTTAGAAATCTGGTACTTTCCAAGCATTTGCAGTACTAGAATATAGTAATAATATTAATCACTCTTCTTCTTTCTCTGAATCATGGACAATGACTTTTTCATGTGATCTTAGAACATTTAAGGAAGCTGCTCGCAAATGTTAGGGAGGAATCTGTTGAACAGTAATCATGGCAGTTTATATAATGCAGATCTTCCATTTCATTAACACTGGGTCTTGGATGATTAACACACAAATGGGAGCCAGACCTGAGGTCTTCTGGGGCCTCTGTGTGCTTCCCAGCAGTGAGGCATTTGAATCTGATTCCCAAGTCACACACCGTCCCCTTATAAATAGATGCTCAGTCTTTTGGGAAAGGAATGCTTCTTATTGCTCACGTAATACACACAGTAGAAATATGGGCAAGGCCCTAACTCAGCCTTTCCCCCTGCATTCCATGAGGTATTTGTAGATGTTATTGGGTGCCTTTAGCAGCCCCATTTTACAGTTCAACACCAGCTGTAAATTGGTTAATTCCCAGTTCCATTATAAGGCTTCAGATCAAGACACTGGAGAAATGAGAACATTAACAAAGGTAAACAGTTAAGGATTAACATAAGCATGCCTCTGACTTTGTAATGCTTCACAGAAGTACACAAGAACAGACAGAAACACTTATCGGGAAGATCAACTACTTTAGGGATCCCTAGGTCTGCATTAGTAATAGCTGCAAAATTTCTTATTACAAACTGAGGAGAAAAATAGACACCTCATGTTATTTGTCAGGGAGCAAGGTTCTGTGGGTAAAACAGCAAACTGGTGATCGTTCTAACACTTCAAACAAGCTAGAGGCCAGATTTACTGAAGCTGACAGAGGATAGTGCAAAGGTCACCACCTTACACTACCCTTTATGCCATGAGACATTCAACCCTTGCACAGGCCAGTTGCATAGGCCATCCTCCTCACTGCTCGCCACAAAAGGTTGAGTACAGAGTTCCAAAAGGCCCTATAAATGCATTGCCAATAGCCACTGAGGAGCTGAATGGATTCCTTCTTTTCTTCCTCCTTTCCCTCCAGCTCTGGCCACTTTTGGGTGGTACTGGCCTTCCTAGCCTCCCTCCTCAGCAAAAGGGAGTCTGCAGATGTTTTGTGCCATCACAACTTCTTCCTTTGGAGTTTCCTCCAGCAAGATCTATATTGTAGTTTACACCTGCCAGTCATCACCTGTGGTGCTGCAACCATCATCTTGCCCAACAGCATGGGGATTAAATTGGAGCCTTCCAGAGCAATAAATCAGCTACTGCTACAGCTTGAGTGTCAGGCTGTAATGACTTATTTAGCCCCTGCAGATCTGGCACAGCTATAACACAGGCTGACCAGTATGTTACTCTGCCTCTGTGATTCTCACTGATTTCTATCACGGCTAGTATGAAAAACTGCTGCAAAGATTGCCGAAAAATAGTAATGCTGCACTCATAATATTGTTCCCCTTACATGTCGCAGCCAGTGTGGTTGTATAGGCAGACCAGTGGGAGTAAGTATTGCCACAAAGAGAGGATGAAGACTGAGAAGGGCACAAGTTGCCTGGGAACAGCCAGCACATGTAACCCCCTATAAACAAAAGCTCTTAGTAGCATATGCCACCGGCAGGCACATAGAAGGGATATGATGGGGATAGGAATGAAGGAGAACAGGAACAATAACAGGAAACACGGAAGACACTCACACAAGTACAAAACAAACCAGCCAGCAGCACCTCTGTGTTTGCTTTGGGACTGTATGAAATGAAGGGAAGTGCTTTATGCTTAGCCTCGGACCTTACTAGAAGTATCACAAAAGTATTCTCAAACATATTTCAGTTGTTAATGCCACTCCTCCAACTCACACCCTAGCTTCTCCAATATTAGAAAGGAGTGGTAGGCCATTTTCATATTAGAGAGGGAAGAAAGGGATCTATTAACACAAAATAGTCACAAAAAGTCTTAAAATCCAGTATAAAGCATTGCCATTAGGTGTGTTTTATTGAATTTTTTCTATAATAATCAGTACAGTGACAATGACCAATGCTAAGCTAGAAGGCCCTTTACACACATGAATGTGACCAAGTATGTGTGTGTGTATGTCTGTGTGTGTACTGCTTTCAGGAATGTATAAAAGACTTGAATCGCTTTCAAGGACACGACTACCTTTTTGGACAAAGCCAGCATTGTGTGTTTCATTATGACAAAGCAAAGTGCAAGTGCCAGATCACAAGACTAACTTTCTCAGTAAGTAATTTGAGTATCGGTGTACATAAAATTAAAAAAAAACCTGGCAGACTTTTAAATTGTGCAGTTTACTTTGAAAACATTAATGTTTGACTTAGCTTGAGAAGTCTTAAGAAATGATAACTTTGATCTTAGGAACAACTTGTATCATGAAGTCTGCTGCAATCCAGGTCAGTTATGTTGTCATAAGTGTAACGTCTAAAGTAAAACAAATAAACATATCACTAATTTATCTAGAAGGCACCTAATTAGAAAGGCTTGTGGAAAATTGCAATAAAGAGATGGCAGTTGCATATCATTTTCTGCAAAAATGTATGGGGATTTGGTCCCATCTCATTGATTTTCTTTCTAGTAAAATGTTCTGTGCCTTCTTGTATCCAACTAGAAACTGGCCTGAAGCAAAGCTCCAGATAAAATGGGGTAATACGCATTTGAATTCAGACTGGAATATTTTTGCTGTTCTCTATGTCAGTATTGAACCTAGACCAAATTCCTAATGCTGAACACCCATGAATTTTGAAAACCAGATCTAGATATAGTATGCTGCCGATTTACTGGATAAACATATAGGTAAACCTTTTGGCTGTGTCTACACTGCACCCCTTTTCCGGAAAAGGGATGCAGATGAGACAAGTCGGAATTGCAAATGAAGCGGGGATTTAAATTTTCCGCTGCCGCTTTTTCTGGCTCGGGCTTTGACGAAAGCGCCAGTTTAGACAGCGCTCTTGCGAAAATAAAGCCTTTTTCCGAAAGATCCCTTATTCCTCTTAAAATCAGGAATAAGGATCTTTCGGAAAAGGCTTTATTTTCCGCAAGAGCCGCTGTTTAGACTGGCGCTTTTTCCACAAAGCTCCGAGCCGGAAAAAGCGGCAGTTATGTTCATGCAAATGGAGCGGGGAAAATTTAAATCCCCGCTTCATTTGCAATTCCGACTTGTCTCATCTGCATCCCTTTTCCGGAAAAGGTGCAGTGTAGACACAGCCTTTATGTATTATCACTTCAAAAACCACTATGCATTTTAAAATCCTAACACTGTATGTATAGGCTTGGAAAAATTCAAATGTTATTTTTATGAATTTGATAGATAATATAGATATTTTAAAATCTATATATGTATATGTGTTTGACTTACATTTTTCAAAAATACCAATGGAATGGTGTGTTCACCCCTCACATGCCCTAAAAGGGTTAATGTAGTAGGCTAAAGTGGGGGACAGCGAACTAGAGAGTAATGAGGTGGCTAACTATATGAGGGAATCCAGCTGAGTAGAAACGAGCTCGTTTGGTTTTATAAAGGCAGGAGGCTAATAGCAGAGAGGCCACATGGGCAGTTGGTGGCCTGCCTATTGAGGGAGGCTAGTTCCTTACCCCTCCCCTGCTGCCTGAGGCCCTTTCTCTCCCCTTCCCTTTCTGCCTCCCCTTTCCCACAGGAGCCCAGAGCAGCAGCAGTAATCCCAGCCCTGAAGCACTGGGCAGCCATGTGGCATGGTTCCAGTGCCTGACAGGCAGCACATAGGGCTGCCAACTTTATAATCGCACACATAAAACCCACTCCTGCCCACCCCTTCTCAGGTGGCCACAGAGGTAAGTGCTCTACTATACTGTGACATAATACTCCCTCCCTCATGAGAGACATAGGGTTTATGTCAGTGTAGTTAGGGTGACTCCGTATCTGAGTAGACACTCCTGGGTACTTATGGGTTGTTGGCTGTCATTCTTCTCAATTTCACAGAGCCATGAAATTTAGAAATTGACAAAAAAGCAACTCACAGGTCTGCCACCACTGGAGTGGGGACTCCAGCTAGAGATGGGGTTCTGGGTGTGAAGTCCTCCATCTCTGGGCAGCTGGGCTTCCAGCAGGGAGCTGAGAAAGTGGGGGGCAGCCAAGATCTCAACCGCTCACATTGCCCCTCTTAAGTCAGTGGAAGCAGTTCTGGTGAGGACACACACTACTGTTGAAGAAGGGCAATGTGGCCTAACATGGGTGGACTTAAGTTTGTAGCACAGATATACCCTGAGAGAGCACAGTGGTAGGACATGCAGTGAAGAACATAAAGGGGCCCCGAACCTGGAAGAAGCTAATGCCAGAGTGGTCAGGAGGAGGTGCCCCTAGCACTGAGTGGACCCAGTGACAAGCAGTATCCTTTGGAACTTTGATATCTTGCTAGTGCAGAACTGCAGTGACTGCAGAAGTTGTAAGAGATTCAGCAGTTATTTATAACACATTTCTTAACCTTTAATAATCAGCTATAGTAAAATACAAACACCCACACATTTTTTTATTAACCCACAAAAATAGTTACTTTCACTTTTCAGACATTTAGAATATCAGTGAGGGACATTTGTTTTCCAGCTTCTAGGCAGCAGACCATGGCCCCTTTTCCCCCCACTCATCTGAGGAAGTGGGGTTTGCCCACAACAAAAGTTCATGATATTATTGGACAGGAACTGATGTTTTACTGCATTTACTCAGCACTAAGCACAGTGGTGCTCTGAGTCTTGATTGGGACTCCTGGGAGTTGCCGTCATATTAATAATTACGTAGCAGATATTATCAGCTAAAACCAATCATTTCCAGCCCCATATACTTACTGGTTGAGGCTATGGAATGGAAATGCTGGCCCTGTCACTAGCCAGAGCATCCTGAGTAGCAGCCTGCATCAATAATCAAATAAAGGAGCAACTGATCCCATCTTGCAGGCTGGAGATAAGGTGTAGATTAAAAAGATACAAACATGAAAGAAAACCACTCTCTTGTAGTCTAAACAGTGTGTCAGGAAAGTCCTCCAGGAATGAGTGGGTAAAGGGAGGTCACCTAGACACATTGGGTGTGGGAATGTGAGTATAAAGACAATGGGTCAAAGCATTCCTGGTGAATGAACTAGGCTTTGAAACTAGAGTGGAATCCACACACTTTCCAAGAGACTCTTGTTTGTTTGATGAAAGTATCTGAAAGGCTATAAAAAACAATGCTAACACATCATAGGAGCTGCAGCTTTCCACTTTCTGTATATTTAAGTGTGCAAAGCAGTGACATACTATCTTAACTATGTAGCACCTTTCATCCTGAAGGATCCTAAACCATAGATTAGATGGAGGCTCACAGCCCTGCAACCCCCCTACCCCAGGAGGAGTAGCAGAAGTATAAGGGCATGCATGGTCTCTCCAGTGCTGCTCCTGATACATGCATGTGTAGTGGACAGTGTGGGACACAGGCATTCCTGCCTCCTGGCATTCTTCTTTTCAGTATCCTAGAGTGCAAGAACTACCCAGCTGTGCACCGGCTGTTCACAGTCTGGCCCCATATATGCTAACAGGAGTCAGTTCACCCATGTGGCTGAGTCCTGCTTGCATTGGAGCAAGTAGCTCTGAAGCCATCTAAAATAGTGATGTTCTGCCACAAAATCCCCTCCCCCACCCAAAACCTTGGTAAATCCCAAACCCAGGAGAGCTTGTGTGTGTGTGTGTAAAGGAGCTTGTGGGACTGAGAAAACTATTCTTTTGTGTTCCCATTAAACAAAAACATTTTCTCACATCTAGAGCCTGACATGCAGACAGTATCACCGGCAGATACATTTAGATTTAAGTGCAGTTTGCATGAAAGGTTTTACTTGTTCCTGAAAAGCCTATTGAGTATAGTGATAGCAGAGCACAGTTTTAAACTACAGGTTTAGACCTCCCAAACCCAGGACTCCCTCATCCGGCAACATCTGTGGTCTGGCAGGACCACTGGTGTTCCTGGAACAGGGAGTCCTGTCTGGGAACCCCAGTGGCAAGAGGGCTGGTGGCTCGGAGCTCGGTGGGGCTGGGGCTGGGACCAGCGCGTAACCCTGGTAGCCAGCAGGGGCCGCGGCAGCCCTGGTAGCAAGGCTGTGAATGTGGCAGTCACGGCAGCCCCGATAGCTGTGCCAGGGCCAGAGACACGGCAGCCCCAGTAGCAGGGCTATGGCCAGAGATGTGGCAGCTACAGCAGTCCTGGTAGAAGGGCTGGGGCTGGGGTAGTCAGGGCTGCTAGGGCCGTAGAAGCACAGCAGCCTGATGGGGGGGGGGGGAGGGGAGATGGGCAGCTGGGGCTGGCAGCAGGGAGGGAAAGTGGTCTGGGGAGCCTGTAGCAGGGGACCTCCTGTGGTCTGGCAAATTTCCTCATTTGGGACTGGTCAGGTCCATAGGGTGCCGGACCAGAGAGGTCCAACTTGTAGTGTAATTTGATGTGGCATATGAGTGAAGAACCAAGAGGAGTATTGGGGGTATCCTCCATGGGAATTGTTTTGAAAATTATGCTGCTTGCTGCAATCTGTTCCATTTCAAAGTGCTCTTTAGAAGTATTGTTTTGTGTGGAAGGGATAACACTATTGTCATAATTTATTGTTTGTGGTTCAGGAGCACCCAGAAGCCCCAATGAAATCAGAGCCACATTAGGCTAGACGAGTGGTCTCCAACCTTTTTAAGCATGAGAATACTTTTTGAATGTAAGTGCAATTCAAAATCTACCTTGTACCCAAATACCCTTGTCCTGCCTAATTTATGCCCTTCTCTGACGTCCCACCCTGACGTCCCATCCTCCCTCCCTCCCCCATTGCTCTCATTTTCATCAGACTGGGGCAGAGGGTTGAGGTGCTGGCTCTGGTCTTGGGTTAATGGATTTACAGTGTGAGAGGGGTTTAGGGAAGGCAGTTGGGGTATAAGAGGGGGTTCTAGGTACAGGCTCTGGAAGGGTATTTGGATGCAGGGGTGCTTGGAGCTAGGGCAGGGGCTTGGGGTGCAGGAGGGGGTTCATGACTGGGGCAGGGGTTTGGGATGTGGACTCCAGCTGGGCACTGTTTATCTCAGGTGGCTCCTGGGTGGTGGTGCAGTGGGGCTAAGGCAGGCTCACCCCTGTCCTGGCCCTGCACCACTCCCAAAAAGCAGCCAGCAAACTCCATCCCAAGTGCTGTTGTGCCCACCACTCTGCTCTGTGGAGATAGGATACAGCGTGGGAGAGGGGGCACCTTGACATCAGCGCCCCTCCTCTCCCTCTCCTGCCTTGCACAGCAAGTAGGAGGCTCCCATGGCGGGTGAGGGTCAGCTCCAAGGCAAAGGGCAGGAGATGCTGAGCAATGGGGGAAGGGGTAGTTGACGTGTCAGAACTTGACAGCCTCTTAGCCAAACCAGTCAGGATCACCTGTCAGAGGCTCCAAGATCTACCAGTAGATCCCGATCTACTGGTTGTGACCACTGATGTAAAAATGCATAAGACACAAATTCTGCCATGAAGAGTTTGTTACCTAACTAGAGCAGACAGGCAAAAGGTGAAAAGGGACACACAGGCACAGGGAAGTGGAGTGACTTATTAAAGATCACTCCATCACGGACCAGTGGTTATAAAAGAATCCAGGTCTCCTGACTCTCATTGAGGTGCCCTATCCATGAGTTCACAGTGCCTCCTATAGTAACTTGGCTGGCAGTAATCACTCTAACTTGTATTTTTCTCAGGTAGTTCCTTGTTTTTGGTCTTTAAGGCCTTGGTTACAAGCATGACAGCTCAAAGGGAGGAGGCTGCCTATAACAGAGCTGGGATCAAAGCCTTAGTCTTCTCTGTCAAGAAATATTTAACAGTGTCCAGACTTAATCAGAGGCAGGCAAATCATTCCACCATTCCCTTTAATTTGATGCTGACATTTTAACAGGGAACTATTGAAGTCTCAGAGATCTAACCTATCACATATCAATAATAAATAGTAATAATAATAAAATCATGTGAATAGATAGATACACTCAACCTGAAGAGCAGAACTCTTCAGCATTCTGTATCTTCAGAGGAAATCTTTAGAGGAACTCATTGATTAGTTTCAGGTATCATTATGATTACTTCACACATTGCATCTGCTACCCCTGATTTCACTGGTTGCATTCACAGTTTAAATAGAAAATCTGGTGCTGAATGTCTTAAAAATTACGCTACCTGAAGTGCAATTATACCATGGTAAAAGCTGTGTACTGTAAGAAACAGTCAGAGCATCTCACATAATAAATGAATCTGGCCCAGGGCGGAAAGAGCTCACAACTCCAAGGACCAGTGGAATAGCTAAGTAACATCCTCCTTCTAAATCCATTAATGGCTTTATGAATTTGTCTTGTTCCCACCTGGAAAAGAGGGTTCTATGCTCCAGACTGACTGGACCAAGAAACATTGTCCTGAAAATTCATGACTCTACACCTGGGTGATTTATAACAGGGGAGAAATAGTGTCTCTTACTCCAAAATCATCTCTCTTCACTCCTATCACAGCCCAGCTATCTTCCAGGCATGCTGAGGTTTTATATTTGAAATCTGAAGGTGGGAGAAATAAAAGAAAATATAAAGAAAATGGAATGTTAACTACATACACAAAATGACCTAGCTCTGATAATACTCAATATACTTGACAGGGCTGTTTGAATCTTAACTAGCTAATGTTCAAAAAGCACTTTGAACACAAAAAGCTCAGTGTAAGTTATCTAATTAGCATGGGCCAACTCATAGATTCCTTAATTCAACTACTCAATCCATTGCCATCAATGAAAGTTTTTTCCTGAGTAAGGAAAGGACTTCAGGATTTGATCTGCTTATTATTCTCATACTCTACTCACTGCACAGTCTGGTAAGTGAAAGATAATACAGTAAAACTCCAGTTGTTCAGCATCCAGTGGTCCGGCACTCCCAATAGTCCGGCACCAACTGGAACCCGGAAGTGCTCTGGCCAGCCGGACAATTGGAGCTGCTCTGCCCCCGGCTTCCCCAAGTCCGATGCTGGTCAGTTTCAGGAGCGGCGGACTTGGGGAAGCCAGGGGCAGAGCAGCTGGGGTGCTGCCGGGTTGGTCCCGCAGCACCGCCCCTCACCTGAGCGGCGCTGCAGGACCAGCCCGGCAGCACCCCAGCTGCTCTGCCCCCGGCTTCCCCAAGTCGGCTGCTGGTCAGTTTCAGTAGCGGCGGACTTGGGGAAGCCCGGGGCAGAGCAGCTGGAGTGCTGCCGGGCTGGTCCCGCAGCGCCGCTCAGGTGAGGGGCGGCGCTGTGGGACCAACCCGGCAGCACTCCAGCTTCTCTGACCCCGGCTTCTCCAAGTCGCCACTGGTCAGTTTCAGCAGCGGCTGACTTAGGGAAGCCCGGGGCAGAGCAGCTGGAGTGCTGCGGGCTGGTCCCACAGTGCCGCTCAGGTGAGGGGCGGCACTGCGGGACCAACCCGGCAGCACCCCAGCTGCTCTGCCCGGCTTCTCAAGTCCACCGCTGCTGAAACTGACCAGCGGCGGACTTGGGGAAGCCGGCAGAGCTTCTCAAGTCCGCCGCTGGTCAGTTCCAGCAGCGGCGGACTTGGGGAAGCCGGGGGCAGAGCAGCTGGAGTGCTGCCCATGCTGCGCAGTTCCCTGCCGACCCCCTCCCCCCCAGACCATTATAGCCCTTCTTCCGGTACTCCAGCATATCCAATAATCCGGCACCCCCTGGGTCCCAAAGGTGCCGGATTATCGGAAGTTTACTGTATGTTATAAGCACAGTTCAGTGAAGAAGGAAAAAAAGAAATCATGCTCACATTGGACAATGTGAGATAGAAATGGAGATCAAGCTAGAAAATGATAACAAACAACAAATAAAACCTGAACAGCAAGAAAAGCATTCAAAATTTTAGGTTAGATTACATTTTTAAAAAGTCTCATCTTGTTCCTTTTACTGGTGAGCAAAAAGGAAAAAATTAGTAAAAAAGTAAATGATGGCTGCATGAAGGTAATATATTTGTCTATTATATAGCTGCTCAAATTTAGGAGAACTTGGCTTACCAAAAGCTAGAGGTATCTACTTAAGAAAAGGTTTAGGAGAAGCTGGCTACCTTGTTCTATTAAGTCCTTATGATGGGGTGTCAGCACCACGCTGGCCTCTCAGGGTAGGTCTACACTATGGGATGAGGTCAAATTAAGATACGCAACTTCAGCTACGTTAATTGCATAGCTAAAGTCAAAGTACCTTAACTCGATTTTTGGTGTTGTCCGCACGGCAGGCAGTCAAAGGGAGAACATTCTTCCTTCGACTTCCCTTACTCCTCGTGGAAGCAGGACTACCAGCATCGACCAGAGTGCTTCTCTCAGTCCAAATTAGCGTGTCTTCACTACACCTGCTAATTCAAACCCTGGAAGTGTGATAGCTTCAATCTTCTCTGTAGTGTAGACATACCCTCTGGGGTTAATAGTGCCCTAAATAGGCTGCACAGGAGGCAGCCAATCACAGAAGGGCTTGTATGAGCAGTCAATCAGAGCTGGGCAGGCCCATATAAGAAAAGTTGCAATGCAAAGATGCTTCATTCACTCTCTGGAGATTAAGGAAGACTAGCAGCCTTGTAGGCAGAAAGCCACCAGCACCCCAAACAGAGCAATGCTACAGGCAGAGGCCCTGGGGAAGTAAAGGCAGCTGTGGGTGGGCTGCAGGGATTTGCAGGCTCAGATCCAGCAAGGGCAAAGAGGGTGATGGGGGTCACAGGGAAGTGGTCCAAGGAAATATACTGAGAACTTGGAGGAGGTGCTGAAAACAACAGCCATTTACAGGGACCCTGGGCTGGGACCCAGATAGTGGATGGACCTGGACCCCCTTCAGCTCCTGCTTGCAACTGATTAAATGACTGGACTAATGGACTGTGGCATTCCCTCACAAAGGTGGGGAAGGGGGAGGGGGAGAGCACAGAAAGCAGCACAGCCAGAGGGTGTCACAAAAATGATGCTGCCGTCCTAGGAGTGATGTGGGTCCCAGCGCAAAGTGATGGTGGTGAGATACCACCAGAAGAGATTGCACCAGCTTGTAGAGCTGTTCCCTGGGACATCCAGCCGGGGTGCTGTGTTGGTGAGTCACTTTCTGTCACAGTCTTTCTAAAGTGTGTGTGTGTGTGTGTGTGTGTGTGTGTGAAAGTCTGTCCTCCCAGTTTACTTTATCCAGTGAGTCTCTTGTACCAGGGGAATAATCCCCAGTTGAGTGTTTAGGCTTTAAAGCTGCTTCACACTGTCAGAGCAGAGAAGTGCAGAGCAACTTATCAAGTAGGCCAAGTTACTTTAGCCCTAGAACAAATGCTAACTAACAAACTAACACACCCAAAACACTAGTGCGAGTTGCTATGAGGAATAAATTTAAGTTAACATTTCCTGTTCCTGGGTCGGCCTTGTCTTTAGCAAAAGGAAGTGTTCTGCACTTTAGAAAGGAAAACTGTCCACAGCACAGTCATCTGAATCAGGGAGACAATGGCTTAGAGGCTTGGCTCAGACCAGCACTTCAGTGGGCATTTTAAAAATTTAAAAATTGTTTAATGAATTTTATTTGTTGGAAAAAGTGTTAGATTGGCAGTCTGATGGGTTATGTGCTCAGTATCCACAGAACTACCTCTGGAACCGGAATAACTAGTGAACCAATTTCAACTTTGGAAAATTACATACAAATTCAATACTGTAGGAACAAGCATCCCTATGTTTGGATGTTTCTCTGAACTAATCAAATATATGGAGGCCTCTACCAGGCCTTGCTGTTTTTAGTCCTCGCACAATCTCCCTTTCTACAATATACCCACTCTGGGCATGTCTACACAGCAGTGTTATTTTGGACTAACATCTGTTATTCTGAAATAACTATGTGAGCATCTATACAGCATCCCTGTTATTCTGAAATAATATCAAAATAACAGGCATCTTATTCCAGATTCTGTAACCCGCGTTTCATGAGGAATAACACTGTTCCCAAATAGCTATTTCATAATAGGGCGGGTGTGGACAGGGCAGCTGGAGTGATTTTGAAATTAGAGGCCTCCAGGCCTTCCCACAGGTGCCCTGCTGGCCACTCTGTGCACACTCCTCAGTGTACACTCCACACTCTGTAGTTCCCCTTCCCCTGCAGGCTTTAAAGCTGCAGCCACAGGGGAAAGGGCTTGTGGCTCACAGCAGCCCCTGACATCCCTGAGCCACAGAGCAGCAGCCTGCACAGCTTTTGCAGCCGCCATGAATGACTTCGTTGCTCCCACTGAGCCCTCCGTGGCTTCAAGGGAGCCAGCAGCCAGCTTCCAGGACACTGCCTGGGAATAAGAACATAAGAATGGCCATACTGGGTCAGACCAAAGGTCCATCCAGCCCAGTATCCTGTCTGACGACAGTGGCCAATGCGAGGTGTCCCAGAGGGAGTGAACTGAACAGGTACTGATCAAGCCATCTCTCTCCTGCCATCCATCTCCACCCTCTGACAAACAGAGGCTAGGGACACCATTCCTTACCCATACTGGCTAATAGCCATTAATGGACTTAACCTCCATGAATTTATCTAGTTCTCTTTTAAACCCTGTTATAGTCCTAGCCTTCACAGCCTCCTCAGGCAAGGAGTTCCACAGATTGACTATGCCCTGTGTGAAGAAGAACTTCCTTTTATTTGTTTTAAACCTGCTGCCCATTAGTTTCATTTGGTGGCCCCTAGTTCTTATATTATGGGGAACAAGTAAATAACTTTTCCTTATTCACTTTCTCCAAACCACTCATGATTTAATATGCCTCTTTCAGATGCCCCCCTTAGTATCCTCTTTTCCAAGCTGAAAAGTCCTAGTCTCTTTAATCTCTCCTCATATGGGACCCGTTCCAAACCCCTAATCATTTTAGTTGCCCTTCTCTGAACCTTTTCTAATGCCAGTATAACTTTTTTGAGATGAGGAGACCACATCTGTACGCAGTATTCAAGATGTGGGCATACCATGGATTTATATAAGGGCAATAAGATATTCTCCGTCTTATTCGCTATCCATTTTTTTAATGATTCCTAACATCCTGTTTGCTTTTTTGACTGCCGCGGCACATTGCGTGGATGTCTTCAGAGAACTATCCACGATGACTCCACGATCTCTTTCCTGATTAGTTGTAGCTAAATTAGCCCGCATCATATTATATGTATAGTTGGGGTTCTTTTTTTCCAATGTGCATTGCTTTACATTTATCCACATGAAATTTCATTTGCCATTTTGTTGCCCAATCACTTAGTTTTGTGAGATCTTTTTGAAGATGAAAGAGGTGCACGCTTCCTGGTCTGGTTTGGAGATCCTGGACGTCATTGAGGTCTGGGGAAGAGGAGGCAAACCTCCAGGATCTCTGCACCAGGCACAGGAATGCAGATGTCTTTGGCCAGATGGCTGACAGCCTGGGCAGCAAGGGCCACATGTGAAACCAGGAGCAGATGTGCATGAAGGTCAAGGAGCTGCGGCAGGCCTATGCCAAGGTGAGGGAGTGCAGCTTCTACTCCAGGGCAGCACTGCAGGCCTGCCCATATTATGCCCAGCTCCACTGCATCCTAGGGGGAAAATCAGTCCCCTCCGCCTGTCCCTCATTGTGGACTCAGGGCTGGAGACGCCTGTCGTTGCCCTCCTGGAGGGGCAGAGCTGTTGAGGAGGAGGAGAAGTCGGACGAGGTCAGCAGCATTTCGATGCCCACCAGCCAGGAGGTCATGCTCACGTTGGAGCCGGTACCCCCCACCCAGCATGTCTCCCAGGCATCATCCAAAGCCAGGGAAGGCCCATCGGGTGAGTGCCATTACTTTTCCTAGATACACACAGGTGGAGGTGGTCAGGAGTGGCCCGAGGCTGGCTGCAGCAGCTGGCGCCCCAGGTGGAAGGCGCGATCGGCGCCCCCGCCTGCACGGCCGTCAATGGCCATGACGTAATCATTGGGCGCCCGGGTGCCCCGTGACATTATCATTGGGTGCCCCGGGCCGGCAGCGCCCTAGGCGACCACCTAGTCTGCCCAGGCTCACAGGCCGCCCCTGGAGGTGGTGAGCGCTAAGGGGCAGCTGCGTGCTCCCCACTCAGCCTTCTCAGCAGCCTGTGCATGTGGGTGCACGTGGAGCATCAGTCCGGGGTACACAGCCCCAGGAGGCTGCAACAGAGGACCCTTGTGCTCTTGCTCACACAGGGTGTCTGGAGATGCCTGTTTTACTCCTGACACCGGAGTGGGACAACCTCGGTGGGACACCATCCCACCATAAGCCACCACTAGAAGGAGGCCGGGGACATGGAGACACACATACACATACACACAGAAGTGATGCTCATGGCACATGGGCATGCCCACACTCTCGGGGCAGCATCCACTCTTGGGAACAGCGCAGCAAGGCGGAGGATTGTCTGCCCCTCATACACCTCCCTCAACTCCCTGCCTGCCTCTTCTCCAGCAGGCAGGGCTACAAGTCCTCTCCCTGTGGGCCACCACCACTACCGAACCCAGCATTTGTGCAGCACGGAGGGAAACCCAGGCACCCCGTGACACCCCTTCTGCCCTCAGGCTTCCAGTCTGGCTGGCATCTTCTCATGCCTGCTTGTCCCCAGGACGTGAGGGTAGTGAGACTCTCCCCTTGGACATCTGTGCCCCTGCAGCAAAAGGCCCACTGTCTAAGCCACAGATGGCCTTGCTTGAAGCACATCACCTTAATTTGACCCAAGACATTTTGGTCTCAGCTCAGAGATGAGGGCTAGGCTTC
Organism: Rafetus swinhoei; assembly: GCA_019425775.1. Lineage (NCBI taxonomy): Eukaryota > Metazoa > Chordata > Testudines > Trionychidae > Rafetus > Rafetus swinhoei. Next base: position 45,043,698 of record CM033449.1, read on the forward strand.
ATGCAGTGTCTTCAGGGATGACTGACCTTCTCTTTGTTCTACACAGCTGGACCAGCTGCAAGAGGGGTACGAGCCACATCTCCTGTACCATTCTCCCGACCCCATGTGACCCACAGACGAGCCCACAAGGACCTCAAGAGAGAACACATCGCTGCCCTGCGAGCCCTGCAGCGCTCCCTGGACTGGCAGGACCGGAGACTGGAGGAAGGCCTGCAGCTGCGCCATGACACCTGGCAGGAGCTGCTGCAGCAGGACCAGACCATGTGTGCAGCTTTCACTGCTGTCCTCAATGGCCTGGTGGCTGCTCCTACAGCCACTCCTGATCCTGATCCCACTTCTAATCCTGCCCCCTGCCTTCTCCTCCTAGCCCCCCCACCACCACGTGGCCAGCGAGGGCCCCGCACAAGAAGCGTTGGGACCAGCAAGGCAGGCACCAGTCCCAGCCCCATCCCTGAGCCTTTCCTCCCTCCTCCTCCTCCCTCCACTTCTACCTCCCTCCTCTCTCCCCACTCCCAGGTTTTTTTCCCTGTCCCCCCCAGTTACATTTACCCCAATTAAACAAAACCAGTTTATTCTTTCAAAACACAAAGTGTGGTTTATTGTGTTTACAGGGGAAGGGGCGGGAGAAAGAGACGGCAGGGGAAAGGAGAGGTGGGGGAAGAAAGGCACACTGGGCCACTGGAGAGGCCCCTTGTGGGGAGACCCAGGTGAGAGTCTCACAGCTGGCTCTAGCTGAAACTCTCCCTCAGGGCTTCCCAGATGCGCTCAGCCCCTGATGAGCCTGCTGGATGGTAGCCGTGCACGGCTGATCAAAGGCCCTGCCGAGCCACTTGGCCTCTGCCCCCAATCCTGGCAGGAACGTCTCCCCCTTATGTTCACAAAGGTTGTGGAGGACACATTACACAGCCACCACTTGGGGGATGTTCCGCTTGCTGAGGTCCAGCCAGGTGAGGAGACAACGGAACCTCCCTTTCAGATGACCAAAGGTGCCCTCCACAACAATGCAGGCCCTGCTGAGCCTGGCGTTAAACTGTTCCTTGGTGGGGTCAAGGTATCTGGCATAAGGCTTCATCAGCCAGGGGAGCAGAGGGTAGGCTGCGTCCCCTACAATGCACATCAGCAACCCCTTGCGGTTGATGTATTTGGATGTCCAGTGATTGGGGGTCCAGATGGGGATATGGGTGCTGTCAATAGCCCACCCGCAGTTGGGGAAGCCCATGGTGGCAAAGCCGGTTACGATGGCATCCATGTCGGCCAGGTTGATGACCCTATGCAGCAGGATGGTGTTGATGGCCCTCACCACCTGTAGAAGGAGATAAACAGGGAATCACAGGGTTGCCAGAGCCCTCAGGAAGTCCCCAAACCCAACTCCCTTCCCCCACACGCATACCAGGAGCAACCCCATCTTGCCCATCCCCTGACAGGGCTTTGTGAAGGCGGGACTGAAAAGCCTTTTGGGGAGGGCGCTTCCACCACCACCCTCCCTTCCACAGAGAACCCTTCCATCAGTTCACCACACTCCTGGGACAATAGCACAAGAGTACCACTTCCAGATGGTGATGGCTACCCGCTTGTGGAGGGGGATGGTGCGTCTCATGTGGTGTCCCGTTGTGAGAGGGCAGGGATGAGCCCCTCACACAGCTCCATGAAGGTGTCCTTCCGCCTGAGGAAGTTCTGGAGCCACTGCTGGTTGTCCCACTGCTCCATGATGATCTGGTCCCACCAGTTGGAACTGGTGTCCAGTTGCCAGAAGCAGCAATGCACAATGTGCAGAGGAGGCTGGGTGGGTTCAAGCTACATGAGCAGTGCCTGGAGAGAGGAGAGAAGGTGCCCCGCAGGGAGCGGCAGGTCCTGGTCCTGCAGGGCCACGAGGACAGCACACAGAAACTGCAGCAGTAGGTGCAGCATGTGATTTAAGAGCTGTTGACTGCTCAGAGGCAAGTCCGGCTCCAAGGCAGGAGTGTTGTGGTGTCTACAAGGGCAACCAGAGGAGGCAGAGAAAAGGCTTTGCTGTCCCTCAAGGAGGTAGGCAAAGGAGAAAAGCCTGAGACACAACTGAACGGGGGTGTCCCTTTAAGCACAAGCCTCAGATAGCTGCTGGCAGCAGCCACAGGAAGTGACTGCTGTCCTGATACCCTGACTGAAGTGCTTCTGGGTGACCTTAAATGCGATTCAGTGGCCAATGAGTGTGGATGCTCAATTTAGAATAGCTTAGCGCTATTTCAATGTGCATTTGCTGTGTAGGCGCTCTATTTTGAAATAAGCTATTTCTGAGTATTTCTTCCAAAATAGCTTATTCTGAAATAAGCGTGCAGTGTAGACATGCCCTCTGTATGGTATTATCTTCCTTGGTGGGGACTGATAGCTGCTACCTCTATTCATCATCTTTGGTGGGGGCAGGCCCATTCCAATGCTGGGGCATATCTGTCTCCTCCAATGCAGACTTTAAAAAGAAAGAGAGTCAAAATGTTTTCTTCTTACCCTGCTGAGATTGTAAGGTAAGATAGTCCAGCTGGGGCTCCAGAAGAAATAACATACAACTTCATCTTGTATTGTTATTTGTATTTATAAATTACCCATCACTAGAGTATCTGGGCATATTTATAAGATTTAAAATGTATGGCAAACACAACATAGCTCATCAAAATAAGCATCTTTTATGAAGTCCTTGCTCGTAGTATTGAGACAATACCTTAGGTATACCTTAGACAAGGGAAACCTATACAGTGGGCTAAGCAACACAGCATTACGTTCAGAAGTGGGTTGTGCCCATGAAAGATCATGATAGCATCTACATTTTGTTAGTCTCTAAGGTGCTACAAGACTATTTGTTGTTTAAGTTTTTCTAGTTACAGACTAACTCAGCTACCTCTTCTTAGGGTTCCCAGGTATACGGTATTGAACCAGACAGCCCGGTATTTGTGCCTTCCGTCCGGTAAAAAAAAAATTCAGAAAATACTGGACATCTAAAATGTCCAGTATTTTCTGTTTTTTCCCGAGGCCTGGTGGAAGGCTGCTTGGGACATGCGGTGCAGCTCACACTGGCTGGGGCGGAAGGAGGGGGAGCAGCCCTGGTCCTTTTCCCGGCATTTTTTGGGGGGGGAGGGGGTTGGTATTTTTTTGTGAAACCATCTGGCAACCCTACCTCTTCTTTATAAAGAGTTATGAAGTTACCAACAGTTATGAATTGCACCTAACACTAAACTGGCAATGAGTGCAGGGTCTGGAGCATAATCTCACATGAAGTGAAGCCTAACAACCCATCTTGAAAATGTATAATGAAGCATTACAGTGAAATGTCTACAAGACTCTCTCTCTCTCTCTCTCTCTCTCACACACACACACACACACACACACACCCTGTTTCATCTTGTGACTAATATTTCACAGAGGTCTTCCAGCGCACGGGAAGTGTCAGTGGGCACTTCTCCACACCACCCTGTGACTATGACTCTCAACTCCATTCTGACAAAAGCCTCTCTAGAGTCTTCCAGCCATTCTGTCCTTGATCTCTCAAGACATAGATTTAGACATAGCAAAAATTGTAGAGCCACGTTTAATACTCATTGCCCCAGGCATGCTGGGAATGCCCCATAACCGAGGAGATAAATGGTTTTGTTGCAAGAGTCCCAACAGGACTACAACCAAATTACCAAGGGGGGGGGGGGGGAATGATTTTTCATAGACTGATATATCAGAAATTTACCAGCAGGTGGCACCCAAGAACTTGTGACAAAAAATACCTAACATACAAAGGACCGTAGATTTTCTACAAACACTGATGGTGGTGCTCAATCTGTATCCAAGTGTATTGCAACTCATTGTGATTTATTATTTGGATATTATGGGACTCATCACAAAGTAGATGAGAATTTTGAGATGTGTCTAGATACACTTCTGACTTTGAGAAGCTGAGCTTTCCTTAATTCTCCTCTTCTCCCCAGTTTCAGTAAGTAAGCGTAATCAAAAGCTTCAGAGGGTAGCCGAGTTAGTCTGTAAAGGATAAACTTAAAAAACAACAAATAGTCTGGTAGCACTTTTAAAGACTAACAAAACATGTAGATGGTATCATGAGCTTTTGTGGGCACATCTGAAGAAGTGGGCTGTGCCCATGAAAGCTCATGATACCATCTACATGTTTTGTTAGTCTTTAAAGTGCTACCAGACTATTTGTTGTTTTTTTAGTTTAAATGTAATCAAACTGTCATAGGGCAGCTGGCCTTTGAAACTGAAGTAGGTCCAGTGTATCTATACCAGAACAGGTGCTCCAACTGGGTAAATTAGAGTAGCAGGGCTGAATCTGAAGCTATAAAGAGTCAGAGAGAGAAACCCAGTGAGAGAGAGCTGTCTGAGACCTGGTAGACACTAGGGAGTTATTTTGAAATAACAAATGGAGCGTCCACAATACCAAGCCTGTTATTTCGAAATAAGGGGCTGGTTATCATATATATAGTAGCCCAATGTCTGTGAGTCTGTAACGCTGTAGCCCTCCCACCGTGGTGCTCAGCTGAGTTCTGCACCGCTCAGCTGGGCCGCAGCGGGGGAGCAAGAGGCGGCAAGCGGCCGTTTGGGGTCCGCGCTCCCCATGCAGCACGCCGTGTACGTCACTGCCCGGCCCCCCTTCCCCTCCCGCCGTGGTGCTCGGCTGAGTGCTACGCCGCTCAGCTGGGCCGCTGCGGGGGAGCAAGTGGCACAAGCAGCCGTTTGGGCTCCCCCGCGGCGGCCTGGCTGAGCGCACAGCACTCAGCCAAGCGCCACAGCAGGAGGGGAAGGGGGCGGGGCAGTGACGTACACAGCCCCGCCCCCTGGCCGTGTACGTCACCACCCCGCCCCTCTTCGCCTCCCACCGTGGCACTCGGCTGAGTTCTGCACCACTCAGTTCGGCAGTGACGTTCGTGGCCAGGGGGTGGGTCCCGGCCGTGTATGTCACCGCCCCGCCCTGGCCCCCTTCGCCTCCCGCCATGGCGCTTGGATGAGTTCTGCGCCACTCCACTGGGCCGCCACAGGGGTGCAAGCGGCGCAAGCGGCCGTTTAGGCTCCGTGCTCCCCGTACTGCATGAGGAGTGTGGAGCCCAAACAGCCGCTTGCGCTGCTTTCCTCCGCACAGGAAGCGCGGAGCCCAAACAGCCGTTTGGGTTCTGCGGCCCCCCGAATTAGAGGCAGGAGGGGGAGGAGAAGAGAAAGGGAGAGTGAGAGGCAGGAGGGGGAGAAGAGAAACAGAGACGGAGAGAGAGGCAGGAGGTGGAGGAGAACTGAGAGAGAGAGGGGGGAGGCAGAAGGAGGAGGAGGAGGAGGAGGAGGAGGAGAGAGAGAGAGAGAGACGGACATGGAAGAGTCCCGAAAAATCCCGTTGTATGACGGGTTATTGGCTAGTTTTGAAATAACAACTCCTGCTTGCCACAAGGAATAACACTAATTTAGAAATAGTTATTTTGAAATAGCGATAGCATGGATGCTCCACTGCTACTATTACAAAACAGCTATTCCCCAGACTCATTCTAAGTAATTACTCCCCTGTGTTTCCTGGGATGTAGCTCATCCACATTAAGGGAGCCTGCTTTGGATTAATTTTGAGGCTTTCCTGTAATGTGGACACACTATTTCAAAATAATTATTTTGGGACTTATTATTTCAAAATAATTTCCTATTGTAGACATGCCCTGAGAGAGCAAGCATGCAAAGGAGCAGCCGCTCTGCCAGAGTCCCTGGGGCTACGTCTACACTGCAAGGTTTTTGCGCAAAAACAGCCATTTTTGTGCAAAAACTCATGGAGTGTCCACACCTCAAATGCACTTTTGCTCAAGTAAATCAACAGTTAAACAGCAGAAGAGAGGGCTTTTGCCGGTGTAGGTAAACCTCCTTTTACGAGGCATAACTCCTTTTTGCGCTACAGTTGTGCAAAAAGGCAAGTATGGTCACCCCTATGGGAAAAAGCACAAGTGCTCTGATGGCCATTCTATGAATGACCATCAGAGGTTTCTTGTGCAAGAGCGCCCATGCAGTGTGGATGCTCTCTTGCGCAAAAGCACATCACTTTTGCAATGTGCTTTGAGGTGTGGATGTGCTCTTGCACAAGAAGTTTTTGCGCAAAAACTCTTGCGCAAAAGGCTTCTTGTGCAAGAAGCATGTAGTGTAGATGTAGTCTGGGAGGGAAGGCAATGAAAGTCAGTGCTGTAAAGCATGAGCAGAGGAACTCTTTTTGGTTGTTTATGTAAGTTTGGATAATAAAAACCTGCCAAAAAGAGATGGAGGGCATGGCATGAATCTTTAATAAGCTGGGGAGAAGCCCTGTCTTGTGACACAGAGTGGAGAATGTGAGCACTGCAATTACCCCAGATACAAAGGAAGCATGAGGAGTGTTGTTGTATTAAGGCAAAAAAGTTAAAAACTTGAGTATTGATTGACCCCACCTCGTTTGACCTAAAGAAGATGAAGGAGGTGATCCACCTGTTGGTGGTGACACAACAGCAAGTACTGCACAGCCACAGCAGACAGCCAAGTGGCAACCAGGCTCTTCCACTTGAGGGGGAGCATTCACAAGCAACAAGAGCTACAAAAAACCCTTTTGGACTGGCTGGTGTCTGGCGTAAAGAAGGTGGGGCCAGAGACTGACCCAGAGGCTTTCTTCTGTATATTCAATAGAGTTCTGTGGGCTGGGAGGAATAGACACGGGTGGTCCACATAGCACTATTTGTGATGAACAAGGCACAGGAAGCCTATCTAATAGTAAGCAATTGAAAAGGGGGGCTCCTGTCCAGTAGTAAAGATTGCCATCCCAAACTGGGAATGATTCTGGAGACATACAGACACTGAGTTTGGGTTGAACCATTTACACAGAAGGCAAGACCACGGATAGTGGCTCAAAAATTATGGGACTGCATGACTCAGTAGCTATCCAGTGCCCAGTTCAATAGGCAAGGCACATCCCCTCCCCCAGCCACCAGCCCCAAATGAGCTGAGCTGCTCTCTTTGGGTATGTCTACACTTGCACCCTAGTTCGAACTAGGGATGCAAGTGCAGGCATTTGAAATAGTCAATGAAGTGGGGATTTAAATATCCCACGCTTCATTAGCATGATCTCGCCGGTGTGCTAGTTCGAATCACAGCTGATTCGAACCAGGAAGTGCGTGCCGGGATGCGTTAGTTCGAACCAAAGCCCTTGGTTCGAACTAACGTTACTCCTCATTTTTTGAGGAGGACTGCTTCCTGGCTCAGCTACCCACCATGCAAACCAACATGCATTGGTGGGAGGGACTTATTCTGCAAATCTGGATGTAGTGGTGAGAGAACTTCAGGGTGGGGTGGGCTACCATTTCTGAGATCTGTGCAGAACTGGGCCTGCAGCTGCAGTGACAGCCTATCAATATGTGGTGCCCCATACCCATGGAGAAGCAAGTCACCATTGCCATCTGGAAACTTGCCATTCTGGAATGTTATTGGTCTGTTGACAACCAGTTCAGTGTGGGGTGATCATCTGTTGGGGCCATTGTCATGTAGGTCTGCTCTGCTATTGACAAGATACTGTCTAGCTAGCATAAAGGTGGGTAATGCTCAGGAAATTATTGATAGCTTTGTATGCATGAGGTTCTTAAACTGTATTGGTGCAATTGATGGAACGTCTGTGCTTATCATTTGAACCCCCCAATAAGGAAAAAAACATTACACAGAAAAGGATATTTCTCATGATGCTCTAAGGATTGGTTGATCACCATGGCAGGTTTACACAGAAAAATGTTGGATGGTCTGGAAGGGTCAAAAATGCATGCATCTTTTGAAATTCATGTAGTCCCCTTACTAAAGGTACCTCTGACTTTTTCTGGGAGGATCCTGTGTGCTGCAATCTAGCCCTAGAGACTACAACTCCCATGAGCCCTTGAGGAAACCAGGAAAAGGGGGCTTGTCTGGGCATGTTGAGAGAGGGGCTCAGCATTCTGGAGCTCTCCATTTTGGGAGAGAGGAGCCAGGCTGCTGTAGAGGAGCCTTATCCAGTCCAGGAGCTGTTGTGTTGCAGCTACAGCCTGGGACTGAGAGCCTGCAGGACTTGGATTTAGTAGGCTGCTTTAGTTGCTGCTGATTGCCCTAGAGGGGAGAGACTCTGGCTGTACCTGTGGCAGTGAAGGGCTACACAAACCAGCACACAGGAGGAGGCTGTAAGTAAATGGGCTCTTTGGGAAAGTGCTGCCTAGGACAGACCTCAGAGATATAGACTAACTCTGGGTCCAAAGAGAGGCAGAGTGTCCAGCCCAGAGAACCAGAGCTGCTGGCATTTGGTGCAGCCTGCTCCAGTGGCAGAGGGATTTTGCAGCTGGCTGCTCAGCTTGGACCAACACACACACAAGACCTGCACAGTGCTGTATCCACTCCAGCTGCAGAACTGCAAGCGCTCCCACACAAGCGTCTGGTACTCTGAATCCAGGGGAGTGCACACTCTGGGGTGGGATAAATGGTGGCAATGCAAATGCCAGCTAGATAAGTTCCTATTACTTCTGTGTACTTTAATTGATTTTATTCACTGTTAATCTGTGAAACCCTGTTCCTTTAAGTTGTTAAGTAAAGGTGTGTTCATTTTAATGTAATCAATTAGATGTATATTATATATAATTGTTGTCCGGGAGTTAGATCCAGATTATTGCTGGAATAATTTTATTCCTGGAGGCTCCCAAGGCACACCATTAAGTGTGTACAGGGCCAGCCAGGTGGAGGCACCTCCATTGTATATTCTTTATGAGCCAGGGACTGCAGCAAGGGGGTGGATAGGGAATCCCCAACTAATTAACATCACCACTGGGGTACTCAGGATCTCCTTTTATGTTAAAACCATCAGGCGCCCAGGCACACCTGTGAGAGTGACCTGCTCCCGAGTAACCCAGGGAGGAAAAAAAGGGGTTACATTCAGTTCTGTTTAAAATAATGGAGAAAGAATTGTTTACCCCCAAGATCAGTCTGGACATTAATGGGGTGTGCTTGGGAAATCACTTATTGTCAGATATCCTGGTTAATGAAGCCATGCACCTGTCTCTTGGACAAAAGGAAATAACATTTTAACTATTGCTTAAGTAGCTGCAGAATGGTGGTTGAGTTTGCCTTTGGCCATTTGAAAGGCAGATGGTGCTGCTTATGGAATTTATGGAAACAGCAGGGGAAAAAAGTCCTTCTTATTATAGCTGCATGCTGTGTTCTTACAAATATTTGTGAGGTCAAGGAGAAAAGCCTTAATAAAGAATGGAAGGCTGAGGTGCAAAGACTTGCTCTGTGTTTTAACAAGGCATCCCACAGAGAATGCTAACATCCAAGAAAATACTATCAGTGATGCTCATTGTTCATATTTTTGCATCTCAGGTTTGAACATATGTAGCTGCTAATCTGTGGAGGTTTGATTTAGATTGCTAGCAGTGCAGTATTATTTATGGGCACTACCTATAACCTTTTCTAAAACCATACAAATTACTTTAGCTTTATTTAAAGGATTTTATGTGCCACATGCGATGGTAAGTCATAATGCACCAGCTTGGATCTTTTTTTCATATAACAATACCAAAGCCAAAACTAATGTTTTACCTGAACCAAAGGATAAAGAATATGTTTTTATTTGAAAACACATTTACCAAAACAATCTCCTAACAAAAAACAAAAAAAACACCACTTTGCAATGCAAAGCAAACTGAAAGTGCAACAGTGCAAACTGTAAAAATAACAAGATTGGAGGGTGGGGACTTCCACCCAGCCTCTTCTTATATGTGGGGATTGAATGCAACAGCTCAAAATTTGCAAGTGCGTTTGTAAGGTTCAAAAGTGCTGGGCTCCCTGGAGCCACAGTTCTTAGTAAGTAGATTTTGGATCTGAGAGGGAAATATCCTCTGGCACAAATGCTGCATGGGTATGGTGGGGAGGAATTTCTGTTGGTCTCACTAGCATTACTGTCTCAGGTTGCCAGGCATCTAGTTTTCAACTGGAATACCCAGTTGAAAAGGGACGCTGGTGGCTCTGGTCAGTATTGCTGGTGACTCTGGTCAGCACTGCTGACCAGGCCATTAAAAGTCTGATAAGTGGCACAACATTGCTAAGGCAGGCTCCCTTCCTGTCCTTTCTCTACACAATTCCTAGAAGTAGACAGCATGTCCCTGTGGCCCCCTAGGCACAGGGACAGCTAGGGAGGCTCTGTGTAATGCCCTCTCCAAACCTCCAAGTGCCTCTCCAGTCCTGAGACCACAGCTGTCAGTGACCCCTTTGATCCAAGATGTGCAAAGGATAGGGGGAAATTTCTTATTTGACTTGAGGGTCTTGATTCCTATGGGGGTGCAGTGTTAAAACAGAACAAGAAGAGTTTGGAAATGTAGCATTAATGTAATCAGATAGCTGTATTATATGATCAAATATTGTCATTGATTGTGTCATCTATTGAATTCATGTAATGTGTGATAAATTAACCATAATACTGTATTACATCATTTTACTGTATTGTTTTGTTGGCAAAACTCCAAGAATAGAATATTTTGTCTGGGATCTCTCTCTCTCTCTCTGCTTACAAATAGCAGATTATTATACAGGTTCATTGATTGAATAGCACAGGTCATTTGACAAAACCTAATTAAAAGCCTAGTTTTATGAGATTTGCTAAGGGTATGTCTACATTATGAAATTAGATTTAATTTATTGAGGTTGACATTTAGCATCCGATTTTATAAAGTCAAAAAGTGCATGTCCTCACTAAACATATGTGGTTGACAGAGTGGCTATGTCTAGACTACATGGCTCCGTCGACGGAGCCATGTAAAATAGTTTATTCGGCATAGGCAAAGAGGTGGGGATTTAAATAATCCCCGCTTCATTAAAATAAGAATGGCTGCCGCGCTGTGCTGACGATCAGCTGATCCGGCACAGCGGGGTAGTCTAGATGCGCCGCGGTCGACAAGGGAAGCCTTTGTCAACTGCTCTGGTAAGCCTCGATTCCCTTGTCGACTGCGGCGCGTCTAGACTGCCCCGCTGTGCCAGATTAGCTGATCGTCAGCACAGCGCGGTGGCCATTTTTATTTTAATGAAGCGGGGATTATTTAAATCCCCGCCTCTTTTTGCCTATGCCGAATAAACTATTTTACATGGCTCCGTCGATGGAGCCATGTAGTCTAGACATAGCCAGTATGTCCCCACTACCATCAGGGCTGGCCTTAGGCTGATTCGCCCAATTCCCCCGAATGGGGCCCTGCGCCTAAAGGTGCCCCGCGCCCTGAACCCGGAAGTGTGCAGGGCACCATGGGCAACAAGTTAATATTCAGAGCCAGGGCCCTGCTCCAGCAATATGTGGAGCTGGGTCTCTCCCCCGGCTCTGCCTGGAGCGGGTCCTGGCCCCCGCCGGCCCCTCCGTGCGTCCTCCCACCCCGCCCCCAGAGCTTCCCCCCCGGCCCCAGACCGTCCCTGCCGTGCGCAGCTCTCAGTGTAGCTCCTCCTCGCCAGCGTGCGCTGCTGCCATGCGCGGCGTTGCAGGTGAGCGAGGAGGACGCCTGGGCGTGATGTGATGTCATGGCCCGGGACTTTAAAACTCCTTGGAGGCACGTTGCATCGTGTGGCCTGGCTCCGGGTTCGGAGTCTGGGGCCCGAGCGCAGACTCCGACCCTGCAAAGTGGAAGGCAGAAGGTAGGGGAGGGGGAAAACTAGGGGAAGGGGCTTGTGTGGAGGGGGAGGGCGGGGAGAGGAAGGGGCTTGTGCGGAGGGGGAGAGGAAGGGGCTTGTGCGGAGGGGGAGGGGGAAGAAAGGGGAAGGCACCAAGAGACAGGGTGGAGGAGAGACAAATGCCAGGGGGCCAAGTGCAGACAATGAGGAAAAGGGCAGGAGGGGAGGTGTCAGTGGGAGGGGGGACAGGGTGATGCTGGGAGAGGAGAAGAGAGGGGAAGGGCATTGGGGGCTAGAGGGGAGAGGGGAGGTGCTGGGAGAAGGCTTGAAAGAAGGGGTGGGCATGAGAAAGGTGGGGATGGAGCAAGTCATGTGTGAGGGCACAGAGGGGCAGGAGGGGAACGGGGCAGAGAGTGGTGAGGGGTGGGCATCAGGGAAAGAGAGGCAAAGGGGCAGGGGCAGTAAGGAAGGGGGCACCAGGAGGGTGCAGGGCTAAGGGAAGGTGCAGGTGCCAGGGGATTCTGGGGTGAAGCAGAAGGGCAGACACCTGCAGGGGAGGGACCAGCACCAGAAGAGAGAGGCAGGGCAGGTGTGTAGAGGGAGGTGTTAGAAGAGGGGTAGCTCACATGATCAGAGTGGGGTTCTGGAGGAGTGGGCACAGGGAGGAGAGAAGGGCTGGTGGAGGGGGGCAGGTCGCAGGAGGGCTGAGGGCAGTGAGAAGGGCAGGAGTCAGGACAGCAGAGGAGGGTGAGGAGTTGGGAGGCAGCAGGCACCAGGGGAGCTGATGGAGCAAGAGGAGAAGACATGGAAGCAGAGAGAAAAGGTAAAGGTTTATAAAATATTTATTAATAACTTGGGTGCCACAGTGGCACATCCAAACAAGCTACATGAACTCAGTACAGGTGCACAGCACAAAATCCATTCTGCTCATGGGAGGAAACTCTTAGGCTATGTCTACACTGGCAGCTTCTTGTGCAAGAACATCTTGCGCAAGAACACGTCCACACTACCATGTGCAAGCTCTGCTTTTGCGCAAAAGCATCCATGGCAGTGTGGACGCTTTCTTGAGCAAGAAAGCTCCAATGGCCATTTTAGCCATAGCGGTTTCTTGCGCAAGAAATCCCTGCCGAGCATCCACACTGCCCTCTTGCGCAAGAGAGATTATACCTGTTAGAAAAGAGCGTAGCTCTTGCGCAAGACGCCCTCTCTTACCACGCCGTACTGTAAATTTCCTTGCGCAAGAGCAGGCGGGCAGTGTGGCTGCCCTGTGGGTTCTTGCGCAAGAACGGCTGTACTTGCGTAAGAAGCCGGGAGTGTAGACATAGCCTTAGAGGGAACACTTCCCTCAGTCTCTCTGCCCCTGAGTTAATGTCACACACATTGGGTTAATGCAATTGCAGGATAGTTGCGTTTGGTGGGGGCCAAACTAATCCCTGTTGGTAGGAGGATGGTGGGAAAAGTCCTTCGAGAGGGGTGACACGACACCTTTTACTTCTGGTCATGTGTCCATCTTGCCCCGAGCATGTTACCTCCAGAGGCCTGGTTAACGGAGGTCAGGGGGTGTGGCGTGGTTAATAGGGGCCAGGGGGTGTGGCTAATGGGGCACCACCAAAAATTATACAAATCTGCCGGTCCCGGAGGAGTGCATCGGCTGCCTGCGCCACAGGAGGTGTGAGTTTAGCGCAGGGTCTTCTTGTGCCGCAGGAGGGTGTGTGTGTGTGTTGGCGGAGGATTTTTTTTGTGCTGTGGTGGTTTTTTTTTTTTTTTTTGGCTCAACCAAAATTGCTGTGGGGCCCCGTCGAAACTGTTCGAATTGGGCCCCGCACTTCCTAAAGCCAGCCCTGATTACCATGGTTCCCATTGACTCTAACAGTGATTTGCTGTGGGTAGTTCCTGCTGCCCATTTGAATTCTGGATTAGGCTCACAATGAGTGATGGGACAAAAACATTGTCACAGGTACTTCTGGGTATGTGTTGTCAGCCTCCCATGACATACTTATCTCCTCCCTTCCTCCCTACTTGAAAGCAATGGGAAGCAATTGTTTTGTACTGTTTTTCCCTGGTTATCCATGCAGACACCATAGCAGGGCAAGCATGGACCCTGCTCAGCTGCAAACTGCTGTGGCAAGCATTGCAAACACCTCATGCATTATGCTGTGATTTGTCCAGAGCCTTAACCAGGAGCTGCCTGCACAAGGAAGAATGTGAGGAGGCCACTCATACAGACATGCAGGAACATGTTATGGAGTACCTAGCATGTGCTGGCAGCAGTCGGACATGTTGACACAGTGGAATGCTGATTCTGTTCCCAGTAAACAAGTACAGACTGGTGGAACCACATTGTAATGCAGCTATTGGACGAAGAGTCATGTGGTACTGTAAAGACTAACAGATTTATTTGAGCATAAGCTTTTGTGGGCAAAGAACCACTTTGTCAGATGTGTTAGAGTAGAAATTACAGAGGCAGACATATGTAACCCTTCTGCCAGGCCGAGTTAATAGCAGCAAGGGCCGGGTTCAGTATCTAGGGGTCTCCTCCCAACAAGGTAATACAACACCGGCTCGAGCCCCCACCCAGTGACCTGGGAAATCTTACATACACCACTGGGCGCCTTAAAGAGGCAATTCTTCCCCTCTTGCAAGCACAGAGCCTCGGTATAGCAGCAAACCTTTAATAACATGAGGTAACCGACATCAGCATTAAATTGGGAAAACACCACAACTCAGCATTAAATTGGGAAAACACCACAACTCGGATTCATAGACCAAACATGAGCAAAGACCCACCCCCCAGCCACGAATCACCCAAAGTCCCAAAAGTCCAGCACCCCAAGAGTCTCTTGAGTCCAGCAACCCAAAAAATCACCCAAAGTCCCAAAGTCCAACACCCCAAAAGTCTCTGCCCCGGGTCAGTGCCGCCCCAGGGTTCAAAAGTTCACCCGGCAGGGTTTTACCATCCCAACCTGGAGGGGGCAGAGATTGATACACCTTACGTGGTCCGCCGATGACTCCGCCTCTCCGTAGGGTTCTGCTGCCGCTGTCAACGCAAGTCACTCCGCCACACTCCACCTGTTGTCCAATGAGCCGCCTCAGCTGTCCCACGAACTGTCCGGCTCCGCCAGCCATCTCGGTCCACGCCCCTGGCCGCCAGCTGGTTGCTCCTGCAGCTGCTCCACTGGCTGTCTGCTGCCGCTCCTACCTGCCGCAGGGCGTCCCCGCCAGCCGCTCTGCTGGCCGCCTGCACCCACCGGTCGCCCCCCCCAAACCGCTTTGCTGTCTGCCTGCACCTGCCGGTCGTCCCGCAAACCACTCTGCTATGCACCTACACTTGCTGGTTGTCCCTGCAAGCTGCTCTGCTAGTAGCTCAGCAGCATAGCACCAGGCTTCCCACAGCAATAGTGATTTCAGCTCTTCCGCAGCATAGCGCCAGGCTCCCCACAGCAATTTCAGCTCTTCAGCAAGTTCAGCTCATAATAGAGAAGCCTCAGTGCTAGTGCTCCACTGGCCCACAGTGAAGTCAACTCAGCAGCTCATACCTAGACTCCTAATGGAATCCAAATTAGTTCTGATATTCCACAGTGGAGAGAGGAGAAAGTGTAATCGGTGTTGTTTAAGCCCTCAGACACAGACAACCCACCAGGTACAAAGACCTATCCCCCAGCCTCTCTCAACTTGACTGGGTTTGGAACCCATGCCCCTTGTCTAGAGAGTGCTACTTAGTTTATGGTGAATCCCTCTGTCATAAACAGTTCCACCATTCCATTGTCCTTGATTCACATAATCAGGGTAACAACACTTTTATCCCCCCTGCCTCAATAACAGAGAGACTGGGGATCCCACAGTGGCCAAAGTGACCATTTGGGCTGCTGTGAGCACATATTAGGAGGGGTGGGTGTGTCTATGCAAATTGGGTGTATCTATGCAAATGAGATCAGCCCCTGAAGTCTCTTTGCGCCACTCGCCACAGTTCACCACCAGATGTCAGGGTAGAGCTTATCCTGACCCTGCTTACACATAAATTTACTAGCACATGAAAAGAAAGGAGTTATCAAGTGGACAACCAATAGTAACTAGGCTAATTCAGTCAGGGTAAGTATGGCCCACTCCCAACAGTTGATGAGGAGGTGTGAATACCAAGATAGGAAAAGTTGCTTTTGTAAAGAGGCAGCCATTCCCAGTCTCAGATTAATAGTGTTAAATTTGCAAATGAATTGCAGCTCTGCAGTTTCTCTTTGAAGTCTGTTTTTGAAGCTATTTTTGTTGAGGAGTGGCTATTTTTCAATCGCTTGAGGTATATCTACAGAGCAACATTATTTCGAAATAATTAGTGTTATTTCAAAATAACTTAGTCTGAGTCTACTCAGCACACAGGGATCATGTAATTAAAAAGTCGCTTCTGTGGCTCACATTGTATATTATATACAGGCCTGCTGATGTGGAGACCAAAGAATCATAGAATCATGCAGGTGTAAGAGACCTCAAGAGGTCATCAAGTCCAGCCCTCTTCCCAAAGCAGGACCAATCCCAACTAAATCAACCCAGCCAGGGCTTTGTCAAGCCGAGTCTTAAAAACCTCTAGGGAAGGAGATTCCATCACCTCCCTAGGTAACCCTTGCAGTGCTTCACCACCCTCCTAGAAGTGAGGAGAGCCGCGGAAAGCCGCGTGTTCCGTTCCTAATATCCAACCTGGACTTCTCCCACCACAACTTGAGATCATTGCTCCTTGTTCTGCCATCTGTCACTACTGTGAACAGCCTTTCTCCATCCTCTTTGGAACCTCCCTTCAGGAAGTTGAAGGCTGCTATCAAATCCCCCCTCACTCTTCGCTTCTGCAGACTAAACAGACCCAACTCCCTCAGCCTCTCCTCATAGGTCATGTGTTCCAGCCCCTTAATCATTTTGGTTGCCCTCTGCTGGACCCTCTCCAATGCGTCCACATCCTTTCTATAATGGGGGGCCCAGAACTGGACTCAATACTCCAGGGCTGTGTCTACACTGGGCCACTTATTCCGGAAAATCAGCCGCTTTTCCGGAATAAGCTGCGAGCGGTCTACACTGGCCCCTTGAATTTCCGGAAAAGCACTGACGATCTACAGTAAGAAATCAGCTGCTTTTTCCGGAAAACTATGCTGCTCCCGCTCAGGCAAAGTCCTTTTTCCGGAAAACTGTTCCGAAAAGGGCCAGTGTAGACAGCCCAGTAGTCTTTTCCGCAAAAAAGCCCCGATCGCAAAAAAAGCGATCGGGCCTTTTTTCCGGAAAAGCGCGTCTACATTGGCCACGGACACTTTTCCGGAAAAAGGGCTTTTCCGGAAAAGCATCCTGCCAATGTAGACGCTCTTTCTCCGGAAATACTTATAACGGAAAACTATTCCGTTTTAAGCATTTCCGGAAAATCATGCCAGTGTAGACGTAGCCCAGATGTGGCCTCACCGGAGCCAAATAAAGGGGAATAATCACTTCTCTGCATCTGCTGGCAATGCTCCTCCTAATGCACCCTAATATGCCATTAGCTTTCTTGGCTACAAGGGCACACTGTTGACTCATATCCAGCTTCTCATCCACTGTAATCTCCAGGTCCTTTTCAGCAGAACTGCTACTTAGCCAGTCGGTCCTCAGCCTGTAACAATGCTTGGGATTCTTCCGTCCCAAGTGCAGGACTCTACACATGTCCTTGTTGAACCTCATCAGATTTCTTTTGGCCCAATCCTCTAATTGGTCTAGGTCACTCTGGACCCTATCCCTGCCCTTCAGCGCATCTACCGCTCCCCCTAGCTTAGTGTCATCTGCAAACTTGCTGAGGGTGCAAACCATCCCCTCATCCAGGTCATTAATAAAGATGTTGAACAAAACCTGCCCTAGAACTGATCCTTGGGGCACTCCACTAGAAACCGACCGCCAACCTGACATCAAACCATGGATCACTACCCGTTGGGCCGACAGTCTAGCCAGCTTTCTATCCAACTTACAGTCCATTTATCTAATCCATACTTCCTTAACTTGCTGGCAAGAATATTGTGGGAGACTGTATCAAAAGCTTTGCTAAAGTCAAGGTATATCACATCCACCGACTTTCCCATATCCACAGAGCCAGTTACCTCATCATAGAAGCTAATCAGATTGGTCAGGCATGACTTGCCCTTGGTGAATCCATGTTGACTATTCCTGATCACTTTCCCCTCTTCCAAGTGCTTCAAAATGGATTCCTTGAGGATCCCCTCCATGATTTTTCCGGGGGCTGAGTTAAGGCTGTCTGCTCTGTAGTTCCTTGGATTGTCCTTCTTCCCTTCTTTAAAGACGGGCACTACATTTGCCTTTTTCCAGTCATCCGGGATCTCTCCCAAGCTCCACGAGTTTTCGAAGATAATGGCCAAAGGCTCTGCAATGACATTTGCCAACTCCCTCAGTACCCTCAGGTGCATTAAATCCGGACCCATGGATTTGTGTATGTCTAGCTTTTCTAAACAGTTCCTAACCTGTTCTTTCTCCACCAAGGGTTGCCCGCCTCCTTCCCATACTGCCTTGCCTAGTGCAGTAGTGTGGGAGCTGACCTTGTCTGTGAAGACAGAGGCAAAGAAAGGCAGCTACTCCGGGGGCCCAGGAATTCAAAAGGACTCGGGGCTCCTGGCCACCTTCTCTACCGCAGGAGAGGTGGGTGGCCAGAGCCACAGGCCCTTTAAATTGCCTCCGGAGTGCTGCATGGCATTCTCCAGGCAGCGTTTAGGGCTGCCTGTGGGCAGAGGGGCCACAGTGCAGCATGCTCTGAATAATACTGAAGGCTGGCTGTCTCCAGCCATTCCCCTTCTGCCCACCCCTTCCAGGAGTACAGAGGATCCCTCATCCCTACCTCGCCCAGGGGCCCTGCAAGTCTGTCAGCTCCCCTGATTATGTAGGGCAGGAGTGGGGAACCTCAGGCCCAGGGGCCAGATGCGACCCTCGTGCTGGTGCTCCAGTCCTCCTGTTGTCCCCCTCACCCAAGCTGGAGCACACAATCTACTAGGCTGCCCCCCTCTGCTGTGCAAGGGAAATGTGCAGAGTGTCTTTCTCCTTCTAGTCGGGGGCCACAGTGAAGAGTTTTTTTCCACTTCTCCTTTGTGTGCAGCCCCCGACTGATTTTTCTGTGGGTCAGTAGCCCTCAACCCAAAAAAGGTCCCCAACCCCTGATATAGGGGGACATAGGTGCGTAACTGAGGGTATTTGGATGAATTTCAGATGCCCAAGTTAGGTGTTGCAATATGCAGCGTCACAATATCAAAGTCCCTTTGTGGGTCTGGATCTGTTTGAAGTGTAAATACAAAAACATGCCTGGCATTTTATCTACTAACTGCATGATATGTTCCCTTGATTTCCTTTCAACACACTGAATAGAACCAGTTTTTCTCCTCTGAAGTTCACTGAATCTAATTACAATAGTATCTAAGGGAAACCTTTTATGTTGTGAGACCATTTACCAAGTTGTGAAACAGTGATTACACAATGTTCTTCTGCTTCAGTCAAGTCTACTCACAGATACTGCAGTGAAAATTTATGAGAAACCCCAAGCCCCGATGATTGTTTTGATTCAGATCAGATAAGCACACTGATAATTTTATTTAAGACAGTTTTGCTCTGGGAGCCAATATGATCAGAGCAGAACAAAATGGGCTATTTCAGTTCCACAGAGTTTGCTCATAAATATTATTGGAGTTCAACACTTGAATAAATATAACTCAAATGTATCTATCAACCAGGTACATTGGCTAATAAACAAACAAACAAACAAACATGCGGTAAAATTCAAAGATCTGATTGTACCCAATTTTTCCTCAGTTCTTACTGGGCCTAACTCCCAATGAAGTCAGAGTTTTCATAAATGAGGAATAAGTACAAATGAAGTAAGGGCCTCAGGATTCAACCATAGGCCATATCAAAACAAATATATTCAGATTAATAATGTTCACACTCCCGTAATTGTATTATTAATTTAAAAAATATTTTAGGACATGAACAGAGAAGTGTGAGAGAGAAAACTTCTTGTTGTTGCTCTCTTCACAGAAATAAAAGCCAATTCATTGAATTCAAATGGCTTGAATTTATGTTCAAATTTTAGAAATAAAGCATCCATATGTTACTTACTGTACAGGATGAGTTTCAGGCACTGAACAGCTACCCTGCTCCAGAAAAAGAATAGAAGCCTGGTCTGCACTTAAAATTTGGATTGACACAGTTACGGTTCTCCAGCCCATGTAAATCCAAACCCCTGAGTGCAGTTGCTATACTGACCTACCCCCATACAGACACAACTAAGCTGACAGAAGAATGCTTCCATCCATCTAACTACAGTCACCTGGGGCGAGGGTGGGGGTGGGGACAGAGCTTCTACTGCAATAGAAAAACACTTTCTGTCACTGAGATCTGCCTTTACACTATGGACGAGCATAGCTATGGGTGCCCATACCATGATGTGACCTGTGATTCAGAAAGATGCACTTCCTCCTCTTTTAGCTCTAAGTAATAAGTTATCCATGCACATGCACCACGACTCACTGATGGCCAACTACTCTGGACAGTAAATAAGGGAAGGGGCATAACCAGGACACCTCTGACTCCCAACCCCCTTATTCACAAGGGGGGAGCCCCAGGGAAGCAGTTTCTGCTCTCCTTCCCACAGTTGAAGGCATAATCTGAGCAGTGGAGTAAGAAGTGCCTTGTTTTCCCTCACTTTTCTATATGCCCAAGTAAAGGACGTGATGGTCCATTACACTCTAGACCAGTGTTTCTTAAACTATGTTCCGCGGAACACTGGTGTTCCGTGAACAACTCGCAGGTGTGCCACGACCTCTTCTTTGTTTTTGTCTTTTTTTTGGTCTGACAATTTTTTTAAAGAAAATTTTCATAGGTGTTCCTCATTAAAAAAATATTATTGTTTGGTGTTCCATGGTCTCAAAAAGTTTAAGAAACACTGCTCTAGACATAAGCTTTGTGTGTTTTGGGGTCAAAATCCTGGTAGTTAGTTACTGCACGTCCTCCTTAAACGTCTACATGGAGGAGGGGCTACTTCATACAATTTTTCTGAAGAATATAATTGAAATGGATGTTTTTCTCAAGATTAGTAATGTGTACTTGTTTTACTTTTCCTTCCCCATAGGCAGCAGCGGATATAGGGCAGGGCGAGCGGGGAGGCTGCCCCAGGCGCCGCGCTTCAATAGGCCTCACGCATGCGCTACTACCTGTTGGCTGTGGCTGTGGCGCATGCGCAAAATTATGCTGCCCCAGGCCCCACACTTCAATAGGCCTCGCGCCCTGGGCCCCGCAAACTCTCATCCGCCCCTGCCCATAGGTATATTAGTGAGGGTAGCTCTCAGAAAACTGTTTTTTGTTTTAAGTATCAAATTAAAACTACTCAGGTTGATGCATGCCCATGATATTACAACTGGAAAAGTATACATTAAAATATCTGAAGAAAAATGAGTAATCTCATTGTAATGCATTTATCAAATGAGCTGCAAATCGAAAAAAAGAAATAAGAAGTAGCAAGGAGAATGAAAGGTGCTGTTTTGTTCACATAACTGCATAATACAATAGAGCGTACAGTTCAATGGACTCATTACTTACAGACAAAGCTTGTGTGGGCATAACCATAGGTGCCACGTTGTGAATGGACTCAATAAATTCATATTTTTTTCCTTTAAAAAAATCTATGTGGAAGCCATGTGGATAATACTTTAAAATACTCAGCTCTATTCAGAGAGAGTCAATTTTGGGACATTGAAAGGTTGGCAGGCTCCTGGGAAAACATTAATTTTATGACTTTCTCTAAATGTATTTTCTGACACTGGTCTATCAAGATGGCTTCTTGGAACAGACTAGGCTTCATCAACAACAGAGGAAAAACATGCAGGCACAGAAACCACAGTGAATTCTTTTAATCAGTCAGATGTTTTCTAATATGAGTGAATTTAAGTTCTAAGTCAGCATGTTGAGATTAAGCTCATGGTAAGAGGCATTCCTACTCAGCAAAGAAATCAGTGTAAGTTACTCTTATTCTTTGTTGTAATTCACAGTTAAGGCCCTGATCCTGCAAACACTCTGGCCATAACAGGATTTCAGTGGGACTACTCACATTAATAAAAAATAAACCAGTCTTTCCCTTTCTGCTATTACTATTTCTTGGTTATTTTTATAGTGACCAAAATATGCTTCACTTTTTGAAAAGATGTGGAAACTGTCTTGGTTGAAACAGCATGCAAAGCAAAATACATTATTGAAATGATAAATATAATGAATGAAGAGAGCTGTAATAGATTCAGGTTGTGGAACTTTCAAAGAAATGGGCTCTTCTGCTGCTAATGTTAGGTGTTAGAACTCTGCATAAAGACATATGGTGACAGCTAGGACCTAGTAGTTCTGCTATGAGAAAGGTTGCAGAATCTTTCTAAGGTAGAGGAAATTGAGAGACTGTAAAATGATACATCAGTCCCAGTATCAAGAATACTTTAGGAGAAAGTTTAGGCTGAGGTCCTTTTTTTTTGTTTAAAGGAACAATAAAATAAATCTAAGGAAAGGGATGAGTGTGTGTGTTCTCTGCTGGGAGTCGAGCGGGAACTCATATCAAGTTCAGTGACAAATAGTAGTGACAAGATAGGATGCAGATGGACAATAATGCAGTTACTCATTTTGAGCATATGTATATTATGGTGATCCATTAAAAAACTGAGCATTAACTCTTACTTGGATCAGATATGTGCTGGAATATGGAGAGGACAAAAAGGCACATATAAAGACAAACCTAATTATAGAAGGAAGAAAAAGCGGAGGCATATTGGGAAAGTATGATAAACCTTTTTATAATGATATTTTACAAAAAAAAATTATAGCCACTGAAAATGTAGATAAACATAGGTGATAACTTCATTCTAGTGAGAGGAACAACCTATCTGAGCTTTGATCTTGTACTGTGCCTCATTGTTTCAATTCTTGATGGATTCACAGCCTTAGACCTTGATTCTGCAAACAAAGTTTAATGGGATTACTGTATTGTGCAAAGGTAAGCACGCTACTGTATTCTACAGTTCAAGATCAAAGATTAAACTGTTGCTCATGTTCTTAGAACCTGAAAATATCTTCTACTGGTGAAAGAATGTTATACTTTACAGTTGCCAAACCACATATAACAACTCCTTCTTGATGTCATATTGTCCTACCACTCCTTCCCCTTATCATATCTCCTTCATCTTTCACTTTGACATCTGTAATTTTACATTAATATATTAATCCACACTGTTTCAGCAAAAATAGTTTCTACAGTGTATGCCTGATCCTTTAATTTTGCTTGATGGTTTAACAATATTGTTTGTCCCAAATTAGAAAGGCCAAGGCACAAAAACTAGATTGAACTAGCTAGAGACATAAAGGTAATAGGAAAACATTCTACACATGCATTAGAAGAAAGAGGAAGACTAAAGTTAGGGTAGGCCTGTTACTCAGCGAGAGAGGAAAAACAGCAGAAAATGTGGAAATGACGGAACTGCTAAATGGCTTTTTTGTTTCAGTTTTCACCAAAAAGTTTAGTAGCAATTGGATCAGAGGCTAAATAGAGAAAGAACAAGTTAAAAATTACTTAGATAAGTTAACTGTCTTCAAGTCAGACGCATCTGATGAAATACACCCTAGGCCTAGAATACTCAAGGAACTGATGAAGGAGTTAATTGCAAATGGCTCAGATATCTTCTAAAAGTCATGGAAGACAGAAGAGATTACAGAGGACTCAAAAAAGGGCAAATACTGTGCTCATCTATAAAAAGTGAATAAGGACTACCTGGGGACTTACAGAGCAGTCAATTTAACTTTCATATCAGATAAAATAATGGAGCAGCAAATAGTTAAACAATTTGCCAACACCTAGAAGATAATAAGATTATAAGTAACAGTCAGCATGGATTTGTCAAGAAAAAATTGATTCAAACCAATCTACTAGCCTTTGACAGGGTAACAAACCTTGTAGATAGAGAGGAACCAGTAGATGTGGTATATCTTGGCTTCAGGAAGGCTTTTGTTACTGACTTAAATGACTGTCTCATAAACAAAATATGGAAATACAACCTAGATCAGTGGTTCCCAAACTGTGGGGCATATGGAGGAAGATTCAGTGGTGGGTGTGAGGGCCCAGGCCAGCCCCTATGGGAGGCAGAGAGGGAGTGCCACCCAGCCCTATTGTGCTCCCCGTTCTGCTCCTGGGTCCCATCCATGGCTCTGCTCCCACTCCCTACCTCTGGACCAGCCCCTAGTTCTGCTCTGCTCCTGGCTAGCTCTGCCCTCATTATCCCTCCAATCCCATCCCCACTTTGGCCCCATGTCTGCTTTCAGCCCAGGCGCCTATGCTGAGCTAACTGTGCAGTAATGGAGGGGGAATGCAAAGAGTTTCCATTACTGATAAGAGGAGGATGCCAAGAAAAATGTGAGCACCATTGAGAGTGATGAAGCTAATATAAAGTATGTGTATAACTGGAAGGAAAACCATTCCCAGAAAGTAGTTATCAGTGGTTCACAGTCCAGCTGAAAGGGCATATTGAATCAGGTCCTGCAGAGATCAGTTCTGGGTCTGGTTCTGCTCTATTCAATATCTGTGTCAATGATTTAGATAATGGCATAGAGAGTTTGCAGACGATACCAAGCTGGGAGGGGTTGCAAATGCTTTGGAGGATAGGATTAAAATTTAAAATGATCTGGAACTGGAAATATAATCTAAAGATAATAGGATGAAATTCAATAAAGACAAATGAAAAGTACTCCATTAAAAAAGGAACCAACAGTTGCACACATACAGAATGGGAAATGACTACATAGGAAAGAGTAGTGCAGCAAGGAATTGAGGTTTTTACTGGATCACAAGCTAAATATGAATTAACAGTGTAAGCAAATAAGCAAACATTCTGGGATGTATTAACATGGGTGTTGTAAGTAAGACACTGAAGATATGTCTACACTTGCACCCTCTTTCGAGACAGGGATGCAAATGAAGATATTCGAAATTGCAAATGAAGCTGGGATTTAAATATCCCATGCTTCATTTGCATATTTGCATTATAGCACTATTTCAAAATAGTGCTATTTCAAAATAACAGATGCTGTTAAGACACGGTTATTTCGAGAGAAAACCCTTGTCTCGAAATAACCCATATTCCTCATACAATGAGGTTTACCAGTTATTTCGAGAGAAGGGTTTTCTGTTATTTCGAAATAGAGCCGTAATGCGAATATGCAAATGAAGCATGAGATATTTAAATCCCGGCTTCATTTGCAATTTCGAATGTCTTCATTTGCATCCCTCTCTCGAAAGAGGGTGCAAGTGTAGACATACCCTTACAGAGGTAATTCTGTTCTACTCCACGCTGATCAAGTCTCAACTGGAGTACTGTGTCCAGTTCTGAGTACCACATTTTGGGAGAGATGTGCATTTATTGAAGAGACTCCAGAGAAGACCAACAAAAATGATTAAAGGTCTAGGAAACAACCTATGAGAGAAGGCTGAAAAAATTGCATTTACTTAGTCAGGAGAAGAAAAGACTAAGAGGGAATATAACAGTTTTAAAGTATATAAAAGGTTGTTACAAGGAGGAGGAAGAAAAAAATGTTTCTTTTAACCTCCAAGGATAGGACAAGAAGCAGTGGTCTTAAATTACATCAGTGAAGGGTTAGGTTGAACATTAGGAAAAACTTCCTGTCAGGGTAGTCAAGCACTGGAATAAATTGCCTAGTGAGGTTGTAGAATTTCCAACATTATTGATTTTTTAAGAAGATGTAAGGCAAACAACTATCACAGATGATCCAGATAATAAATTAGTCCTGCCATACGTGCAGGAGACTTGATTAGAAGGCCTCCAATTTTATGATTGTGTGCTAACAGGTGCAATGGTATGCAAATTCCCTCTAACACTAACGCTAAACTACAAGCTTTTTCCGGAAGAGGAAATGCAAATGTAGTGCTCATTTGCATATGTCAGGCTCTCATTTGCATATTCTCTTCTGATTCTTTTTGCGGAAGAGCTTTTTGCACAAAAAAACCCTTTTGCGCAAAAGCCCTTCTTTCTCATTTTTGGAGGAAGAAGGGCTCTTGCGCAAAAGGGTTTTTTTGCGCAAAATGGACCCGTCTACACTGCTTTTTTTGTGCAAAAACCTCTTCTGCAAAAAGCATCGGAAGAGAATGTGCAAATGAAGTGCAAGAAGTTGCTAATGAGCGCTTCATTTGCATTGCCTCTTCTGCAAAAAAGAGGTAGTGTAGACGGTGCAACTACCTAGTATGCCTCCCACAGGGGCTCAGGTATGCCACCAAGGAGAGATGCCTCTCCCCAAGTCCTGGAGCTGCAACAGTGAGGGGAGGTGCCTCTCCCCTGGCCCTGAGCTGCTGCACTGAGAGAGGGCTGGAGGTAGACCTCTCTCCCTAAGACAGCCTGCATTCCAAACCCGTCCTCGCCAGCCCCACCCCGGATCCTGCATCCCTAGCTAGAGCCCTCATCGTTCCATATCTCAACTGTTTACCCCAGCCCTGAGTTCCTTCCCACACTCTGAACTCCTTGGCACCATCCCCACCACATATCATCCATGTGTGGAATGAATTTTATTATATGAACCAGTATGGACATAATGTGTCACACGTTGCCTCCATATTTGGTGCACATAACAAAATTCATTCCACATATAGATATAAAAATTGTGAACATCAGATGTGTCCCATACTGCTGTAATTATATTCTTATACCGGGAGTTATACACAATATTTTTTTCTTCTGAAATTCACATAAGAAGTTTGTAAAAAATCTTTAAAATATATTTTAAATTATTTTTAAAAATTTCACAAATTTTACATATTTGTGCATTAAAATTTGTTAAAACAATGTTATTTTAAGAATTTGGCTGAGTAAGGGATGATGCCAGTGCAAATTTTGCATAAGACAGCAATGCATATAAGAAATTCAGTGAACAGAAAACGGTCCATGTGACCTGATGTTAGTAGTAATGCTAGTGCGGTACCAGTCATTTGGTGTTTGTTCAGTTGTTTGTTTAGTTTTTCTTAAAAATTATAGAAAAAATCATTTGTATTTATTAACTTGAGATTTCTTCAAACCTGTGAAATTCAAGGTGCTCTCAGGACATTTTCTTTTCTTTTCATTTCTTTTCTTTTCTCCACAGAGTACTATTCCGTTGCCTCATCATGGCCTGGAGGGGACCCTGGGCTCTCAAAGGCTATGCCAGTGGAGTGTAAGCTCTGGCAGGTTTATCAAGCTGGAAAGGTTTTGAGTATGGCCCTGGCAGCAGACTGTGTGTCCACTGTTGAAGGACCAACCTAGCGAAGTACAAAGAGGTTTGTCACCAGAAGATTAGCCACCAGGTGACGATTTGGCCACAGCAACTATGAACACTATGCTAATACCGCATGACCTTCAGTCCTGTGAAGTTCCCTCTCACTTTCACAGTGATGGTGATGGTGGTGGAGTGGTGGATATGCAGGAGAGGGTGCTAAGAATCTTGCAGTAGTGAGATGGTCCATTTGTATTAAATTATATGTTGGCACACTGAATGTGCTATCCTGCTCAAGCAATGAGCAGGTTGATACATTGCTGGAAGAATTGCATTGTATTCACATTGATATTCTTGACATAATTGAAACCAGAAGAAAAAAGGAAGTCATGGCAAAATGGAAGGATGGATCACAAGTTCTTCTGGGAGAAGCAGAAGGAAAAGTCAGTGGAGTTGGATTTATTGTGCACCCGAAGGTGGCAGGAAACATCATTTCATGGATAATTTTATCATCTCGTTTCAGAGTGCTAATCATGAGTGTAGGCAAATGGGCCACCATGAAAATAATAGTAACCTACACACCGATGTCTACTGTGGAAGATGAAGAAGTAGAAAGGTTCTATGAAGAACTTGATAGGATTATTCAGATGAAAACAACAAACATAGGTCAAAATAAATATATTAATAAAATCACAGTGTTTAAGACTACTGTACTGGGGTTGACTCACTGCCACAGTGCCTCCTACTGGTCACATCAGGAATTAGTTCAGTTTGCTAGAGTACCCCACCTTCTGGCCAGTGTCTCACCCATTATCACTCTGCTCCACTGTCTCCATCCTCTGGCTCAGGACCTTCATCTCTTCCTGGACTGCAGTGTCCTCTTCAGGACACTGCCCCCCAGCAGTGCCCATTACTTCATTCTCATCCCTTTCCAGGCAGGTATCAGCAGTCCTCAGTCTGTACACCTGCTCTGTGGCCAACTGTAGCCCCAAAGTCTAGTCTCTTGCCTCAGGGGCAAGCTGCAGGCAGTGAAGGCCACACTCTTGGTGGCAAGGTGTGGAAAGAGGGGACCCAGGCCCAACCACTATTTTGGGTGACAGTCCAGGGACCCTCTGGCAGCAGCCTTGTCCTGCCCTCCTCTCCCCCTTAGCTGTTCACACTCCCTGAGACACTTTCCCAAGACTCTTGCACCTTCTCTGCTCTCGTATCAAGGCTTAGCCTCTCTCCAGTTCCCATTAGCCTGCCCAGCACAGTTCTGCTCAAGATGCTTCTGCCTGGGAATCCAGTCCTTCCCATTCACTGGTCAGTACCCAACCGCCCTTTGCTATGCTGAGCAGCTCCTTATATAAGGGCTGACCAAGCAAGTTGTCCTTTGATTGGCTCCCTATGAACCTTTTCCCTGATTGGAAGGGGTTTGTTCAGGGCCCTCGCCCGGACACCAGCCTGCTTTTAACCCCTCATTTGACAGAGTGGGGCAGCTGCTCTACTGCAACTATTAAAGAAGGAACTACTAAATCATTAGTCTGATCTCTTGTATATCATAGGCCACCACCAGCAGCAGCTAGCACCCATACAATAAACACAATAATGGAAATGAAACAAAGTAAATGACACAGGATATTACACTATTAAGTTCCACATGCAGAGAACAGAAGTGACCAAGGTAGATGAGCGCTCAAAGTCCCTACAAAAGCAGGGAAGTGATTAACTGAGATATACCCAGATAATCCTAGCAAACAACCTGCACCCACATGCTACACTGGAATGCACTCTTCCCCAATGTTCCTGCCAATCTGACCTCCAGAAGAAAATGATTTCTGACTGGACATATGACAGTGAGTTCAAGTGAAACTAAGTATGCAGCAAAAAACAACCAAACACCTGAGAGAGAGAATTCTCTGTGCCACATCAGAGTCCTGGCCCACTCCACCCACTGCCCTATCTTAGGGTATGTCTAGACTACATGGCTCCGTCGACAGAGCCATGTAGATGAGTTTACTAGACACAGGAAAATGAAGCGGCGATTTAAATAATCGCTGCTTCATTTACATCAAAATGGCCGCCACGCTGTGCCGATCAGCTGTTTGGCGGCAAAGCGTGGTAGTCTGGACGCTCCGCGGTCGACAACGGAAGCCTTTGTCGACCGCTCCGTTATGCCTCGTGGAATTTTGATGTAAATGAAGCGCCGATTATTTAAATCGCCGCTTCATTTTCCTGTGTCTAGTAAACTCATCTACATGGCTCCGTTGACGGAGCCATGTAGTCTAGACATACCCTTAGCCATAGCCATCCCTGATGCTTCAGAGGAAAGAAATGAAAAACCTCCCAGAATACACTAGGGGTGGGGGAATCCCTTCCTGATTCCTGTCAGTAGTTGCCTGGCAGAAACTCTGAAGCATGTGCATTAGAAACATAAGACAAACCAGGCGTGAACTCCAGGGTTGGTGAACAATTTATATCTCTTTGTTCCTATTTGAAATAATCTCCTAGTGTAGACATGGCCAAAGGAATTTATCTGAGAAACTTGCATGCAAAAAGGGGAATCGGAATAGAAGTTGAAAATCTCATTCTCTGCCTGTACTTTTAATATTGTAAAGTGAATCTGCACTAAGGTGCTATAGTGCCTGTGCTGCAGTAGTGTAGACATGGCATCAGTTGCAGTAACCTAATTCAAAGGCAATTATTTTGACCAGAAAATTAACCATAAATTGCTAACCAAGCCTCAGTAGAGAGCATAGGAAAATAAACTACAATTCGATTATTTGCTGTTGCAAGACACATTTGATTTTTAGGAAGAATATGGCCTCTGATATATTCTTATAACTGCAATTGCAAGCTTAGTAGCAGCATCCATCAGTTGGCAGTTTAATTTGCAGTTAAATCATTGACTCACACACAAATTTAAATACTGTTGTGTAAAATGGTATACACAAAGACTTGGTTGATTCAAAGTTATCTACTATAATTTGAGTTTGTCTGTCAGTGAGTGAGTGTGTCCGTCTTGTCTGTCTGTTGATGAGTTGTATTTTGTACGTTTAATGAAACTTACCCAAAAATAATAGCTCGCTCTCCCTCTTGCAGAGAAGCCCAGACTGTAGAATAGTCTGAAATGCCCCTTAGAGTTTTCCTGAAATTGTGTAGGGTAGATGAGGTTTGCTACAGAGACTTGGTTCAGTGTGTGTACAATACTCAAATTGGGCAATACCATTGGTGGTATAGAAGCTACCCTTCCTCCTCCCACTTGGCGTATGTAAACTCAGACTTGAATCCAGGGCTGGCCTTACCATGAGGCGAACTGAGGCGGCCGCCTCAGGTGCCAGACTGTGGGGGGGGGGGGAGGGGTAGGGGCACCACTAGGACCCAGAGTGTAGAAAATTGTGTCTGCTGCTGGTGCATATGTATTCTCTCTGCTTTAGATGCACAGAGATGGTGGTAGAGTAGAATAGGAAGAAGGCAGAATTGAGACCTTTCAAAGTTTTGGCCCAAGTGAGGGGGGCATCATTTTGAGCTCCCCGCCTCAGGTGCCAAAATGTTGTGGGCTGGCCCTGCTTGAATCTTGGTTGCTCTGTTCCTTGTGTAGTCATTCATACCTGCACAAGGTAACTCAGCATCAGCTGTCACATCCAAATGGTACCTATATTGAACAGCTGTAAAGACTATGCAAGGTACAAGGAGAGACAAACCAGTTTAATTGGGATACTTTACAAATTTTTAGTTAAATGTGGGATAGAGAATAAGACAGAGAATATCTTATTGCCTCTATATAAAACCATGGTACACCCACATCTTGAATACTGCATACAGATGTGGTCGCCTCATCTCAAAAAGATATATTGACATTGGAAAAGGTTCAAAGAAGGGCAACAAAAAGGATTAGGGGTTTGGAATGAGTCCCATATGAAGAGAGATTAAAAAGACTTGGACTTTTCAGCTTAGAAAAGAGGAGACTAAAGGGGGATATGATAGAGGTCTATAAAATCATGACAGGTGTGGAAAAAGCAAATAAGGAAACGTTATTTACTTGTTTCCATACTATAAGAACTAGGGGTTACCAAAAGAAATTAATAGGTAGGAGGTTTAAAACAAAAAAAAAGGAAGTTTTTCTTCACACAGCACATAGTCAACCGGTGGAATTCCTTTGCCAGACTAAGGACTGGCTAAGACTTTAACTGGGTTCAAAAAAGACTAAGACTTTAACTGGGTTCAAAAAAGAGCTAGATAAATTCATGGAAGTTAGGTCCATCAATAGGGTTGCCAGGTGTCTGGTATTGACTGGGACAGGTGTTTTCGCCTCCTGTCCTGTAAAAAAATTCAGAAAATACCGGACACCTAAAATCGGGGCCGGCCTTAGGCCGATTTGCCCAATTTCCCGGCATGGGGCCCTGCGTCTGAGGGGGCCCCGCGCCCAGGGGAGCGACGCATGCGCTGTGTGCCGGGAGCACGACGCTTGCGCGGGGCCCCCCCAGGCGCACAGCGCATGCGTCGTGACGTCCGGGACGCACGGCGTATGCGTCATGATGTCTGGGACACACGGTGCACGCGTCGTGCCCCGGGTGAGCGACGCATGCGCCATGCCGCCCGGGACCCCGCACATGTGCGGCCCCACCCCTGGAATCGGGCCCTGTGCTCTCTAGAGCCGGCCCTGCCTAAAATGGCCGATATTTTCTGATTTTTTCCCAGCCAGGAGGAGAAAACCCAGGTGCTTACTGGATTCCACAGGGGAGCTGTCAGGCTGGAGCAGGAAGACAAGATGGAGGATGGCCGCCGGCAGCCTGTTAGGGCCAAAAAGCCTCAAAAAGCATTTCTTAAAGGGGCCACGCTTTTTAAAATTTTTTTTGCTTAACAACTCTTGGGGTCCTTTTTTTGTTTTGTTTTGTTTTTGTTCAACAACTTTGGTCTCCCCCCTTTTTTCCTCAACAGAATTTTTTCCCCAGTGGTTTTTTTTGGGGGGTGGGGGGTGGGAAGGTTTGGTATTTTTGGTTAAACCATCTGGCAACCCTATCCATCAATGGCTATTAGCCAGGATGGGTAGGAATGGTGTACTTAGCCTCTGTTTGTCTGTAAATGGATGACAGGAGAGGGGTCGCATGATGATTACCCGTTATGTTCACTCCCTGTGGTGCATCTGGCATTGGCCATTGTTGGCAGACAGGATACTGGGCTAGATGGAACATTGGTCTGACCCATATGGCTGTTCTTATGTTCTTATTGAGGATTCTGTCTTTTTTTTTCCTCTGGCAAAGGCTGAAAACCTCACATACTGCCATAGATACATCAGATTTGTGGAAAAAATAACTAATTCCTTTACTAATTGACTAAAGTTTAACTCCTTCAATACTCAGAAATATTTTGGGAAATAATTTTTGAGATATCAATGGTAAGTAGAATTAATAATTTAAAGATGATTCAGTATTGCACAAGACTCAGTCATTAGATACTGATTGTTAGACTTTTCTTAACATAACAGCTGGTGGAGTAACTTGTACTGTAATTAGTTTCTTCTTATGAGCACTGAGTTTAAGTGAATTATATTCATAGGTTATTTGATGTGATAGGTGACCATAAGTAAGAATTTATCTTGCATTCTTATTAATTAGAGAGTTATTTGCGTGTAGCTGGAATACACAAATCCTGGTAAGATTTGTTGATTTTAATCAAACTTGCTTAAGTTCATCCAGATTCATGTGGTTTGGATTTGAACAAAGCTGTGGAGCCATAAAACTAAAGTGAACCCAGTGCAAATTACTGATAGCTCCAGATCACCCCTAAAGTTTCTGCTTAGCCTCTAGCTCAGGGGTCGGCAACCCCCAGCAAGCGTGCCACAAGCAGCATCCGAGCCGATTTTTACTGGCATGCAGGGCGGGAGCTCAGCCCTGCCCTTCCCCCCATGCAGCAGGGAGCCCGTGCTGTGAATCAAGCCTCAGTTGTACAGCTGCAGGCTGGAGCACCAGATCTGGCTTTGGGAGAGGGACTGGGAAAGGCACATGAGCATGCGTTCCTGAGGCTGCCTCCTGCTTCAGAAGGGGGTGAAGCAGGGCCTGCTCTACAAAGCCAGGGCTGGGCGGCTGGTACGTGTGGCACGCCAGGGACTGGACTGCGCCACATTGCTCCCCGTGGGCTAAGTGCGGGGGCATGGAGCCCCTTCCCCAGTGCCCCCCTGCTCCCGGCCGAGCTGGAGCTAGTCCTGCTCTGCCTGCCCCAACCCTGGAGCCACAGCCTGCAGGCAAAGGGCCGGGCAGGGCAGCAAAGAGATTCTGCCCTCCCCCGCCCTCTTCTCACCCGTGCTGTTCCCAGGGGTCTGCAAGTCACAGTGCTGCTGCCCTGCTGGTGTGTGCACTGGGGGCACAGTGATGTGGGGGCATGAGGGCGGGTGCAGGAGGATTCCAGGGCAGGATGGGAATGGGGCAATGCAGGGGATCAGGCTGCAGGGGAATCATGGAGCTGAGGGAAGTGAGGCTGGAGCAGAGGGAAGATGTGAAGGGGCATACAATTTTACTTTGCAGAAGCTGCACTTTCCTTTACTTCCCACTTCTTTGCCTCTGTACCCAATTAGTTATTTGGCTGCATTCTCATCCTCTTACCTTTTCTGTGTTACTCCCCGACCCCTCCTGCTCCCAAACTCCCTCTCCTACCGCCATCCCATCCCTCTCCTGCCACCAAACTCCCTTCCAGACCCTACCCTCCTCACCTTGTCCTGCACTCCACCTCCCACCCAGATCCTGCACCCCCATCCCTATCCCACTTGTTGGCAGCTCTGTCACTCACATTGAACCCTCATTTTTGTTCCTATTCCAGAGCCTAAGGGAGGCCACAAAATCCACTAACTCTGGAACCCCAGAAAAGTAAATCTGGCCTATGAGATCCCCTGAACCTTAGTCCTCCCTGTCCCTTCGCTCACCCCATGGGGGCTAGAGTGCCAGAAGAGTGAGGGGTCTCAGTTAGGGAGGCCACATCAGTGAGGGTTGGGGGTTTTGGGAGGAGTTTTTTGCTTCTCACTTGTGTGGTCCCCAAATGATTTTTCTGTTGCTCAGTGACCCCCAATCCAAAAATGTCCCCCAGCCGTGCCATAAAGAAAGAAACCATTGAAACCTTTTGTGTTGGACATAATATTTTACTTTATTTAAAATGAAGTTTGCTAAACTAACATGAGAAAGATAAAACTCTTAATCTGTTTAATAATTTAAATTAAACCATTCTCCCCAGCTGCAGCAATAGCAAAATGGGCTGCGTGTAATTAATGGTGAGTTTCCATTAGCAACTGGTAGTCTGCGGAAAGGTTTGCATTGACCCAAGTGGTCCACGGGTGTGCTGTGGCGAATGCCCCTCCCTCCGGGAGAGTGGCAAGGCCCAGGGCAGCAGGGTTCAATCTCGGCACGCCACTGTGGAAACATTGCTGGGACCCCGGGCCTCCCTGCTATTCCTGGACGTGGATTCTCGCTGAGGACCGCAAAGCTCTCATTTTGGGCCCAGCCCCTAGCTGCTGGCCTAGAGCAGACCCACACACTGGGAAGGGCCCACGCTGCCCACTGCAGGGTAGCTCAGAGATGCTCCCAGAACATCCCCTACTCCCACAATGAGCCCCCCCAACAGCTTTAGAGAAACCCCAGCCCGCTTGTACCAACATACCACAGAAAGGAGGGGGGAGAGGCGAAGAGGCAGCAACACTTTCCGACCAGGCAATGCTGCGCTGCTATTGCGGGGGTGGTTGCATGGGTGGGAAGCCTGAGGCTTGGGAGCCGCATCGTTTCCCTTCCCCCTTCCCTCCCATGAGAGAGAAGAGAATGGTAGAGTCTAAATTTGAATGAAACGGTCCCTGGAGCTGCGTTCTCCCCGCCCTGCTCCGGCAACAGGTGGGCCTGTGGGCGGGGCCGTGTGCAGAGGGTGGCTCTGCGCCCCGCCCGGAGGCGGGAGAGTAGCGGCGGCGGAGATTTGGGGCAGCCTCTCTCAGCCAGCTGGTGCCGGTGCGCGGGGAGCCGGGTAAGGGGGGCACGAGCCCACAGGGGAGCAGGGCGGAGCCCCTGACCCGCTGTCCCGGGCCGGCCGGCGCTCAGCCCCGGGCCCGTTTGGGGTGTGTGTGTGTGGGCGCGACTGCTGCACCCGACCCCCTGCCCGGGGATGGAAGCACCCGCCGCTGCGAAGGGAGCGCTGCGCTCGGCCCTCCTGCCAGCGCCGCCCGGGGCCCCGCTTGTGCTGCTCGGCGTTTCCTTAACTGTGGTGTCAGCGGCGTGGCTGCCGCGCCCGAGCCCCTATAGGGCTTGTTTCCTCGAGGGGCCGGGTAGCGTCTCAGGCTCAGCCCGCTCCCGCGCTGCGTCCCTGCTGGGCGAAGCAGATGCCTTCGTGGAGCCGAACGTTACCCAGGGTCCTGCTTGCCAGTTGTCCTAGCATCTTCCAGGCCAGCCTGGGGCCGCGAACCGGGGACATCCTGGCGGGGCGGGGCGGGGCTGTGTAAGCAGCATTGTCAGGGTAGTGCTGCCTCGTCTCTGTCTTCTTCCATGCTTCACTCGTGGCTCCCCCCCCACCCCCGCAAGCCGCCCCTGGGCTTGTCCTCATGGGGGAGGGGGGGCGCGAGAGTATCCAACGAAATCTTTAACCGTATTGCCTAGCAATTTTGGAGGTGCTAACTGGCTACAGCTGCTGACACTTTTACTGAGCTGTTGTATGGACCTGCTTTGATCAGGATCAGACAGCGCTGTGGTGGTAGCACTGTGGAACAGGCTAAGCTAGTTCTCCCATGTTTGCTAGTACTCGTGGGCATTTGGCCATGCTAAAGTGATGGGAGGCCTCCCTCAAATCTTCACTGCTGATACAGCCCCACAGAGGTGTATCCTAGAGAAGTATTTTGTATGTTACATAAATGTTAACTAATGCTTGTATTGCACTTTAGATTAAATAATCTATACAACTGGTAATAAAGTGAATACTGTGAGTACACTTACATTCATTGTGGTTCAAGAGTTTGCTAGTTTCAACAATACTGCCTATAATTAAGCAGCTTCAGGGGGTAGCAGAGTTAGTGTTTAAAGTGCAACCAGACTATTTTTTGTTTGTTTATCTTGTACAGACTAACAAAACATGAAGATGGTATTATGAGCTTTTGTGGGCATAGCCCACTTCTTCAGATGACCAGAGTATTGGATGTCCAGCTTGGCTTTCCCCTTGATATTTTTCTATCCACTGCCTCTTCTTGTCTCCCCCCTCTCCCCTATTTATTTTAGTTCTGGACATCCAACACTCTGGTCATCTGAAGAAGTGGGTTGTGCCCCTGAAAGCTCATGATTCCATCTTCATGTTTTGTTAGTCTTTAAAGTGCTACCAGACTGTTGTTTTTTAAGTTTAAGCAGAACCACTTAAGCTGTTGAGACCTCTAGAGTAAGTCTTGCCTTCCTTAAGTAAAGAGAACAGTGCTGGAACCTGAAGTCTCTAAAACTGGAATGAATTTCTTAAATATGTCTAAACTTTGAGCTGTGACTTTCATAGGCTTCAACTCATTGTATTCTCCTCCTTTTTTGTACTAATCTTTTTTTTTCTTGTCCACAAGTAAGTAAAACTGGGAAACTAGAAATTATATGATCAGAAACTTTCTCTTGTATTCGCAGCTTAAAAATCAGTACACATCTGTTGGATTCTTGCGCCCCACGCACGCTGGCTTCTGCCTGTTAACTCCCCTGTACTCCTGCCTCTGATACAGAGGCAGCAGCAGGGGGTGGCAGGCTGGAGCTGCCTGCCTACCCTCCCCCCACGTGTAACTGCTGAAAATTTCAGTGGTTACATGATTACATAATTAAACTCATTTTAAAATCCCTAAGAACAGCAGCTCTTCAGAGTCAGAATTTGTATGCAATATTTTTAGTGAATTAGAACGATGTGTTTTCTATTCATTTTAATGTAGTAACTTTGATCTGTCTGTTTTCACTTGCAAACACTTGAATCCTACTGTTTGTATTTAGTAAACAAAAGTGTTTTCATTATCAGGCCCAGTGTAAATAATTGGTACCTGGGGGGGAAACTTGTTGTGTGTTTCGGTCTTCCATTGCTAAAAGGGGCTTACCTGATGAGCTTTCACTGTTTAAAACTTGTACACAAAGATGGATTTATTTGTGGGCTTTTGGTCCCATTTGAGGGTTGGTTTCCTGGGTACTGTGCTCTAGAACTGCATTCTCCCTGACCTGAAGTGGTTCAGTGTCTGCATTGCTCTGCAGGGGGCAGGCAGTAACCCCTACTCTGTGCCTTGTCTGAGGGAGACCAGAGGATCTAACCCATCAGGACAGCATGGTGTGGAGCCTTGAGAAGCAAGAAATAAGGATATCAACATGTAGTTGACTATGTGATTAACCGATAAACCTGGGCTTATCAGTTACCCTGTTGACTACACACCGATACAGAGGTGGTGGGAGCTGAGGTGCATGCACTGGATCCGGTGGAGCCACTTTCCTCCCTCCTCTGTACTTCAGCTGCCTCAGAGGTGCAGTGTCGGGGCAGGTGGGACACTGCACCTCTCTTATGCACAGTATAAGCAGGGATGTTAAAGTTGATGGAAATTCCATCGACTACTTGATTAGTGGATAAGGAGGGTGCTCGTGATTCCACTGCACCTCTCCCTTTGAATTGTACAAGAGCAGCCGGCAGGTCTTGTATATTTCAAAGAGACACACACAGCTTCCTCTCTTCCTCTGAAATGTACAGGAGCCACTTGTAGCTCTTGTATATTTCAAAGGGAGAGAGACATCAGGAACCTGCGCCAATGGGGATCAAAACAGTTCTCAGTGGCATAGGCTCCTCTCTGTGCCTCTTCCTTTGAAATGTATAGGCGCTGCAGGCAGCGCCTATACATTCCAAAGGGAGAGGAGCAGCAGTGGGACTGGCATGAGAGGAACTGTTTCAATCCCTGCTCGCACCCTTTTCCTATGCCTCCGTGGAGATGGTGCTGGTGCCTCTTTCTGATAGAGGCAGCAAGGAGAGGGGGAAGCGAATAGTTAAGTTCCTACTCAACTACCTAATAAGCATGTGCTTTTAGAGTAGTCGACTAGTTGCTTACATCCCTATTCCCCACGCGTATCTGCTCATGCGGAGCCGCCTGCCACCCCTGCACCGCTTCCCACAGAAGCAAATTAATCAATATCTAACATCACTACAAAGGGGGGTTGTCAGAGGCATGATCAACATACTGGGGAAAAATCTCAAAGGGATCTCTGTGTCTGCACCCCACTACAACTTTTTCACTTGAGTTGTTAAAACAGCTTTATGAACAATACATTGGTGCTAAACATAGTTACACAAGCCAGCCAGTACGCACCAGCTACGCAGACATAAAGGGCACAGTGGATCCAACACATCATTGGAGTCCTTTTTGCTGCATATGACAGTGGTACAGAATCCATGCTTCCTCTGTGTGCCGTGCAGTCTCTTAGCATTTTTGTATTTATGCTCACTGGCACACGAAAAAGAAATAAATGATGGGATATCTTTGGTACTAGAACTCTAGTTGCTATGTCAAAACAAAGTCTTTCTGATTTAAAACTAAGTTTTGCTATCCTGATCAATAATGGGTACCTTAGAGTCCTCTCTTGCTTTAGTGAGGGATACATTCCTGACACATACTTGAGCTGTTCCTGCTTTTTCCAAGAGGATGCAGAAGGAGAGAGAGAGCAGCCTGCCTTCAATTTTTTCTTCTGAAGAGCTTGATGAGAGCCTTCTTAGTGTCTGTGGTGGTGGTGTAGAGGAAGGTGGGGAATTCCCACTAAGCCTGAAAAGTTCTTCGGCTAATGTTTGTGGGTTTTAAGATACTAGGCTCACGAATCATTGAAGAGATTGAATCCTTCAGATAGTGAGACCCTGGAAGAGGTCTGGCTGTTCGCACATAGTTCTCAGAAATGGGGAGGAAGGAACATATTTCCCATAGTGAGTGCAGACATAAGATACCCTGATGAGCTGTGTGCAGCCTGCAAGCTGCTCATTACTGATTTAGTCAGAACCAGAGAGGGTAAGCCAGTGGTGGCCTTCCAGGCAGGTTACCACCTTGTGTTCACGGGTATAGCTGCCTGCAGCTCGCATTGGCTGTGGTTTGCCATTCCCAGTCAGTGAGAGCTGCAGGAAGTGGCAGCTAACTGCACCGCTTCCCGCAGCTACCATTGGTTGTGAACAGTGCTGTGGCCCCCCACGCTGTTGCCTATAATAGAGGTAGCAGTGGAGCATTGGGGGGCTGCGTGTGACCATGCATGTTAACTGATGTGTCCAGGCTCATCTTAACTGTGTAAATAGTTATTTTCACATCCCTCCTGGGAATAAATAACAGTGCAAATGTTTCTGGGAGAGGCATTTTTGGTATCTATGGTTTTCTATGTACTGTTGATTTCATGATGACCACACAACCGGATGGACTTTGCTTGGTACCATTCACTAATACTATCATAAACTGATGAGCTCTCCTGCTCAGGTTATGGGACAATTTAAGAGAACCGTACAGCATGCTAGATGGGGTAGACCCCACCCCTTCTGGTGCACATTTTGAATGATCAAGTACTTTTGTCAAAATATAACTATCCAGAGGACAGCATGTCACAATTCATAGAGAAGAGATCACAAAATGAAAGGGAAGAATTAAGGTCCCTAGCTCTTGAAGGATTGTTAGTGTCTCAAATGTCATGCACCTTTGCTATGGCAAATATGCAGTGGCCACATACATTGTGATTTGGGCTTCATGGTACCCATTTTCAAGAATACTAAAGGGCATCCAAATGGTACTTGAGAACCTCCTGTTTGAAGATTCTGATGTAGTTAATATTGGAGCTGATGGAACACCACTCATTACATGTATGCAAACCAGTCACATGGAGGAGGTAAGACCAGATCCACAAAGCTCTGCCAGATAGAGCCACTCTGCCTCTTGTTCCAATTATGTCTTAGGTGGTGGTAACTGAAATGCATCAGACATTCTGATTCTCTTCTTCTGCACACTTCACTTACCTTGTGGCACCAAGCTAGATGCCATTGTTGAGAGCCAATCAGAACTGTTACTGGATTTGGACACGTTTCCGCTGCCCTTTTGGAAAGCACCTCTGATGTTCAGGAGTACTGAAATCAGCTGACTTCTGAGCAGCAGGTCCTGGAAATCACAAACCAAAGGATATTTGGTGCATTTCCTACCCACACTGTTTCCCATCTCTCTTTGGGAGCTTTTGTTGAAATTATAGGTAAAGTAACTTCTGCAACCCAGAGCAGTGGAGGTCATCAAGTCCAGCCCCCTGCCTGAAGCAGTACCAACCCCAACAAAATCATTCCAGCCAGGGCTTTGCAAACCGGGACTTAAACCTCTAGGGATGGAGATTCCACCATCTCGCTAGGTAACCCATTGCAGTACTTCACCACCCTCCTAGTGAAATATTAGGAAAAACTATCCAACCTAGACCTCCCCCGTTGTAGTTTGAGACCTTTGCTCCTTGTTCTGCCATCCATCACTACTGAGAACAGCCTCTCTCCTTCCTCTTTGGAACCTTCCTTCAGAAAGTTGAAGGCTGCTATCAGATCCCCGCTCACTCTTTACTTCTGCAGACTAAATAAGCCCAAAATCCCTCAGCCTTTCTTGTAGGTCATGTGCTTCAGCCCCCTAATCATTTTGATTGCCCTCCGCTGGACCCTTTCCAATGCGTTCACATCCTCTTTATAGTGGGGGACCCAGAACTGGATGCAATACTCGAGATATGGCCTCACCGGAGCCGAATAAAGGGGAATAATCACTTCTCTAGATCTGCTGGCAATGCTCCTCCTAATGCACCCTAATATGCCATTAGCCTTCTTGGCTACAAGGGCACACTGTTGACTCATATCCATCTTCTCATCCACTATAATCCCCTGGACCTTTTCTGCTGAACTGCTACTTAGCCAATCCGTCCCCAGCCTGTAACAATGCTTGGGATTCTTCCCTCCCAAGTGCAGGACTCTGCACTTGACCTTGTTGAACCTTATCAGATTTCTTTTGGTCCAGTCCTCCAATTTGTCTAGGTCACTCTGGACGCTATCCCTATCATCCAACGTATCTACCTCTCCCCCTAGCTTAGTGTCATCTGCGAACTTGCTGAGGGTGCAAACCATCCCCTCATCCAGGTAATTAATAAAGATGTTGAACAAAACCAGCCCTAGAACCAATCCTTGGGGCACTCTGCTTGAAACTAACTGCCAACCAGACATCGAGCCATTGATAAGATCTGTTAGATCTGACAATCTAACCAGTTTTCTATCCACCATATAGTCCATTTATCCAATCCATACTTCCTTATTTTGCTGGCAAGAATATTGTGGGAGACCATATCAAAAGCTTTCCTAAAGTCAAGGTATATCAAATCCATTGACTGCTCCATGTCCTCAGGGTCAGTTACCTCATCATAGAAGCTATGACTTGCCCTTTGTGAATCCATGTTGACTATTCCTGATCACTTTCCCCTCTTCCGAGTGCTTAAAAATGGATTCCTTGAGGATCCCCTCCATGATTTTTCCGGGGACTGAGGTAAGGCTGACTGGTCTGTAGTTCTCTGGATTTCCCTTTTTTAAAGATGGGCACTACATTTACCTTTTTCCAATCATCCAGAACCTCCCCCGATCTCCATGAGTTTTCAAAGATAATAGCCAAAGGCTCTGCAATAACATTTGTCAACTCCCTCAGTACCCTCGGATGCGTTAAATCTGGACCCATCGATTTGTGTATGTCTAGCTTTTCTAAGTAGTTCTTAACCTGTTCTTTCTCCACCGAGGGCTGCCCACCTCCTTCCCATACTGTGTTGCCTAGCGCAGTAGTCTGGGAGCTGATCTTGTCTGTGAAAACAGAGGCAAAAAAAGCATTGAGTACTTCAGCTTTTCCC
Source organism: Rafetus swinhoei (assembly GCA_019425775.1). Taxonomy (NCBI): domain Eukaryota; kingdom Metazoa; phylum Chordata; order Testudines; family Trionychidae; genus Rafetus; species Rafetus swinhoei. Next base: position 45,085,430 of record CM033449.1, read on the forward strand.
ACATCATCTCATCTAGTAAGGGCTCCATACCCTCTCTGATCCCCCTCTTATTGCTAACATGCTTGTAAAAAACCTTTCTTGTTACCCTTCTCATCTCTTGCTAGCTGCAATTCCAATTGTGCTTTTGCTTTCCTGATTACTCTTCTTCATTCTCAAGCAATATATTTATAATCTTCTAGTCATCTGTCCAGGTTTCCACTTCTTATAAGCTTCTTTTTTGTGTTTAAGCTTGCCAAGAATTTCCCTGTTAAGGCAATCTGGTCGCCTACCATGTTTGCTTTTCTTACTGTGCATCGGGATGGTTTGTTCCTGTGCCTTCAATAAGGCTTTTTTAAAATACTGCCAGCTCTCCTGGACTTTTCCCCTTCATGTAAGCATCCCAGGGGATCCTGCCCATCAGTTCTCTGTATCACTAGTCACAATGCATCTTACAAGGTTTTAAAATTCCCAGTCAATTTAAGTCATGAGTGGACTCTAAAAGACTCAATCCTGAAGATCATTTTTCCCCATAGATTAGGAGAAATGTCCTGTATTCAGCTTCAGAGAAGGGTTTGGGCCTAGACGCCTTGTCAGATGGTGTCCTTATTTTATGCAGACTGGGGCTTGGGTGCCTACTTGCTGATCCTGTTAGTATCAAGGGCTCCCAATCAAGATTCAGTCTTTATGATCATGACTGTGACAGCCTGACCTGGGCATTGCTGATACTGAGACCTAGAGAACCTCTCAGCTTTGTTTCCAACATGTTTTACCAGATGTGACTTCACAGAATGAAGATCAGATCTTAAACCTGGATCAAGCATCATTACTTCTGATAACATAGATGCAGACTGGTTAACCATCACTGGAAGAAGCTGTTTAGCTGATATCAATAACATCTTGGTACATAATCTAATCAAAGTTTTTCTGTTAACTTATGCAGCAAAATAGAAGAGATTTTCTATTTGGGCACAGTGCCACTTGTCTTCCTGGAAAACCCCATGTTTCTGCTGTTTGGGACTAAACCCTAAAACATTCAGGACTATACTTAGCTCCTAAGAGTACACCTATCAGCAATATCTGCATAATTCTCCAACTGAATGTATGGTTCTACCATATTTTTCTACAGAATAGTTGCTAGATTCCTCAAAGGTCTCATTTATTTTCCCCCTAACCTGAAATCCCCCTTCTTCCTGGTATCTTAACATAAGGTTAACTGGCTTACTGAGACTCCCTTTTGAGCACTTCAGCCTGCTCTTTTACCACTTGTCTCTGAAAACTGCCCTTTTTAACAGCTATAACATCAGCTCAGAGGGTAGGAGAAATTCCATCCCTTATTGACCTGACATGGAGTTCCATAAAGAGATGGTGATTCATCCACCTAATACCAAGTTCCTAGCTATGACATTTTTCAGATTTTAACTTATGAAAACTGAATCAATTGATTTTTAAGTCCCACTTAACTTCTGACACAGCTAAGTTTCACGCACTTGAGGCTAAGTTTACACTGCCATTTTACTGCGCTGCAACTTTCAGGCTCGGGTAAGAAAAAACATCCCCCCTCCAAGTGCAGCAAGTTGCAGCACTGTAAAGCACCAGTGTAAACTGGGCTATGTCACTGGGAGTCATGCTCTCAGCGCTGTTAGCTACTCCTCTTGTGGAGGTGGTTTACATAGAGCGCTAGCTGCGCTTTAATTTTATAAGCGAATAAGGGCATGGTCTTTATATTACAGGAGGAAAAAAAGTTCAGAAACATCTAAGCATAGAGAATGATAGATGAGACAGTGTCTTCAGATGTTACCAAAATGAGTCTCCAGATGTGTAATACTGTGTTATGAATAGGCCAGGTCAGATCTACCTAGTAATATTAGAACTCATTCCACTAAAGCTACGCAGCCTCTCTGCCTGTTCAAAGACTGACATCCACACCTTTTTAAAATGCTACTCTTTAATAGATGCTTACAGATTGGGTGCTTACTTTGATAGGGTGTCCCACAATCCTGGTTTTAGTTGGGCTCTTAGGGTGTGTCTAGACTACACCTCCTTGTCGACAGAGAGTTGTAGATTAGGCACATCGAAATTGCTAATGAAGCAGGGATTTAAATATCCTGTGCCTCATTAGCATAAACATAGCCGCCGCTTTTTTCGAAATGGAGTTTTCGAAAAAACGGTGATCTAGACTCGGATCTGTCGAAAATAAAGCCTTTTTTGACAGATCCTGTAAACCTCATTTTTTGAGATCCGCGTCTAGACTGCCGTTTTTTCGAAAAAACTCCGTTTCGAAAAAAGCGGTGGCCATGTTTATGCTGAAGCACGGGATATTTAAATCCCTGCTTTATTAGGAATTTCGATGTGCTTGAGTTGCATCCCTCTGTTGACAGAGGGATGCAGTCTAGATGTAGCCTTAGACTTCACATTGAAGCTGCTTGTTAGTAAACAGCATATGTTGGCATACTTTAAGTTGCTCAGGAATGTGAATCCCTTCCCCCGCCCCCCCCCCCCAAAGTGATGTAACTTACACCGGGCATTTTGTGCTTTTTCCATTGATATAGCTTCTGCTGTTCATGGAAGTGGTGGGGTTTTGTTTTGGTTTTTTGCATCCAGGAGAACTGTTTCCCATTGGCATACAATGTCTTCACCAAATGCACTGCAGTTGTTCAGCTTTGTTGCTGCAGTGCTGTAAGTGTAGATATAGCCTTCATAGAATCATAGACCTGGAAGAGACCTCAGGAGGTCATCAAGTCCAGCCCCCTGCCCAAGGCAGGACCAATCCCAACTAAGTCAACCCAGTCAGGGGTTTGTCAAGCCAAGACTTAAACACCTCTAGGGATGTAGATTCCCATTGAAGTACTTCACCACCCTCCTAGTGAAATAGTTTTTCCTAATATCCAACCTAGACCTCTCCCACTGTAACTTGAGACCATTGCTCCTTGTTCTGCCATCCGTCACTACTGTGAACAGCTTTTCTCCATCCTCTTTGGAACCTCCCTTCAGGAAGTTGAAGGCTGCTATCAAATCCCCCCTCACTCTTCTCTTCCACAGACTAAACAAACCCAAATCCCTCAGTCTCTCCTCATAGGTCATGTGCTCCAGCCCCCTAATCATTTTAGTTGCCCTCCACTGGACCCTCTCCAATGCGTCCACATCCTTTCTATAATGGGGGGTCCAGAACTGTACACAGTATTCCAGATGTGGTCTCACCAGAGCCAAATAAAGGGGAATAATCACTTCTCTGGATCTGCTGGCAATGCTCCTCCTAATGCACCCTAATATGCAATTAGCCTTCTTGGCTACAGGGGCACACTGTTGACTCATATCCAGCTTCTCATCCACTGTAATCCCCAGGTCCTTTTCAGCAGAACTGCTACTTAGCCAGTCGGTCCCCAGCCTGTAACAATGCTTGGGATTCTTCCATCCCAAGTGCAGGACTCTACACTTGTCCTTGTTGAACCTCATCAGATTTCTTTTGGCCTCTAATCCTCTAATCTGTCCAAGTCACTCTGGACCCTATCCCTGCCCTTCAGCATATCTACCTCTCCCCGTAGCTTAGTGTCATCTGCAAACTTGCTGAGGGTGCAATTCATCCCCTCAACCAGGTCATTAATAAAGTTATTGAACAAAATAGGTCCAAGAACAGATCCTTGGGGCACGCCGCTAGAAACCGACTGCCAACCTAACATCGAGCCGTTTATCACTACCCATTGGGCCCGACAGTCTAGCCAGCTTTCTATCCATTTTACAGTCCATTTATCCAATCCAGACTCCCTTAACTTGCTGGCAAGAATATTGTGGGAGACCGTATCAAAAGCTTTGCTAAAGTCAAGGTATATCACATCCACTGACTTTCCCATATCCACAGAGCCAGTTACCTCATGATAGAAGCTAATCAGATTGGCCAGGCACGATTTGCCCTTTGTGAATCCATGTTGACTATTCCTGATCACTTTCCCCTCTTCCAAGTGCTTAAAAATGGATCCCTTGAGGATCCCCTCCATGATTTTTCTGGGGACTGAGGTAAGGCTGACTGGTCTGTAGTTCCCTGGATTGTCCTTCTTCCCTTTTTTAAAGATGGGCACTGCATTTGCCTTTTTCCAATCATCTGGGATCTGTCCCGATCTCCACGAGTTTTCAAAGATAATGGCTAAAGGCTCCTCAATGACATTTGCCAACTCCCTCAGTATCCTCGGATGCATTAAGTCTGGGCCCATGGATTTGTGTATGTTTAGCTTTTCTAAATAGTTCCTAACTTGTTCTTTCCTCACCAAGGGCTGACCACCTCCTTCCCATACTGCGTTGCCTAGTGCATTTGTCTGGGAGCTGACCTTGTCCGTGAAGACCGAGGCAAAGAAAGTATTGAGTACTTCAGCTTTTCCCATATCATCTGTCACTAGATTACCTCCCTCATCCAGTAAGGGCCCCACTCCCTCTTTGATCACCCTCTTATTGCTAACATGCCTGTAGAAACCTTTCTTGTTACACTTCACATCCTTTGCCAGCTGCAATTCCAATTGCACTTTTGCCTTCCTGATAACTCCCCTGCATTCTTGAGCAATATATTTATTCTCCTCCCCTAGTCATCTGTCCAAGTTTCCACTTCTTGTAAGCTTCCTTTTTGTGTTTAAGCTCACCATGGATGTCCCCAGTAAGCCAATCTGGTCGCCTACCATATTTGCTTTTCTTGCTGCGCATCGGGATGGTTTCTTCCTGTACCTTTAATAAGGCTTCTTTAAAATACTGCCAGCTCTCCTGCACTCCTTTCCCTTTCATGTAAGCATCCCAGGGAATCCTGCCATCAGTTCTCCGAGGGGGAGTCAAAGTCTGCTCTTCTGAAGTCCAGCGTGTGTATTTTGCTACTCTCCTTTGTTCCTTTGGTCAGGATCCTGAAATCTGCCATCTTATGATCACTGCTTCCCAGGTTGTCACCCACCTCTACTTCCCCTATTAGTTCCTCCCTGTTTGTGAGCAGAAGATCAAGCTGCGCATGGCCCCTGGTCGGTTCCTTTAGCACTTGTACCAAGAAGTTATCCCCAACATTCTCCAAAAACTTCCTGGATTATCTGTGTACCGCTTTATTAATCTCCCAACAGATGTCAGGGTGATTAAAGTCACCCATGAGAACCAGGGCCTGCGATCTGGAAGCGTCTCTCAGTTGTCCAAAGAAAGCTTCATCTACCTCATCCACCTGATCCAGAGGTCTGTAGCAGACATCAACCACAATATCACTCCTGTTGCTTCCACTTCTAAATTTAACCCATAGACTTTCAACAGTCTTTTCTCCCTCTACGTACTGGACCTCTGAGCCATCATACCGCTCTCTTACATACAATGCAACTCCTCCTCCTTTTCTCCCCCACCTGTTCTTCCTGAACAGTTTATACCCTTGCATGATAGTGGTCCAGTCATGCGAGTCATCCCACCAAGTCTTCGTTATTCCTTCGTCACTAAGGGTGCATCTACACAGCAGAGCTTAACTCTGAAGAAGCTATGCAAATTGAGCTACGTCAGTTGCGTAGCTTATTTTGAAATTGGGTGTGTCTACACAGCACTTATTTCAAATAGAGCACTCTTCCTCTGACTTCCCTTACTCCTCGTACAATGAGGGTTACAGGAGTTGGAGGAAGAAGTCCTCCATCTTGACAGTATTTTGACATTATTTTGAAATAACTGCCTGATGTGTAGATGCGGACTAAGTTATTTCCGAAATAACTAGTGTTATTTCAAAATAATGTTGCTGTGTAGACGTACACTAAGACATGGAAACACTATTTCGGGATACCGGATGTATCCTGAAATAGTGCTGCTGTCTAGACGTACCCCGGAAATGGAATCCATGATGATGATCATTCATATGACAGTCACTTACGGTAATTTGCACTGTAGGACGGCTTCTGCCCACCTAGTTTCATAACTGTGATTCTTTGAAATATGTTGTCTATATGGATTCTGTGACCTGCTCTCCTTCCTTGCTTCTATAGAGTCCTAATCCTGTGAAATTCTGTACCAGTGAAGGAACTGAGAGATGGTTGGGGCTGCTCTATTGTTCACATCCTGGGGGACCGGTGTACAAGCACTGTAGGGTATGTCTAAACAACAGTATAAGCCTGGCGTTAGTGGGTACCAAGGTGGCTCACCTATGTTAGGGAGCTGCGGGCATGCAGATTTTAACACTTGAACTCGAGCCTAGGACTCTGTTTTCCACACTGCCGTACAGAGACCCATTTCAAAGTAACGCTGTCCCAGAATTCTTAGTATTCTTCCACTCTCCTGTCTCTTGCTGACACCCAAGCCTTATGAATGTGGTACACTGCGGGAAGACTCTACTGCCCATTCAGTTTCATAACTGTGAAGCTAGTACTGATTGGGCTTAGGTGCTCCCAAGGAGCTCATGTAAACAAACTTCATAATTAGCTCAGTTGGTGGCTGTCTCAATAGAATGACTGCAGTTTGAGAAGGCTTTATATTGAACTACCATCTAATTTGAGAATTGGGCTCTCCACCTTTAGGCTGAGTCACATTGGAAGAAAAATGTCTATGTGCAGCTGTTCTGAGATAATTAGGACATCAGTCTTCTGGGCTGTCAAACTATTAAAATAAAACTTTGCAATTCTTAATTTTTACATTGGGATGTTCAATGTTTGGTGTGTGTTTGTGTGTGTGTGTTTTATTTGTCTGTTTTGAAGTTTGATATAAAGTGGGGGGATGTAGCGAAAACATGTTCACACTCTAGCCTGGCTGCTGCTGAGCAGTGAAATGAATCTCCAGGGCGCTGTGTGCAGGGATAAGGGATCCCTGGGAGGCTGTGGGGAAGCATTAGGGCTGGCTTCCATTCACTGCCCTCACAGTGCACACTGCCTGGCTGCCTCTACACATGCAGCACCAGGAAGGGGTGGGGAAGCAGGACAATGGAACACAATGTGGAGCAAGACCAAGTGATTGCCCTGTAGCAAGGGAAAGTGGCAGAGCTCCTGGCTCAGCATAGCTGGGCAAGGAATGACTGCCGGCTGACAGGATGTTGGGGGTTGCCTCCCACCTCTCACTTTGCTCTCTGCTTCAAGCAAATTCAGCATTGCAGTGAAGAGGAGCTGAAGCCACTGCCTCAGAAGGCATCGTGTCTGTGGAGAGGTTTTGGGACTAGCTCCCACTTGCCACCCAGACAGAGCATGCTACCTGGGCACCCCTGCACATGTGACCCTAGGGAGGGGCAGAGGAACCAATGAGCAGAGCAGGGACAGAGGAGTATTCCTGCAAAGAAGGGGGACAGCTGTGGTGTGGGAGGCCATTGTCCTCAAGATAGGCTGAGCTAGGAGCTCCGCTACTCCCCCTATCTGCAGGACAGCTCCACTTTCAACCCCCACCCACTCTGGGGCTGCATGTGCAGAGGCACCCAAGCAGCATGCGCTAAAATCTGGCTATGCTCTTGTGACCAGGAAGAAGACATTTTTGCAAGAAGCTGCTGCTAATCAGTCTTAATTGAAAACCCTGCAGGCTCTCTGTTGTACACTAGACTGCAAGCACATTGTGAGCTGCTCCTACTTGCAAAGGGAGATGTGGCTGCTGTTTGCCATAGACTGCACCACAGATTGTTAGCATAAGAAGGATTAAGGAAATTGCCCCTGGGAAACCTGAAATATATCTGGAGAACTTCTGGAATGTGAGTAAAGTTAGGGTTGTGCTCACACAGGAAAGCAATAGTGTTCTGACACTAGGTCTGAGCTTAATAAGGGCTCAGACTCTGCAGGGTTCTGGGATCCTGAGCTTGTGCCCTAGGTTAACATACTTGGTATGTGGATGCAAGCGGGATGAGGCTTGAGCCTGTGTTAGAGCTGGGGCTTTCATTGCTTTATAGACATGCCCTTCTCATGCAGTTGTGGTCGCTAGCTAAAAATGATCTTGTGTGTACGTGAACCACAGCAGTACAATATCAGTTTTAGCTAGCAGTGTCCACGGGGACCACACCAGATCTGTGAATCTCCTTGCACACACCCTTATTCCTGTATGTAAAGGGTGGAGTAGGCCAAGCTTTCTCTGTTCCTTCATCAGTGCAAAATTTCACAGGATTAGGGCACTTTAGAAGCAGATCTTGGAATCCATATGTACAACATATTTAAAAGAATCATAGTTATTATAATGATTTATAATTTATAAAGTATTTATATATAAAGTAATTTCTATTTTTTAAAGTGAAATAACATTTTGACTTTTGTGTGTCAAAGTTAAGCATATGTATTCATGTTTACCAAATTGGAGCTTAGATCAGAAAATTAAAGTATTTCTATTAAAGTGTTTCTTTATTTTTATGGTATTTAATGAAACTGAAAACTGATTCTTAACTTAATTTTAATACAAACTTTCTTGTTTCTTTCAGACACAGTGGAATTCCGACTTGTCAAATTTTATTGTGCTGACATAGCAACAAGAGAAGAATGCCAAGTTCCCAAAAGTAATTTGGTGTTGTCAAGTGACATTTCACATGTCAGGGAAATGGCAATTTCAAATGAGAGAGAGACCGTTGAAAAGAGTATAACAAGTCTGATTGAGAACAATGGCTATCAAGACTCTGTATACATAAATGCAGCTAAAATTTTTTCAAGGCATTCGTAATGAAAAGCCTGAGGATAAAATATTGGTAAGGTATGGTAATGAACTAGAGCCATCCCTACCAGATTTTAAAGATGAATGTTCCCAGCGCTCATCCTATGAACTGGCGTTTAGTGCTCTGAAATGTAAGTAGAAGCTCTTTCCCCTGTCACTTGTAGAAGTGATGTAGTGCAGAAAATATACAACAATTATATGAAGTATTTGTTATGTGTGTTCAGGGGCAACACATGGAGGGGGCATGAGGGATCACAGGTGTCCAAATGCCAGTGGGGATACTAGGAGGAGGGCCTTGCACCTGCAGTAGGGATCCACCCTCACCCTTGTCAACTCACAGGGGCATGGCCAAACAGGATTATGGATTCGCTTCACAACAGAGTCGATTAGGGATAGTTGCTTTTATTAATCTCACTACATCACTATTATTACAGGCTTAATACTGACAGATGATTACACAGCTACTGCAATAAGCATAGGCAGAGCAATGCATAAGAGAGCAACAGGCACTTAGAAATGCTTATGTCCCTTCAGTCTTCAGGGTGTCCCGTTCCTATCACCTTGCACCAGGCCGCAGTGGATGTTGCTCCAGCTGGGGGAATCCAGGGCACCCTCTGAGGTCTAGGTCCCTGGTGAGATTCACCGGCAGGGTCCCAGGCTATGATAAGCTGTGTACAGCAGAGATGGAAACTTCCATCGTAGCCTACTGAGCTGTAGGCCCCACATAAGACTCTTCTGTGACAACCCTCAACGGCAGCGATGGGGGGGAAAGCGAAGCAAGGTGGCCCCAGCTGCTTTACTTTCTTGGCATGCAGCTCCAGGAGAGGGGGCAGGATCGCTCCCCCATGCCCTTGTTGGAAGCAGAGCAACGTGGTCGGGGACCAAAGCAAGCTGGGGTTGCCTTGCTCTGCTTCTTCCCTCCCCCCCTCCACTGCTGGTGCCAGACCCCTGGCCTGCTTTGGTTGGGGGGAAGAGGCAGGGAGAGGTGGGACCTGAGAAGACAGGGGTTGTCTGGAGAAGGGCCAGGACATGAGGGGTGGGAGGTCACGTGGCTGAAGGGGCCCCCTGGGTTCTCCCTATCAGTCACCTGTGTGAGTGTGTTGGCATGATCACATATATTGATGGGCAGGAAGGATGGTTCAGTAGGTAAGATGCTAGCCTGTGCTTCTGCTTTTATTTTACTTAAAGATTAGTTTTAAATCAACTAGCAACCCAGTACAATTGAAATTAATGGGTAGTAGTGGATGGTGTACTGGAGAGGAAGTTGGACAGCAGTATTTGAGAGAGCCAATGTGTATATTAGATCAGCTATGCTCAAGTGCGTTGGAGGAAACATTTTTATCTGTTAAACTGTTTGAATACTGTAACAAATTCTTGTTACAAAGCAAAATAGTGTAAAACAAAGTACTTATTTTTCATTATTTAAGTTTTTGCTGCTGTTTCCTGTAAAGGAAAAAAAGTGTGAATTCTGTCCATATCAGCAATAAATAAATACATTAAATTTTACTCCCCTCACAAACAGAACATGGTGAGTTAACCATTATTAACTAAATCATTCATCCAAATTAAGGGCCTGATTCTTCCCCTTCCCCGTGTTATTCCTGCATAGGAACAGGAACAATGATTTTTAACTGAGAAGTTGATTTATGGGTTCTTTCCATGTGGGAGGAAGGGGTGAGGTGTGGCTCATGAGGAGTAGCATGAAATTTGACCTCCAACACGTGGGGAGCTGGGATGAAGTGAGGGCTGAATGGAGACCAAACCCACAGAGAACCTTTGTGTCCACACTGCCTTCTCATACCTAAGGATGTTAAGGACTTGTCAACTGTCCGATAAGCAAATGCTTATCGGATAGTTGAGTCGACTGGTCACTTCCCCCCACCCCCTTGTTGCCTCTATCAGATAGAGGCAGCAAAGGACGGGAGGGGGAAAGAGGGGGTACTTCAAAGCGGCAGCGCCGTGTGGAGCCCAGGGTACAGCATTTCAAAGGGGCAGTGCCATGTGGAGCCCAGGGTCAGCGGGACTTCCCGCTGGCCGCACGCAGAGTTCCAACTTTGAAATGTACATTTCAGAGGAGGAATGTGGAAGTGCCTGTTGAGTAGTCGATGGAAATTCCATCGATTACTCAACTAGTAAATTCATCAATATTTAACATCCTTACTCGTATCTAGCCCTGTGAGAACACAGCCAGTTACTAAATGCCAAACTTTACCAAACAGTGTGGTAAGGTACAGTTCTTATCTTGATGACAGAGTCATCTCAGGTTGATTGGCTAGCGCTGTGAAGAACTGTTCTAGACTAGTGCCATGTAGGTCACCAGCAAGACTCAGGGAGAGACATCTTGCTGAGCAATAGCTTCCCCTGCTTTCTTAGAATCTGGCTAGTTTTGCTATCTTATGCTCATAGGTATACAAGGTAATTTAAGTCCCACCCCTGAAAAAGACACTAACTTAAAATATCATTTTGAAATACATTATATCAAGTTAATCTTCATTAAAAAATAGAAGCTTAAAATAGATCTGTGAAATGTTTTGTTAGGGTAATTCTGGAAGATTCCCCTATCAGGAAGAGGGTGAAGAAAATAAGGATGGACAGTCTTTTAAGAGTAAATTAAAGCTGCATCCTCACCAAAATGGAGTTCAAGTATTCATATTGTTTGGCCATTTGTAAATCACGTCACCTAGCTTTGTTCAATGTTTGCAGGCTTGTAGTAGCATCTTCTCAGTTTATATTTGACACTTCTGCTGTGTCCTCTGGTTGTACTTGCCCATGTAATTTCACTCCTTTTTGTGACTGAAGAAAGACAGAAGTCCCAGTTGTATAGTGGAATACTATTTCAAGCAAATCATATGCCTGGACAGCCTGTTACTCTGCCTGCAGAGCAGCTTTCCAGTACTTGACAGTCTGTGTTGTTTTCTTCCACAGTCTAATTAACTGGGACTTCTGTCTTTCTTTACCTGTAGATAAAGAGACCTAACACATTTCATTAATGCCTGGCAGTAATTAAGCATGGTATCATCCATTAAATGAATGTCCATCTGGGCAAGGGCCAGCGGGGGCACTGCCAGTAGTCGCATCGGGTGCCCTGTCAGGATTTCATGAGGGCTGAGTCCAGTCTTCCGATTGTGTGAGCAGGGAGATAACTGTTAGTCGCTGATGTATGTAATGGGAAAGTATATATACTGGCCTTTTAATTGCTTGTATTTGAAGATCTGTCTAAGGAAGGGGGGCTGCCACTCCCCCCCCATCCGACCGCAGTCTTCCCTTGCAATTGCTCAAAATAAACTGCCTCTTACTTGTTGCTTACCAAAACGCAGAGTGAGGACTTGTTTTCTTCCACAAGACTCCGAGAGAAAGAAACATTTCAAAAGAAAACGGAGAAGCAAAGGGGGCGAGGGGGCGGAATAACAATTGCTCAACTGGCAAACATAGCATTTCTCTTTAGAAACTTTAGAGGCTGCACAAATGCCATGCTGGCTTGTCTCGCGGCACCAGAAGTTGGTCCAGTAAGATATTACCTCACCCATCTTGTCATGCTTGTCCACTGTCCTTGAAGTGGCCAAAAGGTAGTTGTTCAAAGAGTTATGTGTTGTGTCTGTACTCACTGAAATAGTGAGACCCATGACAGAGAGATACTGAGCATTGTCATATTTTTGGGGAATTTAACAGTAGACGATGGTGGACTCAGCACTTTTCAGGATTTTTCCCAGTATGACTGCATCACAAACGTGAGTCAGCATAAAAAAATGAGGAACAATTTAGTATTCATGGGAACTAGCTAAAGTATTTGGTGGCATTAGGTTTTTGTCACGGGGCAGGACTCATCACTGTGGCACCTCCTGCTGGTCACTTAGGGAATCAGCACTCCTGCCTCAGAGTGCCCTCTTCTTTGTCAGTGTCCAAGCCTCTGTGGCAGGTCTTCTGTTGTTTCAGCCCAGTGTTCCTCCTGCCCACTGTGCCCTTTCCTCCTAGTACTGTCCTAGGTTGGTGCCCTGACACACTGGGGTCCTCCCCTCCCAGGGGACCCCCATTTCCCCTATACCCACCTTGTCTTAATGACCTACTACCAGGCATCTTCTAGACCCTGCCTCAGGGGCAAACTGCAGTCTGAAATAGCCACTCATTGGCAAAGGGGTGTGGACCTGCTGTCTCCTTCTATCCTGGGTGTCTCCCTGCAGCCCTAGTACTCTCAAGTCTTGCCTCAGGCCCTGCAGCTTGGGCGTGAAGTCAGGCCAGAGCTCACCAGCTCTGCCTGCCTTTCCCTAGGTCTACTCTGTTTGGGTACATCTATACAGTGCTGCATAGCTCGAAATAAGCTACATAATTCGAGCTACGCAAATTGCATCGTTTATTTTGAAATAGACCGCTATTACGACAAGTCCCTTAATCCTTATGGAATGAGGTTTACCAGGACGTCGGAATAGCAAGCCTGTTTTGAATGTATTTTGAAATAATAGGCTTGTTGCGAAGATGCAGAAAATGCTATTTCAGGATACCGGACGTATCCCAAAATAGCACCACTGTCTAGAGATGTACCCTTTCAGGAAGCCTCTAGCTTCCAGGCAATCACATCCCTCCTGCTCTCCAACTAGATCAAGAGTGCTCTCTCCTCCACTCCAGGAGCCCTTATTTATACTGCCCCAGCTGGGCCCTTAATTGGTTATACCTCAACTGCAGGCGCCACCATCTCAGCCCTCTCCCAGGTATGGGTTTTAACCCTTATAGTGATAGTGTGGTGCAGATGCCCAATCATAGTTTCCCTTTATCAAATAGAAAAGAATATTTTTTCCTGACCAAATACTAATAAACTTTCATTGGGTAAAGTTCAGAATTAAAGTAGCTAAACGATAAGACATTTGAGGAATGGAAACAGAAGTGCATTCCATCGTCTTTTTGCTATTGTGACATTCTCATCTTAAAGATATAGCACAGGCATCTTTCATCCAGCTCTGAATCTAAAAGAAACCTAAGGAACTGTTACTTTTTATTCATGGCAATGCAGTATTGCTTCTGAGGTAGGAACAAAAAGATTTCTTAGTAATGAGGGGAACAGAGTGCCAGAAAATGCAATGAACAAAAAGTATAGTATAGTCTTGAAACATCTTAAGACTATCTCCTAGCAACTTTCTTCTCAAAGTCTTGTGCACAAAACTAGGGATGTAAATGACTAATCGACTAGACACACTAGTTGACTAGTCGCTCCCCCACTCTTGCTGCAGGGAAAGAGGAGGGGATGCTAGGGGGAGCCGGCTTAAAAGCCAGTTCCCCCCAGCTCCAGCTCTGTGGGAGGGGGGCAGGGACTCCGTGGAAGCACTGCATGGAGCCTAGGGCCAGCAGGGGACCCAGAGTCCCCCGCTGGTCCTAGGCTCCATGCAGTTTTTCAATCTTTGAAATGCACAAGAGCCCCTATTGGGGTTCTTGTACATTTCAAAGGTGGAATGCTGGGAGGGCTCTTGCTACATTTCAAAACGGAAGCGTCCTTATTGACTAATCAAATAGTTGTTGGGAATTCCATTGATTATTCGATTAGTTGATTAATTTTAACATCCTTACACTAAACAGGAAAAAGGTTAATTTAAGCACATTCAAAGGAACAGACAGTAACTAACAATGGAAATTGCTTTCTGGAAAATTCAGAAAACCGAATTGTTTTTCACTGCCTTATTTATAAACAAGGGTTAAATTGCCTTGCATAGATGTTAATGGAGTGGGCACAGAAGAAAGGAGGCTACAGGATGTTTATCTCCCTGGATTTGGACAGGTATCCCAAAGAGTTGGAGCCAATCAATATATCTTCCCTTCCAGTCTGGTTAGCAGAGCTTGGCTGGCCCAGACAAGCAATGCCCTTTAAAAGAATAGAGCTAACGTGTGCTTTATCAGTGCTTTCAGTGGTGGTGTTCCTGCATTAGGCACAATACTTCTGCCCAAACTAGCTTGAAAATCAAAGACAGTCTGCTGTTTTCTGCAATGAAAACTACTGGTCTGAATCTGTCTCAGATCTAACTTGAGTAATCTCAGTGGAGGAGACTAGCAAGCAGGTTAAGTCATGGAAGGAAGAGTCTTAGCCTCCAACCTTTCACTGAAGCCACAAATTCTGACCCAGATACCTGTGGTCCTGAAGAAGCCAAACAAAAGCAAAAGAATTGATTCGTTATTGAAGTGCTTAATATTTGAAACCATAAAATAAATTAATTCAAGATCTACCTGTGAATAAAAGTCTTCCTGCCTGTATGCAGAAATCTAAGAACATAAATACCCCACTCAGTCTCCTTCCCAATGGAACTGCATAACAGAGTTGTCACAAATAAAGGGCCCAGTGAGAATGTCCTCTTTTCCTTCTGTCCCCAACCCAAAAATACTGTAATAGAAGAAAAATTGACGTGTCTCAACAGAAATTAGGAAGCCTTTTCTTGGCTTTCCAACTGCACCTGTTACTTAAGAGTGAGTAAATGACTGACAGTTACAAGTATGAACAGACTCCTTTAATAAGGTATTGCTTAATGTAAGGGTACCAGAACTGGACTGTTTTCTTCATTGTAAAATAGTAAGAGCAGTGCTTTTGGTAGCATGAAGTGAAGTTCATGGATAGCAGCAGGAGGCTATCTTGTCCTTTCAGTTGCTTTCCTGAGGAAGGCACATGCAACAGTGGGCAAAGATGACTGGAGCCACTTAGTGATGTCAAACAACTTTGTACAGGTTGGACCTCCCTGGTGCAGCACCTCGGGACCTGGCTCGTCCCAGATGAGGGATTTTGCCAGACTAGGGGAGGTCATTTCTGGTCCCCACCCGGCCCAGATACTGGCCTCCTAACTGGGTCCCCTCCTGCCGCCGGCGTCACCATGTAGCGCCACTGCTGGGCAGCACTGCCTTCAGGCTCCCAGTCCCACTGGGTGGCACCACTGCTGGGCAGCCCTGCTGGCCTGAAGGCTCCCAGCTGCCAGCTCTCCATTGAGTCTCTCTGGTCCTGAAACATCCGTGGTCCTGCTGGACTACAGATATTGCATGACCAGAGAGTCCCAGTTTAGAGAGGTTCAACCTGTAGTAGCAACACATTTGAATGAGAATGGGCATTGTTTCATGCTCTTTCTCCTTTATAGGCATAGACATCTTTAATAGTCATGCATACCATTCCATTGCTAGATACCATTGTAGATTAGTTGAGTCAAAGGTACTAAGAAAAATATTCTGTCCATGGTTTATGTGTGGGGTTTAAGTAATAGTCAGATACAGTGCAGTAATATAAATCCATTTCCTTCTTAAGAAAATAGATTTATCTTGGAAGTGCTGTGCACAAAAAAAGTCTGAAGCAGCAATTAGTGGATGTTGAGCCCTAGAGCTGGGAATGCCATCTACCATTCTCACTTCCAAGGTGCCTCATATACTTCTCATTCCCAGGGTTCCTAAAAATGATGAGTGAAATTCTGACCCCACTGATGCCACTGATATCAATTTTGCCATGGACTTCAGTGGGGCCAACATTCCACCCTATGTCTCCAGAAGGGGGAGAGAACTGAAGCCATTCCACTTCTGTAGCCCAGAGTGTAGATGGCAGCTGGAATTTTTTTTTTTTTTTTTGCCTTCCACTGGAAGTTAGAGAGCCTCTATTGGGAAGTCTATAAAATAGAAATTGCTATATTGAGAAACTTAAGGGATCAGGACACCTGTATAATTTTCATGAACTTATAAATTTAAGCATTTAAGTTATACGTTCAGCTGAATATACATTTTAAAATGTTTTGCACTGAAATTAAAATACTCTGACATGAATGTCATCTGAATTTAGCTATCTTGATATTATACTTTTTGCATTTTAAGCAAAATCACAAGATTTTAAACAACTTTCTATGTCTTTAATCCACTAATTTATTCTTCAATTTTGCCTTGGTTATGAATTTTGTTGACTTACTAGCCAATTAGCCCATCATAAGACGGGATTTTCAGGTCTCTCCTCCATGTCGGTCTTCTCTCCTGAGCCTCCGGTCTCTCGCTCCGTCTCTCTCTCACTCTCCCTACTGCTTCCCCTTCCCCCCCCCCCAGCTCTCCTCCGCCTCCTGCCTCTCTCTTTCTCTTCTCCTCCCCCTCGTGCCTCTCACTCTTTCTTTCTCTTCTCCTCCCCCTCCTGCCTCTCACTCGGGGGACCGTGGACCCCAAATGGCCATTTAGGCGCCGCGCTCCCCGTGCTGCATGGGAGCCTTGGGCCCAAATGGTCGCTTGCGCCACTTGCTCTCACGCAGCGGCCCGCCTGAGCGGCGCAGAAGTCAGCCAAGCACCACGGCGGGAGGCGAAGGGGGTGGGGCAGTGACATTCACGGCCAGGGGGCAGGGCCTGGAGCCGCTGTGACATCACACGTCCCCGCCCCGCCCCCCTTCGCCTCCCTCCGTGGCGCTCGGCTGACTTCTGCACCGCTCAGCCGGGCCGCTGCGGGGGAGCAAGCAGCGCAAGTGGCCGTTTGGGCTCCCCTGCGGCGGCCCAGCTGAGCGATGCAGAAGTCAGCTGAGCGCCACGGCGGGAGGTGAAGGGGGGCCGGGCCCCGCCTCCTGGCCGTGTACATTACCACCCCGCCCCCCTTCGCCTCCCGCCGTGGCGCTCGGCTGACTTCTGTGCTGCTCAGCCGGGCCGCTGCGGGGGAGCAAGCGGCCATTTGGGCCCCGCGCTCCCCATGCAGCACTCCCCGTGCTGCATGGGGACCACGGCATCCAAATGGCCACTTGCGCCGCTTGCTCCCCCGCGGCGGCTCGGCTGAGCAGTACAGAAGTCAGCCGAGCGCCATGGCGGGAGGCGAAGGACGTGACTTAGGCAACAGCGCCGCCCAGAGGGAACAGCCAGGGAGGCAACGGCGCCGCCCAGAGGGAACAGCCAGCATTTCAGCGTTACAGAGTCACAGACATTGGGCTACTATATATGAGACCAGCCAATTAGCCCATCATAAGACGGGATTTTCAGGTCTCTCTTCCACGTCGGTCTTCTCTCCTGAGCCTCCGGTCTCTCACTCAGTCTCTCTCTCCCCTCCTACTGCCTCCCCCTCTCTCTCTCTCAGCTCTCCTCTGCCTCCTGCCTCTCTCTCTGTCTCTCTCTTTCCCTTCTCCTCCCCGTCCTGCCTCTCACTCGGGGGACCGCGGAGCCCAAATGGCCGTTTGGGTGCTGCACTCCTCATGCTGCATGGGGGGTGTGGAGCCCAAACGGTCACTTGCGCCACTTGCTCCCATGCGGCGGCCTGGCTGAGCAGTGCAGACGTCAGCCGGAGCGCCACGGTGGGAGGCGAAGGGGGGCGGGGCGGTGACATTCACGGCCAGGGGGCAGGGCCTGGAACTGCTGTCACGCCGCACATCACCACCCCACCCCCCTTCGCCTCCCGCCGTGACACTAGGCTGACTTCTGCGCCGGTCAGCCGGGCCGCCGCGGGGGAGCAAGCGGCGCAAGCGGCCGTTTGGGCCCCGCACTCCCCATGCAGCACAGACTGTCCAGAGGGAACAGCCAGCATTTCAGGCCACAGCGCCCCCCAGAGGGAACGGCCAGCATTTCAGGCCACAGCGCCCCCAGAGGGAACGGCCAGCATTTCAGCGTTACAGACTCTCAGACATTGGGCTACTATATATATGATACTTCAAATGTCACAATATTCTACAAATGTATTTTACCAATATTTTCTTCTCTTACAGATCAAGATCTTCTTGAAAATATATTGTTAGATAGCTGCTTTTACCCATGTCAGTCAATAGTAAGTAACTGTTAGAAAATAAGCTATTTTATAATGTAGTCCATTATTACATGTATCTAGCATTTTTTTCCATTCTGAGGGATCCTGAAGTACTTATACGTTATTTTACATTTTGAAGCTTCATACAATTTAGACCTGTTATTTCACCAGAATACATTTTCAACTATGTGTGTGAAGGGGAAGAGAATTATAAATGCCTACAACAGTAAAATAGTTGTATAAAGGAACCCACTCTTACTGAAAATTCAGCCATTTATAGCCACATAAGAGTTCGACAACTTTGAAAAGCCAGAATATTGAAGAGAATACTTAAACTAAAAAGTTTTGAAAATGTTCTAAAGTTTATTACACCCTTAATTTTGAGTTAATTTAATAGCACTCATGGCACTTTGAGTGAAATTTTCCTCATTATAGATATATCAATAACTTTCATTCCAGCTCGGCTTTCCCCTTGATATTTTTTTACCCACTACCTCTTCTTGTTCCCCGCCTCCCATTTTTCCTTCTTCCACCCTCCCTCCCTTCTCCCCTATTTATTTTGGTCCTGGTCATCTGAAGAAGTGGGCTGTGCCCACAAAAGCTCATGATACCATCTACATGTTTTGTTAGTCTTTAAAGTGCTATCAGACTATTTGTTGTTTTTTTTAAATTGATCCTATACAGACTAACTTGGCTACCCCCTGAAGCTTTAGTAGACAAAATTATCGATATATTTATAAAATAATCTGATAAAAAGGTGAGCAAATTTTCACTAAAGAGTTACTAAAAATTCTTGAACTCCATATGCTCAATTATTAAGTCAGCAAGTTGAACCACAATTACTTGAAGGAGATAGTTTGAATAAACAGCAGCAGTTAATGTTCCACTTTAGCCTGTCAGCAGCATATTTTAGAGTTTAGCATGTGGGTGGGGGAGCTATTGTGACTTTTTGGACAGAGGAAGATTTGGGGTATTGCAACTGGAAGACCATAGCAGTGGGAAATGAAAGTGTCTTTTTCTGAAAACTGACACTCAGATAAATGAGTTATTCTACAGCTATTGACACCTTCTTACAAATAGAAGGGAATGCCAAGGTGGTGGTGGTGACAATGCCATTTGAGAGGGGAAAGCCTATTATAATAACTTCCATATTTTATACATTTAGTTTGGGTCATCATATTGATGAGCTAACATCCAAGTAACTTTCATTATTTCTTTGACTTTAGATCATGAAATCTTAGAAATGTACAGTTGGAACGGTGGGAATGGCCCGCAAGAGGTCCATGCCCTCCTGCCTGCCCATCCATCACTTACATGTGTGTCATATACACACAATCAGGATTAAGTATACCTAGATCACCTCTAAAGAGTGTTTGTTTGATGTGTTCTTAAATGACTCCAGGGAACTTGTTTCAGTGCTCAATTATCCTTATAGTTTCAAAAATTCTCCCACTAGCTAACCTAAATCTCCCCGGTTACAAACTAAGGCATGGGTTGGCAGCCTTTCAGAAGTGGCGTGCCAAGATTTAACTAACTTCTGTTTACAGGTCTGCATGCCATTGATACTTCTTAAAGTCAATAATAGTCCTGCTTACATTTTAGCAGCTTCGTTAATAAATAAAGTAAGATGCAGATCTTACCGTTTAGTGTGATCCTTGGCCTTGCTTTCCCTTGCTGAGTTCTCCGATCTCAGGCTCGTAGTTTGATACTTTTAAGTAGCACACAAGCCTCTGTCTCCAGCACCGCTCCGCCAGTAATGATGGCAGAAAAAACAATACCCTGATCCCCTGCTGCAGCAGCAGCCACCACTACAGCAGCTCCCTGGCACTCCCATGCCACACCACTGCCCCAGGTCCAGCCTTCCCCAGGGATGAAGCTAGGGCCAGAGCCATGTGCTGACTTCCCAGCTGTCCTGGGTGGCGGCCGCAGAGGTCAGAGGTGCCGCAGCTGCAGCCACGTAGTTCCCAGCTGGCCCCAGAGGCCGGAGGTGCCACCGCCGTGGCCACACAGTTCCTGGGCTGGCCCCGGAGGCAGCACTACCTCCTCCCACCGCCGCCAGGCTCAGGAGAAAAGGGAAGTCTCCAGCGGCAGCACAGGCTCACTGCTGCATGGGAGAGGAGGGGCTGAGCTACTGCCGCATGTTGCTCAAAATCGGCTCTGGCTTGCGTGCCATAGGTTGCTAACCCCTGAACTAAGGTCGTCTTGTCTTACGCTTGTGGACAGGAGGCACAACAGCCCTTTCAAATATGTAAAACTTATATTTCATATATCTTTTAGACTAAAGATACCATTCTTCCAACCTTTTTTCATAAGTTGCTTTCTAAACCTTTTTTTGGGGGGGGAGGGGGGAGGCACTCATTGACAGCCTTCTAAAAATGCAATGAGGAAAATTTCACTCAGAGGGTGGGAAAACTGTATACTTTTTCTTAGAGGGGTTCTCCACATTAGGTTGGTGCACCACCGCCGAGCCTCAGAGCAGAGGTTTCATATCAGCGTCCCTGGGGCCTCATAGGCGCACACGAGCAGTCGCACGCTGTTAGGCTGCAGGCATCGCGCATGCCTCCCCCACTCCTCAGTTCCTTCTCTACTGCCTCCAGCAATCGATGGACTGAGCAGTGCTCCCTAGCTTCTTTGCATCTTCATGATTATACTTTTTAAAACCAGTTAAATTCATTATAATAGTTAATTAGTTAGTGAGTTTTAAATAGTTCACTTCGTTAGTTTACAGAAAAAAAAAAAAGAGAAGAAAGGAAAGAAAAAAAATCTTAATTGGTATAGGGGCTTTCTTCTTTTTCTCCCAGATAATCCCTCCCTGCAGTCTTTGACAGGCATGCCTGGCTTTAAACGCTGCACCTCATGTAAAGAGCATATTCCGCTTTTGGATGGTCACTCACAATGCTTCCGCTGTCCTGGAGAGCAGCATATCTCTCAGAAATGCCCTCACTGTGCAAAGCTAAAATCGCGGACATGGAAAGACAGAGACCTCCGGCTCAAATTATTTTTATTAGAAAACTCGCTTAGATCAGCCTCTGATCCAGGCCAACAGCCCAAGGAACTCAAACAGTGGGGATCCAAAAAGTGATCCACCTCAGCACCTCAAGGGGCTACAGCACCGAAACGGCCATCCTCATCACGGCCGGTACCAAGAGCACCAGTGGCACTGCGCCTCAGCACGTATGATGCCGCCAGTGGAGACTGACAGTGCTCATGCGCTAAATCTCACTCTGAGGCGACAGGCTTCAAGTTGCCTGCCTCATTGGCTGCAGCACCATCCAACAACGATACGATCTTGCTGACACAGCATGAGAACGCAGCACTGACTACGTTCACAGGCGCCTCAGCTTCCAACACCGAGGCACCTGATGCGCCACAACTATCCTTGGCACCAAGGCATGATTCAGCACCTCAGATGGCCTCTGTGGCCCCCACTATGGCATCGGCAACACCTGTTGGGCACCACACTCAACACAGAAACTTACTAGTCTCATCCACATTTAACTCACCATTTTTACAAGCTGAGTGCCCTCCCCTTATGTTAACATCACAGAGATCACTCTCTCAGGAAAGATTTTCATCCGAATCTGACGACGATTTCTTTAGGGGTTTTTCACCAGAGGATTCTCCTTACACAGCTCAGAGTATTTACTCTCCCAGACTTGGGAATATGCCTCTGTATTATGGCAATCCCTGGGTACCTCCACCTGAGCCTTACCCATATTGGCAGTACTGGGACAAATGGCAATCTTACTAGAAACACCAGCAGGGCTGGAAGCAACACAGAGTGCTATACTCCCCCTCCAAACAAATACAGGACAGGGAACAGGAGGCTGTGACTCTTCCTAACCCAAAGGACCCTCCTCCAGTGGAGGGAGGGTTTCTGGCCCCACCTTCAACGACGTCAGACGACTCTGCACATTTTCAAGATATTTTTAAACATGTAGCTGCGGAATTAAACATTCCTCTCCAGGAGGTTGTGGAAAATCAACATGACCTAACAGACATACTGTACTCAGTAACACCATCAAAGAGAGCATTGCCAATTAATCCAGCTATAATGGAACCGGCAAGGACATTGTGGAAAACTCCGGCGTCAGTCTTTTCTATGGCTAAGAGAACTGATAAGTAATATGTCCCACCCAAGGGTTCAGAATTCCTTTTTTCTTACCCAGCACCTAATTCTCTCATGGTGGAGGCTGCACAACAAAAATCCAAGCAGCAACAATACCGGTCTACTCCCTCAGACCGCGATAGCAAAAGGCTCGATGCATTCGGGCACAAAATATATACGTCTCCTACTTTGCAATTTCGCATTTCAAATTAAGCAGCTTTATTGAGTAAATACGATTACAGAAATTACACCAAACTGAATGACTTTGTTGCAGACATTCCTGAGGCGACGAGGCAACAATATATAGCATTGATATCTGAAGGCCACACGATTTCAAGAACGGCATTACAGGCCGCCTTAGACGTTGCTGACACAGTGCACGTTCTACAGCAACATTGGTAGTAATGAGAAGGGCATCGTGGTTTAGCTCCACTCTGTTCCCCAGGAAGATTCAGTCTACAGTAGAAGATCTGTCCTTCGATGGCCAGAAGCTGTTTGCAGCTAACACCAAAAAAATTCTCCACTCCATGAAGGACTCCAGGGTAACACTGTGATCTCTGGGGATCCACAACTAAGCACTTAGAAGAAGGCAATATAGGTATCAACCCTATCCAAGACCTCAGTACCCTTCATATATACAACACTACAATGGACAAGACCACCAGCAGCACAGCAGAGGCAGAAGAAGGCAATATAGGTATCAGCCCTATCCAAGACCTCGATACCCTTCATATACACAACACTACAATAGACAAGACCACCAGCAGCATGGCAAAGGCAGAGGCAGAAACCAATGACGTCGCCCTTCCTTTACCAATTCTCAACAGTCTCAGCAGTCCAAGCCTGATATTGATCATCTGGTCAAGGGTCTGGAGACCTCTCACCTATTCCAGTGCCGTTGATGCAAGCAAATCTCTTTCATCACCGATTGTTGCCTTTTTTCAACAATTGGCAATGTATAACCTCTGATTAATGGATCCTGCAAGTAATTGAAAAAGGCTACCTTATTCCCTTTGAGTTCATACCCCTCTTCACCTCTCTTCCCCATCCCTCTTCAGGGACCACTCTCACAAGATCCTCCATCAACAAGAAGTAGAGCGCCTCTTACACATTGGGGCAATTGAACCAGTCCCCACAGATTTTAGAGGCAAGGGATTCTACTCCCATTACTCCTTGACAGAAAAAAGATGGGGGGGGGTTGAAGGCCCATCCTGGACCTTCGAGCACTCAATAAATTCGTACAAAACCAAATTCAAGATGGTAACGCTTATTACCATATTACCAGGATTGGAAAAGGATGACTGGTTCTCATCCCTCGACTTGCAAGAGGCATACTTTCACGTTGCCATCCACCCTGCTCACAGGCGTTTTCTTTGTTTTGTTGTAGATTCTCAACACTACCAATACAAAGTGCTTCCCTTCAGACTCTGTACGGCCCCAAGGGTCTTCTCAAAGGTCCTTGCGGTTGTCACAGCGTACCTGAGGAAACAAAATGTTATCATATTTCCTTACCTAGACAACTGTCTTCTCAAGCTGCACTCACACAACGATTCCTGTGGCTCTCTGTCGGGCACAAGACACCTGTTTCGATACTTGGGCCTTCAGGTGAACGAAGCCAAATTGACACTGTATCCTACACAAAATATACAGTTTATAGGTGCATGCCTTGATTTGACAATGGCCACCGCATCCCTACCTACAGACCGTTTTCAAAAAATTGTGGCCTCGGTAAATACCTTACAATTCAGCCCGCACACAACAGCACTCGAATACCTTTGGCTGTTGGGGCACATGGCAGCATGCAACTTTGTAGTCAGCAATGCCCATCTGCACATGAGATGCTTACAGAGCTGGCTGGGACAGGTGTACAAACCCAATGTCCATTCACTATCCAAATCCCTTGCTCTTCCAGGAATAGTAATGAAATCCTGATCTCGAGCACTCTGCACAGAGGCCATAGCACTTTGGAACTGGTGTCTGAAATACAACACAATTATCACCGCAGTGCATCTTCCAGATGTCCTGAATACAATGGCAGGAGCCCTCCTGGTTGAGCACAAATTGCAAATGAACCCACACATATTGGCAGACATCTTCCGCCTATGGGGTCACTCTACCATAGATCTGTTTGCCATGCAGTCCAACAGTCAATGCCCCCTATTCTGTTCCATGGTAGGAATAGGCAAGGGATTGATGGGGGATGCCTTTCTCATCATATGGACATCTCACCTATTCTACACATTTCTTCTGATTCTCCTATTGAACAGGGTAGTTCACAAGATAAGGAGGGACAGGGCCCATCTCATACTTATATCACCAGTGGATGTGATATACCTTGACTTTAGCAAGGCTTTTGATACGGTCTCCCACAATATTCTTGCCAGCAAGTTAAGGGAATGTGGATTGGATAAATGAACGGTAAGATGGATAGAAAGATGGCTAGAAGGCCGGGCCTA
This sequence comes from Rafetus swinhoei, assembly GCA_019425775.1. Taxonomy (NCBI): domain Eukaryota; kingdom Metazoa; phylum Chordata; order Testudines; family Trionychidae; genus Rafetus; species Rafetus swinhoei. The sequence goes on from CM033449.1 coordinate 45,110,259, forward strand.
GTGGGTAGTGATCAATGGCTCGATGTCAGGATGGCAGTCAGTTTCTAGTGGAGTGCCCCAAGGTTCGGTTCTAGGACCGGTTTTGTTCAATATCTTTATTAATGAGCTGGATGAGGGGATGGATTGCACCCTCAGCAAGTTTGCAGATGACACTAAGCTAGGGGGAGAGGTAGATACGCTTGAGGGCAGAGATAGGGTCCAGAGTGATTTAGACAAATTGGAGGATTGGGCCACAAGAAATCTGATGAGGTTCAACAAGGACAAGTCCTGCACTTGGGATGGAAGAATCCCAAGCATTGTTACAGGCTGGGGACCAACCAGCTAAGTAGCAGTTCAGCAGAAAACGACCTGGGGGTTACAGTGGATGAGGAGCTGGATATGAGTTAACAGTGTGCCCTTGTAGCCAAGATGCACCCTAATGGCATATTAGGGTGCATTAGGAGGAGCATTGCCAGCAGATCCAGAGATGTGATTATTCCTCTTCATTCAGCTCTGGTGAGGCCACATCTGGAGTATTGTGTCCAGTTCTGGGCCCCCCACTACAAAAAGGATGTGGACGCATTGGAGAGGGTCCAGCGGAAGGCAACCAAAATGATTAGGGGCTGGAGCATATGACCTATGAGGAGAGGCTGAGGATTTGGGTCTGTTTAGTCTGCAGAAGCGAAGAGTGAGGGGGATTTGATAGCAGCCTTCAACTTCCTGAAGGAGGTTCCAAAGAGGATGGAGAAAGGCTGTTCTCAGTAGTGATGGATGGCAGAACAGCAATGGTCTCAAGTTGTGGTGGGAGAAGTCCAGGTTGGATATTAGGAAAAACTATTTCACTAGGAGAGTGGTGAAGCACTGGAATGGGTTACCTAGGGAAGTAGTGGAGTCTCCATCCCTAGAGGTTTTTAAGTCTCGGCTTGAAAAAGCCCTGGCTGGGTTGATTTAGTTGGGATTGGTCCTGCCTAGAGCAGGGGGCTGGACTTGATGACCTTCTGAGGTCTCTTCCAGCTCTATGATACTATGATACCAGCAGGGCCACGCCAGCCATGGTTTCCTTCCTAGCGGCGATGTCCTATGCCCTACCGATCCCCTTACCTTGCATCAGGGATCTCCTTCACCTGGGCTCCCATGATACCCATCTGAACCTACACTCACTACACTTGAAGGAGTGGCTCCTGGATGGTTCTCTGACCTAGAGTTGACCTGCTCACAGCAAGTACAAATGGTCCTTCTATAAAGTAGGGCACAGAGCACCCGCAAGACTTACCTTCAGAAATGGAAAAGATTCTCGACGTGATATGCTCGTCACCAGCTGGTTCCTCAACATTCCCCTTACCTACCATCATTGACTATCTTCTGCACCTTAAACAAGCAGGCCTCACAGTAAGCTCCATTAAAGTTCACCTTGCAGCCATTACTATGTTCCACTCCAAGACAGAAGACTCGTCCATATTTGCTCATGCACTCACCAAGAGGTTCTTAAAAGGCCTTCAGGCACTTTATCCAGATATCAATCCATCAGTACAATCGTGGGACCTGCATTTAGTATTGAATGCTCTAACTAGGCTGCCCTTCGAACCAATGGTGATCACCTCATTATTACACTTGCCTATGAAAACTGTTTTCCTGGTAGCTATTACCTCGGCCAGATTGGTAGGAGAGATTGCGCCCTAATGGTGGATCCCCCATATACCACCTTTTTTAAAGACAAGGTCACTTTACGTACCCATCCCAAATTCCTCCCCAAAGTACACTCATCCTTCCATATCAAACAAACAATACATCTTCCCACCTTCTTCCCCAAACCACATGCCAACTCTTTCGAGATGAAAATGCATACTCTTGACCTGTACAGAGCGCGCTCTTTTTATCGCCAGCGAAAGAGACCGTTCTGAGCGTCTCCCAGACTATTTGTTTCAATAGTAAACCAAAATAAGGGCCAGGCCGTCTCATTGCAGAGACTCTCCCATTGGATCTCGGATTACATCAAGCTTTGCTACACATAGTCAGATGTGCTCCCTCCAGAGAGCATAAGGGCACATTCAACCAGAGCCATGGCTGCCTCGATAGCATTCCTCCATAGAGAACCCATAAGAGACAAGTGCACAGCTGCCACATGGTCTTCTGACCAGACATTTGCAAAGCACTATGCACTTATGCAGGGACCTCTTTCCAACCTCAAACTAGCCAAGGCAGTTCTTTCCACTGCTTTTTTTGCCAGATCCGAAGTCCCTACCTCCCTAAACGTAGTCACTTAATGTGGAGCACCCATGGGGACATCTCTGTCTCGAAGAGGAGGTTACTCACCTCGATAGTAACTGACGTTCTTTGAGATGAGTGTCCCCATGGGTGCTCCACAACCCTCCCTTCCTCCCCCCTCTACTTTGGGATCCTGGCCTTCCCAAGCCATGGTTTCGGGATAGAGAAGGAACTGAGGAGTGGGAGGGGGCGGCTCGTGCATGCGCGATGCTCGCAGGCTAACAGCACTTGACTGCTGGTGTGCGCCTGCGTGGCCCCAGGGACACTGCTATGAAATCTCTGCTCTGAGGCTCGGCGGTGGCACACCGACCTAATGTGGAGCACCCACGGGGACACTCATCTCGAAGAACGTCAGTTACTAGCGAGGTGAGTAACCTCCTTTTTCATAAAATCTAAACTTCACATTCTCAGTGCTAGGTATTAAATAAACTAAGCTGAACTTTAAAGGAGAAAAATTAGCACTGTAGTTAAGACAGGAGACTTAAGTGCTCAGGTTTGATAGTGTCATGTAAAGCCAAATTTAGATATCTAATAAGGGGTAAGCATCCTTATATCCCATTGACTTTATGACTTCAAAACAATTTGACATTATTGTGCATCCTCTGAAAGTCAGGACACTTTTGTAGATGCCTCAGTATGGCATTTAGGTGTCTGATTTCTGATATTTAAATCTGGAAAAGGGTGGCTACTTAATATCTTTGTAACTCAGTCAGCTGATTAGTAAAATAATGATATTTCTCTAATTCATGGGTTTGTTGTGAGGATCAGTTCTATATTTTTTCTAGTCAATATACTTTATTTACACACAAAGAAATACCATTTCTTACCTACTCCTTGTACAGTGTATGTTTGAATATAGTGCACATGAATTGTACTAGATTTACAGTTCAGGGGACTGAAGTTCATACAATAGGTACAATGTTCCAAACTATCCTGAGAATGAGCCTCAACTCTGACCTGATGAGAGAACCTTTAGAATTGAAAGTAATCTGCTATTCATGCCCATTTGGTCCTACTGAATACTAGTTCTTCTGTGAGTGTAAGGGTCTGGAAGTTGATCTCTTTACATAATTTGGACCTGCTTTGTTTCCATTTCTCTACATGGTTATTTTCTTATTACAGCCAGATGAATTGACCAGTTTAATTGTTGTGATGTTGTATGACCTCCAAGATCGAAAGTTTCAAGCTCGACAGATTTCTGATGAAGAGGAATCAATACCAGAAGTCCGAGAGGTAGAACATTATCTATATAGGTATGTACTATAAGAAAGTTTTTAAGTGGGCATAAATATAAACTCATATAGCCAATAATAGTTTTTTTAATTGCAAGTATTGTAAACCTCTGTTTTCATTTCAAGCTAGGGATGTAAATGACTAGTCGCTTCCCGCCCCCTTGCCTCTATCAGAAAGAGGCAGTGGGGCCGGGGAGAAGGAAAGAGTGCTTCAAAGCAGCAGTGCCGCGTGCAGCCCGGTGCCAGCTGGGAGTCCTCAGCTGACCCTGAGCTCCACACAATGTTGCCGCTTTGAAACGCCTTGTGGAGTCTGACGCCGGGCTCCCTGCGGTGTTTCAAAGCATGGCACCTGGGGTCCCAAATAATCAAAATTTTACATCCTTATCTCAAGGTAGGATGGGCTTCTTTAAAGATGATTCAAGTAAGATTCCCAAAGTTAAGATCAAACTGGTATTTAATCACAAATGCTGATGGAATACTTTTGAAGTAAAAATGTAGTACCTTATTTCTGTTGCTTATCTGATGGGAAACAATTTTAAAAATCCAGAAAACTCCAGACCAACTCAATATGAACAAAAAGTGACTATCACATCAGGATCACTTTTCTGAATGCTGAACAAGAAATCATTGTAAAATATCTAGCAGCCTTGCATTCTAGATTATTTTAGAGGTTCACCTATAAGACACCAAACAAAGAAAATTTTGTCTCCTATTTAAAATAGTGCCAACAACATTCCCTCTTCAGTATATTTACTTTAGTAAAATCACTGGGCTTGTGGGAGAATACAGTTTGACCGCTGAATTGTAAACATCCTGATGAATTGTTGAAAAGATCTGTGTCATGTATCTCTTGAGGATACTCAAAGGTATCTTTGCACTGGAGCCAGAAGATTGACTGTATATACTCATTCATAAGCCACATTTTTTTGGTAAAAAAGTGACACATCAAAGAGTGGTATCGGTTTACATTTTCGGCATAAACCAGGGTTGGCAAACTTTAGTTCCAAGACTATCAGGAGAAGCCACTGGCATGCCGACACATTTTGTGTATCTTGAGTGTCTGCAGGTATGGAGCCCCTTAACTCTCAGTGGCGGCGGTTTGCTGTTTGCAGGAAATGGCAGTCAGCATGTCCCTGAACATTGCACCTTCCAGCTGCAATTCAAACATACTCTAAGTACTTCAGAGACAAAAGACCATCATGGCAGAGCAATGAAAAGCATAAATCCTCCTTTCTGTTCAAATTCTGATTAACCAGATTTATGTATAGGTGCTGGGGTGGGACTGCTTAGGAATCTTTCTTCCTGCTTTTCTAAACTGTAAAGATCTAATGAAACTGTTTCCACAGCAGCTATTATATCTGTTGTATGGCTTACACATATGATATGTTTCACAAATGAATTGGTCAGGCCTCTGAGCTTGCTCAAAACCTTGTTTCTGCTCTGCTGCTGATTGAGCAGAGCAGTTACATGACATGCTGGAAAGTGCATGCAGCAGTCTTTATGACTCTAGTTCAGGGCTGGGCAAAATACGGCCCCGGGGATGGATTCGGCCTGTCAAGCCACGGGATCCAGCCACAGACCACCCTGCTGGGATCCTCAAGCACATACAGCTGCTGCGGTTTAAAACACAGTTCCTGTGTCTCCCTGCTCTGCAGGGACGGGGAGGCTTTGTGCGATCTCCCGGCCCCCAATCCTCAGCTCCTATTGGCCAGAAACAACCGGCCAATAAGAATTGACCTCAGCCAATCTCTCAGCTCCTATTAGCTAGAAACAGCCAGCCAATCGGAGCTGAGAGATTGGCCTGAGAGATTGGGGCAGTGCAAGCTTGTTCCCCCATTCAGAGCTGAGAGTCAAGTAGCCTGTATTTTCAAGCAGGCAGGGAGCCCAGGGGTGCTGCAGCCTGTTGGCCAGCAGACACTTAGGTAAACTCCTCCCAGCCAGTGCCTGCCTCTGGCACCTCAACCCTTCCTGCACCCCAACTCCCTCCCCCAGATCACCATCCAGACCCTCTGCACTCGCAGCCCCAGGTGACAACTCCCCCCTAGACCATGTATCCCCCTCCTACACTCCTCCCAGGCCAGAACCCTCTCCTGCACCCACACACTCTCCCTGACCCTACACTCCAATCCCTGACCCAGGTCACAACCCCCTCCTCCACTCAAACACCCTCTCAGACCTCACAGCGTCTCTTGCACCCCAGTCCCTTACCCCATGCGCCCTTCTGCACCTAACCTCCAACCTAGATCCCGTACTCCCTCCACAGAAAAGTGCAGCCACTTTCCCAAATCTTGGAGTGGCCCCCTACCAAAAATTATTGCCCACCCCTGCTCTAGTTTTATTGCCTATTGGGCCATGTAAGTCAGAATTGGGTGAGGATTTGAGCCTGAGTGAACAAAGCAAAAATGCCAAAGATGGCCCAGATATAATTTGTGACGTTCCTTACAAATTCAGAGCCACATTATACTATGTTTCTGAATGAGGAAGCATTTCATTATAAAAAAAGTCCTGTTTCTAATTTTCTGAAAAAGGTGAATGAATGCTTTCAACCACTTGATTAATTTTGTAAGGGTTTGGACAACAGCCTTTCACTGGGAAAAGTAGTTCCTATTAAAAGCATAAAAGAAAATAGTAGATACAAGATTTTCTCTATTACTTACGTAATATTAAATAGTCAAATATATTTTGCTCTTTACAATATCCTGGAGTATCTTCCCCCTTCCTATTCCCAAGCAACTCATCTGATCTTACTACACCAGTTAGGCCTTTTCAGCTACATTTCTTCTTTTCAGCTACATTTCTTCTTTGAGTGCTTGCATGTATACATTCTGTGCTAAGTGTTTTTGTGCTTTGTACATGGATGCTGGAGATTTTTGCCTCTTTGGCATTCTGTAGACCAGGGGTTGGCAAACTTCTCAAACCAAAGAGTCAAACTACAACAAACAGCTGTATAAGAATGTCCATTTGCATGACTGAAAATATAAAGCTTAATATTATTGATAATTGACATAATGATTAATAATAACATAAATGAAAACATTGTACTCGAAGACTTTATTTAATGGGACTTCTGCTGCTGCATCTTTTTGCCCACTTTTTTGAAGTTTACATCATAACTGGTCAAATCCAGAATTGTGCACGCATTCAGGCTGCCTTCTGTCAATCTTATGTCGGGGGCTGGGGATGTGGGGGTACAGGAGTCTGGATGGGATTGTGTATGAGGGGCTGAGGCCAGGGGATTTGGATGTACGATGTAGGCTCAGGGTACGAAGTTGGGGTGTGTGCGGGGTTCAGGAGTGTTATGGCAGGGGACTAGGGATGTGGGAATGCAGGAGTTTGGGGAAATAGGGGTATGATGGGCTCAGGCCAAGGGGTTCAGGTATATGATGGGCTCAGGGTTGGGATGTGTGGGGGGTGCAGGCGTGTTATGATGCTGCAGCCAGATGAGGGCTTGTTGGCCAAGCTTCATTTTTAAATAAAGTAAAATAATATGTCCAACACAAAACGTTTCAACATTGTCTTTCTTTATGGCAAAAGTGGGGAACCTTTTTTAGGCAAGGGGCCACTGTCCCACAGAAAAATCAGTCGGGGACCACACAAATGAGAAGCACAACCCCCACCCCCAAACAAACCCTCAACCCCCCCCCCCCAACCAACCCCTCCAAAAACCTCCCACTCTTCTGGAGTTCCAGGGTTAGTGGATTTTCTGCCCCCCCCCCCAGGCTCTGGGGTAAGGCCAAAAATGTGGGGTCCAGTGTGCGGGACAGAGCTGCCAGTGAATGGGATAGGGATGGGGGTACAGGATCTGGGTGGGAGGTAGGGTGCTGGTGGGGGGGACGAGGCAAGAGTAGGTGCAGGTGGGTGTTTGGCTAGGGCGGAGGGGGCAGGAGCAGGCTGGGGGTGCAGGGTGTCAGCGCAGGGGAGGGGTCAGGGTGTATTGGGTCTGCGTAGCACTTACTTGCTTTTTTGCATCTGTGCTGCTTTCAGGCTCCCTGTCCCAGAAATGGGTTTCCACTGCTCCATTGGCTGGATTCTGGTCAATGGAGCAGCAGCAGGATCCCCGGCCTGGGAGCGAGCCATGAGCAGAACTTGACCTTGAGGTGTCTCAATGGGGCGGGCCCTGAAACAGCTCCAATGGGGCTGGATTGTCAATACATGTTCCCCTTTGGCAAGTGGGAGCTGAGCTCGAGCTGTGATCCATATTTGGCTCCTAAGGCTATGTCTAGACTATATCCCTCTTTCGAAAAGAGGAATGTAAATTAGGCAGATCGAAAGTGCAAATGAAATGGGGATTTAAATATCCCGTGCTTCATTTGCATAATGACACCTGAGTGCTTTTTCGAAAAAGGTTTTTTTTTTTTTTTTAAAGAACCGCATCTAGACAACACTTTCACTTTCAAAGTAGTAGAGGGGAGATATATAAGCCTTAGACTGAGGAGATCTCTGTCCAGAGTATCAGGGAGGGGCTGGTTTAGAACCAGCAGAGGCAGTCAGGGGGAAGTGGAACAACTGGGGCTAATTGACCAGGCCTGCAGAGTCAGGCCAGCCTAGGCTAATTAGGACACCTGGGGGTAATTAAGAAAACCAGTTCAGACTGGCTCTAAAAGAAGCTTTGTCTACAGTTGCAGCACACATGTAGCTGAGAGGATGGAAGAGGGCACTGCTGGGAGTAGGAGGAAAGGAGACAACTGAATGGTAGAATGACAAACTGGAGAGAAAGAAGGTGTGGGGAATTAGCCCAGGGGTCTTGGAGCAGTCTTATAGCAGGTGTCTGGGATTCACACAAGCAGCTACTATTACAGGGCCCTTGGCTGGAACCCAGAGTAGAGGGTGGGCCCAGATTCCCCCTCAACACCCGCCTCCCCATTTCCACTCAGGGAAAAGGATTGTGGAGTTTATTCTCTGTTTTACTGTATGCTGGTCAATGATGAAAAGAGTTCTACAAACAGCAAACCAAAGCCCTAGGTGTTGTGCCTAACACTGTGGGCTGCTATGAGCCTCTGAGGCAAGCAAAATCTGCCAGGAAGTGCAGGACCCACTGAGTTTTCATAGGAGCTTTGTCACAATGGGTAGACCTTTGTATCCATGCTGGACTCCACAAATATTGCAAGGACCCTAAAACAACACTAAAGATTAGAAAAACTTAAATATACTCAAAATTGAGAAAAGATATAAACACTACTAGAAGATTAACCTGTCATTGCCCAGGTTCTTCAGGGCAGGGGGCTGTAGTGGGGTGTGTGTGCAGGAGGTTGAGGAGGGGTTCAGGGCAGGGGATGCAGGGGAGCTGCAAGATTGAGGGTTGGGAAATGAGGAGGGGCTTAGGGCAGGCGGTGAGGATGCAGGAATCAGGGCAGAGGGTTGGGAGGAGGGGGAGCTAATGAGAGGGGCCAGGGACTAAGAGAATGAAGTGGGAGTGGCTGCTGTCTTCTCCCTGGGGGTGGCCAAGGGCAGCGGGGACCTTATAGGCCTGCACTGGGCGGCCAGGCGGGGTGTGTGTGTGTGTGTGTGTGAGAGAGAGAGAGAGAGAGAGCGAGCAGTCTGTGACTCCTCTGGGGGTGGGGGGCTGATGGCTGGTGCAGCTCCTCCCCTTTCCTCCATCTGGGGCTACGGCCAAGGGCTGGGGTCGGGAAGGGGGTTTGGAGCAGAGGGAGCCACTTACTCAGTCTGGAAGATGGCAAGCCTCAGCCCCAGCTCGCTACTCTTGTGGGGGTATGTCTGCCCCCCTGGTCATTCTGTAGTATAGCTGCCCCCAGCGATCACTCTGTAGTATAGTGTCTCTCCGATTATCCTCCCTCTCTTTCTGTGTTATGGAAAACAATCCCATTCCAGGCAGATCCTGATTTTCTGGCACAACCAAACTCTGACCTTGCTTTAAGTTAGGAGAAGAGGAAGCTGCATACCACATTTGGTGGTCTTAGCTCTTACCAGTTAGGAAGAGTTCTTTAACAAAAGGTTCATGGACAAGAGACAGACATGCACGTTTCTAAAACATAGAGATAGATTACTTTCCGTCAACACAATATCTACATTAAAAAAGCCTGCTGAACAATATCTAATGTTGGCCTTTACAATAGGTAGTAGGTTACAAGTGACTGAAACTGTGGCACTTTGGAGAAGTAGAATGTTTAGAGTATTATTTTTCTTCCTTAAGATTATTACCGTCTTTTAGCGAATATACCCCGCACCTGAATATACCCCGCGGTTTTTGCTTTTTGAGTTAAAAAAAATCTTGTATATCCCGCGCACGAGTATAACCCGCGGGGTATACAAGGCTGTGCCGGGGGTATATTTATGGTGCAGGCGGGGGGGGGGATGGGAAATTAGCCAGCCACTCACTGCCCAGTTCCTGCGCAGCTGCCAGCCTCCAGGCGGAGGAGCACTCACCGCCTGGTTCCTGCACAGCCGGATGAGCGCTCCTGCTGTCCCTTCCTACAGCTGCGGAGGAACCTGGCGGTGAGCTGGTGTGTAAAAAAAATGTTGTATACCCCGCACCCGAGTATACCCCGCCGGGGGGGGGAGGGGTTTGTAAAAACTAATATAACCCGCAGGTTATATTCGCTAAAATACGGTACCTCCGGATGGTTACTGCTATTTACAATGCTAGCCTGGTACTTGGGAGACCAGTTTCCTGCCCCACCACAAACTTGAAATACAACAAACTCTGTCCCTAGCCAAAAGAGCTTACTAAATATTACACAAGAGACCACAGGTTGATGTAACCAATAGTGGGAAAGTATGGTAACATTGAGACAAAACTGGACATCATGGAAAGCAGTGCTTGCAACAAACCAGATTCATAAATATTGTTGATTTTTGTAGGCATTGTGGTATCGCACAGTTTTAAAGAGATTTGAAAAAGAACAGTATTTATGGGAAGCATTTCCTAGCCATGAGGAGTGACACTGAGCAGGTTGAAGATTTAACAGATGAGCAATGAAGTCTCTCTTAATTGCCATAGTGAAAGTGTAGGTCAGCATCTGGATAGTGTATGGGATCCAAGGTCCTTAAAGGTACATCTATATTGCAATTAAAAACATTTGTGGCAGTTGACTCAGGTTCATAGTGCTTGGACTACCATGTTTAATCATGGTGTAGATGTTCAGGCTTTGTCTGGACTAACCCCATGGAGAGGGAAAGTCCCTGAGCCTGAATGTTTACACTGCAGTTAAACAGTCCCATAGTCTGTACCTAAAGAGTTTCTTAGCTGACACTGGGCAGCTATGGGTGTTTTTCACTGCAATGTAAATATATCCCATAAGCCAAGATAAACTTAATCAGTGAGCCATGTTGCCATAGGCTAAGATGGTAATGATAAAATATGTTCCTCAAACTTTGGGACTGTCCTCCTCCCTCGCATGAGTAGAGTTTGGATACATGATAGTTCTGTAGGAATTTGGGTTTTTGATTTTCCCTTGGTGGAATTCAGTTGATCTGCTGGGCTTCATTCCTCCTATCACAGATCAGATAATGGGGAGAAATGTTGATACACTTCCAAGTACCATCCACTTGGACCAAAATGATACCATTCACAATGTTAGTCCTATTTTTGTGTGCTTTGATTTAACAATTAAATAGCTAACAATTCTGATGTTTAAATTATCATAATTGGGCATTAGAGTTAATACACCATTTATGAATGAGGCAATTAACACTTCTTAAAAACTATTGTTTCAGGTTCCTTGGAAATTCAGATGTAACCAAATGCAATGAAATCTAAGTGCATAAAGTTTTCAAGGTTTTCTTCTTACCCATAACAACAACAAACTTCCTTTCTTTTTTAAAATAGAAATTGAGATTCAGGGGGTCGGGGTGAGACATAGCCCAGTTTGAGCCAGTTGTATGTTTTAAGTAATACAGTGTCAGCAATGCGTGTTGGCTTAGACTGCAAGCTCTTTGGGGCAATGACTGTTTCATAATACATTTTTGTAAAATGCATAGCAAAATGGGAACACTCATGATTGTTGCCTCTGGGCATTACTGTGGTATAAATGTTACATGATCATGAAGAGCTAAAACCTTCTAATCTGGACAAAGCTATAATTTTGTACTTGTAGTTTTAAGACCAAATTGGCTGCAGCTCTAGCAAGATGTCGAATAAAACATGATGCACTTTCAATTGAATACATTCTACCAGAAACTATAAGGAAACAGGAACAAAGGGCTTCTGCTTTACCTTTGTATGCTTGGATAAATACATGTAAAAGCAGGTAAGATCTGTAAAATTAACATTTCATATGTTTATTTTAGAAATATACATATTAAATTATATTTGCCAGTCTATGAATTTGTTTTTTCCTCACAGTATAGTATTGTTACAAGGCATAGATTTCTTGTAATAAATGTTTAACAGGAACCTATTGACCTAAACATCACACTTCTGTCTGCCATTTTTTTAACCTAGTAGTGACACTGGTAGCACTTAAGAAAACTATAACTGACAAGGTGCTAGAGAAAAGTAATAGCTTTTTCTATATTTTTCCAATTTACTTGGTGTATTTGACAACACCTTGAGAATATCTGTACTGTGTTGGAAGGGTGCATGCCAGTGCGGGTAGTCAGACATGCTAGCTCTGCTAGAGCTATTGCACTAAAAATGAAGATGTAGCCAAAATAGGTGCCTGAATATATACTCAGGCATTCCATATGGGGTTTTTACTCAGGTGGCTAACCCAACATTCTGCCAGTTTAATCAGGGAATCTTGAGCAGAGCTAGCATGAGTCTGCATATGTTCAGAAGCATGCTCACAGCTGCAGTACGGATGTACATTTTGCACCTACAGTTTCTCCTCTGTAGTTAATTTACCCAATTTGTTTTTGTGAGTCTTAATCATAGCAATAGAGTGGATAAAAATAATAAAACAAAAATGTTACTTTACATCCCTTCCAAAGCCCTCTGCCAATTTTTCTGATTTTAGAGTATCTAAAACTACTTTTAATTGTTTTTTTTTAAGTTTAATTTTTTGTAGTTGATGGTGTTCCTTTTAAATGCTTCTTTATGTATATGTCCGTAAATGATACTAGTTGTATATTACACTACTAAAAGAACTGGTAGGATGGATAATTTGGCATTGTCACATCTTGTTTTCCTTACCAGTAATCTCTTCATAACAGCTCTTAACTAAAGTGTTCTGCATCTTCTCTATTTTAGACTTAGTTTCAGGGCAGAAAATAGGGTTATTAGATAGCATTTAAATTAATAGTCATGTAACCGCACCAAAGCTTAGCAGTTACACGATTATTCGATGGTCCCCAGGGTTGGGGCTTGTAGCCAGTACACTCCCAGCCCCACTCCTGGGGAGCCTCCTGCCACCATGTGCTGTTGCCTCTGTATCAGCAGCAGTGTGGGGTTACAGGCGGGAGCTGGTCTGCTAGAGGAGCTGGTTTAAAAACCTACATCCCGCTCAGACTGGCTCCTGCCTGCCACTCTGCACTGCTTCCTATTATATAGAGACAGCAGTGCAGGGCAGCAGCAGCCTGTGTCCACAGGGGGCCTGATCTCCCTGTGGATAGAGGCTATGCGGCATCCCATCCCTGCTGCTCCACGGCAGGAGCCCCTGTCCGTGGAGGGGCCCAAGCTCCCCGGAGACAGGTGCTGTGCCGGCATCACTCTTGCTCCCCCCTCCCATGATGCTGCTGCCTCTGATAGAGGCAGCAGCACTTGCGGAAGGGGCTCCACAAAGCTGGTGCTTGTAGGTAGCAGCTTTTAAGCTGGTTCTCCCCAAACACCAGGTCCTGCCTGCCTCCCTTACCACCACTGCTGCCATCACTGTGGGAGGCAGCCGGGGGAGTGGGACAGGCAGCTCTATAGAGCTGACATGCATGGTGAGCCAGCTTAAAAGCTGGCTTCCCACATGTACCGCCTCACACCTGCCCCCCAGCCCTCTATGCTGCTGCTTCTCTATCAGAGGCAGCAGCATGGGTGTGGATGGGGGGCAGGCGACTCCCGCCTGCCCCTTGCTGCCTCTGATACAGACACTGCAAAGGGAGGGAGAAGTGTATATAGTAGTTTGGATTATTTGATAAACCCAGGCTTATCGGTTAATCATTTATATGACTATACGCTAATATCCCTAGTAGAGAATGTCTCTTACTCTGTACCTGATTATGCAACCTGTATTCAGGCTGAATACATGTTCATTGACCTGACTAAAGATTACCACGTTGAGATCTTTGTTTACGATGTTCAATTTAACTTTATAGCACACATAAATAATAGATTAAAACAAATGGGAATTTTTTGTGCATGATATTTACCCAGGGTACTATCAGGAAGGTTATTATGAATTACTAATTGCCTAATGGTCATTCATGCATTACCTTTCAACAATAAGAAGAGAAGACTGAGAGGGGACATGATAGCAGCTTTCAAGTAAAGGTTGGCTCTTCCTGGTCCAGCACCCTCGGGACCTGACCCGTCCTGAATGAGGGAATTTGCCAGACCAGGTGAGGTCCTCTGCCACTGGCCTTCCAGGACACTGTCCCTCTTTCTGGCTGGCTCCACTCCAGCCCCACTGCCACTGGCTCCAGCCCTGCTGCTACAGGGCTTCGGATCCAGCACGCTACCACCAGCTCCTTAGCCACCACAGTCTTCGCTTCCGCCCCACCCAGCTGGGGTTGCTCCAGGAACGGTGCTCCCTGCTGCTGCTGCACCTGACTAGGTCTTTCAGGGGATGGGGTTTCCCACCTGCTGGTCCCAATAGTGGGGCTCCCCATTGCTTGACTCCCGACCAGCTCACACTCCCAGGCATCAGGACTCTCTGGTCCAGCAAAATCCTTGATCCTGCCGGACCACGGATATTGCTGGACCAGAGTCCCAGATTTAGAAGGTTCAACCTGTACCTAAAAGGGTGTTACAAGAAGTAGGGAGAAAAATTCTTCTTAACCTTAAAGGGCAAGAAGCAATAGCTTAAATTGAAGCAAGGGAGGTTTAAGTTAGGCATTAGGAAAAACTTCCTAACTGTCAGGGTGATTCAGCACTGGAATAAATTGCCTAGGGATGTTGTGGAATCTCCATCATTGGAGATTTTTAAGAGCAGGTTGGATCAGGCCTGGGCAAAACACTCTCCATGGGCTGGATTTGGCGCACCAAGCTGCCAGATCTGGCCTGCAGATGCAGCAGGGAGCCTCAGGCAGACTCCTTACCTGCCCCCCTCCATGCCGCTGAAAAAAGCAGCTCTTGCAGGGCTCTGTTTGAACAGCTAGGAGCCTGGGGGAAGGAGGAGAGGCTTAACACACTGGTCCCTCCTCAGCACAATCCCATTGGCTGGTTTTTGGCCAATGGGAACTGCCTGTTAACAAGCAGCTTGTGAAGCACCCTCCCTCAGGCTCGTAGCTGTTCAAAAAACCACATAGCCCCTGCAGCCAATGAGGAGGTGAGGCAGGCAGGGAGCCTGCCTGAGAAGGCTGCTGGTTGGGAGTCAAGCAGATAAGTCACCCAGCCAGAGCCTGCCTCTGGCACCCCAACCCTTTGCCCGCCTACCCCACATAACCCAAATCCTCTGCACCCTCCTGCCCCCATATTCCGCCCCAGATCCTGCCCCCAGTCCTCTTCCCCAGGTCACAACCCCTCTTGCCCAAAGTCACAACCCAAACCCCTGAACCCTACTCCCCAATCCAGGTCACAACTACCTCCTTCACCCAAACTCCCTCCCAGACTCCACACTCTCTCCTGCACCCCAATCCCTTATTGCAAGCTCTCTTCTGCACCCAAACTACATCCCAGAGCCTGCACCTCCTCCATTAATATGGAGGAGTGCGGCCCTTGACCACTTTCCAAATTTTTGGAGTGGTCCCCTGTCCAAAATTATTGCCCACCCCGGGTTAGACAGACACCTATAAGGGATGGTCTATATGGTGCTTGGTCCTGCCATGAGGGCAGGAGACTAGTCTTGATGACCTCTCAAAGTCTCTTCCAGTTCTAGTATTCTGTGATTCCATAATAGGGTGATTCGAGACTAAGCAACAAATTCACTGGTATAAATGGATGCAAGTCCATTGTTGTCAGTTGAACCTCACCTATTTACACCAGCAGTAAATTTGGTGTGAAGTGTAAAATCCTACTTCTGAGTTCTGTGTTTATGATACTTTTAATGAAAAAAAATCTAGATTTTTTTCCAATGAATTTTTATTTAACAACATTGCATGTTTGATGGTCAGGATTACTATGAATTATGTATGTTATATGTTAACAGCCCTGAAGACATTTACAGAGAGTTGGAAAGAGAGGGATTTACAAAAGTTGAATCTGTGTCAGATTTTGAAGGTTATACTTATTGTCTGGACAAACACTGCTGTGATGTACTAGTTTTTCCTGCCTCTCTCAAAGAAGAAATACTTAATTTGGAACTTTTTACAGATTACAAACTCATTTTACAGGTGAGCTAAATAAATCTAGATTAGGTTTCTGTCTCTGTCATGGGGTGGGTATGCCCCGCCTGCTCAGTCAGGGCATTAGGCCACTCAAGGAGTGCTCCACCCCATGTGTGTGTCAGTCCCTATGGCTCAGGGTCCAATAACTACACCCAGGGCCAGACTAAGGGGTGGGCTAGCCGGGCAGCTGCCCAGGGCGCCAACCTACAGGGGGTGCCCGGCTCCCAGTGGGCTGCAGCGGCCGCCCGGGGCAGGGGCCGTGTTAACCCCTGCAGCACCGGCCAGCAGGGCCCTGTACGGCCAGGCGCAGCCCGCCCCTGGCGGCCCCAGGCTGCGAGCCATCGGCGGTGGCTGGGCTGACTGGGCAGCGCATGTGCCGTGCATCTGCCCACGTGCCCCGGGGGCGGGGCCGCGGATGCGCCGTGCGCCCGGAGGTGGGGCTGTGCGCCCCGGGGGCGCCTCGGGCCCAGGGCGCCAAAATGGCTCAGGCCGGCCCTGACTACACTCCATCCCCAATGAGGCAGTCCATCTTAGCAGCCACAGTTAGTAAAACACCCCTTCTTGAAGGGAAGTGAGGCCAGAGGCTAGAGTCAGTAATCGCTCCCTCCGCTCAGGGCAGTGAGGCCCAGTGGCCAGAGTCAGGAGCAATCCTCCATGCTCTCAGGGCAGTGAGGCCCAGCGGCCAGTATCAGGAGCAACCTTCCCTACTCTTAGGGCAGTGAGGTCCAGCAGCCAGAGTCCAAAAGTCAATATCAATGCTTCTTCACACAGGATGGCATGGCTTAGCAGCCATAATTGAGCTGGGCCTACCCTCTTACTCGGGTTCCAGCCCAGGGCCCTGTCAGTGGTGGGGTGGCCCACCACTAGCTCAGTGGGGAATCCACCCGAAACACACTGAGCTCTCAGTGGTCTAACTCCCCACCCTGGTCTACTTCCTACCAGACTCCTCGCAGCCTCCTTTGTCACTTTACTCCAGTCTGGGGGCGCCTCCAGCCATTCCCTGCTGACTGGCACCCATGGTTCGGTCTGTCCACAGCTCTTCCTCCAGAGCTCTGGCAGCACCTTGTTCTCCAGTAGTTGTCAGCCCAGACTGAGCTGCTCCACCTTTATATCTGTCCTCTAGCTGGAGCATGGTCAGCAGGGCTGTGGGGGGGGGGCCCCCTCGGCCAGGTAACCTTGAACCCTTATAGGTCCAGTGCGGGGTTGGTACAACCTATTGCAGTCTCATAATCTGATCTGCAGACTATGATAATGTTTCTTACATTACATGGCTTTCATTTTTTTTATGACTAAATAAAATAGTCACGAAACTGGCACTTTCTGCAAACTTCCTCAAATAAGTAGGGTCTGAACATAGAATTGGAAGGGATCTCGAGAGGTCAGAGTCCAGTGCCCTGCCCTCACGACAGGATTGAGCACCTTCTAGATCATCCCTGATAGATGTCTAATGCAACCTGCTCTTAAATACCTGAAATGATGGTGATTGCACATCCTCCATAGGCAGTTTATTCCAGTGTTTTTCCTAATATCCAACCTAAACCTCCCTTGCTGTCATTTAAGCACATTGCTTCTTGTCCTATCCTCAGAAGCCAAGGAGAACAATTTTTCTCTCTCCTCCTTGTAGATGCCAAGATACTTTAGATACTTGAAAACTGCTATCATGTCTTCTCTTTTCTAAACTAAACAAGCCCAGTTCTTTCAGCCTTCCCTCATAGGACATGTTTTCTAGACCTTTAATCATTTTTGTTGCTCTTCCCTGGACCTTCTCCAATTTCTCCACATCTTTCTTGAAATGGGGTGCCCAGAACTAGATGCAACACTCCAATTGAGGCCTAATTAGTCCAGTATAGAGCTGAAGAATGACTTCTCGTGCCGTGCTCACAACACTCCAGTTAATGCATCCCAGAATTATGCCTGCTTTTTTTGCAATGGTGTCACACTGTTGATTCATGTTCAACTTGTCATCCAGTTGACCCCTAGATCTCTTTCTGCAGTACTCCTTCCTAGACAGTCGCTTCCCATTCTGTATGTGTACTCTGTATGCCAATATCTAAATTATTGATTAAGATATTGAGCAGAACCGGTCCCAAAACCGGAATCCCACTTGTTATGCCCTCCCAGCATGACTGTGAACCATTAACAACTACTCTCTGAGAAAGGTGCATAACTGGCTGGATAACCGATCTTACAGTAGTCCCATTTAGGTTGTATTTCCCTAGTTTATTAATAAGAAGGTTGTGCGAGACCATATCACATACTTTACTAAAGTCTAGTTATACTACTTCCACCACTTCTCCCTTATCCACAGGAGTTGTTATCCTATTAAAGAAAGCTATCAGATTGGTCTGTCATGATTTGTTCTTTATAAATCCATGCTGGCTATTATCTATCACCGTATTATCTTCCAGGTGTTTGCAGATGAATTCCTTAACTTCTTGGTCCTTTATCTTCTGACATCTGGTGCTGAGCTGAGCTCTCTCCTGACATCTAGTGCTGAGCTGGGGTAAAGCCTTCAGGAACAGATTGCATAGCTAGGTCTACTCTGCTTAAGTACACAGGATAATGGAACTGCTTTGCCAAAATGATCACTTTGGCTGATATTGGGTTACAGATCATTTCAATGAGTGGAGGAGCAATTAAATGTTGTTCTTATTGTGTAAGAAAAAGGGCAGCAGAACTGTAATTAGCTTGCCCTGATGGAGGAAGTCACCCTAAACTAACCTTACTTGCAAAGCAGGTGTAGGGATGCCAAATATCGTGAAAGAGATGGGGTTGGGGAAAGGTGGTCTTACTTGGTGGTATGAACGCGTCTAGGACTCTGGGCACCACTTGACCATCATCCTTCAGTGTTTAAAGACAGAGCTAATTAGGCCCAATTGAGAGTTATTGTTTCTGTTCAGTGACCAGAACTAGAGCTGAATCCCTGAGAAGGCCTATGGGCTATCACCAGGTGTGGGGACAGTGAGGTTCCCTGCTACCCAGTGAAATCACTAAAGACCTGGGTTAAGTGATGGAACTCAGAACCTGGCATCAAGTATCCTTCAGTGACAGCATGTGACCAGCACTGCAGAGACAAGCAGTTGATGTAGTAACAAACAGTTGCAGAAGCACCAACTGACCACAGAGACATTGCTCCCCCCTTTTTTTCTGCACATGTGAGCTCTGGGTCTACACTAACTAAGGACAGCCAAGTGTGAGTGAAGTGCAGCAGAGGGAGAAGAAGTGATATGTTAAAGGGATATTCACTTGTCAGGCTTTCCCATTGCAAGGTGAGAAACTGAGGCAAAGTACACTGCCCAGCAAGGTGGGGGTCAGGTTTTTGCTTATAGCTACATACTTTTGAATGTGTTGTTGATCCAAGTATTAGTTTGGGACTCTTTCCCTTTAATTAAAAGTTCTCTTTTATTATACACAGACTCTGTGTTTGTGAATGGGGAGATATTCTCTCTTAATGGTACCTGGGGTGGTCCTAAATTTTCCCAAATTATGGGGTGCGGGCTAGACCCAGTTCTGTTTTGTATTGTTAAGAGAAAACTCTAGATATTGAACCTGGCCCTTGTTGTTTCTAACTCCACCTGGCAGAAGGGTTACACTAGATATGACAGATAATTTTTTTATAGTGATAAGCCTAGCAATTGAAGCGTTGATATTCCCAGCTGCAAATATGACTCAAGGTGATAGCTCCAAAGAAATCAGTGTGACATCTGAGTTGAGATTTTTATTATAAAATTATTTTTAATAGAGACCGAGTAAAATTTTCAAGTCTCAGAGGGGTAGCCGTGTTAGTATGTAACTTTAAAAACAACGAGTAGTCCTGTGGCACCTTAGAGAGAGAGAGACACACACACACAAACACACACACATACAAAACAAAACCCACTTTCTCAGACACACACACACACACACACACACACACACAAAACAAAACCCACTTTCTCAGATAAGCTTGTGTGAACTGAGGAAGTGGGTTTTGCTCATGAAAGCTCATACAATATATGTTTTTGTTACTCTCTAAGGTGCCACAGGACTACTCATTTTTAAAATTTTCAAAAGCATCTGTCTCATTTCTAAATGAGATATTAGACTTTTGTCTTTGAAAATGAGATTTTAAGATCCTATGTCATGTAGGCACTTTTTTGAAATTTTTTTCTCTAGTGGATAAATAATGGCATAATAATATTTTTGACATCTCTCCTGCAGTTGTATCCCTAGATTGAAGTAATGGCCACTCCCCCTGTATGCTGCGTGCTTAGGGATTCCTAGGCACTGAAGCCAGAAACTCCAGTGTTTTTTCCCCTGGCTTGCCCTCAGCATCAACTTCACACCAGCCTTATCAAAGCTGGCCCTGAAATCCCTACCATAGTACATAGTTGATGTGTGGGTCCCAATACAGCAGCTTTGCTGCTATCCTGTTCCTGCTTTAAATCAGCTTTTTCATTTGAAATAGCAATAAGCACTTTATAAAATCCCACTTGACTAGATGAATGTGGAGGACTCTTTCCTTGCTCTCCACCGCCCCTAAGGCCTTAGAACTAAAGACACTGAAGAGCTATAGTAAAGACTTTCAAAAGCAATGAGTGACTTTTAAAGCACACCTTGAAAGCCTGATTTTCAGACAGTGGGTGTTTTGGCATCTCTGCGCTTAGTCAGATATTTTTAGCAGCAGTATTCCATGTGCTGATATGCATGCGTGGTGCTGTCTCACTGCATAGCAAGCGTGCAGGCACGCACGTCATCAACCGTCCCTCAGTTCCTTCTCTACTGCTTCAGGATTATGTTAGAACCCAGCAGCTCTCTTCATTAATGTATCCAGATAAGATAATATCTACCTACTCACCTCTTATTCAAAAACTTTTCTCTTTCATTTCTGTATTTAACATCTGTATCAGATCAACGATGTGCTGGGTTCTTCTAGTTTCAGAAGATGCTTCACGTGCAGGTTCTCCATCCCCATTTCCAATAGCCATGCTTAATGCATCAGATGCCTGGGGAAGGATGAACCACCACAAAAATGCCACGACTGTAAGAAGCTGCTGCAAGATGTCTGAATGCATGGGACCTCCAATTAAAGCTCCTCGTGATAGAAAAATCCATCAGACCAGCTTCTGAGCCAGAGTCCCATTCACCGTCCTCCCAGAGTCCCATTCACCATCCTCCCAGAGGGCCTCAGATCAGGGATCCTGTTTGCTATCTCAGGATCCTCTTTCCAAAAAGACTACCAAGTGAAAGCACCTTACTTAGCTAGGCACTGAGCGCCCCCTGAAAAGAGTATCTCCAACGCAAAAGCC
The DNA here is from genome assembly GCA_019425775.1 of Rafetus swinhoei. Classification (NCBI taxonomy): domain Eukaryota; kingdom Metazoa; phylum Chordata; order Testudines; family Trionychidae; genus Rafetus; species Rafetus swinhoei. The sequence goes on from CM033449.1 coordinate 45,131,392, forward strand.
TGCATCAGCATCAAAGGCCCTGTCCTCATTGAACTGACGGGCTCCAGGCATATCCGGTATGGACAAGTCTTGAGGGGCTATGACTTCAAAACAGTCACACTATGTGGTAGCCTCAACATCTAACACTAAAAAGATTGCCATGGACCGATGGTAACGCAAACCACCACATTGTCGGAACATGCAGAATCCGCAATGTGGACCATCTATGGATGGGCAGAGACGGCTCCTGTACCGACCTTGGTACCGACATTCATGGCATCATGTTCTCTCTTTTATTGCACAAGGACCTACCAATAGCTTCGGTACCAGGCATACCTCTCTTTGGCATGCCAACATTACAAGGACCGAGCAGATTTGCCACTCCATCCAGTTCTGCTCCTCCATTCTCAAGTGAGGAAGATGATGACGACAAAGGGATTTCATTCTTTCCTTGGCACTCGTCTCCCAAACCCAAAGCTTAGCTCCAACAACCATAGGTCCAGAGGCACACATGAAAGCCATTCTCTTCCTTCTGACGTGGCAGGGATGGGACCCATGGGCACCAAGTGTCAGTTCCTCATGGGGCGGCTCCTTGAATGGTTAATGGTATCAGATTTAACCTATTCAGAAGAGGTCGAACAAATCATCATGAATAGCCAGAAACCAAGCATTAGCATACATACTCACAAAAATGGTAATGTTTTCTATTATGGGCTACAGAATATTCCATGCCCCCTATTTCAGCGCCTCGTCCCAAAATTCTGAACTACCTACTTTCTCTAAAAAAGCAAGGACTTGAGAATGCTTCCATCGGAATACGTCTGTCTGCAATTTCCAGTGAGCATTCTTCCATAGATGGCCACACAGTTTTTGCTCACCCAACTATGAAAAAATTTGTAAAAGGACTGAACAATGCCTTCCCTCCTTTGAAACAACCACCTCCTTGGTGGGACTTTACTCTTGTCCTCAGAACCTTGACAGAGAAACCATTTAAACCCATGGCTACATGTTCATTGTTACACTTATTAATGAAAGTTGCTGTCCTGATTGCCATTTAACATAGCTAGATAAAGTACTCCTCAGACTCCACCCTAAATTCCTTCCTAAGGTGGGGTCAGCATTCCATATTAATGAACCATTATACTTATCTGTCTTCTATCCCAAACTTGCTGAGGATGCCTCTGCCGAGCACTTGCATTTTACCTGGAACAAACGAAGCAGTTTAGACAATCTCCTAGACTTTTCCTTTCATTGGTGGGATGAGCTAAGGGTCAAGCCATCTCCACTCAGAGACTTTCTAAATGTATTGAAACATGCATCAAGCTATGTTACTCGTTGAACAACATCCACCAATCATGTATATACTCACAGTAGCACAGCAGTTTCCACATCCACTGCTTTTCTACAGAACATTCCAATTACAGACTTTTGCAAAGCAGCCACGTGGGCTTCAGTGCATACATTTACCAAACGTTATACGTTAGACAAATACGCTGTTCAAGACACACTATTTGGCCTAGCAATAGTCTCTGTGGCCCACACTGAACACCCAAAGCCCCACCTTCCAGACACTCAGGATACTGCTCCTTAGTCACCTACAGTGAAGCACCAGCAGGAACGCTCCTTGAAGAAGCAAAGATACTCACCTCGTGCAGAAACTGATGTTCTTCAAGATGGTTGTCCTTGTGGGTGCTTCATGACCCTTCCTCCTCCTCTCTGCTTCAGAATCTTAACATTTCTCCGTGGTGGAGAAGAAACGGAAGGACAGTTGACAACACGCATGCCTGCACGCTCACTACTCAGCGAGATGACACTGCGCATGCACATCAGCACCCAGGATACTGCTTCTAAAAATACTTAACTATAAGTGCAGGGGTGCCGAAACAACTACAATGGTGCACCCACAGGGACAATCATCTCAAAGAACATCAGTTACTGTATGAGGTGAGTAACCATCTTTTTTGAGATAATCTTTTCTTTTTGGAGGTCTTGTGAGGTGTTGCAGTGTCTTTAGGTTCAAAACTGTACAAGAAAGCTTTGTTGGCAGGAGCTTATGTTCCTCTTCAATCGAGGATTATTCCATAGCTCTACCATTAGACAGCGAGAGAATTTCCCCTCTAGAACTGTGTGAGACTGCCATGTGAACATCCTTGCATTTTTCTTTGTCATTGTAGACTTCATGTAGCAACCTCTGAGGATGCTGCCTTTAGACATTTGAAATGGTTATTGAGTCCCCACTTGCCAGGGATGACAGACGTTACCTATCCGTTTCTCCTAGCCTTCTTTGCCCTCAGTTTAACTTTCTGTGTGTGTATAAAATCTATACTTTTAAAAACTTAGAATCTGTGAGGTTTGTATTTTAGCATTTAAATATAAGCCATCCAGACTTCATAATAAGGATTTTATTTTTCTCCACTTGTTGGTAAAAAGGAATTAAACTCACTAGTTTAGCTGGAAAACGAGCACAGTACTTGGAGAAACCAAATTAATAAAAATTAATTTGAAGCTAAAATGCAATAACTAAATCTACCAATTATTATCCATATTTAATTATTTAACTGGCATGTATTATCTTTTAGGATAAATCTCGCAGCCTCGCTGTACATTCTGTAAAGGCCTTATTGAACATGGATGATGACATCATAGTTGCTCATATGGGTTCACGACTGACTGCTGCTCATATGTCAGTACTGTCAAATCAGAGCACATCCAAAGTTTTTGTATGTGGTGTAAAATCACAGGCAAAGGAACTTGAACTGAAGGAGCTATTCACACGCATGGAATGTGGAAGTATGTGTTAACTGTATTATTGAATTAATGCTTATTTCCAGAGCCCATGTAATTTTACCACATTTTAAAGCTTATCTTTATTTAAGCAAAAATGTTTCTGATATTTAAAATGTCTATAAGTATTCTACTCATGCACCATCAGGGCAGGGTTAGGTAAATATTTGTAATCTTTTTTTTTTTTTCAGGAGTTAAGTCAGAAGTTCCTATGTTTTGTCATGATCCCATGAAAAATTCTGTTAATGCAATTGAGTAACAAATCTAATAAATCCCACTCTATCAATTTATCAAGTATTTTATTTGACAAATAAGTGGTGGGTCTTTTGTATGACATGAGAGAGAGAGACTTGTACAGAAAATTCTCCAGTTTGTATCCTCAAAACCTTATGTCACAGCATTCTTCTTGAGGGAGAAGAGAGATAGGATGTTCCTTTAAGAGTCCTGCAACATTGACCCCAAGTCTCTAGAAGGCTTTGTTGCAATGTGATGTACCACCTGTAGCTAGTGTCTCCGCAATCTTCTGCTTCTTCTGAGTTCAACTGTACCTGATCTACTCTGCTCAGAGGTGCAATCTTAGCTACAACTCTAAAAACCATCTTTCTTTTGCCTTCTTCTCCCTCCTTTGTTCTAATTCTGTCTCCAGCTCTGTTCTTTCTCCCTACCTGTCTCCCTATCTATAACTCTGTCCCTCCTTCCAGCTCCCATCTTCTTCCTCCTCTCTCTCTAAGGCTGCAGCATTAAATCACTATTTTAATAAATTATATCTACCAATGTGACATTATGTATATAACTTTATGAATTGCAGCCCAATCTTTATGAATGGGGTTTGGATTAATTTTTTTGGGAATCTGTTGTTATAACTTTTTTGGAATTTTTTTAAATACTGTAACTGAAACCCCATTTTAAAATTTGTATTGCCTTAACTCTGTTTAAAGTTAGTTGTGTGTCTATGTAAAAGAGAGTGTGTGTGTGTGTGTGTGTGTGTGTGTGTGTGTGTGTGTGTGTGCGTGTGTGTGTGTAAAGGAATCAGTTCCTGAACCCACCCTGTCTGGAAACTAGCTACCAACACCACCATGATGGCTGAAAAATAACATGAATGAGTTTTGCAAAAAGAACCTACCCAAGAAAGAGAGTCCCTTCTGCCATTAACTGATGACTCATGGTAATACAATATCCTGGGGCAGTGGGATAGGATAGGCTCCATGGACTAAAACATATAAAAAGATGAGTGCAATACTATAGAATTGGGTCTTTCAGTTCTACAGTCATCCTCCAGAAGCATCAGTGCACACTGACACCACTCGGCTTCTCCCTCGTGCCTAGATCGCCCGGCCAGTGGAATAGCATGAGCAATTGAGGCTGGTAATTGTATCCCATCTGTAGAACTGTGTGTATGTGTGGTGGGTAGGGATAGTAGCTAGGGATAGTAAGTGAATTCTGCTTTCACAATAAACATGGCATATTGCCTTATCCCCATAACAAGATTCTGCTAGTTCTATTTCTACAAGTATAAATCTCTCTCTCTCCTGTCTGCAGGGGCGGCCCGTGACTATAGGCGGACTCAGTCACCGCCTGGGGCACCCGATGATGACGTCAGTCCATTGATGGCCCTGCAGGCGGGGGCGTCGATTGCGCGTCCTGCCTGGGGCGCCAGCTGCTGCAGCTGGCCTCGGGCCACTCCTGCCTGTCTGTCTCTACCCTCTTTTTAGTGTGTGCATATAATTGTTAGGATTAACCAATAAGCTGAAGCTTATCAGTTAATCGCGTAAATGACTATAAACAGCTACACACTAACATCCCTAGGTGCTGGGTGGTATTTGTGGCCTATAGTAGGAAAGCACTCAGACTAGATGAGCTGGTGGTTCATTCTGACCTTAAATTAAATTACTTTTTCCTCCAGGGGGCCCATCCAGGTCCTTGTACAGATAATACAATATGAAAAATCTAATAAGTAACTTTTAATTATAAGTATTCATATTAATGGTAGACACTAACATAATGCCAATTGGATTTCGGTTTCATTAGATTAAAATTTTACTGAATTACTTTCATATTAAATGTACATTGTTTCCTTGTTTCTCAGATATTGAGCTGCTACATGAGGATTTTACTGAGGTTGGACCAGCAGATCAGAGAATTCAAAAGGCTAAAGTTATTCTGCTGCTACCTCGGTGTTCGGGATTGGGTGTTAGTAATCCAATAGAATTTATACTAAATGAACATGAAGGTAATTGTGATACTATAATTAGACTTAAAGAAAATGAAAACACAATTGGTTGTTAGCAGTCTGTGGAGGCACAACTTTTTTGTTGTTTATGCGGTGCCCAAGACAAGGATCCCATTTCTTCAATGGAGGCCTCAGGAACTGCAATGATACGAATAATAGTATTATTTAAACGCTTAATGTTTTATTATTAGAGTTCGGGTTTAATCATGAATTGTAAAAAAATCATTTTCCAACAGTTGTGTTATCTTAGCTGTGCTTCGTACTGGTCAAATACCTCTTTAAAATGTCTCTTGATATCTTTAGTTCTCTGATAAAATAGAACAGCTTCTTCTAAGCCATATCTTTGAAATGTTTTTATGTTGGGTCAAAGATTATTCCAGCTTCTTCTAAGCCATATCTTTGAAATGTTTTTATGTTGGGTCAAAGATTATTCCTAATCATCAAATAATGATGTTTCTATATCTTGACTTCGTTTCAGTATCAATCTTGTTATTTTAAAATATATATACAGCATGTGACACACAATTTGCACTTTGTGATCAGTAATGTACTCATTCCCCGCATTTTTCCCTATTAGAAATATGAATCTGTTACTGTGGTCATCATTGTAACATTTATTTACGTTTATTTGACCCATTTTGTTAGTTTGCTTTGATTTAGTCCTCTTTGCAAGGTAACTAGAGCAAAGCAAACTGTTGGTTCAGTATGACAGGGTGCACAGGAACAGTTCATTAATTTGTTTTGATCAGCTGACTTCTCCTACCCATCACTCCTTATTAGCAGGGCTCGACAAATCATGTAATCTGCTCGCCCGTGGTGAGTAGATTACAAGCCGGCACAACCCGGCGCCCGCAGCGATCTCTTGCATCGCCTTCGCAGAACCGTGCGGCTGGCGAGCGGGGCTCGCTGCCGCTTAGCGAGCCCTGCTTATTAGGGATGTAAAATTCCATTTAATTGGTTAACTGGTTAAATTAATGTTTAACTGGTTAACCAACTAAAGGGGGGAAGAGTGAGGGGGGGAAGCTGCTCCATCCGGGTTGGAGCATCCCTCTACCTGCAGCGGGTGGGGAGTTGCTCCAGCCTCCACCATTTAACTGTAACCGGTAAGCATCACCTGTTAAGACAGTTGTCACTGCAGGGAACCTGGAGGATGAAAGAAGCGGAGACCCAGGCCTGCCACTTCTAAGAGTTCTGCACTAGAAAGAGGTGTCTGTGTGGTTGGGGGGCAGAGTAGCAGTCAGAGTGGAAGGGCAGCCCCTTACCCCCATATAATTTGAGCACTGATTAACAGTTTGTTTGCATTGATCTAATCTTGTTTCAAAGAGGATCAGATCAAAGTGAACTAATGAACTGTTAATGTGCCAAAGCTTCAGAGGGTAGCCGAGTTAGTCTTTAACTAGAAAAACTTAAACAACGAATAGTCTAGCAGAGGCTTAAAGACTAACAAAACATGTAGATGGTATCATGAGCTTTTGTGGCTACAACCCACTTCTTCAGATGAATGGAATATTAAAAGTCCAGTTCCAAAATAAATAAGGGGGTGGGGGGAATGAAAGGAAGGGGAAAAATAGTAGTGAATTAGAGTGTTCATGTAAGTCTTTTAAGCTGGCTCCCCCCAGCACCAGCTCCTCTTCCCTCCCTTGCTGCCTCTCTCTAATAGAGGCAGCAAGGGCGAGGGGAAGTGACTAGTTGCATCACTAGTTGACTATCTGATCAGCTTATGCTTATCGGACAGTCGACTAGTCGCTTACATCCCTAGGCCCACTTTTAGAAAGCTGCTTCCCATGGCTCCCCTTGGCTGCAAATGATGAACCACAGTCAATCATAGCATGAAATTACCTATTTTTTTTTACTGTGACTGAGACCAGAAATCTTTAAGGATAGTTTCAAGTCAATTAAATAGATTTATGAAGTTGAGCATTATTCTAATTGTGCATTCACTGTTTGTTTTATAGTAGAAATATGTCACAAATAGAACTCCCGTTTCAAGAATTAAGATATTTACCATTGCATTTTCAGTTGACCATATCCCTTTATTGACTAAACATTTAAGTGATTTAAGTGGATTTACAGTAAAAATTCAGTAAAAAAGAGTGTCCTTGTGGGGGTTCTGAAGTACCCAGAGCATGCCACGCTGCCAAGACTGCCCTCTCCTATGTTGGTATCTGAGAGAGCAGTTCCCTCAGGGTCTTGCTCAAAGGACTCTGCTTCAGCACAGTCTCCTAAGAAGTGCTTCCACTCATTATCCAGGGGTGATTCCCCTACAAAGAAGTGCTCTCTCACCAAAAAATTGGCACCAGCAGCACCCGAGTTACTGGATCATGAGGCACCGGGCACATCTGACACTGGGATGGCCTGAGGAGTGAAGAACCCATCTTGGGTCAGCTCTAAGGCACTGTGCAAATTAAAACTAAAGTGGCTCCATTGGCACTGAACAAGTCCTCTTTGGCTCCAGCACTGGCCAAACCACATACTGCCTGAGCACCTCCATGCTGCCATCTACTGCACCGTCAGTAAAACCAAATATTTGGTACCTATGATACAGCTTGCCTTACCAGTGCTGCCGCCGACACTGATACCGGCACTGAACCACCTGGTACTGCAGACTTTCACTACCAATGTGGACCTCTTAGTCACCTCAATGCCTGGGACACCACTGTTTGGCACTGATGACACGCCAAATACCTCCCATTTAACTTGTCAGGTACACCAGCAGGATCAGCACCTCCACTTTCAAGTGATGAGGAAGAAGACTCCTCCCTGGGTCTCTGAACTCCTCGCCAAGACTAACACACATCCACCTCAGTGGCAACCCCCTCAATCGCTGCCCCACCAGTACCCATGCCATCCAATTAGCCTAATTGGCATCCCAGGGCCATGTACCAGGTTCAACAGTTTAACCACTCCCACAGCCAGCTCCATTACATAGATCCCAGGCTTCCCCTGTACAATCAACAAATCAATCCTTAGCAGAGGAGAAGGATGATCGTGAGATTATGGAGGAAGAGCCAGAAACTGACTCCCCAGCACTGGCACATATCTCCTCTTCCTCACCAGATGTTACCATCATGTCCCCACCCTCTACATCAGGGGACAATTTCAAATCTTTCCAGGAGCCCTACAAGAGAGTAGTAGACTCCTGGACATCTCTCTGATGAGTTTACCAGAGACCAGAGACCCAGCTTACCAGAGACCCAGCATAGACTCACAGACATTTTTCATGTCTCTCATACTGCTAAGCTGGCTCTACCCATGAACCTAGCGCTTATGGACCCAGCTAAGACCATATGACAGATCCCAGACGCTATCCCCCATCCTGTAAAAGGTCAAATAAGAAGTATTATGTGGCACTGCACGGAGCAGACTTCTTAGTCTTCCATCCTACCCCTAATTCTTTAGTGGTACAGGCACACAGGCCATGTTTGGCATGTCCTGCTATCCCCAGGAGTGTGAGCTGGCCCAAGACTGCACCCATGCCCCTGTGCTGTATATAGTGTGGGGGTGGGGAGGGAGGGGAGATGTGCCCTGCCTCTGTGTAGAGGGGGCTTGTGGAGGGAGGGCATCATGTGCCTTCATACATACATGCGTGTGGGTAACAGGCCAGGGCCCCGGTGTGACAGCCAGCCGGGGCCACATGCCCCAGCTGACACGGCACATGCACAGGTTGCTGCGTGATGCTTGGTTAGCAAGGCCCACAAGCGCGGTCGGTCTGTCTCTCTCTCTCCCACCCGCCCTGCCCCGCATAAGGGTACAGTGATGACACTCACATGCTGAGGCCTCGCCGGCCTCGGACGACACTGGTGACATGGCTGCTGTGATGCCTCGGGGGTCATGGGTGAGTGCCACGCTCCCTCCAGGCTCCTGCGACTCCTGGCCGTCGTCCTCGTCCTCCTCCTCCTCCCTGACCTGGGCAGGATCCTCTGCCCCAGGGTCGATGACCACCTGGGGGGCACGGACCGTCTGACTCCCTAGGATGGGTCCAGGGCATCATAATAGGGACAGGGGTCTGGGTCATCTCCAGATCATAGGCCTTCCACAGCTCCTTTGTCTTCATGCGCTCCTGGGTGCGCATGTGGCCTTTGGTGGCCAGGCTATCAGCCATCCGCCTTTAGACGGCTGCGTTCCTGTGTCTAGTGCGGAGATCGTGGACATTGGAGGCCTCCCCCCAAACCTCAATGAGGTCCATGATCTCCGCACTGGACCAGGAAGGCGCCCACCTTTTGAGGCTCCTGGGAGCTGCCAGCCTGCTCCTGGGGAGCAGTGGAGGTCTGGGTGCCAGTGGGTTGCTGGCTTATGCTGGGCCAGGGGCAGCGACTGCTGGCTCTGTGCTGGCAAGCTTGCAGCTGGCACAGGCACTGTGGCCAGAGTCTGCCCCTTTAAGGGCTCCGGGGCTGGGGGGAGCAGAAGAGTTTTCCTGGTTTGGCCCAGAGTAGCCACCAGGGCACCCTGGGAAGGGCTGGAGGACCCCTATTTCGAAATAAGTGTCTACACAGCGCTTATTTCGATTTAGCTATTTCGAATTTGGCGTTATTCCTCGTGGAATTAGGTTTACCAAATTTGAAATAAGCGCTCCGCTATTTTGAATTAATTTTGGAATAGCGGTTTGGCTGTGTAGACGCTGGTGAAGTTATTTTGAAATAACGGCTGTTATTTAGAAATAACTTTGCTGTGTAGACATACCCTGACACACAGTTCAGATACAATGTTCTGTCTACAGTTAAGGTAGACATACCGAAGCTCCCTCCACCAAGCATGACTACTGCTTCATAATTGCCTAGGTGGAGTGCCCATAAGGATACTACTCGGAGAAGGAGGAGAGGGTTACTCACCTGTGCAATAACTGAGGTTCTTCAAGATGGTTGTCCCTGTGGGTGCTCTACCCCACTTTTCCTCCCCTCTGGTTTGGAACATCTCATTCTGGGGCAGAAAAGGAACTGAAAGGTTGGTTGGCTGTGCATGCAGTCTAGCTGCTCCTAACGGCACATGCTAGTTGCCTGGTGTGCGCAGCCTGCCGGGGGCACCGCTATCGTAATTCTCCAATAGGAAGTGCAGTGGCATTTAAATGCCTATGTGAAGTACCCACAGGGACAACCATCTCGAAGAACCTCAGTTACTACACAAGGTGAGTAACCATCTCTTCTTTAAATACCAAGAAATAATATAGGTAGTAACATTTTACAAATAAATTGAATATCTAGGAGGGAAAAAGTAATCATGTAGGCACCCTTGCACCTTGCAGGTCCTGTGATCTGTTTTCACTACATTAATAGTAATCGAGCCTATTAATAGAGAATTTTCAGTGAAAACTGAATGGATTAAACTGAAAACAAATGGATTATAAAATATGGACATGAGTTTTAAATGTAAAAATGAACTTGACTACTGTTTTTAATAACTTCATATTCAGATGCAGGATTGCTGAGAGACCTTTCTCAAGGATCTGTGGCTGAAAATAAACTCCATATTCTCGCTGAGCAGCAACTTCTGGAGTTAATGCATGCAATGCGATGTAAGTTTGTTTACTCTCAAGTCTGCAAAAATGTGACCATAATTTGATGCAATGTATTAAAAAAATTACTTTAAATCTTCAACAGAGGGGCTAGACTTACATCCCTCTTTCGAAAGAGGGATGTAAATTAGACTTAACAAAATGGCAAATGAAGCTGGGATTTGAATGTAAACCTCGTTTTTTGAGGAGTACAGGATCTTTTGAAAAAGGCTTTTCTTTTAGAAAGAACTGCGTCTAGACCGCGGTTTCACTTTCGAAATAGCGTTTTTCAAAAACCAAAAACGCTGTGATGCAATTATGCAAATGAAGCACAGGAAATTCAAATCCTGGCTTCATTTGCAATTTTGATATGTCTAATTTACATCCCTCTTTTGAAAGAGGGATGTTGTCTAGACATAGCCTAAATGTGTACCACATACTCAAAATAATGACCATCTCATATAGTCTACTGTGAATAAATTTATTACCACAATTCCCTTCTCCTAACATTTATATAAAAGATACAAAGTCCTGCCTCCTTATTTGTTTCATGCACTAAAGTTAAAGAAGAACACTAAAACAGTCAGTAAAACCCTTTCCCTGTTACCAGTTGCAGTAGTAAAGTGATAGATAATTATAAGGTGACATTTTCAAAAGCATGCAATTCCTGTTGAGTTTCAGTGGGACTTAGATGCTTTTAAAATGTTACTTTGTAATAACTAAAACAATAAATAAAAATGAAGTGTGTGAACAAAGCTCCAGATCTTGAAGTATTAGGGCATCTAACTCACATTGAAATTAGTATGAGTTAGGTGCCTCAAACACTGTTGAGGATGTGGACCAAAGAATCAAGAGCAACTAAAAAAGGCTGGTAAACAGAAGCATATATTGTAAGTTTATGACGTTGGAAGGGCATGTAGAAGTGTTTGCAGGATCAGACTATTAGTGCATTCTAGATGTAAAAGGGAAACTGGTTAACTTTATCGGGTGATGCTTACTGGTAACCAACTAATCAGCGCCCAGCCAGGCCTGGCTCGCAACACTATGCCACGGGCGGGAGCATGCTCCAGTTGGGCTAGAGCACCCCGCAGTGTGGCAGGCCTGGCCTGACTCGTCTGGAGTGCCCTCCCCTCCCCCACAGCACAATGGTTAACCGGTTAAACAAAACGTTTAACAAGTTAACTATTCTAGTTTATTCACAGAGTAATGAGGGCATCGCAGAAACTAAGGATCTCTAGACTATTCAAGCTAAGGAAAAATACTTAAAACTCTATTTAGTTGGAGGGAAGGTCCTGGGAAGCAGAAAGAGACCCAAGAATGAACTTCAGGGCAAGCACAATATTTTTGTTCTGTAATCATGCAGGGCTTACAATGGGGTTGTAGCCCATGACTAGGACCTATACTACAGGAACTACAGTAGCATTTCTATAGTGCTATGACTATGCCAGCATAACCCTATATTCTTAGATGCAGCCTATGAGGATGGAAGGAGTTTTTCTGTTGTAGGAACATCACCTCCCATGGGATGGTAGCTAAGTTGATGGAATTATTCTTCCATTGACCTGTATTTACACCAGTGGTTAGGTCAGCATAGCAATGGTGCTCTGCTGTGTAGCTTTTTTCACATTCCTGAGCACTGTAGCTATGTCCACCTAAATTTTAAATGTAGCAGGGCTAGGACTTTTAGGTGCTGTGGTAGTATAAATACAGGTTGGACCTTCCTGATCCGGCATCATCAGGACCTGACTGCTTCCGAGTGAGACAATTTGCTGGACCAGGGGCGATTCCTCGCCCCTGGCCTCCAAGCCCATTGCCTGCTATAGCTTCACCTCCTCCCCCTTGAATCGGGCTGGCTTGCTTGCCCAGCTGCTACCACCTTCCTGGGCAGCCCAGGCTCCAGCTCCTGCTGTGGAGTCCCAGCTGTGTGCTCCTTGTGGCTGCTGCGGGGCTCTGTCCCTGCTTGCCACAGGGCTCCTGGAGGCTGCGAGGGAACTCAGACCCCGCACTGTCATAGGGCTCCAGCTCCAACCCTGTACATGGGGGGGCTGGCCCGGGGCTCTGGCCCCGTGCTCCTTGGGGCTGCTGCGTGCTGGTGGAAGCTGCCATAGGGACTGACCCTAGTCCCATGCTGCCCCCAGCCCCGGCTGGCCCCACTATCCTTAGGCTCCTGAGCTCTCCAGTCCAGGAGCATCAGTGGTCCTGCTGGTCCACAGTAATAATTAATCACACAATACGAATACATTTGCAGTGTGTTATAGCAGCCATGGTTTTGTGGTATACATATACAGACATTGCACGTCTGTCTCTCTTGCTCTGGTGCAACTCAGTTCATGGGCTCTTTAATGTCCAGAAATATAAATTGAAGGCTCAAAGTGATGAAAAAGTAAGAGTGTGGAGAGACTGAATCATGTGGAAGATCTTGGAAGAACTAAGTATGTACAGTTTCGCCAAAGAGGTGGTTAAGGAGGAGTTAAGGTGCAAATCCTGGTTCCTGTTCTATGTATTTTGGCAATCTAGCAGCACAAAGATGTCCTCTAGATGGCTAGGGATTTCTCAAAGTGGTATAGGGTCATAGCAGATAGCAGTGCACTATCTGTATTGCCACCTCTGTCCCCTTGCAGGAGACATGAATTGGGGATTCCTATGTCTTAGTGTCCCCAGCTGCTAGATTAGCTTTTAAGAGCATGGTAGGAAGTCCATACTATGACAACTTTGAGTTATTATGTTGAGAACTTGCCTAGGGGCTTAGTCATGGCACCAGGATTGGGATGGGAAGTCTGTAAAAAAGTGAATTGCAGTAGAACCTTTATGATCACCAGACTTACCAAATGACAGGTCAACCACATGCCTCATTTGGAACCAGAAGCATGCAGTGAGACAGCAGAAACCAAACAACGACCCCATACCCACCCCCCAAAAAACCCAACTCCAAGTAAATAGTATATAGTACAGTACTGTGTTAAATGTAAACGACTAAATAAAAAGTTGTAAAAAAAATGAACAGGTAAGGAAAATGTTTGTGTTCATTTTATATAAATTAAGATGGTTAAAAACAGCATTTTTCTTCTGAATAGTAAAGTTTCAAAGCTATATTAAGTCAATGTTCAGTTATAAACTTTCAAAAGAACAACCATAATGTTTTGTTCAGAGGTACGAACAACCTCCATTCCCAAGGTGTTCATAAATCTGAGGTTCAGTCGTAATTCTCTATTCCATTTCCACCTAACCCCTCTTTTCTTAGCAGTGTGAGCACAATTGATATAGAGGCCTGGATTTGTGCCCATGTCTGCAAATATTTGAAATTCCTTTAAATAAAAATGCATTGGAGAGAAATTATTTAGGTTGGCATATGTAGGCATTACCATATGAGATAGGATGACATTTGAAAAGGAAAAATGGAATCTCAGTAGCAATACAGATTTTCTGGAAATGCAATGTATTAGAAGGTGGCATAGCTGGAAAATTTCCTGGTCATTATGTTGCTTTGAAAGTTTAACATACACTGGACAGATTACAAGAAATGTACTAACTTGCATGCGAGGGGGAGATGAAAAGGATGATTTACTATCTTTTCTGGTTCACGTCTATGATCTGAGCATCCACTGAATATTTCTGCATGTTGTTCACTATTAATTTAATAACTTTCCAATTGTTTTGATAACAATTGAAACAGAAGTACATTTTAGGATACAGACAGTGATTCTCAACCGTGGGCCATATGGCTCCCCAGGGGCCACGCCCTACCTCTAGGGGGCCACATGGAAAAAACAGAACATTAGATAAATTATGTACCTTTTTTTCCAACTAACAGCGGCTATGGGGGGGCCACAGAGGTAAACGAGGCTCAGAAGGGGGCCATGAGCAAAAAAAGGTTGAGAAACACTATACTAGAAGACTGGGGCAGCGGTGGGGCCACGCACCCCCGCTGCCGGCTTCTTCCCAGTGCTGACCCAGGGACAGAGGGGGTTGTACACTCTGGTTGCTGGCTTCACCCCAGGGTGAGAGTGATGTGCAGGCCTCCTCCTGGTGTGTGTTTGGGGGAAGGCGGGGGGGGGGGTATGCTGGCAGACAGCTGCTCCCCAGGGCAGGCTTGGGTGTCACTATTGCCAGCCAGTGGCTTCCTGCTGGGGCACTTGCTGCCCTTCTAGTGCCATTCCACAGTATAACTCCATCTTGTCAGACCTTTCTCTTTCCATTGTATGAGAAACAAATGAATTCCAGGCACATCCCATTGCCCTGGCACAACCAAAGCCTGACCTTGCTTTAAGTTATGATAAGAGGAAGCTGCATACCAAATTTGGTGGTCCTAGCTTTTATCATTTAGGAGTTCTTGAACAAATGGACTCACAAACAGACAGAAAGACAGATGCACATTTCTAAAATATATACATAGATTTTTGAATTTTAAATTGCTTTCCTTATTCCAAAATGAACTAGAAAAATGTTCTTTTGCATGTTTATAGTTAATAAAATGCAAGCCATTGTCTACTGCACTTGTTCAATTTATCCAGAAGAAAATGAAGCAGTAGTGAACAAAGCTCTGGATTCTGGAGTGGAAGGAAGTAAAGTACAGCCTTACAGGTAAGGAATAAAATCCTTTCTGAGGAAGACTAAAGAACATATAAAGGAGTTAAATACATATTTCCATTTTTAACTTTTCTCAGCTATGTTGGTTGAACATTTGCCATAGATACCTATTTTATGGACTTATGAAGATTATTATTTCTTAAATCTAAATGATGAATAATGTTTAAGTAAAGGGAGCTTTTGCTATCTTCTTTCCCTCCCAAAATCTTAAATAACGTAACTATCTGTTTTCTATGACCAGTTTAAATGGGCGGTATATGTTTAATGAACTCAGGCCTTAGCTAGAAAGCCAAGTTGATTTTATATTCCAGGATGTCCTCAAAATATAGGACCTAGTTGTCTGCTCAGCTTCCATGAGGCTGGGAGGCAACCAGGCTGCTGCAGTTGTCCTGAGATCCCCAAAGCTTATGAGACTCCTATAGGCTTAGCGGTCTGATTTCCCTTTGCTGTCTCAAGAACATGGTGATTCAAAGGAAAACCGTCCAAATTCTGTCCACTCCATCTTTTTCCTGCATAGGTGAGAACTGAATACACACAGTATATTACTTAATATATAGTAGTTGTGAATTAAACCATTTTTCATTTCTTGTGTTTAAATCCTCTTCAGAGCATGGTTTCAGAGATATTCTAACTTTTTACTATAGCAAATCTGTTATAATGTCTGATAAGGTTTGAATTCTACCTCCTTACTATATGTTGTCCAAAAAAAGGACTAGATTTGCTGACCAGGTCCTTGATTTAATCCCAAAATTGTCTCTTGTATGGCTTGCCTAACATCAGTTTAGAGGTAAAAGCAGGAAAAGTGTGAAGTATATGATTTTAGCAGATTTGCCTTTTTGTAAAACAAAAAGTTGGCAAAAAAAGTCAGACAAATTCTTATTCACTCTTACACCAAATGTTGACCATATTTTAGGTCAGAATTTTTATTTTTATCCTAAACCATGACCTCTCCATCTTCCTTGTGTCACGGTAATGTTAAATATTTTTCTGTCACCTGCCATTCCTTTTGGTGATATAGAAGTGCAAAGTGTATTACTCCCAGATGGCTGATCTGATTGCACAGTTCCTCTCTGATCTGTATCCTGGCAGAGTGGGGAGTAGAGTATTACTGGAATGGAAATAACATGGTCCTAGACTGTAGGAGTACTGCTTTCTCACTGCCAACACGAGCAGGGAGAAAACTAATTTAAACTGAATCAGGTTTGAGACTAGGAAACTTAAATATAGGCTTGTCAGATGGTAACTAAAAGATCAAACAGCAACGAAAAAAAGCAATTCATTTTTTAAAAAATATTTCCTTTGTGGCATTAAGCTATCAGTGTTTCAAGTCATCCAAGCTACACAAGTTCAAACCCTGCCATCTTTGAAAAAAAGTGCTCAGTTTCTAGATGTGTATTAGAGATGTTAGTGTTAGGGTTGCCAGGTGTCCGGTTTTGAGCTTTCTTGTTTGGGAAACAAATTGAGAAAATATAAATGTCCGGTATTTTCTAAATAAGATGTAATGTAAATTGTGATGTAATGTCAAGTGTGTCTGGTATTTTTGTTGAAACCATCTGGCAACCCTAGTTAGTGTATAGCCATTTACACAATTAACGATGCGAACAGGAACAGCTAACAGGGAGTTTGGAGAGGGAGTTCTCCAGGTAAAAGAGGAGTAAAAACGGGACCCTTGTGGTAAGTGGCTGTCTGGAGTGTGTGTTTGTGTGGGGGGAGTTATTTGCTGTGTGCTGAGCTTGTGTTTGTCTGTTTGGTTGGTTTGTTTGTTTGAAGGAGCTTCTAAAAGGTTTGAAATCTAGAAGCCTCTGTTAATTGGCTGAGCCTCAGTCAGGGGAGGGGCTACCAGAGCTATATAAGCGTGTGACTCAGCGACCAGGAGCTATGAACAGGAACAGCTAACAGGAGTTTGGAGAGGGAGGTTAGAGGGGAGGTTAGAGGGCACTAGTAACTTCTGACCTTCTTTAAAACATAACCCTTATAATAATCTATATTCCAGAGGTTTAAAAGAATCCCAGTTTAGACTTAAACTTATTCATTAGAAAATGGAGACAGAAGCCCAGCAGCAGAGTGGGGCTATCCTGTTTATTGCCGAGTGTAACATGTATGATTACCTGCCTGTGGGCGGGTGGCATATGTGTGCACCCGTTGCAAGGAGCTCCTGACCCTCAGAGACCGAGTTCGGGCTTTGGAGGCCAGGGTGGCTGAACTGGAGGAGCTAAGGGAGGTAGAGAGATATGTGGATGAGACTTTCCGGGACACTGTAGTACTGTCCCACCTCCAGTCTGAGAGCCCCAGTGCTCTTAAGGAGGATGAAAGTCTCAAGGGAACAGAGCATTCAATGGGAGCAGAGGGAAACCATCCTGTAGTTGGGACCCTCCTCCCAGAGGATGTTGCGGTATCCTCTCGCACTGAGGATACCTCTGAGGGGGAGGGAATGCCAGTTAGGAAGAGGCAGGTGTTAGTAGTGGGTGATTCGATCGTTAGAAACATAGATAGTTGGGTTTGTGATGACTGGGAGAACCATATGGTCACTTGCCTGCCTGGTGCGAAGGTTGGATCTCTCGAGGCATCTAGATAGACTTATGTGTAGTGCTGGGAGGAGCCGGTGGTCGTGGTACATGTAGGTACCAATGACGTAGGGAAGGGTAGGAGAGATGTCCTGGAGGCCAAATTTAGGCTGCTAGGAAAGAGACTGAAATCCAGGACCTCTATGGTGGCATTCTTGGAAATGCTTCCAGTTCCACGCGCAGGGCCAGGTAGGCAGGCAGAGCTTCAGAGTCTCAATGCGTGGATGAGACGATGGTGTAGGGAAGAGGGGTTTGGATTTATTAGGAACTGGGGACACTTTTGGGAGAGGGGGAGCCTATACAGGAAGGGGATGGGCTCCACCTAAACCAGGGTGGAACCAGACTGCTGGCATTAAACATTAAAAAGGTCAGAGAGCAGTTTTTAAACTAAGAGATGGGGAAAGCCGATTGGTGCGGAGATGCACGAATCGGAGGGAGACTTCTCTTAGAGGAGAATCCATTGATAGAGATTCTCTAAGCTGTAGTCAGAAAGAGAGGAGGGAGAGGGCAAACCATGGGCCAGAGCAGACAAACAACCGCATACAAAGGAATCCAATGCATCAGGAAGGGCAGACAACAAGCAGTGGCAAATTTTTAAAGTGCTTCTACACAAATGCTAGGAGTCTGACTAATAAGATGGGTGAACTAGAGTACCTAGTATTAAATGAGGAGATTGACATAATAGGCATCACTGAAACCTGGTGGAATGAGGATGGGTGGCAGAGTAGCACTGTATGTGAAAGATAATGTAGAATCAAATGAAATAAAAATATTAAGTGAATCAACATGTTCAATAGAATCGCTATGGATAGTAATTCCATGCTCCAATAATAAGAAATTAGCAGTAGGGATATATTACCGACCACCTGACCAGGACAGCGATACTAACATTGAAATGCTGAGGGAGATTAGAGAGGCTACCAAAATAAAGAACTCTATAATAATGGGGATTTTAATTACCCCATATTGACTGGATACATGTCACCTCAGGAAGAGAAGCAGAGATAAAATTTCTCAATGGCTTAAATGACTGCTTCTTGGAGCAGCTAGTGCAGGAACCCACAAGGAGAGGCAATTCTCGATTTAGTCCTGAGTGGAGCGCAGGATCAGGTCCAGGAAATAACTAGAGGACCGCTTGGGAATAGTGACCATAATATAATAACATTCAACATTCCTGTGGTGGGAAGAACACCTCAGCAGTCCAGCACCCTGGCATTTAATTTCAAAAGGGAATTACACAAAAATGAGGAGGTTAGTTAAACAGAAATTAAAAGGCACAGTGACTAGAGCCAAATCCCTGCAAGCTGCATGGAAACTTTTAAAGACACCATAATAGAGGCCCAACTTAAATGTATACCCCAAATTAAAAACATAGCAAGAGACCTAAAAAGAGTCACCGTGGCTTAACCACCATGTAAAAGAAGCAGTGAGGGACAAAAAGGCATCTTTAAGAAGTGGAAGTCCAATCCTAGTGAGATAAATAGAAAGGAACATAAACACTGTCAAATCAAGTGTAAAATGTAATAAGAAAAGCAAAAAGATTTTGAGGAACAGCTAGCCAAAAACTCAAAAAGAAATAACAAAATGTTTTTAAGTACATTAGAAGCAGGAAGCCTGCTAAAAACCTGTGGGTCCCCTAGACGATCGAACTATAAAAGGCGCAATCAAGGACGATAAAGCCATTGCGGAGAAACTAAATGATTTCTTTGCTTCAGTCTTCACGGCTGAGGACGTTGGGAGATTCCCAAATCTGCACCGTCCTTTGTGGGTGATGAATCTGAGGAACTGTCCCGGATTGAAGTGTCATTAGAGGAGGTTTTGGAACAAATAGAAAAACTTAATGTTAACAAATCTCTGGGACCGGATGGCATTCATCCAAGGGTTCTAAAAGAACTCAAATGGGAAATTGCTGAACTATTATCTGTGGTTTGTAACCTATCCCTTAAATCGGCTTCCGTACCTAATGACTGGAAGGTAGCCAACGTGACACCAATATTTAAAAAGGGCTCTAGAGGCGATCCGGCAATTACAGACCGGTAAGTCTAACTTCAGTACCGGGCAAATTAGTCAAACAATAGTAAAGAATAAAATTGTGAAGCATGTAGAAGAACATAATTTGTTGGACAAAAGTCAACATGGTTTCTGTAAAGGGAAATCCTGTCTTACTAATCTATTAGAGTTCTTTGAAGGGGTTAACAAACATGGACAAGGGGGATCCAGTAGATATAGTATACTTAGATTTCCAGAAAGCCTTTGACAAGGTCCCTCACCAAAGGCTCTTGTGTAAATTACATGGCCATGGGATAAGAGGGAAGGTCCTTTCTTGGATTGAGAACTGGTTAAAAGACAGGAAACAAAGGGTAGGAATAAATGGTAAATTTTCAGACTGGAGAGGGGTAACTAGTGGTGTCCCCCAAGGGCCCAAGAGACCAATCCTGTTCAACTTATTCATAAATGATCTGGAGAAAGAGGTAAGCAGTGAGGTGGTAAAGTTTGCAGATGATACCAAACTGTTTAGGATAGTCAAGACAGAAGCAGACTGTGAGGGACTCCAAGAAGATCTCACCAAACTGAGTGATTGGGCAACAAAATGGCAAATGAAATTGAATGTGGATAAGTGTAAAGTAATGCACATCGGGAAAAATAACCCCAACTATACGCAGTATGATGGGGGCTAATTTGGCTACGACAAATCAGGAAAGAGATCTTGGAGTTATCGTGACAGTTCTCTGAAAACTTCCACACAGTGTGCAGCGTGGTCAAAAAGGCAAATAGGATGCTAGGAATTATTAAGAAAGGGATAGAAAATAAGACCCAGAATATCTTACTGCCCTGAATAAAACTATGGTACGCCCACATCTTGAATACTGTGTACAGATGTGGTCTCTCACCTCAAAAAGATATTTTGGCCTTGGAAAGGGTTCAGAAAAGGGCAACTAAAATGATTAGGGGTTTGGAACGGGTCCCATATGAGGAGAGGTTAAAGCGACTGGGACTTTTCAGTTTAGAAAAGAGGAGACTGAGGGGGGATATGATAGAGGTGTATAAAATCATGAGTGGTGTGGAGAGGGCCGATAAAGAAAAGTTATTTATCAGTTCCCTAAATAGAAGAACTAGAGGACACCAAATGAAATTAATGGGTAGCAGGTTCAAAACTAATAAAAGAAAGTTCTTCTGCACACAGCGTGTAGTCAGCCTGTGGAACTCCTTGCCAGAGGAGGCTGTGAAGGCTAGGACTATAATAGAGTTTAAAGAGAAGCTAGATAATTTCATGGAGGTTAGGTCCATAAAAGGCTATTAGCCAGGGGATAAAATGGTGTCCTTGGCCTCTGTTTGTCAGAGGCTGGAGAGGGATGGCAGGAGACAAATCACTTGATCATTGTCTTCGGTCCACCCTCTCTGGGGCACCTGGTGCTGGCCACTGTCAGCAGACAGGATACTGGGCTAGATGGACCTTTGGTCTGACCCAGTACGGCCATTCTTATGTTCTAACCAATGAGCCTGGGCCTATCCGTTAATCATGAGGGTTACATATACCCTGCCCCCTTGCTGCTTCTAGATCTAGACAGCAGCACGGGAGGTCAGGCAGGAGCTGGTGCTCGGGGTGGCTGGCTTTTAAGCCGGCTTCCCACAAGCACTGGGCTCCCTTTGATAGAGAAGCAGCAGCGAAGGGGATGGGAGGAAAAAAGGGAGCAGGTACATGCAGGAAGCTGGCTTTCAAGCTGGCTCCCGGCACCTCCTGGGTCCTGCAGAGCCACCTGTCCTCCCTCCACTCCCCCCCTCCCCCCGCCCCGGTGCTGCTGCCTCTCTTATTGGGGAGGAGGGGCGGGGTGGCAGGCAGGTGCTGGTGCTCATGGGAAACGACTTTCAAACTGGCTCCCCACGAGCACAGGCTCCTGCGTGCCCTGTGCATACAAACATGCAGCTGCTAGAAAAATCCAGAGGTTACACGTTTGTTAACATTCCTAACGTGTATGCAGACTCTTAAAGTAGTAAGAAAAAACCTACCTCAGTACTAATGTTGGGCTTTAGATATTGCATCATTCTGTGTTCAGAAATTGTACTATCATTGTTTATAGTACACTAGAAGATTTACTTGGCATTGTTTGGTCTTTTACTCAGTTTTTGGTTTTGGAAAAGAAAATGAAAATGTTCATGCTTCATTTAAATCATTGCTATGGGGATGAGCGGTTCAATAATAAGGACTACTCCAGCCCTCTGACTACAGCAGCTTGGGGCCAGGTGAGAAGTGCCTCTCAGTGGCTGCTGCAGCTCCAGTGGGCACAGCTGGTGGAGGGATGCATGGCCCCAGTTGGGCCAGATCCAGATTTGTCTGCCCCCTGTGCTCCCCAGCCAGAGTGAGGAAACTGCACTTTCCCCTTGCTCTCTGACAAAGGGAACAGCCAGTAATGTCCCTATACGAATTGGGAAGGGGGGAAGCTTTAGCTTTTACTGCCCTCCCTAAAGGGCGCATGGGGGTGGGAGGCTCTGGGCTTGGTCAGTTCCGGACCAGGAGGGGGATGTGCCCCCCAGCAAGTCCCTCTCACTTGCCTGGTGATTCTGCCTATTTCTGTATGGTTTTATGATAAGCAATCTCATTTTCCTGACACAACCAAACCTGTACCTTGCTTTAAGTTATGATAACAGGAAGCTGTATACTGAATTTGGTGGTCCTAGCTCCTACCGTTTAGGAGGAGTTCTTGAACAAATGGATGTATGCACAAACTCTCTCAGATATATAGTAGATGTAGTTTTTACTTTGTTTACATAGCACCTTGCAGGTACAAAAAGATTGCAAAACCCTTCACAAACCAAAATACTTTTGGCACCAGTCTAGTTCACTTCACTGGAATTGAGAATAAGACTAATCAAATGTGTACCCTGCTGCACAGAAGTGGTGAAGGAGCAATTCTGGGCAAGGTGGCTGGAGCAAATCTCCACTCAAGTGTCATGGGATCTTTAAAACGGAGGCTTTCTTGCATATGTATTGACATTAGTGTCTTGTTTGAGAACCTTCGTAGAAAAATATAATGAAAGTAAGGAGGATGCCTGGCTGTATTAGTTCTCCTAGATTTTGAAGCTGTTTTTCCAAGGAGACAAGGTGTTTCAAGTGGAGGTTTATAATACAAACCATCCAATCCAGCTCCCATAATTGTTAAAGTGGTTTCTGTACACATTTGTGGGTTGAAGGGGTAAATCACAGTACAGAAGTGTAAACAAATACAGTATTTTATATATAAATGCGAATACAAAATTTGTCATAGGAGAAAAGGCAGAAGATGCTAATTTGCTAGAGGAAAATTTAAGTAATGCCATTTTCCACCCTTGATTATCTAGATGCTCTCCAAGACCCTGTCTACAGTGGCAGTATGTAGAGTATTAGAAAATGTGTTAAGTAACAAAATGTACAATAGTACATCTCGTGGAGATCGGGAGAGATCCCAGATGATTGGAAAAAGGCAAATGTAGTGCCCATCTTTAAAAAAAGGGAAGAAGGACAATCCAGGGAACTGCAGACCAACCAGCCTTACCTCAGTCCCCGGAAAAATCATGGCGGGGATCCTCAAGGAATCCATTTTGAGGCACTTGGAAGAGGGGAAAGTGATCAGGAATAGTCAACATGGATTCACGAAGGGCTAGTCATGCCTGACCAATCTGATTAGCTTCTATGATGAGGTAACTGGCTCTGGATATGGGAAAGTCAGTGGATGTGATATACCTTGACTTTAGCAAAGCTTTTGATACGGTCTCCCACAATATTCTTGCCAGCAAGTTAAGAGAGTATGGATTGGATAAATGGACTGTAAGATTGATAGAAAACTGGCTTGACTGTCGGGCCCAACAGGTAGTGATCATCGGCTCAATGTCAGGTTGGCGGTCGGTTTCTAGCGGAGTACCTCAAAGATCTGTTCGAGGACTGGTTTTGTTCAACATTTTTATTAATGACCTGGATGAGTGGATGGATTGCACCCTCTGAAAGTTTGCAGCTCTGGTGCGGCCATATCTGGAATATTGTGTCCAGTTCTGGGCCCCCCATTATAGAAAGGATGTGGACGCATTGGAGAGGGTCCAGCGGAGGGCGACCAAAATGATTAAGGGGCTGGAACACATGACCTATGAGGAGAGACTGAGGGATTTGGGTTTGTTTAGTCTGCAGAAGAGAAGAGTGAGGGGGGATTTGATAGCAGCCTTCAACTTCCTGAAGGGAGGTTCCAAAGAGGATGGAGAAGGGCTGTTCTCAGTAGTGACAGATGGCAGAACAAGGAGCAATGGTCTCAAGTTACAGTGGGGGAGGTCTAGGTTGGATATTAGGAAAAAACTATTTCACTAGGAGGGTGGTGAAGTACCGGAATGGGTTACCTAGGGAGGTGGTGGAATCTCCATCCCTAGAGGTTTTTAAGTCTCGGCTTGAAAAAGCCCTGGCTGGGTTGATTTAGTTGGGATTGGTCCTGCCTTGGGCAGGGGGCTGGACTTGATGACCTCCTGAGGTCTCTTCCAGCTGTATGATTCTATACTGAGGATTCAATTTAGACTGGTCCCATCATGACAAATTGTTAGCTAGACATGGCCAACCCTAGTGTAGATGCTTTTAACACAGCTGTCCTTTAGTTTTAAAATGTAGCAACACACACAAGGAACCTTCACATATAATTTAAATGTGATATTATCCTATTAAAAAAAGAAAAAATGTATTTAATGCATTTTAATTAATGTGTTTGTGTTTAGTACAAATCAACATTTTTATTTTCTCTGTTTACTCAAAGCCCAGTGATGGTTTGATAATTGGACTTAATTTCAGTGAGTTTATGAAAATGTAATAAAGAACATTAAAAAGTGTCAATTTTAGTACAGGTTTGTTATTGGTAAAGGGTTCATATTCATTAGTAGGGTCTGTGCCCTCTACTCACTCACTCGCCTACCCTCTCCAGCCGCTTTCGCCTTGCTAAGAGCCTTTTGACACTGATGATGTGATGATATCATTCTGTCACCTGGCAGGAAAATCATCTTTATATATATATAGATATAGGGAGAAAATATTGAGAATTGTCACAGAATTTGACAATTTAATCATAATTGTATTTTAAGTGAGTAATATAAATTGCATGTTAGACACCCTATTTTGTCAGTAAGAAAAATCTGTCTATGTACTCTGCTTAAATAACTGTTTCCTTATTTCACATTTAAAATTACAAGTTTGTAATATTTACAGGCTTAGTCCTCCTCTGTGGTGCAACTCAGAAACAGAGAGCCCTTCTGATATTTTTTTCAAAATGGAGCCATCAGAGATTTCCAATTGCTGTTTTTTAGCTGTTCTAGCAAGACAGGTAAGCCATAAAAGTATGCATTGGGAAAAGTACTTGTTTAAAACATTGTATATATGATTGCCTCTATTTTTAATACAAGTTAAAACTAATAGACAGAAGGGAATATTCTAATTTACCTGAGTTCACTGTAATAATAAAGGCAAGACAGTGAACTTGTATCTGTTGCAATGTGCTACGCAAAAGCCTGAAGAAACTAGCACACAGTGCAGTACAGTTTTTCTAGAGGCAAGTGCAACTGAAATATCCAACTGCACTATGCGAAGATATAAGGGATATGCTGGAAAGCTCACGTTTTCTGTTTAGTGTTTATATATCAAAGAGGTGGTGCTGTGTGACGAATTTAATCTATTGTACTGCTTGATCTAGTTCTTAGCTCTGCCACATTTTTAGAGAGGATTGGGTTGGTATGCAGTTACTCTTTTTTTTTTTTTCCAGTCCCCTTGCTCCCTGTTACCATGGTATGTTTAACATGGTGATTGAAACTGTGTTAAGCAGAGAGACTGTTAAAGAATGAACCTGTTCACAGCCTAGCTCGGATCAAAGCACTGCTATACATGTTTCCATGACTCACTAATATTGAAGCAGAATCTCCTCCTATTATGTAACCAGGGTTGTAGCAAGGGTGGGGAGAGACAGGGGGCAGTTGCCCCTGGGTGCAAGCGCAGGGAGAACGGCACAGGCGGGTCTGGGACCGCCTGGCCCTGCCACAGCCACGTCAGACCCGCCTGCGCCGTTCTCCCTGCGCTCGCCCTAGCGTGGTGCCCAGGGACAACTGCCCCCCAACTACACCACTGTATGTAACCATGGATTGTAAGGCAAAAAGTTTCCAGTGAGGATTGAATCCCCAAAATAGTTAAACAGTTTTTAGAAAGTATTTGTTGTAATTCATTTTACATGAATGTTTTGATGCTTCTTTCAGTAGAATCTTTTGAATGCTGTCTACTGTACAATATACAAGTTATACCTCTAAAATCCAGGATTCTCTGGTCCAGCAACATCCGTGGTCTGGCATGACCGTGGATGTTCCAGGCTCAGAGAGTCGCAGCACACTGCAGAGGGCTGGAGAGTGGACAGGAGCTGACGTGCAAATCAGCTGGACAGCCGGGGGACGAGGGGCAGTGAGGCTAAAATGACATCCCTTGGTCCAGAAAAATTCCTCATCTGGGACCAGTCGGGTCCTCATGGTGCCGGACCACGGAGGTGGTGTGTGTGTGTGTGTGTGTGTGTGTGTGTGTGTGTGTGTGTGTGTGTGTGTGTGTGTGTGTGTGTGTGTGTGTGTGTGTGTGTGTGTGTGTGTGTGTGTGTGTAAAATCTACTAATTGACACACACCATTACTGCCTCCAACTCTAGATTTCTTTGCCAAAAAAAATGAAGATTACTTTGATGAACTGTTCAAAAGAAGCTTCAGAGAGGTAGCTGGGTTACTCTGTAACTGGAAAAACTTAAAAATCAACAAATAGTCTTGAAGCACTGGGTTGTGTCCACCAAAGCTCATGATATCATCTACATGTTTTGTTAGTCTCTGAGGTGCTTCAAGATTATTTGTTGTTTTTTAAGTTTGTTCAAAAGAAGTCTGGTTTTTAGAATTCTGATCGCAATCTTGTTGTCCTGCTTTTAAATCTAAAATTTAAAAATCTTGAGTGTTTTGTATCTAGAAAAACATCTTTTTTAAATGACCTATTTTAAGGTGCAAAGGCTCTCCTTCCAAACAAATGCATACTATTACATACACTTGATAAAGTCCAAAATACAGCTTCTACTGAAGCTAACAGATTTAGCTAAAATACTATATAGAATGAAGTTTCCAGCTTTGATCCTGCTCTTATGTCTGGGCGGCTCTTGGCCACAATAAGCATTACATGCTGTGTTTGCCGTGTCAAGCTTTTAAATTGTATAAAGAATAGTTGCCCTAGTTTTTGTTTACTCAGTGCTCTCCTGGGCTGGAAAAATGATGACCACAGCTGATACAGATTGAACCTCTCTAGTCCAGCATGCCGAACCAGGCTATTTGCAGTACCACCGGCAGTCAGTATTGTAGTGAGTGGCTCTTTTTATGTTGCTGAGGTGAATAAATGGAACAATGTACCAATGTGCCCTTTTCCAGTTTCTGCAACAGTTCCATCTTTTGCTGTATTGACACATGCATACACTTAACAGCATTACCAGTATTTCCATTGGTTGCTGATCTCTCGGAAGACACATTTAGGAGTAAATGAGAGCTAAACAATGAGATCCAGGATTGGCAGCTATAAACAAACTCTGCTGGACCACAGGAAACTTGGCCTCACCCATGATAAGTGGACATCCAGCTAACTAAAATCATGCTGGACCTGAGAGGTTGAACCTGTACTTTTGAGGTGACTTGTCATTTCTCTTTCTTCAGGGGATGAATTCTCATGGGAAAAAATGGTGAAGATAATTCATGATGGAAGTCAAATATAAGATTGATTTGCTCATTCAGTCTAGGGATGTTAAAATGCATGCGTCTCTTAAGAGACTTCCCAGGGCTGTAAAATGCAGAGTGGCTGCAGGGAGGGGAGAGGGTTGTATGCTGGGTGATAAGAGACCTGTGGAACAGGGTTTGACCCAGTGTCTCCATGCGCCAGCTTCCCTATGCTAAACAATGCAGAGCAGCAGCTGAGGGGGATGCGATTAGTCGATAGTGCATATCATCCCTAATTCAGTCCAATGCCCTAGGTAACGACAACAAGGTGTGTTATGAGAATTCTAAATGAAAAAAAATTAAATGATCAAGTCTAACTTCCAGCCAGTGCAGGAGTCCAGCCCCCCAATACTTAATCATATTTTAGATTTTGCCACAGATGGAGCTCCCACCATTTCTATATAAAGTTCACTGAGCTATTTCAGACTAAATATTCTAGCCCTCAGTATCATTCCCATCCCTCTTTCTAATTCCATAATACTTAGGTTAAATATATCCAGAGGTGGCGTGCCGCTCTGGCAAGACCTGACTGCACACTAGTAAGGGTCAGCTGGGGGCACACTCCCAGCTGGCTTATTGGGAGGGAATGGCAGCAGCTCTGGCCCTGCTTCTGTCCCACCATGGCAGCCCAACCCCAATCCTCCTCCTGCCACACTGAGTGGGCAGGCAGGGAAAGGGGAGCAGAATCGGCCTCCATCTGGCTGCTGAGTTCTGTCCCCGACTGCCCCACTCTTGAAGTAGGCCCTGCGGCCTGGCTCAGCCCCAGCAATGGCCCCAGTTACTGTCCAGCCAACATGGCTGCGCTTGGGGCCCAGCCCCCATCTGGCCACAGTGGCCTGTCCCCAACCCATGACCTGTCCATGGGAGGGGTTGGCAACAGCCCCAGTCCTGTTGCAGCAGGGACGTAGAATCAGCCACTATCTGCCCACCATGATCCTGCAGCTGCCTGGCCCCGGCCAGGTAAGAACCTGGCCCTAGGCCCCCTCCCCCAGTCCCTTGCCCTGCCTCCTGCATCCCCCACACACTGCAGCCCACTTCCCTGAGCCTCCATAACTCCAACCCTGACTCATGCACCTCTACCTCAGCCCCTGCCCTAAGCCCCTCATATGCCTCAAACCTGACTCCTGCATCCCCCACGTCCCCAGCCTCTGATCTAACTCCTGCACACCCCAACCCTCTGCCCCGAGCCCCACACTTAACATTTCTTACAGGTATTGTTGTACTGTACTGCAATCCCACCAACACCCGCTATAAAGCCCCTCCCCCCCAAGGAGGGGCAGGTTGTGATAGGGCAGTACCTGTAAGAAATTTAAGTTACTTTCACCCCTGAATATATCTAGCTTGAGAGCTGAATTGATAGGTTAAATAATTTAATATTAGGCAAATGTCCCAGTAATATTTTTTACAATGTATGTTTCACCCAGATTAATTCAATGTTCAGAAATGGTGATATATTTTTCACGTTATACATCGGTTGGATATAGGCCTAAATTCACAAAAGGGACTTAGGTGCCAAAATCCCTGCTCAGCTGCCCTGAGCCTCTTTTGTGTCTCAATTCAGTACCTAGATATTTTCAGTAAAAGTTCCTTTTCACCGATGTTTCTGCCTCTGGGCATGCATGCACCAGTACTGTGTCCAGACTGCTAAACCCCAGAATAGTGCACAAACTGGGAAGGACAGGTGTTCCTCTGTTAAAAAGAGCTGGGAACAAACAAGTCTTTCATCATTTAACCACAACATAGAATAGGTTCAACAGAAAGTGAAAGGCAAGCAAGCATAATAAGGACAGTGTAGCCTGGTAGTTAGAGCATTCACCTGGGTAGGTAGGAGACCCAGAATCCAGTCCTCCTGCTCAGTTTCTGTTGAATTATATGTTCACAAGGAAATAGCTACAGCAAGATAGAATCCCACATCAGAGTGTCCCATTGCCTACAATTGACTTGAGAAGTGGCACCTCCTTTCTTTTTTTTTAAGAGGAGGATGGATCTGGGCTAAAAAGTTATGAGGAAGGTGGTGCCTCTTCTCTTGCCCTTCTTCCCCAGCTTCTTGCTAAGAGGAAGGCTTGCTCTCAGCTTGGTGTCTCCCACTGGTTAGCTCCGACAAGGAGCCACCTAGTCTGCAGGCTTCTAAGATTCCCATTCTGAGGTACCCTTCCCCACTTCATTATATAGGGAGCCTAGGCACCAAACTCAAGCTTTGTAAATCCCAGTGATATTCTTAGCATCTAAAAATAATTAGCATGGAAATACTTTGTCCCCTTGCTGAAGTTCCTTTGTCACTAGCACATAGTGATTGAGAAAAACTGCAGATAGAACACACAAGTGTGGAATGCTATTTATTTCTCTAAACTAGACCACAGACTCTGTTAAAAAGATTGGGCATACAAAGGTAACTACATGGATAGTAAAGTTCTGTATTCCATTAGTTAAGTTTTGCCTCAGTAGGTTAGAGTCCCAGCAGCATAAGACTGCTGTCCTCCTTAGCCAGCCAAGACGGAGACAAACTGCTTCCTTTTATTTGCACTCTCTCCTGGGAAGGGTGCCCCACAAAGGTGAGGAAGTGTGGTCTCTTAGTCCCCAACTATTAACTCCTGCATTGCCAGCATGTGATTGATACACCCCATTGTACCCAGATACGACGACTCATTGCATTTAACAATGGAGTACAGGTGTATGCTAATGGATTAAATCAGAGTGCACATATTGGTATCTTTAATTTCAGAGGGATCCAGCTGAAATCATGTCTGTCAAAGACATTTTAGCTCGTGCTGCAGCAAAAGGACTACTGGAAGGTCTTGATATAGGAAAATCATCAAAGAGAGAAGAGAAGAGGAAGAAAAAATCTAAAGTAACACAGCAAAAAAATGTTCCTAAAGATACTTGGGTACAATCAAATATTGTGGAGTTCCTGAACCGAGAAATGATACCTATTAATACTAATTCTGAAGTTTCACCAATTAAAGCAATTAGTGATATTTCACAAAAAAATGTGAACCAAACAAACAGTTCCATTCAACTGAAGAAAATTACCAAACCCATCTCAAACTCCTCCCTGCCAGGAATGCTGAAGAATACACCCAATTTGTCATCTATGAGTAAGGTGTTTGAGAGACGGACACACATTAGAAAGCCACGGGCTGAAGATAAAATGGTTGTATTGAAACCTGTGGAAATAGTTCTGCCTCCAGTAATGGTGCCATACTTCAATCCACAAGGGAATAAATCTCAAATTTCAACTCAACATTACTACTATCGCTGGATTGGAAAAAAGAGCTCAGCACGTGACTTATTTATACCTTCTTTATCCAAAAGAGTAGTCAAATCAAAGGAAACCTTACCTTCAACTATGGTTAAGCACCCTCGACCATGGATTTGAAGATGAAATGTTTTAACTGGTTCATAGTTATTTCTTCATCGTTTGAAATTATATTTCTAAAATGGTCAACATTCCTATATTAGTTGATTCACATACTTAGATGCTAGCAGGGTATACCTGTGCAGGACATTACTTACCTTAAGGGAACATTTCTAATGAGTACCTTTTAATGGCTTTTAAGGAACTAGCAGGGGAATATTTTGCAAGAGTCCATTATGTGGTTGTTTCACACCAGCTATTAAATTCTGACTGTCAAAATAAACAAAGTAACATCTATAGTAGATTATGCAGATACTTAGGGGATGAGCTCAAAAGTTGTTTATCAAATTGCTAATCAGTAGAATGTGACATTGAAACATGCCTTCTGTCTATACCCTTCTATAAATATCTGGGCATACTAAATTTTAAAAGCAATGTTTGCAAGTTTTGTTTAGTGGTGTAAAAATTCACATAAGAACAATGAAATTAAATGGTTGTCTGATCTTACAGTTTTCATCTATCATCTTGTTGAAAAGTTTCATTATCTATGGGAGCGCATAATCTAAATTATAAACCAGACCATTTTTTCTAAAATGCCAGTGGATTTTTCAAATGCCTACATTGTATGTACTTGTGTTGAACATTTTGTGCACACAGCTGGGGAGCACAAATGGCCCTGTTCAGTCAGATGTGCTTTAATAAGAAGCAGAGGATATTTTGTTTTAAAAATACTGAATAGAAAATTTCATTGTAAAACTGGCTAGATATTGTAATGTTAAAATGAATTCTGATTTATAATCTGACATGTCACATTGCTGACATGGTTTATAACAATCATAATTTTCAGCGTAATGTTGGCTGGTATAATAGTTTTCTGTGAGTGGTAAAAGTATACATGGCAAAAATGTTTCTTATTCTGTATCCCTGCAGGTGACAAATGTAAGCAAAATAGGAACACTGAATACCAAAACAGCAAGCTTTTTGGTTTACATTTACGTGCCTTTAACAATTTCTTTGGAAACATTCAAAATGGTTGACATTGGTAGTTGAAGAGGAAAATGATAAACAGCATTTCTAGTTATATGTGAAGATCAGATTGCAAGTTAGAATGAGACTTATAGTTTAAACACATTAAAGGTCAATCGTTTCTAGCTAATATATGGTTGCATTTTGCTAAATACATTAAGATGTCAATCTATTAAAATACAGTACAAGCTCTGTTATCTGGCATGTTGGAGGAAAAGAGGGTGCTGGTTAACTAAGAGTTAACCAGAATAAGTGCTTCAGTGGGTGAGGACTTTGGTTCAGGGTATAGGGCCAGCAATGAGGGATTTAGGGCACTGGAGGGGTTTTATGGTGCTGGGTGATGCTCATGTTGGGCAATTCCCTTCCTGCAAGTGGGTGTCCAACATATCCCTGCTTTTCCTAGTTGGAGGCACAGCTAGGCAACTACATGTGCTGCCTTCGGCCCCCTAGCTCCCATTAGCCGTAGCTCCCAGACAATGAAAATTGAGTCAGTGCTCTGGATGGGGTAGGGGAGGGGTAGCACATGGAGCCCACCTGGGTGTTCCTTTACCTAGGAGCAGCAGAGACATGTTGCTGCTTTCAGGGAACCACAGAGCTAAGGAGAGAGCCTGCTGGCTCCATGCCAACAGGACTATAAACCAGATTTTCCACAATGATCAGAAATGCCAGTTCATAGAGCTTTCTGCTTGATGGAGTACTGGACAAAACAGCTTTAACTGTATTTAACTTTTAGGAACATTCTAGTTGTTCCAATGGAGCACTTAAAAAGCAAGATAAAGTTTTCTTAACCATAAAGCATCTTAAATCTAAGTGTTCACAGATTTGCTCTGAAATTTAGGTGGAACTTCTTTACTATTTGAAATATTTGTATTTAGAATTGCTCTTATTATCTTGAGACATTGAACACAACTAGCAACTTCAGAGGTATTATGCAGCATATATTTAAATAGAATTGGGTGATAGGTTAAGTTTCTGATTTATAAGAAACCTGTACATCATACATATTAAAAGTAATATTTTTTCCTCTTTCACTTGTGCTTTTATTGGTACTTCTACTAAACTGTTCTCAAATAAAATAAAGTAGGAAATATTAGTGTGTCTATCTTCCATATTCAGTACAGAGAATCTAGAGGCGAGATAGACAAATATGCCTAATTTGACATGGGTTTAACTCAGCAATGGAGTAAGCAAAACTGGTTTTGAACCCTGCAAGACATACAACAGCAAAGAGGGAAACCTACAACCAATAAGACATGCATTATATCACTGTCAGTCAACGTGTGGCCCTTGAGGCTCAAATTTGTATTTAATTATGAAATATGCTGCCTGCTATTTTTAAACACAAGTTTTTGTGTTGCCCTGGGGAGGTGGTAACTGCTTCCCTTGAAAGCTTTGTAGCACCCCCAATAGGATTTGAAAGCACTCTTGAGAAGGTTTACCGGCTGCAGCTGCTCACCAGCAAACAGGCTCACTTCTGCACTTCTGGGAATAAATAAAGCGGCTGTTCAATGGCCTGCGTCCCAGTTGGGCTGTGCAGGACAGGAACTCATGTAATTCTACTGCAGCCTACAGGAGCACCTAGCAAAGGATGGCTTCCCTCTCCAAACACCCAGACATACAGAAAAAGTGAAACTAAGTATCTGGAACCTGTTACAATTCCCTAATTCGTTGTGCCAGCCTGGACACCAGTCAGAGATAATTCATCTAATTGAGATGTTAATCCTAACCCTCATGGTAACATTTCAAAAGTCAGTGTTAACTACTGCTGATCATTTTAGAAGACAGCATAGGGGTCTGAGTGAAATCTGAAATAGGAAATGGAGAATTTCTCCATTTGGGGATGTTGCCGGCACAGAGTGCCCGAGGGAGGCAACAGCTGGGTTTGGTGCCCGGTGTGCGCACTCCAATAAACACACTGGTGTGGAGAAGCATAAAAAGTTTATTTGAACGCTCAAATAGGTGCCAGGAGACTAGACATCTCAGATCAAGCACACCCAACATAAGCAGTTTTCCCTCCTTATATACCCAGCTTGTTTACTTGCAGGAAAATAGTGAACTGTAGCAAGATTCCCACGCTGGGACATGCTGCCAGCCCTATCCTCCTCCTCCCCTCTACAGAGACACATCTGAATTCTTCTTCTATACCAATGATAGTAACTAGGCAACCTCAAGGTCTGTCTTGCTGTTCCCAGCCACCAGCGGGCCAGAGAAAAGTTATGCCGGGGAGGAAGGGGGGTGCTTTTAGGGTGCTTGGGCCTAGAGCAGGGGCGCTTCATCGATTCTTTTGATCTTCCACTCCTCTGAGTTACCTAGGATCATGCCCAGTGACCCCAACAGGGACTACAGAATGAAGAAAGGAGGGAGAGAAACAAAGGGTAGAAGCATGTTTAGTCATAAAAGGTGAGTTTTCCCACTGAGTGCTGCTAAATCTGACCTGCTTAGCAAAAGAAATAATACTAACTGACCTTTTAGTTATTAATCTAGTTTTGTGCTGCTCACCCATTATCTTATTGTGAGCAAATGTAGGAGGGGGCTTGACTCTACATTCCCAGCCTCACTCACTGGTGAAGAGTAAACAGATCCATGAAAAGGGGTGATCTACTTTCTAACTGCCAGGGAGGAATTGTGACTGAATCACACAATTCATTCTCTGGTCTATTCCTGGGCAGGTTATAAGGGTCCTAGCTTGAGTCCTGTGCTTGCAAAGTACAGCTAGAAAAAAAGCAAGAGAACAAAATGACTCTATTTTAAAAACATAGTTCACAATGAGGGTGAGAGCAGAGACACTACAATTTAGAGAAAGGGAATAGAAAATATAAAGGGAAAATTATATTAATTTATTCTAAACAGTTACTAAGAATAGCTTAAAGTAGGTAGCAGGGGTGAGAGAGTCTGTAGTTGGGAAAGAGAAGGCAAAAAGAGTTTTTTTAAATCTTTTCATTTTAAATAAAACTGAGTGGGTGCTGTAACAAACTAAGTGTAAACTGTCTCAAAAATAAAAAATAGTGTGCTCATTAAAAGATGCTAGTTGACTGCTCTGGCAGTGGAAGTCCAAGCTCTATTCACATACGGTGTACAGCACATTACTATAAGTTTCCATCTGCTGTCACACCAATGGGTCTCAGATCAAGATTAGCGCTCCGTTGCTGGTTCAGTCTCTCGGACCAGACTGTTCAAGAGCCAGCAGTAATAAATATGATGCTAGAGAACAACTTGCTTCACAAGCCACTCTACCATCAGCTGTTAGCAAATTTTAGGTATTCCCACATTGGCCCAGAATTGCACCAGCAACATACAAATGAAACCAAACCTTTAAAACGGACAATTTCTGACTTCCTCTTCTCCACATTAAAAATATGCTTTCTAGGACCTAAAAACAATTTATATTTTAAGCTATGCATTAGAGTGTACCATATGTTCCTTAATATGTACCATATTTACCACTGAATAATTCAGAAAATACATTAATGTCTCTCTTCTGAAATGTTCAGTGTATTGGTATCTACGCTAAACAGTAAATACATCGAGACTTTCTCCTTCCCCCACCAAGTTTCTGTCCCAGGAATGAACGGATTTCCAAACTTTACGGACTAGTGACAAGTGAGTCAAGCATTTTATGCATCTAAATTTATTCTCACAACAGATTACATTTAAATGTGTAAAAGTGGTCAACAGCAAAAAAAAAAAGTTCTTTTCAGTGTCAATCAACTGCTTTATATAACACTGACCTCTGACTGATAAACAATGTGCATTTTCCCTTTCTAGTTTGCAAATATTTAAATAAATCAAACTTTTGCTTGGTGACTGTACAGCATAGGTTTTTAGCAATATATTAAGATAACTAAGCCTGCACAGATAGAAGTAACAGTGTAAATGTTAAAGCTGTAAAGGCTGAGCTAATATCAGCTATCAAAGTAAAAATAGCTGTTTTTGCACATGTGATTTACTAAGCTTTATGTCCCTGCTTCATTGCCTTATAAGAGTTGATAAAATTAAAAGAAAAGGGATATAGAAATCTTAGTAAATGACACAGAAGAGTTTTAATGGATTAATTATTCCATAGCTTTACATTCTGCAACTCTAAGAAAGGACTTCTTTTTTTCGAAAGAGGTACATATAGCTCTTTACACAATGTTTATCACTAAGAACTTATACCGTAAGTGGGATCAATGTCCTTTCATGCAATCTGTAGGTGATTCTTATATCTTTACAAAACCTTCCCCCCTCCCCCCTTTAAATGAAATCATAAGTGGTTTAAATAAAATCTAAAAACTGTAGCATTCAAAGGAAAGGCTTTAGGCTATAGACATTGGCTGTGGCTATAAATCTCCTTGCTTTTGCAAAGGAGCATATTAATTAAAGATGACCTGTGATATCTGCCTCTACTTTGTTGCATTTATAAAATAATAGGAATTAGCTTTACACATTGTTTTGCCATTTCTTCTACATACGCGAATAAAAATGTGACTACAAATAATTACAAAACCCACCTTTTTAGGCAACCTATAGTACATGGAGATTACTTAGCACTGGATATGTTGTGAGATCATGTCCAGTAAAGATAGTACATTAACATCATAATGCAGGCTATTTCAGTAAAAATAGAATAAATAAAATAAAAATATTTTAAGCTGTATTTAACAGGTTAATTCAAAAATGACATGAGACATACAAGGCATAGTGTATGTCTACTTACAGAATCACTAGATATAAAGAATGCATAGGTAACTGAAGTATCATTACAACGTTAAGTAAAATGGCATTTGCTCTCATGCATGCACCAGCCATAATAGTTGGCCATGGCAGAAAGTAAGTCAACATAGTCTTTTAATATAATTAGTTTTACAAAATTAGGCCTTGATCCTGCAAACAATTAGGTATGTGCATAACCTGTAAGAGCATGAGTCATCCTGTTGAAGCCAGTGAGACTAGTGTGCTTATAAAGCAGGTGCCTAGGTTTTGCAGAATCAAGGTCTTAATCAGTATTTTGGTAAAACTGGCAGACTAAAGGCATGATCTGTGACTTTCCAATACATTGCTATCCTTTGCCTTTTCAATACCTACTGCATCCCTGACTCTCTATGTGCTTTGCTGCTGAAAGCAAGCTAAGTGTTCATGGTCCTGACACAGATGCAATGGATCTCCAATGGAATGTATTTATACATTTTAAAACTAATTGCAAATCTGAATCCCGGGAAAGTTTCAAACTGGATTTTTAAGACAACACGGTCAAGGTATTTTCTGTAATTAAAAGAAAACCTCAGATAACTTGGCTGACTCTGGAGAGTGATAATGAATACAGCATCTTACCTCTCTAGATCAGTAATTTTAATATGATCCAGGGTGGTGAGGACTAGGTGATGTTACCATTTGATGGCTACTGATAATCACTGTGGGGAAATAGTGCTGGTCCCAGTGGGGATCACTGAAATTACTGCTACAGGTACACCCAGAGAGACAAGGGACTAAATGTGAGCGCAAGCTTCTTCTTGTAGCCTCGGTTCTCCAGCCAGGCTTGAGATACATGAATACCTTGTTCCTGCATTGGGACTTAAGCACTTGCTTAGCTTTAAACATGGATTTAAAATTAGGACATGCTTAAATACCTTCCTGAACTGGGCCCACAGGCAAGTGTTTTAGCTAAGGGTATCCCATTGTGTTGTATTATTCTTTATATTACAGTAGTGCCTAGACATCTCAGTCAAGTCAGAGCCCCATAGGCACCAGTTAGGTTCTGAGGATTTCAGGGCACTGGCCTTCTCAGCTCGTGTCCATGGAGCTGGACCTTTCTACACTAGCTGAACATCAATTCTTCATTTGCCAGTATAGTCACATTTCTGTCATGCCAAGTTCATTTTTTTTAGTAATTGCCCATAATTCCTTTACAAACTAAAAGCTGAAAGTGATCATCATGCTTTGGCCCTTGCATCCACAGCTTAATTTGTTTGTTACTGGGGTAACTCAAGAATAGCAACTGCCACCAATTTGAAACCAGAAAATACACAATCATTAATGTAAAACAATGCCTCTAGTAAACAGATATAAAGGGAAAGCTAGATCAAGTTCTGGGCCTATCGATCTTGACAATGTCCCTTTAGATCCGTGGTATCCAACATTCCAGCTGCTAGCCACATGTGTCTGTTTGACCAGTTGAGCATAGCTAGTTCGCTATAGCAGTAGCCACTATAGCCATATAGACACTGTGGCTTTAGAATTATAGTGTCAGTAGACCCAGATGGATCAGCCTTCAGGGCAGACATCTAACAATGGAGACAGAAAATTTTTAACACTGTTAAAAAAATCTGCGATGTTCCATTTCTACTGTAGTACCATCCTATAGCTGTGGCAAGGAAGAAAAACACAGAAAAAAGATAAGCAAATAGGTGCATTCAAAGGTTAGTACAATGTATGCTTTCAAGGGGCAATACTACACAGTTTGTTGTCAACGAATTTACAGTTGAGTGAACAAACACAGCTGGAGCTTTTGGAACAAAAGCTCTGAAATCAGATTACACTACATGTAGCTCCATCATTCCTTTGTTGAGAGCTGCTACAAAAAAGGGCATAAAAGTAAAATGAAACCTCATCGTGGTATAAATGGGAACAGATTTGCACAACAAAAAATGTAATCGTTCTTTCTTTGCGTCTCATGTAATTATTAACGCAGCACCAAACTCCAAATGAAAGAACTTTGTGATCAGACCTTCAGTTGAAAGTTTGCACGCAGGAGTAAGACAGGGACAGTGTGTAGCTTTCTAGTTTGTACCATATCTAACAGTTCTGAATAGGTCCCTCTCAGAATTCTAGATGGTAAGAACCTCCAGTTTAATAAATCACATTTTTGTTGCACCATGTAGGATTTTCAAGAATAGATTTAACAGTCCCAGGTACATTTTTTCTGTTTTGGGGTGAAAGGCTACAGCCGATGCATCCTGCTCTGAATTACTCAAAACTTTTCTTCTTCAAAATCATAATATATAAACATTAAATGAAATATGGTCACTATGATTCAAAAAGCATATCAGGCCAAGTTATAAAGTGGTTGCTAAACCAATGCCAACACACATTTTAAAACTCACTAACAGGTACAGTTTGTAAAAATAAAACTTGGTATTTAAACTACAGTAATTTATGGTAACTAATACTCTGTACCTACTCCAGTGTTGAAAACAGGGCAAAGTGCTGTAGGATTTAAGGGTTTTCTTGTGACAAATCCAGCTCAAGAAGATGGTGAAACTATAATTCAGGCAATCACTCCAAGGACTTTAACATTAGTTCACTAGGAGGGACGTGGCCATATTCTTTTTGTGTGTGAATTTAGGTAATGTTCATAATATTTACAATCAGAAATAGACCTTCCACTGCTCATGATGTAACTCACTGACAGCAAAAAAATCACTCATGCGTCTTTTCATATCACATGATGATGGCAAGAACGAGAGAACATGCTTGTCTAACATTGTTTTGATAAGGATAAATTCTTTGAAGACAAAGCATCAGCAATTTAAAATGGAAGGTCGAACATCAGTTCATTTTCTTTAGTGTAGCTATTGTATCTTCAATTAAGTGTTACGAGAATCCTTTCCTTTGGGCAGCTATGGCATCTCAGAAACAGGACGCTTCTGTTTTAAAGTGTCAATAAGGGACAAGACTCCTCGTTTGACATTAGTTGTGACTCTTCTGGTCATCGAGTCTGCAGGAGGAGGGGGTGGTCGAACTTTCTGTGAAGGAGGTCTGGCTACCAAGCACTTCTGATACCGTAACTGCAACAAAGCAAACATGTTCCACAATCATTAGTGTATTTCAATAGCCTCATTTCAGAACTATAAATTCCATACTTTTTATACATTACAAGCAAACTCTGCTTTTGAACTTGTATGCACAGTCCTACTCAAGTCAGTGGGAGCCATCTGAGGGCAGAAATTGACTCAAGGAATTGCCTCAAGAAATTGCCTCTGATTTAAGGCACAGAGCCTTAAATCAGAGGAAGAGGTCTTCTAATTCTAGCAAACAGGTTTCCTTGGTTTCAGCTGTTCTTCCTGTTCTCTGAGGGTACAATGCACCCTTACCTTGAAATAAGCTACACAATTTGCACTACACAAATTGCATAGCTTATTTCAAGGTAATTTCAAAATAGCTTATTTCGAAATTTGGTGCTGACTACAGTGTCAAATTTTTAAATAAAGCGCTATTCTGAGACGTCCCTTAACCCTCATGGAACAAGCTTTACAGGGACGTTGGAATAGTGAGCCTGTTATATTTCGAAATATTGGGCAAGCTAAAAAGATGTGGAATAGCTATTTTGGGATTCTTCCGGTGTCCCGAAATAGCACCACATTGTAGATGTAGCCAGAATGATTATCATACTATGCAGTTACATGGACTGAGTGCAATGTAATGTTAATGCTCAAGTATAAATCAGTACAATACTGGTATTAAGATATTCTAAAGGACAGTCATCTTTTTAATTTAAGAAACAATAATCCTGCATGACAAACATTTGTTTCTCTAAAGCAATATGTTTGCAGGACGTGGCTCTCTAAGCTAAAAATAGGACATTGGGCAGAGAATGAAAAGGTTCAAACACTTGTGAGATTGATTTCAGGACTGGTGCCAAAAACCCACTGCTACACTAAGGGATCACTGACTATTTTAAAGAGTCTCAAGAACAGACCAGAAATGAATGCTGAATTACATTGGTATGTGAGAGAAGCTGAAACTTCTTCTCAATCTTATCATATGTTTCTCCCCAGACGCTAACTCAGGGAAGGGAAAAACCAGAATAAAATAAGACTTAAATGATTTTAACAGTCCAATGACAAAATACTTTCCTGAGCTAGAAACACCCTGGCAGGCAAACTTTTAGAAGTTCAGCCCCCCAGACACATCCCAAATGCACATACATTCTCAGTAACATTGGGTATGAATTCTTTGGGTCTGGGGCTGCCAGTTCTATCTTTTGTGCACCTGGCACAACAGGGTTCTGGAACATGAATGGATCTCCTAGGCACTAGAGTAATGTAAATATCTATTAATAATTTTTCTTGCAGTTTCTGTTTTTCAAGATGAGCTACAAATTCTTCTTTGATCTAAAAATCTTTAATTCTTGACTCAAAGTAGTTAAGGAGCATACATTTCAGAAATATCAGGGTCTGATTTTCAAAGTGAATGAAAGCCCCTCACGGGTCAATTCAATTGTATATTACTCCAATTACTGAATGGAACATTTGCATATAGGCCTACAGCAGTGATCCCCAACCTTCTGGGGCTGCCGGGCGGCGCATGCGTTGCGCGCCCGGGGCGGGGCCCACGCATGCACCGGGCGCTCAGGGCCTGGGGCACAAGAATGGCTCGGGCCGGCCCTGGTCACTAGGCGGGCGCACATAAATGCCCCAGCGGGCGCCATGGCACCCGCGGGCACTGCGTTGGGGACCACTGGCCTACAGTTTATCCATATTTGTAAAATACATATCAAACTGCCAGTGTTAGATGATCGTGTAATGAGAATAAAAGGACTCTTCATCACATGGCTGTGGCAGTGGAGCTGGGGCTTCAGCAACCCAGCTGAGGCCGGGACAGGCTGGGAGCAGCAGTTATGGCAGGAGCGCTGGAGCAGGTGAGTCACCCAGCCAGCAGCAGGGCCAAAGGAGCCAGCAGTGGGGGGGCGGCAGGCTAAGGGAGCCAGTGGCAGGGGACCATAGCTTCCTCTAAGTGGCGCATCCGTGCAGCTGTTTTCTGAGCTCTGCTCAGAAGTTCAAAGCTCCCGCGCAGGCAGGGACCTCAGCTGATCGGCGGGGGATGGGACATCGTCTTGCTGAGTAAGCAGCTAAACAGAGCTGCTCTGTGCTTGAAACAGAGCAGCTCCCAGAGCAGATGATAAAAAGCAAGATAAGGAGAGAATAAGTGGCTAGGCAAGGGGAGGAGGAGTGAGCAAGTGGGTAATTGGGAGGGGTAGTCAGAGGGGAGGGGGGAGTTTGGAGAATCTCTTGTGCTGAATTTCTGCCTCTCTCCCGTGCACTCTGAAGCCTCCTGGGAAGGGGGAGGTCAGGAGCTGACTACATGGGGTAGGTGGGGGAAGGAGAGGGTTGAGGGTCATTGGAGGGGGTTGGGATGAGGTGGAGGCAGTGAGGTAGTTTGTGCTGTGAGGTGGGGGAGGTGTGGATAATTTGTGCTTTAGCTGGGAGTTAGGACAGGACAAACTGCAGGATTTGAGAAGCAGGATTTTATCCCAGCCCCCCACCTGGGCTGGGGTGGGAGCAGATTGCACAGGGGTAGGTAGGAGAGAGACTATTACTGACTTTTAAAAGTATCTACAACCGTAGAAGATCTCTTACCATACACGCAGCCTGAACTGCTTCTGATACATTGCCTGCATTTGGTTCACACCAAAAAACATGGCACTCGAAATGCTGGTTCCCTGCATCCATAATGAAGGCAAATGTATGGATATCTTTGCCCACTCCCATAAAGGACAGGAACCGAACACGACATTCCACCATGATTTGTTCTTCATTCTGATTATGAAGCAATGATCACTCATTACTACAATGTACTCTGTACAACTTACATATATTTCATTTATGTTTCTAATGTCCCTGGTCAAACTGTAGCAGTACTGCTCAATTCTTTTAATCTATCTGTATAGCATTAGCATTGAGTGTCGTCCTGAACTCAAAATACAAGCAGAAGAGAGAGACCAAAGTGATTAGTATTAGGCACACCACAGATTTTAGGTTATTTCAGTTTAAAAATGACAGACTGTGGTAAGACTTAAAACCAGCCCAACTTAACCATATTGAGTTGGGATTTTATCCTGAGGACATGGCAACTGAGTGAAACTAAGGATTTTAAATATCGACTAACTGACTAATCGGATAGTCAATGCATTTTGCATCAACTATTCGATTAGTCGATATGGGGCCTTCGCCTTTGAAGTGTAGCAACTGGTCTACTGCTACACTTCAAAGGCAAAAGTGCCATGTGGACCCCTGGGTAGCTGGGATCTCAGGCTCCGTGCAGCGCTGCCGCTTTGAAACACCACATGCAGCCTGATGTCAGGCTCCCCATGGCGTTTCAAAGTGGCAGTGCCGCACGGAGCCTGGGGTCAGTGGGGGAGTCCCCAGCTGATCCCAGGCTC
The DNA here is from genome assembly GCA_019425775.1 of Rafetus swinhoei. Lineage (NCBI taxonomy): Eukaryota > Metazoa > Chordata > Testudines > Trionychidae > Rafetus > Rafetus swinhoei. The sequence goes on from CM033449.1 coordinate 45,174,311, forward strand.
CACGTGGCGCTGCTACTTTGAAATGTCATGTGCAGCCTGGGGACACCCCAGCTGGTCCCAAGCTGCACACAGAGTTTCAAAGCAGCAGCACTGCATAGAGCCCGGGGTTTTTCTGATAGAGGCAGCCAGGGGGTGGGGGAAATGACTAGTCAACTAGTCCTTCACATCCCTAAGTGAAACAGATCTATTTTTTTGAAAGTGTCATTCTATTGGTTGCACCTCCCAAATCCGGGATTCTCTCCGGCAACATCTGTGATCCGGCATGACCACGGATGTTTCTGGATGAGAGAGCCCCACGCCAGGAGGACCAGCAGCTGGGAGCCTGGTGCAACCCTGCCAGCCTACTAGCAGTGGGGCACAGCAGCCTGGGAGGAAAGTGATTGGGGCTGTCTGCTGCCTGGCAGCATGGCCAGGACTACAACAGTCCAAGAGGGGAAGTCTGGTCAGACCACGGTGGTGGCAGCCTGATTGTGGCTGCCTGCCGCCCAGCATCAGTGCCAGGGTTGCAGCTGCAGCAGCCCAGGAAGGGAAGCTGGCTGCAGCAGCCTGGCAGAATCAGCGTGGCTGGGGCCATGTGCAGCAGGGATGGGGCTGCAGCAGCCCGATTGGACAACCTTCCATTTATCAGTGGGACTGGAGCTGCCCAGCCGGCCAGCAACAGAGCTACGGCTGGGGCTGGCCTGCAGACACCCCAGCCATGTTGAAGAAGCTGGCAATGGGGAGAGGCAGCAGGCTGAGGGGCTGGGATCAGGAGACCTCCCCTTGTCCAGCTAATTCCCTCCTCTGGGACTGGTCAGGTCCCAAGGGTGCTGGACAAGAGAGATCCAACCTCTACTGGTCTTCTGGAAAAGTACTTTGTATAAAGCAGCAGCATTAAACAAAGACTGAAAGATTCATTGCCTTTGCTAAACTGCAGAGGAGGATATAACAAATCTCAGTCTTCAGGACTCTTGGCCCAGGGCTTAGGCCTGCAGTATTTGGGTCTCAAAAACACTAGGAAAAGGTAATGCTGGTACTTATTTTTTATACGTATTAAACATTTAGAGTTATTTCTAAGGGCATGTTTTGAAGTGGCAAATAAAACAATCTAACAGAAGCAACTGGTAAGAGCCTTGATATGCTCCACTTTAACATTAAATCAGGAGTTGAATTGTAAGATTTTTAAAATGTTAATTTCTACTAATGGAACTGGTGTATATAGCTTACAGTACTAAAAGGAAATGTAAAATTAAACAAAAGAATAAACTCTAGTACAAACAAAAATTCTATTATAGCTGGGGTCTGAGACTGCACTGATAAAAACTACGTTAACACATTATTTCTGCCTTACTCTTTCATTGATGACTGTCACAGTAGCATCAGCAACGTTCATGGTAACTGGCATCCACTCCTCTTTGCTAGAGGAAGCCATAAGGTTTTCTATGGCACTGTTCAGAGTATCCATACCTGAAATGTAAAAGGAGGGAGAATGGCATAAAAAAAATGCATAAAATGAGTACATAAAAAAACTAGAATAAACTATTATTTTCACCTGGAAGCACAGAAATTAGTAGCTTTATACTGCTTAGCTACAAACATTTTGATGGAGAGGGGATTTAAGAAAAAAAATGACTAGCTCATGCTATCCTTCATTTTTCTTAAAGGTAGATTTCAGTCTCCTCTTAGGAAACTTAAAACTTAGGCTGCTTGTTCAGGGGGCATCTCACTCCAGTCCTATGCACTTACAGCTCCCTTCTTACAATTCCCCTCTGACACTTTAGTTGCAATAGCTCCTGCTGAGAGAGGGTGCTACACAGGGCTCTGTCTCAACGGCTTTCCCAAAACATTCTGGCTGAGGAAGCAGAAGCCTGAATAAGGCCGCAGACGGCCCCCTTCTCTTGCTATTTGGAGGCATAGTGCTGACCCCTTTGCATCAGGAACACGAGGAAAAAGTGTTGTTGCTCCTTGCACTTTTCTTTACCTGTGCACATGTAGTCAGAATCTAGCCCTTTTAGATTTTACAAAAGAACCTTCTAACATCAGTTAAGAACAATGGTGTTACATACCCACTGGCTTAGCTACAGGTAACATGCCCAAGTACTGCACATGGAACTTCTGTACCAGCTCTGTCTTTGGTGTTGGGAAATCTACTGCATGGGAACAAAACAAACAAACAAACAAACAAAAATCAATGGCTGCTTATCAAGATTCACAACCAAGTAAAATATACTTTTACTGCACTGACAGAAGAAATAGCTTACCAAGTAATTTTACTCTGAAAATTGATTAAGACAGATCTCCACTCCCTCTAGCTCATAAGAGAAGATGGTAAGTGATTTCTAGGGGAATTAAGGGGGAAGATGATACAACTTCCAATTCTTGCAAAGTAAAAATAGGATTGTGTTCAATCCGCCAAGATGCAAGAAAATTTAGAAAACTTGCATGAATATATCTCTAAGCTATGAACATACATACAGGACTCGTCTTGTATCCAGCACAGCCATGTAAAATTTGGATTCTAAGGACTAGATCCACACAAAGGGGACTTTGGCTCTGTGTTGCAATTCCCAACTTGGGTACCCTACTACCTACTATACCCTATTATAATCCATAATCCTGAATTAGTGGCCCACACTATCTATACAAAGCATGGGGAAAGTGAAATTGTCTACACAGAAAGTTATGGCACAGCAAGCCAGGCTATGAATCCACCTTGCATCAGCTCACTGAACAGTAACCCAGCATTTGGAAAAAGGATGGATGTTCTGGAGTGTGGCTTACCACACTATGCTTTCAAACAGCAGAACACTAAGCTGCACCCTGGGACTGTCTTTGTGCTGTAACAAGATCCACATGGTATTCTACTACGTGGCAAGCTGGCACCTTTAAATTTGCACTCTAGTTTGCCATCCACTAATTCACTGTATAGACAAGTCCTAAGAAGAGGATTCTCTGCAGCCGGTGCACTTGACAGAGAACTGTCTGAGCTAGCCAACAGGAAATGCGGAGGAGAGAGGTAGAACCTAAGCGCCTACCCCAGGGGTGGGCAAAAGGGCCTCCGCGGGCCAGATTCAGCCCGCCAAGTGGGTGGATTCAGCCCGCCAAGCGGGTGGATCCGGCCCGCTGAAGGCCTGCTGTTCCCCCCACCCCTGAAGCCTTCTCTGCTCTGCCCCCACCCTGCAAGCAGCGTGTGGCGCTTCAAAGCACCATGCGCTGCTCACAGGCCAATCAGGGTCTGGGGGTGGGGGAGCTGCGTGAAGCTCCCTTTGCCCTGCCCTGGCCCTGCGAGGAGCCCACGGCACTTCAAAGTGCCATGGCCTCTTCACAGGGTGGAGGAGCGTGCCAAGCCTCTTCCAGGGCATGGGTGCCTAGTGGGGGGGGGGGGGCAAAGGGGATTCCCCACCCCCAGACCTGTTATGGTCTGGGAGTGGGGTAGCCCCGCCCCTTCCCGTTTAGGCCCCACCCCTTCCGGGGTGGCCCAGGGCTACTTCAAAATTTTTTGAAGTGGCCCCCAGGCAAAAATTTATTGCCCACCCCTGACCTCAACAGAAGTTGGGCATCTAACTCTGGGCTAGATGGAAGCACTTACTTCTACTCTGGATTCACAGCCATGAGGCCCTTCCTGGAGTTAGGCACCTCCAGGTCAGTGTTTTTTCAAGGAAATGATTAGCAAACGTTCCCCCCTTTTACTCAATATAATCCAGCGGTCAGAGCACTCACCCAGAATGTGGGAGATCCCAGTTCAAATCCCTGCTCTGACAGAGGAGAAGGGATTTGAACCCAACAGTTTATCTTGTGGAAGCTGTTCCATTTAGGGATGTAAAATCCTGTTTAATTAGTTTAAACCAGTTAGCTGATTAAAACAGAGGTGGGCGGGGTGGGAGGACACCAGTCTGGCTGGACTGGAGCAGCTCCCCTGCTGTGGACAGGGGCTGCTCCCAGCTTGCATGGGCTGGAAGCAGCAGTCATGCGAGGGGCTGGAAGAAGCCACTGCTGCTTCCAGGGTTACTTCCGCGTGGGGCTGCCACTTCCGCATGCAGCAGCCCTCTGCCCGTGGCCCAGGTACCAGTTAACTGTTACCCAGTAAGCATCACCCGTTAAGGGTGATACTTACCAGATAATCAGTTACCCATTAACATCCCTAGTTCCATTTTGTATGAAATGTTTAAAGAGTCACTGGAGCAGGGACTGGAACCTGGGTCTCCTCAGTGGGTACCTTAGCCAAAAGGCTACAGTTGGTCCCTGAGTTGCGAACGGTTGACTTACGACCATTCGCAGTTACGACCGAAGCTGTCGTAAATGGCGGACCCTGAGTTACGAACGTGATCCGCGCTTACGAACAGCGCAGTCGCGTGTAACTCTATGGGGTCCGCCGGTTCGTAAGTCGGAGAGAGGCTGTACAGAGTCATTTTCACCCTCTTTCTCTCTGGTCCATGACTATTTATATTGTAACTAGCCAATTAACCCGTCATAAGACGGGATTTTCAGATCTTGTCTCCTGAGCTCTCTCACTCTGTCTCTCTCTCTTTCTCTCTCTCTCTCTTCCTACTGCTTCCCCCCCCCTCAGCTCTCCTCCGCCTCCTGCCCCTCTCTCCATCTCTTTCTTTCTCTTCTCCCTCTCCTGCCTCTCACTCTCCCTTTCTCTTCTCCTCCTCCTCCTGCCTCTCTCTCCCCTCCTTCTCTCTCGGCCCTCCTTCCCCTTCCCTCCCGCCGTGGCGCTTGGTTGAGTGCTGCCTGCTCAGCTGGGCTGCTGCAAGGGAGGGGGCGGGGCGGTGACATACACGGCCGGGGCCGGGGCCGTGTACATCACCGCCCTCCCTTCCCCTCCCACCCCGGGGGAGCCCAAACAGTCCCTTGCGCTGCTGGCTCCCCTGGCGGCCCAGCTGAGGGGTGCAGCACTCAGCCGAGTGCCACAGCGGGAGGGAAAGGGGGCAGTGAAGTACACGGCCCCGCCCCCTGGCTGTGTACGTCACCGCCCGGCCCCCTTCCCCTCCCTCCATGGCAGCTCGGCTCAGCCGGGCCGCCGCGGGGGAGGAAGGGGCGGGGCAGTGACATACACGGCCAGGGGCCGGGGCTGTTTATGTCACCGCCCCTCCCTCCCTTCTCCCGCGGCGGCCCGGCCGAGGGGCGCACCACTCAGCGCCACAGCGGGAGGAGTGTACATCACCGCCCCCTGGCCGTGTACATCACCGCCCGGCCCCCCTTCCTGTCCCACTGGGCCCACGTGAGCAGCGCTCAGCTGGGCCCCGGTGGGGAGCAGCGCGGCAAGCGGCCCTTTGGGCCCCAAAGGGCCACTTGCCGCTCGCCGCTGCCCGCCTAAGCGCCGCTCAGATGGGCCCGGCGGGAGCGGCGGTCAGCTGGGCCGGCGGCAGCGGCCATTTGGGGTCCGCGCTACCCATGCGTGGGAGCGCGGACCCCAAAGGGCCGCTTGCCGCCGCTCAGCTGGGGCACTCAGCTGGGAGTGGCGCAGAGAGCCACAGTGCGCCATGCAGGAGGGGAGGGGACGGGGCTGGCTGGAAGGGGTGGAAAGCAGAGCTGGGGATCAGGGGCTGTGGGGCTGGAGGGGAGGATGGGGCCGGAGGAAGGCAGGAGGGAAGCAGCACTGGCGGGGTGTCCGGGGGCCGTGGGGCCCGAACAGCCAGGGAGCGAGGGGAAGGGGGGGGGCGCTGATGTACACGGCCAGGGGGCATGGCCGTGTACGTCAGCATTACAGACGCACAGACACTGGGCTACTATGTATATGATTACAAAGTGAAATAGCTTGAATAATAGATATTGATTCCTTTTGTGAATTTAGCCCAATGTTTTTAAACCATGCCCATCAACATGCCATCCACGTGTCAGGAGAAACCAATGTCTGTCTGAACAGCTGATACAAATTTAAAAAAATCCCTATGAACAACATATAGGAGTGTGTTTAGACAGTGAGTGCAGGCAAGTGGATTTAAAACATATACCTTCCATTATTTACTCGGTGTAAGTCTCTTACACTGTTTTCAACATATCAACCATTAAGATAAGAGAAAGAAACACAACCACACTGCAGGATGCAGCAGATAGTTGACTGGAAGGTTTGCCTGCTTGTCAGCCTTTGAAGCTCACGCTGATGCTGAAATGCAGGTAGGGTTTGGATCTGCTCTAAAACAAGTTGCCATAAATGAGCAGAATTGTGCTACTGTCAACATCACCAATAAAACTATTTTGCAGTATCATCATCACATTCACTATCTAAAAGATACTATTAGCCTTCCTTTCAGGTCGATTTTTGTTAAAGACGGTATTATTGAGGGAGTGTATCTAGACGATAATAAAAAGTTAATTCTGACACAGTACCTTGCAGGGGAACATCAAGGGTGATATTTGTTCGCTCTTGTAAAGAGCTGCAAGCCACAGATTTAGCATTCTTCCGTTCAGCCATAATCTGGAGAAGACAGCAATAACACAGCATTTTCCCAACATAGTACAGAAGCCTGTGAAGTGTTTCACCATGTAACCGATTGAATCGGTGGTGTGTGGGGTACAAGCAACAGGGGTGGGCTCACGTTTCTGGTATCTCGAGAGTTCCTCCCCAGGCCATTAACACTCGGGGTCTAGAGGCGCAGGGTCACTCATCCCGAGCACATCTCGGGCTCGCTGCACCCACCCGACAGCTGGGCAGTACTAGCTCCGCTGACACCCACTGGTTTGAGTCAGGAACCCTGGCTCCCCCCGCACAACTCCGACTAGTGCCGCCGGCTGCAGCGCCCTGGGACATTGGGAAGTGGCCAGACATGTGATGCAGGCTGCAGCCAGCAGGGAGACCCCGCAGGGGAAGCTGGGCCCTGCTGGAGGAGGGACGGAAATTTCAGACACTCAGTGCAGCTCCCAGGGGCCTCTAACCTGATCCTCTATAATACTGATGAAGGCCGGGACTCTCATGGCTGTGAATGCTCTGCTCGCTGGTCCCGAACACGCCGCCAGCAATGGAAAGGACACGAGGCAGCCACGCCAACTGGGTACGTGGCTGCCGCCAGAGCTAGAACTAAGGCTATGGTGAGGCTGCCCAAGAAGTGACAGCTTCACTGTGGCCCAGCTCCAGTCACAGCACACTGGGACAGTCTGCAGCGCCACTCGCTGCAGCTGGAGGCGTGGCCTGGCAGAATGCCACAGCCTGGCAGACAGGTTCGCAGCCCACCACCGGTTCACGGACTGGTAGCTGGGAACCACTGATTTAGAGAGCTGATTATAGTAGCAGTTCTAAGAACCACTCGTGAGGTTAATGAATGAGTGGTTATAATCCACTTGCCTTAGAGCAGATCTCGTGCAGACTTGTTGCAATGGCTTTCGCAGGCGTGTCACATCGAAACACATGACATTTCAAAATCCTCGTGTCTTTGTCTCTTGCTACGTAAGCAAAGTCTCTGTGCAGACAAAATGAATTAACACATTAGAAAAAGCAGCATCTAAAAATAAAGCAAGTTTGCTTTAATAAAGCAAGTTTAATTTAAGCAGCATATGTCTGAGCTGTCAGAGAACAGAATCAGTGGCTCTGCCAGAACAGCTACATCAACAAATATGCACTAACTTGACATAACCACATACCTATGGAACACATTACCAGTCTCTGATGCTTTCTCTATAAGGAGCTCATTCAACTTTCTAACAATGAAAACTCATTGCTTTTATAACCTATAAACTCAACAGCAATTGTAAATGCACAAGAAAATTTAAAAGAATAGTGTATTCAAAACATAAAGAACAAAGACAGATAAAGAAGAGGGAAAATAAAGTGCTTTTCTACAAAGATTCATATTCAGCGTCTAAAATGCTAGAAAAATAAGACACACAGCAAATTAGCAGAAGAAAAGCTTTATTTCAAAGAATTAGAGAATGTTTAAAATATGCAGACAGTAATTAGAAATACAATGCATACAGGAGATGTGTGTCAGCTGAGCGTCACTCAAATTCAACTGACTGAACTACATTTCTGACCTCACTACTTCTCCAAGTGTTAAATAACTTTAAAGCAAACACCCTGTAACAAAAGCTTGTGTGCATAACACTAAGCACTCAGAGAGTATATGGCCTGGCTATCAGAGTGCTGAAGTTCTAATTCAGCCTCCCAGACATCCTGGGGGGCAGGCATGCTTACAAGTGGGACTCTAGGGTACAGATGGCCCTGCAGTGCAAGCAGACCATACAGCAGCAGGAGTGAGGGGTGCCAGACACAATCCCAGCTAAGCAGCAGCTACCTTTTTCTGCAGTCTTCCACCCACATTTGTTTTCCTTCTCTCTCTCATCACATGCTGCCCACTCAGCACACGGTCACTAGCCTTTGCCTCTTTCTCAACACTCCCTACCAACTGCAAATTTCCCTCCTATTCCACACCCTCAAGAAAATGGCTGACTAGAATTAGACAAGACACCTTGAGCAGACCCCTAATAATCCCATCAGCCTGAAGACGCACTTCAGTACCTTCCCCTCAGGGGAGGGGGCAATTACAAGTACCTGCACCCAGCAGCTCTGCCATCAAGATAGGAGCCTAATCCCTTTTTTGTCAGTGCACAGTGGGTCAAATAGCTAGCTCAGGGATGGGGAACCCAGCAGCAGCGTGAGCTGGCATTGGTGCTCTCGTCACACGTGGAGCGCTGTGGCTGGAGTGCGAGCGCTGGCTCCCCGCCGTGGGGCAGAGGGAGGAGGAGCCCCAAGCCTTTGGGACCAATCAAGACAAGCCATGGGCCACGTTGGTCTGCAGACTCTGCCTGGCAAGGAGGAGGTAGCGCTCCCTGCAGGCACTGTCCCCTCTTGCCGCCACTGGCTGGCAATGGCAACCAATGGGGGAAGGCGGTGCCTGCAGCACACAGAGCTGTACAAAAATGACAGTGCCCCCTGGGAGCTGCGCCAGGTAGGCACCCAATCCCCTGCCCCCTCCCACCCAGACCTGCACCCCCACCCCGTTCCTGTACCTTCCCTCCTGCTGAAACCCTATACTCCTACCCCTAAGCTTATTCCCCGACAGCCGCCTTCTGGACACTGAATCCCTCATCTCTGGCCTCACCCGAGAGTTTAGGGAGGTCCTAAAAAAAAATCTATTAGTCTCAGGCTCCCAGAGGAGTTAATCTGGCCCTGGGGTAAAGCCTGAGCCTCAGCACTTCCCCCCACCCCTTAGGGCTAGAGACTGAGGAGGGTGAGTTATTTCCCCTCCCCCCATTTCTCTTCTGGGGGGCAGGTCAGTGAAGGGTTTTTTTGTTTGTTTTTTTGGGTTTTTTTTTTTTTTTTTTTTTGCTTCTTGTGTGTGTTGCTCCCAACTGATTTTTCTGTGGAACAGTGGCCCCCAATCCAAAAAAAGATTCCCCACCTCTGCGTTAGCTGATGTAAATTAGTGAAGTTCCTTTCTGACCCAGTATCGCAAAAAGAAAACTGGACTAAACTCCAGGCATATTGCATTCACTACATGTAGGGTTGTCAATCCTCCAGGATTGTCTTGGCGTCTCCAGGAATTAAAGATTACTCTTTAATTAAAATTATTTCATCATGTGATAAAGTCTCCAGGAATATGTCCAACCAAAATTGGCAACCCAAGCTATGACTCAAGGTAAACTGAGAGAAAGGAATAAACTTCACTAGGGTTGCCAGTGTCCTGATTTTGACCAAAATGCCCCATAGAAAAGGGATCCTGGTGTCTTTGGTTGACACTGCCAACAGGGCTGTTAAAAGTCTGCTCCGTGACACAGCAGGGGCATGGGACTAAGGCAGGCACAGAGAGGTGCCTTACTCTTCCCCCCACAAGTGTTGATTCTGCAGCTCCCACTGGCCATGAACCCCAACCAAGTGGAGCTGCAGGGGTGATGCCTGTAGGCAGGAGAGCAGCGCACAGAGCCTCCCTAGCTGCCCAAACCCCACGCCCCAGACCCTTGCCCCAGCCTGGAGTCCCCTCCTTCACCCCAACCCCCTCATACACAGCCCCACCACAGAGTAGGGTTGCCAACTTTGACTGGAGCTATTCTGGCAGATTTCCTCCCCTCCCCCCATATGACGTAATGTCGTTTTCTTAAAATATCTTATTAAAATCTTCAGGATTGATTTCAGGTCACCAGGAGATTAATGCTGATTCTGGGAGACTCCAGACCAATCCTGGAGGGTTGGCGACCCTACCCAGAGCCCACCCAGCTGGAGCTCCCATCCCCATGAACCCCAATCTAGAGTCCTCTCCCATACCACGAATCCCTCATTTCGGGTCCCATCCCAAAACAACACCCCACGCTGGTTTCATCAACCACCCTGGAAGTCCATCCCCTACAGCACGGAGACCTGTGTTCCCTGTAAGCTGAATGCTTGGGCAGCTACTCAGGGGAGATTCAGGTGCCACCCAGCTAATTATCACAGTGCCCACCCCCGGCAGCATGTATTTCTACTGGTGGCACACATCCACACATGCCTTGGTGCACATAAAAAAATCTATTCTGTCCATGGATGGAAAAAAATGAAAGGGAACACTGTCAAAGACCCCAACTATACTCCAAATCCCTCATTCCCAGCCCGACCCAGGGCCCACAAATCCCCAGTCAGAGTCCTCACTCTCTTCCTCACTTCAATCTTCTGCTCTTGCCCAGTGAAAGTGAGGGAGAATGGGAGAGAATGAGCAAAGGAGGAAGGAGGGATGGAGCAAGCAGGGAGTGGGGCCCAAAGAAGAGACTGGGCAATTAGACAGTTGGCAACCCTGTATTTAACTATGCTATTTTTGAAAAATTAGCAACGATGGGGAAAAAATGAACTGACTGCTCCATAAAACCCATCATAAATGGTTATATCATCATTATATCTTCCAAGGAGGCCAATCAAGCCTGCTGATGCAGACCTGAAGGGTTTGTAGGCACCATATTTGTAATCATTTAGGCTTCTCCAACCACTCAAAACATCTTTAATAGCTCTGGTTGGTACAGGAACAGTAGGCATGCTTTTCTAGATTTTCTGAAACTTCTAAGTGTTTTTTAAAACCATAACCTTCTCCTTTCACACCATTCAAACATTTGGGAGTTTTACCTACAATTCTAAATATTATCATGTCCAAATATTTGTATCTTGTTATAACTGTAGCTTTCTAGCAGTGCTGTTCTAAATGAATGTATATGGATTTATAACCACAAGTCTATCTTAGAGTTTCTGATTAGGATCACTATCCCTCTCTCTTCCCTCCTTCCCACCTTGTGTGAAAAAGATCATTCACTGGTAATTACTATGGCCCCAAATACTGCAAAGACAATGGATCCATGTGTGCAGCTCATTGCAGGATTAAGGCCTACTCTAAGTGCTGATTTAGAGACTAAAATCTGTGTTTATATGAATTTAAAATACTATTGAAAGCCATCTGCTTTACCATTCCATGACTTTCCTGAGTATGTACTTCAATTGAATACTCCTCATCTGAGGTCTACTGATGTATGAGTTCTCTTAACAAGCTTATCCTTGGAAGAGTATCCTATATTTTCATTGAGATGCTTACATAAATAAGGCCCCAATTCTGCAAACTGCTTTGCACAGGCAGATCACAACACCTAAGCACAGCCCCATGGACGTCAGCACACAAGCTTATGGTCCACCCAAATGGAGCAGTTTACAGTAATAGGGCCAAGTAAGAGTACTAACTTCAAGGACTAGCACACATATTCTCAAATACAGGACAGATTTGGGTTGTGCCTTCTGCTGTAAATGAAGTCACCTATTATCAGTTATTTTCTTATAAATAAAAAGGCAATACGTAAGACGAGACAAAGCCATTAAATCAAATCCATTCAGGGTTTTGAAAGTGTGCTGTGTTGCCAGTGAAATCCATGATTATAAAACAGCATTAGAAATTCTTGCTCTCTACTGGACCAGCTGTTGCACTCTCCTAGCACACCAACACCATTCTAAACTATTGTGCTTTACTTTACTGAACCGTATCTCACTTTAATGTACCTCAACTAACAAGCCAAGTTATTTGGAGCATATTACTGTACACAAAAGTCTCCACAGCCATATTTAATCTAGCTTTGGTGAGAAATTACTTGGGTTTTGGTACAGATTGCCAAGATTTAAAATCTTAAAGAGGTCTAAAATACTAACTAACAATAAAGTATATTTAGAAAGCACCCCTTTTCTTAGAGTGGTGCTCAGGGCATTGTGCTGTTCCAAACAGACTAAATAATTGTAACAGCATAAGACAGACAAAATCAATGCTAAATAGATGAAGAAAGGAAGGTGGCTATGGTTTAAGTGGGAAACACGTTAGAAAAGTACTGTCTAACACTTCCCACTATAAAGTATTCTTGTAACGTTTTTTCATAAGTATTAATACCACCATTGTTTGCAGCAGACCTATGATATCCTTCATGGAAAACTCCAGAAACAATAGATGCACTTTTTCTTTGTCCCATGACATTCCATGTGGATACAATAGAGTTGAAAAGTGTTAAAAATCGCTATTTTTCTCCCCCCAGAAAATTTAATCCTCCTCCCAAAAATCACTAGATATTTTAAAGAAACTGGCCCATGTTTCTGCCAAGGCAACAGCAGTCATTTTGCTGGGAATGTCTGGGAGCTGCCAGAAGCTGTGACTAGGGAAGGCAGGGGAATCTGTGAGAGCGCCAAGCTAGGCTGGGCTTCCCCCCCAGAACGTCTCTTCCACCTCCCAATCTGGCACATGATCCCAGCATCTCTGTCTCCCTTTCTCTCCGGGGTGAGAAAGAGAGACCAGGCTAAATTCCCCTCCTCACATTCCCAGACTTTAGGACAGTGGTTTTCAAACTGGCGGCTTTGACCACAAAGTGGGTCATGACTCCATTTCAATGGCGTAACCATGGCTGTCATTCGATTTGCTGGGGCCCAGGACTAAAGCCAAAACCCAAAAGCCCCCCGGCCCAGGTTGAAGCCAAAGCACGAAGGCACTCTGCCTGGGGCTGAAGACCTTGGGCTCCAGTTTTGGCCTCTCCTCCTCCTGATGGGGCAGTGGGACTTTGGCTCTCGCCCCCTGCCCAGGGTGACATGGCTCGAGCAGGCTCAGGCTTTGGCCCCACTCTTGGGGGCATCATTGGGGATGCGGCTTACCCACTCATGCCATGGCTCATGAAGCCCTACCACGACCACCTGGACCCTAGCAGCAAACAATTCAATGCACACCTCAACCGGGCCCACATGCAGGTGGAATTCGCCTTCAGGCATCTGAAGGCGCGGTTCAGGTGCCTCCTGACCCGCCTTGACTTGGGGGAGCACAACATCCCCAAGATGGTCGCGGTGTGTTGTGTTCTCCACAACACTGTGGAGAGCAAGAGGGAGGCCTTCCTCCCGGGGTGGGGGGCAGAGGCTGGCCATGAAGGGAAGGCCTTTGAGCAGCCGCAGACAGCTGCTATCCACCAGGCACATCAGGCCGGGGTGCGCATCCGGGAGGCCTGGACGGAGAGTTTCTCTGAAGGACCCCAGTAACTCTCCCCAGGGCTTCCCTAGTAGGGGCCTGTGCTATGCCCCCCTATTTCCCACCACAACCCCTCCCTTCCCTGTACTCCCAATAAAGACACCAGTTTTGAGTGAAACAACCAAATCTTTGTATTTTTTTTCCAAATAAAAGTAACTGTTGAAGAGCAGGGCTGAGAACCTGGAGGGGGACTCAGGCCTGGGGGGTGGGGTGGCTGGTGGAACCACCTCGGGTCCAGGGACCTCAGTGAACTCGGAGGTGGCTGGGGCCTGAGACCATGGGGGGGGAAGGGAGGATGGGTAAGATGGGAGGCTGGGGTGGGGTCAGGGATGGCAGAGGGGGTTGGGGGAGGGGGCATAGGCATGGCAGGGAGAGCTGGAATGGGGAGGGCTAGAGTGGGGTCAGGAACCAGGTGTGCCATCACTTCCCCAATGGTGACACACAAGTTTTCGCCCTGGTCACACATGCGGTTGCGCCACTCAGCATCATCCCGGACCTTTCGGGCCAGGGTTTGTTGCATGTCGCACAGGATGGCCACATGCTCCCTCATAAGGTCCTCATGGACACTCCTGTGCTTGTGGCTCCCCCGGGGTTCAGGCGGCTGCCTCTGATAGTGTGAATCACCCCTCACTGACAGCTGGTCCGTCTGTGGAAGAAAAGAGGGAGAGGTGGTCAGTCATCAATGCAGACATCAACACCTGAGGCTGTGCCCTCCTCTGTGAGCAGCGAGCAACAGTCCTCGGGCCAGAGGACGGTGATGTCCTGTGAGCCAGGCCATGTGTGGCCTGCACAGCAGGCCGTGCCTCACAGGGGCCCCGAGGTGCCCGGGGACCACGCTTTCCACTTCCCTTCACCCTATCCCACGGACAAGCAGGCAAGGGAAGTGTCCAGCCTCAATGCGATCCCATGGACGGGAGAGGGGCCTGGAGCAGCCTGGCCCGCCATAGGGGTCACACACACACCTGCGCCTGGCAGCGCTGTCCACAAGAGCGGGTGGTTCCTCGAGCATGCAGGCATGGCCCTGTGCTGTGTGCAGCACTCCTCGGAGTGCATAGGGTTGTGCATGTGCCTTTGTGCCCAGCCTGCTTCCAGCGGTGTCTGGTGGTGGGAGGCCATCCCCCCGAGGGGTCAGACATGTGTGGGGCCTCCCTGCAGCCTGTGAGCCCGAGCCCATGGATGCTCCGGGACTAGCTCCTGAGGCCATGTGGTGCAAACTGCTGCTGCAAGTGCTTGCACATGCACGGAGTGCAGCACGCTGTCCGGGCCGAGCAGACCGAGCGACGATTGCACCCCGTCCCCTCTGCACCCGCCTCCCCCGCCCTTTGTGTGTGTGTAAAACAGAGCACTCACCTGATGATCCCTCCTTGGTGTCAGGGGATGCCTGGGAGGTCGCCAGGGCCTGGGGTACTGGCTCCAGGGTGAGGGTGACCGTACTAGCCGCGTCCTCTTCCTCCTCCTCGTCAAGGAGCTCCAGCCGGGGGAACCGTGGGTGTCTCTAGCCCTGAATCCACCAGTACAGGTGGGGAAAGGGCTTCACCACCCCCCCCGGATTCTTAATATGGGCATGAGTGTGGTTCTGCCCTGGAGCGAGAGCTGTGCTCCCTGAGCCTGGCATATTCTTGGTGCAGCTCCTCGACCTTGCTCCTGACTTGGTGCGAGGGGCGGTGTCCCCTCTCGGCCAAAGCCTCGGCCATCCGGCCATAAATGTCAGCATTCCGCCTCCATGAGTGGAGATCCTGTAGGGTCTCCTCCTCCCCCCAGGGCTTGAGGAGGGACAGGATCTCCGCCCTGGACCAGGAGGGTGCATGGCGTTTGGTGCCCCTGGGAGCCCTGGTGCTGCTCCCTGTGAGGGCCAGGGGAGTTTCAGGGGGCTTGTTGCTCGGCCATACCTCCGATTTATATGGCAGGGAAAGCCGTGCGGTCAGGGTGCTACTCCGGGGCTGGCTTCCTGCCACAAGGCTTGTCCAGGGTCCCCACAGCTTTAAGAGCTGCCAGGAGATAGGAACTATAGAGTTGTGATTAGTATGGATGGAGCGTCCACAAGGGCACCTGTGTTATTTCCTGGAGGCCTCTTCTCTCGGAAAAGGTATTCTTCCTCATAAAAAGAGGTTTACCTCTGTCAGAAACCCCCCTCTGTTTCGATTTTCTTTCAAAAGAACGTGATTGCAGTGTGAATGTAAGTGATTTTTTTTTTTTTTAAAGGAAAAGCGGCTGTTTTCCAAAAAAACCCTCTGCAATGTAGACATACCCTGAGGGGACTAAGCATAAGCAAAAAATCCCACGTGTTTGGCATGGGTTAGCCCTAATGGACTTGCAGACCCTGTTTATTACAGAAGTTTTTATTACCTTTTGAAACTTAAGGCTAACTCATTTGGATGTATGCAATGATTACCTGATTTAACTTTGTATACCATTCTCTTACTTCCTTTTCCTAGTTAATAAATCTTTAGATAATTTATTATAGGATAATAGCACTGTCTTCGGGGTGACATTTAAAGTACAATTTACCTGAGGTAATTGACTAGTCCGTTGGCACAGGGGGTAATCTGAATATTATTGTGATTTTTGGTAGAAGGGACCATCTGTCACAAAGCTAGGTGACAAGATAGACTGTAATACCCAAGGGGTCGTCAGCTGCACATGGATCATACATAGCCCCCTCAAAGTCTATTCCTCTAGGATACTTACATGCATAATGCTAAGCATGTGCAGAAGTGTCTGCAGGGTTGAGACCAGAATTCCTGTTCCTGCTCAAGCAAAAAAGGGACAGGAACTATTTCATTGCAGAAAAATCTGTAAGGCTCCTAGATTACAACCACCGCCATAAATCAGTTATTCTGTGATTTGCTATAAAATGAATATTTCCCTTAGCCTGCAAGGAAAATTTCTATAATTTTGCATGTATCCTATGCTCCATCTAATGGGAATTTACAGTACATATTAACTGGGATTGAATAGTGTTTTCAAACAGAAGACATAAAACAGACTGTCCAGAAAAATGGGTGCGATTTCCACCCTTCCTCCCCACCATACGATTGTACCTTGGCTCTGCTGTACAGCTGAAAATACAGTAGAATCCAATTAGGATGCCCTGATGCTTATTATTAAGGGACAAGACCTTTTTTTCTTTAATAAAAATGGTACTGAATAAAAGTGGGACAATAAAAACAAATATTTCATCTTTATTTCAGTAAAGTTCTATATTAATTGGCCATAGCTTGCCTATTTAACACCTGGTTAGGCATCACTTAGCCACTAAACATTAGGGGAATGTGATATTAGCATAAATTCCATTTAGCATAACTATCCTGTTTGAACTGCAGTCACTGAAGCCCTGGGAGACATCCCAGTTAAACTCACCATGACAGTATGATACGTATTGTACTACCTTTCTAATATCAAGTTTCACCTTTTGAACAGTGTAGATGCATATTAGCTCATTATTTGGTAAAACTAATATTTAAGTCTGAAATAAGCAAAGGTTGAATCTGTATAAAAACACTATTTAAACACAAACAGAAATATTTCCTTGCATCAGTATAATTTTGGTTTTCACTGTATTTACAGATTGATCTTTTACAATCTGAAAATCTCTGAAAGTACATTCTCTGGGCTGAGTAAAAAAAAATATTTGAATTAATCAAGAAAAATGATGGCCTATGCTTGTGGACTGCAGGGAGTTGACTAGTAATATGGGGCTCGCTCTCCTTCTCCTTACTAGCTTCAACAAATCTCCTGGATTTTCATTACCAGGATCTAGCCGGAGAATAGTAAAAACTGCTGGCAACAAGGAGGAGAACTAGCACCATGTGACCACTTGCGAGCACCTCTTACAGAGAATGAAAGGACTGCAGCAGTGGTCACAGCTATATAAGAGAAAGAGGAGAGGTGAGGAGTCAAAAGCAGCTATAGGGACTGAAACTACTAATGGAATTAGAATTGAATTCCATTATTAGAGGATGATAATTAGAGGATGTCTGGGGGAAACAGAGGACCAAGTGACTGGGAAGCATATGTAGCTAGGTGAGCCAAAGAAGAGAGTGAAACAGAACACACGAGAAGGACAATGAAATAAGAGAAAAGGGAAAAAATAAAACACGGACAAAACCATGTCTCTGATGTAAATTCTCCATGTCAGCTATTGCCAATTGCTGTAGTTGTCAGAAATATTCAGATTGGAAGGGAGGTGATCCACAAGCAAATCTCTTTGGCAGTGACAGGGTGAGACAACCTTCTCCTACCTGGAAAAAACCAAACCAAACCAAGCAAAAAAACCCCCAAAACATGTCCCATAACCCTTTCCTTCTGAGCTGATTTCTAAAATGTACAAGATGGACAAAAAATACACCAGTTAGTGATTCTATATTTTTCTATGCCAATACATAACTTTTTCATTTTGTGCACTGAAGTACGCGTAGTTCCTGTTAGCATAGTAGTGTCTTTAATTTTTCAAATGAATTTTGATTTGTGTTATCTTAGATCCATCAGCGCAACAACCCCATTCTGTGAACATTCCTGAAGTTTTGTAACTGTAATTAAGTACAGAATACTTGTCCATCTTAACATGATCATGAATAGGAGGCAGGATTCTGGCAGTTTTCCTCCCCTACACAAGGAGATAGGTCTCCTCTTCCAGTAGCACCCCCCAAAATTCTTGTTTCAGTTCTCTCTTTCAGATTAAAACCGCAGCCTTGCTGTTATTTGTTAGCATCTCAGAAATCATTCCCATCCTTTCACAATATTTAATTTTAACCCTTCCATCCTCCCTCATATACACCTGACACCGGTGTGATAATCAGATCTTTAGGGCCTTCGGTGCCACGCCATTCTCCATATGAAAACATTTCTATGCCTCTATGGTTTTAATTCTCAATTTTCTGTAGGCATTTACTATCCTCTCAAAGCTCTAAGTGCCCCCCACATATTTTCTATGCTATCCTATGTCTCTATTTCAGATATATCACCCTTCCAATGGAGGACTAGCCATGATTCTCTTCAGACCTAGCATTACTTGCTGATTAGGAGAGGGATGGTTATTAAGTGTAACGAATGACTTGCCCCTTCCCCACATTTTGTGATGGGTCTCTATCTCTCACCAGACACACCCTCCTGGATCTGAGGAACCTTACCGATAGTGTTTTGCCAAAATCAACCCTTTTCTGCAAAACTTTTGGTTTAGACCAACTGGCATTTTCTGATTAAAACCATTTACTCAAGAATTCCCTACAAGCTCTAGTGAGGGGGTAGGGACTGTATTACAAGTCAGGAAGGGAGCGTCAGCACAGGCCTTCTGTTTCAAATTTGGATTTTACTGAATTTTTTGTATGCGTAGAGGTAAGGGTTTAGGGTCAGATATTCAGCTAATGGGAACTGGCACAGCCTTATTCAATCCATTGGAGTTACATTTTATTTGCATGAACCTTCACACTGCAGTGCTTTTAGAGACAAAATACCATCTTAATTATTTTAGAAAGTTTATGAAATATATATGGGGACTTCAGCTCTGGAGGGGCTCTCTCCAAGGGGAAGGTGCATGATGAGATAGTATTGGAAAGACTATACTGCTGTGACTCATACAGTGAAGCATCACAGAGGGCTTTATTTTCTAGGTTAGTCATTTTTCATAATTGCTAAATTCATGTAAAATATATTAGTGTGCCTTTAAATCTCTGAACAATCCCTTTGATGTCAAACATGTAACTTGGATAAACATTTACTTTAGTGTATTACTATTTAGATATTTTAGATGACAATCCTACCTTTGTGCATACAAGTGAAAGATAAAGCCTTCGCTTGTAAGGAATATTTAAATAACTGATAAATAAATCAAATTGAGATGTTCAAAGTTCTCCTGCATGTTTAATTGAAGATGCCAGCAAATACCAGAACATTGTCTTCATTGAGATTTGCCTTATTGAATAGTTGGGAGTGAAAGCTTCCCTTTGTTCTTTATTATTCAGACAGAAAAAAAAGTAATCACAGTATGTTCACAACTGGCGAAGCAGATCACAGCACACTTTTGTCAATGTTAGCCTAGAATGATCATCACTTCTTACATGCATGAAATGTACATTAGCTTGCAAAGCCATAATCACCACGAAAGTTCAAACATTTCCCTAGGCCAGTGCTTTCTAAAGAATTGATTAAAAACCAGTCAAGCTTGTAAAATAGTCTCATTATATTCCTTGAAGTACACCCAAGGAACTGTCCACATCTCTAAACTATCTCCCTTCCATCCTGTTCCAATCCCAGAGCCTTACTATCTAGAAGAACAAATGAAACTGGACTGAGGCCAAAACCTAATTCTCACTTGCGGAGTACAATTCTACCAGTGAGAAACTGCTGCCCGACTGTAGACTTTAAGCTGCAAAGCAAGTGGTAATAATAAAGTAGAATAATAGTGTACGTGTTCCAATACAACAGAAAGCATTGTAGAGAGTTCTTAATAACAACTCTGCATAACATGCAGATAAAAAGTTTATATGACAGTTTAAATAACTTGGAGGACAACTCACCATCCCAAACACCGATGAAGAGAGTAATTTCAGTATTGCCAACTCTCATGATAATTTTAATTTTCTTCAACTCCCAGCTCTTACTATCATGTAATTATATGAGAATCTGAACTTCTATTTCAAAAGAAAGGTTTCTAGTTCTCATGGCTGCAGAGAAGAGCTGGAAAATATCAACCCTAAATGCTCAAACATTAGAAGGGGCATACAAAGAACCTGATCCCCCACTCCCAAATCTCATAATTTGCTGCTAGTCACATGTTTTGGGGGAGCCTGACTCATGATTTTAGAATGTATGGCGTTGGCAATACTGTCATTACTGGATTAAAAATGTGATCAGGTACAGGATTAGTTTACTTCACTACTGTTTAGCTTTTGTAATACAATGATGTCAGATGCTGGCACTGCCTGGTAAGTGCTAGGCAGATAAACATGGAGAATGATGGGAGAAATGAAAATCATTTACCTCTCTCTGAATCCAGGAAAGCATGAAGAAACAGAGCAGAAAGAGCAAATTAGAAGGCATTCACACACAGACAATGAGTGCAGCATACAATGAGACAGGACTGTTCCCAGCAGTACTGTTCATTTAACATTCAATATTCCTTTTCTGCTTAGCTTACCTAGGCTGCAACTATTTCCTCTCAGCAGTTATTTTGGTTGAATCCTGTGATGCTGAAGTTTGTATTTTTGGAAACATACAATGAAGCCAAGAGGCATCAGCTGAATTTAGAGAGGCAGCACAGGCATATCAACATTGGGAGATAATCAAGCTTAAAATATCACATACAAATATGGGAAACAGTAAACACACATGAAAAAGTTATGCAGACTTTGTTTCCAAAAGGGAGCTGCTGTTTAAACAGATAACAACAAATCATTTATGCGTTTCAAAAACATGTCTTACACAGTGGTACTATTAAACTCTTGATTGCTCAAACTGAAAGAGTTTGTAAGTCTGCTTTCATTTTCACCATCTGGGTTGAAAATGTCCTTTAAAATTGAAGCCAAATTAAGTCTTCCCCATCTGTGGGATTTTCCAGAACCCTTGTGATTTAGGAACACAAGTAGCATTGAAAGTCAGTGTAAGTAGTAAAGTCACTGGAGCTCTGTTGAAAATTATACCCTGTAAAACATCCAGGACTGAATTATGCCCTAATCTGCCCTGTGTAACCCTGTAGAAGTCAATTAGTGTAAATCAGCACAGATTTTATCTTCAAAAGATGTTTTACAAAATACTAAACCAATGTAATTTAAATTAAGCTTGTATTTTATTTCCCAGGTACAACCCAATAGCTCTCAACAGGTAGAGGACAGGGGAGAAAGGAAGGGAAAGAGAGCAGGCAGAAGCAGACAAGATATGGCTAGCATATTCCCTGACTTGTCTTGCCTCTTGTTCTTCATGCTTCACTAGATTTTGCAGGATCCACCTAGAGAGCTGCCTATTGCTGAGTGCCAAGCTAGAGCTGCTGACACTTTTTAGTGCTGCTCTCAAGTCCCATGCTGCTCAGAACAGCAGTAATTACTGTTGTGCTCCTGTGTCTTTTCCAGACTTGCACTGATGCTGGAGCTGATAATTACTGGCTAATGGAGCTACCTCCAGTAATGGACCTTCAGTAGGAAAAAGATGTGCTCTTACCTCATGCTAGCTAACACAGAAACAAACACAGGGCAAAAGCCCAGTGAAGACAAGGCAGTTTGTAGTTTTAACAAGTGCCAGCAGTTTGAGGTAAAGACTATGGGGGCAAGGACTAGTATTTATCTTGTCCTGCCACTGCAGACATGTTAAATACTTGCAAAACTGACAGCCTAACTTTCTCTTCAAACACATCCCTAACATTACAGGGACCTGCAGCCCAGGCAATCTCCCATCAGTATCTAATAAGACTCACATGCATGGGGCAAATGTCCATGGGGGCTTGTCTTCACAACTGTTCTAAGCAAATTTTGTTTGCTATCCTGGCTATGTACTCGCTTCCTAACATCCCTAATGCCTAATTCAATGCATTTGTACAAATCAGATATTTGCACGTTTGATATACTGAGATGTTTACTATTTAGATGCTATTTTTATCACGCTCCCTCTAAATTGGTCTCTCTTTCTTCAGCATTATCTGTGGTAATACTCTGTGGTACTCACATTAGATATATGGCCAAATGTAGGGCATGCTTACTGGATGGGAGATACTATCCTGACTCTGACAGATTTGGGGGGTCATGGTAGGTAATCAGATGAACACGAGCTCCTACTGCAACGCTGTGGGCAAAAGTGCTAATGCAGTCCACGATTGATTCCTGCTCTATTTTCCATTTTGAAGATAAACAGATTGCTCTTGAATGAAGCAGATGTTAAAGAGCTGCTACAAAGCTCAATACAGGGATTTAAATTATCTTTGTGGCAGTATTTTGATTATGATATAACCGAAAAATGTTTCATTTCGAGAATCATCAGATTCAGTGTAATATCCTTCAATATCAACAGGGTTCAACCTGTGGCACTGGGAATTACTTGGCCCTTGAGGTGCTACACTGTGGTCCCCGAGGGCAATGAAGTTGAGAAGACAATCTGTATTTGATCACGAATGGAAAAACCATGTTCCCTCAGCTGCACTGTGTATTTTTCAAATGGAAGAGTATGAATCAACCCCATTGTTATGGGTACGACATTGTAGGAGCATTTCAATGGAATTTAGGAATGGTATCTCTTCAACATCCAACAGCAGCAGATTCCATCCACTAGCCCTATCTCTCTCTTCAATCACCAATGATTCTGCCCATTCCTCTTCCCCATCTACAAGCACAGTGCAATAACTTACTAATTGTATCTCACTAACTGTACAGGAACCTCACTGTGCTTATCAAAACCCTTTCAACAATTCAGAGATTTAAATTAGCTCCTAGTGCTTCTAATATAAAAAAGATTTTTAAAATAATTTTAAAAATTTTAATCAAAGAAGAAAAATAATGTACATTTCATCTAAAAGTAATTAATGTATTTCTAATTAAAAATTTGAAAAGTAAAAATGCTTACAATTCTGATTTTTCTGTGAATAACCCGATTTTAAATTTCATATGAAAGGTTCACTCAAGTTGTCTCAGACCAAAAATTTAGATTAACATTTTACATTTAAAATAATCCATAGGAAAAAAAACCACAAGGCAAAATGTGCATCTTGGATATATCAAAATTTAAACAAACAAGATAACTGCATGCAAAATTTTTTATCTGCTAGTATGTAAATCCTTGAAATTGAATCCATTAATTCTTCTACCATTATGCAACATGGAATTTCACATAATATTTTAACGAGATAATTCCATCAAATGAAAAAGCCATGGAAGGGAAAGAAATAAAGGTACAAGAGAAATCACTACAAGGTGATAAAAATACGAACAAGTCAAGGGGAGGTCTAATTTTCACTTTTAAATCACTAGATTCCTTATTACCGTTTTCAAATTAATCCTACCTTGTAAACTATAAATTAATCCACACACAAAAATTTGTATCTGTCTATGTTATTTCTTTCACACTTAAGATAACTTGGAGAGAGTCCATACGGAGCTAGCGCACATGACTTATGTGGAGAGGCTGATGGATTTGGGCTTACTTAGTCTTCCAAAGAGAAGAGTGGGAGTTTGATAGCAGCCTTCAACTACCTGAAAGGATATACCAAAGAGGATGGAGAGGCTGTTCTCAGTGGTGACAGATGGCAGAACAAGGAACAATGGTCTCAAGTTGTAGAGGGGAAAGGTCTAGGTTAGATATTAGGAAAAACTATTTCACTAGGAGGGTGGTGAAGCACTGGAATTAGTTACCAAGGGTGGGGGGGGAGGGGGAGGGGGGAATCTCCATCCCTAGAGGTTTTTAAGTCCTGGCTTGAGAAAGCCCTGGCTGGGATGATTTATTTGGTATTGGTCCTGCTTTTAGCAGAGGGTTGGACTCAATGACCTCCTAAGGTCTCTTCTAACCCTACAATTCTAAAAATGGCTGAATGAATTCTCCTTAAACTTTTCAGTTTAAACTATTCACCTTAGACCTAAAAGCAAACATGGTAAGTTCTAATTCAAATGGCAGATTCCACAAAGGTTGTAAGTGCCCGAAAGCAGATGTTTAGAATGAATTGCCCAGCTCAGCTTTAGATATGATGCTGTAAGAGCAGCTGTAAGCATCTTGAATGTAGTGTTCTAAGTAGGGTACCTTCCCAGTTATCTGAATTGCATGGGGAGCACAGATTTTATTTGAGTAATCAGGATTTTGGCTATACGAGAGGACAGGAATCATTGCACAGCAGAATGGGCTCCCCCACTGCCGGGAGCTCATCCTCCTCCTTGCAGTCCTGGCCCTGCACTGATGTAGCTCTGGTGACTCCCAATGCCTGCAAGTACAAGATGCAGGATGGAGTCGAGAGCCCTGCCACCGATTCTGCTCTGCCCCATTAGGACCACAGCCTTCCCGGCACACCGCACCAGCAGGGATCAGGTGTCACTGGTTCTGTGTCAGTGCAGGGAGCCCTCCGCAGCTGCACTGCCATAACTCCACTCATTCACTCCCTGACAGAGAGGCTGCAGAGGGCTCCCTGCACTACCGCCATTCAAGGTAGCCTCCTCCTCCTCACAGTCCATATTGGGTGTGTCTGCTCTAATAGCCGAAACTCCACATAATCAGAATCCCTTCCTTGTCCTCCAGCATGAGATAAATGGGGGAGCAGGATGCATCTGGGATCATTTTGAAGCTCAGTTAACAGGGTTTCAGATACATATGTGAATAGTGTATTCCATACAGCTGCAATAGATTTTTAAAAAGAAGCAACTCATGCCCTCCCACAAACACACTCACAGGAGGGTGAGAAGAGATTCAAGAAATTCTGCCAGGACCTACACAGAATTTCTGACACATCATTCCCTTGAGGGGAGAGAAGATTAAGGGATCCACTGAGGACGAAGAGGCAGCAGATGTCCAACCCTGCGGATCTCTAGGGACAGGACCATCCTGTTCAGTGAGACTCTTTGAGTTGCTCCTTCCCTTTGGAGAAACTGGGCTGTCACTGGCAGTAACTACCAGTGGCAGTTTTCAAGCAACATTAAGTCTCAATTGGATGTTAGATAAAAATCTGCAAAGCCCCCAGAGAATAAAATCATTGAAATTGGCTCCACCCCACAGTAACCTAGTCATAAAACCTATGGAATCCTGACCCAGCGGCGCTCCAGCTGAGAAACAAATATTGGGTCTCAAGGAGAGAGTAAGAGCAAGAAGTATGGGGGAAAATAATGATACCATTGACATAGAACCTTCATCCAGGAGAGGTCCTCCATGGGAACATGAGAAAAAGCAGAGTAGATGACTGAGTCGCACTGAGGTTTTTTCACCTTGATTTAGTACCAGAGAGATTACCTCTGTGACTGATTAAAATTACTTCTGATCACAGCTGCAAAATATCCAACTTACAAATCATGCCTAAGCATTATTTAGCTATAGAGGTCAGCAACCTGTGGGTGAATAAACTGATTGCAGAAGCAAAGGACAAATTTTAATATGATTTGTGACAGCTCTGGGGAGCCAAAGGCATCAATGAGAGGATTTGGGGGCAAGATGGAGAAATAAATGGGGGGAGGAGACATGATTGTGAGGAAAATCATTAGTGAGAGAGGGGCAGAACAACGTAAAAAGAAATGACAGAAACACTGTATTCCATATTACTTATTGGTTGAGTGCAAAGTGCCTGATTTTACACATCTTATGCACAAAGTCAATGGGAGTTTTGGCAGCATAGAGATAGCAGGATCAGTCCACAGAGTGGTTAAAATATTAAATAATTTACATTTTGCTCTAAATCCTCTTTTGCCTCCTCCAGATATTAAAGATATTTATCAAATTTATATTGTGTCTCAGATGATTGTGCATCTAATAAACAGAAAAGTGATA
Organism: Rafetus swinhoei; assembly: GCA_019425775.1. Taxonomy (NCBI): domain Eukaryota; kingdom Metazoa; phylum Chordata; order Testudines; family Trionychidae; genus Rafetus; species Rafetus swinhoei. The sequence goes on from CM033449.1 coordinate 45,200,155, forward strand.
AGGGTAAAAACTACTTAAATAACTACTCATTTTTTATATACAGAGATTTTCAAAATGACTCCCTCTCTAACTAGGGTTGTCAGGTGTCTGGTTTTGAACCGGACAGTCTGGTATTTGAGCTTTCTGTCTGGGAAACAAATTGAGAAAATACCGGACATATAAATGTCCAGTATTTTCTAATTAAGTAAGTTTTATTATTATCATGAGTATCAGTACATAGTGGTGTACTGCCTGGCTAGTAGACACGCTCACACTGCATCAGCATGTCTACCAGCCAGGCAGTCAGTATTCAACTACACAGTAGAGAGGAGGGGGGCAGGGCGGAGCCGGGTGGGATGGAATCCCCGGGGCCAGACTCGCTCGTGAGCCCTGCCAGGACGGTGTGCAGGACAGGCAGCACCCTGGAATCTGCATGCGCCCAGGCCAGCCCCACTCCCTGCTGGCCAGTCCACCCCCACCATCGGCCAGCCCAGCTCCCCCCAGTCGCCTCCCAGCCAGCCCTGCTTCCTGCTAACCGGTTACCCCCGGCCAGCCCTGCTCCCCCGACCCCTCCCAGCCAGCCCCGCTCCCCACCAACTGGTTCCCCCGGCCAGCCCTGCTCCCCCAACCCCATCCGGCCAGCCCTGCTTCCCCGCCGTCCGGTTCCCTCCCGTCCCTCCCCACCCCCGATCTTCCCTGGCCAGCCCCACTCCCCAACCTCCTCCCGGCCAGCCCTGCTCCCCTCCCGGCTGGTCCCTTCCCCCCCCAAATCTGAGATCAAATGTGTCCGGTATTTTTTTTTTGAAACCATCTGGTAACCCTATCCCTAACCCCCAAAAAATTCAAAACTGGGTATTTCTCAATAATTTGTTTTTAAGGTAGGAAACATACTTTAGTTTTTAAAAATAAATGGCACCAGAGGTAATGCGTCAGCTACATTTGGATGCACAATTAGATGACTAAGCATGGTTACAAAAGGTGAATATGGCAACAGTATGCTTAAAAAGATAACCAAAGCTCAGGCTCACCTAAGTGTTTTTTGTTCTCATCCTGTACAATTTTTAATTATTGTCAGTTGTTGACAATCTAGAACACCTTTTATAGAAGCTTATATATTGATTTAGATAAACATTTGCTTTGAAAATACACATATATGGAACATAAACAGTTCTTTGCTAACTACTTTTGCAAAGACGTCAGGACAGGACAATAGCTTCCTACATAGCATCTGAAGGGGGAAAGTGTTTTTCCTGTATAATGAAGTCTAATCAAACTTTGTTGGTAAAGCTAACAAGACTGAATGAAGAATATGCTAGCTCATTAAATTATCAGTACATTAACTCTATTGAAAATAAGATCATACCTTGTCACTGTCTTTTGTGCAGAACACCTATATAGATCAATAGCAGATCATGGCCCTAATTATCTTCAACCCTCCTGGGCTGGGAAGGAGGAGATAAGGGGTTGACTGCATGGGGTTGGTGGGGGAAAGAGAAGGTGTGTGTGTGCTGGCATCCCTGCATTGAAGTGGAGGCAGGAAGCAGTTTGTTTGGGGTGTCCTGACTCACTGCAGTCCTCCTGATTTGCTGCAGTCCTCTCTGGTAGGTTGGGTTGGGGGGGAGGGGGCGGACGGGGGAAACCAGGCTACATGGTGTGTGCTAGGAGGACATTTGTATGATTACATTTCAAACAAAGTTTACATATGTGTTAATGGCTTAAGAATGAGAAAGAAAAAGATTCTTTTAACAGCATTTTTTGGAGTGTTGTAGATATCTAAAACTCTGAACTTACTGATTTTTTAAAATCCTGTGTTACTAATTAATACATGGTAAATTGTATTGCATTAAGGCCAGATCTTTGCTACGTGGTACAGTTCTGGCTCTTGAGAGTCAGAAGTAGCAAGTACTGTGTGTGATGCTAGTTTTGTAGGATGAAACCTTATTTGCAAGCTCTTTGAAACATGCAGCCAAGGAAGGGGCGGGGCCAGGATGCTTCGGGCTTCTGCACCCACAGACTATGACTGGTCTGGGGGTGAGGGAGCCCCTTTGTCCCCCCTTTCCCACTAAGCACCCATGCCCCTGGCAGTGGGAAAAGACTTCCTGTGCTCCCCCACCCCAAGGCCAATCAGGGTCTGGGGGCGGGGGAGCATGCGAAGCCTCCTCCCACCCTTCCAGGAGTTCATGGCACTTCAAAGCACTGTGTGCTCCTGGCAGGGTGGAGGAAACTTCGTGCACTTTCCCTGCCCCCAGCCCCTAATTGGCCTGAGGCCGGGGGAGCAGCAGGGCCTCCGCAGAGTGGATCAACCCACTTGGCGGGCCGGATCCAACCCGCGGAGGCCCTTTTGCCCACCCCTGCACTAAAGGTACTTCATAGCAACTAGACACAGGCATCTTGTTTTAATATATTTTCTTCCACACACATGGACTGCTTAAAATGTGTATGTGTTTTGTTTGTATTGGTGGTGCACATCCACACACTACCTCAATATTGGTGCTGCACATAAGAAATTTCAACCTGCCCAAAAAAACCTTCAACCTGTCCAAAGTCAGAAAATGTTAGCGGGAACACTGTATTCTTCTGTATTTATTCTTACATTTTTACTACCCTCTCTACCATCTGCTTGTTACGTATAGTAGACAATCCATGGTAAAATTCGTTCCTGTGATATTGCATAGTATTAACTATACTACAAAAACTGGACACGATTGTGTATAGTAATATCTTTGACTAAATGAAGATTTAGGAATTAAACTTGCTCCAGTTTTTAACCAAGCCATAACACTTTACAGAGACTCTTTATAATCTTTTAGATATTCTCACACAATGACATCCAAAAGAGAAAACTACCATCTTCTATCACACCATAATAAATTAAAAAGCCCTAAACACTTCGTAATTCCTAGCACTGAGTGAATTCAAACAACACATTATATTCTCTTCTTCCTCTTCACCCTGTCCACTCTTATTATCTTCTGTCATCTTCTGAGGAGTAGGCCCAATGATACATATCCCATCTAGATTACGGCTGACTGCTTCTGCTTCCCCTTCCCCTCCTCAATCTTCTATATTCTTGTTGCTCCTCAACTTGGAACGTATAGCCTGTCAGCCCTCCTTCAGAGCAACAGCAACATCTTGCTTCCTTAGCCTTTACACTCAGGGTTGAGGAGCATCTCAGCCCAAAGACTAGTACCAACAGGACTAGGAACAACTGCAGGACGTGGAGAAGGGTCTAAGCCGGAATAAAGGTGAAACACAGACACGTGATGAGAATAAGAAAACTAGATAGCAGTAAATTCTGAAACAAAGAGCAAATCAAGCATGAGTTTGCATTTGCAGTGTGATACAGTATTGTAAAAGTTTGATGTATATTTGGGCTACCTACACTGAAGATGTCAATGACCAAAGCTAGTTGTTTACAGTCCTTTTGCTACATAACCTCTACAAGCACATATAGAATGGTGTCTCCAATTCTGGGCACCTCATTAACAGTAAGATACCAATAAACTGAAATATCAGTACTTTCAAATACTGGAGGCTTTATAAGCTCTTCCATTTTGTTTACTTAAATGCATAGATGTGCATCTTCACACACTACTTCTCGGAAGCCAGACAACAGAGTACAGAGACTAGTATCTTAAGGGAAGGGGTGGGGAACCTATTTTGGGCCAGGGGCTGCTGACCCACAGAAAAATTAGTCAGGGACTGCACACAAGTGAGACGCAAAGTGAGAGGCCCCTAACTGAGAAAGAAAACACACACCCCACATTCTCCTTATACACCAGAGCCTAGGGGGCACAGACTAGTAGATTTTGTGTGCTCCAGCCCTGAGGGTGGGTGGCTGGGGAGCTGGAGTGTCAGCACAGGCTCCTCAATGCTGAGCCTCGGGGGCTGGATCCAGGCAAGTCGGGGGCCACATCTAGCCCCTGGGCCTAAGGTTCCCCACCCCCGCTTTACGGTTTTGTAAATCACGTTTATAAACTAATTGTATATACATTTTGCTGTGTCAAACACTGTCTTGTCTACACAGCAACATTATTTCGAAATAACTAGGGTATTTTGAAATAACTTAGTCCGAGTCTACACAGCAGGCAGTTATTTCAAAATAATGACTTTTTTCTCCGACTCCTGTAACCCTGATTATACGAGAAATAAGGGAAGTCGGAGGAAGAGTGCTCTATTTCAAAGCAAGTGCTGTGTAGATGCTCCCAATTTCAAAATAAGCTATTTTGAAATAAGCTACGGAACTGATGTAGCTCAATTTGCATAGCTTATTTCATGTTAAGCCCTGCTGTGTAGACGCACCCCAAATGAATTAATTCTAACAGCCAAACACAGCAGGACAAAGAAAAGAAAAACAATGTAACCTTCTCTCTGGGTATTTAGAAATTTCTCTCAAATTTTAACAGGGCAAAATGGTTTTTTTTTTAGACACAGGTAATGCCCATAATATTTTACATGTTTGAGAAAGAAATTTGCTTGCATTTAAAAGAAGCCAGTTTTAGTTTTCGTTCTGTTAGTGTGTTGGTATAAAGTCAGGCAGTTTTCTAACCTTATTTTCCACAATTTTTCCACTTAAGTCAGCGGAACTAGGCTGATTTACATCAGCTGAGCATCTGGCCCTGTCTCTCAGGGCTCGCTCCTCTACCAAATTCTAAAATCAAGTAAATCTATGGCTGTAGCTCTTGCTATAAAAACCCCCTATTGACTACAGGCCAGAGTGTGCCATCCATTTTTAAGCAAAAATCCCCACTGGAAGCACTGGGGAATTCTGCTTAAAAATTGATGTCTTGTTCTGGCTCTGTTATTAATTTTATCCTACATAGAAACCCCATAATCTAGTCAAGCTCTGTTTTTAAAGTGAAATAAATATCTCAAACTGCTTGACACATGCTGTATGAAACCACTTCAAAACCAAATAGAACGATGAATGAATTTTATAAGATTGCACCCAAGCAAAGTCACAATAGTAGTTTGGGTGCTCAATATCATACTGATACTTGATGTGGCATAACTTCCCTGCTGGGCCTCCATAAACCAAAAATTCCCTAGGTTAATAAATAAATAATAAGCTTACAAAAGCATTTTTTCAACCACAGTTCCTACATTATAGAAATCGAATGCAGAGCCTCAAACACGAAGCAGTCAGTGCGCTTCTAGCCCCAAGCAGTGTATCATCTGACATCTAAGGTACCTTCCTCAGCCTAATTTAAATTAGAGGTCACCTAATACAACCAGAATTAACCATGTAATACAATAGCATTGTTTCCCATCTCCTAAGAAACTCTGTAATTAAATATGAACACATCATAAAGTGTTCTGCTTGGTAGGGGAAATAAATGGGTCTTGGCAGCAGAAAAAGAATTAAGAAGGAATAACAATTTTTCTCCAATTCAGCAGAACATCATTTCAGGTGGCTCATGTGTTCTTTGACAGAGTATCAGATTCAACCATAAACATATTCACTTCTGGCACAGCTATTTTGGAAACTTGTACAAGCATTAATCAGACAAAACCTCCATGATACAGAACACAATCAGAATTATCAGTGGTGGTTTCTTCATCAGTGATCAAAAACAACTGTAAAGACCAGCTAATTACCTCCAATAATGGAGCAACTAAACTGAACATCTCTCATAGATTTTTATTTCCCAGTTTAAATTGATTAAATTTGACACGGACCAGTTTCAGACAAAAATAAGAGTTCTCAAGAGGCCTCTCAAAATACAATGGAGCAAATTCTGCATCCTGTGACAAAAGGGTAGTACATTTGGATTAAAGTCATGTATCTCTCTTAAATCAATGCAGTTACTCTGGAAGTACACTGGTGCTAATGAAATTAGAATTTGGTCCTCTACCGTGTGTAGTTTTTATTTATCATCTTGAAGAACAACAGCTCCTGAAAAACCTGGCTGAATAAATTTACACAACATATTGTAATAGTTCCAAGAATTTTTATAGTCTACCAATACATACTTAATCGCCAAAATACTAATTCGCACATTAGTTTTAACTGCAGTTTGGGTCTTATAAATAATAATACACCTGAGAAACCTTATAAGTGTGGTTATTTGTTTATTGCTAAATATAAATTTGTATTCATGGCTGCCAAATATGTTCTAAAATGGATTTGTATTTTTCAGATATACTAAAACCAACATCATTATTAGAAATATCCAAGTTACAAAAATAAAGCTACCATTTTACAAAACAAACAATTTAAAACTAGCTCTTCTCTTAAGTGTTTTTGGGGTAAACAACAGTATCTCTCCCACCCAAAGTTATTACATTTACGTTAACAATATGCTACAAATAAATATACTACACTAAATGTAATTAGTCATAGTTTTAAGAGACAAACTTCTTTGCATGTTTTATTGTGCTAAATCGAGCCTCAAAAATGCTTACTACCCTTTACACTAAGGAAAGAAAAATGACCACAGATAATAGGAAAGCAAAGAGGTTCCACAACTCATGTTACAAACCCAACTGAGAAGTAACTGCTGAATTAAGTGGGGGAGGGGAAAAAAGATTAATGTGTTTGCCTTTCCTTCTCCTGCTCAATATTATAATGAGGATTCACAGCTCTATAGCAATTATCTGTCAATGAAATTCACCCTGTTTCAAATTCTTCAGGAATACAGATAGCCTTGAGAAAGCAGATTCCTTTCTGAGCACCCAAGCTAATACATTACATTTAAATTTATTAAGTTTTTTCTTCAGTCAAAAGAGCCTTAAACTGTCTCACATATACTGTATATTAATCTCTACCAAGAATTCAATGAGGTTATAGTTCTTCAGTCTTTATGAAATGTTCATTCTTTACAAAGCTGTATAAAAATCTTAAAATCAGAGGCCCAGGAATTAGAAATGAATAATCTGCATTGTTAAAGATCTATTGAAAATCCATAGCCAACAGTTACCCTATTTAGTGAGAAAATTATATAGACGCTATACATACACAGCAACAAACACAGATTTATGTCATCCTTCGCAAATGAGCTTTCTTCAATTTGCTATTTTTTCATCTTTTTGTTTATTAACACAGTACTGGCAATAAAAACAAATTATGTCCAGACACACACATTTAGGCAGGTCACTATGAAGTGAAGTGCAGCCACCTTAGGAACAGGAATTCTGAACTGAACACTAACCAACAAATCAGTCAAGCCTCTCAAGGTCTAAGCTACATTCATTAGTTTGCCGCTCAAATGAGCAACATCTGAAGGGAAAGAAGGGGAAGGGGAGAAGCAACAAATACTTACAACATGCCATACATTCCCATATCTCTGGTACAAGGCCTTTGTGAAGGTTGTTAAAGTGTCAGCACTTGAGAAAAGAAACCTGACTTGCCTTTGTCACACCAGAAGCTATCATTTGCCTTGCAGGCAGTTACACAGGATATTTACCCTAATGGACCACAGCTCTGAAAATACAGTGAGACACAAAGGATACTACTATGTTTCCATTGTGGTGCATCCTCTGGGAGGAGTACGTTTTTTTTCCCTTAAGTCTCTTACCTTTTTTATTGCAGCAAACGGGATTTTAATGCCAAGCACGTCAGATACAACCGCCCAACTCAATGTCTTGCCTGGTCCTGTTCCCCTCTGGATGTACAGATGATGCAAACTGCTCTTGGATCAATCCATGTACTTGTACTTCAAGGACCTGTGCTGAATACTCCTGAGAATGGTAACTCATTCATTTTGTATCAAGTTGAACCAAATCCTGTCAGATCCCACTCTCTTCATCAGGCCCCCCTCATTCTCTCTTCACTCACTGTGCAGGGCTGTGCTGATTGGATACAGCTGTGAATGAGTGGGTGCTGTCTCTTGAATTGCCTGGCTCAGCCAGGGGTGTGTCTTTTTCTCCTTGTTATCACTGATTTTAACCATTTTTGTGTTCAGTACATTTTGGGCTGGGAAAAAGTCTTTCCACTCTCCCAATACAATATATTTACTGTAGATTATCTTTCTGTCCTCTAAGCACAATTAGCTCTAATTTGTTGGACTAGAAGCAACCTTTTGGGAAAGTTGCAAGTGTATAAAGATTTGTTTTTTTTTTCTGTTTGTTGATGTGCATTAATCAAAATAGTTTAAATAGGATGTAATATAGAAAGTTAAATGCATTCTCTTTTTAAAAGGCAGTGAAAGAGCCAAATCACAGAATACAGAATTAGGCACAACTCCATTCACTTCAATGATGTTACACCTGCTTATGCTAACAGTGAACTGAATCACTGATCTGTATAAATATATGCTTAAGATTAGGGATGTTAGCTAGCAGGTAACAGAATAGTCGAGTAACCTCATACTCGGTTACTTGACTATTCTATAGTCCCCGGGGTTGGGGCCTGCAGCCAGTGCGTTCCAGACCCGCTACCGGGGAGCCTCCTGCCACCCCGCTCTGCTGTCTCTGTATCACAAAGGGAGCCAGTTTGAAAACCAGCTCCCCTTGCGGGCTGGCTGCCTCTTGCCCCACACGGCTGCCTCTGATACAGAGACAATAGTGCAGGTTGATAGCAGCCCCTGTCCATGGGGCTCCAAGCTCCCCACAGACACAGGCTGCTGCGCGGGGGAAGGGAGAGAGATTGCCATGAAGCAGCCTCTGTCCGCGGAATGCAGAGCAGCCTCTGTCTGCGGGGAGCTCAGACCCCCAATGGAAAGGGGCTGCTTTGCGGCAGCCTCCCCTCACTGCTGCCTCTGATAGAGGCAGCAGCAGGGGGAGGGGAGGAGGAGAGAATGCAAGTAATGAGAAGATTAACCAATAAGCCTAGACTTATCAGTTAATTGTATACTCAACTACTCGTTTACATCCCTACTTCATATAATGTGTTACTCCAAAATATTAATGCACAGTACTGTACATCAAACAAAGTGTGGTTTTGCTCTAAAGTGATTAAAAATAATACTCTGGGGTGCCAGGTTTGTCGTCTTTCAGTGAGTTCCCTATCAAATGTGCTCAGCTAAAGTAAAAAGATATTTTATGTAACGGTCAGTCATGCAATCTCAGCCTGGCTCTGCGCGTCTAGCTAGAGTTCTGTTAGTCATAAACATCACTATCAAATTTGGCAGGCCATGTTAAGCCTCAAAGACACCAGTGCAACCCCATTACATTTCACAGATTTTCAAAGGAGTAACAGATTGGAACTTAATAAATAATTCTGTTACTGATCCAGCTCCTTACTTCTATAGGGCTACCAGGAGTAAGGCAGTAAAATAATTCTGCAACTACAGTGAACTGATACGACTCTTGAAAGTCCTGATACACAGAAGCCGCCACTCCACTTGAGAAATGAGAAGTCACATTCAGACATTTTCAAAGCAGAAGTACCTTGGCCCCCTCTGAATTGCTGCTGGAGCGCCATTCCGTGTGAATCTAAGGGCTTGGGAGGAGGGAGGATGCACGGTGGTCTGGACAGTGCTAAAGGCTGATTGCCCATTCCAACTGAGGCCCCGCCCCTCCTGAGGGCACAGAGCTGTCCCCGCACCTTGCCTTGGGGCTTGCAGTGCCTGTCAGCCCCGCTGTCCAAATGAAAATAAAAATATAGTAAGTTTCAATCAAACGGTCTTGTTTTTCCAAATGAGAAGGTGAGAAAAAAATCTCTCACACATATATTTGAGAGAGTATGTGCATTGGCCTGTCTGTCTGTGAGTCTGTTTTTAAGAACTCCTTCTAAAAAGGTAAGAGCTAGGACCACCAAATGTGGTACGCAGCTTCTTTTTATCCCAACTTAAAGCAAGAAAAAGGTTTGGTTGTGCCAGGACAATGGGATGTGCATGGAATTTGATTTTCTCATAAAATGGAAAGAGAGGGGTCTGGTAGGAGGGTAGAATGACAATGGAGGGGGGAGGGAAGGCAGCAAAGAGACAGAGATGAGGGCTGAGACAGCTATAATCCCATTGGTCCAGTAGAGGTGGAGAATGGGACAGCTATCTACTATCTATTTCAGAGTGTGTCTCTTTCTGCATGCGCGTCTGTCCCCAGCATCCCTCTTTCGGCTGTGCCTGCTGCAATGCCTTAAACAGGCACATCTCCCCTGGCCCCAAGCTGCTACAGCGAGAGGGAGCTGGGATTTTCCTCTTTCCCTGGGGCAGCCTGCATACTGAATCACTCCTCTGCAGCCCTACCCCAGAACAATGATTTAAATGAAGAAAAACGGAACTTATTTGAGTTACAGACCCAAGCAACGCCGTGTAAATCTTCTAGAAGTCACCTGAAGTAGAATTATGCCCTAAGAAAAGCAGAACTGCTTGGAAAAGATTGTTGGTTTAGCAAGAATTTTTCTCAGTATATCAATGAAAAACCCAAATAAAAAATTGTCAGTGACTCTGAAAAAGAGGGAAAAAAGAAGGGAAAGAGAAGGGGGGGGGGGGGAGGGGGGGAGAAGGGAGAAGAAAAATACCAAATAATGAAAATAGGTTTATTTTTGAAAGCCAGATTTTGATTTTGGAATATATTTCAAGAGAGTATCTAACCCGGAAACTACCATACTGGGACCACCCCAGAACCCACTTCTCATGAAGCTGGGACTCCCATCCCATTTAATAAAATGAGATTGGGGGGTCTTTTCTCTCCTCTTTCCCCTCAACCACCTGTTTCCAACACCCAAGAGCCATGATGTCTACTAGTTAAGAATCTCCGGTCTAAATATCATCATGTGAAATATGACTGCTCACATATACTTCCCACTACATTGCTGCAAATCAGAGAGTATCCACAGCAATAGTCCCTCTAATGAATCTTTTCCATCCATGCGCATATTTTTTCCACCCACGTGCAGAATAAAGTTTTATGTGCACCATGGCATGCATGAATGTGCGCCACCAGTAGAAACAAAACCTTTGGGAGCTCTGCTAATCAGCTGGATGGCATTTGCAACTCTTTTGAGCAGCTGCAAAAGTGCACCTCTTATAGGGAACCCTGATCCATAGCTTTCCTGCAGCTTCAGTCACAGAAGCAGCTTTTAAAATTGCGAACTCGGAGTTTGGGTACCAGCTAATTAACAAAAACCAAAGCCCTCCACCACTTTCATTCAAATAGTGCAGAATGTAAAGACTATTTTAAAACTTTACACGTTTTAAATACATGCATGAAGAGAAAAACTACCTATTCAACTCAGACAAGTTGTGTCCTTATAAGATCAAGTTCGGAGGACTAGATTAGCATCTTAAAAAATTCATTTTATTTCATTCCATCTCACGTTTAAATTGGATGATAGCTCTTCCTTAATGTTACTTTATGTCTGCTCAGCAGCTACAAACCAGTTTTGTTTTGTTTGATTAGACTACCATAAGCACTGCTCAGTTCCCTGACACAACCTTATCAAAAGGATTTCCATACTGTTAACTCATTCAGGCTTTATAGATTCAAAGATATAGACATGGATTTTGATGGGGGAGAAAAGGTGCCAATACATTTAAATACTAAAAATGATTTGAGATTAATTTTTAATCCCATGTTGAACTGGTATGTACTACAGATGATTTCTCAAGTTTTTTGTGTCCTTAACTTTCCACCAAAGATATAGGTATGGATGAATATTTGACCTTGGCTAGTCCCATGTGAAGAAATAATAATCTAAATCACTATTTACATTCAGACCCACTTTCTTGACACTCCCAATCTAGTCTCTGTGCTTGTACCTTCTAGTTGTTGGCCCACAAAAAGGATAAGGGACATAACTATCTGTCAGCTAAGGGATCTCTTCTGCAGCTTCAATGGCAGTTACAGAAACAGCTTTTAAAACTGAAAACCCAAAGTTTGGGTCCCAGCTAACCAACTCTGTGCATATGATTTGCATTGTATTTAAAATATAGCCTGCTGTCTATAGTATTGGAGACCTTCACCATTCAGAAATCCCAGATATTGACTCCAAAATCATAAAATTAACTTAAAAATCACAAGATCATTGAAAAGTAATATATGTTAGGGAGGGGTATGGGAGTTGCCTCTGGCTTCTAAGTGTTTACAATGCACCTGGTTCATTCTTTCAGGAATTTCTCCACAACTGTGAGGGTAGAAAAGGGACATTATTTACCCTTTTTAACTAGAGTTCTTTGAGATGTGTGATTCCTCTCTATTTCAGGATGCGATGAGGATTCTTGAAAATACCATTGATTAGTTACAAAGCATTAAGAAACTTTTCTTTCTTCTTTGAGTGCTGGTCGCTATTAATGTTCCACTGTGTGTGACTGACAAGCAGCACTCCAAGAGGAGGAGTTTGAAGATGCAAATGAGATGACCTGAGAACCTGTATCCTAAAGCACGAGTCAGCCATGGAGACTTAGACTAAAGTATAATGTCTTTTGAATGTGTGGATGTAACTTCATGTTACTGCCTTGCAAATATCAAGCAGGGGTTACCTTGTGAAGTGATGCTATGAAGCTTGCCTGGGCTCTTTAGTGGTAGTCTTTATTCCATGTCAGGTGTGCCAACTGATAAAGTAGGATACTAAGAAATCTACTTAGAGATTCTCTGGAAGCAAATAGTTTGTTCCACTAAAGCAACAATATAGGTGACTTTTATCATCTGTTTCATTTTCTGTGGGTAAAATGCCATAGCTCTTCTCATCTCAAGGGAATGAAGCCTTTTTTTTTTTTTTTTTTCAAAACACGGGGCTGCAGAAATAACACGGGCACCTGAACAGATTGAGTAGTGTGAAATTCTGAAGATACTTTGGGGGTGAATTTTGGGTGCAAATTGTAGTGAAAGTTCCCTCTAATTATTTATGTCCACGTGCAGAATGAATTTTGTTATGTGCACCAATATGGATGTGATGTGGAGGCTTTGGGTCAAGGGGGTGAGGGGTTCGTGGTGTCTTTAAGGGCTCAAGGCTGGGCAGAGAGATGGGGTGTAGGCTCTGGTTGGGGGGTGTGGGCTTTAAGATGGAGTTGGGGATAAGGAGTTTGGTATGCAGGAAGGGGATCCAGGTATGTGGCAGGGGGTGAGGACTCCCTCTCGCCCGTTCTCACCACAACAGCTTGGGGCCAGGTGAGAGGCACCTCTCCATGGCTGCAGTAGCTCTGGCAGGGCTGGGTGGCACGAGGGGCACCTCTCCATGGCCACTGCAATTCTGGGCTGGGCTGGATCAGGGTGCCTTTCCCACAGCTGCAGCAGTTCTGGGCACCAGTTCCCTCTCCTAGCCATGGCAGGTTCGGCTGGGGCTGGGTTGGAGCTGGGGCACCATGGCAGGTGGGCTTGTGTAAAAGCACCTTTCTCCACTGCAGCCCAGTGCACTTAGGCAGCTGCTTAATAGGCTGCTGTGTGGCTACACAGCTTAGAGGGATTTTAGCTCCTCGATGCTTCCTGGTATACCAGTTCCATAAATTGACCACTTCTACACACAACAGGTCTTGCCTATCCCTGCTTATTTTTGTAGAATACAACTGTTTTAATGTCTGACAGTATGAGGATAATGTGTGACCATAGAGAATTTCAATTTGTGAATAAAAACACAGATTCTGACAGTCGAAGATAGTCCTCCAACCTCCTTTCTTTTTGGGGAGGAGAAAATATTTTGAATAGAACCCTTCTCCTGTATGTTGCAGTAGTGCCCACTCTACTGCACCACGTCAGAACAAGACATCCTGAAGGAGGATCTCATCCTGACAGTGGATCTAAAGAGGAAAGGGAAAGAGGGTTTTGAAGGAAGCGGGGACAGAAACTTGATGGTATGGCTGAAGTAGACAATATCCAGCACTCACCTGTCTTCTGTTATTGCTCTTCAAAGAGTGCAGTCATGATACCTGGTGCTTTACAATGAAGACATCATTGATCAACACAGTATTTGCTATGTTGACTGCAGATTGTAACAAAATTCTGGGCTGGTGAGGTACTGGTGAGGTAGTTTGCCCTTGAAATTAAGTAACTTTGAATAATTCAGAAAATAATACATAGCCGACTGCACTTGATAGCTTGATATTATAAGTGGGAGGCTACCAGACAAACACCTTCCTTCCTAAAAGATCCAGACATTTGGCCTCCTGATCAGTTGGAGTGGCTCTCGGGTGATGCTATCTACATCCTTCAGTGTCAGTCTGAAAAACTTGGGAATTAGACAGGTAAATAAAAACTCAGCTCCTTTGCCAGTACAAAACACTTTTCTGCCCTTTTGGGGATAGGAGTGCATGTGGCTGGTATATGTCACATGGCCCTGGCCTGGTCGTTTATGGTCTTGTTCACTGGAAGGGCTATCTGACTAGTACCTGTGAGTTACAGGAGCTCCAGAAACTTATATTGCATATCCTGGATGTCCTCTCTTCCGCTGTCCTACATAGCAGCTTTTGAAATTGTTTGTAGTCAAAAGAAGGAAATGGCAAAGCTAGAGCAACAAGCGAATTGGGAAATGAGAAAGGTATTCTTTTGGCAACAGTGGAACTGCTGAATCTGGCTTGTACTTTTCCTCTTCTATGAGCTCAGGAGCAAGTTTCCATTGTTCTCTTGGAGGGGAGGGATGGCATCACTTTATATTTTGCATATGGATTCCATGGACCTCAACGGGTTCAGTATGATGGCTCACAAGTGAGTTGTGCGATTCCCCAAAGTATGCAGTACCATCTGTCTCGAGGAGGATTTCATGGATTGGGTGGAAGAGACTGGGGCCAGGAAGATCACGTTCTTCTGTTCAGACTAATCTCCTTTGGTGGACATGATGATTGTTCTTCCAGTGCACGTGATTCCTCCACTGCTGAAAAAGGTCAGATCCAACTCAATTGGCAGAGCTTTGGTACTGCAGGAGGAAAACTGCAGCTAACAGACAGGATGGAGGATAGATTTCTTCTCCCAGCCCTTTTGTCTCCCAATGGGGTTCAAGCCTTTCTAAAGTGGATCAGTCCCAACAACAGGGATTAGAGATCCAGAACAAAAATGTCCCCCAGAATGATGTCAATCTCTGTTCTCTCCAGCTTGGGGTCTTATCTGTCTTGGGGTCTAAATAACCCTTCTAAAGACTCCTAGTTCTCAGCCCTTTTCAGGCTCCTCACACTGGTTCTTCACCTCAGGAAGGTCACCCAGCTAGCTGATTTCCTGATACTTCCCTTTTCTTCCAAGGGGGCCATCACATGCTGCTTGCTCTCTGCAGCTTTCCCAAGATGATCTCCTGGCTCCTGACTTTTCCTGAGTGAGTCTTGTCAAAGCTTCCTCTCCTTCAGACTCTGTAGCCCCTTCATAGCCCCCAGGTGCCTTCTATATGGCCAAATTGAGAGCACCTGTTCTGGCACGAGGGAGCTGGATCTATTGGGGTTGGCCACTCTATCGCAGTATTTTAATGCATATTCATAGTGCCCCAACTACATCAAATTGCTGTCAAAGGGCACATTCACCTACATTAAACATGACAAGCATACAGTTCTTATTACAGAGTCTCTTTAAATGCTGAAGCTATACTCCCCTTCTGGATACACAAACCTTGAATTCCTTCCAGCTCCTCTAGAACTCATAGCAGGCTGCCTAATGCACAACCTGTATTTCCTCCTGCTATGATGCCCTCAAACTATTAAGAAATGTTAATGTTAATGTTAATCAATGTCATGTGAAAAACAATAAATATCTAGGATTCAAACACTACACTGATATTGGTAAGTATTATCTAGACTTCTGAACCTACATCTATGAACTGTGGACCTAATCCAACTCCCACTGAAGTCATTGGGAGCCTTTTTACTGAATACAATGGGAGTTCAGTCCTACCCTATATTTTTGTATATTTGAATTTAATAAAGGGAATTTAAAAATATAATTTAAGTTTCAGTCTTGTTAAGTAAAAAATAATAGTTAATAAAATACTTTCCAGGAATTACTAAATTTCTATGCTAATATATCACTAAATTATTACATAAAATCATAGAATCCTAGGGCTGAAAGAGACCTCAGGAGGTCATCAAGTCCAGCCCCCTGCCAAAGCAGGACCAAACCCTACTAAATCATCCCAGCCAGGGCTTTGTCAAGCCGAGACTTAAAAACCTCTAGGGATGGAGATTCCACCACCTGCCTAGGTAACGAATTCCAGTACTTCACCACCCTCCTAGTGAAATAATTTTTCCTAATATCCAACTCAGACGTCCCCCACTGTCACTTGAGACCACTGCTTCTTGTTCTGCCATCTGTAACTACTGAAAACAGCTTCTCTCCATCCTCTTTGGAACCTCCTTTCAAGAAGTTGAAGGCCTCTATCAAATCCCCCCTCACTGTTCTCTTCTGCAGACTGAATAAGCCCAGATCCTTCAGTTTCTCCTCAAAGGTCATGTGCTCCAACCCCCTAATCATTTTGGTTGCCCTCTGCTGGACCCTCTCCAATGCGTCCACATCCCTTCTGTAGTGGGGGGCCTAGAATTGGATGCAATACTCAGATGCGGCTTCACCAGTGTCGAATAAAGGGGAGTAGCAACTTCTTTAGATCTGCTATAAATGCTCCTCCTAATGCACCCTAATATGCCATTAACCTTCTTGGCTATGAGGGCACGCTGCTGACTCATATCCAGCTTCTCATCCACTGTAATCCCCAGGTCCTTTTTTGCTGAACTGCTACTTAGACACTTAGTCCCCAGCCTGTAACAGTGTTTGGGATTCTTCTGTCCCAAGTGCAGGACTCTGCACTTGTCACTGTTGAACCTCATCAGATTTCTTTTGGCCCAATCCTCTAATGTATCTAGGTCACGCTGAACCCTATCCCTGCCCTCCAACATATCTACCTCTCCCCCTAGAGCTTAGTGTCATCCGCAAACTTGCTGAGGGTGCAATCCATCCCCTCATTCAGGTCATTAATAAAGATGTTGAACAAAACCAGCCCTAGAATGTATTATTATGGAATTTAATTTGTATGAATGAAATATGTGATTTTCATGAATATATGAAAATATACGAGATGAGGCATACATATTTTTCAACTTCTTTCAAATGCAGCTTCCTTCTTAAATAAATACTGAAATTGCTTGTGTAACAGACTTAAGTGTTTTTTTTTATGCTTTTCTGGTTTTGTATTAACAAAATTCTTAATATATTTGAATTTTCATGCTGAGAAATTAAAAAACTAGTACGCTCACATTAGTGTTTAAGTATACATGCATATATATGCACTCATCAAGCAGACTTCAGTGGGGGGTTTACCCCCCCCCCTATCAGAGGGCAAAGAATATCAAGGAACAAACATCCTTTTCACTGGTGAAGCTGACATTTGGAAATATGCCAACAAGTTATTCTCAGGATTATAACCCTGAAGTTAGAAAATGTAAATATTTTCTCAAAATACAAAAGTGAAGAATATAGCACTAACCATAATTTACATACAAATGAACTGCATAAATATTTGAATCATGATCAGCTGCTAACTGATGTGAAAAGGAATCCCGAGGCATATATGAGATTTAAATAATTAAACTGATCTGCTGATAAGAAGAATATCCTTTTACATTTAGGGTCACATCCTGCTTTCACATTATCAATGTAGCCCAGTGCAGCTCATGACGTCACCCAGGATGTAAGAAAGGACAGAATTTGACTCAGACTGCATATCACCTTTCATCCCAAAGGATCTAAGGTGGTTTACAAACTCCTAGATATGTGAGTAGGTCCATTGATTTCAATGGGATTACTCATAGGTATAAACATAAGCATATGCACAGTGTTTTCATAACTGGAACATATGCTGGATTACTTTAAATTACCAAGTAGAGTGGGGTATCTGGGGTGTCCAGGGATGGGTAGCACCTCTGGTGTGGGGACTTGTCGTGTCTCTTCGGGGGCAGTTCATGCACCTTTGGTCGCTACCTGGCACTCAGCTTTCACCTGTGGCTCCAAGAAGCTGTAGCATGCACAGTGGCCACACCCCAATAAACTGCTTTGACAGGCAGGCTAAACCAGGTGAGGGTAGCCGACAGGTGTGAGACCTTCGGTGAGATAGGGACTTGTCTACCCAGGCATGCGAAGTTGGGTCCGGCGGACTGTGCGGATGAGATCAACAGTGAGATCCAACGACCAGGAAGGCAGTTCTGCAACGCTCTGTGGAGAGCGAAGGACATGACAAGGCACTGAAGACACCACGGCCATCCACTGCAGCCTAGGAAGTCTCCAGCCGTGACGACTTTTCGTACCACTGGAACCAGGCTTCTTAGACCAAGAGAGTGGAACTGCCCCTGTGCAACGGCTTTTCCACTTTAAACACTTTCCTGCACAGGTTCTTTGCACATTCTCATCTCTTTCAGTTGACACACGTATGACAACTTTGAAGAGCAGCAACGCATATGCCTGATTGATGCTCGTGAGAGGAGAAAAGCAACAGTAACAGCCACACCGACAGCCAGGACAATTCCTTTGCCCCCACTGTTAACACCCATGCCGTTCAAGGCTTGGACTCCTCAGCCACACGCGAGTCCACAACCGATGAGCCTGTGCAAGCTCAAGACGTCATAGTCAGACACGACAGATTACCAACAACCAAGTAGAAAGCCTCAATTTAAAAATTTGGGCCACTGTGGTTTAGTTCATCCCATCTATTTTTCTTATCGTTCCAAATATTTGTCAAGTTTTCCTACCTTCCTCTAGTAATTTCTTTCCCACTTGTTTCTTTAGGGCAGTGGTTCTCAACGTATTTACCTTTCTGGTCTGCATCTAATATTACTTGTATGGTCCTGAGGATGTCAAACGGGCAATAGCTCTGTGCTAATTGGGTCACAGGTTGAGAACCACTGGTCTATGACTACATTTTGGCTATGTACATTTTATCACTGTTACTACTTACTGTTCTAATGAGTTATTTACATCCAGAGCATCTCCTTCTATTTGCTTTACTGCCTGCCTTCTTTTTTTCCTAAAGCATGTTTCTAAGCAGGTTAGATCACATCATCTTTGTTTCCATGTATCATGTTCCAATGTGTTTTCTCTGTCTAGCTCATTCTATCTTTCATTCTGTGACAGTCTTTATACTTCCTAGTCTTTTTTCCCTACCTGTGTGCACCGAAAAAACCCCACCTCAGATGAAGAAAGCAAACAACCATAGGATATTTTACCATTGTGACACACCAATTGGCAAAATATTAGTAGAGCATCACTGTAAAATCAGAATGGCTCCCAAGCATTTAAAACTAAAACATCAATGGTCATCCTTTTCTCTTCGTTCTTATCTAGTCACAATAACTCAACTGATTTACAGGTTTTTCTGTTTGTTTTGAGTGTGAGGGATGAAATCATTGGCTGAAAGCTCAACTGAAGAAATTAGTTTTACATCTAGTTCTGAGTGCAGTGAACCTTACAACTAATCTATCTCTTGTAGGAAACCGTTCTATGTACATTTCCTGTGAAAGTTCTGCCTCCAGCATGCGTGAACTTCTCCTTGTTGGCTAACAGTAGCTGTCTTTGGGTGAAACATAGCTGTCATATGAAGTCATCATCACAGAGGGCGTTATGATCTTTCAGGTTACTAGGGCTAATCCCATAAAGGACTTTAAATACCAGAAGAGAGCCTTTGAACTTGGTACCCCAGTGACTAGGAAACAGCAAAGAGAAGAATGAATTGGGAGAATTGTGTTAATGGCAACCTTTGTTACTAAGTGGCTGGGCAGCTGCCTTTTGTACCAGATGAAAATTTAACTTCATAAAGTACAGAAGATGATTAAGTGTGGCTGTGTGAAATTGGTCCAGGTAGGAAAGTCTCCTTGCTCAATTATTTCTCCTGCTAGTCTCCATGCACTGGCCCTTTGCCATTTAACTAAGTCAGAAATTGTAAGCAGTGGAAAGAGTGGCAAAGCCTGATCCTGATCACGTACTGAGTAATATAAAATCATACTACTCAAGTGAAAAAAGTCATGTTTCTCAGTTCTGAGAGGCTTATTCTTTCACAGTTGTGATATCAAAGTTCTGAAACAGGATACTTTTGAAGTAAGGAAAAGTGCAAGAGCAAGTCAAGTCACTGACTGCAATATGTACAGTACCTGAAGTGAAGTTAAACATACAACTATGATTTGCTGACTTACCTCATACTGTATATCAAAATCCTACCTCCCAACACTCAGGTATTCTTAACCATGTTACAACCAAACAAAACTGAAGTGACATTTAAAATTGTCCTTTAAAAATATTTCCTGCTGTGTTTCTCAATCATACTGCCAGGACAAAGGGAGATTTAATGGATAACTAAAAAAAATGGTTTTCACCCTGATAACCATGTATATCTTTCATGCATATGAAACAGAAAATATGACAAGAGGAAGGAGATATACATATTATTTTCTTTTTGTTCTCATAATTATCACCAAGTAATTGCATTCTGATGTATGTAATCAAATATAGTGGCTTAGAGTCACAGCACAGTACATATTTATTTCCGTGCACATGTGCGCGCACACTCACACACAAAGCTGTTACAGGTACTTGTTTGATTAACCACTTCATAAAAGGTAGAACAGTTTTTCTTAAGGTAGATTATATCACCAGAAAGTATTAGTGTCACAACATGATTAACTGAAGACCAGAAAAACATAAAATAATCACACAGTTTAAGTTAGCAAAATAGTCAAGTAAATCCTGAAGATTTTCCTTATCACAGAACTGTATTAAAAAGAAATTAACTCTACAGGTCAAGTTAATAGTGTAGTGTATGGAGAGAATTATTAGAGTCTCCCAGAAGAATCTTCTGCCTGAGGTGAGCTAGCAGACATATCCTCAGATTAAACTTTCATCAGCAGATCTCTGTATTTCATCAATCTTTTATTATCGCATAGCTTAGAAAATTCATCAGTCAGGTATCATTAGAAAACCCTTCATCTTTCCAATGCGAAACCCAACCAAATAAACTACTACAAGGAAAATACAGTTAAAAACGAAGCCCTGAAGAGACCAATCACATTTAAATATCTTAATATTAAAAAAAATACTTTCTGTATTTATTCTAAATTATCACCCTCTTTCACAACAAACACAAAAATATGTGTACAATGGATGGTACTAAAGGATTTGGAATGGACTTCATTATTGTATATTAATATATTAACGTCCACGTGCAACAATATAATATCAGAGTATTTCCTGGTAAAAGTAATGATTTTATAGATTTCCTTAATGTTAATCCACACAAGATGCATGAAAGAGATTATGCATTTGTGTGTTTCCTAATTTCTTTCTCTCTCTCTCTCTGTTTTCTCTGATGATCACAGAATCACAGAACTAGAAGGAACCTTAAGAGGTCATCAACTTCAGTCCCATGCACTTATGGCAGGACCAAGCACAGGTGTTTGTCTAACTTGTTCTTAAAAATGTCCAATGTCCAAAATGTCCAACATTTCACAACCTCCCAAGGAAATTTATTCCAGTGCTTAACCACCCTGACAGGAAGTTTTTTCAAATGTCCAACCTAAATCTTCCTGGCTGCAATTTAAGCCCACTGCTTTTTGTTCTATCATCAGAGGTTTAGGAGAACAATTTTTCTCCCTCCTCCTTGTAACAATCTTTTAAGTAAAGAAATCTGTTATGATGTCCCCCTACCCATCTTCTCTTTTTCAGACTAAACAAACCCAATTCTTTCAGTCTTCCTATATAGGTTATGTTTTTTAGATTTTTAATCATTTTTCTTGTTCTTCTCTGAAACTTCTCCAATTTCTCCACATCTTTCCTGAAGTGTGGTGCCCAGAACTGGACACAGTACTACAGTTGAGGCCTGATCAGCACAGAGTAAAGAATTGCTTCCCGTGCCTTGTTTATAACACTCCTCTTAATACATCCTAGAATGTTTGCTTCTTTTGCAACAGTGTCACACATATTTAGTTTGTGGTCCACTATGACCCCTAAATCCCTTTCTGCAGTACTCCTTCCTAGACAGTCGTTTCCCATTCTGTACGTGTGAAACTGATTGTTCCTTCCTAAGTGGAGTACTTTGTATTTGTCCTTATTGAATTTCATTCTGTTAACCTCAGACCATTTCTCCAGCTTGTCCATATTATTTTCAATAATGGCAGCTTCTTCTAACTATAAGTTGGTGGTGCTCTAACTTTGGCCTGGTGAAGACCAAACAGACCACTGGCCAGGATGAGTTCATGCCTGTACTGACTTTTATATAGAAAAGAGTAACAGAATGACATCCAGTTGAATACAGAGGTGTATATCCCAGGGGCCCCAGGTTACAGCATGTTCCAGCTATAGCCAAACAGCCTACATATAACTGTGACCCACACAATAGATCACTTGACCTCTTGAATTTAGGAATCCAGCCATAGCTCATGTTCTCTCATCACAAATGCCCCTTCTTTTGCTACTAAGGCTTGTTCAGCAAACATTTCATTATTTATGCCATCCTTCAAAGAACATCCACCATGTGGAGCCTCTATAACCCCCCCCCCCCACACACACACACCCCACCACCACCACCAATGCACTGTATTTTCAGCTATTTGTAGCTGTCATTTTGCTCAAATTGCTTTATTTTGAAATAATTACATGCTAAATAACAGTATACTGTACGAGTTTATTTATAGGCAATGGCGGTATTGTTTGTTCTAGAATCCTGTCTAATGTAGAAGGTTCATAAAAATTCAAAGGTCTAAACATTTGATGGAAGAAGACTGTATGTGATATTTAAAACATTCTTTACCATCATTCATACACAGAAAAGAAAAAACCTGAAGGTTCTGAAAGAAAAACCTACTTGTGATGACAAAGCATAGGTCAGAACACAGTAAATCTAAAGGGGACATTTTTTACCGTGACAGCAAATGAGCTATTATGGACTATTTTTAGTTCCATATTTATATACTAAAGATTCTGTTTTCTCCTTGCTGTAATCTACAGTGAGCAATCAGAAAAAGTAATTTACTGTGCAAACAAGAAACACTCAGTTATAATACAAAACAGCTAAGTTCCTCCTCCTATATCAAGGAGAGAAAATTGGTTTTATCATCTGTGACATAGGTTTTCTGTATTGCTGATGTCACAAATAAAGTCACTTTTCAGCAAGATGGTAGCACATGAATTTTCTCAACATTGCAGTGAGCAAAATGTGTATAACTGTCTTATATGTTTCCAAATAAGTAAGTATAATTGCTAGGTATAAAAATATCATTACTTACATCACTAATGTTGGATATTTCTGTAACCTGTTAAATCAATGACTAAGGGTATGGAGTATGGTATATTACAGTTTAACAATTTGTGGAAAAATATCACTAAAATACACTTTTATCATCCAGAGAATCTGAAATATTTGAAAACAAAAAGGTAACAAAAAAGCCAGTGGTCTTTTCAAATTCTGTAAATAAATCATTTGGCTATGCAGTAAAAGCTTTTTCTCTGTCCTTCAAACATTTGGTATAATGTACTTTTACTGTTCAACTGTACTATCTCAAAACGTCCCCAAAGATGCTCCATTTTCTAACCAAAGAGAGCTACTACAAAATCTGATTTGAAGGGAAAAGTAAAATGGTTCATTTTCTCAAGCAAATGAAGCACTTTAATGTTTTATTCATGAGCAGTTAAAACCTCTTTGCTTCCCAGCATTTCAAATTGGCTTTGTCCTTATAAATTCCGCAAAAATCCGAACCAAAGGAAACTAAAAATGCCACAAAAAATACCAGTCATTCAGAGGAACAAATGGCTCAGGGGAATGATATTGGGTCACAGACACATTCAATTCAAGGTCACTGGTTCAATATGGACATGTCTGTGCAGACCAAAAGTCAAAACCATCCAAATGGCTATTTGGCAGCTTTATATGAAGTGAGCAAGGAGTTTCAGTGACTAAGTCTCTGTACCATAAAAGCCTGGAGTGCTACCAGTATCTTTGGTACAGTTTCCAAAACAGAGGCCGTAGTCTGAGCTCATGGTGGAGGACTGACATGCTACTTTAAAGTGATCTCTTCAAGCCAAGCCTGATGCACACGGATAGGGCAGATGGCTTGACTTTCTATTGTTGCTTGATTAATCAGAAGGCTTCAGTTTTCAGCATTATCAACCTAGCACTCTTTGAAAGTATTAATTCACATGAAAAGCTTTCTAATTCAGTACTTCTCTTTTACAAAGAAAGACTAAAAGGCATTTAATCAACCCTGAAAACCAATGTGCTGATGTGATGTTTATTAGAACCTTACCGGTCAAACAGCTTGCTTTACATCTGACCGAATGCAACAATACAATAGCCAGCAAAAATACAGCTCAAGAGTTCACTCAGCTACGAGGCATAACCACTCTGATTCCCCTATTATAACTTATTACAAACAGAGCCTACTACCATTTCCTTGGGAGACAGAATACAAGCTATTTTAATAGTTATATTCCTACAATGCCACATCAAAAGGAAATGTATTTGTGCCAATGGCAAGTCTGAAAAAACAGACAGAGCTGAAAGCAGACTGACCTAGGGATGAGCACAAGGTATGAAGCAAAAAGTAGCTATGTCCCCAATTCAGTAAGGCACTAGGTACATGTTTAAGTCTATCCCACTGCAGGAAAGCACTTCAGAACATACTAACATGTCTTCAGTGGGACCAAAGCACATGCTTAAGTGCATTCCTGAATCAAAGCCTTTAAAAACACCAGTGGGGGAAAAACAAATTCATTTCTACTTTGATCAACTGTAAGGCAACGGGAAGCAGAAAGAGAACCATATAAATACTTCCTTTACTATATACTGGAGATATTTAAAAATTATGCCTTGATTTTGGACATGCAAACAAGTATTTGAACATTCGGCACTTAACTGCCTGATCTGCAAGCACAAACAGGTTTATTTTTTGTGAACATAAAAGTTTCATAAACATCTTTACAGGTCAAGGTGAGGACCTTTGAATATCTTATCCAAATATAATTTTGCAAAATGTACTATAAGGAGGTATGAAAAAGAGGTGTGTATTGTTGTTTAAGTAACTTACTTAATGGATATAAAGAATATAAATCTTTCCATAGTTTTACTGAAACATAATCACACAAAAATGGCTATTAATGATACTTTATGGATTAGCATATATATTCCCTACATTAGTAGATTTCAACAGCACAAAGCAACAATGACTAAGGTGACTGTAAACTCACCGTCCATTGTCACGACCCACTCCCCAGACTCTGATGCTCACAATGGGCTGAGAATGAAGAATGGTGCGATCCATGGGATCAACCAAGTTTAGCATGTCATTCTCCAGTATAAGGTACATGTCTTTTCCCTGTTAATTGAAAACAAAACAAAAATTACTAAATTTGTTCTTTATGCAAACTGAATCAGCTGAAAACTTAAAATGTTTTCTAGTTTCTTTATTTACATTGTTACATATCATGGAATCATTTGATTCGAGGCTTTAATTTATTCTGAGTGCATTTGAAAACAACCTGACTTTTGCTTTAAAGAGGTCCCAGATAAGATTTTACTTTACTTTTTCCTTTTTTTTTTTTTTACAATAAACCAGACTGGAGACAATAACTGTCTGCAATTTGTAAAGTGTAACTGGTTTTGTTGGCGGAAGTCAAGAAGGTCCTGCAGGGCCCTGCTACAGATACAAAAAACAGAGCAAAAGAGTCACTCAGATTTCTAAAATTGCTGAATAAAAATACAAGAACTATGGAAAAAAGGACAGAGAATTTGTTAAGAGACAAAAGACATTGAAAACAGCTCATGAGAGAGATATTGCCAGGTATTTAGACCAATATTTTGTTTACACATTTATTTATGTGGCAAAGACCAGGAAGGAAATTGTTTGCAAGAAAATAAAATCTGCTGATAATAATGCTGGAATTAGGGCAATAAAACTACATTTTAAAGATTTTATTAGGGTTGGAGAATGAGTAGATATGGGACATACAGAACATAAATCGAAATAAATTATTCTATCATACACAAGGGATAGCTTGGCTAAAGCCAACTGCAATATATTTTGCACAATTTTTGTTGCCTTATTATACAAAGGCTATTACAGAGTTGGAGATGATGTAGTAGCAGGCAACCAGAAATTATTTAGTTATTCTGGGATTCTAAACACAAAGAGACTAGATAAACCTGGCCATATTCCGTGTGACTTCACTTACTGTCAAATAATTCTGAAGAGACAGCAAAATCGCACTACAAGAAGGAGAGAAAGGCTTCTGACAAACAAAACAATCCACTGAAATTAAATAAAACAGAACCTCAATGTTAAGAGCATCAGTCTTTAGAATGACCAACTGTATGATCCCAATGAAGTGTCACATCAAGAAAGCAATGTTGATGTACAAGTTGTCATTCCTTGATAACTTCAATGCATTAGAAATCTTTTTCAGTGGTTTGAAGGACAAGAAAGCAGCAATATAGTACCCCATGCTGCAACTTACACACCATATATACTGTAATTTTGAGATGTTAAGTTTTAAGAAGTTTTTAATTTTATGAACTCCTCAATCCACAATTACTTCATTGGGATTTTATTGTAAAATTAATAAAAAGTTTGATCCTGAAAGATTGTTGGTGGAAGTTATTTTTAGTGAGACACATTGCTGCAAGGCAAATAATCATAATACACAGCATACAATGATAAACTAATATGTGGTAAAGCAGCAAAACAGATAACATGGTTATATTTCATGCCTTTGATTACATAGAATTGTGGAAATCAGAAATAAGAAAATCTGATCTTCTTAGAACAATTTATCTCATTTTTGGGGTGAAATCAATGGCTAAATTTCCACTGATTTCTATGAGGCAAGGATTTTCCCCTTCATGAAATATTTACAGATAGTCCCAAACCATTGAAATAGTAAGTATACTGGTAAGCATGATTAGCAGTATGCTTGCTGGTTAACCAACCCTTGCTGGTGAACAATGGCAGTGTCCAGCTGCACTGAACCAGATCAGCCCCAGACACAGAGGGAACACCAGAACCCTTGGGTCGCAGCAGGACCAGCAATGTACCTCGGCTGCGCAGGACTATATGGCTGTGGCCATGGTGGAGCCAGGCAGCAGGCCCTAATTTAAAACAGTTGACCAGTTAAGCACTAGCATTTAAACTGCTTATGTTTAAATTTTGTGACACTTGCTCTCCTAACCTCCTAGAAACAAAAAATAAGTGCTAGATATTAACCCATCATTTTAACATCCCTATTATACCTTTTAATCTTTACTCAATCCTAAAAATTTAATCTTAGGTCAACTCTTTCAGCTCCTTAATTTTTTGTTGTATGTACTCTGTATTCTGTCTGATCCTTCCAATTTGTTGACATCTTTCACTCTTCATTCACCTCCCTCCTTTAAACATGCTTTTTCTATACAACCTATCAGTGCTCTGCCAACCAAGAAGTGTTGTTACAAGAAATTCTTCTGAAGTACACAGGAATCAATTTATTTCTCTGTGACTGAATTGTATTACCTGTCTGTTTAGACTGACTCTGTGCAACTACTCATGTGAATAAGGTGAATATGGTACTAACTCAGTAATTTCTGACCCACTTTCCTTTTACACCCTCCTCCCCAAAAGACAGATTTTTTTAAATAAGATAAGATAATGTCTTTTATAAAATTCAGCCAATCATAAGAAACTTAACAACCTGGCATCTTGATTAACACACACATTATTCATTACTGACAGTATAATGCCAATGCGTACTAGCGACCCAATTGGCTGAAGAAACTTTTGAAGCTGCAAAGAAATATTTAGCTACATATTTTAAATAATTAAAGTTCTCAATTTTAAAAAAATGTAACATTCAAAATAACTTGAAACAAATCAATTAACAATCTTTCCAAAACTACAGAGTAACCCATGATAATTTTAAGTTTTGTAAATACCTCTTTATTCCCAAAGTCCACTCTGAAGTCCCTGTGCTTCATTTTGGTCATAAACACAGGCCTTAAGACATGACAGTGGGGACGCCAAGAGTTGGCAGGCAGCTCATCTGGGCTGTGAGGGGGGGCAAGGAGCCGGTGCGCGGCTCATATGGGCTGCAGGGGGAGGGGGAGCCCGCAAAAGCTGGCTTGCAGCTTAGCTGGGTTCTGGGGAGGCAGGGACAGGAGCTGGTTTGTGTCTCAGCTGGGTTGTGAAGTGTGGCAGAGAGCTGGTGATCAGCTCAGCTGGGCTACAGGGGGAGCTAGGAAGCCCGGTGGATGAGGGCCAGCAGGGGAGGGCTGGCAGCAGGGGACTTCCCTGGTCCGGAAAAATCCCTCATTCGGGACCAGTCAGATCTCGAGGGTGCCAGACCAGGGAGGTCCAACCTGTATTGGACTTGTCATGCAACGTATAACATATAAAATGCAGATACAACAACTGGATCATGGCCTTTGTGATACCTACTCTCCTAACCTCCCAGAAACAAAAAATCAAGTTCATGCTCAAATTTTCTGCTCCTTTTTGGCAGTACCAGCTGCTGATACACCTGTCTCAATCTGTGTCTGCTTCTTTAATTATTTTTCTATTAAAGAATACATAGAAAATTAGGGTATTTAATTTTTTTATCATTAAAATCTGGAATTTTACATGAGTGTAAAACTAACTAACTTGTTAAAGGCATCTTAAAGAGTGGGATGGGTGGATTTAAAGGGAGAAAAGGCCAATGTAAGGCAAATTCACACTATATGCTTACCTCTCCCCATATACCAACTGTGTCTCTGATATCATTTTTACAGTAAGATAGCTGTCTGATGCAATTGTTCACAGCCACACTGCTTTTTCCAGGAGCAAGATCTTCTTCTGCCATTTCCACCCATCCCAAAGAGCGCACAGCAAAGCACTTAAAAAAAAACAGAACAAAGATGCATGTAAATCATAACTATACATCAACAAAACTGGATCAATTACTTATAAAAGACAAAGAAATGTAAAAATGGACAGATTTCCCGTTAAATCAATGTCAACTCTCCCTCACTTTGAACAGAACAGAAGCAGATCCCTGTATGGACATATAATGAAACTCACAGCAGACAGATTAATTAAAACGTAGAGTTTGAGAACATAAGATGAAAATGTTTATTGAAAGGAACAAGGTAAGATGAATGACACATCAGGAAAAATGCTACTACTTATACCTCTATGGTGGCAGAATAGGGGAAAATGCTTTCAACAATACAATCACCAAAGGAAGAAATGAGGAACGTGTAAGGAATATATTAGGCATAGGATACCCTTGTGTCAGAAAAACAGACATTGCAGCTATTGATCAAGTAGGGTGGAGGTCCTAGCTAGTATCTTCAGCCTTAATTCCAAAAACAATTTTCAGTTAAGTCCTGTTATGAAATCCAAGAATTAGCACAATCAGTTTTATAGTAAAGTTAAGTAAGGCAGAAGACAATGGTAAGTCCAAAGTATTAACTAACAAATAAAATATTGAATAAAGAAACAGGTTTTTAATAGTGACTCTTTAAAAAATACAATTATAATATTATAGAGCAGAAGGATGCTTAGCCAACCAGAGCTCTCAATTGTCAGAACATTGCCAGGTGACATCACTCAGCATGTATGGCACAATTTACAAACAAAAAACAATAAGGGACAAATTTCTGGGAAATATCTATATTACTGCCACTATGGCAGATTTAAAAAAACACTTTTTAAAATGCAAAAAACAATTACATTTTGCCGAGGCGTTATAGAGAATGAAATCCTGACCCTACTGAAGTCAATGGTAGTTTTTCCATTGACTTCAATAGGGCCAAGATTTCATCCAAGGAGCATCAAGAGGATCTTTCTTCTCAAGCTCAGCCATAATTCCAATAGCAAATCTGAAAGTTTCATTGCTTCCTTCTATGAACTTCCCTGAGCCACTTTACAGCTATATTAAGAGTGCCTCCCAGAAACCCCATATAATACAATAAACCATGTTTGAAGCATTCAGCATAAATGATATTATCTATATGGATTAGTAAAATTTATGGTATGGGAACTTTGGGAACTTAATGAGACATTAACTTCTCACTTTCTCCTACCTGCAAATTCCCTATGTGCTAATTACAGTTTTTTTCTATAGAATACAATAGGAAGCATTAATGTAGTTAAAAACTTGCCTACAGATAACACCACTTTCCTTTTACCAGATTTATCTCCAAATCAAAATTGAACTAAAGATTAATTTAAAAAAATGTGTAAAGTCCCTATACATTACCTATTGGCTTCTTTTCAACTTTTGTCTTTGGCAATCTCTGCATTTTTTTGTTTAGTTTTGAAATCGTGTGAAAGCTTTCTATTGTTTTAAGAAATCAAATGATGCAATATGTATTAGCATTCAGAAACGTTTTAAATGTTCAATCCCTAGGCCAAAATACATTGTTTAGTGCTGCCCCCATGTGACAAAGTGGTTTAATTGTTAACCAGGATCTAATCATTAAGAATCTCAGAGGGGTTGTCTCAGCTGTGTTAGTCTATAAGTTTAAAAACAAGGAGTCGTCCTGTGGCACCATAGAGACTTTTAATATATATATATCCAACATCTGAGGTCCGGCAGAGAGACCTAGTGGAGGGCCAGAAGCAGGAAACTGGTGGGAGCTGGGGACCCACCCAGGCTGGCTGCAGGGAGGGCCAGTGGCTGGGAGCCCTGCTGCAGGAATCTGGCTGAGCAGGTGGCAGGGCGGCCAGAACACCAGCAGGCTCCAACGAGGCAGAAGCCTGCTGCAGGGGAACCACAGGTTGCTGCAGCAGGGTTGGCGGGGCCAGGAGCCCTGGCAGCAGGGCCGGTGCTGCCCCAGTAGAACTGGCAGGGTCAGGAACCCCGGAGGTTGAGCAGTGGTCTGCCACGGGGGAGGGGAGAGGCATCCTGGCAGCAGAACTGCAGGCTGGAGGAGCCGGTGCTGCTGCGGCAGGATTGGGAGCACCAGCGGCGGGGCAGTGGTTTACTGCAGTAGAGCTAAGAGCCCCAGCAGCAGGGCCGTGGGCTGCCATGGCAGGGCAGCAGGGCTGGTGGCACGTGGGAAGCCGGCTGAGAAGCCAGGTCAGGATCGGAGCTGGGCTGGGGGGTTGGCCGCAGAGGGGCCAGAAATGATCATCCCTGGTCCAGCAAAATCCCTACTTCGGTGTAACTCAGGTCCTGAGGGTGCTGGACCAGGGAGATCCAACCTGTATCATGAACTTTCATAGGCAAAACCCACTTCTTCAAATGAGCTTCAAACAGTGACTGCTCTGGCCACTACTTTCAACTCTTAATGCTCTCCAGGTGAAATGGAAAAGCCCCAGGAAAATTTACATTTCATTTCCTCTGTGGCCAGTGTGGTGAGCAGACCTCAGAGCAGGCCGCGCACCTCAACAGCACACCTGACCATGAGTTCCATGGAGTTCTCAGGGTCGCAGACCAGCACGGAGTATAAAGGAAATCCTGGACCTCATTGCTGTGCTGGGAGAGGAATCTGGTCTCGCAGAACTGTGAACCAGCACAAGAAACGTTGATATCTATGCCAAGATCGCAAAACTCATGGAGGAGAAAAGCTACGCCAGGGACGCCCAGCAGTACTGAGTGAAAATAAAGGAGCTGAGGTAGCCATACCAAAAGACAAAGGAGGCAAATGAGTAGCCTGGAGCCTCCCCGCAAACATACCACTTCCATGAACAGCTGCATGTGATCCTTCGGGGGACCAACCAGCTTCCCTACCCAGTCCCTGGATTCCTCCCAAGACACTCAGGCAGCCATGGCAAGCAATGTGGAGGACAGCTGGGATAAGGAAGAGCAGCAGCAGGAAGAGAATGGTCAGCAGGTGAGTGAGGGAACCAATGTCATGGAGAGCCAAGAACTTTTTAGAATACTGGAGACAATCCTCTGCTCCCCAGATGTCTCATAGTCGAGCACTGATCTGAGAGAAGGTGCTTCTGGTGAGTTCACATTGTTTATCTTGCTAAAAGTGGCTTAAGGCATTTGGGAGTGATCTGTGGTGTATCTACACAGCAGGGGGTCCCCGGCACAGCTTGTTAACATGTCTGGAGATGGAGTGGGAATCCTCCCTGACATCTCCATAAGCTCTCGGAGAAAGCTCATCCTCAAAGAAGATGGCTTGAACCCCTGCCCTGCCTCCACGTCCAGACCCCAACCCCTCTCGCCTGCCCACCTGTTCCTGCGGGAAGGGAAAGTTGCACTCTCCTGGCAAACAGGGGATGCCAAAAATACGGGCGCCAGGTGAGCCCCTGCTCTGCTACTATGCCTGGACCTCCCCCTTCTACAGGCTCATGCCCCAGCCTGTCCCTTACCATGCCTGCCTGCCAACAAACTTAGTCCAGCTGCTCCCCTAAGAACTCTGAGCTGCACCTGCTGCATAGTGGCCTCTTAAAAGCATAACTGTGGCCTTGTACATAGCACATCCCTACTGTCTCTAGACAGACCTTGCTTTTGTTCTAACAGATTAGGTTTCACGCTCTACCATGTATCTCCGGTAAAGTCTGTCCTTCACTTTTCAACAGCAGTGAGCCTGCTGCACACTCCTCTGACCCTGCCAACTGTCCGGTTGGCACAAATTCACAGGCAAAAACAGACTAGGGATGACATGTTGTAGGAGCAAATGCAATCTGACCACTTGGATAGGGAGTGCTTAAGCGAGTGGAGGAATATGCTGCTGGAAGAGATGTGAAGGGGTGGGAGGACAGGAGAGTGTGCAGGGAACTGGAAGTGAGGAACCAGGAGAGTCGTCATCCATGGTGGATGGATGGACCGCATGACAACTTTCCAGAATGCCTACATGCATAGGCATCCTCTCCAGCACTTGCAAGCTAACTTTCCCCCCTCACCGAGTTTTATCGCCTCCTCTCCCAGGGGCTCTAGAACAGGAGTGGGGGTGGGTATCAAGGGCAGCCTCACACTCAACCCCCAGGGATGCATCACAAAGCAAAAGGTTGTCCTCACAATTGTGAAAACTCCCCTCCCATGAAGCTCCCACCCTGAACTCTTTTTCTGACTCGGCTGTGTTCCCTAAATAAAAACGTGTAATTTCTGAACAACAGTTTCCTTATTGCTTATGTTGAAGGGGGGAAGGATTACAGGCACGCACACAGAATGCAGGGGCACCTCGTTGACAACATGCATGACTCTCAAAACTGGCCATTTATAAAACTTTCAAAGCCTCTCTGATTTACACTGCCCCTCACTGTGCTATCCTTATTGTCCTGTTTTGTGTCTACTCAAAATCCCTGGCTGGGTGTTGTGCCTCAGCTCCCCACCCTGACAAGACAACTTTCCTCCTTATTCTCACTAATATAACGAACCCACAGCAGGCTGCCGCCACAATGGGAAAACAATGTTCTCTGAGGTCTAACCCAGTCAGTAGACTGTGGAACCTTCCCTTTAAATGCCCAAAAGCACATAATACCACCATTCTCTCAGCCTGTAGTTGAACTGCTCTTTACTGCGGTCCAGGCTCCCCGTGTACAGTTGCATGAGCTCCCCGTGTCTCGGTTTCAGGGGTCAGCTGGATTGCCAAGGATCACTATTGGCATTTCAATATCTGGTCTCGTAATTTTCTGGCCCGGGGAAAAAGTTCCAGCTTGTACTTTGCTGAGGAAGGAATTCCTAAAAATGCATGCAACTTTTCCGACCATCCCACGTTGACGGCAGTGAAACAGCCCTTGAAACTGCATCTACCAGCCCCTGCAGCACCATTGAGAAGTACCCCTTGCAGTTTATATACTCCTTGGCAGCAAGGTGGTTGGGTGCTAATATGAAAGTGTGCATTCCATCTATTGCCCCCACATACCTAGGGAACCCCAGTGCATAAAAGCCCCCCATTATGTCCTCCATGTACCCCAGAATCACTACAGGGGGTCCTTGCTAAAAGTCCAAGATACTTTCCAAAAAACTTGGACTTATAGTGAAACAACTTAAAGCAGGGAATTTTTTTCCCGTGGCAGACTTCCATTTAAGCAAATTGGGGGGAGTGTTTCGCATGCCTTATAGAGGGAAATGGGAGGACTTATAATGCATCAGTTCCTACAAACGTCAATGATTTTAGTGTGGAATGGATGTATACCAGGGCGACTTATAGCGGGGACCCCCTGTACACTTTGTAGCAAATGGGTATTGATTGCCTGGGCTAACTGGATCACAACAGCCTCCACTGTAGATTTCCCCATTCTGAATTGATTGCCAACTGACTGGTAGCTGTCTGGCATTGCAAGCTTCTGCAGGGGAACTGACACATACTTCCCCACTGTAAGAGTTGTTCTCATTCTGGTATTCTTGCACATTAGGGCAGGGGAAAACAAGTCACAAACTTCCATGAAAGTGGCCGTAAGAATACAGAAGTTTTCCAGCCACTGCTGATTGTCCCATAGCTGAAAAGACTGTTTGCCGTTGCTCTCAAGTAGAGCTGGAGGAAACGAGTGCGTTATGGGATGCTTACGACATGTACCCACAATAACCCACTGCAAGGAAGCATAACCCAGAAGGCAAAGGAGTTCAGGCAATGTGGGATAGCTACCCACAGTGCATCACTTTCATAGTTGACAGTAGTCAGCCTACTGGGGACACATTACTCCGAATTGCATCATATCCTTGTACACAGTGGGGACATGCATCTTCAACTTTATAAAACTGGGTACTAAAAAGTGAACCTTAATACAGTGAAACCTTTGTTATCCAGCACTCTGTTAACCAGAAAACTTTGTTAACTGGCATTGCCCCCAGCCACAATACTGTCACATCTTCAGGCACACAGGCCTGGCTTGGTTTACCATGATTGGCTTAACAATTTTTTATTTAAGAAGTTCTAATAATCTTTAACACAAAATAGAAATATGAGACCAACTACCAAAACTACCAATATTAAAAACGTGAGTTTTACTATTATTGTCCATTGTTTTTTCCTAGGTTGATGGGACCCTCAGATAACCGAAATTTTTAGATAACTGGAACGCCCTAATCCCCAAGTGTGCCGGATAACACAGGCCTTACTGTAAATTCAATCTTCTCTTTCAGTGTAGATATGGCCTTTATTGGGGTAGGGAAGCATGAGGGGAGTAAATGATGGGTAGTCCCGGAGAAAGTGTAACCCTCTTGAATAATTTTACAATAGATTTTTAAGGAAGCATGAGGGGAGTGGAGAGTTCTTGTATATTTTACAACCCACCTGAGACTATTACCAAAAAGGAATCTGAGCAGCACAGAAGGTATAAAGCTCCGTGTGAATGCACATATCTGAAGTCCAAATTACAGACTCTGCAGGCCTGGTAGAAAAGGGTAAAATCCTGGCTCCACTGAAACCAATGGCAAAACTCTTTTTGTACACACATGCCTATATGGCTAGTTATTTGTTTACCTTTTTGATTGTGTACCAGAAAATTGACAGAATATATCAGGGAACAATTTATAATCACAGAATCATAGAAACTGGGGGAAAGGGAAGGACAAAAAAAGGTAGGTCATATAGCCCTTGTAGGAAAGTTAGCTATGCTAAATAGAACTATGCTCTATTTTCTAGTGATTTTAATCATTTTACTTGCATCAGAAAGACATTAACAAAGGTAGGTCTTATATAAACTATGACTGTTTACAAAAAATTCTTTGCAATGTTAACTTTTATATAATAAATATGAAAATTTTAAAAGAGGTTTTTCATAAAATGGTAAAAATGACACCAGATTACAAAACATACACATTTGTAACTCTGAATTAGATCTTGCCATTCAACAGGACTTTGAAAAGTATAGATTGTATATTCATAAAAATGAAAAAAATAATAATTTCATAGACAAACAGTACGGTAGCTTTGGGGTAAATAACAAATTATTATTTTTCACAACATTAGAAACATTTTGTTTCAATATATCTTTGAGTGTCTGAACACATACTACTACACAAAGCTTTTAAATCACTACATTCACTTTTATTGAAAAAGAAAAATTTTTTTTCTAGGCAAATGGAAACATTTTCCTCTTTGCAAATTTCTTCTCTCAGAGCTAGCATGTGCATTCATCCATCACTGATTGGTAGAATCTTTTACTGTGCACAGAAGCAGTCCTGATATGTCAATCACAGGCTTCCCTGAGGTGATGGGCCCACCCTTTATACTCCAGTTAAACTACTTTGAAAAGCCATTAATGTATAATATATAATTTATTTAAAAACATTATTCAAATTGTGTGCATGTGTAAAAACTAACTGAAAACTCAAAATTCATCAAAATTTTATGTCAGATAAAAATAGTATCTTGAAATAAGGAAATTAATAATTATGTTTATTTTTTCCTCCTACAAAGCATGTCTTCTGAATTGACACTGCTGGGACCTCACTTTAAACTTTAAGCCAAATGGGCAAAAGAAATGGAGGAATTAGAAGGAAACTACAGCTTGAAGTATTTTGCATCCCAAAGCTGCCTCTGAAGAAGCCAAAATATCCAGTTTATAGTACTTTATAAGGTTTACAAATCAATTCTGTCATGTTAGAGATCTTTTGGCCAATGAGGTACTCACAGCTCTTGTTGGAAGTTCTGGAACACCTATTGGGGATGTTAGGCCTGGATCTTTGTAAGCCTTTTAAATACAGTTACTACTTTGTCTGGAGATATTTTATTGTGGGAGCATCCACAATGTGCTGGTTACTTTCCAAACTCAGAAAAAAGGCAATCCCAGCATTGAGAGAGTACAATTCAAAAAGGCTTAGTCAGAAGGAGGGTAGGTGCAAGAGATATGAAACACAGATAACAGGATCAGGATGACAAGGCATCTCTCTTAGTTACAACTACATGTATCTGGATTTTTTCTTTTCTTTTGCTAAACACATTACACTCTCCCTTTACTTCACCCATTCAATACCAGTATTACAATTATAGCATAAGCTGTGTTTTAGACTGCTTTCTAGTCCCTCTGGACCTGCATCCTGCAGGTAACATGTTTGGCTTCCACCCCCTCTCACAATGGTGGAACCCCACAGTTCAACCAGACTGGGACTTGACTTGGTTGCAGACCCCATTTTCTACCTCTGTTAACACCACAGCGCCAACAGTATTTAGTATCTGCAAGAAAACTCCTCTGTAGCAGCTTGTGACCAGCGACTGATTAAAACGACTCAAAACAAATGTATCAAAACAAACATATTGTTTCTTCATCCAAAGGTATAAAACAAATAGTGAAATTGGGGGAGGGGAAAAGGCTATATATACTTGGGTTTTACCTTAAGCTTATCTTACAAAAAAAAATCTGTTAAGTTCTCTCAGTTCAAGCCCCTTTACTTCTGGGCTGGGAGAAAGATTGCACTCCTCCATTCTCTATTATCTGTCAGAAAGAACCTCTCCAGCTGCTACTGCCTGCTCCCCCACTTCTTCTCTAGAAGGAGAATTAAAACAGTGTCGTGCCTTTTTAACTTAGGCCCCAGCCTGGAAAAAATAAATCTGTTAACTAGTTGGAGCCAGACATGTTGGCAGGAATTCCCAGTTAATAGTCTCCCACTGTTCTCTTAATGACCCGGGGTATTCTCCCCAGAGTTATATTATTTTTGTATACTATTTGATTAATTTCTGTATACTATTTGATTAATTGGTTTTCCCCCTAATAATCTCCTTCAATATGACTCTTAGTAGGTAGACAGAATAGTAGGCAGGAAAACAGATGTACATATGATATTCATAAAAATAATACACACATCTCTCTCATCTTCCACTATTAGCAACACCCAGCATCAATACATGATGCAGAAATTATGGCAATAACACAATTATTGTCTTGTGTTAAGGAGGTCAGATGAGATGATGGATTAGAATATCCATTCTAGCCCTAAAATATATATAGATACCTTTCCTTTAAACATTCAACCCCTTCCTTCTGAATAATGAAGTGAATACCACTCTAAGAAGTTCAAATGGAGAAGTAAATAAACGACGCAAAATAACTGAAAAATAATGCAACTGAGTGGCTAACAGAAACATTTACTCTCTTCCTTAAAAGAGCAACTATTCTGGGAGACTGGAGAATATTATTTCTATATTCAACAGAGATTCTAGGGTGATCTGCAAAATTACAAACCAGTCACCTCACTTCAGTTCCGAGTAATGTGGTTGAAACTATATAATATGGAGAAACAAGTAGAGCTTCTGGAAAGGAATAGGAAGCCTCTCAAATACATTAAAATCTTTTAATGATGTTAAAAATTACAGAATGAAGGAAATCATCTTGTACTTTTATAAAGTCATTGACTAAGTCCCTCACAAAACACTATCAAGACAACTAAGTAGTCACAGTGTTCAGGTAGAACATACCTTTTAAAATACACCCACTGTTGATGTAAGACTCTACAGCCTGCTTTACACACAGATTTTGTACTGGCATAATTATTTTGGTTAGAGGTGTGAATTTCTTTCCTAAATATTTATACTGGTACGACACTTAATGTGGATAACAGTTAGAGCAATATAAATATACTTTACATTGCTTGTTATCCTTCCACTACAAGAATAAAAAATACAAGTATATAATTTTGTATACACACACACACACACACGGGAAGGAAACTGTATTGCATTAATTATAGTGTAGTTAATGTAGTACAATGTCTGTGTTTAGAAAAGCTCTAGTTGATGGAGAATTTACCACATCCCTCAATAAGCTGTTAAATGGTTACCTACCTTCACATTTAAAAACATT
Organism: Rafetus swinhoei; assembly: GCA_019425775.1. Classification (NCBI taxonomy): domain Eukaryota; kingdom Metazoa; phylum Chordata; order Testudines; family Trionychidae; genus Rafetus; species Rafetus swinhoei. The sequence continues at coordinate 45,238,602 of CM033449.1, forward strand.
AGGGATGTTAAAAAAGTTTATTTGTGTAAACGTGTAACTGCTGAATTTTTTAGCGGTTACACATTTACACGCAGGGGGACAGGGAGCAGCTGGTGCTCACAGGGAGCCAGCTTTTAAGCCGACTGCCCATGAGCACTGGCTCCCGTTTCCCTCCCCTGATAGAGGCAGAGGGCAGGCGGCTCCACAGGAGTCAGTGGTTGTGGAGAACTGACTTTTAAGGCCCCCCCCCCCACCCCTGGGTCTCGCCTGCCTCCACCCCGCATGTTGCTGCCTCTTTGGGAGTCAGCAAAAGGGGCCAGGCAGCCGGCATGCATGGAGAGCTGGCTTAAAAGCCAGCTCCTCATGTACACCAGCTCCCGTCTGCTCCCCACCTCCCACACTGCTGCCTTTCTATCAGAGAGCAGCAGGGTGGGGAGGCAGGCAGGCAACTGGCTCCCATGGGCACCAGCTCTTGCTTCCCCTAGCCATCTGGCTGCTTCTGTATCACAGGCAGCAAGGGGGTGCGCGCGTGTAATTGTTAGGATTAACCGATGAGCCCAGGCTTATCAGTTAATCACGAAAATGGGTACATGCTAGCATCCTTAAAAAATGTCAAATGGAATTTTTTGATTGCAACTTCTAGCTATTAGAACTTTGTCTGCCAGACCACAGATGACTGCAACTCCCTTGTAAAATGACCAGTTTCAAAGCCAAAAGTTGAAAATAAGCACGCTAACACAAAGTCCTAGTAAGGGCTCATTAAGAATTATAAAATGACCTTGTAGCTTGATGAGTTCTTCAGTTCCAAAAACAGCTTTGAATGAAACCACTCACTTGAATGTGCTCTTTTTCCCAGTTGATCAGCTTATAGAGATAAGTATCCACTGCAATATTTTGGCTTTTCTTGGCTAGCATTTACCCTTCAAAAGGTAGGACCAAGCTCAGATGGCTAGTTTGAGCTATCAGCAATGCTGCAACATCCACACTGCCATTTTTATCATGGTATTTTGAGCCACAATAGTGTGAATTGTGGACTGAGAGGCACACTCCCAGCTGTTGGCAGGCACTCCCAGTTTACAGTCTCCCACTATTCTCTTAGGCTACATCTAGACTACAAGCCTCTTTCGAAAGAGTCTTTTTCGAAAGATACTTTCAAAGAAGCCTCTTTCGAAAAAGAGCATCTAGACTACAACCAGTACTTTTGAAAAAGCAAGCCGCTTTTTCAAAAGAGAGCACCCAGGCAGTCTGGATGCTCTCTTTCGAAAAAGCACAGTTTGCATTACATAGAGCCTTTTTGCGAAAGAGCACTTTTGAAAAAAAGTGTTCTTCCTCATAAATGAGGTTTTCCACGGTCGAAAAAACTTCCACATTCTTTCGATTTACTTTCAAAAGAACGCGGCAGCAGTCTAGACGCAGTAGTCTAGATACACCCTTAGAGTACGTCTACACAGTAGGGCTAAAGTCAAATTAAGCTACGCAACTTCAGCTATGTCAATTCAGTAGCTTAAGTCGAAATAGCTTAATTTGGCTTTTGGCGCTGTCTACACTAGAGATGTTAAATATCGGTTAATTAAGTAGCTGATTAACCTCATGAATTCTTATCGGTTACTCGACTATTCTATAGTCCCCCGGGGTGGGGCTGGCAGCCAGTGCACTCCGGCCCCACTCCCAAGGAACCCCATCACTCCGCGCTGCTGCCTCTGATACAGAAGCAGCAGCACAGGGTGGCAGCAGCTGGGACTGAGCCAGGCTGCCTGCCTGCCTGGCTCCTAATACGCTTTAAATGCAGAGCCACAGGAGAGGAGGGTTGCGGACCTGGCATGAGCCAGGACCGAGTTAGGCTGCTGGCCACCCTGCCAAAAAAATGTATTGGCGGGGGGGGGCGCGGGGCGGGAGGGAAGGGGAGGAGAAATGTGTGTAGTGTATAGCATTAACCTATAAGCTTTTGCTTATCAGTTAATTGGTGAGTCGACTACACTGTTACATCCCTAGTCTACACAGCAGGAAGTCGAAGGAAGAACACTCTTCCTCGACTTTCCTTACTCCTCGTGAAATGAGGGTTACTATGAGTCAGAGTAAGAAGTACTCTGGCTCGACATTATTTTGATATAAATGCTTGTAGTGTAGATGCACACTATGTTATTTCAGAATAACATCAGTTATTCCGAAATAACGCTGCTGTGTATGTGTACCTTTAATGACTCTTAGTATTCTCTCTAGAGTTATACACTTTTTGTATGTTACTTGATTAATTTTCTTCTTGTTTTTTCTGCCAATAATCTCCTTTAATATGACTCTCGGTAGGTAGACAGAATAGTGAGCCGGAAAACAGATGTACGTATGATATTCATAAAAGTAATACATTTCTCTCATCTTCCACTAGTTGTCATACCCCATCTAGCTTTTGTTCCCCTGCTGAGCTCTATTCAGTTGCTGCATCACATATATTGGAGAGACTTTACTCATTTTAAAAGTGTATCTAGCACAAGGGACTTTGGCTATAATACATGGAAACATACTAGGAATAGGTTGCACTATGAGCAAAGGATTTACACATTGTATAAAATCCAAATTTACCCCTTTCCTAGGGATTAGGTTTACTGGTAACTTGAGTAACAACAAATTGTAGCCTCAATTTTCTCCCTTGACTTGACTATCTTTAGAGTTTGCCCTTTAGGAGCTTTGCCTCAGAACACCATTCCTTGCCCACCTGAACAAAATTCCATCTCTTACATCCTAGCTGGATCTCTCTAACCACACCTCCAATTACAATGCATCTTTATAGAGGGTTCAAGCAGTGGGAAATGATTCAGGGGAGTCCTGCATCCCCTGTTCAGGATCCTAGAATCTGCTGCCCAGTAACAGATACCCTATATGTATATCATTAATTCAGCCTATACCATAACAGTGGAAAATATTTATTTAAATACATACATGCTACATATATCCAAGAATACTGGGATCCATGACTCAAGAGACCCATGCATGTGCTGCAGAGGGAATAGGAGAATTTGTGTTTGATTGTACAACCCTTATGGTGAGCATTTACTCATACAAGCAGTTCATTGAAGCCAATAGGCTTACTTTCATCAGTAAATACTCACTAAAGTTTGCACAATCAGATCCTAACAACATACAATATATAGATTACTGCCTGGCCCTACACCAAGTAGAAATACAGACACCATAGATGTACTTTAACTGTTCTCTGTGGGTTTTTACTGGCCTCTGCTGATTTTGGTTGAAGGACAAATGATTCCAGAAATGAGAAGTCCAGTAGATAAACTGTCTCAAAAGCTGGTTATTAAAATCCAAAATGAACCAGATGAAAATTTCCATCTGGAATTTCCAACAGAGCTAATGGTGCTTTAACTTTTTTTTTTAAAATATATAAATACACTTTAAAAAGAACAACAACGAGCTGCATCAAATTGTCTTGCATCAGGCATGACCAGTTTCTCAACTCAGGCTTAGCTGAATTAGTTGAAAGCACAATTGCTTAATTATTCAGCATACTAAGGGCATGTTTACACTGCAGGGCAAAAGTCGATATAAGATACGCAACTTCAACTATGTCAATTGAGTAGCTGACATTGAAATAGTTTAATTCGGCTTTTGGTGCTGTCGACACAGAAGGAAGTCAAAGGAAGACCACTCTTCCTTCAACTTCCCTTACTCCTCGTGAAATGAGAGTTACAGAAGTCGGAGTAAGAAGTCCACCATCTCGAAATTATTTCAAAATAGCAGATTGCTATGTAGATACGCACTTTGTTATTTCAAAATAACGTCAGTTATTCCAAAATAACGCTGGTGTGTAGACGTACCCTAACGCAGCAGCACTATTACTTGGTCCATCTGTGGACCTGCTAAAAAAAAAGACAGAGTACACATTACTGTTGTGGCCTAAGTGGGCTTTACTGCTGTGTTTACTTTTTTTCTAGAACTAATACATAAGCAACAATTAGTCATGCTGAAAACTACTAACACTAGACTCTAGCACTGGTTTTGCAATGGCATCAAAACAGGCAGGCCTATTAATTCTGATTAGCTAAGTGTGTCCATTCAAAACGATTTTCAAAGATTTCCAGCTCCACCATTCACAACATTTTTTTAAAGCAAAAACAGTACTAGCCTACTCATAACTGTGGTTCTTTGAGGTGTGTTGTTCATCTCTGTTCCAATCAGGTGTATGCACACACATGAGCACAGTGTGCAGAAGATTTTTCTCCTAGAAGCTTGCCATAGGGTCAGTCTGGGCTCCCCCTAAAGTGGTGCCTTTATGGCACCCAATGTAGAGCCCTGCCAATCTGCCCACTCCTCAGTTTTCTCGCCAGCTACTCTGACAGAGAGGAAGGACTATGGGTTTTGGAGTGGACGTGAACAACACATCTCAAAGACCAACAATTACAAGAAGGTAAGTAACCATTTTTAATTTGAGTGCTTGTTCATGTGCATTCCAATCAGGTGATTCACAAGCCCAAATTCAGTAGATACAGTTGGAGTCTTGTACCGATTGGAGCACTGCCTGTCCAAATGGTGTGTCCTCCTTAGCCTGACAGGTGACTGCATAGAGTGCAGTGAATGTGTGAATAGAACATCAGGTCGTTGCTTTGCAGATCCCCCAAGTGGGGATCTGGGCAAGGAATGCTGGGGATGAGGCCTGCGCCCTGGTGGAATGTTGTAGAGGACAGTGGTCTTGTGTGAGAAGTCCAGGAAGAATGAAAGTCGAATCAGGGTCTCCACTGACATGTTCAACAGAGAGCTATACCAGTGTTGTGGAATGGGTGGAAAAGCATATAGTAGATGTCTTCCTCCCCTGCCAATGGAGAAGGAACACATCCATGCTGGAGCCTGGGCTGCGGTTTTGGAAGGAGCAGAACTGCTGACATTTCCTGTCGTATCATGTAGCAAATAGGTCTTTTAGGGGAAGACCCCACCTTTGAGAGATTGAGCTCGCAACGTTGGGGCAGAGCAACCACTTTTGACTGTGGAAAGACCTGCTGAGGTGGTCCACTAGCTTGCTCTGTACCACCAGGAGGTACTACACCTGCAGGTGTAGGGAATGTTCTATACAGAAGTCCCATCAGTGCTTCCTGGCACACGGGAGAGGAGTGAGCACCCCTGTTTGTGATATAGAACATTGTTGTTGTTCTTCAAAATGGAGACACAGTATCCTGTTAGGTGGATCCGGAAGGCATGGCAGGCCAGGCAGATCACCCTCAGCTCCCTGACACTGATGTGGAGGGCAAAGCTGGTCTGAGCCCAGAGCCCTTCAGTCCTGAGAAGAGGCTCCTCAACCCAAATCCAAAGCATCTGTCACTAGTGCCAAAGACAGTTGTGCGGCAGTAAAGAGGACCCCTGAGGAAATCATGTGGGGATCTGACCACGATAGGAAGGAATCAAGCACTAAGTAAGATTGGGTCAGAGCCCTGTCTAAACTGTCCTTGACTGATGTTTTTGCCAGGGTGGTAGAAAATTATCTCAGGCTGTGAATAATCTCAGTGAGGGCCTGAAACTTTGCTTCCAGGAGGAATGCTCCTTGCTGGTTGGAGTTCAGTACCACTCTATCCTCTGGACAGGAGACAAACTGGATTTAGTATCAATCATGAGGAGACTGAAATTGTCAAAGGTGGCTCTGATGAAGCTGGGCATCGACTTGGGTCCTGGAGTCCCTCTTCATCAGCCAATTGTACAGGTACTGGAAATACTTGAATGTGATGCCTGTGCAGAAACGTGGTGACTACTGCCATACACTTGGTGAAGATCGCTGGTACCGCTGACAACCCACACAGCAGGACTGCGAACTGGTCGTGGGTATTGTTTACGAGAAACCTGAGATACTTCTTGTTAGGCAGATAGCTGACAACATGGAAATATGTATCCCTTAAGTCAAGGGCGGCATACCAATCTGCTGGATCCATGGAGGAGATGATGGAAGCCAGAGAGGCCATGTGAAACTTGGTCTTCTACACAGACTTTTTAAGCTCTCACAGGTCCAGAATAGGCCTAAGCATGCCTGTGACTTTTGGTATTAGGAAATACAGGGAGTAGAAACCCTTGCCCCTGTGCTCCTGATGAACCTCCTCAATTGCCTATAGAGATAGAAGTGACTGCTTCTCTTAAATAAAGAGTTGCTCATGAGAAGGGATGTGGAAATGGGGTGGATGGGCATTGGGGCACAGAATTGAATGGATTATCCCCTCTTTACCATGCGTAGCACCCAACAGACCAAGGTAATATGGGACCATGCATTGTAGAAAGGGGACAGTCAGGATGAGAAGTTACGGCAGGATAGGTCCAACTGCAGGACTGGTGAGCCATCCTCAATTGCACCTTCAAAAAGGCTTGCTATTAGCCTGATGAAGGGTTTTTGTTGACCTGAGCCCTAGCAGGGGACTGTTGGGGGAGCCTCCTGCAACTCTTATTTCTCCTGCATGAGCTGTCCTGGCAGTTTTGAGGCTGTTACGGGAGCAAATAAGAGCGAGGGGCGAAATGCTTCCGCTGTGTAGCGGGAGTTTGGATGTCCAAGGATTTTAGGGTCACTCTTGAGTCCTGGAGGCTGTGCAGTCTCTTGTCCATCTTCTTCTAGAAGAGAGACAGGCCTTCAAAAGGGAAGGTTTTGAATTATTTGTTGGACCTCATACAAGAAGCCTGAGATTTGCAGCCACGAGTCCGTCTCATGGCAATCATTGTGGCCATGACACGGCTGGCCACATCCACTGCATCCAGGGCTGCTTTTGCAAAAATATCAGCTTGCCTTCTTCGACCAGTGCTGAAAATTTGGCTCAGGAGTCTTGTGTCAACAGTTCTGCAAATTTTGCCATTGATGTGGACATAGTGGAGGAATACTTACTTACAGTGGCCTGCTGGTTTAAAATGCAGAGCTGCAAGCCACTGGTGGAATACACCTGTCTCCCATAGAGGTCCAGGCACTTTTCTGCCTTATTTTTTGGGGAGGGTCTTTGGAAGTCCTGGAACTCTCGCTGGTTCACCGCATCAACCACCAGTGAACCAGGGGGAGGATGGATGCCATCATAGAACCAGGATGGCACAAAACAGAATTCATAGAACCAGGATGGCACAAAAGAGAATTCATAGAACCAGGATGGCACAAAATAGCATCTTTCATTACACTTAGCTGTGGGGGGCACGGAGGCCAGGATCTGCCACAGCACGTTCGTATTGTCTGAGTTTGTCATTATGAGTGGTAGGGCAATATCTGTAGGTCCTGAGGGACTGAGGATGTTGACCATTAGGTCTACATGCTCAACTACCTCCTCTGCCTGGATGCCCAGGCACTGGGCAACCCTTTAAGGATGCGTCTGCACTGCACTGCACCCTAAACTCGAAATAAGATATGCAATTTGCGCTATGCAAATTGCATATCTTATTTCAATTTTATTTTGAAATAGGCTATTTTGGCATGTCTACACGGCACCAAATTTTGAAATAAAATGCTATTTTGAGCCATCCCTTAACCCTCGTGTGACAAGGTTTGCAGGGATGGTGAAATAGTGCATCCGTTATTTTGAAATAACAAGAGCATTCCTTGGACGTGGGGTAGCTATTTCGGGATATAGTCATGCAGCGTAGACATACCCTAAGTTATTGCTAGAGAACTCTGTTGTTCTCCGGAGATGGGGCCATAGCTGTGCTTGCCACCACCTCATCCGGTGATGACAAGGAGGAATTCCCCACAACGGGTGGTGGTTCCCTGCTGTGCGCTCCAATGAGTCTGGCACGTGGGATTCTTCTTGAGTACTGTGTACAGATGTGGTCTCCTCACCTCAAAAAAGATATCTTGGCCTTGGAAAGGGTTCAGAAAAGGGCAACTAAAATGATCAGGGGTTTGGAACAGGTCCCATATGAGGAGAGGCTAAAGTGACTGGGACTTTTCAGTTTGGAAAAGAGGAGACTAAGGGGAGATATGATAGAGGTATATAAAATCATGAGTGGTATGGAGAGGGTGAATAAAGAAAAGTTATTCATTAGTTCCCATAATATAAGGACTAGAGGACACCAAATGAAATTAATGGGTAGCAGGTTTAAAACTAATAAGCGAAAGTTCATCTTCACACAGCGCATAGTCAACCTGTGAAACTCCTTGCCAGAGGAGGCTGTGAAGGCTAGAACTATAACAGAGTTTAAAGAGAAGCTACATAAATTCATGGAGGTTAGGTCCATAAAAGGCTATTAGTCAGGGGGTAGGAATGGTGTCCCTGGCCTCTATTTGTCAGAGGCTGGAGACGGATGGCACGAGACAAATCGCTTGATCATTGTCTTCGATCCACCCCCTCCGGGGCACCTGGTGCTGGCCACTGTCGGCAGACAGGCTACTGGGCTGGATGGACCTTTGGTCTGACCCAGTACGGCCATTCTTATGTTCAGCTGACTCCTCACCCTGAAGGCATCCTCAGCGTCAATGGGGTAATCGATGCAGGAACTGCCTCCAGAGCCATGAACAACGGCACCCACCTGGCTTCGTCGGTGCCAACGCCACCATCATTAGTGCTGAAGTCACCCTTAATGGTGCCAGAATTGCTGTCATCTGGGACACTGTCAATAGCGGTGCTGGCATCGTAGTAATGGTATCCCACAGCGGGGGAGCAAGTCCCAAAGCCACCAGTGCCAGTGAAGCCAGAGGGGATAGGAATGAGGCCAAGGCTACCAAAGTTGCCATGGAATGGGAATGCTGACTCTGACCCTAGCTTTGGTGGAAAGCCTGTGGGTCAAAAAAGAGACATTGTATCACCAGCTGCCACTGTATGGTCACGATACTGGATGCAAACAACTCTCTTGAGCTGAAGAGAACCTTCTGCTCCTTCCAGACCGATAGAAGTCCAACTCTGACTTTGAGGTCTCTGATGCCGAGGACCATGGAGGAGCCATACTCTTAGCTACCAAAGGGCCTGGCTAGGGCTTCAGGTGCATCGAGGCTGCTGAGTCTGATCTGGCAGTGTCAGGAAGCAGAGGGACATCACTGCAGACTTCCTCCAAGATAGAGGGTGGAAAGCAATCCATGCTGGTGACGTTTCGTGTCTTGGGGAAAACTGCACCATGATGTGCAAGAGTTCTTGTGCCACACAGACTCATCCAGTGTCAAAGGAAGCTGTAACTCCCTGTTTAGATGTGGGGACAGAAGGGGATGCGGACTTGACCACTAGTCCATACTAGCAGGAGTTAACGTGAACCTGTGGTGGCAGTGGGGCTACATTGATGTGGCCCAACTTGGATCTCACAGTCATAGGATCCCTGTGTCTAGTAACGGGAGATGGCCCTCTTTCCGGTTTCTTCTTTTTTCTGGGGTACAGGAGATAGGGACTAGTTCCGGCATGCTGCCTGGGGGTCTCGAGCAGTGCCCACATGGTGCCATGAGACTTTGTCTTTATTCAGCACCAGGAACAAGGTGCTCGGTGCAGGGTCCATGGACTCCCAAGTCAGGCCATGTTAGGAGAGCTGTCTTCATTAAGAGAACATTTAGATTGGGGTGAAAAACCTTTTTTGGGTCGCGGGCTGCTGACCCACAGAAAAATGAGAGGGGAGTCATACACAAATGAGAAGCGAAGCAAAACAAAACAAAACAAAACCTCTCTGACACGGCCCCCAGCTGAGAAAGACATTCCCAGTATTCCCCTCGCACACCAGAGCTTAGGGGAGCCCAGGCTAGTAGATTTGTATGTACTCCAGCCCGGCAGTGGGGGGCTTGGAGTGCCAGTGCGAACTCTCTAATGCTGGGAGGAGCCCCTGAGCTTTGGGAGTTGGATTCAGGCAAGCTGGGGGCTGCATCCGGCCCTCGGGCGTTAGGTCTCCTACTTCTGATTTAGGTGCTAAGCTCTATCTTTTACAGTTTAGTGACTGAAGGCTCTACAGATGGAACAGAGAACTTTTTGATGGCTCTCACCCAAACACTTCTGACCCAAAATGTGAGGATCACTCTTGGGCATGCATTTTCCACAGGCTTTGAAACCTAGAGATGTAGGCATGCCTCAGTATCGGGAATGTATAGGCGGGGAAAGTCCCCACGAGGAGCCTAATTAGACTACTAACTAATGAGAACTATGAAGGCTAACTCCTCTGTAATTGCCAAAACAAGAGTACAGGGATGTTGCAGCTAACCATCACGGATGGTACGAAAGAACTGAGAAGTGGGCAGGTCAGCAGGGCTCTATATTGGACGCCATGAAGGTACCACTTCTGGGGTCGCCCAGACCGTCCCTACAGCTAGGTGCTAAAGGAAAAATCTTCCAGTATCACACATGTGCATACACACATACCTGACTGGAATGAACATGAACAAGCACTCAAAGAAGAAACATAAAATGTTTATACCTCATGAACTGTTATTTTAATATGTTACAATTTCAAGGCAATCCATTTGGCCCTCTTCGGGTTATAGGTACCAACTTCACTTCCCTATTGAAAAACCTATATGGGGTCATTTGGTGAATTTGTAAAATTCTCTTGAACATTTCTGGAGGTGTAATGGGGTACTGACTAGCCCACATTGGGGCAGGAAGGAAGCACCACCCAGGCCCACTCTACACTTGGCTCTGCTTTGGCCCCCACCTCAGCTGCAGCTTGGACCCTGGCCCTGACTGTGATTTCACTCCCTGTCGCAGTCCCAGCTGTAGACCTGGCCTGCTCTCCATTCCCAGCTCTAGACCCAAACAGCAGCCTCAACCTTGGGCCCCAGCCTCAGATACAGTTCTGGATCTGGTTCTTGGAGCCTGACCCCAACTGCAGTTCCCAACTGAGGCTCCACACCCAGTTCCTGGCTCTCGACTGCAGTTCAATGCTGTGGCTTTCAGGGTGGGCACAGAGAGGTTCAACTATGGGTAGAGGTTTAGGAACCACTGATCTATAAGAACAGGTCTTTCTTGAAACAAAAAGTTACATACTGAAGCATTCATGCAATGAGAAAGCCATACTTGCATAAGCTTGGCGTTACCCACCTGCTCTAAACCATGGTCCCACACACTCTTCCTGAGGTTTGGTTTTATTAATAAAACAAAATAAAACCACATGAACGCCTGTGTATGCTTTTTCAGCCTGTTCACTAAGAAGAAGATAAATACAGCAAGATGAAGGAAAGAATGTAGGCTATTTAGGATACTGAGGGATGAAAGGACTATAAATACACAAAAAAACTCATGATACCATCTACATGCTTTGTTAGTCTTTAAGGTGCTACTAGACTGTTGTTTTTTAAGTTTTTCCTGTTACAGACTAACTCAGCTACCCCTCTGAAGCTTATAAATACACAGGTAATGTTCGTGAAATCACATAACAGTGAAACAACTCCCTTCATTGAAATTATAATTCCAAAGGTTTAATTTGGAATAGGCAATAGCTATCTTGCATTTTTCCCATATTCTCTTCCCCCAGAGTTTTAACTTGCTGTTGTAGAAGGGAAGGGCAAACCTTCAGAACAGTATCACTGATTGGAGTTTTCATTTCCTATTCTCACTAATCCACAAAGGACACTCTGCAAAGAAAATTACACCGAGAATACTTCCAAAATAGTGCAACAAGTGTTTGAAATGACTAGACTAAATTGCTCTGGAACAGTGGACATGAAAAAGAGGAATGAAGAGCTAGAGACCCAACAGTAAAAAAAACTTTTAGGACAGAATGAGGAGCATGCCAGAATTTTCTCCTCCCCTAAAAAAATATGGTAGATAAGGAAAAAATACGTAGGATAAGGAAAAAATGGCACTAATTAATGCTTTAACATTGAAGTGTATATATTAAAGTCCTTGGTTACTAAGCCAATTAACAGTGGGAGTTAAGTATTGGTAACCAAAGGAAAGTGAGAAATTAAACTCCCCTACCATAAAATGTTTCAGTCTTCACCTAAAATGGCAGAGACTAGATCTAAAATATCTCCAAAGACTCCAGGATGAAGTCTGTGGTTGACAGATTCCCTCCTCAGGCACACTGGAACTTTCTACCACAGGGGAAATGTTTGATTGTAAAGGTGGTAGAGGATTCTCAGGGGGACTATGGAATGAACTCTAGCAGGAACTAAGAACCAATGCAAATTTCAACACTTTTGGCTCCATGTTCAGAGTAACCTGCAACCTTGCCCCCTCTAAGAAACATAACCCATTATGTACACATAAAACAATATGTACATTAAAGAAATTTTTTTTTTTAAACCACGTCAAACCAAAACACTTACTTTACACAGAGTTCTCCCACTGGGAGAAGGATGAATGTGAATAAACCACATGGGAGAGATGCTACTCATGTCACTTAATGCATTACTGAAAGTGCTTAGACAGTATGGCTATGAGAGAGGTATAAGGTATTTATATATTGTGACAAAGCTCCTACTCAAAACTTTCAGGTAGATTGCTTGCCTCCGAAGGTCACAGCAGCCCTCTTTTTAGGCACCACACCTAGGGCATCAGCTTGCTCTTTGATGAGATACTCTCATCATTGATCAGCATGAAGTATAGAGGGAAACCAAACTCCACAGTCTCGGTGGCCTCCCAAATAATACAGGGCTGGGTAAACCCCTTACTGTTCCCCAGCCAGTCTTTTCCCCGAGTGGAGATGGGGAGTGGGTGTTGGTGTGGGGGGAACCTGAGCCCCACCCTATATGCCAGGTTCCAGCCTAGGGCCCTGTAATAACAGCTACCTATAAGGGTCTCCCATACCAGCTGTAAAACAGCTATAAAACTCCTGGGCTACTTCCCCATGCTTTTCCCAGCACCTTCCTTCTCTCAGGCTCTTCCTCCTGGTAGCTGCTGTTGCTTGCTTCTCCTAAACTGCAGCACTCCCCCTGTTCCCTTCTGCTCCTTGTGCACTAACTGCAGGGAACCAGTCTCAACTGGTTCTTTGGTCCCAGGTGTTCCAACTAGCCTTGGCTCACCTGAATCTGCAAGCCCACTTAATTAGCTCCAGGTACTTGATTGCTCTGATTGATTCTGGCAAGTTCTTGCTGGTTCTGGACTAGCACAGGCCAGTTTACCCTGGGAACAAAGATTTACTCAGTCTGACACTAATATACCTCCCTTCCATTACTCTTCCATATCCTTCTGGCCTGATCCTGTGACAATACAGACTAGATTAGAAGGGGGTAGAAGAGAACTTCCTTATAAATGAAAATGAAATGAAGACTGGAATGTATGTGAGAGACAATGCCACAATGATGCATGTTCTAGAAATACAAATGAATTTGATTTAATCAAATACACAGAAAATCCAGTATGAATGTTTACATACTCAGAACACATCATTGATCTCTCATGTCATTAACAAAACTAGGACTATTCACAGCTTCTTTATTTCTAACATCACCCAAGACGTCAAGCTTAATATTCTCAATTTCCCTTCGCATCTTTTTTTAAAGGATTACTTCTCTTACATAGGATTTTTCTGCATATGTCATTACATTATTTAGCAAGTCATTTTACCACAGAACACTGAACAGACGTAGGCAAAGTATTTAGGTCACAAAATTAACCATTTCTGATTCAGGCAGCACACTCCAGAAGATGCCACTTATCCTTCTATTTATAATTTTTTTAAAAATTATATTGATGTAGGCTTAGAGGAAGCAAGTAACATGCCTAGGAGCCTATAACAGAATGGTTGTGTGAAATCATACATACCAATAAAATAGAATGAAACATAATAAGAAAATTTGTATTGAATTAAGAAGAAAATATTAGTGATTATCAAAGCCTAATTATAAAGAAAAAATGATGCTATGCATTAAAGCACACATGAACACTTTCTTATAACTGATAGGCATAGACTGCACTGCAAACCCTTGCCTGAGAGAAATATCCTGACAGATTTATCACATTAAAATTCTTAAGTGTTTAACATTGAAATTCCAGACACATGTTTAACACTGAAGTTTCCACCACAGTTCATATTATGAGTGTTGCTAAAGAAATGCCTTCATCATATACAAGTACAGATGCTACAAACCATGAGAACATGGATTTACAATTCAGCAATTGTGTCACATCCTTTTTTTAAAATACTGAAGATTTGAACTAAATCCTGTAAGAGTATGAACATGCAGGCTTTGCAGATATTGTACAATAACCACTATAATAAACTGAATGTGCAGCTCCTAGAAAGTTAAATATTTAACTTTCTTTCTGAGTTGTTAACCCATTGGTCCTATCAAGAGCGCTGCAGAATCTCTCACTTCTCTCTATGCACAGACTACGTGCTGGATGGCAGAAGTGGCACTTGGTTTGAAATTTAGTACTTTTCTGTTTCTGGAGGTGAACTGAAGCCACAGAAAATAAAATCAGCTCTGTCAGTGCAGGTGAACCTGATGGTGCCACTTCACCAAAACATTTTGTTCCTAGAATTCTTATTTGTTGGTATATTTGAAAAACAACTAGTGCATAAATCAGAATTACACAAAAGAGGGCAGACATCGGAACTGACACTGGTGTTTTAAGAAGAAATGGCTAAATAATCTCTTCATCCTTATCTCTGGTCTCCATATTGAGGAAAAGAAAATCCTATGAAGGTCAAAATTTGAGGCTTTGTCTTCACTACTTAAAAAGATGTTTTTATAGTGAGGTAATAAATGCAAGATAGTTATCTTCCTGTAAAATCCTAAGCAGACAGAAGGCAGTTGTAATATTCACCATGAGGTAGCTAGGGGAGGTCAGCACTAGAATTCCACCTGGGGCTGACCTGGCCTAGTTTACCTCTCAGAACAACTACTGTGCCTTTTCTCAGAAAAAAAATGTGTTTTTTATTTACCATTATACATTTTTCTTATATTATTTTAGCACTATTTAACTAATTTTTCTTGTGTGTTATGGTGAAATTTGACTGACATAAAATTATACATGATCAATCTACAGCATATATCTAGTACTGTTGTATTTCATTTTAAAGCTACCATGCATAACAGAAAACGTTGGAAACCCCTGGGTGAAATGTGGACTCCATTTAAGTTAATGGCAAAATTCCAACTGACTTCAACAGAGACCCTAGTGAAGGATTTTACCTCTTCTCTTTAGAAACACTGTTGTTTACAGTATCATCACATATTCTGTAGTAAAGTCTAGGACAGGCTCCAAAGCCTAATGAAGTCAGTCATTGTGCATTGATTTTCATGGGCTTTGATCAGGCTCCTTATGAACAGGGCATGGGACTGGAGTCTGAAAATCTTGAGTTGTAATCTAGCTCTGCCATCAATTTTGGGCAAATTGCTTAATATCTCCATCTTGTCCCCCAAAGTAAAACACTAGTAATTATACATACCCACCTCAAAGCAGTGGGGAGCTGTGAGAATTAATCATATACTGTTTATACAGTGCTTGTATACAGTACAAGTGATTATTTGTATAGTATAAGTAGAACCCCCTAAAAATGTTTTCCCAAGTTTTCCAGACACCAACTGGTCTCCAAAAAAATCCCTGCTCTTTCTACCACATGGGTTCCCAAACTGGGGGCCGTGCCCCTCTGGGGGGGTGGGTGAAGAAATTCAAGGGGGGGTGTGAGCTGACCCAGTCCCCCTCCCCGGCAATCACCCCCCAAGAAAGAGCCTGGTCCGCCTGTCCGTCTGCCAGAACATGCGCAGCTCAGGCTGGCTGGGGCAGATTTAAAAATGGCTGCTATTTGGGGGGGGGGGGTGCTTGTGAAGGTTTCTCAAAAATCAAAAAGGGGGCGTGATGCCGAAAAGTTTGGGAACCACTGTTCTACCAGATTGTCATCTTGGTATATTTTAGACAGACAGCGCAAGCTACTGTAAATAATTAAGACATATAATATCATCTGACAAGCTCACTACATAGCTGCAATATGGTGAATGTATATATAAAAAACAGATCACGATCAACCTAAGTCAGCTCAATGCCAGAGCTGACAGACTAGCCATGTTGCAGAACTGACTTGATTGATCTCTTGTATGAAATGAGGCAAGCTGTGGCCTGTGAGCCACCTCCAGATCACTGGGACTCCACCTGTGGCTCACGGACCCCCTTTCTGGCCACCTCCTCGACATGCCTCTTTGCACACTGGGGCACTGCAGCCCTGCACTTCCTACTACTACCCCTCCCTCCCAGCACTTTTGGAGCGCCACAAATCACCTGATGTGCACTCTGTCCCCGCTCCTCTCTCCCCCTTACTCCCAGAGCTGGAATGCAGCAAATTAGCTGTTCAGCAGTCAAGAACCAGGTCAAGAAATATATTACAGTTCTCCTCTCCCAACTCCTCAGGCTACATCTACATTGGCATGATTTTGCGCAAATACTTTTAACGGAAGAGTTTTTCCATTAAAAGTATTTGCGCAAGATAGCATCTATACTGGCATGTGCCTTTGCGCAAAAGATTTTAGCCATCGGGCTTTCTTGCGCAAGAAATTGATGTTACCTGTCCACACTGGCCTCTTGCGCAAGAACACTTGCACAAGAGGACTTATCCCTGAGCGGGAGCGTCAGAGTATTTGCGCAAGAACCACTGATTTCGTACAGTAGAACATCAGTGTTCTTGCGCAAATACTTGAGGCCAGTGTAGACAGGCGGCAAGATTTTGCGCAAAAGCGGCCGCTTTTGCGCAAAATCTTGCCAATGTAGACACAGCCTCAGTGTCTTGCAGTGTCTTGCAGTGTCTTGCATGTTCAACTTTCCACACATGCTGTCCCCTGAGGGGCCGAAAAAGGCCATATTTTGGTTTCTTACTTCTGATGTTTTCTGGTTACCAAAGATGCCTTTGACCCACAAAAGCTTATGCCCAAATAAATCCATTAGTTGTTAATGTGCCACGGGACTCATCCTTGTTTTTTCATAAATAAAGAGTTCAGTGGTGCTGGTCTAGAAGTAAGCTTACTATGCTGAATCAGAGCACATCAAAAGTCATGAAACACAGAGCCTTGATGGCATATTTCTTAGTCAAAAGTCAGATTTTTTTCTGTCTTTCTGTGCAAAAACTGGTTAAACCAAGAAAAAAAAGTACAATATACAACTCTATGAGAAGTTATACCAAATATTACACTATAATTATTCCATCAACTCAGGTACATGGAGAACTGCTTAAATGTTTTAAAATGTAAAAAGAAAATCTAGCTAAATATTTTCAAATACACTTAGGCTACAGGGATCCAGAAAATCACTTCTTTTAAAATCAAATACCTTTTATTTACCTGGTTAGACAATTACAGTTATTAACTGCTGCCATAGCTACATTTATAACAGAGTTCGTTCATGTTAAAAAGAATTCATTGGTCAAAAGTAAGGCTGTCAATTAGTGGGCCTTAATGCCTGCGATTAACGCAGGGAAGAATTAATGTGTTAAAAAAAATTAACGCATTAGCTGCTCTCGCTCTGGTAAGGCGCAGTAATGCAAACCGCCACCAGAGGGCGCATGGAAAAAAGAAGCAGCCAGAAAGGAAAAAAACCCAACAACCCTGAAGCCCTCCCAACTCCAACAGAGAAATAAACAAGCAGCAAAGATCCTGACACCCGTCCCTCTCCCCTCCCAGGTGACCATATTTTTCACCCAAGCCACCCTCTCTTTGCCTCCTGGGGCTGGGACTGACCCTCTCATACATCTGATTCTGGGGCTGAATCCCCCCTCCCAAACGCTGCACTGCCCATGGTGGGGTCTACCCCCCCCCAGGCCAGGTACTGACCCCACCCCTGAGCCCTATGCCACCTGCAGTTGGGGGCTGAGCCCTCCTCAAACTCTGCATTGCCCACACCAGAGTCTACCCCCCTCCGGCCCTGTGCCGCCCGCAGCTGGGACAGAGGCTATGTCTAAACTACATCCTTCTTTTGAAATAGGGATGTAAATTAGGCAGATTGAAAGTGCAAATGAAGCAGGGATTTAAATAGCCCACACTTCATTTGCATAATCGCATCACAGCATTTTTGAAAAAGCGTATTTCGAAAGTGAAACCACGGTCTACATGCGGTTCTTTAAAAAAAATAAACCCTTTTTCGAAAGATCCTGTACTCCTCATTTGGGTGAGATGGCAGTTTCACTTTTGAAATACCCTTTTTCGAAAGAACACTGTGACGTGATTATGCAAATGAAGCGTGGGATATTTAAATCCCCACTTCATTTGCACTTTCAATCTGCCTAATTTACATCCCTCTTTCGAAAGCGGGATGTAGTTTAGACATGCCCTGAGCTAAAAAAGGACTCTTGTGAACAGGACACAAATATATTGATTATATAGAAGTATTTAAGTTCAGCTTTCACGATAGAATTTGTACTACAATACATCAGTGAGGTGAACTGAAGGTTTTTTTTAAACAGTAAATGTTTTGTAATAAAAAAGAAATATAAAGCGAGCACTATACACTTTGTATTCTGTGTTGTAATTGAAATCAATATATTAGAAGATGTAGAAAACATCCAAAAATATTTAAATAGGTAGTCTTCTAATTATTGTTTTACAGTGCGATTAGTTGCACGATTAAAAAAATTAATCACAATTAATTTTTTTAATCGCTTGACAGCCCTAGTCAAAAGCCTATGCACTATGTGAGACCTTTCTGATTCAGCAATAGCTAGCATATCTCTAGCCAAACAACAGCTTAACTACCATACATACTCGATCATAAGCCAGATTTTTTTCCATAAAAAATGATGAGTAAAGAATGGGGGTCAGCTTATGAATGTGTCATTGTGTTTTACCATTTTTTTAAAAATAGGGGGGAGGGAGGGGGAGTTGGCAAACTGCTGGCACGCTGGGACATTTTATGTAACTGGAATGTCTGCAGGCATGGAGCCTTTCAGCTCCCAGTAGGTGCTGTTCACAGTTCCAGATCAATGTGAGTAGCAGGAAGTGGCAGCCAGCATGTCCCTTGGCCTGAGCTACTTCCCGCAGCTCCCATTGGCTGGGAACAGAGAACAGCATTCCATGGGAGCTGAGAGGCTCTGTGCCTAAAGACGCTTCAAGTATACAAACATCCCAGCATGCCAGCAGTTTGCCCTCCTGGGCTGGGAACTGACCATGCTGTGGACTCTTCTGTATTTTAAAAGTAGGAGAAAGAAACACACAAATGTTTTAGTAGATTTATTTTAATGCAATCTAACAAAAAACCTGTTATAACAAATATGTATTCACATACCTTCAAAATCACTGTCCATGTTTTAACATCTCATATCATCCTAATGCACTTAAAAGTCTTAAAACCCTTCAAATTCTGTGGATTGTGCCCATGAAAGCTCATGTTACCATATACATTGTTTGTTAGTCTCTAAGGTGCCACAGGACCATTCGTTGTTTATGTTTTTTCAGTTACAGACTAACACGGCTACCTCTCTGACACCAAACAGTTCATTAAACTCAGCTTCAGTCATAGCAGCTCCTGTATTGTCATCATAGATGTCAGCAATGTCATCCTCAGATTCAGCTTCCTTATCAGCCTCCATTGTGTCATCGTCTTCTGACCCACCAAGCACATTGCTGATACAGCATTTCTGAAATGATTTTTCTCACATTACCAAGGAAACGGACTCCCACATATCTGTGACCCACTGGGCAACCAGATTGATTTCGGGCTTCATAAAATTCCCATCTTTTGTCAACTTTGCCATGCCTGAGCACATCCAGTCAGATCACATTTTGCATGGCCTGTCAGTGTAAAGGCTTTGTTCAGGCACACATCAAGCAGCTGTAGAACAGAAGGTAAGCCTCCAGATATTACAGCCAAAGTAGTTTTCATTCTTTTGGCCACGTTTCACCTCGTCCATCCTACGTGCCCTGAACACATCCCAAACAAGCATAGAAGGTTTCTTGAGAAGTCGTCTCTTATTCCACACTGTTTCCATTCATTCAATAGTCCCACTTTCATCCATCCATCCATCTTCATGTGCACATATGACGACACCCCCAGGAAATTTAATGGTTTTAGGCAAGGTTTTTCTTAAAAAAAACAACAACAACAACAACAAAAAACAACAAAAAACAACAACAAAAAACCACACCACCACCTAGGGTGGAGCTTTGATCCTTTGGCCAAACGTGATAAAACCACTGTAAAATGGATTTTTTTCATGCTCAGTGGTTTTAATTAAAACTGTTTTTTTACCCACACTAGTTACTGTTCTGTTGCTCAGGAGATCAAATGTCATCGGTGTTTTGTCCATGTTTCCTATTTGTGATAACTCAAATTCATATTCCTTTTGATGTTTTATAACAAATCTTTGGAAAGATTCGATTTTTTCTTCCAGGTCTCTCAGCAGCTATTGTGCTATCTTTGTTCGCTGCCAAAGACAGACGGTTGTCGAAGTGAATACACCAACCCACTGATGCGACAAACACTCATGGCTTTTTTGACTTGTATTTGTCATCTTTTGACATTTGCAGAGCACTGAGATGAATTCCGTTTTAGTGACAAGGTATCCATTTTGTTGACATTCAACAACCCAAACACTGAGATATTTCTCCAGCCCAAGAAATGGAGTGCACCTTGTTGGACAATTTTTCTTGCTTCTTAGCATGTCTTTTAGTGTTGCTTTATTTTTTTCACCATTCTCTTACCTGCTTCTCATTGATATAGAATTCATGAGCAGCAGCACAATTATTGTTTGCTTCTGCATTCAACAAATTTAAGTTTAAATGATGCATCATAAGAAGACCGTTTTCTTTTGATTTCACCCATTGTTCATTTTAAATACTACTATGAAAATATTAAGAAAATAATGTATAGATTTTGTAGAACTTTATAGAGGGACGTCACTTGCTTTATCCCTGTCAAATTGTTTTTTGTTTATTTCAAAGAACCCCTGCAGATTGGCATGACCGAGGCAATAACAGGCTATTTAAATTTTATTGAGGATTGTATTGATTCTGCACATTATATTTTCAGATAGGGTTACCAGATGATTTCAAAAAAATACCGGACACACTTGATCTCAGATGGGGAAGGGGAGCAGGGCTGGCTGGGAGGAGGTCGGGGGGAGCGGGGCTGGCCAGGGGAGATCGGCCGGCAGGAAGTAGGGGAAGGGGGAGATAGCCGGCAGAAAGCAGGGCTGGCCAGGAGGTGGTTGGGGAGAGCGGGGCTGGCCGGGGAGAACCAGCTGGCGGGGAGTGGGGCTGGCCGGGAGGGGGTCGGGAGGAGCGGGGCTGGCCGGGGGAGATCGGGGAAAGGAGCCGGCCGGCAGGAAGCAGGACTGGCCAGGAGGGAGTTGGGGAGAGTGGGGCTGGCCAGGGGAGATTGGGGTAAGGAACTGGCTGGCAGGAAGCAGTGCTGGCCAGGAGGGGTTTGGAGGGAGCGGGGTTGGGCAGGGGGGAACCGGCCGGCAGGGTGCGGGGCTGGCCGGGAGGGGTTCAGGAGGAATGGGGCTGGCCGGGGGAGATCGGGGGAAAGAACTGGCCAGGGCTGGCCCAGGCACATGCAGATCCCAGGGTGCTGCCCGTCCCGCGCATGGTCCTGGCGGGGCGTGCAGGAGAGTCCAGCCCCGGGGATTCCATCCCGCCCCCGCCCCCCTCCTCTCTACTGCATAGTTGTGTACTGCCTGGCTGGTAGACACGCTCATGCAGTGTGAGCGTGTCTTCCAGCCAGGCAGTACGCAACTATGTACTGATACTCATGATAATAATAAGACTTACTTACCCATGGGTTATACACGTTTTTACAAACCCCACGCCCCCCCACCGCCCGCCGTGGGCTATACAAGTTTATTTTTACCCATTAGAATTGGGTCAGCTCCGCTCCGCTGCAAGGAGGGCTCCCCTCCCGTAGGCCGGCCAGCTTGCCTGCGCTGCGCTCTCCGTTCCCCCCTGGTATGCAAAATTACTGTGAATTAGCCTATAGAACCCGTGGGTTATACACGTCCGTGGGTAATCTAAGTTTTTTTTTAACCCAGAAAGAAAAACGGCGGGTTATACACGAGTGTGGGTTATATACGTTAAAACACGGTAATTAGAAAATACCAGGCATTTATATGTCCGGTATTTTCTTAATTTGTTTCCCGGATAGAAAGCTCAAATAACCGGACTGGGCACCCAGTGTTCAAAACTGGACACCTGGCAACTCTATTTTTAGATAGTCTAGAGACTTAGGAGGCCCAGTGGTCAACATGCATGAAGAGATCAAATCACACAGTAACAGACTGACACCAGTGCCATAGTACTATCATTCATTGTATTTTTTCTGACTGTCTTGTAAGGTCTAGCATTTTGTGAGGTAGAAGGGTTACATTTCACAGGGACACAATTTAAATACAAATAAAATTTTAGCACGTATTTTTTAAGAAGCAAGTGCTGAACTAACATGTCATCCTCTACAATCGGGGTCAGCAAACTTCAGCTCCCAGCCTGTTAGAGTAATCCGCTGGCGCGCCAGGACATTTGTTTGCTTGCAGAGTCTGTAGACACAGAGCCCTCCAGCTCCCACTGGCTGCTGTTCACTATTCCCAGCTAATGACACCTGTGAAAGTGGGGCAGGCAGAAGGATGTGCTGGCTGCCGCTTCCCACCACTCCTGTTGCCCAGAAATGACAAATCACAGATACTGGGAGTTGCAGGACTCCATGCCTGCAGACACGCCAGGTAAACATACATGCTAGCTGCTTATGCGGACAAACTGGGACTGGAAGTTTTAAAAGCACCAATATAGAGTCGGCTTATGAACAGGTCATTGAGATTTTTACAATTTTTTTTTTTTTTAACTTGGAGGGGTTGGCTTATGAATGAGCAGGCTTATGATCAAGTATGTATGTTAGCTCCCATCTTCATCAGCAATTCAGCATCACCTCAGGGCAAAGTGTGGCATTTGACCTACAAGATCCCTATTCATATGCCCATAAAGCCAATGTGACCAGTATTTTAAGTTTTATTTTTCCCAACAGCTGCCACTGGCAAAAAAAGAAATGGAAACTTTGCAGTACATATAAACACCTTTAGATATATGCCACCCAGGTTTTTCATCTTTCAAGAGTTAAGATTCTCATATTTCATCTTAACGATTTCCATGTCTTTGGAAATGCAGCAGAACAATGCAAGCCCTTTATACAATATATCTTGATCAGGAAAAACACTTGCTAGTGAATGATAATAACTTAGATAATAAATTCATGCATTGCAGATGTGGAAAGCTTCTCTTATTGTAGATGAATTTTAAGACAGTTTTTATTCTCTGTTTGCGAGGAGTAGTTTTACAAATGTGTTTCAGTCAGGACTTAATCTCAATTCAATGCCTTCCTCCTCATTCATTTATGGTCTGATCTCACAGAGTGATGGGCAATCTAGAAATACCATGGTGGTAATAAGGTATTCCTGAGAGATGAGGGTACCCTGCACTTCACAGGATCTAGCCCTAAAAGGATCACAGTTTGATAACTCAAATACCTGTATATAGGAAAAGCTCAAGAAACTGAGGTGAGGGTTACCAAATATGAGAGAAAAAAGGTAACCCGAAACTTTCCAACCCCCCCCCCCAAAAAAAGTCTCTTAAATTGTAAACTCTTTGGAGAATGGATTGTTTGCCTCTATGATCACTATCCTGAATGAAATGCCATACTTTACTTCAGTGTGGCTCCATGCAAGGACAAGAGTTTGTGTGCATAACACTGAGTGCAAGTTTGGGTCCAACTTTGTACAGCAACTAGCACAGTGATGCTCTGCTTTTACTGAAGGCCTTTTGGCATCATCATAATATACACATTAAACAAAATCCTTTAAAATCCTACATTTAAGTTAATGTTTCTCTTAAAAGCTCTTAATTCCCTGAGGGGGGAATCATATTTCATAATTCATTTTTAAAATATAATTATTAAATGCATTCCTTGGTACTGTATATGGAAATCAGTATTGCACTATATCATATCACAACATAATTATCATCATATATAATATCATTTGAGGACACTATAAAATATTGATTACCATGCAATTTAATGCACTGCAACTGGTAAAGAAATGAGTGAGCAAATGCATATCCTCCATAAGGCCAAATGCACAACAAGGAAAGGTGCCTACTCACTGCTTCTTAGTTGTTATAACAATATATTTTTAGCACTTAAATTTACTATTTCTAAAAAGTGCTTTTGAAGACAGAACACTTTTGAGCAGCTGCATTATTTACCTGCAGTATCTTAGGCAGGGAATGTACCCTAATTCTGTTAATGCCAGACAACCAAATACTGAAGCAAACAATTTAGACACTGCACTCCTTGTCACTCTCTGAAAGCTAGAGAGATTGAGAGCTGGCAGGGACATTGGCAGCTTCTTCGGTTCCAGTCAATATTTCCAATGCAACCAATGAGTAATCAAAATCTGCTACTTTCTAATAAAATATCTGCACTTTCATCTTATGACTGGAAGCAGAGGGAGGGACTTCTTTTGGGGATAAAAAAAATTAAAACGTTACTGTGATGGTATACAGTACACTAAGCATTGCTTAACCTTTGTACAAAATATGCAATGACAGAGCCTTCAGTGGCCAAACAGCCTAGTGACTAGATCATTGGTTAAGGGCCTGAAGGGAGAATCTGACCCCTCCTTTTCACAGACTTATAGAATGGGGTGGGACATCTAGAGGTCATCAATTCAGTCCACTGAACTCATGGCAGGACCAAGCATCATCTTTCTAGACCATCTTTGACAGGTGTTTGTCTCACCAGCTCTTAGAAATTTCCAATGATGGAGCTTCCACAACTTCCCTAGGCAATTTTGTGATGTTGCATCCCCAAAATCTTTACGGAAATATGCTTTTGAATATGAATATGCCTAACTGAAATATGTTTTATGCAAAATATTACATGAAATCTATCATTGCAAAGCTTGTAATCTCCTGAATGTGTATATGCTATTTGCGTGCATAGCTCATTCCTGTATTTGAAGTTAGAAATATAAAGTATAAACCCATTTTCTACTCTAGCCAGGCTAAGTCAGGGCCCTTAGTGGTACTCAAGGAGTGTAATGGCTCAGTACTCAGGACAATGAACTGTGAAAGTCATACTTCTCCTGTGACCCTGGACTATGGTTGATCCTACAAAGACATGTGACCAGGCCACCTGATGCTAGAAATCATATTGAATGCTGTGAGAGTGGAGAAGCCAGCTCAGATACATAGAGTCTGCACAAAAATGATAAGTCAGTAATCTGAAACTATGGATTTCAGGAAAAACAATCACAATGGAATTAGACACAGGCTCCTCAGTGACTTATTTCACATTCAGAGTATGAAAAATGTTTTAAAGATACCAAACTAAGGGAGAAACCAATGTTGCTAAAAACCTACATGGGAGAAAAGATAATGCCAGTTGAAATGATACAAGTAAATGTGGAGTAAAACAATAAGCACTGTTTATTAGACTTTTATGTCACTGACAAGTAAGTATGTGTGTATGTGGGGGGAACCCTGGTGGAGCTGTGAATGGTCACATTAGGTTCCTTTGGATCGAAAAAAACAAAAATCTATTTAAAAATGTTGCAGTCACTTTCAGTGGCCCCCACTAAAAGAGTTGGGCAGTAAACACTTGATGGCTAAAATAATCCTAGCTGAGAAGGCATAGATCAGATTTCATAAAGTTTGACTTGTTTCTTACAGCATCTACCAAAGGTACATGTTGAACTGGAACATCTGGAAAGAGAATACATGCCTTCAAAAGTGACCTAGAGCAACTGGGGAACTACCATCATTTCAAGTGTAAAATAATGCAGTGCAGGTAAGCGTGTGTAGAGATTTTAAGGTCATCATAAAACCTTTACTGAAAGTTGAAAAATGCTCTCTGCCTTGAATTCAAGACATGTCTGTTACACTGGCAGTGGAACAATGATTCAGCAAAACTGATTTGTCGGAGACTATCTACAGATGGAGGTTGAGGGACAGTCTAAGGCAGGGTGGGGAACCTAAGGCCCAGGTCCCGATGTGGCCCCCAGTTTGCTTGGATCTGGCCCCTGGGCTCAGATCTCCGCCCCAGCATTGGGGAGCCTGTGCTGGTGCTCTAGTCCCTGACACCCTTCTGTGAGTCTGGAGCAACAAAATCTACTAGCCTGGGCCTCCCAAGTTCTGGTGTGCGAGGGGAATGTGAGGAATTTATTTCTTCTTCTCAATCAGGAGCCACATCGGTGACAGTTTGTTTTGTTTTGTTTTTTGCTTCTCACTTGTGTGCGGCCCCTGAATTGAGTATTCTGTGCGTCAGCGACCCCTGACCCAAAAAAGGTTCCCCACCCTTGGGGAAGGTATACTTCACAATCAATACACAAAAGCATCTGCACCAGTACAAGTTAGTGTTTGGCACTGCTTTACTTCCTGCTTATGGCAATGGGCAAGCGACCATATTTTGCAAAGTATTCTGAGAATACAGATTTGGATGACATTATTGTGACTGGTAAAAGCAACAAAGAACATCTGGAAACCCTGAAAAAGGTATTAAAATGTCTAGAAGTCAATGGGTTACGAGACAATTGCATAAAATGGAAATCTCTCAAAGACTTGGTAGCTTACAGTGGAAACAATTGTGATGCACAAGACCTACTTAAATCTCAGAAAATTAAAGCAGCCCTGGAATCTTTACCATCAAAAGATGTGTCACAATTTAGATAATTTCTAGGATTTATCAACTACATTAACCAATTTGTACCAAACCTAGCAACTGCATTACTGCGCTTTACTGAAAACTGGTCAAAAGTGAGTCTGATCACATGAGTGTTTAAAAAAAAAAACAAAAAAAAAAAAACTTGGAAGCAAAATAATTAATCACATCAGGTAGCATGTTTACATGATTTAACCGACCGTTGTCGATCAAGTTAGCATTGCTGCTTCCACACACGAAACTGGGACAGTTAAATGGCACACTATGCCAAATGGCAGTGGAAAATCCACAGAATTTACCTTCAAGTCTTTCACAGTGACAGAATATAACTATGCATAAAAAAATCAGAGAGACTTTCAGTTTGGTATAGGGTGTGAAGAAATTTTTAAAAAGTCAATATGGAAGGAAATTCATCCTTGTCATGGACCACAAATCCCTACTATCACTCCTTCATCTGAGGAAGAGAGTTTCTATGCTAGTGATAGCACACATGCAACCCTGGGCTCTCAGGCCATGTCTTCACTACCAGGAAGTTCGATGCTGCAGCGGTCAATCTTCCAAAGTTCAATTTAGCAGGTCTAGTAAAGACACACTAAATCAAATGCTGAGGGTGCACCCATTGACATCAGTACTCCTTGAGTACTTGTCTAAGGGGAGGAGTAAGGGAAGTCGAGTGGAGCGTTTGGTCCCATCAACCTCCCGCTGTGGAGACAGTACCAAAGGTTGAATTAAGGTACCTAATGGGAATTATCTTAACTTGACCTTCCAAGCAAGTATAGACAAGGCCTTCAAATTATAAAATTGTAGAACTATAGGGTTAGAAAGGAACTCAAGAGACAAATAGGTTATCCTCATGAGAGATGCGGGAAATTCCATCGACTACTCGACTAGTCAATTAACCACTAGTTAACATCCTTAATATATATCTATGTATAGTATGGTAGCAGAAGCTCCATGAGCTCAAGTCTCTTAACCCCAATGCGTAGTTTATAGACACACCCTTTGTGACCGACTGGTTTCCAGGGAGGGCCTAATTTCCTAGTGCCTCTCTTCTAATACCTAAGAGTTTGGTGGGGGGAAAAAAGCATTCTCTTCAACAAAAGTTCTCTGTCCAGTTCCTTGGAGTGGAATATGGATTACCAATCCACCAAATAAAGTAAATCAATTGATTATGTGCTAGCTGACTGCATACCAAAAGAGGAAGACATTTTCAATTGTGTCTTCTTCTATAATGTTTGGCTACATTACTATATGGCTGCACAATGCCAGGTGTTTATAGATTTACTTTCTGTTTTGCAAAATATTATTTTATTATAATGCTAAAATGTTTTGCAAAGCTAAACTAGTCACCACATCTTATGAAAATTAAAATGCTATGCTTTTGTGAAGTACTGACAATATGCTCAGTGCTGCATAAAAAAAACACAGAGATCCAGACTCTCCTGCTGTAGTTCTCCTTGATTTCAATGAAGCTAACTGTGCAGAAAGTACTATTCAGCAAAATTAAGGGCCAGATTCTGATACCATCTTCCATCCTTTCACAACTGCAAAAGAGAAATGGGGTGGAAGCAAGTAGAACCAATCAGGGAGAAAGGCTTGTATTTGGAGTAATCACAGCAACAGCCACAGCAATTGCGAGGTATGAATAAGACTAAAAAGTGGACTGTAAAGAAGGTCTGCTAGGTAGCCAATATTTTTCTCAACAGTTCTTTGATGAGGAAAAGGCAAAACTAACATGGAGCAAAAAGCAAGTTTAGCATATCAAGTATACTGACATTTTTAATCTATTTTTAGATAAACATTTTGCATATTAACTTGAGAGAGGAGGATTTTTACTCAATGTGAGCCAAAGTGTAAACCACCCTCTCTCCCTCTCCCCCCTCAGTTCACTGAGCCTATTCCTATACCTTACTTCTGAGCATAATGATAATGATGGCAAAATATTACTCTGTAGAACTTTACAATCATGTAGAAAGTCCTATACCTACAGAAATTTACAGTCTATGCAGCTGATCTCCTGAGAGAGCACCTCAATTCCCACTCCAGCATTAGAGTTTGGAGCCCTCAGCACCTCCCAGGTAGGATAGTGCCTTAAATTAACTAGGAAGGATGCTGTTCCTGTGATTTGAGCAGCAGTCCACTATGTACGCCAAATTCATTTTCATTTGTATCTTAGAAAACCCCCTGAAGCAAAATCTTATATACTGAACTAGTGATTAGCCTAGCATTGTCTCCTTCTCCCCAAATTCCCAATGTTTATTTATTATTTAAATAAACAAGTTAGGTTCATCAATCATTTTTCCCCTTTTCTATCTTCCTTATTGCAGGTAAACCCCAATTATCCAATTCCCAATTATCGGACATTTGGATTTATGCCCTAGATCAAAACACAAACAATTTCTGTTTATTAATAATGCTGATTATCCGACTATTTTGGTTAAAACAGGCTTTACCTATATCAGACACTACCTGAATACCAGCTATGAGCTCTTTCCTGGCACTAACGCTATCAAATATAAGTAAACATTTATTTGAAGTGCAACTAGCCTTACAGAAAAGATTTTGCAAGAAAATCATTTCATGGTTGACCACAAGGTGGCAAACAATTTTCTTTGCTGAAAAAAACCACAATATTCAGAACTGTTGAAGGGAGAAGGATAGTTTAAAACTATAATTTGTATTTTGCTCCTATTATTTAGTAGAATCATAGAACCATAGAGCTGGAAAAGACCTCAGAAGGTCATCAAGTCCAGCCCCCTGCTCTAGGCAGGATCAATCCCAACTAAATCAACCAAGCCAGGGCTCTGTCAAGCCGAGACTTAAACAATACATACTGATTAGCTTTTTTTGGAAATAGGTTTTAGATTAGGTGTCAGTATAACAAACTAGAACGTAAAAATCTGTCTGGTTTGGGATTTTAGTTCCTCAAAAGTAGAAAAATATATATATCAAACTCACTTAAAGATCAAAAGGAAGCAAACTACTTTCTGCCACACATTAGAGTTGTAGTTTTGATTTTTAATGTAACAAAGTAGACACAGATGATGTGCCAAAGTGCAGGCTTAAGTGGTTATAACTACTGGTTTGATCCATCTAGTCTTTCTGAAATCTCAACTTCAAATCTAAGCAGGGTTCTCTCAACCCTATATCCTTCTGCACAAACTGACTATGATGGAGTTGGGAGTGGCATTTTTTCAGATGAGACTGTAAAAACCTGGTGTGTGGCAGGCATTAGTGATCCCATTAGGTATTTTTAATAAGGGTAAGGATTTGCCCTAGAGCCCTTAGCCAACATTTCCCATTCCTGTACTGGGTAGCATGCTGTAAGCGGTTGCCAACTTCTCATATCACAGATGGGTGAATTATCATGATGTTGTCCATACAGTATGTAGTTGTAAGAATCTGAGGGAGGAAAGGTGCTATGAAAATATAAAGTCATGTTAGTGTCATGAAGTCACACAGGTAGAACAAGAGATTTAGGCATAACTACCACCATTACAATGGCTCCACAAGCCAGCGGTCACTCACACCATGTAGAAAGCTCTGATAATAGTAACTGATACAGAAAGTAAAGGGCCTACAGTTGTTTCTCTTAATATTCCTGACTTCATTCCTTGTAGTCCATTTTCTTCTCCATTGTGGAGATCCCAGAAACATGAGTGCTCAGTGAGTATTAATCATTTATACAGCATCAACAGTGTGCTAGATGCTGCATTTATACAGAACACTGGTTCCTGTCCCATAGAGCTTGCATTCTATGTGAGCAGACAAACGAGCAAGGGAAGGAGAAGGAAGAAACAAAACCTCTTGGTGACTTACAGCAATACTACCACAGGCTTTCCTGCAGAACAAGCTGATACTATTAATCTTTGTAAATCACCTGGGGGCAAGATTCAACTTGTCCAAATATCTCTTCCTTGTTCTACATCATCTTTTCCTTACTGTAAAATTTATCTGTAAGAGACCAACTTCCTGTGCTTCTCACTGCTGCAGCAGCTGTCATCCTATTAAACTGTATTCAGAATTTAGGATTACCACTGATTTTTCTTTTTGAAACCTTGCTTTTTAAACAAACAATCAGCCTGTTAACTCAAAGTGTATTTACTGACTAGTAATTGCAGAAACAGAAAACTTTAAGACCGTTACGCAGTTTACTTTCCCCCAAAGTGTGTTTGGCAGTATCACTGTAACTAACATGTAAGAAGCTTATGTTACCCCTGCCAATCACTGTAGATTAATAACAAAGCAGAAAAGAGTATATACATTATTTGTATTTCAAATTAGAGAACATGAGCATCCCTTAAAATTTATATGTAAAGAATGTCAAAGCAGCCCACAAAATAATTAAATGAGAGGTCTGGAGATCTGTGTTCAAACATGCACACTTCTAAAAAACAAAATTCTACTAAAACAACAACAAAGGGGCTGACAAACACAAAAGGAAATAATTTCAGACTTTAGGTTGACATTCAGTCCTTAATTCACACAAGTTTGTGGAGATACCTGACACAGAGTAGTAACAGAGCCTTAGTTCAAGGCATTAAACTTAACTGTACTACCAAAGAACTCTGTTGTTATGTTTGGAGTGTCAAGAGGAGTTACAGCCATAACACTGGGTTTTTTTTGGCTTTCATCTGTTTAAAAAACGCACACAAAATCCTTAAGGGTACATTTTCAGTCCACTTGCATGAGGATTTAGTCCTGCAAATTTCCTTGGCACTTATGAGTATGTCTACTCTGCAATGTAAACCCAGGCTTAGTGTAAATTCAGGTGACCCTGGGTTACAGAACCCAGGGCTTGAATAGCTACATGGATTGTTAACCGTACATTGAGAATTTTCTCTCTCAGACTCAAACCCAGGCTCCAGTGTCCCCACTGGAGTATGGAGACCCACATCAAGCCAATCACATACTAGACTCCCTTGCTGCCTTCATGAAATTTGGCTGCTCAAGCCCGCTGACCGTGGTGCACTGTGGAAAAACTTGACCACCCACTATGCACATTATGGGATGTTTGGACAACCCAACAAAGCATCCTGTCCAAGCAGACATTTTGGTCTAAGTGCACCCAGCTACCAGAAACAGCAACGTGGAAGAGGCTTGTTTTGAAGAAGTTCTCTTGCTTGCACTTTCACTCCTATGTCAGCAAACAGGCAGAGCTTCTGCAAGATACTAGCAGACATTTTGGTAGTATTTTCTGACCCACCAAAGGCACCTGACAGAGGAGGAGGACTATCCAGGCATCAAACTCACTGATGCCGTTCATGACACTCAACACAGCCACTTATGCCGCTTATATAGACCAGAACTCATAGCACAGGGCTGCAGCACACACTAGAATGATCACTTTGGCATACAAACCCAAAATGACCAGCAGCGAGTCCAGAACTGTTATATGAAGAAAGCTACGTTCTGGACCTTTGTGAGGAGACTTTGCCAACCTTCTGGCATAAAAATGCATGCATGAGGGCACCACTGTTGGTCCAGAAGTGGGTAGTTATCATTGTCTGGAAGCTGGCCACCCCAGACCTCCATGGGTCTGTTGCCAACCAATTTGTTGTTGGAAAGATGACTGTGGAGATTCAAGAGGCAATCAGGTGTACAGTTTCCCTGAAGGTAGTGGACATAATTATTCCTGAAGTAATTAATGGCTTTGAGAGAATGGGGCTCCCAAACTGTGCTGGGGCCATTGATAGGAATAATTTGCCCTCCTCAAGAAGCACAAGTATATAAACCACAATAGGTATTACTCCATTGCTTTACAGACCCCTGTGGACCAGAGAGGCTGATTTATGAATGCCAACATGGGTTGCACAGGGTGAGTTTATGATCCCAGGGTGTTTTGATGATCACAAATCTATATTTAGGATAGGCTGGGAAACTAGTCCCTCCAACTGGCATAATCAGAAATTGAGTTACTGCCTCCGTTGTTATTCTGGGGGACCCTGCAAGCCCCTTTTGTATGACTTATAAACTGTACCCTGATTTCAGAAGCCTTGACAAAACTACATTCCTGGGAGGTATAGAATGGTTGTTGAATGTGTTTTTGGCAGACTGAATGTCTACTGGAGATGTTTACTGACTTCTTTGGATACCAGTGTCATCAACACTGTTCACATTACTGTGGCTTGCTATGCTCTTCACAAGCTTTGTGAAGCCAGAGGTGAGACTTTTCCCTGAATGGCTCTATGACAGCAAGGAGTAACTGAAATGGTACCATGAGCCAGAAAGTGCAGCTCCCAGAGCTGGAGCAGGATGCATCCATGCAACAGAAGTCACGGATGCTTTCTGCTTCCACGTTATGGACTTGCATGGCCTGCTGGAAGAGGACAAATATGCTCCTTTGTGGATGTGCTAGTGGGAGTGGGCACAGGGCTCACTGGTTGTGGGGTATTTCAGTGCTTAGGGAGAGGAATTAGTTGCTATGAAGTGTGTTTATGAATGACATGACCACTTATGAAAAGGGAGGGAGGGATTCATAGTACAGATTGATATAAGCAAGTGATGGAGAATGACTGATATAGACAACTGTACTGATGAATAGTGTTTGCTTACTAATGACTAATTGTCCCTGATGATGTATTTACCTTTATTATTTTAAATGGACATTGTATGACTTGATGCAGGGACAGCAATAAACTTTCTTGACTAAATAAAAAGTTTAAAAATGTATTAGAAAAGTACAGCATTCACTGATTGCCAGGCAGGCCACCTGCCATCACCCTACCTAAAAACCAGTAACAAGAGACCCACGTGGGGGGGAAAAGAAGAAAAGAAAAAACCTATGAACAAGCACGAACAGTAAAAACACATACAAGACAGAAACACCCCGAGTCAATTGAAGATTCTTGAGTAGAGATGACAAAGGAAGTTGGCCCATGGGATTGTGATATACTTATGGTGGACTCCTAGGCCCCGAGATGGAAGGGGGGGGAAGGAAGGAGACCGAGTTTACAGCTCAAATAGAGCTCAAATCCTGTATCCTGACTTGATTCAAGTTCGAACACTCCCCTCCTGCAGTTGACCCCAAATCTTAAGAGATCTGCATGCAGTAGATGGAAGAGGTTTGTACTGAAGCCTGAATCCCGAGTCTAGGCTTACTGCGCAGTGTATACCTACTCTTAAGATACTCACAATCAATGTGAATTGGGCCAAAATACTACCGTTTCAACTAACATCTTGAGTATTTAAGTTTAAATCAAGAAGACAACTTGCTCTCTGCTCTCTGTTTACAATTACAAACTAAATTGCTATCTAATTTGAATATTTTCCTACAGACCTTGGCTTCTGGATCACTGTTGATGCTACAGGAATCATCTTCATTAGACTGTGGAGCATTTCTGTTGTGAAAAAAATATTATTGTTAGTGATTTGTATTACCAAAGTGTTTAGGGGCCCTAGAACAAGAAGACATCTCTGCTCCAAAGAGCTTACAATCTAAGAAGATGACAACAGGTGAGTCATCTGACAGACAGAGGAGTACAAGGCAACAGTGAGACAACACTGAAAAAATATTGACAAAACAGGGTTTATAGTCAATATAGTTTATAGCACACCACAACAGATTCAAGTTGGCCACTCTATGGAGATTTTTTAAAACAACATACCTGAGCTTTAAAGATGCATAGCGTAATGTTGCTCCCTCAAATTCTTTTAGACTGGGATCTGGGTTCACTGTGGCTGCATGGAGGTCCTAGAGATAAACATACCATTATCAATACATTATTAGGCATGTGCTACAACAAATTACCTCTAATTTCAAAGGGAAATAAAATCCTCCCTGCCAAAAAGCATAGAGTGTTTCTGGATAAAGTCGAAAAAGGCATGCATATATTTTCAAACTATTTTTCATTCAGCGCAGGCATCTTATTTTTATAACATAATATTTACCCTATCAATTTAGACTGAATCTATTCTCAGTGGAAAGATCAGAAAATGGCAGCATGTTTGTGTGCTAGACATCCCTAGCAATACCCATTTACTTTGGCCTACATTATGAATGACATTCGTGAAGAAAAAAAAAAATACAGCCACTGCCATGCAAAAACAAGGGTAATAGTATTAAATATTCTAAAATCTGACAATATACTTGCCTTCCAAATGTCACTATTAATCTTTCCCCCATTCAGTACAGCAAAATCACTCCATGGCTGTTTCTAGACATATAATTATTCACACAGGAAGAAGCACATTGATAAAAACAAAAGAAAAAAAAACACAAGACACTGTTGTTAGCATTGATATTTACACGATGAGTTAGGGAACAGATCACCTCAAACTTCAACTAGTTAGTCCACTATACAATGGAATTTGGAGCGGGAGGGTCAGGAGGAGATGTTTCTACAGTTACTTACCAAAACAAATGATTGGAACAAGGAAGAGTTAATATGAATCAAAAACAGACAATGAGATTATTCTTAAATTATGATCTTGCAAGCAAGCAAAATGAGTCTGAATGCGAAAGCTGGCCATAACTGCTATGGCTTGCTACAAAATAGCAATTCAGAGAAAAAATGGAATTTCTATTTGTTTGGGATTCATTTGTTGAGTATTCTAAATCTAAATATCACATGAACTGGAAACACTGAAATAAAAGGAAATGTACAGCATAAAAGTCAAATCATTTCCAGATCACAGGAAGAAAAAAGAACAATGGATGGTAAAAAAATAATTAGTAGGGAGCACAGGCAGACTTCTTGCAACAAAAGTAATTCTGAACAATGTAATACAACTTCCTTGTGTATTGAGTTTTTTTTTTTTTAAGAAATAAATAAAACCCCTAATGTCATTCAAAAGTCTCTAAGGAAATTGCTATATAATCCATCAGTTACAATCAGTATCAGCAAGCTGAGAGATGCACTAGTTCTCTACAAAGAATGCCAGAAGGCAGTCATTTAATGTTATGTCTGTTCTATGGGCAAGGAGTGTGATTCCCCTGCTCATGTATACATACACATAATAACTCTCATTAAGCTAGCATGAGTATAATTAGCAGTGTAGGCACAGTAGCACTGGTAACAGCAGCAGAGATCTGGCTTAGCTGTTTTCCAGGTAAAGGAGGAGCGATTATGTGACTCTTTCAATAAATTGCTGGCACGTGCGTGTGTGCGTACATGCACACATGCTACTTGATTGAAAAATACTGTGTTGTCTGTTTTTTTGGAGGGCCCTTTGCTGAGGCTATTTGTTTAAAGGACCGTGTGCTGTGGCTAGCAGCCTGCTAGGCAAGGCTGAGAGCTTGTTAAAGAGGCTTTGATCCCTTTAGCACCCATCAAATCTTAACCTGTGCCCATGAAAGCTCATGATACCATCTACATGTTTTGTTAGTCTATAAAGTGCTACCAGACCATTTGTTGTTTTTTTCTGTAACAGACTAACTCGGTTACCCCCTGAAGCTCCTGTGGGTAAGGCTACTCAGAAAGGCCAGGGCTTTAAAAAGTCCCCTTCTAATTGATCAGCGGCGCTAACAGGGGAGTTCTGTTATAACTCTGTTATGAAGGAGAATATAAGCAGGGACAGATACACTTAACATTCTTTAAACTTCCTTAAACCAAAAACCAAAATGAACTGATAAAAAAAAAATGAAGAATGTAGTAAGTTCCAGGAGTAAAAAGAAAATGCAGGCAGAAGCCCAGCAACAGAGTGGGGACTATTCAGTTTATTGCACTCAGTGTAGCATGTATGATTACCTGACCCATGGACAGGTGGTATGCATGTACATTTGGTGCAAGGAAACCAGTGAGGCTGATTTGGAAGAGCTAAGACAGTGGTCTCCAACCTTTTTACGTCCAAGATCACTTTTTAAATGTCCGAACAAGCCAAGGTCTACCGCCCCATCCTTCCCCCAAAATCCTACCCCCTCCTTGAAGCCCTGCCCTCTGTTCTCCTCCTCTCCATCACTTGCTATCCCCAGCCCTTACACACTCTCAGGGTACGGCTACACTGCCACTTTTTTTTTCGATTCTGTCTAGACTGGGCCAAATGTCAGAAAAACTCCTTCTTTCGGAAGCCCCCTTATTCCTCACGTAACGAGGAATACAGGGGTTACCGAAAGAGCATGTTTGCTGTTCCGCTAAAAAAAGCAGAACAAACGTATCCCTGGACACAGAAGAGTTTTTCCGGAATACCTCTGGAATCTTGGAAAAACTTCTGCAATCTAGCCATACCCTCACTGGGTTGAGACAGGATGTGGGCTCTGGGGTGGGAATGAGGGATTTGGGTGTGGGAAGGGGTGAGAAGTGCAAGGTCTGGGAGGGAATTTGGATGCAGGAGGTGGTGGAGAAGGGGATGCTGGGTCAGAGAGAGGGCTCCAGGATGGGGAGTGTTGGGGTACTAAGCAAGCCACATGCTTGCGGATGTGAGGGTGCAGGAGTTTGGGTTGGAGTATGTGAGGGGCTCAGGGCAGGGAGCTTGGGAGTAAGACGGGCAGTGTGTGGATGGTGCAGATTTTCAGTGTGTGGATGGTGCAAAAGTGTTGTGGCAGAAGACTGAGGATGTGGGGCTGCAGGACTTCGGGGATGTGAGAGGTTCAGGATAGGGGGTTACAGTGTATGATAGGCTCAGGTCTAGGGTCCGGGGTTACAGGAGTGTTATAATGCTGCGGCCAGATGGGGGCTTGGCCCCAATTGGGGGTTTGCTGGCCAGGCTTCATTTTTAAATAGAGTATTATGTCAAACACAAAAAGTTTCAGCATTGTCTTTATTTATGAGAAGGGCGGGGAACCAGTTTTGAGTCAGGGGTCACTGACCCACAGAAAAGTCAGTTGGGGCCACACAAGAGAGATGCAAAAAAATAACTCCTCCAACCCCGGCCCCCAACCTCACTAATGTGGCCCCAACTGTGGTGGTGGGAGCAGAGGACATGGTACTGGGGAAGGGTGCTTCCCCATGGTACTGGGGAAGTGGGGGGCAGGGGACAGGGTGCCAGTGAGTTCTGCAGCAGGGGACAGGGTTCTGTGGCAGGGGATGGGGTGCCAGTGGAACAGAGTGCCAGTGGGTTCTGCGGCAGGGGACAGGGTGCCAGTGGGGACAGGGTGCCAGTGGGGACAGGGTGCCAGTGGGTTCTCCTGCAGGGGACAGGGAGTCCCCAGCATGTGCCTCCTCCGGGGACGACTCCCCCCCAGAGGAGGGAAGTCCAGTCACGCGTTTCTTCTCGGGACTTCTAACCCCCCACCCACGCGGAGGAGGGAAGCCCCAGCGCATGCCTCCTCTGGGGATTCTTCTCCCCTCCCCTCCGTAGAGGAGGGAAGCCCTGGCGCGTGTCTCTTCACGGGACTTCTAACATCCCACTCCTCCCCCGCGTGGAGAAGGGAAGCCCCGGCACGCGCCTCCTCTGGGGAATTCTACCTCCCCTCCCCCCCCCGCAGAGAGTCCCCGGCGTGCCACAGACCTGCTTTGTGGTACGGCGCCGGCTGTTTGGGGAAGGGGGAGTGGCCTGCGCACTTCCTCAAATGCCAGAAGTGGTGCGCAGCTGCTGGACTTCCATCCACCCCGCAGTAAGCTAGCACTACCTCCCTCGTTGCTGGAGGTAGGTAGTGGGGCTTCTTTGGGGTGAGGGGAAATAGGAAGGGGCCCAAATGCCTCGCGATTGACTGGTCGGGGCTTTCCGATCGACGGGTTGGTGACCACGGAGCTAAGGGATACAGAGAGATACCTAGATAAGACTTTCTGGGACACAGTAGAACAGGCCCACCTCTGGTCAGATCGCCTCTGTGCTGCTGTGGAGAGTGGAAGTCTCATGGAAGGAAAACATCTAACTGTAACATAGGAAAGCGCTTCCATAGTTGGGACCCTCCTTCCAGATGATGTCATAGTATTCTCTTCTACTGAGGCTCTTTCTCCAGGGGAGAGACCTCCAGTTATTAGGAAGAGCCAGGTATTAGTAAAGGGGATTAGAAACATAAACAGACGAGTTTGCAATGACCAGGAGAACCACATGGTGACTTGCCTGCCTAGTGTGAAAGTTGTGGATCTCTTAAGACATCTAGATACACTAGATGGGGAGGAGTCAGTGCTCATGGCACATATAAGTACCAATGACATAGGGAAAGACAGGAGTGAAGTCCTGCAGGCCAAACTGAAGTAGTAGGTAACAGATTAAAGTGAAGGACCTCCATGGTGTCCCTAGCTTTTGTTAGTCTGGGCTGAGAATGGGTCACAGGGGATAGAGTCACTAGATTTGGATGTTCTGTTCATTCCCTCTGGGTCGCTGTCGGTAGAACTGGGCTAGATGGTTCTTTGGGCTAGTATGGCTGTTCTTATGTTCATGGCTATTCTGCCGTTTACACTTGAGCTCATTCAATGAGTTGTAGCATGAATATATGTACACAAGTAGGGGAATCACATCCCTAGCTCATAAGGTAGACACCACTAAAGTGCTAATCATAGGGTCCCTATTCTCCTTCTCTCCACAGGGTATCAGTAACTCCCATTGACCTGAATAGGAGTTATACAAATGCTGTGGAAGTAGAATAAGATATTTAGATGACTAGGCCATCTCTTTTTTCCCATTACATTTGCCATTATGAAAGGCTCTGATCTGGCTGTCCTCCAGATTTACTAACCCAACACATTAGGAAAAGCAGCACGAATTCATGCAACCTAATTCTGAATTATTTTGTGTTGTAAATCCCTGTCTTTAAGAGGTGTTCCTGAAATAGCCACACTGCAGAAGCTCCTGGATAGAACAGTTCTTGCAGTAGCTTCTTGCAGAAGTTCCTGTTAATCTGTACCTGGAATTTAGTGGCAGTGAATAGGATCAGTACAGCATTCCCTTGGGAGCCCTTAGCTTTTAGCCTATAGGAGCCATAGATCCTAGGTGAGGAAGAGCCAGTAGAAAGAAACCTTGCTTTTTGAGGATTATCATAGTTCAAGCGACCAAACCACGAGTTCCTTCCGCTGTGGTGATAAGATATATCCTACCCCCCTATTCCCATGAAGGGGAGAACATAGCACTAAGCTTTTAGTACAGTGGTCACCAACCCATAGATCAGGATCTACTGGTAGATCTTGGAGCCACTGACAGGTGATCTTGACTGGTTTGGCCAAGAGGCTATCAAGTGCTGGCACTTCAGCTGCCCCGCCCCCTGCTGCTGCGCATCTCCTGCCCTTTGCCTTGGAGTTGCCTCCCCCGAATCCCAGGAGCCTCCTGCTTATTGTGCAGGGCAGGGGAGGGGAGGGAGAAGAGGGGTGCTGATGTCAAGATGCCCCCCTCTCCCACCCAGTATCCTATGTCTACAAAGCAGGGAAGGGTGGGGCACAACAGGACTTGGGATGGAGTTTGCTGGCTGCTTTTGGGAGTGGTGCAGGGCCAGGGCAGCAGTGAGCCTGCCTTAGCCTCACTGCACCACCACCCAGGAGCCACCTGAGGTAAGCAATGCCCAGTCAGAGCCCACATCCTGAAACCCTACCCCAGTCATAAACCCCATCCTGAACCCCAAGCCCCTGCCCTGAGCACCCCTGCATCCAAACACCCTCCCAGAGCCTGCACCTAGAACCCCCTCTGGCACCTGCCTGCCCTAAGCATCAGTTAGATCCCTTCTGAAAAATCTATCCTTCCAGGTACAAAAGGACTAATTTAGGTAATTCACCTTAAACCTTAAAAATGCTAGGATTAGATATTTTTTATATATCCCCATGTTCTGCTCATACTAAATTTGCTTCTAGCTGCAAGAAAGAAGACAACAACAATAGAAAAATAATCTCAAAAACTTGGCAAAAGATATTCAATATACAGGTCATAGAGGTTCCCAAATTAATTTAATCAATAACTTAATGGAGACTACGAATAAATTGTTCACAACAAAAGAGATTTTCAAAATATTTTGAAAAAAGCATATTTAGTATTATTTACCATTTTCTCTGAACAGGTTGCAGGATTTTTCAAATTATTCTTACTTTACAATTACTTTGGAGCTATTTTCTATGCTGATGAAAATGGCACAGGAGCATCTGCTCTGTGAAATGCAGGGGGAAAATGCCTTGCAACCAGCAAAAAACAAAACAACAACAACAAAATATCGAGAGCACATAATTTTCCGCTCACACATAATTTTCCAATTTGGTCCAATTGTTTTGGTTATTTGCATTAATGGTCATTATCCTCCTACCCAGTGTTTCTCAGTGTTGGATTAACTTGTTTTCCTTATACAATATATTCACATCAAGATATGCCATGAAACAATATCTGACGTTCATTTTTATTCTTTTCAATCCTTTCTTAAAGAAGTCTGTCAGACTAGCATCACTCCCAATTCAGGGCTACGTTCTACGATTGAAGCAATGCTTCAGAATATCACTTTAGTTAAGAGACAGGGACACAAAGAAAAATAAATAAATGGTAAAAATATTAGTTGTTGAGGAAGAAATTGTATTTAAATGTTTATTTGAGACACCTGAAAGGCTGAACAGCACAAATAATCTAATCTCAAGTAGAGTGTAAGGAGGCTGGGGGTTTCTCACAAGGGAAATATGGTAAAGATAAAGCAAACTCTTATGAACTGATGGAGCTGAACTGGAACGTCCCCTGTATATTGGCATTGTATTCCAGTTTATTCCCTTTCATTCATCTGAAACCTGTAAATTCACCAACTGTTTCTACAGAAGTTATATGAATCTTGCTACATTGCAGAGGAATGAATTAGTAAGGTTTCCAGACCAAATTATTCTATTAAAAATCCATATATTCAGTGGAATGTTTAACTGGTGATTTCACAAATTCACTGATTAAATAAAAAATGCTGTAGAAATAGAATACCATTTGCACACAAAAAAAGTCTGTTTTTTTGGGGGGTATACAAGACCAACAAAAACAAGGTCAGTGTAAACTGAGACCAACGCTATCCTTGATTTGCCCAGAGGAGCTTAGGTAGTTACAGAAGATAATATCAAATGCCAATTTGAGACATGTGAAAATACAAAGCAAAACATAAAAAGGGTGGTGACTCAGACTGGACTTAGAATTCTTTGATTTCTAATGGAGGAGCATGGATCAGCATTCATTTCGCACTCCATGTCAGTACCTGGCACAACCCGGGGAAGCTAATGAACCAACCAGTGCACTACATTCGGTGCTGAATCCTGGTTATGTGCCACCTGAGGCATGTTGTACGTATGATAAGATTATCTCATCTTTTCTTTTGCTTATCCTTCCTGCCAGACAGTCCTCAGAACCAACTGAAACTTAATGGAGTCCTCCATCATCAATTCTGGCTTTTATTTTAACTTCAGAATTCCTGATATTGCAGTGACCTTCCATTTGAGTTAACCAAAGAGATTACTAGTCAGTGACACAAGATGTCCTTCC
Source organism: Rafetus swinhoei (assembly GCA_019425775.1). Classification (NCBI taxonomy): domain Eukaryota; kingdom Metazoa; phylum Chordata; order Testudines; family Trionychidae; genus Rafetus; species Rafetus swinhoei. The sequence continues at coordinate 45,280,364 of CM033449.1, forward strand.
CTTCCCAGTCAGGGCCTCAGCTACCTGCCTTTGTAGTGTTCTGAGACCTTGTTAGTCCAGGGGCAAGGTCCTCCTATCTGAACTCTGAAAACATGTGTGGTATCTTACTGCACCACTACAATGGCACTGGTCCAGTCCAAAAAACAACACTGGGTGTTAGAAATTTACAAAACAAAAATGGAGAAATGCTTGGAGACAAATTTCCTATACAATTTGACACAACTGATTATATGTTTGTGTAAAATTTTATTATATACATATATATCTAGAAACTCATTAAAATATAGATGAACTATCTGAGAACTTGCTCTTTGAAATTACTACATAAATTTCCAGGTAGCAACTTTTACACTACAGTCTCTGTTCCCAACCTTGCAAAAGGATCTAGAAAGGTATAATGCTCTGTCTGGGAAGAATCTTTACAGGATTAGTGCCACATCATATTAAAATCTACCTGGCACTCTCCTGTGTACTAGATATTTGGTCTTAGCATGACCATTCATAACAGTTTTTTCAGGATTTTTTTACATATTGGATCAAACCTTTGGTTTCTTAATTCTTAGATTTACCCTGATACTTTTAAGGTGAAACTTATAAAAAATGATTGTCCTTTATCATAGCAAATCATTGTCTGAAATGTGAAGGTTTAAAATTAAAAGTACTTTCCAAATCTTTTTAAGGGCTTGTTTATACAATGGGGTAATACTGTCTGCAGAGTAGGGATGTAAATAACATGTAAAAACAATAACCATGCAACCAATTAAAATTCTATATGTTACACAGTTAATCGTTTAACCAGGGAACTAAGTGTGCAGAAGGGGCTGCAGCACCCCCATATTTTACACCGAGATCCCCACTGTGGGCCTCATGAACCCAGGTCCCAGCTCTAAGCCCTGTGTGCTGGATCAAGGCTGCTGACACACCCAGGGCTCTGCTGCTGCCCACTGTCCCAATATCCAGGTGTGTCCATGGTCCCAGCTGCCAGCCCGATGGTCAGGACTCCGGAAGGTCAGCAGCTGAGACTATAGATGGATTTTAATCATGAACAGAAACCAATAAGCATCAAGCTTATTATTTAACTGGTTACACTTTTACATCCTTACTATAGAGTGTGATTTCTAAAGAGTGTTGGTCCAGGTAGAACTTCCTGGTGCATGCCAAAGGTTCTCTCATGCACTTTAACATACTGCTGTTTCAAACAGCATTATTTTGAAGTGCACCAGCAGGGTTTATACAAACCAATTAATGTGTAACACTTTAGTGCAGTTTAGAAATCACACACTCATGAAGCCCATCCACCCCACTGTGTAGACAAGCCCGGACATACTTCTCCGCCATGTTAAAATGATAAATGGGAGTCGTACAATTAAAAGCTATTTTATCATCAGTGAAGGAAAAGACACTGAATAAATAAATTCATATTTCCTTTTAAATGTAGTATCCTTATTGACTGTTATGTTTACATAATTTAGTTATTTTATGTATGTTATGAGTCAAATCCTTGTCCACAAAGTTTTAGAATGAGAAAAATAATTTTTGATTGAGTTATAAACTTCCAACACAAAAATTTACACTGGAAACATTGGGAACACTTTAAATTCAGTACCCTTCTAATACCTCTAAATGTCAGAATTATCTGAGAGGTAATAGATTACTCTTTCATAACAATTAATTTAGTCCAATTAATAGTGAACCACAATTGAAATGCATCACACACTAAGTGTAACTTCACTCATGTGAATAGTCCCACTGAAATCATTCAAGTGTTTACGTGGTCAAGTCAAAAATATAAATGAACTACAATTTTTCTAGTTTACTGTTCCATATGGAATATTTTATATTTTCATGTACACACATCAATAAGTTATCCGTCAGGACTGCCCCAGAAATGGGTACTGTAGTACGTTACCATTTAAAAATATTTAGCAAGTTTTCTTTTTCACAGCACTTAAAGATAGAGGGCACCCTGTTCCTAGTTTAAAAATTCAGTGAAAAAGAACAATGTTTGTGCTTAGTCAATTTTTCTGGTATGATTCTAAAATGCTTTCGCTTTAGAATGCTTTCTATATTTAATGTAAACTATACTGTTCAGTAGTTAGTATGTGGACTGTAACTTCAAATGTGCTTGTGTGACACTACTACCAATTGAACCGCTAAGAAAAGATTTAATTACAGAGAGTCTAGCCAAGAGACTGTTAATGTGTAAATATTTTATGTAGCCTGCACCTGGTTAATGAAGTTTTGCTTCAGTACCCTAGGGAATCTTAATCATTTCACATTAATCACACATACAGGCTGTCTAATTTTGTACTAGATATGATGTTTCCTTTCATATTACACATCCAAATCTTTAAGGTATTTCTTGAGACAAAGACACTAAAAACAAATATTTCTGGTTTATTGTCAACAAACAGCTACATCTAGAGATACTAATTTGTGTAGTGGATTCTAAAGTTTATGTTAGTTTTATATGTAAGTAACTGGTTGAAAGAGATCCCAATTTCTTTTCAATACTCTGTAGCAAGAGGTCACTACATTTTACCTCAGTTTCTGGGGTAGGAGATGGGGTAATAGAATTAAGTGATCCTTTCCTTGAGCTCTGAAGATCTGCTGGTATGGAGAGAGGACGTTCCCACTGTGTTGTTCCTGTTGGTATGTGCCAATAATAGATCCCAGCAATGTCATTGATTTTTTTCCAGCCAGGTGGCAAGTCAGGATCGGTCTGAAATGAGTGATCACTCCATATATCTGCTGGGAAAGGAACAATAAACCTGTATTATTAACACATTGAATACTTTTTAGATTTCCAGTTCTGGTCTTGATTCAAGTGATGTTGGATTAGTACTTATTTTGCTCTTCATAGAAATAAATAAAAGTCACAATAGTAAATTATACAGTGTTCAGCACAGAGGTAAGATGAAAACATCAATGTGGCATGAATTAACCTACAAAGAGAACAATCAGACTGACAGCTTACATAAGAGATATATTAATACAGTAATTATATATCACATCACCATTCAAACTAGCTTCATTAAAATCCAACCATCCCAAGGATATGACTGCAGGTACATTAACAGAGAATATGCAATTAAATCACCTGGCTATGCAATGTTGTTCCCTGCCTGTCCCCTTCCTCACAATTCCCTTACAATCCTCAATACTCACAAAAGGAGTGTTCCTTTTGACAGTAAAAATCATTGAACAAATAATATTTGCACACATGCTTTCACAAATATGAAACTAAAGAATATTACTTATTTAAAATGGTGAACAGTAGGGAAAAATGTATGTTATTCCATATTTAAACCTGACTGTCTCAAAAGTAGAAATGGTTCTGAATTGTTGACTTTGCAGTGGTAAAAGAAAAAAAATCTTGGGCAACATCTTACTCCCATTGAAATTAATAGTAATCCTCTCATTAGCATCACTGAGGCCAGGATATTTTCCTGCAGACCAAAGATATTTTCAGATTTTATGTTGCTAGGCAGACAAACACCAGCTGTGATCAATAAAGATCCCATAGCGCATTTCATAAGAGTGAGAACATTAACCTAGTAACATGACCATGTTCCAGCAAGGGCAATTACTTTCTACGTGCTTACATGTTTCTTTGCACTTACAGATATGGAATTCTTATCTTCCTCTCAAACTGTTGCACAGTGCTATCATGTGCTTTTAAACAACTGCAATGTTCCATCCCAAAAGGGACCAAATTGGGACAATAAAATAATTTCCTCTTAGCATTTGGAGCTATAGATAATGAGGAAACCAGGAATAAAGAAATTATCATTTCAGCTCTGACTAGTGATCCAATAACTTGTCTGTGACATTATTTTAGCACTGGAGGTTTCAAAAAAAAGTACCATCTCCTCCTCCCTTCAAAAAATAAAACCCAACAGTGGTCAACTTCTCCATAAGGTAAATTTCTTCCTAAACCCTGGCTGGCTTTTATATATCCACAGTAAGAGCTAGAACCACCACATTTGGTATGCAATTTATCATAATCTAAAGCAAGGTCAGGATTTGGTTATTCCAGGACAATCAGACTCCCTGGGAAAAAGACAGTTTTCCATAACATGCAAAGGGAGGGGCTGCTGTTCTGAGAGAGGTGATACGAGAGTGGCTCCTGGGGCCAGCGAGCCTGCAGAGAAGAGCTATCCTGCAGAGTCTCCAATTGGGACAGCCAAACCACCCAGGGATGGCCAGCAGGTGTGGGGCTCTGCCATCTTCCCTGCCAGAACACCGGCAAAATAGCCCTCCTGTCCCAAATCCCTCCCCTCCCCCCTACCAGCTGCATGCCTTAGCCATAGTGTGGGGGAAGGGGGGAATAGGCCCCTGGTAGCTGGGAGGGTTGGGAGGGGGGGCGGGAAGGGGAAGAGAACAGACACCAGGCAGGCTGGGGGTGGTCTGGGGAGGGAGAGAACAAGCCCTGGACAGGCTGGGGAGTTGACTGGGTGGGGGAGACATCCAAGTCTTTCTATGGCTCTAAGAATTCTTTCCACTTCTCCCTCTCTCTCTCAAACAGGGTGATTTAAATTTAACACAAAGCTGCAGGTGACTGACAGGAGCCACAATGTTTTTCCAGTGAAGCCACATATTGTTCCCAAGTCATTATTTCATTATTTTTGCATTAAGATGAACAAATTCCAGGCTGAAGAGCTCACAGATCTCCAACTACAAGACTTCAGTTAATATTTAGTTCTGAGTCACATCTCTGTCTATATTCTATCCAGTTTCACATTCAAGCACCTCAAGAAAAACTGCACAAATATTTTCAAAAGCTTACTATGTCATCACGTTCACCAAAAAAAGCTGAATGTCACAGAGTTTGAAAAATCCAAACTAGCACTCTAAGGTACCGGTGGCATTGTTGCTATCCTTCAGAAGTAGGTACATAAGAGTAAATTGAAATAGCTAATTTTTAAAATCTTAAAGTAGCAAAGTTTTATAGAAGGGCTACTCAACACGTAGCCCATGGGCCACGTGCGGCCTGCAGCCCATTTGTTTGTGGCTCCAGTGCAGTTTGGGTTGACATGGGGCTCAACATGTAGCCCACGGGTGGGAGCCAAAACAAAAAGTAGTCAATATAATGGTCTTCTGTTGATATGAGTTTTAGTAGTTAAAGTCCTGGACTATCATTGCTCATTAAAAGTGGTCATATGGATGGAAATCGAATAAATATTCCATTTTATTAATATCAGCAGAACTGACTTAAATGGGGCCTGCGAGTTGTGTAATCTTGCCTTAGTTTTTTTTCACACTGACGGGCATGAATACAAAGATTATTTGCATATATATTTGCATGTATATGCAACCACACTTAAGTTGCGGCCCTTGGCATGTGCCAAGAGTATCATTGTGGCCCCTGGAGCTCCCAAAGTCAAGTAGCCCTGTTGTATAGAGTCCATAAAGAAAATATTCCACCCTTCAGTGCATACTAGCATGAAAAGAAAAGCAATGTGCATTGTCATAAAAGAGAAAAACTTAGCATCTTAAATCTAATGAATATTTTGGCATAGTTGTAAAGGGCAGGGGATTAGGAATACTTAGCACTTATTTAGGGCTCATGCCCATTTGAATTGACATCAGTAGGTGCTGGATCAGGTCCATATGTTTTTCAAAGCATTCTATGGACATTAACTAATTAACCCTCAAAATTCCTGTGGCAGGCATTCTCCATTTTACAGAGGCAGGCACACTCATTCTTCCCTTTCTTTCTTCTAAATCAGGGGTGGGGAACCTCAGGGCCAGGCACCGGATATGGCCCCTGGCTTGCCTGGATCCAGCCTCTGAGGCTCCAGTCCCAGCCCCAGCACTGGGAAGCCTGCACCTACCGTGACACTGGAGCACACAAACGCTACTAGCCTGGGCCCCATTAAGCTCTGGTGTGTGAGAGGAATGTGGGGAGTATCTTTCTCCTTCTCAGTCAGGGGCCACATCAGTGAGGGGTTTTTTTTGGTTTCTCACTTGTGTACGGCCCTCAACCCAAAAAAAGGTTCCCGAATCCCTGTTCTAAATGCTACAGCCTATAGTCTCTCTATCCCATTTCCTGAGGTGGGAGGAATAACTATCAAAGCAGAAAGATGGAGATGTTAATCTTTCACCTGATAAAAATGGAGAACATGCTAATCATCAAAGAGCTCTGTTAGATGGGACTCAGAACAAAGAGTTCTTGTGAGGTGTTGAACAACTTCTTTGAGAAGGCAATGTCATTGTGCCCTTGGTCTGAAAGGTCTGGGGTTTCTTTGTTTTCTCTGAGGCTGTGTTTGAGGATGGAGTGTTTGTTCTGAATAACTAACCCCAGTCAACTTTACAATAATAGGAAATATTTTATTTAAAGTTTTTGGACTCCATAGACTCAGACTTCAGGGTCACCGATATTCAAAAGTATGAGCAGTGTTTTGTTCATACAAGTCATTTTAGAAAAAGTAACCTAAAGTGACTTGTGAAAACAGACCACTGGCTCCTGCTTCTTCTACAAATGATAAAATGCAGCAGAACATAGGTATGGATAAAACAGTCTTTTTAATGTATTGCAATGACGGAGTGCATCATTTGAGATTATTTCTGTTGTAGACTAAGTTCAAATGATCATACTGTGCAAATACAAAATGTTATTTTATGCTTATATTGAGTGATTTCTTCCAAACCAATCACCAAAAGTTGCATAGGAAATTGCATATCATTATTTATAGTCACTGTAACAGGTTACCAAGTAAGATCTAAATAAGAATGGCACTGAAGTGTAAAAAAATCAAAATAACTTTTGTGACCACAGAAGGAATTTTGTAAACTTAAGAACATAATACAAAAAAGATTTCTACAAAAATTCATTAGGGTGAATGTAATTCTATTTTATTTGCAAGCATCTGGAAGCAGATAATGTAATGGTTGCAAAAACTCTGGATTAGGGCCAAAAAACATTTCCTGACTGAGTAATAAATGTTCAATTACCTTAAAAAATATACTATTAGCAAAAGACAAAGATGGATTAAAATGTGTGATAGGATAAATTTAGGGTAGATACTCTCAAACTGATTTTGTAATGAGTGCAGCTCTAGTTTCAAAGAACTAATAATATTCAATATTAGGGACAATCAGGGTTGCCAGGTGTCCGGTTTTGAACCGGACAGTTCAGTATTTGAGCTTTCTGTTCAGGAAACAAATTGAGAAAATATAAATGAGAAAATATAAAATATTTTCTAAATAGGATGTAATGTAGATTGTGAGGTAATGTCAAGTGTGTCCGGTATTTTTGTTGAAACCATCTGGCAATCCTAGGGACAATTTTTTTTAATAAGGCTGCCATTTGGGATTGGGTTATTTTGGGGCCCACTTGTCCTTGTGTGTCATTTCAAGAGAAACATTTTGACAGTATAACATGGATTCACATTTTAAATTAAAGATAAATATTTGTATACCTCTACATTCATTATAGCTTTACTAAGAAGTTGTTTCATTCATCTGTTTTAATCACAAAGCACTCGATCCAAACACCATATTAATTGTTTTAGCAACAGCAGAAACCTACATTACTATAGAGACTGAGATTTATGGAGCATTCTATAAAGTAAACTCATATTTCTGTGTATTAGGGCAGATTTACCATGCAAATGTCAGAGTGAGTCATGATATTCTTAAAGAGACTTCTTCCCTAAAGCCTTCCATATGAAATGGATATGGATAATAACCACAGGGGAAGAAAAAAAAAAAGACGCATTCTGGAATAGATTAAGCAGGAAACACAGTCACAATAAATAAATGCTATAAAATTCCGTGCCAGCGTCTAAAGGCTTTCGTATTTACATGTTTTCTGTACGAATCCATTAATCCTTTGGCAAGAAAGATTTTAGCCCTTCTCACTATAAAGATAACCTTTTCAATGAGAACCAGTTCTGGTGGCAGAGAAACAAAATGAAAGTATAGCTGTAAATTTAAAATCTTAGCCCCAAAACACTGCAAGTGCACAGATTGGAATGCAGTTAGAGACATCATTTTCATGTGTTCATCATTTTCAAGATGTACAAGGAGGATACATAGCCCACAAACACTTTGGAGATGCACAGCAGCTGGAAGAGGGATGTGGGAAGGTAAGAGCAGAAAGCCAGTTTCTACCGCTCCATATTAGGGATGTAAAAGAATAGTCAGAGTTGACTGTCCGATATGCCTAGCTTATCGGGTAGTTGGGTTGACTACTCACTTTCCTCCTCCCTTTCTGCCTCTATATTAGAGGCAGCAAGGGGGGGGGGGGGGGGGGACAGGAGTTGGTTCCCTCCAGCACCATCTCCATGGTGTGTGTGTGTGTGGGGGGGAGGGGACTGACAGGGGAGGCAGAGGAGCAGCGGGGAACCCGCTCGTGCCAGGTTCCCTGCTGTGCCTCTGCCTTTGAGATGTAGCAAGAGACAAGGGCAGCTCTGCCTACATTTCAAAGGCAGAGGTGCAGCAGGAATAGCGAGCACCCTCCTAACTGAGTAGTTGATGGAAATTCCATCAACGACTTGATTAGCTGATAAATCAAAATTTAACATTCTTACTCCAGATTATATATTATCATCTGAATAATGGTTGCTTACCAGCCATCACACACTGGTGCTGCCAATTCTGTTCTGCTTACTTTGCTTTGAGCACATAGCATGGTTACTTGGCCTAAGAGCTCTCTACCAGGATTTTAGTCTCAAAAAAGCAAGAAATGTCACAATTCAATTCTGAATTACAAATTCTGAAATTCAATGCTGACAATTTCAGTATCAATATTTAAAAGACTCACAGCTGATCTGATGTAGGTGGATTCATTTGAAAGGACATATTACATCTAGAAGATAAGGTGGTAAGTAACATCATGGATTTGTAAAGAATAAATTATGTCAAACCAACCTGACAGCTTTCTTTGACAGGATAACAAGTCTTGTGGATAAAGGGAAAGTAGTAGATGTGGTATACCTAGACATTAGTAAAGTTTCTGATACAGTCTCACATGATTTTCTCATTAATAAACTAGGGAAATACAATAGGATAACAATTCAAAATTATCTAGACAAACTGGAGAAATAGTCTGAGATAAATAGGATGAAAATCAATAAGGACAAATACAAAGTACTTCACTTAGGAAGCAACAATCCATTTTATCCATACAAAATTGGAAATGAATACCTAAGAAGGAATGCTGTGGAAAGGTATCTAGTGGCCACAGGGTCATAGTAGACCACAAGCTAAACATGAGTAAACAGCGTGACACTGTTGCAAAAACAAATGAACATAATTAATAGAAGTGTTGCAGACAAGACACAGAAAATAAGTCTTCTTCTCTATTCTGTGCTGATTAGGCCTCAACTGGAGTATTGCATCCTATTCTGGGCACCACATTTCAGGAAAGATATGGACATACTGGAGAAGGTCCAGAAAAGAGCAACACAAATGACTAAAGATCTAGAAAACATGACCCATGAGCAGTGTTCCCTCTAAATTTTATGTCCATGTGCAAAATGGATGTTGTTAGGTGAACTAATACAGAGATGATATGCAACACATCACTTCCATATTGGTGCACACAAAATTCATTCTGCACATGGGCTATCTGTGGTGGCAATGGGTAAAGGGCTCCGGGATTGTGGGATGAGAGCTCTGGAGTGGGCTGAAGATTAGGAGTTTGAGGTATAGGAGGGTGCTCCAAGCTGGGGCTAAGACGTTTGGCCTGTGGGCGTAGGCTCAGAGTAGGAGGCTGGGGTGGGGTGCAGAGTCTGGGCAGGAGTTGGGGTGGTAGAGGGGGGTCAGAGTTGGGGGTGTGAAGGAAGCTAGAGTGGGTGGAGGGGGATTCAGGGGCTTGGAGACTGGGGAGTAGGGTGCTTACCTGGGGCAGCTCCCATTTGGTGTCTGTAATATCCCACGCTCACCTGCAGGCACCACCTCACCTACCGCTCCCATTGACAACAATTCCTGGGATTCCCTGGGTGCTGCAGCGACAGAGCTTCCCAGGGCTCATGGTGATGCAGCTCCAGCTGGAGGGCTGGCTGGGTGGGAAGGAATGGCAGCATGAGGGGCCACCTCTCCCCTCCCCAGTCAGGAAGAGCTGGACCAGAACACAGGGGGTTTAGAGGCTGCAACCCAGGGCCCTGGGGTTGGGTGCAGGACACTTTGGGGTCAGTGGCTGGTGCTAGGAGGGCAGTGGAGAAGAGGGGGAGGCTCTAGGGATTAGGGATGACACTGGGGAACTCTGGGGCCCGGCGTTTTTGGCAGCTGGTAACATTTTATTCGCATATTTTCATATTTATTATTTGCATAATGAATATGAAAATATGCAAATAAAATGATGCTGGTCTGCCAAAAGTTTGTAAGTGGGTTTGCCGGTGCCCGGTATAAAAAGGTTGGAAACCACTGGTCTAGAGAGGTTGTGGAATCTCCATTGATGGAGGTTTTTAAGAGCAGGTTAGACAAACAATTGTCAGGGATGGTCTAGCTAGTGTTTGGTCCTGCCTAGTTCAGGGGACTGGACTTGATGACCTCTTGAGGTTCCTTCTGGTTCTATGATTGTATGATTCTGGCATTCTATGATACTTTTTATTTTGCCCAAGTAAAGACTGAAAGACTGACAATTAAGATCTTGTCTAAGGAATTTAACCAGCATAATTATTCCAGAATAACTATATTTATACAATTATTCTGGAACAAAATAATTTTTTATCCTAAATAGAGAGCATTCAATTATTTATGCAAATAAGAACAACACATCATCAAAGCCTCAAAAGATTCTGCTGCCTATGGAAAAGCTGTAGCATCACCATTCTGAAATTACCGATATCCAATTAACTGTTGCAAGTGGACAAACATTCAGAAATATAGCTGCATTTACATGGGACCTTCGGCTAAAAGGGGCCCTCAAACAAGGCAATTTGTATTTTCCAAGTGCAATCTATAGTGAAGCCTGTGTAAAATAATGTACTGCTGTATTACAGCTCTCACCTCTAGCTGCTAGTTTCTACCACGAACCTGATATATAGCAGCAATAAACTCCATTGAATACTGTAGGCTATAATTTAAATACTGAAACTGGCAAGATGATTAGCAAAGTTGGAAATACATTATTTATTTCAGGTTACATTTGTTTTATTATCCAGTACTCCGTGAGTACTGTAATGCTGATGTCTTAGGATGAAATGGAAGCAAACTAAATGCAGTTGGGTGGTAGGTGACGACTACCCTTTGTAAAACCAATATTTTTATTGCCTGCCTTTTATTGCTGTTTCAGAGGGAAGAGACAACAATCAAATTACTGCCATAATAGGAAACATTTTTTAACCTCCATTTAACAAGACACAGATCAAAACTATAACAAGGTCTTTCATGCTAGACAAACTAGAAAGAGCAGCAAGTAGAGCCAATTTACTTCTCCATTGTTTTGCAATGTCATGAACATGCCTTTTGTTCCATGGTAATAGTGCCCAGGCTGTCACACGCAGTCACCGATGACAAAGTGAGAATCATACCAGTGGCATGTAAAGATCACAGTTTTTATGACTCCCCATACTGTGGTTTGCCAGTACCTGATCTTGATCAAACCTCACACCATTCTCAGGAACAGCATGATATACTTTGTGAAATTGGATAATTAAAAAGCTAATTATGGCAGAATGCTAAATGACAGAAGCTTTAAATTGGTTCATTATTTCCATGAATTCAGCATCAGTTAAGGCAGTGGTTCCCAATCTTTTCTATGTCTGGGACCAGCAAATCCATTTACAAACTTTCGGCAGACCAGAACATTTTATTTGCACATTTGTATATTCATTATGCAAATAATAAATATGCAAATATGTGAATAAAACATTACCTGACCATCTAGCCCCAACCCAGCCCCTAGCTCCCTAGTGCCTAACACTGTTTAGCCCCCACCCCATGACCCATGGCCCTTCGACCCTTTAACCTCTGACCCCTATGGCCCAGGCCAACACCCTCTTGCCCCGTGACCCCACCACATCCTGACCCAACACCTCTTTGTCCCCACCCCACCCTTACACTACCCAGAGCGAGGCTGCCCCCTAGGGAGTACGGTTGTTACTGCTGCGTAGGTAGGGTTAGTGGCCATTGGTGGTGCACGTGTTCCCTCCTCCTTCGTGCCCTCTTCCTCCCCATGCGCATCTTGCGCCCTCACAGGTAGTGGGGAGCACAGGGCCCCGGCTGGGCCTCCATTACCAAGGGAGGAGGAGGAAGGGAAGTGCCTCCTGCTCTGCCTCCTCTTGCTGTCGCCTCAGCCCCAGCACCGCCACTGGCAAAAGCGGCCACATGGGCAGGGGGAATGGCCGTTGGCAGTGTGCGCGCTCCCTCCTCCTTCGTACTCCCTCCCTCAGTGTGTGTGTGTGTGTGGGGGGGGCCTCCTGCTCCATCTCCTCCTGCTGTGCCTCAGCCATCATGGCTGCTGGAGCTGAGCCACTGCGAACAGCCAGCTTGAGCTCCAGCAGCTGCTGCGGCCCAGCAGCCAGCGGGTCGCAGCCTGGCAGCGGTCCGCAGACCAGTGTTTGGGAATCTCTGAGTTAAAGCATAAACATATGCCTTTTAGAATGAATGCACAAGTAAAAGAAAGGGATTAGATACAACTGGAAAAATAATTTACAGAATGCTTATTGAAAAGAAGTACAAAGATACAGAACAAAATGCGCTATAATGCATGAGAAATGTCAAAAAAGGGATCCTATATAATGCTTGAAAGAAATACCTCATTAGCATCATTTACACTAAAAAAGATGGTATAGGTTTAATTAAGAAAGATGCAGATGCTATAACAAAGGAGGATGGAGAAGTATTAGTAGAGGTAATTATTGTACTTTGGACCAAATTCTGATTTTATTTAAACTAGTGTTGCCCACAGGAGCTCCATTGACCTTAGCAGAAAAAGTCTGGACTTACATCAGCGTAACAGATTCAAATTTTCCCCTTTATGAGCATATTTTTGTCAGGAGCAGATATTTAAAAAAAAAAAAAAAAAAAGGTGGCTAGAATGATTGTTGTGCCAGGTTAGCTCAGTCAGGGTATTTTCTAGATATAGGCCAGAAACACATCTTGCCACATGGTCAACAAATTTAACAGAACACCTGGACAATACAGGATTCAGCTTCACATGCTTAAATGTTATACAGGGAACTAGTATTTCTAGCATTAGTACACATCACTTAGCACAAAAAGGATACTACAGGATTGGTGATTACAGATTGATACTCCTAGTTTCTATTCCATGAAAAATTATTAGGGATGAAAAGACACATAACAAAAGAAATGGATTGTAATGAACTTGACATTTCTTCAAAGAAATCTAACAAAGAATGGTCAAAGCAAAAACCATGACTTGTCTTAATTTCAGGAGTTTTTAGGCAGCTGTTAGAGAGAGAGAGAGAGAGAGAGAGAGCGCGAGCATGAGTGTACCTGTGCAAAGACAGCACCAGAGGTTTAAAACTGGTCCATATAGGTCCAGAGGGATAAACTTACTTCATGAACAAAAAATCCTTACAAAAACAGATGTCAAACTTAGCACCACTAGTGACTAAAAAAAATGGAGCTAATTACATAATGGTACAATCTGCAGCTAGAGATTGAAGGAAGATCTAGATGGGGTAAAGCAAGAGAATGAAAAATTATTTTCGGTGTCAGGAATAACAGATAATATACTGAAGAAATTTAAACAAAGGGGAAATGTTTACTCATTGATTAGAAAAGACCTAGAAAAGCAGCCTGGAAAGCACTGCACAAATCCAAAGTAGTAGTGGGTCATAAATAAGGAAGTACATTGCAAAATTAAAGTTATGCTTATATCAAGTTAAAATATGGCTGCATTTGGATCACTGCGTACTTAAAAAGAAGAATCCCACTTTTCAAAAAAACCACAGAAGGGCAACAAGATTCATTCATTGATTAGTGTCAACTACATCTCATGAGCAAAGACAAAAAATTATATAGTATAATCAGATTCAAATACTTAAAAGAGCCATGCAAGGATGTGTTTTAAAAAATAGACCTTTTTTTAATTCCAAAAAAGGGGCATCACACTCTCACAACTGAAAGTTGCAGGGGAAAAAAAGCTTAGGGTCAGAACCTCAGCTGTTGTAAACTGATATAGCTACACTGCAGTCAATGGAGCTACTCCAATTTACATCAGCCGAGAATATGTCCTTTACTCTTAGAAAGGACTTTTTTCACAGACTATTACTGGAACGAGGAATAGTTTGGAAATATGATGCAATGTGACCAAATGGATGTAGGAACAAACAGGAAGCAAAAAATATAGAGATACTGATATAGTAGATGAATAAGCTTCTGAATAGCAAAATGTACTTGCTGTACAAAAATATGGACATGAAAGACCTCAGTTCTCTGCTTCCTTACATATAGGCTTCTCTCTAAGCTTTACCTTTAGCCTCAAATCAAAAGAGCTGTCCTTTGACTTCATGGATACTTTGAATAAAGGGGATAGATTTGAAATTCGGGGCTTGATCCCGACTTGGATTAGTGTCAAGTACACCAAAAACAAGAACCTTTAACTGTGACAAACCTTTTTTGTCTGGCTTAAAGGATGGTAAGCACCTTTGGTCCCATTGTGCTGTGTTAATAGTTTTCAATACAAATTAGTAAAGCAGTCTGGCCTATAATTGTTCTGTAAATCATCTTTTTCCAATCTCTCCCACCATTCATTTCTCTCCATGGTATCCAAAATCAGAGCCTGAGGGCAATTCAAAGAGGTTATTGTTGGAGGCCCAGTGCTGTGATTTCATAATACTGCTCTTCACATTCCAAGAGTTGGTGGATACAAACTACAAATGAAGAAATCCAAAATGGAAAAATGTTTTGATAGCAAAATAAAACGAGATTCTGCAAAATTTGCCTTGTCAGAAGAGTGAGATTGCTTTGGGATTTAAAGGAAGGATCTGTCCTGAAGTTCTGACAGCTTAGAAAAACAGCATTTTAAAAGCTGGTCAAAGCTGTGATGAAATAAATAATGAAGTCAGATATAATGATTTTTGGATATTATTTATTTCCCAGGATGGACATAGGAGTGGAAGGAGAAGAAAACAGAAGGAAGGAAGGAGGAGAAATTATGAGTTACAAGGAATAAAGCAGTTTTGGAACAAACTAAATATAACAAGGTTTTTAATGCCACATTAAAGAGACTTTTCTTCTTCCTGCCTGGACATTTGATAAAATGCATTCACAAAAAGCAAATCTGCTTCCATAGCCCAATCTACATACTCTTCAAGTCAATGGAAAAGTTCCCATTCACTTACATGGGGCTAGCACTTGGCCCTCAATGGACGCTTACTTCTGCCCATTACACATACCTCAGTTCAAAAAAAAGACTTCAGAGGTAAAAGATGTTGAATAAATGAGATCAAGCAACAGACAAATTAAGAAACAATTAAAAAACAATGAGAAGTCCTGTGGCACCTCATGGACTAACAGATTTATTGGAGCATAAGCTTTCGTGGGCAAAGACCCACTTCGTCATGCATCTGACAGACGTGCATCTGACGAAGTGGGCCTTTGCCCACGAAAGCTTTTGCTCCAATAAATCTGTTAGTCTATAAGGTGCCACAGGACTTCTGGTTGTTTTTGCAGATTCAGACTAACATGGCTACCTCTCTGATAATTAAAAAACAGCACTGTCACAGACCTGGATTCTGTTACTGCTATACATTTTAAACTGCTATGCCTGTTGTAATGGTGATCAAAACCACAAATTTAAAATCTGCAAGATTTCAGACTATTTTCTCATCACTTTGCATGCACTACAGCAGAATCAATAGTACCACCTACCCTCATAATTCACAATCACGATGGTCAAAATGTAGTTTCTTCCAAGCATCACAGCAAGAAGCATGAATGCTCTCTCATAAATAAATACAGCAAAAATACAAACCACTAGTACAAGTAGTTACAAATCAGACAAACTTGTCTAATTTTGGTAACATTACTCAACAATGAGTGATGAACAGCCAGAAGCTGGTCATTTTTAGTTGTCCTTCTTCACAGCATGCAACTGGTTGTCATGACAACACGCTAATCACCCTTGCAGGATCTCTGTGAACAAGTCACATGCCCGTTGAAAAGCACACAAGAAAAAGATTCGTTCAAGCTCCAGGGCAGAGAAATGGAATTTGCAGGGATGAGCACTGCAAAGCCTGATCCTGCACCTCTGAAGTCAATGGAATCTTTCTTAGTGATTCCAACATATGCGGGTTCGAGCCTCTAAAACAGTAAGCAGAGAGAAGCCGGGTAATAATCTTTTATTGGATCAACAAGTTTGTTTCTCTCACCAACCGAAATTGGTTGAATAAAAGATATTACCTCACCTACCTTGTCTCCCTGCAGGCCTGTATGCAGGAATTTCTCTGTGTGTGTGTGCGTGTGCGCCGCAATTTTTTAAAATATCTTGTAGGGAACCTTAGAGTGTATGGCACAGACACTCAGACAGACAACAAAGCAAAACCTTTAGTCACTTTTACCAACACAGTAAAGACAAGAAAGCTCCAAACCACACAAACAAAGTGCTGGGGATGTCTTTGGTGTAATTTTTTGCATATAGTCAGATACTTACACTCTTCCTTGGGGACTTAGCGGGAAGAGACAAAGTAGTATCTCTGTTTCTGGCACGTCAAATGAGTCTGTTAGTTCACCCCTGCAATGCCTGAAGGCCGGTGGTAAATAACAATGAAGAGCTGAAGGCTCAGGAATGGAAAACTTGCCATCCAGCTCCATAGTAGGTTGGCCTATTATAGGACCTGGGTACTATCATGAATATTCATTCAGATGCCCAGCCTACCATGTTCCTATCTATCTTCCTTACCCTCATAATATAGGGGTGCCTTTATTCTAAGTTAACACATTAATGCTTTTTAGCTCATTAACTTATGCATCAATTCTTGCTAAAGCAAGTTATACATCTGTTGACAATCCTATCCTAAAATACCCACACCTGGTATCAGTTCAGCTCCTGTGCTTGCCTGGCACCCTTATGTACCAACACCCCTTCTGAGCAAGCTATTTCCAGTTTCCAAAAGCTAGGGTAACTGCTGGGCCATTTTGTATGTGCTAAGGCTCCTACTTTACCTATCCTAACCTGATTAAGCCAATATCATAGAATCATAGAACACTGGAACTGGAACTCAAGGTCATCAAGTCCAGTCCCCTGCCCTCAAGGCAGGACCAAGCACCGTCTAAATCAGGGGTTCCCAACCTTTTTCGGTCCCCGTACCCCCTTGGCTTTCAGTAAACCTTCCCGTACCCCCTATTCAATATGAAAGGAAATAAATTCTAGACTCTAGAATCCACAACTTTTTTCACTAACACTACTACTTTTGGAATATTTCAATTAGGATAATCTAATTATTTACCAAATATTCCCCCTACCTCCTTGACAAGCTTCTCTTACCCCCTGGGGGTACACGTACCCCAGGTTGGGAACCCCTGGTCTAGATCATCCCTGACAGATGTCTATCTAACTTGCTCTTAAAAATCTCCAGTGATGGAGATTCCACAACCTCCCTAGGCTATTTATTCCAGTGTTTAACCACCCTGACAGTTAGGAAGTTTTTCCTAATGGCCAACCTAAACCTCCCTTGCTGCAGTTTAAGCCCATTGTTTCTTGTCCTAAGCCCATATCTCACAGGTCAGAAGCCTGTAGAATCCTTCTATTACGGCTAAGTAAAATAAAAAGCTAAGCTAGCTCTATGGACTACCAATTACGTTTTGTATTCATCTGACTGTTGTAAGGGGATTACTGCACAAATACAAAAGATTAATTCAAGTTGGGGCAAGCACTGCACCTAGCCAAGAGGAGCTCAATAGCTTCAGGACAGCCACTAATTTATCTATACTTCAGGGACAAAACTAGATCCATAAACTATCCCTCTATCCTGCTCCATTGACCAGTTTTTCAAGGGGGTAGGATTCCAATTTGTAAACGCAGGAGAACCAAACACCTGGAAACTTAAGATAAAGGGCTTCTGGAAGGATAAAAGTGACATTCAAGAGACAAGGGGAGTGCATAGAACCTGCCTAGAATTTCTGCAATGGGATGGCAAGCTTCTAGGTAAGACTCATAAGAACATAAGAACGGCCGTACTGGGTCAGACCAAAGGTCCATCTAGCCCAGTATCCTGTCTGCCGACAGTGGCCAGCACCAGGTGCCCCAGAGAGGGTGGACCGAAGACAATGATCAAGCGATTTGTCTCCTGCCATCCCTCTCCAGCCTCTGACAAACAGAGGCCAAGGACACCATTTTATCCCTGGCTAATAGCCTTTTATGGACCTAACCTCCATGAAATTATCTAGCTTCTCTTTAAACTCTATTATAGTCCTAGCCTTCACAGCCTCCTCTGGCAAGGAGTTTCACAGGTTGACTACACGCTGTGTGAAGAAGAACTTTCTTTTATTAGTTTTAAACCTGCTACCCATTAATTTCATTTGGTGTCCTCTAGTTCTTCTATTTAGGGAACTGATAAATAACTTTTCTTTATCGGCCCTCTCCACACCACTCATGATTTTATACACCTCTATCATATCCCCTCAGTCTCCTCTTTTCTAAACTGAAAAGTCCCAGTCGCTTAACCTCTCCTCATATGGGACCCGTTCCAAACCCCTAATCATTTTAGTTGCCCTTTTCTGAACCCCTTTCCAAGGCCAAAATATCTTTTTTGAGGTGAGGAGACCACATCTGTACACAGTATTCAAGATGTGGGCGTACCATAGTTTTATA
Organism: Rafetus swinhoei; assembly: GCA_019425775.1. Lineage (NCBI taxonomy): Eukaryota > Metazoa > Chordata > Testudines > Trionychidae > Rafetus > Rafetus swinhoei. The sequence continues at coordinate 45,299,100 of CM033449.1, forward strand.
CAGGGGCAGTAAGATATTCTGGGTCTTATTTTCTATCCCTTTCTTAATAATTCCTAGCATCCTATTTGCCTTTTGACCACCGCTGCACACTGTGTGGAAGTTTTCAGAGAACTGTCCACGATAACTCCAAGATCTCTTTCCTGATTTGTCGTAGCCAAATTAGCCCCCATCATACTGTACGTATAGTTGGGGTTATTTTTCCCGATGTGCATTACTTTACACTTATCCACATTCAATTTCATTTGCCATTTTGTTGCCCAATCACTCAGTTTGGTGAGATCTTCTTGGAGTCCCTCACAGTCTGCTTCTGTCTTGACTATCCTAAACAGTTTGGTGGTATCTGCAAACTTTACCACCTCACTGCTTACCCCTTTCTCCAGATCATTTATGAATAAGTTGAACAGGATTGGTCCTAGGACTGACCCTTGGGGACACCACTAGTTACCCTCTCCATTCTGAAAATTTACCATTTATTCCTACCCTTTGTTTCCTGTCTTTTAACTAGTTCTCAATCCAAGAAAGGACCTTCCCTCTTATCCCATGGCCATGTAATTTACACAAGAGCTTTTGGTGAGGGACCTTGTCAAAGGCTTTCTGAAAATCTAAGTATACTATATCTACTGGATCCCCCTTGTCCGCGTGTTTGTTAACCCCTTCAAAGAACTCTAATAGATTAGTAAGACAGGATTTCCCTTTACAGAAACCATATTGACTTTTGTCCAACAAATTATGTTCTTCTACATGCTTCACAATTTTATTCTTTACTATTGTTTCGACACCACAGGAATGTTGAATGTTATTATATTATGGTCACTATTCCCAAGCGGTCCTGTAACGGTTATTTCCTGGACCTGATCCTGCGCTCCACTCAGGACTAAATCGAGAATTGCCTCTCCCCTTGTGGGTTCCTGCACCAGCTGCTCCAAGAAGCAGTCATTTAAGCCACTGAGAAATTTCATCTCCGCTTCTCTTCCTGAGGTGACATGTATCCAGTCAATATGGGGGTAATTAAAATCCCCCATTATTATAGAGTTCTTTATTTTGGTAGCCTCTCTAATCTCCCTCAGCATTTCAATGTCAGTATCGCTGTCCTGGTCAGGTGGTGTAATATATCCCTACTGCTAATTTCTTATTATTGGAGCATGGAATTACTATCCATAGCGATTCTATTGAACATGTTGATTCACTTAATATTTTTATTTCATTTGATTCTACATTATCTTTCACATACAGTGCCACTCCGCCACACACCCGGCCTGCTCTATCCTTTTGATATATCTTATATCCCGGTATGATTGTGTCCCACAGATTTTCCTCATTCCACCAGGTTTCAGTGATGCCTATTATGTCAATCTCCTCATTTAATACTAGGTACTCTAGTTCACCCATCTTATTAGTCAGACTCCTAGCATTTGTGTAGAAGCACTTTAAAAATTTGCCACTGCTTATTTGTCTGCCCTTCCTGATGCATTGGATTCCTTTGTACGCGGTTGTTTCTCTGCTCTGGCCCATGGTTTGCCCTCTCCCCTCCTCTCTTTCTGACTACAGCTTAGAGAATCTCTATCAATGGATTCTCCTCTAAGAGAAGTCTCCCTCCGATTTACGTGCATCTCCGCACCAATCGGCTTTCCCCCATCTCTTAGTTTAAAAACTGCTCTACGGCCTTTTTAATGTTTAATGCCAGCAGTCTGGTTCCACCCTGGTTTAGGTGGAGCCCATCCTTCCTGTATAGGCTCCCCCTCTCCCGAAAGTGTCCCCAGTTCCTAATAAATCCAAACCCCTCTTCCCTATACCATCGTCTCATCCACGCATTCCCTCTGCTCCCATTGAATGCTCTGTTCCCTTGAGACTTTCATCCTCCTTAAGAGCACTGGGGCTCTCAGACTGGAGGTGGGACAGTACTACAGTGTCCCGGAAAGTCTCATCAACATATCTCTCTACCTCCCTTAGCTCCTCCAGTTCAGCCACCCTGGCCTCCAAAGCCCAAACTCGGTCTCTGAGGGTCAGGAGCTCCTTGCAACGGGTGCACACATATGCCACCCGCCCACAGGGCAGGTAATCATACATGTTACACTCGACGCAATAAACAGGATAGCCCCCACTCTGCTGCTGGGCTTCTGTCCCCATTTTTCTAATGAATAAGTTTACGTATAAACTGGGATTCTTTTTAAACCTCTGGAATATAGAGTATTATAAGAGTTATGTTTTAAAGAAGGTCAGAAGTCACTAGTGCCCTCTAACCTCCCCCTCTAACCTCCCTCTCCAAACTCCCTGTTAGCTGTCCCTGGTCGCTGAGTCACAGGCTTATATAGCTCTGGTAGCCCCTCCCCCTGACTGAGGCTCAGCCAATTAACAGAGGCTTCTAGATTTCAAACCTTTCAGAAGCTCCTTCAAACAAACAAACAAACCAACCAACCAGACAAACACAAGCTCAGCACACAGCAAATAACTCCCCCACACACAAACACACACTCCAGACAGCCACTTACCACAAGGGTCCCGTTTTACTCCTCTTTTACCTGGAGAACTCCCTCTCCAAACTCCCTGTTAGCTGTTCCTGTTCGCAAGCTCCCTGGTCACTCACATGTGTATAGGCCTTCTGCTGGTTTAAAATCCTTTATGTTCTTTCATGCTTTGCTGTGTTCCAAATAGTAAAAATCACATGATACTTTAGTATGTTGGTTCTCCACTGGGGGTGCACAGAGATCCTCCAAGGAGTACATCAACTCATCTAGATTTTGCTTAGTTTTATAATGGGCTACATAAAAAGCACTAATGAAGCCAGTACAAACTACAATTTCATACAATGATTCATTTATACTGCTCTAAATGTTATGCACTGAAAGGTACAATATATATATTCCAATCAATGTATTTTATAATTATATGGTAAAAATGAGAAAGCAAGCAATTTTCACTAACAGCGTGCTGTGACACCTTTGTATGTTTATGTCTGATTCTGATTTTTAAGTGAGGTGAAACCTGGGGGTACACAAGACAAATCAGACTCTGGAAAGGGGACAGTAGTTTGCAGAAGTTGAGAGCCACTGCCTTATTTTAGTATAAGTAAGCTGTCTGGCCGCTGTATTATCCACTGACAAGAAGCTCCTGAAGGTGCCAGGCCTGCTGAGTAACCACCACTAATACACAAGGTGCTTTAGCACAGGGCCCAGTCTAAGAGTGGGAGAATCATGGACTATTACCCCAGAAAGGGCAAGTTTCAAGGACTAAATCTTGGAGGCAGTGCACTGAGGGTATATCTATACTCAGCAATTAAACTCCCACAGCTGGCCTGAGTCAGCTGACTCGGGCAGCCGCAGATGTTTGGCTGCTTTGTCTCATACCCACTGAGACCAGAGATTGGTCAAAGGTACCCTCTGACCGTGTCCTATTGGTGGGAGCATGTGCTCATTTCACAACTTTGTATAAGCCTGTGACTTAAGAATGATAGACTCTGCATACCACTGTTTTCTTACTTCCTTACTTAGTACAAAAGGTACAGTTGTCTATAGCCAAAAGGAAAGACAGACCGTGTGGACTAGCAATTTAAAATCACCTTGCTTCTTAAATCTGAACAGATTCCCAAGGGAAAGATGGAGAAGAGGAGAGGGATTGGTGTGAAGAATATTCTGACATTCTGTTGTGTCTAAGTAGTCAAAAGGAAAGGAACAAGAAAAACAAAAATAGAGATATCTGCTTTGCCTGAGCACCAGCAGATAAAGAATTACCTATAAAATTCACTCTGCAATCTAGGGATGCGAACGGGTAACTGGTTAACCGGTTACCTGCTAAGCATCACGCTTAAAGGTGATGCTTATCAGGTAATGGTTAAGTGTTACCTGGGAGCAGCCAGCCCTGCCAGCAGAAGCTGCTTCAGCCCAGCTGCTTCCAGCTCCTGCCAGTTCTCAGCCCATGTAAGCTGGGAGTTGGCACCCTCGCGCGGTGCCAAAAGTGGCAGCTTTAACCCCACGTCAGGCTCCTGACCCAGCAGGGAATCAGAAGCAGCCCGGCTGGAACAGTCCCAGCCCACAGCATGGGGTTTGCTGCAACCCAGCCCTGGTCGGCGAAGGGGGCTGGGCTGAAGCACCCCTCTCCCATTCAATCAGTTAACCAGTTAAACTTAGCGTTTAACCAGTTAACTAATTAAATGGGATTTTATATCCCTACTGCAATCTGAGAGTTTTAACGTGGTGTCACTGTACAAAAAAGTCTCAGGGTATAATATATTTAGTAATTCAAACCAAGAGCTGTTCAAATATTGAATTAAAAAAAGAATGACCTCTGTCATTCTCATCCCAGGAGGGGAGAAAATTATCTGAACACAGTATATTTCAGCAAGTGCCTAATTATATATTTAAATACCTTCCTGAAGTAGGGTCTCAAATAACGTGTATAAAAAGGACAAACTGAAAGAAAGTTTTCTAACAATAAAAGCATTAATCAGAGAGACTTCATTGTCCTGCTTGAACTTCAAAACCAGATCAAGATCAATGGGAAAGTAAAAGAAAGAGGAATCTCCCACAACATTCTGATTTTGGCAATGCTCAGTTTTGCAATCAACAAATACATTTTGTTCATTCAGATTTTATTGTACCCTAGTCTAAATTGTCTTCATCCTTACCACAGAGAAAAGAACTAATTATTTGCTTCAGCAACAGTAAGTGAGATAGTTGCCCAGCCTATAAATACTATTGCCATAGCAGGTAAACATCAACATTAGTGAGTCTCTTTCAAATGGTTATTTAAGAAGCTGGTTATTTATTTTATTTATTTTGTCCACTAGATGGCATAAGATTTTCCTTTAAAAATCAGTTCAATACACAGGAGGGTCAAGTTCTAACATTTTTTAGGTTCGTTGTCACCAAAAGGGATTCATTTTTAGGTATTTTCTCATTACAGAGTATTCGAAAACACAAATCTTTCCTGTTCACCAAAATTGGTGTTGCTCAACAATACAAAATACAGGACTATGTAGCACTTTAAAGACTAACAAGATGGTTTATTAGATGATGAGCTTTCGTGGGCCAGACCCACTTCCTCAGATCAAATAGTGGAAGAAAATAGTCACAACCATATATACCAAAGGATACAATTAAAAAAAAATGAACATATATGAAAAGGACAAATCACATTTCAGAACAGAAGGGGGATGCGGGGGGGGGAAAGGTAAATGTCTGTGAGCTAATGGTATTAGAGGTGATAATTGGGGAAGCTATCTTTGTAATGGGTAAGATAGTTAGCGTCTTTGTTGAGACCGATGCGTAGAGTGTCGAATTTTAGCATGAATGACAGTTCAGAGGATTCCCTTTCAAGTGCAGATTTAAAAGTCTTCTGAAGCAGGATGCAGGTAATTAAGTCGTTGAGACAGTGTCGTTTCTGGTTGAAATGGCAAGAAACTGTTTTTTCTTTGTGATCCTGTCTAATATCTGTTTATTAGAAAACCAACAATAGAACACCACTTGTCATCACCTACAGCCCCCAACTTAAACCTGTCCAACACATTATCAATAAACTACAGCCTATACTGGAACAGGATACTAAACTCCAAGAGGCTCTGGGAGACAGACCCATAGTCTCCTATAGACAACCACCTAACCTCAAGATGATTCTTACCAACAACCACAGGACATACCACACTAATACCAACCCTGGTACCTTCCCTTGCAACAAACCCCGTTGCCAGCTTTGTCCACATATTCACTCTGCTGATACCATTATTGGACCTAACCAAGTGAGTTATAAGATCAAGAATACATATTCCATCCAGAAATATAATTTATGCTATCATGTGACGAAGTGTCCGTCTGCTTTGTACATTGGACAAACGTCTCAGATACTTCGCCAAAGGATCAATGCCCACAAAACAGATATTAGACAGGATCACAAAGAAAAACAGTTTCTTGCCATTTCAACCAGAAAGGACACTGTCTCAATGACTTAATTACCTGCATCCTGCTTCAGAAGACTTTTAAATCCGCACTTGAAAGGGAATCCTCTGAACTGTCATTCATGCTAAAATTCGACACTCTACGCGTCGGTCTCAACAAAGGCGCTAACTATCTTACCCATTACAAAGATAGCTTCCCCAATTATCACCTCTAATACCATTAGCTCACAGACATTTACCTTTCCCCCCACCCCCCGCATCCCCCTTCTGTTCTGAAATATGATTTGTCCTTTTCATATATGTTCATTTTTTTTAATTGTATCCTTTGGTATATATGGTTGTGACTATTTTCTTCCACTATTTGATCTGAGGAAGTGGGTCTGGCCCACGAAAGCTCATCATCTAATAAACCATCTTGTTAGTCTTTAAAGTGCTACATAGTCCTGTATTTTGTTTCAGCTACACCAGACTAACACAGCTACATTTCTATCACTACTCAACAATACAGTTCTTCTGCAGACTAAAAAAGTGGATTGTTATGTAATCATAAGCTCTGGTATTTACCCCACTGTATAGTGGGCTCTTAAAGGAACAAACAGCAGCAATTTGCATCTGCTCTCTTATAGCTAGGTATGACAAATTACTAGACAAACCTCTCCCTCTTTTTCCCCCCTCTGAGAAAAGAGTTCTACAAGGCATAATAATGTATTTTAGAAAGACACTTATTTCAACAGGTGACAAAAATACATGACCCCATTGTGGTTATACAGTTGGGACCACATTCTTAACCTAGAATATACCAGTTTAGGGAGTTTAAATTTTTTATTGTAATCAGTGTACGATATCTAAATGACCTTTAATGTACAGTGTACAATATCTAAATGCTCGCAGGGCGGGAAGGGGGGAGGGAGGGAGGAGGGAGGAGAAAGCTTCATGCAGCTCCCCTGCCCCCAGGCTCTGATTGGCCTGGGGGCAGGGGAGTCCGCGAAGCCTCCTCTGCTCTACCTCTCACCCTGCAAGCAGCATGCGGTGCTTCAAAGTGCCACATGCTCCTCGTAGAGCGGGAGGAGGCTTTGCGTGTTCTGCTGCCCCCAGGCCCTGATTGGCCTGGGGTGGGGGAGTGTGCCAAGCCTCTTCCAGGGCATGGGTGCCTAGTGGGAAGGGGGCACAAAGAGGCTCCTCCACCCCTTCCTGTTTGGGCCCCGCCCTTCCAGAGTGGCCCGGGGCTACTCAAATTTTTTTCAAGTGGCCCCCGGACAAAAATTATTGCCCACCCCTGCTCTAGACCCACAGTTTGAGTAAAAAACACAGTAGAAAATACAAAGGATAGCCCACATTTAGTATTTATTGAAGTTAGTCAACTCATACTTAAATCTCACTTAATTAGGGTGAAAAAAATTCAGAAGAAAAATAGTATACCCCTAAAATTATTTAGAATATTAAACAACTGAATAAATCAATTGGGCGCTGGGTTATGATTAAAATTTGAAATGTGAAAATACTACATAAAAAAGTGAGATATGGGATAAATGATATTAGGAGAGAATTTTGCTAGCATAAAATACTCTATAGTCTCTGAACTCAGAAGAGCACAGTATGGAGAAGCAAAGACTACACTGTGCTTCTCAGGAAGAGCAACTGCATAAAATGCAGCAATACATTCTGAGGTTTCAAGGGGATTCTTGTTAGCATTTTCTGTACATTCTGAATTCAACTAATTAAAGGGCAGTGAAGCTGGACAGCTGAGAGTGGTGCAAAGACATAATTCGAATGATAGATGAACTAAAAACTGCTTTACTGTGACAGGTCCATTTACAGTAATGTGCAATGCATTAGAACAAGCCTCTTTCACATTTTTTATGATTCATTCAAAAAACAACATAAAATTGAATTATAATTTAAGTCTCCAAAATTAAATCTGTTTTACTTTTTTAAAATCAGCATTTTGTATAGCAAACCTTGGCAGTAATAATTGGTTTGTATCTATCAGGCACTGTTGCTATGTATTTATCTATGTTTATACATATGTATTACTTCTAATCTACTGCTGCAATTGTCATTTCTATTATTCAACTTTATTCCCTTTTTGATTTTGTATGTGTGCAACTGTCTGTTCCTTCCTAAGTGAAGTACTTTGCATTTGTCTTTGTTGAATTTCATTCTATTTACCTCAGATCATTTCTCCAGTTTGTCTAGATCATTGGAATTATAATCTTATCCTCCAAAGCACTTGCAACTTGGTATCATCTGCAAACTTGATAAGTGTATTGCAATGATCTAAATTATTGATGAAGACATTGAACAGAACTGGTTCCAAAACTGATCCCTGTAAAACCCCACTTATTATACCCTTCCAGTATGACTGTGAACCATTGATAATTATTATCTGGGAAGCATTTTCCAATCAGAAGCTTCAGGGGGTAGCCGAGTTAGTCTGTACAGAAAAACCAACAAATGGTCTGGTAGCACTTTATAGACTAACGAAACATGTAGATGGTATCATGAGCTTTCGTGGGCACAGCCCACTTCTTCAGATGACCGGAGTTTTGAGTTTAGGATGTACAGACCCAAAATAAATAGGAGAGGAGGGGGGAAGGGGAGGTTGGAAAAAAAAGGAGGGGGGTGGGAGACAGGGAGCTAGAGGGAATCAGTAAGTATCTGAAGATTGGGTTGTTAAAAACGAAGCAGATAAGAATCAAAGTCAATTGATAGTATCCTTCCTGACATAGGAGTCTACACAAAGAGTTGTTTGCACCTTCAATGACTCTTAAGTTGATAGTGCCCCAACCATCCTTCATCACTATTGAGTCCATTAGCATGTGAATTGAATTTGCGGATGAACTCTAATTCCAATGTTTCTCTGTGTATCTGGCTAATAGAACTGGTTTGTGACAAGACAGCCACTTGAAGATCTTTTAAACAGTGATTAGGAAGACTAAAGTGTTCTCCAATAGGTTTCTGTATGTTTCCTTTACGTATATCTGATTTGCGTCCATTGATTCTTTCCCGCAGAGACTGTCCAGTTTGTCCAATATATATAGCAGTGGGGCATTGCCAGAATGATGTAAGGGGTGCTGGTTCAGAGGGGGGTCAGGGCTGGGGCAGATGCTTGTGGTACAGGAGGAGGTTCAGGGTACAGAAGGAGATAAGGGGTGCTAGCTCTGAAAGGGGGTTTGGAGTGCAGTAGGAAGCTGGCCCAGGGAGGAAGTCTCAGGGCTAGGACTTGGGGTGCAGGAGGAGCTTTTGGATGCTGGCTCTGGGAGGGGTGTCAGGGCTGGGACTTGGTGTACAGGAGATGGTATGGGGTGCTGACTACAGGAGAGGGCTGGAGTTGGGGTTGCGACCTCCCAGCAGGCAGCACTTATCACAGGCAGCTACCAATTGGTACAGCGAGGCTTAAGGCAAGCTCCCTGACTGCCTCAGGCCCATGCCACTTCCAGAAGGGGCCAATGTGCCTGAGGCCCCGGGGATGAAGGACACATTGTTCCATGCGCTGTTCCTCTCTGCCGTCACTGCCCCTTCAGCTCCCATTGGTCAGTTCCCTGTCGCCAGCCAATGGGAGCTTCAGGGTATGGTGCTTGTTGTAATCCTGTTCACTCTTAATAGTTTCAGTATTCCTCTCCCTGACCTCTCCACCTCTCATTTTGCAGAAAGAAGGGTTGATAAAAATGGATGATTAATTTTAAAAAAATGAAACTCTATTTATTTAAGTAATGGGTTATTTTTTAAAAACTAAACAATAATCTATTGAAATAATTTAAATTACATAGAAAATAATTCAAGCAACACATTTACTTCCAAGTTTTAAAGACAGTCAAACTAGTGGTGGACGCCCCTGGCTAAGCATCAGGAAGGGGAGGTGATACTATGGTTTGACATGCAGCAGGGATACCATTTTAGGTTTGTTTTATGGGTGTCTTGGTGGGATTTGAGGTAGATAGAGTATTTTTTTTCTTATTTGCTAAGCATCAATTATTAGCATTTGTAATGGATGATATCCCTATGAATATTTCTATAGCTGTGTTCAGTAGTTAAGGAGTCTATTTAAAATAAATAGATATAATATGAATTTTAAAAACAAAGGCCGTAGTTTCCATAGTCTATTCCTTTGTCCCCAAGAGCTTTTCTGTTTACTTGCTCTGTATCTTTCTTCACATTTGCCATTCCCCTGGGCACAGCAATCTACTGCATAAAACAAAATATAATGGACTTACTGTGTAAATGCTAGATGTAAATTTTTCTCCAAGTGAAATTTTTGTTATGTATTTAAACAAATACAAAGATTAAAAAATATATTTGTAGTCAGCAGTTACAAATAGTTGGGTATAAATAAGGAGGCATGCATTCTCTCTCTCTCTCTCTAAAGAGGACAAAAGTATTCTTGTCACATAAATCATAATTAGAAACAGCTGATCCCAAGTTAGGTCCAACATGTGTCTGACATTTCCAATCATTTCAATATTATTCTTTGGAGAGAGGGGAATGAGATGTAACTGCAGCACTATACATTCCATATTGCAGTTTATAATCTTATTTCATGTTGTTATGGTTGAAACTTGTCCAAAGGGATTGAACTGAAACTATCAGAGGCATATAAAGGTCAGGACCTGCAAAGTACTGGTTACCGCCAAGAGGTGCTAAATACATTGGACTCTGATCAGTGATTCTAGGATCAGGCCCCAACAATGGAACATAATGGTGGATGTGGACATATGTCACTAACAGGAATGAGCAAACAGTGACTTCTTAATGATGACCCATCCACATACAAGTTTTTTCCTCTTTCCCTTAACTAATCTGAGAGGCAAAAAAATAATCATAAAAAAGCTGCACTCGGGAAATTTAAAATCCTAAAGTTTTGATATATCTATCAAAGTAGCAGAAGGGTAGCCGTGTTAGTCTGCAACTTTAAAATCAATGAGCAGTCCTGTGGCACCTTAGATACCATTTACAAACAAACTATTATATATAATATATTGTATAATTACCTTTCGTGGGTAAAACCCACTTCATCAGATGAGCTGGAGTGGAAATTAGAGAATCCAGAGTACATATAACAGCAAAAGCAGTTACCTGTCAGTTGTAGGACCAGTGTTAATGATGCTAATTGACTCAGGCGGAATGTGTCCAATTCATAGCTTTTGATGTGTAAATGCAAATATCAAAGGCAGGGGAAATAAAAGTAGGTTAAGTGAAAAGTAACTGCAATATTAAATCAGTTTTTTTATTAACTGATATAAATCCATTTTGACAGTCTGTGCAATTATAACACCACCTTGTTCCCTCACACTCCCCTAATTTCATTTTTGAAAAATATTCTTCTTCTTCTACTACACATGAGTTCTAGCAGCAAGCACTGTGATGAGTCCTGTTAAAAGAACAACAATATTGCATCACAAACTTAATCTGAAATCTTTTTTCCCCTTCCTCCTCATCCTCCTGTTCTTTATGTCCCAAGACGAATTTCAGCCAATCAGTTCTCTATGGAAAGCTGACATTTTAGGAGATTGCATGAAGTGCTACAGTTAGACAAGTCAGGCTCCAGCAGCAAAATATAATGTATTTATGCTGGATTGGCCTGCACTGAAAATTAGTTATATTTTATTAATATTGATTTTGTCATCTTGAAAAGTCTGTGTTAGTTACATAGCATTTTATGACCAATATGCTGACTTAACAGTAAAAGACAAAAGATTCAATGAATCACTTTTTAAAATAGGATTTTTTTGGCAGAATGAAATACAATTGCAATACTTTTATTATTTTTAATTTTAAAATCAAAACAATCTGTTGTTTATAATCAATTTTTGTACTGACTGGCATTCAGACAAAATTACGTACTCTGACTTACAGTTCCTAGCTAAGTTGATTGATCTGATGGGTGAAACAAATGTCAACTCCCAAAAATGAACCAAGAATAATTTCCAGATATTAGTCACAGTCTTTGACAGAAACCAATCAAGCACTGCCAATAAAACGTCTAATGCTTTTAAGCCCATTCCTCTTTCATTATCTTAAAAGTTGGTTTACCTTGAACTTTAGGATCTGACTGGGGTGGACTGTGCCATATTATCTTGTCATTGATGGGTTTTTCCTTGAGCGATTTAAAATAAGTGGTCCCAGGGGAGAAATTAGAGACATGTGAAGGAGAACACAGAAGTCCCGTAATGGACCTCAGACTTCCATAAAAACTTCCAGCCTCCATGGATCACAAGTTTAAAACTTGAGCATTTTACTACATAACAATGGGAAGCTTACCGCAAGACTGTCATTACAATATTTATTTCCCATCCACTATACAAATTGTTAAACTCTGTCAGCTATCAGCTGATTCTCAGCTGATCAATAGTAGTTTAATGAAAACAAAGAAACAATTGCATTCAACATACAGAACTACAATGACAGTAAAAGAAAATCATGTGCAGGAAAAAAACTTAAAATAAAAATAAAACTTATTTTACAAGCCAGTTAAATGAAATATACAAGTATTACTTACAATTACTAGCTGTTCCTGTACAGTTCAACCTGAGCTGATCTGCTACCAGCATCCTTTAAGTTTGCTATATACATTTCCCAACAGCCTCATGCTCTCCTTCTGTGTAGTGTCTCCAATCCAGACTCCCAATCAAACTGGGCAAATAGACTGCTATGTATAATAGACATTTACTTAATTAGTCTGACAAGTAATGGAATTTTGGGTGGGAGAAAAGAAAAACCACCCCCATCCAACTGCCTGTACGTTTCATAGCTGAAACACCACATGTTGGCCATATAAATGACTGCCTGTTCCAATAAGCTAGAAACAAGACAGCTATAAAGGAATTACAGCAGTGTGTGCATACAATGAATTCTCTACTGAATTGATTCCAGCTTGAAAGACATTGATGTATTTTCTAACTGATTCTGTTCAGGAGACAAGCTTTTGGAACAGTGCATCCAGCTCACAAGCCTATAGATATCCATCACACTAAGATTTAATCAGCTGCACTGTGGACCAAACCAGCAACCCCTCCTTTATTTCTAACCCAATCCAAAAAATACATTTATGTATTGTTCCTAGATGTTCATATTAAAGAAAAAAAAAGTAGGGCTCAGCAAAATGTATTGCAAAGATCCACTCTTAGAAGACAAATTCTTCTTGAGGCTTCTAACCTTCAACTCCCTGAAGGTGCATTGCAGCAATGGTAGAAATTGATTTAGTGAAAAGCTTCTATTAGTGAGAGTGCTGTTCTCATCAGAAAGTCCCTCCCCTTGCTGTAATCAATAATTTAAGCAAAGCCAAGAATCATGTCAGCCAAAATGACCATGGAAAATGATTTTTCCCCTGTAGAGTAGAAGTAAAATTAAATTAAAGTCTAACAGGAAATTACTAAAATTAAAAAATTAGTTCTGGGAACCTTAGTTGCATGCCATAGCCTAGATCTTTTTGTTCTCCAAAAGCTTCACAAGTTGAAGAAATAATCAAAACTTTACTAAAAAGGGGGAGAATGTCTAGATTTAATGTATTCTTCCTTGTGACAGTCTGTTATGCTCAAATAAGAAATCCACTCTACAGAGCTATAACTCTCATTTGAACTTCTGTCTATTATGGCAGTGCTGTTAAATCAATATCTGTCAGTGTTTTGCAGCTATCTCCAGGTGTTCTTAACCCAGCTGAAAAAAATGGCTTCGTTTTGAAATCTAATCTTGCCATATCTCAATCTAAAAGCAATTTTAAAAATAATAAGAAAAATGGGTGTGGTTAATATTATTTTATGCCAGCATTTAGGAAAAATAGATGGTATACTTTTGTGTTGCATATGTCAATGCTTTTATTTGAAAATCATATTTGATAAATTAGTCTACAATATCAAATGATTGTATATATAGATGTACAATATCAAATTTTCACAAAAAATAGCTACAAGTTTCAAGCTCCCACAAGACCATAAACAGTGAGTAAAAATTGATAGTGCATATTTTAAAACTTACGAATCATCTCTCTTGAGCATCATTTAAGTGTCATAGACAAACCTACTGTGCAAATGAAAGAAAATGCCCTGCCAGGCACCAGAAGTCCAGCGCTTAGGCACTATGGGAAGCCCATTTAATGTCATTATATTATACCCTGCTGGGTCTTGGTGGTGGAGATTTATGGCCTAGTTTTCACAGATCCTAAGCACCTGGGTGCACAAGACCTCTTAAAACAAAATCAAGCAATTAATTCTTAACTGTGGAGAATTTACTTGCTTTGATGGAATTGCCTAGAATACTTGCTCATTTCAAGACGGGGACCAAGAAGCCATTCTAAAGAGATGAAGTTCAAATTTAGTTAATTTTCGATGCACCACCTCCTTACTTGCAAAACCTCCCCAGTATCATTGTTGCAGGTCATTGGAGACAGCCTTGTATGGGCCTAGACCTGACCTATCTCCCATTAGGAGAGGAGATGTGGCCTCAAATATTTTCTCTAGCCTAGTTCTTGTATTGGCATCCATTACTCCCTAGGGGTATGTCTAAACTACATCCTTTTATCGAAAAAGGGATGTAAATTAGACATATCGAAATTGTAAATGAAGCCGGGATTTGAATTTCCTGTGCTCCAATTACATAATGGCGGCTGCGGCTTTTTTTCGAAAAGCTGCTTTTCGGAAAAAAAATGTGGTCTAGATGGGTATCTTTCGACAGAAATGGCCCGTTTCGAAAGATCCTGTAATCCTCATTTTTTGAGGGTTACAGGATCTTTCTAAATGGGCCATTTCTGTTGAAAGATCCCCGTCTTGACTGCGGGTGTTTTTTTCCCTGAAAAGCAGCTTTTTGAAAAAAAGCCACGGCCGCTGTTATGTAAATGAAGTGCGGGAAATTCAAATCCCGGCTTCATTTACAATTTCCATAAGTCTAATTTACATACCTTTTTCGATAAAGGGATGTAGTTTAGACGTACCCTGTGTGTCCAACAGCACCCCTAGGGCATGTCTATATTAGGGAATTATTTTGAAATAACTCCCGAAATAATAATTTCGAAATAGCGCGTCCACACTACAAAGCAGTGTTGAAATGGCACAGAATTATTTTGAAATAGCGCACCTACACTGATTGGAGTCTGCATCAGATTTAAAGCCTCCGGGTGCGCTAGGGAGGGCACCAGGAGGGCGGACACGGACACTTCCTGTGGCTGCTTGCTGAGGCTAGCTGAGACATGTGCTTACAGGGGCCCCTCTGTACCGCCACGTCTCTCACACCACTCCTCTGCTACCTACCCCTAGCGAGACACCAAACTGACGCTGTGTGCTCTGGTTGCCTTTGCAGATGCCACAGCACTTACAACATGGAGCGGAGCTGCTGCAAAGCAATGCCAGGCTTACGGGCCTCATGCTGTGCCTAATGGCACAGTTTATCCACGCTGCCCACATGCTGCTTCAGCATGATCACCAGCATGAACCAGAGGACCCTTTAACCCAGGTCCTGGTGCTCCCGCTGCAGCAAACGATACTCAAGTCCCTGCACACCATTGAACGCCGCTTCTGGCGGAGGAAGAACAGTTCCCGCTGTTGGGACATTGTCATGTAGCGATGGGACGACCAGCAGTGGCTCCAGAACTTCTGCATGTGGAAGGCCACCTTCCTGGAGATCTGTAAGTGGCTCGCCCCTGCCCTCAGGTGACAGGACACCCCACTGCAACCCACCATCCCCCTGCAGAAGCACATTGCCATTGCTCTCTGGTAGCTCGCCATGCTGGACAGCTACAGCTCCATCGGGAACCAGGTCAGTGTGAGGAAATCCACGGTTGGGGCCGTGCGCCTGCAGGCAGTCAAGGCCATCAACGACATCATGCTGTAGAGAGCCGTCACTCTGGGGAACGTCGATCCCATCGTGGATGGCTTTGCCGCCATAGGCTTCTCCAACTGTGGGAGGCCATAGACGGCACTCACATCCCCTTCCTGGCTCCCGACCACCATGCCTCAGACAATATAAACAGGAAGGGGTACTTCTCTATGGTGCTGGTGGACCACAAGGGACTGTTCACGGACATTACCGTCAGCTGATCAGGGAAGGCGCATGATGCCCACATCTTCCAGAACTCCTGCCTGTTCCAGAAGATTCCCGTTGGCACTTTTGCCCCCAATTGCACCATCGGGGTCAGAGATATGGACATGCCAATCCGTATCCTGGGCAATGCAGCCTACTCCTTCCTCCACTGGCTGATGAAGCCCTACACGGGCAGTCTGGCCCCCACCATGCGGAACTTCAACACCAGGCTCAGCAGGTGTTGCCACAGGGTGGTGGAGTGTGCGTGCAGCCCCCTAAAGGGGAAGTCCAGGCATCTCCTCACACACCTGGACCACAGCGAGCACAACATCCCTTATGTGATGGTGGCACGTTGTGTGCTCCACAACCTCTGTGAAAGCAAGGGGGAGATTTTCCTGCCAGGGTGGGGGACAGAGACTAATCGGCTGGCCAGGGCTTACATGCAGCCAGACACTTGTGCCACCAGGAGAGCACATCAAGGGCTGTGCTCATCTGGGAGGCTTTGAGGGAGAGTTTCAGCCAAAGCCTCCTGTGAGACTCTCCCCCGGGCCTCTCCACAAGGGGTCCCTGCATTGCCCTTGTGTGGCTTTCCTCCCCCACTCCTCCCTTCCCCTCTTCCTCCCTCCCCTCCAAAGCAAATAAAAAAAGACTTAAAAAAACTATTTATTTAGGGGGATATACTACACGGGAGAGACTGGAGAAAGAACCTGGAATGGGGAAGGGAGAAGGGGGGGCTCAGGGATGGAGCTGGGACTGGCACCTGCCTCGGGTCATTCGGGAGGCTTTGGCTGCCAGAGAGATCCCACTGCCACATGTTCAGTGAGTTGGAGGAGGTAGGAGGGTGGCTAGTGGCCTGCTCCATGCATAAGGCCATGCACTCCATCACAGAGGTGATGGAGGAGCACATGGGCTCATGCTGGCATGCCAGCTGGCTCCACATGGCCTTCTGCTGCTCCCAATCAGCCCAACACTGTTGGTCGAATCCCCGGACAAGGGACCTGAGACAGGCCATCTAGTTCCACAGAAGGTCTTCCCAAGTTCACTTCCTCCAGTGGATCCCACAGAGTCAGAAAGATGTCATGGGAGGTGGTGGATGTGGGCATGCTCACAGCTGACCGAGCTGTGAAGAAAAGTTACAAGGGCAGTCATCCCAGGAGACACTGTGTATAAAGCCTAGCCCTACTCTCTGTGCTGACACCAAAAGTCTCAGTTCAGATGACAGCGATGTGCTTCAAGCGAGGCTATCTGTTGCTTAGACCCACAGCCCAGGGACAAGCAGGCATGGGAAGGTGCCAGCCAAGCCAGGAGCCTGCGGGTGGGAGAGGGGGACGGGACAGCTTGGCTTCCATTTGTGTCTTACACACACTTGATCTGGCACTGACGCCATCCTGCAGAGAGAAAACTTCTATCCTTGCCCGTGGGGGGACGGGGGAGGCGGGGGGGAGAATTATTGCAGGAGGTGTGTGTAAGCAGCAGACTCCACTTGCTGGAGAGAGTGCTGCAGTTTCCCATGCAGGGGATAGATCTCTTCTGCATCACCATGCTTGACTGGGAGCGAATGCTCCCTGAGTGCAGGCATGAGCCTGTGCTGGGTATGGCACTGCTGTGTGTTTCCATGACCGCAATCTCCTTAGTGGTGACTTGTCGTGAGACGGTGTCCCCCCACGGAGTCCAGAGTAAGGCAGGCCTCTCTAGGAACTTGTGAGATGATCTAAGGAGTTCCTGTGTGAGAGCGTCATGGAGCTGCGTGCTCCAGCCTGGCGCTCCATATGCACCCACGTGCACAGGCTGTTGTGTGACCACCAAGCCAAGAAGGCCAAGCAAGGAGCACACAGCCCCTTGCAGCCAGTCACCTGCTCCCCCCGCCACCATGTGTATAGGGAAAGTTATGGAACTTACCCTGAAGTGCCTTTGCTGGGATTGTCCAAGACCTAGGAGACATCCTGGGAAGGGGAGGACTGGCTCCAGGGTGAGGAGTAGCTCCTGGCTGGTGGGCATGGTGTCCCAGCTGGCCTGCTCCTCTTCATCCGCAACCCTGCCCTCATGGAGGCTGACACCGGTCATGTCCTGGACAGACTTCACAACAGGGATGGTGGGGGGAGAGGTGACCAGCCCACCTCCCAGGATGGCATCCAGCTGCTCCTAGTAGCAGTAGGTGCGAGGAGTCACCCCAGAGCCTCCACTTTCCTCCTTAGCCTTATCGTAGGCCAGTGGGAGCTCTTTTATTTTCATGTGGACCTGGTTGAGGGTCTGCATATGTCTTTTTTTAGCCAGGCTGGTGGCTATCTAGCTGTAGACATCGGCATTCCTCCTCCTGGTGTGGAGATCCTGGAGGTTGGTCTCCTCCCCCAAGACCTCGATGAGGTCCTGGCTGGTGCCCTCTTTCGTCTCTGGCCAGGGGCATCTGAGGATGCTACGGGGATGCTGGCAAAGTTTGGGGAGCGCTGAGGTCCAACATGGCTCCCATGATGGGTGCTGCATGGCACAGGGCTGGCAAAGTTCTCCTCATGCCACAAGCCCTTGTCTTTCTGCCTGCTGCTTTAAAAGGCTCCACAGGAGAAGGGGAGCACTGGAAATGTCAGGTGTGGCCAGAGCCGCCACAAGTGCAGTTGTGAGAGACCTTTGGAGGCCAATTATTTCGAAATAGCAGCAGCTGAACATCCACACTCATGCTATTGCGAAATAACCATTTCAAAATAAGAGTTATTCCTCATAGAAAACTGGAGTAGTTATTTCAAAATAACCAGCCCATTATCATATATATAGTAGCCCAATGTCTGTGACTCTGTAACACTGAAACGCTGGCTGTTCCCTCTGGGCGGCGCTGTTGCCTCCCGCCGTGGCGCTCGGCTGACTTCTGTGCCGCTCAGCCTGGCCGCCGCGCAGGAGCAAGAGGCGCAAGCGGCTGTTTGGGGGCCGCGCTCCCCATGCAGCACGGGAGTGCTGCATGGGGAGCACGGAGCCCAAACCACCGCTTGCTCCCGCCCGGCGGCCCGGCTAAGTGGCGCAGAAGTCAGCCGAGTGCCACGGCGGGAGGCAACAGCGCCGCCCAGAGGAAACAGCCAGGGGGCAGAGCCTGGACGATGCATGCGTCTCTGACGTCAGGAAAGGGCACCGGATTCAAAAAGGAGGAAAGCGGAGCAGACACAGAGGACGCAGAGGAGACAGAGAGGAGAACGGAGGAGGTGGAGAGGAGGCGGAGGACAGCAAGAGAGAGAGAGAGACGCAGCAGGAGGAGGAGAAGAGAAACACAGAGTGAGAGGCGGGAGGGAGAGAAGAGAAAGAGAGAGAGAAGGAGAGAGAGGCAGGAGGTAGACGAAAGGTGAAAGAGAGAGAGGGCGAGGCAGCAGGAGAAGAAGAGAGAGAGAGGCCATTTGTGCTGCTTGCTCCCGCGCAGCGGCCCGGCTGAGCAGCGCAGAAGTCAGCAGAGCGCCACGGTGGGAGGCAAAGGGGGGTGGTGACGTACACGCCCAGGGGGCGGGGCCTGGATGAGCGTGCATCCCCGATGGAGACAGAGTGAGAGGCAGGAGAGGGAGACGAGAAAGAGAGAGATGGAGCGGAGACAGAGTGAGAGGCAGGAGGAGGAGGAGAAGAGAAAGGGAGAGTGAGAGGCAGGAGGGGAAGAAGAGAAAGAGAGAGACGGAGAGAGAGGCAGAAGGCGGAGGAGAGCTGAGAGAGAGAGAGAGGGGGAGGCAGGAGGAGGAGGAGAGAGAGAGAGACACGGAGCAAGAGACCGGAGGCTCAGGAGAGAAGACCGACGTGGAGGAGAGACCTGAAAATCCCATGTTATGACGGGCTAATTGGCTAGTTTCAAAATAATAGGCTTGGTAGTGTGGACTCTGTTATTTCAAAATAACTCCCTAGTGTAGATCAGGGCCTAATGATAACAGAGTTATGACTGATCTCAAATAAAGAATCTATGGCCCTGATCCAGTGAAATCAAATTATTTCAATGTGTTGCACTCTCCATAACATCATACCTAATAGCTATATTTAAAGAACATTATTGAAGTTACAAAGTTAAACTTTTAAAATTTAGGAAATGCTAGAAGTAAGATTGCCTGTGCAACTATGATTTGGTCTTCTTGTATGTGAGCTGTGTGATACACTGTTTAATTACACGACCACATGCTATTTTTTCCACGGGATCACTACACAGGCTCCACCTGCTTTGGGGCTGAATCAGGGTTGAGTGGTGCCGGAGACTGTTGTCTGTAGGATCCATGCTTCATTTGTTGCGAAGATGGAAGGTGTGCAATAACCTAGGCAGGAGATAGCAGAAATGACATTGTGCAAAAATAATAGCAAATATGTCAGGCAACCACCTTGGCTTAACAGAGAAATCTTCAGTGAGCTTAAATACAACAAAGGAAGCTGACAAGAAGTGGAAATTTGGACAGATGACTAGGGAGGAGTATAAATATATTGCTCAAGCATGCAGGGGTGTAATGAGAAAGGCCAGAGCACAACTGGAGTTACAGCTAGCAAGGGATGTGAAGGGTGTCTACAGATATGTTAGCAACAATAAGGTTGTCAGAGAAAGTGTGGGACTCTAACTTAAGGGGGAGGGCAATTTAGTGACAGATGATCTGGAAAAAGCTGAAGTACTCCAAAGTTTTCTTTTGCTTTGGACTTCGCAGACAAGGCTGGCTCCCAGACTGCTGCCCTGGGAAGTACAGTATGGGAGGAGCTGAGCAGCTCTCAATAGCGAAAGAACAGGGTAAGGACTATATAAGTCCCTGGGGCCAGATCTAACGCACTGGAGGGTGCTCAAAGTGATGACTGATGTGCTTGCAGGTCTATTGGCCATTATCTTTGAAAACTCGTGGCAGTTGGGATAGGCCCCAAATGAATGGAAAAAGGCAACTATGATGCCCATCTTTTAAAAAAGAGAAGGAATAGAATCAAGGGAAATACAGACCACTCAGCCTCATCCTAGTTCCTGGAAAAATCATGGAGCAAGTCCTCAAGGAATCCATTTTGGAACACTTGGAAAAGAGGAAGATGATCAGGAACACTCAACATGGATTCACCAGAGGCAAGTCATGCCTGACCAACCTAATTGCCTTATTTGATGAGATAGCTGGCTCTGTGAAAGTGGTGGACATGACTTTAGTAAAGCTTTTGATATGGTCTCCAACAGTACTCTTGCCAGCAAGTTAAATTAGTATGGCTTGGATGAAGGGACCATAAGATGGACAGAAAGCTGCCTAAATCATTGGGCTCAACATGGCAGCTGGTTTCAAGCGGAGTGCCCCAGGTGTCGGTTCTGGGTCTGGTTTTGTTCAACATCTGTATTAATGAGCTGGATGATGGGATCCTCAAGTTTGCGGATGACACTAAGCTGGGGGGGAGAGGTAGATATGCTAGAGGACAGGGATAGGGTCCAGAGTGACCTAGAGAAATTGGAGGATTGGGCCAAAAGAAATCTGATGAGGTTCAACACCGAATGCTGCACATAGGATGGAAGAATCCTATGCACTGTTACAGATTATGTGGCATTTCTGCAGAAAAGAACCTGGGGATTACAGTGGACCAGAAGCTGGATATGAGTCAACATGTGCCCTTGTTGCCAAGAAGGCTAACGGCATATTGGTGTGCATTAGAAGAAGCACTGTCAGCAGATTGAGGGAAGTGACTATGCCCCGCTATTTGACACTGGTGGAGCCACAACTGAACTACTGCATCCAGATTGGGACCCTCCACTACAAAAAAGATGTAGACAAACCAGAGGGACTCCAGCTGAGGGCAACAAAATGATTAAGGGGTTTGGGCACATGATTTATGAGGCTGAGGGAACTGGGCTTTATTTACTCTGTAGAAGAGAAGAATGAGGGGGAACTTGATAGCAGCCTTCAACCACCTGAAAGGAAGGGGGGTCCAAACAGGATGGAGCTAGGCTGTTCTCAGTGATGGTACATGACAGAACAAGGAGCATGGTTTCAAGTTTCAATGGCGAAGATCAAGGTTGGATATTAGGAAAAACTATTTCACTAGGAGGGTAGTGAAGCACTGGAGTAGGTTATGTAGAGAGGTGATGTAAAAGCCGTGGCTGGGGTGATTGAGTTGCAGTTGGTCCTGCTTAGATGACCTCCTGAGATCTCTTCCAACCCTAACCTTGTATGATTCTAAGAGGAAGTATGGTCTTACAGTTCAGGCAGCTGAATGGCCTGAATTCCCTTTTTTAAGTTTGGGACCCTTCCCACCAGAAAGCAGCCAGGATGGGTTCATGTTGATGCGGCAAACTTTCTTACAGTTTCTTGAATTCTTCTTAAAGAAAATTGTCTCTCCAAATCCTTCTAGGAGTCTAAGTCAGGCAGGAAGGAGACAGGGCTCCCCAACCTCTGTCTCATACAGATGCGCTAGCTATTGATAAATCTGTGCTTTCTTGCCTTGGTGCTGAAATACTACAGCTGTGACAAGCATATTAAAATAAAAAGCTGGCAGTAGGGCGAGAGCAAACATCTGAAGTAGTTATGACGGCGGCTGAATGTCTGGCTGATCATACATTTAATTGCCCCTCAGCAGCTATCAGAAGCATCTCCACAAGTGTGGAAGCTCATCAAAGAATACAGTAAGTCTGTGGATGGGTGATGTAGGCTTGAACATCTCACTTAAATGGTGTGGTTTCTAGAAGAAATCTGCTTATCTGAACAGGATTTAAATATGTTGATGGTTTTACTTGTCAGATAACAAAATATTCTTGTGACAGGATAAATCCTTTTCTGTCCTGTCAACTCTAGAAACATCTTTTCTACACAACATTTAGATAACAAGGGAAGCAAATCAGGTGAGGAAACTTTTATTGGGTTCAGGTTTGTTTACTCCTTGGCAGAACTGAAAGACAGTTTAGTTGTACAACCTTAATTCAGCCCCCATTGTGCATATGTGTTCTGATAGTCTTAATTACATGATCACAGATTATTTATTCCACAGGACCCCTACCTTATTCAGTGCCCAGAATGGGTGCTGCTCACTTAGTGAGCAGCTATTTAATGCTTTGATTTCTCCTCATTGTTGAATGTGTGACCCTCTGCCTTCTTTAGAATCTACTACTGTAGTCAAAATCTGCTCTGGAAACAGAATTATTAATATTTATGGATTTCTCTATAGTGCTCATCATTACAGTAGGTATTGGAGTGCTTCCCATATATTAATTAATTTATTTTTATGTTACCTGTTAGTTAAAGGGGTAGCATTATTCACATTTCACTGATGGGGAATTAAGGCACAGACATTAAGGTAAAAAGTATCCACTGGTTTTGGTTGTCCAATTTGAAATGCCCAGGATTTTCTATAAGCATAGACCAAGTGGACTGATTTTTCAGGGTACTTACCATTGTACAGTATATTATATGTTCAAAGCACAATTCCCACAACTTCATTTGCAGCTATGAATGCTCAAAATTTCAGCAAATCCAGACCCAATGGTCTCGAAGAGGAACATACACATTTTGACCACCTCTGACTAGTTCAGACTGACTTGACTTTGCCAGACTTTCCTATTTGATTTTAGGCAGAAATAGAAACCAGTACTTTCTCCAACCACTCGACGAGCCCCCCAAATGGTCTCATCTCAGAACTTGGACAAGCTTATAGATTCCTTTACAGAGACTCTTATCAACTTGCAGCTGCCTTGCCCTGCCCAAGCTGCTGCCTCTCTTCTCAGAGTCAGTCACTTCCTCTCCTACCTCTCTCATAGGGAATCAGCTTCTTAAGTCCCTCCCTGAGCCAGCTACCTCTGGTTGGATCATTTAGTAAGCCTGCTTTAGTCCTCAAGTCCTACAGATTTTAGTATCCACCCTATTAGCATGGACCAAGTGGACTGCATTTTGGCATGGATTCTATGCAGCTTAGAAAAATGCTGAGGCATAGATTTGTCAGGTCAATCTCATTCATATTTCACTCTTTTTTTCATAGCTTTATATGCTGGAAGCAGTTTTTTTTTTAAAAAGTCTGGCCTTAGTTAGCATTGGATCTTTGCCTGTTTCTTTAATAGCCTCTTCACTGTCCTCTTTAATATTCTCTAGAACAGTGTTTCTCAACCTTTTTTTGCTCATGGCCCCCTTCTGAGCCTCATTCATCACACGCCTGGCAGTTAAGTTTGGGTGGCCCCCTCAGAAACTTACTGTGGCCCCCTAATGTTCTGGTTTTTTCCATGTGGCCCCCTAGAAGTAAGGCGTGGCCCCCTGGCAAGCCATAAGGCCCACGTTGAGAACCAGTGCTCAAGAGGAAGACATTTGAACACATTTCTTAAAGATGGATCCTGTTTATACATTATCTTACTCTCTGGCTTCTCTTCTTCAAACACCAACCCTTCTTCCTTACTTCAAACTCGAGTTGTGAAACATGGTAGCCTAAGCGCAAAAGAGTTTCTGGAACAAGATACACACAATCTTACAGAGTAAGGCTAGGGTCTGGAATTGTTCTCATTCATGTCCAGGAAAAACAAAGGTCAAAAAGCTTCAAAAAACAGCTTGTGAGATTAGGGAAAAGAAAACAAGATAACAACCACTGCTGGTTAAATTTTATTTTCACTAGATGTATGCCTTCCTTCCCCTAAAATTATTTTTAAAAATCTTTTATGTTAACATAATAAACAGTAATCCCAAATAAAAGGGAAAATATTATCTGTTAAATATAGACTGTAAGTCCAGTAAATTGCATTACAATTTCCACTTCAATTTGTCTGATGAAGTGGGATTTGCCCACAAAACCTTATGCCCTAATAAATCTGTTAGTTTCCAAGATGCCACACGACTCTTCATTGTTTTTGCTGGATTCTGAAGTCACTGCCAACTGCTATAGTGATTAATTCAATGCCATCAGTCATGTTGCTACATATTCTTGTCATAAAAGTTTGTTATTTGTACAGTTTGCAGTTTGCCTTCCCCCCTTCCAAATCCAATATACTCTATTTTCCAGCTAACTAACAACAACAGTTAATGATGGTACATAGAGTTTCATTACATGAATTTGTAATGCCATCAACATTATAGTTCTGCACACTGCTTGCATAATTAAAAAGAAGCACAATATTTTCATCCAAATAGGGAACTATAAACTTTGCCATGTGAATCAATAAAAATGCCCTTCCCCCAATAAAACCTAAGGACCAGCAAGCAGGAGAGCAAATGACAATGACATAAGCCAAGTGACCAAATTCAGACACAGATGGACAGACCCTTGTAAAGCCAACTGAAGTCAAGGGTGCTATTTCAGTTTACACCACCTGATGCTCTGAGACAGTGTATCAAAAGCAAAGGCCTAAGATGAGACTGTGATGTGTTAAACCCCGCAGGGTATCATCACAAAAAGAGGAAAGAGAAGGTGAAGCCAGTCCTACCTTATGTCACCTGCCAGCAATATCAAGCCTGGAGGCAAGGCCTTGTGGCTAAAAGGAATTTCAAAAAGGAAATAAAACAGATCCTGAAGGACTCTGACAGATACATCTATCTGTGAAGCATAGAAGATTTAGAAGTGAACAGTCCTGCGCTTGGAAATGTAGAAGCAACCAAGAAGACGACCACAACTTCATTTTGTCTTATTATTCATTTGTTTGCTAAATAAAACCAAATCCCAGGAAACGAGTGAGATTGTTTATATACAGAGATTATCAACTGTACCTTAAAAGGGAGAAAAAAGAGAGTCAATTCCTTGAAATAAGAGATTTATTTGCTACAAGTTGGTTTCATTGTTAACAATGTGACCTGGGGTTACATCACTCAGAGTTTCTTTTAAGGCTGATACAGGTTGGACCTCCCTTGTCCGGCACCCTCAGGATCTGAGTGGTTCTGAACCATGTAGTTTGCCAGACCAGGGGAAGTCAAGGCTTCTCTCTGGGCTGTGGGCATCCCTGGAGCCTGGGCTTCCTTCCCCGCTGCTGGCCCCATGCCGGAGCTCCAAGGGTCAGCCTCTTTGGGCTGGGATTCCACCTGGCTCTGCTGCCGCTGGGGTTCTGGCCCGAGGCTGGGTATTGCCGCTGGCCCTGTTTCTACTGAGGATCCCCCCCAGCTGTTGCTGGCCCCGCTTCCACTGGGGTTCCTAGCTGATGAGTCCCCGCATCGACTGCCGGCTCAGCTGCCGCCTGGGGTTCTTGGCCAGGGCCGGAGGGGGATTCCTCCCAGCTGGTGGCAGCCACGCTGACACCAGGGTTCCCGGCCGGGACTAGGGATTTCTTTCAGCCACTGCAGGGGCTCCCTGGCCTAGGGCTCCCTGGTACTGGACTTCTCACCCACCGCAGGATCAGCCCCTGCCAGCACATGCAGGACTCCCAGCTGACTCGTGTTCCTCACTTCCAGGGCTCCCTTGTCCAGCAACATCCATGGTCCTTCCTTCCGGACTACGGATGTTGCCAGACCAGAGTCCCATATTTGGGAAGTTCAATCTGTATTTTGGTACCTTTCAACCTGAATGATGTCAGACTCCTTTGCAGGATTGCTATCTGGGTCAAAGCTTTCAGATTTCTGTCCTTAAAGTTAAGAGCATAAATTAGTCACCAATTTTTACTGAGGATGTTAAATTGCAGTTATCTGGCTAATCATGTAGTCAATCGTGTTGTCAACTGCATGTTGACAACCATGTAGTCGACAATCATGTAGTCAACTGCATGTTGACTACACGCTCTTCACACAGCGTGTAGTCAACCTGTGGAACTCCTTGCCAGAGAAGGCTGTGAAGGCTAGGACTATAACAGAGTTTAAAGAGAAGCTAGATAATTTCATGGAGGTTAGGTCCATAAAAGGCTATTAGCCAGGGGATAGAAATGGTGTCCCTGGTCTCTGTTTGTCAGAGGCTGGAGAAGGACAGCAGGAGACAAATCGCTTGATCACTGTCTTTGGTCCACCCTCTCTGGGGCACCTGGTGCTGGCCACTGTCGGCAGACAGGCTACTAGGTTAGATGGACCTTTGATCTGACCCAGTACGGCCGTTCTTATGTTCAATACAATTTGTATGGACTACATGATTAGATGATAAAGATCGCTTTGCAGAGCCACATTGTGGGAGCCACCTACTCTGCGGCTCTGCATTTTAAATGTAGTAAGAGCCCGGAAGCTCTTACTACATTTAAAATACAGAGCCGCAGCATCCCGGACCAGCGCGAGCCGGGACTGCTGGTTCCCAGCTTGTGCGGAGTCCAGCAGCCCCTGTTCTCAGTAGCCAGGGCTGGCTGCAGGTGGGGCTATTACCAGAACAGCCCCTGAGTGCAGCCAACCCAGGCCACCGTGAACAGGGGCTGCTGCCAGAGCAGCCTGTCCTATCCCCCCCCCCCCCCACTACATCTGACAGAGGCCTTTTAAGCTGGCTCCCCCCCAGCACCATCTCCTGTTCTCCCCCCTTGCTGCCTCTCATACAGAGAGCTGCCTCTCATACAAAGAGACAGATACAGAAATGGATTCCAAAATAGCTTGGCTGGCTGATTACTCTGATTTACCCGTTACATAACCATGCTCAATTTTGGTTCTCTATGCAAGCCTAAGAACTACCCACCCAATGATGTGTTCCAGTCAACTAATAAACCCTATCCTGTTTTTAAAAAGGCAGCTCATTGTCACTTCAAATATTCAGAAAGCCCCGTGCCCTGCAAGTTATAGCACAAGCTTTCTGCAGGAGTCTGGCTTGGCTGGATTTGCATCAGGGAGCCACACAGACAGAAAGTATTCACTGGTGCTAGAACGCTCAATTTTGGAGTTGTGGAGGCCAGAGGATTGTCCTGTGGAACATGGTGGGTCCTTGGGGCCCAGAACAATAAAGAGGTCACTCCCAAGGGACTGGTTACAGGATATGGCATAGACCAGACCCTGTGGATAAGTGATACTTCTTTTCTTTTGCTCTCTGACATGTACTGCTAGACTATCAAGGACTACGACATCAAGGAGAGGGTTAGAGAACATGAAGCTGCTGGACTATTTTGCTGGAGTATTCTTATGACCTGAAGTGTCACTGGAGTTGTGTGAAACTTGTGTCTCTGCAAACTCCAACTCAGGTCTAGGCAAAATATGGCCCGCAAGCCAAATCCAGCCCACTAAACTGTTGCATAAAAAAGCCTCCGCCTGAGCTCACTAGATTATACATGGATTTTCTGAAGCTACACCAAACTGTACGGTCTAAGGTTTTAAACTGTAACTCATTGTGATCTTTGTCAAACTTTGTAATCTGTGTAACTCTCAAACTTTCTGTAAACTGCAATTTTGTAATCTTTTTAACTCTCAGCTACCTTGCTTGTAACTTTCTCTAAGCTGCAGTCTCCCCTAAGTGAATGGAAAGAGAGTGTGAGTGTGTTTGAAGACGACTTGGAACAATGGAGCACATTTCAATGAGTCATCACAGTCTGGGCAAGCTCCTTGCTGGATAAAGGGAAGTCTGGGCATGCTCCCTGATGACAAGGTGAATGAGTCACAGGGGCCATTCAGACACAATATAAGGAGAAGGAGCACATGTGAGACTCTCTCTTTTTCCTTCCCCTGCTCCTGAGAAGCTCCTCTTCAGTGTCCCTCCTGACCAGCTTCCCCAGCCATGATGAGCAGACAGACCCTCCAGGATCCACATGCCTTGGCTCCTTTTGCAACCCATATGTCTGTGTAAGTGTGTGAGTGCCTGAGGGCAGGAATGAATGGGTGTGAATGAGTGAGTGAATGGAGGGGTGTGTGCTTGCTTGCGTCTGTGTGAGAGTTCTATCTTCTTTAGCTTAAACCTTTGGTGGCTGCTTTCTCCTCTTTAGTTTTACCTAGTGGAAATAAACCCATACTAGTGTAACCCTGGGTGGTCTCCAGTGAGAATATTTTTGGGGAAACATAAGCCACCAGATCTGGCCTGCAGATGCTGCCGGGAGCTCCAGACAGGCTGCCCGCTTGCCTCACCCCACCTGCACGCCACTCAGAAACAGGGCTGAAGGGTGCTTTTTCTTTAAAACTTGAGTCTGGAAGGAAGGGGGAAAAGCTTTAGGAGCTGCTTCCATCCCCAGCACAATCCCATTGGCCAGTTTCTGGGTAGAAACTGGCCAGTGGGAGCTGCCTGTTTCAATAAC
Source organism: Rafetus swinhoei (assembly GCA_019425775.1). Classification (NCBI taxonomy): domain Eukaryota; kingdom Metazoa; phylum Chordata; order Testudines; family Trionychidae; genus Rafetus; species Rafetus swinhoei. The sequence goes on from CM033449.1 coordinate 45,328,022, forward strand.
AGGCAGCCATGAAGCACAGGGGGCTCCAGAGCACATGGCTGCAGCTTGAGCAGGGGCAGAGAAGGCAGGGAGGCAGATTCAAGAATGGACTGCTGGCTGGTAAGTCTCCTGGCCAGAGCCTACCTTTGGCACCCAGTCCTTCCCTTCTCCAACCTTCTGTCCCCTACTCCACATACCCAAATCCTCTTTCCCCGTCCTATACTCATATCCCCTCCCAGATCTGGCACCCCAATCGCCTGCCCTACAGTCCCCTCCTGCCCTAGCTCATCCAAATCCCTGCACCCCCTCCTATACCCCAATTCCCTGCCCTAGGTCAATCCAACCCCTTCCACCCCAGTCCAGTGCTCCAGGTGACAACTGCCTCCTTCACCCAAACTCCCTCCCTTACCCCAAGCTCTCTTCTGCACCCAACCACCATCCCAGACCCCACACATCCTCCATTAATATGGAAGAATGCTGCCCTTGAACGTTTTCCAAATTCTTGGAGTGGCCCCCCATTAAAAATTATTGCCCACCCCTGCTCTAACTGAAGAGTAAATACTTCTCTGTGCATTATTAAGATGCTCAGCACTATGATACCTATTTGATTTAGAAACCCAAGTCTCATTTTCAAAAGGGATTCAGGTATTTGGGATCTTAAAACCCATGGATTATTAACAACAGTTTATTACCTTTACAAATCTAGGCCTTAGACCTGCCCCTCAGCAGAATCCGAATCTATACAGTCCCCACCAGTTAATAAATGTAACTGCCACGTAACTGCAGAAGGCAAAATTAGAACAAAATACAAGATAATAAAATAGACGCTGCCATTTTATCTATGGATCAGAATTTAAAGCAAATTAAAAGGTTATAAATTAAACAAATATTTAATAAGAAATGGAAAAAGAAAACCTTTGTCCTCCTATTTTTCTGAAAAACAGCCTTCCAGAGAGTAGTCTAGAAATATTCCCTGAGATTCCTTAAGGTCAGATTCTCCAACCCAGTAGGCAGTCTTGAAGTGGCTAGATATGATCAGTGGAGAATTCTGCCTGCGCAGCTGACCACTGACATAATTCTGGTGGAGGTAACTTTGCCTGTTGCCACTCCCTATGGCAGTTGTCCCTTGAATCCCAGTGTGGGGCAATGGGTGGAGGAGGCAGGTTGGGAGCATTCTGGTGGGTCTCTCTCAAAAAATACATTTACCATCACACAGATTAATTTGCTTTAGCACATCTGTGTGAGGTGGGGACTGTGGTGAACGGGGAGATAACCATCTTCTAGACATTCCAGTCATTCACTCAGCTAAAGTTTTATACTCAGTAGCTGTTAATTCTTTAACCTAACCCTAATAGCTTTGCCTGCAAGGGTTAAAACTATACACAGTGGGTCCTGGAGTGTCTCCAGGAATGCTAGGGAAGCAGGAAGTGAGTTGGCAGGAAGCCAGGAGAGCCAGTGGAAACAGAGTGTGAGTTTTGAATTGGAAGCAGTGGCCTTTCCTGTTCCTGTTGTGTAGCTAGAGCAGTGTGCCTCAAAGAGGTCTGCGGATCCACTTTGAGAAACCTGCTAACTGGCCGCTGAGGTTTGTTTATTTACCGGCTCCGCAGCCACGGAGCCTCATGGCTCCCATTGGCCCCAGTTTGTCGTTTGCAGCCAAGGGGAGCCATGGGAAGTGGCATGGGCCGGGCCGCGGTAACACCTCCGAACCAAGTAATTTTTTACCAAGTGTGTTTTTGTTGTTGTTGTTGTTGTTATAATAATAATTATTATTATTATTATTGTTAATAAAAAAAATCACCCTTTTAAGGCCATGATCGGATTCCTGTGTCCTGGAAAGCAGGAGGTTCTGTGTGCATATGCCAAGACTGCAAAGCCAAAAAGTTCCCTTTTCAGCTGATTGCAGCAGCTAAGTTTTATAACTCTCTTCAGCGGGAGAGTTAAAAGAGCTTAAGGGTTCCTCACAGAAAGGAAAGCATTAAATTGGTCTCAATGTAAAACCCTTCCATGCCACAAGCTCAGGATATGCAAAAATACTGTAGGTTTCAAAACTAGGTTCGCAAGTTTCCAGTTTTGCAACTAATCACATGCCCATTTTGTTCAAACTAATATTAAATGTTAACTGTTTCATTAAGAAATATTGTGCATGAGATTCACGAGGGAGATGGAAATAACGGAAATAAAATCATTCAGAGGAAAATAACAAAATACTCCTTTAACACTGTGATAATATATATTTGAATTATATATTAACTCTGAACTCTTATTTTAAGGTACAGGTTGGCCTCCCTGGTCCGGCATGATCGGGACCTGACCAGTCCTGAATGACCGAATTTGCCGGACCAAGGGAGGTGTTCCCTGCCACAGGCCCCAAGCCAGCCGGGCGCCTGCCTCTGGTTCCCTCTACCTTCTCCCCCGCTCCATTGCCGCTCGCTCCGGGCCCAGGCTGCCTTTGGTGGCCTGGATTCTCCAGCCCTGGATTCTCCAGCCCTGGTCCGTGCTGCTGCAGGCATCCAGGCTTCTCCAGCCAACCGTGCACTGCCACTAGCCGTCAGGGTTCTCCAGCTCCATGCTGCTGCAGGGCTGCCACAGGCTGCCAGGATTCTCCAGCTCCCGACCCCACGCTGCCACAGGCGCACCAGGCTTCTAAGGCTGCTGACCCCGTGCTGCCATGGGCTGCCAGGATTCTCCAGTCCCTGGCTCCAGCACTGCTGTGGGGCTCCTCCAGCCCACCTGTCCTCAGCCCCTGCCAGGCTGCTGGCCCTCCTGCCATTAGGCTCCAGGGCTCTCTGGTCCAGAAGCATCCGTGGTCCTTCCATGGATGTGGCTGGACCAAAGAGTAGTGGTTTTCAGAAGTGCAACCTGTACTGAGTGCTTTTTGAAACCAGAATTTTTTCCTTTTGCTAATGCAACCTATACAATTTAACAATATGAAGAGTTTACCTTCTTGCGGCAAGTAAAACTACTTCCAGAAGTTCTGGGTATTTTCGGCCCAAATCACTTCTCAGAGAAAAATAAAATATAGCTAAATGCACACAAATAAGCCTGACAGGTTTTAAAGTCTGAAAAGTTCATTGTTTTGAAAATTTCTTCTCTCTCGAAAGCTGTCCAGAATAAACAAATATTTCATGATACACTGCAGCAGTCTTAAAAAGAAGAAAGCAAGGAATACTCGCTTTATTTATGATCAAATATTAATTTTCAAAAAGACTCAGAATATCTAAGGTGCAGCAATAGCACATATAATGATTATATGTAGCATATACGTATTGATATTACTTATTCCCATAAAAAAATCAATTATTAATCCCTTGTAAATTGCTTCTACTTTGATTACATTCCATGTAACTCCAAATCCAACTAAAAATCAATGGAAAGACCCAGGATCAGCCCCTAAAAATAAAGTTTTACCCATTATACGGATCATTAAAATACTAAAAATATGTTATTTAATCTCTCAGTGTTTCTGAAGCACTCATGTCTGCAATGTATGGTAGCTGCCAATTAGTAGGCCAGATATAAATGGTATACAGCATGATGTACAGTAAGTGTTTGCAGATTAAAGGTCATAATACCTTCACCACCTAATAGGAAATGATCAGATAAAGGCACAAGTGATTAAGAGGAAAATCAACCAAAACTGTTCTTGACCCCTTTACCAAAACAGCAAGTTCAGATCATTCACTGGATTTATCAGCCAGGACAGATGGTTCATGCCTTATTTTACAATCCTGGCAGTGCCCTTCTAGGTTAGATAAATGGATTTAATCATGGACCACAGACTTCTGTGGATGTTCAGTGGTACAAAAGCTTTCAAATCACTGAGGACATCCGTGAATGGAGTCCCTGCTGACAACTATTTTCAGAAAATGTGCTTGATATTAAATATGTCTAAAGATACTTCCGTGAATCACAATTTTTGATGTTTATACCAGTGGTGGGGGTTTATCCCGTAAACATGAGCTGCTGAAACACAACAGCTTTGAAAAAATCAGGTTCCAACTGTCTTTCAAAACACCAGTCATGACATGCATGAGCTATTATGAAAGAAAATCCATATTTGGTTTCTTAACTTCTTTATGTCACATCAACAAACTATCTACTCTAGAAGAGGGATGGCATCTCAACAACAGATGTAAAATCCCACTTAATTAGTTAACTGGTTAAACGTTAAGTTTAATTGGCTAATTTATTAAATGGAACAGGTGGGGGAGGAGGGCAGTTCCAGCTCGCTGGGTTGGAGTGGCCCCCATGCCACAGGCAGGGGCTGCTGGCTCCCAGCCCATGTAAGCAGCAAGTTGGCAGCCTCGGGGGAGGGAGGGGGGTGTCAAGGGACGGCTGAGCTGCTGGCTCAAGGGCTGGGAGTTGGCAGGCTTACACTGGGCAGAAGCAGCAGTGAGAGGGGGGTTGCCGGCTCAGAGCTGGCAGCTACCCCACCTGCCGCTGATTCTACCCGCCTACCCCCCTGCGCAAGGCTGCTGACTCCAGGCCCAGCAGCCCCATTGGGCTGGAGTAGCCCTCCTCCCGTGACCCGGGTAACTGGTTAACCATTTTCTTTAAATGGGTGATGCTTACCCAGTAACTGGTTACCCGTTCACATCCCTAATCTCAACAATAAGCTTTTTGACAAGCCAGACAATAAACTAGCACAACACTCAGGTGTTTTAGTGCAGGGGGAGTTTTTGAAAGGGCACTCATGGTAAAAATCCTTAAAATTTACAAAAACCTTAGCCTCTAAGGAAAAAACATATTAAGAACAAAGAAATTGCCATACTGAACCAAGCCAATGTTTCATTTAATTCAGTGCTCTGTCTCCAACAGTGACCAGTAGTGGAGGCTTTAGAGCAGCAGTTCTCAAAGTGTGGTTGGGATCCCACAGTGGGTCGTGACCCCATTTTAATAGGGTTACCAGGACTGGCTTATACTTGCTGGGTCCAGAGCCAAAGCCTGAGCCCCACTGCCCAGGGCTAAAGCTCTTGGATTTTGGCCTCTCCATCTGGGACAGTAGGACTTGGCTCAGACTTTAGTCTCCCCTCCTGTGGTAGTGTAGTAATTTTTCTTGTCAGAAGGAGGTCACGGTGCAATGAAGTCTGAGAAGCTCTGCTTTACATGAATGAAAAAGAAGCCCTCATAATACATGAAGTGACTTTGGTTTCTCCCAGGACTGAATTAGTTTCTCTCCATTTTTTAAATTATATTTTCCTGTAGCTCAAATATAAAGGAATAAAAAAGTTCAGAAGTGAAACCGTGGTCCCGCTGACTTCAGCAAAGCCATAATTTCACCACAGAAACTACACCATTCCAGGTATTCCGTTACAGAAAAGTTAAGCCCACTTCACGGCACCATGAGACCTAGTCTACACTACCACAGACTGTCAATCTAAATTACGTAAATTCAGCTACATGAATAACATAGCAGAAGTCGATTTTCTTAGATCTACTTATTGCAGTAAGTCAACAGCCGACACTCTTCTGTCGACTCCCCTTACTACTCTCATTCTGGTGGAGTACTGGAGTCGACAGGAGAGTGCTTTGTGATCGATTTATTAAATCTTTACTAGACTTCCGCTGGATCGATCACTGCCCATTGATCCAGCGGGTAGTGCAGACATGCCCTTAACAAGCTCATTCTGAGGGAATAAATGGATCAGAGAGCCTAAAGTTAGTATTTTAAGAAGCTGACCTTACTTCAACTTAGACTGTCCCCCGCTTAACAACATTATCTCTTAAATAATGCCTGCTTATAATTCACTGAGGGGGGAGATTATTTACTACTGCTTTTGTCTGTGGAGACAGAATTGTTTCGGGGGGGAGGGGCACTGTCACAATATAAAAACTATTTTTAAACGAAAGCTTACATTCCACAATAAAGGAAAAATATCCAAAAATTGCTCAAAGCCCCTAAAGATCATGGAATAAAAAGAGCTTCTTTGTACCCATAGTTCTCCAGGGCCTCAGCTGCATAAACTATCAATTATGCAGAGAGCTAATGGACACAATATTAAACAATTTAATCAAACATACACCGTAGATGCCACTAACATTTTCTTTAACTAGTTTCTTGCTTTAGACAACCAAGTCGCAGCCTGTACATCATGCACACGAAGAAAGACTTTCAAATCAGAAACTGAGATCTTACTACACTGACCATATCTTGTCTGATAAAAAGAAATATCTAACTCTAAATGCTGATGCAATACAATATTAATAATTATTAATAATGGAGAAAGGAACTAAAAATAGCACACAGCTGGTATTAATGGTTTGTTTGGAGTTTGTGTTTGTTTTATATTTTTAATACTTATAGTTGACAGGACCAAATATACCACTTGGTCAACTAGGCATAACTCCAATGAAATCACAAGCATTGCATGGATTTACTCCAGCTGTGAATTTGGCCAATAATGTACTGTTGAACAATTTTGATAGAAAAGTAAAGTACTCCCGTAGTGAAACTCATGTTTACTACATACCTAGTAAAGATCAACTGGGGACAGAGAACAGGATTTGAGAGAACGCGATTTGTCCCCCCAGAAATTAATATCCTTTTACACAAATCCAAAAACAAAAAAGTGACAACGTCCCTTAACTACAGTAAATGAATTATTTGCAAAAATAACATAGAAAAGCTGTAAATTGCAACAGTGTCTCCTATAGACAACCACCTAACCTCAAGATGATTCTTAACAACCACCACAGGACATACTCCACTAACACCAACCCTGGAACTTTCCCTTGCAACAAACCCCGTTGCCAGCTTTGTCCACATATTCACTCTGCTGATACCATTATTGGACCTAACCAATTGAGTTATAAGATCAAGAACACATATTCCTGCTCATCCAGAAATATCATTTATGCTATCATGTGCTGACAATGTCCGTCTGCTATGTACATTGGACAAACGTCTCAGACACTTCGCCAAAGAATCAATGCACACAAAACAGATATTAGACAGGATCACAAAGAAAAAACAGTTTCTTGCCATTTCAACCAGAAATGGCATTGTCTCAACGACCTGATTACCTGCATCCTGCTTCAAAGACCTTTTAACACCAGAGTTGAAAGAGAATCCTCTGAACTGTCATTCATGCTTAAATTTGACACTTTACACCTAGGTCTTAACAAGGACGCTAATTACCTTACCCACTACAAAGATAGCTTCCCCCAATTATCACCTCTAATATCATTAGCTCACAGACATTTACCTTCCCCCCCCCCATCCCCCTTCTGTTCTGAAATTTGAATTGTCCTTTTCATGTGTGTTCATTTTTTTGATTGTATCCTTTGGTATATGTGGTCGTGCCAATTTTCTTCCACAATTTGATCTGAGGAAGTGGGTCTGGCCCACGAAAGCTCATCACCTAATAAACCATCTTGTTAGTCTTTAAAGTGCTACATAGTCCTGTTTTTTTGTTTCAACAGTGCTACCACACTAGTCATCATTACAGTTCCAATAATTAATAGGACCCACGCTCTCAAAACGTGAAACCCAGTGATGTCAGCTTCTGAATTAGCATACAGAACAATAGCATTCAGCATAAGGTGCATGATTTAAATTTCAGATTTTATTTAAAAGCGTCACAACAAATTGGTTTTTTTCCCCTAACAGCTTTGAATTTTTTTAAAAAGTCCATCTTTCCTCCATGTAAAAGCTGAAAAGTAACATCTTTTACCCTGCAGGTTTTGTACTTGTCTATCGTGTACTAGAATGACCAGTTAACATCACCACTATTGCATTAGATGCACCCTCTGTTTGTTTTATATGAATAATTTCTCAGCAACAAAGGGTTAGGTGTTTAAAAGAAATGAATGATTATCATTTAAAAGTAATTAAAACTTCAGATTTTTTAAAAATTAAGGTCTAATTCAGGATCCATCATCACTGGACTACAGCTGTGGTAACTGATAAAATCCCTTTTATAGAAGGTTGCCAGCTTTATTAACTTCATGAGGAACCATGCAACAATCTAACCTTTGGGTTTAGCTATGCTTTACTTTATGTATTTCAGGGTCAGAAGGGGCCATAGTGATCATCTAGCCTTATCTTGTAGCTCATCACTCTCCCAAAACAAGCTACTGCTTGGTAAAGAGCATTAAGGGGCATCTTGCTATTTTCAATTTCTCTTTCTTTTCCCAGATTGTCTCACTTATCCCCAGCTGTCTGCACAATGAGATTCAAGAGAAATGCCAAACATATTTTTAGAGTGGTAGTTACTAAGAGTTGAGGAAAACATTTCTTCACTTTTGTACCTGTTTCATCGGGTGAACTTGGAGAAGCACTGTCCTGTGATAACGTTGTCCAGCTGGAATCTTCATCACTTGGAGCCAGATTCTGAATCCGATGTAATGCACAATCTGTTTTGGCTCCAGTTTTAGGATGGTCCTTCTTAGTCTCAGGACTTGATGATACAGTGGCTACTTGGCCATCTTCTGGACTGGACAGCTTGTTTTGTTTCTGAGGCAATACATCACCATTGACAATCACGGTGGAAGCCTGGCTGTTACTTTGTGCTGCTTTCTCCTCCATCACTACATGACTGTTCCCAAAATTCTGTTCTAATTCCCTGGCTGATGTTTCCAGATCTGCATAGTAATTTAGGAAGCTCTTGGTCCTCCTAGGTTGAGAGGAGAAAATTTCACAGCCTGCAGAATCCTGAGGGGTTGCCTCTTTACCTTCTAACTTCTCAGAAGTAATGTTTATCCCTGCAGTTGTAGTGAGATTTTTGTTGGGATCCTGTTGCCCCTGTTCTGCTGCTTTTCTAAGCTGATTTTCGCCATTCTTCACCAGCTTTATATTAGCAGAGTTGTTCCCCAGAAGGGGCTGTGCTGCTGGATCTGAAAGGCCCATGGCTGTCTGAATGTTAGTTAATGCATATTTTTTCCTGCATTTTGGGGGAGTGCTGTTCTTTGTTTCTGTATGCTTCATTTCCGCATTCAACAGTTCATTATGGGAGGAGCGCAAGTTAAGAGTATTTGGGGGAGTGGCAGGATTATTGCGATTCACAACGTCGGTTGTGCTATTGCTTGCCATAAACACAGCCAATGCGTCCACACTGGAGTCAACTAGAAAAGAAAAAGAAATATTCATGAGATACTCCTTGTAGTAGAGCTTTTGGAAAAGGGATACAATGCTTTATTTAACTGGTAAACAACAGTTTCTACAAACTAAGTAGAAGGGAAAACAGATACCTTACAAAAAGATCAGTTTGTCAAATATGGAAATTCAAAAGCAAAAAAGGTGGCGATGACACTGGGGAATGTTACGTTGTTAATAAAGGTATACAATATTTTTACTCCAATTTTTATTTTACATTTTTGAATGTTTGAGCTACACTAAAACGCCAATTGTCTGGCATCCAGTGGTCTGGCACTCCCAATAGTCCGGCACCAACTGGAACCCAGAAGTGCTCCGGCCAGCTGGACAATTGGAGCTGCTCCATGCCGCTTCCCCAAGTCCGCTGCTGCCGCTGCTGAAACTGACCAGTGGCGGACTTGGGGAAGAGGCGCAGAGCAGAGCAGCTGGGGTGCTGCCGAGTTGGTCCCGCAGCACCGCCCCTCACCCCTCTGCTCGGTGCCCGGCAGCACCCCAACTGCTCTGCTCTGCCGAGCGGCGGACTTGGGGAAGCTGCGGAGCAGAGCAGCTGGAGTGCTGCCAGGCGCCGAGCAGGGGGGTTAGGGGCGGCGCTGCGGGACCAACCGGGCAGCACCCCAACTGCTCGGCCCCCAGCTTCCCCAAATCTACCGCTCGTCAGTTTCAGCCGCAGCGGATTTGGGGAAGCCATGGGGCAGAGCAGCTGGGGTGCTGCTGGGTTGGTCCCGCAGTGCCGCCCCTAAGCGGCGCTGCGGGACCAACCCGGCAGCACCCCAGCTGGCCTGTCGCCGGCGGCTGCGCGGGGCTTCCCCCGCCTCCCTGCATAATGGCGAAGGGTTCGCCCCACGCCGCGCCATTCCCCGCCGACCTCCCCCTCCGCCCCCGACCCCTGACAGCCCCCCTTCCAGAGTACCTCCTGATACTCTGGCATATCCGATAATCTGGCACCCCCTGGGTCCCAAAGGTGCTGGATTATCGGAATTTTACTGTACTATGCTCCAACTAGGTATATTTTGGGGAGGAAAAGAAGTATTTTGCATCTGCTTTGGAGTTCTGAAGTTCATTATCCTCTTTCTCACTAAAATGTAATGGTTTCACCACCTCCTGAGCCAAGAAGTAGGGCAAGAATTTATTTAGGACCCACCAATAGTGAGTTGAAGAGTGAGTGGCCCTATAGACCAAAGCAAGATACTGCTACCTTCCCACCCTGGTAGAAATGAAACATTGTTATTGCTTATTTTAGGTCTGATTAGCAAAACCAGCTATTGCCTCTTAACAGCTTCAAGAAGGGTACCACAGCTGTTTATTCATTTTTTGTACAGCTGTTTGCTCATTTCCATTGGCAATTCTTTAGTGATTTTATACATGCATACTATGCTATTTTGCTATAGTGTTTTTATAATACTATATATATTTAGCAACAATTTTCTCACATTCACAAAACAACACTCACAATTCAGCTAACGTTATCCCTATTGCAATTCTTCCGATTCCAGAAGAGTTACTCCAGGGATGAATGTGGTTCACTATTTTTACAGTTCATAGCATCTGTGGCTACTGATAAACTGTAATTCCAAACAGACACTGCATATACTCCATATAATTATAGAATACTGGAATGGGAAGGGGCCTCGAGAGGTCAAGTCCAGTCCCCTGTCCTCAAAGCAGGACCAAGCACTATCTAGATCATCTCTGATAGATGTCTATCCAACCTGCTCCTAAATATCTCCAGAGATGGAGATTCCACAACCTCCCTAGGCAATTTATTCCAGTCTTTAACCACCCTGACAGTTAGGAAGTTTTTCCTAACGTCCAACCTAAGCTTCCTGTGCTGCAATTTAAGCCGATTGCTTCTTGTCCTATCCTCAGATGTTAAGGAGAGTAATTTTTCTCCCTCCTCCTTGTAACATCCTTTTAGGTACTTAAAAGCTGCTATCATGTCCTCTCCCAGTCTTCTCTTTTCCAAACTAAACAAACCCAATTCTTTCAGTCTTCCCTCATAGCTCATGCTCTCTAGACTTTTAATCATTTTTGTTGCTCTTCTCTGGACCCTCTACACAATTGCTTCGTCTATGCCTCTCCCGGAGGGGCATAAGGATCTTGCACAAAACAGGGTTTTTGCGCAACACAAAACGTCCACATTACTTTTTTTCCCCCACAAAAACCCTTTGCGCAAAAATGGCTTGCATAAATTATGCAAATAAGGCACCGCAATATGCTAATCCACGCCTCATTTGCATACTCGCTGCCGGCAAAACCAGCAGTGCAGACATAGCCAATTTGTCTACATCTTTCCTGAAACATGGTGCCCAGAACTGGACATAATACTCCAGCTGAGGCCTAATCAGCACAGTTCATAATCAGTCCATAACTGAGCTACAACATTCTTCTACTTTTCTTACTACTTGTGGGCAACTCTCTGACATCATGATATCTGAAACACTGCTCAAGCTTTCAGAGAACTAGGCTTGGGCAGGAAGGGGATTTTCTAATAGGGTTGCCAACTTTGTACCCGGACATAACCGAACACCTCCCTTGCAAGGCCCTGCCCATGCCCCATCCTGCTCACTCCATCTCCTAGTCACCCTCATTCACTCACTCACTCATTTTCACTGAGCCGGCTAACGGGGCAGGTTGTGGGAGGACCTGATGGCTCCAACTGGGGATGCAGGCTCTGGGCTGGGGGAAGAAGGGTTTAGGTTGCAGGAAGAGGCTCTGGGCTGTGGCTGAGGGACCTGCTGGGTGGAAGGGAGAATCAAAGCTGGGACAGGGGGTTGTGGCCTGGGGGTGTAAGAGGTGCAGGTTCCAGGTGGCACTTACCTCAAGCAGTTCTTGGAAGCAGTGGTATGCCCTCTCAGCTCCTACATGGTGGCATTTGGGGCAGGGACAGCATACAAAGCCCCTCAAGACGCCCTGGCCTTTTATGCATAGAAGCTGGAGGGTGAACATGCCAGCTGCTTCCTGGGAGCTGCGCAGCGTGGAGGCTAGCATCAAACCTGCCAGCTCCACTGTGCGGCACTGCCAATCAGATAGTTAATGGCTCAATCAGCGGTGCTGACCGGAGCTGCCAGGATCCCTTTTCGACCAGGGATCCCAGTTGAAAACCGAACACCTGGTCATCCTATTTTCAGACCAATGAAATGATCGAATAGAGTATTTTTTATATATATATAAGTATCCATGGTTTCCCCTGCTGCCTATTGTCACTCCCATGGTAAAGTATGACTTCCATTAATAATAGAAAATACACCATGAATTCTTCCTGTGACTCACTCGTTTGAGAAATGCAAACAAATTATAAACCAATTAGTATTCACTCCCTCTGACAGAGTACAAAGCACTATCTCTGTTGTTGCTAGTTCTCTCAGTAAAGGCTGATTTGTGATATGCTTGTTGCACACTAAAATGAGGGTGTGACTTCAGATATATCCATGGATAAAAGAGTACAGTGTGAGCCGGCCACTAGGAGAGCATTCCAGTTAAGATATAGTGTGCATCTGAGTATTCAATCTGTGAAAGAAAAGACTACTCTAAAATATGGATTTACAAAAAATAAATTCTTTGTGGGCTTTTTTTAAATATGCAAAATATAAGGAGCACTATATGAAAGGTTTATTTAAATCCAGGTAACACCTGTTAACTTTAGTGTTTAACTTATTTTCAAATTTGTATACTTCATTTTGTTTTAACCTTAGAAAACAGACTAATGTATCCTTTATCTTTATCTTTTCCTCTATGCCAAAAGGAATCCCAGTCTTAAGAGTTACAAAAGGGTTTAAACACATGATTTTTTCATTATTTGATTACCACGATTTCCTCAAATTCTGGTCTGTTAGTCTTTTAGCTTTAGTTTTTGGTTAATAATAAATGCATATATTCAAGTATTCCAATTGTAACCATAGCACATGAAAAAAAAAAAATCACAAAATATCAGAAATTAGTGTGTTTTTAGAGGTAAATAAATACTTTTAGGAGTTATCACACATCCTCTCTGTCTGGTTGATCCTTCAGGATGCAAAGTAATATTATGACTCATGTGGTTGAGGACTCAACATAAAGTTATGAACAAGTGTCCTCTGTTATAAAGGAGCTTCAGGGGATAGCCGAGTTAGTCTGTTACAGAAAAAAACAGCAAGCAAATGGTCTGGTAGCACTTTATAGACTAACAAAACATGTAGATGATATCATGAGCTTTCGTGGGCACAGCCCAACTCCAGTCATCTGAAGAAGTGGGCTGTGCCCACGAAACCTCATGATACCATCTACATGTTTTGTTAGTCTATAAAGTGCTACCAGACCATTTGCTTGCTGTTTTTCTCTGTTATAAAGGCATGTATATAGATGTTTTTGTCTTATAAAATGGAGTAATTTGAATTTATTGACTAGCTTTTTAAATTTCTTGTAGTTTGCATGAAACCTGAAGAAAATACAAAAGTTATATGCTCACAGACTTTAAGGTCAGAAGGGACCATCGTGATTATCTAGTTTGACTTCCTGTACATTTCAGTTCACAAAACCTCATCCGCCCTTCCTTGACCTATAGCTTATAATAGATTCTTGTTAACTTTAGTGTTAACTCATTTTCAAAATTGCTTATTTCATTTAAACCTTAGAAAATGCATCCTTTCTCTCTCTCTTTTCCTCTATGCCACATAGAGTTCCACTCCTAAGAGTTGCAAATGGGTTTAAACACATGATTTTCCATAATTTGATTCTGATTACTGTGATTTCCTCAACCCTCTGGCTGAGTTACTGAAGTCCTCACATCATGATTTAAAGACTTCAAGTTACAGATAATCTGCCATCTGCACCCTAGCCCCATGCTGCTAAGGAAGGTGGAAATCCCCAATGTCTTTGACATTCTGACTCAATGACAATTCCTTCTTGACCCCTCACATGATAACAAGTTAGCCCCTGAACATGTGGCAAGAACAGGGCTGGGCAAAATACAGCCCGCGGGCCAGATCCAGCCCGCCAAGCCACCAGACCCAGAAACGCAGCTGCAGGGCTCCATTTCTGTTTTGAAACTGGAGGGGAGGGGGAATGTTTTAGGAGCTGCCCGGCCCCCAGCACATTCCCATTGGCCAGTTTCTGGCAGAAACAGGATACAAGCAGGGAGCCCTGTTCTACAGATCCCAATGTCCCCTGCTATGTTGTTCTAGTGACTTTTTGTGTGGAAAAGAATTCTTAAAAAAAGACACCTTCCTAGGTAGTTCAAACACATCCTGACAAAAATCAATATATGGAGATATATGTAGAAAACAATACGATTCTTAGTCCACTCAATAAAGGTCTGGCACTGATATACCAGATATACTGACTCGTTCCTAGAAAGTTAATAATGAGCTCAGGTTTTAAAAGGCTGAACTTGAAGTTATTGTACCTCACTGTTGTTTATGGGTGGTATACATTAACTTACATGAACAACTCCTAATCTTCATAAGCTAAAGAGTGCACCTATTCAGATGAGAGAGAGGGGTAAGGACAGTATGTCCTCTCATGAAGCATATTTCTTCCATTGATTCTGCCCTCATACTCATATACACATTCATTTACAAAATGCTGTTTCTACACTACCACTTATCTCCAGAGTGCCTATGATTTGTGTTCGACTCTTTTGTTCTACCTGAAACTGAAGTATTAAGCTGAGCTGGGAGTAGCATCAGATAGAAACAGATGAGTTGGGAATTAGTATTAAGGGTTGTGGGAAGGATTGGACACGAGTATGTATCAGGGAGAGGAGAACCAGAATAGAATGAAGACAGCAAAGGAGGAGAAGGAGCCAAATGGTTAGACAGGAAGAAATTAGGGAGAAAAGGAGCTGGAGCCAGATCAATAGCTGACAAAGTGAGAGCATACAAAAAGGTGAAGTGAAGATGAAAAATAATGGGAGGCAACAACAAACTAGGGGATATATGTGGAGAAAATCCATACAGTCGTGAAGAGCACTTCCTATCCATCAAGGATGGAAGACACTGCCTGAGAAAGAATTACTGCAAGTACTGGAGAATATGAGTGCTTAGGAAGGGCTTAAATTACTCAAAGAAAGGTGGGAGTGAGAAGAGAAAGAGAACATAAAGGCAAAAAGTAAGAAGGAAAAGATAACACTCTACTTTAGGCACTAAGATGTTTTCATTCAGCTTTTCCAGAGGAAGCATATCCTAATTTGCTATTCAGAACTCCACCAAATTAGAATTCTTTTGGCACCTCTTCTTCATTCACCTCCTTTAATTCAGATTCAGGTGCAACCATTTTCACGTGATTAAATATCATAGTTAGGGTTTTCCTATCAATTCCCCAGAGGTCCAAGCCAGTTCCAAGCCATCTTTCCCCCCTCCATATTACCATTTTGATTTGGGAGTGCTTTCCACTCACTTCGCTCAGATGTATAAGTGATGACACAAGAGGCAAAGCAAGGGAGGCGCTGACCCCAACTCTATTTCACATTTTCCAGTACACCATATAGCACGGCGGCCTTTACATGAATATACTTCACCTTTCTGCCTGCCAACCTTTGATCATCCAGTTCCACTATAGCCCTTTGGTGTCAGGGAAAGCAAACCTGGACACTGTATTCAAGGTGTGGGTGTACTACAGATTTATGTAAAGGCATTATGATTTATATTATTTTCTATTCCTTTCCTAATAGTGCCTAATATTCTGTTAGCATTTTTGACCACTGCTGCTCAAATATTTCAGAGAATTGTCCATGGTAACTAAAAAAATCTTTTTCTTCAGTGGTAACAGCTAATATAGGTCCAATTATTATCTTTTTCCAGTGTGCATTATTTTGCACTTATCAATGTTCAATTTGATATCCCCCTATAATTCTCTGCAATCAGCTTTGAGCTTAACTATATTAAATAATTTTATATCACCTGAAAACCTTGCCTCTTCATTGTTCACACCTTTTTCCAGATCATTAATGAACATGTTGAACAGCCCAGATTCTTGGTAACCCCATTGCTCACCTCTCTCAATTCTGAAAATTGACTATTTATTCCTACACTATTTCCTATTTTTAGCCAAATACTGATCCATGTTTGGGCCAGAATTATTTCACATTTGTACAGTGCCAGACATAATGAGGTCACATTGTGAGTGGGGCACTACTATAATACAAATAATATTAACTAAGCGGCCCTATTCAATATTTTTCAAAAGCCACGACATAAACCTTATAAAGTGAAGGGCTTTTTTTTGGCTACAAGCACAACAAAATTAGTATATAAACAGAACAAATATTTTAAATAAAACATATTTGTTTGTGACTACTTTATTCTGCTTTTAAAAACCTCTCCTAAAGCAAGAATTTACTTAAGAATGGGATCAGTTGAAAAAAACAAAAACCAAAAAAAAAGAAAGGAACATGTTTGCTTATTCCACTCTAGAATGCAAAATTAAAACCAATATGGGCCTGATAAGAAGAGAAAGATTTTAAAAGATTCTGTTTATGGAAATATGTGAAAGGGCATCTGACCTTGAAGTACTTCTGACATGGATCACGGGGCTTCAGCAATGGATCAGGAAAAGGATTATAATTTGAAATCTGAAAAGAGGGATCATTTAAGAAATTAAAAACAAAGGAAAACACAAAAGAAAAACACCACATTATAAAATTTCCTAAAGAGCTGTTAAGCATGATAATAAAACATCGCAACATAATGCTGCTGAGTTTTCATAAATCTTGACAGCTGCAGAATGTTTCAGTAGAGGGACTGGTTATTTTGTAAAACTAATTAGAACAAGTACTTAAAAAACCCTACTGACAGCATATTTTTTATTCCCAATGCACACTTTAATAAGGAAAAAAGCAAAATGTCAACAATATTTTCCATTTTTAGAGCAACATACTGGGGTAAGCATTTCCTCATATCTACTATATATTTGAGAGAATTTGTCTGTCTGTGTGTCCATCCATCTGTTTAAGAACTCAAACATTAAGAGCTAGAACCACCAAATTCGGTATACAGCTTAATATTATCATAACTTAAAGCAAGGTTAGGGTTTGGTTGTGCCAGGAAAACTGAATGGGACTGTTCCTTATAAAATCATACAGAAAAGAGACAGAATTACCAGAAAAGTAAAAGGGTGAGAGTGTACTCCCCCCACCTCTGGGAATGCCCCAGTCCCGAGTCTCCCATTCCCAGGTACCATTTAGGGAAGGTGAGGTAGCTGAACTCCTCTTCCCCTGGATTTGTACAGGAACATTGCTGGCTTCTTCCCTTTCATCAGGGAGCAAGGGAAAATGCACAATGTGCTGCATTCTTCATTCTGGCTGGGGACACACAGGGGGCACATAAACCTGGAACTGCCCCAATCAGGGGACATGTACTCTGCACCGGCAGTGCCCACTGGAGATGCAGTGGCCATGGAGAAGCGCTTTTCACCTGGGCCCAAGCTTCTGCGGTGAGAGAGGGCTGGGGGTAGTCCTCTCTCCTAGGGCAGCCTGCTGACTGAACCCCTCCTCCCCAGCACCACCCCAGAGCAATGATTTAAATGAAATGTGTACATTTTCATTTTAGTTTCCAAAAAAACCAAAACTTAATTGAGTTAAGGACCTGAGCAATGCTGGGTAAATCTTCTAGTTACAAAATACAGGTTTGCTCCTATAGTCCTGACTCATTCATTTAAGTGACACTTACCCAGAAGAACTGTCATACAGACTTTCATAGGACTAACATGCATGAGAATACTCATTTGAGACAGTAAGCAGAACAGGGCTCAGCCTTTGACACTGGGACAGTAAGGAATGGCTCGATGAACAGCTCCAACACTAGAGAACAATCACGCAGGCCAAGAATCTATTTTCTCAATGGCAGTTTCTTGGTAGGAAGTGAGTTTTTCTTTAAATATAGTGATTTACTGCAATATTTATTTTGGGAAGAGAGTTAAAATAATTCATGAACTGGGTAGATAAGTACAATGGAAACATATGCATCCACGGGAACTTGGTAATTAGAATTGCAAAGTTATGCAGAATCTCAGGTTGCAAGTTCTAAATTTGGTTAGAGACCCCAAAACTGTTGGTTAAAGGCTGTTTTCTGCAGAGCTATCTAGTGAATATAATATATATAATAGGCTCAAACCCAGATTAGTTTATCTCAGATGCTGTGTAACTTCAGTCATAACCAAAAGCCTGAACAGCTTCATAAAAAGGATGGATGCTTTTTTGTATACAACACTACTTAACTAAATGCTAAAAATAATTCTCTAAATTTACCAATAATTTACAATTCAATTAAAAGCTTGTTTCTATACAAAACTTAAAATTTACTGTAACATTTTAAGTCGCAAATTTTAATGGTAAAAAGTCAACACTCTCATAGAAAGGTTCTGATGCCAATCTTAATTCTATGTCTCCCTATACCACACTCACCGTCGACATGTAAAACTTCAAATTCTGGTCTCAGCTATGCTGGAGCAAATCCAGACTTATGCTGGCACAACTAAGATCAGAATCAGGCTAACATGCTGGAAAAATTTGTCACTGTTATGTCATCAACCACCACTGTGCCATCTTCAGCATACATGTTACGAGCATGATCTTTTGGGAGGTGGGTGACCCATGCTGAGCCTCACTCCTTGGAAAGGGAACCAGATCCTGAAAAGGCTGGCAAAGTTTGTGGGAACTGTTGTGGAGAATCAGAGGTGCTGGTGTTGCAGTTACAGCAAAAGGCTGTCTGACTGAATGAAAGGAGAAAGTCTTGTGAAAGTGACAAGGAAAGCTATACTAGACTGAGTAGCAGCAGTAATGGCTGAACATGGAAGTTAGAAAGAAGAAACTGCTGATAAGAAAGCAGTAATGCAGCAGAACTAGGGATGTGAATGAGCGGTCAACTTGCATTTCTCCCCCACCGCTTGCTGCCTTTGTATTAGAGGCAGCAAAGGGAAGGGGAAGCAGGAGTCAGTGCTGAAGGACGGCTTAAAAGCCAGTTCCCCCCAGCACCAGCTCTGCCTGCCACCCCCGGCCATGCTGCTGCCTCTGTCAGAGGCAGCAGCACGGGGAGGAGGGGGGCCAGGGGAAGCTGCTTTGCGGAAGCCTTCCCCACTTCCTCCCCCGCCCCCAGCAACCTCTGTCCATGTGCAGGGGCAGCCCTAGACTATCTGTCAGCAACTGGCGCCCTAGGCGAACCATGCAATCGGCTCCCCCCACCTCCAAACCCCTCAACGATATTGCGCCACCATTTAGCGCCCCATTTAACTTGGCGCCCTAGGCGACCGCCTATATGGACGGGCCGCCCCTGTCCGTGGGGAGCTCAGACCCCCCCACGAACAGGGCTGCTGCCACTCTGTGCTGCTGCATCTGTATCAGAGGTAGCAGCGGGGGCCGCAGGCAGCCAGTCTGCGAAAGGAGCTAGTTTTTAAACTGGCTCCCCTTGCAGACCGGCTCCCTCCGAGCACCCTGCATTGCTGTCTCTGATACAGAGGCAGCAGTATGGGGTAGCAGGGAGCTGCCTGGGAGTGGGGCCAGATTGCAATGGCTGCCGGCCCTGTTCCCAGGGACTATAGAATAGTCGACTAACCGCTAAAAATTCATTCAGTTAGTTGACTATTCTATTACCCGCTATCTAACATCCCTAAGCAGAACCAGAAGAAAAGATACTGAAGGAAAAACTCTGAGCAGGGAAGGCGCTGCTTAGGAAACTCAGGGTGCAGGAAAGGAATAGGGTTGCAAGCAACTTACCTTGAGTGCCTCTCCCTTACCAGATGCCTAGTATGCAATAGTTATGGTCCTCTTCTGCTTCCCACTCTGGTTCCGAGGGCCCCACTCCACAATCCACTTCAACCCTTAAACCAACTTCCCTATTGAGCATTTGTCCTGGTTCCATTTTTCCCATTTGACGTAAGTAACAATGCCGAGCTCCCACTCCCACCACTAGCTTCCTCCTCTGGCTCTTGTCCAGTTATGAAGACAGCCCAGACAGTCTCCTCTGACACAGAACTATATTTGTAATTTAGAGCTAAATATATAGCCAACCCCCTGCAACCGCCTAGACAGCAATACTATCTGTTTTACAGTGATGTTCTTATAAGTCTTGTTATTCTGATCTGTTTATATACACTGTTAATCATAGAATACTAGAACTGGAAGGGACCTCGAGAGGTCATCGAGTCCAGTCCCCTGCCCTCATGGCAGGACCCAGTACTGTCTAGACCATCCTTGATAGACATTTATCTAACCTACTCTTAAATATCTCCAGAGATGGAGATTCCACAACCTCCCCTAGGCAATTTATTCCAGTGTTTAACCACCCTGACAGTTAGGAACTTTTTCCTAATGTCCAACCTAAACCTCCCTTGCTGCAGTTTAAGCCCATTGCTTCTTGTTCTATCCTCAGAGGCCAGGGGAGAACAATTTGTCTCCCTCCTCCTTGTGATACCCTTTTAGATACTTGAAAACAGCTATCAATCTTCTCTTTTCCAAATCAAACAAGACCAATTCTTTCAGCCTTCCTTCATAGGTTATGTTCTCTAGACCTTTAATCATGCTTGTTGCTCTTCTCTGGACCCTCTCCAATTTCTCCACATCTTTCTTGAAATGTGGTGCCCAGAACTGGACATAATACTCCAACTGAGGCCTAATCAGCGCAGAATAGAGCAGAAGAATGACTTCTCGTGTCTTGCTCACAACACACCTGTTAATGCATCCTAGAATCATGTTTGCTTTTTTTGCAACAGCATCACACTGTTGACTCATATTTAGCTTGTGGTCCACTATAACCCCTAGATCCCTTTCTGCCATACTCCTTCCTAGACAGTCACTTCCCATTCTGTATGTGTGAAACTGATTGTTCCTTCTTAAATGGAGCACTTTGCATTTGTCCTTATTAATCTTCATCCTGTTTACCTCAGACCATTTCTCCAATTTGTCCAGATCATTTTGAATTATGACCCTGTCCTCCAAAGCAGTTGCCACGCCTCCCAGCTTGGCATCATCTGCAAACTTAATAAGCGTACTCTCTATGCCGATATTTAAAATCCTATCATGGGTTTAAGCATTCAAGTATAGTTCATCATCTTATCAGTATTTTTGAGCTTTCCCACCCCACTTCCTAGCCAGCAGAAATGTAGAGACAAGTCAATCAAATTCTAACTGTTTTAAAGATAAAAGCAAATAGTAGGTCGAACTCCTGTTCCTTGCATTATTATTTTTATAGAATGTATAGGAATTTAATATTTAATGAAGATAAGCACATACACTTATACTTGACCACTAATTTGAGACAGATTATCTTGCATTTTAATTTAATAAAATTGTATTGTCACCACATACAACAGGATTTTTCTTAAACCCGGTGATCACATAAAAAATAAATATAAGTCTCTTCCATTTACACAAAGTGCAAAATAATATACTGAAAGGAGCTATCCTTCATTTAACAGCAGCATGGACAAGATGACCTAGCACTCTTTTAATTTTCTTTTTTTGTTATTAGATTTTTTTTCCTTTGCAGAATGAAACAGTCTGGCAGACAATAATCTGAATTAACATAATAGAAAGACAGAGTGTGCACCATATCTTGGCTCCTTGCAAGCAAGAATCAGACTTTCTGCCACCAGATCTGTACTTTTCCAGAAACATTTGTCTAGTAAACTTTTTCTTTCAAAGTAGCTTATCTTTTTGAGTCATATATAAAGACAAGCATATCTAAGGCTTAAGAATTTATTTTTTAATTTTTCTACATCTCTGCATAGATGAATGGATTCTCATGTCAAAATCTAATTTATCTCCCCCCTCAGAAAAAAAAAAAACCCCTCCCTTCAAACACACACACATTTCTATATGATAAAAACTGTGTGGATTTCATTCTCTCTGTCTCTCTCGCATAAAAATTGACAAACAAAATTTGAAACCTTAAAACTGAATTCCTCCAACTGGGATTGACCAAGCAGCCAGATGGATTTGCTTTTCCAAAGTTTGCAAGGGTTTTTTCCTCTCCCATAACACTGGTCTACAATTTTTTAGAAGTCGTCTGCTTCAGAGATAAAATGTGCTATTTATTATGTATTTTGATGTGCTGAATTCAAATATGACAATTAAAACAACTGATTGGCTACTGTTTCCAAGATATTTAAGTTTTTACATTTTAGGTCTATGTATATTGTGTAGATAGTAGAGTTTTAATCATAAATTGTAAACCTAGGTCTTTTCATGTGTTTATGGTTGCTTTACATGATAATATTTCACCTGTCCTGTTTATGTAACACTTAATAAATTTTATTTAAATAACCCTTTTGCTGATTTTTAATGAAACAAAAGGCAAAAAACTATTATGTACATAGTTTAGTCCTATTCAGTGTCTATTCGTCGCTTCTTGGCTTGTCTCTTGTATTCATTAAATGGAGTATCTCTTGTCACTGTCCAGCAACAGTCTGCAAGCGTTGATGGGCTCCATTTGCCCTGATAGCATTTCTCCATTGTTGCAATGTCCTGGTGAAATCGCTCGCCGTGCTCGTCGCTCACTGCTCCGCAATTCGGTGGAAAAAAATCTAGATGAGTGTGCAAAAATGTATCTTTAGTGACATGTTGCAACCAAGGCTTTTGTATGCCTTGAGGAGGTTTTCCACCAACAACCTGTAGTTGTCTGCCTTGTTGTTTCGAGAAAATTTATTGCCGCTAACTGGAAGGCTTTCCATGCCATCTTTTCCTTGCCACGCAGTGTGGTCAAATGCATCATCTCGAAGAAGTTCACGAATCTGAGGACCAACAAAGACACCTTCCTTTATCTTAGCTTCACTTAACCTTGGAAATTTTCCACGGAGGTACTTGAAAGCTGCTTGTGTTTTGTCCATGGCCTTGACAAAGTTCTTCATCAGACCCAGCTTGATGTGTAAGGGTGGTAACAAAATCTTCCTTGATTCAACAAGTGGTGGATGCTGAACACTTTTCCTCCCAGGCTCCAATGACTGTCGGAGTGGCCAAGCGATCTTGATGTAGTGGGAATCTCTTGCCGACTATCCCATTCGCAGAGAAAACAGCAGTACTTTGTGTATCCAGTCTGCAGACCAAGCAAGAGAGCAACTGGGCGTATAGCTGATGGAATGTTTGGATAATGCACAGTCCACTTTTTCTTCTTTGACACACCTTTCCCAACTGGAGGCACCATGCAGAAATAACAATTGCTGGTATGATCTGTTGGCTCTCTCCAAATCGTTGGCACTGCAAAAGGCATAGATTTCCTTTTCCTGTTCAACCACTGGCAAAGATTTGTTGCACAAGTGTTGCAGCATATGTGTGGGGCCCACCTCTTGTCCTGATCTCCAATTTTGCAGCCAAAATAAAGGTGATAGGCTTTCTTAACCATAGTGGTTATACTGCTGCTTTTGTGATGCAAAGTCACTTCACCACAAACATAGCAGACGTTATCTGCACTGTTCACATAAGTACGAGGCATCTCTGCTCACTTTGGCTGAACAGAAATGTGTCCCTTTGCAAAATCAAACACTGACAAATAAGAGAGCCCGACACTGTATGATTTCTAGAGCTGATATAGGGCAATTTGTTCAGCAGAGTGATGTAAGCTTCGTTATGATTGCATCATCCATGACTTCTAGGAATAGCATGATGCAATTCATATAATGTATGACGCAATACCAGCTTCAGATTGCATCATTCATTGTTTTGCCTAAAAAGCAAGTACTGTCCAAACCCAGTCATAGATTTATTCATAGATCCAGTCAAAGATGTATTTTAGTCATTTCTGGTTTAAATTGAGATCCCTTCCCTTGATAACTCACTTATCCACCGCCATTCCCAAGTCAAGGGTCGTATATACTGACCCAATAGCATATCTTGAAAACTAGAGCCAATCAACAATTTTAAGCATCATTTTCATTCTCAGTGACCCAGAATTAGTAAAGTTTGACTACATTTATTTCAGAAGCATTTTGGCTGTAGAGCAGTGAATCAACCAATATTTAACTCTCTCTCATTGTTAAAGTGTCATATAAACCTCTTTTGGATTACTAAAACCAAAATAACCCCAATTAAATGAATGATAAGCAAGACAGCCTTTGTTTTCTTAATTCTGTGCCATGCTTCTAATAGGGCAAACAAAGAAATAAACTGCCTCATAAAGCAGACAGACTTTCCTGATTCTTAACAAGAAAATACAAAGAAACAATGATAGAAGCTCTGATAAATTTGCCAGGCAAAATAATTTAATCTGAATCAGATTGTATTACTTCAGACTAGAATTTTTTCAGCTTCCACATAAGTCTGATATAGGCCATTTGACAATTTTTAGGCTATGTCTACTAGTGATATTAAAAGGCAGTTAACATAGATTTTTAATGGTTAAACGGTTACCTTCGTAGCTACAAAGTTACATGCTGCAGGCTCCTTGGGGGTGGGGTTGGCAGCCATATAAGCTTTACAATGCAGAGCTTGCAGTAACTTAGGCCGGTACACTCTGGGAGTCAACTATTAAGCCAGCTCCCAGCGTGCACCAGCTCCCACCTGTTGCCCCGCCACCCGGTGAGCCAGCTGCCGCTGCTGATACCAAGCCAGCAGCGCAGGGTGGCAGCTGGCTCCCTGCAAGCGGGGCTGGGAGCCTGGCGTGTAACCATTATGGTAACCGACAAACTCATGCTTATTGGTTAACTATTTAAATGCTTACACTGTTACATCTCTAATGTCTATATTGGAAATGTTTGGCAACAAATGTATTGTTGACATACAAAAGTCATCAAAACTGAAAACTCACCAAACCTGGTTTTCTGGCCCCTAGTATTGATATTTCATGGCCACATTATTAGCTTCCCTGTCTACAAAAAGAGCAAAGCAAAGTGGGTAAGCATCCCAAGATGCCTGGCATCACCATCGGTCAGTAAGTACTGTGGGAATGTGCAATGTAGCTCTAGGCATCGAGACAGAGCTCCGCTGGGACCCCTGGGTCCTGCACTTCCCGGCAGATTTTTGGTATGCCTCAAGACCCTCCCACTGCTTCTTGCTTTTCTCAGAGGCAAGGGTTCCCCACTTAATGAGCCATTTTCGTTATAGGCAAGTCACTGATTTGAAGGGAGAAAGCTTTCCATGATCCAGAAGTCCCTTTTTCCCTGGTGCCAGCCCACCAGGTGTGGGGAGGGTTAGGGGGAACCCAATCCTACACTTACTGCAGGTTCTGGCCCAGAGCCCTCGGTAGCGGCCACTAGTGGGTCTCCTGCCCTTGTCCCCACAGAACAGTAGCCTCTCTCTGGGCCACTTCCCCTACCACTCCCACAGTAGCTTCTCCCTAGCTCACTAGGTGAGAACTTCTCCCAGATGTAGCCTTCAGTTCTACTCCTCCTTGTACTTCTTCCCCTCCCATCTGTCCCTCCTCTCCCTCCCATGCCTTACCTGAGGGGAAACCTTTTATAATGGACCAGCAGGTGCTAACTGGCTGCAGGTGTCCCATTAGCTTGCTGCAGGACCAATCTCAATGAGTCCCAGGTGCCTGCCTGTCTTCATTGCTGGGCAGCAGCCTCTGGCTACCTATGCAGGGAACAGGAACCTGCTCCCTCAACTGTATGTATACCTGCCCTCCATCAAACTCCTGCAGCCTTTGATCTGTCACAGCATTTTATGAACATGAAAAACGTCCCATCAGCCACCTCTGTTTGGACATAACACAGATCCACGCTCACAGAAGTACAGCTTCTGGTTACCCCACTCTGCTGCCACACTCCTACCCCATCGGCTCCATTAGCATCTTCTTGCACTGCTGTCCGCCCCACCTCTACCTTGCTTCAGTACACAGCAACTTACTGTCCTGTGCCACTGCAGCCCCCCGCAGCCTCGGCTCCACTAGAGCATCTTGCTACCCTGCATGATCGCCATCCACACTGCCCCAAACCCGGCCTGCACAGCAACTTCTCTCCCCTTGCTTTGTGACCCTGCATCTTTTCCTTTGCTTCATGCTCCACATACAGTTGCTGAGAGCCCTCACAGACATCAGGACTTGAGAAAAATTCCTCACCACCTGACACACAGGTTGTCACAGGACTGTCCCTCACCTCCTGGTCTGCATCCATCTCTTCATCAATAACTCCTGTCTTTTCTGACTCTAGGATGTGAGAAGTATCCACATTCTCTTTGGGTGGGATGTAGGTTCCCCACCCAGGATCGCATCTAGTTCTTTATAAAAACGGCATGTTATGGGTGCAGCACCATACTGGTTGTTTGCCTCCTTTGCCTTCAGGTACAGCTGCCGGAATTTGTTGATCTTGGCTCTGCATTGTAGGCTGCCTCACTCATACGCCTTCTCACACAGGGTTTGAGAAATGTGACCATATTTGTCCCAGTTCCTACGGGGTTACTCACAGTTGTGACTGCACCTATTTCACCCCACATGCTGATAAGATCCAAAAGCTCTGGGGTGCTCCAAGCAGGAGAGCATCCTGAGTGACAGGCACCCCTGTTTCCCTGAGAAGATACCACAAGAACCACTACACAATGCGCCAGACACCAGGAAATGGATTTTCAAGTTCTCAGGATTTGCAAGTGGGAGGGATGCATCTGTTTAGCTATTTAAATGGCTGCAGAGCAGTTAAGTTCAAAGCGCTGGCCAGAGTGGCTAATCAGGCATTGGGGGGAAACATGTTGGAGTTCAGTATACTTGACAAAAAACCTGCTCAAGTACACGATTGATTGCATGATTGTCAACAATAAAGTGAGGGGGAGAGACAAAAGTGCCTTGCAGACGTAGAAGGTTTCTGTCACCAAAACTAGGCATTTGTCATGACTTTTGTAACTTGCAACGTGAACGCTCTTCAGGCTTTAACCCAAAAAGAGTTTTTTGGTGACAAAACTTGCCAGTGTAGACAAGGCCAAAGGAGAGCTGTTCCGAGGATGGTTACTTCCTGAGCAGAGTGAAAGAAACTGGCAAGATCTATTACCAATGTACAGCTTTCCAAATGTTATTAATGGCACCAAGTAAATATTAAGCTCTTTAAAAAGCCTTTTGATCAGGACATGCAGGTGAATAAAACACCAAGCCTGCAGGATGGTTTACCCTCATGCACCAGTTTTAGTAACTAAACATAATTAACTGATTATCCAATTACTGTTCAATAAATAAATTGAGCCCAAAGAGAGTGTTGGAGTAAAGCCAAGAAACAGCAAAGAGAAGAAACAACATCCTTAGTGTAGATCCACACCCATTCAGCCCAGTCACTGACTCACATCTGCAGTACACAAAAGCTTCTTTGTACCTGAAAAGCTTAGGAACAGTGGTACATATTTTTTGAGTGCCATCTACTGGCACGTTAACTAATTTACATATATACAGACCTCTCTTTTATCGACCAAACTCATAAACAACCAAAACCCTAAGGGCCTGCCAATAATAAATCACTGTCCACCAGTTTATTGTTGGCCACAGTTTATTTCCTATCAAGGTTATTCAGAAAGGATTTTACAGCAGAATTACCCAGACCAAAGCTAGTAGTTTTGAACCAGATATAACTGGGGCAGTAGTGTGTGTGTTTGGAAGAGCCAAGTACACTTGAAACACTGCTGCAGGAACAATACTTGTTTATTGGTGGCCAGGGCAATCACATGATTTAGTCAGGGTTCAACAAAAGAATGTGTTATCCTTTGAATGCAGTGTTGTTGTTGCCACCCTGTGCATTCTGATAAGTTCATTTGCACATCACCAAAGCCAGATTCACTGAAACTCACTTTTCCCGATCATTTAAACATTTAACTATTCGCTATGGTTTCTGTTTTAGGAATAGAATACTCTTCTACTAATGTATTTACTAATGGACATCATACATCCAGGCCCCAGCAAAAATATTATATAAACAAATTCAGAAGATCAAAGTCATTAGCCTATATTTTTTTTACACCGAATATGATATCAGATGAGGAATCCTCTAGGGTCTCACAGACTTTATGCTGGGTTAAGGGAGGATTTTTTAGAAGTAAATAAAATAAATTGGAAATAATCCACAAAGAGAGACAAAAGCAGTAAAGTAATAAGGATATAGTAAACAAAAGCCAAAATGTAAAGAATGGAGAAAAATCAAAATGCAGCAGAACCTCATTAATTCATGGTCTGAGAATCCATTATAGATTAGTTTGCAATAAACAAAAATCGTACAATGATAGTATAGGTTAATCAAAATGTTTAAATCTAAATTCCTTACATTAGGCATTTAAATATAAGTGACCTGATTTTTAAGTGCTCAGAAACTACAGTTCCCACTGACTAGCAACAGCTGTAGGTTAGGTGATCATCACCTCTGAAAATCAGGCTGCTTTTATTTAGCTACTTAAACATAGATTTAGCAGCCTAATTTCAGATACTTAGGTTTGCGAATTTGACCTTTGCTCATTTATTTGACAAGCATAGTTTAGTATTACTTACATTTTCTAATATGCTAGTGATACACTGTACTATGTACATGCAATAAATATTAATGTGTGTTTTAATTATATCTACATACCTTTGGCTTTGTCTACATTAGAAAGTTTAAAGCATAGCAGCAGCAGCGCTTTAACACAGCGGTGTGGCCACGGGGAGTGCTGAGAGAAAGATCTCCCAGTGCTCTAGGTGAACCACCTCCACAAGAGGAGTGGCTAACAGCTACTGGTTTATACTGTAGCCTGGTTTATACTGGTACTTTACAGAGCTGTAACCTGCTGTACACGCGCGCGCATGCGTGCGTGTATTTTTTCACACCTCTGAGACAGAAAGCTGCAGCACAGTAAAGTGCCAGTGTAGACTTATCCTACGTGATATAAGTTCATCTCATTTTTCTAGAGAGAATCATTGGTTTTGCAGAGCAGCATAATCCAGATGGGTAAAATTCAAGCATATGTGGTACAGAATAACGATGTTAAAGAGCAGGTTATTTGGCTAATCATGTAGTCGATACAATTTGTATCAACAATAAGGAGAGGCTCTTACTACATTTGAAATGCAGAGGCGCAGCAGTCCTGAACCAGCGCGAGCCAAGACTTCTCAGTCCCGGCTCATACTGGGCCCAGCAGTCCCTGTTCATGGCCAACCCCAGCCACCGCAAACAGGAGCTGCTGCCGGAGCAGCCTCACCTATCCCCCCCTGCTGCCTCTGATAGTGGCGCGGGTTGGGGGGGGAAGGGCACCTCAAAGACGGTGCTGGGGGGAACCAGCTTTTAAGACAGCTCCTCCCAGCACCAGTTCCTGCTTCCCCTATCAGGCAGTTGAGTGGAGTACTCCACTACTCACGTACATCCCTAATATAGAAACAAGCCTTCTTTATGCTCCCAAACTGAAATTATGTTACTTAATGTTTATTTAAATAATCTGTTAATTTGTCTTAAATTAGTATAGTGTTTCTAACCAATTCTAAAGTAATTTTTCCTTTCCTCCCTGGCTCATAAAGGAACTGCTTGAAAATAGAAGGAGGGTTCATATCTTTAACATACAATGATGATCAATTATTATAGCATTACTTTGTAAATCAGAGATTAATAACAAAAGAAAAGAAAAGCCATCTAATTAAGAAAACTTGATGATTAGTAACCATCTCCAAGGATTATCTGCCTCCAAGTGTTTAGTATAGAAGCCACTAACACACACCTATAAAAAAAAGAATGGTGCAGTGGTTAAAACAATAGTTTTAGGCTTCGGAGAAAGACGCTCAATTTGCTGCTCTGCCATAGACTTCCTGTGTGACTTTGAGCAAGTCCCTTAATATACATTAAAGACAGAGATATGTAATGGTAATCACATAAGTACCTTAAACAGGAAGAGGTGATGATAAGTTTTAATTAACCATCTGGCATTTCTTAGAAATTGGAGCAGATTTCCAGATTCTGAGATCCATTTTGCTGGGATTCTCTTATTCTCCCAAATCCGTGAGCTGAAAAAAAGTTAGTCCACATCTCTCAACATCTCCCTTCCTAATTTTCTGTTCTCTGTTACTAAGTTCGGAGGATGCATGATGGCAACAGCACGAAACTGACTGAACTCATATTCTGTGGAGTAGTAGCAAGAGAAAAAAAATGCAATCCGTGTCAATGTCACTCACATAGGTATGTCCTCTTAAATGCATTCTCTGTTTCCAGCAATTGAATAGGGTGTATTTCCGAACACCAGATCCCTTT
Organism: Rafetus swinhoei; assembly: GCA_019425775.1. Lineage (NCBI taxonomy): Eukaryota > Metazoa > Chordata > Testudines > Trionychidae > Rafetus > Rafetus swinhoei. Next base: position 45,358,170 of record CM033449.1, read on the forward strand.
TCAACAGGGAAACTCAAGTTCATCTCCACACTACCAGTCTGCAAAACGGAACTAAAATTAGAAATAAAATTTCCTTATTAAAAAGAAAACAAGAACTATATCCCAGAGAGGTTACCTATAAATGACAATTCCCTCCTCCTATAAAATCTTAATGATGCAAACCAAAAACACTTTGAGAATTATTAATAGCTAATTTATAAACTAATTGTTACTGTTTTGATTAAGCAAACTGAATACAAAACAATTATGAGTGCCAGACTAGGCTACATCAAACAGTAACTGCAGAAAGTTGATTGTTTATGCCCGTACTTGAATAAAATAAATTTTACTTTCAGCCTATTGTGACAGCTACTAGGTCGGGGTTGGCAAGTACTGGACCAAGGGCCAGATCCAATCCACCAGGGTTAGTCCCTGGCCGGTCCTCACCGCTATATTTACTTGCAGGTACAGGCGATCGCAACACTCGTTGGCCTCAGATTGCCATTCCCAGAGGCCGCGGATCACCATTCCTGGCCAATGGGAGCTTCAGGATTGGTCTACACTGCTTCCTGACTCTCCTATTGGTCAGGAACAGTGATCTGCAGCCAAACGAAGCTGCGATCAACTGTACCTGCAGAGGCACAGGTAAAGATAGCAGCAGTGGCTCACCAGAGGCTAACCCTCACAAATTGCCACTATTTTATTGCCTGCCCCGTATTACATCAAGCCTTCTGATTAATTTTGCTGTGTTGTGTTGGGAAACCATATTTCTTATTTAATTCAGGGCACTAAACCATACTCACAAATGAAATCAAGATGCCAAGCTTGCCTTCCAGTCCTTATAAACGAAGCACTTCATAAGTAAGTGGAAGGAGAATATAACAAAGTAACTGAGCTTACTAGCATAGAGATATTGCTAAAGTTTGGCTAACTTACAACAAACATGAAATATGCCTATAAAAGACGTAAAAGAAGCAGAAAATGTAGCAGTGAACTCCAATAAAAACTCATGCAGCATATATACAAAGTTTTAAGTTATCAATGTCAGGTTGTTTTTACCATTTCCTTTTTGCAGTGCTATTTTTTCATAAAGCCATACATTTCAATAATAAATGACTAAGACCAACATAAAAGGGCAATGGCCATAGTATTGTTTATGAATTGCAACTTAGTTATATTTGTTACAGTCTATTTATGTAGACAGGTTCATTTAATGCAAGTTAAACCGCATGTCTGCAATTCTTTACATTCATTTAGGAAAACTTTTTTCTCGTCCAAAGAGGTGGCTGCTCTGACTTGTGTTACAGTAACAATGCACAGAAACTATTTATACATGACATGCCCAACTTAAGAAATATTGAAAAACATAATCTCATATCAAGGGTAATATTTTCAGAATAAATGAAAAATACCTAGCTATTATACAGAAGTTTTCACCAATAGATCTCAAAGAGTTGTACAACAAGGTCAGTATCATTGTCTTCATTTTACTAATGGGAAAACAAAGAGATGACATGACTTGCCAAACATCACCCAGAAGGCCAGTAGTAGAACCAGAAATAGAACCCAAGTCTCCTGAGTTCCAGTCCAATGCTCTAGCCACTGGACCATACTACGCAAGTAATTTAGAAGCTTAAATACCATTGATTTTCAATACGAGTAAGGCTATGTCCACACTTTAAAGTAGCTACACTACTGCAAATGTAGCTCTTCAGTGCAGATCAGTGGTTTTCAACTTTTTTTCATTTCTGGACTTCTAAAACATTGCAAGTAGAGGTGTGGATCCTTTGGGAAATCTTCACATAGTCTGCAGATCCCCAGGGGTCCACAGATCAATGGCTGAAAATCACTGATGTGAACATTAGTAATCCTACAAGAGGGATTCTCCCATTGACACATGCAATTCACCTCCCTGAGAGGTGGTAGCTAGGTTAACGGAAGAATTCTTCCATTGACCTAGCAATTTCTATACCAGAGGGTTAGGTCTGTCAGGGGTGTGGATTCTTCTCAGCCCTCAAAGGCATAGCAATAATGATATAAATTCCCAGCGTAGACCAGCCCTGAGGATCATAAGCCACCGAGGCATTTTTTTAAAGTTTTACTCTGAGGCTGTTTGGATTGTACAGAGCAGAGGCATCTCTCTGTATCTCAATTTTTTTTTTTTTTTTTTCCTATCTGAGCAAATTGATATTTGCAACTTTCCATAAACAAATTTGACAAATGTCTCCAATAGGAATGAATTATGCCAAAATTATAAGGCCTGAATTGCATTTAGGCCTCTTTATGCTTCTTTGGTAGTGTAAGTGGATTTTAACGTAGGCATCAATTATATTTTGTCAGATTGGTGTAAAAGACCCTTAGTGAAAGTGATAATTAAGCCCTTGGAATCAATATTGTTCTATTGAACCATCAGAAAAATAAATGAGTTGTTATGCTGTTTGTAACAGGAGAGAGAGAGAGAAAGAGAGAGAAAATATCTCTAGGTTTGTCTGCACAGGAAATTTTACCAATATAAGCACTAGAACTATATGACTATACCTCCCATATGTATACTCTTATTTAGTAATAAGAATGCCATTTTCCCTGTTTAGATTGTGTTGCTTTGGAAGTGGTTTAAACTAAAATGAAAAAAGCCACTCTTATTCCAGAATAACATTTTCCACACAGGAAGTTATACCAGTATAACCACAGCAGTACAATTATACAAGTAAAATTCTGCCTGTACATTTCCCTATGTAGACCAAGCTCAAGAGATCTAGAGAGAAAGGTTGGCAAACTTCTAAGCTGCTCTAACCAGTCTCAGTTTTCACTGAAAGTAAAAGGCTCTAGCTGTTACGGCTGTGAAGGAAGCTTTTTCACAGTGTATGCTAAAGTGCTTGTCTATACTTAAAATAGGCTGCGTTACTACAGCACTTCAGTGAAGACTCTACCTATGCCAACAGGAGGGGTTCTCCTGTCAGCATAGATGATAACCAACTTCACTGAGCAGCAGTAGGACGACAGTAGAAATCTCCCATCAACAAAACACTGTCTATCTGTGAGCTAGGGAAGTTTTACTGTATTGCTCTGGGGTATGGATTTTTCACACCCAATCAACACAGTTATATCAACCTAATTTCTAATAAAACTCCTGGCCTACACTACAAACTTATGTCAGTATACCTACATCACTCAGGGTTGTGGAAAATCCCCATCTATAAGTGACCTAGTTATACCAACCTAACCCCCTATATAGACAATAGGAGGGCTTCTCCCTTTGATCTAGATTTCATCTTTCAGGGAGGTGGAGTATTAAGGATGTGAAACTGCTGCTATCTGGCTAATCATGTAGTTGATACTATTTGTATCAACTACATGATTAGTCGATAAAGGCCGCTCTTTAAAGCTGCAGCGGGAGAAGCTCCGGGAGCCAGCTAGAGCCAGGACTGAGGCTCTGGGAGCCACCCACACTGCAGCTATACATTTGAAAATGCAGAGGCACAGTGTCCCAGACCAGGGCGGGCCATGGCCAGGTGCTGCTCCAACAGCAGCCCATAACTGTCGCGAATGGAGGCTGCCCTGGCAGCAGCCCCTGTTCGCGGCTGCCGTGAACAGGGGCTGATGCCGGAACAGCCTTCCCTATCCCCCCTGCTGCCTCTGATAGAAGGGAAGGGAAGGTGGCACCACAGAGACAGTGCTGGGGGAAACTGGCTTTTAAGCTGGCTCCCCCCAGCACCGGCTCCTGTCTTTCCCGCCCTAACCCCCAGGCTGCCTCTCATAAAGAGGCAGCAAGGGGAGGGGAAGCAAGAAGTCGAGTACTCCACTCGACTACCTGATAAGCTTATGCTTATAGGGTAGTAGAGTAGTCGACTACTTGCTGACATGCCTATGGAGTACCGATGCCAATGGGAGAAGTTCTCCTGTTGGCATAGGTAGCATCCTCACCAAGCACTATAGTGGTGTAGCTGCACTAATTGAAGCTGTGCCACATCAACACTATCAGTGTAGAGAAGTCTTAAGTGTAACTGATACAGCACTGTCTGCTTGAGTTTGTCAAGTCTCAAACAATAGCTCTGAGATATCAGCTACCCCATTTCTTTTTATGGATACTAGCTTGATGCCAAGGATGACTAAATAACTTCTTTTCACACCTTTCCTTATACCCACTATTGCATATACCCCATTTCTTTAGAACTAACTTTTTACCTCCAGTGGTTAAAACCACCACGATAAAGAACACACCAACATGCCATCTATATCCAAACAGCCAGAACCAAAAATACAGCTACCTAAAGAAGAAAGTGTCTCCATAACTTAAAGGCAGTTTCCAATATTTGTCAGTCAAATATTTCCCATTCATTGAAAGTACAACAGATGGCTACTGGTGCACCTCTTGCAAAAAAGCTTATAAAGAAGGAAAGTTTCCCACTGCTACAACTAATAAACTGGAGAGCTTGGATTGCATGACAAACCAGCAAAGCCACTACTGGCAAACTATGTCGGGGTGGAGAACCTTTCTTGCCCACTGACCCACAGAAAAAAAAAAAAAAAAAAAAAATCAGTGGAGGGCCACACATAAGTGAGAAGCAAAATTAAAAAAAAAAAACCCTCACTTATATGGCCCCTGACTGAGAAGGAGAAAGACACTCCCCACATTTCCCTCACACACCAGATCCTTGGGGGGCCCAGGCTAGTAGATTTTGTGTGCTCCAGTTCTGCAGTGAGGTTGCAGGGGCTGGGGTGCCAGCATAGGCTCCTCAATGCTGGGGGGAGCCCTGTGCCTCAGGGGCTGAATCCAGGCAAACCAGAGGCTGCATCCGGCCCCTGAACCTGTGGTTCTCCACACCTGAACTATGTGAAAAGGCTGCAAAACACCTCTGGACCGCACTAAAATGCAGAAAGCCTTATAAGCCAGTCACTTTCAAAGCCAGTTCTAGAAGTACTTCATGAAGCTGTCAAGAATGCTGGAGACCAGTGTTCCCACTAAGCTGCGCGGCAGCACAGCTTCACAGGTGATTAATCAGCCTCACCCAGTCAGAGGCTCAAGGGCTCCATGCATGGAGCTGACTGGGTGGGGCTATTTAATCACCTATGAAGCTGTGCTACCGCGCAGCTTAGAGGGAAAGCTGCTAAGGACACAACACGTTAGAAGTTGTGTGAACAAACATCATTGTCCCATCATACTTTCTATTTACGCATGAGATATCGCACACTACAAATCTGGAAGCCAATATGAAATGCATTGTCACTTGTTAAACCTGAAGCTGGACACTGGTTCCAAACAAGACTGGCAAATGATCACTATGTTTCTGCAAGATACTCAACTGAATGATTAGAAGTACATAGTGCAACAGTGAAAGACTAAGCAGTTGAAAAAATGAAGAACTCTATCATATTTAAAAATACGCATACATGGCTGATGAATGCACCAATGCCCCAAAGTCACTGCATATTGCGTACTGGTTTCCACCGAGCTGCCAATACAGAGGCAGCAGCGTGGAGGAGGCAGGCAGGAGCCAGTGCTCACGAGGAGCCAGCGGCCTACCCCCCCCGTGCTGCTGCCTCTGATGCAGAGGCAGCAGTACAAGGCGGGAGAGGCAACGGGAGCCAGTGCTCACAGGGAATCGGCTCCCGCTTCCCCCTCCCTCTCGTGTAAAGTGTAACCGCTGAAAATTTCAGCGGTTACAAGTAAATGCATTTTAACAACCCTAGCTATTACCCTTTTAAATTCCAAATAAATATGGATTAAATTAACATTTTAAAAGCATTCTTGGAATCCAAACCTTGTCCAAATTAAATGAAACACATTTCAATGCACCTTTACATTAAATTTAAGAGATGCAAATGTTTGTGTATTTGTACTTCAAGAATCTGTATTGTCAGCATACTTGGATAATGCTACATTTATTATCATTACACTCTAGAGAAGCTATATGTAATTTATATTACTTATATGTATAAGATTCCTTTTATTCAAAACTTTTCACTAGTCTCCTCAGGCACGAAACACTTGCTGGAAAATTCTCAGCATCTTGGGGTCTTTAAACCATCATTTGAGGACTTCGATATCTGAGATATAGGTGAGAGGATTATTTCAGGAGTGGGTGGGTGAGATTCTGTGACCTGCATTGCGCAGGGGGTCAGACTAGATGATCATAATGGTCCCTTCTGACCTTAAAGTCTATGAGATTATCAATACTATCTATAGTTATTAAATCATTCAGCATATATGTAAATGGATTAAAGATTATCTTGGCGTGTACAGAATAACAAAATTGAAGGTTTTCATATAACACTAAAATTATCCCTTGCAGATTTTATTTATTTATAGAAAGGCATATATTTGCAAGCAACACAGAAGCCATGAACATAAAGCTAACAGCTTATCTATGCCCTTAAAAGTATGATATTAAAGTTAAAAATCATACAGTTAAAAAGTCTTCATGTAGAACTGGAGTAACCACATCAGTGTCAATGTAGTTATGCTCATTTACAGCAATAATTAGAAAAGAATTTGAGCCTCTACTTTTAAAAGCCTAATTGTTTTATCTGTGCTATAAACACTTTAGATTTCTAAAACTTTCTGTTTTAATAAATTAATGCCAATTACTTTTGCTGTTTCTTTATTGCGGGCACTTGTCGCATACTAGACAATGAAAATATACTTTCGTGTCAATATCTGAGTTATGTCTAATGTAGAGTAGGACAATTCTTGACCAATTGCTTTTTCGATCAAAAAATTCCTTTTTGAGTCCCAACGTTTTTCTGAACAGTTTCAGATAGTAATTTTTTGAAGAGTTGAAATGTTTAATTTCAAATTTTCATTTCAAAATGTTTTATTTTGACTATTTGATATGGCAGTTTAATTTCAAATTTGGCCAATTAAAAAAACAAAAACAAGCAAATCAGGTGAGAAACATCCAAAACAAATTAATTAAAATGAAAAACTCAATTTTCATGTGTGTGTGTATATATACTGTTTTGAGCTGATTGAAAACACTTTGGTTTATTCAAAGTGAATTATAAACAAAATAATAATATGGAATTGACTCAGAATGTTTCTGTCTATTCAAGATATCCCTTAGCTCTGCTTATTATCTTGATAGCTAAGTACCTAAAAGTCTCACTCACAAGTTTTTGCAATAAATGAAATATGGAGCTTGGTCTCATGGCTGACAGTCCTGAGCTTTCATAAAAAGACTACCCTTCCCCCAAAAGTGTGGATGAACAAGAGAAGAGGACCCACGCAAAGAGAGAAAGATATATCAAGACCTGCAAGGTTTGACATTAGGGTTGCCAGGCATCCGGTTTTGAACTGGACAATCCAGTAATTGAACTTTCTGTTCAGGAAACAAATTGAGAAAATATAAATGAGAAAATATAAAGGTCCGGTATTTTATAAATAAGATGTAATGTAGATTGTGATGTAATGTCAAGTGTGTCCGGTATTTTTGTTGAAACCATCTGGCAACCCTATTTGACGCGGTTTTCTTTGAGATCTTGGATGGAACTAACAATACTTCTAAAAAAAGGAAGGGCATAGCTGCCATGAAGACTAACTAGAGAAGGACTGTTCTGAGATTTTAGCTCTGATGTTTGCAAAACATCAAAGTGGTCATTTTTCATTACACACCGTTCTCTAAAAAGGGACTCTGGCAGCTTCCCAAACCTCAGACATTGGCCTAAGGGAAAACAAAGGATTCAGGAACACGAAAAACAGTATCATTCTATAAAAATGTCCTGACAGGTCTCTGTGTTACATAAACATGATTTTTCACATCTCAAATCATTAGAGAATCTTCTTTGAAAGTACTGTTTTCAAAGCAGCCTTGCTAGGCAGCCAGCATTTTATCTCTGCTTGTGGATAAGCTCAGTTCAAGCACTGGGAAGAGTGCCTAGGGACTAGTGACAGAGTTGGGGATAAGAAGGATTTCTGCTTGAGGTGAGACTTTGGAATCAGACAGATCTACGCTGACTAAATTGTTAGGGCCCACAGAAGAGCTGCACAGGAGAGATTTGTCATACTGCTGTTTCTCGCTAGCCCTGCTTTTAGTCAGCTGGAGGCTGGGGAACATGGAAGGAGGGGAGTGCTATTCACAAGCAGAGAAACAACCAGAGACAATCTGTGCTTCAACCTTCCATGGCTTGTGTGAGTATACACATAATTCCTTTCTCATTACCATGACCCCATTAAGAAAGCCCATCTCATCCACATCATGATCCCCCAAATTTGTTCCCTGCCACACATTACTCGGCTGCTCAGTTCCATTCCTCCCTGGTATCCCGCGTCCCAGTTCACTTAGCTACACGGTGGCTCATCTCCCTTCCCCACCCACATCTGTGTTCATTCCATCAAACCCCACATCTCTGAGATAACTAAGGCTATGATTTAGACACAGGTATTTTTAGTAAAAGTCAGACAGAACACTGACAAGAAATAAAAATTCATGGCCCACAGCCTGTTCATGACTTTTACTAAAAATTCCTCTGATTAAATCAGGACTGGGGAGGGGTTGGGGAATTGCTGCTTAGGGGAGACCAGGGTTGGGTGGATGGTGTCATTGTTGGGGGGGCACCAAGGCTCCCCCTAAGCTGCATAGTAGCACAGCCCTGCTGCTGCTTAATGAGCCCCACCCACCCAGGGAGTAGGGCTCCAGGAAAGGAGCTGCCTAACTGGATGTGACTCCTCCCTCAGTTACAGCAGTAGCTCCCTGCTGACGACAGAGCAGACTCTCCCAGTCAGTACTAAGTCACCAAGATCAGATGGTAGTCACCTATGCTTTATTTTAAAATTGTCTTATGAATATGTAGAACTGGAAGACATTTTAAGCAAAATGCATCATGTAACATTTTTATAAAGTTATGATCTGCTGAATCTGCTGTATATTCTATTTTTGCATGTATCATTCTTGCATGCGAAGTCAGAAACATGAACTGTGGATCTGTTTATAATTCTAAATGTGCTAATGAGAGCCATTTCTGATACTCTGGAAATTTAATAGCTCCAACTGCTCAAGATAACAATCTGTGAATGGTTTAGGTTTTCCTGTAAGCCTGGATTGTGGTTGGTCATGCCAAGACATATGGCCAGGCCATCTGATGCTTGAACTCATTTTGAACTTTTTCTACTCAAGGGTGAGAAAAGTTTGAACTGGACACAAAGAATTCTCGCCTTGGGGAAAAGGGATATAAAGGTTGGAAACCATACAATAGGAGGAGTGGCCAGATGCCAAAAGACTGCCACTTACCACCCAAGTTGCCTTCTGGAAACATCTAAAGACTGAACAGGGGAAAGGACTGCGCCAGAGATAGGAGGCCGCCTAGCTTGTGAAGGAGATTATTAGAACACCTGCATGTAACAAGTTTCTTAGTGTATTAGGATTAGCTGGTATGTTTTGTTTATTTTGGCTTAGAAACTAGCTTTGATCCGTCTGTTTTCACTTTCAATCACTTAAATCCTACTTTTTGTACTTGTTTATTATCAAGCCCAGTGTAAATACCTGTTACTTGGGGGTGGGGGAGCAACCACTATGTATGTCTCTTTCATGGATAAAGGGAGCTGAACTTATGACCTTTCTCCGTGTAAAAGTTTTTGGGGCTTGTCCCTGGATATTGTCTTATAGCTGAGAACCTCCCCAGACCCGAGCTAGTTTAACATCTGTGTTGCTCTGCTGTGGGATGGTAACCCCAACTCTGTGTCTTGGCTGGAGGAGAGCAGAGCTTCTGCCCTAGCAGGACAGGGTGGTGGGGCACCCCAGAGGGCAGGTAGGCAGGCTCAGTGGCATGACCAGCACATCAGGAAGGTACCCCTCTGATCCAACCCATCACACCTTACTTCTCACAATCCCAGTATTCCCAAGGCTTCCTTCGTAACCCTCATACTCACATTCCATGCCACTGTGCACAGACTAACTCCCGTCTCGTGTCACATAGCCTGCAACAGCTCACGGTGCTTCCACCATGCCGCCTCAGAGCTGCACTGTGATTAATCAGTACAGCAGTTCCCAACCGCCAACCACGGACTGGCAGCGGGCTGCAAAACCCTCCCTGCTGGGATGAGGCACATTGCCAGGCCATGCCCCCAGTTTTTAATTAGCCCCACCCACTGGGACGGGGTGAGTGTTGCGGCTGGCAGCCAGGTGTGCGGCGGCTGGCAGCCAGGTGTGCCCCTACTGGGGCAGCCTCACCATGGCCCCGGTTCCAGCTCTGGTGGCTGCTACATGGCTGGGCTGGCAGGGCCCGTGGAAAGCGGCTGCAGCCATTGGCAGGGGCCAACTGCTGCGTGGAGAGCAGCTGTGGTGCTCAGCTGGGGCCAAGTGCCGCACAATGGTGGCTGTCCCAGAACTGCGCGATGGGCGGCTGCCCCAGGCACTGGGGCCAAACCCTGCATGATGGGTAGCTCCCCCTGTGACCCTATTCTTCTCCCTCCTGGCTTGGCAGGAGCCTCTCCCTGACATCCAGCTGCTCCCAAACAGCATGCATGAAGTGAATAGGAAATATGAATGTGCACAATGGGTCAGCACTGTCAGACCTGTTAATACTGCCTCTTTAATGCTGCAATTGAGGCAAAAGGTTTGGGCTGGAGAATACTCTTTAACAAGTATTAGCAACTATTTTATTGGTTTTTTAAAATGTGTGTGTGCAGCAGTTTTTCAAATTCTTGTTAACCATCATGTCCCCCCTCCTTTGATTTGCCTGATATACCATGGGCAAAAATTACCATAATGAATATGCAAATATTTCAGTGCTGGTCCACCATAGTTTTTTAACGAGTTTGCCAGTCCGCAGTATAAAAAAAGGTTGGGAACCACTCGATTAGTATGTGTTTGTATGGCTATATCAATCTGCAACTACATTCTCATTCTTCACTGTTATTTTAACTAGAAACTGTGCTGTAGTTTCCAAACTGAGCTGGGACATCACAAGCTGTTAGAAGAAATCCTTACTTCTAGCAGAGGGACTCAAAATGGGAAAGCCACCAAAAGCCCTCAATTTTGATGAGCCTCCATTCAAACAGGTTCACCCAGAATAACAGGCTGGCTACAATCCAGGGGAACTAGTTTTTCTGATTTAGACCTGAGGGAGGAAGGCTGGAGTTGAGTAACTGATCCCCAAGAGGATTTTTGAAGCTGCTTGGGAAAGTGACCTGATGAGAGGACCAGTGTTTTAGTTAAGGGCCAGTCTTTCTTGAGTCTGGGTTATCTCACCAGCCAGCCATCAGCTGTCAGGAGGCTTGAACAGGAAGAGCAGGGTGCAAAAAGATCCTGAAATCTTGAAGGTCATTAACCCAAACCCAAAAGACTCTCAGAGTGATGAAGATACTGGAGGAGGGAGTTTTACTTACTGTTTATTTTTTCTAGATCCATAACTCTTGTGCAGTAGCTGTTAAGTAACATGTATAAGCTTTAGCAAATCATTTGCAAAGTTCGTGCTTTCTTGTTTTAACTGTCACAAGGTTCTTGAAAGGTTAAACAGTAAGAGCATCTGTGAGTGTGGTGCTGTGGGAATTAAATTCTTGAAGAACTGTGGAGATGAGGGTCAAGAGTGGCCTGCCAGCTGGACTATAAGTGTCTTGATACTTCTCAGACCAAGTAGGCTTAAAAAACCCTGGGATCCAAAGGCTTGGTCCAATACAGCAAATCTGGTACCCAGCCACAAGGGGGAGCATAGGCAGGGCTGTAACACTAACACACACCCAGAGTTCAGGTGCTATCTCTGTATTACCTTCAAAACTAGATAGTATTTTTCTGAAGAGTTTGTGTCATCTCTAATAGGCTATTTTAACAGATGTGTTTACAAGGATGGGATAGCTACCCATAAGTGAAAGAACAAGGGTAACTCATCTCTAACCTGGATTTAACCTATGGATGCCTGGGGTCAAAATAAACTAAATCAATCTCCAAAGCTAGAATCTCAGGTGATGGCAGAAATAATGAGATACAATGGTTAAAATACCACTAGAACAAAAAGGGAATTATTTCATCTCAACATTTCAAAGAGAAAATATTACAAACTAAATATGTGCAAAGACTCTGTACAATAAAGAAAAAATTATACAGTTGTACCTCGATGCCCTGAGGAATCAACAGATATTCATGGGAACTGACAGCAGTCATCTGAAGTTAGGGACGGCCACAGAGGAGATATTATACTACCTCCTGGGAAGATCATTTCATGTACAACGTAACATAGCAAGCATGCAGGCTCAAAGATTAGCATTACCTTAGCTATTATAGCTACCTATCAGACTTCCAATCAAATGAAAGTTGGAAGTGACAAACTTTAAAGAGTCTTTAAACTAGGGATGTTAAATATTGGTTAATTGAATAGTCAATTAACCTAATGAATTCTTATTGGTTAGTCGACTATTTTATAGTCCCCGGGCAGCCCGGTGGGGAGGGGTCTGAGCTCCTGGATCCAGCACGAGCTGGAACTGAGCAGGGCTGCCTGCCTGCCTGCCTGGCTCCTAATACACTTTAAATGCTGAGCCACAGCGGGAGTAGGTGCAGGACCCTGTGCAAGTCGGGACTGAGCTGAGCTGCTGGCCAGCCTGCTAAAAAATTTACGGGGGGAGGAGGTGGGGCGGAGAATGCGTGTAGTCTATAGCATTAACTGATAAGCTTTTGCTTATCTGTTAATCAGTTAATCAACTATACTATTACATCCCTACTTTAAACTTTTTACTTAAAAGATTCCTTAGTGAGAGATAAATCAGTGGAGGTCAGCTGAGATAAGCTAGACAGCCATGAACTGCTTGTCTGCTAAGATGATGCAAAAGGAAAACGCAAATATTCAATTCAAAAAGAAAAAAATGATTTAAAAAAGTGTAAGTAATCTTCATCTAAACTGGAAGACTTTAGCAATAGTACATAGCTTTGAAATGAGCTGGATTTTTTTCTGGTTATTCTCAGGCAGTTTATTCATTTGAGAGTTTCTACGTCTGGAGCTGTGGACAATGTGAATAAAAGAAAGCTGGAGACCCGGTGCAATCAGCCAAAGTTGGATGAATTAGCCAACACGTCATTTTTAAATATCCAGAAATTACCTTCACAGTTTGAACAAATCAACAGAGGTAACTTAATATAATCTGGGTATGTAAATATGAGAAACATGGTACTGATTAGAGTGCTTCAGTGTCCACTCTAAAGACTAGCTTGGAATTCAATAACGTTCCAGCTAATGGTTTCAAAATAATGAAAGACAATTTAGCACCTTTCAAATCTTTCAAAAGTGTAAAAATATATAACAGATAACTAGACCAATCACATACATACATGAGCTGCTTGGACGATAGTGAGCCCCCGGGTATCGTCTGCCCATAGCGCCAGTCAGCACATTACCAGATGCTGTCAGTGGTTTCCAAAGTACAAAATTGAAATATTTAACTGGGGAAGACAAGAACAAAACAAAAAAGTGAAGATTTAGTACAATGGCTTTATCTTTTTTCATTAATATGCTAATGAGCTCCACAAATTTAGGGTAACTATGTTTATAAATTATATATAGCCATGTTGTCAGCAGAAATGAACTGTTATTAGAGACTGCAAATTTATCATTAGCATTCAGTTTCCATTAATAAGCATACATAAATATTAAGACAAATATAAATCTCACGTGGTACTTTTTTACTGTAGCTTATTTTGGTTGATGTCCCAAACCAGTGGTGGGCAGGCTACAGCCCATAAGCCACTTGTGGGCCACTGGGATTCTGTGTGTGGCTTGCAAGGCATTTTGTTTACCATTGCCCATGCACAGGGTTGCCAGATTCCCCTGGTTTCTTGTCCACAAAGATTTTTTCCTATTGATATTACTAAAGTGACAAGCATGTAGAGCAAGGCAGATAAAGAGAGATGTGTGCTGATTGTACATAACGTTGACAGAGAGTCATGCACTCCCTCTGCATCCAAAGCACTGATATGGTTCAATCAGCATACCCCACAAATTCTAGGTACGCATGCGCAGTTAGCAAGACTACCCTATCCTGCAAGGCCATGTTGGTTACAACAATCTTGTGGCACACGGAGATAAAGGAGGGCCACTCATGCGGCCCATTCACTAGCTTAGGTTGCCCATCCGTGTCCCAGACAGTGTAATTTAAGCTTCACTAAAGTTTTGCACACTTTAATTTTATTTAAAACTAGTGGTGCAGCTTTAGTTAGTGACAATGATACCTTAATTTGATCAAGCAATTTCTGAACAATGATAAAACTTTTTATTTAATTTCAAATAAAATGAATATTTCTCTAAAATCATTTAATCTGTATTGCAATACAGCAGTTCTCTAAAATATCAGAGTGAACTTAGTCAAGCAGGAAAAGCAGAGCACAGATAAACATTTTGGAGAAGATAAACCTTGCCTCCAATAGTGCTGAGTCAAATGTTACTGAAACTGACAAGTATTAATTTAAAACGTTTCAGTCTACTAATATTAGGGGTTCTGGAACAATTTTTTTTTTACAGTGCGGTGCTGAGAGCCACTGACCCAAATCTTTTCTATAACGGAAAACACTTCAAGAAAGGGGGTGCAGCAGTACTGCCAATTCCAGCACCTCTGACAAATATACCTCCCACAATAAATAAGAAGCCCCGTTGCTTTGTTCCTTAGCTCAAGATTTCTCTTCCACTTGTAAACCTTCCTCAGCCTATCTGCATGTTCTTTATCTCCCACGATAGCCATCAATAGCCACCTTCTCACAACAACAAAAAACCCAACTCTTTCCCTAACCTGGAGAACAGAATTCTGTTTTTTACCCCTAAAATGTCAGGAAATGATTTGCTACTTCAGGCTGCAACTACATGCACCTTCCAGTTCCCAAGGGACACCTTGAGAGGCAGCTTTGTTTAGCATATAGGGAGCAGGACAAGGGTTGGGGAGCCATTTTTACAAATGCCCATACATGTCAACTCTGTGAAGAAATATCGCTTACTACAACCCATCTTGGCAAATGATCCCTCACTCTCAGAAGCCTTGGGAGAAAGGTCTATTCTCACTTACAGACAACCCCCTAACCTGAAACGAATTCTTTCCGGTAACCATGCCACACAACCACATCATAAGCATCCAGGAACCCAGCCCTGTAACCAAACGTGATGCCAACTCTGCCCACATATCTATACTAGCAAATTCATCACTGGAGCCAACAACATAAGCTACCAAATCAAAAGGTCATTTGACTGCACATCCAGTAATTTGATCTATGCCATCAAAGCCCCACTGCTATATATATTGGACAAACTGGACAGCCTCTGCGGGAAAGAATCAATGGACACAAATCAGATATACGTAAAGGAAACATACAGAAACCTATTGGGGAACACTTTAATCTTCCTAATCACTGTTTAAAAGATCTTCAAGTGGCTGTCTTGTCACAAACCAGTTCTATTAGCCAGATACACAAACATTGGAATTAGAGTTCATCCGCAAATTCAATTCACATGCTAATGGACTCAATAGTGATGAAGGGATGGTTGGGGCACTATCAACTTAAGAGTCGTTGAAGGTGCAAACAACTCTGTGTAGTATCCTTCCTGACATAGGAGTCTATCAATTGACTTTGATTCTTATCTGCTTCATTTTAACTACCCAATCTTCAGATACTTACTGATTCCCTCTAGCTCCCTGTCTCCCACCCCCCTCCTTTTTTTTCCCAACCTCCTCCCTTCCCTCCTATTTATTTTGGGTCTGCACATCCTAAACTCAAAACTCCGGTCATCTGAAGAAGTGGGCGGTGTCCACGAAAGCTCATGATACCATCTACATGTTTTGTTAGTCTATAAAGTGCTACCAGACCATTTGTTGTTGTTCCTATATTAGATGAGCTCTCTTGGCTGGAAGCTCCTATCATAGTTCAGGGCAACTTTATTTATTCTCTGTAGTCCCTCGACCACTTGAGGGCACCCGGCTTTGGGCTTCTGACTACTCAGCAGTCAGCCCCCCTTGGATGCAACCCCTGTATCTCCTCCCTTCCTGACAAAAGTTCCAGGTGTTTTCCAGGCTGCACAGATCCACGCTTACACTGTGATATCCCAGCAAGCCAGTCTAAACAGGCCACCATTTGCGCCTTGCTCTCCCTCATCAATAGTTATGATCAGCATAATTGTTGACAGCTGTAAGTTACCCCACAATTTTTTCTGAGCAAGTATATTTATTATTAAAAAGACAGCATTATATAGAGAAAAAAGACAACAACAACAGAAACTATACACATACTAATGAGCTTATCAGAAACACACATCCCCAACTCTAGAAAGGCCTCTGGTAGGAGTCAGTCTTTCAAACACAACAAAGGGCTTTTTCTTTTGGTTACAAGTTCGTAACAGCTTTTACTCAGACTAAGTATGCAGACATGGGCACCTGGTAGCCTAGGCAGGGAAAGGCTTTGCCTTTCCAACCTGCAGACAAGGCCCCGCCCACACTCCGTCCCCAGAATGTCTACTGTAG
The DNA here is from genome assembly GCA_019425775.1 of Rafetus swinhoei. Taxonomy (NCBI): domain Eukaryota; kingdom Metazoa; phylum Chordata; order Testudines; family Trionychidae; genus Rafetus; species Rafetus swinhoei. Next base: position 45,374,569 of record CM033449.1, read on the forward strand.
GTGTTCTGGGGACAGAGTGTTGCTGCCGCAAGCTCCCGCCCTCCCTCTGCTCCAGGGCTGAGGAGGCTGGAGCCACACAACCATCTAGGGTTACTAGATGGGTTTCAAAAAAATACCGGACACACGTGATCTCAGAACGGGATGCGGGGGGGACCGGCCGGGAGGGGAGTGGAGCTGGCCAGGAGGAGGTCAGGGGGAGCGGCGCTGGCTGGGGGAGATCAGGGGCGGGGAGGGGGAACTGGCTGGTGGGAAGCAGGGCTGGCCAGGAGAGGGTTAGGGGGAGTGGGGCTGGCCGGCGGGGAGCAGAGCTAGCCAGGAGGGGGTCAGGGGGAAGCGGGGCTGGCCGGGGGGCGGGGGGGAGACTGTCCAGCTGGAAGCGGGGCTGGGCGCACGCAGATCCCGGGCGCTGCCCATCCCACGCATGGTCCTGGAGGGGCACACGGGCAAGTCCGGCGCCAGGGATTCCATCCCGTCCCCGCTCCCCTCCCCCTCTTCTACGTAGTTGCGTACTGCCTGGCTGGTAGACATGCTCACGCAGCGTGAGCGTGTCTACCGGGCAGTACGCAACTACGTACTGATACTCATGATAATAATACAACTTACTTAATTAGAAAATACCGGACATTTATATATCCGGTATTTTCTCAATTTGTTTCCCGGACAGAAAGCTCAAACGCCAGACTGTCCGGTTCAAAACCGGACACCTGGCAACCCTACAACCTTCTCCCTCCCCAGTGCTCTGGGGGCCAGGGAGGTTCAGGCCACATGGCCTCCTCCTTCCCCGGTGCTCCAGGGACTGGGAAGGCTGGAGCCGCACGCCCTCATCCCCGGAGCTGAGAGGCTGGGGAGCACATGCATGAGCCCCCTCCCATCTCTTCCCCTCCCCGTGGTGGAGGATGGGGCCTCAGCAGAGGGGGCAGGGCTATAGGTAGGGTTGGGGGGCCTGTTTCCCCCAGCCCCAACTGCACCGACCGCCCATGCACAGAGAATAGGCAGATCTGCCTGTCTCTTTATATAGCTTGGTCCTTTGATCTTCAGATCACGGGAACAAATAATCAACAGACAATGGCCCCCTTCTCAGAGCATAGCTTCAAAATGCTGGCAGGAATTTGCATTCACCTCCCTGTTCTGGGGATGAGGGGCTCAGAATGAGGGACAGGGCTCTGGACTGGGACAGGGGATTAGTATGCAAGTGAAGTGTGGGCTCTGACTGGGAGTGCATAAGGGGATTCAATGTGTGGGGTGCAGGAAGAGATTCAGTGTGTGGGCACCAGGCGGTGCTGATCTGAGGCCACTCCCACAAAGTGGTGATATGTCCCTACAGCTCCTAGGAGAAGGGGTGACCAGGGGGCTCTGTGGACTGCCTCTGCCCACAAGTGCAGCTCCCACAGCTCCCATTGGCTATGGCTGTCAGCCAATGGGAGCTGTGGACCCAACACTCAGGGTAATACCTGCATCTAAAAGCCAGATATGCCGACCACTTCCTGGGGATGGTGTGGTGCCCGACAGGGAGCCTGCCAGCTCTGCACCAACAGGACTTTTAGAGGCCTGGTCAGCAATGCCGACGACTGAAAACTAGACGCTTTACAACCCTAGCTACATGGTGGGAAGAAAGAGTCAACCTTACTCTTTTAGTCTTATATAATCTATCCCTAAAGAACCTATGACTTTTATAACTATTCTTCAGCATGTTCTGCACTGTAATATAATTTCCTCCATATCATTAAATGCTCAGCAAAAATCTCTTTCCATGTGCTTCAAAGATTTCTATGGCTTAACTGAAGCTATTAATTCAGCTGATTAAGCAAAAAACTCATTAGCAAAGCAAGTCTTGAATTTTCCCCCATTACATCTGTAGACTTTATAAATATGTTAGAAGTAAAAGCTTAGAGAGTGTAAAGTACTATACAGACTTTACTCAGAAGTCCATTGTTTCAACTGTCAGAAATAGCATAAAAGGGATGACAAAAGCAGCCCTTTAACAGACGTCACCAGAGATGATGCATTAAAATGTGTGGTTTGAAGCCTTTTATAAATTTAATTGATAGTTTTGACAGAAAAGTTTGTGAATGGGGAAAAAAAAGGATTCCTTCCTTCCCTAATCCATTAATAATTCTTTCCCTTTCCTCAAATATTCAGCATGTTAATCTTAGGTAAGAAAAATAGCCCACTCATTAAATGCGCAGAGGTGATTATAAATGAATACAAGAGATGGTAATAGTCAACAACTCTGCAGGGATTATTCTTTTTATTCTAATCAGTATTTACAATTCCTTCCCTGCCTTTAAAAAGAAACTTGTAGGAGCTCTGCATAATGGATTGAAAAGTGTGGCGTTTCTGTAGTTTTTATAAATAGATCCTTGTCCTCTTCGGTAAAGCCATAACTTTCTAAAACAATGCTACCTGCTAAATCAAAACTAATATCCCTAAGCATGTGACACCAGCAGTACGCTAGAGGTACTATTTTCTTTCCTTCCCCAGTGGCTGAAACAGCATTACAGAGGCCCTCTGTACCCTGCTACAACAACGGCTTTAAAAACATGCTTAAACTGCTACACAGTTGGGCTAAACCAGAATGTGATTTTCCTAACAGTATGGCCCCAACTGGGTGTAAACTATATTTAATTGGACTACTAATTTAAAAACTGGAAATTACAGCTCAGAACAAATATATATAGGGAACTCAATGGTAACAAATTAAGACTGGACATGTACAGAGGATTCGTTTGACTGTAATCTGAGATTTTACCAAGTTTGTTTTACAATGAAAAACACACTGACTTTCTTCAGAACCTCACAGAGCTAAATATAGGTATGCTAAATAATAATGTATTAGAGAATGATTTGCTAAAAATACACTTTAATCTTCCACATTGCCACTGTGACTTTTGCACTTCAATATACCATCTTAATGATACCGCACTGTGTTTTCCAGCAGGGATATGTTTAGACTGGGATAATCCAGCTAACTACCAAGTTTTAAAACTTCAGTATAAACAGAAGTTGATTTTTGTTTAACATATTAGCTGGTCAAAGTGACCACTAGAGGGAAATCCTAAGGCAGTGGTTTCCAACCTGTAGTCGGTGAACCCCTGGTGGTCCATGATGGTACTGCAAGGGGTCCGTGGAAAGTTTAAAAATAAGGACCAGGCCCACCACTTTTTTTTCTTTTTCTTTCCTTTTCTTTTCTTTCTTCCCCAAGGGAGGGACACCCGTGAAATTTTAATAGATTGAAAAGGGGTCCCTATGCTCGAAGAGGTTGGGAACCACTGTCCTAAGGTATACCTCAACCAGTATGGCTAATACATGTTGAAATACAACTTGCCCTTTCTATACTAGGGTGCTAAAATGTGTTAGTTGAAACATGATGACAGACATGTTTAAAAATTAAAAAAAAACACGTGTCCTAGTCTATATACCTATGAGGCTGATCAAGGCAGGGTGGAACTGAAAATCTTAAATTGTCAAACAAGCCCAAGCAATTGTGCATGTCCTGTTTTGCATGTATACAGCACAGGTCACACATGTATCTGAGGTAAGTACAGGAGCACCAAGTAGCATGCAAACTCAGAGTGACCTGAAAACCAAAACCAATGAGTAGTCCTGTGGCACCTTAGGGAATAACAAAAATAAATATAGTATCATGAGCTTTTGTGGGCAAAACTCACTTCATCAGATGGGCTGGAGAGGAATAACAGAAACCCAGAATTTTAAAACAGAAAAAGAAGGAGGGAAAAGTACTGTCAGTTGTAGGACTAGTGCTAATGAGACTAATTAAGTGGGCTAGTGTCCTATACTTAGCTTTTGATGTAAAAATAAAGTGTTAAATGCAGGGAAGGCTGGCTTATAATTCAACATCCAGTTCATGTCTTTGTTCAACACCAGGAAAACTGTCAAATTTGCAGATGATTGTCAATTCCACTGTAGTTTAATTTACTGTAGTGTCAAGGAAGTGGATCTCTTGTGTGCACTGGTTCAGGGTAAGGTTGATGGTGGGGTGGAAACTGTTGAAATCCCTGTCTTAAAGGGTCTCCTTCCCTTGGGTCCATATGATGATGATGTCATCAACGTAGCATAAACAGAGGAAGGATGGTAGGGGATGAGAGCTGAGAAAACACTAGCCATAAAAAGGTTGGCAGATTGTGGGGACATGTAGGTGCCCATAGCAGAGCCACTGACTTGAAAGCTCATGATACTATACATATTTTTATTAGTTTCTATGGTGCCACAGGACTGCTCATTGTTTTTAGTTACAGACTAACACTGCTACCCCTCTGAAACCTGAAAACCAAAGTCAGGCATTCACAATGTTATCAGTTGTAGGGTAACGGCCCTCTGGGTTTTTTTTTTTAATGAGTTCTGGTTTATTATACTCCAAATACTTCTATAAAAAGCCTTTGTAGTGCCTTGCACTTCTCTTGTGAGCAGATGTAATTGCTAGAGTATCCCTTTATTACAGCTCCTCTTTAAGGAGTGTGTTGCTTTTGTTCTGGATGCCTGAAGAATTATTTTCTCACCTTTCATGATGACTTTATCTCAGCTTTCTGCGAGTATTTTCGGGAAATTATATTGACAGAAGTCATCCAACATAAGCGAGCACAGAAGACAATGGAAACATACATAAGGTGTATCATTTTATGATGGCCATGGAGGTGAGCACCTGAAGGCATTACACATTTTACCTATGTGCATTTTACTAACAGCCTCAGTGACCAAACACTCCGACCCACCTATCATCAGATAATGAGGATATAAATCAGCTTGACAGGAATTCTCCCCACCTACACATTCCAATTGGTGCTGTTATTGCTCCTTCAAATCCTGTCCTCTTCCTTTACATGTTCCCAGTTAATCATTTCTTCATTCCTCTTTACATTTTTCATGGCTGCTGCAAGAGACTTTTACTCTACTTCTACTGGCCTCTCAACATTTGATGTGCTTGAGAAAAATGTATCTTTACTAATCCGGGCTTTTCTATCCATGTTTAATTTGGAGGCAAATACCCAGCAGCTTAGGGCCAGATTTACTCCTGGTGTAAGTACTAACAAGTTCAATTACATGAGAGGAGCGTGCCAGCAAGTCATTTGACCTTTAATAGCTATCACAGACACTGACATTATTTTATGTTGTATGAATATAATAATCAGAGCACTGTGCCTAGAAGACAATTTTGCTCTTTGTTTAGTAATGCATCTCATAAGAATTTCAGATATCACAGCGAATGCAGCATAAGAGCCTTGAGTCTTCAAGCCATCATTTAAGGACTTCAGTAACTTAGTCAGAGGTTAGAGCAGGGGTGGGCAAGAGGCAGCTATCGGGCTGGATATGGCCCACCAAGCCACTGGATCCAGCCTGCAGCCTCCTCACCAGCACCCTTACTACAAAGCAGGAGCAGCCGCTCTGAAAAGCAGGCTGCTAATTGCTCTGCAAGCTGGGCAGGGAGAAGAAAGCTTTGTGTGCTGTCCCCGCCCCCTAGCAAAATCCCCAACTCCCATTCGTCAGTTTCCAGCCAATAGGAGCTGAGAAATTTTGCTGAAATTTTGCTCCCTTTGCTAGAGCAGAGCCCCTGGGAGCAGCTGCCCAGCACTCAGGCTATGTCTACACTGCCGTTTTTTTCAGCAGAAGATATGCAAATCGCGCTCTCATTTGCATATCTTCTGCTGATCCTTGTTGCGGAAGAGGTTTTGCAGCTAAAAAGCCCTGTGTAGACAGGGCCATTTGTCGAAAAAAAAAACCCCTTTTTCACAAGATCCTGTAAACATCATTTTTTGAGGAATAAGGGCTCTTGCAAAAAAGGTTTTTTTTCTGACAAATGGCCCTGTCTACACGGGGCTTTTTAGCAGCAAAACCTCTTCCTCAAAAAGGATCAGCAGCAGATATGCAAATGAGAGCAAGATTTGAATATCTTCTGCCGAAAAAAACGGCAGTGTAGACATAGCCTCAGGCAGGGAGTCTGCAGAGCTGCTGGCTGGGAGCCTGCCTCTGTTACCTACCCCTACTTCCACACAACTACCTGCCCTACACCACCACACAAACCCTCTGTATATCCCCTCTCTTCACCTCCTCCAGGTCACAACTCCCTCCCAGACCCTGCACTCCCTCCTACTCACTTTCCCCAGGCCAGAATCCTCTTTTGCACCCATACCCCTCCTGGACCCTGGACCACAAGCCCTGCCCCAGATTTAACCCCCTCCTTCACCCAAACTCCCTCTCAGACTCCACATTCCCTCCTGCACCCCAGTCCTCTATCCCAAATTCCTTTCTATATCCCACACACTGTCCCAGACACCATGCCCCTTCCACAGAAATGCAGTTTTGACCACTTACCACGATCTTGGAGTGGCCTCCCATTAAAAATTAGTGCCCACCCCTAAGTTAGGGGTCTGTTATAGGAGTGGTGTCCTTAAACCTCTGACTGCCAGAAGCTGGAACTAGATAACAGGGGATGGATCACCTGTTAAAGTGTCCTGTTCTGTTCTTTTCCTCTGAAGCATCTGGCACTAGACACATTTGGAAAACAAGTTATTGGGCTACAGTATCATTACTCTGACCCAACATAGCTATTTTTATGTTCATATACCAAAATGGCTGTCAGCCTTTGCTCATATTTCCCAGGTCTGTTTTGTCTGAATAGCCTAGAAGGCAGCTGCTGAGTGCTGGCTCCATCCCCCATCATGACCTTTCCGGTACAGGAAATCTTCCCGTCCCGGCTCATTTATCTTTATAGTTTTGTTTACTATCTATATAGATGTATTTTTCTTTGTCCTAAGAGGTATTATATGGCTACGTTTACACTGGAGACACAGAAAAACAGGCAAAATAACATCCTTTTGTCTAAGCCATGTTCTGTTTATGTATGGTTTCCAAAACACCTTTTAAGAACTTATTTCCATCACACATCTGTAATTCTTTATGCACTCTCCATACATACTAAGGATTTTAAATACTGGTTAATTTACTAGTCGAGTAGCCGATGGAATTTCCATCGACTACTCAACTAATCGATAGACATTTCCGCATTCCTCCTTTGAAATGTACAAGATCCCCGCTGTGGCTCTTCTACATTTCAAAGGAGGAATGGGGAAGCTTGGGACCAGAGGGAAGTCCCTCTGGCCCCAGGCTGCATGTGGTGTACCAGCTTTGAAAGCCTGGGGGGCTCTTGTGCATTTCAAAGCAGAAGCGCCCGCAAGGTGCCTGGGGTCAGTGGGGGACTCTGAGCCTCATGTTAATCTCTGCTATCTATTGGCTGCCCTCTCTCTCTCTCTCTCCCCTATATATACAAATATTTTTCCTGTGGAATGACAGAGTAATGTCATCACGTCACTCTGCATCCCGCCGCCTGCATCCACCCTCAGCCACACAGCCTCCTCCTTCACCGCTCTGGGGGAGGCGGGAGTCACATGGCCTTCTCCCTCCCCAGTGCTTTGGAGAGGCAGGAGCCACAAGACCTCCCGCTTCCCCGGTGCTCTGGGGAGGCAGGACACACGAGCTGCGTGGCTTCCCCCCTCCCCACACCTCCAACCCGCTTCACACACACCCTTGGCCTAGACTCCACATCCTCAGCCTGCTCACTCATGCCCCCCCAAGCTGAGACCTCACTCCCCCAGCCCCTGACTCACCACCCTGCCAAGACCTTACACTCCCAGCCCCCTTGCACACTGCCTCCATTGAGACCCTGCACCTCTAGCCCCCCTCACAAATCCCCTCCATCAAGACCCTGCACCCCCAGCCTGCTCCTGCACCCCAGGGAAACACCTACTCCCAGAGAGAGGGGGGTCGGCGAGCACAGTGAGCAGGGGGCGCAGCCCTCCTCTACTCTTTAACTAACAATAAATATTCTTGTTTGGTTGCCTACTCCTTTTCCATTTCTGAAGAATGCTTTCTGAAGATAAAAGGAATAAGAAACGATCAGTGTCTTTCATTTCCAAACAAAATGTGCTTTGTTTTTTTCAGATTGCCAGCAGCCAACTACAATGATGGATTTTATCACTATCTCCCCCTGGAGATGGGCTCACTAAGGGCCAATTCCTATATTTGTTAACTCGGACAAATTTCATCGTAGATTCCTTAGTTCTTCAAAATATGCTTTCCTGAAATCTAATACTTTGTTACTTCTGTATTCCGCAGACCTTGTCTTAGATATGATGAATTCAAGTAGATTGTTGTCACTGGTTCCATATCTCAACCTAGGTAATGTAAAGAAGTTTAGCTTGTCAGTACAACAGCTGTCTCTCGTGTTTTTGGAAATGTTTTAATTCCCATGATATGGCCTTCATTTCATCACAAAGTACAAGAAAGTGTCAGTACAAATTCACAGATACTGAATATGTTAAGACAAACACAAAAATATTGTCAGTAGCCTTTCTAGTGCCAGATGCTCAGCTGATGTTAAACAGCATAGCTTCATTCGCATGCGTGCAACTATGCCAAATGCCAGCACTAAGGGTCTGGATTTGACACATCATTTTTTGCCTCTTTTATAACACACTAAGCAAGAAACAAAGTTACACAAATAGTGCAAGGTTAAGACTCTCAAAAGATATTTCAGAATATATAGTCCAATGCTAAACGACCCTCAGACTCTGGGCAATTAGTAATACAAAGCTATATGACAAAAAAAGGTCTGTTCCTAAGTTGTCTTGCACCACAGAGTATCACTTGCATCAGTGCAAAGTGAAAGTAAAACACTATCAAATCAAAACCCAGCATTTTAACAACTCTTTGCTGTCATGTTGCTCTAGTGCAGGGATGAGCAATTTTTTTTTGCCAGGGGGTCACTTCAGAAATTTCTGAAGTGGCCCTAGGCTGCACCGGAAGGGACGGGGATGGGATACTTCCGGGTTCCCCACCCCTAGACCATAATTGGTCTAGGGGTGGGGGAGCGCCTTTGCCCACCCGCCCCTCCCCCCCTTTCCTCTAGGTGCCCATGCCCCTGGCTGGGAGGAGACTTCCCACACTCCCCCACCCCCAGGCCAATCAGGGCCTGGGGGAGGGGGAGTGTGCAAAGTTTCCTCTGCTCTGTCCCCACACTGCACGATGCTTAAAAGTGCCACATGCTCCTGGCAGGGCAGGAGGAGGTTTTGCGCACTCCCCCGCCCCCAGGCCAATCAAGCCTGGAGGTGGGGAACCCAAGAAGTCTTCTCCCCGTCCTGCCAGGAGTGCATGGCACTTCTAAGTGCTGCGTGCTCCTCACAGGCCAGGGCCAGGGTGGAGGAAACTTTGCGCTCCCCAACCCCCAGGCTCTGATTGGTCTGTGGGCGAGGGAGCGCTCCAAGTCTCCTCCCACCCTGCCAGGAGCACGTGGCACTTTTAAGCATCATGCACTGCTCACAAGGAGGGGACAGATCGGAGGAAACTTCACATGCTCCCCAGGCCCTTATTGGCCTGGGGCCGGGGGAGCAGTAGGGCCTCCGTGGGCTGGATCCACCCACTTGGCGGGCCCTTTTGCCCACCCCTGCTCTAGTGTAAATGGCTACATGGTGCAGGGCAATAGAGAATGAACTTCATCATATTTATTTGGCTAAATATCATTTCCACACTGTAGAAATAGTGGAAATCCAGAACTAAAACAATGCAGTCTATTTGTAATGATCCATTTAACAGCATGTTCTACAAATCCTTGTGATAACAGGTCAGAGTAAAGGCTACCACATCAGTTTTGATTGATAATTTCTCTACTTGTGTATGTTTCTATTAAAGCCTTAAAATATTTTTACCTGCATTTTATGTTCTTGTAACAAGCATTGATTCTGTACTAGTGCACATTTTCTAAAAGGGGACATTAAGTTACTGCAGTGGCTTTCAATGCTCTTGCCATTGGGCTCTGAGCAACACAGAGACAGCCATTCTGCTGAAGACCTTGTCAGATCAGTCTGAATTGCACTGATTCAGCATTGTGTAGCAAGTCTGTTATGCCTTGTCAACCAGCTGACTTGCATCATTATATCTGACATATTTTCCGCTACTTTAAAAAATAATAACAGGGACCTAGTGACAGTAGCAGAAGTGATCAACATTATCTCCTCTTTCAAATACAGTCACTACTTTCCTCTTTCTTCAGCTCCATTTCCTGTCAATGGAACATTTAACAATCGAAGATGTGAAGATAACAAACTTTGAAGATTTATTGTATTGTCAAAATCTAGAAAGTTACATTCCTCTGACATTATTATCCAGATATAACCATAGCTTTCCTTGGCATTCGGTCTAATTTCCCATCCATTATCCATGATGTTGCTACTTCCACTTTCCACTATCCATACTACATAATAATCTATTAAGATTTCACTTGCAAGAAATTTTAGATTTTCTTGAAACAAAAAACAGGACTATGTAGCACTTTAAAGACTAACGAGATGGTTTATTAGGTGATGAGCTTTCGTGGGCCAGACCCACTTCCTCAGATCAAATTGTGGAAGAAAATAGGCATGACCATATATACCAAAGGGATACAATCAAAAAAAGTGAACACATATAGAAAGGACAAATCAAATTTCAGAACAGAGGGGGGATGGGGGAGAGGTAAATGTCTGTGAGCTAATGATATTAGAGGTGATAATTGGGAAGCTGTCTTTGTAATGGGTAAGGTAATTAGGGTCTTTGTTAAGACCCGGCGTAAAGTGTCAAATTTAAGCATGAATGACAGTTCAGAGGTTTCTCTCTCAAGCCTGGTGTGAAAATGTCTTTGAAGCAGTATGCAGGTAATCAAGTCATTGAGACAATGCCCTTTCTGGTTGAAATGGCAAGAAACTGTTTTTTCTTTGTGATATTGTCGGATATCCGTTTTGTGTGCATTGATTCTTTGGCGAAGCGTCTGAGACGTTTGTCCAATGTACATAGCAGATGGACACTGTCGGCACATGATGATATAGATTATATTTCTGGATGAGCAGGAATATGTGTTCTTGATCTTATAACTGAATTGGTTAGGTCCAATAATGGTGTCAGCAGAGTAAATATGTGGACAAAGCTGGCAACGGGATTTGTTGCAAGGAAAAGTCCCAGGGTTGGTATTAGTGTGGTATATCCTGTGGTTGTTGTAAGAATCATCCTGAGGTTAGGTGGTTGTCTGTAGGAGACTATGGGTCTGTCTCCCAGAGCCTCTCGGAGTGTAGTATCCTGTTCTAATATAGGTTGTAGTTTATTGATAATATGTTGGACGGGTTTAAGTTGGGGACTATAGGTGATGACAAGTGGTGTTCTATTGTTGGTTTTCTTGGGTCTGTCTTGAAGTAGATGGTTTCTGGGTATTCGTCTGGCTCTTTCAATTTGTGTTTTTATTTCTCCAGGTGGGTAATTAAGGTTTATAAATGCTTGGTAGAGATTCTGAAGTTTCTGGTCTCTGTCAGTGGGATTAGAGCAGATGCGGTTGTATCGAAGGGCTTGGCTATAGATGATGGATCGTATAGTGTGTTCTGGATGGGAGCTGGAGGCATGAAGGTAACTGTATGAGTCAGTGGGATTTCTGTAGAGAATGGTGTCTAATTTACCATTGGTGATTTGTACTGTGGTATCCAGGAAATGGATCTCTCGTGTAGAATGATCCAGGCTAAAATTGATGGTGGGGTATAGGTTGTTAAAATCTCTGTGGAATGTCTCCAGTGTTCCCTTGGCCGTGGGTCCAGATCATAAAGATGTCATCGATGTAGCGTAAGTATAGAAGGGGTAAAAGGGGACGGGATCTGAGGAAACGTTGTTCTAAGTCAGCCATAAAGATGTTAGCGTACTGTGGGGCCATGCGGGTACCCATGGCTGTGCCACTGATCTGGAGGTATAAGTTGTCCTCAAAACGGAAATAATTGTGGGTGAGAACAAAGTTACATAGGTCTGCTGCCAGATTGGCAGTGGTGTCCTCTGGGATAGTGTTTCTAATTGCTTGTAATCCGTCTTCATGTGGGATGTTGGTGTATAGAGCTTCTACATCCATGGTAGCAAGGATGGTGTTATCAGGGGAGGTTATCGATGTTTTGTAGTTTTCTCAGGAAGTCAGTAGTATCTCGGAGATAGCTCGGAGTGTTGGTTGCGTAGGGTTTGAGAAGAGAGTCTACATAGCTGGATAATCCAGTAGTGAGCGTGCCGATACCTGAGATGACGGGATGTCCGGGGTGTCCCGGTTTATGGATTTTAGGAAGCAGATAGAACAATCCTGGTTGGGGTTCAGAAGGTGTTTCTGTGTGGATTTGGTCCCGAGTAGATGAAGGGAGGTTTTTAAGGAGACAGTGTAGTTTCTTTTGGTATTCTGAGGTGGGATCAGAGGAGAGAGGTTTGTAAAATGTGGTGTTGGAGAGTTGTCTGGTTGCCTCCTGGTTATAGTCGGACTTATTCATAATGACCACAGCACCCCCTTTGTCAGCTGGCTTGATTATAATGTCCGGGTTGCTTTTGAGACTCTGGATAGCATAGTGTTCAGCGCGGCTGAGATTGTGTGTCACTTGTTGTCATTTATGAATAATGTCAGTCTGTGCATTGTTGCGGAAGCTTTGTATATAGAAATCCAGATTGTAATTCCGACCGTCAGGGGGGAGTCCATATGGAATTATTTTTTCTTTGGTGTTGATAGGGGGGATCTGGTTGGTCAGACTGATGTTCATTGATAGTTTGGAAATATTCTCGTAGGCGGAGGCGGCGAAAGAAAGCCTTAAGGTCACCACAAAATTGAATCCAGTTTGTGGGGGGAGGTGGGGCAGAAAGAGAGAGCTCGGGATAAGACAGACTCTTCTGCTGGGTTGAGTTTGTAGCTGGAGAGGTTAACAATATTATCCGGTGGGTTGAGGTAGTTGCTGTTGTAGCTTGTGCTGTGGAGCAGTTTAGAGAGTTTATTGTCTTTTCTTTGTTGTAGGGAATAGAAGTGTGTATAGTAGATTTCTTGTCTGGTGGAACAAAAGTCTTGTAAGGTGTGAGTCGGTGTGGATATCTGTCTTGAGATGAGAATCTCTAGATTAGAGATGTCATTCTTGATGTTTTTCTGTTTCTTGTATAAAATACTTATCAGGTGGCTTACTTTTGTAAATTTGCTTTTCTTCCAAAGTTTCTCCCTTGCTGAACAAAGCATTTACATTTCATTTACAAGATAGACAGGCTGTGCAGAAGGTGAGTAGATAAAGTGAGCACTAAGCAGTAGGGGCTTTCATTTGCATTTGCAAGTTATGTTTTTAAAATGAAAAGGTCTTGAGTGTTGCAGATACTTAAATCAATCAATTTTACTCTTATCACTTGACAGTTCATCACTGAAAGGGAAGGAGCATCTGAAGGAGAGAAAAAGGATTAGAGCAAGGGGTAGATTTTCAAAAACACTTACGTGACTTATGAGCCAAAATCCAATGGACTTCCAATGCAATATAGGCTCTTAAGGGCATAGGTGCCAGATCTGTGACGTGGATTTTTTTTCCCACAATGCAAGATTAGACTATGGAACGCATTCCCATATGTTAGCATTGAGACCAAGATCTTAGCAGGATTTTTAAAAAGGGAACATTTATACAGATAACAAGATCATCCAAAGTTCAAATATAAGGATTAAAAATATCCATGAGCTTGGGAAGATACAAAAACCCTTTTGCTTCAGGGTATAAGTCATCCTCTAATTAATGGGGATGAAAAAGAAATGTTCCTTGCATCTTCCTGTGAAGTAACAAATAACACTGATGGACATTAGATGGACTATTGGTCTGATACAGGATACCAATTCTTATGTTTCTATCTTTTTCAAAATGAAATTTCCTTTGCATCTGACCCAGTTGAATCAACTGACAGCTGGTGTTTCTCAAAGGATTAAGTTGCTATGAACTGGTCACTACAAAAGCTGCTCCAGGAACATGCAGTATTACACTCATTTTTTGAAAGTGCAGTCTAGTCTTGAAAAGTGGAGGGGTGGTCAAATGGTAATGGTGTTAACCTAGTACTTGATAAACCTTGGGTCAATTCCCTGCTTGGCCACAGACCTCCTGTGTGACTTTAAGAAATCATGTAGTCTCAGTGGGCTATATTTTTAAGGCATTATGTGCCTAAAGATGCAGACAGGTACCTAGTAGGATTTTCAGAAGTACCCGGGCATCTAATTCCCCTTGATTTCAATGGGAGTTCATTTGAAAACCAACTAGACATCCAGCTACATTTTTAGGCACCTAATTCTTGAAAAAATCTGGCCAACTTGTGCCTCAATTTACCACCTGTAAGATTGGGATAACATAACTTCCCTACCTCGTAGAAGTGTTTTGTGATAATAAATACATACATTCAAGATTAAATAAATTAAAGATTGTGAGATAATGAGGTTCATATAAATACCTAATATAGACAAAACAAACCTAAATTATGCTTCCAACTTTTGCTGAATTAATACACAAAAGCCAGAGCACACATCAGTGTCTCATGCTGCAGCATTATGTATTAACCAACTGTACACAGTTTGCCAACATCACTCGTGATGGACCTCACTGTCCTGGAGTGTTTCCGCTTGCATGACTGCAGCTTATCTTCCCAGCATGAATCCTATGACATTGTCAACAATCCCATGTTGTGGTGTAGTTGGCCTACAGCCAACTTTGTGGGACATCAGGGCCCTTAATGTCCTAAATAATATACTTCACCAGTATTAAAACACAGGTAAGAAACCAACATTTCTTTATTTTTATAGTTGCCTTTGTCCCTGAGGTAACATTCCTTAACCTACCGGGAGTCTTACTTCAATTCTACTCTCTTCAGTGACATCAAGTAATATAACAACCAACTCCATCCAACACCAACAGAGCTGAGATTTTAGTCTCTCTTCTTGTTCCCTTGTCCTCTGCCCTATGGTCCAAAAAATCTGCTTGCAGAGTTATTTTCCCCAAGTCCTGACCTCCCTCTTAGAAGGTAAACTTGGCTCCTACACCTTTATTTACCTCTTCCCAGTAATTCTGGATCCTTTTTCAGCCTCTTGAGCCAAGAAAGGATTTCCAGTTGGCCCATCACCTCAGTAAAGGACACGGAGCCTCCACATCCATGGGTCTCCTCTCCCTACTGCTCTTAACTCATGCCTTTATGGCAATCACCCAGCTGCTCCTTAGCTGAGTTAAAACCAACATGTCCCCCAAATCTAATTGGATCCTTAGGTTTCCACCTTTTGTTGGCCCGTGTGGGATTTATCAGTTAACTCTCACGGTTACATGCTCACACTGCCTGCTGCCTCTGTACCAAAGGCAGTGGGGAGGGGAGGATGGAGCTGGTGCACATGAGGAACAGGCTCTCCATGTGTGTTGGCTCCCGCAGAGCCGCCTGGCCCCCCCCCACACTGCTTTCTCCCACAGAGGCAGCAGGGGTGGGGGGTAGGGAGGAGCTAATGCTCTGGGGGAGCCAGCTTAAAAGCCAGCTCCCCACGAGCACCAGCTCCCACAGGACCGTTTGCCTCCCCACAGTGCAGGGGGGAGCAGATGAGAACTGATACATGTGGGAAGCCAGCTTTTAAGCAGAGATGCCCGCCCCCCACACTGCCATCTCTGTATAAAGAGGAAGGCAAGACCCGGTGCTCGTGGGGAGCCAGCTTTCCACCAGCTCCCGTCTGCTCCCCTTCGTGTAAACATGTAACCACTAAAAAATGTAGTGGTTTCATATTTACACAAATAAACATCTTTTAACATTCCTGATACATCCCATCCTACTGAAGCTATAGTGCTTTACATTCTTTTAAAAGACAGAAAACAATATGTTTCCCAGCACTACATCAAGTATTACTAATTTATTCTCCTCTCACATTTTGTTAAATTTTAATCAAATCAAGACTTAGTATTCCAACCAGAAATGGCTGTATTAAAATTGTATCAATGTCACCCAGAAATACTGTAAAAGTGGACTACTGAATATTAGGGATGTTAAAAAGCATTTTTAATAAACACGTAATACAGAGGCAGTAGAGTGAGGGGCAGGCAGCTCTCTGAGGTGGGGGGAAGGGGATGCTTGTGTGTAACCGTGAAGGTTAACTGATGACTCCAGGCTCATCAGTTAACCGTTTAACAGGATCACACCCCTACTATTTACAATTTAATTTATAATTTAGCAGTTTAGTCACCCCATTCGACTAGGAATCTTATTGCAAAATTTTGTTAAGCCTTATTAGAAAGTCGGACCTTAGAAAATTGCTACAGCATCAGAGTTAGAGGTGTCTTTTCTAACAGTGATAACTCCGGTCATCTGAAGAAGTGGGCTGTGCCCACAAAAGCTCATGATACCATCTACGCGTTTTGTTAGTCTATAAAGTGCTACCAGACCATTTGCTTGCTGTTTTTTTCTAACATATAAGTGATGTATTAAGAAGAATTTTACATCAATCCTTCAGGAGTTCAGTATACTTTAATGTAACATAGTGGCAGTTTGAGCCCATAGTTTTATACTGACTTAAGTCCACTGAAATCCCTGGTATAAAATAAGAACACCGCAGTAACGAATCAGGCTCAGTGTAATTAATGTTCTACAGTTATTTAATCAAAAATCTAAAAAAAAGGTTGTAAAAATCAGAGCAGTAATTAGAACACACTTCCTTCTGACCCACACTCCATACTATATTAACAAGTGATGTAACATATAGGATATGAAACTCAGCGAATTATTTGTAAGAATGATGCATTGTGCAATAATAAAGATATTCACCATCTCAGTGAAAGACACCAAAAGCAAATTGAAAAACCAAGATACTGTTAACTGAATGGAAATTAACTCACTTCCCTCAATGGTACCATTTTGCATTAAGCTTGAGAAAGAAAGAAAAGCTGTATTTAGTGAAAGTAAACTAAAATTTATACAGCTACTCCACAACGACTTTTGACCTGTTTTTAAGATTTCCTCTTCAGTCCCACTTCCTTCCCCCCAATCATGAAGTGTAGATATCTTTCACTTTGTTTACAAGGCTACTAGTGATACAGTTAGCAAACTTATTTATGTTTGCAATTAGGGATGTGAACAACAAGTGCACTAGTCAACTATCTGATAAGCAAATGCTTATCAGATAGTCAACACACTAGTTGACTAGTCACTTCCCACCCCTTTGCTGCCTCGATCAGAAAGAGGCAGCAAGGGAGAGGGAGGGGGAAGTGCAGGGGGTGCTTCAAAGCAGCAGCGCTGTGTGGAGCCCAGGACCAGACCCTGGGCTCTATGCAGTGCTGCCACTTTAAAATGCCATGTGAGGCCAGGGCCAGCTGGGGAGTCCCCAGCTGACCCCAGGTTCCATGCAGTGCTTCCGCTTTGAAACGCCGCAGGGAGCACGAGTCAGCGGGAGACTACCTGAGTCCCTCGCTGGTCCTGTGCTCCCTGCAGCGCTTTCACCCCAGGGCTGTTGCTACACTTCAAAGGTGGAGGCTCCCTTATTGACTAATTGAATAGTCGATGCAAATTGCATTGACTATTCGATTAGCCAATTAATCTAAATTTAACATCCCTATTTAAATAGCAATGATGATATTCCAAGTAGTAAAACGGCCAAGTCACATCTTACACTACCCTACAACCACAGCTTTCACTGCTATCACCACTTGCAAAATTGCACCACTGGTGAATGATGCCTAACAAATCTGCAATTGCAGATGCAGCTTAAGAGCCTCTCATCTTTCATTCTGCTTGAAGCAGTAGCATAGCCATCTTATGAGACAGTTTCCCTAGGGCTTGATTTCCTTCCTTCACAGTTTATTGTGTGCTGTTTCTATAGGAAGCAACTCAAGCTCTAGAGAATTGCCATTCTGATTCTGACGATAGCATTTTCCATTAACAACTAATAACTGTGAGCACTAAATAAAGATGGAGAATATTATGCAACAGCACAGCACAGGCTTTATTTCTGAAAGTGAACTCTCTGTGTATGTTCATCAAAACCTTCTCCATTGATAGAAATGGAAGCCTTCTGTTTATCTACAGAAAAGCAACATTAACAGACAATTCCCAACAAGCTTCCCTATCAAACTAACGTATTCTCCACCACGTCTGTCAGGAACCACAGACGAACCCAGGGAATTTCAGCCCCGTTTGTGGCATGTGCCAAAGAAGTTTCTGAAGAAGGTTCACTAGAAACAGATTACACACTGCAGAGCTGTTATCATAGGAGCTCTACTAACTAGTAATATGAAGCAAATATGCCCCAGTGACCAAGATGCAAACAATTCCATATTCCACTAGCAACCAGCTCATTAACACAAGGGTTTTAATCTAAGTCATATACGGAGTTTACAGCTGGATACAATGGTTCTCAGCACTCCCACTATAAAAATTGTTCCAGCATGCCTATCAGCAGAGGCACCAAAATAGTCAAGGAAAGTGAACTAATCTATTAGCCACAGCAGTGGCCCTTTTAGGGCACAGATGCAGAACATTAATGGAGATTGTGGGGCAGTTTTTTATCTACTTATTTGTTTTGTAGCTAGAAGGCTTCAGTCTCCAAGGCATCACATCATTATATAAGCGGTATAGGTAAGAACAGTACTGAGTCAGATTAGCATCCTGATCTTCAGAATTGTCAAGATCTCAGAGCCTGACTTCCCTAATGCCATAAAAAAGGTAACTCAAGAATCCTGACTTTCAATATCCTACTCTAGTCATTAGACCCATCACCAGAACATCATCATCATCAAGCTAAACAGTTAGTGAACTTGAATGCACAAAGTCTACTGTAAAAGTAGACCTCACTCACTGCTAATGAGTTATTCTTTCTCTGTCACAAGTTACTAGTGAAGAGATTCCAGAATACTCACTGATCAACCTCACCTTAAACCACAGAGAAAGTGCTAATTTCATGTACACAATAATGCTCAGAAATGAAATTACACCATCAGAAGAAAACTGCCAAACACAAATAATTAATCACTACTGTTTAAAACTCCAAAGTAAAGTATGACTCTTTAAAACACTAAAGACTACACTGTTGGTTTACCCCGGGGTGGGGACCCTTTTTTGGGTCAGGGGCTGCTGGCCTACAGAAAAATCAGTGGGGAGCCGCACAAATGCGAAGCAAAAAAACCAAAAACAAATCCTCACCAACATGGCTGCCAACTGAGAAGGAGAAAGACACTGCCCACGTTCCCCTCGCACACCAGAGCCTACTGTGGCCCAGGCTGTAGATTTTGTGTTCTCCAGCTCTGCAGATGGGTGATGAGGGGACCTGGAGCACCAGTGTGGGTTCCCCTATTCTGGGGGTGAGGGAGCTCTGGGCTTCGGGGGCCAGATCCAGGCGAGCCAGGGGCTGCACTGGCACCCGGGCCTAGGTTCCTCACCCCTGGTTTACACTCTGTCTGGCTCAAGAGATGGTAAGTAACAGAAGCAGACATGCCAAGACCAACTGCACACCTCCCAGAATTAGGGGCAAGTTAGGTAGGGGAGCAATCTACCACTAAATTAAATCAAAACCAAATACCTTTCCCTCTGTGTCAGAACAGCAGCACTGGCTGACACATGTGAGGCAGAGTCAAGGACATGCTACTGCCTACCCATTCCCCGACCATATGTGAGAGGGGCAGTAATGGCAGCACAAAGGGAGCTCCCTGCATACTGTGACCCATTCTCTTGGGACTAGTAGGACAATATTTGATTTGTCTACAAAAAATGAATTGAAGTGAGACAAAAAATGAAATGTTTTAACAAAACCAACACAAAATTAAACAAGGGTATTCTGGTAAGGCTAGAATTAGGATCATGATTTCTGTTGAGGAATAAACACTAGAGCTGGTAATGGTTTGCATTTCCCAGAACAGTTGGGTTTCCTAAGTGGAAAGTTGGCATATTCATAGTTCTAATTCTAATGATAATACGAGATGAGACACTAGTCACTTTTCGCTTGCAAGGGAAAAAAGGTTCCGTTCCTGATCTTCAAGGCAAAGGTATTAGGCTAACTGGATGCAGAGAAAATAGATGATTCCCCTCCCAATTTCCTGACATTCAACTAAACATAGAAAACACTCATTATCCCACTGTGCTATTATAGTATAACTACCAGTTTATTCATAACAGTAACTCTGACATTTATAATATAGGAAATGAAATTTCCTTACAGAGAAAGAAAGCCTGACCCTCATTTCCTACTCAGTATCTCTTGTATATGATACAGTTTATAAATGGTGAAGTACTTTGTCTTGCAAGATTTCAAGTAAATCCTCTTGCTGCTTTAAGCAACTGTACAGCTTTTTAAAACCTTTCCTCACAATAAAGTAAAGCTCTAAACTTTTACTTTTTTTAAACAGGAAAATATGCAAAGCTTTAAATCCTTTTTAAAGTCTCCAGGTTGCACTGGCCTGCAACTTGCCTAGCAATATAAATGATACCCTACTCACCAACAAAATATTTACAGTTAGACTCCAACTACATTCCAAGAAATATTAATGCTTATATTGGATCAGAAATCAGAGGAATTTGAGTTCTTTTTTTTATGAAACCTCTATGGAGAATATAAATGCAGTGTAAGCCAAAAGCAAATCAGGGTTTATGGGCTGTTTTTCCAAAGTTCTAAAGCATAACAAAAGATAAAGCAAAAATATCAACAGTAACAGACTGAACACAAACAACACTGAGGATAAAAAATAACTAGAAGAATTATAATCAGGATAAAGATCAGCAGAACTCAGTTATTAGTCCTGTGGAACCAGCCATGCTTTAATACATCTACAAGTAGACGCTAATCTTAAACAATCTTGATATGAACAAAGAAATAGTATACAAAAAACATACAAATTAAGATAACACTCTAAAGAAAATCTATAATACAAGCATTTTCGCATTATTATTTGTACTGCAGAAGCCAAAACCAAGATGGGGCTCCATTTTGCTAAGCAGTGTAAACAATCACAGCTCTGAGAAAAGTCTGCTAACTGAACACACAATGGGGACAGGAACAGAGGTGAAATGACTTGCCCAGAGTAGGGTGAGGGGGCCACTCCATCCCTGTCAGACCCGCTGCGCCATAAGAGGCCCAGACGGGCCTGCTATGCCGCGAGGCCACTCCAGCCTAGTCGGGCCTACTGTGCAGTGTCACGGGTGGGGGCTGCTCCAAAGGTGGGGGGTGGGAGGAGAGAAGATGGTTAACCAGTTAAACAGAACATATAACCAGTTAACTTTTTAAATGGGATTTTACATCCCTAGCCCAAGGTAACATAGCAGAGCTAAGAATAGACCCCAGGTCGCCTGACTTCCACTGCAGTGCCCTATCCATTAAACTACACTGCCTCCAGCACGCAGCATATAATTTCACTAGAACGTCTTCAAGATGAAGATGGAATTTTCACATTTTTATATAAAACAAAATAACCAATTTTAGTCAGATAAGATGGATGAGGTAACATATTTTGATGATGAGAGAGACACAAGCTTTCAAGCTACAAGGGTCTTCTTCTGTAATGGTTCCCAACCTTTTTTGTACCGCAAACCGGCAAACTCATTCAAAAACTTCTGGCAGATGGGCACTGAAACATTTACATACTCATTATGGTAACTGATTTATTTACATTGCACCTGTGTGCACACAATGCATGTCATCGTAACAGATTTTTTTTATTATTATTATTCCTCCCAAAGTAGTATTCAAGAACTGCAGAACATAACCAAAAATATGGACAGTGCTTTCTTGTCAAAAAAACATTAATGACAGCACAGGATGGGGCAGTGGGCTTCATCTGAACCCTCATGTCAGCAGCATCCAGCCAGGGACTACTTGATTAGTCGATAAGGGGCGGAGGCTCCCGCTACAGCTGTGCACTTTAAATGTAGTAAGAGCCCAGCTGGCTCTTACTATATTTAAAGTGCAGTGCCACAGCATCCTGGGGGTGACACAAGCCAGGACTGAACAGTCCCAGCTCATGCTGCCCCTGGAGCCCTGTGGCTCTGCCTCTCCTGCCCCACACTGCTACCTCTGTATCAGCCTAGGCTTATCAGGAAGTCGACTACTCGAATACTTTCTTAGGGTTCTAGATTTTAAAAATTGTATCTACATCCACATTTATATCTGCAAAAATGATCTGCAGATATCTGTTTCCACACATATCCCCACTTCCTGGGTGTAAATGTGTAACTGCTGAAAATTTCAGCCCTTACATGTTTACAAAAATATGCACATTTTAACATCCCTATTTTAAAGTACCTCCAACAACAAAAATAATTATTTTCTTTAGCAAAAGCAGAACTCCAAATCAAACCAAAGTTCAGCTGTTTTTAAAAAAGCGAATGAAATCTCTCATGTCCATCTTAGAGATGTCTCGTTCTGTTAGAAGTCCATTTACTATAAACCCCCCTAAGTACCAAAATTAAACCTATAATTTTCGAGAGATGATAGACATTACAAGAACTTTTATCTTCTTAGTCACACAGAAAAAGATGAAAAAGTCTTGTTCTAAACTTGATGCAACACAAAATGAACTTTAAAAATATGGAATCACTGGTCCTAAGAAGTTGCAAAGAAAAATATCAACAGTGAAACTCATTATTTCTATTTATAGAACATCAAATTCTCTTTTTAGTTAATCCTAAAGAACATTTCATCCATTCATGCTTGCACAAAAAACAGAAGATTTCTCTCTCTGCTTTTGACTGGGCCCACCTACAAAAAACATTTTTGTTCAAGAATAAGAACTAAAGATCTGGTCCTGCTATCACTTGCATACTTGCTCAACTTTACATACAAGTAATCATTTTAAGGGGCTACTCGGAAGTATAGTTATTATATATGTGTATTTGCAGAAACAGAGGCCTAAGTCTGAAGACCATCAAGTTTAGCTCTCAAGATTTCAAAGATGAAACTCTACTATAGACTGAGTCCAAGCAGGATACAGACATTACAACAGTAGTTTGAGGTTTTTTAAATAAAAATGGACAAAAGACTACAATGCATTTCACATCCAAAACCAAACATGGAAGCAATAAAAATCAGCTTAAACAAATCTGTTGCAACTGACAATTTAGAAAACAAGATTAACATTAACATTTCGCAGTTCGGGATTATTTTCATTATTAGACAGCAGAACAAAAAAAATCACTGCAGATGACTAACATCATACCTTTCTAAAAAACAAAGGAACATCAATTGCACACCAAAAAAAAGAAAAGAAAAGAACCCATCAGGATTTTCCCACCATCACTTCTATAGTTAGCAAAATGACACATTTGCTGAAATTTCACTAAATTTGGAAAGAGCACACATAATGTGGTATAATTAAAATCAGCCCCTTGAATTTAAAAAACAGGATAAACAAGATGCCTATGGAGACCTAAGCCCACACAAGGGGGGGAAGAAGTGTTGGCTGATCAGACTGTCTGCAAAAACTTGGTAGCAGAACTGACCTTTTCAAACCATATTTTGGAGTTTCCAATAGAGGGCAAAAACACTTGCCAGCAAATCATAAAACAAAACTTTGTCAAGAGACAGAGGGGGTCAATTCAACAGTGCCAAAAATAACAGTGTGAGTTCCTGTAATGGGTATATGTGCATACTCTGTCTTATATCCTCCTGTGGGCTAGTTTTCAGTGTCCAGTCCTCTCTCCACAGCCTGCAGCATACACCCATCTTCCCATATGTACACCACTATTTACAGCACCTCTAAACTGGACGGTTTTGAAAACAATGGTGGAGGGATGAGAAGAAACAAAAAAATCTCTTTTCCCCCTTGACTACAAACCTTAGTCTTTCAAATGGGATCCCAGGCAGCCAAAACTGCAGAAAGGGCAGTCTCCCAGACCACACAAACCAGGTTAATTCAATTAAGATTTTATTGGAAGCAGTAAACTGGAAGAAGATTGCAGTTATTGATAGCCTCCATGGAAAAAACTTAGCAATACTTAACACTCACGAATGACCAAACTGGAAAACCAAGTACAAATTACGAATGGAGTGATTTAAAGAATATACTTATAAAGATGGCTGTGTCTGCCATTAAGAGATTAACTGCTCTGTAGTAAGGGCATCCCTTCGCTGGAGAAGAGTTAAAAAAAAAAAAATACAGAAAGCCCAAAATCAGGCAAAATGTTTCCAAAAGTTGGGATTCTCAGTGATCAAAGAAACCTGAAGCCCAAATGAATGAGCCATTGAGCAATACTGACTGAAATGACAGTATGTCAGCATGGAGGAAGACTCCATGTGTTACTGAATTTCAGTAAGATGGCATGGTAAAGGTTTGGGAGCCATAACCACCGTAAGGTGTTACAACAAACATCATTTTTCTCAATTCTACGTGAATAGATATATGCTCCAAACTGGTTTCTCAAATTAGTGTGACTTAACTGAGGTTACGACAAAAGTTGCTGAAGGAACCACTGTAGCTATTCTTCTCCATGTAATCTTCTTCCTAGTTATATGTGGTAAAAATGGTATATTCTATGATAGTGAAACTTCAGAGAGAAACAGGAAGAAAAGAAAACTTTAAACATTTTCTTTTTTGATTTGCATAGGTCAGTGTAGTTTTGCTGACTACAATGGAACTAGGCCAATTTACCTTAGCTGAGAGTCTGGGTATATATTTTTAAATAGCAGTTTCTGTTAATAACCTTTGTAACGCAGCTATAAGTATTTCTCTGATGAAGAGTAGATAGACAGTGTTCCAGCAGAGGTCATTGTTGAGATACTATCTGTGGTAAATAAACAATTCTCTTCTGCTTTCTCCCTCAAAGAGACTGCTTTGTCCAGAGATAACAGAGGCACAATCTATTGGCACCAGGGGAACACAACAACTGTTTAGAGGAACAATGACACTTCTGAATCCTCTCTCTACCCCGGTAATGGTTCCCTGTATCATATTTCTGTGCAAGAGGAAAAGAACTTGTGAAGAGTTATGGCTTGCACATTAATCATAAATCTACCAAATACATACATATGGTATGTATGGGCACTTTGGCAGAGTTCCCAGCGGCTCTGGAAATCATAACATTCGATTTCTTGACTTTTATGCTTTTAAAATCTGAGCTAGAATTATGACATTGAGGTTTTTTTCAATATTTTCTGTATACAGTACATACATAGAGGGGATACAAACAGATATATACACAAACTTTTCAGACAAACGCTTGTAGTAAGGTTTGTTTTTTTTTAATTTGAGTTATTTGTTTTTTATGAATTACATTTTAATTGTTTTTGTATAAACTCAAATAACTGCCCCATACAGGAACCTGTCATGTATATTAACAAGTTTCACTTCAATTTGACATAATTAGGGCCAAATTCATGGCCATGAAAAACATGTCAATGACTATGAAATCTAGTCTTTTGTGTGTTTTTATACTATATATGTACTTTACAGGGAAGACCAACATTTCTCAAATTGGGAATCCTGACCCAAAAGGAAGTTGGCACCAGGGCCACAATGTTATTTTAAGGAGGTCATGATATTACCATTCTTACTTCTGCATTGCCTTCAGAGGTGGGTGACCGTAGAACGTCAGCTGCTGGCCAGGCACTCAGCTCTGAAGGTGGCACCTTGCCAGCAGCAGTGCAGAAGTAAGGGTAGCAATACTATACCATGCCCTCCTTACATCCGGGGTATGTCTAGACTGGCGTGGTATCTCGGAAAAACTCTGCCGTGTCCAGAGAACGCATTTGCTCTTCTGCTTTTTTTGTGGAAGAGCAAACGCACTCTTTCAGGCAGCCCTGTATACCTCGTTCTATGAGGAATAAGGGCTCCTCCGAAAGAGGAGGCTTTTCCGCCATTTGGCACAGGGCCAAATGGCGGAAAAGCCTCTTCTGGAAAAGTCTCTTCCAGAAAAGCAGACAAAAGACTGTAGTCTAGACCTAGCCCAGGGCTGCTGCTCGCAGTGACTCTGCCTTCCGAGCTGAACTCCCCGCCTGCAGCCACTGCTCTTCAGCTGCTGAACTCTGAAGGCAGCGCTGCTGCCAGCAGTAGTGCAGATGTAAAGGTAGCAGGACTTCAACCCCCTGTACCTTGTGAGCCCCCAGACAACTCCTTTTTGGGTCAGGACCTCTCCAATTACAACATCATGAAATTTCGGTTTTAAATAGATGAAACTCTGAAATATATGAATAGATGAAACTGTGAAATTGATCAAAATGGATCATGAATTTAGAAGAGGCCTAGACATAAGGAACGATCTCTTCCAACATAGCAAACAATAAACCTCTAACTTCTATGCTCAAAAGAATTATAGAAAAACTAAGGGCAAGGAAAAATTGTCACAGCCTGAAGAATTTCCTGTCATTTCTAATATCTGCCTTTCTCAAGGGAGAAAAATGCTTAACTTCTTTGACAACAGCCTTTGCCAAATATGCATTAAACATCAGACAAGCCTTCAAAGGCAAGCATTTTACATATTAATTCATTAAGCTAACTAGACTCCTAGAGGGTCTAAAGGAGAAGAAAAAAATCTATTTTGTGCTGTTTTTATTCTTCATGCTAATTTTTGTTGTGGTTCTGAAAACAAGCTTTCATTTCTCCCTACCCAATTTCAACATATATTAAGGAGACTCTTCCTTTTTTGCAACAGTGGCTAAAATATTCAAATTATCTCAGAGTATGCATTATTTTATTGTATTTACAGTAATTCCAACCCCAAAAGTTCAAATGTGGGAGTTTTCTGGATTTTGGGCCGTTTGGATTAATATTTTCAAGTTTTTCTCTGCAATCATGAGAATTGGAAACATAGGGTTTTATTTGCTTGCTTAAATGAAAAACAGATTCTCACACTATGAAATGGCTCAAAAGAGCAGGGCTTTAAGAAAAATACCTAATACTATACCATGAAACAATAAAATCACTGTAATTTCTCCATTTTGTGCTGTTTTACACATAAAACTGCAACTAGAGCTACATCTGGACTTTGCGTCCGGAAGAGTGGATCACTCAGGCCATGTCAATACTTAGAACAGATGCATCTGCACTGCTGTAACCTTTCAACGTACACTCTACAGCAATGAAAGGGGTTCTCCCAGAACTGCAGGTAATCCACCTGCCCAAGAGGTAGTAACTAGGTTGACAGAAATGTTCATTGACCTAGTATTGTCTATGCTGGGGGTTACATCACTTTAACTACTTCTCTCAGAGCTGTGGAATTTTCACACCCCAAGAGACATAGGTATGTCAATGTTACTTACCGGTGTAGCCCAACCCCCTCACAAATCTCTATCACATGACAACATCATGCTCCCCAACTATTTTAAAATCTGAACTGGAGCAAATGCTCCACGCATTTAGGATAGTTACTGTTGCTTCTGACATTTAGTTGCTTCTGACTTTACTGTGAATTCATCACTTAAACAGGACATCTCTGCATTGTGGCTAATTCCCCGAAGGACATAATTTTCAGAGCTACAGTGGGGAAAGGACAGCATTGATCCAAACATTCTTGAAAAGCTGCATCTTCACAGACTGTTTCCTCTCTTTACTCCTGCCTTCCCTTTGTTACCTCAAAACACTCTTGCTGGACAGGGCACTGTTCGGGTTATGCAGGGGGACACTGGACTTGTCCCATGTGATTGGGCACTTCCGGCGATAGCTTGGCATGCACAAGATCATGTACTAACCTCCCACAGTACCACAAAATGAGAGAATGTAGGGATTATCGCCTTTCATAACTTAATGTCTGCTTCCAAGAGAAAATGGCAGGTGCCTTCCCCCCGCCACAGTAATCGCGTGCTGACTCCAGATCACCATGGTCATAGCAGATTATGCGCAATCAATCAAATCCCTGAAATTCTGATTTATCCACATAATAGCACATGATAAATCATTATGCCATCAAGCTGACACTGCTGCTTTAGTCATTATATTCTACTAATAAAAGAAGTTAAGAAAATACATTTTGAAACTCCAGCCTTGCAAGTCAACATTTCCACTGTTAATTAAATCAAGCTTTCTAAGATGCACCCACTAGTCAAGGTAAGAGGGATGTTTCAGAAATACATCCACTATGCTGCTAGATCTTGGGGCAAACATCAAATAGAAAGCAATACACTAGCAGTGCTCAAACTTTCATATTATGGCCCACTTATTACGACAATCTCCCATTCCTAATTCCACTCCTTCCTTGAAGGAACTGGAGTGCCTGGTTATTTATGAATGCCACCAAGGAGACAAGATGAAAAATGCTGATGCCATAGTTTATAGATACTTCACTTCATTCTCTTCCTTTTATATTGGAGCTAAATTGCCCCTTTTTCGATGTAGGGTTTTACATAGATTAGGTTGGAGTATCTCCTCCAGGCCTACACCCCCCACCATCACTACTCTAGTTTCTGTCATTTTGCAGTTTGGGTCTATTGCCTTTCTCCAATCCACAAATGCCTTTCTCCAATCCACAGCTTGACTTACACACAATACCACCAGGAAAAAGAAACCCAACAGGTTTGCAGCAGATGTTGCAAAGCCATCCCTATAATCTTTCAAGACAGGCCAACTGAATTGTCATTAACAAAAAAAGCAGCTGATGGATCTCATGGAACTGCACCTCAAACCAAGAGTGGTCCACAAATCACAGCTTGAAAACTGTTACAATCCGCACTTTCTCAGTGGATAGATAGTAACCTGGGCTTATTTTGCTTCCATCTCTTGTGATCCAGGCTTCAGAACCCATAAAAGTCTCAATTATGAAAGGACTCCCTGTTTCTACCTCAGCAGCAAAACAATCCTGCTTTAGAAACACTCTGAAGGATAAATGAGAATTCAAGAGAAATAAAAAAAAGTAGAAATAAAATAACTAATTAAAATATATGAATAAAGTGGTCTTGGAGCTTTCTGATCTGATTGGCTAGACAAGTCTTTCAATAAATGTGAGAAACAAATCCAGAATTTGTTGTCTGCCCGAAAGAAAAAATAAGGGCTCATGCTTATGTAGATGGCAGAGAGAGGGCACAAGGAGAAGAGGTGACTGGAGATGTAGCTGTAGAAATGTTTGAGAGAAAAACATCCCCAACATATGCTAATTCTCTTGGCAGACGGATGGTACCAGTTTACACTGGAGAGAGGTAGCCTTGGAAAATAAGTAGTCAGCTCACATTCACCTTTTCTGCTGCAATCCAACGCATCATGCAGGTGATAAAAACCTCAGTCGCAGCAGAAGCTGATAGCAATGAATAATGCATGAGATCTAGTCACTCTACCACATATCAGACCCTTGGGATAAAGAGACAGCTTTTTATTTTGAGTCATCATTCTCATTACCCCAGAGTACAGACACTCTCATTATTTTCTCTCCCTCGTCATCACTCTGGTTTGCATATGCAGTTGTCCAGTTCTATCTTGTTAACTTGGGATATTGTTGTATACTAACTGTGACTACTCAAACAAAATTGTAATATATGTTCTCATACAAAGACTGTTAAAATAACATTACTCATTCAACTTAACTCTTAATCTTGGGTGACTTTAGTGTAAGTCAGAAACGCCATTTTTCCAGTAAGCTACTCCTTTTTGGCGCACATTTCACAGAGCACGTGCTTGCCTGTAACTGAGCCTTAAAACAATAAATGTCACAGAAAATGAGCTAACACAGGTAAAGGATGGAATTTCAACCTAAGCTGAATTCAACATTATTGAAGTGAAAACTGAGATAAGCCCAAATTTACCCACTGAATGCTATCTACCAATGCACGAATCACCATTGTACTAGACACAAATGCTCTCTCTAATGAAATTCAGAGTGGCATTCAGCACAGAAATATATTAGCTATCTATAGAGTAAGACTCCAGGATTGACACCTGTCTGTGTGAAACCTAAAATTCCTGTTGAGTCAGCATGAAAGTGATGCAAACAGCCTACAAGCATGGTTGAAAGCTCTTTTTGTTTAGAATATCATCAGATTTAATCATCACTAATATTCACAGTCTGTTCCTGTCCAGTTTTTAAGTTCTCAGCCATTTTGGTTTTACGAATTACACCCACGTGACTGCAAGGCCAAAGAATCCTAAACACCAGTGTTAGAGTAGGCTCAACCAATCATTATCCTTACTCTACACAGCTAGTTTGCATGTAAACATTTCATTGGTTGTATTAGAAAGAATGCACAAATTGTGCATTACTTAGTCCAACTGCCACTGTTCTAAAAACCACCCACACAATATACATACAATTCCTCACCACAACACACCTTCTTCATTCACCACAAACCAGGAATTCCATAGGATGAGTCTGAATTTACTATACAGCCTACAATTTTGCACATATTCCTGGCCTTTACTCAATTTTCACACTAGTTTTCAAGTTCACTAGTAAGGCAGACTTACTATGACATGGAGAGACTATTTGTTTTAAATACTGGTTTTAAAAAGATAGTTATTTCTTCATAACTCTGGACTGTTAGACTCTATTTTTAAAATAAGTATGAAACTAACAGACTGACAAATCGAAATGATGATAATGAATGCTCAGGCACATTGTCTGCGCATTGTACCATTGCAGAAATAGGGAAATTAAATCTACACCCTAAGTTACGAAAGTCATGAAATTGGCAGGAAAAAATGCTTAAGACACACATCTACTAAACAAATGAATGTATCAATATGTATTCCCACAAAGACAACTCAAGTTATTGATTAGGTTTTTCACTGCATACGAGGTCAGTTTATTTGGGGTCTCCAGACCAGTCTGCATTTCTCCATCATTATTTGCATTTCAGTAGTATCTAAGAACCCCAACCAACATCAACACCCTCAAGTGTGCAACAAGTTACAGCACTGTGATGCACCATTGTGAACAGTGCTACAGTGCTAAAAACTGCGCTTCCAGCGCTCTTAGCTACTCCCCCTTGTGGAGAGAGCTTACCTAGAGCACTGGGAGAACTAATGCACTTTCAATCCTGGTAGAATTCAATGCAGGAATGTGTACATATTTTAATATGTCATCTGCACACATGGTTTAAAATGTTACACCGGAGCTGCTGCTGCTTGGATAATTTTCTAGGAAGATCACAAAAATGGGATGGATTTTGAGTAGTCTTCTATTTAAGTAATTTTTGTTTTTGAAAAGCTAGCAAGGTCAGTGAGGACTTGGAACATTTTATGCTCAGAATAGCTGGTGGTTAAGAGAAATGTCCTTATTCAGCTGACTGTTTTGTTAATCATCTTCGCTAGCTGACTCACCATCCACTGCTCATATCTCTTAAGGAAAAAATGTCCATATAAAATACAGCGGGGTTGATCATGCAGTTCTCACTCAGGTAAAAACGCACACTGATCTCATTTTAACTAAGTAAAGACTGCAGGATGTGGGCCAGCATTCCCTCTAAGATTTTCCATCCATGAGTGTAGTGAGTTTTTTCTTGTGCACCAAGATTGACATCATGTGCGCTTGTTTGGGTGTGTGCCACTGTGGCAAAACTGAGATATATATATATATATGTAAATTGTTATGTAAGAAAAAAAATACTAAAACAGATAATTAACAAGGTGCATGACTCTGCACTCACCCACTCTGAAAACCACCCAGCTTGCTGGCCCCTGCCCCCAACACACACTGTGCATGCCCCTCTGCCTGTGCCCCCATCAGGACCACACACAGCCAGCTGGTATCTGTATAGGCCTGGCTAACTGCCTACCCCCATACACACCCTGTAGTTGTGCCCAGCCTTGCAATCTCTTCCACCCCCCCTCCCGCCATGTGCCACCAGTATACATGCCAGGGACATGCTGTCTGCCCCCCAAACACAAACAGCCTGTACCTGGGCCTAGGGCCCGCAACCCAATCACCACTACCCAGAGACCTGTGCCCAGCTCCGCACCTCACTCGTTTCCCCTCCCATATCATCCACAGACCTGTGTCCTACCTCACACCTTGCGCTCTCCTCCACACACCCCAGCCCCCAGAATTTACCTGCACCTGGTACCTCCCACCAGAGACAGCTGGTGCCCTTGCCCCCACCCATCGGGCTTCTGTGCCAGGCCCCCACTGCCTCCCTCACTGGTACCGATCCCAGTACCTGCCCGACTGCTCTCCTGCTCGGGCTCCCACACAGTGGCTCTGGCCCTAGCTGCTGGAGCAGCCTCCTGGCGCCCACGACATGGCTTGCAGCTCCTCTAGTCCTGGCTGCCAGAGCAGCCTCCTGCCATACAGCTCGCAGCTTCTCTGGCCCCAGTCACTGGAGCAGCTGCCTGCCACATGGTGGGCAGGGTGGAAATTTGTTTCTGTGTGCCCACACAAGTGCACAGCTTAGAGGGAACCCTGGTGTGGGCCCAAAAAGGCATTCATACCATCAGCATCATTACAGCTCTCTCTGGCTGATGTAAGGAAAGGGCCCATTATTCACTCAAGCAAGAACCTGGAAGAAGAGAAGACTTGAGTTCTTGATCATCTTCAGCAATATCTACCTACAAACATTGTCAAGAGACTATATGTAGAAATCTGTTTGAAGAGAGTCAGTTATTTACATCCCTTCCAACTACTACTTACCTTAAACTAAATGTATTTCTCCACTATACAAACCAAATGTGTAATATCAAAATTCCCACTGATTTCAGTTGTGCAGCTCAGTCCCACTGAAATTCTCACTCTCTTAAGAACATAGAAATGCAGACTCAGAAAATTGAGAGTACACAAAATGGCAACTACAGGTTGAACCTCACTGGTCCGGCACCCTCGGGATCTGACTGGTCCCAAACGACCAGTCCCTCCCCTCGTGGCCATGTGCCAGGTCCCTCCCCTCGTGGCCATGCTGCCACTGGGCTAAGGCTCCAGCCTGCCCCCACCACTGCATGGGGCTCTCCCCGGCCCCACTGCTGCCAGGGCCAGAGCACCACGGCCAGAGCTCCACAGCCAGGGCAGAGCTCTGCAGCCACCTGGCTCTACAGCTGGGGCTAGAGCTCTGCGGCCCAGCCAGAGCTCCCTGGCTGCCACAGGGGCTGGAGTTCCCTGGCTGCTGGAACCAGAATGCGGACGGAGCTCCATGGCCGTGACCAGAGCTCCCTGGCTGGGGCCAGAGGCCCATGACCGTGGCCAGGCTAGATTTCTCCAGCCACTGGGTCTAAGGAGCTCCTCTGGGGTCAGAACTCCCCACCATGCCATCCGTCTTCTCACTTCCCCTCTCCCCCCTACACACGCGCACACACACACACACACACACTCAGGGCTCCCTGCTGAGCCATTGGTGCCCCTTTCAGCGCTCCTGCCCCGCCATCAGCCCTCCTTCCTCCTGGGCTCTGTAGTCCAGAAACATTGCAGTCCATATCGGACCATGGATGTTGTTGGACCAGGGAGTCCCTGTTAAGGGAGGTACAACCTGTAGTTTACAGAACTACAGTTCATTTTATGTCAAATTACACTTGTGCACTATTTGTCTCTGACCGTCATTATTTTAGCACTTGACCTCACATATCACTCTCTGCAGTTGAAAGACATGAGGACACTATATTATTGCATTAAACTGCACCCAAGGGGAAATTCTGCAGCTTCTTCTAGAAAGAATTATGATTAACCCCCGGGGCTGCAATATGTGAGAGGCATGCATAGCTTCCATGGAAGAGAAATGAGGGAGACAATGTAAAAGTTAATCATAGAATACTAGGACTGGAAGGGACCTCGAGAGGTCATCGAGTCCAGTCCCTACCCTCATGGCAGGACCAAGTACTGTCTAGACCATCCCTGATAGACATTTATCTAACCTACTCTTAAATATCTCCACAGATGGAGATTCCACAACCTCCCTGGGCAATTTATTCCAGTGTTTAACCACCCTGACAGTTAGGAACTTTTTCCTAATGTCCAACCTAAACCTCCCTTGCTGCAGTTTAAGCCCATTGCTTCTTTTTCTATCCTCAGAGGCCAAGATGAACAAGTTTTCTCCTCCTCCTTATGACACCCTTTGAGATACCTGCTATCATGTCCCCCCTCAATCTTCTCTTTTCTAAACTAAACAAACCCAATTCTTTCAGCCTTCCTTCATAGGTCATGTTCTCTAGACCTTTAATCATGCTTGTTGCTCTTCTCTGGACCTTCTCCAATTTCTCCACATCTTTCTTGAAATGCAGTGCCCAGAACTGGACACAACTGAGGCCTACTCCAACTGAGGCCTAACCAGCGCGCAGAGTAGAGCGGAAGAATGACTTCTCGTGTCTTGCTCACAACACACCTGTTAATGCATCCCAGAATCAGGTTTGCTTTTTTTGCAACAGCATCACACTGCTGACTCATATTCAGCTTGTGGTCCACTATAACCCCTAGATCCCTTTCTGCCGTACTCCTTCCTAGACAGTCGCTTCCCATTCTGTATGTGTGAAACTGATTGTTCCTTCCTAAGTGGAGCACTTTGCATTTGTCTTTATTAAACTTCATCCTGTTTACCTCAGACCATTTCTCCAATTTGTCCAGATCATTTTTAACTATGACCCTATCCTCCAAAGCAGTTGCCACGCCTCCCAGCTTGGTATCATCTGCAAACTTAATAAGCGTACTTTCTTATTATAATAAGCAAGCAACCATATTCAAGCGAGCACAATACAAATAATAGTAATAGCAGCAAACATTTTTTTATGCAAACTCAGAGTATGATCTTTCCATAACATGAACTACTTCTGGGAATGTCAGACAATTGTCTACTTAAACAATGGTAAACTTTCAGATTTATTATGTTGTTATATGAATATACCTGTTTTTTCATTGGGGCAGGCAAAAACCAATGGTTTCAAGAAAGCTGAGACAAGAATCTTCCACTGACTTTCATGGACATTGCGTTAGACCCTTCTGGAAATCAATATAATCCTTACCTGAAGAGTCTCAAAGGGGTAGCCATGTTAGTCTGTAACTTTTAAAAAAAAGTTGTCCTTTAGCACCTGAGATATATATAGATACAGTAAATCCTGTGTTATCCAGCACACTCAGGGATTAGGGCATTTCGGTTATCTAAAAATTCCGGCTACCTGAGGGTCCCATCAACCTAGGAAAAACCAGTGGACGATAATAGTAAAACTTAAGTTTTTAATATTGGTAGTTTTGCAGTGTGAGGCACTTGGTCTCACATTTCTATTTTGAGTTAAAGATTATTAATACTTCTTAAATAAAAAAATTGTTAAGCCAATCATGGTAAACCAAGCCAGGCCTGTGAGCCTGAATATGTGACAGTATTGTGGCTGGGGGCAATGCCGGTTAACAAAGTTCCGGATAACAAAGGTTTCACTGTATGTAGGTACATATAATTAGTATCATGAGTTTTTGTGGGCAAAACCCACTTCCTCAGATGAACACAGTGGTGAGAACCTGAACAGTTCCATTGATTTCAACAGTTTCTAAAGAAAAAGTCTCAGAAGTTTTCCATGAGCTAATAAAATAAAAAGTCAATACATTTACATGGAACTGTAACCAGCATCATGTAGTTTGATTTTTAAAGAATTATATTTTTAAAATTTTTTTAAATGAAATTCTATTTAGTGAAGCAGAGTGTCACTGATTTCCCTCACTTTAACTGAACTCTAGCAATGCTATCCACACAATTACAGCAATTAGCCTGGGGACTTCATTTTGACACTCATGTCAAAGGAACCCCATGCCAAATGAGTGCCTGGAGGTTATCTGCTTTGTAATAACATCTCTCAGAAATGTTTGCTCATATGTAATTGCTCAACCAAGAAATGTGCCACCACCCACAGATCAGAATATCACAACTACTCAAGGATAACCAAAAAGAAATAGAGGGATCACTATTGCATTTTATGTGCTCCAACAAAAGTACAATTCTAAATTTAAAAAATATATGGAAAACAAAAGCACATCCAAAAAGCTAAAGTGTGAACTGATATAAAGACACATTAAGCCTACAGAGTAGTCAATAAGACCACAATATTAACTTCCTCTCCTTATGCTACATTGATGACATCTTCTTCATATGGCCCCACAGAAAGGAGACCCTTGAATTCCACAGGGATTTCAACAATTTCCACCTCACTATCAACCTCAGCTTGGACCAGTCCACCTCCTTGACACTACACTACAAATAAATGAGGGTCACATAAAAACCACCCTTTACTGGAAACCTGCTTATTGCTGTTCTTACTTACAAGCCTCTAGCTTCCATCTAGGATATATCACACGATCAACTGTCTACAGTCAAACCCTAAGATACAGCCAGATTTGCTCCAGTCCCACAGACAGAGCCAAACACCTACAAGATCTCTATCAGACATTCTTAAAACTTCAGTACCCACCTGGGGAACTGAGGAAACAAATTGACAGAGATAAGTACCCAGAAATTAACTAATTTAAGACAGGCCCAAGAAGAAAAAACAACTGAACATCACTGGCCCCAGCCCCCAGCTTACCCCGCTCCAGCACAATATTGTCAATCTACAACCTATCCTGGAAAATGACACCTAACTCTCCCAGGCCTTGGGAGACAGACCAATCCTCACCTACAGACAAACCTCTAACCTGAAGCAAATCATTTCTATCAGCCACACATCACACCCCAGATCCACTCACCCAGGAACCTACCTCTGCAACAAACCTCGTTACCAATTCTATCCACATATCTATACAAGAGACACCATCACAGGACCTAGTCACATAAGCCACAACATCAGAGGCTCATACAACTGCAGATCTTCTAATGTGATCTATGCCACCAAGTGCCAGCAATGCCCCTCTGCCATGTGTAGAACTGAACAGTCTCTTCAACAAAGAATAAAATGGACACAAATCAGACATCAGAAATGGCAACACACACAAACCTGCAGGGGAACATTTTTACCTGCCTGGTCACTCAATCATAGATTTTAAAGTAGCCATTCTTCTACATAGGAATGTTACTAACCAATTACAGAGAGAGACTGCATAACTGGAATTCATCTTCAAATTTGACATTGTTACCCTGGGCTTGAATACAGACATGAACTGGTTGGTGCATTACAAAGCCAATTTCTCCTGCCTTTAACATGCACATGTTCACATCAAAAGCTATGAATGGGACACATCCAGCCCACTTAATTAAGAACATAAGAACAGCCGTACACGGGTCAGACCAAAGGTCCATCTAGCCCAGTATCCTGTCTGCCGACAGTGGCCAGCACTGGGTGCCCCAGAGGGGGTGGACCGAAGACAATGATCAAGCGATTTGTCTCCTGCCATCCCTCTCCAGCCTCTGACAAACAGAGGCCAAGGACACCATTTTATCCCCTGGCTAATAGCCTTTTATGGACCTAACCTCCATGAAATTATCTAGCTTCTCTTTAAACTCTATTATAGTCCTAGCCTTCACAGCCTCCTCTGGCAAGCAGTTCGACAGGCTGACTACACGCTGTGTGAAGAAGAACTTTCTTTTATTAGTTTTAAACCTGCTACCCATTAATTTCATTTGGTGTCCTCTAGTTCTTCTATTTAGGGAACTAATAAATAACTTTTCTTTATCGGCCCTCTCCACACCACTCATGATTTTATATACCTCTATCATATCCCCCCTCAGTCTCCTCTTTTCTAAACTGAAAAGTCCCAGTCACTTTAACCTCTCCTCATATGGGACCTGTTCCAAACCCCTAATCATTTTAGTTGCCCTTTTCTGAACCCCTTTCCAAAGCCAAAATATCTTTTTTGAGGTGAGGAGACCACATCTGTACACAGTATTCAAGATGTGGGCGTACCATAGTTTTATACAGGGGCAGTAAGATATTCTGGGTCTTATTTTCTATCCCTTTCTTAATAATTCCTAGCATCCTATTTGCCTTTTTGACCGCTGCACATGTGTGGAAGTTTTCAGAGAACTGTCCACGATAACTCCAAGATCTCTTTCCTGATTGGTCGTAGCCAAATTAGCCCCCATCATACTGTGCATTATAGTTGGGGTTATTTTTCCCGATGTGCATTACTTTACACTTATCCACATTAAATTTCATTTGCCATTTTGTTGCCCAATCGCTCAGTTTGGTGAGATCTTCTTGGAGTCCCTCACAGTCTGCTTCTGTCTTGACTATCCTAAACAGTTTGGTATCATCTGCAAACTTTACCACCTCACTGCTTACCCCTTTCTCCAGATCATTTATGAATAAGTTGAACAGGACTGGTTCTAGGACTGACCCTTGGGGGGACACCACTAGTTACCCCTCTCCATTCTGAAAATTTACCATTTATTCCTACCCTTTGTTTCCTGTCTTTTAACCAGTTCTCAATCCAAGAAAGGACCTTCCCTCTTATCCCATGGCCATGTAATTTACACAAGAGCCTTTGGTGAGGGGACCTTGTCAAAGGCTTTCTGAAAATCTAAGTATACTATATCTACTGGATCCCCCTTGTCCGCATGTTTGTTAACCCCTTCAAAGAACTCTAATAGATTAGTAAGACAGGATTTCCCTTTACAGAAACCATGTTGACTTTTGTCCAACAAATTATGTTCTTCTACATGCTTCACAATTTTATTCTTTACTATTGTTTTGACTAATTTGCCGGTACTGAAGTTAGACTTACCGGTCTGTAATTGCCGGATCGCCTCTAGAGCCCTTTTTAAATATTGGTGTCACGTTGGCTACCTTCCAGTCATTAGGTACGGAAGCCGATTTAAGGGATAGGTTACAAACCACAGATAATAGTTCAGCAATTTCCCATTTGAGTTCTTTTAGAACCCTTGGATGAATGCCATCCGGTCCCGGAGATTTGTTAACATTAAGTTTTTCTATTTGTTCCAAAACCTCCTCTAATGACACTTCAATCCGGGACAGTTCCTCAGATTCATCACCCTCAAAGGACGGTGCAGATTTGGGAATCTCCCCAACGTCCTCAGCCGTGAAGACTGAAGCAAAGAAATCATTTAGTTTCTCCGCAATGGCTTTATCATCCTTGATTGCGCCTTTTATAGTTCGATCGTCTAGGGGACCCACAGGTTTTTAGCAGGCTTCCTGCTTCTAATGTACTTAAAAACATTTTGTTATTTCTTTTTGAGTTTTTGGCTAGCTGTTCCTCAAAATCTTTTTTGCTTTTCTTATTACATTTTACACTTGATTTGACAGTGTTTATGTTCCTTTCTATTTATCTCACTAGGATTGGACTTCCACTTCTTAAAAGATGCCTTTTTGTCCCTCACTGCTTCTTTTACATGGTGGTTAAGCCACGGTGACTCTTTTAGGTCTCTTGCTATGTTTTTAATTTGGGGTATACATTTAAGTTGGGCCTCTATTATGGTGTCTTTAAAAGTTTCCATGCAGCTTGCAGGGATTTGGCTCTAGTCACTGTGCCTTTTAATTTCTGTTTAACTAACCTCCTCATTTTTGTGTAATTCCCTTTTTGAAATTAAATGCCAGGGTGCTGGACTGCTGAGGTGTTCTTCCCACCACAGGAATGTTGAATGTTATTATATTATGGTCACTATTCCCAAGCGGTCCTGCTAACGGTTATTTCCTGGACCTGATCCTGCGCTCCACTCAGGACTAAATCGAGAATTGCCTCTCCCTTGTGGGTTCCTGCAC
This sequence comes from Rafetus swinhoei, assembly GCA_019425775.1. Taxonomy (NCBI): domain Eukaryota; kingdom Metazoa; phylum Chordata; order Testudines; family Trionychidae; genus Rafetus; species Rafetus swinhoei. The sequence continues at coordinate 45,413,874 of CM033449.1, forward strand.
CAGCTGCTCCAAGAAGCAGTCATTTAAGCCATTGAGAAATTTTATCTCCACTTCTCTTCCTGAGGTGACATGTATCCAGTCAATATGGGGGTAATTAAAATCCCCATTATTATAGAGTTCTTTATTTTGGTAGCCTCTCTAATCTCCCTCAGCATTTCAATGTCAGTATCCTGTCCTGGTCAGGTGGTCGGTAATATATCCCTACTGCTAATTTCTTATTTTTGGAGCATGGAATTACTATCCATAGCGATTCTATTGAACATGTTGATTCATTTAATATTTTTATTTCATTTGATTCTACATTATCTTTCACATACAGTGCCACTCCGCCACCCACCCGGCCTGCTCTATCCTTTCAATATATTTTATATCCCGGTATGATTGTGTCCCACAGATTTTCCTCATTCCACCTAGTTTCAGTGATGCATATTATGTCAATCTCCTCATTTAATACTAGGTACTCTAGTTCACCCATCTTATTAGTCAGACTCCTAGCATTTGTGTAGAAGCACTTTAAAAATTTGCCACTGCTTATTTGTCTGCCCTTCCCTGATGCATTGAATTCCTTTGTACGCGGTTGTTTGTCTGCTCTGGCCCATGGTATGCCCTCTCCCCTCCTCTCTTTCTGACTACAGCTTAGAGAATCTCTATCAATGGATTCTCCTCTAAGAGAAGTCTCCCTCCGATTTTCGTGCATCTCCGCACCAATCGGCTTTCCCCATCTCTCAGTTTAAAAACTGCTCTCGGCCTTTTTAATGTTTAGTGCCAGCAGTCTGGTTCCACCCTGGTTTAGGTGGAGCCCATCCTTCCTGTATAGGCTCCCCTCTCCCAAAAGTGTCCCCAGTTCCTAATAAATCCAAACCCCTCTTCCCTACACCATCGTCTCATCCACGCATTGAGATTCTGAATCTCTGCCTGCCTACCTGGCCCTGCGCGTGGAACTGGAAGCATTTCCGAGAATGCCACCATAGAGGTCCTGGATTTCAGTCTCTTTCCTAGCAGCCTAAATTTGGCCTCCAGGACATCTCTCCTACCCTTCCCTATGTCATTGGTACCTACATGTACCACGACCCAACCGGCTCCTCCCCAGCACTACACAAGTCTATCTAGATGCCTCAAGAGATCCGCAACCTTCGCACCAGGCAGACAAGTGACCATACGGTTCTCCCGGTCATCACAAACCCAACTATCTATGTTTCTAACGATCGAATCACCCACTACTAACACCTGCCTCTTCCTCACTGGTATTCCCCCCCCCTCAGAGGTATCCTCAGTGCGAGAGGATACCGCAACATCCTCTGGGAGGAGGGTCCCAACTACGGGATGGTTTCCCTCTGCTCCCATTGAATGCTCTGTTCCTTGAGACTTTCATCCTCCTTAAGAGCACTGGGGCTCTCAGACTGGAGGTGGGACAGTACTACAGTGTCCCGGAAAGTCTCATCCATATCTCTCTACCTCCCTTAGCTCCTCCAGTTCAGCCACCCTGGCCTCCAAAGCCCGAACTCGGTCTCTGAGGTCAGGAGCTCCCGGGTGCACACATATGCCACCCGCCCACAGGGCAGGTAATCATACATGTTACACTCGGCAATAAACAGGATAGCCCCACTCTGCTGCTGGGCTTCTGTCTCCATTTTCTAATGAATAAGTTTAAGTATAAACTGGGATTCTTTTTAAACCTCTGGAATATAGATTATTATAAGAGTTATGTTTTAAAGAAGGCCAGAAGTCACTAGTGCCCTCTAACCTCCCCCTCTAAACTCCCTCTCCAAACTCCCTGTTAGCTGTTCCTGTTCACAAGCTCCCTGGTCGCTGAGTCACAGGCTTATATAGCTCTGGTAGCCCCTCCCCCTGACTGAGGCTCAGCCAATTAACAGAGGCTTCTAGATTTCAAACCTTTTAGAAGCTCCTTCAAGCAAACAAACAAACCAACCAAACAGACAAACACAAGCGCAGCACACAGCAAATAACTTCCCCACACACAAACACACACTCCAGACAGCCACTTACCACAAGGGTCCCGTTTTTACTCCTCTTTTACCTGGAGAACTCCCTCTCCAAACTCCCTGTTAGCAGTTCCTGTTCGCAGTGTTAATTAGCCTCATTAACACTGGTCCTACCCTTTAATTTACCCACAAAAGCTCATGATGCTATATATTTTTGTTAGTCTCTAAGGTGCCTCAGGACTACTTGTTGTTATTATGGACAGTGTGAAATGTGTTTAGTTTTGACTCGTTCATCTGGGTCTTCTGAAAATCTTTATTCCCAAGGTCTTCAGAGAGGTTTTCTTATTAATGAATAATTGGTAAATCCAGCCCTCACACATGATAGGATGAAGTTACATATTCTTCTTCTTCTTTGCCCTTAGCTCCTATGGGAACATAGGCCATCAATAATTTATTTTCAAGCCTCTCTGTCTTGTGCCACCTTTTCTAATTCTCTCCGGCTTTTGCCCGTTTTCCTCACATTCACATCCAGGTCTCTTCTCCAATTATTTTTTGGCCTTCCTCTTCCCCTTTTTCCCTATGGTTTCCAGGATAGGGATTGTCTGGTAATGCTAATTGGTGGCTTCCTCAGTGTATGGCCAAACCATCGTCATCTTCTTAAAATCTTTTGCTCTACTGGGCATTGCCCTGCTCTTTCCCATAAGCTAATGTTTGCAACCTTGTCAGACCACTGCAGGCCAATGATCTTACGCAAGCATTTATTAATAAAAGTCTGCAATCTTTTGATGTTTGTCTTTCTTGTTCTCCATGATTCTGAGCCATATAGAAGTATTGATTTTACATTTGAGCAGAAGATCCTTATTTTGGTCTATAGCTTGATTTCTCTTGAATTCCATATGTTCCTCAAAATAATAAAAGAACCTCTTGCCTTCTGTATTCTGATCTTAATATCTTCGTCAGTACCTCCCACTTTATTTACAATACTACCTAAATGAGTGAAGGTATCAACTTCCTCCAGTGTCGTTCCTCTCAGGACAATTGGGCTGCTATTTGCTGCATTCATTTTCATGATCTTGGTCTTCCCCTTGTGGATCTTCAGCCCCATCTGCTGTGAAATCTTGTCCAGCTTCACTGTTTTATTTTGCATTTGAAGTTGATTAGGTGACAGAAGAGCAAGGTCATCCACAAAATCAAGGGTCTTCTAGCTGTTTAAACAGGGTCCACTGGATTTTATTCCTCTCATTAGCTGTTGTTTCTCTCATGATCTAATCAACAGCCAAAAGAAAGAGGAAGGGGGACAGCAGACAACCTTGCCAAACATCAGACTTCATTCTGAAGGGTTCTATAAGTTGACCCTCATGCAAGACCCTACAGCTCATATCTGCATAGGTATTTTTTATGAGATTTATGAGCTTCTAAGGGATCCCATAGTACCGTAATAATTTCCACAAAGTTTCCCTATCGAAGCTGTCAAACGCTTTTTCATAGTCCACAAAGTTGATCTACAAAGAAACATTCCATTCTAAACATTGTTCAATAATTATGCGCAATGTGGCTATCTGATCTATACAGGATCTGTTTTGATGGAAGCCTGCTTGTTCATCTCTTAGCTTGGAATCTATAGTTTTCTTGAGTCTTTCTAGAATTACCGTTTAATACTTTACCTGGCACTGACAAAAGCATGATTCCTCTATAATTCGTGCATTCTTATAGGTCACCTTTCTTTGGCAATTTTACTACATATCCTTCCCTCCAGTCTCTTGGTAATTCTTCCTTTTCCCAAATGTTACCAATAAAGCCGTGGAGTATTTCTGTCGATTTATCTATGTCCACCTTTATAGCTTCTGCCAGTCTGCCATCAGGACCTGCAGCTTTTCCACTTCTTAGAAGTGGAATTGCTTCCTTTATCTCTTCTTTACTTGGCTTGCTACAATCGATCAAAAGCTCTTCTTCAGCTGGCTGGATTTCTGGGGGATCTTCTGGAGCTGGTCTGTTTAGAAGTTCACTAAAATGTTCTACCCATCTTTACATCTGGTTTTCTACATTTGTAATCTTTCCCCCCATTTTATCCTTGATGGGTCGGTTATGTTGTAAATATTTTCCTGAGAGTTTCTTAGTTGAATCATATAGACCTTTCATATTTCCTGTAACTGCTGCTTCCTCCGCTTCTTTTGCCAATTTGTCAATATAATTTTTCTTATCTGCTCTAATACTCTTCTTAATCCCTTTGTTTGCATTTATATAGTTCTCTTGGGCTATAATTTTGGCAGCTCTAGTTTTACTATTATATAAGAATACTTTCTTCTCTCTCCTCTCTTTGATCCTCCTAAGTGTTTCCACTGATACCCACTGTCTGTGCTGATGTTCTTTTTTGCCTAAGACTTTTTCACATGTACTGGTCCAGGTATCTTTTATTTGTTGCCACTGGCTGTCAATGCTTACATTTTTATCTAGATGTGCCAGTGCTTGATATTTATTGCTACGCATGATACAGAACATTTCTTTCTCTACCTGGTCTTTTAAAAATCCTACATTATAACATGGTCTACAGTTTTGTATTGTCCTGTTCTTTCATAATATTAGCTTCAATTTGACTATCAGTAGATGGTAATCTGAGGCCACATCAACTCCTCTTTATATTTTAACATCCTGTAAGGATCATCCAAATTGTTGATTAATGCAGAAGTGGTCGATCTGATTCTGTGTTTGATGATTGGGGGATATCCATGTTGCTTTATAGATGTTCTTATGTGGAAAAACACTTCCTCCTATAATAAGTTGTTTGCTAACTTTTGTGCAGTTAACCATTTCCCCATTTTCATTCATAACTCCTAGCCCATGCTTCCCAGTAGTCTCTTCATATCCTGTGTAGTCATCTCCTACTTTGGCATTAAAATCTCCCATGACTATGATGACATCTCTTGGTTTTGTCTTGTCAAGCACATGCTGTAGTCTGTTATAAAATTCTTCTTTTATTGATTCCGCTTTATCATTTGTCGGTGCATAACACTGAATGGCATGCATATTAATTTTCCTGTTTATGGTCTTGAATGTTGCAAGGATACTTCTTGGCCCTGCAGGTTCCCATGCTATAAGATCTTTATGTGCCTCTGGTGAGAGCAAGAGTACAACCTCCTCCGTATGAGGTGCATTTTCCTCTTCATGGCCCTAGTAAAGTACTATTTCCCCTGATGAAACGTGTACCTTACCTGACTGTACTCATCTTGTCTCACTAATTCCCATGATGTTTAGCTTATACTTGTTCATTTCTCTTACTACCTGGGCTGCCTTACCTACCTCCCACATTCTTTGCACATTCCAGAAATTTTTCGTGCTGAAAGAAGGGGAATCGGCAGTTCAGTATCCTTTCAGGTTTGGATGCCCTGCGTCATAATCCCTCTTTGAGGCTGGCTTGCTATTCAAGTTGAAATTGTTGATGTTTTTATATCATAGGTTTATTTTTACAGGATGGGGTTGCTAGCCCCATGCCCAACCCTCCTTAGTCGCTTCTTACGACATGCTTGGAAGGGTACAGAGATCCTATTCTTACTTCCCCGCAGGGCCCCGGGAACCTCAAGGGGTGAAGTTACATATTAGTAAACATTAAAAACTTTATTCAACTGCCACTTTTGTTGAAAAAAGATATTTACATAACTAGCAAGTCACTACAAGTCAAATAAAACCTTGTAATATAACTGGCAGAAAGCAGTGAAGTAGTTAGCTGTGTTTATGGGTTTTATTTATGTTTCAAGTCAATACCAGTGAGTTGAGTTACAGAAACAGACATGTGACAGTAATATTGTTAAGTCTGCAGTTAGACTGCAAGACAACTTCCTGTATATTGTCAAGGCTACTTACATAAGAACATAGGAAATGCCATGCCAAATCTGACTAGTGGTGTATTTACTCTAGTATCCAGTGTCGGACAGCAGCTACTGCCAGGCCTTCAAAGGAAGGAGCAGCAAACATCCCATAATGGACAATTATGGAACTTGCCCTAGTAATGTAATTTTTAGCTCCCAAGAGATCTCTCTCATACCTCCCTATGTCATTCATATCCAGAAGAGATAAAAACTATTCCTTTCCCCACTTATAAATTACGCCTTAGATTCTAGAAAAATCTGTGGGAGGTGACTCCCAGGTACTGGAAAACTGAATGGCATTTAAAAATCCATGACCACAACCACAATAAAAGAAGAAAATCTCAGCTACCTGAAAACACTATGCTTCCAGATTAAACTAACACTGAGTTAATTTGCTTTCTCTCCAACTTGAAGATTTTGCTAAATACACATTGTAGTGCCTAATCCTAGTGTCCTGGCAATTCACAACACCCCAGTTGTGCTGTGCCTGGAATGCAAACTATGCTAAGCATTTTGCTCCCAGGTACTGTAAGCATTTCAGCTGCCAAGGGCCATAAAATTTTCTCAGAAAAGCAAGTTAACCAACAATGAAGTAAAAATGTAACCTCATACCCCTTAGGCAGATTTTAAATCTTATTAAATGGTTACAAATAATGGATGCAAGGACAGGAGATATTCATGTTTCTGTGACAAAAAATAAGGTACCACAGTTTTTCATACTTTTATGTACTGATCCTTTCAGGCTAAACTGTGACAAAGAGATATATATCGTTAAGCAAAGGGTATGAAATTACAGATTTTCCTTACACGGGTATTTTATTTTAAAAGACAAATCCTCTGAAGCAACAAGAAATACATATTAACTTCCAACTCAGATTGTGCTGGGTGTGCATAAGGTCTGATTATGCTGCCATTAAAACAAATTGGAATTTTGCCATTGATTTGATGGGATCAGGATTGAGCTTGTGTCACTTTTTTTTTTTTTTTTTAAATGAAGGCCTTCCATGTAAGCCAGGAGTTTAAGATCTACAATTTATTATTCTTAATTATTTGTATTATATCACCTAGAAACCCTGGTCATAAACAGCTACACCAGGGGCAGCCAACAGACAGACCACAGGCCAAATCCAGATTGCCAGTCACTTTTGAAAGAAGTGCAAAATCATGGTCTGAACCCTGACGATAGCGTGACCAAGAAATCTGGACCTTCATTAAAAAAAGACTTGTTATTCTTTTAAGAAGCACAACAAACCAACCCTGACTACCCTTATAAGTATAACAAACCAATCCTGATTACTTATATGCTACCCCATTGTGCCAATTGCTGTGCAAATTAAGAACAACCACCTTTAGAGAGAGCCAACTTCCTGAAACCTCAGCACTGATTGTTACATTCACTCATTCTCCTGTTCATGAAGCATAGCGTGCACACTTTGGATCACCAGTTGCCAGAGAACCCAGTCTCCTGCCAGTGTGTGGTCTGCTCTATTTTAAGGCTGAGGTGGACAAAGTGTAGAAGGCCATCAGTGAGGTCTTCTCAATCCACTTTTTAATGGATCAGACACATAAAGCAGGCAGGCTGGTATGGACTCGGGCAAGTGAAGCAAATGGCTCAGCACTGAGTCACTTGGGAAGATGCTGGAGGGTGGTGGGTCTGATGTCCAACATTCTCATTTGTGACGTGATGAAAGCCCATATGCCTTCAATATGTCATTGCTCTTTCATGTCAAAAGTGTCCAGCTGGCGCATTTGCATCTCTGTGGTGGCCAAGATTTCAGTGCCATACAGAGGGACAAATGCCACAGTTGCTTGGTAGACATGTATCGTAGCCCATGTGGCAGTGACACCATGGAGGCTTTCAAGAGTATGAATAAAACTAGTAGCCTTGCTGACTCAAATGTTTCATGTCAGCAACCTCCATGATTACTCACATGATACCCCAATGTGGAATGGCAGCAGCCCCTGTCTGGGGGGGCGGGAGGGTGACTGAGCTCCCGAACCCAGCGCGAACTGTAACTGAGCCAGGCTGCCTACCCGCCCGGCTCCTAATACACTTTAAATGCAGAGCCACAGTGGGGGTAGGTCCTGGACCTGGCATGAGCCAAAACTGAGCCGGGCTGCTGGCCAGTCTGCTAAACATTTACTGGTTGGGGGGAGAGGGAAATGCGTATAGTCTATAGCATTAACCTATAAGCTTTTGCTTATCAATTATTCGACTACACTATATTACATCCCTCATGTAGACAGACCTGAGATAGTTTTAATTAACTAACAAAGAGAGTAATAGCAGTGAAGGTGCTGCAGCTGTATTAGCCTACTCAGAAGTCTGGGTACTTACTTGGACAATTAATTTACACTGAAGTCCATGCTGCTACAGGTTTGCTGTTACTGGTACCCTGTCTCGTCTACAAATTCTGCAGTTACCCCTCTTCAATTGCAATGTAGACATATTCTTAGTAGCATCAGCTGCCTTCTATCGTAGGAAATGCTGATGAAGGCTAGGGATCCTAGCTCTGCAGGAGCAAGACTTCTCATGATAGGATTGAACGTCATGTATTACTATTTTAGGATAATTTTCTGATTGCTTTATGGCTACTGGACTTTTTGCATTCTTGTGTATGTTTTAGCTGACGCAAGATATTTGCTTTTGTTCCTTTGCAATAGGACCGTATCAGCTCTTTCAGACCCTTCATGGTTCATCAAGACTGTGGACATTCACACGGTAAAGTTTCTACATTGTATTTAAACTCTAGAGTCAAAATATTCTTCATGATATCAGTAATAGAGCAAAGCTGGTACTAAATACAGATAAAATTAAAATACTATACAATTACTTAGGATAAGCAATAGTCAATAACAAGTTTTTTTTAAGTGACAAACGAATGTATATACAGTAACTTTTTCTCCAAAGGGGCCTGCTTCATAGTTCACTGACATCAGTAGGCTGCCTCCCATTGATTTCAGTGGTTGTTGGAATAAAGCCATAATCAAGGGATTGTTTGCTCAATTTCAGTACAGATTCCATAATATATTTATGTCTTCTCCAAAAAAATCTACAGTCACAATGGAGAAAATGACAGCCATTTAAGATGATACTATTTGGTACACTTTTGCATGTTTAACTCTAATGGAAGGAGTGAACGAGGAAAGAAAAGGAAAATCCAGCAAATTTAACATCTGTCTAAAGCAGTGGTTCCCAAACTTTTTGGCATCACGCCCCCCTTTTTGATTTTTGAAAAACCCTCACACACTCCCCAAAAAATAGCAGCAAAACTTGTTGAGGGGGAAAAAAAAAAAAAAAAGGAACTGAGCAGGGCAGCAAAACTTGATGGAGGGGGGAGGCGAGGGGAGGCTGGGTTGCCTCGCGCCCCCCCTGGAATTTCTTCATGCCCCCCAGTTTGGGAACCCATGGTCTAAAGACCAAAGAAAAGTCTGGAAGTGTCTGGCATACATTATCTACCATGATGAGCTGGGAGAACAGGCATTTTTAAAGTGGTACTTGAACTACAGAGGTTTCCAACAGAAGGCGATACATGGAAATCCCAGGAAATTTAAACAACATAAAAAGGGAACACAGAGTTTTCATTTTCCAAAAGAATGAGAAGACAATTACGTTATGGGACTCCATCATGAGCTTTCTTGATCAGTAAAATCCTCTCCTAACAAAGTGATGCCTTTAATCTAGCTTTGTTTTTAATTAAAATTTCTGAGCCACAGCAAATAATTACTTCTGCAATTGCTGTTCATTCATAACAGACATAATTTGAGATTTTTCTACCTATAAAGTGATAAACACAGACACTGTTGACACTTTTGCCTTTGGCCCTTCTTGGTCTCTTCATATTTGAAGCAGAAGAGTTTCCTGGTTTCAACTAAAATGTTAAGCCTTACAGATAAACTATCTTCACTTATACCAGTTTAACCCCAGAGACCTCAAAGGGCATGCACTGATGTAATTCAGAACAAAATTTGGTTCATAGTAATAATTACTGGATGAAATCCCAACCCCAGGGAATTGGGGATCCTGACCCAAAAGAGAAGTACAGGGGGTTGCAAGGATATTTTAAGGGGGGGGAATCATAATATTCCCACCCTTACTTTTGGGTTGTCTTCAGAGCTAGGCAGCCAATGTTTTTCTCATCATAGTTTTTCAATTGCCAGAATTCCTCCACTTCCTGCAGCAAAGACTTAATAATCTCTGTCAGGTTTTAGGTAGTGCCTTCCCAACCAGTATGACTAGTGGGAAAACTTAAAAAACAATGAATAGTCTAACACCACCTTAAAGACTAACAAACCATGTAGAGCAGTGGTCTCCAACCTTTTTAACCACAAGATCACTTTTTCAATTTCAGTGCAATGTAAGATCTATCTCAAACCCAAATGCTCTTGGCCCACTTCCTTCCTGCCCCTTCTTTGAGGCCCCTCCCCTTCTTTGAGGCCTCACCCTGATCACTCCATCTTTTTTCCTCCCCCATCTGCACTCACTTTCACCAGGCTGGGGAAGAGGGTTGGGGTGCAGGCTCTGGTCTTAGGCCAAGGAATTTGTAGTGTGAGAGGAGCTCCTGGCTTAGCCCAGGGTGCAGAATTGGGGTCCAGGAGCGGTTTCAGGGTGAAAGTTCTGAGAAGGAGTTTGGGTGCAGGGGAACTCATGTCTGGGGCAGGAGGCTGGGTGTAGGAGAAGGTTTAGGGCTGGGACAAGTGTTCAGGAAACAGGCTCTGGCTAGGCATCGATTAAACAGATGGTTTCTGGGTGGGGTAGCAGGGGAGTTAAGGCAGGATTACTCCTGCCTTGGCCCTGCGCCACTCCTGAAAGCAGCTGGCATGTACAGCGATGGCTCCATGGTGCCATGTGCTGCCCCTCATCTACAGGCACTGAGCCCACAGCTTCTACTGGCCATGGCTCCCTCTTATTGATCAATGGAGTGGTGTCTGCAGGCAAAGGCAGCATTTGGAGACCCCCTGCTCTGCCTCTCACAGGGGTTGCAGGGACATGCCAGCCACTTCCAAGAGCAGCAATTACAACAGGGATAATGACTCCCGCCACAACAGGTTAGGCATTTTAGAATTCACACTTAAATTTAATTATTTGGGTAGTAAGAGAGAAATGAAAATTATGAAATGCACAGACCAGTCCAAAACCAAAAATAACCCACTTGGTAGAAGAAGTAACAACAACCTCTCCCCCTCCCCTGCATATGTGTTGGGTCAGGAGATGAGAGTGAAGGACAGTGTGTGTTTGTGAGAATGACAGAGACACGCACAGTGTGTTAGAGTGACAGAGATTTGCATTGCCAAGCTCCCTCCATCCCCTTCTCTCTGTATGGATACAAGGTACAAAAGTGGGAATGGAGGGGGGGAGGAGAGGGGAGGGGAGAGACACTCTGACATCAGAGCCCTTCCTCTTCTCCCTCCCACACTCTGCACAGCAAGCAGGAGGCTTCCAGAGGGGCAGCTCCAAGGCAGAGGGCAGGAGCAGCATGACAGTGGGCAGAGGGGCAACTCATGTACGAGAGCTTGCTTGATAGATTCCCGGGAAAACCAGTCAGGATCACCTGTCAGAGGCTCCAAGATCTACTGGTAGATCCCGATCTACTGCTTCGTGACCACTGATGTACGTGATATCATGAGCTTTTGTGGGTATAACCCACTTCTTCAGATGTATCCACAAAAGCTCATAATACCATCTACATGTTTTGTTAGTCTTTAAGGTGCTGCTAGACTATTAGTTGTTTTTTAAGTTTTTCCAGTTACAGAGTAACTCGGCTACCCCTCTGCAGTCTGACTACTGTTAATGATGTTAAACTTTGCACTTCTGTACTACTTTTCAACCCTCAATGCTCTTCCAAAGTTTATGAATTAAAGCTTCCCCCAACACTCTCATGCTGTAGGTAAGTACAGGTTGAACCAGTACCCCGGGAAACTTGGCCACATCCATGATAAGTGGACATCCAGCTAACTAAGATTAGTCAGGCAACATCCATGGTCTGGCATGGAGAGGTTCAACCTGTATGAGCTCCATTTTACAGATGGGAAACTGATGGAGAGAATTAGCCACTTGCCCAAGGTCACATAAGAAACCTCTGGCAGAACCAGGAATAGAATTCAGATCTCTTCACTTCTAATCTTATGTCATTTCTCTCCATCTATTTTGTAGATTAACTGTTTTGTCAATCATTGAAAAATTCCCCTTCACTGAAATGCAAAGCCTCAGTCATAATTATGGATGGATTGCATATTTGTATTTTATCTTTCAATGAAATATAAAGATAACTAAAACACTTAAAAAAAAGTTAAAACTATAGCCACAGAATATCAGTGCAGCAGTATTTCAGAAATCATTCTTAGATGTTCTCAGTTATGCATTAATTATATCAGACACAGCGCAGATACTTACTTGCTTAACAATAGAGCAATAAATTATATTCACTGTTTGTTTGTTTTTTAGAAAAGCGAGCACAGCCAATTCTCATCAACTATTGATTTTAAAACTAGTACATGGAAAGACCCATTGGTTTTTAATATTCTGTACAGATCAAATAAGACATATTTACACCCTGGTCCTGCAAATAACTAAGCACATGAGTAATTTTATCCACGTAAGAATTCTCAACCTTCAGTGGGACTGTTCATATGACTAAAGTTATGCATATCCAACATTACCAAGCTCAAGCATTCAAAAATCATGAGTCAGGCTCCCTCCCAAAATCATGAGAATGCCTTAAGAAAGCCATTGATGTGGGGGGGGGGGGGTGTCTTTATTTGCCCATCTGTTTTTTGTCTTTATATGCTTGATATGCATGTGAATTATCAGTAATTGTAAGGTCTAGAAACTTTTAAAAAATAAAAACAGATTTATACATAACCACAAGACTCCAAGAGCTGGAACTTTTAACTGCAAAAATTTCTTGAGATCTGTGATAAAATTTTAAGTAGGTAGACTTGGGGCCTTAATTATTAGTGAGGCAAAAACTATCTATCCCCCATTTAAAGAGAAAAACTGGAAATCACAATTTATATAGAGAACTGCCTCTTTATGGATGAAGCACAGACTACAAAAGCTGAAATGAAACTAAATCCAGCAATATGCTAAACCTATAAGCACAGTTGCACTGTAAATCTTAATTCTAGCACTTTCCAACGTGAGAGCTTCACTTTGCAACTAACATTCTTCTAATGTACTTTTTTGGGATGTAATTAAGAATAAGTTGTAAAATACTACACAGATATTATAATAAATAATAAATAATAATAATAATAACGACAATATAATAGTAGGATCAATACAAGAAGTGCCAAAGGACTTCCAAGGGGGTGGAAGTGAATTTAAAAAGGTAGATCAAAGCTTTATTTCTGTAACTTAGCCTATCTAATCAGTTAAAAGGGACAATTTGGTACATTTCTTGGCTTAATGCATTAGCTTCCTTTTAGCTTTATATTTCTCTCTTTGATCTGTTTACATTTCCTAACTCTGTATATTTAAGTCAATATTTTTAGTTTAAGTTCCTAAATCAGCAATTAGACATGTCATCTTAATACCTCTGAATATAGGCATCTGATTTAGGTGTTTACATAGTAATCTACACAGTAATAAGATTAGGTCTAATAAATCTTTCCAAGATATAATTAAGCCGAGATGTTTCAGAGACTGCTTTATAACTAAAAATTCTGTTCTCTCTAGTTCTCCACAGGAAACAAACCATCGCAACTGCTGTTCTGAAATTAATAGTTAAAATTAAAATAAATGCCATATGGCTTCTAGCACAGTTCACTGAATTCCATGTGTTATGCCTGTAACCAATTTAGACAGACAACACCCCATTTTTTTTCCAGGCAGCTTAATACATGATAAGGTATGAATATAATGAGGACAAGTACTAACCAAAACACACAACACTATTTCAACCTGTATACATATATGATTTCTGTCAACTACCATAGCTTTACACTGAACACAATTCCTTTGTAAGTAAATAATTAGTGGAAGTATTCTGCTTTTCTGTACTTGACTACAGCATGTTTGACAATTTTTCTTCATCTCCATTGCAACTGAATAAATGAGTTTAAAGCAGCCAAGTGTCATTTTACCTCAGCTACCACTTGTATTGCTGTATTTAGCATGTCATTTTCCCCATTCACTTTCTTCAGACACTAGGGCCGCATTCAGAGTAAAATCTCCTCAAAACATTGTAAGATATCAATCATACAAAAGGAATAATTATAAAAATATGGTATTTTTACTGGAGACAATGTGGCATAAAAATATAAACAATGCCTGCAGTTGCTACAGATTAAAGCCCAAAAGAGATTGTGGTGTGTTTGTGTGTATAAGCATGCAATCACCTGGACATAGGCTTAGGGGCCATTGTTCTGCTGTTTGAAACACCAAAGATGGCCAACCCTGGAAAACCTGCAAACAGGGTGGGATTGTGGATGCTAGGCAGAAGGATATAAAGGCAGACCTTTTCTGGTCAAGGGTCAGCGCATCTGACCACTGATGCGTAGACTCAAATGTACAATCCACAGGAGTGGGTCAGGAGACTCCTTCATCCTCTGGCCTCTGTCATATCACTTTGATCAGGGATTCAAAAGGTTTTACCTATCACTGTCTCCACCAGCTATGTTGTGATATTAAAAAAAAAAAAAAAAAAAAAGTTCAAATGCCAATAAAACATCTTAGCACCCAAAAAGTAATGCAGCAAAGTAAGAAGAGGAAAAATAGGTATGCTTAGGATGGAGGTCTGGGTTACATGATTACTAGGCATCTGTCCATAAAAATGTCTGAAATTCAGTATCATTACTGGGTCTCAAAATAGCATCTTCTACAGGCATTTGTGATGGACAACCTCCCCCCATCCCGTGCCTTATGAAATGGACGTATGGACATGAATGCACATAACTCAAAAGTGCTTTGGACAAATTGCTTTATGTAACCTATCAATCTTCATGTCATAATCTCCTGGATCTGTTTATCCGATTTTGGTGTATGTATCATTCTTGTGTGTAAAACTGGACAAATGGAGTAAGGAATACTTTATAGGTTTTAAATGTGTGAATGAAAGTCATTAAGAGAGGTCTCATTGTCTGGGTAATGATATGCAAATAGCCATTTTTGTTTTTAAGTCTTAGCTGTGATTGGTCTGGGGAAGTCACATGTCCACCCAAACTGGCCAGGTGACTTCTCATGCAAAAAGGGAATCTTCAAAAACAATAGAAAAGTAGAAGTCTTTTGTCTTGGGCGGGCACATCCAGGGGAATGAACCAAAGGCCCCAGGGAAAAGGAGACATCCCTGGTTTGGAAAGCTTGGCCAGGAAAGTTTTAGGGTGAGTTTCTAGTAAGTTTGCAATAAGTTTGTACTGGAGTTTTAGCGTAGAAGTAGCTAAGCTTTTTCTGTTATTTTGAGTTTGTAATCCACTTTGCTCTGCCTGTTCTCAGCTATGACCACTTAAATCCTACCGCTTGTACTTAATAAAATCACTTTTATTTTCTATCAAGCTGAGTGTAAATAATTATTACCTGGGGGGGAGGGGGGGAGGGAAATCAGTGTGTACATTCCCCCTTTCATTGTTAAAGGGGGCTTACCCAAATAATTCATTGGGGGTTTTGATCCCATTTGGGGAATGGTATCCCAGGAAGCTGGGCCCAAAACTGCATTTTCCTTGGACCTGAAAAGATTCAGTCTCTGCATCACTTCTCTGGGCAGAGAGAGGGGTGTGTGATTCTCAGCTCTGTGCCTTGGCTGGGGGAGACCAGGGAGCTGACCCAGCAGAACAGGGTGGGAAGAAGCCCCAGAGAGCAAAAAGGAGGGTGACAGTGGCCCAAAGGGTCGTCTATGACCTCACCCAGTCACAAGGTTGTTTGGCTGCAAAGGTGGGGATCTCACACACTTGGTTGCCACTGGTGTATTTCCTTGTCAGTGACGAGGTGAGAACGTGTTCCTTTTGTCAGCACACAAGAGCTTCCCATAGCATTCTACATAACCTTAAATGTCTGAGACGCAGCATGACTGTTTTCATATAAAATTCAGCATGTTTATCCAGTAGGATTGACCTCAGGTATGATTATGATCTGTGAGGATGAGGCAATCTGCACAGGGGCTTTATAGGAGTACCCTGGGATAGCTATCTGAATAATAATTCATGGACAGCTGGCATGTGAAGTCTGTACTGAGAGCCAGTAGTTCACTTGCTGTCATAATCATTGCAAAATGTATGTACAGAAAATACTTAAGGAGTTAGATATCTATACTGAAAAGTATGTTCTTAATAAGGACGTGAAGGTTTAACTGGTTAACTGCTTACCCACTAAGCTTCACCCTTAACAACTGGAATGATGGAGCAGCCCCTATGCGTGGAGCGCCCTAGCCCGCCTCAGTTAGGGGTTGCTCCAGTATCCTGGTCCATGCAGTCTGTGCCTGTGGCTTGGGGGGGCGGGTATCTCCCCCCTTTTATCAGTTAACCGGTTAAACAATAGCTAAAAACAAGGGATGTAAAATCCCATTTAAATGGCTAACCAGCTAAACAATAGGTTTTACCAGTTAGCCGATTAAATGGGATTGGCTAACCCTAGTTCTTAAAGACTGAAATATGATGTTCACCCCACAAGCTCCATTCAAGCAGGAGCTAACAGAAGCTTATCTCCCTATCTGCTCATATGTGTACTGTACACTTCGTAATGGAGGTCTGTTTGCATACTGAACCTGATGCTAATCAAAGAGATTACAAACTGGAGGAGAGAAAAGCCACAGGAAGAAATGAACAGCAGCAGGGGAATTTGCTTACAAGTAAAGACAACAGATTGTTGGAAGTATATCTGGGGTGCACAGGTGCACCCTGCCTCTTTCACAGAGGAGGCAACAAGGCAAGTTCACACAGTGACTTTTCTCATCAACAGATTATCACAGCCCAGCCTGGCTGTGAGTCGGTGGGAGGATGTTGGGTGAGCACTGCAAATAAGTAAGTACAGTCATACCAAATTCACAGTCTATTTTGGCCAATTTCTTGGTCCTGAGATTTAAAAAACTGGCAATTTCAAGGTTTCAGATATTTACATCTTAAATGTCAGTTTTAGAACCATGGGATTCTTGGCCCATGAGAGAGTTGTGGGAGGGGTGTCACAAGACTACTGCAGAGGGGGTTACGGATTCGTTTGTACTGCTGCTGAGAGAGGTGCTGCCCTCTGAGCTGGGCAGCAAGCAGCACAGATGGAAGGGTAATCTGGTATAGGGGGATTGTCACTTTTGGAGAGGGCACAGCTGGCTTTAAGGATGGGCAACTACCCAGGGCCACATGGTCATGGGGACACTGTGGTCCCCACCTCCACAGCTAGCTCCAGGCGCCTGTTATTCCTGAGTGCTGAGCCCAGAGCCTGAGAGTAGGACTGGGGCCAAGGGCCCTGGAATCTTTATAAAGGGGGTGCTGGAACTGGGAGAAGGCCTGGGGCCATGCTCCCAACTTTTCAACAGGAGCACATGGGCAAAGGGAGGCATTGTCTCCCAAAACTGCAAGCCAGAGCAGCACCACCAGGGGCTGCACTTCATAGCAAGGGAGTGGATAATAGTAATCATATCTCCACCACAGAGCACAGTCTTTGCTGACACCACTCCATAGAACCTCCTTCTTCTGGCTGCAAGAAGCTATTCCCTATACAGTGATCACCCGGGTGACTGGGGAGTGATGGGGGCAGGAAGTGGGTTGGCAGGTGCAGAGTTTCCTGCAGCCAGGGGAAGTTCCCAGAGGTAGATCTGACCCAGGAGCAGCCCCTGCAGGAAAAAACCAAGTCCTGTGATGCCCAAACCCCACCCTAACTAGCAGCTGGAGCCCAGTGCCTGGTAGGCACTCCGGCTAGTACACCGCACTCCTACCCAGCTCCAGCAGATTTCATGGAGGAGACCAAATTTCACAGTCTGTGACGCATTTTTCACAGCTGTGAATTTCATACTGCTTTATCTATAAGACATGAAAATATTTAGTCAAGTGTAGGTCCCAGAATGCATACTGTATTATTTTATATGAAATTATTTGTTTCCAATACTTCTACTTGCTATCACTTGAATCTCTCTGCTTTGTTCAGTAAACTTTTATTTGTTATCACGCTGTAAATACCTAAGTTTGTCAAGGGGAGAAGTCATCCAATGTGAAACTGATATGCTGGGGCCTGCTGCTTCTCTGGAAGCAGCAAATAAGTGAACACTGCAGGCATCCCATGGCTCAAAGGCTGGACACTCCAGAGAGATGCTCAGAGCGCTCCAGGGATAGTGTCTGCCTATTACTAACCTGCAGAGAGAGATCATGGCCTGTGCAGGCATAGATGGGAGTGCTTGTGTCATCAGTGGCTGGTAGAATCAGAAAGCTGACCCATGGCAGGCACAAAAAAAGGCTCTCTCACATGAAGAACAGGTGGCAGCAAGCCTGGGTATCCATTGGAAGCACCACAATATACAGCTGTACAAGCACCAGGCATGTAGCTTCCCCTGCTTCCATTAGAACTGAACAATTCCCCATGAAAAGAATCAGCCAGCTACTTATGCAACTGAGCTGAAGTTTACTTTTATTTTATGTTACTGTCCGTAGATGTAGGGTTCATGCTTGCTGTGGAGATTAACAAAATTAAATAAAATGTACTTGAAAGCAGCTGGTCCTGGTAACACATACAGGATCTGTTTTCCTTGGGTTAGCTACAAGTAAGACTTTTTAAAGAAAAGATAATGCAGTGATGACTACAAGAGTTTCTCTAGGGTCTGTTATTTTCTGTAAGGTGTGTGACAGGGTGCAGTCAGAGAAGACCCCTTAGGGGTGCTTTCCGGTGTGCTGACAAAGCCAGTGACAGTTGCCACCTTGCTCTCTGGGGCTTCTCACCACCCTGTCCCGCTGGGCCAGATCTCTTGGTCTCCCCCAGCCAAGACACAGAACTGAGATCATTGCCCTTCCTTCCTCCCTGCCCCCCACTGAAGAGCAATACAGACACTGAACCTCTTCAAGATGAGAGGAGAATGCAGTTTCAGGCACAACTTCCAGGAAACCCACTCCCCAAATGGAATCAGAACCCTCAAATAAATAATCCAGGTAAGCCTCCTTTAACAGTGAAAGGAGGATGTACACACTGATTGCTCCTCCAGATAATTATTTACAGTAGGCTTGATAGTAAATACAAATAATTTTATTAAGCTCAAACTGTAGGATTTAAGTGTTTGCAAGTGAAAAAAGGCAAAGCAAAGTAAATTACAAATTTAAAATAACAGAAAACACATGGCTAGTTCTAACACCCTAAAGCTTATTGAAAACTTAACCTAGAACTGTTCTTATTTCAGCTAAATCTCCAAGCCAGGGAAGATCTTTTTTCCCTGGGGTCTCTGGTTATCCTCTTGGGTGAGGGATTTTTTCCAGACCAGGGGAAGTCATTTCTGGCCCCCACTGCCAGGCCCCGCAGCCCAGCTGAGCCACACGCAGACTCCTGCCCCTCCCCTGTCCTACAGCCCAGCTGAGCCATGAACTGGCTCCCACCCCTGCCCTCCCTCCCACAGCCAGCTGAGCCTCATGCGTTGCCCTCCCCCTGCCACGTAACACCGGGCTCCCAGTCCCACCCTCCCACCCCCCCACAGCATGCTGGGACTCTCTGATCCTGGAACATCTGTGGTCCTTCCTGACCACCTATGTTGCAGATGCAACCTGTATTCATGTTTTTCTTACAGGACTTTTCTTATGCAAATCCAATTTTATATTTTTTTATTTTTAATCACTATGCTACAGGCCTGCCAAGTTTAGGGTTGCCAGATACTTTCACAAAAAATCTCGAACATGGCAGGGAAAAAATTGGTTGATTCAACCCCCTCTCCCCTCCAAAAAAAACCCCACAAAAACACCTTGTTGAGGAAAAAAGAAAATAAATACATGTCCGGTATTTTCTGGGGTTTTTTAACCAGACAGAAGATGCAATTACCGGACTGTTCGGGTGAAAACCAGACACCTGGCAACCCTAGAAGTATGTTCTGGCTGGAAGAGTGGGTTAAAAGGTTCTCAGAGGCCCATACAAGGTGTGGGGGACAGATTGAAGGAGAGATGAGTCTTCAAAGCAATGGGTTAGCATGGATCAGAACAAAAATCTCCTTTGGACTTTGGAGAAAGGGTGCAATGGGGGCAGGAGAGTGTGGAGAATGGGTGGGAAGAGATGAAGCGAGGTGGGGGCCAAGTAGAGACAGGGCTTGGGGGAAGGAGTGGAACTGGAGTGTGGCAGGAGGGTAACAGAGGCAGGTCAGGAGTGGGAAAAGGCAGGGCAGGGGCAGAAGGGATGTTGTCTCAGACCCCGCACCCACTCAGCAATGGCCCTAAGTAAAGGCTCATACATTGTTTGGTGAAGGTATATCCTGGACTTTCATCTCTTAATATTACGGCTGCATTCTTCCCTTTATTCCTCATCACTTTCAAAACACAGTAGACCAGGGATGCCCAACCTATGACCTGCAGGCTGTACATAGCCCATCAGAGCATTTCAAAAGGCCTTCTTCAACACAATATATTAACGTTCATTAGCATTTTGTCATTATGTTTATATCATTAGTTTACACAAGTATGTGAACAGAGTACTAGTGTACATAAAACAAGCTGAACTTAAAATATAAATCAATACAGATGAGCTTAAATCTCATTAAAATATGTAGAATCTGTTTGGCCCACACAAGGTTGTGCTGAGGTTTATGTGGCTCTCCTGTGTAATGAAGTTGAGCACCACTGCATTTGGCCCTTCTTTCAGGGGGACTGAATAAGATTCTTTGGAGACAGTTAAAGCTTTTTAACTGGTCAGAGTGATATGAAGGTCTGTTTCTCTCCCTAAGCCTCACATACACTGTCTTTGCAATGCTCCCAAACCAGAATCAAGGGACAGAGATGGAGATGCAAGTTCTGACTCCTGAATGAAAGTGTTGAATCATCATGAAAAAAGAGTGACAGATGCTTCTAAAATGCAAAGCATTTTGAAACTCACTGCCAGTAAAATGATACTGATTGCTAGATTTAGGATTGTTTTTCACAAACACAAAACTCTACTTAGAGTTTTACAGCAAATAATAAATTCATTGTAAAAAGGGTTTCTCAGTTGGGAAATGGAAAATAAAATTTATTTCTACTATGAATGTAACCTGCCTAAACATCAGCCTCTCTCTAAACCAAATGATTGAAGTTTTTTAATCCATCTAAAAAAAAGTATTCCTCTTGCTCTCTCTATCAACAGATTTTCTTTTCCTCCTCTCTCTATAAACAAGTCTCATCCACTTTTGGTTCTCATCAAGGTCCAACAAGTGGCCTCTTCTGACCCTGAATGAGTTGCTTTATTCAAATCTCAATCGCTCTTCAGTTTCTGTGACCCTCAGAGGTCCTTTATGCCCCCCAATAGAGAGCCCATTATAGTGTAACTCATATTAGACCCATCACACTCATTACCCCAATACACTGATGTCATAATATGTGCCTACATAGTGTCATATAAGGTATCATGTGTAAACTGGTGACATCATTTCGTGATGCACATATGGGTTTTCTATAGAGTTACGTGTGTATGGGAAATAAAATCTTAAAACACAGTTGACAGGCCATGCATAAACCCAGCCTGCCCTAGTCAAAGGAATGTGCATTTGTCTGTCTGACTGGCTTGATTTCAGACAGAGACCAATGGCATTTCATTTCCACATAAGATAAGCAAGCTAACAAGTAGTGGAGAAGACTGCTTAGTGATCATACTGAACCTAGGAAGTCTTCCTGGTTCTTAATGCAGAGCCTAGGGATGTAATAGTGCAGTCAGTTAACCAAAGTAAAAGCTTACAGGTAAATGTTATAGACTACACACATTTCTCTCCCCTCCCCAACCCCCACTCCCACCACCCGCCAGTAAATTTTTTAGCAGGCTAGCCAGCAGCCCTGCTCAGTCCTGGCTCACGGCTGGATTCAGGACCTACCCCCAGTGTGGCTCTACATTTAAAATGTATTAGGACCAAGGCGGACAGGCAGCCCAGCTCAGTTCCAGCTCACACCAGGTCCAGAAGCTCAGCCCCGCCCCCGGACAGGGGCTGCTGCCTCTGTATCAGAAGCAGCAGCACAGGGTGGCAGGCAGCCAGTCTGCGAGGGGACTGGTTTTTACACTGGCACCCTTTGCGGACCAGCTCCCAGTGGACCAATCCGATACAGAGGCAGCAGCACGGAGTGGCAGGGGGCTGGAGCACACTGGCTGCCAGCCACACCCCCAGGGACTACAGAATAGTCCAGTAACTGATAAGAATGCATGAGGTTAATCGACTATTCAATTAACTGATATTTAACTTCCCTAGTAGAGACAATGGACTTTGGTAACATAAGAAAAGCAAAAAGACATTTTAGTTATCCATCACTTAAGGGACTTTGGGTACAGCACCTCTTAGCCTATGAAAACTGGACCACCTCTACTGAAGTGCTAGAGAATTTGTTGCAGGGGTAGGTTCGTAGGTGAGTGTATCTGATGTGGTATGTGG
Source organism: Rafetus swinhoei (assembly GCA_019425775.1). Classification (NCBI taxonomy): domain Eukaryota; kingdom Metazoa; phylum Chordata; order Testudines; family Trionychidae; genus Rafetus; species Rafetus swinhoei. The sequence continues at coordinate 45,436,173 of CM033449.1, forward strand.
CTGCTGGTAAGTATTGTTTCAGGTTGCGGAGTGGGGGTGTCTGTAGGTGAGGACTGCCCTGTCTCCCAAGGTCTAGGAGAGTCATTTTCCAGGATAGTTTGTAGATTGGCAATGATGATATGATAAGAATGGAATGCCCAGGTCACAAACATGGTGCACAGGGTCATAGTGCCACTCGCTCAAATGTGGCCTGTCTACTCCTCTCTCCCACCATGATGGGAGGTGGTGCCAGGCAAAACCTGAGCAATTCTGCAACCCGCATGCATCAGGGTTGCAATACCTTGAGTGGATGAGCCATGTCCAGCCATGCTAAACATGAGATCTGGGTTGCCAGTTTTGATGGGACATTTTCCTGGAGGTTACATCACGTGACAGTCTTTAACTGAAGATTAACCTTTCTCTCAAACAATCCTCGAGATCTGGCAATCCTACAGGAGCTGCTGCTGCAGGGTAAGTGCAGGATGGGATCACTTTGCAAGCTGTGCGCCCTACCCACCCTTCTATGGCCTCTCACAGCTAACATGAAATACATTAAATTCCAAAGAAATAAAAAGAAATTATTTTAAAAAAGAATTCCACGGGTCTCCAGTCATAGTACTCAAGGATTGTATCGTCCCACAATATCTGGAGGTTTTGATTGGCCTGATGGTGTTACAAAAGAAGGCACATGCTTGATCCTTGCACGGAGACAACAGAAATAGTTAACATACCCAAGGTTTAACAAGATGTTTATCTTGGTTACATTAATGGAAGGACAGAGTAACTCCACAGGAGTACATCGGTTTCCTCCTTATTTATAAGAGTGTAAATGAGAGACTGCAGAATCTGGCTCCAGATATTTGTAAATAAGCTTCGATCTTGCCTTTAACAGAAATGTTAACATCAGGAAAAAAAATTCAACACTCAACAATTTTATTCCTCTTGTTATGCCAACAGTAACACCAGATGGAAACTCATTTAAAATTCTTATACACTTAGCTTTCTTTCTGTGAGATGGCTGCCGCCACCACCAAGGCAGAAGTGTCAGAAGAATCCACAGGAAAACTGTGGCTATGAAATAACTTACATTGAATCAAATTATTGGCAAATGTGAGAAATCATTGCTAATTAAATGCCTTAAATGACTTTCTGTTTCCAAAAAGACGAAAATGCTTAATGATATACATCAAGACAGGAAGGTCAATTCTGTTATAATACACTGTCCTTATGCACCATAAAAAACAGTCATGTCGTTCTTTAAAGACTAACAGGATGGTTTATTAGGTGATGAGCTTTCATGGGGCAGACCCATTTCTTCAAATCATATTCTGAAAGTGAATTGGCATGACCATTATACAACAGAGGGATACAATGAAAAAAGTAAACAAATTACACACTAACGAATCAGCTACATAGAACAGAAGGTGGGGGCGAGGGGACAAGGAAGGAGGAAATTGCTTATTGTAAGAGTCAATTAAGTGGCTAATCTGGAGTTACTACGAATATCAAAAGGTGGGGAGGCTATCTTTGTAATGTGTAAGGTAATTATCATCTATACTAAGGCCCATTTGCAATGTGTCAAATTTTAGCATAAATAAAAGTTCTGAAGTCTCCCTCTGTAATCTGGTGTTAAAGTCTCTCTGTAGTATGAGGCATGTTGTCAGGTCTTTAAGGGAATGGCCAGTTTGATTAAAATGTTGGCTGACAGGTTTCTCTGTGTGGAGATGTCTGATGCCTGATTTGTGAGCATTGATTCTCTGGCAAAGTGACTGACCAGTTTGTCCAATATACATCTACCATGGTCATGAGGGATGGCCAGCAGCCTGGGGACTAAGGGGTTAACTGTACCTAGCCAGGTAACAGTCAGCCAATAGAAATGCAGATAGGGATTTCAAACTGAGACAAAGGAATTTTGGGGTTTTCCCTACTTCGTGTCTGAGCCAGTTTTGCTCTAGATACTGAGGGAGACAGAAGACATGTCTCTCTCCAAGAACAGACTCTTCACCATCTGTAAGTAGGGTAAAGTTTAGATAAATCTGTTAGATTTTATTGTTTTATGGTTTGGGACTGTGGATCTGATGTCTGTGCTGTTGGAAATGGGCTTCGCTCTCTTTTGTAACTAAGTTTTGAGCCAATGAGAAAATTCCCCATGAGTTTATTAATTGGTGGCTCTTACCATGTAGCCAACCCAACTATGCTTGTATCAGGAGTATTGTTTTGATAATAAAAATTCTTTTTTTTTTTATTAACGTGGTATTGGTTCACTTCTGTGTCCTGGAAAATCTGTCTGCGAGATCTGCATGCCTCTAAAGTATAAATTGGCCTGGGACTGTGGCCTGGGGATAGCAGCCACAGACTGCAGTTTATATTTTCTCTTTCTTTTTCAAGCTCTTTGGAGAAAAGAACTTGGGGTGCCGTGGGGTTGATTTCAAGTGTCCACCCCTGTTTGTGGGTTCAAAAGCACGTGATGGTGGCAACAGATTTTTTTTAATCCTTAAACACTAGGTTTTTAGGATTTTGGGGGAAAGTTTTATACCAAAGCCTGGAGAGATAAGGTTTTGTGGTACTTTTGCGAGCTCCCACTTCTGCATTTATCATGCCAGAGTGGGGAATCAGCCTTGACAACATCGCAGAGGGACATTGCTGGCACATGATGGCATATATCACATTGCTGGACATACAGGAATATGAGCCCTTGATGCATCATATGAGCCAATACAAAGGGACCGTAAGACCTGCAAACCTCACAAGTTGGGAATGCCTGTTGTTTGCGAAGTGTGGCAACATAACCAGTTTAGAAGCTCTACATCAGCTTCAAGGCATAGCCTGATTAGGAGAAAGGATGGTGAATTTCTATGCTCTAGATATTCTTAGCCAATGAAATGGCATATTAGGGTCATAAGAAACCAGCTTTAATTTGAAATAGCGTGGAGACTGACTCTTGCCCAGCCCCAGAATCAACGAGCTACAAAGGTATTATAAAGCCACCTTTACCCCTTTCCTGCATCACAAAAATTGGGTGCAGGAAGATGAAAGGCATGTTCACGGATACAGGAAAGAGCAGAAGCTTTTAAGCACTTTTAAATTCTAGGATGAATCTATACACAGGTTGCATTTCTTACTAGTTGTACAAAATGTCACACTGTTCCCTAGCTACAACTCTTATCTTCCTATCATGAGGCATGTTGCTAAACGTGATTTAGTTGGGGTTGTTTCTGCTTTGAGCAGGAGGTTGAACTAGAAGACCTCCTGAGGCTTCTTCCAACCCTAATCTTCTATGAGTTCCTGTTGGAATTATTAAAATAGCAACCCTGTAGGGATTACGGAGATGAGCCATTCATATTGACCGAGATTTAAAAACACTTGGGGGAGGGGCGGAATACTACCCGTGTCATTCCCTTATTTAACTTAACAGTGACTTTCCTTAAATACTTTCCAATTTACCCACTGAAACATTAAATATAATTATCAGCAAATTCCTACATTAAATACAGAGAATACTTTTTCTACTCTACATTTGAAAGAGCTTGTCTGTCTGTGAGTGAGTGTGTCTGTCTATACTGTATGTTCCAAAATACCTCCTAAACGGTAAGAGCTAGGACCACCAAATTAGTAATGATACCACATGATACCACCCCACCAATCTGTCAGGGGATATGCACCCCTCCCCCAGCTGTGCCTGCGGCAGTGGCCATGGACAAGTGCTTCTCACCTGGCCCCAACTTGCTGCAGTGAGAGAGGGCTGGGGTTGTCCTCTCTCCCTGGGGCAGCCTGCATGCTGAACCCCTCCTCCCATGTCCCACCTGAGCCTCTCACTCCCCAAGCACTCTTTAAGGAGGGTGAGGGGGCTGACGCACTGAGAATGATGGGCACTTAGATATCTCAATATCTCCCTGAGAATTGGTTAAGGCACCTGTACAGTTTACAAGATGAGCACCACACGTATTCCAAATAAGTGCTTTTCCTCTAGTTATCAAAGGGGGGGGGGGATATCATAGGAGCTTTTCTTTAAACAGAGAGAAAATTATAAGCAAGTCTATTACTGAACAGAGTTCAGTCTGTACTTGTATATACTATTTATTACTTTTTACTGTGCTAAGAGATTTATTTGTAATATCCTGTTTAATTTTACTCAGATAGTAACAGAATGAGACTCAGGTTAATAATGTATTACATTCTAACCAAACCTTTTAAAGTCATATATATGTATTTTCTAATACCCTCCATAAATACCTTTCAAACTGTAATATACACAGAAAAAGAAACATGACAAGTCTTTCCAAATAACATTAATGAGGGGAATAAAATTCACTGAGAGAGTATCTTCAGGAGGCATAACACTCAGAGATTCTAGAAAAGTATACCGCTCTGGTTAATAAGTAGACACAGCTAATTAATTTGGCAGTTACTCTATTACAGTATATAATCAAACTGCAACTTTAAAATAACCTCTCGTTTAACTAGTTCCATTATAATTTGTGTTTACAATACACACAATAAAAATCAGCACAGCAGAACAGGTCTCAAGTTATCTGATCTAAACTGTGTAAACTGTAATTTGCTTTAGAACAAAGGTTTTTTCCATAAAATCTTTCCTCTTACTACGTAATAGGTGCCTTTGGATTACTTCCTACTGTTTCATTACTCTGAAAAGAGAGCTCAGCATAATCGCTTTGTTTTGTAAAAGAATCACCCAATTTCAAATAAAGTATCATATGGCTTCTGCTAGCTTTTAAAAAAAACCTGAACAGTAGAGCAAAATGAACAATTGTGCCTCTTTAGGATGTACCAAGCATGGCTTTTTAAAATTAAGAAACATAAGAAATACAAGGTCTTTACTTGCCATTCTTTACTCTAGAAACCTGGTATTTTCAGGGTGCTCAATATTTTGAGCTTCCATTTAACCATCAGCACGAAGGAAGTGAGATTTGCACTCAGATTGCAAGAACACATGATATTACCATTCATGAACTCCAAAGCTCATGGGTAGCCTTCAACTGAAAGTGGGCAGAAACGTATATTTTAAACCACATACACATTTATGTGACCATCTTTAAACTTCACAAAAAAAGTAGAAGGGCAAAACATTTTTTGTTGTTGTTGACACTATAATTCACCTTTAAAGGGGTGTAAGGCTAATGGGAACTGTAATGAAACCTAGTCCAGTCACTATTTTATTACTGCTATTGTGAGTATCTGTGGTGCTGAACAGGAGAGCTGCAATGCTCGCTTTATAACGGTCTTCGCTTATTTTTTTAAAAAAAAAAGACACTGATATCTAAAATAGAAGACTAACTTGTTGAACTGTCAGGGCAATTCATCCTCAATTAACTTCAGCTCCTTTTATGGATATTTACTTACCAACACCTTTTGCAGCTAACTTTCTTCTGGCAATGTGGCTATTATATATTCCATGGAATATAGTCTCCACAAGCTGATGAGTAGGAAGCATGCTGAAACACTTCATTCAAAGGCAGAGGTGCCCTTATCGATAATCAAGATTAATTGACTAATTTAAATTAAACATCCCTAGTAAGGACAAGGGCCAACATCTCCATTGGCTCTGCAATCTCACTCATGTCAGTAGGATGGTCCAGGAACAGTGGCCCTGCTTTCAGCTTTTCAAGAAGTCCAGTGTCCCTCAAGAGCACTGACCAACTCACAAAAATGTCAGCGAGGAATCTCCAGTGATCTACCATTGTGCTTGCTTAACCATGGAGATATACCCCTTTCAGTTCATGTACACAGAGACAAGGTTTGAGACGCTTCCCCATCCATTACTCCACCACAGTAAGGGAAGCCCAATTCATCCAATCCATCTGTTATTACCTATACACTGCCTAACCTGGCCAGACGAACATGCTTACTTGCCTTGCACTCCTGAATGATAATTGTCCCTCCCATAGATTTTCCAATCCTAATCTGATTGCCCAATGACCAATAGCAATCCTGGCCAGCACGTTTCCAGAGAGTGATCACTTCCCACTTCTCTACTGTCTTAAGAGCTCTTTTCTTGGCCTGCGTGCAGCAGGAGTTAGGCGAACTGTGCAATTTGTCAGAAAATACCTGCAGCAATTAATCTACTTCATTCACTATATCATCTTCCATTCATCTTTACTATCCCCACTGTATGTGCTGCCGCTGTGGTTTCATGAATACAAAAGAATCCCTTTCCCCCATCCCTTAAAATGGACAAGGCAGCTCTGCTGATCAGTACAGCATCCGCTTTTCTGGCAGCAAGAAGGGAAAATGGCATGATAAATTAGATTATAAAATTGAATGAAGGGATTTATGGGAGCTGGAGATGAAATTCCCATGAATACTTGATTGGCAGCCTCCAATGTGTTGCAAAGTTTTTGACAAGGTAGTGCACCAGATGGTGATGCAGGGGACATATGGATGCCTACCTACAGTATCATACACTCACCTGCAAAGCTCCACTGATTTCTAAGGCTGGGTGACCCAGAGCAGAGAAGAGGAAAGGTTTTGGTAATGGAAGAAAGGAATATAAGAATGGAAGGGGAAACATGGAATAGGGCATATGAATTTTATAATGGCTGATTTATGCCATAGTTTGGTTTTTATTTTATTAATTTATTTTTTATTTATTAGCACAGTAGGCTTCTCTGACAAAGTTCATGCGGAAACCCCCATGTTATATTTATAGAACTGCTTCTGTATCCTGTGATTTAAAACATGAGCAGTCTTGGCAGATGCCTACATTTTTATATTAATTTTGGTTGTTTTCTTTTTCCTCTCCCAAGCAATTTTAACTTGTTCTGGAGTAGATGCTGGAACTGTTATACACGGTGGAATTACTCACTTTTTCTTCAGTCAATAACTGTCACTCTTCCCCTTCTCTGCTGGTTTTGGACGGGCATTCAGTGGGAGAGTCTTGTCTCTTATTTTTCTCACGCTCCGAGGATAGCAGATTAAAAAAGGATTTGAACACTGTGCTTGCAGAATTTCTTGAGCATGTCACTTCCCCACTATGTGCTGCTCCTCCCTTCCCTCCCTTTGTCTTCTCTATTTTAGAATAAACTCTCCACTCTCTGGACAGGGAGTGTCTGTCATTACATAGGGTGAGTACTGCAAAAACTCTCAGCACTTGCTTAACTCTGCTCCCACTGAAGTCAGTAATAGTTTTATAATTAGTCAAAAAGGGAGCAAACAAATATGTACCATGAGCGTCTAAAAGTCCCATCCATGTATGAATGTTTTCAGATAAAATGGGGCCCTAATCTCAATTAGGGACACTAGGGTGCTACTGTAATAAAAATGACTGAAAATAATGTATCATACCAATGTGAGTTTCACTGTGAAAATTGCACCCCTATTATTAACAACTCATTAACATACTTCTGGAGAGTGATATGTGGCCTCTTAAAATTAAAAAAATCCGCAAGATGATAGATTTAAAATTTCTAGGGAAGATTATCCTCAGAATCCCATAAAAATCATCAGTCTTTCAACCAGATTTTTGCACACATCAAGTGGTACCTTACTTCATGAGCAATTCCACTGAAGGAAGCGGAATTAATTACAGAGTTTGTCCTGGTCTACACTAGGGAGTTATTTTGAAATAACAAGCGGAGCATCCACACTACCAAACCCATTATTTCGAAACAACAACACCTGCTTTTCTTGGGGAATAATCTTATTTTGAAAGTTATTTTGGGAGTTATTATTTCAAAATAAATAACTTCAAAATAATTTCCTAGTGTAGACATGCCCTAAGACACAATGCAAGTGAGTGTGGGAGACAGAATCTGGTCTACTGTTTACTTAGTATTACTCTGTTTACAGCAAAAGTATTTCATTCACTCTTCACTTTTAAATTCACAGCAGTTTTGTTTTTATAGGTTTTCTGTCCAAATAATGTTTCTACTTTTTAGCTGGGCAGTTCAACAACACTATACTTAATTTAATACATGAACTGCTTCTTTTAACATGGGATTTTATGCTACAAGGAATCATTCAAGCATATATACACACAAAGACTTCAGAATGGAGCCTTTCTAAATTGCCCTGCAACATAAAATCACCCCAAGAGGTCCTGGAAAAATAGTTGTGGCTTATAGTTCTGATGCAGTGAGGGTGCGATTAAAACACTATTCTACAGATCCAGCTTAACAAATGGCAGACTTCAGTACATGAAAAATTAAAGCCAGATGTTTTAATTAACCACAGAAAACCCAAGCTTTATAAAACTTTATAAAAAATATATATATATTAAAAAAAAAAAAAAAAAAAAAAAAAAAAAAAGCAAGAACAGTTATTCATGGAAAAACCACAAGAATGCTCTGGAATATTGTTCTCTACAATTCCTTTGAATTTTGAGGTTGTGCATCACTTCCTGCAAAATCTCCTGCTGAAAATGGAAACAAGTGGAAGCAATGGGGATGGAATGACTGGGAGAGGAGCCTTAGGGATGGGATGGGGCAAAGCTCTTCAGTTTTGCGTGATTAGAAAATTGGCAACCCTACTGTAGATCTAAACTGCTTCCACCCATGAAAGTACTCTTTTCCTAGCTTTTCAAGTGGGCACATTTTTGTAATAATAGGATATGGCCCAAACAAGGGAAAGTGAGGATAAAAGTTAATACTGTGGTGGTGTGGAGGTCTCTGAATTTTTGGATCACAGATTTACCAGAGAAAACTTGAAGGGCCCTCTTTCTAACTGCTTAGCTGTAACCAGCAACTACACATACTATACAAGCCAAGTCATTCTACTTGCAGAATAACAATCTTTTGAGCTGGTTTTGCTGTGCAACAATTGAGGAATTTTTTTTTTTAATTTTTTACCCTCAATTTCTGCAATCCATGAGCAAGTATGACATAAGCACTTTAGGAATTTGTGTGTTTTACCTGTTTGTTTTTTAAATGCTATGTTATTTAGACATCAAAAATCATTGACTAAAAGAATGAGGTGGGGACTTCATTGTTTTAAGACACTTTTCTGCTATTCTGTTTGCGTTCCTATGACTCAGGCACACCCATGAATGGATTGTTCGCAGGCTTAATATAAAAACTTCCTCTCAGTGCTAACTCTACTGTCTGCCAACTATCAGCCCAGAGCAGATTTTTATCTCAGAAATATAAACTCAGTCACATTTTTTTAATAGAAGACCTTACAGACCTCTAGCAATAGCAACACAAACTGAACAACATTGCAGTACAATAAATAGCAGCACTTTTGTGTCTACTAACTACTAAAAAAAACTTGTTTCAGAGGAGTAGCTGTGTTAGTCTGTTTCAGCAAAAACAACAAGGAGTTCTGTGGCACCTTAAAGTCTGATTTATTTGGGCATAAGCTTTTGTGGGCTGGAGCTCACTTCATCAGATGCAAGTGAGGTGTTAACTTTCACAGGTGTTAACTTTCTCTAAATACCTTGGGTTTTATTTTAAGTGTGTGAGTGCATATAAGGTACTAACATTAGAAGCGGCGACAGCCAAAACCCTGAGCCCTTTAAATCACCACTGGAGCACCACACAGTGCTCTCTGGACAGCTCTGTGGTCTGCTGGGGAAGGGGCGGTTGGTGTAGGGCAGCACACTTGGGGTGATACCAAGGGCTAGCTGCCCCAGCCCCACCCCTTCTGCCTGAATCCCCACCCCCTTCTTGGAACACAGAGCTCTCCCATCCCCCCACCCCAAACCTTTCCCAGGGGTCCAGACATCTGTCAGCCCTCCCTGTTCATGCCACATTTCCAGGCAGAAGTGAACAGAAGGAACTGCTGGAAATCTAATGAGAAAGCTAATCCAGCTAATTTAAATCCAGCTCATTTAAACTCCGTTTACTTGTCTGTAACAGATCTAGATTTTTGTCACATATGAACCTCAACGTTTTCAAAGGTTTGGTCTTGATTTCTAGGTATGTGAAAGTAGAAAAGCTGGTTTCCCCCCACGCATGGGCTCCCACCTGTCTGCCCCCTGCCCCTCATTGCTGCCTCTGTATTAGAGGCAGCAGCACGGGTGGGAAGGGCCAGACGGCTCCCTGGGAGCCAGTGCACACTGGGAGCCAGTTTTTAAAACTGGCCCCCCACCTATATTGGGAGCCTGCGTGTAACCATAAAGGTTAACTAATGAACCCAGGTTCATTAGTTAACCCTGTACACGGTTAAACTTTCACATCCCTAGTAGAAATCAAGGGCAAACTTCTGAAAACTCTGAGGTTCATACACAACAAAAACATGTGAAGTGTTTAAATTAGCTGGATTTTAGCCATTAACACAAATCAAGCATATCTGTTCATCCGTGGGGGATGCTGGTATGGTTTGGGGGGCTGTTTTGCTTGTTTGTTTAATAAACTTGGAAACCTGAGTCCCTCAGGACAGGCATTCTGTCTTCCTCTATGTTTGGAAAATGCCCAAATTACTGTAGGTGCTATTGTAAATAAATAATGTTGCAATCTTCAATACTCCAACTAAGAAACCTTCATGCCCACAAAGATTGCCACCTAAAAAAGGTGATATATCTTCTAATCATTTACCCTGGGCTAGTGACATCATAAGTACAAGCAATTTACAAATAAACCTTTGACTTTCAGCAATGGGATGGAAACTTAAACATATTTTATATATGCAATTATATGAACCATACCTAAGCATTATGGATTAGAAAAGCATTCGCAATATTTTATTCAAAATTTATTCCACCCATCACAGGATTTACATACTGCAATTAACAATTTAGCATCTTTGTTTTAATTGCAATGATTTTTTTTTTTAAAAAGCTGCATGTACACACAAGTTACAGTCATGTAAAAAAGAAGTTCTGTCCCCATGTTTGAGTGGTAACATTTGTGTATTTCTTGGCACAAAGGATACTTTCTTGGCACAAAGGATGGTATCCTTTTTGTTTCAAAAAGTTTTTATTATTATTGAAAAATACTATAAATTATTATCACTGAGAAATACTAGCTGACAAATTCTGTTCTGTTACACTACTATAATATTATTAAAATAAGTGTGGTGTAACTTGGCAGAATCTGTCCAATGCCCATAATATTGTGACCATACCAAAGGCCAGATTTTGTTATGCTTAGGCTTCGTCTACACTGCCGTTTTTTGCCGGCAGTGAGTATGCAAATGAGGTGCAGATTAGCATATCGCCACACCTCATTTGCATAAGTCATGCATGGCGTTTTTGTGCAAAGGGTTTTTGCGGGGAAAAAAAGTAGTGTGGACTTTGTGTGTGTGTATGTGTGTGTGTGTGTGTGTGTGTGCGCGCACGCACGGAAAACGAGGTTTTTGCACAACCCCCCCCCCCATCCCCATCCCCAGGCAAAAACAGCGTGCATAAATTATGCAAATGAGGTGCAGCGATATGTTAATCCACACCGCATTTGCATACTCAGTCGGCAAAATGGGCAGTGTAGACGTAGCCTTACTGAGTAGTACCTGCCTTAGTGAGTAAGCCTATTGATTGTAACAGGACTGCTTGTGGAGTAAAGTTTCACACTGCATGAGTAACAGTGGCAGACTCTCTTACTGAGAAAAGTGTTTGGCATAATTCAGCAGAAATGCAATTTTCAATTAAAAAATAATGGTCAATTTTTCTCTTTTAATATTAACAGTAGGGATGTCAATGTTTAGTCCACTACATGATTAAATGATAAGCCTTGACTTATCCATTAATCTTATCAACTACATGCACTCCTCCCCATACGTGCTGCCTCTGTATCAGAGACAGCAAGGGGGGCAGGAGCTGGGGCCCATGAGGAACTGGCTTTAAGCAGGCTCCCCACAAACACTGGATCCGCCTGCCCTCCCAGCCCCACACTGCTGCCTCTGATAGAGAGGCAGCAGCGTGGAGAGTGATGGGGGCAGGTTGTAGCCGACAGGCACGGGGAGCTGGCTTTTGGCTCTCCACGTGTGCTGGCTCTAAGAGTTAAATGGTTACTTTTTTAACCTGTTTTTTATATCCCTAGTTCTGAGGTTATTACATGAGGGGGGGGTCACAACCTGTAATAATTACATGGTTATTACAATTAATTACATGGTTATCACAACAATTACATGGTTATTACATGGGGGGGTCAGTCTCCACCACCAAACGTCACTTTGCCTCCAGCATATATAATAGTGTTAAATATAAATAAGTGTTTTTAATGTATGGGGGGGGGGGAATCATACTCATAGGCTTGCTGTGTGAAAGGGGTCACTAATACAAAAGTCTGAGAACCACTGCTCTTGGCAATCTCTTTATACTATATCCACATTACATTTAGCAGGATCTTTCAGAGACAATCTCCAAAAGTGATAGAGCAGGGGTGGGCAATAATTTTTTGCTGGGGGTCCACTTCAAAAATTTCTGAAGTGGCCCCGGGCCACTCTGGAAGGGGCGGGGTGGAGTTTCAAGCAGAAGGGGCATGGCCAGGATACTTCCCTGCTTCCCCACACACAGACCATGATTGGTCTGAGGGTGGGGGAGCGTGTCAAGTCTTTGCCTCCCCTCCCCAGAGGATCCCTCTATGCACCCATGCCACTTTGCGTGCGCCTCCTTCTGCACCCAGGCCAATCAGGGCTTGGGGTTGGGAGAGCACACAAAGTCTCCTCTCGCCCTGCCAGGAGTGCATGATGCTTCTGAGCGCTGCGCGCTCCTGGCAGGGCAGAGGAAACTTTGTGCACTTCCCCCTACCCTGAGGCCTTAACTGGCCTGGGGGCAGAGGAGCAGCAGGGCCTCCGCGGGCTGAATCAACCCACGTGGTGGGCCGGATCTGGCCCGCCGAGGCCCTTTTGCCCACCCCTGCTATAGACCATTTTCCCCATATGAAATTTATGATAGCAAGACCCAAGACTCACTCTCTCTCCTCCCCCGCCATTTTCAGTAATTCATATAACTAGAATATTTTTAAGAACAAATATGTTGCACCAGGAAATGCAAAAAATTCCTCAAGAATTTTCTCAGTATTATATATTGGTCAAGATTTTTCACCCTTTTAGCCTCATATATCAACCCAGATTTGCTTTGAGATATGTAATACCCTGCCTAAAGGTTTTGAAAAATCAGTATCCTTTAAAATATCTTGTACCCTCTGATGATAGCTTACAGAGACCAGAAACCTTCCTTTCCTATCTAGGAGAATAAAGACCTTATGACTCTTCTCATATTTCCTCATTTAGACTTGCAGGCACATTTGCACTTGCTCACACCCTTACTCCTTGTGAAATGAGGATTACAGGAGTCGGAGAAAGAAGTCCTTCAGCTCAACATTATTTCAAAATAATGACTTACAGTATAGACATGTTTTTTGTTATTTTGGAATAACGTTAGTTATTCTAAAATAACACTGCTGTGTAGACATAGCCTAAGTGTATGGTCTTTTGAAAGCAGAAAAAGATTTCCAGATAGAGAAAAGACACCCACTCCTATGTCAAAATGCCCTCTGATGGGAGGAGGGGGCAGGTAATTCATCTGCAAACTATTTATTTTTGCTACAAACAGGACAGAGGGGTAATGCCACCGATGAAATTGCGTAAATACATGGACTATTGTTGTAAAACACATAACACTTTTGCATTCTTTTATTTCATTCCTTCCCAATCAATGATAGCTTGTCAGAAAATTACACCTGTGAATCTAGAGAAATATGTTACCTGAAAGTGGAAATACGGAACAGAACAAATGAGAGCTACAGAGATGCCAATGCTTAATGAATTTTTCCTGTTTGGAAAAAGCAAGAGTGTGATTTGTGAAAAGGAAGACAGGGAAAAATCCTCTACATAAATAATTTTTCCTGAACAGTGATTTCTCAGCCACAGAAAGCATATTCCTCCCCTGCCTACCTTTATATTTTCCTATGGTTTGCATTGTAATTTGTTACATATTACAACAAACCATTTACTCTAGAGTACACCTTTCAGAAATATGTTGGGCTTGCTCAGTTCTAGGAATGGAATTACTAACATATAAGTGAAAACCTTGCTGTCTAAATTGGCAACCTCTAATGAACAAAAAAGCATTGAAGATTTGTTGGTATACACATAAAAGATTGGTTCTCAGAAGACCGTTATTTAAAGTTGGTTGTAATCCCGCGTTTCTCAAATTGTGGGTCCCATCACCCCGGGGGGTCGCAAGCAACTTAGAGCGGGGTCACAAGCAACTTAGAGGGGCGTCGCGGTATCACAAAGTTTGAGAATCCCTGTTGTAAACTGTGGTGATTTATCATACAAACCCCAGTATTAAGGTACTTGTGATGAAAATGTTAAACCGTTCAATATACTCTCCCTGGCACCACCAGATGTGCTTTAAGTCTGTACATGTGCAGTACTTTGTGGTTTAAACTACTTCTAGTTCAGTCAACTGCAGGGGTGATGGAAGAATTTTGACAGTGGGGGTGCTGCTGATGGAAACCAAGTATTTGGTGTTTGTTATTAGTACTTCAAACTAAGGGTATGGGAATATCCCTAGTTTCAGTACCACAGTGTGACTCCACTTCCTTACATGCTGAAGTAAAGAAACTGAGCAATCATAAGAGGACAGGAGCTCAGCACGTGAGTTTCCACAGCACAGTATCTCTACTTCCAGCTGACAATGTAAGCTCTACTTACATCTGACGAAGTGGGTCTTTGCCCACAAAAGCTTATGCTCCAATAAATCTGTTAATTTATAAGGTGCCACAGGACTCCTCATTACTTCCAGCTGTAACTCAGTGACTTACATAGCAAGATAAAGTTGCAGGGAAATATTCCATGTTTTTAAAAAAAATGCACATTTGGATCAATACTTCCTACCTAATTCAATGGATAAGTTAAAAACAGAGTTTTTCTTACTATGTTTTGATTCCTCCCCTTACAGGAACATTTGGCTCCTTGAAGTGTGCATGTTTTTCCCCCCCCCAAATTGAGCACAGGTTGGACCTCCCTTGTCCGGCACCAGTCCCGATCAAGAGATTTTGCCAGACCAGGGAAGGTCTGCCACTAGCCTCCAAGCCCATGCTACCGGCAGGCTGCCGCAGCTGGTACCCTGCTGCTGTCTCCCCGAGCTGGTACCCTGCTGCTGTCTCCCCAAGCGGCACAGGCTCCAGCTCCTGCCGCAGGGCTCCAGCCCAGCCCTATGCTCTGGTCCCAGCACCCAGGGGGATGATGCACGGGCTCTGGTCCCACATTGCCGCAGGCCTCCAGCCCAGCCCCACATTCCTAGTGGCTGCTGCAGAGCTTTGGCCCTGTGCTAACATGGGATGCCTGGGGACTCTGGCCATGGCCCTGGCCCTGTGCTGCTGAGGGGCTCTGACCCAGCCCAGTGTTCCCAGAGGCCACCACAGGGCTTCAGACCCAGCCTCATGCTCCGGGGGGCTGCTGCAGGGGCTCTGGCCCTGCATTTCTGGAGGCTGCCAGGGGACTCTGGCCCCATGCTGCTGTGGGGCTGCCAGGGGACTCCAGCCCTGACTCCATGATGCCGCAGGCTACAAGGGCTCCAGTCCCAGTCCTGTGTGGCCTGCTTTCGACCCTGTTTTCCCCAGCCCCAGCTGTCCCTCCTGACCTTAGGCTCACGGGCAATCAGGTGCAGGAGCATCTGTGGGCCTGCCAGACCATGGATTTTGCCAGACCAGAGAATGCTGTTTTTTAGAGGTACAAGTTGTACAGCGTCTATAAAAGGATTTTGCTGTAATTTTTCCTTTTTTAACCAAACTCATCTTTGGTAGCCAATCAGATGTCAATTCAGAGCAAGGAAATATGCCAGTATACAAATTCCAAAGACTGAAGTGCACCTCATTGAGTGACCTCTCTATTTCAGCTATCCAGCCTGCTGTACATACATGAATCATGTATCGGGGGAGAGAAGTTTTCCTCCCTGTTCTTTGCTGTCTCCTCCATCATGTGTGTTTGCCATTATTTTCTGCAAAGGCAAGCGTAACTTAGACAGTGATTACTGTGAGGTAAAATGAAGTGTTCCATCTGCTCTCCTTTCTCTTTCCCATTCCAGGAAGTCTCTTTCTGGTATAAAAATGTCTTTCTAATAGTTCTGTCAAACATTTAAAAATTTCAATTAATCATGAGAATAAAAATAGTTGTGACTAATTGCAGCATTACTTGAATTTTTAAAGAACAACAGAATACCAATTCAAGTTTATTATGAATATTTCTGCATGTTTTCTCTACATTTTCAAATATACTGATTTCAATTACAGCACAGAATGCAAAGTATACGGTGCTCACCTTATATTTATTATCAATATCTGCACTCTAAAAAAAGATAAAACAAAAGAAATAGTATTTTTAATTTCACTTCATAAAAAAACATATGAACAGTGAGGACAGAATGGACTTGTAAGCTCTAACTTTTTACATTGTTTTATTTTGAATTTTATTTTAAAAATTCTGTATTTGTAAGTTCAACTTTCATATAAAGAGATTTACTTTTTTATAGTGCAAATATTTGTAATAAAAATAATAATGTAAAGTGAGCATTGTACACTTTGTATTCTGTGCTGTAATTAAAATAAATATTTCAACATGTAGAAAACATCCAAAAATATTTAAATACTATTCTATTATTGTTTAACAGTGTAATTAAAATTGTTATTAATTATTATTAATTTTTAATCGCTTAACAGCCCTGGTTAAGGGACATCATTAAGTTGATAGCTGACATTAGAAAAAAAAAGAATACAACACACGCTATAAATTGTTTTCTACAATGTTATTTGCCATTAGGTTCTCTGGTTGCCTGGCAACCATTTCCCTGGTAAGTCTAGGGTGAAAAGTGGAAATAGACAAGATGAACTTTGCCACCTTTGACATGTTCACCATTCTGCAATTGCTAGAGTAAAACAATGTCACTTACAAGGCTGTATCAGTCAGTCAATAAATTACTCTTCATTACACTTTCTTCAAAAGTTCTAACCATCTAGTGCACCTGTTCTCAGTGAAGCAGATCAATGGTTGAAATCCTTCAACAGAACCTACAAATCCGATAGGGATTCATCTGCTTGAATGTATGCTTTGAAGGCCTTCAAAGTCAATATACTTTTAAAATTAACAATATTGATATCTTTGCTTTCCAGCATAACTTTTAGTAATACCATATTCCTATTACTGCAGATTAGGTGAACACCTGCAATCCGTATCCAAGGCTTCTCTGTACAACAGCGAGATTCTTAAATTATTTCATCTCAAATCATTTCACCATTCAATCTTTCTATATATAGCACAACCTAATATTATTTCTCTTACAATATCCCTTTTCAATATCCTAAGCCTCTTTCCTTGCTTAGTTCTACTTCTTCAGCCACGGTGACCTGATAAACTTCTTCTATTAACATGCCTCTGACCTTTTCAAAATCTTATAAGACTTCTCATTAACATCCAGAATATTTCCTATATCACAAATCACAGTTCAAAAAAAAGCAGAGCATTCAGTGCATGGAAGAGGTATTTTTATTTATTATAAATCTAAATATATCAAATCAGAGTCTTTGGTTGTTCAGCAACAGCTGAGGAAAAGCACAGTAGGCATTTACACCATTTCAAACAGCATTAACACCCTGTTGGACAGCTACAAGAGATGATGCTTTGGAGTTAAAGTAATCCCACCTGAGCTCTAACCTGCTGTGCCAAAAATTCAGATGGACCACCTGAGGAGGTTATTCCCAAGTATCCTGGGATGTTACTTCAACTCCTATTCCATCTAACCAAAATTCAGTAAATCTAAGGGGGTGTCTAGACTACAGGGTTTTGTCAACAAAAGTGGACTTTTGTCGACAAAACTATACCTGCGTCTACACTACCGCTGAGTTCTGTCGACATAACGTCGACAAAACTCAGCAGTTTTGTCGACACGGGTAAACCTCATTTTACGAGGAATAACGCCTTTTGTAGACAGAGTTCTGTCGACAGAAGGCGTTATTGCATCTAAACTGTCCTTTCGTCTACACTGCCATGTCGACAAAGCAGCTTGCTTTGTCGACAGAACTGAATGTAGTCTAGACGCTCTTTGTCGACAGAAGCTTTGTCGACAGTATCTGTCAACAAAACTTCTGTCAACAAAAGCCTGTAGCCTAGACGTACCCTAAGTCTCATTTGATCATAGAAGCAAAGGAATAAGTTCAAACTAATTGTTGTTATTAAATGGGGGCTCAACATCAAGAACTTAGATTCACAGTTCAGTTGTGCACACAAATGGTGCTTTACAAATAAAGGTCACATTTTTGGCCATAGAATTTAAATTCATGTAAGTCACTCTGATCCTTAATAAAAAAAAAAAAAAGCTTCTCTATGGTAGCATTCAGAAAAGGAAAGCCCAATTTAGATTCTGCTGATTGGTTTAAGCTGTCAATAGCTATAAACAAAAAAGCCCAATTTACATCATTTGCCTTCAACAGTGAAATAAAAACCTTTATTATTTTCTTAATTTTGAGATGACTCACTTATTAGAAATCAGTTTCAAACGAACAGTGGTAAAAAAACTCTTATGCAATATTAGCAGAGAAGCTATTAATTTACAGCATTTGCCCCCATCAATCCTTCTGCTACACAGAGCGTCTAATGAAATGCTAATTCAATAATTTTCCTCACAATTCTGGCTGCTCTGCAGCTTCTTGATTTTGACGGGCCCATTGTTCAATTTTTATTTTGGGCCATAAGCACTACTCATCCCTAAAACTAAAGAGAAGGTTTGGGAAACCAGTCACTAATAGACAGGGCATACATATTAAATCTTTAAAGTATTTGTAATATTGCTTTAAAAAAATGATATAAAAAAAGTTGGTTAAGAACATATAAACCCATGTGACTAAACCTGTTGAGGACACATTGCATGGGGTAAAAATGGATTAGTTGAAATATGGGGGCAAAGAGAGTAAAAGGGAGAAGGGAAGAAACAAGCTGGAATGATAATAAAACACAGTAATTAGAAGGATATGACAAGGGGAAAAAAAAGGATATTCCCTGTGACGAGTTAACTTAAATCCCAGGGGCAGGAATTAAAAAACTCCACTTGCCCGTAGCAATTAGTAAACTTTCCTGTGGCAGAATGTAAGCTCTCTTTTGTGAAAACTGTAAGCTAATAGTTCATATGATTGCAAGAAAAAGTGAGTGAATCAAGTTTAAAGTATTACAGTGCCGTCTTCCTGAGTCTGAACACAGGCACCTCTGCTGCTTTCAAAACTTTCCCAAGGGGCAGCACAATAAAAACTTAGTAGTCTCATCTGGCTCCAGTGTGGCTGCTGAGAACTATATTGGCAGCCAAGTGAACAAGGATCAGGTCATTTCCCTTTGAAAAAGGGAAAAGTAGCAAGTAGTAGCAAGAAAAGGAACTGAAGCTAGATGCTGAGGTGGAGTACTCAAAAGCAGAGGCTGAGGGAGGATCATGAAGACACCCTTTTCTGAACAAAACAACAACAACAACAACAACAAAGGAGCAGAAAATGGAAGACATCCCCCTATCACATTGCAACAGCCATGAGATGGGAGAGGGCTAAAATAGAACAGACCACCCACCCTCACAATAGGTAAGAAACACAATGCGAAAGGGTTACAAGAGAGACAATGTCCCAGAAGCCAGACTTGGATATGGAAGGGGAGGTTTTAATTTTTTAAATACCATTAAAAATAAGACCTCACTTTGAGGGATTTGGGGAACAACATAGAAGCAAGGACCCATTTCAACATGGCTAGTAAAAGTTGGGCTAATTTTACAAGACTTGCACATTGATTCAGTATGATCTTTGTTTTCCCGAGGGGATGACTTCTCATGGACAGTGTGTTTATGATAAGCACATTAGTTGTAGTATATATTTATATTATGCACAAAAACACTATTTTAAAAGAACATTATTAAGACTGCAATGTCAAACCCTCAAAAGTTAGAAAATGCCCGAATTAAGATTGCCTTTGCAAACCTCTTGTGAATATGTATTATGATATAGTGTTTAATTACATAATCACATAGCATTTATTCCACAGGATCCCTGGTTCATTCAGGGCGCAGAATGAATGGTGGTAACTTACTAAAGAAATGTCTTTACTACCTTTTGGACTGATAGGCAGTGATTCCTGGGTGGGGGAAAGGGGAATAGGTTTATTTGCAGATGTGATAAATTGACAGCTGAGCACTCTCCCATTGACTCCAATACGCCACCAAAACAGGAACAGTAAGCAGAGTTGATGGGAGGACATCAGCTGTCAACTTACTGCAGTGAAGATACCATGGTAAGCAGACCTAAGTACAACCAACTAAGTAAAATTATTCACATAGTTGAAGTTGCGTAACTGTAATGTAGACAAGGCCTCAGCAGCTACTCAGTATTTTGTTTTCTCTTCATTCTTCAATGGGTGGCCCTAGGCTGAATGTACTGCCTACTATTCTGAAGACCGAATTGATTTCCTCATGAGCTTTTCTAAGGTACTTATTACTATGATACTATGGAAGGTCGGGAGATGGCATTTTTCTCATTTTAAGATGGGGAGCCAAGGCACAGAGAGTTTACAGGCAAAAAATTTCCCAATTTGAGGAGCCTAGGACCTAATTTTTCAGAGAACTTACCATCACCTAGCAATTCATGAGTTCAAAGCACAGCTCCAAGTGACTTCCATTGCAGCAATGAGTGCTCAGCTCTTTAGCAAATCATTCCCCATGCCCTAATCAAGATGGACACCCAGAAATTAGGAACTCGCTCAGTGACCATTTGTGAGAAATCTGGCTTAACTGAGTTACCCAGTATTGATACAGAGGCAGCAAGCAGCAAAAGATGCGCATAGTCAATTGGTTAATCCTATTAGCTCAGTTTTATACGATGACATCCCTAACTCCCAACACCAAGTAGTGCTTCCTAAGGAAGGCGAGGAACCCAGTCTATATTCCAAGGTTATTAGTTAGTAGCTTCTTTACTGAATCATGATCAGGGCTTGACAAACCCCATCGAGAGCCACTCGCCAGCCCCACACTGCGCATGCATGAAGCGCTGATGAATGGGGCACACGGAGTGCCAACTGAAATGCCACGGGCGAGTAGATTCAGCAGTTTGTCGAGCCCTGATCATGATCACAGGCATGTGTCTTGCACAGTTTACAAACTCCATCACTTGTCCTTTCTGTGGCATCCTTTCTGTGGCATCACTTCTCCTCCTTTCTGAAGGAGACCCTGGCACACATCTATGTGGAATGCATGAGGGCTGCAGACTGCCTTCTGCTTCATGCTGCACTTCTCCCCACACTTCCTGATCCTGGCACACCCCCTGTAGTCCCACAAAGTTGTGAGGCTTTCCTGTCAACTGTCTTCAGGCACTGGCCTAGACAGCCATCCACTACATCAGGAGGAGGAAACTAGACAGGGGATGCTTCACTACTGTGGGGCCTATTTCTGGTCCCTTGTGTTGTCACAGCTCCAAGCAAAGTCCTTTTGGGTGGTATCCACCAACTCCCTAGATGCCTTTGAGGAATGGTGAACACTGTCTGGGGCTCCTTTCAACTTTCTCTGGATTCCTAATTATTATCCTATGACTCCACTTCCATTCCTGTTTTTCATTATGGCCTGAGCACACTGGCTGTTCCTTCCTAGCTCAGGGGAAGGGTCTTTAGCTATGGGTAGGCTTAGAGCCACCTTTCCCCGGTTTCCACAAGAGGTCACGAGACAGGGGTCCGCATACAGCCTGCCTATAAGCTATAAGTATAGCATCCAAAGGTGACCTCTTGTGTTGAGTGTTATACAAACATGGAAAAAAGATGGAGTATAGATTTGTGAAGGAATCTATTTTTGGTTGGTTGGTTCTATGGAGTTCTAAGGGTGAAGCCTGTGAGGCATGTGTGTTGAGGAGGGGAGATCTTCCTTCTGGCAGTGAACACTTTCATGCATCCTCTTCTCTTCCTTTCTCTCATCACCATTTTTTTTCCTTGACCAAGTTTTTCCGCACTTCATTTCAGTTTCTCCTAATTTCTGCACAAAGAGGGCAGATGAAATGAGAATGATTGCTAATATTCATTTTGAGTATAGGGTAATATTTAAATAAGGCCATAGATTAGTTTGAAATACTAAGGAAAAAACACTAGATAAACGCCTATTTAAAAGGAAGTCTCCATTTTAGGTCAGGAAAGCTAAAGACCTCAGCACCCATTATATTATGTTACTTAACATGCACAAGTCTTCAAAAAGAATCACAAGGATGGCACTGAAACCATCATTTCTCTTCTGTTGGTTTTCAATCTGCATGCAAAATTTTACCATATCTAGTACATGTGCACAATATAGCCAAATTCTGATGTGCCCATTAGACTCCAATTAGGTAATGTAAATGGCATGCAATTCAGCCAAGAACTAAATTTAAAACCTTAACACATACATTATATATATTGTCATTATATTTCTCAAGGAATGAATGTAAAATTAGAAGCATCTAATTTGTTCCAAGATTTTTGTTTATAGAAGTAAAAATCCTTATTTTGAATTCAGATAATCAAATGAAGTAAGAAAAAAAAAAAGACATACCTCCATGTGGGTTTGTCTTTCGGAAAATAAGATACTTGCAAGTAATCAAGGGGGAATAATCAGAGAATTAAGAGAGTTTACTCGACACATACTATTGAGATTTTGTTATCAATCAAAAAAGAGAGTTTAGTTCTCTTATTTCTCCCTCTACCCCTAGAAAGAAAAGGATTAAGTTTCCAAAATGTATAGGCTTATTTCTCAGTTTAATACCATGGTGATTGATGCCTTCGAATTGCTGAGATTAAGTTTGAGATCTCTTTTATACATAAATTAAGAAAGATGTGTATACATTTTAAAATGTTGTAGATCAACTACATTGCTTTATTGAAGCACCTAAAATGTTCACTGGTAAGTATGTTGAGTGAAGTTATCAAATTTTATATAAGCATGAATCCTCAGGTAAACCATATGTTAGAGCAGATTTAAATTCCCTCTGCTGCTACTGAACATAGATTCATTTATGATTCAATACTATAAGTTGAATCTCTCTAGTCCGGAACCCTCGGGACCTGACCGGTTCCAAACGACACAATTTTCTGGACCATGGGAGGTCAATATTGTCTAGCAGTATTACCAACACTTCCACTGCTTACTGTGCTGTTAGACAACATTTAGAGGTAAATTAGAGCTAAATAACAGCACAGAACACTGAGAGCTAGGACTGGTGGCTGTAAACAAACTTTATAGGATTGCAGGAAACTTGGCCATACCCATGAAAAGTGGACATCCGGCTCACCAAAATCATTCTGGATGACAGATGTTTCTGGACGACAGAGTTCTGGATTAGAGAGGTTCATCCTATCATCTGGATTAGAGAGGTTCAACTCCTTCATAGTCTAATACTGTGATAAAACATTCCTTTACATTCCCACCACATGATGTCTTGAAACATACAATGTGGCTGTCTTAATTATGAAAAACAAGTCCCACTGTGTGTCTTGTAAATATTATCCTGCTGAATAGCGGCAGCTTTGATTAAAATTGTTCAGCAACAAGTATGCTTTTCTACACACAAAAATACTTTCCCCTAATTAACGTAAGCACCACAGACAATGTCAAAGTAATTTCAAATAAAAGCTTACCAACCCAATAGCATGACCAGCTGGTTAAATACACTATTAAAAACCTTTAATTTGTAAAACAACTCATTCTCAATCTTCAAAGGTAATTACCCATTTACAAAAATCATATTGGAAGCTCAGCATTTACTTTTTATTCCCCTTTCCCCAGACCCAATTTAAACTTGAAAAGACATCTCCGAGGGAATCTTTTGTGCATTCTCAATATATTATCAATCATAAGAAAAATGTGGATTGATCATGAAAGATATTTCCATGGAAGGGATCTGCTTTTATTGCTAGTATTGCTGTTAAATATGCAATCCTTTAAAAATACTATGACTAAAATTTGCAAAGAGGAAATTTCATTGAAATTTTCTTCAATTTTTTAAAGAAGTGGTGGGGCAAATGACAGTTGTCTGTATTGCATGCCACAGTTTCCCTGCCTCTGTCCATAATTAAATATGTACAAAACACAATCCTTGTAATCTACCAGACCTGTGCTTCTGCTCCCCATACAAAACTGCATTTACTGAACTCTGTTCTATATTAAGTGATACACGTAAACCAGTATTTCTCCAAGTGATCTACAGACCCACTCTGAGGGTATGTCTACATTGCATTCCTCTTCCGAGAGAGGAATGCAAATGCAGACACCCGCGAAATTGCAAATGAAGCGCGGATTTGAATTTCCTGTGCTTCATTTGCATAATCGCAGACTGCCGCTTTTCTGGAATAGCGTCTTTTGAGACAACAAACGCGGTCCCCACGGGGTTATTTCGAGAGAGAACCCTTCCCTCGTAATAACCCTTAAACCTCATGGTTTAAGGTACCTTATCCACTGGTTTAAGGGTTATTTCAAAGAAGCTGCAAAACGGTGGAGCTCCATTTCTGGGACCAAGAAATGAGTACCGACTGGTGGGATTGCAACATAGTGCAGGCTTACGATAACATGCTGCAGAAGTTTGAGATGCACAAGGCCAAATTCCTGGATCTGCGTGCTGAACTTGTCCCCATCCTTCAGCGCAGGGCCCACCAGAGTAAGAGCTGCACCTGCACTGGAGATGCAAGTGGTGATTGCATTATGGGAGCTTGCAATGATGGATTGCTACCAGTCACAGAGAAATCATTCTGAAATTGGAAAAAGCCACTGTAGGGGCCAGTGTCTTTCCAATGTGCAGGGGCTTTAATTGTCTCTTCCTGGGTAGGACTGAGATTTTTGGCAATGTGAATGACATAGGGAATGACTTAAAGGCAACAGGGTTCCCGAACTGCAGTGAAGCAGAAGATGTTATGCACATACCTATTCTGGCAGCAGCCCAACTTGCCACAAACTACATCTACAGAAAAGGCTGTTTTCTATGGTTCTGCAAGTGCTGACGAATCATCAGGGATGCTTCACTGACATCAATATTGGCTGGTCTGGGAAAGCGCATGACACTTTCATCTTTAAGAGCACAAGACTATTCAGAAAGCTACAAACAAGGAAAATAAAATGCCAATAGTGATCCTGGATGTCACTGGAAATGTTATGATTTGCCAAATATGATTCGTATGTATGATTTGTACGCATGTATCATTTCTGTATCTGAAGTTATGAACAATGTGTATCTGTATTTCACATGTAGTTATACATAGGGATGTGAAGTAACTAGTTAACTGACGGGGGCTGAAGAAGCGCTCCACCTTGCCATGGGCAAAGGGCTGCTCCAGCCCTGCAGGGGTCCCACCGCAGACTAATTAAAAGGGGGCAAGTCGGGGGAACCACTCTAGCCCACTGGAGCAGCCCTCCTGGTCCCTCTCTGCCTGCTGAAGGCTAGCCAGGGTGCCTCACAGGCAGGGGCTGCTCCAGCGTCCCTGTCAGAGCAGCCCCTGTTAGCGGGGTGTCCTGGCCCACCGCAGGCACCCTGGAGCAGCAGGCAGGGAGGGAGCTAAAGCCTCACGCAGTAATAGTGAGGCTTACCAGTTAACACCTCACATCCCTAGTGCAAACCGGTGTAATTCTGGGTTTATACTTCAGTGGAGATATGTGCCTCAGAAGCTAGAAATTGACCTAACTATTGCCTTCATATGCAGAAGCTAGTCAGAGAGCCAGCATGTAATTGCAACTGGGTGTGTCCCTACTAGGCAGGTGAAAGTGTAACCATGTATCAGAGGGGTAGCCCTGTTAGTCTGAATCTGCATAAACAATGAGAAGTCCTGTGGCACCTTATAGACTAACATATTTACTGGAGCATAAGCTTCCCTGGGCAAAGACCCACTTCGTCATATGCATGTAAACTGTTAACCAATGAGACTGGGCTCAAGATTTAATGGTCATAGTTACATGCAGGCTCCTGATATGTGTGGGGAGCAGGCTTAAAAGCCAACTCCTGGCACACACTGCCTTCTGGGAAGCTGCCTGCCACCCCGCGCTGCTGCCTCTAATGAAGAGGCAGCAGCACGAGGTGGCAGGCAGGAGCTGGTACATGTGGGCAGTGCACCAACTCCCAGGGCCCACGTGTAATTGCTGAAATTTTCAGTGGTTACACAGTTACTTAATTACATGCATTTTAACGTACCTAGTCCCTACCTGTATGTATGCTGTTAAAAATACAAGCTGGAGGGTTTTGCAGCTTGTCACAGCAGTACAGTGCGAGAGGGACTCCAGACTAGTGGTTGGGGGGGGCGAAAGGGAGAGATTACAACACCAGTTCCAGGTGACACCTTGGAGGAACCCACCAGTTTAAATACAGAGAAAATAAATACACATACTACAAATACTCTTATACTTCATATTGGATAGATATGCAGGAGAGAATTATCCCTGAAAGGATGCTTATCCTATCCTACAAGATCTTTAATCTTCATTAACTGCACAATATGAAGAAAAGCGCCAATATACACCTAAAAGGTTAATTTGGAGGCAAAAGGCATACTGTCCACTTAAAATAAAATTAAAATATAGACTGAGAACAAACCATTTGGCCAATTACCCTAAGACACATGAGCTTCATTTATAGCTTCATTCATCCATCACTCACTTGCAGGCTGCAGCAGTACATATAAGACTGTAATCCAACCAAAAAACTGATCACATAGCATTCACAAATTAAAAAAAAAAAAAAAAAAAAGCTACAAGCTATATTTGGTCCTTGATTACACCAGTGTGAATCCAGAGCCATGGCATTTACATTGCTGTAACAAAGAATCCAGCCCTATGACAGTGAGAATTAACCACATGACCATTTTCAGAAAAACAAGATTCCATCATAGCCAAAAATCTTCTGAGAATGTTTTTAAAAGTATTGTCAAAAGGGAAACAGAGGGCGAGACTAACTTCCTCTTTAAAATTAGCCCTCCTCCTGGAACAAAATACAAGTCATAATTCTGCTCAAAAAAAAAAAAAAAAAAAATCAATGGAGATACGTACAATTTCCATGAAGTGCAAAATTGTGTTTCCATAGCTCCTTACAATTATGTCCCAAGGAGAATCACAAAATCCTGTGTGTCTATGCAATTTGAGGCACTGACATGAAACTCAGTCAACTGGTTTAAGCCAAAGAAAACTAGCGAAGTTTGAAATTGGCAAGAGTAAAAAGAGTTTCAGATTAGTTAGTAAGAATTCCAGTTTGCAGAACACAGCAACTAATTATATATTAGAGTGCATCTCTCTGAGAGTCCATCTGTCTATCTGTGAATCCATTTGTTCAAGAATTCCAACCAAACAATAAGAGCGAGGGCTACCAAATTTGGTATGCAGCTTCCTCTTATCCTAACAAAGCAAAAAGTCAGGGTTTGGTTGTGCCAGAAAAACGGGAGGTTCCTGGAATGGGACTGCTTTCTATAACATGAAAAGAGAGGAGGCAGAGAAGAGGGACACGATACTCAGTGATCACTGGGGGCAGCAGTACCACTAAGAAAGTGGAGCTTGCCAACTTGCCTGCCACCAGACCAGGTAAGTAGTCCCCCTGCCCAAAACCCTTTGCCTCCCTAGCCCTTGGCTGCAGCGCCAGGGGGGAGGAAGCAGGAAGAAAGCCCTTCTGGCCAGGGGGAAAGACCCCTGCTTCCCAGAGGGTTGGAAGGGAGAGAAGGCCCCGCCGGCTGGGGGGGAAGGGGAAGGGGAAGGGGGAGAAGGCCCCACTGGATGGAACCCCCCTGAGACCCTGTTCACCCCACAACCCTCACTGCTGTAGTCCCTGCATCCCAGCCCCCTGCCATGAGCCTCTCCTCAACCATCCACCCTGACTCCTGGACTCCCCCCCCCCCCCCACTTCAGCCTCCTGCCCTTCTCTCCCACATCCCCAAGGCCCTGCCCTGACTCCTGCACCCCCCACACTGTCAGTCCCCTGCTCTGAAGGACTTGGGCAACTCCAGGTAAGTCTTCTAGTGCTTTATAAGCAAAATACTTCATTGTGAAGACCGGGCAGAAAGACAGATGCTCAAAAATTTACAGGAAAACGAAGGTATTGTATTTAAGAGATTTGTTTAGTAGTCAGGCAAAGGCAAACATCCTTTTTTAAAAGTATCAATGCAATTTCCCATGATGAATCTGTTGCATATACGTCCATTTAAAAAAAAATCACAGGATACAGCTCAGGAAACATAATTCATAATAAAATCCAATTTCCTTAATATAGTTAGCCATAAGGACCTCAAGCAACTTCAGACTACAAACATCACTGTTGTACTTGAACTGACTACAAAGCAATGCCTATTCAATTTTACTGGAGATCCTCCTGCCTTCCAAACTGCTGTTGTCAGCCAAGAGATGAGCAGAATTTGTCCCCCACACTCTTGGCACCTTTATTGATCATGAACTTGCTTCCCTTGCCTTTACTTTTTCTAAGTCTGCTTCTTGCCATCTCTCCAATATTGCTATTGTAGATTGATTTTATCACTTATACAAAAGTACAAAAAATGCTCGTAACTTAGAAGTCATATGGCAAAATTGTTATTTATACAGGAAAGCAAAGGTTCTGTTCTTCTATTTAGATTCCTTTACCACTCCCATCACTGTGGTATCTGAACAGCTCAATATCTATCTTTTCTCAGCAGCTAATGATCTATATTAGGCAGATCTAACACAACAATTAAAGATCAAACAATAAAAGGATAAAGTGTTGGAGTTGGGTGTGGGGTTAACAAGAGACGGCTAGGTAAAAGAAGTGCTCTGTGAAGAAAGGTTTTGAGGAGAGAAAGGTTGTCTGGGTGTCTGGATATGGAAGGGGGCATGAAATAAGACAGAAAGTCAAAGATGAAAGAGGAAGCTAATGGAATCATTATTAGAAAATGTTTATATGAGGTGCCCTCAAAGAATACAGCGCTAGACACTTTTAGGCAGAATCTAGAAGAAAACAAGAGGCGGCATATAGACAAGGGTGCAGCACCATGAAGAGAAGAGGAGACTCTTCACTAATAAAGAAAGAGCATGCAAACCAATTGAAGGCTTTGTGAAGCAGACGACAACGTGGCTGGAGCTCTGGGAACCAACTATAGCTGCAGGAGCAGCATAAAAAATTTGATTTTTTTTTTTTTTAGGTTTTTATGTTTATTTGATGAGAAAAAGGTGACACCCAGGCTAAGCTAAGCTTTATGTAAGAGCAAGTTTTTAAAACTACCAAGCAATAAATATATGAAAAATAGGGGCTGATAATAGAAACGCTGACAGTCAGTTAATGCTAGCTGACGTTGCTGTAATATTTTGGTGAAAGAGACAGGATTTTATTTAAACATTTTGCTCCTGTACTCTTGCAATGCCTGTTGTGCTACAGCTATCAATTAACATTCTTAGTGCTCTCTCTGCAAGTGACAATTTGAACAGGGGAAGATTTCAAAATGTTATGAATGAGAATTTACACACAGCAAAAATCTTTCATCACAAGATGAAAAAATTTCCCAGTTCCTTAAAATGAAACCTAAAGAAAGGAGCCTCCATCCAAATGAAGGAGAGTGGTCCCTCCTCCTGATGTCCCTCCTTCCTCTCTTCCATCTTATTACTTGTAAAAAACTTGCTTCTTGCAGCTTGTCTTTCATTTAAATTATACAACTACTAGAACAACCACCAGATTTTATTCTGTGTTTGTGTAGTGCCTAGCATAATGGGGCATGATTGTGAGTGAAACTGCTATTATAATAAAAAATTAATAATATAATAGTCTGTATATTGTTCCCACATACAATACCAATCACTTATTATACTTGCGAGCATATGCCCCCTTTGTTAGTTGCTTTATATTCATTATTGTTTGGTGGCTCTTAAGAGTTCTGCAATAAAAATAAAGAATAGAGATATAAGAAATTGAAAGAATCTGATGCACAGACACATTTTAACTTAAGTTAAACTTAGTCCAACTCTACAGTTCTTCTGACCTATTCAAAGTAGTCTCATGAGGACATAATATCAACTGTAATGGATCACATCATTGGTCAATCCAACCCTTCTGCCAGTGCAGGCATAATTACACGATGCTCTGGAGAAGCTGACATCTCCTCCATATTGTGTACATTACAAAATGTATGTGGGGATGGGGCTGAAGATTGGGAAGTGAGTGCTTCAGGGTGAGGTGAGGGATGAGGGCCTCATGGCTGGGGCAGAGGGT
The DNA here is from genome assembly GCA_019425775.1 of Rafetus swinhoei. Lineage (NCBI taxonomy): Eukaryota > Metazoa > Chordata > Testudines > Trionychidae > Rafetus > Rafetus swinhoei. The sequence goes on from CM033449.1 coordinate 45,466,217, forward strand.
TAGAGTGTGTGTGGAGGGAGGGGAACTGAGGGCTCTGGCTGGGGTTGGGATTTGGGATGCAGGCTATCCAGGGCCTACAGTGGGGAGAGAGGACTCCTCCAGCTCTCTCTCCCTGAAGCAACACTTGGGCTGGGGGGGGGAAAGAGGGAGGCACATCTCCCTCCCTCCCTCCCCCGCAGCAGATCTATGCTGGGGAAGAAGGGCCTCTCCTCACTCTCCCCTCTCCCACGAGTGCCTATGCAGTCCTCAATAGGCTCCTGTATGGCCACACAGCATAAGGGAATTTAGCCAACTATATATAATGATGAGGTCTAACTTAGCTGTTACTACTCAAGAAAGATTTCAGGATAGTTCTCTGAAAGCTTCAGTAAAATGTGCAGCAGGGGCAAAACAAGACAATAGAATGTTAGGAACTAGGGTTGTCAATTGACATGCGTTAATGCTTGCGATTAACGCAGGGCAGGATTAACACATTAATTTTTTAACACGTTAATCGCAGGCGTTAATGCTGCATTTTTATAATACAAAAACCAGAGATCACCTCATGAAATTAATAGACAGCTAGTTTAATAGAAACAAGAGGAAGAGGTCCCGTCCCCCCCATACACTGCAGTTAACCTATGGAATTAATCACCATAGGATGTCAGGAAGGCCAAAAGTATAACTGAGTTCAACAAATAACTAGGTAAGTTCATGGAAGATAGATGTACTAATTGTTATTAAGCAAGAGAATTAGGATAGCATTCCCATTCTTGGGATGAACCTAAAACCTCTGACTACCAGAAACCAGGAATAGGAGACAGGTAGATCACTCCAGAATTGCCCTGTTCACTGCACTCTTCCTGAAGCTCTTGTCCTGGCCACTGTCAGAAACAAAGTTCTCTGTACTAGATGGAACACTGTTCTGACCCAGTATGGCAGCTCAAATGTCAATTTGTCCCACTCCCTGGGATAACGATTACTGCATTTAGAAATGTTACAACATATAAGAATAAATACCCACATCATATGTAAGAATAAATACCCACACCCTTTCAACAGAAAGGGTCAAGACTAAAGTAATCTAATAAGATTTCATTCCTATCAGTCTTTTGCAGCCACTTAGTGATATAAAATAAAAGCTTGGCTACTGCCCTCTTGCAGAGCAGAGCAGTTTTCCATAATTGCAGATTGTTGCATTGTTTTCAATATGGAACTGTCATGTTTTTGAAAGTTTTAAATTTTCTAATACACACAAGATACAGTATTGTAGGTCTTTCTCGTTAAAATAAATAGACTGGAAAAAATACTGTATATTGCAGAAGCCCTGGAAATTTAATCTCAGGCTCTCTATATAGCATATAGTACTAGTTCAAGCAGTTTCAGAAAGGGCAGAGAACCTGAAAGTGACAAGCCAAACTTTCTTGTATATTGTCCTTTCCTGAAAATATACTGCTTAATGCAAAGCCTTTGATTAAGCAAAAAAAACGAAACATTATATAGGATGTGCAAGATTCAAACTAAGATGTCTTAGGAAGTTATAAACATTTGTATGCCATTATTATTGTCATTTTATAGGTTTCACATTCACATTTCTGATGCCTTTTAATTCCTCCTAACATGATGATGAAAATATATATGAAAATAATATCCTACATCATCAATTGCCAGGTAATCACATGACATAAAACAGTCTATGAAACTTGTAAGCAACAAGGAAGGTTTATATTTCCCCTCTTAAATCTCAATTTTTATAATTATTGAAAGCTACCAGATAAAAGGAGCACATAGTCCATCAAAGCCTGCCCATAGAAATACAGGAAACGTATTTCCATCTGGACATTATAATTGTATCCTGTACATAATACACTTAATAACTGTTCCCATGTGTTCCTCCTTTCCAAAATTTGTGCACAGACCTTTACAACTGATTTAGACTTTTCATTTTATTAATAGTTTTGGCATAATCCTTTGTCTATTTATACGCTAGTCCATTCTTCCACCAGAGCCCACTGCAATCTTTTTTAAACTGCAGTTACAAACATCAATACTTCCCTTTCCAAATCCTATGGTATTTTTACTGGTACCGCTAAAGTGCCTCCTTTGTCATTTTTTAGACATATTACCACAGGCAAGTTCAAGTTAATTTTGTATTAGTCATTCAGTATCCAATAAATCTGGAATGATTTCTTGCATTTCCATGTACCTCTTCAAACTCAGCCATCTCTGTCCTTTTGTGTGATGACCAGACAGCACATCATATTCTAAGGCTATATCTACATTATAAGCTCAGGGTACAATTCTCCTGCTCATTAATACATACCTGTGGTAACTTGATGACAGCTAGTACAAGTATAAATGTTAGTGTAGCCATAGGAGCACTGGCATTAGCAAAAATGCCCTGAACATATACAAGCCTGCCTGAAAAAAGTGTACGCACACTCACCATGGCTTAGCTGTGCCTCCACTGCTGCTGCCCAAAAACTACTACAACTACACTAGTATTTATTTTGGTGGTTGTTCTCATTGAGCTACTGCAAGTATGAATACCCAAGTAGGGGAATCACAGCCTTAGTTTGCAGTGCAGATAAGCATGACATTTACCAGGGCCAGAACTTTCTTAACTTAAAAAAAAAAAAAAAAACAACTTAAAATTAGGCTTTGCCCTGGTTTTCAAGTTATCTGTTTTCAGCCATGTCAAGAGAACCTAATGCATTTTTAGCTGTCTTCATTCTGTTCAGCAGAAGGGAATACTGAGTATGACCTAGTAACATCTGACCAGCAAATGGTACACAGCAATCCATGTGCCAGTTTCTTATTATTTGTACTACCATGGCACATCGGAACCCGCATCATATGTCAGGATATCATTGTGCTAGGCGCTATATAAACACAGAACAACAAAAAACCAAAAAGTCTCTGCCCCAAAAGAACTCTTAAAATCTAATGCGTGGTATCCCACCTTCCATCACTTTTTAGCTGGTCAGAGCTTTCTTTGCAATATGCATGGCACAAAAGTGTGTGATTTAAAAATAAGAATCTTACTGATAAGCACTGTGATCCAGTTGGGTTTTGCATTCATGTTCCTAACATAAAGAGCAACTGAACTAGTAAAACCTTCATTCACGCCAGTGACTGTAGTTCTGCATAAGCAATACATATATTAGAAAGAGTCAATTCTACATACTGATTAAGTGTGAGATTGGTCAGGTCAATCACAAAAAACGTGTTCACTGCAGCTTGACATCATGAGTCCTCGTCCAGCTAGCTGGAAAGAAAGAGAGCTCTGTTCCCTTCAAACTCCTCTCTCCCTCCCTCAAGGAAGGCAGATAAAGGATGGGAAAGTTAACAGGAACAAAGCACAGAAAAGAAGGAAACAGCTGGGCCAGAACAAAGAAGGCTCTTCCTACTAACCAGAAAGAAGAGGGGGTATTTATACCTAAAGCTAAGATTTTTGTCATATTTTTAATACAAGTCAGGAACAGGTCAATAAAGAAAAATTAACAGAAACCTTCAACCTTCTTCCTATCCATGATTTTTACTAAAAATATACATGATAAAATGGGGAGCTGCAGAATCCCCTCAGCAGCCCTGCCACTCACAGCAGCAGGGCACCCCGCTGTCCACAGCAGCTTAGAGCTCCCAGGGGTCCCAGACACTTGTGACTACTAGGACCTTCAGGGCAATCAAGCTCTGTGGGCTGAAGTCACAGAAGTCTCAGGAAGTCACCGATTCCGTGATTTCCATGAGAAAATTACAGCCTTATTTATAGTCCACACAGCCATAGGGAAGCTCGCTTTTACTTGGATCAGACTGGTAGCCCTGACCAATCCACAAAATTTGCACAAGGACCAGGTTGCCTCATAACCTACTGTGGACATTATACTAGTCACCCTTTTTCTCTTTGCAGCAGGAAAGGAATTTTTCCCTCACTGCAGTGTTTGACTGTCTCAAGTTGGGTCTTTAGCTTTCTTCACAGCAGGTCTGGGACCACTAGGATAGAGGCAGGGGAGCTGAACATTGCCACTTAGTATAACTGGTGGCTGATGTCCATGAGGGCATTCAGTATAGAAGGAATACTGTTATTGGATAAAATGGAATGGAAAGAAAGCATCCTTTAAGGGAGCCAAGAAAGGGAATTTGGGATTCCCACATCTAGCAAAGCATGGAGCTGACTCTCCTCCATGTATAGCCCCCTTTTACCTCATCCAAGGGAACGGCAGCAGGGATGGGTGGGCCCCGGGTAGAGATTATGTAGAAATGATGACGACCTACACTGTACTATTTTTTGGCCATGCACACCCAGCTATATTAAGATAATAAAGTTATGGCCTGATTAATCCACGTTCACGGACTCCTGTCTTGTCTGGTGTGTCCTCACCTCCTTTCTCATCCACTCCTGGTTTTGCACTTGGACTATTCTAGACACTGCATTAGGGGTCTTATTTTAAATCCAGGCACATGCGTAGCAATTAAGTAATCCAAGATTTGAGGCCTTCTCTGTACAAAATTTAAGAGCTTTCAGGGTGCAATGAGATTTACCAGGTCAAAAACCAGAGTTAAAGACCATAATTTCAACTTTACAAGATCAGCTCTCCTTGTCCTGCACAGCTTGTGTAATGTGAGCTGGAATGCAGTCAACTACACCAAGTGTTATTTTTTCTAGCTCTATATTTACTCTTCAAGGTGTTATTCTGAGAACAGAAGAAGCAGGCCTAATACCCACATGAACCGTTTAGGGAGGATTCAATGAAATCTGGTTTATTTGGGTTTCCAGGCTATTTTCTTTAAAAAAGTTTTCACACATTGCAGCACTGTTGAGCTGGAGGGGATATGGCTGAATCTAGGAGCCCATGAAGGAGAAGTTCAGCTTTCGGTTTATTTATAAAAATAAGTCTTCACCTTGTGAATATAGCCAGGACGTGGAGCCAAAGCTGGGGCCTTGGCAGGTGACAGGGCTGGGGGCAGGGGGGTGGAGCCTGAGTGGAGCTGAGGGGCAGAACAAGGTGGGTGGTACTCCTTCCCTACCCCCACTCTCGTGGGGCATACTTCCCTAAACGTTCTCCTGCAACCCCTAACAGCGTATGCCCTGTAGTTTGGAGATGATTGTTCTAAGGCCAATCCTGCTAGTTAAAATATTCAGTCTTCTGTGATTTACTTGGGACCAGGATGTCTACTGCTCAGACAGTGGCCATGTCATAGGTGTGCCTGGTATTGCCACAAGAACAACCTGCTCTGACTCCCAACAGCACAGGTAAGCACTTTAGTGGAAAGTACAATGTACTCTCCTCACCCTCAATTAACCACCACAGGCTACTCCAACAATATGCATTCTGTGGGGCTGGGGGAGTGGGGAAATACGGAAGTTAAAATATAACTAGGGAATGGCGCTTTTTTTGCTAACTGACGTGGAAAAAAATCATTGAAGGAACTTCTTGTTCTTTCAAAAAAACACAACATACAGTAAACTTCCGATAATCCGGCACCTTTAGGACCCAGGGGGTGCCGGATTATCAGATATGACGGACTATCGGAAGGGGGGGCTATGAGGGGTGTAGGGTGGTGTGGGGATGCCACCCCAGACCCCTCATAGCCCCCTTCCGATTGTCCGGCTCTGCCCCAGGCGTCCCCGATTCAGCCGCTGCTGGTCAGTTTCAGCAGCAGCTGAATCGGGACGCCTGCGGCAGAGCAGCTGGGGTGCTGCCGGGTTGGTCCGTAGCGCCGCTCCTTGGGGACACCTGGGGCAGAGCAGCTGGGGTGCTGCCGGGTGCGCCAAGGCGGCGCTACGGACCAACCCGCAGCACTCAGCTGCTCTGCCCCAGGCGTCCCAAGTCAGCCGCCGCTGAAACCGATCAGCGGAGTCAGCCCCTGGTCAGTTTCAGCGGCGGCTGACTTGGGGACGCCTGGAGCAGAGGAGTTGGGGTGCTGCCAGGTTGGTCCCGCAGCGCCGAGGGGCAGCGCTGTGGGACCTACCAGCAGCACTCCAGCTGCTCTGCCCCCAGCTTCCCGATTCAGCCGCTGGTCAGTTTCAGCAGCTGAATCGGGGAAGCGAGCAGACAGCTCCAATGGTCCGGCTGCCCGGAGCACTTCCGGGTTCCTGATGGTGTCGGACCATCAGGAGTGCCGGACCATCAGATGCCGGATGAATGGAGTTTTACTGTACCTGCATATCTTTGCACCTCCTGGTTTTGTCTAACTCCAAAAGTGTAAAAATCATAAGGAAAAAAAAGCTATCCTAATTTTGTGTGTGTGTATTTTTTTAATTGTACTGAGAAAAACACAAGTTGGTTGATTTCTCAGCCAAAAAGTTGCAGATAAGCCTCTAAGCTTTGGGATTCTTACCTAAGACTTTTGGAGATTCAGCCCTTATTAATTATTCCCACTCCTACTGCTCAGGCTTTCTAGAACATTCTGCATGATCATCCCTCAGTCTAGTGCTGCTGCTGTCTGAAACTTGTGGGATCATGCTGATTTTCTCAAGTCAATTCCACTTGAGGAATATTCAAGAGTTCCCAGACAACATACAATGTTATGAAATTAGAGGTTTTTAAGTCTCGGCTTGACAAAGCCCTGGCTGAGTTGATTTAGTCCTGCTTTGGGCAGGGGATTGGTCCTGCTTTGGGCAGGGGACTGGACTCGACCTCCTGAGGTCTCTTCCAGCCCTAGGATTCTATGAAATATTATATCACAATGACATTTAGGACATGCCGAGTTTATCATCATGAGGTTGAAGGCCATATTTTCCCCAATACAAACTAAAAAAAAAATTCCACCACCTAAAAAAGAGTAATTTTAGACAATAAATATAATAATTTGTGACAATCTCATTAGTGAATATCTATACTGAACTTCACAAGAAACAAATTAGCCCACAAACCTCATTATCTATATAACGGTTAATACAGCTGCTGTTATTTTGTGTTTGTAGGGAGTGGAGCAGTAAGTTTAACAAAGTTTAAATTCATATCAGAATTTCAAAAGGGGATGTACAGAATCCATGTGGAGAAAGTACCTGAGATGAGAAATTCTAGGAGCAGGCATGGAATGTAGTTTGATAAAAATTCCTGTAATAGGGTACACAAATTAAAAGGAAGACAAGCTGCTTTTTTAAAATAACTGTAGCAAACTATAGTTTGTAAGAGGATCTTATACATATTTCAAAAATAGCTAGAGATGTGCACAGGTAATGGCTAACTGTTACCCAGGAGTAGTCCCCTGCCCACAGCCTGCAGCGGATGGAGGGCTGGGAGTTGGCAGCCTCATGTGAGGGGGTGGCAGAAGCAGCGGAAGGGAGTGGGGAAAAGTTGGAGGCTGTCGACTCCCAGCCTGCTGCTTCCAATCCCATGCTGGGCTGTGGGCTGGGAGTCAGCAGCTTTGTGCAGAGGGTGGGAAGGAGCGGCAGCAGGGGGAGGAGGGTAGAAGCAGCTAGGCTGGAGCAGTTCCTGCCTGCTCCAGCTGGGTCGTGGCGGCTCCCGTTCCATCAGTTAACTGGCTAAACTTCACATTTAACCGGTTAAAATTAAATGGGATTTTACATCCCTAAAAATAGTACACGTACATGCTTTAAAAGCATTTATTTTGATTGAATTTGGTGACTAAACCAGCATTAACATTTTACGTTAATATCTCCTGAAGTGGCTATCAAGTCAACATAAATAGATAAGTTATACATAGTTTCTATCTTTCGTGGTTCATTAATTTCAATTTTCGGAGTGTGTTTTAGTAATATTTTAGTTTTATGTCAACATAAAACAATTGGGGTTTCAACACTCTATTTATATATACCGTAATGAATAATGTCTATTATAAAAGCACAATAGGGAATCTTCAATGCATAGTACCAATCTATCTGGACCATTTAACATGTAATACATTAGTGAGTTTTAGAAATCATACCCTTATAGACTGCATTATTACTCCATGTAGACAAGACCTTAGATGCACTATTTCTGGTGTTTTTCCAGTGTTTATTGGATGAATGCAAATTTCACTTTTATTAATCTACTTATTTATTATGTCACAAGTGTTTTATCATTGTTTATCAATGAAAACCAAAATCAGAAGCCATAATTATATACAATAAATCCATCCTAATCCCCTGCGTTTATACACAGAAAAAGATGAAGAATGAGAGAAGTAGCAGCAAAACTAACCGTTTATTTTATATACTACATGTGATATTCTCATAAGCAAAATTAAATTGTCTGGTTCCCACGCTATTCCTGTACTTCTTGCTATTACTGGTCTCTAAAAATAATCCAAATGGTTTTTCCAAAGACAACAGTTTTACTATTCCAAAAATTAAACTAAAACAAACTTCTCCTGATATTGTCCTTTTGATAAAACATTATTAATAGTTCTCTTTATATATGCAATGCCTCAGTGACTTTGTAAAATAATTTGTTGCGGGAGAGTAAAAAATATGTTTTCATAAAAGACAGAAAAGTTATGTTGAATGTTTCTTTTTTTCCCCTAAACCAAAGCAGAAGGCTAATGGGCCCAAATTCTCTTGTCAGTTATAATAGTTTTAAATAATTTTTTTAATCAGGAATGATCTTTCTTCTATAAATCCATGCTCACTCTCCTTTACTACACTGTTAAACTAAATTTAAATATATATTTTAAATCTTTTAATCAACATTTTTAATATCCTTCCTGAGGTGAAGCTTCCTGAGGTGAGGCTTCTAAAGTTAGCTGGATACACACGGTTCCTTTCTTAATTATGGGAACTAGCATATTAGTCACCTTCTGCTCTGATACTTCCTGTGTCCTTTGTGAATATCATAAATCCTCTCCAAAAGCTGTACAATTTCCCTTGTGACAGCCTTCTAAACTATGAGATGCAGGTCATCTATCATGGTTAACTTTTAATAGTTCTATTTGCTTTAGTTGGGGGGTTGATTGGAAACATCTGATCCCATTGGTGACCACCTACCTCAGAGGCAGTAGCTATATTAATGGGAGAAGCCCTCCTGTTGACAGAGTACTGTTTACACTGCCGATTAGGATATTTCACGCCCCCTGAGTGACACAGTTCTACCAACATAAGTTTGCAGTGCAGACCAAGCCTCACTCTCACCCTGAGACTACAGGAGGACAGAGACAGGACCAAACCAGCCAGGCCACATGCCTTCTCTCAGATAACTCTGCCTTAAAAAAAAAAAAAAAAAAAGGCAACATTCCCATTCCTGCAAACACACAGATGTTTAATCTGACAGCTAAGAGTCACCCCAAATGACACTTTCCTATTGAGGGTTCCTACATTGCTTTCCCTACTCACTCAATGGAAGATGTCACCTGTAGAGCAGTCAGCACACATGCACGTGTTTTCAAAATGTAACTGCTTCAGGCTTTCATTCTACAAGCTGCTTCCCTTCCATCACCATCAGAGGACTCTCTCATTACACCAATCTCTAACTCTTCACCAAGCTGACAAGAGAACTATCCTGCGACTACTCCATTCCAGACAATTGCAGTGCATGGAGGCATTTGAGAATAGCACCTGAGCCATACTGTGAACTTATTTTCTAAAGCTGTGGTGTCCAACCAGTTCTGCTATAGCAAACTAGCAACACTCAACCGGCCAAATAGCCATATGTGGCTAGTGGCCAGCGTGCTGGACACCACAGTTCTAAAGCAATGGCTTAAAATAGCAGTTTTCAAAATATGGGTCACCATCCCATTCTTAGGGGGGCTGCCACCCCATTTTAAGGAGGTCGCCAGGGCTGGCATTATATTTGTTGGGGCTCAGAGCCAAAGCCTGAACCCAAGCCCCGCCACCTGAAGTGGCAGGGCTCACGTTACATACTCCCCATCTAAGGTGGAAGCCTTTGCTCTCTCCCCCCCCTCCCCCTCCCCCCACACACACACACAGATCAGCGGTGCTTGGTTGGGTTATATCCCATTTTATGGGATATAACAAAACATGGGGATTTTAACATGATATAGAAACCTCTGCAGTGAAGGGAAGGAGAATGGATGCTAACAGGGCAGAAGAAAAACTGTTGTAACTAGGGATGTTAAAGTGCAGGTAACTGGCTAATCAGGTAGCCACTGAAAAATTTTTCAGTGGCTACATGCATCTGCAGCTCAGGGCAGCAGTCAGTTCCCCGGAAGATGCTGTGTGCTGGGAGCCAACTGCTCCTCATCCCATGCTGCTGTCTCTGTATCAGCTTAGAGCACCAGGGCTGTGTCTAGACTGGCCACTTTTTCCGCAAAATCAGCTGCTTTTGCAGAAAAACTGGCCAGCTGTCTACACTGGCCGCTTGAATTTCCGCAAAAAGCACTGACTTCCTGCTGTAAGAAATCAGTGCTTTTTGCGGAAATACTATGCTGCTCCCATTCGGGCAAAAGGGCCAGTGTAGACAGCTGAGATTTGTTTTTGCGCAAAAACGCGTCTAGATTGGCCACGGACGCTTTTCCGCAAAAAAGCGTTTTAACTTTAACATCCCTAGTTAAAAGTTTTCCGTTAAAAGCATTTTCGGAAAATCATGCCAGTCTAGACGTAGCCCAGGATCAACCCAAGAGGTGGGATCAGAGCACAGTGTGCAGCACCCATCCACGTACACACAGATAATCCCCCAACCCCACTGCACTCTGCACCAGGAATTCCTGTGTCCTGCCCTCCCCCGCACCAATTGTGCCCCTTCTTCCCAGTATATAAGTACCTCTGCCCCTTCTCCTCGCTGAATTGGTTAACAATTAAATAGTTAACCAATATAATTTTAATAGTTTAAACAGATATAAATATTGTTTAAAAATGTATCAATATACTGCCCCCACCTTCACTGTATCACATAGGACCCCAACTCTCAAGAAGCAATAACAGGATTTTCCCCACTTATTTTAATAGGTTGGGAGTAAACAGTCAAAGTTTCCTAGTGGGAATCATAAATAATTTAGCTGTGTTTATTTGAACTATCAAATGGCAAAAATAATGGGAGAGCACCTTTCAAGGAGAAGAAATGAAACCAGATAGCAATTTTATTGCTTATAATATTCTGGAGGCAGCTCTAAAACTGGGGATTACAGACATTTGCAAATGACCCAGCATATTTTACTTATACCATAGCCTGCCTCTCTCTTTTACCTATCTTTCTTTGCCTGTTAAGTAATTCCATTATTAATGGTCACAAGGCACATTTCTGGCATGACATGCTTTGTGTACAGGGAGAAAGATACCCATTTTTTAAAATGCTGGTTGTGGTATCTCAACAGAGTCCCCTTTACAAAGGACTGAGAAGCCTATATGCATCCTATGGCAACACTGGCAGTGGTCTTTGGCCTGATGATTCTATATGAAGGATAAGATGTAACAAATGCTAATACAAAGCACTGAAGTTTGATGTACATATTGTTAGTTCCACATTATTTTTCTGGTATTGTGTTTTGTTAATTGTTCTTCCTTCTAGCAACTGTAAAACAGGAACACAAAACTAAAAAGTATCTCATCTTTACTACTCATTTGCTTTCTGCTACATCCCATTCCCCAGCTTCCATCATCTCTCCTTATCCTGACACAGACTCACAAACTCACATGCACAAGGCAACCACCAGTTTCACCATTTATTTTGGTCCTGTGCTGGTCTGTTCAGGCTTTCTAATGTCAGGTTGAAATGAAGTGATCATCTATATGTTGCATATTTAGACTTTAAGGCTACCTCTACACTGCAGGCTTCTTGCACTAGAAGCTTTTTGCGGAAGAGTTCTTCCGCAAAAACTTCTTGAGCAAGAGCGCATCCACACTACAAAAACGCACCGCAAAAGCGATGTGCTTTTGTGCAAGAGAGCGTCCAGACTGAATGGATGCTCTCTCGAAAGAAAGCTCTGATGGCTATTCTGTAAATAGCAACCAGAGCACCTGTGCTTTGTTCGATTGGCTCTTTTTGCGCAAAAACCTCCTGTTGCCCGTCCACACACACTTTTGCGCAAGAACTTTTGCGCAAAAAGGAGTTATTCCTCGTAGAAAAAGGAATACCTACACCACAAAAACCCCTCTGTTCTTTTGATTTACTGTAAATTTACTTGCGCAAAAACGCATTTGAGGTGTGGCTGCTCCGCAGGTTTTTGCGCAAATACCCTGTAGTGTAGACATAGCCTAAGATGCTAAGGTGTTTGGTGCAGTATAAGTGCCATAGATAGATTAGAAAGACCTTGCCTTGCTATTCTTTTTTTAATAAAGCACCTAAGACACTTTTGAGGCAGCATAAATATCAAAGGTTAAATATTTTATTAAATATCCTCTTATTGCAATCAGCCAGGTATCAGTTATATCTATACTTTATTTTCCTCCCCATGGGTCTGGCAAGAATCTTTCCACTCATTACAATGGACTTTGAATCAGGCTCTATTTACATATGCCAACAGGTCTTCTGTTTAATACTCTTTAGTGAGGTCATGAATGGCAATTAAAATGTCTTGCATTCACTTAGTCATTTAAATAACTCTGTTAAGTTTAATTGAGACTTAAACACAACATAAAGTAATCAGATAAGCATTTGCCAGTTACCTCTCCCCCCAATCATACCTATTCTTTTTTTAGCATACTTTCCGTAATTCTGCACAACTTACAATCCATGGGCAGTTTCTCAACTGCCACTCAAAGTTTCTTTCTGAGAAGAATTATTTCATAGAAAGGAAAACAAATTATCATTAACACAGACAAATATTGTCTGGATCCGGTATCAAATCACTTGCCATATTTACCAAATCACTGTTTAAGGTTTGTTTGTTTATATGAAGTTATGCATTAATACATAGAATGATTCATTGTCAAGTTATGGTCTACGTAGTTGGCTATTAAGGACTCTATAGTATCTCCTTCTGCCACCACTGAAGAAATTATACTTGAGAGGTTTCAGATAAAGGGTTAGTTAATTCCTACCTGTGGCACCAGATTATTATAATTTAATGTCCACCGACTGCATAGGAAGCATTCTTGTCAGTCAATGACAAAAGAACAGAATGGCTCTACAAATAAACATTATCAAAATATGTAATAACTTCAAGTATCAGTCTCTTCTTCTGTTAAAAACAAATTAAAACAACGTCTGCCAATTTCATTCCCTTTGGAAATTAAGTATGCTTACATACACTCCATAATTACACTGAGTGGAGAAAAAGAAACACCACTAGCTAATAAACAAATGGAAAATTATTCTTTACTGAACATAAAATTCTGCGACCCGCATATTTTTAAACTGATAGCATCAAAAATACATCAGGTGTATTTTTTTAGAAAGATATCTTACTTTTTAAAAATAACAATAAGGATTGGAAATGTTCCTTTTTGTGATTTTTTTAAAAATTCAGTTGCACTTATGTTTTAAAATCAACTGAAACACTGTTTAAAACCATATCATCATAGCATAATTCACCTATAGTTTTCAAAAATCAGAATTTTACCATGGGGCAGACAAGTCTGCTTTGTCTGCTAGGAGATACCTAACACATACAGCATAGTAAAGAAGGCAAAAGGAAAACAAACAAACCATATAGTACAGCTTGGTTTCTCCCAACAAAAGACTTAAAACAACCAGCGAATGAATCTTAACTGGTAAATGATTGTTTATTTTGGTGTGATCACACCAGTACCACTGTGAGATATTACACAGTAATTTTAAAACAGTGGAGTCCTGTGACCAGTGTTCCCTGTAAACCAGGCACCTGTGTGGCTGCTCAGGAGAGACTCAAATGTTGCCTCACATATTACAGCTAAGTTGTATTTCTACACATTCACATGAGCCTCAATGCACATAAAAATAAAAAATTATTCTGCACATACATGGAAAAGATTAGAGGGAATGTTCCCTATGACATATGGCATGGATACATAAGACTCACAAAAAGGTTTGCTTGGAGACAATTTATCACAGCAAGTAAAGTTTATAGTGTGTCCAAATCAAAAAATTGTCCACATTGAGAAGACGCTGTTTTAAAGAGTACAGAACCTAAAGAATTATTGTAATCTCTACAAATGAGCAGACCTCTAGGTTTCAATATATACATATACATTTGTAAATAATTTCCCCAGAGTAAATTATAGTCTGCTCAGTTTATCTACCCCAATTGAAAGGCATCTGTGAAAGCAGCAAACCTAGAGCTCAGACCACTATTTTAATAGGTAGACTATGTCCCCTTAATCATCCTAACTCATTTAAAGATTACATATAAAAAATAGTAATTCTCAGTAATCTTTTATACACAGATGAAAAGTTAGTTTTGACAGTAGTTTTCCAAATGACAAAGAAGCTTGGTAAATTTTTTAATAAAATCAGCAAATGGAGGTGTTTTGACAATTATCCACTAAAGGATGTGTTAAAACTTGGAGCCACTTCAAATCTCATAGGATTTGGCCTTTTAAAACCTGGAAAAGTGAGGTCCAAGGACAGTACACAGTGCTGCAGGTAACAGAGCTCGGGATTCAGCATCAACGTATTTTCCCATTGAGGTCTAGATTCCGCAGTCTGATCCATGCAGTTAGACTGCTGCACCCATGGGGCCCTTGTAGTGACTCACATCACATGTTCAATGGCAGATCAGTGCCTAAGATCGTATTGAACTAGCACCACAGGATCTTTCAGAAGAGATGTAAAACTAAGTCTTCCTCAAAGATTCCATGGTATTTTTGGGAACATCTTGGTCAAATTTCACTGTAAGTGCATCCCTAAAATTCTTCATATAGTTTTGATTAATTTCCCTCCCTAAAAAACTTTATTGTTGCCACCCAAAAAATGTTTACTGCATTCCAACCAAAGAGGGCTGCATTTCAGTGGCATATGAATCCTGTTTATACCAAATCTAGAGTCCTTTCAGGACAAAAGAAACTGTTATACAATTAGATAATTATAAACTTATCTAGAATCATTGGTGAGTGTTTTATCTAATTGTCTCAAATTATGGGCATTAATATAAAATCCACAAGCAGAAACTCAATAAATGGCTTTTTTTTAATTCTATGATGATTTTACTATTATCTTTGCCATCTTCTACTAACATCATCACCTGCACCACTGCAACTGAAAGTCAACCACCTTTCCATGAGACTCCTCTTTTCAGGGATTTATAATAAAATAGGATTTATAAGAAGCTGGTATCCAAGAATCAATTTAGAAACAAGTTTTAAATTTTTCCCGGTCTATATTTTTAAGTCAGTTCAACAAGTTATAAAGCCACATAAAGACATTTACCATTCCAAGTCACCTCTTTGCACACATGGCTTTAATTTAGAAGAAGTTTTCACACTATTAGGCATTGCTATGGCCTAATTCCTCCGTAGTTTAAGGGAAATCCAACTAGCAAGATATTTTTTAGAAATGGCTACTGAGCATGCCACAAATCTACTTCTCAAAATAATTTTATTAAAGTAAACATAACTACATATTTTTAAAATTGGTCCAATGTCTACACATTAGACACAAGAGATTCCATATGGTAACTCTGAGCAATTTGTTGTGTTTTTAAAATAATGTTATTAAAACAGTATTACCAGAGAAAGACTACATTCAAATAAGTATGTTTGAGATGGAGATTAAAGCCAGATACTTTTTTGATTTATTAAGAGTTCTGAGGTGGGTTATGGGGTTATTCTGAAGTATTGCATGGTTTATTTGCACTGTATAGTCTAGATCTGTGGTGTCCAACATGCTAGTCCCTAGCCATATGTAGCTATTTGGCCAGATGAGTGTGGCTAGTTCACTATAGCAGTAGCCATTATAGTGGCTACTGTTTCAGAACTGGTTAGACACGATGGTTCTAGACTATGTCAAGTATTTTTAGTGTACATTACCAGTGTGGAACTTAACTTTGTATCCAAGTCCAAAAGACTTGGAGAGTCGGTCATCCTTGTTCCTCATCCAACAGATAAAAATGATGCAAGTCTAAGGAGTCAGTCAAGCTTATCACCATATATAGACAAAATGCCATAATTAATCTTTACCTGGACCCTGCCTTTGCTGAAATCCTTATTTCATGTCATCTCAAGTACAGAAGTTCTTTCTTTACAAGCTTCCTAAATTCCTACTCTGTATAATTCAAACACTGCAACAGATTCAATCCTATTCCATAAAACCTAGGGAACCAGATTTCCCAATGACTTCAATGACTCAGAATCAGTCTCTTAGTATGAGCTTGGGCCACATCTCATCTTCTTCAAAGCCTGCTCACATAGTCAGCCACAAATCTGAGAAAAAGAACCCAACTCTCCTGGCTTGAATTTCTGGGTCCTATCCACTGGGAATACTGCCCATGTTATTTTGATCTAATCTTGGTTGTCTCCCTAATTGGGAATGCCATATTTGCTTGGAGTACTTTACAGATGAGAATTCCTCTCAATTCTAAACTCACATTACAACTATTCTTCCTGAATACTCTCTACTTTATTCATCTTAATTTCACTGGGGATTTTGTCACAAAGATGTTGTGAAATGTTCACTACTATAAATTCTTATTTATTCAAATACGCTACGTTCTTGTTTTTAAAGACTGTCAGACATACAGAAAATAGTTTTAGTACAACTTTGTCAGCTAATTCTGATGCATTCAAAATAACTAAAGCATGAGCGACACCAAGATGATGACAGTATCAGATCTAGAATTAATCGATAACGCATGTTGACATGCATCTAAAGGGCATACAGTGCCAGCAGCAGCTAAAAGTGATGTACCCTTATCTGGATTTTAGAGTCCTATGGGATTTGCAGAATTCAGGGTGAATTACTAAGATTGACTGTATATGTTGCTATTATACTGTAAGACTACAGTATAATGAGTAACAGTGTCATGAGTAACTGCTTTGCCTCCATAAGTTTGCGACTCTTAACTCTTGTATTATAAAAAAATGCAAGACTTGTATCCCTATCTCCCACTTCTTAACAAATTCAACCCAATGTCAGAGCCATTTTGTCTGTTTTGGACTTTTCAATGCATGTCCACTATGCAATTTTTACTTTTTCATAAAACATCTCTGAGACTGTAATGATTTGAAAAATATAAAGGGCTAAAAGGATCTAGTGGAGACAATGACAAGAAAAATCCCATGCATTTCAGTGGTGCAGGTTAAGGCCCTATATGCTGGATAAGTAAACCATGATTTTGAAATTACTTAAAACCTGGCTAATTAGTGGTGTCCTTAAATAAACGGAAAAGGCAAATTCCAAAACACCCCAGTGTGCGTCCAAGGGTCACTTTCTTCTGTATTCACTGTTCAAATGACTTCTACATTGTGCGTGCTCTGCACCACCTCTCTGTCCTCGGACACACATCATATCCCATTCCCCTTCCTGCGGGCCTCCACAAGGATAACCTCGGAGAGGAGATCCTGGGCTACAGGGGCCCTGCCTATTGGAAATCCTTTTCACAACCTTCTCCCCGGCAATTCCTACCTACAGCGCCTTGCCTCATAATCTTCCCCCTTGCTTTTTAAGCCCCGCACTTTCCCTTACCCGCGCATCTCCACAGCCAGCACCCTCCCCCCGAAGACAGCTCAGCGCCGCCGGGCTCCTCTCCTGCGCTCACACACAGGCACAGGGGCTGCGGCTCCCTCCCAGCTCACCACCTGGCCCTTCTCCCCTTCCCCCGCTGACGGCCAGGAGAGGCAGCCAGTCTGTGGAGCTAATGGGACAGAGTAGGGGAAGCATCCCCCGCCGCCGCCACCACCACCTTCTCCGAGCCGTCTTGCGCCCGCAGCCTCTGTAGGGAGAGCGAGGCGAGCCAGGCACGTCCACGGAGCACCGCTGCTACAGCAGCCGCGGCTGGCACAGAGCGTAGCCCACGCTCTCCCGCGGGCGCAGCCCCGGAGGCATGTCTTGCCATTCCCCGGCTCGCCCCACACTGGCGCCGAGAGCAGCCCAGCGAGACCAGGCAAAGGGGAACCAGAGCGCACCTGGCCGCTGTGCTCTGCCTCGCCAGACTCACCCCTGCGCTTCCCGCCGCTCGGGCTGCTCCCTCCTCTCGCGCTGCCTCCTCTCGCCCACCCCAGAGGCGTCCAAAATCAGCTGCGGGATGTAACCAGCCTTCCGGAAACGCTTTCCCAGCTTGCTGCGCTTAGCCCAGGAAACAATTCCGGCCTCTGGCTGCGGTTGCGGCTCCTCCTCCCCCTCCTCCCCGCCCGGCGCAGAAAAAGCTGCAGCACCCGAAGCATTGGAAACAGGGTTGAGTTGAATCCTCTGCCTAGGAAGGAGGGCGACGCCCTGTGGTCACTGCTAATCTTTCGGATAGATTCTGCACTGCCGGAACCTGGGAAGGTCAGGCTCTGGGGCCTGGTTACAGAGATGAGAGGAAAACAGCAAGAATGTGTTTGCTACCAGCGAGATTTTCCATTTCTGCAAGAAAGAGCTGAATGCGTCTATCTTTTCTAAGGTATCCAGCAAGCCGGCTTGAGCACCAAAAATAATAAAAGGGACTCCAAATCTCTCTGGGTGCTTTTCTCCTTCCCCCAAACTATTGTTTCTTCATGCCTGAATCTTTTGTGTTTCAATATTAAATCCTTCATTCCCCATTTTCAACATACAGTAGGTATCTATAAATATACATTAAGGCCCCCCCCCCCCGTTTTGTAGGGTGTTTCTTTAACTGCCCTAATCCATACTAGGATTATTCTGAACAAAACTGATTAAAAGTGAGGTGTGGGCCTGTGGCATCTTGAGAGACTAACAAACATATACAGTATCATGAGCTTCCCTGGGCAAAACCCACATTATTCAACAGTAATACAAATAGATAACACCCAAACTACTTTATAATGCATTCTAGATACTCTAAAATATGAAAAAAAACCCTAATTACATAAAAATACCCCCAAAAAACCCTGCACCTTCCTTTAATGCAACATAAATAAATACTAAGGTTATTCAAATTAACAATGAGATTTTAAAATATGTTGGAGGTATACTTCACCATCAGCCTGTCATAAAATATATTGGATATTGTGCTAGGTTTTTGTTTGTTTGTTTGTTTGTTTGTTTAGGTGTGGAAGTAAAATATGTGTTTTTATAAACACATGCACATTTTGTTTTATAATTCTAAGTTTTTATTTCTCTAGCCAAAGATTAAAGGTCATATTTATAGTACCTGTTGCTTTTCAGAGCACGTAGGAGCAACAACAGAGTAATTCTGATTAAAAGATTGTGTATCACTTGATGATTGGAGAACAGAGGCCTACAACACTGACTGTGGTCACTTCTGCCAGTTTCTATCAGCAACAGTTCAGCCCCTCCTCTAGGAGCTTATTTACATCAAGGACAAAGACACATGAATGGGTGTCCCCTCTATATTGCAGATATTTGATCTCAAAGCACCCTATTATTTTACCTAGCAGTAACTCAGATTTATTGAATAGGAGTGGAAACTTGAAATAAACTTAGGGATCTCTTCAAGTGGAGAGTAATATGAGTATCTGTTTCTCTGGTATGGTAGGTATCTAAACTGGCATCTTATTGTGGCCGGTGTCTGCATGCTCAGAGATCGCAGAGTGGCTTGAGAATCCTTCATGGAGTAAAGCACCTCATTGGTTGTTGCTGTGAAGAGAATGTGGTGGAGTTGCACCAGGAGGACTGCCTCATGACTAACGCAGTGGCTGTGGCTCAAGCAGCTGCATCCATGGTATCAAGAGCCTCTTGGAAGGTAGTGCGGTCAATTGTTTGTCTGTCTGTGATGAGGACTTGAAACAGTTGCCTTTTGTTCTCTGGAAATAATAACATTTGTAAACTTTGCATTGTTTTTGTGGTCATATTTAGCAAGTAGTGCAGTGTAATTTGCAACCCTGAACTGGAGCGTGGATGAAGTGTAAACATTGTGGCCAAAGATGTCCAGTCTCTTATTATCTCTGTCAGGGGAATTTCTAGACTTGTTTAGTCCTTTTTATTGCCAACTCCACCACTAGTGAATTTGGAGCATGGTGGATGAAGAGATATTCTGAGCCCTTATGAGGCACATAGTATTTGCGATCTGCTCTCTTGCTGTTGGGTGCTGCTGTGGCTGGTGTCTACCACACTGATTTTGCCGGGTCTAGAATCACTACATTGATAGGTAAAGCTATGTTAGCCAAGGAGGGAGGCTGTAGTATGTTAGCCAACTCATGTTGGGTTTCTGACACCTTCATATCTATGTGGAGTTCTGTTTCCATATGTTAAAGAGGTCTTGGAAATGGGTATAATTATCCACCGTGGGTGGCGGTGAGGGTGGAGCAGCCTCATCATATGACATAGGGTCCTCATTAGGTTAAGATGTGTCATAGACTATGTCCTCTCGTTGGTCAGTGACGGGTAAGTCCTGTTCCCCTGCCTCATAGGGTTGTAGAGGTAACAGTGGAATTTCAATGGTGCACCTGTGAGGGGGAGTCCTGTCATTTGCAGTAGGATATATAGAGTCCCCATAGATTCCATTCTGGCCAGGGACTAGAGAACTGTGGGGGTTCTATGAACTATGGGCACCCATTGGTGCCCATACCACTGTGGTGGTTAGTTGTAATAGGGCTGGTACATCGGCTGTTTGTCAAGTCTTTGGTCTCTTCAAGGAGGCGAGTGGTTAGGAGAAAAGCCTGTGTCCTCATCTGTGGAAAAGGGGGAACCCTCCTGTGAGTAGCTGTAGTGCAGTTCCTTTGAGGTAGGTGAGAGGGGTGTCACAAGCATGAGGAGGCTGGCACCGAGGAGACTTGCAAGTTTCTGTGGTAAGTATAATCCTGTGGTGTGGCCAGTTGCACAGTAATTGCAGTATTGCAGCCTGAGCTGACAGAGCCCTGTGCAGATACAAAATTTGTGTCCACATTCACATCTGTATGCACAAAAGTGAGCCACTGATAACTGCATCTGCGTCCACAGATGCGGATACTTGTGGATATAAAGTGGATATCTGCAGATTTGCAGGACTCGACTGACAGAGCTGTAGAGTGCTTTGCAGGAGAAAAGTAATGAGTCCCTGCTTCAGCACCAAGGTGCTTTCTCTTTTGTGCTCTCTGCGGTGAAGGTGCCTGCTGCATTTTTGGCACTTTCAGCAGCTTTGGGGACATTGTGAGGGACCTTGCTGGGAATCCTTTGCTGAGCATCCCCCTTGTCCCAGGTCGGAGGCTGGTCAAAAGGACTTCTCTATTAGGAGGGGTTTCAGCCTCAGATCCCTGTCTCTGCATGCCCTGGGCTTTATTTTGGCACAGTGGACACATTGCTGGGGAATATGCTCCTTTCCCAGAGAGTAGACTGGCGGTGCCCATCAGAGGTGGGCATAACCTCCCTGCAGGAGGCACTTCTGAAGCCTGGGGACCTGGGCATGCTGGTGACTGGGAGCTGTTAAAGTTCTGCTGAAGGGGAGGATTTTTTCCCCCTTTCTTCTTGTATCAACCCTTGCTAATTAACTAAGAGAAACTACCCTATGTAACTACAGATGGTCTGACAGCATGACTGCTGCACTCCATCTCTAGATGTGGATGGTAGAAAAGGAACTGAGTGCTCAGGGTCCCTCTTGCAGCACTTTAAAGGGGCGGGAGGGAGGGAGACAAGCCCCATGTGTGTGCACTGCTGCAAAAAATCTCCATGCAAAGGCACAGGGATACACCAATGCCTGGAGTGGCACACCCACAGGGACACTTTGAGGAAAAACTTCATGTTGATATACCCACCAATCCTTCAGCTATAGGACAGACCCAAGGTAGCTGTTAGTACGTATTGCTAACCTGAGCTAATTGCAGTGAAGGCTTGCAGTCATGAGTAGACTAGATGATCTACTAAGGTCCCGCCCAATCTGCATTTCTATGATTCTAAGTGGGTTGTGCCCACGAAAGCTTATGATATCATCTACATTTTTTGTTAGTTTCTAAGGCATGGCAGGATTATTCACTGTTTAAGTTTTTTCTATTACAGATTAACACAGATACCCCTCTGAAACTTATGATTCTAAGAGCTGTCACAACAACTTCACACATGCTGGACCTCTAATCCATTCCCATTAAGTGCTGATCATTAGAATCCCAGGGCTGGAAGAGACTTCAGGAGGTCATCGAGTCCAGCCCCCTGCCCAAAGCAGACCAACCCTAAGTAAATCATCCCAGCCAGGGCTTTGTCAAGTGGGGACTTAAAAACCTCTAGGGATAGAGACCATTACTTCTCATTTTGCCATCCATCATTACTGAGAACAACCTCTCTCCTTCATCTTTGGAACTTCTCTTCAGGAAGTTGAAGGCTGCTATAAAATCCCCCCTCACTCTTCTCTTTTGCAGACTAAATAAGCACAGATCCCTCAGCCTCTCCTTGAAGGTCATGTGCTCCAGCCCCCTAATAGTTTTGGTTGCCCTCTGCTGGACCTTCTCCAATGAGTCCACATCCTTTCTATAGTGGAGGGCCCAGAACTGGATGCAGTACTCCAGATGCGGCCTCACCAGTGCCGAATAAAAGGGAATAATAACTTCTCTAGATCTGTTAGCAATGCTCCTCCCAGTGCACCCTAATATGCCATTAGCCTTCTTGGCTACAAGGACACACTGTTGACTCATATCCAGCTTCTCATCCACTGTAATCTCCAGGTCCTTTTCTGCTGAACTGCTACTTAGTCACTCGGTCCCCAGCCTGTAACAATGCTTGGGATTCTTCCATCCCAAGCGCAGGACTCTGCACTTGTCCTTGTTGAACCTCATCAGATTTCTTTTGGCCCAATCCTCTAATCTGTGTATGTCACTCTGGACCCTATCCCTGCCCTCTAACGTATCTAGCTCTCCCCCTAGCTAAGTGTCATCCGCAAACTTGCTGAGGGTGCAATCCATCCCCTCATCCAGGTCATTAATAAAGATGTTGAACAAAACTGGCCCTAGAACCGATCTTTGGGGCACTCCGCTTGAAACCTACCGCTAACCTGACATCGAGCCATTGATCACTACCCGTTGGGCCTGACAATCTAACCAGCTTTCTATCCACCTCGCAGTCTACTTATCCAATCCATATTTCCTTAACTTGCTGGCAAGAATATTGTGGGAGACCGTATCAAAAGCTTTCCTGAAGTCAAGGTACAGTAGACTTCCGATAATCCGGAACCTATGGGACCTAGGTGGTGCCGGATTATCAGATATGCCGGACTATCAGGAGGTACTATAAAATGGTTATATATATACTGTATACATTATATACTGTACATAAAGTGTTCTTAACCCTTTTTATTGTACATACAGTATACTGTAATGTTTTCGTTTTTTTAAGCCTTTTTTACCCTTTTTGCTCAGTTCAGCTGCCTGTTACCTTGTGACTCATTTTTTTCCGAAGCTCACTCACTAGGCTCTTGCCATTTTGATGCTGGACTATCAGGAGTGCCGGACTATTGGATGCCGGACTATTGGAGTTTTACTGTATAACACATCCACTACTTCCCCATGTCCACAGAGCCAGTTACCTCATCATAGAAGCTAAGAAGATTGGTCAGGCATGACTTGCTCTTGGTGAATCCATGTAGACTATTTCTGATCACATTTCTCTCTTCCAAGTGCTTCAAAATGGATTCCTTGAGGAGCCCCTCCATGATTTTTCCGGGGACTGAGGTAAGGCTGACTGGTCTGTAGTTCCCTGGATTGTCCTTCTTCCCTTTTTTAAAGACGGGCACTACATTTGCCTTTTTCCAATCATCCGGGATCTCTCCCAAGCTCCATGAGTTTTCAAAGATAATGGCCAAAGGCTCTGCAGGAACATTTGCCAACTCCCTCAGTACCCTCAGGTGCATAAAATCCGGACCCATGGATTTGTGTATGTCTACCTTTTCTAAATAGTTCTTAACCTGTTCTTTTTCCACCAAAGGCTGCCCATCTCCTTCCCTTACTGCGTTGCCTAGTGCAGTAGTCTGGGAGCTGACCTTGTCTGTGAAAAGTTTTTCCAGTTACAGACTAACTTAGCTACCCCTCTGAAGCTCTTGTTTGTGAAGACAGAGGCAAAAAAAGCATTGAGTACTTCAGCTTTTCCCACATCATCTGTCACTAGCTTACTTCCCTCATGCAGTAAGGGTCCCACACCCTCTCTGATCACCCTCTTATTGCTAACATGCTTGTAGAAACCTTTCTTGTTACCCTTTACATGCCTTCCTAGCTGCAATTCCAATTGCGCTTTCACCTTCCTGATTACTCCTTTGCATTCTCGAGCAATATATTTATACTGATATCGGATTTGCCTCTGCTCAGCTTCCTCCTCTCTTCTTTCTGTTCAGTCTCCTTGCAATTTCTCCAGGTTCACACGAAACCCACTGCTGATATTCCTACTTCCTGGAAAAAAAAATCCCAGACCAAGATATTCAAAAGTGGATACCTAAAGTTAGGTTCCCAAGTTAATTTTTAGATGTCTAAATAAGAGACATGATTTCCACATTCTTGTCTTCAGCTGCAAACATTCTTGTCTTCAGCTGCCTTCACTCTCTGAGATTTATAGAGTTGGGGGTGATCAGAAAAGTCTGCTTTTAAAAAAGCAGTTTTTCTCTGGTTGCATTCAGAGATTCAAGGTTTAAGAGTCCAACCAGAAAACTCTGCAAAACTAGCTGTTTGTGCAGCAGTGCTTGCTTTGCCCACCTGTTGTGTACAAACACATTTCTGCATGAAAGAAAGTACATATTTGGTAAAGCACACATTGTAAAAATGACCTCTTCTCACTCCTTAGAGACCCTCAAAAATTTCCCCTTAATATTGTCTTTCAGAAGTTTGCTATAGGGCAGGGATAGGTGGGTTGGGCAAACAGGTGGCCAGAACTGTGCTCTTTGTATGTGTGAGAGAGGGGGCTATTGATAGCTCCATAAAGTTGAATGCCAGAAGGGACAATTAGATCATGTTGTCTGACTTTCTGTATATCACAGACCATTACATTTTGCCAAGTTACCTCTGTTTTGAGCCCAGTAACTTGAGTTTTGACTAAAGAATATCTTCCAGAAAGGCATCCACTGTTAACAACAGCATGAGATCAAGAATTCACCACTTGGCAGAACTATCCTGGGGATGAAGTGGACCTAGGAGCTGTGTGGAAGGGGACTTTGAGGGCACATTGGAAGGGAGTGCTGGAGCTCTGTAAGAATTAGACTTGTGCATTATGAGACCAATAAGAAGGGAAGAGCTTTGGTGGTGGTCATGGAAAATTTGGGCAGTGCCAGGGGGAGATCACATGCAGCAAACAGCCCAACTCCTCAGCTACTACGCTAACTTCTCTGTCACATTTGCTTCCCACTGACGGTCTATTGGTTGGCTGGCTCGGGAGGTGGCTTTCAGGCAGCCCAGAGAAGCCCTTGTTAGCCACTGCCTTTTGCTTTATCTCCTCCCACCACCTTTGAAACCTCACCTTCATCTGATTCTCCTGGAGCTATCCTGGTCTGACAAGTTGCTGTGTTTCATTAGACCAAAGCTGTTGCATCTAAAGTGAGCCTGAGGAGCAATCTGCTCCACTCATTGTCCACTTCATGCTGCTATTGCTGACCAGTAGGGGAAGATAGACTGGATGTGAAGATTTGCAACCAAAGTGGCTGTAAGGAGCAAAGCTGAGGATCCCCTGAGAGTCTTACTCAGACAACTATAGAGGCCAGTGAGGAAGGGGGCTTATTTGCACATTTATGCATTTGATGCACTGTAAATAATTTATATTAAGAGTGACACAACCTCTACTCTGTGTGCCACTAACATAAAAATCTGTCTCTCAAAAATTAGGAACTGGGAGTTATTCCTCAACTCTGCTGGACTAGCAGAAATGTTGTGGTTAGTTGTGACTGATTCAAACTGGAAAAGGAAAAAATAAGGTGACCTTATGATCTTATACATACACACACACAAAATGAGAAATTGAAGAGTGAAAGGTTTGACCACGCATTTCAAACAAGATTATTGAACATATATGCCTAATACCACTTATTAGTGTCTGTGGCATCCATACTTTTTAATAGAGTCACTAAGCTAAAAGCACTGGGGTGATTTTTGTTTTGTTTTGCCAGGTGATTATGATCAACATCTAGTTTCATGTTCAATAGAAGGTATTTCAACAGTAGTCAAAAATGAAATGGCAAAAGAAACTAAATAAGGAGTTTTACATGCATGATAAAGGAATAACAACTTACCATATTCAGAAATTTCAGAAATAGTTCTAGGTGGATATTTTGTTTGAACTGAATTAGTTTTGTCACATATAGACGTTTTAGAAGAACCTGACAAGTTTATTTCAGAAACCCCTCCAAGTAGATTTTGCAGCCTTGACCTGAGCAAATTGCTGGTTAACTTTTCATATACTGCTGTTTACAGAATCCCAGACACCTATTCAAGCAGAGCACAATAGCTACAGAACAAAGAAAAGGATGACAGCTGAGTCATACTAGCAGTCAAAAATATATTTTTATCTCCCTTGTTCTTGATAGTGGATGTTTGTCCAATATGACAGTTTATTTGGGTCTCAGGTGCATGTTTCTATAAAGAAGTAGAAATATCATACTCACTACTTCTAGCAACTGAAGTAGTTATGAACAGTAACTTAATAATTTTACTAATAACACAGATCTATAAACTCTATTTGGATGTTTATATGCCATTTCTACTCACAGCAGTGGGCCTGTAATCTTTCTCACCCTTCCTTTGTATCTGTTTTTAAAATCATGTTGTTTTGCCATTGTAAGGATATAATCAAGAGTGCACAATGAGAGGATCAACTCTCATTGGGAAAAAGCTTATCACAAACTTTGGCAAAACATGTAAAAGAGAAATGTATGTGTAATAATACTGCCATCTAGCAGTAAAACTGTAATCTAACATTTTAAACAGGCTACCCTTCCAAATAACCTCCTACAAATAGTTGAGTCACAGAAATGGAGGGAAAGACTTAAAAATCAAATTTCAACTACAGTGAAGCAGCAGCTATCTTTGTTTTTTCTTCTCAGATGACACATGCACATGTCGCTCTCTTACTGTTGCACTAACATCTGTATTTTAAAACACTGAATGAAATATATTTTCACAAAGCAATCTTTTACCTATCTAAAAAGTAAGAACAAAGCAGATGTAAAATGCTCCCAATCTTTATTTCTAGTATCTTACTCTCAATTCTTAACCATTTTGCCCCAATGAAAATTTACAAAATGTGCAAGGCAATGGAAAACCAGACCCAGTTTTTGGTAGAGGGTGAAACAAGGGTATTTAATGTGTGCATATTTGGATATCAAGGGACTTATGTTAGCTTATGCCAGCTGAGACGCTGATCTCCACTAGATTTCCAGAAGCCATTACACCATTCTACTACAAAAGAATCATTGTGTTTTTTTTAAATAGAACATTGAATTAGGTAGCACCTTTACTTTGAAATACTTTTATCCCCCATGTAGGTAGGTAGACTGTAATTAAGTCATCTCTTAACCTCTTTCTATATAGATTTTCACTCCTTCATGGCTTGTCTCTGAAACACTCCAATTTATTAGCATCCTTCTTGAAATGTGGGCAACAGACCTAGATACAGTATTCCAGCAATGGTTGCAAATACAATGATAACATAACCTCTCTCCTCCTACTTGTGATTTCCCTGTCCAGGTACCCCATGATCACTTTAGCTTTTTATTGGCCACAGTGTCACCTTTGGAGCTAGTGTTCAGCTGATTATCCACCAAGACACCAATTTTTTCCAAGCCACTGTTCCCAGGACAGAAACCCTCACTCTTTAAGCATGGCCTATATTCTTTGTTCCTAGATCTGTGCTGGTTCTAGTGGGCAATGAGGGTGCTGATATGCTGATGGGGGTGGATATGAATAGTCTCATGTGACCTTACCTGGGGTCAGCCAGCTAAGCAGGAGAAGAAACATAGCAGCCAGCTCAGCCAGGGTCAGGGAGGACAAAGGCATTCATGCATCTCAGGTAACTCCTCTGGTCTGGTAGGAGCAGCTCCCCATTCTCCTTGGGACAGAGGGTCTCCTGTAGAAGCCATGTGGGGAGTGGCTGGGGTAGGCTGTGCTGGAAGAGGCTCGAGTGGGTGGCTGAGTTTGGTGGGGATTGAAGGAGAGTGTGTGTGCAGCTTCTCTCTCGCTGCGTCTAGACTGGCATGATTTTCTGCAAATGCTTTTAACGGAAAAGTTTTTCCGTTAAAAGCATTTGCGGAAAAGAGCGTCTAGATTGGCACGGATGCTTTTGCGCAAAAGCGCTTTTGCGCAAAAGCATCCGTGGCCAATCTACAGCGATTTTAAAAAAAAAATCGCCATTTTCGCCATCGGGCTTTTTTTGCGCAAAACGGTTCTCAGTTGTCTACACTGGCCTCTTGCGCAAAAGCATTTGCGCAAGAGGGCTTTTTCCCCGAGTGGGGAGTTATTATGTTAAGAAGAACACTGACGATCATACATTAGATCGTCAGTGTTCTTGCGCAAATTCAAGCGGCCAGTGTAGACAGCTGGTAAGTTTTTGCACAAAAGCCGCTTTTGCGCAAAAACTTGCCAGTCTAGACGCAGCCCCTGTGTTCTAGCTGGCTGGGGTTTGGAGCAGCCCTGCTATCTGGGTGTGTGCTGGTGTAGAGCAGGTCTGAGTTCACTCTCCCTTTTCTTCCCCTTCCCCTCTAAGAGCCACTTTTCCAGGAAAGAACGTTCACCGGCTCTGCCGGCAGGACTGATGCACTGTGCACACATTTAGCTCTGCAAAGTGAGCACTAGGCTAACCAAGGATGGTGTTGCAGCCTACCTGTGATCCGATCCCATCCCTTCCCTGCAGAGAGGTGACACAAGGAGGAACATGCACTGCTCAAGGTCACATTACCACCGCCCACCCAGTTTTCTGCCAGGGCTGTCCAGCTCTCTTCCCCTCCGTCTCCTGCTTGCTAGAGGCAGCCCAGGGCCAGGACAGGAGAGCTAAACGAAGCATGTGCACCAAATGGCTGAGACTGGAATAGGAGGGAGGAGGGAAGGCTGCTGAGGTTAGGTAAGGGAGGAAGGAACAGTTGCTTTCCCATAGAGGAACTGAGGGGAAGGGGGTCACTCGTCCATTTGTAACAAGCCCAGTTCAGAATTTATATTACTCAATTTTAACTCTAACAAGTTCTCAAGCAGCATTTTTCTTGCTTTCCCTATCTGTAAATTTAAATATTACAGATGGAAGTATTTCCGGATTTGTGTGTACTGTGAAATCAACAGCTAATTTTTAAGTTATTTGCAAAAAAAAAAAAAAAAAAAAAATCCTAGAGATTTCAGGTGCCTCAGTGTTCTATGGAATCATAGTTCAAGTTGCCTTCCCCCCCACCCCCACTAAAATCTGAAATGGCACCCCTGGTGAATCAGAAGTTGCCAGAGGGCTGCAGGAGGGCCATGGGTTCAGGCAAGATACAGCCCCCATCTGAGGCATAAGGGGCAAGTGTAGCTGGAGCAAGAATTGTTGAGGAAGAATTTCACTGAAGGGTGAGTGACCCAATCAGGTTTTTCACCCACTGTTTCATTTCACAATCTGATGCCATTCAAAAATATCAGCCTGCCTTCTGTGCCTCATATTTTAGGGTAAATATTTAATATAAAATCCATTCCCCATGTAGCTCTTAAAGGAAGTGCTTCGCCAATGGACTGATAATGACAATTCCCTTTGCAAGGAGCAGAGACAATAGTGGGCCCTGCACCCAAGGGAGCAAAGAACTGAGCAGCTTTCTTTCATGTGCCTCAAGGACACGCCTTGTCCTTTAATCTCCCGAGACTCCAATTCCACACCATGTCTGTGGAGGATACTGTGGCTCATAATCTCACCTGTCACAACTGATGTCACAGTTTGCAACAGATAGGGCACATGGCGCTGCTTTCTGAATCTCACTATTTTGGTGAGCAACATTTTGTATTTGTTGTTCTTCTTTAGTATGGTTTAGTTTCTGACATTTAGCTATAATATTTTTATGACTTGCCTAGGTTTTTTAATAAAATTTAATCAAAATTTGTGTCAAATTTTGAATAAGTTTCTGAAAAATTTTGAGATTACTGCTTTATTTCTGAAATTTTCACTAAGGTTGCATCTACCCAGCACTCTAAACTTGAGATAAAATATGCAATTTTATCTTATTTAGATTGAATTTTGAAATTTGGTGTCTACACAGCACCAAATTGAAATAATGCACTATTTTGAGACATCTCTTAACCCTCGTGGAATGAGGAGGGCTACAGGAATGCTGAAACAGTGTGCCTGTTATTTCAAAAAATATTTCAAAATAGCAGGCGTCTTGTTAAAATACAGGATAGCTATTTCAGAATATCAGAATACCATGCAATGTAGACATACCCTAACACTACTACATACTTAAACTCAAGGGACACCAAAATACAACTTCATCTAAGGTGCCATTTTCCCTAAGGCTAGGGAAAATATCCTCTACTGTCAGGATAATAGGCCCATCACTTCTCCCTGAATGCTCTCAACCAAACAAAACACACCAAAACCAACATCTCCACCTTCCCCCACTTGATCTTTTAATCCATCCTGGGTCTCCACACCTCATTATGCTGCCAAGCACTGTCTTTTAAGGGTCTCTTTAATGACTTTGCCTTAGACTGGCATTGAGGATCCAGGTTTTCTTCAAATTATCTGCCTCTAGGTTGGCCCACTCTCAAGTCTCCTTCATCCTTGCTATCCTCTCTCCTAAGCACTAGAGTTTAATCTCCCGTCTGAAGCTCTTCTGTTCTTCATTTCCAAGAAGGGAACTACAGAGAGCCTATCCTATTCTCTTCTCTTTACAATCTTCTTTCTACTCTGAGCTTTGTTTTTTCGCTATCACTAGCTAGCTCCTTCCCCAACCATGCATCATCTGTAATTAAGCCATCCTCCAGGTGCAACCAGGTAGCATAACTGGCTTCCTAGGCACTTTAACCCTTTTATTGCTTGTATGGGCAAGATGCCTATTGCTATTTCATATACATTGCATAATTCTGATTGTAACCTTGTCTTTTTCCTACTACTTCAGTTGTGACTAGGGTTGTGTATCTGATCAATCCAAGAATAAATGGTGAACAGAGTGGTCAAATAATGTCAAAAATGGTAACATAACTTAAAGCCCTAGTTTATTAGAACAGTAACAACAGAATAAAAAAAAAGAGTAAAGTTTTTAGCCTTAGATAGATACTTAACACCTAACAAAAATAAGTGACTTAACTGAATTAACTCAGAAATATGCAAACATAATTAAGTACTAAAAAATGAAAGGCTGTTACTATGACAGGGTGCGGTGACAGAAGACCCCTTGGGATTGCTCACTGGTGTGCTGATCAGGCCACTGACATCCACCTCCTTGCTCTCAGGGGCTCCCCGCCACTCTGTCCTGCTAGGCCAGATTCCCTGGTCTCCTCCCAGAAAAGGCATAGAGTTGGGTTTACTGCTCCCCCTCCCCAGAAGAGCAATGCAGACACTGAACTACTTTAGCTCTGGGAGGATGCAGTTGTAGGACACAGCACCCAGGAAATCAACCCCCCAAAGGGCTCAAACCCCCAAATAAATCCATCTTTCGCTGGATAAAAGTTTTACACAAGGAAAGCTCATGAAGATGTTCACGCTCTTTTATCAATGAAAAAGATATACACACAGGTCCTTCCCACCAGGAACCAATTATTTACACTGGGTCTGATAGTAAATAAAAGTGTTTTTATTAAGTATAAACAGTAAGATTTAAGTCGTTGCAAGTGAAAACAGATCAAAATAAATGTGGGAGGCTATTATTTATGGAGGAGACACAAGGAGTCCTGTGCTTTGTCTTGTGTTTACAGCATAGCATCTTGACTACTGACCCACCTGTCTATTCTGGATTTCTCTTTGGTACCCTTCAGTGGACAAGGCAAGTTGGCAGGGAGTAGTAGCAATAAAGCCAATTTTCCTTTTGAAAAATAGGAAAGAATTGATGTGTAAGGTTGAAGAAAGTCTCATGGAGCCTTATAGTGGGGAAGTTGGGAGGAGAAAGGACATGGGATTTGAGAAACCTTCCCCCAAGGAACTCTAGCTTTTCTAAAATTATGTAGGAATAACTCTTGATCCCTCTGCCAGCAGTGAAGTGGTTAATAGGTCAATTCTCACGGAGGGCTGAAAAGAGCTAGGATTTCACACAAGGCTTGGGGGGAAGGGAGGGTAACTGCAGGGTTCCTAAGGTGCTGTTTTCTCAAGTGTTTTTTTCTTTATTTTAATTAACTATTTGGTTTGGGGGTTTCTTTTTGAACCACGTTATTGGGAACAAAACAATGGAGATTGTGGACTAATCAAATACAGACTTCACATGATTGCAAGATAACCCTCTCCTTTCTCCATGTTTTTCCAGTGCTGCGTCACAGCACTAGGCTGGAACATAACACACTTCTGCAGTTCCCCGATAATACATGACTCCGTGATACTTCAGCAAAACATGGTGCATAATACCGTACACTGTCAAACAACAGGCAGCTATGACATTAGCATCATCCTAGTGCTTTGTGGCACCACACTCCTGACAACCTTGCTCCCTTGTTGCTCTTGCAGAATACCACGTGTTTTCCTCCTGGCAACGACCGCACAGACCTGGGGACCAGCCTTGTTGTGCTGCGCTCCAGACACAGCCCACAGGCACGCACCTGCCATCACCGCTCCAAGGAAACGCATTAGAGGGGTTTGGAGGTGGGGTTGGGCTGGGAAGTACCATTGTTTCTCAGGGAGGGGGAACGGACGGCAATGAACAGCCGAGCGTTTCCCCCTAGATTGGTTTTGCCCCTGCTCCTCCCCTTCCCCCCTGCTGAGGCCCGGAGTGAGTCAGCCCGACGGTATATAGCGCAGGGCGGGCGGCTCCTGCGTGCAGAGCAGTCGGTCTCAGCGTGTTCTCGTGTTTTTGGCGTGTGCTTTGCCGCCACCGTCACCATGCAGTGGCAGCCCATGGAGATTAACCCCGAGGTGAGCAGGTGCAGGCGGAGAGGGAGGTTAGGATTAGGAGTGAGTAGGGTGTGGCTGGCTGGGTGAATGGGGGCGTTGGGGCAGGCTCGGGGGCGGCGCAGGGCTATATGAATGGGGGTCTGGGCGAAGAGCTGCGGGTAAGTGTCGGGGGCAGCGTCGCCAGAGGCAGTGGGGCTGGGCGGAGCGCTGGGGACGCAGTGGGGGCAGGGCTGGGGGATGGGCGGGACTGCAGAGGTCGCTTCCTCGTTCATCCCCTTTGTCTTGCAGATGCTGAACAAAGTGAGTGGCCGGCGCCGGAGGAGCTGCGCGTCTGTCGGGCCGGAGCAGCAGGCGGGAGCGGCTCCTTCTCGCATCCCCGCCGGGGTGGGGCCGGAGCGTGATGCCGCGGGCGCGGCTGCACTGTCACGCCTCCGCAGGGGGCTGGGTGGGCGCGGCGCGGCGCGCATTGCGGGGCCGCCATGCAGTGGGTGGGGGCCGGGCGCCCCCTCGAGTGGTGCCTGCGTCTGAGTCCGCCCCACGTGCGGGGCTGGGTCCTGGCTCAGCAGCAGGTGGCGCTGCGGCCCCGCGGTTTGTGCTGTGTCACTGGCAGGAGATGGGGGGAGGGGCGGTCCCAGCCCTGCTCTGGCTACAGGGCCAGCAGTGTCTGCGAAGGAGGCTGCCTGGGATGGGTGGGGGGCTCCTGCTTAGCCCAGCCCTTCCCTGGTGAGCAGAGGAGGCAAGTGCTTCCCCCATCTGCCTACTCTCCTCTCCCTGCAGGTGCTATCCCGGCTGGGTGTTGCTCCTGGCTGGCACTTCGTGGATGTGCTGGGGTTTGAGGAAGATGTGTTGAGCTCTGTGCCCACCCCATCTTGTGCTCTGCTCCTGCTCTTTCCCCTCACTGCCCAGGTAGGTCTATGAGATGAGAAGAGCCAACAGCTGCCATTTGTGCAGAGCTGTTTCTGTGTATGGAGAGATGCTTGCTGAATCAGCAGGGACCTTTTGTTTTCCTCTGTCATATTGGAGATGAACCCTATTATATAGGGCCTTTGAGACCAGCGAGACCTCACTGAGTCTCCTCCCTTGTATGATGTCATGGGATATACATAGGCAGCACTCTAACCCAGTCTCTTGGCACTGGCAGGAGGCCCACCTCAGTAGTATGATAATGTGATGCACCGTGAATTATAACTGATGTGAACACCTGGAAAATCTGACTAGACTTGAAATTTGCATTATTATGGAGTTTGCAGAGAGAATCCATTGTACTAGAATGTCTGTTTCCCCTACCTGGATATTGTTACTCTAAACTAGCCCTCCCTTAAATCTGTAAAATCAGGTCTCTCTAATCCACATAACTTGATAGCAGAAGGCAGATCTCAGACATGTAGAAGAAATTATTGTCTGTCTCCATAGTCCTGAAATAACTTGACAGCATTGTCAGGAGCTGCAACTGAACCATTTCCTGACCTGGCACTTAAAAACAAATGACTGCTGTGAAAGTTTCAAGACCTGATACACAGATGCAGGTTAGAGAAATCTGGATATCAGGCAATGAATTAGTTCTTCATGCATTCATTCTTGAAAACAGGAGCAGAATAATCCCATAGTCTACATAGTAAACTGAAAACAAAAGCAGGTAACTTATTACTTAGTGTATGTATTCACTCCTCCACTTCATCTGTGAATGTCCTAGAGTGAGGTGAAGCCTTACTGTCACTGAAGCTTCCTCTGCATGACCATACGACTAATTAAAACCGAGTTTAAGGGTTCTTCAAGGGAAGAATATCCTTGATACTCTGTTTCAGTAATTGCTGCCTCATAAGCTTACAATACAAAAATACTATAACAGTGATATGAAGAGTTTCTGTGTTGCCCAAGTTGGCAGCCAGGGGGTGCACACCATACTACTCCTAATATGAATTAATAACTTGAATGGAGAATATAACTTTAGATGCACAATTTAAGCCTCATGACAGTCACAGAATTGTCTAGATATAACTGTATGCTAATGAATAGCAAAAGAGCTGCAACTACTAGTGTGGGGGAGACAGTTTGATATTGCTGGTCCTGTAACTGGCTCAACTGAAGCTAAAAATCTCTGAGGGTGAGGAATAGAGGAGGCAAACATAATTTCTAGTGCAATAAATAAATCTTGGCTTTCCTGGTCTGTCTTTCTCCTATTTGGAGAGGTGTGCAAACCTGGCTGTAACTTGGCAAGCTCTTCAGTGGTTTGGACAGAATGAGTCCTTGAAACTCAATTTCTCATGCCAAGTTTTGCCTAACTGATAGCTGTTGGCGCTGGCTTAACAAGTGGAGTCCCATACTACAACTTGGGTCATGAAAAACAATGTATGTTGTACAACCTTGATCTAGTTTATACAAGTGGAACTAAAATGATGTGGGCCTGTTCCAAAAAGGATGGCTTTTTGGCTAACTTTCCCCTCTGTTATATTTTCCACAATTGGCTACCCTGTTAGATGTATTAGACTCTGTAAAGAACTAAGATGTCTAAAAATTATCATCCATTGATGTACTTTCATGTTTGCAGCATGAAAACTTCAGAAAAAAACAGATTGAAGAACTGAAGGGACAAGAAGTTAGTTCCAAGGTGTATTTTTTGAAACAGACGGTTGGCAATTCCTGTGGTACAATTGGTCTGATACATGCAGTTGCTAATAACCAAGATAAACTTGTATTTGGTGAGTATGCATTTGGAGCCTTCCTTTAAAAGGGAACTTGCTCATTTGTCAAGTCACTGCTCTGGATATGATAGACCTACGGTAGCTAGACAGTCTTACACTACAATAACTTAAGTCCTATTGCAACTAGGTTTGCAGAGATCAGATTTGTGACTAAAAAGCTCTTACCTGAACATTTCACTTCAGGATACTAAGGCTATCAATTTATCTTCTGATAACTGAGCGACCTACGCACAATGCTCTGAGAAGCAGACGAGGAATATACTAGTCTCAGGTTAGGTTTAGAACCACTGGTCTGTTTACCATTGTGGGCAGCACAGATTGCCTGTTATGTGGGCCATATCCAATGCCTTTATGGCCCTGAGGCTGTTACATGGGATGCAGCTCAGTACTAATAGGACCACAAGCGTACTGCAGGCTGAGGACAACTGGGCTAGACAGTAGTGCCCCGTAGGACTTCTGGCATGCAAAGTGCTGGGAAATCTGATCTCAAAGCAGGTGACTTCTGTTGGAACTAAGCATGTAAATACTATGTTTGCCTGGATTTACATATATCAATGCCTGGAGACTTCTCCCTATAGAAAATGTTAATTCCTGGTGTCAAGCAAAAGCTTGTGAAGGTACTAGTACATCATGGTAAGTCTAAAACAATGAAATACCTCTAGCCCCTTCTCCCCCCGCCCTGCACCTCAAAAGCACTGAGGCTCTTAAGCAAAGCTATGGTTAGTTTAGCTACTGTCTTACTAGGTATCCCTACAGCATCTACTATGGGATAATGGCATCCACTACTAATTTCAGGGGGACTTGATATGGCTAACAACTGGAATACATACATTCATTCCGAAAGTGAATTGTTTTGTTTTCCAAATTGATGGAGCTACTTGTAACTTGAAACTCAACACTGAGTTGGAAGAGGGTAATCTGAGTAGTTAAACTGAGAAATTAATTATAAATTGGTCATGCACCAGATACTTCAATTAAAGCACAGGAAGAAATTCTGTCCCTTTTAAAGACAACAGGATTGTACTGGGACAAACTTTGCCTACCTTCTATGCTTTTTGAAGTATGAGCTCAAACTCAGCACAATTCTCAGTAGCATCAATAGGAATAAACAGAGTACTTGCTTCCAGGTGAATTCTGGAGTTTCTTTGGCGGGGATGGGAAAAGGGAGCAGAAAACAACCAGCTTCTTAGGGCTGACATTCAAAATATAATTTCACTCAGTGGCATGGTGATTCACTTCATAAACTTGACCTAAAACTTAAGTCTAAACTTGTGTTGCGATACCTCAGTATTAAAGATAGCCTGTTTCCAAAATGGAGTGTGCTGGGCAGCCTTGATGCATGTGTATATTTCAAATCTGCAAATTGACAGCTTCGCATTGGACTCTCAACCTAATATGAGCACATTCATTGTCTAACCATGGCAAACTCTTGCACAGATGAAGGCTCAGCTCTGAAGAAGTTTCTCAAGGAAACAGCTGATCTCTCTCCTGAAGAGAGAGCAAAACGCCTTGAAAATAACAAGGTATGAGAATTACTGCAGTAAGTTTCCCCCAATCCAGTAACACTTGGTGTTTGTTAATCTGTATCTACTTTCTCATCAGGCTATTCAGGAAGTCCATAATGCTGTTGCACAAGAAGGCCAATGTCAAGTAAGCTTTACACATGAGACCTAGCTGGACGATATTGTAGCTTGATATATTCATGTAGCTAATGGGGTAGATTGCTTGGGTTGTGGCAATCCAAATAACACTGAATATTGCTCCAGCTTGACAGTGCTGCATTACACCATCTCTTCTGTAAAGAGGTGAACTTTGAAGTAACAACTCCTTTCTCATGTCAACTTTCAAAAGCTCCAATTGCCAAAGTCCATTTTAAAAATGGGTCTTGGAGGATTTTGGGAAACTTCCTGTTTTTCTTTTTTTCTTTACAAAAGATATGCTATATTCTAATAGCAAGTATGGGAGGAGGAAGAGAGCCTTAGTCCTGTTGACTTAGGCTATTATAGTCTTCTGATTGGTATGAATAGGAAATGGGAGACAATCAAATAGCTTAAAAATACTGTCTCTCTCAAATACAGAGCAGGATCCAGATTCTCCAACAAATTGGAGTCCAAAATAAAAGATTAGGTTAGTATAGCTTCCCATTACATACACTATCTGACTTACCTTTTTTTGTCTCAGGTAGAAGAGGATAAAGTAAACTTCCATTTTATTCTGTTTGCCAATGTGGATGGACATCTGTATGAATTAGGTAGGGTTATATAAATCTCTTTGGAGTAAGGTGATGTAAAGCCACAGTTAAATATCTAGCTGTTACTTCATTAGAATCATGGTGAAGATAATAGGAATGTTAAATACCATGTAGTTGAATAATCCTACAACTGCATCAACCTTTAGCACTTACACAACTATTAGATAGTCCCTGGTGATGCGGCTGGCAGCTGGTGGTCTCCTGGCTTCACTCCTGCTGCCTCTGATACGAGTGTCAGCACTAGTCCCTATCTGCAGGGGGCCCAAGCTCCCAGAGGACAGAGGCTGCGCTGGCATCCACAGAACAGCCTCTGTCCACAGTGAGCCCAGGCCAGCCCTGTTCTCCCTCCTGGTCTCTGTGGGACGCAGCAAAGGGGCAGAGCAAGCTGAAAAGCTGGCTTCCTGAGTGTACCAGCTCCTGCCTGCCTGTCTCTTCTTCTCTCCCCCCCCCCCCCCCCCCGGGCCCCTGCCCCCAAATGCTGCTGCTTCTCTCTTCTTCCCCCCCGGGCCCCTGCCCCCAAATGCTGCTGCATCTATCAAAAGCAGTGTGGGGTCAGGCAGGTGGCTCCATCGGGTCCAGTGCTCATGGGGAGCTGGCTTAAAAGCTGGCTCCTCACAGGCTGCCACCTCCTCTCCCCTGCCCGCTGCCTCGGTATCGGAGGTAGCAAGGGTGGTGCGTGTGCGCATGTAGTCATTTAGTTAACTGATAAGACCAGGTTGATCAGTTAATCGTGTAGTTGACTACACTTTAACATGCATTATCTTCTAGGCATGTCCATCATCACTTCATCTTAGGTGAATTTCCATAAATTCTAGCACAACCCATTTTAACTGAAAATGACTTGAAACCAGTGTCTGAAAGCTGTTGTCCTTCCCCAAGGACTAGAACTCTTGTTTCAGGCTCTGTGGGGCAAACTAGTATGATTCTGCTTAAATGACCCTGTCAGTTAAGGAGTCTTGCTCTGCTATAAACACCTGAATGATTAGCAAGTTGAGACACTGTTGATGAACCCGAAATTCAGACAGGATAGCATTAATGTTAAAATAGCTTTCCAAGTAATGAGGATGTTTCTTTATAGATGGACGCATGCCATTTCCTGTAAATCATGGAGAAAGTTCAGATGACTTGCTATTGAAGGTATGCTCACTTCAATAATGAGTTTATAGTATATATGGACTTGAGCGGGGGGGATTCTAAAACTGTCTCAGCAGCATGTGTTTAGCACAGCAGTCACATGGCTTGAAAGTGTCACTGCTGTTTAGCAGCAAGTGATGCCGTACATTGGTGTGACTTAGTGTTTTGAACCTAGTCCAGATAGCTTTGGTTTAACAAGGATGGCAAACAGATGATCAGGTGCTTTTATAATTAACTTTAAGGAGTATTGCATACTGGCTGTGTACTTTGAGGCCTATTGGGAATACTAAGTAAGAACTCTTCTCTTTAAGGCTTCTAAGATCTGCAGACAGTTCACAGAACGTGAGAGGGGAGAAGTTCGCTTTTCTGCTGTGGCTCTCTCCAAGTCTGCCTGAGATGCTGAAGAGGGAGTTGAAGGAAGGCATTCTTAATAGCATATCAATAAATGCATTCTCTAAATCTTATATTGCTTCAGTGCTTGTTAAACACAGCTGGTTTGACCAATTAAACAGTTCTGCAGAACTGTTCACCTCCAATGTGCACAAGTGACATCAGAGGAGTTACGATAAATAAGCTGAGATTGTAATGAACTGTTCTGCCAGATCTGTCTCTGGACTCCTAGGCCCTGATTTTTTCACATGTTGAGTAAAAAAAGCTTTACATGGCTTGTTTAACCTGTGCTTGTAAGTTAAACTGTTGGTTGTGATTTCTTGTCTTAATAGGACAAATAAAACTCTTCTGCTGTTAAAAGTGAATAGATGAGTCTTTTTTCAGTGTGACTCTTAATGACAGCAGAGTGAAGGCTGGCATCACTGCACACTATGACTGATAGTGTGGTTACCAGAGAGCAATGAGATGTGACAGAAAATATCACTTGAACAAGAGCTGTAGGCCTAAAGGTAATAAAGTTCTGACTCATAAGTTGGATGTCTTAGATTTGGATCTCTAGGGGTAGAATGTCCATTTTAGAGCTGTCCTCTAAACTTGAAAGGGCACAGTGTAATAGAGCACAGAATGAAACACCTGCTGTCTTAGACATGCATATCCAGTAGTGAATCATGGCAAGGAGACTAAATACCACAGGGTAGTGAGTGCATAATATTTGGGGACTTCATAATACTTGGGTATAGACTGAGATGAGTGTCAGTGTCGCTGAGTGGCTTTTTTAAACAAACATCTACCCAGGCCTTGCTAGTGATAAGTTACACCAACCTAATCATGGAGGTAAGTAGCAGTTTAAGCTAGAGAGCTTCTTTTGACAGTTACTCCAGCCCCTGTGAGTAGTGATAATGGTAACTAAGCTGACAGCTGTAATCCAGGAAGGTAGACCCCCAAAAAAGTGGGGAAGAGGTGTAAGAATTAGGGATGTAAGTGACTAGTAAACTAGTTACTTTCCTTCCTTCCCCTTCTGCTCCTCCCCTTGCTGCCTCCGGGGAAGGGGGTGGAGCCAGTATTAGGGGAGCCAGCTTTAAGAGAGGAGGCAGATGGGTAGCAGGGGCTAGGCACAAGCCATGAATCAACTGAATCCTGGCTTGTGCCCAATGTCAGATGCTGTGCCTCTGCTTTTTAACTTGATTAAGGGCCTCCCAGTTCTTACTGCATTTAAAAAGTAGGGTGCAGTGGGGGGACCTCAGCACAAGCTGGGAATCGGGTATCTCAGCTTATGCTGGGTCCCCTATGCTGCACACCAGCCTTCAAAATGTATTAAGAGCCTACTGGCTCTCCTACATTAAAAAGGCAGAACTATAGCAGGGTTAGTTCCCAGGGATGCAATCTAACCCTGCTGCAGCTCGCTTACCAACTAGTCACTGGAAATTCCACTGACTAGCTGATTAAACTAAATTTAGATTCTTACTAGGGATGTTAAACTCCATTTTCTTAAAGGAAAAGGAGCTAGGGATTGCATCAGACTTGCAATGCTATTTGCTGTTCATCTTTGTGGTGTCCAACATAGGTTACAAGTGAACAGAGCTTGTTTCTAGGAAAAAGTGGCCTGAGGTACTCAAATCACTTCAAAGACATCCATGATGTTACAACTTAAATTGCTTTCCAGTTCAGAGAATGACAGCAGCCCTATCTGCCTATTGCTGGAAATACGACTGGAGAGAAGTAAGGCTAATGTCATGACTTCAATGAAAGCAAAGCAAGTGCATCTTCATAGGATAGGAACCACCCTTTCTGCCATGCCTTCCACCTGAGTCTCATGCTGCCTAGCAGCAGATGTGGTTAAAAGTCTGCTTCTGGAATTCTTCTGTCCCCCAGTCCCGGATGGATTGGGGAAATACAGAGCTAGGCCATGCATTGAGTGTACTTGTAGGAGCATCTTTTCTCCCATCCCAACACTATCAATGAAACCTCTTACCAGGGAAGCTCTTCAGTTTTTAGTTAACAGTGGAAACATCAAGGTTACTCTAAGCTTCTAATCTACATGCCAGCTGGTCAATTTTCTGACTGCCATTGTCCAAACTTTTAAACTAACTTTTAGTCAAAATTCCAGTCAAGCTGTTAAATTCTTTAGCCTGCCAATGGTAGTTTCTGGGAATAAGCAGATGAGGCCTGAAACAACCCTTCTGCCTCCTTACCTCAGCTTCTTGTGTCTGATAATGACAAGGAGAACAGCTAAGGAAAAATCAACCTTCACTTACTGCCCTGGAACAGCTCCTGTCTCTCCCTGAAATGCCACTGACCACAAAGGGAAATGAGGGGACTGATTTCTCTTCCTTTTTATTAACTGGAAGATCTCCTATAAGTGGGGGCTGAGGCAAATGCAGCAGGGGCAAGCAAATGGAGGACAAGATAAAATGAAAGGGGAGACAACTCAGGTGGGGAAGACACAAGCAAACTGTGGAAACCAGAGAGAGAGGCAGGCAATGAGGGCTTCCCTATCCTTAGCTACATAAAGGAGAGGCTGCTGGAGGAGGGGAAAAAACAAATCCATTGCCCTTTCCTGCCAAAAACACTGGCAGAGAGGTGGTAGATGGCAAGACACAGAGGTGTGCAGGATGACCAAGACTAGTACTTTGGGGATATATTTTCACAAACATCCCAAAGTATGTGAACGGCAAACATTTGGAAGCTGATAGGAGTCATTATCTGTAATACCTAGCTCTTAAGTGCTAGTCCATGGTCCCTTTGTGCAAAGGCTGTACAGATAGTCTCTGTCCTGAAGGGACTTGTGGATGTATGGCTCAAAAATAAAACAGGAATAGATGACAGCAAGTAGGCTACATGCTTAAGGTCAAGTTGGCTATATGAGGAGTTAGGAGGTGCTTGCTTTACCCCCACACCCCCATTTCAAGCCTTTTTACTAGATACCTAATTTAATCCTTCTCTATTGTACTTTCTATACTGTAGCAAAGGGACCTGGAGCCTAGGATAGGTGTTTTGTTTGATTAGTAAGTCAGTAAAAAAAAATTTTATAGTGAAAATAACCTGTTTAACACTCTAATATCAAGGTTTCTATTTAATTGAAGTCTGCCTGAGAATTGACTCATTTTCTTTCCATGTTTTCAATTTGTTTTTGTTCTATTTGGTTTTTTAACTTTGTAATTATTAGCCTGAAAAGTTGACTCTGCTTTGGCTGCTACTGTGGTAAGACTGCAGTCTGTCATACTGATCAGTACTGCTTTGTTTATTTTTACGCAAACCAGCCTGTCTGTAGCAGCCTGTTGTCTCTTGTTTTATTATTTGGATTTTAAGCTCTTTGTGGGTAGAAGTTGTATTTTGGTCTGTGTTTGTGCAGGGTGTATGTGTCTGACAGTAGTTCCTGGGTACTATGATAGTACAAGTAATTAAATAGCAGTAATCCCACCTCAATTTTCACTCAGATTTGCTCCTTGCAGATTAAACTCACCCTCTTGACCCTGCCTGCCCTTATCTGACCTGGCTATTTGGGAATAATTTGCCCTCAACCTGGTGCTCAGCTTTTCTGTCTCTCATCCACCTAACTTTCCTATTGAGGGTAAGTAACAGTTACAGAAAAGAGCAGATAGGATCAGTGTTTCCAAAGATCAGGTAACCCTCTCCCCACTGCATCTCCCTCACTCAATGCCTCTGAGAGTATCCCCAAGTCCTATAGTTAAGGCACATAAAAATAAAAGCCATCATACCACAGCTGTTAGTGTTATACAAATAGTATTCCTGATTTTTGTTTTATCAGTGTCACAAGGAAACCTTTGATAAGCACGCCTGTTAGGTAATATTCTTAGCACATTTCTAGTATAATGTTAAAATGTCAGCATTGTGCAGGTATTGAGATCTTAAAACAGTCAAGGCTTAGATTATAGTCAGTCTATTTTTTATTAGTGGTGTTTTGCTGTGTCAGTTAGCTTGAAAGCAGTTTGAACTTTAAAGCCCTGTAATAAAGCTAGTCTGTAGATGGCAGCATTGGGAAACTATTGCAGTAACATGTAGCAAGCCTTGAGCAGAGACCCTGAGCCAACTGCAGTTAAGCCTTAGCTGGGACTACACAGAGGAATGAGTGCACTTCTGATTGAAGACAATATGGTCACATAGGGCCCTTAACTTAGGCAGAAGTTAACTGGACAAAGCTCCCATAGATTTCAATGAGCTTTGGATTAGGTCTTTGCTTTGTCTCCCCTAGGCGTAGAGTTGCACCTGACCTCAGTTCAGCCTATAATACTACATAATGTCTGGACTGAAATTACTAGCTAAAACTGGCCTATGTCCTTTGAGAGTAAAGGGAACAAGGAAATTCTTAGTCCTGCCGCCTTTCGTAATAGACCAGTTTTCCTTGACACACACACAGAAATAAATATGCAAGAAAGAAAATAAAACACTAAAAGTAGAAATAGACCTCTCCTTTTTGTTTGCCATTTTTTGGGTTTTGTTGCCGTATTTGTACTCAGTCATTCCATATCTCTAACCTCAACGAGGTAGTGTGCACTGTTGTGTGTTTCCTTTATATTCCTCTCCTCCACCCTATACATTATAACACTTTATGTGCACATGCCAAGGACTCCAACTGGAAGATTTGTCATCTCCTGCCATCTGAATACTAAACCAGCTTTTGCAGGAAATGTTCTAGTTGTGCTTCCCTAACAAACTTGTATTGTAAAAGGTTCCTTTGTGCCCCGACCATAGATATTAAATAGCATTCATGTAGTGGTGGTTTGTTTTGAGTGGATTCAACTGTTCACAGCAATCAGTCT
The DNA here is from genome assembly GCA_019425775.1 of Rafetus swinhoei. NCBI lineage: Eukaryota > Metazoa > Chordata > Testudines > Trionychidae > Rafetus > Rafetus swinhoei. Next base: position 45,510,249 of record CM033449.1, read on the forward strand.
CCTGACAGCCTGTTGTTGTCAACAGAGGACTAAAACACTTTCACCATGGTGCAGCTGGTTGAACTACTCCTGAAATGGGGACAGCTGCTCTGTTGTTGCTTGTCCTCCCACCCTTAGGGGTGCTGCTCCTAGCTGCAGAGTGAAAGCTGAGCTCTCGTGGGTACTGCTTTTCCATTGTGACCAGCTGCAAGACTGGCAGAGCTGCTTCTAGGAACTGACCCTCAGAGGCTGTCTAGACTGCAGAGTTGCATCGGAAAAAGATAGGCAAATTGAGGTTCGCCATTTGCGTATCTTTTTCTGCTTTTTTTTTCCGGAAGAGTCTTTTCCAAAATTTGGCCCATCTACATGTGGCCAAATTTTGGAAAAACCTCCTCTTTCGGAGTATTCCTTAATCCTCATACAACGAAGAATACAGGGATGCCAAAAGAATGCGTTCGCTTTTTCAGAAACCATTCCAAAAAAGCAGATGCATTCCTTAGACGCTGCAGAGCTCTTGTGGGATAACTCCGGTATCTTGGAAAAGCTCTGCAATGTAGAGCGAGCTAGAGAGGCCTGTGGATCGTTCCGAAAATAAAGGGGTTCTATGTCTGAAGAGGAAGCAGTCGGGGGAGCAGCAGATAGTGGAGCCTTGTTCTAAGGGGTGATGAGAGGATAATCATCCTGGGGGTTCAAAAATGGAGGCAAGGTAAGTCCTCACTGTGCTTTTTCTACTCTTTCCAGCAGCCCTGAGTTTGTCCCATGAACATAATGCCGTGAAGTTTCAGAGGAGTGCTTGTGTTAGTCTGTAACTGAAAAAGCAATGAATAGTCTAGCACCACCTTAGATTAACAAAATATGTAGCTGGAATGAGCTTTTGTGGGCATATTAAAACTCATCATGACTCAACATTAGGCTTTCCAAGTTCATTAAAGAGTAACTGCAACAGAAATCTGGTTCAACACAGAGTCCAGCATACGAATGAAAATGTCAGTATCTTAGAAGTTACTTGCTGGGGTCATTTTGTTTAGATGAGTAGCAGCATGTTTAACAGCATCAAAGCTAGTGAAATGAAGCTGGAAATATTCAAGAAAGACTTGGACAGGGGAAAACTAAATTACTACCCTTTGTTAAGGAAACATCTGGAAGACTCAGCTGCTTTCACAAACAATACTGGCACCAGCAAAGAAATGCACCAACCATATTTTGCTACAAATAGGAAGTCAAGGGAAATGTTTTCAGAAAGTTTTGGCAGCTAAATATGTTAGAAATTAGGGGTCATTGATGTATGAGCAACCATGATGAAATTCTTCATAGAAAGAATTACAGCTGCTATGCAGTCTGAGGGTCGCTTCAATCTGTAAATAAAAAAACTTAAACAATGAATAGTCCTGAAGCACCTTAGAGATTAACCAAAAAATATAGATGGTATCATGAATTTTCATAGGCACAACCCACTTCTTCAGATGAATGGAGCTAGTGGTCTAAGGGTATAAAGATATAGCAGGAAAAAAGGGGAGTAGGGGAGGGGGAAAACTGGTCAAAGTGTCTGTGCTAAATGAGGCTAATAGTGGGCTATAGGTGCCAGGTACTTAGGTTTTGATGTCATTTGGGAGTTGAATATAATGGCCCATTCAAGACATGTCTTTGTTCAATCGTTGGGTGAATGTGCCAAATGTGCATATGACAGCCAGTTCCGCAAACTCTCTTTCTAGCTGATTCCTGAAATTACTTGGTAAGAGGATAACCTCTATTAAATCCATTAATGAGGGCCCAGGCAACTTAAAATGTTCCCCATATCCACAAACCTGGAAATCCTGGACATCCCATCATCTCAGGTATTGGCACATTGACAGCAGGATTATCCAGTTATGTTGACGCTCGCCTCAGACCTTATACTACCAGCAATCCTAGCTACCTTCAAGACACCACTGAGGCTACATCTAGACTGCAAGTTTCTTTCAGAATAAGCTTTTCTGGAAGAGATCTTCTGGAAAAGCTTATTTAGAAAGAGAATGTCCAGCTGCAAAAAGCACAATGAAATAGCGATAGCATCTTTTGAAATAGCACATCTCGCATTTAAGGGCACCCGGAACCAGTTCAGGTTGGGCATTAGTTCAGCAGTTGCTTCCAGGTGCTGTTGCCCAAAGCTATCTGAGACGTGTGCTTAAAGGGACCTCCTCCCCATCTCCCTCGGACAGCCCTTTCTCAGCTTCTGCTGCTTGCTTGCCTACCTCTCTGAGGGACAGCAAAGCATTTGCAGTGCATGCTCTGGGTGCCTAGCTTTTGGACTCCACAGCACACTCCTTGACATGGAGTCAGAGCTGCCTCCAGGCCTGCGATGGCCCCACGCCGCCATGCTGCAGTTTCTGCAGCACTTTGTGCAGGCTGCCTTCATGGTCCTGCAGGAGCTCAACAGCAAGCTCATCAGTGAGACCCTCTGCGTGTGTGCGGGAGCACGACCCTTGTAACCGCACCCCACAGTGGAGAGATGCTTCTGGAGGCTAGACACCAGTTCCAACTGGTGGGACCGACTGACGATGGAGTGGTGGGACGACCAGCAGTGGCTCCAAAACTTCCGCATGAGGAAAACCACTTTCATGGAGCTGTGTGCCGGCTCACCCCTGACGCTGACACCCAGATGCGACCCGCCATCTCCCTTGAGAAGCAGGTCGCAATCGCAGTCTGGAAGCTCGCCACCCCAGACAGCTACCAGCTACTAGCGGTAGGCAACCAGTTTGGCATGGGCAAGTCCACCATTGGGGCCCTCCTCATGGAGGTAAGGCGCACTCAGGCTGCAGTCACAGGAGAGGGAGAGAGTACTAAAAAGGGGGACCCTAGGGAAAGTGGGGGTTGGGAGTGGGTTGAGGGTGGTGGGGGGAAGCCCTGCCCCCAGGGGCTTCTGCAGTCCCACCCTCACACAGCCCTGAAGGGGGGGGGCGGTCTCATAGGGGATGGCTCCTGGGCTGTTTGAGGGGGCGAGGGGAGGCAGGGACCTCCCAAGGGTTCAGGCACACCCTCTGATCTCTGTTTTGTGTGTTTCTTTGTCTCCTCCTACAGGTGGTGAGGTCCATCAACTCCATCCTGCTGCACAGGATCATCCGCCTGGGAGATTTGGACATGATCGTCGCAGGATTTGCTGCCCTGGGCTTCCCCAACAGCGGAGGAGCCATAGATGGAACCCACCTCCCTATCCAAACACCAGAACATCAAGCTGCCCAGTACATTAACCAAAAGGGCTATTTTTCAGTAGTGCTGCACGCCCTGGTCAACCACCACAGACAGTTTACAGACATTTTTGTCAAGTGATAGGGCAGGGCACACAACACCCCCATTTTCAGGAATTCCAGCCTCTACCACGAGCTGAAGGCTGGCACATGCTTCCCTCAGTGCAACATCATGGTCGGGGACATTGAGATGCCACTGTGCATTGTGGGAGATGCGGCCTACCCCCTCATGCCATGGCTAATAAAGTGTTCTCCAGCCAGCTGGACCCAAGCAGGGACTGTTTCAATGCCTGGCCGGGCAGGGCCTGAATCCACATGAAATGAGCCTTTGGATGTTTGAAGGTGAGGTTCAGGTGTCTCCTGACCTGCCTGGAGGTTGGGGAGCACAACATCTCTGAGGTGTGGAGATCAAGGGGGAAGCCTTTCTGGGATGAGGGGCAGAGGCCAGCTGGAAGGGAAGAGCCTTCAAACAGCTACACACAGCTGCCATCCGCTAGGCCCATCAGGCGGGAGAGCACAGCCAGGAGGCCCTGAGGGATAGTTTTTCTGAAGGACTCCAGTAACTCTCCCCCACCAGGGGCCTGTGCCTTGCCCCTCTATGCCTTTCCCACAACAACCCCTCCCTTCCCCCTTTCCTGTACAGTCAATAAATACAACAGTTTATTCAACCAAAATCTTTTTTTTTTTTTTTTTTTAAACAACAAATGAAACTGGGAAGGAGGGGGGCTGAGAACCTGGATGGGGGAGGGAGGAGTGGGGCTGGGAGTGGTGCAGCTGGAAGTTCCGCCTTGGATCCATGGACCTTGGGGGGTGTGGGGGGATGGACAACAGGGGGATAGGCAGGAAGGGGACTGGAGTGGAGTCAGGCATGGAAGGGGGGAGCTGGCATAGACATGGTGGGGACAGGAGCCAGGTATGCCATCATCTCCCATATGGTGGCACACATGTGGCGGCCCTGCTATACCAGCTCGGTCCACATTTGGCTCTGCCATTGCGCGTCATCCCAGACTTTCTGGGCCAGAGTCCGCTGCATGTCCCAGAGGGTTCCCACATGCTTCCTCATGAGGTCCTCCTGGACCCTCTGCCGCTTGTGGCTCCTTCGGGTTCGGGCGGCTGCCTTGGCTGGTGGTGATCGTCCCTCAGTCATGGCTGATCCGGCTGTGGAGAATAAAAAGGGAGAGGTTGTTAGTTATCCATGCAGACACTGTCCCTGAGCCCTTGCCCTCCTCTGTGAGCTGCAAGCTATAGTCTTCGGGCCAGAGGACGGGGATGTCCTGGGAGCAAGGCCATGTGTGGTCTGGACAGTGGGCCCTGCCTCACGGGCTCAGAGGTGCCGGGGGGACCATGCTTCCTGTCCCCCATCCCACAGAGAAGCAGGCAAGTGAAGTGTCTGGCCACACTGGGATCCCATGGGCGGAAGAGAGGCCTGGAGCAGCCTCGCCTTCCATGGGGACTGCACACACACCTGCACCTGGCAGCGCTGTCCCAGGAGCAGGTGGTGCCTCAAGCGGGCAGGCATTGCCATGTGAGGCACTCAGTCTGTGTGTGTGTGCCCTTGTCACCAGCCTGCTTCCAGCGGTGTGTGGTGGTGGGAGAGCTTCCCCTCTGGGGGTCAGATGTGTGTGTGGCCTCCCCAGAGCCTGTGAGCAGGAGCCCGGGGGGGGAGGGGGTGTCCAGGGCTGTCTCATGGGGCTACGTGGTGCAGACTGGCGCTGCACGTGCACGGACTACAGCATGAGGGCCAGGCCAAGAAGGCCGAGTGACGATCACACCCCAGCTCCTCAGTGCCTGCCTCCCCCACCCTGTGTGTGTGAAAAACTAAGAGCACTCACCTATGATCCCTCCTTGGCCTCGGAGGATGCCTGGGAGACATCTAGGCCCTGGGGTACCAGCTCCTGGGTTAGGGTGACAATGCTGGCAGTTTCCTCCTCCTCCAGCTTGGCCTTCTCCTCATCATCATCATTCTATGAGACCCCTGCCTGGGCAATGATAGGTGTCTCCAGCCCCAAGTTGACAATAAGGTGTGGGGAAGGGGCTGCTCCACCCCGCAGAATGCAGTGGAGCTCTGTGTTGTAGGGGCAGGAGCAGGGTCCTGTCCTAGGCTATATCTACACTGGCGACTTCTTGCGCAAGGGTTCTTGTGCAAGAAGTCTTGCGCAAGAAAACATCCATACTGCCATGTGCGAGCTGTGATTTTGCGCAAGAGTGCCCATGGCAGTGTGGACGCTTTCTTGCGCAAGAAAGCTCTGATGGCCATTTTAGCCATAGGGCTTTCTTGTGCAAGAAATATTTGCCGAGCGTCCACACTGCCCTCTTGCGCAAGAGCTCCTGCACAAGAGGGCTTACACCTGTTAAAAAAGAGCGTAGCTCTTGCTCAAGAAGCCCTCTCTTACCACGCAGTACTGTAAATTTCCTTGCACAAGAGCGGACAGGCAGTGTGTACGCTCTGTGGATTCTTGTGCAAGAACGGCCATACTTGCACAAGAAGCCACGAGTGTAGACATAGCCCTGGCGTGGCCCTGCCGCAGCTCCTTGATTTTGTTTCTGACCTGCTCAAGGTTCCTGGGGTGGTGGCCCCTCGCAGCCAGGGCCTATGCCAGCATTGCGCCATCTGGAGCAAAGATCCTGGAGGGTCTCCTCCTCACCCTATGCTTCCAAGAGGGCCAGGATCTCTGTCCCAGACCACAATGGCGCACGCCTTTTGGTGCTCCTAGCTGGGTCCTGGGAGCCCTGGGCATGCTCCCTTTGAAGGCCAGTGGGCTCTCGGGTGGCTTGAGGCTGGGCCATGGCTCAGGGAAAGTGTGGCAGTCTGAGCCGTGTGGTGAGGTGCAGCTCCCAGGGCCGGCGTCCTGCCCCAAGCCTTGTCCCAGGTGCCTGCGGCTTTAAGAGCTGGCAGGAGACAGGAACTATAGACTTGTGATGAGTTTGGATGGAGTGGCCAACACGGCATGTTGTAGGTACAGCAGCAGCTTTCCAACAGTCAGTGGGATTTTTTCTGCTGAATTTTGAAAGGCAGCTTTTTAACTCTGGGCTTCTAGTTTATTGTATTTTCATATTGCAGAGCAGTAAGTGTTGGGGCCTTGCAAGTCAATTTTGTAATATCTTGGCATGAATATGAAAAGGGTTTTCCATTATTGGAATAGGAGCTAATCCACCAATATGTATACAAAAAATATAACCAGCATCTCTCTTTGAAAGATTGTGGTCATGGCCATAGATATAGTGTGAATGGAAATGGTTATGGTTCTTGGAATAATGATCTTTCCTGACGTTATATGGTTTATTACTCTCCACCTACCTCAGCCCACTTGTCTCTCATCTATCTCTTTCTCTTTGTGGACCTATCCCTTTCTAATCCACAAAGAATCCCTCCTGCCTCATGTGTTCCCTGAAGAGAAGAGGCCTGTAGCGTAATAGCATAAATCTTCTCACCCTTTAGAAATTGTATCATATTCATGCCATATTCATATTCTTTCTCTCCATAAAATAGAAAACTCAAGAGTTTGGGACTCAGTTTTGACTTCTCTGTAGGAAAGAAAAGTATTCTGTCAATGAACCACTAAGCTAACTAACAGTAGACACTTCTTAAGAGATGACTGGCACTGCCAATACTGCTGTTATACATTTGTTGTAAAAAGTGATGCAAGTATTTTAATTTATTAATTATTGCAAAACCTGTATGCACACTTTGGCAAGTTAGTTATGGTTTTGTGCATACATGCAATGTGCTTTTTTGATAACTACTGTGGTTTTGTGGAGTCATGCATGGCTGTGTTGACAACTCAAGTATTTGATTAATATATATTTTACCATCCTATTTTCATTTGTATAGCACAGCTTTCTATGTCAGCTGCAGGAATATAGTTTCCCACAAGGAGACTGAATATATTCCTTTGCTGAACTACAGCTATGTTGTTTACAGTACGCCTTTACCACTCCTAGCATTTGCAATAGGCGTTAGTCCCAGGGGAGTTGTGTGACCTCTACTTGTGCCTGGAATTGCAAGTGAAAATGTGCTGATGCTGATAGGGGAAACAAATGCTCAGACGGCTTGAAGAAACAGAAGGAAAATGAATTTTTAAAATGTTCAGATTTGTAATGCCTGTTTTTTTCCCCCCAACAGCACAAGTAAAAGGCCAGATTTGTAAAATGTAGGTTCTCTTTTTCCATGCAAAGCACTTAATTTAGCTGGCATATTTGAAAGGAGAATCATCTTATGCACGCTGCCCTTCTGGAGTTAAATCTAATGGAGATGATAAATAATGCTTTCTCCAACTATGGTAAAAGTTAACCCCATAATAGAAAGATCTATCACGGAAACTAATTTGGTTTATGGGTTAACGTTTACTATTCTTGGAGCAGCTTTTATTTATTTTCTGCAGGAAAATCAACTCCAGAAGAGCAGAATTCATGGGATTCTCCTTTCAAATGTGCTAGCGAAATTAAGACTGGAATGAGAGAATCTGTATGTAATTATATGCACCATTTAGGCTCTGATTCAACTTCAGCACCTGCTTAGCCCAACTGACTTCAAGAGGATTTAAGCTTATGATGTGCTTAAGTGGTTTGCTGAATCAGGGCCTTCATTGAGATATGATTACATCAGCTTACATACAGTTGGGATTAGACTCTTCAGTATTTATTTGGGCAAAGATCCCATTGCCATAAAGTGGTAGGAAATTGGGCTGATCCTCTTTACAAAATGGGATAGATTTCCTTAGAATATAAATTCAAGATTTCATATCATCATTCATCAGACTTCATAACCACAGGAAATTACAGTTAAGCTGCATGAAAGCTTTCTATGACTAAAGTCAATGTTTATAAAGTACATGAATGCATAAAATTCAAATCTTGATGATGTAACTGTAGTCTGAATTATAAGAGTGGACAAGTTCAACTGTTAATATTTTTATCACAACAGTAATATGAGTTTGTGTAAATAAAGTATAAATGTTTAGCATATTTGCATACTCCAGTGCTACAGGTGTAGCTTGCGTGTGTTAAAAATACATAGGTATACATGGATTGCTGCCTCCTTCATTCAGTCTGCCAGGGATTTTTTCACTTATCCTCAGTAGTGACCACTAATGGAGCAATTTCACTCTGTCTGGGTGTTTGGGTTTTTCATAAGAAAATGATAGGAAAACTTCAGAAATAAGCTCTTAAAACGCCATCATAAAATTTCTGTTTCAAGGCTTAATTCAATCATTTTTGGAAAGCACTTTGAGGGGTGAGATGACAGAGCTTGATTATTGAATTTACTTATGTAACGTGCGTTTTGTTTTAAGCCAGTAGAACTCCAAAGTTTTGGAAACTAAAGCTCAAATCAGTTTTTCCCTCATTTTTCTTTATAAGGCAGGGGGGGGGGGGAAAACACCACATAGGTAATCTACTGTATATTTGAGAGAATTTGTCTGTTCGTCCACCTGCCTGTTCAAGAACTTCTCCAAACCAGTAAGAGTTAGGACCACCAAATGCGGTATACAGCTCCCTCTTATCATAACTTAAAGCAAGGTAAGGTTTTGGTTGTGCCAGGAAAATGGGATGTGCCTGGAATGAGTTTGCGGGCCTGACAGCCACCACAGATCCTGGGGGCAAGGTGTAGGGGGGTGGCTCCATGCCCCCAGAAAAAGTGGGGCCTAGGGCAGAAGGGTGGGGCCTAGGGCAGTCAGCCCTTAGAGCGCTGCCAAACCCCTCCCCTCCCCAGAACTGCACAGAGCAGTGCTCCAGTGGCAATTCAAAGGGGTCTGGGGCTTTATCTGTCACTGCTGCTGCAGTCCTTGAGTCACCCACCTCCGCGGGCACCCTTTAGGAAGGGCGAGGGAGGCTGAAGTTCTCTTTTTCCCCACCCCCAATTTGTACAGGAACATTGCTGGCTGTTCCCCTTTGTGAGAGAGTGAGTGAACAGTTTGCTGCATTCCTCACTCTGGCTGGGGAGCAAAGGGGGCAGACAAACCTGGACCTGCACCAACCAGGTGATATGCATTCCTCCCCTGACTGTGCCAGACAGAGCTGTAGTGGCCATGGAGAGGCACTTCTCACCTGGTCCCAAGCTGCTGTGGGGTGAGAGGGCTGGGATAGTCTTCTCTCCCTGGGGCAGCCTGCATATTGAATCTCTCATCCTCAGCCTCACTCCAGAGCAATGATTTAAAAGAAGCATCTACATTTTCATTTTTTTATCCCCTTCCCCCCACCCCCCAAAATGAATTGAAGTAAGGACCCGAGCAACACTGGGTAAATCTTCTAGTTCTATATAAAGTTCTATTCAGAGAACATAAAATTTGAATAATTAAGTGAAGAAGTGCCACATCAAGACACCACCCACAACTATAACTCTGAAATGTATGTGTGCTGAACAGAGAGAACCAATTCATTAATGAAAAGCATTCAGTATATTGTACTTAGCATACACTCAAACTTAAGTAAAACAGTAGTAAAAATAAGCTAGCATTTGTAGGGGCCAGACTTAAATTACACTAACTTTTTCATTACTGTAACGCTGTTACTATTCTTTTTTCATTCAACTGCAAATACTTTATTACTGTTTAATAGAATTAATGCTATATACTTTGCATTTGAAAACATACTTCTGTTAACCCATATGAGTGTTTAGTTTTTCAGTGTACATTACTTGTCCAATTTAAACTATAGTCATGACTTCCAAACTAGAAGTTTACATGTGTGAATTCTCAATAAAAATTCATACTTAGTAAAGAAATAATTTAACATTATTTGAAAGAAGTGGGCCTGTTTATCTCTTCAGTCATTCCTGGCTAAATGAGGAGCAACTCCATGGATATTCGTATAAACTGGTCTGTGATCAGGATCAGTATCTCTAATATTTACAGAAATGATATCCGAATGTTATAAGACAGTTTGAAACAAGATCATGAAAGTGCAAAATAGATATGCATCACCTTTGTTGTACATGACATCTGGCATAGTTAAACAAGAAATCATAAAACATACCCTGTTAAGAGAAATACATGTGCAGAACTATATTAAGATACACCCCTTTGGTTTTCCCTTTGATATTTTTGTTTCCGGCCCCCTTCCATTTTTTTCCTTCTCCCCTCTTCCTTCTCCCCTATTTATTTTGGGTCTGCACATCCTAAACTCAAAACTCCAGTCATCTGAAGAAATGGGCTGTGCCCACGAAAGCTCATGATGCCATCTACGGCTACGGCTACACTGGCAGCATCTCGCGCAAGAACTATTATGTGGAAGAGTTCTTGTGCAAAAACTCTTCCACAAGAGAGCATCTACACTGGCATGTGCTTTTGCGCAAGAGATGTGCTTTTGCGCAAGAGCATCCATGGCAGTATAGATGCCCTCTTGCGCAAGAAAGCTCTGATGGCCATTTTAACCATAGGGGCTTCTTGCGCAAGAAATTCATGTTGCCTGTCTACACTGGCCTCTTCTGGAAGAGCTCTTGCGCAAGAGGGCTTCTTCCTGAGAGGGAGCGTCAGAGTTCTCGTGCAAGAAGCCCTGATTTTCTACAGTACAACGTCAGTTTACTTGCGCAAGAACGCGCGGCCACTGTAGACAGGCAGCATGTTTTTGCACAAGAGCAGCCATTTTCACGCAAGAACGCACCAGTGTAGACACAGCCTACATGTTTTGTTAGTCTATAAAGTGCTACCAGACCATTTGTTGTTTTTTAAGTTTACCCTGAATAGTAGTAATTTTATTTGTCTGAAAAATTTGTTAATATGTAGAGATTAGGGAGAGGAAAGATTATTTTACAAGACCACAAAGGGCCAGCTCTTGAGAGGGGCTCAGCACCTACATCATTTATTGACATCAATGAGGTCTGATTCAGCTCTGGTTAAAGGTAAATAGAATCTTCAATGGGAGTTGGCTCTGGCCCTGGGAGCACAGCAGTTTTTCAGCAGCTCCCAGGATTAGGTCTCCCATCAAGACAGACATACTGGACCACTGTCACAATAAAATCAGTGTAAGAGTATTATGGTGAAATACAATATTACCAAGTGCTACACAGGCATACTTGAGGATGTAGAAAAATATAGTGTCATCAGAATGATGTGAAACCTACCCTGCTTAGTCTGAGGAGCCTCTGCTGAATAGACTGTGTACAAATCTTCTCCTGTTATTACTGTGACTCCCTATTTCACAAAGTAGAAATGTTTTAGTTTCACTTGTTTATTGGCCCATTACGTGTAGCTGTTAGAATTCCTTTTGTTCTTACTAATCCCTTCATATTTATGAAACTTCCTTATGCTTCTGCCCTGTCTTTCCTTACTTTGAGACACAGATCGTTGATTGGTACTCTCTGCATATTGTTTTTCTCCTATCATTTCTGAATACCCATCTGACTATGTTCACCCTCCCACCTTTTTTCCAGACTGCTTCCAAGTCATTCTCTGGCTAGTATCTTATGTTCTTCTTTTCTGGCATTCTTCTTCCATTGGGTTATCACTTGAGTTTTAGATTACTTTTGAAATAGCCTTTCTTTGATGGGAGTGTACACCATTTACAAGTGTATTTGGAAACCTTTGCTTACATCCCTCTCATCTTCAGCTTCTTGTTTACTGATGTGAGACTGAATACAACAAAGCAACATTTTTTGTATTAAGCTTTTTCTCTTTATGAATGCTCAACCAAGCCTTTCAGGTTCTCCTTGTCAAAACCATCAACACCACATAATAAAACCAACTTTAGGGAATATGTTTAGTATACTGAAATACCTGTACTTCCTATGGAATTGTGACATCCTGCATGAAATTTTGACCCCAATGAAATCAATAAGAAAAAATTCATTGACTTCATGGGGGCCAGGATTTTGATCACTGACTCTGTCAGACCATAATAACAGAGCCACACTATGTATTTAACACAGAATTCCCATATAATTTAATTTCCATTTAAAAGGGAAAATAGTTTCACTGCACTCTGAAATTCAGCTTCATTGAAAATGTTAGCACCCATTAGAATTATAGCCTGTGACCTAATTAATGCAGAGGCAAACCATTGTGCTACTGCATCTCTTCAATAAATGTAGTACTATGGTCAGCATTCTACAAAAATACTCATTTTCAAAGCAAGCTGTCACTGATGCTTTCAGAATGACTTCTGTTTCATAAATGAAACACAGATGCAAGTCCTATAAAGGGCTTTCAAACCCACTGCCTGTTTGTTTTATTTATTGATTCATTCTTATCTGGAGGTTAACAACTGTTTCTTTGTGTACTATTTGCATATAAACTATGACCATTAAAATCCACAATAGCCGATAAAGAGAGTGCATACTGTGGTGACTATTAAAACCTGTCAAATCTACCTAAAATAACTAGTTAGGTAAAATCACCACAAATAGGATGATCTATCTGCACATTTGTTTTGCTAACAGTTAAAATTCAGCCACAAGATAGTTAGATGTGCAGTGCTTTTGAACACCTATAAAACCTTTCTTATATAATTACAGTAGGTCTGTATTTTTTGAACTAAAAAAGAAAGGGGCAGTAGAAATTATTTGAACGCCTTACTGAAAATGACTTCCAGAACTACTTCCAATGCACACTTCGTGCATTCAAATACACCACACGCTCTCATGATATGGATGGACAGGCCATGCATTTTATAGGTAATTTAAAATTACAGCTAATTTGAAAAAATGTCCACAGATGATTGTTGTGGGTTTTTTTGTATACAAATCTGTTGTATAGAAATCCGCAGTTTGTAGATTATAGTTGGTAATGTGTTTCATGAATGGGGTGTACTAGTATCATGTAGTGTACTAGTCTCTGGAAGTTTTCAAGATGAGTGAGACATAATAGATGGATACATATAGCATAGTCACATGCTTCATTGCTAGTAGGTCACACAGCATGAGGTCCTGTTATATTATTTTCTACACAGAAATCTTGTTCCTGACTAATGTACTTTTAAGAGAGCCAGCCTCCTTTACTTGCTGAATATAAATATACAGGAAGCTGCACAGTAACTAACCTCCACCTTATACAGTCTTTTAGCCTACAAGATTCAGCACAGCTTCAAAGCCTTAGTTTGAAGGGAGAGTACTCCAGACACACACCATGGGACTAGACAAAACCCAGGCTATAAAATTTTGATCCATAGCCAGTTTCCTGAGCCCAGATCCAAGCACCCCGAACTGATCTTGAACTTTTTCATTCATAGTTGATGCAAGAGAATTTATTATGGAGAGAACTAGATTCTGACACCCTTATTCATGCTGACTAGCATCTTGCTTCATAAATGGACCCATTGACTTAAAGGCTGCTATTTAAATTTTGATGTCCCTCAGCTCGAGGGTATCAGCATCTGTCCCTCAGGTTGCACCCAATGACCATTATTGCGCACATGATTTTGGCTCAAAGACTGGCTTAGCCTGAAAATTGCCACATTTACTCTAAAGGCAAAGGAGAACATGTCTACAAAGTTTGAAGAAAAAATTCAAAATTGTTTGGGGTCATTACAAAAATTTCTGGGACTTGAAATTTTGACTGTGTAACATTTCTTTGTTTTCATCTGAAGAAGTGGGCTGTGCCCATGAGGGCTCATGATGCCATCTACATGTTTTGTTAGTCTATAAAGCACTACCAGACTATTTGTTGCTTTTTGTTTTCCTAGTTTGAGATAGCATACCACTACCCTTCAAATTTTCCTTGAAAAATTAATGTACTGGTTATATTTGAAGAAAGTAGGTTAGATTATACAAAGCTATTAACAATTTTGTTGTAGATAAATTTTTGAGTCTCAATCCTACTCTCTTTGACTTCAAATCATGGACCAAGTCTTCCAAAATATAATGGAAGTGGAACTGTGTGGCTACATCTACATTGCAACACTATTTTGGGATACTGGAGTATCCCAAAATACTTATCATCCCGCGTCTTCACGCAAGCCCGTTATTTTGGGCTCGCTATTCCAACGTCCTCCCTTCCACGAGGAGTAAGGGACGTTTTGGCATAGTGGGTTAATTTGAAATTTGGCGCTGTGTAGATAGAGCCAAATTATGAAATAAGCTATTTTGAAATAAGACAAAATAAGATACTCAATTTGCATAACTCAAATTGTGTATCTTACTTCAAGTTACAGTGCAGTGTAAATGTACTGTGGGAATAGTGTCAGATACATTTATGTGTGAGTCTGTTGTCTAATATTTATGTGTGTAGCTGGTTGACATTTAGAACAGAGGCCGGGAGGACTCCTTTCTTGTCTTCTCAGGTATGTGTTTTAATTATTATTATAGGAGCCTCACCATAACTAAAGTTGTAATCCCAGTCCCTAGTAATGCAAATTTTGATTCCCTTTGTCATTCCAAAATTTTCCTCCCCCCAAAAAGTCTACATAGCTCCAGAATGTCAGAAGTTTCTCATTGACAACCAGAGCACTTTCTAAAAAAAGTTGATAAAATTGAGAGTTGAACACTTTTAAATGTCTGTGAAGTGTTTTAATTTATGTTCCGCCTATGTACAAAAAAAAAATAAAAATAAAAAGTATCAGTATACAAGTTGAAACAAGTAGATTTTGACATTGGCCTTTGCAGGAGCAGTTTTCTTGGACGAGAGTAGTTAAAGTAAAATAGTTTAAGAAACTGCAGTTATTTGAGAACTAGGCCTGATAATCTGTCAAGGAACCTGCTGGAAAAAAGAAACATGGCAACAAGAGACATAGTGTTGAAAACTGAAAAGAAATTCCAGAAACAGGTAAAATTACGCTTGCAAAATTCTATACACAATGACCTCTTGATTGAGAGGGACTATGCATACACTAGCAAACTTTTTTTTCAAAATCGGACAAACTGAAAAACAAAGGATGAAGCCCTAGCTGCCTTGAAATCAAATGGCACAATTCCCATTGACTTCAAGAGGGCCAGAATTTCACCCAGAGAATTAAGCAACTGCTACAGGTTACTTAGAAAGCTTGTTGAGATGATTAAGCTAGATATTATGCACAAGCCTTCATGCTCACTTGCAAATTGCTTTAAATCACTGTTGGTTTAAACCAGATGCACAATGGAGATAATCAATACTTGTTTACTCATCTTTGTAAAATGTTTCAAAATCTACAGCTGAAAACATACTATGAAAATGAAAAATGTCTCAGTTCTTGGCACATACAATAACCACAACCCAGAGAGGCAGTGAGTTAGCTAGCATTGTTGCCTATTGGCTTAGGTATTAGCATATGGAACTGAAAGACTCAGGTCCTGGGCCCAGTGCTTAATTTGCTATTACTTTTTTACCAATGTTGAGACTGAAGGTAGGCTGTGCTGTGTACACGCATGATTAATTCAGCTATACAGTGAGTTTGTGGACCATATCAAGTGTGTCCTGAGGTCCCAAATTAGGAAATCATCCATATTTAGGAAAGCACTTAAGCATATGCCTAACTGTAAGTAATGGGATTTAAACACCAACACATAGTTACATGCTTTCCTGTATGAGGTAGTTTCTAGGGAGAGCTACTATTAGCCTGATCAGTGCTTCTTATTTATTTAACTTAATAGTTTTGCAAGTTTATTCAAGATTTTTCAAACTGAGGATCCAATCTTGATCCAGTTGAAGTCAGTAGCAAAACTCCAATTGCTTGTAATGGTGCAGAATCAGATCCTGAATTTTTGTTTAACTATACAAATGGGGGTTGGGGGGAAATCCCACAACAGCAGTTGCAAAAAAAGCAGAGAAGGTTGCTCAGGAACCATAATGTACTTGTTTATTGAATAGGAGAGAGGAAGAATGGTCCTGGAGCTAGTGAATTACCCCCGAGCTTTGGGAAACTGGGTTCAGTTCCTTGCTCCCTAAGGGTGTGTCTACACAGCACCCTAAACTCAAAATAAGATACACAATTTGCACTACGCAAATTGTGTATCTTATTGAGAATCAGTTTTGAAATAGCTTATTTTGAAATTTGGCGTGTCTACACAGCACCAAATTTTGAAATAACATGCTATTTCAAGCCATCCCTTAACCCTTGTGAAACGAGGTTTACCGGGATGCTGAAATAGTGCACCTGTTATTTTGAAAAATATTTCAAAGTAACGGGTGGCTTGTGGAGACACAGGTAGCTATTTTAGGATACCTCCAGACTTCCTGTATAACCTTGGGCTAATCAGTTATAGATCATAACAAATATTTGGGTGCTGCTGAGGTGTTCAAAACTGCCACTCCACTGGTACTTAAGTTTCCTCCAGTCAGCATTGCCAAGCTGCCTAGGCCTTGATGCTACCCCACAGGTTGCTGCTGCCCTGTCTGAAGCTGAAGCTCTGGTGATCCCAAACTTGGATTCTTGAAATACGTAAAGGAATGCCTGTGTTGCCAGCATTCCAAAGGGCCAATTCTATAGGCATGCTCAGAGCATGCCTAGTTAAGTTGCTGCAGAAAGAGGGGTGAATGTAGGTCAGCAATAGGTGAGAGCAGCACAGTATGCATATAAGAGAGGGACATGCAGGCTCACATACCCCCT
Source organism: Rafetus swinhoei (assembly GCA_019425775.1). Classification (NCBI taxonomy): domain Eukaryota; kingdom Metazoa; phylum Chordata; order Testudines; family Trionychidae; genus Rafetus; species Rafetus swinhoei. Next base: position 45,526,904 of record CM033449.1, read on the forward strand.
CCAGGTTGCTTGTTCATTATGTGACTGGGCCCGTTCCCTGTGGAGCAGCTCAGCCAGAAGCTGAGTGGGGTAGGGAGAGGCAGAGAAGGAGCTAGGAGCTACTGCCCACAGGGGCTGCTGCTTTCTGGGAAGGGGAGCTGCTGTTCCATGATTGTGCTCCCACTATCAGCCAACATGGGTCATCTGTGGGGAGAGTAGGACCGTGATTACCCCTACATAGAATATACAGCTGCATAGGGCATCTGAAAGTTTGGGGCACCATTAGGTCTTAATATCCACCCACCCAATCTAAAGAAGTGGGTTGTGTCCACGAAAGCTCATGATACTATCTATATATTTTTGTTAGTCTCTAAGGTGCTACAGGACCATTGTTTTTTACGTTTTTTTTAGTTACAGACTAACATGGCTACCTCCTTGAGACCTTTAATTCTTCCCATGTATTGTATGGGGAGTTTGTATGCCTAGCCTGGGATTGAGTACCCCATTGCAGTACCCACCAGGCCATGTAGGGGTTAGGTACTGCTGAGCTGAGGTGAGCCAAGCCAACACCCAAGTACCTTTTGAGGATTCCGGTTTTAGTCTCTGTGGCTACGTCTACACTGCCGGTTTTGCCGGCAGTGAGTATGCAAATGAGGCGCAGATTGGCATATCACCCGCACCTCATTTGCATAATTTATGCACACCGTTTTTGCGCAAAGGGGATTTGCGGAAAAAAAAGTAGTGGGGAAGGGGTTTTTTAGCGCAAAAAACCCATTTTCTGCAAGATCCTTATGCCTCTCCCGCAGAGGCATAAGGATCTTGCGGAAAATGGGGGTTTTGCACAAAAAAACCCCATCCACACTACCTTTTTTCCTGCAAAAATGGCGTGCATAAATTATGCAAATTAGGTGCAGTGATATGCTAATCAGTGCCTCATTTGCATACTAACTGCTGGCAAAACCAGCAGTGTAGACGAAGCCTGTGTGTCTAAGATTCCCATCTTTAAAATAAGGATAACATCACTTCCTTACTTCGCAGAAGTTGCAAGGATAAATACTTTAAAGATTGTGAGAAGCTCAAATACATAGCCCCAATTACCAGAGTAAGTACTTAATACAGCTAGATCAAACATTAACAATCAAGTATCTGAAAGCAAGAAAATGAATAGTTAAGTACATCCTAAATCTGACACTGCTCGCCTAATAAACAAAATACATTATTCTGTGCAAGTATAAAAAAGTATATTTCAACACAGGATCTTTAACTCTGATCCAAAATAAGTTCTGCTTTTTCATCAGTAACATCAAAATATAATCACAAATCATTTCTGAAAAAGAAACAAAAATGTCTTATATACATATATTGCTAAGCCTCTAAAGCAAGTCCACATAAATACAAAATTTTAAACACAAATTGATGTTATACACTTTTCCTGTTCAACTACACAAAGCACACTATTCAAGTAATAGCAATTATAAAAATTTCCAAAAAATTCTATTGTCAATTGCTTAATAAATTCAGCTGGTGTTTCCTATTTAACAGCACTCCTTAAAAGAAAGATAATTCAAAATGACAAAAATGCATTTAAAAAAATTAAAGCTGTGCTATGATAAAACATGCATTGTTTTATGGTTAATAAGAATAATGTATTTATGTGGGCAACTGTTGGCTACTGTGTAATTATTTTGTTTATAAATGATAGTGCTAGGTAACTATTGTATGGTCACCCAACAATCACATTTGCTTTTGAAATTTTCTGTTTTTGGAGTTTGAAATGTAGGCTTGCTTTAGTCTCCCTTTCCATATTTTGGCATGATTTTTTTTGTTAGTAACAGTTAGAGGAATACTCTGAAGTTTCTCAGATGAAAGGTCTTGCTCAGCAAGTGTGAACTTCCCTTCCTAATGCTGACATTTCCCTGGCTTTACTGGGAGTGCTGAGAGCCATTGAACTAAATTCTAAACCTTGTACGTAATGGAAACCATCCCAGATTTACACTCAGAATGGGCCTGTTATGGTTACCAGGTAGGAGCACTGGAAGCTCCATTGAAGCTGGGGTGGAGGCATTGGCCCCCTGCTGCGCCCCTCACCTGAAGCTCTACCTATGTGCCACTCTTCCCCTCCATGGTCCAGCCCTACCTCTTCCTCCAAGGCCCTACCTTCCAGGGTGCTGGAACAGTTTGTATAGTGAGGCTGTTGAGAGCCATTGAACCAACTTGTAAACCCAGTATTAATGGAAACCACCCAAGCCAGGGGGTGTGGTTCCAGTACCTGTGCCTGCCCCCTCTATGCCTCCTCCTCCAAGCCCTGCCCACCACTTGCTTCTCTCCACTGCCTTCACCCTTGTGACTAGCCCTTAAAGCACGAAAAATGTGGGCAGGTACCATTTTCAAAAGTGATGGGGGCATAGCCTGCAGTTACAGCAGCCTTATTCTAGGTGTGCAGTTTTTGAGTGGAAAATCTGGTCAAAAAGCAGACCTGTCAGTGCCTACTGCAATCAGCCTCCTTGACAGAAGGGTGAGAATAGCAGCTACTGCTGCCTGGGGGAGCTGCAGCTCAGCTAGAGAGAGAAAACTTGCGTTCAAAAATGTGGCTAAGCAGAGGGAGGTGGGTATGGGCTCCATGCTGCCCCAGGGGCATCCTGTTGTCCTGCCACTAGCTTGTCTCAGCTCCTGCCTTATTCAGGAATCAACCTCCTCACCTGATGGGGGCCCACACATTTTAGGGGGCTGGACCCACAGAAGATTAATCTGGCTTTGTCCCTCCAGAAGTTTGGCTCTTGAGTATTCTAACCCCTTGTGCTGAATAGACTCTGGCCACTCCGGAAGTGGCGAGAAAGTACTGACTCCTAGTTATAGCAGAAGTCACCAGTTTCAAGTGCTAGTACAGCCTCACTGCTCAAAGTCTAGTCAGTCCCACCCATGGAAGTGACTATGTAGTCACCATGTAGGCCCATTTGGACTTCCTCCTCTATGATGAGGGTCTGGCAGATCCCAGTTTCCCAAGCCTTGAGATGCTGGCAGATCTTCCAAGAAGCTCCAGGGACTGATTTCCTTGCTCCTGCCCCCATTTTTTTTTTTTTTTTGTCACATCTTACCTAAAAAGTGGCCTGTTAGAGATTTTAGATGAGGCTTCTTTGAGGTGATGCATAGAAACAAACCTGACACCTTGAAAAAGTACATTTAAATAGTTTTTCAGTGCCAAATTAGGTCAGAGTGACATGTCACACTGAACTTCTTAGAGATCACTGGAGCCAGAAGTTTGCTGAAGTACTGCTGCTGAATTTTACAAAGTTTGCCGGAGCTCTGGTTCAGGTGTAGCGTTTCAGTGCACCAACCAACTTCAACTCTCACACATACCTCAGTGGAGAGGTTGCCATCTTGCAAACCTTTTCAGATCAGTGCTCCAAACACTTCAAGCCATGCCATCATATTGATTGCATGGTGACTTATTAGTACACTAAGCAACATCAGTCTCTCAAGGCTGTCATTTTCAAAAGCACCAATGGCAATTAGGTACCCAAATCACAGTTAATTTTAATGGAAATTGGGCAGCTAACTCCTTTAGGCTTCTAGGAAAAATCTCTGCCCAAGTGTCTGGGCAAAACTCATCAGTATGTGGAGAGCGTGAAAAGTGCTTATTCAATAATTTTTTTTTTAAGTCATGAAGCAAGATCCTTCCCAGAACAATGTTTTACAACAAAAGTTTAAAAAAAAATCCCAAATGCTGGCCTGGATTCCCGAAGCCTCTAAAGGCTGCCACAACCAACATGCTGACTCTAAATCAGATGGAATATGTGGGAGGGACTAGATTGGCCAGCTGTTTTCCCAAACCAGGTCTCCAGGCCACACACCAAGTAATTGGTTTAATGTTCTCCTTAGATTGCAGACTGTCCTCTTAGCAGCCATGAGGAGCCTGGGAACAAGAGCTAACTAGTGCTGATGGTCATTCAAACGAAAGTGATACACTTTCCAATTCTTCCTCTTGGCCAGTTTCAATTTTCTTGACCAGATCCTCTATCTGAGGCCCTGACAATGAGCTCTGGAGCCTCTCAAACTGGGAACCATTCCAGGCACTCTTGCTGGCCAGACACAAAGACATAATTAAAATTAGTAACAGTAAACAATAATGTAAGAAACTCATAAAAATAGCTTAGATTTTCCTTCATTTTGAGGGCAGACTCAGGGAGATTTGCTAGCTGCTTACTGTCAAACAGCATTGATTTTTTTGGCACTGTCAGCGCTATTAGTTTGGTCTGGACAGGCAGTTCTCATTGAATAAATCATTTCCAGTTCTACACAGAGTCAAAGGCATTTACTATTCCCTTTGCAGAGAGTTTGTTGACTTTCAGAAAGACGGAAAAGGAGAAGCTACCAGTGAGGCAGATTCCAAATATAAATATAATTAAGACATTATTAAGTCAAATACATACTAATGTATATTAACAGGTATATTAGCTGGCTAATGAATTGTACTAAAACTACAGAATAAAATAATTAGCCTGGACCATCCAGTTAGTTGAAGAACTCAGAGGAAATAAAAATGCAATCATATAGGGTCCAAATTCTCAGAGGTGCTGAGGGTCTTTATCTATATACTGGCCTCAGTGGCAGTAGAGCTTTCAGATCCTTGCAGGATGGGGGAATGTCTATATCTTGTTATTGAGAAAGATCCCAGAGATTTCAATGGGACTAGGGTCAGGCTCCAAGAGGACAAAAACAGCAAGAAAAGAAAGAAAATAACTTCTTTAGAAGCAGAGAGTGGGTACACCAAATATCAATAGCACTGCATACTGCTATATCACTTTTCATATAAAGATCTCAAAGATACTGCACAACATTATATTTGTTTAGGTTTTACCCACATTGGATAGTACTCTACTTTCCAAGTCATTCTGAGCAGCTCCCATCATCAGTGGTCCTAAAGAATCAGATTCTAAGGGTGGCAGAATAAAGCCATGAAGTATCAAGTCATCTCTGATAGGTATTGTACGTAAGGGACTTTTAGGGATCATTTCACATAACAAAGACTTTCTACCACTTTTTGTGTTGGACATTACTATTTTACAGCTTGCAACATAATGTGAAGAACACATTGTCTTGTAAAATATGACTTTAAGGTAAGTAGAATATAATTATCTTGATTGGAATTTGGTGAATACTGAGGTTAATGCCCCAATTCTCATGAAATTTACTAAGCCTCTAATGATGAATAGTCAGGATGTGAGTTCAAAAAATGATAAAGAGTAATATGGTACCCCTATCACCATGCTGGAGATATGACCCAGAAGGGAAGATTCCATCAACTGAATCATAAATACTGCTTTCTGCAGCATCTGGGTATTCCTTGGTTGTCTTCCAGCTAAATATAAACCAGCCCAATATTGCCTAGCTTGTCAGCACTGATAGAATCTCAGCACAAGAGGGCAAATCTTCAGGATTTCACATACCAAATCCTGGCAACTCCCAAATATATTCAGTTATAAACTGGTTGGTATCAGCCTTCTGGAGTAGTCATATACAAGTGTAATCTTTGTGTATGTTCTTGTGCCAGGGGATGATAGATTTGTATTAGTAAGTGAATTGGATTAAAATATCCAGCCGTAGGGTTTGAAGTTCCTATTTTCATTTCTCTTCTGTTTTCTTTACTTTCACTTGTTCTGTTCTTTGCCTTACTGTATCTTCCCTTGTTTTTCATCTTTCACTTCCAACTTCATGCCATTCTTTTTTTTTTTTTTGTTCTGTCCTTTTTCCTTATCTTGAGCAAATCCACATTCCTGCAAGTTTTGACTGACTGAATGTCACACCAGCGGCTCATTGGCCCAACTCCAAGTGCTGACTCTTGACACAGTTCTTCCCATTCTTTTAATTTGCTCTGCACTGAAATCTATTACAAGCATAGAGAAGGTCCAGCGGAGGGCGACCAAAATGATTAGGGGGCTGGAGTGCATGAACTATGAGGAGAGACTTGGGATTTGGATTTGTTTAGTCTGCAGAAGAGAAGAGTGAGGGGGGATTTGATAGGAGTCTTCAACTTCCTGAAGGGAGGTTCCAAAGAGGATGGAGAAAGGCTGTTCTCAGTAGTGACGGATGGCAGAACAAGGAACAATGGTCTCAAGTTACAGTGGGGGAGGTCTAGGTTGGATATTAGGAAAAACAACTTCACTAGGAGGGTGGTGAAGCACTGGAATGAGTTAGGGAGGTGGTGGAATCTCCATCCCTAGAGGTGTTTAAGTCTCAGCTTGACAAAGCCCTGGCTGGGTTGATTTAGTTGGGATTGGTCCTGCCTTGCGCAGGTATCTGGACTTGATGACCGCCTGAGGTCTCTTCCAGCTCTATGATTCTATGAAATCAGCTCTTCCTAGATGACGGAGGCCTTGCTCTCATGAAAGATTGAAGGCAAGGGATGCTGTTGGTATTGTGTCCATTTTTTCCCCAAACAGTATTGAGCAGCTATCCAGCAAATAAACAGGAGTGTATTCACCATTAGGTAAGGTGCCTCCTACTGGATCTTTTGGGAAAGAGCTCACAGGATCAATTCTCCTGCCTTTGATTGCATGCTGTCTTTTTCTCTCTGGGTCTGTAGCCCCTCTCTCAGTCCAAGAGCTGCTGCATGACTCAACCCTCCAGCCATGTCATTCCTTCAGCAGTCCTAGGCAATCTTCCCCTTCACTGCCTTGTAGTACCACGCCCTCAGTGGCTGCCAGGGGAACCTGGACTCACCCTCTGCCCCGGGTTCCAGCTTAGGGACTCTATAGCCAACTGTTACCGCCTCTTCCCTTCTCCATCTTAGTGTCTTTCCTTGAACCCTTGCCAAGTTTGCCAGCCCACATGCACCTCCCTTCTCCCACAGAATGACACAGACTTTCCCAACAGAGAAATGCTAGTTTCCTGCCTTTATAAATTTAGCCCAGCTGGTTCCTCTTCAGTTGGCCTTCCTCGTGCACTCAGAGGATTGCTTACTCACTTGATTCCCCTTAGCCATTTGCTTAATTAACCCCTTTCTCAGTCTGTATTAACTTTTTCAGGGCAAGTGCAGGGTTAACACCCCACACAAAGAATATTTTCTATTCCTTCTGGAGGCCTTCCAGCATTACACAGGGAGATACGGCTGTTGTCTTGCATTAATCACTCCCGCCAAGGCTGGACACTTGGCTCATACATTAATCTAGAAACATTGCATCCTCACCAGCATGCCTTTATCTAAAAGTTTAAGATGATAATTGATATTCATGAACAATGTGAAATTTAGCAAGGTGTTAAAGGAGTGAGACAAAGAGCAGTTGTAGAACTAACCAACTTTGGGAGGGTGATATGAGAATAATTCCTTCCACCGGAGCCCTACTTCAACTTCTCCTTTTCTCCCTGCTTTATTTTCACTTCATTATTCATCACTTGTATTAGACTAGGAGTCCCAGTCAGGAACAAGCACCTCATTGTTCTATATGCTTTACAAATGCAGAACAAAAAATAGTTCCTACATCTGAGTATTTACAGTCTAAGTCTCTCCCCTTGTGTTCACATTTCCTTTTTCCTTCACCTTAATATTTACCCATTGCTCTTCATTTCTCTTTATGTAAATTGCTATTTCTCTTAAGACTCTTTGTTCTTTCCCTCTTAAACCTCTTGATTTTCTTCTCTTTCTGTGCTGATTTTTTGCAATTATTTCCCGTCTGTTCTCTTTCTTCTCACCCCCTTTCCTTAGTCTGCCTACAAAGAAATTATCATGCTTCCTCGCCACCTACCTCTGTTCTCATGAACTACCCAACAGACTCCAAGGCACCAATTGTACATGGTACATTCAAGGAAAGGAAAAAGATGGGACACTTGGAGGCATAGCTGGGGTCAAGGTCATTTTTAGATGAGACTAGAGCATGCTCTGTGAAGGGAAAGGAGCCAGAGGAAAATGAATGATTAAAGAAGAGAGGGTAAGATAATAGCCTAGTAGCTAGGGGAGGACAGGGTTGAGGGGCTAGGGTTAGGAGCAAACAGGAATCTTCCATGACAGGAAAGGAGGAAAAGATGGAGTTGGAATGGGCATGGAGAAGGGATCTAGCATGTATAGCTCTAGAGGACCTACGTCTGTACTGATCAAAAGCTAGGGAAGGGAGAGATTTAGATGGGAGTAAAAAGCTGCAAATAAGTGACAAGTGGGGTTCAATGATGGCAGGAAAGTTATATGGCACTGAAGCTGGGCCAAACTGAAGAAGAGAATGAATTTGTAGCAGAGGAATTGAGCGGGCATTGTGATGGGACTGTTTCCAGATGTGATCAATGGTATGGCCAGCAGGATCAGATGAAGCAGGTTTTAGGTGTGAGCCAGTGTTAAGGGGAAGAGAAACAGACTCTGTGGCGGGAGAGATGGGCAAAAGAGTCAAGGACAGGTGAGAGAGAGGAGCAGAGGTACTCAACAATGTCACCAGATGAGAGATCAAGGAGGAAGGACTAATTGAGGCATAGAAGTAATGTACATTGATGGATTGGAGATCATGAAAGGGCTGAATGAAGGAGTGAGGGCAGGTAAGGAAAATTGAAAGAAAAAAGGTGATGGAGCTTGTATTCTGAGATACCCGAGGAGAATCAGAAGAAAGCTGTCAAACGTTTCCTAGCATGAAATAACCCGGATTCTGTTGTCTCTTGGTTCTTATTATGGAGAAAGCAGAAATAAATAAGATGGATGAGACTTTAAACTCAATCTAAAATGCCAGTATACCAAACAAGGAAACTAGTGAAACCATATGAAATATCTAACCATTCATGTAATTTTCTGGATGACAGAGAACATTGATGCCACCTCTGACAATATACTATCCAGTTGTAATAGTCTATAGGGTATGACAGCAGCATGGCAGAAATAAACAAACAAATACAGTCTGCCAAATCCTGCACTACAAATGGACCACAACAGATGCTCTGATTCAATAAATGTGAAGTTGCAACATTTGTTTAGTGACAGAAGAACCCAACATGCTATTATTACCTTAGAATTATTGATCTTTTGAATGTATTGACTTTGAAGAATAGTGGTCTCAAAAGAGTTCCTAAATTCAAAGAGTTTCACTTCTTCATGTTTTTGCAAAATCAAGATTTCCCTGCTTACATAGGTGCTGTCACACCATATACAGGGTTTACATTTTGGTTCAATAGCTCTCAGCACCCCTAATATATAAATTGTTACAGCACCCTGCCTGCCTCTTCCTTGATGAGTAAATATCTTTCCCAGTCTGCTCTCAGACACAATCTATATATACTGGAGAGTCCGAACTCCTTTTCTGGGGTTAGATATTATTAATGCAACATTTTAAAAACTTATTGTTAAAGTTTAGCCCTAATATATTCTTAGTCTTGGTTGCTGTCCCTAAATTTACTCCCTATGAACTAGTCAGATCACATCTTAGACACTCAATTTCTAGACCAGGCCTGGGCAAAATACCCTCCAGTGGGGAGCCTCAGGCAGACTCCCTGCCTGTCCCTCACACACTGCAGAGAAAGGCCGCAATTGTGAACTTGCGGGGCTCTGTTTGAACAGCTGTGAGCCTGGGGGAGGAAGGAATGGCTTCAGGCGCTGCTCCCACCCCCAGCCCAATCCCACTGGCTGGAAACTGGCCAATGGGAGCTACCTGTTATCAACAGGCAGCTTGCAAAGCACCCTCCGTGCTCCCCTCAAGCCCCTAGCTATTCAAAACCACGTGGCCTCTGCAGCCAGTGTGGGAGTGGGGCTGGCAGAGAATCTGCTTGAGAAGGCTGCTGGTTGGGAGTCAAACAGGTAAGTCCGAGCCAGAGCCTGCCTCTGGCACTCCAGCCCTTGGCCCCCCCCCCCCATTCTACATAACCCAAATCCCCTGTCCCCCTCCTGCACCTATATCCTCTACCAGATCCTGCACCCCAATCCCCTGTCCCAAGTTACAAGCCCCTCCTGCTCTAGGTCACAGCCCAAACCCCCTCCACCCTCTTCTACACAATAGTCCCTTTCCCCAGGTCACAACCCCCTCCTGCCCTAGGTCATAGCCCCTACCCCTTCCACCCCTTCTGCACCCTAGTCCCCTTCCCCAGGTCACAACCCCCTCTTGCCCAAGGTCATAACCCAAACCCCTGCACCCTAGTCCTCTAACCAAGGTCACAATGTTTCCTCCCAGACCCCATACTCTCTTCTACACTCCAATCCCTTACTGGAAGCTCCCTTCTGCACCCAACCTCCATCCCAGACCCCACACCTCCTCCATTAATATGGACAAGTGTGGCCCTTCACCACTTTCCAACTTCTTGGATTGTCCCCCCATCAAAAATTATTACCCACCCCTGTTCTAGACAGTCATACTCACCTTCCTTATATCAAACTGGAAAAATGGGCCATGTGACTCTGTGAATCAGCAAAAATCAATTACCATTTTCCAGCCGGATCAACATCTGCTAGCAGAGTACAATGTTTTATGAAAGCACTGTTAGTCTGTTACATGGATATTGTGGAGTAAGATCAGTATCACCATGATATAGACCAGTTCTGTTTCATTCCGTCCAGCTCTCCCAACATCAAAATTCAACTTTTATGAAGGGTAAAAAATTAATGTGACAGTTCCCCTCTCTGGTATGAGAAAAATAAACTAGGCACAAGATTAAACTGGTCAGTAAGACAGAGTACAACTCCCTTCTGCCAGAAGCTCCTTTTTAAAAATAAATAAAGGCCTCTCTCTCCATGCCTGGCAGTTAAAGTGATCACTAAGCGGTGGAATACATTTCTCTCCTTTGCGTGGACCACCTTTATTATACATTTCTGTGTAACTAACACATGATTATTTTTATTGAAAGTGAGGCTAGAATGAATAGATTTCTACACAAATAAAAAAGAATATGTATCGTAAAACCTATACTTATAAATTTGCTATACAATTTCATTTCTCTAATGTGCTTATACCAGTATGTTAGGGTAGAGATGATCATGACTATTGAGCTGCTGACGTGGATTTAAAAAACAAAACAAAACTCAAGCATTTGTTTTAGAGAAAAAAATCACATAAGAATTACAGGAGCATTGCAGTCAGCTATGAGAAAACAAAAAAGGTTGCTTATCATCGGATCATTTTAATGCCAAGAATGACAACATAGTATTGCTTCTGGTTCAGTAAGAGCAGAGTGGTTTTATCACAGCACTTATGGAGTTCAAAAGTTGACTAATTCCATATTTTACTTCCTGAATCCATAGCCAAGGTGGTTAAAAAGGGGGGAAATAATCAGAAAACTTTTAGATGATATTCCAAGCTGTGAAGCCAGGCTGGATGTGTGCTGTACCCCCACATGAGGGGTAGGGCCCTAGATGGTATTTGAAGAGGCTCAGCAAAAGCTGTGTAATTCTACAGGCAGATGGCAGTAAAAATTAGCCTGGGCTGCAGCTAGAACTGTGTTTCCATAGAAACAGAGAAGCAGAGATATTGCTAAGCACTTGACTAGCAATGATAAGGGACCCAATCCTGCTGCTGTTAAGCTCTAGGGGAATTTTTCCTTTGACTTGAATGGGAATAAAATTGGGACCATTAAAATGCTGCATAAGGTTTGTCTGTAGGCATATGCTTTTCACTGATGTAAACCCTAATCCTTCAAAGATTTATGTATGTGCTTAAAGATAAGCATATATAGAAGTTGGTGCAGGATCAGGGCCTTACTGAATATATAATATTTGCACTGGTATAAATGAGATATGAATTTGTCCTAGCCTTACTTTAAGAGTTGATGTTATACTCTTCATCAAGCTGATACTGTATATAGAACAATGGCTGTACAATAATATAATTATTTGTCTAATGACGTACGCAGAAAAGATGCATTTGCAAAATCATATATTTGATATTAATCAATATAAAAACCTGTTAGAAAAATAATTAGGCAGATATAGTAACTATTTAAAACTAGCTATTCTGTTGAGACAATGGCAAATTTATTCCATTCTATTTCTGATTTACATTATCCTTCATTAAAAGCATCAAGAGTATAAATCAGAAAATAATTTTGTATTAATATGAATATCCTAAAATACACTCACTATTTGCCTTAAATCTTTTCAGACTAAATCACCATTAATATGGATGATATTGCTTTCCAGTTTTAATCTTAGGAAAAGTTCTCAATCACTTCATGTACTAGTGACTGGTTTCCAGATATATCTAACAGTTTAGCAAAGTTCAGATGTTAAAGTCACATAACAAAGGATCCAAAAGCCTTTAAGAGACAGAACCTTGTAACAGAATTGGCATGAATTACTCCAGGGTAGATAAGACTCTCTCAGTAGAAGGGTTATCATTTGTAATATGAATAAAGAAATACAAGTGAAATTTCTCCAAACCTTTGAATGAAGGCAAATTCAGGCCTGAAATGAGAAAGGTGAAAGTATAGTCCCAACACCTTTCTCTCCATTCAACTATGTTCTTTAGTACATACTTAATGCTTCCTTTGCAGACAACAATCATTTTCTGAAATGTTGCCATATTGATAATTTAAAAACACCTTTCATAATGAAATAATAATACATATTTGTATAAATAGGTTTCCAATATCCAGATACATTTGCCTGCAGTAACAAAATGTAGCTAAACATTGTAATTTAGGCTCTGATCCTTGAAACACTTACGCACATGCTTAACAGACACATTGCTGTTTCTTAGCAGATGTGAAAATGTTTGCAGGATTGGGCTTTACAAAAATGTACATGTTTAACTAGAAGCATAAACTGTCCTGTTAAATCTCAGTGGAGTAGCCGTGTTAGTCTGTATCTGCAAAACATGCTTATGTCCAAAGAAATCTGTTAGTCTTTATTGTGTCACAGGACTCCTCATTTGGACTGCCCCCACAGCAAGTTAAGCATGCATGTAAGTCTTTTTTTAGGGTAGGGACCTTTGATTTTGATTTAAAAGAGAAAATGGATGATTGTGAATACTGAACTGAAAGTGCTGTTATTTAAAGGGACACAAACAACTTGAAATCTAGGGAATTTTTAAAAGTTGTTTTAGGCACCATCAGTTCACTTGCAAATTTCATAGTTTTACAATCCCATTTTAGTGTTTTGTTTTTCTTTCCCTCCTGTTGCTGTGAGCAAAGCCGGATTAAGTGGTGGTGGGGCTAGCCAGGCAGCTGCCCAGGGCGCCAACCTATGGGGGGCGCCTGATTGAAGTGGTAAGGGGCAGGGCCGACTTTAGAAAGTGCGGGGCCCAATTCGAACAATTTTGACGGGGCCCCACAGCAATTTTGGTTGAGCAAAAAAAAAAAACCCCACAGCACAAAAAAATCCCCCGCCAACACACACACACACACACACACACCCTGCACTAAACTCACACCGCCTGTGGCGCAGGCGGCCGATGCACTCCTCCTCCGGGGCCGGCAGATTTGTATAATTTTTGGTGGTGCCCCATTAGCCACACCCCCTGACCCCCGTTAACCAGGCCTCTGGAGGCAACACGCTCGGGGCAAGATGGACACATGACCAGAAGTAAAAGGTGTCATGTCACCCCTCTCGAAGGACTTTTCCCACCATCCTCCTACCAACAGGGATTAGTTTGGCCCCCACCAAACTCCCCTCATGCAACTATCCTGCAGTTGCATTAACCCAATGTGTGTGACGTTAACTCGGGGGCAGAGAGACTGGGGGAAGTGTTCCCTCTAAGGCTATGTCTACACTCACGGCTTCTTATGCAAGTACAGCCGTTCTTGCACAAGAAGCCACAGAGCAGCCACACTGCCCGTCTGCTCTTGCGCAAGGAAATTTACAATGCACGGCGTGGTAAGAGAGGTGTCTTGCAAGAGCTACACTCTTTTCTAACAGGTGTAATCTCTTTTGCGCAAGAGGGCAGTGTGGATGCTCGGCAGGGATTTCTTGCGCAAGAAACCCCTATGGCTAAAATGGCCATTGGAGCTTTCTTGCTCAGAGAGCATCCACACTGCCATGGATGCTCTTGCAAAAGCAGAGCTTGCACATGGCAGTGTGGGCGTGTTCTTGCGCAAGACTTCTTGCACAAGAACCCTTGCGCAAGATGTTCTTGCGCAAGAAGCCGCCAGTGTAGACATAGCCTAAGAGTTTCCTCCCATGAGCAGAATGGATTTTGTGTTGTGCACCTGTACTGAGTTCATGTGGCTTGTTTGGATGTGCCACCAGAGGCGTAGCCCCCGCCACCATGTGACATGGCCCCAAACCTGGTGCACAGCTGAGGGGAACTTGTACCGTATCTTCCCCAACCCCCTACAGTTTGGGGCTGGGCTCCCACATGCACTAACCCTCCAGTGGAGATGAAGGAGGGTCAGGCTTGGAGCAAGGTTGGGCTTGGAGCAGAGAGGCAGGGAGGAGGCTCCAGCTGCTGGTGGCAGGCGGAGTAGGAGCACGTGAGCTGAAGGGATAACGGGGGGAGCAGAATGGGATTAAATTGGAGCCTCCCAATTTAATGGTGACCAGGGGCAACTGACCCCTCCAGCCCCCTCGCTACGCCACTGCCCCCCTACCCCCTGCAGATCTATCATCTTATGCATGTGCAAGATCTGTAAGAGCCGTCCCATGAATCTGCAGTTAGTGTCTGCTGGCTTCTGGGTGGTGTCTCAATGCTGCCACATTCATCTCCAAAGAGGGGGCTTCCCAAAGCAGGCCCTTGCTGTTGAACCCCAAGGCATCCACAGGTCCAGTCTCCTTTCAATGGGCCCACTTCCCAGGGCTCATTGATCTTGGATCTGGCTTCCATCCCCTCTCTCCAACCTTTGCAACTGCCCAGAGGTGCTCACCTTCTGCCTTATCCATTCCCACCTCATTCACCCCACAGGGACAGTCTCTGCCTCACTTGTCCTAGGGACTATCTACCAAGACGTAATACAAAGTTTCCATGTAAAAGAACTCAATACAAAGCTAAAAACTTCAATGAGTGAATGATTAATACAGAGACATGTCTACATCTGCTGCAGGGAGACACCTCTGCTTGCCTCCACCCCTCTTCCCCCAGAGTCTACAGCCCCACTGCAAAGCGGGGGAGGGGAAGAAAAGAGGCTGAGGCCCATCCAATGGGACTGAAGCAGTCATGAGCAAGCCATGCCCGGGAGCCATTCTCCTGTCCATTGCTGGTGCTGTGTTGCTTTGGGCACGCTGAAATGCAGTCACCTCTAGGGTGGGCTGGACAGCTGTTTAACACCTGCACAAGGTTTCAGGTGCGGGATGCCTTCCTGCAGAGCCCCCCATCAGAACTACCGTGCCCTCCTGGCTTAGGAAAAGAATAAACAGGAGGATTGGAAATTAACCTGCCCAGTCTCACGTCCCCTAGGCAGGGAATGAGCCATTTACATTAGGCCCCAGCTGGAGTATCATGTCCAGTTCTGGGCGCCACATTTCAGGAAATGTGGAGAAACTGGAGAAAAGTCCAGAGAAGATGAACACAAATGATGAAAGATCTAGAGAACATGAGTTATAAGGCAAGGCTGAAGGAATTGGCCTTGTTTACCTTGGAAAAGAGAAGACCGAAAAGGGACATGAGAGCAGCTTTCAAGTATCTAAAAGAGTATCATAAGGAGGAGGAAGAAAAATTGTTCTCCTTGACCTCTGAGGTTAGGATGAGAAGCAATGGGCTTAAATTGCAGCAAGGGAGGTTTAGGTTGGACATTAGGAAAAACTTCCTGCCTGTCAGAGTGGTTAAACACTGGAATAAATTGCCTAGGGAGATTGCGGAATCTCCATCACTGGAGATATTTAAGACCAGGTTAGACAGACACCTGTCAGGGATGAGCTAGGGCAACTCAACTTTGGAAGCCCCAGGGACCACACTGATACTTACAGAACATGCTGAGGGCCTCAACTTAAGTGTGGTTGCATATGCAAGCAAATATATACAAATAGCTTCTCTCACACCGACAGGCATGAATACAAAGATTAAGGCAAGACTACACAACACAGGCCCCATTTAAGTCAGTTCTGCTGATATTAATAAAATGCAATATTTACCCGATTTCTACCCATGTGACAGCACTTTTCATGAGCAATGACAGTCCAAGAATTTAACTACTAAAACTCATATCAACAGAAGATCATTACACTTACTACTTTTTTGTTTTGGCTCCCACTCGCCGGCCACGTGTTTATCCCCACATAAACCCAAACTGCACCGTGGGGCGCAAACAAACTGGCTGTGGGCAGCATACCAAGTTATTAATAAATATTTTTAAACCTTTACCTTTTCTCTCTGCTGCCACGTGTCCTCTCCTTGCTCCATCATCTCCCCTGGTGCCTGCTGCCCCCCAACTCCTCACCCTCCTCTGCTGTCCTGACTCCTGCCCTTCTCACTGCCCTCAGCCCTCCTGCAACCTGCCTCCCCCATCAGCCCTTCACTCCCCCCTGTGCCCACTCCTCCAGTAGTCCCACTCTGACCAAGTGAGCTACCCCTCCTCATCCCCTCTTCCAGCACCTCCATCTACACACCTGCCCTGCCTCTCTCCTCTGGTGATGGTTCCTCCCCTGCAGGTGTCTGCCCTTCTGCTTCACCCCAGAATCCCCTGGCACCTGCACCTTCCCTTAGCCCTGCGCCCTCCTGGTGCCTCCCGCCTTACTGCCCCTGCCCTCTTTGCCCTCTTTTTCCCTGATGCCCACCCCTCACCACTCTCTGCCCCATTCCCCTCCTGCCCCTCTGTGCCTCACACATGACTTGCTCCATCCCCACCTTTCTCATGCCCACCCCTTCTTTCAAGCCTTCTCCCAGCACCTCCCCTCCCCTCTAGCCCCAATGCCCTTCCCCTCTCTTCTCCTCTCCCAGCATCACCCTGTCCACCCTGTCCTCTCCCAGCATCACCCTGTCCCCCCCTCCCACTGACACCTCTCCTCCTGCCCTTTCCCTCATTGTCTGCACTTGGCCCCCTGGCATTTGTCTCTCCTCCACCCTGTCTCTTGGTGCCTTCCCCTTTCTTCCTCCCCTGCCGCACAAGCCCCTTCCCCCCCACCACACAAGCCCCTTCCCTACCTTCTGCCTTCCACTTTGCGGGGCCGGAATCCACACTCAGGCCCCGGAGTCCGAACCCGGAGCCAGCTACGCACCGCAACATGGCTCCGAGGAGTTTTAAAATCCTGGGCCATGACGTCACGTCACGCCCGGGCGTCCTCCCCGCCCACCTGCAACGCCACGCATGGCAGCAGCAGCCAGCAAGGGGGAGCCGCGCTGAGAGCCGTGCACGGCAGGGACGGTCCGGGGCCGAGGGGAATGCTCTGGGGGCAGGGTGGGAGGACACGCGGGGGGACTGCAGGGGAGGTCCGGGGCCCGCTCCAGGCAGAGCCGGGGGAGAGACCCAGCTCCACATATTGCTGGAGCAGGGCCCCCCAGCTCTGAATAGTAACTCGCCGCCCATGGCCCAGCACACTTCCGGGTTCAGGGGCGCAGGGCCCCCTTAGGTGCGGGGCCCGACTCGGTCGACTCGGCCTAAGGCCGGCCCTGGTAAGGGGTGCCACATCAGGTGCCCCCCATAGGTTGCCGTCCAGGGGCGGGGCCGCGCATGCGCCAAGCACCTGGGGGCGTGGCACCCCGTACATGTCAATCAGGTGCCGCACGCCCGGGGTGGGGCCGCGCATGTGCCGCGCGCCCGCTGCTCGGGGCACAAGAATGGCTCGGGCCGGCCCTGGCTGTGAGAAAAATCCACAGAGAAAAGCAAGGAAGGCCCCAATCCTGTAAATAAATCCACATGGCTATAAGGGATTGCAGACATGGACGCCTTTGCAGGATTAGGTCCAAACTGATTATACAGATGGTAAAGACTGAAAATGACTTTATATAAGGTGATATCAGAGGCACAAACTGAGAAATTCCTCCTCTTTTCCTATTAGGCATAGGATTCTTAAGTGCTATTTGTAACAATAGCAGATATTTTCAGATATTACCGTGAATTGTTAAAATATCGAGACTGGTCCTTGAAACATTGCTTTTCAGGGCTGCAACAGAAACAACAGCACCATGCTAGGTCATAAGAACTTCAGTGGAAAATGACTTAGAAATGAAACTGACCAGGCTAGGTTCATTATCCAAATAAGCAACAAACCTTGAAAAACCTGAAAAGTCCCTAAATACAGTAAAAAATTTATATGTGCACTCAAACAAATCACCCCCAGGACAAAGACAGCAACCCAGCGACTTCTACAGTGTGGTTGAACATTCATACATTTGGTTTGTAAAACAAGGGTGCTTGATAATAATGCAAACATTCCCTTAACCCTGGGGTACTGTGAAAAAAACTGGCTACAGAAAGATGTTTCAGAGGGGTAGCCAAGTTAGTCTGTAAAAAGAAAAACTTAAAAAACAACAGATAGTCTGGTAGCACTTTATAGACTAACAAAACATGTAGATGGTATCATGAGCTTTCGTGGGCACAGCCCACTCTGGTCATCTGGAGAAGTGGGCTGTGCCCAGGAGAGCTCACCATACTATCTACATGTTTTGTTAGTCTTTAAAGTGCTACCAGACTATTTGTTGTTTTTTAAGTTTTTCACAGAAAGAAGAGAAGCCAAGACAGAGCATCCCAAACGACTAGTTAAAGTCCCGCCCCCCCAGCTGAGGAAGAGAGAGGAGCACAACAAGGCGAAGGGACAAAGCTTGGAGGTACTAGCACGAGCCCCAGAGATTTTGTTTAGATCTGCGCAATTAAATCCCATCCTGTGTCCTGAACCTTTATCCTTGTAGTTTTATCCTGAGCGCAGCAACCTGCTAGCGTGGGCCCCAACCTTGGGCTGGCTCTTGCTACCTGTAACTCAAACAGACCGGGCAAGTGGGCTGCTGGCAACATTTGAAAATAAACGGGGCCTGCTCTCCCCCCTACACAGGTTGCTCGGCGGGCGGCGCAGCCCTGGCCGAGGCTGATTGGGTACCAGGTGCGCCCGGGCGCTTCCCTCGCTACTGCAGAAGCATCTCCGCCCCAGGGGCAGAGCGCCCCCGCTCGCCCCAGCCTCAGTGCATAATGAGGCATGTGATTGCTGCTGTTTGTTGCTACTGCTGCTGGGGGCGGTGGCGGCCGGCAGGAGGCGGCGGCCTGGGCATTTGCATGGGCTGAAGGCAAAGCGGCTTCGTCCGTCTGTTTTTATTTTTAGCTGGCAGCTCGGCTCGCGTTGCAGGGGCCGGGGAAGGGACGCGGCTGGCTCCCGGCGGGGCGGCAGGACCGGGACACCAGCAGAGAGGTTGCCGCAGGCGAGCAGCAGCCAGCGCGGCTGCGAGCTGATCCGAGGCAGGGAGCGGCGGGCAGCGGCCTCTCGCTCCTCCAGCTAGAGGATCTGCCTGGGGGGGCCACTCGGCTCTTCTGAGCGCGCCTACTGCAGCGGCGGCACCCGCAAGGTTTTGCAAATGGCCAGCCCTCGGCTAGAGCTGGAAGCGGTTCAGCCTCCGCAGCAGGACCCTGCCCGTCCTGAGCCAGCCTTTGCCGAGGCGCAGCGCTGGATCGAGGTAAGCAGCCCTCGCTGGACGCTGGGGGAACCGGCACCAGCTGCATTTCCCCTCTCCCGGAGAGGAAGGGACCGGCCAGCTGTCCTCGGCTCAGCGGTTGTGAGGGGTTGAATTTTACCCCTCCTTGCTTCCTTACACCATCATGTGCGATTTGCAGCTGGAGTGGCGAATTAATCCCAGCGCCGCTTCCTCGCCCCGGGTGGCAGGGCTGCACCAGGAGGCTTGGGGCCATGGAGCCGAGCTGGAAGAGGGTTAAAGTGCTGCAGATTCACGGGCGCGCTTTGTGGGGTAGTTAGGATGTGGTTGTGGGTTGGTTGGGTTTTTTTGTTTTTTTTACTCCCGTCCCTCTTAATCTCTTAATCGCATTTGTTTCCCTTGGACCCAAAGCAGACGGGCGCTCGTAAACAGGAGCTTGATGGACGAGATGACATGAAAACCTGCCCCGCAATCTCCCTGGTTGTGTGCGTTAGGAAGGCGGGGTGCTGCCCGTGCCGGTGTGGGGCCACGCGTGGCTTGCCATGATCGGTCCGCTGCCTGTATGTGCTGGCGCTGACACGGGCTGGGGATCTGCGGGCTCTCTGATTTGGATCAGATTTCTTTAGTGCTACCAATTCCTCCCCGTGGCTGTGCAGGTTTCCCCTGAGCAGGTCTTCGTGCTCTAATGCGTATAGAGCTTGGGCGGGTGGCAAAGCGCTGCCAGTGCAACACATCCAGCGTAATGGGGCGGGCGGGAGGGGCGGGGGGGGGTCGCTTGCTCAGTCTAGGCTGTGCTGATTTATATGCGGCTGCAGATGAGCACGGTGGCTTTGATGATCCGTGGGAGTACGGAGAGAAGGTCGTTCTGGATTGACTGACAGGCGGATTGTTGTGTGACTGATGACAGTGCCTGTTGTGAACGAGGTCTGGACGAATGTAAGAACTTTCCACTACAGCTTCCTTCTCTGATAACTGATTCTATCTTTAACTCTGAGTTCAATAAATTTGGTCTTGCTCTACCCACGGGTGAAAACAATTTAGTCACTGTTTTCTCATGATTATAATAATGTAAATATATTATGCCCCCAGACTGTCATGAAATTTGATAGTGCATCCAGCATGGAAAGATAAAGTCTTTCACATAGCCCTTAATTTAATCACCAGTACAGAACACCCAAGAAAACTGTTGTCTTCACTCTATACCACTGTTTCCTTGAGCTGCAGGTTCCTGAAGCTGTGAGTAGATGATCTCTGCAGCTTCCATTTTAATAAAGTATTTAGGAAAAAAAAAACACTCGAAATTTGTTCTGAGAGTGTTAAAAACTAGATGAATTTCTGAGGGATACCTCTGACAATGTAGTTAGTTCAATGATATATGAAGAAAAATGGTTCTTCTTATATTAAACAAAAGGGTAATATTGGGCCAGAGTTGAGTAAAACTGCACTGATGAGGAATTAGTGGCAGTTGTGTGTGTCTGTGTTCCTCTCTTCTCCAAAGAAATAGAGGAGATCCAGAAACAGGAAATGAAAATGGTGAGAACATAGATAGGGTTCTGGATTTAGGAGCCAATGAAAAGATGGGGGGCTAGTATGTCTAAAACAATGTCAAAGGGAACATGACAGGTCTATACTTACCTTCTCCATACTAGTCAATATTTTTAGAGTGCTCCTATTTATCCCTTTTTTCCATGCAGAAAAAAGCACCTAAGTATTGAATTTCAGTATAAAATTGAGAGAGAATCCTATTCCTTCCATACAGTGCATAGTTACTTTGTGTCTGAGTTCCACTGGTTATCACTGAAACTAAGAGTTGAGTGGGATATAAAGGGATTAGATTTAAGATTGAGACATTTGTGGTTCCATTATATGATGATTGATGGAGTGTAAATTTGCTGCTTCAGAGAGTAAAGCAAAAACTGCCTGAGATTTGGAGGAAAACTGCTCCTGGGAAAGTTTTCACAGTTCACCAGGACAGGGATTCTTCTACCTTGCTCTGTGTAATCTGTACTGGGCTAGATTTCAGAACAGTGGTCAGTCCTAGGAAAGCAATTTCTTCCTTCATGAGTCTGTTTCTATACTGCACCCACAAGTAGCATCTTCTATTCAGCATTGCCTATACATTCTTCTCTTTTCTTAACCATTTGGCATGGCAGAATTGGCATTATGTGCTGTGCAATATCATTGCCGATAATAAATGTGAAGTGCATTATTATTATTATTATTACTTTTATATCTTAATGTGCATGTGAAGTCACTTTCTGTTGGAAACAGTATTTCAGGAATATAGTAATTTGCCATATTTGATTAATTCAGTGGTCTGTTGAGTCCAGTATCCTATCTCGGAGAATAGTGATAGAGATGCAGCCGTGTTAGTCTGGTCTAGCTGAAACAAAAGAGGACTATGGAGCACGTTAAAGACTAACAAGATGGTTTATTGGGTGATTAGCTTTCGTGGGCCAGACCTGAGGAAGTGGGTCTGGCCCATGAAAGCTCATCACCTAATAAACCATCTTGTTAGTCTTTAACGTGCTGCATAGTCCTGTCTTTTGTTTCAGCTATCTCAGAGAGTGATTCAGTGGAAGATCTGAGAAACTACATATTCAGCAGGTATGGGTTAATCTGCCCTCTGCATCAAGTCTCTTCTTAATCAGTAGCAGATTGGTTTAAACTTGGAATCATGAAGTCTAATATCTCTTCCAAAACTGTTGGCAACTTTGACAGTCCTAACTGGACAGTTGGGTGCAAAGCAAGGCCTACACTCAACTTGATGGTGTTGATTTGTTTGTAATACATTAACATTTTAATGCCACATCCAATCAATTTTAAAATTTCAGAGACGGTTCTAGGCATTAGCAGGAAGAATATTACTTTTTATGGTGAAAATAAGAAACCTGGAAGGAGCACTGGAGGAGACACAAGCTTATGACCTTAAGTTAGCAGATTCAGCAGTGTCCCCCAGTTGTCTAATTATCTACAGATCAAAGACCAAATTGATAGCAGCCATTAACACATTCCAGCATCATCCACTCCTCCTCTGCCCCCAAACTTCTTCCCTCCCAATAAACCTTCAGCTCTGCCCATCCTTCAGTTGTCAGTTGAAAATGAGTCATATCTTGGAAAGAAAGAAAAGAAAAATAATAGGGGAGGTCACAGGGATGATTGTGGAGGGACACTGCTGAATCTGTCCTTTGTAACGTGCAGCCTTCTAGCTGTTACATGCAATTATTTAGTTCAACTGCTTTTATGGGCCTCATCACTGATACCTGTGCACCTAACAGATGTTAATGTATTCCTCTCCAAAACACCCTTGTGAAGTAAGGAAGTACTTACCTTCTGTGTACCTCAGTTCCCCCACAACACCTTGATGAAGTAAAGAGTCCAAGGCTATACAGGATGTAGTGGAGTAAGGACTTAAACTCAGGTTTCCTGGGTCCCCAGCTAGTGTCAGAACTCCTGAACTATCCTTCATTCTTTCAAGCCTATTTGAATCTTGCTGCTTTTTTTTTTTTTTTTTTTTTTTTTTTTGCCTCCATGACCACTTCTAGCAATGAGTTTCCCAGTTTAACTTAGTGATGTGTGAGAGTTTTTCAAGGGTAGGTGTAGAGTTGATGTGACTAGTGTAGTACAGAAGATGGTATAGTATATTGAAATTCTATTGATTTTCTTTTTTTTAGATTAGATCATAAATATGCCTAATGTTTTAGGAAACCATAATTCCACCTTGCACCATGTGTTTAGTTTCATACAAATATAAACAATACTCTTATGTAATAGTAACCTAGTATTTTAGTTTAGCATATGCTGTTTAGATATAAGCACCTCAATAACAAAACGGTCAGTATTGATAGCACTGAGAAGATTTAAAGTGATGTAACTATATGATAGAGCTTTTCCTTTGGCGCACTCTGCATTATTAAAGGGCGCAGTATCCCATTTCAATTAACACATCTCAGTTTCACTAAAAGAAAAGATCAGCCTTGCACAATATAATGGGTTACTACAGCGAAACAACAAATCTCATTTAATCTAGTGGTTGGTAATTTTGAAATGCCAGTGCTCCTTGATACGCTGATTTTTTCAAATTGAAATAACTGATGGTTTGAAAGAACATCTGTAAAAACAGTTATTCATACCACAACCATTCATATGAGGATAAAACAGCAGTGAAGTTGCATTTAGTGCTAGGGTAACTCCTGGGATGCTATCTCGTAATTGCATCTCTTAGGCTTCCCTCATTATTCTGTATATTCACTGTTGGGACTTTGTTGAACTAGGAATGGGTTTCCCGTAGACTTATAGTACTTAGAAAATTTGCCAGCTGATAAGAGAGCTTCCTTTATGGCTACTTGGTAATAATAAGTCCTGTTTTCACTGTCCTCAACAATAGGAATTGGAATTTGCTGTCCCTAGAGATGTGCACACCTCTCAGGATGAAAAAAAATCTATTAATAAAGAGCCTTCTCTTTTGGAAAAAAAACATTCATGTGTTCCCTCTAGAGAGAACTTTTGTTAGGGAGAAATTTCCCAGACAAGTGGTTTGTAAAGGGCGTGGAGTGGTGGTGAATGGATTATTGGGCAAACTAGCTGGCACTATAAGGCCAAGTCTCTCTGTACAACACAGTAACACTGCAGCTGTACCAATACAGCTGCAGTGTGTCTGGTGAAGATGCTTTATGCCAGGGCTACTCAGCCCATTTGTTTGTGGCCCGTGGTATGGTTTGGGTTTATGCGGGGCTTAACATTCAGCCCATGGGTAGGAAAATGGCCTCCACTGGGAACACGCTCCACAATGGTGAGGCGTCTCCCAGGCGGAATGAGCACTGAAAGATGCAAGTGGATGGGCCGTCTGGAACAGACGGGTACAGGGTGTCGGCGTTTCTAGCTCCCAGGGAGGAGGTGCTGGGAGTGCCAGGACATTGTGGGAAGTGCTGGCTGCTTAGCCTTATGGGCAGAGCCTGAGAAGTGCTGACTGGCTCACACTGGCCAAGTTTGGGTCTGGTGCTGTGGCTTAAAGCTTAATCTTTGTATTCATGCTGGTCAGTGTGAAAGAAGCTATTTGCATATATATGTGCATGTATATGCAACCACACTTAAGTTGCGGCCTCGGCATGTGCTGTATCATTGTGGCCCCTGGGGCTTCCAAAGTTGAGTAGCTCTCCCACTGTCATAAAAATTCCCCCTCTGTGAATACAGAAGCTGTCAGCCAGAGAGGTATGCTCACAAGTGCTTATGTCAGTGTAACTGTCGCTCGAGGTGGGGGAGTATAGCAACACAAATTTTGCTGACACAGGCTGTAGTGTAGACCAGTGGCTCTCAACCTTTCCAGACTGTTGTACCCCTTTCAATAGTCTCACTTGTGTTACATACTCTTACTTTCACTTCACTTAAAACTTACTTGCTTACAAAATCATACATAAACAGATTATAGTGTCACAATGCACTGTTACTGAAAATTTGCTTAGTTTGTCATTTTTACTATATAATTATGAAATAAACAAATTGGAATATGAATATTGTATTTACATTCCAGTGTATTGTGTGTAGAGGAGTATAAGCATTTCATTGTATGAAATTTTCGTTTTGTATTGACTTTACTAGTGCTTTTTACGTAGCCAGTTGTAAAACGAGGCAAATATCTAGATGAGTTGATGTACCCCATGAAAACTTCAGTGTACACATTCTCTCGATTGAGAACCACTGATGTAGACATAGCATACATTTTAAGTTCATAAGGAAGTTTGAGTTTTTGAAGGGGTGGATGCAGGAGGAGCATTCTTGATTCTTCCATCAGCTGGTGATATGTTCCATCTTATTCTGGGATTAAGATGAAAATCCATTTTTGAATCTTTAAAAGGATGTGGAATTAGAGAGCTTTCAAGAAAATCTTATGAATTTACTCCTGGGAGAATTCTGCCTCACTGTGCATGTGCAAAATTCATGTGCTGCGAGATTTTTTTTTTTTTTCTCAGCAGAAAATAACTTTTGCTGACAAGTGCTGAAGTTATGAGTGAATTTTGCCCACCATGGGCCACTATGGAGCCAGAACAGAGAGCAGCTCCAGCTGTGGATAGGGACAAGAGGCTGCTTTCCTCAGAGTGCCCAGGCTGTAGGGGCAGGTCCCAGAGGCATGGGATATGGTGGGACAGATAGACAAAGTGAGGCACGTGGGGGAGTTTTGATAGGGAGTCACAGACTAGACTTCAGACAGGCTAGTGGAGGATAAGGATGTTAAATATTGGGCAATTGATTAATTGAATAGTTGATGCATTTTTGCATCGACTATTTGATTAGTCATTAGGGCGCCTCCCCTAAGGCTGTTGCTACACTTCAAAGGCAAAAGTGCTGAAGCCCGGGGTCAGCTGGGGACTCCCCCGCTGATTCCAGGCTCTGTATGGCACTGCTGCTTTGACGGCAGTGTTTCAAAGTGGCAGCGCCACATGGAGCCCGGAGTCAGTTGGGGAGTCCCCAGCTGATCCCAGACTCCACGCAGTACTGCTGCTTTGAAATGCTGCAAGGAGCCTGACACCGGGCTCCCCTCAGCATTTCAAAGCGGCAGCGCCGCATGGAACTCAGGGTAAGCGGGGGAGTCCCCATCTGATCCTGGGCTCCACATGGCACTGCTGCTTTGAAATGCCATGAGGAGCCTGATGGTAGATTCCCCTGCAGCATTCAAAGCGGCACCGCTGCACGGAGCAGCTGACCCCGGGCTCCATGAGGCGCTGCCGCTTTGAAGTACCCCCTCTTCTCCCACCCCTTCTTCTTCATCATCAACAACAACAACCATCGGCTCAACGCCCGTTGGTGTCCAATGCCTCCCCTCATTATTTCCTTCCATCTTTCCCTGTCCAGTGTGGAGTGGCTTAGTTTCTGTAGACTAGCTCCGCACCAATCTACTATATCATCTACCCATTCTCTGTGGGGTCTGCCTCTCCTATTCGGACCATCCATTATGCTGAATACCAGGGTCTTAACTTTTTGCTCGTTGTTCATTCTGCAGTTATGCCCGAATAGCTGTAACTTCTGTTGTATAGCCTTCTGCAGTAGGTTCTCTTTGGGGAAGCAACTAGTCGACTATCCTGTCGACTATCTGATAAGCATTTGCTTATCAGATAGTCAACTAGTCCTTCACATCCCTATTGGAGGGACAGACTGGGCGGAGGGGTTTAATGGGTGTGGAGGTGCAGACACACATGGGACAGTGGAAGAGGGTGACTGAATGGGTCAGCCAAGGTCTACATGGGAAAGGCTCCCTAACAATCCTTCTTCTCACCCCAAACTCCCTAATTCTTCCCTAGTTCTCTCACCTCCCAACAAACCTTTAAGTTCACACCTAGGCGCCTTCCCAGCAATTACTTCTCTGTCCCTCAGTAGGGATGTAAAATCCTGTTTAATTGGTTAACTGGTTAAACATTACATTTAATTGTTTAACCAATCAAAGGGGGAGCACATGGGGGAGCCATTCCAGCCCAGCTGGACTGGAGCAGCTTCCCTGGCCATTGTGGTCAGACCTGAGCAGCTCCACCACTGCGAACGGACTGTTCTAGCCATGCTGGAGTGCCCTCTGCCCACAACAGGTCCCGCAAGGCTGGAGCAGCCCCTTGCCTGTGGTGGGTGGGGAGCTGCTTTAGCCCCGACCAGTTAACCAGAGGCTAACTGGTTAACAGTTCATATCCCTAACCCTCATCTCCTCTGTAGACAGGTATTTTGAGATAATTTACCAAAATAATTGAAAATGGTGTGATTATATTCTGGGTTTTTTTGGGGGCAAATGAAATGTGCAGAATTTTACAATTGCGCACAGCATTTTTACTATTTTGATGCACAATTCCCCTAGGAGCATGAAATATCTTATTGGGTGTCTGGAAGCAAAACCTCTCACTCCCAATATATGGCTGGGGCTCTGAGGCTTAATGTTTCCAGTAGGGATGTAAATTCCTGGTTTTAAAAGTTAATTGATTTTTAAAAAAAAGGTTAAATGCTGTGTTTAACTGGTTAACCCTGGAGCAGCTGATGGCACGCCAAGGCCGGCTTGGTGTTGTGGCCAAGGCTGCTCGCGCTTTTTAACCGGTTACCAAGTAAGTATGTTGATAAGGCTGATGCTTACCAGATAACCTGTTAACGGGTTAACCCTTCACATTCCTAGATTCCAGTGCAAAAACATAATTTTAAGAGAAAAGGGGAGGGAATTCATTGGTACCATCGTGATGTCTGAATTAAGTAATCTCAACTGGAAACCCTGTTCAAGTATCTGGCGATCTAAATTACAGTGAAAGGCATTCAAGTTTGTTATTGTAAACAATTAGCTTAAACACTCATTATCTTCAAAACCCACTTGTGAAATGTGCTTTGAGAGAGCGCTCTAACCTGACTAGAGGGGCACTTGAGGTAGTTTATGGTTATTTTTTATATAAACACTCGTTAAATGATTTGGTCCCATCAAGTTGAGCACATTGCTAGGCCGTGTCCTTATTTCTGTTACCCTTTTCTTCCTTTCACTGTTTATTTAAATTCCCATTTGACATGAAGTGGTTTATGTGAAAACCTTATGGCAAGAACTTAATCTACCTGAGTGTTAGTACAGCTTCTAGCATAGAGTACCCCAGTGCAGTGTGGGTCCTTTAGACATTATTGCAATATAATTTAACTCTTCCCCCTCTGTTTTTATTTTGCTAAGTAGGGGCTAGAACTTTCTAAGCTTTTTCGATGCATGTAGCTTTTGTGAAGCCAATACAGATATCCTTAAAAGCTTGTGAGTAAATTTATTCGTATCCTAAACAATTACATTATCCAACTGTAGAATGAGGCATGGTGAACAGGTGAATTAACCTATGGCTTTGAATGGTGCAGTGGCTTGCTTAACTTATGACTATTTCTAGCCAGTCTTTGTACTTGAAGCTTTCTGTCACTGAAACCATAATAAATTAATCTGTACCTAATAATAATATCTGCTGCGGTTAGACTTACAGGAAAGAACAAATGTTTTTTACGTGGTCCCTACACTTGAAATGGAACTACTGGTATTGCTTTTCTTCATGATGAGAATTACAGGCTTTTAGGCATGAGACCAGCTGATAACTCTAATAGAGATTGGATAGGATATAAGAGTTACGCATTTTGGGTCCAATTCAAAGCCTATTGAAGATAATGGAGAGACTGTTGCTGATTTCAGTGGGCTCAGGATTATGCCTTTTGCCATTGTTGGGAGGATGTGTTGGTCACACAGTAGACCTATAAGGTAGATTGAAAGTGACTCTCTAGAAGAGAGTGAGGTTCACGGCTCGTTTCTGTTTGTAACTGCACATACATGCAGGAGACCACTGATTTCACAAGGGTTACTCCAGACTTGTATTGATTTAAATGAGGGCAGAATTTCACTTTATCTGTTCCAAGGCAGAGCTGGTTACTACAGACAAGGTGGATAGAATACATCAATTTATTCATTCCGACTAAAATAACCCCTCTTTGTTTGTGCTGTCACCATTCAGAGTGTATTCCTTTTCCAGCTGCTTAGCAACCAACCTCCTCTCCTTTTATATATGTGTCCAATTCCCTTATCATGAGATCACCCTACTTAAGCCATGTCACAAGTGGCCCTTGGCATGAGGCTGTGGGTGGGAATGGTCAGAACAACAATGTATTTGATACTGACATTTGCCCTTTAACATTAATACAGGAGTAAACTGTTCAGTGTCTTACAACTTTATTAATTTGGAGGCAGGAAGGGTAATGTCCTCTCAGAACTTACTTTTAATTTCTCTGCTTCATCATAAAGAGACTTTTAATAAGAAATAGTCACCCTTAATGCTGGGCCATGAAGTATTGTTCTGCTGCTATCCAGTCAGTAGAGAGGACCAGCTTAATAACAAAATCTGTTAACTCTATTCCAATAAGTTTACTGATGTTAATGGTGTAATATTTTTGAGGAATAAGCAAATGATTTTGTTGGCTGTCAGCAAATAAGATGTTGACCAAATAGAGAGAATGAAAATTACAATGTTCAACCCATCAGCTTTTTCTGTCTTCTAACGCCAGATGATCCTACTGTCAAATAAAACCTAAGCATTTCCTGTTTGGAAATAACTACCAAGGTGGAAACTGGTGTTATCCAGTTACCTATAGATGGGCACTTCTGGATTTGAGCTCTCTAATTATTCCAGGTGAAAAAAATTGTAACAATACAATATCAAAATTAATAAATATTATCCCTCTTATGTTTAGGCAGGATCTTAGAGAGAAAAGCCCTCAGTGTGTCCTAGGGATTAACTATGGACAGACACATTCAGTTGATTAGAAAAGGTTTTCTGTGGATTAAGATATTTTTCTGCTTGCTAAAGGGCATTTCAGGACAATAGTTCCAATAATACGTAGCTTTTTCTTTTAAAAATATTCAAAATATTAAAAAATATTCAGTTCTATTGCTGTTTGACTTTTGTAATCAAGATCAAAATCCTGGTTGACAGGTCCCTGTGCAAGTCAATCCTTAAGACTCTAGCAGTCGTCTTTTATGTAGCTGCGGTTTGTAGGTCCTGGAAGGGGTGCAGGTGAAAGTCACTTGACATTGTCTTTGACATTACAGTAAGTGCCTAGAAGCTGTGGATCAGGACTGCATTGTACAGTATTCTCGCAGTTTTGCTCAACTATGTCCTTTTTCTTTTTTTACAGGTTGTTAGTTTCTTCTTTTGGAAAAAAAAGTTTTAAGGCAATATGAAACATGTTAAGTTTCTGCCAAATTAACTATTTTTACTAGATAAGTTGTGCTATTTTTGTTTTTATAAAGCTTGATGTTTTCTTTACCTTAGATATCATTGGCTGCCTTGGTTTTGAGATCTCAGTATTTCTGAAGTCATTCTGTACGCTGGCCAGCCAACATGGACTTGAAATTATTCCTAATGCCATTACAGGAAAGGCACTTGGTATGAAGTGCAAGTTTAACAGATGAGAACTCAAAAATGTTGAGTCCTTCTTAAATAGTCTTGTGCTCATGTTAATATTTGATTAGAACATTCCTCTAGCATTAGAATCCGTGTCAGCTAGTCTTGGCAGAATAATGTGCATAATATTGTTAAATAGCTTTTTAAAAATAATTGCTGGTGACCCTTAATTTGATATTCTAGATGTCCACTTTGTACAGTTAAGGCTGCAACTAAACTACTTGAGGTGGGAAATATCCTTTTTTATAATCAAATCAACAAAAAGCCAAGTAGCTTGGTAGTTTAGTGGGGGTATTTCAGTTTTGAAGAGGGTCCTGTACTGTAATACCCCCTTTTAATTAAAAAAAAAAAAAAAAAAAAAAGGGCATGGTCAGGGAGAAGAACCTACTTTGCTAGCTTTCCCTCACTGACTTCATTTAAAATCATAATTTTAGTTTGTCAAATATGAACAATAACATCGCTACGGCTTCTTGGCTCCAGAGTAGAGATGTAAAAATGCGTTTAAAAATGTAACCATCTAATCACTAAAAATCACAGTGGTTACATGCGTTGTGGGCTCAGCAGTATAAAGTTTAAATAAGGGAAATGGATGAGGGGGAAGTGCCTTCTATAATGCCAATGAGCTTTATATTGCAGAGCCTGCAATGACGCTGCCTCCCCAGGAGCAGGGCGGGAAAGGGAAGCCAGCGAGGGCTGCCAGCCCTGCTCCCAGGGAGCCAGTGTGTAACCTGTGGAGGGGGAGGGGCAGGTCTGCCATTGACAGAAGGTGCTCTGGTGGGCTGGGGTGGGTGAGGAGCTGCTAGAGCCCCTTCTGGTTAACCAGAACCGGTAAGCCTTACCCGTTAACGGGTTAACCTTTTATATCCCTGCTCCAGAGGGTTCTTGATTCATTGGGAACTCAATGCAAAGGCCACGTAGCAGCAGAAAGAGAGTAAGGAGAGAGAGGTTTTCAATCCCTACATTTCTTGTGTGGAGGTAAAAGAGCAAGATTGTGTGGGAGGGAAATGCCCTCCATAATGCTACATCTCCTGTCTCCCACTCTTCCTCTCAAACTTTCTGCTCTCTCCCCTTTTCTTCCTATAAACCTTTTGGGGTTCATAAAGTAAAACAGGCCAGCTTTTGCAGGCCTTGCTAGATCTGTGGTGGGAGGGGCTGGAGAGAGCATGGCTTTTAAAGACTGTAGAGCCTTCCTCTCTCCACATGGCCCTTTTGAAATCTGCATGAGAGAGAAATGTTGCAGAAAGCCACTGGTGGTTTTCTGGCACCTTCCCACCAATCCTAGAAGACTCATTGGAACCACTTGCTGCCTCCTTGGGTCAGGGCTGAGGAGTCTATGATTAGTGTCTCCTTAGGATGCGCCAGCTGTTGGAATGGAACAGTTTTCTCAGGCTGTGGTTGAGGACAGATGAGTGACAGAAACTTTGTGCTCTGATGCATACAGGAGATAGCAGAAGTGGCACAGGAGTTCTTCCGTCACCATATGCCCCTCCCTCCACCATGTGGGCTGGAAACAAGAGAAGAAAGGCTTTATATTTTTATTTTTGCTGACTCCCACCAGCTACATTCCTTCCTTTCCTGTTGCTGTTAAGAAGCCAACAGGAAGGTAGCTGGACTCCTGTGTACCTCCTCTGTTCTTTAGAAGGGGAGCCCTTATCCTGAAGAAGTAGAAAAACTTTCAAGAGTGGAATTCCTTTTTTATGGGCCTTAGTGAGTTTGTTTTATGAAGTTCAAGTGCCCCCAAAATTAAGTCAGACCCCCCAGATATCATGATTGACTTTAAAATTAACTTGTTTAAATTTGTTGGTTTTTACTTGCTTTCTGGATTTTGATCCTTGTGTGCTTGAGTGATGTTTCCAGCTTCTCTCCCTAACCATGAGAGCTAGACATGTGCTTTAAAAAAATAAATAAATAGAAGCCAAGTTTTTCAACTAGTAACAAGATTCCAGGAGCTGGGACTTCAAGCTGGCTTAATAAATTTAGATTACATCTCACAATTTGGTACAAATCAGGAGTTTACAATATCAGGACTTCAGTATAAAGGATCATGGGTGGGACTGTAGGTGGCTGGGGCTAAGGAGGTATTTGCTTCTTGTGAAATCCTAAAAGTCTGATGGATTAAGGCTTTCCTCTTGGAGAACTGCTGAGGTCTGAAAAGCAGTCCTGTTACTCCAGTAAACCTTAGAATTTCAAGAATTCTAGAGTTAGACCTCTTCCCTGCCCCGATTTATTTGAAGTTAAGGTCTCACTTCCACAACAAACCACAGACTCTCACCTAAATGACCACAAGCTTTATTCTCTCTCCCTCAGTTGAGACAACAGAAGCAAAACCTACTTGTGTAATATGATGCTGATATTTATGAATGCATCAGTCATGAGCAAATGTGAGCAGAATGGGTTCAAGATCGCAGTAGAAATGGGGCTGTGACTATATTTACTTCCAAGTGCACTGAATGCAGAAATCCACAGGATGAGGAGATTGGATCTAGATGAATTTGTGTGTGTATGTGTGTTTTAAAGTGGTTAAAGGCAAAATGTATTTCTCTTCCTCACCAACTTTTAAACTGGTTAGTTTTGAGCTATGGCATTTGTATTTGAAATGCTTTCTGACCTGGTGTATTTTAATGGCTTTCAAAAACATGCTTGATTTGGAAGTCTTAAAATGGGATTTTGACTAATGGCATTAGTGTTTGGGTTATGGTTGTGCATGCCTTGTTCCTTAGACAGGTGACTTGGGGGGGAAAAAACAGTCTTCCATTTTGGAGAGTGCTTGCCTACTGAGGTAAGAGGGTCGGATCCCCCCTCTCTATCCCCATGTAAGTTGGATCAGTGTGGGGTTCCCTCTGCGGCGGAGGGTCTTGTCTATCTATGGTGGTGTGACTCTTCCCTCTGCTACCCTTATGTGAACCAGGCTCTGGAGGAGTTGGCCTTTCCTGCGGGGGTTTCCCACCCATGTGAGCTAGGATCCTGCCCTTGCATGTACACCACAATCTGAGGGGGTTCTTGTCCATCTATGAGGGTGTGACCCTGCATCCCTGCATTCCTTCATTTGAGCCAGGCTTGGGACTTGTCTTTTTGGTTTGTCTGCGCTCTTCTCTCTATCCTTGTCATGGAGGCTGAAATTGAGGGTGCCTTGAGCCTATGAGCGGGCCTTCCCAGTACTTCCCACCCGTAAGGCAGGATCTGGAGCAGCCCTGACCCTCTGGCTGGGGAGCTGGGATCAGGCATGCTTGGAGAGTGTATTCTTAATGCGTGGAGACTCAGGTGAGGAGCTGAGAATGATATACTAGACCAGTGGTCTCCAACCTTTTTAAGCAGGAGATCACTTTTTGAACTGAAGTGCAATCCAGGATCTACCTCAGACCCCAATACACTTTGCCCGCCTCCTTCATGCCCCTTCTCTGAGGCCCTACCCCTGGTCACTCCATCTTCCCTCCCTCCCCCATTCTTCCTCCCTTTCTTCAGGCAGGAGCAGAGGGTTGGGACACTGGCTCTGGTCTTGGGCTAAGGGATTTGGAGTGTGAGAGGGACTCTGAGTTGAGCCTGGGGCAGGGAATGGGGGTTCAGGGTAAGGCTCTGTAAGGGAGTTTGGGCCCAAGGGGCTCAGGGCTGGGGCAAGGGCTTGGAGTCCAGGAGGGTGTTCATGACTGAGGCAGGGTTTTGGGATTCTGGCTCCAGCTGGACACTACTTACCTCAGGTGGCTCCTGGATGGTGGTGCAGTGGGGCTAAGGCAGGCTCACTCCTGCCCTGGCCCTGCACCACACTCAAAAGCAGCCAGCAAACTCCCTCCATCCCAAGCCCTGTGCCCTACCCATCCATTCTATGGAGACAGAATACAGGGTGGGAGGGGGCACCCTGACATCAGCGCCTTCTCTTCTCCCTTCCCTGCCCTGCACAGCAAGCAGGAGGCTCACGAGGGGGGCAGCTCCAAGACAAAGGGCAGGAGATACGCAGCAGTGAGGGAAGGAAGGGGCAGCTGAAGTGCTGCGCTTGATAGCCTCCTGGCTACATACCTCAGAGATATATTTTCAGGCACTATTAGTCCCTGCTGGGTATTTTGTTTCAGTTGAGAACCCTTAACACCTCTCTGAGCCTGCCATAGGGTTGACAAACGTATAGAGCTCCTTTTCTGCTTTCCATTCTTTTTTCTTGTAACTTTATACAGCAGGGCTACGCAACACGTATATGCAACCACCCTTGGCATGTGCTGTTCATTGTAGCCCCCGGGGCTTCCAAAGTTGAGTAGCCCTGTTATACTGTAGTATAGTGGAGTGCCAGCTTCGCTCTGGTCAAGGTTGGGAAGCCTTTCCTGTTCAAAGGACGATTCTTCTAAATGTTTTAAAAGTCTTGACATTTGGATTATCTTGAAAGTTGCTAGGCTTCAAGGGAGGGTAGGGTTAGTGACTGAATGTGGGGTCATCTGAGCAAGTGGTTCCCAGGATATTGTCCCCCTTCCAACATTTCATTACATTCACAGATTCTAGCTGAAACCATTTTTGGGGGAAAGACTTTGATGTTTTTCCATTCTTCTCTCTTCTTTTTTAAATTCAGATAGTAACTGAGGTTTTTATGCCATTAATTGTAAATAAGAGCTGATGCTTGCTTCCAGTCAGCCCAAGGTGCCACCTTACATTGTGTGCTTGTTTAAACTTAAAAACAAGTACCATTGTGCTTTCTTGCCTGCTGTCCCTCATGCTCTCTGCAAATATCTGTCAAGTTACCTCATTGTACACCACCGCTTCTCAAACCATCTATTTGCCATGAGGCCTACAAAAAAGTTTGACCATGGTTAGTCTGCTAAAATTGCTATATTGCTCCCTTGTCTGTATCTGTCTTTTTATACTTAATGTGAGTTTTTTAGGACAGGAAGAGGTTTTTAATTTTTTTTGTACAGCACCTTGCACAATAGAGTCCCAATCAAGGGCTCCCATGTGCTACAGTAATATAAATAACTTGTTTTCTAACCTTTAGCTTCCAGTAATTTTGTAGCTGAAAAATAAACACCCTTGAAATGTTAGCTAAAACCAGCTATTTGGTAAGAGCTGTTGAAGGAGTGATTACATTTTTTGAGTAGGAGGGGAAAAAAGAGGAATAAGAAGAGAAGGGTAATTGGTTGACCCACTGCTGTCGTAATCCCAGAAGTTCAGCCCTGAAATCCTTACTTGATTTATCTTCAGTCATGTGAATGGTTTGATTCCTTTCAATGGGCTGACTTCATGGATCAAGTTGTGCAAGATGAGGGCTCTTGAAACTTTGCTGAAGTCCAACTTTGTGTCTGTTAATGTGACAACTAAATCTTCAGCCTAGCAAAATAAATACATGGATGTGACACCAGCAATACCGTATGTTGTAATGCCCCACCTTGCCTCCCCAAAAGCCTGGGAGATGATCAGGAGTGGACTTGGAACCCTGTTGTTTGGAAATAAATAAAAGTTCTGATTTTGTTTGAAATGTTTGCCTGTGTGTTGATTCATGAAAGACATTAATCTGCTTCTGTGGAAGAATGTAACAAGATGGAGCAAAATATCCGGTTGAATCCGTTATAAAGGTGACTAATCTGATTGGGAAGGACAACATTACATTCCTATGAATACCTCCCTACAATATTTTAGATTTTGGAAACCTTACAAGAACTTTCATAATGAATCTTAAAAGTTCAGGCAGCTTAAAGACCTTTTATAAAAAAAAAAAACAAAAACCACAAAACCCAAACAAAACAACCCTTGGCTTTTATTTTAAAATAGGCAACACGGTCTCTCCTAATCAGGAGCCTGCAGAGATTCAGCCTTTACTGAGGATTTTTCTCTCTCTCCAAATATCATCCTGTTTTTGGTTTTTTTTTAAGTGCTGCGCCCATTTCACTTTTCCTAGAGTTATCATTCTACACAAATATAGTATGTAGTTTCCTCCTGGATGTTCAATTTTTGACAGCTTGCTTAAGACACCCACCTTAAGTTTAAAATCAATTTAAAAGAACCATTAGTTTTGCAACTTTTTTTTCTTTTTGCTTTTCACTGGAAGCACTAGGTCTAGGGATGCCTAGTTCTCAGCCTTAGAACTGTCCAGGCACGCAGGGCACTTCTAAAAGTGGAAGTAGCAACTGTTCCTCACTTATTCCTGGCATTCAGAGTGTCCCAGATTGGCACATCGCAGCTGGGTAGCTCAGAAATCCCTGGTGAGATGAATACAGTGGGAACAGCCTGTTAAAAATAAAATTGGTCAAGCTGCTTGAGTTTCTATGTTTGTGCTGCTAACTCTCCCCTTCCCGCACAACAGCCCAGTGGCAGTGAGGTCTTAGAACCTGGAACCATCATGCTGAGTGGATCTGTGTCAGAATTCCTGCCAAAGCATGAATGTCTACTCTGCATTTAAAACAGTAGTGTAATCCCAAGTCTATAGGCGCACGTTCTTAGACTTGCTGCCATGTGTGTTTTGCAGTGTAGAAATACTCCAGTCACAAGTGTCTTTGCCAAGCAACTTCTGTTCCTCCCCACTCCACCCTTCCACTGGCCCCTTGTTTTCATCATGAGTATTTCCCAGGCAATAGATCCCTACGTTTTTCAGATGGTCGTTGATTGGCGGTGGTCTGTGGTGATATATCATTAGCAGGATTGGCTGATTTTTATTTGAGGAATGAGGTGCATTCAGCACTTAAGACTTCACAGAGAATGTTGAGCAAAAGAAGCTTTACTTTTAAAAAGTAGTAAAACCCAGCCCAGTGTATTTCTACTTGTACCATTTTATACCTTCACGCCCATCTGTTTTTTGAGAGTCGCTGCAGGGGGGAAAATACAATAATTTATTGAAAATCTGAAGTACTGAGGTGTTTTTGGCAGAGGACATAATTAAAAGATCTAGTAGAGAACTTGTCTTCAAGTGCTGTAGAGCTTTATCAATTTTTTGTTCTCGATAGATGTATTTCTTAAAAAATAAATTTTTATGTTTGGTTATCCACCAGCTTAAAATAGTCTTTCACCAAAGCAGATTCCTTTTCTGGCTATTGTTCTAATAAGGGCTAATTCTCATTCTCTCTCTCTCTCTCTCTTTTGAAAAAAAGCTGACAGCCTCCAACATAACATACTTTTTGGAAGAGAACACAGTGGATTTTTATTTTCATAAAGGGCTTATGCATTTTTAAAAAGAAGTTTTCCATCTTCCTCCATTAAAGACCCTGAAATTGGCAGAACAAAAGCTTATGGTTAATTTCATGAAATAAGGTTTCAAATTGTATTAAAAGGTGGATGTGTGGTGTGGGTTTTTTTTTTGTTTCTATCAGTACTGGTATCTTCCAAGTAAGAAATACCACAAACAGGCTTTGCATTTGTTAATTATTTTGTTCTTCTGAACTGCAGGTGCAGAGGAGGCCACCTGCTTAGCTCAGTCTCACATTGCGCTAAAACTTAACTTTACATTTTTTCTCAACCTTTCAAAAAACTGAGGTAGTGACGATGTGTGTGAATCTGGACTCACTCGCCACATCGCCCACCTGTGGAAAAAAATTCAAAATATTGTAGATGAAACTGCAGAGTTAAGTCTACTCTTAAT
Organism: Rafetus swinhoei; assembly: GCA_019425775.1. NCBI lineage: Eukaryota > Metazoa > Chordata > Testudines > Trionychidae > Rafetus > Rafetus swinhoei. The sequence continues at coordinate 45,564,754 of CM033449.1, forward strand.
CCCCTCCTTTAAAAAACGAAAAAAAGCCTCTTTAATTTCTCTTCCCCCACATTTGCAATCCTACATTTACAAGGCAATTTAGTAGGTGGCAAAAGGTATGGTAGCTCATGTTCAGTACCCTATGGTAATCTGGTCCCCAGTAACACATATCCTGCCACCCTTCCTCATGGGAGCAGTCTCAGCAGTTTCAGCAAGAATGCTCATGAGTAGCCCTTACTAGTGACAAAAGGTGTGGCAGGCAGCGATCTTGTGATGGAATAAACAAGGAAACTATATGATGTTTGGGTCTAGTTCTACACTGCATGCTGAGCTGAGATGCCTGTTGATACCAGTGGGAATCTTGGCTGAGCAAAGCATGGAAGAACCATTTAGCGGATTTGACGGTGGTTTCCCCACTCAACCCTTCTCTTTACAATGGTCTGGATGCATAGCCCTTTATCATAGGTAATTATTTCTATAGCAAGCTTAAAGTCATTTTTGTCTTGACATTTGGTTTGTTACTCTTGTTCTTACTGACAATTATTCACTGGCATTAATGGATTTCTGCAGACTGAGCTCTGTGCAGGAGTCTCCAACACACTTTGTGTGCCATTTATCAAGTCCATTAAACCAATAACTCTCAACAGTACTTACAGTACATTAGTTCACTCCATATCTCAATATCTGGAGCCTTGGCTTAATCATTAAGTTGACAAATCCTGGAGGTCCCTATTCCCCCTTTTTTTACTTTTATCATATTCCTTAGTTAATATTTTGAATGTCAATTTTGATGAAAAACAATTACTTGCTTTTGGCACATTCTGGACATTACTGGCTCCTTGTATTAGGTTTAGGTCATATACCATAAATCACTGAAGCTTATTTGCAACTCTCACTGCTGAGCTAATGGACAAGTAATAGTTGCACCTGGAAGACTTGTATTGAACAGATTTTTGACCAATATACATTTATCCCATTTCTGATTTTTAAAATGAGAATCAGTTGTGCGCTGAATCAGTGGTTTGTTCTGTCTGGAGAAGATTTGTTTCCTTATGTGTCTTTGTCACTGATAAGCAGCTAAAAAAGGAAGAACACTCAACATCTATTTCTTGGTAGATTTAGACTGCTTGTCTGGTGCAGCATGCCCTAACAATCCCTGCCAGTTCAGTTTCTGCTGGCATATATCTGACTTCTCCTTACAGTCTCAGGTACTTCTTCAGTCCTAGAAGTACTTTTCACACAGATTACACCTATAACTTACTACTAAAAGCTAGAATGAGTTGTGACTTTCTTTAATTTTTAGTGTACTGGTAAGTGATCCTTTTCATGACATGTCAGTTTGTTCCAGGTATCTGCTAACCTGAATGCACTGTATGAATCTGATAGGCTTCTGTTGAGTGACTTCAAATGGAATGATTGTGGGTGTGGAAGGGGGAAAACAAAGGTCGTTTTCATTATTAAAAGAATAAACAATGATTAGACGGGCTGAAGAACTGAAGTTCTTTCCAGCAAGCTATCCATTTCCAGTAGTCCTAGTTAGCTGACATATGCTGTGTGTGTTCATTTGTACCCATCTCAGGTCAAAAGTTAGACTGCCTGTATTAACACTTTTATGGTTTTGCCTTCAGTTTCAGTCTTGGATGAATTTTTTTAAAACTTGCAAATGCCTTTAAAACACAAGAATTGGTGTCTATCTTTAATTAATTTGTTTAAACTAATCTCAGTAAAACATCTTTGGGCCCAAACTATATCTTTCCATAAAAAAATGGGTTTGTATAAAACCCAATACAACAGAAAGATGTCTGCCAAAGAAAATGCAGTGTAAATAAGTCTTATTGTTTTATTTTTTTATAGTAAATATTCCCTATGGCCTTTGCAACTAAAGCATTTGAGCAAGAAGAACTTGAAAATGAAACTGACTCCACTGATTTTTTTTTTTTGGGGGGGGGGTCTGGCTAAGAGAAATACCAAATACATAACAGGTCAACTCCCTACTAAGTCATCTCCCGTGGGACTTACATGGGAGCCGGCAGTGTGTCCTCTCACATCTTGGTTTTTTTCTTTGTTACTAGATCTGGAAATTGTATATTTTCAGTGTTCAGAGGGGATTTGTTCCTTTTGCTCCTGGCTGGCAAGAGAACAATGAAAAAGGCAGTGAGAGGACAAGTGTGGTGTGATGCATGAATTGGCAATCCTAGCACTCCAGTATTTCTGTGCTGTGTTGCTGGCATTTTAACTCTGTAGTCTGTATTAGAGGATGTCTGTTTTTCTGTGTCAGGGGAGGGGAGGATGTTCTTTGTAAGAATCTGGTCCTGATAAGAATGCTAATGATTCATATCTGTAGAAAATGGAGTCATCCTATAGGAATGGCCTACTGGGTCAGACCAATGGTCCATCTAGCTCAGCATCATGTCTTCTGACAGTGGCCAGTGTCAGATTCTTCAAGGGAATGAACAGAACACTGCAGTTGTCCAGTGATTCCTCCCCTGTCATCCAGTTCCAGCTTCTGGAAGTCAGAAGTTTAGGGACGCCCAAGGCATAGCATTGCATCCTTGTCCATCTTGGCTTGCAGCCATTGATGGATCCATCCGTGAACTTATTGAACTCTTTTTTGAGCACAGAATTCCAAAACAGGCCAGAACCACTGCAGGCTCTCTGTCATGGGGCTGACTCACCACGAGGGCGCCACCAGCCGGTAGCCCTGAGAATTAGCTCGTTGACTCACTGGATGCCTCCCTCAAGCTGGTGTCTCCCTGTGTTCTTGCTTCCCTCTCTAGTCCAGAACCTTGTCATTCTTGGACCACGGCGTCCTCTTCAGGACACTCCCCTCCGGCAGTGGCCACTCTGGGGGGTAGGTGTTTATCCAACTTCGCACTTGAGGGTCCTCCCCTCCCAAGGGGCACCCAGTTCTTCTCCCAGGGGCACCCAGTTCCCCTGTACCCACCTTGCTTCAGTGACCCTCTGCCAGTCTTCATCTAGCCCTTGCCTCAGGGGCAAACTGCAGTCCATAATGGCCACTCATCATTGGCAAAGGGGTGTGGACCTGCTGCCTTTGCCTACCATGGCTGCCTCTCTGCAGCCCTAGTGGCTTCAGGCCCTGCAGCCTGGGAACTAACTTGGCCAGAGCTTCCCCAGCCCTGCCTTCCTTGCTCCGCTTCCCTGGCAGCCAGTCCCTCCTGCTTTCTATTCAGAGCAGCAGTCAGTTCTCCTTTCCCTTCAAGAGCCCTTCTTTATATAGCCCCCAGCTGGGCCCTCATTAGCAACAACTGCCTCAGTTGAGGCTTCACTCTCAGCCCTCACTCAGGGCTTGGTTTTTGCCCTTAAAGGGCCAGTGCAGGGCAAGCACCCTGTCACACTTTCCCATGGTCCCTGCCCAAAAAGCATCAATCCCTGGCCTGGAGAGACTTATCTCTTAAGGCTACAGAATATTTAACTTTGTATGTATCTACTCAGTTTTTAATTTTTTTGCTGAAACTGACCTAGGTTGCTATTTTGATACCCCTTATAATGGTAGGGGAATGGCTGGAATCCATTTTGGTCATATGGATTTTTGCACTGAGAACTGGGCTGAGACAACATCAGTTCACATAGGACTCCAAATGGATACCAGTATGGAAGACACCTAAGATTACGGCTGACCTAGACAGGATTCAAGATGGTGTGTGAAGATCTGTATCTAATTACAAATCAGAACTCTCTAGGTCCTTACTGGGGAGAATTCTTTGAAACTTTTGTTTTCTGTCTCAAACGAGAAGGGTAAATTATTATGCCTCTGAGCTGTGGTGGTATCTTTACTTTCATGTGAGTGGGAAGTCTCCTTTGGCACCTCCTTCTTCTGTCAGGAGCAGCTGTACCTCAGTTTCCCTCCAGCATGCTGATTTGAATAAATGCTCTATAACAGAATATCAAGTTCCAAAGTTATTCTCTCTCTTCCTGTGTTCTGAAACACATTGTCCTCTAGCACTTGTACGGAAGACCTTCCCGCCTGGAGCCTTGGGAGATGCAAAGTGTTATAGAAGTACTGAATATTTAGAGTAACTTGTCCAGTAACATGCTCCTCCTTCTTTCCTCCTGTAGTTTCAAGTTTAGGCATAATTAGTAAACAGGAAGAGAGGAACTAATTGAAGAGTAAGATGCAATCCTTTGCTAAGAAAGAAACACTTCTCAGTTGTAAGTGAATCAAATTCTCTTTTTACCTTTGTTAGTCTATTGTTGAGCTTTCTGATGCCATTTATAGACTATGGATGACTTGGTACTATATAGGTAAGCTCCCATTGGCTTGGCCAAGCCTGTGACTTCAGCCTAACCTGATAGAGCTGTCATATGTATAATACCAGCGGGCTCGGTTCTATGCTTTCATGAACTGTAGAACTTGTATAAGGAGACACATCTGTGAGTTGGGAGAAAATCAAACTACTCTTGGGCTTGGTCTACATTACAAGATTTGCTGCAAGAACCTATGCAAATGAAGCATGGATTAGCATTTCCCCGTGCTTACTTTGCATACTCTTTCGTTCCTTTTTTGCGCTAGGGGAAAGCGGAACGAAAGCGAGTATGAAAATGAAGTGTGGGGAAAATGCTAATCCGCGCTTCATTTGCATAGGCTTTTGCGGCAAAACTCGTAGTGTAGCCATAGCCCCATTGAGACTAGTTCCATTTACCTATGTGATGGATTTTCTGTCTCTGTTGAACTTAGGGTGTACAACCAGGTCTCTCCATCACTGACTGAGTATTATCCTCCCACTGGAGAGCCAGCCAGCCAGCCAGCCAATTTGTTCTGCCTCCTAGCAGCACAGGAAGGTTCTGGACTTCATCTACAGAGCACTGTTTCCAGATCCCCCTTCCTTTATATGATATATAATACACACACCATTCCTCAGTTGAGTGGCCGACTGACTTCAGCTATGTGTTTCAAAGGTCCTGCCAGTGTGATCCTCCTCGTCTTGTGCTCACTGATACATTAAACTCTGTCAAAGGAAAAGGAAAGGACCAAAAGTACATTGTCTCTGCCCCAGAGAGCGAATTAGCTTTCTATTTGATTATAGCAGCTAGCGTACTGGAGACATGGCTCAGATGGGTGCCTCTAGGCACCAGTAGAATGTATTGATGTACTTACCAATGGGTTTCACTGGTATTTGCTGACAACAGAGCTGTCAAATAGTTAAAAAAATCGTGAGATTAAAAAATAGCCACAATTAATTGCAGTTTTAGTTATTCAGTAATAGAATGTCATTTATTTAAATGTGTAAATATTTAGGGATGTTAAATATTGGTTAATTGAATAGTTGAGTAACCTCATAAATTCTTATCGGTTAGTCGACTATTCTATAGTACCTGGGAGTGGGGCCAGCAGTATCAGAGGCAGCAGTGTGGGGTGCCAGGCGGGAGCTGGTCTGGCATGGGAGCCAGTTTAAAAACCAGCTCCTCTCACAAACTGGCTGCTGTTACCCCATGCTGCTGCCTCAGATAGAGAGGCAGTAGCGTGGGGTGGCAGCAGCCCCTGTCCGGGGCGGGTGGAATGTCTGTGCTCCAGGACCCGGCATGAGCTAGAACTGAGCTAGGCTGCCTGCCAGCCTAGCTCCTAAGGGTATGTCTACACTAGCCACCCTAGTTCGAACTAGCGACCTTGCAAATGAAGCCCTGGATTAAAATATCCCGGGCTTTATTTGCATGTTCCCAGCGCCGCCATTTTTAAATGCCGGTAGTTCGAACTCCTGCCGCGGCTACACGCGCACGGGCTAGGTAGTTCGAATTAAAGCTCTAATTGAACCACCGTTACTCCTCATTGCAGGAGGAGTAATGGTAGTTCAATTAGGAGCTTTAATTCGAACTACCTAGCCCGTGCGCGCGTGTAGCCGCTGGCAGGAGTTCAACTACCGGGCATTTAAAAATGGCGGCGCTCGGGAACATGCAAATAAAGCCCGGGATATTTTAATCCAGGGCTTCATTTGCAAGGTCGAATGACTACATTAGCCACCCTAGTTCGAACTAGGGTGGCAGTGTAGACATACCCTAATACACTTTAAATTCAGAGCCTCAGCAGAAGTAGGTCCTGGATCCATTGCAAGCTAAGACTTAGCCAGGTTGCTGGCCAGCCTGCTTAAAAATTTACTTGGGGGGCGGGGGGAGAGAAATGCGTGTAGTCTATAGCATTAACCAATAAGCTTTTGCTTATCAATTAATCAACTACATTATTACATCCCTAGTTCGCAGCATTTATTCCTGAGCCACCAGCAGCAGACAGGTTCCTCTGACCCCAGCTCAGCAGTAACCCAGGTACATGGGTGGGTGGGGGAACACCCTGAGGTCAGCCACCATCTCTCCACCATTGTGCAGGCTACCAGTGATGGACCCGTCTCATTTCACAGTCAAAGGTCTACAGAGACTAAAGGCCCACCTTGAATCAGTGAACTGAAGAAAACAAACTGTTCAGTGAAGGAAGCAACTTGACCATTGGAAAGCTTTTTCTCAAGTGTTTGGCCATGAGCTAATAGTCACAATAGTAATATGGAGAGAAGTTGGCACCTTCTCCACCCTCAAGAGAAACTACATAGAGTTGCAGTACCTGAACCATCTATTTTCTTTGTCACTGAATTCTAACTATTTTTTTCCTTAGCCCTAGGCTGTGCGAACTAATAGATCAGAAAGCTGCTGTTAGAGTGGTGCACTCTCTGATCAGTCAGTGCCAACACCCTGTCCTGTATTTATTTATTTAAAAGAAAATCAAATAGCGTTAGAAGCACAACACAAAATGTTCCCTAGCATCTGTAACATGGTGCACATTTCAACTAAAAAAGTAATAAAAATAATTCAAAATGTTTTTAATCTTATAAAACATATATCTTGCAGAAATAGCAAGATGTCATATGCTGATTCAATTAACAGTTTTGAAATGACTTTTTTTGGGGTGGAGGGTAGGAAGGGGAAGAATTGTAGTAACCTTTATCCTTTTGGAATGTGATTATTTCTTGGTATCTATGTTGTTTGAATTTTTGAATTTTTTGGCTGAAATTCAGAATGTGAAAGTTAATAGGAATTGGTCTGCAATAAATTTAGACTCGAGATTGTGTAAGAGACTGACTGTTACTTATCTTGGTAGCAGATTCAAATCTGCTTGCTATCACTATGCCACACTGAATCTGTTTTCTGTCAGTAGCTATGGTTGGAGATGGTGGACTTTTATAACTCAGGCTTAACATTTCATTCTAATGATACATTTTAAAATCTCTGCTATTTGTATGTATACCACAAAATAGCATTAATTTGGAACTGGTTAAAATCTAAAATGTCTTGTGGCAGACTTGGAATAAAGACCTGTTTTGAGGTTTGAAGATTAGGTTTAAACATAGTTTCTCTCATTTGTTGCTCTTCCGCATACTGCAAAAGTTTCATAAGACACTTGTGCTTCTGTTGTATGCACCCATCAGATTTAATAATTATGGAAATAGAGAGAAAATATTGTAGAAATTACATCTGTGTTGATCAGTGAAGATAGGAATTGCAGTAACCTGGACCTGGTTACTAATGCATCAGTGCATTATTATGTAAACATGCAGATTTATGAAGGGTAAAATGCTGTAGCACGCATGCAAGTCAGTATAGTTTTAAGTTCTAGGGTATTTTAAAGAGTGAGAGGGCATTTTAAGAGGTTGCAATCTTGAAAAGGATACTGATAGGTGGTTATAAAGGGTCCATGTCAGCGGGAGGCAGAGCTGACTCCTGCTGTTGCCCATTAAAGGGCAACTGCAATGTCACAGTCTATAAACAAGCAGTTTATATGGCCTACTCCTGGGTCAGGGCAGGGCGGAAAGACAAAAGTTTACCAGGAGCAGTTCAATAGCTGGCAGAGAGCTGACAAGCGCAGGGGTTTTGCCCCCACAGGAGGAAGCCTGGCACCCGAGGGGAGGGACGCAGGGGGTGATTCAGACCCACCCGCTCCACTGTGTCCCAGCTCAGGGCCCTCACAGTGGCAGCCACTGGGTTGGCAGGGATTCTGACTGCAACATACCGGCCAGGTCTGTGGGTCAGCAGGGATCCAAGCCTCAATGCTCTACCCACCCGACCTCCATCTCCTCAGCCGCCTCGGGGTTGGCTGTTCCTGGGCCGCTTCCCAGTTCCCACTGGGGGCCTACCTGCCTTGGGCCGTGCTCCTTGGGGTCAGCTGCGGTCAGAGGTACTGGCAGTGTGTGCATTGTTTCCTGCTCTGGCAGGGGCCTGGGTGATCTGGTCCAGTCATTGGGCCCAGCAGGTGTCCTGGAGGCCTCGGCGGGTCTTTGGGCTGCGTCAGCGGTCACTGTGGTCTGGGCCAGGCGTCGGGCTGTCAGGGGTTCTGGGGGCCCAACCCAATTCTTCTGTTGGGTGCAGCATGGCTGGGCCCTTCGTTGCTGGAGCTGGGACCAAGTGTCTGGCCTGTTCAGCCGCTGGGTTCCAACTGAGCGCTGAGCTCTTATACCCTGGGTCCCGCCTCCCTGCTTTCTGTGGGTAGGGCTGGATGAGGCTGGGCCTACCCACCAAGGGTTCTTAGAGGGCCCTTCCTCTTCAGGGTCAGAGGGAGGCCATGTTGCTGGCCTAGACTCCTTATAGCAGTTAGAAGAAATAAGGTCTAAAATGTATTTTTTACATACACATGGAGTAGGATTTTCAAATAATGTTTGGTGTTGGCCTAACTGTTCCCACTGACTGCAGGAGATCAGCAGTAGGCCAATATTGAGTGCTTTTGAAACTGCCACCTGAGGGATAGGAGGAATCTTTAAAATTAAAAACCAAAAAGAAAAGAAAAAAAACAAGTTGCTATTTAAGAAAATATCTTCAAATCCTAGAATAATTCCTGTGGAGTGGGGGAAGGGGATGGAGAAGGGAAGCTGATTTAATACCATAGTACTTAAAATTATGACACTCATTTTCTCTGGCCACACATTTGTTTTCTGTAGAGAGTTTCGTTAGGGTTGTCAGGTATCTGGTTTTGAATCGGACAGTCCAGTATTTGAGCTTTCTGTTCGGGGAAACAAATTGAGAAAATATGAGAAAATATAAATGTCCTGTATTTTCTAAATAAGATGTAATGTAGATTGTGATGTAATGTCAAGTCTGTCCGATATTTTTGTTGAAACCATCTGGCAACCCTAAGTTTCGTTGACATGAATGGACATTTTGAACTCAAATTGAGGATAGGATATGACATAGGTAAGTTTTACATTTCACAGCTTGAAATACCAATGTGTTAAAAAATGTTCAAGTCCTTGGGTGATATTGGTAGGTCCATTAGAGTAACACTATAATCGCTAGGGAATCTTCAAGGAGATTGTGAGACTCAAGTAGTTGAGGCATAAAAACTGTATGTGCCTATGTAGTACCCTCCAGTTCTCTTGCATCTAATTCTCAGATGACTGTGGGGACAATGCAGCTATATTATCCAATATATAATATTGGAGGGTGAAATTCTGACTCACTGTGGGTAATCCTAATCTGAAGACCCCTTTGAAGCTTAAGTTTAAATCTGTGAGTTTTTTGTGTGGTAGTACTCTGTCACCCTTTAAATGTATTATCATGACCCTTTAAATGTATTGCCATGCTAGAATTTGGCTTTTTGTACTTTACTTTGTGCTCTAACTGTAATTTGAGCTGGTTTATCTCTAACAAGACTACAAAATCTTCAGGGAGTCAGAAAACTGTATAAGTTATTAGATAAAAAAATTGTTGATACTCTAATATAAGCACTTTCATTTAGTAAGATAATATTGATCTGAGAAGCTACTTTGTCAACCTGGCTCCTGCGTTCATATGTAAATCATACCACTTTTTTTTTCTTTTGGAAGCTTGGCATAAAATCATCTCTGGAAACAATAGTTGAACTATGGCTGAGGCAGATCATAGACTTCCAAACAGGGAAGCAAACAGGCAAAATGCACATTTGTCTGAAACCCTGGGAAAATGCTAGCAGTTAATGTCTCCCATGGAACTAAACGGAAATTTGAGAAGCTTAAGGACCATTTGCACAAGGTAGCTTTGTGTAGATTGAGGAAATAATAGGGATTGTTGCATGACACGTACTAGATATTCACCAAAAATGTACCTTTTGATTTTTAATATTGTACAGCAGGGGGTGGGGAACCTGTTTTGGGTCAGGGGCCACTGACCCACAGAAAAATCTGTTGGACAGGAGGCAGCAGGGGCTGGAGTGCCAGTGTGGACTCCCCAGTGCTGGGGTAGGGAGCAGGGGTGGCAGGTTTGTATAATTTTTGGTGGTGCCCAGAATGGGTCTAGTCCCCCCGCCTGTCCCCCCGCCCTGTAAGCCGATATATATTTTATTAAATAATGTAAAAATGGACTGGAAACCGTAAGCGTTTAACAGTTTCCCTTTATTGCACAATATCACTATCGTAAGAAAAAATTATGTAACTAAGAATATCAACGTTATTAATACTCTTTTGAATATGGAAACAACCAAGCACTCTTTGATCAATAACCCTCAAAAGCAAATACTTTCTAAAATTAAAACAAATATAGCCCCTTCTTTTGCAATGTTCTTCAGGAGGCAGCAAACACTTTTCGTTGTTGTTTGGTTCTTGAAATGAAGTCATTCAGGAGACTTGCAATGTCCAATTCAGAGGTAGAGTTCTTATGAACGTGCAGAAATGCCAAGTGATGTAGACGTTCTTGGCCCATTGTCATTCGCAAATAATTTTTCAGTCGGCGCAAGCAACTGAATGATCACTCAGTGTTGCAGGTTGTAGTTGGAATTGTGTAGAATAATTTCAGGAGAATTGTAACTTCTGACAACATGTCACTCAAGCCTTCGTTTTGTTTTAGAAATTGTTTCACTTTGCTCACTGAATTAAGCTGGCAATTTCTTGATCTGCAAATATCACTCAACATTTCTAAATGAAGAAATAGCTTCTCTGTGTCAACGTCACCATGGAAAGCTTCACTTATTGGGACAATGTCCTGTTTCGAGCCATTTGCTGCCTTAGTTATAAGCTTCTCCAATTTTACTGCGAATGTAAAGCTTTCTGTTGAAAACCTCTGTTCAATGGCAACTTTGCAAGCATCAATGATCCCAACATATAGTTGATGAAAATACTCTTTGGGGTGACTGAAGGTGTGAGGAAGGCTTCCATGGTCGAGCCAACTCGGTGGCTTGCATTTTCTCAGGAGTGTAGGATCATCTAAATAAAGATTTCTTGCCTTCTCTACTGTTGTTTCCCAGAAGTGATTGTATGATGAGTCGGTGCGCATCCCACTCAACACCTCTTGCAACAGGCCAACTTTCTTCATAATGCTTGCCAGTGACATGTTTGGGCTTTAGCTTCTTCTACAGGATTTTTGCATTAGCTTCTTCTACAGGACCCATGGCTTTCACTAGAATTGTTAGTGTAAAGTACGTTGAAAAAGATTGAAGTTGCTTCGGGAATCCACTACATTTTAAGCCAAATTCATCGGCAGAGTAACTAAGTTCATCAAGGCAGTTCATCATGGCCTTGTAGTTGTGGAGCAGTGATTTTAATGCTACTGATCCTTAGTGTCCATCTTGTTGGGCACAAGGGTCGTAAAGAAGGTTCCCCTTCACTCTGAAACTCTCTGAATGCTGTCATATGTTTTGGTGACTCCCTGAAGGCATTGGTGAGATCTTTCACCATCAAAAACATATGACGACATTCTTGAATATTATGCAGGGCATCCTGCATGGCAAGATTAAAGGAATGTGCAGCACAGTGCACAAATTTCGCTCTCGGCTGTTGATCCTTCACTCTGGCTTGGACCCCAGTACATTTGCTGGACACATTACTGGCTCCGTCGTAACACTGCCCCCGGCAATCAGAAAAGGGCAAATCACACCTGAGAAGTGTATCTTCCACAATTTCGAAAAGAGAAGCAGCATCCGTTATGTCAGTTTGGGAAAACCCAATAAACTCCTCATAAATCTCCCAGTCTTCACTAGAAAAGAACCTTAAAAAAAAACCTTACTTGTTCTTTTCTTGACAAATTGGTAGTCTCATCCATTACAATGGCATAAAACTTAGAAGACTTTATCTTTTGCACAATTTTTCTTAGCGCCATCATTGCCATCATTTCGATTATTTCGTTAATAACCTCATGTGACAGCCACTTGTATTTTGTGCGATTAAGCCACTGTCTCAGTTCCTCAGAATCTGTACTGCGTAGCAACAAGAGCTGCATCAACTTTGAATAACTCTCATTATGTCCATGTAATGCTATTCCTTGTTGAGCTAGGTATTGAACACTGGTAAAAATATTGTGCAGTGCAGTCCTAGCTGATTGTGATTCTTTTCTGTAACTGGCCGACATTAGTGCAGAAACTTTTACCTGTGATTGCAGAGCAGCATACTTCATTACCGCTTCCTTGTGACAGGAGGATTTTTCATGTGATGTAAAACCGTGCAATGCATGTCTCCAATCTTGAAATCCAGACGAAATGTTGGTTCAGCCTTCGTAGAAAATATTAAGATCTTCTTTTCAGAACAGTTTTTGGAGACTGAGCAAAAAGCTCTGTTTAATTCGCTATTGTACTCCAACCACTTAAATCTTGATAGCCAAGACTGCTGAAAACTCCTTTTCTTATCTTGTAGATTCGCCATATCTTTCTTTTGTATAACTTCAGTTTGAAAGCTGGGTGTCAAACTCAGGCCGTCACTTGATGAATTACCCTTTTCTTCTTTTTCTCTGGGTAACTTTATTAAGAATTTATCCATTGTTGATTGCTAGTGGTCCTACAAATCTAAAATTTGTTGCTGGGATACAGCGCGCCGGTGCCACGAGATTACAAGGGTCAATTAAAAGTGAAAAGTCAGAAGCAGCACTAGCCTGCTTCAATATATTATATTTCACTTTTTTTATATATATTTGCACCCCTTTTTCCTGGGTTATCCACACAAACACCATAGTAGCATAAGCATTGAACGAACCCATTGTGGATTCCATTGTGCATCAAATATATTATATTTTGTTGTACCTGTTGTGACAAAGTGGGAATGTTCTTAATGTTTTCTCTGATGGACACATGACCGAAAGTAAAGTTCCCTCTCTAAGGACTTTTCCCACCATCCTCCTACCAATAGGGAGGGATTAGTTTGGCCCCCACCAAACCGCCCTCATGCAACTATCCTGCAATTGCATTAACCCACTGTGTGTGACATTAACTCGGGGGTGGAGAGGCTGGGGGAAGTGTTCCCTCTAAGAGTTTCCTCGCATGAGCAGAATGAATTTTGTGTTGTGCACCAGTACTGAGTTCATGTGGCTTGTTTGGATGTGCCATTGTGGCACCCAAGTTATTAATAAATATCTTATAAACCTCTACCCTTTCCCTCTGCTGCCATGTCTCCTCCCCTTGCTCCATCAGCTCCCCTGGTGCCTGCTGCCCTCCAACCCCTCACCCTCCTCTGCTGTCCTGACTCAGACTCCTGCCCTTCTCACTGCCCTCAGCCCTCCTGAGACCTGCCCCCCTCCATCAGCCCTTCTCTCCCCCCTGTGCCCACTCCTCCAGTAGCTCCACTCTGATCATGTGAGCTAGCCCTCCTTATCCCCTCTCCTAAAACCTTCCTCTACACACCTGCCCTGCCTCTCTCCTCTGGTGCTGTTGATCAGGCCCCAGCTGCTTCCGGGGCTCCAGACCACTTGCCGGGCCTGGAGCTAGGTCGCGCCGTGTAACTCTGGGCCGAGCGGTTTTAAAGACCCGGACCGTGACGTCACACCATGCCTGGGCATCTCCCCCCTCTCAGCTGTTGCGCGGCGTTTCAGCACGCCACGCATGCGCTCCCTCCACCCCACAGTGCCCCCCGCCGGGAAATTTAAAGTGTGGGGCCGTGGCCCAGGGGGGTGGGGGGGCTGGCAGGTGGGGGCCAGGGCCTGCTCCAGGCAGGGCCAGGGGAGAGTCCCAGCTCCAAATATTGGTGGAGCAGGGCCCCTGGCTCTGAATATTCCTGAAGCATGGGCACCACGAGCCCATATAACTCGCCGCTTATGGTGGGGGGGGGATCTAGGCAAGCCAGCGACCCGCATCTAGCCCCTGGGCCTTAGGTTCCCCACCTCCATTGTACAGGAAAAGGTAGTAGCTGGAGGGCTGAGAATAGGCCCCATTTCCCAGTATATTGAGCAGTAAGTTTAAACTGGCAAAAAGAAGCTTATCCAAAAATAGCCTGAACAAGAGCTGTTAGCTTTTCTTGAAGCCAGAAAACTTCTGTTGTCTTGCTGACTTGGTCCAGGAGTTCTCCTGTAATAGTGCCAAAAAACACACTGAACTGCGTGAAGAGGATGTCCTGTTATGTTCTTCTGGGGATAGTCCAGACACCACAACCGGGGCCTTATCCTCACTTCTCCAGAAGTACTCATTACTTGCAGATACCATCAAATTCAGGGGTGCTCAGCATGTCTGAAAATCAGGTCTCTATTTTAGAAAGATGTTGGAACTGAGGAACTGGCTATTCCCTCTCTTCCCTCCTTAGGTACTATCTGTATCTTAGCTACTTTTAGGGGGTCATACAGTTGGTTCTTTTCATTGAAGACCTGTTTCTGCAGTGGCAAACTTTAGGCTATGTCTACACTGCATCCCTCTTGCACACAAGCCTATGCAAATGAAGTGCGGATTAGCATACTGTTGTTTCATTTGCATAATTAATTAGGAGCTGGTTTTGCGCAAGAGGCTTTTGCGCAAAAAGGAGCCATGTACACAGCTCCTTTTTGTGCAAAAACACCCTCTTGCGCAAGAGCTGTTCTTCCTTATTTTATCTAATGTGGAAGAAAAAATCCAAACAAACACATTTAAAATAAACAAGCTGTTCAGACTTACTTTATTTCTGTTAAAACATCATAATGAGCATAATTTTAAGTATATTTTCTGCACAGGTTGCGTTTTAAAGAGCTTGGTTATTTTTCAGGGATTCAGTAAATGTAGTACTTAAAACTGTCACCATTTCTTTTCTTAACATAATTGAAGATGAAAGGACCTAAGATTAAAATTTGTCTTTAAAGAAAATTAAGAAAATTCCTCCTTTCCCTCACTGCAGTGTGTTGTTTTTAATGGTCAAATAACAAATGAAAAGCAATAAAACTTTGCTAAATGTGTGTCTTCCTTTTTGTATTTATTTCATCTGAAAGATTGGCTTTTTGCTGCTTTCTTGTCTTCTTTAGCTTCAGCCAAATGTGGTTATTGTGGTTACAAATAGTATGTGGTGGTTTTCCTGTGAGCTGATTGTAATTCATCAAAAGTTGATGTATCTGTCTCTTGCCATATAGTGGTGTATTACTTTAGCAAGCTGCACTGATGATACAGGCCTGATTACAGTACACATTTTGTTTTATTTTTCCTTTTAATCAATACTTTTGTCATTTCCTAAAGGTCTTTAAGTGTTGGCACCATTTGTTTCCTGTGCATGTCTGTGGGTGATCTATGCATTACATTTTTTAAGCTCTTACTGAGCTTTTGGTGGTTGTTCTTAGTAGGAATTGATATGATTTTTGCAGTAGGAAAGTAGCCATTGGGTTTTCCTTATTCTTTTAGCAAGTGGATGAGGCCTGAAATCAGACAAAGAGAGAACAGAGAATGTATTGCTATTTCTTGTGGAAATGTGCCTCCTCGGATTGATTATCTAAACTGGTTTCAGGAGAGTGATTTTGTTTGCATTGGAATAGATAAAATAAAAGTTCTTCAGATTCCTCCTAAATGGCCTTTTTCGAAATAACAGAACTTTAATCCATGACATTTGACTTTCTTCTAAGCTATCCTGGTGTTCTTCAGAAGGAGTTGTAGATGTGTTGATCCCAGGATACTAGAGAGACAAGATGGATTTGGACCAACTTCTGTTGGTGAGACACAAGCTTTTGAACCACACAGAGCTCTTCAGATCTGGAAAGAAGCTCTGTGAGGTTCAAAAGCTTGTCTCTCTTACCAGCAGAAATTGGTCCAATAAAAGACCCTACCTTAGCCACTTTGTGTTTCAAACATATTTCAGGAGGGCAGTTGAGCGAGCTCCCTCAAGTGCCAGATCCGATGCTGCAGCTTTGTATTGACTTCACTTACATCTGGGAGACTGAACTTTCTCTAATCTACCCTGCAAAGTTAGTCCTGCCATGCAGAGCATTGTTCCTATTCTGTAAGAAACACATTTCTGTATTGTAGTTTAAATGAATTATTATTCAGAATTTTGTATTAATTTGCCTAATAAGAAATCTGTCAAACATTTTCTGAATTTTATTTTGTTGTCTATATTGTATTGCAGACAGTGGTGTTGAAATAAATTACCAAAATAGTTGAAACTGGTATGATTATATTGTGGTATCTTGACAAAATATGCAGAATTTTAAAATATTGTGCGCAGAATTTTTAACTTTTTTTGTGCAGAAATCCTCCAGCAGTATCCAGACTTACACATTTATGATGTGTTATGTAATTTCATCTACAGAATTCCACCCTTTGAATCAGAGTTTTCCAGAACCCATTATTTTTGGTTGATCAGATAATAGAAAACCCTAATATTAAAGAGCTTTCCATGGTCATGAAGTGCAAATATGGTAGCAAAAGATTTACATAAGGTCCTGCTCACTAAACATTACATTGACAACTTAATTTAAAAATGCTTCCATTGTAAAATGCAGAGTAAAAATAAGGGAGTCCTAAGTAGGCGTCCACATCAACTCCATAATGAAGAGAACACATTAAAGTTAATGTAACTCTAATATTGCAGTTTCCTATCTGCTTTATATTCAGCATTAATGTTTGTTTTTTGAAAGGGGGGGGGGGGGGGGGAAATAAGGAAATAGGAAATTCCTGATTGGTGCATGTAGGGTGTTGGTATTTTTTCCTTGACCTCTGCCGTTTCTTTCCTGCCTGGGCTCACGCTTTACGTAGTTGCATTTCTACTGTGTCACATCTTGGGTGTTCCGTATGCTCAGTTTGCAAGGATCAAGCTGAGTGGAACACTTGATTTGTCAGGTTGATTTTACTGGGGCTAATATTCGGAGGAAACCGGGAAGAATGAGGGCAAAGAAATTTAAGAAGGTACTTTTTAAATCCCCTTCAGCTCCTTACTAGTATCAAACTGACACACATGGACAGAAAGGGTTAAGCAGCTTGCAGGATAAATGACCCAAATTCAATCCATAGGGACATGCTGGTAAAGAATGTTTTGTGGTTTTGTGTGTTTACATGTATATTGTTAGAGGTTAACAGTGTAACCAAACAGTTCCTGTCTATACTGTACTCATCTCCTTAAAGTGTATAGCAAATCATCTGTGAATGGTGAAAGCAATTGCCTTACATTAATCTGTGTAACTAATTACTGGTGGTGCTTGGTTGATACTTCTATTTGAAAGTCTCCAGGATTGCCACCTGTTCTCCTGAAGACTGAACTGTGAAGAAAAGCTTAGATTTGTATAAAAGACCTGTAATGGGGGTGAATGCCCTACTCTGGCAAGGGAGGAATTAAAAGCAGGCTGGAGTTGGCCTGCAGAAACCCAGCCAATGAGAGACAGGCTTATAGGGAGCCAATCAAAAAGCAGCTTGCTGGGGCTAAGGATAGGGTAATTGACTAATTGAAGAGTTGAAGCATTTTTGCATCGACTATTTGATTAGTTGATACGGTGCCTCCGCTTTTGAAGTGTAGCAACAGCCCTAGGGCTGTTGCTACACTTCAAAGGTGGAAGTGCCGAAGCCTGGGGTCAGCTGGGTACTTCCCCGCTGACCCTGGGCTCTGCATGGCGCTGCCGCTTTGAAATGCTGGGCTCCTTGCAGCATTTCAAAGTAGCAGCACCGCTTGGAACCCGGGATCAGCTGGGGACTCCTCAGCTGACCCTGGGCTCCAACCGGCATTTCAAAGTGGCAGCACCACAGGGAGCCTGGGATCAGCTGGGGAATCCCTAGCTGATCCCGGGCTCCACGCAGCACTGATGCTTTGACATGCTGCAAGGAGCCTGACACTGGGCTCCCCACGGCATTCAAAGCAGAAGCGCCACAAGGAGCAGCTGACCCCAGGCTCCGTGCGATGCTCCCGCTTTGAAGTACCCCCTCCCACCCGCACCCTTGTTGCCTGTATCTGATAGCGGCAGCGAGGCGGGGAAGGGGGAGAGCGGGGGGGAGGAGGGAGTAACTAGTTGACTATCCTGTCAACTATCAGATAAGCATTTGTTTATCAGAAAGTCAGCTAGTTGACTAGTCCTTCACATCCCTAGCTGGGGCAACTCTGATATAAGAAGCTGCTCCCGGGACCCCAATCACATAAGCATCTAGAAAAGAAGCTACTGCCAGCTTGGTGAGGACATTTGGAGCACAACTACCCATCTGTCATGCAAGAATTTTTGCTTATATGTCCTAGAAATTCCACTGGCTATTGCTGGGATAGGATTTTATCACTCCACTTAGATGCTGGCTCTTACATAAAATAGTGTGATTGAGCAAGTTGTGGCATAGAGCATCCATTGTAACTTGGGTAAATGTGTCTTTGTGTTCTTCGTGAAGGCACGGGGAACTCAGGAACAGCACTGTGGCATGTTTGCTTCTAGTCACCTTCAGTTTGGGAAGATGCAGAAATTTTTTGCAGTGGCACTTCAGGTTGGCTTTTGGTATCAGCTGCAGTGCAAAACAATGATGTAGCATTGGGAAAAACTTTGTGGTCCTGCTGACAGATCTTAATCACAAGTTGTTGCTGTTGTTAGCTGCCTGACATTTTTCTCTCTATTTATTGATTATGGAAACAATACACGAAACTGTGGAACAGAGTTAGTGATCAAGCAGTATAGGTGACGTTATCTGAAACAAATCCTTCCTGGAGAGACTGGCAAAGACTGAAGCCATTTCTTCTCTCTTGGAAAGAGACCTACAAAATGTAACAGTAAACAACCATCCTATAAAATTGAGTAGAGAATCTCCATCTGTGCTTAATGAATACTAAAATGGAGAATATAATTTGATGAATGTTTATAGTTGTAATTGTGAACCTTCTTTAATTCCATGGGATTTTTATTTAATGGGTAGTTTTGTCTGAGCATTTCAAGTCTATTCTAACATAGATCAGTCTTTTGTATATGCACACTGAGACTAGACAAATTCAGAACAGAAATCAGTTCCATACGTTTAACAGGGTGGCTAATTAATCATTGGAACAGTTTACCAAGAATTATGGTATATTTTTTTATTACTGAAAATTAAATCAAGATTGGATGTTTTTCAATAAAAGAGAGGTGCTCTAGTTCCAACAGAAATTAATTCAGGGAAGCTCGATGGCTAGTCCCTTTTGGCCTTTGTGTAGAAAAATTGCAAACCCTTTTACACACTCGCACATGCATGTATACATCTCATGACTAGGGATGTTAAAATGTGTTTATTTTAGTAAATGTGTAACCTCTGATACAGAGGCAGCAGTGCAGGGGAAAGGGTGCTGTGTGTAACTATGAAGGTTAACCGATGAGCCAGGCAAAACCAGTGAAGATACCTAACATCAAATTACAAGTTTAAAGGAGCTGCAAGAAGGCAACCAAACTGTAAAGAGTGGAATTTTATTTTGTGTCTTTCTGTAGATTGCCTTCAGATTGGAGTAGACCTGGAATTTTGCTTGATTGAAGTCCTATCTCCTCTGTTTGCCAACAGAGCCAACTAAATGGTTTAGCTCACCTAGAACATACCTTGGAGCCCTATGTAACTAGGCATTTCACTTATGGGTGATTGTGTTATGAAATGGTTGTGTCTGATTTTACCTCTTTTGTTTAGCTCTGTGGGTTAAAATTAGAAATGTTAACTATCAATTAATTGAATAGTCGAGAACCCTCATGAATTCTTATCGGTTACTCAACTATTCTATAGTCCCCGGGGGCAGAGCCAGCTGCCAGAGTTAAAAAACAGCCCCTTTTGCAGACCAGCTGCCTGTCGCCCCACGCGGCTGCCTCTCATACAGAAGCAGCAGCGCAGAGTGGCAGCAGCCCCTGTCCAGGGGGAATGAGCTCCTGGGGTGAACTGGAACTGAGCCAGGCTGCCTGCCCACTTGCTTCCTATTACACTTTAAAGGCAGTGCTGCAGCAGAGGTAGGTCCTGGACCTGTTGCAAGCTAGAATTGAGCTGGGCTGCTGGCCAGCTTGCTAAAAAAATTATGGGCGGGGGGAGAACCGGGTTTGGAAATGCATGTAATCTGTAGTATTAACTGATAAGCTTTTGCTTATTGGTTAATCGACTACACTATTACATCCCTAGTCAAAATATATGTTGTCAGGAAAGTCCCCCAGTTTCACTGACAGAAAATAATGTTGAGCAGAAAAAGTACCATTGATTCTGGTTTGGTTTAGATTAGTTATTACTAGTCTGTCTTGATTGTCAGGCATCAAATTGGTGAAGAAGGGACTTCTGGTTTGATCAAATAGACTTGAGAATAAAAGTGTTGCAAGAGTCCCTTGTCTGTGGCCTCCACACAGATAATTTTGCCAGGCTTTGACTGTAATGTAACTTAACCCAAGATGTCAAAGTTGTAGAGTACTTCTAATTGATGAGCTAGTATTGCTTATTAGTTAGTTTTTTTTATGATGCAAAATCAGCTTTATCTACAAGTTTGTAAAACGCTAAATCTTATTAAAATAAATCTGAAGATGCTTTGTCTTTTTTTCCCGGTTTTTAACTTTGTACTTGCTGTTGTAGTAAAAGGGTGAGAGGTATTTTCCATGTTGTTCTGAAGAATATGATTTTACATAGACCAAATGTCAAATTCTGAAATCTCCCTCCCATCCCAACACCAGTCCACTGGGGAAAAATATGCAGAGTAGGAGTCTATAATGGAAACTCCTAACATGCCTTCCCTTTTCAAAAATGGCAGGGTCTGAGTAGTTAAATGGAAATACTTAAACAGAATTGACTAAATCTGACTCTGGTCATCATCTGGCAAATGTTTATGTAAGTATTTTAATGTTAACCATGTAAGTCCACTTAGCTTTAATGGAGCTCTATTAAAGCTAAAAGGATAGATAGAGGTTGGGTGTGTGTGTGTGTGTGTGTTTGTGTTTGCAGGGGTGGGCCTTTACTTTATTTGGGAACTGCTACCAATTAACATTGTTTTCTGTTGCGTGACATTTTGCCATTTTTGTGGTTAATGTTATGAATTATTATTCCAGTCTGCAGCTTCAATATTTTGTCCTTTCTTCAACACTTCACACATGCTATGTTAAATTATATTGATGGGGCAGTGCAAAGTTCTTGGAAGAAACTCCATAAAAATACATTAAGCCTAGGCAAAAAGAAACTCACTGATAATTAGTCTGAATCTGTCAGTTTCAAGTTATTGGAATGTATCACTTAACACATTTAATCTGCTTTTTTGTTTGAACTGTTTTTTTTATGCAAGACAGGAAAAGAAATAGGGGAAAAGTGCTGTCCTGCCAGGAAGATAAAATATTCAAACTATTCATTACATAAGAGAGAAATACTTACACTGCAAAAAATATAAACAAAAATTTAGTTTATTTTTTAAAGAGATCCTAAAATATAATGGGACAAATCCTCTCCTGACTTAAATGACTGTAGTTCTACAGACTGTATTTGGAAGTCTACTGATTTACTGTGGCTGAAGAAATGGCCTTAATTTGGCCTCTTTGTGTCATTTTGAAATGATTTTTTTAAGCTCTTGTAGGCTGTTAGTCTAAATAGACTTCAGACAGTTTTTGAAGTATTCCACTAAGTTACAGTAGAAATATATTCATGGTATAGACACATGACTAATGGTGTCCACTGGCCACATGTTTGCTCCAGAATTCATCTGTGTAGAGTCAAAGAATAAGCAGGCTCCATAACTCTCTCTGTGAGAGAAAAACACCAACCTGGCTACAGGTTGTATACAGTTTTCATGAAATCTAGCTCATGCAAAGTGTAGGTAAGGAAATACTCTCCCCCCTGCCACTGTCACTTACGAGAATCTTAATGAGTTGGTGATTATAGGACTTACCTTAAATAACCAATTAGATGGAGAGTTTGTTTTTTAACTTGTATTCAGAACAGTTACCTTTGAAAACATTTCACTAAAGGGACTTAATTTTTACAACAATCTGGATATTTTGTTTAGTTGGTTTATCGTACATGTGTAACGGGGTGCGGTCACAGACAATCCCTTGGGACTGCTTCCTGGTGTGCTGATAAAGCCACTGACACTTGCGTCCTTGTTCTCTGGGGCTTCTCACCACCCTGTTCTACTGGGCCAGATCTTCTGGTTTCCCCCAGCCCCAGCACAGAACTGAGATCATTGTACACATGCACCCTGAAGAGCAATGCAGATGCTGCATCTCTCCAGCTCTCGGGGAATGCAGACACAGCATCCAGGAAACTAACTCCCAAAATGGAATTAGAACCCCATATAAATCTGTGTTTTTTCACTGAGTGAGAGTTTTACACATTGAAAGCACATTCAGGTGAAGCCCCCTTTAACAATGAAAGGAGGGTGTACACACTGATTGTCCCCCAGGTAACAATTTTTTACACTGGGCTTGATAGTAAATAAAAGTAATTTTATTAAGTACAAACAGTAGGATTTAAGTGGTTGCAAATGAAAATGGATAAAGCGAAGTAAATTACAAACTTAAAAGAAAACACATAGCTGGTTCTAACATACTAAAACTTACAGGAGGCCCCCGACTTGCGACGTGGTTCTGGGGCAAGTGTTGCAAGTCGGGGGTGTTGTAACTCGAACCTGCATTTACGATGGCACCGTGCGCCGTCGTAAATGTGGGTGAAGACATAAGTCGGGGGTTTTCGGCCCCTTCCACACTTACAAAAATGGTTGTAAGTGCGGGGGGTTGGAACTTGGACAGTTGCAAGTCGGGGCCTCCTGTATTTTAAACTTACCCTAAAACTGTTCTTATTTCAGGCAAACCTCCAAGACAGGGAAGATCTTTTACTCTTCCTGGGATCTCCAGCTATCCTTTTGGGTATGTCATGCTAGCCAAAGACAAAGAGATTGTAAAATCTGCATCTTAAATAGATTTCCTTTTGGCAGGAATTCTTTGTTCTTCATCATGCCCACCCCGGAAAATTACTTGGTTAAACTAATATGACAGTATAGGTTGGTTTGGTCACATGTCTTTCCAGGACCAATCACTGCTTAAGCTTAAGAGACTGTTATCAGCTCGTTACGTGGATACCCAGATATTGAGATGTCCGAACATTGGAAACACCCTTGATGGCTTTCATTTTCACATTTAAAACCATTCCATATCCCATATCAATAACTTTACATACACCAAAGTAAGATGTACAGATCCAGCAGATTATGACATTAAAATTGATAGGTTACATGAGGTATTTTGTCTAAAGCATCTTCGAGTTATGCATATTAGTATACATAAGACAGTTTCATACAGCCTGGGTCTGTCACAACATAAATCTGGTTTAAACCACTGGTCCTTCAATTAGTGTGCAAGGAGACTCACTGATTTCAATGAGGCTCAGTGTGGAGGACAAGGTTTTACCAGGTGGATTGGATTTTAAGATTAGAAAATAAGGTTTGCCACTAGGTCCATTTTGAATGTGGGTTGGAATATAATACGTTCCAAAATACAGTGAATGGAATATATAGGTAGCATTTTGGTTTACAATTTCAAGGAATATAGTTTTTAGGTTTTGTGCAGCTGGAGAAATAAAGTCCATGTTGGCTAATGAAGAGCCATCCTCTAAAGTCTACATCTGAAATGCTTTGAGGCCTTACTATCCCATTAGTTGGTATTTAGCACTTTAAGATATCAAACAAGTGATAGGTATTTTTTGAAATTTGAATTAACTCTGTCTCTTTGCATAATATTGGTTTTCATGTTTATAAAATGTATCATATACAAATGTTTTCTTGAACTGAGATGAAAAGTAGTCAGTATTTATTGTGGTGACTTGCTTCTTCAGATAGTTTTGATCTCATAAGCTACTTTATAGGGAAAAATGTCATCTGATTCAGAAACACCTCCCCAGATTTTTTTTACAATCCTTTTACATTTCTACTTCACCTCAGGTTGTAGCTAAATACATTTCATAAATCTCCTATGTAGGATTTCATCAGTGTGACGATTGAAAGCAGATGTTCTCACACACAAGGTTAAGGAGTTTGGCGGGGCCACAGCTGAGACAATAAATCCATATGATGGACTTGGGAGTGTTACCATTTGTAGTTACAGGCATATATTATAACCACTTCTCTCTTTTCCCCTCCCTGCCAAGTATGGTATTTACTCATTCATAAGCTGAATTTGTTTGGCTAAAAAAAGGGACACATCAAAGAGTGGGATCGATTTATCAATGGGTCTACACTGTCATCGTAGATTAGGATTGGCAAAGTTCAGTTCCCAGCCCATCAGAGGAAGCCACTGGTGCACCGGAATGTTTTGTGTACCTGGAATGTACATATGTACAGAACCCCTCAGCTCCCAGTGGCTGCAATTTGCTGTTTGTGGCCGACAGGAGTGGCAGGAATTGGCAGCCAGCATCTCCCTTAGCCCAAGCTGCTTCCCTATTGGGAACAGCAACGAAGTTTGCCAACCTCTGGAATATTGGGTCGACATATGAAAGAGTCATAGTGTTTTGCCATTTTTACCTATTCATCTTAGAGGGTCAATTTATAAACAAATGGGCTAATGAACAAGTATACATACGGTACTTCTTATTTTCTCAGCACTTCTTATGTCTAAACAAAAAGAGAACTATCACAATTGGCCTCTAGGAAGGTTAGCATGCACATATTTTTCTAATTTTGCTGTGCTTTTTTAAAAAGCATTTTGTGCAAGTCTGGTTCCTCTTTGAAGGAATCAGGAAGGAAACTATTTAATTTTCTGCCCATTAACACTACCATTCTATACATCATTATGGCAGAGTATTCATTTCTGAGAACTTTAGATACTCTGGTTTTGCCACTAAAACAATGCTATTTTGAGTTGAGGAATGGAACTAGGCTGAAAACAACTTTATTAACCAACCAAACACTCTGAACAATTCTATTTTGACTTTTGTTCATTAACGATTTTTTAAAAGTCTAAATAACTTAAAACTTCAAGATGAAAAGTTTTGTAGCCTGAACACCAGAATTTTCTGTGTTGACCATTTTGAAAGTCCTTTTGTCACTGTTTTTGAGTCTGAAACTAATCAAACTGGATCCTGTTTTGATCAATCTGGTATTTTTTTATGTAAAAGTTTTGTCAAAATTCCTGACCAACTCCAGGGAGGAAAATAAATGCAATAGAAATTTGGAGCTGAAGTGTTGAAAGAGGTGTCCTTTTCTGGTTCAATTCTCTCCTCTCTAACTACAAAGCTTGAAAACTACATACTCTATTTTGGCTATCTTTCTGAGGAGCATATTCTGTATATTTGTTTGCAGAGAAAAAACATTAGCAGTCATGTTGATTAATTAGTTGAAATTCAGCACTCAGAGTAACTACATTTTTATCTTCATTTTGATCTTGTTTTCCCTTTTTGACTAGGTCTACCTTGCTTCCTGAATCTTTGTTTGGGAGTTTCCTGTAATTCAGCCATGACATTACATTTATTGTAGAATTGGTCTCCCTTCTGTTGTTTTGAAGCACAGAAAATCCCTGAGTTTTACTGGGTTTGGCTAGAATGTGGCATTAATTGTTACTACTCATATTGTTCAGATCATATACTGCCTCTTGACCATTAGTGCTGCATGGGTGAATCAGAAGAAAAAGGTCACTAGACTACAAAATACTGACAACCTGCGGCTCCCCCCCCCCCCCTCCCCCCCCCCCGTTGCAACTTTGATTTGTAGTCTGATTATTGGAAAACTCTGCAAATTACCTAGCTAACTATACTCCCCTCCCCAACCTTAGACAAGCTGTCAGGGAAAATTCATTTTAACAGTGCATGACAGGTCTGGTGATATTCATCACAAAGTTGTTATCAATTGTCAGGAAAAGCTGATGGTGGTGGTGATGATGCTTGAGGTCTTTTAACTCTTTTAGATTAGATTCAGACTAGACCGTTCTGCCTTTTCTTACCTACATTTTGTCTTCACTTCTAGTAGACGTGGGTGTTTAGTTTATTTTAAATTATACTCATGAGAGATCCTCTGCTCCCTCTTCCCCAACCCCCTCAGAATAGGCCCAGTACAATCAAGTGCAGAGAGATTTTATAGCCATTGAAAGAGTTTATGCTGATGCTCTGTCATGTTCCTTGGTTCTTTTTTTAAAAGCTTACTGAAATCTCATGACTGGTGAAATGGAGATGCAGAATTTAAAATGGCTCTGATACCTATAAAAGCCACTTTAAATTCTTCATCTGCGTGGCTGTGAGATTTCAGGAATCATTGTTGGAACAGAAATGCATTTTTTACTACTGTGGTCCTGATGTACTGTAGTATTTTGGTGTCACCTGAAGACAAAAGTATGGCTTTTTCCACTATAATTTGAAAAATTTGCTATAGCTTCCATGAAAAAAATAATGGATATATTTTCATATCTACTTGTGGTGGATAGTTCTTTCATCAGAAAATCTAGATAAAGACTAGATGTTTGTTTTGTAAACATTTTCTGGACCGTGAAAACCATTTTAATAGATTTTGCATAAGACGAAGTGTTGCAAACCAAAACCTTGTGTAAACTTTCTAATTAGAATCTTGTAAGTATCATGAAATATCACTCATAATTTTCTGGTTTTAGGTGCTAGATAAATCTAACTGATAACCATTGAAATGAGAGACTAAATGTCCTTTTCCAGTGTTTTCAGCCATATAATTTTAAAGCTTGTACTGAGGGACTTTCTGAAATTGAACTTTAAGATCAAGTCAAGTTTCCAAAGACTGCATTAGCTATAAAGTGATTCATTTGATAACTTCATAGACTAAAATGAATGTTTCTTCCAGAATACAATATGGTACTTATAATATTTCCCCATGTTCACTTGTCAGATCATAACTCATGTTCTATACTGCGATTATTTTCCTTTGGGGTGTTTTTGTATCACAAGAATCCAGGGCTGTTTCCCAAGTCTCATTATTTATGGGCAAGTAGGTATTCTGGGGTTTCTGGATGTCATGAGTTAAACAAAATCTTCCAGGAGTCCAGGGGCTAGTTAGATCCCTGAAAAATCTTGGATTTTTGGATTTTACTTGCATACGCACAGCAAACCATGTGGAAAGGAGAGAGCGAGCGAGCACATATGAGTGAGGAGAGGTCAAGGTCCTGCAGGGAAGAGGCAGGCAACATGAAATCAGGGGCTGGGGGGCAGGGAAGGGGCAGCAGGGACCTACGGCTAGGGCTCTGCAGGTCAGTGCTCCCAGGTGGGGTGGAGGGGAACAGAGAAGAGTCTTCGCTCTGTCCCTCCTGTAGGGAGATTTAGGATGGAGCTTGTTGTGTCCTTTCCCTGCAGGCAGTGCAGGAGCCTGCCCTGGTGCGCCCCTCCCTGCTTCTGCCCGGCAGGCAGGTGGGGTGGGGGTGAGGTGGAGAGGGCGCTGCATGGGTATCCACTCCACTCTCCTCTCCACTATCTGCAGCTGCAAATATCCGTGGATATCCAGGGATATGCAGGGTTCTATACGTGAGGTCCAGTGGTTACAAATGAGTTAATTTTTAAGAATCCTGGACTTGATTGCTAAAACTGAAAAGGTTGAGTGAATGCTACCCAAACCTGGAGCAACAAACTAGAAATGACAGCATTTGTACCAATTCAAATTCTAGCTGGTGAATGATATAAGACTTCAATGTGAATTAGTTGTCAGGAAGTTGCAGTAAATGTCCTTGCTCATTAAAAGTTTTATCATATTGTAGTAATTCATATAAATATTATTTAAATATCTCCTCAGTGCATATGGCCTGTTACCTCTTTGCCTGTCAGGGGGACACTGATTCTCATTCCTGCATCTGAGCGTACACCTCTAGTTTTGGATCTAAACCCAGAAGGAGCCTCTGTTGAAACTTAGATGTGACCAACATTTCTCAAGAACTGTGCTGACTGGAGCTGCCAAGGTCCCTTTTCAACAAGGCATTCTGGTCAGAAGCTGGGTGCCTGGCAATCCTGGTGGGGGTGGAGGTATGGAAAAGGAGGTTTAGGAGCTGGAATAGGAATAATTTGAGTCTACTTCTGGATAATAAAAATAAAGTGCTTGGGATGTGTGTGGGTTGTGTGCCAAAATTCTGCCAAATGCTTCCTGTTAATGGATGAGAGTCCCATGGAAATGTTTGGTCCAAGTTCAGCAATGATTTAAATAGTGGCAAAAGTTTCTAACTGCTGTAGTGTTCTCTGGGAGCAGCATTCCGCTGTAGCATAAGCATGGACAGCTGTTATTGGATGTGTGTTGTGTGCGTAAGTTACACTGGCCATTATTGGGCAAAAGAAGTGAGCTGCTTCCTCTTTACATTTGCACCCCATTTTGTCTTTTCTCCAACACCTCAGTTCCACTCATCAACATTGGAGTTCCCTATTCTTGCACCCATCCAAGTGACAGGTCTGTGCAAGAGAGACTCTTCTACCATCTCCCATTTATGGGCAATTTGCTATCACCCTGCACGCTCATGGCATATTAAATGTTTTTCAACTGACTCTGCTTTGCCACATAGCACCTTCTAACCAGTTAATATTTGGACCACCATTCACATTACTGCTCAGTTTGGGACTTGCTGTTTCTTCTTTGTGTTGTTGTCCCTATGAGTGATCCACCACAGGAAGTGCATACACCCATGTCCTCTTGATTGGAGACTTTAATTAGCCATGTCTGCAGGTCTGTACTGCTGCACTATACAACCTTATGCTCCTGTGTGAGGGCATATAGGGAGGGCTGGACCTGCAGCTGCTCCCATTTCCTGCTCAATACAGTGTTGCAGTTTCCACTGTTTCTCTAAAAGCATCTGTTCTTGTTTGGGTGTTTATTTTGATGTAAATTTTGTGTGTTAATTTTTATGCACAGCATTGATCAATCTTGTCTGCAGATCCCTATTCAGGATAAGCTAAAGACCTTGGGTTTCGTGCATGTCAGACCTTCCACAGGTCTTTCCTCTTCAGTAGTGGACATTCCAGCTGTCTTGTGTGCCTCAGAGTCATGTACATCCTTGTATCCATGGGGTTCAAAAGCAGGCCTTGAAAGCTGAGAGAGGATAGATTGGAGCTCCTCCTAATGGAGTGTTTCTTGAGGTCTGAATCCTGCCCTTTCTTACGAGTACTGCAACCTCGACTTCTCTGGCTATCCCTATGACTTCCATAACTCCTGTGGCAGACTGGGAAATAAAGCATTTGAAGAAGAGAGCACCTCATTCCCTGACTCTAGAAGAAAGGATCTGAGCTGTACTCCAGCAGACCTTAGATCCTATTAAAGGTATTGCTGAGTAGAGGTGTTAAGAAAAGTGTAATTAATTAATTGTGTAGTCAACAAAAATTCTGTCAACCACACGATTAGTTGATAAGGGTGAGCACTGCAAGCACTCACTCCTGGGGTACCATATTTGAACTTTCAAAAAAGAGGACACCCTGAGAGGGAGTATATCTGTATCAGTATCTACCAACTCACGTTGTATTCGTGTGTTATACCTCTCAGGGGTGTCCACTTTTTTGAAAGTTCAAATATGGTAACCCTACTCACTCCCAGCTCACACTGGGTCCCGGGAGCTACCCCCATTGTGGATCTGCAGGAAAAGTCATTTCGGAGCCAGTGGGCAGGCGGAGCTTTCCTTGCAGAGCCACAGTGGTGGGTAGCTCCCAGGACCCGGCCTGAGCTGGAACTGACCCAGGTTGCTAGCCAGAATTCTAAAAATGTACTGGAAGAGCCACAGGACGGGAGGGTGGGGGATGGATGCGTGTAGTCGGTAACACTAGCCAACAAGGTTTTGCTTATTGGTTAATTGTTTAACTGACTAACACTAGTACATCCCTGCTGCTGATGCTCCCAGTGGACCTTGATACTGCCTGGCAAGTCTACCCATTCCAAGAGGCCTTCCACTAGAAAGCACCAAAAAGAACCATCCTTGGTATTTGTCCAGGCACCATGATTAATCTAAGGCTAAGGACATTAGAAAAGCTGTTTTAAAGACTTTGATACCACCACTTTCCATAGCCTTACAGAGTGCTCACACTCCTCTCCTCTCCTCTCCCTCTCTGCTACCGTTCTCCTCAAGATGCATCTCCTTAGAGTGCATGGACAAGGTCATAGTGCCCTCACTGGCACCATCTGTGGCACATCTACAGCCCTGGCTCCAGTAAATACATTGGCTTCTGCTGTTCAATCTCCTAGTCCTCCAGTATCCTCTAGGTTCCTCTCCCATGAGGCTCCTATATCAAAAGAACCAAAATCTTTCCTCTTAAGAGCCTGAAGAGAGGTTGTTTATTGGTACTGCCACATCAGTCAGTAGCCAGCCCTGTTTACTCCGGAACAGGATCCAGATTTCTGGTATGGTCCACTCTCCAGCATCTCCTTGACCTTCATTAGTGTCATTTCCCAGAGACCCTGCTTTAGATACAGGAGAAGATATTCCTGTGACTCAGATTTCTGTGGAAGGCCCTGCCTCCCTCCCATATCATCCCACACTTATAGAGGTGTTCCCTGAGGACGACATAACAAAGCAAACACATGCTCTGGATGCTCCATGGAGGAGCATCCCTGAGAACCCTTTTTTTACCCAGCACCATAGTGGACCTGTTGGAACCCTTAGTTCCCTAATAGGACCAGTTTATAGGATGCCTTGTCTAGAGCATCTGCTGGTACAACAGCAACCACCAGTATCCCTTGTTTCTCCTGAGTCTCCTCCTGGATAGGGTGAACAAGAGCCAGCCACTGAGTACCAGACATCCCCTTCATACAAATCCTCATGCTCTCTCAACAAGGCAATGACACCATCACCCTCTTTCTGTGCTGATTATTTCAGAGCCTTGCTGGACCTTAAGAAATGACTAGCTCAGTCTCTCCAAATCCTGTTGGAGGAAGTGCAGGAGACTCAACATTCTCAGGTGGATGTTCTGCATTCTAGCCCCCCCACCAAGAAAAGGTCCCTATGTCTTTACTGAGGCATTGTCACCAGCCTGTTCTGCATGACAGACACTTTATCTGCAGATGGGCAGATAAAATACAGTATTTCAGCTAGAGAACTGGAATGTGTCTTTCCTCAACTTCCTCCCCCCCCCCCCAGCTTCTTGGTGGTGGACACGGTTGACAAGAGAAACTGTGTAACTTGCTCCAGATCCCTAGACAAGGAGTGAAAGCGTTTAGACCTTTTGGGTCAGAAGAGCTATTTGTCCATTGCTCTTCAATTTCAGATGATGAACTAGCAGGTCTTGATGGCAAAATATGATTCCAACTATTGTAAGTTTACTTCATTTTACTGAACACCTGCCATAAGTGCTAAGGGAGCAATTATGACTTGCCAGAATGAGGGCTTGATTGATTACTAAAGGTTTCCTCCAGGGCTCTCTTGATGCTGCTGACATGGCCTCCTGGTCAGTGACAACTGCAATAGTTATGCAATGAAGCTCTTGGCTCCAATCCCTAGCAGCCCCGGGGGAGTTCAAAATACTTTTGAAGACCTCCCCTTTGAAGGGCTGAAGCTCGTCCGTGACAACACTGAATCACTCCATTCCCTCAAAGACTCCAGTGCAGTGCTCTGGTTGCTGGGGATTTATACAGCTGGAACAAAGAAACACTTAAGCAAATTACAGACAGGTCAATGCTTTTGACCCTTTCAGTGCCAAAAGGACAGTGTTTCTTAAACTAAAACCAAAAAAAAATTTTTTTATGAGGAACACCAAGGATTTTTTGTTGAGGAGGGAAAAAGGGTCAGGGTGAAAGTTATTGCGGGGGGTGGGGGGGGAGGGTCTGGGGGAGGAAGTTATTGAGGGGAGGAAAAAAAGGTTGCCTGCCCCTTTAAGGGCAGTCATTTTGAATTCTGTTCTCCACGGCACATCTCCGACTGCCTGGTGGCACACTGGTGTGCTGTGGAACACAGTTTAAGAAACACTGCTTTAGGAATAGATCCAGACTTCAGTGGAACCATGCATCTTCTCTAGTATCCTCCCAGCCTGCACCTTCCACTACACAGTTTTGACAGCTTCAGTCACAAATTATCCCCTTCTTTAGATCCTATGCTGCATGAAACCACCCTTAGCCCCCCTTTAGGGGTGTGGTCTCTAATTTTCTATCTGCTTGGAACCCCCTCCCACCTCACACAGATAGATACGGGAAATACAGGTTTTACCTACTTGGTCTGGCACTGTTGGGACCGGACTAGTCCTGAATGAGAGAATTTGCTGGACCGGGGAGGTCTCCTGCCACTGGCTTCCAAGCCCGTCACCTGCTGCTGGCAGGCTGCTGCAGCAGGCATCCTGCCTTGCCTTCCCCCACTCCCAACCTGGCTGGGCTACTTGCCCAGCTGCTGCCAGCTTCCTGAGCAGCAGAGGCTCTGAGCCCCATGCATCTGGGGGCAGCCATGGGGCTCTGGCTCCGGCCCCAGGGGGCTGCTATGGAACTCCAGCCTCGGGATTGCTACAGGGCTCAGGCCCTGACCCCGTGTTCCAGCAGGCTGCTGTGGGGCTCCAGCTCCATCTTGAGCTGTCCCCAACTGGGCTGCTCACTCTATTGTTCCGGCCCCGACAAGCCATCCTGCCCTTAGTCTCCTGGCTCTCTGATCTAGGAGCATCTGTGGTCCTGCCAGATGACGGATGTTGCTGGACTAAAGAATGCTGGTTTTTGGAGGTATAACCTGTAGTATCCATGAGAGATTCTGTCCCACCTTTGTTTCTGTTCTTCTTTATTAATCTCTTCCAGGAGGGTTTGCTAAAGCAGGAGATTTGATCTTTCCTGTATCTGGGTGCAGCTGAGCCAGTTCCCCCAGTATTTGTTGGAAGAGGGTTCTATTCCAAATATTTCCTGGTTCCTTGACTTGAAGAATGTGAATACCTATCTCCTACCACAGCATTTCTGGACAGAGACTGTCAACCATAATCATATCCTTGGATACAGGTGACTGGCTTGTCTCTCTGTACCTCCAAGACTCATAATTTTCACATTGTAACCCCTTCTACAGATGTTTTCTATGCTTCATTGTTGGCACAGAACACTATTAATGTTCTGTCCTCCTCTTTGGTTTCTCTGCTGCTTTAAGAAAATCCTTTTCATGCCTGCAGGCAGGCTGTAGTTCACCAACATCAATGGGGCACAAGTCTTCCCTATTTTGAATGATGGACTCCTCTGGAAGGTCACTTTATCCTATGGGTCCATCAACAATTAGCTGATCTGGGGCCTGATTTTAATCCCTGGGTCTTCAAGGATTAAAGTCCTGGAAAAGTCCACCCTAATACTAGTGCAGCATGCTGGTTTAATTGGAGCTGTTAAATTTGTGCACAAGAACTAGGGGGGAATCATTTTATATTTGTATTGTCTTTATTCTGCACATATGGTTCATTGAGTCCTTGCAAGTGTCTTTCCTGGACGAATCTTGCTGCTTTGGGTTTAAGGGTTTGGGTTTTAAGTGTTTTTAAAACATCTGGTATCAACTGCATTTGAAAAAAAGAAAAAACAAATTAAAAAAAGTCCTTAGCTACATATTGCCTCTAGCAGTAAATGATTACCAACTGTGTAAACACTAGAAAGGTTTATGAAATGTCTGAATTTAACATATGTCCCAATGTGCAGCATATCTTCAAGTCTCTGGACTCTGAAGCCTCTGTATTGAAATTGTTGAGTTGCTTGCATGAGGTGTCTAATATCTGCTTTTAACAGAAACATTCACACTCATTGCATTGTTTCAATTAAAAAAAATTATCTTTGATTAATAACATGGATTTTTAGGTTATCTTAAGTGCTGAAGCACCAGAAACCAATGTAGTGATGACAGGTCTTTGGCCAAATGTGAAATCTACCTTCTAATACTTGCCATGATTTGAAATATAAAATGCTGGTTTATCTAAATGGGAAAAAAATCTGTTTTTAAATATTGGATTGATTAATTCAATTTACTAAAACATCACATTTCCCAGTCTAGATGTCCTCTAACCCAGTATTTGGAAGAACTTTTTCCTGCTTTTAAATAACAGTACAAAAATGAAGCTGAAAGATGCCTTAAAGGATAGTTATGTAGGTTCATCCTCTAGTAACAGGGCATTTGCAGCAGTAGTCACTTTGTATCTGCAGAACAGACCTGCTGGCTTTCATGTAATTTTTACCTGCAGAGAAGCGGAAGAAAAGCTAGTGGCTGGCCAATGTGCATAGCTGGAGTGAAGCTTAAGTTGCCTGTTGAGTAGGCCTAGATGCAGGGTCAGTTCATGCTGGAATAGGGCATAACTGTCCATATTTAAAATACTTTGCTGGTTCACTTCTTCAAAGAATCCTGGGCTGTAGGAACTGTTGGACCATATGCATGTCTGTTGGACCATATGCATGTCCTTGGGAAGGTTAGGTGCCCCTCCCCAACAAGGAAGAGAGAGAAGTTGAGTCATAGTGGCACATGTCTCCTGAGCATTCTGCCTCCTCCTCTCCAGTAAAACAACTAAGAACCCTTGCTGAGTCAAGAGTTGCCAGCTGACTTGATGGAGAGGAGATACTAGTTTTCCTTCTACTTTCCTGGAGAGGAGCTATAAGTAGACTTGCCATATGGTTTCAACAAAAATACTGGACACACTTGACATTATATAACAATCTACGTTACATCTTATTTAGAAAATACCGGACATTTGTATTTTTCTCATTTATATTTTCTCAATTTGTTTCCCAAACAGAAAGCTCAGATACTGGACTGTCTGGTTCAAAACCGGACACCTGGCAACCCTAGCTATAAGCCTTGGACATGAGAGGCTGTCTCTGGAAGATGAAGCGTCTTGTATGAGGATCACAGGACTATCCTGACTTCCCAGCCCAGAAAGTTGTTCTGTTTCTTTTCAGCTTGTGTCAGTTTAGTTTCTTATTGTAAACACCATCCCTTAGAGTAAAGACCTTGGTGATTCTAACTTGTCTTTTTAGTCACATGGCATGTCTAAACTACACCCTCTTTCGAAAGAGGGATGTAAATTATATCGAAATTGCAAATAAAGCTAGGATTTGAATTTCCTGTGCTTCATTTGCGCATAATGGCGGCCACGCATTCTTTCGAAAATGGGTATTTCGAAAGTGAAACTGCCGTCTAGACACGGTTCTTCTGAATAAAACCCTCTTTTTCAAAAGATCCTGTACTCCTCAAAAAATGAGGTTTACAGTATCTTTTGAAAAAGGTGGGTTTTTTTTGAAAGAACCGCATCTAGATGTCGGTTTCACTTTCGAAATACCCATTTTTGAAAGAACACGTGACCGCCATTATGCAAATGAAGCATGGGAAATTCAAATCCCGGCTTCATTTGCAATTTCGATCTGTCTAATTTCCATCCCTCTTTCGAAAGAGGGATGTAGTCTAGACATAGCCTCAGATGGGTAGCCATATTAGTCTGTGTCTGCAAAAACAAGGAGTCCTGTGGCACCTTAAAGACTAACCTATTTATTCTGGCATAAGCTGGCAGTGTGTTTTAACCACAAAAGCTTATGCCCAAATAAATCTGTTAGTCTTTAAGCATGTGCAACTTCTCTTGTTCCACGTGATCTTAGCACTTCTCTATTTACTAAAATGGCTGCTTACTTACATATGCGAAGATTTAGTCTATGCAACGATTTAGTGCACTTGACCTCTGGTGTTTAATTTTTATCTCTTGAATGGATGGCTTAGCTGTTAAGAGATTTTATCCTTGTTTTGGTGAATGATTTAGTTTTCTCTCTCCAGCTCTAGTCTTGATATGTGACTCATGTCAGAATCATGTAAGCCATACCTGTTACTGCATGTTTATGGGGTTTAAAGCAATCTCTTGCAATATATATATAATGTGTACATTTTGGTCGTGTAGCAAACTGGAGATTTGATGGTTTTGAAGCATGAATAAGCAGCTGGCTATACAGTGACATCAGAGAAGCACACAAGCCAGGAAAATGTTACACCAATGACTGAATTAAAGACGTTCCTACGATTTACTATTCTGATGGGAGAAACAGTTCCTCCATCTAGGAAATAAAACTGTAGTATTGCTGTTTCTTTTTTTTTAATCTGAAGTCCTAATAGATTTAAGTAATAGTGGAAAGGGATTTAGTTTCTGTACAGTCTCAGTAAAACTATTTTTCTGGCTATTGGTGGTGTGTACTACATAACAGCATCCACAGGCAAACATCCTTCAAAAGGGAAATTGAATAAACTTGAGTTTATAACCTCGCTTTTCCCTTAGATTTAAATCTTGAATCTTTATTTTCAGATTGACTTAAATACTTTGTTTTTCTTCTGAGAGGTAAACTTACTGTAAAAACAGCACTACCTGCATCAAAGGGTTGGCTCCCTCGCTGTATTTGAAGACCTGACTGGTTGCTTCATTGGCCACAAGGAGTGGCTTGCTTATTATTATTAGCACTGCAGAGTCAGGGCAGCCGAGATTTGATTGAGCTGGATTCTGTTTCAGTTTTTAATTAGTTAATAAAAATAACAAAGTTTCCTTTGCAAGGTTTACCCCTGTCTTGCCTACTGGTCATAGCTGTGGTCAGGCATAGTGTTTGAAGCCAAGTGTCAGAGCCCAGGGTCAGAACCAGATTAATTGATGGCAGGAGCGAAGCTGGTTGCAGCACAGTCAAGCCTGGGCACTATGCAGGCGCAAAGAGTCCACAGAGTGGTGGAGAATTAAAGGGCCTGTGCACTGAGCAGCAGATGGGTTTAAAGGCAAGCTAGCTAGCAGACTTAGGCAATCGGGTGGTTCTGATGTAGCCCAGCTGTGTCACTTTCTACCTGACAACATAGCAGGTGTAGCTTCAGGCCCATTTTCCTTGTACAACTATGCTTTCAACGGGACTGGGAAATGTTTTTCCAGCTGTTGTCTGGAAGCCTAACTCTGCCAGTCAGAGATGGTTACAAAAAATACCTAAGTGGAATGAAGGCCCACCAACTGGGTCCACGAGCAGTGCCCAATCAAGAGCCAGTTGGAGGGAGAAGACTGGCGTTCATCACAAGCTGGAAGAGAAAATATTTATGTTTTTCAAAATATAGATGGGGCATCTATGGAAAATGGATAGAGTTCGGTATTTTCTTTGTATGTTCCTCGTAACTAAACAAGATCACATTGAAGTCCTGTCTCTTCAAACACTAAAGGAACCAAGAACAAAATGAGCACCTTCTTACAGCCCCCAGACCTGTTTAGCGAATACTAGCACCCAAAGCTCTCTTTCCCTCCCTCCACCCAGGGTCACACTGTGCTTAAGCTACTGCTTGGCTTTCTTGCCTCCCCCTCCGCCCCCCACTCCTCCTCTGTCCTCAGCTTCTCTGTGTACTTTCTTCCGCACTCTCTCTCCCTACCCAAAACACCTGCTATTAAAATCTGTAAAGGTTTCATCAATTGTATTTTTCTTTCCAAACTTGAGTCAGGACAGGACCAAATTAACTTGGATCTAAAAGAAAGTTGTTGCTGCTGTAAAGGTTTCTTCTTCAAAGCTATCAGTGAAAACTTTCACCAGCACTCTGCCAGAGCAAATACAGTTCACAAACGTACTTGTGGTTTTATTCTAATACTAACATTTCTCAGAAGATACCCATTAGGAAAAGGTGGTGGTGCTCAGTTATCCTAACTAAATGTCTTGTGTAGTCTGGCTGAGAGCAGAGTTTCTGGAACAGGTTCTATGACCATCAGTTTCTTTATAGCCTATGCGCAACATGCCTCACATAGCATGTGACCAGTTTTAGTAAGAACATCAGAATGGCCATACTGAGTCAGACCAAAGGTCCATCTAGCCCAGTGTCCTGTCTGCCAACAGTGGCCAATGTCAGGTGCCTCAGAGGGAATTAACAGAACAGGGAATCATGGAGTGATCACCCATTCCCAGTTTCTGACAAACAGAGGCTAGGGACACCATTCATACCCATCCTGACTGATAGTCCACTGGTTAAATCCAGGGCCAGATTATCCATTCGGTGCATTAGGCACAGTGCCTAGACCCTACAAACAAGATTAGGGCCTAAAAAAATTCATAATGGTAAGAAAGTAAGAAAAGAAAACTGCTAAATCAAATTATACAGTTGTAGCAGCTCTGAAAGTACCATGAATTGCTCTGAGTGCACCACTTTCAAGAGCAAAAATTAAAGTGGGTGATATTAGACTAATTGGCAATAGGGCATTTCTCCTTTAGATATTTATGTATAATCTAATTTAAAGTTCTGTGAATAGGAGAGTGCCTGGGGTCTGCGAAGACCTTAATCCGGCCCATGTTAAATCATTACCTAGTTTCACTATCTGCAAAATGGAGAGAATAGTAAAAAAGCAGAGCTGCTTTAAAAAATAAATATCCTGAGTATCAATTTAATTAATTGAGATCAATCCATTTTAATCACACTGTTAAACAATAAAATACCAATTGAAATGTATTAAATATTTGGATGCTTTTTCTATATTTTCAAATATATTTATTTGGATTACAACACAGAATATAAAGTGCACAGTGCTTACCCTATATTATTTTACTAGCACATTTATCTGGAATTGCTTGGATCCCTAAGAAGGGGCTCAGGACTGGGTGTGTGGGAGATGCAGGAGATGGTAGTGGCTTGAGGATGTGGGGAGCTCAGGGCAGACTGGGGGTATGTCTACACTAGCTTGTTAATTCGAGCTAGGTAGGCAAATCAGGCAACCGGAGTTGCAAATGAAGCCCGGGATTTAAATATCCCGGGCTTTATTTGCATGTTCCCGTCCGGCCGCCATTTTAAAATCCCCCTTAGTTCGAACGAACTGCCCGCGGCTACACGCGGCAGTTACTCCACGAGGAGTAACAGTTAATCCAAACTAAGGACTTAGTTCGGATTAACTTTAAACTGCCGCGTGTAGCAGCGGGCAGTTCGTTTGAACTAAGGGGATTTAAAAATGGCGGCCGGACGGGAACATACAAATAAAGCCCAGGATATTTAAATCCCGGGCTTCATTTGCAACTCCGGTTGCCTGATTCGCTTACCTAGCTCGAATTAACGAGCTAGTGTAGACATACCTTGGGAGTGTGGGGGGGGTGCAGGATTCAGGGTTGGGACGAGGAGGGGCTCAGGGCAGGGGGCTGGGAGATGCATGGGGTCTCAGAGCCGGCAGTGAGGGATGCAGGAGACTGATGGATCTAGGGCTAGCTGGGTCAGCGGCAGCCTTGCTGCCCAAACAGTGGCTCCCCAAGGCTGGCCAGGGTAAGGAGGGGGAGCGCACTGCCCAGGCGGCGACTCACCAGCATGGGAACTTTACCCATTTATGTCAACGTCCAGAGCCCCGCTCCCAGCTGGTCACACTCTTACTCTTGTGCCTTCCCCTGTGGTCATTCTGCAGGCTAACTGTGTCTGCTAGCAGACCCCTCCCTTTGCGTCTTATGAGACAGTCATATTCCACACATATTCCATCATCCTGGCACAACCAAACCCTGACCTTGCTTGAAGTTATGCTAAGAGGAACCTGCATAACAAATTCGGTGGCCCTAGCACTTAGCATTTAGGAGGCATTTTTGAACAAATGGACTCATAGATGGACGAACAGACACACAAACTTTCTCAACTATATAGTAGATTACCAATATTTTCACTGTAAAAATAATAGAAAATGGTATTTTTGATTCACTTAATGCAAGTATTGTTGTGCAATCTCTTTATTGTGAAAGTTTAACTTATAATTGTAGATTTTTGTTGTTTTTGTTTTTCCATAACTGCTCTCAGAACTAAAATAAGGTAAAACTTCAAGTCCAGCAAGTCTATTCAGTCCTACTTCTTCTTTAGCCAGTCACTAAGACAAACAAGTTTTACTGCTTCCCACGTCTTATTTACGGTGTCATCTAAAACAGGAATTGGCATGGCACTGTTTAACCTGCATTGCAAGGTGTTTATATGCCAGCTGTGTTAAACGTTTGTATGTCCCTTCATGCTTCAGCCAGCATTCCAGTGGACATGCTGATGATGCTCATTTAAAAAAAAAATGCATTAATAACATTTCTGACTGAACTCCTTGCTAGAGAATTGTATGTTTCCTGTGCTGTTTTTTACTTAATTTCTGTTATATACAGTATTTTGTGTTAAGGCAGTCCTGGATGATGTGTCAGTGAGGGGGTGATGCATCCCGACTCTTTCGGCAAAACTGGGCATTTGTCCCACTTGCTCTTGTAAGCTGATCATCAATTGGCAAGAGCAAACTGGATGAATACACAATTTTGGTTGAAAAGTGGGAAGTGACCCCTAGCAGGACATGGAGGAACATGCTTTGGGGATGGAGGGAACGAGTGGTAGTGCCAGCCCTGTGCAAAAGGGGGGACTCAGGAGAGTGACTGTAACTGGGCCAGCTCCACACAGGTGGGCAGTAAGGGCTGTTGAGCTGTCCTGCACGCAGGGAGTAGAGGGAGGCCCTGGGCTATCCCTATGTGGAGGAGCAACAGGTTGGGCTCAGGCCAGTCCCACTCATGGGGAGGAGAAAGGCACTTTGGACCAGCCGATGTAGTGTCCTATTTATCTTTGGGAAAATATAGACACAGCACACATTCGATTTAAGAATACTTTCACTGCATTAATTTGACAAAGCACAAAGTAGGTAGCAAGGTAAGATTTCTAAGTATAGGTACAGCACTCGATTGCAAGGTTTAAGAATATGAAGAGCCTTCCAAAATCTGAGAGGGACGAGGTGTGGAGCATGCTTTCTGAAGCCTTAAAAGAACAACACTCCAAAGCAGAAAATATAGACCTCAAGCCAACAAAAAAGAAAATCAGCCTTCTATTGGTGGTTTGTGACTCAGATAATGAAAATGAACATGCGTCAGTCTGCACTGCTTTGGATTGTTATTGAGCAGAGCATCAATTTTGTTATTTATAGTGCAAATATTTGTTATAAAAATAAAGTGAGAACCATACACATTTTATTTTGTATAGTAATAGAAATAAGTATATTTGAAAATGTAGAAAACATCCAAAAATTTTAAATAAATGGTATTCTGTTATATAATTGCATGACAACCCTAGAAAATACCTATTTTGCCAAAAATTGAAAAAGGAGATTTTTTTTTTTGCTTTTTCTGCAAAAACTGTTTCAAAGATTGCAAATAAAAAAAACCACAATTAGTTGCAAGTGAAAAACAAGTATTAAACTTTTTTTCTTCTTGAAGTGGGTGTTAAAGAATGTGTTTGTGTATAAAAGTTTTGTTTGATTTATAACTCTTTTCTCTCTCTTTTGAAGAATCTTTCCCTCTGTATGAAAGAGAACCCTTCTTTTTGGTTTTTCTAGTGGGTAAATGTATAAGCCTATTTTTCATACTTTTCATTTTCCAACTTGCAAAAATTATAAAGACAAATTCAAAATTTTGGGGAAAAAAACTGGGGGAAGGAGGGAGGGAAAAACTGAACTGGAGAATTTTTGAATGAGTATTTTCCCCTGTGATTTTTGCATCTAGCTCTCCAAATCTTATTAAATCAAAGATTCTTGAATAATTGTCCCACTGAAATGCAAGCAATATGTAAATTCAGCACTGTCCCTGGGCCCTCCCCATATCAGGTAATCATGCCAAAATTGCAGGTTGCTCTTTATATAGTCTGAGGGTGTGTGCAAGCATAGGATATGAAGAGTTAGAGGGGAAATTGAGACACTTGTGCTTCAGCTGTGTGCTTCAATTGTGTGTGTCAGCTGTGGAAGAAGGATGGGGAAACCCCAAAGTCTTCATTGAGAAGAATGTTACTTTTAGGGTACACTACATAACTTTGAAAATATTTGCAGATAGGAAAGTATCTAAACAAACTCAAGCTAAGACCAGGCTGTGTACCTGTTAGTTCTAATTCAGTGGCTTTCAATCTTTCCAGACTCCTGTATGCTTTTCCGGAGTTGGATTTGTCTTGTGTACCCCAAAGTTTCACCTCACTTAAAAATCAGACATAAAGATACTAAATTGTCACAGCACCCTATTACTTAAAAATTGCTTGCTTTTTTCATTTTTGCTTTAGAATTAAAAAATAAATCAGTTGAAATATAAATATTATACTTGTATTTCAGTGGATAGTATATAGAACAGTATAAACAAGTCATTGTATGAAATTTTAGTTTGTAATGACTCTGCTAGTGCTTTTTATGGAGCCTGTTGTAACACCTGGCAGATATCTAGATGGATTGATGTACCTCCTGGAAGACCTGTGCATGTCCCCAGAGGAATATGTACCCCTGGTTGAGAACCATTAGTTTAATTCATGGTTTTTACCTTGTAAATAATGTAGGTAGTTTTGTTACTTATTGAATCAATGGATTTATGGGGCACACTCTCACAGTGGGCAAAAAAGTCCACTCATCTACTTGGATGGAAAGGTTAGCTCAGTGGGGCAAAGGAACTGCTGTGCTGCTTCATAGGATACAAGGGAGCAGAGAAGCTCAATCAAGAGCTCTTCCTACAGGAGACATGAAATAGCAAGAAGTAGGTAACTACTTCTTAGGAGCAATTGGGGAAAGGAGTGACTGCCTGTACACCTGGAGGGCAATAGCTTTTTGTAGGGGAGCAGGCTGAGAAGAGGTTCCCTGCAAAGAGGAAAAGGGGAGATAAAATGCTCATCTTGCCACGTACATGTAACAAGGTAAATACCATTGGGGGGGAGGGGAAGGGGAGGGAACACATCATAAAAAGGTTTTTCTTTCTCCTACCAGACAGGATAAAAAAGCATTTTGGTATCCTTCACCCCCTCCAAAGCCCTTCTCTGATTTGCTCTTGAAAGCAAATCTGTGAAAGGAAATAGCCTCCTAGGTGTGTTTGTGTGCCATCAACATGGCAGTGTTTTGGAATACAGATTTTTCCAAGATGGTGCTGTGCTTTAGATGGTGCCAACTTGGACACACAAAGGTTGTGGCCTGGGGAATCCCTGAGAGATTCAGACTGCAAATAAAACAAAACAACCCTCTGGTAAAACAGTCCATTCAT
Source organism: Rafetus swinhoei (assembly GCA_019425775.1). NCBI lineage: Eukaryota > Metazoa > Chordata > Testudines > Trionychidae > Rafetus > Rafetus swinhoei. The sequence goes on from CM033449.1 coordinate 45,607,617, forward strand.
GATAAGCATGAAGGCCTTGATCCTCCACTGCCTCAGAATGTGGCATAGGCCACCAGTTCTGGGTCACGACTAGTTGGCCATGCTGGCTCTAACTACTGCCACTCACTGATCACTGATAACATCTGCACAGTGGAGCTGAGCTCCACTTCTCCATGTCCTCTCCCTTCATTTGTATTAGGGACGATAGCTGTAGAAGTTGATGGATCCATCTCTGCCAATTTTCGGGTGGCAGAGTTGTTCTATGCAAGGGGAATTCACTACTGGTTATCTCTGACTGTGTTTTAAGCCCACTTCGTGCTTACATAGCACAAAATGGCTGTAGTGAACTAAAGAGCTCAGCTTGGAGTCTCCTTGTTTATCTTTTCTGGGAGATGGGGCCCTGGCATTGTACAAGATAATCTGTCGGCTTCTCTTACTTCCCTTCCCGTGGTGGTTGTGGTGTTTCTTTGTATTAAGTTGTGGGCTCAACAATGCCATCTTCTTTATATGCTCTACTTTAGTCCTTTGTACTCTCTTCCACACGGCCTATTATCACCTTTCCCTTTAGGTGTCTGCATAAAATCAGTAGTGGCCGAGATGCCAATGGTTGGCTCTCCTTAAAAGAGATTTATAGCCCCAGAGAGTGAGATTAAAGGCCAAAGAGAGACTTTCCAGGTGGTGTGTTAGGTCATTGCTTGTAACAGGGACTTTCATCTTTGGCCATCTGATACTCCAGGCTTTTAATCTAACCAGGGCTTAATAGTTTGTTTTAAAATGTACACTGCTTTATACTGCATGTGAAACACATCCGTGTCCTTATTAATATAAAGTCTATAGCATGTAATAACTCTATAGGCAGTGCAGAGCAGTGGATTGTAATATAAACTGTTGTTTGCTGGTTGGGACAAAAACCTGGATGGGTGGAGATCCCCGAAGATATGGATTTATCCAGAGTGGTTTAAATTTTGAATGGTATTGTGCAGAACCTGCAAACTTTTGATAAAATCCTACTCATTTTTGGGTGAACTCATGGTTTTTTGTCAGATATTCACACTCCCCTCTCCTGTTGTGAATAGCATGTGGGCCTGTAATCACCATGGTACGCAAATTGGAAAGTGGCTTTCCAATCTGTAAGACCCATTGTGCCTGAGGCCCCAGATGTATTGTTGTCTCTTCTAGTGCCTGAGTAATATTTTAAATCTCAAAATGAGTGAGATAAGCTTAGGAATGTATGTGGGAATGAGAGAGCATGCTGATGAGTGAGTCTCACACCTAGTAAGACTTGACATGCCTGTAACTGTATAACTCCCTATTGGTCAGTGTCCACGGCTTGCAACCTGGTTCATTGGCACCACCCCAAAGCCAGTCTTGATGATATCAAGAAGTCTGCTGTGTTTCATGCCTATTCTGCATCAGTGTTAATTTTCTTCTTTTTACATGGTTATTGGCGTAGTGGATGGGTGGAAGTGGTAGATGTGATGTAGCTTGATATGTAGTAAGGCTTTTGTCACATGGGACTGTGTCGTTCTCATAAGCGAACGTGGTCTAGATTAAATTACTATAGAGTGAATGCACAATTGTTGGAATGACCATACTTGAATAATAATTAATGGATTCCTGTCATGTCCTCTGAATTAATTTAGTGGTGTCCCACAGGAAAAAGTTCTGAGTCTGAAACTAATAAATATTATTGTGAATGACTTCTATAACAAAGTGGAGATTAGGCCTGTAAAATTTGCAGATCATACCAAACTTGTAGGGTTGGCAAGCATTTTGGAGGTCAGCACTGGAGTTCAAAGCAACCTTGATACATGTAGGAATTGCACTTGTCACTCCTAAATTTCATCTTGTTTAATTCAGACCAAATTACTACACTTAAGAAGGGAAAGTCAAATGCAGAACTACAAAATGGAGAATAAGTGGCTAAGTGATAGTATTGCTAAAAAGGATCTGGGAGTTATATGGTGAACCACAGTTGAATGAGGCATTGTGATGCAGTTGTGTGAAAGGCTAAAATCATTCTGAGGTGTATTAAGAAAAGTGTTGTATGTAAGTCAGGGGAGGTAATTGTCCTTTTATCCTCAGCATTGGGGAGGCCTCAGCTGGAGTACTGTGTCCAGTTCTCAGAAAGATGTAGCCAAACTGCAGAGTCCCGATGACAGCAATAAAAATAAGATTTACAGGTTGAACTTCTCAAGTCAGGCACTCTCTGGTCTGGCAACATCTGTGGTCTGGCATGATTTTAGTTAGACAGATGGTCATTTATCCTGGATGTGGCCAAGTTTCTCCCAGTTCCATAAAGTTTATTTAAAGCCACCAGTCCTGCCTCTCAGTGTTCTGTGCTGTTATTTAGCTCTAATTTACCCCTAAATGTCTTCTAAGAGCCCAGTAAGCAGTGGAAGCATTGGTAATGCTGCTAGACAAAATTGACCTCCCATGGTTCAGCAAATTCTCTGGTTTTCTAGTCAGGCTTGACCAGTGCTGAGGTTCAAAGCGTAGAAAACCTGACCTATGAGCAAGGTTAAAAAACCTGGGTATATTTAGTCTTGAGAAAAGTGACTAAAGGTGGACCTGGTAACACTCTTCAAGTATGTCAAGGGCTGTTATAAAGAGGACTAATAAATTGTTCTTCATGTCCGCTGGAAATAGGATGAGAATAATGGTCTTGAGATGCAGCAAGAACAATTTGTGCTAGATGTTAGGAAATGCTTGAACTCTGGAAGTGAAGTTCTAGAATATGCTTTACATAGAGGTTGTGGAATGTCCATCATTAGAGGTTTTGAAGAACAGATTAGACAAACACAGATCAGAGAGTCTATTTTCTTCGTTTTGCAGCTAGCTGGATCTGATGATGTCTCGAGGTCCCTTCCAGCCCTACATTCCTATGATTCTGTGTGCACACAGGAGTTCCTTGTGAGCTCCCTCAATTCTCCTGTCTCATGTTCACACTGTTTTTGTCAATCAGCCAGTCTTGCTGGATGAGTAGTGATGTCTGACTTCTCCTCTCCTCTATATGTCACAAGTGGCCCCTGCTCCCTATTTTCCTAATGCTTTGCTTATCTCCTTCCAGAAGGATAGGCACATTGCATTGACAGCATACTTCTCCACGATCATTCACACCATGTCCCGCTGTCATGGGTATAGGGGGTTCCATAATGCATCTAGCTAACTGTACAGTGCTATATAGTAAGCTTAGAGGAATTGCTTTGTTCCCCTTTAGATCGTCTCTCTTATGCTGTGAAATGCAAGACTTCATTGTCCTTATAATTAATTTAACATGCGCAAAGTAGCTATACAAGCTGTTCTGTTAGAAACACCCATGATTTTGTTGAGTCATAAGGGAAGATAAAAAATAGCTTAGAGCAAAAATGTGGATTCCCTGGCTTCTGTCCACCAACAGCCTTTAGAATAGATTGAAAGAGAGACAGCTGGCTGGAGCTGTCAGGAGCCTGTAATTGTCAGTTATGTACTTAGTAGAACCCAGGAAAATATAAATGGGAGGTGAACACTTTCCTTTTAAAGGAAGGTTGCTTCTTTCTCTTCAATCTTCTTTCTGTATGGTGGCTACTATTCTTGGAGCATGTTCAAGAAGCATAGCACCCAGGTATGGAAAACTCTGCATATGGAGTGAATGGTGAGGAGTTCTTCAGTGCTCGACATTTGTCTTGACAGGCATAAATTCCATAGCTCAGAGGCAGTGTTCCATGCTTAGACTGCTTTAGTCTTTTGACATTTAAATCTAATATTTGGTTCCATGGCAATTGATTTGTGTTTACTAATCCATAAATCTGTTTGTGCTTGCTAGTGTTTTAAAAAAAGGATATTCAATGTATTTTGTGTCTGTTTTGCACACTTTTTTCCCACTGGTTCTTTCTCCTTTCTTCTGCCCAAAGAATGGTCCTGATTTCATGATTGCAGAGCTATGTAACTGCTTTCATGTTCATGCTTTCTGGTCTCCAGTGCACTTGCTTGCCAAGCTTCAGGATTTGCTTGAGTACCCTGTTGTATGAAATATGCACCCGTGGTCTGATGAAATAACTCAGAATAAATTGGAAGAATTTTCTTCTACTTCACTAGCTCTGACCCTCATAAATAGATATATCAGTGAGAGAAGGGATGGCTTTCTGGGAAATTGCCTAAATGACGTGTGTAGACAACTATTGACGTGTGTAGACAACTATTGACATTTGAGCCAGATAAACTGTGTGTATATAACACTGAAAAATTTCATTGGGAATAGAACTGCTTCAACAGCTGAAAATGTCTAGCCCCGTGGTGTACAACACACTAGCTGCTAGCCACATGTGGCTATTTGGCTGGTTGAGTGTGGCTAGTTCACTGTAGCAGTAGGGCTAGACCGTTGGTGTCCAACCAGTTCTGCAGCAGTAGCCACTAAGGATGTTAAGCAGTGTGTAATTCACTAATTGAATAGCCTATGAATTTTTCCATCCACTGTTTGATTAGTCGATAGGGCAGTGCTGCCCCTTTGAAATGCTGCCACAGCGTTTCAAAGCAGCAGCGCTGCACAAAGACTCGGGCTCCGTGCAACTCTGCTGCTTTTGAAGTACCCTCCTCTTCCACCTCTTGCTGCCTCTATCTGATAGAGGCAGCAAGGGGGTGGGGGAAGGAACTAGTTGACTATCCTGTTGACTATCCGATAAGTGTTTGCTTATTGGATAGTCAACTAGTCCTTAACATCCCTAATAGCCACTAGGCTAGTAAACCCAAAGCAGAAGTAAAATAGGATGAGAATCTTTACAGTACCCCAATTCCATTTTAGGTTCATTCAGATATGGCAGTTTTTCCTCTAAAATGTTGTGTGTAGTTCCTGTGCTCTGTTAAAGAACTGCTGCCTTCCTTCTTTGAGGTGGCAGAATTATATAGCTTGAGCAAATTGTGTGTAATTTTAAAAATCTGTTTATATTACATACAAAAGCTACATTAATAGAAGATTGAGGTTTTTTACTTCACATCTCAAATTTGAGAAATGCCAGAAATGAGGCTCCCCAGGTAATTTTATTTCTACCAATTGTGCATGTGTTTGAGTTCATTGATCATATGCTGTTTTTTTTCTTCTTGCCTCATTCAGTTCATGGGATATTTGGTACACAGAGAATGATACTCCTCTTCCTTATTCAAATGTGTGGTCTTATGACCAGCCTAAGGCCAAACCATCCATACACTGTATTGAATATGGAATTATTTATTGCCTCATGCGTTTAAATCCTTGCCTTTTTAATCATCTCAGATGCCTCTCAGAGATGGCTAATTATTATGCCTCATTCTCAGATGGGGAAACAGAATGGTTAAGTAGATGAGATTTTTGGTCTACATTTAGAAATCTCTGTTCTGTTCTGTTCCTTGATGGTGTAACCCATGATGCCTTGCTCAGTACTGTGGGTTGTGAAGGCTGCTAGTATCAACTAGTAGAAATGAATATAGCATTCCTAATTTCCTTGCTCTGATCTTCCCATCAGTGCAGCAAACAAATTTAGCACTGCCGGGATTTATTTGCACATGGGGATGACCAGAGCTGGTTCTTCACCATCACAATGTTAACAGTGGCCAACATTTTAGCTAATCCTGTGTTTGCTGTATCTTTATCCAGGCTCATAACTGGTTTGTGAAGTTTATTCTAAAGGCAGATGAACCTGCAAGAAAAACTGTTGTTTTAGATGAACAGGAAACCTTCAAAAATGTAATAGCATAGATTAAAGGATAGCTTTGTTGTGTCCAGGGTAATGCAGTAGAGCTATGTGACTAGCAAATTTTTCCATGCTTTGACAGTTCAGAAAAGTTGAAAAATTCTGTTAGACAAAAGGTTTTGTTTAAATTTGGGGTGTTTTGCATTTATCCAGAAACGTTTCAATTTTATTTACAAAATTTTGTATCTGAAACATGAAAATGTTTCACATTTTGGATTTTTTTTGGTTCAACTGAAACAATTTTCCAAAATTGATATACATTTGCAAAGCATTTCAGTGTCTCAGAATCTGCCTATTTTTTAGCCAAAAAAAAAAATTAGCAAAGAAGTTCACCCATCTGTACTGTATAGTTGCATTTCATTAAATATACATGTTAATTCCACTCTTCCCATAATGCCCAAGAATTGCCTTCATAAAGCTACAACTTCTATAGGAGTGAATTCTAGTTAATAACCCTTTTCCCTTCAAAATACGCTATAATCAGTGTATATGTTAAGACTGCGTTGAGCCATTAGATACATTACAATTCAGCATTTCAAATAGGGAGTTGAATGTGAAAAGCCTCTTTGCACACACAAAAATATGAAGATTACATGTCCTGAGAATCTCTAAATGGAACTCTGAAAGACATCAAGCAAAAGTATCATCAAATGTACTAGCCCTGATCATTCAAACCCCTCCATGCAAGTGGACAACATTCATGTCCCAGAATCAGCAAAGGTGTCTAGTAACTGAAGACTGTATTCTGTGAGGAAAGGAGTGAACCTAAGTAAGAGCTGGGGCATTTCAAAAATACCTTAGTAAGTATTTTATGCATGCATCTATTTAACTTGTGGCTGGAGCTGAAAGAGCACATAATTTCTCTCCTTAAAATAAACTATTTTTTCTAAAAAATCACAAACGTATTTAAAAGCGTCACTGTTTTGGGGAAGGTGTTTACATTAAATCTGTCAACTTGCAAATGTCTCTACACCAGAGCTTTAATGTACAGTGAAAGTTAGACAAGGTGGGGAGTGTAGTCTTTTTTTTTTGTCTGGATATACTGAAAGGAGGACAGGAGACACTTGATATGGCTTTTAATCAGGCCACAACTTTATTCTATAGATGCCCGGTACTACCCGGCAGATGAAGTGTACAGTGCCGGCAAAACCATTATTCAAATAATTACCTTCATCTTCCACCAGCCTCTCTTCATTTTCCATTCAAGTTCTCCCCTGCCCCAGCCAAGCCATGGATTGAATCTTACCATCTACCCTCCTCTTAAGAGGGTTAAGGTGAGCTATGAGAACAGAAGAGTGGGTTGGCTCTGTGCCATACCAATCATAGGAGTCCCCAGTCCTTCTCCCCATTCTGTTCCTTTTATTCAGCACCTCCTTTTAAGCCTTTTATCAGGCCATTTTTTTCTGGACTCTGGATGCCTTTCCTGTGGAGTACCTGCACTTGACATTTGGTCTATGCTTACAAAAGAATTTGTGACATATGGCCTGCCACCTTTTCTTCTTACCAGAAAAGGTCAAACCTGACATCTGCTGTTGGGCACGTGAAAAAAACTCTCTCCACCAAAACCAGTCTGGTGGTGCAGGAAAATTTCCTTCCCAATCTCCCTTAAAAAGGAGTGACTAGCTTAACGCCCACAGCAGGTCCTAAACCAGTCTCCACTAGGGAAGGGGGGGAGTGCTGCCTTGCTTGCTGCATGGAACAAAGAGGCTTCCTATGGCAAGGGTTTGTACCTTTATGACCTTCAGACCTCACATTACTGGGAGGCGATCAGCACCACAAAGCTGCTCCTGGTTCACCTTTTGTAGTAATCACAGACTTCATTCCTCCTTTCTGCCCTGGCCATAAAGCACAGCTGCCTTCGATCGGCAAGCCCAGCCAACCCTTGTCTTGCTTGAAGTGTAGTGCAGTCATTGGACCAATTTCTGTTGGTGAAACAGGCACATTTTCAAGCTTACATCTCTCAGCAGTCACTCGATAACGAGTAGGATGTCTTCCTTACATATAGCTCTTCCTCAAAAACTTGTCTTTCATAAATGGAAGTCGGTTCAATAAACAATAGTACCTCACCCACCTTGTCTCATGTTTACTTGTCACCATTCTAAAATGAGAAATTACATTCTTTGCAGTTCTGCTAGTGTGCTGTTGTGATCTGTTAGAGAAGAATATTGCATGCACGTGTGGGATAGAATTGTATTGCGCTCTCCCCTCCATCCTATTAGGCCAGACTGCTACACAGGTTACCAATCCTGTTTCATGGCCTTCTTGATCAGAAAGAATAGTAAGAAGCTAAATTATGAGGGAATTATGGGGAAGACAGTTACTCAAAGAGTTAATGCTCTGGAATTTCACACACGGAAACTTTGCATTATGCTGTATACATTCTTTGGAAATTTTTCTCGCTGATCTCAAAAAGACTTTTGTCTGATGTGCCAAATTTTGGTCCAGTGACTGCTTGTACTCAACTTTTAATCAGAAGTAAAAATAACTATGCTAATTGGAGAAAATCAAATGTAGCACAAAAGCTCTATTTGAAATGATGCATCTCCTGGAGAATAAGTTGTTTTATCTATGTAGTAACACTATTCAAATGTGCATGTACAATACAATTAAATTTAAACATCAAACAGATTCAGAATAGAAACTTGTGATATACTGCACTGGATACTTTGTCATACCAGTCTGCAGACAGAAATCTTAGGTTTTTGTAAGTTAATTGTGATATGATTAGGTTTATAGTGCATGCTTGGCTAGATAGAATGAATTGACTTTATACAGGAGAAAACTGATTCTCAGAGCTTGACAATACACGTGGTATTCATCTTTTCCCCTTCCCCACAGTAATGTACAGGAGAAGAGGCAAGTAATTGTCTCATTACGAATGGACAGCTTTCGAATCTAAAATTTTCACTGGGTATTTGAACATGTGTTTAAAGATTTGTTAGGGAAATAGCCTGTATTCTACCCTGTTCTGTTTATGGATGAGCATAGTTGTCATTCAAAAGTAATTTAATAATAAAAAAGGAGACCAGAAGGGTGAGGAAGTTCCTTCAGTGTTGCTTTTTCTTACATTGAAAAAGTGACTTCTTCGCTGTGGTTCTGAATTCTCTACCAAAAGGTCTCCTAGGTAATCAGTCCAGCACTGTGGTAAAATTCACTAATCCTTTTAGGCTGGTATGCTGTTTGCAGTGTGATAGTAAGTCTGGTTGTGTCAGTAAACTTTGCATTGTCATCTCTTTTTAAACAGTTGAGTATGTGGGGAGAGATGGGTATATTTTACTCTGCAAATCTGATGGCAGCTGTAATTATTCCTCAAAATTGATGGAATGATGGACAATCTACAAGCAATCTCTTACAAAGCCATTAGATGCAAAACATGAAGTGCCAATAATGCGTGAATGTCTTGTACAATAAGTGAAATACATCCCTGCTATTACTCCATTGTCTTTCCAGGGTGAATTTGGTCCAGTGGACTTAAACAATTCTAATAAATATTGGACGTTCCTTTTTTGTATTTTAAAGAATGACATTGTAATTTATTAAATAGATTGTAAGTTATGGCCTGGAATGTGGTGATAACCATAATTACCATAGATCTTTGCTAGAGCTCTCTGGCATTTGAAGGCATGGGGGAGAAATAAGAATCTCAATGTGTGTAACACAAGGTAGAAAAAATAATGGTGCCTTTTATTTGTCCATCTTTGGGTAATCAAGTATGGTGAGCTGTAATGGCTTATTTTTTCCTCCCATCATGGAATTTGCAAGTAGAAATGTTCTAAATTTCAGTTGAAATTGTAGACTTAAGTTTAACGATGCGCTAAAGCCTTAAAGATGTATGTTTTAATACTTCCACTATTAAACTTTATTAAATGTAAAGAAGTGTTATATAGCAAAAGCAGTTGTAAAAAAAATCACCTCAAACAAAGAGGAGATATGCCCCACTTGAATGTCACTATTTTGCATATCCCTTGCCTTTGTCTGTCTATAATATCAGGTCCATACCCCTTTCAGATCCATCAGCAACGTTGTTCACTTCAGTGTGAATCCCTATTCAAGTATAACCATTTATATTATACATTTTTTGTGGTAAAAATTATTTTTAAACAAATGATTTAGAAACATCAAGTCAGGTGTAAGTAACCTTTTCTTCCTCCTCTTTACGCATTGGTCCAAGATTTCACAGATGCTCCAGATATATGGAAATATGAATGCATCAGAAATTCACAGAATAGATAATTGAGTGTTTTGGAATCACTTCACTTCTTGGTTAGTTGAGATTTCCTTTTTTTTTAAGTATCTATTTACTTTCCTGGAGAGACTTTCCTTAACTAACAGCAGTGCTTAATCTTCACTAACTATTAATTGCAGTTTAATCAGTAGGAATTTTCAGTTTTAATAGACTATTTTATCTGCTTTTTTGCAGCTGTTAGTTCACTTCCTATGGTACATCTGCCCCATGCTATCATGGCCTATTGATTTTTATTTCATATTCATTAAGGCTGGGATTTGTCAAAGGGCTCTAAAGGAGCTAGGCAACTAAATCTAATTTAATAGGAGTTTACATCTCCCCTCTTTGCAGAGTTTCAGCTAAAAGACACACAATAGGGGTCTAAGGTAGAAATAGCTGAAGTGGAAGTAAGGAAATTGAGAGAGATACTTTTGCTTTCTATTTATGTATTCTGTCCAGTATGCATTACATTGAGGTTTTTTGTTGTGACCACAAAATATTGGGTAATACCATCTGATAATTGACATGTAAAACTAGAAAGGGGCATTCTTTTTTTTTTCTTATACTCTTAGATGTGCATACATCAGTATGACTGTGTATATATTTATGATCACATAATCAGACCTAGTCGTAATACATATGCTCTATATTAAAGAGACAGTGTTAAAGATAAAATTCAAACTCTGAAATTCCTGTATTCTCTGATTAAAATTTCAGCCTTAATGTTGCATTGATATAAGTTTAGAATAACCAAAATCAGCATAGAATATCTTGCTTTGTAAAATAAAACTTGCTTCTATTCTTGGCATAATTTGCATTGTGGAGACGTAGTGGAAGACCATATTATTAATTTGCCCAAACAATGGTTTATCTGTCCCTTTATTGAAGTATTTCTATAAAAAGGCAGCCAAAGTAGGTTGTTTTTCAAAAGGAATAGAAATCAATTTGTCAACAGACAGTCAGTAATGCTGCTGTGTACTGTAGTAATTTGGAAGCAGGCGTTCTCTGTAATCTGAGATATACTATTTCTTTGAAGCAACATATTTGTGAGCACTGAGTGTCCGTGGACCATGGACACTCCAGGAGAGTGTTTGGAGTGATCAGTGTTTGGAGAGTGCCATTTACTAACTTCCAGAGAGATGGCAGAGCTTGCAAGGTCAAAACAGGTGTGCTTATGTTGCTTGTGGCTGGTGGTAAAGTAACAAGGTGCACTACAGCCTTGGGTACCCCTAGAAAGCATCACAGAGTAACTTTCAAGGATATTATTGTATATCATTGAGTGTAGTTCATGATGCCAGTGAAGTTTAGATGCTGAACTTAATTTTTGGTCAATAGATGTTCAAATGCTTTTCTTGCTTGGATTACTTAAGAAGTTAAATACTTTTTTTCAAGATTTACTTTTTGTATACCTGTGATAATTTAATCTCAAGATTGTTAAAAACAATTGTCAGGTTTAAAATTGATACTGAATATTTGTATTTATTACTTCATTTAGGACCTGATTTAGCAAAATTTTGTATCAATGGGACTTAACTACATGTTTAAATTTAAACACATACTTAAGTATTTTCCTAAATCAGGACTCATATAGTCCCCTTTTAAACAATTTGTTAGCATTGTAATATAATGAATGTTTTCCCCAAGAAACACAGATGCTATGCAGATGGTAGTCTTCAACTTGGCTATCAAACTAACCACCTTCCACTTTGCTCTTCCTGTCTTTTCTCTCACCCACCCTCAGCCTTCAAACCCAGAGTCTGAGACAAATCTTTTAATTGGCCTCCTAATCTCTACACCAGTTTTCTGGATTTGCAATCATTCTGCCTGCTGGCAGGCTTGTTGCTGATTATTCTTTTTTTAAAACTCATAACAGTCGGGTAACTAGAAAACAAACTTCATTATCTCCTACATGTGTGTGTTGAGTGACTTCTATTTTGGTTGTAAAAAGTGCTGTGTGTGTGTGGTGTGTGTCTTCGTTTAGACACTGACCATATACAATTCAAGTCAGTAAGAACCTCACCATTATATTCAATGTGCGTAGGATCCAGCTCTAACAGAGGAAGTTTCCTCCAAGATTGTATAGAGTTCTCAAGAACTCAGAATTACCGATGGCCTTTAGTAGACATGTAGTAAAGTTAGTTTTTAAAGGCATGTGAATTATGACAAGGACACATTTCATCTGACTTCTCAATAATGCTCTGGGGATGGAAAGATGGTGTGTGTGTATTATGGGGCATGTAATAAGCTAATATGATTTCAGTCTGAATTTTTTAAAATATATACATATCCAATATGGGCTGAAACTCTAAAATCTGGGATTCTCTGGTCCGGCAACATCCGTGGTCTGACAGGACCATGGATATTGCTGGACCACAGAGCCCCGGCTGGCCAGGTTCAACAGCGCAGATTGTGCTGGGTTGGTGGCGGAGAGCCCAGCTCCAGTGGGGCAGTGCAGTGGGCAGCACAGCACTGGCCAGGGCTGATGGTCAGGAGTGCAGCCTCGGCTGGGACTGTCAAGGTGGGAAATGCAGCCATGGCCACGGCTGGTGAGGTACTGGATGCAGTGGGGCTGGCAGTATGGAGTGCAGCCCCAGGTGGGAGCAGAACCCTACACCTGGGCAGGGAGCCTTGACCTCTTCTTGTCCGGGAAATTCTGTGGTTCAGAACCACTCAGGTCCTGAGGGTGCCAGACAAGGGAGGTTTGACCTGTATCTATTTACAAATATATTCTTGCATGAATGTTGACCTAATTGGGTAACTTGTTCGAAAACACTTTGGCTTTTAAAAATGTCTGTAGGGAAAAAAAGTAGCAGCTGGGCTTCAGTTATGCTGTATCTCAGACTCTTTTAAACATCATGACTGGAAGGTTATATGCTGCTGCTACTCCATTATTTCAGTTCTGAATGAAAGCATCTACATAGGATAAATAGGTATAATCTGGAAAACCAATCTGTTTCAGCAAAAACAACGAGGAGTCCTTTTGCACCTTAAAGGCTAACACATTTGTAGTTAGTCTTTAATTTGTTCACACAAATTAAATCTCATCATTAAAAAAAAATTGGAGACAATGGAATATTATTCTTTAAGAAATGTTACTTATAGAAGAAACCACCACCTTCCATTGACAGAGAAAATTCCATACAATCAAACTCTCTATAATATATTAGTCTTTAAGGTGCCACAGGACTCCTCATTGTTTTAGTGTTTTCCCAGCCAGTCAGTACTGTAAGGGGAGAGGAAGATGGTAACATGTTTAACTTATTACAAGGCATTTCTGTAGTAAGGGCTAAATCTTGACCTGGCTGTGTTGTGCCTATGGCTTGGTACTAGCTGGAGCCAGTTCAATTCTCATACACTAGCGCCTCCTTATTATGGAACAGAAGTTTAGGACCTGATCTCATTAGCGCCAACCTGATCCTTATACTGCCACCTACAAAATACTGAATGACCTAAATTTCCATTGATTTTGATGGAACGTTAAAGTTATTTAGTGACATAAGATCAGGTCCCTACATGTCTTGGCCAAACATGAGCCAGTAACAGAACTGGAAGCAGAACACAGAAGTGTTTATGTAGCCACTGACTGGTATCCTGTGCAAGTACCTGAACTGTGGACAAACCAAGGTGCAATGTACTATTGTACCTGTGCCAGAGAGTATGACATCTTGAAAAAAGAGGTAGCATACCACTATGTACTAGAAGGGATGCCAGCAGTGGACAGTGATGTTGAAGACAAACAGGTAGTGTCTATAAGTCTGCTAGGTCAATGGCTACATTGCTGGTGGATTGAAACTCAAAAGATTGCCTGCTTTCTTTCATTGTCCTTCTTTCCCTATGGTACTGTTCTGCTAACTAATTTGTATTAGTTGTTTTTAAAACTATACACACTTAATTCTCTTTAATATTTTACTATTGCTTTAGTCATCTGTGGTGCCTTATGCAAATATGCATGCTCTTTTGTTTTGGAAAAGAAGGAAAACAAACAGGAAATCCCTTTTATTCACATGAGATTTATTCTTACACAGAATGTGGCTGATGGTGTGATTGGTACTGTTTTTCATTGGGCGATTTGCAGAAAGAGCTTTTGTCTTCATAAATAGTGCCAGCAGGCTGCTGGCTCAGGTTTGCAAACTTCAGTTGACAGTTGCCCAAGTCCTATAATTATTTGCATCTGGAAGTAATGGCGTATTGTAGACTATGCAGAGCCTTGTGATGGACATCAACATCTGGTGGCAATATATAATATGTAGGGGGGCAGTATGTTCTGCATCTGTGCATTCGATTTGCCTCTGTAACAGCCCTTTCTAGTTTTTACATATGCCAATGGACTTCCCATTCCCCTCCCCTGCGGTGTAAAATAGAAACAAGTGACACTGTCTTGTGGAAATGGCTTATAAGAGAAGGGTTGAAATGTTAAAATTTAGACGATCTTATCCTGGACCTGTGCTTAAGAGGATGATTGGTACAGTTCTTCTACAAGGTAGCTCAAAACAGTCAAATCCTGTTTGGACAAAAAGCTGAGGGAGGATGGGAAGAATGCCCTAAGTGACTCATAACAGGATGTGGTATGGGGAGTAGTGTAAGAAGTAATTCAAAACTTAGATAATATTCAAAAACAGGCTTAAATTTTAATTTAATTTGTTTTGGCTGCCTGTTTTAAATTGTAAACTCCTCCACATGAAACAAAGTTTCAAGAAATATCTGGTTTTGGACCAGTAACCAAAGGCCACGAAGTAATTTACTATTATTATCCTTTGAGAAAATACCATTGTTTGGTGGCTTGTGGCTTGGATGTGAAACCTAAAGAGAAACCATCCCTGGCACTTAAACAGTTTTTCTTCTGAATTAAGGAAATGTCTGGAAAAAGTGAATATTTTTCTACCTTTATAATTGATTAATCAGATACGCAATATGCTAAAATGTAATAATTGAGCTTTATTTTAACCTGACAAATTAATATTGAATGATGAAACTGTCTAATTTATGGTATCCCACTCCTGAGTTGAAATACAATAGATGGCAAAAGAGGGCTGCCAGAATTCATAGTTGTCCCCTTACATAAACACTTCTCCCTCATCCTAGCAATAATGTATAAAGTCTTAATCTGTATGACATAGCTAAAATAAGGGGTGAAATTTTATGAACATTTTTTGAATTCAGGTGAAATGTCTTTTGTTAATGAAGAACAATAAAAAAATGTCAGATTCAGACTTGTTTGGTAGAAAGGATTTGTCAGCATTTTAATGAGGTGAAAGCCAGTCTCATCCAAATTATCGATCTGATTCCTAATTGTTTTCTTATTAAGACCATGAATCTTTTCAATAGAATATGAAAAGTCTGCTCTTGAAGACACCACTAGAAAGAATAATTTTGTTGTGCTAAGATAAGTATTACTGATATATTTACTACAGTGCCTGATTTAGTTATGACTTAATTGGTCTTCCTTTACGTATCTTACCATTCCTTTTTCTCCCCCGGTATCTGATGAGATGTGCCAGGTTTCTAAATGTCAATTGTTCATTTTCTAACAGTATGCTCTCAACCCATCTGTGTTTGTTTTGGAGTTCATTGTAAAGTTTGGCCACATAAATATACCCATCCTCTTAGCCAGCAGGAACTTGGAATTGGTAGGAATCCTTCCTCAACCAATTTAAATGAGAAATTATTTAATCAATTTTTCCTTAATTTTAAAGGGATATAGTATTCCAGGAGTGTTCCAACAGAAGTGGCGCTCTCCCCCCGCCCCACGCCTGCCAACTCAGTGCTAGTAGCTGTGGATGTTTGGTGTAGTAAGTTGGTTACACTGGGTGAGGACAATTTTGTAAAGGGTTGCATGCAGAAGAGCAATTAAAGGAGACAAATTTAAGGTTTTGGTGCCTGGTTTGCAGTGTACGGTAGTTGTGGTAATGTTAAGCTGTATGATTGTTAGAGGCGAGAATAGAGTATGAACTATTAGGTGGCCTAACATTTCAATACCTTGCGTTTGTGAGTTTGTGTCAGGTATACAGCAATCCTGACAGCTTCCAAACAGTCTGTGTATTGGATTATCTTAATGTGTTACCAACTCCTGTTGTTTTTGTTTTATTTATACTGTAAGTTTTTCATTTTGGAGGTGGGGTGTTTAAAGCTCCTGTAATGTGATTATGAAAGAATTGCAACTTTAATGAAACACAAAAAAATGTTTATTAAAAGCCTAGAATGAAAGGGTAAAGAACCTAATGACTTAATTTGTCTTAGAATCATAACTTAATAATTAGGATTTTTAGGGCCTAAAATGAAATTTAATGTTGATAAATGTAAAGTAATGCACATTGGAAAAAATAATCACAACTATACATACAATATTATGGGGACTATTTTGGCTACAACTGCTCAAGAGTCACTGTAGATAGTTCTCTGAAAACATCCACTCAGTGTGCAGTCGCAGTCAAAAAAGCAAATAGAATGTTAGGAATAATTAAAAAAGGGATAGAGAATAAAACAGAAAATGTATTATTGCCTCTCTGTAAAACCATGGTGTAACGTGTGCTGCCTGGGAGCTCCGGTGACCCTACCTTTATCCCACCACTAGCTATTACTATGGTTCTAGTTCGTGTCCTTGTGGATTTTTAATTCACATATCTAAGTCATAGTCTTCTGCGTTTAAGCAAGATCGCCTTCTCTGAGGCTTCCAGCAATGGGCGAGGGAGAGGGGGGTCCAGGCCCGCCCTCACTCACGGACCCCAGCCCAGGGCCCTAAGGACACAGACCTTTCGTCGTCTGGTCCGGCTGGCGGGGCGTCCCGTCGAAAGTCGCCAGCCCCCGGGCTTCCGATTGCCCTGCCCTGGGCTGCTTCCTCTCCCCGTTCCTTTCTTTCCCTGTTCCCCGGCCCCATACTTTCCTCCCCTACCTTCTGAAACGCCCACCTGGTCTCCAACTCCACCCCCCCCCACACGCTGTGCCTGCGCCTTTTATCCCCAGCCCTCCCAGCTGATTGTCAGTTCCCGAGGTTTCTGCTCATGTGTGCTGTTCTTGTCTGCCTTCCTCCACTCCCCTGCTGTTGGCCTTCGTCCGCCGCTGAGCGGCAGACACTGAACACAATGCGCATGTGCGCGGCTCCGCTTGCGGCACCACGTACAGAGCTGGCATGGCGGCGCAGAAAGTGCGGGGCAAGGGCGCCCTGTCACACATGGTATGCCCACATTTTGAACACTGCATACGAATGTGGTCGCCTCATCTCAAAAAAGATATATTGGCATTGGAAAAGGTTCAGAAAAGGGCAACAAAAATGATTAGGGGGTTTGGAAAGACTCCCATATGCAGAGAGATGAAAAAGACTTGGACTTTTCAGCTTAGAAAAGAGGGGGGATATGATAGAGGTCTATAAAATCATGACAGGTGTGGAAAAAGTGAATAAGGAAAAGTTATTTACTTATTCCCACAATATAAGAACTAGGGGTCACCAAATGAAATTAATAGGCAGCATGTTTAAAACAAACAAAAGGAAGTTTTTTCTTGACTCAGTGCACAGTCAACCTGTGGAATTCCTTGCCAGAGGATGTGATGACTTTAATCACCGAAGACCTTACTTTCATGTGAATATGACTTTACTTTCTCTAATAAAGAATGAGACAAGAGAAATATGGGAAATCATACAATTAACTACTTTTGTAAAGAATGTTGTTCAAAGTTGTCCAAGAGCTACCTACTAATCTACAGAATTTGTCTTTACTAAAATGTATTGTGAAGCTTTAACTGCAATTTGCTTACAGATGGGTTTGTCAGATAGTCTTGCCATTAATCAGTCTAGCCACACATGAACTTCTGTGCTCTATTTGTAAAGCAAGAGTAAGCTTCCATCTTGGAGTATTGTGGCGATGAAAAGTATGATTTGTAAGTGTTAGGTAATATTGCTAAAAACAGGTGATAAATTTATAGTCTTAAATGTTGTCTTTCCGTCTCCTTGCCTGAGGAATATAATCTCATAATTTAAAAAAATTGGAGACAAGGGAAAATATTCGTTAAGAAGTTTTACTTATAGAAGTAAGCTGTCACCCCCTCCACCTTCCATTATCAGAGAAAATTCCATATAATGAAACTCTCTATAACTGATACATCTACAGGGTTGTGCTCTGTGAAGTTTCTTGAAAATTACTCCCAATAAGTGAATATTGATATCTTCTTTGGGGTGTGTGTGTGTGTACACACAAATTGATACTGAAAATTATAGGATTGCTGTTCTCTCTCTCACTCACATTCATATCGACACTCACACACACAATGAATTTGGGGCAGGTACATTTTTTCAGAAATGAAAGTTGCTCATTCAATATTAACATTATTTTGATAGAGAAATCTCAACCTTTTTATCCCTTTTTCATGCCAGCAGTTGAAACCCGTGACTCAAATTAACAAAGTCAAGTGCATTTTGTTTTTTCAATGCAGAGTAGGAAACCTAGTGGGCATTGCAAACTTTTTAAGCACATGTTTAACTTTACCTTATTGTTTACTACTCCACTTTCTACTCCCGGGGAAATTGTGTGCCTCTGTGCAATGCAGAATTTTGCAGAAATTAATATTGGGTGCACAGAATTTCTTCCCTCTCCCGAGAAATGGGCTGCAGAGATGTTGGCTGCCACTATGGACCACGGGATTGGGCGGGGCGGAGAGGGAGTCCAGCTTCCAAATACAAGACAACAAGGAGTGGGGGAGAGGAGAGGGAGGGAATTTGGAGGGTTCCCATCAGCTGCAGTTCCCAGCACATCCTGAAGGAAGGAGGTGGCAGCACACAGGAAACTCTATGTAAACCTGGAACCCAGCATCAGGCTGTTTCTCTCTGTATCCCTGGGCTCTGGGGGGTATGTCTACACTACAAAGTTAATTCGAACTAACAGCCATTAGTTCGAATTAACTTTAATAGGGGCTACACATGCAATAATTGTGTAGCTACACATGCAATAATTGTGGAGCGCTTAATTCGAACTAGGTAAACCTCATTCTACGAGGAGTAACGCCTAGTTCAAATTAAGGGCTGTGTAGCCACTTAATTCGAACTAGATGGAGGCTAGCCCTTCCCAAGTTGCCCTGGTGGCCACTCTGGGCCAAACCAGGGAAACTTTTCTGCCCCCCCTCCCAGCCCCGGAGCCCTTAAAGGGCCATGGTCTGGCTACAGTGCTTGTGCCAGCTGCAAGCCTGGCAGCACCCAGCCAGCAGACCCTGCACCTGGCACAAGATGAGCCAACCACGCGCTGCCACCCAGCCCTCCACCGCTTCCCAGGACCAGGCTGGCGGCTCACAGGAGCCTGCCCGGGGCCGCAAGAGGCGGGCGCCTGCCTGGTCTAGTGCAGAGATCGTGGACCTCATCGAGGTTTGGGGGGAGACCTCCAACGTCCACGATCTCCGCACTAGGCACAGGAACGTGGCCGTCTACAGCCGCATAGCTGCCAGCCTGGCCACCAGAGGCCACATGCAGACCCAGGAGCAGGTCCGGTGCAAAATAAAGGACCAGCGGCAGACCTACTCCAGGGCCTCCCAGCCAGGGGCCGACCCGGAGGCATGCCCTCATTATGAGGCCCTGGACTGCATCCTGGGGGCTCAAGCAGTCGATGCCCCCTGGGTGGTGATCGACCCCGGGGCAGAGGGCCCCGTCCCTGACATGGAGAAGGAGGAGGAGGAGGAGGATGCTGAGAGCCAGGAGCCTGCAGGGCCCTGGTGACCCTGGCATTGAAGGACTGCCGGGAGGGGTTGAGGTGCCCCGTGTAGGGCTTCATCAGCCAGGGCTGTAGGGGGTAGGCCGCATCCCCCACCAGGCAGACGGGCATGTCCACGTCCCCGACCCTGATGTGACGGTTGGGGAAGAAGGTCCCAGCGTGCAGTCTCTGGCACGCGGAGGAGTTGCGGAACACCCTGGCGTCGTGTGCCTTGCTGGACCAGCCCACATTAATGTCCGTGAACTGGCCCCAGTGGTCAGACACGGCCTGCAGGAGCACGGAGAAGTAGCCCTTTCTGTTGATGTACTGGGAGGCCTGGTGTTCCGGGGCACGGATGGGGATGTGTGTCCCGTCGATGGCCCCCCTGCAGTTGGGGAAGCCGAGGGCGCTGAACCCCTGTATGACCGCGTCTGGGTCGGTGAGGCAGACCACCCTGCGGAGCAGCACCCGGTTGATGGCCTTGACCGCCTGCAGAGAGACACACCAAACCGCGAATCACTGGGGCGCCCGGGTGGCAGGGAGTGTTCGTTCACTGGCACTGCCCCGTGCCCCACTCCCAGAAGCAACCCCGCTGCGATCCTGGCCGCGCGGCGGTGTATGTGCTGGCCAGGACAGACCAAACCCTCCCATGCGGGGCACTTTCGCCTCCCCAACCCCGTTTTCCCTGGGGCGGCCCATCCCCTCCTTGCAGCCCCCCCTCCCCTGCCGGCCCAGTGGCCGGTGAGTGCCGTACCTACATGAGCACTGCTCCGACAGTGGATTTCCCCACACCGAACTGGTTCCCGACAGATCGGTAGCTGTCTGGCGTGGAGAGCTTCCACAGGGCGATGGTCACACGCTTCTGGAGGGGGATGGCGGGCCTCATGCGAGTGTCCCGTTGCCGCAGAGCAGGGATGAGCCACTCGCAGAGCTCCAGGAAGGTGTCCTCCTTCATCCTGAAGTTCTGGGTCCACTGTTGGTCTCCCCAGCGCTCCAGGACGATGCGGTCCCACCAGTCGCTGCTGGTATCCAGACGCCAGATGCAGCGGGGCACGCTGGCGTCTGGGCGCTGCTGCGGCTCCTCCACGGCCCCCAAGGAGGCCAGGGGGAGGGGCAGGGGGCTGATGTGCAGCAGGTGGTGCCAGGCAGCCTCCAACCATTGCTGGCAGGCTTGCAGCAGCAAGTCCAAAAACTGGAGCAGAATGCCCAGGGCGAGCTCTGGCTCCATGGTGCCAACTGCGGCGGCGTCCCCAGTGGGAACCACCGACACAGGCAGGCAGAGAGGAAAACGCTTTGCTGTCCCTCGGCGAGGTAGGCAAGCAAGCGGAAAAGCTGAGAACCGGCTGTCCGGGGGTGTCCCTTTAAGCACGAGCCTCAGACAGCCTCAGACAGCAGCCACACAAAGCAACTACTGACCTGATGCTCTGCCAGAACCGGTTTCAGCTGCCCTTAAATGTGACCCAGCGTCCAATCAGTGTGGATGTGCTATTTCGAATTAGCAAAACGCTAATTCGAATTAGTTTTTGGGTCTAGATGCATTATTTCGAATTCGCTTATTTCGAATTAACTAATTCAAAATAAGTTAGTTCGAATTAGCGCTGTAGTGTAGACATACCCTGGGAGTGTGAGTATCTGGGAGAAGTGAGGGGCTGAGTGCCCAGCCTCCTGGTTGAGCTCTGTGGGAAAGGAGGCTGAGAAACATAAATTGCATTGTTGTAGGGAGGTTTCTTTAACTCTCTTCTTGGGGCAATACTTTGGTATGTCTGTATTGTTACAGACTTACTTGCTGACAGGCATTTTGAAGTAAATTACCAAAATAATTGAAACTGGCATGGTTATGTTGACAAATAAAACTTGCAGAATTTTAAAATATTTGTGTGCAGACTTTTAACATTTTTTGGCACAGACTGCCCCCCATAGTAATGTTCATAAAGTGAAGAACAGGTTAAAGTGTGTGCAGGATTGGTGCCTTCTTGGCAAATGTCTAACACTAGGGACTTGTGAAAAATTGTGGAAACTTACTTGTTGTGAAACAAACTATTACATAAAATTATAGCATTTCTATTCTAGATCATAAGAAAGTCGAAATTTTTAAACTGGTCTTGTATTGAAAAACAGAGTTCTGATCTTCAAATAACTACGTCTCCCTCCACCGGTCCTAGATTAAGAACTCTTTAAAATATTATCTCATGCCTGCAGTTTTTTAAATGATTTTTTTTTAAATATACTGTATTGCAAGACTCATTTGGCAATTTTCATATATAAAGCCAGTTATTATGAGTGTATTCCTTTCCATGTGGAACCAGACACTTACTATAACTGGTTTCCTGGAAGAATAAAAGAAAAGAGATCAGGGAAGAGAGATTGCTTAAGTTAATCTATTTGATAATAAATGAAAAATTGCTCATTTTGTAGCTGCTCAGTCAGGTTTGTTATGGTTTCAGAATTGCTGATCTTGGTCCCATCACTGCTGGCATGTTGCATAATCAATGAGCCTGCACTGAGCGAGGAGCAGGTGTTCTAGCAAAAAAAACCAGTGCTGGTTATTGTTTCCACCCACATCAATCCTCCCTGCCTCTCTCTCTCTCTCTCTCTCTCTCAAATGCTCCCCAAACAAATACTCATTGTCTTTAATAAGGGAGAAAAATAGCAGCATACTCTGTACAGCCATTGCCACTTGCTGCCTCAGAAGCAGTACAATAAATAGATCTTGATCGGATACTCTGGATCTTGAAGTGGTGTGTTTGTCACTGCTGGCTGCATAAAAACTGATTATGAATTCTATTTAGTGGAGAATTACATTAGTACCCACTAATAACTAACTGCCTTTTTACATCTGAACAAATAACATTCCATTATTGTACTCTGCTGTGTTTTGCTAACTTACTGTGGCTTATAAGGGGAAATCTAAAAGATGAGTCTTGGTGCTCTTGAAATGGGGAAAGACAGGGTAGCTTATTTCTGGGAGCTAAAAAACCCAGTGTACAGAAACAAATGGTGAAAGCCTAAATGGCAAGTAGGCTGTAATTATTAGTTTGACAGCAACTGCTGTTGAATCCCATGAATGCGGCTGTAAACATAAAGTTTGACATTAGTATGGCAAATTTTGTCATAACTTTTTTTTTGAGGGCAGAGGGAACTGCAGGTGAATCATGGCCAATTTTGAAAATATTGTATCTAAATAGGACAGTTTACAAGGGAGTTATTTTCAAATATTTTCATTGTTACCTGTCTGCAGCAGGAATTGCACTTCCACTTCATCCTGTTGGAGTATTGCACCAGCCCCTGGGTTAAAAAGACACAAAGGCAAGAGGTAGAACGTGGGAGAAAGAGAAAATCATGCAACTTCAATAAAGCTTGACATTCTTTTCTGATTACAGTAGTTGACTGGGTTTGGAGGGAATTAATAGTGTTTTCTGTTTCTCATTTTCCCGCCTGTTTTCAACATCATTAGTTTATTCTGAGAAGAGAAGATGAGGCAGTTACCTCACAGAAAAAGGCGCTAAGTAGTTTTCACTTGAAGTGATGCAGTTTACATTTGACTCTCATCTGCAGTACTGTGTTCTGTTGCCAATAAAATCAAAATATTTGTTCACTGATGCCAGTAGAAATTTCGTTACTTTACAATGTGATTATTAGTGAAACTCTGTAACAGAAACAGTTTAGTGTGAACAAACACTTATATACAAACAGGATGAAAAAGTGGCATTTGTATAAAATATTGTGCACATAGTTCCTTAACTATGTGGCCTTGTATAGATGGGAACAAAAACTTACTCTTTTTTTTTTAAAGTTAAATTAAATCTTAAGAATGTAACTTTGACCTAGGCTCAGTCTTTTGGTTATAGGACAAGGATATTTTTTTCATTTAGTTTGCAATCTGTTTTTAAAATATTTTAATGCAGTTTTTAAATTGATAGCTGTGTAACATTATCTGTCAGCAATAATGGACCTGTGACATGCAGTCCTGCTCTTCTTGGTGTCTGCACTGAGTAGTGCTTCAGAGTGTAGAGAGAAACTCCTGAAGAGTGAAAAACTTCCTCCAACCAGATTTTTCCTCTCCTTTCATCAGGATGAATTGATATTAAATGTACTTTGTCACATACATCTTGCTTCTGAAGTCCTTGCTATTGTGTTATAAAGGGACCCTTATGCAAAGATCTAATACTTCCATGTAACTCCATGAGGGAGCACAGGTCTGCACTAGTGTGTCTTCGAAGGATCAGGATTTGGTTTAACTATGAATATTTTTTGTATTACACAGACCATGTAACAGATGGAGCATTGTACATACGGACTTGTCTTGCTGTAGCTTGAAGGTTTTAAATTGACTATTTTCATAGTAGAGTGATGCTTAGTGATGCTCATCAGTTTTTTCAGATGCCCAGTCAGGGACTTAATGGCATCAGTTTGCTATTAAATAGTTGATTAATAATAAACTGGACAGGTTATTTAATACCCAATTATCCCTTTGCCTCTTCTCTTCTCCCCTTTCTTGTCTCCAAAAGAAAAATAGCTTGTCTCCTGGTAGGGGTTTTTCATTTCGGAAACTTGCTGCAATAGGTTCTTTAGACTCTGCTGAAAGTGTTAATAATGACACACTGCAGCGATTTCAGTGTCTGGCCTCTGTAATCTGTTTCCTATATTTGTTGAGTCTTCATATCTCTGTCCAGCTTTCCTTTTATATTTCTGCAATTTCAAAGCTTTTGTTCCAGGGTTTATCTCTGGCACAGAATGTGATCCAGAATGATTTGCTGTCATGTTTCCACATCCAAGCAAGACAGAAAGCACAGCTGTTGAATAAGAATATTTTAAAATCCAAACTCTTAATAAAATGCAAAAATGTTTAGAACAGTGTAAGCACAAAAAGTGTTCTCCAGGTTATCTAAATCCTACAACAATCTTTTATCTCTTATAGAACCATCAGTGTCTCAGTAGTCTGTTCCCAGAACTATAAGACCTGTGCTGGCATGGGCTAAATCAGGTATGCTGAGGAGTCTGCCAGTTTGCTGTGCTCTGTCTTCAGAACTGCAGTCATTTGGTCAGGTCTCTCTCTGCACAATACTAGAACCTGATTCTAGAAATCACCCTATTTTACAGGGTTGGGCAGGATTTGTAAACTTATGTTTTAGCACCTGATTTATATCACTTAGGTAGGAGTTCAAGGGAGTAATTCCTATCAGAGGCTGCAAATCCAATTCCACAGAAAAAGACAGCAAGGCAAAGGAATCTTTGGACAAAACTATACAGAATATAGGGAATACAAGCACATCCTTTTCCTCTATTTGGAGTTATTTAATAAAAGACAAACCACATATATCTTGATAGAAATGTAGCCGTGTTAGTCTGGTGTAGCTGAAACAAAAAACAGGACTATGTAGCACTTTAAAGACTAACAAGATGGTTTATTAGGTGATGAGCTTTCCGTGGGCCAGACCCACTTCCTCAGATCAAATAGTGGAAGAAAATTGGCACAACCATATATACCAAGTGGGTCTGGCCCACGAAAGCTCATCACCTAATAAACCATCTTGTTAGTCTTTAAAGTGCTACATAGTCCTGTTTTTTTGTTTCACATATATCTTAGGGTTTTCTGTTGTCTCTGTCATCATAATATCTAAGCAGTATAATAGTTTTGTTGAATTGCAGATTAAAAAGCTGGTTATCCATATCCAGGTAAAAGTTTCCTTATCCGGCACTCTGTTAACTGGAAAACTCTGTTAACCAGCATTGCCCCCAGCCAGTTAACACAGTTTGAATTTAACAGAGTGTAGGATGGGCTGCTGGCTCCACTCCTGGGGAGAAGGCTTCCTCCTCCCAGGAACTGGGCCAACAGACTTTGCTGGCTCTGCTCCAGGCGAGGAGGAAACCTTCTTCCCAGGAGCAGGACTGGTGAAAGCCTCCTCCCTTGGAGTGGAGCTGGTAAGGGCTGCTTCATTGTCCAGCACATTCAGTTAACCAGCAACCGCTGTTCCCCTGAGTGCTGGATAACAAAGCTTTCACGGTATTAAAAAATGTAGTCTGTTGAGTGGTAAATGTAACGTCTGTGTAACAGATTTTACACCATTCAGTAAAACCTATAGGATGCACAATTTAGGTAAAATGTGTTTTGATGGAAACTTATTTTCTCCATTCTCTGATATTTTTTTTTTTTTTTTTTTTTTTTTTTGGTAACTTTTAATCATGCTGCCTTTTTTGCCTATAAGATTGACAAGATGGTAGCACCTGGCAGTACATATAATATCCATTATTGTGCCCCATTCCTAAAGGAACTTCATCTACTCTATGAAGGCCTTTTGAAAGTTATTAACTCACAGGTGAAGAAGGCTTATACTCCAGATGTCACTGAAGAAATGTATATAGTTCTGCCAGATTGTGAATCCGGACAAAGTGAACATAAATCAACAGAATTTCTATTTTTTTTAAAAACCAGTTGCATATTGAGACAACTTGGATGGTGTACTATATTAGACATGTGAAGATCTTATCCTGTGTCTGCAGCATTAAGTAATAAACACTGCCAGAGACTGTACATCAATAGGTGTAGGGTATGGTCTGATAGAAATCTTTAGTCATTTCTACTAAGTATTTCTTTGCTTCATGGGAGACAAGCAGCATAAACATTTTACCTTACTTGTTTTTGTGTTGGTCCATCTATATGAAGAATTTTATGTACAGGAAGCGGGGCAGCCAAACCTTTGCTATATGTTATTACATTCCAGAATGTAGAGCGGTTGTAGTCTAATGAAAACCATCCAGAACAAGTCAGACACACCTGAATGAGAAGAACTGAGCTGTTTTCATTTGAGTCGATTTGCAAGCACTTCATTGTTCTCTCCTTGTACGTTGGTGTTGTATGTCTTGAGAAATTTTCTGCTGAATGTAAATAAGATTAAAGCCAAAAATGTGAAGGCATTGCATGATGCTTGCCGTTTCTTCCAGTTATTTTATTTTTATTTTTTTGATTTATTCCTGGTTTTCCTTTGTACATTTCCTAGCTCAACCCTGCCTGAATAAGCTGCCCATCTGTTTTTATAAAGCACATGTGTAAGATTCCAAATTAAGACAAAAAGGGCAGGAAAAAAATAACTCTGGTAAATGAAGAGACTTTTTCCCTTTTGCAAACACAGGGCACTAACTAAAACCCAGCAAAGGATAAACTGCTTTTTAAAATTTGTTTTAAGGTAGGTTTTAGCCTCATTCTGACCTTTGCAGAAAAATATTAACTGCAGTGATTTTAAAATGATTGGAGGAGTAAACTGTCTAGTATTCGTCTCAGTGGATAACATTATTACATGAGTTACTTGGTAAAGTAATAGCATGGTATCTGTTGTCTGCGAAGGAAGCTACATCATAAAAGGAGCTTGAGGCAAATAAGAGATAGTAATCTCAGTTTCATTATTCCTTTTAGAAAAAGGGGAGAGCGTGTGAAAAATGGGAAAGAGCAGGTAGACTCCTTGCACTCTCATCTTTTTAATTACTGGGACGTAACAGGCATCACTTAGCACCGCAGTGCCTCCTGCTCACTGTCCTGATAATCAGCTTCCTTGCTTGCCTTTACCACTGTCTCAACTCTGGAACCCATATCGCACCCCCTCCTC
This sequence comes from Rafetus swinhoei, assembly GCA_019425775.1. NCBI lineage: Eukaryota > Metazoa > Chordata > Testudines > Trionychidae > Rafetus > Rafetus swinhoei. The sequence continues at coordinate 45,634,795 of CM033449.1, forward strand.
CCTCCTTAACCACAGAATCCTCTTCTGGGTACAGCCTTCTGGCCATGCCCTACTTGGTCCTCTCCCCCATTCTGGGGAATTCATAGTCCTCAGCCCTTCCACCTTTTCTCAGTGGCAAACTGCAGCCTCAGGTATAGCCATTTCCCCCAGTGGCAGGTGGCAATCCATACCAGCCACTCACTTCAGTGGCAAGTGGAGGGCTTGGAGGGTGGAGATCCAGGACTGCCCAACACTAAATATATATAGTATATACTATATAGTGCCCACCACTGGATCTTCTCTGCCCCGTATCAGGATTTTAGTCCTTCAGCTAGTGAGATTAGAGTTCCCTCTTGCTCCCCTGTCCCTGCCAGCACTGCTCTATCTTAGGCGCTTCTCCCAGCAGCCAGTTCTTCCTTGCACACCAGGGAGAGACTGTCTTCTGCTCTGCTGAGCAGTGCTTTATATTTGGCCCACACTGGCCCTGATTGGCTGCTCCAGCAAGCCTTTCCCCTATTGGTGGGCTTAATAAGTACTTTCCTGTTTAGTGGCTTCTGCATAGCCTCCCTGGTGCTGTTTTTAATCCCCTTCTCTCTGTTGGGCAGCTCCCCCTCCACAGGGGAAAACAACAAGAAGGAAAGGAAGGGAAAATGGGACTCTGGTATGTTCAATTAATTTTGAAAGTAGGATGAGATTTGCACAATTGTAAAGTGAAAGATTAATTTATTTTAAATGCTTGTACATGTTTTCTTCACAGGTTTACCTTGTCAAGTCTTAACACCTATCTTTCTAAATTGTCAGGTTCCATATTAGTTTCATAATGGGCACAATGCCATCAAGTTGTTCCAAGGTCATACAACATTGGCTCACTTGATAACTTGAATTTTGCTTGCATAGATTTCAGTCATTCATGTTTATATTGTTTTTATAGAGCTGAGCTAGTTAATTTACTATAAAATCTTTCTGCACATAATTAATATTTAGAACCTTTCAGAATTAATACCTTCCAATATCTCTAGCTTAACATCTGGACTAGCAATTTTATTACTGTATATAGTTTGTATTGTAAACCCACTTAAAGCACCTGACCCTTTATGTGACAATCCCAGTGGGAAAGATGACAATCTAAAAAGACAATGGAGATAAAGGATGGGAGAAATGAAAAATTGTCCCTGTTGTATGGACAGAGATTAAGCAACTTGCCCTGAGTCTCTCTTGAGTCTGTGACAACCAAGAATTGACCCAGGTCTCCCTGAGTCCCAGCACAGTGCAGTGAGACCTTTTTTCTTCTCAACATTGATGGCATATGAAGGCTGTGTATTGGCTGATGCTCTTCCTCTGAACAGTGTTTCTCAACAACTGGTCAGTGGACCAGAACCGGTCCCTGAGATCTCCCTAACAGTTTAGGAAGTCAGGAAGCTAGTTCCTGATAACAAAAGGTTGAGACATACTGCCCTAGAGTGGCATTTAATAGCTAATTTGTCCCTATTAAAATTTGCTTTTGCTATTTTTAGCTATTCAAAAATTATTGCTTTATCTACAAATACAAAGCTGATTCTAGATATGTGGCTGTGGTACCCAGTGGAAGAGGTTCCCCCAAAACTGAAAAACACAAGTGCATGTATTGATTGTCTTAATTTGTCACATACCATTTGGAAAATGGCTACAGGGAACTGTAGAATGGGAACTTATTGATCTAGAGGGGTGCAGTTCTGTAAGCCACTATTCACATGAAGAGTCCTTTAGGAATTTGGCAAGTACAGGCTACTTGTTTAAGTACTCAGAGACAAGATGGGTAAGGAATAGCTTTTATTGGACCAAAACGTCCTATTTAGGGGCCAGTTCAGCTAGAACTACACTGCAAACATCCTAAAAACATTCAATGTTAACATTTCTGCTATTTTAGAGAAGGTTTTGTATATTAATTTAATATCTGTAGTAGGGAGAAGAAACTGTGCACCTCTCAATGAAATAATTTATCTAGACACTTCTTGATGATTATTCTGTTAAAACTTCAAAAACCTTCATGGTGCACAATTTCACTGTTGCATAGACACAGAGAAAATGAATGGTGTGCCAAATGCAGACCCCCTATATCTTTTTGAAAGTCATATTTTTGCTGCCAGGCTTCACAAATTGTTGCCGTTACTACATAATTAGTAATAAATAGCTCTCCCTGCTGCCTGCTTGTCTGCTTCTGTAATTGTTTTTTCCCCCTCACTGCTTTCTGAGAGATCAGGCATGCCCATCAAAAAGTAAGCTGGATACTTTCTAAGCTTTGGCATTGATGAATTAAATATCAATCTTGTTGGCTGGGATAAACTTCACCTGGGCAGAGCAATTTGTCATGGTTCCTTTTCCTGCCCTTAAGCTGTTTTGACACCAGAGGCTTGTTAGCTCAATGCAGTGTATCACATCAAGCATCAGTAATGATTGGGAAATGTGATGAAAACAATGTGAACTGAAGCTTGTTGAAAACAGAATTGTGTAATATGGCATTATTTTAGTGGCTGGGGAATAGCAGTACTTAATGGCATTCATTTAGCACCTTATATCGCTGCAAAAGAATATTGAAAGCAATGAGTTAATCAGCAATTGCATTGTATATCTGCAAATTGTGTGTTACTGTGTAAACACTTTGATATCATGGTCCAGAGAGCTATTACAGTGTGGCTTAGGTTCCTCTTGCTGATTTAAAAATTAAGATTTTTTTTCCCTCCAGTCTTCAGCTCTTTTGGACCTATCTAGAGTTAATGAACTGACAAACAAATCCAGCTGCGAAATAATTACCTTGGTTGAAATTGGATATGGGCCTTTACATAGTCATCTGGATTATATTTCCCTCTAACTCAAACAATTCCTCATGTGGTGACACATCATATTACACTTAGCTTCTGTTTTCTATTTTAATTACAATACCACACAAAAAGGAGTGTCTTCCCATTTCACTGAATTTTATAGATATCATCAATGGTTTGGCAAATGATCCATCCATCACAGAGAATACCCCATATATGCTTGCTTTAAGAAATGCAGCAGATCTCCAAGATAAAAAAAATACATAAATATTTGCTTTAGTTAAAATTACATTTCTAGAGGTGCAAATTATTTTTGGATCAACTGAAAAGGGGGCTTAGTTGGTGCTTCATTGAGGTAAGAAATGGTCTAAAATTCCATACAGTTTAACCCCTTTTTGCCACTTATGATATCTCCATACATATTCCTCTTCATTTCTGTAGCATAGGAAGGAAGCATGGATCACACAGGAACTGTGTGTGGGTGGTTTTGTACTGGATTAATATTGAACATGATTTATCTGTGTGCGTCGGCAGAAGTTATTGAAACCTGTGTTTAGCTGCTTTCCAATGTTCTGTGCCTTTGACTGGTTGGCAGCTTTTCCTTTCTGCGTGGAAACCCATAAAATAGGAATAGTAAGCTGTGAGATCAGCAGTGGTGTTCTTATCTTTAGAAAATCAGAGATTTTGCATGTAGATTCAAGTAAAATGAAAAAGGTTTTGTCTGTATCGAAGTTATTTGTAGAACGAACGCAGTGGAATTAATATAATGTAACAGTTGTGATTGCCTTTTTTTTTTTCTAGTGGAGTTACCGTAGCTAGTGTGGTCGTTTTAATGTTTTCAAACATTAATGGCAAAAAATTGTTCACGACAAACCCTGTACTCCCAAATGTTACAGATTAGAGCCTGTTTGTGTGACATTTTCTAAAGCATCTGCCCTTGTGGTTTCAGAGTCCTATCACAGCACTGCATGGGGCTAGCCTGAGGATTTGAGGGAAGGTAGCTGAGTGAAATTCTTTGGGATGTATCCCACACTCAATAGACTGACTTGACATGGAAAAAGTAGCAGGTTCATGGATGAGAGAGAGTGGGTCATAAGCTTCCCAGGAAGCTTCCTCTTCAAGTAATGGCCTTATGGGTCCTCCATTTCAGGTGCACATGCGCCTGTTGAGCCCTTGATTTGGAGATTTTCAGTTAGCAGTGTCTATTTACTCTAAAGCCTTGGTATCTGACATAAGGAAACACAGGATAAAGGGGTGTGCTGGTGTGACGTATTCAGGTACAATCCAGACCAGGGGGAATTGTCATCTTTGTCCTATAAGCTGGGGTGCCTTGCAATGCCTTGCTTTTGTGGCCTCCAACGTCGACTGCTCCCAACCATCAACCGTGTCATACAAACACATCTGGGAGCAACTTCAGTCTGTCAGTCACACTGGCTCTCATCAGCCTGGATTATGCCCAGTCCCAAATGTTCCTCCAGAAATGTATATTTTGTGCGGGCCAGTCCTTTCCCTGGCCAGTCCAAATATATAAAATCTGTTATTACTTTAATGGAATACTATACACTCTCTTATTAACAAAAGAGTCCTGTGGCAACTTAAAGGCTAATTATTTGGGCATAAGCTTTTGTGGGCTGGAGCCCACTTCTTCAGATGTTCATGATGTTGGTCTTTAAGGTGCCACAGAACTCATAGTTTTTGCTGAAACTGGTTAAAACGGCTACGCCTCTGAAACTTATTATCTTAGTTAGCCAGACTCTTCAGTTTAAATACACTGGATTAGATAATTAACCTGTTTTTATTGTTTTTAAAACTACAAAGAGATGTTATGTGAGCACAAGTAATGAGGGAGAAAGTCAGAAAGGGTTACAAGAAGAATCAAGATATAAGACTTCCTAGTGCTTAACTTCAAGCAAACTTTCTCACCACATGCTTCTAGCAAGATTGCTGACTGAATTTTCAGATTGGGACTTTTTCCCTCCCCTAAATCCAAAGGCTGTTTTCTTGTCTTCTCAGTTGTGGAGAATGTGTTGGGCATGGGGAGAAAGAGGGATGCCTTGAAGTGTATACCCAACGTTTTCATAGTTTCAATTCCCCTCCTGAAAAACATTTCCAGCTTAGAAACAGAAGACAGTCTCTGTGTAAAGATGTTGTCTGATGATTTTTTTTAATCTGTTGGAGCTTGTTTTGTTTTTCCTTTCCAGGTGATGATTCTGTTTAATACTTAAATGCAGATAAAGACAAGCACATATTCCTTTGTTTGGTATAGACCTGTTATCTGACTTTTGCTGGGGCAGAGCAGTGGAATTGGAACTTGTGTTCATAACATTATACGAGATTCTTAATTTCACATACAGTGTTGCCACAATTTCTGAATTGGGACAATGCTGGCCAACAAACTGAGTTTTCAAATAACACCTATTGTACAGGGGTGTATTCTATCACAGCAAACAATCTGCCTACAGTTCCTTCTTAATCACCTCAACCTGAGATGGAGCCTTGGTATGTCTGCCTTGAGCATGCTTTGGATTTTCTAATACCACTGTAGTAGGTAACATAGTTTTTATAGCTTCAGAGGGGTAGTCAAGTTAGTCTGTAACTGGAAAAGCTTAAAAACCAAGTAGTCTTGCAGCACCTTAGAGACGAACAAAACATTCTTCAGATAGTTTTTATAGTAAGATGGTAGAATAGTTATAGTTACAGAAGTAGTGAGAAGCTTGTTTTATTCCCCTTTTTTTCAGGGATATCATTTGAATAAGAGATAGAGGGGACTCTGGTCCCCTCCTGAATTTCATACCTGAGGTTTACTTAATGGAGCTCTTCACTGCAGTATGGTTTCCCTGTGCTAGATGAGGAATTCGGAAACTGGGGGAAGAACAATTTTTGTGGTAGGGAATTTGTTTACAAAGGGAGGCAGTACAATTAAGGTAACAAACGGCTTGTAATTGGGATTGGTCCTGCCTTGGGCAGGGGGCTGGACTTGATGGCCTTCTAAGGTCTCTTCCAGCTCTATGATTCTATGATTTCTAGAGTAAACTAAGGATATTTAGCTTATCATGAAAGCAATGCCAGGCACTCCAGTTAAAAGATAGGAAACGTAGGGTAGAAATAAATGGTGACATTGGAGTGAGGTAAATTGTAATGTCCCCCGCGGGGGTCAGTACTGGGATCAGTGCTGTTCAACATATTCATAAATGATCTGGAAAAAGAGGTAAACAGTGAGGTGACAAAATTTGCATATGATACAAAATTACTCAAGATAGTGAAGTCCAAAGAAGGCAAATGCCTCTATCAGAGAGAAGCAGCAAGGGGCGGGGAAGAGCAGGAGCAGGTGCTGGGGGGGAACCGGTAAAGTTGGTTTCCCCCAGCTCCGTCTCTGCAGGGGGCTGGGGAAACAGAGGCACAGGGGGAAACAGCACCAGCAGGGACTGCTTCAGTCCCCACTGCAGGCGCTTCTGCTTTTGAAACGTACAAGAGCCCCACAGGGCTCTTGTACGTTTCAAAAGCAGAAGCGCGGCAGAAGCGTGGCAGGCAGCACAGGGAAAGCACAAACTCACGGAGTCTCCACTCGCCCCATGCTCTTTGTGGCACCCGCCCCCCTTGCTTCCTATCAGAGGAAGCAAGGGGGGGGGACAGGAATTGATGTTGGGGGGGAGCCAGCTTAAAAGCCAGTTCCCCCCCGAACCGTTTCCGGGGTGCTGCCTGCCCCCCCGCTGCCTCTCTCTGAGGCAGCAGTGGTGGCCTCGGGGGGGAGGGGAATAGGAGACAGTGCTGCGAAGCAGCCCCTGTCCACAGGTGTCCCAACCAGGATCTGGGTCTCTCCTCCCCACCCCCCCCATGGACTGGGGCTGCTGCCATCAAGCAACCCCTGTTAGCGGCAGCCAGGGCTGGCTACAAATAGAACTTGTAAACTGGGTGACTGGGCAACATAATAGCAGATGAAATTCAATGTTAATAAATGCAAAGTAATGCACATGGCAAAATATAACCCCAGCTATACGTACAAAATGATGAAGTCTAAATTATCTGAACCCGTCAATAAAGAGATGTTGGAATCCTGGATAGTTCTCTGAAAACATCTGCTTCATGTACAGTGGCAATCAAAAAAGCTAACAGGATATTCAGACTCACCAGGAAAAGGGATATATAATAAGACAGAAAATAGCATATTGCTTTTATATAAATCAATGGTACGCTCACATATTTAATATTCTGTACAGAGTTGGTTACTCCATCTCAAAAATATATATTTCATTTGAAAAAGGTGCAGAAAAGGGCAACAGAAATTATTAGGAGTATTGAACACCTTGTGTAGGAAGAGAGATTAAAAAGTCTGTGACTTTTCAATTTTAAAAAAGATGATGGGGAATGGAGGAGGATAGGATCGAGGTCTATCAGATCCTGAATGGTGTGGAAAAATGGAATAAGGAAACTTTATTTATTCCTTCCTAACAGAAGAACTAAGAGTCTCTCACATGAGTGACCAGATAGCACGTGTGAAAAATCAGGATGGTGGTGATGGTGGTGGTAATAGCAGCCTATATAAGACAAGGCCCCAAATATCAGGGCTGTCCCTACAAAATCAGGATATCTGGTCATCCTAGACATGTGTTGTTCCTAAATCTCCGGTCCTTTCCTCATCTGCTGTTTGTTCTTTTACCTTTATTATATCATTTTCATTGATTCAGCTGTGCATTTGAGTTGTACAAGCAAACCATCACAAAAAACAATTTTGTCTGGTGTTACTACTTTGAAATGATCCTTAGTGACAGTGACCCTGCTGGTAGTGCTTTAGTGAGTATTTCTTAGTTGAAATGCATAGTTTCTGTTTCAGCCTCTACCAAATGAACCACACATATACCCCGACCTCTCTAATGCATTATCTGGCAATGTTTGCATGGTTTGTGCAGATTGTTCTCAGAGAACAAGGAGTGACAAGGACCTGTAGAGGTCTTCCCTACCGCGTAGCATTGTTTTAAACATCTGGAATATTGTGCGAGAGGTTGTACATGAGGATATATAAAAGACCAGTCTCTGGATTTAGCATTCTTCAAAAATACTGAGGATCAGATACTTCCGATCACTGGTTGACATAAAAGTCCCATTTGATTTCATGGTGTGAAGTATGACTAAAGTTATTGCAATCTGTCTCTAAATAATGTATTTTTTTTTCTAATTTTGTGTTCTTCAACTTATTATAAACAACCTTCCTAATTATCCATGCGCTATCTCTCACAACAAATTTATGGCAGGGTCTTGCAACCCCAACTCATTTAAGCAGCTCTGATAACTTAGTGCCCCTGTGAAATTGCTCACATAAGAGCTGCAGGATCAGGTCCATGAATAGCACCTAAAGTAAGTGTATTGGTTATGCCAAAAAAAAAAAATGCATATACTCTGCTTTGTGTAAACACACTAGTTGCCTTGCTTTAAAAATGCCTATACTAACAATTATTCTGAGAGTTACAGTGACGTTTACATTAAATCATTCTTGAATTTTAAACTGGAGGATTAGCAGAGAGGGCTTTGTGTTACATATTAAATAGTTCAGTGAAAAAGGAATCTTTTTAGATGAAGGAAACATCTTGGACTTGATCTACAATGCCCAAAGAGTTGTCATGTTACTTTTGCTATAAAGTTTTTAAATAACAAAATTATGAAGCATCCTTTAAATGTACACCTGTTAATGGGACTCTCTTTCTTTCTCTCTCTCTCCTACTCTTCCCCCCCCAGCAAGTTACAGGCAGAAGTTTTGGTGACAGAGATTTTCGGTCTGGATTAGAAAATGGTATTCTGCTTTGTGAGTAAGTAACACTTTTAGTTTGAGCTTAATATATGCGTCTTTGACTAAAGATGAACTCTGTTTACTTTAGCTGGTACAGTGCAATGGTTGGTTTCCTCTTAATTTGACTTTGGTACACTAAACAATTCATCACACAGTTGTTCCAATGCCAATGCTTTTGTTATGGTGAGGATTGATATAGGGTATATTAAAGCAAGTTTTAAAAAAGGCTTCCCTCTCTCCCCTGTATATAAAGTAAAAGTGACATTGGCAGTTTGGATTTCTTCTGTTTAAAGTGGGTAACTGCAGTTTGGAAACTGTGCCAGCCTACAGACCTCTCTGTTGTAATGAAGGTTTTTGGATCAATTCCAGGTTACACTATTGACAAGACTTACTTCGGTAAGCTTATTTGTTCTTACCTCATTTGAGGTCCAGGATGTTCTCTGGACCTTTTATTTTTAAAGATATGCTTGAAGAACATTCTTCAGAATTCTTCATAATACAACCACTTCATAGATTTAAACAAAATTCACCAAACTTTAGACACCCATGTTGATGCTCACACTGATGTTGAGGGGTGAGCATGGGGCATGGCATGGAAGCAGAGGGTTGGATTTAATGTTTGATCTGGCCAGAGACTTCAAAAAAACCTAATGGAGTTAAGTGCCCAGTTCACTGGCTTTCCATGTGATTTAGGTTCTTAACTCCCATAGGTGCCTTTGAAAATATCACACCTCAGCGAGGAGTTTGAGAAAAGCTACTGTAGCTGTCGAGTCTGTAGAGGCCAAATTTGCTCCTTCATATGTGTAGGACTGTTGTTTAATCCAATGGGAACTAAAAGATACAGAATTAAATGCAAATTGAATCTTTCAAATTAGGGTACGTCTACACTGCATGGCTACCCCGCATCTCCATAAGCCGCTTGTTGTTTCAAAATATTTTTTGAAATAATGGGTGCGCTATTTTACACAAGGGTTAAGGGATGGCTCGAGAGAGCTTATTTTGAAATTTGGTGCGTCTACACAGAGCTAAATCACAGATTCTAGATAAGATACGCAATTTGCACAGCACAAATTGTGTATCTCATTTTGTGTTTAGGGTTCTGTATAGACGCACCCTTAGATGTCTTGAAACATTAAACTTGAGCAGTACATTTCTTGTATTTGCTACCATTCTTTCCTTTTGGAGATGCGAGGAATCTGACTTGGATTCTGTTTTTAATGCAGTATAGTTCAGTTAATGCCATTTACTTAAGCAGTATGTGGCTTTGGAAAGCAGAAACTGTGTACAACCATTGTATATCTCACTACTGCAATTGAACTTTAACTGTGAAAAGTTAGAGTGTGCAGAGCAAAGATGAGCTTATTTACTTACCTTTCCCTCCCCTCAAGCCACATCTTTGGAAAAATGAATATAAATATAGCCAATACATATGGTATTCAATCTGCAGAGGTCTGTACTGGTTACACCAGAATGTATGTAAAAGGTTGGTCTTGGACAGTCTCTTCCTCCTTAGTACAAAATATGTCAGTTGCGAGTATTGTGTGTTAAATCGAATTAATGTGATTCTTGCTTGTCAGGGTTGACTTATGTTGGTAGAAGAGTAAGAGGATGTGTGCTTCAGGATTAGAACTTAATCTGATCTGCAAATAAACAAAGGTAGTTGGGTTAAAGTGATGCAAATCTTTCACATTCAAAGTTTAGGTAAGAAATGTTTTGCTTTATTGCCTTAATTTTAATGCATAAGAATTTATCTCTTAGGAGACCATAGTGGCCAGTCATTATAATAGTAGATGATGAGATTGGAGTTGTTGATTCTTCTACCTACTTGCTGTATGATCTTACAAAAAATAACTTTTCTTCTGTATGTCCGTTTACAAGACTGTACAAGGCATATAATACTTGCCACCACATGGTGTGTTCTATATGGAGGCGATCCAGAGTATCCAGCGTCATAGTAATTTCCCTCTAATTTTTTGCATCCCTGGGTGGAATAAATTTTGTTTTGTGCACCAATGTGGCAGGAGTCACTCCAAATGGTTTTGAGTGTGGGAAGGGGCTCAGATATGGGACAGAAGGTGAGGGCTCTGGCTGAGGGTGTGGGTTTTAGGGTTGGACTGGGGTTGAGGGGCTCAGGACTGGGACAGAGGGTTGGGGTGCCAGGGTTTTGGCTGGAGTGCAGGCTTTGGGGTGAGGTTGAGGATGAAGTGTTTGGGGTGCAGGAAGGGGGCTCCAGATTTGGGAGGAGGCTCGGAGCTGGAAGTTTGGGATTTGGGGTGAGGCCACGGATGAGGGGCTTGGGATGCAGGAGGTGGCTCTGGGTTGGGATGGGCTCAGGGTTGGGCAGGAGCTTGGGACTCAGCTTTACTTGGGCAGCTCCTGGGTAATGGCACTAAGACAAGCCTGATGCCTTCCTATCCTGGAGCACTGTGCTTCCATCTCACTTGTGGTAACTTCCAGTTTGTATACCCGTGTCTATCAGCCTACTGTATTCAAAGAGCCCATGTTATGTTTATTGAAAACTAAAGTGAAGTACTCATGTAGTGTTTTGGGATGGTGTTATAGATTATTTTTAACCTTCTTCCTAACTACACTGCCTAGCGGCTCAATCTCATCCACCCTTATTCTCTTTTTATTTACATAAATAACAAACCTCTTTATTTTAATTTCCTTGACAAGAGTGAAGTCAACTTGATTTATAGCCATGCATCCTTTATTCCCACATTTTCAAACCTCCATGATGTAGCTTTCTTGGTGATAACCCCTTTTTCCATACCCTGTAGGCTTTCTGTTGACTCTTAATAACCTTTTTTAGATAGTTATTCATTTAGCTGCGTCTAGAGCATCTCCCTATAAGATTTTTCCCCTTGCTTGGGATGCAAATTTTTGTACAGTAGCTTTGAAGAAATTCCGATGCTCCAGTGCATTTAAATCCAAGCTCCTCAATCCAGTTGACCACTTTAATTCCCGTAATTTCCCAAAGCATGTCCTCTTGAAATTAAAAACAAATAAACCATATCTGATTATCTGTTTTTATTATCCTTCCATTTAACTTAAACTGAGTCAACTTGTGATCACTCCATTCAAGGCTATTTCCTACAACAAGCTCTTCTATGGCCTGCTCCCTAAAACCAAGTATAATATTGCATTACCTGTTGTTGATTCAGTGACAATTTGATGCAGAAAACTCATCTATCACAGTCAGGACTAACTGAGCCCTACCAGTATCAGTAACAGTTATTCTCCATTCTGTGTTTTGAAAGTTTGTCTCCTGTTACGACACAATTCCCCACAGTATTTATTGTTAGAGTCCAGTGCGGGATACAATTGTCTACCTGTGGAGGCAGATATCCGTGGATAGAAATCAGCACTCCCAAGAGATGCTACACAGGGCTATTCCCAAGAGATGCTGCAGCCAACAGAGAGGAGCATGGTCCCGTCATGCCCAGGAGCCAGTGCCCTGTGCTAGCAGATCCTCCTGGCTGTGCAGCTGCACTGCCTTTAGCTCTCCTCCTCCCCCCACTAGTGGGGCTGTACAACCCTAGACAGAAGACACTGCAGCTGTGGGCAGGGATAGGGGTGCTACAGCCACAGTGCTGGCATGGGGCACTGGTTCCCAGGCATGACAGGACCATGCTTCTTTCCATTGGCTACAGTGTATCTTGGGACTAGAGCCCTGTGGATCTAATATCTGTCTGTGGATATCTGCATGTGCAGGTAGATATCTGTATTTGTGCAGGACTCTATCTTTCTAATAATATATATATATAATAATAATACCTCTCTCTTCATACAAGTCTGACCCACTGAAGCAGGTCTGGAACACTTTCCCAATAGAAAATCTATTGCAGTCCTTTTCTAAAGTAGTAGTCTTGGACAGTACAGTGTGGTGGGTTTTTTTCTATTGGCACATTATTTCCAGTAATTTTGTAACCAGACTGGCATAGTATTATTCCTAGGTCACCCACAAATGTCAAGCATTCTAAAAGTCTACAGCTTTGCATGGGTTACCTAAAATCTTACAGGTCTCAACCTGTAAGCTTTGCATTACAGCAGGACTTCACTTATGTACCTAATACACAAATGCTTGTCACTCTTATACTTTTATAAGCCTACAATTTACATCTATTTAGCGTGCTTTCATTAAGTATGAAATAACATAATTGTTGACCATAAAACTAAAGAACACAGTAAGTGGATGATAAAGCTAATTGGCTATACTCTGCAGATCAGACTCTGATAAACTGTTCCATTCATAGTATTTATTAAGTACAGAACTCTAAAAATGGATGTGAAATTCAAACTAGACATAAGGGTTATGTGTTTCTCTTTGTGAACCTAGCTGTCACTGAGTGGGAAAACATACCTAAAGATCTAATTCTATAAACATTTCTCGCATATTATTAGTCCATAAATTCTCATCCCTTTCATGTTTTTTTCTGAAATAAACAATATTAAAAAGCTTGATCTGAGATGTATTGAACAACTTAAGCTCCTGTTGTTTTTGAGAGCTGCAGATCCTCTTAGGATCAAGCACAGCACTTGAATAACTCTGATTTTATAAAAGGAAAAACTTAAAAAACAACGAATAGTCTCGTAGCACTTTATAGACTAACAAAACATGTAGATGATATCATGAGCTTTCATGGGCACAGCCCACTTCTTCAGATGTTTTCTATACATATTTTATTACTCAGACTGCAAATCCTGGATTTATTTTTAGATGGTGTAAGAATAGTTGAGGACGGGGATGATACTTAAATATCAACTTTGAACCTGAACTAAAATATCATTGTAAAATAAATCTAGCTTGGCTGTGAAATGACAGCAATGCGTCTTGTCACACCATGCTCTGCATCAGCTTGTGGATTGCATGCATTAGTTCACTTGTATGTCTGTCTACTGCATGCTAAAAAAATGTATTGAACTGAAAAACTGATTTCATATACTAAGGCCTTCATTCAATTTGGTGTGTGCTAAAATCTTGCAAACTTTAGTGTTAAGCGTATACATAAGTGCTTTGCTAAATATCAGCATCAGTATATAGTAACAAAGGGTTGTTTATATTCTGGTGTCATAGGAGTTCTACATCTACAAAAAAAAAAAAAAAAAAAGGATGATTGAAAAAGAAAAGAGAACCTGTTCTCTATAAAACAACAAATAGTCTTGAAGCACCTTAGTACCAAAATGTAGATGATATCATGAGCTTTCGTGGGCACAATCCACTTCTTCAGATGAAAGAAGTGGGTTGTGCCCACAAAAGCTCATGATACCATATACACGTTTTGTTAGTCTCTAAGGGTATGTCTACACTACAGCGTTAATTTGAGTTAACTTAATTCGAAATAGTTAATTCGAATTAAGCTAATTCGAAATAACGCATCTACACACAAAACGTATTTCAAAATAGCGTTTTGCTATTTCGAAATAGCACGTCCACACTGAATGGACCCTGAACCGAAGTTAAGGCTGGCTGGAACCAGTGCCGGCAGGGCATCAGGTTAGGACTTAGTGTGTGGGGCTGCTGCCTGAGGCTAACTGAACTCCGTGCTTAAAGGGACCCTACCCTCACCCCGGACAGACAGTTCTCAGGGTTCCCTGCTTGCTTGTCTACCTCGATGAAGGACAGCAAAGCAGTCCTGTCTTGGAGTGCCCTGAGTGCCCGTATTCGGGACACCATAGCACTCGGCCACATGGAGCCAGATCTGCCCCTGGGCACGCCGGTGCATCTCGTGGGGTCGTTGCCATCAGCCCGGCTGCACTTGCTGCAGGCTGCCATCCAGGGGGTCCATCGGGGGGCTGTCAGGATCCAGGAGGCCCTGGGAGAGCCGCCCACCCCGAGGAGCCCTCAGACTCCCTGGTCCTCCCCACCGGAGGCTTGTGCCCCCATTCCTCCTCACGTCCTTCCACTTACCCTCCCTAGCCCCCTTCCTGATGTCAAACAAAAGACACGTATGTTCAAAAATAGAAACTGGGTTTATTGAACAAAACTGCGGGGGGCGGGGGATGAACCTCTGGGGAGACTGGGGAAAGGAGGCGGGAGACGGGAGGAGAGAGGATGGGAGAGGGGAGGGGGAAAACTGGGAGGAGGGAGCTGGAAGGGGGAAGCAAGGAGAGGAAGGGGGAGGGGAAGCTCAGCGCTCAGGGGTGGGGGTCTTGTTGGGCCACATGTCTCCCAGCACGGCGGGTGCAGGGGCCTCGGCGTCCCCGGGGGGATGGGGAGGAGGGTGTGGAGGTTGAGGTGGGGGGTGTGGAGATTGAGGAGGAGGTTGAGGAGGGAGCGGCGGAAGAGGGAGAAGAAGTGGGAGGAGGAACCGTAGCTGGGGGCCAGCAGGCACTGGAACAGCACGAGGCAGCACGCTCTGCACCAGGGTCTGCAGATGGGTACAGATGGCACGACCCTGGGCAAGCAGCTCCCTCCGGAACTCCCGTTCTTCCTGTGCCTGCTGCTCCATGATGCAGGTCAGGGCTCGCAGGGCCCCCAGCTGCTGCTCTCAGTACCCCTGCCATGTTGCAGTCGTCCTGTGGAGCCCTCGGGTGCGGGAACATGTCCCGGGCGGGGTGGTGCGCCCTGCACGTGCAGCTGGTGCAGCTGTGGAGAAAGAAGAGAAGTGGTCAGTTCTCCCTGGGGACACAATGGGTGAAGCCCAGCCCCCCTCTGCGAGGTGAGGCTGACCGTGCTCTGCACCGTTAGAGCCGATGTGCTTGCACAGAGGCCATGGTCGGAATGTCCGGCTATCCCCGGGAGTGGGAGCTGCCCCAAGACCGCACCCATGCCCCTGTGCTGTGTATAGTGTGGGTGAGGTCGGGGGGAGATGTTAGAGGGGGCTTGTGAAGGGAGGGCATCCTGCTGTGTCCCGCCCCGGGGTCAGGAGCATGTCAGGTCTCTTCACCTGAGTGTGTGGCTATCGGTCCACAGCCCCTGTGTGGCATGCAGCTGGAGCCACCTGCCCAGAGGTGGCACGGCATGTACTTGCACATGCACAGGTTGCTGCGTGATCCATGGTAAGCAAGGTCCGTGCGTGCAGCCCCTGGTCTCCTTCCCCCCCCCCCCCCCGGGAAGGGGACAGTGATGGCACTTACATGGCGTGGCCTCCCCGGACGACCCTGGTGACTCTGCTCCTGGGACAGCTCGGGGGTCTGGCTGGTGTGGCTCCCTCCATGGCAGCTCCTCCTCTGCGCCCTGGTCAGGGCCCTCTGGTGCCGGCTCGCTGCCCCCTGGGGTGTCATGGACTGTCCCGCCCCCCAGGATGCAGTCCAGTGCCTCAAAGTAGGGGCAGGTGTCTGCCTCTGCTAAGGAGCTGCCCTGAGTGGCCCTGGCATACCCCTGCTGCAGCTCTTTATTTTTCAGGCACACCTGCTCCTGGGTGTGCCTGTGGCCTTTCTGGGCCATGGTGGCAGCTATGTGGCCGTAGACGGCCGCATTCCTCCATCTAGTGCGGAGATCATGGACATTGGGGGCCTGCCCCCAAACCTCAATGAGGTCCATGATCTCACTAGTACAGGAGGGAGCGCGGCGTCTACTACCCCCTGGCTGGCTCCTAGCTCCTGGGTGCTAGGGGACTGAGCGGGGGGACGGCTGGCTGGCTGGCACCGGCTGCCTGGCTCATGGTGGGGCCACTGGGTCAGGGGCAGAGACTGCTGGCAGGCCTGGATCTGGCACGTGCAGTCTGGCCAGAGTCTACCCCTTTAAGGGCTCCGGGACTGGGGGAGAGGAGAGGAGTTTTCCTGGATTGGCCCAGAGTGGCCACCAGGGGAAACTGGGAAGGGCTGGAGATCAGCTAATTCGAATTAAGTGTCTACACAGCACTTATTTCGAATTTGGCGTTACCCCTCATAGAATGAGGTTTACCAAATTCGAATTAAGTGCTCCGCTATTTCGAATTAAATTTGAAATAGCGGTTTGCATGTATAGATGCTATTAAAGTTAATTTGAAATAACGGCTGTTATTTCGAATTAACTTTGCAGCGTAGACATACCCTAAGGTGCTGCAAGACTATTTGTTGTTTAAGTTTCTTCCATTACAGACTAACACAGCAACCCCTCAGAACCTCTTCTCTGTACTTCACTTTTGGAAGGTGGCAGTAAATACATGTAGTTTTTCAAAAGGCATTATAAAAGGAGCTCTTTCCTTCATATTAAGGAATAAGTATTCCAGATTTTTCCATTACATTTTTATTGAAAGAATAAAAACAGAAGGTGTGTTTAAAATGTAATAAAGGAAACTTGATACAATTTATCCAGTACATTGCGGGAAAATGTTTTGAACAATCTCTTTTTCATAGATACACAATTTTCCTCACCCAATGTGAATTAAGAATAGCATATTTGCTGTAAAAGGACAGTATCACTTTTTGTTAAAACCAAAAAACACATGCAACAGAAAATCATACTCAGAAAAAATGGTGTGTGGGTATAAAGTTGAATAATATAAGAAAATGATTATGATCAGGAATTAAACTGTTTACTGTGTTTATGGGACTAATCCTCCTATCTAAATAAGAAATCAACTTGGCACATGTTGTTTCTGCAGTTGGTGATGAGCTGCTTATTCTCAGAAAGTGGAATTGCTTTGGATTTGCATCATGATTAAAGCACACGTGACCAAGCATTGGACTGGCATGAGCTAGGTATTCAGAACAAGTAGGAAAGATGCCAGATGAGTGCAAGTCCAACACTGTGGCATAATAAAATTAGTCCTCTGAGTCAGTGGGAGAGTTTGGTGCGGAGCTGGGTTTGAGTTACTTTACGTATATGTATTGTGTATTCATTGCTTGGATATCAGAATTTCATATCTGCAATTTAATTCCAGCTTTGTAAAATCACTGTGCTATTTATGGGGCATGATGGGGAATTACTATTCAAAGTCTGGTCTTTTTTCTCCAATTTCTCAGGTGTTTATTTCACTGATCTGCAAATTGTGTAGGACTGATCTAGATTTGACTGAATATTGTTCAGTAGTGGAGAATCTTGTATTGCCAAATACATAGGCGGTGAAGAAGTTAGCAAGTGTTCAAGCGTTTGTGTTTAAGTTCGAATTTACTATTGTAGCACCATTATTTTATGGAAGCCTGGAACTGATATTTTGACTTCATATCTTCATGGGTCTGAATGTGATCCCATGCTTTAAAGTGTAAAGAGATTGGTGGCCTCCTGTGGGTTTTAGGATGTAAATTCTAATGTTAAAGCATTGTCAGCCTCATGGATTTGGCATGTCGACAACCTGGAAAGAGGCCCCCGACCCCGAGGCTCATTAAGCATTAAGATTTAAGTTCAAGTGAGGACATTTGAAACAACTTTATATCAAGCCAGATTTATCAGTCTTTTCAAGTTTTAGTCTTTTTAAGTTTCTTTATCAAGGACTACCATTATTTAATAGTATGACTTGGGTGGGGGAGTTGTGAGTAAAATAACTAAGTATGAAAGCTCACTTACATAATGGAGTGGGAGGGGGAATACAGCAATTGAAGAGCATGCTTTATTATAGCCAGAATGCTCTGCCCTTATAATTTGGCAGTAGTGTCGCAGACAGCAGACTGCATGGCACTTGGTTCTTTTCAATTCGTTTTGGTGACAGCCACAGCTTGCTCTGTCATACTGATCCATTCATACTAATTTGTCTGTGTGCAATGAAAGATTTAACCTTTCTAAGGAGTATGTTATGGGAATATTTTTTAGCTTCATGCTTTGAATAGCAATAAGTGTTGTTAATTAACCAGTGTAAAACTAGATACGAATTGTTTCGCACAGATCTGATGTCATTTTTGACAGACTTTCATTTATACGTATCCATTTACTTTCACGCACCCAGAGTGGGCGGTTCGCTTTGTTAGCACTCTAGTTCTGTGGAGAAGGGGAAGGGAGCTCACCCTTTTGCACATACCCAGTTCCAGTGCCTCATCAAACTTTAGACTAAGAATCTGTCTGAACTTTCTCCAGTTGGGTGGTTGGGAGCGGACAGGGCAGGAGGAGCTGCAGGCTGTGATTGGCCGGGCAGGCAGACCACCGGGCCGGGCGCCATCCCCATGCTCAAGAGGATGGTGAAAATGCTTCTCAGCAGGTTAAATTCAAATCTAAATGTAGCAAATGGTTTCCACAGATGGAAAAAAATGAACATCAGAGCTTGTCAAATGACATAGGGACACACAGGCTGGCAATCCTAATGTAAACAGTTGTAATTGAATCTCTGCATATGTCTGAGGAATTGGCAAGTACACTTGGGACAGGTGGGTTTTGATGGCTGTAGAGTTCCCATTAATGTTCATCCAACCTTGACTAAAAGGCATTAAATGTGGAACAAATGAGTGGATATCACTACTTTACAGTGTATAGTCAGTCTGGAATTCACTGCTGTAAAGAAGCCAAGGAGACAAATTGTACTGTGATTGAATTTTTAAAAAGAGGGGATAATTTTGTGAAAAATAATAACACTTGTTTCTGTTCAAGATGACACAACAAAGCAAGTAAGTTTAAAACTAGCGCTTTCAGGATTAAGTTGATAGCCAGTGTATCTGTTGGGACGGGAAGGGATTTGTTGCTTCTGTGTTCTACATTGTACAATTGGTTAACTTGGTAACACCGTTATGCAGAAGTTAAAACACTGGGCAATATACTTTTCAGCGTAAAGCACATGACACATTTCATAGAGCTATTTTACAGGAAGCTGCAGGCTGCTTATGTGGAACTAGAAAAAGATGAAGAATCCCTGGTTATAATGATAACGTCTAGAATGCTTACACTTGGAATAATCACACTTTAAAACCACAATTAGTTGTTCAGATTTGCACTTCATTCCAAGCATGGTATGGACTGACTGAAGAAGCTGCCTGTATTCTGAATACATGAAATGACAACTTAAAACAAATTTTAGACTAATATAGCCTATGGCAGGGCATCTGCCCCTTGCTGGCCTTAAAAGAGCTAAAACCAGTCATGGGAGACTGAGTGATAGGCAGCCACAGATGGGGCTGCAGATATTTAGGATTCAGCTGGGGCTGTAGGAATAGGGTCTCCCTGGGCTACGTCTAGACTGCACGCCTTTTTCGACAGAGGCTTTTTCGAAAGTATCTTTCGAAAAAGCCTCTGTCAAAAAGGAGCATCTAGACTGCATTATGCGGATCGAAAAATCAATCCGCTTTTTCGAAAAAGAGCGTCCAGACTGCCGGACGCTCTTTTTTGGGGAAAAAAAAAAGGCACCCAGAAGTGCTTCTGGCAGGGCATGGGGGCAGCCTTTATTTCCAGGTGCTGCTGCCTGCCCTTTGCAGAGACGCGTGCTTAAAGGGATCCCCCCTGGACAGCCGTTGCTCTGCTCCTGCTTCTGGCTTGCCTACCTCCTACAGGGAAAGCAAAGCTGCTGCAGTGCTTGCTCTGGTTGCCCTGCATCCTTGGACACCACAGCAGTTTATTTGCAGGGTTTTTTTTTTCTACTTTTCACTGTTTTTGGCCATGGAGCCTGAGCTGCCCCTGGGATGGCCTCATGCTGCCATACTGATGCTTCTGCTGCATCTTCATGACTCTGTCATGAATCTCCTGCCACATATGGACCCGGACCGCACCGAGGAGACCCTCTTCTGGGATGCAGGAGCTCTGTCCTTGCTCCCAAACTTTTTTGGACACAGGCAGATTTGGAGGCACGAGATGAGTTCGGACTGGTGGGACTGGCTCGTCATGCAGCTCTGGGGGGACGACCACTGGCTCCGCAACTTCCGGATGCGGAAGGCTTCCTGGAGCTGTGTGCCTGGCTCGCCCCTGCTCTGGAACACCAGGACACCCACCTGCGGCCCGCCATCCCCCTGTAGACATGGGTCACAATCGCCCTGTGGAAGCTGGCCACCCCTGACAGCTACCGCTTCGTGGGACACCAGTTTGGCATGGGGAAGTCTACCGTCGGGGCCGTCTTGATGGAGATAAGTCACTTTCGGGGGACAGGCCTTGCTGAGTGGGGAGGTTGAGAAAGGGGGACTGCCAGGCAAGGGCAAGAGGGAGTGGGGGATGGAGTGGCACTTGGAGGCCGCTCCTTGGCCACCCCTGCACTGATGTGGGGGAGGGGAGCGTCCTGACAAGGGGAGAGGTGGATTGGGATGGGGGAGGGTTCTCCTCCCAAGCACTTGGGTAACCTGTCTAACTCCCTGGTTTCTGTCTATTTGTCTCGTGCTGCAGGTGGTGAGGGCCATCAATGTGGAGCTGCTGAAGAGGCTCGTCTGTCTCAGGGACCTGGACAACATCCTTGCCGGGTTTGCTGCCCTTGGCTTCCTGAACTGCGGAGGAGCCCTTTATGGGACACTCATCCCAATCCGCACACCGCCCCGTCGAGCAGCCCAATTTATAAACCGGAAGGGCTACGGTTGCATGGTGCTGCAGGCCCTGGTCAACATTATGGACATTTGTGTTGGGTGGTCAGGGCGTGCACATGATACCCTCATATTACACTACTCCTACCTGTACCGCAGGTTGCAGGCAGGAACATTTTTCCCCCAGCGGGACCTCACGCTCGGGGAAGTGCAGATGCCAGTGTACATAGTGGCCAACGCAGCCTACCCCCTGATGCCATGGCTCATGAAGCCCTACATCGGCCACCTGGATGCGAGCAAGGAGCTTTTCAACATGCATCTTGGCCAGGCTTGCATCCAGGTGGAATGCTCCTTCGGCTGGCTGAAAGGGAGGTTCTGTTGCCTCCTCACACGCCTGGAGATGGGCAAATGCAATATCCCGGAGGTGGTGGCCGCATGTTGTGCCCTCCATAATCTGGTGGAGAGGAGAGGGGAGGCCTTCCTGCCGGGGTGGGGGACAGGTGCCGATGGCGAGGACAGGCCATTTGAGCAGCCCTGGACGGCAGCCATCCGCCAGGCTCGCCAGGCTCACCAGTCTGGTGTGCGAATCCGAGAGGCCCTGAGGGAGAGATTCTCAGAAGGAGCCCACTGACTCTTCCCAGAGCCTCCCCCATGGGGTGGTTGGCCTGGCTCATCCCACCTTTCTCTCCACTACCCTCACCCTCTTCCAAAAAATACATACACACCCGGTTTTCTTTGGAAACAGAAATTGGTTTTTTATTAGAAACCGTAGCAATACAGAAAATGTGCTGTGTATAAACGACCTTTCTCTTGGTATCATTCAACTGTTTATGAACCAAGTAAATCTGTCACTCAGAAATAAAGAATTTGTTCCATAACTGAAGTGTCCTTTCACTGGGATGGTAGGGTGCTGAACACCGGGAGGGGGCAGGGGGGCTCAAGTAGGCCGCTGCTTCCCTGATCGCAGGGTCCTGCCACCTTCCTGCGTCCTGGCACCGCCATGTCTTTGGGCTTGGGTGAAGTGAGAGCCAGTCCTGGCCTGGGCAGGAGGTGGGGCAGCTGTTGGGCCTGTGAGGGCTCGGGAGCAGGCGGGGCTGGAGGGGTTGGGGGAGCAGGAGGGGTTGGGGGAGCAGGGGCCTGGCGTGCAGGAGGAGTGGTGCCCGTGGCAGGGGCAGGCAAGGTTAGGACCTTCCACATTGTGGCACAGATGGCAGTGTGCTGCTGGACCAGCTCGTCCAGCAGCCTGTTGTGCCACTCGGCCTCTACCTCTGTCCTCTGCTGAAGGGTCCTGTTGAGGTCCTGCAAGGCCACTACGTGCTCCTTCAGCAGGTCTCTGTAGACACACCAGTGCCTGCGGGTGCCACGGGTCCGGGATGATGGTGGGGTAGGTGTGGTAATCCCCTGTTGGGTAGAGAGTCTGGCTGTGGAGGAAAAGAAGAGGAGACAATCAAGGTCTGTGTGCACCCCTGCTGTCCCCAAGGGCATGCCGTGGCTGGCAGGGGCTCTCCTTTGGACTGGAGACCCAGGGGTGTTACACGTGACACCGTGTGTGAGTTGGGCAGCAGCCTGAAAGCCTCACAGGGGCCCCACAGTGGCAATGGGGCTAGCTGGCCCCCCACACTGCCAACCTGCCTGTGTGTGGTAACCCCTCAAAGCACTCACCTGATGATCCCTCCCCGATGTCCACGGACACCTGGGAGACTTCTGGGGTTTGGAGGACCGGCTCCTGGGAGAGGGTCCCTGCTGCCTCCTCTTTCTCCTTGTCGTCCTCCTCCGGGTGCAGCTCTCCTGCCTGGTCGTCCTCCCTCAGGGGTCGGTCCACAATGTGGTGTGGTAACCCGGACTCCACCACATGCAGTGGAGTCTGGGCTTCCCCACTGCCCAGGATGTGCTCCAACTCCTGGTAATAAGGGAAGCTCTGTGGAGCTGCCCCGGAGCAGGAGCTCTAGTCCTGGGCCTTGGCATATCCCTGCCGCAGCTCTTTGACCTTGGCCCTGACTTGGTCCATGGTGCAGGGGTGATGCCCTTTCTTGGCCAGTCCCTGGGCAGTGCGATTGTATATGTCCGCATTCCTGCAGTGCGACTGCAGGGCCTTTTCCTGGGACCAGAGCTCCAGGAGGTTTTTTATTTCTGGACCAGACCAGGCTGGTGCCCGCCTTTTAGTGCCCCGGGTGGGTTCTCCTCACTGTCCTGTGAAGGGCCAGGGGGGCCTTGAGGCTGGGACATGGCTAGCATGGCTGGCACGGGTGTGCTGGCTGGTTTCCTGACAGCAATGCTTGTCTGGGTGCCTGTGCCTTTAAGAGGCTGCAGACAGGAACCACAGAAGTGCTCAACATGTAAAGGCTGGACTGTCCACCAGGGCTTCTTCCTGGAGGCATTTTTTTTTTTTTCAAAAGAACTGGCTCCCTGCGTCCACACACACCTTTTTTCGACAGATCTCTGTCGAAAAAGGCTTTCTTCCTCGTAAAACGAGGTTTACCGCTGTTGATAAAACCGCCGCGTTCTTTCGATTTATTGTTAACAGAACGCGGTGGTAGTCTAAATGCAGGTATAGTTTTTTTGAAAAAAGGTCACTTTTTTTTCCCGAAAAAAACCCTGTAGTCTAAACACAGCCCTGGAGAGCAGGGAGACAGAGACTCTTGCTCCAGTGGTGCAGCAGGAGGGATTTGACTGTCAGGGAAGCTACAGAGACTTCCTGAGACAGAGTGGTGCTAGAGAAAGGCAGGCAAAGCTAGGGACCTCTGGCCAGACAAACTCCCAGGCTTGCTCTCAGGGCCTCAGGGTATTAAGGCTGCAGGCAGGCAGCCAGGGCAGGAGAAGGCAGCAGGTCCACCCCTGCCAATGATGAGTGGCCATTTCAGACTGAAGTTTGCCCCTGAGATAGGGGCTAGATAATGACTGGTAGCAGATCATTGAGGCAAGGTGGAAAAGAGGGTGAGGGGTTCCCTGAAGGGGAGGACCCCAGAGTGCAGAGGCACTGCGACAGGGCAGTACCCTGGGGGGATGGGCTACTTGGACTGGGAGGACTGCGGGCCCTGATACAAAGTGGTAGTGAACAGTAGGTGAGACACTGGCCAGAAGGGGGCGCTCCAGGGCTGAACTGAGCTGATTTCCCCAGTGACCAGCAGGAGGCGCTGTGGCAGTGAATCAAGCCCTGTTATACACCTGTTTGTAGATTTCTGTTTAGGTCCATTCACTTCTGGGAATGGTCTGTATATTTGAAACGAGACATCAGGTGGAATTAATGACACTAAATATAAAGAGGGATGCTTCATTTGAGCCTGTGTAGAATTAACTTTAAAAATAGCATGTGTGTGCGTGCACACATAGTAGGAATTGGACGGAGGAGAGGCACTCCATGTAGGAGTAACTATTCAGGAACTGTGGAGAAAAATATGAACAAACAGTAAGTGGATTAGATTGGAAAATCTCCCGATAGTTTCCTCTGTAAATGGCAACTCTCAGCTGGGCTGGTGGCTGAATAAGTTTCAGGTACTTGGTATTTTGGCAGCCAGCCTAATGTTTTAAAGACTCTATTTAAAAACAGCCAGTGTGCTTTGGAGGAAAGTTCCCTTTGGCATGCTCCTGAGTAAATGAGAGCTGGTTGTCCTGGAGACACTTGGCTTCCCTAAGGGAAATGATCTAAATAAATGAAGAAGATTGCATGATGCTTCACCATCATTTCTCCATACTTCTGCTGTTATAGGTTATAAACTGTTCAGGGGTGACCCCATTGTTTGTTTTCTGCTCCTGGAACCCTTCCCTTCTTCCTCCTATCTCCCCACTAACTTAATCTCCATCTACAGTCATGCCAGCGCAAACGATTTTGAAGAGCTTTTAAAAATAGTCTGACATTTGTGGTATCCATTAAGACCTCCATGACTTGCTTTCTCTTCCTGGTGAGAACCTGCTATATAGGTTATCATCTATAATTTATGCACCAGACGGGGATTAAATGATTGCTGCTCTGTCGCAAGAGTCTCACTTTTCCCCTGAGGCAACATTTAATTTTCTAAACTGTAAAACTAGTAGATTAGATTGAAGGATCTATTAAATTGGAGTCTTCACAGGAAAGAGTCCTCAAGGAAAAAAGTCTTATTTTGATTATTGCAGCCACTGCAACATAAAATATTCGTTTATAGTCTTGCTGCTGCGCAGGTCTGAAAGAGAAATCAGTGACTTGAATATAAATGTACGTTTTGGAAAAAGATATATTATTTTTTTTTTGTAAACTGCTAAATAAAATCAGAAATTCTTTTAATTGTGTAATTCTGTGTAGATGGAAGAAAAATATGAATTCTAAACTTTTTGTTTAGTAGCTGTACATGTGCTTTTTAAATCATGTCTAGTATGTATGGGGGAGAATCCTATTGCAGATTTTTTTTCTCTAAAATCAAACAGATGTCCGTTTGTACATGTAAACAACAGAGAGGATTAAACTGAGAGCCTGTTAAGGACATGTGTACACTACACATTTCTGATGATGTAATTTGCATCTTCATGCATACTTGGGACCTTGCTCTGGCACTGCACATACTCACTGGAATGCTTGTTTTGATGCACAGCGAAGTGCACAATGAGTAAGTATCCCAGCGTGCAACTTGCCACTATCCAGTGCACTAGTTCTGGCAATGCATGGTGGGGCAGAAGTGAATCAGACAGGGTGACTGGGGTTAGGAGGTAAAGATCTCACCATGCAGATTTCTTCACCCCATTACATCATATCTATTCCATAATTTTGGAGCCTATTTTGAAAATCCTGTAAACTTGTGCAGGACTTGTTGCTGTCCACCAGGGTTCCCTCTAAGCTGTGTGCTTGCATGGGAGTCCAGAAAAAAATCCAGCCCGCCCGCCTCCTATGCAGAGCCATGCAGCTGTGTGGTGGGTGGCAAGCAGCTGCTCTGGTGGACAGGGCTGGAGGAGCTATGTTGCAGGTGGCAGGAAACTGCTCTAGCAGCTGGGGCCAAAGGAGCTGTGTGGGAGCCCGGGGGGCAGGCGGCTGCTTTAATGCCTGGGGCTGGAGGAGCTGCGTGGGAGCCTGGGCAGGAGGCACCAGCCATATGTGGTGGTGGGAGATACTGGGCACAGGTAAATTCCTGGGTGGGGAAAGGATGAAGTGCAGGGCCGGACGCAGGTCTCTAGGCAATTGGGGGGTGTGTGTGTATGTGGAACAGGCAAGAAGTGGAGCTAGGCACAGGTCTCTGGACAGTGGTGCTTGGGCTGTGGCCCATAGGCCCACGTGCTGGCTGTTTGTATTTGGGGGGCAGATAGCATGGCCCTGGCATATATACATTGGCATGTGGGGGGCAGATTGCAAGGCTGGACACAAATACAGGGTGTTTGTGGGGATAGGCAGGAAGCCAGGTCTAAACAGGTACCAGCTGGCTGTGTGTGGCCCTGATGGGGGCACAGGCAGAGGGGCATGCACAGTTTGTGTTGGGGCTAGGAGCCAGCAAGCTTGGTGGCTTTCAGGGTGTGGGGGGTGCAGGGTCGTGCACCTTGTTAATTATCCATTTTTTTTAGTATTTTTTCTTGCATAACAATTTAAATTATATATAATATAGTGTGTGTATATGTATGTATGTAATTTTGTTAGTAACTGGTGCGTGCCACAGTGGCACACATCCAAACAAGTGCACATGACGTCAATCTTGGTGCACGAGACAACTCATTACGCTCACAGATGGAAAATCTTAGATGAATAGAGCCTGCACAGGCCTGCACTATTGTTATGGACATTGCAAACATAGAATGCAGGATCCTTCAGTATTTGCAGAGCACACGACAATTTACAGGGTACACGACAATTTCTTTGACAGCAGATTTCAGTAGGACATCTTAAGAATCAATTCATAGTTATTGGTGGCATTCGCAGAGCAGCTGCAGGTGGTGGAGTGCTGCTTTTGGGCCTGAGAAATGAGCCCTGACTGGTGGGATCACATTGTAAAGAAGGCTTGAGATGACGAGCTATTGAACTTTTGGATGCACAAGGCATCACTATCTGTTCTGAGCTCGGCCCAGCCTTCCAGCACAGGGACACCAAAATGAGAGCTGCACTGAGAAACAAGTGGTGATTGTGTAACTGCCACTAGGTGGATTTGAACCTGTGATCTCTGAAGCAGAGTATAGGAGCCTCTACTCTCTGAGCTAAAAGCCCCCTGGCTTCCAGCCTCTGCAGTAGAGGTCTCTTGATCTTAGTTGTTGCTGTGGTCTAGGTGTAGGGTTGCCAGATGGTGGAAACAAAAATACTGACCCCCCCAAAAAAACAAAAAACACCGGGAAAAAATTTTGTTGAAGGGGAAAAAAAGGGGGGAGGGGGGACCAAAGTTGTTGAGCAAAAAAACAAAAAAAAAGACTCCAAGAACCTGGATCCACTGCTAGGGGTTACCAGGTAGTCATTTAAAAAAACCCAAAAACCCAGACACGCTTCATGAGGGGGAGGAGGACCGGCCAGGAAGGGAGCGGTGCTGGCTGGGAAGGCGGGGGGGCCTGGAAACAGCTAATGGGTGGGGGGGCAATGGGGCTGGCCGGGAAGATGGGGGCCAACGGGAAGCAGGGTTGGTTGTGGCGGGAGGGGGTCGGGCGGAACGGGCTGGCCGCGGAATATCGGGGAGGGGGACCGGTGGGGCTGGCTGGGAGTAAGGGGGAGAGAGGAAGCACAGCTGGGGGATCGGGGCGCGCGCTGGCCGGAAGGAAGGGTGGGCGGAAGCAGAGCTGGCGGGAGGGGGAGGAGGGTGCAGCGGCGCTGGCCGGGGAGATCAGGAAGAGGAACGGGCCAGCGGGAAGCAGAGCTTGAGGGAGGGTCGGGGGCTGCAGGGCTGGCTGGGAGGAAAGGAGAGCGGGAAGCACAGCTGGCGGGCAGGGGTGGTGCAGTGGTGCTGGCCAGGAGGAAGGGGGCGGGAAGCACAGCTGGCGGGGGCAGGGAGAAGTGCAGTGGCGCTGGCCGGGAGAGATCAGGAAGAGGAACGGGCTGGCGGGAAGCAGAGCGGGGGGGCAGTGCAGGGGGGCTGCCCGGGAAAGATCAGGAGGGGAAGTGAGGGAGAACCGGGAAGGCGGGGGGAGCAAATTGGCCGGCGGGAAGCAGGACTGACCTGGAAACTTGCTGCCTGTCCTGCGCAGGCTCCCAGTGACGCACGAGCGAGGAGGAGGCTTCCCCTCCTCCTCACACTCAACCGACTGAGGGCTCCCGGCGGCAATCGCGGCCCCGCCTCCCAGCCGGGACTCCCAGCCGCTCCCCCCTGCCCACGCCAGGCTTCTGTCCCGTGCGCAGTCGGAAAAATCAGAAAATACCGGACATTGCACTTGTCCAGTATTTTCTGATTTTTATACCGGACAGAGCGCGCAAACACCGGACTGTCCGGTACAATACCGGACACCTGGCAACCCCATCTAGGTGCTACTGCATGGTAACCACACTAGCTGTGTGGGTTACAATTGCACAGTGGAGACTTGCAAAGCTGGATTCCTACTTGTCAGTGCGAAGTCATTTTGGAGTTGGAAAAGCCACTGTAGAAGCCATAGCCAGGCAGGTATTTAAGCCGCTAATTGTTTCCCACTTTGTAGAACTGCGACTCTCACCAGTGTGCAGCACATATTGGATAGTTTTTCAGCAATAGGATTTGCTCAATCACAGTTCAGGATGAGTGATGCACGTTGTGACAGGGTCGGGCACAGACAACCCCTTGGGAGCGTCTCCCGAGGTGCTGACATGGCCACTCGCCTTCCCGCTCTCTGGGGCTCCTCACTGCCCAGTCCTGCTTGGCCAGCTCTGCTGGTCTCCTCCTGCCAAGGCCCCAAGCTGAGATCCCTACGCCCACCGAGAACCAGTACAGACACTGAACCTCTTCAGGTCCAAGGAGAGTGCATTTTAGGGCCCACCTTCCTGGGATAGCACTCCCCAAATGGGATCAAACCCCACAAAATTAGTAAGCCACCTTTAATAACGAAAGGGGGAATATACACACTGGTGGCCCCTCCCACCCCCGAGGTAATTATTCCTTACACTGGATTTGATAGCAAATAAAAGTGATTTTATTAAGTACAAACAGTGGGATTTAAGTGGTAATAAGTGAGAACAGACAGAGCAAAGTAGGTTACAAATCAAAAGAAAAAAAAACGCTTATCTAATTCTGCACTGAAATCTCAATACACACTTTCTCAAACTCACCCTAAAACCTCTTTTCCAGCTGCCCCTCCAAACCAGGGCTGTCTCCCCACCCTGGGGTCTTCTGCTCCTTTTCTTCAGGTGCAGCCCACCCAAAAGACCAAAGCCTCTCCTTTCCTATTGTTTTTGTTAAAGAATTGAGGCTACTTCTTACCAACCACTGCTCAGACTTAAGGACAAAGGAGATTGTTTAACAGTTGCTCATCAAGACTTTGAAGGTAACACCCTCCATGTGTCTCATTCACACATTTGAAACCCACAAAGTATTCCCCACACCATATGTCTAATTTTACACACAAAAATGATACACACATCAAAGTAAGATAAACAGAACCAGCGGATCATGACATGAAGATTGATGGGTTACATGAAATAATTTGCTCAAAGCACCTTTGAGTTATGTATATTCATGTCCACAAATCAATTTCATAAAGTATTGGGGGTGGAGGGCAGTCCATCACATACACATCCCTATTATGGTCCCAGCCTACCTTGCCAGAGAGTACACAAACAGAAATGGCTATTTTGCTGTGTTTATGCAAGCACAGGTGGGTCATGGGCTGGTCAGCAAAAGTTCCTGATGCTTGCATCTTTAACAACACAGGACTGTTCAGAAAACTACAAGAGACTGACGGTTCCAACCAGTGAATTACCACTAGTGATGTTGCAATGCCAATAGTCATCTTGTGGGACTCTGCTTAGCCCTCTACTTGCCTGCCTCATGAATCTCTGCACTGGCCATCTTGACAGCAGTAAGGAAAGATTCAAATACCAGAAGAATAAATGCAGAATGACAGTTTAATATATGTTTGGTGGATTGAAGGGGCACTGATGGTGTTCCCTCACAAGACTGCATCTCAGTAAGAAAAAAATATTCAACAGTTTTAGCTGTTTGCTGTATCCTGCATAATATCTGTGAAGCCAAGAGTAGGGAAAGTTGCTGCTGGGGTGGAGCCTGGAGATGAGCAATCGGACACAAGCTATCAGAAAAGCTCAAGGCAGAGCTATGTGGCTCAGGGAGGTTTTGAAAGAGCACT
Organism: Rafetus swinhoei; assembly: GCA_019425775.1. Classification (NCBI taxonomy): domain Eukaryota; kingdom Metazoa; phylum Chordata; order Testudines; family Trionychidae; genus Rafetus; species Rafetus swinhoei. The sequence goes on from CM033449.1 coordinate 45,664,843, forward strand.
TCAGCAGTGAGCTACAGCAATGAATTGCTGGCTCCTATGCTCAAATCGGGGTAGCAGTTTGGGTGCCTGTGAGGAATTATGCAGTGCTTGGAACACATCTAAGAATAGAACACTGATAATGTACCTGTTAATTTTCTGGTGTATCCTGTAGATTTATTATTATTACAGTGTTTGTTACTGACCATATGGATTGTGTCACAGTGTGCAATAACAAGTAACTGGGGGCTTTCAGTCCTGCCAGGCATTTCACAGCGTGTGTTGGGAGCTAACTTTCCAAATAACATGGCGTTACTGAATATCAAAAATATGTATTGAAAAAATTCCATACAGGTTAAGAGCAAGTACATTAAAAACCTTAATTAAGCCCTGTCAAATGGTGAATTCTTGAATGGGAAGTCGGTTAATTTAGAAAGGAGATGGTCCCTGGACCCTGGCGGTCTGTGGGTTATGCAGTGGCATGTCTCTAGAGCCAGGGCCAGAACATACTGAAATAGTCTTCCAGTGCTTTGCTGTATGGAGGATAAAATGGCATCTTCCACAGTGTGAGCTCTTGTGCTCTGTGTGTGTGTGAGGCCATGTTGCCTGGGGCATTCTGGTAGTGCCAGAAATAAAAACTCTCTTAGGATACAACGAAAGATGACAAAGAGGTTCTTGGGGGCAGGGGAAGGAAATATTTGGGAACTACTGATTTAGAGAGCTCAGACTTATTGGAAGTTAAAGTCTACTCCTTTCACCTTACAAACTAAAGGTTTGTAACTAAGGTTATCATTTAGGGTTTTAAAAATATTAACTGACAGCCCTCAACAATGCATTTTTTCCAGCCAAGGTATATGAAGATCTTGAAAACAAAGTACGTTTTTTTTTAATCTGATATTGTGTCTGTGGAGGATTAGTTAAATTCTTGACCTCATCATATTGGGCTTTTGTCTCTTAACATATTAGAGTTTTATTTTAAGACATTCTTATTTTGGCAATTCTTGGATGTTTAAGAACTTTGGTTATCCTCTAACAATGAGGCATATCACCAATTCTTGGTAGCAAATCTAAAGTTTGACTTGAGCATTTCAGGCTTATCATCTTCTTTGGAGAGGGAAAATGGGGGTTATTTTCACTCCCTGCGGAATAAGTGAAGGATATCAAAGGACATAATAGTCACAGGGAAAGTAGACTACTTGTGGGTAGGTGAACAGAGAAGAAAAGGAGAGAGAGTTTCCAGGCTGTCCGATCCCTTAACAGTTAGGCTTTCCCTGTAGCTGAATTGGGAGTTTCTCCCACTGGCTTCTCTGAAGAAGTATTTGTTTTGATGAGGGCATTGGATTTGCATGTAAGAAAATGCTGTTAGTCAGTGTTACGGCTTTCATGTAGTCTGTGAGATGACATGGAAAACTTGACTACTGGCTCCAGGCCTGCTGCTTCCTACCCACCTCCTCCTAAGTCCACAGAGCTACAAATGTTAAGTCCTCTTAAAGTTTCATGGAAAAGAGCTGTGAAGTTGTTTTCAGGCATCTCATATAGTTTGGATAACTGCAATATTTTAGACATTGAACATTAGACACCAAAATCATGAAAGTCTTTGTTTTAAAAAACACTTTATTTTATTTACTTTATAATTTTTGAGGGGGAAGAGGACCACTTCAAGTGCGTGAGAGAACTTCAGGGTCTTAATTCATCCTCAAATACACATGCAAAAAATGTGGTGTGGTCTTGTAGGCTGCTTGCAGGGACACACCCCCTTATCTTTCCTTACCCCTGCAATAGAAAAGCTGCTATTTTATCCTCTCCTTTCCACTCCTTTAGGAGCACCCTGACTTTTCCTCTCCTGTTCAGTCTTCCACTGTGCTGTGTCTGGTCCTTCAAATGTGGAGTGTGATGATCTGATTTAGATCAAAGCTTATCAAGAGCTTATAGACACTGAGTTGATTTAGAGTTAGAAAATTTGGGAAATTTTATATAATACTCGGTTTAATGATTTTATTGGTTTTCCTTTATTTTCAGGAATACAATTTAATTATTTAAATGCTAGAAAAAAGGGGTTTTAATTCATGTGTTTTACTCATTTTTCATATGAAATGTTTCTTTCTCATGACAGGTTGCTGAATGCAATAAAGCCTGGACTGGTAAAAAAGATCAATAGACTGTCGACTCCTATTGCAGGGTTGGTGAGTATCTTAAACTGAAATAAATCTTTAAATATTCCACTTGACATTTCAATTTCATGAGTGATTCCTTTAATCCTGTAATATATTCTAAGGTAGTATAACTCTTTTATCATGCTAAACCTACACATTCTAACGGAAACCTGAAGTACCAGTGGAAGAATTGCAATCCTCCTATTTACATGGTGGCAGGAGAACTCAAATCCTACTAGTATTTCTCCTGTCGGCAGGTTGGACACGTGGTGATTCTGAAGTATGTATTTTGATGTTGTGGTGCCAGTTAAAGACATGATGCACCAAGACTGTTTAAACATTCAAGAATTAAAAAAAAAACCAGATTGTTGTGGGTGCCTCATCTAATATATAATAATTTTGTAATATAATTCTGGCTAAAAATACCTATGGGCTACTGGGGGAAATGAAGGCAGTTGTAAAAAAAATATAACAAATGGAAGAAAGTAGAAGTTGATCAGAAGATAAGAATTGTTGAAAATTGGTAATGGAAGCCAAGGAACACAAGAGGGAATCTATAGCCAACAGAGTTAAGGACAATAAGGAGAAGTTTTAAAAAATATAGTAGGAACAAAATAATCCCGGCAATGGTGTTGGTCCATTACTAAATAATAATGCAAAAATCAGAAGTGTTAAATATTTCTGTTCTGCATTGTGGGGGGGTGGGGGGAAAGGATGATATAGTCTCATCATATGACAATAACATTCTTTTCATCCCACTAGCATCTCTGGAGGATGTTAAAGAGAAGCTACAAAAGTTAAATATTTTAAAATCAGCAGGTCCCGATAAATTGTATCTTAAGAGTTGGCTGAGAAACTCACTGGGCCATTAATGTTGATTTTCAGTAAGTTTTGGAGCACCATGGAAGCTCCAAAAGTCTGGAAGAAAGCTAATGTTGTACCCTTTTTAAAAAAGGGGTAATCTAGATAATTATAGGCCTGTCAGCCAGACATTGATCTCGGGCATGATAATTGGGTGGCTTATACAGGACTTGATTAATAATTAGAGGGTTTTGTAATAACTGCCAATCAACATAGTTTGTCAAACTAACTTGATATTTAAAAAAATCATATTTCAAGTTTGGTTGGTGAAGATACTAGAATTGATTTAATATACCCCTGTAAGGATTTTGAGTTGGTACAGCGTGACGTTTTGATTAAAAAAACTATATAGTTTGAAAATGTAACTATAAACAGGGAATCATCATTGAGCAGGTCTGTTTCTAGTGGAGTCCCACAGGAGTTGGTTATTGGCGCTGCACTTTTTACATTTTTATCAATTACCTGGGGAAAAAAACATAAAATTATGACTAATAAGATTGGCAGATAGCACAAAAATTGGAAGTGGTAAATTACAAAATTGACAGTTCACTGATTCAGAGGGATTCGTGGTGTTTGGTAAACTGGGTGCAAGCAAACAATATACATTTTAATGTGGCTGAATGTAATTGCATACATCTAGGAATGAAGAGTGCTGGTGCTGTATGCCATACTGTGCCCAGTTCTGGAGTCCACAGATGAAGGATGTTAATAAAATGGAGAAGGTACAAAGAAGAGCCATGAGAATGATTAAAAGATTAGAAAACCTGCCTTCTAGTGATAGCTCAATAGCTTCAGTAGCTACAGGAGCTCAATCTATTCAGCTTAATAGCAAGAAGGTTAAAGGGTAACTTACTTATTGTCTTTGAGCACCTATATGGGGAACAAGTATTTAATAATGAGTTCTTCAGTGGGCAGAGAAAGGTGTCACACCCTTCAGTCTCTGGAAGCTGAAGCTACACAAGTCCATACTGGAAATCAGGTGTAAATTTTTAATGGTGAACCACTAGAACAGTTTACTAAGGGTTATGGTGAATTCTCTATCACTGACCATTTTAAAATCAAGATTGGATGTTTTTCTAAAAGACCTGCTCTAGGAATTAGCTTGGTGAAGTTCTGAGGCCTGTGTTATACATGAGGTCAGAGTAGATCCTGATATTAGAATCTGAGCCTTCCTTTCAATAGGAGAAAATGGCTTTTTAGCGGGGTGGAGTCAATATTCTAATTTACTGTTATCTCAAAACACTAAGAACTCCAGATTAAATTCATAGCTGAATAATTTTAAACTGATGTTAAAGGTAAAGTAAAAATTATCTGTGGGTGTGAACCCTTCAGTTTTATGATATTCCCATGTGAATTATGGTGCCTGTTCTGTCACTAATGGGATTGTAGATTTAGTTGTATAAATCCCAACAATAATGGAGGTTACTTATATACAATTACACACATCACCCCTGATGATTGTGGAGGCAATGTTCCCCTGCATAATTTTCAGGTTCAAACATTTCTAATTTAGGTAGAAACAAAAATGTGACTTAACATTTGTGTGTATGCACTGGCTTAGTTACCTGGTCCAAGATTAAGGAAAAAAGGAGGACATTTGCTGCTTATAAGTCAAGTTGACTAAGTTTGTAGTATTTATGAATGCCATAACTTTTTAGTCCTTGAGGACCTGATCCTTCGGCCCCTTACTGACAGGTATAGAAGTTTACATACTGGCCACAGTTTTAGGATTTCACCATGGTGCCTGAAGTAAGATGGTGCTGTTACTCTTCTATGAGGGTCCCTAGTGTGTCACTCACTCACTCACCTCTGAAAATCATCTTTTTTTATCCCTGCCCATTTTTTAAAAAGTACATTTTAAACTTCAAAAGTACTTGTAGCGATACCATTCTTGGGTGTTTATTAAACTGTAGCCTCTTGGGTTTTTTTCTTTTAATCACTGTGTTTTAAGAGGTTGGATATGGTATTATGTAGGGATGTTAAATATTGGTTAATTGAATAGTCGATTAACCTCGTGAATTCTTATCAGTTAATCGACTTTTCTATGGTCCCCGGGGGAGCGGCCAGCAGCCAGTGCGCTCTGGCCCTACTCACAAGGAGCCCCTTGCCACTCTGCACTGCTGCCTCTGTATCAGAGGCAGCAGCGTGCGGTACCAGGCGGGAACTGGTCCATGAGAGGAGACAGTTTTAAAAACCAGCTCCCCTCGTGGACTGGCTGCCTGTTGCACTGCGCTGCTGCCTCTGATACAGGCTGAGGGTCGGGGCTGAGCCAGGATGCTTGCTTGCCTGGTTCGTAATACACTTTAAATGCAGAACTGCAGCGGGGGCAGGTCCTGGACCCGGTGCAAGCCAGCACTGAGCCGGGCTGCTGGCCAGCCTGCTAAACGATTTACTGGCAGGAGGGGAAATGCATATAGTCTATAGCATTAACCTATAAGCTTTTGCTTATTGGTTAATCAGTTAATCAACTACACTATTACATCCCTAGTATTATGTTGAATTTTTTCCCATATTTGTTTGTATGATGCCCAAGGTAACTTGGTGGTAATGGGAGGAACAATGTAAATAGTGCTTTTTTGTTGTTTCACTGTATATTGCTGGGTCAAACTCTTTCATCCTTAAATTTAAAAATTCCATCTGGTTTTAGGTTGTTCATGCAGTGAGTTGCTTTTCATGTGTTTGAAATTATTTTTTCCTATTTCTGTGCATCTATTTGCCTTTTGTTTTTTTCTAAATATTTCTCCAGTTATAATAGTAGACTAGGGGGGAAATACTCCCCCAACTCAAAAGTGAATTTAACAGTGAGTACATCCGTCTAGGGTGGTATGGATGAGTTGTTTAAAACAAAACCTCATAAATGCCCCATTGTCTTTTGACTTGTAATCCAATTCTTCTGTCCTTTGTAAGCATTATGGTATACACAGGTGATGAGCAACTTATAAATGCTCTGCACAAATCCAAAACATCCGTTGACTTCTATGAGAAAAGGATCAGGTTTCTAGTCTGTTGTCAGGTCTTTAAAAATTACTTTAAATGAGTAGATGCCATAAGTATCTTTTATAAGATATATCTTTTTATAAGATATATTTTATAAGTATCTTTATAAAATATAAAGGATAGCTTTTCCTTTTTTTTCTCCCCATTCTACCGTGGCACATGCCTGAAGAAATCTGGAATACTAACACTGTAATCCAGAAACAGCTGTACTGTTTAGCTAGCTGACTGATGCACCTGAGGGACATTCCTTCCTTTATCATAAGATCTTGTTTATTATATAAGCTGAAGTTGGCTTGACATAGTATATAGTCACTAGGGTGAATGAACTGGAAAGAAATATGTATGATTCACACCAGTGCATGCACAGTTGGGTGGAAATGGCCTCTAGAAAGTCAATAGCTTTTCCACTCTCAGTGAAACAGTTTATTTCAAACTCTAGAGACTGGTTCTGCCTAAACCTGTAGCTGTGGTTTACAACAACTTAGTGAAAAATAGGGTTATTTTAACATGCATCCACTTACAGTATTCTATACATCATTGCACATGTCCAGAATTTCAGTGCTCAAACGCTGTTCAGGTCTGATAAATATTGATTCTTTGTTCTTTCGTTGCACACATGTAATAGCTGACATGATGAGTATTTGATACAGCTGTGGAGGAAAACAGATCCAATTGTTGATGCTTTTTCAGAGCTGGAGATAAAGCTTCAATATAACTTCCATGCTGAATATTTGGGAGTATTTATTTTTAGCTTAGTTTCTATATCCAAGGCCAAATGGTCAAATTCACTTCATAAGTGTTCAGTCCATAGCTCTACAAACAGCTTAGTTCAATTAAATCTCAAGGTACTGCTTACATATTTTTGGTGAGGGTCTGCTAAGAGTACACTGTCCAATTTGTTGATATTGGGCTTTCAGCCATCTTGGCAGGAGGTTCTAAGCACATCCTGACTGGCTCTGTGGACTCCTGGTGGCTGCAGCTGTTGCCCATATACTTCTGTTTAACGTGGTAGTGGCTTCTCAGAAGATAAGAATTTGTACTGGAAAATATTATGCGTGAGTAATCTATTTTATCTACTGACTGAGCTGTCTTGGCATTAGGGCCTAGTAAAAGATGGCTACATCTCAAGCTACTTTGAAATTTCATCTGTTATCATAGGCTTCCACACAAGGCTTAATAAGGAAGGATTCATGGCTCATTGATAAATACTGTGCACATTAGAACATCTAAATAACTATTATTTTGTATTGTGGCAGCAGCTAAAGAGTGAGGGATCAGCATCCCATTATAGTAGACACGGTACAAACAAGAAGTCCAAGACAACACAATCCCTGTCCAGTCAGAGAGATCACGGTATAGGATTTTGACCATTATCATAGGTGAATATGCTCAAAATACAACTTTCAGGTCTGATTTTGATTTGCTTCCAAATTCACGGTGGCTGCTGCTCCTGTTAGCAGCAGTATAAAATTGGTACTTTGCTAAAACCAAATGGAACTTGGACATCAAAATGTTAGATTGCTTCTAACTCTAGGATCTACAGTGTTTGAGTACATACTAAATTTGATAAGCATATGCAGGAATGAAAATGTATTTTATTTGTCAATATGAAAGTACAGCTTTCCTTTTTAAAAATCAAATGTACCGTATATCCCAATAATATATTATGTCAGTAATTGTGATGGAGTGTTTCATTTAAAAGATCTTTCTTCTGAAAACATGGATCTTCAAGCCAAGAGTTGATATTTGACTTTCAGTTGTTAACATTGTCAACCTTCCAGAAACTCCATCTTTGTGTTTTACTACAGACATCTGGAGAGGTATTTTGTCTGCTTCATTGAAGAGAAGCCCAGTTAAAGTTATGACATTTTTATACTGAAAAGAGCAGTGGTTTAGAGTAGATTTAGTGATTTAATGAAACCAGCAATTTTTCTTTGAGTTCTAGTTGCTGTTAATTCTATCCATTTAGTGTAGTGTAGTGTAGTAGAGAGAGTGTGTGAGTGTATGTATAGTGATTACCATTTTTAAAAGTTGGCTTATACTAGGGATGTAATAGTGTGGTCGATTAACCATTAAGCAAAAGCTTATAGGTTAATACCATAGACCAGCATTTCCCAAACAGTGGTCCGCGGCCCAATACCGGTCCTTAGGAAAAAAATACCGGGCCTCAGAAAATTTTTTGCAAGAGCCCACCTCGCTGCCCACAATCCCCAAGATGAACGCTGCGCTGAACTTCCAGTGTCAACGGAGGTAGCGCAGGCTTCCTGCGGGGTCGGGGGGCAGTTCTGCAGCTGCGCGCCAGGTCCCGGAAGTGCGCAGGCTGCTCTCCTCCCTGCCCCAACAGCCGGCGCGGTACCTAAAATGCCAGTCCATCGCGCGCTGGGGACTTTGTTCCCCTGCTGCCTTCCTGTGCGCAGGGGAGTGGGTGGAGCTCTGGGGTGCGCCAGCTCCAGCTGCTCGGGCGGCATGTGCTGCCATGGGGAGCAGGGGAGCAAGGCACATGCTGCCCGAGCGGTTGGGGCTGACGTGGTCCGGGACTCCCCTTCCCCCTGCACAGGAAGGTGTCAGGTACCACGCCGCTGTTTGCGGGATGGGGGAGCAGCCCACGCACTTCCTGGGCTTTGGCAGCTACAGGATCCCCAGGTATCAGTCCCTGTCCCCTCCACCCCCCAGACCTCCACAAGTACCCTGTCCCAGCACCCATAAAAGCACCCTGTCCCTTCCCCAGCACCTGCAAGCACCCTGTTCCCTGTCCCAGCACTCATTGGCACCCTTCCCCAGAAATCCGTCCCAGCACCCACAAGCACAGTTGGGGCCACATTAGTGAGGTTTGAGGGGCTTGGGGGGGTTGTGTTTTTGTATCTCACTTGTCTGGCCCCAACTGACTTTTCTGTGGGCTAAAGTTGGCACTGGGGGCTTTGGGAGGACCAGAAACAATTTATTTGCATATTCATCATTTGCTTAATGAATATGCAAATATGCAAATAAATGTTACCGGTCCTCCAAAAGCTCATGAATGGATTTACTGGTCCCCAGTATCAAAAAGTTTGGGAACCCCTGCCATAGACTACATGCATTTCCTTCCCCCCCCTCCAGCCAGTAAATTTTTTAGCAGGCTGACAGCAGCCTGGCTCAGTCCTGGCTCGCGCTGGGTCCTGGACCTACCCCAGCTGCAGCTCTGCATTTAAAGTGTATTAGGAGCCGGGCAGATAGGCAGCCTGGCTCAGTTCCGGCTCTTACCTGGTCTGGAAGCTCAGCCTCCTTTTCCCCCCCACCCCCCCCAGACAGGGGCTACTGCCCCCCTGCTCTGTTTCCTCTGTATCAGAGGCAGTAGTGTGGGGCAACAGGCAGCCAGTCCACGAGGGGAGCTGGTTTTTAACCTGCTCCCACCTGGCACCCAGCGGTGCTGCTTCTGATATATAGGTAGCAGCGCGGAGTGGCAGCAGGTTCCTTGGGAGTGGGGCCGGAGCACACTGGCTGCCTGCCCCAACTTCAGGGACTACAGAATAGTCAATTAACCGGTTAATAGTCAATTCATGAGGTTAATCGACTATTCAATTAATCAGTATTTAACATCCCTAGCTTATACCAATAGTTATTTCATACCGCTAGGTAGTGCTACATATATTTCTTACTTGATTATTTTAATAAACTTAGATAATTTTAGATACCACTGAAGATAAATGCTGACTTTTCAATGGTAACACCTCTATTACTTCTGAGAGAAGTTTTCAGTTGCAGATTTTCCTCTTTGTCCCTGAATAATGTGACTTTGTAAGAAGAAAGACGTTTATGCCTTATCTTTAGTTTAAAAGGGCTTAGTAGAGTTTATGGCATTACTTCAGTTCCTTGCACTATCCCCACAGGAATTTAGACGTTTACTTCAGAGTCTGTGTGAAAGAATCTAATATAATAGTAGGAAATAGCCAAGACAAAGTTGAGAGGCTGAACTTTTGCTCTTGTGTTAGCTCATTTTTCATCACTAATGAAGAAACATCTGTATACTGCAATATCTAATTTTCAACTTGTATATTGTGCACAGCTCTGCAATATTTGTGAAGTTGAGTAATAGGAAAACATCTCTCCAAATGCCACCTGAGTGCATAGTTTATACATCGAAAAGAAGAGAATCATAACATACCATGTTAAAAAGATTAGTTCCTTTTTAAACAGGTTTTTTACCAGGTTATTTTGTTAGGAAGTTTGTCTTGGCAAAATAATCATCAGGAACTTGCTAGAAACCTTATTAAGAGTCATAGTTGCTGGTATCTGGGATTTGCTTTAAAAATGGAACTGTTGAATAAATTACTGTATATATTTGGATTTACAAGTTTCCTTATAGATATTTCAGAACTATGATTGCATCTAGGGCCTTGTTAATTAAGTCCAAGAGAGTAGTTAAATATTTTATTTCCAGGTAGATGACATTCACAGGATAAATATGGTGTACATATTTCATCTGTCTATATATTTTAGAAATGTGCATCTGTCTGTCTGTCTGCAAGTCTGTTTTTTCAAGAACACCTGAATGGTAAGAGCTAGGACCACCAAATTTGGTATATCGCTTCCTCTTATCCTAACTTAAAACAAGGTCAGGGTTTGGTTGTGCCAGGAAAATGGAAAGTGCCAGGAATGGGACTGTTTTCCATAACATGGAAAGTGGAGAGGGCAGAGAGGAGGGATGTGATATTGAGAGTGGCCACTAGGGGCAGCAAGAGCAGGGGACAGCTATACTGCAGGGGGCAGTCACACCACCAAGAATTTGGCTAGCTGGGGCTGGGGCTCGCCACCTTGCCTCCCACCAGACTGGGTAAGTAGCCAACCTGCCCCAAACCCTTTTCCCTCTGGTCCTTGGCCACAGCACCTGGAGTGGGAGAAGACCCCTGCCAGCTGGGAGTGTGAGAAAAGACTCCTGGCCAGCCATAGGGGGAGAAAGACCTCTGTCAGCTGAAGGGCGGTGTGACGGGGCGGTCCAGCCCCATACTGGCCAGGAGGGGAGCCAGCTGGCGTGTTGGGCTGTGCAGGCCCTGCCCCCACAGCAGTGCTGGGCATGCTCCAACTGTGGGCCCGGTATAAAGGCCAGGGAGACAGCTCAGTTGGGGCTGGCCTCCGGAGAGGAAGGAGCTCCTGCCCAACCTCTCGAGCCAGGGACGCCGGACCAGCCGCCGGACCAGCAGCCCGAACAGGGGACGCAAGGTCGGCCGCCCTCCCCGCTGCTGGTCCCAGGCCGAGCGCGACCGCAACGGCGACCCCGAGGGGCAGCCCACTACACCGCAGAGAACAACCCCGTCGCGGCGGCCCCAGACGCCGGACCTGCCAGTACCACGCCCGCCGCCAACCCAGCGTCCGCAGGTGGGGTCTCCGTCAGCCACGGGGCTGGGGTAGGAAGCGACCCAGGGCAAGGGGCAGGGGACGCCCCGGTGGGCTTGGTGCGTTTGGGGGGGGACCACCCACCACTCATAGGGCCCTGGGTTGGGGTCCGGTGGAGAGGGAGGGCCCGGACCCCCCTACCCCATCCACCCCGAGCTTGGACTAGGCCTCAGGGCCTGCGTTTGGCCTGGACTAGGCCGCAGAGACAGTGTTGGACCTTGGACTAGGCCTCAGGGCCTGCGTTTGGCCTGGACTAGGCCATAGAGACAGTGGCGGAGCTTGGACTAGGCCTCCAGGCCTGTGCGCGTACCGCCGACCCCAGGGCGGGACAGAGCGGGGTGGGGGCACCCCGCGACAGGCGGGGAGAGAAAAATGGTCACTGGATCGGACCCAACCTAAGCCCTCCTCACCCCCAACCCTCACTCTCACACCCACACATCCCCAGCCCACTGCCCTGAGCCCCTCCTCAACTTCCAACTCTGATTCCAGCACCCCCCATATCCCCAACCTCCTGCTCGACCCCTCCACATTCCCAAGGCTCTGCCCTTACTCCTGCATCCCCCACACTGCCAGCTACCCTCTGCTGAAGGACCCAGGGGCAATGCCAGGTAAGTCTTCTAGTAAGGAACATAATAAGGAATTTAATTTCATGGAAAGTCAATGCATAAAACTTTAATGGTGTACATTGTTATGGTGAACAATTAGGGAAAGATGAAATGGTCTGAAACAATTTTATTTGTTACATTTCTAATACTTACTGCTTTACAAAAAGGTTACTTCCCCTTGTTTTTTCTCTTCACCACTTCTTTATTCTTTTTTTTTTTTTCCTGTACAAAAGGATTCAATGGCTTGTAGTTGCAACATATTTCTGTCTTGTAGTATCCAAACTCATAATACAGGATACATTTTCCATTTCTCTATTCTACATGTGCGTTGGTGATTAATGGCATTGGTTTGTTCAGAGGCAATCTTGCAGCACAGCTGTCTCTGAGTAGAAGTCTTGCTGCTTAAGTTGAGCCACTGTTTTAGATGGCTATGAATTTACTTCTACTTTACTTCCCTTTCATTCTCATGTGGAGAATTGGCATTGATAGTCACATTGGCATTGCTTGTGAATGGTAATGGATGAAATGGTCAACATACACATGGCAAAGACCTTCTGTGGTTGGCTACAGATTCTGTGATATAAGCAGTGCCATTCTAAATAGTCCTTTGGTGTGACCAGTGGTCAGAAATGGCATTGTGTGTTTTGGCTCATCATTGTCTCATCTGTAATGTGTGCTGGATTCCAGCTGTAATAGAGTGTTGTTTTTAATTCATTTGTTATGTCATTACATACTTGTTTTTTCCCCAAGCCCTCTGGACTCTTTTTTCAAATGAAATTTTCATTCCATTTTTCCTTTCTATCGATTAATGTCACCTGGGAGTGACAAAGCAACCTTATAAATTGCATACTTTCTTGTTACTGAATTTAGCCAAGTGCTATGTTCATATTAATCTCTGCTTTTTATGAAAGTGTAGAAGTGAACAGAAAGGCTTTTCTTAGCTACATTTCTTCCTTAATGGAGTGTGAACTGAGTCCAATGATACCATAGCTAATTCACGATCAAAAACTAAATAAAAGTGCTTTTGGTTGCAAAAATTAATTTGGATCCTTGGCAGTAGAGAATTCAGAGCAATCCAAGAAAATAGCAGTGGGGGGTAGTGGCATAAAACTAAAATTTTTAGTTGAAATTCATCTGTTTTTCAACTGGATTGATAGGTTTATTGCTTTCAACCTTACAAGCTTTCTCCATAAACCCATCTCTCTCTTCAATCCAGAAAAGAAGAAACCGGCCAAATGCAACACTAGCAGAAATGTCTGTATTAACATCTGCATCTCTGTGGAAAATATTCATTGGAGGAGCTGTACGTACTCACTGCACAGATGGATTTGGCTCAAACTCACACACTTTAAATATTAAAGTTAATCATCACACTGACAGTAGTATCTGTACTGGAGACCTAACCTACCACATTGGTTTACATTGTATTCTTCAGCTATCCAAGTTTAATTTTAAATTGACCTAATATTTGCAGAGTGAAGGGGTGCATATGCAACAGACTATCAGCTGGCATGCTGTACAGTCAGAAAAGAGAGGTAAATAATACCACCAATTTTTCAGTAGTAGCTTTGCTGTTTATTTGTAGAGCTGAATTAAGACATAAACCATATTTTAAATATAGTAATGAGATACAAAGAAGCTATTCTGCAAATTACTTTTAAACAAAAGAACCCCCCTAGGATTTCCATCAAATGACTTAATTTTGAATAAGCTCGTGTAATGTGTAATAAAGAGCTTAGGACTGATATTGTTGTGGCTTGTTGGTATCTCCTTTGTTTTGTGCTTTGAGTAATATGCCAAGGACAGACTGCTTTGCAGTCAGTGCCTGTTATTAAAAAGAGCATTTTTAGCACTGGGACCTGCAAAATGTTCTGACACTCTATTCATGTTACAGTTAAATAGACTGACACATCTTTACTGATTTGTGGACTTCATTTACTGTTGTGACAGATACTTATTCCCTCAAGATATGTGTTAATGAAAGATAAAATAACTCAGTTAGATTTGTCCATTAAAGTTTTTTCCCAAATCTTTTTTCAGTATAAATATAACATTTTTTTAAAAATTGATGAGTCTTACAATTCTCCTCAGTTCTTCTGATATGTGCTAAACTAGTAATAGCCTTATTTTATTCTTGAAAGTGTTAATTGCTAGAATGCATGTCTCAACATAATAGGGTGTGCCTGGCTGCTTTTCATAATGACTGGAGAAAGCAGCCCCTCCTCTGTCTTCCAAAAAGTCACATAGAAAATATTATTGCAGAGATAGGCTTGTCATTTTAATTTTCCTATATTCAGCTTGAAGTTGGGGGGGAAAGAGGATTGTTCAGAGGTTAATTTAACTTGAATTGGAAGTATTCCATATAGATGTAATCTTAAACAGTAGCTGTTGCTTAAGTGGAGTGAGTAGGGACTCGATCTGATATGTTATTTTGGTGAATGTTCTTGTTTATTTTCTTCTTTGGTCACTTGGGGTTTCATATCAACATTCCAGATTGGAAAGATGCCATATGACCTCGCTGGATCTATAAAGGAGATCAATCTTCTCTCACATGTCTGCAATTAAAACTGGGGGTCCCTAACAGAAGGCAGCATTTTTGGCTGCATCTTGGGTAACTGCTCCGTAACATAGTAATGTGGATGGATTTAGATACAAAGGGGAAAACTTGTGGCCTAGGATTGGCTGGAAAGTTATGTAATTGGCTGGAAAGTTATGTAATTGTTTCATTAAGCAATGGGCATGGAGTGATTAGGTTAGTGTAGACCCATGAGCATATCTAAACTGAGTATAATAATCAATACCAGGCCAACTGGTTGCCCATTCAGTCTTATCTCTGGGGTGCAGGTTGTCAGTGGACAATGATCCTGTTGTTGTGCTTGAGCAATTTAATGCAAGGTCAGTTCCCTATGATACAGGCAATTTATTATAGGGCTCTTATCAGGTGTCTTTGACCATTCTATCCGCTTTATGCTCATTAATTCATCTCTTCTGAACTTCTTCCAGCATTCCACATTCTGGGGCAGCATCAAATGCCTGTTTTCAAAATATCTTTTTTTCTTTTAAATATGAAATTCTTTCCAAAATTGCACACTTAAATCAGATCGGAAATAATCATTTCTGCACCAGTGATGGTTTGGCAATTCAATATTTCATGACCTATAAGGGCTAAAGTTTCATATGTCATTGAAGTGGTATACTTAGTTTCAGAAGGTCAAGAGATGGGTTAATTGGAGCTAAGAGCACAGCCTATAATTAAGGTTGTCTGACACTTCCCATTATAAAAACCTGTTTTCAGTTGCTTATAACTGTGCCATCCTTTAATCATTCAGACTGAAACTTACTGTGCCATGTGTCTGCCTGAGACTGATGGTGTGTTTTTACCTCCTCTCTCCTCGGAATTTCAGCAAAAAAAATTATTTTTTTTCCACCAGAGAATGAGATTAGGAAAACTACATTGTCAATAGTGAAAAGAAACTTTTCAACTTTTTGTTGTTGAGAGGTCCTGGTGCATCCATGTGTAGTTTGTTGAAAGGGTGACCTTTGTATCAGATGCCCGTTGGCTGTCCCCATGAAAACCACCCAGATTTGATCAAGTTCTTAAATAAGGCATATCATGTGCTCATTGGAGACTTATTAGAGTTTCACTGTTATATTTTCACAAAGATCCTGTGTGTACAATCCCTAAGGCTCCCAGAGCAGGACTTTCTCTGTAGTTGCTGATCCTGGGGTTGCTGTGGCACCAGGCACAGGAACTAATGGCAAGTGCCTTTCTTCTGTGCTCTCAGTGCTAGTCCTGTTGAAGACTGGCAACATGGAGGAGGTGGAAGGAAAGTGACTAGAATACACAGGGTTCAGGGTAGGTGGCAGAGAGAATAGATTGTGACACAGAGGACAGGCATCTTTACCTCTCTCAGAATGGAGTCCTGTGATTTTTTTTTCCCCCCTCCACTCTGGTCTGGGTCCTGAACTAGAGTACCTCATGCTCCACTTGTGGTTGCTCAGCAGGCCTCTTTGGGTTTGGCCTCTGCAAGTCTTTTCTTTGGGAGCTTTGACCTAGTGGAGAAGAGTGACTCCAAAAAAGTGTTTTTTAATGAAAATAGGAACAAAACATAATAGAAGTAAAGGGGTTTAACGCAATAAAACATCCCCCAGAACATTTTCCATTGGTGTATGGGTGTGTAGAACCCAGCTGGTGCTGGCAGAGACTCTAGCTAGCATGAGCAAAAGTAGCTGAAGGAAGGACCTTTGGACATTCAAATTATTTCCTACATCTTTGACAGGATGACTTCTTCTCAGTGCTAATTGGCCTTTTGCCCCAACTCTTTTGATGCCGCTTTCCCTCTCCCACAGCCACCTCAGCTTCATGCCATCCCTGCCCTTCTTCCCCCTAGCTCCTGTCCCTCATTCCTTTCTTCCACATTTAGCTTATCTTCTTTTAAGTAACCCCGAAATAACTGTGGAAGTAACATACTTGCTGCTATCACAGGGTACGTCTACACTTGCTCCCTAGTTCGAATAAGGGATGCAAATGTAGCTGACCGAAATTGCTAATGAAGCGGGGATTTAAATATCCCGCGCTTCATTAGCATAGTCTTGCCCGCGAGCTATTCCGCTTGCCAGCTGATTTGAACCAGGAAGTGCGCTCTGGGATGCATTAGTTCGAATCAGACCCCTTGGTTCGAACTAACGTTACTCCTCAAAAAATATTTAAATCCCCGCTTCATTAGCAATTTCGGTTGGCTACATTTGCATCCCTCGTTCGAACTAGGGAGCAAGTGTAGACATACCCACACTGTTCAGTCCCTTTGTGGATTCACCCAGCTGGCTGGAGTATGGGATGGGAGGCTGCGGCAGTGCACTGCTTCTGCTTTCCCCCTGGCCAGCTACAGCACAGGGAAGGGAGGCTGGGGCAGCGCACCGTCCTTGCCTTTCCCAGACCAGCTGGAATCGGCCCCATGGTGGACCATGAAAGACCATGGGGAGGTGTGTTCCACGCTGTGGAACCCCCTCACCCCCCCCGCGTACGGACCAGAACCTCCACATGCTTTATGAAATTAACTTATGAATACCAATATGTGTAATTCAAAGATGCTTCAGACAAATTGCCTCATGTAACCTATCAATCTCATGTCATAATCTGCTGGGTTTGTATAACTCTCTTTGGTGTATGTATCATTCTTGTGTGTAAAGTTAGAGGCATGGAGTGGTTTATGGTTTTAAAAGTATAAATGCAAGCCATTAAGACTGTTGCCCTCAATGTCTGGGTGACCATCTGTAAACAGCCTCTTTTGTCCTTTGAGTCTGTAACGCCTCGCCCCGGCGGGCCTCTGGCCGGGGCCCCTTCCCACGGGGTCTAACCCCGCACCTCAGTCTCTGTCCCAGTTGGCTCTCCAGCTGTCGACCGGGGCGGAGGGGGACCTGGGCCCACCCCCTCTCCAGGTCCCAGCCCAGGACCCTAAGGGTGGGCGTCCAAAATGCGCCGCCTGAGCGGGGGGGCTACGGCCGCAACTCACCGGTCCCCGGGGTCCCCTGACCCCGTCCTGGGCTGCCTCCTCCGACCCCGTCGGCCCCTGCCTGCCGCGCTGGGCTCGGGGGTGCACAAGGCGGGACTCACTCGCCGGCCGAGGGGTCCTCCGCTGCCCGTCCTGGCGTCTCTGCCGGTCCTGCAGAGTCCTCTGCTGCCGGCTTCTGCCTCCGCGTGGCTCGGCCGCCTCGCCTCTTCTTCCTCCTCTGGGCGCGCGGCCGCCCGGCTTTTGAAGCCAGCGCCCCTTGCCGGGGACACCGGCGCATGCGCCCTGGGACGCCGGGTCCTCCCCCGAGCCAGGCGTCCCGTAAAGTCTCCAGCACCGCTTGCAGGTGTCGTGTGTGGTCCGCCCAGTTCTGACTGTAGATGACTATGTCATCGATATAGGCTGCCGCATAGTCTTGGTGGTTTTGTAAGATTCGGTCCATCAATCTCTGGAACGTGGCGGCAGCCCCATGTAGGCCGAACGGCATGGTCTTAAACTGGAACAACCCGAAGGGGGTTGAAAAGGCCGTTTTTTCTTTAGAGGCTGGCGTAAGAGGGATCTGCCAGTACCCCTTCGTTAGATCCAGGGTCGAGATGTAGCTCGCCTGTCCCAGTCTATCTAGCAGCTCGTCCACCCGGGGCATAGGGTACGCATCGAACTGGGATATTGCGTTCACCTTCCGAAAATCCACGCAAAATCGGAGGGACCCGTCGGGCTTCGGTACCAGCACAGTGGCGCTCCTCCAGCCGCTTCGCGACTCCTCGATCACGCCTAAACGCAGCATCTCCTGCACTTCCTTCCGGACGGTGTCCCACATTTTCGGGAGGGGTCTTAGCGCCACACCTTTTCCCTGGGTCTGCGTGATGTGGTGGTAAATCGCCGAGGTCTTCCCGGCATCTTGGTGAGGGTGGTGGCGTACTCCCACGCGATGGCCTCCACGCCTCGCCGTTGGGCAGCCGATAGGTCTTCTCCCATGCCGGGGTTCGTGTTCTCTCCCATCCCCCCGGTCCGGGGCCGAGTTCGGGTTCCTCTAGTTCCGTCGTGATCAGGAGGGCCTCGCGGGGCCTCCATTTTTTCAGGAGATTTACATGGTATATCCGCGACTTCTTTCTCCTCCTCTCTAGCCGCACTTCATAATCCACTGGTCCGACCCTTCGGATGACCTCAAAGGGACCCTGCCACCGGGCCAGCAGCTTCGATTCCTTTATCGGCAGTAGGAGGAGGATCCGGTCCCCTGCGTCGAACTCTCGCATCTTAGTGCCTTGGTTGTAGGACAGGGCTTGCCGGTCTTGGGCTTGTTGCAGATTTCTTTTGGCGAAGTCCCCGAGTCGCCGTAGTCTCTCTCTTAGCTTTAAAAGATAATTTACGGTCCCCTGGACACGGGGCTCCTGCGCCTCCCAGGTCTCTTTAATCAGGTCGAGAATGCCCCGTGGCCTCCGTCCGTACAGTAGCTCGAACGGAGAGAATCCGGTCGAGGCGTGCGGTACTTCTCTGATGGCGAACAGCAATGCTGGTAGGGCCTTATCCCATTCTCGGGGCTCCTCGTCCAGGAATCGTCTCAGCATCTCTTTTAGGGTCCTGTTAAATCTTTCTACCCACCCCGTCCGTCTGGGGGTAGTATACGGAGGTCCGCAGGGTCTTAACCCGTAGTAACCTACACAGCTCTTGGATTAAGCGGGACGTTAGGTTAGTCCCTTGGTCGGTCAGGATTTCTTTTGGAATTCCCACTCGGGCGAATATCTTGACCAGTTCCCCCGCTATCGTCGCCGCGGTGGTGTTCCTCAGAGGCACGGCCTCGGGGTAACGGGTCGCATAGTCCACTAAGACCATGATGTATTGGCACCCGGACGCGGACTTTTCCACGGGACCCACCAAGTCCAGGCCCACCCGATCGAAGGGGACGCCTACCACCGGGGAGGGGCACCAATGGGGCCTTAGGGCATAGTTGCAATCGCGTGCGTTGGCAGGTGGGGCACGAATCGCAGAAGTCCCTGACAGCTTTGTATATTCCCGGCCAAAAGAACCACTGTGTGAGCCGCTGCAGGGTCTTCTCCCGGCCCAAATGCCCGGCCCAGGGGTTCGTGTGGGCCAGCTCCAGCACCTTATTTCGATAGCGGCCCGGTACTAGCAGCTGCCGCACCCACCCCGGTCCCTCAGCCTCTTGGGCCACGCGGTACGGGCAGTCCCCCCATACCTCGAAGTGGGTCTCCCGCTGGTTTGGGATATCGTTCTCTTCGCCCCCCCCGGCCTGTTCCCAGGCCCGTACCAGGGACGGGTCGTTCCTTTGTTCTTCCAGGAAGTTGTGGGCGGTGACCCAGTCTGGCTCGGCTTCCGTCCCCTCCATCGCCTCTGCCGGCTGGCCGGCGTCCGGCGGGTTCCAGGCCTGCAAAATTTGCCGGAAGCCAGGCCAATCCCGCCCCAGGACCACGGGGTAGGCGAGCTGCGGGGCTAGGGCTACCTGGCAGATGCCTTCTTCGCCCTGGCACTGCATCCTCACCCAGGCCGTGGGGTAGGGTCGGACATCTCCGTGGATGCACCTTACCCAAACTGTGGAGCCGGTGGGCTCGGGACTCGGGACTAATTCTGTGCGGACCATCGTCTGTCCGCAGCCCGAGTCCACCAATGCCTGCGCCGGTACCCCCTCTACCAGTACCCTGGTGGTTACTATAGCTCTCCGGGCCGGACAAGGGGCTCTGAGGGAACCCTTGCCCGAATGAGCAGTCCATAAAGGGGCATTCTCGCTAAAATGCCCTCCTGTCCGCACTCATAACAGCGGCTGGAGGCGCCCTTCGCCGCCTCCCGGCCGCTTCTAGCCGGGGTCCGCCCCCTCCCATATCTTCGGGGGGTTCCTCTTTCCCTATCGCCGGCACTCGCCTGGTTACTCCCCGCCCTAGGCCCCAGCGAGTCCCTCTCTCTCTCTCTCCTTTCCCGGGCGTGCCCTGTCCCCCAGCAGTCGCTCCCCCTGGGCCTCTCTGTCTCCTTTCCCGGGCCCTCCCGGGGCCTCCGCCGACATGTAATTCTCCATCAGGGTGACCGCATCGGTCAGAGCCTGTGGACAGTGTCGGCGCACCCACTGCTGAGCTCCTGGGGGGAGAACCTGCAGGAATTGCTCGAGCACCACTGCATCCGCTACCTCGGAGCTATCCCGCTTATCGGGCTCCAGCCACCGCCAGGCCAGCTCCTTTAATTTCTGGGCCACGGCTCGCGGTCGCGCCCCATGGGGGTACCGCTCTGTCCCGGAACCTCTGTCTATATGTTTCTGGCGTGACCCCTATCTGGTCTAGTATCGCCTCCTTGACCTTGTAGTACTTCAAGGCATCCTGTGGGGCCAGGCTCCTGTATGCCAATTGCGCTGGCCCTGTGAGATAGGGGGCCAGAAGAGTGGCCCAATGCTCGTCGGGCCAGCGTGCGGCCTGCGCTACCCTCTCGAAGGTTACTAGGTATGCCTCGGGGGTCATCCAACGGACCCATCTTAGTCAGCCTGATGGGCAACTGGGGCATGCCCGCCGGCCCCTCGCCCCCGCCTCCCAGCGGTCTAGTACCGGCTCCTCGGCCTATCCCCTGCTGTACCCATCTTTCTTGCTGCTGGGTCATTTCCCTCACCAGCTGGCGTTGCTGTTCCTGGCCTTGTGCGGCCAGCTGTTGCAGCAACTGCACCTGGTGCTGTTGCTGTTGCTTTTGCTGCTCGGTGAGCCACTCGAATATTTGGGCGGGGGTCCATGGCTCTGGTTCTCCTCCCCTTCGTCCCGGGGTGGCGCCCCCCGCCCCTCCTTAGGGTTTGCTGCCGTTTTGGGCAGTTACGTTTGTGTTTTTTTGTTGTTGTTGTTCCGGGTCCCCCCCTTCTGTCTAGGGGTTCAGGCTACCCACATTCTCCACCATTTGTAACGCCTCGCCCCGGCGGGCCTCCGGCCGGGGCCCCTTCCCACGGGGGTCTAACCCCGCACCTCACAGTCTCGGTCCCAGTTGGCTCTCCGGCTGTCGACCGGGGCGGAGGGGGACCTGGGTCCACCCCCTCTCCAGGTCCCAGCCCAGGACCCTAAGGGTGGGCGTCCAAAACGCGCCGCCTGAGCGGGGGGGCTACGGCTGCAACTCACCGGTCCCCGGGTTCCCCTGACCCCGTCCTGGCTGCCTCCTCCGACCCAGTCGGCCCCTGCCTGCCGCGCTGGGCTCGGGGGTGCACAAGGCGGGACTCACTCTCGCCGGCCGAGGGGGTCCTCCGCTGCCCGTCCTGGCGTCTCTGCCGGTCCTGCAGAGTCCTCTGCTGCCGGCTTCTGCCTCCGCGTGGCTCGGCCGCCTCGCCTCTTCCTCCTCCTCTGGGCACGCGGCCGCCTGGCTTTTGAAGCCGGCGCCCCTTGCCGGGGACACCGGCGCATGCGCCCTGGGACGCTGGGTCCTCCCCCGAGCCGGGCGCGGGGGAGCCTCCTGCGCCTGCACGGGCTGCCGCCGCTGAGCAGGCTCGGCAGAGCCGCTCGGACTCCCCGGCGGCTGCGCCGTGCGGCGCCCAAGTGCGGGGCGCGGGGTTAGGCTCGCAATCCCCGCCGCCCCGTCACAGAGTCCAAGCAATGGCTGGTCTTAGGAAGTCACATGATCACCCCAACTGGTTGCTGTCCCTTTGTCTTTGGCTGGCATGGCACACCCAAGAGGATAACTAAAGACCCCAGGGAAAAGGGGACTTCCCTTGTTTGGAGGCTTAGCTGGAATAAAAACAGTTTTAGGGTGAGTTTGTGATAAGTGTGAGAGTTAGCTATACGTTTCTTGTTGTTTTAAATTTGTAATATACTTTGCTCTTCCTCTTTTTACTTGGAACCACTTAAATCCCACTGCTTATACTTAATTAAATCACTTTGATTTACTATCAAGCCCAGTGTAAATAATTGTTACCTGGGCGAGTGATCAGTCTTTACATCCTCCTTTCATTCTTAAAGGGGGCTTACCTAAACAATTTAGTTGGGGTTCTGATCCCATTTGGGGAGTGGTTTTCCTGGAAGCTGGGCCCAAAACTGCATTTTCCTCAGACCTGAAGTGTTGCAGTGTCTGTGTTATTTCTCTGGGGGGGAGGGGAGGGCGGTGATCTCAGCTCTGTGCCTTGGCTGGGAGAGACCAGGTAAGCTGGCCCAGCAGGACAGGATGGTGAGACTGCCCAGAGAGCAGAGTGTCAATGGCTTTGTCAACACTCCAGGAAGCACCCCCAAGGGGGTTTTCTGTGACTGCACCTTGTCACACAGACTGCAGGAGCAGTTGAAGTCTTGGGCCCTTGGGCCCTTTTAAATGGCTGCCAGAGCTCCAGGTGGCACTGGCTGGGCAGCACTGAAGGACTGGCTGGGAGATGTACTAGCCCCCAGCCCTGCTCCTTCTACCCGAGGCCCTGCTGGCCCCCAAACCAGTGAAACATTTAAGTTATTTTCACCCTTGGCAGGGACCATTCTTCAGCTCTGCTTGTACGGCACCTAACTCAGAGGGGTTCCATTCTTGGGTGGCCTTTAGCCATTACTGTAATAAACAAGAGTTTATGTAACAAATACTATCTGTCAGATAAACAGAATGCATAATAAAAATATTACAGGAATTCCCACATCAATCCCAACCTCTTTATGACACTCCATCTGAGGTTGCAGCCTAAAAGCACATGAAATTAAAGCCATGGTTGAAGCAGCTGAGCTATGTTGATGTGAGATACTTTATTAATCATAGACTCATAGAATACTAGAACTGGAAGGGACCTTGAGAGGTCATAGAGTCCAGTCCCCTGCCCTCACGGCAGGACCAAATAATGTCTAGACCATCCCTGATAGACATTTATCTAACCTACTCTTAAATATCTCCAGAGATGGAGATTCTACAACCTGCCTGGGCAATTTATTCCAGTGTTTGACTACCCTGACAGTTAGGAACTTTTTCCTAATGTCCAACCTAAACCTCCCTTGCTGCAGTTTAAGCCCATTGCTTCTTGTTCTATCCTCAGAGGCCAAGATGAACAAATTTTCTCCCTCCTCCTTATGACACCCTTTTAGATACCTGAAAACTGCTATCATGTCCCCCCTCAATCTTCTCTTTTCTAAACTAAACAAACCCAATTCTTTCAGCCTTCCTTCATAGGTCATGTTCTCTAGACCTTTAATCATTCTTGTTGCTCTTCTCTGGACCCTCTCCAGTTTCTCCACATCCTTCTTGAAATGCGGTGCCCAGAACTGGACACAGTACTCCAAATGAGGCCTAACTAGCACAGAGTAGAGCGGAAGAATGACTTCTCGTGTCTTGCTCACAACACACCTGTTAATGCATCCCAGAATCATGTTTGCTTTTTTTGCAACAGCATCACACTGCTGACTCATATTCAGCTTGTGGTCCACTATAACCCCTAGATCCCTTTCTGCCGTACTCCTTCCTAAACAGTCGCTTCCCATTCTGTATGTGTAAAACTGATTGTTCCTTCCTCAGTAGAGCACTTTGCATTTGTCTTTATTAAACTTCATCCTGTTTACCTCAAACCATTTCTCCAATTTGTCCAGATGATTTTGAATTATGACCCTATACTCCAGATTAGTCGCAATCCCTCCCAGCTTTGTATCATCTGCAAACTTAATAAGCGTACTTTCTATGCCAATATCTAAATCGTTGATGAAGATATTGAACAGAGCCGAGCCCAAAACAGACCCTGCGGAACCCCACTTGTTATACCTTTCCAGCAGGATTGTGAACCATTAATAACTACTCTTTGAGTACGGTTATCCAGCCAGTTATGCACCCACCTTATAGTAGCCCCATCTAAGTTGTATTTGCCTAGTTTATTGATAAGAAGATCATGCGAGACCGTATCAAACGCCTTACTAAAGTCTAGGTATACCACATCCACTGCTTCTCCCTTATCCACAAGATTTGTTATCCTATCAAAGAAAGCTATCAGATTGGTTTGACATGATTTGTTCTTTACAAATCCACGCTAGCTGTTCCCTATCACCTTGCCACCTTCTAAGTGTTTACAGATGATTTCCTTAATTTCCTGCTCCATTATCTTCCCTGGCAGAGAAGTTAAATTAACTGGTCTGTAGTTTCCTGGGTTGTTCTTATTTCCCTTTTTATAAATGGGCACTATATTTGCCCTTTTCCAGTCTTCTGGAATCTCTCCTGTCTCCCATGATTTTCCAAAGATGATAGCTAGAGGCTAGAGGCTCTATCAGCTCCTTGAGTATTCTAGGATGCATTTCATCAGGCCCTGGTGACTTGCAGGCATCTAACTTTTCTAGGTGATTTTTAACTTATTCTTTTTTTTATTTTATCTTCTAAATCTACCCCCTTCCCACTAGCATTCCCTATGTTAGGCATTCCTTCAGACTTCTCGGTGAAGACCGAAACAAAGAAGTCATTAAGCATCTCTGCCATTTCCAAGTTTCCTGTTACTCTTTCTCCCTCCTCACTGACCAGTGGGCCTACCTTGTCCTTGGTCTTCCTCTTGCTTCTAATGGATTTATAAAAAGTCTTCTTGTTTCCCTTTATTCCCATAGCTAGTTTGAGCTCATTTTGTGCCTTTGCCTTTCTAATCTTGCCCCTGCATTCCTGTGTTGTTTGCCTATATTCTTCCTTTGTAATTTGTCCTAGTTTCCATTTTTTTATAGGACTTCTTTTTTATTTTTAGATCATGCAAGATCTCGTGGTTAAGCCAAGGCTGTCTTTTGCCATATTTTCTATCTTTCCGACACAGCGGAATAGCTTGCTTTTGGGCCCTTAACAATGTCCCTTTGAAAAACTGCCAACTCTCCTCAGCTGTTTTTCCCCTCAGTCTTGATTCCCATGAAACCTTACCTATCAGCTCTCTGAGCTTACCAAAATTCGCCTTCCTGAAATCCATTGTCTCTATTTTGCTGTTCTCCCTTCTACCCTTCCTTAGAATTGTGAACTCTATGATTTCATGATCACTTTCACCCAAGCTGCCTTCCACTTTCAAATTCTCAACCAGTTCCTCCCTATTTGTTAGGATCAAATCTAGAACAGCTTCCCCGGTAGCTTTTTCAACCTTCTGAAATAAAAAGTTGTCTCCAATGCAGTCCAAGAACTTATTGGATAGTCTGTGCCCCGCTGTGTTATTTTCCCAACATGTATCTGGATAGTTGAAGTCCCCCATCACCACCAAATCTTAGGCTTTGGATGATATTGTTAGTTGTTTAAAAAAAGCCTCATCCACTTCTTCCACCTGGGTAGGTGGCCTGTAGTAGACTCCTAGAATGACATCACCCTTGTTTTTAATCCCTTTTAGCCTAACCCAGAGAATGCGTTTATAACCTAATTCCAAAGAGAAGAACATTGCCATTTCCTGGAAAATAATGATTGATAAAATTGGGAAACATATAACTTTTGTACACTCGAAGCTGCCTCACAGAGAGCTGTTTATAACATCTTTCAAAGATATTATGGTTTTGTTCCCTTTTGTAATATGTGGGGTATAAATATGTAAAGGATTCTAGCAGCAAGTTCCAGCAATGCTTGCAAATGAAAAACAATGAGAATGAAAGTCTAGTATAAGGTAGGTAGCTACAATGTGAATTTGTCCTTATAAAGCCATTGACCTTAACTGTAAACTAAGGGGTATTGCCTTTTTTGTTGAAGGGCAATTCATTTCTTATGCCAGCTCATTTTTCACCTGCTTACAGCACAGACTGCCTGTTTGTATTAGTTTTATATTATCCACTTGTGACTCATCTCAGAGCCTGAATTAGATCAGTTCTAATTGGTTCACATAAAATGTGTTTATTGACCATTATAGAGAACATGTCTGCTCTTTAAAAGCATGCATTTCCTGAAGCAAACTCTTTATATCAGTAAGAATCAGAAAAAATGATAGCTTGACAAAGCAAATACCTTTCATTCTGTTGTTCAGAGTTGTTGCTGTAGGGCTGTGTTAAATGAAGCAAAAAAAAAAAAAAAAAAAAGTAATTTAGCAGTTATCATAGAAACAAAAGGCATCTTGGGTCAGAGTGACTAGGAACTTTTATGGACGTTTACTTCTGAAGGTTATAATTTCTCTTAATGGCCAGACAGAGCACTGGTACGGTTGCTTTGAGCAAATACCCCAGGAACACATGTAGTTTATTAGGATTTTGAAAGGCACTAGAAAACATTTTGGGGAAGGACTGTATTTAGAAAGTCTGTGAATGTGTCCCCTGCCTCTAGTGATATACACTGATGAGCTGTACTCTTAGTTACTCCTGTAACCAAGCTTTCTGCATACAACACAGAGGCTATGTGACTTGTATTGCAAAATACTGCATGCAAGTGAGAGTTCATACAAAGAACAAATAGGACAATAACTTGATGTATACTGCCTGTGTACCTGAAATCTATATGGGCATGAATGAATGCTATGATCTCCAGACTGAAAGAAGCATTCTTTGTGTCTCCAGCATCTTTCTCCTGCTAAGCATATCCAGACTGGGGGTAATCAAGTACCTAAATCCAGTTTTCAAAAGCACCAAAGTCATTGAGACCAGAAAGTCAATGGGATTCAGGTACTCTTGAAAATTCTTCCTTGTCATTAGAATTTAAGGACTGTGTATACTCCCACCTCCTATTTATGAAAAGCTTCTCTTGCACAGGGTTGAATGCCATGAGGCGGTGCTATACACACTGTCCTCCATTTTCAGTTTTCTTTCTCCATGGCACACATCCCTTGATGCAGAGCCTGGCCAGAAGCGGGTAGGTAATTGGCTGAAAGGGAGAGGAGACTAACTTTGGTGCAGAGGGACAGTTCAGATTAGACAGGGAAGAAGTATGATGTGTTTATGCCTGGTTCTACAGGGATCACTTTCCAGACTCAGCTCACACCCCTTCCAGGTTCTTGAGGGACTGTTATGTTTCTTGAAGCTCCTGCTGAAGGGAGGTTTACTCACCAACTCCGGTCTTCAACCTGACTCATGCTAGACCTGTCCAAAACTCAGAATTAAGTCTATGAAACTTGAAACAGCCTTGCCCAATTATTTTTCATTCAAGTGCCTTTTTCCTTTTAGTAGCAGCAATTTTGTGGGTTTGGTACCCAGTCTCATCTTAATATGACTGTTGGTGAAAGTCTGATTAACAGCAGTATGTTACAAAAGAATGTCTAACAGGCAATCAGTAAGCAGGTTCCAGGAAACCAGTGTGAGAGCACAACTCTTCCATAACCCCAAGCTACCTTCTGTGTAATATCATAGTTGCATAATGCCATAGCTGAACTGAACGTCATGGTGTGGAGCATATGTCCTCAGACTTTCAGAAGATAATACTGGTTGTTTGTTTATTCCTTGACTTCTATCATTGTTTATCATGAAGCTAAATAATAATCAGCAATGGGTTGCATTGGAGTTTGTATTAAAAGTATATTAATGTACTGATCTTCAGTAGAGTTGATCAGAAACATCACCTCGATTGGGTCTGTTTTTGGGAGAATGAAATGGATGCCTCCTCTCCTAGCATTACAGTTGTAATTTTCAATTTTGTAAGCTGGCTTTCACTCTAGCTGTATGTGCTGGGCTGCCAGCAGGTCTTAGACATCGTTTCCTTAATTTCACAGTGAAGACCAGACTTCCAGAAATTAGATATCCCAGAGCTTCTTGGTGGAGTTTTCCTGTGTGCTCTCAACTAGGACAGCAGACCGAGCTGCCAGATGCTAGGAATCGTAACAGTTGTCCTTAGAATTGTTGCTATTTTAGTGATAACCTTGTGGTAGCAGATATAGCTGCTCTGTTGCCATTTGGACATGTACTTGTTGTGAAGGCAGGGCCAACCTTTGCTGAATGTGATCCATCTTCCACGAAGCTTTGTAAACCTACTCAGTGTCTAGGCCACATGGTAAGAAATGCTGCCTCCTGCAGCATTGGCTACATGGCTAGCAGCATGGAAGTTGGGCATATCTTACCCCATCTTACCAGGTCTTTATCAATCTTCCTCCCCCCACGGCAGGAATATTCTCTAAACCAGTTGTGTGCAACCTTTTTTCAACCGCGACCCCCGCAGCGGGGCCCGGCCGTTGGCGGCCGCACGGCACTTAGATCCAGGCGGCCAAGGGCTGGGCCCGGCTGTTGGCAGCCGTGCAGCACGGCGACCCCCCCAGGAAGACATCCGTGACCCCCCTCCTTGGGGGTCGCAACCCACAGGTTGCGCACCACTGCTCTAAACGATCTTCTTGAAACAAGTTTTCAGTCAAAGCCCAGTGTGTTTATTAGATAATTTGTTTATTGGATGATAAGGCTTTCGAACTACTTCTGGAGTTGCATGCCTGCAGTATCGCATTTACAGCTGCACAATGCAACTGTACTGATGTTGCTATAAGATTGCTCATGTAGCCGCTCTATGGCTGCAGGCAGTTCTGCTGACCTAGCACTGTGCACACCAGTGCATCTGTCAGTGTAATTTCTGTCACTTAGAGGGATGTTTTTTTTACACCCCTGAATGACACAAGTTACAACAACAGAAATGCTGGTGTAGACAGCCATAGTGACATAGCCTTGGCATAAATGTACAGTGGGTCTGCCATTTAAAAGGGGACATGGAATAGGTTCAGATATTTGAGGTTTCAGGTAATTCACAGGAACTTTCATTGTAACTAATGCAGATCAGGAACATGATTCTTTGGAAAACAAGGCGTTTTGGATAACTAAGGTGATAATGTAAATAAATGGTGAAAACAGTTCTAGACAGCTGTCTTTGGACAATATTTTGAGTTACAAGCTGGTAAGCTTTCAGCGACAGAACTAGCAAAACAGTTTATATGGTTTTGTCCTGAATGCCAAAGTGGAAAAAATCCTTTCTTTTTGTACAGTACTTGGATGTTTTCCTTCATTAAGTTTCTCCTGTTATCCTTATAAAGGTCAGATGGTAGCTGCTGCTTAAGCACAATAATCATATGAAAAGCACAGCTTGAAATGTCCTCAGTATGACACAACACATCTCTAATACAGGAAGGTTTCTCGGGGCACTGCTGAGAGTGTCAATTCAGGGTGAATTCCTTACAGACAGAGCTATTTACAGCCCAAGACTAGGGTCCTGTACTTATGAGGAAACCAAACCAGTCACAAAGACTTCTCTGGTTAGCACACTATCTAACAAGAAGCCATACAAGTAATTTCCTTAGACATTTCAGTTCTCCTCTGTCACCACCAGTACCACTCTTTATACGGATGGGAGGTTGTGAAAACCAATCTCACCAAATCAGAAGAGGAGCTTCTGATCCCAAAGGACCAGCCACATTCCCAGGTCAATTTAAAACTCAGACCTTACCCAAAAAGCACTCAGTTAGCTAGTCCTTTAGACTCTATAAAATCTAAAGGTTTATTAAGAGGAAGAAAAAAAAGAAAAGTTGAGAATTAAAATTGCTAAAGGAATCAAATATGTACACCAATTGCAAAGTTCTTGGTCAGGCTTGTAGCAGAGGTGGGATAATCTGCTCTATTAAATCAAGTCTCTGGAATACATCCGCTGTTAGGATGGGTCATCAGTCCTTTCAAGCTTCAGTTCATAGTAGAAATCCTCCAGAGATGATGAACCATATTGAAGACAAAATGGAAGAACTTTATTTTTAAGCCCTTTTTATATCTTTGGCCATATGGAGGGACTCCCATTGTTCTTTGGGGAAAAATACACCTGCAAAATGGAGTTTGTCATATGATCAAGCCACTTGCTCATGCATGACTTAGTACTTTTCAGGCAGCAACCATTGCTCCCATGCTGGTCTGAATGTTTGCAGAGAAGCTCATCAGATGTGGATTAGCCCCTATCAAGACCCATTGTCAGTCAAGTACTTCTATTCACTTGACTAGTATAGGCTTTTTTTACAGTAGTGATAACCTCGCCAAGGCTCCTGCTGATGTGTCTCAGAAGCAAAACACTTGAAATACAGGTATATAGCCAATACTCATAATTTTAAATACAAGAATGATACATGCATGTGAATAGTTAAACAGACTCAGCTTTTTATAGACTCCTTATGTGGCCCTCTTTGTACAAGATTTGGTGCACATGTATAATAGTAACGTTACAACAATGATTTGCATGCTTATATCAGAATCAAATAACATCACAGCATCTGGTATTTTATGTACTCATTTAAATAAAATGTTTTACAAAAATAAAAACTGCTGATAGCATGACTATGCTTTACACTGAAAATTTATTTTTGAAATAATCCTGGCCTTGTATTGACATTGGGCATAGAAACTAAGGCCAAAACCAGAAATTCTATTGACTTTTGGCTAAAACCATTCATGAAAATTTGTAGGTCAATTGGTATATTCCCCAGAGATTACTAATTGTCCCTGCCAAAAAGGATTTATAAAATGTAGAAGCAGACGGATGTAAAAATTACACATTAAAATGGCATTTAAAGACAGACACACAATGGTAACTTCAATAATTAGCACTTTAGAGAGTAATCTGATTTGATTTAAAACCCTTTTCCTTACCTGTTTAGAGAGACTTTTGTGAAAACAGAACCTTTTTTCCTTGGATTAATCTCTTCTTACTTTTTATGCCTAGTATTTGCCTAAAGCTTCTGTTTATGGTGGCATAATTTAGATTCTGTGAGAAACATCATGTCACCTAGTATGATGACTTGAGATATGGTAAGACAAATAAGTCTCTTGTTCAAAGAAAAATATTCTTAATAGAAATAATTGAGTGAAGAAACTGATCATTTGGAAAACATCACAAAACAAGTTGTTTTCTCCTCCTCCCCCCTCCCTTACCCCTCTGGCCAAATTCCCCATGAGGAATCATCAAAGGGGTGTAATAGGGGTTTAAGAGCTATTTCTTGTCTATCTGGCCTGAATTTCTAGGGTCATTAGTGAACCAGAGTGCTTCAGTTTTTGAGTATCCAACTTGATTCTTCTTTTAGAAGGGCATGATTTTTCAAAAGGACAGATGCTCAGTACTATCCGCAAATCACCAAGTCCTTTTAAGGTGTCTTAAGATTCCCATCATTCAGGATGTTGAGTTTTGGGGTAAAATTAGGTAAACCTTTATTGTTGACATGCCTCCTTTTTATCTGTCTTAGGCATGGATCCTGAAAATTGTTGACAACCTACAGCTTTCTGAAGTCAGAGCTATTAACTTACTTATACCTGTTCTATTGTTCATATAATACTGTATTTAAGTATAAATGCAGATTTTCAAACACTTAGAATGATGATAAAATAAGCTTTGCAGAAGGATAAATTTCAGGATTACATGTGAGATTCTGGTTCTCCTCTACTATCACCAGTGTAATTATTATGGCTGCTGAATACTGGAGTACACCAAACCCCTACGGTACCGGTAACATTTGAGATTTACTGAAACTCTGAGATAAGTATTCAGCAGCTAGGCCTCATAGGCTCTGGTGGGCCCAGTTAATACACAAACACATGGCTAAGTGCTCGGGCATGCCGAAAAGGAAAAGGTTGAAAATACTCTAGGTACAGAAACTTAAACAATTACAGTTCAAAGTAAGCAACAGTGGTTCTTGTTTGGGACATTGGATACAGTCCAATCAGTGCAACAAGGCACCAGGAGCGGGACATGCAGCCAGAGCAATGCTAACCCCATTAGCAGGAGAGCTAATTTGAGCCTAAGAGAGTTTGGTTGTTCTCCCACCTGAGCCAGCCCCGATATGACACTTGTAGTCTGGTCTTATTGGCTGCAGGTCAGGTTGTAGGGCTCTAGCTCTGTGTACAATTCCTGTGGACTTTGTCTCTCAATCCAGCATCTCTGCACCTCCTGAGGAGCCATGTCATTGTTGCTTCCCCAAAATGCCCTGTGACTTCCTGCATCATGGTCCTTCTGTCTACCTGGTCAGGAAGAGGGGACTGTGCAGTTGGAGAGGCTTGATGGGGATGGGAGTCGCCTGTTTTCATCACCCCAGCCATAGTATTAAACTGAGTTTGTTCTTCAGTGCTGCTTGCATCTCTAAATTCCCTTTAGTCTTTCACCTTTAACTGATCATAGATTAATCTCAAGATTTTTAAATACCATTACCCAATCTCTTGAGCTGTCCAGTCCCACATAATAATTGCTATATAAAATATGAGCTGTCTTGGAGAACTAAGGCTCCATGAAATCCAGATTTTGACATTTTTCTTTTTTAGAGTTGTGAATGAGTGAAGTCACACTTAGCTGTGTTAAAATGCTTACACTACTTGCAAACATTTATGATAGCTTCTCAAACAGTGGTTAATTTATATGTGAATGTTTTTTTGCAAAGAAGAAGAATTTGAGGGGTAACACTAGAAATTTAGGCTCTTGGTTCCACAGACAAAACACTGAGTAGGCAAAGCTGTAATGTGAAAAATTTCAGGCAGTCTTGCCAGTAGCCTCAATCACAGCTTCTATTGTTATTAATAATTATTTGTGTGTAGTGCCATAAATGTGGCTGATGTTTTTACAGGCACATAAGTATGGACTCCGTTCTGCAGAAAGTACAATACAAATTAGATTATTAATAATAAAAACAGACTATTGGACAGTGGGAAAGGAGTCAAACAGGAGGGAAATAGCTTCTCAACAGCAGTTAATTTACATGGAAGGAAATAATGCTCCTGTCAGGGAGATAACCTAGTGATAAAGCTTTATAAATTGTTTTTATATGAATATTTTGTTAACTATGTTTTCCTTTCTTTTATCCTTTAAAATATATTTAATCTACTCCTCCAGAAAACCTTCTCAGAAAAAGAAATTAAAGGCTTGCTGGTTAGGGATGAATTAATGTCTCTGCTAGCTTTTGTCTTGTAGCTGTGTTAAGCAGCAGGCACTGGGTAGGCAAGATTTGCTGAATTATGATCATGGGCTGGTTACTATCCATTGTAAACTGAATGCAGACTGCTAGCTTTCTTAGTTGAGAGAGTCTGGATGTAAACTGAAATCTGAAGTAGGGGTTGCCAACTTCCTAATCACACACAACTGAACACTCCTGTCCCACCCAGTGGTAGGGAGGCTCTGTCCCTGGCCCGCCCCTTCTCCCAGGCTCTGCCTTGCTTATTCCCCCTTCCCCCCCATCTCTTGCTTTCCCTCATCCTCACCCTCTTTCACCAGGAAGGGGGTTGAGGTGTGGGAGGAAAGTGAGGCTCTGGCTGGGGGCATGAGCTCTGGGAGCGGTCAGAAACGAGAGGTTGAGCATGTGGGAGAGGGCTTCAGACTGGGGCAGGTTAGAGTGCAAGAGAGGGTGGCAGTGGGAATGCGGCTCCAGATGGGGCCAGAAATTATGGGTTTAGGGTGCAGGAGAAGACTCCAGGCTGAAGCAGGGAATTGGGGTGCAAGGGGTGAGGGTTCTTGCTGGGGGTGCGGATTCTTGGGTGGGGTTGGGTGCAGAAGTGGACTCCAAGGTGGGGTGGGGGTTGGGATGTCTATGTGTGGGGTGTAGGGTAGGGATGTAAGGGAATAGTTGACTAACCGATAAGCCAGTTAGTCAACGACTCACATCCCCCCCACGCCCCACTTGCTGCCTCTGATACAGAGGCAGCAGGATGGGGAGCAGGAGCCGGTGTGGGGGAGGAATTGGCTTAAAAGCTGGTTTCCCCCCAGCACTGTCTCTGTGGTACAAACTCTGCCTGCGGCACGCCCAGGCTTATCATGGGCAGGGGCTGCTTCAAATCCTGCAGAGCAGCCCCTGTCCACAGGGGATCCCAGTGAGGAGCTGGAACCCCCCCCTCAGACAAGGGCTGCTGCCGGAGTTGAACTTTTTGGACTTGAAATACTTCTAAAATGATAAAAAAAACTTGCATTTAAGAACTCCGTAATATGTTTTATCTAATACTGGCATGAAATTCTAAAGCTATGAATTGAAAAAAAAAAAAAAAAAAAAGCTGGGTATCATGTAGCAGCAGCTGAGAGACTTTTGATGTTTATCAAACCTTGAACATCAGAAATTATTAAAACATATTCTTTGTCGAGTAAAAAAGTAGATGTTTAAATTAAAAGAAGTCAAGGAATTTGTTACTCTTCTCCCAAAGGTCATGAACTGAGCAGGAATGAGACCTTGGCGACTGTAGCTATTTTGCTTTTAGCTTTTGGGAATAGATATTTGGTACAACTGTTATAGTTACTGCCAGACCCTCAGTCCCCATGGGCAGTTTTCTTGCATTTTTTGAGGTCCAGCTACACAGCTGCAGTGGATAGAGTGCAGGCTTAATGGCAGTCAACTCTGTGCCATGTAGTGCAGTGGTCTTTGTGGTAGCTGTTTGTTCTCATTGCTGAGTATAGTATTAGTGTTGGCCAATCATTGCAGTTTATTGGCTTTAAATGAAAGATAACTTTGCTTCATTTGACAAGAAAAAGAAAAGGCAGAAATAATATAATCACATTAATAGCAGCTATGTTTACAAGAAGCTGTGTGCGAATGCCAGCTGGCGACAGTCTGTTCATTTTAAATTGTTTCATGTGGTGCTGATTTTTATTTTTAAATGTCTGTTTCTTTTGCGGCCTGATAGTTGAAACTTTTTAAAAAATGCTAAACAATACTCCAGCTCTTTCTCAATCCTAGGCATATGATCTTCCATGTGCATTTCTCTTAGTACTGTGGGATGAGGCAGAGACTTTCTTTTAACTCTCAATGTTTTTAAAAAGCCTTTTTTCATTGTATACAATTTGGTTAAAATGCATTTTCTGTGTTTCAGCAGCAAGGCAGCTAATTAAAAAACTGGGGAAAATAAAGACAAGGTGTCACTGCAAAACAGTTGAGTTTCTTAAAATAATAATTAGGCAGCAATAATTGTGTGATAGATTAAATTTACTCTTATATGCGGTGTTCTTGTAGCCACGTCAATCTCAGGATATGAGAGACTCTTCCTTGTCTCCATAAAACCATTCTGTGTTTTTGGAAAACTATATGCATGTCTCACTAATTCTTGTTCTCACTGTCCTTACACAGTACTTGGAAGTAATGGAAGAGGGAGATTAGCACTAATAAGGATTCCATAGTGTTTGTGCATAATGGAGCTTTTTCCGAGTAGAAATTTTGTAAAACATATATACAGCACATGCCCAAACTGCTTAGATTATTTGATAGTACAGCATCTTGGCTAAATAATTACCTCATACAGTTTTTTGAAGTCTAGGGGAAGGTGGGTGGTCTTCAGGATTTCCCTTCTTACTTCCCTTCCCACCCTGAATAGCTTATCAGAGAGTAACTGGTTGCAAAGGAAAGATGAAGGCTTTTTCCCTGGAGTTAGTCAGTGCTGCTCTAGCTAAAGAATAAAGTGAGACATTTCCCTCTCCCCCTTGTCCACCCACCACGGTTGGAGAACTTGGAGAGAATAGTCTGCACTTGGGTAACACAATGGTCCACAAATACTCTGTGAAATGTAAGAGCCCAATGTGCACTGGATTTGACCATGAATGTCTAGGTAAATAGGGAATAGATTTTATCACACAACTAGGGTTGCCAGATGATTTCAACAAAAATACTGGACACACTTGTCATTACATCACAATCTACATTACATCTTATTTAGAAAATACCAGACATTTATATTTTCCTCATTTATATTTTCTCAATTTGTTTTCCGAACAGAAAGCTCAAATACTGGACTGTCCGGTTCAAAACCGGACATCTGGCAACCCTATACACAACCACAATCTCACACAGAGTGAGTGTCAAACACACTACTTCTGAAATGCAACTTTGTTATGAGAATGGGCTACACTATAGAAGAACGGGAACATAAGCATGTATATAGCTATCCTTGATTGCGATCTTTAACACGTAATAAACTGTTTATTTACATTGGGTCTTAAATTTTTACTACTCTTTCACTTAATTATTTTAGGGGCTACACCTTTTTGATCTATGGCTTCAAAAATCATTAAATTATAGGTAAACCTGAAAGTCATTATTTTCTATGCAGATGGATATAATTTGTTAGTAATGCATCTTGTACAAACTATACCTTAACTCTGAATGCTGAGTTCATGTCTAGTGTTTCCTTGGTGGTCCTATTACTCAGTAGTCTCTCTGATTAATGAGATGTTTGGCTTTTAATAAGATCTACTGTAGTCATTTACGTGAATAACTTAGATTTTAAACTTGAAATATTTTTCTTAGCTATTAAAACACTTTACCTTAAACAGTAGATTTTGGATGGCTGCCTTTATTTGAGGTAGCTTAAGTGGGTATTCATACTCTGTTTATATTTTTCCGACTGTGTGGTCTCCTAATTGTTGTATAAAAATACAGCATAAAGTTGTAAAGTAGCTTTTTTAGACTGTAGAACTTATTCACTTTTGTATTTTGCTGTGAAGGTCAGTTGAGGGGTAGCAGATATCCTCATGCTGTATTGATGCATTAAGTAGGTGCCTTTGGAAGTGAATGCCCAGTTTCCTTCAAAACAATTCAAATGCACAAAGATCTGAGACAATGGTGTCCTAAAACACTAGGTGAGTAAACACAGAGCATGTTTTCAGTTGGCTTACAGTCCATGTTTAAAATTTTATAGTACTTTTAACACAAATAGCTGTCCCAATACTTTAAAAAAAAAAAAAAAAGAAGATATAAATAAAAGTTCTCTATGCAATATTATTACTAATTCAATGGATATGGAGGAGATGCAAGATAAAAAGAAGTGTTGAACCTGGATCCTAATCTAGTTTGTATTAGTAACAATATGATGTCATAGGACATTTCTTTAAATCTGTCTTTTCATAAAAGTTTGCTCATTTAGTGGTAAGATTCCATAACAACAAATGTCACAGCCTCTTACATGAGGGAAAAGACCCAAATGACAGTCATTTTGCAGGTAGAATAAGGACCCAAGCTTCACCTGTCTCCATCTCTGTCCCATAGGTGGCTGGTGAAAATATTCTTGAGGGAAGGGAAGGTGTGTGTCTAGTGGGGGAAGTTGGGAAGGAGCCCACTGTCAGGGTGGGTGAATGTGTCAAGCCCAGCTCTCCTGTGTGTGTATGTCGGAGTCACTATCTCAAACTTGGCCTGATGTGGAGGGGAGGCCCCAAGGAGAGTTTGGAGAGCAAGCCAACCCCACAGTCGGGAGAGGACACAATTTTTATAGTGGGGGTGCTTAGAGCCATTGAACCAAATTGTAAATCTTGTATATAATGGAAATCACTTCAAGCCAGCCGCAATACTTGTTCCATCACTTAAGCCCACAGTCACTCTGCAGTGACAGCTCCTGTTCTGCAGGGCTGGGCTGAGGCTAAGTTTCAGCTTGCATGCACTGCCGCTTCCTGGTGCATAGCTTCAGCCTCCCACCTAGCCTTGTGGGACTTGTGGTGTGCAGAACCCAAAGTCAGCTGTGGTGGGCATGGAGCCCAGTCCCCTGGCAGACTGAAAGTCTCAGATGGAGTCAGCAGGTCAGTGCAGTGCTCAGGAAAGCTGGGAGTGGAGTGAAGCGGACAGGCAGGGAGTGTGCTGTGACTGTTTCTGACAGGCCAGAGTGTAGCTCTGCCTCTGTTTCAGGTGCGGAAGCAATGCTCTGGATCACTTTGGTATGATTGTGCCTTGGCAGCAAAGATAGATTTGGGGTGCTGAGCCCCCTCTAGCCCAAGCCACCTCCCTATTCTTCCCATACTTTGTGTTTGTGATGGAATTGTGGAGTAAACGCTCATTGACTTCAGTAGGGCCTGGGTTTCATCAGGGAGTCCTTGCTCAGGAATCTTTGCTCACTAAACATAGCCCTGTTCTTTTCTGTTCTCCTCCTCCTGAGGTCATTGGTCAAAAATAGAGTTGCAAAGAAAGTCAGGAGATCACTGATCCCTAAATTGTCAAGTAGACAAGTAGTGGGGAGTTGATGCTGAGTAGCTGTGGAAGAGGTAAAGGATAGAGGTGGAAAGGAATCTTGTTTGTGCTGTGAAGTGGCTGCTCCATACATTTGAGGTGCCAATTGTCATGATGGCACAAGGCCAGCCCTTCTCCAAGGTCAAGTGGAAGCAGGCATATGCCTAGGATTACATTGGATTCAAAATCAGTGTACTGCCTGAGGAAATGTAGGGCCAGCAGGTCAAAACCTGAAAGTGTTGTCTTGGCAGTAGCCAAACCAGTCTTCACTAGACGTTTCCCACTGATGGCGAGTCCGATTTAGAAATGCTCACTGTTTGAATCTTCACTTCCCAGAGATTAGGGCGTCAGGCGATCAGTTTGTTGGAAAATTTGTCTTGTCCATTCAGAGACTAAGACTGCACATACATGCAGGTACGTACATACAGCTGAATGCTCCTTATTCCTTCCCCAGCCCTGTGTCTGCTGGGGCAAACTATAGCATCAGTATCATAGCAGCTTGCTCTTATCTGTCTGTGTTGTAAGTTCTTAGGGACTGTGTTTTATTGTGTGTTTATACAGTGCATACCACAGAGAGCCCAAAACTTATTACAATTTCTGGATACTATCACAGTACAAATAATAATAAAAATGTGCTATACCAAATATGAGAATGTTGATTAGCTTGGTCAACATTTTGTTATATGCTATGTGCTTAAAAAGAGGGATACAAAAGTGAGAGGCCTAATTTGTTGTTTGACTGTGGAGTCGGTTGTTGGGCTCCTGTTTTTTTTCTTATGGAACTGCAAGCTTTTAATGTGAACCATGTGTGTCTGTTGATATTTGAGGAATAAATATGCTTGCAGTGTGAATCACTTAGTATGTGTCTTGGGTTTTATTTAATAACTTTTGTGGGACCTTATTTGTTTTTTGGGGGTGGGGAGGAAAGCGGGATTTGTTCTCGAGGGAAAAAAAGTGACAGTAAATCATAATATCCTTGTCTATATTAATGGAGAGCGGGTAGGATCGTACTTTACAACAGCCAGTTATTTGGGATTGATGGTAAAACATTTTGCTGACTGCTAAAAATGCTATGGTCAGCCCTGAAAAGACAGGAGGAACTGGCATCTGGACATTCCACATTCCCAAAAAACAGTTCATTCCACATTCCCAAAAAACAAGTTAAGCTGATATTAAGCCATTTTCCTATATCATATTGATGCAGGCACTCCTAACATCCATACTTAATGCACTAGATCTGTGCTGGATACTACTCTATCTTGGTTTGCTTGTTGTTCTGCTCATGCTGCCTTCCTTCATTCTCTATAGCAGTGTTTCTGAAAGTGCTCTGCGAAACCACTTGAGAAGAAACACATTAACTGGCCGCCCCGGTTTGTTTATTTACTGGCACCCCGGCCACGGAGCTTCGCGGCTCCCATTGGCTCCGTTTTGCTCTTTGCAGCCAAGTGGAGCAGTGGGAAGCGGTGGCCCAGCCCACACCGCTTCCCGCGGCTCCCCTTGGCTGCAGAGAGCGAAACGGAGCCAATGGGAGCCGCGAGGCTCCGTGGCCGCGCCTCCAGTAAATAAACAAACCGGGGTGTCCAGTTAATGTGTTTCTCAAAGTGGTTTCGTGGAGCACTTTCAGAAACACTGCTCTACACCAGTGTTTCTCAACCTTTTTTTTTAGATAAAGTACTCCTTAAAAAAAAAAGTACCCCCAGTACCTACAGTTTTCAGACACACACAGTTTTTTTCTACCATTACAACACATTTGTTTAAACAACTTAATTGTAGCAGGGCGGGCGATGAAATTTTTTTGGTGGAAAAAGTACAAAAATAATAAAGAACTGTAAAACTTAAAACAAAAATTCAGTTTTCTCCAAATTTCAGTTGTGTTGATGTACCCCCCAGATTTGTCTCAAGTACCCCT
Source organism: Rafetus swinhoei (assembly GCA_019425775.1). NCBI lineage: Eukaryota > Metazoa > Chordata > Testudines > Trionychidae > Rafetus > Rafetus swinhoei. The sequence continues at coordinate 45,704,946 of CM033449.1, forward strand.
ACGCGTATTCCTACCACTGGTTGAGAAACCTTGCTCTACACCATTTTTGTATCTTTTTGCTATCTTGGAAGGCATAAGGGAAAAGATAATGATTATAAGATTTTCCCTCTCTCGTTACCTGGCTGAATGTCTGAAGGTAGCAGGAAATATTCCTTGATTATCGACTGTCAATTAAGTGCTCCAAAACCAATAGCTAATAAGCAAAAGAGATTCCAATTATGACAAGAGGATCTCATCACGCTCATTTTCCTTTATTGGGGCTCACCTTTTAATTAAAAAGTGCCTTGTTTGTTGATTGGGTTTTTTTATTGAATCCTTGGGAAAGAAATCCTTTCTTTACTTTCTTCTACTCCCTCCCCAGCAGGGCACGGGTATTGAAATACCATTTGTGCAGGTGTTTTTGACCTACTTTAGACTTGTCCAGGCTCCTCTCCATCCTCTCCCAGCTTTCTTTCCTTTGAGTCTTATACTTTACCTTGTTTTGACCAATTGTTTTTCTAATTTTTTTTTCTCCTCCATCCTAATCCAGTTACTACTGCACTCATTCTCTAAGATTAATTTTTAATCTCTAAATTCTATAGGGTTCAATTCCGAGTAATTCCTCCTCCTCCTTACGTTCACACAGTGCTTAATTTGTAACGAAAGAGATGCTGGGGCTAAAAGAACTTTTTTTGTTTAATTTTCATAACTGACACAGCAAGCCCAGAAGTGCTGGGGCTATGAACCGTCAAGGCTAGAAGTTCCCAGCCCTGGAAAGATTTGCATAAATTAATCATTGTCTATCTCCTTACTGTTGTGAAATCTTGTTTGTTTGGGGGTAACTTTGGTGGTACTAAGCTTCTAATTTTCTTTTCCAGCCTCTTCACCTCCTTTCCTTTATTGTCATATTTTCTTCACTAGCCTTTGCATTAAGGCCCTGACTTCTTGTCTGCTTTCTAAGTTACTGAATGGAAGTGGGTGGAGCCTTTATATTTCAGTGTCTATAAATAACAAGTTTTATACCTTCCTTGCCATTTTTGATTACATCTACTATATATTTTGAAGAGTTTGTTTGTAGATTTGTGAAATCAATACTCTGTGATTACCTACAGATACCAAATTATGCATAAACAATCCTGCCACCTAAATTAGCTGAATGCACTACTTTTTATATTGAAATATGCTGGGTGAAAGGTTTACATAATTATTTTTGTTTTTCATTGGAAAAAAGGCATGACTATTATGATTAGAGTTCATAAAAATATGTGCTAACAAAATTAAAATCGAGTTGCCTATTCAACTGTCATTTTAGTGCAAAGAAAATTTTTACTGTTACAAATCACAAAATAATTGAAATTAGTTTTAGAAAGATTAACGGAAGCTTTATGAGTTTCTGATTCAAATGTACTATATATGGTAATTTTATTCCATTTATTTTATTTTATATGGTAATAAAATGAATAATATCTGCAGTTGAAATCCTACAAATTTAAAACTGTTCTTTTACTTACCTTTTGCAAGAACATTAATAAAAAATTCTATTACATATATTTACATATTTCTTGAACTTTCTATAAGTGTAATCTATTCAAAATGACTTTGCCTGGTCAACAATGGGCCACACCTGCTAGGAGGGCTATAATTCTTGCTGATCTGGAATTCTGAAGTAGAATGAGAAGAGTAGTAGAAGCGAACTGGGTCAAAACTGACTTACCAGTAAGTTTGCCATCTATTTGTCTCATTATCTTACCTTCTCTTTTGCTTTCCTCCTTTCCATGGTATGTGATGCTTGTTAAAATAGACAGCATATTGTTTTTGCTACAGAAAAAATAATGTGGGCATCCTGTTTCACTCTGGGACTTGGGGTATTGAGTTGTAGTGCAAATAAAACTGATCAGAAATTTTCTGACTATTTTTCTATTGAAAAATGACAATGTTGTCAAAAGCAGAATATTTTGCAGAAATGTTGTCTTTGACAAAACTTGATTTCCAAGTGAAAATTTTAAAAAAGCAACCCTTTCCCCACTCCCTACCCCCAGCCTTTTCCATAAGGTTGAAAGGTAACATTTAAGCCTTAACTGGGCATCTAGATATTTCTGTTTCAAAATGATTTTCCATTTACATGTTTTAAAAATTTATAATAGAAATATAAAATGAAAAAGTCTAACTAGGAACAAAACATTCTTGATTTTGTCACAACAAAATGCAATTTTTTGGCAATTTTGTCACTTATTAGTTTTGTTCCATTCTGGAAATTTGTTAAACTGAAAATCTGGTTTCCATGTAGCTCTTCTGCCAAACATGGTAATGCCACTGAGAACTAATAACCAATTTTTCAAATTGTTTGACCTTTTCTGTCAGTGCCGCCTTTTCATTTCACAGCATTCTGTCAGCATTAGATTTCCTTTTTTTTTTCTGGTCATCCTTATATCTGATCTAGGCATGCAATACATTAGTCATGGCATCATTCCTAGTTATTAATAAGTTATTCTGAGTTGCCGTACAAAATGGGAGTGAATGCTTTATTTTGCTGTTGTGAAAGATGAAATGAGTGGAGATAGGCCAAATTCAAGCTGTTTGCATCTGATCAGCAAATAATAGAGAGGGAATTTGCCTGCTGTGAATATTTGATTCACACCAGACTGCCTTATCTTATGAGTTGGCAATGCTACTGTATGAATTGATAGTGATTTTACAGGCTGTTTATTCTAAGTAGTCATCAGTTTCCATTTTCTGTGGGAATAAGGCTCTTTTGATTTTTATGCCAGTCACACTGTGTGTAGTGGGAAACTGTATCATAATACTACACAAGTAACTAAGATTTTACCTTGTCCTTTGCGTTTGAAAAGCTGTTTCTATTTCAGCTGTGAAAGTTGGTAGTGTTTCATATAGACTATAAACTTTTCAGCATGAAACTGACAGTTTTAGCACAACATTTAGACCAGTAAATTTGAATTTGTAATCTTTATAAGCAAGATAATAGCAAGCCAAATGAGATCTCTCCAACAAGAAGTATCATACTGTTCAATACTTAAAATCATTGTATGTTTATATCCCATGTTTGTCATGGTGGTGACATATTTCTCTGGTGAATAGCCAATTATAACTTGTTTTACAAATATTAAACCTCTTCCAAGTTTAACATCCAGCATGCTAGTAAAAGAAAATGAAAGAGCTTAATTCCTAAAGTCATTTTCCCCTCTACATTACAGGTGACAAGTACAGAGGAAGATCTCTTATTGCTTAAAATGATTCTCTGCATTTGTCTGCTATAAACAAAGAAATAAAAGTAACAACCTTTAGACACAGTTGTTTTTCTTATAGGAGCAAAGGAAGTGATGTGTCTTACCAAATGACAGTACCTTCATGTAGTGCAATATCCTGCTTGCTGCCACAAGCAACAGATTGTTAATAGAAAGCAACCTTCCGTCTACTTAATGCACATGCAGGAGCTGAAAGGAATTATTTTCTGAACCTCATGTATAAAAGTTTGCAACTTTTTATGGAGTGTTTCTAAAGCTTAAAAAAAGTCTTCTTCCCACTTAATATCCATCTACATGAAATCCTTAAAGTAATGCTACTTTTAAAAAAATGGATCATCTCCTATCAGTTGATTTCAAAGCAGTGAAGATATTGAATTGAGCTTTCCAGGATTTCTGGTGAGATGGGGAAAACAAGATCTCCCTTTAATTTTAATAGCTGAAGAAAATGGAGCCCAGAAAGTGACTTTGCCAATGAACATTGTGACAATCCAGAGAGAGAACCCTGATCACTTGACTCCCACTCCTGTGCTTTAAATAACAAAATCTTTTTCCCCCTCTCTTGTGGTTTAGCAGGCTAGTTTATCAGCATGTTAAAAAAAATAAACACAGTTTTAAGTAGTGCTGAGCCAAACCAGAAAAGCTTCAGTTCTGTAGTCTGTTGGATGCATTTTAGATTTGGATTGGCAGCCTATAGGAATGTGAAGTATTTTGCAGGTTTACCCTGCTCATCTGTCATTCTCAAACATCAGTTTCTCTCCCCTAAGTAAAAGTTGCTATGCTCCTAGGGTTATTAAGGTCTGAGAGTGATAAAATTGTCAGCAGTTACAAAAAAATAAACAAAAGCCAAATCCACGTACAGTGATAACCATTTTTTTAAAATCCACTGTTGCCAACTCTTTATCACAATGTTTTACTATGCTTAAAATAGGAAATAACTATGAAGCAGGAAATAACTCATGATACTGTATTGTTGTTGAGACTGCTTTCAAAGGTTGACTTCATTCACAATCACTACAACAGCATATGCATAAACATCCTTAAATCGTAACGTGGATTTTTTTAAATGGACGTTTGGCCATTAAGTGAACTGTGACCATGTTTCTGGTAAGCCACCAACCCCCCATTGTGTGGTTACCAATTCTGATCACTGTTGACATAAGTTGGATTGGAATTTTGGACCTAACGGTGAGAGATCCTGGTAAACCATCCCTTGAGCCATCCCACCCTTTGATCATTTTCCAGTTTATGGGGTCTGTTTGTCTTGGATAGCTTGTAACAAAAATTGCTTTTTAAAAATGTTTCACACTTAAGTAACCAAACTTATATTAGAGTTGAGCCTTGCTCCACCCATCGTTTGGAAACAAACAATATTGTGCTCCTTCAAAAGCAAAACACAGTATTCATGTTTCAGTTGGAATTAGTGTGGAAAAATTATAATACAAATAGCAAAACAGATGGGAATTTTACAAGAGACTTTTCATGTCATGAATGAGACTTCCTCTCCTGGGTGCAGGCTCTCTGTTCTCCCAACTTCTGCTGCTTCTTCCATGGCTTACCTCCCTAGCTGTTAAATTTGAGCCAGGACTGGAAGAAGATTTGGAGAGCTCTAAATTTTTTGAGCCCAGATTTGCGATGTGGCTGCTGACAGCAAGCTTTGTTTGCATTGATGTTGTTATGCTGAATGCCAAAGCGATTAGTGTTCTGATCACTGCACACTGCAAAAATAAACAGTGATGGTCTTGCAGCTCTGTGCAAGTGCAGTATAAACAAAGATATGGGAACAAATTCAGTGATGGTGAGAACTTTGTTCCATAGCTGTTTCCCTTCAAATAGGAATAGATGGGAAGGACTTCAGGGAGGGGTTGAAAAGGTTCAAATGTTTGCTTAGCCTCCTACTGAAATTATTTCTGAAGTTTAAAAGAAACTGCTCCAGCAGACTTTATGGCACTGCTAGAAGATTTACCTGGCGTTGCTTGGGCCCTTGAAAAACAAATCTTATTTGAGTATTGATTTAAATCATTGCTCTGGGGTGGGGCTGTGGATGAGGGATTCAGTATGGAGGCTGCCCCAGGGAGAGAGGACAACCCCAGTCCTCTCTCACTGCAGCAGCTTGGGGCTAGGTGAGAAGAGCCTGTCCGTGGCTGCTGCAGCGGGCACAACTGGGGTGAGGTGCATGTTCCCCAGCTGGGGACAGGCACAGACAGACACAAACAGAAAATGACAAACTCTCTGAAATATATAACAGATAGCTGTCCTTTTCACCACCCCTATCCTCTGATGGACTAATGGAGTTATAGCTGTCTGGGTCCCTATTGCTGGCTCCTTTCTGCCCCCTGTGGTCATTCTGCATATAACTGTCCCTCCCACCAGACCCCTCCTTTTCCATTTTATGAGAAACAATCAAATTCTGGGCATATCCCATTGTCCTAGCCAAACCAAACCATGACCTTGCTTAATGTTATCATAAAAGAAAGCTGCATATCAAATTTGGTGGTCCTAGAGTATCATCTACTGTTTAGGAGGAGTTCTTGAACAAACCGACTCAGAGATGGATGGACAGACAGACAGATACGCATTTCTAAAATATATAGTAAGACCATTCTCAACCAACTGGACACAGGTCATCTTCTCAGGCAAGAAGAAATGAAGGGTGGGAGGAGCTTGAGTGAAGAAATTTGTGCAGTCTGCTACCTCCCTGCCCACCTCCACTGGCTGTTCCTACAGCTCTGGAAGTTCTTCAGAAGCTTGACCTTGATTGTCACTTGTTCCCTGTGACCTCTAAGCTTGTCTACATGAGAAAGTTGTACTGGGTCTACAAAAGGTTTTAGTTCTTGATGTAGTTAAATTTTGGTGTAAACCATATGGGGAATCATCCCCAGTGATCCACCGGTGCTTGCAAAACCACAGAGAAGTAGCCCTTTCTGTTGATGTACTCTGTGGCGAAGTGGGCTGATGCCAAGATAAAGATATGCATCCCAGCTATCCACTCACTGCAGTTCAGGAATCCATTGCTGAAAATCCATCTGCTATGACTCTGCACATTTTTGAAAGTCACAGTCCTGTGTAGTATTAATGGCCCCATGCACTGGCAGGACAATGGCTCTCGCTATGGATTTTCAAACTCCAAATGACTTCACACTAACCAGTAGAAATGCAGTGTTGCAAGCTTCCATAGTGCAATCAACACTCATTTCAGCACTGTCACAGAATGCAGTGCTCATTCACAGAATGCAGTGCTCATTCTGGTGTCCCTGTGCTGGAGGCTTTGGTGGCAGGAATAATCTTCCCCAAATGGAGCAAGTAATGCTGGATGTGGCGTATCTTTCTTTGAAGGCATACCAGCCCATGCCTTGAGAATGCTGCTTGTGAAGTGCCTGAGAGCTAAGGAGGCCACTGGCACCTGGACCATGGCCTGGACCCACTTTGCCCCAAGGCCCTGCTTCCACTTGGCTGCTTCCCCCGTGGTCCTATCTGCACTTTATCTTCTCCTGCCCCTGCTCCATCTCTTCTCACATGATACTGGCTCCTCTGCATCCCTCTTCCCCCATCGCTTGTCCTTGAGGCAGGAGGGGACAGAAAGGAACAAGCACTGGGAGGGCTCATAGGAGAAGTGGCCTCGAGGAAGGGGACAGAGTGGGGCTGAGTAGCAGATGGGGGGGCTTTGAGGGAAGAGGCAGAGCAGGAAGAGGTAGAGTGGAGATGGAGGCTCAGGGGAAGAGGGCTGAGCAGGATATCAGGGTGGAACGGAAATGGAGAGCAAGCAGTGCAGTCAGAGGAAGCTAAGTAAGGAGTGGGGCCATTGTCCAAAGGCTACATGGGAAAGTTGTAGCCCCTCCCACTTCTAGGGAGATTCCAGTGCTCATACCCAGCCTCCTCAAATGCAAGAGTCACCCCTCTGCCTATGGTGGAGGTCTGGGGAGAGCTCTGCACAAGGAATGTGGCCTTGTACATTCAAAAGTTCTGCAACTACTTCTTTGTCATACCAAGCCCATATTATGATGCAATCCCACCAGTCAGCAACCGTTTCTCAGGCCTAGAAGCATCGCTCCACCATTTGCAGCTGCTTCATGAATGCCAATAACAACCCTCCTTTAGATTTTGCTGTCCTCCATGCAATCAGCAAGTGTACTGCTGCTATGGTTTTGTTCTGTGACTATAAATACCAGTGGATCATTCATCCTGTGCTTGCAATACTTATGACAATAGTGCAGATCTGTGCAGGCTCCATTCTTCTGTCAAAGGTGGCTGACAGTGTGATGTGCTATGTGGGTTTGTGAGATTTTTTTAAATAAGGTATTATGGGATATGGATGGTATTCTGGGATGGAGAAATTAGCATGATGGGAACTTGTTAGTAGACATGGCCTTAGAATGACCACAGAGAGGGTTTTTTTTCTTATCACTGTAGTACATCCACCCTCTTGAGAGGTGGTAACTAGATTGATGGAAGAATTCAAGCAGTGGATTTACTGGGGCTTGGGTTAGTTTAGCAAGATCTCTGAGGGGATTGACATTTTCATACCCCTGAGCAAAGTTGCTAGATAGATCTATGTTTTAGGTGTAGACCATGCCTAAGCATGGAAATTCCTACGTGGACTCTGGTTTAACTAAATCAGTGTGTCTTTCTTGTGTAGAAAAAGTCTCAATTGTTTAAAAAGTGTGGTTTCATATTTTCAGCTTGAGGAAAAGAGAAGACTTTCTCCCCTTCCTCCCTCTCCCTCGCCCCACTTTTGGCTGGCTAAGGAGGGAGGGCAGTGGAGTAATTGAGTATGCTAGTTAGAAGTAATTGGCAAGTTAATGTAAATGCAAAATTTTTTTGTAAACCAATAACACAATCAGAATGGTGAATTAATATATTATATACCTGTGTTTTTTGACAAAGTGTCAAATGTGGCCATTGGCCTCAAGGCTTGCAGTGGATTAGAATTATACAGAGACCTGGCATAATTTTAGATTGCAAATCAGCTGTTTTTATGTATTAAAAATGTATTAAAATCTTGCCATATGACTTCTGACAAAGAAAACTGAATGAACATGGTGTAGTTATGGATTTCAAAGGCAAAATGTTTCTTTTTTCCACTTTTGGAATCTGCAAAGTGCAATTTTAGTATATAATTGGCAATATGGTAATCCTAGATTAAGGATGAAGTAGATTAAGTGATTGGAAATGATCCAGAAATTTAGGTTTGCGAATGGAGGGGTTGATTCATTATGATAATCTTCTATAATAAAGAGAAGTTAAATTTTGTTTGCCTCATTTCAGGACAACACCATCTTATTCTTAAGAGGCTGCAAAGAGCTGGGGCTTAAAGAATCTCAACTTTTTGACCCGGGTGATCTTCAGGATTTATCAAACAGAGTAACAGTCAAGTAAGTACAATACCATCTTATAATTAGGGCCTTAATACTGTGGATATGTATGGTTTAATTGTAAATAATTAAGGTTGAACAATAAGGACTGTAGATACTGATATTCATGTAAAACAGACAGAAGCTAAGCTTTCGGAATCCAGGTGCATGCCTAGACTAGATGCTCTGTTCAGAAATCCCTCCCTCCCCCCGGGATTGTTCAAAGAGCACCTTCGATTGATAACATTCTCTTGTATCTATTGTATTAGAGCTTTAAAAATCCCATACCTGGTTATTTAGCAGATCAAACTGTTTCAAGATGTTTAGGATTCTGATTAGTAATTTTGAACTGCTACTTGAAGGCTCTTAAGAAACTAAGATTTTCCAGGCATAGAGGAAGCTGCAGTCTGTTTATTCTTCAAAACAAACAATGGACTATAGAGAAAACTTACAAAGTATATCATTTGAACCTGAAACTTCCATGTAAACTGTGGGGATGAGGTATCGCAGCTGACCCAACTTACCATATGCAAAAGCAGAGTGCATAGACTATAGCTGATTATATTATCAATCTATGTGGCCTCCATTAAAGTTGTGAGGTGCTTAGACGCCAATTGTATTCTACTCAAGAGCTCTGTGGAGCAGGATATTATGCCCATTTCACAGGTGAGGGAGAGTAAGTGACATGCCCAAGGTGGGAGTGCACATTGGAATCTACATCTCCGAATTCTCAGTCTAGTACCTTAGCAACTGAACCATTATCTCTCTCATGGATCATCCCATCGATAGAGATTAAGGGAATGAGAGGTATAAAAGCAAATAATCTGGTAAATATTACTAATGGTTTATCTATACTTAAAATGCTACAGTGGCACAGCTGCAAAACTGCAGTGTAGATACTACATGTGCTGACAGGATGGTTTCTCCTTTTGGCATAGCCAATCCACCTTCCTGTGAGGCTGTAGCTAAAGTGACAGAATTCTTCCATAAACTTCATGCTATCTATACAGAGATTTAATTAATTAAACTACATTGCTCAGGGGTATGGGTTTTTCCACTCTCTTGATCAGTGTATCTGGGTTTATCTAATTTTCTAGTGTAGACTGGCCCTTGGACTCTAGTAATTGATCTGTATACCCAATAAGATTAGCATAGCATCATAGAACACTAGAACTGGAAGGGACCTTGAGAGGTTATTGAGTTCAGTTCCCTTCCCTCATGGCAGGACCCAGTACCATTTAGACCATTCCTGATAGATGTCTATATAACCTGCTCTTAAATATCTCCAGAGATGGAGATTCCACAACCTCCCTAGGCAATTTATTCCAGTTTTTAACCACCCTGACAGGAAGTTTTTCCTAATGTCCAACCTAAACCTCCCTTCCTGCAATTTAAGCCCATTGCTTCTTGTCCTATCCTCAGAGGTCAAGGAGAACAATTTTTCTCCCTTCTCCTTGTGACACCCTTTTAGATACCTGAAACCTGCTATCATGTCCCCTCTCAGTCTTCTCCTTTCCAAACTAAACAAGCCTAATTATTTCAGTCTTTCTTCATAGATCATATTTTCTAGACCTTTAATCATTCTTGTTGCTCTTCTCTGGACCTTCTCCAATTTCTCCACATCTTTCTTGAAATGTGGTGACCAGAACTGGACACAAAACTCCACTCGAGGCCTACTCAGCGCAGAGTAGAGCAGAAGAATGACTACTTGTGTCTTGCTCACAACACTCCTGTTAATGCATCCCAGAATCATGTTTGCTTTTTTTGCAACAGAGTCACACTGTTGACTCGTATTTAGCTTGTGGTCCATTATGACCCCTAGATTCCTTTCTGCAGTACTCCTTCCTAGACAGTCGCTTCCCATTCTGTAGGTGTGGAATGGCTTGATTGTTCCTTCCTAAGTGGAGTACTTTGTATTTGTCCTTATTAAACTTCATCCTGTTTACTTCAGACCATTTCTCCAGATCATTTTGAATGATGACCCTATCCTCCAAAGCAGTTGCAACCCCTCCCAGCTTCGTATCATCTGCAAACTTAATAAGCGTACTCTCTATGGCAATAACTAAATCGTTGATGAAGATATTGAAGGGAACCGGTCCCAAATCAGACCCCTGTGGAACCCCACTTGTTATGCCCTTCCAGCAGGATTGTGAACTGTTAATAACTACTCTCTGAGAGAGGTTATCCAGCCAGTTATGCACCCACCTTACAGTAGCCCCATCTAAGTTGTATTTGCCTAGTTTATTGATAAGAAGATCATGCGAGACCATATCAAATGCCTTACTAAAGATCTCCCTGTTCCTGGGCTCTGTGGTCCAAGAACCTCTGCGGTCCTGCCGGACCACGTATGTTGCCAGACCAGAGAGTCCTGGTTAGGGAGGTACAACCTGTACTAAATGAACACCATAGTAAGAAAGAGAATTCTACTCCCCAGTTTGCAGCCATTTTGAATGCTTATTTATTGTAGCAAAGATTGTTTATTCCATGCTGCAACATAAAATAAATCTTCAATATTAAACTACACATGATTAAAATAATGGCATATCTTTTAATTCTTTTTGTGATTTATTTTTGTGCATTTAAATGGAATGTATTAAGCATACTTTTGGTCATTCAGCTATAAAAAGTTATGATCTAATGCTTTACAAAATAGTCTGATGTTAATCAGATTAAATACTTTTTCATACTAAGATTGCAGTGGAAAAGAAAATATGAACAATATTTTGTTAGGATGCATTTACTAGAAGAAGAATGCACTTGGAAAACAACAGATTATTTTAAGTTCCTTTATTTTTCAGGCTTTAGTATTTTCATAAATGTAAACAAACATTCTGGATTTTGGCAGTCATATAAATTTGTCACCAGAGTGGACTTGCATAGTTTGAAATGAATTAGCTTTTAATTTTATTCTGAGGATAATCTCAGCTAAATATTTGCAGTAAGTTTGTTTTGTTTGTATAATACCCAGATGTGTTAGACACATTCTTTTTATGTTCAGTTCTCCAAGAAATTTCTTGGCTAAAAATAAAATGAATTTGAAGTGAAGCCTTATAATTTTCCTGTTGTTTGTGTTTTCACAACTTTGAGCTTTGTGTAGGTTCCTAATTTAAGACTTCTAGACATAGTGAAGGAATGCTAGCTAAGGCATTTGCCCCAAAAAGGATGTTAGTCTTCAATGTAAATGCTAAATATACTTTCACAGAGCAGCAAACAAATATTATACTACAGGTGCACACGAGAAGACTGTAACTCACAATATCATCTGTGTTATTATTTCATCTCCCTTCTGCTGTCTGCATGATGTGGATTTTCTTTGTGAGATGTTCTCTGGGGCAAGCCATGTTTGTTTAAACATTTCAGGCATGTTCAATTTCTGTTAAACCATTGGGTATTCATGACATTTTGGAGAGCAAAATTTGACCCTTGAACTGCAGTCGAGTAGATTTTAGGGTTTAGGACTTTAGTCTTCCTTGCGTACACGTCAGCAATTCTATGTTTCATTCTTGGCACTAGCCACTTCACTGTGGGACTTCTATAGCATATTTTCTTTTTTGCTTTTAAAGCGTTGTAATTTAATGATTGCAAAATACTCCCACATTATGAATGAATGCACAACATCTTCCTAGCTTTCTTGTGTTTCCAACCAGCAGAAGCATCCTGCAGGCTTTTGTTAGGAAAACCACGTGACCTCCTACATACACACTCTTGGAAACAGTGTCTGCTTTCTGATTTTTCTTTCTTCTCTTTTTTTGTGTGTGCATCCAGGAATATTGACAACAGTAGGAAACTGAAAAATGTAAGTATTTTCTTCTCTGGATAATCCTGGTTTTGGACGGAGTTAAAATTTAGATTGTAAAAGCTAGTACTGTGATGTAAATCTGAAAAATCCTTTTGTACATTGAACATGCAGAGTTCATTTGAAACTAACAAGAGTGCTGCAGAGGCAGACTGTCTCTGCAAACAAAATAGGACTGTGCTAGTAGTATTGTTTCAGGCTAAATAAAGAAGTAAATAATTAAATCTCTTGATTACCAGTCTAATTTTGATTAACACTACCTACCATATCAAAAGCTAAACATTTTTTGGATTTTCTGAATTTACTAGGTATGTAATGATTATCATTTGGTTTATACCTTTATACAAAGCATATCTAACAGATAATATAATCCAAACTTCATTCACATTATGTGGATCTAAACTGTTGAATTGTCATTTTCCATTAGATTTGCTAGCTTTCTCTTTGAGTTTCCAAACTGATGTGTATGTTTTCCCAAGTAGGATGTGTTGTCAAAAGCAGAGTAGGCTAATTTTGTTTCACTTTTTGTTGATTTAAGCAATTAGCAGTAGTAATAATTTTGTAAGGGTAACATTTTAAAAAAAGAAATAAAATATCTGAACTTGGCTAGTCCCAGACTTACCGATAGTTACACTATCAAAGGTCACGCAAACCGGGCTTTACTGCCATCTGTAAGCTACTGTAAATTCAATTTGTATTTGACATTCATCTACAGTTTAAGGAAATGCCAAGACCTTTCCCTTATAATTTTTCAAGCTAGTGATCCTTGATTGCAGGTAAAAAGGACTGAATATTTTGTTCAAAGTCTCAGAGAGGTAGCCGTGTTGATCTGTATCTCTTGTTTTATTTTGTTCAGTCTTTCCGGTCATCAGGAGAGTAATATCTCCTTTTTCTAGCACACAAAGTTGGGAATGTTCTCATTCAATGGCTTTTTGGATGTCTTTTTCCCTGGAAATTGGCTAAAAAGCTTTATATGCATGTGGTGTTCTTAAAGTAAAGTTAAGAAGGATTCATAAGTGTCTATGTAATGTAGACATTCCAGATGCGTTAGTCTGTACTCCAAACTGGCAGCCAGTCAGAATTGCTTGCAAAGGTGTCATTTTTGGAAATTTTTTCAACTCTGGATGAGAAAGGGAGGAGAAGATTGAGTGCTTGCAAAACAAAGAAACAAAAAAACCCTGAGCATAGCATAAACCACATCTCATCACTTAATTAGTTAGGAAAATTAATTAGATAGTTTCTTAGTTCCAAACAGTACTGTGTCTTCAAGTATTTTTACGTAACTTGAAAGCACAATACTGTTTTTGCATGTATTTGCTAGTCTGTGTTGAGTTAAATTTCTCCTGATGATCAGCTGCTTATCCACATCTCTCTCTCATAGTTGCCATCAAATATGGGGTTACTAATAAAACTAAAAAAAAACCCTTTTATTAAAAGGTTTACATGATAAGAAATAAAGGTGCCAGAAATGATTTCTTGTCTTCCTAAAAAAGTTACGACAATTTTAAGCATTCAAGAAAGCTGTTGGATTTTGAGAGTTTTGGACAACTGAAATTCTCTATTACCAGAACAGATACAGTCCTGCCAGTGCCAGAACAGGTTTCTCTTCTTGGCTCCATCATTGCATATGACCTTAACCTGGAGAAACTACCTCAAGGAATGAGAGTTTATGTAAGGGTCTATAAGCTTAGGCCTTGGCTAAGCTTAGGTGTAGGCCATCTTAGTTCTGATGGTGGTTTCTTCATTATGGCAAATGTCCAGTTGAAGGTTAGGTGAAACTATCAACTTATTCCACCTAAGCTGCAGAAAAACTGCTAGATGGTCCAAGCTTTTAGTATTGATCTGGGTGTTTCTTGAGTCATAAAATTAGAGGTGAAGTGCATTGACTCTCATCAATAATATTGGGGTAGGTTAAAACTGAACTCACTTTTCTTTTCTTCAAATGCACCCTGACATATTTGTTGTGTGTTTCATTATGTATTTTAATTAAGGGATACCATTATTAGTAATTTTATCCAGCCACCATTACCTTTATTTTACCATGAGCTTTAGAAATCTTCATTATTGGAAGGTAGTTCTTTTGAACTCTCTTCACTTTGTGGGTTCTTTTGAATATTGATTGAGCTTTATTTTTGCTGCTTACTTATCAGCCAGATATGACACAGCAGTGGTTTTTATTAAAATGTCAGCAAGCTTAGTGTATCTTTTTAATAAACTGCAAATTCTGTGAGATTATTTTACCTTTAATAGATGCATTGTCTATTTGTTATTAACCACTTAACCATCCTCCCTTCCTAATCCCAAGAGTGGAATTCAGATTTAGAACAAATTCTCAAATTCACTAGTGATTTGGAGTTCAAAATAAATGAAGATGTTCTTAGGAAAAGTAAATTTAGCAAATTAATTGTGTAGATTTTCAGTTAATGTTTCCTGATTTCTGTAGGTTCTAGTTACCATTTATTGGCTGGGGAAAGCAGCAAACCGATGCACTTCATACAGTGGAGCAACACTGAACCTGAAGGAGTTTGAGGGGTTGCTGGCACAGATGAGAAAGGTATCTTTTTTTTGTTGGCGTTTCTGGCTGGAAATTTAGTTTTTAATTATTGAAGATTGAAGTCCCACAATAATCCTTTCTGATATCTGTTGTTATTATAATTTAGAGGGGGACAGTGAGTTTGGGTAGTGGGAGTGAGTTAATTTTTTGGAAAAGCTCCTGATTATATTAAATACTGTAAATACAGGGATAACTATTTGCCTTTTTTTTTGTAGTAGTAGTACAAAAAAAGTAGTACTAGAGGTTTTGCAGATGCTATTGATGCAGAAATTACCAGCAGCAGGACTTTAAATAGTCATGTAACATAACACTTAGAGCTGAGTGAATAAGTGATGATTTGGTTCAGGGGCCAAACTGAAAAATCTGGGCCGGCAGGGAAATAGGTTCTGTTTAATCTGAAACAAACATTTTTTTGGTTTACTTCGGGTAGAATAAAATATATTGTAAACACATTGGATTGCTTTCAGGTTTTCCATGCTTTTATTTGTTTGCACTTTTTTAATTGGCTAAATTTTGAAATTTAAAGCTATGTCAAAACAAAAAGTCTACGCATTTTGTTGCTAAATGGTTAAAATGAGATATTTTGACATTTTTTATTTTATTTTTTTGCCAGAACTATTCACTTGGGGTATGTCTACACACAATTTTTATTTTGGGAGAAGGATGCAAATAGCGCTGTGCATTTGCATACTTCCTCCGTTTTATTTGAGGAAGACGCTCTTCCGGTATTTACCCGCATCTACATGTAGCCGAATTTCGAAATAAATCCCTATTTGGAAAGACTCCTGTAAACCTCATTGTAGGAAGAATAAGGGGTCTTTTGAAATAGTGGTTTATTTCAAAATTCGGGCGCATGTAGATATGGGTAAATACTGGAAGAGTGTCTTCCGGAAAAAAAAAAAAAAGGAGGAAGTATGCAAATGTGCAGCGCTATTTGCATCCTTTTCCCAAAATAAAAATTTTGTGTAGACATACCCTGAGTTTGATCCAAATTCATTAATAGTTTTGGTTCCCTAAAAGTACGTATTTTTGAGAATTACTAATTGCTGAAAATATATTGTCCAGTTCTTGTTAAAATGGTAATGTTCATAATTCGGTTTTCCTGCTCTTTGCTTATCACATACTGATTGACTGCTCTCGAGAGAGAGACTTGCAAAGTGAGTCAGAGGGCCTAAAACCTTAGATTAAAGAACATATTAGAACTCTCAGATTGTGGTGAACAATATTTTCCTCAGCCAGTTTTCAGTTGAACCAAAAGTTTCAATTGAAGAATATAAAATTTCAACAGTCAAAGTGGGTGGGGAAAGGAGATGTGTGTGTGTGTATGTCACATGTAGCAGAACCCTGATCATTTGTATTTAGCCAAACTCTTAAACTTGGATGAAAATGGATGACAGAATTTACAGGCCATTGCAGATCAGACCAGCCAGGTTCTGCTGCTGGAAAGAGGCCTGTGCAGAGTGTGACACCGATCCCACAGCCCAATCAGTAGTACTACAGTAGGCTGCAGTGGATTTTGAAACTCCTCGCCTTGCTGCTCCTTGTGGCTCTACTGAGGTCACTGGGATAGTGAATAAGTAATTAATGACACACTGGCAACTGATAATCAGCATTTCTGGATCTTCTCCTTTCCCCTCCCAAAGTCTGCCATTGTAGAAGTAGATACTGCCCACCCACTGCATCTCAGAAAGGCTCCTGCTTTGCCTTGCATACAAAGCAGTCCATCCCACCATGGCTGGCTGGCACATTCTGCTTGCCTCTGCACTGCTGCCTGCTACTGACTCATTGATCTATCTGGGGCATTCAGACTTGGGAATCCCAAGGGACCTGCAGTAAACGGTTCCCAGAAATGAAGAACTCAACCAGTCGATTTCGGTTACCACATGCTAATGAATAGAGAAAGCCTTTAGATAAGCTGCCATCTTGCTTCTCTTCCTTTCTCTTAGACTGTCTTTCTTAGAGGAGTCTATTGCCTGTGTGTACCCAGCTGTAAGAGCAAGAGTTATTTCTGTTGGGGAAATAAAAGATGCATTTCTGCAGTGAAGGGAAAAAAAGGAGGGGCCTTACTGGGCCTCTTCCTTCAGCAATAGGACAATAGCAAATATTTTTATGCTTAGGGGTGTATATATAAATTACATATATGGAGATAATACATTCAGTTATGATACCTGTAGGATGTACATTTTAAATCCTAACTGGCTTCCTGGCCCATTGCCCTGTGACTTAATTCTGTCATTCTGAAGTCCTGGGAAGCTTCAAAAAACCTGCATTTTTAGAAAAAATGTAATTCTGCATCGATCTACTGAGGATTTGTTTTTCCTTCTCTGGCGCACTCCCTCCACCACACAAAAAAATTACATTTGGGTAAGGCCCAGGGTTGGAAAAATGAAGCCCCTACATCACTGACAGCTTTACCATACATAAAAATGTATTGGCTTCAGTGTTATTTTATAACCTTGTCAGACTACGAACAGGAGTTCTCTGTTTCTGGAAAGGAGAGATTCCTACTACCTCCCCTTGGCCAGTGCATTGTGTTATGTTATGGAATTATCTTTTCAAGAAGTGTCCCAGAACTGATGTAAATGAAATGTAGAGTGTTTCTATTCAGTAGATAATACACACTCAAAATTAGAGCAAGTATCTGTAATAGCCTGTAACAATAATCTTTTGGGAGAATGAGATGCCAACAGGAAGGCTAAATAGTATGTGTTACAAGAGAATTGCTATAGTATATAGTGCTATCTTTTGTACACTTCCATACTGTTATCTATAGCTCCCCCCCCCCCCCCAGTAATTAAAAAGTAAACTAAATTAAAGTTAACCAGCTAATAAAATAGAGAATTTTGGAGTCCATTCATTCGCACTTCATTCAGTATTTTAAAGTGTGAAATAGTTGAATAATGTGTGTTTTCAGCCTGAACTTTTGAATAGTTCATCTGATTTCTATCCCTCTTGCTATTGGGTGTTTCCATGACTTTCAAACATCTTATTTTAAGAAAATGGAAGTTTGCCAGAGGACTGAATACCAGCTGATTGATATGTAGAGATGGGGAACTTTAGAGAACCTTTTTCTGAATCTGGATCTGGACAAGATTTCAAATAGTTTCAAGGAAAAGGACAAAAAGGATTTTGAAAGGATGTAATCATTCTTGGAGCTATATACTTAATGTAGATTTTAGGAAGACAGAGGTGGTACATGTTGAACAATGTGTGTATATACCATTACTAAACAAGGGATAAGAGAGGAAAACACATAGAATTAAAGCACTAACTTGTTAACATATTTTAAATTTAGAAATGGAACAAAACTTGTTCAATCCCAGTGTGTGTACTCGGTGACTATTGGTATTACTGTGATTATGCTTGGCCTTAAGGAACCTTTGGTGCTGGACATATTTTGGCTGCAAGTTATTTTGTGGCTCTAATTAAGTCTTCCTCCTGGAAAGTCTACAGAACACGAGTGTCTAATCTTGCCTTTCTCTCTGAGCCTCTCCCTTTGAATATTGAGCTTCTGATTGATATTATGATGCTCCCTTTCTCAGCTCCTCTTTCTGCAGTAATTCTTCTATGCTAAGGAGGCTGTTGATTTTATTATACCATGATGTTGATTGATCGGATCACTGGCAATACTAATAATGACAACAGTAACTGTAAAGGGCTGTTGGAGATACTCTCAACTCAGTTATCTAGCTCCAACTATCTGTAGTCCATAGGTGTTTTTAATTGGAAACTTGAAAATTCATATTTAAGTGTCAGGAAAAAAATGTACATTCCAGTCATTTCAGATTTAAAAATGTCAGCCTGCTAATGTCACCCACGTCACTTGATTATTTTTTTTTCAGTGACAGTCTGGCAGAGAAAAAAAAACTATAGAGATTTATCTTTTGAATAAGAGAGTAGGTACTTTTGTTTTTCTCAGCCTGTGCTATTGTAATTAATGTTAAGAAACTGGATGAAACAAGGGATTTATTATAATGCAAGGGTGAGGATGGCTTCTATTGACCTTTCCCTCTGCTGGAGTTTCAGCGTTTTAGTATGTGCTGCTTGCGCTGGAAAGAATTTATAATCACAGGGCTGTCAAAGACAACCATTGTTCTCACTGCTCTGAACATGTGGGTCAGCTACAAGTGCTTTCATATCCCCCAGAGCCAGGAGCTGGCAAAGAGTAAAGAGCACGACTGAATTCTTCAGAGGCATCAGGAAAAGCGTTTTGCATATTTTTCATTGCTGATTGCTTTAGAAAGACATCCCTCTTTCATAGCAGGAATTTCTCTTCAAGGTAGAGGGAGGCTGGGACACACTGCTTCATTATTTTGCCGAGCTGAAGCGACAACAACAAATGCTGCCTGCTGGTGTCCCAGCCAGATACAATAGATAGACTGGAGGAATTAATCTGCAGGATAGTGAGTTTATCCCTGACTCAGCCATAAGGTCAAATTTATAATGCCTTTGCCAGGGGGCTATGGACTATGGAGGACAAGTTAAGTTTCAGGTTTATTTAAGTTTTGATACTTTTATTAACCTGCCTATTGCAACTGTATTTCAAATAACTATATTAATCCAAAGCATGTGTGTTCTTTTTAATTGGTATGAAAGGAAGTTTTATTGAAATATCATGGTTTTGATTTGAACAAAAGAAGTGCTATGATTGGGGAAAGAGATTTTATTGCATTAGTAATATACTTTGGACTCAAATGCATAATGAATCTCATTTTTGTGTCACCAGCTTCTTTTTGAAGAGGTAACTTCTGTATTTGCATGTAGGAAACCGAAGATATTGAGAGCCCCAAACGCAACATCCGTGACAGTGGTTATATTGATTGCTGGGACTCTGAACGCAGCGATTCCCTTTCCCCCCCTCGCCATGGCAGAGATGATTCCTTTGACAGTCTGGATTCGTTTGGTTCCCGCTCACAGCAGACACCATCTCCAGATGTAGTGCTCAGAGGAAGCAGCGATGGTAAGTTTCAATCACAAGGAGACACATGCAAAACATTGACTGTGTCACCCAGCACTTTCAGTGCAAAGGCAGTCATTCAAAAGCTGGATGCAATTTTTGAATAATGATGTCGCCTGTGAATTGGTAAAAGAAACTGTCTTTGAATGCAGACTTTTGTTATTGGGGTCTTCAGATAATTTTGCCAGCAGTTTATTTGTGGTCTACCTCAGTTACTTTAACATGTATAGTAAAATGAGTTATACCATACAGGTGTAGTTTATGACATGATGTTTTTCTAGTTTTCAGGCTTGCAGACATATATCCGCTCATAAGCAAGGCTGAAGCAAGATCTAAGAATACAAGAGGGGGAAAATGTTAAAAAAAAATAAAATGCCCTATAAATCAACTGGTCATTTAAGAGAAAATGGAAACCTCTTGGAAACTGTTGATACCGAGGAGAGTTTTGAAGTACAGTCTTGTGAAAATACAGTTATGGCAATTCTTTGCAAGATATTCAGCATTTAAGAAACCAAGTGATTTGATAGTCGTCCTTACACCCCACTCATCCAGGGCATGCAGCTCTGACCTTCAGCTTGTCCAGAATCTCCTGTATGTGTCCTGTTGTGTCAGAGTATGAGGTGCTGTGAATATCAACAACTATCCTCTAGGAAGTAGAGTTAGAGCTTGTGTTCAGTGTGATTCCAGTCCAAAGCTTCTAGGATAGAAATGCATTCTCTTCAGCCTTCCTCACAGAGTGTCCTAGGTTAGCTGCTCAGTTGCTTCAGTGGTAAGCATGGAAGATGTAATTGCCTACATCAGTGGTCTCCAACCTTTTTAACCACAAGATCACTTTTTCAATTTAAGTGCAATGTAAGATCTACCTCACACCCAAATACCCTTGCCCCACTTCCTTCCAGCCCCTTGTTTGAAGCCCTGCCCCTGCTCCACCCCTCCAGAAAGGAACTGGCACATGCAGCGATGGCTCCATGTGCTGCCCCTCATCTACAGTCACTGAGCCCACATCTTCTACTGGCCATGGTTCCCTGTTACTGATCAGTGGGAGCTGCAGGAGTGGTGTCTGCAGGCAAGGACAGCGTGTGGAGACCCCCTGCTCTGCCTTTCTCAGGGGCTGCAGGGATATGCCAGCCACTCCCAGGAGCAGCAATTACCACAGGAATAATGACTCCAGGCACGACAGGTTAGGCATTTTAGAACTCACTACTCAAAGAATTACATTTAAGCATAAGAGAGAAATGAAAATTATGAAATGCAGACTAGTCAGAAACCGAAAACTAACCCACTTTGCAAGCAGTTAAAGAAATAACAACCACCCCGCACATATGTGTTGCGTCAGGAGAGGAGAGTGAAGGACGGTGTATGTTTGTGAGAATGACAGACATGCACACAGAGTGTGTGAGTGTGACAGAGATTTGCATTGCCAAGCTCCCTCCATCCTCTGCTCACTGTGTGGAGATGGGTTACAGGAGTGGGGGGAGAGTGGACACTCCCCCATCAGCACTCCCCCACACCCTGCACAGCAAGCAGGAGGCTCCGGGGGCGCAGCTCCAAGGCAGAGGGCAGGAGCAGCACGACGGTGGGTGAAGGGGCAACTGAAGTGCCAGCACTTGATAGCTTCCTGGCCAAACCAGTCAAGATAACCTGTTGGAGGCCCCAAGATCTATCGGTAGATGCCGATCTACTGGCTGGTTGACCACTGGCCTACATAGTATATTCTGAAAATCCATCATTTCTGTTCAATCATATCTGGCTCCCCTGCTACCAGAGCCTCCCAGCCCTGGACCAACCTCCAGCCTCCTGCCCAGCTCCCCCTTGTCACCAGCCTCACTGCCCTGCGGGCCTGTCCCCCCACCTCCTTCCCTGCTATGCCAGGCAGCCCAGTTTCTTGCTTACCAGGCTTCTGGCCCCACAGGGCAGCCCTGCTGTGGCGCGCTGAATTCCTGGCTCTGCCAGGCTGCCTCACTGGGTTGTGCCTGGCTGCCTATTTTCAGTGTGCTGGGCAGCCCAGCAGCACGGGTAGCCCAGGCGCCAGCCCTCCACTGGGACCCTCTGGTCTTGGAAAACCCGTGATCCTGCCGGACGACAGATGTTGCTGGACCAGGGAGTCCTGGATTACAGAGGTTCAACTTGTAGTAACTTTAATAACCAAATGAAATGGTGGCTGTTTTACTCATGTAAAAGAAACAAACTGGAGAAAGAAGTTATTAGGTGTGTCAGTGGTAGGTACAGCTCAGGCAGATTAATAATTTAAACATGCTAACTTGAACCAGTAAGTAGTTGCCCTAATGGGGCCTATGGTTAATATCTCCATTTGGGAGCCCAGGCAATGGACTCTGCAAGAAGAAACAGAGAAGACTATTCAGCAGTCTCTTAAATTATAGTAGAACTATAAATAGACTGACAAATATAAGAGTACAGCCATTAATTGTAACGCTACCCCTAGCCCAGTGGTAACCAGACAGTAGATTGGGATCTACAGGTAGATCTTGGGGCCTCCAACAGGTTATCTTGACTGGTTTGGCCAGGAAGCTATCAAGCACTGGCACTTCAGTTGCCCCTCCACCCACTGTCACACTGCTCCTGCCCTCTGCCTTGGAGCTGCCCCCCTAGGAGCCTGCTGCTTGCTGTGCAGGGTGTCGGAGGGAGAAGAAGGGGGTCACTGATGTCAGGGTGTCCCTCCTCCCCCCACTTCTATACCCTATCTCCACACAGAGAGAAGGGGATGGAGGGAACTTGGCAATATAAATCTCTGTCATTCTCATGAACACACACTGACCTTCACTCCCATCTCCCAACCCAAGTAACATGTTACTTTTTTTACTGCTTGCAAAGTAGGTTATATTTGATTTCTGACTGGTCTGTGCATTTCATAATTTTCATTTCTCTCTTACGCTTAAATTTAATTCTTTGGGTAGTGAGTTTTAAAATGTTGTGGCTGGAGTCATTATCCCTGTGGTAACTGCTGCTTCTGGCATGTCCCTGGCATGTCCTTGCAGCCCCTGAAAAAGGCAGAGCAGGGGGTCTCCACATGCTGTCCTTGCCTGCAGACACCGCTCCTGCAGCTCCCATTGATCAATAACAGGGAATTGTGGCCAGTAGAAGCTGTGGGCTCAGCGCCTGTAGCTGAGAGGCAGCACATGGTGCCATGGTGCCATTGCTGTACATGCCAGCTGCTTTCAGGAGTGGTGCAGGGCCAGGGCAGGAGTAAGCCTGCCTTAACCCCACTGCTCCACCACCCGGACACTGTCTCAGTTAAATGGTGCCCAGCCAGAGCCTGCTTCCTGAACCCCTGTCCCAGCCTTCAACCTCCTCTTGCACCCAATCACCTGCCCCAGACGCGAGTCCCCCTGCACCCAAACTCTTTCCCAGAGCTTGGACCCTGAAACCCTTCCTGAACCCCAAACCACTACTCTGGGCTAAGCCTCGATCCCCTCCCACACTTCAAATTCCTTGGCCCAAAACCAGAGCCTGCACTCCAACCTCCTACCCCAGCCCTGGGGCAAGTGAGTGAGGATGTGGAAGGAAGGGGGATGGAGCAAGCAGGGTGAGGCCTCAGAGAAGGGGTGGAGCAGGGGCAGGGCCTCAAAGAAGGGTGGGAAGGAACTGGGGCAAGGTTTGAGGCATATCTTACATTGCACTTACATTGAAAAACTGATTTTGTGGTTCAAAAGGTTGGAGATGGCTGTCCTAACTCCTAAATAAATACTTTATTTGGCCATCTGTGGCACTAGAGATGATGTTCCCTTCGTGCATCTACAGAGGCTCCTTGAACGCTGCTTTATATGTTAGTAGGAGCAGGGAATACTGGTCAGGCTGGTGAGATCTGCCGCCTTTTGTTCCAACAAAATGAATTAGTAGCTTAAATTCACAAGAAGAGTCGGACAACTTTGTTTAACGTTGTTTGCATCTTACCTCTTCCCCTCCCACTCTGACTCTGATCTTTCCACCGTTTGTTTCCATTGTTCACCAAAAAGTACCTCCCAAACTATTTGTTCTGACCCATTCACTTCTGCCTTTTCCTTCCTTCCTTCCTTCTCTCCTATTTCCAAATTATCTATCTACTTACCCTTTTCTCTTTCAGACTTAAGTTTCTGCTCATGTGTGTTTCATTATGTATTTTAGACCTGGGGACTGGTCTACATTACACAGTTGGGTTGACATAAATCAGTGTATGTTGACTCAGTTATGTGCACGTACACACTAAAACCTTGTTCTGCCAATGTAAGTGCCCTAATAATAATGGTAACTCCACCTCCATAAAAGGTTCTGTTGGTGCACTTAAAGTGTCACCGTGTAGGACTGCATTGCTTGCATCGGCTGTCGGCTGTCTTGGAGCAGTCAAATTGACAAGAAAATTGGGCATCTAGAGCCTGGCTGCTCCCCACTCCCAGCAGGGATGCTGCCCAGAGACTACCCATGCTCCAGATCAGGGAGGCAAGTAGCCTGGACAGCTGCCCTCTCCACTTCCAGCCAGGAGCAGTGAGGCATGAAACCCATGGAGCGGAGTTATGCAGAGGGCTTTCAGCCCCTGTACTACCCCTCTACAGTTGGTGGAAACGCTCCTCGTGAAGACGTGCACCACTACAGAAAAGAAGGAAATGTGGACATCAAACAACATAGCAATTACCATGGTGGTTGTAAGTTGACTTAAGGTAGGTCAGCTTAAGGCTGTAGTGTAGATCTGATTTGCTTGGTTTACAATTGCCCCAATTATGCCTAGCTTGGGGGTATCAAAATTGGCTTAGCATCATTCTGAAAAGAGATGGCATCTGCCTATTCCTGGAGAAAGTAGAGCTGGGTAGGAATGTTTTGACATAATTGTTGAAAAATGCAGATTTTCAAAACATTCCAGTTTCATTGTGACTTTCATCAGGAGATATTTCAGGTTCAGGATAGACACAATAAAGTTAGAGACATAGACACCCTCACCACCTCACCCAGAATAACCAGTAGTGTGGCTTTTAGGGTTGGGATGTGGTAGACCCAGGATCAAACTTGGGGTCAGGTAAACTTGAAGCTGGAATAATACAGTTGATTTTATCAAGCCTTTGAAAATGTAACTTGCTGCGACCTTTTTCTTGTATTAGGCTTTGTTTTTTGGCTGCATAAGATAGGTCCCTGGAATAGATATTTATTTGCTACTGTTTATAGGGGGTGTGCCTGGTATTTTCACTGATTGATTTAAAA
Organism: Rafetus swinhoei; assembly: GCA_019425775.1. Lineage (NCBI taxonomy): Eukaryota > Metazoa > Chordata > Testudines > Trionychidae > Rafetus > Rafetus swinhoei. The sequence goes on from CM033449.1 coordinate 45,730,030, forward strand.
TAGGAATATAAATCCACTGTACCTAGCTGTGTGTTGGAAGTTTCTATAACAAATGTCATTTCAACAGGGGTTGTCCTCCTTATTTAAAATAAGAGAAATGTCTGAAGATGTTGTAGTTATTTGTAGTACTTTGGACCATTATTATAAAATGCTGTTGTATTTTTAAGTAAGGATTTTGTTTCCATTTTGGCAAGTTTGGGTAAAAATTATCTTTTTTTTTTCTTATCCCTCAATAGGGAGAGGTAGTGACTCTGAGTCGGATTTGCCACATCGAAAAATGCCAGATGTGAAAAAAGATGATATGTCTGCGAGGCGGACATCGTATGGTGAACCTAAATCAGTTGTGCCTTTTAACCAGTATCTCCCAAATAAGAGTAACCAGACTGCCTATATACCAGCTCCTCTTCGGAAAAAGAAAGCTGAACGAGAGGAGTATCGAAAGAGCTGGAGTACTGCTACTTCACCACTTGGAGGAGAAAAGCCTTTCAGGTAAGGCTTTGGTCAAGATCCCGTGTCCTCCTTATTCAGTGATGTTACTTTTTTAACCTTTAACAAATCATGACCTTTAAAAGTGCACGGTGCTTTGTACAACTGACAAAATAGATCTTACTTAGAACTAACTCGTAGATTTTTTACCCTATTGTTTCAAACAACAGAAGAGCAATAAGCCCATGAGTGAAAGGTCATATAATACAGACTTGGATAATGTCAGTGTTGTTCACTGTGCAGTGAAATGTCGGTTGTGAATTATTCAGTGCTTCAGTACACGTTAACTGTTTAAAACTGAAATATTGGTTTGTTTAAATGACATATTTAAGAAAGTATTAAAATAACTGTCAAAAATTTGTTTGTTGCTCTTTGTGGTCCTTGATAATGCAAGTCAGTTTTCAAGAGGTGTTTCCTTTTTAGTGAATACGTCTTCATGTGATATATATTAATCAACATAGTTATCTTTCTGTTCTTCAATTTTGAAAATAAATCTATTGTGCATCAGTTACATTAATTTAGTGTTAGCATGTACTCTAAGATTTCATATATTTTATCCTCAAGGTTTTTTGTTTTAATTTGGCTTCAAAATAGCATGATTAGTCAAAATATTATTTGAAATGTTAGTATCAGCAAAATGCATGCGGAAAGTAATGTACAGTAAATGACCTTGTATAACTCACTAGCAAAAAAACCCCTGAAACCATAGAAGAAGAACAAAATGAGGCACCAAGACAACATGAACAGGAGCATGTGGGATGCATGGCTTCCAGGACAAACCCCAGTAAAAGTCAAGTAGATTTCAGTCAAAATGAAGGAGGTGCTACAGGTCAGTTTCCTTCAAGTAGTGGCAAAGAAACTGCAGTGCACAAGTGCAAAGACAAAGATGCAGAAGAGATCAGAAAGTTACAAAGGCTTGAACAAGCTGGTATTAAGGTCATTCCAGCAGCACAACGCTATGGCAGGTTAGCTCAAAGTGTGTGGTTTTGTGCACGCTTCACATTTTAAAATGTTGCGAGTGTACGGGTTTTTCCTCATTCAGCCATTATTTCTCATAACAGCAACACATCTACTAAGCACTTGCATTTTCTGCTGTTTCACTTGCAACTAATTAGATTTTAGAAAAGATTTAGGTGTGAAAAAGCTTGTGACATGGCAATCATGCATTGGAATGCTATATGGTGTTAAATGCATTTGCAACACTATAACTTGGGTGGAAACAAAGTTCAAGAAACAAAAACTACTGAGAACAAGAAAACTTGTAAAACTTCCATTTGATACCATCTTGGATTTGCTCAAAAAGCCCCAAAACAAAACCTATGTTGTTACTACATGATGCCTTGTTTGGGCGAGGGTTCTAGAAATTCTTTAATACTCTTATTATTATTGGAACATTTCAGTAACAAGTTGCTAAATCACTCTCATTTTAAGTGGTTAATATTTTTGACTGTTTTACTAAAGGATGTGTTTAATTTTAAAGACAGGAACTATAAAATGCACTGCTTGTTAACACCTGCACCAAGTAAAGCATGTTGATATAGTTCAGCAGTCGTTCTTTGACTATAGCTAACCACAGAATGGCCATTTTTATTGATCGTTTGACTGATGTGTGATTTTGTATTTTTGCTTGTTTGTTTTACTTAAGATGGTTATTTCTCTTTCTTTATATCAAAAGTCTGACAATGGATTAACTTAATCTCCTTTCAGTCACAATTATGTGGGGTCCCTCTGAAAACTAGCTGTTTCTCTTGAGGTTACCTCCCTAAGCAAAACTTTTAACTGGTATAACCAGGATAGTCCTTTTAAAAAATTGTGAAATGGTTTGGTTAAATGGTAAGTGTCCAACTTTCTGCCTGCCCAACCTCTTAACTTCTGGAACATCAATGAAAGGTATTCAGAATTTTATTCTCAAAAAATAAAAGCTTCATTAAGCTTTAATTAAAATCATAAATTAGAGATTGGGGTACTGGCAATATATGTACAGCACCTAGTTCGATGGGACCCTGACTTCAGTTGGGAACTCTAAAAGTTGTTGTTCTACAAATAATAGCTAATGGACAACATTGGGGAGAGCTATTAAATGAAGTTATATAGTCAAATCAAAGTATGCATGCATGTATATTTTCTGCTTCCTTCGGACTTGTTTTATTGTTCTAAAGGTATGCTGCCTCTTTACAAACAATAACATACATTTTGTATATCAGTAATACACATTGTAACCAATGCATGCATTAGCTATGACACTGAAGAGCTATATAAGATAACAGACAAAATAAGTGCTACCCTAGGACGAGCCAAAATACTAATAAAAAGAATTTGTGATCAGCCATAAATTACAGCCCCATCCTGCCTCAGCTAATTGTAGGCCGCCGGTCAGTAGTTCAGAAACCAGAAGGATAATAGTACAAGCACGTGTTGAGTCTAAGACAATAATACTGTTTGGCAATCCAAGGTGTAAGAAACAATATTTATAGCCTGTTTTTTTTTTTGTTTTTTTTTGGAGGATGCTTACAGCCTTTGGCTGTCAGTCCCCCTACTCCAATCCTGCATTTCTTTACTGATTTTTAATCTCCAAGGCTGATTAACATGTAGACAAGCATATGGTTCAGCAGGGATTCTGATGTCCTCCTTTTACAAAGTGCCTTTGTGCTACTTTAGCAGGAGGAAAGAGGAACAGTAATTGGTGATTCTTGTTCCCTGCTCCCAGTAGGAGCTCTCTAACTTGTCAACCAAGTGCAATTCCTGCAGATGGCAGCAGGCGTGTTCAAAGGCACCAGCTAAACAGCTGAAGTGCAAAGAACCAAGCTTGCAGGAGAATCTCAGTCTTGCAGCCATGGGCAGTTGGTGCAGCAGGGGCTGGGGGAGGTAGGCCCCCAGCCCCACCTACAGCCCCGCCCCCTCTTCTGAGGCCCCCTCTCATGGAGAGGGGAGGAGATGGGGCAGCACACATAGTGCTCCCCAGTTTCCCCAGAGCACCGGAGAAGGGAAGAGAGGTGAGGGAGCGCGTGCATGCAGCACGGCTCCCAGAGCACCGGGGGATGGAAGGACGTTGCATGGTTCCCGCCTCCCTGGCGAAGAGCACAGGGAGGGCAGGCACTGGGGTCAGCAACACTCCGCCCACAGTAGGCGTTCTGGGGGCTGAGTGTGTATGTGGCCGTGCCTGGTGGTTTGGAAAGGCAAAGCCTTCCCCTGCCTAACAGACCAGATTCCCATGCTTGCAGCAGTTTCCTCCCTAGCTCTGGAAGAACTTTGGGCCTAGTGAGGCAGGAGAAAGGGGAATAAAGTGAGGCAGAGCTGTAAGGGGAAATGTTGTCGTTCAAGTGCTTGCTCATGTCTGTTAATGTAATTGTGTGTGCTCGCCGTCGCCACATGCACTGGTGCTGGAAGATTTTCCCTCTGCAGTATCTGTAGGGGACTAGTTCCAGCACCCTTGGAGTGATAGTCCCATGCTGTGCTATGTAGAGCGCTCCTGGGCCCGCTCCTCCCTCAGTTCCTTCTTGCCACCAGTGTCAGTGCTTGAAATGTTTTGCTCCAGCCTTTAGCTGCAGCCTTTCTAATGTTGATTCTCTCCCATTGAATTGTAAATAGTTTTTCTCTCTTGTTGTTTGTTAGTACTTAGTCCCCTGTAAGAGATGTAGGCTGGGAATGGCCATGCCTGGCTCCCCCAAGATCAAGCCATGTGCTAACTTCCACAGGCCTATGTCAGTTAGTGATCCACATGGCAACTGCCTTTCTTGGCAAGTCCCTCATCAGTGAGAAGTGCTGTATCTGCAGGCCCTTTTGACCCAGGACGGAGTTCTCTCAAGGTGTTACTTATGGTGTCTGCCCTCGCTCCCCAGGACCAATGTTCTGACTCTGCACTGAGTACGTGTGACGTGGTGCAGAGCATTCCCCTGACACTGTCGACCAGCCAACACAAGGTGTCTTCAGTGGCTCCATCCAAGAGAACCAAAAAAGCAGGCAAGGACAAGTCCCCCGGAAGCCCAAACAAATGGCGGAATGCAGGAAAGACCAAGTGCTGGACAAGGTTTTGGCCTAGGTGGAGCAGAGTAGTCCTGTGTGCTCCTTGCCACCCTCCCCAAGCATCCAGGTTCCTTCTACCCCGGAGGCATTCCAGGTGGCCCAGGACATCATCTTCATGCTGGTACTGCCAATGCCAGCAGTGTCAGGGCCTCACCAGAGAGGCTGGGTCTAAAGGAAGGTTCCCTCAGACATGATTTCCTTCTTCCTTGGACAGAAGGCCTCATGTATGCACAGGGCTGGATTAAAGGGCGGGGGGGGCTAGCCAGGCAGCTGCCTGGGGCGCCAACCTATGAGGGGCGCCTGATGGCAGCTGTAAGGGGCGCCGCGCGCCCAGCCATGTGGCGCCCCTTAGACTTGCCATCAGGTGCCGCGCGCCCGATTGCAGCTGTAAGGTGCGCAGTGCACCCAGGGGCGGGGCCGCGCATGCACCGTGCGCCGGGGGGCGTAGCTGCGTATGCGTCGTGCGCCCGCTACCCGGGGTGCAGGAATGGCTCGAGCCGACCTTGTGTATGCATCTCTGCCATTTCCAGCGTTCAGCAAGGTCTTGCAGAAGATCAAACAGGACACAGCACGAGTAATACTCATCGTACCAGCTTGGCCATGCCAGCATTGGTACGGCACTCCCATGAGTCTTAGTGAAGCAGCTTCTGCCTTTTGCCAGTCTACACAGATCTACTATCACAGGATCACAGCTGCTTCCTTTCTGTAAGGAGGCCTTTTTAGTGGCAATTATGTCATCTGGGAGAGTGTTTGAACTCAGTGCTTTGAAGTCGGAACCCCCATACATGGTTTTTTCAAGGATAAGGTACAGCTCAGACCTCACGTGGCCTTCTTTCCCAAAGTCATTTCTGCTGTCTATACAGGTCAGGATATCTTCCTTCTGGTCTTCTACCTCAAGTCCCATAAGACTAGTGAGGAAAGGCACCTCAGTGCTCTGGACTTCAGGAGGGTCCTTGCTTTTTACCCTTTTGTAAGTCCTCCCAGCTATTTGTGGTCTATGCTGAATCTTTCAAAGGTCTTCCAATATCCTTACAGAGGATTTCCAAGTGAATCATCTCCTGTATTGGGGCGTGCTACAGCTTGGCTGCCCTAGTTGGTGAGGGCAAATTCTCTTTGGGGGCCTTCCTGATGCATATTCCCATTCAGAACAATCCACAAGACTGCAATGTGGTCTTCGGTACTTATGTTCATGGCCCATTATGCCATCATGCAGCAGGCCTGCGATGACACTAGGTTCAGCAAAGCAGTGTTGCTTTCAGCATGTCCTAAAACTTCTACCCATCTCCAGAGATACTGCTTGGACTCACCTACATTGAGTGGACATGAGCAAGCACTTGAAGAAGAAAAGACTGTTACCTGTTTCCATAACTTGTGTTCTTCGAGATGTGTTACTCACGTCCATCCAACATCCCACCCTCCTTTCCTCTCTGTCGGAGTTTCTGACAAGAAGAAACTGAAGGGGTCAGGCAGGCCCGTATAGCGTGGCATGTGTGTACCACTCCATGGGGCACTGGAGCCAGTTCCCTACAGATATTGCTGAAGGAGAATTTTCTGGCACCAGTGCTTGCGGCAAACACACATGCTTGTGTTGAGTGGACATGAACAACACATCTTGAAGAACACCAGTTATGGAAACAGGTACAGGTCTTTTACAGCATGTGTTAGTAGGAAATGGAGAACGGGAAAGGAGGAGAGACGGGGCAGATAACAGGATAAAGTGAGGGAGGTAGGTCGACTTTTGTATTCTTTTTTGCCCATTCATGTTGCCCCATCTTTGAATCGCTCCATTGTCTTCCCTTCCTCCCTTGGCTCCATTGGCTCCTCTACATCATATTCAAGCTGCTTGTCCTATCATTCAAGGACATACATAGCTCTGCTCCTTCAGAACTTTCTTATTCTGGTCTCTTGTCTTTTTCTTCCATCTCTTCTGCTCCACCCACGATTCCAGCCTGGCTGTTTCTCCCACAACTCTGTTTTCTTCCATACTATTTCTTATCTGTGAATACTCTCAGCTTGTCTGTAATGCATTAGCCTTTCCATGTTCCAGTCCTCTGATGACCCAAATGTGCTGTGATGCCTACAAGGTATTAGGTGGTTAATAATGGCAAACCTGAAGGGCACTGGGGATACGCTATGGCCCCAATCTAGCAAGCACTTAAGCAAGTGTTCAAATGAGTTGATCGTATACCAACTATTTGTTATTTATTTGTATTATCATGCATGTAAGAGCCCTAGTCATGGACCAGGACTTCATTGTGCATGGCAGGAATCCACAGTTTTTACCAAATGGTATGCATGTTGGAAATAATTTTCTGAAGGTACTACCTCTCAGTGAGGACTTACTGCTTTATCTGAAAATAATTCAGGGAGGCTGATGGAGAGAAGAAAATGGAGGGTATGGGGTAAGTTGGAGGAACCCTCAGCAAGACCTATTGACTGGAATTTGGGTTCTCTCTGAACATTAGAATACCACTGACAGAAGTAGTAGTAATAAATGTTAAGGGGCACTCTGCATTTCACAAGGCGTAGTATACACACACATACAGTTTTTTTTATTACTAAAAGATTTACCTAGTGTTGCTCGAGTCATTAACTAATTTTTGGTTTTTGGAAAATAAAATGAAAATATACATGCTTCATTTAAATCATTGCTCTGGGGTGGGACTGGGGATGAGGGGTTCAGTAAGCAGGCTGCCCCAAGGAGAGAGGACTACCCCAGCCCTCTCACCACAGCAGCTTGGAACCATTTGAGAACTGCCTCTTAATGGTCACTGCAGCTCCAGTTAGCACATCCAAGGGAGGGGTGCATGTCCCTTGGCTGGGGAAGGTCCAGGTTCATTTGCCCCTTGCGCTCCCCAGTCAGAGTGTGGAATCAAGTAAACAGTGCACTTTCCCCTCACTCCCTGACAAAATGAAACATCCAGCAATGTCCCCATGTGAATGGGGCCGGGGGGAGAAGCTTGAGTCTCCATCCTGTTCTCCCTAAAGGGTACCTGAGGGTGGGAAGCTCAGGCCTGGGGCAGTCCTGGGTGGGGAGGTGGGTGCCCCGTGCCAGCCTGTTTCTACCTGCCTGGTGATTCTGTTTCTTTTCTGTATGGTTTTTTTGAGAAGCAATCCCATTCCAGGCACATCCCATTTTCCTGGCACAACCAAACCCTTAAAGTTATAAGAGGAAGCTGTATACCTAATTTGGTGGTCCTAGCTCTTGCTGTTTAGGAGTTCTTGAACAAATGGACGAAAGGACAAACGCTCGGTTATATAGCAGATGTATTTGTCAGTTCAACTCCACTTCATCCATTGCTGCTTCTCTGGTATCCAAAGGAACATAACATGTAAATAAAAAGAGTTTTGCCCTACCAAGGCATCCGAAAAATAAATTATTATTGTAATGTAATATAAATTGTATTTGTTGCTTCTTGAGGGAAAACCTTTATAGGTCACCTGGCTCTGTCACCTATGAGTAATATAATTATGCTGAGTTTGTGGCAGTAAAACGGTGCATGTTGTTTTCACATCTTATGGTACTATGCAGTCAGTAGTGCTTGGATTGCTAAATGTCTCCCATGTGACTAAGAACATGTCCCTCCCATGAGGTGTACAACATACTGTTGGCTAGGTGATGGTATTTTTTTATTCCCTTTACTGACCTGAAATTGGTGGAAAAAATCTGACACATTGGTAACATTCTGAAGGCAACTCATCAAAATTTACTCTCCTGAGGAATTTCAATTATTCTGTAGAGTGGAAGGTCCAGTGACTAGGGTGATAACTAATTACCTGGTTATTTAGAAGAACTAAATGCTCAATCCATGCTACACCACAGACTGTGTGTGACCTTGGGCAAGTCATTCAGTATTTTTGCCCCTCATTTCCCTATCTGCAAAACACCTCACCCTGGTGTACTGAGGATATACGCATTAGAGATACCACAGCGATGAGTGTGCTCAGATACCACAGCAATGAAGCCATAGAAGTGCACAGAATATCTATAGATTCCACTGCCTTCGTGATCATTGTTAATCCATAAAACACAAAATAAAAAGAGCTCAATGTGGCATTTCCTCTTGCATATCCCTCCTGGAAATTTTCTTTGAACGAACTTAAACTCTGTTACTTCACAAATGCAAGAACTGTGCTCATCGCAGTGGTGCATAAACCATTGCATAACCTTTTGACCTTTTGAACTAGTGGTTCTCAAACTTTTTTTTCACAGACCACTTGAAAATTGCTGAGGGTCTCCGTGGACCACTTCATGATCTTTCTAAATGTCTCTACCCCTCTGCAGCAGCTACCGAGCTGGAAAAGGGGAGTGGGGCCTCTCCCTCTCTCCCCCCACCAAAGCAGCCACAGAACTGGGGCTGGGAAGAAATGCTATTTCCCCAGCAGCCTGGAGCTGGGGCAAATTGCTTCGTTCTCTGGCTGCTGCAGCCAAACTGATTTGTGGGAGTACTGTCCCCCTGTGCCTCTGCCAAAATTTTAATTGCTAAATAGGATGCCTCTTCTCGTGCTCCTCTTGTCTCTCCGGGTGGCACTCTTTTCCCCTGCAGGCATCTGTTACCCCTGGCCACAGCCTTTCAAGCCCCAAATTTTCCCCCACCTCCTCTTCTCACCCCACTGCCTCCCTCCTGTCTCCTATTTGTAAGGTCACCCTCTCATCTTACATGTGCATCTTCTCCAGGATCAGGCACTTAATTAGTCCCCCACCTGTGCAGCTCCACTAATTAGGTGGGGTGATTCCTTCATTCTCTTGTGTGCACGTGCCCAGACTGTAGACTACCTGAAAGGAACTTGCAGACCACTGATGGACCACAGACAACAGTTTGAGAGCCTCTGTATTAAACTGTTCATAATCACAGGAAGGTGAAGAGCATCTAATTTTTAAACTAGTGTGTGACTCCTCTGCAACGCATAAAACTGTCATTAATTCCTTCAAACTTTTCTTGGAATTACAACATTGGATTTGGAAGAAAGCCCACTGAGTGGCCTTGAATTTGAAAGATTGGGCTACTGGATAATATTACCAATATAATCAGAAGCACAATAACATTGTGCCAATAAATATATACAAAGTTCAAAGTGACTTGGACACCTACTAGCATCTCAGGAGAAAGAGAGGCCATTTAAAATTGCTCCCATTCATTCCTTGGCATAGGCCTGGATAACTTTTCAGCACTCTTCTGTGGCCCTATGGAAACCTTCTATTACATCTTTGTTTTAAAATCTAAAATGGGAATGTTAAAGTTTGGCTGAAAAGGCAGCTGGAGTTATATATGGTCAGAGATAAAAATGGGTTTGAAATGCTCAGAAAACTTAAATTTAAAAAATTACAGTAAACAATTTTAACAGTATTGATTGTAAAATAGGGGAGAAAATGTGCAGACTCTTGAGCTGTTGCCATTATTTTAGTGGCTTCATTTGACCATTTTTTCTAATTTAGATGGTGTGCAGTGTGGAAAAATGAGGCATGATATCTGAACCCTGTAATATGACTACTGTATATTAATCTATCTTGTAACACTCTAAAAATCTAGACAAATAAGCTTTTATTTTTTTCCCGGTGAGTATAGATGTATGTAAAATATTTTTCATTAACTTCTCATGTAAAAAGTGATTCAAATTGGATGGGCATAGTTCATAATTTAGAAGTAATCTTAATCTTTTTCTGGTGTCCAAAAATCAAGAGCCATATTGTGACATTATTAGTACATCACTACTTGTCTTCAGTGGCAGGTATTAATGGACCATTAAAACACAACATCATGTCTCAATACAGTAGCAGACATGCTTGGAAAGATTGGATTTTTATTGGTAAGTGTCAATTTCACCATACACACAAAAACAGATGAAAATACTTCCATTGATGATCATCAACATTTACAGATAAGCAAAGTAAGAATTGCTTGAGAACTTGTTAAAGTTTGATTTAAGAATATTTACTTTCTATATTTAGACATATGAGGTTGTCAGTTTGTGTTGTAATCAGAAGCGTAATGAGAGGGGGTGGAGGGAAGGCAGTTGCCCCTGGGCGCCACACTAGGGGGGTGCTGGGCTGGGATAGGACCGGAGCGCACGCCGCACAGGCCCATGTGATGCATAGAGCAGCGAGCCAGAAGCTGGGCCACATGCTGCCTCCATGTACACACTGCGAGCTGAGGCAGCCGGGCCAGGCATCAGGAGTGGCCACTTTAAAGGCAGGATTACCTTACCCATCCCGTATCTGCAGTGCCTGGCTCTGCGGGAGGGGGATTTGGTTGGGAGGGCGTGGGGGGTGCCTGGCTGTGGGGAAGGGGTGGGTGCATTGGGGGTACTTTTTTTTTTTTTTAAAGGTACTTTATAACAAAAGGAAAAACTTAAAAAACAATAGTCTAGTAGCACTTTAAAGACTAACAAAACATGTAGATGGTATTATGAGCTTTTGTGGGCAAAACCCACTTCTGCCCACAAAAGCTCAGAGTACCATCTACATGTTTTGTTAGTCTTTAAAGTGCTACCAGACTATTTGTTGTGTTTTAAGTTTTTCCTGTTACAGACTAACTCGGCTACCCCTCTGAAGCTTATAAAAAAAGGTTGAGAAACACTGCTCTGTACCATTTCTTTTGGCCTCCCTGTTTCCTTTCTCCTTTGGCAAGTTGGGCAGGCAGGAATTTTGGTAAAAATATATCAGACGTGCACACAGTGCCCGCTCTACCTCAGCTGGTGCTGGATAATCAGAGCCTCAATTCTAAAGAAGTTGGCATTACTGAGGTGATAGATCCCCTCACGTTTTGTTGTGGATTTTCAAAAGAAAATGCTGGTGTTTTCTATAGCTCACCCACATTTCATAGCAGAGACTTGGGATTAACGTGGCTTTCTCAACTAAAAGTTTTATACATGTTCAGATGTTGTGATTGTGAATACCTGGTGAGGCAGTCTGCTCAAGGCAAGGCTGACCTTGAATCTTGATATCTATGGCTTCAGTTGAATGGCTTGTGTGAAATTTGGAAGAGCAGCTCAGAGAGAGACCTCTCTCCTTTACTTAAGGATAGAATCTCACAGCAGCCTGAAGGAAAAAGTCCTCATGGCAAACAGAAAGCCATGCTTGCAATGTATTCTCAGCCTTAGGCTACTTATTGCTTCAAGTGCCTTCAAGAAAGTGAGGGTGATTTTCGTGTTGTGTGAGAGGTTTATTTAAAAGTTTTTCTGAGTGTTATTTTAACAGGTAAGTTAATCTCTTACATTCATAACTCTCATGTAGTTTATTGCTGTGTGATAGTATGAAAAACAGTTAGGTTAACTAGGCAAGTAACTAGGCAGTTAGGAAGCATTACAGATTGCTTACCATAAATTTGATATGCTCAAAATCTTTTTTACCTTTTATTTATTAAAGCAACAAGTTACTCATTTGCTATAACAGTGGTTTTAAATGCTTGATTGAAATTCGTATTTATGTTGTATAGAATTTATTTCTCTTGTGTTTTATAAAACTTACATATTTTAAAATTTTGAAATTTTTTATGTAAAAGACATTAATGTAATGAGAACAGGATGTGAACAAATTAAAGAGAAAAAATTATTTAACAGAATGTAAACCACGAAAACTTTATAATTTATATTTGTCTGTAGTTAGTAAAATAAGTAATTCATTAAACAATAAATATCTTAAGAGGTGGATTATTTACAGTAGTGTAGTGAAGTGGGGGGGGGCGGGGGAGTTGCCCCCGGGTGCCACGCTAGTGGGGCACCAATTTAGTCCCCCTCTACTCCCCCTGTCATCCCTTTGCTCACCTGCTCCTTCTCTGCCCACAGCTGTCGGTTGGAGCCGCCTCCTTCCCACCTCTCTGCTCCCAGCCTGACCTTCCTCCACCTCAGCCGGAGGGTTAGTGTGTGTGGGGCCCATCCCCAAACTGGAGGGGGTGGGGTAAGACATGGTACAAGCTCTTCTCCCCCTCCTCCCGGGTCAGGCTCAGCCATGCACCAGGTTCGGGGCTCTGCCATATGGCAGGGGAGGGGGGGAAGCAAATTTTGCCTTTGCCCCTGGGCACATAATACCCTCGCTATGTCTCTGGTTGTAATGATTAAAAAAAGTTAACTTTTTGAATGTGTGTCTACTGTCATTAAGAAGTTATTGTCTGTCCCCCAATTATTTCCCTCAACTGAGAAGATTTAAATTAATAAAAAATGAAAAAATGCTTGTTTAAACATATTATTATCCATCAGAATTATAAAAAACAAAAATCTAGGTTAGTCAAGTCTAAATAAAGAGGGACTCATTTCTACTTTCTTTTCAAAAGAAATTTTCTGCTTCTTGCTTTACATAGGGAGAAAAGGAAATATCAAGGGAGGGGAAAGGCACAGTTCTAATGACTGTCCAAGGCACAGAAAAATGGCAGTTCCCTTTAGGAGCCAGAATGCTCAATTCTAGGTATCCCAGGATTCTACAGTGATAACGGGAAACAAGATTGGTAGTTTTATATTAAAGCTATTTTCTGTTACCTAAAGCGTCTAAGAATAATGTCACCACTTGTGAATGGCTAAATGTATAATTTGGAGCCTGTGTTCTCTACTTTTCCATCCATAGCTAAAGTAATAATGGAAAGGATCCTTTTAACTGTTCATGTTTGGAACTGCAGTTGACCTTCATGATAGCTCTCCTCAAACAAAAAAAATGAAGGCCTCATCTAAACTAACAGCAGTCTTGAGCACATTTGACTAACAGCACTTATTTTATGGTCTGGAAATGAATGTTGACATTTTTTCCCTTACCGTATCTGGAATTCCATTTAATTTTGCTCTATGTCAGTCAAAAGCAAATATGTGAAGATAGTAAACCAACCCCAGACATCATCCTTCACAAGCAGAAACCCTCTGTGATACATTGTCAAGGGAAGGATTCTGGATCAGAAGATGAAGCAATATGCAGAGTTCCTGATCTAGAAAAGGATGACTTTGCAGCCCGGAGAGTAAGACTGAATCAGCCCAAAATTCCAGTAACATTTAACCAGTTTTCAGTTGGACCCTATACAAAAAAAGATAAACTGGAAGGTGCTAAAAAATCACCACAGAAGGAAAACCTGGAATATGTCAGGTGTGCATACTAGCTTTCTCTGTTTATTGCAATATTTAATTTTAAGTGAGATAATATTATTTAGTAGTTAAGACCAATCTGGCCCAACATTTCAATAGAGGATAAATAAACATTCATAAAATTAATATGAATTCTCCATTATTTTTTAAATTGTAATGGAGAGTCTTTTAAAAAAAAAAACTCTAGTGTTTGCAGTTAAAACATAGTAGAATTGCACTAGAATTTGAGAACTGCAAAGTGCAGTGACTCAAAACTTATAATAAAAAAGAAAAGCACAGTGCATGTTTTCAGTGTCCAAAGTAAGAGAAGTCTGCCAATGAATATAAATACTGAAAAGTAAATTTAGAATGTAAGTTTTTCAGTTGCAATCATCTAATGAAAATTTGTAATATAAATAAGGAAATGTTTGTTTTATTATATATGGTTTTTAACTTTACCCAGTTCTTTGAATCTTTGAATCTATGTAAAGAAAGGGCCAAATTCTGTGTTTGGTTATGTAGTTATAGCGCTCTCTGAACTACTTGAGAGATGGGGCCATGTAATTAATGGTGGAATTTGTTTAGCATTAAATTGGAACCAATCTATTTCCAAAATAATGACTCTCCAGATATTTCAATCCAATGCTATACTGGGTTTAAGAAAAGTTATCTATTCTGTAGACACTTCTGTTAAGCAACCATCTTCTACAGTACATAAGTCTCTCTGGTTTTGTTTGTTGATTGTACTATATGAAGCATTTTTAGATAGTGTATGGAGTGTGTGTGTATAAAATAAGTGTAGATCTGCAGGTCTGGTGTAAAAACCTGCAATGAAAAATGGAGAGTAGTACAAATATTTATTTTATAATCCTTTATTTTATTATTTGTGGGTATTCACACTAGAGCTGTATTGAATTCTAAATTTGAAATAATTCAGGTAACATTAAGCAAGACTACCATGAGATTCTGTGTGTTAGGTGTTCAGCATTTTTTAAATAAGTTTAGATTAGGTTTTCAGTAATATAAATTATTCCCCCAGTCAGTAACAGTATGGCTCATTGACATTTCTAATAAGCATTCTAACATATGAGTAATGTCTTGGCAGGGCATTTGGAGAATATACCACATTAGAAGCCTAGAATTTGGCATCTTGCTAAGCTAATAGACATCACTCTATACAAATTATTTTAAAATATTAATTCTCCTGCTCTGGTACATTCAGGAATACAACTTGAAATCATTAAAATGATTTTAATAATAAGAGAATTGGGCATTGTGACTATCAGAATGAACCTCATTACGAACTAAATACTGTTGCAGTGATTCCAGATTTACTTGTCTGGGTTAAACTCAAAACTATAATCATCCAATGAAACTGTCTTGTTAGAAATCACAGGGTAGTCTACATGAAACAGTCACATGCTTGCTCAAAGAAACCCCCAACCTTTCTATCTTATTTATCATTTTAATTTGTTTTTATATGCTGAGCCTCCATTATTGGCATTCCACTTACCATTGTCTAACCCCTCAAAATGGCTTTTTCTTGCTGATTTGCAATGTGCATTAAATTAGAGCAAACCAGGTACATATGTCCTCAGCGAGGCAAGTTGTGACACACACAGAAAACCCATTCCTGCAGCCTCAGGATAAGGAGTTGGAGGAAGAGGAGCAGGTGAAAGTGCCTGATATTCAAAGAGATGACCTAGCTAAACGAAGGACTCAAAGTAACTTTACCCAGCAACGAGAATCTCAAGTGTTTGTGAAAGCTTCCATAACAGAAGCAGATTTGGAGACGTGGGACAGACTGAAAGTGTCTGAGGAGCTCAGGTATGTTGTTCTCTGGGGCTATAGGTGAAGGTGGAATGGCAGTAGGGGAGATGTGTGGTTGACTCTGTCAACTGGCTTTTATTTTTAACTTAAATAGAGCTGTTGAAAATGGTTCTTTAAATACAAAACCAGAGCTTAACAAATATGCAGAAGTGATTTGGAACTCCTCTGGCAAAGAATAGCAGTCCTTCACCAGCTTAGTTGTGGGCATTCCCTTTTCTAGCCAAATGTCATCATCTTTCATTTGCTTAGTTATTGAATGATTTCAGTCCTAAGAAAAGCCACCACACTAACTGTCCTTTGGTCTCACAGAACCATTAGTGGTGTATTGTTCTACTTATGAGCTAAGAGTTGTGAACTACTGTAGACCTGCTCAAATTAGAGATGCAGCCCTCGTCTACATTTGTGATGTGTGAGTGTGATGATGCCAACGTCCTGCAAACTCATTTTGACCGCCTCCAAAATATCCTCCTTCTGCAATTAAGACTCAATTTAGAACCTGAACTGTTAAGGATAGGCAAAATTCTGGGTTTTGGCTTAAACCCACCCCCTCTTAAATTGGAAGGAATTTATATTCCATTTTCATCCTTGGCTTCACTGTGTACACCACAATATTCAGAGCCGAATTAAAATTATTTTCTTGGCATTGAAGAGAAGGCATAGAGAGCACCTAATGCAGGGTTTCCCCAGGGCCGGCCCGAGCCATTTGTGCACCCCGGGCTCCGGGAGTGCGGCGCTGCCCCCGGGAGTGCGACGCATGTGCGGCCCCGCTCCCGGGCGCGTGGCGCATGCGCGGTGCTGTCCCTGCCCGGCCCGGCAGCCCCACACGGCGCCCCCTACAATGGGGCGCCCCAGGCGGTAGCCCAGTCAGCCTGTACCTTGGGCCGGCTCTGGGTTTCCCAGCCTATGGATCAGGACCCAAATATGGGTCGCCGTTACGTTTCACCAAGGGTCACCAAGTGTCTCCCTCCTCCCCCGGTTTTTTAATTGCCTTGGGTCACCAAGTCTTCCTGAATTGTCAAAATGGGTCCCCCACTGGACAAGGTTGGGAACCACTGACCTAATCTTCAGTGAAGGAAGCAGCTATTGTATGGCTGTCTGCATTCCCTGAGAATAAGAGGGGACATGTCCGTTTAGATTTGGGCATGACTGTGGATCCACATCTTGTGTTTAGGGTATTGGTGTGTCATATGCTATACTCCTAGAAAGTAGAGGGCGAGAGCAACCAGAGAGCATGCTTCCCGCAGTTTTTCTGGAGGAATTAGTCTATCTCTTGGCTTCCAGCCACATGGACAGTTCACCTCCTTCTATATATTCTAGTTTTGGCTCTAAGCACTCTCATTATACACACAAGGATGTTTGCTAGGCTGCTTGTGATTTTTTTTTTTTTGCTTTTTTTTTTTGCCTTCTAACTTCCTTTGGTTCCTTTGTTTCTGGTTCTGACTAGTGAAGAAGACCTCAAATGCTCCCAGGATCTGGAACCATCTGCTGAAATTGCAGCAGAAGCAGCTGTTCGTGATGATTTTGCCAACCGCAAAGCAAGAGCATACAAAAAGGCTTCTAGCCCCAAGCAGAGGTTTGTACACTTCGGGCCAGTAACTGAGATTGACCAACTGAAATGGGAGAAGCTTAGTATTGCCAGGGCTGAATCCAACAGTGAAACCACAGAGGAGACTGGGAGGGAAAGTGCTAAGACACAGACGTGCTGTGAATCCTTTGCATCTGCCACAGCCTGCAGCCTCACTAGCGCCGGACATAATAATGAAGTCTCCAGGCCACAAAATGATTCCAGGTATTTAATATTGTTGCCTAAGAAACAGGTTACTGAATCCAAAATGAAGCTGCTTCTTGCACGATGCTGACTGGCATGCATGAGGAAGGATGGCCTAGCGTAGTTAGAAGCTTCTTATGCACACAGGCTCATTCAGCATTTTGAAGCTGTAATAAATTATCTGGTATCTTCACAGCATCTAAAAGAGAGAATGAGACCTAGGGTCACACAGAGCAACATTGTGCAAACTTATTGAGATATTCACTTGAATTTTTTATCCGTATCAAATCACTAGTTCCACTAGGAATCTGATTAGCTAAGCCTGCTTCTTTTTTGAATTCCAAGGGTTTTGTTTCATGTCCTACTTACGTATTTGATGTAGTGCAGCTTTCACGCCACATTCTGGCAATACTGATTTTTTTCACCCTTGAAGATTATATTTATTTTTCCCTTGAAGATCTGTGGAATCTTTTGAAGGGTATCTATTAAAAGTGAGACATACTGGTTACGTGACTGTGTTTCTGGCATTTAACTAGGAAAGACTTAAAGTGCTAAGAAGTTACACACTTTGACCAGAATTTACATTCAATTGGCTTCAGCTTCTGTAATCATTCAGCCTATCATCATAATAAGAAATTGCTAGTTGACACCATTAGCAAATTACTCATTCAAGTAAGTTAATTTATTCCAAAGCATGAGTAAAATTAAATATAAAACCATAAAAATTGATCTCTCTTTTTATCACTCACATGTTTCACTTCATCTGAGATCTCCTCTTTTCACCCCTGCTCTCTCAATAATTTGGCATCTATAGTAAGATAATATGGTCAGGTAAAGATGAATATTGACAAAGAATCCAGTTGGCTGCCTGTGTTGTGTCTCAGAAGCAAAGTCCAGACAGAGTGAATGGCATGAAGGCAGGGAGGAAGAGCTTGATGGAAGTTCATCAAACATTGAGAGAGATATGAAATGAAGGCTAGGATGGGAACCTTTTGGAGGCAGACTAGCCTGGTTTGTATTGCACATGCTCCCATGACAGTTATCCATCATCCACTGCAACAACAAAAAGAAGCAATTTCTGAGCGAGACTTGAAGACTTCGTAGAAAGCAGAACATAGGATGGAAGCCAGAAAACAGCTTTCTGCTTGCTTTGCATGTGAAGCTGAGTCAGTCTGTGATGCCCTTCTCCTTTTATCAAATAAGAGAAGCTAAGATGCATTTTACTCATTTCATATGCAATTGTGGCATGTATTCAGCTCTTGAAATTATTTACAAGACTGTATCCTCTGAACATAAAACTGTTCTTCATTACACGTAATGACTTCGATTGCTAATTGCAGTGTAGCATGGACATGGTTATTCATCTTTTCGGTAGTGTTTTTTTTTCAATCTATGCTGCTTCATCCAGATTTTATTAAGGCTTCTAAATGAGTAATTGCTTACCTATAAATATGGGTTGCATAAAAATCTCTTTCCTCATTTGCTTAAAAGAATAGCATATGTCATGCTGTTCATTGCAGTTGCCTCTTGTTCACAGTTCCTGTGCTGCTGCTAAAAATGTTAGTTTTCCATCTTTTTCAATGCTCTTCTGAGTAATGGTGCCTAAAATTGCCTCAGCAGCAGTTTGCCCTTGAATTGCACAAAGGAACAACAACGTGGAACACTGTCACCTGTCTCTGTGGGCAGCAGTGTTACAAGAGAAGAGGAAGATCATGACCTGAATAGGGGTGGGACAAAAAGCCAAGTGAGAGTTCCAGATCTGGAAAGAGATGACATGATGGCAAGAAGAACTGGAGCATTTCTAAAACAGCCCGGACCCCGTGTAAAACAGTTCCTTCCCGTTCCTTTTTCAAAGCATCAGAGTAGCCAGGAGAGAACTAAGCAGCTTGTAAAGCCTGAAAAGAAAGTGAAGAGGTAAAGTTATTCTGTTCCAATAGCATCTTTCCTCCCTGTAAGTGCATCTTGGAGGCAAATTTTATGTTTCACTGAAGTATGTTAGTTATCTTTAGGCCTGCAGACAAGGGGAGGCAGAGGGGCAACTGCCCCAGGGTTTGGCAATACGAAAGGGGTCAGAGCTCCCAGCTGCCGCCACTGCTACAGTGGCAGCAGCAGGAACTTTTTGAGCCCTTTTAAATTGCTGCCGGAGCCCTGCATGGTGTGCTCCAGGCAGCACTGAGGGCTGCCTGGGGAACATATTGCACTCTCTGGCCAGTGCAGAGGGCTGCCTAGTCCTTCTGCCTGAGGCCCTGCCCCCACCTGGAGCACAGAGCACCCCCTCTCCTTCTCCCCCCACCGCCTTGCCTAGCCAGGCTGTCAGCCCCACTGGTTATCTTATAACCTTCTGTTTCCAAATATATTCACACTTACACTAGATAGGATTATTTATAAGAACTCTCATGTTTCAGGGCATAACCCAACTCTCAATTTTAGAAGTTAAGAAGAACCTGCCCCCACCCATAGGTAGATTGTTCTTCCATATTATCCAGTTCAGAATTCTTGCATCTTCCTATAAAGTACCTGGAACTGACTGCTGTTGGACACAGGATACTGGACTAGATGAACCACTGGCCCGATTAAGTCTGGTAATTACAGTATCCTAATAATACACTAATTATATCTAGAAATTCTAGATAAATTATAATTAGTTATTATTAAACCCATGTTTTCCAGCAAGAGAACCAGGAGAGTCCATACTGAGGATAGTGATTTGAGGAGTATTGATGATATTCAATAAATTAGGTAGCTGAGCAGGGCTGACATGATATCAGCTACTGAGCAAAAGATGTAGCTGCTGGGACTAGATCCCTTTTAATCAGGCTTTAAGCAAATCTGTAAGTGCACTGCTCCAGATGGATAGGGCTGTATGGGAAGAGTGGAGATTTAGCCTAGTGAAAATCATTATATCTGCAGGCAATCAAGCGTAGCTCCAAAATGAACTTTGAAGGGACCTTACTATTCAGCTTTAGATGGTGGTTAAAATGCAAAGGTGGTGATTGAAAGGGAAAAGATCACCCTGCACAGCTGCATCATTGTCTAGATTCTATCCTGAGAGTCCATTTCCCTGGTCCTGTATCTAGCTAGGATGGGAAAGGCTTGTCCCCCTGAGTGGATACAGAGTAATTTGAGGTTGAGAGAACCTGGTGCTGATGTAGCTTAATTAAAATAAACGGTGGTAAGTCAGGTTTACATCTTTGAATGAAGCAAAGAAGGCCGAAGTTCCTTCTAGGGTGCTGTAGCAGACTTAGTTCTTACCTCACTCTGAAAATTCCACTCTGCATGCCAATAATACCTTTAGCTTGTAAATTCTATCTGATACTTCCTGGCTCATTGGGATATGTGGCAGTATCATATATATGTGTATAGAATAAACCACTTCTCCTAATGATAAACTAAAATTTTAAATTGCTTCCTTAGCATAACCACTGCCACCGGCTCGTCCACATCTGAAAAGTGTCCACAAATCTGTGCTAACAGTCCTCAGAGACTGGCAGTGCAGCCTCTGCACGGAGAAGAAAAAGAACAAGACAGACAACATCTCCCTAATACAGGACAAGATGTGGCTTCCACTGTCCACATGAGTAATCATAATCTTGATCAAATTCATCCAGATCAAACTTCACAGCTTCAGGAAGTTCCTGAGAGAAACAAAATATTATCTTCGTGCAGAGATGAACTGCAAACGTGAGCTCTTTACTATGTGAATCACAGCTTCTATTGTGCAGCCCTCTGTGTCCTGTTAAGAGTGTGTGCACACTACAGAATTTAGGTTTTGCACTTGCCTGGCTTATTTTAGTGTGGACTGCAAACCCTGTGTCTCAGTAATGTACTCTTTTGAAACTAATAAAATAGTTGCAAGTGCGGCATTGATTTATTTTCTATAGACAATAGAAGAAGATATTTGACTATTGAAAGTGTAAAATACCAATAACAACAAAAACCCAAAACCTTGTGAAAAAGATTTGGAGCAGTTTTGTCTGAAGTTTCCAGAAAAAGCAAGATACTGAAATTTTTAGACTTGTATATTTTGCTTTTTCTTGAATAGAAAGTGAATCTGGTAAGGATGCTGATTGGTATTCTGGATGTTCTTCCATGATCAAAACAAATACAAATGTCATATGCATGAGTCTAATAGCAAAGTATGGTGCACTTTTGTGAATAACACTGGCATATGTTGTGTCTGAATTCGAAGGATGACCTTTTTCTCTTGTGAAAAAGTGTGGAGAATTGTCTCTCTCATTGTGCATGATACTTGTTTTGCCAATTTTCAGTACTGATGATTTTGAACACCTGTATTATGGAATGTTTTAGCAGAGTTTGTATGTCTAGATTAATTGCATGTATCTGTAATACAACATTTAACATAATACTATAGTCTCCAGCAGGAGCTACTTTCTACAAACAATTTCACATTGTATTTCACCACAGTTTTTATATTTTGGAAAAAAGTGGTTTTGTTTTTACATAGTTTCCTAAATGTGATTGGGTAAGTCCCATTTGTAATTTGTATAACCTCAGAGTGCCATATTTCTTTTTCAGCCCACTTGATTGATGAAGAGGTTTGGGGTTCAAATTAAAATTGCCCAGTGGTATGGCTTTGATTGAAATTGATACTTCATGTTTGTACCAACCATCTAATTTTATATTTGGTCTTGTAGATTCGGCCACAGAACTGCTGTGTCTGATGACGCAGAGTAAGTTGTCTTACGCTCACAGGGTTGCTTTAAATAACTTAAACTGCATGCTTTCTATACTTAATACTAATTTCAAATGCAGTTGATGCATTATTATTTTGCTGCATTCTGACACATAAATGTTTCAGAAAAGCACTTAAAAGTGGAATGCAATATGTGTTTATACTGCAGGAAAGAACTAAAAATAACAGCATTACACTGCCATGCAGCTGCTGCTTTAAAAAACTTGGGGTGATCTTTTTTTTTATTATTATTATTTGTGGGTTTGGAACATTTCAAATCCACTACTAGTAAAGGAAGTTAGAACTAGATCTCAGAAATGTCTTGGGAAGTTTTGATTCTGGATTGGTAAACTGAAGAGTCAGCTATGTATCTTGACTGGTTGAAAAATAAAATAAAAAGTAGTGTAAATTAAGTTGTTTGGTAACCTCCAAATATTAATTAGGAAAGTAAATCTTTAAATTGCTTATTAGTCATGCAAAAACCATCTCTTTAAATCATCCAGGTTGGACCTATTCGTAACCTATGCAACTTCACTGGATTCCCCATTCCCACACTTTTGAGATTTTTCTTAATTTAAGGCTAGAACTATGATGTAGAGATGTGTTGCTTAGAAGAAAACTCACTTACCTTTTTTTGTTTGGGATTAAAATGTAATTTAAAAAATAAGTTAAGTGAAAAGTGTAGTTACTTATCACCTCTCTTATGAAACTCTCTGATGTGCTGAGGGTCATATCTCACAGTATCATTAGTGCTCACATGTATGAGTAGCATGGGAGTAGTCAGAGGACCAGATGATCTTCGACAATCCTTGTGATGCCATGTCAGGGCAACAGATAGGTGCCTCATCCCCCTCAAAAGAGAATCTCCATCCACCACTACTCTTTGCTTCCTCCTAAAAGTGGTAACTGCAAACCTCCTAGCCTTGGGGTACATCGTTTTTTCTTCTTCACCTCACAGGGTGGTTCCTCGTTGCTCATTGCCAGGGCAGCATATCGGTCTTCCATCACCATGCTGGATGGGTTGGGAGCAAGGGTGGGGCACTGCCTGTTGCCAAAAGTAACCAGCTGCCAACATCCTCCCCGTGATAGAGCCATATTCTCCTCCCCCAGTGGGTTGATAGTAGTTCTGGATAGCTTCCTCAGTATTCAGTGTCTCCATGTGAATACTCTTGAGGAATTCCTTGTGGGCCCAGATGTTCCTCAGCCTGTCCATCTCCTTCTGTAGTTCTCCCACCTGCTTCCTGAGAGTTTCCACCAGCAGGCATCTTTCCCACTGAATGGTCCCCCCAGCCTAGTTTTAAAACCTTCATAAAGGTGTCCTGTGAAGGTTTTATTGGCATGGGATTGAGAAGGAAATTGGAAATAGCAAAGTTATGAGTGAATTTTGCTGTTTGTTCCAATCTCGTGCAGATAAAAATCCTTTAACCTTTACTATCATCCATTCTGAACACGCCAATTTTTATTTTACCAGTGTTTTAAGAGATTATTATTATGATTATTATTTTATTATTTTTTTTATTTTTTTATTTTATTGCATCCTTCCACCTGGAAGCTAAAGGTCTTGGCCAGCAAGAAACCAACAATAAGGTCTCAGAGGGAGGAATAAAACAAACTAATACATACAAAACACTTTTTGAAATTGCATAAATGCACTTTTCTAAACATAGAAATGCCACACGTTTTAAGCCCCATTACCTTGAGACATGCCAGGGAAGCAAGTGCTGTGTGTCCATGTGGGAAGCTGGAAACTCTCCTTCTAGTAGCATAAAAACTCCTTTTTCTACATCTGATGGGTCATATGCTTATTGGATAGTTGAGTAACCACTCAACTAGTCGCCCCCCCCCTTGCTGCCTCTATCAAAGAGAGGCAGCGGGGGCGGGGGAGGGGAAGGAGGGAGAGCAAGATCTGGCAGAAGCTTCTGTCCGTGGCCAGCCCTGGCCACTGCGAACAGGGGCTACTTGGTGACACCAGCCCCTGTTCGCGGCAGACAGTCTGCTGGACTCAGCACGAGCCGGGACCGAGCATTCCCAGCTCACGCTGATCACTGCACCTCTGCATTTTAAATGTAGTAAGAGCCCAGCAGCTCTTACTACATTTAAATGCAGAGCTGCAGCGCGGGGTGATTCCGGAGTTGGCTCCTGGAGCTACCTCCACTGCGGCTCTGCACAGCAGCACTTATCAACTAATCGTATAGTCGATACAAATTGTATCAACTATACAATTAGCCAGATAATCACATTTTAACGTGCTTAGTTTATCTTGACCTTCCTAACTGCCCCACATAGGCTGTAGGAAGGACAATAAAGCTCAGGTGGTTGATATTCTCTCTGAGTATGTCTGTACTGCAGTTGAAAATCCATGGCTGGCCTGTCCCAGATGATTCAGGTTTTGTAGGGCAGAGGCTACGGGGCTATTTAATTACAGGGTAGAACTTCTGGGCTCCGGATGTCTCCCTATTACCTTGTAGGTTCCTAGTGCCTGGGCTCCAGCACAAACCCAGAACTGCAATGAGACCTGCGAGCCTCAGTCAACTGGATGCACCAGCCATGGCGTTTAATTGCAGTATGGACATACGCTCTGTGAAGACCATGTGTTGTGTTTCTTGAGAAACCACCAATGCTAGTAGAGGCCCTGATAGTTCAGCTCCATTAAGAACTGCCAAGGAGCTAGGGATGCTAGAACAGCTCTGGGGAGGAGGGCTATCTTTTGATGCACCAGTCTCCTATAGTCTTGCTGGGTTTTGGGCTGGACATCACAGAGGTCAGCTTCATCCCCGCTGGAGTGGTTTGGGGGAAATTCAGTCAGGGGATATTCCTAGAGTTTCACTCTTCTAATGGAGGAGTTGCTCTGAGCTCTTGACAAGCTCGTTCTCATTCTCTTTCACTTCTCTCTCCCTCCTCTTTCCCAGAGACTGGAATTCCCTTCCCCAGGTGCTCTAGCCTCTTCTTTCCCCTTCCCCAGATTTATTCTGCCTATAACTTCATCCACAGTGGAGAAGTGCAGCCTGTTTCAGGATAAGAGGAGAAAGTGTGTGCTTCTCTGCTTCTTCCACTTCCCTCCCACCCCTTGCAGGCTTTCCTGGCTCCAGCAGCTCCTAAATTGGTTGACACCAACTGAATAAGTGCAGGGAGAGACTCCGAGAATAGTTTGGTCCTGTATTAAATGGTGAAGAGTAGTAATAGCAGTATTGTGTTCATTTTAAGTGCGCAGGCATTAGAGCCTTCAGATTTTGGCTGTAAGGAAGAAGTTGGTAAAGGTATGTCTATATTTAAATTGTTACAGCAACATTGCTGTATCACTGTAGTGCTTCAGTGTAGACACTACCTATACTGACAGAAGGGTAGTCCATAGGTAATCCACCTCCATGAGGGATAGTAGCTACGTCAAAAAGAGAATTCTTCCATTGCACTAGTGCTGTGTGCACCAGTGGGTAGGTCAGTATATCTACATCATTTCAGGAGTGTAGATTTGATTTTAGGTTTATGCTTCACCATGAACCTGACAGGCCCATGTGAGCGGAGATGTACTTGTTTATTTCAGTTTAACTCTCTGCCGTGTAGCTCACTTTATCTTAAAAAAAAAAAAAAAGTGAGTTAGTCTTGACATGTCTATAAAATGTTAATGAAGCCACGTGAGCGTCCTGTCTGCATGTTTCTAACAGTCATTTTCTTTCTCATAAAAAGTAGTTATTCACCATATTAATTAAATGCTATCCTATGAAGTCATTGGATTTGTCTTACTAGATTTACGATGATTCTGAAATAGCTATTTCAGAACTTTATTTGTGTTTGGGCTCCTTTGAAACAGATGAAAAAATGTGGTACCATTCTCAATAACAACTCTAAATTAGGAGAAGAGCCTAACAGGCTTGAAAATCAGTGACGTCAGTACTAGGATATAGCCCACTCGAAAATGTGTAGTCTAGGCAAGCTCTTAGCAGTGATATGTGCAGGTCTAAGGGAGAACACCAGATTGAATAAAAAGGTCA
This sequence comes from Rafetus swinhoei, assembly GCA_019425775.1. NCBI lineage: Eukaryota > Metazoa > Chordata > Testudines > Trionychidae > Rafetus > Rafetus swinhoei. Next base: position 45,755,861 of record CM033449.1, read on the forward strand.
GTCTGCTGTCACTGAATCCCAAACTTGCAAAAAGAACTTGGGCTACTAGCTACAGAACTTCTTTAGTGATGGAGAACTCATGACTGTATGTACTTAACTGCATGATCCAGTGTTTATCCTCTTTGCACCTTCTTTTCCCCTTATTCTCTCTCCAGCACACAGTTGCATAGCAGCCTGGAGTTAGCCTAGCTCCATCTAATAGAGGATTGAATAGAAAACATCACCTATATGCTTGGTGTTTGTTTATTTTTTGGGGGGGTGTTATTTTTTAACTATAAAAGTGGAGAAAAATGCTATGAGGATTTTTTTTTATGAGGCTCTTTCTTCCCTAACGGCCTTTTCCGCTGATGAGAGAAAAATAGTTGTATCTTTGGGCAGTAGCTCATGGTTCTGGTTTCTTTTCCTTGCTCTCCAGGTTGCTCTTCATAGGCAGAGAAGATCATTTATGGGGAATAAACAGTTTTATTTAAAGCCATTATGTGTGGTGGTTAGAGCAGATCACAATACCTTGAAACGCAGCTCCATCATATTTCTCTCTAGAACATAACTAATTCTGGGAAGGAAGTTTAGCTTCTCCGCTGTGTCTCTCTGTGTAACTTGTTACAGGACTTAATTCACAAGTGCTGTATGACAGAGAAGCTGGCAGAGTTAGATACTGTTGGCAAGGGGCAATTGGAATGATAATCAGGCATTGGGGGGGATGCTTTTTACTCCTCTGAATGAGAATTATTCTGTGTCTGTGGGACTTTGGAGGCTTATAAAACTCCTTTGAACCACTTGCCACGGATTGCTAATTTCTGTTATCTAAGGCTTCACAAACTTGTTAAATGTAGTTGAGGTGACAGGATTTCCATGTTAAAATTTAAAAAAATCCTCCAAATTCCAAATTAATTTTATGAAATATCCCTTAGTGCATGGCATTTATTTAGTTAGTTAAATAAAAGAAGCCAATCAACCTTGTAGCCTTTTTTATTTTAGTATTTAATGGTGCTCCATTCCTGAGTAACACAACTCTTAATTTATAATCTGTTGAGGAATTACTAGGGTTTCTGCTTAGCTCTGTGCCTTTTCAAAATCTTTATGCTTGCTGTATGTAACTAAGGGTTATATAGTATGTTCTATGTCTATGGGTAACTTCCATTAGCATGGAGAGAAATTACTGGCGTGCTCTCTGAATGTATCAATGAAAGACTATAAAAACATTTATGTATTTTTTCATTAGAAAAGGTTAATTTACATGTTGGTTCTTCAGATATAGATTTGAGCTAAATCTACATCCACACAACAGCCTTCATTTCTGAATTTGTAGACTGTTTTAAAAACTGAATACATGGATAACTATGTGCACTGTTGCCTGCCATTTTAACCATTTTATCTTCACTCTGCTTCTGCTGCTGATTGACTCATTCTAGCTATAGATGGGTTTTTCTGAATAATGCTTTGGCATTACTTCATGGAACTGCATGGCTTATTGTTTTAATGGCACAAATGAGGTAGTATTTTGCAAGTACCAGGCACTGCAGAGAAAACCTCACAACTTAGTATTTTCATGTGAATGTGTTTAAATAAAATTGCTATACTGTATTATATGAGGTACTACATTCTGTAATTGTAACCTTTTAACTCTCCAGAGAACAAAAATATAAAGAAATAGTTGTGAATCAGATCATGACTGTTATTGTACAGTGTTTATGCCTTTTTTTTGTTAGAACAGATCTATTAATAGCTCATTGCTGATAGAATTGTGGTTCTTCATGGAAAGCAAACTATAACATGACCATTCATACTTCATGCACTTTGCAAGGCAGACTCTCACCGCTTATTTACCATTGTCATTTAACCTGCAACACTGCCTATAATACTGTACCTCTCAAACCTCTCTTGTTTTGTTATAAAATAAAATCCGACCTCTGCTACACAGAGAGAAATCAGAGGTGTCTTCTCAAAAGTGATGCAGGGAGAGAGCTTCGGAAAGTTCTGCATTTTAAATCTGAGTAGACATTCTCAAATTTTTAAATCCTATTAATGGAAGACAAGTGACAATGGAAAGGAAAAGTTGCTATCTAATATTAAAAACAAGGGATAATTGAGAAAGGTGGTGCTAATGTGCCTGCATTTATACATAGAACTCATGTGGATACCAATAAATTCTTTTGATATATTCTGATTTTTGGAAGCTTCCACAGAAAGATCTATTTGATTTTGTTCTAGCACCTTTATGTGGGCTGCGTTTAAAATGAGTATGAACTAATGATCGGTTTATTGTTCATCCTTTATTTAGGAGTGTGAGTATGTTTGACATGCGGTGTGAAGATGAAGCTGTAATGCAGCCTCACAGCAAGGCTCGCCATGAAAAACTACAACATATTCACAACCAACTGAAAGAGGATGAGGATAGATGGCAAGATGTGAGTAAAGTAAAATGTCACTTCCAAAACAGGCAAGAACAAACATTCACTCCAGTTAGATATAAAATTAGACTGTTTAAATCCAGATTCGCTGGGTAAGTGTCTTCAACAAAACAATCTGGAGTGAGGGTTTTCAAGATTAGGATTACCACTAAGCATAAAAGCCTGCAGTTCACCTGGCATTGGATGACATGAGGCTCTGTCTAATTGTTCTGATTGAAAAAGCTGCTCTTCCTTCCTGGGAAGCTCTGGAAAATGCTGTGGCTAGGAATAGTTCTGCTTGTACTCTTATGTTTTTCTGAAGCAAAAATTCTTGCTCAAATCCATTAACAACAAAAAGTAAAACTGAACAATACAGAAGGAGCCCAGGAAAGGCACAATCCTAATTAAATCTGAATTAATGAAGTGTTATACTTATATTGTCACAGGAAAGTGTTATATCTTGTTACAGAAAAGATAATGGTGGATGATTAACATTTTTCAATTCAATGCTAGGCAACAAAGTTACCCCCAAGTTTTATTCACTTAAAATGGAATGCTTCCCAACATAAAACACTCCCTCTGAGCACTCTCATTATTGGTGCTGAATTTCAGCAGTTCTCTATAAATAGCAGCTCCTATTTATTTGTATCCTGGACCCTTTACTCCATTCATCTGAAGAAGTGGGTTGTGCCCACAAAAGCTCATGATACCATCTACCTTTTTTGTTAGTCTCTAAGGTGCTGCAGAACTATTTGTTGTTTAAGTTTTTTCAGTTACAGGCTAACACGACTACCTCTCTGAGACTGTAAATGCAGATATTAAAGACAGCGTTGAAATAGGGTATAAGCAAATGAACCACAAAAAGTTTAATATATACGTATTCACTTTAGAAGCACTAGTTCTAAACGATATTTTAATAACCCTGTTGTAAAGATTTTTTTCATTGTAAAGCAATAGTTACAGTAACGTCCAAAGAGATATAACTATTTTTAAACATTTGAGAGGCTGCTTTTAGTAAAAGTTTAATAAATACTAAAAAAGGTTAATAAAACTAAGAATTGATTATGCTATAGTGCAATAGATGCAGCATAGTAATTGCCTACTGGTGTAATGTTTGTGTAAGTCCATAACAACTGGGGTCACCCCATACATATTTTTTCCCTTTGAGTTGTATTTTGTTATTTGAGAAGTTTTGGGACTCTTACTGCTAAGATACAAAGCACTCTCAGCTACTGCATTATGAATTTCCTGGACCATCTCTTGATACTGCAGACTACAGCTGTAATATCTGTTAAGAACTACTATAAATTCCCTTATTTGGTGTTCTGGCACCCTAACAGCAGCTTTATGGAAAGGACATTGTTTGTATTCACGGTGGGTTATTGTTCTTGATGAATCCACTTGCTAGTATATGCCCAGGTAGTAGTTTGTAAGTGATTAGCAGTTCAATAGGTTTCAATTGAATTCTTTCTGGTTCTGCTTATTTGAAATAAGAAAGCTTAAAACAAATTATATCCATTTTTCTTTGTTGCAAAAAGAGGAGGTGGTTTATGTTGTGAAATTTGCTAATGAAAAAACTAATTTCTAACGAGGCAGTACTTACTTATCTACTTCCAGTAAAGGTTTTTCTGCTTTAACACAAATAATTAGTAGAAGGACAAATGAGAGGTACCTCATTTTGAAGAAAGGGATTCTAGACCGATAATATATATATATATGGGTCACATGAAGAACTGCTTTAATGAGCCTTCCCTTTAGTATAACTTCAGTATCTTGCTGACTTTGAGCTAAATTAAAAGTAACAATGTATGTTCTTGTTTTTAATAAGGTAAATTATGCTTACAGTACATTCTGATAGTTTACGGATAAATTAAGTTAAAATATTTCTGGATTGTAGTGCCATTTTGAAAACTGTGTAGTTCATGAAATAATGTTTGAATCAAGTATCTCCATAGTAATGCTGTTATTCTTCTAAGATATAACTTGCTAAAACCACTTGAAATATGTTCTGTATACTAATTTTGTAATGGTGTTAAACTACTTGTCAAAGTGACTGATATGTCCATCCTTTTGTTTATGTATGAATATCAAACAGTTTTCTTAAAGTTTGGCTGTGTAATATTTGGCTGCATCATAGTTTTATAATTTTGGAACATTGCCTTACTGATTTTAAAGTGTTGGTGACATTCTAGTATCTAATCTAGGGACAGATATTCCCTAGTCCCCAGTGGCCACAAAAGGCTCTGAATTCATGAACTAAACAGGATACGAGGAACATATGACACAGGTTGTGTTCTGTGTGGGTTTTGCCACCTAGTGCATAGCTACTTTGGTCAGAAAAGAATGGAAGAGTTAGTGGATTTTCAGAGTTGTGGCTCCATCAACCAATTTGTAGGCTGCAATGTGGGGTAGAAGAACAGCTACACTGACCTCCAATGATGCAGAAGAAGGATTTCACCCTTTTCATCCACTGATTTCTACCCTCCAATGCTCATTCTTTACCAGATCGATTTACTCTGTCATGCTGTAGGGATCAGGGTTTCCCCCATAGTCATTAGGCCTAAACTAACAGTCAATCATCTTTGGATAACTGGATTTCTCAATGCTTTCAATTTCAGTACTGCAGCAACAGAAAGTCAGAATAGGTCCATCACAAAACAAAGATAGTGATGCTGCCAGTTCATTTTTTCCCATTGGACAAGATTTGGAAACTACAGTGAAACCCACTGACAGAAATAGGCAACTGATTTTATAGATATTGTGGAAAATATACATTTTTTTCCCCATTGGACAAGATTTGGAAACTACAGTGAAACCCACTGACAGAAATAGGCAACTGATTTTATAGATTTTGTGGAAAATATAATTTCCTTTCTCACTTCTTAAATAGTTTACTTTTGGCTGTTTAGGTACGTGAAATCAGTCTACAGCTAAAGTCATTCAATTATTGAGAAGTTAGCTATCGTTTGGGGTATTCCACTATTGGTTAAGTAACAGCTTTACAGTAATTTATGTAACTGGAGTTATAAAGCTCTCTTCCCTTTTGATATAGGATCTGTCACGGTGGAAAAGTCGCAGAAGAAGTGCTTCACAGGACCTAATTAAAAAAGAAGCAGAGAGAAAGAAGATGGAAAGATTATTGAGTGGTGGTGATGGAACAAGTGAGCGAAGGAAAAGCATCAAGACTTATAGAGAAATTGTGGAGGAAAAGTAGGTTGTTCTGCTGAAATGCAGTTGCATACTTGAGAATACTGTGTGCTTTGAGTGTTTTGTGTTGCTGTTGCTCTGCTTGTAGTGGGGCCATCATGCCTAGGAAAGAAATGTGCTACTCCTACTGTTAAACATAATCATTATAGTGTGGCTTGTAAAGGAGAATTTGGCCCAATTCCTCTTAGGCTTAGTGCACATGAGTAACTCTGTGTGTTAATCGTTGCATAAAAAACTTAAAAAAAATAACGAATAGTCTTGCAGCACTTTAGAGACTAACAAAAAATGTAGTTGGTATCATGAGCTTTTGTGGGCACAACCCACTTCTTCAGATGAACGGAGTTAAGGGGTCCAGTTTCCAAATAAATAGCGGGGGTGAGGGAAAGGAAAAATAAAGGGGGAAAAGGGGGGAATTGTCAATTGGAGCGTCCATGCTAAATGAAGCTGATAGAGTGGGTACTAAGTACTCTTATGTACCCTGTGCTTGTTTTGTTTATGCCATTAGGATGTGGAATGTAGTGGGCCATCCATGCAAGGTCTTTGTTTAGACCTCTATTGCAGGTATCAAAATGTGTAAATGAAATTAAGTTCTGCAGCCTCCCTTTCAAGCTAGTTTTTGAAATTTGCTTGCAATAATACGGTAACTTTGAGATCCATTAATGAGTGTCCAGGCAAGTTAAAATGTTCCCCAACTGGTTTCTGTGTATTACCATTTCAAATAACTGATTTGTGTCCATTAATTCTTTCTCATAGGGACTGTCCAGTTTGGCCAGTAAACATGGCAGAGGAGCATTGCTGGCACTCGATGGCATAGATCACATTGGTGGATGTGCAGTTATATGAGCCTCTGATGTGGTGGTTTATGTGGTTAGGTCCTGTGATGATGTCGCTTGTATAGATGTGTGGACAGAATTGGCACCGGAGTTGATTGCAAGGGCGGGTTCCTGGATGAGTAGGATGGAGGTGTGCTGCTGTGTGGTTGCTAGAAAGAATTTGTTTGAGGTTAGGGGGTTGTCTGTAGGCGAGGATTGGCCTGTATATCTTCGCATAGTAATTTTTCCTCTGTTGCCTCTCTCACAGAGAGAAAAGAGAAAAGGAGCTGCATGAGGCCTACAAGAATGCTAGGTCACGTGAGGAGGCAGAGAGCATTCTCCAACAATACATCGAAAGGTTTACCATTAGTGAAGCTGTCCTTGAACGTTTGGAGATGCCAAAAATTCTGGAAAGAAGCCATTCAATGGAGCCAAATTCATCATCACCACCGAAGGACCCAAATCCTATGAGATACTTAAGACAACAATCGCTGCCTCCTCCAAAATACACTGCCATGATTGAAGCAACCATTGTTCCCACCAGTGAGTCCGAAGCCAGCATTTCAACAGGCCAAACATCTCCAACCAAAACTGTTGTCTCCAAGGCTGTGCCTATGCTGACACCCAAGCCTTACTCACAACCCAAAAACACACAGCAGGTCTTGAAAACATTTAAGGTAGGATGACTTACACTGTTCAAAATCAATTAAATGTCAAAGGAACACCAACATAAATTACATGAATTCATAAATGTGAAAGGCTGTTTAGGTTTAAGGAGTATGGGGAGCAACATACCCATGATTACAAAATTCATCATTTAGTTTTCTTGTGGTGAGAGAGAAAATGAATGGGTGATGCTGGCAGCTGTGCCTATAATCAAGGTTGCCTCACACTTTCATCATAAGACACTGCTTTCAGTTGCTTATAAATTTGTGAATCTTCAGTCTGAAATTTTCCATGCCTAATGAGTGCCTCAGGCTAATTTTTTTTTTTTTTTAATTTCAACCAAAATGGTTTCCAAGGCTAGAGAATCATACATTATTTTGTGCGTGTTAAAAAACAAAACAAAACAGAACAACAACAAACAAGCCCTGGCAGACTTTTTTTGGATAGCACAAGCACTGCCAAGATTGGAGCTGGAACTTGAAATTTGGCCCAGGAGAGAGCCTTTGTGTCATGGATATTCCTTTTCCTGTCCCTGGGAAAATCCACCCAAATTTGACTAAGTTATAAGCCTTTTAAATATCATGGTTCACACATACTTGGAGATTGGCTGTGAGGAAAATAAGTCTAGGACCAAGAGCTGGGGTGAATAAGAGTCAAGACTGAGACAGTAACATGTTAGAGGAAATGGAGCAGCAGGGTCACGCTTGGGGGGACTGGTCAGAAGAATCTGCCTATTAGAATGCATTTCCCTCCGGAGCCTGGGATGGAATCCATTCCATTTATGAGTCTTGTCATTCCTCTGTAGTCAGCAAGTGTCTGTGAAACCTATTGGCCAAGTGTTCTGTACCCCTCTACTACTGGAGGATGGCAACCTCTTGCTGCTACCAGTTAGTGTGTTAGAATAAGTGGCAGATGTCTGTGTGGTGGCTCTAAAGGTTCCAGCCCTGCTGATGACCCATGTATGTCACATGATAAAGTGTTTGTGGTTTTCATTTGCTGTTTTAAAAATCTAGGAAAATACACACACACAAATTGAAAGAATGTTAAAATTGCAAAGTCAGATCCTCAGATTGGGAAATGCTAGAATTAATGTTGCCTCTGCACTTTGATGCAATCTTTAATTACATGATCACATACTATTTTTTCCACGAGGCTGCTGCTTCATTCAGTACACAGATGGATGCTGCTCACTTACAGAGCAAGTTATACATTATTTTATTTTCCCCTCATTGTTCAGTGTGTGGCTCCATCCCTTATTTACCTCACTCTATTCAAATCCTGCTCTGAAGACTGAGTTATTAATTTCCTCATAGGCTTTTTATGGCTTTTCTGTAATTCTATAGTGCCTCAGTGCTTCATGAGTATTAATGGATTTATTTTCACAGCCCCTTTTTGAGATGAAAGGGCATTATCCCCATTTTACAGATGGGGAATCGAGGCACAAATTTAAGATAAAATATGAAGAGTGAATTTCCAGTGCATTACAAGCACCTGACGTATTCAAAGAACAGCTCCCGTTGACTTCCAGTGCAACTCTGTGCAGTCAGCACATCTGCAAATCAGACCTGAGGGTCTCATGTCAGGCACACAGAAAATGAGGAACACAATTAGTCAGGGTGGTTTGGGATGGCTGCTCCGGGTCCCACGTTTTAGGGGGCCCAGCGGCAGCCACCTCAAATGTCCTATGGGGGATTACCTGGGGATCTTGGTATGGGACAGCAGCAGGGTTCCCTCTTTCGTCACACTCACAGCAGTGGTGGAGCTTCCTCCACAGCAGTGAAGTGGAGAGCAGCAGGCTGGGAGATGGGTAGCAGAGTGGAGAAGAGCAGGCTACTGGGTTGCTCCAGCTCCTGCTGCTGTGGTAAGTGTGGGAGAGCCGTCCTTTGCTGCCCTCCCCATGCCAGAGCCCCCCGCGGTAATTCCCTGCTCATGTCACTTGGGGAGGGGGCTTCATACAAGGGGGGATGAGAAGGAGCGGGGGTGGGGCAGAGTGGAGCAGGGGCTGGGTTTAGGGAAAGGATGGAGTGGGGGCAGAGCAGAGATGGGGTGATGCCTTGGTGGAGGGGTTGCCCCAGGCCCTGTGCTTCCCCCTAAGGATGTCCTTGCAATTAGTGACCACTTGCAAAATGTTTGGTTTAAGTGACTTTCCAAGCATCAAAGAGAAACTGTGGCAGAGGCAAGGACAAACTCCTGTTCTCCAGGACAGCATTTAGCTGTTAACCATAATGATTTGTACTGGTTGGTGATCAGAATATAAAGCATTCACCTATGTAGATTTTAAATTAAGAAAAGGAAAAAGGAAAAAAATGCTATTGAGTGGTATCATCAATGCACAATTAAGTTTCTCTCCCCTAAGCTGGGATCTGCCCTTCTACTCTAATCCTAAATTAGTTCCCTATAATTAAATAAATAATTTTTTTCCTATCCTCCTTAACTCACATGATGTGTAATGTACTATTCAAGCAACTCCTTAACCTAAATTAGCATATTTCTTTCTCTCCTCTTCTTTCTTGTATGATGCCATCTGCCTTGGCGCTTGTTTTGTACCATTTTCGTTGTAATTTCCCTGTAACAGAGATTGCCTTTACTTCATGTATTAAGCACAATATGTTCCTATGATGCTATATTTTATATCTTGAAATATATTTTTCTGGTGTTCACTTCCCATGGGTTCAAGTTGATTTGCTGAAATATAAAACCTGTAGCTCCATTTCTCCTTGATTGACTTGAATTTTACAGCTCTTATTGAATGACACATGGATCTTTCTCTGGCTTTAGATCCTAACTATTTAAAACAAATGCACAGAAAAATATAAAGAAGTAATTGTACCTGGACAGACTAAAGAGAACACACGTAGTCTGCTCAGAGTGTAGCTGCTTGCGTTACGCGGGACAGTGTGATTTATCACAGTAAGAATTATCCCCAAAAGAATTATGTTACACAGTTACTTTACCCTGTTTAAATAAAAATGCTGATATATTTATCATGCTTTGCTATGATGACAGTGTGTTGACTAGCTCCAGATCAAGAGGAAGAGAATATGTTTGCTTAACTCTGCAACCAGGGCATCTGTTCTGATCATTCAAGCATTTGCTTTCCCTCCCTGTGTAAATAGAAAAATGTTTTAGTCTAAACAGAGACATGAAAATGGATGGGTTAACCAGCCAGTATTTTTCTGGCTCTTATTTTTAAAAGCTTTCATGGCCTGTCTAGTAGATAATGCATCAAAATCCCACAGGACTTGTGGGTTCAAGACCTGCCAACATTTGTATTCAGAATTAAACTGTGAGTAGTAATGACTTGGGCAGAGGATGGTGGTAGTAGGAGAGTAGGGGAATTTTTTTTTAATTGTGTAACGATAACATTTGACATGCACTCTAATGTGTGCTGTTGCTCTTTTTGTGCTGTTGCTTTTCCCCATTTAAGGGCAATTTTGCAAGGGACTAAGCATCTTCACTCTCATTGCATTCCCTGGGAGTTGAGGGCACTAAGCATCTCACAAAAAATACCCATTCCCTGGCAGTGTTTGTCCTTTCATGAATTTCCCTAATATACAGAGCAAAGCCTGGGCTTGTCATACAAAAGAAAAGTCAGCAGAAAGTGGAGTTTGTTCTTGGTCCAGAATTGGCTGTGTATGCCAAGTTGAATTGTATTCATGAGGGCTCTACCCAGACTGTCAACTAAAAAGGTAGACTGAGAGTAGCTTAATGGAGAAAGATTGAGAGATGAAGGAAGCTGTTATGCCACTTTAAATGTTTCAGTTTATTGAAAAGGCCTATTCCCTGTCCTTCATGATCTTTGCATCGATTTTGAATAGTATTCTAACGCATAATGTTCCACGGAGTGGCTTAAATCTGAATTTCTGCTTACATACATTATTATTTATGTAGTGCTTATAGATTAGCCATCTCAAAACATTTCACATGGCCCATCCTATCCATCTCCTGTGTGGCACCAATGGGTGTACAGTAATATCTTCACCAGCAGTATAAGCCTTTGTTGCCCAGAAGTCTAATTTTCCCTCAAACACCTTTTCACTTTCTTCCCATAGTGCTCCTTATTCATGGATGGATCTTTTTAAAAAAAATCTGTAAAGCCATTACATTATCCTTCTTCAGATTTCTCCTTAAAACTCAATTTGTCTTCATGGCTGCAAAACTCTCAACTATAGCTAAGCAACTGGAGTGCTGTGACTGCTGCTTATTATTCTGATCATAACATCATTTCACTGTGTTCTTGTACTTTCCCTGTCTACCATCTCCATCTGTTGTGTCCCATCATACTTAACTTGTAAGCTCAGTTAGGGAGAGACTTTCTTTGCTATATGTGGTGGTGATTTATATGTGCATACAGTGACTTACACAATGGTGCCCTGATCCTGTCTGGACTCTTTAGGTACTACTCTAATTCAAAAATCCCATAGTGGCATTAATAAATGTGGTCTTTGTTTTAAAAAAGTCATGAGCTAAAGGAAAGTCTGTGGCATGGTCAAACTAAAAGAATGTGTGGTTAGAATTAGCTTGATTCCTAATTCACTCCTCATTGTGGAGTTATGGATGGTGGGAAGGGGGACCAAAATAGCTTGAACTGTAACTTGAGACTGGAAATAGCCAACTTTTCTGGTGTTTATTTTTAACAGATATTGTCTATTTGACATCTAATGAAGAAGGCAGAGTTACATGTCTCCTTTTTCTTTGGGGAACAGAGGGGAGGCTCTCTCTGGTCCCTGTCCCTAGCCTATTGGGGCTCCTTTTTTCCCCCCAAATCCTTGTTTGATGGAGTTTTCTTGGTAGGGTGTGGGGAGGGCTGATTGCAGCTTGTTCCCATATGAGCAATAGGGCAACAGAATACTAAGCTGAGTTTTGCTGCTTCTGACCTTTTAAACATAAAACTATTATGTGACAAAGTGCATAGTACACTTCATATTAAAATGAGACTGGCTAGTTACATAGTGATTCATTGGTATAGTTTGTAGGTGCTTGAGCATTCTTGCCTCTCTCTGATGTTCTGCTTAAAGGCTTATAGGATTCAATATAGGTATGCTTTAAAGTTTGGTGCTGTGGCTTAAAAATATACTAGGAAGCCATCTTTCCAAGTCATCCTGGTTTTTTAGAACTCAGTTCAAAATGTGTGGTATCCTTTAGATTTTTAATGCATTTCAGCACTTGTGAATTATGATCTACTTGAGTCTTAAAGGTCACACTTCATTAGTCTTTTTTTCTCTCACTCATGGCTCTGTGCTTTTTCTGAAACTTCCCCCTTCTTAATATTCCCTGCTTTTCCCTACTGATTGTGCCATCATCCTGATTTTGTTCTCCTCTTAAACACTTTTTATGTTAATACCCACAAAAGTATGTTTACAGCTTAATGGGGGAGAAAAAGAGAAATTCTGCTCTTCTTGAATTTCCTAGTGCTCCTGTCTGCCAAATGTCATATTTTGATTGTAAACTCCCCAGGGCAGGGACTGTCTGTCATTTTGTTCAATGGACAGTGCTAAACCATTCTGAGTATTATACAGATTCTTTATTTTATTAAAATACATGCCATCTTGATCTTCAGTGTTATTTCATTAGACTATTTATTATTCTGCAGGTAGATGGAAAAGTTAGCATGAATGGAGAAACCTTCAATGGGGTTGAAGAGAAGGATAAAGAATGTACAACGGTGATATTTGCCCCTTCACTAAGAAGATCTCCAAAGTTTGAAGGGGTGGCCAGAGTGGATGGATCTCCCATGGAGCTGAAGCGGGACACCACAAGCATTGAGCTCAGTTTAAAGAGGCCTGCCACTCACAAGGTGCACAGAGACCTGACAGTAAGAACAAAACAAACACATCAACTGTGTTTTCTCTGCATGTTTTCTTTTCCGTTATGGATTTTGCCAACAACTAATGGAAATTAAGGGGGTAAATCTGTTTTTATTCCAGAGTCTGTCAAGGTCAGATACATTTATACTCCTTAAAGTTTAGTGTTTCTGCTTTGGCTTTTGTATCCCAAGTCATCCTGGTATGCAACTGATAAGCATGCTTTACATTTGCTGGCCTGTTTCATTACATCCCACTGAGAGATTGACTGTCTCTCCCAGCTATTGTGTAAATTTATTCAGCTCTTCTACTGATGTTAGCTGATTAGATCAGCAGCATAATTAGAGTGTGAGAGCCATTATTATTAGTTGCAGGTCTCTAGTTTCAAACAAGAGAATGATAATGTTTGGCAATTTTAGCATTCTCTGTTCCTTTCTCAAAAAAGGGGATAAATTATTGAAATACATTGGGTCAGTTTGCTTCCCAACCACCTAAACAAAGAGATGAATTGTAACTTTTCATCTCTCTTGCTATTTTGAGGAGCAGGGCATAAAACAATTGGAGCATATCACAGCAGGTTTTTAGATGCTGCACTATGTAAAAAGAAAAACAAAGAAAGGACTATCCTACATAAAAACAAATTGGGGGTTGGGAGAATCTCGCCTTTCTCTCCATATACCAAATATATATAAAATGAAGAACACCACAAAAATAACAAAATTTCGGAATGGTGCTATGCTGCTTGTTCTTAAACTTCATGGGGTTGGCCAAACCCACTGCTGTGGATGGGTGAGGGTTTGCTGTCCCTGGAGAGGTTTTGATTGATCCTACCTCCATGGTGCCAAAAAACCTGTTTCATCCCTGGCTAACATTCTTGGTAATGGATCCTCTTCTCCTACTGCTGGTTCTAACCCAACTATGAGGTCAGGAACAAGCGTGGGAAGCTGCATTATGTTTGGAGCACAGACCTGGGACTGTCAGAGGAAGTTGGTTTAGAGCCAAGAGGGAGTGGTAGCAGGAAGGCAAACTGGTGGCAGAGTGAAGATTGGTTGAGAATGAAAGTGAATTGGACTTACCTGGGGATGAAGATTGTCACTGTCCTTAGAGAGGTTGAGCTGGGAATGTTTGAAATATAGATGCAGGGGGCCTCATTTTGTAGGAGGGAGCAGCAGCAGAAAGGGAATTAAAGGTGCAGTTATAGTCAGAAGAGTAATTATGTGAATAATGGTGCCTGCTCCTATTAGCACTGCAATACAGCTACAGAAGAGTGAGCTGGATACTATTCTGCCTTGGTCGATACCATATAAATATCTAAATTGAAGTAGCTTGAAATATTCTGTCTATCCAGTTTCTGTTTGCAAAATTGTATTGCCAGCAGTGATGTTGATATAGAAGGCAGAATACAGCTTGAATTTTTAAATAACAGCTTGAGGTTTGCTGCACTGACATTTACAAAAGAACCTTTTGGTTTATAAACTGAGTACACATGGTATGAGTCTTTGGAAAAAATAAATATGTACCCACACAGTGCCATTTTTAGAGTTTCTTCTCACTAAACGTTTTGTAATTTCAGATTCATGATTGAATCAGCAATGTAATTAAATGGTGTAAATTATTATAATTAGTCTTAGCTTTCCAGCTTCAAACAAAAGAATGTTAATATTCCGGGGTGAGTTTTTTCAAAAATTTCCTGGTCCATTGCATAGCTATAATTGTACTAGGTAATTTGGATGCATGGACAGATAGGTAATTTCTGATGTAGATCAATTACAATAAGAACACCAGGTCTGTGTGTGGCAAAGTGGTAAATTAAGGTGTAAAATCACTGTCTTAATGTTTTAAGAAACAGCTGAGGAGCATGAGGTTTGCTTTTTCAAGATGATACAGCTTGGTTATCTTTGTCCAAGGGAGACATCTCATCAGTCAATGTTTGCATACAGATTGTTTTTGTTTTAATTTGTTTCCTTGTGTGATTAACTTTTGACCAGATTGAAATGAAGCTTTTCATTTTTGTATTGCAGATTTGTTGAAAAAGAGTAGAGGGAGAGAGTAAACCTTTAAAATTTCTTGTGGCCAGTGAATCAGGTAGATGAAAGGGAAGGGATTATAGAATACAGAATTACCAAAATGACCTCCAGCATTGAAATTCACTCCTAATTAAATAATCCATTGCCACATACAAATAAATGAAAGTAAATGATTTTGAGAGCAGAAACTACTAGCTTTATAATTCTTAAGTTTGAGGAAATTCTTCTGAGAGGAGAATCTATTTTCAGGGACTCATCATCAGTGATCCCTGGAGGTAGAGGATGATCTCTTTCACAGGTTTTATTTTTCATGGTCCTTTGGTGACTCTTTGGCAGATGTTGCAAGTGGTGTTGGACCACAGCTGCTGCGTACCAGTTGTCTTTGAACACATATGAAAAGGACAAATCAAATTTCAGAACAGAAGGGAGATGGGGGAAGTAAATGTCTGTGAGCTAATGATATTAGAGGTGATAATTGGGGAAGCTATCTTTGTAATGGGTAAGATAATTAGAGTCTTTATTCAAACTTGAGTGTAAAGTGTCGAATTTAAGCATGAATGATAGTTCAGAGGATTCCCTTTCAAGTGTAGTCTTAAAAGGCCTTTGAAGCAGGAATCAGGTAATCAAGTCGTTGAGACAATGTCCTTGCTGGTTGAAATGGCAAGAAACTGTTTTTTCTTTGTGATCCTGTCTAATATCTGTTTTGTGGGCATTGATCCTTTGGCGAAGTGTCTGAGACGTTTGCCCAATGTACATAGCAGACGGACACTTTCGGCACATGATAGCATAAATTATATTTCTGGATGCGCAGGAATATGTGTTCTTGATCTTGTAACTCACTTGGTTAGGTCCAATAATGGTATCAGCAGAGTGAATATGTGGACAAAGCTGGCAACGGGGTTTGTTGCAAGGGAAGGTACCAGGGTTGGTATTAGTGTGGTATGTCCTGTGGTTGTTGGTAAGAATCATCTTGAGGTTAGGTGGTTGTCTATAGGAGACTATATATGGTTGTGACAATTTTCTTCCGCTATTTGATCTGAGGAAGTGGGTCTGGCCAGGAAAGCTCATCACCTAATAAACCATCTTGTTAGTCTTTAAAGTGCTACATAGTCCTGTTTTTTGTTCTTTCTTTTCTGGTGTTTTTCTGCAACCAGGGCAAGGCAGTTTTCTGCAAAAATGGTGTTCCTTCTCTGGTAAGTCTTGGCCAGTTATCTCTATCCTGGGCTGCTGTCTCCCAGTATGTGATGTCAGTGCCACAAAACTTGTATATTTTGAGGGGGGGTCTTTAAAGCATTTCTTTTGGTCTTGCCTTTTCTATTTTCCTTTGATGAGCTGACCATACAACCGTTGCTTTGATAAAGAATACATCAAGCATGTGCACACAGTGCCCACTCTACTTAAGCTGGTGCTAGATAATCACTGAAGATGTTGGTGGCCAGCTGCCCCACCCCTTTCGCCCTCAGCCTCAACCCTTCTGGGAGCGTGAAACCAGGAGCTCCCCCATGCTGCCAAGTGGCTCGGGAAGGCTGTCAGCTCCGCTGGTTTCTGCACTGTGGGAACACATTGTGGTCCCCTTATCTGATATCTGGCCCTGATGCACATTGGAATACAGGAGGAAAGAGAGAGGCAGAAAAGTAGTCAAGAGGAGGTAGTGGCCTATGGGAGAAGTAGGGAAGTTCTCTGAATTTTTCTTTGGAAAAATTTTCAAGTATATGAAATCTAGGATTTTTTTTAAACATTGACTCCATTCACTTAGTTCATTGCCTTTTTTTTTTAACTGTCAGTCAAATTATTTAGGGCTTTTGGTCTATTTCTGCCATTTTCCAAGCTTTGAATAAGGCAGCACTTTTTTTTGGCGTCAGAACTTCAGCCTGCCAGCAATAGGTGCTGTTTCTATTGGGATGGGTATTCTCTCATCTTTTTACTCTCCCAAGGTCCTTGTTTGACAATTGAGAGAGAAGCAGTTTTGGTCACCTCCTCTGCATGTGTTTTTTGTTACATTCCGTATTATCTTCGGCCTCTCTCTACTTTTCCCTTCTTGTTATTGCGCTCCTGGCATTTGTGTTCACTTGCCAAAGAGACTAGTCGTGTCTCCTCTTTGCCTGGCATGTTTTCCTTCTATTCTCTGTAGTGTTGGGCTAAAGCAGATCAAGTGGCTTGAGGTATCATTTACAGTAGAGGAAGGAAGATGCTCTGCATTTGATATGATGCTTTCTTGCCCAAACATGCAGAAGTTTAGTCAAGCTGTGCTATATCTTAGACCAATATTATCTGGTTTTTGTGGGTTTTTGAGACATAGGGGTCATTTTGTGTCCAGCCCTCATTCCAACAAAATAATGGAGGGACAGAATGAGAGACCTACAAGGTACTGGTAACAGCTTGCAATGGGAGATCCATTTAGGGTGTACATGTCTACTGCCTGCCCTAGGCTTTTTTGTAGATGCAAAGACATTGGAAAGGAATGGATGGTTCTTCCTCAACAGAAGTATAGCAGAGAGAAATATTTCTGAAGAGGTATGCTTGTGTCACAGATGCGTATATCTTAAACCCGAATACATCATTCTCCAATTAGTATTGAAAAATGCTTGTAATACAGTAGACTAGTTATGCAGCAAGGTAATATCTTTACTAGCCTGTGATCCAGATGAAGATCTTAAAATGTTCTATAAACATGAATAAAATAACTATCAAAACACCCTTGTGTGGAACAGTATGTAAGGCCTAGGTATAATTTACAGCTGGAGAAACTGAAGCAGAAATTAACTAGCCTAAGATCATACCGTGTGTCAATGGCAATGCCAGAAATAGAAGTAGGATCTCTTGACTCAAACCCATGCTTTAGCACTTATTGGATCAATGTTCCTCTCCATTATTAATGGTAGTTGTGCATGTCAGTCTACACAGGGTGAGAATTGTAGCCTTAGTTCTTCAAATTAAAAATGTAAAGAAGGCTCAAAAACACCATAAATTTTAAGTTTTAAAATTATATACATATAGATTTTAATGAAATTGGATTAATCGTTACATGACATCATTGTCTTTAAGCTGCCCTCTTATGCTCTCTAAGCATATAGCTGTTTTTGAGGTTGTGAAGTAAAGCTCTAGGGAAAAGAATCCAGATGTAAATAGCAAACAAAAAAAGTTATCACCACTCCCATAGGAATTCTATTAGTTTCCCTCCCTGTTTTTGTGGCATGAAGGAAACACGTTTTTTTCCCCCCATCCAAGTAATACTCATTCTCTCTTTGCAAAAATGAAATTGTTGAGCTCAGATTAAGGCTGTATGGTGGATCATTAGAATAACTGCTGGAGATCAGAGTTGAATTCTGACTTGTACAGATGTGGGGATGGGATGAGACCAGAAATCCTCTTTGTGATGCATCATGAAAACCACAGGCTGAATTGCGGCGTAGCTGTGCAGAACTGACAGCTGTCACTCAAATCACACACCACCTGCAGGTGATGTCGCTTATGATTATTCTGTGTGATTGAGAAAAAGAAATGCCTATATTTGACTTTGCTTCGAAGTTTTCCATGCAATTACAGACCCTGAGCTGTAATATATGACATAATGACAGCACGTGGTGGCTGCAAGCAAAAGAGTCACAGAATCTAGAAAGCAGAGGTGTCATAGCAGTGTTATGACAAGGGTGCTGAACCCTTATGGCATGCTCATATAATCGTTTCCTGCTCAATTTCATTAGTACTGTGAAAGCTTGTTTTGATTAAAATAGCACAGTGTATGTGTTTTAAGGGTGTACTTTTAAGGATTGACAAAGCTGTAAAAATTCCATTTGAATCATAAATGTATGTTTAAAAATGCCATCCTAGTAGGATAAAAGCATTTGAGCTGATACTCACTTTATTACTATTGAGATCCACTGCAGCTAACTCATTCTTTTATAGAGTTCAATTTTCAGTCAAAACCCATTGCTTGGACTTCTGCATAATCTTTTCAAATATCTCTGCATTGTTGTTGGCTCCAGCCAGCTTGTTTTGCTGCAGTTCATTAAATTTGCAATATTGGGATTTTAATTGCCATTGTATACCAGCAGAAAGTTATTATGTACTTGGAGTTAATTTATTTTAGGAACATATAAAACTGTACTGTAACACTTTTGGTTTTAGAATCTCCCAGTAGCTTAGTTAAGATTCTTTCTTAGATTTAGTTATGTAAGTTCTTCTTCTTTTTTTTTTTTTTTTTTTTTTTAAACTATTACAAACAAATGTTTCTGCCATGAGAGTAGGTGATATGGTTGGTTGTTGCTAACCAATATGGGAACAGATAAAAGTATACATGGGTTGACACTCTAGTTAGCCAGACTGTAGCTGTGTCTGTCACAAACAGAAAATGAATTACCCTTATATCCTCGAACATAAGCCTGTTCATTTATAAGCCAACCCCCAAATTTACAGAGAAAAAATGGTAAAAAGTCACTTACCCGTTATAAGTTGACTCCAGAGTATAGTGATCTGGGACCTTATAAATAGGCCAGTGACTTCACCATTTTTTCTCTGTAAGTTTGGGGGGAGGGTCATGCCAGGTCACAGACTGTTATGGCTCTGCTTTTTAAATGTAGTAAGAGCCAGGAGGCTCTTACTACATTTAAAAGGCAGAGCGGCAGCAGGGGACCAGCGTGACCTGGGACTGCTGTGTCCCATCTTGCATTGGGTCCCCTGCTGTCACTCTGCCTTTTAGAACCTGCTCTTCACAGCGGAATTTTTTTTCCAAAAAAAGTTGGCTTATGAATGAGTATATATGGTAGTTAATTTTAGTCACAAATGGACATTTATTAACACTATAAAACCAGTTGCTCAGTTCTCTCTATGAAACGTTTGACTTGGTTAAGCAGGACTGAGGAGTTGGCTTACTCATACTATGACTGGCTTGTTCATGACGGCAAATTAAAGCAAAATATAAAATAGCTTTCCAGCCTCACCCACAACTTTTTAATCCAAGGGTGACTAACTTTAACTATGGTACTGTCCTAACTACTGTTTAACTATATGTATACAACAGACATAGTGTAAAACACTGTTACTTGCTGAATGAAATTCACCAGCCTTTGAGAACTCTGCTAGGACAGAATCATCATTCCAACACACAGGTGAGATACAGAGATGCAGCACGGCCCAGCTACAGGGGTTTATAAAGTCAGCACCTCTGTACCTCCCTAGAAGGGTTTTTTTTTTGCCACTGGCTTGGAATAAATACTCACCCAGTGGCATCTCTTCCTGTGCACCTATGGTGACTCCTTCCAGTGCTGTCCTGTCTGCTTTGAGACCATCCTACATGGCAATTTTGCCCACCCACATTTGACTGAAGTAAAGTTTAAGAGATGCAAAGAACATTGACTGCATGGTACCCATTGCAAGATACATGAAAACCATGTTTTACTCGAGAGCTAGATATACATTTTCAAATGCAGGTCAAAATACACTGTATAGAACACTTCTTTAGATGCAGTGAAAGATGTTGACGTATTTTAATATTGCTACAGCTTCATACATAGTGACAACATGATCTAGATGGTGGCTTGTTCCTGCCATGAGTGCAGAGGACTGGAATTGATAACCTCTCGAGGCTCCTTCTAGTTCTAGTATTCTATGATCCTATGGAATGGTTTATGTTTAAAAATTGGCATATGTATGAAATATGGCAAAATATAAGGCATAAAGGGAGGGACATCAGTTGTATTAATGATTCAAGAATTTCTAATGCAAGATACACAACTCCATGTGTGCAAAATACAGTAACATAACAGTGAAATACCTTAAACAATTTAGCATCATACAGAGTACCAGAAATGCAGGGTTTCTTTCCAGTGAACTGGACTGGTATTACGCATATTCTTTTGTTCTAAAATTTGTTTTTGTTTGCACTATTATTTAGCTTGATGTTGAAGATATTTCACTGTTGAGCATCTGAAGAGAATTAAGTCTCAAGCATGAACAGATGACCTCTGCCAAACATAATTACAAAAGTTGGTTTCCCTGGACCATGTAGCTCCTTCCTCCATTTTTAAAAAGTTGCAATAGTGAGTGTCCTCGTCCATATGTCAGATATCTTCTCTCTCACCGATTTAATCTGTTTCTTACTTGGATGCAAATATTAAAGGTGGAGCTGGCAGTGGAGCTCAAAATTATAGTTGCCTAACACTTTCCATAATAAGATCCTGTTTGCAGCTGTTTATAACTTTGTGAGAGTTTAACCATTCACATTGAAATTTTCCATGCTGAGAGCCTGCTTCAGGCTGAAATTATTTTGGAAAGCTTCAGTTAAAGCAATTCAGCAGTTTCCCAAGAGTGAGGCTAGAAGGGGAAATATACTCTTTTAATGTTAGCAAAAATGTTAATAAGTGTTCACTTTTTTTTTTTTTTTTGATTGTATCCCTTTGGTATATATGGTCATGCCTATTTTCTTCCACAATTTAATCTGAGGAAGTGGGTTTGGCCCACGAAAGCTCATCACCTAATAAACCATCTTGTTAGTCTTTAAAGTGCTACATAGTCCTGTTTTTTTGTTTCAGAACTTCTTGTTTTGGAGCCCAGAGTTTGTGTTGGGGTGAGAGATCGCCTGTTTGCTTTCACCATGAAAATCCATCCAAAGTTGTCAAATTTACAAAATGATAAAAACCTCTGTTTCCATGTGCTCAGAGAGGTTTGTTAGAGGCTAGCAACAAACTTCTACAAATGCTTTCTCTACTGAGCGTACTTTGCTCCCACAGAGTTGACTGTACCATTGGGCTGAGGATGGACTTTTCCTTCAATTGCTCTTCTTTGCTGCTATAATGTTAATAGCCAGAATTAAGAGAAACAGAGACTTTGCTTTCAGTGTCCACATAGCCAGGGTGGAGAGTTTTCTGCCTCAAATGCAGAAGGTTCAGGGATAGGCTTGGGGGAGTGATAGCGAAGAGTGAATAAGGACATGCTGGAGATGGGAACATGTGGGAGCAAGGTAGATGGTGGGGAAAGTGCATACGGGAGATGCGGATGGCTCGCACATTATCAACCAACCAAACAATGAAGGTGCCAATAGTTGTTGATGTCTGTGTAGAATCTGGTGTTAGTACTCTTCCTTTCCTAGTGCAAACTAATGCTTCTTATCATCCTCTTTGAACTATTTAGTCTTTGAGGTGCTAATAGACTATTTGTTGTTTAAGTTTTTTCCTGTTACAGATTGGTTTGGCTATCCCCTTTGAAACTTATCTACCTAATGTCCTCTCTCTCCCCTGCCCCCTTCCAAAAACAATTTTTTTCCTTTTCCCCTATCCCTCCCTCCTTCCCTTATTTATTCTTGGTTCTGGACTTCCAACACTCCGGTCATCTGAAGAAGTGGGCTGTGCCCACAAAAGCTCATACCATCTACATGTTTTGTTAGTCTTTAAAGTGCTACCAGACTATTTGTGTTTTTTAAGTTTTTCCTGTTACAGATTAACTCGGCTACCCCTCTGAAACGTTTGTATTTATTATTACTTACTAGAAATATTGCATAGAAGGATAATTGACAGGGCTTGCTGAGCCGCGGCGAGCCCTGCTCACCAGCCGTGCTGTCCGGCGTTCTGCGCATGCGCAGATCGTTCTGCTTGCATGCGCAGATCGCCTAACGCTCTTCGGGATGTAATCTACTCGCCACGGGCGAGTAGATTACATAGATTGTCGAGCACTGATAATTGACATATAATGATTTTCCTTGCCCCGCTTAATGGGGAAATATATGTATGTATATAAATGCTAAGTAATTTAGCAGTGTCACTGTCATTCTTTTGACCTTTTGGGTTTGTTCCTACAATAAATTTTCCCTACTTTAGGAAGTTGGCTTTTGCAGTCCTCTCTTAATAATGTGCCAAGTGCTTCATGCCTTTTGATAACAATGGAAAGTTCAATTTAGACAAAATATTTTTCGCAGCATTGATATAAGGGAAGTACTTTGTTTTTCCAGTTTTTATAGCTAGAGAATTTTGCAGGTTCATTAATAAATTCATCAAATGAGCTATAGGTTACTCCATATAACACAACTCTAGATATTTTCCATTTTTGGTTTTTTTGGGTTTTTTTAACAAACTGCTCCAAGGCCATTGTCAACAGGGGCAGATGAAAGTGAGCATTAGAAGATATATGATTAGCTGAAGAAATTAAGGCTGAGTAACTAAAAAATAGTCCATGCTGCTCATAAACTTGTTCTTTAGTGCTTCAACTAGGGATATAAAATCCTGTTTAATTAGTTAACTGGTTAACTGTTAAGTTTAAATGGTTCACTGGTTAAACAGGGGGACAAATAGGGGGGTCGGTCCAGCCCGACTGGGCTGAAGTGCACAAACACACCTCCCGGCCCCCACCACAGCACTTATCCCGCCTCAGACATGGGCTGCTCTGGAGGGGCTGGAGCACCCTTGCCCACAGTGGAGTACCCCTGGCTACAGCACACTTGGGCCGGGCCCGCCACAGATGAGGGGTCTCCAGCCAGACTGGAGGCCTCCAGGGGCTGGAACAGACCCCTGCCTGCAGTGGGTGGTAACCTGCTCCAGCCCCCATCAGTTAACCGTCACCGGTAAGCCTCACCCCTTAATGGGTGAGGCTTACTGGCTAACAATTAACATCCCTAGCTTCAACCCTTTTGGGCTCAATTCAACAGATGAATTTCAGCTTAAATGCATTACAGAGAAGAAGCCAGTGCAGCAAAATGGAAATGACTGAAACTGTATTTGTACTCTCGCCATTTTATTTCAATGAAATTGTTCTCTGCAGGCCTCCTTCACTGAAGAAGTTAAACCAATCAACCAAAAAGATGGAGTTGATTCTGGAAGGCCAGAAATGATGAATTTGGGATTTGCTTCACCAGGTTTGTTGCTGCTAAACTGCTTTAGCCTATTCTCCTAAAAATCCATTGTGTTGTGGATTTTTTTCTTCCTTCCTGCTGTCAAGAGGAGTGCATTCACAGTGACATCTAGAGGCCTCATGAGAAAATGCTGAGCTTATATTTGTCCAGATAAGGTATAATTACACTGTTTTCAAGTTTACCTGATGCCTGTTATGTCCATTGTGTAACTTACATCTCATTATCTGAATAACTCTAAATTTAAGTGCAGCGTGTCCAGAACATACTGAAAGTAGAAACTAGTGATAATGCAATAATGGTTTTGGTTCAAGACATTTTTTTCTATACACAGAGTATATAAGACCAAAAGGAACTATGATATATTCTAGTCTGACATTCTGTAGCTCCCAAGCAACCCAACAGCACCTGCACACCAAAGTCAACAACTAAAATGAGAACAAAGTATTACACCCCACAGTAGGTTAGCCTAGACTTTGAAGAAAGGGAGGAAATATACCAAGAGGCTGTTCAAGCCAGTATTTCTAAGGATTCTTAAATAGATGTGTATGGCATCAACAACATTGCATTCACCCTTGACATTTTATTTTAAGGCTTTTCATATGTCTCCTGGTCAGACAAAATGAAGTACAGTCGTAATACTGATTTTTCTCAACTAGTTTTAAAGTTATGAAGCTACAGTACTTTTTGCTAATAGCAATGTTGCTAAAAAAATTACATCCCAAAATGCCTTTGGTTTACTACTTATTCATAATAAGATCATGTTAATTTAATTTTAAATTTCTAAAATGTGACTATCACCATTTATCCTGGTGCAGGTGCACAGAAACTATATGAAGTGGGTATTTCAGTAAATGACATACTCGCCCATAAGAAGAGTATAAGAATACCCCTCCCATCCTTCAGGCAAAAGCATGACTAACCATTGGAGCTGAAGGTTAACCAATCTGAGCTCCATTATCTCAATGAAAGAAGTGCATTCTGCCCTCCATTGAGAACCCTCTGCTTCCAACTCCTAGATGTTCAAACACGGAATTTTAGCAAGGACTCAACAGCTGATTCAGCTGCTTTAATGGTGCACAGAGAGGAGAAAAGAGCCCAGGCTTTTAGGTAGATAAATCCCATCCCAGTAAAGGTTAATATCTACAGCTTGAATGCATCTGACAGCCAGTGTAGCACCTGTAGTGCATTAGTGTAATGCACTCATGATTAAATGATTAGAAGACCAAATTCTGCTACAGTGCAGGTTTTCAAGTTGTGAAATAAACACAGTGAAGTTTATTTTATTAATGATGAAATGCAGAGGTAATAAAGGCTGAAGATAACTGTGCCAAGGTCCACATCTGACAGAAATGGTCATACTGAGTGTAGGCAGGAAAAAAAGTATTTTGCCACTTTCAATCCCTTTGGATTTCAGGAGTAACTGGTATTCCCTAAATTGTTTCCAGTAGAACCTCAGAGTTATTAATATAAGAGTTATAAACTGACTAGTCAACCACATACCTCATTTGAAACTGGAAGTGCTCAACAGGCAGCAACAGCAAAAAACAAAAGCAAAACAACACACCAACTGTGTTAAACTATTAAAATAAAGGAAAAGTTTGGGGAAAAAAAAAAAAAAGGTTTGACAAGATCAAATGAAACAAACCAGTTTCTTAAATTAAGATGGCTAAAAGCATTTTTCTTTTGCATAGTAAAGTTTTAAAGCTGAATTAAGTTAATGTTTAAATGTAAACTTTTGAAAGAACACCATAACTTTTTGTTGAGCAATACAGACTTTCAGAGTTATGAACAACCACCATTTCCTAGTGATCATAACTCAAAGGTTCTGCTGTATCTTTTGAGAGAATTTCAGCTTCCCTTGCCTTTCTGTCTAGATCCTTTCCCCAAGCAACCGGCATCATCTTTATTTTATGTGAACTGAGCCTCAGCCATTCACCTTTCTCTCTGCCAGGCACTGGGAAAGCAAAGGAAGTGCACTTTCTTGTTTTAATAGAAAAAATAGGTAAATCTGTGGTGGCATCTACTGATGATGAGACAGTTAGAGCTGCAATGTTCTTGTCTTTGTTTGAGAGCAGACGTAATGTCTCTTTGAGGGAATGAGCTCTGCTTACTCTGAGGGATGTTTTAAGCACAGATAAGTTTCCAGTTCCATTCCACAGTCACTCTGATTGATTGATTGCAAGGAAACATTACAGTTGACTTTTTATTTTATCCTTCTATTTCCCTCCCTCCTCCCCGCCCACCCAAAAAGAGCATTCTTAAAACTTTAAATGCTTACATAATTTTTTTTTTCTGATTTTTTTTAAGTCATGTAAAAATATTCTGATTCTTGTGTTGTGTGGATTAGTTTCAGAACAGAAACAGAAGACAACTGTTACTTGTGCCCACCCTGCTATACCCAGTGTGGAGTTCCCTCCTAGCACCCATTCTGAAGAAGTAGCATTAAAAGATAAAGATCTGAAGAAGCCTGAGACAGAACAGAAGGAAGCAGAAGTCCTAGTTACACAGGAGGTAGTGTGATACTGAAGAGCATTGGAGTGGGGGTTGGGGCATATTTAAGAACCTGCCATGGAAATGCTTTCAGTGCTAATATGCTAAGTGTTACTTTGCCTTATATAATTACTAAATTAGGAATTTAATCAAAGCAGCCTATTAGTGAACAACATTGAATTACTGTTTTAGTACAAAATTTTCTTCTTCCTTCCCCATGGAAGAATTGAACGTTGGTATTCTTATATGCATTGAACCATAGGTCTGAGCTTGCAAATGCTGTAAACATGGGTACTTTCTGTTGCAAGTGGGCCAGTTAAACTCAATGGGACTAATTATAGTTTAGAACACTGCACCCTATAGTAAGTATTTGCAGACTCATGCCTCAGTTCATTTGCAGCTTCCTGGTTTAGCACCACCTGCTCCAAGCAGCAATTAGAGCAGCAGAGGGAACATTTACACTGTTAGTGTTAGGGACCTTCTACCAGTGGACTAAAGGTGTATCATAGTGTAGTTCCACTATGCTAACTTCTTTTCTTGACATACTTCCTATGCTATATATGTGGGGAATGACTGTCAGCCTCAGACCTGCTGCCTTTATGCCAGCGTGAATTTCCCCTCCAAAAGGAATTCTCCACTGGTCACTTTGCTCCACGTGAGTGCCACAAAGTGGCTGAAGCAGACCACACAATCAGGTTTGAAGATCTTGTATTTCCATGTGCTGGGGAAGCAGAGTATCTGAAGAATGTGAAAGAAAGATGTTTGCCCTTACAGCCACCTTTAAATGTTCAGTGAGTGCATGAGGCTAAGGCAGTGATTGTCTCTGATGAGACTGAGGGAAATGGCAACAGCTTTGGACAAGTCGCAGCCTGGGCATCTGGGGAAGTAGTAATATCACATGGGGTTTAATAAACAATAAAACCCCACAGATGTTAAATATTATAAAATTACACCAAAGTGATGTAAGTAAAAGTTTAGCATCATACTCCTGATTCAAAAAGATAAGTAAAAATACTTCCTATAGTGGTATTAGGACCTGATTAATTCTGTATGCTAGCATTTGTTACGCTTTTGCAAAAAAGCATCATTCTAGACTGCATTAGCAGGAGCATTATAGCAGGACATGAGAAATAATTCTTCTGCTTTACTCCACACTGATTAGGCCACAGCTGGAGTACTATGTCCAGTTCTGTGCACCACGTTTCAGGAAATATGTGGATAAATTGCAAAAAGTCCAGAGGAGAGCAACAAATATTACTAAAGGTCTAGAAACATGACCTCTGAGGGACAATTGAAAGAACTGGGTTTGTTTAGTCTGGAAAGGAGAAGACTTGTAGAGACATGAGAGCAGATTTAAAATAAATACCTAAAAGGTTGTTATAAGGAGGAGTGAGAAAAATTATTCTCCTTAACCTCTGATGATAGGACAAGAAGCAATGATTTTAAATTGCAGCAAGGGTGGTTTATGTTGGACACTAGGAAAAACTTCGTAACTGTAAGAGTGGTTAAGCATTGAAATAAGTTGTGTAGTGACAGGGTGCCATTTAAAAAGGTGTGGGGAGGACTCTAGTCCACTTCCACCTCCCTGAATTTTGTACCAGAGATCTACTCACCCTAGCCCCAGACAGATCTCTTACTTGCAACACAGCTGGGGGGTATGTCTACACTTAACAAGTTTTGTCAACAACCGTTATGTTAACCCCCAAAAGTCGACAAAACAAAAATCGCTAGAGGGTGTTCACACTTGCGCCTTCTGTCAACAGATCATCTCCACATGATGATGGGGATACCATCATCAACAATGTGAGCCATATTGTGGGGAGGCAGAGCGGATCCCTGTGCATCCTTTGGAGTCCCCCCTCAGTTTTCCCACAGCCTTTTCAGCTGCCAGGAACAGCATCATGAGTAGCTCTGTGATCTCTCCATGCTGAGGAATGGCAAAGCAGCACAGCAGCCAGTCTGCCTGCCTCTCTATTCTTAATGCAGGGAAGAACAGGAGCAGTCCAAAGATTTGCAATTTGTTTGTTCCCCAAACAGAGCAGCTCACTCAGCTATCAGATCCTTCCCTGGAGCTTTGAAAGGAAAGGGGTGCATGCCTGCAGGGCAGCAAGATCAAAGCTCAACAGGTTAGGCATTGTGGGATACTGGAGGAAGCCAGTTCTATCAACAAAAACAGCAGACTTTACACTGGCTCTTTGTCGAGAACATGTTATTATTAGAGCTGAATGGTCTAATACTTATTTTATCTTTGTTTTATATAGGAATTAGATAGAGGGCTCCTGTCAGCTAACTGCTAAATTATCTGCCAGAAAACTAGAGTTTTCAAGTGCCTAAGTAGCCCCTAGAATCATGGTTAAAGTTACACTCTCCCAACCAGAATCTGAAATGGTGTCCGTGTTAGGGGGGTTGTGGAATCTCTAGCATTGGAGATTTTTAAGAGCAGGTTAGACAAACAGCTGTCAGGGATAATCTAGATGGTGCTTGGTCTTCTGTGAGTGCAGAGGACTGGGCTTGATGATCTCTTGATGTTCCTTCCAGTTCTATGATTCTATGATTTTATTCAGTGAGACATGGTGCTTTCTAGATGTTAATGCCTGTTCTTAAACAAATTGGGTAGGTAATGAAGTCAAATGCTCCAGAACAAGAAGGGATTATATTATTTCCATTGTTGAAGAAAATACCTGAGACCAGCCAAGTTATTCTTCAAAACTCTGATCAACAAGGTAAGCAAAAGAAAGCAGGAATATTCTGTAGATTTGTAGACTTTAACTGGATAGTATTTAAACATTCATTTGGAGGGTCAAAAGAAAAATAGCTGTCCTTTGACCTACTGTTCTTCTTCATGTAATGGTCTCTGTGTGTATTCAGTGTGTACTCACGGTGCTCATGTGCACCATGAGCCTGAGACTGGAATATTTTTCACTGGCAGCGTCCATTCATCCACACTGTGCCTTTCTCTTTCTAATGCTCCCAGCTGAAGACAAAAGAGGTAGTTCAGGCCTGCCACTTCTATTGCCCTTCTATTCAGTCCATTACCGAGACTGAACTTCTTCAGCATCCACAGCTTTTGCTAGCATTTTTTCCTATATAATTGTAAATAATTTTTACCTTAGATCATTGAATAGCTAGTTTTGTTTTAGTAGCGGCGGGGGGCCCCTGACACCCTCCAAGAGTGGGCAGCGTGCCCAAGACCTGTCCAGGATTCAAAATATTTGTGGTCTGCCCTGGGCCTTCCCAGTCATTGATGATCACTACATTTGGTGTATATTGTCTCAGTGATGCTCTTATCCCATCCAAGGGCAAAGTATGTTGGTCATACCCTTGAGTAACCCATCAGCTACATGAATTCAGACAAATGATGAATTGGGGATCAGTGGGAGAGCTTCCTCAGTCTTTCAAAACATGAGAATTCTGCCCTAATGGAGACTCAAAAATCTTTTGGGCATCTTCCCACTCCCACAAGGGAGACTGTATGGCCCAAAGCCAATGGCACCCTTCTCCTGTGATCGCTTACATGGGACTTGGGATCCATGTGTGAGACATCTGGAATGCAGATGGACAGAATGGGAGTTTGAGACAGGCATCCCTGCATGGAGAAGAACCTCAGCCCCCCTCAGGAACACACTGAGGAGGAGGATCCCGGCAGAGCCACTTGTCTCTTCAGGATTATCATCATCTTCACCAGATGAGGTGGTAGCACTGGGTGATTATCAGGGCTTGACAAATGGTGGTGAAAGCCGCTCGCCAGCCCCGCACTGCGCACGCGCAAGAGCCGCATTGCGCAGGCGCGCGCCACCAGTAAACAGGGCGCGGCTGAAATCTACTCACCACGGGCGAATAGATTCTATAGTTTGTTGAGCCCTGGTGATTATAGGACAAAGGTGGGCAAACTTTTTGACCCAATGGCCACAGCAGGTTATGGAGCGCCATGCATGTTCACAAAAT
Source organism: Rafetus swinhoei (assembly GCA_019425775.1). Taxonomy (NCBI): domain Eukaryota; kingdom Metazoa; phylum Chordata; order Testudines; family Trionychidae; genus Rafetus; species Rafetus swinhoei. The sequence continues at coordinate 45,786,041 of CM033449.1, forward strand.
TGGGGTTGGGATGTAGGAGGGTGTGAGGACTCTGGGTAGGGATAAGGGCTCTGAGGTGGGGCCAGATATGAGTGTGGGAGAGGGCTCTGAGCTGGGACTGAGGGGGCACTGGGCTGGGACAAGGGACTGGAGTGTGCAGGGATATGAGGGCTTTGAGGTGGACTGTGGATGAGCAGTATAGGAGGGTGCTCTGAGCTGGGATTGAGAGCTCAGAAGATGGGAGGGGGATCACGGCTGGGATAGGGGCTGGGATGTAGGAGAGAAGGGGGGGTCAGAGGCAGCAGTGCAGAATGGCAGGGGACTCCCCAGGAATGGGGTCGAAGTGCACTGGCTGCTGGTCCTACCTCTAGGGACTATCAAATAGTCGTGTAGCCACTAAAATTTCATGCGGTTATGCAACTATTCAATTACACTATCTCACATCCCTAGTTACAACCTGGGACAAGGGACTGAGGTGTGGAATGGAATTCAGGGTGTGGGTTCCAGCTGGGTGCGCTTAGCTTGGGCATCTCCTAGTGAGTGGTGCAGGGGGATACGGCAGGCTCCTTGTCTGCCTTGACTCTATACTACTCCTGAAAGTGGCCTCCATGTCTGGCCTCTAGGCAGAGGGGCCAGGCAGTTCTGTGTGGTGCACATTACCCGCACCCAGGGACCACTGCTCCTGCAGCTCCCATTGGCCAGGATTCCTGGTCAATGGAAGCCATGGAGCCAGGGCCGGACTAAGGGGTGGGCTAGCCAGGCAGCTGCCCAGGGCGCCAACCTATGGGGGGTGCCCGGCTCCAGGCGGGCTGCAGCGACTGCCCGGGCCGGGGGCCATGTTAACCCCCGCAGCACCAGCCAGCAGCGCCCTTCCCCCCGCGGCCACAGGGCCCTGCATGGCCAGGCGCAGCCCGCCATGGGCGGCCCCGGGCTGTGCGCCATCGGCAGTGGCCGGGCCGACTGGGCAGCGCATGCGCCGTGCGTCAGCGCATGCGCCGTGCATCTGCCCATGCGCCGCGGGGGTGGGCCCGCGCATGCGTTGTGCACCCGGAAGCGGGGCTGCGCGTCCTGGGGGCGGGCCCGCGCATGCGTCGTGCCCCTGGAGGCGGGGCCGCGCATCCCGGGGGCGGGCCCATACATGCGCTGTGCGCCTGGAGGCGGGGCCGTGCGCCCCAGGGGCGGCGCTGTACACCTGGGGCCCGGGACGCCAAAATGGCTTGGGCCGGCCCTGCGTGGAGCTGGTGCTGGGAATAAGGGCAGCGCACACAGCTTCCTTGATCACCCTTCTGCCTAGGGGCCACAGGGGCATGTTGGCGAGTCAATGCTTGTGACTCCAGCCCCACGGTGGGGCACCAAGTCTCCAGGCATCCAGCCCACAACACAAAGACTTGCTGTGGGCTGGATGAAATAAAGCAGTAGGCCAGATTCAGCCCACAAACCATGTGTTCCCTACCCATGCTCTATATGCTCTTGAGGAAGTACAGGAATCTCCTTAAAAGTTACTGGATGTCCTTCACAGTGTGGGTCCTAATAAAGTGGCACTGCCAATCAATGAGGTCATCTTAGGACTGGCCAACATAGTCTGCAGTTCTCCAGACACTTGCATTCCTAGTCCAAAAAGAATGGAGAAGAAATATTTGTGTACATATAAGGGAGTGGTGGACTCAGAAGATACAGCTTCCCACTTGATGGCAACTTTGGTGGTGAGATGAGGTTCATGGTTTTAATCCTCCTGGAATTCCCACAGAAGTTCAATTCACCATGGAAGATTTGCCTTTCAAAGGACTAATCTAATCAGCGAGAAAGCAGAAAAATTGTTACATTCCCTCAAGGGCTAACTTTCAGCATGTGCCATCCAGGAGTGCAGAACACTCTGCCAGACAGCCTCACCAGACATTTCTCCACAACAGGGGCCACATGGCTTGGTGGTAGAGAGTATCTTTTAACAGTGGAGATTCTCCTTCTGGGATCTCTTCACATCTCAAGAAACCAAAAAAGTCCAAGCTTCTGCTCCTGAGCAGCCAGAGCCCACAATGTCAGAAGAGATGCATTTATGTTATGGTGGCTGGAACTGCTAATGTATGCATACCCACTCCTGTGTCTCCTCTCTCAAATCTCGAGAGAGATCAAACAAGACAAAACATCGCTGATTGTAGTTGTTCCTCAGCCGTCAAGACAGTTGTGATTCACAGGTGTTGTCCAGCTGACCTTGACGTTACATTGTAAATGCATTCCAGAAATCTTGGAATTCCATCTGAAGTGGGTCATCAGTCTAAAGTCCCATGCTGCCAAAGAAATTACACTCTGGATGTTGGGCCAGCCTTGGCATTCTGCCTTCAGAGGGCAAAATCCTTCAGGAATCTCATTAACTCTGTCTCTTTTTCCTGAATGTATATGAGAGGAAATACACAATTTCTAAAAAAAATTTAGGTTGCTTTGCTATGACATGACAGTGACCCCTCATGAAGCGTGAGTACAAGGAGGAGAAGGGCATAGGTGCAGACCAACAAACACAGCTAACGAAAAACTGTCAGTCCCAGGTGCATGGAGCACATGTGCTCCTTGATTGGAATGCACATGGCCACACATTCCAATACTCCAGTTACTATATACGATAAGTCATCTTTTTAAAAGGAAATAATAATTTTCCACCAAAACAGTTTCTTCTGAACTAGTACTGTTAATGAAGCTTTGTGGTGATAGTTGCACTGTTGTCACTACCTACTTTAAATACAACCACAGATATGTAGTACAAGTCAGTAAGGTCAAAATGGCACTATCTAGCATACCTCTGACATTGCATTTAAGGGTTGTTATATTTTACTAGTCCTGCTCTCCTAAGTTGATGACAATAGCTTAGTGAAGTTGGGGATCTGTTTGTAAGCAAGGCCTGGCCTATCTCTTAAGGTCTGTGAGAGCAAGGGAGAGTCATCTGGGATAAGTTGTAGACCCTTGATGAAGGTGTATTGAAGAGGTTTTAACAGGGGATTGTAATTAATGACCACTGGAGTTTTGTTGCTTTCTTTGTTGGGTCTGTCCTGTAGTGGGTGACTTCTAGGTGCCCACCTGGTTCTGTCAATTTTTTCTTCACTTCCCCAGGTGGGTACTGTAGTTTTAAGAATGCTTGATAGAGATCGTATAGGTGTTTGCCTCTCTCTGAGAGATTGGAGTAAATGCAGTTGTATCTTAGGACTTGGCTGTAGGCAATAGATTGTTTAATGTGTTCTGGATGAAAGCTGGAGGAATGTAGGTAAGTATAGAGTTTAGTAAATTTCTGGTACAGGGTAGTGTTTGTGATCATCATTTACTTGCTCTGTAGCATCCAGCAAGTGGATCTCTTGTGTGGAGTGATCCAGGCTGAGATTGATGGTGGGGTGGAAATTGTTGATGCCCTGGTGGAATTCAAGGGCCTCCTTCCCATGGGTTCAGATGATGATGTCATCAGTGTAGCACAAATAGATGAGGGGCACTTGGGGTCCAGAGCTAAGGAAGTAGTGTTCTAAGTCAGCCATAAAAAATGTTGACGTACTGTGGTACCCATAGCAGTGCTGCTAACTTTAAGGTATAAATTGTCCCAAATCTGAAGTAGTCATGGGTGAGAACAAAATCACAAAGCTCAAACCAGAAGTCTGGAGAGACAGTTCAACTTGAAAGTTGCCATCCTCAAGCAAAAAATCTTCAAAAACAGGCTGTAACATGAAACTGCTAGGCTGGAATTCATATGGAGTGGATCTGAATAGGAACTGGAAATGGCTCTCATTACAATAAATAATTTTCCACTTTAAGTATTCTCACCTTCTTATCCACATCCACCCTGAGTAAATTAGCTCTGATGTAATTAGCTCATCTCTGTATCCCAACTATCTGTTTCTTTTTCTTGCACTTCATGCATCTAACGAAGTGAGTTGCAACTCATGAAAGCTTATGTCATAATAAATTTGTTAGTCTTTAAGGTGCCACTGGATTCCTTGTTGCTTTTGCTGAAACAGTCTAATGTGGCTACATCTGAAACTTGATTTCTTTTGGTAATAAAAATGTTGGGAGCTAATTTCTGTCATGCTCATGAGTGGTGCTTATTAAAGTGAATAACAACAATGCATATATCCAGCATACACTTCAATATACCTTACAAATATTTGAAGTTGCTGTAAATCACAAAAAATATCCTTTTTGCCTTCTTTACAAAGATATGACACTTCTTATTCTTCAGCATGTACAGATTTATACTGTGTATGCAATATAATACACATAACAATCAGAAATTATAGAGTAACACCAGGGATTGCCTGACTTTCTAGTGTCCCCTGAAACTTTTGGGTCAGTGTTTATTGGCAATGCAAAGACTTCTCCCCCTTCCTCTTGTTTTCAGGAATGAAATTGCTCTAGATCAGTGGTCACCAACCAGTAAATCGGGATCTAATGGTAGAACTTGGAACCTCTGACAAGTTATCCTGACTGGGTTGGCCAGGAAGCTATCAAGCACTGGTATTTCAGTTGCCCCTCCACCCACTGTCATGCTACTCCTGCCCTCTGCCTTGGAGCTGCCCCCCAGAGCCTCCTGCTTTTGCTGTGCAGAGTGTGGGAGGGAGAAGAGGGGGGCACTGATGTCAGGGACTCCCTCCACTGTTGTACCCTCTCTCCACACAGTGAGAAGGGGATGGAGGAAGCTTAGCAGTGCAAATCTCTGTCACTTTCATACACTGCGTGTGTGTCTCATTCTCACAAACACACACTATCCTTCACTCTCATCTCCCACCCCGACACATACGTGGGGGGTTGTTACTACTTTTATTGCTTGCAAAGTGGGTTATTTTTGGGTTTTTATTCATCTGTGCATTTCATAATTTTCATTTCTCTCTTACGCTTAAATTTAATTCCTTGGATAGTGAGTTCTAAAATGCCTAACCTCTCATGACAGGAGTCATTATCCCTGTGGTATTTGCTGCTCCTGGAAATGGCTGGCATGTCCCTGCAGCCCCAGAGAAAGGCAGAGCAGGACATGCTGTCCTTGCCTGCAGTCACTACTCCTGCAGCTCCCATTTATCAATAACGAGGAACCGTGGCCAGTAGAAGCTGTGGGCTCAGTGCCTGTAGATGAGGGGCAGCACATGGCGCCATGGATCCATTGCTGTACATGCCAGCTGCTTTCAGGAGTGGTGCAGGGCTAGGGCAGGAGTAAGCCTGCCTTAACCCTGCTGCTCCACCATTTGGAAGCCATCTCAGTTAAACGGTGACCAGCCAGAGCCTGCTTCCTGAACTCCTGTCCCAGTCCTGAACCTCCCCCTACACCCAACCTCCTCCCTCAGATGTGAGTTCTCCTGTACCCAAACACTTTCCCAGAGCTTGCACCCTGAAACCCCTCCTGGACCCCAATCCCCCACGCTGGGCTAAGGCTGGAGACTCTCCCACACTCCAGACTCCTTGGCCCAAGACCAGAGCCTGCACCCCCAACCCTCTACCCCAGCCTGGTGAAAGTGAAAGAGAAAGGGGGTTGGAGTGAGCAGGGCGAGGCCTCGGAGAAGGGTGGAGCAGGGGCAGGGCATCAAAGAAGGGGCGGAAAGGAGGTGGGGCAAGGGTATTTGGGTTTGAGGTAGATCTTACATTGCACTTAAATTGAAAAAGTGATCTTGTGGTTAAAAAGGTTGGAGACCACTGCTCTAGATGGCATTTGTGGAAAATAAAAACAACTCTGAGTGGAAATCGAAATTGAACTGGTTATAAGTTGGGAGATACTTCACCAATAATGCAACTTAAGCATTAGTTTAAACTAAAGAAGAGAACAGCCATACATTGAGTAACAGAATGTAGATATTTTAATTTTTAGTAATGCTTCATGTGCTCCGGTGCCCACATAGAATAGATGGTGCTGAGAAAGTCAAACAATGCAAGACAACTTAAACAGCTATGATATAAACTCATCATGAGTTTTTACATATGAGATTTTAAAAATATAAGATTCTGACTGGGAGGGAAATGTCTTTAATTACACACTAGTCTGTGAGGGGTCTTTTTAATAAAGTATTCCACACCAAAAAAATTAAATACTAATAGCATTTCACCTAATAAAAACCCATGGAAAATGACGCTCAAACTAATTTTGGTCAACCAGCCTTTAAAGCGATTAATGAATAATTTAAAAATCCGTTCTGTCTCTGAGTTTCCTTCTACCTAGCTATCAGTTTGCTTTTTCACATTGTCATATTACTTGTTTTGTTTCTGTTCTGCCATCCACTCTAGAGTCACCCAGCTGTGCCAGTGTTCCGCTTAAGGTTCGGAACTCCTGGCGACGCTCACAGTTTTTCTCACAGTCAGGTAAATGATGCACTGGGAGTAACTGCATCTTTCCAGCTGCACAGAGTAGTAGGTGTGTTTAAAATGTGTGCTGGGGCAAAAGCTGATGATCACTGGTACTTATTTCCACTGTCTGCTTTCATAGTAAGTGCCTATTCCTGTTGCACAGTTGGCAAAGAGCTGTTGGATTACGTACAGGTTTAATGCTTTGGTTTCAGACACCAAAATAATTCTCATTTGCTTTTAAATATATTTTTACTTTGCATCTGTTTTTAAGCCGTTTAGTTCAAAGGCTCTTAATAGAAAATGGCAATGGCTCTCTTGGTAACAGTGATACTTGAATAGTGTATTCCCTTGACATGTCCTACCCTTGCTCTGCTTTTTTTTTCTTTCCCCACATTGAATAGTGAAGGGAAAGTTAAATTAAATCCAATAACACTCTGTTCAGACACTGCTAATGACTCTGACCAAAAGTAGTTGTCAGTAGCTAGTGATAGCTTAGAACCTGTTGTTGATGTTATGCTCTTCGTAGTCATATCAAAAATACTTTTGGTGGTGGAGGGTACAATCTATTGTTCTTATCTGTGGTATCATGATTTTTCATTGCTGCTGGTTGTGGGGCAATTACTGTTATAAAGTTGAATTGATAGCTTCCCCTTCATGTAGCTGTGGCTAGGGGTTTTTTTTATTTCAAGTTAAAATAAAGCATATTTGATCATCTTAATTTTTGTTATTTTCTTGTAGCAGATTCTGATAATAGTGACCAGTCAAATGTAAGTAATTTCTTTACACTATTCTTAATAGCAAAATATTAGTGTGTATAATGTAGAGATTTGCATGATGGTTACAACTAAATCAGTGATTCTTTTGCAAACTGTTTCAAACTAGACTGAACAGGATAGAGAAAACTCAACTCTTTTAACCAAAAGAAAAGAAATATGATCCAAAACGCTTCATACACTTGTAAACAAATATGGGGCTGCATTCTCTCCTCAGTTACACCTGTACGGTCCCATCAGCATCAGTGAAGTTGTACATGTCTACACTGAGAGTAGAATTTTCCTCTTAACCAGGAGAAATGCAGTAGTATGCTGTGTGGATTCCATTTGGCCAGATGGTACATACTTGCTTAACTTTGAGAATGAATAGTCCCATTAACTTTAAGGCTCTGTGACTGTTTATATGTTCCTTCTGATTGCATTCAAAGTCATTGTTACATACGAGAAATGATCAACAGATCAAAATCCATTATCCCTCAAGGAAACCCACATATATTAGAACACAGTGCATTCTGTATTCCATGTACTGCTCATTTGAAAAGACTTTTTTTTTTGAGAATGCATACGACTTATAACGTAGAGTGATATAAAATATGTAGAGGCTTCCATTTCTAAAGAAAAAATGTAACACATCACATAGTGGATCTCTGATCTGACTGAGGCCCATGGATGTTATTTCAATATTAATAATATCTTAAGTCAAGACTTGAGTTTGGATATTGTGTCCAAGATCTGAAAAGTGTGAACATTGTTCTACTGTGATAATTTATTTTTATGCCTTTGGTGTAAGGGGATTATTTTCAGGGAAAACAAACACTTGTTTATTTTTCTCAATTAAATTTGTATATTTATGTATGTAGATCAAATCCTCTTGGAATGTCTTCCCAATTTCTTTTTCTCCTCTAGTTCTACCTGATGTTTTCCTAGTTCTTATTTGCAAACCAAACTATTTTTCTCCAACTTGGATATATTGCAAGATAAAAGCATTTCCAATTGATGATGAAGCTAGGGATAGTGTTAGGTAACCATGAGAAGTACTATAAATTGAAGCAATTATAAATCTGATTTCCACTTCTGGTTTAACATCTTCACTTAAGTGGAAGAATAGCTTATGTGATTACATTGTGTAGCTTTTTAGCATTGTCTGGTGATTTATATTGCTAGATCCTAGTAACCTCATTCAATTTATTTAAGCGTTTCAGTTTTTGGTCCTGGGATCCAGAAGAGGAACGAAAGCGACAGGAAAGATGGCAGCATGAACAGGAACGCTTGCTTCAGGTACTTGTGCTGCTAAATTTCTTCCCACAATTGTTTAGTTGTTTTTCAGTAGAATTGTCACTCTTGTCAGACTTTGAGCAGCATAGTTCACTTTTGACTGTTTAAATTTTAGTTTCAAAACTAAACATTTTATATTAATCAAATAAACCATACATTTGGTTGAAGATAATGCTGAACACAGAGAATTTAATTGGTTAAACTGTAAACAATATTTAAATTTATTGTTGAAAAATCTTTCTGGCTAATTTATGTCTATAAAGAATTACAGTGATTTTTAATTCTCTCATTTTTTGGAGGGGGAATTAGAAATACTAACGAAGGAACAAAAATGAATAATTTAATTAATTTGTGGCAAGTGCTTGTAAAACATTGTTTTGTCAAGCATGTGAAAAAGTAAGTTAATTTTATTAAAGGAAAGAAGTTAAATTTATCAATTAAAAATAAAGTGATTTTTTTTTGTTTTATGAAATACCCTATCATGCCTCATACTTTTAAATGGTAGAATTTTATAAAGATATACTTAAGAAAAACATAAGATCCATGAAAATATATTTGAATTATTTGCTTTTCTTTAGCTTACTTCAATGACATGCTATTTTTCAGTATTGGATTTGTTTTCAGAGATGTGCTGTTTTTAAAAATACAAAAGTAAAATACTGCAAAACATTTTATGACTTAATGTGAGTTGAAGAATCATTATCCACATCTATAATGGCAAAGGTCGTAACTTCTTTATGAGTTTAGTTCTCAGTGCTATGTTTTGCTTATGTCAACTAGAGTTATCTACAATATGTGAACTTGTAAATCAGTTCCATGTATAGGGACTTTTCCTAATCAGCATACACCTTTCACCAGTTCCACCCTTTTCTAACCTCTGTTGTAAGTTATCTGTGCCCTGAACCACCATACTTGGGTAGTAAGCTGATAAAAGAAAATAGAAACACATCTTGGATGGGGATGAGAACACTGAATACCTCTTGCTCTTTAGCACCAAACGTGGTTTTCCAGAATACCAGCTCATTAAGAACAAAGTGCTAGAACTAAGTGATTGGGCAATAAAATGGCAAATGAAATGTAATGTTGATAAATGTAAAGTAATGCACATTAGAAAAAATAATCCCAACTATATATACAATATGATGGAGACTAATTTGGCTACAACTACTCAAGAGAGAGATCTTGGAGTCACTGTGGATAGTTCTCTGAAAACATCCACTCAGCGTGCAGCTGCAGTCAAAAAAGCAAATGGAATGTTAGGAATAATTTAAAAAAGGATAGAGAATAAGACAGAAGATATCTTATTGCCTCTATATAAAACCATGGTATGCCCACATCTTGAATACTGCGTACAGATGTGGTCGCCTCATCTCAAAAAAGATACATTGGCATTGGAAAAGGTTCAGAAAAGGGCAATAAAAATGATTAAGGGTTTGGAACGGGTCCATATGAAGGCAGATTAAAAAGACTTGGACTTTTCAGTTTAGAAAAGAGGAGACTAAGGGGGAGATATGATAGAGGTCTATACAATCAGGACTGGTATGGAAAAAGTGAATAAGGAAAAGTTATTTACTTATTCCCACAATATAAGAACTAGGGGTCACAAAATGAAATTAATAGGCAGCAGGTTTAAAACAAATAAAAGGGTATTAGCCGGGATAGATAGGAATGGTATCCCTAGCCTCTGTTTCTCTGGAGGTAGGTGAAGAGGGGATCATGTGAGGCATCATGTGAGGATTATCTGTGTGATTCCTCCCTCTGGGATATTTGGTATTGGCCACTGTCGGCAGACAGGATACTGGGCTAAATGGACTTTTGGTCTGACCCACTATTGCCGTTCTTATGTTATCTTATGTCTCATGTAGAATCTCTCCAAAACTTTTCCAGAAATCGTGGGGGAAGACTGAGGGTTTGTTTGTTTTGATGGGTATTCTTGGTTTTGTTTTATTTTTGCATCAGATGAGACTTCCATTTCTATCTTGATTTTAACCAGAAGAGTAGTTCACAGGTTCAGGAATAGCCACCAAATACACATTGCATCTTTGGTCTATATTAAAGCGCACAAAACATAAGCTATGTGATTATTAATTGTTTTGATAGTTTTCTCGAAGACTGTATTACTTTTTTTCATCCTGAACTTCATTCATATGCGAACATTGCTTACAAACAAGTACTCTGTTAGATTTTGAAGATTGTTGTTTGCAGTTGGCTAATTTAAGACCAAGCTAAACTTCATTATAAAGTGGCTTCCAGAAACTTTCTCTGTACAGCTGAGTAGTATAATAAGCAATATGAGAGGGGGTTTTTTTTGGGGGGGGGGGGGGAGAGGGGAATTTCTTGTCCTAGGTTAGCAAATCATAGTGGCACACTATTCTCCATCTGCAAAGAAAGAAATTGAAACTTCCTCATGTCACCAATAATGAGCCAAGAGAGCAATCTTGACAGGCTCCAGGGAGGTCTTATTTGTCCTTTTCCCTAGCAAGGAAGAAGATTGGGATGGATGGTAATGAAAATACAGGTTTACATATTTAAAACTGATTACTTTTGACCAGCATTTCCTTCCTGAGCTTAGTATCTTTATACCTCATACATTTTTATTTCTATTTGTTGTTTACTCCATTCCAAAATTAAATCTTCATCAGATTAGGTGGAGTAGATTGCACATTTACCTGGTAACAAAATTTATAATAAACAAATTTCTTCTGGGTCAGGGTTTTATGTTCTCAGTATTTTTAACCTTTGTTTTGCACAGTATTTTGGAGGAAGAAGGTTGTAACCAAAGGGCAGAGGAAATGGCTGTTCCAATAGAATGAAAAGAGTTTTGACACCACAGCATTTTAAAGAGCTCTTTATGAGATTCTCTTTTGATTCAGGACACATGCAAGGCTGAGGAGATTCAAGAAATAATCCCATCCAGGAAGAAAACCAACTACTCAGCTAATCATCGTCTTATCCACTTCAGACCTTTATACAATGTCTATTTATCTTATGAACCTACATGGTTTTTCATCTTTCATTAAATTGTACTAGCAGCAGCTTATCTTTATTAGATTAGTGCCAAAGCTAATATTTGCAAAGCCCGGTTAAATTCAGAAGCTATTTTAGACCCAATGATTAATGCAAAATCCATGCTTTAAATATATTGGAATGTTTTGATAGCTTTTTCTGAACTCTTCATCTCTTCCTAAGCTATGATTGTTTTTAAATGCTTCAGATAAATTTCATTTTGAACAGAATCTAGCATTTGAAAGCTCCTAACTAGCCAAACTTGATATAGCACTTTAAGTGTTTCTGGTGTTTTGCAATAAGCTAAAAGTACTAAACAATATAAAACTTCCCTGGGGACATTGTGGAGGGGAGAGCAAAGAGAAGTTTGTTCGTGTTCTTGTTTTTACATTGCATGCCTGTTTTCTGATGAGCCAGTTTCTAGTGGGTCTAATTTCCTGATACATAGCAGATATTGCAGAACATAAGTACTGCCTTGTAATCATTGCACATAAACTGATAAAAAGAACCCCTATTAAGTTTCCTATTGACTAGATTGTACTGAAATTCTGTACAGGAAAGGTACCAAAAGGAGCAGGACAAGCTGAAAGAAGAATGGGAAAAAGCACAGAAAGAAGTTGAAGAGGAGGAGCGTAGATACTATGAGGAGGTATAACATTCAAAAGAAGCACGTTTAAGAGGAGATCTTGTAGTTGTAGTGCAGGGGTATTTTGCTTCTATGCATTTTTTAAATGTTTTGATAGTGGGATTGTCACTTGCAGACCAACCAGTTCAAAGATCCTTTATGTGAGAAGGTTTACATCTTGGCAATGGACTGTTACTTTAGCTAGTTTTTATTTTCATGCCCTTGTTTTGTCCTATGCTCAAGTCATCCCTTTGTCCTGCTTCAGTGGTGCAGTTAGCTTGGAAAATGTTTGGATCTCTTGAGTTGTTGTGTCATGTTCATTGTTTGTTTTTAATCATACTTTTATGTACTGTAGTTAGGCAGATTAACATGGACTAAGCAGATCTTGAGTAGTAAATGGCATATTGATGACCTCGAGGAGAGGTAAAACATCTTTCTGAACTCTCTGCACTTCTTATGCACCCACCACCACACTGGCCAGCCACATAAAATTACTTAGAAAATCTTACTTTAGGAAATCTGTCTATGCTACAGATGCAGTGACATAGGAATTTAGGAAAGAGGTGTCAGAAGGGTTTAGGTGACATTAATCAGGCATTCCCAATATGAATGTGCACATCAATAAATACGTACATATGCTTGATTAGCAGCAGTCATGACTTCACTCGGCCATGACTAGACCCACAACTTCACCTGTAAGACAGTGGCATTCATAATAATATAATGGGGTTTGTAGTGAAGTTGACTAGAGAAAATTGTGATGGAAGTCCTACCAAATTTTATACTCTTGCTTTTGGAGACTTAGCAAAGCTAGGTATGTAGGCAGTGCAATGGCATATACAATTCAGTGCTGGCAAAATTAAAGAAATGAACATTGGAAGGAGTAACTTCAGCTAATTCTATAATAATAACTCTGTCCTGTTTGAAGAATGGGATAGAGGATAATACTGAAAAATATTACAAAGCCATTAAATAAAATAGTAATACAGTAAAACTCCCAATAGTCCGGCATCCAATAGTCCGGCACTCCTGATAGTCCGGCATCAAAATGGCAAGAGCCTAGTGAGTGAGCTTTGGCAAAAAATGAGTCACAAGGTAACAGCGGCAGCAGCTGAACTGAGCAAAAAGGGTAAAAAAGGCTTAACAAAACTAAAACATTACAGTATACTGTATACAGTATGTACATTAAAAAAGGGTTAAGAACACTTTATATACAGTATATAATGTATACAGTATATATATAACCTGCTTATAGTACCTCCTGATAGTCCGGCATATCTGATAATCCGGCACCACCTAAGTCCCATAGGTTCCGGATTATCGGAAGTCTACTGTACATCCTCACTGGGAATAGTGTCCCATTCTGGTTAGCCCATCACAAAAAAAGATACAGTGTGAGTACTTAGCATTCAGAGATAGGTAATGAAAATGACTTGAGTCTTGAAGCAAAAGCAAAACTGAGAAAAGAACAAATTTCTTACAGAATACATAACTGTCAATTAGAATACCCTGCCATATGATATTGAGTCCAGTTACTTTGTATTGCATGCTCAGCAACTTTGAAGATCGGGCCACTTAGCTAAGTGTCTAAATATGAATTTGTAAGCCCAACTTTATATTCTTGCTTTTGAAGATCTTATCCAGAGTTCCTTGGCAAGCCTCATGTTTAAATCTCTCCTGTTCCTCCTTTCTGCTCCCACCTTTCCTTTAGGAACGCAAGATCATTGAGGATACTCTAGTTCCATTCACTGTTTCTTCAAGCTCTGCTGAGCCCCTCTTCACTTCTTCCTCTGTCACTGAAGGAAATGGGACAGTGGTGAGTGTCTGAGTGCAAACTAGGCGTTAATGAAAACAAGGCAGCAAAGTCAAGTTAGATCATGCCCTAATGATCAACAGAGTCTAGGGATGGCATGAAAGGCAGTTTGTTTTGTGAACCACCCCATCTTACTTTTAAGAGCACTTCTCAATTCGCATAGTTCATTTTTTAACTAATGAAAAAGTCCAGTTATGCCTCTAAGAACTATGGAGTGCTTAAATAAAATGTATTATAAATAAAGAGCCCAACCCCAAAGCAAGTTACCACCATCTCACATTAGACAAGAACAGAGTTAAAGTAAAAGTGGCCAGGAGTTGCACAACTCCCCATTAAAAGCAGATAGTGCTCCTCTTCCTCCCTATCTTCGGTGAGCATAGCTGCCCTCATTGCTACCACTCTGCTTCAGCTGGTGCAGGCTGATGTCACCCCTGTGTTTCACCCTACTTTGATGATCATATGAAGGCCTACATAATCTAAAATTTGCCTTTTGAATATGGGACCTCTTATGTCTAAAGCAAGATGGAAATAACATAGGAATGTTCAGGCTCTGATCCTTCCATGGCTCCTGATGCACCCAGTGCCCCACCAGAGAATGTGTTTCACAAAAGGCTAGTCTGACACATTCAACTAGGCCATGGTCTCCATTGCCCGAAGCAGGGTGTGGTACTGTAGAATAGCTTGCTGAAAAATTCTAATAGAGACAAGGTACAACTAATTTCTACCTCATTGGAGGTTATCAAGATCAACACTTTAATGACCACTCGTGGCTTTGACCTGAGCTAGCTACTTTGAGGTAAAAAGTAATGGCTTGTCTCCACTAGGATTTTACAGCTAGATAGCTAACTTGAATTTACGATCCTGCTGAAAAAACACCAGTTTTGGCAGTGAAGACCATGCTGGAGGCCTGACCAGGTTCTGACAGCTTCCCTAGGCTGCACAGATTTTCCACAGTACTGTCAGCTGTGGACCTACCCAGCACATCCCTTACACTGGGACTTGAAGTGGTCTTCAAAAGGCAGTCTTATGCCTACCTACCACAGTATCTGTGCTAGGGAATCCTCCCATGGCTGGTTAGAGGGTTTTTATGATTTCCTTATGTGGTTCTAACCCTTTTTGCAGGGAGGCCAGACTGGGGGTGAGAAGCACATCCCTAGTACATGACAGCTATCAAGAATAGCTGTGTTTTGCCTTCTAGGAGACTAGAAAGGTTTAGCTTTTACTGGTAAAGTCTCAGTCAAAGCCACAGCTTGGCAGCTTCTCTCCTCATTCTAATGGAGAAGGAGATGAACATTTGTCATCCTGAAGGCTCTCTGCTAGACAGTACCTTTGATATATTACTGTATTTCAGAACTGACAATCAGATTCTAATCAATAATTGTGTTTCTTAGGCAATGGGCAATGTAAATAAATAGTCATTTTGTTTCCCATGGGAGTTCTCAACACCTCATCGTGAGCCTGTATTAATCAGCTTTGTTTCTGAAGCTAAACTTTGAAGACTGATGAATTTTGTAATTATGCTTTGAATGTTGCATTATCTGTCTGTAATCACTGTCTTCTGTAATGGCTACTATGACTCTATGTTGACCCAGAGAGGAAATGCCCTTCCTTGTTACAAGTTCACTATAATCATGTTAATTTTTCTACACACTGCCCCAATCAAATCCAAGATCAGTGTCAGTAAGGTCAAATAACTTTCATTTTTTTTAACATTTTCTCCTTGAAGGCATTTCCTTTATGTGTAACGAATACAGTACGCTGTACATCAGAAGCAGGAAACCTGCTAAACAACCAGTGGGACCCCTGGATGATCGAGATGCTAAAAGAGCACTCCAAGAGGATAGTCATTGTAGAGAAACTAAATGAATTCTTTTCTCCGGTCTTCATGGCTGAGGATGTTGGGGAAATTCCCAAATCTGAGTCATTCTATTTAGGTGACAGATCTGAGGAATTGTCCCAGATTGAGATGTCATTAGAGGAGGTTTTGGAACAAATTGATAAACTTAACAGTAACAAGTCACTGGGACTAGAGGGCATTCACCCAAGAGTTCTGAAAGATCTCAGATGTGAAATTGCAGAACTATTAACTGTGGTTTATAACCTATCATTTAAATCAGCTTCTGTACCTAATGACTGGAAAATAGCTAATGTGACGCCAATATTTAAAAAGGGCTCTAGAGGTGTTCCTGGAAATTACGGACCAGTAAGTCTAATGTTAGTACCGGGCAAATTAATTGAAACTATAGTAAAGAATAGAATTGTCAGACACATAGATGAACATAATTTGTTGGGGGAAAGTCAACATGGTTTCTGTAAAGAGAAATTATGCCTGGCTAATCTACTAGAGTTCTTTGAGGGGGTCAATAAACATGTGGACAAGGGAGATCCAGTAAATATAGTGTACTTAGATTTCCAGAAAGCCTTTGACAAGGTCCCTCACCAAAGGCTCTTAAGTAAAGTTAGCTGTCATGTGATAAGAAGGAAGATTCTCTCATGGATTGATAACTGGTTAAAAGACAGGAAACAAAGGATAGGAGTAAACAGTAAGGGTACGTCTAGACTACAGGCTTTTGTCGACAGAAGTTTTGTCGACAGATACTGTTGACAAAGCTTCTGTCGACAAAGAGCGTCTAGACTACATCCAGTTCTGTCGACAAAGCAAGCCGCTTTGTTGACATGACAGTGTAGCCACAAAGGACAGTGTAGATGCAATAACACCTTCTGCCAACAGAACTCTGTCGACAAAAGGTGTTATTCCTCGTAGAATGAGGTTTACAGCAGTCGACAAAACTGCTGAGTTCTGTCGACGTTATGTTGACAGAACTCAGCGGCAGTGTAGATGCAGGTATAGTTTTGTCGACAAAAGTCCACTTTTGTCGCCGAAACCCTGTAGTCTAGACACACCCTAAGTTTTCAGAATAGAGAGAAGCTAACTAGTGGTGTCCCCCAAGGATCTGTCCTGGGGCCAGTCCTATTCATTTTACTTATAAATGATCTGGAGAAAGGGGTAAATGGTGAGGTGGCAAAATTTGAAGACGATACTAAATTGCTCAAGATAGTTAAGACCAAAGCAGAGTGTGAAGAGCTTCAAAAAGATCTCACCAAACTAAGTGATTAGGTAACACAATGGCAAATGAAATTTAATGTTGATAAATGTAAAGTAATCTTGAGAGAGATCTTGGAGTCATTGTGGATAGTTCTCTGAAAACATCCTCTTGTGCAGCGGCATTCAAAAAAGCAAACAATGTTAGGAATCATTTAAAAAGGGATAGAGAATAAGACAGAGAATATTTTATTGCCTCTATAAATCCATGGTACGACCATATGTTGAATATTGCATACAGATATGGTCGCCTCATCTCAAAAAAGATATATTGGCATTGGAAAAGGTTCAGAAAAGGGCAACAAAAATTATTAGGGGTTTGGAACGGGTCCCATATGAAGACAGATTAAAAAGACTGGGACTTTTCAGCTTAGAAAAGAGGAGACTAAGGGGGGGATATGATAGAGATCTTTAAAATCATGGCTGATGTGGAAAAAGTGAATAAGGAAATACTGTTTACTTGTTCCCATAATATAAGAACTAGGGGTTACCAAATGAAATTAATAGGTAGCAGGTTTAAAACAAGCCAAAGGAAGTTTTTCTTTATGCAGTGCACAGTCTGGGGAACTCCTTGCCAGAAGATGTTGTAAAGACCAGGACTTCAACAGGGTTCAAAAAAGAACTAGATAAATTCATGGAGGATAGGTCCATCAATGCCTATTAGCGAAGATGGGTAGGAATGGTGCCTCTAGGCTCTGTTCGTCAGAAGCTGGAAATGGATGACTATAGAGGGATCATGTGATGATTGCCTGTTCTGTTCACTCCCTCTGGTGCATCTGGCATTGGCTGCTGTTGGAAGATGGAGTACTAGACTGGGTGGACCTTTCATTGGACCCAGTATGGTCATTCTTATGTTCTTACGTAAGCATACGGACAGGCTGTATTATTCTCATACATGTTCTGAAGTTGGGTTCAGGTGAAGATTTTTATCTCACATTGTGGGTTTTTTTTGTTTGTTTGTTTGTTTTTGTAGAACTTGGTGGAACTGAGCAACTCTCAAGAGGAAGACAGACAAAAGGAAATGAAAAGACAGGAAAAATTACCTTGGGAGCAGGAGAGCTCATCGTTGGCAAAAAACAAGAAAAGTGAGCCATGCCCAGAAAAGAAAAGGTGCGTATCAATTCAAGACATTTTAGACAAATGAATATACTTGTAAGGTACTTGATCAGGGCACACAGCAAAATTGTTTTATGTACCGTGCTCAGACTGGGGGCATGGAAGTGCTTGCAACCTCCATTTCTACACATTACACAGCCACCCTGGCCCATAATCTGCCCTAAACTGTTTTTCACAATCTGTAATCAATCCTGAGATTCCCTCACCCTTACCAGACTTCCACTTGGCCTTTTGAAGTTTCTTTTTTACTGGGAAGATACAATGAAATGTATAAATTTTTATATTTTTAAAACAATATTTGAGTCTATCCTTGCTTTTACCTCCTCTCACTTGATTTCCTTATTCGTTTCCCAGTGTCTTTTCCACCTTCCCCTTGCATCTTTCTTCTCACACCTTCCCTTCCCCTCTTTCCATCTTTTCCTTACTCTTTCATCCCTCTGTCTTTCATCCTCCTCTTTTTCTGGTTCTCTATGATCCCTTTCTAAGGCCAGAAGTAACATTGTGATCATGTGGTCTGACCTCCTGCATTGCAGAGGCCATTGAACTTCCCTGAAAAAAAATCCTAGAGCAGATCTTTCAACAAACAGTCTTCATTTAAAAATGGTCACCATGACCCTTGGTAAGTTGTTCCAATGATTAATTACCGTTAAAAATGTACTCTTTATGTCCACTCTGAATTTGCCTACCTTCAACTTCCAGACTTTGGACTATACCTTTTCTTGCAAGGCTGACAAGCTCATTATTAAATACTTGCTCCCTGTGTAGACACTTAAATACAGTAATCAAGTCACCTCAGTCTTAGTAAAGAAGTTAAGTTAAATAGGTTCATTGAGTCCATCACTGAAAGTATGTTTTCTAATCCTTTTATCATTCTCGTAGCTCTTTCCTGACCCATCTTCAATTTACCAGCATCCTTCTTGAAATATGGACAAGGTACTCCAGCAGCATGAGCAGGAGTGCCAAATACAGAGATAAAAGAACCTCCCTGTTTGTACTCAATATGCCCCCATTTGTGCATCGTATGTTCACATTAGCTCTTTTGACCACAGCATCACACTGGGAGTTCATGTGCAGCTGATTATCCACCATGACTCCCAGATCTTTTCCAGAGTACTGCTTTCCAGTACTCCTGTAAGTATGGTCTATGTTCTTTGTTCCCAGATCTATACGTTTAGTGCCATCCCTCCATTTTCATCTTCACCCCATTAGGAAGGAACAAGTCCTCACTCACTAAGCAAGAGCTGTGCCTCCTTCAAGGAGTTACTGGACCGATTCCCTTTACTAGCTATTCTGTATCATTCTGGAACACGACACTCACTCATCCTTGGGTATGGGCTTCTGGAAGGCTGACATTGCTATTGAGGAGGGTTAAGATTATAATATGTGATCTGTGTTGTGGAATGGCTGTTCTCTTGGTTAAGTGTGTTTCTCTGGGTGGTACAATGGTATTGATATTGTACTGCTTGGGCCATTTACTACCTATGAAGCGCCCCCTTGTGGCCAAAGGTCACATAGCACTGTTTTCATTTTTTTGCTTTTATGGCTGTGTCAGGTATGTTCTGTATAAAGCAATCTTAACTCACACTACGGTGGTGTCTTTTTGTACTAATTTCCCTGCTTCTTCTTAGGTTAAGAAAGGGTCTCCAATTTAGCAGTAGCTGCTTTTACAGAGAACCAGGATCTCTACTCCTGAACTGGCCAGATGGTTTGGCCAAGAATAGGATTTTCGGTGCTAGTAGCCATTGCTTTGACAAGGAGCTCCTGAGGAGACTGAACATTATGCAGAGAGCAAATCATTGGCACAATAGCTGTTGACTTGTCAAAAGATGCTGTTCTATGTGATGCTGTTACTGCCGCATACGGGCACTGAAGGCCTTTCTGTATGTCAGGCCAGCAAAGAGAGTCAGCATAGATTACCATCTCCGTTTATTGCCAGTTCATGATTATTACCCACACTGGTCTATTATTGCTAACACATAGATATCAATATTAGTTGAACATAAGAGGTTCACTTACAAAAGCACAGTAATGGCACTCTAGCTTTGTGTATATCATGTGATTTGCTTTTATTAGCAATGTAAATGAAGTGCCCACAGAACACCCAGAGATTATTCTTCAGTGGGGAAGTGAGCAGGATCACCAGGCATCAGTGACGGCACACAGCTCACCTGCCCTACTGAATCTGCCATTGACTCAAGGTAAGATTCCAAACAATCCAAAGATTGGTTTTGATTGTCCAGGAAATTTGACAGGTTCGTAGAGTGATTTAATTAAGATGAAATTGTGAATTTCCAAAATAATTGAATGGGTGTTATTGCTGTAGGATTTAAACTTTACCTAGGTTCAAAATTTGTTTAATACAAGCTAAGATAAATTACTTTAAGTGGTAAGTAGCTTTGGATCCTTGGCATTATATGCCATGAGAGGCTGAGCACTTAAACTCCAGCTGGGAAGCTAAATAATCAGACTCTGTGTGCACAACAGTTTAAAGTATATCCTGCAATATAATTTAATGTCAAAAAAATCATTAACACGGAGATACAGTTGCCTAATGTTGCCTCAGTCCCTTCCAGAACATTGAGTTCAGCAAAACTCAGACATCTGAAAACCAAGAATTACAGGTAAGGTAGCTACCCCTACACCTTTAGCTCTGCCCTTGGAACAAGAAATAGCCACTGGGAATTAACTGCACGAACCCCATCTGCAGTCACTGTTGTTACTCTCAGAGGTATAGCTGTGTTAGTCTGTAACTTTAAAACAAGTAGTCCTGTGGCACCTTAGAGGAGACCACCAAATATATATATGGTATGATGAGCTTTCAAGGGCAAAACCCACTTTCTCAGATCAGCAGAGAGGAGGAAAAAAAGGGGGACCCTCACAATTTATAACAGAAAGAGAAGGGAGAGGGGGAAAAATTACCTGTCAATTCTAGTGACTATGCTAATAAGACTAATTGAGTGGGCTGGAAGTGTCCCATGCTTAGCTTTTGATGTCAATTGGATGTTGAATGTAAGGAAAGCAGGTTTTATAATTGGTCATCCAGTTCAAGTTGTTGTTCAAGCCACAGGAGACAGTGTCAGATTTGCATGTTAAAGTCAACTCTGCACTCTCCCTTTGTAGTTGGCTTGTGAAATTCCTTTGTAGAAAAATAGCTATTTTAAAATCTGTTAATTAGTGTCCAGGTAGGTTAAAATGTCCCCCTGGAGGTTTCTGTGTGTTACCACCTCTAATATCTGATTTGTATCCATTAATCCTTTGTTGTTAGATGTAGCTGTCTTGAATATCAGAGGAATAAGATGAATCCTTTTGGAAGGTCTGTGATTATGATTTGAGGACATTTGGGGATTAGTTTGAGGAGCATCTTAGAGCTGTGATTGTAATGAAAGAAGTTTATTTTCAGATTTGCCTTGAGAATGGCTTTCACACGTCCAAGTTGTTAGAATGCATTAACTTAATAAAATGCTGGTTTTGTAATTTGGGGTCTATTTCTCAGGAGCCTCTTGATTAAATAGCTCCACATTTGGAACACTAAACCTATCCTATACTTCCATAAGGCACTGCAGATTTCAAGATAATTCATGTAAGCATACAGATTTTAGAGCACTAAATATTGTCTTTTCAACAAGAAGGTCTTCCTTCCCAACCTCAGCTACAGCAGAGCTGGTGCACCATTATAATATTTTATGACATGCATCTAGAGGAAGAATAAAGGGGAGGAGCTCTACATTTCCATCATCAATATTGGCCTCACTATAGAGGCCAAAATCCCCATCCTGAACCATTTTTTTTAGTTGACAGACCTGAAGGAACTGTCTCAGATTGAGGTGTTGATAGAGGGAGTTTTGGAACAGATTGCTAAATTAAGCAGTAATAAGTCACCAGGACCAGATGCTATTCACCCAGAGCTCTGAAAGAATTCAGATATGAAACTGCAGAACTACTAACTGTGGTATATAATCTGTCACTTAAATTAGCCTCTGTACCAGATGATTGGAGAATACCTACTTTGATGCTGATTCTTTAAAAAGTCTCCAGGGAAGATCCCAGCAATTCCAGGCTAGTAAGCTCTACTTTGATACAAGGAAAATTGGTTGAAGCTATAGTAAAGAAGAGAATTAGCAGGCACAGAGATGAACACAACACGTTGGGGAAGAGTCAATATGGATTTTGAAAAGGGAAATCGTGCTTCGCCCATCAGAATTCTCTGAGAGGGGGAACAAACACGTGGGCAAAGATGATCCAGTGGATATTGTGTACTTAGACTTTCAGAAAGCCTTTCACAAGGTCCCTCACCAAAGGCTCTTACGCAAAGTAAGCAGGCATGGGATAAGAGGAAATGTCTTTTCATGGACCAGAAACTGATTGGGGAAAATGATAGGAATAAATGGTTTTCATAGTGAAGAGAGGTAAATAGCAGGTCCTCCAGGGATCGGTACTGGGACTGGAGGCATAGCCATGGGGGGAGGGTCTGAGTGGATGGTGGTCCATCCACTTAGCATCCAAGCCCACCCAAATTGGGCCCAAAGCAGGAGCTCCACAAATCCACAGACTGGGACTCCTCATCCTGGCTTGGGGTTTGAAACTGGGGCAGGAGGAGAACACGGCTGGGCTGACAGACACTGAGCCAGGGTCAGGAGGGCTATATGAACATCTTTAAGTTGCTCAACTGCAGCGTTCCTGCATTTATTCCTGATGGGAAAACATACTGAATATAATCTGGTGTCTCTTCTTACAACTGTTAACAAGAATATATTGGCCTTATTTCTCTTAAGTGCTGTTGCCTGTTTTACTGTCATGCCTTACTCTTTTTGGTACCCACAAGTTATATTCATTAAAAATAATCTTGTCAAATGTTTTTTATCTGAAGTATTCAGTTTACCCCACTCTGTAATTTCAGATGCATCAGGGAATCAGCAGTTCACAAAAAAGTCACCACACATTTCAGAAGAAGTTAGACAGAAAACATCTCTGGATCAGAACATAGGCCAGCAAGCTAATTCCCCAGGAGAAAGGAGGAGGTGGGTCATAGAAATGTGCTTGATCACACTCTCTACCAGTCATGAGATGTCTTTTTAAATGCATTATAATAAAATATAGTGTAAATTTTGAGAAGTTTTGTTAACTTTGTTACTTAAAAACATGCTATTTTGTTCGACCAATGCTGATTAATCATGCCATGTAGAAATGTAGCTAGTTACTGGCTTTCTTACATCATGCCAACTTTTATTAATTTTAGTTCCTTCAATTCCTCTCTCTGTTGAAGCCCACAACCTAGCTGCTGCCACTGCTCCTATGACGTCTCCTTAGCTCTTTATCCCCTGGAATGTAAAAAAAGTTACTATATTATGTTTGTGTTCATTGTATACTCTAAATATATATAGACCATGCAAAGTGGCAAAGTTAACTTTGCTCTAGACACCTGGAGGGAAATTCTGACCCCGTTGAAATCAATGGCAAAATTTCCATTGACTTTTGAGAACCTAACTTTTCAAGATGTAATACTCATCTTTGCATTTCATAAGAAATGTAATCTGAGTGAAAGCAGTCAAGGCCAGAGTGAAATATTAACTAATTTTCTTTCGATGCTGAAATAGATTCTGGCTGCTACTTTCCATTTCCATATTCTTTGTCTTAACAGATCTCTATATAATAGTATTCTGAAATTTAGAAGAATAGATACTAAGATTAGTATTTTTTTTCTGGATCTATACTTAGACTTTGTTTCTCTGATACTTTGCCCTGCATTTTTAGGTAAGCATTATTAAAGAATAGTTTCTGCTTTCTCTGTAAGGGAGACTTTTTGACTTAAGTTTCACAAGCAAAGTATCAATATTGTATGTTAGAGAAATATTTTAGAGCTCACAATTAAGCATTGATTAGGATCTGTTTGCTTGTTAAAATACATTAACTCAAACTTGTATACATATGAATGCCCTGTCTCTGATCTATAACTCTTGTTTCACCTCTCTTGTTTTTCCTCATTTATCCTTTTAATTATAATACTATTTAAGTCTTTGATTGGAGGATGTCCAATCAAAACTAACCAGCTTAGTTTGATTTTCAACTCTTTAATACCCACAGCAAACTGCCTTTGAACAATTTATATATTGAAAACTAGTATTGAAGTTATTTAATAATAATTAGTACATATGAGCAAAATATGATCTGATCACACACAACTTTTGACAAGTGAGATAAAAATGGTCTGATTTTTCATTACAAATTATTTGCTTAGCTCTTCCTGCATCCCTTGTTGTCCAGGTGTTTTATTTTTTTTTTGGCCAGGGGAGAGGGAGCTTTAATGAAGCTACCATTCAATATGAATAACTATTGTTGCTAGACTAACACTCCAAAAAACTATTTATTCTTTGTTGAAAAAACAGGGATTGTTTATATTAGAGTTGATTAGCAATAGGGATTGCTTTTAAGCAGAAGAGCTGAATTTTAGTTCTGGCTTATTTGTACCTCATAAGTATGAGCCTGCTAGGATTTTTATTTATTTACTTTTAATCTTACTATAACTTTCTCTTCTGTACTTCAGGATAGGCTGTCATGAGAATTTCAGGTCTGGGCTGTCATCTCCATGCTCCCCTACACTTCAAAGCCAGTCACCCAACAGGTACCAAAGGTCAATAAGGAATTTTGCAGACTGACTAATTTTTAAAAATATAACAGCAAGGGAAACTTCAAAGATAAATTGTAGCAAATCAATTCTATTAATATTATTTTAACATTATTGGTATTTTCAAATACCCCTGAAATGCATAATTTTCCATCATACTTTTTTATTCCCATTGTTGTTGTCTGCTTCAGTATTTATAGAATAAAATTCAGTTCGGTGTAAATATTAGTTATGGGGACTCAATTTTGCTATAAAATTCCAAATATAATATAAGCCTTAGTTTAACAAAGCATTTAAGCACGTGTTTAACTGTAAGCACAAGAGGGCATCTATTGGCTCAGGAGTTGAAGTTTAAGAACATGCTTGAGTGCTTTGGATCATCAGGGTCAGATTTTGTGGGGACCTACCACTCCTATTAAAAAACATGCATTATTATTCATTTGACACACACACTCACACGCACTGCAGTCTTTGATCTATATATCCTCCTACATAAAACTAGAATAGAGGCAGAGTGTGGGGTCTAGATTATAAATCACTCTTTTCCCCCCCTCATATGCAACACTAGTCTTTGATTCAGTACTATCAAAATATCACTTCAAGTGTTTTCAGCTGTGTGTAGGTTTTTCCAATTTAATCTAGTTTTTAGCTGGAGTACAGAAAGTATATCCATTTAAGCTTTGTTGTGGAAGTTCTTCATGAGACTGATATTTCAACACTTGTTCACAGAAATCCACTCCTTAATTCCCAGACTTGAAGCACATGTTGATTTCTTTGATATCTCTACACTCATGCTAATCTCTTAGAGACCTAATTCTCAGGGAGCTAAGCAGCTTTCAATGAGACGTAAGTGCCAACCTAAACTAAATGTTTAGCAGAGGGTTGGTTGAATGGAGGGCGATGTTTGATCCAAGAATTTATTTATACAGGTTTAATGCCTCACAAAGTTCTCCTTGTATAATTTGAAATAACACAGAATATTTCTACATTTTGTTAGAGTGCACCCTTTTGCCAGTGCAATTTGCATTGGAAACATAACCACTGGTGCCTTTATTTTCAACCTCTCCTCTTGTTTTTGCTAATGCTAATAATCTAATGGCAGATGGGATTTTTTTCTTTTTTTGTTGTTTGCAGACTATGGGGTTTGTTTGTTTGTTTGTTTGTTTGTTTGTTTGTTTGTTTGTTTGTTCTCAACAAGTTTTCCCCAGAGTACCAGCACCTTTTTTCTTACAAAAAAAGCACTGGGCTTAGGTATTACAGTAGCACTTATGTTATTCTAAAGACTATCAACACACATACGAAGATATAGTCACTGCCTGAGAGTTTACAAGCTAAGAAGATGGACAAAGAAAGGAGAAGAGAAGGGTATTAAACATACAATAAAATATTTTAAATATTAACTCTGCCAAGTACCCCCCTACATAGCATGTATTAGTTGGCTAATTTCTTGAAGGCATCACAAGACCTTTGAGAGGTTTGAAGGAAGAGGACAGTGGCTTTACTGATTCACTTGCAAGGTCATTCCATGTATAAGAGGTGTCATGGAAGACTGTGAAGCTGCATTGGGAGAAGCATACAAATGGAGAATGGAGCAGGGTAAAACAATAAAGTAAGTAGAGAGAAAAATAGATTTGTGTGACTTTTGGCAATGATGGGAAGAAGCTCAAACTTTATGTGCTAGAGAATGGGAAGCCAGTGGGGTTTTTCAAAGAGCGACCAACAAGCTCAGAGCAACAGACAAAGATGAGCAGACCACCATTTGTAT
Source organism: Rafetus swinhoei (assembly GCA_019425775.1). NCBI lineage: Eukaryota > Metazoa > Chordata > Testudines > Trionychidae > Rafetus > Rafetus swinhoei. The sequence continues at coordinate 45,812,415 of CM033449.1, forward strand.
GGATTTAAAAGAAATAATGTGGGTGTCTGGGAGGCGAGAGCAGGAGTCGACAAGATGGAAGATGGAGTTTATGGATGAGGGTTTTAGCTGTCGGGCAGCTATAGGCAACCTAGACTAGTGAGTGAGCTGCATGAACCATAGAATACTAGAACTGAAAGGGACCACGAGAAGTCATCAGGTCCAGTCCTCTGCCCTCATGGCAGGAACAAGCACCATCTAGCTAATCCCTGATAGATGCCTAGCTAACTTACTCTTAAATATCTCCAGTGTTGGAGATTCCACAACCTCCCTAGGCAATTTGTTCCTGTGTTTAACCACCCTGACAGGAAGTTTTTCCTAATGTCCAGCCTAACCTCCCTTTCTGCAATTTAAGCCCATTGCTTCTTGTCCTATCATCAGAGATCAGCGAGAACAATTTTTCTCCTTTCTCCTTGTAATACCCTTTTAGGTACTTGAAAACTGCTATCATGAGTGGCCTCCATCTCAGTGGGCTGCAAGACTGTCATAACCAAATGGTCTCCCAGGATAGAATCATTTGCTAAATGTGCTTGTGTACCTAGAATTTGTAGGGTATATCAAATGAACCACAGCAGTGCTTTGTATTAAGGACAATGTACGACTCTCACAGTCAGTGAGGAGTTCCAAAGAGAATGGAGGGAAGCCGTTCTCAGTGGTGACAGATGACAAAAAAAAAGGAGCAATGGTCTCAAGTTGCATTAGGGGAGGTCTAGGTTGAATATTAGGAAAAACTATGTCACTAGGAGGGTGGCAAAGCACTGGAATGTGTTACCTAGGGAGGTGGTGGTATCTCCATCCCTAGATATTTTAAAGTCCGGGCTTGACAAAGCCCTGGCTGGGATGATTTAGTTAGGGTTGGCCCTGCTTTGGGCAGGGAGTTGGACTTGATGACCTCCTGAGATCTTTTCCAACCCTATGATTCTAATCCTGCACGTGGGCAACAGTAAACAACATGTCTCATGAGCCACACATAAAACTTTGATGGGCTTCATGTGGTCCTCAGAACACAGGTTGCTCACCACTGCTATAGATACTGAAACAAAAAAGATATTTTTGTTCATGACAAAAATAACTTCCATTCTTCCAGGTTATGAACCCGAGTAACAGAGCAGATGGTAATGTCAGCAGTGACAGAGAATAAATGGCAGGATAGGGAGGGCTTGGAATAAAAAGTTTATTTTTGGCCACACTAAGTTTTTTAATTAGTGGCAAGATATCTAGGAGAACAATTTGAAGAGAGAGGATGAGATGCAGAATTGGATGGAGAGAGAGATAGATTAGAAATGTAAAAATGGATATGAGCTTTGGTTAAAGCCATATGAGGAGATAAGTTAATCTAGGAAAAGAGTGTGACGATAGAATAAGTGGGTTCCATGCTTCACATGGGATGCCCAGGGAGAATGGAGGGGGGGATGAGGTGAGGACCCTTTGAGAGACACTGAATGAAGTCAGAGAGGCAGGAGGAAAACAGATATAAGAAACAGATGTGAAAAATAAGGAAGAGATAACTTTGAGAGAGGGCTGGTCCAAGAGAATAAAAATGGAAAACTCACCAAGGTGAGCCAAGACCTGGACAACAAGAAATCTTTGAGGAGTATTTTAAGTGTAGTTGTTTGAGTGTTTGCTCATGTTGATTCCATTCTAGGTGTGCATTCACCCATGTGCATGGCCAAGAGAATTTTGCCTTAATAGCACCCATAGGGCTGTCTTTGGTACCCTCTAGAGTGCCGCCCTCATCCGTGGTATATCCGGTGCTTACCTCTCACTTCCTTCTTACCACCCATGGTGATCAGTCGGAGTGTCTCTCTTGCTTGACAAGTGCTAACGTCTTTTCTCTTCCCTTGGATTTCATGCCTTCAGATCTTTTGTTCATTATTGATAGTGTTAGGTAGTTAAGTATTTAAGTGTTAGTTGATCATTAGAGTCCCAGGCCGGACTTTGCCTGAGCTGGGGCATGTCCTGGGCTCCCAGGTTTAAGCCCTACTCAGGACTGTGCCTGTAAGTGACCCCCCCTAATAGCTGCCTTAAGTGCTTGGGAGAGTCAGATGTCAAAAAGGGTTGCTAGATCTGCAAGAACTTTCAGCCCTGCACCCAGAAGAAGAGGGATATTTGCCTCAGGGCTCTCCTGATGGAGTCCACCCTCTGCCTGGCTTCCAAGGCTTCTATGCAGGCTGCACTACGCACTTCAGCTTCCATGCACAGTGTGCCGCTGGCACATGGCTCCTCCTGGTGTTGTTAGCCATCACTTGTACTGAAGATGAAGGCTAAAAAGTGCTCCCTGGCACTGAGCAAGAAGGCCCAGGGGTCATCCAGCCTTCCAGCCTTCTCCAGAGCAGCTGAAGTGTGTCTCCATAACTGGAGCTATTAGCCCTTTTAAAGGTCTGCCACCAACTCCTGTGAATGGTATGGGACCCACAACAGGACCTACTCTGTCGTCATCCCAAGCCCAGGCAAAGAGAAATCAGCTTGGAAGAAATTAGCTAGTTAACAGTGCTGAGGTTGGGAGGACAATTGGGAATAGCTTGTACTTATATTTGCCATTTAAAAGTTATTATAAAGTACGTACAATTTTATATAGTGGAATATATTCCTCTCTCCTCATTCCTTCCACATGCTGATTATGTTTTTAGATTATTAGTTCTTCAGAATTGGGAGTTTGTAACTTTGTTAGTGTTTTTGCAGTGCTTAGCAAAATGGGCCCTGATCCTGAAAGGGACCTGGTCTTTCTGGCACTAGTATATTAATAATACTAAGTACAGGTTGAATCTCTCTAGTCCGGCAACATCTGTGGTCTGGCATGACTTTAGTTAGCTGGATGTCTACTTGTCATGGGTGTGGCCAAGTTCTCACAGTGCTGTAAAGTTTGTCTGCAGATGCCAGTCCTGGCTTTCAGTGTGCTGTGCTGTTGTTTAGCTCTAATTTACCCCTAAATATCTAAGAGCCCAGTAAGCAATGGAAATGTTACTAATGCCAATAGGTGTAAGCATAGTTTTTATGCTTTATCTACTTATTTCCTTGTGCCATTACAGTAAAGTTGTGTAACAACACTAAGACTTTTATGAAGAGAGCTGATAAGCCATGGATAGGCATAGGCTTATATAGTGTGTATCAGTATAGTCATATATTATTAAGCTATATTTCAAGCATTGTTCCATTTATTCACCTCAGCAAAATAGAACTACTGTAAAAAGAGACCCAATTGCTACAATATTCACCTCCCATGGTTTGCAAATTCTCTGGTTCGGCACCCATCAGGTCCCGAGGGTGCCAGGCTAGAGAACTTCAACCTGTAGTAATAAATCAGTCATTGGGGGGAGGTAGGAGAGAAGTTTCAAATGAATGCTTTGACATATGCTTGCGCAGTGATAAGACATAACATAATAAGCTACAAAAGAGTGTGCATATGTAACCCATCGATGTACAGCTCAGCTATAATATGAGAGAAGACAGGCAAATGTCTCTTTATCTACCAGAAAAGTGCATTAATGCACACCTTGCACTAGGCTATTGCTACTGGAATATTGCTGACATTTTTACATTAAAAAAACCTTAAAATATTGGTTTTGGTGTTTATGCAATATAGCCTTCCACTATGTCAAGAACTTCCTAATAAAAGGAAAGAGAAAAGTAATAGGAACAAGATTATAAATAAACACATTCTTCCATCACTTTTTAGCTGCCCAAAGAGAAGCAACAATCAGATGATGGCAATAGAAGGTGGGCAGAATTCTAAAACTAACAATGAAAAGTTTTGTGCTTAGTTTCAAAAAGTTGGTCTTAACATCCCATGAACAGCCACACCTATACATGCAAAATATCATGGACCTCAAATCAAGAGATCTTTGAAGAGTCAAATATCACTATATAATAGAAGGATGCTGTTTAACTGGCCCAAGATCATCTCAGAATAGTCCCATATAACCAGAGAGGAAGCAAGAGATGAAAGTCAACTCAGTACTGTAAAGTAGTCTCAATATATATTACATTCTCAAAACAGATGCTGCATCTGCATGGATTAAACCATTTTTTAAATAAATACCACTTTAGGTAAATGTGATTAGGAATTACCAATTGCTGCTAAGATGCTGCAATTCATAAATAACTAGGATGAACCAGCCTCTGGATTACAAGCACTGAGCAGTAAGATGTAAAACATTTAAATCTCTGCATTAAAATGCTTCAGAGAATCAGTTCTCCTACAGTGATCAAAAATAGTAGCTGTAGATAAAAGAAAAAAAAGCAATTAATCTTTTCTGGGGATACCTGGCAAATCCATTCCCTTTTTTTAATCTTTAGAAACCCGATTTTCAGAAGTGCTGAAAACATGCAGCTCTCACTGATTTTAAGGGGAGCTTCAGATGCGTAGCCTGAAAACCAGGTCACTCTTTGCAGACGCTTTGGGCAAGAACTATATGCACTTTGTGTGAATCTCATACCCAGTCCTGGTTCCTTTCAACTGGGTAAAAGGGGCTGGAGCAGTCTTACAGATGCTCTAAAAGCCTCTGCTCCAGCTGTAGAAGAATTCCCTCAGCAAAGAAACTGAATAAGACAGCTGCAGGGATCTTCCAAAGACTCCTGTTCAAGTCCCATCACAGGAGGCATACTTGGGGTGGGAGGGGCATGTAAGGGATGGGTGGGCATGTAGTTGCCAAGAGGTAGGCAGTGTTGGAATGATTCTGGGCAGCTCTAGCTGGCCAGCGATAGGCTTACTGAGTTATCCAAATTACACCAGGAATGTTCTGCCCTCTGCAATAGCCCACAGTTGGGAAGGCATAAAGATGGCTTAAAGCCATCTTAACCCCACTACCACATGGGTTGCATAGACTCTCTTGCTGTGTTATCTAGCACAATGCTAAACACACTGAGGGCAATTGCTTAAAATATATTGCAGCTAGGCTTTTGGGGTTACATTTACAAACAGGCAGAGCACACTTTAAAAAAATAATCCAAAAACTAATCAAAATCTGGGCACAATACTGCTTTCAATTTTCACATTCTTCTTAAAACCATTATAAACTTCACTGAGAAAATAGAAACATGGGGTAGGCCTGGAGCATATTCTGAAATTGTAATTGCATTTTTACCATTTTAGTCTTCTAATTGTCTTCAAATTAAGTCTGTATTTTAGTCTTCAAATTAAGTCTGTGTATTCAAACACAATTAATTTTGAGATTTATTTAAAGGCACTTTGCAGAGTACAAGATGGCTCAGTGGGATAGAATGCCTTTCTCCTCTAGATCAAAGCTAGCCTACTACTTGTAGTAATCATAAGTAATTACCACTTCATAGATATTTTTTGTTGGCCTAATATACCTGAAATATTTTGGAAATCTAGTTCCTAGAAGACCTGAATCTACAACTCTAGATAGAAGCTTCATCATAATCGCTAGCCTTAGTTGGGAGTATTAGCAGAGGCACCAGGTATTAGGGTTGAGAGATCTCTGAAGAATAGGATGTAGAGGTCAAGGTTGAGACACAGATTGCCATGTTTTGACATTCATTACCACTTCTGGTATTGCTAATAGAGTTCTTCAGTGACTTGTGTGAATCTGACATCTTCCAGGAGTCCTAGACATTCGCTAAAAGTTAAATTAAAAAAGCCTACATTGTGATGTTTAATTCTCATTTGCCTGCAAATTCAGTTGGTCAAGGGATCCTTAGATTAAAAATACTTTAAAAATGGATTTCACTACAGAGTCTAAAAATAAAAACAGACTGTTTTACTCTGCAAATTGGGTTGTCAGGAGAAGAATTAAAAGAAAAAAAGCAAAAGAGGAAAAATGTGTCAGTTCTAGTTTTGAAACAAACACTTGAGAGGATTGGAATTGTATTAAAAAGGGGTTTTCTGTCAACACTGGTAAAGTGAATCATTCACTTGCTAGGGATTTTTTTCTGATTGCAGAAAGAGTTGCTTGAAAAAAGGTAAAAGTAACCTAATGGCACCATGGGTAAAATTTTTAAAATTGCCTAAGCAATTTGGAAAGCTAAACTCTGTTTTCAAAAGTGTCTTGGGCATTTAGGACCCTACGTCTCATTGAAAGTCAAACTGAGGTAGAGCGGTGCAGTGGCTTAACCCAGAGCACACAGTAAGTCAGTGGCAGAGTCAAGATTATAACTCAGGATCCCCTGACTCCAAATATTTCACCTCTAGACCAGCTCTTAATAAAACTGCATTAACATTTGTTAGCACTCTGGACACATTGCTCTTAATTTAAAAAAAACTATATTGTCTTTTAGGTCTGTCAGTGGAAAGAAACTATGTTCTACCTGTCGGCTTCCTCTTGGAAAAGGAGCTGCCATGATTATTGAAACACTTGGTCTATATTTTCACATTCATTGCTTCAGGGTATGACTTCATTATTATCTTGGTTGCTTTAAAAAAATGTAATGCGACCTATGCCATGGTTACTGTGGAAAGATAGCATGTTGTAATTAGTGATCATGAATACTGGAAATGGAAGGAAGATATTCCACACCACTGTTATGTATTTGTATTGAAGTGGAGTTGGAATTGTGTAAATTTTGTTTCTATCCTATCGAATAGTTACATCAATGGTTATATTAATTGCTAATAAACCACAGGTCTTGATTCGAGTAACTGTGCATATATTGTTCCACAATTCTCAATAACAGAAGTTAGAGACACTGGTTAATGTCCAGTTTACATGTCATTTCCCAGGTATATAATAATAATTAATAATAATAACCAAATTAACCTTGTAAAGTACTTGTGATCAACTCTCTCCACCCATACATTTTCAAGTGATCTTGGAGAGCTTTCACTGCTTAACATTTTAGAAAAATGATATAAGAATTATGCACTATCCATTTAGAAATGGTTATAGATAAATAAAGTACCTCCCACTTTAATCTGTTGTTTTACACTTTATCTTGTAAAGTATATGTTGACTGTTCCACACACCTGAGATTCAGATGCAGGACAAATTCTATGTCAATGTGTTCTGTGACCCAATCACTGAAGTTTGAAACTGTGTTGATACTTTTCTAGAGAGCTGTATTTGACCAGACTTCTTACTAATTAGATACCAAACCAGTTTCAGATCTCTGTTTAGATAGAATGTAAGTGTTGGATGGAAGAAAGATGGATTAAACATTCCATCACTTGCTCCCCTTTCAAATATTTGTGCTAGTATTATGTACTTGGTAGTTTGTGATCCTTGTGTTACATGCAAATGATTTTTAAGTCTTGCTTCTTCCTAGTGCATATGGGGGGAAACGATTAAAATTGCAGTGCCTCAATGGTGACATTGACCAGGTAGCTGAAAAACTATTGCAGATTTTTTTTAACCAACATCTTAAAATATCCCATAAAACCCAAATTGCTGCTCTCAACTTTTACTTTGTAAAGGAGGTAGCATATAAGTAAAGGTGGGCAAACCTGTTCCTCTCAATCAAAAACCAGAGCTAACCTTCTGCCTCAGAAAGGGATATGCATGCAGGCCTTTTCCAATGTCTTCGTGAATATGCTTTTCTGATTTTCAGTAAGACCTTTCTCAAGCAAAGGGAGTTTTACAGAGAGTGTTCTTTTGGTATTTCTCAGTCAGCTAAGCTAGTGATTTCTAGAAATCTCATTAGAACACCTGCTCTCAAAATATCTCTAGCCTGCTTTACACAAAACACATTCAGATAAGCATCCAATAACTGTCCTGATCTTTGCCACCTCTGAGCTTTCTGAGGTTTGCCTGTTATAAAGGGCTCCATTCTATTGTAATGTCTCAGGCAAAATCCTAATTGATTTTAATGTGCATTTAGTCTATGTGAAGACTTACAGGATCAAGCCCTAAATTGCCTGCTCTAAAAACCCTGCTTTTAGACCACATGAAATCTTTTTTATCTCACAAAGAACTCATTAAATGAAAATCTAAACATTGGAAAGAACAAGATAAGAAAAAAAGAAACCTGTCCCATCAACCTTCCCCTTCTCCATTCTTTTTCATCTAATAGTGTGGAATTTGCAAGGGACAGCTTGGAGACGCAGGAAGTGGGACAGATGTCAGGATTAGAAATGGTCTTCTCAACTGCAATGAGTGTTACATCAGATCCAGAAGTAAGTACCAGATTGCATTTTAAGATAGATGTCCATAGTGGTTTTCCTTCCACAGTACATTCTAGAGTTAATCTTGTCATTTTAAGTGAATACCTAATTTTTTTCCAACAACTGTGCATATGTTCAGATGTAACGTAACAATATGAAGTTGTTGTTACTATCCGTTGCATTCAAAATTCTCACCCTATCCCCCCTTTATTTTAGTTTTGTAATGTAATGCATTAATAATGTTTGGTATTTTAAACTTTCTCAATTTTAATTGCTATTCATATTTTTGAAAAAATGGGAAGTGTCACTATCAGTCTTAACACACTTATCACCAGCCTTCCTCACTTTGATCTTCTGTCTGATCAAAAAGGGGATCAGATCCTGTGACTATTGCTCTTTAATTGGCAGAAGAGTCCCTGTTAAGCAGAAGTAGACATCCCATCCCACGTAATGTCTAAATACATGGCCCTTGCAGCAGATTCAGACCTTGTATGTCCTCAAGATTCCTGTTCTTGGATCTCTCACTTGTCATCGGAGAGTGTAGATACTTCTGCTTGGGATAGTCCAGATTGTATTCCTATCTACTATGCCATCTACAAGTGATTGATATCAGATCAATATAGAATTTTAACCGCTTTTCTTCCTTTCCCTCCTCCCTGCACAAAAAAGTCTAGCTGTATAAATCTAGGGACAAATATATTTCGGTCCACAACTTGTACTCATAATGTATTAATTTTTGAGCTTAGAACTAATTCCATATTCTTATAGATAGAGGGTGCTGTTGCACAGTCTCTCATTCATTTGCACAATTGCTTTTATTTGTTATGGAACTCTTTTAGGCATCTTATATCAAACCAAACAAAATTAGAAAATTTATAAATACTTCTTCATGTTTATGGACTTGATCATACAAACTCTTACTAGGTGCTAGGTGGCTGGGGGAGAGCCAGGGCTGCCTGCCCTTGGGGGGGGGGGGAGAGGGAGTTGGTGAGTCAGGGGGCACAATCCCCTAGTATTTTCAGAACTAGCCAATTAGCCCGTCATAAAACAGGATTTTCAGGTCTCTCCTCCATGTCGGTCTTCTCTCCTGAGCCTCCGGTCTCTCGTTCCATCTCTCTCTCTCCCCTCCTGCTACTTCCTCCCCCTCAGCTCTCCTCCGCCTCCTGCCTCTCTCTCTGTGTCTCTCTCTTTCACTTCTCCTCCCCCTCCTGCCTCTCTTTCGGGGGACCGCGGAGCCCAAATGGCCTTTTGGGCTCCGCACTCCCCGTGCTGCATGGGGGGCGTGGAGCCCAAACGGTCGCTTGCGCCGCTTGCTCTGGATGAGCAGCGCAGAAGTCAGCCGAGCGCCACGGCGGAGGCGAAGGGGGCGGGCGATGATGTTCACGGCCAGGGGGCGGGGCCTGGAGCCGCTGTCACGCCGCACGTCACCGCCCGGCCCCCCTTCGCCTCCCACCGTGGCACTTGGCTGACTTCTGCGCCGCTCAGCCGGGCCGCTGCGGGGGAGCAAGCGGCCGTTTGGGCCCCGCACTCCCCATGCAGCACTCCCCATTCCCGCCCAGAGGGAACAGCCAGCATTTCAGGCAATAGCGCCGCCCAGAGGGAACAGCCAGCATTTCGGCGTTACAGACTCTCAGACACTGGGCTACTATATATATGATTTTGTAGGTGTTTTCTCCAAACTGAAAATTGGCCTCTTTCTGCAGTGTCTCTGTTCAGGAGATTTTCTTAATTCAAAATTTTAAAAAAGTTTCCATTTGTGCTTATGTTCAGAAAGTGGACAAAAAGTCCAAGTTAGCAGTTCTAGAGAGAGTGATTTTGTTGGCATTCAGTGGTTGAAATGATTTATCTATATTTTGTGTGGCTTTTATTTATATATAAAAATTTGGAAGACAGCTTGTCTATTTGGAAGTGTGTCTGAAATAGAGAACAGGTTGCTGCCATGTTAGTGCTTCTGCACTAACCAGAAGTTGGGCTGATAAGAGGCTGAAAGGGGTGTGGATATACTTGCAGAACAGCTGCCTACCAGAAGTTTGCCTAAAGCTCCAAATTACTTTATTTCATAATGAATACATCAGTTTAGAAACTTTAAATAAAAATACTTCTATCAATGTGACTTCTGTTCAATCTAGGGAGAAAACTAAATGGCCAGGCTATTCTTTTAAATTAACAGTATCTTATGGCTAGCTTATGTTTTTAAAACAATAGATTAATACAGATGAAATATTCTTGTCCATATCATTAATGTTATAGATGTGACACTGACAAAAGTTCTAAGGCAAAGTAGGGAACCCTCTTCTTTAACTTGTGTGTTGTCTGGCTACAGAAGGAAGCTGCTTCTTATCATTGTGTGCAGTCATGTAATGCAAAATTGGCACAGTGGAATCAGCTAAAGATAACCTATCAACCTTTGCCATGTTGTTCAACCAAAGTATTTTGTTATCATAATTTTGTGTGTAAATAGACTGGAAGTGCATGCACAATGTGCCAACAATGCAAAGGAGATCATTTGTCTTTCAGGCATAAAGAATATATTCCCGCTAGGCCAATATTTATATCCTTTTTTCTCCCTCTGAGTTGATACCTAATTTATACCCTTAATTGGCAGTCGAACTAGATTTACTGAGGTGTAAAAATCACGTTGGGATTTCTTACATATAAATGTCACATGATGGAAACTCTATCTATTCCATTGTTTCAAGATTTGTCACCTTTTGTAACTGTTACTGTGTTATTTTTTTAATATAGGTGCTGGACAGCCAACAACATTGTGACAGGAATTTCAGTCCTAAACATTTTCTGCAAGAAGGAACTTCCCCGTCATGTCCATGGAGCTGCTTCCAGACAATCACTTGTAAGAGCTCATATCCATGGACTTCATAGCTCCCATCTCATTTTGTAATACTTATATAAAAGGCTGCATCTGCTATTTTAAAGCACAGTCTGATTTTTTTCCCTTAATGAATTTGCATAATGCGGATGAAAAACATTTGGTAATTCATATTCAAAGTATTATTAAAAAAGAGACTTTTCATATTTGCAGATCTATTTGATTTAAAATCTGTTATTTTACTCTTTTGAAAGTCAAAAGATTCAATAAATCTATTTTGTTTTTATATTTCAAGGTATTAAAAATTAAGTTTACAGAACCTTTATGGATGTTCTAGAATATGTCAATTTGAGATGAGAAATTATTTAAAGATAGCATCTTAATTAGTGCATTTGCAAAACTAAACATCACAAGTTACTTTTCTGTTATTACTAAAACTATAACTTTTTTACACAAAGACACTAGTTTAATAATACGTGCTGTAATACTGAAACATTTTGTTTTATATTACTTTCAGCGGACGGTAGGCATTATACAAATAATTTATTGCACCTTTAGCATTAGGATTTTTTTTCAGTGTGTGTATAAATCAAGTAATGTTCAACATTATCGCTTAATAATCTATCAAATAAAGATTTGTTCATTAAGCCGGAAAGAGTGTATTAGCAAATGCAAAAATCCACAGTCGGATCATAAAGGAAAAATCCTTCTGAACATGTACAGAATTATACATTACTACCAAATTCTTGGGGGGCTGATGAGGATGAAGCTGAAACTGTCAGAGGTGTGTTGGTGGTACAGCTGAGGGGATCTATTGGCTTGCATTTTCTCATGGTCAGTAGAATTGTTACAAAAGAATAAGATTTTATGAATCTCTTAATGAGATTCTATACAGTAGAAATATATTTACAAAGAAACAGGTTGATTTGGGACCCATAAAGGGTCAATATAATTAGAATGTGTCAAACAATAAACAGTCATGATTCAGTGCAGTACATCAGTGGTCTTGAACCTGTGTTCCTTTTATGTACAACTCTCATTGCACTATGTGGGATTTATGAATGTATTAGGAATGCAGGATGAGGTCCAATCTGTAACACTTTACAAAACAAAAAATCAAATACTAAGCACATTTGGGTCAGTTGCACCCGGTGCATTATAATGAGTATATTTTCCAATGAGTGCATACAACTGGAGTTCTGGAGTTTTGGGTAGAGATCAAGAATATACCTTAAAGTTTAGCTGACACATTACCGTTGAAAAATATTACAGTACTGGTTTCTAACCATATACTACATGGTGAATTTCAGCAGGCTGATAAAGAGAAGTTATTCAAAAGCATCACACTTTTAGCCACTTCAGATGCTCTTTAAAATGGGAGGGAAATCTATTTATTCTGCCTTAAAACCTTGGTCAACTAAATTAAGAGATTCCTTATTGTATGTGACAGAATGTGTACACATCCATTGTCTTTTGATGTGTTAGTAAAAGGAAATAAATGGATATTAGGTAAGCAATAATTTTTTCTAAGTGTTTATATAGATAGCATCTATTTATTTAAAATGCTAGACAGTTCTTCGCATGCAAGTTGCATGCTCATGCAGAAATACTTTGTCACTGAAAACATTTGTACAACGTTGTAATTTCAAGACATGGTTGCTGTCTAATAGAAAGTTACATATTATTTCATTAAAACTGTGCCTTAGAAAATGCGAAGCTGTTGCACACAGTGGTGACTTATTGATGCAATAAATCTCCCAAGAGTAAAGCTCACAGGACTTCACATGGGGGTTATTTAAAAAAACAACTACAAAACTAATAAAAAAGTAAGTTTTGGACACATACAGCAACATCCAGTGTTTTGATTAACCATTTGCATGATTTACTGTTAAATGTTTTGATAACCATGATGTTTACATGTTTACACTTTGCATGTTGTCATCATAATACTTTATTGCAAATAATGTATAATATGAAAATTCAAAATACAGATTTTTAAAAAGACTTTTACATCTGTCTAACTCCAACTGTTACACTTAGAGTTTGTGAATATATTATATTCTGAGTCTAATTTTTAAAATGTGACTTCCATTTTTGCATGCTTGTGTATGATAATTTGATATTAATCATTAGCACTTATCCACACAGGTGTTAAAATTTAGATGTATAAATGTGTGTACAAGTCTTGGTTGTCACACAGGTCTGGTCTGCTTCTAATGAAGTCAGTGGTAACTCCCAGTGCTTTTTGAAGAAGCACGATTGGAGCCAAAATGCATGTTCAAGTTGGAGTTTTTATGTGCAGAGTTGCAAATGCACAAATGCATCTCTCACTGAAGCCTCTTGAAAATGTAGCCCCTTTCACCCATATTTTCATGGGGCTAATTATATATGTACTGAAACTGAAGTGAAACAATACAAACCAGCATTCTTAGTCCACGCAATGTTTTTCCATGTGAACTAGTCACCAGCGCATAATATTTTCTCGATTCTAATTGCCAATGGTTTGTTTATATTTGATTTTTTTTTTCATTTGGAGCCTGTCACTTGGCAGTTCAGTCAGGCTAAGGCCTAGCTTTTTCCAATTCAAACATAAGGTTGAAATACTTTTTTTGTGGTTGCAAGAAAAATGCTTTATTACTCTAAGCTACCATGTACATGTTTTGTTTCACAAAGCGATGTATTATTGCTGAGCAAGTACAATGTAACATTTTTAGCTCTTGCAAAGTCTTGTTTATCACTTTGTTACTCCAGAGAACATGGATAACTGTCATAACCATTTTATTATGTATTTCGCTACCAAACTTTCATAGTGTTTATTCTTATACCTGCTCTATAGTGTTATTGATGGAGTACATACTGTAGCTATCTAGATATGACATAATGGTTGGTGAGCTAAAAGGCATCCACCTTATATGCAAACCTAATCCAGGACAAGAATTACTGTCCTAGTTGGGCTAATGGTCAAATATACAGTTACGCTAATCTTCACTTAAAATATTTATTCTAAAATGCCTCTGGAAAGTAGGAAAAATTGTCTAAAATGCAACAGCTTTTATAGTTAATGTATGTTTCTAAATAAAATGTTGAATAAATCTGGTGCAGTGTTGATTGGTCTTGTTATATTTAACTTCCTTCTTTGGGAAGGGCAGTAACTATCTGCTCTGTTCTCTCCAGCCCTAAGTCCCACCAAGCTCGGGGAGCGCTAGCGGCCCTACGTTCTGCCCAGAGATTGAGCACCCTGCGATGGGAAACCCTGACCGGGTTGCTCCCTGGCGCCCGACTAGTGCCCGATCAGGGGCTGAACGTGCCTGTTGCATTGAGCGGAGGAGACGCGGGGATCAGCCCATCCAAGCTGTCCGCTGGTCTCTCGGCGCAGGGCTTTGGCTCAACCCAGCTTCGGCAGCGCCCTCTGTGTTACGCCTCCGGCCTGCGCCAAGTGGAGCTGCGCGGCCCGACGGTGCGCGCCCTCCTGCGCCCCGCAGCGCGGCGAGCTGCCTGAGACCCGCGCCGCTCCCAGCGCAGCCGCCCGCAGACACGACGCTTGCAAGTGCAGCTGTCGGCCACCGGGGGCCGCTGTAGCGCCGGCAGTGAGGCCAGCCCGCCTACAGGCTGCCTGGAGCTGCGGCAGGACGGGGGCTGGGGGTGAAGCGGGGCGGTGGAGGCTGACGGGCCAAGGCAGGAATGTGGCTCCCGTCCCGGCGCACTGTCCCCAGCTCTACTGAGTAACCCTGGGGCCTGCCCTTCGCTCCAGGGCCGGTGGGTGCGCCGCCTCTGCCTCTCCCCAGGGACTGGCCTCAGCCTGGAGCTGCCCGGACCTCGGCAGCTGCCGGAGGCTGGGCGGGGGCAACCAGAAGGCGATGTCCCCTGAGCCCAGCTGTTTCTCCATCACTTCCACTGGGGTAGGGCTGGCTCTGAGAACCGCGCTTCGTAGGTGGGGCCCTGCTGTCCGTGGCGCCCTCTGGGCCCTACAGCGGTACAGAGACAAATAGCGTGGTCCGCTTTTCCTGGAGCACTGAGCTACTCCGTGAAGTGCTCTGGGTGGCAGCCGATAGCCAGCAGTGCTCTGCTGCGCTTAGCCGCCGGCTCCAGCCTTGCTTCCCCCAGGCCCGGTTCGGCAAGAGACGTGTTGGTCTTTTACACGTTCCCCTCACTTAGCCGGCGGGAGAGCCCACAGGCAGTGCTGCTGTTCAAGACACTACTAGGAGGAGGACTCACTGGATGCCCCCTCCTCGGGACGCAGATTCCTCTTCCCTCTCTTCAGGGTAGCTGGGCAGCCCAGGTAAGTGAAGACAAAATGTACAACATGCTCCATCTGTCCTGCTTGCATCCAAGCAACCTTTAAAAGAAAAATTCTGTTGTTGTTGTGCCGAATCTGATGATCCTCACTAGAGCCGTGAAAACGTGTGGCCCAAATCGCTTCAGTTTCCAAATGATAAAACTTTAACATCAGACAGCACGTAGTAGATATTCTCTAGCATTGACAGGCCAAAGCATGTTTTATCCTGTCTCTGGTTTCCAGGAACCCACTAACTAAAACATAATGAACTTACCAAGAAATACTGTATCTTTCATTAGATTTGTGGTTGTAGACCCAGTCACTAACCAAAAGCATTATCTAGAACACATTCCATTTTCAGTGTGATGGTAACAAGAGGGATTGTAGCAGTCACAGGGACCAACTTTCCAAAGTGCTGGGGAATGCTTGCCCCCTAGCTCTGACCAAGGCCCCACTCCCACTCCACCCCATCCCCCAAGGTACCACCCCTGCCCCGCTTCTTCCACCCTCCCCCATACACACACTATGACCTTGTTACCCCCTCCCCAGCATGCTGTGAAACAGCTGTTTGCAGTGGGTGGAACGTGTCTGCTGGCAAGGAGGGTGGGAGTTGCTGATTTCCAGGGCCTGCTGTTGGATGGGTGACTCGGTGGGGAGTGGAGGAAGTTGATGGGGAGCTGCCATTGGTTGTTCAGCACCCACCAGTTTTTCCCCATAGGAGTTGGCACCTATGGTAGCAGTCTTGGACTTGATGAATCTAAATCCCTTTATAAAGAAGTTAAAAATTTAGAGTGGCTGTAACTTACAGAGCAATAGTAATACCCTTGACAGACGTCGAGAAATTTCTGGTATATGTGCATGTCCATAAAACAGATTCCATAACCTGGGCTCCACAAACCTCCACTTCCACTAAAAAGTGTTTTTTTTCCTTCAGTCTTTGATATGCTCAAAGGATGTTCACAAAAGGACTCTCAGTAACAGCCAACTAGTTTTATATGACTCACATGAACCCATTTTCTGAATGACATGCTCATCAATGCCTCCATATTCCCAGAATATGCCTCCATATTCCCAGAGGTGACAAGAGTAACACAAGTAACACAATTACTACTATCCAGCTCCCCAGGTCTATGGATTCATAGATGCTCGTAGAATATGCAATGAGTGTGAGATCGACAGACTCATGAACTCATTGCATTGTGTCCAGCAATCTTTTCCAATCTAGGAGTTGCTACAACCAAATCTCCAAAGATGTTCCTAACAAAAGAAAGATGATTGCATCAACCATATATCTCAAGACCAACAGCTTTCCAGCAAGGTTTGGTGTCCAGAGCTTGCGAATGCCAAGGTAATCATGAATCAAAATAACTCTGTGGACACTCGGTTGCATCTAAGCATCAACCTCTGCAAAGCTTTGGCTGTGTCTAGACTGCAGGGTTTTTTCGAAAAAAGTAGCCTTTTTTCGAAAAAACTTCACCTGCGTCTAGACTACAGCCGTGTTCTTTTGAAATTAAATCGAAAGAACGCGGCTTTTCTTTCGATGGCGGTACTCCTCATTTCACGAGGAATAACGCCTTTTTTCGAAAGTGCTCTTTCGAAAAAGGCGCTATGTAATGCAGACTGTGCTTTTTGAAAGAGAGCATCCAGACTGCCTGGGTGCTCTCTTTCGAAAAAGCAGCTTGCTTTTTCGAAAGTACTGATTGTAGTCTAGATGCTCTTTTTCGAAAGAAGCTTTTTCGAAAGCATCTTTTGAAAAAGCCTCTTTTGAAAGAGGCTTGCAGTCTAGACGTAGCCTTTATGGTGCTCAGTCTTAAAACCATTCCTCTATTCTTATTAAGAGTTATAATTAATTGTACTTGTTAAGCTGACAATGGCTGCCAAGATCTCACTTCTAGATAGACAGCCCTTTCCTGCCCAAGTAAAAGGATCATGACAGACTGACTGGGAAGTACAGAGGCAACCTTCAGCAGCTTAGCTAAGGCAGCAATTCCCAACCGCAGGTCCACGGACCAGTGCCAGGCTGCAAACCACTGGTTGCTAGGCCACGGCAGCTGCTGGAGCCGAAGCCGGCTGTTCGCGATGGCTCCCCACTGCACAGTATCCGGCTTCAGCTCCAGCAGCCATGGTGGCTGAATTTGCCTGCCAGCAGTGGCAAAAGAAGGTGCCCCTTTCCCTTCCTCCCTCCCTCCTTCCCAAGTAAGATGGGTGAGGGCATAGTGGGGTCATGGGCAGAGGTTGAGAATGGGTGACAGGAGAGGGATTGCTTCAAGATCTGTTCACTTCCTCTGGGGCATCTGGCATTGGCCACTGTTGGCAGACAGGATACTGGGCTAGATGGACCTTTGGTCTGACCTAGTATGGCTGTTCTTACGCTTTTATGTCTCAGGGGCAGCACACCTGAGGGTGTCTGAGCAGGGTCAGGGGCCAGGCAGTTGCAGGGTCAGTGGGACAGCGTTTGGCACAACAGGTAGTCATGGAGTTTCTGGAGCAAGGAGCATAGGGGGTTGTGGGGCAGGTTCAGGGAGCAATGGGAGTGGTGGAGCAGGATGTGGGGAAATGGGAGGTTGTCAGTTTAAGTCAGGGGTCGGTGGGACACAGCATGCCAAGGCTGGTAGGGACAGTAGATGCAGAACAGGCTCCAGGCAAGACAGAGGTGGTTGGCACTGGGATGACAGGCTTGGCAAGACAGGCTTGTGAGGCAGTGGGGTTAGATGATGGGTTTGGCAGGTTTAATAATACAGAGACACAGAGTACCAGGGCTGGCTGGACTGGCTCAGAGGGTTTTGGGGTTGGAAGTAGAGGGGATGTTCAATGGCAAGGTGGGGTGAGTGGGTTGGTGGACTGGTAACATTTTATTTGCATATTTATTATTTGCATAATAAATATGCAAATAAAATGTTGCTGGTCCGCCAAAAGTTTGTGAATGGGTTTACCGGCCCGCAGTATAAAAAAGGTTGGGAACCACTGAGCTAAGACGTAAAATATAAAAGTCCTAGAACTCTGGGCAACCAGCCTACTCCACTTGGCATCACAGAAGAACATAGAAAACTCCCTTCCTCATGTCACACAACAGAGTAATGAATGACTTTATAGTCACACATAAGGAAAAACAAAAAGCTCCTGCCTGCAGCATAGCTATGTATGTCCATCTTCATATGTAGCACTACAAACCAAGGAAGTGACCTCCTACAAGGAGAGCTGCCTAACAGGCAGTTGAGGCAAAGCCTCAGGTCTTCCATCACCTAGCAGAGACCAACTGCCTATCATGTTCATCCCTTTGTAAATGAAGTTGCCAGAATGAAACTGTGTCTCTGGGACTGGATCCAGGTGCCCTAGGAATGGACAGTCCTTCATCTCCACAGCCAGGAGACCTTCTTTTTGCCTTCCCATAATTCCACTGAATCGCAAGACAATACAAATATGTATAAAGCAAGAGGGAGAAGTAATGATGCTATTGATTCTGAAATTGCTGTTATTACATAGTAGGCAAGCGGAAGGCCTCAAAACCTGGATACAATCTGTTAAATACATCTTTATGATATGACAGCATTTTATAGTGACAGTGTTGATTTTAAGGACACTTAGTTCCAAATAATCTGAAAGTGGGTGATCAGAGAAAAACCTATTTGGTTGTGTGAAAATTATGCCAATACCTGGATATCCGCATAGGATCTCTGTGTTGCACTGTGTTTATAAGCGGCACTTAGCCTCTTGTTACCATTTGGATTGGATTCATGTAATTGTTTGAGTGTTCCTTATTTACTGTTTGTTCTTTCTAGCCATGTCTATATGTCAGCTCTGAGTGGAAAATGAAGTAGAGCTCTCTGAATTGCTAGCTGTGCAAGCATTTTCTAGTAAGACTCACTATGATCCCTATGGCCTTTGGCACTTTTGGAATGGCTGTAGAAGGTGTTGATTAGTTACCTGATTGATTTTGTGTTTGCTTTATAGGTATTACTGTTTCTATTTTGTTTCTATCTTGAACAGACTTCTTTCCATTAATGCCTTGTGCTAGGAGATCTTGCTGTTTGTGTTTTGACTGGTTCCTTAATTTTTTAGAGCATATTCGACATTGAACTTGTTCCTGGAAACAAGGTAATATGTGTTGCGTGCACATCCTTGTGACAGCTAACGGTATGCCTAAATGACTGCACTGAAATGTATGGCCCTCCAGAAGATGATTCTTCAAATCAGAGAGCCTCACTATTCCAGCCTATGACTCCTATCACTAGTACTACCTACCAAAATCAGGGCTATGCAAACATACACATAAAAATCCTCTTAGACTATTAAAATTGATAGGTCATAACTTACTGCTTCTACAAGACTAGTAAGCCCTTCCCCAGTTAAGTTCCAGCAATTTAAAATGTTTGTGTTGTGTGAAAGGAGAGGAATGTTAGGAATAATATTATGAGATATATTCAGCTTTCTTATCCTGAGACTTGCATACCAATTTTAGGTTACGTTTTCAATTTATAATATGGTAACACACAGTTAAATTGAAAGATTTGATTATACTATTTTGTTTCTCCAGCAAGACTATAATGATTATCGCTTTGCCTGATATTTTGTCAATGACTTTTAAATCTGTTAAAACTTCCTTCAATAAATAGTCTAAATGTAACCCTCCCACTCCCCTCCCTCCCAAAAAAAACCAAACAAGCCCAAGACTGAGGACACATATGTAATGGTGAATAGCTAATGCTGAACATGACCATTTGTCTCACATCCTGTTAAGAGAACAAATATTTTATAGCAGTCTAGAACATGCATCTGGTGCTTCTCAGGTTCTTAATTCAGTTAATTTTTGTTTTTCTTCATTTGATTCATTGTTCTGGGGTGCATCTGGGGATGAGGAATTCATTATGAGTGCTGGCAGCCATGGGAGGCTCTGAGGGGACCGTTGGGGTCCATCATGGCTCCTTCAGTAGCTGCTGTATTGCACAAGACTTGCAAAGCTAGCCGCGTGCCAGAAGCCCTTCTGTTGCCTGAAGTTTTAAGCTCTGCAGGAGAAGGGGAGCAATGGAGATGCCAGATGTGGCCAGAGCGGTCAGAGCTGCAGCCGTTAGAAGCCTCTGGAGGCCAGTTATTTCAAATTAGCAGCAGCGGAACATCCACACTAATGCTACTTCAACTATTTCAAAATTAGTGTTATTCCCTGAGGAAAGCAGGAGTACAGATTTCGAAATAACCAGCCTGTTGTTTCAAAATAATGGACTTGGTAGTGTAGATGCTCTGTGTTATTAATTCAGCATAATGGGTTATTTCGAAATAACTCCCTAGTGTTGATGAGGACTAAGATGCTACAGGACCACTCGTTTTTTGGGTTTGTTTTTTTTTTTTAAGTTACAGACTAACACAGCTACCCCTCTGAGATTAATATACAAGGAGTTAAACATACATTCAAGAAATGTGTCTGCAGTTTACTTCAGACTGTGGCACATACTGTCATGATGTTTTCTGCAGTCAGCTGGCAAACAGAAGAGGGATATGAAAAGTCTCAAAGGAGTAGCTGTATTAGTCCATAAGTGAAACAACTTAAAAAAAAACAATGAATGGTCCTGCAGCATCTTAGAGACTAACAGAAAATGCAGATGGTATCATGAGGTTTTGTGGGCGCAACCCACTTTTTTTGAGATGAATGGAGCAAGGGGTCCAGAGGTACAAATTAATAGCAGAAAAAGAGGGTGTGGGGAGGGAAAGAGAAGGGGAAAAAATCTTGTCAGTTAGAATGTCCATGCTTAGCTTTTGATGTCATTAGAGTGTTGAAGGTAGTGGCCTATCTAGTTCAGGTCTTTGTTCAAACCTTGATTAAAGGTATCAAATTTGTAAATGAAGGGAAGTTCCTCAGCTTCTCTCTCCACTTGGTTTTTTAAATTGCTTTGTAATAATATCGTCACCTTTAGATCCATTAGTAAGTGCCTGGGCAAGTTAAAATGTTCCCCAACAGGTTTCTGTGTGTTACCATTTCGAATATCTGATTTGTGTCCATTAATCCTTTGTTGTACAGACTGTCCGGGTTGGCCAATATACGTGGCAGAGGGGCACTGCTGGCACTTGATGGCATAGATCACATTAGTGGATGTGCAGTTGTATGAGCCTTTGATGTGGTGACTTACGTGGTTAGGTCCTGTGATGATGTCACTTATATAGATGTGTGGACAGAGTTGGCACCGGAGTTTATTGCAGGGGTGGGTTCCTGGGTAAGTATGATGGGGATGTGCTGTGTGGTTGCTGGAAAGAATTTGTATATGAAAAGGTTAAACTGATTATATCATCTTGGTGACTACATCACTAGATAGATAAGAATCTGTCTAGCTTCCAAAATACCTCCAGAAATGTGCTCCTCTTTCAAACAATTACAAGTGCTGTAGATAGTCACTGCTACCATCCAGCCACCATCCAGCTAATTGACTGCAAGGCACTTTGGAAATCAAATTTCAGGGAAGGAGATTGTTTCTCAAACCAGTGGGCAAGGAGAAATCTCTGCTTTTCAGAGTTACAGGCTGTCAAAGCTTATTATCATTATATTACTGAAGAAAGAAAAAAATTAAGACATTTAACAGTTGAAATTTGAAACAGAATTGTGTTTAATGCTGAAAAATCCTGTTACAATACTTAAGGCTTACCTTTTCTCCAATATTAAACCGTGGTATGTGTTTGCAAGTATCCCTTTTAATCACACATAAAATAAACCTGCTATAAGTGGATAGTTACATACAGTAAGACAGGCTTTTTCAGACTTGCTGTTGCAATGAGTTTCTGAACTCCATAATCATCTCTGAATTCTAAAGGTTGTTCAGTGAGCGTACGTGCCAGACAACAGATAGGAAGGTTTTAAAGCATCCTTAAAAAGCCCAGCTGGAACTCTCCATCAGTAGTGGAGATATACTGTGGTGACAGCATGCATTAAATTAATGACAAAGGCCCCAGCTTTAGGATTACATATGTTCTAGTTTTTTAATGTAAGGGGTAATTTGAATTCCCAAACCAGTTATTCTTTCATATTGGCTCCCAGAATGAAAGAACCATTAAGGGTTTTAGCAATGTTCTAAGAACTCTACTTCCAACAGAAAATTGGCTCTTTTTCCTTGGACACTGGACCAATTTTTAATTGAATTTCGATGAGATGATGGATGTTGTACTTTATTCCAAGTCTATATGCTAAATTAACAAGGCTGTCTACTTAGTTTCCTCTTTTGAAACCACATTGAGATGAGTTTCTGCTAATTCTCTTACACAAAGCATTAGACATGTGAACCAAATTCTTAATCAAGGGTTGAAACAGACATTTTTGCCAAGGTTAATACTTTGAATAATCAGTTGGTATTGTACTGAACAAAGAATAATTTAATTTCAGAAAGACTTAACAGTTGAATTCTTTCAAACTAATCAGCAAAAATAATTCATCAGAATAATTTATTTAAAATGTCAATTTTTGTGTGAAACGTTTAATTGAATCCATATAATTCTAATTTATCTCCATATTAATTATGGTGATTTTACAGATAGTGTACTTATATGTTTAATTTATTAACTCATAGAACTTATTTAGATTTATTGTGCCTTTATCTGTACAATATGGGTCTACTTGGAGTGTAATGCAGTTAATAAATTAACATTTGTGCGCGCATACACCCACACCCACCCCCCCGTGGTAGCCAAATCTATAGAATTTCCTATTCCAAGTATATGGAAAACAGCAAATGTTGTGGCAGTATATGCTTTTCATCCGAGGCAGCGCTTGCAGCGCTCTTTTGCTGTCTCCAAGCAGATGTTAGACTCGCCTATTTCATTGACGGATGAAGCCGGCTGTGTTAGCGCACCTTTTGGCTGGCACAGCAATGTCATTTAGGGAATTTAAAACTCCTTCTCCCAATTAAATGAATACCAAAACAACCATGGATTTTTAACAGAAGCATGAACAAGCACTGTACATCCTTTTTTAAAATTCTGAGCCATTTTATAATGTCTGTACAAAAAGATGGGTTGAATATTGAAATGATGGGTGTGTATACAAAAGCAGATGGATGTATTTTCTAAATGCAGTGGACAATATTCTTTAAAAAGAAATGTGTTTCTAGTAAGCAGTTTTACATGTTTTCTCTCTTTAAAAACAGAAGCATTTAAAATAAATGCTGTGTATAACTTTAAAGTGACCCAGGGTAGCTATAAATTATATTAACAATTTCCTTTTGGCAGTATAGGATTCATTCACTTATTTGCCTGGCAAGAAGCTTTTCAGATAAGTTAAACAAGCCAGTCATGTGAATTGTCTCACACTTAATTTACCACAAAATGGTATTTCCCTACTAGAAAATAGTATTATGCAAATACAGCTCTTGATGCTATATAAAGGTGGGGATTAAGAACAGAGGTGGAGTTTGCGGGATTATAGAAGGATTATGCTTTTATGTAGTTCCCCATATTTTTTTCTCAACTGTATACCGTAAAATCGCGAGTATAATGCGCACTTTTTTCCCGTTTTTTTAGCATCAAAGTTGGAGTGCACATTATCCATAGGAGGTTTTTTTTTTTAAGTTTTCATTTGGCAGTTCCGTGGCAGTTAATTAATCGCTGGACACCAGAGGTTAAGTTGTTTTTTATTAGCATCAACAAGCAACTATATACACAGTTTCAAAAAGGTAAGTTAAACAAATGAAATATAGATGATTCATTAGTTATAACTTGCGTCCTATCTCTGCACTGAGTCAGTTGCTTCCAGATGATGATGGGAATATTTTGCTTTTGGAAATGCTGGCTTTCTCATAAATTGCAAAACTCTGGAAATTAAGGATGACTTGCATTTTTGCAGGGGGAAGGATGTTAAAACAGGTGTGCTAACCAAATTCCAACTTAGGTATCAAAATTCCACATCATTTAAAGTATTTAATAGTAGTATTGTTCACCTTCCAACAACCAGGTGTTCCATTTCCTGCATAGTGCATCTTTCATTGGCTTGCTGTCACGTCAAGGCTGCAACATTTTCATTCCACCAGGAATAATTGCCAAGTCTGTTTTGTCCTGCTGTTAAACAGGTGTCACCTGGGATTCTGACATTCTGTACACTATACAAGTTTATATTTGAGATCTTCCGGAATGAATTTCTGTAAAACCATTAAAGCTTTGTCAATCCAGCCTTTAGGGAATGAAAACCATGGTAGACAGTCATTGGGGATTGGACCTTCTTTGGCTGCCTACATACAGCATAATTTGATGGGATTTTTTAAATTAATGAAGCATTACGGTAAACCTAGACTTTTCATGGTAGCAATGGAGCCTGTCTTGGCACCTTTCAGACCTGCGTTCTGTCTGGGGATTATGAAATTTAATGGTACAATTATTAATGAATGTGTGCTGCTTTCATCTTTATAACTCGCATATCTCTCCTTGCTCTCAGCGGTCTATGAGCTCCTGACAACTTTCATACCCGATCTTGTCATGGGCTAAGAGCTCCCATCTGTTCAGGTTGCAAGAGGTTGGCTTTGAGAATGTCTTTGTAACATTTTCTTGGTCTGCCCCTAAAACAAGTTCCAGGCTACAAGTCTCTGTAGAAGATGGTCCATATGGACCACATGACCACACCATCTTAGCTGCACTCTAACTATAAAAGCTTCAGTGCCTGTGAAATTGTAGCACTCAAGGACCTCAGTGTTTGGAATCAAATCTTGCTATTTAATTTCCATTATCCACCACAAACATAGTAGGTGAAATTCGTCCAAGCTTTTTATGTGGCATCGATACATAGTCCACTTTTCACATCCGTAGCAGAGTGTGGCAATAATGATGTCATGGTAAACATCCATTGTTGTTTATAGTCTGACACAGTGTTTGTTCCAGAGGCAATGCTGAAGTTTTCCCAAGACATCACTGGCTGCCCTAATGTGCTTTATAATGTCAAACATTTCAGCTTGTGAAATGACACTGCTTAGGTAGTCAAAGTTGCCATCCCACATAGGTACCTAGACATTGGTGTCTAACTATGGATAGACACCTCCACTCATATTCTATCTCAGGGTCACCACAGCCCAGTTGCCTTTCTGTGGCACTTTGTAGTGTCATTCTTGCAAATTTTAGGACTGGCCTTGCCTCCTGGCACCTGGCAAGGTGCTGACTGTGCGCAGAGTTGCCCAGCTCTTTCCAGGATGGGCCCCTATGGTAGCCAACCAGAACCTGCATATGTATTCTCCCATACCTTGCCTCTTGAGTGTCCTCCACTGGGCTCTGAAATAATTTTCATCATGTGTGTGTGTACTTCAGACTCCCTGAGTTCTAATGGGGAGCAGTATGTGCTGGCTGAGACTCCCAGACACATGCAAAGTAATGTCAAATACTGTCCCAGAGTTCTTCCTGCTGTAGACCACTCAGAGGGGAGATAATACAAAGAGTAGCAATATCATTTACTAAGAGAAAATATTCAAGCTCCTGGAACCTCAGTATAACCCTATGCTAAAGATACTGGGAGCTGTGATAATATTTGACTGTCTCTCTATTTCTCATTGTACTCAACAACACTGTGCCCATAGTATCATTAGACTGCAAATTCTTCAAGTTGTGGACTCTGTTTGCCACTGTTTTATTCATTGCACATAACTGCAGTACAGGTTGTACCTCCCAGGCCCAGCACCCTTGTGACCTGACCAATCCCAAACTAAGGAGTTTGCCGGACCAGGAGAGGTCAATTCCACCCCTCTGCTGATGGACTCCAGGCTTTCCTGGGGTCCATTAGCACAGGGCTGGGCTTCTGGCTCCATTCCCGGCCTCTAGACTCCTAGGCCTCTCTGTTGCCAGACTAGAAAGTCCCAGACCAGAGAGGTTCAGTCTGTAAATTATTGCAATGTATTATTTCACTAGTTATCAAAGTGCTAGTGAAATACAAAAGGGACTCAATCCTGCAATAGTGCCCTCAGTTCCCACTGAAATCAATGGAAATTGAAAACTCAGGCCACCTTGCAGAATCACATCCCAGGATGTCAATAGTATTTTGCATATGGGTATATTAGGAGACTTTGCTAAATGTATTATAGCCACCCAACCCTGAGAGTCCTGCCATAATGCTATGTTCTAGGATCTCTCTTTTTATGTGTAGTTTAATTTTAGAATAAAATATTTATGCATTTGGCTGTGTTACTCTTCTAGCCTTCTATGGCCTGCAGTCACTGAGCTACTATAGTATATTAGCATCCATATAGTCCCCTCTAAAACTGGTCCTTCATTACATCACTTAATCTGCAAAGATCCTGAATCTGAATTCCTAATTCTCCAAAAATCATCTTCTGACTTCCATGGCAGTTTAGATTATGCAGGAAAAGCTGGATCTGACCCTAACAGTTTCTCATCATTGTCTTGTTTTGATCTTCCTCTTTTGTTAATTTTGTTAGCACTGTTTCCTTTAGGGTCATAGTATTGTGTATACAAATTCCCTTAGTGTGTCTGTAAAGCTGGGCTGAAGATGAGGTCTATTTCCAACCATAAAATCAGAGTTGTGGATGCTCAGCACCTTACAGGATTATAATCTTAATTGGTAAAATCCTGTGGTCCTTTTCCATTCCAATAGCATTTTCTAAAAGAGCTCTCCAACCATAATCCTCATCCAACCTGATTTATTTCATTGTTAGTGTACCCCACTTCAGCAATTCTGAACTCAAAATACTATATTAGAAAAATCATTAAAACGGATTCTTCTTTTGACATTCCATAGTTTGGTGCTGCTTAACTTTGATTTTATATTGTTCATTTATTTTTCCCTTTCTCCCCTTTATTGCAGGTAGGCATCTATGAAAAGGGTGAGGGTTTGTCTCAGGCTCTGAAAACAGAGGATAGTTGCAACAACATAAATTCAGAAACAGAGATGCAAAAGCATCTTGTTGAAACAGGGCGACCTAATTTGTGTTTAAAAGTGTCGCTATTTTATTTAGCCATGTGATTTTTTTTTTAACCGAGATAATTATACCAGTAAAAGTCTTATTTTGAATACAGTTGTACAGGTATAAAAATGGCTTTTATCTGTAGAGTCATTCCTCTTCCTATATACTTGTTTAAAGCATTTGCATAATCCTATAACTGTGTGTACATTAGAAGAGAGGGTTGTACCATTGGAGCTATATTGATAGTTCTGGTGTGGACAAGCCCTGAGTTAAAAGTTGAGTGACTTCAGGTTTTGGCAGGGGCATAAACTGGTTAAACTCATAGGGTTTTTTCCCCCATTTCTACATAATGGGATTCTGTGACTCCAAATTGTATTCTCTTCTTAATGATAATTTATATTATAGCAAATCCCAATTTTGCCCATTATAGATTATCAAGGATGACCAGCCATACACAATTATATGTTTTAATAAAATTGAATTGCCTGTTGTATAATTATTCTTTTTCGTTATTTAGAAAACATCATTTTGTTCAGCAGTCATATGTAACATTTTTAAAAGTTAGTTGTAACTTTTAAATTGTTAATGATTTTTAAAAAATACTTTCAAACTGCACATCATTTTGGCAAATATTTAGTTTATTTTTATGTGTTTACACATTTTTTGCGTGACAGTTATAAGCAATTTGCAAGACAAATATGGCATTAAAGGGTCATGAATCTATATATAAATCCCAAAATATCCACATGAGACTATATTTCATGATTGCTGAAAGGCAATAGTGAACAGCAATTCAGGCCAGCATATGCTTTTACATTTAAATGAACAAGAAAAGGGTACCATGGCAAAGAGAAGAAATTGATTAATGGGGACAGGGAGTAGAGTGGAATCTCCCTGTGAATGTGGAAGCAGAGGTACAGAAAGGGGTGTGGGAGGACTTACTAAGACTTGGCAGCAGAGTGTGTATATGTGTGAGCAAGCCCACTGCAGACTGAGAGGGAGGGTCCCAGGTGTTCCTACCTACTCCAGGACCTTGCTAGTCCCTCTGGGACCTGATCCCTGCTTCTCAGCCTGATGCTAGGCCCTGAAGTAGCTACTCCAGCCCCTCAGGGTCTCACTTCTGCCTTTACCCCCACAATATTTTTACCGCCTGGGTGCTAGCTTCCCCTATCCAGTTCTGCTTCCCCTGCTGATTATAAAAAATAGTGAGCAACAATAAGAACAGTGACTCAAATGCATTGCTGACACATTATTGAATTTGACTCACTGAATATGAGAGGGAGTTTCTAATTTTTCTAGCAAGGAAACTGAGCTTTATAGTAAAGAAAAATAAATGAAATCCAGATTTGGAAGAAAATGTTCATTAACAGGAACATAAAAACAGGAACTACCACACTGGATCAGACTCAAGTCCCTAGGTCAGCAACCCGTCTCCATCTGTGACCAGTACCAGATGCACCAGAGGAGGGTGCACAAAACCTTGCAGTAGGCAGATATTAGTTAATTTGTTTCCAGTAAAGGTCTCATCATTCTATTCCCTAACAGAAATTGGTTTAAACTCTGTTGCATGTGATTTATATGTAACTTTCATATTCTTTTGTTATAATTAACTATGGTGGCTGGTCAGGTTGCCAGGTGTCCAGTTTTCAGCCAGAACACCCAGTCAAAAAGGGACCCTGGTGGCTCCAGTCAGCACTGCTACCAGGCCATTAAAACTGCAGTCAATAGTAGCTGTGGAGGAGGACGCCAGTGGTGAGAATAATGCACAGAGCCCCCTGACCATAACTAAATCTAGGAGCTGGGAGAACATGCCAGCTGCTTCTGTGAGCAACCGGAGGTAAGTGCCAATGGAGCCTGCACCCCAGCCCCAAGACCCCTTGTGCACCCCAACTCTCTCCCGGACCCCCACTCCCAGCCCTGAGGACCCTCCTGCACCCCAAGCCCTTAATCTCAACCCCACCTGAGTCTGCACTTTAGTCAGAGCACTCACCCACCCCTCTGCATCCCAACCTCTTGCCCCAGCCTGGAGAAAATGAATGAGTGAGAGTGGGGGAGGGATTGGTATGGAATAATCAGGGACGGGGCCACAAGAAAAGGGCAGGTAGAGGACAAGGGTGTTAAATTTTCTGCTGTTAGAAAGTTAGAAACCTTAATAGTAGGATATTCTGATTATCCATATAATTGCTAAATGCTTCTTTGAATCTTGCTAAATTCTCAGTTTCAACAACACCCTGTGGCAATGAGTTCCAGAGTCTGCCTTCATGTGGTATGAAATATTATTTCCTTTCTTCAGTTTTAAATTTGCCACCTATTATGGGAGATGCCACTACATGAGGCTTCCAATGTTATTGAAAATTTAAAAGTATAAACTATCACTTTAAATTCTATAGAGTTTTCCTGGTCCTGCGGACTAAAAGATGTCTACACTGCAATGTAATCTCAGACTCAGGCTTGAGCCAAAACCCCTTTTCCATCTACACACAAATCTCTCATACCTGGGCTCAGGCATAGGATCCTAGAACTTTGAAGGGGTGGAGTGTCCGAGCCTGTGTTAAGCTTGTACCCAGGGTTTGACTTCTGTTGCTTTGTAATATAGACATAGATCCTCTTAACTTGGGTCTTAGGTGTCTGCCAAAAGCATCCCATAGGCCAACTTCATTTGTCTTCTCTATCCTAAGAGTTACTAATAAACACAGCAGAAAATGGAAGCTATCCCCGTTTGCATACAACAGCAGCTCAATGAATCAGTGTTAATCCTTCTGTTTTCCTTCTAAATGCTGTGCTGCAAACACCTGATCAGAGAGCCTTCTGTTTGCAATGGAGACCCAACAGAAGAAGACTTTTGCAAAGCAGGTGACTTCCTGGTCATGGGAGCACAGCCAGATTTTGGTGAATCTCTGGTGTGAGGACAACAAAACTGGACTTTAGTAAAAGATGCTAGGAATGACCACACATACCAGCAGAAAGCTAAAAAGTTCACTACTTTGCAAATTTACCAGCGCAAAGAACAGGTTAAGTAGCAGAAGAGTGAGTGCTGGAAAATCGGGGACCAGAATACTGGGTAACTCACCAACCCCATGCCTGTTGTATAGGGGAGTTTGACTCTGCACTACCTAGAGCCAGCCATTGTGTCTGCTGGTTTGGTCAGCCAGGATGGTTCCCTGAAGGCCCCCAAAATCCCTTCTAGTGGTGGATGAGAGCCAAAAGCAGGCATCAAGTGAGGACTATGAAGTAAATCTGCAGCTGAAACCAGGCCCAGAGCATGCTTTGGAACAGGAGGATCAGCAGCAAACTCTTGGTCTGTACTCAGAGGAGAAATTTGACCCCTCCCTGCCTTGCCCATTGCAGTGGAGCCTGCAGGAGACATGGATGGGACAGAAGCTGCCCCTGAACCTGGTAAGTTTCTGGTTCCATTTTAATGGTTATTAACACAGCAATGGCTGGGATTGCCATTGTATGAACCAATGCGAATCTTACCAGAAGCCCCAGCTAGCAGCGTGTTTTCACTAATGGCAGAGTTAACTGCAGCACCTTGTCCTTCCCCTTCCCCCTCATCATGTGGAGTTCAAAACAGTGAAAAACAGCTTTAAAAATGCACTTTTACTGGCAAGATGCAGATGTTTTGCTAGGGCCATTATGGTTTCTTAAAAATAACCTTACGCTGCTATGCCTTTAAGCTTACCGTTCTGTAACTACGGTTTATAGAGCTGCCTGAAAACAGTGAGCTCTTTGTGCATGTGTGAGTGTGATCCATTTACAAATCTAGTCCATTTCAGTCAGAGGTAGTCCATGCACTCTACAGGTGACAAAATCATTTCTCCCATATGTGATTGGGGTGTGAATTTCTGTCCAAAAATGTGCCAGGGGCTTGGAGTCATGAGGCTTTGGACATCTGTGCGTTTGCATACAGCCAAAGCAGGCTAAGCCACGTGGAAGCTAATACAGCATTCTTTTGATGCCCCCTTATGAATTCTGACCCAATCCCGAGTAGCAGGTACCTGATGCTGAATTGCAACCCTATCTACAAACTGTTCAGTGAACCTTAGTCTTTCCTCCTGCCTCTCATCATGCCTTTCCTCGAGGAATAAGTCCCTCTGTTTCTGGTACTGGACCTGCTTGTTGGCCCTATCAAGTACTACAACCATTATTTCATCATGGAAATGCCTCCTCTTGGAACAGTCCATGAAGGTACATTGAACCAGGCTTGTATATTGAGGGTGAACTGTAGAGGTGCTCTGGCCACTAGAGGTTGAGGGGCCTAGGTTACTGTCTGAAATAGCTCAGTGGTGGAGCACAGAAATAATTCTCATGGAATTTCAAGGAAATAAAATGTTACATTTAAAAAATGAATGTCAATATATTGTTCACAGATTCTCCCAGGACACAGCTTGGTTAATCACTGTGAAAGAAGTTCAAAGACAATGGTAAGTTAAAAATTCAATTTTTTAATTTATTTTATTAAAATTGCAGAAATCTTTGAGTTGGAGGAGGGCAGTCAGTGACTTTGCTACAAATGCTTTTTCTGTCTTTTCACATTCTGGAGGACATAGAAGTTCTTTTGAGGCCTCTTAGCAAAGGGAGGGAAAATCTGCTGCTGACGTATTCAAACATGTACATCTACACAGCACCCTGAACTCGAAATAAGATACACAATTTGCTCTGAGCATCTTATTTCTAAACTATTTCAAAATAGCTTATTTTGAAATTTGGCACGTGTACACAGCGCCAAATTTCAAAATAATGTGCTAGTTTGAGCCATCCCTTATCCCTCATGCAATGAGGTTTACCGGGATGGCGAAAAAGCACACCCGTTATTTTGAAAAATATTTTGAAATAACAGGCGTTTTGTGTAGACGTGGGGTAGCTATTTTGGGATACTTCTGGTATCCCAAAATTACCGTGCAGCATAGATGTACCCATAGTGAGTGAACAGCCATCTATGTATGGAGTGGACTGTTCAGACACTAAGGTGGCCCTGGAAAAGAACCCCTTCCCTATTATGTGACTACCTGCCTGGAGTTCCTGCTTCAGAAAGTGTGCAGCAGTATCAGCATCTTGGGCTTGGGACCAACAATCAAGTTCCCAACCCTCCCAAAAACTGACCCCCACCACCTCAATGAAATATTAGCCCCTTCCTCCCATAAGCACATTCATAAAGGTACTAGTTCCCCCTCTTCTACTGGGCCATGCTCATGGTGGCAGGTATAAGAAGCAATGGGAGGCAATGCCTCCCCTGAGTCTTTAGTGCTCAGCCTCTCTCCTTGTCCTATCCCTATTCTGACCATTCCTGAAGGCTCCCACAGCACCTGTTTCAGCTAGCAGATTGGTGACTCTTCTTAAGAACATAAGAACATAAGAACGGCTGTACCGGGTCAGACCAAAGGTCCATCTAGCCCAGTATCCTGTCTGCCGACAGTGGCCAGCACCAGGTGCCCTAGAGGGGGTGGACCGAAGACAATGATCAAGCCGATTTGTCTCCTGCCATCCTCTCCAGCCTCTGACAAACAGAGGCCAAGGACACCATTTTATCCCCTGGCTAATAGCCTTTTATGGACCTAACCTCCATGAAATTATCTAGCTTCTCTTTAAACTCTGTTATATTCCTAGCCTTCACAGCCTCCTCCTTCTTCACCACCACCCCTGCCCCAAGTGGACGTTAACTTAAAAGTGATCAGCTTAGCTAAGTTAGATGGCTTCAGATCACCAGGCCTGATTAAATGCATCCTAGAATACTCAAGGAGCTGATAGAGGAGGTATCTGAGCCATTAGCTATCATCTTTGAAAAGTCATGGAAGACAGGAGAGATTCCAGAAGACTGGAAAAGGGCAAATATAATGCCGAGTTATAAAAAGAGAAATAAGGACAATCCAGGAAACTACAGATCAGTCATCTTAACTTCTGTGCCAGGAATGATAATGGAGCAAATAATTAAGGAATCCATTTGCAAACATCTGGAAGATAATAAGGTGATAAGTAACAGTCAGCATGGATTTGTCAAGAACAAATCATGTCAAACCAACCTGATACCTTTCTTTCATAGGATAACAAGTCTTGTGGATAAGGGAGAAGCAGTAGATGTAATATACCTAGACTTTAGTAAAGTATTTGATATAGTCTTGCATGACCTTCCCAACAATAAACTAGAGAAATATAACCTATATAGGGCCACTGTAAGGTGGGCACACAACTGGTTGAATAGCAATTCCCAGAGAGCAGTTATCTCTGGATAACAGTTATGCTGGAAGGGCATAACAAGTGGGGTTCTGATTTAGATAATGGTATAGAGGGATTTAGATAATGGCACAGGGAGCTGCGAGCCCTTTTAAGTGTTTCTACCTAAAGGGCTCGTGCCTTCCCTGCGCCTGTCAGGCAGCATTGCCTAACAGCCACAGGGAACACAAGACCCCTTTAAATAGAAATAGCTAAAAGGGATTGCATTGTCTCTGGCAATGCACTAGAGGCACAGGGAGCTGTGAGCCCTTTCAGCTGTTTCTATTTAAAGGGCTCTCGTGTTCCCTGCGGCTGCTAAGGCACCTGACAGGCACAGGGAAGGCACCAGCCCTTTAAATAGAAACACTTAACAGGGCTTGCAGCTCCTTCCGCCTCTAGTGTGTTGCTCGGGAGCCAGAGACGTGAGCCCTATCAACTGCTTCTATTTAAAGGGCTCACCTGCTGGGTGGCTGCATTGCCTGGCAGCCACCCAGCAGGCGCAAGCTCTTTAAACAGAAGCAATTGAAAAGAGCTCATAGCTTTGCCCTACTGGCCCATTGCCTGGGAGCTGCCTGGAGGCACAAGCCCTTTCAACTGCTTCTATTCAAAGGCTTGTGCCTGCGAGGCAGCTGCCAGTCAACAGGTTAGCAGTGGGGGCCAGAAGCTGAGAGCCCTGTTATATGAAATCTAAGCCTCCACCCCAGACAACTCTGGGAGGAGGCTAGTCCCTGGCACCCTCCCTTCTGCCCCAGGTCCCTTCCATTGGACAGAAATCAGGGGGCAGAGACTCCAGGCTAAGCAAAGCTCACGGTAGGGTAGCTCTCAACCACACCCCTTCCGCCTGAGGCCCTGCCCTTTCTTTCTGGGGCCCCACCCCTTCCACCTGAGGCCAGTGGCCACTTCCGAAATTTGTGAAATGGCCCCCCTTCCAAAAATTATTGCTCACCCCTAGTCTAGGCAGGAGTACTGCAGAAAAGAATCTAGGGGTCATAGTGGACCACAAGCTAAATATGAGTCAACAGTGTGACACTGTTGCAAAAAAATGCAAACATCATGTGAGGATGTATTAACAGGAGTGTTGTAAGCAAAATACAAGAAGTAATTTTTTCACTCTACTTTGAGATGATTAGTCCTCAGCTGGAGTACTGCATCCAATTCTGGGTGCCACATTTCAGGAATGATGTGGACAAATTGGAGAAGGTTCAGAGAAGAGCAACAAAAATGATTAAACATCTACAAAACATGAAAGTATTCAATTAGGTTTAGGTTGCACATTAGGAAAAATTTCCTGTCAGGTTAAGCTCTGGAATAAATTGCCTAGGGAAGTTATGGAATCTCCATCATTGAAGATTTTTAAGAAGAGATTAGACAAACACCTGTCAGAGATGGCCTAGATGGTGTTTGGTCTTGCCATGAGTGCAGGGGACTGGACTTGATGGTCTCTCAAGGTCCCTTCCAGTCCTAAAATTCTATGATTAACAATATCCTATTCTACTTGATGATTGTGAGGCTTGTGACAGATTGGGGAATACGTCTATATGAATGTATTAATTTTGTTTGATTGTATGAGCACTGTTTATGGTTATGAAGTTCATGTGGATTAAAACTTCCATTATGTGGTAAAAAGCAGATTATGTCTGGGAGACAGAAATAGGGCTACCAAGGAATTGCCTTGTAGTTTTTGTTGTTTTCCATGGGTCTGTTAACTGTTTTGTATTGTCTGTGGGGAACTGTGTATGTTCAAGGAGTTCCCCCTGAAAAGCTTGTGTTCCTTGCTTTTACTGTTGCATAGTCCCTGAAGAGTTAAACTATCATCCAGAGGAACAGCATGCATTAGCTGCTGAGAAAGGTTGGGAAGTTCATCATTGGTCTTGGTGTGAAGGGCAGCTAGACTGTGGGGCAGCTAGACTGTGGGGTTCCATATCCCCAGGAGGGATACCATTTGAGAAGCCTGTACCCCAAGAGTGTGTCCTGTGAGGCCAAACCTGGAGATAGCAACTGGAGACTATCCATTTCCACTTGGGTTGAAAGCATAGGAATTCCAGACATTGGGGACAATACAACAGATTGGTGACTGTCACAAGAGACACTCATGTAGGGATGTAGCAAATCTTTCAAAGTTAAGTCAACCATTAGTAAGTGAAAAACCCTATGTACATGCTAATTATTGTTCTTGACCATAATCCAGTTTAAAGCTGTTTTTCACTGGGAGGAATCCTAGGATAATTTGGTTGGGAAGGTTTTGACAGCTGATGGTTTGTTTATTCCAGGGTACAAACTGCCAGAGGGGCTTAGGAAGGTGAGGGCTTTCATGTTCATTGTTCAAGGTGGAGGTGGAGCCCAGAAAGTGTGGGCGGTTGTAGCCATGTGTTGGGGGGCAGATACTAATGGCTGTAGTCAATGCTCAGTTTTCAAAGGCTTCCTACAAATAGGTTGATTTTCATAGGTGCTGAACACTCACAACTTCCAATGGGAAACTAGGTGTTCAGCACCTCTGAAAAGGAAGAGTACTCCAGCAACTTTCATAAACAGTAAATTAACTGAAAATAATTAATTTTATTTGCCACTTGTTTTGTAATCTCTTATCAATTTTCCTCTACCAAATAACAGCAATAGCAACTGTTAGTTATAAAATTAATGCTGTGCTTCCTATCTGGCTTCAACTCCTTAGGGAAATTAATATATTGATTTGTTTTCTTTAGATGTCCTTCTGTGAAATAATTTAAAAGCTAATGCCTCTACTATCCACAACAATAGTTTGATCCTGTTGATAGAGGACTTAATGCTGATGTTGTATTTGCAACTCTGAGCAAGGCATAACTCCTCTGGGTTTGGCTTGCCAAGATTTCTTTTAACTCTTTACTTCTACCTGACACTATTAGTTGATAGAATTGATACAATTTAGAATGCTTAGTCCTCTGCTTGAAAAACCAGGACATGTTTTCTGCTTTCCTTTCTGAATCTCTTGCAAGAAGGAACATCAAATTATCATCATGATCAATAGTTATTTTTTCTGTTACAAGTAAGTAAGAGAAAGAGTCTTTTATTTTTTTATAACAATTACTGTAATGAAAAATGTAGCACTGGAAAGTGATATCTTCATTGTCATAGCAAGAAATTTGGAGACCCTCTGCAAGAGAAGCAGGAGGGGGTGTTAAACAGCACAGGGAATAAGATGGAACCTTGTGGGACCCTGTAACACAATTGCTGTGGGGTCAAGCAGCAGCCCCCTAGCTCCACCTTCTGAAAGCATCCCGACAGGTAAGACTGGAATCACCACAAAACAGTATCTAAGATACCCAACTCCGCCCGGTGCACCAGAAGGATACCATGGTCAATTGTATCGAAAGCCACCGAGAGGTCCAAGAGAATCAACAGGGACGCACTCCCCTTGTCTATCTCCTGGCGTAGGTTGTCTACTAGGGCAGCCCAGGCAGTTTCCATTCCAAAACCAGGCCTGAAGCCAGAGTGAAATGGATCCAGATAATCCATGACTTCCAAGAAAGCTTGGAGTTGCAATGCCACCGCCCACTCGAGTACCTTGCCGAGAAAGGGAAAATTAGCAACTTGGCGATAGTCATTCAAATCACATGGGTCCAGGGAAGGCTTCTTAAGGAACGGTTTTATCATGGTCTCTTTAAAGGCAGCGGGAACTATCCCAGTTCTAAAAGAAGCCTAAATAATCCCCGTGGACCCAACTAGTCATCCCTTCCCAGCTTGATTTAATAAGCCATGAAGGGCAGGGGTGGAGTGAGCACGTGGTTAGTTGCACTCCTCCAAGCACCTTGCCTTCATCCTCGGTCTGCAAAAGCTAAAACTGATAAAAAAACCGACTAGGAGATGCACTTGACACATACCGTAGCTCCGGGTCCATGACAGCCAGAGTCCAAATCAGACCAGATGCAAGCAATCTTATCCGCAAAATGCTTCACAAACAAGTCACAGTGGATTGCCAAAACTCCTCCAATGGGATTAGTATGGGCAAATAATTGAAAATGAACTGAGGCATTTCAAGTGTAGCCACAGGCTTTGGCAAAACAGGGGATTCTGGAATGTATGTACCTAGTCATACCCATCTACATCCACAGTACTGCCATCAGAACTCATCCCAGCTGATTCCAGGTTACTGCACAATTTTTTACATATCACTTTTGGAAAAAAGTTTGCAATTAGTTTCGCATTTCATAGGAATCCAAGCACATTCATGTGCTCTCACAATAATTCAGACATTCTCCTAGCTTCATCAATGCAGCATCTCTAGCAGTGTTTCTCAAAGTGGTCTGTGGACCTACTCTGAGAAAGCTGCTACTGGGCTGCTCCTGTTTGTTTACTTACCGGCTCTGCAACCATGAAGCCTCGTGGCTCCCATTAGCTGCAAATGGCAAACTGTGAGGCTCCGTGGCTGTGGAGCTGGTAAGTAAACAAACTAGAGCGGCCCAGTAGCAGCTTTTTCAGAGTAGGTCTGTAGACTACTTTGAGATACACTGATCTATAGCAATACTAAAGTTACATTTAAACCTCTCTTCTGCATGGCCAATGACTTGATCATTTTG
This sequence comes from Rafetus swinhoei, assembly GCA_019425775.1. NCBI lineage: Eukaryota > Metazoa > Chordata > Testudines > Trionychidae > Rafetus > Rafetus swinhoei. The sequence goes on from CM033449.1 coordinate 45,850,222, forward strand.
CAGACTCATGTTTCAGCTAGTTCTGCAAGTTCTGACATTTTTTCTATTTGTTTATCAATTAACAGTGCTCTTTAAATTCATTGTCATAGTAATTCTGTATGTTTGAGTAGATTCAATTAATTTGCTGACATCATCAAGACCAACCATGGAGTCTGCAATTGTTTTGCTTACAGTATTAATTTCAAGCAGTAAATCATGCCAAACTACAAGTGAGATGGTGAACCAAAAGGAGGAGAGTTCATTCAATGATCCAGTTTCTGCATATATTCCAATATCTTTTGTCATTTCTCTTAATTTCAACAGTGCTGATTGCATATTCTGTCTCTGAAACCGAAGAGCTTTGATATTTCCAATTTTGCTTTCCTACCTTGTGTCAGAGAGATTTTCACATAGGATTTCAGAACTGTCCACATAACCATTGAAGTTGCAAACATTGTGACATTTATTGAAGAACTCAAAATTTTGTTGATCCATGTGAGTATCCATGAATGATGAATGCTGCATCATTCATCAGTAAAATTTGGGACTAGCATCTGCAAGAAAAAAAAAGCCTTGTTTTGTTCCATGAAATAAACGAGCTTGCACATCTTGAAGCTGTCCTCTCCATTATCATGTCCCTCCATTATTATATCCCTGTACTCTGCAGTTATCAAATGTCATACCATGTCTGGATAACTCCTGAAATATCTTGTGACAGGATTCCCAGGGTGCAGCCTTGGATTATGAGACCACTGTGTCCCCTGAACTCTCTCCAGCCTGGGCTGTCTCTCACAGTGCCTTGCTAGTAACCAACAGCAAACCCCCATGTGCTGTGATCATTCAGCACAACAGCATGTGGACCTCCCACACCCAGCCAGATGTATGCTCCCAGAGCCACTCGCAAATCACACACAGAGGCACCAATCAGCTCCCACTACTCCCAGAACTGTACCTGAGGAATGTACCATCTATTGTATTAATTGGTTTACCACTTCATCAATGGAACGTGGATATACACCAGCCTTTGCAAGCCAGAGCAAAGCACCATTACCAAACACTTCAGGCAAAATCACTGGTAAAGATAAACAGTAAAACAAGTTTATTGACTATAAAAGGTAGTTTTTAAGTGGCCATAAGTAATAGGCAATAAATCAGAGTAGTTACTGAAATAAAAGAAAATACGAACACACATTTCCTCATTTGTTAAGTTTTACTACACATCCACAAAATGCTAGGTTCCATTCAACTAAGTGAAGAACAATGGCTACAATTTTTTCAAATATAGCTCACAAATGTTATTTTTGAATTTAGACCAATGGCTTTGAAGTCTGGTCAATTACAGATTCAGTTTTCAGTGCCCCTTCCAGTTTTCTTCACTTACCATATTTTCAATGTAAACATGGCTTTTCTCATAACTTTCAAGAGTTTTGTGGATATATTCTACTATTGGAAAAACCCTTTAACACCAAATTGCAACAAAAACAAAACATTGCATCTACTTTACCAGAATATATGACAGAGTGTCATAATATTTTCTCCATTTCCCAGTGTTCTTACATAATTGTCATCTGTAAACCTTCTCTTGTGACTTGGAAACCTTTTACTTGCAGCATTCCATCTTTCACTGTTATTTCTTGTTTTGCCATCTATGAATTTAGGCCGTTTAAAAGGAATACTGGAATTTGTGGTATGTCTTTTGAGTTGCAGTTACTCTTTTCCATGTGCTACGATATAGCAACATAACTGTCAAGAAACATATCTTGTTCCTTATTTTCTTATGTACTTCTAAGCTTTTTTTCTTGATCAGTTTCCTGAGCTGATTCTACATTTGAAGATGAAGTGCCCAAAGTCAAAACCTCAAGTGCAATTTTATGTCTCTTAATCAGCTCCTTTCTTTTTGCCTTGATTTTTGCAGCACCTGATGTACATTTTCTAAAACACTTAGAGATATTGGAGAACAGGGCCTGGCTATGCAAATATTTAGAGACAGAGGGCAAAAAGGGGAATGAGATGATGCACTGAGGGTCACATTCAGCCCTCTCACATCCCTTTCACGCACTTTCTCATGCATGTGTGCGCACACGTACATACGCACCTTCTTGTTTCCTCTTTCTCCTTGTAATACAAGAGGACATTCATTTAAATTGAAGGGCAGTATATACACTGAATTGAAAGGCAACTTTTTAGACTTCCCCTATGCTAGGGCTGTGAGGCTCTCATCCTCCCTGATATAGTGTTCTGGAGCACTATAGGTTCCCATTATTAACAAAAATCCTTATTGAATTTATTAGTCTATACAGTCAAAGAGCATTCATATGCCCTGTGCACCTAATTTTGAACAGTAACATCAGATGTAATAGGCACTTGCAACAGGAAAGCAGAAAGACAAAGCTCACCCACCAAAAGGGAATAGGCCATCTCTAAAGAGCAGAGCTGAGAAAAAGGAGGGTCACAGCTAGGGAGTGTATCATCCCTGTCAGGAACATGGCGTGAGTGTCTAAGGAGTTCAACCATGACATATCCTGTCTTATTCCGTTTCCATTACCTTCGAAGAAGCACTTTGAGTGTGCAAAGGGCTACATGAATACCAACTATCCCCTATTTTGCTATGTTTAGTCTGCTCTGCAGTCAATCAAAATACTCTTGAAATGAAGGACTGGAGCTGAGGCCTGCCTTCAGATCTGAGGCTGCTGCAGCTGCCAGGTTTGCAGGGTAGGTTGCTACTACATTACTTCTATCCAGGGGAAATGTGTACACAGCATGAGCAGCAGCAGCAGCAGCACAAGCTTCACCTACGCCACCCTACCAGTGTGCCTCAACTTTCTTCTAAATGAATCATCTATAAAGAAGGAGGATAGGTCATTCAATATCATCATTCTTGGCCTATCTGTGGACTTGTTACAAATAGTACTAGCTGTCATTATGTTTTTATGATGTGGACAGATTTCCACCAGCAACTGGACTGAAGCCACCAACTCGTTTCAGAAAGGCCCTGGACCCACAACCAAATAGTACCTGGGATAAACTGGTGACCGAGGGGAAAATGTCTATATCCCACCCACAGCTCCTTAGGGGCTCCAGGTCTCCTCCTCCCTTTACGGATGACAGGGACTAGATACAGACTAAGGGTACGTCTACACTTGCTCCCTAGTTTGAACTAGGGATGCAAATGTAGGTGATCGAAATTGCTAATGAAGCAGGGATTGATCTTGCCGGGCGCGTTACTCCACTCAACAGCTGATTTGAACCAGGAAGTGCATGCTGGGACGCTTTAGTTCGAACCAAACCCCTTGGTTCGAACTAAGGTTACTCCTCATTTTGGTTTGAACTAACGTGTCCCAGCGCGCACTTCCTGGTTCAAATCAGCTGTTGAGCAGAGTAACGCGCCGGCGAGATCATGCTAATGAAGCGTGGGATATTTAAATCCCCGCTTCATTAGCAATTTCGGTCGCCTACATTTGCATCCCTAGCTCGAACTAGGGAGCAAGTGTAGACGTACTCTAACATTTTGATCCTCACATGTTCCTACTAAATGTGAAGTAAGAGCTCTGAACATTGGGTAGCTGGGATTGGGAGGGGGATGGAGTGCTGGCTAAAGATTTAACCTTACACTGTCATGTAATTTGTCCCCTAATCCTCCTCCCTACCCACAGAGGATTGTTCCTGCTTGACTGGTAACAATAGCAGACATTTGGAAAGCGTCTTTCTTTTACCCTTGGGTTTAGGAAACCTTGCAGCAGCAATCTGCCTGGCTTAAGAACTGGAATCTAGCTGTTTTAAAAGTGCTGCCTTGCTGTTTGAGTCTCTTTGCATCTTCCACTGTAATAAATGAAGATGATTTGAAAAGTGAATAAAAAATAACATCCATCTAATGTATTATAATGATGTTCATAGTATTTCCAGCTCCCACTGACCCAGGATACTTTGCCATCCTTATTAAATTTGTGTTTCATTACAACTAGCAAATATCACTTGCACATATTCATTTTTGCTGAAGAATTAACCTTGGTAAATATCCATACAAATCAAAGAGAGACTTAGATCACAACCATGGATCAAACCCTCTTCTGAACTTTGGGTGTGTAAGGAAAAAAGGGTGATATCAGAACCAAATCCAGCTTCACAGCTGAATTCCACAGTCAATCCTTGTTTTTCTAATGGACCAAACCAACACTGCAGCTCCAAATACCTTCAGTTTTTAGAGTGTTCAAACTCCAGCTCCAGGTCAGAATGATATAACTTGGGCCCTCTAACCTACATAAATGTATTTGTGACAGCAAAGCAGCTGAAAGGTAAAAATCAAGACGGAAACAGGCAGCCAAATATAGAAGGATTTTGAACATTTAGAATAAGGATTTGTTATTTTTAAAAAGTATGTTGCTAACAACATTTAATATAGAAATCAAGAAAAATTATAAGTAAAGATGTGAAAGAACATATTGTTGGGTCAGTGGTCTTTGTCTGTCTTCCTATACATCTAGGTTTATATGTCATGTCCATCATGCTATATCAGGGGTGTGGAACCTAAAGCCCGGGGAGCTGGATGTGGCCCTCAGCTTCCCTGGATCCGGCCCCCGAGTCTCGGGGCTCCCCCTGTAGCATTGGAGAGGCAGTGCTGGCGCTCCAGCCACACACCTCCCCCCACTGCTGTTCCTCCCATGGGACTGGAGCCTACAAAATCTACTAGGCTCTGATGTGTGAGGGGCTGTGGGGAGTGTTTTTGTCCTTTTCAGTCAGAGGCCACATCAGTGAGGGTTTGGGGGTTTTTTTGTTTGTTTTGTTTTTTTGCTTCTCGCTTGTATGCATTCCCCGATCCAAAAACGGTTCCTCTCCCCTCCCTTACAGAAGCTGACCAACCCCCTGCCCGAGATCAAAGGACAAGAGAAGGGGGAGGGAGATAAAACCTGGCTGTTAGAAGGAATCAGGGCTCTCACAAATTGAAATCTGACCAGTAAGGTTAGATGGAGAGAGAGAGAGAGAGCTTGAACTAAGAGGTTGACTATAGTTTCTGTGTGCTCTGGGCTAAACAGAATAGACTATGCCTTCACCTTTGGTGGATTAAATCTTGCAGCTCTTATTGGTCAGAAACTGGGCAATGGGAGCTATCTGCAGGACAGGCAGCATGTGTAGTACCTGTTCCCCCACCCTGTCCTCACAGCGTTTAGAGCAGCACACATGGTCCCTGTAGCTGGCTGCTCTGAGCATGTGGGGGGTGTGATGGGGTAGACCCCGGTCCCAGAGCGGATTCACCTTGGCTCTGAGAACACACAATCTCTTTCGCCTGGCCCCAAAGTTCAGTGTCCCTCACTCAGGGCAAATATGGCCCTCCGGTCTAGTCTATAAAGTTCAGTGCCCCTCACGCAGGGGAAATACGGCCCTCCAGCCTAGTCTCTAAAAAGTCAAGCCTTTTTCCCAGTCCTGGAGGCTGGATTACGGGGGGGAGGTTTGGGAAGGGAGGGGACCCGGGCTCTCCCACTCCGGGTCCCAGCCCAGGGCCCTATTGGGCGTGAAAGTATCCACTGCCTGGTCGGCGGGGCTGTCTGCTGGAACACGCCGACCTCCCAAAGGTCCTTCCTCCGCCCTGGGCTGCTTCCTACCTCTCCCCCGACTGAGGCTGCGTCCCAGGGCCGGTGGTCAGTGCTGCGGCTCCTAGGCGGCTGTATCAGCAGGCCTAGCTCCTGAGGCGGCGGTGCTGGCAAGCCAGGCTTCGGGGATGGCTGGGACAGCCCAGGATCTCTTCCCTGCGCTCCTGCCCCTTCGGCTACCTCCCCTGCCTGCCTGCTTCCCCTGGCTTTTATCTCCGGCCTCACCCTTGAGCATGCCCAGCAGGGCTGCGGGGGCCAGGTGAACTCCTTTAGCTTCAGTGCGGGGCAGTGTCGCCCTGTCACGGGGGCCGGGGGGACATGGAAGGCAGGGAGCCTGGGGCTGCTGGCCAGAAGCCACCCAGGTAAGCACCTTCCTGCCAGAGCCTGCCTCTGCCATCCCAGACCTTCCTTCCCTCAACCCCCACACCCCTACTTCATGTAACCTAAACCCTCTGTACTCCTGCCCCTTCCTAGATCCTGCATCCCCCCCTGCACCCCTCCTCCAGATCATAACCCCCTCCCAGACCTTGCACCCTAATCCCTTTCCCCAATCACAACCCAAATTCCTTATTTTTCCCTTTCTTATGTCCCAAACTGTACCAAATTCCATTATATCTCACAGTTTTTTACCAGACGCACACCTTAACCCACCTAGAATTCCTTTGGAATTATTTTAAGATTTTCAATAGGTAATTGTCACGGACCCACAGGAGTTGGTGCTATGGCCCCTGCTTTGCATCAGTCTGTAGGATGAATTCAGTCAGTGTGCCAGACCTCCCCTAGGAGTACCACTCTTCTTTCAGGGTAAGACACATGGCTTCACCGTCTCCTTACACTGGACCTCTGGAGGCCTTCAACACTTCTATTTCCCATGGTAAGTAAGCTCTGCTCAGTGAGTTCATCCATGACAAACTGCTGATGGAGAGCTGTACACTTTTTAATTAAGATTTGGACACTCTTTAACATTAATGCACCTCATCAAGCCCTTGCAATGACACTCAAACAACATAGAACAGTAGGGTTTATTCATTAACTGGAAGACAGCAAAGGAAGTTATTTGGTTAGTACAGAGAACTGAAGTTAAAGCATAGTCTATTCTATTTAGCCCAGAACACACCCAAACTGTAGTCAACCCCTTGGTTCAAGCTCTCTCTGTCTCCTTCTATCTAACCTCATTGGTAAGAATCCAGTTGGTTAGAGCCCTGATTCCTTCCAACAGCCAGGTCTTATCTCCCCCTTTTCTGGTCCTTTGATCTCGAGTGGAGAGGTGAGAGGGAGTACATTGTTGTTCAGCTTCTGTAAGGCAGGGGAAGGCAACCTTTTTTGGGTCAGCAGCTGCTGACCCACAGAAAAATCAGTCAGGAGCCGCATTCAAGTGGAAGCAAACCCCCTCCCGCCAAAACAAACAAACAAAAAACCCAACCTTCATTGACATGGTCCCAGACTGAGAAGAAGAAAGACACTACCTGCATTCTACTCACACACCAGAGCCTAAGGTGGCCCAGGCTAAGAGATTTTGTGTGCTCCAGCCCCATGGGGAATAGCGGTGGTTTGGCGCACCAACACAGGTTCTCCAATACTGGTGGGGGGGAGCACCGAGCCTCAGGGGCCGGATCAAGGCAAGCACGGGGCCCTATCTGGGATTTGCCACCCCTGCTATAAGGAGAGGAAAGAAAATCCATACCCCTCTAGGACAGGGGTGGGCAATAATTTTTAATGGAGGGCCACTCCAAGATTTTGGCAAGTGGTCAAGGGCCACATTTCTACCAAAGGGGTCTGGGATCTGAGACAGAGGTTGGGTGCAGAAGGGAGCTTGGGGTAGGAGACTGGGTGCAGGAGGGGATGTGGCGTCTGAGGGTATGTCTACACATCAAAGTTAATTTGAAATAACAGCCGTTATTTCGAATTAACTTTAATAGCGTCTATACAGGCAAACTACTATTTCGAAATAAAATTGAAATAGCGGGGCTCTTAATTTGAATTAGTTAAACATCATTCTACGAGGAATAACGCCAAATTTGAAATAGCTAATTCGAAATAAGCGCTGTGTAGACGCTTATTTCGAAATAGGGAGCCTCCAGTCCTTCTCAGTTTCCCCTGGTGGCCACTCTGGGCCAAACCAGGAAAACTCCTCTTCTCTCCCCCAGGCCCAGAGCCCTTAAAGGGGCAGACTCTGGCCACAGTGCACGTGCCAGAGCCAGGCCTCCCAGCAGTCGCTGCTCCTGACCCAGAGGCCGCACAATGAGCCAGGTAGCCAGAGCCAGACAGCGTTCCCCCGCCCAGTCCCCCAGCTCCCAGGAGCTAGCCAGGGGCCAGAGACGGCGGGCACCCTCCTGGACTAGTGCGGAGATCATGGACCTCATTGAGGTTTGGGGGGAGGCCTCCGATATCCATGATCTCCGCACTAGATGGAGGAACGCCACTGTGTATGGCCGCATAGCTGCACCATGGCCACCAAAGGCCACATGCACACCCGAGAGCAAGTGCGCATGAAAATTAAAGATCTGCGGCAGGCGTACGCCAGGGCCACTCAGGAAAGCTCCTTAACAGGGGTAGACACCTGCCCCTATTTTGATGCCCTGGACTGCATCATGAGGGGCGGGACGGTCCGTGCCACCCTGGGGGGCAGCGAGCCGGGAGCAGAGGGCGTGGAGGAGGAGCTGCAGGAGCCGCCACAGAGGGTGCCACGCCGACAGGACCCCCGAGCTGTCCTAGGAGCAGAGTCACCAGGGTCATCTGGGGAGGCCACACCAGGTTAGTACCATCACTGTCCCCTTCCGGGGAGAGGAGGAGGAGGAGAGGTGGGAAAGGAGACCAGGGACCGCGCGCGTGGGCCTTGCCTACCACAGATCACACACCAACCTGTGCATGTGCAAGCACGTGCCGTGCCACGCCTGGGCAGGTGGCTCCAGCTGCGTGCCACACAGGGGCCGTGGCCTGATAGCCACACGCGTGTGTGAAGAGACCTGACATGCTCCTGACCCCGGGACGGGACACAGCAGGACGCCCTCCCTTCACAAGCCCCCTCTACACAGAGGCAGGGGACATCTCCCCCCCACCTCGGCCGCACTATACACAGCACAGGGGTACCGAGACCAGCAGCTGGGGGCCCTGTGAGCCCTGCACCGCACCATGGAGTAGAGGGTGCAGGACGACTGGGAGTTCCAGCAGAAGCTGCTTGCCCAGGGTCGTGCCATCTGTGCCCATCTGCAGACCCTGGTGCAGAGATTGCTGCCTTGTGCCGCTCCAGCGCCTGCTGCCTCCCCAGTTCCCGCTCTCCCCCTCCCACCTCTCCCTCCTCAACCTCCACACCCTCCTCCCCATCCAGCTGGGGACGCCGAGGCCCCCGCACCCGCTGTGCTGGGAGACACTTGGCCCGGTGAGACCCACACCTCTGAGCCCTGAGCTTCCCCTCCTTCCCCTTGCTTCCCCCTTCCAGCTCCCTCCTCCCAGTTTTCCCCCTCCCTTCTCCCACTCTCTCTTCTCCCCTCTCCCGCCTCATTTCCCCAGTCTCCCCAGAGTTTCATCCCCCCCCAGTTTTGTTAAATAAAGAGAGTTTATATTTTTGAAAATCCGTGTATTTTATTTGACATCAGGAAGGGGGATAAGGGAGGGGTAAGTGGAAGGCAGGCAAGCAAGCAGGGACACCTGAGAACCGGCTGCCCAGGGAGGGGGGGGGGTGTCCCTTTAAGCACAGGCCTCAGATAGCCTCAGGCAACAGCCACACAAAGACACTCCTTACCTGATGCCCTAACCCTGACCTGGTTCCAGCCAGCCTTAACTCCGAATCAGTGTCCACTCACTATGGATGCGGTATTTCAAAATAGCAAAATGTAGACATACCCTGAGAGAGTGTGTGGGTGAAGGAGGAGGTTGTGATCTGGTGCTGAGGCTTGGGGTGCAGAAGAGGATTCTGGCCTGGGGAAGGGTGTAGGAGAGGATCTGGGCGGGAGTTGTGACCTGGAGGAAAGGGATACAGAGTGTTTGGGTGGTGGCCTGGGGCAGATAGTTAGCGGGGGAAGAGAGCGGGGTGGGAAGGGGGGTGCCAGGGGCAGGCTCTGGCTGGGAGGTGCTTACCTAGGCAGCTGCCACTCAGCAGCCCTGCAGGAACCTGAAGGCTGCAGTCACAAGCTGCAGTTGTGGCTCTGCTCTGGGCAGGGTGAAGGAGTGGGGTTGGGGGAAGGAGGCTTCATTGGCTGCCCCACCTCCAGCAAAATATCTCAGCTGCTATTGGTTGGAAACTGGCCAATGGGCATGGAGAGATTTTGCTGAGGGATGGGATGGAGCACAAAGCCTCCCTCCTCACTTCCAAAATAGAGCAGACCCATTGAAAGTGACTGCCGCTGCGCTGTGCTTAAGGGTCCCAGTGAGGCAGCCGCGGGCCGGATCCAGTGGCTTGGCAGGCCAGATCTGGCCCAGTGGCAGCCTCTTGCCCACCCTGCTCTAGGTCTTTGGTTGCTAGGTGCTAATAGCCTGGTGATTCAATTCACCATAGTTTTCTCAAATGCTCCACTAATGTAGGGACTAAAGCCCAGGCAACTAAGCCTGTGTCTCTCAGCCTGCCCTGAGAGCAAACAGTCCCCTTTTACCCACTGGGTAACAATGCAGCACAGGGGAAACTGGGGTACCCATTGGCTTCATAAAAATATTACAAACTATTCCCACTTTGCCACACTAACCACAAACTGAACACACAACAAAATCTCTCCTGAAAGTCTTGTCTACCACATATCAATTTGAGGGGCTCTAGTAAATATTGGATAAAGATCAACATATGTTCATTGTGGCCTGTATTCAAGGGTAGGTATTGCCTGTCAGGAGGAAAAGATACCAGGGTGTTATTCCTATATTGCTTTAATGAAAACACTATCAGGTGATGCTGTTAAAGGTAAAAAGCCTGGCCCCACTAAATTTTATGGTAAAACTTCTATTGACTTCAGAGGAACCAAGAATACAACATAGGTCTTAGCCATCTTGATGGAACAAGGTTTGTGAAATATTTGGTGATATGGCAAATATCCATATCAGGAAGTCTCCAACAAGCCACAATTACGTGTGTCACACAAATCTACACATTTCATTTCAGAAAACCAGAGAAACTTTAACTAGGCTGTAGGAAATGGGTAGAGCATCAAGTAGAGAAAAAGAAATGACTCAGAAAAGATTAAATGAAGTTGCTACAAGAGGAAAAAAAGTGTGAAGCTAACAGGAGAGTGAAAAACAATTTAGATCCACAGAATTTCTGCTTTTCCTCTATAAGTTGCTTGTACTTGTATATTTGTCTATCAATGGAATGTGATTTTTTTATTAGTTTATTAAGTCCTGGTTCACCATGTATTAAAGTTTCCACTTTTTCAGTAAACCTGTCACAAAATACACAGATGAGCAAATATTCTGACATAGTTTCATGTGTTATATAGGTGCTTTCCAGTTCATGTCATATTGTTGTCTCTCTCCATTAGCATGACTAAAATAATACCATGAGGTCTCTGTTACATATGCCTCTTCCACTGCATCCCATTCACTTGTAGGTTGTGGTCCATGCTCCCAGTGATATGTCTTGTGAGCTCTAACACCTTTTCCAACTTCTGTCACCTTTTTCAGTAGTTCTGGTATATGAATTGTTTTGGCCTGGTTAGACTTTCACCTCTTTCTGAAAAATCATGTTTCACTTCCTCTTATATCCTGTAGACATCTTGCTATATTTCATATCAATGCTTTCACCCTAATTTTGCATGTACGTTGCCTCCATGACAGACTTTATAGAGCTGCATGTGGATAACTGCTATTGGGTATGGATGGTGGTGATAATCAAGTGTAGGAAAGAAGAGAGAAAAGTGGATGTATAACAATTTCAAAATGAACAGGCTGATTTAAATGAGAATATTTAATGCTTGAAGATGGTAAAACATCTAATGAACCTTCCTATTGCAGTTCTTCAGATTTACTCTTTTAGAGGGTGGTCTTCTATCTCTTTTAGAGTTTTGGTTCTAACATCTTCTTCTCAAATATCTTGGCACTGCTATAGGAGAGTATGCACATATGGCCTGATCCAGCCCCCATCAAAGTCAATGGAGGTCTTTATGTTGATTTTAGTGGTGTTGGGGCAAGTCTACAGTAACCTTTATGTCTAATTGCCCTGAAAGTATATTTGATAGGCTATCCTATTCAGTTAAGTGAAATTCCTTATCAAGAATTTCACAAGCTTGGGGGGAGCCCAGGAAATCTTGTCCTAGTCAGTTTACTATTCCATCTGGTGACATTTCTGTTCATTCTATTTCTGGCTTTCCACCACATTGAAGATTCAGTTAACTAGTGCTTCTTTGCTACCAGCTGACAGTGCCTTTGTAGTGCGACATTTATCATTAAGGCTACAAACAAATGACTTCTTAACAAACCAAAATATGAATTATTTTATTGGGTCCAAACCCAACATTGAGGGGGTTTTACTCTTTTCCCTCCTCTCTCTTCAGGTAGATTAAAAGGGAAGTGCTAACATTCAAGTTAAGTTACCCTGCAGGTATTAGCTAAAATAACTTTCAAATTGGCTTTAAACTTTAAGCACAACAGTGTTTTACAGTGACAAATAAAAGGGACCTAAACAAACCTGGCTATGTAAGAACAAAGGAGCCTATCAGCCCCAACTCATACATAGGCTGTATTCACAATACACTGACTGAAATTCCATGTTCAATGATCATGTGCTATGCAGTAGATATGATTTTGGTATTCTCATCAGCAAAGAGTGCCTCATTCTTCACCCATGAGTGCTTTAGCCTAAGGGACACTTTCAGGTAGCAGTCACCTGGACATGGAATTCTTTCAATATGAAGTTCTGTCAATTTTTCACATGTACCACCCTCTTAAAGCTGCATTTAGACAGGAATTGAGTGTCGACAGTCCTGGCATTTCAATCCAACATGATTATCCTATTCATGCTTGGACAGGATTACTGAGGCACTTCAATCCTCATTTGTATAGTTGCCCTAAAGGAAAAACCTCTCCCAGGGAAACCATGCCACACTCTGTGAGGAATGAGCCTGTCCTGGAGCATGTAAGTAGGTGGACGCTGGTCTGACTCTGAATTGTTGAGTAAAGACTATCACTATAAGGAGGGGAAGGGATGCTGTATGATTAAAAGTATAAATATTTAATCCAAAATACAGCCTTTTCAAACTCCTGAGAGAGCAGAGCTGGGATGATTCAGAGCACTTTAGAGTCAGATGTTTAATGCTTGTCTCTGTGGTTAGAAAAGCAGAAGCTCAGCAAGCCCTAGTTGCTGAAACTGGGTGAATAAAAGAGAATGCCCTGTTCCTTCCTGCATGTTTAATGGCAGCCAGTTTCTTGATAAATGCAAATGTAGATCTGGCCATTAGTGAGTCCAGCCCTACTGCCTCTACACTCACCAGGGTCTCATTGATTTCAGGACAGCTTTACTGGTGAGTAAGTGGGACAGGATTAGACCCTTTTAATATAGGTGATGCAGAGGCACTAAGAGCCCCTTAACCAAACTGTAAATGCTCTATATAATGGAAGTCAAGCCAGCTATACTCAGCATCCATAATTCCAGCACCTATGATGTGACATTCTGGAGTGACTTCTTCTAGCGTTTATAGAAATTGTTGCCTACTCTCCCAGGTAAGAATATTCTTTTCTGGTCTGAAAAGTCAACAAGTTAGTGACTCCATGACTTCCTTGATGACCTTCCTCCTGCCTCCCCTGCCCCTATATACACAGTTTATTGTGAAGATTATAGACTAACAGGCCATTTCAGAAATGCAACAGACATTTTAAAGCATGTTTTTCATGGGTTGAGGAGCCAAATGTTTGAGTGTACTGAGCATACAGAAAGTTGGTAAATTGCTTATGCCCTATCCTCTTGAAGGCAGGTACTGAATGGCAGTTTTTCCCAACCAGATACTACATTTGAGACCTCTTACAAGTCAGGGAGGAAGTTTTCTGTAGTGCAAGGACCTGAGCCCTCTACCAGCTACAGTGTTTCAATTATTTAACAATTATAAGTTATCCACTAGGGATGGTTTTCCCGTTTTATCAATATGTTTAATATTAAGATAACAAATGTCACTGCTCACATCCCAGGTTCTCACATATTGCAACAGTTTGATCACTCAAACTAGCCTCCTCTGTGATTCACTTCCTCATTCCCTTGTTTTATATCTTGTTAGACTGTGAGAAATAAATTAAGCTGAAAGAATTGCAGTGCTATATTTGTTTTTTGTTTTTATTATCAACAATCAGTTAATGGTACACTTTTGGAAAACTATATGCACATGTAGAAATATTTCCCCTTTTAAATAGCATTCATTTGAACCACATATAAATAAATTTGAAAACCCTGAACATAATTTATGACTATTATGCTCACCAACATATTCCAACAGGAAGGGAAAAATAAAAGACGACATGCAACTGATAATAAAAATATATACCATCATCTGACTCTGGTTTCTGGAAACGCAAAGGAACTGAACCCGTGAGAACCATCTTTCTCCATAAAGACACGCCATAGAGACTACAAGGAGGGAAAACATTATTTATACGGTCAGCTAGAGTAGACAAGTTGGTACGGATATTACCACTATACAAGTGAGTCACAGAACACAGCTGTAGAAAGACACAGGAAAAGTTAAAGCATACCTGTCAACATTCAACTAAGAGCTATACTTTTGTGCCTTTAAAAGAAATTAAAATAAAAAAATCCTAAACGGAGATGCCTAAAAACTGCGTGAACCATGGACCCATAATACTTAATAAATACAATCCGGCCCCCGGCAAGGAGGCGAGTCCTAGGGGCCACTCAGCCCGGGACCTGCTGCCTGCCCAGGCCTGGGAGCTGCGCTGGGCTCCCGGGGGTTCAGGCCAAGCGGGGCGAGTGGAGGCGCCGGTCCGCAGGCCGAGCGCGGGGCAGGGAGCCCGCCGGGCCGGTGCGTGGCAGACGGAGCGCAGCGAGGCGCGCCCCAGCAAGCGGGCGCTCGCAGTCCCTGCACAGTGAGGCGCCGGGCCCTGGCGCCGCTGCAGCTCGGCCGCGCCCGAGCCTCCCCGCGGCAGCGCTGCCGGCCGAGCCCGGGCCCGGGGAAGGGCTCACGCCAGCGGGAGGCGCGGGGCCGCGCGGATCCGGCTCAGTCCTGGCGGGAGCCCCGGGCCGGGCGCTGGCTCAGAACATGCCGCTCTTTACTAGGCTGCCTTTGGCGCCGCTGGGTCTCTGCAGCGAGGAGAGGACGCTGGCGAAGGGCCCGCCCAAGGAATCCGGGATGGAGGTGATGGGCCCGGGCCCGGGGGCCCAGCCCTGCCCGGGCCCCGCCGCTGCCAGGCCGCCCGCGGCCGCTCCTTTGCCCGGCTCCCCGCCGGGGCCCGCCGCTCCCTGGCCGCCCGCGGGGCTGGGGCCTCCCCCGCCGCAGCTCGGGGCCGGGTTGGGGTTGGGCCCGGGCCCGCCGGTGCTGTCCGGGTCGGTGCTTTTCGCCTCTTTGCTCTCGTCGTCCCGCGACGCGTCGGATTTCTTGCCGGTGGAGCCGTTCTTGGCCGCGGCCGCCGCGGCAGCTGCCGCCCGCTCCTGCTTGCGGAACTTGGCCCGGCGGTTCTGGAACCAGACCTGCGGCGGGGGCAGCACAGGGTTAGCGGGGCGCTCAGCCACCCACCGCCTGCCTCCGGGCGAGGTTACCGCGCGAGCGCCGAGCCCGCCCCGCCCTCGCTACCCGGCTCGCGGGTGGCGCTGCAGATTGATTACAGGCATAAGGGGGCGACGCTGCCGGGCGCCCAACCTGCCCCGGGTATTTACTGGGAAATTTGAAAAGGCACCAGTCGTGTCTGGCTGGAGGCAGAAGGCGCTGCGGTGTAAAGGGAAGGCGCCTTCGAGGATGGCGGTCTTTAGACGCAGTCAAAAAGGAAAAGCATAAAAACAAACCCCCTCCCCTGCATTAAACCGTTGGAAGGGGTGGGGGGGACCCAAACTCCCCATCGCGTTTAGATCCCGAGAATGAATTGAATACTGCGCTGTCCGCGCGCGACGTGCTGCTATAAGTGTGTGTGTGTGTTTCCTCGCCCTGCGGGAAGAGATGTGTGCGTGCAAAGTTGTCGCGTTGTAAGCATGGGATAGCTTAGAATGTAATGGAAACGTGTGTGTTGGTCCTGTAATAAATCGTGCCCTCTCTTTGAAATACCTCTCTGATGCCATTCACCCAGGCCGTAGAAATTCATGGTCTTTGTGTGTGTTCTTGGTAAGTGCCTCTGGGTGCATAACCGATGTTTAAAATATTCCAAAATCCTGCAGCTTTACATACCTGGACTCTAGCTTCGGTGAGGTCTATTTTCAGGGCTAATTCCTCCCTCGTGTATATATCAGGATAATGAGTCTCTGCAAATACTCTCTCCAGTTCTTTGAGCTGGGCGCTGGTGAAAGTGGTCCTGATCCGCCTCTGTTTCCTTTTCTCGTTTAACCCCCCGTGGTCGGTGAAGAGTTTGTAAGGAACTGAAGGAAAAAGGTGAAAGAAAGAAAATCGCCTGTAAACCAATCGCTGCTTCTCAAAGACACCGTCCAAAAAGAAGGATCGTTGTTTAAAAAATGGAGCATCCTGTTAGGTCTCCACACGTGTTCAAATAACTACAGAAATCCAGCCATTACGAAGAGAAAGTGGGAGAAGGTTAAATGCGAAACAATAGCTTTACACTAAATATACATGTGAAAGTGTGCATGTGAGGATAGCAAATCCTAGGTGCATTATAATACCAAAATATTAGAGTCAGGCTGCTGCTGTTCAAAGCAGAGGAGTCAGAAAACGTATTGCAAGTGCCAGGAAGCATTGCAGGGAACATCAGTTAGGTTGCTACTGTCACTCAGTAATGGTGTTACTGAATTGCTTCAATATTTGTTTGGATTTTTCCTAGTCTCACGGGTTGATCAGGTTCAGTGCGGTTGGTAAAAGTGCTTCAAAAATAATGACCGGGTAGGAATGGCTCTGCATTGATGTTCTTGTTGTTGAGGGTTTTCTTAAGACAGTGTCAGTAATGAGCTTTACTCTTTGGTTATTTAATTATTTTCTAAGCTTTACGTCTCATCGCAAAGTAAATAAATTATGCCTATCATTTTGGCAGCTTAAGATAATTTTGTTGGCGGTTCGGGTGTGACTAGGATAGTGTAACCCTGTAAGTGAATTACCCTTCCCTGCAATCGCTTCTAACGTGATAAATTCTTTCATTTGTGTAAGCAAATTTCGTTTGGTAAATACTAAACACATTTCCATTTTCAAATGCAATCAAGGCTTCCTATATACCAGCAGCGAGGCGGCTGCCGAGGCTAAGAAAGCTGGAGGTCCTTACCTGCTGCGTATGGACTGCTCTGGTGGTCCCTAAGAGTGCCGAGACTGCAGGATCCTGGCGTGAGGGATGGGCAGCCAGAGGTGGCCCCAAAAGTGGTCCTTATAGGGTTATATTGAAAGCCACTGGCTTGGCTGCAGGAACTGAAGTCAGCATAAGCTGAAGCCAGGCTCGAAGTGTCCATCCCAGCCATACAGGACTCGTAGGCAGAGGAATTGAGGTAAGAATATTCCATTTTATACATTGAAAAGGCTCTGGATGGCTCAGCCAAGTGGAAAAATGAAATAAAAGCTGGGTAGGGAGAAGGTGCCTGTGGTGGGGAGATGTGCACAGCTCAACGCCTGCTTCGAAACTGGCCTCCTTACTACCAGCAGAGCCTAGTTTTATGAAAAAGCCTCCTATGAGATGCCTTGCCTGAGGTCTCTAGAGCATATAGTCCTCATAATAAACTTGGCTCTTTCCACTTGGACAATAGCAAAGCGGTTGGTCTTATTGCTGGCGCTTTTTACATGACAATAACTCATCAGTCTATTGGGCTGGCACTGGGGGGACCGAGCTGTCCAACCTCCCTATCACTGATTCCTGCATCTCTAATTAGAATTTAATACCACACCATTACGTACCGAGCCCCTCGATCCTCCCTTCTAACCAGCTCCCTGCCCTTTAATTCAATCATACTACTTGGAAATAATGAAAGTTGGGTGACGATTCTCCCTGATCCAATTTGCCCGAGCTTTTAAGCCTTTTTAACTGATCATATACCTTAGGCATAAATTGAGATAGTGTGGTATCCCCGGCCCCCAGCCTCCGGGGTGTGTGTGTGTTTTAAAGCTTCGTTAGGGAGAGAAACCTTGATGTCATAGAGAAACCTGTTTTGTAAGAGCGTTACACGCTCAATTTAACAACAAGTCTACCCCCTGAAGTGCATGAAATGTTATAAAGGGCTGGGACATTGGCAGGACTCAAGGCACCCTGTAAAATAGAGTAAGTGGGCCAGTGGGGCTTTTTATGTGACGAAGGAGTGTGTTTCTCTAAAATACACCTGGTCCAAGAAAAAGAGAAACCTATAAATTGCATTTCTTCTCAAAGACTGGGCTGTTGGTTTTTCCTAGCGGCTCTGGGCTGACACTATGCTTGCTGGGATTCTTTAAAACAAAACAACGAATAAAACGCTTGCGTGCAAAACATCTGGATTCTAAATAGATGCATTCATCGGGCGCTATGTCCTGAGTTTTATTTGTCCCCGGCTGTTAGGTTTTTATGGCTTTATTATTCTTACATTATGTCTATATAGGAACGGAAATCTAGCTGAAATGTCTGTGTTCATGAAGCACTTTCAGTTCTGCACCGACCTTTTTTCCCCTCTGGGAACAATGCGAAAAGACCACCTAGCAGATTGAAAAGAAGGTTTTCTAAGTATATTTTCAAATTTCATTTGACACGTGCGAAATTGCTAGAGCTTGCAAAGGAGCACTTTGGGTTTCCCCTTTTAAAGGATGTAAATACAAACACAGGCCAAAGGGCCAAAAATCGTGCGTTTCTAGTGGCGTTTGCTAAGACAGCCAATGAGTCGATATGCGTGTATGTGGAATTTTCTTGCCAATTATGTAATTTTCATTTCGTTCGTTATATTTTTATTAAATATTTCCTCTCGGTGGCAGAGGAGGGAAGGCTTAGTCGAATCGCAGTGTTGTATAAACACTGGATATTTTATATGATTTAAATGTGTAGATAATTAGTTTTATTACATTCATTACCCCCTTTATGTGCTCTGTAACAAGTCAGTAATTAAAGTAACAAACTCATAAAGTCTTTACAGGGGCATTTCCGCTTATAGAGTATTTGCTAAAGCTAAGTAGTTTAATTCAAAGCTAGTCGATGGGCAAAGCCATTCTACAGCCTTTTCTGTTACACAATGTTTTATTATGCATTAAAAATACTCGGAATCGTACTTAATTAAAACAATGACTGGGGTTTTATTTTTGTTCAAGTCACTGTAAGTTACCGAAGAGTAATAAAAAGGGGAAAACAGGTTCTTAAGCCACTGAGGATCCTGGTGATAGTTTTATGGTGAGCTCTGATAGTTTTATTGCACTTGCATGTTGTACAATGTGTATTTGATAAAGAACGGCCTTTGGTGGCCCGTGGACACTTTTTGTGCACCGGTGAAATGAAAATAAATGTGAACATGGTTTTGGTGCGAGGCTGGAAACAAATTGCAAGCTCTAAATGGTTTTTCCTTTATGGTCAGCAGACAAGAGGAGAAAAGCGATGCAAACATCTGTCTTCGGTCCCAAAAATCTAAAGGGCAGCAAAGAGTGATGTGAATCTAAGTGTTATTACAGCCGGGATTTGTCTTTATTTACCCGCTCGCTCATGAATATGAATACACATTGGGGCAGGGAGGTACCTATTCACCTCTGAAACAACACATGGCATTTTTAAGAATTTCAAAGTGTGTCTCCTCCGGGGCACTTATTGTCCGATGTGCTCTTCCCCGGACCTGGCCTGAAACGGCTCCCTGGCTGGTGTTTGCAATTCATGTCCCCGTCTTTCACCCAGGGGCAGCATTCTGCCCCAGTGAGGAGGGGAAATAGGCGAAGATTTACGGTCTGTTCCAGAGGCCCTTGAGGACAATGGAAAACCTTCCTGTGGACCGCGACAGGCCCGCAGTGCGGAGACCCTCAGGGACTCGGCGCGCCTAGTGGAGGGAAGAGAATCCCTGCTGGCCGGGCCCGTTTTATGGCGCAACAGAGACATGTAGCGTGCGGCGTCTGGCAGGCCCTTGTCTGGGCTGTGATCCCACCAGTCCGCCTGGGAGCAGGGGCTTCCCGGCTCGGCAGCAGTGGGCGCCTGAGCGCTCAGGGCCGGGACTGTCTGCAGAGAGCTCGCCCTTTTGCCCCGGCCGCCACTTGTCACTGCGGCGCTGCGTGCCCGGCCGGCTCGCTTGCTCCAGCGCTGCGGGAAGGCGCTTCCCTGGCATGTGGCCCTCTGCCCAGTCCTCTCCCCCCTTGATCCAGCCGTACACGGACCAAGCCGCCTCCCGGCCGTTCCGCAAGGCCCGCTACGGGCTCTGAGGACCGGTCCCCTCCCGCTTCCGCCATGCGCTGGCCAGCTCTGCGCCCGGGTCTGCCAGCCCGGGCTTGTCAGCTCTGCCCAGCTCGCGCCACATGCCCCTGTGCCCCCTCATCGCCGGGCCAGCTGTGCCCGGTCCCCCCATTCCCACCTCGTCCCGGATCAGGCCGGCAGCGGCTTGTCCCCCGCCCCTTTCAGTCCCAGGTCTCCCAGCCAGCCCTTGTGCCCTGTAAAGCCAGGCGGCGCTGCCTGGGGGCAGGGAAGGGGGTATCCTTGGGCCCAGTCATTACAGGGGAGGATCTTCCAGCCGATCTACGCTCCGCTGAGCAAATGCACTTGACTCAATTATCTCCTTTCTGCGGCTTTATTGCAGGGGGGTGGGGTTGTGTGGGGTGTTTCCCCCCCAGTGCAAAATCTTTTGTGGATGTTTTGATTCGCCTCTGCAGATGAAAGTCACGCCGGGCTTCTCCGAGGCGCTCAGGCCTCCGGCCCCTGGGTTTTGTTTCGAGTTGTTCTTTCTACACGCGAGCTGCTCTCCCTAAAAGTTGTAGCAAATGGTTAATTTGATTATTGCAACTATAGGCCAACTGCTTCAGCAGCCTTCCCCCACGCGTCTGGTGGGGGGAGAGCGAAGCCATCTATAAGAAATAATCGAATCAAAATGAAGTGTGGAAAAACCCCTTCTGATTTCCAAGCGGCACAAATAGAATTAGAGCCCCCAGTAGCCTTTTTTTCCTCCAAAAGAGACCTTTTGTCTAGATCACAAATTCAAATCCAGCCAACCAGAGATGGGGACAGTTCCCTGCCTGGCTGTTTACTGATACAGGCTCGAGAAACAGCTGTGTGAAGCTTTCTCTCCAGATAGCTGACTCTGTACGGACAGAAGTAATGCTAGAAGCAAAACCAGCTCAAAACAAAGGAAAGCCAGGAATAGTACCAAGGTGGGGGGGGATGTTTACATGCTATCAAGTACCAGAATGAAACAAGGCTGAAAGTTTTAAAAGAAACTTTTCTTTCCTATTCTTCGCTATTCACAGAGGAGAATCTTTTCCTCCAGCCTGAAAGTCAGAAAGAATGTTAGAGGACAGCGAAACAAAACAGCAAACAAAATGCCATTGTACTGAAGTAGCAATTCATGGGAAAACGCTTGTCAGGCCCATAATGTCTCACTTCTATGAATCTGTTTTACCGCAGGCAAAACACAATAACACGGGGATGAATAAAATATTAATACCAGTGAGAATTTCTTTTGATTGCTTTATTTGGAAGGAGGCCTTCAAATTATCCCGCGGTGGATGTCACGTCAGAGTCGATTTTTCACCATGCAGTCGTCGATTTGGTTAAAAGAGGAAAATAGGGCTCTTATTTTATCCAGTAGGATAATTACGGCAGGTCACTATCCTCTGACCTGTATCCTGAGACCGCATCAGATGAATTTGTTAGTTCTCAGGCTAGCTCCCCGAATATAAAGCAAGAAACAGCAAGAAAAAATAGTGGGCAATAAATTTTTTCTCAACACAAGCGAATTTTACATTGATTTTCCTCCGGCCGCCTCATTATATTGTGACGTTTAATTTACATTTAACTAGTCTCAGATTATTTTTTGGTATACCCTACAGTGAGATCGATCTATCTATCTATCTATCTAATCCCCATAATATGGAGCACTTCTGAAATAGAAGGCAAACTCTTTCTTCTTTCTCATCCTTTAAGAAAATAGCTTGATTAGTCTGAAGGTGTTTTGACTATGTGTTTATGTTTATGTGGGCTAGAAGGAATGGATGCGTGTGAAGAAAGTGTGGAGGGAAAACTAATGAATCGGCTGCAGTACAGCTGCAGTGGCACAGTCAGATCCATGCCAAAGTCACCGGTGTAAGAAGCCCTAAGTCGATGCAACGAGAGGTTAAGTCCTTGACCAAGTTAGAAATGACAAAAGGGGCCGGCGCTGATTGTTTTCAGCTTCTCAGAACGTTGTCTGCAGGCAGAGGAGCGAACGTTGTGTTATGTGCGTCCACGAGAGAATGAGTGTGTTTGTGTGTTCTGTGCGGGTACGAATATTGCTACTGCATGGCGTGTGTGAGGAACGGCGGGCGTTGGGTGCATTTGTGAGCGTTGGGGTTGGCTGGACACTTGCTATGGGTGTAATTGTGGGGCTCTGTTTTCAAGTTGTGTGCCGAGCTTCGGAACGTTCTTGTTCTGCGGCGCATCAGTAAGAGCTTTCGGGCGGGCGCGCTCAGGTATGTTGTGCGAGCTATGGGAGCAGGTGCCGGTGGGGCTGGGCTCTGCAGGGGGCCTGGGCCGGAGGAAAGAAGCGAGGAAGCGCGGGCCTCTGGCCCACTGCGGGCTCCCTGCAGCAGAGGGATCTGCGCCTCACTTTTTGCTGGCGTTCCGTTACCAGCGGTAACATGTGCTGGGCGGCGGGGACGGGGCACAGATGTAAACGTGACATCTGCCTGTGACAAAGGAGAGGCAATTCGATTAGGCAGGGAGGCCTTTCCGTCCGCAGCCCGACGGGAGGAAATACCAGCCCGCACCAGGCAGGCAGTGCAAGGGGATGTGAAAGGGAGCTGGAGAATTACTCAATGGGCAGCTGCTGGGACAGCCGGGGCAGCAGGAGTGTCCTGGGGACGAGAGAGGCAGGTGTTGCTTTCTCCCCATAAAGCAGAGGAGATGCGGCCAACCCAGCGCTGCCTGTCCCTACGGGTAACGTCCAGCCGGAAAGCTGGGTACTGCAGTGATTGGCTCGGCAAGGATAATTCCCTAACCATGAAGGCGCTCAAGGCACCGATGGTTGTTGGTCAAACAGTTACCCATTCGGCCATTTCTTTTCTTTTTCCTTTCAAGTAAGCCTAGGGAGGTTCATAGAGCAAAGGCCCCGTTAGCAGAGTGAAGGTTGCCCAGGTAAGCGCTCACAATCAAGGAACGGGAAGAAGGTGGCTGACCTGCACCGGCATTAGGAGCCAATCTGTAATTGCAGGATCACACACTATTTCTCAAATAACCCTATTCAGTGTCCTTCTGAGCTTTGTAGGCAATATGTTGTCACTTGCACCGGGAATCATTGATGTCCACAGTGAATATTGTGTTGAATCCTTTACTTAGCCCTTCCTTCATTCACTGTGCATCTTATATTCCCATGACCTGAGGAGACAGAGCCTGGCATATCCAGAGTAGTACACAGTAGTAGAAACTATTACACATGTGCCCAACATTGTAGACAACATGGTATGTGTAACACTGTATAACATTGGAGAAAGAATTGCATAGCCTACCTAAGGGCCTGTGCCAGAAGCCTCTGGAGACCATACAAACCAATTTCATCTGGTTAGGTTGATGTTGACTTCAGTGGATTTTGATCAGGCCCTTAGTGTTCCAGAAGAACAGATACATGATCTGTGTCAATTCAAATTTAAAGTAGCTACAAGGGCATGGAGTTTGCATCTGATACATTTGTCATTAATGAGACAATCATAAGTAGATTGAGATGGACTTCATAAAATTGGGCTTCATAAAATATGAAGAGGAGAGTGGTCATTGAAAATAACTTAAAAGGAGAACCAATGTGGTCCCACTGAAAGAGGAAATCATACTTTGTGTGCATAATGCAGTCAATCCCACTGCTTTCCAAGGTGGAAGAATTGGATAGGTCAGAAGGAGAATGACAAGGGCACATTAGTGAAATTATCATAATTATTTAGCCATATGGTGGTTATTAATCAGAATGGGCATGTCTGTATTGGGGTAGACTTAAGGAGGTTAAATTGAGAAATAAGAAGGGGGAAAGGTGTGGAGAAAAATATTATCTCCAAATCAAAAGGTCATAGTTTTTCATTGACACTACAGAAGAAACAGCTAATGACAACAAGCCATAGTTTGCAACTCTGACTCAAGATTTAAGGATACAGTATGGTTTCAGGAATATTACAGGTTGAACCGCTATAGTATGGCACTCTCTGGTCTGGCAACATCCAAAGTCCGGCATGATTTTAGTCCACTTATCATTGGTATGGCCAAGCTTCCCACAGTTCCATAATGTTTATTTACACCCACCAACCCTGGCTCTCAGTGTTCTGTGCTGTTATTTAGCTCTAATTTACCCCTAAATGTCTTCTAAGAACCCAGTAAACAGTGGAAGTGTTGGTAATGCTGCTAGACAATATGGACTCCTGTGGCTTGGCAAATTCTCTGGTTTGGCCCTGAGGTTGCTGGACAAAGGACTGGCAGGGTGAGCAATAGAGATTGCTAAGAGAATCTTACACCGAAAAAACCTTCTTGTCCTGAGCTATGGGCAACCCTTCTTCACTCCTCCACTCCTTCACCATGAGTCACTGAAGTGAAGCTTGTTCTGCTGCTCATGAGTCAACAGATCAGAAAATTACTACCAACCTTAGAGGCAAACTTTTATCTGGTTGCTAATTGGCCCTGCTTAAAGAATGTGAGACCAAGAGAGACCAAATCAAAGGAGTTGCAGACTTTCTTCTTGAACCATAAAAATGCAGCTGATGTAAATCAAGGAACTCAGTCCTAGTGCCACTGGTTGAAGAACCAGCATAGAGAATGAGAGATGTGGGGAAGGGTCACGGGGCTGCTTCTTGGGGCAACAGACAGAGCAGGATTGGAATGTGGTGGATGGAAAAGCAGTAGATGTAAGATATATGTAGCCTGTAAGATATAAGGCATCTTTACACTTTACTGTCAGTATAAAGGGCCTTAAAGTGAGTGTACATATAGCCCTTTATGTTATCAGGTGAGTTTAAATCTCTGGCATGAACTGAATGGTGGTCCACTTAAATACAAGGCGCTAACTGTGGAGATTTGTCTAGACCAGGCCTGGGCAAAATATGGCCCACAGGCTGGATTCGGCCCACAAAGCCGCCAGATCCAGCCCGCAGACACTGCGGGGAGCCCCAGGCAGGCTTCCCACTAGCCTCACCCTACCTGCACACTGCTCAAAATCACAGCTGTGGGGAGGTTTTTC
Organism: Rafetus swinhoei; assembly: GCA_019425775.1. Lineage (NCBI taxonomy): Eukaryota > Metazoa > Chordata > Testudines > Trionychidae > Rafetus > Rafetus swinhoei. The sequence goes on from CM033449.1 coordinate 45,875,170, forward strand.
TTTAAAAACTCTTGAGCCTGGAGGGGAGGAGGAAGGCTTCAAGTGCTGCCCCTGCCCCCAGCACAATTCCATTGGCCAGTTTCTAGCCAGAAACTGGCCAATGGGAGCTGCCTGTTTGAATAACAGGCAGCCATGAAGCACTACACGCCCTCCCTTCTGGGGCTCATAGTTACTCACAAAGTACATAGAATCATAGAATACTAGGACTGGAAGGGACCTCGAGAGGTCATCGAGTCCAGTCCCCTGCCCTCATGGCAGGACCAAATACTGTCTAGACCATCTCTGATAGACATTTATCTAACCTACTCTTAAATATCTCCAGAGATGGGGATTCCACAACCTCCCTGGGCAATTTATTCCAGTGTTTGACTACCCTGACAGTTAGGAACTTTTTCCTAATGTCCAACCTAAACCTCCCTGGCTGCAGTTTAAGTCCATTGCTTCTTGTTCTATCCTCAGAGGCCAAGATGAACAAGTTTTCTCTCTCCTCCTTATGACACCCTTTTAGATACCTGAAAACGGCTATCATGTCCCCCCTCAGTCTTCTCTTTTCTAAACAAACCCAATTCCTTCAGCCTTCCTTCATAGGTCATGTTCTCTAGACCTTTAATCATTCTTGTTGCTCTTCTCTGGACCCTCTCCAATTTCTCCACATCTTTCTTGAAATGCGGTGCCCAGAACTGGACACAATACTCCGAGGCCTAACCAGCGCAGAGTATAGCGGAAGAATGACTTCTCATGTCTTGCTCACAACACACCTGTTAATGCATCTCAGAATCATGTTTGCTTTTTTTGCAACAGCATCACACTGCTGACTCATATTCAGCTTGTGGTCCACTATAACCCCTAGATCCCTTTCTGCCGTACTCCTTCCTAGACAGTCGCTTCCCATTCCCACGCTGCATCCTGTGTTGGGGTGGGGCAGGCTCCTTGCCTGCCTACCAGAGAAACTGCTGGCTGATGGCTAGTAAGTCTCCTGGCCAGAGCCTGCCTCTAGCACTGCAGTCCCTCCCTTCCCCAACCCTCTGCCCCCCCTCTTGCCCTCCAATCTTCTGCCCTAGATCACAATCCCCTCCTCCCCTAGCTCACAACCCAAGCCCCTGCACCCCAAGCCCCTGTATCCCCTCCTGTACCCCAATTCCCTGCCCTAGGTCACAGTCCAACTCCTTGAACTCCAGTCCAGTGCTCCAGGTCACAACTGCCTCCTTCACCCAAATTCCCTCCCAGACCCCACACTCCCTCTTGCACCCCAAGCTCCCTTTTGCACCCAACCTCCATCCCAGACCCTGCAACTCCTCCATTAATATAATGGAAGAGTGAGGCCCTCAACCACTTTCCAAATTCTTGGAGTGGCCCCCTATAAAAAATTATTGCCCACCCCGATCAAGACAGCTGTTGAGGGTTTCAGAGTTAGTTACTCTTATCTAAGAAATTTATTAACAATCTGAAAGACATTTTTATGTACAGGAATTTTGTGAGAGAGAGAGACTATAGACCCTGTGGGAGTCTGCCCAGGGAAGATATTCAAATGCCTAGAACTAACCTTTGGGTAAATTCTAAAATGGTATTGCACCAGGAAAAATCAAGTTGATAGCACACGTAAGGTAATGTAACCCAAAACATAGATTGAATGCGAGGAGGTTCACAGAACTCAGTAATGTATGTGGTTTGGGGATGTATGTACAAAAAAATCATCTCATGGAACAGAGAAGAGATAATCCTCTTTATGGTACTGATCCCAAACCCACTGAAGTTAATGAGAGTCTTATGAGTCCTAGAAGCATGGCAGGAATTATTTAATAAAAAACAGATATCATTAATTAAACCTGAGAGACTCAAAGATTCCTATCTTTCCATTACTTCAGTGAGCCGTACATCAGGCTCTAGACAAACTTGGTGAGACTGGGTGAAATAATGATTTCTGCTCCTAAAACACACAGGCTCTTTTGAAATTCCCACCCTGTCCTTCAAAAACTCCATTTGGCTCTGGCCACATCAGTATCAGAAAGGTGTCGAGACAGTGGAGAGTTCAGAGAAAAAGGCTGGGGAAAGAGCAGGAGTGGAACTAGGGAGAGCGACAACTCAGCCAAGTAGCCAAATCCACATTGTGTTTGGTAGATTGTGATTTATATTGTTTCTAGAACCCCTCGATAAAAATATATCCTATGTTAAACAGATGAGTACAGTTTAACCATTGAATGTATTAGTATATATGTATATATGAATTTCTCTAAAAGAATTCCCACGTGTCAACATATTAGTCATATTACTATTGATATGATATCCAATGGTGGTGATGGACTAGGAAATGCAAATTGGCATTGATTTAAATAGAAGCTTTTTCATTTCATATTTTAAATAACATATACTACAGTATGCACATGCTATTACATCTTATATAATATGTGTTCATAATGGAAAAACGGTATGTGTTAATGTACATAATTGAATGTGTAATAGCATACCATGACTAGTAGATTAATGGACAAATTAGATGGGATACCATAAGGTAACTGTGATTTGAACAGAAGCCTAATTCGGTAACAGGTCAGACTGAGTTCAATGGGAGTTTGCCTCAGTGAAAACTGAGTAAAGATTTTAGGATTTAACTGAATAAGAGTTTTTGATGGGCTGAAGCAATCAGAGCCCTGAGATGTTTGTATAGTCTTATTCCCAATTTTCATTTCCTTTGTTTTATATAATAGATGACAGTTATATGAAATTCAGATACAAAACATACCTCTTAGGGATATTTGAACCCAATAAAACATTTAATCATAGCAACAAAGAATCCTTCTGCATACCTAAATATTTGTAATGTTGCTGATTTCTTTCACGCTTGCTGTACAATCTTAAGTTTGCAACAGAGCAGATATAAATGTAATGTCTGAAATAGAATGTACTTTAGTTCAGTTTTATACTAGGGTCTTAATGATTATAGAAAGATATTGACATCAATGTAACAGTATCATATTTCAATCAGTCTGACACTGAATCAATGGAATATGGCTAATGCATTTTTGGTCCTGTTGGTGTATTGAGTTTATGGGTTAGGGATGACTATATGACCCATGCTAGACACACTGAGGTCTAGTTTTGTTTGTAGAGTTCCTACTTAGAATCATAGAATCATAGAACCATAGAGCTGGAAGAGACCTCAGAAGGTCATCAAGTCCAGCCCCCTGCTCTAGGCAGGACCAATCCCAACTAAATCAACCCGGCCAGGGCTTTGTCAAGCCGAGACTTAAACACCTCTAGGGATGGAGACTCCACTACTTCCCTAGGTAACCCATTCCAGTGCTTCACTACCCTCCTAGTGAAATAGTTTTTCCTAATATCCAACCTGGACCTCTCCCACCACAACTTGAGACCATTGCTCCTTGTTCTGCCATCTGTCACTACTAAGAACAGCCTCTCTCCATCCTCTTTGGAACCTCCCTTCAGGAAGTTGAAGGCTGCTATCAAATCCCCCCTCACTCTTCGCTTCTGCAAACTAAACAGACCCAACTCCCTCAGCCTCTCCTCATAAGTCATATGCTCCAGCCCCCTAATCATTTTGGTTGCCCTCCGCTGGACCCTCTCCAATGCGTCCACATCCTTTTTGTAGTGGGAGGCCCAGAACTGGACACAATACTCCAGATGTGTCCTCACCAAAGCCGAATAAAGGGGAATAATGACATCTCTGGATCTGCTGGCAATGCTCCTCTTAATGCAACCTAATATGCCATTAGCCTTCTTGGCTACAAGGTCACACTGTTGACTCATATCCAGCTTCTCATCCACTGTAACCCCCAGGTCCTTTTCTGCAGATCTACTACTTAACTGGTTGGTCCCCAGCTTGTAACTATGCTTGGGATTCTTCGTCCCAAGTGCAGGACTCTGCACTTGTCCTTGTTGAACCTCATCAGATTTCTTGTGGCCCAATCCTCCAATTTGTCTAAGTCACTCTGGACCCTATCTCTGCCCTCAAGCGTATCTACCTCTCCCCCTAGCTTAGTGTCATCCTCAAACTTGCTGAGGGTGCAATCCATCCCCTCATCCAGGTCATTCATAAAGATATTGAACAAAACCGGTCCTAGAACCGAACCTTGGGGCACTCCGCTAGAAACCGACCGCCATCCTGACATCGAGCCGTTGATCACTACCTGCTGGGCCTGGCCTTCTAGCCATCTTTCTATCCATCTTACCGTCCATTTATCCAATCCACATTCCCTTAACTTGCTGGCAAAAATATTGTGGGAGACCGTATCAAAAGCCTTGCTAAAGTCAAGGTATATCACATCCACTGACTTTCCCACGTCCACAGAGCCAGTTACCTCATCATAGAAGCTAATCAGATTGGTCAGGCGACTTGCCCTTTGTGAATCCATGCTGACTATTCCTAATCACTTTCCTCTCTTCCAAGTGCCTCAAAATGGATTCCTTAAGGATCCCTTCCATGATTTTCCAGGAACCGAGGTAAGACTGACCGGCCTATAGTTCCCTGGATCGTCCTTCTTCCCTTTTTGAAGATGGGCACTACATTTGCCTTTTTCCAATCATCCGGGATTTCTCCTGATCTCACGACTTTTCAAAGATAATGGCCAAAGGCTCCTCAATGACATTTGCCAACTCCCTCAGTACCCTCGGATGCATTAAGTCCGGACCCATGGATTTGTGTACATTTAGCTTTTCTAAATCGTTCCTAACCTGTTCTTTACCCACCACGGGCTGTCCATCTTCATCCCATCTTGCGTCACTTAGCGCAGAAGTCCAGGAGCTGACCTTGTCCGTGAATACAGAGGCAAAGAAAGCATTGAGTACTTCAGCTTTCCCCACGTTATCTGTCACTAGGTTACCTCCTTCATCCAGTAGGGGCCGCACACCCTCTCTGATCACCTTCTTCTTGTTAAAATGCCTGTAGAAACCTTTCTCGTTATCCTTCACATCCTTAGCCAGTCGCAATTCCATTTGCGCTTTCGCCTTCCTGATAACCCCCCGGCATTCTTGAGCTATACATTTAAACCCCTCCCTGGTCATTTGTCCAAGTTTCCACTTTTTGTAAGCTTCCTTTTTGTGCTTAAGTTCACCAAGGATTTCCCCCGTAAGCCAATCCGGTCTCCTACCATGTTTGCCTCTCTTGCTACGCGTCGGGATGGTTTCTTTCTGTGCCTTCAATAAGGCTTCTTTAAAATACTGCCAGCTGTCCTGGACTCCTTCCCCTTCATATTAGCATCCATGGGGATTCTGCCCATCAGATCTCTGAGGGAGTCAAAATCTGCTTTTTTGAAGTCCAAGGTGTGTATTTTACTACTCTCTTTTCTTCCTTTGGTCAGTTTCCTGAAATCTACCATCTCATGATCACTGCTTCCCAGGTTGTCACCCACCTCCACTTCCCCTATTAGTTCCTCCCTGTTTGTGAGCAGAAGGTCAAGCTGCGCATGGCCCCTGGTTGGATCCTTCAGCACTTGTGTCAAAAAGTTATCCCCAACATTGAAGGAATGTCTACTTGAAGGAAGATAAGTGTGTTACCCTTTCCATCATCACATATCACACTTATACTATACCCTAATTGCCTGGTACAAGAAAGAAGAGAAAACAAGGAATGAGTTGTGACCCTAAAAGACCTGTTATGCCAGCTGGCAAAGGCCAAACTGTTATGCAACAATAAATCTCAGCCGGTCTAACAGACTCAATACACCTGATACACTGTTGTCAGAAAACTTAGCCAGACAATGATTTGTAATGTTTCATGCAAAAAATGATGGCACACTGGTTATGAATGTCATTGCATTATATATGTATAGGTTGTGTATAAAGAGTTATGTATGTGTGCTGGAAGTACGTTCTTAAAATACATTGAGAAAAAAGTGGATAAACTAGCCTGCCCTGGGCAAAGGAATATGTATTTACCTGTCTACATGGATCAAAGTAATAGGTGAATGGGAAAACAGAATGGCTTGATTACAAGCAAAGGATAATAAATGTACATTTGCTCTAGAGAATGAAGAAGGAACTTGGCATTTGCACCCTGAAGAACAAGCAACAAGGGGGAGGAACTTTGTCTGAGCTTCCTTTTCAAAGGATACATCACAAAAGTTTCCTGGTCTGTAAAAAGGGAAAAAAGGAAATGCCTTGGTTATCCACTACTTAAGAACAAAAGAGACTAGTGCTCAGGAAATCTGTGAAAGGTGGTTCCTTCCACCACATAGTCTGAGGATTGCAGAGAACTGACTGTAGGTGAGAAACTGTCTGAGAGCAGGATTGTAATATGGTAAATTTTAGACATTAGAAAGCACATTGTATTTTGTTTTGTTTGTAACCATTGTCTGTTAGTTTTCTATTATTGCTACTTGATATTACTTAAATCTCTGTTCTTAATTTTAATTGTACTATACTCATCTCCAGGGCTCGCCGAGCCGTGGCGAGCCCCACTCGCCAGCCGCGCGCTGTCCGGCGTTCTGCGCATGTGCAGATCGCCCGAACCCGGCTCTTCTGGGATGTAATCTACTTGCCATGGGCGAGTAGATTACATAGATTGTCGAGCCCTGCTCATCTCAATGCTGTTAGGTGAATAAGGATGTTGTGAAGACCAGGACTTTGACAGGGTTCAAAAAAAGAACTAGATAAATTAATGGAGGTTAGGTCCATCAATACTTATTAGCCAGGATGGGTAGGAATGGTGTCCCTAGCATCTGTTTGTCAGGGGCTGGAAATGGATGACAGGAGAGGGATCACTTGATGATTACCTGTTTCTGTTCACTCCTTCTGGAGCATCTGGCATTGGCCACTGTTGGCAGACAGAATACTGGGCTAGATGGACCTTTGGTCCGACCCAGTATGGCCATTCTTATGAGTAGTGCGATCTCTGTTGAGCAAACAAGCTGGTGTACTGTGTCTTTTTGAGACAGTGGGACTTGGTAGGTATTTCTGCTGACATTGAGTGACAGGGGCTGGCCACTGTGGACAAATTCTTTTCCTGGGGATTTCAGAACTTGGTCTAACTGAGGCTATGATTAATCTTCTGGAGTTCAATTTAGCAAGTCTAGTTAAAACTTGCTAAATCAAACTCAGAGGGTGCCTCCACCAGCATCCAGTGCTCCTGCTTTTGTGAGAAGTAAGGAAAAGCTGACAAGAGCGTTTGGTGTGGGGATGGCACCAAACTCGGCTCAAGGAAAGCCATCTCCAGCTATGTATTCTACGTAGCTGGAGTTGCCTACCTTAACCCGAGCTGCCGGGTCTAGTGTAGACCTGGCCTGAATGTTACCTGGAAGACTGGCAGAGTCTCAAGGAGTTTGCAAGTAAGGTGGGCTGAGTGGAGCTCGCACACAGTTTTAAGTTCCAGCAAAACTCTCCCTTGCTGAGGCAGAGAGGTTATAGAGTGGCTTGAATGGCTTATTAATCTGGGTGCCTCAAGAGTGTCACATGAGTGACAACTGTGTTGAAGAAAGATTAAGAGGAATAACAATAGAGAGTTGCCCCTTTACATTGATGAAAAACAGACTATTGGTAAAATAAGGACAGTTCCAGAAAAAGAGATGGCACAAGCCAGTCTGACAAGGATCTGAAGAAGAGAGCTGGTGAAGTAGTAGTCCAAGCTGTAGGAGTGGACAGTGTACTTATAGATTCCAGAGATAGAGGGAAAGAAAGAAGGAGGATGGTAGCAGGAAAGCCTGAAGGAGTTGAAGATTTTTCTCAGGAAAGAGAAATGCCTAGTGCTTGTAGGTAGAGGGAAAGAAGCAGAAAGACAGAGTGGTTAGAGGGGAAAGGAGCAGGAGAGAGTGAAAGGAAAGATAAGTAGCCGGAGGAGATAGGGTTAATGGTACACCAAAGTTAAAGGATACTAGAGACCTTAAATTGAGAAACTGTGATGAGAAGAGATGAGTTGTGGGAGATGAGATTATCTTTAGGCGAGACCTTAACCAAGTCTGCATCTGCTCTCCATAGATAGAAGAAACCAGGACACTTTTTTGTAAAAAATGGGATGTTGTCTTGTTGTCCTTGGTGAAAATTTCCCCTCTTCACACTGGCTACTGTTGTTTGGTTGCTTCCATCCGCTACAGGGGTGGTTATGCTTCAGTGGTGCTTTGGGTGTATCCAGAATGCACTTGTGCTCTTAAAGTGCCACCCTGTATTGCTGATCAGAAAGACCATATTGTGCCAGTTCAAACTCGTCCTTGTATACCCAAAGCCCTTTCTTTGCCTGTTAGGAAGTGTCTACACAGCACCCAAAACTCAAAATAAGATACGCAATTTGCGTAGCTTATTTCAAGTCTATTTCGAATTAGCTTATTTCGTCATTTGGCGCTATCTAATTCTTTAATAAAGTGATATTTCAAGCCATCCCTTACTCCTTGTAGAATGAGGTTTACAGGCATGGCAAAATAGTGCATCTGCTGTATTTCGAAATAGCAGATGCGTTCAAAAGACGTGGGGTAGCTATTTTGGGATCCCTCTGGGATACTGAAATAACTTTGCTGTGTAGACATACCCTCTGGAAAAAACAGTCTGAACCACTATATGCCAGCCACTCCAGGCAGTGGTACCTCCCCACAGCAGCCTGGGCTCTCTGGGCAGCTCTTATCACTGCTTGGCTTCAGCTCCCAGCCTGGCCAAGGGGTGGAGCCTCAGGAGGAACTGAAGGAGCAGTGGGTGTGGCCACATAGAGGAGCAGGGCCTCATGGTTTCCCTTGTATGGAGGTTTTGGTGCTCCTGGGTTTCACCAAAAGCAGAGCAGAGTGGGGCAATTACTTCCCATGTTTTAAATACTGCACTTCTGAGAACATTTTCCACCCCACCCCACCATATATATTAGCCTTTTTGACAACTGCTTCCCATTGTTGACTCACATTCCATTTGTGATCCTCTATAATCTCCAGACACTTTTCAGCAATACTACCATCTCCCCCATTTTATATTTGATGTTTCCTTCCTAAGTATAGTACAAGATTTTGAATTAAAATGGGCAAGTCATGCAAAACTGTGACATAACAGACAGCTATAAATGATGATCTGGATGATGTTGGTTTGGGAAATACCTTGAGTTTCTTGTTCTCCTGACTGGAAGAAATAAGCACTTCAAAAAAGTGCTGTGCCAGTGCTGAGAAAGGGGCCTGCTAGCTGCTCCTTGGTCAAGGCTGAATGTGTTGTTACCCCCTAAGGTTGGGGAGGAGGCAGTAGGGAGGCACACAGGGGAAATTGCAAGGGACCTGAAAGCATTTCTGTGAGAGAGGTACACTCTCCATGCAGGTCCATTTACCTTGTCTTCCCTCCACTGGATAGGCCATTATGGCTTGGTTTAGACTAAGCTTTAAAGATGTGATTGAGAGCCTCTTTTAAAAGGCGAGCATATACAAGGCACACCATCCTTCACATGTGCTAAATTGGTTGAGTTAGTCATAGTTTATTGAGGTTATGGCCTCACTAGCAGCTGCGCCACTGTAAATTCTCTAATGTAGCCTCTCTAAGCCGATGGGAGAGAGCTCGCTCATCAGCTTAATTACGCCAGCCCCTGAGAATGTACAAAGAGTAGCTATGTCTGCAAGAGAAGCTGCTCAAATAAGAGGTAGTTGAAGCTTTTGCACTCATAATCTCTCCAGGGACAAGATAAGGGAAAATCTCCAAAATACTGCAGAGGGCAGTAGTCCAAGTAGGTTTCACACAAAAGTATGAGAAGAGTGATGGGAATTCGGGGTGAGGAATGGATGTGGGTGTTTATTTGACCTGTATCTGAAATCTAAAACTTTTGAAGATGCCTCATCACAAATTTTATTTGACTGCTGATCCATGTTCTTACGTGTAATTTTGCACAGACGGATGATGCTGATGTTTTCAGACTATTTCTTTAGTAGTTCTAGAAGAATGACAAGAGTTCATTAATGGGGAAAAGATATTTAATTCTCAATTGTGAGTAATGTGAAGAAACAAGAAAGTAAAAATTACCTCATAATTTTATATTGGCTGCGGTAGTGGATACGGATGGTTGGGATGCCATAACACATATGGTGTGTGGCCATAAAAGCTACAGAACCAAACCATGACATTTCCATGACCAAAAGTAAAACCATCTTGGGTCAGCTCATATCCTGTCTAGCCCTGATCATTTGCATCCTCAAAGGAAAATATTTTGGGGCCAATCCTATGGACCTTACTGATTTTGTTAGGAGTTTTTCATGGGTTAGGATTGTAAAATGAGACCTTTATCTCTGATGAATGATTTCACCTATCAAAGCTAAGCAAGCTATAGGGTGATATAAATGATAAAAACAAGGTTTCATCCTATTTGAATATTGCTGGAAATCCAGTAATTGTGACACTGCTTTGTCCATGAGCTGAGTCACTGCTATTTCCATAAAAACACTAGTGTGTTCAGTTGATATGACTAAAAGTTACTATAACAACACTGAATCCTATATTATCCTGGGATATGATACTGAAAGTCAGTGATGAAGAATAAGTAACATTTTGAGATATGGACAGAATGGAGTTACTAACTACAGTTTTTAAAAGAACTAAGCATAATTGATAATGAACCCTAAATTTAATTATTTCATTTTGTGGCAAACAATATCTCCTTGTTTTGGCATAATTGTTTTGACCTGCTATACTGAGGAAAATATTCTGTGTTCTGAAAGTAGAGGGAGGTGATTCTGAGGTTATTGAGGGTTTATTATTATTTTTTTCTAATATTTTCATACCTCTTTGAAATGTTCATCAGCTTACCAAAACATTCCCTAAATTCACCTCTCGAAGAAAATGTATAACATTTACACTAAATATTATAATAGCTCACCCAGAAATTAAGGTTTATTGTAATTTGTAATATGTAATTAGAAAAAAATTAAGGTTTATTGTAATTTGTAATATGTAACTGGAAAAAGTATAAAATTACAAATAATGTTCAGTTAAGTTTATAAACTTTAACCATGCTGAATTACTGAGAACAGAAAGGACAGAACTATTTCACTGAAGTTGTTTGACATAGTAGTATAAATGGTATGCTGTGAAAATTTAGTTTTTAACTACTGAAGACAATAATCAGCCATAACAAAAGGTGGAAAATAATATTCAGATGCACAAATATGTTTTTTAAATTTTGTTTGCCACAACTGACAATTGAGATTTAAGGATATCTGCATATTTCAATTCTAAATTAGTCAATTGCAATTTTTATGTCAACAAATTTTATTTCTCTTCCATTTGATCAGACAGATGTTATTTTACATGAAAGAGATTCATCAAACTTAACTTCTCTTTAGTTTAAACTTCTAATATTCATGTAAGGACTTCGTATTCTGTGTTTAATTTATGGACACACTACATGAATTTCAATTTTAAATCTCTCTTAATTACTCTTATTACTATCATTATAATTGTTGTACTATCCATAAGATTACAAAATGTGTCATTTTAAAGATACATTTACTAATGGCTTTTTCAGTTTCTGCTTAAGTAAAATGTTTCCAACTTCATCTAAATTCAACTACCCTTACAATTTACATTAGACAACACTCCATCAATAAAACCTTCAAAATGATCTACTGCATTGTAGACAAAAGTTATTGTGTCAAGTTGACACTAATCAGTTAATTCCAGTAAACCTTCAGATAAACAAAAGCTTGTTGTCTATTACTGATGTGTGTGATTAGCCCCCTGTATGTCCTATAACTATGCACATCTATAGAGATGTATCTGGCAGACACTTTGCCTGAGGGCTCTATATGTAAACCAGGACAGGATCTATAGTTAATGATGTTGACCCTGACTCCCCCAACAGAGACTGAATTCTGTCCTCATAATATCTCGACAGCTGATATGTATACTGAGCTAATAATATTATCAATTACTTAGGCTACTGTGATTCACAGTGTTCAATGCTGAAAAAAACTCTTAAGTTTCTTTCACTTCTCTTTATCTGTTTTTTAATAATAAGGGCCCTTTACCTCATAAGCCTTGCTAAGACACTCTGTTGTATCTTGGGTCACACTGATCCATATTCTACATTATGAGTATTTGGGCAGGACGAACAGAATCTGTTTGCATTATCTCATTCACATATGATTTAATTTCAGAAGTGTAGATTGAATATTTATCAATAACTTTTAGACCTTAAAGCTATGGTATAGCCAGGGCCAAGATTTTCAAAAGTGCCCAGTGATCTGGGGTGCCTCCACCTCAGGTTGCCAACCTGAGATACCTTAAAGGCCCTTATTTTCAAATGGCAGGTGCACAAACCCCTTCAGAAAATCAGGCCTTGCTAGAGGTGTCCCAGGGACACTGGAAAATTGACACATCCAAGAAGATCCCTTTTGAAAAATCTTGGCCAAAATAATTCAGGCACCAGATCAGAGTGGGGTAGATCCCTGCTTCCATAGCACTGAAAGGGTGAGGATCCATCCACATGGCAGAATCAGCACCATAGGCCTTTTCCGCACACATTTTTTGTACAGATAAAACTAAGTTTGTTAGAGCTGTGATTATTGGCCCATCTAGTTATACTGGTACAACCCTCAGTGTGGATGCATTTATACTGGTAAAAGGGTGCCTTGTAATGGTATAACATATTCCACTTCCTGTACAAGAATAAGCTATACTGGTATAAACACCTTTACACACTTTTGTGCATAGAGAAGACTTTAGATTGTCCCTTTTTGGGGGCAGAAACCTGATTTAGTCTGGCTCTGATACATGACGCACATTTCAGATACTACCTAGACAGCAATGAATAATAGCACAAGGAGCCCCTCTTTGCCCAGCTGTACTTGCAGGAGCAGGAATTAGCCCTTTAGACTTCCACTCCAGACAACGTGCGTTGGCAGGAATAATTCAGGAGTTGAAATCAGCTGTGCTACTCCTCCAGGAGCCAGAACAGAGCAGCTGAGCCATACTTACATACAGCGAGCAGCTCTGGCTGAAATGATGACAGGGGCCACTGTTAAAAATTAAATTCTGCCTTATTTTTTGTGCAGTTCTTGTGAGTCACATTTGCGAATAGTAGCGAGAGATTTAATGATCGCATCTTTTTTATCTTATTTCACTTCGGTCGATGGCAATTTTTTTCTGTTAATGTCGACTTAGAGCTCAAAGTAATTTAGTAATTGATTCTAAGCACGGCAGCTCGCCAATGGCAGCTTTCCATTCAGGGAAATATCTTTGCTAATTTTATCCATCAGAATGAGATTACCATGCTAATCTCTCCCAGCCCCAGTACCGTGGTCATTTGGGACACACTGATGCAAATGATGTTATTAAACACAAACCCTTCACCCAGGACAGGAGAAAAATGAAAGCAGGAGAGAGATGAATGAATAAAACCAAAATCCTTTACAAGAATTCCCTAGGCTGAGATGGCATGGCTTGCAAATCTCCCCTTCATTGCATCATGAGGTTTTAGTATGTGCAGCGTGCTTATTTTTGTACCAATCTTTTCTTGCTTTTTTTTCTTAAAGGACTTTTTTCCTTAAAGACTTTAGACAGTTTGGTGAAACCTTAGACTGTGAGATTTAAAAGTGGTGGATGTTAAAACCGAACCCTGAAAGGTAAGGGGTCTGTCCTTTCTCTGGAACTGTGTATTTTCATTCTATATCTATCATTAGCATCTGTCATAATTTCTGTTCCAAATCCCATTTCTCTTGCCTTAGAAAGGGATCTAGCATGTGGCTGCTTGGAGCCAAAAGTTTAGGTGAGGCCCTGTAATCCCCTTTAGTGTTATGTAAACTCATTAGTTATGGACACTTCTGAAAGGGCTCCTTAGTCCTCAGCTGTGGCTCTCAGTCTGTTCACTCCAGTGCAGAGGCCTTCCTCAGGTTCTGCTGCTTTGGAGCCCCCTGTTGGGAGTATGTACTGCAGGCTTGGAAACTCCATCTTGTAAAGCAGTGTTTCTCAACCTTTTTTTTTTTTTTTTTAAATAAAGTACCCCTTTTTCCAAAAAACCAAACCAAACCAAACCAAAATATAAATACCTCCAGTACCTACAGTTTTCAGAGACACAATTTTTTTCTACCATTGCAACACATTTGTTTAAACAACTTAATTGTAGCTGGGAGGGCTATGAAATTTTTGGGTGTAAAAAGTACAAAAATAATAAAGCGCTGTAAAACTTAAAACAAAAGTTCAGTTTTCTCCAAATTTCAGTTGTTGACGTACCCCCCAGACTTCTCTCAAGAACCCCTAAGGGTACTCGTACCACTGGTTGAGAAACACTGTTGTAAAGTGCTGAGCTCTCTGGCACTGATGCTTCAAAGTGCTGATGTTTAACTTTTAGAAGCTGTGCAGAGCTCAATCAGTTCATTTATAGAGCTGCAGAATGTCAGTAACAGATAACCTGAGGCTCTTCTGACTCTGCTTAGGTTTAGGTACACACTCAAAATCTAATTCCTATCAAAATCGAGCAAATTCTTATTGAGTGCCCGCTTTGACACTTCTGTAATTTAGATCTGATTTATCAGATGCCCAACTTTTTTTCTTAACAGAGATTTGTCATTACATATGTTTGTCATCACAAATAGTATTGAGAAACCTAACATGGGTAGCCCAGCACTTTTTTTTTTGAGTTTGTCTCATTGTCTGTTGGTATTCATTGATATATTTATAATAATTTGCTGGTTTTATTCTGGAAAGAAACCAGGACATTTCCGTAAATCATGACTGATGCTATCTGAAAAGAAAAGAGATTGCATCTATTTCTGAAGCTTATATTTTTTGTGCTTAAATCATTATAATGCTTAATTTCAGGATTTTTTTTTGCCCGAATGTATCTCATTAGAAAATCCAATGTGAATGACAGAAAGTAATTCATTTAATTGTATTAACATTTTTATTATGATACCACATCAGAATTGTGTATAATTCGATCTATTAAGTTTTCTGTCATTTATTTTACTTAATGATATTTTCTCTATCATTTATTTGTATGTTCTCTGTTGCTTGTTTTGAACCAACTAAAAAATGCAATAGGTCCAAGCAAATAAAAAGAAAATAAAGATACACTTTGAGGAGATGCTTTTAAAAAGGTATGCATAGTCATACTAGATCAAATTATACCAAGTGCTTTTTGACTTGGGCTTGAAAGAGGGAAGAAAAATAAAAGCTCAAAATGTTCATTTTAAAAGTTAAAAAAAGAAATAAATCACAAAAACTCTCAGAGACATTATATTACCAATAGTGAGTAAATTAAATGTGTACAAATTCTCAATGACAACATGCAGAATCACTTGGGGATGTTATGAATCACAGTGAACTTTTATAAAGCCCATATTTTGGTGGACATGTACATTGTGTTGGCAGCTTAGAGAATTCACAACATATTTTAATTCTTGAGGAAAAGCTCAGATCTGGAAATTTACTTACAATCCCAGTTTTTAGTGTAGCTGAGGTCAATGTAGAGGTCAGTGCAGATGTGGTACTGTCAGCCTTCAGGGGCAAGGTGGTTCTCACAGCACAGCACCCTTTCTTAATGGATGCAAAGACATCTCAAATATAAGCGTACAGCAATGTCAGATACCTACTGTGAGAACAGCTCCCTGTTAAAGTGCTGGTAATTATATTGACTGAGGAAGAAAGAATTGTCCCATGATTAGAGCATTAGTCTGCGAACTGGAAACTTCCAGAATGACCTTTGGAAAGATGCATCATTTTTGTGCTAGTTCTTTTGCCTCAGGGCATGTCTGCACAACAGGGCTAAAGCTGAAATAAGCCATGCAATTTGAGCGACGTCAATTGCTTAGCTTAAGTCGAAATAGCTTATTTCTGCTTTTGGCACTGTCTACACAGCAGGAAGTCCAAGTTAGAGCACTCTTCCTCTGACTTCCCTTACTCCTCGTAAAACGAGGGTTACAGGAGTCAGAGTAAGAAGTCCTCCAGCTCAACATTATTTTGACATTATGTCAGAATAATGGCTTGCTGTATAGACACGGACTATGTTATTTCAGAATAATGTCAGTTATTCTAAAATAATGCTGCTGTGTAGACATAGCCTTTGTTTCCTGTCTATAAAATGGAGATAATAGTAATTTCCTTCTCCACAGGGGTGCTATTAGGGCAAATATGTCAAAGATTTTGAGGCACTTAGGTAGCTATATAAGTATCTGTGGTCAATGGGCCTCAGTTTATGTACTCTGACTTTACACCGGGACAACTAAGTGCAGAATTTGGCCTTTAGTCTTTAGAAAAACATACTACAGTGTTAAAGAGGATATAACATTTAGTTTTATAAAGATTTCTAGCCCAGCTGAAGGTGGGGGACATTCAAGAATCTAATTCTGGCCCACCTCAAGCATTAGCTGTAACCAACGGACCCTTTGATGCCAACTGGCAGTGAGTGGTGCATAGGGTTTTACATGGATACCCCAGATAAGATAAATATGTGCATAGTAGTTCACAAAGTGGCATGTGAGGTTGTATTGAAGTCCGTAGCCCACTGGTGGTCATAATTACTGTGAAATATGCATATGGGATAATATTTGAGGAGTTATGCAGGCAGGTCACCAACAGGAGAGAGATCATGGAGAAGTTCCTTTTAGGCAGGAGGTAGCAGACACCTGTCTCCTGGTCTGGTCATATATGTATTGTATATCTCACAATGTAGGCCTATTTCCATACTGAGGCATACCTCTCCGACCACCACTACCCTACGTTTCCTCCGTGTCTTCCTTTAATATGGACTAGAACTTTTTTTCTTTCTTCACCCTTTGGAAATTGTGGAAAAACAAATGAAAATGCAAACACACTAGCGCAGTCACATCCTATTTGCTGCACACTCGTTTACTGTCACGTAGCATTCATGTTTGCTCATGTTCTCGCTGTTAGCAGATGCACACTCTGGTCGACATTTTCAGTTTAAAGTATCTAATATTGCACACAGAAGCTATCTTTAGGCATATAGGCCCAGGTATGTAAAGGTATTTATTTAGACATTGCTCTGCTCAGTATTGAAAGGGACAGTTTTTTACACAGTACTTTCATTCACATTAGAAGCGTATACAAACTGGTGTGTACTAGTGTGTTGTGCATAAACTGGCCTGTATGGTCTCTGCCAGTGTATACTGAAAATCCCCTACTGCACTTTAAAGTAGTATCTGTGTGCTATATCAACAAACATTAGGCACACTAGAATTTACACCCCTCTAGTACAGACTAAAGTACCATATAGGCAAGCCCTAATTCCCATCTCAAGGGAAGTTAGGAGCCTACATACCTTTAAAATCTACCCCCAAGCATCATAGATAGTAACATCTCATTTTCAAAAGTGACTTAGTTTACTCAGGAGACTAAGTCTCATTGATTTTCAGTGGGGCTTAGGACCCAAGTCATTAAAAATGGGACATAGCCCTGTAAGTCATTTGGGCCTTGTAACACTGAGCACATTGGGGTGATGGGCCTTGTTAAAGTCAATTAGAGGTTTTCTGCTGACTTCAGTGGACACTGGATAAGGCCCCTAACAGTACTCTGATTTGCAGAGATTTTTTTGAGCACTCTGAGCTCCCACAGAAGCTGATTTCTTCACTTTTATGTGCCTCTTACTTACAAGAGCCATAATTTGTCCTGCAACATAGAACACAGGTGTCGTAGATACACCATGCACTCAAATAGTTGATGTCCCCTTGCCCACTCTCCTGCCCCACAGAAAATGCAATTCGTTATTCTGAGAGGTTGGGGAAATGCTGCATTAGCTGTATGAAGTTTAATAAGGACAAATGCAGAGTGCTCCACGTAGGAAGGAACAATCCGTTTCACACATACAGAATGGGAAGCGACTATCTAGGAAGGAGTACTGCAGAAAGGGATCTAGGCACCATAGTAGACCACAAGCTAAATATGAGTCAACAGTGTGATGCTGTTGCAAAAAAAGCAAACATGATTCTGGGATGCATTAACAGGTGTGTTGTGAGCAAGACACAAGAAGTCATTCTTCCGCTCTACTCTGCGCTGATCAGGCCTCAATTGGAGTATTGTGGCCAGTTCGGGGCACCACATTTCAAGAAAGATGTGGAGAAACTGGAGAAGGTCCAGAGAAGAGCAACAAGAATTATTAAAGGTCTAGAGCAGCGTTTCCCAAACTATGGGCCGCGGCCCGGTAGCGGGCCGCAGGAAAAAAATACCGGGCCTCAGCGTGGTTGCCGGGGTATTCCGGGCTCCCGGAATGCCCGTGTGGCACTGGGTCCACCAAGCCCTTGGCCGGCCTGGGCATAACCTGCAGCCCGATGTTCCGGCTCCCAGAAGAGGCGTAGCTAGGGGAGTTCAGGGGGGAGGAAGGGGGAGAGGAGGAGGGGAGAGCTGGCCACCGGAAGCAGCACTGGACAGGGAATCGGGCTTTGGAGATTTGGGGGCAGCTGGCAGAAGCAGAGCTGGCCGGGGGCAGGGGCTGGCCGGGAGGAGGAGTAGGGGAGAAGCGGTTTCCGGAAGCAGGGCTTGCCTGGGGCATTGGGGTAAGGAGGTAGGGAGCTGGCCGGGGCAGATGGGGGGAGGAGGGGGGAGAGAAGCGGCCGTCGGAAGCAGGGCTGGACACGGGCAGCAGGGCTGGCCAAGGGAGATTGGGAGAAGAAGCGGGGGAGAACTGGCTGGCTGGTAGACACACTCATGCAGCCTGAGCACATTTAGCAGCCAGGCAGTTCTAAACTACAAACTGATACATCTAGTAATAATAAAATGTACCTAATGAGAAAATACCAGACATGTTATATGTCTGGTATTTTCTTAGTTTGTTTTTTATGTGTTTATATTTTTGGGCTGCAAAAAACAGTACTGAAAAAAAAGGGTTCCAACTAAAGTAAAAAGTTTGGGAAACCCTGGTCTAACCAGCTTTCTGTCTGTCTTACACTCCATTTATCCAATCCATATTCTTTAACTTGATGGCAAGAATATTGTGGGTGACCATATCAAAAGCTTTGCTAAAGCTGGCACTGGGGGCTTTAGCAAACAACTTATTTGAATATTCATCATTTGATTAATGAATATGCAAATATGCAAATGAATGTTACTGGTCCTCCAAAAGTTCGTGAATGGATTTACTGGTCCCCGTGTCAAAAAGTTTGGGAACCCCTGGTCTAGAGAACATGGCCTATGAAAGAAGACTGAAAGAATTGGGCTTGTTTAGTTTGGAAAGGAGAAGACTGAGAGGGGACATGATAGCGGTTTTCAGGTATCTAAAAAGGTGTCATAAGGAGGAGGGAGAAAAATGGTTCTCCTTGGCCTCTGAGGATAGGACAAGAAGCAACAGGCTTAAACTGCAGCAAGGCAGATTTAGGTTGGACATTAGGAAAAACTTACTAACTGCCAGGGTGGTTAAACACTGGAATAAATTGCCTAGGGAGGTTGTGGAATCTCCATCTCTGGAGATATTTAAGAGCAGGTTAGATAGACATCTATCAGGGATGGTCTAGACCCGTGGTCACCAACCGGTTGATCGCGATCAACTGGTCGATCATGAGGCCTCGACCATTCGATCGCGAGGCATTCGTTCCTTCCCCCCACCCTGAGAAGTCCCACTACCTACCTCCAGTGACAATGGAGGTAGTGCCGGCTTCCCGCGGGGTGGACGGAAGTCCTACAGCTTCGCGCTACTTCCGGGGGTTCCAAAAGTGTGCTGGCTGCTCCCCTCCAACAGGTCTGTGGCGTGCCGGGCGCGCTGTGGGAGGGGGCGTCGGCCCCAGAGGAGGAGCGTGATGGCTTCCCTGCACCGCAGGAGGGGTGAGTCGGCCCCAGGGGAGGTACGGGGGGTGGTCGGCCCCGGGGCAGAAGCGCGGGGTTTCCCTGTGCCACGGGAGGGGGGGGGGTCAGTCCCGGGGAAGGCGCGCGTGGGAGGTGGGGTCGGCCCCGGAGGAGGAGCGCGCTGGCTTCCCTCTGGGGGTGGAATCCTGGGAGGAGGCGGGTGCAGAAGTCTCCCTGCCCGCACTGGCACCCCGCCCCCACTGGCACCCCACCCCTCCAGCCCCCTGTCTCCTGTTCCCTGCCCCTGCCCTCCCTGCATCCCCTGTTCTCTCTTCCCTGCCCCCTGTTCCCTCTTCCCGCTCCCCAGCCACAGAACTCTGTCCCCACTCCCCTGTCCCGAGCCACAGAACTCTGTCCCCACTCCTCTGTCCCCACCCACAGAACTCTGTCCCCAGTGGCACCCTGTCCCCAGCTGCAGAAACCTGTCCCCACTGGCACTCTGTCCCCTGCTGCAGAGCCCTGTTCTCTCCCCTCCCAGCACGCTGTTCCCCTCTCCCCTGCCCCCAGCCACAGAACTCTGTCCCCACTGGCACACTGTCCCCTGCCGAAGCACCCACTAGCACCCTTCCCCAGTACTATGTCCCCTGCTCCCACCAACACAGTTGGGGCCACATTAGTGAAGCTTGGGGGGGGGGAGGTTGGAGTAGGTTTTTTTTGCATCTCACTTGTGTGGTCCC
Source organism: Rafetus swinhoei (assembly GCA_019425775.1). Taxonomy (NCBI): domain Eukaryota; kingdom Metazoa; phylum Chordata; order Testudines; family Trionychidae; genus Rafetus; species Rafetus swinhoei. Next base: position 45,895,533 of record CM033449.1, read on the forward strand.
AACTGACTTTTCTGTGGGTCAGTAACCCCTGACTCAAAACAGGTTCCCTGCCCTTCTCAGAAATAAAGACAATGCAGAAACTTTTTTGTGTTTGACATAGTATTTTATTTAAAAATGAAGCCTGGCCAACAAACCCCCAATTGGGGCCAAGCCCCCATATGGCCACAGCATCATAACACTCCTGCACTCCCCTTTCTCCCAGACCCTACACCTGAGCCTATCATACACTGAAACCTCCAGCCCTGAGCCCCTCACATACCCCAACCCAAATTCCTGAACCCTCACATCCAGAAGTCTGTGGCTTGCTTAGTACCCTAATCTTACATCTGACCCCAACACTGCCCGGCCTGGAGCCTCCTCCCTGACCCAGCATCCCCTTATCCACCTCCTGCATCCAGATTTCCTCCCAGAGCTTGCACCTCTCACCCCTTCTCACACCCAAATCCCTCATTCCCACCCCAGAGCCTATACATCCTGTCTCAACCCAGCAAGGGTACGGCTAGACTGCAGGAGTTTTTCAGGATTCTGGAGATATCCCAGAAAAACTCTTCTGCATCCAGGGATGTGTTTGTTCTTCCGCTTCTTTTAGTGGAAGAGCAAACATGATCTTTCGGTCACACCCCTATATTCCTCTTTCAACGAGGAATAAGGGGGCTTTCAAAAGAAGGGGTTTTTCTGACATTTGGTCCAGTCTAGACAGGCAAAATATTGGAAAAACCTCTTCCTACAGAAGAATTGGGAAAAAAAGTAGCAGTATAAGGGTTGGGGATAGCAAATGATGGAGAGGAGGAGAATAGAGAGGGCGGGGCTTCAAGGAAGGGGTGGGGCTTCAAGGAAGGGGCGGGACAGTAGATCTTGGCTTGTTCTGTCATTTAAAAAGTGATCTTGGGTGTAAAAAGGTTGGAGACCACTGGTCTAGACGGTACTGGGTCCTGTGGTGAGGGCAGGGAACTGGACTCGATGACCTCTCGAGGTCCCTTCCAGTTCTAGTGTTCTATGATGCTAAGGTTTCTTCATGCTGCAGTGCAAGAGGAATGTTAATGTGCCTACTTAAGAGGAAAACAGTGAGTGAAATAAGTGCAGTTTTGCTAGTATACTTGTCTATGCAAAGGGCTTTTGCTGGCATACCTATATCAGTTATGAATACATCTCCTCACACCTCTGACCAACACACCTATGCAGGCAAATGTTTGTAGTCAAGAGCTAGCCTCTGTTTTATCTATGTAATCTTTTCATGGCAAGGACTGTCTTCAAATATGTGACTTTGTACATCGGGAACCTGATCTCAGTTTGCATTTCTAATACAAATAATAATACTGTTTTTTGCCATTTTTTAAAATTTGTCATTGATTTATGTAAACTAAAAACTGTTAAAAAGAAAAACAACAATAAAAAAAGTCCAACAGCCATCATAATTCAAGGCAACATTTTATTTCTTTGTCTCACCAACTATGAAATGGTCATGGAAGACAGAATTTTCATAAAGATATTCTTTAAGTTCCTCCAGTGTGCAAAGCCATGAGCCTGGTTAAACTTGAGCCCATTTTGAAACTCTGTGTGTGTTCACTGATAACCCCATTACAAAATTCCAGAGACCTAATGCAATAGTGTCTAGGAAGATTTCCTTTTTAAAAGGAAAACAACTTTGATATAATCTATTATAACAGAGAAACAATCCTCCATGCTATCATCTTTTGATTGAAATTAAACAAACAGGTTATCCTCCAAGTTATTTCTAAATTGCCTGGAAATGCATATTTTTTATTCACTGTCAAAAAAATAAATATGTTCTGTGCAACAGAGCAGTTCACTGGATGTATCTGAATTTTAAGGAGGAACTGATAAGTTTTTTTAAAAAATGCATAAAGTATATGATGCCACTGAAATTAGAGGTGCTGCAAAATTTAGGACTCCTTTAATATGCCGATCCTGTACTACTATAGCTAATGGAAGTTTTGCCATTGACTTCAATGGGAACAGGTTTTGGGGCCTTAATCCTGTTCTGAGATGGATGCTTTCTGAATACAGGTAAAAAGTGATGTTGCAAGTTCCATCCACTTACATCAGATCTGAATGTAGCTCTCCTAAAAGCAACATTTAGAATCTCTTAACAATATGAACAGCTTCATTTGGTTTCTTGGCCTAATAAAGGGAAGCTGTAATAATGATAGAAACATTTTTGTTTTCTATTTTATGTATTTTAACTTTCTTTTCCTTTTTGGAGGTACACTGGCAGATGAAGACACAGCTGAACAGATCAGCCAATGTGGGGCCCCAGGATTGCTGATGAGGCTAAAATTTGAACTAGCACTCTTCACCCTTTGGAAGGATGCAAGCAGGTCTGAGGGGCCCTGTTTAGCAATAAACAATCCTTGCATCATCCCAGCAGTAATTTTTGTTTTTCAAAGGACCTTTCTAGCTACTCTTCCCTGTTCCCAGGTTACTAAGATTCCCTACAGAGAGTTGAAAATAGTCACTTTTTTTGTCTCCCCTTCTACCTCACCTGTCCATTTTCAGTGGAGGCTAAGAACATCTAAAAATAGGCAGGTGAAAATGGCTTATAACTGTACACTGAGGGCGAATTTACAGCAGTAGAAAGAGATCATGCTATATCTGTTTCATGGAATCCTAGAAATGTTGGGCTGGAAGGAACCACAAGAAGTCATTTAGTCAACCCCACCATGCTGAGGCCAGACCAAATATACAGTCATACTGATAACTCTTATTCCGTGTGTGATCCACTATCATCCCCAGATCCTTGAGTGCTACCACCTCACCAATTATCCCCACTTTTGATTTTTCTTTCGTAAGTATAGCGCGAGTCACCTTGAAATCACCATCCTTCTCCAAATAAGACTGGATGCAACTCACTTCAGAGTTGTCAGTGTGGCTCTTTAGACTGCCAGAGAGGTCAAGATGAGAAAACAAGTCATTTGCTCTTCCTCAAAGGCTGAGGTTGCTTCCACAGTACTCTGTCTTGTTTGGTTTAGGAGTCAACTGTTACTGGAACAAGGAATCAAACCTGAATTTCTCATAGGCAACACAGAACTCTGTTGAAAGTTGTAAGCATGAAATAATAGCTGTTTCTCTATTTATGCTCCTGTAATTAAGAACTTGGACTTGTTGAAATGGACTTTTTTGGAATGGAAAAATTCATGGAAACTTTTTGTTTCTTCTTCTTCCTCATTTGTTCAATGAAAGACTAACTGAATAAATAAAAAAAGGTTTCACTCAACATATTTAATTTGTTAAAGGCAAAAAGAAAACAAAAAAAAGGAAGAAAAATCCCCACTTGCTTTGCTTTAAAAATAGGCATACAAAGTTAAAAATATTTAGAACTCTCAGCATACAGTAGCAAAGTGACTGAGACAGAGCAATCTGATTGGATATTCAGATGTGGTATGTAAATGGTGTCCTTCCAGTCCAGTCCTTCTGTTTACGAAACTTCTGCACCAATGGGAACAATTGCCACAGTAGCTCTGCTGCCTCTTTCTCCATTACGTTCAACGTTACCATTGAAATCAGTGGGACTACTGGCATAAGTGAGCACTACTCAAGTGAGTAAGGGCACTAAGGTTGGTACCTGGCCATAGACAAGATAAACAGGTCACAACTGTAGAATAAGGAGGGATGGAGCACCGTGGGGAGCTCATTTGCCTGGTCCTGCCACCTCTGATATGGCTCTTCTTGCAGCCTCTGTTCTGGAGATTCTTTCAACCTTCCATTCCATTCTGACTTCTCCCTTGTGTAGGACTGCCTGCCAGTAGCCATGGCCTGCAGAATTTATGTAGGCTCAAAGTAATATAAATGTTTTGTGTTGAATTTTGGGCTGTAAATATTTCTTTAGAATTCAATATTTTAATCCAACATATACACATGTGTGTGGTTTATGTAAGTGTAGCTTTTGTGATGAATGCAATTGTATGTGTGTATATTTATATAACATAAAAGAAAGTATAGTAGAAGAACATTAAGCTTGCAAAAATCAAGCACTCAGAAGTCAGGAAATGCCAGATTTGAGGTTGCCCCTACAACCTTAACTTACCCCCAGTGCATATATACCATGATTACACATTATTTTTTCCATAGGATCCTAGCTTTATTCAGTAAATGGATAGCTTTTCCATATTTCTATTTAACCTACAGCTGAGGTTATCCATCATTTTCCATGAGAAAAATCCTTGTTCAGGATGTTTCTGAGTATTTGGCTTAGGTTGAATTTTTTAGGACAGTATCATCTAAAATAATTCAGCAACTGTCTGAGAACAACGTTAGAGAAAAATATATTGTTTTGCCCATGTAAAAAAAAGCAATTTTTTTTTCTTAAGAGACGCAACTCTGTACTTTGGAGCAAAGGCTTGATGTTTACTAGGGGTTTTCTGGTGTTAGGGATTTACCTTTTACCCATAATCATTAAATTTGCCCAAAGTTATTCAAACTAATAACCTCCAAAAGAATCCCAGTTTGCAAGCTGGATTGATGTCATTGATCCACTGAAGGTTGATTTAGTGGGTCTAGTGAAGACTCACCAAATTCACTGCAGATTGCACTGAACTAGAAGAGTATGGTAGGTCGACAGGAAAGTGTCTCCTGTCAAACTTAGTGCAGTGTAACCACTGCAGTAGGTCAACCTAAGCTACATCAACTCCATCTACATTGTTCATTTAACTGGAGTTGTGTAACTTTGGTTGACTTACTGTGGTAGTATAGAGATATACTGGAAATACGGCATAAGGACAACTCAAAAGAAAATACCTACTAATAAAATTTGCAGCCAAATTCTATACACTCAAGAGGCTCTGACGGTTTCAATATGCATCAGAACTTCTGAGTACTGGTCAGGCCTAGACCAACCCACCTCAGTCCAAATTCCCACCCCACCCTTTTCTAAAAGAGAAACATATTTGACTTTACACACCTTTTACTCAGTTGTTTGATTTTAAACTACAGGGGCTTCTTCCTTGATTTTTCTTCTATAAGCTTGTTCGTGTTAACATTGAACTCAAGTTTCATAGTAAAGTGACTGTGATACATCCAACACGCCCTTAAAACACAGACAACATTGAACTATTCTAGTGGCTTTTTGTGATACCTTGGATATTATATCCAATATGGCCACAATCAAAGGAAGATGTGCCTATAAAAGGGGTTAGGCAATAGGTTGGAAGCAGTTCACCAGAGTTAGCCCCAGCAAGCCGCCGGCACATCTGCAGGTATAGCCGCTTGCAATGTCTGTTGGCCTCCGATCACCATTTCTGGCCAATAGAAGCTGTGGGAAGCCATGCGGACCAGAACACTGCTTCCCAGAGTGCCCATTGGCCAAGAGTGGTGATCCATGGCCAACGGGAGTTGCAAGCAGCCCTACCTCTGGATATGGAAGTAAATAAAATGCTGGCAGCCCATGTGGGGCTAACCCTGGCAAACCATGTCCAGCCTGTGGCCTATAATCTCACTCATGTGATCAATGGTAGCCATATTAAAGATAACTAATAAAATCCCAAAAATCCCAATTTGCAAGTGCTCAGTAGAGACTTATTAGAATTCAAGAGCTAAATTCTCCAAATATGTTGTCAACACTGAACATGCTTTAGCCTCATACTGCTCCTCCATGCCAATCACACCGTGGCTTTGCCATCCTACAGAGGAACAGAGCATGTTCAATCCAAGGGCTTTGTAGGTCTTTCCCTGCAATTACTCCTCTTGCATGGTAGGAGCTGCTTTGGTGCAGGGCACCAGAACTGAGAGCAGGGAGACTTTCTCTTTGTGCTCTCAGTGCTCCTTGCTGGCACCCAGGAACAGAAGGAGGAAGCATCTTCTTTAAATGCAGAAGCCTGAGGAATGCAGGAAGGAAGGTTGAAGGGGTTATGGAAGTCAGAGACTAGGGGAAAACAGAAGAGGAGGGGAATAAGAGCCAGGGCATGAGGATGGATATGTTCAGAGTGAGAATGGAGCTGGATCCAACAGGTGGGTAGGCAGAGGATAATCATGAGGTCAGGAGCCAGAAGTCTAGGGGGAGCAGATGGATAAGAAAGGGGGATACACTCAGAAATTGGGGTGGGACAGATAGGAGGAGAGGAAGATGGGGGTGAGCCGTGTGGATGGGGTAAAACTGGACAGAGAAAGACAGGTAGCATAGGGTCAGAACAGTCTGTAACCTCTAGTGGACACTGCCCTTCAGCAACTGGAATTACACCTAAGAGAGTTCTGAGCCTCTGTTTTCCTTTGGTATCAGCAAATAGCTATGACACTGCTGATAAAGAACCTTTCTCAGGCTAGTGGTTGAAGATAAGTCTCCAAGTGCTACCAATTGCTTCATTAGCTCATGTGTTAAGAGGTCTATTCTGTAGATCAATGGTTTTCAACCTGTGGTCTGTGGACCCCTGGAGGTTTCCAAAAGGGTATGCACTTCAGTTTGAAAAAAATTAGGGATCTGCAAATGAAAAAAGATGGGCAACCACTACTATAGATCTAACAATCTAAATTGTTGGTCACAACGTGTGTGTTCTTTGTTTTCTGGGTACTGTGAAACATCTGGGGACAGATCTGCAGAAGTGCTGAGTGCTCACCGCTACAATTAAAGTGTATTGGAGCTGTGCTGTAAATATGTATGTTGTTATAAAAATGTAAATTGCTCTGAAAAATCAAGTCTGAGCTATCACAAGTTGGGCACTTAAAATTAGTGGACACTTTAAATAATTTTGGATGTAATTGATTTGTATCTCAGTACCCTTGCAGTAAAAGGAGATAATACAAATCCCTCCCCCTAGAGGGGTTTTGTGAAGAGAAATTCATTAATGTTAGAGAAGCATTCAGATACTTTGGGGAAAGAACTATAGAAAAACCCAGTGTCGGGCTTGAATAGTATGTGGTAAATAAGGCTTGTGGCCACACACTGGAAGTGAAGGTTAAAAATATATATATTGAATAATGGTGATCTCATTCACTGAAGGAGGCAGAGATACTGTGGAAAAACAGTTGTGATCATGTAATTAAAGACTGCATCATAACATATATGCTCTCAAAGAAGGCCAGATTAAGGCTGCATAAACCTTAATTCTGGTATTTCCAAACTTGTGAGTGTTTGATTTTATAACCTTAAATTCTTTTCATGGAGAGGTTTTTCTTTGTTTGTTTTTGGATGTAGTATATCTAACTGTTACACTTCCCTATAATTTATTTAAGAAAACATTTGGATTGCTTTAAATACCTTATGAAGTTAATTAAATAAAATTAAGGCTAATTAAGTGTCATAAAACATGGTATAAACTTGTTAATGTCAGAGGAGATTTTTAAAAAACATTATCATGTGTAAATTTGACACATCAATTTTTTTTCTGAATTTATGTAGTAAATAACTATTTTTTAAAATCCAAGATTATCTATCAATATGATCTAGGTTTTCCTCAAATTTGAAGCTTGATTACAGTAAATCTATGTTTATTTTTAAGTTAAACAATATCTTCTAATCACTAAGTGCACATTTTTCAGTTAAGCATTCTTTTATATTAACATAGTTTAAAAATGTAAATGTTTGGGTTGTAAATGTAATTAAAATACATACTTGAAACTGTATTCTCCTGCAATTTTAAAAAGCTTGATTGCATTCTACATCTTCCCTGCTATTGTTATACAGTTTCACTACAAGTTGCTGTGTACCAGCCTGTTGTCTATGTCTCCACACATTGACCTTTGTTGTAAGATCTGCTATAGACATCACAAACTCTCACATCAATTTACTACAATTGGATGTGGCATCTTCCAGCTAATTTGATTTTGCAAGAAATGCACCTGGCTCTGTTTTTCCCTATAGAATGTTGAGGGAGTTCTGAGTTCTCCCAGATGCCATCTATCCGAGTAGCCCATGTGTTTTTCAAGGTCTAAGCAGTTTGTCTTAATCTCCCAAAATACAACCCATTACAAAAGGAGAGTAAGTGAATTATTTATTATAAAGATAAATTTTATTGTAGGTGGGAAAAAAACCCTAAAATGCAGCTACATTTTAATGCTTTATTTTTTCTTTCACACTTCCATAAAAATTGTCATTAAATTGTTTGAATGCGGCAATATGGGATGACCTTTAGTGAAGTGGTCTTCATGAGGTTTTTCAGATTATATACTGTTAGGAATCAGCCTATTCTGGTAGTAAGAAAATGAACAGGATGATCTAAAAGATTTTCCCCCATTTCATTTTGTTATAGCTTCTGTTGTTAACATTATTTAAGTATATACATTTTCTAAAAGGAAACGCTATTCTCAATATTACTTTAGTTTAGAGAAATTACTCAAATGAAATCACTGAGTACAAAATGAATGTCATTTTAAAAAAAAAAGTCACATTATCTACCAGTGTAAATTTATGAAGTCTGGTTGACATCAGTGGAGTTGCAATAACATTCACCAGCAGAAAATTTGGCCCATAATAGTATCATTCTAATAAGCTTCTTTTTTTGGTTGACGGTTGGCTTTTTTGGTTTTTGTTTAAAGATAAATGAAACTATAAACTATTTAAGTCAATAAACACATTGGCATAAAGTATTTAACATATATTTATCTCCTTTCATTTTGTTGTGAATGGATAACCTTGCTGTTCTTGAGAGAGATTTCTGTGAATACCCTTTATCTAATCTGTGTTTGGCTCATGTTATAACTGTTGTATTTAATTGTCAATTGGTTGATTGTACCTGGAGGACCAATCCAGTTCAACGGAATTTGGAGACCCTGATCCTCCATTCTCCAAGAAAACGTCTGCTTAAGTGAATGGGGGCCCAATTCTTGTCCTGAAAGATACAAGTAATCCTTATCGAAGTCAATGTGCGTTCCCCAGGGCCTGCAAAGGAGCATGTAGGGGTGTCTATTGGGGAAAAGCAAGCCAAAAGTTTTGAGTGTGACTTCAGACCCTCTTCCCCCCCACACTCTGTGGAGACGTACTAGGTGGTATCACTGCAAGAATAACAATGTTATTTTTAAAATATAAGTGTGTCAGTGTCTAAAAGATTTTTACACACATAATTAATTGTTAAGATGATTGGTGGTACTTTGAAAGTCTTAAAATAACAAAACAGATTAATTTTACCAATGAATATGTTGCTCTACATAATTAGAACTATTAAATCTTTTTTTATATATATGTAAAAAGAAATACTGCATTAGAGTTAGTTGGATGAACTAAAAACCTTTGATTTATCTGATCCTTCTGACTGTATGCACAAACTCATGTACACAGAACATGGTTCTTCATAATTACTGAGCAATATTTTTAAACATTTCAAATTCTGTTCTAAAATGTTAGACTATGTTGAAATCATTAGGAAGACATTTTCTACCCATTATGGAATGTAATTCAATTTTACAACCACAACAAAATGCATAAATAATGTCTGTAAATGTACTTTTGTTTTCATATCACTTAGAATCCCGAGAAATAAACATTTCTGTTTTGTGTGGGAAAACAAATACCCACGAGTTTGCAGTGAAGTCTGAATAATGCACTGTTTCCGAACTATCTACAATGGTCATCATTTTCTTTATCAATGTCTATACTTTTTTTTCTTGTAGAATAATCTTTGTTGGCAATGGTTTCTCTTTTAAAACCATTTGTCTATAATTTCCATTTACTGTAGTGACACCTAATGGTGGGAGAAGAATTGATTTTCTGCAGCCTTCTTTGCTGCTGAACAAAGAGGTTTCTGCATTTTTAACTAGTGGGGAATGTACTGATTGTTTCCCCTTTCCTCTAAGAGTAAACACTGAGACTGCTGTGCTCTGGAAACAACCATTCAGCTGCAGGAACAAAGCACTTAAACCAGAGGTCTAAAGCTAGGGCCTTTAGAAATCCAAAGACATAGGCTTGTAATTTTTTGATATGCTTGTAAGTGCCAGGGATCTGTTAGCAGTAGACAGAAATAGTCATCTATTGTAGATTATCAATAACTTAAGTAACATAGGAACTGTTCACAACAGATGGTCATGGACTCTACATCTGGAAGGCTCATGCTCTGGGGGTTAACATTTGTGAGGGATTTTTTTTTTTTTTTTTTTAAGTAACTGATGTTTCCAAAAGCTGCCAAAACTGAGATATTCAGGTTAAGAATAAGTTGGTAAGATGTATGGCAAAGATGTTCAGAATTTGCTTCTATATAACAGGCTTATAAAATGCCTCTTTATGCCGCTAAGACCAGCTGGGTGAAAGCTAATCAAACAAATGCAATTATAGAGGGGTGTAAGTCTTATTAATGTATTAGGAATTCTCAGGGTATCATTGGACCTTTCCAGATATGCTGCTGCATAATGAGAACAGGCTAACCTTGATCAGGAAGCCAGTCAGGACAATTTTTCCCTTTTCTCTATCCGATAATCTATATAACATCTACTTGATGTGGATTGAGAGGAGTAATAGATTGAATAGGTTCCTGTTCAAATTCAGACAACACGTAGTTGATCTTTTATTTTGTAATAGATGCAGCCCAGCCTAACCCTGAAATGACAGATTTCCAGTGAACCTTACTGGGAACCTTCAGACACACAGAAAGTAAAAAGTCAGGCCCTATATGATTTTCTGATGTAGTCAGGCAATGCTGTAATGGTGCAGAAGTGACTTGTATTCTGAACTCGCCACGTCCCAAATACAATTTCCTGTGCAGATTATTCTTACTACAGTTGTAATCTGCATGAGACAGAGGGTAAACAGCTCAGGGAATGTGTATGTTTAGGCACATTGATTCTTGGACTCCATGCCCCCCCCTCCCCCTCCCCCCCGAATGCTATTTTGGATTGCAAAAAAATATACTGTGAACTCCATAGGGAAAATCCTGTTCCCTGTAAGACAATGGGAGTTCTCTCATTAATTTAAATGGATCCACAATTTCACCATGTGAGTTTTGAGGGGAGCCTGTGACAAGTTATGAGCTAGCCCAGCTCTTCAGATGCATGGAAGGAGACCTGAATTTGATCTACCTATTTGTGGGTGCATACAAAAATAATTTGACATGATTTTGTAAAATCTTTTATTAAAATACTCTGGTTAAAGGTGAGCTTTCTTTGCTGTAAGTGTATTATTGAGTGAGTCAACGTGGAATCAGACTTTACACTCAGATTTCCACTGTCTTAAATGATTTTCCATTACAAGGGCTCCATGTAGTCCCCTTATTAAGCTATTGCTCTGCCAGAATTCTATCATTTTAAAACAAAATAAAACAGATCTGCACGTCCTCCCTACTTGTAATGACACATTCTCCAAAGGAGGCCTGGCTTGACTAACGGGGGCTATTGTTCTGTCTGTGCATATACTTGGCTCCCATTAATTTAATTAATGAGAGCTACATGCCCAAACAGGAAAAAATTCCAGCCAGTACAGGAAAAGTGATGCAATTTCTCTGCTCTCTCCATTCCAAATGGAGCTCCAAATGCCAAATCTAACGTTTAGTGCCAACATGCAAATTTCTAGTGATTCCTAGAAAATGGGGAGTACTTAAATGGCTGCATTACACTTAATTGTATGTGCAACATTTTCATCTCTGATGCATAAAACATAGCTAATAGCCTTTTCAGATTTTATAATATTCTTCATATAATAGCTAATCCAAAGCTAAAGACCCTGATACAAATTTAAAATCATCTTCATTCTACTTAACTCCTTCATAACAACATCTGTGAGTGACACCAACTGAAAGGCAATTGCTTTTGCCAGAAATGATGAGATACATGCTGATTAAGTACATTGTGTTTCATGTGCTGGTGAATCAAATTCTGCCTGTGTGAGTACACAAAAGGAGGTGAGGGTGTGAGGAGCTTTTCCTCCCTCAGGCCCCATGCAGAGGCACATACTCCATATTAACTAGCACTGTCCTCTCCTTAATGGCCAGCAAAGCTGGCAGGCCAAGCATGATGCACCTTCCTAAGGATATTGTAGTTGGTATGTATCTGCTGTGTGCATGGGAGCTACCAGAGCTGTTGCATAACCTGACTCTATGTTTATGTGCCCTATAGTGCAACACACATAGAAACAATTATTGTAGGAGCACTTATTATACATATTTCATCTAAACTGTTTGAAATCTGCAGTTTCAGAAAGACTGGTCCTGATCCTGCCATCTTTATTCTCCCAAATAATTCTTAAACCAGTAGAACTACTTGCTTGCCAAAAAGGTTGGTTGTCATTGTTGTGCTGATCTCTGTTATGTCCTATAAATGAAACCAACATTTTTAATCTTTGTAGTTTAACAATAATGATCTATATTTGTGTTTGAGTATCTCACTATAAATTGAACTGCCTATTGTTAAGCACCTGGATTTTAAAATGTTGGTCTAGACCAATGTTTCTGAAAGTGCTCCACAGAGTCACTTAGAAAAACACATTAACTGGCCGCCCCAGTTTGTTTATTTACCGGCACTGTGACCACGGAGCCTCGCAGCTGCCGTTGGCTCAGTTTCATCCTTTGCAGACAATGGGAGCCGCAGGAAGCGGCGTGGGCCGGGCCATTGCTTCCCGCTGCTCCGCTAGGCTGCAAAGAGCGAAATGGAGCCACTGGGAGCTGTGAGGCTCCATGGCCGTGGTGCCAGTAAATAAACAAACCGGGGCGGCCAGTTAATGTGTTTCGCTAAGTGATTCTGCAAAACACTTTCAGAAACACTGGTCTAGATGACTGGATGACCAATCTGGAATGGCTGCGTATCAGAGACCAGGTTGGGGTCTGGTTAGGTTTAGTGGCTGGAGCCATGGCAGTCATGCCTACTGGTGAAAGGCAGGCTTGGGCATCCAGAACAGGGGTGGAACGAGGCCAGAACAAGTGTTGGCTGAAGCAAAATCAAGCTAAGGCTTGTGGAGTTTGTTACCAATATCAGCAAGGGGATAACCTCAAGCCATGAAGCAACACTGGGATGTGCTGAGGTGTGATCACCAGACCAGCTCCTAAGTTATTGATTGGTAGGGACCTAGTACAAGAATGACTCAACATATGTTGGCTTAATCAGGCTCTATGCTGAATCTGTGCCACAAAATGCTTCTGTTGAGGTTGAGGCCAATGTTCCCTATACTCTTTTCATCTGTGCATGGAATAAGTTTTCCTATGTGCACTGAGGCATTTGCGAAAGTGCACCACCAGTAGAAACAAAAACCTAGCTGCTAATCAGATGGGCGGCATTTGAATCTCTCCTAAGTGGCCGCACAAGCACACAGCTTACAGGAACACTGGTTGAGACACCTATATGGACTGACGATAGGAAGGTGTAAAATACTGACCGTGAGGCATATTGTTCCTTTGGTAGGAAAACATCCTTCTAAGGTGGCAGGAGAATGAAAGATGCTTGGGCGTACAGAAACCAGAAGCTGCCACAGAATGGAAGAGAGACTTGTACACACTGTGTGCACTTTGTAGAGAAAACACAACTTACAAAATGGTACAACAGCTGCATTATAACAAAAATTCATCTTCCGCACTCTGTGCAAGAAGGGGTTTGACAAGCTAACCTCCTGTTGGTTGCTTGTGTGTAGACTACATATGGAGGGAGATATCACTTCCACCTATTAGCTCCTGCTTGCCGAACCTGCCACACATCTCCAGTCTCTCACGCATCGCCATGGGCAACTGTTTATTGCCCTACTGTCTTGGTTTTTAATATAGAACAGGGTGGACAAATGCTGGCCCATGAGTGGGATCTGGTCCACCAGGGTTAGCTCATTGCAGGCTCCCACCACTATATTTACCTGTACGTCCATAGGCAATCACAGCTCCCATTGGCTGTGGTTCACTGTTCCTGGCCAATGGGAGCTGCGGCAAGTGGTGTCCCGGTCTACTCTGCTTCCTGCTGCTCCCTTTGGCCGGGCACAGTGATCTGCAGCCTATGGGAGCTGCAATCGCCAGTACTTGCAACTGTACCAGTAAATATAGAGGCGGTTGCTTGCTAGAGATAACCCTGGCAAACCACTGTCATGGTATTGCCTGCCCCGATCTAGAACATATCATGAACACGGGGACTGGACTCGATGACCTCTCGAGGTCCTTTCCAGTCCTAGTATTCTATGATTCTATGATATACATGGGTCTGATCTCAGTGGCTTGTTTATGGCTTTTGCAGGACGCTTGGGCCTGGAGACAGTTTTGTTCAGCCATGTATGCTTAGGGCTTCTGTTTTGGGGGGTTATTAATTTCATTGTGGGGGTTTCATATTAACAATAATTGTGTTTAATGTAGATGTCCAAAAATTGAGGACTGGGGGTTATTTCTATATACTGTAATGCAGGGATGGAGCACCTACAGCCCCCAGCTTACTTGGAGCTGCCCCATAGTGAGGCCTGGGGCTTCCCCTGCAGCTATGCAAGCCAAAACTCACACTACCGCCCAGCAGTAAGTCCCCAAGCCTCGGCTAGAAGCGCTGAGCTGAGGGTGAATGAGGTGAGTGTCCTCTTTTTGGGGGGTGGAGGGAGAGCCAGGTCAGTAAGTTTTGTTTTGTTTTTTGGCTTCTCACTTGTGTGTAGCCCCCAACTGATTTTTCTGTGGGTCAGTGGCCCCCAACCAAAAAAACGGTTCCCCACTCCTGCTTAATGAGTAACATATATTGCTCATTACAACTCTATGTACTGTACTGAGTAATCTCTTTGTAATGTTCCCTAGTGCACTTTCACATATAGGTCGGACCTTCCTGGTCTGGCATCCTCAGGACCTGAGTGGGCCCGAACCATGGAGTTTGCCAGACAAGGGGAGGTCAAGGCTCCCTACCTGGCTGTAGGCTCTGTTCCTGGCTGGGGCTGTGCTTTCTGCTGCCTGCTGCTGCCTCCAGCACCCCACCTGGGCAGCTCTGGCTGGGTTTGTGTCCCCCACAGACTGTGTGGCCAGCTGCTGCCCCTGCTGACTCCAGCCCCGTCCGGGACTGCGTTTCTGGTTGCTGGTCCCACTTCCTCCAGCCCTGGCTGGGGCTCCGCTACCCCAACGCCAGCCCCAACCGGTGCTGTGCCTCCCACTGCGCCAACTCCAGCCAGGGCTGTGCGCCTGGCCACTAGCCCTGCTGCCTCTAGCCCTTGCCAGGGCTGTGTTCCCCACCATGTTGGCCCTGCTGGGGCTGCACTTCTGAACCTTGTCAGCTGGGGGCTCTCTGGTCCAGCAACATCTGTGGTCTGGCAGGAGACCACAGAGAGTCCTGGATTTTAGAGGTTCAATCTGTAGTACCATTTTGAACAGCACTACATTAAAGTACCTTAAGTGCACACTGGTAAGGTTTACACATAGCAATTAAAATGCATTTAAAAATCACATACCCTTAGTTCTCATTACTGGTCCATATAGAGGAGGCCTAAGATACAGGTAACCATATCTGTTGTTTTCTTGTGTTTATTAGATAAACACTGGTTGCTTTGTTATTTTAGTTGTATTTTGTATTGAGGGTGTTGAATGGGTGTTTATGAGTTAAAAGTGAAAATCTGAAGCACTTTGTATAATACACTGGATCAAGTGAAGAGTGCTGCAGAACTCTTTTAGGAATTATATGTGAAAGCTTTGTGGAAGTGTATGTCAATAAGAGGCATCTGAAGAATGAACTCCATACGAGGAAATAAAGGAACAAAATACAGTAACATTCTGGCAGAGCTTCTACTAGGCAAATCTCCCAGCCTACTGGTGGCTCACTGAGGCTTTCTTATGCATATATCCCATTAAGATCAATGGCCAATTAAAGTATTCTGCTCAGGTATCTGTCACTGACTCACACTGGATCCTTCTAGTACCTAAAAGACATGACCAAAAAACAAAATAAAAACAACAACAACAACAAACCAGGGAGAAGGGACTAACATGAGATGCCACATAGAATTATTTGAAATGACTGAATAAAATTAAAAGTAGAGATGAATGAACCTCAAAAGTTCAGAGAGAGTTTAGAGTATCCGGGGGTTGATTGGACTAAACTTAGGTCTCCAGAAATCATCTCAGTGAGCCAATTAAATGACTAATTAATAAAGGAAAGGAAGTTTAAAATATTTTTCTTTACTTCAAAAATACAATTTTAAATAATTTAATCAAAGAAAGGCCCATACATTTAAAAGCAATTTAGGAAACCACTGACCACTTGATCCTTTTTTACTCCTGACAACTATGCTGTGGCCCTGCAGGTTCTAGCAAAAATACAATTGTTGCATGGCAGGAAACAATGTTATCTTTAACATGGCTACCATTGATCACATGAGTGAGGTTATAAGCCACAGGCTGGACATGGTTTGCCAGGGTGAGCCCCACGTGGGCTGCCAACATTTTATTTACCTCCATATCCAGAGGTAGGGCTGCTTGCAACTCCTGTTGACCACAGATCACCACTCCTGGTCAATGGGTACTCTGGGAAGCAGTGTTCTGGTCCGCATAGCTTCCCGCAGCTTCCATTGGCCAGAAATGGTGATCCGAGGCCAACAGACATTGCAAGCGACTATACCTGCAGATGTGCAAGTAAATAAAGCACTGGTGGCTTGCCGGGGGGTAAACTCTGGTGAACTGCCTCCAACTTATTGCCAAACCTCTTTTATAGGCACATCTTCCTTTGATTGTGGCCATGTTGGATATAATATCCAAGGTATCACAAAAAGCCACTAGAATAGTTCAATGTTGTCTGTGTCTTAGGGGTGTGTTGGATGTAGCACAGTCACTTTACTATGAAACTTGAGTTCAATGTTAACATAGTCAAGTTCACAGAAGAAAAATCAAGGAAGAAGCCCCTGTAGTTTTAAATCAAACAACTGAGTAAAAGGTGTGTAAAGTCAAGTATGTTTCTCTTTTAGAAAAGGGTGGGGTGGGAATTTGGAATGGGGTGGGTTGGTCTAGGCCTGAGCAGTACTCAGAAGTTCTGATGCATATTGAAACCGTCAGAGTCTCTTGAGTGTATAAAATTTGGCTGGAAATGTTATTAATAAGTATTTTCTTTTGAGTTGTTCTTACTCCAGGTTTCCAGTGTATGTCTATACTACCGCAGTAAGTCAACCTAAGTTACAGAACTCCAGTTAAATGAACAATGTAGATGAAGTTGATGTCACTTAGGTTGACCTACTGCAGTGGCTACACTGCACTAGGTTTGACAGGAGACACTTTCTTGTCGACTTACCATACTCTTCTAGTTCAGTGCAATCCGCAGTGAATTTGGTGAGTCTTCACTAGACCCACCAAATCAATCTTCAGTGGATCGATGACATCAGTCCAGCTGCAGACATTTGACTGAGAGCACCAGCAAGTGCAACTATGAAAAATGTTGTTATTCATATGTTTCAGAACATTCAAAGGGTTCAGTTTGGCTTTAGTTTGGAAAATGAGCAAAGACTTGGAGGATGCCAGTTTTCATCAGTTTAAAAAGATGTTTAACTGAGTTTTTTTCTGAGCTGCAGAAGCAGATTTGAGATTTTAGTGGTGTCCCTTTGATACCAGAGGGCTTCAAATAAAAAAAAAAATTCAAAGTGTGTGGAAATTCTAGCTGTAAAGAAGATCGGTGCTCCTGATTGGGATGCCACTGTAGTAGTAGTAATAATAATAACTAATTAAAAATTAGGATAATATATTAGCTGAAATATTATTACATTAAGGCTCATTTTCTCTCCTGAACCAAAATTGGCTTGGCTTAGAAGGCAGGGGAAATTGAGGAATTCAGGAATGGCTCCCTAATTATCAAGCTGCTCAATGGCCAAGATGAATTACAGCAGTTTAGGAACTGCTTTAATTTCCATCAGCTTGCTGTAGTCCCCAGGGCACCACCTGCCAGCTGAGAATTGGTAAAGCACAGGTGTTTTAGGTTAAGCTTCTTGAGGCATTCTGCCCCAGGGTGGAGAGGGCAATTGGTGTAGAATTATTTTATACCATGTGACAGCAGCCCCATACTGGGGGCTAACTAGTTAGAGCTAGTTATTGCACCTCCTAAGCAGCACGAAGTGACTGGTTCTGAAGGAGGAAATGTATCCTAAATCTTTGCACTTTTGTCCAGTAACTCAGTGTTAAGGCATTTAGTTCCAAATGCAGGGGTTGCAGTGGGAGCATTTACAATACTTTTCACAAAACAATGTTAAACAGACAGGCTGCGTCTAGACTGGCAAGTTTTTGCACAAAAGCAGTCGCTTTTGCGCAAAAACTTGCCAGCTGTCTACACTGGCCGCTTGAATTTGCGCAAGAGCACTGACTTTGTAATGTACAAAATCAGTGCTTCTTGCGCAAATACTTTCACGCTCCCGCTCGGGAAAAAGCCCTCTTGCACAAGAATACTTGAGCAAGAGGGCCAGTGTAGTCAGCAAAGAACTGTTTTGTGCAAAAAAGCCCCGATGGCTAAAATGGCGATCGGGGCTTTTTTGCGCAAAAATGCGTCTAGATTGGCCACGGATGCTTTTGCGCAAAAGCGCTTTTGCGCAAAAGCATCCGTGCCAATCTAGATGCTTTTTCGCAAATGCTTTTAACGGAAAAACTTTTCCGTTAAAAGCATTTGCGGAAAATCATGCCAGTCTAGACGCAGCCACAATGTCTGGCAAATGACCTCCCATGACTCTCTTTATATCTTGGAAAAATTCTAAAGGGTTTTATTTTAATTGTTTGCATTTATAAGCAAAGTTATTTGCTTTCAAAGCTCTAACTCTTTCAAGTAAAATTGTTTTTGGGGTCCAAATTTAATTTTAAAATTTGTGGTGGGGCAGAAGGAGTTGGAACTTTCTTTAAATTCCAGTTTCTTCCCTATGAGGAAATTACTTATTCACTTTACTCATGAAATCGATATTCCAAAGGTCAAAACATCCAAAATAAAAAGATCTTGTTTCAAATTCCTCTCAATAACAAAAAAGCCTCTGAGAGCATTCACTGTTAGGCCGTATATTTAACAAGAATATTTTTAGTCTCTCTTTTTTTCTTGACTTTGTGAAAGTAAATATAATGGTACAGGTCTGCTAGATACACAAAGTCACAGGAAAATGGCAAATTTGGTTAGGGAATGCATTAGTGTAATTTTACCCCAGCATTCTTCAAGACTCAAAAAGCTAGTGCCATATTTTTATTAGTTTTTTTTAATAGCAATCTGAGACCAAGCAGTGGCAAGCATTTTCTTTTTTGGGGTGTGAGTTAAGAAGTTGGAGAACTTCAAAAGATTATGCAAGGGGTTAGAGATTTCTTACAACAAAAAATAAATGAATGTTTGTTCTATTGTGAAAAAAGAAACCTATACTCCTCTTTTTGTTATCAAGCAAAAACCACAGAGCAATCTGGGGCCTGATCCAAAGCCCACTGAAATCGGTGGCTGATATTGTACACAATAGGAAACATGTAAATACTCAAATCCCTAATGCTAACAAGTAAAAATTGTATTATATTTCATAGAACATGAATGTGAATATTCTTTTCATTGAACACACTTAAATGTGTTATGCTTTAGTGCTACATAAACTATTTAGCTAGTCAGCTTTGTGTGCTTTTAAATAATGTTTTCCCACCACTATTTCCAATTAGACATAAATTATGCTCTAAATACATTATTTGTCATCTATTTAAGGTTTTGTAGTTAATTTTACTTTAATTACATATATTGTGTGGTAGGATAACAGTATCTCAAATCTCTTCACTGACCATTATTTCCAGTACAACATATTTATGTTTCCTTTCCCTGCAATGTAATAGAGGCTTTTAGTTCATGTGGCTTATAATTAAAAATGCAAATAACAAAATGACATTCTCAAATTTGGACAAAGAGAGGCTGAGCCAAAGCCCTTTAAAGTCAATAGGACTCTTGCTGTTGACTCCAATGGGCTTTGGATCAGCCCCTAAAGCTTAGTCACACATTAAATATGTAATGAAAGGATAGCAAAAAAATTAAGTTGTGTGCATACGTGCAGAGAATCATTTGATTTTACTAGGAAAAATGAAGAAAATAGCTATGTACAACAGCATGCATTTCTGATTTTTTTAACAAAATGTAGAGAGAAAATATTATGTAGAGAGAAAATATTATTATAAAAAAATCTCTAATCACTTATATGAAACAAATACATTTTGAAAAAATGTTAGAGTTGTCATGTTACATAGGACCTGATTCTGCAGACCCTTAATCATGTGGCTGGTCCCACTGCTTCCAATGGGGTATTTGAGTGGAAATAGACTATTTCAGATTTGCAGGATCAGGCCCAGAGATAATGAGAACATTGCATAGCTAGAACTCATATTCCTGCCCCTTTGCTGTAACTTGTACCTACAGCATTACAGACCAGATACGTTTTGTATTTAACTTTGTTCTGTAGCTCACCGCCACTGTGCTTTCTTCAATTTCTCTCTATTGTGGATTTTCTTTCTGAACTACAGAGATCACAGAATTATGTATTGCAATTTTTGTCAGAAAGCTGCCTTGTGTTGGTCAATTATGTTGATGAGAGAGAAATCTTCAAATTGGTAAATAATGACCCTTCAAATTAATATGCATGTTAGCAAAAGATCTTGTATGAGCATTTTCTTGAACCTTAGCAAATCACATTAGAGTCCTCTGCTTTCAAGCACTGAACCTGTATTAAAAATAACACAATTTCATGTAATTCCTTCTGTATTTTCTTTTATCACAAGGGAAAAAACACATTCCCTAATATATTTTATGGGTACACTCTCTTTGTAATATTTCTTTTGCAAAGGTCCTGTTCATATTTGTATCTTATTACTTTTCTTATACTGGATTTATTGATAGTTTCTAACAAAAATACAATTCCAGAATATTTACCGAACAAAACTCGATATAACAGCCTTCAATTCAATTTTTTTCATCAAAATGGAGAACAATAAAGAACTTAAAGTCCTCAGTTCAGACACATAGCATCAAAAAGCCCTATATTGTTAATCCAAATAACTCAATAACAGGGAAGTGATAGATTTTACTTAAAGAACAACATTAGCTTTGTTTACTTTATCTTTGTTTCTAATAATCTAGACTATAACTTTGAGATTTACAAATATTCTGCAACTGAAACATGCATAAATACAATCATATTCTGAAAAGGAGCAAAAACAATGATCAAACACTAAAGTACTTATTGCCTGTTGTTAATTGTCATGCTATATATTCAGGATGTGATTTTAGTGGGGAAAAATCTTATTACAATTGTTTTCAACAATAATTCATTATTGTGCAAGTACTTAATCAGATAAGTACTTTTGGATTTTTTCTAAGAGTTTATGTTCTGATTCATAATGGTTTACTTTTGAAGAACCATTATGGAGGGGTTTTGTTTGTTTTTTTCCACTGACCATTAGGTAACAAATCGATTAAACAACTTTGATTAACAGTATATTTTTAGTTTCATAGATGGATCTTTTTATTATTTACCTGTTTTTATTCTCCTGTGTATTGCCTAGTGATGATTATAGTTGTTTTAAAGATGATCCTTATTTATAGTATATTGCATCATCCAAAGATACTCTAATGATTTTAGATTTTCCACCTAAATTACAGGGTACTTTCCACTGAAAATGGTAAACAATATTACAAACTAAAAAAAAAAGTAATCTGATTTCTGGGAAGAGGGAACCCAGTGAAAGATGTGTGCTTTTATAAGGATGGACAATGGAAAGCAAAATAATAACTCCTAACTTTGATTGTTCAAATATATTCTGCAATACAGAGAGCTGCATGCAAGCTGGAGCAGGCATGGGGCAGGAAGGTTAAGTAGAAGAGAAGGCACAATACTTCAGATTGGCAGTAGACTGCAGCAAGAATAATCTAATCAAAACTAAATTAAATTATCTAGTCCCAGGGCAGGCTCCTGGGACTGCTGCACTGAATACTAGCAGTGCTCCTCCTAGACGTTTTTCCCCAGTCAAACTCATATGATGAATGCAGATGAAATTTGAAATATGAAAATCTGAAATAATTTATGGAAGTTGTCAGAAATTTGGCCTGCTTGTGGTGTAATTTCCTCTGAGACGAGGCAGGCTGGCTCATTGCTACTAGTCTCAAAGCAGTTGCTGGTCTTCCAGTGGATGGATCAACCCTTTAAAATGCTCTTCCAGACAAATTACAGCTCATTACAGACAGCCTTGCACCATGCCATTATGTCAGAGGAAATCTTTTTTCATTTGCACAAATTTGCTTGGAATTCTCATATTTATTTGAGCATCCATTATCGAATCTGAACATTGAATTATCCACAATTATTTTCTGGTAGGCGGATGTTTGTGTATATGGAATAGATGGTGACTGTTTAGTTATAAAAATATTGTAGCATTGCTGAAAATCCTACATATTTTAAACAACTACATTTATATAAAGAATTGTTATATATAAACAGAAAGGTTATTTCCTGTAGATGATTATTTATAAGATGTATTGACTTTCTGAAAAGAATCTTACAGAAAGCAATTCACTTTTCAGTGACTGATTATCTGTCCTTTGTATTTATCACAATTAGAACTTCTGCCTGTGCATGTATAATTTGTGTACAGTCTGGCCCTGTATGAGACATCTCTGACTGTTATTTACTTTAAATTACATCTCGTAATGAACATGCTGTCTCCATTACTGCAGAACTCACATCGTGTACAGCCCCCACCTCCTCTTTGATACACTTATATTAATGTACCTATTTTAAAAGTATATGCTAACATACTGGTGGTGAGAAAGGGAATGGTTATTGGCCTGATCCGGCAGTCCTTAGCTGATTTCAATAAAGAAATATTTAAAAATTAACATGTAATTGTCTCTATAGATTATGTTTCCAGTAGTCTTGGCAAATAATACAATGACTTAACTATAGAGTAATACTGTACTGATTTGTTTGCTGTTGAAGGACCTGATTCTGAAAATACTTGTACTCATGAGTATCTTTGCTGATATTACTAATCACATCAAAGTTAATGTGGATGCTCACCTAGGGTAACTCTGCTTCTGTGGCTATTCTTAGGGTTGAGGTCTTAGATTCAAAGATTAAAAAAAAGGTTGTAGGACCGGCCATACTAGATCAGACTAGGGATGTTAAATATCGGTTAATTGAATAGTCGAGTAACCTCATGAATTTTTATTGGTTAGTTGACTATTCTATAGTTCCCGAGGGCAGGGCTGGCAGACACTGTATCAGAGGGTGCCAGGTAGGAGCCGATCCGCAGCAGCATGGGGTAGCAGCAGCCCCTGTCTGGGGGGGTCTGAGCTCCCAGACCCAGCATGAGCCAGATCTGAGCTGGGCTGCCTGCCTGCCTGGCTCCTAATACACTTTAAATATAGCGCTGCAGCGGGGGTAAGTCCCAGACCCGGTGCGAGCCAGGACTGTGCCGGGCTGCTAAAAAATTCACTGGCCAGGAAGTTAAGGGAAATGCATGTAGTCTATTGCATTAACCTATAAGCTTTTGCTTATCGGTTAATTGGTTAATCGATTACATTATTACATCCCTAGATCAGACTACTGCATCATCTACTCCATTTCCCTTTCTAACAGTGGCTAGTACCAGATAGTTTGGAGAAAAGTGCAACAAACCCCATAACAGACAGTTATGAAATAATTTGCCCATAACTTGCCCCTGTCACTAAGGGCATGCCTACACTAGGAAACTATTTCAAAATAATTAAAATTGATTTAATATCTCCCAAAATAACAAAATTGAAGTAGTAAGTTCACAACACAGGGAAGCCTCAAAATTAGTCCAAAGCAGGCTCTGTTAATGTGGATGTTCTACCTCGACTTAGAGCCCCAGGAAACACTGGGGAGTAATTTGAATAACTATTACTATTAAAAAATTAGTGTTGTTCCCTGAGGAGTACAGATTTTGAAATAAGCAGCCCATTATTTTGAAATAATGGGCTTGGTAGTGTGGACGTTCCGCTTATTAATTCAACCTAAGGAGGTTATTTCAAAATAAAGCCCTAGTGTAGACCAGGGTTTAGTGGCTGGCTTATACAGCCTCTCCCCAAGTTACGAACGAGTTACGGACCAAACACTTGGCCGTAACTCGATCCGTTTGTAACTCGGACCCCATTGAGTTACACGCGACCGCGCTGTTCATAAGCGCGGGTCGCGTTCGTAACTCAGGGACCGCCTTTACAACCGCTCCATGGGAGCTTTGGTCGTAAGTGCGAACGGTCGTAACTCAACCATTTGCAACTCGGGGAGCGGCTGTACTTGAAGTATGAAGGTGCAACAGGGTATACCAGCCTCGCACTGAACTAACAGGGTTTAGCCAGGCTACCCTGGGCAGAAGGAGCCCTGTCCCCGCAGCCCTGCTGGGCATGCTCAGACTGTAGTACAGGTATAAAAGCCTGGGGAGAGGTTCAGTCTGGGCTGACTGCTGGAGGAGAAGGACCTCAGGCTAGAGCTCCTGACCAGCAGCAGCCAGCCTCCCAAGGGGAGAACAGCGGAGGCCCCAATGCTGCTTGGGACAGCGTATCCACCAGTGACTACCAGGGAGACACAGCCCCTGGGGAGCCAGAGGACCCTGTGACCACATGGGAAGACAACCCTTCAGAGCAGGTAGAAAGTGGTCCAGGGAGAGTGCAGGAGCAGCCTCTCCCACTCAGAGATCCTTGGTGCGTTTTGGTTGGATTCCCCACCAAGGGAGTAGTGGACCATTCTGCCACTCACAGGGCTCTGGGCCGGGACCCGGTGGAGTAGGGTGGGCCTGGGTCCCCCTATGGGGCACAGTCTCACCCCTGTGACTTGGCTCAGAGGATTGTCCAGCCCTGCCTTAAAGGGCCCGTGGTTGACTTCAATAGTGACTCTGGCCAGTGGGCCACCCAGCCCTGCTTTAAAGGGCCGGTGAGCCACTTTGTTTTATTGCCTCTGGCAATCAGGCCAGCCAGCCCCAAGGGAAGGGGCCAGTCTACAGATCATTTATTGGGCACCTGGGGTGGGCTGAGGACTCAGATAGCCTGGGACATTGGTCCCTACCCCTGGGGAGCGGGAAGAAAGGACCGCCCCACAACAGAAGGTTTTATCCCTTCTTTAAAATAATGTTGTCTAATCCTGTCTATGTAACTCATTAGCCGTATAAATTTCTAACTTGTTAAAAACACCACAAAGATCTTATCCTCAATTATGTCATGTGGCAATGAGTTCCACAAGCAAATTATGCATTATATTAAAATCTTTTTATCAATTTTCAGTGTATCAATTTTAAAAAGTACTTTTATCAAATGTATCTATTTATCTGCCTTTCAGCATCATTGAATTTCTCCTTTTCTTGTACTATAGAAAAGGGTTAGCAGGAGCACCCAATTCACCTTCTCATTACCATTCTTTTTTTAAAATCTACCTTTATCATCCCCCAATCCTTTGTGTCTTTTCATTTCTCTAATTATTTTTAGAATCCCTTATCCTTGTTCAGATAAAGTAACAAGAACTGATCTCAACATTCATAGTGAGGACAATGCATTTATTTGTATGATGGCATGATGATATTTCCAGTATTATTTCCCATTCCATTCCTTATGTATCCTAACATTTTAATACTGCTGGTCATATTGAACAGATGTTTTCATGCAGCTAGTCACAATCTTGACCTCTTCCTTTCCTTAGTAGTTTCAGTTTATTTAGAACCCAGTTCTCTGTCAGAGGAGTTTAAATTATTCCTTCTAATGTGCATTTCTCTACATTAGTCAACACTGAATGTAACCTTGTATTTATTGCTCATTCACCAAATTTTGTTATCTCCTTCTGAATTTCCTCAGTCTTTTCTCACCTTGATTAACCTAAATAATATGCTGTCATCTGTACATTTTGCCAGCTCACTGTTTGTCTCCTCCTTCCGATAACTAATAAATACTTTAATACCAAGCCTACTACAGAATCTTAGTAGATTCCATTTTTGACATGAGGTAAATGGATCATTTATTCCTACTTGTTACTTCTGTCCTTTAACCAGTTTCTGATCTATCTTCCCATGACTATTAATTTCCTACAAGCTTTGTATGATAGTCTCTGTCAAAGCCTATATAAAAATCCAGATAATTAACTGAGCTGGTTCTTCTTTATCCGCTATTTTATAAACAAGTTCAAAGAATTCTAATAGATTAGAGAGGGAGGATTTTTCTTTGCAGCTGCCCTGCTGGTTTATTTCTGTCATATCATATGCACCTAGGTATTTTGTATTTCTGACTTTACTTATTAAACTAGTTTATCTGAAACTAAAGTAAGACTCATGCCTCTGCAATTCTCTGGATTATCCCTAGTGGCTTTTTAAAAGCTATGTACAATATTTGCTATATTCTAGACATCCTGAGCTCTGATTACTTCTTAAAATAACCTTTTTTCTTGAAAGAGAAGATTTGAAATAAATGTGCAGTGAATTCAATGATGCAGAGAACAGCAATACCTGTGTGTTCTATTGTAATACCTTAAATTGAATTGTGAACCAAGGAGAAATCATTTTGCTGCAACCTGAGCTATTTATGTTAAACATACATAATGCTATTAGAACATCAAACCCTAGAGCCACCAAATAATTAAACTGTGAAAGCTCTGAGCTATTTTGTATATGTCCTTAGTTTACATTTTATTCATAATAAATATAAACTGGAATAATTATTTTTTTAAAAGACAGTCACTAGGAAAAGTAATTATATGAGAATCATGAATTCATGTTCATTAGCCTCTTTACATCTTTTTGTGTTAAAGTTTAGAACTTGTAAGAAAAGTAACTTTTTTTTCTTTCATACCATTTATTAGATTCATGATGAAAAAGCAATCACAAGAAACAGGTAGTTTATTTAAATAGTTACAATGTTTCCCTCATCCAGACAATTATTGCAGGGCTAGAATAGGTTGTAGCTTTTCTGCTTCCCTTTGCTGCTGGAAACTTTGTAATACCACTTAAATAAAGAAAGAAGCTGGGTAGGAGATTATTGCTTTCATTGTGCTATTGAATATATGTATTATATAGTCACCCTATAGATTGACACAATTAATTGAATGTGGGACAAGACAAATGTTGTATATGACAGTGGGGTAGTATTGAAAGATGACCCCATATCTAGAAGGCTAAGAATTATGGATCCATTGATAGCTGTTACTGGCATTTTAAAGCATGGCTGTTAAATTTTGCCTGCTGGCTTCTGGCTGCTGGCCTGTCTGCCTGGGCAACAGAGCATTTGAATGGAACTGCAGGCAGCTTTGGAACTTTGTTCTTTCACAATAACTGACCACTGACAGGAGGAGTCTCTGAAACAAGCCCCACAGATCACTTCACAGCTAATCTTTGTTGCTTATTTCAGTGACTGCACTTTTGTTGTTAAAGCTATCTAACTGAAAACCTTTCAAACTACTGCATATTGTGACACAGCTGGAGAAAAATGTCCATGTGCAAAGAAAATATTGTAAACAAAACTTGGAGTTCCACTAAAATATTCAGCACATGCTCTATGGGGCAAGGCACACAAGTTTTGACCTTAGTGCATTGTCAGCTATCTTAATCCAAATTTAGACACTTAATAACAGGTATGGTTCCACATCTCTGAGTATCAGATCTCTTTTATTTAGGTAACTAAATTTGGATCTGGGTAACTAACTTTGGTATCTTAGCTAGAAGTTGTTGGCATAGGTTTTTTATTTCCTTTATTTTATGTATCTGATTTTATATATACATAAAATATACAGTTTTATTACCATGAACTATTGGATGACTGCTTTACTCACATACCAACATCAAGTTATGCCAGGCATCACAAATAGGAGGTTGTTAAATCTTTATACAGCAGCACACCTTCATGCTATATATTTTGCAGGGAAATTATTTTAGCAATGTTTTGGGGAGTTTTTTTTAAATCTGTCTGAACTGTTTTTCCCATACTTCTGTCTATAATATCAGTACCATGAGTCAATCTGTGCAGGCTTCAATGGGAGAGAAAAGTTATAACTGATAAATCTTAGAAACCTCCTAAAATACCTGAAATTGGTTATCTGTATGTAATAAAGTTGCAGTGTTAATATCTGAGATGCTCTGCCCAGGCTGGAGAAAAAAGCCTGTAAAGTGGGGGATTCCTGGCTGTCTGTAGATAGAGACCAGATTCAGAAAGATGCTTAAGAATGAACCTCACTAAACATGAGTAGTCCCATTGACTTCACAGGCTTAATAATGGTCACTGCTGAATGGGGAGTATAAAGTGTTATTTCTACTTTAGTTGGTCATGAGATGTGTTCTTCAACAGGTCCCTAGACTGGGACCGAATGTTGCCTATTGGGGGTATCAGGCCTGTGTAATTTTGTGGCAGGGGGAGGAGAGATTCCGCATTCTGGAGACACTAAAAAGTATTTTTAACTATAGGGTTCTTTTTTAAGCTCTCCAGTCTTGGATTATTAGCTGTAATCCTGGTCGGGGTGAATTGGTGGGCAGAGTGCAAGTTAAAGAGCCAAGTGCATGATAAATGGAGTGTTACATGGCTCTGCAGTGTATTACAGTGATATTGGGCTATACACACATATATTGGCACAGATAAACTATCAGTATGATTTGAAAGAGACCTAATGGGGTCCTATAAATACACCTTTTCCTTGTCAATAATTATTATAAATAATGGGTCCACTTTCCTTATTCTGGCAAAATTCATGATGAGGACAGAAAACTTGTATATTCCACTGTGCAGTTTCCACCATATTACTTCCTCCAAAAATGTGCATTCGTTCACCGGAGAATCCCAAGAGACTAGCAGATGCTTTGGCCACTTAATTTTGTGGATCCTCTGAGATCCATGCAGATAACATGGAGCCCCTGCGCCATTGCAGTTTCCTGTGCCATTGGCCTCAATGGCAATGCTTTCCGCATGGGATTCTGCACCTATAACCTCCTCTGCTGGTCACTGACCATAATTCTCTGTTATCCTTCACCCTTCCCTTCCACTGTTGCATGTATGAGGGAAACAAACACTAAGCACAGAGAAATAGGAAGTTAGGCAATGCAGTTCATTACGTTACTGAGAGACTCTACACAGGGCCAGCATTATGATACAGAAGAAAGCAACCAGGCTCTTAATATCACCTACCCATTTCCTACTTTTGGAGTGTCTGTGGAAGATTTTCTGTGTGTGGGGGAGGCGAGAGGGGGAACATGCTGTGGAGCTGGCATCTCCCCCATGTACCTCCATCCCCTTTCCAGCAGGATCCACTAAATATGAGTCTTCTCTGTTTTGAGACGATGGTGAGGGGATGATCTGGTGTAATAGTTTTAACGGTGATAGGAGGAAATGTTGTTTCGTTGTTAGAGCATTGAACTAGGTTCTGATCCCTGCTCTGACCCTTACTTGCTATGTCAGGCCCGTGTGTGTGTGTGTGAAAGGTGCAAGTGCACCCTCTCATGGTCCCCCTAGGGGGGGGCCAGGGGAAGACAGGAATGGTGCACTGCCGGAGCCTCCCTCCCCCATGATCCGGCTAGCCAGGGGATGGCTGGGGCTGATTTTCCCCTCTTCTGTCCTGGGAGAAATCAGCTCCAGCCATCTCCCAGCCGGCTGGAGCAAGCTTGCTTGGAGGACCATGGTGGTGGGAGGGGAGGGGAGAAGTGCGCTCATACCCTTGAGGTCCACATTTACAAAAAAAAAGCACACACTCAGAAATTCATGCATATGGGCCCGTATGTGTCCTTAACAAGTGAGTGTGTCATATTAATGGTCAGTTCAAAGATGGTTACTGATTTTAGGTTTGTGAGTACTTTTCCTGAGAAGGTGTGAGCCACATTTTTCAGATGGTTTCAGCACCTGAAACTCCATCTGAAAATTGGTCCCCAGCTGTTTCAAATTACATACTCCCAAACTGTTAGCACTCACTATGAAAGTGCTAGATCCATCCATCCAAGTTTGTAAAATATGGCTAATACTTACCATGCCTACCACACGGTTGTAGTAAAGCTTAATTGGCTAATGTTGTGATTGTAATTTGAGATCCTCAGAAAGAAGGTGCTTTAGAAGTGCTAGATAAGATTGCACTATTACTGTTAAATTATTAATGAAGTATAAAATGCTCTAGGATGCTATGGAAATGTAATGCAATAATGGTATCAGTGCTAAAAGAAAGAGAATGTAAAGATAAAAGCAGTTAGATAAGACAAGGAGTTCTTTGTAGGAAAAATAAAAATTTAAAAAAGACAACAGTTTAAACATTTCCCTTTCAAATGGGACAACATCTCCTTTTGGGTTCATGAAATAAATTGCAATGTACTATTAATTTCATTTAACTCACATCTTTTGCCTCCCATTTTTAAAGCATTTTATTATTACTTTGCCAGATAACAATGCTCATGAATGTTCTATTTTTGTTCTGTTCATATTTCTCAGAAAAGCTGTTCTATTATTTTCCCCTAACTTCCTGGGGTGTAGGAAATTTTGCATAACATATAGTTAAATTATTCTTTTACAGAAAGACTTCTCTTCCCATCAGCTGCAAACTGTGGGCCCAATTCTGAAAACCTTATGATGTGGAGTAATCCCCAGGAAGCTTGTTAGGGGCTAGCCATATGACTAAATGTTTGCAAAGTGATTCCTGTTAGACTCTGGGACAAATCCTGCTCATTTTACTCATGCATACAGTCCCATTGAAGTTGATGGCTGTTACTTAAATGACTAAGGTGGGCCAGATTTAGCCTACTGACTTAAGAGGAAATTTTGCCTGACTAAGGGCTGCAGGATTAGTACCAAAGTGGATAATTAAAGTGATAGGGATAGACTGTACAAATGAATATCTATCCCATTCTTATAAGCTGATATTTTGTTTTGTCAAATCCTAGATCTGTACAATAAAAAATATGTATATTAATTATGCATTTAAAAACAATACTAAAGAAAATAGATTCAGGAATGGATATTTTGGAATAAATATTTCCAAGATGTTCCTTTATTGAGAAATATAAAAAGATGCAATTATCTTACTTTTGCACAGTGCTTTTCATCCCAAAGAATCCCAGTGCAGTCTGCAGCTCTTGCCCTTGTGTACTCAAAGCGGTATTTGATTGTAAATGGAGTGAAGCACATAAGGACTAAAAGAAAAGCTCCTATATTGGGATATTTCCTGTCATTGATTTATACACAGTTTCACCTTGATTTGGCAATATAGAATTTCTGTTCCTATAGAAATTACTTTGTGCATTATTGAAATGCATACTTAATGCTTCATCATGCAAATACTAGTATCCAGCAGCATTGTGCTTCTACTGGACTCCTCCTGGGAGAAAGCATTATGCTCAGCAGGTAGTGTTTATAGATCAGACTTTATACACCAAGGGCAGGCCTACACACAAGTTTGGTTTTTTAAAACCAATTTAAGGAAACTTGAAATTGACCAGTCTTCATTTAAAATAAGTGAGCCTTCCTCAGGGGTATGCACTGATTTAACTAACTCAGCTTCTAAACTGTGTCATAAGAACATGATCTACTTGCTTCTTCTTTTAAACCACTTTAGGCTCCCTGGTTTGCATTATATCTGAAAGCTGCATTTCCAGCAGTACAGTACCCTGGCCCCATGCTGACACAGGCGCTCAAAGGAAAGAATGCCACTAACTGATTCACCAACATCACATCACTTCCTATAGCCTCTGGAGGTGGCTTGAGATACCGACCAGGCCTGGCCCCTTTGAAATGTGTGAGAGCAGAGGCCGTCACAGCTCCACTGCTATATAGCGCCAATCTTTCCTATACAATATGCACCCAGCTAGGTCTTCGACCACTGGGTGGGTGCAGCTGAGGCTTAGCTCCTTAAATGGCCGCATATATTTAAATCTAGCCTCTGTTTTGTATTGTCAGCAACAGTGGTTCGTTCTTGGGCGTCTGTCTGGAGAGACAGAGACACAGTGGAGTTGTACGGGTGTGTTTTCATTTCAGCGCCCTTGGGCCCATGCAGTGGGTGGGGATAGGCTTTGAAAAGGCATTCTTTTCTCTGCGAGATGTCGCTCTCTTCCCCGGTGGAGTGGAGGTCGTCATTAATCACCAAAATGTTCCCCGGGTAAATGGCCAGGTTCCGAGAGGAGGGGAACCCAGCTTTGTCCCGCGCCAAAGCGGCTGCGAACGTTCCGTTTGCACTTTCACTTTCTTCTGCCTCTTTTCTCTGCGCTCCTGTCTCAGCCAGTTCCCTGGAGCGAGTGGCCTACTCCCATGCTGTGTTCTCAGGCAGCTGGATCTCAGCCCTCCCTCCACGGGAGAGGGGGTGGGGTGGGGTGGTGTCAGATACGTCCCCTTTCACCCTCCTCACTTCCTCTCCAGCACTCTCCTGCTTCAGGCGGCTGGTGGCTCAGTGCACAAACTGATTAGGTAACAACAGAGCACCTTCCCTCCCTGTTTTCTCTCAATGCGTTTGGGCTACGGCTTTTGAAGGAGCCCAGCCCTGCCACTATCCAGCCATTATGACGGGATGTATGGGGCTTTATCCGGAAAAAGCTCAGCCTTGCCCCTGGCTTCATCAATCATTTAGACCAGTTCAAATCCCCTTCATGGTGTTCCGCCTCATTAAACCCATGCAGGGGCGCTGAAGAGAGGCTGTATAGCTCCAGAATGCCTGTACACTCCTTCTCACCAGCTGATATTGCCGAGATGAAAAAGGCCGCAAAAATATTCAGGCAAAGAATCCCGTAAAGGGAATAGCGCTGCTATATCGACCGACTTCACGTATTAGCCCGGGCCCAGCTTTTCCTGGGGTTACAGCTGGGGTAGGGAAGTGAGGACGGTTCCACACTCTGGCTGAGAGGGTCCTTCACGGACGCTGCCTAGAAAAGTCTAGGTTCTGCGACATAGTGAACTGGCTTCATCTTAAAGCGCGGGCTGGCAAACAAGCGCGTTTTGCTGCGATTGTCAGGGGATCTGAAAATTGGAACTACCCTTTCCTTGTCATGATTTTCCTTGCCTTTGTAATACACTGTGTCGCCGCTATCAATGGACTGAAGGAGTTTTCCCTTAAATTGACAATGTAGATGAGCTCCGACTCCTAAAACTACGGTTAAAAAAGGAAAGGGGTTCAAAAATCTTGAATAGCTATTTAAACAAATCTGATTTATTTATGTACGTATGATTTGCATTCTTTTAATGACTTATTCTTCGGGGCGCAACATTTAACTTATTTGCATCTGATGCACTACTAAAGAATATGTGAGCACACACACACACACGAGAGAGAGAGATTTCTCTCTCTCTTCACATTAGGTACCTGGTCCATGAAAAAAAGTAGCATTTCGAGCAGTTAGCTAGAAAAACAGAAAAATAAATCCGAGCCTATAAATAATATGATGGTTGCATCAACTCAAATATTTTCTTAACATTGAAGTGTAAATTGCTATAATCTCTTAGAATAGTGCTAAATTAACTAAACCTAAATACCACGGAATCCGAAAAATGCATTGGAAATACAGACGTCAGAAACACAACAGTAGAAATCCTTGGAAAATACTTTTAATAAGCCTAATCAAACCCAATCAAGTCGTTCCGCTTATAATGTGGGCGGCGAACAGAGGCACTGTCCTAAGTGAGGCAATTAATTCTGAAATGTTGACATTTACATTTAAAGCAAAGAGGTGTGAGGTACATTAGCACCGATCCCCTTTGATATGAATAATAAAGATGGCATTATTACAAAAAGAGAAAGCGTGAAATGTCAGGAACCTGGGTAGGATTTTAAAAGCCAACGCGCTGAATCCAAGTCTGTTCTTTAACTTTTTTAATAACGATTTTTCAGCGCTGTAAACTTGCACCGACTCCTGGAGGAATTGCTAAATCAGATTAAGGTTATATTTTGCAACAGACTGGATGGAGCAATAAAGGAGAGAGCGCGGAAATGGGACTTCACCCATCAATTAGATCTCTATTAGCAGCCAATGCAGGCTTCACCACAGGAAATGTCACATCCCGGCATAAGCAGCTCCTTTCCCTTTCCCCTGAAATTAAACAATTCTTCATGCTCGCAGATCCAGCGCAAACAGCCCCTTTGTTTATTCGTGTGCGTGCGTGTGTGTGTGTTAACAGCACCTGCTTGCTCACCAAAATAATAAACGAAGAAGAGGCGCCTGAGATCACAGTGTGAACAGGTTGCTCGAGACACCTGCGTAGGACACCCGGCAGCAGAGCGCTGAAGAGGAGGGTTTGGCTTTATTAATATGAAAAGGGTTATTATAATCATAAACGGGCTTCGGCTAAAGGCGATTACCAACACAATGGACAATATTTTGAATAGCACGTCGGCTCATCTGCCTCCATAGATCATGTCTGCCAAAGCCCAACCGGTTTGCTGGCTCCTACGGTTTTGTGTCCCGAAACTGGGAGGGAGGGGGAGAGGAGTGTAAATTGTTCACAGAAATGTAAAGGAGTCCGCGGCTGGATTCGTGTATTTCATGTATTCGGAGGTTATTTCAGCGGCATCTTTGCAGTGTGGCAGGTAGCTAAAGAAGCCGGTGCCCCTCTCTGGCCTGACACGAGTGCGAACCTGAAAGTCAGCAGCAGCGCGAGGGGGCTGGTACCTATGGGGGAAAGAAATCACAGTGCCAGTGAGAATGCCTGAACTGTTGACACTGCCGCTCTGGGATTAACAAGGGGCACCTTCCCTTCGGGCTGCGTGGGCCCAGGAGCAAGGCGCGAGCTCTGGGTGCCAGGGCAGGCTGGCTCTGGGTTGGGATTTGTAGAGGGGCGAACGCAAGGCCTTGGCTGGCCTGTGTGCTGCATACGCAGGGGCTCTCCTCAGGCTTCCAGGCTCCTGCGAAGAACATCCGCTGGGAATAAGGATGGGCGCTCCACGGGCCTGTGGCTCTAACGCGCTGCCCCTCCCCGTAACAGCCTCCCCCTCCCCCGCGCATTTGCCCATAAGTGAGAAAGGTGCGACAGCCCGGGAATGAGCAAGCAGGGGCCGAGTCGGGCGGATAAAGGGGGCTCTGTTGCTCTCCTCCTTGTTCTTGCGGCTGCTCCATTCAGGCTCCGAATTCAAATGGCTCTTTACAGCCCAGCCCAGCTGAACGTGGCTCAATGCCTGAAAGCGGCCAGGCTGCCTCCGCGGACATGCTCTGCGCCGCCTGATATGATAATTGTCATAATGCGCTTTTATGTAGCGCCAGCCTCCTCCGGTGAGGAGCCCGCAGCGCGGCTGAAAGAGGCTTTGAGAGACCGGGGAGCGAGGCTGCTGAGAGCGGCGAGCCCCCCGCCGGAATGAGTGGCACCAAGTGCCCCGGCCAGGGCGCGTCTCCTGCCGCAGCCCCTTGTCTCCGCGCCCTTCCCCTGCGCCTGATTAACATGCACAGGCAGTGCGGAGCGCAGAGCCGGAGCCTGCTGCAGCCCTGCGCCGAGGGGAGCTGGCCAGGGGCCTGGAGTAACAGGCTCCGCCACTCTCCAGCACGCGCAGAGCAAGGGCTCAGCCCAAGGGCGCCTGTCCCCTGCCCTGGCTGCAGTGTCCGCGCGCAGAGCCACGCGCAGCCCGCTGCCGCCGCCGCCGCACTGTGTCTGCTGCGCTCGAGCCTGGGGCCGGGCCAGGCCCTCCTCGGTACTTTCACACCCCCTTGCTCCGGCCCGCCAGCCAGAGGGGAGCGCGAGCTCTTGAGAAGTGACTGCATCCTGCACGCTCCCGGGCGATGCTCAGCGGCTTGTTGTTAGGACTGGGGGCCACAGCGGATCCACAGCAGAGCAGTGCCGGCCCTGAACGCACATTGACACAACACGGCTACATCTCGGATGTTCGCCTTTGAAAGCTCAGAGTATAGGCAGGGATCTGACAGCGTGTACGATCCCCTACACCCCACGGGATCATAAACGCCAGATACATGTTTGCAGGGTAGTTTGTAATGATTTGAATTAGCACTGGGCGAATTCTTTCTATTTTTTAAAGACTCGGATAGGTTGGGACCCTGTATAACCATGTACACTAGCAGATAAAGTATCCGCATTTTAATAAGGCGCCTTTTACAAATTATTCAGCTGAGGTTTAATGGCTCAAAGACTTTTTTTAAAAGTAGTGATTGTTTTTCTTACAAATGCAACAGCAGAAGAATACAACCACAGCAACCCAAACACCTTCGTAACGTCACCCGATTGTGTGATGTTAAATAATACTTTTCTCCCTAAAATGCTAGAAAGAGAGTCTCATAATGCCCATTAATGGTGGCAAAGAAGTATTTGCGCGTAGCACAGGATGAAAAATAGCCATTGTCAAAGGTATGAGTTTTAAAACACTAACTAGGTATTTTTGTAACCAATGAAACCATTTTTGCTTTTAAAAATGTCCTTAAATATGTTTGTCCAACAGATGGAAAGAGCCCCGGGAAAACAAAAGAAGCAACAATCCAACCACTCAGATAAAATTCAAAGCTAAGGATGAACATTGAATTTGACACCTTGACTCTCATAGACACCTCCAGAGCCAAACTCTACCCTTGGAGGCATGTGCTCAGCTACCTTTGACTCCTATCGGAGCTATGCGCACAGCAGGCCTGAAACAAGTTCCTAGATCAGATGTATCGTGAGGTCTCCTCTGCCGAGTGCTTCGCCTTTCATCCAACCTGGACAGATTCTAGCCTTTGGTGTTCGCTGCTTCTTCTTGCAGATGCCAGTTCTTATGAGATAATGGCAAATCAGCAACACTTGGAGATTAGAATCGGATTCTGCTATTGTGTCTGTTTATATCGCAGTGATGTCTACAGCCGCCGGACAGGACATTGTACTAGGCGCTGAACTAGTACCTGTTTGCAAGTGTCAATCCTCTAACAAATATTTCAGCACTAAGTCCCTTTAATGTAGAAGCGAAGAGGTAACGGTGACGCTGCTGGATTGAGCAACAACTACTCTCCATCTTTACAACCCCCCAAATCACCCGAGTAAAAGGAAAGTCCTATGAAAGCTTTTCAAAGTGCGCTTCATAGACCTGTCGTTTCGTTAATAAATCCGACATAGTCCGACCAAAACTGGGGAAGAAGAAAATACAGATTTTAGAATAAGATTATTTCGTGCAATTGCGAAAGTATTGCCAACTTGTGTTTATGCACGGGGAGAGCGGGGGACAGCAGAAACAGAGTGCAGTTTCGTGACTGTTTTGGGGGGAAAGTCTCGCCTGAAGGTAATGTGTTATAGGCAGTTGCAATAGAAACTACAACTTGTTTTCTATGGTGTTCTCTAGTTCTGATCAAAGTAAACATGTAATTACAGAGACCTCCTTTGACTCTCTACCTTGAGTCACTTTGTAGAGTTTAAATATCTGGTGATTAACACAGAGTGTAAACGACTGGGGGCCGAGATTCTGGTCCCAGGCCTGCTGCAAAACTCTATTGTCTTCAGCTGAGTAAAGACTGCAGGTTGCAGGTTTTCCCATTGTGTTTTGCCTCAGCCTTGTTCACAGCTTCTATGTCAAGTGTGGGTGTTGGAGAGCGGAGGAGCTGAGGAAAAGCATAAGCACAAATACCAACACTGGGATATTTGGGTTCATTCCGGTCCGTACAAATCTCTCACGCTTTCCTGTTCATACAGGCTGCGGAGCTCAGAGGATCTTTTTATTCCGTTTCTTACACTTATTCCCGCTACCTCCAAAAATGATGCCTTGGATTTTACTTGAGCGTTTCAGGAAAGGAAAGCGAACAGTCAGTAGCGCCAGGAGAGGCCTGATCCTGCTCACGCTAAAGTCAATAGCAAAACTCCCACTTACTTTAACGAACTCGGTATTCTCGCTTGGCAAAGGGCGCAGGGGAATGTTCTAGCGCCTGTTCTGTGCATAGCTCACAAGGGGGTTTGCTTGAATGTTGGCCTGGTTAGAAATAAGAAACCCAGTTGCCTTTATTCCCCAATTGGCAGACACATGTACATAATCCGTTACGTGGAGGGATGTACCATCGGCACCACACAATGCTTTGTAACCCAGTCTGTCCTGCAGTGCAAAGCCACCGCTGATTTTAGTGGGAGCTTTTATTTAGCCCTTTCCACAAATAGCAGACTTGTGTAGAGTGGCACGTGGTTTCCAGATAGCTTTGAGGGGCAATGCGAAATATTTGATAATACAATATTTTGAACTATCCAGTTGCAAAAAGTGCAGATAAAATATTTCTTAATTTGTGAGTGAGGGGGATCATTTTTGTCATGCTCAAATCAGGGAATGTTACCGAACTAGACAAAAAGAGTCGCCTTACAGATGAGAATAATTAGAGACACTTGGCCACACCAGGACTGGCTTATTATTCAGTTTAAGAGGTAGTGGCCCCAAATGAAGACGCAATATCCATGCAGCCCTAGCGGTGGAAAATCTGCTTAGCCTTTTGGCAAACGCCAAACACCGGTGATTGGAAATGGAGCATTTCATTTTTAATTTCGAACATGCCTTTAAAATGTGCCAGCCCTGGCAATACAAATATTGTTTTCCTAGTCCTGAAACGGGGCCCATAACATAACCACCTTCCTGTCTTGAGTGTAATGAGACAGTGAAATAGCAGAGAATTTATGAATTTTTAACAAAAGTCTGGGTGATTTGGGAAGTGGAGTTTGAAAAGAAGGGGAGAGGCCCGCTGTGGTGACCCATCATAGCATTAACACTAGCATTTCGGGAGAAACCTTTTCAGGGTTGGTTTAAAAGGACCCCTGCCTCAGCTCATGTTACAAAATGTAATAAATAGTAAAAGCAGCTTTCACCAGATGCAAGAGAGGAAGCTGTACATTGCAGGTCACAGGCTGCATTATCCATTAACTGAGTGATTTAGCACTTAGTGTTGTGGTGTTCAAGGCTAGCGAGAAAAAAGCTTGAGGAAAAAACCCTCTCTTTCGTATATTGCATATATATGACATAGAGCTGGTGGAAGAAACAAGTGATTTTCAGAGCTCTCCCCTCATAATAATTAACCAATGGGTAAGAAAAGCCACGGTCCTGCATCGTTTGCAACCAATGAAAGCACATTTGAGGGGTTTTTTTTAAAACCAGTTCTTATTGGAATAATCCTCCAGTCCTTACTTCTCCAAAACGCCCATTGACTTAAATAGGAGTTTTGGCTGCAGGAATAGGTCAATTTTATGCTATTTATTAGATGGCACTTGGGTTATAAAATGCTATGTTCCTTATAGCTTTAAATGCACAAGAACAGTTAAAAGTAAATCATAGAATTAAAGGACTTAAAGCAGAAAAAGACTCTTCGAGTCCTCTTCCGCTACCCTGCTGGAGTAATATTCCCTCTTCCCTAGTTGTAGGGAGAGTGTATACATA
Organism: Rafetus swinhoei; assembly: GCA_019425775.1. Lineage (NCBI taxonomy): Eukaryota > Metazoa > Chordata > Testudines > Trionychidae > Rafetus > Rafetus swinhoei. Next base: position 45,934,600 of record CM033449.1, read on the forward strand.
ACTAGTATGTAACCAACTAAGGACAGAGGCTAAGTGGCTGGATGGGACTGGAAGGGACCTCCAGAGGTCATCTAGTGCAATCCCTTACATTCATGGCAGGACTAAATATAGACCATCCCCAACAGGCCTTTATCTAACCTGCTCTTAAAAATCTCCAGTGATGGAAATTCCACAACCTCCCTAGGCGATTTATTCCAGTGCTTAACCACCCTGACAGGAAGTTTTGAGCTAAACAGCGATGCTGGTATTTAAGCCTCTTGTTGCTTGTCCTATCCTTGGTGGTTAAGGGAAACAATGTACCTCCCTTCTCCATATAACTATCTTTTATGTTCTTGAAAACAGTTAGGGTACATCTACACTACATGGCTATTTCGGGTTGTCTAGCTTGCTCCACTATAGAACCAGGGAATGGGAGTCAAGAGACGTGAATTTCACTCCCGCTTTGCCAGTGACTTACTGTCTAGCTTTGGAAGAGTTAACCACGCCCGTGCCTCGGTTTCCCGTCTCTAGAATGAGATTCATTATATTTAACTTCCTTCCTAGTGCACCTTAACATCCATGGCTGTATGTGAGTGTTTATGCATGTTCATATGCACCGAGTAATTATGTAATGGAACGGCTGTATACAATGCACACCGCTGTGTTTAGTAAGCAGCGAATTGCACTGCCTCCATCATACTACATTCAATGCAAGATGGTTCCCTCCAGAAAAGTTCAGGCCAGAAATCTGGCGAAAAACAACAAACGCGTTAAAGCCAAACAGTTTGGGGCATCAGAGTGAAGCGCAGAAAGAGACTCTGGAGAGGGGATAGGTAGCCCTGTTAGTCTGTAACTGAAAATACTACAAATAGTTCTCCAGCGCCTTAGAGACTAACAAAAAAATTAGATGGTATCATGAGCGTTCGTGGGCACAACCCTGAAAGAGAGGGTGGGTTAAACAGAGTATGAGCGATGTGGAAGGCAGCCGCTAAACTAGGCTTAAAATAATTTGTTTTACTGTGAGAAAAAATAATGGAAACGAGTATTTTTCCACTCACAGATCACTTTCAGTTAAGATTTCGAACAGCTCCCTGAGGGTTTGAGGCAGGTTGGTAAGACCCACCGAGGCTTCTTTTTCCGATTTGATTTCTTTCAGGACATCTCTTCGTTCGCTTTATTCAATAGGCCATTCGTCAAGTTCAAGAATACACCCTGAGCAACCCCAACAGGTTGGTGTGAAACCCGACTTGGACCACATGTGCTACTTTAGATACATGACAAATCTCCACCAAAGCACAGTTAAGCTTGATATGGGCTACCTATCACCTGCCTCGTTTTAGGATACGAAGAAATAACCTATTGATTTAATCTCTAAAAAGGAACAAAAATCCGTGTCTGTACTTTGAGGGGAAACAAGCAAACAAATACATACCACGTGGTAACTGGGGGTGGGTGGGGAGGGAGGAAAGTCAATTTACAATTGACAAGTATGTAAAGACATCTTCTAAACCATGGGAAAACATGTATACATTATTTCGACTCACTGCATTCAAACCCAAGGAAGTGAATTACAAAACTGCACTTCTTGCATTGTTGGACTGAAAGGATATCTATTTATCATCTCATACGACAGCTCGAATGATCTTTATCTGCTTTGCCCACTTTCTGACCCAAATTCAGGGTTTTTATGGAAAATTGCAGTCAGTTTGATTGATGAAATCCAAAGATGTCTAAAATGGCACCAAAGATCTCCAACTGTGCAGACTCCAACCGCGGGCTTCAATGTTAGCATTGTTCCTGCAGAAAAAGTTGAGAAAACGAGCAAAAGTTAGGGAATTTCTGTTTAAAAACTTCAAATTTCAATGAAGATCCCAACCTATTATCCCTATTCACAGGGCGAACTGTGTGAACATAAAAGTATTTCCCACACATTGCGACAACCACCACCACCTTAATTGTAAACCATGCAGTAAGCCTCCTTTGTAAAATGCCGAATAACTTCCCAGGACAAAATAGCAGGTCGCGTTTAGAAATAAAATATTTAAAGCGGACGAAGAAGAATTGTGCAAGTTCAAAGGATATAAAGGAACAAAAGAAAATATCTGCTACGCTTTATCTCAGAAATAAAATATTTCGGACTCCTAATCCCAGTTTAGTTTTAAAACTAAAATATGACAAAATTTAGTGATCGAGGTGTTAAAGCAGACAGTTCTCTGTAGAAAACAGCGTCCTTGAAGCGTATTCTCCACAAAATCCCCCCTTCTCAGAGTAGCATTGTAAAATAATGCCAGTTGTAATTTAGTTGGCAATACGTTTAACAACTGCAAACTTCCTATACAAACGAGAGCACAGTTCCTTTTGGATCACACTAAAACTAAAGGGAAGCAGCTACAGCGCAGAGAGTCCCAGTGTTATTCCGTGACAGATTTGTTTGTCTGTGACTCCCCTGTCTTCTTTAGGGCTTTGCATTATTGTGGAATATTGTCACCTGCCTAATTGTTCTAAATGGCCACCTCCTATTATTAATAACAGCTGGAACGTGGCTCCTAGACATGTTACCCAGGCTGGGAAGCTGATGAATAAAACCCCTACTAGGGCAAAATCTTGGTAGCTGTCTTCTGTCCTATTACCCAAGGGGGCCGACTATAAATCTTCCTTCATTTTAACCACGTTTACTCTTATACTCCTCCAGGCTAAGGATGCTGTGTTAAGATTGCACTGATGTGCCAATGCTTTGGACCAGCTGCTCCTAAATACAGACAAGTCCTTGTCAATTAAGCCATTGAGGAGCAGGTCCTTGGAGCCCTGGGGCATTTTAGCAGCCAGCAGTGTGCAGCCCCAACAATTAGTATCCATTTTGAAAGGACCTCCAGGGCACAAATGCACAGGCAGGGAAGAATCAAAACACCAGGCAGCTTCAATTCTGGAAATTGGTCACATAATGATACTGAGCAGACCGGCCACAAGAAGTGAGCCAATCTTTCTTGGGCAGGCCATTTATTCCTTTACATATTCTCTCCATCCGCCAAGCTGGATGGCCGAGGCATGCAGTAAAGTGTTGAATTAGGAGAGATAAATGAACACATTCATTTGCCTGTGTGAGCTGAAGTTTCCTTGGCGGGTCTTCTTTGTAACTCGGTGTCACCTCAAGCAGCTGGTGGCATGCAATGCTCCCATGAGCCTGGCCTTTGGCCCAGGACGAGCTGGACAAGGCAACCCGCTCCAAGGAGAAGAGCTGCGATGTCTCAGGTCAGAAAGGCCAAGCTGCCAGTAGGACAGGCAGAGCATTAGGAGTTCAGCTAAACAAAACCCGAAAGGGATTAGGAAGCCTAGGGGATCATTAGGGAAGGTGTTTGTTTAAGTAATTAGGAAGTTGGTAGCTAGGGGGGGAAAAGGCTTGTCATACAAGGCACCTCATCAGAATAGCAAGGTTGGTAATGCGGAGAATATCACAGCACAAGACTATGTGACCCTACCAAGTTCAACAACAGAGCAAACAGCACATGCCATTAGGGACAGCAGTCAACGGGGAGGTAACAAAGAGGGGAGGGCACTGGAAAAAATGTTTCAGTATTAAATATGGAAAAGTATGGAGACAGGGGCCGAGGGTCAATAAAAGTCAACAAGAGAGCAGCCTTAATGAGAGAAAGAATTTAATATCAAGAATACATAAATCTGCGTGGGAGGGCAGTCTCAGAATAGACAGAAAAGAAGTCAGGGTTGGAGTCAACATTCACTTGGTAATAGCGCCCTAATAGCTAGGGACAGGTTGTTAACATTGAACACAAAAGTTAACAGGAGAATAAAGGAATAAAAGGGGGTAGCTCCTTTAATTGTAGACCCGCGGAAAGATTTCCATATGCCACATTAAATGGATAACGCCAGGTCCGCCTTACAAGGGCTCTGATGGGACTTTTCAGAGGAAGCTTCTTTTCTTCATCACCTTTTTTCTTCGTCCCCCTTCCCTTCCTATAGCTAGGCTCCGAGTTTTCCAAAGGACAGAAACAAAGATCTTGTTTCAACAAACCTTGTATGGAAAGCCTGAACCCCGTTCCTATATTTTAAAAGGCAAAGGAATAGAGCTAAAATAGCCAAATCACTTCATCAACAACTGTAGCTAAGAAGAACTAGATCAAAGTGGAATCTTATTAAAATAAAACAGGCGCTTTTTTTCTTAATGGAAAGTGCAGTCTCTTTAGTAGATGTCACAATACAATTCAATTTCAAGGACTTTTCCCGTGTGTTTTAAGTATATATTGTTCGTTTATACCTTTAAAAATAAATCCCCACCTATAGAGCTAGAGGGAGATGTTTGTATGTATTGCAATAAGTCATCATTTTCCACTTCAATATGAAATGCTGCAGATAGTTGGTCTGTAGTGCGGATAAACTATGTTTGCCCTTTAAAAAATTAGTTCATATTTGACTACTGCGCATGTGCTAAATTACAACCAGGGCTGCATGCTCTGAGTGGAAGCTGTTGCATGCCAGGTATAGATAGCATCCAGACGTGTTGGGCCAGGAGGAGAGAGAGATCCGCTAAAGGACTCCAGATCCGGTCGGGTTAAAGTCTAGGCTTTTCGAAACCACAGGAACAAAGAGTGTCTGCCACACCTGCTTGTCCCAGTGTGAAGACGCGGCTGGTTTCTCCATGGTCGGGCCTGCACGTCTTCTCCTATAGCTATTCTGTAGCCTCAAGCTAACCAAATGCGTTTTGAGACTCTGTTCAGTATCTGCCTTCACATATATAAGTGTGTACGGCGCCTCAGGTCTGCAGTAATCTCAAACCCTCCAGTGCAGGGACATCTCACGTGGTACAGATACTCCAGTGAGGCGGGGGGATTCTGAAGTTAAATTGTTCCTCTGCTGTTCCAGATGTAGGGTGCTTAAGAGGGGCCATACCCTTATTCCCTTGCGGGGTGGGGGTGGGGACTCATTCACGGATGGGTTCCCAAGGAGAGACTGCAGATTGGTTATTCACTGGGACAGTAGGGACTGTAGAAATGGAGACTCACCAGGTGCTGGGCTTGATCCAGAGCCCACCGAAGTGCATGAAGCAGCTGGGCTTTGGAGCAGGTGCTATAGACCCTACGTGCAACTGACCCCAAGGGGGTGAGGCGGAGGAGTTATTCAGTCCCAGTTCTGGGCTAATCTCTCAGGATACCGAGGTGGCCTCCAGGAGGCTAAGGCTGGGCCGGTTTGGGGCAGTGAAGACGCCAGTGTGCCGGAGCAGAATCGGTTCTACAATCCAGGTCCGCCTGCTCACCCGGGCTGCCGGGAGCCCTCGGACTGCACTCCTGGGCAAAGGCGAAGGCGTTGGGCTGCCAGGGTCCCTCCAGTGCTTTGGCCGGGGCAGATCAGCCGCGGAGCCGGGCTACGCCAGGGGGGAGCGAAGAGAGGGGAGGGCAGATTTAGGGGAGCGGGGACCAGGACTAAGCAGCAGCTGGAGCAGGGCTGACCTAGGGACCCTGGCTGGGGCGCGGCGGTGGCACAGAAGTGGCTTGGGAAACAGCTCGCAATGTGGGCGCATTGGGATAGGTTAAAATGGCCGCTGGCTCACTCCAGCAGTGTCTCCGCGCTGGTTCAGGGGGTCACGCAGGCGTAGCCACAGCATGGGAGTTATTTATGTCGAGTCGGGTTATTGAAAACTAACGCCAGCAAATTGCAGAGACGCTCCTCGGGGCCGCCAGTGGCCGAGGTCAGTGGCAGTCAGTCTGTCCGTCCGCTCGGAGACAGGAATTGCCCCAGGTCTGACACCGCGTCGGGGGCTCGCGGCAGCGCCATCCATCTCCAGCCAGGGAGCGCCGGGCTCCGATGGGACGCGGGCCGAGCCGGGCTCTGCCCCCTGGAGCGAAGGCTGTTTGCTCGGCGATCGCCGGCCAGCCCCGTTACACTGTGCGGCGGCGGCAGAACTGGGCACTCGGGCCTTGTGCGGGGCAAACGGGAGGACTGGCTGGTCTTAAAAAAGCCTTTGAGGTGCCTGTGAGGCAGGGGCCCCCGACAGCACCCCCAAACCGGGGAGAGGGCCAGAAACCTTTCCCGAACAATCATTTTATCCGAGAAGCGCTAGCAATAACATGGGCTGTTTTCCTAAATGAAATTCCTTTTCTTTCACTAAATAATAATTGACACAGGCTATTTCCCGCCTCATCAGATTTACTTTTACGAGTTTATTCCCCCCCCCCCTCGGTTTTTCCTTGTTAGTCTCCGATCTGTCTCCCCTTGAACCCAACTCTATAATCCCCCATAAACCCTTATTATTAGGGAAATTCTTCCTCTCTGACAATTTAATAGTCCAAAGTAATCAGCTGCGTGACATCGCCCATCCATCTTCTCAAAAGAGAAAACAAAGGGGATGGTTTTTTCTCCGGGCCTCTCCAAATCCTTTTCTATTTTGAGAAGGGCTCCCCACAATGGGATCCTTATGAACCATAATGGTTATGTTTATGAAGCCAGCGATACCAGTGTATGAAGACAATTTTATGCCTAATTAGAAAATGATGTAACCGAGAGGGAGACAAAGAGGAGTTGTTTCCCATTGCCGGGGCCCGGGCCATCACTCCTGGGCTAATATATCGCCTCGGATGGGCCTTACGTCCACTATTTTTCTAACATCCCAGCCATTAGCTTCTCGGACTGGTTAGGGTGTTGCGGACAGTTAGTGAAACAGCTCAATTTAGCGGGGCAGGAAAGCAATTTTGAAACCCGTTCTGAAGGGAATCGCGGGGTAAGGAGAGGAAGGGCCCTCCCCGCTTCTATCCAAGGGGACCTCACCTCTGGGAAGACTCCAATAACTGCAACCCCAGCCCTGCTCCATTAAGGGATAATTTTTAATATATATGCAATAAATGTTCACTTTGTTAGGCTGAATGACAGACAATAATATCGGCAAATCTTCGTCTCCATCCATTACCGGCAAACGAGCCGCACAAAGGACATATTTGCTTTTGATTAATTTATTTGCAGACGCTGTTTGATAAAGCAATAACTATTTGGTTAAACTTGACATTTGGTCTTCGGGGGGTTATCTGACGAATTCCCCTTCGTTCTGGGGAGATAATAAAGATGTTTAAATTGGATTAATTATTAATTGGGTGCAATTAATTTCCTCTCTTTCTCGGCGATGACAAACAATGAGTATCGCTCCTTCCCAAACAAAAGACTGCCTAAGAGCTCCTCAGCCATTACATTTTTTTCATTTATTTTGTAGATAGATGTCCGTCTGTCTGTCTATCCCCACCTAAATAGTCTCCAGGAATCTCTGCTCTTCCCTTATAAATGATTCAAATGTTTATAAGGCGTCGTTTATGTCCCAGGAAAACCCTCTGCCCACAGTCTTTACAACGCCCAATTGGGCAAGGCTTTAAATTGGACGGGCGCCTTCATTCCTCCCCACGATGATAAGGAAGGACCCAGCTTCACGGAGCTCTGGGAAAACTTATCCCGACTCCCATTCCCCCAAGTCCTTCCTTGCTCAGTGAGTGTGTGCGACCCATCGCACGGAGCAGGCAGGAGTGGGGTATGCGCTGGTCCAGCTCCCAGCCCCCATCTCTCTCCTGTGTCCTGCCCTGGGGGAGCGGCCTGAGCACCTGAGAACAGAAAGCATCAGATTCGGGCCCTTTCTCCTCGCTTGTGGCTCTCTCCTTTGTGTTGCTGCTCTGGGAGACCCGGGATGGGAATGTGAAATAAACCCAGAGGTGAGGCCGCCAGGCTCCTAGCAAAGGGCCCGGGACGGAGAATTTAGCAAAAGACAAAACTCCCAATTCAACACTGGTGATGAATTGCTTTAGAGCAGGGAAGAGGGAGAAAGTTTTCTCTCTCTCTCTCTGTCTTTGCCCCCTGATGAATGGGCCCGGAGGATGGATGGTCCAGAGTGTGTTATATCTTCATCAAACTGTGAAACCCCTCCCTTTACTAATAATCTGTCACAACTTTACAGAACACACACTGAGACTAAAGGGAAGGCTCTGCCCTGGAGCCTTGTCAGGAAGGGCTTTATCCGGGCAGGAGGCTATGGAAAGGACAGGGGAGGGGGACGAGCCAAGCCAAAGGCTGCAGCGCTGTCAAACTTTCCTCCATCGGTAGGGACTTCAGCCCTCAGGGAAGAGAAGTTTGAAACAGAGAGATCCTGCGCCCACTGAAATCGCTGAGAGCAGGAGCTGGATCGGGGTTGTAGTAGCCCCCTCCACTATTCTTTGATCTGTAGTCTATTGTTTTCCTTCCAAAGCAGGAAAGTCTCTGGGTTTGCGTGACAATGTTGAATCCGTATCGTTCCATGCCAATTAGCCTTCGAACGTGGGTCACACATTGGGCGCAGAATCCTTCTCACTCTGCAGAAGGAAGGCGCCTAGTTGTGAGTTGGGAATGGGTCTGCTGTGTATCTTTTAAAAGGCTGTACAAAGAGCCTTCTATAAATATCCAATTCAAGGAACAAAATCACCCGAGAAAACCGTTGCTTCGTGAGGAATGTTTTGTTCTTTGGAGGGCGGAAAGCTGGAGTAGGAGCAGCATCTGCTCTCTCCGTCGTTGCAAATAATATTTTATCCGTTTTACATTACGATCGAATTAGACGTATCTTTGTTTCATTTTTATAACCACCCACGGGCGTGCTCACACACACGAATTGGAGTGGACAGAAATCCTAGCAGATGTAACGGGGGCATATGTGTGGTATACATTTTTACAGTTTCAGGACTTATTTATTTTTAAAAATGAGCCAATATGAGTATATGGGTACAGGTTATATCCCAGGATTTGGGTTTTAAAATGGATCACTATGAAACACTGTGAAACGTGATCCGTAGTATTTCCTGGAGATCCATTAAAAAACCCAGGTCCTGAAATATAACATATCTATAGCCACAGATAGAGCTACATAGATAAATCGATGGTTGGATCTACGAGAGAGGGTGTTTCTCCCATCTTACTTTGTTTTTCTATCTAATAATCACCGCTCTATCCCGGGAATAGTTTAGGGCGCGAAACCGACGCAATGAAAGACATTAGTCTAATGCGGTTTGTCCTGTGGAAGCTGTTGATATTATGTTTTCATTCATCTCCTTTAAAGTCCAAGGAAATGCATTCATAAGATTGTTTCTTTATTTTTCCTTCTTCCCTTTTCTTACTGTTTGAAAAAAATCGCTTTCTTTGGCTGTTTGCTTTAGGGCTTTTCATCCGTGTGTTTCAGATAAGAAAAGAAACCAGGTTCTTTTATTTTTCGATTGGATCCGAATTCCTATTTTGGGAGCCTTTTGATGTCCCTATTTAGTGCCTTTGACTTCTCTTGTGAATGGCAGCCTTTTGTTTCCGTCCCACATGCCCTTTAAGAAATTCTCCTTTAAACGCCTGGTACCCGCTGATGGATCCGTTTTCAAATGGACCAGAAGGAAAAGGCGATGCTCGAGGGGCCCGTTTCCTTAGTAATTGCTCTCGTTTGGGTGAAAATGCAGATATTTTGTCTGATGTGGGCGGATTTGGCGCAACAACATCAGCAGGGGTTTAAAACAAAGATTGTCAGCTGCGATCGCTACACAAGTCAAGGAGCAACTTTGGCAGGGCTCGGTGCGAGCTAGCTGGGGAGCAGGAGGTGTTTAGGGCAACTTTGGCTTAAAATATAACCCCCACCCGAGCATTACTTCTATTCCAGTAAGCGCAGTCTAATAGGAGACAAAGCATGCTGGCTGAGAAACCGCTCGATCGGTTGAAACCTATCGAAGCGCCAGCGACTCCGGGCAGCGCCCAGTTCTAGAACTCATTTTCCTTTCCTGCTACAGGCCATTGTCTGTGGTGCTAGCTTCCGAAATATTTCTTCTAGCTTCAGAAAGAAACGTGCCTTCCAAATGACCTGCCAGAGTCCCACTACAGAGCCCGCCGTCCCTTTAGCCAAAGCATCAAGAGACTTTTTAGATCCCCGCCACTTGTCAAGCACATAGATCACACGGAGCCCAAATCACTAAAACTAATATCGCTCACAATTCCCAAATATCTATCGTTCAGACACGTTCCCCACTTTGCCGGACTCGCTTCAATTATTCCAGCCCAACAAGACAGGTTTATCTACTGTCATTCGTGGGGCTTTGGACCGGAATTTTAAGTAAACGATCGTAAGCCTATGGAATAGGAAAAGCACCATTTCTACTGAAGATCGTCAGAGAGAAGGCTAGTCCATATATTTTGTATATAAAACAAAGCCACATTTTTTGCTGATGTCTATTAAAACTAGTGCTGAGGCGTGACGATATTCCTTGTCTTTCACTCACTTTTACCTACTCTTTTCTATCGCCCCTTGTGTGACTCGGGATACTGACGGATAATTAAATACCAAGAAACATAGATGAGGCTGGATTGAAGATTTAAAAATATTTTTCTCCTCTACCCCCAGCAGCGCCAAGTATTTCAGGTTTTAATGGAGGAATGATATTTGGAGCTTGGAAGAAATAGAGGCCAGGTGGCCACTACCTGGCCGAGCTATCTCGGCGGGATACCCTCGAAGGGATCAAAAAGTGAAGCCCACACCTCTTGTTCCGTTTTGTTTGGCAAGACAGAGCCGTGGCCGGAGCGAAAGAACCGCTTTTCTTGGGGGGGTGGGTTTCAGTAGAAGCACCATCTCCCCAAAAGTCCAGAACTACCGGGACTCCTCCAAGGGATCTATTCTCCAAGGGAAAGAGGCTCCCGCTGCAGAGAAGGGAAACAATCAAGCAAGAGTTCCTCTAGAATACAAATGTGGGGAAAATACTGGAAAGAAATCTATAGCCAGCTATAACATTCCTATTCTGCACGTACAATGGCAGTAAGAGCCGAAGGAAAGGTGCCTACTTACGTTTTAGGTGACTGCTTTCCATTCCGCACTGCCCTGCCTCCTCTGCTGTAGATTTTTTTATACATTTCTCCGAGATACTGTTATAAACAAGTGGAAATTTTGCATCCTCCTGCACCATTTTATACATGATGAGCCAACAGTAATAGGATTATTAAACAAAAACCGTCTGAGGCGCTGGCGTTAACCTTTTTTAAAATGGCTAATTAGGTTTTGCACAGAAAAATTAGATTTAACATTGCTTACATTGCCTAGATTTTCAGTTGATGCTACAATAATTTGGGGGTAGGATGGGTAAAACAATTCGAACAGATAATAAAGAATTAACTATTTTAACATATATTACAGGTTCCCTTTGCTAGGATAAGGCAAAGAATATTTTCATGATCAAATATTATATACATAAAACTAATTATCTTTCGCTTCTGCCTCCATCAATTATGGAAGAGAAGAGAGAGCCGAAGATGCTCTCTTGTGGTGGAAAGGGGAAACACACTTGCTAGGTTAAACGGAAAATGTCTGTCTTTATTATTGTTCAGTGTATTTAACAGTTTGAAAAGAACGCCTTTCTCTTCATGAGTCTAGCGATAGAGTCACATTCATGGATAAGACAGGACATTGGCAAGAGGGCGTAAGGATGCTGATTACTAGAAAACATGAGCTTGGAAAGCTGTCCCCCAAAATAATCCCAAACATCGTAGTTATTCAAGTAAGACAAAGAGAAGCGGTCCATTTCTCGCTCTCAACACACATGTGTGCAGGGCTCCGTCACAACTGTGGCCATATCAAGCCTTTAACACCAGGACCTTAGAAATGCTCACACATCTCTTTATATGCTCGTATGCAAGCGCAAGAAGAAACGGACAGAACCTAGAGAGGTGGCTGTGACACTAAAAGAAATGTGTTGATGTCGAAGAGCGTTATCTTTGCAGTGGCCAGGAAAAGGCAAACATCAGACTCCTCTAGCTGAGTATCCGGACAGGGTACTCAAAAAGGGAGCTGTTTTTGGAGACCCGTCCTTCAATTCTGAACCGAATGCACCGGCGACCTTCGAGGGTCGCAAAAACAGATGCTCAAACACCAATATTTCCTATCAGTTGCTCCCTTTGTATCACCCCATGTTCCCAGACGGAACACAACCGCGGGTGATTGTGTGTGTGTGTGTGTGTGGAAGGAAGATTAGGGAACATTGGACAAAATAGCTTTAGTAAGAAGAGAAAGGCGATAAGGAGAAACAGTCCAGAAGTGAAGCGGCAGGGCTCTCTATTATTTTGAATTCTGTTTAAGTGTACATCCCAAATATCCGAGAGACAGTGCCAACACAGCTACAGAAACGAGCTATGTCTTTTAAAAGATCGCACCAGACTGCGGCAGAATGGGATTTGTGTGTGGCGAAGCTCAGATAAAGAAAAACGATCAAACATCAACGGCAAGACGAAGGCACATCTTCTGCTAAACCAAGATGTGTATTTAGCCAAATCTGCATACTAACCGCTCTTGAAATAAATGCAACTTTCCTTACCCAGGGGGTCAATGAACATTCATCGTTGAGTTACAATATAGATGCATTTTGAAACAGAAAGGGACACAGGTGATGGAGGCTTAGATTTAAAAAAAAAGTTTAGATCCCTCTTATGGAATCTGGAACAAGTTGGAAGAGCTTTGGGGATTTTTGTTTATTTGTATTTAAATGAATAGCCAGCCAGGGTCCTGATCCTTCCCTCTCATTACGCAGACAGCGGCTATTGATTTCAATCGGTTTGTGTGAAGGAGGGAACGATCCGATTAATTACTTTAATATTTAAGACCCAAAGCTAAAGGCTTTCCTTCGCACAGGAGAAAATTTGTATTTGCTTAGAAGATAGGGAATGTAGGTACAGTGGACAAAACCCGCCCTCTGTCTGATTGTTCTACCTGTAACTCTTAAATAAATCACATTAAACGGGAAGACATTTTCAGAAGGTAGGGCTGTCAAGAGATAATCACACCCCTGGGGAGGATTTGGTTGTGTCGAGTGTAATCTCACCCTAGGGCTGTGATTATCTCTTGGTATCCATACCCACGTGTCATGCTTTATTTCATAGCTAATAAATCATCCCAAATGGGGCAGTAGATGCTTGGGGCAGTACACCCAAGAAAGACAGCCAATTGAAAGAAATCAGAGACACAGAGGAACTAATAGAACCACTAGCTACTTCACTTATAGAGGCTGGAGTCTGAATTAGGTTCCACAGCAAAGACACCTTTGATTTCAGAAGTCTGGCTTTATATGTACGGGCATTGGCTGTCTGTCCTCTGATTCATCAATGATGTCATAGGATCTCCTGAGTTCTCCTGTAGCTGGATAGTCCAATCTGTGATGAGCAATGTCCTGACCAGATACCACAAAGGAACTGTGGACTTGGAATGATATTTGGCCAGTTTTTTGCATCTGTCTTTCCCAAAGTGTTTACACTCTTTATTGATAAATGCTCTCCATTCAGGTCTGTCCTTGACCATGTTTTCAAAATGATCCATATTTATGCTGCATGAGTTGAGATTCTGATTAAGACTGTTTATGAAGCTTTTACATTGATTGTCCTTGCACTTTCCAAAATTCAGGAGGAGTTTTTTGGGGAATCTATCATCAGCCAATTTGACAACATGACCCAACCATCTAAGCGAAGTTTTGATTAGTATGGACGTATGCGCCTTCTTCATGTTCTGTCCAGGATGTTAATGTTTGATACTTTGTCTTGATCAAGTGACATTTTTCAGTTTTGTAACCTCAGAGGTGAGGTTTGGCTCAGTGGTAGCGACTGATGAGATTGGTTGGAAGAACTTATTTTTTTCAGGCTGATGGTGACACCAAACTGTGTAGCTGTCTCTGTGAAGCTGCTAATGATAAGCTGTAGGTCATCTTCACTATGGCTATGTCTACACTGCAGAGCTTTTCTGGGATACTGGAGGTATCCCGGAAAAGCTCTGCTGCATCCAAGGAACGCGTCTGCTTTTCCGAAAAAAATTTCGGACAAGCAGATACGTTTTTTTCAGCATCCCTGTAAACCTAATTCTATGAGGAATAAAGGATGTTCCAAAAGAGAGTTTTTCCCCAACATTTGGCCCCGTTTAGACGGCCCAAATGTCGGAAAAGCCTCTTTTGGAAAAAAAGAAGCAATTTGCGTATCTTTTTCTGACTTTTCTTTGTAGTGTAGACATAGCCGAAGACTAGGTACAACATAAGCATGGGGCTTCATATATGAGTTCCTCCAAAGCCTTTGTCTTCACAGTAAGCCTTCAGAAACTGTGGAGTTTTCAGTAAGTTCTTTCTTAAGCAGAAGGCCTTTTGAAGGTCAGAGAGACAAGGTGGGTGAGGTAGTATATTTTATTGGACCAATTTCTACTGCTGAAAGAGACAAGCTTTCAAGCCACACAGAGCTCTTCTTCAGGGCTTGAAGGTTGTCAACTACACAGCTCAGAGTGGCTAGAAAGATGTGATGAAAAAGGACCAGTGAAAGCATGAAGCCTTATTTCATCCTTTTAGATATAGGGAATGGTTCAGAGCAGCTGTGATAGTCTGAACCCCTATGTTCACCTAAAGGTGCCATTTTGAGAATGCAAGGGGGCTACAGCCATGCATACTGGGGATACTACTTGCTCCTTTTCCCCTGCCCTGCACTATCAGGGAGGGAGGAGAAAGAACACTCTTCTACTCCCTCCCCTCACAGGCTGGGTGTGAGAGGAATGTATGTAAGCTGTGTACTTTCCCCTTGCTCCCTGATAGTGAGAAGAAGGGGAAGAAGAGCAAGCAGCATTCTCCAGTATCCAGAAATAGTGCTGCAGTGTAGACCTAGCCTGTGTCTCTGGTAGGATCTTCTCTGAGACTGTTTTGATAAGCAAATTGAATGAAGTCTGAGCAAGGGTTTTACTGCCAAGGAGCTACCCCAGTAATAGCCACAGTTGTGTTTGTTGCCTTTATTTTTGTATAGTGTATTATGATTGTGTCTTTTGAAATCCCGAAGAATTTTCTCACATTGCTAGATAGCTTTGATAATTTTGTATTGAGAGTGGACAGTTTGGAGCCTGCAAGTTACAGATTTCAGCTGGCATGCTGTCTTTGCCTGGTGATTTACTTGACTTCATTTGTCTGATAGCTTTTTGCCCTTCCTCAGCAGTAGCTAACTGTCAGTTTCTTTCTGTGTGGGATGCTGGATTAATTCCTCTAGCCTGTGGGTTGATGGAAGAGGGATGGCTGAGTAGCTCAGTAAAGTGCTATCCCTATCTTTCAGATATTCCTCTTTTGTTCTTCATAAAGACAGCTCCTCCTAAACTCTTTAGTGGAGCTGATCCCGATTTTCATGGGCCATAAATGGAGTAATTCAAGGAATAATAAAACAACTTGGTGTTGTTTGTATCAGCATAGTGCTGTATTTCTTCTCTTTCTTTTCCCACCAGTTATCCTGTAGAAAATAAAACCATCTTTGAGCCTTGGCTTGCAGGTATTTGAATTTGTCTCTCTTTGATGCTGATTCTTTGTCATTTTGTCAAGACATAAATACATTATTCTTTTCCTTGAGGATCTTTCTGATTTCCTCATCATTATCATCAAATAAATCCTTTGTTGCCTTTGATTTTTGCCTAGAGTCTGCAGAAAGAGTGGCTGATCTGAGTATATTCCACTATTGCCTAATATCACTACCCATTATTACCAATGTGTTTTCCCTCAATATTTCTTGATACAATGGATGTTTCAACTTTACTAAATTCAGTTTTGTGTTTCAGCATTGTTTCACTGAGAGGCAACAATGTATAAGCTGAAAATGGCTCTTATCATCATGTGGTCAGTTTAGTTGTTTGCTCCTCACATTGCCCCTAATATCTGTTTTGCTGTATATGAGATACTGTAGTCAGTCAGGTGTCAGTGTTTTTATCTTGGATGCATCCAAAAGGTTTGTATTTGTTGGTCTGCCTGAAGATTGTGTTGGTAATAGTGAACCCATGCTTAGCATACTTGCTGTAGTATGTTACTTTAGCAGTGCCCACCCTATTTCTGATGTCTGTGTTGTGGGATGTGTGTACTTAAAAGCTTCACCTACAGCTTCAACTACTTTCCCCATGGTTTTTGTATTCCTTAGCCCTGTTTTTCATTTTCTTTGTATGCTTCATCTGCTTTGGCAATCAAGGCCTGGTGTATAAGGTAGTTATATGGCTATGTACACACTGACATCTGAAGAAAGTTGGCACCATCACATTCCTTATTTGCCTCTTGTAAACAAAGTTTGTGGGTGCTAGTAACATGTTTGTTTTAATTTACAGGTTGTATCAAGTGGTGAGAGAAGTAGCTTCGCTAGAACCCTATAAAGTTCTTGAGTTCACTGCTAACTTGGATGCTGTCCTGAAAGCAGGGAGGGAATAGGAAAGAACAACAGTAAGAAAGATAATAGGAAGAAGAGATCTGACAAAGGCAGAGGATAAGAAAACAAGAGTGAATGAACCTGACATGAAATGGCCATAATGAATGAGAGCAATAGCAATTGAGGGAACCTTTTTTCAGGTACAGGGGAGTAGCGTTTTTTCCTACTTGATCAAGAGGCAGGGGGGGAGGGGTCTCCTACTTGTTCAACTTTGACTAGGTCTTTGAAAACTTATCTGGCAAAAGCCAAAATCACAATTTTGCCTAAAATTCAACCAAATACCTATCAGAAGCCAAATTTCTTATAACATAGGAACTGGATTTCCTTGGGCTATAGCTTCTGCTGAAGAACAAAGTACAAAGCAGCCCTCATCCTGATTGGGGCCTTTGGTTGTGCCTATAGCATAAATAATTAATAATAATCATGTAACCTGGATCCTGATATTGGAGAATTTATGCTGGTGAAATTTCTATTGAAGACAATAGGAGTTTAAACTTCAGAAAGATGAGAATTGAGCCCCCTTCAAGTGAACAATACAAAGGCACAGATTAGCCAGCAAGTCCTTCAGAAACTGGAAAAGGGTACTGGGAGGGTTTCTCTAGATTTGATTTTTAACAAATAGGGAGGAATAGGTCATAGGTGATGAGTAGGGGGGTTATAGGGTTCACGTGCCTCAATGCTGTGGCCTACTGTCAGCAGGGAAACTAGTGGGGAGGGAGGACTGATGTTCTCAGCAGGGATCTCCCCTGCAATCACTGGCAGTGGCATGGCAAGTAGAGAAATGACCCCAGCTCCCTGTGCTCCTCTGGCTGACTTGTTTGGGCGAAAGGGGGATGACTATCCCACACTCAACAGTGGGAAGTGAAGCAATGTATCTGGAGCAGTGCAATGAGCTGGGGCCATTGTGCCACTTGCCCCACTAGTGCTGGTTAGTATAGGAAGGGGGTGAACCCATGCTGCCGGCACCAGCCCCAGCCCTGCTAGTCTTTGGTGAGGGGGGAAGAGGCAGGGTGGGGGCACAGCAAGGGCAGAGCAAGGGTGGGAAGGAGCAGAGCAGGGGTGGGGAGAGGCAGGATCTGGAGCGGAGGTCTTGAAGAAGAGCTCTGTGTAGCTAAAAGCCTTGTGTCTTTCACCCACAGAAGTTGATCCAATAAAAAATATTTCCTCGCCCACCTTGTGTGTCTAATATACTGGAACCAACATGGCTACAACAACATTACAAATACAAATAATGGATAATAAATAAGCATTTGTATAGAGTCCTATTGTTGGAAAGGCCAAGCCTTGAAGTGTGGAAGTCAGAACAATTGCTTTATCCCACCTTTGCAACTCCATACTCCTAGTGCTGGTCAAGAGCCAGGTTTGACTCAAGCATTAATAAGAACAAGCCAAAGGCAGCCCAACAGCCTATGTGTTCAGTAGCCCACAACCTTGGGTAGCCTGGAATAGATAGGACACAGAGGCTTCCTTATCTCACACTCTCTATGGTTCTATGCGGAGTGGAGTCACTACTTCAGTTCTACCACATATCTGACATTATACCTACTATTCTGATTAAGTTGGCTCTACTGACCCTTTCCATTGACAGAACAGCACAAAGGACCAGAACAGAAGCAAGATCTTTGCCCTCAGTCTCTTCAATCTGAGACTCTCCTAGCACTTTACAAAGATTTGTTTTTTTTAATCCCTATTTTCAGCTGGAAAAACTGAAGCACATACTAGTTGTGATTTTAGCCCACATCACTCTGTAAGGTAGAAAACACCCTACTGCCCTTTGTAGCAGCTTTTATTTTTTTAGATTGGCAAACACCTACAGGGAACAATTATAAGGAAAGCAAATTGATTTTTACTTGTGATCATAAAACAAGATTTCAACCAAGGTCTCCAGAGGTGAGAGATTAGGAGATATAAACCCCTGAACTGCCAAGCTTTCTTTTAATAGTTTTCAGAGGGCAGGACCAAACACCAAAAATTCTAGACCATCCCCAACAGGTGTTTGTCTCACTTGCTTTTATCAAAGTTTTATTTATTTATTTAAAATATTTTACCCTACTCTCTATTTAAAATATTCAAGGCAGCTTGCCAGTTAAAAAAAACACAATATAAATATATATAAAACATTAAAATACAAGACTCCAGAGGGACATAAAGTTGTTACCAGTGAAATGTTTTGCGGTAACTAATCAATAATTGGTGCATGAAGCTAGGTAGCTCTACTATTATTCAAGCCATGTTGCTGTTTTCATTAGTGCAAGATGTAAGGCAATGTATCAACACAGATTAAGAGACAATCTTTTCCCTAGAATATTTATAAGATAAGGTTCCAACTGAAGTCAATGGGACTATTCATATGCTTGAAGTTAAGCACATGCACAAGTGTTTACAGGAAACAAGGAATACTCCTCTGCCCCCCCCCCCCATTAGCCTAATGGCATAGCAGTGGTATGTAATCTTCCTTTAAAATAGATATGTTTTGATAATATCTTTTAATATCTTTATTCATAGTGATCTCATTTAATAGCATACAGAAAAAAACTTTTAGGAACCAATGGAATGGAAGAACCATTTCCATTCCTACACAACATACACATACTTTACATCAGTTTTTACCTTTTTTTTTCAAATCAGAGGGTTTTATAACATTATGATACATTTAACATATATAATGAATTATGGGATAGGAAAAAACACTTTTTTACTCACACTGATCAATCCAGTGGCAAGAAATAAGATTGCTGATAACTAGGAAAGTGCAAGGTTCAATGAAAACCGTTTAAAAGTGTAAGGAACACCCAGAACAGATGACATCCAAAAGGAAATAACTGTGTTTCTATTCACTGTGTATCAATGTGTCTCTTTTATTGGTCTTTCAGAATCCCAGGAAGTTGTGATTACATGGCATGTGCTTTCCATTTTCAAAAGAATAGATAAAAAGCATGAAAGTCCTTTTAACAGTTTTTTGGGAAAAAGTATTTCTGGTAAACTCTGCTGTTCTTTGAGAAATACCACAAAATTCCTTCAAACTATCATGCAATTATAGCACTGTAAATGTCAGAAAAATTTTAATGTCAATAACAGTGAAAAAACCCTGAGAAATACTGCATGTTTTTCCTAACTTCTATTTTTGTCACAAATAGTGTTCATTATTCATTTTAGTGATATTCACTTTTGTTTCTGCTAGACTTCCATGATTGCTTTGTACTTTAACATGAGAATGATTGTAATACACTTATTACCAATGAAATGTTTTGAGGTAACTAATCAATAATTGGTGCATGAAGCTAGGTAGCTCTACTATTATTCAAGCCATGTTGCTCTTTTAATTATTGCTATCATTTTTATTGTGCACATAGGTCCCAGCTGGGACTAAGGCAGATACTATGCGATGTACCAACACAGATTAAGAGACAGTCTTTTCCCTAGAACATTTATAATCAAAGGTTCCAACTGAAGTTACTTTGACTATTCATATGCTTGAAGTCAAGCACATACTCAGGAAAGAAGGAACCTCCCCCCTCCATTAACCTAATAGTACAACAATAGTGTGTAGTTAAATATACAGAGCTTCAGGAGTACTTTTCCTGGGTCATTTGGAGACTTGGCACATCATGAGGTGACTTAGTTGGTTTCAACTGGAAGGAGTCAATAGCTCCACTCTTTGAGCACACATCAGTGTCTAACTCAAAGAATGACATTAGTTCCTGCCTCGGAAAAAATATTTCCTTTTCCCTCCCTTATTGGAGGGAAAAAACAACACTACAAAAGTGGAGGTGAAAAAGAGCTTGATCAGAGAAAATCAAGGGAAAAGGTGTTGTTATCTTATAACTTTCTGTTCTTCAGAGGGAGATGTTACATGTGCTGTATGCTCCAGCCAAAAGAAAGTGTTTGAGAAGTCTATTAGGATAGGCAAGGGGGCTGACTGACTTGGACAAGGAGAAATTCTAGATGTGGAGTTCATACTGAGACAACTAAGAGGAACCTTGGGGAACAGATGTACTTTAAAAAAAATGACTTGTGGCAGCAAGTCTCAGGACTCAGGTTAACTGACTTGGAGATCATGCTACAGGGAGAGGAATAGCAGAGTAGCTGTTCAGGCATGGGCCAGAGTCCGGACTCTTAAACCCAGCTAGTGGGAGAGGGTCTCTGAGCTCAGGTTTCAATCTGAGCCCAAACTTCTGCACTTTTATTTTTGGTCCAATAGTGCAAACCCAGTGAGCCAGAGTGGGTTGAGCTGGGCTCTTATACTTGTTGCCAGTAGTCTTTTTACAGTGTAAACGTTCTCTTGGATAACAGAAATATTAATGTGTCCCCGACTCAAGAATAATTTACAAGGTAAGTGGTATGCTGAGATACCTGAGTTATTAAAATTATAATAACAGATTTATAAAATGTTTCTACATCTGCAATGCTCCTCTCAGAAAAAAAATATGTATTTTTAAAAAAGTAAACTAAATGTAAAAGGATCTGTTTTCATCTGGCTTCAAAAGGTATGTAGGCCCAGGCCTTACCGCCCTTGGATACATATGCCAACTTAGGGCTCTGATCTAGGGGTGCAAGACCTTAAAGGGTAGAGGGTCTGAGCCTGTGTTAAGCTGGGACTTAAAGTCTGAGACCTATTGCTTTCCTTTGTGCACATGGCCTTGCCTTGTCTCAGGTCTTAGAAGTCCTCCAGATGTATCCCAGCATTCTCAGCAGCAGAAGAGCAGCACTGCAAGCAGCCAGCACAAGGGCAGGACATGCCATTGCTAGCTGGCTGAGCCTGCTGCTCCTTCCTGCTTCAGCCCCTCCTCTCTCCTTTCTGCTGCCCAGAGGTGGCCTTGAGCAGGAAGCAAAGTTGACAGGCAGGAGATGGCTCCTGGCTGCCAGTATGTTGGGGTCAGCAACTGCAATCCTGTTTTCTCAGGGCCAATTACAGGGTTAGCCAGTAACCAGCGAGCTTTCTGCACTATTTATCCAGAACAAAAACATTACAGACACCATTAAAGTACTTCAGGATCTTTTCATGGGTCCTGTTTCTCTTGGCCACAGATTTATGTGTGTCAACTTCTGGTGTTTGTCTTTCCTCCCAGATCAGGGCTGTTTCTTTATACAGTTTGCAATAGCTCTTGAATTTGGTTAATTCAATATATGCTATTTCCCGAGGTATAGAAAATTCTGTGCATTTGTAACCTGCATTAAGGATTTACATTAAATATCTCCCAGGGACTTTTGTTCCTGCAGGAAACATCTTTTAACTCACTCATTGAGTCAGGAGTAGTACAATTACAGCTCATAAAGATACAGATATGATTATAAAGTTGATGCAATAGACTCTGCATATTCATGTTTCCAAAGCATTGCATCTATGAGGTATTGTCACTGCATCACATTGTCATGAAATGATGCATTAATGTCACCATGCCAAGCTGGCATACGCAAAGTGCTGTCATGATTATGTTCTATGTTACCATTACACTGCTTTGGTGTGAGATGGTATAATGTGAGCATTGCATCCTCAGCAAGAGGTTACATGCCAGCCTTCTATGATTGGTTGCATGAGTGCTGATGTGGGTTTAGACGATATTACTCTGTCACCAGATCAGTGCAAGATGGTGCAAATGGTACCTTGCCCCATGAGGTGATGTGATGTTACCACATTGATGTGAGATGATTGATGTGATATAAGATGGAGCTGACTGCTTTGATATCATTGGGGCAGGGCAATCCCTGTGATATCATGGGGGGAAAAGAGGCAACTGATGTGAAGTTAATAGGGATAGGAGGTGAGGTGACTGATGTGATGTCACTGAGAAAGCGGTGAGGTGATTGATGTGGTATCATTTGAGAGATGAGGCAATTATTGTGATGTCACTGGGAAAGGGAATTGTGGTGTTAGCAGATAGCACTGAGGCCAACAATGTGAGCTCACTGGAGCTAGGCGATCATTGTGATGTCATGGGTGGAAGTAGTTATCCTATGATGATGTCAGCGAGGCACGGTGATCGCTGGGAGCAGAGAGGAGCGTGGCCACGCGACGGGGGCGGGGGGTGTCACGAGGAGAGCAGACGCCCCTTGGCTGACGGGGGCGGCCGAACGGATTGCGCCGCGCGGGGGCGGGGCGAGGCGACTGCGCCGGCTTCAGACAGCAATACGCGGACCCTGCCTACGTTACCCAGCATGCCCCAGGGCCGGGCCCGGAACTGACTTGTTGCTGCATCCGGGTGGGGGCCCCCTCTTCTGTCAGGTTGTCGACCCCGTCCCTGCCGGGTGCTTTCGGTGTCGGGTCAGCTTGGTAGGTGCCCCCTGTCCCGGGGCCAGGCCCCTGTCCCGGGGCTCCTACCACCGAGGAGCCGGGCCCAGCGCACGTGAGCGGTGGGGGCTGTGGCCCCTCGCTCATGCCCTTTCCTCTCCCCCGCAGAGCGTGTGCCGAGCGGGCCGGCCATGGCGGATACAGCGCAGAACGGGCCCATGCAAGGCGGCGCCGGCGGCGGAGCGGTGGTAAGGAGAGGCCCCAGCGGCGTGTCAGCTCCCCTCCGTGCCCTGCGCTGGTGTCCGCTCTCGGCCCTGGCTGCGGGCCCAGGCCCTGCCTCGCGTGAGCGGCTCTTGCCGATCTCTCTCGCCCTTTCCCGAGCCCTCCCCCCTTCTTCCACCTCTCGCAGCGTCGTGCTGAATTCCCCCCCCCCACCGATCTGCCCCGCTCTGGGGTGTTACGGGTCCTAGTGCCACGGGGCCCGGGCAAAGGCACCATCTCTGCTTTCAAGCGTGCCCCTCTGTGAGCTGCTGGGCCCGATCCTTAACTTCATCACTTTCCTCACTTGCACAGCCTCCCCGCCACCACCGTCCTCAGTTCTGCGTCTGTCTCTTGCGAGCCTTAGTCGTTTCCAAGTTTTCCATAGCCGTCCTATTCCAATATGCTAGATCCCTGAGGCTTGCCAGAGCTCGCTAGGAAACCACTAGGCTGGTGTTTAAAATGTGATGGCTGATATGTTTGAAAATCCTTTGGTAGATAGGGCAAGTTATAGTTTTGAACTTGTGATAGTTGGTGAAGGTTCAAATTCTCTGGGAGTTCACCTTGATATGCTAGCAAGTAGTTCAAAACTACAACTTGTCCTGTCCCCGTAAAGATTTTAAAATGTGATAGCTATCAGGTAGTAAGAATGTTACTTATTTCCTACTGTGGACAAGTTGTTTAGTCTTGGCTTTGGGTGGACTTCTTTCTTACATTGTCCCTTTTCCATCTCATTGTATTAATGTCCTATTACATAGTGTGGGGTTTTAAAATTGCCATTCCAGCAGTATGTGAGACAAATGCTCACATGACCCATATGCATACTACATTTGTTACTAAAACTTCATATTGGTGAAAAAAATTCTTCACTTTGTATGCTTCAATCAGTTTTGAGAGGAAACATGAGAAAGTTCTATACTTCCTGGCTCAGGTGCACTCTGACTCTTTCAGTTCATGATGTTGCAGGGGAATGTCTACTTCTGAATTAACTCTTCATTAAAATGTAATTTGATCTTGAAACAAAATATACTTATCACTTACCACCTTGTAAATGCTTTTTTCAAAATGTCTTAATTAAAATACAGTAGTACATATATGTTGCAATTAACTTGCAAATAAGTGAACTGATCATAAAATAAAGACACTTGTAACTTCTAAATATTCAATAATTATTTCAAAGTTAATGGTCCCAGCTCACAGCTGCATTATCTACAGCAGGGGTGGGGAACATTTTTTTGGGGGGGTCGAGGGCCCCCCAAAAAATCAGTTAGGGGACCACAAAACACCTCACTGACATGGCCCCCAGCTGAGAAGCAGAAAGACATTCTCCCATATTTCCCTTGCATACCAGAGCTTAGTAGGGTTCAGGCTAGTAGATTTTGCAGGGGAAAATCCTCCAGGCAGTGCTTTACTGCGCCGTGAGGCAGAGCCTGTGGTTTGGATCCAGCTCTCTTATCTGGCTCCAGCCCATGAGGCTCAGGGCTCCTCACCCCACAGTGGGGCGCCAGCACTGGTGCTCCAGCCCCATGGGGGGATTTAGAGGAGCATGGTGCTGGAGTTCCCAGTGCAGGCTCCCCAATGCTGCGGGGGAGCTGTGAGTTTCCAGGGCTGGATCCAGGCCTTAGGTTCCCCACCCCAGATCTACAGAGTATCCAAAATAAAACAAGTGCATGGAGGTCGGAACTAATCTTCAAACTGCAAGCCAGATCTTTGCCCCAAGCTTTTCTAATCAGAAGGCTGCCCTAATGAGGCATTTGCAGATTCCTCTGATGTATAGGAATCCCTGAATGGCATAAAGTTGGCTTCACACTACTCATATATAGAGCTGTTGCCACACTGAACTCATCTAGAGAAAGCTTGTGGATAAAGTATGAGGTGGCAATGTTCCAGGTGGCAATGCTCAGTCAGATGCTTCATAGAGGAGATTTTGCCTGCTGGTGTAATTTAGATCAACCCCAGCTGGCCCCAGAATAGAAAGGTTGAGTACCCGGCCTTAGAGATGGAAAGTATAAAATTCAGTCATAGCCAACAAAGTGGATGATTTTATCCATGCAGAGAACTGGGAGAGTCAGTTGGGAGTAAGGAATTCATATGATTAGATCTTATTGAAAGAGTGGCTGTATACTGAGTAACAATATAAGTAGTAAAATAAACTTTTTAGTCTACAGGCTAATTTGGTCTCCTGATAAACTATGCATTACTGAAAATGGGAGAGAATGTCAGGTTTGAGTATAACTACATGTTTAGACACCAATTTGTGAGTGGTTTTTTTTCTTTTCAATATAGCAATTTATGATGACTAACAAGTTGGACACAGCAATGTGGCTTTCCCGTTTGTTCACGGTCTACTGTTCAGCTTTATTTGTTCTGCCCCTTTTAGGGTATGTATTGCACTACTTTCACTTATTTTTGAATGTTACAAAATAACTATCTTTTATCTTATTCTTGTGCAAGCTTTCAATTTTCCAAAGATTACATCGGTTGTAAAGAAGTGAGTTCAGATTTTTAGCTTGTCGAAGTTTTAACTTTTATTCTTGCTTTACCAGAACTGCTCGAGAATTTAAGCTATTAGGTATTTTATTAAAATAATTTTTAAACTTTTTTCCCCCATAAAATTTTAATTTTGTTTCCTTGGAACTGACTAGGAGGACTGCTTTTTTTTTTTTTCCTCTGTATGTCTGTGAAATAATACTTTTAATATTCTGCTATGCTGAGTGCTGTGCAGATCAGCATGCTATGTAAATACAAAATACCTTTAAAAAAATTGATACTAATCTTTGTCTTGGCCTGTGGTAGTAGAAATAAATAGCTTGAAGTATTGTTCATTTATGATGCAATCCTCAGGGGAGGATGGTTTGTATGGTAACCTTTCCTCTGATAATTTGCAGGTTGCATGAAGCAGCTAGCTTTTATCAACGTGCCTTGCTAGCAAATGCGCTTACCAGTGCTCTTCGACTACACCAAAGGTTACCACATTTCCAGCTAAGCAGGGCGTTCCTGGCTCAAGCTCTGTTGGAGGATAGCTGCCATTATCTTTTGTATTCTCTCATCTTTGTTAATTCTTATCCTGTTACGAGTATCCTTTATCTAAGACCTCTGTTACCTTAAACATTACTCCATGAGTGAAGAATGTTACCTTTAATTCTCTTCTACAATAGTCTTCATTGTGATTTGAGAAACTGATTTAAAACCAAAGTGTGGTGCTATTT
This sequence comes from Rafetus swinhoei, assembly GCA_019425775.1. Taxonomy (NCBI): domain Eukaryota; kingdom Metazoa; phylum Chordata; order Testudines; family Trionychidae; genus Rafetus; species Rafetus swinhoei. Next base: position 45,960,484 of record CM033449.1, read on the forward strand.
GTAGAAAATACAGCATAATGAAAGCTATGATTGTCACAGAAATCATGGAATCCATGACTTCCATTGACCTCTGTGACATTTTCTGCCCCAGATCTCCTGCAGCTCCCAGTCCCTGACTTGGTGGGGGAACCCCCTGCAGCTGCCTGTTGGGGGGGACTCGCATGAGCTCCTAGCTGCTGTGGTGAGGGGTCCTTATAGCAATCCAGTCCCCACACCAAGCTGTGGGGGACCCCGGAGCTCCCGCTAACCAGCTGTTGGTGGGGAAGTCCCCATAGGCTCCCTGCTACCATGGGTGATGCACCCCCCTGAGCTGCTTGGCCCCCATATAGGACAACACTGGAGCTCTCACTCACTGCAGAGGTGGGAGGCCCCAGAGTCCCAGCAGCAGTGAATGATAATCCTGCCTCCCCATTTTGTCAGGGATATCTTTAGTGAAAGTCAGGGACAAGCCATGGGCTTCTGTGAAATTTTGTGTATTGCCTTGATCTGTCCATGACTTTTACTAAGCATAGTCAAGATAGCTAGTCTCTCCTGTGTGGCATGTGGCCCTTACCTGTAGGGGCTACTTTTAGGGTGAAAGTACATTTCATTCTCTGCTTCCAGGCAATCTTTTTTTTCCCCCTGCGGAGACTCTTGAGAACTATGGCAGTAATATAACAAACTAATTTCATGTAATCCATTGAGCAGCCATCAGGATGCTAATATCTTTGTCACTACCACCCTGAACTACCTATGAATTCTATCTAGAAGTGGGACACCAAATCAGACTATTGTTTTGAGCTTTGAGGCTTCTCCTTACTCAAGTTTATTTTGACTGTATTCATGAGAATTTTAGCTATTGAAATATTAGCTTTCCACTTGATGACAAGCAACAATAATTTAGTAAGTGATTCTCTTATTCAGGTTTGCCTGTTTTTGTTTCACTGTTCTAAGATGTACCTTGCAGCAGAGACATCTGACTGACATTTTGAAGCTGTGCTGTGGTTGGGGACTGTGAAGTATAGTATGTTAGTAAGAAGTGGGATGCCATTATTTATCTAAAATAGCATTGTAGACCATTTTCTAGAGATTTCATGCTATTACCAGTTAATTCTGTAGTGGCCATTAGAGTGAAGTAGAGTGAAAGCTTTGTTATCTGGCACTCAGGGGGAACAGCAGTTGCTGGTTAACTCAATGTGTGGGATAACAAAGCAGCCCTTGCTGGCTTCCTTCAGGGGGAGGAGGAAGCCTCAAGGAGTGGGGCCGGCAGCCCATCTGGCATTCTGCTAAATTCAAACTTCGTTAATTGGCTAGGGGCAATGCCAGTTAACAGAGTGCCAGAATACAAAGCTTTTACTGTATTTACTGGAGTATACTTTTTTATGGAACAAATTCCTGACCATAGAGTCAGGTTGTGATACTTTGACAGTACAGACTAGCTTTTGAATAATAACTTTAATACCTTGTTTAATCTGTGCACTCTGTCCATCTTCTGTTAATAGTTCAGACTTGTCAGTCTGAGCAATCACGTCCACTAAGGTAAGTACCTTTCCGTCACTTCAGCGCCAGATGCTTAGTAGTTACACAGAGGACTTTAATTTCTAGCTCTGTGACCTTGGCTTCAGAATGAAGTTTTGAATGCACGCTCTGTTATAACAATACCAGAAAGTGGGGCTGAGAATGTATTTTGCTCTACTTTTACCATCAGGTTGACTTCTAAAGACTCAGATAGATGCCAAGCAGTAATAATCGGTCTCAAGTATTAGAAATAAGAGGGCTTTGTGGAATTTAGTTTATGCCCCTTACAGCTGTTACATTTCAGTATCTGTTGTAAAGGTTTATCATAAAAAGTTTCTTGTAGTGGTGACAATGCATTAGATATCTTCCCAAATTCATTCCATTGATTCATCTCAGAAACAAAATAATAAATTCCATTAATAGACTTTAACTTTTAAATATTATTGTAGTGTCTAGAAGGCCTAGTGGAGAGCAGAACTGCATTATGCTAGACCAGTGTTTCTCAAAGTGGTTCACAAAACCACTTTGAGAAGCCTGCTAACTGGCTGCGCCAGTTGTTTGTTTACTGGCACCGCAGCTACGGAGCCTTGTGGCTCCTATTGGCTTCTTTTTGCTGTTTGCAGCCAAGGGGACCTGGCCTATGCTGCTTCCTGTGGTCTCCTTGGCTGGCAATGGTGAAACGTAGCTAATAGGAGCCATGAGGTTCAGTGGTTGTGGTGCTGGTAAATAAACAAACCAGCACAGCCAGTTAACAGGTTTCTCAAAGTTGGTTTCGTGGGCCAATTTGAGAAACACTGTGCTAGGCAGAGTTTACAATCTAAATGGACAAGACAGGGTGGGAGAAAGGAATGATTATGATTCCCATTTAAGGTATGAAGAGATTGAGTAATTTACCTAAACTTTCCTACAGAAAGTATCTGGTGGGGTTTGGGAATCAAACTTAGATCTCCTCAGTCCCATTTCATTGTTTTTGCCACAAGATCATGTTCCATATTGCGTAAGAAAGAAGTGAAACTAGGCAACACACAAATGACACTGCATCTTTCAGGTTTTTAATCTTATTATGAACAAAACCTAATATAACCAGAAGAAAGAGATGAGTTATGATGCCCAGGAAGCTTCACATATCTTGAGTAGAAAACTGTTCTGTTTTGATGGAAACAAAACACAGTAAGAAATATCTGGGTCACCAATAATACAGGTGTGTGTGATGTTTGTCTTACCATTAAAAATAGTTCAGTTTAGTCTTTTCAGAACACCATAGAAGGGGCTGTTTGCTGATTATGCACCCCTCTTCTTTAATGCTATTTTTTCGGAAGGAAATATAGCTGCAGAGAACTGCTTTATACATATCTCTGTGCTCTGTACAGCTGTCACTGATTTTGAAAGCTTCTTACTAAGAATAATGCTATAGTTGATGCTATAACAACTGCGTTATTTCAATATGCTGTCATGATATTAATCGTACAGAATAAATGTATTGAAACACTTTCTGGCCTATAATTTTCCTTATTGATTGCTTCAGTGAGTATTTTCCCAGTTCTGCTGTTCTCGTTGCTTCACGCTGCCACATATACAAAGAAGGTCCTCGATGTAAGTATGGTGCTATACATTGCTCAGTACTATTTGACATCGATTATCCTCTCTTTATGGCTAAATGGGAGACTGGTCTTGAAATGCTTTTATGTTCCAAAGTGGGGTCACACACAAATGATGAAATTGAGAACCACTCAATTTAATTTTTGCATCTATTATATATTTTAGAAAGTTTGTATGTTTGTTCAGTAACTCCTCCTTAATGGTAAGAGTAGGGCCACCAAATTTGGTATACAGCTTCCTCTTATCGTAACTTAAAACAAGGTTAAGAGGTTTGCTTGTGCCAGGAAAATGGGATGTGCCTGGAATGGGATTGCTTCTCATAAAACGAAGCAGAAAAGAAAGAGCCAGAATCACCAAATCAAGTACAGTCCTCCAAACTGACATAACTCAGCAAATGTTGAAAGAGACTGAACCAAAGGTGAAAGTAAGCTGGTGTGCCTAGGTGCGCCACTCCAGTAAGAAGGAACTGGCCAGTTAGGTGCTTGGCTGAAGGAGAGAGCGCATTGCCAGCCCAGCTCTTGGGGCTCTGCTACACGCTGCTATGCTAAGTAGCAGGAAGCCAGGCAGGTGAAAGTGGCTGACTTGTTACCCCTTCCCCCCCCATTTGTATGGGAACGTTGCTGGCTGTTCTCCTTTGTCACTGTCAGGGAGTGAGGGAAAAGTGCACGGTTTGCTGCATTCCTCTCCCTCTGGCTGGGAAGGGCAGGGGGCAGATGAGCTGTGCACTTTGCTCAAGCAGCTTCAGCCTCCCTGCTCTCCCCTCACACGTTCCTACACACACATACCAACCCCTTGCTCTGAGCCCCTCCTCACCACATTCCAGACTCCTGCACCCCCACATATCTCCTGCCCTGAGCCCCCCACATCCCTAAGCCCCTGTCCAGAGCTCCTCCCCAACATTCCCCAACTCCTGCCTTGAGCCCTGTGCACTTCACCCCACATTTAAATTTCTTACAGGTTCTGTTGTATCACAACTCTTCCAACTTTCTGCCTGAGGGGCTCCTCCCCGGGTAGGTACTTCATTCTAGTGAACAGTATAAGGCTATTGGCCATCCCTGAGGTAGCTGAAACTAACATGAGAAAAGATAAAGCTGGATTTTTACTTTCCCCCAAATCACAGCTACCCGTGCCTTGTGGAGAATGCTGAAAAGTAGAAGATACTTATGTCTTCCTCAGAGGGTTTTAGGATTATTTGGAAAATATGTAAATGTGGGATATTTTTCTGCAATGCTCTCTATAAGAATTCTTTATTTGAAGTATTTTTAGAGGATCCTAGGATATTATTAGTTTTCAGGTAATTAGATAGGATCTCAAAAGTTGCTGAAATTAAGTATTGCTGGTAGCCATTAAGATATGTGATTTAAAATTAGAGAAAGATTGTCCAGTTTGGTGCTAACTGACTGTTTTCCTTTCCTAAAGGCAAGAGGTTCAAATAGTCTACTCTTCCTGAGAAGTCTTCTAGAAAAATTAAATGCTAATCAACAGAATATTCTAAAATTCATTGCTTGCAATGAAATTTTCCTGATGCCAGCTACAGTTTTTATGCTGCTTAGGTAAGAATTACAGAAAATATTTTCTAATATATTGACTTCTTTACTTGAACATTTCCTATCCAAGGCCTCAATCTTGCAGTGAGTTCTACCTAAGGATGTTAAATTGCGGTTATCTACCTAATCGTGTAGTCAATAAAATTTGTATTGACTGTGTGATTAGTCAATAAGGGCCGCTCTACAGAGCCACAGCGGGGGTAGTTCCAGGAGCTGGCTTGAGCCAGGACTGAGGAGTCCTGGCTCGTGCTGGCTCCGGGAGCCACCTTACTACATTTAAAATGCAGAGCTGTAGTACGGAACTGCTGGGCTCTTACTACATTTAAAATGCAGAGGCACAGCGTCCCAGATCAGCGCGAGCTGGAACTGTTCGGTCCTGGCTCACGCTGAGCCTTGGCCTGCTGCAGACAGAGGCAGCGGGAGGGGGTGGGTGGAAGCAGCACTACAGAGTGCTGGGGAGAACTGGCTTTTAAGCCAGTTCCCCCAGCACTGGCTCCTATTCCCCGCCTTTGCTACCTCTCATAGAGGCAGCGAGGGTGGGGAGAATGAGTAATCAATACTCCACTCGACTACCTGATCAGCTTATTCTTATTGGGTAGTTGACTACTCGCTAACATCCCCTACCTAGGTACAGATGTGGAGCCTGTGTAGAATGCATTGCAGGATCTATCCCTTATCTTATTTGAGACAAATATATTTAATTTCTTCTAGATTAAAATCTGACCAAGTTAGATTTCTCAGTTTCATACATCTGCAAAATTAAAATGAATTTTTGCTGCCTTTCAGTGAGCATAGAAATAAACTTTAAATGCATGGTGTATGTATGTATTTGTGTGTTGTTTGGGTACCAGAACCAGACTTGACCCTAGACTAATTTATTAGGTAAAGTTGATGAACTTTGGTCGGTGTAATTGAACACATAGAAGTGGTAAGGAAGTAGGAATGTGAGCGACTAGTCGACTATCTGATAAGCAAATGTTTATCGGATAGTTGACTTGACAAGTCACTCTCCCCTCCCCACCCCTCACTTGATGCCTCTCTCAGAGAGAGGCAGCAAGGGGGGGTGGAGCAGGATCTGATGCTGGGAGGAGAAGGAGCAGGGGCACAGCAGGGAACTGGCGGTGCTGCCACCTTTGAAATGTATTTCAAAAGCAAAAGTGCTGCGGGGGAGCCTGGGGCCATCTGGAGACTCAAACAGTCCCATGCTGGCCCTGTGCTCCTGGTAGCGCTTTGCTTTTGAAATGTACAAGAGCCTTCCTGCCTTTGAAATGTAGCAAGAGCTGGCAGGGCTCTTCCTACATTTCAAAGGTGGAGGCTCCCTTATCGACTAATCAAATAGTTGATACAGATTACATAGACTATTTGATTAGTTGATTAATCTAAATTTAACATCCTTGTAAGGGGAGCTAGGATTTTAGCTTTTAAAATGAACAAATAAATGATGCTTTCAATTTTAAATAGAGTGCTCAGGCTTCTTAGAAAGCACCTCACTGTGTTAGGAAATGTGTGACCAAAAGTAGTTGTGGTCCTAGCTTTAAAGAATTTATAATCAAAGGACTTGATCCTTCAGTAATCTCAATGTGGTCCTGATCCTTCAGTGATCACCCTGCATCTCTGTAGAGTCCCATTGACTTAGAATAGTGGCTACAAGCTTTTCCATTACAGTAGACTTCAGTTGGGGCTCCTTGCAGGCATAGAGGATCTGTCTGCCCACAGGTCATTATGTCTCTTAATCTATTTTTGTCAGCCGGGACTATCCTTTATTCTTTGTTGTACAGTTTCTTAACACAGTGGGGGTATGTCTAGACTGCACCCCTCTGCCAGCAGAGGGATGCAGATTAGGCTAGGCGAAATTGTTAATGAAGTGGGGATTTAAATATCCCGCGCTTCTTTAGCATAAAAATGGTCACCGCTTTTTTCCGGCACGGAGCTTTGTCGGAGAAAAGTGGCAGTCTAGAGGCTGATCTATCGCTAAAGAAAGCCTTTTCTGATAGATCCTGTATGCCTCGTTTTATGAGGCATAAGGAATCTATCAGAAAAGGCTTTCTTTAGCGATAGATCAGCCTCTAGACTGCCACTTTGACAAAGCTCTGTGCCGGAAAAAAGAGGCTGCCATTTTTATGCTAAAGAAGCGCGGGATATTTAAATCCCCACTTCATTAGCAATTTCGCCCAGCCTAATCTGCATCCCTCCGCCGGCAGAGGGGTACAGTCAGGACACCCAGGGTATGTCTAATTTGAGTGTAGCCTCAAGGTACTACCATATTACTGTTTGTAATCTGTGTTTTTGCTTTGTCTTGCTTAAATCTGTGTTGTGTTAACTTATAGCAAGCCATTTATTTTAATGGGGACATTATTGGTGATAAACTAGGATACACTGATGAATGCATAGCATGTGGGTACACAGTTTTGAGCAATGGATTGGACAAGTGACTAAATGAAGAATTTATTGTACTCTTACGTCAATAAATGTGTTATCTAAATTTGTCTCAAGATACAAGGCAGATGCACTACCATCATGTAAATCTTTGATTTTTTTTTAAACAAAACTAAAAATCAAGACCAGTGATCCCCTGTTGTGTAAACACTCTATACAGTTTCATGATCTTTAAAAGTTTGATTTTGAAATATTTATAGGAGTGTATAGCTAAGCTGGTAGAAGTTAAAGGCTAGCATTTCAACATCCATTTTATGTCTCCTATTTTATTATCTGTGAGCAAAATAGACTCTCTGCCGAGCCAGAGTGTACTTTTTTGTTTGTTTTGGCAGCATGCTTAGCTTTGGTGAATTGTGACTAAATTTCACAAAGATATCAAATCAAGGGTCCTCTCTCAGCCTGCACATAGTAAATGCATTTTCCATTCATTGCCATGTTCCAACAGAAAGAGTGAAGATCTTCATGGGTATATGAGGATTTCTTCCAATCCATTCTTAATGTAGCTATAACTTAGATTTTTGTTGATCCTCTGGTTACATTAACGAGCCAGTTTTAGGAATTATTTCTTTAAATATCAGATTTAATTGTTTACAAATGGCATTTTGGACTTTCTGAGATTGGCCTCTGAAGAATTGTATCAAGCAAAGCTTATCCTCAGTGTAGCATGTTAAGGACACTTATGAAGTCAAATAAGAACTCGTGCTTACCTTTAGTGTTGCAAATTGTCTTAACAGATACTTTTTCGTTATATATTCCTTTATGCTTTGTGAACAAAAGATGGCTTATTAAAGAACTCTAGTCTATAAAATATACAGAAAATATCCTATATTATTTAAGCGTAACTACCTCTGAAGATTGCTACTGCTCAGAATTTTATGCTGTAGACATAGAAAGTTAGACTTAAATTCAGGTGGAGAATGTGACTTTTGCTGGAGAAGATATGTCTTAGGTAGGCTCACGTTCTACACCAAGATCAGCTTCTTTAAATTATTAAGCAAAAAGGGAAGGAATGTGTCTAATGTAGCCTTTTTGGACATTGGGCAGAGATGAGCAGTTGCTGTCTTTACTTACAGCCATACAACATAGTTGTAACTGATGGGAAATCCTATTTTCAGATGTTGAAATTATTTGAAAAATCAGGTGAGATCTATTCAAAATAATATTTTAAAAATACCTCATGTCCTTTTGGACCATTTAAAATCAGTATAAAACACTTCCCCTCTCCTCTTTTTTTTAAATGCAGGATTTTCCCTCTACTGTAGTTCAATTTATTTTATCCTTCAAATTTCCATAGTGTGTGGAATAAAGATGCCTCCTTTCATATGTTCTTGTAAAATTGTTGTGTAGACATTTGATCTTGGACACTTACACAGCAATTTTATAACCTGAGTCTTGTGAGCCCAAGTCTGTTGATGTGAGCCAGCTGCTGGTGTTTTATTGCACTGTAGACATATAGCATGAAGTACTATTGCAAAGAATTGAGGAGTGAACAGGTTGATGCCAAGTTTAAAGTGTAATAAACTTGTGTTGCCCCAGAATAACCATTGCCAAACACCATTAAGCATATGTAGTATCTTGTATATAGCATTGAATTTTAAACCTTAAAATGCATTTTGACAGTATGTAGGGGTATTGTGAAGAAACTCCCATAAAATGCCATGCTTAATGGCAATTGCATAATCGGCCATGTAAGTCAAGTATTTATGCATGTACTTGGCCAGTTGAATACCAGTTTGCAAGCACCTATATAGAATTACATAGTCAAATTAGAAATGCAGTTGCACCCACTTCTTTGTTTATCACATCTTGAAAATTGGGCACATAAAGCAATTACAGTAAAACTCCATTAGTCCGGCATCCAATGCTCTGGCACTCCTGATGGTCCGGCACCAGCAGGAACCCGGAAGTGCTGGGGCAGCCGGACAGGCTTCCCCCATTCAGCCGCTGCTGAAACTGACCAGCAGCTGAATCGGGGAATCTGGGAGCAGAGCAGCTGGGGTGCTGCTGGGTTGGTCCCGTAGCGCTGCCCCTCGGGGCTGCGGGACCAACCCGGCAGCACCTCAGCTGCTCTTGGGGACGCCTGGGGCAGAGCAGCTGGAGTGCTGCCGGGTTGGTCCCGCAGCGCCGAGGGACGGCGCTACGGGACCAACCCGGCAGGACCCCAGCTGCTCTATTGCAGGCATCCCCGATTCAGCTGCTGCTGAAACTGACCAGCAGTGGCTGAATCAGGGACGCCTGGGGCAGAGCCGGACTATCGGAAGGGGGGGCTATGAGGGGTCTGGGGTGGCATCCCCTCCCACCCCACTCCAGACCCCTCATAGCCCCCCCTTCCGATAGTCCGGCATATCTGATAATCCGGCACCCCCTGCGTCCTAAAGGTGCCGGATTATCGGAAGTTTACTGTACTGTGAAAACAGTAATGCTGCATGCCCTTCTTTGTGTTTTTTAAAATGTCATTTATGGCATAACGTGATTGTTGCTCTTAAAGTTTATAACTTTAGTAGATGTGAATATGCTGATAGTTATAGATATATTTTTGTTGTCAAACCTGGATTCTCTAACAAATGTGATCATCTGACTATTCTCAAAATATAAAATATATGGAGTTTCCTTATTCTAATTGCAAAACAGATTGAGCTTGTATTGACAAAACTAAAATCTTTTTTCCTTTCAGTGGCCAGGGGAGTTTGCTTCAGCCTTTCATTTATTATAGATTTCTTACCTTGCGCTATTCCTCCCGTAGAAATCCATATTGCCGGTAAGCATTAAATTAATAATGTATTTAAATTTCTGCACAGTTGTATGCTGTGAAATATAATTTGTATGGAATTGGAACCTTTAGTTCAGAATTAGAATTGTCCAAACTACCCCATAAATCGGGGCAATAATTTTTGAAAGGGGGCTACTTCATAAAGTGTCTGCGGGCCAACACGGAAGGGGCGGGGCCATATGCTGTGAAAAGATGCCAATACGTTTTATATACAACAAAGTAATTACAATGTAATAATAAACAACTGCATACAACATTATCCAAAGATTATGATATAAGGCAACACTTGTTAGTGTAGTTATTACAAATTTTACACTAAACATAGGGCACTGAAAATTAATACTTAGTCCTGCCATGAGTGTAGGGGAGGCCCCTTCCAGACCTATGATTCCATGAAATAGTATCAAAGTCCCTGTTTTTCCTCCCACCACACTAAGTATATTCAGTTAGATTTTGAGAGTTACAAAAGATTCCCCCACTTGACTATGAAAATGGCATCTAGATATTTTCATCAAAACCAGTTATAAAGAAATAGGTTGGTTATTGGGTATTCAAAGGGATCCTGTGTCTCTGGCAATGCGCTAGAGGCGTGGGGAGCTGCAAGCCCTTTCAGCTGTTTCTATTTAAAGGGCTCTTGTGTTCTCCAAGCTGCTAGGGTTGCTTGGCAGGCGCTGGGAAGGTGCCAGCCCTTTAAATAAAAGGAAAAACTATGTAGCACTTTAAAACTAACAAGATGGTTTAATAGGTGATGAGCTATTAAACCATCTTGTTAGTCTTTAAAGTGCTACATAGTCTGATCTTGCAAAAACAAAAGGAAAAACCAACACGGCTACCTCTTTATTACTAGCTCTTTAAATAGAAACACTTAAAAGGGCTTGCAGCTCCCCCAGCCTCTAATGCAGTTGCTAGGGAGTCAGAGACTCAAGCCCTTCTATTTAAAAGGCCTCAAGTGCTTCTATTTAAAAGGCTGGTTGCCTTCTCTGCACCTGTCAGGCAATGCTCGCCTAGCAGCCCCGGGGAGCAGGAGAGCCCTTTAAATAGAAACTGCTTGCCTCTCCCACAATGTGCTAGAGGAGCTGGGAACTGTGAACCCTCTCAGCTGTTTCTATTTAAAGGGTTCTTCTGTTCCCTGCAGCTGCTACGCAATGTGTTGCCTGACAGGTGTGGGGAAGGGGCCAGCCCTTTAAATAGAAACAGTGAAAGGGCTCACAGCTCCCCGTGCCTCTGGGAGCCCTTTCCACTGTTTCTATTTAAAGGGCTTGAGCCTTCCCTGCCACTGCTAGGCAACACCTCTAGTGAGTTGCTGGGGACTGTGATCCTGTTTCTATTTAAAGGGCTGGCCCCTTCCCTGTGCCTGTCAGGCAATGTGTTGTCTAGCAGCTGTGGGAAACAGGAGAGCCCTTTAAATAGAAACAGCTGAGAGGGCTCACAGCTCCCCGCACCTCTAAGGAGCCAGAGAAGCTAGCCTTTTCAACTATTTCTGTTTAAAGGGCTTGTGCCTTCCCCCTCCCCAGCTACCCAAGGCTGAGGAAGACATGAGCCGTTTAAATAGAAGCAGTTAGAAGGGCTCCCGCCCCTCTCCCGCTCAGAGGCAAGAAACTGGGGGGCGGGGCCTGAAACTGCTTCGCGGGCTGGATCAAAGCCCTAGGTGGGCCAGATCTGGCCCACTGAGAGGCTTTTGCCCAGCCTGCCATAAATGGAAGGTTGCTCTTCTCCTCCACTAAATTATGGTTGTACAAGTAATATTGTGAAAGTTTTTCATTGTATTTTAGATAATTTTTTTGTGACATGAAGTACCTCACTTCTATGAAAGTCTGTGTCCCTAAACTTGTTTGAAAACCAAAGCCTCGAAAGTATAGTATACTATAAGAAATCAATAATTCAGTTTCAATGTTGATGTCTTTCAGCAGAAATCCAGGAAAACATTTCAATGCTTGACATCTTAAAAAAAATCTGTTAAAGCTGTACGACATTATATTTGATTCATTTACTTAATTATATGTGCCCCCTGGAAAAAAAAATTGGATTTTCTCTGGTGCTGAAAGGATATTTTGAATTGTTTCTATTGTGAGTTTTGCGCTGCAGTTTTTCTTCCTGAGGGAGGGTAAGGGGTTCTAAAACATTGGCTTTTGTTTCTCCTCCATTCTTGGTGTCTCTTTGCTCTGTTGCTTGCACCTTCTACCACCACTTTTCTTCCCTTGCAAAAACCCATCATCTTCCTTTCACATTCCTCCCTTTTCATCTTAGCTTGCCTTTTAAATTTGAAGTAGCTTAGAAAAGTGATTAAAAACCTGAAGATTTTAAGGGACAAGAATTCTCACGTTCATGCTGAACATTAACCTCTTACATAAAACGACTAACCTAAGTTGTCCAACGTGAGACTAAGTAATTGAATTGAAGATTTTGAGATTTAATAACTGCTGATGTAAATATATTTCTTAAAAAAATCATCTTCTTTTCAGGACACTTTTCACAGAGCTGAGGATCGTTGTTGAACACCTAATAATGAAACCTTCATGCCCTCTTTTTGTAAGAAGACTGTGCCTCAGTAGCATTTCCTTTATAAGCAGACTAGCACCAACAGTTGCATAATTAACATTCAGAAATGTTTATGTATATATTGTGAACATTATGAGCAGCTGGCATTTCTGCTAATGGTTATAAATTCCAGTTTTTACACTGATCTCACTCTAGTTTGTATAAAATTGTGTATATGCTTCCCTCCGAGATATTCAGTGCATCGTCTCACTTGTAAGTCCTAAGTTTTCAAGAAAATATTGCTATGCCCTATTGCTAGTTGGTGAAAGTATCCATTTGTGTCTTAGCCAAAACTATTTTAAAGAAAAAAATACCCAGGTGTATAGAATGTTAAACAAATGAAAAACCAAATGGCAAACAGAATTGTACCTGTTTTTCCCATAATATAGTCCTCCTGAAAGCAGTTATATATTTAAGAATTTTAGTCAATCCTAGCTGTAGCCATAGCTACTCTAAAATGTTACCACAGCTTAATTTTCAAACTGTGATTGATAGCAATTGGCATACAGACACATGCAGTACGTTTTGGACAGTATTCTTTTCCACACTTTAAATATACCCAGTACACTTAATTTGTTTAAATTTATGTAGTCAACTCATGTATGCAAACATGGCCCATTTAGAAGGTAATGAAATGGATTAAAAATCTCATAAACTGTGATGGCAGTTTTTTGGGACAGAGTCTGTTTTTAATGTAATTTAAAAGTGAATATGCCAGCAGATCACTAAATGCCCTCATACTTTCACATCCTGTATTTGGGAGAATTCTGAAAGACCTGACCATGTCAAACTCTCTAAACAGTGAGATTGTCTTTCTATATGATGAATGTAACTTTGCCACTGTCGGGAAATCATTGACAAATAGGCTTCTAGATACAATGAAGTATTTAAACTCCTACCCATCTCAAGTGAATTAATCACTGTGTATTGTAATAGTGCGAAATATTATCATTGCAAATACAAGTGCTCTTGTATCTAAATGCGAGACTGCAGCAGTACAGGCATCGCTGCTTTTTTTTTTTTTTTTTAAGAAAAAACAGGTTAATCTGTAGCTAGTCCTATATACATTCTTTTACCAATTTCTAAGAACCACATTGAGATGGAGAGTTTAGATAAAGGATTGCATCTGGTCAGATATCTATTGAAACAATTACTATAGAGAAAATTTGACATAAGTTAATCTGTTCCTATAATAACGCTACTAAATATCTTCACATCAGAAATGCATGTGTAATTAAGTGCTTATTTCATATTCACCCACCATACCTCATTATTGAAAGGGCATTCATTTTTCCAGGAATTCCATTTGTCTGAATTTAGCCTGTTTCCTTAGTTTAGGTAAGATGTTTGATTGATACTTTAGTTGCATAGAAGTTAAATTTTATTCATTGAGCTTCTCCTTTGTAATTCAGTGTTCTTTATTCTTGCATGATCAGACCTTTTTCTAAATATTTGGAAAACTCTTGCTCCTTCAGTCAAAATATTTCCTTATTTATCTAGTTTGTTGTGTATGTTGTAGATGTAATTTGGACTTGTCAATCATTAGTTTCTGTCAGGAGCCGTGCATTGTACATTTTGCTCAACCTCCAGGTACTGACAAAAAGTCAATAATTTTACTTGAATGCTCTGATGTTGGCTTTTTGAGCACAAATAGCTATTTATGTTACTCACTGTGCAGAAGCAACTGCATGCTATACTCTGGTACAGCTGCTGAGACTTGCAACCAGCCTCAATATCTGAGTATCCTGTGATCTGAATGTTTTTATAAAAAACTAATATTTCTACAGCAATAAAATGAATCTTAAAAATCAGTTTGCTAGTTAGATGGCTTTCTAGTTTATTTCTTCTGTATAAAATAAGTGGAATATTTTGAGACGAGTCCTGAAGTTGAGCAGAGTGCAATTTTTTTTGTGCGTGCATGCTTTTCTCTACTTATTTCCCTTGCCACACTTGAATCTACTTAAATGCTACAAAGACCAGAATCCTGACACAACCTTAAATCCAGCTTTATTTTGGAACCACCTTTTTATACTAAGAAAGCAAGATTTTAAAAGTTAGCACTGGGGTTCACAATCCTGGAGGGCAGCTTTCAAGAGAAATGTTAGTTTTTCTTTTAAATTTCTTTTAAATTGCAGCGGTTAAACTTTATGCATCTTTTGTACTCAAGGACTTCTAGCCAGAAGAATAGAAACATAAATCAGTTCTTGAGCCTAGCTATCTTTTTACAGCAGCATGCAGTGTTTAGAACATGGGTGAATGTCGTTATTGAAAAATTATAATGTATATCATTCTTAAATGCCACGCACTGGCATTGGACATTATTTGTCTCTCACTTATACCCCTGCAACACCACTGACTTAAGAGGAGTTACTCTTGATGCATACTTGAGTAAGTGAAAGGTGAACAAAGTCCTTTGCAGTGGTATTGTATCCTGGGACCAGTACAGCTACAGGAAATGTACGGGAGATGAGGTAATATCTTTCATAGGACCATCTTCCATTGGTGGAAGGTATAAGCTTTCTAGCTACATGCTTCTTTTTTCAATCCTTGGTATTTGCAAAAGTTCATTTAAATCTACATCTCCCACTGCTTTCTGCAGTCAGATTCTGAAAAAGTTAGGGAACCATGTGCTAGTGACATTTTGTGTGCCTGAATTGCCAGTTACTTCATTTTTACATGGGTGTGACTCACTTGATTTCAGTGGAGTTCTGCTGGAGTAAAAGTGAAATAAAACAGCGGTGAATTGGGCCTATTTCTTATAACACCTCTAACATACTCTGAACATGCGAGAGGGCAGCTGGGTGAATAAGTAAGTCTGCTGTGAACAGAGAATTTGAAGAAGGTGAAATGGCTAGAAAGAGCAGAGCTAGCAGGTCTGAGGAAGGTATGATTCTTCCCTTTCAAAGATTTGTTAACTAGATTGGATTGATTCTAATTAAAAATAATTTTATGAGTAAAATGAGTATTAGAAATTTATTAAGCAGCTTTCCATGCTTGGGATTTTGTTTGATTAATGCCTCATGCTTTGTAGATGTCCTTACTACTCACAGTATTACCCAGATTTAGACATATAGCACAAAGATATAACTGACCAAGACTGCAGGCATAGGTCTGCCCTTCATTTGAACAACCTAGCTAACATAACACTCACAGGACAGCCAAGTAGTGGGAATAGTTTTTGCCCTCATTTTGCTTGCAAACTACAAGCCAACACTTTGCAGCAAGTGTTCTTGATCTGTCATCAATCCTCATAATACCTATTATTTGATACTCAGTGTGTTCCCACCATTGAGAAAATATGGTTGGAAATTTTGGTTGAAAGTAAAAAAACAAATTCTTCTTTCTCCCGTCACTGCCTGTTTCCTACCACTATCTGTGTTTGTGAAGTCTTTCTAAATTATAACTAAGTAAAGCACCTCAGGTGTCTGGGATATTATAGTTTGCTTGCTGAACACCTATCATACATGACTGTGTGAAACCAGAATGGAGTTTTGCAACTAACATGTGGAATTCAGGTTCCTGACTTCCCAAGGTCTGGTCTGGAGAAGTAACCATTAACAGTAGAGTGACTGTACTTTTTCCTGATTTCACTAACATGCATGTCTCTGAATAAAAACTGGCCACTTTTCTTGTTACCTTAGAGGCAAACACAGATCTCTCCAGACCCTCTGATCATGGTGAGTTTTAAAGGTTGTGGGGAAGGAAGGTTGGGAATGGGTCCCTAAGAAAGTACACTTGGCACTTGCATAGGTGTATATAGAAACAGTTTGTAAAAAATGGTACACTTTTCCACAGGCTGCAATTACTCTGGTTCACATATCCCTCCTGAAGGTTAACAGTAAAGCCGGACTCTGCTTCCAGGTGTTAGCAGGGAACGCCCTGTTTCTTATGCAGCCAAACTCTGTGCCACCTTCAGTCAGGCAGCACAGTATGAAGAATGGTTTGGAAGAGGGTTGGTACCACAGCAATGGGGAAGTGGGAGCCCTGTCATGGAATCTCCATGAGAAAACTAATAAGTATATCAGGCAAAGCTTCAACGTCTCTCAGCAAGGGTCTATTGATATCTCTGTGTATATGAATGCTTCATTTGGAAATAATGTAAGACCCAGGCAGCTCACAGAAATACAGCCTCCCATCACCTCATGCTATTACCCCTTCCCCTTTCTGGTTGCCAGAGCAACTTCCCACACTGCTTCTCCTCTCTACACCCTCTTTCTCCCAAGCAACTTACTCTGCGTTTCTTCTCTTGCTTCATGCTCCATGTCGAGTTGCTGAGACCTCCTAAACCTTGGGACTTGAGAACAGTTCCTCACTGCCTTGCGCATAGGGCTCAATCCACTGACAACCTATCTCCTTGTCTGCTTCCACCTCTTCATCACTAACATCTGCCGCTGGACTAAGTCCTGTTTCTGATTCTGGGCTGTGAGAAATATCCACACTTTCCTTGGATGTAGAGGGGGAGTCCCCACCCAGGATTGCATCCAGTTCTTTATAAAAACGGCATATTTTGGGTGCAGCGCCAGACCACCTGTTTGCCTCCTTTGCCTTCTGGTATGGCTGCTGGAGTTCCTTTATTTTGGCTCTGCATTGTAGGGTATCTTGATTGCACCCCTTTGCACAAAGGGTTTGAGTAACGTGACCGTACGTGTCCCAGTTCGTATGGGTCACTTGTAGCTGTGATTGCACTGATTCTTCATCCCACACACTGATAAGATCCAAAAGCTCTGGGGTGCTCCAAGCAGGAAAGCGTATTGAATGATAGCCACCTCTTTGCCTGAGAAGATGCCACGAGGACCACTACACAATGAGCCAGACACCAGGAAATGGATTTTAAAGTTCCTGGGGTTTGCCGGTGGGAGGGGTGAATCTGTTTACATGGCTGCAGAGGAGCAGAGTTCAAAGGACTGCCCAGAGTGGTTAATTGGGCATTGTGGGAAACATGCTTGATCAATAAACTTGATAAAAAACCTACTGTAGTGCACAATGCATAATTGTCAACAGTAAAGGGAAGGGGAGAGAAGAAAGTCCATCGTGAAGCCGGAAGTTTTTTATTGCCCAAACTGGCTGCTTGTTGCAACTTTGTTGCGTTGCAATGTGAACGCACTCTGGGCTTTGTTGTCAGAAAAGGTTTTTGGCAACAAAACTTGCCAGTGTAGACAAAGCTTTAGTCCTGTTTGAAAGTAGCAAAAAGGAAGCAGAAACTGCAATTTCTCAGCAGTCAGTGAGCAAGAGTATCTAGCTCCTATGAGTACTGCTACACCCACAAAGCTGATGTAGAAAGTACATAGCCATACCATAGAGTGACTTTGAGACCATCTGCAAGCTTGTGAATGGTCTGCTAGCACTTTATAGACTAACAAAACATGTAGATGGTATCATGAGCTTTCGTGGGCACAGCCCACTTCTTCAGTCCGGTCATCTGAAGAAGTGGGCTGTGCCCACGAAAGCTCATGATACCATCTACATGTTTTGTTAGTCTATAAAGTGCTACCAGACCATTTGCTTGCTGTTTTTTTCTGTAACAGACTAACTCGGCTGCCCCCTGAAGCTCCTGTGCAAGCTTGTGGAATTTAGAGCAGCTTGTTTTACCTTCCCCTGATACTATGGCTGGCACAGAGCTGGCTAGAAAAATAACTACCTCCCTGTCTTCTTTGCTATTTCCAGTAGAATCAAAGTGCATCAGAAAATCTGATTCCATAAATACTGGCATGTGAGATATCATCAGACCCTGCTGTTACCTATACTGGGTCATTTCAAACAAAGTGGTGTACAGTATTTGTAGAGTGAGTACAACCATTGTGGAAATGAACTGCAATAGTATCTTAACAGCTAGATGCTTCCCCAAAACACAGGAGAAGACAGCTCCTGTACTGAAAAGCATACAATCTAAACAGTTTCTTTTTAAGAAGAGGACCTTGAGCAATTATTTGCTATTTAATAAACACGTTACCATAGTAATGAAATAAAGATTCAAAAGCTTCTTTTATAGAGCATGTTAGCATTCCTTACTAATTCCTGCAAAAGCCAGATCCATTTTTAATTGCAAATATTGTACAGGTAAGAGTTTCATTGCTCCCATCTATGTATCCACTCTGTACATTTCTAAAATAATTGAAAAAATTGTTTTCCTTTATTCAAGGACTGAGGCACACAAATGCTAATGTAGGGCTCCGAGGGGAAATACAGTTCTCCTGCATATTTGAGAAAATATGAAGACCTTTCAAGAAAATCTAATAAACATAATAATCACAGCCTGCTGACACTAAGAAAAAAGGACCTCATTTGCTCTTTCTTTTATGCAGCGATTTACTGGTCCCTGCTGATTTCCAAATTGGATCACTGTAGTAAATTATCCATGCCAGTACCTGTGAAAGTAAGCTCTGGGATCCATATTTGTTTTGTGTTCTGCTTAAATCAGCAAAAATAATAAATTTGATGGTATGAAATTGGAGGTATCAAGGGCTTTCTTCAACAAATGAGCAAAATGTCTCCAGTTGTAATTTATTGTGACTCTTTTTCACTGTGTGCTTTGTACATCTAATATTTATTTCAACACAAATTAAATTGCTCTCTCCTATATTGTCACATCTGTGGTATTACTTGTTGTCAATACCAAATTGTGTAATATTTTTCCTAGATTCAAAGCAATCTTACAATGTTTAGTTGCAAAGGAACATTTGCTGCTAGAACCTGGCTTTTTAGTATAGTTGAATTACTAGTTAGAAACTTTAAATATAAAATGTCCTCTTGTTTACCAAACAGTGCAAAATATTGAGAACCATTGTTATTTATTGTTCTATTTAATGGTGGAAATGAAGAAGCGAGTTCAAAATCTCAAATGTCAAGAGAGACTTATGGATCATCAGTTTGGACCTGTGCTGATTTCTCTCTGTTAAAGATTTAGGCCCCAGTCCTGCACTCGTGTATGCACATGCTTAACCTTACTACTGTCAGTTGTCCTATTGCTTTCAAGTTATGTGTGTGTATAAGGCTACGTCTATACTACATGCTTCTTGTGCAAGAAGCCTTTTTCGCAAGAGCTTTTGTGCAAAAACTTCTTGCACAAGAGCACTTCCACACCTCAAAGCACATTGCAAAAGTGATGTGCTTTTGCGCAAGAGTGCGTCCACACTGCATGGACGCTCTTGCGCAAGAAAGCTCTGATGGTTATCAGAGCACCTGTGCTTTTTTCCATAGGGGTTTCTTGCGCAAGAAATCCCTCTGGAATGTCCACACTTGCCTTTTTGCGCAAGAACTCTTGCGCAAAAGGGAGTTATGCCTCGTAAAAGGAGGTTTACCTGTGGCGGAAAAAGCCCTCTGTTCTGCCGTTTTACTCTTGATTTCCTTGCGCAAAAAAGTGCATTTGAGGCGTGGATGCTCCACGGGTTTTTGCGCAAAAACCTTGCAGTGTAGATGTAACCTAAGTGTTTGCAGGATCAGGGTCTCATTCTGTAGGACTGTAAAAAGGTTGTTTATTGGTGATTGTTGCACAGTAGTGAAATAAGGCCAGATACCTTTCCAATTAATCTGGGATAATCTGGGGGTAACACTGTTGAAGTTAGGAAAGTTGCTTTGAATGTACACCAGTGTAATGGAGATCAAAATCTGGCCCATAACAAATATATCAACTAACTCTAATGTCAAATAATGTGACTAAAGCCCAGATCCTACTTATTTTATTTATGTGAATAGACCTAGGCCCTGAGTTTGGGACAAGAGCCAGCCTTAGCAGATTTGTGGTGCGCTGTCAAACAAATTTTTGGCTGCCACTCAATCTCTGCCCCCAGTCAGATTTATTCTGTTCCATCATAACTGACATACTGCACACTAGCAACGTGATCCTATTGATCAGAGGATCTAGGAAGAGACAGCAAGATAATTCTTAGGGGTAAAACCCAAACAACTCACTTCGGCTGTGTCTACACTGGCGCGATCTTGCGCAAAAGCGGCCGCTCTTGCGCAAAAACTTGCTGCCTGTCTACAGTGGCCGCGTGTTCTTGCGCAAGTAAACTGACGTTTTAATGTATGAAATCAGAGCTTCCTGCACCAGAACTCTGACATTCCCGCTCAGGAATAAGCCCTTTTGCACAACTGTTCTTGTGGAAGAGGCCAGTGAGGACAGGCAACATGAATATCTTGTGCAAGAAAGCCCTATGGTTAAAATGGCCATCAGAGCTTTCTTGTGCAAGAGAGCATTTACACTGGCAAGGATGCTCTTGCACAAAAGCACATGCCAGTGTAGACGCTCTCTTGCGCAACTACTTTAACGCAAGAACTCTTGCGCTAAAGAGTTTTTGCGCAAGATCACGCCAGTGTAGATGAAGCCTTCATGTTTACATACAACCTGTGAGTGAGTGAAATAATTAGTTACCTTATTAAGTTGTAAAGAGTTTGGGGCCTAGTTGCCATCATTATTTAAAAACATTTTTTTTTTTTTTTGCAAAGGGCTATTTTGAAATAAACAAGGCTTAACTGGCACCTAGCAACTGGAAAACATTAGGTTCATTGTGGTGAATTTCAGCATACTGTTTCTGTATGCAACACCTTCTACATAAAGAAATGTATTGACAAAGCTCTCTCCAACATAATTAAGTTAAAAATCATAAATGATAATAACGACATAGGGACAGATCATTCACTGGTATAAATTGGCATAGCTGCATTGACTTCAGGTGCTCCAATTGCATTGCAATTAAAACAATTTGTATCAGTCTGCAAAAAAGAGAGACAAAAAAGGACTAGGACATGAAGGAAGGAAGGAAAGAAAAAGAAAGGGGGAAGAGCAAGAAGGAAAAGTCAGAAGAAGCAACAACTAAAAAAAAGTCTATATAATATTAATAGGTTTTAAGGAATTCCTCCTTGTGCTCTCTGGCAATTGCACAACTCACACAAACTCTGCTCCTGTTTATGACATTGCCTAAATCCTCTGGATAGCCTTAAAGTCTTCTAGCTGAAAATTATTTATAATTTATTCTATATTAAAGCGTAATTGGAAAAATATTTTGGTGACTTTGGTGTACAAAACTGAGAGACTGATTTTGGTTTGTTTAAAATGAAAACAAATTGCTGCCATAGGGATTACTTGATCCAGCATACCATGTTGGAATATTGGCTTTTAAAGTTTTTTACCTTCCCCATTTCTGTCTGTTACTGTTGTACATTAGCAATTACAGGTAAAATACCATATTTGGATGTGTGCATAGACCTATCTCCACATTTGTCTGCATGTGTGTTTATGCAGGTAATGTATTCATTTTTATACTACCTATAACCCAGCAGTTTAACAGCCTGTTTGGGGGTTGTATTTAATTATTTTCTATCTTGAAAACATATTTATTTTATTCTATTATCTTAAAAAAGGACATCTCATTCTTGTAATTCTCATACCTCAAAAGCAGGGAAGAAATAAGAGTGAGGGCTCCCTTGATAAAATCCATTGTTGCATCTAGAACTTTGATAGAGAGCATAAAGAAAACATCCATTGCACTTCACTCCCCACCACAATCCTCTCTTGCTGGTATGGTCAAAGAAACATTAAAGTCTAGTTTGATACGTATTGAAATCAACGGAAATCTTTCCACTGACTCCAATATCTTTGGATCAGGCCCTTTCTGCACAAGATATCTGTAACTACATATCTTTGGCCCTGAGCTATAAAGCTGCTTAAAGCCCAGACATGCCAAGTGAATGATCTGACCACTGGACTAAAAGTTATGAGATGGGCACCATCAACTCTTTTTTTGGCCATTTTTTGTGATGAGGGGAAGCCACCTGACTCCTGGAGATGGGTTCCCCATTAATGGATAACTATGCAGAGAAAGATACCTCCCTACAGCCCAGACTTTGGTACCTATTTCCATGAGGGGGTGGGGCTTAATACACACCATTGTTGTCAACATCTCTAGGAAGTTTGTTCCACCTACTACGTTGACTTTTATTGATTGCATTTTAAGTCACCTGTCTCTCCATTCATTGTATAGGGAGCCTAGTCTCTTAATTCAGGTTTTATGAATAGCAGTCTCCCTTTGATTTTTTTAAGCATCTAAAAGTTAGTCCCTAAAATAGTGTTGCAATGCCTCAATCCCTTTTTGAATCTGGTCCTTGGTATTCATTTCTAACATGGAGCCAAACCTGGCTGTTCTTGGCAATCCCTTCTTAAGCAAAATTAGTAATGTATAAGAAATTTTTGTGCTTTTTAATACACAACCCAGAGTTTTAGCATTTTAAACAAAAGATAGTTTGAAGTAATGACTTAGAACATTATAAGGTGTTAGTAGCATCTGTCAAAGAATTGAAGATCTCCGATGGTAGTGTAATATAGTGGTTCCCAACCTTTTTTATATCACAGACCAAAAAACCCATTCACAAACTTTTGGTGGACTGGTAACATTTTAATTGCATACTTGATTATTAATTATGCAAATAATGATATGCAAATATTCAAATAAAATATTACCAGTTCACCAACCCACTCATCCGCTGACCCCATCTTGTCACTGCACATCCCTCTACCTCCAAACCCAGAAGCCTCTGATGCAGTCCAGCCAACCGTGGTACTCTGTGTCTCTCTATTATTAAATCTGCCAAACGCATAATCTAATATCCCCTATATCCCACTAACCCCATTGCCTCACAAGTCTGTTTTGCCAAGCCTGTGAATCCAGTGCTCACCGTCTCCCGCTTTCCCACACCCCCTGCTGCCAACTTCCTTTTGTCAACCACCTCTGTCTTGCCTAGAGCCTGTCCTGCATCCTGCTGTCACTACCAGCCTTGGCATGCTGTGTCCCAGCGACCCCTGACTTAAACTGACAACCTTCCATTTCCCCAGATCTTGCCCCACCACTCCCAGTGCTCCCTGATCCTGCCCCACAACCTCCTGATGCCCTTTGCTCCACTAACTCCATGACTGCCTGTTGTGCCAAACCCTGATCCTGCTCCACTGACCCTGCAACTGCCTGTTCCACAAGATCTGAAGCCCCCCGACCCTGCTCAGACACCCTCAGGTCTTCTGCCCTCCTAAGACATAAGAACGGCCATACTGGGTCAGACCAAAGGTCCATCTAGCCCAGTATCCTGTCTGCCGATAGTGGCCAATGGCAGATGCCCCAGAGGAAGTGAATAGAACAGGGAATCGTCAAGCAGTCCCTCTCCCATCACCCATTCCCAGCCTCTGACAGAGAGTCTAGGAATACCATTTCTACCCACCCTGGCTAATAGTCATTGATGGACCTAACCTCCATGAATTTATCTAGTTCTTTCTTGAGCCCTGCTAAAGAGAGAGAAGCATCAGCTGCACCGTATATGGCTCCATAACCACTAACTGCAACCCACCTCCTCTTGCCTTTTGACCTCTAACCCCAGCCCTCCCCCCCTTAAACCCTAGCCCCTTACTCCCCAATACACTTTGACCCCATCCTTACACCCCGTGCCTTTTGACTTTTTGACCTCTGACCCCTACAGCCCATGCCAACACCCTCTTGTCCTGTGACCCCACCATGCCTTCACACAACACTCCTTTACCCCCACCCCCACCCCCACACTCCCAAGAGCGAGGCTGCTCCCTCTAGGGAGTGTGGCCATTACTGCCTCGTGGGCAGGGAGAGAATCTGTTGGCAGTGTGCACACCACCTCCATCCCCAAGCACATCTTGCGCCCCCATGGATAGAGGCGGCAAGGCAGCATGGAGCCCCGGCTGGGCCACCATCTTACCTGGGGGGGAGGAGGGAGGGAGGCACCTCCTGCTCCACTTCCTCCTGCCACCACCTTAGCCCCAGCACCGCCACTAGGCAAAATCAGCTGCCATGGCTTCTGGAGCTGAAGCTGGCTGTTGTGTGGCGGCTCTGGGGACCAGGGTGAGCCCCAGCCACCACAAACTGCTGGCTTCAGCTCCAGCAGCTGCGGCGGCCTGGCAACCAGCACCAGTCCATGGACAGGCGGTTGGGAACCACAGGTGTAATAGGTCCAACTTTCACTTTTTCGTATCAGAGAAGACATTTGCAGCGATCTTTTTTTGGTAACAATCCATTTGCTTTCTGGCTAAGGTATGACCTGAACACAAAATTCTTTGTTTCTAAAGATGTCTTCATATAATGGGATACAAGCTAAAAATAACTAATGAAGAATTATTTATGTTCAGCATTCTGGGTAAAATCCTGTCTCTATGAAATTGAATGGGAAATTTGCCACTAACATAAGTGGCATTAGGATTTCACCCTAAAACTTGAGAATTCCTGTCAGCATGGAGAAGGGTTCAGCATCCATGTGGATGCTCGTAGGTGGCTAACCAATTTGGTGTTGGTAAAGAAAGCTGTTGTCCTGGAGAGGTTTGTTGCTATTGAGAGGATTCTGCTGTCTTGGGTCGTAAAGCTTGGCAACACACAGCAGGTTACTGTCAGCTTTGAGCACCTGGGGTTTCCAAATTGTAACCAGTGATGAAACACTATCATCTACCCCATTACCAGAGCCAGGCCTCAGAATTCATCAGCAGAAAGGGGTATTTTCCCATGATCATTCAAAACCTGATTGAACTCCATTCTTGCAATAGCCAACAACTTGTCTGTGCTGCTGCCTCTCTGTTTTTTGTTTGTTTGTTTGTTTTGCTTCTTTCTTATTCCATAATTATGAGTTCAAATACAGAAGTAGCTGACAGTAGGAAAATTAGAGTGGACTGTCCAGCTATATTTTTTGCATTGCAGGAAATGGCACATCAGAAAAAAATATTTTAAAAACTTCTTCCATCTCTTTTGGAATTTGAATGAGACCCTTCAGAGATTATAAATGTTTGAATAATTCCTAGCCAATCACATTCTTTCAGATATCATTAAACATAGAAGAATGCTTCCCCACAATATAGGGAATTTTTTTGGGTCAACTTTGTTTACTTTTTAAGTTTGTCAACATAGCAATATGTCAGCTGAACATTCATACACCAGTTTACACTCTAAATTATAGTGGAGAAAACCTACTCTACCTTTACTGCTTTGCAGTTTACTAACTGCTATTTTAGTGTTTAACTCAACTACAGTACATCTGGTACTTAATGACACAGCATTTGTTGCAGTACTAGTGATACATTTAATATAGCAGTGATTAGGCTATTGAGATGGATGTTAATATCATTATTTTATCTAAGTATCTTAGTTCAGTCTGCCTCCACCACATTACAGCAATACTTAAATTGGTAACATTGCCCACTGGCAGACAGTGAAAGAAGTTATGTGCCAGTGAACATGCCATTATTCAAAATTCAATTGTGTAAGCATAGTAATTCTCTTGTATTCAACTGTGTTGTGGATTATCAGATACATCAATTATTCAAACCATTGCCAAGTTTATCTTCTGATTAGTTCCACCAGCATGTTCCCCACAGTGATGCAGACTAAGAGTAGTATACAAAAGAATATTTGGCACATTTATATAAATGAATATCTAAGAATTTGGAATGTCCTCAAAGCTGTCAAAAGGCTTGCATGAAAACATAATCTGAATTCATATTGACTTCAGTGGGATTACTTAAATGCTTAAATGAAATTCATGTGTATGCAAGAATGGTGCCTACTTTAAGATAAGACTCAAAGAACCAGGTATCATCAACACAAGGGGAAAGAAAGATGGTATAATGAGGGTGAGAACAACATGATTATACAATCAGTGGGGAGGTTAATACGTGCCTCTTGCAAGGCAATTATGTTTATATTTGTTCATTTAAGCTATAGCTGTAGCCTTAAGGCAGTAAATTTTGAGAGAAGGTGGAGCTGTGGCAGAAAATATCAATAGAGCTTCTATATACTTATTTTCAGTATTTAGCCACGGTGCAAGTGTGCTGGTATGGTAGGCTGAAGAAGCACGTTTTTTTTAAGCTGGTACACCAGAAGGACTCACTCCAGGCCATCCCCAGCCCCTCTATTGGCTGCCATGATTCTGTTATGGGGCTGGGAGCGCTATAGCAGCCAGAGGGAGTTGTCCTTCCCAACAGGAAAAAGAACACAATTTTGAGCCCCGTTCGGAACAGAGAAGAGGCAGCTCTGTGGTGGGTCAAGGGTTGGGGCTGGAATTTCTGTTCCTTTTCTGCTGTCTGTCCCAGCAGGGAAAAGAGCAGAACTTCCAGCATGTCCTCTGGCTGCCCTACCGCCCCCAACCCCTTCTCATCCCAGGTGTGGGATAGGGAGGAAGGGGAAGAGCATGGGGGTCCAGGGCTGGGGCAGAGTCATGTGAGGATCATGTCTCCCCTCAACTTGTGTGCTCTCTCCTCCCTATTGGCAAGAAATTTTGTTCACTTGCTCCATTTGGTATTTAAGCAGATTTCAAACATTACAAAATAGATTAGTTGATGCTATTATTGCTATTTGCAGCAGCATAATCTGGCAGACACAGATTGATCTCAGGCTAGGTGCGCATTATGGAGGAACATCGTCTTAAGGTACACAATTCCAGCTAGCTAAAGTAACTAATGTTACTCTAATGTAAAAATGTAGGTAGAGTTGACGTGCCTTAAGCCGAGCTTTGGTACCATCCTCACAGCAGGAGGTGAACAGGAGAAATGCTCCCGTCAACGACCTTACTCCTCATGAGGAGCAGGAGTACCGGCACCAATGGGGGTACCCTCAGTGTTCAATTTAGCAGGTCTTTACTAGGGAAGGCTGTGGATGTGACAGGGCTCGACACGAGCGAGTAGATTGTAACACGGAAGAGCCGGGTTCGGGCGATCTGCGCATGCGCAGAACGATCTGCGCATGCGCAGATCGCCAGACAGCGCGGCTGGCGAGCGGGGCTCGCCGCAGTTCGGCGAGCCCTGGGATGTGATATGCCTGGACTTTATCAAAGCTTTTGATACAGTCTCCCATAGTATTCTTGCCAGGAAGTTAAAGAAGTATGAATGGGATAAATGGACTGTAAGGTGGATAGAAAGCTGACTAGATCGTCAGGTTCAATGGGTAGTGATCTATGTCTGGTTGATGTTTGGTACCAAGCGGGGTGCCCTAAGGGTCCGTTCTGGGGCTGATTTTGTTCAATATCTTTATTAATGACCTGGATGAGGGTATGGATTGAACACTCAGCAAGTTTGAGGATGCACTAAGCTGGGGGAGGAGAGGTAGTTACATTGGAGGGTAGAGTGACCTAGACAAATTGGAGGATTGGGCCCAAAGAAATCTGATGAGGTTCAATAAGGACAAGTGCAGAGTCCTGGCGCTTGGGACGGAAGAATCCCAAGCACTGTTACAGGCTGGGGACCGACTGGCTAAGTAGCAGTTCAGCAGAAAAGGACCTGGGGATTACAGTGGATGAGAAGCTGGATATGAGTCAACGGTGTGCCCTTGTAGCTAAGAAGGATAACAGCATATTGGGGTGCATTAGTAGGAAGATGGTCAGCAGATCTAGGTAAGTGATTATTCCCCTTTATTCAGCACTGGTGAGGCCACATCTGGAATACTGTGTCCAACTCTGGCCCTCTCCATTACAAAAAGGATGTGGACGCACTGGAGAGAGTCCAGTGGAGGGCAACAAAAATGATTAGGGGGCTGGAGCACTTGACTTATGAGCTTCAGAGAGGAAAAACTTAAAAAAACAACGAATAGTCTTGCAGCACCTTAAAGACTAACAAAACATGTAGATGGTATCATGAGCTGTCATGGCCGCAACCCACTTCTTCAGAGGCTGAGGGATTTGGGCTTATTTAGTCTACAGAAGAGGGGGGGATTTGATAGAAGCCTTTAACTACACGAAGAGGAGTTCCAATGAGGATGGAGAGAAGTTGTTCTCAGTGGTGACATGACAGAATAAGGAGCAATGGTCTCAAGTTGTAGTGGGGGAGGTCTAGGTTGGGTATTAGGTAAAACTATTTTACTAGGAGAGTGGTGAAGTACTGGAATGGGTTACCTAGGGAGGTGGTGGAATCTCGATTCTTAGAGATTTTTAAGTCCTGGTTTGACAAAGCCCTGGCTGGGATGATCCAACCTTACGATAATATGATTATACAGTAAAACTCCAGTGGTCCGGCATCCAATGGTCCGGCACTCCTGATGGTCCGGCACCATCTGGAACCCGGAAGTGCTCTGGGCAGCCGGACAATTGGAGCTGCTTTGCCCCCGGCTTCCCCGATTCATCCGCTGCTGAAACTAAGGAACTCCTGACTCTTAATCAATCTCTAGCACTGATTTGCTCTGTGGTAGCAGGTGTATGACATAAACTTGCTGCATCAGGTTCCCAGATTCCAAAATGGTAATATATATATATATATATACTCACCTGCCATTCATAAGATTATTTAAGGTTGTGTGTATCCCTGAATACTAGGTGTTACTGTGTGAATATAAAAATATCAACAAACAAATGTGTCAGCCATTGTAACTAGTGACTGTAATGCACGAGAATATAGCAGAGGTCAATGGAACAAGAAAGCAGTGCTATACCACTGAAAAAATGTTAGGCTACGTCTACATTGGCAAGATTTTGTGCAAATACTTTTAACGCAAGAGTTTTTGTGTTAAAGTATTTGCGCAAGAGAGCATCTACACTGGCATGTGCTTTTGCGCAAGAGATGTGCTTTTGCGCAAAAGCATCCGTGCCAGCATAGACGCTCTCTTGCGCAAGAAAGCTCCGATGGTCATTTTAGCCATCGGGCTTTCTTGTGCAAGAAATTAACGTTGCCTGTCTACACTGGCCTCTTGCGCAAGAAGGCTTATCCCTGAGCGGGAGCGTCAGAGTATTTGTGCAAGAAGCACTGATTTTATACATTAGAACATCTGTGTTCTTGCGCAAGTACTCGTGGCCAGTGTAGACAGGTGGCAAGATTTTGTGCAAAATCTTGCCAATGTAGACACAGCCTTAGGGTATAAGGCTGGGTAACTTTATTCATGAAAAATGTGTAGTGCCCTGCTTGTCTTTATACTGTTGTCAAGTTGAATCTATAATGAAAATGAGGGAAGCAGCAGCCCCTTATTAGCCATTACTGCAGGGGCTCTGATCCTGACAATACAAGTTTATGCACCTGATTAATTCCAATGACAACCAGTGATGCAGGCCCATGGTTAGCATTGCCAGGTGTCCAGTATTTTCGTCTCCTGTCCGGTAAAAAAAAATCAGAAAATACCAGACACCTAAAATGTCCAGTATTTTCTGATTTTTTTCCTGGCCAGGAGGTGAAAATCCTGGGTGCTTACCAGGTTCCGCAGGGGAGCTATCCAACCTGGAGCAGAAAGACAAGATGGTGGATGGCTGCTGGCAACCTGTTCAGGTCAAAAAGCCTCAAAAGCATTTCTTAAAGGGGCCATGCTGGTTTTTTTTTTAAATTCTTAGCTTAATAACTCTCCAGGTCCTTTTTTTTTTTGCTCAACAACTTTGGCCTCCCCTTTTTTTTCCTCAACAGAATTTTTCCCCAGTGTTTTTTTTGGGGGGAGGAAGAGGGTGTCCGGTATTTTTGGTTAAGCCATCTGGCAACCCTACCCCTGGTCAAATTTTATCTGCCAGGCAGATCCCCCACAATCCTGTTACTGCTAAGACAGGAGAGGAGCAGCTCTGGTGGGAATTGCTGTTGAGCCTTTCCAAAGCCTAATGACTCAGGCCTTCTGTGTATGAAAGGTGTGGGGGCAACATGGGCCGCAGGGTACACAGCATGGTAGTACATTTCTATCCTGTGAGCAAAAACCTCGTGACCGCCGCCAATTGCGGGCAGTGACTCCCCCACAAGGCAGGCGAGTCAATGGCCGCGCAGCACCAGGCCCTGGCGCTTCGAACCGCCGATAACCTCACAAAGGGCCGCCGGCGGGCATTCGAATCGCGCGCGCTCCGCCTAGCGTTTCCGCGAGAGAGGAGGCGCGTGTCCGGGATCCGCCGCGGCCCCCCAGTGCGCAGCGTTTTACATCCGGGTCCCGCGGCTCCTCCCTCTCTCGCTGCCGCTCTGGACTCCGGAGGGGCCGCCCCACAGCCGGCTGGCCGGCGCCGGGCGCTCCAATGAGAGCGGCTGCTGCTCCCTGCCCCGCGGAGCCAGGCGGCGCCGGCCGGAGCCCGGGCTCGGGCCCTGCGTGCGTGATTGCGGCCCGCAGAAGAGGATGATGCCGGCTCTGGCCGCCCAGCGGCGGGGATGGCGCTGCTTCTCCCGGCTGTACCTGCGGTGCCAGGCGGCGCAGCTCAGCCGGGTCTGCCACGGTGAGTGGGGGCAAGCGGGGCCCTCCAGCCCACTCGCCCCGGCCGCTCACCGTGCCCGGCTGGTTACACGGCTCCCCACGGCCCTGCTGCCAGACCCTCACCGCGCCTCCCACTGGGGTCTGGGCTCCCCGCCCCTCTAACCGGGTCCCGCCTAGACAGCCCCATAGTCTCGTATTTCCGAAACTCTCTACAAGGCTTGTCTGCCCCACTCCATGATCCTCCATCCTCTCATTTGGGACTTGGACCCCTTAAACTGCATTCATCTGAAGAAGTGGCTTGTGTCCATGAGAGCTCCTGATACCATCTACGTTTTTGTTAGTCTCTATGGTGCTATAGGACTAGTTCTTGTTTTTTAAGTTTTTCTATTACAGACTAACATGGCTATGCCTCTAAAATATCCTCTCACAATTTACCCAAACCCAGTGATTTTTAATTGCTCTCCCTTATTCCCGTTTGTTCCTTATCCTCACATCTTCAGAGCACCCTCTAAGCGGTTCATCACCTTCCAACATCCTATAATAAATGCCATCTCACAGGCCCTGAGCTTCACTTTTTGTCTGCCTGCTGTGCTCAATGGAGCACCCTTAATGTTTTTTTATGTTGATTTCATTTAAAAATTGCCTGTCTGCAGTGATGTGTTGCCAACAGCCCATTTCCTCTTGAAATTGACTGATGTAATCTGTTTGGGATGAGGCAAAAAGTACTGAATAAAATAATACATTGGATAATACATTGGAGGAAGCGGTCCTGCACTAATGCTAAGGGGATATGTTATGTGACTTAGAAGGTCTTTTTTAAAAAAAAAATCCAAACTTCCGTGAAAAGGAAGTAGTCGAGTAAATTACATGTCTTCCTGTAGATCAGATACTTAATCTTTGTGGTGTTTAAGGCCACATTAGTAACTTGCAGAAACCCAATAGTTGTAATAAAAACATCATTCTTATATTTTCTTGTGTGTATAACTTTGCAGGGAAAGTTCAGAAATTGTTCTTTGTCCTTTTAATTCACTACCAATAAAAACCTGCAGCTGGTCAGTTTTATGATCATCTGAGTAGTTTAGTAGGAGAAGAGCTTGTTTGGGTATGTGTAGGTAGCATTTTACAGTGATCCTCCCTACTTTGATCAGTAGCTCTAACTCTGAACATAGGACTTTGAAGCACTGTAGCTAGTTTCTTGTGTTTTAGGGGGTAGCTAAATTAATCTGTTAGAGAAAAAAACAACAGATGTTCTGGTAGCACAAATGCTGTTCTGCTGTTTTATATAAAAAGTTGTTTTACTTTTGATTAAACTTTCCTGTGTGTAGTACAGTTTCTGAAAAGACTACAGTTTGAAGCAAGAATGTAATGGCTGAATTATTTTAATCCATTATCCGGAGGTGTTCTCTTTGACTGAATGTGGAGTAAGAATGTAAACTACTAGCTGACTACCCCATAAGCATGTGCTTTTCAGGTAGTCGAGTAGTGACTTGAATAGTTGCTCCCCCGCTGCCTCTATGAGAGAGGCAGCGAGGGGGGTGAGTAGGAGAGGAAGTCCGAAGCCAGTTCTCTCCCCGCTTTCCCCGCACCGTCTGGGGAGGCAGAGGCGTAGTGGGGGAGCCGGTGGAAGCTGGGAATCAGCTTCCGCCTGGTCCCAGATGCTGCACCTCTGCTTTATAAACGTAGCAGCGGCTCTTAATACATTTAAAAAGCAGAGGCACAGCATCTGGAACTGGGCGGGAGCTGGGAATCGTGTATTAAAAGGCAGAGAGAGCCACAGCAGGGTTAGCTCCCAGGGCTGTGGCTCTGCAGTTTCTCCCATATTGACTAATTGAGTAGTCGATGGAAATTCCATCGACTACTCGATTAGCTGATTATATGCAATTTAACATCTTTCATGTGGAGGAGTCAGTGTGGGTTGGAGGCTCTGTTGCCTGCATACATACAGAGCAGTTTGCAGAATTTGTCCTTGTGAAACTTATTCTGAGATGAGAGCCTTAAATTATGACCCATGAGAGTACGGGCACTAAAAATGCTTAGTTTTGTTTTAAAATAGTTGCAATAATCTTTCATCTATCTCTTTAAAAGTGGAAAAGCCAGATATGTTTACTTAAGTTTTTTAATGAATATGAATCTTAACATTTTTGAAATATATTAGTGATCTTTAAAGTACATGTAAACTTAAGCAAATAAACTTGTGGAGGTTTGGAATTAAAATATAAACTTTGGACAGTAGTTTTAAAAACTTTCTCAGTAGTACAGAACTAATCTGTGTGAATATTGTGAGCAACTAATTTGTAGGGGGGATGCTGTTAAATAAAAATGCCACCATAAATATAGAAACATTCAAAACGGGTTTAAAAGCATGCACTTGTCAAGTATGATAAAGTGGTGTTTCTGTAATTTCTAAATTTGTTAGACATGTGTGACGGGGTGCGGTCACAGAAGATCTCTTGGGACATGCCTCCTGGAGGGCTGACAAGGCCACTGACACTCGCCTTCCTACTCTCTGGAGCTTCTCACTGCTCAGTCCTGCTGAGCCAGCTCCCTCGTCTCCCAGAGCCATGGCACTGAGCTAAGATGAATGCTGCTCCCCGGAGAAGCAATGCAGACACTGAACCCCTTCAGTTCCAAGGAGAGTGCAGGTTAGGGCCCTGCTTCCTTGGATACAGTGCAGGAGTGTTATGATGCTGTGGGCAGATGGGGGCTTGGCCCCAACTGGGGGTTTGTTGGCCAGGCTTCATTTTTAAATAAAATACTATGTCAAACACAAAAAGTTTCTGCATTGTCTTTATTTATGAGAAGGGCAAGGAACCTGTTTTGAGTCAGGGGTTACTGACCTACAGAAAAGTCAGTTGGGGCCACACAAGTGAGATGCAAAATAAAAACTCCTCCAAACCCCCCACAAGCCTCACAAATGTGGCCCCAACTGTGCTGGTGGGAGCAGGGCACATGGTATTGGGGAAGGGTGCCAGGGGGTACCGGGACAAGGGATGGAGTGCCGGGTAGGGTGCCAATGGGTGCTGTGGCAGGGGACAGGGTGCTTGTAGGTGCTGGGGCAGGAGACAGGGTGCCAGGGCAGAGGACAGGGTGCTGGGGCAGGGTGCCAATGGGTGCTGGGGCAAGTGACAGGGGGCTGGGGCAAGTGACAGAGGGCCAGTGGATTCCAGGGCAAGGGCCTGGGGCAGAGGACAGGGTGTCAGTGGAGGCAAGGGACAGGGTGCTGGGGTGGGGACAGGGTGTCGGGGACAGGGTGCCAGTGGGAGCAGAGCGCCAGTGGGAACAGGGGGCAGGGTGTTGGCTGGGGCAGGGAATCCTTGGCACGCTCCCTTCCCGCCGCGCGCCCCAGAGGAGGGAAGCTCTGGCAAGAGCCTCCTCCCAGGACTCCTCGCCCCTCCCCCGCAAAGGAGGAAAGCCCCGGCGCCCGCTTCCCCCTGGGACTCTGTCAGCTGATGGTCAGGGTAGTACGTGTGTGTGTGTTATACACCCAAGTCTTCAACTGCTGGGA
The DNA here is from genome assembly GCA_019425775.1 of Rafetus swinhoei. Taxonomy (NCBI): domain Eukaryota; kingdom Metazoa; phylum Chordata; order Testudines; family Trionychidae; genus Rafetus; species Rafetus swinhoei. The sequence goes on from CM033449.1 coordinate 45,994,498, forward strand.
CACGAGGTCCTGTCGCAGCGGGCGGCCTTAGGGGAGGCCGATGGGTGCCCCGAGAAGTTTTACGTCCGTGTCTTTGACTGCTAGGACCGGGGTCCCTTCGCGGCGGGCAGCCAACAGGCTGATGGACGCCCCAGAGTTTACAGGGAGAGCTTATTACACCTCAGACTTTGACTGCTAGGACACATGATCCCTTCGCAGCGGGCAGCCTAGGGAAGGCTGAGAGGTGCCCCTATGGATCTGTCCCCTGGAAGCGACATGATCCAAACGCCCAGCTCTGCCTGTATCTGGCCCTTATGACCGGCTGGAGTTCTTTTAAATTGTGCTTGGTTCTGTTACAGCAACTGAAGGAGTCAGGTTAAAACTTAAATAGTTACAGGTTTATTAAAGAAGCTTATAAATCATATGGTTACAATGGCTATTGCTCTATATCTTAACTGCTAGCAAATATAGATCTTAAAAATGGTTACAAAGAAAATAAAGATAGAAAATAGAAATAATGGTACCAAGTGACAGCTTAATCTTTAAAGAGCTCTAAGTCTATGTGTACACTTAAGATAAAGGACACATCCAGGTACAATTTTTACCCCCTTCTGTGCCTCTCGACTCCAGCGGGTCAGGCCAGGGCCGGTCCCTCAATTCCTAGGAAAGACGAATATGAGGTGGGCGTCCCTGTGGAACCTCGGGAGGCCAATCACCTAACCCGACCAGCAGATAGATGGTACATTGACGCTCAGAGTGAGTGTGCTGCTGAACCAATCTTTATACCTGTATCCTCTTTCTTATCTAAGATGCCAAATTGTACTGGTCCGTCTTTGTGACACCAGTTGTTACAAGGGAGTTGTGAACTTAATTTACACTTGTAAGAGAGAGAACTAAATTGGGAGTACTGGGCATTCTTTACTGGGCAGGAGATTCCTCCCCCCGGACAAGTGTGTGTTCGTATCAATATGGGTTTCAGTCAAGGCAGTTCTTGCAGCCTCGAGGTCAGCAATTAGCTCTGTCACCCTCATATCTGTGCTTACAGTAGTCCAGGGTCACTGTGAGCTAGCATATCTGGGCCTCCTGTCAAGGCTTCAAAGACTATGCTGATTTTACTGCTCTGTGTGCCCTGTGTGCTCCAGGCAAGCAAAAATGGATGTTACAGGGGGGGGTTCCTGTCTGGCTACAGACTCCTCCCCCGCCCCCCCGGGTGCACGTTTGCCCTCGGGATTCCTATCTCCTCCCCCGCAGAGAAGGGGAGCCCTGGTGTGCGCCTCCCTTCCCCAGGAGGGAAGCCCTAGTGCGTGCTTCCCCCAGGACTCCTCCCCCTCCCGGCGCACGCTTGCCCTCGGGACTCCTACCTCCTCCCCAGCAGAGGAGGGGAGCCCCAGTGCGTGCCTCCCCTCCCCTCTCTCTCCTCCCTCCCGAAGCCTCAGCACACGCCTTCCTCCAGGACTCCTACCTCCTCCCAGCGCGCCACAGACCTGGAGGAGGGGAGCAGGCAGCGCACTTCCGGAAACCCCAGAAGTGGCGCACAGCTGCCGGACTTCCCTCCACCCCACGGGAAGCCGGCACTACCTCCATTTTCGGAGGTAGGTAGTGGGGCTTCTTGGGGTTGGGGGGAATTGGGGGGGGCCCCGAATGCCTCGCGGTTGACTGGTCGAGCCGCCCCGAATGCCTTGCAATCGACTGGTCGAGCCCTCCCGCTCTGGTCCTGCTCAGGTCCTGGTCCTGCTCTGCCCCAGGGCTTCCCCAAGTCCACCACTGCTGAAACTGACCAGCGGTGGACTTGAGGACGCCGGGGGCAGAGCAGCTCCAATTGTCCGGCTGGCCAGAGCACTTCCGGGTTCCGGTTGGTGCCGGACTATCGGGAGTGCCGGACCACTGGATGCCGGACAATTGGAGTTTTACTGTAAAATGTATGTGAAAGACTATAAGGAATTTTTATAGAGCAGATGCTTTATCAGATGTCTCTGATTATGTTGTGAGATGACTTGTCTAATAAACATGTAGTCCTCTGTTTAATGTCCAATTATGTGCACTGCAGCTGAGATCAGCAGTACTTGATTTTATAAGTGTTTCCCAAAGATACCACCCCAGCACATGTGCCCCCTCTCTCTCCTTTTTTTAAAGTAGGTGGTTGCATTTTAGAGGTGGATGAAGTTATAGATGCAGAAAAGATACTCATTTTGTGTGAGGAAGTCTATTTATTAATGTCACTTTGCTTGCGTGCTTATGTTGCTTAACAAATTGGCTGCTAAAACTGGTGGGCCAGAACTCTGTTCAGTAAATTTGGTATACTTTGGACCAGATTTTTAACGTTAGGAACGGTCTAAAAAGGGTGGTCTCTTAAATACAGAGAAAGTATTTGTATGTAATATTTATGAATCACACTGTAGATCACACTTCAATTGTGTCTTATATGTTGTGGGTTGAGATATTACACCTGAATTGCAGGCCAATATCTATTGCATATTTCATCCATTAGAATATTTGTTTTTAACTGTGGGGAGTGGAATGAAAGGACAAAAGTATTATTTTGCTAATAGCTGGGCTGAAGCAGCCCCATAGGCCCAGCAGGGGAAGGGCACGGTGTGGTGGTGGGCTGCTTTGGAGGAGGTGGGAGGGGAAGAAGAGTAGTTGAGTTGTTAATTGGTAAGCATCAGCTGATAAGGGTGATGTTTATGGTTAACCATTGACATTCCTAATTGTCATTCTACTCTAATATCCTCTCTGACTGCCAACTATTTTGCTTGTTATAAAGAGGATTTATGTAGCGGATGATTAGAATAGTGTTTAATCTAACACCTTTTTGTTTGATTCCCTTCTAAGTTTTCTCATGAGCAGTGTTTCAAAGAGCTAGGCTATGAGAGAAACTTAGCAAAAACATGACAGTGTATTTGTGTATTATTAAAAATAAACACGAGAGTAAGACAGAAAAACCTTGGGAAATGGGTGAAAGGACTAGTTTTAGCTGTGTAGAACTTATGAAAATAGAGCACACAGGTAAAATAGTGAATATTTATTAAAAGCTAATTTTCACAACTAATAGTAGCAGCTCTTATTGACATATTTTCCCTCTTCTTCTCTCACTGAATGTGTAAAACTTTTTTTTTCTCCTCTCAGGGCAAGGCTCAATGAAATGTGGAGGTTTTTCTTATATACTGTCATGCAGTCATCTACCAGTTCAATCACTGAGTCAAGTGAGAGTTTACACCTCTGATGGTCAGAAAGGGGGCCCTGTATCAGGCCCTGAAGGAACTGTGCACAAAGCTGGAACAGGTATGCATACTTTACAATTGTTTCTATATTAGTAATCCTGTAGCTTATGAATGTATAGGACAAGCAAGGTTCTTACCCATTTTATATTTAAAAGGAGCAGATATATTAGAGCATTTATTCAGCAAACAAGTCTGTTAGTTTGCTGTATATAATTAAAAACAGATGGTATTGTAGAATTGAACTCTGTGTTTCCGGGACTCTCTGTTCCAGCAACATCTGTGGTCCAGCAGGATGGACCAGAGAGCCCTAACAGCAGAGATTGCTGGCAGCGGAGCCTGCAGGGCACCAGTGTACACATGACTGGGAGCTGGAGCTGCCAGAGCAAGGAGACCTGGGGGCAGCGGTACCAGGTGGCCGAGAATAGGAGCTCAGCATGGAGGCTGGTGCCCCCTCCTTGCTCCCAGACCTCCTCTCATCTGGTAGACTCCTTTGTCTGGGACTGGTCAGGTCCCATATCAGAGAGATCCAATCTGTATTGTGCTAAAGCTGCAGAATTTGGAAATAGTCACACTTCATTTCTGTTTATCAAGAGCTCCAGTGAATGAACATAGGTTAAAAACTTAGATGCATTTTCATTTTGTAAATAAATATTAAATGTTGGAGAGGGATTGGATGGCTCAAGGGATAGATAATGGGATGCCTCTACAGTTTAGCAGTCAGCTCCTTCCAAACTGGTTAGCCCCAGTTGATTTTATAAAAGTAACTAAAGATTGAATTGGCATAAATAATGAACATTCTGATTAGTAGTATTTTCTTCTGCTCATATTTGAGGCAAAATGGTGAGAACTTAAACTGCTGTTTAACCAGTTCTTGTTCTGAGTATAGAGGATTTTGTTCTCTAGAACTGTTAATCTGGCAGTGTCCACAAGTATTAAATTATGTACACGATTAGTCGATAAGGGGAGATGCTCTTTTCCAGCATGCCAGGAGCTACCTCCTCTGTGGCTCTGAAGTTTAAATGTAGAGTAAAATCTGTGTTATCCAGCACACTCGGGGCTTAGGGCATTCTGGTTATCTAAAAATTTCGGTTATCTGAGGGTCCCATCAACCTAGGAAAAACCAATGGACAATAATAGTAAAACTCATGTTTTTAATATTGGTGGTTTTGTAGTGTGAGGCAGTTGGTCTCACATTTCTATTTTGAGTTAAAAATGATTAATACTTAAATAAAAAATTGTTAAGCCAATCATGGTAAACCAAGCCAGGCCTGTGCGCCTGGAGATGTGACAGTATTGTGGCTGGGGGCAATGCCGGTTAAGAGAGTGCTGGATAACAAAGGTTTCACTGTAGTAGGAACCGGGCACCCAGGTTGTGGTGTGAGCAGAGACCGCCGGCTCTGGGACCATTGCAACTCTGCATTTTAAATCTTACTAAAGGCTCTTACTAGATTTAAAATGCACAGCCACCGTGGGGGTAGCTCCTGGGGCTGCCGAGGCTCTGCCTCCACGCCCCTTGCGGAGACGGTGCTGGGCGGAACCAGCTTTTAAGAACTAGTTGACTACTCGACTAGTTGCTTACATCCCTAATCTTGGAACCTGTTCTCCTCCCAAACAAGTAAGGAGTTCAACCTCTGCTGTTCCAGAGCATCATTAGGTCATGGGGTGATGCTCTTATGTTGTCTGGGGTGGACCATCTGAGGTGTTTTTTTTTTTTTCCTAGTACCCCTTTGGTATGACAGGGCATATGAGAGGCAGCAAGGGGGGGACGGGGGGACGTGGACAGGAGATGGTGCTTGTGGGCAGCTGGCTTAAAATCCAGTTCCCCTCAGCACTGGCTCTGTGCTGCCGCCTGCACCCCCCGCCTCTATCAGAGGCAGTGGGGTGGGGGGGGGGGGGGGGGGTGGAGGGAAGGAGATAGGAGAGGCTGCTGAGATGCAGCTTCTGCTGGCAGCAGGCTGGGGCTTGCTGTGGGCAAAGTCTGCTCTGGCAGCAGCCCCTGCTGCAAACAGGGGCTGGTACTGGAGCAACCTCTGTTCGTGGTGAACGGGGCTGGCCACCGCAGACAGGGGCTGCTGGACTCAGTGGGAGCCGGGACCGAGCAGTCCCAGCTTACGCTGGTCTGGGACTCTGCATTTTAAATGTAGTAAGAGCCCAGCAGCTCATACTACATTTAAAATGCAGAGCCGCAGCGCGGGTGGCTGCTGGAGTTGGCAAGAGTTGGGACTGCTCTGTCCTGGCTCGAGCCAGCTCTTGGAGCTAACCCCACTGCAGCTCTGCAGAGTGATCCTTATTGACTAATTGTGTAGTTGATACAAATTGCAACGACTACACAATTAGTCAGATAACCAATTCTGTTCTGACTAGGGATGTTAAATTGCAGTTATTACCCTAATCAGTAGGTGTTCCTGTCAATTTAAACCATCTTCTGTCCCTCAATGTCAGAGGGTTTGTTTTTGTTTTGTTTTTTTAGTTTGCTGCTAGTTTGACTTTCAGCTATCAGTGCCTTTCATTCTCTATTGGAAGGTTACTCTGTAATTTGGTTCTTGAAAGGTGGTCTTAGGATCTTTGTGCCAGTGACAAAACCCCCACTACCATGGGACCTCTGATAAGAGTTGATCATACCACTCTGATCACCTTTTGAACCAATGGCCACCTGTTCCATGTTACACTCTCTGTGAAGGTTGCTTTTAGTTGCCTTTACATTGGCTACGTGGGTGAGCTAAGTGGAACTTGTGTTAAACATGCAGGATGCTTAACTTCAGTATCCAAAAAGATAATGGAGTAACTAAGCAATTGATTTGCAAACATAAGGTGGTAAGTATAAGTCAGCATGGATTTGTCAAGAACAAATCATGTCAGACCAGTCTGATAGCTTTCTTTGATAGGATAACAAGTCTTGTGGATGGAGGGAAGTAGTAGATGTGGTATATCTTGACTTTAATAAGGCTTTTGATGCTGTCTCATCAACAAACTAGAAAAATTAAACTTAGATGGAGCTACTATAAGGTGGGTACAAAACTGTTCCCATATCAGTGGTTCACAGTCATGCTAGAAGAGCATATCGAGTCGGGTTCTGCGGGGATCAGTTCTGGATCCAGTTCTGTTTAATATCTTCATCTATGATTTAGATAATTGCAGAAAGAGAACAATGAAAGTTTGAGGATGATACTAAGTTGGGAGGGGCTGCAAGTGCTTTGGAGGATAGGATTTAAAATTCAAAATGATCTGCATAAACTGAAAAAAGGTCTGAAATAAACAGGATGAAATTCAGTAAGGACAAATACAAAGTACTACACTTGGGAGAGACCAGTCAATTGCACGGAATCAAAATGTGAAAGCATTACTGCAGAAAAGAATCTAGGGCTCATAGGGGACTACTAGTTAAAACATGACTCGGCATTCGGAAGATTAATTTATTAATGTTTAAAACAATCTCATCATCTTCCTTTAGCTTCTCAGAGATCAGCAGTTCTGAATTTTAATACTCCATTCTTTTTCATTGATTCATTGTGGTTTTTGTCACACCTTCAGAGCAGAGTAATATTTTTAAAAGGGTACTTAATGCTGTCTGAACAGTCAAATATAAATCTTGACATTTTATATGTAATTATTTTTTCCAATGAAAGTTTATAGCATAACCTTTCACTAAATAATGCCACTGAGATATGATTTTGAACACGTAAAAAGTTTATCTGTACAACGGCAGATGGCTTTTGGCAAACACTGGAAGCAAATATGCCAGGCAATCTTGTCTGTGCATATGAAGAATGATAGTTTGTCAGTGCCCATTGTTTTTAAGTATGATCAGAAATGAACAGTAAAGGGTATTTTGTTTATTTTGAACTTTAAAAAAAAATGCTGCTGAACAAGCTATTCAGAGAGTAGGTAATGTGTTTCAACAGGAAGTAAAGAGCTTAGTTACTTTTAGGCTTTTTCCAAACACACTTTCTGGAAGATCAGTGTTAATACATTATAAACATTTTTGTTTGTGTGTTTCATACTGTTGCCTCTGTCTTTCTAAGAAAATACAGTCAGACCATATTAGGGATGTTAGAGTATAACTGATTAACTGTTTAATCAATAAGCTGATGGTTATCTGTTAATGGTATTGGTTACACTCAGCTGGCTCCTGAAGAGGTGCTTTGCTGCGGCAGGGCAGCGAAGCCTCCTCCCGGGGGGAGGAGTCTGGCGGGCAAGGGAGGTTTCAGTGCGGGCTCTGCAGTATAAAGCTTACTTAAGTTTATACTGCAGAGCCTGTAGTGTGTGTAACCTCCGAGATTTTCAGCAGTTACATGGTTACCCTATTAAACAATTTTTAACATCCTTAAACCATATTAGACCTTGGTAGTTCCTGTCATAATTCAAGGCTACTTGCTTGATTAAAAGAGTAGTTGTGTAGACAAAGCTTTAAGAATATTTGACTTTTGAATAATTCAAATCAGATGTTAAGTCAGGAGTTTCTCATTAAGCAACATAGATCTACTTGAAGACTCCTTAAGGTCTTCTGAGTACTCCAAATTGCTTCAGTTTCAATAAAATTAGTTTTAATTTTGCTAATGATAGCAGATGTATGGCATACATCCAATGCTATAGAACTAAACATAATGTTAGATCTATTTATTATAATCATAAGGATTTTATTCTGATGAGACAGTGAGTTAAGATGGTGATTTTCAGAATAAATATTCAGACATGCATTTGAATAATCTGACAACATTTCTGGTTATTTTGAACACACTTGATACTATAAGTTGATAATTTTCAGTGAGCCTAGTATCTGGAAATACATATTTCTCCCTTTTGCTAGTTGATGTTCCATTCTCTTTGTAGTACAAGAACTTTTGATTAGCTGTGTTTTGATGAGGCGTAAGCATATCTTCACAGTCCAAAAGCAAGCTATTATACGTTTATTTTCCAGTTTGTGTTCTTCAAAATCTTAACTCTTCTGTTTTAAAAGGTTTTCATGTCTTCAGATAGCTTTTAATCTGTAAACTGAAGCATTTGTGGTATTTTTGGTCAGCAGAAAATATACAGTTTTGGATATTTTATTGTAACTGCAAACCTTAATTTTTATTACTTGCATGGTAAAATTTTGCATCAAGCTTGTCCATAGTTGTAGACATGCAACTGTGAAAAAATGTTGATTTATGATAATTTTCAAATAGCATACAATACAGTGAAAACCCCTAACAGCTTTGTTGAATATCAGATTGCAACTCTTCAGTTGTAACTTAATGTGTATTTATACATTATCAAATTCATATGATCTGAGTATTAACAAATATTGCACAATGAGCTAAACGTAGTCAATTTTTAATTAACAAGCAAGTTTCTGTTGGCCTTGCTAACAATATGTAACCCACACACCTAGTGTGGTTACTGAGAAATGCAAGTGGTACCTAGACCACAGCAACAGTTAAGACCAAGATACCTCTACAGCATGGGCTGGGAGCCAGCTGCCTTTTAGCTCAAGAGGGTAGAGGCTCCTATACTCCGCTTTAGAGGTCCCAGGTTCAAATCCGCCCGGTGGCAGTTACAAATAGTCTTTTTCTTCTCATTTAATTAAAATTGTTTACATGTATCAGCAGTGAGGGTTTTTTTATTTTTTACAGCACGGGATCCTAGCAGTGCAGGCCAAAAACCACTTATATTGCAAGAGCCAATCCAAGTAAAAGGTAAATATATACTATGTTGCAATGTTATAGTTCTTAGTGTGGAGTTTTCTTTTAAAGTATCTTTTCGACTTTAGAAGATACAAGACTTGAAGGAAATAATTGAACATTAGGAGGCCCATCAGTCAGTAGGAAGTGTATATGGTAGTTCTTGTCTTGGGCTTACATAAACATTTGTGGAAAAACATTCCCATATAACTTTTGGTGTCTGTGTATTTTAGAGAATGTTTGGGGAAAATGGTGCTACTCAGAAATGGAGCAAATAATGAGAAATTGTATTGCTGCCATAAACATGGCTTTAATTACCATTTGAAGCTGATTGTTCATCAGTTGATATATAGCTTTATGATTTGTTTCCCCCTTTATCCAGTCTAGTATCTTGGCCTGTCTTTCATCTCTTCATGAATGCGTGGTTAACATCTTAAACTCAACATAGGCAAAACAGATTCTTGGTCTCTTCTTTCACTGCCAGCATCAAGCCCTCCTCTCTCTCTGCTTCCTGTTGTTATGGTATAAAACAGCAACAAGTCTATTAGGAATGGTCTGCACCTTATGCATTGGAAAATCTCCCTGATAAAATCTGAATTCTTGCTGCTTTATTTTCCTTTAAATAATTTTTTAAGACTTGCCTCTTCCTCAGTACCTACAAAACTCATTCTGCTGTTTGACTAGACAGATGACATTCTGTGTCTATTCCTCCTCTTTTCTTTTTTTACTTCCTTAATAAACTGTCTCTGCTTCCATTTCCCCACATATAGTACATGTACTTAACAAAGCTGTGTCAATTCTTCACCCTATGTTTTGCCTGTATATTGTGTTCATATCTCCTAATCTTCATCAGTTTGGGCATGTATTGTTCATAAGGAAAGGTGTACTTTGTACAGTAAAACTCCAATAGTCCGGCATCCAATAGTCCGGCATCAAAATGGCAAGAGCCTAGTGAGTGAGCTTCGGCAAAAAATGAGTCACAAGGTAACAGCGGCAACTGAACTGAGCAAAAGGGTAAAAAGGCTTAAAAACTAAAACATTACAGTATACGGTATACAGTATGTACAATAAAAAGGGTTAAGAACACTTTATATACAGTATATAATGTATACAGTATATATATATAACCTGCTTATAGTACCTCCTGATAGTCCGGCATATCTGATAATCCGGCACCATCTAAATCCCATAGGTTCCGGATTATCGGAAGTCTACTGTATTACCAGAGAGCTAACTCACTCTAAAGCAAACCAAGACCTTTTTCCTAGTGAAGACACAGCATTTGTGTCTTTAAATTTGTAAGCCCTTAAGGGCAAGGATTCTCTTTGTTTTTGTATGATGTTCAGCTCAATGGAGCTATACAGGCCTTTAAGCACAATAGTATCCTAACTATTTACTGTTACAAATCTAAATGCAGTAACGAAGCATTGAAAATTCTAAAAAGGGAACAATCTTCACCTTACAATTTGTGTGATTTTTTTTTTAATGGGTTATTTTTCGCAAAATTTTTAACATTTCCTTGGGAACTCAACCTGAAATTATTCTTCAGATTTGTCTTCCATATTGATTTGAGTGGGTACTTTGTGAAATGTTGCTGATGTGTACTCTAAAATATGGACGTTCATACTCTCACTAGAGAGTTTGTTGAAAGGAAAAAAAAAAAAAAAACCCATGCCAGAGCTATTTTCTCTATTTGACAAATGTTCTTTTCTATTCCACTGCCCAAGCAACTCTTAGGCTACGTCTACACTGCACCTCTCTTGCGCAAAAGCCTATGCAAATGAAGTGCAGATTAGCGCTTCATTTGCATAATTAGTTAGGCGCCCTTTTTGCGCAAGACGCTCTTGCGCAAAAAGGAGCTGTGTAGATGGCTCCTTTTTGCGCAAAACCCCCCTCTTGCGCAAGAGCCGTTCTTCCTGAAAAAAATAATGGAGGATACAGTTTTTCAGTTCTTGTTTAGTTTTGAAAAGATCTGCAGTAATAACAAACTAATTTATAACTCTTTGGTCATCAGTGACTGATTAGAGCATATGTTTATATCTGTTTTTTTGTTTCCATAATAATTTTTAATATATTAAATGTTATCCATTGAATTTGTTCTTATTTACATTCTGTCCAGAAAATGATAAACATTTCTGTCCGCTACAAACTGCAAAGTACCTTTGTGTACTTCTGTCACTAAACATCTTTATCCCAGAATCCTTGGCAGAAGGGAAGAACTTTCATATCTCCCTTTAAATTAATGGGCTAAATTCATGATTTCCCATGGTTTACTATAAGGCTGATTTGTCTTTCAGGGCATATAATGTAGCAGGCTCCGTGTCTTTTTAATTGCACTTGGTGATATTTACCATTTTTCTTTCTTCTTTTTTTTTTTTTTTTTTTAGTTAAAGCTGTTCTTAAAAAGAGAGAATATGGACCAAAATACACACAAAATAATTTCATCACTGGTGTCAGAGCAATAAATGAGTTCTGTCTTAAATCCAGGTACAGTTGCTTAAGTGACTTCAAGTACAATTGCCTGTATATTTTTGACTTGTTCATTTGTGTTTCAGAAGTGGATAGAATGGCTTAGCCCCCTGTGGCACTAATCCTGACTGAAGTGTTTAGGCAGCACTCCAATATACACAAATTGTAGACTGAGTTGGCGTTTTATTTGAAAATGGCAAAGCTTCAAGTTAATTGCAGTCATAGTGGCTGATGAATTCAAACTTTTTCCTACACATTTTCAAGGGGCATTGTAATAGTTCAATATATGTATTATTAAAACAAAATGAATTTCATTTAAGTTTTTTCTCCAAAACCTCTACACTTCCTGTTCCCTAAAGTGTGGAATTTGCATTCCAAGAAGCTGCAAATCCTATTAGTCACTGAAGAGAAAATGCTGGCTCTGGAACAGTCAGCTTTTCACAGGGGGCACAAACAACCTTGTAGCAATAGTTAGAAACCATGCAAATCTCTGAAATATGAAGGCCTCTTAGAAGCCAAAGAAAGCTTCATGTTAAACTTTACAAACTTAGTATTATATTGGTTTACAAATGCTTACTCTATTTTTCCAGAATAAGATTTAACTCTCATCTAATTAAGTCAGGATAATAGTGAACATTCTGGACTGTTTATTGTTGCTTGTATACTTATCTCTGGCATGTCTTCCATTTATGCAATACAATTTCAATGTGTGATCTTACTTACAAAATCTGTTTGACAATTATTAAATAAGTTGTCAGTGTTTGTGGTAGGGATGTAAACGACTAGTTGACCTATCAGAGAGAGGCAGGCGGAGGGTTGGGGGAGCAGGAGCTGATGCTGGGGGGAGCTGGCTTAAGAAGATGGTTCCCCCCAGCATCGTCTCTGGGGGGGGCGAAAGAGGAAGAGGTGCAGAGAGCGGGACAGAGTGAGCCAGGAATCAGTTGACTTGGCTTGTGCCTGGTCCCTCCGCTGTGCCTCTGCTTTTTAAAGCAACTGGCGGCTCTTGATACGTTCAAAAAGCAGAGGCACAGTGGGGAGGGTTCTACGTGTCAGCTGGGAATCAGCTGATTCCCAGCTCACAACCGGTCCCCCAGCTGTGCCTTTGCCTTTTAAATGTATTAAGAGCCTAGTGGCTCTTAATACGTTTAATAGGCAGAGATGCAGCAGGGTTGGCTCTCAGCCCAGGAGTTAGCCCCGCTGCAGCTCTGCCGTTTCTCCCTTATTGACTAATCGAGTAGTCGATGGAAATTCCATCGACTAATCAATTATCTGATTACCCGCAATTTAACGTCCCTAGTTTATGGTGGTATGTTGCTCTTGGGATATGAGACACAAAAGTAGGTGAGATAATGTCTTTTATTGGACCATCTTCAGTTGGTGGAAGGGACAAGGTTTTGAGTGTGAGGTGTTCTCTTGGGGGTGCTACCTGGATTTGGGGTACCACTCAACTCCTTGACCCACCAGCCTGAGCTCCCTGTAACACTGTACTGCTGGGACACATTGCAAAGCTCTCTCTAGCCTGCTCTTTTACCAGCATATATAGAAGTAGGCAGGGACATACCCAACTGCAGTTACATGCAGGCAGGCACTTTGACCAGCCCCTGCATGAAAAGGCTTCACCTTGGGTACCGCCCAGTTCCTAAGGCACACACCTTTTCTGGAGTATAAACCCAAAGTTATACCGTCTTGTGTTGCCTAGAGAGCTGTTCAGCATAAGATCATAAAATTCACCCTTTCCCCCTTAACGTGGAAAGGAATATGCAACAATTTTGATTTCCATACACTTTTTTTAGATTAATACATTAGTTTTTGGTTTTATCACTTAAAATCCATCTTTTGTAGTTATAAGACACAGATTACCTAGCAAATAAAAAATGCAAATCTATCTTGATATACTAAATACATTGGATGTGAACAGCGTATTCTCACCATAAGAAATGATACAAGCAGGCTGCAGATCCTTAACTGGCAATCTACACTTGCTTATACCTTGGAATCCCCAGGCATTCCATTCACAGGCTAAAAATCCCTTTAGCCTGGGTTCAATACTTCCCCAAGTTTAGTCTTTGTTCTTCCCATGTCTCCAGGAGTAGTCCTGGGTGGGGAGTCAGTGAAGAACCTAGATTATGTTACTCTCCTGCCTAGCTTTTGCATATGGCGGGAACCCTTTGTTTAAATCTTGGTTCCTATGCTTGTTAGTGGAAAAATACTGACATCTCAAGAAGGAATCCAGTACCTTGGTTACTTGTCACAGCAGTCCTCTCCCACTGGCTGTTTGGAGCATTCACAGGAAGGCTCATCAGGTGGGAGATAAACTTCTCTTAAGACCTATTGTTTCTTCCTAATGTCTCATTAACCTGCATGGGCCCTTTCCAGCCAGCTATCTAGACTGAGAACATTTTGCCTACTGGGCATTGCCCAAGATAGCTACATGTGAAATAGCTATGTAGTGAGTATATGTAACTTCAGATACAAATTCAGCTATTCGTAACCTTTCTGATGACATTTAACATGACTTATCTTGCATAAAATACATCATGACTGTCATAATATCACTGTGAAGAAGATGGGGTGCAGTGTCACACTGAGCATCAGAGTTCTTCCTTAAGTCTGGAGAACATAACCTGAGTGTCTTGAGCCACATATAAGGGGGGGACATACTGTTAAGCAGAAGGGCTTCCCACATAAGAGATCATCCTTCTGCTTAACTATATGTCTGCTTTTTCTTTAGCTCAGACACTCTGGGTACCTTCTTCAAATCTGAGGAAGAGCTCTGTGATGCTGAAAACCTTGTCCATTCCACTAGCAAAATTTGGTCCAATAAAAGATATTTCCTCATCGCCTTGTGTCTCTTTAGTAAATATGAACATTTGGTGACTTTTATAGCACTTACAAGCACTAGCTCCCACCTCTCTCTCCCCTACTACAGTAAAATTGTCTGGCAATTGTCTCCAATTGTCCAGCATCCAGTGGTCCGGCACTCCTGATAGTCCGGCACCAACTGGAACCCGGAACTGCTCTGGACAGCTGGACAATTGGAGCTGCCCAGAGGAGGCAGTGGAGAGGGGGCGAGAGGCAGGCAGCTGTTTAGGGCGGGCGTGGGGGTGTTGGCGGGGAACGGCGCGGCGAGGGGCGAACCCTCTGCCATGTTGCAGGGAGGCGGTGGAAGCCCCGCACAGCCGGCTTGCAAGCGGGGAAACTCAGCCGCCGGCTTGTGAGCGGCAGCGGCAGAGAGGGGCCGAGAGGCAGGGGGCGAGAGGCAGGCAGCGTTCGCTGACCCCACCCCACCCGCCCACCTAAACAGCTGCCTGCCTCTCGCCCCCTCTCCGCCGCCACCGCATGCAAGCCAGCTGCGCGGGGCTTCCACCGCCTCCCCGCAACACGGCGGAGAGTTCGCCCCTCCCCGCGCCGTTCCCCGCCGACACCCCACTCAGTGCAGGTCCCGGCAGACCTGTCACAGCACCCGGCCGGAGTACCTCTCGATACTCCGGCATATCCGATAATCTGGCACCCCCTGGGGTGCCGGATTATCGGAAGTCTACTGTACCTCTGTAGCAGAGGGTGTGTGTGTGCGTGTGTGTGTGCGTCCGTCCGACCATGCAGGTTAACCGATGAGCCCAGGCCTCACATTGTGGCCTAATGGGTAAGGCATTAGCCCCAGAGCCTGACATTGTGTGTTTGAGCCCTGCCCCCTGCCAGCACCCAGGGTCACATCATTGATCGTGTACATGAGTACATATTAACATCCCTACTTCACACGATACATAGCCAACCTATGGAACTCCTTACTAGAGGATGTTGTGAAGGCCAGGATTGTGTTTTAAATGGGAAACCCCCACTTCTTGTTAATTCTTTTAAACTTGCCATGTTAAGGAAGAATTTAGGGTAGATTTTGGAACATAGGTTTTTTGGTTTTTTTTAAGGATCAGTACATTTGATCTTCTTTGTGTAGCATGAACATGTTTTTTGTTGCTTCCATTTGTTTCTATCCTTCAATAGTGATCTAGAACAGCTGAGGAAAATCAGACGACGAAGCCCCCATGAGGACACTGAAGCTTTTACTGTGTTTTTGAGATCAGATGTGGAGGCAAAGTAAGAATTGTTTAAAAAGGAAATTATTTGATAATTTGAGTTACTTAACACCTTATCTCATGTAAAAGATTTGCTTTATATTTGAAAGGGCAGTAGTAATTTGCTTCTCTAAGTGCATGTATATGTGCCCACTATCATAGTAACTCGGTACAGTGTACACATTTGAAGGGTCACATTGTATATCCAAAGGGAAATCTAACTCTTCCCCTAAACTATTTTATCCTGTGAGATAAATCTAGGTGGATTTCTTCCAGAGAAATATTGAAAAGCTGTTATGCTACTCTATTGTTAATGAAGGCTTGGGTTATGTAATTAAAAACTTTACATTCTAAGCAAACAATTATAATATACAATATAGTGTGTGGGAATCAAAAGGATTTCTAAATTATTTGTATTTTGTGCAGGTCTCTAGAAGTTTGGGGAAGCCAAGAGGCTCTTGCTAGAGAGAGGAAACGGCGTAAAGAAGCAGAGATAGAATACAGAGAAAGTAAGTGTAGTGTTTTCATATGTCTACAAAATTCCAATCTCTTGCCCCACCTGGGAGAATAAAACATACCTTTGTTTGGATGTCTAACATACATATGCTTTTGAGGTATAGTTGTGCCTATGAGAAACGTGTGAATGCAGGACATATATGTGGTGTGTTTAAATGAGTTAATCTTAACTGAATTTATCCTTGCTTTTGTGGATTAATTTGTAAGTATTGGTAAACAACCTTGAGCAAAGCTTTTATTTTGTTTTTGAAAATTTACAAAAATACTCAAGCTTGGACTTTTTTCTATTTTGCACTATTTGAACTACTGATTCAGGATACCTTCATCTTATGTAACTTTAGTCCACTGCTTTTAAAAGTCTGTATTCTGATGGATGATCCACTGTTTTCTTTACACCAAAATTGTAGATTTTATTCATAATCTCAGCAACATTTGATTACAGCAACTCAGCCAATTCAGTATTTATAACTAATTCAATTTTGTCACTTGTTGGAAACATTGGCCAATTAAAATTCTAGCAGAAATAATATTCTTTGAGGTTATGCAACTTTAAAATTAGAAGTCTGTTCTTAGAAATAAGTTTGCTATTGAAAAAGCTGAAAGGAAACAGGGTCTGATCCTGCAAACACATAGCACCTTTTTAACTTAACACGGGTGTAGTCGCATTAGAAGAGGAGTACACTTACTCATGTCTGCAAGTGTTTGTAAAGTTGTTAAGGCTAGAAACTGTCAAATATTGCAAAGATGAATCAGAAAATTTAGCTACCAGATCTTAATGTGAAAGCAAGACTGAAAATTGAATAATAAAATCTGAGTGGTACCATGCTTTTAACTGGCTCACATTTCTTGCATTAGAGCACTGTCCTTTTGAAATGGGAATTACCACTAATATTGTTTCCTT
Source organism: Rafetus swinhoei (assembly GCA_019425775.1). Classification (NCBI taxonomy): domain Eukaryota; kingdom Metazoa; phylum Chordata; order Testudines; family Trionychidae; genus Rafetus; species Rafetus swinhoei. The sequence goes on from CM033449.1 coordinate 46,011,314, forward strand.
GTATTCCCCTGTCTGTCTGTACCAGTCTGTTATCTCTTGTATTCTGCTTAGATCGTGAACTCTTTGGGACAGGGACCATCTTTTATGCTCCTTTTGTGTAGTTAACACAATAGTGTCCTGGTTCATGAATAGTGCTGTGGTATTACGAATAATAATAAGAATATTTGTGATAGCGCACCAGTATAGGAAAAAGGGTTCTGAAGTTGAGGGTGCTGAAGATCTTCCCCAGTGCTTTGGCCTTTTACGCTAGGTGAAAGAGACAGAACTACATAAAGGTGTGCTAGAAGGCCAGATCTGATCATGGGATAAATCGTCCAGCACAGCAACTGTGGGAGGACAGCTGTAAGGCTACCGTCCAAAGACCCTTTTACAAGCCCTGACAGATGTGTCAATAGTGGGGGAAGTGTGTCAAGGGCAGGATCATAGCACATAGAACTGTGGAGATTGTGGGCAGCAATGAGACAGACTGTTGTTACTTAGACCCTCAGGGGCTCTTTGTTTTATGCCAGGACCTGCAGAACATCCCAGAATTAGAAGGCTGCAAAACTGGTTTAGAGCTACCATACCACCCTTTCCCCTGGGCTGGAGATTGTGTGGCATCTCTTAGAGATGACCTACAGAATCTCATTCCTAAACTTAAATTATTTTCTAGATGTGATGAGTCAACTAAGACATTTGTCAGCATTTTTGGAAAAGAGGATAATTTTCAGTTTCAATTCCAATGCAGAGTATTTACTGTGTTTTAACTGGATTCTGTTAAGAAACAGAGATCTGTCAAGAAATCTAAATTTGACCAGATCTTCTTGTTTAATATCAGTGCAGTCGTATGTAGTAGAAAATGTACCTGAGTTGTGCAAAGAAAAGAAATCTTGAAATCCTGAAATTATTTTCAGTTGCTAAGTGCAACTGAAAAAACTTAACAACAACAAATAGTCTAGTAGCACCTTAAAGACTAACAAAACCATGTAGATGGTATCATGAGCTTTTGTGGGCTCAACCCACTTCTTCAGATGACACAAGTACTATATGTAATTAGTTGTCTTATTGCAGATCTGTTTAAAAACCAAAAGCTATTAAAGGAGTACAAAGATTTTCTTGGGAATACTAAGGTAAGAGATCAATTTATTCCTTTGGAGAAATCATCATTCAGGTATGTTCATGTTTGCTTAGAGCACGTTTCTGAGAAATAGGACGTGGGGGAAAAATGTATATGTGGTCTTACAAGATTTTATTGAAAGTTTATAAATACCCAGTAATGTGTTTTTATATCATTCTGATTTTATTACTGTCTTAAATTAAAGAAACACACCACTATTTCAGTGGAATCTGAAAATATCATCGCGTGACCCTTTTGTAATGAGTTTGGTTTGTGGATCTCCTCTCCCAGATTTCTAATCGTTGTCTCACTGTGATTCCATCCCAGGTCTCTGGCAACTTGCTCAATGTGTGCAATACACAAAGTTAAAATCATTTCCTCAGCTTCTTTTGGCTTCCTTGCTTCCCTTTCCCCAAATGACCTAGGTGAATGAGCTCCTAAGTCCAGTCCTGCTGAGTGATTCCTGACATGGCTTTCTGCTGGATTCTGGTTCCTCTTTTCACTCTTTGTATGGTTGCAGTGGCCTCTGGTGGAGGCTGCTATGCTTACTTAACCACCTTCACAGCCATTCCTACACTTTCTGTTGAGCTGAAAAGGAGTGGATAATTTCATGGAGATGGTCAAGAGCTCCATAGACCCCAGTTTGGGAACTTCTACACTAAAACTAGGTATCTTAATTATGCATGAGATGACATGGTAAATCTAGTGAGGTGTCCATTATAAACTATGGGATTATGCAGAGTGATACCTCAGCAGTTACAGGACTTCTAGTACTAAATGTTATTTTATGTGGTATACAGTAGACTACTGATGGTCTTCATAAAACCAGGTTTTAGCTATATTACTACTTCATTGTTTCAGTTTAGGAATTTCTTTTAGCATTCTCTCATTTCTATCTAGCCCCGTTCCAGCACAGCTGCAATGATGCTCAAGGGACCAGGAAAGGTGGTGATGGTTGCTATTTGCATGTAAGTTTAGAAAGTAAATGTTCTGTAAATACAAGAGTAAAAAATTGTATATCCTAGAAATGGAAATAGTCTGTATATTTGAGTTACAGGTCCTAATGTTCTTTATAATTCTGCAGCTATGAAATTTGCTGAAGAGCCCATCTTTCCTGCAGCAATATGACCCAGAAAACAGCCTTTTAATTAAATGAAATTAAAGACAATTTTTTTAAAAAATGGGTGCCTTTACTAGGCTCTAAGTCAGTATTTAGGTACTAGTTAAATAAATGGCATGAGTTTCCAAAGTGCGGAGAATCCAGCATCTCTCATTGACAAAGGAAACTTGAAGAGCAGCAAAAACATTAGTTTCACTTCCCTTTCTCTGTAATATAATAAAACAAGTGATAGCAGTTAGGTCTTGTTACTCTTTAATTACTTTTAGGAGATAATCAGTATAGATTTTGTATTCTGTGGAGTATTACAAATGTATAAAAACTCCACTTATCCTTTGTAAAAACAAACATGATTTTTCACTGTACATAATCTGCAATGTAGTTAATAGTAATAATTAGCAAAATTCTCTCTAGATAGTTTATTCTAGTTTGTAGACTCAAATCTTAGTTGAAATTAATGTATTCATTTGCATGTCTTGAAAAACTGAGGCTAGGCTCCTTTTTAGGAGTACATTAATCTATATTTTGAGATCAGAGAGGGACTAGTTTTTCAAAGCTGGTCAGCTAAACAATTAATGGTTAAAGTAGCAACCAAAATTCTTGAAGGTGAATGGCATAGGAAAGCCCCTCCTGCATTTGTATGATGTAGAAAGAGGGCTTCATATATTTTGAAACAAGATTGTTGTTTTTCAAGTTAGAAATGTTGTGTCTGCTTTTGCTGGAGAGTTTTCTTAAGAACCCCATCAGAAGAAGGGGAGGAATGTTGAATTTTTCACAAAGGTGATTTCTTCCCTAAGTATTTATCAGGAGTTTGAGTTAAGTAAAACAAAAACCTCACCTTTAAATAAACCTGATTGAGAACTATCAATAGTTTTCTGCAGAGTTTACCTACAAGAAAAGGAAGTTGAGACTGAATATTTCTAAACAAACAAAAAGAATACAACTTTTTAGAGGAGCATAGTTATGGTGACCATATTTTCTGAATCAAAATTAGCAACACCCCCTGACCCCTATTAGCCACGCCCCTGACCCCCATTAGCCATGCCTCTGGAGGTAACACTGTCGGGGTCAAGATGGACACATGACCAGAAGTAAAAGGGGTCATGTGACCCCCCTCTAAGAACTTTTCCCACCATCCTCCTACCAATAGGGATGAGTTTGGCCCCCACCCAACCCCCCTCATGCAATTATCCTGCAATTGCATTAACCCAATTTGTGTCACATTAACTCGGGAGAGGAGAAGAGAAGGCTGGGGGAAGTGTTCCCTGTAAGAGTTTCTTCCCACGAGCGGAATGAATGTTGTGTTGTGCACCAGTACTGAGTTCATGTGACTTGTTTGGATGTGCCACTGTGGCATCCAAGTTATTAATAAATATCTTACAAACATCTATCTTTTCCCTCTGCTGCCTTGTCTCCTCCCCTTACACCATCAGTTCCCCTGGTGCCAGCTGCTTCCCCCCCGCCCCCCCAACCTTCCTCTGCTGTCCTGACTCCTGCCCTTCTCACTGCCTTCAGCCCTCGTGGGGCTTGTGGAGCATGGCTGTGCGAGCGGGTCCGTGCACTGCTGCTCCCCCAGTGGAGTGGGAAGGGGCGGGGGGAGAAAGGGCCGTGCAAAGAGTACACTGGCAGAGCCCGAATGTACCCCGGTCTGCAGCGCTCCAGCCGGGCTCTGCGCAGTCTCTGCCGGGACTCTGGCGGCAGCTCCCAGGAGTGGCTCACTGGCTCCGACCAGCACCCCTCCCCCTCCGGCAGAGGTGGCAGCCGCCTGTGACTGGAGGAGGCTGGGCTGGAGGCTGTGCATGGCGGAGGCAATCTCGCAGCGGGAGGGAAGGGCCATGGGAAGGTGGCGTGCCAGACAGTGGCACGTGCTGCAGGGGAGCTTGGTGCTCCGGATGCTGCGTGCCACCAGCAGCGACCCTGGGTGCCCACTCAAAGAAGCAAGGGAGCTGCTTATGTGCCGGGTAGAGGCAGGGGGTTGCTGCTGTGCTGCGCTAGTGCTGGGTGTCTGCGAGGGTGTCCTGGAGAGGGGGGGAAATGGCGGTGCTGTTTGTAGCCACATCCCAGTAGGTTTTCCGGGACATTTGTTGCCTTTATCGGGACACCGGGACAGAACCCTTAAATCTGAGACTGTCCCGGAAAAAAAGGGACGTATGGTCATCGTAAGCATAGTGAATCTTTTAAACATGTTCACTTCATTTTTTTTGAAAAGTGTGAATATTTTCTCAGCTTCAAAGGAAGGTGTAATAAGTAAAATAGCAAGAAATATTAGAAAAATAGTAATTTTGGGGATTATAAAGGAGAAACTGCAATTTTACAGATCCTACTCCTGTTTGTTCAGACAGAAAGATCAGGAAAGTAATTTGACTGTAAATTTCCCTTTTCTGTCACTCAAGTGATTCTGTTATTAACCACTCTATATTGTCCATGAAATAAATGTACAATAGCCCTCATGTACATGCCCTCAAAGTGGGTCTCTGAGACTCATCAATATTTGGGGGACAAGCCCTATGTCGTAACTGAAGTGTAACTACCTTCATAGATTGCTAACAGCAGGTATGTGTGCATAAACATAGCAAACAAAAGCTGTATTTCAAGATCAATTAGAAGAACACAGCAGAAAAAACCCCTAATATTTGCCAAATAGCATAAATATCAAGGATATAAATCTTTTATTATGTGGCTTACTAGAGGTGGTTATACTGTCATGCTAACATTGTTATGTTTAAGGTGGCACTTTCTAAGAGAATATTTGCAGTGGTTTAATTTTAAAAATTATAACTTTTCCAAAATCTTGGGAAGAAATGTATCCTATATGTTCTTATTCTAGAAGTTAATATTGGAAGGAATTGTGTTCAACCATTTTCAGATTGTTTTCATTTGAAAAATGTTCAGATGCATTATTTATCTACTTTGCAGTTTTACTATGCACTTGGTGTAGTAGTTTATGAAGGTTTAAAAGGTTGTGAAATAAATCATGAACAAGTGAAAGGCAGTGGTGGTGTATTTTATTTTTCTTTTAGTTTGTATGGATCTCTAGCAAAGTGCATGTGGATCTGAATAGTCATACAAATACCAGACAGTTTTTGATAGTTGTGACATTTGGGCTATGTCTACACTGGTGGCTTCTTGTGCAAGAACATCTTGTGCAAGGGTTCTTGTGCAAGAAGTCTTGTGCAAGAAAACGTCCACACTGCCATGTGCAAAGCTGTGCTTTTCACAAGAGCGCCCATGGCAGTGTGGATGCTCTTGCGCAAGGAAGCTCTGATGGCCATTTTAGCCATAGTGCTTTCTTGCGCAAGAAATCCCTGCCGAGTGTCCACACTGCCCTCTTGCGCAAGAGTTCCTGCACAAGAGGGCTTACACCCGTTAAAAAAGAGCGTAGCTCTTGCGCAAGAAGCCCTCTCTTACCACGCCGTACTGTAAATTTCCTTGTGCAAGAGCGGGCGGGCAATGTGGACGCTCTGCGAATTCTTGCGCAAGAAGCCGTGAGTGTAGACATAGCCTTGGGGATTCAACACAAGCCAATATGGGGTGTCACTGCCTGTACTTCTATTCTGGGTGCCTTAAATGCTCTCAGCCCAGGCAACATATGAGCAGGAAGGTCACACCCTGGCTTCTGCCACCCGATTACTGTTTGCATAGTAATCACTATGCTGTTCTGAATTTTCCCCAAACTGTGTCTCTGCAGTGTCCAGCCCTCTCCTGGAACACTCCTAGAAGCTGAGTTTGCTGCTCCTTTAAAGAGACAGAAACCATAGCTTGTTACTTCTACTGAAGATAACTATTAGTTTAATTCAGCTCAAAGCACTGGGTGGTTTAGATTAAAAAGTAAAAACATTTATTCACTCAAGATGTTCTGAGTTCAAATATAAGAGGTAAAGATAGAAAGGGTTACAAATAAAGTAAAAATACTGTTTCTACTGGCTAACACACAATGTAACAAGCTGCAGCCTTTGTTTAGGGCACAGGTTGTACCTCCCTGGCATGCTTGGGACCTGAGCAGTCCTGAACCAGGGAGTTTGCTGGACTAGAAGAGGTCCAAGGCTGCTCCTGGGTGCCATCCCCAGACACTGGGCTTTACTCTCAGCCCTGGCCTGGACTGTGCTCCTGACCCTGGTGAGCCAGGGCTTCCTGGTCCAGCAATAACCATGGCCCTGTCAGACCTGGGATGTTGCCATGCCAGAGTGTCTCAGATTTCAGAAGTTTCCTCAAGTGTCTTCCTTTTTGAAAAAAGGTAAGATGCTTGTTTTTTTAGTCCAGTGTTTCTCAACCAGTGGTACAAGTACCCTTAGGGGTACTCGAGAGAAGTCTGTGGGGTACTTCAGCACAACTGAAATTTGGAGAAAACTTAATTTTTGTTGTAAGTTTTATAGTGCTTTGTTATTTTTGTACTTTTTATAACCAAAAATTTCATCGCCTGCCTGGCTACAATTAAGTTGTTTAAACAAATGTGTTGCAATGGTAGAAAAAAATTGTGTGTGTCTGAAAACTGTAGGTATTGGGGTACTGCTAATTTTATTTTTTTTTAAAAGGGGGTACTTATAATTTTGTTTTAAAAAGGGGTACTTTATAAAAAAAGGTTGAGAAACACTGTTCTAATCTTCTCAGGTGAAGGATAACTTAAGGATTCTCTGCTCCTTTCTTTGAAAATTGTGTCTCTTTAAGTTCATTGTCTCTGCTTTGAAATGCAGGAAGGTTTCTTGCCTTTGCAGTCTCCATTCCCCACACTGGGATTGTTAAATTGGATACAGATACAAATTTTGTATCTGTGAAGGCCTCTCTAAATGATCACTTTTATTCCACTTGCTGTCCTTTGTTTGCCTGACATGCAATGTTCTTTTCTTTCTTTGATTACATCTTGCTCAATTTATATGGGAGATACATTGATGCAGGCAGGACCACATTCCTTTGATTGGAAAAAACCCATTGATCAAATCCCTCTGGCATGCTTGGTTTTAAATGCATTTAAGTCATACACATCTATAATCTTTTGTGGATTGATCATTTTTCTTGTGTGATGTATGTTTTATCAATGAGTTATTAGTTTTCCAATGACATCTTACATGACACCTTTGAGATACTGATTATAACAATTGTGAGCTGTCAATTCAGGTGAAACTCACTCTTGGGCATCAGGGAGCTCCTTTTCTTTAGGCCTAAGGATGCTCTTAGGGTTACAGTGGTAGATTGTTTCATGAATAGCTCTCTGAATCTGTCTCCCTGATCCGTGTTTACTGTCTCTAACCTAGGCTGCACAATAATATATAGTTCTTTTCACAAGTAGCTCTCAAAGCATTTTACAGTTGAGAAAGAAGTTAGGTTGGGTTCTAACACCTCAAATTAGTATGCAGATTTTTGCATAGCCCTCAAATGTATTGTCCCCAAATATGGAATTTGGAGTCATGCAGTAAAATGGCATCACTCCTGTTGAGTGTCTCTCCTTTGTCATCTTCAAAGGCAGGAATCCCACAGCTTTACTAGATCTTCAGATAAATAGACTAACATCCCTCCCCCCTTTTCTTGTAGCAATGTAACTTTTTTGCATTTAGTCAGGAAAGTATGGTCATGATTCCTGTAGCAACTTGTTTGCATTTCTCATTAGTGCTAAAACTGGTGTATTATGGATAGGATGAACAACATTGTAATTAAACACAGGACTGGGAACCTGGACAACTGAAGTCTTTTCACTTTTGCTACAGGTTTACGCTGGTTCTAGGTTATTTATTAACCTATGTGTCTGTGTTCCCATTTGTAAAATGTGAAATCATACATCCTTAATCTTTGGTATGAGACTAAATTGAATTTTGTAAAGCATATTTAAATCCTTGAATGAAAAGCATTAGAAAAGAAAATTTACTTAGCGCTTAAATAACAAGATGATAAGCACCTTAGGAATTCCTTAGATAAGTCCTTAAAATTATCATCATAATCAGTAATGTGCTCAATTCTGTATATGCCCAAGAGGCAGATATATGGTTGCAGAATGATATACAATATTCAATTTCTTGGTTTTTGTTTGTCAAAAAGCACAGCTATAGCATTCCATTAACTCTTTGTTTATAAAGGATTAAAAAGCCCATTTGGCAGTTGCCTTTTGAGAATACCAATTTTGAGCATTCTTCATTACCAGTAATTTTAAGAAGTTGTAACTAGAAAGGACTGTTATAACCCTATGATAGACTGTAACACAGAGCATAGAATTTCACCCAGTGTCTCCAACGCCCAATTGTTGAACTAAATCATATGTTTTAGAAAGAAGCTAATTTTTTAGAAATACACTTGCCAATGCTTATACTACTATTTATTATTAAGAGCTGTACTCTGGTCCATAGAAGATACATATATCAACATGATGCTTTTCCTAGAGAGCTTGTAATCTAGAAAGTACTTTAGAAAGACAAAAGGACACTGGGACACTTAGAGGGGAGGAGTTCATTTAACTTTTTCTTCCTAATATCATGCTTCTTTCTCCAACAACAACCTCTCTGTATTCTTGGAAGGAACTTCAGTGAAATGAGATTGGGAGGTTGCAGCTGACACACACTCAGATTGAGGGGGACTTTGTATAAAAAGGCATAAAGATCTAAATGAGAGAAAGAAGGGTCTTGCTAAGGCTTGTGCTGTTGTGCTAAGGTGGCAAGGATGGTCTGACGTTTATAAATTGGGAGGTAGTTGTGCAGTGTCTTGAAGGTGAGGGCAGAAGGACTGCAATTTTCAAAAGTATAGCTTATGATATACAGTTAATAAAATTTACATTTCTCAAAATACTATCTCCCCATATACTCTGTTTAATTTGTTTTTAATCTAGTAAATATTGCTGAAGATGTGTAAACATTCATTATATGTACTATTTACTGATAAATTGACTTTTAGTGAAATTTAATTTCCTTATTTGGTAACATATAGTTATAAAAATACCTTTGATTTCACTGTGATTTAAAATACTGAATGTTAATTTTCATATATTTCTAATTCAGCTTTCTTCTCTCTACAGAAATGGGTTGAATTTTTTCTTTAAATTACTTGCTTGGGTTTACACGGGTTCTGCGAGCATGTTTTCAGAAGCTATACATTCTTTAGCAGACACTTGCAACCAGGTGAGTAGTGTTTCCTTTCCTCCCTTTAACTTAAAGGAGTTGTAGTTAGCTTCCAAGGAGGAATGCAGACCCTTGAAACAGTTTTGTTAGTAGTAGATAAGAAGATTACTCTCAATTCAGAAATTAAGTGTCTGTCTTCTGGTGATAGTTGAGTAGGGTAAAAAACTGCAGTGCACATGATGTGTAGAGGGAAAGTAGCACATAGCACATTTTTGAGAGGGGTTGGAACATCTGAGAACTGCTCTGAGAAGCTTCCTTGGGGCTTGTTTTCTAAAATAACACTATGAAGATGGAGGGAGAGAGAGGCTGGAGACCAAAAGTAGAGCCTTCAAGTTCTTTCTATGGCTTTTATTTACCTTACTGAGATGAATTTTGTAACTTCCATTTTTGGAAATAGCATAGCTCCAGACTGGCTCTAACCTGTGGAATATTGCAGCGGTTTTGCCTATTTTAACACTTCAGTGGACATATATGTATTAATGTCTGTGGTTTGCATGCCTTTCATCAGAAAGTAAAATAGCAGGTAACACTTCAATAAGAATAGCTTTGTATTTCCACAAGTGCAACAGCCATTTTAACAGTGTCAGGGCTGATCAAACACTTTACTTACATAGATTATCACATCTAGGAGAGCATGCCTTCAAGTTTCAGTTAACTTATACTAAATAATTCCTGCGTTGCAAATCAAGGCATTGTATTAGATAATATAATATGCTGTTATGCATAATCTGTTGTGAGGGCACACTTGTTTATAGTATGGACATGCAGTTTTTGTAGTATTTGAATATATTTTTGGCTGTAATATAGAAGTGAAATCATTTAAAGAAGGGGGTAAGAATTTAGTTTGTCAACTTGTATGGTGATTTAGGCATAACCTTGTCAGAGAATGATGGGGCTACATAGCGAGTGGCCCTGGATTGTTCTTGGAAGCATCACCAATGAGAGTTCTGAGAACTAGAGTGCTGTCATGGAAGGGTATAAACTGTTCAGGAAGAACAGGCAGGGGAGAAAAGGAGGAGTTGCTGCACTGTATGAAAAGAGCACTATGATTGCTCAGAACCCCAATATATAGAGGGAGAAAAGCCTGTTGAGAGTCTATGGGTTAAGTTTAGAGGTGCAAACAATAGCAGTGATGTTGTGGTTGGTATCTGCTACAGGCCACTGGATCAGGTGGATGAGGTAGATGAGGCTTTCTCTCAGTTGTCTGAAGAAGCTTCCAGATCGCAGGCTCTGGTTCTCATGGGGGACTTTAATCATTCTGACATATGTTGGGAGACCAATACAGCAGTACTCAGACAATCCTGGAAGTTTTTGGAGAATGTTGGGTATAACTTCTTGGTATAAATGCTGAAGGATCCGACCAGGGGCCATGCGCAGCTTGACCTGCTGCTCACAAACAGGGAGGAACTAATAGGGGAAGTAGAGGTGGGTGACAACCTGGGAAGCAGTGATCATGAGATGGTAGATTTCAGGATCCTGATCAAAGGAAGAAAAGAGAGTAGTAAAATACACACCCAGGACTTCAGAAAAGCAGACTTTGACTCCCTCAGAGACCTGATGGGCAGAATCCCCTGAGATGCTAACATGACGGGGAAAGGAGTCCAGGAAAGCTGGCAGTATTTTAAAGAAGCCTTATTAAAGGCACAGGAAGAAACCATCCCGATGCGCAGCAAGAGAAACGAATATGGTAGGAGACTGGATTGGCTTACCGGGGAAATCCTTGGTGAACTTAAGCACAAAAAGGAAGCTTACAAGAAGTGGAAACTTGGCAGATGACTAGGGAAGGGTATAAATGTATAGCTTGAGAATACAGGGGAGTTATCAGGAAGGTGAAAGCGCAATCGGAATTGCGACTAGCAAAGGATGTGAAGGGTTACAAGAGAGGTTTCTACAGGCATGTTAGCAAGAAGAGGGTGATCAGAGAGGGTGTGGGGCCCTTACTGGATGAGGGAGGTAACCTAGTGACAGATGATGTGAGGGAAAGCTGAAGTACTCAATGCTTTCTTTACCTCTGTCTTCACAGACAAGGTCAGCTTCCCAAATGCACTAGGTGACGCAATATGGGAAGAAGGTGGACAGCCCTTGGTGGGGAAAGAACAGGTTAGGAACGATTTAGAAAAGCTAAACGTACACAAATCCATGGGTCTGGATTTAATGCATCCAAGGGTACTGAGGGAGTTGGCAAATGTCATTGAGGAGCCTTTGGCCATTATCTTTGAAAAGTCGTGGAGATCGGGGAAAGATCCTGGATGATTGGAAAAAGGCAAATGTAGTGCCCATCTTTAAAAAAGGGAGGAAGGACGATCCAGGGAACTATAGACCGGTGAGTCTTACCTCAGTCCCCAGAAAAATCATGGAGGGGATCCTCAAGGAATCCATTTTGAGGCACTTGGAAGAGGGGAAAGTGATCAGGAATAGTCAGCATGGATTCACAAAGGGCAAGTCATGCCTGACCAATCTTATTAGCTTCTATGATGAGGTAACTGGCTCTGTGGGTATAGGAAAGTCAGTGGATGTGATATACCGTGACTTTAGCAAAGCTTTTGATACGGTTTCCCACAATATTCTTGCCAGCAAGTTAAGGGAATATGGATTGGATAAATGGGCTGTAAGATGGATAGAAAGCTGGCTAGAAGGTCGGGCCCAGCGGGTAGTGATCAATGGCTCGATGTCAGGTTGGCAGTCGGTTTCTAGCGGAGTGCTCCAAGGATTGGTTCTAGGACCAGTTTTGTTCAACATCCTTATTAATGACCTGAATGAGGGGATGGATTGCACCCTCAGCAAGTTTGCAGATGACACTAGGGGCAGAGGTAGATACATTGGAGGGTAGGGATAGGGTCCAGAGTGACCTAGACAAATTGGAGGATTGGGCCCAAAGAAATCTGATGAGGTTCAATAAGGACAAGTGTAGAGTCCTGCACTCGGGACGGAAGAATCCCAAGCATTGTTATAGGCTGGGGACTGAATGGCTAAGTAGCAGTTCTGCAGAAAAGGACCTGGGGGTTACAGTGGATGAGAAGCTGGATATGAGTCAACAGTGTGCCCTTGTTGCCAAGAAGGCTAATGGCATATTAGGTTGCATTAAGAGGAGCATTGCCAGCAGATCCAGAGAAGCGATTATTCCCCTTTATTTGGCTCTGGTGAGGCCACATCTGGAGTATTGTGTCCAATTCTGGGCCCCCCACTACAGGAAGGATGTGGACACATTGGAGAGGGTCCAGCAGAGGGTGACCAAAATGATTAGAGGGCTGGAGCATATGACCTATGAGGACAGGCTGAGGGATTTGGGTTTGTTTAGTCTGCAGAAGAGAAGAGTGAGGGGGGGGATTTGATAGCAGCCTTTAACTTCTTGAAGGGAGGTTCCAAAGAGGCTGGAGAAAGGCTGTTCACAGTAGTGACAGATGGCAGAACAAGGAGCAATGGTCTCAAGTTACAGTGGGGGAGGTCTAGGTTGGATATTAGGAAAAACTATTTCACTAGGAGGGTGGTGAAGCACTGGAATGGGTTACCTAGGGAGGTGGTGGAATCTCCATCCCTAGAGGTTTTTAAGTCTCGGCTTGACAAAGGCCTAGCAGGATTTAGTTGAGATTGGTCCTGCCTTGCGCAGGGGGCTGAACTTGATGACCTCCTGAGGTCTCTTCCAGCTCTATGATTCTAACAACATTATCAATACTTGGCACTTTTACTCAGAACTACTGGTCTCTTCTAGTATTTTTGTAGCCAGCTTGTGTCTCAATAACATCCTGTGTTTTCATACATGTAATTTGGTAGACAATTTCTGAACTAATAGCAGAATTGTTAATTAATGAACTCATGCTGATATTCTAGCCTAAAGCCTTGGAAATGGAAAGAAACTGGAGATTCTCTTAGCTATCTTGTCTCTGATTTAGTGAAGTTTGGACTAATACTTCTGCTTGGTTTTTCAGTTTATCTGAATTTCAGATATTTAGAAATATTACTCTTCCTTTCTAAATTAATACTTTCCTATACCACTAAACATGTATCAGGCGAGGTTCAGTGAAGAAGATACAGGATGGGATTCAGGAGACCGGGGGTAATATTCTTGGTAGGGATGTCTACATCGTTAGATGACTATACCATTAACCGGTAATCCTGCACGTATCAACTTGTCAACTACACGCATTCTCCCCCCCTTGCTGCCTCTGTATTAGAAGCAGCAAGGGGGGAGAGGTGGGAGCTGATGCCCCCCATTCCTGTGCGACTGCCTCTGATAGAGAGGCAGCAGCGCAGAGGGTGAGGGGGGCAGGCAGGAGCTGATATGCATGGGGATCTGGCTTTTAAGCACACTGGCTGCCACCCCCACTCTCGGGGACTATCAAATAGTCATGTAACTTCTAAAATTTGATGTGGTTACACGACTAGTCAATTACACACTACCTAACATCCCTAATTCTTGGCTCTGCTACTGATCTGCAGAGTGGCAAAGGCAAGTTGCTTCACTTCTATGTGTCTGTCCTCTCTGGTGAGGCTCATCCACCATGGCAGATTGCCCTGCTAGGACAGTGGTTCTCAACCACAGGTCCTGGGGTATGCAGAGGTCTTTCTCATCTAGATATTTTGTCTAGTTTTTACAACAGGCTACATACAAAGCATGATTGAAGTTGGTATAAACTAAAATTTCATACTGACAGTGACTTGTTTATACTGTTATACTGAAATGCAAGTTCAATATTTATATTCCAATTGGTGTATTTTATAATATGGTAAAAGTAAGAAAGTAAGCCATTATTCCATAACAGTGTGTTGTGACCTTTTTTTTTGGGGGGGGGGGAGGGAATGTATTTTTGTATGACTTGGTAAGCGGGTAGTTTTTAACTGAGGTGTAATTTGGAGGAATGCAAGACAAATCATACTCTGGAAAGAGAGACAGTAGTGTGGAAAGGTTGGGAGGCATTGACGTAGGAATAGGAAAACACTGATTTCAAACCAGAGTAATCAGGCCTGGTCAGCCAGTTTGTAAAATTGTTGTTAATGACACATGCTTAGGGTCACATCAAAGTCAGGGTCCATTTTGGTCAATTTCAAGGCCAAGGATTTTTAAAATTAGTCAGTTTCACATTTTCAGATGTTTACTGCTTTGTAACCATAGGGGTCCTGACCCAAAAGGCATTCAGGGTTTTGGTGGTGGGGGTGGCAGTCTGGAATTGCCCTCCTTAATTCTACCCTGCTGCTGGCAGGGGTGCTATCTTCAGAGCTGGGCAGCCAGAAAGGAAGGCTGCTGGCTAGGTGCCCAGTCTTCCTCATGCCTGCAGTAGCGCACAGGTGAGGGTCAAAGGGCATTGAGATATGCATTATACCATATATCCAGTTTTCCTGGCAGTCTCTTGCCTCCAGAATGGGGTTGTAGCTGGAGCCACTGCCAGTGTACGTGGAATGGGGTGACAGCTGGGGCCATTGAGCTTCTTGCAGATGGGAAAGGTTCCTGGAGGTGGATCTGCAGGGGGGAGAAGTCTCATCCCTTCCCATTCCCATTCTGGAGTAGCAGCTGGAGTCCCCAGCTATGCACCAGGTTTCACAGTCTGTGGCATGTCTTTCACAGCTGTGAATTTGGTAGGAGCATACACATGATCTGTAGGTCAACCCTGCTGACCTGGGCTAATGGGGCAGGGCAAAGAAGACAGAAGATGTGTTTCATACTTATACCTCAGTCTGGTTTTTTTCCCCCTCTGGTGTAAGTCACATTACATTTCACTTCTCGACTCCTTTTCCGTTTACGCTAGATTAGAGATGCCCACAGTTAGAACATAAGAATGGCCGTACTGGGTCAGACCAAAGGTCCATCTAGCCCAGTAGCCTGTCTGCCGACAGTGGCCAGCACCAGGTGCCCCAGAGAGGGTGGACCGAAGACAATGATCAAGCGATTTGTCTCCTGCCATCCCTCTCCAGCCTCTGACAAACAGAGGCCAAGGACACCATTTTATCCCCTGGCTAATAGCCTTTTATGGACCTAACCTCCATGAAATTATCTAGCTTCTCTTTAAACTCTATTATAGACACAGTTCTTTGTCGCTCCTTCTGGTGTGGGTTTGTAGGTCTCTTCTCTTCCCTTGACAGAGTCTTTCCATCATATTGTCAGTCTTCCATATCCTTTGTTGCTGTCATTGTCTTCCCAGGCTTTTTTTGCTGATCATTCTTCTCCCATTTTTATCACATGTTCAGCCTACTTCAGTCTTGTGCTCTTCAGCCCATATATTACTGAAAGTCTCAAGTTAATTTCTACCCTTCCCAGTTGACTAAGTAATTAAGTAAAATTACATTTTAAAAAAGTTAAAAGAATGTTAAGGATTTTAAACACAGAAAAGTTAGGAAATACCAGAATTAGGGCTGCCCATGCAACTTTAATTTGGCTGCTTTGTGTGTATGTGTTATAAAAGTTTTGTCCAGAATCAAATAGAAAGAGCCAGAATAGAACCTATTTCTGAGTTTAATGCCTTAAACATAAGAGAGGCATCCTTCTGCCTCACTCATTTTCCATCCAGTCCAATGAATGAGTATTGGTCCCATAGCACAAATAAGATGCAATCCTGCAATTGAAAGCTGTATCACAGATAGCAGGAGAAGGCTGTTACCTGCCATGTGGATCAGTGGCTAGAGGGTTGTGAGACAGATTTGCCTTTTTCACCCATCTTGTCACTAGATAGCGGAGGAGTGTTAGAAATAGGATACAACACACCAGATTTCTGTCTGTGGATGGGAGAAGTCCATGGGTAACCTATGAGGTGAGGCTGCCAAAATTAGAGCAGCCTACAGGGTCTTCTCTAATTTACTTATGACCACACAAGCTCTCAGACCATCCAAAAATTAGTAATGCAGAAAGTATCTTAAAATCATTTTTGCCACCCTGTCTGTTCAGGTTGTGATTTGTGCTTGGCCTTTCTGTGGGAAGGTACAGCATAAAATAATTCCTTGAGGCCAGTGGTCTACAACCTTTTTAAGCATGAGATCGCTTTTTGAATTTAAATGCAATCCAGGATCCACCTCAAACCCAAACACCATTGTCCCACCTCCTTCCTGTCCCTTCTCGAAGGCCCTGCCCCTGCTCACTCCATCCTCCCTCCCCCATTCTCACTCCACTTTTATCAGTCTGGGGGCCGAGGCCTGGGGTACAGGGGAGGGGCGGGGGATGCGGACTCTGATCTTGGGCTAAAAGATTTGGAGTGTGGGAGAGGTTCTGAGCTCAGCTTGGGGCAGGAAGTTGAGGTGCAGGAGGGTGTTCAGAGTGCTGGTTCTGGGAGGGAGTTTGGGTGCAGGGGGACACAGGACGAAGCTAGAGGTTTGGGGTGCAGGAGGGGTTCAGGACTGGGGCTGGGGTTTGGAATGAGGACTCCAGCTGGACACCGCTTACCACAGGTGGCTTCTGGGTGGTGGTGCAGGGGTCCAAACCTGTCAGGATCACCTGTCAAAGGCTCCAGGATCTGCCATAGATCCCGATCTACTGGTTGGTGATCACTGCTCTAGGTTGTATATCCAGTTCCAGTGGAAGTGACCTTGTGAAGCCTTTCATGTACTCCATCTGCAAAATGGGAAATACTACCAGATCTGCTGCCTTTGTATTTAGACATGTATGGAAATAGCCCTAAAGACAAGCCCTTATCAACTAGGGATATTAGCATGTATCCATGTACATGATAAACCAATAAACCTGGGCTGCTGGGAATCCTGACTACCAGTCCAGCTCTGCTTGCAGGCCCCCCAGCCACCAGACTGCCAGCTGCTGGGGCTTTCTGATACAGAGGCTGTCTGGTCCAGCAATATCCATGGTCCAGCAGGACCACAGATGTTGCCAGACCAGAGCGGTTCAATCTGTATTAGTAAAATAAACATGTTCTTAACTTCACTTTTTAAAATTGTTGCTTTAAAATTCTTATAGCTAGAACTAACATTAGGTGAATTAGTTTTGGATGACATTGTCCTGTTTGGGAGTGAATTTTTTGGTGTAATTATTGTAACTTGAGCTAAAGTGTTTTGTTTGTAATGCTACATATAAAAATCAGCAAGTTGGATCTGATTTTTATTTAACCACATTTTTTCAAGTTAGAACTAGTCTCAATGTTTTTAATACTTTCTACTAACGTGTTTTTTTTCCTTTGCATTATGCAGGCTTTGCTAGCATTGGGCATCAGTCAGTCTGCAAGAACGCCAGACCCTAGTCATCCGTAAGGGCAATGTCTTTCTTGAATTTACCTTGTGGAATAAATAGTTATACTTCCATAAGTATAATCTTTTATTGCTTCTCTGCAACCCGGTTTTTATTTAAAAGATCTGTTCTAGTTTCTGAATAGGAGATGAACCATAGTTTTTCCTTTTTATTCCACTATAGTAATCCAGACAACTCAAATTATTTTAAGTAAAATGGTAGTACTTATATGTATACCCAAGGGTTTCATTTTTTTTCTAAATAACTTACTTTTACAGTAGAAATAAGAAAAATGTGGGTTCCTACCAAGTGTCAGAGTTTTAAACAGTCATGAGTTGGCGTATTTTGACGTTGTAAGCAACAAAAATGAAATACAAGATTTGTAGCTATTAGGAAGATATGCTTTTATGGGCCCTATCAATTTTTCCATTAGATAGCTGTACGATATGCTGTTCGTACGTCTGATTTTTTTCATGTATGGATGACAGGACTTGGGCAGTGGTAATGAGACTTTTTTCCCCCTTTCCAAAAGACGCCATGTTTCAGAAAGGAAACACTTGGTTCTAATTCAGATGGTCACAAGAAGTTCTTGACATAAACACACAAGTGTTAATTTTTATACGAATAAAAGATTTAAGATTGTTCTTACTGCTTTGTAAAGTTTAAAGTAGTCTTAATTACATAGAATTATAGACTTGTAGGATTGGAAGAGACTTGGAGAGGTCATCTAGTCCAGGCCCATGTGGTCATGGCATGACTATCTAGAGCGTCCCTGAGAGGTGTTTATCTAACCTGTTCTTAAAAATCTCTGATGGAGATTCCACAACCTCCCTAGGCAATTTATTCCAGTGGTAACCACCCTGACAGGAAGTTTTTCCTAATGTCCAACCTAACTCCCTCCCACCCCCAGCTACCATTTAAACCCATTGCTGCTTGTCCTATCCTCAGAGGTTAAGGAGAACAATTTTTCTCCCTCTTACTTGTAACATCCTTTTCTGTCTTCTTCCCTCATAGGTCATGTTTTCTAGAGCTTTTTTTCACCTTAGACCTAATTTTTGTTGTTCTTCTCTGGACTCTTAAAAAATGTGTCCACATCTTTCCTGAAATGTGGCACCCAGAACAGGATGCAATGTGCCAGTTAGGCCTAATCAGCATGGAAGTAGAATGATTCCAGCCTAAATTTCAATTTTTTTTTTCATCTCTGAGGGCAGTCTAGTTAACCATCTCAATGGTAATTGAAGTGTTCTATTTTGTTTGGGTTCACAAAGTCAGGTATGCTTTTTTTCAACGAAGAATCTGAGGTAGGTTCAACTAAGGCTTCTGATTTATATTTAAGTTTGCCAGATTCATCTATCTCAGAATAGGATCTACTTTTATCTGGAGCTTCTTCCCTTCTCAGTCTTCCTCTTTCCTTCAGATTATGCCTTGCACCTGCATCATCTCCTCTTTTGCAGTCCTGCTAATCAGGCATAGCAGGGAACACAATGATGTATTGTTAAGATGTCACTTTAATTTTATCAGAAATATTTAAACCTACAAATGTTGGGGATTTGCAGTTTAGCTGAATTATTTAAAAAAAATTATTAAAAAAACATAGCAAATATGACAGTATTTTATTTTAAGAAAATGAAATGTATAGACTGACTGTACATGAAGATTTTAATTAGAAACAGCATTGCAAGGTAGTTTAAATATTCATTAAACGTGAATATATTTTAAAAAATAAATTTCATTAATAGCTGTGGTACATAATAAAGTAATACAACTAAATCGCCTATGTATGGAGAAAGGACTAGAAAAATACATATTTAAGAAACTGGATGTCCTTTTCCATTAGTATTTTCTTGGATTAGATTTTATTTTAGCAACTGTATTTTAACTAGCTATCAGGAGCTTCAGTTTATCATTTATCAAGTATCTAAATATATATTAAAAGTTATAGACATTTTTTCTTAACCATTTTCTTTTTTCATACAGATATGGCTTCACAAATATGCGTTATATTGCCTCCCTAATTAGTGGGGTTGGCATTTTCATGATGGGCTCAGGACTTTCCTGGTATCATGGAATCATAGGCTTACTTCATCCTCAGCCCATAGAATCTCTTCTTTGGGTAAGTCAATCTTTTTCTGTTCGTTTTTAAAACTCTGGATGGTGGGGATAGTTTAATGTAATGAAACCTCGTTATTTGAAATTCCAAGTCATCTTGATGCTAAAAGTTTAAATCTCAGTAGGGTTAACATGCCATCTGTAGGGTTGCCAGGTGTCCAGTATTCACCCGGACAGTCCGGTATTTTCGCCTCCTGTCCAGTAAAAAAATTCAGAGAATACTGGACACCTAAAATATCTGGTATTTTCTGATTTTTTTTTTTTTCCCCCCCCCGGCCAGGAGGTGAAAATACTAGGCATCTGGCAACCCTACAAACACTCAGAGCCCGAGCCTCTCCTCCCCTGGCTCCCAACACCCCCAACTCCCATGCTTACCTGGTTCTGCAAGGCTGCCAGCACAAAATGGCTGCCGACCAACGGGAAGCAATGCTTCTCCTGGGTCTTAGTGCTCAACCGCTCCCCTGTTCCTATCCCTGCACTCACTCTTAAAGGGGACATGCTGTTTTAATGCTGTTTAATTTTAATTTTTTATTTTATTTATTTATTTATTTTGCTTAAGTCTTGGAGTCCTTTTTTTTTTTTCCTCAACAACTTTGGTCTCTTCCTCTTCCCCTTTTTTTCCCCCCTTCAACAGAATTTTTTCCCTGTGTTTTTTTTTGGGGCGCGGTATTTTTGTTTCAACCATCTGGCAACCCTAGCCATCTGATGTAGTATGTTCTATGGAACTCAGTGTATCTATGTGAGGTTATTTAAACCAATTTTCCCTCTCCTTTGCATTGAACTGTTACTTCAGTCCATTTGTTAAGAATATGGGATTTTCTTGCTGTCTTTAGCCAAAAATTTCCCCCCTCATATTGGGCGGTAGTGTATTAATTATTATCTGGTTGATAGTTCAGTCTTTTGTCTGCCACCTTGAAATAGCTACAGTTTTCAATTGTGGGTAAAGCATTTTTTGTGTGTAAAGTTCTTCTGCAGATTGTGGTGAAGAGTTCTATGTAAATGTGAAACAGTTTCCATTCAAAATAATTGTGGGATTTTATTCTTACAGGCTTATTGTATTTTAGCAGGCTCACTGGTTTCTGAAGGAGGTATGTAGTGTCATGAAATATTTGTGGTGGTATACTCTTAAGATGATAAAAGTTGGCTCAGCAGTCTGGAGATAGTTTATTAAGCTTTTGCTTGCAGAATTGTAAAGCTTTGAGATCTGGTATCCATAGTTGCACTGATTGACATTGCTTTGAATTTATTTGTGTTGTTTAATTTTTGTTTTTGGCAAAGGCAGGAAACTAATGTGATACATATGTATGTATGTATGTATTTTCTAGGTCTCTAGTAATCTCATAGAATATGAAACTACATATAAGAATGTTTGGTGCATAATCTGAGAGTGTAGCAAGTTTTTTGCTATTACATGACAGTAGAATTCACCAGTGGGTTAGCTTGTTTGTAGAAAAGAGTGCACTGGTAGGCCTTCTCTTTTTGAATTGTCACTGCTTACAATACTGATGATCAGAACACTTTTCCTGGTGACAATCACGTGTAATATATTGATGTTTTTTAACAGAATTATTATTTTGCTATTATGTACTATGTAGATACAAGATTACAATTCTTGAAATATTTATACTTTCACAAATTTAAAACATGAAAAATAATTTAAAATTCAGAATATTACAATTTTAGTCATATTTCTAGGTAGAAAATAGTGTACTCTGTATGTGTTTAAACTTACCTATTTAGTTATGGGCATTGGCTACTAAATAAATGTGTTGCTGGTATGATTTGGTAGGATCACCGTAATTAGCTTGCTATTATATGAACAGGAGTTTTTCCCTGTTTCGTACAGTAAAAACATAAAGTTTACTTTGCCTCTAACCATTTTTATCAACCATATTACTTTTGTTTCAGCTACCCTTCTTGTTGCTATAAATGAAATTCGGAGGAGTGCCCGGGCCAAGGGTCTGTCATTTTATCAATATGGTATGTCTCTCCATATCATTATAGTATGTTATTATTAAAAATAGGATTTATTACCTATATTAGCATATAAATAGAACAGTATAATTACCTGTTTTCTTTTTTATGATTATGAATGACAGTAATAAGTATATTTTATAAATTTAGTGAAAACCTATTGCCTTGTTTAATACTTTTTAGACATGTAAGTGCTACAGTAGTTACAATTCTCAGAATAAATTGCCCATTAGTTTTATACATCTTCTAGACAAGCTTCTGTAATTGGTGTGAAGTTACATGTAATTATGAACACTTACAGGAAGAATTTAGATGTAAAATATATGCTTTTACATGTGTGTAAATATATCATCTTTTACATTTCTAGAATTAGAACTGTTCAAAAACACTGAAAGCTAAGATTTCAACATTGTTATTTATTAAATATTCAGTCAGGCAGAGTCGTGATCCTAGTACAAATGTGGTGTTGCTGGAGGATGCTGCAGCAGTTTTGGGTGTGACATTAGCTGCTACGTGCATGGGTCTGACTTCTTTAACAGGTAAAACTCCATCTTAAATTGAGGCTGACTTGATTTGAGAGAATGTCCTTATGTTTTGTATGCAGGGGTATTCCTTTTGACTCTTTTAAAAATTGTTTTAAATGTTTGCACCTCTTCCCATTTTCTGACTCAAAAAAATTTAAAATGTTTTGACATCAAAAGTTTTTTTTTCTTATCAACTGACTTTTTTAATCTGTTCATTAATCACTTATAAATTATGCTATTGTCTGATATGACCGGTGCATGACACTTCATAGTCTTCAGTTTGTGCAAAGTGCTGCAACCAAGATTATATAGACTTCTGCTTTTCAACCCATTCCTGCTGTTTCTCTGTGATGACATTCAATTACATTACATATTGCCTTAAAAAAAGCTTGCATTAAAATTTGTCAGAACTGATGAATCTGTGATTTTTCTAATGGTATATTTTAATGAAAATCTCTCTGCCCAATTGCAGATCTTTTGGAGGAGGCTTTTACTGTGGTGAAAACAGTAGTATATTACACTCCAATCTGATTTCAAATAGGGATGTGAATGTTTAATTGGTAAGCCTCACCCTTAACAGGTGAGGCTTACCATGAAGGTTAACTGGTGGGGGGGCTGGAGCAGCTGCCACAGTCAGGGGGCTTGTTCAGCCCCACATGGGACATGCCACAGCAGGGGCTGCTCTGACCAGGAGACTGAAGCAGCACCTGCCTATGGTTGGGGGCGGGAGGGGGAGCAGGCAAGGGGGCTGCTCCATCTGGGTTGAAGTGACACCCCCCCCCCACCATCGGTTAATGAGTTAAACAGCATGTTAAACTGGTTAGCCAATTAAATGGGATTTTATATCCCTAATTTCAAGTATAGGTTGCACCTCCTTAAACTTGGACTCTCTTGTCTGGCAACATCCGTGGTCCAGCAGAAACACGAATATTCCTGGTCGAGAGAGCACCAGGAAAAGAAGGCCAGCAGCTGGGATCCCGGTGGAGCTGGTGCTAATAGAGTCCAGCCCGAGGGCCCGGGGTAGCCCACTGCCTGGTGGTGAGGCTGGGGCTGGTGGCGGGGGGCTGGCTAGGACCAGAAGGAGCGGGTGGCAGGGCTGAAAAGTGACCTCTCCTGGTTCAGCAAATTCCCTAGTTTGGAACCAGTTAGGACCTGAGGGTGTGAGACTAGGGGTATCCAACCTGTATATTGAGTTGAAGATATTTGAAATTAGGAGATATTTGAACACTTTTTTTTTTTTTTCCCCTTTCCAAACCCTTGTTTTTGATGAGATTATAGCTTGAAAGAGTTCTTATAATGCTATTGAAGGGTCATATGCAGTGTTTCTTAAACTTTTTAAGATGGAGGAACACCAAAAAATAACTTTTTTTTTTAATGAGATACACAAAGGACTTTTTGTTGAACCAAAAAAAGGTAGGGGAAAAGTTATAGAGCACCAAAAAAGGGGGTCGGTGGAAAGTAGTTATTGGGGGAGAAGTCACCTGTCCCTTTAAGGGTGGCCATTTTGAACTCTGTTGTTCTCCGCGGCACACCGGTTTGCCACAGAAGGCAGTTTAAGTAACCCTGGTCATATGGATTAGCCTAAGTCCTGCAAATTCTTGCTCCAGTAATTGCATTGAAGTCAGTGGGACCACTTGTAGACTTTAAAGTTTGCACGATGGGTCATTTTCCTTTTAATTGGTTCTGAGTTAGGCAAGTCATAGTTGAATCTTTTTATGAAAAAAATCTATTCTAGTCAAATTTGTAAATCACTTTATTTCTAGTCTGATTACATACATTCATATCCTGGGCAGCAGCACACAGCCTTGTTACTGCGTCATGCACTGTTTTATTTTGCATGAGGGGAAAGTTTAGGGAGCAAATTCTATTCTTCTTCAAGTGGTTGCTCATATACATTCAGATAGTGTGTGAATGCTGTGTGCATGATCTTCAGAAGACTTTTTTCCCCCTCGCTGTACCCATTGGGCCAGCTGTGGAGCCCCCTAGAGTGGTGCCTGCATGGCATGGTATATAGGGTTCAGCTGGCCCTCATAGCTACTCAGTTCCTTCTTACCGCTAGTGACAGTCATTGGAGCGCTTGTTCTCTTGCTCTGCAAGACAACCCTAGCTCTTTCTCCTACCTGTCTTCTGTTTTATTCATTAGTGTTGTTTGAAGCTCCCTCACCCCCATTCATTTTTTGTTTCTTGTTCAAGTTCCCCTGGGACATGCAGCTGGTGTTTAAGAACTGCGTCACTTGTGACAAGCCTATGCCTAGCGGGGATCACAGCTTATCTCAAGTGTTTAGGTGAAGTGCACTTAGCAGATAAGTGCAGTGTTTGCAGGAGTTTCAAGCCTCAGACTGAGAGCAAGATCAGTGCTTGAAATTCCTGCCAGAGGAGTCAGCACTTCGATCTCCAGAGCCAGAAATCCAGAGCCAGACCCAATACCGTTGTCTTCAGTGTGTAGTGTGCCGGCTTCCATGGAGTTCATTGGCTTTGGTATAGAACACATGGGCATCTCATAAAAAAGGCTAGAAAGAACACCAGTACACTCCCTGGCACGCACAACAAACTTCTTTGCCCAGCTCCACATTCAGTCTTTGGTGCCACATAAGGAGGCCTTCAACCACTGTCTGTGGGCACTGTTTACTCCAGCCCTGAAGGCAGGCCATTGAGTCTGGTGTCATTGGACTCCCCTAGGTGGGAAATCCTTCCCTTAGATGCCGGACACTTTTGAGGAGGCACGCGACCTTATCCAAATGAGGGAGCATAAAGCACTGGCTCCGATGCAGTCTGCGCTTCTGGCATTGATACCAGCTGTGGGCCGGTACGCTTTGCCTCAGCCCCTGGCACTGTCCTTGTTGCAGCAGTCACCCCCCTCCGGCACTGCTTCCACCGGGCCTAATGCCAGCACCGGCTTCTGTATGGCATTAAGGCAAACCAACTCTGCTTCAGTGGCACTCTCCATCGCAGTGACTGGAACTGCTCCTGCTCTCAGCACTGCTAATGGGAGGCTCCCCTGGCACAACTACTTGCTTGGCCTCTGCAATGACAGGTGCCTGTGCAGTGGCCATTTTGAAGATCTTAGGCCTACCGTCAGGGCTTTAGCCTTTTAAAAAAGCAGAGGCGCAGTGTCTGGGACTGGGCACGACCTGGGAATCAGCTGATTCCCAGCTCACGTCCAGTCCCCACTACCCTCCTGCCTCCCCTGCCCCCTATAGCAATGGTGCTGGGGGAACCAGCTTTTAAGCTGGCTCTCCCCCCCCCCCCAGCACTGGGTCCTGCTTCACCCCCCTTGCTGCCTCTGATGTAGGCAGCAAGGCGGGGGAAAGTGACTAGTTGAGGGACTAACCGACTATCCAATTAGCTTTTGCTTATCGGATAGTCAACTAGTTGCTTACATCCATAGTGGGCAGCTGCCACTACCAATTCACAGTTCTCCCCTTTTGGTCTCTCTGTGCTGCCATTTTAACCATAGGGCTTTCTTGCGCAAGAAATTCATGTTGCCTGTTCACACTGGCCTCTTCTGGAAGAGCTCTTGCGCAAGAAGGCTTATTCCTGAGCGGGAGCGTCAGAGTTCTGGCGCAAGAAGCTCTGATTTTATACATTAGAACGTCAGTTTACTTGCGCAAGAACATGCGACCAGTGTAGACAGGCAGCAAGCTTTTGCGCAAGAGTGGCTGCTTTTGCGCAAGTTTGCACCAGTGTAGACACAGCCCATGGCTGAACCCTGGAGAGCTTCAGTGCTCAGACTGTCAGGGAGGTCCTCTGGGTAGCAGGAAACCACCCACTAGGGCCATGTATTTAGCTAAGTGGAAGCACTTCTCCCTTTGGTCTCTCCAGAAGGAGGCTCCCTGTCCCCGGTCTTACCTCTCATGGAAGGTCGCCTTCCTGGTAACCAGAACTTCGGCCAGGACCTGACCTCTGACCCTCTTCTCTCCCCCCCCCCATGTACAATGTTTTATAAGGACACGGTGCAGCTCCGTCCCCACCTGATCTTCCTGCCCAGAGCAGTCTCCCATTTCCATGTGAACTAGGACACTTTTCTGCATCTGTTCTTTCCCAAACCATATATCACTTTTAGGAAGCGAGCCCTGTACTCCTTGGCTGTCACGAGGGCATTAGCATTCTACACCGAACGCACTAAGCCGTTTTGTAACTCTTTATTGTGATTATGGAACGGATGAAGGGGCTGCCCATCTTGTCCCAGCATGTCTCTTTCTGAATTACGTCCTGTGTCAGGACTCACTATGATTTGGCCCAGGTCCCAGCTCCAGCCCTGATGGCTCATTCCATGGGGGGAGCAGGCTTCCTCATGAGTGTTCCTTGTGCAAGTTCCTATTCAGAACATCTGCAGGGCAGTGACATGGTCCTCTGTCCACATGTTTGCGATGCACTATACTATCACCCAGCAGGCTCAGGATGATGCAGAGTTCAGCAAGGCAGTCCTCCAGATGGCTATGGTGTAATTTCTGACCCATAATCCAGGTAAACTGCTTGCATGTCACCTTTTGGAGTGCACATGAGCAATCACTTGAAGAAAAAACGGTTATTTACTTTTTTTAATTGTTCGAGATACGTTGCTATTGTTCATTCCAAATCCCACCTGCCTCCCCTCTGTCAGAAAGCCAACAAGAAGGAACTCAAGAGGTGGAGGGCTTGCTGAGTCCTATATACCACACCATGCAGTTGCCAGTCTAGGGGATTCCACAGCTGGTCTGATGAGTACCGCTAGGTGAAAAAAGACTTCTGATGATTGTGCATGTGGCATGCACGCACCTACTGGGATAGACACGAGCAACACGTTTCTAAGAAAAATGGCTACAAAAGGTTACTCCTGCAACCGGTTTTTCCCTTCCCCCAGGTTGTAGCTTTGGAGTTTAACCTTAGCCCCAAAGATACATGGTATCCCAAGTATTCCCCATCAACTGAGGTAGGTGAAAATAGAATGATCTATGTAACAGATTTTTGTGCCCCCCGCACCCCAGGACTGCAAAACTAAGCTGCATTAAGAAGTATGTGCATTCTTGGCATTTTTGCTCTTCCTTTCTTCCATGCAAGAATCAGACTCAATAGCTGTGAGTTGAGGGTTATTTGCCCATTATAGGTAGTGTTTTTTGGAAATGACCTAATAAGAACTAGATAAACATGGCACTTTTCTTTACAGGTCTTCACTAATTACTTGCCAAGCTTTATTTGGTTTGCTTCGTCTTTTATTCCTCTATAAAATGTTTTGTGATCATTTATATTTAGGGTGCTATGTAAAAATATTCAGTGTTGCTCAGACAGAAAAGTGAATATGAATAAGTATATAAAGTGCTCATTTATATAAGTACTGTAATGCATTCAGGATGTACAATTGCTGTTGCCCTGTTTTTGTTATTGCTTGAATGTTTTAAGGAAAATAAGAAAGATTCTTGTTTTTATAAAAAGATTGTGTAATGTTTTTCTTCCTCTTCTCCATCAAACTGATGGATTTTATTGCTAAATTGGTATTTCTTCTTTCAAGAGCTTTATTTATTATTTAGCACACAAAATGGGTCAAGATTTTGATTATGCTGGCGGTTTTGTTACTTGTGTGGTGCCTCATGCCTGAGTACCTAACAAAATAGTCCACAAATGTATAAGACACATGGCTGGAGGGTGCGAGTATGTGGGGCTTCCAGGACTGGATACACAAGATTTTACTTTAAACCTTCTATTTTCTTAATTTTTTTAAATTTCAGTTTTATTTTGTCAACTAGAAATAAAGACATTGTGACCAATGAATACTCTAGAAGAATCAGTAATTCCTGTGTAGAGGAAACATACTGTTTGCTTTTCAATGTTGTTATGGTTTTATTTTGCTTTGACAATTTAAGTTTTCTGTGAAATAGACTTTTTTTTTTTAATTTTTTTTTTTTTTAAAGGAAACCCTTACTATGACAGCCTGGGATCTCTAGGTGTGGGAACTTTGTTGGGAGCCGTCTCGGCTTTTCTCATCTACACCAACACAGAAGCGCTGCTGGGACGATCCATTCATCCTGAGCAATTACAGCGACTTACTGAGTTATTGGAGAGTGACCCTGTTGTTAGGTAAAAGTCTCTTATCAAGCAGATCAAAAAGCAGGAAACTAGCATTTGACTGAGGGGAAAAATAGTTTAAGAGCATTTCAAGATGAATTAAGTAATTGAAAACAAAGGAGCAGTGGTACCTCTCTTGCATAGATTTTTTTCAACCAGTATCTGGCAGGATCGGGTTTTGACAGAAACTTGGCTGGGTTTGTGCTAAAAATTTTACTTATTGAATTAACTAACAGGAGAATTCAAGCTTAGCTAAAATAAAACCTTCAAATGTGTTTTATGGTACATTATACTATTAACTACAGAAGTCTGCACAAGAATTTTGTGGAAAAGAGACACAAATAAAATTAGTCATTATCTGTAAAGGCCTATTTCCTTGCTTTTTTAGTATCGATCTTTAAAATTCCAGTACTTTAAATCCATTTTTTTAAAATAAAATAGCTGACCCTTACTTTCAATAGCCTTTACTCATGCCTGTTTTTTCTGTGTGTGTATCAATAGCTGGAGTATTTATGGTGTTCATATTTATGTACTACTGTCAGTTTTGGTCAACAAAAAGGGTTAGTTTCAAGTATTCCTGCATTAGCATGATGCTGTATCATTTGGGTTGCAAACAACAAATTTGAATAATATGCCTTGTGAAGGTTTCTGCTGGCATAGAGCAGAGGTATTTGATCCTTTTTTCATTTGTGGACCCATAAGAAATTTCAGCACCCATAAGAGGTGCAGAACTATTTGGAAATCTTAGACATAGTCTTTGGACTCCCAGGAGCCTCTGACAGTGGTTTTCAATCTGTGGTCTGCAAAGATATTAGGGATCCTACTCACAACACATCTTACCCTCTTAAGTTCTTGTCTGAAAATTCAAACATCAGGCACTGACTCAATGAAACATTTGTTAACCATGCAATAATATGTGTGATGGTGGATATTTTAACAGTACGATTAAAAATTGGGTGTAAGTTACAGAACTGTCAGTACATTTGACCCCTTTCTGGTCTCTTACTGCATCCGCCCCATAGTTAGCACTCTTGGCTTTATCGAATCCTCAATTTCCCCTACTCTGTGAGCCAGCTGTGATTTCTGAGCAGGTTTCACTGTGCTCAGCATCTCTTCAGACTTATGTTTGGGTGCTGGAGCTAGTGATTAATATGGTGACAAGACCACTTTCTTAAAATAAAGTATTGTTTAATCTGAGTGATCAGTAAGAATACAGCAAAGGATGGGGGGATAGGATTTTGATACAATTAGCAGTGTATACCTTATCTATCTTCCATAAGACTGACTATCCCTTGGAAGCTTAGAGGAGGCTCAACTGCTTCAGACATCCTTCACAGGGTCAGTCTGTGTCCCTGTCTGCCTATTCTTCTGCAAACAGCTTATTGGCAACAGCCCCACCTTCTGTCTCTCTCTGTTCCTTTCCCCTTCCTCCTCTTGTAATTCCTTAGCATTTTATGCCAGAAGGGACCATAAAATCATCTAGTCTAGATCATCTGAGATACAGAGGCCACAAACTTTCACCTAGTTGCTCCAACATTGAGCCTAATAATTTGTTTGACTAACATGCATCTCCCAGAAAGACATTCAGTCTTGATTTGAGGATGTCAAGAGTTGGAGAATCCGTTATTTCTCTCAGTAGTTTATTTCGGTAGTTACCCTCACTGGTTTTTTTTTTTTTTTTTTAAAGGTGCTAATTTCTAATATGAATGTGTCTGATTTCAGCTTCCAACCATTGGTTTTTCAGCTTTAGTTGAAAGAGCCTCTTAGTGCTCAATGTTTTTCTCCCTGTAAAAGTGCTTATACACTGTAATCAAGCTGAAAAATTTCCATCTTTTTGGCTGAGCTCTTTAAGTCTATCGCTGTAAGATATTTCTCCAACCTCAAATCATTTTTATGTATTCTCTACCTACTTGAGGCTTTCATCAACCATTTTTAAATATTCACTCCACAACTGTCTGCAGTGTTTCAACATCAGGCCAGGTCTATGCTGGCGTAGAAAATTGATGCAAGATACGCAACTCCAGCTTACATGAATTGTGTAGCTAGAGTCGATAAACCTTGCACCGATTTTTTCTGGGGGTAGGCCCACAACAGGAGGTCAGTGGGGAAAATGTTCCTGTTGACTTCCCTTACTGACGCTGACAGACTTGCTAAATTGAACCCTGGAGTATCGATCACCAGATTGTCGATCCTTCAGCAAGTGGAGATGTGGTCTCAGTCTGACCAATGCCACAGGCAGAGATAAAATCATGGCCCTGCAAGTACTCTCTACTCTCTCTCCATACATTCAAGAATTGCATTAGCCCTTTTTGCTGCAGCATCACACTGAGAGCTTGTGTTGAGTTGCTTATCTGCTAGGAACTCTAAGTCACTTTCAAAGTCACTGCTTCACATGGTACAGACCCCCATTCTGTAGGTTTGCTTGTTACTTGTTCCTAGATTTATAGCTTTGCAGATGGTTGTATTAAAATGTTTTGCTTGAATGGGGACAGGTTACTAAGCAATCCAGATCACTTTGTATGAATGCCCCATCCTAACGTTATTTGCCATTTATGTATTTAATCAGAACGTCATATCTATTTCAGAGCAATTCATGATGTTAAAGCCACAGACTTGGGATTGAGCAAAGTGAGATTCAAGGCAGAAGTAGACTTTGATGGACGGGTTGTGACTCGTTCTTACCTGGAAAAGCAAGACATTGAACAGCTGTTACAAGTATGTTTAATAAAGCAGTATTGTTATTTCTAGCATCTTTTTCTTTCCCATTATCATATTAAAAGAAAAAATTCCAGATTAATGGAATATATTGTTTTGTATTAGCTCCTCATCCTGAAGGATCCCAGATGACTTTTACATGTTGAACACACTTCTACAAAGTCCATATGGAGATCATACCACCAGTCTCCACCTCTGGACTCAAATGCAGCAGTAATGTATAGCAACATTACAAAATGTTTTTAGTACCAAAAGTAAAAAAAAGACGTATAGAGGTCAAATTGCAAGGCAAGCAGGCTATTGCGCAGCATTCACAAGTTATTCTATCTAGACTTGCCTGTATAATACCCAGATCCTTATTATGAAAAGCTTTTTCTAAGAACTACTCTGATTGAGGAAGACCAGGCAGATTGGAGCTAGGCCAGCTCACTTGTGATATAAGACCACTTCTTCAACACACTAAGATTTTGTCTGAAAATGTCTCATCCAAACGCTGATTACTGGCGGTCTCAGACTAAGCAGACTCTGATCGGAGCCAAAGGTGGCATGATTTCAGATGTGGTTTATGGTCATTAAACACATTATTCTTCTCGTTGCACTTGATTTTTAGAGATTAACCAAATGTTTTTTATTTCTTGCAGGAAATGTTTTAACTTGATATAGTCTTCTTGCTTCATGTCTGGGGGTACCATTTATCTTATTGTGTGATTTCTATATTATTGATGCAGTGTTTGTGTCTTAAATCAACTGCAACCGTATCCCTATGCCTATGAAATTACACATTAAGCAGCATCTAGCCAGCTCTGTACTTGGGTGTGAGACAGCTAAGGGAAACTCATGTTAGTGCTGGGATAGGATACCATTTGTAGTTCTCATGCATCTGTTAGTTTGGGTTCTGTTATTTGGTGAAAAATTTCTTTCTTTATAGAAGAGGTCTGCCTAGTACTTCAATAGAAGGCATTGCATCCTTTTTCTTTAATCTCTTTCCTTCTGTTTGAGGCACCATTTCTTATCCTAGCCTTAGCTCATGGCTGTTTTACTTGAGTTTTTCTGAGGGCCAAGGATATGTGTTTTCTGTAGGTTGCATAGTGAATCTTTAGGTGTTACTAAATTTACTTTGCTGCCTGCAATACTCCCCCTATACAGCTACCACTAAAGTTACACATTTTTAAATCAGCAGGCCTGGATAATTTGCATCCAAGAATTTTAAAGTGCTGGCTGAAGAGCTGTCTGGACCATTAATGTTGATTTTTAGTAAGTTGTGGAACACTGCAAGTTCCAGAAGACTGGAAGAAAGCTAACATGCTAGTACTTAAAAAGAGTAAATGGAACAACCTGCCTAATTATAGGCTGTCAATCTGACAGTGAACCCAAGCAAACAATGGAACAGCTGATATAGGATTTAATTAATCAAGAATGAAAGGAAGCTAATATAATTAATGCCAATCAACATGGGTTTATGGAAAAGAGATCCTGTCAAGCTAACTTGTTTCTTTGAGGAAGATTACAAGTTTGGTTAATAAAGGTAAAAGTGTTGATATAATTTCTTTAGACTTCCGTTAGCAGTTGACTTGTCACCCTGTAACATTTTGATTAAAAAAACCAACAAACTAGAATGATAAAAAATTAACATGGCACTTTAATAAAAGTTTTAAATTCTCTGGTAAGTTTCAACGTAATAGTAATTGGGGAACTATGTTCAAGAGGGAATGTTTCTAGTGGAAAGTCTCAAGGATTGGTTCTTGGCCCTGTACTATTTAACATTCTTATCAGTGACATGGAAGAAAACAATCATCACTGCTAAAGTTTTCAGATGACACTTAGTTTGAGGGGAGTGGTAAATAATGGAGAGATGATCTGGATGGCAAGACCATCTGGGAGCAATCAAATGTGTGTTTAATACAGCCCACTGTGAACTTAGGAACAATGAATGTAGGCCATACTTACAGGATAAAGGGCTTTATTCTGGAAAGCAGTGACTAAAAAAAAACTTGGGGCTTTGGTGGATAATCCGTTGAACATGAGTCCCCAGTGCATTGCTGTAGCCAAAAGGGCTAATGTAATCCTTGGATGTATAAATGGGGAAATATAGAGTAGGATTTGGGAGCTTACATTACTTCTGTATTTGGCACTGGTGTGCCCACTTGCACACTAACACTAATTGAATGTATGGCATAATTCAAGAAGGGACATTGATGATAAATTGAAGAGAGTTCAGAGAGGAGCCACAAGAAAGAACAAAGGATTGGAAAACATGGCTTCTCTGAGCTCCTAGAACAGTCTGTCTAGTTTAGCTTAACAGAGAAAAGTCTCAGGAGTGTCTTATCACTATTTAGAAGTACTGACATGGAGAACAAGCTCTTCAGTCTAGCAGACAAGAGTATTGCAAGATCCAGTTATTGGAAATTGAAGCTAGACAAATTTGGACTGGAAATAAGGTATACATTTTTAATAGGATAATTTGCCATTCAAACAACTTACTAAGGGTTGTGGGGTACTCTCTATCAGTGTTCATTTTTAAAATCAAGAACAGATTTTTTTTTTCTAAAAGACATGCTGTGATTCAAACAAGAAAGATTTGGGAGAAGTTCTGTGTTATCCAAGAAGTCAAGCAATATGGTCATGGTTGCCTGTTCTGGCCTTATGTTTTTGAGAGGGAGTGAGAGGAAAGAACATGAAGGGAGAAGCTACTTTTCCTTGTTAGGAGAAAACTGAGATTTAGGTGACTGGAATAGGTGACTTTTTGGAAAGACAAAGTTCAATTCGCTAAACCTAGTTTGTAAATAAAGGAAAAAGTGTATGTACATAATGCAGGTTTATTGGTAGCCCATCTTCCTCCTTAGCTGTTTTAGATTCATGTCCTTCATTCTCACTGCACTGAAAAGTCATGAATAATAAAGATGTCCTGTTTTTTCCAGTTCTTCTGCAAATGGTTACCCAGTTGGACACATGAAAATGTTTTTCATATTTAGTCACAACATTAAGAGGGTTTCGTTTCTTTTTTTTTTTAACCTTCCCCTCCAACACCTCAAATTATATTTCTTGCCAGGAAATTCAGCAGGTGAAAACTCTTGAGGAATTAGAAGCCTTCATGCTTAAACATGGAGAGAATGTTATTGACACACTGGGAGCTGAAGTAGACCGGCTTGAAAAGGAGTTAAAGGTAATATTCAGCTGGTATAAGTCAGTTTGAATGCTCCTCTTTTGCTGATATTTGGGGCTTTATTGTTGTACTCTTAAAGCAGGGGCAGACTTCAGTTGTTTCATTGAACACATCTGACCTTGAAAACAAGCATTTCTCTTGTTCCTGGTCAGTTTGACATGTGGTGTTTGTATGATGATTTGTTTTCTTTAAGTCACTTGCCATTATAAGATCATTACTACTATTACCTATTTGTGTTCTCTGGAAAATGACACAGTGGTTTCAAAGTCAAATCACTTTTAGGCCTTGAACTCTAAATCAGCTGTAACGAGAAACCACTTTTAAATGGTTTTTAACCATGTACTTAATGTTATATCAAAAGTGATGTCACTGCATATGAAGAGGTTTCCAATTACTTTTTTTTGTGTATTTTATTTTACTCTTGGTAAAACAGACTGTCATTGCTATTACTGCTCTACCATATGACATCCATCCTTCCTCTTCGCCCCCCCCCCCCCAAGTTTAGCATTTAACTATCTCTTCCAGTTGGAAAAGTAAAGATGTGTCAGCCTTGTTAGATTTTGGCTATTAAAACCTTACCTGAAAAACTCTGGAGTGCTTTTATTTTCATTTACTTTGTGGTCTGTCTGTTATACCAAATCATAACTTTATAAATGGATAGATTAATCACAAAGGCCTTTAAAGTAAATATTTTCCCAGCTCTTCAACACTGTGCCTTTCTGATTTCAAATTCTAGAATGATGGTGTTGAGTTGGACAGAGATCTGGTCAGACATTTGTGGTGTAACTCTGGTATCGTATCGATAGATCACGTGATGATGTGTGATCACGTAGTTTTAAGCAGAGACTCGGAATTTTGAAAGTATACATGAATTATAAGACCATTCGGGAAGCAGCAGAACATTCAGTTCTGGTTTTGGAGTCCATTTTTCTTGCTTTACATTCTGATACATCCCAAAATCTGAGAGAATGCTGTTGCTTGGAAAACAGCGTTATCTGTTCCTTCCAGGTTGTAACGGTGTCTGTCTCATGCCTTTTGTGGTTGACCATCAGAAGAAATAACATATACAAATAGATCATATTAGTTTGCATGAAATAAACCATGAACATCTGTTTATATTACAAATTAATGAAAAGCCCCCAAAGGAAACTTTTAAATACAAAACATAACCATTCTCTGCATTTCCTTGGGGGTACTGTAAGGTTGTGATTTAAAAAAAAAAAAAAAAAAAAAAAAAAAGATTTTCCTGTCTATGCTGATTAATGTTTTCCTGCTTTTGGTGTAGTCAAAGTGTTTCCCTTATCTGAAACTGAGACATTTGGACAGATAGATATTTCCATAGCCATAGATAAATTCCATGTTATTTTTCCAACGGGAGTGCAGAGCCATGATCGTAAGCATAGTGTGTCAGATATGTGTTGTGCCTTTGACACTGCCTTTTCCCTTCATCAAGAGGTCTGTTTAAACATGTCTTTGCCTAGCATGGGTAGGATTTTTGAAAACATTCTAAGTAATTTTAGTTTTATTTCCCCCGAGAGGTGCAGTTAAAAATCAAAATCAGTGTTTTGACTATAATTGGATCTGCAGGCCAGCCCTTAGTGATTTTTGAACATCAGGTTCAAGAATAACAATTTCCAAAATATGAATCCTATTTTCAATGTATATAGGGATTTCAGTAATTGTGTTTCTATTGAAAAAGCTGAAGTCACTCGTAGAAATGACTGTGAAGCAAGTCACTTGAAGCAAACATAACCTGTTATGACAACCACATAATATTTTCTCAGGGTTTGAAGATGTGTATTTCTTTAATAGAAACTTGGTCAGTATTTTAGGTGTCTTACAAATCATTTTAATAGCATAGGCCCATTCCTTTTGTGTACTTTTGGCATTCAGAAAGTGCCTGTTTACATTCTATATTTAACTTTTTTTTCATTTAGACATTATCTCTAATCAGTTGCCTTTTTAAAATGGGAGCTGCTTCATTCTTAGCATTAGAACAAATCTAGCTATGAATTTGTAACCATTGTAATACATGCTGATAAATGTTCCTCAGTGGACACATTTTTTTTTAGATCTGCTGGTAGGATAGGTTAAATATATTAGTCTTCATTTTAAAACAATTGCTATGTTACCGTGAGTAGAGATTTGTTATCCGGATGCCAGTATTTTGGCAGATTTGGTTGTCCGCATCAGCATGGTACGTTTGATTGTTTGTGCTTATGAATAAAATTAGTTTATTTTTTGTTTCAGCAACGCAATCCTGATGTTCGACATGTAGATTTGGAGATATTATAGACTTGACAGAAGAAATCCTTGGATTACTCTCTTTTGGAAACAAGTTTGCACAGAGATGGAATAGCTAATGAAACGGCAGTCACTCAATACCATACCTCATTTACTTTATGCTGTGTGCTTCCTGAACTGTTACTGATTCAGTTTCCAAAATGGGGTTAGACTCAAAGTCAACAACTTTGTCTAGAAGTTCAGTTCAACAAAAGCTACTTTGCATAATTTCTACACGAGACTCTTTGGAGGTGCATTTATTTGGGATTTGGAACTTAAATCTTTTAGTTTCTATAAGGCAAATGTTAATGCCTGAAAATATGCAGGATATAGTGTCACCATTTTCAGTTTTTTTGTTGGCTTGCACATGAGTTTGCTGTCATTTAACTCCTTCCTTCTAGAAGCCATTGGAAATACTTGCAAGATACAGATATTTAATGCTAATAGGCTTTGTTCCTTTTTTCCAACTGTAAGTCTTGAACCAGTTATATTCTAGCAATATGGTCTCTCTTCTCTGAGACCAGTCCCTCCAAAAGGAATTGCTCTTTTCTCATGTTTCACGATCTGGAAACTTGCTTCTGTCACTTTTGCAATTCTTGACATAACCTCAGAGGGTCAGATCAGTCTCTTGAATGCAGTTGGCTTTGTGCTTGGTCCAGGCCCTAGAGTACATTGGGTTACTGATCAGGATGTAGAAATCTCAATAAATTTTTTTGTAGATGATCTTGGCCTGTGTCTTGTGGTAGACGTCCTCTCTTCAGACTCCCTCTGCTCCCCTTTTTGTTTTAACTTCCTAACATTGGAGGATATAACATGGGAAGTGATTTACTATAGTACTTAGTTGTTTTCTGTTAACTCTCATTTGGCTTTTGTTACTTTTTAAGAGGCAGTGTTCTACAGATGATCTTTGCTAGCAGAGGCAAGAGGTGGTTAAAAGTTTTAACACATTCTAGAAATATTTATAATTAAATAGATATGAAGATTATATATTAATTTATTTACACAGGCACTACTTGTATGAATCTGTAGATAGCTTTTTCGTTTTTCAAAACAATCCCTTTGTGTGGGGGAAGTAAAATGATTGTGCTGAAGTGTCATGGCTCAGTAATCCCAAAACTGAGTGCACAGAATTTACATGTTTGAAATGCAGGATTCTGGTGTTACAAAATAGATTTCTAGCATAAGGCTTTCTGCAATAGGTATCTAAGTCATAGCAGATTCTGTACGAAATAGCTTTTAATAAAGGCCAAATGAGTACAAATCATGCAAATCTGGTAATTGAAATATTAATGGAATAATTACAGATAAATCTTTCTCCAGGAAAAAATCCTTTATGCACTTTAAAACGTTTCAATAACATGAAAATTGCTCATGGAAGAGAGGTGACAGTAAGAGCATCCTGATGATTATGTTGCTGAGTAGTCTAGTGACTGACATACTGAGGGCAGAAAAGTTGATATGGAACACAAGTCATCAAAATCAATTTGTTAAGATTAAATTGTATGCATTGCAACAAATAATAATGGTGGAGACCAAAATGTCAGGATTTGATTAAGTGCTTTGTAATAGTATTTTTTTAAATGTAAAATGTCATTTGGCAGTGAATTACGAGAATTTAAAATAGCATGCCTTTTGACAGTTGCAAAACACAGCATGCTGTGCATTTTAAATAAAATGACATTCCAGATTTTGAGGCTTTATGTACTGTAATGTGTATAATGGATAACTTTGTCACATAGTTGGCCGTGAAGGGTCTGTTAGCACCCTTGCCTCTAATTGATATTCCTTCTCTCCTAACCAGACATTTGTTTATAGCCTATTAGTTCTTAATCTAAGGGAAGGCTCCATTTTTATCTGTCTGTCTCCCACTGCACTACTAATTAATCTGTAGTATATACTCAAGACTGATAATTAGAAATGTGTTTAATCAAAAGTGGTATTTTAAAGTTCATGTCACATATTTGTAAAATGTTACAACTTTGTGCATAGTGTCCCAAATAACTAATAAGGGACATTTTAGCACATTTTGAGTGGTTTAGTTTTGAGTCTTTTTCCAAAGTTTGCTTCTCCACATCTCACCATGTATTCTGCTGATGACCTAATCCTCCTGGAAGAGCACTGGAACTCAACTATGATTAATGCAAAGTCTGTTTATCTTGCCTTCTCTCTCTTCCTCTGTTCCTCCCATAATGCATGCAATTTTTAACTATAAAGCATTATACAATTTCTGAAGAAAAAGTAAAAATTTTAAAAACTTGAAAGGGAATGGCAAAAATGTAAACATTGCCTCTGGTCATGCTCTTCAGTGGTGGATGTGACATCACATGTGACAGGTATGCTAGGCCATTGTGAATGGGTGTCACTAATCTGTAAGGGAGTATCGCTGTATGCTGTGTTCCTGAAACATCTGCAAAGGTTAGTAAATATTAGATGTGTACTGTAATACCTTATCTAATTTAAAGAGGAACTTAAGAACATAATTTTAAAGTGCATACTGCTCTGAGAAGTGGGGGGGACATGGCAATGCCTCAATTTTAGCTGTTTCGTATATATGTGCTCGTGACTTCAGTGACAAAAATAAGATTTTACTGCTTTTTACTGTCTTTGCAGTGCTATGAGAGTGAGAGCTGGATTCTGTCATCAACAAGATTGACTAAGTTCCAATTGATTACATCTTTGTAACCCTGTTTGCATAGGCATCATTAAGATCTTAATTTTATTTACAGAGCCACTTTTGTTGGTGGGGATGCATGAGACCAGAGCCCAGCTTGATTCTCAAAATCCATTAAAGGTTTTCATGACTTGTGTTAAGTTAAAACAGAAACTGGCATAATAAACCTAGTTACCTCACTTTAGTCACTTTCTGAAGGGAATCTTACTTTGAAGTGGTAGCAATTTAAAATGTGTGTACACATTACTTGGATTTAAACTGTAGTATTTTTCTGATCTAAAGAACTGGTTGAACTGGGTCTAGGATTTGGTTTAACCTCGTTACAGTATTCTAGTGGGAAGCTTTTTGTGTGTGATAGTTTTCGTGGGAGGATATTTTGGATAAAAGTAAACTTGCACAGTACTAAAGAATTGTGTGTTTTCTTCATGAACCATAGATTTAACACCATAACATATCCCTTAATATTCTCTTTTGAAAGAGTGGTAAAATGAATGGAGCTAGGAATCATCTAAAATTAAAACATTGTAGATTTTTTTTCAATACATCTTTGTTTTTTAAATATATTTGATAGATTCTGCTGCCCTTATAGTCTTTATTTCCCGCTAAATAAAGGGATACAATTGTCCAAATCTAGTTTTTGTAAAATAAATTTTCATTATTTGCAGGGTATTTCATAATTCAATTTGGATAATATTAAGGCAATGCTGATTGACAGGAAAAATATATTTTGAGGAGTGAGTCTAACCACTGCATCCACTGACCGCTCAGTGTTAAGGTTTCATTAGACATCTTTTTTTTTTTTCTTGGACTTCTATGCCACTTTCCTGAATAAGTTGTCCTCTGAATCTGGACATAGTATCCTTTCCTCTTCAGATGAGACCTTCACTGCGGTTATCAATAGTTATAATCTCTAGGCTAGGGATTAGTTCCAAAAGCTTTCCTTAGGGCTAACCTTGAAGGCTGTCCAGAAACTTCAACTGGTGCAGAATATGTGCAGCTACTTGACAATTGAGTAGGGCAAAGATGTAGGAGTATATTGTACTTGTGCATTGGATTTTGGATTGACTCCCAATGGAATTTAATTCAAGATGCTGGTTGCTATCTATAAAGCCCTGAATGGTGTAAGACTCAATTGTCTGGTATTGTTCCACCTGGGCTCAGCATAAGCGTTTCAGGTTTTTTTTGTAGCAGGGATGCAGGTTACAGGACCTGGACATTTTCAGTGGTGTCCTCTTTTTTTGTTGCTCACACGTTCTGGAAAAGTCTGAGCCAGACTATGTGCATATTTCAAATGTGACTTAGGCTTTCTGGTAAGGTCTGATTTCTCCTGACATTTTATCCTACTATCAAGTTTGGGTCTTCTTCCGGGTGATGTCCCCGTGGGTGCTCCACGCAAGGTGTAGGGACGTCCTGGAGCCATGGAGCAGAGCTTTTCAAGCATTGTCTGAGCGCCGCGCATGCGCGAAGGGAGCCTTGCGCTGTGCTCAGCTTGACGCCTCTCGTGCGGCTCATCCCCCCCCCCCTTCAGTTCCTCTTCTACCGTCCTCAGTCACAGCTGGAGCTCTTCGTTCTCCTCAGCTTCTCCTATCTCCTATCTGGTTTCGCTTTCCCTATCTCTTCGCTGTGTGTTGATGCTTTGCTTCATCCTGTTTCCAAAAAAAAAAAAAAAAGAGATTGTTTTCTGTCAGCTTCTCACGGAGACCCTGCTTCGGCGGCTGCCTGCCCCAGCTGCTCTCTTCATAAAAAAAAAAAAATAGAAAAACAATTTTAACAACAGAGCTTTAACAGCAGTAACAGTCACAGGGGCAACCCCTTACAGAACGCTTCCTGCGACCCTGACAGACGGCGCGATGCTGGGTTCATCTGGCTTTAAAAAATGCCACTCATGCCAGGAGTCGATGCTGGTCTCTGATAAATATTCGGACTGTATCCCCCTGTCTCAGGGAAACACATGTATCCCAGAAATGCGAGCTCTGCCGTTCTCTCAGCGAGAGCAAGAAAAGATAGGGAGCTTCGGCTCCACATAATTTTATTGTACAAGGCGATGCAGCCTGAATGCTCCCAAGCCTTTTTACCAGCAGCAGTGTCTGCCAGAAGGAGATCTGCCTCACCATTACCACATGGACGGGCTAAAAAGGGGCCATCTCCATCTAGATCTCCGCCCCTCGCCCCATCCTCCCGAGTGCTTGGAGGGGACAAGATGAGCACCCCCAGCACAGGGGAATCAAGTGCTCAGACTGGCACTGCGACTTCCAAGTTGCGCTCAGCCTTAGTGCCGAAAAGATCAGCATCCGCACCAAAGGGCTCTTTCCGGCGCTCACGCACACCAGTGCCGGCATTACTGAGGGATGCAACACCAACACCCGTGCTGCCGACAGTTAAACAGCCCACTCATAAGAAGCGGGCTTTGGACGCGAACCTATCACTCCCCAGCTCGATGCTGCCCCCCAAGGAGGCTCCAGCTCAGTCTGAACATGATGCAGGCACAGACGGCATAGCACAGCTTTCACCTCTGCACTCCAGAAGGGCTTCCCTGATGCAGCCCTCCTTCAGGCTCTCTCCACGTTATCCCAGATCTCCTGTACAGTCAGAGCAGGATGCTTTAATTGGGGGGAACAATACAGTGTTTTTTCCTCACAGCACTCATCCCCTACTACATCTCACCATCCTTACTACTACCATAATAAACCACCATACTCTCCTTGGTACTCAGAGTGGCCATACCCTCCACCCCACTATCCACCCCAGTGGGCACTGTCGGAGCTATGCCTCATCTTCTACCTTGAGATTACCTCTACCCTCCCTGTCTCGCACTGTACTGACCACCGTAGACTGATGAAGAGGAGAAAGGTCAACTCTCCAACGAACATACTGAGTTTCGCCAGGTGGATTTGCCTCCTGACAATGCTTCCTCACATCTCGAAGAGGCGGTAATACTGGACAACACTCACCCAACAGATGACCTAAACAATTTCAGGAGCTGTTGAAAAGGGTGGCAAGAACACAAGAGGTCCACCTGCAGGAAGTAGGGGAGAAACAGCACTGACTTTTGAAAAATATCCGCCCCGCTTCACAGGGAAGAATTGCACTCCCAATCGACAAGGCAATAATGGAGGTCTCCGATGAAATCTGGCGAACTCCTGCCTCAATTCAGCCAACATGTAAGAGATCCAACAGGAAGTACTTCGTGCCACCAAAAGACCTAGACTTCCTTTTCTCCTATCCACAACCTAATTCTCTTGTCACTGCCGCCAACCAACATGCAAAAGCTCCCCGCACCAAACCAGCATCCAGTGACAAAGAGCACAAGAAGTTAGACCTGTTTGGGGAAAAAGGTCTATTCTTTGGCCACTCTTCAATTAAGAATTGCCAACTATACAGCCTTATTGGCAAACCATGACTTTGATAACTATTCCAAGCTGGAACCTTCCTGAATCCAAAAGGCCCATTCTTAGGGGAATCATACATGAGGGTCATACACTTGCTCGTACAGCACTCCTTTCTGCAATAGATGTAGCCGACACAGCAGCCAGGGCAATGGCTACAGCCATAGTGATGAGAAGAGCCTTTTGGCTTCTATCAGCCGGGGTACCCAAAGAATTCCAGTCAGGGGTAGACGACCTCCCCTTTGATAAGCTCAAGCTTTTTGCGGCTACCATGGATGAAGTCCTACATAGTAGCAAGGACACCCGCACTACTCTCCATACACTTGGCATGTACACCCTGCCATACTGTCGAAGGCATTATACCCCATACAACAAAAGTAAGGACAGCTACTACAACCGTGTCCCACAAAGACAGTAGGACTACAATTGCCCTAGACAGCGCCCTCAGGCGAGACACCCCCCTTTAATCTGCTCCTCAGGCTCCCAGACAACAAAACAGCAGGTTTGAGGATTTGGTCAGGAGCCTGCCCGACCTCCCACTTCGACCTCTGCTAACAAGCCAATACCATCTCTTCACCAACCGACTCCGTCCTTTTTACTTACCATCAGTGGGATGTCATAACATCAGATCAATGGTTCTTGGAGATTATCTGCACAGGATACACCATTCCCTTTACGTCGCTTCCCCCTGCCCATACCTTTTCCCTGTCCCTCTTCAGGGACTCCTCTCACGAAACACTCCCAAAAAAGGTGCTGGACTCACTCACATGGTGGACAATTTCCACCAACCTTCTAACAGGCGTCCCCTTCCACCAGCCCGAACCATCCAGGCAGATCACCACAGATGCCTCCCTTATCAGCTAGGGCATAAATCTCCTTCAACACACAGTTCAGGGCAGGTGGTCAACACACGAGTCCTCACTAAATATCAACCTTCTCAAGCTCAGGGCCATGAGGAATGCGTTCAACCATGTCCTTCGCATACTTACCAACAGCATGACAACCATGTTTTGCATAGACAGACGAGGAGGAGCTCGCTCCCCGTCACTGTACGCCGAAGCAATCTGCTTCTGGAATTGGTGCATCCATCATGGTATCACCCTGAAGGCCTCATACTTACCTGAAATAAACAATGTTCAGGTGGATGCCCTCAGCCGCAATTTCAATTCCGACCACGAATGGGAATTACGCCCAGCCATACTCACCTCCATCTTTTGCCACTGGGGGGGTGCCAAGTATGGACCTCTTCACAACTCCCAACAATACTAAATGTCCTCATTTTTGCTCGAGAGCCACTGTAGGCAGGGGATCTCAGGGCAATGCTTTCCTCATCTGTTGAAACGAGCCACTGCACTATGCCTGCCCGCCCATCTCACTCATACCCAGAGTTATAAGCAAGATCCAGATCAGCGAGGCTCTAGTCATACTAATAGCACCATAGTGGGCCAGACAGACCTGGTTCCCATTTCTGCACGCAGTGTCTGTGGCTATGCCATATCCTCTCCCATCCCATCACGACATCCTATCTCAGGATAGGGGTAGATTACTCCTTCCACAACCACTGACGCTTCACCTATATGAGTAGCTCTTCTCTGGTTCCAAGGTACGGAATTCCTATGTTCAGATTGCGTAAAAGCAATCCTCCTACAGAGCAGAAGGCCATCCACCAGGGCTACCTACATGCAAAAATGGAAAAGATCCTTAGCCTGGTTTCACTTGTACTGCGCGGATCCTCGCACCACACCGCTCCACCAGATTCTCGAATACCTACATCATCTCAGATCCAGGGGTCTATCAGATCCCTCCATGAGGGTACACCTTGCAGTGATATCAGCTCTTCATGAAAGCATAGACAGCTCATCTGTTTTTGCGCACCCCACAACGGAGACCCTTCAGAAGTGTTCTCAAAATCTTTTATCTTCCTGTCAGGGTGCCTCCCCCTGCGTGGGATTTAAAGCTTGTCTTAGACTGTCTCATGAGGC
Source organism: Rafetus swinhoei (assembly GCA_019425775.1). Taxonomy (NCBI): domain Eukaryota; kingdom Metazoa; phylum Chordata; order Testudines; family Trionychidae; genus Rafetus; species Rafetus swinhoei. The sequence goes on from CM033449.1 coordinate 46,055,631, forward strand.
CCCCTTTTGAACCTTTGGCCACTTGCCTAGTTCAATTTTTACTAATGAAGGTGCTATTCCTTACAGCCATCACCTCCGCGAGGAGGGTTGGTGAAATAGGGGCTCTCATGGTAAACCCCCCCGTAAACAATCTTCACTAAGGACAAAGTCATGTTACGCCCACATCCAACATTTTTACCCAAAGTCTGCACGTCCTTCCACATCAACCAACCTATAGTGCTACCAGTGTTCTTTCCAAAGCCTCATGCATGCCCCAGGAATGCCATGCTCCATACAATCGATATACGGCGAGCGTTAGCCTTCTATATTGACAGAACATGGTCATTCTGTAAATGTTCACGCTTTTCATATCCATTGCATCATACTCGAAGGGCGCGCCTATCTCAACCCAATGTATTTCCAAATGGGTCTCATCCTGCATACTACGTTGCCATGCCCTCCGCAACAAGCCCTTGCTGACTCCTCTGAAGGCTCACTCTGCCTGTGCAGCTGCAACCTCCATGGCCTTCCTTACCAGCGTACCACCTAAGATATCTACAGGGCAGCCACTTAGTCCTCAGACCATACTTTGGCTAGGCATTACACCATTATGCCACAATTGGTTGTCGATTCAGCACTGGCTATGGCAGTGCTATCTATAGCCTCTAAGCAGTGACTCCAATTCCCACCATCCTGTAATGACTGTTCTTCGAGGTGTGTCCCCCCCCCCATGGGTGCTCCATGACTCTCCCTTCCTCCCCTGTATTCGGAGTCCCAATTACTTGAATGGAGAAAAGAAACTGAAGGGGAGAGGGGGAGGGCAAGCCGAGCTTGCTCACAGACACTACTTGAAAAGCTCTGTTCCATGGCTCTGGGATGTCCCTACCCATTGTGTGGAGCACCCACGGGGTGGGGGGGGACACCTTGAAGAACAGTCGTTACTGTATGAGGTAAGTAACTCCCTTTTCTGGGTTTTGAGAGAGAATATGATAAATCTTACATTTTTAAAGTGGCAAAGCATACTATGATGGATGCCTCAAATCCATGTAAGACCCAAAAATACTTTGCATATGGCAGAAAGTTTGCCATTTATTTGAAAACTCATTTAAATTACCCTGTTCGTTCATAATTTGGATTGAAACAATATTGCAACAAAAGAATCCACAGAAATTTATTGGAATGACTTAGGGTTTGACAGAAATATCTTTTTCATGATAACTTATTTTTATGGCAATCAGGCATAGCAGAATATAATGATCAGTATTGGAGAATGTTGATCCCTGTGGTACAGCTAAAATTGCCTATAATTTCCCCCAACTTTATATTGCTGAGGTGAGTATAAAATGAAAACATCCTTCTTTAGTGTTATGTACTATGTTTTTATGTTTTCTATGTACTCAATACCCAGAGAGAAACTAACAGGTGAAATGGAATGCTAAAGAATTTGTGTAATTGGGCATTTTGAAGCATACGGAGAAATTTTTTGAAAGAGGGTAGAATGCCCCATCATTTTCAAAATATTTTCCCATTGTTTAGTGAAGCAAATGGATATTTAATAGTTTAGGCTGTGTTGTGTACTGAAATAGAGTATCTGTTTGCTATGGGTAAGAAGTATGGGTTAGAAGAAAGGAGCTCTGACTTGCAAAAAACAATCTTGTTTTCAAAAAACATGCCATTGAATAGTCATATAAACTGTAGAAACTACAGTAAAATGGACTGGATTTGAAAAAAAAGGAATGGAAGACTTAGTAGTAGTAATATGAAAAAAGTTGAAACCAAGAAAAAATAGGATGTGTAGAACTTGGTAAGTGGAAAAATGAACATCACATTTTCTATATGATCAGTGTGATGAAAATAAGGTAAATATTGTTTGAATGGAAAATAGAGACGAAAAATTATCTGATAAGGATACAAAATGCCATAGGTGGTTAGTATCTTCTCCACGAAAGAGACTGTTCTGAAACATTTTTATTTCTTTAACATGATTGGTTGAAACAGATACTTTTTTTCAATCTACCGTATTTTAGCAAATATAACCCGCAGGTTATATTCGTTTTTACAAACCCTGCACCCCCCCTGCGGGGTATACTCGGGTGCGGGGTATACAAAAAATTTTTTACTCACCTGGAGGTGAGCACTCCCGCGCCCCTTCCCCCGCTGCACAGCCGCCAGCCTCCGGGCGGGGGAGCGCTCCTCTCCCGGTTCCTGCGCAGGAGCGTTCCCCCTGCCCCTTCCTGCGGCTGCGCAAGAATCGGGAGAGGAGCGCTCCCCTGCCCGGAGGCTAGAGGCTGGCAGCTGCGCAGCCTCAGGAAGGGGTGGGGGAGCACTCTCATTCCCCTGCCTGGAGGTTGTGTGGCCGCGCGGGACCCAGGGGGGTGAGTGCTCCCCCGCCCGGAGGTTGTGCAGCTGCGCAGGAACCAGGCGGGGTGAGTGCTCCCCCATCTGGAGGGTGGCTAATTCCCCCCCCTCCCCTGCACAGTTTGAAAAAAAGTCTTGTATACCCTGCGGTTATACTCGTGCACAGGGTATACAAGATTTTTTTTACTCAAACTGCAAAAACCACGGGGTATATTCGGGGTGCGGGTTATTCTTGGGTGCGGGGTATATTTGCTAAAAGACGGTTACTGGAAAGTTTTGACAGAACAGTGAGGTGGTGTAGGAAGAGAGATGAGCATTGGCACTGCACTGAGGGAACTTGGAGGATTTATTTTTCAACATCATTGATTCAGAGCGCACTCCACTATATGCACAAACACTGAATGAAAATACTGGTATGTGATTTGGCCACCCAAATCATGTAACTCACTCCAACAAAAGGAATTTGGAATGAATTGAAGGTCTTTGTTGTTTAAAAAAAAAAGACCTTTACAGCAACAAAACAACTGAACGCATTAAAAGCAGTTATCTTCTATTAACAAGAAATATATAGTGTTCTGAAAATTACTGCATTGTGAACACACCAATATTTAATAGAGTGACTACAAGAAATTCTAGTCAACTTTTCAATCCTAACTTGTCTAAACGTCTGTGGACAAAGTCAAGTGCTCAGGTAAATAACTTTTTGCAGATCCTCTTAAACTATTTATTTATTGTACTGTCATGTTGAAGGATTCAATAATTATTTAAATAACATGGAGAGGAAAAACTAGTTGAGGGAAAATCTTGTGGCAAGTACAGCAGTAGTTTTCTAGGCTGTACTCTGTGTGCTTATGAGGGCAGTTTGTTTCTCTAATACTGCCCCAACTCACCAAAAACATTCAAGTAGAGGATCTGACTGCCTTTTAAAAAGTTTTGTACTGATAAAGCGTATGTTCAAAATACTGTGTTTTTAATATTTAACAAAATTATTAGGTGGTTGAGTGGGGAGTCTACTTAATTAAAATAGATGAAGTTCCATACACTTGATATCTGATCAAGACAAAGCTGACTTTCAAACTGAAATGTAAAGTATATTAAAGAAAGATATATTTTAGGATAGAGGCAACTGTTTCAAATCTTGGAGCAAAAGAAAACATGCTCTTAGAATGTTGAAGAAGATAAATGTGGTAACTATATTTTGAAAGGAGATTATGTGAAAATGTGGTTTACTGAAGTGGAAATGTGCTATATTGAATATGAAAATACATTTCTGTTTAATCATTACTAACACTACAACAAATCTGAAAGCCATCATTTTAGACCTCTTCATTTGTGTCTGGAAGAGATCTTTCAACTGAGAACTTCAAAATCAGTGTCTTATGTTTTTCCAAGAAATCATATCAACAGATATTTCCCCTTTTGTGAAGCTTTCTTGTGATGCTTTTCCACTTTGCTGTATTTCAGTTACTTTCATACTGAGTGAGAGGCATAGACATCATGTTAATATTTATCTGTATTTCATTGTGTATGCTTAACATTGGTACATGTTGTATCTTGTAAAAAAAAATCTGGAAACTAATTATTCAGTAAAAATGTTAAATAAATAGTTGATGACAAAGATTATACGTTCTGGTTTAATTTGAGCAGAGCAATTTATATTTACTTTTCTGAGATAACAGTGGAATGAATACATTAGCTTCAGGCAGATACTGAGCAGGTTTGGACAGATTTACTGGCCATTCTGAATACAGAATAGCATTTTGTACATTACGATAATTTAGGAATTCAGAATGTATGAATGATTCTTCTAGAATTAACTGAGATTGCTAGAAACATTGTTTGAAAAGTACTTTTAAAAAGTGGTCTGTGACCTCAATCTCACAACAAATTGGTAGCTTTTAGATGGTAGCAAGTGTATTCTTCAATTTTGACCACTCCTTAATCAAGACCTTCTGCCTCCACTAACACAGTGAGGTGCATCCTGCAAAGCAGAACATTCAGATTCCCAGCATCGGCTTAATCCATGCTGGTTCCCTCCTTGGCATGAACTCGCAGTGTGAACCATCTTCACATCCTGATTCCAGATCTGACGGTTAGGTCAAACCCAATAGAGCAGACAGGTTACATTTGGGTATACAGGTTGGACCTCTCCAGTCCAGCACCCTTGAGATCTGACGAATCCTAGATGAGGGATTTTGCCAGACCAGGGAAGGTCATTTCTGCCAAATCCCCCATGTCCCCTGCAGCTGGCCCTCAACGAAGGGCTCCTGGTCCCACTGCGGCAGCCCCGCTGCCGCAAGCACAGCTCTGCTGCCAGGCTCCCGGCCCTGCGCGGCAGCCCCCCTACTGGGGTCCAGTTATGCCGCCAGGAGGCAGCCCCACTTGCATTTCAGCCTCACTGGGCAGTCCCTCTGCCTCACCAGGCGGCCCTGCTGCCAGGTTTCCAGCCCAATCACCGGGCAACCCCACTGCCTGCCCGTCTTGCTGAGAAGTTTTGCTGCTGGGCTCTAGCCCCGCCAGGCAGCCCTGCTGCCTCTCGCCACCAGGCTTCCACCCAGTTTCGCTGCCACAGGGCAGCCTGACTACTGGGCTCCAGCCCTGCTGCAGGGTCACCAGCCCTCCACTGGAACTCTCTTGCCCCAGATCATCCCTGATCCAGAAGACCAGAGAGTCCCGGTTAAGAGAGGTTCAACCTACAAGCAAGTGAATGGGGGTTCCCAGAGGTTCGGCTCAATTTTCTCCATACAATCATTCTTATTTGACACATGGCTGGAAACTAATTCCCCAGCACAGCTGTTCCAAGCCCCTAGGTAAAAGCTAGGTATCATTCAACTGGAAATCAGTGAGTTGAGTAAGCATTAATGAACCCTGTTCATCAAATATCTTTTCAATCCATTATGCTCGGCAGTCATGGGAGATGTATTGATTTTCCTTAAAGAGCTTAATTCTGTCTTTGAAGAACAAAGGAGGGGTCTTGTAGGAATTCAGTGGCTGTGTCTCTAGGCGAGAAGAGGGGTTTTTGTCTAGTCTTTCTCTCTGATACCTTGTATGAAGAAACTAACTGGAGGGGCAAGAAGCTGCTGGAAAAACAATTGAAATGCCACAGTGGGAGAGTGGGACATTTAGAAGAGCCAGAGCTAGGAAGCAGGCCTAAAGTGCAGTGGGGGCATAGAAAGCGATCACCTTAATATAGCCATACTTACCATACTGGGGGAAGGATCAGCATGAGCAGGTATAATACAGAGACCTGACTTGAACAAACCCACTGAGAGCTAGTGGGAGAAAAGCCAAGACCCAAACACTCCAGCTAGACAAAGAGAAGAATCAAGATGTCTAACCCATTATCTGTTTAAAAGCTCAGGTGCGAGTGAAAAATGCTTTCTGTTAATGTCCTTTGTCCTTTAAATATATAAAAGTGTATAATACTACAGTTCCTTTATTTGGTCCCTAAGGACAATTTAATTATTCTCCTCTCCGCCCAAAAAAAAAAAAAAAGGAAAATTAGACCTGTACTTGAAAAGGTGAGCCTGGATTTTAGAAATTGACTCAGAACCTAGAGAGGAAAAGGAATAGTCATCAGAGGTTGCACCAATGGACTGGTTAAACTTTGATTTTCAATTAGGCAACAGATTGAGAAGCTAGACTAGCAGCTAGAGAAGGCATCTGAAATTTTTTCTCTGGTGCGTCCGAGAAATTTATAGCTCTGCTAAACACAGTAAAACATGGATGCAGACACACAGGTTGTAAGGCTCATTTTAGCAATTTGTAACCCCCCCCCCCCCAATTACCTGATAGCTCTTGGTTGCCAACTTCTTCCATTTCCTACAGCATGCAAATGTGTTATGCTGAACAATCTAATCCTGGATTGCCCATTTCATTTTAAATGGTTGCCTGCAGCATGTCACCCCTTCTGCTTGACACACTGTCCCAGTTAGTTGATAGCGCAGACACTCTGGTTACCATCTCAGACCTGAAGAGCAGCTGAAAATCCAAAGTTTGTGCCTTCCACGAACAGAAGTTGACCCAATAAAGTATATTCCCCCACCTAACTTATCTCTTGAAAAGTTTGTCACTGAGGCTGAATACACTGTCAATACAATGCAAAGTATAATCAGGGTGACAGGGGTGAGGTTCTGGCTGTACTGTTTGTGCTCAGATATTTTCCCAGCCTGGTGGTAAAGATGGGAAGTGAGCTAGGACAAGTTCTGAAACTCACAACTTTAAGTTTTTCCCTGTTTGATACAACAGTTACCATTTCTCTCTCTTCATGAATAAAGTACCTATAAAAAAGTTCCAAGTTTGTTTCAATCTAAACCCAAAACCTGTGTTTCAACATTCAAATCTGAAGGTAGCTGTTCAAGTTTGGTCCTTCCTGAGGTGCAAACTTTCTGGCAGATAACTAGGGCCCTACTAAATTCATGGCCATGAAAAATGCATCACAGATTGTGACATCGGGACTGTGACGGCGCGTTGGGGTTTCCTCACTCCTGCACCCCCGTAGTGGCACGAACAGACTCCGCCAGCCAGTAGGATTGAGGGAGTTTATTGCTTCTCCAAGATACAGCACAGCGCAGATGCAATCTGTTTACAGGAACTGGGGCTAGGAGGCCTCAGGGCCCCCCCCTTTAGATGGGGGGTGGCTGGGCCCTACAATCCCAGCCCCCTCCCTAGCCCCTTTTCCCTTGCTTCCCAGACCGAAACTAACTCCCTTCCAGCCCTGCCCCCCAGCCAGGGTTGGACCCCGCCTTCCTCCCTTTGTCTCTCTCCCTGGGAGGCAACCTGTCGGACAAGTTGAAAGACCCTTGCCTAGTGACTCATCCGCTGTCCTGCTGGGCTGTGCTACGAATAGCCGCCAGTGGAGGTCACCCACTGCCCAAGCCTAGCCACCAGCAAGGCACCCCCACTACGCCACAACTATCCCCCCTCCGAGAGCGAACTGAGCAGGGTCACTCCACTTGTGGCCTAGGGAAGTTCAGGTCCCCTGCCCGGCAAAGCTGCCACGGGGACTTTGGTGCTCCCCTTGGCTCGGGCCGGCCGCGGCAATGCCCTGCGGGGGTTGGCTCCCCCCTGTCCGGTTGCTGCACAGCTCCAGGGGGAACCGGCACAGGCCTGTCTTCTGCAGCTGTACCAGCCCTTCCACTACCCTTGAGCTCTGGCCAGGGTCTCTCTGGCCGGGGCCATGAGCTCAGTGAGCCTTCCCCAGAAAGCCAGGATGTCCTCTACCTCCAACTCTCCATCCAGGGAGGTCTCCCCCTTCCATAACTCTCTCAGCAAGCCCAGCGGGTACTTTCCCTCTCTGAACCCTGGCTCAGTCCGGGAGAGCCTGGCAGCCCCTTGGGGTGCCTCCCTGTGTGCAGACAGCAGGTGGGGCAGGTACTCATCCCAGTCCTGCAGGTGCCAGTGCATGAAGGCCTCCAACATCTGCTTCAGGGTCCCCTGGAACCTTCTTACCAGCCTGCTGGGCCGGGCGCTATACGCTGGGGCCCAGATGAGCCGGGCCCCGTGCTTCTCCCACAAGCACCGGAGCAGGGCTGACATGAAGCTGGACCCCTGGTCCGTGAGGACCTCCTGGGGGAACCCCACCCTACTGAAAATGGCCAGCAGTGCGTTTGCCACTGTGTCTGCCTCGATAGAGGACAGAGCCACGGCCTCAGGGCAGTTGGTAGCCATATCCACAGCTACCAGGATGTAGTTGTTCCCCGTCTGGGTCGCCTGGCCGACAGGCCCCGCTATCTCTAATGATGCCTTGCGGAACTGCTCCTCTATATGGGGTAGGGGCCCCCAAGCAGCTTTCCTCCCATCTTGGGCCTTCTCCACCCTCTGGCAGGAGTCGCAAGACTGGCAATACCGCTGCACGGCTGCAAATATCCCTGGCCAGTAGAAGTTTTGGAGCAGCCTCAGCCGCGTGCGCCGGATCCTCTGGTTTCCTGAGAACGGTATGTCATGGACCAGGTATAGCAGCTTGCGGTGATACTTTTGGGAGACTACTAGCTGCCGCTGGACCCCCCCCCATGCCCTCACCTTCCTGAGGGGAAGCCATTCCCGGAACAGGAATCCCTGCTCCCAGAGGAATCTCTCTTGGCCACCTCTCCCCAGGGGCTGAGCTGCACTGAGGCCAGCCTGGTCCCTCAGCCTCTGCAAGGAGGGATCCGCCCGCACCTCAGCCTGGAATTCAGCGGCTGGGGCTGGGACAGGGGCGCGTTTCCCCCCACTGCCTAGGTCCAGAGCCCCAGCCTGGTCCGACTCCACGTCTGCTGGGATGGGGCCCTGAGCCCCCTGTTGAGGAACCTCCTCGAGTTCAGGGTTGCTCGCCCTTCGCTGGCTCTGGCTACGGGTGGTGACCAGGGCCCTCTGGGGTCCACATGGCCACTCCTCTAGGTCCCCCCCCATCAGCACCTCCATGGGCAAGTGCAGGTGCACCCCCACTTCCTTGGGGCCCTCCTTGGCCTCCCACTTCAGATGCACCCTGGCTATGGGTACCTTAAACGGGGTGCCATCTATGCCCCTCAGGGTCAGCTGAGTGTTGGGTAGCATATGGTCAGGGGCCACTATGTCAGGCTGGGCCAGCGTCACCTCTGCCCCCGTGTCCCAGAAACCCGTCACCTTCCTACCATCCACCTCCAGGGGCACGAGGCACTTGCTCCGCAGCCCCTACCCGGTACATGGAGAAATCTGCCTCCTGAGGGTCAGACCTTCCATGGGAGGTGCACTGGGCATCCCTCCCCCCACTCTGAGCTGAGGTTTGCCTGCCAGCCCCTGCCTCTGGGGCAGCCTGCCCTTCCCCTTGCCCCAGCCAGTTAACCCTGGAAAGTCTCAGGTTGTGGGACCTGTTCTTGCACCTGGTGCATTGAGCCCTCTTGTGGCCTCATTGCCCGCAGGGATGGCAGGTTAGGTCCTGCAGACCCCTTTGGGCCGGCTCTGTCCGGGTCCTGGCTGGTTCTCTGGGGTGCAGATGGTTGGTCCTGGTCCCTGGGGCTCGCCTCGAGGGTGACACTCTCCATCGCTCAGCCAAGAACCGGTCTCTGTGTGCCTCTTGCTCTCTCCAGGACTCCCATTCACACCCGGACTGGCTCGCTGTGAAGTCGTCCACCAGCCTCCCAGCTTCTTGGGGGTCCCTGGGCTTCGGTCCTTAAGCCACAGCCTCAGGCTGGGTGTGCACGCTTCATAGACCTGCTCCATCATGATCAGCTTAAGCAGGTCCTCTGCGGTCTGGGCTCCGACCTCGGACACCCACTTGCGGCCATATTGTGCCAGGCGGGAGGCCCTATCCACATAGGTATCCCGTGACCCCTTCTGCACCCCCCGGAACTTCCTCCTGTACGCCTCTGGAGTCAGCCCGAACTTGTGCAGTAGGGCCTCCTTGACCCATTTGTAATCACCTGGCTGTAGGTCCTCCAGTTGACTGAGCACTCCGGCAGCCTCCTGATTCAGTGCGGGGATGAGCTCTTGCAGCCAGTCAGCTGGGGGGGACCTGCTGCAGTTCACAGGCCCTTTCAAAGGAGCTGAGGAACCCGTCCATGTCTCCCACGTCCTTCAATTGGGCCACCCTGAGCTTCTCCAAGCATCTGGCCACCCTGGGCCCTTGGGGCCCCTCCCCACTCAGCGCAACCGGGGCCCCACCGCTTCTCCACTCTGCCATGGCCAGCTCATGCTGTTGCTGCTCTTTACAGTCCTGGCGCTCCTTCTCTCGGTCCTGTACTTCTAATTCCTTTATCTGCAGCTGGATCTCCAGTTGCCGCAGCTCCGCTGGGCTGGACCCTGCCCTGGACGAACTGCGGCTGGCAGGGCTTCCCTGGGAGGCTGTCCCGTCTCCCCAGTGGGCTTCAGTCCTCCGCCCCCTCTGAGAGCCTGAGACTCTCCCGGGAAGGGGGGCGGTCTGGCTGCTCCCCACTGGGACAGGATCCCAGGCCCGTGGCTGGTCATTCTCTTCCAGCCGGGCAATCAGCTGGGCCTTAGTTGCTTCTCCTACGGGCAGGACCCTCTCTCTGCATAGCCTCACAAGGTCTGCCTTCAGGAGTCGGGTGTAGGCCATCTCCCTGCCAGTCCCCATGGTGTAGACTCACCGGTCTAGTGCTTTAGCGCCCCACGATTCCTAGGAACCACTTCGCTCTGTCTCCAGCACGTCTGGCTCTAAGGCCCTTGCTTCTACTGCGCCTTGACACTCGCTGCTGGAAGCTCCATCCATGGGGTGCAGTGCATCCCACTTCTGACACCACTGTGACCATGTGTTGGGGTTTCCCCACTCCTGCACCCCTGTAGTGGCACGAACAGACTCTGCCAGCCAGTAGGATTGAGGGAGTTTATTGCTTCTCCAAGATACAGCACAGCGCAGATGCAATCTGGTTACAGGAACTGGGGCTAGGAGGCCTCAGGACCCCCCCCTTTAGATGGGGGGTGGCTGGGCCCTACAATCCCAGCCCCCTCCCTAGCCCCTTCTCCTCTGCTTCCCAGACCGAAACTAACTCTCTTCCAGCCCTGCCCCCCAGCCAGGGTTGGACCCCGCCTTCCTCCCTTTGTCTCTCTCCCTGGGAGGCAACCTGTCAGACAGGTTGGGAGACCCTTGCCTAGTGACTCATCCGCTGTCCTGCTGGGCTGTGCTATGAATAGCTGCCAGTGGAGGTCACCCACTGCCCAAGCCTAGCCACCAGCAAGGCACCCCCACTATGCCACAGGGATGTGTGTGTGTTTTTACTCTATACTATAGAGACTTGATGGGGGAGATCAGTGTTTTTCAAATTGGGATCCTGACCCAAAATGGAGCTGCAGGGGAGTCTCAAGGTTATTTTTTGGGGGTGGAGTGGCATGATATTTCCTCCCTTCTATGCTGATTTCAGAGCTGGGAAGCTGAGGAGAAGTGGCCGTTGGCCAGGTGCTCAGCTCTGAGGCAGTGTCCAGTCAGCAGCCGTGCAGAAGTCAGGGGTAGCAGCACTCCCGCCCACAATAACCTTATGACCCTCCCCACCCCCCATCCCTGCTTTTTGGGTCAGAATCCCGACAATTGTAACATTCTGAGATGTCAGGTTTAAATAGCTGTAATAATGAAATTTAAAATTTTTGTAAATCCTGTGACCATAGGTGGCATGTTATGTGGACCCAGGGTGTCCGGGCACCAGTTAAACTAACCTAGGCCTACTCTAGCAAAGTTCAAGGGCAGGTGTCTTCCCTGACCCCTCCTGCTTCCCTTATGTGCTCCCCATGGTTACATCCCCTGGCCCTCCTACTGCCCCCAGGCAATTTAAATTGGCCTGGGCCTCTTCCCCCCCCACCACTACCACCGGCAACACAGTGGAAATAGTGAATTCTGGCTGCTCGGTCCCTGTGGGGTGTGTGCGTGTGCATGTACACTGCTCCCAGAACTCCTGGAGCAGTGTACGGAACCCCCCCTACACCTTGCACAGGGAAATACCGGCAGCTGCTCTAGCCCCACTGTGCTGCTGGTGGCAGGGATCCTCGGCTCATTTTGAATCAGCTGGGGACAGCAGGCAGGTGTGGGGAGGAGTGCGTGGGGGAGGTAGGAGGGCAGCAACCTATGGAAACCTCTGCCATCCACAGGAGCTACTGCAAGGGAGGGGGGGCTCATATGTGCCACAGCCAGTATGCACTCTCACCCCACTCCCTCTGAGAGTCTACTCCTGCTCCCTCTCTTGTTCTGAAACTCCATCCCGGATCCTGCACCCCAACTCCCTGCCCCAGCCCACAGCCAGCACCCAAATTCCACCCCTGAGCCTGTAGCCTCCCTCCCATAGCCTTAGGCAGGTGCAGGGGTTGCGTGGGGGTGAGGTGTGAGCTCTGGGCATTCAGGGCACCACCCACATTTCTGTGAACCTGCTGCCCCTGTGCTATGACTCTGAAATGGACAAAAATTGACCATGCATTTAGTGGGGCCTCTAGATAATCTAAGGAGAATGGATACTTTGTATTGCGAGGCTGGTGTACAATTTAGTTATGCAGAGAGCTAAAATGCTCAGGAGTATGAAATTCAGCCCTGGTAAGGTCTGTGTTGATAAAACTCATCATCCTAACTCCTGCTACTCACATGAATTATCTAAGAGATGGAAAACCCCCGTCTGTTGCTGTACAATGTGTATGCTACAGCATTAGGGAGGCACAGTTGTAGTGCCGTAGATGTGGTGATACAGGTTTTCAAAATGGGAGCATAAAGTTTGAATAAATCCATGTTTAGGCACAGAAATAAGAGGCTATTTTTTCAGAAAAGCTCAGTGCATAGCAGCTCCCATTGACTGAATCTGAGCACTTATTTAGGTATCTAAATAAGGATTTAGCCATGGGATTTTCCAAGAAGTACAGGGGCTTTAAACCCACTAATTCTATGGTGGGTTAAATTCAAACACTAGTAAGTCTCTCTCTGTCTCTGTCTCTGTGTACAGTAAATATATATGCATATTTTTTCTGTGCAGGGATTGTGTCTTCATCATATTTAGAAAATACCTAGAACACTTTGGATGTTGATGGAGATAAACTCTTTTAGAATTACATGCACTTCTTTTAAACCAGCCTTGCAAAATCATCACAAAAAGTTATTTGTGTAAGCACCATTCTATTTGTCGTCCTTCCCTGTGACGATGATGATAAAATTATTTAGGGCATGATCCTACAAACCTGGGATGATGTGAATTCAAGTTTGCCCTTATTTGCCCACCAAAACAGTGTGTCTAAAGTGATTGGGCTTTGCTGGCCTATTTTAAAAAAAAATAACTTCACCCCACTTTGAGAAACTCTTCCAGGCTGTGCACCTCTCCCACTCATCTCCTGCCCTTCTCATTAGAAATGGTCTATCCCAGGTTGCATTTTTCAAATCTCCACTGAGAACCCGCTAAATGCCTAACCATACAGGGCCCTTAAGCTCTTTGGGCCATGGCTGTGAGAGATTCAGCTATTGCTCTCCTTTCAATTCTAGCCAATTTGATGGATTCCTTTGTTCATCCTTCAGTTTTGAATGGCAAACTAGACAAGAAAACAATCATCATCATTAGTATGGGTACGTCTAGACTACATGCCTCTGGCGACAGAGGCATGTAGATTAGACTACCCGGCATAGGAAAATGAAGCGGCGATTTAAATAATCGCGCGCTTCATTTACATGGCTGCGCGCTGGGCGATCAGCTGTTTGCCGGCTCAGCGCGGTAGTCTGGGCGCTCGCGGTCGACATCAAAGGCATTTGTCGACCTCCCAGGTATGCCTCATCCCAGGAGGCATACCTGGGAGGTCAACAAATGCCTTTGATGTCGACGAGCGCCCAGACTACCGCGCTGAGCCGACAAACAGCTGATCGCTCAGCGCAGCCATGTAAATTTAAATGAAGCGGCGATTATTTAAATCGCCGCTTCAGTTTCCTATGCCGGGTAGTCTAATCTACATGCCTCTGTCGCCAGAGGCATGTAGTCTAGACGTACCCTATGTGTCATTAGAACAAGTTAGTATCCTTTTCTATTGATACACAGGAACTACATGTTGGGTAGGCCCCAATATCTTTAATGTTTATTTTGAACATAGAAGTTGGAGTCTAATGCATGGCAAAACCAACTTTCTGGAAAATTAGGGTGCGTCTACACAGCACCCTAATCTCGAAATAAAATACACAATTTGCACTACACAAAGTATTTTATTTTGATTGTATTTCAAAATAGTTTATTTCAAAATTTGTCATGCCAAAATTTTGAAATAACGCAGTATTTCAAGACACCCTTTAACCTTTGTGGAACAAGTGTTACAGGGATGCCAGAATAGCGTGCTCATTATTTTAAAAAATATTTTGAAATAACGGGTGTGTTTAAAAGCTGCAGGGTAGCTATTTCGGGAAACTTCCGGTATCTCAAAATACCCTTATAGACAAAGATCCATTGTGATTTGATTTTGTTTTATTGTGCCCAGTTTTGTTCCCTCTGTTCAAGAAGGTCTCTAAATTCTGATCCATTTATGTTGAAGTGGCTCTGAGATTCCAGGGTTGCTATTATCCAGGGGGTGCTGGGAAAATGAACATAGTGTAGGGTGCTGAGAGCTAGTGACCCAAATTTGCATATTATGGAAACCACTTAAGCCGAGGTGCTGCCACACCTCCAGTGCCCCTGTACCTATGCTATTGCTTTCAATTTAGATATTACAGTGCATCTCCAAAACTGACTTTTTGGAGGCCATAGTTCTTAACTTTGCTAGATGCTAAAAATCATGGCCTTTATAAAGACACGGGGGGTTATGGTTTATTACAATAATCTGCAACCCGCTAATCCCCCTTTACACCCTTTGACTGTTAACGAGCCATTCATCTTGAATAGTCCCTTAGAATATGTGTGACCTCCTTATATTAAATCAGTGTTTCTCAAACTGTGCTCCGCGGAGCCCCAGGGCTCCGCGAGATATCTTCAGGGGCTCCGTAAGGTTGACAAACTGGAAACATCGAAAAGGTACAACACATACAATCAGTGGACTGCTGGGGCTCCGCATAAATTTTTACGCATGTAAAGGGCTCCGGAGCCCCAAAAGTTTGAAAACCGCTTTATTAAACTATCTCTTCCATCTTGTATTTAGCTGTGACACTATGTATACTTCCCAGACTGTGTAGTTCAAAAGAGTCTTTCACCAACAGAAGTTGATCCAATAAGAGAGATTACCTCACCCACCCTGTCTGTTTAAACTGTTTCATTTCACCAGTGAACACAAAATCAAGATGTCTTCATCACTGAGCTCACTCAAGCTAGTGATGGAAGCTATGGATTGAAAAATGGTATCTTATTTCTAGCCAATCTAATTCAACTAATACTTTAAAGAAATTGAGTAGTTCAGAAACATTTAAGCTTCCAGGTTTATCTTTTGAAAGTGGTGTTCAGGTTTCTTTTGGAGATGAGGCCTGTGTGGGCTGACATGCAGTGATTGCTTTGTGAAAAGTCTTCTCTTCTGGGGACATGGTACTTTTGTCTCTATCATTTTTCTGTGAGTTCATATGAGAGTGGAGTGAGTGTCTGGTTTTGTCCATGTAATTGTTACTGGGGCATGTAGAGCACTGGATGAAATGTGTTGTGATGGGCATGTGTAGGATTCAGGGACCTTAAAAGGTGTGTTGTGAGGGTATTGATCATTTTTTGAATAGACAAGTTAATGTAAGGTTTTGGTTTTTTTTCTTGGGGCATCACTACAGGGAATAGTTCATATTCATACTTTAAAAAGTTTGGTTGCTTGTAAATGTAACATCAACTCGAAGTGCCTAGGTTTCCCCTCTCTTTTTCTGTTGCTTGAATACCCCACACAAGAATTTAGAGCCATTTTGTGCTATGTGGTGTGTAAATAAATGATACAAGTTAGTCCCTGTCATCAAGAGCACAAATTCCATGATGTAGGTAACATATAATAGATGAATAAACAGACAAATTGGGGTGAGCAGCAAAGAGATGAAGGGATTGTAGGATAGTCAAATAGGTTAAGACAGTGGTCCTCAACCTTTTTTATGTTGCACACCAGCAAACCCATTCACAAACTTTGGCGGACCAGTAACATTTTATTTTCATATTTCCATATTTGTTATGCAAATAATGAATATGTAAATATGCAAATAAAATGTTATCCACCTAGTCCCAACCCAGCCCCTTGCTCCCCAGTGCCTAACACCCTTTGGTCCCCATCCCTACAGCCCATGCCAACATCCTCTTGCCCTGTGACCCCCCCCCACCATGCCCTCACTCAACACTCCTTTGCCCCCCCGCATCCCCTGCACTCCCGATTACTGATGCGTGGGCAGGGGGAGCGGCATTCCTCCTTCACACCCTCTCCTTCCCTAAGCATGTGTCCCCAACGATGGAGGGGAAAGGAGGGAGCAGGTGCCTCCTGCTCCATTGTAAACAGCTGGCTTGAGCTTCAACAGCCACTGTGGCCTGGCAGCCAGCAGTTTGGGGACCAGCGGTTGGGAACCACTAGGATAAGATAACCACAGAGATCGATAAGAGTAGAGGCCCAGTTGTCTCTGTATTGATTGCCAACCTAAATAATGCCACAGTGGTGGTTTGCAGACCTCTCACCAAAGGTAAGTTTTATTTGGAAGAGGATGAAGTGATGACTGCAAATTGCGAAGGCAAATTCTTCAAAGCAGAAGGGGAGAGTGGGGGGAACAAGTTCTTGAAAAATAATTTAACTTACAAACACTGACACATCTGTAACTTGAATTGTAGTCTAAAGGCTTTTGTGTGAGAATATCGAAGGTGTGGTGCCCAACACCTAGAGGGAGATGGATTAGATGTGACCTTAGAGGAAGCTATGTTAGAACATTGTGAGGCATCACATTCTTATGGAGGCATTCATGGAAATTTTACTCAAGCTCTAACTTCTAAAGTAAGGAATATTAATAGACAGTGCAGGTCTGTTTCCCCCCTCCTCCCCACAGTTCAGTAGAAATGGTTCGGAAATGTGACCTTTTGTCATCATCAAGACTATAACTCCCTTAAATAAAGCAGATTAGGCTGACTTTCAAAGGCACATAAGGAGCAACACACCCAGCATCCACTTAACATAAATGGAATTTGGGCTCCTTCCCATGAAAATTGCAGCCTTAATCAAAGAACCAATTTGCATGCAGGTTCTCTTTCTGCATTTTCTGCTAACATACAGCAGTGAACAAAAGTAAAACATTTTGTGTCATGGTGAATTTTGGCTTTATATTGTACTTACCTTTGCACTGATTTCTTATTTCATTATACTTATTTGTGCTCCCCTCACCCTGCTTTAGACTATAAAAACATTTATTCAAAAAGACAGCAACGCAGCCCTTCTACTAATATATTACTAAAGGGGGCAGTGCCCCCTGCTCACTATGCTCACCAACCCCTCTGTCTGTGGAGGAAGGCAAGCCCAGCTCTCTCTATTGGCTGCCAGGGAGGGGAGGGGAGGGCTGGAGGCTCTGGGTCCCCCCCTCCCTGGCTGCCAGGGCTGTGCTAGCCCTGGCCTTCCCCCCGCCCACCTTCCCAGCTGCAGCGAGCCCCAGCATCTCAACCCCGCCACTGCCATAGCCAGCTCCCCGCCTCTTGGCACTAGCCTCATCCTCTTGCCCCGCTTCCCTTCCTGGCCGCAGCCAGCCCTGGCTTTTCAGCCCCCCCACCCCTTCCCTGGTCACAGCCCTGGCCTCTTGGCCTCCCATCCCTCTCCCCAGCCTCCCCCCTGGGCTCTTGCCACCCCACCCCACCTTTGGCCGCAGCCAGCCCTGGCCTCCTCCTGGGCTCTTGCCCCCACCTTTGGCCACAACCAGCCCTGGCCTCCCTCTGGCCCCCCATCCCTCTGCCTGGCCTGTTGGGGGGGGCCCCCATTCTCCCCCTCGCTGTAGCCAGCCCCAGCCTCTTGGCCCCACTCTGGCCATGTCCTGTCTCTCCCCACAGCAATGCGCGTGTTTCTCTGCAAGCCATATTTGGCGCGGAGCATTGGGTTTTCTCCTCTCCCTCCTCCTCTGCAGGAAGCCGGTGCTGGCACGCTAATCTTGCTTGTGTGTGTGTGTGTTTGGAGGGGGCGGGGGTGGGGCGGGGTTTGATGCTGGAGCTCCAGGAAGGCGGTAACCAGAGGTAGTAGTCCTCCCTTGGGTCCTGGAGCGACGGGGCCCCCAGCACAGTGAGAAACAGCTGCTGTCACCCCCTGCCCTCTTGTAGTGGAGCGTGGGGCCAGTAGGGAGCCCTGGGGCTGTGTCTACACTGGCGCGATCTTGCGCAAAAGCAGCCGCTTTTGCGCAAAAGCTTGCTGCCTGTCTACATTGGCCGCGAGTTCTTGCGCAAGTACACTGATGTTCTAATGTATGAAATCAGGGCTTCTTGCGCCAGAACTCTGACGCTCCCCACTCAGGAATAAGCCCTTTTGCGCAACTGTTCTTGCGCAAGAGGCCAGTGTAGACAGGCAACATGAATTTCTTGGGCAAGAAAGCCCTATGGTTAAAATGGCCATCAGAGCTTTCTTGCGCAAGTGAGCGTCTACACTGGCATGGATGCTCTTGCGCAAAAGCACATGCCAGTGTAGACGCTCTCTTCTGGAAGAGTTTTTGCGCAAGATCATGCCAGTGTAGACGTAGCCAAGGTGTGCTCCCGGAGGTGGTGGTGTGGGGAGACAGAGGAGAACCCTGAGCCATGGCAGACCTCTTCCTCTTCTGGGGACTCTGTTGAGATTGGGGGGGTGGGGTGATGTAGAGTGATGTGATGATATTACTCTGTGACCCTGCAGGAAAAGTTTTTTTTTTTTTTAAATATATAGTGAGATTTAGACTAAACAGTAAATATAGTTGTTTTGACACAATGACATGTTTAGAAAACTGGACAAACCATTAATCAGAGACTAACTTTTATTGTGCATTGTTATGCAACAGAACAAATGGAACTGGAGGTACGTAATAATAAAACCAATATTCAAATTAGGGATAACACCTGAAATAGTTAACTCTAGTAACAAATGTTTTTTATAATTAAAAAATATTGACTTTAAAAACTGTCTAACAGTTTTAAATTTTTAAAAGAAATGTGTGTTGCCACATAGAAAACAATTCACACATCCTATAGAAATTGTCACAAAAAACTAACTAGTCTATATTACACTATGCACTCTGTTGTACAGTATCTGGTATTAGGCTATCCCTAACTTGTATTTACTCTACACAGTACAGTCATCAATAGAAAGTATTCATAGAATTAACTACACCTTAACAATAAAAATATTAGGATTAATGGGTTTTTAATCACAGTTTCTCCACAATTATTTGTCATAGAAAATAGAGCAAAGGCAGATTGGCACTAATGGGTATGCAGTACTGCTACACACAGTTTCAGAGAAAGTAGATACATAAAGGACAGCAAGAGTAAAGAATTTGTAAGACAAGGATCTATCTTCCAGAAGGATTTTAGGACTGTTTTCTGAGTGAGGTGAAAATTACTTCCTTCTGTTTCAAATTTTCCATGAACATATAGCACCATAAATTAACACAATACTTTACAAAACACAGAGCTTTAACATGGATATCTAGTTGTGCAATGGCTTATATGTTATCTGTTATTTCTGGTCCCTAGTGTTCCCTAGAAATTATTCCTAGTTTCCTGTAGATGTGTTCTCAGTAATGCACATGGATTTATAATGCAATGAAAATATATGCCTTGGACTAGTTAGAATAAATAGCTGTGAAAGGTTATAAAGGAAGTGAATTTGGTCAAGAGCCAAAGGGACCATAGTTCACATCATTAAACCCAGGACAGATTTTGTAATCTGAAACTTTAAAAAAAAATACTTGGGGGCCACGCCCCCTGCTCACTACACTCGCCAACCCCCCTCTCTCTTAGGGGTCGGAGGGGAGGAGGCAGGAGCAGGCTGGGGGTGCAGGGTCTTAGAGTGAGAGAGAGGGCTGGGGGTGCAGGGTCTCGTCAGAGGGTGTGTGTGAGGGGGCTGGGGTGTGGGGTCTTGGCGGAGAGGATGTGTGTGTGGGGGGGGGGGTTGGGGATGCGGAGTCTCAGCAGGGTGATGAGTGAGGGGGACCCCACACCCCAGCCTGCGCTGGTGCTCCAGCCTCACCCCCTCTCGTGAGGTTGAAGCCCCAATGCTGGCTTCTTGCAGGGGGATAGAGAAAGCTGCAAGGCTCCCCCGACGTTGCTGCTTCCTTCCCACCCGCTGGCTGGGCGAACAGCAGTGGGAAAAGCCTCCTTGAAGCATGTCCCTGCAGTGCTGCTCCCCCAGCTGGGGAAGGGGAAAAGGGGAAGGAAAGCAGCAGGAAGTGCAGAGTCTTGGGGCTTTCTCCTCCTCATCCCCCGCAGGAAGCCAGTGCTGGCGCTTTAACCTTGCGGGGTGTGTGTGGTGGTAGTACTATGGTGTGTGAGGAGGTTAGGGGTGCATGGTCTTGTCCGGGTAGTGAGTGAGGGGGTCAGGGTGTGGGGTCTTGGCTGGGGTGTGAGAGAGTAAGGGGGTTGGGAGTGGCATGAGGAGGAGCTGCAGCCAGTAGGGCTGTGGGGGAAGAGGCTGGTTAGTGGGAAAGGCAGGGGTGCACATTCTGGGCTTGGTCTGACCAGCTGCAATGGTAGCATGGCATGAAGAGAGTCTGCAGGTTGTGGGGGAAGAGGCTGGTTAGTGTGGAAGGTGGCTGGGCCAGAGGGTGGGGGCAGCAGCTGATGATGGCAGCCTAAGATGACCCCCCCTTGTAGGGGAGCAATGTAAGGGTCAGATGAACTACCTGAAGCTGAGGGGTGGGGCAATGCTGGTGACATCACTCTGTCATCCCGCAGGATATATATTTTTTTATACATAGAGAAAACAAACACTTCTAAATTCTGGCCTCTGCACATCTGTGACTCCAGTTTGCTTCAGTGGTAAGTGCACTCATGCAATTGAAGACAGAATTTTGGCATATATAGGTTTGATTCTGAAAACGCATTTACAAAGAGAAACAGTCTTTACATACACAAATAGATCAGGCCACACATTTGGTTAGTTTGCACAATAGGAAAGGGCAGTATTGTGAAGTCAGACCAGCATTTTAGGGCAGAAGCCTGACTACCCTTTTGTTTACACCAAAAAATAAAGCTAGGCTTCCTGGTTACAAAATTCCTACAATATTATTTGAGAGAAACCTGGTAATGAAGTGATATATTTTTCTGTTATTCAAAGTGAAATGTTTTCACTTTTAATTTTATACAATTAAGCATTTGAAATAAACCATCACAATGTTTACAAAAATACATGATACATATATTGTTTTTACAGTATGCTGACTCAGGTTGTAAATACTCATTTACAGTATAATGCTGACATGTTTTACCAAGTTCTGGCCAGGGTCATCACAATAAGACTTTCCTGCAAGACTTGCACTGCCTGACCACTATCTTCTACTATAGCAGAATGTGTGTCCAGTGGACAGACAGACATGCTGAGCTTCTTCCAAACAGGACCATCTTGTGCCATTGATCTATGAGCAGAACCTCCTCTTGACCACAGTAAGGGATTCTGTTTGAAAACTGATGGCATGGTCACATCCAATGTAATTAAACTACTACTTACTTTTTAGAAATTAAATTTATTATTCTAAGTTAAATGAAGATTTAAAAAACCCTTATAAACATTAGAAAAAATAAAATTAAGAGGTATTGGACGTTGAGGGGCTGAAAGCCTACATTGTATTAGACTGTATCTACAAAGGTATGTACAGCAGACTGTTTCCTGAAACACCATCCAGGTACAGCCTGTTAGTCGACGCAAGGACAACATGATCTTGCTCAATGGATGTACTGTGCTGATGATGTGCTTCGTCTCACTGACTTGACTGGAGTGGGGAGGGCACTACATACAGCAGAAACCATTCACAATGGCAGACAAACAGGAGACAGATGAGGAAGTTATTGCATGGGGAATTAGTATATGAGAGGGTGCCTCTGTACTTCACCCTCAATCCAGTAGGAGTTACAGGAGCACCTTGGTTCAGAGGCACCCTTCATGGCTGTTATGGAGAGTGTTGTGTCTAGGTTTCCCCATCCAGTAGTCACCCATATAGCAGGCAGAAGTGAAGAGATTAGTTAGATGCTCTTTAGGCCCATGCCCCCTGGTTAGGGATGGGGTAGAAAATACTTAGGAAAACAGGCAAAGATGAGGTAGAGGTAAAGGCGATCAAAGATGGAGAAGATGCACCCACCCAGAAAGAGTTCAATATGTCTAAACAGGTAATATGGTCTCCAGAAAAAAAAGCTGATTCAAGAATCCAGTAGTGATGGAGAAAGCCTGACTCGCCTAAAGCAGGAGGACTGGAAAAAGGCTAAAAATGAGAGGGGAGGGTGTTGGTTCTTTGGTGTTAAATGTTTCTAGATTGCATCAGTTTTTCAAAACTATCCCATTGTGACAATGCACCCTAAACCTGATACTGAAAATCTCCAGTAAATTGAGATTTTTACCTTGATATCTGCTTCCAATATTGTATTCCATTGTGAATCAGCTTCATTTCTATCACAAATATTTGCTTACAATTCTCAGTCAGTCTGGGACCTGTGCTTTAGTGCCTAATAGCCAAAAGGATAAATTGGACTTTTATTACAGAATCCCTACCTCTATGCACCATTGAGTATCTGAGCATTAGGACCAGCACCTTCCTTGAAACAGATCAGGCAATGAGAAAAAAACACAAACAATAGCACAAGCAAATGTAAACCCTTAAAGCTATAAAATACTGCTGCAAAATAAAGAGACTGGCTCCTGAAATGCCAATTCATGGTATAGCAATCTCATTTTTAGGAAAACTGCAGTGATTACCTAAATATTTTAGATAAACACAGTATCTATCAATTACACAGAGAAATTTTTATTGGTGTAGAAATGCCTGTTACTGTTTTGATATTTCCTAATTGAAGGATTCTTTTGCCAATGAATACTGTTGTTTTAGCAGGGACATTTAATATCCCGGTATTGCTAGACACAGGAAATATTATTCAGAGCTTCAGTACATAACCTGAGATGGAATCTTCCACATTTTAAGGTAACTTTTATAATTTTTCTATACTACTTTCTAGTAAAAATAGAAGACTACTTCCTTTGTCAAAAGTCTCTGGGTTTGATCCTAAACCCCTTTACTCAGGCATAACACATAGTAATGAGGAATTCTGCCAGAGTTCAGTTCTGCCTAGTAATTCAGAACTGGGCCCAATGTCAGCCAGCAGACAATACAGTAACTTTTTCTTTCTTTAGTAATTTGAGACTTTAAAAAAAAAAATTCTTTAGAATTAGATGAATTGAAATTGCAGTTTTCCTTTCAAGAATCTATGAAAGGCTTGCAATTTATAGGCACCAAGAGATCCCATAGATGGACCTTGAAATGAATCATTCTCTGTTGACTGGAGCACTAAGACAGGATGGGAAAGCTGGAATGTTTGCAGTATGAGTTCAAACATGCTTTGGATTCTTAAATGATTTCAAGGAAAGTATTTCTAGTAAAGTATCTTCTAATTAACTGGCTCTTTTTCTAGTATAGATTCCCTCCACTGAGATCAATCTACAGATCCCTCTTGGACAGCTCTGTTGAAGATTTCTTCTTGTGAACCCTGATGGTCAATCCCCTCATAATATGAGTTACCATTGTGAAGAAAAGTCCCCACTGCACGTCCTTGACGAGCATGTCCCACTGCATCACTGAAAACCTTGTTTATTTGTTCTTCAGATGGCATCCACCAATCAGGGTTGGAAGTACAATGCATCCTAATGAACTCTGTAGAAAACAGACAGTGATACGAAACAGCTTATTTTTGTAGCACACAGTGTTATTGCCCGACTAGCAAGAGTTCACTGCAAGTAATAAGTAGAGCATTAGAGTGACTATTTAAACAGGAATAAAATCTTATGGGAAATGTCATGATAATGCCAATTGAACCCATTTTATTTCTAGGCACACTTATTTCACTATATGTAATGTGTGTGCAGCTACAGAGAAATTTATCTTTGCTGAACCCTCCCTCCCCCCAATACATTAAGAGAATTTTTTATGATAGTGTGCAATGCATGTAAAGGTTGGTATGAAATAGGAAATGTATTTTATTTGAAGCCTGTAATCCATACACACTTTTAATGTATTTGTGCTTACATTCATGGGTCTTTATGGTCTTCCTCTGCTGCCTACTTTAACATCTGCAGATTTCAGCCAGGGAATGCTGTTATCATGAATTGCAAGCTATCTGATATTTTGGAAAATAGGGACATGTGATTTTTGGCATAGCTACTCCAGTAACATGCCTTCAAAAGTGGAACATATTTCTGTTTTACATTCTGCTTCCTATAAATCTGTGCAAGCAATACTGTCCCTTGCTGTTCAGCTATCCTTGCATGCAGCTTCATAAACTGGGATATTGATCAAGATAATGGTTACTATGTGTAGAAACAGTGCTACAGTTTAGGCATGCTGGGCTTTTTTTTTTTTTAAACTTAAAGATGGTTCCAGAGATCTTTTAATAGTAGAAATAAGCCTTTCAAATTGTCATACATGTGAATGTAAGCTTTCAGTAGTTGCCACTTACAATAGGGGCAACTTTTTTAAGGATTAACTTTTTTTTTTTAACTTTTGCTCTGCAAAATGCTCATCAAATCTATTTCACTAGGACTACAAGCAGATCTGACCATTTTCTTCCCATAAACTCTTATTAATCTCTTTCAAGAAGTGGCATCTATTTTGGACTTCTGTAGAAGAGACTAACCATGTAACTTCAGAAGGCTACAGTCTGCTATGCCACAGAATTATGGGCTCAGACTGGCTGAAAATATTTTTTTCTTTTGTTGGTGGAGGAAGAATGACAAACAAGTAATAGCTATAGAATACTACCACTTTCTTGTTTAGGAACATCATTCCTTTATCTCCACCAAAAGGAAACTCTCCAATTCATCAAGCACTCTCCTTAGCACTCACAGGTCCTCCATTGTGCTGGCAGTAAGGCTGGTTAGAAATGCTCTCTGAAATCAAGTAGTTCTTACTTCCTGCCATTACCCCAGGGTTCAGTCCAACATTGTGCAATGACAAGGATCACCCCTTACACACATACATTACCTTGCTTTTAAATGGGTAGGGGCTAGAGAGGCTCATTTGGATCCCAGGCATTGCAGACTGTTGCATTGCCAGGCCAACTCAAGACGTACTAATTTATAGATCTCTACAGAGCAGTTTAACAGGCACAATAGACCCCAGACATTTTGACTTCCTGTGCAAGATTCTAAATTATTTATGGAATTGCCATTTTTCCATAGAGCACTAACGGGTACACGCATCTATTTTACATATCTAGTGCCTCAAAAGTGATTATGTTTCAGAATTGGCCCTTACGTATACATGAGAACCTTTAAAGCCAGCAGATATGAAGGTGGCACCACCAATGCCTTATCTCCCTGGTCCTATCTCTGTTCAAAACCTGACTTAGCAATTAAAGAAGTGTATAATGATGGTAGAGTTGGTATTACATTTCTTCTCATGTATAATTTACCAATTGAAATTTAAGAAATCTTATTAAAGCCTGATGCACTTCTTTTCAACTTTTAAGTCCTTAGCTTCCAGGGAACTTGACACCCTGAGTGCAGCGCTCTCTCACACTGAAATGCATTGTCCCCACTTCCTTTAAGCTCTGATAATTCATTTTATGTTGCTCAACATCTGGTGAATCTTTTGTGTAGCAGAAAACACTGTGCCTTAGTCTGAGTTTATGCAAAGTAATGCTTTAAATAAGTTATGCAATTATATAAGTATATCACAATTAAAAGTCTGCTCTGCCAGGCGTTGTTAATTACTTATCTAAATGGATAGAAGTTCAGTCTCAAATGTAACCATTTCTGTTGCTGGTGTTTCCCTTTTATTTTTTTTTTCATTGCTTAGTAAGAACTTTATAGGTTTTGTGTTGTCAGTTGCTTCTGAATGATTTTTGCACATGTAGTGCTATGAAAGATGGGTTCTATTAAAAGAATGAAATAGATACTATATTTGTGGAGACACCAAGACTAATTCCAAGGGTTCTTCAAACCAAGCTAGTTAAAATGTTTTATGTGGACCATTATAAAGACTGACAACAAGCCTTAAAATCTCAGAAAATCAAAATAGGAATTGCCAGTCCAGCTTGTTCAGTGTGTTTCCAAGAAACCCTGTAGTGAACAATTATGAAATACCCCTTCACAAGAGGAAGTTTCCAGTCCTGTTTTGAAGGCTAATAAGCTCTTGGCTTAAATGGTATATTGAGGCATTGAGTTCCATGATTAATTATGAATTGTGAATGTTCCCCTATTCTTACAGTATAAGAGGATAAATAGGATTATTTGCTTTACCTTCTCTACACCACCTTATCATGAAGCCGCTTATTTGACCCCTTTCTAAATTAAACAATTCCAGTCTCCTCAATTTCCCCTCAAATGGAAGTTTTTCCATATGTCTAACTACTTTTGTCATCTGTCTTAGAAACCTCTCTATTTATGCTGCGGTAAGCTGAAAGCTTATACTGAGCCAGAGCCAATGTGGTGAAATGAGATCACATATGGTGGACACTGAGCGAAAAGATGCAGTACCTCTGAGACATGTTACTTTTACTGGATCCAGAGGACGTCTTTCAGGACCTGTCTCTCCTGACTGCACTGACCTTTTCCTTTTCCCAAGGCCGCATGAGTACTTAAGCTCATCGGTTGTGAAAACAAATCTGATGAGATATCGAAGTAGCCGCCTTCCGTCTTTCTTTGAAGAATTAACAGCCTCATCCCACTGTTTACTAGTGATGTAGACAGGATAGTTGTTCAGCAACTGTTTGCTTCCCTGGAAAAATTAAATATTTCTATTATTTATTTTACAAGGCAGATAAGTAAAGATAATGTTAGTTGCAAAGAAAAATGCTTTCAACTAGCTGAGATGCTGACAATGAATTTCCTACAGAAGTGAATAATTACTCATAATGAAAATGGGGACTTTTAAAATTCCATTTGCATTTTCTATAACAAGACCCAGTGAGGTCTGAGGAATGCTTTTTCAGTGTGTGGCTATTTATATCTTGAACTTTAACAGGTAAGCTAAAAAGTGCAGAGATCCAATGATTGGGGATGCATTTAAATATAACCTTTCCTTCTTAATCTATTAAAATGTGCAAAAATGTCTTTGAAGAGTGTGATCAAATGGGTCTCTTTAAGGCAGCTGGCAGTTCACTACTTCAGAAGTGACTTTTTACAGTCTATTTTTATAATAAATGTATTACTTTTTGTTGAACACACCTAAAACCTGACAGCAGTTGTGTTACTGTGAAAAATATAAAGAAAATAAATAAAGCCGAACTGTAAAAAAACTAAAAGCTTCATTATTATTAATGAATGCCACATTAATTCAAATTATAGCTTTATACGAATGCCACTATGTCAAATGGAAACAAATCTTACTTTTAGCCTTCATAATTTATATGTACTTTAAAATTCCAATACTAAATAGATGCAGAGGGACTAATTATGTTAATTTCTGTAACCCATACAACATTTATAAGCCAACTTTGGTCAATTGCACCTAAACAAATTTACTTTAATTCTTGTTGCCTGTAAAATTCTACAGCATAGGACAAATTAATTAACCCAAGATCTCAGTTTTAATGGACTTGTTCAGAGGTAATTAAGGTATTTAAAAAACAGTTTCCTAGAGACTCGTTCACTTTTACAGCTGCATACATTTATTGCAACTTATAAATCTAGCACTGTTTCACGGAAGTAGGCTTCCTTTGTAAAAGCACTATTACATTAAATACTTTCAATGGGCGTTCAATAAGAAAATGTGTTAAGTGAAATGCTACTCTTTTGAATTAGAGGCATCTGGGGCACTCTACTGTAAGTGTTACTTGTGGTCCCTCTCTCCTAATGTAACACTATTTGTTCACTAACATGTAGTGCACAATGTGAATTTTTTTAAAATGCAGTATAAAATTATTTCCTCTCGCCCCAGCATCACCCACATGTTTATAAAGCCTATTGGGAGATGACTTTGGGATTTGTGCATCAGACACCCATTACTTTTGATTTTTTTTTATAAGCTCGGTAAATCTGTGAAATTCAGCAAAAGCTCAGTGGGGTCAAAGTATATGGCTAATCTGCACAAATCAAAGGTTGGATTGAGTGTGCAAAGGTAATTGGAAACTAACCTTCGCACTTTATTTATCCTAATGGTACCTATGATGGGGTAGACCAGGCTCAGAGGCTCCCTGCTGGCAGTAGGGAGGAGGAATGGACTGAGTCCCTGTGCTGGTTCTGTATAACCAGATCACCCTTACTCTGAGGTGATCCTCTCTGGGCCAGTTCCACCACTGAGTGACCACGGGGGTATCTGACCCTCAGTTTTGATCAGTAACTTGCTCATAATCCTGTATGTATAAAGCTTGTTATCCTCTGTTTCTGGGCTATTGGCATTTAATTGTTAAACTATTAGATATATAAAAATTCTGATTAAACTGGGAGGAAAACAAACCAATACTGGGTGTTTGTACTAGCATAACATACAAACTCCAAGAATGACCTTTGACACCGAGTAGTGCCAATTAGGACTGTCATCTTGACATCACTCTCAAGTAAAGCAAAATCTGGCACGGTTAGTAATTGGATGTGATCCTGCCACCTTCAGTATGGATTAAGCACTTTGCTGAATTGGGGACTCATTAGGCACACACAAGTTATCCTAAAAAGTTAGCAGGGAGTGGAAATCATTGTGCTGATGGAAGTGCAGTCTTTTAACTGCAATGTAAAAATCTCTGATTGCATGTGGTCATCTAAGAGCTCATGACACTTTGAGCAACTGAATTGAACTTAATTCCAGCTATACCTACCCATATCCCCCCACTGAAATTTCAGTGCTTTAGTGTATTTTTCTTCAATATCTGTGAAAGGTGACTGTAATATTGAGGTGCTCTGTTAAACAGTGGCTATATTCTAATTCAGACATAGCTACATCAATTCCTGTGTATTTAAAACACTTTGGGGCAAAAGGCTCTTGATTAGAGCTGTTGATTAACTGTAGTTAATTCAAGTGATTAAGTAAAAAAAAAATTAATTGTGAATAAAAAAATTGTAATAAACACTAGAATCCCAACTGAAATATATTAAATATTGGATTTTTTCTACATTTTCAAATATATTGTCTTCAAGTACAGCACAGAATACAAACTGTACAGTGCTCACTTTATATTGTTTTTATTACAAATATTTGCATGGTAAAACAACAAACAAGAGTGAGAATATTTTTCTAGTCATCTCATACAATACCGTAATGCCATCGCTTTATCGTGAAAGTGCAACTTAAATTGTAGATTTGTTACATAACTGTACTCTAAAACAAAACTATATAAAACTTTATAGCCTATAAATCCACTCAGTCTTACTTCTTGTTCAATCAATTGCTTAGATGACCAAATTTCTTTACATTTATGGGCGATAATGTTCCTGCTTCTTATTTACAATGTCACCTGAACGTGAGAACAAGCATTGCATGGCACTTTTGTAGTTGACATTCCAACGTGTTTACTGGAAAATATGCTAAGCATTTGTATGCCTTTTCATTCTTTGGCACCACTCCAGAAGACATGCTTTCTTGCCAAAAACATTAAAAAAATAATGCATTAATTAATGGACTTGTAAGCTCTAAAGTTTTACAGTGTTTTATTACTGAATGATTTTTTACATAATTCTACATTTGTAAAATCAACTTCAATGATAAAGAGATTGAACTATTGTACTTGTAATGGGGGAAATGACAAATACTTCTTTAGTTTTTTTTACATTGCAAATATTTGTAAACAAAAATAAAGTGAGCACTGAACATTTTGTATTCTATATTGTAATAGAAATTAAGATATTTGAAAATGTAAATAATTTCCAAATATTTAAATAAATGGTATTGTATTATGAAGAACATTATTAATCATTATTTTTTTTAATTACTGTTGATAAATGTAAGATGCATTTTGGTGCATCTGACAGTAGTTAAGAACAACCAATCTAAAAAGAAACCCACTCTCAAGAAATATAACAAGCATATACTGGAGGAATGACTCAAAGTACAAATGAGTTCATGTTTATATCTGTACATGATTAAACTTGTAAATAAGATTAAACTTTTTGTAAGTTTTAATTCAATCAAAATCCTCTTGCATCATAACAAGCTGTCCACAATGGACAGTTACAAAACATCTAGTTTTTACAATGGCTTCAAAACTTCAGTTAAGCAAAAAAGAGAGAAGGAAAAGGAAAGCTTGGAATTTTTACTGTGAACGATTGCCGATAAATGCAGCTTTCAATACAATGAAACCACTTGGAATAAAATATAGTGAGAAGCAAAGTGACACACACGCTTGGGGGCAGATCCTCAGATGATGCAGACTGACTTCAGTGGAGCTATAGCAGTTTGGACCAGCTGAGCAGTGTACACTTCTTGCAGTGTATCTTTCATGTATATGGGAGAAAACAAAGTCTGAATGGCAGAAGTTCAGAATAACTTCCCTCTAAGTTGTGTGGGTGGTAGACAGTAGGGTGGAAGTATTTGAAAATATTTATAGGAAGAAAGGTGTCAACTTCAGTTCTGGACATTTTAAAAAGGCTTATACCCCTCTGCAAGCATATTCTTTCTAGTTCTGAGTTGAAACATGTTGATAGGGCAATATCAGGAAAAATTGCTCTAGAGTGGATACATAAGCCAAACTTATTCTTTGGCTAAGTGGAGGTCTTAGTAGCCAAAGCTTTCAATGCAGTACTTTTCAGTAACAAAACACTTGCTTTGAACTATCCCCCATACCTCAAACTCAGAGACAAGCATTTTTTGATAATGTCCATCATTTTGTTTTGAATCCATTAGAAATGCTAGAGAGCAAAGTCTGTAATGTAGGATTGATTGAGATCTAAAGGAAGTCTTATAACCACCTTGCAATTTCAAACATCTAAAATCTGACTGTAATATCTGTCTCTGCCTGAGAAAAGATCAGAAAAAACCAAACCATTACAAGTATAGTGTGTATGGGGAAGAGGAGTGAACATCACTGGATGGAACAATTTTGGATTAAATTAGTACAGGTTGAACCTCTCTTATCCCGGACTTTCTGTTCTGACAACATCAGACCATGGCTGTTGCTGGACCAGAGAACACTGGTCAGCAGGGGCAGCAGCAGCCACCCTAACAACCTAGTGCTGTGGAGCCCTGGCAGTCCTGGGGCTGTGGAGCCCCGGTAGAGTCTTGTGGCGGGGGGAGGGGAGCAGGGGAGCCCTCAGCTGATGGACCGTGGGAGAGCCTGGAGTCTGTCAACAGAGGGACAGAACTGACCTCCTTTGGTCCGGCAAACTCCCTCATTCAGGATCGGTCAGGTCCTGTGGGCCAGGGAGGTCCAGCCTGTAGTGGCACTACTCCATTATTCTTAGTATTATGTAAATCCAATCACTTGTGGCATATGGGAAATGACAGTTTAATGCTAGATTTTATCTATTTTACTAGTAAATATAATCTTCCAGTATCTACTGATTTATTGACCTATACATTTCTTTTTTAATTAAATTTCAAATGTAAGTATATAAGGCTTATGTTCATCATATACTACCTCTGCTGGATGGTCTGTTGGCTGTGGTATCATAAGTTGGTTGTGATGCTGAAGTACAGTCTTCAAATAATCTAAAACAGTCTGGCAGGGAACTGCATGAAACAAATTGCAATTACTGTATATTAGACATTTAGCACAAAGTAAAACAGTAAGCTAAAGTCAGGCAAGATCTGAGATCTGTTGTGAATGCCTATAAGATTTATTTACAATGGAAAATAACCCTCCTTTTGGCTTATGCAGTCATTTCATTCAATATATAGCAGTTGATATATTTTTTTGTGTTGACCTATCTGAGGATTATTTTGTTTTCTGCTTACTACATCTCAAAGAGTTTTTCCATTTAAAGAATATAATGCTTATAAGTCTGAATTAGGTCAGCATCGATGACAGTGAAAGAGATCTCTGCACTCTGTAAATAGCCTAAAGCACATGCAGGAGAAAACATTTCTTAGACTTACATCATACATTGAGTATTAACATGTAAACAGGCTGGAATGTTTCTGGAATTGCAGACTGATTATAGTGCACACATTTAAGAATATGTAAACATTGTATTATCTCTTCTCTTTTGTTCCTTCCTTTCCTCCTCCATCAAACACATTCATCCATTTCAGTAGTGTTACCACCATCCTATTCTTTTCTCCTGAGGTGATGGGTTAATTAGATCTGATTCAGTTATTGGTTTCTCTTAAGCAGATTCTGCCATATCCTTGATTAAGTCTGGAGCATTTTTTTTTAAATACAGTGCTTTATTCCTGAGT
Source organism: Rafetus swinhoei (assembly GCA_019425775.1). NCBI lineage: Eukaryota > Metazoa > Chordata > Testudines > Trionychidae > Rafetus > Rafetus swinhoei. The sequence goes on from CM033449.1 coordinate 46,087,777, forward strand.
CCGAATCATCGTGGGAGAATTAAACTGATAGCATTATGCTTGACTTTTGTAACAATAAATAACATTTTTATGTATCAGTTTTGTAGGAGTTGTTCTTATATGTGGCAAAATACTTAGAGGTCTTGGTAGCTTTATCTAACAGTCCAGGGCAAGATTTTTAGAAGTTGCTAGTGTTTTAGTACTCTATTTTTGGTTGTCCAAGCTGAGATACCTAGAAGAGGCCTGAATTTTCAGAGTGTGTGCTCAGCATATTATGAAAATTAGATGCTTTCAAAGCATTGTAAGCCAGAAACCCCAGAACTGAAGCGCTCATGTCATTGTTCATTCCTGAAAATCCTGGCCCCAGTTTATGATGTCCCTATGGGCTCTGACCTTCTGAAAAAAGACACACTTACTTTGCGCTGGGTTTTAGACCTCAGCACACTTATTCAAGCTTCAGTTTCTTAGCATCCTCATATCACCTTATAAAGTTGTATGAGATAAAAGCTAGGTTTCTAAGTGAGCCGCTTTCAGCTCAATTTCTCTGGTGACCTCCCTGCTCACTGTTAGCACACCAGGGTATTACCCCAGAAGAGAGTGTGGTGACTACAGAGCAATATTGTAGAAGAAACTGAACAAGAAAAGGTGGATAATTTTATATATGAAGAAATTTCTATTTGTCCATTCTTGCTAGTTACCAAGATGTTCGTAAGAAATTAGAGTAACTATAGGACACCTAGCTGACATACAAATAATTTTATGAAGTGTCTTCAACTTTGGTAATATGCTGAATGCTCCCACCACAGCTAGCCTCCAAAGGGCTGATGAGAATACTAATGTAACAAATGTTCCAAATGCCCTTCCCAGTCTGGCTATCAGAGTGTAGCATATTGATAAGCTGAGAGAAAACTGTTACAAAAATTGTAGTTGATCTTTAAATGCGCTTTAAATATTCCACTCATCATCTCAGACCTGAACACAGAAGTCTGGTGGTAACTTGAGAGAATTATGAGGCACTGGATATCTGGAAGAGAAAGTGGCAGAGAAGGTTTATTTTTGTGTATAGTAAGGTTAATTGCAGGGAAGAGAAAAGGATATATAGGGTGACTATTTTTTTAAAAGGTAACCGGGATGCTTTAAAGGATAAAATTATGTTACTGGGAATCTCTCTTCACATTGTTTGTCAATTCCCAACATGACCTATTCTACTTGACAAAGGAAAATGAGATTCAGATTCACTATCTGACTGGGATGAGACACTTAGGGTACGTCACACAGTAGTGCATACCTCAAAATAAGCTACACAATTTAAGCTACGCAAATTGTGTAGCTTATTTTGAAATAGCTTATTTCAAAATTTGGCACTGTCTACACAGCACTTATTTCAAAATAAATCAATATTCTGCTGACTTTCTTAATACTTGTACAACGAAGTTGACAGGAAGTCGGAGTAAGAAGTCTGTTATTTCGAATGTATTTCTAAATAACGGGCTTCTTGTGTAGACAGCACATAACGTTATTTTGGAATAACGTCCATTATTCCAAAATAACGCTGCTGTGTAGGCATACCCTGACGCTACAGAAATTGGAGATGTGTGTGTTGCGGATATTGTTTGGGTTTGATGTGCACTGTGATATTTTATTTGATCTACCTGAGGCTTCCAAGTTCAATGTGGGGATCTTTTATTTGTTGTCTGTTGTTTATTTTAGGAGAGTAGAGTGGGGAAGAAGGGAGATGGTGATATATGACGCATTTGCATTCTTCCCGTGGAGTTCCTACACACGTTTAATGGCTGCTAAAGTAGCTGAAAGGATTCTGAATTGATGCCATAACTTTGGTAAGGAAAAAGGGAGGACTCATGTTCTTTAATCCCTATGGGAGGGCAAGACAAGAGAGAACCTTTTTAGACAATGGCAAAAATGGATTACATTTATCATCTCACTGGTCTTAATATATACGTAAGGCTTACGGACAGCCAATAAACCTGTTTGGACTGTGGTGTTATCAGTAGGCTGATAACATGCAGCTCTACATCTATTTAATCAAATTCAGATAATGCTATGCTGGTGCTTTCCCATTACCTGCCAGAAATCTGAAGGCAAACTGGCTGAAGCTCATGTTTATAAATAAACAAACTCTTCATTTTTCATAAAGGTAGAAATGCTTTCAGTCCTAAATTGGATGTTAACATTGTTAAAACAACCATATCTTTTGCTGCTATTGTGGGACAAACATCCTTTTATCTCTCCAATGTCTGAACTGCCAAATGGGGTTCACAAAGCCAAACTTCCCTGATTAAACTTAAAAAACAACAAATAGTCTGGTAGCACTTTAAAGATGAACAAAACATGTAGATGATATAATGAGCTTTTGTGGGCACAGTCCACGTCTTCAGTTATGCTGGTTCAGAAAGTACATGTTAAGCTTTCAAAAGCACAAATAGGGCAGTGGAAACACCAATGCTCAAAGCTTTCATTTTGCATTCATAGTTCAATTTTAAGTTATCTGGGCATTCTTTTATTACTCAAAGAGTATGACTTTAAGAATGAACACTCTCTTTGCTAAAACAGTGAACATAAAGAATCACTTAAATTGGACTAATTAGTTTCTGGGAGTTAAAGTCATAACCTAGAGATCTGACCTCCCTTAAAAACAATCCACTATGAATGATGGATGATAGCCAATGGAAGAGAAGCCCCCATAGAAGCAACAGTTGGTTGCCATGATTTAACATCGGCAGTAAATTTGTGGGCTGGGATAAATTTATGTCACTGCGGTTCTGCTAGCACCTGCAGTGTTGTAATTTCTAATTTTCTTGAGTATTAGGATGATGAAAGATCAACTCTGTTTATTCACCATCTTGATTTAATGAACAATGTCAATGTTTTGGAGAAAGTCATATAAAGGTGGCAGGATAACCCGAAGGAAAAAGCTCTCAGGTAAATACCAAACTTTTTCCTGGCTATGGCCCAGAGCTAGTAAAAAAGCAGAAGGATTTCTGAAGAAACTAAATGCAAATTGAGAAAACTGGGTGTTAACATGTATTTTAGAATATTCAGCAAAATTCACAGAATGACTGAGAAGCAGACAAGCTTTGTGGAAACAGGACATGCATAAGGTGATGTTGTAACATCACTGTTCATTGATCAAAGTAATAAGATTTTGCAGTTATTCTAAGGAACTAGCTGTATTAAAGTCTGCCTTTTGGCAAAGACTTGTTCAGCAGTGTAATACTCATTGCCAATTAAATGTTTTTGTTACTTTCTACTTCTCATTTTCCTCTGCCATTTTCACAAGATATATGGCACTATTGTAATTTTATGCCTCACATCATATGATACTCTGTTTAAATACTACAAACACAATATCTACAATATCTTCATTAGGTGTTACTCCTAAAAGAGATGAAGAGACTTCTATATTCCATCTTTGGATGGGAATGTATTTTGCAACTGTCTGGTATCCTGTTTGCTGGACCTTGAATCATAGAATCATAGAATACTAGGACTGGAAGGGACCTCGAGAGGTCATTGAGTCCTGTCCCCTGCCCTCATGGCAGGACCAAATACTGTCTAGAGCAGACCATCCCTGATAGACATTTATCTAACCTACTCTTAAATATCTCCAGAGACGGGGATTCCACAACCTCCCTGGGCAATTTATTCCAGTGTTTGACTACCTTGACAGTTAGGAACTTTTTTCTAATGTCCAACCTAAACCTCCCTTGCTGCAGTTTAAGCCCATTGCTTCTTCTTCTATCCTCAGAGGCCAAGATGAACAAGTGAGAGAGCCTTCATTTTAGGGAATGTCTGAATTGAGAATTGAATGTCAAAAAAAATCGAATGAACAATGTCTATAAAACCCCAACTTAGAAAGTACACGGTAGTACAGATTTTTGGTGATGTAAGCTGAGTTGCTTTTCAGCCTGATATAGTTGGACAAGTATCCTCAATAACTTGGATTGTATTATTTTTGTCCATAAACTTTTATTTCAGTAACAACTTGCACTCTCAGAATAATGTTCATCTTGGAGCCTAGATTCAAAGAGGCATGGTGTAGTTAGGAAAGAACTCATGAAGTGAGGAAAAGCTGAAAGATGGCTGGAGTTGCATGTGTCAGCTTGTGAAGAGAAGTGATGGAGTGCAGTAAAGTTGGAGAAGAGGTGATGAGAGGAGTCAGAGGTTAGAGCAGTATAGGGGAAATAAGGATGTATATCTGCCAGGAATTCATGGTTTGCATGTTTGTTTTAAAAACTACTGACAATTTGGTATTTTTGCAATTTGATGGATGAATGAATAAGAAAACAGTACATATTTTACTGAGAATAGCACTTAGAAAGTTAATACAGAGCAGGAGAATCCACATGAGCAGAAGTGGGGCATAGATGATCAGACTAGTTGCCCTATATTGACAGTCAAAATCCCTACACTATCAGAGACACACAGGAGAACAACTGGCAACGCATCCCCTCACCTGAAACCTCCATATCCTACTGTTACTTTCTAGGTGGCCCCTGTCATCTGAAACCCCTTTGCTCATGTTGTCATTCTTGTCCTTCCTTATTTTTTCTCCCTACTGACTGGTTTTCTCCTCCTCTCAACCTTTACATCTCAGGTTAGATGCTATGGGAGATATTTTTCAGGGCAGGGACAGTCTCAATAAGCCCCTTTACACATGTATATTGCTAATGAATAATAATGAACCTTGAGCTGCAAAAGATGACTAGGTAGAGAGGAGCCATAGCTACTATAAGTTTAACTAGAAGATTAGGAGTTGCCCCCACAGAAACTAAATTTGAGGTACAGTTCTCCAAAGGGACTTCATTCTAGCAAGACTGATTCAGAATGTTTTACAAATTTTGCTCTGATTTCCATGGTTTGCAATAAAAATTCTCCCACATCAACTGTCCATAAATTTACCACACAATGTGAAGCATGGAAAAGTAAGGATAATAAGGCCCAGAGCAGCAGACGTGACTGTAGCATGTATAAGAACAGGTGTGTATGGTGTAAAAATTTGTGCATTTGGGATAGAATGTTTTGGTACAATAAACCAGCACTATGAAGTCGCAAAGCAAAGATGAGAGAGCAGCTATTGCATGCAAATTCAAAGGTTATTCTGGTACACTGTTCCTTGCAAAACACTCATTAATTTAATTCAAGTTTTGCTTTGTAAGATGACTTCACACTTTGAAGCTGAAAAGCTGATCAGAAGAGGAGACATCAGATTAAAATGTCCAAAGCACCAACAGAAACTCAGACAGTGGTTCAAAGGGAATATCAAGGCTTAAAAAAAAACCCAATGATTTTTTTTCATATTTTCTGTGGCTGACCAATCTACTCTGCTCACCATCTGGCTACTGCACACATCATCTTATCTTTAGCCCCCACCTCTGTCAATTTCTTCATCCACTCCCCCATGAAGAAATAACTGAAGTACTTTCTGTGGCTGGGCAAAGGAGATGGCTATCACTGTGTTACCTCCTGACAACTCTCTTCCCATTCATTGCCCAGTATCACTCTTTCACGCATGTATGTGCATGTATGCACACTGAATGATTTGCCTAAGCTCATGCAGCAAGATAGGAAGAGAACCCTAATGTCCTGACTCCCAGACCTCTTCTTTAATCACTTAGCAGTGCCACCTCCCTTTTGGTCATACTGAGAATGGAAGCAGCATGTTGATTATTATTAAAGCTGTGAGGCATTCACAATTTGTGAAGCTCTATGTAGGAACTGAATCTGGGGCACTTAATATATATTGTGCCCCAGATCCAGGTTGTACATGAATTCCAAGGACAGAAGGGACCATTGTGATAATTTAGTCTGACCTCCTGCATAACACATAATTTGCTCCCTGAAGGGAGAAAATCATTCTGATACAGTTGTAAAAGATAAGGAACAGACTGTTGAATTTGTGGAGTGTCACATTTCACTTTGAGGGCAGACCATATATTTCCCATTTAACCTCCTTTAAAATTTTTGTATTTATTGTATTGATCTTCCTTTGGAGCTAAAAGCATCAGTCAAGTTCCATACATCATTGAAGGAGAAAAGTACTAAGTTAATAAACCACTCTTTCAGTGATCTGATAGGACATATTGTTTCCTAACAGCAGCTCTTCACTTGCATTACTCCTAACAAGTGCCCATGGTACACAGACTACCTACAACAGATGAAATACTAAAGAAAAATTTTGGAGCACTGCTGGGAGCAAAGGGCTATTATGGTATGACACTGTCACAAAGAACTACTGAATCTTGTGATGAAGTTTCTTTGGCTCTCTCATAAAACCTGCAAAGTCTTGGTCAGCAGAAGTGTTTTGGATGATGAATCAAGAGTGGTCTGCTCAGATACAGAGGAGAATATCTCATGCTGTGAGTGTGCTAATTAGTCTGTGGATAATATCAGACTGATTCTCTGACTAGATAGTTAACCCCCATGCTGGCAGGACCTCACTGGAGTGAGTCAGAATGTGGGACAACAGATAAGAGATCCTTTTCTAGTTGATTTTTAAAGCAGATTCACTCCTTGGCAATTTGGAGAGCTTTGGGCAACAATGTGGACTCAAGTAGTCCTTGGCAGCAAAGCAACTGTGGCAGTACCTTGAGTCCATAGATTTCCCTGACTCCTATCATTTTGATTTTAGGCCTTTGTAAGATGTTATGCAGACAGTGCTGGTTTCATTGTTGATCTCCTGCTGATTATATGGTAATGATCTATCCATGCACATCTATTCTAGATTTTTTGTATCCTTTGATAGAGCATAGATAAGGTGTTTCTGATGTGCCTACTATCCCTGGTAGGGCTATAAAGAACTGCACTTGAATGACCCTTACTTTTTAAAATAAAAAGGCCAAGCCAGATGATTCAGGCAACTTGGCCTGACATCAATATAGGACAAAATAATGGAAAATTAAAAGGGATTTAATTAATAAAGAACTAAGGATAGGAATTATAATTAGAGCCAGTCAACATGGTTTTATGGAAAACAGGTCTTGTCAAAACAAACCTGATTTCAATCATTGATAAGATTACAAGTTTGGTTGTTAAAAGGTAACTTTGTCGATGTAGTATACTTGGGTATTTGTAGAGAATTTGACTTAGTACCATACAATATTCCAGTTAAAAATAGGCTTTATAAAATATCAGAGCACAAAAGAAATGGATTAAGAACTGGTAAGTGACAGATCTCAAAAAGTAGCTGTCAATGGTGAATATCATTGAAGGGCATTTTCTAGTGACTTCTGCAGGACTCAATACGAGGCCTGACATTATTCAACATTTTCTTCAATGATTTGGAAGTAAATATAAAACAATGGTTGATGTGAGCCACAAATGTTTTTGTGATTTGCCAAATGTTTGTGAGAATGGGGCTGTCACACACAGTCATCCAGATCACAGAATAAATTGGTCCCATTCAAACAAAAATGTGTTTTAATACAGTCAAATTCAAAGTTATAGATCTAGGTACAAGGAATGCAGGTCACATCTGCAGAATGGGGGGCTACATCTTGGAAAGCAACGACTCTCTAGAACTTAGGGGTCACAGAAGATGAGCAACTCAACATGAGCTTCCAGTGTAATACTGTGAAAAGGGTGAATGCAATTCTTGGCTATATAGACAAGAATGTAGGGAGCTTATTTTATCTATGTATACACCTGGTGTGACTGACACTGGAGTACTGCATCCAGTCCTGGTGTCCACATTTTATAAAGGATGTTGAAAAATGGGGAGGATGCAGACGAGAACCACAGAAATACTTTGAGGGCTGAAGAAACTGCCTTTCAGTGAAAGATTTAAAGTATCCATCTGGTTATCTTATCAAAAAGAAGACTGAGTGATTATAGGATATAATACCTTCAGGGGGAGAAAATACTGGGTACTAAAGGGCTCTTTAATGAAGAAGGGCATAGCAAGAGCTAATGTCTGGCTGCTGAAGCCACACACATTTAAATAAATTAGGCACACATTTTTAACAGTGAAGGTGATTAAGCACTGGAACAAACTATCAAGGGAAGTGATAGATTCTGTCTCTTGACATCATCAGATCAGGACTAGATGCCTTCCTGTAAGATGTGCTTTATAAAAAACAAGAAATGATTAGGCTCAACACAGGGGTAGCTGGATGAAATGTAATAGCCTCTGTAATATATAGGTCAAACTAGATGAACTGATGGTCTTCTTGTCTTATGCTCTATGAATCTATGACCTGAGAGGTGGCATTGTGAGCTCTGTAGTGAGGATTCTTTCATTTTGGTTACCCCAGGGTTAAATTTTGTCACCCCTCCTGTCCCAAGTTGCATACGAAGCTGTTAGTGTGAGTTGCAGTGCCTTTGGAATGTACTACAGTTTTGTTTCATTCAACCTGGACAGTGTAGCTGATCAGATTTGCTAGTAACTAGTTGTAATGCTAAGCCAGTGAGGATTAAGCAACCAGTAGGCTGAGTGACCTCTAAAGCAATCCTGAAATGATAAATGGCCATTCCTTGAAGATAGTTATCAGTCATGTTAAGTAAACTTTAATATGTATGCATGTATTGTTAAGAGAATCAAAGGGTAGACACTAAGTATATTTTGTCTGTGATTACGTATATATTGTTCAAAGTTTAACAGTGTGATCTAATTAGCTTATGCATGCAAAAATTCTGTTCCTGTCTCTCAATACTTCATTACTGTATTCTGTTGATTCAGAGATCAAATGGGGATATTATCATTTAGGCAAGACTTGTGATGTTATAATATTATTGTCCTCATTTCTCTTTGTACCTTGTAATTCTACACAGTACTGTAAACCTCTAGTGAACCATCTGAATGGTTAATTGCCTTATGCTAAAGAATGCAACTAGTTACCAGTGTATGCTCAGGAAAGAGATTAGCTTCAAAGCAACAATATATATTATCTAAAGGAAGCTCAGCTACAACCATTGCTTTGTGAAGAGGCCTATATGCTCACCTTCAAGTATAAAAGACACTTTGAGCCTGATCTTTTTTTTTTTCTTTTTTTTTCTTCAAATTCTCAGATCTGCTTAAATGTTGATAGGGGAAGTCTACATTTCAAAACTAAGGTCTCCAGGTTAGTCTGGATCCATCCTGGAATTTGAACATGCTCTACACATGGACTGCCTATTGAAATATAACCTTTTAAACTGACTCTCAAAGGACTTTTTACAAATCAGCAACCTCACCATCTCTGTTATGAAACTGACCCAAGAACTTTACTCATACCGGTATGTATATTGCCCTTTTAACTATAGCAACTCCCTTCTCTTTTTGTATTAATAAATCTTAGATTAGGTTAATAAGGATTGGCTGTAAACATGTATTTGTGTGAGATCTAAAATATTCATTGATGTGGCAGGCAATGTATCTGGTCCTTTACTATTAGCACAATTTTAAGAATGGTGAATACAGTTTTTAGTAATCTCTCATTATATTAGACAAGGCTGTCTTGATAGAAGCCAAAGGTTGGACTGCTTAAAGGGGACAATATTTGACATTTTGGTAACCAGTGAGATATTATAGAAAATATTTTATTACTGGCTTGGTGAATCTAATTACAGAATAGACCACCCGTTTTTGGAATTGTTTGCCCTATTCCTTGCAGTTTGCATTGAGTACGCATTCTCAGTATGGCCTTTCTAGGTCAAATGGTCAAACTAGCTGAGAGCTCACTGATGGAGGATCAGGACAGATAAGTAAGACACAATGCTGGCAGCTGAACGAAGAACTAGAGGAACAATGAAAGCTATGTAAGCTGCTTTGATCACTTTTTGTTCAGATTTGTAACTTAGGGTTTTCCCAAATCATCATCTGGATGGTCAAACAACAACTGGGGCCAAGTTGTTTTTCCATTTGTAGTTAGCTAGCAAGTTGTGATTTTTTTTTTTTCTTCTCATATGCAGCCATCCATGCCTTTCTCGTGTTTATGGCAGATTACTGTTACATGCTGCTCTACATGGGAATACACCTGAAGAACTTTCAAAACCTTCAGCAAATACAGAACATTGCATTCCACTAGTTTGTGTGTGTCCAAAAAAGTGCGTGTTGCATGTGTGCTTTAGTCTTCACTAGCTTCCAGTTTGTTTCTGGTATTACTCAAGGTGTTTTTATCTTTATTTAAGGTCTAAAGGGTTTGGATTCAAGATACTTAAGAAACATCCTTTGTTCTTATGAAATACCACAACTCAAACACCTCAGCTGATCTCAAGTGCCAATAGCCTCCAGGTTTAAAAAAGAGTGGAGAGTGTTTTCAGTGAAGAATTTTCTATTGTGGAACATACATTGGCCTCCTTCTCCTTGTTTTGTTCTGATAAAGTTCAACTTTCAGGACATATTACAGAGACACTCTTTTTTTCCAAGCTCTTCCTAGAGATGGGTGTGAAGAGTGGGAGGAATGTTTTAGCTTTGATGGCTTGGGTGTGTTTTAGGAGGATAAAGTTCAATTTAAATTTTCCATCCACTTTGTTAAAAATATTGGCACATGTGAGCTTTGAATAGATGTTTTTTAAGAAAAGAGGAAATAAATAGGTTTGCATATTATAACTGCTATTTAAATAACAGCAGAGGCAAGCAATATGAAAGCATGTATTTTAAAGTACCATGACAACCTACTTGAAATGACTTAGATGCCCCCAAACCAAGCAAATTCCGAATTATAATTGCATTTTATCCTGAATGCATGTGTGACTATATTGCAGTTCATATGGAAATTTATCAACAAATAATGCAGTATATAGTGTACAATACCAAATTAAGCGTAATAGTTGACATAACCATAGGAGTTAGGGTTGGAGCCTTAACACTGGGTTCCTCTGTTTTGACAAGTGCTAATTAAACTCCCAACATACCATTTAAAAGCTTATTTTAATATTATAATCTTTGCTACAGTATATTACATAAAGTAAATTTGATATTAATAAATAAAATATTACATGGCTTGGGAATATTTACCTGGAATGCTTTCCAGTTTTCTCCGGAGTTCCTCATTTTCTTGTTGTAGTGAAATTACCTCCTGCTCTAGCTCCTGACATCGGGGACAGTATCCCTCCTCTTCCTCTTCCTCCTCGGGAAGTGTAGATGATGATGGGTGACCATGGGATTCAGAGGTTGCTGGGGATGTCCATCCACCTAAAGTGTGCACTGGAGAGGTTGAAAGTGGATCCACATCTGCCAAATGGCCAAAATCATTTACTGATGAAGTGTTCTGAGATGCAAAGCTCCCAGAAAGCAAATAGTTTTGAAGGGAATCAGTAAAAACCCTCAGAAAGGCTGAGGTTTGCTGTTTCTTTTGCATATACTGCATCTCTATATCTAAATTGTCTGATGACTGACTATGGACCATTTTCCCCAGCTGACACTGCTCTTGTCTTTCATTATAACTTGTATTTTCCTGCTTTACACAAGAAATCATGGACTGAGAGTGATTGTTGTCCAGTAGTTTTCCACCACAATTTAAAAGACTAAGAACCCGGCTGCATTGTTGGGCAAAGGCATCCAGAATCATACGACTCTCTGAAACAGAAAAAAAAGAAAAAAAAAAAAAAGAGAAGATGAATCACAACAAACTAAAGCAGAAAGGATATGTCAGATGGTACTAGCTAGTCTAACCCCCCACAAAACTAATCTAATGATTTAGAGCATCTTACAATGTTTTTCTGAACATATTAAAATTACATTTTCTGCTCTAATACTTTGGTAATATTGAGATTTAAACCCATCATTACTTTGCTTCTATTTTGGGAGTACCTCTATGACCTTGCTATTTAATCAGGACTGCACTGGGATGATAATCCCTATGAACTAAGCAGTGAATAAGACATGAAAATGGGGAAGAAAACACAAATTTTATATTTGTTACAAATATATAGTCAGATAAATGCTTGTCATGTAGCTAAACAGAAACTGTTAAATATAGTTACTTGTTTTCAAGATTTCACGTTATGTTTTTATTTTTGTTCCCTATGCTCCCTTCTTCCCACCAAACCTTCTAAGCATGAGTTTTTCCTTGCTGTGCTTGGTCTTCTCTTAGACACTGCATCTCCTTCGTCCATGCTGGACTCTGAATATTCAGATACCACTGACTCAAGTGTAAACACATGAATCACGCCTGAATTTAGAGGAAGATATGTTAGCCTCCCTTAAGTTCTGCTCTCTCTCTGTATGTATATGTTTTTGGGAGTCGATTTTTAAAAGGGCCCCTTTAAGGCATCTCAATGTAGGCACCCAAAGTCCTTTGTTGCTTTTGAAAATCTTGGTAATAGTTTCTAAAGAAGTGGGCGGGGCCCAACACCACACAGATGGCATGAAAAAACAGCAGACAGCCCCCTCCACACACTCATGCTTTCAAAAAATGGTGCTTCTCTTGGCTACATAAGGCTGTGTCTATTGGTGGAAAAATCTACTTGCTCCTAGTGAGATTAAAACAGCTCTCCCCGAAGAGCATTTGAATCAACATGAGTTAAGATGCTCTCCACCATTCTTGCCCCTTTACACCAAGTGAAAGGGCCAAATCAGCATAAAGGTCTCTAAAATTCCTGGATCCAGCTCAGGAAGAAATCTCTCAGCAGAGGAATTGAGAATGACAGTCACATGCTGTCTTCTGAGACCCACAAACTCCTGTATAGGCCAGAGGCAGGGTTAGACTAAAACATATAGTAACTTTTTCCTACCACCCTTTCTTTGTTTAAAAATGCAGGAAAACCTCCAATCCCCAGTAGATAATAAAACCAACACTTAGTAGTTGCCCTCTTTTCAAATAATAGAAGGTGCCATGCATTCAGCCTCGTCGTATAGGGTTGCCAGATGGTTTAACCAAAAATACCGAACACCCCCCCCCCCCCAAAAAAAAACACCGGGGAAAAAATTCTGTTGGGGGGTGGGGGGGAAGGAGGAGACCAAAGTATTGAGAAAAAAAGAGTTATTAAGCAAAAAAAAAAAAAAAAAAAAAACCCAAAACCAAAACCAAACCAAAAAACCCCAGCATAAAACAGCATGGCCCCTTTAAGAAAAGTCTTTAGGCTTTTTGCTGGTGGCCATCTTGTTTTCTTGATCGGAGCCAGAAGGCAGCTTCCCTGTGGAACCAGCTAAGTGGGGGGGGGGAGGGGGGGCTAGAGGGGCTGTGGGCTGGGCCCGGTTGCTGAGTGTGTGTAGGGTTGCCAGGTGTCCGGCATTTTCGCCTCCTGGCAGGGGTAAAAAATCAGAAAATATCAGACATTTTAGGTGTACGGTATTTTCTGAATTTTTTTTTTTACCAGACAGGAGGTGAAAATACTGGATTGTCTGGGTCAATACCGGACACCTGGCAACCCTAGTCTCGTACCCAGTAGCAAACTACATTGAAGTATATAGGTATTGTATGTAATCACATTCCATTTTATTTACTCTCTCTACTAAACCCTCACTTATGTAAGTACCGCTGTCTTTAACCTTTAGAATGATGAACTAGAAACAATATGGCATAGCCTACCAGCTACAATGTAAACATAAATACTTAGAGCAATTCCAGAGATGGAAACAGTGATACTGGAGCTTTCTAAATGTAACATTCTGATTGACATACAAATCAAAATATTTAAGCACTAACAGTCTCAAGATGTGGTATCTTTCCCTCATTTCTTCACCTTCTACACTTCCGTTAGTTTAAAAAAAATCAAAGGATAATATTGATTGGAATTTTGCAGTCCTAATACACAGCAGTTTTTCTTTCATTTTAATCCCATAATCCAATTCCAGACCTGAAGTTGCATTTACTGTTTGCATTTTAATCACCATGATCCCAATTGGCAAAGCAGTTGCTCACTCTTTATATATCCTTTTTGCAAAGGGACAAAAAATGAATGAAACAACTGAAATGGGATTAAGCACTATACAAATATTTTTCTTATGATAGGAAATATATATATTTGATATTTTACATTTAAATACTGGGGAATACTGTATTGCACATTAAATCAGTAAAGATCAAATCTATAGGATACTAAAAAATAAATATTTACCATACTGAATATGACAATCACTCAAAATGTAAAGGAAATAAGAATATAGGCTTAATCTTGTATTTAGTATCAGATCTAATACAAACTCAGTATCAGCAAATATGGAAAATATTTAAATTTTTCATCCATTTTAATGACAAACATCAAAGTTAACAAAAGAGAATTAAAATACTATAATGAAAATTATTGTTATTACTTATGATGGAAAAACAAACAGAAGTCTGCCCATTTAGCACATATTGTACCAATCAGTATTTTAGCTTTTGCAGACTGCAGTTAGAAATAAAATCACTGCGCAAAGTTTATCATCACTTAGGGTGAAAAGTTTTGTTTTTATATGAATATTGAAGTGATACATGATTCTTAATTGATTTTAATGTTATATATTACCCAAGAAAAGTGTTCTGTTGAAATGACTGCATTGAATTAAAATTGGATAAGTAGTTTATAAAGGTGGTGTTCAAGTGTTATTTTAGCTCCACTGTAAGATTCACTAACCATGTAATTCTATTAGGCCAAATCCCCCAGTCATTACTTTGAAAAAGCTACCTTCGACTTCAGTTGGAGTTTGCCTGAGTATGGACTGAGCTGTTGATCGTCAGAGCTCATCTTCTATGATGCTGTTGATAAGCAACTAAGGCAATCCTTGATCAGCAAATCTGATTACAGATGTCACACAAAAATCTGCCATCTGTAGGTGTAGTACACTCTTTTCAGGTCCTATGCTTTTCTTGTAATGTCCTCATTACAATGTTTCATTGACTTTCGAAATGTTTGAAAGTCTGTACAATAGTTTGCCATCAAAACAATCTGTCCTGAGCTATGATTACCAGGTCACTGGGAGATAAGATTCATGACTTCACATTGGCTTTTAGGATATCTTTATAATGTTTATATGGACAATCAATAGAGCATTTTCAGTGAACAAGCTGACCACAGAAGACCATCTTCGGTATCTGTGTATCAGCCATCCTCATGACATAACCAATCCAGTAATACTGTTCATAAGCGTTGCTAGGAATTTTGTCCCCACAATTCACCTTGGCAATTTTCCCAAGGCAGCACATATGGAATTAATAAAGTTTCAAAACATGATGACGATATAAGGTCCATGACTCCGAGCCATTTGGTTGGATATTCAGGACAACTGCGTGATAAAATTCACACGGAGGTAACAGTTTAACTCCATGGTCATTACATAAGTACTTGGTCAATCTTCTGAAGGTAGCACTGGCCTTGGCTAGTCTAGCAAATATATTGTCATCAGTGTTTATGCTGGAGGGGAGTATGCTTCCAAAGTAGCAAAACTTATTGACAGCCTTAAGGAGGTATATCAGCAGCAGTTATCACTGGAGTGCTGGGATCTTTCCGAACAGACTGAGACATAACCTCTGTCTTCTTGAGGCTCTCACTGAGTCCAAAACAGTGAGCAGAAATAGTAAAATGATCAAAAAGCTTTTGTGTGTCCTCGACTGAGTGAACCAACAATGCACAGTTATCAGAAAGCAGGATGTCATAAATAGTTGTAGTGAACATTTTGGTGTGAGCTTGAAGCCTTCAGAGGTTGGAAATGCTACCATCAGTTTGGAACTGAATAGGTATGCCCAACCTGCAATCCTTAAAAACAAACAACAGCAAAATAGAAAAGTAGATACTGAATAGGAGAGGAGCAAGGACACATCCTTGTTTTGTACCATTTGATACTTCAAAAGGTGCTGATGTCACCCAACATACAACCCAACATACCATCATGAAAAGACTAAACTATACTGATAAATTTTTCAGGACAGCCAATTCTCCCAAGTACCTTCCAAAGCCTGTTTCTGATGACCATGTCAAACACCTTGTTCCAGTCAATGAAAATCATATAGAAATCCTGATGTTGTTCTCTACATTTTTCTTCGATCTGCCTGGCTGTAAACATCATGTTGGCAGTGCCTCAGCCGGCATGCAATCCACACTGTCTTTTAGGAATGATGCCATGTGTGAACACATGTAATGACAGCCAGTGGTAGAAGATGAGGGCCTGATTTCACCAGCTATAGATAGGAGTGTAATGGCCTGGTGGTCATCATAGCATGCACAGTCACCTTTTCTCCTGTATATGTGTACAATAAGGAAATCGCTGAAGTCCTGGGGGACTTTCTCTTTCTCCCAAATGGTGATAGATAAATGGGTGAGATGGTGCATCAGCTGATCACCGCCAGCTTTATAAACCTCTGATGGGATCACATCACTGCCAGGTTCCTTTCCAGATTTCATCTGCTTGACATCTTTTTGTATCTCATCAAGAATTGGCAGTATAACCAGCTGTGAATCATTAGCTTACTGAGGAATCTCCTCAAGAATGCTGCTGTCAAAGTTGATGTCTGATTTAATACATTGTGAAAATGCTCAACCCAGAGGTGAAAGATTTTAGCATTATCTGTAATCAGAGTGCTGCCATCAGCAGAGCACACTGGCAAAAAGCCAGCAACACCCAGTCCATAGACTGCCTTCAGCCCATCACTGCATGCTTTAAAATTATGTCCATCAGCTGCGCCTTGAAGTTTGACTGCTTTACATTTCCACCAGTCCTCTTTCATTTGCCACAATTTGACTTATACTTTCTGCCTATCTCAAATGTTTACTGATTTACTGGGGACTTTCTCTTTATCGTTGATTCAGGCCAGGTGCGTCACATGCATCTTATCAAGAAGAGTCTGGGCATTTTTGTCCTTGTCATTTAACCAGTCCTTTTGTTTGCATTTTCGGAAACCTAGTATTTTGACAGCAGTTTTGTAGTTGTTTCCTTGATGTTAATCCAGTCCTCCTCAACAGTGGATGGCTGCACTGGACCTTCATTGTTGATAAATATGGAAGCATCAAGACTAAGTTGAAACAATGCTATTGTCTCAGGCATTTCATGTTTACCTACAACCAACTTTTTCCAGCATACAGCAGAATGGTAATGTTTTGGCAGATAAAGGCTCAAGAAGACAACACTACATATTGTGTAATGGTCAGACCAGGAGCCCATGTCATTCATTGCATGAGTCAACTTAACATCAGAAAGATCTCTGTTTTGTAATGAAATAGTCAATCATATGCCAGTGCTTAGACTGAGGGTACATCCAAGTTGCTTTGTATTTATTTGCCTATTGGAAGAATATGCTTGCAATAGCAAGCTCATGCTGCACACAATTTTGAAGAAGGGTACCATTTGAGTTCTTGCTTCCCATGCCATGTGGTGCAGTCCTGACCTACCCTAGCATTAAAATCACATAATATGTATAGCTTGGATATTTAACTTGCCTGAGTAAGAATTTGTGAGATCAGGCACATAAAATACTAATAGATCATCATCAGACCAATAAAAGAATGACTGTTCCAAGCTGAACTGTTTAATCTATGCATACAGACCAACAGTGGATAATACCATTTTAGGACTGCTCCATTTCCCATGTGTGTATCTCATCTCTACATCTTGTTTTTAATGGACCCAAGCTACCTAGTTTCTCAACTTGCCCAGTGCATGACCAGTATAAGGACTTCAGTAAGAATGAGGTGTCTGAAAAATCAACAAGACCAGACTGTAGTTATGCTTAGGTGTCGAAGGAACTATCTTGATGAGAATGGTGGGTGTAATATCTGCTAACTCTACACCAGAAGTTCCCAAACTTCATTGGTTCACATATGATCTTAAATATTCTTGTGAAGTGTTTACTACTGGTGTAAACATACCACAATTTAGGAATCTCTAGGGCTTTTTTTCAGTGTAGAGTATGGATATTCTTAGGATCAAAATATTGGACTGGGACTCAGCAGATGCAAATTTAGCTCTGACACAGACCTCCTATGGGACCTGAGAAAAGTTGCTTAGGGTAAGATTTTCAAAGCCACTTGGAATTTGGATGTCCAATTCTCATTAGGTTCCCATTAATTTCTAATGGTTTGGGGGCTTAATCCCATATTGATTTTGAAATTCCTAGTCTTAGTGTCTCTGTGCTTCAGTTCTTTTCATAAACAAAATGGGGATAATGCTAAATATTTTTGTCTTTGTTGAGTACTTAGATTGTGAGATCCCTGGGACAGGGATGGTCACTTGCAATGTAAGGACCTAATGGAGATTGAGGTTTCTAGTAAATACTAAACTATTCTTAGATTCTCAGGTAAGAGCAATGTTACTTTTTCTACCAATATCTCTCTAGGAGTTCACTGTCTTCTCAGATAGGGACCTTGCCACAGAGCTTTTGTTACCTTTCAGCTGGATTTGACAAAATGACCTACAAAGCATCTTTAAAAAATACAGCTAGTAAAGAGTGCAGTAATCTGCTTGCATAATAGTGATCCATAGCTGTATCATCCTGGCTTTTGACTAGCCAGGATGTTCTAGAATCCTAAATTTTGAACACTAGGTTACTGGCAGTACAGTATTTAATGACAACCCTTGACTCTGCAATTCACTTCCTCAATTGGTCCAACAAAATCCTTGTAGTCAATTTCAGGTCGCACTCCAAGGTCTTCCTATTCACTCAGGCCTTTCCTGACTAAGTGGGATTATTATTATATGGTTCTTGTTAGAGTAAGTGTGCCCAAGTATTATTAATATACACTTTCCCAGATCAGAAAAAAATAATATGAATGAATTATAACACAAGAGTAATATTTTAAATGGGGAAACAGAGGTATTGCCAGCTTTTTGTGTTTGTTCATGTGTGCATCTTAATCCTGCTCTGAATTTGATTCCCAGCTCACACAGACATACCTGCAGAAGCTCTGCTCCAACTAGTAAGCTAAAAATAGCTGTGTAGACATGGTAGCTTGGGTGGTGGCTTATGCCCAAGTATGTACCCACTTGAATCAGCTAGGTACATACTTAGATGGCCAGTCTGAGCTGCAGTTTGTGTTACCCTGGCTACATGGATCTATTTAGTACACTAACTCAAGCAGAGATAGCATGTATGTATTTACGTGAACTAGGACTCTCATCTCTCGGCTCAAATGAAGACATACCTCTTATATTAGGAACTAGTCAGTAATTGAGAGAATGAGTGTTTTTAGTATAACTCCCTACTTCTGGTTCTTCATAGCTCTGTGACACTTTCACTTTGCAGGATAGAATTTTCCTGGCATTTCTCCGCATAAGTAATTATTTTTTGGAAGCATCATGAAGCAATTAGAATAAAACTGTTTTCTGAACAGCTATATAGCTGAAAGATTTGGGGGTAAGAAAGCTGATATACAGTGAGGAAATAGATCTAGTCAAAGGGTTTAAGCGTTTCAGTACTATTGTCTTGAATTTGACTGAGTTGTGCCTAAGACTGGATAAAGGCAATCCAAGGTCCTAGATATATTACAATACAGTGCCCTACCCCTGTGCAGTGGTCTGGTGACTGGGGGTGGAAGGGATCCTCTATTCCCTTGAAGCAGGAATGGCAGCAAGTCCCTTGGGAGCAGCAGTGGGGCTTTCCCTTCCCTTGGGGTCGGGACAGTAGAGGTGACATTGGAGCCCTGTCCTCCCTTTGGAAGCTGTGGGTGAGCCTCCCCACTACACATCCAGCAGCCAACCTACTTTGTGTATAAGCCAGACCCACTGCTCTATTCTCCTGATGCACAGGTCAAGTCTAACAGGAAAAAAGTGTGTATTTACATGTCAGCTATCTCATTGTATATACACACCTTTTTTCTAGCCTAGGCTTAGCTACACACAGACCTCTGCTGGGAGTGTCTTGGCAGTAGGTCTTGGACTTAACACTACATTGAAATGTGTGGACCAGCTTGCATCTCTCAAAATGATTGTTTCAGGCTATCTGCAAACTCAGGCAGACATCAGTACATCAGTTCATGTT
The DNA here is from genome assembly GCA_019425775.1 of Rafetus swinhoei. Lineage (NCBI taxonomy): Eukaryota > Metazoa > Chordata > Testudines > Trionychidae > Rafetus > Rafetus swinhoei. The sequence goes on from CM033449.1 coordinate 46,107,585, forward strand.
TTCAAAATTTTCTTCAGAGTGATGAGAAAGTGATGAGACCTTTTAAAAAAATGAAAGTTGAAATTTTGATATAATTTATCATCATTTCAGGAGGCAGAGTTCTACATATGGGCCTATAATGCTTGTGCCTTAATTTGGCTCCGCCTGTGACCTATTCTTGCTTTGCACTGGGTTCTGTTTGATTAGCTCATAAACTATAGAGGCAGTGTTGTGCATGCTAGTGTAGGTAAGGCTTAAGAAAAGTGGGGCATGGGTGAGCAGGCAATAAGCTCAGTTCAATAGCGCTTAACTCTGCAAACAATGTTCTTAAGATATGAGGGTGGGGTGGGGTGGGGTGGGTGGAATTGAAGTGAATGGCAAAATTTAGGAGCAGGCCCTATATACTTGCATGATTCAATAATATAGCAGAAAGTTCACACTTCTGCTTCTCAAAGCATAGGACTTCTGCACAGAATGTTTTGTTGTAAATAAGGCCTTGTACATTTATTTACCAGGATACATATCTTCTAAAGAGTATTCCATGTCTGTAAAGAAATCATAGGTATCATGTTTATTAGTAGTTGTTTGACTGTGTTCCATAAGACAGTGAAATAATACTGTTAAATTATTTAACATCAATAGTTTTACATAGGAAAAGGTATGATCTAATGACATGGGTTATGGGTTTTGTCCATCAAAGTAGTCAATTGTCAGACTAATTATATATAAAGGATAAAACTTATTTTGTGGTATGCTAAAATTATTTGTAGAGATTTGATGGAAGAAGCAATGTGTTAAATTGGAGAAGAAACATGCATTAAAACATAGCTGTATATTCTATTAACTAATCTATCATGCTGTTTAGTAAAGAAATGTCATCACATTTGTTACAAAGGCAAACATCAACATACCAAAACAGGATCCAATTTTTCTAAATATTTTTTGATACATCATTGATTTATTTAACAGATGAGTTAATATAACCAATGTTATCAAAACCAGATGGTGCTTCCTAATATTCATCCTGTTCAGTCAGACCCTGAATATTTTCTGGACCATCAGTATATAAAATAGGATGCTGCAATTTGTGATGCCAAACAAAAGCAATCATGCCTGCCAAGCACATACTATAACAGGCAGCATTTCAGCTCTGCTAGACAGAAAGTAATTAGAATGCTTTTAATGTCCAAAAGAATGATGCTGATAGGCTGCCACAGATGTGTAGATTTATGAATATTTATATGGTGGTTTATAGCTGACACTTTTATCAGTTGAAGAAGATAAAATATCTGCCTGACTCAGAAGCCTGACAGTCAGGTTAATAAAATCTCATTAAAGAGAATGACCTATGCAATTATATAGGATTTATTGTAATTCATTTTTGATTGTACTCTGCTTAAAGATGCAATTTCCCATTTCCTGATGCCAAATTTAGGTTGCATATCAAGATCTATGTGGGTTTTAACTCCAAACCATCACTAGAAGAAAGATATGCTTTTAACATCTTAGTATGTTACACCTTTAGAGAAAAATTATTTTGATCTCCTGTTCCTTTGTTCATTCTGTGAAGATAAGGCAAGGAAGCTAGAAGTCCACTTTTCTTTTTCTTAATTACAACTTCTTAATAATCAGTCCATTATCATCTGCTTTCTGTGACAAATGGCCTAAGACCATTCTCCTTCCCTGATTTGCAAATTTCACTGAATCAAGCCACTGAGGTCCTAGGCACCTGGAAGATTTCTGCCCTGTCACTTCTCTGTACATTGTTATGTGCAGTCCAGAAGTAGAAATCCGAGGCGTGCACTTTTCTGAGACATCAAGATTAGCTTTCAAGAAACCCCTACAGAAAAAGCATCAGCAATCTGTGATGCAGCTTTTTCTGAAAGGGCTTCCTTCTGAAAACTAACCCCTGCATGGCAAAAGGTTGAGGCAGGGTGTGAAAGGTTTGCTGCGACGTCTGAACTCAACAAGGGCAAGAGGGAACCGCCCTTTCTTTTTAGCAGAGAGCTCTCCTTTCGGGCAGGTTTCATAGGTGCGAGATACCAAGATTAACTTGCCAAGGGCGGGGTCGCGTGCAGGAACTTTAGTTGTGCAGCGTGAGATAATTTTGCCTGTAAAAGTCACTGAGGGGGACGGAGAGAGAGCGCTCCTCGCACCGCGTCCACCCCCCCCCCCACCCCCCCAGTGCTGAGCGCACGTTCCCCCTGCCCGCTGGGGAGCAGCCTGCGAAAGGGGGGGAGGCGCTGGGGTGGGAGAAGACGAGCAGGGGAGCAGCATTCCCCAGGTGTAGGAGGCTAAAGCCTCCTTCTGCAGCGTCTCTCCCCGCACCCTCTTAGCAGGTGCTGGAAAGGGGCGCCCGCCCCCGGTCTAGGGTGACTGTCCGCGTTGGGGGGAGCCCCCTGTGCCACCTGCCCCTCGCGCTCAGGCGCCCGCCCCGCCTGCCCCTCGCGAAGTGCGGCGCGAAGTTGCCGGGAAGAGTTGGTACCTGCGCTCAGCTCCAGGCTGCTGCTGATGCCGCCCTCGCCGCCGCCGCCCCCCGGCTGGCCCTGGCCGTAGCGGGCCGAGGAGGAGGAGGCTGCCTGGGGCCCCAGCGGCGGGGCGGGAGTCCGCGGGTGGCCCTGCGCGGCGGCGGCTCGGGCGGGCCCGCTGGGGTAGTGGTGCGGCTCGCTGCTGCTGGAGGCGGCGGGCGGGAAGGGCTGCCCCGCCGGCCGCAGGTGGGGCAGCTCCACCATGGTGGGTCTCTCGTAGCGCTTGGGCAGGGCTGGCCGCCTGCTGGGGAAGGTCTTGAGGACGCTGTAGGGGCTGCGCTGCCGATAGAGCCGGGGGAGGCTGGGCCCCTCCTCCGCCGCCTGCATCTCCTCCTCCATCATCATCAGCATCCCGCCGCTGCGGCGGCGGCTCACGGCCCCTTCCGCCGGGCTGCGTCTGCCGCCGCCGCCGCCGCCCGTCTCTGTGGCACGGCGGAGCCCGGTGCGCTGGGGGGCCGGGGTGATTGACAGGCGGCCGCGCCAATGCCTGGAGGGAGACGGGAGGCAAAGAGCAAGGCTTTCGGGGAGCCGCCGCTAATGATAACGGGGCAGGGGGGCGGGACTTGGCGCGGCCGCCCCTTGCCCCTGTCCCTGCCCAGCCGCGGGGCCCCAGCTGCGCCCAGGCAGGTGGGCGAGGGCCGCGCTCGCGAGGCGCCTCCGCTGCGCCGGCCCGGCCCGGCCCTGCGCGGGGGGCTGCAGCGCCTCTGGCTGCGCGGCGAGCTGCAGGGCGGGAAGGAGAAGCGCCCTGGGTCGCCCCCCCGGGAGGGGGCGGGGGTGTCAGCGCTGCCGCTCGCCCCGCCACGGGCGCCCCTGCCGTGTAAACGGAACTTTGAGGCGAGCCGAGGGGGGCCCGCCAAGTTTGGCGGGGCGCGACAGCGGTTGCGCCTGTGGCTGCCGCTCGCCGCCCCTCCGCTCCCTTCCCCTCTCGGCGCGCTACTGGCGGCGTGTGGCTCAGGTCTGCACGCACAGGCACCTCGCAGGCTACCTCAGTGTCTAATTGCCATTCACCCCCCATCCCCGGGTGCCTCGCGCAGCCCGCGATGGCAGCAGCCTCTGTGCCCATGTATTAGAGATGAAATAAATAACGCCATAAATAAAAGTATTTGCGAGTTCAGGGACTGTCAGAGCTGATTAGGGCACAGAGGACATTTTCTTTCTTATTATGCAAAAGCATCGCATGGCGAAAGGAAAGCGGTTTCACTGTAATTCATGCATGTCAGATTTCTGGGAACCCGAGAGATTAATCACATTTAACATTATTTGCAATATCTCTCTGGCTCTGCTTTTTGGCGAACTGCTCACAGGAGCTGGACACGTGGATCACTGCCATCTCCTCTCTGCCCCAAACCGTTAGAGGGACAGTTAAGAAAGAATGAAATACTGGAGAAAGACAGGAAGAGAATGAGATGCCGCAGATAGACACTTCTGAGAAATGGTGGGGATCTGGGTGAGAAGAGAGACAGCTGAAATCGAATGACATGTTAGCGAAAAATGAACGATAACAAACCTCTCGTTCTTTCTTGCGGGGCAATTTCATCGTTTGCATTAACAGTTCCCTTCAGCCTTCAGTCCCACTCCTCTCCCGCTTCTGCTGTTATAATTTATCAGAATTACAAAAAAATCTCTGGTTTTTCAGAGTAAATACAAAACACCTTACTTAGATTTAAGGGAGGGATCCGTACCCTGTCCTCACATGAAGTTTGTTGCCGTTTATTGTGGTCATGGCTCTCCCATTTCAGTCTTATTTATTTAAATCGTACTCAATGAAATGGAAAAGTAATCCTCCTTACTGAAGTACTTAAAGTCGAAAATCTTCAGCCAATCTCATCTTTAAAAGTAGAAAAAAACTTCTTAAAACTGGACTTTGAATAGAGATGATAGATTTTTTGACTAGCAGAATCACTCCACTCTTTGTGGCAGCCTGAAATGTCTAAATAAGGCTGCAGTTAACCGTTGTTGCTGTTTTATTGCATTAAAGTCGATCCTATTTTGTTATTGTTTGATAGACTGGGGTGTTTGACCAAGTGTTTTTCTTAAACATTTTTATATTTTTAATCATTTTCCTATAATAGAAATGAAGCAACAGATACTGATACTGATCTTCCACAGGGAAATGAAATGTTTTGATATCAAATGTCACCATTTCAGTGCTGAAGCACATTGAAGGAGGGCATGAATGTGATTATTTGATAGAAAATGTATAATCTCCATAGTTAGTATCCTCTCTTCTTTCCTTTGCCTTGTTGTTCTGCCTAGCATAAAATACAGCCATGGTTTAAACACACATCTTGGAAGTTGACAGTTGACATTTAGGGCCTGATCCAACTGCAATTGATGTTAGTGAGCCTTCTATTGGCTGTAATGGGTGATAGCTCCAGCCCTTGATATGCTGAGCCACTGACTTTCAAGAAAAATGTTAATTCATTGGAGAGGGTTCAAAGAGGAGCTGGATGTTTTTCTAGAAGATGTTTTCTACGGATTTTTTGGGGAAGTTCTATGGCCTGGATTATACATTAGGTCAGATCATATTATCACAATAGCTCCTTCTGACTTTAGAATCTAGGAATCCTGCCAACCTCCCTTCCAACACCACCAGAAGGGTTTCTGAGTCACCATTGTCTCCTTGGAAGCCCAGCCATGGTCTTTTCTCTTTATACAGCTCCCTTTCCATCTCTGGAGTGTCTAGCATTTAAGGAATTTATCAATATTGAATGGGCATTTTCATGCTCCTCTTCCCACCCTCATGGTTTTCCTGCATAGAGCCAAAAGCCATCGTGGGTCCCTAGCAAGCTGTGGGGGAGGGCAGCTCCATGCTCCTGGAAGAGCTGGGGCCGGGGACAGGCAGCCATCACCATAGCTTGGAGTGTGCCATGTCGCCCCTCCACCCAGCCCTTAGAGCTGTCCAGAGTGCACCATGTAGGGTGTGTCTAGACTACATTCCTCTTTTGACAGAGGGATGTAAATTAGACTCTTCGGCATTGCAAATGAAGCCGGGATTTGAATTTCCCACGCTTCATTTGCATATTCACGTCATGGCGCTCTTCCGAAACTATTCGGTTTAACTCTTTCGGTTTAACTATTTCAAAGTTAAACCGCAGTCTAGACCCGGTTCTTTCGAAAATAGAAGCCTTTTTCAAAAGATCCTGTAAACTAGCTCTGGCTAGTGGTGATTTAAAGGACCTGAGGCTCTGGGCACTGCTACAGAGGCAGTGGCCAGGATCCCCAGGCCCTGTAGAATTGCTGGGCCCTGGAGCAGTTGCACCCTTTCCTGTCCCCTGTCTGCAGGCCTGGCTGTGTGAAATTATTGATGTCACGAGTGGGCTAGTGTTGCCTACTGGCACATGTCAGTCAATGACTCTCAAGTCTGAGTTTTTTAATTCAGTTTTTCTCCCAAAGAAGAGCTTGTTTAGTTTACAGGTTTATTATTAATTAATATTATGTTTACCTACAGACATTTTTTCTAGTTGATTAGCGTTGGTTTAAATGTGCTGGACTGTGAGCCTTTGGGAATGAAGTGCTTGGTTTCTTTAGGTCAGAACAGATATAGCACTAGTAACTGCAGTTCAAGTTTCCCCACACTTATGAACATGTCTCAGCTCTGATCTGGAAAGAGCACCTCTAGATGGAAGAATTTTCATTCATCTTCATTGCCCATTCGAGTCTCAGTTTTACTGTTAAAATTAAAAAAGAGGGGTGACAATTAGTGCCAGTTGTGATTCTATTTATCTCATTTTATAAATTAATACTAATTTTCACCCACGTAAGGCCATTACAATAGTTAAAATATACAATAAATGAACTCTATAGCTAGGTTTAAATAAATAAAGGTAGCCAAGAGAGATAATGGAATAGTAGTGTTACGTGCTATATTAATCCATCTTTGGGTTTTCTATTGTGCCCATCATGGTCAGATCAAAATGCTTCCTCTGTATATTAGAAATGCATACTAAGGTCCTTCATTGTCTTCACGGAGCCTTCTGTTTTCTATCTCTTCTCACATAGGATATTCTTCTTAGGGTATACATCTGTATGTTTTGTCATTATTTTATCCCTTTCCCTCTGGCTATGGTGCAAAAGCTTCTCAAAGAGGAGGATGAATGCAGGACCTTATGTGTGGTTTACTTTGGATTAGTATAACCTCACAAAGCTCCTTCCACAGCCAAAGCCAGTGGAGTGACCTCCAGCTATCATGATCTTTGCCCAGAACTTTGTGACCTGCCTGGGTCCAGAGGAACATAGTTAGTAGGTCATATAGAAGATATAATCGCTGATATAGCTGCACTGATCTATCTTTGAAGTTCAGGATCAAAGAGTTGAATTGACAATAGAAGCAGACTAGGAATCACTGGCGGGATCAAAGTACAATGGTGATTTGCTTGTACCAATCTATTGAGGATGTGGGTTGCTGCATTTTGTGTAGGCTACTGCTGGAGATCACCATTGCTCCATCAGCTTTAATTTGAGTGGTCTCATGCTAAGCATCATGGACTCCTACACTTTAAGGTCAGAAGGGACCATCATGGCCATCTACTGTGACCTCCTACACACCACAGGCCTCAAAACCTCACCCCTCCACTCCCTAGCCTCTGGTTGGGTTACTGAAGTCTTCAAATCATGATTTAAAGACTTTAAATTACATAGAATTTACCATTTACACTAGTTTAAACCTGCAAGTAACCCATGCCGCATTCTGCAGAGAAAGGTGAAAATCTGCGGGGTCTTTGCCATTCTGACCTGGGGGAAAATTCCTTCCTAATCCCAAATAATTAGATCCCGAGCAAGACCCACCTGCCAGGCATCTGGGAAAGAATTCTCTGCAGTAACTCAGAGCCCTCCCCCTCTAGTGTTCCATCACCAGCCATTGGAGATAATGGCATCTGAAGATCATATAGTCTTTGGACTATTTGTTCATATTTATGGGAGATGGGTCGGAAATGGGAGGGTGCGTGGGCTACAATGGCAGAGAGAAAGGAGGGTCAGGGCAAAACTGGGAGGCAAGGTCAAATCAGGATCTTAGATGCCTATATACAAATGCGAAGTATGGGAAATAAGCGGGAAGAACTGGAAGTGCTAATAAATAAGTACTATTATGACATTGTTGGCATCACAGAAACTTGGTGGGATAATACACACGATTGGAATGTTTGTATGGAAGGGTACAGCTTGCTCAGGAAGGATAGGGGAAAAAGGGAGGAGGTGTTGCCTTATACATTAAAAATGAACACACTTGGAGTGAGGTGGAGATGGACATAGGAGACGGAAGTGTTGAGAGTCTCTGGGTTAGGCTAAAAGGGATTAAAAACAAAGGTGATGTCATGCTAGGAGTCTACTACAGGCCACCTACCCAGGTGGAAGAAGTGGATGAGGCTTTTTCAAACAACTAAGAAAAAATCATCCAAAGCTCAAGATTTGGTGGTGATGGGGACTTCAACTATCCAGATATATGTTGGGAAAATAACACTGCAGGGCACAGACTATCCAATAAGTTCTTGGACTGCATTGGAGACAACTTTTATTTCAGAAGGTTGAAAAAGCTACCAGGGGAAGCTGTTCTAGATTTGATCCTAACAAATAGGGAGGAACTGGTTGAGAATTTGAAAGTGGAAGGCAGCTTGGGTGAAAGTGATCATGAAATCATAGAGTTCACAATTCTAAGGAAGGGTAGAAGGGAGAAGAGCAAAATAGAGACAATGGATTTCAGGAAGGTGGATTTTGGTAAGCTGAGAGAGCTGATAGGTAAGGTCCCATGGGAATTGAGACTGAGGGGAAAAACAACGAGGAGAGTTGGCAGTTCTTCAAAGGGACATTGTTAAGGGCCCAAAAGCAAGCTATTCTGATGTGTCGGAAACATAGAAAATACGGCAAAAGACCGCCTTGGCTTAACCACGAGATCTTGCATGATCTAAAAATAAAAAAGGAGTCATATAAAAAATGGAAAGTAGGACAAATGACAAAGGATGAATATAGGCAAACAGCACAGGAATGCAGGGGCAAGATTAGAAAGGCAAAGGCACAGAATGAGCTCAAACTAGCTACGGGAATAAAGGGAAACAAGAAGACTTTTTATAAATACATTAGAAGCAAGAGGAAGACCAAGGAGAGGGTAGGCCCACTGGTCAGTGAGGAGGAGAAACAGTAACAGGAAACTTGGAAATGGCAGAGATGCTCAATGACTTCTTTGTTTCAGTCTTCACCGAGAAGTCTGTAGGAATGCCTAACATAGTGAATGCTAGTGGGAAGGGGGTAGTTTTAGAAGGTAAAATTAAAAAAGAACAAGTCAAAAATCACCTAGAAAAGTTAGATGCCTGCAAGTCACCAGGGCCTGATGAAATGCATCCTAGAATACTCAAGGAGCTGATAGAGGAGGTATCTGAGCCTCTAGCTATCATCTTTGGAAAATCATGGGAGACAGGAGAGATTCCAGAAGACTGGAAAAGGGCAAATATAGTGCCCATTTATAAAAAGGGAAATAAGAACAACCCAGGAAACTACAATCCAGTTAGTTTAACTTCTGTGCCAGGAAGATAATGGAGCAAGTAATTAAGGAAATCATCTGTAAACACTTGGAATGTGGCAAGGTGATAGGGAACAGCCAGCATGGATTTGTAAAGAACAAATCATGTCAAACCAATCTGATAGCTTTCTTTGATAGGATAACGAGTCTTGTGGATAAGGGAGAAGCGGATGTGGTATACCTAGACTTTAGTAAGGCGTTTGATACGGTCTCGCATGATATTCTTATCAATAAACTAGACAAATACAACTTAGATGGGGCTACTATAAGGTGGGTACATAACTGGCTGGATAACCATACTCAGAGAGTAGTTATTAATGGTTCACAATCCTGCTGGAAAGGCATAACAAGTGGGTTCCGCAGGGGTCTGTTTTGGGACTGCTCTGTTCAATATCTTCATCAACGATTTAGATATTGGTGTAGAAAGTACGCTTATTAAGTTTGCAGATGATACCAAGCTGGGAGGGGTTGCGACTAATCTGGAGGATAGGGTAATAATTCAAAATGACCTGTACAAATTGGAGAAATGGTCTGAGGTAAATAGGATGAAGTTTAATAAAGACAAATGCAAAGTGCTCCACTTAGGAAGGAACAATCAGTTTCATACATACAGAATGGGAAGTGACTGTCTGGGAAGGAGTATGGCAGAAAGGGATCTAGGGGTTATAGTGGACCACAAGTTGAATATGAGTCAGCAGTGTGATGCTGTTGCAAAGAAAGCAAACATGATTCTGGGATGCATTAACAGGTGTGTTGTGAGCAAGACACGAAGTCATTCTTCCGCTCTACTCTGCGCTGGTTAGGCCTCAGTTGGAGTATTGTGTCCAGTTCTGGGCACCGCATTTCAAGAAAGATGTGGAGAAATTGGAGAGGGTCCAGAGAAGAGCAACGAGAATGATTAAAGGTCTAGAGAACATGACCTATGAGGGAAGACTGAAGGAATTGGGTTTGTTTAGTTTAGAAAAGAGAAGATTGAGGGGACATGATAGCAGTTTTAGATATCTAAAAGGGTGTCATAAGGAGGAGGGAGAAAACTTGTTCATCTTGGCCTCTGAGGATAGAACAAGAAGCAATGGGCTTAAACTGCAGCAAGGGAGGTTCAGGTTGGACATTAGGAAAAAGTTTCTAACTGTCAGGGTAGTCAGACACTGGAATAAATTGCACAGGGAGGTTGTGGAATCTCCATCTGTGGAGATATTTAAGAGTAGGTTAGATAAATGTCTATCGGGGATGTTCTAGACAGTATTTGGTCCTGCCATGAGGGCAGGGGACTGGACTTGATGACCTCTCGAGGTCCTTTCCAGTCCTAGTCTTCTATGATTCTATGTTAGCTATCTGCATCACAGCCCCCTTTTCCAAGACAAGACACAATATGGCTACACTTGAGGACACGCTTCTTGCTCTGATGCTCTTACAACCTAAGGAATGACGAGTGCTCTTCAGAAGGAACAAAACTGATGCAACAAACTCATTTTACATAAGCTTCCAAGCAGCCTTAATACAATAATAACTTTCCATCATTGTCATTTGGAGCAGACCCAGAAGTGAAAGGTTATGTATTCTATTACCAAACCACTGAAGCATGTTTTCCACTGTTTGCTAACTATAAAGATTCAGAATACTGTAGGTTACAAGAGTGGTATTTTGAATGCAGGTATGTGGAGGCCCTCATTACAGCAGCTTTTAATTAAGAAAAAGAGAAAAGATGGAAAGAAAGAGACACCAGGAAAAATATGACAACACTGCAGTGTATACTTTCCTCCTCAAAAATACTTCAAGGAGCATATTTGTTAGTAGAAAGAAAAATATCCACATTAGATACAGACTATCAATGATCAACTACACCTCCTTTAAAGATGTTTAAAGGCACAACACTCAAAAAGGCAAGTGAGATTCATCTCCATCTTCTGAAGCCAGGGATAAATCTTTCTCCTTTACTCATGGGTGTCATTTTAATGCTAAGCAAGATTTGTCTCCCAAATGCCAATGCTACTTCAGACATTTGGAGCCCCCGATGAACACTGAGATTGGCAACTCTCCCTTTTAATATAAACCATTCTGCAAGCAGAGTAGCCACAATTTGCTTCCCTATATTAAATAACTGTGGTTAAATATTTAAGTTCAACTCAGTTGCTCGTGTTTTTAATAGAGAAACAAAATAGTATAGATCAAAAGGAAAAGGTGATTGGAGGATTCAATCTTTCAGCAGCTGTTGATAGGTAAATGTTATTTGAAGTGTGGGCATTCAAAACCAAAGGCCTGTGTTTATGAAAATGAGCCTAACAAGGAAATGAGATTGACATAACAATTCTCTGTTTTTGTTGTTCCCTGAGGTTAGAGATTATGCAGTGCATGGTTCTGTTTTTAGCCTCTTTGGTTATTCAAACTGTGAGAGACTATACTGTGCATATTTGTCAAGGTTACACTCTGATCAGATGACTCAGGAGCTTTTTGAGGGAGAACATGAACCGCAGTTCTCATTTAAACCTTGTTCCATGGTCTGTGTCAGAGACCCATCAGCCAAACCGAGGCCTTGTGTACACTGAGAGATAACGTCCAATTTCAGGTCAATTTTCTAGCACCTGATTTTGTAAAGTCAACGGTGCGTGTCCCCAGTGTGCACAACAGTTCAACATAGTGCATTCCCAGTGGCTACCATCGCCTTTGACAGCAATGGGTAGTTATCCCATAGTCCCTGCCACCTCTTTGCATCGTGGGTTATGCTCCCAGTGTCCAATGGGATGAAAACAGTGTAGTGGGTAGTTGTGGGTACATGTCATCAATATCCTATAATGCGCTCAACTCCCCTCCTACTCCTCTTGAAAGCAATGGCAAACAATCTTTTTGTGCCCTTTCCCCCCTGGTTTTCCATGCACATGTCATAGTAGGCTAAGCATGGAACCCATTCAGAAGCAAAGTACTATGGCAACTATATTAGCCATCTTGTACCTTATGCTTGAGTATGTCCAGAGTGTATCCAGGATCTGCTGGAATGAGGAAGAATCTCAAGGGGCTGTGAACATACTCTTCTGTGAAACACTTGAGATAAGTGATAGGCAGATGCTAGTAGTATTCAATACGCTTGTCACAGTGAAACGCTGGTTCTGGTACCATGAGACAAGCACAGACTGATGGGACTGTATAGTGATGCAGCTTTGGGAAGATCAGCGATGGCTGCAAAACTTTTGCATGCATAAGGCAACTTCCATGGCAGTTTGCGAATTGCTTTTCTCCACCCTGAAGCGCAACAATATCAGAATGAGACCTGCTTTGACTGTTGAGAAGTGAGTGAGAATAGCCCTGTAGAAGCTTGCAATGCCAGATACTTACCAGTCAAAAACAACAAATGGTCTGGTAGCACTTTATAGATTAACAAAACATGTAGATGGTATCATGAGCTTTTGTGGGCACAGCCCACTTCGTTTTGGAGTGGGGAAATCTACAATTGTGGCTGCTATGATCCAAGTAGCCAAGACAATCAATACTATCCTTCGTAACAGAGGGGTAGCTCTGGGAAACATGCAGGTCATAGTGGAGGGCTTTGCTGCGATGGGGTTCCCTAACTATAGTGGGGTGATAAATGGAACACACATCTCTGTCTTGGCACGTGACCCCTTGCCAAAGAGAACATAAACTGTAAGGGGTACTTTTTGATGGTGTTGCAGGATCACAAGGGCCATTTCACTGACATCAACGTGGGATGATCTGGAAAGGTGCATGATGTGCATATCTTTTAGAACTCTAGTCTCTTCAGAAAGATGCAAGATGGAATTTTCCTCCCAGACCAGAAAATTAACATTGGAGGTATTGAAATGCCAATAGTGATTCTTGGAGACCCAGCCTACCCTTTGCTCCTGTGGCTCATGAAGCTGTACACACGCAGCCTGGACTGCTGATTGGTGTAGTTCAGCGACAGGCTGAGTAAGTGCAGAATGGTGGGAGAATGTGCTTTTGGACATTTAAAGGAAAGGTTGTGGAGTTTACTGACTAGGTTAGACCTCAACAAAAGCAACATTCCGATTGTTGAGGCTTCCTGCTGTGTGCTCCATAATACCTGTGAGAGTAAAGGGGGAAAGTTTTAAGTCAGGGTTGGGGTGGGGTGAGGCAGACTGCTTAGACATTAATTATGAGCAGGGCTTGACGAACGGCGGTGAAAGCCGCTCGCCAGCCCCACATTGTGCATGAGCAAGACCCGCATTGCGCATGCGCGTGCCGCAAATGAACGGGGCACCCGGCTGAAATCTACTCACCACGGGCGAGTAGATTCAATACTTTGTTGAGTCCTGATTATAACAAGCAGACACCATGGTGGTAAGGGGAGCACGGAGAGGGGCACTTCAAATCAGAAAGGCTTTGAAAAACAGTGTTGTAAATGGACAGTCAGTGATATGACCATCTTGTGTGTTGCCCCTTCATTAAGTGTGCTTGTCTATAAACCCTGTTAACTCCCTGTTCAACATAAGTAATAAATTGACTGTTGTTGAGAAATCATGCATTTTTTAATTTAGGGAAAGCAGGGATAGAAAAGGATTCAGGCAGGAGGTTTGAGCGGGTGGGGGAGAGAAGGGAAAGTGGTATATTACAATCCCCCTGTGCAGCAATCAATCAGGTGTGAGGACAGCCTTTTGTCCCAGGACATATCCCTGGTAGGCTTGACCAGTAGTAGTAGTTATATAGCAGAAGTGGACAAAAGAGGCCTCCATGGGCCACATTCAGCCCGCCAAGTGGGTTGATTCAGCCTGCAGAGGCCTTGCTGCTCCCCCACCCCCAGGCCAATTAGGGCCTGGTGCACGAGAAGCGCACAAAGTTTCCTCCATCCTGCCAGGAGTCCATGGCGCTTAGAATCATCATGCACTCTTGGCAGGGTGGGAGAAGACTTCATGCGCTGCCCTGTCCCCAAGTCCTGATTGGCCTGGGGGTGGAGGGAGCATGTGAAGTTTCCTCTGCCCAGCCCCCACCCTGCAAGGAGCACGTGGTGCTTAGAAGCACCAGGTGCTCCTGACAGGGCAGGAGGATACTTCATGCACTCCCCTGCCCCCAAGCCCTGATTGACCTGGAGGCAGAAGGGGAAGCGCGCAAAGTCTCCTTCCACTGCCAGGAGCCTGGGCACCTATTGGGAACCTTAGGCGGGGGAACAGACTTCATGCACTACCCTACCCCCAGTCCAATCATGGTTTGTGGGTGGGGAAACAGGGAAGTATCCTGGCCCTGCCCCTTCTGCTTGAGGCCCCGCCATTTCCAGTGTGGCCTGGGGCTGTTTCAAAAATTTCTGAAGAGGCCCGTAGCAAAAAATTATTGTCCACCCCTGTTATATAGGCTTTATTGTATAGCTTTGTTTTATATAGTTGTATAGATTTTGTTACATAAGCTTTGTTTTATACCAGCTGCTAGGTATTAAAATATATTCTAGGCATTATAAGTTAGTAAGAAATTTTTTATAGGCATGGGCAGTCAGTGACTACACCTGCAGTGCTTCCCCTTCTTCTGGGGCCCTGCCCCTTATGGGGAGCCAAGCCACCACCCTGATCCCCCCCACCATGGGGCAGTGCCCTGCATGTGTGTTTCCCACCACCATGAGAAGTTCTGTGAATGAGATACACCAGCTGCAGTCACTCATAGGGCATTGATCAAAGTCACCGATGATGCATGGCAATGGAAGCAGCCTTGAGATAAAACAATTAGATGACTCTAGCATGACACTGCAAAAACAATCTGTTAAAGTTGGAACTTACAACTTTAAAGTGGGGTGTGTAGTCAGGAAGCTTTGGGTTAGCTCTCTGAAGACAACTTCAGAGCATTGGACCTCAGTCGACAGAACCCGTTTCCTTCCTTGTGCCCAGTCTAATTGGCCACTAGGCTGACAGTACCAATAAGACTTGGTAACTATGACACCAGCTGCAGGATTTGTATGTGTGTATGTGTGTGTGAATGAATGCATATACACGTTTCTATTCTGTATTTGCAATAATTGGTGTTTTGCCTCCACCCCCCAGAAAAAGGTCCCGTGTGCTTCTTATAAGCATAACACTTGGGGGTTGAGTGTGAGGCTGCCCTTCACTATCCCCCTCCCTGCATTCTAGGATGCCTGGGAGAGGAAGCTATGGAATTTGGTGAGGAGGGAATGTGGTTCCGGAGTGCTGCCTGTGCATCTGGATGTCTTGTGAGTCCACCTTGCACATCATAATTTCTGCCATGACCTTCAAGACTTTCTCCTGTATCTTCACATTCTCTGCATGCTCTTCTGTCCTCACGCTCTGCTTGCACCTTCTGCAGCAACATTTTCCTTCAGTCACTTAATCGCACCCTGTCCAAGTGGGCAAATTGCAGGGCTCGCTACTGTACCTGCAGTACAAAAAGTGAAGGGCAGACTTCACAGGAGATAAACTGTGGTGCATAAAACCTAATCTCTTAGCATAAAGGAAGGTCTGTCCAAAGACAATAGGCATATGTTATGTAAAAGGCTACAATTATGCTTTTAAGTGATGTCTACGTGGCAGATATACTACAGAGATCTTAAGGAAGCAGCTGACTCAGTTTGGTGGCAGATATGGTAAGGGATAGGTTGGAGCTAGCTGTTTTGCTTTTGCAAATACTGCTGGCTTGGCACGGTAAGGTGTCCTACTATGGAGGATGGAATAAAGCAAACCCCCAAGAAACCTTGTGAGAAGGATTAAAGAGTTCCTATGTGAGAGCTTCATGGAGATGTGCAGGGAGCCATCTCCAGAAATGTTAACAAGCTGTTCCGGGGCCAGCGCAGATCACACCCAGTTGCCTTAACCCACTTGTAGCATGTCAAAAATGCCCTCCCCACTTTCAGAGCCTACCAGTGAGATAACCTAGGAGGGGGTTGTCTCCAAAGTTGGTTCTGGCTATTGGTGATATCAGATACTCCACTAACCTGCTGACCATTCTCTTCCTCCACACTGTCCGTCATACTGCTGCCAAAGGCTGCCAGAGGAGTCTTTTGGGAGGAATCCACATCTTGACTTAGGAAATTGGTTGGGTCCCCCACTAGAATCCCATGCAGCTACTCATTCAAGTGATGTCACATTTGTGGCCAGACCATCTGTTTGCCTCCTTTGTCTTCTGGTACGCCTGCCTGAGCTTCTTAATTTCATGTGTAACTGGTGGACATCCCTGGTGTATTCTTTCTCCGCCATGCCCTTTGTGAGCTTGGCATAGATATCAGCATTATTTTTGCTGCTTCATAGTTCTTCCTGAACAGATTCTTCTCCCCACACAGCAATGAGGTCCAGGATCTCCTGTACGCTTCATGATGGTGCTCATTTGTGACCCGGGGCATTTATGGTCAGGTGTGCTGCCTGCCTGCTCTGAGGTCTCTCACCATGCTAGCTACACAGGAAATGAAATTCAAATTTTCCCAAGGCTTTTCCTGTGCACCTGGAGAGCAGCAGAGTTGAATGTCCAGTGTAGGACACCTCCCAGCGGCTAAGAACATTGACTTTCCCAGCGCTGCATCTTCACTACCCTAAAATCAACTATGCAAGGTTGAATTTAGTGTTACTCCTTGTGAAAAGCAGGAGCACCAGAATTGACTTTAACAACCCTTAAAATTGACAGAATCGGTTTGGTGGTATGAACTCATTGTTTAGAAAATCAGCCTAATGCAGTTAAATTCGACCTAACTCCCAGTTAAGTTGAGTTTTTGCAGAAGAAAATATGCTAATGAGGGACTCATTAGCATAAGTCATGACATCATTAGCATATTTTCTGCCGTTTCTTTTTGTGCAAGGGGATTTTGCACAAAAAGAAACAGTGTAGCCGCTTCCGTTTTGTGCAAAATCCCCATTTTGCACAAGATCCTTATGCCTCTTCCATATTAACATAGCTGAAGTTGCCTAGCTTAATTCAACTTTATCCCTGCTGTGTAGATGTACTCTTTGAGACCTCAGTCTTGAGTCTTTCTTTCCTTGTAAAAGTTTAAGCAGATGCGAGATAAAAAGGATCAGGGGCAGGGCTTCCTTTATAGGTAAAACAAGGGAGGTGTTGATCCACCATGAGGGCTTTGATGAAAGCAAGTGGACAGTTTGATCTATATTCAATGGCATCTTTCGCAGACAATACATTCAAGCCATCAAAATTACTAAAACAATTCACAATAGTTTATTATGCAGAATTACAAGGTTCAAAGAGAAATGAGGACAATAATAACACCACAAGTTCCAGCTAAATGATAATATCCTCTTTTGATCTCTGAATCAACAGAATATGGTAATGAAGAATTATGAGACAGGAACAGAATTTTAGCATGTACAAGCTAATTAGATCACATTGTTAAACTGCTTACAAGATATAGGTAAACACAGACAAATACTTAGTACGTACCCTTTGATTCTCTAACTGTACACGCATACATATTAAGGATTCTAGTCTACTTAAATGACTGATAACTATCTGGGAAGATTGGCCCTGTTTACCATTTCAATACTCTTCTAATATGTCCTTAAGAGTTGCTTCTGGGTCACTCAGCTGGCTGGTTGCTTAACTCTTATTGGCTCAGTATTACAGAGACCTATTGGAATAATTTTTAATGACTGATTGGCTTCAGCATATTATATTTGTTTCTAATTAGTCTAAGATTGCTGAGGGGATGGAAGACATGATAAACATGTGTGTGCTTAACAAAACTGTAACTAACTGAATTCTTAGGTTGAATAAATAAAAAGTGATAAGTATAGTTGAGGAGAAGTATATATATTAAAAAAGATCATAGTGTCTAAAAAGAAAAGCACAGTGTTCCCTAAGGCCTGGAAAATGGATAAATGAATTATTTAAAAATAGTCAAAAGGAGATATAGGAAAAAGTAATGATTTTGACATCAGATGTGGGGAAAATATTAATATTTTACGGAATCAAAATGTGAACACCTGGAAAAGCTCATTTTAATTAAAGACAGCTAACATAACATAGGTTGAAACATGAGAAAATGTCATCTCATGCTCAACCCTTGGAATTTTGATGGTTTGTATAAGGGAAAAATAACAGAGATACAAGTAGGAAACTATACTCAGATCTTCAGCAAACATTTAAAAAGTATCACTATCGGTTTAAGTGGCTCTGTGAGTTAATACTCTAGCTTTATCTGCAGAAGCTTAGGTTTGCCTGTTGATTAAGCCACAGGTTTGGTCATGACAGTCAAAGTTATTACCTTCATTAACACAGATGAATAAAAGGGGTTCAGTTCTGGAATATGGAAAAATGGTCATGTGAATTAAAACCTGCTAAAGAGTAGAGTACAAAAAGTCTAAGATATATAGATGTTTTGATATTTTTCAGTGACGTGTTACATTACAACTTAGACCCTCTACATAACAGTACACATGCAGAAATGGTCAGGTTTTTGTCAAGTAGTTGCAACTAGTTTGCAGAGTTTAAAGGCCAGGAAGAAGGGAGAGAAAAATTTGCTTCCTTAAACTCATTTAGTTAGATGAGGAATATGAATTGTTCTTCTAATTCTGAAGATAGATGATAATCCACTCAGCGATCAGAAAATGAAACCTCAGTGATAATTAACAAAGAAAGGAAAGAACTAGGTCTGATACATATCCAGGGAAGCACCAACACTGAAAGCATAGGAATTATACCTGCTTCTTTATTGTATCCACATTTTAATGCAAAAAGATCTCTCTTTCAGCCTTAAAGACCAGCTAGAAATTCAAGAATGTAAAATCTTGCCTTTGTTTCCCATAGATCACTGTCCCATTTTCCTATCATTGCAATCAACCCTTGAACCATACATTAAATCATGACAACACCTTATTCTTAGATGTATATTTCACAGAGATGAAATAAAGGACTTCTTATAATCCTTCAAAGTAACATGGGTAATCCTGTGGGGAACAACTCTCATGAGCATAGTAATTACCTTCACATTAGAAAAGAAAAAGCATTAGACAAAGAAACAGTTAAACATCTGTAGACCTTAGTTGTCCACTTGGAAGTACAGCACAGAATGAACCAGTCAGGAAAGGTGCTAAAAATCTGTTGCACACAGGAGAACTGAACAACATAAATGAAAAACATAAACCGACAGTACAAAAATGTGAACCCACATAGGAATAGGACATGAAGACTACTGTGGTTCCAAATGCAGAACAAATGCTGTTATCCTGAAAAAATTGACACCTTGCAAAGAGAGGCCTATAAATATGGCCATCACAAGTTTCACAAGTTTAAAAAAAAGTTGTAAATGCTGTTTGTTCATTGATGAGTACATAGTCTTGCAAAAGAGGCAAGGGGCAAATGTACCCAGGGGAAATGCAACTATTATGCTGAAACAACACTATTGATAATTATGCACTATGACATTTATTAGAATTTTACTGATTAATAAAATAAAAAGAAGACTCAGAACATTATGTAATAAGTCTTTTTGGATGCCTCAGGATTCTAACACTATCAAACATTCAGGCTTCATTCTTGTGGTTACTACACTATCATTAAAATCTCTTGATATCTCTGGAATTATCTTGATTACTTTGCTAATATCACCTGTTTCTTTGCTAGAAGGCAGTTGATTTAAGCTTTAAAATGGAGGGACTGTTCATCAAAGTCAATGAAGCTATGACAATTTCTTTGCTCTAGAGCAGCGGTTCTCAAACTTTTTGGGCTCTGGAGCCCTTTACATGCGTAAAAAGTTATGCAGAGCCCCAGCGGTCCACTGATTGTATGTGTTGTACCTATCGATGTTTCCAGTTTGTCAACCTTGCGGAGCCCCTGGAGATGTCTCGTGGAGCTCTGGGGCTCCGCGGAGCACAGTTTGAGAAACACCGCTCTAGAGTATCTTTAATTTAAAAAAAAAAAAAACTATGTATTATTTTTCACCATTAAGATGACACAAGGAATCTGCTATCCATGGTCCACTCTCTGCAACCCTTACTCAGAGCAAAAGATATCAGAATCTGGATGACTTGTATTGGTGTAAGTCAGGTGTAACATTTAAAGATGATCAAAATTTTTCTATCAAAACATTTTTTGAACAAATATCTTTTCAAGTAATCATAACCTTCCCCATAACATTAATTTTCATAAAACGTGTTTAAGACAAATTTTCCTTTTTAAAATTAAAACTGCAAAATTCTGACAAAAAATTGGGTTTTCATCACATTTTTGTGGGATAAAAAAGTCATTTTTGAACAGATCTACTAATAATGATTTCATTAGAATTATTCCTAATTTATACTCATGTAACAAAGATCAGAATTTTCTCTAGGATCTTTAAGATGGTGATGGGGAGTTATGAGGAAATATTTTATGATGATTGTTTGAATCCCTTCCCCCAGTTTGAGAACCTCTAATAGACAAGATGGTAAAAGTCAGTAAATCGGTAAGAAGAGCAAGTAGATATATATGGCTAATATGTGCTTATACATATTAAACCAGGAGTGGGGAACCTAAACTCTAGGGACTGGATGTGGCTCCCGAGACTCAGGGCTTTCCCCTAACATTGGGGAGCCTCTGCTGGTGCTCCAGACCCTTTTCTCCACCTCGCCACTCCACTGCGGGGCTGGCGCTACTAGCCTGGGCCCCCATAGGTTCCGGTGTGCAAGGGGAATACAGGGAGTGTCTTTCTCTTTCCACATCAGTGAGGGCTTGTTTGGTGTGGTTTTGTTTTTGGTTTTTTGCTTTTTAATTGTGTGAGGCCCCCAACTGATTTTTCTGTGGGTCAGCACCCCCCCGACCCAAAAAGGTTTCCTCCACCCCTGTATTAAACAGTTCAAATACTATTTCACAGATTTATTTGCTTAATTTTGCCATTTTGCATTGCATAATTTATTCATTAGATCAATTTTTCTAGTAGTCAGACAGGCTACGTCTAGACTACATGGTTTCGTCGACGGAGCCATGTAAAATAGTTTATTCGGCATAGTCAAAGAAACGGGGATTTAAATAATCCTCGCTTCATTAAAATAAAAATGGCCACCACGCTGTGCCGACGATCAGCTGATCCGGCACAGCGCGGCAGTCTAGACGCAGCGCGGTCGACAAAGGAAGCCTTTGTCGACCGCTCCGGTATGCCTCGTGAAACAAGGTTTACTGGAGCGATCGACAAAGGCTTCCTTTGTCAACCGCGCCACGTCTAGACTGCAGCGCTGTGCTGACAATCAGCTGATTGTCAGCACAGTGCGGCGGCCATTTTTATTTTAATGAAGCGGGGATTATTTAAATCCCCGCTTCTTTGACTATGCCGAATAAACTATTTTACATGGCTCCGTCGACGGAGCCATGTAGTCTAGATGTAGCCACAGATCTCTAGCAGGTGAAATACTTTTAGCAGGCTAGACTATTTGATTCTTTTTGCCATTTTATTGTCAAATACTTTGTTAGAGGAATACATTTTTGGACGATTTTATCAGCTATTGTGTCCTGGATAGACAGTGTTGCCAAGTGTTGCCATCTACAACCGTAGCCAGCTACTGACATGAGTGGATGCTGACTTCTGTTATGAGTGAGGTATATTATAATCCTGATGGATGTCAGGTGTCTTTGACCAGGAAATAAAGACCAGTTTCTTACCAGCAGTCTGTTGTGTCTCACCTTAACAACAGTACCCATATGATATATTTGCATTCACTCTTTAATTATTTATTGATTTACTTAGAATAATAAAGAGAAGCACTTACCTGATATGCTAGCACCTCTGAATCTCTTTGCAACACTCAGCCCTTCTCTGCCAGGAGAACAACTAACACTTCAAACCTCTAAGCAACTGCAAAACGATCCCTACTTTACACCAGGCTGCGGTGCAAAGTGAGGAATAGTCACTTCGACACAAGACAGCACTAAGGTAAATTATCTAATAGCTCCTCACAGCTAGAAAAGGGATTTGAGAATATATCCCTAGAAAATGGAGATTCCAGCTGTTCTATTTGCTAATTGTCAATTATGATTATAGCTGTTTATTTATTGTTAATCATATTATCATAGTTCCTAGGAGACCTACTTATGGGCCAGGACCTCATTGTGCCAGGTACTGTACTAATACAGAGCAAAAAGACAGTCCCCTCCGTAATGAACCTACAATTTTAATCATAAGACAAGAGACAACAGATGGATACAGACAGACAGATGGGGCTGAGGCACAAGGAATCAATGAGACAATATTGGTCAGTATAACAATGGCGGTTTCAGCACATCAGCCGTGTAATTGTTGTCAAATGTTTTTGTAGGGATCATGACAAATGAGCATTTTGAGGAGGCTTTTGCAAGAGGTTAAGAATTTAGAGGTATTTTAAAAATATTTTGGGGGAGTGTCTCCAAATGTGAGGAGCAGCATGAGAGAAAATATGATGATGCTTGTTTGAAATGTAACAAGTGGTACTTTCTTTACATGCTGTACGGTCCTGAGCTATCAGACCTTAAAACTCTGACATCATTATGTTTGGAAAAGTTATTTAAGCCATTTTTAGAAATAATCTCCTAGCTGTTGAGGGCCTGAAAGCTTGAATTTGCAGTAATCAAGGCTGCCTGGATTTATAAGCAGAGGATTGCAAAAATCAGTTTTAAAATGTTTTAATATATTTCTTTATAGCTTCTCTGAAAAATATAGAGCATACAGAGAATATACAATGAGGAGATGTTGTATAAAAGTTTTACTGGATCTCCTATGGGATGACCTGTGTAACCTCTCTTGTGCCTTCACCATTAAAGAGTAAGGCAGTTCATGCTATACTAAAACCTTTGTACCAATTTATTCCATATTTAAATATAAATCTTATCTATCTATCTATCTAGACTATATGATGTTGTATATACAAATTATACTAAGAAAACATTAAAATTAGATAGCTAAGAATTTAAGTCAGGAAATTACAAAATTAAGGCTATAAATGCAATATTAACTCTTCCCCCTCATGCATATGCCTAATGATAAAGCCTATAATTACATTATCAAATATAATTTCTCAGATTACGCAGTCTAATATATAGTGTTTTTATATAGTTTGGTAAGATTCATCTTGCAAGGTGTACAATGAATAGCAGGATTAATATAACTATATATGCACATTGTTTATACAAACAACTTTCATGGACTCTGTCCTATGTACCCTGTAGAAGAAAATCATGAACATTACTAATAGCCAACATTTTCTGTACAATGATCCCACCCTATAATAAGAAAACATTTCAGGATTCTTCCCACGTCTACCCCACCTCCATCCACACCATATAGCCATAGAAAAAGAAATGTGTTTATGTCCCCTTGGAATCTGCTTCTACCCACCAAATTGAGATCTCATACAGAAAACATTTACTTACAAGAGTAATCTTTATGCACATAAGTAATTCCAGTGATACTGAACTCAAAATAATTTGCAGGATTACTCCCTTCAGCTCTGAAAATTGCTCCACACAGAGAAATGTTTGTGCCTTGACAGAACCCTAGTGCAGGATTGGGACCTAAATTTATAAACAAAATTTAGAAAGATGGTGTATTATTTGGGAAACAGCATGTGATTAAGTAGTTAGGGTTGTATCAAACAACATACATGCAAGGGGGCAAAGTTAAAGGACATGTAACCTTAATGCCATGGGAAAAATTAATGTTCTGTTGGTATAGCTTTTGCAGGGAATTTTTCACATAGATATTTTGTGTACAGTGGATATATAAAATATGTGGTGGTGATAACCGTGAGAGGAATTTCAATTCTAATACATTTCATTTGCTTGCACATATTTTACTGTGTCACCTGTACTCAGCCAGTTAATTCATTTTAGGTGGGATAATTTTATCTTAACTTCAAAGAATTTCCACAAAATAAACTAAAATTGTCAAAGAAATGTTGTTTCTTTCCCCAAAATCTGGAATATGCTTTTCAGATTACAGTAACCCAAAGTCTAGGACAGACAGTGTCCAGTGCTGTTTCAGAGACAGTTTTAAGGTCTGATATTTCATTATTCATCATGGCTAGAAACCAGTGTTTTAAACTAAGTGGTCCTTTGGCACCTTAGAGACTAAAAA
Source organism: Rafetus swinhoei (assembly GCA_019425775.1). Taxonomy (NCBI): domain Eukaryota; kingdom Metazoa; phylum Chordata; order Testudines; family Trionychidae; genus Rafetus; species Rafetus swinhoei. The sequence goes on from CM033449.1 coordinate 46,131,589, forward strand.
AAATATATAGAACATGAGTATTCATGGATAAAACACATTTAATCAGATGAATTGGAGTGGAAATAACACGGTTATCCTACAGAGTGTTTTTTACTGTTAGACATCCAAAAATCTCCTCCTAATGATATAAAGATTTGTTGAAAACCTTGACAGACAGCAGGGTTATGGACTCTTATAATTTAGATGTTATGTACAAAAAGATACTTTAGCTAAACTGTAATATATAGTATAAAATGTCATACTGATCATTTTGTCTGGCTTTGAGGCCTGTACAGTGGGACTCTTGGTAGCAATGAGGTTTAGTGTTATAGATAGCAGGATAGAAAAATAGCACTAATATTTTATTTTACATTTTTTAAAAATATGTAATGCATGCAGAATATGTGAAGGGCTGTATAAATGGATTTTATAAATGTTTCATTGGCGCTCCTTTGGATGTCCTACATAACACTCTTGTGACTTCACCACCCAGGAGAACTGTGGCCAAATCAAACTCACAAAATCTTTATATCTGTCCAATATCTAAAGATCACAATTGAGTGAGGCACCTTGTCAAAGTCTATCTGATTTTTATCACCTGAAGAGTAATGCTACATTATTTTTGCACATTTGGGAAGAAGAGTCTCTTTCCAGTACCTGATGTTTGCAACCTCCAAATGTTACTTGTCCATATGTGAGGTTTCCAGTGATGTTTAATAAAAGAAGAAAAGGGAAAATGAAAGAGGAGGGACAACTTTGTGATTAGGAGACATTACTGGGAATTATGAGACCAGGGCTCAGTTTTTACACAGACATCTGGTGCCACATTGTGAACATTTAAAACACTAGCTCTCTGATGTGGCAGTGTTTGACTCCCACTTTACACTGGTGTAAAGAACTAGACAATGTGTGAAATAGGCTCAATGAATCTGAGTTCCCCACCAGTGAAGTGAGGATAATAATTCCTTTCTCCCACTCTATGCCTGTCTAGTTTGTTTAGATTGTGTAAGGTCTCTTGGACAAGGATTATAGATTACAAAGTGCAATAAGGCCTTAATCTTGGTTGGAGCAGGAAGACAGGCAGAGAGAGGGATCCAGATGACACTGTCACCCTTACCAGCCCCAGCTGAATTTCAAATACCACCTGAGATGAAACATCATCATCATCATCTTCTTCTACTCATCTCAACTCGCATCTCTTTTCCCAAGAGGACTGTTATTACTATTGCTGATACCATCTAAAATTAGCCTCACCTCAGTCCCTGGAAAAATCATGGAGTGGATCCTTAAGGAATCCATTTTGAAGCACTTGGAAGAGGGGAAGGTGATCAGGAATAGTCAACATGGATTCACCACGGGCAAGTCCTGCCTGACCAACCTGTTGCCTTCTGTGACAAGGTAACTGGCTCTGTAGACATGGAGAAAGTGGTGGACGTGATATACCTTGACTTCAGCAGAGCTTTTGTTATGGTCTCCCACAGTATTCTTGCCAGCAAGTTAAATAAGTATGGATTGGATAAGTGAACTGTAAGGTGGATAGAAAGCTGGTTAGATAGTTGGGCTCAACGGGTAGTGATCAATGGCTTGATGTCTGGTTGGCATTCAGTATCAAGCAGAGTACCCCAAGTGTTGGTTCTGGTTTTGTTCGACATCTTTATTAATGACCCGGATGAGGGTATGGATTTTACCAGGAAGTACGCAGGAAGTACGCAGATGACACTAAGCTAGGGTGAGAGGTAGATATGCTGGACAGTAGGGATAGGGTCCAGAGTGACCTAGACAAAATGGAGGATTGGACCAAAAGAAATCTGATGAGGTTCAACAAGGACAAGTGCAGAGTCTTGCACTTGGGTCAGAAGAATCCCAAGTACTACTACAGGCTAGGGACCGACTGGACAAGCAGCAATTCCATAGAAAAGGACCTGGGGATTACAGTGGATGAGAAGCTGGATATGAGTCAACAGTGTGCCCTTGTAGACAAGAAGACTAATGGCTTATTAGGGTGCATTAGGAGGAGCATTGCCAGCAGATCTAGAGAAGTGATTATTTTCCTTTATTCAGCACTGGTGAGTTCACATCTGGAGTATTGTGTCCAATTCTGGGCCCTCCATTACAGAAAGGATGTGGACACATTGGGAAAAGTCCAGTAGAAAGCAACAAAAATGATGAGGGGGCTGGAGCACATGACTTATGAGGAGAGGCTGAGCGATTTGGGTTTATATAGCCTGCAGAAGAGAAGAGTGAGGGGGGATTTGATAGCAGCCTTCAGCTGCCTGAACGGGGGTTCCAAAGAGGATGGAGAGAGGCTGTTCTTAGTGGTGACAGATGATAGAATGAGGAGCAATGGTCTCAAGTTGCAGTAAGGGAGGTCTAGGTGGGGTATTAGGGAAAAACTATTTTACTGGGAGGGTGGTGAAGCATTGGAATAGGTTACCTAGAGAGGGGGTGAAACCTCCATCTCTAGAGGTTTTTAAATCCCATCTTGACACAGGCTTGGCTGGGATGATTTTGTTCAGATTTGTCCTGCTTTTAGCAGGGAATTGGACTTGCTGATCTCCTGAGGTCTCTTCCAACTCTATGATTCTATGTTTATTAAAGACTGTCATGTGGGTGGGGAGAGGTTCCTTCAAATACTCTCTCCAGCTAAAAGGAAAGGGAACAAGCATGTTGTGAATATGAAAGCTGTATTTAGTACTTTACATTTCAAATTCTTTATCCATTTTCCTTCTTTTATTTATCTTAAAAAAGTTTGAAAAGATGCTTGATGGTGTGTTTGCCATGGTGCTAAGCAGGCTGAGGTCTCTATATACCAATTTCCATACCTTGGTTTAACACTGTTTAATATTGGATAGTGACTATGTTAGATTAACTGCTTTTGGCCCCTATTTTCCATCTAAGTTAATACAACAGTACTACTGTGATACTAATAGTAATACTAATTATTGTTAATAAATGAAGGGTTAATTATTCAGATCACCTGTTTTTCATTAGCTTACAAAGTCATTTTCAGACATGCTAGGTGATACAAGATACATGCTCTCTCTCCTCATTCATACACACAAATATTATTTATATCCATAAATAAATTCTAGTACTTTTTACTTAAAGTATTTATTGTTTCATATTTTACTGATACAAGGGTATGTATTGAATATTATCAGAGATATAAATATAACTGGAAATGTTGGAAATCTGCTGCCAGTCACTGTGGACTTATATTGAAATTAATAAGATCTAATATTAACTAGCAGGTACTCCAAGATTCCAAACTGTGATCCACTAATGCATTCATCAGTGAAATTCTGAATGAAATGCCATGGTCTGCTTGTAATTACTACAAGTAAAATGCAAGTTTAAAACACTAAATACTATCTTGTCTTCTAATGGTCTGGTAGCACTTTATAGACTAACAAAACATGTATATGGTATCATGAGCTGTGCCCACGAAAGCTCATGATACCGTCTACATGATACCATCTACATGTTTTGTTAGTCTATAAAGTGCTACCAGACCATTTGCTTGCTGTTTTTTTCCGTAACAGACTAACTCGGCTACCCCCTGAAGCTCCTTGTCTTCTAATGCCCTTTTCATATTGCAGCCTCTTGTGTACTGGGTACTGCAATCCATACCTAGCTAATTATCCAACCAACCTCTTTACTGAACTAAGTAGCGTATAGGAAGTCAATATATCTTCAATCTATCTGTACTAAGAAAAATAGTATCTAACTCTTGGATCAAAGAAGAAAAGAAGTTCCCAATCCAAGGGACCTAAAACTGTATTCCAAGAAGATGAATGAAACCTATTTTTATTTGAATCATCTGTCTATTATTTTACTGTATTTCAGTGTCCTATAAAGGAAAGAGAGACCCCCAAAATCTTGAGCCTATATCTATCATACTAGAAACTTTGCATTGCTAGATCTCAGAAATTGAACTGGTATTTAAGGAGGCAGGAGCTCACTGAGATACATTTGTACAAACTGATAAAAACCATTAAACATTTACAAAGCAATTTCCCCCCATAACATTAAATTTTATAGGAAAAAATCAGTTGTAAGACCTGATTGTAAGAATCCTAACAGCAGGAGTTTGCATGAGCTGAAGACTACAAAATCTGCAATTTCATGCAGCAAAGAGTTCTTATTAATTTATAATTTCTATAGCATCAGATGTATACATTTAGCAAATATAAGAAGACACAGTTCTTGCATTACAACACAACCTTAGGTGAGATGATTACAGGAAAAGTTGAGATGAGACACAGAGCCTTGAGAATTGGTATTCTTGTGGGCTAGCACTCATTTGTAGATTAGGATTTTTATTTGAAATAAGAAGAGATTGAGAGAGGATAGTTATAGTAATTCAGTTGCAGGAGGAAGAAATAATTGCCACATCAAAAAAGAGAGAACATGGGCCAAACACTAATGCTACTTCAAAGAAAAAATAGGATGTTCTCATAAAAAGTGTTAATATGATATTCAAAGAAAGAACCAGAAAAAGGACAATGTTCACACACTGATGGCAGCAGTCAGAGTTATGGGACAGTTGTCAAAACTGATACCCAGAAAAGATTTAATACTTCCTAGAAAGAAGCCAACCCCCATAAATTCTTTCTTAGAAATATTCAGCTTTAGAATATGATCTGACATCCAGTTATGGTCTGCAGTAGGAAAGAAATGCTTCAGTTACTGAGCACTTACATACAGCATTTTCTGTTGTTTGATACATTTCACAGATTGTATTTCCCTTAATTGGGACTGCCTGGTCCGGCAACATCCATGGTCCGGCATGGACCACGGCTGTTCCTGGACCACAGAGCCCAGGAACAGGGAGCTCTGGCGGCAGGGCAGGAGCACGCTAGGGGGCACTAGAGACTTAGCCAGGAGCCCCGTGTGTGTGTGTTTGGGTTGGGGGAGGATGGACGCCATGGTGGGGAATTCTGGCACCAGCTGTGCTCCCTGGCCCTGGTGGCTGCGGAGCTCTAGCTTGGCAGTGGCCATGGAGCTCCGACCCCAGCAGCAGAACCATGTGGCTGCGGAGCTCTGCCAGGTTGCAGAGCTCTGCCCCTGGCACTCTAGCCCTGGCAGTAGCATGACCGGCGGCATCTAGAGAGCCCCGGGGGGGCTTGAGCAACAGTGGGGGCAGGCTGGAGCCTTAGTCTGGTGAGAGCAAGGGCCAGGAGGGGAAGGACCTTCCCTGGTCCAGCAAATCCCCTCGTTCGGGACCAGTCAGGTTCTGAAGGTGCCGGACCAGTGAGGTCCAACCTGTACAAACATTAATTATTCTTAACATCACACATGCAAGTCAGGCATCATCCCCCTTTTAGAGTTTCGGTAACCAGGTTTGGTTCTTTAAAGGATTTGAAACCACAGAAAGAGGAATACTTCTTTTTAGGGTTAAACAAAGATTTTTATTTTCTATTTATTTTATAATTAATTTTTCATTTAATCAATTCACTATCTTTGATTCTTTTAAGACAGCGTAACATACAAATTAAAAAAAAAGTACAAATAAAATGAGAACAATAACTCCTCCTATAGTTATACCCTCCAAAGTTACCTTTGAACAATTTGTGGAGTTATCAGACATACCTATATGTCTATATACCTATAAGACATACCTATAAGTCATTCTTCCACTCTACTCTGTGCTGGTTAGGCCTCAGTTGGAGTATTGTGTCCAGTTCTGGGCACCGCACTTCAAGAAAGATGTGGAGAAATTGGAGAGGGTCCAGAGAAGAGCAACGAGAATGATTAAAGGTCTAGAGAACATGACCTATGAGGGAAGACTGAAGGAATTGGGTTTGTTTATTTTAGAAAAGAGAAGACTGAGGGGGGACATGATAGCCGTTTTCAGGTATCTAAAAGGGTGTCATAAGGAGGAGGGAGAAAACTTGTTCATCTTGGCCTCTGAGGATAGAAGAAGAAGCAATGGGCTTAAACTGCAGCAAGGGAGGTTTAGGTTGGACATTAGAAAAAAGTTCCTAACTGTCAGGGTAGTCAGACACTGGAATTAAATTGCCCAGGGAGGTTGTGGAATCTCCATCTGTGGATATTTAAGAGTAGGTTAGATAAATGTCTATCAGGGATGTTCTAGACAGTATTTGGTCCTGCCATGGGGGCAGGGGACTGGACTCGATGACCTCTCAAGGTCCCTTCCAGTCCTAGTATTCTATGATTCTATATAATACTTACATTAATAATACTCACACTAAGACGGACAGCAGCATTGTTTAGATTCAGGAGATATTCTTTTCTATGTTTTTCCTTTCAGATTTTTTGTTGCAACTTACGACCCGTGTTCCTCTTTTGGATCTTACAAGCGGCAGCGAGATTCAGCACCAGGGAGGGAGCCCTGGTTGATCAGACCTGGCTTTTTCAGATTCACAACCCGTGTGCTCTTGATCTGTTTTGTTAACCTTATATACCCTGTTTCGGTAATTTTCCTCTCACCTGGCTATGCTGACAGTTTTTGTTGTTTCATGCTGCCTTATTTGGAGTTGTTGTTTAACTTTCTTTCGTCTGCTTTTATTTCCTTAAAATTGGGGTTATCAGTACTCTGTTGCTTTCTTTAGTTTTTCATCTGCTTATACTTCCCTAAAAGTGGGATTATTGTTGGTTATCCAATCAAATTTTGGTTTTTTGCTTACGTCTCCTGTGTCTTAACAATGCTGCCTTGCTTTTACACTTTCAACTAAACTGATGCTCATTTGACACATTCTGGGTAGGCCTTAACACATCTTTTTCACATAGAGATGGGGAAAAGGTGGCAAATGCATTAATTGCTTGCTTTTCAAAAGTCCTGAGTATCATGCAGTGCCCTTTGACTGCAGTGGGCTCTGAGGGTGCTCAGCACTTCTGAAAAATCAGGACATATGTAATTTGTGCAAAACCACCTAGCAAAGCAGTGGCGGAGGCAGGATTACAATTGGATCAGCTGATACGGTACTCACTCCTTCAGACCATGCTGCCTTCCAATAGCACTGAGACAGTCTCAGCATCAATAACAAAAATAGAAAGAGCAGCTGATTATCATCAGCATAGTAATGATACCTCAAGCTACAATGACAGCTAATTGAAACAACAGGGGTATTATAAATACTTAAAAGCTAGATCTTAAAATATACAGAACCCTGCACAGATAAATGGCATGTGTAACTAATACATTTGCAATTATCTGCAATATAACATTTGACCCAAGATTCCTGACAGTTCCATAATACCCATTTCCTGCTCTTAATGTGATAGCTCCTCACCCTAAAAAGAGCACAAATAATAATTAGTAACGCATACTTATAGTAATTTAAACTGTAAATCCCAGGGTGAAGATGGCCAATTCCACAAAGTTAGGACAAGTTACATCCAGTTATGGATCTAACAGCAGGTAGGTCCAAATGCCAGTGACCCAAAGCCAATGAGGCATTAACTACCAAATAAATAAATACTATTTATAGCTATTGTTGGCCAGTAATGTATATTTTATATTGGTCTAAAAATTAAGAGGCTGTTAACTGGTGGATTCTTCATGATTATATTAATATCTCTAGATATTAAGGCGCCCTTTGTTATAAGCTCTCCAGAGAAAATGGAAACCATTTCCAGTATAATGTACCTGGGCTAACTTCTAAGGGGACTCCTTTTTCAGTTATTGCTACTATACGAGCGAATGCTTTATTTTTTGCAATAGGCTTATGGCTTATTAAGGATACTTTACCTATAAATGATTATGTATTTTCTACATTAGGCTACCTTCACTTTTAGAATTTTGATAGTATTTATATTAATATTCTTTGCATTATATGTGTTGTGGGCATATATTTTATACATTCACGATATATAATACTTAACAGGAAGTGTTGAAAAAATCATAAAATCATATTGTATTGATATACAATGCTAGTAAGGACATTTAAGTACTTGGCAACTGGATGGCAGATGAAGGTCACAATGATTAAATGCAAGATAGAACTATAAGCAAAGTGATAAAAACAGGCAAATGCATGAAGTATCTTTCTGTCAGGGGTTATCCTCATTTGTCATGTAAATATTGCCTGAATTAATGTATTTACTGAAACCAAAGTTTGAAAATTGTACATCTAATACTTCTCCATTTGCACAGCTCTTTCATCTAACATTATATTATCTTTGGAGGAATCAAAGAAACTGGAGAAGTCATAAAAATAGTCTTCCTTAACCACTTGTTGATTTGTTGACCTTATTTTATTACTTGCTTAAAGTAGCATCCATTATATTTTAGGTGCTTAGATTTCATGGAGTCTTAGAATCTCTGAGTGTCAGTTCACTGCATTGTGAAAGAAGCTGTAACATCTGCTGAGTATGGTTGTGAGCAGAGAATGAAGAACTGAACTCTTAGGGTGAATTCAATAGGGGAAATAGGTGTCTAATTGCCACTTTAGATCCTTAAATCCAAAAACCAGATTCTCAAATCCCTGCTCAGCTGCTAACTAACCCTGTAGACACCTACATTCCCAACTTTCTACTAGCAAAGTCCCCTACATCAGTGTTGCTCAACCTTTTTGATACCAGAGACCAGCTTGCTGTCAGGGAGATCTCGGGGACTGGTGCTGCTGCAGGTGACTAAATTCTGCTTACGCACAGTTGTTTCAGGCTGAGCTGTGCAGAATCTAAATCACCTCTAAACCCCAGAAAGATTCACAAACCAGGTGTTCCTCTGCCTGTCTGCCCTGAAGGGTTTATTGTGGTAGGTGTGTTTAGAGGTTGCCTTAATGCACTTCTACTGGATCAGGACCCACACAAAGCATTGCTAGAGAAGGCACTGCCACTATTCAATGTGCTTTTTATCCAGCAACCAGTCAGGGCACTCACCTGGTATATGGGACACCCAGGTTCAAATCCTAAATCTGCCTGAGAGTGAGCAGTAACTTTAACTCAGTTCTCCCCGCCTACCAGGTAAATGCCCTAACCACTGGGATATACAGCTTTTCTCTGGCCCTAGGAGCATGTAAGTTTTTGTACAGAATGGTACAGTTTCAACAGGAGATTGAGAGAGGCCCACACTGCCTAACTCAGTGGTTACGGCACTCATATGGGAGATGGGTTCATTTATTGTTCCTACCAGGCAGAGGGGGCGTTTGAACCTTGGGTCTGTCACATCCTCCGTGCATGTGCTAACCACTGGTCTACAGGGTCAAAGGAGGAGACTCAGAGGTTTTATTTTAGAGAGAGAGAGACAGAGACAGAGACAGAGATATAGATTTTATTAGGTGATATATGTGCAGGTCATCTCAATGGGGGATCCATTCTGAAGAGGAAGGTGAAAAAAACTTAAATTACCTATTAATTTCTCTCTCTCTCTGTCTCTCTCAAAACAAACAAACAAACAAACAAAAGGAAAAAAGAAAAAAACCCAACTTCTGAGTCTCTTCCTTTGACCAAGCGAATGTTCCAGGTAGAGAATTCCATAGCTTGGGGGCAAAGTCTGAGAAAGCCCTGTAGACAAGCCATTCTTATTCAGGAAGGGTTGTAGCTGGCGGACCAGCCAAAGCTGCCCAAAAGCACTCCAGGCCACTAAGGAAATCTGATTTTTCAAATGTTAAAAAAGGGTCCAGGAGGACTTCCACGCTGTATACCTGTTCTTTCAGGAGAAGTATGACCCTATCCAGAACAGATTCCTGGGCAGATGGCTTCCTGATCCACAGGACCTTGGTCTTAATTGGATTCAGTTTCAGCCTATTCAACCTCATCTAGTCCATCACTGCCTCCAAACACTGGTTCAGATTGATTGCTGCTACACTTGGATCCGATGTCACAGAGAAATAGAGTTGGGTGTCATCTGCATATTGATGGCAACGTCCTCTAAATCTCCTCACGACCTCTCCCAGAAGTTTCATGTAGATGTTAAATAGCATAGGGGACAAGATGGAACCTTGCGGGACCCTGTAGCACAGTTGCCACAGGGTCAAGCAGCAGGCCCCTAGCACCACCTTCTGAAAACATCCCAGCAGGTCAGACCAGAACCACTGCAAAACAGTGCCTCTGATACCTAACTCCACTAGGCGCTCCAGAAGGATACCATAGTTGATGGTATTGAAAGCCACTGAGAGGTCCAAGAGAATCAACAGGGATGGATTCCCCCATCTATCTTCTGGCGTAGGTCGTCTACCAGGGTGACCAAGGCAGTTTCCGTTCCAAAACTAGCCTGAAGCCAGACTGAAATGGATCCAGATAATCTGTTACTTCCAAGAAAGCTTGGAGTTGCAACGCCACTGCCCACTCGAGAACCTTGTCTAACAAGGGAATATTAGCAACTGGGCAACAGTTATTCACATCACGTGGGTCCAGGGAAGACTTCTTAAGGAACGGTTTTATCACCACCTCTTTCAAGGCGGTGGAAACCATCCCAGATCTAAAAGACACTTTAATAATCCCCTGGACGCAACCAGTCATCCCTTCCCAGCTTGATTTAATAAGCCACGAAGGGCAGGGGTTGCGCTCCTCCAAGCACCTTGTCCACATCCTCAGCCTGCAACAGCTGAAACTGATCCAAAGGAAAATGACTGGGCGGAGCGCTCAGCACATTCCGTACCCCGCTTACATGACAGCCAGAGACCAAATCAGACCGGATGTGAGTAATCTTATCTGCAAAGTCTTTTGCGAACAAGTCACAGTGGATTGCTGAGGACTCCTGCATTTCATCATGAGGGCCAGGCTGTAAGAGGGCTCACACCATTTGAAACAATTCCATTGGATGGCACTGTGCAGATGCAACGTGGGTGGAGAAGTAACGTTTCTTCACAGTCCACACTGCCACAGAATAGGCTCTCAATTTGGCTCTAACCTGCAATCGCTCAGACTCGGCTCAAGTTCTCCTTCAGTGGTGCTCTAGCCATCACATAGACCATTTTGCTGCCTGCAACTCCCCAGAAAACCAGGGAGCAAACTTAGTTCAACTAGTCCGAAAAGAGTGATTAGGCACAATCATGTCAACCATCTGGGCTACTGTTTATCTCCTTGCATTGTATGGGAAGCCTGGGCACTGAATCAGGGTTGTGAATTCCACTAGGCGCCTAAATATTAGGTGCTGCAATGCTGAGCGAAAGTCCCCTTCATAAATCCTACCCCAAATGTTGTCTGCTCTGATATATTGTTGCGCTATAAAGGTAGTGCCCATTGCTAGCTGTTGCCTGCAGTAAAAATGTCTGAGCCACCTCTGTGCTGGTGGCTTAAAACTGCTTTGTCACACAATTTTCTTCAGAAAAAGTTTTTGTGATATGCGGTAAAGATAGTGGAGTTGTGCCCACACTATCTATTGGTGGCATTAACTCTAGCAAGGGTACCAGTCTTCCTAATGCAGACAGGGCCTAAGCAATGAAGGTGTCAGAGGCCTAAACAGAACTAAACACCTATCTGAAATGGAATAGAAAAAAGTGAGATAAACATCTAATCCTGACTACTCACAATGAGTTGCTTGAATAATGCTACAGACCAAGAATCATTTGCAGAAATTATTTGGCCAGTGATTTCAAATGGATACATTTGAGAAAATTGTTACCTGCTCACAAATAATTTGCAAACAGAAAAAGATAAACTAATTGAATATGTTTCTTATGAACTATTTGCCTAGTATTAATAGAGATAGGAGTGATCTGTATCCCATGACTCATTCCAACAGGCGGCTGAGATAATTAGGAGGTGGAATCATTATTTTTCTTTGCACACCCCAAATTCCCAGTGAATTCTATGCAAGATTAGATCATTAATAAGAGACAGGATTTCATTCCCATAGTTCTCACTTTCCACCCAGCCAGATTCAGGAGCTGATTGCCTCTCATAGATAACATGGGAATTTCTGAGACGCCTGTTGGCTGTATTATATATGCGTAATGATAACAGAATTAATATTAATCTGATATTTCCATCTCTGTAATTTGCTCCTATGTTTGCATATTGTTGTATTGCCAATTATACCCTCTTACATGTGAATTTTAAATATAAAATTAGAGAGCAAATGATTTCTCAAACCCCAGTTTGCTGATTAGCAAAAAAGCAAAATTGCTGTCGGAAATGATTCAAGATGCTTCAAAGTTCTGTAGTGCTATCATTGTACGATCAGCAAAAATCAGTGCTGAAAATGAGGGAAGACACAAGGGAGATATCATCAAAGGGTAGAGTCCCATTGAAAAAAAGTTGCCATTTGAAAATTTGCTCACTGATCTGCAAAAAGGTGTCAGAAGCAGAGATAGAGAGTAAACATATATAGATGATTTGTGCCCCATGCTTCATTCAATCAGGCAATCAAGATAATTAGAAAGTATGGGAAAGATTGATTAATGATCAAGACAGATACTTAGCTGACCTTTTCTTTATTAGTACAGCAGTGCATTTAACTACTCTCCATTTAGTGGCATTTAAAATAGAGAAGGGAGCTGTTATAATAAGTGTGTAACTAAGAACGGATAACTGGAGGATCCCTCCCATCCTGATAGTTGTGACTCCCAGTTTATATCACTACACCATGTGATATACCTGTGAATAGATGGGTTCAAGAATTCTCCTTCAATAACGTCAGATGGGTTGCCAGATTGGGGGATCAGAAAGGATATTGCTCCAGGTCAGACTGAGGATAATTTAAGTTTTTATCACCTTCCTCTGCAGAATGGATCCCCCATTGGATGACCTGCACATATGTCACCTAATAAAATCTCTGCCATTGAATGGGCCTCGAGCATTGGTGACCCCTTGGTCTCTTCTGTTTTCTACCTGTAGCACACACCAGTTTAGACCTGAGGACTGAAATGCTTTAAAGTGTAATGGAAATAATTGGGTTCAAGAGAGGGATACCTACATGAAATGTAATGCCTGTGATATGCAGGAAGTCAGACTAGATGAACCAGTGGTCCCTTTTTGTGTAAACTGGCTTATCTTCATGGACTGACTTCAAACTACACCAATGTACAACAGCTGTGGAGCTCAGCCAGTTATCTTATTTTATTGAATAACTGACGTGTGCTTTAATTTACGATTCCAAATTTAGCCCCAGTTCTGCAATTGGCTCTGCATGTACAGAACCCTGTTCCAGCACAGATACCTGCCCGCAAAGATGCCTTTTGAAGGCCATGAGGCTCCATTGAGGTGCAGGGGTTCCTGGTAATTTGCAGCATTGGCATTTTATTGAATTCCAGCTGGGAGTTATTCTAGAGTTTCTGTGGAATACCCCCTCCCCCCAGGGGTGGGAAATAATTTTTAATGGGTGGACCACTCCAAGAATTTGGTAAGTGGCCAAAGGCTGCACTCTTTCATGATATTAATGGAGGTGGTGTAAGGTCTGGGATGAAGTTTGGGTGCAGAAGGAAGTTTGGGGTAGGGGATTGGGGTGCAGGGTTTGGGAGGGTGTATGGGTGCAGGAGAGGATTCTGACCTGAAGGAGGAGTACAGGAATGGGTGCAGGGTCTGGTAGGGGGCTGTGACCTGAGGCAAGGGTGCAGGAGCTTAGGTGGTGACCTAGAGCAGGAGTAGGGATGAAGAAGGTTTGAGTTGTGACTTAGGGCAGGAGGGGGCAGGATCTGGGAAGGAGTATGGGTGCAGGAGTGGGGGTGCAGAGGATTTGGGTTGTGACCTGGGGCAAGGATGCAGAAGGGAGGGGCTAGGGTGCCAGGTACAGGCTGTGGGCAGAAGGTGCTTACTTAACAGCTCCCAGCCAGCAGCCCACTGGGTCTCTCAGGCAAGCTCTCCACCCCTGCATGCAGGTTAAAGCGGCTGCTTGCAGGGGCCATGAACTCTGTGTGACAGGTGCTCTTATGGGGGACCCATCTGTGTGCTGCTTGTATCACAAGATGGTCCAGTCAGCTCCCATTGGCTGGTTTCTGGCCAATGGCATCTGCAAAACTGTGTTGAGGGCAGAAGCAATGTGCAAAGCCTCCCCCACAGGGAGCACATAGCCCCTGCAGCTGGCACTTCTGAGGCTCCCGCTGGGCTGCAGGCTGGATCCAGTGGCTTGGTGGGCTGGATTTGGCCCACAGGCCATATTTTGCCTATCCCTCCTATAACCAGAAGTCCAGGTCTGTTCCTTCAGACTATTGGCTGCGGCCTCCCTGGGCTTCTTTTTAGCAGGGCCTTTCTTAGGCCTTCTCCTGCACAGCCTCTCTAGGTCACCCTTCTCTCAGGGCCCTCCTCTGGAGTCCCCGTTAAGAATCTCAAATTCAAGTATAAATTCAAATCAGTATCCAAATCCTGCCCTTTTATCAGGGTTTACTACTGGAGCCTGTACCACTCCCAATGGCTTCTCATCATTCTTGGCTGCTTGCCAGCCTTGTCCACTCAAGCAAGGATCTCATGGTTAACCTTCCCACTGGACTTCCCGTACACCGTATCCCTGTTCCCAGAGAGTGACTTCAGATTCTCTCTCTCTCTACATGTTACACTCTGACTATCAGCTACCATGGGTTTTGCCTAATCAAAAGCTATATCCTCTCACCTGTTCTCACCTCTTTTGTATCCATAAAAATGTAGTAATGCCTCTTTTAATGCTACTCCACTTTCCCAGGACTCTCACCAATCCTTTTCAGATTCTATTCTTTCACTTTAAGGCATCTCAGTTCTTCATTAAAAGTCTCTCTTTCTTTATTCTCCATGCATTGCCATAGCAGATGCTCAACGGTTTCTTCAACTTAACATGCACAAAGACAGGCTGTGTGAAACATGCATAGTAGATACAAATTACACTGGTCTACAATTTTTTAGAAGTCGTCTGCTTCAGAGATAAAATGTGCTATTTATTATGTATTTTGATGTGCTGAATTCAAATATGACAATTAAAACAACTGATTGGCTACTGTTTCCAAGATATTTAAGTTTTTACATTTTACGTCTATGTATATTGTGTAGATAGTAGAGTTTTAATCATAAATTGTAAACCTAGGTCTTTTCATGTGTTTATGGTTGCTTTACATGATAATATTTCACCTGTCCTGTTTATGTAACACTTTAAAATCAGCAAAAGGGTTATATAAATAAAATTTATTATGAAACAAAAGGCAAAAACTATTATGTACATAGTTTAGTCCTATTCAGTGTCTACTCGGCGCTTCTTGGCTTGTCTCTTGTATTCATTAAATGGAGCATCTCTTGTCACTGTCCAGCAATAGTCTGCAAGCATTGATGGGCTCCATTTGCCCTGATAGCATTTCTCCATTGTTGCAATGTCCTGGTGAAATCGCTCGAGCCGCGCTCACTGCTCCGCAGTTCGGTGGAAAAAATCTAGATGAGAGTGCAAAAATGTATCTTTAGTGACATGTTGCAACCAAGGCTTTTGTATGCCTTAAGGAGGTTTTCCACCAACAACCTGTAGTTGTCTGCCTTGTTGTTTAGAAAATTTATTGCCGCTAACTGGAAGGCTTTCCATGCCGTCTTTTCCTTGCCACGCAGTGCATGGTCAAATGCATCATCTCGAAGAAGTTCACGAATCTGAGGACCAACAAAGACACCTTCCTTTATCTTAGCTTCACTTAACCTTGGAAATTTTCCACGGAGGTACTTGAAAGCTGCTTGTGTTTTGTCCATGGCCTTGACAAAGTTCTTCATCAGACCCAGCTTGATGTGGGTGGTAACAAAATCTTCCTTGATTCAACAAGTGGTGGATGCTGAACTTTTCCTCCCAGGCTCCAATGACTGTCGGAGTGGCCAATCTATCTTGATGTAGTGGGAATCTCTTGCACGACTATCCCATTCGCAGAGAAAACAGCAGTACTTTGTGTATCCAGTCTGCAGACCAAGCAAGAGAGCAACAATCTTCAAATCGCCACAAAGCTGCCACTGATGTTGGTCATAGTTTATGCACCTCAAAAGTTGTTTCATGTTGTCATAGGTTTCCTTCATATGGACTGCATGACCAACTGGAATATTAACTTTATCATATCCAGGCCATATTTCATAGACCCATAATCCCCTTTTTTCCTCCTTGGTCTATATTACTAGCCATTCCTTCTTAAGTACTCTCAAATGGATTGAAGTCCTGTCCATTCAGAGTGATCATTATATAAACCTACTTTTAAAGCCATTTTCTGCTGCTTTATCTTTCATTTTATTGCAGGTATCCCAACATAGACTAGGATCCTTGCTATTGCTATACCTCATTGGACTATCTGTGTACTTAAGAACAATATTTCATTGATTGAGTTATGCCCACTTTGAGGTTTATTTTCTGGTTGCCATTATACCTGATAGAGTGTCAGAAAGGATAGCCATTGTAGTTGGGTGAACATCCTTCACTAAGCTCAGTGCTAACTGTATGCCCACCAATTCAGCCATCTTTATAGACCCCAGAGCTGGATGGTATAGGTTGTACCTCCCTGGTCCAGCACCCTTGGGACCTGACCAGTCCCAAACCAGGGAATCAGCCGGACCAGGGAAGGTCAATGCTAGCCCCTCTGCAGCCACTGCTGAGAGCTGCTTAGGTCTACGATGCTCCTGGTCCACAGTTGTGGGGCTCTGTAGCCACTCTGCCTGTTTCCTTGGGCATCCCCGATCCAGCTTCTCCCCTTCCCTCCCTCTTTGAGCTTGCAGTGCTCTAGAAGCTCTTGGAGGAAGGGGGAGGAGTTGCTGAGTGAGGGACCAACTTTTCCCTGTGAGTGCTCCAGCCCAGGAGCACCCAGGGAAATGCTGGATCACCAATGGTGCCAGATTACAGGAGACCGGCCCATCAAAGTCAAACCTTATCAAAGACCTCTTAATTCCAAATTCAGGGGTACAAAAGGCTGTTCCCACTCTTCCTGTGTCATCATCTTTAGTTCCATCAGTATAGATTTGGGAATACAGACCACATTTGAAATGTAGAAATTCATAACTTTTGTCCTATTTGATGGACTTGCTATTCCCTTTGTTTTACTATATAATTCCAAATGCACACTGGGAGAGAAAACTGGCCTGCTATAGCTTGATTTCCTATGAATAGAGGTTTTAATCCCTTCCAGTCCTTCCTTTTCACTCACATCTTTTATCCGCTTTTTGACCCTGTTAGCATATCTGAGTTTGTGGTGCCCAGTTGTATCTTGTCTACTTAATTCCCAACACTCTTTGTACATTTGTTTAATATTCTTCATTATTTCCATTAACCTTAGCCAAAAAAGGTTAAATCTAACAGTTTCGTCCTTACATTTACAGGCATTTCCCTCACAACTACCTGTATCACACACAACAGTGGGCTAATTCTTACACTGCATCGATTCACAGAGCCTTGGTTGGGCTCATCTCCAGTTTTTAAATGTTGATTTAGAAGCTGAATTGAAGATGTGGCATCCATAATCTGCAAATGGTCTTATTAGTGCTCCATAAATCATCATCACATCCTCTTATCTAACCCCATTTGTTTCCACTAATACTTTTAGGGAGGTAAGTTCTATCTTTGTGTTTAGTCTTGATATTATCCATATCAGCCTTTCTCAATGACCAATTTGTAGAGCCATGCTGGTCCTAGAGATCTCCATGACACAGCTATCAAAAAGATTCAGAAACACTGATCTATATGACCCTTCCAAGGTTGTTTATCAAACATATTAGAATAGAACATTTTGAACAACCTGAATTTTCTCTGCATAGAGATATTGGTTCTATAGTTCACCAGTCTTCCTTCTTACGAAGATCATTCCCTTTGTTTCAGCAAATGAGAAATTGTCAAGTATCTCCCAATTCTGAAATCTCTGTAAGCTGGACCTCCCTGTTCCGGCACCCTCAGGATCTGAGCAGTCCTGAACTAAGGAGTTTGCCAGACCAGGGGGGTTATTGCTTCCCCTGCTGGCCACTGGGCTCTGTTCTGGGCCGTCGGCTTGCCCCCGCATCGCCAGCCCCAGCCACTGGGATCCAGTCCAATCTGGCACAGCTCCCTAGCTGCCGCTGGCCCAGCCGGAACTCCCTGGGGACAAGATTCCTCAGCCAGTGCTGGCTCCGCTGCTCCCTGCCTGGCTGGTACTCCCCAGTTGCTAGACTCCCAGTCACCGAAACTCTTTGGTCATGCAACAGCCGTAGTTTGGCATCGATGTTGCCCAACCAGAGAGTCCTGGATTTTAGAGATTCAACCTGTATTGGTTCTTTCCAAAGCTATCTTAAGTCTTCTCTGTTTGACTAAGATATTTATAAACTTACTAATGGCACTGCACAGGGCAGTGTTATCAGCCCTACCTTGTTTAACATCATGATTGATGATATCCCGGAGAGTGTCTGGGCAGGAATAGGCAAAATTGTATTTGCAGATGACTGAGATATATGGAAATCGCTTATCCACAAGAACTTACCATCTTCCTCTTATTCTGATTGTGGCTAGTTTATACAGCAAGCCTTCTCTCCATAGCACATCATATACGTTTTAAGTGTCCAAAGAGACAGCTATCATAAACTCTCTTTTCCTCATGCTGTTTTGTATTTCCTTTTCCAGTTTTACAGTATGATCAGTTGTGCACTGTCTTTTGAACCACTTTGTACAGTTTGTAATTTCATATTTTGCACAATACTTTCTCCAACATTTACTTTGACTTTTTAATAAGCTTGTGTGCCATCACTTTATAACTTTTATAGTTCATTAAGTTCTCACTATTGTATTTTTTTTGCTTGTTTGTATGCCTTTATTCTTTCTTTAATTGCTGCTTTACATTCTTCAGCCCACCAGGGAACTAGATTTCTGAGTTTCTGGCAATTCAATATCTTACATATAGCTACGCTGGCTGCTGCTATAGTTCCCTTTATTATATTATTATGAAACTCCTCTAAATTATCACATATACAGTTGTGATAATACACAATTATCACATATACAGTTGTGATACACAACACACTCTTAAAGGGTCCCCAGTTTGCTTTTTGAAGGCTCCAGGTAGGGATTCCTTCAGTATTTACAACATTTCTTTGGCCGTGATACATAATTTACATAGGGAAGTGACCATTTCCCATTCCTTCTTTTTTATACATTTCCCAGCTGCATTTACTTGCTACATTGCTTGTTGCAGTTCTCAATTCTCAACATGAAAAGTTTCCAGGCACCAAATTAAACCTGGTAGCTGCTCGACTATTTAGCAGTACAGTAATTACTCGTTTAACACGTTCCCGCTTAACACGTTTTCGCAATAGCACGATTTTTTTGGGGAACATTTTTCGAATAACATGACCATCCCCAAAATAACACAAAGATAATCAAGTGGCAGACTACTCATGCGGCAGTATAAGTTGGTGAAAACAGCGGTAATACGCATGAGCGGATGAATACACGTGGTCACAGCGCTCCTCCGCTCACTCACGTGTTTATCTTTGTGTTTTAACAAACTGTGGCAACTTGTGTTGCTAGAGATCTAATGTTGACGTTGACGACCCAGCATCAACAAAAAATGGACTTTGCCACCACCACCTGAAATGCAACCCCCACCTTTTCCATTATTTTTAATGGGAAAATTGACCCTGCATAGCATGTTTTCACTTAGCACGAACATTTTCAGAAACCAAGTATCAGAGGGGTAGCCGTGTTAGTCTGAATCGCAAAAGCGGCGAGGAGTCCTGTGGCACCTTATAGTTAGTCTATAAGGTGCCACAGGACTCCTCGCCACATTTTCAGAAACGCATCTCTGGTATTAAATGAGGAATTACTGTACTAGATTGTGCATGTCAATAAACTGTTTCAGGCATTTGTAATGATGATCAGTTTTTCCACATCCCCATAATTCATTCTGGGTTTTAAGATCTCCACAAATAAAGTATGGGCCTTTGACACTCCTAACTAACTCTTCCAATTCTAGATTGTCTAGGGGTTGGGTTTTTTTTGCATGGCTTGTAAACATTCTAGAGTCATATAAAGGTGTGAGAATTCTCAATAAGTATATCAACAGTATTTTACTCAAAACTCAAGTTCTGTATGTCTATTTTGATGCAAGACTTTCCATTATAAATAAGCAGACACCACTTATAACATCTTGATTGCAATGGAAGTGTTAATATGAATTTTCTTACCAACCATGTTTTTTGAACACATATCGCATCAGGTTTGTTTTCCATTTTAAAAACAGCTCTCTTTCATTCCTGGCCATGCGCTATTAAACTTTGTGCATTCCAGCAAAAAATCATTAGAACTATGTTGTTTAATCTGCATTATTACTTCATTTAAAGTTGCACGAATGCAGTCGATCAAGATATTGCCTGTATGCAAATACTCTTCCTTTGTTTTTGCTATGTTTATTGTTTCAGTCTTCTTCCCTGTCTGTAAAGTGTAATTAATCATGTCTATCATAAATGACATAAATTTCTCTTTGCATACAAGCAATACATCTTCTATTCCACTTATATTATCTTTCCTGCCCTGAACTGCATGTTGTTGTACTAGCAGCTCTTTCCACCACTGGTGTTTTCTTTCTTTTCTACTTTCTACTGTGAGCATTTTTGGTGGCTCCTGCATAGAATATTTTATCGATTGTTTTAATTTTCTGTATCTCTCTAGCTCGTTCTGCTGCCACACATGCTTTGTATGCTGCTCTGTGCTTATCTCCACAAATTGCTGCATTTGAGCTCTGATCCTTCTATATAGATCTCACATGGATGTTGTCCTCCACATATTCCATACCTTGTTTTCTCCTTACAGAGAGCTACCACATGCCCAAAACTTTGACATTTGTATAATCTCAAAGGAGCTGAGATTAGTGTTCACTGTAAGATGAACCCTTGGGCAGCCACCCAGGAGAGATTCAAATGTTGCTCAGTGGATTAGCAGAGCATCCCCAGTACTCACAGCTGGCAGCATGTGTTTCTACAGGTGGTGCATATCTGCATATGCCTTGGTGCGGATAACACAATTTATTCTGCACAGGGATGGAAAATAATCAGAGGGAACACTGGCTGAGCTATATGATTTAGCCAGGGTGGCAGGGAGACTTAGATGAGACTTGGGTAAGGTGTGTGTGTTGGGGGGGGGGGGGGGGGCAGAAGGGAGGGAGTTTGCTGGCTCCAGGCCCCTGGAAGAGGCAAGGCCTCTGGCAGAAGGGATGGGGCTGAAGGTTAGCCTCCCTCAGTCAGCCCTTCAGCACCACCTGCTGTGTACCACCCAGGGCTCTGGCTGTGATTTAAAGGGCCCAGGGCTCCAGCTGTTGCCATTGCTGCTGTAGCAGCAGCCAGAAACCTGAGGCCCCCTGGACAGCTGTCCCCTTTGCCTGCTCCTGTTGGCAGGCCTGGGTTAACTCAGAAGAGTTGATATCCTATTTGAACCCTATTAGATAACATACTTTAAAAAATTGAACTTGGATGACTGTGAATGGCTTGTGTTCTTCCCCTTTTCTGCTAATCAGTTGCTGAACTCTTAGCACTTGGCCCTCTTTTATATCCCTTCCAATTTCATCTTCACTCATGCCAAATAGAATCCTACACATTATCTCTTTTCCTTCTGTTCCATATTTAGGTAGCTGGCTAATTACTTTTATTTTCCCTAAAACTGTAGTTTTAAGAAGTTTTGCAGATTGTTCCTTCAGGTCCACATTCTATTAATAAATCTTCCTCCTTCTTACTGTATCCCAATATTTTACCTAATTCATTCCATTATTTTCAAGTGATTAACATTTACTATCTTTACATCTTCAGCTAGGGATTTGACAATTATAAGATGTCAATCTTTATCCTTTCTCTCTTTTCCATTCCTGTCTGCTTTCTCTTCATCTGCTTTCTGTTCACTTTTTCTCCTTCCTAATCTGAAATTATTCCTCATCCCTTATTTTCCAACATAACTTTCTCCCTCGC
Source organism: Rafetus swinhoei (assembly GCA_019425775.1). Classification (NCBI taxonomy): domain Eukaryota; kingdom Metazoa; phylum Chordata; order Testudines; family Trionychidae; genus Rafetus; species Rafetus swinhoei. The sequence goes on from CM033449.1 coordinate 46,153,303, forward strand.
AGCCTGTATTTCCAGCTCCGCTCAATCAATCTTTCTACCCCAACTTCCTTTCTTTATACTAACCATCCCTAGCTGGGCTTCATCATCAGTTAAACCTGACCAACTCTCCAGGCCCACATCAACCCACTGTATACACCCCATCGCAGTCACATTAATCTTTGACTAAACAGGAGTCCTGATCCTACACTGGGCTCTGAATGGACAGAGTCTTGTGCCTATGGGGAGTCCCACTGATGTCCTAATTACTCTTGGATCAGTGCCCCAGTGAAATAAGTCAACATAACTGCATACAATTATTTATATATACGTTGATATTTGCAGGATTGGAGCTATATTTTATAGATCAATATCTTATTTTATTGTTCAATATCACGTGTCCGTGATACCAAGAAACCTGCTGCTGTTTAGTCTGTTGCATCAATTTAAATAATTAAAAATATCTTAATTTTAAAAAGATAAACTGAAAAGCTAGTAAAGTAACAATATAGCTACGTCTTAAGTAAGGCTGTGGGAGTCACTGAACACCAGTTTGCAATTTCCATAACATTGAATTCCATGGTACAAGAGCAGATTTTTTTTATTGGATCAAGCAAAACGTACTTAGGATTTGGTGTCTCAAGGTGCTGAACACTGCTGTGTGGCACTAAGCATCCATAACTCTCACTGATGTCAATGGAAATTTAAAGCATTCAGCACCTCCAGAAATTACTTAGTACCAGCAAGCTTTGATAGCTGAATCACAATTCAAAATGTTTCTCTTAGTGGGATGGGGTGATCTCCTACCCCCACGACCTAAATTTCAAATAACATCACTCTCTAAACTGGGAACAAACATTCTACTTATGGCTAGACTGCACTTATTAGTAATTTTCACATATATCAACTTATATGAAAATGTATTCATAAGCCAAGCTTTCTCGATAGTGATAAAATGTTTCTGCTTCTGTGATAGAAAATAGCTTATTACACAAGCAGCATTGCCAGTATTACATTATGTATGGGATTCATCTGGAGAACATCACAAAAGCTTCACCCAAAAGAAAAAGAGAGGAGAAAATCGTGTGTTCCATATACTTGCAACACTTGCCTATTATAATTAGCTGTAAATGAGCTGATATCTGTACTTTAGAATACCGTTCCTATGTCATAAGAAAAAGAAAAACAGAACTGAATAGAAGGACTATGAAGCCTTCCCAGAGATGGCCTTCAAAATGTGACCCCAATTTAAAAAAAAGTTAATTCCAGCTGTCATTTTTGAATTCTATTTTGTGTTATTTACTTAGAAATCACTTGGTTATTTCTCTGCACACCTGATTTAATTCAGAACCCTGCAGGTCTACACAGGACTGTCATTATAAGGAATGGCATTGTTAAAAAAGCTTGATTAGAGCAGATTAATCCAGAACAGGTATTGGCTTAGATTTAACTTTAGGCTAAAAAAAGGCAATTACTCAAACATACCATGTCTTTGCTTGTGCTGGGAACTGTCTCTCATTCCCAGAGGGAGCAGGCAGGATGAAACTGAGGGCTGGATCTTTCAAATGAAAGGGCTAGGGCAGGATTGCCCTAGTGTAGAGGGATCCTGTAGAAGTGCAGAACTCCTGAGGTATTTCTATGCTATGTCCTTTCCAGGAGGGGTTCTTGTGAGCATAGCCAGCCAACGTAAGGTAGAGTAGACCTATCTCAGTGCAGTCTTAAGATCAGAGTTGCTTCAGTTTGGCTTAAAGCCACCTTTGCAGTCAGTTTTCTTATGCTGAGCAGAACAGTCCTTGCCCACAGCTGAGGAGTGGTACCAAAGTAATTCTAAATCTTTCTCATGCTCTCAGACATTGCTCAGGGCGCAAACAAGGCTCTCCTACCTTTCCTGTGTAACCTGGGCTACTCTTCACATGTCCTCTATGCTCCTTGGTCCCATATGTTTCCCCTCTCAAAGTACTGTTGACAGGCATTCTTTTCCTTGGACCCTTTTACGTATGCCTCCAGCTCACAATGACACTTCTGCCATGGCAGATGGTTTGGCTTCATTCTGAACATGTCTCAGCTATTTTCATCTTCTGGATAACTTTTGAGTTAAGGAGCAGTTTAATCGCTGCTGAATCTCAACATTTGTTATGAATTCCTTCCATCTAAAACCTAATGCTTTTCTAAGGTATTTGCTTTCAAACAGATGTAGACATTGCTCTATGTCAAAATTATTTTTTTTCTGTTAATAAGCTTTTATACAGCACCATAAATGCACATAGTGCTTTGAACCACAGGGCATGAATCCTGAGAGATGCTCAGTATCTTATCTGTGCCAAAGAGCTGACAATGAAAATTACAAGAAGGCAACAGTGCAAGTGAGGGAGGATTTGGCAATAATTGATGAAGAGGTGGGAGTGGGGCAGGAACTGTTTAAGAGCTGAAGCTTGCAGAGGGATTTGGAAGAGGGAGAGAATGCATGGCAGGTGTGGGCAGGGAGGCGGCAGCATGGTGGAAAGGACAAAGCTGAGAGTTAGAATAAAAGACAAAGGGAGTATTAAGGTGGCTGCATTGTAAGTGTCACAGTGGAGAGTCAGAGGCAGGTGTGTCCTCCATTTTCCTCTGTTAAGCTGTGACATCCTGGACTCACTCTGCTTCTCTGTGGGGTCCTTGCTTGTATGGTTCAATCTCAGTCAATGTGCTTCCTTCTGGGAATCTGTAACCCACAACCCCTGAGGCAAACTTCCTCACTGCCTTGCATTTTGCAGGAGGGGCAGTGGGTCCGTCGTTAATATTAACCACATTACCCAATCTGAAGTGGTTTAAAATGCTATGCAAAATCCTGTGTATAAAGATTGATTGCTAGTGTCTAGATTGGTAATCAGCAGTTTTGTTACTGTGGCATTTCTGACCTGATGTTGAAGCTAAGTAATGGGAAACTGTTTGCAGATTTATAACTGGGTAAGAGCCCTTACTTGAAGTAAAAGTCCTTGAAAGATAGTTACGGGGCCAAATTCATCTTTGCTGTAACTCTGCTGACTTCCATGCAATTACTCTTGGGCTCACTTGGCACACTTTGTTCAGAGAAAGCTTGAAAGTAGTCATGGAACTTAACTTCAAGATTTTAATATCATTGACCATGTCCAAAAGTGTCACTGTCTTTGTATGTCACTAATATTCTCATCATTCAGATGGAGCACATGCATTATGCAGGAACTGCAAGAATTCCCACGTAGTTGACAAAACCCAGATTTTGTTCACTGTATTAGGTAGACGCTCATAGCAGCAAGAGTATTAAAGTGACTATTTTAAAGACACCACCACTGATTACTGAGAGCATACGGAAGCACATATGCTCAAAAAAGGGTCTTCTTTAATTCACCATTTGGACCTGCTCCACCATGGTCTTACATCAGCTAGAATCTGGAATCTATAGAAAGTTTCTTGCTTGTTGTGAAGGGTCACTTCAGTGCCATAGCTCTGGCCACTTTTAAGAGAGAAAGTCTGAGTGTCTACACACCAATGCCAATAAGAATTACTAGCATAGGGGCCCAAATCTTCAAAGATATGTAGGTGATGCCCCATTCAGTGTCGCAATGTGTAACTCCTAGGTGGCCTGCCACCTAATGGAATGTTCACTGGAAGACCTGGTCTACATTAGGAGTTCAGGTCGAAATTAACTGCATTAGGTCAATTTTCTAAACAATGAGTCCACACCACCAGGCCCGTTCTGTTGATTTTAAAGGCTGTTAAAGTGGCTTTTGGTACTTCTGCTTTTCACATGGGCTACGTCTAGACTGGCATGATTTTCCGCAAATGCTTTTAATGGAAAAGTTTTTCCGTTAAAAGCATTTGAAAGATGTTTAGATTGGCACGATGCTTTGCGCAAAAGCACTTTTTGCGGAAAAGCGCCCGTGCTAATCTAGACGCTATAGAAGAAAGCCCCGATCGCCATTTTAGCCATCGGGGCTTTTTTGGCGCAAAACAATTCTGGGTTGTCTACTGGTCTCTTGCGCAAAAGCATTTGCGCAAGAGGGCTTTTGCCTGAACGGGAGCGTCATTGTATTTGCGCAAGAAGCACTGATTTTGTACATTACAAAGTCAGTGCAAATTCAAGCGGCCAGTGTAGACAGCTGGCAAGTTTTTCCGCAAAAGCGGCTGCTTTTGCGGAAAATCATGCCAGTCTAGACACAGCCATGGAGTAACGCTAAATTTGACTTTAGGGTAATGCAGATGCAGAGCTGTGAATATCGATGTTCTTAGCCTCCTTAGTTACAATGGTTGCAGCTCTGTCCAGCTCTGTCAGCTGTCCATCTGGCACAAATCTGAAGGCAAAAATGTACTACAGATTACGTGTTAAAGGAGCAAATGCAATCTGCCCACTTGGCCAGGGAGTGCTTAAGTGAGTGGAGGAATATGCTGCTGCAGGAGATTGGAGTGGAGTGTGAGGACAGGAGAGCATTCAGTAAACTGGAAGTGAAGATCCAGGAGAGAGTCTTGATGGTCATGGCAGATGTGATGACACACATGGAAGCCTTTCAGGAGAGCCATGTGCACAGGCACCTGTTCCAGCCTTTGTGGACCCATATTCCCTCCCCACCAAATTCCATAGCCTCCCGTCCCATGGGGGCCCTAGAATGTGAGAGGGGAGTCAAGGGAAGCCTCATACTCAATATCCAGGGGTACATCGTGAAGTAAAAGGCTGTCCTTCTCACACCTGTGCCTCCTCTCCCCCAAAGCTCCTGCCCTGAACTCTTTATCTGTCCCTGCTATGCTCCCGAAATAAAAACACATGATTTCTGAACAACAGTCTCTTTATTGTTTGTGTTGAAGTGGTGGGTGGGGGGACGGTTTACAGGAAAGCACACTTAATGTGGGGGCATCTTGTTAAAAGCAACATGCATGACTCCTGTATTGCTGTTTGGCCATTCAACTTAAGTGCTTCACAGAAGAGAATGTTCATGGCCTCCCGAGATTCTTCCTCATTCCAGCAGGCGTGGATACGCTCTGAATACGCTCCAGGCTAAGGCACATCATAGGTAGTATGACTGCCATAATACTTTGCTGCTGAATGAGTTCCATGATGGGTTCCATGCTTTCCCTGCTCTGGTGCCTGCATAGATAACTAGGGGGGGAAAAAGGACACAAAAAACCCTGGTTGTCGCTGCTTTCAAGTGGGGGGGGGGGGAGGAGGGGAGGGGTGAAGGAGGGAGGGGAGGAGATGAGTATATTATGGGGTGCTAATGACATGTATCCAGAACCACCTGCTGCACAGTTTTTGTCCCAGCATGCAAAGGGGTGGCAGGAATGGTGGGATAGCTAGCCACAGTGCATCGCTCTCCAAGTCGATGGTAGCCATCCTACTGGGGACATGCTACTTTGAACTATGTAAAATTCTTCCAGACAGTGGGGATATGCATCTTTGACTATACAAAATCAGGTGCTAAATATTGACCTGAATAAATTGGACCTTATCTCATAGTGTACACAAGACTTGAGTTATACAGCCCAGGCTCCCTGTACAATGCAAGGAGAGAGTTAGGATAGGAGTTTAAGAAAGGGCTTCTCTGAAGCAAGCAAGCCGAATGGGGAGCTGCCTAAGCTACCCAGGAGTGAAATGCTGAGGAGAGAGGCAGAGAAGAGAATGGCTTAGGCGCCTGAGCAGCTGACCTGGTGTGTCTGGCTGATGGGCAGGAAATCGACCTATCCACTTGGAGTCCTCTACCAAAGATCCTCTCCCAGAGTCTGCCATTTAAATGGGTACAGCTGGAGGACATACTCCATGCCCCAAAGCTAAAACTGTCTGTCTCCCAGCAGTGCCAGAACTTGGGGAGAGGCAGGTGTCAGAGGGGCCATAGCCCTCCCAGTTTTCGAAATTGGATGCTCCTGGCCCATTCCCTTTTCACCATGTTGGACTCTGCTTCCTTCCCCTCCTCTTCCCCCTGAGGCTGCATTCTCTGCTGCTCCCCCACAACCATGCCTGTGTGGAGCCTGGCTGGGGAGCACAAGCAGTTGTGAGAGTTGTGCGGACCTCCCACCAGCATGCAGTATGTGTGTGTGGGGAGGGAGCTGACAGCAGCTACCAGCCTTTGTTCCCACCCCCAGACTTCCCACCCAGCCCAGGGCAGGAGGAAGGTGAGGGTCTGTGACTCCCCAGTGAGGGCAGCATTCTGTACAGAGCAGCAACAAAAGGAAACTACATTTTTATCTTAATTTTTATAAAAAAAAATTCTCTCTCTCATCCACCTGGCCTTTTTAAATTGCTGGGCCGCTGGGTGATTGACCTTCCTCCCCCCGTGACAGGAGATCCTGGGAAGCTACATTGAAGTTACTCAGTTAGACTGAACTGCAAAGAAGGAGCAGACAATCCCCAGAGATGGTAGCTATTCCAATTCTTAGATTTAAACAAAGCCAATACAAAATAGCTTCTATATTACCTTAGTGATTACTCAGAATCCAACACCAGCTCCCATGAAGCAACCCAGGCTTGGGTCTCCATCTAGACAACCAAGCCAAATATGATGATCACTGAGAACCTTATTCATCATGTAAGACAGTTCTCCAGTCCCAAAGGATTGGCACATTGCCTTCCAGGTTAATGAATAGTCCAGATTTTACCCAAATACACACTTACAGCCAAGCCTTATTAACTACATTAAAATATAAGTAAAAAGAAAAGAGAGGATATTGGTTGAAAGATCAGCATACATGCAGACATGAGTACAATTCTGAGATCAAATTCATAGCAGAGATGATGAACTCTGTAGTTACAAAAGTTCTTTCAGAATTACTTCATAGGTTTATAGTCCCATGTCCATATTCAGGGTGATTCCACACAGGTTTGGAGGTATTAGCCTGATCGCTTAAGCTTCCCCTGCATGAAGCATCAAGTAGGTCTCAAATAAAAAGATCAGGACCCTATGACATTCATATGCAGTTCCTAGTCTTCTTTGACAGCTCAGAATCCTCACATGAACAATAAGCAATTATGGAAACTTCCAAATAAACCTGTTTTCTAAGCATCTCCTAAGCAACTAACTATATGAATTAACCAGGTGTGAAAGTAACTTACATTTCTTACAGGTACTGCTGTATTGCCCCACTGGGGGGCAGGGAGGCTTGGAGCAGGGAGTTGGGGGATTGCAATATGGCAGTACCTGTAAGAAATTTAAATGTAGGGTGAAGTTCGGAAGGCTCAGAGGGGGAGGTTGAGGTAAGTGAGGGTGTGGTGGGGATCAGGGCAGAGGGTTGGGGTGTATGGGGTGCAGGAAGCAGAGCAGGAGGCTGGGGCATGGGGGGCTCAGGGCAAGGGGTTGGGTGTATGTGGGAATGCAGGGGAGCAAGGGTACCCTTTAGGGAGGTTGGGGGGGCTGAAGCCCCCCTGATTCTTACCAACGCTACTTGGTCTTCCCCTTCCAATCACTGGCAGGGAGTGAGAGGAAAGCACACAGCATGGATGACTCGCTCCTCTGGCCCCTCCCCACACCAGCCAGAAGGGAGATGAACGCAAGGATGCTGTGTGTGTGTGTGTGTGTGTGTGTGTGTGTGTGTGTGTGCTGTTCTCTCACTCCCTGACACTGATGGAAGGGGAATAGCAAGTGGCGAGCAGCATTGGTAGGAATGGAGGGGCTTCAGCTTTCCCTTACTTCCCTAAATTGCACCCGGGGGGGGGGGCGCTTGGAGCTGGCGCAGTCCTGGTCGGGTCTGAGGTGTGTCCCCAGCCAGTCCCTTTCACCTGCCTGCTGCTTAGTATGGCAGCCTCCAGGAAAGCCCCCGGGGTCCTGGCTGGGAGTGTGCTCCACCTCCTCCTTCAGCAGAGCACCCCAGTCAGCTCTTATGGGAGCAGCATGCTGGGGTGCACTGGGTTAATTTCACCCCTTGGATTAACATAAGGCAATGGCCTGTTTTCCACCCTGCTCAGGTGATTTTCTTGTACATTTCAAAAAAAAAAAAAAAAAAAAAAAGAAGAGATGAATACAGTCATATAACTGTTTACAGTTCACTGAAATGTTATATTGCCTTTTGATCTCTGAATCAACAGCTATAGTGAGAGACACGAACTGTCTGGTTACATGGCTAACAACTAACACGATATAAGTACACACACATGCTCAGCATCACCTCCAATTCTCAAACAATACAAGTTTGCACTTGAAAATTCTAGCCTGGAATGGCCCTAATTAACATTGACATACTTTTCTAACATGTCTCTACAGGTTGACTGTGGGTCATCTAGCCTGCAGGGTGCTTAATTCTATCTGGCCAAGCATCACACCTTGTATAAGATGAGTTGCAATTATACAACAATGTAAGTAACAATCATTTGCATGGTCATGTGCTAATGAGATAATCTCTGTCTCTGTCTCCATCTCACACACACACACATGCATACATGCGTGGGCACATACCTATGTTGGCAGGCCTGTCCTTTCATCTTCAGATTTACAGCCAATTCCTCCCTGTTATACACAATCAAGTCTAAAATAACTATGTCACGGGTTACTCCTCCACCTTGTGAAACAAGAAGTTCCTCCAACACATTTCAAGCACTTACAGGACATTGAGTGCTTTGCCACAGCTGTGTGAATAGTTAAAGTCCCCCATTACTACCAGGTCTTGTGTTTTGGATAGCTCTGCTGTTGGTTCTAGAGATGATTCATCTAACTCTTCCTCTTGATTTAGTGGTCTATAGTAGACCCTTGCCATGACATCACTCCGTTTTTCTGCATTTCCTCAAGTGAATGGTTATTACAGCTATGTTAAGGTAGTACCCAAAGGATCCAGTCAGAAGCAGGACCTCACTATCCTAAGTACTCCTAAGTACTGTGGAAACCCTTTGCTAACTCAGTCTGGCTATGTCTACACTCACGGCTTCTTCTGTGAGAAATATGCAAATGAGGCTAAGCGTGGAATATCGCCGAGCCTCATTTGCATACCTAATGAACTGCCATTTTTGCAGAAGAGGCTCTTGCACCAGAAGGAGCTGTCTACACTCCCCTTCTTGCGCAAGAAAACCCCTCTTGAGCAATGCTGCTATTCCTGAAAATAATCAGCGTAGCGGCAGTGTGCAAGAGGGGTTTTCTTGCGCAAGAAGGGGCAGTGTAGACAGCTCCTTCTGGCGCAAGAGCCTCTTCTGCAAAAATGGCGGACTCATTAGGTATGCAAATGAGGCTCGGCGATATTCCACGTTTAGCCTCATTTGCATATTTCTCGCCCAAGAAGCCGCGAGTGTAGACATAGCCTCTTTGTCCCAGTGATCTTACAAGCAAAGAAAAGGCAAATGAATATTGTTGCTGAAAGCTGCTGGTTTATGCTATTGTACTTCTCACTACAATCTTCACTAATTTCTCTGGGGTCTTGAGCCTAAACCCTCTGAGATCAAGGGAAGTTTTGTCATGAATTTCATTGAATACAGGTTCAGGCCCATATTGCTGATAAACACTAGCCAGTTCTAGAAGTGTCGGCAGATTGGAGTGACTGTAAATTTCTGGATCAAATACATTATTTTGATCTTTTCACATTTCAAATGAACATATGTTCCCAAACATTTGCTTATGTTATGAACGGGAACAAGGAACAGGCATGTAGCATCTGGAATAGGTTGCTGCACCGAGACGAACAAAGAATGAATGAAATGATATTTAACCACTACTACCCTTGGACCAAATGAGCAGCTCGTTAGTGCTTCATGCAATAGTAAGAAGTCCTCTCATCCTCTGCAGATTCTTTTTTTTCTAACAAGGAGAGAGGATTAAATCTATGTATTCACACAGGGTACGTCTACTAAGCAGCATTATTTTGGAATAACATCCATTATTCTGAAATAACTATGCAAGCGTCTACACAGCTAATCCATTAATGAGTGGCTTATTTCGGCATTTGTAAACCTCATTCAACAAGGAATAACTCCTCTTCCGAAATAGCTTTTTTGGAATAGCAGTAGTGTGGGCGCTCCAGGGTTGCTATTTCAAAATAGCTTCTCCCCCAGGGCCATTCAAAATAATTACTCTCCAGTCCTTCCTGGGGCTCTAAATCGAGGTAGCACAGCCACATTAGGAAAGCCTGCGTTGGGCTAATTTCCAGGCTTCCTTGTAGTGTAGATGTGCTATTTAGAAATAAGCTATTTTGGAGTATTTCTTCCAGAATAGCTTATTCCAAAATAAGCATGTTGTGTAGACATATCCACTGGCAAAACAAAAATAAGTTATCCTATTGATATATATACATACCTACCTATCACAGAAGTTGTGGGTGACTTAAAAAAATGGAAAACATATTTAATATGAAAATACTATTATCAGTAGATAGCATCAATAGCCAAGCTTTCTGCTTCCAGTATTGACTCCAGCAGCAATCATAACTTAATAGATATGAAAAATATAGAGAATCATGAACTTTTGTGGGTAAGACCAACTTCATCAGATGAATGGCAGTGGAAATGACAGAATCCAAGATAAATATGTAACAGCAAAAGAAGTACCTGTCAAATGTAGAACCCGTGTTAATGAAGCTAATCAGGTGGGCTGGATGTGCTCACTAACATGGGTCCTACAATTGACAGGCACTTCTTTTGCTGTTATATATATTTTGGATTCTGTTATTTCCACTCTAACTCATCTGTTTAAGTGGGTCTTACCCATAAAACTCATGATCCTATATAATTTTGTTAGTCTTTAAGGTGCCACAGGACTTCTCGTTGCTTTTAAAGTTACAGACTATCATGGCTACCCCTCTAAGACATTTTAATATATAAGTGCACTGAAACACATCACCTTCAACTTCTACATAAAAGGGACTTTATGGAGTGCATGATGCCTCCATGTTCCCTCAGTGCAAAAGGAGCACCTCTGCTGATCACCACTGTAGGGGTGATGTTTAAGGAGCAACATGCTAAAATTCTAGTTTCTATTAGATGAATTTCATATCTATGTTGTTTTGTGGTAACAAATTCAACAATCAGCCAATACTGAAGAGATGCACAGTGCTTCTGCAGTTGCCAGCAGTCCCAATTTATCTGGAACTGTCTTGAGTTTGGGGGATTTGTCTTGGGTGCTTTCAAAGCACAAAGGAAATGACAAGGGGGATTAGGGCATGTACAAGGCAGGGTTGTAGAGGGAGAACAAACTTCATGCTGGAAACAATTATGGATGCTTTGGAGGGAATACAAGCAGGTGCTATATGAGGAGCACAGAAGAGTACAAGGTGAGTGGTGAGTGATGGAAGGGAAGTGAGAAAGAATTGAATTAGTCAAGGGTTAGATTTTCAGATAAGCTAGGAGTCTGGCAGCCCTGCACCCTTCATTCACTTGGACGTTCTGTGATAGGAGAAGCTACTTCCTGAAGTAAGTTGTCGTTTTCTGAATATTTTGTTTCCACAGATTCCCCCGTCTACACTGTTGGATTAATTTAGATGAAATTAATGGACAAAGCCATTAACATAAGCCTGTCACTATATTAAGCAGGTTTCAGGGTTTGGTACATAGAAATCTCACCTGCTGAGTGAGCTGGCAAACACACATTGACAATCCTTTTAACATTTTATTGAATGTACAGAAAAGAAGGAAAACCACTTGAGAGGTAAAATATTAAATAAGGCTGTCATTTGAACCACATTCCTTCCTTCTTTTCCCTGTAGCTGGAGAGCATTTTAGAAGAAAAAAAAATCCACCCTGTTGACTGGCAGCCTTGTAGATGGTGTTAGAGATGGCAATAATTGCCCTTTTGGGGAAAAGAGAGGAAGACAGCTGAGATGGGCTGGAGCTGCTGCTGCTGCTGTTGTTAAAGTCATCTTTAGAAGGGAAAGCCTCCTTGTCTGACAGTCTCTTAAATGGTATTGAAGAGCGTAATAACTACCATCCCAGGTGGTAGCTGGGATTTGGCTGGAGCTAGTAAAATAATGTCACTTGGCCCCTTTCTCCAGCCTGGTCTGGGATATCTCTCAAAATTAGGATGGATGTCCAGGATCCCAGGAGCTTGCGGGAGGTGCCAGCCATAACAATGAAGTTTGCGCCAGCAAGCCTCCCTTTGTTCTTCCATCTGTACTCTCCAAAGTTTCTTTCTTTAAGAGCCCATGCAGGAGATGGTGGAGGAATAGCTAAACTGCTCATTATTTTGTCCTTCAGTTAGTTCTAATTTGCAACACACCAATTTTGGTTCATTAATTTCTGATTCCACATTTTCTGTTTTTACCAAGCTTGATTTCAACATAGTCCTTAAATCAGATCAGCTGGGCTTTTTTGTTTAGGCTAATTAACTTGTCTGTTTTTTTGGTGTCTATTAACACTTATTTCTGAAAACAACTTGACTGACTTTTTATAGTCCTTATGAATGTTTGTCTAATAGGTTATTGTGACATTGTATAAAATTCTGCATAATTTTTACAGGAGAACTCACAATTAGGGTAAATTTGTAGATCCAGTTATCGCAATGTAACTCACATGCCCTGCCTCATTTCAAGACTATGTGTGTATACCCTTTTGTTTCACCTTTCTAGAACTGCGAGTGTAAAAGCCCCACTCTGTATAGCAGTCCTTCAGTTCTTTTCAGACCCAGATGAGACAACCTTTAGAGTGGAGGGGCCATATGGATGTGCAGAAGCAATAAAATGAGAGAACAAAAATTATTTCATTAAGTATCCTCTTTTTCTCTTCCATGTCACCACATCTACTGTTCGCCGGAGGGAGAGACTAGCTAGCAGTAAAAAAATCCTCTGAACAAGGATTGAGCGATATTTCTGATTGAAAATGACGGACACACAGCTGTTGTGACTGCAGGATCCAGACAGAGCTGAATGTAGTCATGAAGAAATAATGCTTTGTAAATGTATCCAGGTAGCAGACTTGCAGTTTTCAGCAATCAGCATATGACAAATAGATGCTTCAGAAGCTGTTACCTTCCCTGCATCTATCAGAAAGAGCTTTAAATCTTTCCTGGTAAGCACAATGCACATAGCCTGTATTAATACAGAATTAGTTCAATTTATATCACTCCTAGACTGCAGTGGGCTGGCCCTTAGCTTTTCACAAAAAGCCACAAACAAGATTCTGGATGTCTCAGAAGCATTTATCTAGTCAGAAATAACTGAGAGAGTCTTTAACATGCAAAGAGCACCTGGACAATATCACTTACAGTTAGAGACTGCAGATCTTGAACCTTGGTCCACAGAGCTTCTTAGTATTAGGGTATGTCTACGCAGCAAAGTTATTTCAAAATAACAGCCGTTATTTCGAAATAACTTTACTAGCGTCTACACAGCCAAACCGCTATTTTGAAATTAATTCGAAATAGCAGAGCGCTTATTTCGAATTTGGTAACTCTCATTCCACCAGGAATAACACCAAATTCGAAATAGCTATTTCAAAATAAGTGCTGTGTAGACACTTATTTCAAAATAGGGTGCCTCCAGCCTTCCCAGGGTGCCCTGGTGGCCACTCCAGCCTCAACCAAGAACACACCTCTCCCTCCTTGCCTCCCCGGAGCCCTTGAAGGGGTTGACTCTGGCCACAGTGCCTGTGCCAGCTCCAAGCCTGCCAGCCCAGAGCCAGCAGTCACTGCCCCTGACCCAGTGGCCCCAAAACATAAGCCACCAAGCCACTGGCAGCCAGCCCTCCACCGCTCCCCAGGAGCAGTCTGCCAGCTCCCAGGAGCCTGCCAGCACCTGGAGAAGGCGGGCGCCTTCCTGGTCCAGGGTGGAGATCATGGACCTTATTCAGGTTTGCGGGGGATGCCCCCAACATCCATGATCTCCACACTAGATGGAGGAACGTGGCTGTCTATGGCAGGATAGCTGCCAGCCTGGCCACATGCAAACCCAGGAGCAGGTTTGCATGACAATCAAGTTGGTCTGGCGAGATTCCCCAACCCTGAGCCCTGAGCTTCCCCTCTCCCTTCTTCCCCTTGCTTCCCCTTCCAGCTCCCTCCTCCCAGGTTTCCCCCTCCCCTCTCCCACCCTCTCTTCTCCTCTCTCCCACCTCCTTTCCCCAGTCTCACTAGAGTTTCATCCCCAGTTTTGTTAAATAAAGAGAGTTTGTGTTCATGAAAATACATGTATTTTATTTGACATCAGGAAGGGGAGTTAGGGAGGGGTAAGTGGAAGGACATGAGGGAGGAATGAGGCACAAGCCCCCAGTGGGGCAGACCAGGGAGGCTCTTAGTGCTCCTCATGGTGGAAGCTCTCTCGCAGGGCCTCCTGGATATTGACAGCCCCCTGATGGACCTCCCGGATGGCAGCCTGCAGAAAGTGCAGCCAGGCTCGCAGCAATGCGTCCACGAGAAGCACCAGACAGGGGCAGCTCTGGCTCAATGTTGCAGAGTGCTGTGGTGTCCTGAGTGAGGGCAACCAGAGCACACAGAGACAAAATGCTTTGCTGTTCCTCATCGAGGTAGGCAAGCAAGCAGGGAAAGCTGAGAACTGGGGAAGGGGGGGGTCCCTTTAAGCACAGACCTCAGATAGCCTCAGGCAGCAGCCACACAAAGTAACTCCTGACCTGATGCCCTGCTGGACCTGGTTCCAGACAGCCTTAAATGCGATTCAGCGTCTACTCAGTGTGGATGTGCTATTTCTAAATGCATTTTGTATGTAGATGCGTTATTTCGAAATAACTTATTTCGAATTAACTATTTCAAAAAAAGATATTTCAAAATAATGCTGTAGTGTAGACATACCCTCAGTGAGGATCAACCTGCTACTCAGTGACCTGCTAGCTATTGTTGGACTAGAACCTGAGCTTTGAGAGAGGATACCAGATCTTGAAATCCATTGGCAGAATGCTGGGCATCCTGATTGCTTCACAGTTTCTATATAAACCTAACACAGGAACAGGAAACTGTCCATTCAACTCTTTTTCCTTGCTTGAGACTGTGTCTTATGGGGCACCTGCTGTCTATGGCATTTTGCTAATCTCCTGGAGTGCATCTACACAGCAGGGCTTAACTCAAAATAAGCTATGTAAATTGAGCTCCGTCAATTGTGTAGTTTATTTTGAAATTGGAATGGAGCATCTACACAGCACTTATTTCAAAATCGAGCACTCTTCCTCTGACTTCCCAGACTCCTTGTACAAAGAGAATTACAGGGGTTGTAGTAAGAAGTCCTCCAGCTTGACAGTATTTTGACATTATTTTGAACTAACTGCCTGCTATGTAGACGTGGACTAAGTTATTTTGAAATAATGTTGCTTTGTACCTCTGGTTAACTGACCTTTCCTGTCTTCTGATACCTGGCTCTTGGTTTGTCCTCTGGCCTATCTTGGACTCTGGCCTCTTGGTATTGGACTGAGTCCTGACTTCTTCTCTGACTGCTAGGTGAGATTGCCAACATGTCATTCATGGTAGTTACCCAGATATGAGTGAAAATGCATTGGGAGGCATGCACAGAAGGGAAAGAGAGTCTAGTGGAATTACCCTGCCCTTCTTCAAACTTGTGACAGTTCCCTTACTTGTGGGTCACAGCTCCACAGGTTGAGAGAGGAAGTGGTTATTCCCTCTGGCATCGTGTCCCTGAAAATCTGCAGAGACTTCAGAGGGCAAGGGGATGCTGAGCATGTCCTTTCCCTCTGTGCACTGAAACCCGCCTGGGCAGAGTGCGGAGATAAGGTCTGGTAGGAGGCTGTGACAGCACAGTTGCTGTGAGGAAAGGAAGCTGTGAAGGGGGCTGGGTAGGATAGTGCAAAGGGACTAAGCTTGTGTGCTAATTCCCCAGCTTTCTGTAGGTGTGCCAAGATGCACAGTTTCAGTGTAAGAGTCAGGCCGCCTGCCCTTTGTGTTTGGGGAAACTAAGTGTCATAAGGAAAGTTCTAGGTGAGGTGCAGTGGTTGATGACAAAAGCACAGTAATTGGGAAGCAGAAGGTGACATGGGACATTGGAAGGGGTCCCTCTGAGAGGGTGATTTTGTTCACAGGTGAGATTAACAAGCTGTTTGGGGCTGGTGGTGGGTAAGAACAGGGAGGTGATGGGCTGTGCGTGGATGAAGGTTGAATAAGATACAAAGGACAATGGGATAATATCCCTTTTCAAACTTCAAAAGGGAGAACGTAAGGGTGCCATTTCAGACACAAGGTGAGTCTGATACAGTAATAGCTCACTATAGTTACTGCAGAGCAAGATGATTGTGTTTCTAGATAGGTGCCATTAGCTATTGTTAAGGTGATTGATCACTTCCGTCATTACTTTATGCAAGGAGTTTCACAAGCGGAGCTAATCACGGTGCATTACAGAGCCACTGCCTGTTTAAATGTTGAAATTCAGAGGGAGAAATTGTTAGATGATTACAAAAATTGCAAGACTGTCATTTCTGTATTGAACGTGGACAGGGCAAAAAATTGTAACAGATATACTATCTAGATACCTTACACTGGGAAAAATACTTGTAAAATCTGCATTTAGCATGAGGCGAGGGAAACAAGTAAACTGTTTTGCTTAGTGTATCCAATATAGAAAGAACTTATAGTCTTCAAAATCTGTGGTCTCTCTATCCAGGTCCTTGTGTACCACCGTTGCAAATTGCAAGATGCTCCGAGTTGTGATTAGTTGGTTCTGAATTAGGTGGGTTTTTTTCCCTGTAAATGTTTTCAAAACATTTTCAAAAGGCCCATGGCATTTGGAAGCATTTAATAATGAATGACTTAGCTATCCAGTCATTTTGGCTCAGATCCTCAAATACGTAGTCACCTAACTCCTATTTGTGTAGGTACCCCAATACTTATTGATCGAGGCCTTGTGGCGCTAACTAAAGCAATGCTAACTATCTAAAAAGTCTGGGCCATAGACTCTCAGCTGGGCTTCCAGGGCTCTCCTGCAGGCTGCCTTGCTAACAAACAGGCATCCAGGCAGGTGAAAGGGGTTGGCTCGGATGGGACTATAACTGTAGATATGCTAATGCTGCTGTTCCCGGGATAATGCCCGTCTCAACAAATCGCCATGTTGAATCATTAGCAGATTGTTTTAAGTGATATTAAGCAATACAGGCGATTGCTCTCAAATTTCAATTATGGGACATTTGATTTGATTAATAATGTGAAGTAATGATTTTTGACTTGCATAATGTCACTGGTTTTATTGTTCTTTGAATGAAATACTACATGCAGTTAAAACTATGAAAACATATTTAATAGCTGTTAATACGCTGAGGAGATGGGGTAAAATAATTGATGTTAGCGAAGCAGTAATGCTCAGATGAGCCGTGAGAGAAGAGGGGGCCCCAAAGTCATATCTTGCATGCCACTCCCTTCCCCAGAACAGCCAGTTGCACCCGCTGGTCACATCTTTAATTAAACTGTTTAAAGCTCTATAATAATGAATGTTGCAGTATTAGTTCTGTTGCTATTAACATACTGTCTGTGTTAAATCATATCTCCCCCCAGTGTGTGGCTCACATAGGGAAAAAAGCCTATTCCTAATACCAGCTATTAGAGTTATTCCTTTAAGCCAATATATTCTAATCTAGGTCTTACCTGAAGAATCCCTTCTCTGCCTCTTCTCTATTTCCTCCTGCAGTTCCTTTCCCCTCCCACTGCTATTCCATAGAGGCTTTGGCAGAATTTGGGAAATCTGGTTGGCCATAACATTCCCACTTTTACAGTGACAATGCCACCTTTGTGACCTATATGTGAAGACTTACAATAGGCTTTTGGAAGCTTCTCTGGCCTGACAAGTTTTCAGCAGAAGTCCACATGCTTGTATCTGAATGACACTCACTTGTAAGTAATTTGCTTTCTTTCCTTACGGCATAGGTGACCCTCTGGACAGAATTTAGTCCATTCATTGACTCAAACAGAGTTGAGACCAAGATCCTCAAAAGTATTAGATTAGGACATAACTCCCATTGAATTGGGCCTCAGTGTTTAGGGTCTATAGTAAAGGGCATGATGATCTACAGATAAAGTGATTTTGGATCCACTGTGTGTTAATAAAATGAGGAGTCCTGTGGCGCCTTAAAGGCTTTGTGCATAAGCTTTAATGGGCAAAAACCCACATCATCGGATGCTGACAAAGTGGGTTTTTGCCCATGAAAACTTATGCCCAAATAAATGTTTTAGTCTTTAAGGTATCACAGGATTCCTCATAGTCTGTATCTATCAATAAACTTGGCTACTCCTTTGATACTTGCGTGTTAATAGTATGTTTATCTTGGGAAATGATGGTTATCCAGTGGAAAGTGGGTAGCAAATGGTCAGCCAGTGTCTACAGATTTCAAACAGCTGGTTACCTCCCTTCACAGAGGAGAAAACAAACCACACTAAACTTGCAAATTAGATTTGTACAGATAACTTTTATTTCCTTTCTTTTTTTCTCTTGCTAGTTTAATATGCATAGCTATAAATGGAGAAAATGTGCCTCTGTGCTGGCTTTGCAAAGATAATCTTGAAGAGTATAAATGAATGTACATATTGATGGAGCAATTTGTTTTTATTGACTTCTTGCTATGTCTTGCTGAATTCCTAGTATGTAGAATAGGCTCTAACTATTTTTTGTTATGAAGAGTGCTGCAAAATGTATTTTTCCCTGACAAGTTCTAAAGGGGCTTGGATGGTTTATACACAAAGAGATGTCAGTGAATGCGGTACCTCTGGTATTGATTCATTATTATTGATATAAGTATGTTCAGGGGTCTAAAGAAGGATGCTGAGATATCAAAACATAGGCATGGCAGAATTCTTTTATAGCCTAGGAGCCAGAGCTGTTAAGGTGAGGTGGGATCTCAATGCCTAATATGCATTGTTTGACTGAGGGCATTATAGGAGAAGTTGAAGGTAGGGTGATAAAACAGCACTTCTTCTAATGAGGGTTTGAGATTTTTTCTGCAAGGCACTGATTGTATGATTGCAGCTGAACAAAATATTGCTGGAGTCCAGAAATAGCTGTTGGATATGTCATTTGTAGTAAGAAGGAGGGGGAACATAACATATGGAAACAGGTTAAAAGGACATCTGTAAAATACCATACGTGTACCAAGCACTGTACTGAAACAGAGGTCAAGAGTCCTATCCTGAGGTGCTGACAATTTCAGTTCTACAGTGGGATTTGTCAACGGATCTCTTGGTATGTGTGGAGTCCACTGAAGTCATTAATTTTCTGTGTGAGTGCAAAAGTCTGTCTGCATGGATCTGTCTGCAGGATCAGGACCTAATTTAAACAGGTGGCACAATGATTAATGGTATCAAGCTAAGGCTGATAGGTAAGGAGGCCATCTTAATCTACTTTTCCTTCATGGGAGGGAGACTGAGTTGTGTTATATTTCCCTCTGAATAGAGGAAAAGATTAGAGAAATGTTGGGCGCTAGAAACTCACCACAGCTGGCTGAATTTCAAGAGTTGGCACTATAACTTCCCTGGGGTTTCCAAATTATTGTACACTGCAGATGGGGAAGCGAACACAAGGATTCCATGTCACTCCCTCATCATACAGTAGATGGGGCTATAGGCTAGCCAGCTATCCCAGAATATAACAGCATCTCCAGGTGATGTGTGAGTCCCAAGGCAAGTTGGGTGAAGGCTTCTGGGAAGGATGGTGGTGGTCATGCTGAGGAACGTATCAGTATAATTGTGAAAGTGGTGACTCATGCCAGATTCAGATGAACCACAAGTTCTACAAATTATGAAGGGGCTTGACATTCATCAAAGCCAAGTGAACCAAAACATGGCCTCAGTTGGAATATTGTATCCAATTCTGGGTGCCACATTTCAGGAAAGATGTGGAGAAATTGGAGAAAGTCCAGAGAAAAGCAACAAAATGATTAAAGATCTAGAAAACATGTCCTATGAAGAAGATTGAAAAATTAGGTTTGTTTAGTTTGGATCAGAAGATTGAGAGGGGACATATGTTTTCAAGTAGATAAAGGTTGTACAAAGGAGAAAAATTGTTTTCCTTAATCTCTGAGGACAGGAAAATAAGCATTGGGTTTCAATTGCAGCAAAAGCACTTTAGGTTGGACACTAAGGGTACGTCTACACTGTAAGCTTTTTTCAGAAAAAGCTATTCTGGAAGTTATCTTCTGGAAAAGCTTATTTCAAAATAGAGTGTCCATACCACAGGGAAGTCTCAAAATTAGTCCTAGGCAGGCTCCCCTAATGTGGATGCACTATCTCAATTTAGAGCCCCAGGAGGCACTGGGGAGGAATAACTTTAGAATGGCCCTGGTGAGGAGCTATTTCGACATAGCAGCAGTGGAGGGTCCACACACACCCGCTTCCAAAAAAGCTTTTTTGGAAGAGGTGTTATTCCTTGTGGTATGAGGTTTACCAACACTGGAAAAAGCCCTCCGTTATTTCTATTTTCTTTTGAAATAATGTATTTGCTGTGTGGACGCTAGTATTGTTTTTCCGGAATAATGGCTGTTTTTCTGGAAAAATGGTGCAGTGTAGACACACCCTAAGAAATTTTTTCCAACTGTCAGAGCAGTTAAGCACTGGAATAAATTGCCTAGGGATATTGTAGAATCTCCAGCACTAGAAACTTTGTAGAGCAGTTTAGACAAACACCTGTCAGAGATGGTCTAGATCAGCAGTTCCCAACCTTTTCCAGATGGGGACCCATTTTGCCAATTCAGGAAGACTTGGTTACCTACGGCAATTCAAAAAATGTGTGAATGGCTCCTTAAGAGCCACCTGGAGTGACACTTGGTGACCCTTTTGAAATGTAATGGCGACCCATTGAATTTTTTGTGGTATGCTATTGGTTTTGATCGAATTTCCTCTTTCAGAAACTTAGATGTCGAACCATCCCATTTAAACATTTTTGGAATGAAAAGTTTCATATTTTCCAAACAACGCTGTTTCAAAAATTGTGTATATGTTCTAAAGGATCAATATATAAATGAAACATTTAAATCAATGGCTTTTCCCTGGAATTCCATTTTATGGAAGCTTTGGAAACTTTGGCTTTGTCCTAAGGTGAGAGTCTCCCCTCACCAAAAATCTCAGTTTTTTACAGGACAGAAAATCTGTTTTCAATAAGCTCTTGTGGTATTACACCTGCTATGACAGGATGTCCCCAAAAGAATATAGACCAAACTGGGGTCTGCAGACCCCCTGGGGCCTGCAGGATACTCCCGGGAATCTGCTGGCCCCACTGTCAACTCTTTTCTCTCCCTTCCCAGTGCCTCCCGCACACCAGGAAACAGCTGTTCTGTGGCATATAGCAGGTTCTGGGAGGGAGGAGGATGTGCTTGTGGGATGGGTGAGAGGGAGGTTATGTTGGTGTGCAGGGGTGGGAAGAGGTGGGGTGGGATCTTGGGCAAAGGGGTGGAGCTGGGGCCTGGGGATGAGCTTTGGTCTTGGGAATCTGTGAAAAATTTTAAATCAAATTAGGGGTCCTTCGGATGCTAAAGTTTGAGAACTGCTTATCTAGACAATGTGGAGAGAAGCAAAGGCTATGTCTAGACTGCAGGCTTCTTTTGGAAGAAACTTTTCCAGAAGAGATCTTCTGAAAAAACTTCTTTCGAAAGAGAGCGTCCACACTGCCAAAGCACATTGAAAAAGCGATCTGCTTTTTTGGAAGACAGCGTCCACACTGAATGGACGCTATCTTGCATGTAAACTGTGATTACTATGGGTGGAATGGCCAACAGGGCACCTGTGCTTTTTCCTCTTTCCTCTTCTTTCGAAAGAACTCCCTCTTCCCCATCCACACACCCCTTTTTCCAAAAGAGCTCTTTCAGAAAAAGGCTTCTTCCTTGTAGAAAGAGGTTTACCAATGTCAGAAAAATCCCTTGGTTCTTTCAATTTTTTTTCGAAAGAATAAGATTGCAGTGTGGACATAATCGAAGTTTTTTTGGAAAAATTGCCATATCCCGAAAAAACCTCTGTAGTGTAGAAATACCCAGAGAATCCAGGAGCACACAGGTATTCTTTTTTAATGTTATTGTTTTGGCAGGAAAGGTAAACGAAAGAAATAAGGGCCCTATTATTTAACAGGAACAAGCTAAACAATGTAAGGCAGGCTTGCAATGATGTCAGTGTGTACACAGAGTTGCACCAGTTTAACTAAACTGGGACAATATCAAACTTTTATTTAAATTTCTGTGACTTCTCTATGTAGACAATCCTTGAAACTCTGGATGTGCTAGGGAAGTTCATACCTGAAACTTGTTAACTAGACCAATGTTTCTAATGGCCAGTAAAAACTCCTGGGGAGTTAGCGGGTGGAGATGGTCAATGTCTCCCATAGAAGATGGCAAAAAGTGCCAGATTCCCAAAAACTAATCTAACCTATATGGATGGGAGGTAAGTCAATTTATGTAATAATTCTATGCTTCAGAATTCCTCAGTCAGGCTTAATTCATACCCTTGTGAGACTACAACTGGATTTTCTATAGTAACCCTCTAAATACTAAAAGTGGATCTGATTATAGAATTACACACACAATTAATATTCAAATCTTGTTACTGAATAACGCTTTACAATAAACTGTGACAGCACAGCAGTTACAAGGCATACTAGCTAGATTAACATTGTTAGCAAACAATTCATTTTCCTTCAAAATGAGAAACACAGGGCTAACCCAAAATATATAGTGCCTTCCAAATAGAGGGATTGGGACTTCTGACAATTAGATCTTCTGCTTTCAAGTAGGCTTGTTATGCTTAAACGAAGCACACGAGATCTTTTATGGGGGAAAAGGCAGTACGCCGCATTTATTGAGAATACAACAGTTGCATATGCTTTTCAATCACACACACACACACACACACAAAACATCATGCATACACAGTTCTGCCAGATGATATAGTTACCAGTTCAGAGTCTGTGTCAATCTAGTGGCCAGCTAGATTGAGCACAGGGAGGAGCAAGGCCTGTCGGTCGATCGATCCGATACTCCTCTCAAGACAGTGTGGCAGACGAACCCAACTTCCATAGCAAAACACCCTGCTTTTTATAATCCGTTTCTCTTGTTGAAATCCATGGATTCCACTTTGTCAGCTTGTGACCGGAACGTTATCTTTTTGATGTGAGTGTTCCCAAAACATCTCTCGAAGGCTCACCCTGTAATCAATCATCCTTTTGGGGTGCTTGCTTCACTTTAAGGTCGTCAATCTGCCAATTATCCAATCTTCTTGTGAGTAGGGGGTATACACCGATGGTTATAGATGGCTCCTCTGCAGTCAGGTTGTCTCATCCTCTGGCCTTGCCCATGCTCACTCATCCCCCTTCTTCGGCCATCTGGTTCTAAAGCCATATAACTGCATCTTATCTCGACACATTCACACACATGAGCAATGTTTACAAGAACTCTCGAGGTTACAGATCTGCAATTGTAAATCAAGCAATTAAGGCTTTGGCCTTGCACATTAGCAGAATTCCTCTAATCTTATTAATACAGCCACAATATCCAAGACTGTCTTTCTACTTTAGAACATTTACTAAACTTCAGAACAAAGAAAATAGACCTTCAACTGAAAGGACTTAATTTGTAAAATATTAAATGTATGTTTATATATACATATATATATATATATATGCCTTATATTGCTACATTACTACTATATTATTATACTTAAGATAAGAAATATAAAAAGAATAAAATTTTCAATCCTAACAGGCCCACTCTGGGCATTACATTGACACTTAAATCTAATACTAAATAACCAGCTGTTTCAGCATCCATTTAAGCACATATGCAACTTCAAATATGGAGCAGGAGGACCCCAAATACTGAAAACTACTGTATTTGTGCTCATAGAGAGGCTTTGGTTTATTGGTGTGATACATCTCAAAAAGACATTTGGCCTCCAGTCTGATTTCTCCTTTATGGTGGTTTGCCAGTCTTAAGACCACTGACTTCTGTAAAATTACAGTAAATTGTATTGAGATGCTACCTACAATTCAATCTGGGTTACCCTTAGCAGCTCTTTTCCCTTCAGGGCTAGTCTGGGTCTGACCAGTGCTCTACCAGTCAGGATGCAAGGCAAGCAACAAGAGTAAGGCAACAACCTTTTAGGCAAGTAGCAAATGTCCCTATCCCCTTAATTATAACCTATTTCTATGTAGAAATGCTTATTTTCCCCCTTGAGACTAAGGACCCTACATACACATTAACATAATTGCTGAAGACCAATAAGTGAAATTACAAGCGGAATGTCCACACTACCAAGCCCATTATTTCAAAATAAAGGGGTGGTTATTTTGAAGTAATAACTCCTGCTTTCCACAAGGAATAACACTTATTTCAAAATAGTTATTTTGAAATAATGGTAGTGTGGACACTCCGGTGTTGCTATTTTGAAATAACTACTCCCCAGAGTCATTCAAAATAATTACTCCCCAGTTCTTCCTGGGGCTCTACGTCAAGGTAATGTGTCCACATTAAGGGTATGTCTAGACTACATGGCTCAGTCGACGGAGCCATGTAGATGAGTTTACTAGACATAGGAAAATGAAGCGCGATTTAAATAATTGCCGCTTCATTTACATCAAAATGGCCGCCACGCTGTGCCGATCAGCTGTTTGGTGGCACAGCGCGGTAGTCTGGACGCTCCACGGTTGACAAGGGAAGCCTTTGTCGACTGCTCTGGTATGCCTCGTGAAATAAGGTTTACCGGAGCGGTCGACAAAGGCTTCCCTTGTCGACTGCAGCGTGTCCAGACTGCCCCGCTGTGCCGCCAAACAGCTGATCGGCACAGAGCGGCAGCCATTTTGATGTAAATGAAGTGATGATTATTTAAATCACCGCTTCATTTTCCTATGTCTAGTAAACTCATCTACATGGCTCCTTCGACGGAGCCATGTAGTCTAGACATACCCTCAGGTAGCCTGCCTCAGACTAATTTCGAGGCTTCCTGTAATGTGGAAATGCTATTATGAAATAGTTATTTTGGGAGTTATTATTTCAAAATAATTTCCTTGTGTAGACATGCCCCAAGAGATCTTAGGAGTGGAAGGAGTTGGCAGATGGATTTTGCATTATGTTTGAAAACTCAAGGCGATTGGGAGAGGTTCCAGATGATTCGAAAAAGGCAAATGTGGTACCCATCTTTAAAAAAGGGAAGAAGAACAATTCAGGGAACTATAGGCCGGTCAGAAAAAAAATCTCCAGAAAAATCATGCAGGGATCCTCAGAGAATCCAATTTGGAGCACTTGGAAGAGGGGAAAGTGATCAGGAATAGTCAACATGGATTCACCAAGGGCAAGTCACGCCTGACCAACCTGATTAGCTTCTATGATGAGGTAACTGGCTCTGTGGACACGGGGAGGTCAGTGGATGTGATATACCTTGATTTTAGCAAAGCTTTTGATACGGTCTCCCACGATATTCTTGCTAGCAAGTTAAGGAAGTATGGATTGGATAAATAGACTGTAAAGTGTCTGAAAGCTGACTAGATTGTCAGGCTCAACGGGGAGTGATCAACGGCTCAATGTCTGGCTGGCGGTCAGTTTCAAGTGGAGTGCCCCAAGGATTGGTTCTAGGGCCAGTTTTGTTCAATTTCTTTATTAATGACCTAGATGAAATGGATTACACCCTCTGCAGGTTTGAGGATGACATTAAGCTAGGGAGAGAGGTAGATACGTTGGAGGGTAGGAGTAGGGTCCAGAGCAGGGGTGGGCAAAAGGGCCTCTGAGGGCTGGATCTGGCCCACCAAGTGGGTTGATCCAGCCTGTGGAGGCCCTGCTACTCCCCCCGCCCCCCAATTAGAGCCTGGGGGCGGAGGAGCATGCAAAACTTCCTTCTGCCCTGCAAGGAGCACACAGCGCTTTGAAGCACCATGTGCTGCTCATGGGGCGGGAGGAGATGTCACGCGCTCCCCCACCCCCAAGCCCTCATTGGCCTGGGGATGGGGGAGCTGCACGAAGTTTCCTCCCCCCCTCCCCGTCCTGCGAGGAGCGTGTGGCACTTCAAAGTGCTGTACGCTCACGCAGGGCGGGGGCAGGGCGAAGGAAGCTTCACACAGCTCCCCTGCCCTGAGGCCCTGATTGGCCTAGGGGCGGAGGGAGCACGCGAAGTCTCCTCCTGCCCTGCGAGGAGAGCGTGGCACTGTGAAGTGCCATGTGCTCCTGATTGGCCTGGGGTTGGGGGAGAGTGTGAAGCCTCTTCCCACCCTGCCAGGGGCATGGGTGCCTAGTGGGAAGGGGGGGCAAAGGGGCTTCCCCACCCCCAGACCAAACATGTTCTGGGGATGGGGAAGCCCAGAAGCATCCTGGCCCCACCCCTTTCGGTTTAGGCCCCACCCCTTCTGGGGCGGCCCGGGGCCACTTCAAAAATTTTTGAAGTAGCCCGGCAGCCAAAAATCACAGCCCTCTGCAGTATAATACAGGTGCTGGGATCAGCTCAGTTTTGGGGTGACTTCAGCCAAAGGGACTTGCCTCAGAACTAAATGCATAGTCTTAATGGGATCTGAAACGCAGATAAATCCACCTTACTCTGTACAGAGTTTTATACACAGTTATCTCATGTTTGCCCTTTTTCTTGGTGTCAGAGAGATGTGCACAAGTGTTTCACACCCTCCCTCCAGGTAACAATTATTTACACTGGGTTTATTAATAAACAAAAGTGATTTTTTAAGTATAAAAGGCAGGATTTAAGTGGTCATAAGAGATAGCAGAGAGCATGAAACAGGTTTTTTTAAACAAAATAAAACAGAACATGCAAGCTAGGCTAGCTACATGTAATATCTCGCCTCAGAGTTGTTCTAATAAGTTTCTTTCACAGACTAGAAAGCCTTCCAACTTGGACACAATCCTTCCCCAGTTCAGTCTTACATGTTTGCAGTAGTCACCATGGCCAGGTTAGCCAGGGAGAACCCATGACCAGTGTATCCTCTAATTTTTTTCCATCGATGGGCAGAATAAATTGTTATTATGTGCACTGAGGCATGAACAGATGTGCATCACTCATAGAAACACATGCTGCCAGCTGTGGGCGCTCTGCTAAATTAGCTGAGCAGCACCTGAATCTCCTCTGGGTGGTGGCCCAAGCACTGAGCTTCCCTGGAACACTGCCTATGACCTGGATGACCTCACTCCTCACCCTTAAATAGGATTTATGTAAGGCAGGAGTCTGTTGTTTCAGTTGAAATCCCGCCCCCTGCTACTCATGGACAAGTATCTGGTTTAAGATGGTATCAGGTGACATGGTCACATGTCTCTGCAAGACCGCATCGCCATATTTCACTGGCTTACCCAGGAAGGCTAAGCTCCATTGTCTCTTTGCTAATGGGCCATTATAGCCCTGAAGTACCATTAATGGCCCTCACTTAGCATGGCTAAACTAATAACACAGGTTTATACTCCATTTTCCCAACTTGATTTACAAAGATGATAAATGCATACAAATGGGAAAATCATATCTAAAGTATAATTTTCCCAGTGATTTCTTGCATGAGGTATTTTGCATAATGCATATTCCAGGTATATCATATTCATAAGCATATTTTCATAAAGCATATGGACTGTCCCGTCACAAACAGTTCCTGAAAATATGTGAACTTGTAACAATTTGTCTCTCAGGCAATTATATATATTCCAGTATCTTCATTATTATGCAGAAAAAAAGGAACAAGAAAATGCTACTCAGTTAACAGCTTGATTTCCATCTGGAATGAACATTTCTTATTCTCTAGTGCTGTAACTTCAGAAAAGTTGTGAGAATCTTAAGGTACATGTGGTATATTAAAAAAAAAAGAATCCGGCAATACAGATTGATATAGGAAGCTTGATGTTTGGAGGCTGATTTGCTAGCAGGTTTCCCTACCACTTCATATGCTTTGAGTATGATTTCTGTTGAAAGTATTCAAGTGAAATTTATTAACTGCATTAAGTGCTAAGCAGCAAACATAAAATTTAGTAATTCTGAAGTCCTGAGCAGAAGGACACCATGCAAATAGTTTAAATTAAAGTAATAGTGTAATAGATGCAGGGGAGAGAGGTAAATGCTTGTCTGGTAATACAGTAAAGTTTCCAGATCTCGGGAAAACTCTAATTATTTGCTAATTGCTGAGTTGGTTGATGAAGGATTATTGCAGTTATAAGAAAACAAGGAAGTAACAGTTTAGAAACAGAGTAATGAATCTATTTGCAGCATACTGAAGATTAGTAGATACCTGTTGTACAACTGAATGTCCCTAAAGACTATCTAGACAGAATCAGGGAATCCAAGAACACTCTGGGTAGTCTCCTTTTGAATGTCATTGCTCTGGAGAGTTCAATCTAATAAAAATGTGATTCTAGTGCTTGAGAGAGATGCCTCATTATCATCCCTGTGAAGTGAAGCCCTCCCTTTTTCCAGAAGATAGGTACAGGACAGGCTAGAGCAATGCTAGTTTTCCAACAAACCATGGCCGATAACTGTTGGGGCACCTTCATGAAATGGATAACATTAGCACTGATTATTGCCAACTATGGTAAATGCTATTGCAATGAGGACTTGGATCTAGTTATCTCCAGGAATTGGATAGAGGCTATTAAGTCATTTTGACATGAGTCACTAAAGATACTATTTAATTTTTTTGTAGTGGTCCATGCACATCAATCAGGTTGAGGCTCCATGATGCGAAGTAGAATACAAACATACAGACAATGATAGTCCATTCCCCAAAGAGTTTACAATTTCCAGATTCAGGCTGAGGACTAGCTATAAAAGGTCCTATATCTTATTATTGATATATTGCATCAGCAAGTTCCTTCCCCCCCATGACACAAATTGATTATGAAGTACATTAGAATTGTAAGTTTGTTTTTCTTCTGTAAAACATTCTCAATCAATCTGTGACTAGAAAACAGAGCTATAGGCAACATACATAGACAGTGCATTAATCGGTGCAAATAATATAAATATATACAGGTGTAATACAATGTAGAAAAATTAAGAACTAAGAAGTTAAAAATCAATAAATATATAAAGTGCATAGTAACAAAATCTGAAAAAAAAACTACACTAATAGTACTAAGTACAAAGAAAAGAAGACGTCAATACTTTAGACCAGGGGTGGGCAATAATTTTTGTCCAGGGGCCACGTCAAAAATTATTGAAGTGGCACGCTGCCCTGGAAGGGGCGTGGCCTAAACCAGAAGGGGCAGGGCCAGGTTGCTTCTGGGCTACCCCACCCACAGACCATGATTGGCCTGGGGGTGGGAAAGCTCCTTTGCCCCCCTTTCCCACGAGGCACCCATGCCCCTGGCAGGATGGGAAGAGGCTTCCCACGCTCCCCCACCCCCAGGCCAATCAGGGCCTGGGGGCAGGGGAGTGCGCGAAGCCTCCTCCTGCCCTGCAAGGAGCACATGGCACTTCGAAGTGCCACGCGCTCCTTACAGGGCCGGGGCAGAACGAAGAAAGCTTTGTGCAGCTCCCCTGTCCCCAGGCCCTGATTGGCTTGGGGTCAAGGGGTGTGCGCGAAGCCTCCTCCCACCCTACCACCACCCTGCAAGGAGCACGCGGCACTTCAAAGTGCTACACCCTCCTTGCATGGCGGGAGGAAGCTTTGCGCGCTCCCTCCACCCCATCAAGGTCTGGGGCCGGGGGAGCTGTGCAAAACTTCCTTTGCCCTGCCCCTGCCCTGCGTGAGCGTACGGCACTTTGAAGTGCCGCACGCTGCTCACAGAGTGGGGGGGCGGGCAGAGGAAACTTCACATGTTCCTCCCACCCCTAGGCCAATCCAGGCTTGGGGTGGGGGAGTGTGTGATGTTTCCTACTGCCCTGGGAGGAGCGCATAGTGCTTCAAAGTGCTGTGTGGTCCTGCCAGGGTGGGAGGAAGTTTTGCACATTCCCCCACCCCCAGGCACTAATTGGCCTGGGGGCAGGGGAGCGGCAGGGCCTCCGCGGTCCAGATCAACCCACTTGGCGAACCAGATCCGGCCCGCGGAGGCCCTTTTGCCCACCCCTGCTTTAGACTCAAAATCGTCAGCTACAACTATTTTTGACACATTTGCTGATGTGTTCTCCCCTCTCCCTTAATAGCTAGACACGAAGAGTCAAATACATCCCTGGTGTAACTTTAATGGAATTACATTGGGGATGCATTTGTTCCACTCTGCTGTGCATCAAACTCAAGTTGATCAAGATCTTTCCTGCTTTACAAGATTGTTTTAATGCTACGGAGATTAGAAATGCCACACATTTTCATAATATATACCAGAATATATGACATTTAAAGGTGATCAGATCTTTAGAAAGATAATCTCTTTGGATTTGTTTGTTTAATTTTGCGAAGGAGCAGATCAGTGCACAGAAATTACATACTGACAGGAAGCACATCTTGTTCAATTATAAGCCCAGAAAGGATACTAATATTTTAACGTTGCTTTTGACTATTTAATGGATCTAAGATAAAATAAGGAAAATTTGATTGTAGCAGAACTAGAAACTTTCATTATATTACTCCTTGCATTGACAGGCACTTTTGACATGCAGATGGACAGATACATAGATAAGAAAGATAAGATTAAAACCAAGTGGAATTCTGCTAACTCTGAGTCATACTGCTAAATAAGTCAACTTTCAAGGTCTTTTTAAGACTAGAATCATGACAGAACAGTTTACATAATCCTGATGTAAGGTCAAATAAAGACAGTGAGACACTGCATTTGAATGTCTGTTGTTTGAGACTGAGTCATGCTTTTCATATCCTCAAGAGCTAGGCACTGGAAGAACTTGACATTTGGCAAATTTCAGCGAAAGATGATATAATACCGATCATGTGAAATGTTATATTTTAATTCCCTTTAAAATAATATTCAGAGTGATCAGAAGCCATGATGCAGAGCCAAAATGGCAACTCTAGTATAATGGTGGTTTGTAACTCTTGTAAGCAGTTTCAGCTATGTTTCATGTGATGTCCTCCACATTCAAAATTCCTGAGACATTAAGTCTGTAATTATTGAAGTTTTCTTGTTTGCATGAAAATCCCTACTAAGATGATGTAAACAAAGATCTGGGATTAATTTGTTCTTAGGCAATGTGTGCTCTGATTTTGAGAATGACCAAGTCTTGGGAAGATGTCTATCTGGCACATGAAATACAAGGTTCTGATCTGATTTATAATCTAAATATCCTGGATTTGGTCTCTGTAAGAAGTACCATTCGATGATGGAGCATAGCTTCTGAAGACACCGCTTATCACACTGATTCTAAATCTTCAAACACTCAAGTTGCAGTAGCTCTCCTTGTTATCTGCTGGTGCTACCAAGTTCTTATAGCATGCGTACATCTTTTTACAAGCTCTGACTCATCAATTCTAACACCACTTCAGAAGGTAAGTCAACATTATAAGCTTGATCATCTCCGTTTGACAGAGGAGGAAACCACACTGGCTGAGGGAGAGATTTGAAAAGGTGCCAAAGGGCCCCAGCAAAGCCCTGCTCAGTGATTTGGCACCTGAAAGGGGAGGTTTCATTCTATTCATGGAGCCTTGCACAGCACTAGTGTCCACCCCCCGGAGCAGGATCAGCCCCCTTTGCACGTGGCTGGGGCTGGAACAGGCCCCGCCAGTTCCTAGCATTTAACCAGTTAACATTTTAAATGTTGATTACCATTCCTCCTATACAGTCCAAAGATGTTCCTCTAAAATGAATGAGACAGCTCTAAAATAAATGAGACAGCCAGGGAACTGTGATGGGTTACAGCTCTAAAATAAATGAGACAGCCAGGGAACTGTAATGGGGTCCATTGGAGCAAAGTTCTCTCTGCCTCACCAACTCAATGCATGGGGAGATGTAAAGAGTTTTCCAGTGATCCCTATCTCTGCATGCTAAATGCATGTGATTCACTTCTGATCTCTTAGGACTAGAAGAACTCTTGCAGCTCAAGCATTGGGAGCTTTATTCTGTAGACCTGCTTAAAGTGCTTATTTACATGAATTCATTACCGCATGCTCTGTATTGCTTAATAACACCCAATGAAAGAGGTATGCAGGTTTCCTCCTTTTGCTGTGCACTACACCAGCCATTCTCAGGTTCACTCAGCTTGGTAAGCAACTAGTTTACGTGGCTGTTCCCGGGGCTAGATTTGGGGGCAGACTGCCTGGAGTCCAGGCTTGGGAGGCACTCATCTCAGGTGTGTTTGTTGTTAGTGATAAAAGGGAAAATGTTTATAATGTGAAAATTTATCGTCTTATATGACAGAGATCTATCATGCTTGCAAATTGTACATCAAAGCTGTGAAATGGCCTACAAATGCATTAAAAATAAGGTAATCAAAAGGTTAACAAATGGAGAGGGTCGCTGAAGATGCTTCTCTTCTGGGATGCCATTTGGTCTAGGGTCATCCCTAGCTGTACAAAAAACTCCTTTGACTATGACCAGAGAGTTAGCAATGTAAACAGAAGGGCTGCGTCTAGACTGGCAAGTTTTTCCACAAAAGCAGCCGCTTTGGCGGAAAAACTTGCCAGCTGTCTACATTGGCCGCTTGAATTTGCGCAAGAACACTGACGATCTAATGTATGATTGTCAGTGTTCTTGAGCAAATACTATGCTGCTCCTGTTCGGGAAAGCCCTCTTGCGCAAATATATTTGCACAAGAGGCCAGTGTAGACAGCTGTGTGTTTTAAAAAAAGCCCCGATGGCAAAACGCGATCGGGGCTTTCTTATGCTAACGCGTCTAGATTAGCACGACGCTTTTCCGCAAAAAGTGCTTTGCGCAAAAGCGCCCGTGCCAATCTAGATGCTCTTTTCCGCAAATGCTTTTAACAGAAAAACTTTTCCGTTAAAAGCATTTGCGGAAAATCATGCCAGTCTAGACGTAGCCAAGAGGCAAAGGAAGGGAGAAAGGAAGTATCTCTGTTTGAAGGTGGGGAACAGCAGCAGAGAGATTGAGTTTTACCCAAGGTAATACAGGCAGCATATGGCAGATCTAGAAATAGATCCCCAATCTACTGAGTCCCCAGGGAGTGCTCTGTTATTTTTGGTATGGGCATCAGTACTGCATTTCTCTCAGTGATAGATAATCAGAGGTACTCCTGATGGTCTATATTTCATTTATTGGCAGAGTGACTTTGTAGGTCTCAGGATGTAAGAGATGAAGGTAGGTAAAATAATACAGAAATCCATCCACTAACAGGAATCACATCACCTATTTTTTCTCCCTCGGTATTGATTTATAACAGATATGCTGCTTTCCATGATACCCTTAGTCTAATTAAAAGCATCTAGCTGCATATTACAGGCATATGCAAAAAAGATGAAGCTCTTTCATATTTCCTGTAATATAAACACATTAGAAATTCCATATTAGGAATACATCCTTCATGTAAATGGTTATTTTCAGAAGTCTGTAAAAATGAAATACCTCTAGAGGGCACTACCTGATTCCAGTTGAGATGAATCACTTCATAGCATGTAACAATGCTACATATCACAGATGATGCAGTACCAGTTTTTTTCAATAGCAATTTTATTTTCAATAGATGGTCTTGGTTCACATTTAAAATATGGACTTAAAGCAATCAATATTTTGCATGTGCAAAACACCTTAATTTAGTTCATATTTACTAATAAAACATGTTTGCATAAATATCACATTTCAGAAGAAAGCAGAAAAAGCTATTTGTATTCAATTGGCTTGTTATAGGCAGATGTTGCTCTTACAAACAATATGATGCCCTCCAGATGTTTGGAAAACTTTTGTTGATATCAAGGCCAGTATATGGTTATTCTGAACAGGTATTTTATAAGTTTTCATTTAAATCTTATAGGAAGTAAAACAAAACAGAGTTTAGGGCACATGACAGTAAGCTCATGCTACAGTGATGGGTACCAATATGATAATCTGGATGCATTAGCTGGATAGTCCTATTGTTTTAAGTAAAACTAGTTAAAAAAAGCTTGGTTTGAATCATTTGGGACCCAAAGTGCACACATTTTAAAATCAAATCAATAGAAATGAAGTGTGCTGAATTTCTCAAGGAGTGCTAAGTACGTCACTGGATCAAGTCCTAAACCCTAAATTCAGTACAACCTTAATTACTAAGCATCATGGGGCAATTGAATAAATTAAAATAGAGCTTTCAGAATTAAAGAAATTTTCAGCGTAATTAACTGAAGTATTAATTGGGGCAAATGACCCTGTTTTGTATACTCCGGGGCTACGTCTACACTGCAGGCTTCTTGCACAAGAACTGTTTTGCGCAAGAGTTCTTGTGCAAAAGGTCTTCCACAAGATCACGTCCACACTGCCGTGTGCTTTTGCGCAAGAGATGTGCTTTTGCGCAAGAGCGTCCATGGAAGTGTGGACGCTCTCTTGCGCAAGAAAGCTCTGATGGCCATTTTAGCCATAGGGGTTTCTTGCGCAAGAAATTCATGTTGCTTGTCTACACTGCCTTCTTGTGGAAGAGCTCTTGCGCAAGAGGGCTTATTCCTCGTGGGGAGAGGAATAACTCTTCTGGAAGAAGCCCTGTTTTCCGATGCTGTACTGTAAATTTACTTGCTCAAATATGCATGTGCAGTGTAGACGCTCTGCAAGTTTTTGCGCAAGAACAACTGTTCTTGCGCAAAAAGCCTGCAGTGTAGATGTAGCCTGGTAGTTTTGGATAATTTAGATTTGGATACCAGGAGCTGTGTGGTATATGATTCCAGTACTCTTCCTCCACTTTCAGTACTTAACTGTGGCTTGCTGAAGTATTTTGCTCTGCACAACTTCATTGTATGGAGTCTACAGCAATGCTCTTGTCATAGCACTGATGTCCTTTTTTCCCCTAACTTCATCACCAAAGTGAGTCAAATGAATAAGTAATAACCTTATTGTGCTAAAAAGTACAGTAACTTTAATTTAGTCAGGCTACAATGGATGCTGAAAAACCTGATATAAATATATTTGACACATCCAAATGTTTTCATGAAATCTGCCAGTGCATTTTTTTTCACAGCACAACTTGTATTTGTTTGCACACATTGGCAGAGGAGACTGTGTTTTAATGAGCTGCGAGTATAGATTGCTTTAGCAAATTCTAAGGATTTGCAGTTGCTGTTTGTTCTAAAAATAAGCACATATACACTCCTAATAAAATTTGCATGCAAATTTGGCTCATTCATCTTAACATGAGAGTCTAATTCATTCACTTAAAAATGTTCATTTTGTAGTGTATGCAAATCTGCATATAGAACTCTGAAAAAATACAGGAATAATCTTTTACATTCTTGTCACTTCTGACTGTTTAATCAATGATTTACAACTTAACTTTACATTGATTAAATCTCCTCTGGAATAATATGCCACATCTATGGTGCACATTTATGCAAGAATTTCTGTACACCTAGAAAGCTCTTTAAAACTTTTGCATTATCGTTAAGGCACATGAATAGTGGCCAGGCAGATGATGAGCTATACTTGCATGCAGTGGGACTTACAGCCACTGCGGACCCCACGGCAAGGTGCAAGAGGGCAGCTCCACACCCCTAGAAGGGGTGGCACTGAGGGAAGTTGTCAGAAAGAATCTTACTAATTAGGGGCTTTACTTCAGAGCTCTGAGAGGGAGAGGCCAGGGAAGGTTATTCTGGTCAAGAGGCTATATGGCCTCTCCTGCTTGGATTTGTTTGAGCTGTCCCCCTTCCCCGCCCAGTGTTCAAAGAACAGAGCTAAATAGTTATCATTAGGTGCCTCTGTTCTTACGTTAATGGTCCCAGAGGGGTAGCTGTGTTAGTCTGTAACATTAAAAACAATGAGCAGACCTATGGCACCTTAGGGTACATCTACACAGCACTGTTATTTTGGAATAACTGACTTTATTTTGAAACAACAAAGTGTGCATCTACACACAAGCAGTTATTTCGACATAATGTTGAAATAATATCCAGCTGGAGGATTTCTTACTCCGACTCCTGTAACCCTCATTTTACAAGGATTAAGGGAAATCGGAGGTAGAGTGCTCTGTTTTGAAATAAGTGCTGTGTAGATGCGCCCAAATTCGAAATAAGCTATTTGGATGTAAGCTACGCATTTAGCATAGCTCTAGTTGCGTAGCTTAAGTCAAAATAGCCTATTTCGAATTTGGGCACATCTACACAGCACTTATTTCAAAACAGACCCCTCTTCGTCTGACTGCCCTTAATCCTCGTAAAATGAGGGTTACAGAAGTTGGAGTAAGAAATCTTCTGACTGGACATTATGTTGACATTATGCTGAAATAATTGCTTGTGTGTAGATGTGCACTTTGTTATTTCAAAATACTTCAGTTATTCTGAAAGAACGGTGCTGTATAGATGTACTCTAAGGTGCCACAGGTCTACTTGTTGTTTTTAATGTTACAGACTAACACAGCTACTCCTCTGAGACCACATATATATTCACTTCTTCAGATGTTGGAGTTGTGTTTCTTCTACCCTGCTTCCTAAGAGCTGAAATCACTGGGAGCTGAAATCACTTGAGACTGATGGGCAGAAGTCACAGCCAAAAAGTGGATGGCAGTGGATGGTGACCGAGAGCCAGCAGGGCAGTGGCAGAGAGATGTGATGAGTGGCCAGCAGGATGGCGGTGACAGCGTGATGAGCAGCCAGCAAGGTGGTGTCAGAGAGTAATAAGCAGGTGGACGGCGAGTGCCCAGCAAAATGAGTAAGATGCCTCTTTACCTCCCCCACCCAGGACAGGAGGTGAACTCTGCGATACACCTCTGAACTCTGGTCTGTCCTGACCAAGGGCAGCAACTGAGAATGGAGTGCAGAGGAGGGTTGGGCACATGAAGGGGATATTTACATTGCTGGACTTAAGAACATGCGAAGAAAAGGACATTTCCCAACTTACCTGGGGTGGGACTTTTACTCATGGTTTTGGTTATGAACCCTGTTTGTGATGGTCTCCCAAATTTATGCCACATTACTTCCCTCCCCTTTTATTAAAAGTTTCTTTTCTACACTCAGACTCTGTGCTTGCAAGTGGGGAAGCATTGCCTCCCAGAGGCACCCAGGGGTGTTGTGTGAATTCTCCAGGTCACTGGATGGGGGCTCGAGCCAGTTCTGGGTTAGATGGATAGTGAGGAACCCCTAGATATTGAACCTGCCCCTGGTTGCTGCTGGTGCTACCTGGCAGAAGGGTTACACTTATATACATACTGATTTTTGTGGACAAATTGTACTGCCATTTTCTCCTTTTTATCTTTGTTGGCTCTGCAGTTCTAGGAGACACTACACTGGATGCTATTACTTTCTGTGCAACATCAAAAGAATTGTTTCAATTACAGCACCAATCAGTTACCCCTAGGCCAATGACTCTCAAACTTTCCAAAAGTGACAAGGAGTCCTGTGGCACCTTATAGACTAACAGATGTATTGGAGCATAAACTTTCGCGGGCAAAGACCCACTTCATCAGATGCATGTAGTGGAAATTTCCAGAGGCAGGTATAAATATGCAGGCCTGAATAAGGCTAGAGATAATGAGGTTAATTCAGTCAGGGAGGGTGAGGCCCACTTCTAGCATCTGATGTGGAAGTGTGAACACCAAGACAGGAGAAACTGCTTTTGTAATTGGCTAGCCATTCACAGTCTTTGTTTAATCCTAAACTGATGGTGTCAAATTTGCAGATGAACTGTAGCTCAGCAGTTTCTATTTGAAGTCTGGTCTTGAAGTTTTTTTTGCTGCAGGATGGCTACCTTTAAATCTGCTACTGTGTCCCCAGGGAGATTGAAGTGTTCTCCTACAGGTTTTTGTATATTGCCATTCCTAATATCTGATTTGTGTCTGTTTATTCTTTTACGCAAGGGACTGTCCAGTTTGGCCGATGTATATAGCAGAGGGGCATTGCTGGCACATGATAATATTACATTGGTAGATGTGCAGGTGAATGAACCAGTGATGGTATGGCTGATCTGGTTAGGTCCTGTGATGGGGTGTCGCTGGTGTAGATATGTGGGCAGAGTTGGCACTGAGGTTTGTTGCATGGATTGGTTCCTGAGTTAGAGTTTCTGTGGTGCAGTGTATAGTTGCTGGTGAGAATTTGCTTCAAGTTGGCGGGTTGTCTGTGGGCGAGGACTGGCCTGCCTCCCAAGGCTTGTGAAAGTGAGGGATATTGTCCAGGATGGGTTGTAGATCACTGATGATGCGTTGCAACTAACATGTGCAAACTCCCATTGTTTCCATGGCGGACTGAGCCATTTAGTTAGGTGTAATGTCTTTTTTCTTATTTAGTTTGATAGATACTGCACAATGATTTCTGAAAGCACATTCCTGTGTGAAAATCTGTTACTTAATTGAGTGCAGATGTTGTCAGAACCACTAAAGAATGTTGTAGCTTAAGCTGTCTTTGTAAAAAGAAACTCCTGCGTGACACATCTCAAGGTCTCAGTTCAAACTTTCAACAGTGTTGTAAGAATGGTCAGAAGTGTACACTCAAGGACAATTCCTCTGGGCATAAAGCTGCATTGTACTATTGATTTCAATAGAGTCACACTGATTTATACAAGCCAAGGATCTAGCCCAAAATGTAAATGGACATCCCTGTGAGATGCAGTTTATACAAGCAGATGTTATAGCTACAGCCAAGGCCTAATCCCAACTAGGTGCTATTCTGTTTAGGTTATTTTTAGGGCTGCCAATTAATGCGTGTTAATGCCTGCGATTAACTCAGAGCTCAATTAACACCTTAATTTTTTTAACAAGTTAATTGCAGGGGTTTCTGCAGCACTGCCTCTTTGAAACGCCATGGCCGCATTTCAAAGGGGCAGTGCAACTCGGAGACCAGGGTCAGCTAGTCTTATTATTGTTTAATAGCGTGATTAATCATGATTAATTTTTTTATTTGCTTGACAGCCCTAGTTATTTTACATGCCCCACACTGTGGTATCTATTTGGGCTCTTGGACTTCAATGCTATCCACTACATGCTTATGAACGTAACATTTCACAAATAGGGAACTTATATTTTGAACCAGATCTCTAGACTCTGTAAATCAGTGCAGCTATGCTGAATTCAATGGAGCCATGCTGATTTATACTTGCACAGGTCCTATGCTCTGCATTGTGATTTTCTTTCTAAAAGAAGTGTACAATTACAGCATGTATCCAGTAAAACTTAACCCTGTCATACAGAAGATTAATTTTAGTGACCTATCAAGATAGATCTGCAGAATCCCCTTCTCCTAGAACCTTTTATTTAAGGAGGTTTAAGTTGCTGCTGAGAGCTAAGATCTGAGAAGGTGACAGAATAAATCTATCTTATTGCTCAGGGGTAGCAATGTGTTATCAGCCCCATGAACTCAAAATTAATGAATCAAGACCCAAAAACTCATGAAGTTGGTTTAGAAATAATTGTGACATTTAAAAATAATAAAATGTTGGGTCTCTTTTTGACATCTGGTCTGGTTTTTAAGCCTTTAGAAGTCACGTGCCTAAGGTTTTCATCACAATTATGAGGACAGAATTTAGGTGACAGCTTAAGTATATTGTGATCAAGAGGCAAGGAGCTGCATGGGCCTGAGGCCCAGGAGAGAGCGTGGGACAATGGGGGTGGGGAGGGGAAGGGAAGCAGACAGGTCTAGGGGTATTGTAGGGGTGGGTAGGGAGCCAGAAGAGGCAGTGGGTCCAGTTCATCCAAGGTGCCTGGCAGAAAACCCTCTAAGAAGCAGAGCTGACAAGAGTCATAGGTGGTGGTAGGATAGCTCATTCCCTCTCCCCAATTTCAGTCCAGTCAGCACCCACTTCTCAGCTCCCCACCTACCTCTCTTGGCCCTGTCATCACTCACAAGTACTTTTTTGTCCTCTCTGGATCTAAGGTGCCTGAAGGAGCACATGTGTAAAGGGACCCTCCTACTATCTGCCTCTAGGGCAGGGGTGGGCAAAAGGTCTTCTGCGGGCTGGAGCCAACCCACCAAGTGGGTTGATCTAGCCTGCGAAGGCCCTGCTGATCCCCTGCCCCCAGGCCAATTAGGGCCTGGGGGCAAGGGAGTGCACGAAACTTTCTCCAGCCCTGGCAGGACCACGCAGCGCTTTGAAGCACCATGCACTCCTCACAGGGCGGGAGGAGATGTCACGCACTCCCCTGTCCCCAAGCTCTGCTTGGCCTGGGGGTGAAAGGAGTGCGTGAAGTTTCCTTCCCTTTCCTCCCCCACGAGGAGAGCGTGGCACTTCAAAGTACTGTACGCTCACACAGGATGGGCAGGGTGAAGGAAGCTTTGCGCAGCTCCCCGGCCCCCAGGCCCTGATTGGCCTGGGGGTAGGGGGAGCATGCAAAGCTTCCTCCCGCCCTGCGAGAGCGCGTAGCACTTTGAAGTGCTGTGTGCTCCTCGCAGGGCGGGGGTAGGGCAGGAGGAGGCTTCGCGCGTTCTACCCGCCCCCAGACCAATCAGGGCCTGGGGCCGGGGGAGCTCTTGCAAAGCTTCTTCGTCCTGCCCGGCCCTGCGAGGAGCACGGGGCACTTCAAAGTACCACGTGCTCCTCGTAGGATGGGAGGAGGCTTTGCATGCTCCCCTGCCCCCCCGGCCCTGATTGGCTTGGGGTTGGGGGAGTGTGGGAAGCCTCTTCCCATCCTGCCAGGGGCATCGATGCCTAGTGGGAAGGGGGGGCAAAGGGGCTTCACCAACCCCAGACCAGTCATGGTTTGTGGGTGGTGTAGCCCAGAAGCACCCTGGCCCTGCCCCTTCTGGTTTAGGCCCCGCCCCTTCAGGGGCAGCATGGGGCCACTTCAAAATTTTTTGCCCACCCCTGCTCTAGGGAATGAGAAAGCCCAACCTCAGCTAGAGGAGCGACTGAAGAGAACCAGCCTCCTTGCCCCCAATAGAGTCCTTGACCAGGCAGCAGCGATTGTGAGATTGTGAGTGGGGAGCCCCCCACCCATTTGATTTCTTTCAACCCCTGTGGTTGCTAAACTCAGGTAAATAACTGCCTGGGTGTCTCTGGCAGAACAAGAAACTTCCTGCCTTACTGTGTAAAGTGGTCCGACCTCTCGGGAGTTCTGTGGTGTCCAACACTGCACTATGCAAGTGCTGAATGGGAAAGGAGAAGGTGGTGGGAGGAGGCACTGTTAAACAAAATTAAGATTAATAATTAATCATGAGTTAATAATCTGGAAGAAAGAGAAATATGCTGGGACAGAAGCATGTTGTCTGGGGTGAAATGAATTACACCAGTAAAGGATCAAATGAAGTTAATGGGTAGCAGGTTTAAAACTAATAAAAGAAAGTTCTTCTTCACACAGCATGTAGTCAACCTGTGGAACTCCTTGCCAGAGGAGGCTGTGAAGGCTAGGACTATAACAGAGTTTAAAGAGAAGCTAGATAATTTCATGGAGGTTAGGTCCATAAAAGGCTATTAGCCAGGGGATAGAAATGGTGTGCCTGGCCTCTGTTTGTCAGAGGCTGGAGACGGATGGCAGGAGACAAATCGCTTGATCATTGTCTTCGGTCCACCCTCCCTGGGGCACCTGGTGCTGGCCACTGTCGGCAGACAGGCTACTGGGCTAGATGGACCTTTGGTCTGACCCAGTACGGCCGTTCTTATGTTCTTATGTTATGTTCTTATTAAACATAGCCAAAGAATGACTGGAATTTTGAACACTAAAGAATAGCACAGAATAAAAAACAGTGCTTGCTGCTGCTGATTGACGTGGGTCTCTGAAGACCTCTATCCTCTCCCATCTTCCTTTCCTTTTTTCCAGCCACTTAAATGACAGCAGGTAAAAAGAAGCACATGTACCTCCCATGCAACAATGTGGCCACAGAGTTGGGATTCACGCAAAAGATGTTCCTGGCAATAGTGTGTAAACTAAAATGTGCTAATTAGTGCTTCTTACTTTTGCCGTGCCCAGAAGTGTGCTGGGTGCTTTTTCGGAGAAGCATAATGGCCAGGAGCCAGATCCTTTACTGGTGTCATTCAGTATAATTCCCTTAAAGTAATGGTGCTATTATGATTTACACCAGCTAAGACCTGAGAAGGTCCCTGTCCTACTGAGTTTACATTCTTGCTAATACTCATGTGCTTAACTTAACTTCAGTCATTCAATGGGACTGCTCACATGCTTAAACTTGTTCACATAAGATTGGGGCCTAATTTTAGATGGGATTGGGAAAAGCAGTGGATCTGTGGGGAAAAATAGTATGAGGAAGATGGGGAGCAAGGACTTGAGTTGAAGAATAAAATATTGATACATAGTTTAGGCATGTGTCCATCTTGTTGAATTACAAGTATTGTATTTTTAAAAGTAGTTATCATTACTGATTCACATCTTGTAGATACTGGATTTTTCAGGGGTGTGAAAGAGGAAAGAAATAGAAGCTATGAACAATAGTATTCAAATAAAATTTAATATTATGGATGTATAGTGCCTAGCACAAGGAGCCAAGATCTTTATTTGGGTCTGTTGGAACTACTGTGATATAATTAATAATATAAATAAAGTCATTTCTTTGCAGTCAGGGAGATCTTGCAATACAGAATATGGAACTTCGTCCTTCCTTTAAATGGAAAAATAGCAATGGAAAGGAAATGTGAATTTCTTTGTAGGCTTTCCTGTCGCTTAAAATGCTGTTATTTCATAGGCAAGTGGTAGAAACTAGGTAAAATTTCCTTTACTAAAGGATCTTTGTTTTAAGCCTTCACTTTTGTAATAATTGTCATAACTAAAAGGCATAGGATTGTGCTGTTATCCCCCTGTGAATATATGTGTGGTTACTGCTTATATGAACTTCTGTGACCCTTTGAACTTCTCATTATGAGTCTGACTTTCTATGGATTTGATGTTTGCTGTCTTATACATAGACTCTAGCAATTTATTTCTGATAGTAAATATTTTTTCATCCGATTCAACTCAAATATTTGTGGTTTTAAAAGTAATTTGGCCACAAATAAGGACGGCAGACCAGCTGGCTCTACCCAGCATTTGTTTCACATAAATCATGGCTTGCATTAGGTTAAATTCAATTTGGAATGGAAAATTAATTTGTTTAGTTATGCTGGGCTGAAGGCATTCAATTGGACCATATTGTCACTTTTCTTTGGTAACATAAACAAGCTCACAGACTACTCAGCCAATGCCAGTAAATGTAATTGGTCAAATAGGCTCCCTCAGCCATAACTCAAAAGGTAGCAGTCTGATAACTTAGTCAAAACTTCACCTTTCATGAGCTATCAGTTCATACATCACCCTTGACATAAAAAGGGCCTCATTCCCAGAGCATTAGCCCAAAGGCTTTCCTTGTGTTAAATTCTTAAAAATAGCATCAGTGTACAAGACTTAAACCTCACACTTTACACCAGCACATAGTATCTTACTAAATCGGACCTCAAGGATAATTCATTAGGGCTACTTAAGTGTATTTGAAATTGTACTATTTCTTCATGAAAGTCATACCTTTCAGATCAATGCTTTAATATTAAACCCAACCAAAAGTATCCTCACACTTCTAGCTGTTAACAGTAAAATCAAATAAGATTAACTATATTATTTGATATTGTGTTAACTGAACCTCTACTACTATCCTCAATAGTTACTTATAAGCAATTTTAATAAAATCTTCCACAATTCTTTGGGACCAACTTTCTAGCTCTGCATATATTTCCTATCGAAAGGTTCTGCACTATTTTTTAAATTAACCAGCTATTTTTTTTATTTTGAGGTCTATAATGCATTTGTGTTTCACAGCAACACCACAAACAGTTATGTGGAGCAACGGACTGATTTTTTTAATGGGTAAACATGAGGGTACTTCCTGCTTACTTAAAATAGGAAATAACCACAGCATTGTTGATACCTCTGTTTGATAACTGCTGGTAAGTGATAAGTAATGTAAGCTGCTGTATATTGTTATAGGAACTTCAAGGTCTGGGCTGCCCAATCTTTGCCCAACTGAGGATTAAATTGCAAATGTGCTAGGTTCCTGAGGCTTGCAGCTATGTGGTACAAAATGTAGAAGATAGCAGATAATTATTTTTCCTTATTGGTATTGTGATGGCACCTAGTAGTTCCAGGACCCATTGTGCTAGGCACTGTACTAACACTGAACAAAAATGGTTATTGCTCCAAAGAACATGCAGTCTAAATAAAGAGCTTATGTTCTACCTGTCAGGAATCAGGTTTGCAGCAGAATAAGTATCTGGAAACCCTAATGCCCTAGTTCAGCAGCTGCTCAAATCATTTGCTCATGGTTGTGCCTAGGTTGCTAATATGCCTGGGAAAGGAGTCCAGGAGAGCTGGCAAGATTTTAAAGTAGCCTTATTGAAGGCACAGGAAGAAACCATCCAGATGCGCAGTAAGAAAAGCAAATATGGTAGGTGACCAGCTTAGCTTAACAGTGAAATCCTTGGCGAGCTTAAACACAAAAAGGAAGCTTACAAGAATTGGAAACTTGGACAGATGATTAGGGAGGAGTATAAATATATTGCTTGAGAATGCAGGGGTGTAATCAGGAAGGCCAAAGTGCAACTGGAATTGCAGCTATGAATGGATAACAAGGGTAACAAGAAAGGTTTCTACAGGCATGTTAGCAATAAGAGGGTGATCAGGGAAGGTGTGGGACACTTACTGGATGAGGGAGGTAACCTAATGGCAGATGAAAGAAAAACTGAAGTACTCAATGCTTTCTTTGCCTCTGTCTTCACAGACAAGGTCAACTCCCAGGCAGGTCCGGCTTTAGGCCGATTTGATCGATTCCCCTGAATCGGGCTCCACGCCTAAGAGGGCCCC
Source organism: Rafetus swinhoei (assembly GCA_019425775.1). Classification (NCBI taxonomy): domain Eukaryota; kingdom Metazoa; phylum Chordata; order Testudines; family Trionychidae; genus Rafetus; species Rafetus swinhoei. Next base: position 46,197,787 of record CM033449.1, read on the forward strand.
GTGCCCTAAAGCCGGAAGTGTGCTGGCTTGCTGGGCACGCTGCGGGAGGGGGCGTCAGCCCCGGAGGAGGATAGTGGTGGCTTCCCTGCGCTGCAGGAGGGGTGAGTCGAGTGCAGGGGTTTCCCTGCACCGTAGGAGGTGGGTTGGCCCCGGGGTTTGGCAGGAAGGCACTGTAGCTGTGACAGGTGTTTTTTGTGTGCATTTTTTTTTTTTTTTGCTCAACAAAAAAATCCTGGTTGCCGTCGAAACTGTTCGAATTGGCCCCCGCACTTCCTAAAGCTGGCCCTGCTCCCAGGCTACTGCACTAAGCAACATTGTATGGGAAGGAGGCAGGCAGCCCTCAGCAGAGAAAAAGCTATTTAGGAACTATTTAGAAAAGTGGGTCTGGATTGAATGCATCCGAGGGTGCTAAAGGAGTTGGCAGATGTCACTGATGGCCATTATCTTTGAAAACTCGTGGAGATCAGGAGAGATCCCGGATGATTGGAAAAAGGCAAATGTAGTGCCCATCTTTAAAAAAGGGAAGAAGGACAATCGAGGGAACTACAGACCAGTCAGCCTCATCTCATTTCCTGGAAAAATCATCGAGGGGATTTTCAAGGAATCCATTTTGAAACACTTGGAAGAGAAGATAGTGATCAGGAATAGTCAACATGGATTCACCAAGGGCAAGTCCTGCCTGACCAACCTGATTGCCTTCTATGACGAGGTAACTGGCTCTGTGGACATGCGGAAGGTGATGGATGTGATATACCTTGACTATAGCTTTTGATAGGGTCTCACAAAATATTCTTGCAATCAAGTTAAGGAAGTATGGGTTGGATAAATGGACTGTGTCATGATCATGAGAGATGGCCAGCAGCCTGGGGACTAAAGGGTTAACTATACCTAAGCCAGGTAGAGTCGGCCAATAGGAATGTAGGTAGGAATTTCAAACTGGGACAAAGGAATTTTTGGTTTTTCCCCCTTTTGTCCCTGGGCAGTTTCTCTCCTGCTACTGAGGGGGACAGACACTATGTCTCCCTCCAAGAAAAGACTCTTCACTATCTTTAAGTAGGGTAAAGTTTAGATAAATCCGTGCGGTTTTATTGTTTTGTGGTTTGGGAATGGGAATCTGATGTCTGTGCATTTAGAAATGGGTTTTTCTCTCTTTTGCAGCTAAGCTCTTGGCCCATGGTGGGGTTCCCCCCCAACAAGTATATTAATTTGTGACTTTTCCATCTAACCATTATGCTTGCAACAGGAATATTGTGGTGATAATAAAAGTTCTTTCTCTTTTCTTTTTATTAACCTGATATTGGTTAATTTTTGTGTCCTGGTTTTTACTTTAGGGGTGAGATCTCCCAAGTGATCTCTCCCCTGATTGTTCTTATCATTACTTGGGTGGTGGCAGCAGATCCTATCCCCAAAATCTAGGTTTTTAAGATTTTGGGGGGAAGTTTTATACCAAAGCCTGGAAAGATAAGGTTTTGGGGTACTTTTGCGGGCCCCCACTTCTGCATTTATCGTGCCAGAGTGGGGAAGGAGCCTTGACAGACTGTAAGGTGGATAGAAAGCTGGCTAGATTGTCGGACTCAATGGGGAGCGATCAGTGGTTCAATGCCTGGTTGGTGGTCAGTATCAAGTGGAGTACTCCAAGGGTTGGTTTTGTTCAACATCTTTATTAATGACCCGGATGAGGGGATGGATTGCACCCTCAGCAAGTACGCAAATGACACTAAGCTAGGTGGAGAGGCAGATACATTGGAGGGAAGGGATAGGGTCCAGAGTGACCTAGACAAATTGGAGGATTGGGCCAAAAGAAATATGATGAGGTTCAACAAGGACAAGTGGAGAGTCCTGCACTTGGGACGGAAGAATCCCAAGCATTATTACAGGCTGGGGACTGACTGGCTGAGCAGCAGTTCAGCAGAAAAAGATTTGGGGATTACAGTGTATGAGAAGCTGGATATGAGTCAACAGTGTGCCCTTGTAGACAAGAAGGCTAACGCCATATTAGGGTGCATTAGGAGGAGCATTTCCAGCAGATCTAGCGAAGTGATTATTCCCCTTTATTCAGCACTGGCGAGTTCACATCTGGAGTATTGAGTCCAATTCTGGGCCTCCCATTACAGAAAGGATGTGGGCTCATTGGGGAGGGTCCAGCGGAGGGCAACCAAACTGATTAGGGGGATGGAGCACATGACTTATGAGGAGAGGATGAGGAATTTGGACTTGTTTAATCTGCAGAAGAGAAGAGTGAGGGGGGACCTGATAGCAGCCTTCAACTACCTGAAGGGAGGTTCCAAAGAGGATGGAGAGAGGCTGTTCTCAGTGGTGACAGATGACATAATGAGGTTCAATGGTCTCAAGCTGCAGTGGGGGAGGTCTAGGTTGGATATTAGGAAAAACTATTTTACTAAGAGGGTGGTGAAGCACTGGAATGGATTAACTAGGGAGGGGGTGTAATCTCCATCTCTAGAGGTTTTAAAGTCCCAGCTTGACACAACGTTGGCTGGGAAGATTTAGTTGGGATTGGTCCTGCTTTTAGCAGAGGGTTGGACTTGATACCTCCTGAGGTCTCTTCCAACCCTATGATACTATGGTTGTGATAGCACCTTTGCCTCTTTGTTCCAGTCTGGCCTCTGCCTGGCCTTGCTCCAGTAACCTATTTCTGAGTTGTTGCTCCAATTTGTGAATCCTGACTTTGGTCTGACTCCACATTCAGTTCCTGACTCTAGCTGTGCCTCTTGATTCAGGCATTGCATCTGACTAATGTTCTGGCCCTCAGCTCTGATTTCTGGCTACTGTCCCTGCCTTGACCACTAGGCATATCATGTCTCTGGCATTATCTGTATCTTAACACAGAAGTGTTGTCCCCAGGTCTAGAAATCCCAACATGCACTACTGCATACTGACTCCTCCCTTTGTAAGGACTTCCACTAACACCATGAAGTGAAGAAGCTATAATTTTTCCCCTCTCCAGCTCCCCTCTGTTGGTTTCCTTCTTCCTATAAACCTGCTAGAGCCTTTCCTTAATCTCTTTCCCCTGCTTCCAAGTTCCTCCATATTTCTTCTTCGAGAGGTGTCCCGTGGGTGCTCCACTGTAGGTGTGGGGCTTGTCCCGGCACCGCAGATCGGAGATCTTCTCTAGCCATAGTCTGCCGGACTGCGCATGCGCAAAGTGCGGCTCATGGCTTTTCGCGCCGTTTGAGTGCAGGCGGTCCGGCTCCCGCCAGTTCCTCCTGACCGTCCTCGGCCGCGGACGGACTGATTGCTCTCTCGTGAACTCCTGTTTCATAAAGATAGAGAGAGCTTATTATTAGTCTTTATATATAGTTAAAAGTTATAGTTATAGTTCTTTCTTAGTTATAGTTAATAGTTCTAGTCGTAAAAAAAAATTGTTTTTCTTCAATAGTTATTACTGTAAATAGTTCAATGCCTGGGTTTAAGAAATGTGGTGAGTGCCATGAGGCAATGCCTGCCTCCGACGGTCATTCCCTGTGTATCAGGTGCCTCGGGGAAGGCCACATACCCCAAAAATGTCCCCATTGCTCAAAGCTCACAGCCAGAGCAAGAAGAGACAGGGACATGCGATTGAAGATCCTCTTATTTGACAAAGCCCTGCAGCCCCAAACCCAACAACCAAAGGGGCACGCAGAACAAACTAAGAAGATGAAGAGGAGACCATCTCCATTGTGATCCCTCCCACCTTCACGGACGAGTGTCAGTGATAAGCCAGGGACATCAGCGGCAGCTACCACACGCACCGCTGTAGAGCCGAAAGACAGCCGGAGTAAGTCGGCTCCGAGCCCCTCTATATCGGGCTCCACGGTCTCAGCCATTCCCTCGGTCTCCAAACTGGCCCATCACGATCGCCGGTGCCGACATGCTCTACATTGGCACACCCCTCGGTACCAGAGGGAACTTCGGCACCATCTTCTTCAATACCAGTGGAGATAATCCCTCATACAGTACTCTCCACTCCAACTTCCTCTCCACCGGAACAGTTGTTGGCATTACCTACCCATCACAGAACCAAGAAATTACTTTCTCTGTCACCAAGTCCGGAATTCTCGCCTGAAGTACGGTCACCATCCCCAGCGTACTCTGGGTACTCCCGTACCGGCCATGTTTCTCCATGATCAGGAAATTACTACCGTCATGATCGTTGGTCATCCAGCTACACCACCTATTATAGAGAGAGGTCACGGTCTCCAAGATCACACACGTTTTCGACCCATTCTGACTATTCCAAAAAGTATCATCGCTCCACGTCACCCTATTATCACCATAGGTCGTCGTCTCATCATCACCGGTCACCTCAGATACATTCCCATTCCTCTCTCACCCGGGAACATTCTGCTCCTCCCGCATCTTCAAGACCACCAACTCTGTCCGGGTCTCCTTCTCACACTCAACAACCTCTTTCCACTTGAGATCCCGAACCTGATCGATTGCCTACGGACCAATCTTCATCGTCCCCAGACGACGCAGTTTTTCAAGGAGACACCTCACGCTCGGATGACCTACACCAGTTTCAAGAGCTTTTTAAGAGAGTGGCAGAGAGCCAAAAGGTGCAAATGGGGGATGTGCAACAGAAACAACATTACCTCCTCTGTAATATCAAGCAGTCTTACCAGCCCAAGATCTCGTTGCCGTTAGACGAAGCTATTCTTGAAATAGCTGATGATATTTGGCAGTTGCCTGCATCTGTCCCGCCCATAAATAAAAAGGCGGATAAAAAAGTATTTCGTCCCTGCCAAAGGGATGGAATTTCTTTTTACTCATCCACAGCCCAATTCTTTGGTTGTGGATGCAGTACAGCAAAAAGCAAAGGTGCCCCAACATAAACCTATTGCCACGGACAGGGATAGTAAGCACCTTGACTTATTTGGCCGCAAAGTATATTCTTCCGCAACACTCACTCTGCGTATGGCCAACTATTCAGCACTGTTGGCGAATCACAGTTTTGACAATTATGCCAAACTTGTACCGCTGCTTCAGCACCTTCCAGAGGCCAAACGGGACATCTTGAACACAGTAATACAAGAGGGCTACACAGCCTCCAGAACGGCTCTACATATTACCCTGGATACAGCCGACACTGCAGCGTGCACGACTGCTACATCGGTCGTTATGCGCAGAGCATCTTGGCTGCAGCAGTCGTCTGCCCCCAAGGACCTTTTATCAAAAGTCGAGGATTTACCCTTCAACAGACAGAATCTCTTCTCCGATAAGACAGACCAACTCCTCCACTCGGGGAAAGAGTCCAGGACCACTTTAAAAACGTTGGGCATGTACACACCACCGTACCGTCGGAAACAATACACTCCCTACCAAAAGCAAAGACTCCTTCTCCGGCAACCTCCTCCGTATAGGCCACACGAGCAACAAAGGGGTAGACAATGCCAACAGCGAAGATGTTCACCACCCAAAGCGTCTTCCCAGCAGGGTAATAGACAGCAGGTTTGACGCGCCAGTTGAGGGATTGAGAACCATTCCTACTATCACCGGTCTGAGTGCTACAATGGCGATCTTCCACCAGCGCTTGAGACCATACCTCCATCGATGGGCCTACATCACCACCGACAAATGGGTCCTTCAAACAATTCGCCTTGGTTACACCATCCCATTCACGTCGTTGCCTCCCCCCTCTCCCCCTGCCCTGTCCCTTTTCAGGGACCCATCTCATGAGCCCTTGCTCAAGCAAGAGGTTACTCGTCTACTCACTGTAGGAGCAATAGAACCTGTTCCAAACGAGTTCAAGGGCAGAGGGTTTTATTCCCGATATTTCATAACGGAAAAGAAATCAGGGGGATGGAGATCAATACTAGATCGCCGCGGTCTCAACCGTTACTTACGAAAACAACGATTCCGAATGGTTACCCTGGCTACAATCATCCCAGCACTTCAGAACGGGGACTGGTTCACATCCCTTGATCTCCAAGAGGCATATTTTCACATTGCGATTCATCCGGCACACAGGAGATTCTTACGCTTTCAAATCAGCGCAGACCATTTCCAGTACAAGGTCCTGCCGTTCAGTCTCTCGTCGGCTTCACGGGTTTTCTCCAAAACCCTTGCCGTAGTGATCGCGTATCTTCGTTGTCTACACGTAATGATTTTTCCGTACCTCGACGATTGCCTAATCAGAGCTCAATCATTGCACGAAGCACGCCATGCTACAGAGACCACACACATGGTCTTCGAAGCGCTGGGTCTCATTCTCAATATCCCAAAGTCCTCGTTGGAACCGCACCAATCAATACAATTCATCGGCGCTCGTCTCGACTCTACACGCAAGCGTGCTTTATTACTGATAGAAAGGTTCCAGGCAATTCAGGATTTGATCCAGATCTTGCTCATCAGCCCAACGGTTCCCATACTACAGTGTCTGCAACTTATGGGACACATGGCTTCCACAACGTATGTCGTCAAACACGCAAGGTTACGTTTTTGCTGCCTTTAACATTGGATGGCAAGGGTATGCCCCCCAACATACGCGACGTACATATGACAGTAACGATTCCCACCCATGTCAAAGCGTCACTAGCTTGGTGGACAGTTCCAGGCAATCTAATGTTGGGTATACCCTTTCATCGCCCTCAGCCGTCAGCATAGCTTACAACCAATGAGTCACTCATCGGATGGGGTGCTCACCTCGGGCACGAACAAGTACAAGGTCTATGGACTCCCGATGAATCGTTGATGCACATCAACTTTCTGGAACTCAGGGCAGTGTACAAAGCCTGCCAACATTTCCTTCTCATCATTTGAGGACAAGTCATACGAATCCTTACCGACAATATGACAACCGTTTATTATATAAACAAGCAGGGTGGAGCCAGATCCCACTCCTTGTGCGCAGAAGCGGTACGTCTATGAAACATGTGCAACCATCACAATGTTTCTCTAATCACAGAATATCTCCCGGGCCAGCACAATGTTACAGCCAACGCCCTGAGCAGACATTTTTCTCTCAACCACGAGTGGAAGTTACATCCCACAGTGCTTTCTGCAATATTTCAACGTTGGGGATTTCTGTCAGTAGATCTATTTGCCACTCATCGCAACGCGAAATGTCCTCAATATTGCTCAAGAGTGGGAATTGGGCAAGATTCGAAAGGGGACGCTTTCCTATACAACTGGGGACATCACCTACTGTACGCGTTCCCCCCCACACCTTTGATACCCAGGGTCGTGGAGAAAATTATACAAGAAGAAGCCACGGTGATCCTAATAGCCCCCTCCTGGCCACGGCAAATGTGGTATCCTTACCTCCATCGTATGTCGATACGTCCTCCATATCCTCTACCGATACGACACGATCTGCTTTCACAGAATCATTGCTCCCTACTCCATCTGCAGGTAGACCATCTCGCACTGACAGCGTGGTACCTAGTTGGTTCCAACAGTCAGAAGTAGCATGTTTGCAATCTGTCAAACACATATTACTAAACAGTAGAAAATTATCTACACGAACTACTTACCTCTCAAAATGGTCCCACTTCTCATCATGGTGTTTCCAAATGGGCCCGAATCCGACTTCTGCTCCCATACAGTGCATCCTAGACTACCTGGTGCACCTCAAAAATTCTGGCCTTACCTGCACTTCCATTAAAGTACATATCGCTACAATAACCGCCTTTCACCAACCTGTCGAGGGATGTTCAGTATTCTCCCATCCGATAATGAAAAGGTTCCTGAAAGGAATGGCCAACTTGTACCCACATTATACCCAACCTGCGGACCCTTGGGATCTCGAAATGGTCCTGAATACTTTGATGGGCAAACCCTTTGAACCGCTAGCGACATGTGATCTTCGTAACCTGTCCATGAAGGTCATTTTCTTGCTAGCAATTACTTCCGCGAGGAGAGTCTGCGAACTAGCTGCTCTATCAGCCTCTCCTCCCTATGCGATATTCACTCACCAAGGGGTGATAGTGCGACCGCAACCGCGTTTTCTCCCCAAAGTGATCTCTCATTTTCACATCAACTAACCTATAGTTCTGCTTATCTTCCACCCCAAACCACACTCTTCGCCCGAGCATGCGTGCCTACACACTTTGGATGTCAGACAAGCGCTGGCCTTCTATATCGAGAGAACCAGACCTTTTCAAAAGGCGGACTCACTACTAATACCAATAGCGCACCGTTCTAAAGGCCGCCCATTGTCCGCGCAACGCATCTCCTCCATTATCGTGCAATATATAAGGAGTTGCTATAACCTGTGGAGCAAACCACTGCCGTCGACATTGAGGGCCCATTCGACCCGGGCTGTTGCAATGTCCACTGCTTTCCTCAAGGGAGTTCCATTGAGAGATATTTGTAGAGCTGCTACGTGGTCTTCCAACTTAACCTTCACTACACATTACGCCATCCCCAATCTCTTAATACCAGATTCAGCGGTGGCGTCAGCGGTGTTATCCATGGCTACAGCATATTAGCTCCAAACCTGCCTCCATTCACGAGCTACTGCTGTACATTCACCTACAGTGGAGCACCCACAGGACACTGCTCGAAGAAGAAGAAGAAGTTACTCACCTTGTGCAGTAACGATGGTTCTTCGAGATGTGTGTCCCGTGGGTACTCCACTACCCACCCTCCTCCCCTCTTCGGAGTTTCTCTATTTTATATCTTTCAGATCAAGAGGCAGGAGGAACTGGCAGGAGCCGGACCGCCCGCATTCAAACAGCGCGAAAAGCCACGAGCTGCACTTCGCGCATGTGCGGTCCAGCAGACTACGGCTAGAAAAGATCTCCGATCTGCGGCGCCGGGACAAGCCCGACACCTACAGTGGAGCACCCACAGGACACGCATCTCGAAGAACCATCATTACTGCACAAGGTAAGTAACTTCTTCTTACCAGCTCCTCAGTGTTCCTCCTTGGCTTTGTACAAACAAGGAGCTATCCTATTCCCTGAGGCAAAACTTTACAGGTGTTCCTGATCATCACCAGCTCAAGAGATGTTTAAAAACAATTCTGGTGTGGTGAGATTTGCCATAATATTGAGAGGATTGTCAATAGTGAAGCCTTTCTTCACCATTTCTAGCATACTGTCACCTACATATTACATATCTCTGGACTATTTGTTTGCATTTGAATGAACTAAATTATATGCCCCTTGGAATAGGGACTATATCATCTCATTCATTGGTTCCAACTCCAGAAGGGACCATTGGTACCAGTTAGTCTGACTCCCTAGAGCCTGAGCACACAAATTAAACACTGTAATAATAATTAATACATTGGCTCCTGAAGTTGATCAGTAATGGACAAATGACCAAGCAGTGGGACAGTTATGGTCAAGCCCGAGATCAGACAGAGAATGCTAAAAGCTAAGAATGTGGGTCTTCTATTATAGTATAATTATTGATTTTTTATATAGAGAGTAATACTTGAATATACAAGGTAAAGAGGATTGTCCTTGCTTATTAAATGCCTCACAGTTCTACCAGTCCTAAGAGATCAAACACATTACCCACCAGGTCACTTACTATTTCAGATCTTACCCAAATACAGGCATACAGCCAATTCTTTTAATCTAATCTATGATTTTTTAAAAAAGGAAAAAAATAGTTACTGTGGTTAAAAAAATCATTATACATACAGAGAGGAACAAAGTTCTTAGGCAGTCTCATAATAGAGAGAGATTGGATGCTGATTTATAAAAGTCCTTCCAGAACCATTTCCTTATGTCATAGTCCAATAGGTAGTCCGTGTGTAGAATTTGTTCAAATTCTTCCATGAAAATGTGCAGGGATATTCCAGCATAGGCGTGGTGACCTTGGTTTTGTGGCTTGAAGTTAACCTGAAAAAGTTTAAGCAGCTCTGAGATGAAAAAAGGATCAGGCTTTAGAGTTCTTTTACAACTGATGCTCAGCTGATAAACGTCTGGGTGGCATGGGATCTTACTAGGCATTCATTGAATGAAGAATAGTTAATGCACATTTCTGCTTTGAAGTAAATCCCTCTTTCCTAGCACACTCTGATAACTTGCTGCATTCATTAGAATAAGATAATTAACCATGCAAGCAGTTCATAGATTGTCTATAGTTCTCTTTGAAGTTTGTAGTAGACTATGCTATTATTATGCCACAAGTTTCATCTCAATATTAATATTCCTTTTTGATCTCTGAATCAATAGAATATAGTAGAAGACAGGAACATAAATTTATCATCTACAAGCTAATGAGATCACATTGTTAATCTTCTAACAGAAATAGGTAAACACAGACAAATACAATTACAAATACAATTTCCAATTTTTTCACAACACAGGTTTACATTTCAAAGAATTTAGTCTAGTTAACATGACTTTGATATCTAGCTACAAGGAATGACCCAATTTACCATTTCATATCTAATATGTTCTTAAAGGTTGATTTTTGAGTCACTTAGACTGCAGGTTGCTTTTAACCCTCACCGGCTCAGTGTCACTCCAGGCATAAAAGCAAACAGAAGACATAGATTCTTGGTGCTGTCTTTCAAATGTTTTGAGCATAAACTATTGAAAAATTAGGAGGAAGTAGTAGGCTTTTTGAAAAAACAAACAAACCCTTCACATTAGTTTCTTTCTTATTGCAGATTTCCTCTCCTACTTTCACATTCTAGTCACTTACCTTTACTCTCAACATAGCTGATAAATGATCAGAAAAAGAAAATGAAAAGATTATAACATAAGGGAGTTGCTCATCTGCATTTAATGACATTTTTTTTTACAAATATTGATTTAAAATTGTTATCTAAGAGCTGCAGAAGTGTATTTCCATGCTCTGTTTTGCACCAAAAACATCTCTACTTCCTATGGGATACTGTTGCCTTCGATTTATATAAGCTTTTGCTTGTAACAAATATGAGCTTCTCCTGCAAGGCTCTTTATATGAGCTTCACTTACAGTCTGCACACATTTACTGGAATGTGGCAAAAACAATTTGTAATAGGTCTGTCTCCTGGTGGTGTCCTTTTGAGATAAGGAAGATGAAATGGAATTGTGACTTGAAGTGAATGACAATGATTCCAATTGATGTCCATATTTACCACCATTTGCTAATCTTTATGTGATAAGATCAATTTAATTTGATTTTATGTCAAGGCTATATGATGGAGCTCATATTATTATGACATGTTCTGAGTGGTGCCATGAATGATGTAATATAGGGCCATATGCAGAATATTTGTTGAATTGATTATTAGTTTCAGTTTCCCAGATTATTCAAATTATAACCATGTATGATACAACTCCTCCTCCCTCCCCCCCCCAAATAATCCTTCCCCTGGATTCAAATAAGATAGGATTAGCATACAATCATATACTGTATAATTGAGACTGGATTCTTGAATGGGCCTAATTCTGGGATGCAGGGGAAGAATAATACTTCTCCTGTCCCTTTGTGCAAGGATCAGGCACAGTTAACTGCAGTCTTCCATAGTGGGCTCAAATTGTCCCAAAGAAAGGAAGAGAGAAAGAGGGCTATGGTCCTCTTGCCGGTTGGCACTGTCCACATGAGGTTAAATGCTACAGGTTAGCCCATAAAATGCAAAATTAAAATTGCCTTTCTGAGGGACAGTTTCCTGTTTCTATTTAATGGAATGTTAGACAAAACAAAGGAATACATTTATTCCTACTGGAGTTCCACAGTCAATGCACTTGGGACTGTAGCATAGTTTCAGCAGACATGCGGCAATTCTACAGTGTGAGCTGAATAAATATTTTTCCTCTTGGTACAGCCTATGCTGTAATAATCACAGTGGAAATCTAGGAGTCTTTTCTAGTATATAGCAATCTGACGACATAAGTGCTGACTCCTTGAGTGCTCTGGGCCTGGTGCACCCATTGCGGGGTACTCAACACCCATTGGCAGCCTTGTGGATTGGTTCCTTCACCTCCCAACCATGAGCGGGCCCTGTAGAATAGCTCCTCCCTCTCCCCAGAGATTCCTATCCACCAATGATCAGCTATTCAGTGGCATGCAGGAGGTGCTTGGTGGGAGGAGGAAGAGGTGGAGTGAGAGCCTGGGGGAAGGAGTGAAGTGGGGGCAAGACCTGGGATGTAGTGTGGATTGAGCACTCCCTGGAACTCTGGAGTTTGGCACCTCTGTTTATAGGGCTTTTACTCCTAAAGGAGGCCGAGTAAGAAAATTTAGTAGGGGCTTTACAAATAGCCACGTTCCTCTGATGGACATCTCCCTCTGTGTACCGTGACAGATGTTAATACAGCCAACATGTACATACTCTGAACACACTTTTAGCCCATTTGCATAACGCAAATCCCTTTATTTCATTTCCCCCTACAGTTTGTATCACTTGTTTTAAGTATTCTGTCCCACTGCAATTATCTGCTAGATCTACTTTCTGCTATATTGTTTCCCAAAAAATAAATGCCCAGAAAAAAGTTGTGGTGTAAAAGCCATTTAGACATCTTGTCCATGTTTAGCCAAAAATGACTAATGGGCAGCTAAACTGTAATCCCATAAATTCCCTTCTTTCCTGTTCACAAAAGTTCAAACTCATGGTGAAGAAGTCAGTGGAATTCAGCTATCTTCCCTGGGGGGCATAGGTCTAGCCATGAGTCTAGCTTCTAACAGATTAGATTCAAAAACCATTCTTGTCCTATTGTCAGTGTAACACATCATGTTGTAACTGGGTATTAGAGATGCCTCAGTACATGATATGTATCACAATGACAATAAAGGGCTTTATGTAAGTTACTCTTATTATCTGATCTAATCTCTTTTGGTGTTTTAACAGAGACTTATTGCTTTGGCACATGAACACCTCTGAGTTTGAGTCTGTGATTCTAGGCAATGTAACTGTTTGAAAATAATGGTGTACTCTTTTCCTGACTGCCTGAGGAGCACAAGCTGCATGCTGGTGAATTAAAACAAATCAAATGTCACCTCAAAAGCCAATTGAGATTTTAGAACAGTGATGGGCCATCTATGGCCCATCAGAGAATCTGACTGCAGGATGTGAGCCATTTTGCTGGCACTGACCTTCCACAGGCACTATCCACTGCAGCTCCCAGTGGCCACGGTTCTCTGTTCCCAGCCAATGGGAGCTGTGGGAAGTGGCAGCAAGTGCATCGCTGCAGCCCCTTCCCACAGCTCCCATTGGCCAGGAATAGAGAACCGTGGCCGCTGGGAGCTGTGGGGGGGCAATGCCTGAGAATGGTCAATATCAGCAAAATGTCCTGTGGTCCACAATCAAATTACCCCACTGTGCTGCAGGTTGCCCGCCATTGCTGCAGAGTAACATCAATGTATTTACGTACCATATTTACAAAACCCAGTTTCTCAAGTAGGGAAACGGAGTAATCAAGGAGATCATAAATTTTACTCTGCCCACATGCAAACCCAGCAGAATGTAAAACAAATAACAATACATCAACATCTCCCCTCCCCTCTAATCCCCCAAAATAACACCCACCCTAGCCATATTCGCTCTCCCCAGATGCACTGCAATAGAATGTCTTTTATTAGATGCTCTGAAGATGGTCTGAAATAAATTCAGATTAAGTTGATGTGTACTCACTTGCAATCAGTGTCCTGCGAGCAGCCCCCTCTCTTTAGTATGCTTTGGTTTAGGTGTTAAGTCAATGGCAATCTTTCAGCTGACTTCAGTGAGTTTTGGATCAGCCCCTTATATATCAAAGCAGTTCCAGCAAGATTGTTCTGCTGACCCCAACTATAGAGTATGGCATGGGATGGTAAGGGGTCTTGCCATTAGGTTGGTCCAAGACCACCATCGTAGGACTTGTTGACACTGCGACAATTTGCATCAGTAGGCTGTGAAGTCTATTGTGCATCCTGTTGCGTATTAATTGGCCTGCATAGTATGTGCTGGCACTCTTGAAGTGCTGTAGTCCATTTCAATGTCAGTGCTCACTGGGAGGGTGCATAAAAGCCAGTCAATATGCAGCACATAAGAACATAAGAACGGCCGTACCGGGTCAGACCAAAGGTCCATCTAGCCCAGTATCCTGTCTGCCGACAGTGGCCAGCACCAGGTGCCCCAGAGGGGGTGGACCGAAGACAATGATCAAGCGCTTTGTCTCCTGCCATCCCTCTCCAGCCTCTGTCAAACAGAGGCCAAGGACACCATTTTATCCCCTGGCTAATAGCCTTTATGGACCTAACCTCCATGAAATTATCTAGCTTCTCTTTAAACTCTGTTATAGTCCTAGCCTTCACAGCCTCCTCTGGCAAGGAGTTCCACATGCTGACTACACGCTGTGTGAAGAAGAACTTTCTTTATTAGTTTTAAACCTGCTACCCATTAATTTCATTTGGTGTCCTCTAGTTCTTCTATTTAGGAACTAATAAATAACTTTTCTTTATCCGCCCTCTCCACACCACTCATGATTTTATACACCTCTATCATATCCCCTCAGTCTCCTCTTTTCTAAACTGAAAAGTCCCAGTCGCTTAACCTCTCCTCATGTGGGACCCGTTCCAAACCCCTAATCATTTTAGTTGCCCTTTCTGAACCCTTTCCAAGGCCAAAATATCTTTTTGAGGTGAGGAGACCACATCTGTACACAGTATTCAAGATGTGGGCGTACCATAGTTTTATACAGGGGCAGTAAGATATTCCGTCTTATTTTCTATCCCTTTCTTAATAATACCTAGCATCCTATTTGCCTTTTTGACCGCTGCACACTGTGTGGAAGTTTTCAGAGAACTGTCCACGATAACTCCAAGATCTCTTTCCTGATTTGTCGTAGCCAAATTAGCCCCCATCATACTGTACGTGTAGTTGGGGTTATTTTTCCCAATGTGCATTACTTTACACTTATCCACATTAAATTTCATTTGCCATTTTGTTGCCCAATCACTCAGTTTGGTGAGATCTTCTTGGAGTCCCTTACAGTCTGCTTCTGTCTTGACTATCCTAAACAGTTTGGTATCATCCATAAACTTTACCACCTCACTGCTTACCCCTTTCTCCAGATCATTTATGAATAAGTTGAACAGGATTGGTCCTAGGACTGACCCTTGGGGACACCACTAGTTACCTCTCCATTCTGAAAATTTACCATTTATTCCTACCCTTTGTTTCCTGTCTTTTAACCAGTTCTCAATCCAAGAAAGGACTTTCCCTCTTATCCCATGGCCATGTAATTTACATAAGAGCCTTTTGTGAGGGACCTTGTCAAAGGCCTTAAGGAGTCACACAGTGAGATTCCTGGCATATATGAGGAGGGGTAAGGAGGATGAGTTGTGCAGGCTGCTCTCAATCAGGACCATAAGCAAGGGTGAGGCCACTGGCTTGCTTTTGCAGATATTGGAACTAAACTAGATGCTTGCAGTGTTGGGATTAGCAACAGTGGCAGATGACGCTAGCTAGGAGATGGATTGATACTCGTTGGAAAATATCTGACCTAATTAAGACTAATTAAACTATCTTTGATAGATCAGTATTGCTCTGACATAATTTTAATGTTTCCTTACATGATCAGTGGTATTAAAATCCATACTCAGATAAGTAAAATGAAGGCAAAAAACAACAAGAAGTCCTGTAGCACCTTGGAGACTAACAGATTTATTAGGGCTTAAATTTACGCAACTGTGTCCACGGAACTTGTGCCCTAATATATCTGTTAGTCTCCAAGATACCACAGGAGTCCTTGTTGTTTTCGCCGATACAGATTAACACAACTACTTCTCTGAGATTCTACAATGAGAGCAGTTAGGCTGGTAATTGCAGAATTAAGCAGACATTAATCTAACAATGGCCATCTCAACCCAGATACGTAGAATGGAAATGGCCTATACATTAGTCAGATGGATAACAAGATGGCACCCTGACAGAATTTCAGAACCCTGTGAGCACAGTTGCATACGCAAATATATGTGCACGCATAGTTGCTTAAATGGCCATTTTCTTGCATAATAATTGTGGTTGAATGTACGGTCACAGCAATCATATGAGCTGATTATGTTACACATGATACTGTAGAATGACAATATCCCACCATTGTCCATCCCAAAGCAGGGCATGCTACAAAGAACTGTCTTGAGAAGGCAATGTTAATTATCATGTATTTGCAGTAGGGGCTCTGGTCAGGAGTCAGAACTCAGTTGTGCTAGGTACTGTACACACCCATATAGATGCTCCAAGCTCCAAAGGATTTAGATTCAGGGCTGTGATGAGGAGTCAAGTAAATCCATTTCTTTGCATTAAAAGGTGGGGAGAGTATTGCTACTGGGTCTTGTTGTGCAAATACTTGCAGCATTTGTGTCAGGATTAGACCTTTCAACTTCAAACCAGGACAGGTGCAAAGAAGGGCTGCTATGATGATCGGAGGAATGGGAAACCTATCTTCTGAAAGGAGACTCAAAGAACCTGCCTTGTTTGAGCCTCACAAAATGAAGGCTGAGAGGAGAAATGATTGCTGTCTATAAATACATCAGAGGGAGAAATGCCAGGGAGGGAGAGGAGTTATCTGACTTAAGTGTGAATGTTAACACAAGAATAAATGGATATAAACTGGCCATCAGTTTAAATAACAAGTTTAAGCTTGAAATTAGACAAAGGGTTCTAACAATCAGAGGAGTGAAGTTCTGGCACAGCCATTCAAAGGGAGCAGTGGGGGCAAAAACCTGCCTTCAAGACTGAGCTTGATAAGCGTATGGAAGGGATGGTGTGGTGAGATTGATCCATCTACAATGTTAGCAGCAAAAATCTCCAATGGCCAGAGATGGGGCACTAGAGAGTAAGACCCTCAGCCCTGGTGTACACTAAGGAGTTATTTCAAAATAACAAGCAGAGCGTCCACACTACCAGGCCTGTTATTTCAAAATAGGGGGCTTGTTATTTTGAAATAACAACTCCTGCTTTCCGTGAAGAATAATGCTTATTTCAAAATAGTTATTTTGGGAGTTATTATTTCAAAATAATTTCCTAGTTCTACAGGAAAATAATGCCCTCAGTTCTACAGTCTTTAAATTGTGATCCGAGGATTTCAGTAACTTGCCAGACTATGGGTCTGTTTCCGGAGGAGATGAGTGAGGTTCTGTGATCTGCAGTGTGCAGGTCAGACTAGATGATTACAATTGCTGATTCTAGCCTTAATAACTGAGACTAAATGTTGTTTGGTAAGAAGCCCAGATTGAATTGGAGACCTCAAGTCAGAGAACATGTCCTTCAGTTCAAGCAAGGCTTCTGTTAGGAACAAAATATTCACATTGTGTTGGACAAAAAATAAATTGTAACAGCTGCCTTAGTAGTTAGAAACTAAATAGAGGCTTCAGAACACATTTGAAATTTAGATTACAAGTTTAAATTGCAAAATGAGACATTGATAAATATGATGCCAAGAA
Organism: Rafetus swinhoei; assembly: GCA_019425775.1. Lineage (NCBI taxonomy): Eukaryota > Metazoa > Chordata > Testudines > Trionychidae > Rafetus > Rafetus swinhoei. The sequence continues at coordinate 46,215,094 of CM033449.1, forward strand.
TTTTTATTTTTATTGGGCTAAAATGTGACTAACAGCAGAGCGACTGCAGTGGCTAAGGGATATTTGCTAGAGTGGAAGGAACGTGGTGCTATTAAAGCTGTGATGGGTACTGCAGCTCAATGACTGGATAATATAGGGAGATGATACTGTCCAAGATTGAAACCACCAAGAATGGTATGTACCAAGAAAGACAAATTCTGAACCCAGCTCTAATAACAGATGGAATGTGAGAAATAATGAAACAATCAAAGATCCTGATAGTTTTAGAGAAAAAGGAAAGGAAAAACAAACCACTCAGAAATATGTAATAAACTGTAACTCTTAAAAAATATGAGTACTTTTTAGCTGTGGTGTCTTAGCATTTTAAATGGTGGGATTTGCAGTAAGACCATAAATCAAGGAGGGAGAAAAAGAAAATCTTCCTCTAGATCCAGGAAAGCATCACAACTATCAAATCAATTCTAAAATCATACTATAAATCAAAGCCAGTTATCTGGACCCGGGAAGTGTTTAGATTACCCAGCCAGATCTAGAAACTAAAAATCTGAACTAAGTAGATAACAACTGATCATTACTTAGAACTAAAGTCAACTCTCTGGTGCTGGAGAAATGGCTAGGATATGAGCCAAAAGCATAAGGAGAGATGTCCAAATACAGTCATAACAATTTATCACCTAATCTGAGTGGAGATAAATTTAATCCAGGGACCCAAACATTGATAAAGCAGGCAATATAGCCTATGATGACAAGTATTAGCACCACCTCTAAAAGAAATACTAACAGAAGCTCAGGATTGTACCACATTTAAACTGTCATCGTGATTGAAGAACTAATATTATGGTGTTGAGATATTCATTATTGTGTTATTTAGCATTTATATTGTAGTAGAGCCTAAACACCACAAGCAGGCTGGGCCCATTGTGCTAAGCACTGTCCAGACATATAATAAATGACAGCCTAGGCCCCAAAGAACTTTACTGTTTAAACAGCCTAGGCCCCAAAGAACTTTACTGTTTAAACAGGGCTCAATAGATAGATGACAGAAACAAGCTGTTGGGGATGCTGGAGGTAGGGCAACAGGGTAATAAATACAAAAGGATCTGAACAACTCGGCTATTCAAGAGAGCAATGATCATAGCTTGCCACCTGCCTTGCCATGATCGGGTTGAACTTCACTGACTACACTTGGGAAGAGGTGAGTTGGGAGGAAGGAGTTAGCAGGAGGTAGAGTAATGGTTTTTACAGATTTTCAGTGGAAGTTTCTAACCATGTAGGGACTGCCTGGGCGAAAGCATGAAAGTGATTCTTTGGAGAAGCAGAGACATGGGAAATCAAAGCTGGCACAATAGCACTGTGAAAGTGGGAGTTGAACTTGCAATAAAAGAATAGGCTGAATGGGAAAGGTAAAGCTAAATTGTTGAGGGCCTCATAAATTAGCACAAGAAGATTGTGTTTGACAAAGTGGAAGAGGGAGAGTCATTGGGGGGGACTTGAAGAGGGAGAAGAAATGGAACAGTGAGCCAAGAGATGATTGTAACAGCTGTGTTTTGATTGAACTTGAGTGGAACTGGGTCATAAACCTGAAGTCCACAGAGGAGATTATGGCAGTCAAAGCATGAGATAATCTTGGAGGAGATTTTTGGCAGTGTGCGGAGAGAAAAGATCAGCTCTCAGATGTGTTGTGCAGGAAGAAGCATGAAAATCTTGACATAGCCTCCTTCTTTGACCCACACATCCAGGCTGAGTCAAAAATAAACCCAAGATTATGGGGTTTCTGAAATGGGGAGGGTGGCTGTGCTGACCACTGTTAGTGTGGACCATTTGTGGGGAAACATCAGGAGCTCTGGCTACATTCAGTGTTAAGTGCCAACAGGCCATTCAGGAGACATCAGAAAAGATAGCTCCAAATCAGAGGGGCAGATTCTTGAGACATCAGCAGAAAGATGGTATTCAGAACTATCCTTGCAATGTGATTACCCAGAGATTAAGGGAGATAGAGGGAGAAGAGAAGAAGGATGAGGACACAGCCAGTTGGGACTGCCATCACTAGAGATAGAGGTGAGAAGGAGGATTTCTTTTGGATTTGATTTATAACACGTTTGGCAAAGGCAGATCAAACCAAGAATAGGCTCTTGGTTGCATATATTTATTATAAACAAAAACAAACAGAAACATTGAGAGTGCTCTTATTTATCAAAAATAACATGAGTAGGCTAGAGGTAGAGCCCGAGACTGAAGAATGCTGGGGGATATGTCAAAGGGCTTTCTGAAGCAATGACTTCCACTAGGCTTTGTCTATGCTGGGAATTGAACAACTCATCTGAAGTGGATTTTACCCACGAAAGCTCATGATTCTATATCAGTGGTCACCAACCAGTAGTTTGGGATCTATCGGAAGATGCTGGAGCCTCTGACAGGTGATCCTGACTGATTTGGCCAGGAAGCTATCAAACGCTGGCACTTCAGTTGCTCCTCCTCCCACTGTCATGCTGCTCCTGCCCTCTGCCTTGGAGGTGCCCCCCTGGGAGCATCCTGCTTGCTGTGCAGGGTGTGGGAGGGATAAGGGGGGGGCGCTGATGTCAGTGTCCCTCCTCCCCCCACTCCTGTACCCTCTCTCCACACAGACAGAAGGGGACAGAGGGAGGTTGTCAAGGCAAATCTCTGTCACTCTTACACACTGTGCGTGTCTCTGTCATTCTCACAAACGCACACTGTCCATCACTCTCATCTCCTGACCCAACACATACGTGAAGGGTTGTTGTAACTTCTGTTACTGCTTGCAAAGTGGGTTATTTTTGGTTTTTGACTGGTCTGTAAATGTCATCATTTTCATTTTTCTCTTATGCTTAAATTTAATTCTTTGAGTAGTGAGTTCTAAAATGCCTAACCGGTAGTGGCTGAAGTAATTATCCCTGTGGTAATTGTGCTCCTGGAAGTGGCTGGCATGTCCCTGTATATTTTTAATAGAGATGTAGCCGTGTTAGTCTGGTCTTGCTGAAACAAAAGACAGGACTATGCAGCACTTTAAAGACTAACAAGATGGTTTATTAGGTGATGAGCTTTCGTGGGCCAGACCCACTTCCTCAGATCAAATTGTGGAAGAAAATTGGCATGAACATATATACCAACAGGATACAATCAAAAAAAGTGAACATATATAACATTGACAAATCAGATTTTAGAACAGAGAGGGGATGAGGGTGGGAGGTTAGTGTCTATGAGATAATGATATTAGGGGTGATAACTGGGGAAGCTATCTTTGTAATGGGTAAGATAATTAGCATCTTTGTTAAGGCCCATTCGTAAAGTGTCAAATTTAAGCATGAATGACAGTTCAGAAGCTTCCCTTTGTTAAGGCCCATTGTAAAGTGTCAAATTTAAGCATGAATGACAGTTCCTTGTGTTAAAGTCTCTTTGAAGCAGGATGCATGTAGTGAGGTCGTTGAGACAATGCCCAGTCTGGTTGAAATGGCAAAAAACTGTTTTTTCTTTGTGAAACTGTCTGATGTCTGTTTTGTGTGCATTGATTCTTTGGCGAAGTGCCTGAGAAGTTTGTCCAATATACATAGCAGACGGACACTGTTGGCACATGATGGCATAAATTATATTTCTAGATGAACAGGAATATGTGTTCTTGATCTTGTAACTGAGATGGTTAGGTCCAATGATGGTGTCAGCAGAGTAAATATGTGGACAAAGCTGGCAACGGGGTTTGTTGCAAGGGAAAGTTCCAGGGTTGGTACTAGTGTGGTATGTCCTGTGGTTGTTGGTAAGAATCATCCTGAGGTTAGGTGGTTGTCATAGTCTCCTATAGAAATAAAATAAAATCACTTGCTATTTACTTGCCTTCCCCCTCTTTGTTAATTCTCTTGCCAAACACAACAATGGTGACGTGGCTATATTGTCACAAAGGCTCCAGCAGTACACCAAGGTGCATCTAATCCTAAATTGGGAGAAAAAGGGTTTTATAAAACTCTGAAAGGATGTCTACTGGGTAATCTTTTCTCAACAATAAACTAAATATAACAATATCCCTGAAGTGCACAGTAGGTGGCGATGTGCAGCTACTTTTCTGTGTGAGCTTATATATGAGCCATTTATTTGACATTTGATTATAAAAGTACCACATTTACATCAAATGAGGTCTGAGACAATATTTTAAATGCTATCAGTTTCATATATATGTTAATATTTGTTTTAAGTCTGTTCTAAATTTTAGTATATCATAAATCTAGTTGCTTTTATAGGTCAGATCCCAGAAGAAATCCAAGCAAGAGATTGAAATGTAGATAAGAAAAGAAAATTTCCTTAGGCTGTCATATATAAAAATATTAAGTAATTCTTAGAAATCAAGTTATTAATTCCCCAAACACATGGGTACACAGAGTCTATGTGAGTATTTTAAATCAAACTGAAAACCTAACTGAAATACTAATGGAAACATTACTGCTCTCCAGTAAAAGTAATGTGTTCTTCAAAATGTTTTGAGTCTATTCTTACTTCCTTAATGATTTGGGACTTTTCTGTGCTTATACAGCAGGGGATATAGTCAACACTTGTTCCACATTCAAAGGCCAGGCTCCTAAATTACTTAGTTCTTTTCTTGCTTATGTGTGCATAACTCTCATAAACTTCACAGTTGTTTGCACTGCGTCTACTGTGAGTGCAAATTTCATCTGCATTAAATTATAAAGTAGTGGAATGTAAGTTTTTTTCCCAGATGAATCCAGTGCTTGTAAAAGGTGTTAGAGGGAGAATCTGGGAGATGGAAGTCTTCTAGGTTGCTTTATAGCATCAGGCCAATGTAACAGAACCTTTTGGACTCAAGGCCAGATTCTGTGCTCACACCAGTCTGAGCCCTTTGAACTAAGTATTGTATTAGGCTCTTTGGATTAGGTTCACAAGGGGGGCTGTATGTGCCTAACTGCCACTTTAGACATGGAAATCCAACATTTGAAGCACCGCTGGCAGCTCAGCTGCTGTCTAACCCTGTAGGTGCCTGAAATATCTAAGAGTTGGATTTGAAAAGGTGCCTAACTCCCATTAATTTCAGTGGGAATTATGTGCTCAAATGCCTTTACAGGTCTAGGCCTCAGCCCCTAAGTTTTTACCATAAAAGTCCCCAGGTGCCTACATTTCTGCTGCTGAGCATGTGCAAACCTGCTGAACTGCTCGGCACCTAACTCTTGACTAAGCCCCAGTAAGATTCACAAACTAGCAGTTCCTCTGCTTATCTTGCCTGTGGGATCTGATTCCCCAGATGTGCTCAGATCAGGCCTAACCTGTACAAATAGTAGTGATGGGCCAACCTCCCTTTTACCAGTATCACAGTGTTTAGTGCAGGGTTATTGGGTATAAGGGGTGTATCAGCACAACTTTCTCCTCCTCCTCAGTTTTTGTTGAGAAAGGGCTGACCTGGCTAACATACCTAACCCCTGGAGCATGTTTATGGCTGTGAATCTGCAGCAGAGATAGGCTTTTAACTCCAGGCTAGAGGGAGGTGCCTAACTCCATTTTATGGGTAGAGGTTGACCTCACCCCTTTTTTGGCAACTTCTGGCTGAGGTGGCTCCTGACTCTGCTGGTTTCTGTGAATCCCTTTTTAGACACCTAATTCTCCACCCCGCTGCATTGTATGGGATGCCTGGGTGCCTAATTAGAGGTTGTAAATTCCAGCAAGCAGCCAGGAGCTTAAATATTAGGTGTTGCAATGCTGTTTGTTGCCATGCTTATGTCCCTTTGTAAAGAGAGCCTTTTGAAGCCAGAACTGCAGGAGACCAGTTGTTAAGCTGGGGGGCAAGAGGGAGATGGAGGGGGAGACAAGGAAGGAGGAGTCAAGGCTTTTCTGGTTATTCAGGGTGGTTATAGCTACAGAGCTAGGCAGCAAGAAGCCCTCCTCAAGTGTGGAGAGGCCTCAGATGGAATGAAAAGGCACCAGATGGAGTGAGCCCAAGGAGGGTTGGACTGAATGGCAGTTAGAGGGAAGCAGGCTCGAAGTTGAACTACTAAGAACGTAAGAACGGCCATACTGGGTCAGACCAGTGATCCATCTAGCCCAGTATTCTGTCTGCCAACAGTGGCCAATGCCAGGTGACCCAGGGAATCATCAAGTGATCTTCTGTCACCCATTCCCAGCTTCTGGCAAACAGAGGCTTGGGACACCCTTCCTGGCTAATAGCCATCGATGACCTTGTCCTCCATGAATTCATCTAGTTTTGTGTGTGTAACTCCTGTAAATCTTGGCCTTTCCTCTGACAAAGAGTTCAACAAGTTACTAATAGGTGGTACACTGAGAAACTAGAACCTCCCTAAAGGTACATCTACGCTGCAATGCTATTTTGGGATACCAGAGGTATCCCGAAATAGCTACCCCATATCCAAGGAATGTATCCACTATTTCAAAATAATTTTCAAAATAACGGACGTGCTATTTCACCATCCCTGTAAACCTTGTTGTACGAGGGATAAGGGATGGCTTGAAATAAACCTTTATTTCAAAATCTGGCGCTGTGTAGCCTATTTTGAAATAAAATCAAAATAAGATATGCAATTTGCATAGCACAAATTGCGTATCTTATTTCGATTTTAGAGTGCAGTGTAGACATACCCTAATACACTTTTCCTCTGAATAATTAAATAATTAACAGACACAAAAAGTAAATGGCACTAATGGAATCTAGTAATGGAAGTAGAAGACCAGCAATCAATTACCCAGGGTGGGCACAGAATGCACAATGTTTGACTGCTTGTTTCGTGGCCACTGGCATATGTATACACTTGGTACAAGCAGCTCATGGCCATGCAAGCCCAGGTACAGCATCCTGAGGCCAGAATTGATGAACTGGAAGAGCAGAAACACACAAAATTGTTTATAGACACATTGTGGAGCAGGCCCACCTCAGAACTGACTTCCCTGATCTTCCAGTTGAGGATGCCAGTGTCATGGTGGAAGGGCACCGAGGTGCCATATTACCTATATATGGAACTATTCTGACTGAGATAGTGGACACTAACAGCTCCTCAGGCACCCCGGAAGTCTCTCCAGGGGTTGAAATTCTAATGGTGAGACAAAGCCTGACAGTGGTGACACAGATTTATCACTAGGAATGTAGCTAATTGTGTATGTGATGACTGTAAGAACTGCTTGGAGACGTCCCTGTCAGGTGAGAAGGTAGCAGACTTCATCAGACATCTGTATAGACCTCTGATGACTTCTGGAGCATAACCCTGTGGTCATGGTACACACTGAAAGAATGAGCCTGCAAGCCAACTTTAAACAACTAGATAGAAGGCTTAGGTCTCAGGCCTCAGTGGTAGCATTGTCTCAAATGCTTCAAGTTTCATGCACAAGACCAGCTAGGCAGGGAGACCTTCAATGCCACTCTGGTCAGCAAGAAGCCTCACCAGCAAAACCCCTTAGGCTACATCTAGACTGCAGAGTTATACCGGAAAAAGATACGCAAATTGCGAACCGCCAAATTTCAGAAAAAACTCCTTTCAGAACATCCTAATTCCTCTCACCGAGAGGAATACAGGGATGCTGATAGAATGCACCCGCTTTTATGGAAACTGTTCCGAAAAAGTGGACACATTCCCTGGATGTGGCAGAGCTTTTCCGGAATATCTGTGGTAACCCAGAAAAACTCTGCAGTTTAGACATAGCCTTAGACACCTCAGCGTTCCCTGTGCCATAATCAGGCCCACAGCTTATACAGGTGAGAGGTTATAGAAGCAATCTCACCAACTCCAAACAGGTTCTCCCAGTCCTAAAGGACCAGCCACAGTCCCAGGTCAATTTATACGTCGGATCTTACCCTACAGAGCACACTGTGCCAATCCTTTAGCATCTAAAATATAACGGTGTATTGATAAAAGAAAGAAAAGGTTGAGAGTGAGATTATTAAAGGGAATACATCACATACATCAAACACCCAGTTCTTGATGCAGGCTTATAGCAGAAATGTTACAAGCTGCCAAATTAAAAGTCTCTGGTGTACCTCCTATGTCAGGATGGGCCATCAGATCCTTCCTGGTTCTCTTCCATAGCAGGGTGCTTCTGGAATCAGGAGCAGGATTGAAGACAAAATGGAGGCACCCTCCTGGTACTTCTATAATCTTTTTCTCCTGGGTGTGTGTGCATCCCAAAATGGGCTGGTCACATGACCCACAAATCAGTTTCTGTCCTTTTTAGGCAAGGGGCCATTGTGTGTTCCTCAGGTGTCAATTGGCGACACTCAAGAGCCATTGTCCATGCAGTAACAAGCAACAGCCTCTCCCAGCAGAAAACATGTACAATATAAATACAAAGCCAATATTCATAACTTTACGCACACAGCTTGCACGAATACATGAGTAGCCTGGACAGAGTCAGCACAGCATAAACTTTTGTTTGACACCTCACATGGCCCACTTTGTACCAAATTTGTGGCAAACACACACCAGTGGGTGCAACAGTGACCTACCTGCCTGCTCATATTAAAATCCAATAACATGACACAGGTACTGGGAGCCCCTCCCTGTGCCCTTAGGACCTACCCCCCCAGCTCCCAGGGGTCCCTGTGTCTCCAGATCCCCCCATTCATTCCCACCCAGCTCCCAGTCGGCTTCTCCTGTGCTCTCAACCCAGCATCCTCCCCACTCCCATGACCACTCCACGTGCCCCCAGTTCTGATCCCACCCCGCATGCCCACCCAGTTCCCACTGGAGCTCAAATGCCCCCAGGTCCCACCTGCCCAGTTCCCAGGGGGCCCCCTCCCTGTGTTCCAAGCATCCACCCCCCCATTCCTAGTGGGGCCCCATCCCATGCTCTCAGTAACCAGCTGCCCCAGTTCCCTACTGGCTCTTCCCTCTACCCTCAGACACATCCCCACAAGTATCAGAGTGTGCTCTCTGCCCCTCAGGTCTGAACCCCACCTCCAACCTCCATGCCCACCTTGCTCCTAAGAGACCTGTCCCTGGGCCCCAGTGACCAGCCCCAGGTCCTGCCCCACCCCCACCCCCAAGGCTGAGCCCCCAAGCTTCCAGGGCACACTTCCTGTGATAGAAAGTCCCAGTCCCCTAGACCCCCATCCTTGTGACTCAGGTCCCAATCCCACTCCCAGAGGCCCTCTCCCTGTCCCCCCTAGGTCCCAGGCCTCCTTCAGCTTCAAGGGGCCCCACGCTGTGCCCTCAGGTCCCAGCCCCCTCAGCTCTCAGTAGGCCCGCCCTGCCCCCAGGTGCTAGTCCCCCAACTCCCTGAGGACTCCCTCCATGTGTCACTGGATTTATTAACCCTCCATTCCTAACCCTAACGCTAACCCTGCACCCTCACCCCTAGGCAGCCCATCCTTGTTCTCCCAGATCCCAGCCCCTGCTGGCCCTATCCAGGTACCTGTGGGCCCCTCTCTGTGCCCCATGTGCCTGCACCCCCACTCTCAGGAGGCCCCTCTCTGTGCCCCATGTGCCTGCACCCCCACTCTCAGGAGGCCCCTCTCTGTGACCCCATGTTCCATCCCTCCCAGCTCCTGAAGGGTCCTTTCCCTGAAACCTCAGGTCCCACTCCCCTCACTCCCTGTGGGCCCCCTTCCCATGCCCTCAGTTCTTAGCTGCCCCAGCTCTCTGAGAGTTCCATCAGATTGCAGCCCCCTCCATCTCTAGCCAGTTCCCAGTGGGAAACTCCCTGTGCCCACAGGTCACAGCTCTCCACTCCTAATGACCCCTACGCACACCCACACCTGGGACCTGCAGATCTGAGCCCCCCCCTCCCCGCCATATCCTCCCAGCTCCCAATGGGCACTTGCTTATGCCCCCCAAGGTCAAATCCTTCCCAGGTCCCAGGGTCCCCTCCCTGGGAATTCAGCTCACAGCCCCTCCAGCTCCCTGGAGGGGGGGCTCCTCCCTGTGCCCCCAGTTTGTTACTCCTCCCTGAAGGGGCCATATCTGTGCCACTAGGTGCCAGCTCCCAGCTCCCATTGGGTCTTTCCCCGTGCCCACAGGTCCTAGCCCCCTATTCTAAGAGGCCCCTTCTTGTGCCCCCAGGTTACAACCCCCTACTCCCAGTGGACCCCCCATCCCTGTGGCTCCAGGAGCCAGTCCTCTCAGGTCCCTGGGGGCCCCTCCTCATCACTTCAGGTCCCACCCTGCCTAGTATTGAATGGGCCTCTCTCTGTGCCACCAGATGCCAGCTCCACTGGTTCCCTTGGCTTCTTCCTTTGCCCACAGGCCCCAGCCTCCCCTCTCCTAGGGGCCTCTCCATGTGTCCCCAGGGCCTAGCCTCCAACTCCAACTTCCTATGTCCCCCAATTCCCCACCCCCCAGGTTGTAGGGGCCTTTCTCTGTGACCATGAGCCTAGTTCAAACTATGCCCATCCAGCTCCCCATGGGCCCCTCCCTGTGCCAACCTCCCCACTCCCAGGGGTTCTTTTCCATGTGCCTAGGCCCTATTCTCCTCACTCCCATGGGGACTTTACCTATGCCCCAAGATCTAGGCCCCCCATGCACACCCAGTTCCCACTGGGCCCTTCTCTGTGCTTGGGGACTCCTCTCTGTGTCCCCGGGTTTCAGTCCTCCCAGCTCCTGGGAGAATCTTCCCCTTTGCCCTCATGTTCCAGCCCCCTGCCCTCCAACTGCCAGGGGGCCCCTCTTTGTGCCTCTGGACAGACTGTCAGAAAACAGGCATGGCAGCCTCACACTGGCTGATGCTGCACATGACATTCGCTGTAGCTGCTGATGTCCCCTACATAGACCGGCGCATCTGGCCACAAGCACAGACAGACCTGGGATGACTAGCAGCGGGTCTTCAACTTTCTATAAAGGAGGCTGCATTTCTGCATCCCTGTGAGCAGCTTGCCTTGACCTGCTGATGTAAAGGCACAGAACTAGGACTATCACCACCAGGCTGGAAGCGGGTTGCTGTAACTGTGTGGTTGCTCCAGCTTGATATCAGACTGTTGCCAACCAGGCTGGTGTTAGGAAGTTGATCCTTGGTCAGGCGACAGAGATTTCTGAGGCAAATGGTTGGTTTGCTGCAAGGGGGCAGGTACATCATATATTCCTGAAGTTAATTGCTGGCTATGAGAGAATGGGGTTTCCTTACTGTGCTGGGACCACTGATAGGACTCATGAGCCCATAGTTTGCCCTCCCCAAAGAGCACAAGTATATAAATTGTAATGGGTGCTACTCCACTCTTACAAAGGCCAATTTACGAATGTCAGCATGGACTGCATGGGGAACATTCATGATGCCAAAGTTTTTTTCATCAGTCTAAATTCATGGACAGGATAGGACACCATCCCCATCAAACAACATTGTCCTATAGGGAGTTACTCTCCCCACAGCGCGGGGACTCCACATACCTCCTTTTTCATTGGCTGATTTCAGAGGCCCCGGCAAAACGAGGTTTAGTTATTCTTTCAGTAGGCGTAGTACGGTTGTTGAATGTGCTTTTGGCAGACTGAAAGCCCAGTGTCACAGACCCCTTTGGACTCCAGTGTCATCAGCGCTGTCTTGCCGTGCTCTTCACACCCTTTGTGAAGCCAGAGGTGCGCCATTTCCTCCTGAGTGGACCTATGTCAGCAGGAGGGGCCTCCAGATCAGAACCTTCAGCCAGCAATTGCAGCAACCACAGCAGGAGCAGAATGTTCCTAGGCCACAGAAGTTAGGGCTGTGTGCTCAGACATCATGGCCTTGCATGGCTCAGTAGAAGGGGGATGCGTTTGTGTAGGGTGGGGTTGGTTCAGTACTTGGGGAGGGGTGGGACTGTGAGTGCCATGCAGTATACTTATGAATGACATGACCACTTATAAAATGAGGGGGTGGAGTGGTTCACAGCATGGATTCATATAAGGATATGATTGAAGGATTGCGGTACCTAACTCTATGGCAATGGTGTTTGCTTACTAATTCCTAATTGTCCCTGGCCATGTTTTTACTTTTATTATTTTAAATACACTCTGTATGATATCCTGCAGTGATAGCCATAAACTCTCCTAATGACATAACAAACTTTATTTGTATTAGAAGAGTACAACTTTCACCCACTGCCAGGCAGGCCAGCTGCCATTTCTATATCAGAACACCAGTAACAACAACAAAAAATGTAAAAGTGCTAGATCAACTGCAAACAGTGAAAGCAAGTACAGTTCAGACACCCCAATCATAATGTGTGACCTGGCCTTCCCCCTACTGTCCTTTCCCTTCTGCCCCTGTTTGCTGTGCACGTGGTGTAGGCATCCAACAGAGAAGGGTGAGTATGAAGGGTTACATGTGGGAAGTTTGTCCTGCCCAGGCATTCATGGCCACCCATCCATGGAGTCTTCCAAGTTGCTTCTGGACTGGAGCACAGAGTATATAGAGGAGTCTCAGGCCATGGAGTGGGTGATGCAGCAGGAGCCAAAACTCTTGCTGTTATTAGTGGTCTGAGCTGCTGACACAATTTTCTGCTGAGCTCTGTCCTCCTCCCTTTGGCACTATTCCTGTTGCAGGAACTGCCAAGCAAGTGCCCACTCTTGTGCTGAAACCACATCCTCAAGCTTGCAGCCAGCTGCAGCCTTTTCTCTTGCCTTGACCTTTGCTGCTCCTCTAGCTGTAATCCCCTCTGTCTTTGGGACTGGCCCTACTTGTTGGCTCTGGCCGGAACGTCTACTTTGAGTTCGTCATGGACACTTCCTCTTGGACTAGTGTAGGAAGGTTCATTAGCCCAGTCTGGTACTGTGGAGTGGACAAGCTTGTAGAGAAGCTGCAGACAGTAAAGACTTGAAGGGCCTGGAACAGGACAAGACACAGACTCATTGTCTCAAATAGCTCAGTGCAGGAGCACAGAAAAAATACTTGTGGAATTTCAAGGACATAAAACATTACTTTTCCAAACTGAACTTCAGGACATTGTGCAGGGAATGTGGCAAGCCACAAGACGCTCCTCGGACACAGCCACATTAACCACAGCAAAAAGAGGGGCCGAGACAACGATAAATTAACAATTCACAGTTGCTTTTTTTTTTCTTAGATTACAGAACTACTTGGACTTGGGAAGTGTGCCATCAGTGGCTGTGCTGCAAAAGCTTTTTCTATCATTTCAGGCCTTCCACATTCTGGAGCATGTTTGTGGTGCCCAACTGGCAAAGAGAGAGAGATGTTATTCCAAGCTGCTGGTGGGAATCCTGCAGTATAAGCAGACAATGGTCAGTTAGCATACATGCCAATATATCATATCTCTGCGTGGCGTGGGCAGGTAAGCTATTGAGCTGGCCCTGGAAAATACACCCTTCCCTCACAGGACTTCTCATAGAATTATAGGGTGTGTCTAGACTACATGGCTCCGTCGACGGAGCCATGTAGATGAAGCAGGACGACAAAGAGAAATGAAGTGGCGATTTAAATAATCGTTGCTTCATTGAAATCAAAATGGCCGCCACACTGTGCTGATCAGCTGTTTGTTGGCGCAGCGTGGCAGTCTAGACGGGGATCTGCCGACCCCAGAACCCTTTGTCGGCAGATCCTGTATGCCTCGTGAAACGTAGCTTACAGGATCTGCTGACAAAGGGGTTCTGGGGTCGGCAGATCCCCGTCTAGACTGCTGCGCTATGCCGACAAACAGCTGATCGGCACAGCGCGCCGGCCATTTTGATTTAAATGAAGCAGCGATTATTTAAATCACTGCGTCATTTCCCTTTGTCGTCCTGCCTCGTCTACATGGCTCCGTCGACGGAGCCATGTAGTCTAGACAGACCCATAGAATCATAGAACCATAGAGATGGAAGAAACCTCAGAAGGTCATCAAGTCCAGCCCCCTGCTCTAGGCAGGACCAATCCCTACTAAATCAACCCAGCCAGGCCTTTGTCAAGCCGAGACTTAAACACCTCTAGGGATGGAGACTCCACTACTTCCCTAGGTAACCCATTCCAGTGCTTCACCACTCTCCTAGTGAAATAGTTTTTCCTAATATCCAACCTGGACCTCTCCCACCACAACTTGGGACTGTTGCTCTTTGTTCTGCCATCTGTCACTACTGATAACAGCCTTTCTCCACCCTCTTTGGAACCTCCCTTGAGGAAGTTGAAGGCTGCTATCAAATCCCCCCTCACTCTTCGCTTCTGCAGACTAAACAGACCCAACTCCCTCAGTCTCTACTCATAGGTCATATGCTCCAGCCCCCTAATCATTTTGGTTGCCCTCCGCTCGACCTTCTCCAATGCGTCCACATCCTTTTTGTAGTGGGGGGCCCAGAACTGGACACAATACTCTAGATGTGGCCTCACCAGAGCCGAATAAAGGGGAATAATCACATCTCTGGATCTGCTGACAATGCTCCTCCTAATGCACCCTAACATGCCATTAGCCTTCTTGGCTAAAAGGGCACACTGCTCATTGTTCTTCCCCCAAAGGGGACTATCTATCTGAAGCTCCTGCTTCCGGAAAAGTTTAGAGCTATTACCACCCTAGATAGGGTCAGAATTCATTAAGAAATCCACAGGCTGCTGCATTTGCTTCCACATGGCTTAGCCTGTTATGATTGTGTGCAAACACACAGAACAGCACAGCCATCTCTCCACCCCATCTGACACATTTCTGGATGCATTTTCAAACCCCTATTAAATTTGGTACAAATGATTTTGTCACATAGGGTATGTCTACACTACAGCGCTAATTCGAACTAACTTAGTTCGAATTAGTTAATTCGAACTAAGTTAATTCGAATTAGCGCATCTAGACCCAAAAACTAATTCGAATTAGCGTTTTGCTAATTCGAACTAGCGAGTCCACACTGATTGGATGCTGGGTCGCATTTAAGGGCAGCTGAAACCGGTTCTGGCAGGGCATCAGGTCAGTAGTTGCTTTGTGTGGCTGCTGTCTGAGGCTATCTGAGGCTCGTGCTTAAAGGGACCCCCCCTGGACAGCCGGTTCTCAGCTTTTCCGCTTGCTTGCCTACCTCGCCGAGGGACAGCAAAGTGTTTCCATCCGCGCCTGCCTGTGTCGGTGGTTCCCATTGGGGATGCCGCCGCAGTTGGCAACATGGAGCCAGAGCTCGCCCTGGGCATTCTGGTGCAGTTCTTGGACTTGCTGCTGCAAGCCTGCCAGCAATGGCTGGAGGCTGCCTGGTACCACCTGGTGCACGTCAGCCCCCTGCCTCTCCACCTGGCCTCCTTGGGGGCCGTGGAGGAGCCGTAGCACCGCCCGGATGCCAGCGTGCCCCGCCGCATCTGGTGGCTGGACACCAGCAGCGACTGGTGGGACCGCATCGTCCTGGAGCACTGGGGAGACAGACAGTGGACCCAGAACTTCAGGATGAAGAGGGACACCTTCCTGGAGCTCTGCGAGTGGCTCGCCCCTGCTCTGCAGCAACGGAACACTCGCATGAGGCCCGCCATCCCCCTCCAGAAGCGTGTGGCCATTGCCCTCTGGAAGCTCTCCACGCCAGACAGCTATAGATCCATCGGGAACCAGTTCAGCACGGGGAGATCCACCGTCGGAGCAGAGCTCATGCAGGTACGGCACTCACCGGCCACTGGGCTGGGGGCGAGGGGGGGCTGCAAGGAGGGGATGGGCCGCCCCAGGGAAAACAGAGGTGGGGGAGGAGGCGACAGTGCCCCGCACAGGAGGGTTCGGTCTGTCCCAGCCGTACTACATGCCGCCCGCAGTGGCCAGGATCACAGCAGGGGTTGCTTCTGGGAGTAGGGAGTGGGGCAGTGCCAGGGAACGAACACTCCCAGCCACCCGGGTGCCCCAGTGATTCGCGGTTTGCTGTGTCTCTCTGCAGGTGGTCAAGGCCATCAACCAGGTGCTGCTCAGCAGGGTGGTCCGCCTCGCCGACCCGGACGCTGTCATCCGGGGGTTCAGCACCCTCGGCTTCCCCAACTGCGAGGGGGCCATCGACGGGACACACATCCCCATCCGTGCCCCAGAACACCAGGCCTCCCAGTATATCAACAGGAAGGGGTACTTCTCCGTGCTCCTGCAGGCCGTGTGTTACCACCAGGGCCAGTTCACAGACATCAATGTGGGCTGGTCCGGCAAGGCACACGACGCCAGGGTGTTCCACAACTCCTCCGAGTGCCAGAGGCTGGATGCCGGGACCTTCTTCCCCGACCACCACATCAGGGTCGGGGACATGGACATGCCCGTCTGCCTGGTGGGGGATGAGGCCTACCCCCTACAGCCCTGGCTGATGAAGCCGTACATGGGCACCTCAACCCCTCCTGCCAGGCCTTCAATGCCAGGCTCACCAGGGCCCGCATTGTGGTGGAGGGGGCCTTCGGATGATTGAAAGCACGCTTTAGGTGCCTCCTCACCCGCCTCGACCTTGCCGAGCACAATATCCCTCCCGTGGTGGCAGCATGTTGCGTGCTGCACAATTTGTGCGAGCAGAAGGGGGAGGGTTTCCTGCCAGCCTGGATGGCTGAGGCTGAGCGCATGGCTGGCCACTACGCTCAGCCCCGCACCGCCGCCATCCGGGAGGCCCAGCGGGGGGCCGTCCAGATACGGGAAGCCCTGCGGGAGAGCTTCCAGGTGGAGGAGGAGGACTGAACTCTCCCTGCATGCCCCAGTGGGGCCTTCTTCCACCCTCCCCTCCTTCCCCTTTCCCTTCCCTAACCCCCCTTCCTAATGTTAAATAAAGACACCTGTTTTGAAAACAACAATCTCTTTTTATTTTACATAGCTGGGGTGCGGGGAGGGAGGAGTGAGTGGGAGAGGAGAGGGAAACCTGGGAGGAGGGTGCTGGAAGGGGGAGGAAGGAGAGGAAGGGAAGGGAAAGCTCAGGGTTGGGGGTCCTGCTGGCTCTCCCATCTCGCAGCCCTGTGGGTACAGGGGTGTCGGGGAGTGGGTGTGGAGGGTGGGGCAGGAGGGACAGGGGGTGCGGAGGCGGGAGGGGAGCAGGGGTGGGAGGAGGAGCGAGAGCTGGGACAGCCGCAGGGGCCGGAGCAGAAGGAGGCAGGAACCTGTCGACCAAGGTCTGGAGGTGGCCTCTGAGGGCACAGCCCTGCTCCTCCAGCGCCTCCAAGCTCCGCTGCCACAGCCGCAGGTCCTCCCAGACCCAGTGGTCCTGGGTGTGGAGCTGGTGCTCCAGTAGTCGCAGGTGCCGCCGGTGGTAGTCCTCCAGGTTCCTGGTGCGCCTGCTGGCCCGGGGGTGGGTGGCTGTTGCAGGCGGGGTGGTGTGCCCTGCAGTCCCAGGTGCTGTGGCTGTGGTGAAACAATAGCAGCGGTCAGTTCTCCCTGGGGACACGGTGGGTGAAACCCAGCCCCCCTCTGCAAGGCGAGGTCGGCGTGTGGGGAACGGGCCAGGGCCCCTGCATGATACCCAGCTGCTGCTCCATGGTGGGCAAGGCCCAGGGGCATGGTCCCTGGGCTCCCTCTCCCCCCCACGCCCTCCGTACACATAAGGGGAGCATGATGGCACTCACATGTGGAGCCCTCCCTGGCCTCGGACGACACAGCCGATGTGCTCTGTGGGGTGCCTCGGGGGTCCTGGGTCCTGGGCAGGCTCCCTGCAGGCTCCTGGCTCTCGGCGTCCTCCTCCTCCTCCTCGGTGTCAGGGACGGGTCCCTCTGCCCCGGGGTCAATCACCACCCGGGGGGCATGGCCGGCGTGAGCCCCAGGATGCGGTCCAGGGCCTCAAAGTGGGGGCAGGCCTCCGGGTCGGCCCCTGGCTGGGAGGCCCTGGAGTAGGACTGCCGCAGGTCCTTGACCTTGCAGCGAACCTGCTCCCGGGTCCGCATCTGGCCTCTGGTGGCCAGGCTGGCAGCCATGCGGCTATAGACTGCCGTGTTCCTGTGGCTAGTGCGGAGATCATGGACATTGGAGGCTTCCCCCCAAACCTCGATGAGGTCCACGATCTCCGCACTAGACCAGGCGGGCGCCCACCTCCTGCAGCCCCGGGCAGGCTCCTGTGAGCCGCCAGCCTGGTCCTGGGAAGAGGGGGAGGGCTGGGTGGCAGCAGGTGGCTGGCTCATCCTGTGCCAGGTGCAGGGTCTGCTGGCTGGGTGCTGGCAGGCTTGCAACTGGCACAAGCACTGTAGCCAGACCATGCCCCTTTAAGGGCTCCGGGGCCGGGAGGGGGGGCAGAAGAGTTTTCCTGGTTTGGCCCAGAGTGGCCACCAGGGCAAGCTGGGAAGGGCTAGCCTCCAACTAGTTCGAATTAAGTGGCTACACAGCCCTCAATTCGAACTACTTAATTCGAACTAGGCGTTAGTCCTCGTAGAATGAGGTTTACCTAGTTCGAATTAAGCGCTCCGCTAGTTCGAATTAAGTTCGAACTAGCGGTTTGTATGTATAGATGCTATGAAAGTTAATTCGAACTAACGGCTGTTAGTTCGAATTAACTTTGTAGTGTAGACATACCCATAGGGACTACATGGACCTTTTAACTGAAATGGACTAGATTTGTGAATGGAATACATTATCATTGCCTCCCTCCCCCAGCTCACTGTTTCTGGTGGCTTGTTGCACTACTGAGAGCAGCACACTTACAGATATGGCAGTGTAAGGTTATCTTTTAGAAACAGAAATGCCCTACAAAAAACTCTCTCTTTCCAGTAAAAAAAAAAATCACTGCTAGCGCATTTTATTGTCCGAATTTCCCTACATAGTGGTGAGAGAAGCCAAGCTGCGAGGAACCAATCTGCTATTAGTGGATACATGCTAAGTCAGGGCTTCTCATAACTTCTGCATTGGTTCTAGACTGGAAATTCTTCCCATTGCTGTATTAAAATGGAGCCAGACACTTACCAGGCTCAGGGATGGCTTCTGTCCCACCTGTGTGTGCTGCGGGTTCTGCCACAAGCTGTTTCTCTGCAGGGAGAGGCAGGATTCAATCAGCTCCTCTGAGTATGGCCCCAGGAAATGCTGCTGCTGCTCCTATGGCAGATGCTCCCCTGGGAGCCAGTTTCAGCAAGAGTCACTTTTCTGGCCTCACGCTGCACTGGCTGCTCTCTCCCATTTCGCCCCATGCTGGATTCTGTGGTCAGCAGGGCTCCATTCCAGCTGACCAGCTCATCATGCACCATGGTTGGCTCCGTTCACTTAATCAAACTCCCATAAAATGAGCATGATGTTGGTGGGTTGCTCAAGGGGAGGTTCTGGGTTTTCTTGAACTCCGCCTTGAGATGCATAATCCTCTCCCTGCACCAGTTTCCAGTCTGGTATATTTGCAATGCTACCAGCTTCTTTACTGTTGGCTGGTATGCATGGTCATGACTAAAATCCATTGCCTCATTGGTCTGTCACCAGAGACTTACCAAATTCTGGCTGTGCTCCCGTGGCCACAAAGCAGGGCACTTTGCAAAAGGCGTCTTCTGGTCAGTCTCCATTACAAACACAGATGGCGTGTTTGCAGCTTAGCGGTCAGACAGAGGAAGGGTTGAATGCTGCCTCATTGAGCTGTGCACTACACCATGGCAGGTTACTTCTGTTTTCATTGGATTGACTGGAGATTCTTGGGCTTGAGAGAGCAAAGGAAGTTGGCTCATGGGACTGTGGGATTCTTTTTGGAGAAGTCCCAGGACCTGAGCAGAGGAGCTGTCACTACACTGCAAAGGAATAGGGCTGACTCCTAGGTCCCAGTTTGACTCAGGCTCAGACCCTTCACCCCCACAGCGACCTAGTTCCAAGCCTGAGTATGACAGATTTGTGTGTAGACAGAAGGGAATTTGTGTGTCGACACACACCCAGTGAGGTCCAGCGGTTAAAAAGGGGATTGGGTATTTATATAGATAGCAAAAATACCTAGAGAAATCCACCCAAAGGCTAAATTGGAAGGGAGGTTAAAATTCCCTGCTTTAGGGCTTAAGCAATCGTCAGTTATTAGAGCTCAGGATGAGACTGGATGTGGCAGTGGCAGGCAGGGAGCAGATTATTCCACATCTCCCTACAGTGGGGTTCTTACACCTCCATCTAGAGCAGGGGTGGGCAATAATTTTTGAACGGGGTCCACTACAAGAATTTGGGAAGTGGCCAAAGGTTGCAGCCTTGTATGACATTAATGGAGGCAGTGCGGGGTCTGGGATAAAGGTTGGGTGCAGAAGGCGGCTCGGGTGAAGGATTGGGGTGCAGGAGGGAATGCAGTGTCTGGGCGAGAATTTGGGTCAAGGAGAGGGTTGTGATCAATGTTGCCGCTAATCTTTTCCATCCATACATTTTTATGTGCACCAAGACATGTGCACCACCAATAGAAATAAACAACCTAGCTGGGAGCACCCTGCTAGTCAGTTTCCGAAACTCCCCTGAGTGGCCACACTAGTGCACAGCTTACAGGGAACACTGGCTGTGACCAGGGGAAGAAGACTGGAGTGCAGTGTCTGGAAGGGGGGTTGTGACCTGGGATGGAGGTTTGGGTTGTGATTTTGGCAGGGTTTGGAGCGGGGGTTGGGTGCAGGAGAGGATTTGACCTGGGGGGAGGGGCATAACAGGAGGTGCAGGGTCTGGGAGGGAGTTGTGACCTGGGACAGGGATACAGGTGGGGGTGCAGAGGGTTTGGGTTGTGAGGCAGAGCAGGAAGTTGAGGGGAGAAAGGGGATGGGATATCAGGTGCAGGGTCTGGCCAGGGGGGTGCTCACTTTAAGCAGCTCCCCATCAGCAGCCCTACAGGACCCTCAGGCAGGCTCCCTGCCTGCCACGCCCCTGCACACCGTTCAAAGCAGTTGGCCGTAGGGTCATGTGCATCTCTGCATGTCATGCGCTCCAGGGGACTGCAGGATGGTGGTGGGCTGGATCTGGCAGTTTGGCAGGGCAGCTCGCAGGCCATATATTGCCCATCCGTGATCTAACTTGTTCTTAACAAACCACCAGTGACAGATACCACACTTTCTTTTGGAGCCTAGTTCAGTATTTGAATAGCCTTAATAATTGAAAATGTTCCCATACTATCTAACCTAAATCTAGCTTGTTGCAGAGTTAAGCCAATAATTCATAGGTAAGGTTTTTTCCTAAGCCTTTTATCATTTTTGTTGTTTTCCGCTAGACTCTCTCCAACTTGTCAACAGCTTTCTGACTTGTCCATATCTTTCTTAAAGTGTAGTACCCAGAACTGGAAAAAATACTCCATCCAAGGATGCACCAGTGCCAAGCATTGTTCCCTCTAAGCTTTTTCATCCATGTGTGGAATAAATTTTGTTATGTACACCAAGGCATGGGCTGATGTGCACCACCAATAGAAACACATGCTTCTGGCTCTGGGAGCTGTGGGTACTCTGCTAATCAGCTGGGCAGCATTTGAATCTGTCCTGGGTGTCAGCTTAGAGGGAACACTGGTGCGAAGCAGAGAAGGACAATTACTTCCCGTGTCTCACATGTGATACTCCTGTTAATACAGCTCAAAATGAGGATAGCTTTTTTTGCAATCACATCACACTGTTGACTCATTTGTGATTCTCTATAGACCCCCAGATCTTTTTCTGCAGTACTACTGCCTATTTGGTTGGTCCTCGTTGTGCATTTGATTTTTCTTTGCTACGAGTAATACTTTGCATTTATCTTTACTGAATTTTCTTTTGTTGGCTTCATACCAATTATCCAATTTATGAAGATCATTTTGAGTTCTATACTATCTTACAAAGTGCTATCAACTCCTCCCAACTTGATGTCATCCTCATATTTTATAATCATATTGTGCAGTCCATTATCTGAGTCATTAATGATGTACTTGACCCAGGACAGACCCCCTCAGAATCCCACTATACATGTCTTCCAGGCTTCCCAGTTTGACAGCAAACCCTTCATGACCACTCCTTTAGTATTGTTTTTCAACCAGTTGTGCAACAACTTTATACCAATTTTATCTAGGGATTCTGCCAGAGAAGGAAATCAGGTTGATTTGGCATGATTTTTGACAAATCCACATTGGCTGTTACTTATTTACCTGTTATCCTCTAGGTACTTACAAATGGATTGTTCAGTAATTTTTCCAGAATCTTTCCAGCTATCAAAATAAGGCTAAATGAATGCATAATCTTATTTGCTTAGACAATCTTGGCAGAGATGGCCTGGCCTCAAATTTTTTCTCCTAAGACCACAAGTACTGCCTTAGACTTTCTAAATGGCTTGGTTATATGCAACAGCTCATTTGATAGCCAAAGAAGCTAACCTCACTTCTCTGGTATGCCTATAAAACTTTGGGACAAAAACCATTGCCAATGACATCAACCGATTAGGATGAGAAATTGTTCAGTGATGGTCAGAAATTAGTAGAGGCCCATTATCTTTATGGAAGGAGGTATAAGGTGTACAGGCCATCAGGGCTTGTGACTTTAATCAAAGGTAATTGAAACAAAACAGTTCAAAGAAATTCTTTGAAATAGTTGAAAAATTAAAAACATTAAACACGCATTTTTAGAACTTATAAGACCATTTTGTTGATATTTCCAATTTATTTTGTCCATTTTCTGATATAGAAAATAGGGAGAAGGTGGTTATACAACCCCTCTGGCAAGCAGAGAGAGAGAGAGGAACTGAGCCCCGATGACAGAGCGATGATAAGTAACGTTCAAAGGACATTTGTGAACTCCCTGACTGCCAGCTATCACTGAAAAAGATGCTATAACTAGGTGGTCTGGCAGGTGACTCTCCTTCATGATGCTGCCCGGACTCCACACTCCCAGAAGGGGCGAGCCGACGGCAGCTGGCCCTCAGCACTGCCCCGAGTATGGCGCATGCCCCAACCCCCAGCCCTTAGCGCTGTCTGGAGTGTGCTCCGGTGCAGCACTCTGGCAGCAATTTAAATGGCAGCCAGAGTGCTGGGCCACTTTGAATTGCCGGGCCCCAGGACAATTGCCCTCCCTTTGTCCCAGCTCCCCTCCCATCCCCTGCTGTTGGGCTTAACTATAAGAATAAGCTTTTGCCAACTGTAGGCCAAGAATGAGGCTACAGATTTTGCAAGCCCAGATCCTTCAGATTACATTTATTTAGGGAACTTTGTTGGCATCGCGCATAGTTTTCAAAAGGGGAACTTTTGATTGAGCCTTTATGTTATTTGAAATTCAAGCCATTTAGGAGAGGTGAGGGAATCAAATTATGTCAGCCTTGCTGAAGTCTGACATACTGAGGCTATGTCTACACTGCCTTTTTTTCAGAAAAAGATATGCAAATTGCAAATTAGTTTGCAGTATACAAAAGTACCAAATGCTGAAGGTAGCTATTGTGCACCAATGCAGATGAAACTGTAGCAAATGGGGAAAAGCCCATAGGAACTGCTCTCTTGGGTCAGCAGCCTGTCTGGTCTAGTATTCTACAACCACTAGTGGCCAATACCAGTTTGCATGGAAACGTGCAAAAAAACACACAGTAGGCAGTTCATTGGGAGGCTCCTACATGTTATAAGCATTCATATTTCATTTTATATGTGGGATGACCTTTGCCGCTGATTTTTATCACTGAGCAAGACAAATCCACTGTAGTGGATAGAATATCAATATGTGGTTCCTTTGGTTTTAATGTGGCTAAATATGTGCATAAATTTAAGTACATGTGTAAGTGCTTGTAGGATTGGGCCCATGATTTGTGCCATTTTAGTGACTAAAGATGGGTAATCATGCAAGTGACAGTTGTGCAAATGTAACTGGTGTGAAAGAGAACTGCCATCAGACTTTGCAAGAGGGGAGCAGAAAGCAGGGCAGCAGTATCCATATGGCAGGGACACAAAGGATCCAACTGTTGGACTTGTATTGAGAGTTCCAAGTACTAGGCCCCAAAAGAGCACAGAAGAATCAGTTAAGGGACCAAAGCAGCCTCTATAATGTCTTAATGTTTGTGGAGTGGCAAAAAACAAAATTAAAGACTCCTGGATCTGCACTTAGATCCTGTAGCAAGTAGAGAATGGAAGTACACAAGGTGAAAACAGAGTGCTGAAAACGTTTCTCTTTTTCTTTTTAGGGTGCTTCTACACTGCACCATTTTTCCAGAATAACAGCCGTTATTCCGGAAAAACAATACTTGAGTCCACACAGCAATTGTGTTATTTTGAAAGAAAATGGAAATAACGGAGGGCTTTTTCCCAACATTCCTCATTCCACGAGGAATAACACCTCTTCCGAAAAAGCTCTTTTGGAAGAGGGTATGTGTGGATGCTCCACTGCTGCTATGTCGAAATAGCTCCTCACCAGGGCCAGTCTAAAGTTATTCCTCCCTAGTGCCTCCTAGGGCTCTAAATTGAGATAGTGCATCCACATTAGGGGAGCCTGCCTCGGACTAATTGGAGGCTTCCCTGTAGTGTGGATGCTCTATTTCAAAATAAGTTATTCCAGAAGATATCTTCCGGAACAGCTTTTTCTGAAATAAGCTTGCAGTGTAGACGTATGTACCATTAGTCTTGTTTCTTCATAGGTGTGTTAATTTCATTGGTAAACTCAGCTGTGATTTTCAGCATTTCCTCCATCATTCCTATGATTTTTAGACTTTTACCACAGCTGTTACCTCTCTACGGCTTCTACCCAAATTTGAAATGTGAAATCTGCAGCATAAAGAATAGCTATTTAAGGAGCACCTATAAAATATGCTCTTGACTCTTCTGCAGAGCTTGAACCAACTCCCACCCAGGCCAATGAAAATATTCATGTTGACTTGCATGAGAGTTGGATCAGGCTTCTAAAGATCATACATTCCTTCCAGGCTATGTTTTTAACACAGAGATAGTCTTAACATCATCTACAAAGACTAGCAAAAACTAGGCAACATGAACTCAGAAACAGAATGAATCAAGGACAGAATATCACACTTATGACTTTAAATTATTTGGTGGCTTATGTCAAGCCTGTTTTCTTTTCTCTCTTAATATTTCATTAAAACTTGTAAAAATAAATCTGCTATCTAAAACAGCCATGGCAACGTGACTTTATGATTACATAATGTGTTAATACCAGCAGAGGCAAGAGTTAATTGGAACCCTGCCCCAGTAATGTTTACACCAGCTATTCCAACCTCAGACGTCACAACCATCCTGGCAACCAATCCACACAAGAGGCACAAGAGATCACTTAGCAGAACCGATGGACTACTTCCTCTGTTTCTTAGGGAAACTCACGTGTCACTGACACTGAAAACACGAATGGGCACATTCTCAGCTGCTGTAAATTGTCATAGATCACCTGCTTCAACTGATCTATGATCATTTAAGTCAAGGATCAAGTTGAGGAGCTGTCCCCAGGAGCAACAAAACAAGTCCCAGGTGCTAGATCCAACTCTGGGTATGTCTAGATTGCAAGCTTCTTTCAAAGGAAGCTTTTTTGGAAGATCTCTTCCGAAAAATCTTTCGAAAGAGAGTGTCCACACTTCAAAAGTGGATCGAAAAAGCAATCTGCTTTTTTGAAAGACAGCATCCACACTCATTGCCTGCTCTCTTACATAAAAGGCCACCTGGAACCACTTCTGGCAGGGCATTTGGTCAGCAGTTACTTCTGGGTGCTGTTGCCTAAGGCTCTCTGAGACGTGTGCTTAAAGGGACCCTCCTGGACAGCCATTTCTCAGGTTCTGCAGTGGGATTGCCTACCTCTCTGAGGGACAGCAAAGCTTTTGCAGTGCGTGCTTTGGTTGCCCAGCTTTGTTGGACACCACAACATTTCTTTTCTCTTTTTGCCATGGAGCCGGAGCTGCCCCTAGGCAGGCGATGGCCCCACACTGCCATGCTGCAGTTTCTGCAGCACTTTTAGCAAACCGTCATGACGGTCCTGTCCCAGCTCGAATCCGAGCTCAGCATTGAGAACCTCTGCCTGGATGTGGGGGCAATGTCTTTGCCCCCGCACCGCACAGTTGAGAGGTGATTTTGGAGGCTGGACACCAGGTCTGACTGGTGGGACCACCTCGTGATGGAGCAGTGGGACGACCAGCAGTGGCTCCAAAACTTCTGCATGCAGAAGGCCACCTTCTTGGAGCTGTGTGCCTGGCTCGCCCCTGCCCTCCGACAACAGGACACCCACCTGCGGCCCGCTATCCCCCCTCGAGAAGAGGGTCGCAATTGTTGTGTGGAAGCTTGACACCCCCAACAGCTACCACTCGGTGGGACACCAGTTCGGCATGGGGAAGTCCACCATCAGGACTTTATGGAGGTAAGGCACTCTTGGGGTGCACTCCCTGCTGGGGGGGGATTGAAAAAAGGGGACCCGCAGGAAAGGGGCGGAGGAGTGGGGGGTGGAGTGGAGGTGGGGGCAAGGCCCATCCCAGTGCGGGGAGGGGATTGTGCAATCCTGTCCTCACACAGCCCTGCTGCTCGGGGGGTACCCTCATGGGGGGGTGGCTCATGCGGTCTATGTTGGGGGAAGGGAGGAGAGCGGGCACCTCCCAAGGGCTCAGGTACCTCCTCTCATTCTCTGTTTTGTGTGTTTCTATGTCTTCTTCTGCAGGCGGTGAGAGCCATCAACTCTGTCCTACTGCGCAGGATCATCCACCTCGGAAACCTGGACCCCATCGTGGCTGAATTTGGATTCCCCAACTGTGAAGGAGCATTTGATGGGACCCACATCCCAATATGTGCACCACAGCACCAAGGCACTCAATATATAAACAGAAAGGCCTACTTCTCCATGGTGCTTCAGGCCCCGGTTAACCACTGGGGACAGTTTTCAGACATTTTGTAGGGTGGTCGGGCCGTGCACATGATGCCCGCATATTTAGGAACTCTAGCCTCTACTGCAGGCTGGAACATTCTGCCCCCAATGGGACTTTGCGGTTGGGGATGTGAGATGCCGATTTGCATCATGGGCAATGCGGCCTACTCACTGATGTTGTGGCTCATGAAGCCCTATACTGGCCACCTAGACCCAAGCAGGGAACAATTTAACACACACCTGAACCGGGCTCGCATGCAGGTGGAATGCGCCTTTGGGCGCGTCAAGGCCCAGTTCAGGTGCCTGCTGACCCGCCTCAACGTGGGGGAGTGCAACATCTCTGAGGTGGTCTCTGCATGTTGCATGCTCCACTACCTCGTGGAGAGCAAAGGGGAGGCCTTCCTCCCAGAGTGGGGGACACAGGCTGGTGGCGAGGGGAGGCTGTTTGAACAGCTGTGGACAGCTGTCATCCGCCAGGCCCATCAGTTGTGGGTGCGTATCTGGGAGCCCCTGAAGGAGAGGTTCTGTGAACGAGCCCAGTAACTCTCCCCAGGGACTCCCCAATGGGGGCTTGTGCTTGCCCCCCAATACCTTTCCCACCACAACCCCTCCCTGCCCCTATTCCCTGTACAATGAATAAAGACACCAGTTTTGCTTTCAAAATAAACTTTGTTTTTTGTTCTTTATAATCAAAGTAACTGGGGCGGAGGGGGGGCTGAGAACCTGGAGGGGGGCTCAGGGCTGGGAGTGGTGCATGGAATGCCTGCAGGTGCCACCTTGGGTCCGGGGACTTCGACGGACTCGGGGTTGGGTGGGACCTGGGACAAAAGGTGGCTGGGCAGAAGTGTGTGTGTGTGTGGGGAGGCTGCAGTGGGCTCAGGGATGGTAGGGGGAGCAGGGGTGCGGGGAGCGAGAGCGGGAACTGGGGCAGGACCTGGATATGCCAATACCTCCCGAATGGGGGCACACACGTTTTCGCCCTGCTACACCAGCTGGTCCTACATGCAGTTGCGCCACTCGGTGTCATAGCGGACCTTTTGGGCGAGTGTTTGCTGCATGTCTCGCAGCACTCGCAGTGCTGTGCTGTCGCATGAGGCTGTGGTGGACCCTCCAGTGCTTGTGGCTCTCCCGGCTTCAGCTGGCCGTCTGGGCTGACGTGGATCGCCCCTCAGCGATGGCTGGTCCGGCTGTGGAGGACAAGAGGGAGAGGTGGTCAGTCATCCATGTAGACACTGTCCCTGAGGGCGTGCCCTCCTTTGTGAGCAGTGAGCAACTGTCCTTGAAACAGGGGATGGTGATGTCCCGAGAGTAAGACCACTTGTGGCCTGCACAGCAGGCCCTGCCTCACAGAGGCCTTGAGGTGCCCAGGGGACCATCCTGCCTGCTTCCTTCCCCAGGACAAGCAGGCCAGGAAAGTGTCCAGCCAGAGTGGGCTCCCATGGCTGGGAGAGGGGCCTGGAGTGGCCTGGCCCTCCCTGGGGTCCACAAACACACCTGCACCTGGCAGCGCTGTCTGCGGGAGCGGGTGGTGCCTCGTGCATGCAGGCATGGCCGTGTGCTGTGTGCCACACTCCTCAGTCTGTGTGGGGTCATACGTGTGCCTTTGTGTCTGGTCTGCTTCCGGCAGTGCCTGGTCGGGGGAGGACGTCCCGCCCAGGGATCGGACGTGTGGGGGGGCCTCCCCCCAGGCTGTGAGCAGCAGCCCATGTGTGCTCTGGGACTGGCTCCTGAGACCACGTGGTGCACACTGCTGCTGCATGTGCTTACACATGCACAGCCAGATGCATGCTCTCCAGGCCAAGCATGTCGAGTGACGATAGCGTCCCATCCCCTGTGCTCCTGCCTCCTCTGCCCTGTGTGTGTGCCAGACTGACAGCACTCACCTGATATTCCCTCCCCGGCATCAGATGATGCCTGGGAGATGTCCGTGTCCTGGGGTACCGGCTCCAGGCTGAGGGTGACGACACTGATGGTGTCCTCCTCCTCCTCCTGCAGCTGCTGTCCCTCTTCCTCCTCCAGGACCTCTGGCCAGGTGACCACAGGTGTCTCGAGACCTGAGTCCACCAGAGTGGCTGGGGACAGGGCTTGCCCACCACCCAGAATCTGGTGGAGCTCTTTGTAATAGGGGCAGAAGTGGAGTCCTGCCCCGGAGTGGGAACTACGCTCCCCGGCCTGTGCGTAGCCTTGCCACAGCGCCTTCACCTTGCTCCTCACTTGGTCAAGGGTGCAGGGGTGGTGTCCTCTCTGACCGAGGGCCTCGGCCATCCAGTCATAAATGTCCGCATTTCTGCAGCGCGACTGAATTGCCTGGAGGGACTCCTCACCCCAGAGCTCCAAGAAGGCCCGGATTTCAGCCCCTGACCAGGATGGTGCTCAGCATTTGGTGCCCCTGGGTGGGTCCTGGGATCCCTGGGGCTGCTCCCTGGAAGGGCCAAGGGGATTTGGAGGGGGGGGGGAGGCTTATGTCTGTGCCATGGCTCGTTCTTGGTGTGGCAGAAAGAGCCATGCGGTCAGGGTGTTGCTCTGAGGCTGGCTTCCTACCACAAGGCTTGCCCGGGGTGCCTGCAGCTTTAAGACCTGGCTGGAGACAGGAACTATAGAGCTGTGATTAGTGTGGACAGAGTGTCCACCAGGGCACTTGTGCTTTTTCCTGGAGGCCGCTTTTTTTCGAAAGAACTGCCTCTTCTGCGTCCACTCACTCCTTTTTCCGAAAGAGCTCTTTCAGAAAAGGCGCTCCTCCTCATAGAATGAGGGTTACCAAAATGTCGGGAAAACCCCTGCATTCTTTCAATTTTCTTTCAAAAGAACATGATTGCAGTGTGGATGTAGGTGAAGTTTTTTCAGAAAAACGGCCGTTTTTCCAAACAAAGCCTATAGTCTAGATGCACCCTCTGTGACCAAGCAGGTCATGGCAGAAGGAACTGTTCTGAGCACAGAAGTAGCCATTTAATCTGTCATCAAGATTTGATGGCAGTTAGTGGCAAATGTCCAGCAAGAACCAGAACAATCATATGAATTGTTAGAGGGCTCAGTTCATCTACCCTTGGTTAGCTACGCACAGTCAGCCTGTGGAACTCCTTGCCAGAGGATGTGGTGAAGGCTAGAACTTTAACAGGGTTCAAAAAAGAGCTAGCTAGATTCATGGAGGTTAGGTCCATCAATGGCCATTAGCCAGGATGGGTAGGAATGGTGTCCCTAGACTCTGTTTCTCTGGAGGTGGGTGACAGGGTAGGGATCATGTGAGGATTGTCTTTTGTGATTCCTCCCTCTGGGGCATCTGGTATTGGCCACTGTTGACAGACAGGATACTGAGTTAGATGGACCTTTGGTCTGATCCAGTATGGCCGTTCTTATGTTGTTATGTACCCTGACCTTCAGTCTTTCTTTGTTTGTGGATGTTATTTTAGTTTGTGGTGGTTTGTCTTGGTTGATGATACATTTTGTTTGCATTTGATTTAAAAATAAACTGCAGATGTAACCACAGCCATTACAATCAGTAGATACTGGTACCTGCCATGTGGCCTTTTGTAAATAAGACCCAGGCACTGAAAATAAGTTTCTTACCAGTAATTCAGTGGGATACACCTTTACTACAATTGTCCTTCTTGTTACACTTATTCCCTCTTAATGCTTTTCCCACATGGAATGGAACCCTCTTGTGTTGCCACCTTGCACCATCACTAACCCACCTCTTCTCCTACTTCCTCTATCTTGCCAGCTTTATTTCCCTCCTCTACCAGTTCCTTCGTGCAACACTTACCCACTGCTCCACTATTCCTCCCCTTTTCTCCTTCCCTCTTGTAATCACCACCCCCGTGCGTACTTTTCACTTCATTGTGCATTTACACAGCTCCCATCCTTTCCTACTACAGCTTTCCTTAATATCCCATCTGCTCAAGCTTGTTCATTTGTTACCTCAGATGGAGTCCTATCTTTCCCAACCTATTTAGCTGTTTGTGCTTCTGTTGCACCCAGTCTGGCATTTAGATTAAAAAAATTCTAGATCAGGGACAGCCTGTGTTGCATGCCTGTGCAGTGCCATGCACAATAGAACCCTGACCCTGGATTGTGGTGCCTAGGTGCTAACTCAGGATAAACAATGGTTATCTTCAGTGCATCTTTCCTGGCCTGTTAGAGGCCATTGTTCCTGGAAACGCAGGAGATTTTTTTCCTTGTGCAAAAATCAATAAAGTTGAAAGGTGCTTCTGGATCATGAGAGGGGAGCCAGTCATTTTAGGGTCATTAAACATGCCCCTTTCCTGCCCATATTCCTTTAACCAAAGGAGTTTTTATTACATCAAGGATTTATTAAAGCAATCCAGAATTTTACTTTAACAGTGTCACTCTATACACCAATTTCAATTCCTAGGCTTCCTCTAATTTTTCCTACTTCATTTCCTTTTTTTGACCATTTTTATTTAATTTCCAGTCCCTTTCCAGCCCACACCATGTCTGTCACTTAATATTCCAAAGTGGAGGGGAGCCTGTAGGGTTGAGGAGTGACACAGCTGTTCCTATGGACCCTCTCATCCTTTTTCTACTGGTGGAATAACAGCATGTCACCAAGCATCAGGACCCCCACTAAAGGAACTCCTCACTCATTAATACTTGCAAAAAATATTTTCAATGACCTTTCTGTTGGAAATCTGATTCTCTTCCACATACACTGGGGGAACTGTTTGGCATTATAGTACTTTTTATGTTCTGTTATATTGCTAGTTGACATATTATGCAACAGCTGAATTAAAAATAAAATAAAGTAGTAGCAGTGTTCTTTAAAGTGGACTAAGCCAAACTATACATAGGCACTTTTAGCATGGAATAAGAGTGCTCATACAAAGATCTAATGCAGAATAGCTATTGTGCTTTTAACCCAAGTTTATTTCACACCAACTTTCCACATAGACAGGCCCTATGAGAATTTTTTCCTGTTTGAAAAATCTGTAACAGCCTTGGATCACAGGCAAACTGCAGTCCAAAACTGTTTCAGTAATTCTTTTCATGCTGTTCCTCTTTCTATATTTCTGATTTTACACCTGGATATCCTTGTGATGCCCCCCCTCCCTGCCCTCAACTCCTCGGGATGCAACCTGGAACTGGAGTACCACTGAGCCCTCTGTTTTACCAATCTGAGTTCCCTTTCATACAGCGATGTTGTGACAAACTGCAAGCCTTCCAGGCTTGTCCTCGCACAAACATCCCTTGGCAGGTGCCACACTCAGTGGTATTCATCAGTGCTCTGCCAGCCACTGCATGAGCAGACAACAGAGAAACTCCAGCCAAAAATACCTTCCAGCACCCTAGCCAAGGATCCTCTTGTTCCTGAGCTGAGATTTCTCCTCAAGCACTTTGCTCAAACCACATTCTTTTAGATTAAAAACAAAAACAAATGTATTAACTACAGATAGATTTTAACTGATTATAAGTAATGGGTAAAAGAGCAAAGTAGATTGCTTAGCAAATAAACAAAACACAGTCTGTTATTCACTACACAGGATTTGAATCAGCGTTTCACCCTATTAGTACAAGCAGTTTTTCGATGTTTCATACACAGGCAGAGTCTCCTTCTTTCCAGCACTTCCTCAACTCAAAGTCTTTACTCTTCCAGAGATGTTTCCAGGTGTTGAGTTGTGGGGAAAGTGAAGCCCTCTGGTTAGGTCATTTTCCTCCTTTCATAGCTTATTTTCAATAGTGGGAGTCCCTTTGTCCCAAACCAAGTTTCCAGCCCCATTTGTGGGACATACGGTACCAAAATGGAATTCAGTATCATGTGATATAGTCACAAAACCCTGTATGGTCCCATGAGTCATGGCAGCCACTACCCAGAGTCTTCCTGAAGCATCCACAGGTGAGGATAAGCTCTACTGTGGCCCATTCAATGTGAATAGGCCATTCATAATGTGCTGTCTAGACTATATGTGAAGCTTTGTGGGTGTTACCTAGACTGCACACATTTGAAATATAGATGCACAGACAATTCATATCTCTAGATTACAAAATAATACATGCACATAGGATAATCATGCTCACCAAATCATAACTTTACTATTGACTCTTTACATGACACAACTTGTACAAGATGCACCATAATCGTACCATAATCATATTACTATGTGGATATCAGGTGCAGAGTGCCACAAACTTATCTTCAATGGCAGTATCACTGGTGTCCTGCATGTCAGGCAGGGCCACCTCCATTGGCACAGCGTAGGTTAGGTATACCCGGTCAAACAATTGTCAGGACTTCCTGTGGAATCAGGCAATTGTAATACAGAAGGCTCAGGACCCCTGGCAGGGCCAAGTGAAGCCTGCAGCGCCTGGGCAGGGCAGAGCACAAAAGTCTATGGTCACTAAGCCTCCTGGCTAGGGCAAGAAATAATAGTTGGGGCTCTGCTCCTCTGCTCTGGGCACAGCATAGCAATCAGTCTGTAGTCCCTAAGCAGGGCAGAGGAGCCAATTAGTCTGTGGCTGTAGCTCCTAGTGCCACAGTTAGTGGGAAGTGCAAGAGAGGTGAGTAGGAGAACTGATGTCCCACCTCACTGCACCAGGTTCTGACCTGGGACCTTATGAAGCTGGGAAATCTCCTCTTAGAGGAAGAAACATCCATTTCCAGCACATTCCCTGGACCACTTCCTATCACAAGGCTGATATCAGGCATCTCCTCGACTGCAACAGCTTGGTGTGCTGATTAGTCCCCACAGTTGACTGATCATCTCAGCACAGTCTAAGGCCACAGTTCCCACCTCTTGGAGAGTTGCAGACATCTCTCCAGGCATAGCATCCACTCCCTGCCTCCCCCTGTGCCTCTTGCGCACCAGCAGCCCCACTGACCAACTCTTTCCCTGCCCTCCCTGAGCTAACAGATCACCATGAGCAGCTGATTTGTGACATTCAGGAAGCTCCAGAAAGGCAGGGGAAGTGTGAAGATGGAGCATGCTCAGAGAGGGAGGTGGAGTGGGGGCAAGAAGAGGTGCGGCAGGAGTGCGGGAAGGGGTGGAATGGAGGTGAGGTGGGATGGAGTAGGGGCTGGAGCTTGGGGGAAGAAGTGGGGCAAAGCTGACAAGGGAAGAGGTGAGGCAGGGGTGGGGGAAGGGATGGATGGAGGCAAGGTGGGGGGTGGAGCAGGGGCAAGGACTTGGTGGGCAGACCTGGACAGGAAGGGTGTGTCTAGACTACAGGGTTTTGTCGACAAAAGTGGGCTTTTGTCGACAAAACTATACCTGCTTCTACACTGCCGCTGAGTTCTGTCTATATAACTCAGCAGTTTTGTCGATGGCGGTAAACCTCATTCTACGAGGAATAATGCCTTTTGTTGACAGACTTCTGTCGACAGAAGGTGTTATTGCATCTACACTGTCCTTTGTGTCTACACTGTCATCTTGACAAAGCGACTTGCTTTGTTGACAGAACTGGATGTAGTCTAGACGCTCTTTGTCGACAGAAGCTTTGTCGACAGTATCTGTCGACAAAGCTTCTGTCGACAAAAGCCTGTAGTCTAGACGTACCCATAGAGGCAGAGGTTGGGGAAGGGGTGAAATAAGAGTGGGGCCTGGGGCAGAGCAGTGGATTGAGCATCCCCTGGTTGGCTCAATCCTGCATACACCATCCTTCCTCCTCCTTCACCAGCCCAGACTGAGCTGGGCTGCCTCCTTTTATCTATTCCCTCCTCCTGGAGCATATGCAGCAAGGGAGGGGAGTGTGGTCTCCTGGGCCCGTAGTGATTGGTCAGGCCTCAGTGGCCCAGTGCAGGGTAGATACACCCATCACAAGTAATATTCAAATATAGGCAGAAGAAACCCCCTTGGCTGCTATTCTTACACTTCCTGATACCCAGACTGGCTTTGTGGATTATAAAACCATAACAATGACCATCCTGGTTCAGATCAGTGGTCCAACCTAGCCCAGTATCCTGTGTTCTGACAGTAGCTGGTGCCAGATGCTTCAGAGGGAATGAACAGGACAGGGCAATTATCAAGTGATTCATCCTCTGTTGTCCAGTCTCAACATTTAGCCGTCAGAAGTTCAGAGTCGTTCAAAGCTTTGGATTGTTGTGTCTCTGCACATCTTGGCTAATAGCAGTGATGGAAAAAGTACCCAAAAAAGTTACTTGAGTAAAAGTACCACTACTCTGAAAAAAAATATAATTAAGTAAAAGTCAAAGTATCCTTCTGGAAAACTACTTAAGGAAAAGTACAAAAGTATCTCATCTTAATTGTACTCAAGTATCCAGAAGTAAAAAGTAGCCATCCTATTGAAATCTATGATTAACCACCTGAATTATCATAGGGCACCTGAATTATCATTTGGGTCGGGGGGCCATTGATCTACAGAAGAATCAGTTGGGGGCCACACAAGCGAGAGACAACACTGCCCCCAAACAAACAAACAACCTCCCCTAAAACCTTCAACTGATGTGGCTCCCAACTGAGATGCCTCGCTCCCCTGGCACTCCAGCCTCACGATGGGGAAGGGGGTGAGTGGGGAGGAAGGGACGAGAAGGCAGGAAGGACCAAGTTTCAGGGCTTCCTACAGGCCAGACTAACTCTTTTGGGATCCCAGGCTCCCAATAGATTTAGTAGATTTTGTGATCTCCCCCCCAGGCTCTGGGATGAGGCGAAAATGAGGGATTCAGTGTGTGGGAGGGCGTTACCAGGGAGTAGGATAGGGATGGGGATCTGGGTGGGAGGAAGGATGCTGGAGCAGGTTGGAAGTGGAGATCTGGCTGGGAGGGAAGTGCAGGTGTGGGCTGAGGCTGGGGTGTCTGGAAGGGTGGGAGGTTGCAGGAGCTGGGCGAGCTGGGGGGGGAGGCAGAGGAATGGAGGAGGTGGGGGCTGGCCATGAAGAGAGTGGGGGGTGCTTACCTCGCTCCATGCTCCCAGCCACATTCCCCCAGCTGGGAGAGGGTGAGCGGCAGCCTGTGAGTCTTGGGCTCCCCACCCCTGTATAGATACTGTTTTTGAATGAAAAGGTGTTGATGTGGCTATTAAAAGGCTTCTTCATTGGCAGGGTCATTGCACTTGTTGATTGGTTGTTTTTTTAAAAAAATTGTCACTGCATTATGATTGGATGCTTTGTACATGTGGCTGTGCTTTAGCAAATCAGAATGCTGGCTTGTGCAATTGTCAGTGGGGTGCTGAAAGTAGTGAGTAACTAAGTGCTTCCGGAAATGGCAATGGAATAAAAAGTACAATATTTTCTAAAAAAACCCACTTGAATAAAAGTTGAAGTATCACAAAAATAAATTACTTGAGTAAAGTACAAATACCGAAAAAATGTACTTGAGTAGTATAAAGAAGTATTTCTACTTAGTTTCACATAGCCAATGATAGACCTCTCCTCCATGAACTTATCTAATTCTTTTTTTGGACTTAGTTATAGCTTTGGCCTTCACAACATCCTCTGGCAGTGAGTTCCACAGTTTGACTGTGTATTGTGTGAAGAAGCATTTCTTTAAGTTGGTGTTAAACCTGGTGCCTATTAATTTCATTGGGTGACACCTGGTTCTTGTGTTAGGTAAATAATTCTTCTTTATTCACTTTCTCAACATCATTCATGATTTAATAGACCTTTATCCTATCCTCCCTTGGATGTCTCTTTTCCAAGGTGAATAGCCTCAGTCTTTTTAATGTTTCTCATATTGAGTTGTGCCACATCTCTGTACCTTTTCAATTATAATATATATTTTTTTGAGATGCAGTAACCAGAATTGCATGTAATATTAAAGATATGAGTGAAGCATGGATTGACAGAGTGGCATTATATTTTCTGCCTCATTTTAATCCCTTTCCAAATGATTCCTAACTTTATTAGGGGTTTGTTTGTTTGTTTTGACTACCAATACATATTGAGCAGCTATTTCCAGAATATCATCCATATTGATTTCAAGATCTTTTTGGCTATATCTAGACTGCAGGAATTTGTCGGCAGAGGCAACGCAAATAAAGCGCTCATTAGCATTTCTCATGCTGCCATTTGCATAGTCTCGTCCGATTCTTTTCGTGGAAGAGGTTTTTGCGCAAAAAAAGCAGTGTAGATGGGGCCATTTTGCACAAAAAAACCGTTTTGCACAAGATCCCGTATACCTCCTTTTTTGAGGCATAAGGGATCTTGTGCAAATTCATCTCTGTTCTCCTACCAAATTTTTATGCTTAGAGGTGTTTATCAGACTTCCTGCTGGAATTAGTCTTTCAAACTAACTGTTAAGGTTAGGATATTTTGTACCTCTCATTTGAGTGGGTCAGCTTTTGTTTCAGAAGTGGATAGTGGTTGAGCCATATTGAATTCAAAGTCCTATTCTTGCAGCTCCTTGCTTTCTCTTTTCATAGGTGCTCTTAAAATCCTATCACCTATAAGAAACTTCTTATCCAGGCCTGCATTTTACATATTTTTTTTACAATTTCATAAATCATATTCACAATTAAAATAGCTGCTAGCATATTTTTTTTCCAATCTGAGCATCTCTCCGTTGTTTTCCAATCAAAACTTTGAATCCATGTCCCAAAGAGTGATGTTCTGGCACAAGGACAGCCCCCAGTAATATGAGTTTGCAGCAAAGAACATCTTTGGCTGCATAATTTCAAAAATAATTCAGCACTGATAATTGGGTATTTTGAACTCACAAAACCCCTTCTTTTGTTGTCCAGCCGAATGGCATTTTGTACTTCTTCAAGCACATTATGAATGGAGCATTTAATTATTCTGGGTCTCTCCATTTGCACAGTTGCCTCCATCACCTTGGGTCAGGCCGAACTGCATTGGTCACTGAACTGGTCATTCCTCATACTTCAGCTGGATCTGGCATTTGTTGCTGTTTTTGTATTACTTACAATTGTATTTCAGTAATCCAATGGGGAGGGGTGCAGGGCTGGGGCACTAGGGAAAATGGGGCTTTGGGAAGAAATAGCAAGCCCCTTGAGTGAAGGGTCAATAATGAAAACGGAGAGGTGAAGTCTGGGAAGAGGAAAAGAGGGGTACAGAGTGGTGAAGGCTGCAAGAAAGCAGCAAAAGAGGAGAGGGCTCACAGGAGAGAGGATCCTGAAGGTGAGATGCAGGCAAGGGCTGGGAGGAAGGTGACGGCAATGTGTAAGGTTCAGGAAAAGGAGTTGGGGAAGGGGAGGTAGAGGGCTGAGGGCAGCAGGAAGGGTATGGAAGGGCTGGGAGAGGAGGTGCAGGCATGAGGACAGTCGGGGAGGTAAGGTAAACATTGAATGGATGCAGTGATGAGAGACAGAAGGAGAAGGGCTGGGGGGGAGGTGCATGGGGAGGGCAATCAGGGAGATGGGAAAGGCTGGGCAAGTACAGGGGTGAGTGCAAGGGGTCAGGAAGGGGGGGCGGGGCAGTAGAGGGAGGGCTGGGAATGAGGGGCAGGGTCTGGCTATGAGGGTGACAGGTGAGGGCAGCAGGGCTAGGAAGCGGTGTGGGGCAGCAGGCAGGAAGGATGGGAGCAGAGGAGGGGGCGTGGTCTGGCTGTGAGGGGTGACAGGTGAGGTGGGAGGGCTGGGAATGAGGTGTAGGGCCTCGCTGTAAGGGTGATGGGTGAGGGTGGGGGCTAGGAAGAGGCGCGGGGCAGCAGGGGAGGGCTGGGAGCAGGGGCAGGGCAGAGGGGTGACAGGTGGGGGCTAGGAAGGAGTGTGGGGCAGCAGGGGAGGGCTGGGAGCGGGGGCAGGGCGGAGGGGTGACAGGTGGGGGCCAGGAAGGGGTGTGGGGCAGCAGGGAGGGCTGGGAGCGGGGAAGGGCGGAGGGGTGACAGGTGGGGGGCCAGGAAGGGGTGTGGGGCAGCAGGGAGGGCTGGGAGGCGGGGCAGGGGCGGAGGGGTGACAGGTGGGGGCCAGGAAGGGGTGTGGGGCAGCAGGGAGGGCTGGGAATGGGGCAGGGCGGAGGGGTGACAGGTGGGGGCTAGGAAGGGGTGTGGGGCAGCAGGGGAGGGCTGGGAGCGGGGGAAGGGCGGAGGGTGACAGGTGGGGGCCAGGAAGGGGTGTGGGGCAGCAGGGGAGGGCTGGAGGCGGGGACGTGGCGAAGGGCTGCGCTGGCCGCTCCCGGGGCACTGGGGGCTCCGTGCGGCCCGGGCCCGGACGCTCAGGCTGAGGCAAGCGCGCAGCGGGGACGGGGGACTGGGAAGGGGGGAGCGTCCCCCGACCCGGGCCGCCCTGAGCCGGGCGGGGAGCGGCGCAGCAGCCCGAGGCGCGTCCCGCGCTGCCGGGGAAGCCCCGCTCGCCTGGCCGCCGGGGATGGGGCCGCGCTGCGGGTAGCGCCCGCCGGAGCAGGAGCCGCTGAGCCGAGAGCGGGGCCGCCGCGCCATGGGGGCCCGCGGGCTGCTGCTGCGCTGGCTGGTGCTGGGCGTGCTGGGCGGCGGCGCGGGCGCGCAGGCGGCGGGCGGCGAGTACTGCCACGGCTGGCTGGACGGGCACGGCCGCTACCACCCGGGCTTCCAGTGCCCCGAGGGCTTCGACACGCCGGACGCCACCATCTGCTGCGGCTCCTGCGCCCTGCGCTACTGCTGCGCCGCCGCCGAGGCCCGGCTGGAGCAGGGCGGCTGCACCAACGACCCGGAGCCGCAGAGCCCGGGCGGCCCGGCCCGTGAGTACCCGGCGGGCGCTGAGCGGGCGCGTAACCTGCGCTAGGGGCCGGCGACCGAGCCGAGGCGGCGTCTCGAGCGGCTGCTGCGGGGACAGCGCCGAGCCCCGCTCCCGCGGGCAGAGGAGGGGCCGGGGCCGGGGCCGGGGGGCGATGCTGGAGGGCGCGACAGACGGGAACGGGGCTGAGTGCGGCTCCCCCGGCAGCGCAGAGAGCAGCCCGAGCAGACGCTCTCCGAGCCCCCAGCGCCCGCTCCCGGGTCTCAGAGCGGCGCGTTCCGGAGCCGGGCGGGGGAGCCGATCCCAGCCGGCTGTCGGGCTCAGCTGCCGCTCTGCGCCGGGTCCGTCTTGCAGCCCGACGGGAAGCCGAGTCCCGCGCCGCTGGGTGCGCGGAGGGGCGGGCAAAAGCGGTTGGTTTTTACAACGCTGGGCTGGGGCTGGAGCACCCCTGGCGAGATGCAGCCCCGCGGCTTTCGGGAGAAATCGGGGCTCCCGGCTCTGGTTGCCTCTTTAGACCGCGGCAGGGCTGCTTGGATCGGTGGGGAGCCAGTCAAGAGCTGCTGGCAATAAGGATTCAGTCACCCCCACAACTCAAGCAGCCCAAACACTGAAATCCCGTAACCCCGACAGGCGAGCTCCTAGAAGCCGGGCGAAGGATCAGCTGGAACGCCGTGTCCGCGGCAGTTCTAGCCTTCCCTTTCCAGACTTGAACTGTGGAAAGCACCAGCCTAGGTTTCCAGGAATATCTCGCTCTCGCCTGGATATGCCTACGAGCTGAAAGAGATTTTGCTGAAAATCGATCGCTCCGAAGTTACTTTCTGCTTGACCAGGGACCGGAGCTTTCGAAGAATTAGTCTGTGGTGTTCAAGCAGTTCTAAGCTGCAGCATTACATTTCCGAAAAACTTCTTGGAAAAGCGGAGAATGATTCTAGATTTGAACAAAGGGGAAACCGAACTGAACCGACCATTGAAAACTCCACTCAGGCAGCAAACAGGATGATGCGGACTAACCACTCAGGACTCAGAATAATTTCATTAAAGTTGTCAGCAGGAAAGAATTTCGATTTCTGCGCGCAGGAACTAAAGGCTAATTAAAAATCAAATGCAGCTTATTGCACGATCTGTGAAATTCTCACGTAGTAATCACATCATACGGACCGCTGGCACGTAGTTTACACATAGTTCTAATTGCAACACGTGAAAAGAGTATCTTAACAAGCGCGGTAGTTGGTGGGAATTTAAAAATAATGTGGGACTTTTGTAAACTTTGCATAGTTAAATAGACTGGCTGTTTCGGGGTGTTAAAATGTACTTTTTTTTTTTTATTCAGAGCCGATCTACGTTCCTTTCCTTATTGTTGGATCCATATTCATCGCCTTCATTATTGTGGGCTCGTTGGTAGCTGTTTATTGTTGCACGTGTTTAAGACCTAAACAACCATCGCAGCAGCCAATACGATTCTCTCTTCGAAGTTATCAGATCGAGACTCTTCCAATGATCCTCACTTCCACTGGCCTCCGGACACCGTCCCGACAGTCCAGTACTGCAACCAGTTCGAGTTCTACTGGAGGCTCCATCCACAGGTTCTCTTTTGCCAGGGCAGAATCTGGGTGCTTAGTGACATCTCCACCTTCACCTTACACGTCTGGCTGCCTACAAACAGGCCATTCTATCCACCTAACTCAACCAGCTGGATTTTTGGTGTCATCGCCCTATTTCGGCTATCCTCTTCAACCAGAACCTTCTCTAGCTGGGAGGAGCTGCCCAGATTTTTAGCTAGGAGTTTTCAAGAGTAATATAGCCATAGGAGGTACACTTTCAAGTAGGAATAAGGGATCTTCCGGAAAAGGGTTTATTTTCTGCAAGATCGCGTCTAGACTGGCGCTTTTCTCCGGCAAAACCCCGAGCCGGAAAAAAGCGGCAGCCATGTTCATGCAAATGCTGCGGGGGATATTTAAATCCCACGCGGATTTGCAATTCCGAAGTGTCTCATTAGCATCCCTTTTCCGGAAAGGGGTGCCAATGTAGACACAGCCCTACTGTATACGTTTCACATTAACATGTTCTGTAGCTATGGAACTCAATCCTATGTGAATAGGGGAGTTGCCCATTTAAAATGCAAGATTGTATAGAAATTGGTACAAATATTTTAGTTGTAACACAGTTTCCTTGTACTTGGGTCATAACTGCATATACATTATGAAACATTTTAAACAGTTACTGCTTTCAGGAAATTTCAGAGAGGTAGCTGTGTTAATCTGTTTCAACAGAAACAATGAGGGGTCCTGTGGCACTTTAAAGACCAACCAATGTATTTGGGCATAAGCTTTAGAGCGCTACAATTCACTTCCTCAGAAGCATGAAGTGGACGCTTCAGTTTGGCAGGAATTTATACAAAGATGGGAGTTAATTGGCCTTGTTAGCACTGATGTAAACACTTCCATCTCAATATAAATCCCTACCAAACTGAAGCTTCCATGCATCTGACCAATTGAACTGCAGCCCACGAAAGCTTATGATTTCAAAGTGACCTTTTGATAATTCATTCTAATGTGTGCAGAATTTCTACAGAGAAATGTGGAAGACCAATTTGGGGTACAATTATTAATAACATAACTACAGTTATAAATTACTTTTGAGGGCCAAATGATATTAACTCAGTGACAACAAATCTGATTCAGCAACTCTTGAACAGTCATTTACTTACCAGACTAGTCCTATTTACTGCAATGATACTGCTCGAGTGAGTAATGGTTGAAGGATCCTTACCTGGGATTGAGGGAAGAAAGCTATAAAATGGAGTGGGGGTTGTACATGATTATAAATACCAGAATCATTTCTTTAAAATGCACATAATATAAATGAGGTTAGAGAGCATAAACTTTGCTTTTTCTAACACTTTACTTACCGTAAAGTGTTAGAAAGCTAGGGCCAGATATTTTAATGCTGTTTAGGTTTAGTTTAAAACATGCCCAAGCTTCCAGCAGTCAGATCATTATATATGGAAAAAGTACAACCTACACAGTAATGTCATTAAGAGATTGTCAATGTAAAATTCAAACACATAATTAATTCAAAGCATTTTTGTGAAAGGAGAATTTACTGTAAGTTTTTGGTTTGGCAATAAATACAAATTGGACAAAGTGGTCTTCAAGTTCTATTTGTAAAATTAGTAATGTATAAAATGTAAAGACAGATTCATAATTTAAAATGTATGTACAGCATTGACAATATTAATTATTTAGTTGTCATACTGAATTATTTTATTTCAATAAACTGTGTGGTTTACATTTTAATTTTTGGTCATAATTCTCTCCAAATTATCACCCACAAACTGAGAGCCTATTAGTCAATATTCATTTGGATACTGTATTAATACATTCATTTTTTCTATACATTAAAAATAGTAGTAAATTTTTTTACAAGCTATTTTACAGACACCTGTGCTGCTGCAGTTTTAATATAGTTTAAAACAAACATTGAATATTCAGTTGAGACAAATTATCATAACTGATACATTTAAAGTTTATATAAAAATACATAAATTAA
Source organism: Rafetus swinhoei (assembly GCA_019425775.1). Classification (NCBI taxonomy): domain Eukaryota; kingdom Metazoa; phylum Chordata; order Testudines; family Trionychidae; genus Rafetus; species Rafetus swinhoei. The sequence continues at coordinate 46,257,717 of CM033449.1, forward strand.
ATTGTTTACTACACTGCTACATTTACAATATCCCATTATAGGACTTCTTCCTCTGTTCCCTTCTAAAATAAGCAACAAACACAAACAAACAAACCCCAAAGATTAACACAAAAACAAGTCAAGGGAAAGGAAAAATAATCTAATCAGGGTCTCAAACTTGCATGTATTTCTATGTATGGATAGAGTCATTCTGTTTGGCTTCCCTGTGTTTCTACACAGAATTTGCTTATCTTAGCCAAACCAGACCTACTGATGTACAAGTTGGTATTTATTGAAATATTTTATTATAATTTACAGTTCCATTACACAACCATTAGGGCAAGTTTAATTATCAAAAGAATATTTAAATTAGTATAAAATGAAGGAATTTGGTTAAAATGATATCCATCCGTTTTACATTAAAAATGTGGTCAGTTTCTCCAGAAACATTTGTTTCTGTTCTAACATTCCACTTCAGTCATATTCTACCCTCAGTGAAGTCAACAGGATTGACTTTAATGGGAGCAGGCTAGAGACCTTTCTGAGTTTTATTCATATTTCGAAAATTATTTTTTTAACTTTTATTTAAAATATATTCTAGTTTTTCAATTGCATTTTTTATAATCTTTTCATCTATTTCTTCAATACATTGTCAACATAAAGTGCCAATAGCTAATCTACTAAAAATGTAGTGTTAGAAGAACTGTTTAGGCCAGGGAAAGAGGAAAAAGATTCTCTTGATTCTATATACAAGTACTTGACATTTTAAATCTAATATGCAGCTAATATGGAAAATGTATGGAGTATAACTTCTATTCACACCTAAAATCATAATGCAATCATGGATACAACTAACAATAATTTATGATTTCATGTCTTTGTAAAATTGCTAAGAAAATTTACCAGTTTACTGAAATCTACTTGTTCAGCCCTAATCATGATGATTATGAAGAAACTAAGGCACTGTATTCACTTATGAAAGAAAAAAATTCTCTCCAGAAAGGGGACGGGTGGAATTTTGCACATCTCTGTTAATGTCCTACAGGACTGGATTCTGACTTTTGAGGGAGTTTTGTTTGAATAGGAACAGGGGACTAGGACCTTAGGGGCATATCTACACTGGGGAGTCATTTCAGAATAACTCCCCTCATTTTGAAATAACAAGGTGAGAGTCCACACTACCAAGCCTGTTATTTTGAAATAATGGGCTTGCTATTTCAAAATAAGAACTCCTGCTTGTGAAGAGGAATGAGCTTATTTCGAAAGTTATTTTGGGAGTTATTATTTTGAAATAAAAAACCTGGTACTATAGACATAGCCTAAAGCATTACATATTTTCTGGAAAAAATTATCCAGTAAATTAACTTTGTTATTGTTTAGGAACAACCTGTATGATCTTTTCACACAGGTACCAGAGTGGCACTACCACGTGTGAGAGATAGATCAGAGAAGCCTTGATCATGATCTATAAGCACATACATGAGGAAAGGGTTTCTGATAGTAGAGGACTCTCAAGTTTTGCAGACAAAGCATAACAAAATCCAGTGGTTGGAAGCTGAGAATTAGATGATTTCAGACTAGAAAAAGGGTAAAATAGTGAAGGCAATTAACTACTGGAATGATTTAATGATTTAGGGATGTTGTGGAGTCTGTCAAAGTATGCACTATTGCACAGCCCTGTTGCTGAAAGTCAGCATGTGTAAATGGTTTTTGTCAGCAATTTTGCAGACAGAATATTTCTAACCCTAACGAGCGACTTTCACTTTGTTAGCTGGAGTGTGTTCACATTTGTACTTGCCACATCAAAACTGTTGTGCATGGGAGGGATATTTAAGCACCCACAGCGCTGACAAGAGACTTCATCAGGACCTATGGGGGTTGGAGCCCTGTGTAGAAGAGGCGAAGCTGGGGCTAGCCTCCCCCAGCCAGCCCTTCAATGCTGCTGGGCTGCAGGTTATGTACACCGGGTATTCCAACTGCAGCCAAGGTACCAGCAGCAGTGACTGGGAGTCCCAGGCCCTTTTAAATTGCTGGGCCCTGTGTCAGCTGCTTTCTTTGCTCCCTCCCCCCCCCCCCATCAGTGGCCTTGAGCACCCATGAATGACAAATGTTTTGTGGATCAAGTGTAGTCATAGCTGCAAAAGGTTTGATAAAATTCTGTGGGCCTGTATGATGCAGGATGTCAGCCTAGATGATCATGAACCTTCTGATTTTAAAGTATGAATGCATTAATAACATAGGGTCAGAGTTTTCAACATTTGCTGAACTACTTAACTTACTCACACAGCTAGTTTCACTGTTTAAGCATCAGCTACTATGAGTAAAGGACACCTGTGCCACATAGGGCACAATCTTGCAAGATGTTAAGCACTCAGGCCCTAATGTTGCAAAGTACGTGTTCAGCTTTATGCACCCGAGTATTTTAATATAGGATTGGGGTGACGTTTTTGGAATCTTGCAAGATGGAGCCCACAGACCTTGACTAATAAGAGGTGTAGATGAAACAGTTGTGAGGATGAGCCTTTGAATTACCTGAATGCCACCTGAGGTGGGAAGGCTTCACTGGCTGCAAATACAAGAGGAAAGAGGGGTTGGATTGCTGTATCCATGGTTATATGGCTCTAATGGCACAAAGCCCTATGTGTGGGCAACAAGTCATTATTCAAGTCCATGAATTGAAACAATGATCACAGCCGGCTTGTGGTTTAAAGGCTGAATTTCCCTGTCCCTGTAGAATCTCCAGCACAAAGTCTGATTTATTTGGGCTATGTGTAGGAATGGTGAATTTCACTCCCAGTGAAGAGGAAGATCAATAGCTATGACAATATGGATGCTAAAAATCAATAAACTGTAATAATCTCCTAAACTATTGTAATAAAAGGTAAATCACATTCAGGTCTGTGACATGGTTTTAATGATCAGTTAAAGTGTTTGTTTGGAAGGGGTTAGTTGGTGCACTTTGAATAAAATGCATAAAACTAATTAGGGTACTATAACTTATGTTAATACACTATAACACTGCAATTTAGATTCATCAGCATTGTGGGTTTGAGTTTTCTCTCACGTATATTAGTGTAAATTAACTCCACTAACTTCAGTGGAGTGACATCAGTCTAAAACAGTGGTTTTTAAACTTTTTGGCCTGTAGCCCACCTGGCTCAATGCAAACCTTTCTGTGGACCACCAACTGCTAATGGAAGCTCGCCATTAATTATATAATTATGCCCGAGCCATTTTGCTAGTGCTGCAGCTAGAGAGAATGGTTTAATTTAACTAGTAAGAACAGAAATAGTAACTGAAATTATTAAACAGATTAAGAGCTTTAACTTTCTTTAACTTTGATTAGTTTACCAAACTTCATTTTAAATAAAGTAAAATATTAATTTATGCCCAACACAAAAGTTTTCAACATTGTCTTTATTTATGGCAGGGCCGGGGAACCTTTTTTGGGTCAGGAGCCATTGACCCATAAAAAATCAGTTGTGGGGGGCACACAAGTGAAAAGTAAAAAACCCCCCTCCAAAACCTCCCAATCCTCATTGATGTGGTCCTCAACTGAGACACCTCACTCCCCTGGCACTCCAGCCCCATGGGAGGGATGGAGATAGGGGCAGGGAGGACTGAGGGTCAGGTCTTTCCATAGGCCAGATTAACTCTTCTGGGGTTCCAGGGTTAGTGGATGTTGTAGACCCCTCCTAGGCTCTGGGTTGGGGGCCATAAATGAAGGGTTCAGTGTGTGGGACAGGGCTGTCAGTGAGTGGGATGGGGATGCAGGATCTGGGGGTGCAGGATGGGGTGACACTGGAGTGTCTGGCCAGGGGGGAGGGTACAGGAGCAATGGAGGGTGCAGGAGTAAGGTGGAGGTAGGATGTCTGACCAGGGGAAGGGTGCAGGAGCAGGCTAGGAGTATGTGGTCTCGGCAGGGGTGTGTGTGTGTGTGTGTGTGAGGAGCTGGGGGTACAGAGTCTGGGCATGAGGGGATGGGGGGCACTTACTTGCTTTGATGCCCCACGCCACTCCCAGACATTGTGTCTCAGGCACAGCCTCCTGCTGCTCCCATTGGTCAGAATCTGGCCAATGGGAGCAGCAGGGAAAGCCTCCAGCACATCTGTGCGCTGCTGTTCCCCCAGCCAGAGGAGGGGGAGCGGCAATGTGCGGAGCCGCTTCTGGCTCCACTTTTTCTCCATGAGACTGGTCGTGCAGCGTGGCTAGGGGCTTTCCCTCCCTCCCCTCTGCAGCAAGCCAGTGCTGGAGCTCCCCCAGGTGGGTTGCGAGGCTCGAGCACCGGTTGCGAGGCTGGAGCACCGGTGTTGGCTTCCTGCTGCGAGGGGATGGGGGGAGGAAGGAAGGGAGAGCTGAGGTCAAGCTGCAGAACACTAGTTGTCCACAAACAACTATCAGTGACAGGATAATGAAGCCTACTGAATAGTCAGATTCATGCACATTATGGATTTAATTTTCAGAGGTGCTGTGCATCTGCAGCTCCAATTGACTTCTACTGGAGTTGTGAATGCTCGCTGCTTTTGAAAAACAGAGTTGGACTGATAAAACTGACAGTGCAAAGTTCTTGCTATGCTTGCTAGTATCTATAACTTGACTGCCATATTAAACATATTCACCAAATTCTGCTTCCAATTTCTCTCTTGGAAATCTGAAGTAACTCAGCTGACTTGAACTGGAATATTTTGTACTTACTGTAGTAAGGGTGCAGATTTGGATTCATTAATTTCAGTGAGAATGCTACCTGCTTCCTAAATATACCCCTGAAAGAATACCAAATTGGTCTGTGTTAAACTTGTTTTATACTTTAACTGAAAAATAGGTGCATTTTTAAATTATTTGCCATGTTCTCTTTTCTGATCAATTTACATCCCCTGTGTATGTAAAGCGTTAATACCTATTACAACCACACTTCAGTTCTGGCCCGGATACTCCCACTCTTATTTAGGTGGCACATACCATTGAGTGAGAAACATCTTCTCACAGTGTCTGTGGACGATATGGCCTTTAACACCAAGCCCTCGGAAAAGTCAAACAAGACTTCCCTTTAATCAGTCTCATCCTTGGCCTCTCCGCTGAAAAGCTTTCCTGTTTGAAAGGGTGCTCTTCCTTTTTTTTTAACCATAAGTATCCTCAGACCATGCTTCACTTGGTAGTTGCAATCTTCCATGGTCCCTTTTCAATGATTAAAGCAAACATCCCATTGACTTCAATGGGAGCATGAATGGGCCTCTGCCAACAATCATGTTTATTAAAAGTTGTAAAACACTTTGCTATTTTCTCATTTTGCTAGAGTAGTACAAAAGTGTTTAGGTACTTGTGTGGAGGCTATTTCACTTCCAGTAGGCTTCATTTCATTATATTAAAATGGAAATAATGAAATGTACATGAAAAAGTTTTCCTTTGAACTTAACTTGTAGAACTTGCAACCAAAACCTTCAAAGCTTTTTAGTTAATGGCAAAGTTTATTCAATTTTTTAATAACAATGAAAAGACAAAACATTTAAAATTTGCAGTTCAAAACATGCACGTTCACAAAATGCCAATTACATGTAACACTGCATAGAACTGAAAGCATTACTAAAATCTGATAAAACACACAGGGCATTTAATGTTCAGTTAAAACTAAACCTGAGAAAAACTACCATAAACACTGAGTCAAAAACTCTCCATTCATGCAGCTTCACAATTTCCACAACAGTTTCAGCAGTAATGGTTCAGTGGAGCTGGAAAATCCTACCTTACCTTGAATGTAAACTTTGCTTTTACATAGTGGCTGCCTTTCACAGCAGTTTATACTTATGAAACACTGAAATACTTTATGAAAAAATCAAGTCAAACGAGAAAAACAATATTAATGCATTTATGGCTTCTAGTCTAGAATAAGGAAACATTAAAACATGATTTTAGATTACATGTTCTGATCACAGCTTTGCAATTACTTATTATTGTATGCATGGAAATATGATGTTTAATTCAAAGTACTTAAAAAACAAAGGGCCCAATATTGCAAATTCTTCCTCACACAATTAATCTCTATTCATATAACTAGCCCTATTGAAGCCAATGGGAGAAAGAGTTTGAGCGATCAGGCACAAGTTTTTTGAGTGCTAAAATATTCCTTGTTTAATGAAGATGTATCAGGCAACATTTATTGAACAAGAAAAAAACAACAACATTTGTTGAGTTTTGCAAAGAAATAACATACCCAGTACTAAGTTAGAATTGACCAATTCATGAATTTCAGATCATTAACTTCTGGATACATTATGATGTGAATGATACACAAAAGCAGAAAAATAAAAACTGCAACAAACCATGGAACTTTAAAATATTAATAACACAGATGGGATGATTAACTCATCAAAACTACAGATGCTTTTACACAGTATAAATCAAGATAAAAATGGTAAGACGCTATTTTCTCTTCCTTCAATTTACTGTATATTCCCATTGAAGGTTAAGGCAACAAAGGAAGCCCCTTGTGACATTTTGTAAAATGTACTTTTGTGATGAGGATTTTATAGGAATCTTTAGATATCTGTTACTGTCTCAGAATACTTTATAATTTTTACACAAATAGAAAGATGTTTTATTACAAATCTACTGAGGCTGTTTTCCACAAATAAGCTTATAATCAAGAATAACAAAAGAAAGTCCAAATATAAATGGTGATTAGGCTTAATAAAATTATTAAAGAATAATTTACCTTTTCAATAAATGTTGCATTCCAATTAGTAACTCAAATAATATGAATATAAGACCAATTGTTTTCTAACTGGCATTGTTTTGGCTTAATTGAAGGAACATTTTTAATGATGGTTTGCAATTGTTATGCAGTGCACATAAAGCAGGCTGCAAATTACCATGTGAATTCCATATTGGACTTTATTCACACAAAATTAAAGGTTTAAGTGATCAGAATAAATGCATTATGATTAGCTAGTGTAATTTGACTAGCTTTTTCAATTAAAATAAATACACACATAACCAATGGCTCAATTTAACAAACACATGGTATACTAAATAAATAATATACTATATTTCTGTTCACTTTAACAATGTGCAAATAAACTGTGTATTGTGTACCCAAACTGATTTTTTTTTAAAAAAACCCTCTGATTTTCACAGGCACATTTTTGCTGAGGTGATCTTATATTTAGAACTGTATACAGAGTAAAAAAAAGCATTTTTAAAATAACTTTCTAGGCAGGACTATTATTTCATAATTGATTACCATCAGACAATAAGCAACATCTAGTAGGTGCAAAAATATATCCAAAACAGACTAAACAACTGGGGAATGAAAGTACAATATAAAAACAAAATCAAAATAAATTTTGTGGGGCACTACTTAAAATTAAAATGTGTAATTGCGCAAGGATGACACACATGGTGGTGAGCTTATACCTGGCTTTGGAAATAGAGCAATATATAACATTAAGTAACATCACTAGCCAGAATTCCAATATATGTCCAGGCTCTCAACAAGATGTGCTAAAATTCCTCTACCTTCTTAGCAATAAAGCAAAATGGAATGGGAGAAAACTGCATGTCATTTCTGTCACCAATTGTAGGTAGCTGGGCATCTTAATTTTATTAATTCTTGTAAATATAGCATACTTTATTTTAGAGCAGGATAAAACAAAATAAGTAAAGCTGCTGGTAAATTTCTTCACAACACAATGGTTTATGTTAAATTTCTTTGCTTTGCATAATTTTTGCCAAATCAAAATATTTATGCCTTTTAAAATGAAAAAAGCTTTTTAAAAATGCATTTACTTTTAAAGAGAGGAATGAATTTAATTTTTATATTAAGTACACTGAGAATGTCATTTCAGAATTTTATTGCAGTAATTCTTTGATGTCAAAAATAGGGATCCATATTTTAAGAAAGAGGCATGCCCCCAATTTTTTTCTTGCCTTAGGTCAAGTGTTATGGCCCTCCCATATTGAGCCATCTATTTATCTATGCATTAAATGGCTTTTCTGAAGGCAGTTCTTCTCTGCATGACTGACTAGCAGTGCTATTTGTAGTGGAATACATTTTCTTTGTCCCTGTGTATTCTGTTTCTTTTGCGCTTAAAGATCACTCCGGAAAAGGGAGGGAAGAGAATGCATAATATTATTATGAAATGTGGAGGGCCATTCCATCAATATGTCTTCCTAAGTATGTACTTTCATAAAGTATTTTCCTTGCCCGGGCTTTGTTATATGATGTGATTTGTATATTTTCTTAAAATGAGAGGTAAGGAAATTGTGTGATGCAGTGAAGTGAGAGGTGGCATCTCCACAGCACTGAAAGGCAAGGGGACAAAGTTTTATTTTTGATAAGTATATGAATAGTCAAGAAATGATTGGTAGGACATGGACTAGCTGAAGAGCTATACTGCTTGTTATTTACAATCTAGATTGGATGATTTTGAAGACAAAAAGTAATAAGAATAAAGTTCTTAATAACCTGAAAGGAGAATGGAAAATCTCTGTTCTACTCTCACATCCAACTGATATTCACAGTAAAACTATTTTACTTAGCCTAGTCTGAACATTTTAAAAGTGAAGCAGCATTTGTCTCCGTATAAAATAAATTTAAAACTGAATCATTACAGTGGACAGTGGTCAGTATTAAAACAGACTGAAACTTTTACAATAAGTTAAACTGGCCTCTGATTGTGCCGTTGTCACAAATAGATGTAACTTTTGAAGAAATCAGGCCATCATTTGATAGTGGGCAGATACATGCCAAATGTAATTAATACTTTAAAAATTCTTATTAGTGTTCTCTTGGTGAGAAGTATAACTGTTACACTGAACAAACTGGAAAATTTTATTTTCTTTTGTGCAATTTTCCCTCCATTTTTGTTAAAAGCTGAGAGTATGGAGGTTTGCTATGTTTCAAATAAGCTATAAAGAACTACTACTACTAAAGTATATTTGAGTGCATAGTAGGTACTGCCTCTGGTGCAAATGGAACAGTACATGCCACACAGAGCTACAGAACTTACATTGCATTAGCAAGGCATGTTCCAGATAACTTTAGAATAAAGATGGTGAAAAATCACATAGATATCTAATCTGTTTTTATGAATTAGGAAAAACTTTTCTGACCAAATTGTGACCAGATGTGCATACAAAACACAAACATTGAAAAATGGCTAAATTTTTATGCATTTTTTTTGTAATTTGAACAAAACTTGTAAATATGAGCATTATACTAAAAGGTGGCATTTATATTAAACAATAAAAAAATAAAAAGCTTGTATCAGACCAAAGGTGCAAAGTTTCACAGATTTAAAAGCAAGTGCCATAAAGGCAATTTGAATTAGGCTTATTATGCTGTATTTTTATCAAGTATGGAGAATCAAGCATGCAGTTCTAACATCAAGATTTTTAAACTTCTCTGCAAATAACCCCTGGAGATTTTTGAGAATTGCAAATATGGAACTTCTTTGGCAAGCATATATTGTAGGCTAGTTTGACACAAACACCTATAAACACCTTGGTTTGAAATCTTGCTTTATATGGTGAGTTAACACCACTAAAATGTTGGTTATTCAGCACTTGTTGAAATCAAAGGTTTGATACCAACCAACTGTACTTTAAATGGACTTATGAACCTGCATAAATGTTAATAATCTTTGTATAGTGGTAATCTGACCATTAATTATGTCCCATTAATTAATATAGCATATGAGCAATACTGATTCAGCCTCATTGTAAATAAGCGACCTGCCAAAACACAAGGTAATTTTCTCTGTTTACAAAGACAAAGCAAATACTTGTTAAAATTGTAAAGAGATGGTGTGTTACAGTAGAGTTGCACAGTGCTTATGTCTATTGAATACACTAATCCAAACTTTATGGAATAAGATCATCATGGATCTTCCTATAATCTTTGTGACTGTTTGCTGCTAGCAGATCCTAGCAAAGATCTAGTAGTTTGTCTTACTTAAAGTAATTCTAAGGGCTCTCTGTCTCAACCTGTATTCCTTCACCATTCATCAGGTCTTTGTTTTGTGGTATCATAGGCTCTTATTACTTCTGATTGGGAAACTATTCCATTTTCATCTTGAGAGAACGCATAGCCATCTGCAGATACAAAACAGAATAGTTAAACTTTGATTAGTTTCAGATATTCTATAAAATTGGAAGACTTCACATTTCAATGCAAATCACTCTTTTAAATACCAAGAAAACCATCTTCCAAGGTGGTGGGAAGAGAAGAACTCAAATCCTTTCATAATACTGGGAGACTCAGAGAGCACAACAAAAATTTTCTGTACAGCATCCAGGGAATGAATATGACCTCATCAAAAGGCAACAGATTTAATTAAAGGTGAATATACATCACAGAATCATAGAAATGTAGGGCTGGAAGGAAACTTGAGACGTTATCAAGTCTAGCTCTTTGCACAATAGCAGATGTTTGTCCAATCTGTTTTTTTAAAACCTCCAATGATGGGAATTGCACAACCTTCCTTCAAAGCCTATTCCAGATTTGAATCACACTTAGGTCTGGTCTACACTAGGGGGCAATGCTGAACTGAGGTATATAACTCCAGTTATATGAATACCATAGTTGGAGTCGATGTACTTTAGTTCATGTTACCGCAGAGTCTCCATTATGGGGGGGGGGGGTCAGTGGGAGAAACTCTCCTGTTGACTCCCCTCACTCTTCTAACTCTAGTGGAGCACCAGAGTCAATTGGAATGCAATCAGTAGTCAATTTAGTGGGTCTTTATTAGACCCACTAAAATCGACCGACCTCCAGGAGATCGATCCCTGCAGCACCAATCTCCTGGTAAGTGTAGACTAAGCCTTATACTTAGAAAGTTTCCTAACATCTAATCTAAGGCTTTGTATACATTGGCAATTGTGTGACAAAGCCTTTGTCATTCACAGGTGCTGAACATCCCTCCAAATGACAAAAGCTTTGCTACAGCAAACAATGTAAACAATGCCTTATTGGCAGGAGTGCTCTCCTACCAACAAAGTAAATGTCGCTTGTAAGGTGTAAAGTTTTTTCGACAGCAAAAGTGCCAACAAACAGTGTTTATACTGCCTGACTTTTAAGCGACTTGGCTGTGTTGACACAGCTGTTCCGCTAAAAGGTGTGTAGTATAGACCAAGTATGAATCTCCCTGGCTGCTGATTAAGGCCATTACTTCTTGTCCTGCCTTCAGTGGAGATAGAAAACAATTGATTAGTCTCCTCTTTATAACAGTCCTGAATATATCTGCATGCTATTATCAGGGCCACCTAATTTTGTTTTCTCAATACTAAGCATGTCCAGTTTTTTTAACCTTTGCTCATAGGTTTGGTTTTCTAAACCAGTGGTTCCCAACCTTTTTTATGATGTGGACTGGCAAACCCATTCACAAACGTTTGTTGGACTGATAACATTTTATTTGAATGTTTATTGTGCAAATAATGAATATGCAAATAAAATGCTGCCGGTCCGCCTAGCCCCAACCCAACCTCTTGCTCCCCAGTGCCTAGTAGCTTTTGACCCCCACTCCTATGTTCCATGCCCTTTGACCCTTTTACCTCTGACCCCTATAGCCCATGCCAACACCCTCTTGCTCCAAAACCCTGCCATGCCTTCACTCCAGCCCACCCCCGCACTCACCAGAGCAAGGCTGCCCCCTCTAGGGAGCATGGCTGTTACTGCTGTGTGGGCAGGGAAAGTGGCCTTCCTCCCTCGTGTCCCCTTCCTTCCCAAGTGCGTTTAGCACCCCCATAGGCAGAGGGGGGGAATGCTGAGCCCTGGCTATCTGCCATTATGGGGGGAGGGAGGGAGAAAGGTAGGTGCCTCCTGCTCTGCCTCCTCATGCCACTGCCTCAGCCCCAGCACCACCACTGGCAAAAGTGGCCGCACTAGCAGGGGAGGGGAGAAGCCCTGAGAAGGTGCCTCCTGCTCTGCCTCAGCCCCAGTGCTACTGCTGGCAAAAGTGGCCATGCGGGTTGGGGAGCGGGGGAAGCGGAGTCCTGGGGAGGCACCTCCTGCTCCACCGCCTCCTGCTGCCATCGGCAAAAGCGGCCGTGCGGGCAGGGGGAGTTACCCTTTCCTCCCCAGCATGTCTCCCCCAAGTGCGGAGTAGGGAGGAGGGAGGAGGGTGCCTCCTCCTGCTGCTGCCTGAGCCACCACCCAGGTGAGCCACCGGGAACAGCCGGCTTGAGCTCTGACAGTCCCCGTGGCCCAGCAGCGGGCTACGGACTGGTGGTTGGAAATTGCTGTTCTAAACCTTTTATCATTTTTGTTGCTCTCCTTTAGATGCTCCAATTTGTCCATCTCTTTTCTAAAATATGGCACACAAAATTGGGCACAGTACTTCAGCTGAGGCCTCACTAGTGCCAAATAGAGTGGGACAGTTTCCCCCCATGTCTTACATATCATTCTTGTGTATATTAACAGGAGTGTTATATTAACCTTTTTCAAGGCAGCATCACATTGTTGCATCATATTCAATTTATGATTTACTTCAGATCCTTTTCAGCAGTACTAACACTTGGCCAGTTAATCCCCAATTTGTACTTGTGATTTAATTTGTCCTTCCTAAGTTTAATATACTGCACTTTATTGAATTTAATTTCATTTAATTCAGACCAATTTTACAATTTTTCAAGGTCATCTTAGATTCTAATTTCAAAGTGCTTGCAACTTCCAGTTTGGTGACTTCTGTAAATTTTAAAAGCATACTCTCCATGCCACTATTCAAGTTATTAATGAAAACACTACATAGCACCAGACCCAGAATTGACCCCTGCGGGACTCCATAGAAACACCCTCCCAATTTGATAGCAAACAAAAGATAACTACTTTTTGAGTATGGTCTTTTAACCAGTTGTAACTCACCTTATAATAATTTAATCTAGACCACATTTCCACATCTTATTTATGAAAATGTCATGCGGGACAGTGAAAAAAGCCTTACTAAAATCAAGATACTATATCTACTGCTTCCCCCCATCCAATAGATCAGTAACCCCATCAAAGAAGGAAATTAGATTGGTTTGGTACACTCTGGTTCTTGACAACATCTTACAAACTGCTTAATATTTCATTCTAGTATCTTTACAGGTATCCAAGTTAGGTATAGATTGGTCTATAATTCCCAAGGTCAACTTTATTCTGTGTTTGACCTTTTCTGGTCCTCTGGGACATCATCTGTCCTCTAGGAATTCTCAAAAGGTAAATGCTAATGGTTCTGAGATTGCTTCAACTATTTCCTGAAGTACCCTATGATGAATTTCACCAGACCTTGATGACATGGATACATTTAACTTATCTAAATATTCTTAACTTGTTCTTTCCCTATTTTGGCTTCTATTCCTTACCCCTTGTTGTTACTATTAATTATATTGAATATCTGGTCACCATTAACCTTTTAGTGATGATGAATGCCTATTTTGCCTTAAATATGTCAGCTTTCTTGACGTCTTCAGTTATTACTTCTCCATTTCCACTAAATAGTAGACCCTGTTTTTTGTCTTTCTCTTGCACCTAATGTATTTAAATTACCTTTTCACTACCTTTTATATACCTTGCTAGATGTAACTCATTTTGTGCCTCAGCCTTTCTAATTTTGTTCTTACATGCTTGTGCTATTCTTTTGTACTTGTCCTTAGCATTTTGTCCATGTTTTCACTTTTTGTAGGATTCTGTTTTGATTTTCAGGTCACTAAAGAGCTCTGATAGAGGTATATTAGACATACTATTCTTCCTATATTTTATTTGGATTGGGTTATTTTGCAATTGTGCCTTTAATATCGCTTCCTTGAGAAACAGCCGCTCTTCTGAACATCTTTTTTTCCCTTAGATTTTCTTCCCAGGGAACTGTACCTATTTGTTTTCTGAGTTTGATAATGTCTGCTTTTTTGAAATCCATTATCCTTTGTCTTCTGCTCTCACTCCTTCCTTTTCTTAGAAGTCATGAAATCTATAATTTCACAATCACTTTCACCCAAATTGTCATCCACCTTCAGATTTGCTATCAATTCCTCACTGCTGGTCAGAATGATGTCCTCACATCAGTTCCTTCACTTTCTGGAACAAAAAGTTGTCCCTGAACACACTAAGAACTTGCAGCAAATTTTGAGTTTTGACATATTTTCCAACAATTGTTGGGTAATTAAAATCCTCCATTACTACCAGGTCTTGGGTTCTGGATATTTCTGTTATTTGTTTTAGAAATGCCTCATTCACCTCCTTTTCCTGATTTGGTGATCACACTTACTATGATGTAACTACTTTCATTTTTAGCCAGAGACTATCAATAAGTCTGCCTCCTACCTCCTTCTGGACTTCAGAACATGCATTATATATTCCTGATGTATAACGCAACACCTCCTCCCTTTTTACCTTGCCTGTCCTTTCTGAACAAGCCTTATCACTCTATGCCAAATTTCAGACATGAAACTTATCCCATATATGCTACAGATTGAACCTCTCTAATCTGGTACTCTCTGGTCTGGCAACATCCGTGGCCTGGCATGATTTTAGTTAGCTGGATGTCCACTTATCAATGTGGCCAAGTTTCCTGAAGTCCCATAAAGTTTGTTTACAGTTGCCAGTCCTGGCTCTCAGTGTTCTGTACTGTTATTTAGGTCTAATTTATCCTAATTGTCTTCTGAGAGCCCAGTAAGCAGTGGAAGTGTAGGTAATGCTGCTAGACAATATTGACCTCCTATAGTCCAGCAAATGCTCTTATTCGGCAATGGTCAGGTTCCGAGTGTAGTACAAATGTATATACTGCTAGCTGGAGTTACCCAGCGTTGCTCAGGAAACCGGAGGAACAAAATGTAGAAAAACAGTAGTCCATTATCTTTTTTTGAATGGTAGAAAAGTTGCACTGATTTCTATAGGGATTAAAATATAGGTCTACGTCATCCCCGGGGGGAGGGGAAGTTACACATGGGATGGGCGCCCCAGTTCGCGCCTGGCCTGCAGGTGCCGCAGGGGGCAGGGCGGGTGCCCGAGCCGTTGTGCGCATGGGGTTGGGGCACTACGTGCTGGCTCGGGGGAGGAAGAGGGTCGCATGTAACCTCGCGGGCGGAGGGGCAAGTCCCAGACAGCGCTGGGGGCCGCAGGTGGCGGGCACGGGACCTAGGGTGGCCGGGGCGGCCTCTGCAGCACAGCGCAGCGGGTTACTTTTTGATTTTTACAGCTTAAGCTCGGGCCCGATCAGGTCCAAAAGTACCTTCAAACCTTCTCCTGGATGAAATGTTATCCCGTGCAAAGTTTGGTTGTGGTGGCTCTTATAATGTTCAAGTTATTAGCGCACAAACTTACAAACATTCTCCTTTATATATTAGATTACAAATGCAGTCACGTACATTGTTTTTGTCAGATCTAAAAAAACCCTTAATTTTATATGTAAATATTCATTTATATATTTTCATCCTCTTTGGGAAAATCAAAATCAAAACAATTTTAGGATCGTGATCCGAAATTTACATCATCAAACTTAATAATAAAATCTGTTCATAATTCAAACTTAGTATTTTAACACCAAACAGAGTAAATAGATTTGACCTTTCTTAAAATAGAACAGTATATTAGGCATTTTTTTTGGTGTTTGTTTTAGGTTGATATTTTGTTAAGTGTTTTTAATAGTATATTTGAGCAGAAATCAAGATATGCATTTTATGACAAACAATTGTAATAGAACCTGTTATTATTCTTTTAAAATATGGAACACTTACGAAGCAAGTTTTGCTGCAGAGATTCAGAGCGGTACAAGTTCACGTGACTCTTCTTGAAGACGTTCTTCAGTAGTTGAGCTCTTTCCGTTAAGCTAGAAAGTGGAAATTTGTGATATATATAAATTTATGAATGACAATGTAGAGTTTGCCCACTGGGCTTTAAACGCAGACTAGCAAACTTTAAAACTGTCCATTATAATGTAGGAAAAACAGTGATAAATGTAGGTTGTATCTGACCTACTTGTTTTTTAGACATATGGTAAAATGGTAGCAAACTGAAATATTTGAAAAACTGGGCTTATGTTTGTAAGTTTCCTGGGCAGAGACTGGTTTCTGGTTATTTATTATACAGTTACTAGGATAATGGAGCTGCAATTCCTTTTTGGAGACACTAGGTATAACCACAATGCAAATAAACTAACAATGCTATTAAAATGTTTAAGTGCCAGATTTTCTCTGGCTTTTTTGGGGTGTGCAGTGTAAGTGAAGAGGACAGAGACTCTCTCAACTCAGCATGATCCTGCATTAAGGCCAAGCAAAATTGCAGCCCCTACACTAAGAAATGTAGGGACAATTCTCTCCTTGCCCACTGAAAGTGCCCCAAAGGCAGCGGTGGGCAACCTGCGGTCTGTGGGCTGCATGAAGGCCATCAGGGCTCTGGGTGTGGCACACGAAACATTTTGCTTACCACTGACCATGCACAGGGTTGCCAGATTCTGCTGGTTGCCATCTGCATAGTTTTTTCCCTACTGGTACTACTAAAGTGACACACATGTAAAGCAAGGGTGCAAGAAGTGAGATATGTGCTGACTGCACACAATATTAATTGTGACAGCCAATATTAACTCTTGCATCCAATCAAAGTGCTCCCTATGGTGCTATAGTCCCATCCCACAAATTCTAGGTATGCAAGCCCTGTTAGCAAAACAACCCTATCCCAGGAGACCATCTTGGTTACAAAAATCTTGTGATCCACTGAGATGAAGGAAGGCCACTCATGAGTCCCATTCACTAGCTTAAGTTGTCCATCACTGCCCAAAGGGGATGGGAGGTACAGCAAGGAGATGGAGGTAAGGCCTTGCCCCTGTATGTCAGCCAGATCTGTGTGTTTGTTTGCTGTCTCCATGCAGGGTGTTACAGTGCGTGCACTTCTGGTAAGCACTGGGAAACTCTCAATGGCCATTTTGCTCCTTATGGTGCTTGCTTTCAGCATCTGCAGCTCCACACTGCTCCTTAATACAAGATATGTGTAATTTACAGAATCCAGCCCTTCATAAAACAGGCTTGCCAAGAAGTTTTGATACTGTTTAAGATTGGTTTTGATTTGAGTCTGGGGTTGTGGCCTGATGGTAATAAACATGGCTTGTTTTGGTAATTTGCCTTTTTTTAGAGAAATCATTCTACAAGTACATTGTAGCAGTAATACAAGAAGTTTACTTTCAAGCACAAGTAACTTAATCCATTAAGTTATAGACAAACATAAACAATCTGTCCTGTGTTCTAGGGTTTAACAGATTTCAAACATGTTTGATAATCTGAAGTACATGATAACTGCAGTTAAATGAAAGTGATTAACATTTTAAAGTTTCAGCTCATATTCAGATAAAAGATATCAACACTTTTTTGGTGACTGGGGGTGTTTGATTGCCTTGCTAAATGAGCACTGCACTTTACCAGGTTGTTTTCAGAGAGGTTAAGTAAAGAGTAAGAGATACATTTTTGAAGGTATTTGCATGGATTTACAATGCAACTAGTAGGCACATGCTCTTTTGTGCACAAAGGGTTTTCAAAGATTTAGGTGCACACTTAGGAAGTCTGAAAATTAAGCTAGAACTAATTGTGGACATACCTATAGATAATGTATTTATTACTGGGAGTTTAAAGCATCCAATTATACATCCACTCGCCTCTCTCTTTACAACTGAGGGTACGTCTACACTGCAATACTACAGTAAACTTCCGATAATCCAGCACCTTTAGGACCCAGGGGGTGCCGGATTATCAGATATGCCGGACCATCGGAAGGGGGGGCTATGAGGGGTCTAGGGCGGTGTGGAGGGGGATGCCACCCCAGACCCCTCATAGCCCCCCCTTCCGATTGTCCAGCTCTGCCCCAGGCGTCCCCGATTCAGCCGCTGCTGGTCAGTTTCAGCAGCAGCTGAATTGGGACGCCTGCGGCAGAGCAGCTGGGGTGCTGCCGGGTTGGTCCAGTAGCGCCGCCCCTTGGCGCTGCGAGACCAACCCCAGCAGCACCCCAGTTGCTCTTGGGGACGCCTGGGGCAGAGCAGCTGGGGTGCTGCCCGGTTGGTCCCGCAGCGCCAAGGCGGCGCTACGGACCAACCCGGCAGCACCCCAGCTGCTCTGCCGAGACATCCCCAAGTCAGCCGCGCTGAAATTGACCAGCGGCTGACTCCGGGAAGCCCGGGGCACCTCGGGCTTCCCGGAGTCAGCCCTTGTTCAGTTTCAGCGGCGGCTGACTTGGGACGCCTGAGGCAGAGCAGCTGGGGTGCTGCCGGGTTGGTCTGGTAGCGCCGAGGAGCAGCGCTATCGACCAACCTGGCAGCACCCCAGCTGCTCTGCTCAGGCGTCCCCAAGTCAGCCGCCTGCTGAAACTGACCAGGGCTGACTCCGGGAAGCCCGGGGCAGAGCAGCTCTGCCCGGGCTTCCAGTCAGCCGCTGGTCAGTTTCAGCTGCGGCTGACTTGGGGACAACTGGGGTGCTGCGGGTTGGTCCCGCAGCGCCGAGGGGCAGCGCTGTGGGACCTACCGGCAGCAATCCAGCTGCTCTGCCCCAGCTTCCCGATTCAGCCGCTGGTCAGTTTCAGCAGCGGCTGAATCAGGAAGCCGGAGGCAGAGCAGCTCCAATGGTCCGGCTGCCCGGAGCACTTCCGGGTTCCTGATGGTACCGGACCATCAGGAGTGCCGGACCATCAGATGCCGGACCAATGGAGTTTTACTGTATTTCGAAATAACTAGCGTTAAATAACTTAATCCGCATCTACACAGCAGGCAGTTATTTTGAAATAGTGTCAAAATACTGTCAAGCTGGAGGACGTCTTACTCTGACTCCTGTAACCCTCATAGTATGACGAGTAAGGGAAATTGGAGGAAGAGTGCTCTATTTCAAAATAAGTGCTCTGTAGACGCTCCCTATTTTGAAATAAGATACGCAATTGACGTAGCTCAATTTGTGTAGCTTATTTCGAGTTAAGCCCTACAGTGTAGACACACCCTTAGAGTGACACATCATTACTATTTGTGCTGCTACTGCAAAATAGACTGGACTATGATCCAGACAGCTCGTGAGCACAGGTAGAAAAAAGAAGGTGGTGGGGAGGATGACTGAGTTTTAATCAATCGGATACATGGGTTCTGGTTGAATATTTGCAGGGTTTGATGTTTTCAGGGTACAACCAAGCTGTTTCCTTACAGTGTATCTTTATTTCTCAATTCTTATAGTTTCCTATGGATAAAACCCAAATTTAGTTAAAAGAAAATAGATGGACTGGTCATAGCATAGAGAGCTTGCAAAAACATAAATATACTTTCTGATAATTGTAAGATTTACTGCAGAAATTGGGAAGGAATGTAAATGAGGACTGGGAATGGTATTTTAAGGCAAACCACAGGAACTATACCCTGAACTGGGCCTCAGTGTCACACACCACAGTGCTGAATGTTTTGTCTTCTGTATGTGAACTGCTTTATCAGAATGACCCAGGGTGCCCAGATAAAATTCAGAACGGAACGTTTTGAACTCATCCTGCCTGCTGAAACCTTAGACCTGAGAACAAACTGTTATGAGAGTGTTTGTGGCAATCTTGGGAACCTTTAGTAAGCTAAGTTAGGATGTCCCGTGAAGCAGGGCCAGCTTTAGGGAAAATGGCACTCTGGGCAAACTTGCAGTTTGATGCCCCTGACTCCCATATACTCCCCAGCCTCCTTTCACACCTAACCCTTGCACTGTGCCCCCTCTGCCTCAATTCCTGCTCCCTTCCTATGCCCCTACACCTGCACTGTGCATGTAGGGTTGCCAACTTTCTAAATGCACAAAACTGAACCACCTGCCCCACCCCTTCCCTGAGGTCCCACCCCTGCTTTCTCCATCCCCCATGGCTTGCTTTCCCCACTCTCAATTTCACCAAGCTGGGGTGGAGGTTGGAGTGTGAGAGGAAGGTGAGAGATCCAGCTGGGGGTGTGGGCTCTGGATTGGGGACAATGATGAGGGGTTTGTAGTGCAGGATGGGCGGCACTGTGGGCTGGAGCAAGAGGTTGGGATGTGTAGGGGTTAGGGATGTTAGGGAATAGTCAACTGGAGTATCAACTACTCGCATCTCCCTGCCCATTGCTGCTTCTATGATAGGCAAGGGGGGGCAGGAGCTGGTGCTGGGGGAAGCTGGCTTAAAAGCTGGTTCCCCGCCTGGCACCAGCTCCGCAGTGCCACCTGCCTTCCCCTGCCCCTATCAGGCAGCGGGTGGGGGTGGGAGGGCTAGGGGAGGCTGCTGTGAAGCAACCTCTGCCCACAGCGGACCGAGGCTCGCCATGGGCAGCGGCTTCTCTGGAAGCAGCACTTGTCCGTGGGGATCTCAGTGAGGAGCTGGGCTCCCCTGAAGACAGGGACTGCTGCCACCAAGCAGCCCATTTGTGGCAGCCAACAGCCCCTGTCTGTGGCCAGCCCTGGCTGCCGTGAACAGAGGCTGCTCCAGCAGCAGCCACTGTTCGTGGTGGACAGGGCTGGCCGCTGCGAGGGGCTGCTGGACTCAGCGCAAGCCGGGACTGAGCAGTCTCGGCTTGCGCTGGTCCAGGATGCTGTGCATTTTAAATGTAATAAAAGCCCGGCAGCTCTTACTACATTTAAAATGCAAAGCAGCACGGGTGGCTTCCAGAGCCTGCACAAGCCAGGACTAGTAAGTCCTGGCTTGAGCCAGCTCCTGGAGCTATCCCCGCTTCGGCTCTGCACAGCGGTCCTTATCGACTACACAATTAGTCAAATAACTGCAATTTAACATCCCTAGTAGGGGTGAGAACTCTGGCTGTGGGTGTGGGCTGTGGTAGCTGATGAACCATTTGGGAGGCAGGAGGAAGTCAGGGCTGGGTAAGGAGATTGATATTTATGGGGGGATGCATCTCCCTGCCCTCAGTGCAGGCTGAGGAGTCCAGAAGGGAGTTTGGATATGAGAGGGGAATCTGGCCTGGGGCAAAGTGTTGGTGTGGCAGGAGGAAGTTTTGGCTGCAGAGTCCCAGTTGGTGTTTACCATAGCACCCAGGAAATGGCTGCCAGGTCCCTGTGGCCATTAGGTCCTGGTCCACACCAGGGAGTTATTTCAAAATAATCCCCCTTATTTCAAAATAACAAGCTGAGCGTCCACACTACCAAGCCCGTTATTTTGAAATAAGGGGCTGGTTATTTCAAAATAAAGTAAAACTCCAATAGTCCGGCATCCAGTTGTCCGGCTCTCCTGATAGTCTGGCATCAACTGGAACCCAGAACTGCTCAGGTCAGCCACTCTCTCACAGCCGGGCCGCTGTGAGCCTCATGCGCGCTCATGGCCCGCACCGTTCCGCTCACGGTCCCCAGCGCACACAGCGTCCAGCCTGCACGTGCTAGCAGCTGGTCGCTGAGCACAGGCAGCTGCTTTGGGACCCAGACATAAGGTTGGGGGAGAAGGGGGATTGGGTGACAGCAAGGAGGGGAGGTGTTTGGCTCTGGGGAAGGGAAGGGAAGGGGAGGGGGATTGGGTCGCGCACGACGTCCCGGCCAGCTCATTGAAAAGCCGGCTGCTCAGCGTACGTGCCCCAGCGCCTGGAGGGAGACGCGCGGCTGTACCGGCGGCTCCGGGACTCGAGCATAAGGTGGGGGTGGGGGAATTGGGTTGGGAGTATGCCCCCTTATAGTACCTCCTGGTACTGCGGCATATCCGATAATCTGGCACCACCTAGGTCCCTAAGGTGCTGGATTATCAGAAGTCTACTGTAATAACGCCAGCATTTCCTGCCCCTGGCCAGGGACAAAAAGAGGGCATTGACCTGGACTGGTGCAGAGATCCTGGACTTCACTGAGATCTGGTGGAGGAGACCAACCGATATCTATGGCCTTATGGCCACCAGCCTGGTGGAGAAAGGACACATGCAGACTCTCAACCAGGTCCACATGTAAATAAAAGAGCTCCAGTAGGCCTACAAGAAGTCCAGGGAAGAAAGTGGACACTCTGGGGCAGATCCTCACACTAGCCACTACAAGCAGCTGGATCACATTCTGGGGATGGTCAGCTAAATTCCCTGTAAATTGTGCACCTGCACAATTGCGCAGCTGTTTTCTGAGCTTCACTTATAAGTTCGAAGCTCCCATGCAGGCAGAGAGCTCAGGTGACTAGCGGTGGGGGGAAGGGTGTCTCGCTAAACAAGCAGCTAAACGGAGCTAGCTGAGGGGGCAAAAGAGAAGGGAGTTTGGAGAGTCCCATCTGTATGAGGAGAGAGAGAGAGAGGCAGAAATTCAGCATTCTCAAGCCTCCTGGGAAGGGGGAGATAAGAGGCTGACTGCATGGGGTAAGTGGGGGATAGAGGGTGTGTGTGTATGCTGGCATCTGTGCAGTGAGGTGTAGGCAGGGGGTAGTTTATTTGGGGTGTGACTCACTTGTTGCAGTCCTGTCTGGCTGGGTTGGGGGTGGTGAGGGGAGGCAGACTGCATGGGGTGTGTGTATGCCAGGAGGACATCTGTATGATTAAATTTCAAACAAAGGTTACATAGGTGTTAATGGCATAAGGTAAGAAAAAAAGGTTCTTTTAACAGATTTTTTTGGAGTGTTGCAGATATCTAAAACACTGAACTTAATAATTTTTTCAAATCTTTGTTACTAATTAATACATGATTTATTGTATTGCATTAAGGCTAGATCTTTGCTATATGGTACAGTTTTGGCTCTTATGAGTCAGAAGTAGCAAATACTAGATTGAACTGTTAGAAAGGTTGATTATATGTGTACTCCAAGGGTAGTGTTAATTTTCTTTTTTATTTGATTTTGTATTAAATATCATAAGCATTGCTCCTTGTTAAACCACACACACACTACCTCAATATTGATGGTGCACATCAGTAATTTCAACCGACCCAAAAGAAAATTCAAGCTGCCCAAGGATAGAAAATGTTAGAGGGAACACTGCCAGTCACCCCCTGCTCTCTGTTGTAAAGTCTGGCCAGGACACCCCCAGCATTAGCCTTCATGAGGGCGGGGTTGAGGAGGGTGGAGGACGAGGAGGAACAGGTGAGCCAAGACACTATGCCCACCAGCCAAGAGCTGCTACTCAGCCTGGAGCCAGTCCCACCCAACCCTGGATGTCACCCAGGCCTCGGACAATCCTAACAAAGGCAGTTCAAGTGAGTTCCATGACTTTCCCTATACACATGTGAGGGCAGGCAACGGGCTGCACACTCCTCGCTCGGCCTTCTTGGCCTGGGGGTTACATAACAGCCTGTGCACGTGGGTGCACATCGAGTGCCAGTCTGGAATACTCAGCTCCATGACACTCTCACACAGGAACCCCTCGGTCCTTCTCACACGGTTCCTGGAGAGGCCTGCCTTACTCCAGCCTCTGTAGTGGGACACCTTCCCACGACAAGCCACCACTAAGGCCTATGGGGTCATGCAAACACGCAGCAGAGCCACACATGGCACAGGCTCATGCCTGCACGTGGGCAGCATTCGCTCCCAGTCAAGCACGGCGATACGGAGGAGACCAATCCCCTGCATTGCACCCTGCCGTGGGGAGGAAAAGAAGGGGATCCCAGTACCACTGTCTCTGGCAAGCGGCCTCTGCTGCTTATACATATCTCCCCCAACAACCCCCCTCATCTCCTCAAGCAGGCAGGGATAGAAATTCTCTTTCTGCGGGACCAGTGCAGAGGTTTGTCTGCTCACAGCCATAAAGAAGGAGGCAGCATTTACATTGTGACCATGGGCATTGAATACATTTGATTTTGTGAGGGATGCTGGTGCAATTCTTAATATATTCAGCTCTTCTACAATGTTTAGAGCCCCTGAGAGGCTGGCGGTAAGGGACTTTATTTCAACTGTAGACATATACCGAGCCCACACTAAAGGGAAACTATACCTCTCCTGATAGGTCCTTTTTGTCCTGGAAACCCCTTCTCCAATGACAGCCACAGAGCCACCTTCTACACAGCCCTCTAGGTTAGGTCACTAGAATGGTGCCTACAGAACAACCATGATTATCTCCTGCTTGTGGCCTTGGAATAAGCTGTTAGATGTGTATTTTTGCACATGTAAGCTCTTGAGAACTGGGCCCTAAATATTTGCACTTTAAGTTCATATTTGAATACTAGCTATGGAATAACTTCTTATAGGTAGTTTTGTGTATAATGAAGACTCAACTATATAGGGCTCAATATGTGAACTGAAAATGTAATTTAAGTAACAAACATCTTAGATAAGAAATGTATGATACTTGCACCCCATACTGTATTTTCAAATACTTAGGGACCCAGCTCTGCATTGCTTATTCACCTGTATATGGATTTCAGGATAATGCTCTTTACCTGTAACTATCTTTTTGCATTCAAAATGAGCTGTGAAAACAAACTACATCAGAACCAAACATAATATAATGTGAAGTGATACTTAAGCAATGCTAGATGACAGTATCTCAGCATTTGTGCTAATTAGGTGCCTTAGGAAGCGCTGGCTGAACATGAGCACCATTCAGGTACCTGAAATGTGTGTATTCTTAAATCATTTCTATCATGTATGGTTTAAAGATTTAAACAACTAGTAATTAAATGCATCTTATTACATGTAAATTAAGATGAGCAAGAACAAATTACAAATTTTAACCCTCTAAAAGGCTTATTGCTTTATATATTTCCATTACACTTCTAATTTAAGAATATTTAAAAGTGGCTTACATAAAAAATATGACTATATTAAAAAGAGGCTCTTGTGATAGACAGGTATCTCAGTATGCCTGCACAAGTCAAGGTAACTAGTGATGTTACTGTTCACATATGCCCAATTCTATGCCAGTAAAAAGGTTTACTTATGTAAAATATTTTATTTAAAAATTACATTAATACTGAAATAGTACACATTTTAAGAGTTGCATGTGAGGTAGGGAAATGTGGCAATGAAGGTCTGAAATAATTATTTCTTTTTAAAATTCTTATCTTTAGTCATTTCAGTTTTAGATACAAGAGGCTTCTTGGTATATCAGTCACAATTAATTTGATAACAAAACCAAGCTGCCTATGGTGCAAACTACCTGTTTTACTGAGGCAGTTGCATACTTTAGGCTCCCACAGTCTTCTCTGGTCAGTGATGTTCAAACATTCAAGTTTTTTTTCAGTTAGAAAAGTGACTGTGTAATTATGGCACCTTCACGCTCAATCTATTTTTTTTACTTTGCTGACAAAAATGTATTTGCACTACTGTTAGGTGTATTGCTTACTGAAGTTCAAGATACAATTTTACTTGACAGCTGGGCACAAAAGTCAGATTGCAGAATATTAGTGGGAGAGATGTAACATTTAATGAGAACATTCATAAAGAGTTCGCAATAATCACAATTAAAATATCTTTTGACTTCAAACCTAAGAAATCTGATACTGAAAATCACTAAAATGAAAAAAAAAGAAACTTCTAGAAAGTTATTTTTAGAATTAATTTTCACACTATGACCACATTTTAAAGTAAAATTCAAATTCATGTTCAATTAATGTTTAATTCAAACATTGTGTTTTTAAAATAATATTTTTTTGTTTCAGATAAGCACTGGAAGTAAAAATTGGTGAGACATTTTTATAGCTTCTTTGAGAGTTTCCCTTTAGGTTTGTTTAAATAAAAATAGAGAAGGATGAGAACATGACTGAAAAATAGGAGGTCTAGCTCTAGAGATTTATTTATTTCATTCTTAAAGACCATTATTTTATAACATATAATATTCAAATGTAAAAAGTTCACTCAAAAATTAAACATTTTAGACAATGCTATTTGGCATTTTAATCCTAATTTTTAAAGATAGTTGCAAAGATCTTATCAGAGTATTCAAAAGAATGTTCAATAGGAAAAATACCATTTCTATAACTTTGCAGTCTTATTGCTATGAAACAGTTAATCAAATACACGCAATATCAGGGCAAGAAAAGTATTGCAATCTGTGCTGGATAAATGTGGCAACTGATTTCTATTTCAACAAATAGCAGTGAAACAATTTTTTCAGAATTTAAATAGTTAACATTTAGTTAGAATAAATGATATTCAAACAGAGAGTTAGTATCTGAACTATTTTTATTTGTGAGGTGGTATTTTTAGTTTCTGTTGTTACTTTGCAGATAAAAGGAAATTCATTTCTCAGTTATCACCTCCACATCTTTACAGTTCTCTCCTAACCAGGCAGTGCTTCATATCCCCACATTAAGAAAATTAATGTAGATTTTAATGTGAACACACACATTTTTCTATTGCACTAAAGTAGAGCACTAAGGCTATGTCTAGACTACAAAGATAAATTGGAAAAAGAAACGCAAATTACAGTACGCAAATTGCGTATCTTTTTCCGATTTACTCCCGAAAAAGGCTTTTCCGAAATGTGGCCCATCTACACGGGGCTAAATTTTGGATAAAACCCCTCTTTTGGAACATCCCTTCTTCCTTGTAAAACGAGGTTTACAGGGATGCCAACAAAACACATCCACTTTTCCGATTTTTTTTTTTGGAAAAGCAGAGGCATTCCTTGGACACGGCAGAGTTTTTCTGGGATACCTCTGGTATCTCGGAAAAGTTCTGCAGTCTAGACAAACCCTAAGATACCAACGATATGCTAAAGCAGCACTAGAAAAAATGAGAGAATGACAGAACAAAATGCTGAAGAGAATATACAAGAAATGTGCCAGGAATAACTGGTCAGCCTTGTGCTAGATGTTATACCCCAAGAATAAAAATCTTTGACATGCCATTTTTAAAACTACATAATTGTAACTAAGTAGCCCTCACAGGATTAGAATTCTTGGTGTCTTAATTCTCCAGTGAAATGAGTGGCAAGCCTAGAGCTATAAAACCCAAGAGTCAGAATCGTGTAAGAGGTTATCTTCAGAGAAGAAAAATCATTCATAAGGAATTTTCTTTTTTTTCTGCAACCAATACTGGGTATCAGAGTTGGTTTCATTTTTCCTCTGTACACATGACCATGGGAATAAGAGAAAAAGACAGGAAGCTACAGACAAGATTGGAAGGAACATAAAATGTATCAAGCTTTATTTTTAGTAGATCTCCATTTCTCCTTGTGGGATAGAAGCGATTTGCAGTTGTGTCTCACGGCAAACAAGTCTATTATTGGAGTTCTCCACATCCTTCAAATCTGGTGAAATATTTTTTGATTGAGGTTACATTCCCTTTGGAATGGCTGAGGCAATTACAATTGAATTTCCTGGATATGATGATTATTCTGAGAGTTCTGAAATTCTTTTTAGTCCATTTTAGTGTAGGTAATGCGTACCTAACGAGGGCAACATTTTTTGTTCCTTGACTGAAATTGCTACAATATTTTCTGAATAAACCAGAACCAGATTCAGTGCAATATGAGGATTTTCATTTCCAGTCTGTTGATATTAATGTGTTCCTCTGTACAGAGCTCAGCTGCATATAGGCTGTTACGACATAGAAGATTTACATTTGGTTATTACAATGGTCCAGTGTAAATTGTTAATGAAACTCTCTGCAGAAGTAAGCAGATTGGGCTACCAGATCAAAGACTCCTGACTGCCATTTTCTCAAATAAAGAGTTTCTTCTATAGAGAATGACATTTTCACTATGTAACGTGAGTAGATATTAATATGAGGATCAGCTGTGCAGCCAGAATTAAGGCACCGAATTAAAACAAGAAATTGTTAAACCAAAAAACTAAACAATTTGTCTGGATAATGAATGGGGCTAATGAGGATGTCTTTGTAGCTAGTGAAAAAATTCTCAAGTGTTTTCCTGAGGCCTTCTTAAGACTAATGTAAGTTCACATATTAACTAGATTGTAAGACAGTTCTAGAGCAGTCTTACGGATTTATGATAATCTTCAATGATAAAAGAAAATGAACCTGTTTGTAAAAACATTATCCTAATAACAGAAGCGGAAGAAGAAAATACTTTTGGACACAAGAGATGTACTTTGAGGATGATATGGTTGACTGGAGAGAAGGAATGAAACTCTTCCCAGAAAAACGCTAGCTGATATAAACCACATGCTCACATAGGGCAAAACGATTATTAGTCTTTCAAAGCATAGTGAGGTTCACCTGAGCTGTAACAAGCACTGGGGACCTAGAAGGAGACTCAATGTGATGGAGAGGTGTCTGTTTCCCAGACAACCGAACTGAGATCAGCAGTATGGAAACACAGGAGAGACAGAAACAGTGCTGCAAGACTCAGCAGCAAAAGAGGCACACTGATTTGCTCTCTCCCAGACCTTTGGCAAAGGTATTCCTTTCATCCTTCTTTCTGCTATGGCAGCAAAATGTTCTTGTCTGTGCTTTCAGTTTCTTTAGTATAATTCTTTGCCATTCTTCTCTAACTTCTGAATAACCTTTTATTTCTTCAAGTCTCCTGAAATAATATTCCTTCTTCCCTTTCAACCTTATATGCCTGGCACGGGGAAGAGTGAAAGTAGTTGGGGGAGTGCACTTTGTGGAGATTTAAGTTTGATTTATTTCTTGCCTGTTTTTAGGTTTGTCTAGTGCGTTTTCTTTTCCTTGATTTAATAGATGAAGTAAGACAGAGGTTTTTTGGAGTGGTGTTACATACCTAAGTCAATTTGTTTTCTTTAATGTCAGCAAACTTTGCAGAGATTTTGTTGTTTTCTTATAGATCCTTAATATGAAAGGCTTTTGACTGAGTTTAACAATTGTCTTTAGGCAAAATTTATACATGTAGCTGTGAATGAACCAAGTTCTAACTGGTTTTGTCTCCATTGTAAACACTGCCAAAGCAGCAAAACAAGATTTTAAAACCAGGTTCTGTTAGTATTTGGTTTAATCCACGATTGTCCAAAATGTGGCAGAGCTTGGTTCAGCCACAAATGAACAAACTCTGTTGAAAACCTTTCATAAATAATTCTATCTTTAGGCCCCGAACTTTAAAAAAGATGGATACTTGTATCTGGAGAGTCCCATGCATATGGATGCATGTGTCTGTTTGCTTGCATCTTATTGAAAGATCAGAGTCTTCGTTTATTGATAGTTTGTACAATGCCCCTACAAACATACAACAGCAAAAAATTTTTTTTTTAAGAATCATAATCTACAGGTATTTTACAGTACCTCTTGCCATGCACAACTGCTCCTGGATCCTGAGATTTTGCTTCCAACTCTTGAACTTCATCTACCAGAGTCTTAAAAGTAGCTCTCTTGATTCTGGAATATAAAATGTTTTCAGATTTACTCTTGCTGAAAACATGTCTTTTTAAAGACTCTAACATAGACATTTACAAATCCATTTTTGCCCAGTGATTTCAACTTAAATTTTGAAAGGAGAAATATTAAGGAGGCATCAGTTATAAATCATACCATTTTGTCAGCTGTTATGTGAAACACAAATAGCAAAAGTTATCAATTAAAAGTTCTGATTAATAAAAATATTAAAAAAAATAAAGTAGTGGTACATTTGTATCAAGATATGTAAACTACAAACAAAGCAATTCAGAATTTGAAAGAATCAACAAAGCTCTTCATATTTTCTTAAACAAATTGGCCAATACTCAGAAAAATTAAATTTGGCAATCATTTCCCCTCTAATTTTTAACAGTTCTATACTTACACTTTGTATACTACGTCAAAAAGCAAAGCTGTGATGGGAATACATAAAAGACCCATCCAAAAGACTCCAGAGCTGAACAACATAACTGCCTGGATAGATAAATCACAAAAATGATACCATTATAAAAGAACAACAAAACATTTGCTTGGCTCAAAACAGGAAAATCAAATTTAACCAAAACTTAGCTGGGCTCTTTAATTCAATATAAAAATTATTGAGTCCCATTCTTCAAACCTTACTCACAGGAGCTGTCCTTACTCATTCTGGGTGAAAGGTCCTCATACACTTCATAAGTAAGTAAATGCTACTCATATTAAAGTCTTAATGGGAAGTTCAAACTATTAAGTTCTTTAAAAACAAAAACTAACAACCCTCCCCCAACATCCAGCTTTACACCATCACATTTCTAATAGTGTTAAAGAATACTATTAACATAAGCTATAGCAATTTAAAATACTGCTAAATCTTTGAGAACATCTAAGAGTATTTCTATTTGCTGTCAACCTTAGCATAGCATTATGATTACCAAAAGATATTTGTCCTTAAAATTATCTTGTTATACATCTCCATCAAGAGTGCTGAGAATCTCTCAGTAGCACCAACTATAAAATAGACTACTGCTTAAATAATATTTTGTTTATAATTCAGAACTGCAAAAATAATGAGAAAATATACATGTTTTGTCTGCTTTTCTGCAGTCCTTTAAAATAACAGCTAAACAAAAGCCATTTTAAAATAAAACACATTTCTGAAAAATTAAAATATTTTACTAGCAACACACTTTTTGGGTCTTATCTAGGTGTAAATTTAGTTTTCATTTTTTACTGTCAGACTGGAAACCAGACTTTCTCCTGTCCATGTCAATTAACTTCTTTGTGTACACCTGTTACAACCAAAGAGAAAACAAGCAATACTCTCTATACAAAATTAGTGTAAAGGGCATTAAATAATATTGATTTGCCTTTAACACTTTCTAAGCATCTACATCAGAGGTATTATGATTGCAAAGAAAATGATATATGATTAATAAATTATTATCAGTTGTTTGTAATATAATTATATGTTACAGCGATTGAGTAACATTGCTACACAATGGTATTTGAATTATTTGATTTCATGTATTTAAGTCTAATTACTTTTAAAGCTTAAATTTGCAGTACCTAATTGAAATAATATACTGTGAAATTTTACTAATCCTAGCAATTATGAGAGAAATGCAGATATTTTGAATAAGTGGCTTAAAATCCTACTTTTTTGAGTCTGAAGGGTAGCCATGTTTGTAACTTTAAAAACAATGAGTAGTCCTGTGGCATCTTAGAGACTAACAAAAATACATATAGTATCATAAGATTTTTTGAGAAAAACCCACTTTTTGAGTGCATATAAATTAAAGTTTGTTTAGGTTTGTACGTGGTATATTACTGATAGCACAGAAAAAGCAAGTAATTAGAAATCTTAAAATTTTATCCAAGCTGAAAACTCAGCAAATGTACCTTTTTATCCACATCCAAGTTTTATATCTATATAGTAGCTGTTACAGTGATGGCGGTTGCTCTAAGCACTTTATTTATTAGCCACAATAATTACTATAAACAATTTTATAAACGCTGAACAATAATGCTAGGATTAAAATTACTTTACAATTCACAATTCAACCGAAAAGACCTTTTTAGATCTCTATAACAAAACAAAAAAAAAGTATTCACATAAAAGTCACTTGATATTATAAGCAAAACATGACTCTTGACACGCTTGGTGACACACTCAATTCTTAAAACCAATATAATAGGAAATGCATATCAAAACTAAATTTTGTAAAAGCTTTTAAAATGTAAGTAATAATCATATAGACCAACAGTTTCCTAACAAAAAATGGCAGGGAAAAAACACAATTTGATTTAATCTGAATATGACCCTCACTTTATATTATTAATTTTAATAATATTTTTAGTTTAGGATAATACCAAGCACTATTCTTGCTTTAGCTACCCTATTAAATGTTTCCTAGTGAAACAGCAAAAGTGATAATGTAGGTCTTAGGATGTTAATTCTGACCATTGTAATGCTAACTATGAATGAAGCAACAACTGGCGCTTACTATTCAGTCCATCCAGCCTTTGGCTTTACAAATGAACAACACGAATTGAGAAAAAAAGTTTTTCTGCGTCATATTTGAAAGCCTGTCAGATTTTTTTTTCTTTTGCAGAGTTAATCCAAACCTAAAAGATTTAAAGCCGACATTCGCATTAAAGACAGAGAGCCTCTTTGTATTTTTTGGATGAAGAGGGAAAAAATAAAATCCCACAGAGGTATTTCCTTCCTTTCTGTACAAGAAAGCTCCCCACTCACTCTGTAGAAACCATTTTTGTCTCTAACTTTTCACATCTCTCTACACATAGGCAGGTCATCTGGGAAATGGCAAACCAATCCTTTTCAGACAATGGCACTAACAGGAGCAGCCTGTTCTGGGGATGGACTCTGGCTGCCTCTGTTTGTGGTTTACAAATTGTTCCTAATGTGTGAGATTTGTGGTCAATGCCAAGTTTTTTTCCCCCTTTAGGCCTTGTGAAACCAAATGGAATCTTCCATAAAAGTGGCTCCCAAGGGAATTCAGAAATAATCTGAAGTAAGAATTAGAAAACCTAGTAAATTATAGGACTAACAGGTCCCTGGGGGAAAAATTGTTGTCTATGTAGGATGGATATGTTGCAAATGTTGACTCTTAAGACTTTTTAAAATATAAATTAACATATAAATGTAGCTTTTACAGATTTTTTTTCCTACTACTGTTTGAGTTTTGTGTAATGAAAAAGAATTCCAGAAGATTGTTACCATATAGCTTTTTAATTCAGTAGAATATTAAAAACCTTGCCGACAGAACACTAAACAATATGTACTATCAGAAAATTACATATTAAGTGGAAATTATTATATAAGAATACTTCCTTTCTCTTTACTACATTTATGAAACATTATATGTATGTTCAGACAAATAATTTTCAAAGATGGTTATACTGCTTCAGAAAAGCAAGGCAACAAAGTTGGAGATAGCAATAAAACCATTCTGTGGAAAGTTTTATAGAGCCTTTTCAATTTATTTAATCTAGCTATCGTCACTGTAGAACTGGTATATGAATGTCTCTAAAGTATTTAAGGATAGAATTGAGAACAGTTTCTTTTTTTCTTGCTCATCTACAGAGAAATAACTTGATTAATTTATAGTTGGCTTTTGTGTGTGTGCGTGTACACACACTTGTTAAAGAACTAACTAGGGCAAAGCTAAGCTGGACAGAGGAGTTTTGCATTTAGTTGTCCATGCAGTGAGGTTAGAGTCATTTTTGTCCTTTCTGGTAGTTAGTTCCATCATTTTGTTATAGCCCTTTCTTTATATTTACAGCTTAAAAGATGAACATACACATTAACATACAGATTCAAAAAGGTACCTGGTGTGGAGTAAGACTTGGTATTGTTCATCATGTAAGACAGCTGTACCTCTCAATGATAGGAACTCAAAACAATCTGTCTTGGGGAGGGACACATCAAACATGCAGTTTCTGTTTGTTTTCTAACCAAAATTGAAAATTCAGAATTGCTAAATTAGAACTGTATTGCCTGAACAGATCTCTGGGAAAGTTTACACTGAAAACTTTCAACAATACAAAACAGAAACAACAACAAAACAACAACAAACAAAACCCCCTCAAGTCTGCACCCAAGAATCTCAGAGCAGACCACAGGTCAGCAGACTCAGGCACATGGGGCTTGTGCTTCAGAACTAAAAAAGAGCAGGCCCTGAGTCTTGGTAGAGGGGAGTCTCAGAGAGCCTTGGCACATCTACACTGCTATTTTTAGCCTTGAAAAATGAGCCCTGTGAAACCAAATCAGTTAACCTGAGCTCTGAGACTTGCTACACTGTTTTTTACAGTACAGATGTATGCTATGAGATCTGCCTCAGACCCAGGGAGCCAGCATATACTGGAGTTGGAGCAGTCCTCAGCAAAAAGTGCCCTCAGCATCCAGGGCTCTGAGGGTAAATCTACACTACAACTGCAGGTGTAATTTCCAGCTCGGTTAGACATACTCACACTAACCTTGATCAAACTAACAAGCTAAGAATATGCAGTGTTAAGTGGCAGTGTGAGTGCCAGCATGAGCTGCCTGAGTACAGGTGTGTCCAAGACACTAGGCATGTACTTGGATGGCTAGCTGATGCTATCTCCCAGGCTGCTGCAGCTATATTGCAATTTTTAGCAGCTAGACATTATATCTTCAGCTGCACTGTATATCCCAGGGGCATTCTCCTGCAATCTTTGCTCTTTTTGCCTTCTCCCAAATTGAAAGGGGTAGATCCCTGCACTACTTCTGTAAAGGTGCATGAAACATGTTAAACATACTTCTAAAAGACTGCAATTAGTCTCCTTTTTCTACTGCTCTTAAAAAGAGCAGCTTAAGGCTGAGTCAAGGTTGTTTTAGTAGCTGCAAGGACTCAAGGGTCATATCCAGGGCTATCCTTAGGATTTATGGGGTTCTACACAAGATTATAAAATGGTGTCCTCCTGACTGCAGTGTGTCAGACCCTGGATAAAATCCGCTTGGGGGCAGATTGCTTCACACCAGCCCAACGGCTCGGCCCTACACAGGCAAAGCCCCTCCACTGCTGACCAGAGCTGGTCCCTCACAGCCTGTGCAGAGAGAGAGCAAGGCCTGGTGAGTAGAGAGAACCTGCTGTGACTCACAGCCACACTTCCCCTCCCCGTATGGCTCCTCTGCCCAACGACACCTAATTTCTGCCAGATGGGGCGCTGGGAGGGGCAGGCAGCTGGCAGCACTCACACAGACAGGCCTGCTCCCCCTAATCTCTATGCTCCTTCACTAACCCCTGCATCCCCCTTCCTGCATCCATATGAGGAAACTGGCATCGCTGCTTGCTCACTCCCTGACTGCTGCTCCTCTGCCCTGCACACCTCTAGGTGGCTGGGGGAAAGGAGGGGTGGAGTAAGGAGCAACACCAGAGCTCCTTGCATCCAGGTCACTTTCCCTGCCTGAGCTGCCTAAGGAGAGGGCGTGAAAGCAGTACCTTCTGATGCCTCATAGCACAGTTTAGGTGGGGGAAGTGACCTGGATGCAGGGGGCCCTGGTGTGTGTGTTGGAGGGGGACTGTGTGTGTGTGTGTGTGTTTGGGAAAAAACAGCTGCCAAAAGCCAAAGCTGGCAAAATACCAGTCATGCACTACTCCCACTAGAAGGGAAGGATCACACTAGCTCATCTTTCACACTTCTCATATGAAATCCTAGGAATTCAATTTTTATAAATTAAAACTGCTTAAACACTTTAAAATAAAATAAAAAATATGAAAAACTTTATTACATTTTATTTACAGTATCATTCAAATCTGTCAGTGTCAGACACATTAAAATATACTCCTAAGGACAAGGACTAAAAGCAGCTAGATCTCTTCTGTACGAAGAGCTATTCATCTGCTAGTTTACATGTTTGAATACAACTTGTTAGTCCTTCCCCTCATGGGCACAGAGACTAAGATCAGGACCAGCTGTGCACCCAAAAGACTAGTCCAATCCCCTGGACCCTACCCACATCCCTCACCAGACCAAAATGGACCCAAGCCACATCCCTCCCCAAACCAAACTGGACCTGACCCATATCCTCCCTTAGACCAGGGGCACTGGTGGGTGGAAGGGAGTAGAGGCAACTGGGGGAGATCTAGTCTCCCTCAGGGTACTGGTGGAGGGAATGGGGAAGGGGAATGGAGTCTCCAGTTGCTCTGTTGAGCCCAAGCCAAGGGGACTTACATGAAGTAAGAAGCACCCGTGTGTCAGGATGCCATCCATTGGGTGCTGGTGTCACTTCCTGCCCAGCATGGTCTGGGACTCCCATGCTCTCTGACCTCCACATCTGAATAATGGTGGGTTTGGGGCAAGCAAATAGGATGGAAGGGGGCAGCAGCATGTACAGCACCCTGCACTAGTGCTGCCCCAGGCCTGACAGGGCTCCTAGGGCCCAGGGAAGAGGCGGGGGATGGGACTTGAGGGAGCCCAATTATATGAGGCATGCAGCAGCCAGAAACCCCTGGGACTACAGCCAAGCTTCCTCCTTCGCCCAGCTCGCACCACCAAGTTTCATCTCTGCCTTGGTCACTGGCAGGAGCCCTCAGCTGGTGGCCAGCTGGCCAAGAGAAGCAAATGGGTGGGTGGGAGAGGACAGGGAGAAGGCAGTCCTTTAAGCATACACAGGACATGCAGTTGCATAGGAGCATTTTCGGGTGCCCTACACAACTGCATATGCCTCAGGACAGCCCTGGTCAGATCTCATTGCTGGCCCTATTAGGCATTGTTGTGTGTTTATCATGCTACAAAACATAACTTTTTGCTGTATTAAGAGCAAGATCATCTTCTCCACAAGAGTCACCTAAAGATCACCCTGAACAACAATCATCTCATGTTCCTGCTACACATATCAATAGCACAAGTTTCTGAGGAAGAGCAACTCCAGCACCAACCTGCTGAAATAACTGCTCACAAATCATCTTTGTTACCTGATGAAGATGTGATGGCACTCTTAACATCTTCACCTGATGACTATTGGGCATTTCAGGATCTCCTTTGTAAAATGGAGGTGTTGGAGATCCCAAAAGACTCTAGCAAAAAGCCCACAAATTACTGGACGTCTCACATTCTTCTCTGCCTGAAAATCTTACTATTCCAGTCATTGAGGGCCTTCTGGAACTGGTTGAGTTATTATGACAAACTTCAGCCTCCAATTATAAAAATGATGGACAAGAGGTACCAATTTCCCTCTGTGGATTTTAAATATTTTTATGCCCATACTGTACCAGATTCCTTGGTAGTCATATCAGCTCAGGTGAGAATAAGACAAGAAACAGGAACAGCAAGGATGTATCTGTTGGCTGGTACTAATGCATCATACTCTGCATCTAGGGTACGTCTAGACTACATGGCTCCATCGACAGAGCCATGTAGTCTAGACGTACCCCTAGATCAGTGATACTCAGACTAAGGCTTGTGAATCACAAAAGTGGATCTTTAATATGTCTCCTGCTGCTCTTTACAGAACATTATATTAAAGCGCTGTGTGATTCAATTATTAACCAATCTGTATGCTTTTACTATGTTATTAACAAATTGTAGTTGATAAAATAAGAATTCTTTTCAGTCATTTTGCTGTGAAAATTATATATATATTACACACACTAAATATTTCCTCTGTAATAT
This sequence comes from Rafetus swinhoei, assembly GCA_019425775.1. Lineage (NCBI taxonomy): Eukaryota > Metazoa > Chordata > Testudines > Trionychidae > Rafetus > Rafetus swinhoei. The sequence continues at coordinate 46,294,462 of CM033449.1, forward strand.
TGTTCAAATATGAATACATAGTATTACAGTAAATGAAGCAATGAATTCACAATATTGTAGCTCTTTTGGGTAATGTTAATCACTAATTTGGCTCCTGAACTACTGCAGTCTGAATATCACTGATCTAGATCAAGGGCTACAATAAACACCATTCATTATGCTTCCTGCCTTCAATCTTTAGGGATATCTATGGAAAGCCAAAATACCATTATACCTTTTTTACCTAAGTAGTTAGTAAAAATTCAGGGCCATGAAGGTGTTCCAGCTGGAAGCAGAAATTGACAAGGGAGTCTGGAATTTTCTTTGATGCATCTTTATTTATAAAGTATGTTCAAAATCCTTTTCTCTGAATGCAGGAAGAACTAGGGAGCCAGGAGCGTTGGTGCAGGCACCAGCCTCCAGGGGTTCGTCCAGACTACAGGCTTTTGTCGACAGAGGCTTTGTCAACAGATACTGTCGACAAAGCTTCTGTCGACAAAGAGCATCTAGACTACATCCAGTTCTGTCGACAAAGCAAGCCGCTTTGTCGACATGAGAGTGTACACGCAAAGGACAGTGTAGATGCAATAACGCCGTCTGTTGACAGAACTCTGTCGACAAAAGGCGTTATTCCTTGCAGAATGAGGTTTACCGCCGTCGACAAAACTGCTGAGTTCTGTCGACGTTACGTCGACAGAACTCGGTGGTAGTGCAGACGCAGGTATAGTTTTGTCGACAAATGGCCACTTTCATCGACAAAACCCTGTAGTCTAGACACACCCCAGGTGGGGAGCCAGGAGCCTTCGGGAAGCAGTTGGCTTCACCGATCCAGCTCTGTGTTCTGAGGTAGGCTGAGCTTGGCAGCTGCTCTGAGGCTCCCTGCTCCCAGCAGGAAGCCTGGTGGCTGTTCCAAGGCTCCTGGCTCCCCAGTGGGAGCCTAGTGGCTGCACTAAGGCTTCCAGCTTCCTGCTGGGAGCCACCCAGACTCTGGTGTGGTGCTCCCCACCAAGAGCATGGCTGTGCTAGGGAGTTGAGAGTATGAGGGGCAGTCCGGTTCCCAGTGGTGGGGAACTGAGAGCCAAGAGGAGCAGCTCAGATCCCTGTGAGGAACAGGGAGCTGTGAGCCTCTGGGCAGGATCAGGGCTCCCTGTGGTGAGCCTCCACACACCATTTTGCTGACAGCAAGGAGGATTCAGCATTGCTGGGAGTGGGAAGCCTAAGCAGTAGCTGCACTGGGAGTGGGGAGATGGGCTCTGAGCAGGAAGGAGGGCAGGTACAGCCAGCTGGTAACTAGAAGCCATGGGCACTAGTTGAACCCCCCACCCTCAACCTGCTCTGGTGATATCTTCCAATCTACTCTGTTATCTGATATCTCCCAATCTACTTTTTCTACATATACAGTTACAATATGTTACAAAAATTGTGATCTATACCAGTGTTTCTCAACCAGTGGTACGAGTACCCTTGGGGTACTCGAGAGAAGTTTGGGGGGTACGGCAACACAACTGAAATGCGGAGAAAACTGAATTTTAAAAAGGGGTACTTTATAAAAAAAAAGGTTGAGAAATACTGATCTATACCAGTGTTCCCTTTAAGATTTTCCACCTATGAGTGGAATGAGTTTTGTCTTGTGCACCAATCATGAGGTCATGTGTGCTCATTCAGATGTGTGCCACCATGGTACCCACTAGTTATTAACACATATCATATATATTTTTAAATGTTATAGAAGAAAGAATACTAAAACAATCCTTTCCCAGTCACAAGGAATAAAAAGAGCTGTTAAATCAGGACTTTCATCCAGGCATCCTTATTATTATGGCTGACCCTAAGTACCAATGTACTGTATCATGCCATCAGTTTCAGATACAGGAAAAAGACATCATCCCCCCACATAACTGCAAAGTTTGAACAATAAGCTGTTTTTAAAAAGACCTGTGCTGCGTTGCTATACAACACTATGGATACGGTTGATGATTCCAATAAATCCACAGGAAGCGTTTATAACCAGTGATCACAAGATTTTGCTGACATCTGCAAATCAGAGGAACACTGGATGAGTCACTGGCTTTGCTCCTTTCTACACAAAGTAATTTTGGGCAACTGCTCATTTACTACAAGGTCTCTCAATAAGTGATCCTCCTAACAGCCTACTTGTTCATCTGAACAGGAAGACTGACAATCAGGTCACTGGAAGGCTAGTGAGAACAAAATACATAGCTCCACATCACTTTCTTCTCTGTGCAGGCTGGTATGGTGGAATGGATGACCTGATATCTCTGAAACAGGGGCTAGTTGAAGGCTAGCTGACATGCTCAAAGCAGACAAGAAACAAATAATGTTGGTCAGCAAGGGGAAGCACCAAAATGCAATAATGAGAGTTATGCATGATCCCTGACAGAGGGAGTATGTCCACCATTTGCAATGCAAGTTTGCCTTGTCGGAGTCTTATTAGATCCAAAGTAGTGGTAGCAGTAGTAGCTCAGGTAGTGGACGTGACAAAGAAGAAAAAGCAGATGTGTTCAAGTCAAAGCTTGCTTGATTTAAAAGGGAAGAGGCTGATCAAGGGATGTTCTCCATGAGGTCACTCCCCCAACTAAGTTTATCAGAAATTGTTAGCATCTGAGCATGCCACAAGGCTCATTTTTTCCACTGACATTGGGGGAACTGGTCAAAGAGGAGACCTGAAGGATATGATACATACAGTGTAATGACTCAGATGGATATTACTGCATGTTCAGGTTCAGTTAGCAAGTATTTTTTAGACTTTATATTGTTACAAAATTGTTTTAATAAGGTTAAACTGCCTACACTTATGGATAGATGCTGAAAAAAAAAATATCTGCAAGCACAACACATTACAATTCCCGCAAGTAGCAGACAATGTAACTGAAACTTGGCTTAATTTCTTCAATCATGCTGTGAAAAAATTAAATTGGAATCATCACCATTACAGTGGACGGCTCTTCACTTTGGCAAGGGAACAAAAGGCAATCTTTACATCCTCAGAGCTTTAAAAATGTAAAACATCCTAGGCTTAAACCAGGGGTGGGGAACCTGTCTTGCCTGGATCTGGCCCCTGAGGCTCAGGGATGCCCTATAGCATTTGGGAACCTGCACTGCCCCCCCTACCCCCGCTGTTCCTCCCTATAGGGCTGGAGTACACAAAATCTACTAGCCTGGACCCGCTTGATTTTTCTGTGGATAAGCAGCCCCTGACCCCCAAAAAAGGTTCTCCACCCATGGATTAAACACTTATAAGGCTTTAAAGTGGTTCAAAGTGCACTAGGACATTAAACTGGCTAAGATACTTACACAACACTACATTTTTAGAATGTTGGCTGTGGCCTCTACTTAGAATCACAGAATTGTAGGATTGGAAGGGATCTCAAGAGATCATCTAAGTTCAATCCCCTACATTCATGGCTGGACTAAGTATGGCATACCATCCCCGACTTGTAGCGTAGCATCTTGGCTATGTGATGGTCAATCAGTTTATGAATAACTTGGTGCTCCAATGTGTCCAAAAATTGTAGGGATGTTAACATTCATTGATGTCAACTCTGATTGCCAGTGCTTGCAAAATAAATATGCCAACCTAGGTCAAGGCATTCTGATGATATAAATGGCAAGGCAACTAGAAGAGAGTGACGTTCTCAAATGGAGATTAATTCTGAAACTGTTTTGCAACAAAAACAATTACGGTAATAACTGCTTTCTGTGAGGCAATGATATTAGAAGTTGTCAGAATGGATATTCTGAGGGACTGGTAGAGCAAACAAAATGATTTTTAATGCAAACTGAGGCATCAGTTGGTCAAAGCTGACTGTTTATCCATAAATAATGAAACTGACAGAAATAACTGATAAGGGAGAGAAAAATTAATAGCATATAAAATATGAACAACCCTGAATATCAAAAGGTCTCTGAGATTACCTGAATCTTTTGGAAAATTAGGAAACCTTACTCTATAGGCTTTTGAAGTCTATGTCTTAGATTCCCCATCCCTGAAATATAGATTTTGAAGCCTTAATGATGTCTGGGATTTCCAGACACAAGCCAGGATAGGTCAGTTTGCAGTCTAAGTTTGACATTTAGAAAAGACAGCAAGCCATCTTGCAAAACATGAGGTAGTTTTGTGGAGAGGCCCAGAAAGCACAAGCGAGAATTTTGTCAAAGCACACTAAATTCAACCAAAAACAGGATGATGTGGGGACAGCCATTCTTTGGGTTCATGTCTTTTCCCAGAGGGCAGTTTTGAAGCACAAGTCAGCAAAGCACAATCTTCAGGGGGCATAAATTAACTCTATTTAGCCAAATGTTTCATTTAACTGAAATTCAATATATCATGGTCACACTGTAAATAAACTCTTCCAAGTTTTTCTTTTGTGCAAGATAACGAGGGAATAGAGTATTTTCCTTTAGCACAAATTAAAATAAATGGCTACTTACTATAACTGTAGTGGTTTAAAATATGTCTGCATCATGCCTTTTGCCTTGCAATACGCAGAGGGGTGGCACTCATGCCTTTTGTTTGTGATGTCTCCCCATGCTATATGAAAGCAGTGTCTCCATATGGTGCTGGTCCTGGCTGCTGGGGCAGCCACTGGCCACCCGCGACACAGCTCTGGCTCTGGTGGGGGCCACCGGAGAAATTGCTGCCCATCATGCAGCCCATAGCTCCGGCCCTGGGGCAGGGCTGAAGCTAGGGCCAACGCTGCATGGTGGCTGCCCAGCTGCTCCTGGGGTGAGGCAGCCGCCCGCCATGCAGCCTCACCCCAGGACAGCTGAGCAGCCACTGCTGTGGTGAGGAGGTGGGCTGGCCTCAAATTCTTGGTACATGCCCGTGCAGGCATGCACCTTAGAGGGAACACTGAATCTACACCATCTTTTGAAAAGTACATTTATCCAGACCAGTAACATTTTTATTTAGGTGGTTTATTCTGTTTTTGCTTTGTTAGTTATGAACTACAAAAAATTCTGTATCATGCTACCTATTTCAACTTGCACACAGCATATTTTATACCTGATTTAAAAATATTTGAAAGTAAAGAAATATATCAATTTTTTTGGTTTTCTTAATAGGGAAATCACTAGTCTGCACATTTTTGGGGTTTAAAGATGTCCTTAAAACCTGATTTACTGCAGTAAATGATGTATATCTTTCTCTTTTCCAGCAATATTTAGCAAAAATACTGTGAAGTTATTTCCTAAAACTACAATGTTATAAGTATGACTTTTATTTAGCCTATGTTCCTGAAAAGCGAGATTTTAATAATGTCCTTAGATATTTTTAAAATGCTAAGGATAGTAGAAATATCAACTCACAGCATCTTTTATTAGTCTGAATGTTGTGCTTTGCTCTCTTAGGTAAAAATCTGAGACTGCAAATAAGTTCTTCCCTAGAGGGTACTTGTCTAAGTACTTTAACCTTTGATAAACATCTACATTTTCCTTTCTCAAGAAGTAAATTTTATTGTTTATAGAATAATAATTAAAAGATGAATATGGACTATTTTAATAATGCAAGTCCATATGTAAGATAATAAATTAGGTTAGATAATACAGACTGAAGCAATATTTCAGAAACTAATACTGTTAATATAGACTAGTAATATCTTTCCTAAAGGGCGCAGCTAAAATGTCCAACAAAGAGTTTTATTGTTTTTCACAGGGATTCTACAAACCTCAATCAAATGATCTGAAATTCTGTAAAACACATGCTTGTTCCTTAACTTCAATTTCCTTCAGTAGTTTTATAGATCCCTCAGGCCAGATGGAGCAGAAACAGATGGTGCTCTGGAGAACTTTACAGTGCACATCTACAGTATCACAAAAAAATTAAGAGTTCTGGAGATACTGAACTTTTTTTTAATTAATTTCAATATGAACTGTTCCTTGTTGCAGTAAGTTTTATATTTTTAATCTGGTTTACTAATCACAATGGCAAAAATAGAAAAGCTCAATTCTCACTTAAAGAATATATAACTACCCAAAAGACAATTATGAAAGGCAGGCAGCATGAGTTTATACAGCACATGACTTTCCTTGGAGCATGCTTTGCCTCATAAATTGTTGTATTCATGTGAAAAAATACAAGTCAGATTTTTAAAAAAGATCTCCTATTAAATCATATCCATATTTATTTGAGGAGAGGGAGACAACTATACCAGCTAACTATATCATGGCAATTTTTTCCTATTCTATCATTATTTAAACCAAATTGCTTTCTTCATTAGCTCTCCTCTAAATAAAAATAAAAAAAATCTTCATGAGAGCTAGAGAACCTTTCTGTTATACAATGTCTGTTTCCTATCATATTTTACTCTATGAAACACGAACAACCAATAAGTACTTTGATTAGAATTATGTATACATAGGAAACTTTTAAATGTAGAGGTTTATTCCAACAGAACTAGATTAGCTACAGAAACGTACCACAAATAAGTTACTACAAGATCAGCTATATTTTCCCAAAAGCTGTAATGTGGAATATAGAAAAACACCGACAGTGTTTCCACCTGACAATACACTGTATTGTAGATTAACAATGCTTTTTCACCTGACACTGTTATAATATAGCTTTTTAGACTTTCAGTCTGGGAAAGGAAAAATGTTTCTACAAAATAAAATGCTACAACAAAGATGAAGAGATATGGACTTGACTTTAAGATGTTTAAGGAAACCAGATTAGCTACATATCATATGGTTATACAGTTAGAAAATATTATAGTTTCAAAATACAATGCAAGCTCTTGTTCCTGTTCTCTTTGTTAACCTTTCCAGGCTTCTGTATATATTTTATAATACAAATATTAAATAAGCAGAAAGTCAAAGAGAGTAGTAAAGTATGTTGGGTACAAATATAATTTAGCATTTAGCTTGAATTATGAACCCTATGTAGAGGTCACTAAACTCAAAGAGAAATGTGGGGACATTATTAAGATACCGTTCCAACAGATTTCATTCCAACAGAATTGTTACCCTTGAATCGGAGTTCCTCAGTGTAAGGACTTGTCTTCATGTATATGGGAATCAACTTTTAACTTCTAAACTACTTTTATTAGTTAAAAATTATTTACATTTTAAATACTAATTAAAATAATTTAAAATAATTAGTATTATTCATGCCTTTAGTTGTTTTGGTACAAGTCTGTTTATGAAGACTCTTATTTTGGAATACGAGTGGCATATTTTCTATATTGTAAGTCAGTTAAAATAGATTTACAGAGGCATGTGATAAGAATATTTTTGCAGTAGTTTGTGGTGAGCCTTGTGAATCTTGACCTGACTTTCTAGTTATAGATCAGGCAAGCTAGTCACTGAAATATGAAATTCAATCAGACAACTACTTGCTCATCTTACTAACAGCATTGTCAAGTGAACTGATGTCAGAAAGTTTGGTGGACCTTCTAAGAGCAGAGCTGGACCAAGCTATGGGCTGACCGGGCTACCGCCCAGGGCGCCCCATTGTAGGGGGGCGCCGCACGGGGCTGCCGGACCGGGCAGGGACGGGGCCGCAAATGCGCCAGTGCCCCGGGGGCAGGGCCGTGCATGTGCTGGGCGCCCCGAGCCCGGGGGCGGGGCCGCGCATGCGCCACACTCCCGGGGGCGGCGCAGCGCTCCCGGGGCCCGGGGTGCACGAATGGCTTGGGCCCGCCCTGTCCAAGAGCGTTAGTGTGCTCCAAGCAGAACCCTGACTTTTTTAACATCAATGTATGGAGAAGGGTTTCACTGACATACATACATAAAGGTGGAGAAATTGTTTAAAAATAGACTTACTAAAATGAAAAACAGTCACTACATTGGAAAGCAATTGCTGATGAGCCTGCAGCACCACACTATCCTTGTAAAATCTGGATCAATCAATGAACCACAAAACTTGCTTGCTGAAGTTGCTGTCACCAGGAAAAAAATGTGTAAGAAACTTAAGCTCAAAGAAACTGAGTGCTCAAAAGAAGTTTCCATCATCTTTTTCAGGACCATATTCATATACCATGATGCAGGAAGCTTTTTGATGCAGGTGTTTAGGAGTCAAATGAACCTGATGACCAGGTGCTCATTTGTCTATCTTCAGCAAATAGATAGGAGGGCACATTACTGATGTACTTGGATGGAATTAGTCTCTAAGCTAGCATCAGACAGTTTATGAAGGTAGTCAAGCAGCTTATGCAGCATAAGAAAAAAAGTTCACTTGGTGCTTGCTGCATCAAACCACAAATCTTTTCCAATTTGAATTTTAAATTTTTTGGATGGATGGCTTCCAGGAGGACATGTCACTTGCACAGCAACAACAGTCCTACAGATCTCTACTTTTTCAAGAGCTAAGTTTTCAGGAGCAGAATGCCTAGACTTGGATGCAGCAATGTTTCCTGGTTCAGAGTGATAACCCAAGAGCAGACTGTCAATATCTTATGAAGCTCATCAAAGATGGGATGCTACACCTCCAGATGGTAAAAAGTGCATAGATTTTTATGGTGGTAGAAGTTGTGGGTGAGATTCTAGGTGGGCAGTGAATACGGAAGGGAGTAAAGGAGTCGGTAGGCAGTGAGTGGTGGAAAGGGGGTAGGGAATAAGCATGTAGTCAATGAGTGGGAAACGAGGCAATGGTCAACAAAGGAGTTGGGAGAAGGGCAGTAAATGGAGATAGTTGATCTGAGCAGGGTTAGAGAAGAAGGGGGGTGTGTGTGTGTGTGTGTGTGTGTGTGTGTGTGTGTATGCTGCCATAAGTAAACGAACTGCTGGAAGCCACATGATGTGAGCTGAAGGTGGAGCTCTGAAAGGAACAGGTCAGAGTTCCATACAAATAAGAGAGGGAGGACGTTCTGGTAGCTGCTGGGCAGCAGGAAAGTGACTGGTGGGGTGGAGTTGCAAGTAGAAGCAAGGGTAGGGAGAAGAGGTGCTGGTGGTTCTGCGAGAGTTGCAGTGACTGAGTGCTCAAGACAGTGTTGCTGGGAGGCAGACAGCAGCATTGGCTTGAGAAGCTGCTGGTTCAGACACGCGATAGAGAGACTGTTGGAGGCAGACTTTCCCAACCCTTCCCCATAACAACAGACCTTTTTCTCCTACCCACATTCCATGCTCATCTATGCTTCTGGGATGATCAAGGTCAAGAAGAAGTTTTGGGGGAAGCCTGCATACTATCGAAATTAAAAAAGTTGTAAATTATGAACAATTATAAGAATTAGGCGTCTAACATCTCTCTCATTTTTCTTTTCCCTTTTTTAGGTTAGAGAAAGTGAAAATCCCAGGATATGTCTGGATTCTCTGTAGTGGAGTCAAAAGGATAATCTTCCTGATAAATCTAACCACAAGTGACTGCAAAGAATTGTGTTTCCTTTCTGATAATTTATAAAAACACAATGCTGTCAGGCAAAATTTCAGGAAAATGATCTGTAAAGCAGATTTTTCTAGTGTGGAAGTATTAATTCAGTATTTCTGGGCAACAAATACAGCGAAGCTCACTGAAAGGTTTATTGTTACTGCAGTTAAGCATTGTTCAGATCATATTACCAAGATTGGAAAGTTGCTGTGAGGTCAGAGGAAATTTTGAAACATTTTTCACATTTTCTCTCCCACATTATGTATGTCAAAGTTCCTTCAGCCGAAATTATAAGGTTTACTGCTACTTCTATAATCCCTTATGGTAGAAAATAGATCTTATGACTATTTCCTATGACATTTAATATTTCAAGCTCTATCATGTTAGAATCTATGCCTAAGACTAAAAAGGATATAGTTGCTTTACTTACTAGAACAGACTCAAGAGGTGGAAAATGAAATTGAATGTGCTTAACTGTAAAGGTTCAAAATAAAATAAAGTGCATAAAGAATGCTAGAGATAAAGATGTTTAGGGCTTGAGGCAGGGGGCAGCAAATCTTTTGCTCACCAGTGTTGCCTGTTCCTCTTGTCAACAATTTTACCTATATTAGGGGTAGACGTGCTAGGATTCACTTTTCATCCTGAATTCCCAGGAAATAAGGGTTCACAAAGCTCACCATTTTCTGCTCCAAGTACAATACACAATCTTCTGACCTTGCCTTTTCTAATTTAAACACACAGCACCATATATGTAATAAAAAAACAAAACAAAACAATCACCACTACCAAAACAAAACACTTTAATGTACATACAATGTGAGTAATGGAGCCCTCCTAAGGTAATGCTACATTGTGGGACATCACTCCACCCTCTCTCTCTTTTATCTATCTATCCCATATACAACAAATGTTAAAATGAAGTTATTCAAGCGGCAAAGGTTTGGAAACAATTTATGCAACTGTAATTCCCCTTCCCCCACCCTTGTGTGTAAAGCAGTCTTTAATAACATTGGAATAAGTGGGCTGTGAACACGAAAGCTTTAAAGTGCTACCAGACTATTTAAAGTGCTACCAGACTTTTTGTTGTTTTTTTAAGTATAATTACATTATTAGGTATTATTTTTCCCACAAACTCCCTGCTTCAACCAGTGCACAAATTAACTTCTTTCAACAGTTTTAAATAAATAACTTTAATTTAATCTAGTTTTCCTATATTTAACATCCTAATTTTTTTTAAAAGAAAGGTAAACCAAAATTTATTATGTGTTAGTGTAATGACTCACTAGTGTGCATCATCATCAGGATTTGAACCCCAAACCTTCAAACACTATGTGAAAAACAGTCCCCAAGTTGCGTGAAACATTTTAATTGAAAATTTTAACTTGCCAAGGTATTATCAATCTTACATCTAAGTTAGGTTTGGTCTCCAATTTTGCTATGCAATATAGCTACATAGAGAACTCTTTTCTGCTGAACTAATTTTGTATAAAAGGTTATAGACCTATGTTATTTTAATGAGATAATAACAAAACAGCAACTAAGACTTATTTCAGATAGTGTTAGTCTGTTTCAGCAAAGACAAGGACTCCAGTGGAATCTTAAAGACTAACAATTTTATTATGGCATAAACTTTCAGTTTTTCAATTAAGAATCAGATACACAGGTATGTCAGAAGTCTGTCTAGTACACTATGGCAGTGTTAAAAGAATCCTCTCAAATATTAGGTAAAATCCTCACAATCCTCTCCTGTCATTGTAGTAAACCATACAATCCAACAAAATGAAACTCTAAGTGAGCAATTCAACCACATTTTATGCAGAAATTTGAAGGTTAGTTAAAAGACATATATTACCTCTCCTGACATGTCAGGTGCCATAGGAATGACAGGCCACAGAGATGAGTAAACTCCAAAAAATACTACCCAAAGTGCAATGCTTCCCCATATTGCTATATGGCTAAACTGGAAAAAAAAAAAGCCAAACAGAACAATTAAAACATATTTAGTATTTATTCAGTGCTTACAATGAGTTCAGTTCTACACAGAACATTCTGAGAGAAATGGTCTTTTCCCTTGGAAGTTCATAGTGCAATTCTGACATGGAAAGTGGGATTTTCAAAAATGACCAGCAGTGGTTCAACTCTGTGCCTGCTAAGCCAATGGTAAAACTACTAATGCCCATTTGTTGGAGCAAGATAATATTTATTTTCAAAAGTAAATTTAAAAAACTCTCATACACTTTAGTGATTCTAATCCTTAGGCAATGACTCTGAGAGTGTTCTGGGGATGGAGCACCCGCGGGGAAAAATTAGGGGGCGCTCAGCACCCACTGGCAGCCAAGCACCCCCTCTGCCTCCTTTCCCCCAGTATCTCTCACTCACTTGTGGCCTTGCTGACCAACTTCTCCCTTTCTCTACCAAAACTTCCCACCCGCTATGAACAGCTATTTCACGGCATTCAGGAGTTTCTGGGAAGGAGAGGGGAGGAGCAGGGATGCAATATGCTTGGGAAAGGATACTGGGACAAAGGAGTGGAATGGGGTGAGGTGAGAGTGGAGCAGGGATGGATAAGAGGCAGGATCAGGGTTTGGGAGAAGGAGTAGAGCAGAGGCAGGCTTGGGAGGGATCGAGCACCCAGAGGTAGAGGGGAATCAGCACCTTTGGGCCATGGTGTATAGACAGTGATATTATTTTAATCCTTGTCCTAAGTCTCCGTCACTGTTCATTTTTTTGGCCCACAATATTTTTTCATTTCATTGTATACACAAAATCTTAAAGGCATGGACTGTATCTTTACTTGGTACTGTAAAGTGCCTAGTGTGCTCTGGGTGATAAATGTAATAACTGTTAATGGTAATTAATAAGAATGTAGTAAGGATATTTCATCTATCACATACTTCCCTAGCGTACTTGACAGCATGAATAATAAGTATTTTCTTACCAAGGTCCAATATGAAGTCTCTAATCCAGCTTTTAAACACACTGTTATCACCACAAACTATTAAAAAAGGAGATAAATTTGTTATTTTTCTTTAATAAGTCTGATTGTCTTTAAACTACAGGAATACAAATTGAAAAGTCCCACAAAGGTCATATGTTTAACATTTAATGGTAATGCACATGAAAAAATCATGGTTAAGAATCTGAAGTGGCTTCCAGTATCTGACAGGGATAAGTTGGGGAGTGTACTTCCATAATTCTTAAAAAGAGCAACACTACGGGACTGGCCAGCTGTGCTGGGGCTCTGCCATCTCACCTGCCAGCACACTGGGTAAGTAGCCCACTTCCCCAAACACTTCCCTCCATCCTGGTCCTTGGCCTCAGCACTGGGGCTGGGAGAGAGAAAAAAGGCCCCTGGTAGTCAGGATGAGGCTGGGGGGAGAGAAAAGGGTCCTGGTGGGTGGGGCAGGAGTTAGGATGAGAGAAAAGGCCCCTGGCAACTGGGGGAGCATATGGGGAGGGGGAAGAAATGGCCCCTGGTGGCTGGGGGAGGAGGTTGGGTGAGAAAAAGGGCCCCATGGAGGATGGAGAGCGGCTGGGGGAGGAGAGAAAAGGCTCATGACAGATGGGAACCCCCTGCCTTGAGCCCCTTCTCACTCTCCAACCCTCACTCTTGCATCCCTCCACCCCCAGCCTCCTGCACTAGCTCACCACATCCCCAAGGCCGTGACCTGACTCCTGCACCCCCCACACCACCAGCTCCCTGTCCTGAAAGACATGGGCAATGCTGGGTAAGTCTTCTAGTTAAGTATATGTATAAATAAAATGAAATGGCGGCAAAATTAAAAGAGAAAGATTAGGAAAAAAAAAATCAGCGAATAGAACACCAGACAACTGTAGCAAGACTTACAGTATAAACAATGTTTCCTAAGAGCAGGTAGTCTGAAGTTTTGCCATTGCCAAATACTGTACCTGCAAGAAAAATAGGATGATTTTTTAAAAAAGGGTTTATTTATGGGCAATTCTGTTTTTGTAAAGGTATAGTCTAACTCGGGACTCTCTGTTTTGGTTACTGGCTCTGGTGCTCCCAACACAAGAGAAGGCAAAATTTGAGTCTTTTAGGTCATCTTCAGTAGTGGTGACCAGTGACTGGTCAGGGCAGGGAGAACAACTATTTAATGCCTTAACCCTTCGGAACTTTCCAGCCATGAATTATGCAGGAAACATGACCTTTCCATAAAAGCAAAATAAATTTTTATACAAAGAAATTACAAACACAAAAACTTCACTCAATGTACTCTTCTGTCCTAGCATTTTAATTCTTTTTGGGGGTATTTGTTATTTGAGATGGGGAAAATTGGACAACTTTGTGAATTTGTGTCTTTAATGTGTGTGTATCCAAGTCCCTGTGTGAACATACACATCTTATAGACATTTACTTATATATACTCATATACAGATATAAGTGTCTGTATATATGTAAAAACACATTTGGCAAGGCTTCCTAAAACACATGAATTCTGAAGCAGTGCATTCACACTTGTTTATACAGAACATACTTGATGGTTTACTGTGAGCAGAACCAGCTTTTAAGATCAGAAATTCTCTGAAGAGTCTTAGTACATGGGATAACTGTAGTCTCTAGAGAACTTAAGTGCTTTTGTGCCTGGAAAGACAAAATTGACTAAAGCATCTGTGAGTGGACTCCTTATCCTAAATAGTATAAGTGCAGTATAGGATAGTACAGTATTAACTGTACCTTACACTGTAACCAAAGCAGACAATATAATATATTGTACAGATCCCAATCACGTTACCAACGGAAAGGAAGCAGTACTGTATGTAAAACATTTAATAGTTCATTTATGAAGCAAGGAGGGACACAAAAAAGAAGTTGAAGAGAGATCTGAAAAAAAGGAGCTAGGTGGTGAAAAATGGGAAGAAAAAGAAGGGAAATGTGTGTGATAGTAAGGAAGGAAATAATGGCCAACTCAGAGAGAAAAAGAGAGAGGTGCTCTTTTCCTTTTTAGTCAGTTTGGGTTGAGAGAATGAAATACACAGAAATATACAGAATTCAAAAGGCAGGTAGATTCAGTCTGTAGTAGAAAGTATACTGCACAATCCATTTTTTGCTACCTAATCTTGCATCCTGTATGTTGAGCTAAGGCAAGGTTAGTATTTTTGTCTGGGACCTTTCACCCAGATAGCAAAGATGACTTGCATATATTCTGGACCTTACACCTGGACAGATGGTAAGACAGAGACAGAGACTTCCAAGAATACCCTCAAACTTAGCGGGTACATCATTACTTGGAAAAACCTGAAATAACCGATTATGAGCAGACTGAGTAACTGGGTAGGACAGAAATAGCAAATGTGATACACAGCCACAAAAGTTCCAGGGTAATGAATTGACATAGATAATAACAAGTTGAGATCAATGATATACTGACTTATAGGAAAAAGACACTTCACATCATTAAGGTGAGGAAATAAAAATAAGGAGAATAAGAAACATTCCCTACTGAATATGTATCCAACATAATAACTCCAGCATAACATATTATAAAAGTGGCATCTCAGCTTAGGGCCAGTAGGAGAAGGAGATGTAGTCCTTGGCAGGTGCCAGAATGATGGCCACTGGTGATGATGGGGAAGACGAGGGTGATGAGGAAGATGATAGAAGGAATGGTATGAGTATATGGTATGGAAATATCGATGTACATTTCATAAGAACATAAGAATAGCCATATTGGGTTAGACCAAATGTCCATTTAGCCCAGCATTCTGTCCTCCAACAGTGGCCAGTGCCAGATGCCCCAGAGGGAGTGAACAGAACAGGAAATCCTCATGTGATTCCTTTCCTGTCATCCATTTCCAGCCTCTGACAAACAGAGGCTAGGGACACCATCCCTACCCACCTTGGTTAATAAGTATTGATGGACCTAATCTCCATGCATTTATCTAGTTCTTTTTTGAACCCTGTTAAAGTCTTGGTCTTCACAACATTCTCTGGCAAGGAGTTCCACAGGCTGACTGTGCACTGTTTGCAGAAAAAGTTCTTTTTGATGGTTTTAAACCTGCAACCTATTAATTTCATTTGGTGACCCCTAGTTCTTATGTTATGAAAACAAGTAAATAACTTTTCCTTATTCACTTCCTTCATACCTGTCATGATTTTATAGACCTCTATCATATCCCTCCTTAGTCTCCTCTTTTCTAAGATAAAAAAACTGGGACTTCTCAATCTCTCTTCATATGGCACCTGTTCCAAACCCCTTATCATTTTTATTGTCCTTTTCTGAACCTTTTCTGGTGCCAAGATATCTTTTTTGAGATGAGGTGACCACATCTGTGTGCAGAATTCAAGATATGGGCATACCATGGATTTATATAGAGGCAATAAGATATTCTCTGTCTTATTCTCTATCCCTTTTTAAATGATTCCTAACATTCTGTTTGCTTTTTGACTGATGCTGCACACTGAGTAGATGTTTTCAGAGAACTATCCACAATGACTCCACAATGATTCCCTATTTATCTTATGAAATTAGGGTGTTTGTGACTGTGCTACAATGTATTAATAAATTATATTTGTAAATATACAAGAGTTCTTATAGTGTGAGTGTTACATCTGTGCAGATCAGGGTTCCCAATCATAGAATAATTTAATACTGGGCCTGATCCTGGGACAAGGGACTGCCAACCCTAAAGGTAGAAATTCGTAAGCAATTTAGATCAGTCAACACCTGGTTCTGCAACATACCTTCCAACAGACTTCAGGTGAGTCATACCACTTCTCTGCACCTCTGCCTCAGGGTCAATATTTCTCTACCTCAGTGCTTTTCAGTTATGAGGAATTCAAAAAGAAGGTACTAAATTACCACAAAAGCAGCACTAAAACTAACACATCACTGGAAGAGACCAGATAGGAATCAATCATATGGGGAAAAAGTAGTAAAGGGTTTGATAGGCATTGTTCCTCAAGAAAAAGGTGCTCATAAGGTGGAGAGTCCCCTGAAACACTGTCTCAGACAATATCTGAAATATTGTCTCAGATATTTTTTCCACCTGTGGGAGTCTGCTGAATAGCCACAGGATCCTCTAAAGGGTTCAATTGTACATTCTTCCTGCAAGTGAGGTCCTGCACATTCTCACAGGAAATCCTGCTAGATGTTCTCCAAAAGTTATCAGGGACTGGGAACCTGCAAACTGGTGCTGTGCCACCAGATGGTCCTGGTCTTTTCTAGCTGGATGCTTCCTAAACTTGTCCCTATTCTCCCTATACCTTCCTAGTATTAATCTTGCTCTTATGTCCTAATCTGAAAAAGAAATTACTATACTGAATGAAGGGAGCTGAATTGGAAGAACTGAAAGCTAGACTTCAGAAGACAAAAATAAATAATAATAATAATAAAAAGAGATGTAAGGGGTGGAGACTTTATGCCTTTCACTATTCTTTTTCTCCATGCTTCCTGATAAGAGATGCTACAGTGCAAGTAGTCTAGAATTTTCTACATGATGAAAGAGGAAAGAGATGAACAAGAAATGAGATGGAAGAGGAATCTCAGAACAAAGAAGAGAAGCAACATAAGGAAAACATTACTTGGAAGCTCAATTAATTTTCAGATGCTTTGGTTGCATTTTTAGATATTCAAAGCTTTCTAGGTCTGATCTTCAGCATTTGAGCAAATGCCCATATCCCCAATGTGTACACACCTAAGTGACCACCTGTATAGCCTATATACACATGAAAGTAAAGATATTTACAAATGCCCACATACCAGGTGACTTAAAATCAAGCTCTCTAATGACTACCCAGAATATTTAGAAAGTAGCTCACGACAATAACACCAGTGTGTCAGTTTTGTGGCAAACTTGGACTGCAAGAGCACTCCCACAGCATCTCAGACATTTTGTTCAGCTACCTGAACGTCTCAACTCCCACCAGAACCTTTATCCTATATCCATGTGCTCAGTAATACAACTCCACTCTGCATCATATAACCTAAGTAGATGGCCTTCACTTTTCTCCATCAGTAGCCCAACCCTGGCTGCTGAAGCTCTCCTGAGATATTTGATCCCAATGTTTGTGGCCCTTCTATTTTCTCCTTCTAAATATCAGAACCTTTCTACATCCCCAAAACCATTCCACACAGCTGCTACAATTCCCCTTCTCCTTGTCTGAAAGATGCATAATGTAGAAACCAAACTCAGCTGTCCTCCTTGTGGTATTCACCCAACTTAACCCAATCACCTTCACAGTTGCCATGCCCTCCCCCAGTCCTCTACACAGTGATGAGCTAACATACCGCTGAAAAGTACAAACGTGAAATGATTAATATGTTATACAGCTTTCCAAACTTTAAGGGTAGTCAAACAGATTATACAAATACACAACACTACTGACTATTATGTAAACTGTAGCTAATCAAGTAAGCTATCAAACCATAGGGAGATACAAAAAATGTTAATTGAATTTATTTTAAAACAAATTTTATCTCCCACACTTGTGCACAAAATGTACTATATTCTTTCTTTCCCAAAATTTGAATCAATTTTTTTTAGAATGCATAGGCTGCTTTAGTTCTAAAAATATTACATAAAATAGAATAATGTAAACATGTTAGCATGTATTAGTATAATTTTGGAAATTATTATTTTTCAAATAAGGTTATATAATAGTTTGTATTTGTTTTATTTACTTACCATACTGGAAGGCTTTTAGTGGAAACCAAAACAGAATAACTGAGTGGAAGAGGCCATTTAAACAATGAACCCAGAAAACCTAAGGGAAAACAAAAATCCATGAGAACCATTTGTGATAAACTAGCTCTGTGAACCATGACCCTTCTTTTTATCTTTCAGTTAGATTCACAAAAGGTGTTTTTGTCAAGCCACCACTGTGAACTGATATAACTGACAGGCACTTTCTGTCTCCTAGCCCTTCATGGGTCATGTGTTTATTTTTATGTTTAAAAAAAGGTGCTTATTGTCACTTTTAAATTTAACTATTATTTCAAAATTTTAAAATATATACAAAATAGTGTTTTGATTATGATGAAAAATATACAACAAAACAGACAACTGCAAACATTATTACATTTCTTGGATAGTGCATTAAACATTATGTAATGTTTCATTTCATTTTACCTCTCTCACTTGGTATACAATTTGGATAACAGGACAGTTAAACCCAACATTTCTATACAAACTAGTGTACATATTTCAAATACAAAATCTAATACAAATGGAAATGAAAAATAATCTTTCTTGTGTTTCTTCTTAATGTACTTTAATTCATAATAAACTTTCCATAATGCTTTCTTATTTGACATCAGACAAGTTATTAAATGTGTAAAACTGTTACATTTGTGCTAAATGACTCTAATTTTACTACCAAATTTATTAGCATTTCAAAAAGACAAATACTGTTCGTAGGAATCATGCTATTATTAAGTATAAGCATAAATATACTATTGGTGCTTTCTATAGCCTATTGCATATAGGTATGAATTACATGACTAAGGTATAGAGAAAAATGGATTTTGAACTCTTGTATCCTTCAAGACAACAATCATGCTTTATCATTGGAAATGCTTTTTACACACATAACATTTATTGTACAAAAGTGACATGTTTAAGTTTAGTTGTTTAAGTTAAGTTGTTCAAACAATATAAATAAAGTTGCCTGCCTCATAACATTTTCCACTAAGTTTCAATGACCTTTGTTAGCTTACCCAGCAACATTGGGTTGTATGATACAATTTATGCTCCAATACTTTACACATTTGAACTTGTGTTACTCATTAACCTTTGTCTCTCCGTCTTGCCATGTCATTACCACAAGTTTTTATTTGACAGAAAGCACAGGTGGGTGCAAGAAAAATTAGTTCTACTTTTCCATTTTCCTGATCAATACTTATTGTCACATGCTAATCCTTTAACCTCTGTCATGACCTCATAGCCTCTGACCCTTTTTACCATAATAAACCTATGCATCATCATTCAGTGCAACAATGATTCTAATTCTTCCACACTGAGAACCCACACCAACTATTCTGTTTTTACTTAGGTATTTTGTAGACATTTGCTCGGTAACATTGCAAGGGATATAGGCCACACAATTTTGGTAAGAACTGTGTGTTTAACTCCTGGACAACTCCGAACACTGAAGGATAAAATAAGAAACAAAATTACAAATTTTTATTTTTTTATATGTAACACCACATATGGACATAACTGACCTAATTTAAGCGACTGAAAATTTAATTAACTGAAAATTCAGGAATTATTATGTGGCATGTCATGTGATTTTTCAAGACAACTTTAACCATGGTTCTTTTTGGTCTTGGCCTATTTAGCTATAAGTCTCAAACAATATGAGCTACTTGGAAATGATTTAGTAATGCAAAAAATACACACTAGCCTAATACAGGATGTGGAAAGAAAGTAATACAAACATGGAATACAGCTCCCATATACACACATGAATGTTTTAGAATTCTATAAGTACTACTTTTGCTAATATCATATTAAGGTGCTTACACTACCATACTAATGGATCATGTGACTAAACCCCAATTCTTATAATTTTTTTTAAAAGAGTTATAATAAAACAGTAGACCCCCCTAAAAACTTTTCCTAGCAACTTTTCTTTCAGTTTTACTCAAGAGGGGAAAAAAGGGAAGAGTAAAAGGAGAAAATTCTCACATCTTTGTCCTAACAAGGCCCACTTACAACTTAAATGTTGCATTAGATATAATGGACCAGTTCCTCAACTGGTTTAATAGATATAAATTCATTTACTTAAACAGAGCTACACCAATTTACATTAGGTGGAGATTTAATCATGTTACGTTATATCATACAGTATCTATTACCAAATATTATATGCAGACATTGATAATCACATATTGAGAACTTAAATGTCTCTATTTTTAATAATGGTTACCCCAATGTATACTTAATCTATCTGATACTATCCAATACTATTCAAAACATACACAAAAATCCAATCAGCATAACAACTGAAGGGTGCTGCCCATCCATGTGTATATGTCAAAAAGAGTTTTCAGATTTGTGCTATTCTGTGGCATATAAAATACAAACTTAGTATTTAAAATTTAATTATATTCATAAATTTACAGTTTCAAAGATTGCCTTTTTATATTTATATTATTTTTCTATTTGTGTAAATCTGCAAGAAATTGTATTTATTCTAAAACTAAGCCCAACTTTCTGTTTCAATTTTTCCATGTTTTAAAAACTAGTCTTTGCAATACAGACACCATGTATTTTCCACCAATATTATCCTTTGAGCTCCAAATACAGAATTTAAATTCCTTGTTAAAACAGGACTAGCATATTTTTTCACAGCCCAAAATTAATGAAGAATGGTGTAAGGCTCCTCCGCCTACCAATTTAATGACAGCTCTTATTGTCCTTTGCTCTACTTCTCCACATGGGTCAGTAATCCATTTCCATACAACTGTTCAAGTACATAAGATTTGGGGACCAAAAGGACAAATCACTTCTGCCTGAAGGAGACAGCTTTATTACCAGCAGACAAAAACAAATAGTTTTTTTAAAAATAATGTTTGCCAGAATATAAAAAACTGGATAAATACGATTAGTGTTTTTCATGGGCAATTATTTCCAGTCACTGAAGATTCATGGCAATTATTAAAAAAGCCTCTCCATTTTTAAGTTTATGAGAATGTATGGCACAGGAATGAAATGAATAACTACACTGCATGACTTCTAAGTTTATTCTAATTTTAATGCAATTGTCTTCTACCTTTGTGTTAAAGTCCAGTGCATTTTGGGAGGTCTTGTACAATTCTGGGTATTTCAGCATATTTTCCTTTCGGCAGGATCTCTCAAATATTCCAAGAGTCAATGGTGGCAGAGCTGTAAACATCTAATGTATAAATAAAAAATATATATGATACACCTTGAGAACTAAAAACTTCACAAAGAATTAAAATACTTTAATAAAAACTGTTAAACAAAATAGGAATTAAATGACAACCCCCCCCAAAACCTTACCACATTGTAAAGACCTATGCACCATCTTTCAAAAAGAATTTGTCCAGAAAAGCCATTAACAAAAGCAAACCAGATCTGAAAAGAAAGAGAGATATAGGACTTAGATGTTTTACAAAGAGTTTTAAAATACACTGTAGTTCTGCTTTACTAAAGGGCTGTTTTTAAGACACTCCTTAAATAGGCTTGAATATTTACAATATTTTTCCTGATAAATCTCAATAGATATTTTGTTCACAGTAGTAAGATAGGAAATAACTAGTCACATGTGTTAGAAATTCTTTTTTTGTCTAAATCTGAACCTGTTTCTAAAAGAAAGCCAGTTTCAGAAACGATGTGCCTTACATAGTATGAGACTGACTCATGTAACTGAATTTATATCTACAGCTAGAATCTAACTTTTTATGAATAATAGTAAAGATCCCCCGATTTACTGAAATATTTTAGTGCAAATAATTTTGCCCTATAATTTTGTATTTAACCCTTAATTTTTTTTACCAACTGCACGGGTAGATCCCCCCCCCCCCCCCCCTTTTTGCCACATGGGGCTCATTGCACAACCAGGCTTTATAACAGAAAGAAACACACACCCTGAAATTGAACTTTACTTTCAAAGTACTTAAGAGTAACAGACGATTTAGATAGCGGTATTATCCTTTACCACCTATAGATTCACATGAAGTTAGATTCATTAGGGTATAATTCTGCCATTCTTATTTTAGCTGGTACTTTACTCAGTACTGAAGTACTCATTGAACAGGCCAACATAAGCAAGAAAATGAAAAATCAGGTTCTGAAGGAATTTTGTCTTATGTTTTTATTCATTATATCACATACAATTTAAAATATAAATGAACAACAACAATAAAGTGTAATTTAAAGAATATTTCTATTCACAATTTAAGGCTATCTACTTTATGAAAAGGTCAAAAAAAATAACCTAATACACTATTGGTAGCTTAGAAAGCTAAGATTTCTATTATTATAAATATAAAACATATCAAATTTAATGAAAAACAAAACCCAACATTCTGAATCAGTACAGATAGTGAAACAGCAATAAAATATTAATAAAAAAGTCTGACATATTGGTCAAATGGATTTTAGAAGCAGTGTTGCATAGACTTTGCCACAGTTCACGTTTCATTTAACCTCATTATGGAAGCATGAATTGCTACAAATTTACCATTTATCTACATGTACCCAGGCTTGCCTCCAGATGACCAGTTTTTGTGAACAAACTGGTCTTCTTTTATCATGAGAGGAGGAAATACTTGCACACATAAAAACAAATATCTGATTCATGAGAAGAAAAAGAAAACAAAGTAGCAATTATTAACATACAAAAATTAAATTAAATTACTCTCAAAATTCTGAACTATTCAGCAAAAAATTTCAGACTAAAACTATATTTAACATATTTACTTGTTGTGGCCAGTTACTGCAACAATATGGGACTCAAAAATCATATCATAGGATGAATTATGGCCAGTTTTAATAATTAAATTCCTTGTCTTTGTTAATTTTATGAACTAATGTCCTTAAACTGTTTGTTATTTATGTGGTTAACCGTTCAACCTTCTGCTTGAAAACCAGCAACCCCTGAACAATAGTGTATGATAGCTAGCAAGCCAGACTTTAATAATGTCTGTTATGTAGACTATTTTGAATTTTGATTTTTCAAGTATGGACTATGTGAATATATTTTTTGTGAATTTATAAAATACACATCATCAAGTAGTTTTTCAGTAATGAATGCTTCAAAGTCACCACAGCTTACTGCATTAATACATTAAGGTGCTTTTTCTGTTGTCTGGTTATACTGGACCAAAGACAGGAGACAAAGGATGTGGATGTGAAATTTTATGGGGGAGCCCGCTTAAACCTCCTATGTTTCTCATCTGTAAATAACTGTGATATTTCATATAAAGCATGCTACGTGAAGTATAGGGGAAAGGTTATGAACTGCTGAAATCCTCTGTCTAAATACATATTTTTAGTGCATATGAAGTTATGAGATTGTGTTGTATGGTTGCCATTAAAAATGTAAATTGGGGAATCAGCCAGAGATTAGCTCGCCAGAGACAACAGCAAGGAAAATAATCAACACACAGGGAAGGTGTCAAAACAATCATTAACACCCATTGTTCAGCAAGAGAGCTTCAATTCAATGACTCACCTGCATGAGGCCATACCAGAGGAATTGCTGAACTGCTCAACCTTGCTTGAGGACTCAGGAATCCCCACAAGACATGCCTGAACTTGCATTCTCCAAGCCCACGGGAATGAGGGTATAAAAGAGACTGCAGGGGCTACATGCTTGGACTTTCTCCTGCCCCCACCTATGCTACAAGCAACAATGACGCTAAGAAGAATGAAGGTTCCAACAGAGGGGATTGGCTTAGGTTTCAAGGGTAAAACCTATATGCTATGAACTGGATTACATACGAATAGCCATTCTGGGTCAGACCAAAGGTCCATCTAGTCCAGTATTCTGTCCTCCAACAGTGGCCAATGACAGGTGCCCCAAAGGGAATGAACAGGAGGTAATCATCAAGTGATCCCTCCCCTGTCACCTATTCCCAGATTTTGACAAACAGGCTAGGGATACCATTCCTGTTTGGCTAATAGCCATTGATGGACCTATCCTAGATAAACTATCTTTTTGAACCCTGTTAAAGTCCTGGTCTTCATAACATCCTCTGGCAAGGAGTTCCACAGGTTGACTGTGGGTTGCATCAAGAAATACTTCCTTTTGTTTGTTTTAAACCTGCTACCTATTAATTTCATTTGGAAACCCTTAGTTCTTTTGTTATGGGAACAAGTAACTTTTCCTTAATCACTTTCTCCACAGCAGTCATGAATTTGTAGACCTCTATCATATTCCCCTTTAGTCTCCTTCTTTTCTAAGCTGAAAAGTCCCAGTCTTTTTAATCTCTCCTCAATATGGAAGCCATTCCAAATGATTTTTGTTGCTCTTTTTCAGAACTTTTTCAAATGCTAAGGTATTTTTTTTTTAGATGAAGTGACCACATCTCCATGCAGTGTTCAAGATGTGGGCATACTCCATATGTTTATATAGTGGCAGTAAAATAGTCTCTGTTTTATTTACTATCCCTTTGTAATGATTCCTAACATTCTGTTTGGTTTTTTGACTGATGCTGCACATTGAGTGGATGTTTTCAGAGAACTATCTGCAATGAATCTAAGATCTCTCTCTTAAGTGATAATAGTCCCCATCGTTTTGTACATGTAGTTTAGTCCCCATCATTTTGTACATAAAGTTGGGATTATGTTTTCCAATATGCATTATTTTGAATTTATTAATATTAAAATTCATTTGCCATTTTATTGCTCAGTCACCTCATTTTTTTGAATTCCTTTTTAAAGCTCTTCACAGTCTGCTTTGGACTTCACTATATTAAGCAGTTTAGTATCATCTGTAAAATTTGCCACGTCACTGTTTACCTTTCTCCATGTTGAATAGGATTGGTCCCAGTACATACCCCTGTGGGACACCACAGTTACCACTCTCCATTCTGAAAACTGACCATTTATTCCTACTTTTGGTACTGTACCTTTTAATTTCAGAAATTAAAAACTAAAAGTTTCTGATGTTCCAGTGATAGGAACCCAAGCCTCTGTTATTACTCTTTTAAGAGGAGTTTACTTACTTTTGGCTGTAACTGACATTCTTCAAGATGAGCGTCCCTGAGGGTGCTTCACAGCAGGTGTCGGTGCATCCCAGCACCTCAGAGTGGATTCTTCTTAGCAGTGCACTGGGGCCATGCATGCCACTGCACATGCACAACCACCCTCCCCTCAGTTCATTCTCTATCCAGATCCTGGCCTGGTGGAAAACATTTTGGTCCATGTAGAGGTTGCGGCTTAATCCTGGGCCCCTGACCTGTTCTCAGGCCCATAGAGAAACAGGCACCCAAAAGCCGTTTATCAGTCTGTAGGCCCGGCCCAAGCCTCGACTTCAGGGCAGGGCAAACACATAAATAGCAGTTCACTGGTTCAGGTTGGACCAGGCCCTGGTGCAGGGTGGCACAATAAACAGTTTACAGGGTCAGCCCTTGCTGCAGGCTGTGTAAATAGTTTCTAAAGTCACAGCCTTGGTCAGGGCGGGGCAAGAAGCAAACAGCATCCATAAGACTCTGACCTGGTTGCGGGCTGAGCAGCAGTTTACAAGGCCCAGCCCTTGGTCAGGGTGGGGCAACAAAAAGTACTATTAGTTTACCTGTTTAAGGCTCAGGCCTATTTACAGGTGGAGCAAGGGTCGAATCTCCTTGCTGGCAGAGAGCCAACAAGTGCAGGGGGTTTAAACCCTACCAGGGGGAACCTCCCACCCAAGGCGAGGAGTGGCAGGGGGGTGCAGGCCCACCTGCTCCACTGCGTCCCAGCCCAGGGCCTTAACAATGGCAGTGGAGGCTGCCACTGAGTCAGCGGGGATCCTGACCGTAACATGTTGACCAGGTCAGTGGGTCAGCAGGGATCCTGACTGCAATGTGCTGCCCAACTGACTTCCATTTCCTCTGCAGGCCCGAGGTTGGCTAACCCTGGGCTGCTTCCCAGTTCCCCTGGGGGCCTGCCTGGCTCCATGACTGTTCTGCAGGGTCTGCCAGGGATGGAGGTGCTGGCAGTGTGTCCATGGGCTCTGGGTGTGGCTCAAGTAGGGGGTCAGGTGGACTGGTCCAGTCCTCAGGGTCCAGTGAGGATCCTGGGGCTCCTGGCAAATCTTCAGGCCCTGGCAGCGGTGTCAGTGGGCTGGCAGCAGCTGTGGTGGCCATGGCCAGTCATCAGGGCTGGCAGCAGCCCTGGTGGTCCCACACGGTTCTCCTGGTGAGAGCGGCTGGGCCTTCCTCTTTTGGAGCTTGGGCTAGCATCTGGCCTCCTTGGCAGCTGGGCTCCAACTGAGTTCTGAGCTCTGCCTTTTATAATTCTGGCCCCGCCTTTCTGCTTCCTGTGGGTGTGGCTGGGTGAGTCTGGTCCCGCCCACCCAGGGCGCTAAGGGAGAGTTTCCTCTTCTGGGCAGCCAGCCTGACTCATTATAGTCTGAAGTAGAGGGGAAGAAGGGAGAGTAGTGGAGCTCCCCCAGAGACACTCATCTCAAAGAACGTCAGTTATAGCCAAAGGTAAGTAACCTCCTCTTCGAGAGAGAGAGAGAGAGACGTCCCTGGGGGTGCTCTACAGCAGGTGACTGCAAAGCAATTTGTCCTATGGAGGTAGGGACTTCGGATCCGGCAGGTAAGTTGTCTTCAGGACAGCCTTTGCCACTCTTGTGGAGTGAAGAGGGGCGGCAGAAAGTGTGTAGTGATTAGCAAAAGCTTGTTCTGATATTCATGTAGCAGCAGCACATATGTCATCAATGGGAACTTTCCTCATGTAAGTGACCGAAGTAGCGACCGCTCTTGTGGAGTGTGCACGAAAAGAGGTAGGTGGTGGTATACGATTCAAATCCTAGTACATTCTGATGCAGTCAGAGATCCAATGGGATAATCTTTGAGATGATATCTGATGTCCCTTGCTACACTCTGCAATGGAGACGAAAAGTCTTGGAGACGATCTAAAGGTTTTTGTTCTGTGTAGGTAGAAGAAGAGCGCTTTGTGGACGTCCAGTGTGTGCACTGTGCCTGGAAGGAGTCGGCATGAGGTTTGGGAAAGAATACAGCTAAGTGTATTGTCTGATGAATGTGAAATGCAGAGCGTACTCTGGGTAGAAACTTTGGATGTTTCTGTAGAGAGACTTAAAAAAGATGGTGAACGGTGGGTCTGCCATTAGGGCACCCATCTCTCCAATTTGGCGTGCTGACGTTATTGCAACTAGGGACACCATTTTGAGCGATAAATGAAGAAGAGAGCATGTTGCCATAGGCTCAGATAGAGGTTTCGTGAGCATGGTTAGCACCAAATATAGGTCCCAAGTAACACCTGTAGGCCTTTCAGGAAGGGTTTGGTAGTGGGATGTGCAAAGACCTTGGTATCATCAACGTTCATGTGGAACGTTGTCATTGCTGCAAAGTGTACTTTAATTGAACTGATGGAGAGATGGGATTGCTTAAGGTGCAATAAGTACTCAAGAGTTGGAGATGGAGGGCTTTCTTCCAGCGGTATGTTAAGGGAAGCAGCCAAATGTACAAAATGAGACCATTTGTTACTGTATGACTTCCTCGTTGCAGGGGCCCTGCTGTGGAGGAGCACCTCCCATACCTGGTCTGAGCATTGTTGTTCTATTCCTGAGAACCACTGAGGTGCCATGCCTTGAGGTGAAGCGTGAGAAATTGTGGGTGTGGGGCTTCGGTTCCTGGTTGGAATAATATGCTTGGGTTGTGTGGGAGTGTCATCAGGCAATATAGGGTCATTCTGTTCAGGAAAGGAAACCACAGTTGTCAAGGTTAACAGGGGCTATGAGGATGACCCTTGCTTTGTCCTTCCGTATTTTGATGAGTACTCTGTTGAGGAGGGGAAAGGGAGGAAATGCATGGAGTAGGTGATGATCCCACTTGAGGATAAAAACATCTCCAAGTGAGTCCTTCCTGATGCCTATCCTGGAGCAATAAAGGGGGAACTTTTTGTTTGCCCTAGTGGCAAATAGGTCTATGTGAGGATATCCCCATTGTGCGAATACTCTGCGAGAACTAAAGGGTCAATCTGCCACTAGTGATCTTACAGCAGGACACTGCTAAGGGCATTGACCGTGGTATTTAGGACACCAGGGAGATGGTATGCACTTATGGAGAGACATGAGTGAGGCACCAGTTCCATAGTGCTATGTCTTCCATGCATAGGGCATGATATCGTTTATATAAAACATACAAGCTGTATTGTCAATATATATTCTGATGTGCCTTCCAGTGATGTGAGTAGAAAGAGCTGGCATGTGAGCTGAACAGCTTGAGGAAACTGATGTGCAGTGTCTTCTCTGCCAGAGTCCATAGGCCTTGGGTTGTGAAATCTTTCATGTGTGCTCCCCAGCCCATGAGGGAAGCGTCCATGGTGATAACCACTGTGGGTTCCAGAATATGAAAGGGGACACCCTTACGTAAGTTGTCTGGTTTTGTCCACCGTAGTATTGCACTTTTGACTGTGCTGGGAATTGATAGTGTTTTGGTTAGGGGTGTAGGTTGGTCTTGTAATTTGATCTGAGCCATCCCTGGAGGCACCTCATGAATAGACCGTGTTCAGAACCACAGGGTTGCAGGATACCATGTGTCCCAGCAGTTGTAAACAGTCATGCACTGTGACCTGTGGCATTATGCAGAGCGATTGGACTAACTCGCAGATCTTTAAGAATCTGTCGAGAGGCACAGAGGCGGTGGCTGAGGCCGAGCTGAAGTGCGCCATGATAAATTGTATTTACTGAGTAGGTGTCAGAACTGATTTCTTCTCATTGATCAGCAGTCCCAATGATTGGAAGCACTGTCGTACCAGATGGGTGCAAGGATAGGAGTTCTCTCGAGTTCTTGCCTTGATAAGGGAATAGTTGAGGTATTGATATATGGTAACGTTCTGTTTTCTGAGGTGGGTGTAACCACTACTAGCACTGTGGAGAAAACTCTTGGCACTGTGGAAAGTCCGAAAGGCAGAACCATTTATTAGTAGTGCTGCATACTTAGAGTGAAACAGAGAAACCATCTCTGAGCAGGATGGATAGACACATGAAATTATGCATCCTGTAAGTTGAGAGACAAAAACCAATTATCCAGCTCCAGAGAGGGGATAATGGTGGCTAATGTAACCATTTTGAACTTTGCCTTTTTACGAATTTGTTCAGAGCCCTGAGGTCCAAAACCTGGATGCCAATCTCCAGTTTTTTTCTGAGTGAGGAAGTAATGAGAATAAAACCTAGTCCTTTGATATTCTGGGGCAATGGGTTCTATAGTGCCCAACTGTAGAAGATGATCTACTTCTTGTTGCAGTATGATCTCATGAGAGGGTCCCTGAAGAGGGATGGGGTGGGTGGGTGGGAGGAGAGGATGGATAGAAATGGGATGGTATAACCGAATGAAATTGTTTGTAACACCCTTTTGTCAGATGTTATGTTGTGCCATTTGTCATAGAATGGCAAAAGTCAGTCGGTGAATGGCTTCCTAATGTTTGGGTGCTCTGGAGAAGGCAGGATTGTTTTCAGCCTCTTAATGGATGTCTCAAATTTGCTTGTTGGGTTGGGGCAGGTGATTGTTGGCATTGCCCTGATTGCATCTACGCTGCTGTCTACCACGGCAATGTTGTTGATGTGGTGGGTATTCTTGCCTTTGGTATTGGTATGTGAAGGGGGATATCTGGGCCTCTGGTTATGGCTGGCATCTATATAGCCTCCTCCTTGTTGCAGGTGTATGAATGACAAAGAAGTGAAGCATGGCCTGAGAGTCCTTCATGGAGTGGAGGACCTCATTAGTTTTGGATGGAAAGAGCCTCTCGCCGTCAAATGGTAGATCGTCAACGGACAACTGGATTTCTCGAGGGAAGGAAGAGGAACTGAATCATGAAGCTCGTCTCATAACAACTGCAGTAGCTGTTGCCCTGATGACTGTCTGCCACATCTAGGGCAGCATGCAGGGCTGTCCTCAATGTTGCCTGGCCTTCCACAATGACCACTCTAAACTGTGGCTTCTTTGCCTCTGTGTATCATCAATAAAAGTATTGAACTCTGTATAGTTGTTAAAATCATATTTGCTGAGGAGTATCTCATAGTTGGCTGCTCTTAGTTGTAATGTAGCTGAGGTATAAACCTTTTTGCCAAACATGTCAAGTCTCTTGTTGTCTCTATCCAATGGCATAGAATGGTTTTGCTGTTGTTTATTTCTTTGATGAATAGTGTAAACTACCAAGGAGTTTGGTGGTGGATGTGTGAATAAGACCTTTGACCCCTTTGGGGGAACACAGTATTTCCGAAGTACCGGGGGGATTGGGACAGGAGAAAAAGTGCATTTATAGTGTGCTTTTTCTTTGATAGTTTCTTTTTGTGATGTTGAGTCCGTGGGCTCCAATACTGCCATTGCAGTGGATAATGCATTGGTGGTGGTATCCAAGGATATGGTGCTTATGGGGGCATATCCACGTTGGTAGGGTGGGCAATATTGGCATGGGGTGAATGCCCTGATGTCTCTGTGCCTGGCAACAGCTGGGGTGAAAAAAATCCTGGTTCATCATCGTCATCACTAGATAATAACATAGGTGATGACATGTATTTGGATGATGCTGAATAGGATAGTTTGTCCAGGCCTAGATATGGAGAGTTAGAAGTTGACGAGACTGCAAGGTCTCTCTGATGCAAATAGCCAGGTGCAGGAGTAAACGGCACTGTGGCTAGTGGTGTCACACTCGGTGCCGAGGCTTGCAGTATCTCTAGCGCAGAGATCGCAACTTCAGTATTTGCCGTCACCTACAATGGTGGGATGGTGGCAAGTGCTCTCAGCTCCGTGATCTTAGGTGCTGTGCTGGTTGGCGCCATGCTTAGTGCCGAACTCAGTGAGGCAGGCACTGAGGAGCCTGTAGCCTCTGTATAAGTGCTGTGTGAGGCATGTTGGTGAAAAGCTCAGTCAGCACCAGAAGTGCAGAGTTATCGTACAGGCTGAGGTGTGGTGGTTTCTTGGCTTTCCTCGTTTATCATTTGAACGCTGTTTAGGTGACTGATACTCCTGTGGCAGAGAGGAGGCACGTCTCTTGGGGAATTTTTAACTTTGTCCCCCTTATTGTTGGGAATCCCCTGAGTGCCCAGGTCTGAGGAACGGTGTTGCCCCTTTTCAATCATGAGCATCTTCAAACGGAGGTTTCTGACTCTCTGTGTGCCCGCCTTAAGTTTAGCGCAGTGTGAACAGTCCCATTGAACATGGGATTCCCGAGACACTTGACACATTTGGCGTGGCCATCTGAGGCCGGAATTGCTTCTTTGCAATCTGTGCAAGGTTTAAACCAGCTGAGTCCATCATCCCGGGTGAGTAGCCATAAGTGGCAGGAAAAACAACAAATGGCTTTTTTTTTTAGGCGAACTACTTGGTAAGAACTAAGGAGAAGAACCTGGAAGTTAAACTAAGCTACTTATCTAAAGAAACTATTGAGGAACGAAGAGCACTGTGGAGGTCCATCTTGAGCTGGGGACGGTATAAAGGAACTGAGGGGAGGGTGGCCACGCAAGCACAGTGGTGCCGAGTGGCACCTGTGCACCTCACATGCCGCACATGAGTGTCCCCAATGCACTGCTAAGAAGAATCCACTCTGCGGTGCTGGGATGCATCAACACTTGCTGTGGCACACTCCCAGGGACGTCTCTTAAAGAAGAATTAAGATTTCTTTTAAATCCTTTATCAGTCCATTTATTTGATCACTAAATCCCTTCCTTTGGAGTACCAAAAACTGGATAGCCATCTAAATCGACATAATGAGTTTCAACAGTAGCCTTACTCCAGGTAGTCCTGCCTGGGTTTAGATCATTCTGTGTCTCTCAACTCCTGGTTTAACTCTTCCACACAAAGAAAGCAGGCAGGGAACCTATATCCATTCAAATTTCAATCTTCTATCTTGATTGGTTCTCCTGACCCCCTGGACGACACCTTTGCGACGTACCTGAGTAACCCCTTCGTCACTGGGTGCTGGTCAGCACTCCCTCTGTTCATGACACCACGCAACCTTAATTCTGCTCCCTTGTGCATTTGCGTTATGTGAGTCTTTAATGACATGATTATATACTACTTTCCCCACCAGGATCCTTGTCTCAGTCAGTGCATAAGAAAAAAAGTTATTTTCAAAAGTTCTCAACTAAAACTGATTGGAATTTCATGGGACAAAGAAAAGTAGTTCTTTGGCCCAAAGGATTTCCTCTTCAAAGGTCTGCTGCAAACAATGAAGGTGTTTCAATCCAAACAATGCAAAAGGCAGCCAAAATATACAGGTAGATACCAGCTCTTTCTATACTCTCATACATGGAATTATGTTAAGGTTTCAAAATCAAGTACTGAAAAATGTTAGGAAATGTTAGAATTAAAGCTGGCCCTGCAAATGTAATTTGGTTCTCTTTCAGGCAGGCAGTGTAGCCCCTGTTAAGGGACGAATCTATATTCAGGAAAGGATTTAAGTATGTGCTTAATCTCATCAAAGTTGGCAAACAGAGCTATTCAGCTTTCCTTAATCAGAGCCTTAGATAGTTTTAGCCAGAATCACATAGTAAGTCTGTGTCTGAGTCAGGAATGGAATTGAGTTTTCCTGGTACTATTCCAATGCCTTAATCAAAACAGAATATAATTTTCCTTCCTACAATTGTCTTTACCATACACTGTCCATCCTAAGGCAGGGCTTCTGAAGAACAAATAGTATGTGATCACATAAAGACTGCATCACAAGGCTTATGCCATATGTTATTTTA
This sequence comes from Rafetus swinhoei, assembly GCA_019425775.1. Classification (NCBI taxonomy): domain Eukaryota; kingdom Metazoa; phylum Chordata; order Testudines; family Trionychidae; genus Rafetus; species Rafetus swinhoei. The sequence continues at coordinate 46,327,113 of CM033449.1, forward strand.
GATTTTTAAACAAAACAAAAAAAACTACCATAACTGTACACATGCCCATCACCTTAACTCTGCCCCTCCGTTTATTCTTCTGCATAAATTCTTTTGCCATATTATTTTTTCACCAACATTAACAGCTGTAGATGTTTGGTTTAATGATGTTAAGAGGAACTAATTTAGTTAAGGTGTGCTTCCAAAAATCAGTTAAACAGAGTGAATGACAACTCAGATCCTTAGAGGGCCAGAATTAAGAATGATATGCCTGGTCTGTGGTATCCGGTAGCTGTGATTAAGGGCAGGGATAATTTCCTACGGTTATTTTAAGCTTAATGGGAATAGGGACTTGCATGAAGTAGAGACAGAAGTGCAGTCACTAAGGAAGAATATTGTATCTATTGACAGCAATATGTGAACCTTTGTGTGTTAGCCTCTACAAGTGAACCCTTGTCTGTTGTAAGATAAAACCTGACAGAAAAGTGTTGCTCCTGAGGAAGAAGGTAAAGAGAGTTACTCACCCTGTGCAGTAACGTCTGTTCTTCGAGATGTGTGTCCCCGTGGATGCTCCACTCGAGGTGCTGGGCTCGTCCCGGTGCCGCAAACCGGAGAAATTTTCATTAGCAGTAGCCCCCCTACCGGACCGCACATGCGCCACTGCCTCTTCGCGCCTCTCAGCTGAGCGCGGTCCGGTCCTGTCAGTTTCCTCCCAACCAGAAGCATCTGAAAAATATAAACAGGAGCTCCGAAGCAGGGAGGAGGGTGGGACGTGGAGCACCCACGGGGACACACATCTCGAAGAACAGACGTTACTGCACAGGGTGAGTAACTCTCTTTTCTTCATCGAGTAGTGTCCCGAGGTGCTCCACTCGTGAGTACACAGCAGTGGTCCAACATTACATGAGTGCTTGGACCTATCGCCCCCATGCTGTAGACAAGACAGCCTGGGCCACCCTTGAATCAGAGGTAAGTATGTTCCCGAGGGCATAGTGTCTAGCGAATGTGAGGGTAGATGACCAGGTTGCCGCCGCGGCATATGTCCTCTAGCGGTACTCCGCGAAGATAGGCAATAGATGTTGCTATGCCCGGGTGGAATGAGCATGAAGTCTACTTGGAAGAGATTTGCTGCGCAGGGCATAACATCGTGTGATGCAAGCGGCGACCAATCGGGAAATCGCTGCGCAGAGAGTTGCTTGCCCTTGGGCGTTCGGCTATGGAAAGGAAAAGCCGCTGAGACTTCCTAAAGATCCGAGTTCTGTCGAGGTAAAGGCCAGTGCTCGCCTGACATCCAGAGTGTGCAGGCGTGCATCTTCCAATGAGAGTGAGGCTTTGGGTGGAAAGTCGGCAGGGTTATGGGCTCATTTATGTGGAAAGCAGAGTTGATCTTTGGCAAAAACGCTGGTTGGACACGCAGTACTGCCGCATGACTGAAGAATTGCGTGTACGGTGGATCAGCTGAAAGAGCCGCTAATTCACTTATTCGACGCGCCGACGTAATGGCAAGTAAAAACACCGTCTTCATGGTGAGCATTCGTAGATCACATGTTGCCAGCGGCTCAAATGGCAAGCGAGTTAGAGTGTCCAATACCAAAGGCAAGTCCCAAGGCTCCGGCGGGATCCTGTGCGCCGGATATAGATTGCCCAGTCCTTCATAAATCTTTTGGTGATAGGATGGCGAACACCGAATGGCCATCAACCAGAAGGCGGAAGGCTGAAATTGCTGCTAAATGCACTCTTAGGAAGAAATAGCCATTCCGTCGCTTTTAGATGCATCACATAATCTAGGATCTGCTGTATAGACAGCGAAAGAGTCGAGCTCTTTTGCCAAGCACCATGACTGAAAACGACGCCACTTGTGGAGGTAGGATTTGCGTGTTGTATGTCGCCTACTGTTAATCAACACGTGCCTCACGTCTTGAGAACAGGAGAGCTTGGATGCTTAGAGCCAGCTAGGAGCCACGCTGTCAGGTGCATGCGGTCGATGGCTGGGTGAAGCATTGTGCCGTGTTGCTGAGAGAGTAAATTGAACTGTTCCGGTAGTCGTTGTGGTTTGGCAACTGACATTTTCGACAGCTGTGTTAGCCAGACCTGTCGGGGCCAGAAAGGTGCTATCAGAATTACTGTTGCGCCGTCCGATGTTATCTTCTCCAACACTCTCGGGATGAGCGGAAGAGGAGGAAAGGCGTACAGCAATTGGTGACAACTCCAGTCCAGGAGGAAGGCATCCCCCAGAGAGTCTGTGCCGATGCCCGCTCGTGAGCAATACTGATGACATTTCCTGTTGTGTCGAGTGGCGAACAAGTCCACATTGGGGAAGCCCCAGAGTTGGAAGAGGCTGCGGAGCACCTCGGTGTGTAACTCCCACTCGTGTTGTGAGAGAAATGCCTGCTCAGAGTATCGGCGATCACATTGTCCTTGCCGGGAAGGTATGCTGCTGCTATGGTGATACCTTGCCGGTGCCCAATTCCACAGGCGTACAGCCTCTGCGCAAAAGAGCGGGGCGTGCCCTCCTTGTCTGTTGACATAATACACACGTGCATATGTTGTCGGTGAGAATCTGTACGGAGTGGCCTAGAATAATGGGTAGGAAGTGTTTGCAAGCATTGAAGACTGCTCTCAGCTCGAGAAAATTTATATGTTGTAGCGACTCCTGGGGCGTCCAGAGACCCTGAACCCGGTGCTCCTGTAGGTGAGCACCCCAGCCGAGCAGGGAGGCATCTGTAGTGATTTGTAGTGATGGCTTGAGGGCATGGAAGGGGACCCCCGTTAGCATATTGTTGGGACTGTCCCACCATGCCAAGGAAGCTCGGACCTGACTGGGCATAGAAACCACCCTGTTTGTACTGTGCACGCGGGGTGTGTACACGGTGAACAACCAATGCTGAAGACTGCGTAGATGGAGCCTGGCATGGGGAGCCACATACGTGGTGGCCGCCATGTGTCCCAATAGCTGTAGACAGGTAAGTATTCGGGACTTGGGAGAAATTGATACTGACTGGACCAGGTCCTGTATGAGTTGAAACCTCTTTACAGGCAAGTATGCCCTCGCTGTCCGGGAGTCGAGTCTTGCTCTGATAAACTCCAGATCGCGAGTAGGCACCAGGAAGGACTTCTTGAGATTGATTATGAGTCCGAGGGCTGTAAACAGAGAGGTAGTTGTGGACACTGCCCTCGTGGCCTCGTCGACAGTGGAAGCCTTTAGCAGGCAATCGTCCAGGTACGGAAAAATTGTAATGTCGAGGCACCGCAGATAGGCCGCCACTACCGCAAGGGTCTTGGAAAAAACTCGTGGGGCCGCCGACAGTCCGAAAGGTAGTATGCGGTACTGATAGTGGTCGGACCCCACTATGAACCAAAGGAACCTTCTGTGAGCCGGGTGTATTGTTATGTGAAAGTAAGCGTCCTGAAGATCGAGGGACGCGAACCAATCCCCTTTGTCGAGCAGGAATGATCGAAGATAACGTGACCATCTTGAATTTCTGCCTTCTCAGATGACGGTTGAGCCGAGCGTAGGTCCAGGATAGGCCTCCAACCCCCTGACTTTTTCTGGGTGAGGAAGTAGCGAGAATAGAATCCTCTCCCCAAAAAGCGTGTCGGCACCCTCTCCACTGCCCCTAATGTGAGTGGGCGAGAGACCTCTTGATGAAGAAGAGTCTTGTGAGAGGGGTCCCTGAAAAGGGACGGGGGGGGGGAAGGAGGGGGAAGAGAAGTAAAGGGAATGACATATCCTGAAGTGATTACGTCGTGAACCCACCGGTTGGTAGATATGAGAGCCCAACGATGCTGATAAGGCCTGAGACGATGATGGAATACACCTTCTGTGATGCCTGGCGTCTCTGTCAACGGGGTGGTCCAAAGTCCCTCCATCAACGCATCAAACCTGCTGCCGACCCTGCTGCTGGACGGACGCCTTGTTAGGCTGTTGGCGCCGCTTTTGGGGACGTTGCTTTGGTCTCTGTTGATCATATGGCTTGGCCCGAGGTGTTGCATAAGAGAATGGCCTTTGCCTGTTGCTGGGTATGTATCTTCTACGCTTGTAGGGAGGTGTGTACATCCCCAGTGTCTTCAAGGTTGTACGTGTATCCTTGCCCGAATGGAAGACCTGGTCAGTTGACTGGGCGAAGAGTGACTTACGATCAAGGGCAAATCTTCCACCTTGGCCTGCAACTCCTTTGGGACAGCGGCCTGGTGTAGCCAAGGCGCCCGGCGCGCATGACTATGGCGAAGCTGTGGATCTAGCGGCTGTATCAGCCGTGTCGGCGCAATCTGCAAGGCTGTTCGGGCGACTGTATAGCCCTCTTGTATCACTGCCTTGAGAATCTGATGTTTGGAATCCGGCAAGTGTTCAAATAGAGGGACTAGTTTCGAATAGTTGTCGAAATCGTGATTTGCTAGTTGTGCCACAAAGTTACACATCCTCAGAGCAGAAGTGGCGGAGGAATATATTTTCCTGCCCAAGATATCCAGGCGTTTGGCCTCCTTGTCATTTGAGGAATTTTTGGTCTGAGACGTTTTTACTCTCTGTTGTGCAGCGTCCACAACAAGGGAGTTAGGTTGAGGATGTGTAAACAGAAACTCCATACCCTTCTGGCTTATGAAGTATTTCTTGTCCGACCTCTTATTAGTTGGTAGCGATGTGGCCGGAGTCTGCCAGATGTCATCGGCAACCTCTAGGATAGCGTCATCAAAGGGAAAGGCGAGCTTCGACTTTTGGGAAGGTTGTACATTTTTTAGCAGCCGATGCTGTTTCTGCTGCACATCCGTGGTCTGGATGTTCTGGGATTGAGCAACCCTTTTGAAGAGTTCCTGGAATTGCTTGTGGTCCTCCGTAGGAGAACAAGTCCCGAGGACCACCGCGTCATCCGGCGAGGAAGAGGCGCTGTGCCGGAGAATGAGGGCTCTGTTGCCCCTGACGAGGAGTGTGGTCCTGCTTATCTTCCTGATAGCTTGAATCTACATCTCCAGCAGAGGATGGTGGGGCAACATAAGGCGTAGACTCTTCTGGATCATGTGGAGACTGAGGCCGAGAAAATTGTGGTGACCGTGACCGCGAATACCTTCTGCGGTGAGATGAACAAGAAGAGCACTCGTGATAACATCGGTCATACCACCGGCTGTGGCAAGGAGAACGGCTGTGTCTTCTCAATGTGTCATATCGACGAGAACATGCTGTAAGCCTTGGAGACCGTGGAGAGAAGGATCTCCTGGAGCGGCGAGAAAGAGACCGCGAGCAGTGGTCCCGATAGTATCGACGTGGCGGTGAGCAACGAGGTGAGCTATAGTAGCGTTCTCTGGGGGCGTGTAACGATGAACATGATGATGGCTACCAGAATGGAGCGAGGCAGGTGAATCAGGTCAGGCGAGAAGGTCACCGCGGTCCGGTGTCAGCGATGGTGTCGGACCCGTGCAGATTTGTGCTGCGCTTTGGTTGGCACTGAGGAGTTGAGGAAGGCTGAGGAGCTGCTTGTGGCAGAATGGTAGGCAGTAAAGGAGCCTCTGTAATGTTATCATTGGCAGAGTGCAGGCTCGGTGCGCTGGATCAGCTGACTGCAAATGCGGGGATGGCGTCAGAGCCGAGGGCTGGGCGGCAGAGTCTCCGCTGCGGTGCTGAGTCGGTGCGGTGTCTCCGGCACCGGGAGCATGGAATGGCACTCAGGAAGGCGCTGCGGGTGCCGGCACAGCTGAGCTCCGCCGTGCATGCGCCAGGAACTCGGTGCGGGGCTTCCTTTGCCCGGCTTTACAGCGGCCGTTGGAGCCGTTGCCGGCACCGACTCCGCTCGCAACCCCTTTGTGGGTGCTGAGCGGAGTCCTTGTGGAGCTAAGGTTGGGGCCGAGGAACTACAACCCTTGCCCGACTTGTCCACAGGGATCCTCGGCGAATAGCCAGAGGTCCCTGGTTTGTCGTGCTGCCGCCCGGCGTGTTCTGGATCCGTGGGGATCTCTTGCCCAGGGCGATCCCGCTTGCAGGCGCGGCTCGGAGACTTCTGGAGCCTGGAGGCCTTATTAAATGAAGGACTCTCAGTCTCAGCTCCCGATCTCTTCTAGCGCGAGCTGTCAGCTTCAGCGCAATGGCTGCACTTCGCCGGGGCCTGGGTGTCTCCGAGGCACCTGGCCTTGTGAGTGCCCATCGGAGACCGGCATAGCCTCCTGGCACTGAAGACACTTTTTGAATCCAGGTGATCCTGGCATGGTTGTTTCTTGAGTCCTCTTTTTCTTTTTGTCAATTTCAGTCAGGTAAATGCCGGGTAGGCACTGACTGACCGCCAATAGAAAAAGGCTTTTTTTTTTTTTTTAAAAAAAAACAACAAACACAGGAAAAAGGGAACTACAACTAGTAACAACTATACTGATAACTACTATCTAACTAATCAGAAAAACAAACTCTAACTAAGAGATATCCCTTTCTCCTCAGAGAGGAGAAGGGAGCCTAATCTAACTCCGTCTGCGGCTGCGGACGGTTGGAGAGAAACTGACAGGACCGGACTGCGCTCAGCTGAGAGGCGCGAAGAGGCAATGGCGCATGCGCAGTCCAGTAGGGGGGCTATTGCTAATGAAAATTCCTCTGGTTTGTGGCACCGGGACGAGCCCAGCACCTCGAGTGGAGCACCCTCGGGGACACTACTCGATGAAGAATTATCTGTGCTCAGATGCTTCTTTCCATCAATTAGGCTTATATGCACCTAGCTCCAATCAACAAGTAGGTTTGTGTTAAGACTACATAAACTTTCAGTTATACCTTCACTAGAAGATTTACCTAGCGTGGCTTGGGTCCTTAACTCAATTTTTGTTTTTTGGAAAATAAAATGAAAATGTACATGCTTCACTTAAATCATTGCTCTGAAGTGGGGCTGGAGATGAGAGTTTCAGTATGCAAGCTGGCCTGTGGAGAGAGGACTACCCCAGCCATCTCTCACCGCAGAAGCTTGGGGCCAGATAAGAAGTGCTTCTCCATGGCTGCTGCAGCTCAGGGGCGGCCCGTTGCCTAGGGCGCCGCTGCCCCTGGCGCCCCGTGATGACGTCATGGCCATTGACAGCCGTGCAGGCAGGGGCGGCGATTGCGCCACCCCGCCTAGGGCGCCAGCTGCTGCTCCATCAGGCACTGCTGCAGAAGTATGCATGTCCCCTGGCTAGGGCAGGTCCAGGTTCTTCTACCTCCAGCCAGAGTGAGAAATGGACCAAACTGTGCACTTTCCCATTGCTCTGTGATGAAGGAGAACAGCTAGCAATGTCCCCTTATATATCAGGGTGGGAGGGGGAGCTTTTGTGCCTCTGCCCTCCGTAAAAGGCACCTGGGGGAATGGGAGGCTCAGGGCTAGGGCAGAGCTGGATGGGGGAGGCATGACCCCAGCCAGCCCCTTTCACTTGCCTGGTGATTCTGTCCCCTTTCTATATGGTTTTATGAGAAGAAATCCCATTCCAGGCACATCCCATTTTCCTAGCACTACTAAACACTTACCTTGCTGTAAGTTATGATAAAAGGAAGATGTATACCAAGTTTATTGGCCCATTTCCTCCTGTTTATGAGGAGTTCTTGAACACACACAGACAGACAGAAAGACAGACAAACTCTCTCAAATGTATAGTAGACTGCCAATTTAACATGACCTTAAACCCATTTTTAAGAACTGTGCCAGATCTATTCAAGATCGGCTTTTCTACCAAAGCACTATTTTTAAGAGATGTCAGTCAACAAGAAAAACTAAAGCTGCCAATGGAAAACTTTTGACAGAGTCTGATTTCGAAGATTTACTGAAAAAAATTACAAAGAAAAGCCAAACAAATGTTATACAGAAAATTCAAATAGAACAAAACTTAACCCCATGGGAAATTTCACATCAATTACCTCTTTACCTCTCAAAAAAACAGAAATTTATGCCCCATTTTAAATAAATTTTAGAATATGTTCCCTCTATAATGTAGGTGCTGTTATTTCTTAAATATGCTAAATCTATTTTTAATTTTCAAATATAGTTGTTTCCTTGTGAAATAAGACTCACTCAGAATTTTTTAAAGCCATTTTAAATCCATAAAACTCTAATTTTTATTTAGGTTTACAATAGAAGTATTAAGAGATTTTAAGGGACACTATTATCTTGTTTAGATCTAGAATTTACTGTTTTTAAGGCAGGTAAATAGCATACTGTCCTCAAAGAAAAATCTTCAAGAAAATAATAAATTGAGCCAGACCATGCACTACAGGTACATCAGAAGTTCTGTGGCACCACAAGGTTCCAAAGCGCTATTTGCATCCATGGATATATACTGAGTAGGGGACCCTTTTGAGAGGCTACCCAATACTTATTTCCCCTCTAGGATGAGGAGAGAAATCACAAATTCCATGACATATGTAATCTGAGAAGACAGAATGTCTCTAAATCTGAGTTAGAAGGAATAGAATCCTTTCCATTTGTAAGACAGATGAGAAGACTCACTTGGTCTCACAGTTGAGAGTGGATTCCCCAACAGCTCATAAAAGAGAACTGCTATCCAATGAGGCTACGTCTACACTACGAGTTTTCTCGGCAAAAAGTATGTTAATGAGGGACTCATTTTCATGAGTTGCAATCTCATTTGCATATTTTCTGCCGATCCGTTTTTGCATGAGGGGTTTTTGCGCAAAAACAAGCAGTGTGGACGTTTTCTTTTTGCGCAAAAAACCCTTTTCCCACAAGATCGATATACCTACTTTTTTGAGGCATAAGGATCTTGCGGCAAAAGGTTTTTTTGTGCAAAAAGAAAACGTCCACACTGCTTGTTTTTGTGCAAAAATGGTTTGGTAGAAAATATGCAAATGAGATCACGACGCATGCAAATGAGTCCTTCATTAGCATATTTTTTGCCAAGAAAACTCATAGTGTATACGTAGTATGAGAGGATAAGGGCCATCTGTACTAAAATTGCCCTGTCAGATTGGGAAATAGGGCACACACTTCGTTTATGATCCATTACTACCAGCACTGAAACTCTATAGAGACACATTCCTGTACTTACAAACATACACACTTTCTACAGGGGAAGCATCAACAGAGGAAGAGGGCATAAAGACCCATGGAGAGCTGTTTTGGTGACAGGGAACTCATTTTCATGGGAAGGCATGTTTTATTTGATTAAGGTGGACAATGGAAGGGAAATTATTCTTCAGGATATTGGTGTCTAAGAAATATAATCTAGAAAGAAGATTTAGATGTTATCTGGATGTGTGAGGGAATTGGTGTCTAAGAAATATAATCTAGAAAGAAGATTTAGATGTTATCTGGATGTGTGAGGCAAGGGAATCAGGAGTCAAAGGTAAGCTCCAGGTTATGGGTCTGAGTGAAAGGAAGAATGATATGTATAACTGATTAAGAAAAGGGAGAAGTAGAGAGGGATTTGGGATGAAAATAATGAGTTCCGTTATAATGACACTCAGTATAAGCTGATGGACATAGATGCAGGAAAAAATGTTAGAGAGATGGGCACTGGATTCAAGGCAAGAAGACAAGTCAGGACTGGAGATATGAATTATCAGAACCTAGCCCATTTTTTCTTTGAATTTCTTTTGTCTCAATTTAATAAAAAGTTTCCATTTACATCTTTTATAAAGATAATATTGTAAAGCTGTTAATAAACATCAAAACATTATTAACCAACATTCAGCGTCTTAAAAAACTGGGACAGTAAAGTCAAAGAGAGTTTTTCCATTGACTGATAGCCCCATATTATGAACTAGAGAAACATGAAATATCAGTATAGCTTAAAAAAAATGTGAGCTAAGTTCTCAACCCGGGGCTACGTCTACACTGGCAGCTTCTTCCAGAAGAACAGCTGTTCTTCCTCAAAAACTTCCTGGCTGTCTACACTGCATGAGCGTTCTTCCAGAAGTAAATGTACAGTATAGCGTTGTAAAACAGGGCTTCTTCCGAAAGAGTTATTCCTCTCCCCACGAGGAATAAGCCCTCTTGCGCAAGAGCTCTTCCAGAAGAGGCCAGTGTAGACAGGCAACATGAATTTCTTGCACAAGAAGCCCCTATGGTTAAAATGGCCATCAGAGCTTTCTTGTGGAAGAGAGCGTCTACACTGGCATGGATGCTTTTGCGCAAAAGCACATCTCTTGCACAAAAGCACATGCCAGTGTAGACACTCTCTTCTGGAAGAGTTTTTGCACAAGAACTCTTCCGTAAAAGAGTTCTTCCAGAAGAAGCTGCCAGTGTAGACGTAGCGTAGGTGTTAGGCCCCAACCTTGCATTAGAATTGCTAACATAGACCCACAATGCTTATGAGGGGTCTGAGACTGCATTGGTCCAGGGACCCACAGTAGTTGACTGAATACAGACTCAAAGCCTTCAACCCTCATTCGGCAAGCTGCATAAATGTATGCCTAGCTTTAATCACATTAGTAGAACCACTAACATTAATGGGGATACTCATATACATAAGAGTAGGCACATGCTGGAGTACCTGTAGAAACAGGGCCCTAAACTGGAATAAGTTATTACAGACCACTTATGGATTACTATAAATAGGAGTTTAAATGGATGGGTGTATTGCTTTAAGCTTAGATTGAGTAAAGAACTGAAGAACATGGTAAACTTTAAGCACATGAGTAATGCTATTCATGTTCAGCACATACTTAAGTAGTTTGCTAAATCAAGAACATTGAGAGACATTATTTTATAACCCTGCACAAATGCCTACTCTGAAACTTTGTATTTAAATTAAAATTAAAATTACTATTCTGCAACAACCTAGATTAAATAAATAGTAACAAAGGCAGATTTTACTAGATTATCTTTAAAACCCTCAGCAACCAATAAAAACTTATTTTAAAGCAAATTTCAGACTTTCCTCTCATAGCATTATTTTTTAAATTCCAAGACAAGTTCCAATAGGTGTGGTAGCAAAAGCTTCACATTTTCCTAATGTAACATTTCTCCAGATTAAACAACAGTTTACAAGTGGTCATTCAACTATGCTGCCATGCCTGATCAGTACAAAAAACTGAAAAGAGAGATTCTAGCCTGGCAGTTGTCCTTGTTAGAGACATTCAGTGATGTATTTTTCTATTAAATTACAGTACTGACATGGGTCATTAGCATCTACAAAAGATGTTTTAGTTGGCAAAAATTGGGTATGTAGGAGTTAATCTACAGGTCATCTTGTCTCATAGTTTCATTATGTATTTTTAAAAATTATATATATATATATAGTTAACATTAATAGATATTAACAATGCATTTTCAAATTAAGATTTGAAAAATGCCCATTTCTAGCACATACCAGCAACTAATTTTCTCTGGAATAAGAAATATGGTACATAGACAGAGCCCTGTGTGGAACCAAATTTGTACCCACATCTGATCTGCGATCTGCAAACTTACTTTGCGGATACAAAATGGTTATCTGCAGACCTGAAGGGCTCTAGATATAAAATTTGGATCCACATCACTACAAACATGATCTACAGATAGCTGTATCCGCTGATATAAAATGCAGATTTTATATCAGGACTCTATCCATAGAACTAATATATCAATTAGGTTAAATTTTTCAAATTTTTATACACAAAGTTAGGCATCAAAATACAGGTTGAACCTCTCTAGTCTAGCATTCTCTAGTCCAGCAACATCTGTGGTCTGGCATGATTTCAGTTAGACGGATGTCCACTTATCATGGATGTGGCCAAGTTTCCTGTGATCCCATGAAGTTTTTTTATAGCAATCAGTCCCAGCTCTCAGTGTTCTGTGCTGTTATTTAGCTCTAATTTACCCCTATATGTCTTCTAAGAGTGCAGTAAGTTATGGAAATGTTGATAATGCTGCTAGACAATATTGACCTCCCATGATTCAGCAAATTCACTGGTTCGGCATTCGTCAAATCCCCAAGGAGCTGGACTAGAGGTGTTCAACCTATTAGTCTGATATTGATGCTGAGTAACTGTAAATCCCAAAGAACCCTGAGTGTTTCACTTTGCATACTTATAACATATTTTAAGTATGAAAATTGTAGATAAGACTGCATTTAATTTTTTAATTATAATTTTTCTTTCTGAGCTTTTCTCAAAACCCCTGAATTTTTCACTCTATTACTTTTGGTTATATTTTCTTTTAAGTAGAAGACAAATCCTATTAAGTTTAAGGCAATGTTATAAAACAAAATTATAAAGTTTAAAATCCCCAACAGATGTATTGTTTATGACAAAAAGATAAAAGTTTTTGCTCTTTTTTAAAAGCAGAAATTAAGGCAAATTTTCAAACCTAGAGACCCAAATGTTAAGCATCTAAGTTAAGTGGTTTGATTTTTGCAGATGACAGTTTTTACTAAATGAGGATTTTTATTTAAAAAATGTAGCCTCAGCTAACACTTTATTAAAATTAATTTATATCTAATGTAAGTTAAAAAACCCCAAACTGACTGTGCTTTAGAATGGACAAACTTGTTTTTCCTAATTACAAACCTTGTGAATTCAGAAGTTTGAATAAAAAATAAACATCACTGGGTTTGTATTTCATTTAAGAGAAAAATGTGATGAAAGTTGCAGAAAAAATCATAATGAAAGAAAGAAAGGCTCTGAAAAAAGAGGAGAGACAGAGAGGAAATCTAATTTAAAAATTCTCTACACAAAAATCCATATAAAATTATGTTAAAAGAATGCTAGTGTTGCAAAGCTAAGCACTGAAAAGTCATGAAATGCCAACTTTAACGTTATACATGAACGTGTAAATATTCCTAACAATGTGTATATATAGTCTCATTAGAGTTCAGTAGAAAACATTTATACCATCTTGCAAAAATTTTTGAGATTTTGGAAATTCTCCCATTTTTCTTTGGGATGAAACAGAACTTTTGGAATTGTTCATGAAAAACAAAAGAGAGAGAGAGCAAGAGAGAGGAAGGATATGTCTGCACTTCAAGGTTGGGGTACAATTGTCAGCTCGAGTAGACATACCCTCTGACTGAGCTAGCCTGATAAAAACAGAAAGGCTGCATGCACAAATGGTGATGGGAAATGCTAGCAACCCCAAGTACATATGTTGCACCTTGGATGTATATTACTTGACGTGGCTAATGTCTCTGGTAGCACAGCTATGCTCTTATTTTTAGCGCACTAGCTCAATCACATCAAGTGTGGGTATATCTCAAGTTGGAACTTACACCTCCAGTTCAAAGTAAAAACATATACCGAAAGAGAAACAGACCCCAGAAAAGTCAACAGTTTGGTAGATAGGTAGTCTCTTGGGTTACAGGACATTAGATTCAAACCCTCACTATGCCTGATTTGGAGCAGAGACTTGAACCTAGGTCTTTCAAATCCAAGGTGACTGCTTTAACCACCTGGCTTTTTTGGAGTGAGTTTCATTTGTTCATTCATTTTTATCAGAAATGTTATTTTTATCAGAAATACCGAAGAAACCTTCCCAATGAAAATTTCATCAAACTCAACCTTTCTTGCTAAAAGATTTGGTTTTGATGAACTGGCTATTTTCAAAAATTTCCCAAGCAACTCTAGTTATGATATAGTCTAAACTGTAAGATCATGTATTATTTTTTCACAGAATTGCTGCCTCATTCAGGGATCCAATCCAGGAACGGGATTGGAAAGAGACAAGGTATGTGAGGCATTCCATATTCTTTATGGGAATATGGTTACAAATATGAATATGAAAAAACTGGACAATGCTTTATGCAAGATACTTCATATATCATTGGAAAGGTTGTAATCTACTGAATATGATTATTCAATTTGTATACATGTATTATTCCTGTATTTGAAGTTAGAAATATGCAGTATAAACCTGTATTACTATTTTAGTCACGCTAAGTGAGGGACATTAGTAATACTTAAGGAACTTAATGGTCAAATACTCAGGATAATGATCTGTGAAGATACTTGTTTTTCCTGTAATTCTGGGAGGAGGGGCTATGGTAGCTTCTACCAAGATATGTGGCCATGTCGCCTAATGCTGGGATCCATCTTGGGTGTTGTATTTTTTCACACGAGCAAAAGAACAGTTAAGATTGAACGAAGGATTCCTGCCTTATGTAAAGCCTATTTAAGTGTGGGGAGGGCGTTCTCTCTGGCTACCCCTCCCAAGATGACTGCTGGAAACATCTAAGACTGAACTGAGGAAGGATTGGACCTAGGCTGGAAGACTTTCCAGTCTGTGAAAGAAGTTTATTAGAACAACTTTAAGAGTGAGCTATTTCACGTAACTAGTTTCTTAGGGTATGTCTAGACTATATTGTTTTTCCAAAAAAAAAAAAAAGCCCTTTTTTCAAAAAAACTTCACCTGCGTCCACACTGTAATTGCATTCTTTTGAAATTAAATCGAAAGAATGCAGGGTTTTTTTTCAACATTGGCAGATCTCAAATTACGAGGCTTAAACATGTGCTTACGCTTCTGGCTTAATTGGTGACAATATAATAATTTTATTCCTCAGATAAGGAAATAATAATTTGTTATACAGAGATAATTTTAATAGGAACAATGCAATAGTTATGCCCAAATATAAATGACGAAGTTTTGCACTAAGAATATATTTTTTAACAAAAACAAAAAGGAATCCAATAAAACAAATTAAGCCATTCATTATTAATATGAAATATTTACTTTCTTGAGTGATAATTTTAAAATTATTTTAAAACTCAGAAAATCATGCAATGTTTGAACACTTAATATATATTTTAAAAGTTAAGAGTTTGAAAGGCTAATATTTGATATACCATTACCTCAATAATATAAAGGACTATGTTCTTGTAGAAACAGTACAAGATGCATTTAGCTATTCTGCTGTAGTTCCAAGCACCATGAACCAACAACAAGTTTGTCAGATACCTGAACTGCAAACAATGAAAAAATAAGTTTAGAAACATGTAAATTGATCACGATATAAAAGTATTCTGTTTTAATATGTTTGACAGCATAATGATTTACCTGTGCTATGGAGTAATCTGAAGAATTAGCTGCCTGTAGACCTTCATTTCCACTAATACCAACGCCAACATGTGCCGTCTGTATCATACTAACATCATTCGCTCCATCCCCAATTGCCAGTGTTACTACTTTTACCTGTTTTTTTACCATTTCTACTACTTCAGATTTCTGAAGAGGAGACACCCTTTGAAAAAAATTTACAAGAGCAGAAGTTATGTAAAGGAAGTTAATGTTTAAAAATAAGGATCCAGCTACTAAAAGTTTTTATGATTGCATGCATTAGCCAAGTTCTTTGCCAACACAAACTCCTGGTACTAATAAAATGTTCTCTTTACTCAACTGGAAGCATGCCTCACAGCCAAGTCTAGAGAGTCTGTTTGTCCTGCTATGGAACAGATTGATACAGAAGACTAAAACAAGGTCCTTTTTACATGAGTATGACAGATGATTCATAGTTTAGTTTCAGAGAGGAACAATTTTCCTTGCTGCCTCAGCATAGATGCTTCCTTCTTGTATTATTCCCTTTTTTCTTTTTCAATCTACCCTTTCAGAAAAATATGAAGAAAATGGGTAAAATTCTGAAAATAAAAGTTTTAACATAAACCAGAATGTAATTAAAAATAACTGAAGAAATAATTAAAATAAAATAATAATCCCCTGCATGTTGCTCACTCTTTATTTTCAGGGATTTTAGACATATTTTACATTTTGCTCTCGATCCCAACTGATACCTCTAGCTCTCTAATCCTGGTAATCTAAATTCTGTTTATTTAACAGATACCACCAAATGATCTGTTTGGTCACTCTGGTGATTCACATGATGTTTATATTCCTAACAAAATGGTTATGTGAATCACAGGATGAGTATTTTATACTTTCTTTATACCCTAATCTCTTGGGGTACGCCTACACAGTGGAGCTATTTCGGGATACCGGAAGTATCCCAAATTAGTTATTCTGCGTCTATTGAAGCAGCCTGTTATTTCAAAGTAGGTTTTGAAATAACAGGCAGCTTATTCCGACGTTCCTTTCTATGAGGGTTAAGGGGCATTTCGAAATTATGAAATAAGCTACTTCAAAATACACTTGAAATAAGCTAAGCAATTTGTGTAGCGCAAATTGCATATCTTATTTCGAGTTTAGGGTGCTGTGTAGACACACCCTTGGAGTTCCTGCTCTTGTATGTAATATTCCTAATATCGTTTCAGCTATTACTCAGACACTTATATTATTTCCAATCTTTGTGTAACTGAATTAAGACCATTAGAAAAATATTACAGAAATATCTTTTTCTGATTAAAAAAGATTCAAAATATACAAAAGATGAAAATATACACAATTTCATTTTATTCCTGATGAATCTCAGGATTGTTTACAGTAATAACACTCTTTTTCAGCTACATGACATAAAATACTTAACCAGAAAGCAATCAGATTAATTGATCTTAGATTACTTATATGTATTCATTAAACTCAAACACTGAAACTGTAATGCCCTGACAGTTTATTATTTTAGGTAGTTGGTAAGCAAATATGTTTTTGATTACGGGCAACTCAGTGGAGGTGACAAGAGCACTAGATACCTTTCATTCAGCCTAAAGGAGGGATCAATTAAAGAGTGTATTGATAGCTAAAATAATGGAATCCACCACCCAAATTAAAGACCAGCAATTCCAGTTTGATGAAGAAACTGAACTATATGGGTGAAGGAGTTTCCCTGGCATTGACAGCAAACATGGGGGCTGGCTGATTGAATCTGTGTTCCTCTGTGTATAAGAAAAAGGAAGTAACCTGGGAAGCCCCACAACACTGGCAGCATGGACCCTGGAGGAAGCCAAGAGAGAAAGCTGTTATCTCTAGGTTGATGCTTTGAAGCTTCTCTAATCGTGAATAAGTCCCCTTGTTATGGCGAGCTCCCAATTTGAATAGACTGGTGTATGTCATCAGGAGAATGGGTTCTGTAAAGAAAAGGTCTTAGCAAAAAGTATATTTCCATTGCACTTTTTGCGGGGTATGAGTCCAGGCTTATACGAAATGTCTTAGAAGTTCTCTCGTACATTCTTATCTATGAAGAGATCTCTAAGCAATGCCCAGGAGTTGGAGTTAAAGGTGGATAGATAACCTTGGGGAAATCTGTGCCCGAATATTACTGACCCTATAGTATGTTGGGTAAAGACTGGTTATCTCTGAACCAGATCCTGGACCCCTCTTTTGATTGTTAACTGTGTTATGGTATGGATTACAATACTCTCTTCCATTGAGCAATATTATGTGATCATGAAAACAACAAAATATACAATTAATTTCTACAAAATCTTTATTGACTTTGACCTTTTATAATCTTTCTCTGATGTTAAATTATCTATCTAGCTATATATTCGATAAAATCGGTGCAAGAAACAAGTCTATGTCTAGATAGAATTTTATTTTTAGAAACAAAAAATATGAACACACCTTAAACCTCACCTGCAACAAATAACAGCTTTACATGACAAAGCCAAATCCAGGAAATACTGTCTTATACCAAATGTCAAGGCATACTTCAGTGTTTTGCCATCAATTATAAGAGCAAAGTCATTTTCCTTCCTCAAAGCATCTCCAAGAGTACTACAATGATGACTTAAAGTCTCTCTTGTTCCCTGTTACACACAAAAAAATCTTTTATTTCAATTTGTTGCTGCATTAAATTATGTTGCACTTTTTAATGCAGTAGTAAACAGCAATTGACATTGTATTTCAATCACCAAACATATACTGTAATTAATCTGTTATCAGGAGACACTTGATATGGCTTTAAACAGGCTGCAACTTTATTATTAAAATGTCTTGGACAACCCAGCAGATAAAAATGTACAGTGCAGGCAATCCCATATTTATTCAAATAACTATCCACGACTTCCACCTGCTTCCTTTCATTTTCATTCCAGGCCCCTCAACTAACCCATGGCTTGGACTTTTCCATCCATACCCCTTCATAGGAAGATAAATGTAGATTATTAGAAAGGGGGACTGGCTCCTTGCCATTCCAATTTTAGATCCCCAGAACCCCTCCCCCCATCATTCTGTTCCTTTAAACAATAGCCCCCTTTTAAGTCCTTTAACAAGCCATTTATCTGGTTACTGGATGCCTTCCCTATGGAGTACCTGCACTGGATACCCATCCCACACTTACGAAATAAGTTGAGCCACACGTCTCATATGGCCTACCACTTTTTCTCCTCAACATAATGCATCATCCCTGACATCTGCTGTGGGGAAAGTGAATAAACCTTAATTCCACAAAAGCCAATATGATGGTGAAGGAAAAATTCCTTCATGCCTCTCATAAAATGGAGAGCAATGCCAGCAGCAGGTCCTAACCCAACCTGATATTCACACTTCCAAGGAAGGGAAGATGGGTGGTGCTGGCTTGTCTACTGCATGAAGAAAGGGCTTCCAATGCTCAGTGCTTGCTCTTTAACGTCTTCCATACTTACATTCCCCAAGGGGTGAGTAAGCACTGCAAAGCTGACCATCACCCACCTTTATGCATCAGTTTCAGACTTCCTTCCCTCCCCCTCCATCATAAAACACAATTGCCTTCCTTTGGCAAGCTCAGACAATGCCTCTCCCCCAACTCAGGTCATTAGATTAGTTATCTAAATTTATTTTTGAAGTTTCTGAAACATTTTTAATTATTACATAAAAATATCTGAGTAAAATATGCTGGTGTCTTCAAATATTTTAGATATTATTATTAATTTAGGAACAAATACATAAATTACATTTTCATAGTTTGTCAAAACATTCAACTTCTGGGCTAAATATTTATCTCATTCTTGGTTCTTGCCTGTTTAATATTAAATATTAAAAGGAAAATGTAAGCAAAATATCTTAGTGGTCTGAATTACTGGATAGTGAAACAAAACTAATTTTCCCCAACATATTAAATTTGAACCATATATCAGCCAACAGCATACCAACCAACAGCAAAAATAATTTAAATTTTAAAAGACATATACTCCTTAGTAAAGATTACATGTGTTGCTAAATTTGGGGTGGGGAAAAAGAAAAGTTATAAATGATTAATCACTTCTAGGTATGCTAAGACATGAGCAGATCTTAATGAAGCTTCAGTCCCTTTGTAACATTAATGCATTTTTCATTGATTGTGGCAGCCCTTGGCTCTGCCAAGATGGGTAAACTTCATACTGAAATATTCTTCAAATTCAAAGCTTTCATTAAAACAAGCAAAACAAAACAAACCTCTCTATCTCTATGTTATAAATATACAGTCATCCAAATATAAAACACTGACCTACTGTTCCATTAATCTAGATTTACATTTAACTGATGCCAATGAAAAAGGAGAAGTAAAGACTAAGCTCTCCCCAATGTTGTTCACCTATGAAAGGGACTGTTTAAATGATAAAACTATTAAGTAAATGAAATTTTTTTTCATTGAAAAACCCATTATATTAAATGAAAAAACTACACTCATACACTATTAAGGACGTGTAGTTAAAATCTTTAAAATTTTAGGAAATAAAAATATTAAGGTTTCAACTTTCCAGTTAAAATTATAGCTTAATATAATACTATTTATAATGTAAATCACACACGAAGGATGTGCAACATAATAAATTAAAGTTCAACGATAATACTTATTTTGCATTTCTTGACTTTTTATTAATTTCACTGCACAATATTCATGTTGCCTGAACACTATGCTCATGCATGAAACAGGACTAGATGTAGAGATGCAGAATTTCCAATAAAACAAAGCATGAGCCATATTCTTGTCCTTTTTCGACTATGGACCTTTTAACTACTTTCACATCTTGATAGGCAAAGGCACACTTAATGTTTATGGTGGCCACTGGCCACTATCAAGACAAGATACATCTGGGCTGTGAGCAGTCATGATGGTGTTCACCAGTTATCAGGTTGTGGTTGTGATTCATCTGTGTCATAAAAGCCTAAAGGTAATCTATATCTGGATTCCTGGCTCTTGAGAGCAGTCTTATAGTAAAACAGCTGAGACCCCGTGGGAAGGTTTGCTTCTTCTTCACTGTCCAGATTTCTCCAGGGCTCCTGCATGCCAGTCTCTGGAAGCTTCAAAAATCCCATCCAGTGAACCTAACTAGATACAAGCTTGAAATCCAGTTACAGTTTGTGTGTATTCATCTTGACGGTTGCCTGCACCTTCATCATCCATTCCATTTGGAAGAGTACAGATGTAGTTATTGCAGGGTTGGTTGAAACTATTGTACAAACTAAATATTTTACAGTTTGGATACGGAAAAATTTCTTCTTAATAAGATCTAAAACTCTAATAAGGCAACACAGCTAGAGTATGTCTTCAAGAAGCTGCCCTTCCCTTAGGCTGTTCTTCAAATAATGATAGATAAGAACGTTTCCACTCTGGGTTTAGAAACATATTGAGTATCATTGATTGCTGAAGTATTTAAAGACTGCAGGAGTTAAAACTAAATAAATCTGCTAGAGCCAACTGCTATGAGGCTGCCTTTCAAATCCTCTCTTCCATATATGAGAGGAGGTCTTCTAAAATTTTCAATGACATTATAATCACAATCTATTTCCTGAATATGGAAGATGCCATCTAACTTGTGTTATATCAGGAGGTTAACTATCGGTGTGAAAGATTCATCTGGAATGAAATTACTTTTTTAAACATACAAGGTGCATGTTTAAAAAAGATACTATTGTCAACAACCTGAGTTGTAATTTTGGAGCTAGAGTGGTTAACATAAAGGGTTAATCGAACTCTCCATGGTTTGTCTGATATTCGTATGAGGTGTTTTCATCCTGAAAGTGCAGGCCAATTCACTTATGTATTAGTATAGATCAAAGTAATTGTTAAATGTGTAAGAGTGCATTTGGCGTTTAAACTTAATGAAAACTAATGGAATATTAGATGCACTGTTTTTAATTACCTAGGTTGGCCTAGGGTATACTGATGTGAAAACAGAGAACAGCAATCAGAGGTTTGGGGGGTTTTTGGGGTGTTGGCTAACAATTGTTTCATAAGTCTGGACAAAAATGCTAGGGCTAGCTTTGCTTGTTAAAATAATGTAGCTATCCCTGAAAACTGGAACTGAGCCAGTGCTGCTCAGCAGAGGTGGTTTCTATGCTGTAGGTATATCCACCATTGCTCTTGAAGTTGATGCAAGGGCAACACCCCTCTTGTGTTCTTCACCAACACCAGCAGGAACAGATAGGAAATGAAGCATGTAGTCCTCATAGTCCCCTGTTAGCCACTCTAGCAATACAGTGAAACCTTTGTTATCCGGCACTCTGTTAACCAGAAAACTTTGTTAACCGGCATTGCCCCCAGCCACAATACTGTCACATCTTCAGGTGCACAGGCCTGGCTTGGTTTACGATAATGGCTTAACAATTTTTTACTTAAGAAGTACTAATCATCTTTAACTCAAAATAGAAATGTGAGACCAACTGCATCACACTAGAAAACTACCAATATTAAAAACGTGAGTTTTACTATTATTGGCCATTGGTTTTTCCTAGGTTGATGGGACCCTCAGATAACTGAAATTTTTAGATAACCAGAACACCCTAATCCCCGAGTGTGCCAGATAACATAGGTTTTACAGTATAAGGAAGGAAAGACCTAGGGCTAAACTCCTGCCACAAGGAGTCAGTGTTCTGCAACCTCTGCAACTCACTCTTTCCTTCTCATTAACTGTGTGCCTATTCATGTTTATACAACAGAATTTGAAAAACAGTACTAGCTTGACCCACATACCAGCCAGGGGCGACTGCTTGACACACTTAATCTCTTCAAGACACCCAGATAAAACCATGGGCAGTAGTAGGACATGTTTTACTCAGGGAATATCACATGTACCATCACCTGAAGCAGTATATTTTTAAGAGAGCATCTTGTTAAAATATTGTCAGCAATCACTGACACAGAGCTAAAATTTTATAAACTACCTCTAAATTTGAGCACACAGTTTGATTAACACTATCATCTACTTTTGCAAAAATAACGTATATAGTCAAATCAGGCAGATGGACAACTGGCCAGTTTTCACATACAAATTCAGATTATATGTGAAAATCAGTGTGAAAATTTTGCTCCCTGGGAGAAAACATGATGAATACAGTGGTGCTACGGAGTCCCTTTTCTGAATATAACTACACCAAAAGCAGACTTCAGTGTGGAACATGCAGGCATACTGATAAGTGTTTGTGAAATTAATATAGCAGAACTCTGCTCTGAATAGGATATACAGGACTCTGTATCGTCAACAAAAAGTCTTTGAGGAGGGAGAAAAGACTTCATTCCATCTGCCTCTTCCCTTTAAGTCCTATCTATGATGCATTCTTCTACCTGGACTATGGCTTTGTTCTGAAATATTAATTCTTAATGTTTCTCATAAGAGTCATCATCACCAAATCTGAAATATGTTATGGTTTTATTTTCCAATTAAAGCATTTCCATTTTTGTTATTTTAGAAATAAAAGAATCAACAAAAAGTACAAAAACTACAGTGTGTGTATTCTTGCAAGTTTAAAAATATCTAAGCATTCATTTGAAATTTTGACTGAATTTCTTTGGAAGTAATATATACTGTAGGTTCTTATTTTAAGATATTTATCTGTTGTAAGTGTAATTCAGCAGTTCAGATGTTTAAAATGAATTAGCTGGTATTCAAGAAAATTTTGGAGAGGAAACATTTTTAAAAGGCCATATATTATGCTAGCAAATAAATTAGTTTAAAAAGAAAATGACTCTTCACATTTAAAATATAATTGTTCAAATTCTTTCCTCACTTGCACTAGTGTAAAGCAGAAGCAACTCCATAAATTAATGAATTTATATGGTAAACCCTATGACAAGAGAATTAGGCTAACTGATGTCTTCTGAAGCACCTAAACTAGTGTAGATAGTGAAGGAATATTTTTAGTTTTGTGTTTGATGTAATGAATTCAGGGCTGGCCCAAGGGTTTTTGGTACTCTAAGTGAACTATGATTTTTCCCCCTCCCCCCCCCCCCGAATTCAATTTAGAGAAAAATTAGAAGTTTAGAATGACATATTACCTTTATTCAACTGGCATTTTAAATGAACAATTTAGTGGTTTGAGAATGATTACATGTGGAATATATAACACATGGAAGAAAACATTTATGAATTTGCCATGTCATGGGACAATAGAGCAGCTCTTTACCTATTGCAACCTTTCCTGGCAAGTTAGTGTGCATGTGATGACATCATTGTAACATAAATCTGGCAAATTGTAATTTATTTTATCATTTAATGGTTCACATGAAACTATTTAAAAATTAAACTGAAAGGCCAGAATTTCTATTACTATAAAACATTACTGTGATTAGAATGGAAAGGAATACATACATTAAGTGGTATTTGTTAACATTAGCACTCAGGTGTTCAAAAATCAGGGCTTTACTATTACTTTAGCAGTAATTGTTTATAATATATAAACAATCTTAATCTTATAAGTACTTGTGATTCTCCTTTTATAATCTTGTTAAAACCTTTAACCAAATTTTTCAAGTCCAACAGAATACAAATTCTTCATGGGCACAGCGTCTTGGGGATCATGGCTCATAACATGGCAGAGCAGCTGTTGCAGGTTACTGACTGGCCTTCACTAAGCGATGAACAACACTGACAACTGTATGACTAGCCAACACTGTGCTAATGAGAACCACTCAACTGCCAGACCCTGCTCCGAGGCACAAACCCAGGTGGTGCTCTTTTGAAGCTATGTCTTGACACATTCTAATTGTATTTACATATACAACTGTGCTCCACAATATGAAATAAATAATATAACTTAACTTCTGACATGGCAATGATGCACTGTTTTACAAGTACAATATTTGATATTTTTATAAGATAATATATTAATATATATTTAAAAATAGAAACACAATCACTTCTGTCTAATTTGGCGCTCAGGTGTAGGTGACTGCCCAGTTCACTTATGTGGTTGAGCCAGCTCTAAATAAATTCTTGCAAGGCACATGTAATCCTGGACTCGGGTCTTGGAAGGTAGGTAGGGAATATAGCTTCAGTTGATTTTAAAAAGTAAAAAATATGTGTTTTTTTACATTTACACTTATTCAGTCACTAATTTGGATCCTGGACAATTTATTGCAGAAAACGTGTTTGTTCAGCAATTGATAAAGGTGAGCAGTACTCCACAGCTGGTAATTTATACCTCCATATAATAAAAAAAAACACTTAAGGACATTTTATATTCTATGTGATCATGGATCTTTCATCCTGACATCAGTGTGGAACAGGGGTGGGCAAGATATGACCCATGGGCTGGATCTGGCCTGCCAAGCCATTTCATCTGGCCCCCAGCCCGCCCTGCCATGCCCCCAGGCCAATCAAGACTCAGGGACGGGGGAGCGCGCAGTTTCCACCCCCAGCCAGGGGCACGTGGCACCAGAGGAAACCGCTGGTTCCCTCTGGGGCTCTACGCACCCCTGGAGGGGCTGAGTGGGGGATGGGGAGAGACCTCCTGTGCTCCCCTGCCCCATGGGGGAGCACGCAAAGTCCTCCCCCCCATGCAGGGCCTAGAGGAAACCGCCTCTTCCCACTGAGGCCCTGCTCCTTATGATAGTGGCCTGTAACCACTATCAACATTGGTGAAGTGGTCCCCCTACAAAAATTATTGCCCATCCCTGCTGTAGAACATGCTTGCATACTGATAAGTGCTTTTTGTGGCGTAATTGTCAGAAAAGTGACTCCATAGCACCTCTGTAGTCACCATATTTTTTTCCTAGGGAGCAAATTTTCAAACTGGATTTCACATCTCTCTCTCTCAAAAGATTTTCCTGCATTTGACAGAATGACCTCATCAGACTCTTTGGCCATGAAAACGGCCAGAGAGCGGGGGTTGGCCGGAGCAGCAAGCAGTGGGCGCAACCCCCTAGTAGAATCTGAATTTGTATATGAAAACTGGGCAGTTGTATATGTGCCAGACTTGATTGCATAAGAAGGTGCAGGGGGTAAATCAGAACCTTGTAGGCTGTGATTGAACAGTTAGTGATCAGATGGACTAGTGGTGAGGTTGTTTTTCAGAGGGATTAGAGGGGGATCCTTACTCTCCTCAGGATCCTGTGTGGTTCAACCCCCTAAACATGGGTTTATGGGTCTATCTCTCTGCTGGAGGCAGGTAGGGGTTCAAGACCCGTTTCCGTGATGATTTCCTATTAAAGTTTCTTAGTTGCAGGCTCCCCTTGTCAAGGGAAGGCATATTTGCCCCCAGCTTCTGTGTTGGCTGTTTGGTTGTTGACCTGTCCCTTCAGGCAGGCAAACAGAGCTCCTGCCTCCTTGCTAGTCATCCCCCAGGCTCCCTTCTTTTCTGCCCTCTCCAGGCCTAGTACTGGCTGCAGATATAGAGGGGCAGGGCTAGCTGAGCACACAGGTTTTCTTTAATCCCCAGCAGCAGTTTCTCTGCTCCTTCACACAGGCCTTACTGATACTGGACTCAAAGGAGTCTTCAATTCTGCAGCACCATGGCAGCAACATATGAAGAAATAATTGTTTAGTTTCTAATTTCTTGGCTTTTTCACTAGGTTGGGTATCCTTCATCTAGCCTCTATATACTACTACTAAAACCCTGGCTATCACTCTTCTCTCTCATTTTGTTTCTCTTTGATAACTCCCTCTCCCTCAGTTTCTCTCTTTCTTTACTCTATAATCCCTTCTCTTCATCTTCAAGTGATCTGAACATAACTATGCAAATGCAAGATTTCTTTCTGTTCTGTGGTTTTAATTTTATCCAGGGATCCCTTAGGGGGAGACAATAGTTCCATTCCTTACCCCTTTCGGCCCCAGGAGATGTTCTCACTTAAAAGTCATAATGTTTCCTGATCTGAAGACCTTCTTCTGGCATGTATAAAATATGGTACGTTGTTTAGAAATCTAAAGGGAGAAAATGCTCATAGGGATCAAAACCCTTTTTGGGAGTTTCTTTTGAGCTAAAGTAACATTTTTATCTCTCCTATACTTAACCACATTTTTAGAAAGGTTGTATTCAGTAAATCTGAGGTATAGAAAATGGTAACTGGCACTATTATAACATATGGATTTCAAAATACATGTATGGCACTGGTCAGTGGATCTGCATCTGATTTTAATAGGGGTAAATTTGGCCCAAACACTTACTTAAATTTCAGAGATTAAAATGATTGATAAAGTTGGTAAATCAAATTCTTATTGTTGACATTTCAATATTTTCTTAGTCATTTGAGTTTTCTAAGAATAATGTTTGAGGCATACCATACATAGGTACTAATTGGAGCTTTACCAACTATTAAATATTCCATAGAAAAACAGACACAAATTAGTTCTATCCAATCAGCAGTACTCTACCACAATGCTTTTCTTATGACGTTTTCATGAAGCAAAATAAACAGCAAATTATTTTGGCTAGCTAACCAAAAACTCAGTAAAACAAGTCAAAGAATTAACTATTAGTTTTAATAGTTTCTAACAGTTTTCTACATTAGACTAAATTAATATATGCTAAAGTTGCTCCTCTCACAAAGGATATTTGGATATTTTAATGAAAAAAACCCCAATGTTTTAATGGAGTTCATAATCATTTTTCACATTGAAGAATTTGCAGATTTTACTTACATCAAGAGAACCTTCATTGATAACAATGAGTCCCATGTTCTTTTTCAAAAGTTTACATGAGTGACCTGTTAAAAAAAGTTACAAATAATTGCTCTACTCTAAAACAGTTAAAATTTAACCAAATATTTCTTCTTTAAACTAAAGACATCATTTTGAAAAACATTCAATGTTGGCCTAACTCTGACTTACTGAAAATATTAGTAAAATATCTGACATGATAGCATAGCCATTTAACTAAGTTTAACATAGTTAGTTTGTAATTGTGCAAAAATGTTTATAAATCCTGTAACTTTCATGTACAAAAACCAATGGGAGTCTGCAATTCAGGTGTTTGTCTGCATAAATAGCTACATTTGAGTTTTTGCACACATACGCAGGTGCTCATGCAGCTAGGATATTTATGTTTGTATGTTAGACACAATTGTGTGTGCTTAAGATAAATTCTCATCTATTCCTTTCAGTAGTTAATCACAAGAAAGGCAGTTTTTGGAATATAGAATGTAAAAATAATTTCAAAACAAATATTTGTTCTGATAATACTTTCATCCCATTCCTTTGATGTTACTCCTTGAACAGAACCATATTTTCACTGCATAAATGATTCTTACAGGATTTCTGGAAATTTCCAATCAAAATATCCATAAAATCTATGTGACATTGCACATTCATATTAGTATTGATTTGGTATTCTACTATTTTAAACTTTAAGAACAAGGAATGGAAATAGACTACCTAGAATACTTTAATATTGCAAGAAAAATAACAATTATATAACAATCCTAGAAATACCAAGTTTACTAATTTAGTGACAATCTATTTTTGTTTTTGTTTTCTTTGGGTCTGAGCTGGCAAACATCCTATGTACATGAGGAAGTGTATTCCCATAACCAATTCCATTAATATCAGTTAGCATATTTGCCTGAGAAAAGAGTTTTGAAGATGAGACCGACTGTAGTGATGCCTCCAGAACTCCTCCATGTGAGTATGCCCTCATGTGGTCCACACCATAAGAGTACAAATCTACTTAAAAATGCGTAAAAAATAAAAACCCTGTGACATCCATCTGTACTTCATCTTTTCAAAAAATATATTTTCTTGTAGCACTAGAAGGAAATGTGAAGTTTTTTTCCTATTTATCTTTTTAGTGGGAATTCAATAAAATGCTTTGCAGGAGTTCTGTGGTTTGAGGCTGGCCACAATTTTACAGCATCAACTCCCAAACCAAACCTTAGAAAGAAATAGTTTAAAAAATGTTGGGAACTTCCAGGACTTAAGTTTTCTTAAGATGGATTTGATTGTAGTTAGGTATGAATTATTTATGGAACAAATGAATAAAATCCTTCAAAAACTACTTTTTAAATGGACAGCATACAGAAGAAAGCCAGAAAATTCTAAATTAGGGTTGTACTATGAAAGAAATTGGTCTTAAACTTCCCCAGCTGCAAAATACTGCATAATCAGTTACCATTTAAATCTCAGAATGCCACAATATAATAGTATTACCTCTACAATATACCCCACTTATCTGAAAGCATTTATGCTCTAATTCTTTCACATCTTGGATGTTATTGTCATTAAAATTTAGATTCTTATAAAAATCGAAATACATCTCAAAATAAAAACACAATACCAATGTTAATAGCAGTCTCTTGTTTGTCCCCAGTAAGAATCCAAATTTTGATATCTGCTTTCATTAGAGTTTCTATGGTTTCAGGTACTTTGTCTTGCAGCTTGTCTTCAATGGCTGTAGCTCCAAGCAGTTGAAGATTCTGTGAAAACACAGAATTAGAGACACAATTAAAGGATTTCAAATTTAAGTTACCTATGTGAAATGCTGAGACTTTCAAACAGGAACTTTAATATATACTTTTCTGGATTCTTCACACATCTCTCAAACTGTACTGGCCACTGTGGCTTAAAGAGCAAGCATTTTCCAGACTATGTTGGTGAGTCTTGAAAGCTTCCTTTTGAAGTCTTTATAAGCTAGATTGCCAAATATGATTTGTATAACTTGGACCACAGAATTTCACCTGATTAGAATTTCACCTAGTATTGAGCTGAATAAATTGTGTCTGACTTAAGCATACATTTCAGAAAGGCTTTCATTCTTGGTCTGTAGACTTCTAAAGATGAAAAATCCATCACTTCCTTTGGTAATTTGTTCTAATGGTTAATCATCCTCACTATTAAAAAGGGCTTTATTTTTAATTTCAATTTGTCTGGCTTTAACTTTGAACTATTGGGGCTTGCTATGCCTTTCTGCGTTAGGTTAGCTCGTATCTTCTCATGTGACGGTAATCACTTCATCTCTCAAGCTTATTGTTTTGATAAATTAAACGAATTGCGTTCTTTGAATCTCTCATTGTAAAGCATTTTCTTCTAGCCCTTGAATAATTTTTGTTGTGCATCCCTGCACCTTCTCCACTGTTTCAAATATCTTTCAAAAACTGTAGACAATGGAACTATGTGCAGTATTTCAGTGCTGTGCTCATCAATGCCATATGCAGGAGTAAAATCATTTCCCCATACTTTCCTATTCCTATATGCAAGGATTGCATTACACCTTTTAGCCACAGCTTTGCACATGGAGCTCATGTTCAATTTGTGCACTGTGACTCCTATATCTTTCTCTGAGTCACTGCTCCCCAAGAAACAGTCCCTCATTTTATACATATGGCTTGCATTCTTTGTTCCTACATATGGGACCATGAATTTGGCTATTTTAAAATGCATTGTGTTTGAATGGTCCCATCTTATCAAGCAATCCAGGCCATTCTGGGTGACTACCCTTTCCTCATCATTTATCATTTTGCCAATCTTTGTGTTATCCACAAATGTTATCAACAGAAATTTTATTTACTTCTAGACCTGTGGGTCTCAAACTGTAGATTGGGACTATAAAGCTGTCACGATCCCCTTCGAATGGGATCACCTGGGCTGGCTTAGACTTGGTGGCGTCCAGGGCTAAAGCCCAACTCCCATTGCCCAACGCCAAAGACAAAGTCTGAGGGCTTCAGTCCTAGGCAGCAGGACTCATGTTGCAGTCACCTTGCCTGGGGCTGAAGCTCTTAAACTTCAGCTTTGGCCCCTCTTCCCAGAGTGGTGAGTCTTGGACTTTGCCCACCCCAACTCAGAGCAATGAGGCTGGGTGAGTTCAGGCTTCGGTTTCCCCTCCTGGGGTTCTGAAATAATTTTTGTTGTCTGAAGGGGGTTGCAGTGCAATGAAGTTTGAGAACACCTGTTCTAGACCATTGATAAAAATAATGAACAATGCTGGGTCTAGACCTTATCCACGTGGAAGCCTTGATTGACTTTTTGAGATCTGTCACTTAGTTCTTAATCCATGTAATGTGTGCTTGTATATTGCTAATATTTTAAACAGAACGTTGTCCATTTCTCAGTCAAATGCATATCTGAGAGCTTAAGAACATGGGCACCTCAGACCAGGAGTGGGCAAGATTCAACTCATCCCGTCAAACCACTGGATCCATTCCAGGGGCCGTCCCATGGGGACCCTCAGGCACAGGGCATTCAGCTGCTTCAGAGCAGCCCCACACTGCTTTAAGTGGCTGGCTGTTCCCTGTGGCTCTCTCCCCTTCATGCCAGAGGAAGGGGCCCACCAGAAAAATCTCTTAGCTTGGAAACCTGTTAATTGGAGCTGAGAGATTTTACTGAGGGGTGGGGAACAAGGCGCTAAGCTTCTCCCCTCTCCCTGGCATGTGGAGCAGAGAGCCACAGGGAGAAGCCAGCCATTTTTAGCAGCCTGAGGCTGCAGTAGGAAGGGAGCCTGCATCAGGGGCATGCAGGGCTGCTAGCCGGGAGCTGCCCAGATAAGTGGCTACTGGCCAAGCCTGCCTCTGGTACACTAGCCCTCCCTCCTTCCAACTCCCTGCCACAGGATCACCACCCAAACCCTCTGCAACCCCCCCATCCCTCTCCTCCACATTATAACCCCCCATCAGACCAGAATCCTCTCCTGCACTCCCTTTCTGGACCCTGTACCCCAAGTCCATGCTCCAAGTCACAACCCCCTCCTTCACCCAAACTCCCTCTTAAATACCTTCTTCTGCATCCCAGCCCCCCTACCCTAAGCTCCCTTCTGCACCCAACCTCTATCCCAGATCCCACAACTCTTCAATAGAAAAGTGCAGCCCTTGACCACTTTCCAAAATCTTGGAGTAATCCCTCCCATCAAAATTTATTGCCCAGTCTGGCTCAGACTATTAATTCCTGCCGGAACTAAAACCACTGAGAGGTAATTAATGCAAATTCCTAGACAGATAAACATCACTGGAGAAGTAACATCTCTCAATGGAAAATTGCATATAATGGTTTTGTCTGGGTTAAAGAGGGCCAGATATTCTCCTTGGTAACAAAGAAGCCTGGACTTTTGACATACGCCCTCTACATAATGCCAGTCTAAGGCCAAAATAAGTCATCTGTGATTTAATAAACCCATCTGCCAAAATCATTCACTGCCCTGTGTGAAACACCCAACAGTCATGTTGTTGATGAGGACCTGGATTACCTTGCCTTTGATATGAGATTGGAACTGCTGGCATGAATGAAATATCACTCTCAAAACCAAAATGTTTAAACAGAGCATGGCCCTGGATCACATGGAGCATGGCCGTTGTATTCCCTATCCCATGGCAGAGGCTTCTGTTACCAGAGTAATGGCTGGGAGAGGAGGCAAGAAAGTAACTCTTCTACACACATTGGCCTGGTTTATTCACCAATTTAGAGACAATAACAGGCTGTCTTGTTAACTGGTGAATCTCAGAGTGATATACTGAGTTGACTCATGTCTGTAACATGCTGAAGTACAGTCTGATGTGAGGGGTAACATAGGTGCATGCTGTCATTTGATCTAGGAACCTGAAGCAATCCCTTGAAGTGCTCTGAGGATACTTCTTTAGGGGCACACTTATGTTTAATAGAATCTGAGACCTAGAAAAAGGCAGGAATACACTGGCAGAAGTAGAATCCAGGATAGCACCAATGAATTCCATCCTCTGGATAAATGATAACATTTACTTTTCTTTGTTTAGTTGCAGTTCCATTATATTGAAGAGATGTAATGTTTGATGAATGAAGGTTTTGAGTAGCATTGAACCAGCCAGTAGTCTGGCTAAGGAAATACATGTACATCCTTTTTGAAGAGATAAGCTGCTACCAATGCCATGCACGTTGTAAGCTCCTCCAAGCTGATAATATGTAGTACTGTGAATTGGTAGTGGTTGTATTTTACTACGAACTTTAGGAACTCCCTGTGCCCAGCGTGAATTGCCAAGTGAAAATAGGTGTCTTGTAAATCAAAGAAACATGTCATACCAGATCTAGGGAAGGGCTAATCGGGCCCGGAAAACTCCCCTGAACTGTATCTTCTTGATGTATTTGTTCTGGTTTCAAAGCTCCAGGAGGAGCTTGAAATCTCCTTTGGCTTTGGGAATTAGAAACTATCAGGAATAGAACTCTCTGTCCTGATGAAGATGGGACACTTCTCCTATAATTCCCACAGAATGTAGACTCTGCAGTTCTTGTCTTAAAACAGACTCATGGTATGGGCCCCTGAAGAGGGATCGGGAAAGAGAATAAGGGATAGTGAGGCAGTCCAGGGTATATCGCAGTTTCACGGTGCTTGGTACACATTTGGCCAAGGTGATGGACTGCTGAGCATATAGGAAGTGGGACAACATGTCTTGGTAGGCAGCAAAGGCCCAGATAGATCCAGGTTGGTTGGGATGTTGTCCTCAACATGAGTGAAATATGCTGTTTTGAGGCTTGTGGATACCTGAACCCTGAGGATGTGGAAGGCATCTGCCTCCTCTTTGGTTGGTGAGCTGCAATCTAGTCTGGCTGAAGGTAGTACTGCAATCTAGTCTGGCTGAAGGAGGACATTTTGTCCTTTTCAATAGCAGTGTGTAAAGGACTAAGGACTTCAGAACTGCTCTCAAGTCCTGTGGGGTATACAAAGCCCCATCTGTTTTGGAAGAGAACAAGGCACATACTTGGAAGGGGAAGTCTTCAATCATTTATTCCACCCCTGTAGGAATTCACAAGGACTACAACTAGCTGTTACCATGATCCTGGATGCAGAATGTACCACATCTAGGAAAGCCGAACAACCTGTATGGTGACCTTTAGCCACAAACAACTGGAATTGCTCCCTTGCATCTTCAGGCAGCTTGGTAATAAACTGGGATACGGCTTCCCAATTGGAAAACTCATTCCATAACAATGAAATGTAATGATGAGCAAGCTGATGTTGTAGAGCTGCAGTGGACTATGTTTTTCTGACAAAAAGATCAAATTCTTTAGCATCTTTGTCCTGGAGGTAGCCTAAGTACCACTCTGATGAATCATCATGGCCACAACTAATGAGCCAGAAGTGGGATGTAGATGGATCAGCACAAACTTCTAGGGCAGAACCTGGTATTTCTGTTCTGCTTGCTTGTGCACCAGAAGTTTGGAGGGTGGTGTCTAAGAGATTATACTGACCAGTTGCAAGATAGCCTTGTTAATAGGCAGGGATACTCTATAACCTTGACTGGAACCTATGTGTGCTGTATGGTACTAGAGAGCATAGATGGTTTACTAAGTACCCAATGTTATTCAGTGCTGACCTTGTGGAATTGTGGTGGTACCTAGCATGAAACAGGTGGTGCCAGAGATAAGAGACAAAAATCTAGAAGGATGCATTGGTGCCAGTGACCTCATTTGGCACAGACAAGCATGATATGTCTCTAGCTGTGTCATGGGCTTCTGGCATAGTTGGTACTAATATGGGCTGTTGACCTGTGGTGATCCAGAAAAGACTGTTTTGTTTCCATTAGAGAAATAGTCAGTCTTAATGATTCCTGAGAGGGCACTTGAGTCAATGGCTCAGGTGTCTCTGAGCAAACTGGTTTTTGGGAACATTGAAGGCCATGTTCTATTTTCGGTACCTGAAAGACCCTTTGTGGAAGTCATGCACCTTAAGCTTCAAGGAGGTGCATGCAGATATTTTTTTGTGCTTCTGAAGTCGAGACTAATTCCCTTAGTTTTCAAGAGGATAGTTCAAGATGTGGGGATCTTTTGTAGTTTTCAGCTTACATGGCTGGGGGAGCTCTTGGAAAGCATCTCATAGATGACTGAGATGGCTCCAACACTGGTCTAAAGGCCATGAAGATATATTGGTGGAGGTGCTTTTCCCTCAGCTTCATTTGTGTCTTGAAGCCATGACTGACAGAGCACCTAGCTCTAACATGGCAATATAGTCAATGGGAACAAACACCTTGGCATTTCAGGCAGCCTTGTTAATAGGCAGGGATATCAGGTTAGACTATATGTGATAGACCCTGAGGAAAGACCATACAGTGTGCTACATAACTTCAGAAAGTTACACCATGTCCTGTTGCAGGGGTGGGCAATAAGCCAGATGCAGCTTGCCATGGTTAACCCCTACTGGGCTGCTGGTGCTTTATCTACCTGTACCTCCACAGGTACAGCTACTTGAAGCTCCCGTTGGCCACAGATCATTGTTCCTGGGCAATGGAAGGCGTGGAAAGCGGTGTCCCAGTCCACATCACTTCT
The DNA here is from genome assembly GCA_019425775.1 of Rafetus swinhoei. Taxonomy (NCBI): domain Eukaryota; kingdom Metazoa; phylum Chordata; order Testudines; family Trionychidae; genus Rafetus; species Rafetus swinhoei. The sequence continues at coordinate 46,361,230 of CM033449.1, forward strand.
TGCAGCTCCCATTGGCTGGAAACAGAAATCCATGGCAAATGGAAGCTTCAAGTGGCCACCCTTTTGGAGGTACAGGTAAATAAAGTGCTGGTGGCCTGCCAGGGGCTAACCCTGGTGAACTGTGACTGGCTCACAAGCTGGTTATTGCTCACTGCTGTAATAATGTTACAGGGAGAGTATGTAAAAGAAAGATAATTATTACTCACAAAACACATTATGTTGACCTCTGCTATAAGTTAAAACACAGAGGACGACATATATCATCACAGTATATGCTTTATAGAAAATGTACAGCTCAAAAAGAATACTTATTTTATTGTTGTCATTTAATATATAAAGTCATTTGAAACAAACTTTACTTCATCAGATGATGTTCTAAATCAAACTCTGAAAACTACAATAATCATACCACATAAATAATATTTTGTCCAAGTCTTAACCTTAAATGAAAATTTGAGCTTTATGTACTAAAATGACAAGAACATAAATAAAACCAGACATCTCTACCTACTTTTTCAATTAGTTCATAACTCTCCTCAAGTTTCAGGGCTCTGTTTTGTACAGATGTTGAAGCTCGATGATAGACATCTAGCCACTCTTGATATTCACTTTCTGATATCTCAGCAACAGCAAAACAAAGAGTTCTTAAACCTAAATAGTAAACAGATAGTAAGAATAGCAATCCACATTTAGAAATTATTAATTTTCTTGTCTTTCTAACTATATATAGTTAGAAAGCTAAATTTGCTATGAATAAACAGATAAAAGAAAAACTCACTGGTGAATGTCACAAAAGCACATTGCTTCAAGAATACAAGATCGTATTATCTACGTGTACCAGCATACCAATATCAATATAGTCAATGGGAACAAATCCCTGATGTTTACTGCAGGAGTCTGTTTTGATACTGGTTCCTGTTCAATATCCTCATCAACGATTTAGATATTGGCATAAAGAGTATGCTTATTAAGTTTGCAGATACCACCAAATTGGGAGGGGTTGCAAGTGAATTGGAGGATAGGGGCATAACTCAAAAAGATCTGGACAAACTGGAGAAAAGGTCTGAGGTAAATAGGATGACGTTTAATAAGGACAAGTGTGAAGTACTCACTTAGGAAGGAACAATCAGTTTCACACATACAGAATGGGAAGCAACTGTCTGGGAAGGAGTACTGCAGAAAAGGTTATAGTGGATCACAAGCTAAATATGAGTCAACAGTGAGACACTATTGCAAAAAAAGCAAGAAAAAAAGTCATTCTTCTGCTCTGCTCTACTCAGTTGGAGTACTGTGTCCAGTTCTGGGCATCACATTTCAAGTAATATGTGGAGAAATTGGAGAAGGTCCAGAGAAGAACAACAAAAATGATTAAAGATCTAGAAAACATGGCCTATGAGGGAAGACTGAAAGAACTGGGCTTGTTTAATTTAGAAAAGATAAGACTGAGGGGGTTTCAAGTATCTAAAAGGGTATTACAAGGAGGAGGGAGAAAAATTGTTTTCCTTGGCCTCTGATGATAAGACAAGAAGCAATGGGCTTAAACTGCTGCAAGGGAGGGTTAGGTTGGACATTAGGAAAAATGTCCTAACTATCAGGGTGGTATAAATTGCCTAGGGTGGTTGCCTCTGAAATAAATGGCCTAGGGAGGTTGTGGAAGCTCCATCACTAGAGATATTTAAGAGCAGTTTAGACAGACATCTATCAGGGATGATCTAGAAAGTGCTTGGTCTTGCCGTGGGAGCAGGGGACTAGACTCGATGACCCCTCAAGGTCCCTTCCTGTTCTAGTGTTCTGATTCTATGATAGTTGTTGTTTCCTAAATTAATACTTTAAATCGGCAAGCAACAATTTATAGCTTTTTCTAAGATATCCATCTTTATTTTATAATTGTCTTAACATATATGTGCAAAATCAGAACATTTAAAAACTAACAATGAATCTTCAAATTATGAATTATGTCCCACCATATGCAATAATATGAAGAATTAATATTTTCAAGGTAATTCATTTCAAATGATCCCATGCTCACAATTTGTAAATTATGGAAATATAACTTTAAAACAATATTAATAGTAAGCATTATTTTATCAAACTTAATTTATCTTTTGTGAAGAAAAGTTGATTTTCCAATTTATAAAAAAATCTGTTTTTTCTTGTCACATTTACAGATTTTTTTTAAAACCTACAATATTATGCTCAAATATCTCAAAATATTAAATTGTGTGAGCTGCATATACAATATATCATGTACAAAGATGGGTTTACATAAACACATGCACAACTATCTGACTTGTGCATATGCACTGGGGCTCATTTAAGAAATGAAGTATGTACAAGACATTTAAAAAATGTTAATCCTAATTTTTAAAAAAACATATTCATTGTATACCAAAAAAGTGTTCTCTATTCACACAATCACAATTAACTGGAAAATTAATAACCCTGCTAAGCAGAAAACTTGACAAATGGGTTTTTTTATTTGTAATTATTTGTGTGGATATAATATGTGTGTCTGTGTGTATATATATATATATGTTCATAGACCAAAACAATTTAAAATTGATTTAAGCTTAAGAGTAATGTATCAGTAATTTACAATAAAATACAATACTGAAATGTTGTAATTATCTCACAACCCAGGAATTATACAGTTAAGATTAATGGAAATGCATGGTGAGGGAATTCAAACAAAAGATGGTTACCTTCCATGACTGGTGTTCTTTGAGATGTGTTGCTCATATCCATTCCAAGTTAGGTGTGTGTGTGCACCATGTGCACAATAAAGATATTAAATTGCAGTTATCTGGCTAATCGTGTAGTTGACACAATTTGTATCGACTACATGATTAGTCGACAAGGGGCCGCTCTGCAGAGCTGCAGCAAGGGTAACTCCTGGAGCTGGCTGGAGCTTGGACAGAGCAGTCCTGGCTCGCACTGGCTCCAGGGGTCACCCAAGCTACAGCTCTGCATTTTAAATGCAGTAAGAGCCTCTGTTCACGGTGGCTAGGGCTGGCTATGGCCAGGGGCTGATCAATTTCCGTAGCTTACATTTGGTTAAGGAAATGTATACGTGTTCTAATGAAAAGGCCTGACTCAGAAGTAGAAAGAATACCTTATCAGGCCAAAAGGAATGAAGCAGACAGCCTCCCTACATCAAAGAACTAATGAAATAAGGGGAAGTTTCTAAAAGGAAAGCAGGGGTGACTGAAAATGACTTTCAATAAGAGAAAAAGAATACATTTCAAAAGGAGTCAGCATGGACCTTGTCATTCCACACAGCAGTATTATCAACTATGTGAAATCAGGTGCAATGAAAAAAGCTGTTGATCAGAGGGAAGAAGGGGGAAAAAAGTAAGGAAGAAAGGCCTTGGGAAGAAAGAAGCTTGTATATTTTATTTGGATTAATATTGAAAATAAGGGTGAACTGTCTCAAATGTTTTTTGGCTGAAGTCAGTAACTGGAAACGACATCACTTATTTATTGAAGGGTATAAAACGTAAACTCTTAAAATATTAATTAATAATGCTAACCAGTATAGGTTTATGTACTCTTGCGGTTAGCTCATTTGTAAGTATATTAGTCAAATGCTTATAAACAGACTGGGTTTATGAGTTGGAAAGTATTGACTTTTAGAGGTGCCCAGGGATAGTGTTTAGTTTTTCCAAATTAATGGGTGGAGGCTTAAGCCAATTCTGTTTTGTAACATTAATAAATATTGAATCCGGGCCCTATTAGAAAGAGTTACTCACCTTGTGCAGTAACGGTGGTTCTTTGAGATGTGTCCCCGTGGGTGCTCCACTCTGGGTGCTGGTGCGTCCTCGCGCCGGCGACTGGAGACTTTTCTAGCCGTTTCTGCCACGCCGCGCAGGCACCCTCTAGTGTCGTTGGAATTGAAGGGCATCTGCGCGCGCGGCTCCTCCGTTCCTTCTCTACCCGCTAGAGTATAAGGCTCCAAGCAGGGGAAGGAGGGAGGGTAGTGGAGCACCCACGGGGACCCATCTCGAAGAACCACCGTTACTGCACAAGGTGAGTAACTCTTTCTTCTCCTTCGAGTGGTCCCCGTGGGTGCTCCACTCTGGGTGACTACACAGCAGTTGTCGGCTCGCGGAAGTGGGTTTGGAGCTGTGTGGTAGTAACTGTGGATAACACAGCCTGTCCCACTGCCATAGAGGATGCTATGGAAGCGGAAAGAGCATAATGTTGCGCAAACGAGTGGTCGGATGACCAGGTAGCAGCGTTGCAAATGTCTTGCAGTGGAACATTATGAAGGAAGGTGGTCGTGGAAGCTACCGCCCTGGTGGAATGAGCTGTGATAGTTCCAGGTAAGTCCTTGCCATATAGGGTGTAACAAGTTTGAATGCAGGATGTAATCCATTTAGAAATTCTTTGAGATGAGACTGCTTGCCCTTAGATCTTTCAGCGTAAGAGATAAAAAGTCTAGGTGAGGCTCGCCACGGCTTCGCGGCGATCACGAGAACGCCAGAGCCTGCCGGACATCAAGAGTGTGCCATGCAGTCTGGATTGGGTCCGCGTGGCTTCGGAAAGAAGGCAGGTAAGTGTATGGGTTCATTCACGTGGAAGGGGGAGGGTACTTTAGGGAGGAATTTAGGGTGCGGTCGGAGTATCACCCTGTCCTTTGTAAATACAGTGTATGGAGGGTCGGTCATCAAGGCCGCAAGCTCACTCATCCTCCTGCTAGAGGTAATGGCGACGAGGAGGGCTACTTTCATAGACAAATGAGACCAGGAGCAAGTAGCTATTGGTTCGAATGGCGGTTTCATCAGGCTCTTTAGAACGTGGTTCAAGTCCCAAATGGGGACTGGTGGACGGACAGGAGGAAAGGTATTCTGCAGACCCTTAAAGAAGCGTTTGGTCAGTGGGTCAGCGAGAAAAGAAGCGCCATACCTAGAATGGTGAAAGGCCGCTATGGCGGCGGCATGGACCTTGATACTGCTAAGTGCTAGGCCGGACTGTTTTAGGGATAGTAAGTAGTCCAGTAAGGTATGTACAGGAGCGAAGTGTGGTGGGCTTGCGTGGGTTTGAGCATACCAGTGGGAAAAACGAGTCCACTTGTACAGGTAAGTTTTCCTGGTGGAACGTCTTCTACTATTAATTAGAATGTCCTTCACTTGTTCCGAGCAGGCAGTCTCGGCATCCTGGAGCCATGAAGGAGCCAGGCATGGAGATGGAGCTTGAGAACGTTTGGATGAAGGGTCCGACCGTGGTTCTGCGAGAGGAGGTCGTGGTGGAAAGGAAAGGGATACGGGTCCGTCACCGCCATCTTGAGGAGGTAAGGATACCACGTTTGTCTGGGCCACGCAGGTGCCACTAGAATGACTAGCGCCAGGTCCATTCTGATCTTGTTGAGGACTTTGTGTAGGAGTGGGAAGGGGGGAAAGGCATACAGGAGGGAGGCATCCCATGTGATGGAAAAGGCGTCTCCGAGGGAACTTTTCCCCAGGGCTCCTCTGGAGCAGTAGAGGTGGCATTTTCGGTTGTTCTTTGTGGCGAAGAGGTCCACTTCCGGTTGGCCCCAGTGAAGGAAGAGCGGAGTGAGGGCGCGTCTGTCGATTTCCCATTCGTGCTGGTCCATAAACGTACGGCTTAGAGCGTCTGCTGTGACGATGAGTATCCCGGGAAGGTAAACAGCCGAAGGGGTGACCCCGTGTGATAGGCACCAGTTCCAGAGCTTGATAGCTTCCGAACACAGGGAAAGGGATCGAGCACCACCCTGACGGTTGATGTAGTACATGCAGGTGGTATTGTCTGTCATGATGGTGATGGACTTGTGAGCTATGTACTGAGCGAAATATTGGCATGCATATCTGACTGCCCGTAACTCGAGGAGGTTGATATGGAACGTTTGCTCCATAAATGACCATTTGCCTTGGGCTGTGATGTGTCCCAAGTGGGCTCCCCATCCCATGAGTGAAGCATCTATTATAAGTGTGAGAGTGGAAGGTGGGCGTTGGAAAGGAACGCCGTGTAGCATGTTTTGAGGAATTGTCCACCAGAGTAGGGAGTTGATGATGCGTGGTGGAATGGAGACGGACTTGGAAAGTTGGTCTCTGGAGGGCCTGTAAACCGTTGCGAGCCAGGACTGGAGAGGTCTCATGTGGAGTCTGGCCAAGCTGACAACATAGGTCGTGGAAGCCATGTGTCCGAGGATTTTGAGGCAGTGGCGGACTGTGACAGTCGGCCCTGCTTGTGCTGCTCGGATAAGGTCGCATATCGTTGCGAACCTGTGCTCGGAAAGAGTAGCCCTTGCTGCGACTGTGTCGATGAGGGCGCCTATGAATTCCAGCCTCTGCGTTGGGTGTAGAGTGGATTTTGCGTAATTTACGTGAAACCCGAGGCTGAGTAGAAGGGCTATTGTGGTATCTGTCATGGCCTTCGTCTCGTCGAAGGACGCACCTTTTATGAGGCAATCGTCCAAATACGGGAATATTATGATGCCTTGGCATCGAAGAGAGGCCATTACGACCGCCAGGGTTTTGGAGAACACCCTGGGGGCCGTGGACAGGCCAAACGGAAGCACTCTGTATTGGTAGTGTTGGGTGCCTACTGTAAACCGTAAGAAGCGTCTGTGAGCAGGATGAATTGTAATGTGGAAATAGGCGTCTTGAAGGTCGAGAGCCGAAAGCCAATCGTGTTGATCGAGTTGATCGAGCACGGAAATGATAGTTGATAGAGTGACCATCTTGAAACGGTGGTATGCGATGTATTTGTTGAGGCGCCTGAGGTCTAAGATGGGTCGCCACCCTCCTGTCTTCTTCTGGGTTAGGAAGTAGGTTGAGTAGAAACCCCGGCCTCGAAATTGTGTTGGTACGTGTTCTACTGCGCCCAGTTGAAGAAGATGTGAAACCTCTTGTAGGAGGACGGTTTCATGAGAGGGGTCCCTGAAAAGGGACAGGGTAGGAGGGTGGGTGGGGGGGAAGAGAGGTAAAGGGGATGATGTAACCAGATTGAATCAGATCCAAGACCCATTTGTCCGAAGTGATGAGGGACCATTGGTGGAAAAAGGCCCGGAGGGGGTGGTGGAACTGAAGGGTACCAGCTGGGAATGTCAGTGGATTGGCTTCCTGGCTCTCGACGTGACCTTCAAACCTGCTGCTTGCTCGATGGTGGATGGGGTGCGATGTGTTGTTGTTGTTGCTGTGGTCTACGACGTTGAGATCTCTGTTTGCGGAAATTGTACTTGGGTTGTTGATGGAACGGCTCTCTCGGGCATTGGTAAGGCTGGTACCTAGTTCTCTTGAATGGAGGAGTGTACATTCCCGAGGGTCCTGAGAGTAGTACGAGAGTCCTTCATAGAATGCAACACCTCGTCGGTCTTAGCTGCAAAAAGGTTGGTTCGATCAAAGGGTAAGTCCTCAACCTTTTGTTGAAGATCCCTAGGTACCCCAGATGCTTGTAGCCACAAAATTCGAGCTGCGGTGTCTGCCACGTCCATAGCGGACTGCAAAGCTGTGCGGGGAGATGGTGTGGCCCTCCTGCATAATATTGAGCAGGGTTGACCGTTTATGCTCCGGGAGGTGCTGGAGGAGATCCTGGAGCTTGGAATAATTAGCGTGGTCATAGTCCGCAAGCATGGCAGTATAGTTTGCAGCCCTGAGGAGTAATGTGGATGAAGAGTAAACCTTTAGGCCCATAATGTCCACTTTTTTGTGATCCCTGTCTTGTGGGGTTGTTCTTAGATTAGGTTGTTTACCCTTGTGCCGTACCGAATCTACTACTAGGGAGTTCGGAGGTGGATGGGTAAAAAGGAAGTCCATATTTTTTGGAGCGATAAAGTATTTACGGTCTGCTCTCTTATTTGTTGGAGTGACGGATGCTGGGGTCTGCCAGATATTGTCGGCCGGGTCCATAATAGCCTCATCCATGGGGATAGCAATTCTAGAGGCAGTTGGCGGCTGAAGCGTACGAAGAAGGCGATATTGTTTAACTTGCACCTCTTGGAGATCTCTTTCCTGAGCTATAGCAACTCTCTTAAACAATTCCTGAAATTTTTTCGTGTCATCTCCCGACGGTGGGGCTTCGGTGGTGACCGCTTCGTCTCGGGAGGAGGAGGAATTGTGTAAAGGAGATCTGGTCTCACCCTCAGAGAGGGAGTCATGTGCGTCTGAGGGGGCTGGAGAATTCGGCTCAGTGGCAGATACGGTGGCAGGAGGCGAGGGAGGAGGTGGCCTGGAAATAGTAGAAGAGGGTCGATGGTGACTCTTCTTTGGACTTGTCTCCCAGGGTTGCCATTGAGTGGCATATGGCGGGAGTGGGTAAGCATACTGCTGTGCATACCATGGGTGCGGAGGGGGAGGGTATGCATATTGAACTGTAGCCGGCTGCCAGGATGGAGGTCTATGTGCCGGGCTAGAGTGTTGCGATGAGAACCTGCTCCTTGGTTCGGTGCCGATGTCACTGACTGAACGAGAAGCGGCTGAGGAGCGCTGAGATCTCACCGAGTGGATAGAGGAACCCGGGGACGGCGGTGCCGAGGAGGTGTGGCTCTGCACCGGGGATCGGTACCGCTCACGCCTCTGAGACGGTGCGGGGCGATGCGGTTTCAGTGGTAATGGCGCCGCTAGCGGGGGGGTTGACGGTGCCGAGGTTTGTTCCGGCACCGGAGCGCTCGAAGGTGGTTTATCGGCACGGTGCCGTTTTGGCATGCTTCGGTGCCGTGCGCTCTTTCGATAGCACAGTCGGTGCCGAGGACGGCTTAGGCGCCGTAGCGGTCGGTGCCACTGATTTTTGCCTTGGCTCTGAATGAGCTCTTTTGTGCGCTGCCTGCGTCTTAGGCTGCGACACGCTGGAGTTCCCGGCCTATCCTCGGTGCTAACTCGTAATGCTGAGGGTGCTGAGGATAGGGATGGAGTTGGAGAGAGACCGGTTTTTGACGTCGTGGAAGAAGAGTGGGTAGGGGGTTGATTTTTCTCCATACCCTTAGTTAGTTGAGGTGATCTAGACAGTGTAGGAGAGTCCTCTGAGGAGGGACGGAGGGACTTCTCGTATAAGAGAATTCTTAGTCTATTGGCTCGGTCTCGGTGCGCCCTCGCTGTTAATTTGGAGCAGTGCAGGCACTTTTGAGTCTGGTGCGCCTCCCCAAGGCACTTAATACAGGTGGAGTGCCCGTCGGAAGCAGGCATGGCATCTCGACATGACTCTCAGCGTTTGAAGCCCGGCGAGCCGGGCATGAGGGGTTGGGGAAAAAGCGGCAAGCCGCAACCAGAAAAAAATTTTTTTTTTTTAAATAACTAGACAGGGGAGGCGAATAGGGCTAAAGAACTTGGATGATGAGGTAACTAGGGAATAAAACGAGGTATTTAACTATTTTTAGAGAGAAGGAGAACAGAGGGCTCCGTCTGCTGCCGAGGACGGTAGAGAAGGAATTGAGGAGCCGCGCGCGCAGGCGCCCTTAAATTCCAACAACACTAGAGGGCGCCACGGCGCCTGCGCGGCGCGGCAGAAACAGCTAGAAAAGTCTCCGGTCGCCGGCGCGAGGATGCACCAGCACCCAGAGTGGAGTACCCACGGGGACCACTCGAAGGAGAACTGTCAGTACCACCTGGCAAAAGGATTACACTGAGAAATGGACTGAATTTTTCTCATAAGAAAAATTTCATGAGCTAGGTCCAGAAAAACAAATGGGAGAGAAAAAGGTGAAAAGGATTGTATAACTTGAATATTAAAATCTTTCAAAAAAATATTTTCACAGTTAACCAATCAGATGATGAAATATGAAAACAGCAACCAGTGTGTGTGGAATATCCAGTGTGTGTGGAGCTAGCATTTTTCAAGGAATTTGCTGTTCTCCAGAATCCAAACTTAAATTTTTAAAAATAAATTTACTAGCTAATTTGCAAAATATCTTGATGAAAAATTGAGACTCTTACTCAGAGTCTGCTTCTTGCTGGATTGCAACAAGACCACAGAGAATTATACAGTTCTCCATTCACCTAGATGTATATTAACACAGAAATTTATTAAATGCTTAAATGTAAGTGCCAGCAATGCTAGCCACTTCATTTTTGAACGATGCAGCAAATACGTGTAGCAAATGCCAAGGACATACTGTATTGCCACATGAATGGAAACATGAAAGGAATAATGTAATATCATTGGCAGTATTTAAATTTGGTGTGATCATAAATACTGAATTTTTCTTTAATGCATTACAGAGTGGAGAACACTTTTAAAAAAACAAGTGAATTCAGTACTTGTGAAAAGGCACTGATAGACCAGTTTAGAGAAAAAGACATCAGAGGTGCAGGACAGCAGCGTCCACTTCCCTCCAAGGACACGGAAGTATATTAAGTCTTGAGGAGACACAAAAGTTTATTTTTTATGTCAGCTCAACCCCCCAATCTCTCTACTGAGATTACCAATTATGCTGTTGATCTGGAGGAAGACAATTATCCACTAAGAACTAGATTGAGACCCTGAACTCCTTTCATATGGATTATCCACTAATAAACACTTTTCAGCCACTAGCTGTATAGCCTTGATTCAGACCAATACCCTAGATATGGAAGGCAGACATTCACATTGTGTTACCTTTCAGCTGTTCTAATACATTTTTTTAAAGTTTCTAAGCAACTCTGACACCGTTGCAGCTAAAAAGATTTACTCATTAGGCTGCTACACTACTAGCTATCTGAACAGATTTGTTTATTTCCAAAGCCTATTTCTACTTTAGTATTCCTTCCTAGTGTAATACTCTAAGGCTACGTCTAGACTGCATGCTTCTTTTGGAAGAAGCTTTTCCGGAAGAGAGCGTCCACACTGCCAAAGCGCATCAAAAAAGTGATCTGCTTTTTCGAAAGATAGCATCCACACTGAATAGATGCTATCTCGCATTTAAGCTGTGATCACTATGGACGGTGTGGCCACCAGGGCACCTGTGCTTTTTCCTCTTTCCTCTTTTTTTGAAAGAACTCCCTCTTCCCTGTCCACACATGGCTCTTTCTGAAAGAGCTCTTTTGGAAAAAGGCTTCTTCCTCATTGAAAGAGATTTACCAATGTCAGAAAAACCCCTCTGTTCTTTCGATTTTTTTTCGAAAGAACACAATTGCAGTGTGGACATAAGTGAAGTTTTTTTGGAGAAACAAACAAAAAAGAGTTTCTTGCATGTATGTTAGTTCTTAATCCTATTTATAAGGTTTTGAGGTACAGGGTTTTTGCACAAAGTTTAAGATGTACTATAATAATTACTCTATAAATGGTGCCAGCAGGTACAACTAGTAAGTTCCTGAACAGTAAGAGATTTCTCTTGGAAAGAGTGGATGTTGATCACAGTGATTTTAATAAGATGGACATGTTACAAGGTATTACAAGGCTCAAGAATAATGGAGAGGAATATTAGGAAACTTTCAGGGAGCAAGGACCACTGTTGTTTTTTTCTGTGTGGAGTGCATGAGTGTGTCAGGGCAACTTTAAAATCCATCAGCTCAATAAGATTAAGTGAGCACAGAGATTTTAAACTTGCACTCAGGCACTCACGCACTCCACACAGAAAGGAAGAGGAAGAAAGGGAGAGCATGGACTCAAAAGGCAGACTGAGAGACAAGATCAATAATACTTGGACTGGGGTTCAAGTCCTTTTTCTTCCAGAGACTTTCTGTATGACCATGGGAAAGGTACTTAGCCTCTCACATCTCTATCTGTAAAATGGGGATAATAGTACTTTACCTCAGAGGGATATTGTGAGGATAAAGATATGCAAGATTATGAGCCACTCACTTACTGTGGCAATAGGGGTCATATAAGTAATCAAGATATACAGAACTACTTTTTCTCCCTCACTGGGAGGAAATGCCTAGAGAGATGAGGGAGAAGAGCATCCTGTGTGGAGAGCATGAGTGAGTAATACCAGCAGAATCCTGGCTGGGGTGATAGTGCCACCCATCAGGTCAGCAACTAAACTAACCATGTCCATCACTACTGCACTCCCTTGGTTTAAAGATACTATTGTGAATGGGGTAAGAGTCTCCTGGAGCCATCTTCCCATCTGGGAACAAAGCAGGGAAAAGGCACTCTAGACTTCCTCTGGAACAAGTGAAGTTAATTTACATTTCCTACCACACAACCAGAAAATCCTGAAATTTGTTTTGCAAAAGGAGTTAACAATAGATTGTTTATGCTTCACATTCAAAGTTAGGGCACCTAGTGGGGAGGACCATTAAAACCCAATGGGATTCCCCAACTAAATATGGATAACTTAATTTGGTTTTATGTGTTTCATGAACATTTAGTAAAATAAATAAAAAACTATTTAAAAACTAACTTTGTTAAAGAACTTAGAAACAACATTTTATTAAAATTATATGAAGTTAAAAGGGTGAAAATCTGCAGTTGAATTTCCTGTAATAGCCTTATTTTTTCCTCCTTACCCATTCATCTTTTCCTGTTTCATGGACGAATTAGAATACTAATTCTACTGTAGAATGTGATAACCCATACCCGACTTGCTTTCCTCTATCAGTCACAGAAAAATCTCACATGAGTATCTTGGAGGTAGCATGGCCCAGTGGACTAGGACTCAGGACACCTGGGCTCTATTCTTGGCTCTACCAAAAGGCCTGTTGAGTGACCTCCAGAAAGTCACTTTGTGTCTCTGTACCTCAGTTTAAAATGGAATAATGATACTTACACCTCCTTTGTAAAGTGCTTTTGAGATCACAGATGAAAAGTGCTATAAAAGAGCTACAAGGTGTTTGAGTTATCAGTATTTTCTATTGCCGAAGTTGTTTTTCTGCCTGCATCTAAAGTGTGGCGTTTTCTAGTGATTTTTAATTTTGTTTAAAGTGCCCATTGTTTGATGAAAGTAGGCACTTCTTGCCTTTTCAAGTCACAGATTCTTATTTGTGAACCCAAATGTGGCACCTATATCCCTCCCATAGCCACATAATAGTGGTTAGAGAGAAGATTCTACTAGTTCAATGTTTCTCAAAGTGGGCCTGCTTTGGGAAAGCCACAAGTGGGATCATGCCACTTTGTTCACCTGAAGAATCTGTAGCCACGGAACCTCATGACTCCCATTGTTCCAGTTTGCTGTTTTCAGCCAACAGGAGCCGTGGGAAACAGTGTACCAGAGCCAATGGGAGTCGCACGGCTCTGTGGCTACATACATTTGGGTAAACAAAGAGGACTCATCTTGAGAAACACTGTGTTAGATCCCTGGGAATAAGGAGACAAGACAGATGAGGTGAGTGTGGACAGTTGGCTCCTACAGTCACTGATTATTAGTAATGGATTCACTCCTGTGATGTAAAGCCTTAAAGCACACATAACTCTCAAGGGATAGATGCATGGCCTCTCTGTGATAATGTCATAGCCATTGCTTTATCACAGAGCAGGGGCCCTGAACTTCCCCAGATCACTTGCTAAGTGACCCTGCTCAGTTCAGTCTTGAAGGGGAGAGAGATGTGATAAAATAGGGGATTGTATTCGCTTTGTTATGTTGCATGTGATTTCTACTATCTTGTAGTAACCCTGTGTGTGGGCCTCAGTTTCCATGGGCACTGAACCAAAAGTGAGAATGGTGGTGGGAATTTCAGTGTGACAGCCTCCTGCAAATATACAATGGCTGATGTTTTCTGTAACCTGAGCCTGGGAGGTTGTTAGTGGTGGCTCCTAAATCACTCTTATCCCATCCCCTCTAACCTCTTTCTTCTCCTTCCCAAAAGTCAAAAGTTGGAAGAGATCAATTTATAGAATGGAACCTTATTTCATGGAATCCCTACTGTATCTCCATAATACATGTGAACTGCACAGCTGAATTTTAAAATCTTCTAGTTAGGTAGAAACCTGTTTTATCTGTCTTATTTGTGAACATATACTCTTCAGGAAAGGGACATATTTTGGAGGCTATAGGGGTTTTATAAATATATGTATAATCAAGTCTAACAATATAATACAAGCTGACCTTTATAGTACTTATGGAAATTGAGAGGTTTTATTTCACATTTAGTTTTATATCAAGCAATATTACTCACCTTCTGTAGCAAACTGCTCTAAATGTTTTAAAGTAATTTCCTTGTATTTTGAACTCTCGGCCAGACGGTCATAAATTACTGTATCCTACAATGCAAACAGAATGAAGGTACAATAAAACAAAGCAAGTAGGTTTCACTGATGTGGCAACAATAATAAAAATTCTGGAAAATAGGCAGAAAAATATGTAACACTATATCAAAGTATTTCAGGGCCAAGCAACACAAATAGAAGTATATTTCTGTTCTGAAGAGGAGAAAAGAAGAGGACTTTCTGAGCTCCCAGGGGCTGTAGACTGCTGAACCTTGTCCTAATATGGAATTATTTTGGGTTTTGTGTATTTTTATTTCTCCGTACTTTCATACATACTTTATTCATATTGCTCTTCCCTTCATGTTCCTCACCCTCAATATTAAGTACAGAGTGAAACTGATACTTAGTAGCTTTTATTCTTATTTCTATTTGGCCAACAAAAAAGCTGTGCATTGAGTGACACAATGACATTATTTCATTCATTTTCATTTAGAAGGTTGGGAAATGTGAAATATCCTCAATCTTGTATTCATTTTTTTTATAAACATTGAAGAATGGGTTTTAAAACTGGATTTCAGATTATATATCAGTAATTCCTTTGATGAATTACTTTCAACACATGGTATGCAAACTGCACCATTCTAAGATGCGTTGTGAATTTGTGATTCAGACATATGTTCTTCCCTTGCTCCAAGGCTATGTCTACACTGCAGGGAAAAGTCGGAAAAAGATACGCAAATTGCGAACCACAATTTGTGTATCTTTTCTGATTTTCTTCCAAAAGAGGTTTTTCTGATATTTTGTCTACAGGAGACTAAATGTCAGAAAAAAAACCACTTTCAGAACATCCTTTCTTACTCGTAGAACAAGGTTTACAGGGATGCGGAAAAAATGCATCTGCTTTTCTGAATTTTTTTTCAGAAAAGCAGACGCGTTCCTTGAATGCGGCAGAGCTTTTCCAGGATAACTCCGGTATCCCAAAAAAGCTCTGCAGTGTAGACAGAGCCTTCAAGGGAACAATAATTTACTGTTGACTTAATACTACCAGTAAGTTCCTATTTGTTTTCTCCCCCAGCTACCTGGGCTAGTAAACAGGGGTGGAGCTAAGGCTTCACCAATTCCCCAGCACTTCCCTTCCATTCCCAGAGAAGGAATAAGTAAGTGAGCAGTGTCCTGGGTATCCCAAGCAGAGATATACAATGGGGTGGGTTCTTATTTTCCCAGAGAGGCATGTAGTCTAACACATAATTTAGCCCTTTCTTCTGGCACATAATTTTAATATATAATTTAGCTAATTAAATTGAAAAAAGTAATGACTAAAATAAATATTTTTTCATTTTAGATGATCTGACTTCGGCTTATCTTGCAATAATTTTACACTGTAACCATTTCTATTATTTTTTTCTCATTCTTATTTATAAATTAACAGAAATTAAAATTCCTTTATGGTAATTTAAATAAAATAAACCTTACAGCTCCTTTACAGTAGAGTCTTAATTTCCCTGTTGGTGTGCGAACAATCACAGACATTCTTTTCCTAGTGCTGGAAGAGAGATAACATTACAGTTCATCATCATCATCACCAACTTTTTCATACATCATTTCAAAATAAAAAACTTGAAAAATTTGCATTTATATGCACATATATTTATAGATACGCATCATACTTATTATATATAAATCAGAGGTAATTAAATAATTGCATCTACTTGTCCTACCTCTGGCTTTTCTTTCTTGTTCACGAAACTAAGGACACACATGAATAAAATTTGGTTACTTACCATTTGAGAGTGTTCTCTCTTTACAGCTCCACTTGTAAATAACATTCCAGGGCACACTGAGCTGCAGGAGCCTTCAATGAAGAAGTACCCAACAACACCTAATGAGTGCCCTCTCACAGCACACAAAATTTGGAGCAAGATACTAAAAAAGGCCATGCATCCTTGACCAATTCAGCTCCTTTCTTCTATGGGCTTGAGGTGTCACCTTAGGTGCAAGATGCACTCAATTAGCCTCAAGTATTGCTAAATGGGATATGTTGGAGGTATGTTGGGAAAGAAGGGAGCTTGCCTAGAGTGAACTATGTTCTGGCCATCTCCAGCCAGCACAACGAAACCCTACGGAACCTTTAATAGCAGACAAATTAAAATAGCCCTGAGAATGTTCTAATTTATGCTGAGGACTGAACCAGCATCCAGCTGCCCTCAGAATTAGGGTGGGAGGTGGAAGACATCAAAGTTGCTTTTGGGTCCTGCATTGTGTGCACCTTGGCAGCACCCGAGGATCTGGACCAAAATGTGCAACTACATAAGTTATAATGTAATATACATGCTAAGGGAATTTTGTCTCAAACCCTCAAAATTCATTCCAGGGATGAACAGAAGGTTCTCATACCCACAGCTGATTGTTGAAAAGAAGGAAGTGGAATGGTTCGGATACCCAGACCTTTTATAATCCTAGTTTCAAATATTTTGGGTGAGGAGAGAACACTTACTCATCACCAAAGGGCACTGCTTTATAAAAAGTTCTTGAATCTCAGAGGCATTAAGGGATGCATCCAAAGGTGGAAATATGCAGAGTCTTCCTTGAAGAAAAGATAAGTACTTACCCTTGTTACACCTGTGGCTCTGCAAGTTGTTGTCTGTGAGATCCCACTCTAGGTGCACATACACCGTGGGCACACAAGATCAGAACTTTTGAACAGCAATTTCCATTGGACCATGCCGGCATTGTGCATGTTCTTCTGTTCTCCCACCCAATAGCATAAAAGGCTGAGCAGCCAAAACCATCTTTCAGTTCCCTCACTAATCCAGAATTATATATAAAGAGGTCTCAGAAAAACTGAAGATGGAGTGATCCATACAAACAACAGTATCTTTGAGAACCACAGGCCTTGTCCTGTTAATGTAGTTTAATAAAACCTTTGAAATGTCCAAAGTGTGGAGCTTCTTATCTCTCAGGAAGGAATGAGTTTTGGGGGAAGAAAACTACCTATTATTCCTCCTGCAAGGTATAACTACCGGTAGCAAGCTGCTTTTTCGAAAGAGAGCACCCAGGCAGTCTGGATGCTCTCTTTCGAAAAAGCACAGTTTGCATTACATAGCGCCTTTTTTTGAAAGAGCACTTTCGAAAAAAGGCGTTATTCCTCGTGAAATGAGGAGTACCGCTGTCGAAAGAAAAGCCGCGTTCTTTCGATTTAATTTCAAAAGAACGCGGCTGTAGTCTAGACGCAGGTGAAGTTTTTTCGAAAAAAGGCTACTTTTTTCGAAAAAACCCTGCAGTCTAGACACAGCCCTTGTGAATCACAGCTACTTCCTGTGGGCTGACTGGATGGTAAAATAGATGTATGCATCATCTAGCCTGATAGCAATGAACTAGTCTTGAGCCTGAAAGGAAGGGATGATGGAGGCAAACATTATCATTCTGAAGATGCTCAGTACCTCAAGTTGGTTTTATTTAGGAGCCTAAATATGGATTTAGGAACCTTACTTTAGGCATGCATTTCTGAAAATAAAAAAACAAACAAACCAGTGAATGAGACTGCCAACCTTGCTTGTATTACTAACTCATAGCTGGACGATATTAGCTAGCTTTAGTCCAGCCGAGAAAGACATGAAGAGAGCATAAATTTTTCAGTTCACCCAACTTATAAGGACATCCCCTCACTGAAGAGAATATTTAAAAAGAGGATCTCATTTAAATTCATGTTTTGGGATAAAAATGAGGTGGGGATGGGTATGAATATCCTTCCATTCCCTAAGATAACCCAGAACATTTTAGGCCTATCCCAGGAGTCAAGACCTACTGTACTGGATGAATTCAACATGCATTTCAGCTATAATTTTTATAATCACTTAAACTCTCAGTCTTCATGAAATTTGTGTAACCATCCCCAGATGTTTTTAGATTCAAATAATCTGAGAAAACTTTCTTTCTCAATGTGTGCAAATATAAAACTCTTCAGATAAGATCCTCCTAACTGAGGTCAGGTTCTACCCCTACTTCTTTTACCACAAAGGGTCTGTTTTATCATTAGTTGATCATAGGAATCTGATTAACCTAAGGGCATTCCAGCATTTGCCAAGTCATTTTGGTGACTCTTACTGGATGAGTATAACTACTCATGGAGTCTGCAATCAGATAACTTGCCCAATATCTCAGAGAAGGGGGCTTATACAGCTTGTTCTTTGGTCTTTATTCTGTACCAACCAAGTCAATAGGAGCTCTGCTAGTGACAGGAGTAAGCCTCTAGTAAGGGAACTAAGCTGAGAATTCAGATTGGAATACTTTTTTTTTCGAACATAACACTGACTTTTCTCTTTGAAATTGTTTTCTTACACACTATTATATTAATTTACTACTGGTGCTGTGCACCTCACTATGTGGAGAGAGAGGGTTTTTGAAAACTAAGATTTGTTGCCACACTTAACTGCCTGGATATGTGGACCAATGGTTAAAGCATTGTTTCATATTGTATCAACTCGCTCATTTGATAGCATGATTTGCTGTGTACCTCTGACTAAGAATACATTAGAACAACTGACATGTGTCAAAGAGGAGCAGCTGATGCCCCATGAACCATCATCAGCTTTTGTGGCTTCTCACAATGATGTAAAAATTAGAATAGCACTGCATAATAAAGACAAAAGAATCTGGAATCTCTTATTTCAGTGTACCACAACAGCTAAAGTATTAAGCCAATAAGACTTCAGATGCTCCACAAAAATCAGTTGCTTCAGGGGCGACTGAATCATATTATGGTACTGTGGATTACCAACACTCCCCATCTGAGGAAACTAATTTGAAATCCCTGAGTTCCACAGCCATTCAAGAATTCATATGCTGGTATGGCTAAAAATCATATCCACAGCGCTGAATAAAACATAATAAAAGCGTCTCCCTTTTTAACTATCCTTTTTAAACTATTAGTTGTGGATGTTTGGTATGGTAGTGTGTTGCACTTGAATAGAAGTAAAACATAACCTTTTATTCAGCTTATGCTGGAAGGCAGCAAAAGGTTGTGAAAGTTACATATATGTAGGATCAGCTCCCTATGTTTCAAGAAAACAACGCCCCTAACAGTATCTGTAACTATTCTTTTTAGAAAAACTGTAATAGATTACTTCCCCTAGGGTATGTCTACACTACAGCGTTATTTTGAAATATCTAATTTCGAAATAGTTAATTAGAAATAGCTTATTTCAAAATACTGCATCTACACACAAAATGCATTTTGAAATAGCATTTTGCTATTTCAAAATAGCGCGTCCACACTGAGTGGACGTTGAATCGCATTTAAGGCTGGCCGGAACCAGTTCCAGCAGGGCACCAGGTCAGGACTTACTGTTCAGGGCTGCTGCCTGAGGCTAACTGAG
The DNA here is from genome assembly GCA_019425775.1 of Rafetus swinhoei. NCBI lineage: Eukaryota > Metazoa > Chordata > Testudines > Trionychidae > Rafetus > Rafetus swinhoei. Next base: position 46,380,624 of record CM033449.1, read on the forward strand.
GTCTGTGCTTAAAGGGCCCCCACAGTCCCCTGGGCAGGCAGTTCTCAGGTTTCCCTGCTTGCTTGCCTACCTCGATGAGGGACAGCAAAGCATTTTTGTCTCGGCATGCTCTGGTTGCCCTCACTCGGGACATCACAGCACTCTTCAACATGGAGCCAGAGCTGCCCCTGGGCACTCTGGTGCTTCTCTTGGACGCGTTGCTGCGAGCCTGGTTGCACTTGCTGCAGGCTGCCATCCAGGAAGTCCATCGGGGGGCTGTCAATATCCAGGAGGCCCTGCGGGAGAGCTGCTACCCTGAGGAGCACTAACAGTCTCCCTGGTGTGCCCCACTGGGGGGCTTGTGCCTCATTCCTCCCTCACGTCCTTCTACTGACCCCTCCCTAATCCCCTTCCTGGTGTAAAATAAAATACACATATTGTCATAAATACAAACTCTCTTTATTTAACAAAATGGGGAGGGGGAAAAACGAAACTGGTGAGACTGGGGAAAGGAGGCGGGAGAAGGGAGGAGAGAGGGTGGGAGAGGGGAGGGGGAAACCTGGGAGGAGGGAGCTGGAAGGGGGAAGCAAGGGGAAGAAGGGAGAGGGGAAGTTCAGGGCTCAGGGTTGGGGGTCTCGCAGGGCCAACTGTCTCCCAGCACCGCGGGTGTGGGGGCCTCGGCGTCCCCGGGGGGGTGGGGAGGAGATGGAGGGAGAAGCAGGAAGGGGAGAAGGCGTGGGAGGAGGACGGTAGCTGGGGAGGCAGCAGGCACTGCAGTGGCAGGAGGCAGCATGCTTTGCACCAGGGTCTGCAGGTGCTGGCAGATGTCACAGCCCTGGGCAAGCTGCTCCCGCCGGAGCTGCAGGTCTTCTTGCACCCAGTGCTGGAGGGTGTGGCGCAGGGCTTGCAGTGCCCCCAAGTGCTGCTGCTGATACCTCTCCACTGCATGGGTGGTCCTGAGGAGCCCTCAGGTGTGGGAGCATGTCCCGGGTGGGGTGGTGCGCCCTGCACGCGCAGCTGGTGCGGCTGTGGAGAAACAAGAGAAGTGGTCAGTTATCCCTGGCGACACAGTGGGTGAAGCCCAGCCCCCCTCTACAAGGCGAGGATGACCGTGCCCTGCACCATCAGAGCCGATGTGCTTGCACAGAGGCCATGTTCGGAATGTACTGCTATCCCTCTGAGTGGGAGCTACCTTGAGACCACACCCATGGCCCTGTGCTATATATAGCATGTTTGTGTCGGGGGAGATGTCCTCTGCCACTGTGTAGAGTGGCCTTGTGGAGGGAGGGTGTCCTGCTGTGTCCCACCTCGGAGTCAGGAGAATGTCATGTCTCCTCACACATGCGTGTGGCTAATAGGGTAAGGCCCCTGTGTGGCAGTCAGCTGGGGCCACATGCCCAGGGGTGGTGTGGCACATACTCGCACATGCACGGGTTGATGCGTGATCCGTGGATAGCAAGGCCCACGCGCGCAGTCCTTGGTTTCCGTCTCCCCCCTTCCCCCGCATAAGGGGACAGTGATGGCACTCACCTGTTGTAGCCTCCCTGGCCTCGGATGACACCGGCGACAGGCCCGCTGGGGTTGCTCGGGGGTCCTGGCTGCTCAGCACCCTCCATCTGGTCTACTGCAGCTCTTGGCTTTCCTCCTCCTCCTCCCCAATGCCCTGGTCAGGGCCCTCTGCTGCAGGATGCGGTCCAGGGCATTGAAATAGGGGCAGGTGTCTGGGTCAGCCCCTGGTTGGGAGCTGCCCCCCGTGGCCCTGGCATAGGCCTGCCGCAGCTCCTTGATTTTCATCCGCACCTGCTCCTGGGTGCGGATGTGGCCCTTGATGGCCAGGCTGGCAGCCATCTGGCTGTAGACGGCCGCGTTCCTGCACCTAGTGTGGAGATCATGGACATTGGAGGCCTCCCCCCAAACCTCAATCAGGTCCACAATCTCCGTACTAGACCAGGAAGGCGCCCGCCTTTTGCAGCCCCTGGCAGGCTCCTGGGAGCTGGGGGACTGGTCCTGGGGAGCGGTGGAGGGCTGGCTGCTGGTGGCTTGCTGGCTCATGTTGGGGCCACTGAGTCAGGGGCAGTGACTGCTGGCTCTAGGCTGGCAGGCCTTGAGCTGGCACAGGCACTGTGGCCAGACTCTACCCCTTTAAGGGCTCTGGGGGGGGGGAGAGGAGTTTTCCTGGTTGTGCCCAGAGTGGCCACCAGGGCATCCTGGGAAGGGCTGGAGGCCCCCTATTTCGTAAGCGTCTACACAGCACTTATTTCGATTTAGCTATTTCGAATTTGGCATTATTCCTCATGGAATGAGGTTTATCAAATTCAAAATAAGCGCGCCGCTATTTTGAATTAATTTCGAAATAGTGGTTTGGCTGTGTAGATGCTAAGAAAGTTATTTCGAAATAACGGCTGTTATTTCGAAATAACTTTGCTGTGTAGACATACCCTTAGGGTGCATGCTTCTCTCACAGAAATGTTGGGCAGGCTCATAACTCAACATTCTGAAGTTGGATCCAATAGGAAAACTTTTGCCCTTCTGCTGTGGAATAATAGTGACCCCTAGTGCCTACATTAAGTCTAAGCAAATATTAAAGAACTGGAAAATAAAATGGCCACAAAAGACAGAATTCTGAGTTAAGAGGATGGGTGTATGAGTGGTAAGATACTATAATTTATTTTTTCAGAGAAGACGACTCACAGGTAAGTAGTTTTCATTTCTCCAAAAAGTACAAGTGATTATCTAAAACTATTCCTGGAAACCCCCAAGTTTTAAAATGTTTATAAAACCTATACATGAGGTAAAGATGAACAGGAAGAAGAGACAGGTAGACCTATATAAATTCTATAGAAATACTGCACTTGTAACTGTCCAGTGAGTTGCAAAGACACTTTGTGCCACATACCTCTGAACTTCCCAGAACAAAAATGAAGGTGATATATAGACTCAATAGAGGATGAGGCTCCAGCCAAAAGCAAAGAAAGTCTGCATACTTATGTTTTTTAATTGTAAAGCAGGCAATTGTATGAAATTCAAAATGATGAAGAAAATTTTCTATAAACTTACTTTAACATAACTTGCTCTGCTATTTTGTTCTTTTCCTTGTCTATGCTCCAGTCAGCTATATTTTGCAACTTTTCATCTTTTTCAGTGTCCCTGTTTCACATCCCATAACTTTTATATGCATTTCTTCTTTTTAAATAGCATTATTTCTCTTCTCAAACCATCTTCCTCAAGATACATTTCCTTTTACAGCTGGGCTAGTCTCCCAGGGTGTGTCTAGACTACAGGGTTTTTTCGACAAAAGTGGTCTTTTGTCGAAAAAACTATACCTGCGTCTACACTACCACCGCGTTCTGTCGACAGTAAGTCAACAGAACGCGGCAGTTTTGTCGACAGCAGTAAACCTCGTTTTACGAGGAAGAATGCCTTTGTTGACAGAGATCTGTCGACAAAAGGGTGTATGTGGACGCAGGGAGACAATTCTGTTCACAAAAAAGGCCTCCAGGAAGAAGCAATGGTGGACAGTCTAGCCTTTACATGTACAGCACCTCTGTGGTTCCTGGCCACAGCCTCTTAAAGGCACAGGCACCCAGACAGGCATTGCTGTCTGGCAGCTAGCCAGAGCACCCGTGCCAGCCATGTCCCAGCCTCAAGGCCCCCTGGCCCTTCTCGGGACAGAGACGAGGTCCCACCCAGGGGCACCAAAAGGCGGGCACCAGCCTGGTCAGGGCCAGAAATCAAAAACCTGCTGGAGCTCTGGTTCCAGGAAGAAGCCCTGCAGGCCCTGCAAACACGCCGCAGGAATGTGGACATTTATGAGCGCCTGGCCCAGGGACTGGCCACCAAAGGGCATCACCCCTGCACCATGGCACAAGCGAGGGCCAAGGTCAAAGAGCTGCGGCAGGGATATGCCAAGGCCCAGGACCAGAGCTCCCGCTCCGGGACAGTCCCACAGAGCTGCCCTTACTACCAGGAGTTGGAGCAGATCCTGGGCAGTGGGGAAGCCCAGACTCCACTGCGTGTGGTAGAGTCCGGGTTACTCCACCACATCGTGGACCGACTCCTGAGGGAGGAAGACCAGGAGGGGGAGCTGCACCAGGAGGAGGAGGAAGAGGAGGCAGCAGGGATCCTCTCCCAGGAGCCGGTCCTCCAGACCCCAGAGGCCTCCCAGGGGTCCGTGGACAGCGGGAAGGGAACATCAGGTGAGTGCTTTGAGGGGTCACCACACACAGGCGGGTTGGCAGTGTGGGGGGCCATCTAGTCCCATTGCCACTGTGGGGCCCCTGTGAGGCTTTCAGGCCACTGCCCAACTCACACGCGGTGTCACGTGTAACACCCCTGAGTCTCCTGTCCAAAGGAGAGCCCCTGACAGCCACGGCATGCCCTCTGGGACAGCAGGGGTGCACGCAGACATTGATTGTCTCCTCTTCTTTTCCTCCAAAGCCGGACCCTCTACCCAACAGGGGAGCACCACACCCGCCCCACCACCATCCCGGATCTGTGACACCCACTCGCACTGGCGTGTGTACATGGACCTGCTGAGGGAGCACATAGTGACCCTGTAGGACCTCAACAGGACCCTCCAGCAGAGGACGCAGGCAGAGGCTGAGTGGCGCACCAGGCTGCTGGATGAGCTGGTCCAGAAGTGCACTGCCATCTGTGCCACAATGCAGGAGCTCTTCGCCTTGCCTGCCCCTGACTAAGATGCGTGTTGAAAAGCTCCTTGCTTGCATCCAGGTGGCCAGTGTAGGGCTTCATGAGCCACGACATCAGGGGGTAGGCCGCGTCGGCCACTATGCACACCGGCATCTGCATGTCCCCGAGTGCGAGGTGTCGCTGGGGGAAAAATGTTCCTGCCTGCAACCTGCAGTACAGGCAGGAGTTGCGGAATATGCAGGCATCATGTGTCCGCCCCGACCACCTGACACAAATGTCCATAAAGTGTCCCCGGTGGTTGACCAGGGCATGCAGCACCATGGAATAGTAGCCCTTCCTGTTTATAAACTTGGCTGCTCGATGGGACGGTACTCGGATTGCGATGTGTGTCCCATTGAGGGCTCCTCCGCAGTTTGGGAAGCCAAGGGCGGCAAACCCGGCAATGATGTTGTCCAGGTCCCCCGAGACGGATGAGCCTCTTCAGCAGCTCCACATTGATGGCCCTCACCACCTGCAGCACGAGACAAATAGACAGACAGAAACCAGGGAGTTAGACAGGTTACCTAAGCGCTTGGGAGGAGAACCCTCCCCTCCCCCCCCCAACCCACCACTCCCCTTGTCAGGACGCTTCCCTCCCCGCATCAGTGCAGGGGTGGCAAAGGAGTAGCCTCCAAGTGCCACTCCATCCCCCACTCCATTTTGCCCTTGCCTGGCAGTTCCCCTTTCTCAACCCCCCCACTCAGCAGGGCCAGTCCCCTAAAAGGGACTTACCTCCATCAGAACGGTCCCGACGGTAGACCTCCCCACGCCAAACTGGTGTCCCACGGAATGGTAGCTGTCGGGGGTGGCCAGCTTTCACAGGATGATTGAGACCCGCTTCTGCTGGGGGGATGGCAGGCTGCAGGTGGGTGTCCTGGTGTTCCAGAGCAGGGGCGAGCCAGGCATGTGGCCTTCCGCATCCGAAAGTTGCAGAGCCAGTGGTTGTCGTCCCAGAGCTGCATGACGAGCCGGTTCCACCAGTCCAAACTCGTCTTGTGCCTCCAAATTTGCCTGTCCCCAAAAAAGTTTGGGGGCAAGGGCAGAGCTCCTGCGTCCCATAGGAGGGTCTCCTTGGTGTGGTCTGGGTCCATATGGGGCAGGAGATTCATGACAGAGTCATGCAGATGCAGCAAAAGCTGCAGTATGGCAGTGTGGGGCCATCACCTGCCCAGGGGCAGCTCAGGCTCCATGGTCAAACAAAAGGTGAAAAGCAGAAAAAAACCCTGCAAATAAACTGCTGTGATGTCCGAGGAAGCAGGGAAACCAGAGCAAGCACTGCAGCAGCTTTGCTGTCCCTCTAGGAGATAGGCAAGCCAGAAGCAGGAGCAGAGCAACGGCTGTCCAGGGGGATCCCTTTAAGCACGAGTCTCTTGAAAGGGCAGGCAGCAGCACCTGGAAATAAAGGCTGCCCCCATGCCCTACCAGAAGCACTTCCAGATGCCTTCTTTTTTTGACAAAGCGTCCAGCAGTCTGGATGCTCTTTTTCGAAAAAGCGGATCGATTTTTCGATCCACATAATGTAATCTAAACGCTCTTTTTGGACAGAGGCTTTGTCGATAGATACTGTCGACAAAGCCTCTGTTGAAAAAGGCGTGTAGTCTACCTGATTTCTGTTTGGGTCTTCCAAAAGAAGGACAGGAGACACTTACTATAGATTTTAATCAGGTCTTAACTTTATTATATAGATGTCTAGAACTACCAAGCAGATGAAGTGTACAATGCTGGCAAAACCATATTTCTTCAAATAATTCCTTGGGGGTATGTCTACACTGCAAAGTTAATTTGAAATAACAGCCATTATTTCGAATTAACTTTAATAGCATCTATACATGCAAACCGCTATTTCAAAATTGATTCGAAATAGCGGAGCGCTTAATTCGAATTTGGTAAACCTCATTCTACAAGAAGAAACGCCAAATTCGAAATAGCTATTTCGAACTAAGTGCTGTGTAGACACTTAATTCGAAATAGGGGGCCTCCAGCCCTTTCCAAGGAGCCCTGGTGGCCACTCTGGACACAACCAGGAAAACTTACTCTCCTCTCTCCCAGCCCCGGCCAATTAAAGGGGTAGACTCTGGCCACAGTGCCTGTGCCAGCTCCAAGCCTGCCAATCCAGAGCCAGCAGTGGCCACTGGGGCCCCTGACCCAGTGGCCCCAAAACATGAGCCAGCAAGCCACTGGCAGCCAGCCCTCCACCGCTCCCCAGGAGCAGTCTGCCAGCTCCCAGGAGCCTGACAGGGGCTGGAGAAAGCGGGCACCTTCCTAGTCCAGGGTGGAGATCATGGACCTTATTCAGGTTTGGGGGGGATGCCCCCAACGTCCATGATCTCCGCACTAGATGGAGGAATGCGGCCGTCTATGGCAGGATAGCTGCCAGCCTGGCCACCAAAGGCCACATGCAAACCCAGGAGCAGGTTTCTATGAAAATCAAGTTGGTCTGGAGAGACCCCCAACCCTGGGCCCTGAGCTTCCCCTCCCCCTTCTTCCCCTTGCTTCCCCCTTCCAGCTCCCTCCTCCCAGGTTTTCCCCTCCCCTCTTCCACCCTTTCTCTTCCCCTCTCCCACCTCCTTTTCCCAGTCTCCCCAGAGGTTCATCCCCGGCCCCCAGTTTGTTCAATAAACCCACAGTTTCTATTTTTGAACATATGTGTCTTTTATTTGACATCAGGAAGGGGGGCTAGGGAGGGGTAAGTGGAAGGACGTGAGGGAGGAATGGGGCACGAGCCCCCGGTGGGGAGGACCGGGGTGGCTCTGAGGGCTCCTTGGGGTGGACGCTCTCCCGCAGGGCCTCCTGGATCCTGATAGCCCCCTGATGGACCCTCTGGATGGCAACCTGCAGCAAGTGCAGCTGGGCTGATGGGAACAACCCCATGAGATGCACCGGCATGCCCAGGGGCAGCTCTGGATTCATGTGGCCGAATGCTGTGGTGTCCCGAGTGCGGACACTCAGGGCACTCCAAGACAGGACTGCTTCGCTGGCCCTCATCGAGGTAGACAAGCAAGCAGGGAACCCTGAGAACTGTCTGTCCAGGATGGGGGTAGGGTCCCTTTAAGCACAGAGCTCAGTTACCCTCAGGCAGAAGCCCCACACACTCAGTCCTAACTTGATGCCCTGCCGCCACTGGTTCTGGCCAGCCTTAACTTTGGTTCAGGGTCCACTCAGTGTGGACGTGCCATTTTGAAATAGCAAAACGCTATTTCAAAATAGATTTTGTGTGTAGATGCGTTAATTCGAATTAGCTTAGAAGTAAATCCTAATGGAAACTGTGTAATCATGGGAGACTTCAACTTTCCAGATATAGACTGGAGAACAAATACTGGTAATAATAATAGGGCTCAGATTTTCCTAGATGGGATAGCTGATGAATTCCTTCATCAAGTAGTTGTTGAACCAACAAGGGGGGAAGCCATTTTAGATTTGGTTTTGGTGAGTAGTGAGGACCTCATAGAAGAAATGGTTGTAGGGGACAACCTTGGCTCGGCGATCATGAGCTAATTCAGTTCAAACTAAATGGAAGGATAAACAAAAATAAATCTGAGACTAGGGTTTTGATTTCAAAAGGGCTAATTTTAACGAATTAAGGAAATTAGTTAGGGAAGTGGATTGGACTAAAGAATTTATGGATCTAAAAGTGGAGGAGGCCTGGGATTATTTTAAGTTAAAGTTGCAGAAGCTATCAGAAGCCAGTATCCCAAGAAAGAGGAAAAAATGTATAGGTAGGTGTTTTAGACCAAGTTGGATGAGCAAGCAGCTCAGGGAGGTGATTAAGAAAAAACAGAAAGCATATAAGGAGTGGAAGATGGGAGGAATTAGCAAAGAAAGCTACCTTATTGAGGTTACAGCATGTAGGGACAAAGTGAGAAAGGCTAAAAGTCATGTAGAGTTGGACCTTGCAAAGGGAATTAAAACCAATAGTAAAAGGTTTTATAGCCATATAAATAGGAAAACAAAAAAGAGGAAGTGGGACCGCTAATCACTGAGGATGGAGTGGAGGTTAAGGATAATCTAGGCATGGCCCAATATCTAAACAAATACTTTGCTTCAGTCTTTAATGAGGCTAATGAAGAGCTTAGGGATAATGGCAACATAATAAATGGGAATAAGGATATGGAGGTAGATATTACCAAATCCGAGGTAGAAGCCAAACTCGAACATCTTAATGGGAGTAAATCGGGGGGCCCAGACAATCTTCATCCAAGAATATTAAAGGAACTGGCACATGAAATTGCAAGTCCATTAGCAAAAATTTTTAATGAATCTCTAAACTCAGGGGCTGTGTCTACACTGGACCCCTTTTCCGGAAAGGGATGCAGATGAGACAAGTCGGAATTGCAAATGCAGCGGGGATTTAAATTTTCCCCGCTCCATTTGCATGAACATGGCTGCCGCTTTTTTCCGGCTCGGGGCTTTGACGGAAAAAAGCGCCAGTCTAGACAGGGATCTTTTGGAAAATAAAGCCTTTTCCAAGGTCCCTTATTCCTCTTAAAATCAGGAATAAAGGGACCTTTGGAAAAGGCTTTATTTTCGAAAGATCCTGTCTAGACTGGCGCTTTCGGCAAAGCCAGCTGCGGCAGCCATGTTCGTGCAAATGGGCGGGGAAAATTAAATCCCTGGAGAATTGCTAATATAGTTCCTATTTTTAAAAGGGAAAAAAGTGACCGGGTAACTACAGGCCTGTTAGTTTGACATCTGTAGTATGCAAGGTCTTGGAAAACATTTTGAAGGAGAAAGTAGTTAGGGACATTGAGGTTAATGGCAATTGGGACAAATTACAACATGGTTTTACAAAAGGTAGATCGTGCCAAACCAACCTGATCTCCTTCTTTGAGAAAGTAACAGATTTTTTAGATAAAGGAAATGCAGTGAATCTACCTCAATTTCAGTAAGGCATTTGATACAGTACCACATGGGGAATTATTGGTTAAATTGGAAAAGATGGGGATCAATATGAAAATTGAGAGGTGGATAAGGAACTGGTTAAAGGGGAGACTATAGCGAGTCATACTGAAAGGTGAACTGTCAGGCTGGAGAGAGGTTACTAGCGGAGTTCCTCAGGGATCAGTTCTGGGACCATTATTATTTAATCTTTTATTACTGACCTCGGCACTAAAAGTGGGAGTACTAATAAAGTTTGCGGATGACACAAAGTTGGGAGGTATTGCCAATTCAGAAAAGGATCGGGATATCATACAGAAAGATCTGGATGATCTTGTAAATTGGAGTAATAGTAATAGGATGAAATTTAATAGTGAGAAGTGTAAGGTTATGCATTTAGGGATTAATAACAAGAATTTTAGTTATAAGCTGGGGACACATCAGTTGGAAGTGATGGTAGAGGAGAAGGACCTAGGAGTCCTGGTTGATCACAGGATGACTATGAGCCGCCAATGTGACATGGCCGTGAAAAAGGCTAATACGGTTTTGGGATGCATTAGGCGAGGTATTTCTAGTAGGGATAAGGAGGTGTTAGTGCCGTTATATAAGGTATTGGTGAGACCTCATTTGGAATACTGTGTGCAGTTCTGGTCTCCCATGTTTAAGAAGGATGAATTCAAACTGGAACAGGTACAAAGAAGGGCAACTAGGATGATCCGAGGAATGGAAAACCTGTCTTATGAAAGGAGACTCAAGGAACTTGGCTTGCTTACCTTAACCAAAAGAAGGCTGAGGAGACATGATTGCTCTCTTTAAATATATTAGAGGATAAATGCCAGGAGGAGAGAGGAATTATTTAAGCTCAATACCAATGTGGACACAAGAACAAATGGATATAAGCTGGCTATTAGGAAGTTTAGACTCGAAATTAGGCGAAGGTTTCTAACCATCAGAGGAGTGAAATTCTGGAACAGCCTTCCAAGGGAAGTAGTGGGGGCAAAAGACCTATCTGGCTTCAAGATTAGGCTAGATGGGTTTATGAAGGGGATGGTTTGATGAGATAACATGATCTTGGCAATTAATTGATCTTTCACTATCAGTGGAAAATAGGCCAATGGTGGGAAGATAGGAGTTACTATAGAGAACTTTTTTTCTGGGTGTCTGGTTGGTGAGTCTTGCCCACATGCTCAGGGTTCAGCTGATCGCCATATTTGGGGTCAGGAAGGAATTTTCCTCCAGGGTAGATTGGCAGAGGCCCTGGAGGTTTTTCGCCTTCCTCTGTAGCATGGGGCACGGGTCACTTGCGGGAGGATTCTCTGCATCTTGGGGTCTTTAAACCACCGTTTGAGGACTTCAATATCTGAGATACAGGTGAGTAGTGGGTGGGTGAGATTCTGTGGCCTGCATAGTGCAGGGGGGTCAGACTAGATGATCATAATGGTCCCTTCTGACCTTAAAGTCTATGAGTCTATGAATTAACTATTTTGAATTAAGATAATTCGAAATAGCGCTGTACTGCAGACATACCCTGGGGCTTCCAGCAGTCCCTATTCATTTCTATCTAGGTGCCCCAGCCAACCGATAGCTTGGACGTTACCATTAGCCACTCCACAGGATAAAGGTGGGCTCTGAGAATGGGGGGAGGTAGATTGACTCCCTGCTGCACCAGTCGTAGGAGTCCCCAAAATCTCTCCCCCATTCAGTTCCTTTATCCAGTACCTTCTTTTAAGTCCTTTACCAAGCCATTTATCTGGTCCCTGAATGCCTTCCCTATGGAGTACCTCTGCTGGACATCTGCACAACCTTACAAAATAATTTATACCACCTCTTCTTCTTATCAGGAACGGCACTCGGTAGGAAAGGAAAAGAAACCTCATTCCACCTAAGCCTATCTGGTGGTGCAGGAAAAATTCCTTCCCGGTCCTTTCTTAAAAAGGAGCAACTAGCATAATGCCCACAGCAGGTCCTAACCCAACCTGATATTCGCTTCCACTAGGGAAGGGAGGGTGAATGCTGGCTTGCTTGCTGCATGTAACAAAGAGGCTTCTCCTCCCAGGGCTTATACCTTTATGCCATTTGGATTTCACATTCCTGAGGAGTGAATCAGTGTTGCAAGGCTGCCCATTGTTCACCTCTTTGCAGCAGTGTCTAACCCCCCTCCCCACCCATAAAACAGAGTTCTCATCATTTGGCAAGCCCAGACAAACCCTGCCTCCACTTTAATTGTGGTGCAGTCATTAATATTTTCTCACTTTGTTCTTCCACGTTTCTCTCCCTTCACTCTTTCATCCTTCCTTCTTCCCTGTGCCCATTCATCTGTGCTCTCACTTCATTCATTCTTCTCCAATTCTCTTCCTATAATCCTTCCTCCTCTCCTTGAAAGCAACGTTCCCTGAAACCTGGTTTGGTCTGTTCACTATTCCCAGCCTCCAAATTCATACTCCTACATTTTCTGGTCCTTTTCCTTAATCAAATCAACCATAACTCCTGTGTGAGTTGTGTGTTTATGTGAGTGTGTGTGTGTTTGTGTTTGTGCCTTTTCTCTCTTTCCTCCAGGTCAGATTGAGGTCAGTGTAATACTTCCTCCATTTACAAAATTCCTCCTCATCCTCACTGTGCCAGGGTGAACAAAATGTACCTTGAAAAATAAATTGTACCTAACTTCCTTATGCACACATACACAACTCTTGTAGAACATTGAAAGATCACCTACTGAATGGAAAATTCTACTTAGTTTACATACACGCTTGTCCACAGGACCAAAGGAACAATAGCACACGATCAATTTACAAAAGATAGTGGCCAAGATTTTTAAAGGTATTTAGAAGTTGCTGCACTCAGCATTGAAATGGACCTAACCCTCATTTTCAAAAGTGATTTAGGCATTTGGCCTAAACTCCAGTTCCTAAATCACTTCTGAAAATGCGATTTAGCTCCTAAAAACAATTAGGCATCACAATATTAAGCACAGCAATGCTTGAGGACCTTTACAAATCTGGGCCAGTATGCTTTGTCTGAACTACTTTAAAAATCATAACTCAGCTAAATTAAAATCTGTTTTCACAGTATCACAAAAATAATTGCAGTAAGGGACAACATCCTTGCCAAATTTCAAGCTTTTTTAATCACTAAAAATGACGTGGTAAGGGTTAAAAAAGAAAATAAAATCATTTTCAAAATGACAAGTGTATTTTCCCACTCTTTTCCCATTAACTATACATTTTTGCTCAAGATTCCAAGAAAAACTTCTAAAATGAAAACAAAAGTACCAAATTTCAAGCTGAGAACGGGAATATTTTATACAATTGCATTAGTCTGAAAATAAACATTAGTCTTTACAAGGAAAATCAGACTATACTTCCTTTTCTATTAGGCATTGCTATATGCTCTACCTATAATGCTAGAATATATACTATAACGCTAAAGCATACTACATATTATAAAAGCTCCGAATAAAATACAAAACTTCAATCTTTCAAATCTGAACTTATGCTATCTAAACCCACTGTTTTATCTTTAAAAGAAAAAAAAATCAGCAAAATGACACTTGAAAAATAGAAAACAAAACACATCAAATACTTATTTTGCTTTACCTTGTAAATTCCAGCACGTTTAGCAATTCATATCTTTCTTCTTGACCAAGCTGGAAAAAAGACATTTTTGTTAATGAAATTTAAGCTTAAAATAATACATTTTGGCATAAACCTACGGAAACTATATGCAGCCTATTTCATATTAATGAAAATATTAATAATAATAGCATAATTGTAATAAACTTACAGACTCAATAATTACAGAGTCAGGTGTCCTTCCAGTGAATACAAAATGAAGATGCTTCGCTGCTCTGACCAATGCTCCTTCATCTGCAACAAACCAATTTCAATTTTTTTATAAGCTGAGAAACTATCAAGAAAAATAATTTTCAAGTTTTAAATACCTTTTAAATATCACAGGATCGATAACAGAGAAACAGGCAGATTCATACCTGTTATAATTTTGCAATTATTCTTCTACCTGCTCCTAATCAATAGATAAATAATTTACTCACTAATCAAATTTTATTATTCTTGAAAAAAGTTCAGAAACTCAGCTATTTCTGAATCATTTTAAATTTTACCCTTATTTAACAGTAGTCCTACTGTACTTTCCTCCCTTTCTTTCTCATTCTGTATGTTTGTAGAATCCCGTATTACTATTGATTATTTTTGCTTTTTTGATATCCTTATGTTTCCCTCCTCAAACCATAATTAACTCTAAAAATATTCTTGTTTAAAAGCCTCCTTGGGTTCCCTATTTTGAGTACAATTTTTGTCTCTATTTCTAACATTTTTGAATAGCCTCTACTGGCATCACACTGACCAATGCCTATTAATTGTCCTCTTCTTTTCAGAAGATCTATAATCTGTGCTTTCTTACTTATGGAGCTTTTAAGGATTTCTTAATGAATTTGAAAACTGAACCCTACTTACTAAATATCTCGTTTCCCCCAAAATTTGCTTTACTGACATGTAAATCTAACATTGGAACAATGTTGCAATTCTGTGATTACATTCTTGCTAAGGCAGTACAGCAAAAGAGATTTTCATTTCTTAGGTGAATTATTTTTTTTCAATTAGGTTGAAAGAGACACAATATAATAATAACCAAACCACAGATGAAAATTTCACCCCAGTGTCTTAGGGCATGTCTTCACTACATCTGTGAGCAAGCCACTCTATAATTCATTGTTTATAATTTTCAAACTGCCAAAACAATAGAATGCATTTTAACTTTCAATTTCAGTATACATTACTACGAGTCACTTTTCTACAGCTCAAGTTGATGAAGCATTTCACTGTGATAGAAATGTCTGTCTTATTTACAGAAACATACTAGCATAGTATAAAGGATACTACATAGGTAACTGTGAGTAATAAGATTATATACACATCACATGTTCCTTAACTACATTAGAGAAAATCAGAAAATGATGTCTCTACCATGCCTACAGACCTCTCATCTGACTGCCACTGTTTTAATACAACTAAACAACAAATACAATTCATTTAAAACTTTGTCATATAAAACATTCATACTGATTTTTGCAACAATCTATTTGAAAATAATGTATGAAATATGGTTTACTAGTGTATTAAATATTGTCTTGTTTTATCTTGATGTTTTGTCTTATCACCAGAATCATCATAAGATGTTTTACTTTAATTTCTGATGATTACTGCATAGTGTTATTTTCTTTTGTGATTTTTTGCTAAGTCCATGTTATTAATATAAAACATCATAGAGAGTCATAAACAGGGGTATTAGCTTGTCTTTTGAACTGAACACATGCCTTTGAATTTAATTTGCATTCTCCAACCCATTCAACTTTTTACAGCATAGGTGTCTGGATGTTGTAATGCAGATTGCAAACCACCCTTTGTTATTATATAATTTATATGACACCTATAAATCCTCTTTAAGATACGGATTGGGAAAAATCCAAATAAGTGCTGTATAAGGGTGTAAAAATTTATAAGACGGATCCTAAATATCACTACTTTTGCACATTTATTTAATTTTCTGGACAAGGGGGGAGACCAACAAGACATCAAGTTTTGAATTAACAGTCTTGTTTGTTTTACTGTTCATATGTAATTACCGGGCTCTTACCTGGAGATGCTGCTTGATATATAATCTTATCACCTTCTCTTTCTGGAACAGCTGTATGACAAACTGCCATCATTGTCAGAAATTCACAAATTATAGGTGCAGTTGGCTAGTCCAAAAAAAAGTAAAAATTAACAATTAATCTGTGCGCTGTCAAAATGGCACTAAGTCATGGAAAATCTCCTTTCATGTTCAAAACAATATACATGTTTAAAATATTTATATTCTTTTGGTTGTTGACATTACACACAAATCATTTTTAACATTCACCTGATTTGCTTCAAGTCCATTCAAACTGCTGCTATACTTTCCTTTTATATAGTCAGTCATTGCAAATATTGAAGCCTATAGTTAATGTTGCCCAAGTGTAATGGGGTGTTCATCTCATGCTAGTTTAGAACAGTGGTCTCCAACCTTTTTAATCATAAGATCACTTTTTCAATTTAGTGCAATGTAAGATCTACCTCAAACCCAAATACCTTTGCCCCACTTCCTTCCTGCCCCTTTTCTGAGGCCCTTCCCCTGCTCCACCCCTTCTTCAAGGCTTCACCCCTGCTCACTTCATCCCCCTTCCTCCCCCATCCTCACTCACTTTCACTGGGCTGGGGTTGGATGCAGGCTCTGGTCTTGGGCCAAGGACTTTGGATTGTGGGAGGGGCTCCAGGCTTAGCCCAGGGTGGGGGGTTGGGGTCCAAGAGGGGTTTCAGGGTGCAAGGGAAAGGAGTTTGGGTGCAGGGGGGACTCACGTCTGAGGCAGGAGGTTGGGGGCAGGAGGAGTTTCAGGGCTGGGATAGGGATTCAGGAAGCAGGCTCTGACTGGGCACCATTTAACAGAGATGGCTTCTGGGTGGTGGAGCAGTGGGGTTAAGGCAGACTTACTTCTGCCCTGGCCCTGCACCACTCCGGAAAGCAGTTGGCTTGTACAGCAGTGGCTCCATGGCACCATGTGCTGCCCCTCATCTACATGCACTGAGCCCACAGCTTCTACTGGACACAGTTCCCTGTTATTGATCAATGGGAGCTGCAGGAGTGGTGTCTGCAGACAAGGATGGCATTTGGAGACCCCCTGCTCTGCCTTTCTCAAGGGCTGCAAGGACATGCCAGCCACTTCCAGGAGCAGCAATTACCACAGGGATAATAACTCCAACCACACCAGGTTAGGAATTTTAGAACTTACTACTCAAATAATTAAATATAAGCATAAGAGAGAAATGAAAATAATGAAATGTACAGACCAGTCAAAAACCACAAACAACACACTGTCCAAGCAGTACAAGAAGTAACAACAACCCTCCACGTATGTGTTGGGTCAGGAGCTGAGAGTGAAGAACAGCGTGTGTGTGTGAGAATGACAGACACACAAAGGCTATGTCTATACTGCACTGTTTTGCGCAAGAAATATGCAAATGAGGCAAAGCGTGGAATATTGCCATGCCTTATTTGCATAATTAATGTGCGGCCACTTTTTGCGCAAGAGGCTTTTGCGGAAAAAGGAGCCGTCTACATGGCTTCTTTTTGCGCAAAACCCCCTTCTTGCACAAGAGCCGTTCTTCCGCTTTATTTCAGGAAGAACGGCTCTTACGCAAGAGGGGGTTTTGCGCAAAAGCCTCTTGCGCAAAAAGCGGCTGCTCATTAATTATGCAAATGAGGCATGGCGATATTCTACTCTTCGCCTAATTTGCATATTTCTTGCGCAAAACAGAGCAGTATAGACGTAGCCACACAGTGTGTGAGAGTGACTGAGATTTGCATTGCCAGGCTCCCTCCATCCTCTTCTCTCTGTGTGTGGAGATCAGGTACAGAAGTGGGGGGAGGAGGGACAGTGCCTCTTTTTCTCTCTCTCTAACCCTGCCCAGCAAGCAGGAGGCTCCCGAGGGGGCAGCTCCAAGGCAGAGGGCAGGAGCAGCATGACAGGGGTTGGAGGGGCAACTGAAGTGCTAGTGCTTGATAGCTTCTTCGCCAAACCAGTCAGGATCACTGTCAGAGGCTCCAAGATCTACAGGTAGATCCCGAACTACTGGTTGGTGACCAATGGCTTAGAAGATATCAATCAGGCTGAAAAGGGGCCAATTAACTGGATAAGCAATAGCAGAAGGAAATTAGGTGACCTCAGTAACTCCTGAATGAAGATGGAGCTCAGCTCAGAAGGAACAGGCAGGGCTAGTATAAAGCCAGGAAGGGGAAGTAGAAGGGGCTGCAGCAAGGGAGACAGTGGCCTTTCTGGACATCACAGAGGCAGAAGCACTTTTCTGACTTCCCAGGAGTATTTGATTGCTGCTCTGCCCCAGACCCTGCTCCCACTCCACATCTTCCTGCTCTGCCCCAAGAATCCAAGCCTTACTCTGACTCTTCCTGTTCCTCTTCCTCCCTCACCAGTGTCTCCTGCACACCACTGAACCACAGGAAGCTGATCAGCAGAGCCACCTGCGGATGCTGTGCACCCACTATCTTTTTCCTGATGGTGTTCCAGTTGCAGAACACCTACGGAATTGGCACCTATGCACAGAAGGATGTAAGTGAACCTAGAGGCTCAGGAACATGGCAACAAGGTTTAAAATAGGGCAAACCTTGGCTGCTGATTAGGGGTTCCTGAGCTGGAGTCCAGAGTAGAGGATGGGCCTAGGTTCCACTACCAGCTATTTGGGAATTGGCATCATTTGGCAGTGAATGGGGAAACTACTCAAGATAATTCATATAGAAAGACTATGATAGCTAAAAAAGGAAGATTCATACTGGCCAAACCAAGTCACAAAGAGAGATCAACCCGAGTCACAGGGAGAGGGAGAACACAGGATGCACAATTAGCAGCAGAAGGCAATATTGGATCAGGAAAGAGCTAATTCCCAGAGCAGCCAGAAAGTCATACCCTAGCAATGTGTGAACCCTGTGACACTGACACGTTCCATAATTCAACCCTGAGTTCAGTTGTTTATAATTTTGCCAAACTTTAACCATTTGGACAGAACTTATCCATGCCTGTCTATTTCAGACTGATTTACTTTGGACATTTTCATCAAAAGTATTTTAGCCATTCCTCAAAACAAGATGAGGAGAAGTTATATTGTTTTTCCCACATAAACAGTAATTTCCCAAATGGATTTCTAAGACGTTTAGTTGCCAGTACTAAAGTAGAGGTGGGTGACAACCTGGGAAGCAGTGATCATGAGATGGTAGATTTCAGGATCCTGAACAAAGGAAGAAAAGAGAGTAGTAAAATACACACCTTGGACTTCAAAAAAGCAGATTTTGACTCCCTCAGAGATATGATGGGCAGACTCCCCTGGGATGCTAACATGAAGGGGAAAGGAGTCCAGGACAGCTGGCAGTATTTTAAAGAAGCCTTATTGAAGGCACAGAAAGAAACCATCCCGACGCGTAGCAAGAGAGGCAAACATGGTAGGAGACCGGATTGGCTGACGGGAAATCCTTGGTGAACTTAAGCACAAAAAGGAAGCTTACAAAAGTGGAAACTTGGACAAATGACCAGGAGGGGTTTAAATGTATAGCTTGAGAATGCCGGGGTTATCAGGAAGGCGAAAGCGCAAATGGAATTGCGACTGGCTAAGGATGTGAAGGATAACAAGAAAGGTTTCTACAGGCATGTTAACAAGAAGAAGGTGATCAGAGCGGGTGTGCGGCCCCTACTGGATGAAGGAGGTAACCTAGTGACAGACGATGTGGGCAAAGCTGAAGTACTCAATGCTTTCTTTGCCTCTGTATTCACGGACAAGGTGGGCTCCCGGACTAATGCGCTAAGTGACGCAAGATGGGATGAAGACGGACAGCCCTTGGTGGGTAAAGAACAGGTTAGGAACTATTTAGAAAAGCTAAACGTACACAAATCCATGGGTCCGGACTTAATGCATCCGAGGGTACTGAGGGAGTTGGCAAATGTCATTGAGGAGCCTTTGGCCATTATCTTTGAAAAGTCGTGGAGATCGGGAGAAATCCCGGATGATTGGAAAAAGGCAAATGTAGTGCCCATCTTCAAAAAAGGGAAGAAGGACGATCCACGGAACTTTAGGCCAGTCAGTCTTTCCTCGGTTCCTGGAAAAGTCATGGAAGGGATCCTTAAGGAATCCATTTTGAGGCACTTGGAAGAGAGGAAAGTGATTAGGAATAGTCAGCATGGATTCACAAAGGGCAAGTCGTGCCTGACCAATCTGATTAGCTTCTATGATGAGGTAACTGGCTCTGTGGATGTGGGAAAGTCAGTGGATGTGATATACTTTAACTTTGGCAAGGCTTTTGATACGGTCTCCCACAATATTCTTGCCAGAAGTTAAGGGAATGTGGATTGGATAAATGGACAGTAAGATGGATAGAAAGATGGCTAGAAGGCCGGGCCCAGCGGGTAGTGATCAACGGCTCGATGTCAGGATGGCAGTCGGTTTCTAGCGGAGTGCCCCAAGGTTCGGTTCTAGGACCGGTTTTGTTCAATATCTTTATTGACCTGGATGAGGGGATGGATTGCACCCTCAGCAAGTTTGTGGATGACACTAAGCTAGGGGGAGAGGTAGATACACTTGAGGGCAGAGATAGGGTCCAGAGTGACTTAGACAAATTGGAGATTGGGCCACAAGAAATCTGATGAGGGTAGGAAGAGAGGAAGCAGGAAGACATGAAGCAAGATGGAGGCTTGGGGAAAGGGGTGCAGCCTGAGACAGAATGGTAATTGAGCACTCCCCTACTACAGGAACTTGGTTCCTTTCAGTGCAAATGAGAAGACAGAACTCTACTAAAAGTGAGGCAGTTCAACTGTAAAAACAACAATCCCCTATATTGTACAGAATGAAATGTTTCTGAAAAAAATGACTTCATTCAAGAAATAGTATGGAAGAAGAAATGGTATAACTATATAGAAAATCACCAATTTTAGAAACCTATTCAGTTTCACTTTCAAAATGGGGCGGCTCCTGTCTTTCTTATATTCATAGCTCTGAATTTTTCTAGAAAAGAGGTACATGTTCACTAGTTTCTGTTATAAGATCTGATCCAGCAAAGCACTTGAGCATGTGATTAACATTACTAGGATCTCCAATTTTAATTACGAGCAGAAAGAAGAAACTATGAATGGGCTAGGACCCTTTATTGCTTCGTTGGAGGCAGGAAGTCACAAAACTTGCATGTACCACTCTAATGGGTACTGCTCACCAAAAGTCTCCAGCTCAGATACACTGGACACACAGTCACCAGCGATGGAATAAACATGTGCACAAGACATCTCAGAGAACACATGGGTTTAATTATCATTAAATGTCCATGGCTAATGAGTATAATTAAACATCCATGGCTAATGAGTATACAGCTTTTCATGAATGGAAAGCTGGGCTATTATTTACATAGAATATAGGTTGGTTTCATATATATATAAAAAAAATAATTTCTTTTAAAAGATGCTCTCTTTTTGTTTTTTTGAAATCACTCTTTTCATTTTACAAAACAAGATCATTTTTTCTATTGCACTTACATGATTGCTTTGGAGATTCTCCAGCAGCGATGGATCACTAAATGTTTTCTCTTCTCCAACCTGTGAGCCCTGACTAACAAAAATGAAGTAGAGAAGTCAGAAGAACATCATTAGTATTTTCTTAATCATTCATTTAAAATTCAATAGCCACATACTAAAGCCAAACATAATTTTTGCATTTATTTATAGCCATGATACTATAATGTTAACTGACAAATGTACACAAACACAAAGAGTAACTGAATGGAACCCATTATTTATTGGATAATTCTGAAATCTAAATAACTTTCTTAATATATAAAATTACAACACAGAAGCTACTGAGAGTTGGTCCATTTGCTGGATGCTGGAACACAGTAAAAATTAATCCCAAATAAAATTATAGGTCCCAATCCTGCATTCTGAGTTCCACGTGGGTATAAAATGCCTCCTGTGGAATCTCACTGAAGTCACTGGCACTCCGCTTAGGTGCTGGGGTTTGTCCACACTGAGTAGATGATAGTATCTACAATTACTCTTAATTATGAAACATTTGTGAGTGTGCACCATAAGCTAAGAAATATATAAAAATTCAGCAATAGTATTAAAGTTTAATTAATCATAAATACAAAATTTCCAAACAATACGACCATTACAATACACATATAGTATGTCTGAGTTTCCAACTATGTCCCTTCTAACCCTCATAACCTCTGTAACTGAAAGAGGGCCTGAAGCATGAAGCCTGATATAAGGCCTGAGACCTGAACCCAAGTCAGGCTATCAGCAGAAGTCAGGCCCAGCTATAAGGTAAACACATGCTTGCAAGATTGTTGTCCAATACATGAACATGGGAAAAACATGGTTGGTATTGCTAAAACACAGGCATTCCTAAGAAGTACTAGGTATTAGATATTCATAAACACACTGAAGAAGGGTAGCAAAAAAACACCCCAATATGTGTCATGGTATAAAACACATGAAGGATGCTATATAGCCAGACTGATCCATCATGAAGATACGGAGTGGATGACAGAATAATGAATGGAGATGTTTTGTTTGAACCAACAGATATAAGGTGCAGGGTGGTAATTAATGACATTAGAAGAGTAATATGTTACTTGTTTGTATCAGTGTGTAACAGAGGAGTCACAGAAGCAATGTCTTAGTCTGGCCTGGGGGCAGTGGAAAGTTCTGATGCTGACCAAGCTGGACCATTCTTATGGACATGTATATTAATATCCCTGGGGTTGTAGCCAGACAGGAACCTCCCTGTAACATCAATTTTTGCTTGCCTGGAGCATACAGGGCACACAGAGCAGTAAAAGCCATGAACAGAAGGCCTGGATATGGCAGGCTGCTGTGACCCTGAATGGCTGTAAACAGAGATACGCCAATTGCTGACCAAGAGGCTGCAGAGGCGTGCCCTTGACTGAAACCCATATTGATACGAACACACACTGTCTGCGGGGGGAGGAATCTCCCGCCCAGTAAAAAAATGTTTAGTACTCACAATTTAGCTATCTCTCTTGCAAGTGTAAATTAAGTTGAAACTTGCTTGTAAGAACTGGCGTCACAAAGACGAACCAACACAATTTGGCATCTTAGATAAGAAAGAGGATACGGGCCCCTATGGGTATAAAGATGGGTCCAGCAGCACATTTACTCTGAGTGTCAATCTACCATCTATCTGCTGGTCGGGTTAGGTGTTTGACCTCCCAAGGTTCCACGGGATGCCCACCTCGTATTCGTCCTTTCCTAGGAATTGAGGGACTGCCCTGGCTTGACCCGCTGAGTCGAGAGGCACAGAAAGGGGTAAAAATTGTACCTGGATGTGGTCCTTTGTCTTAAGAGTACACATAGATTTAGAGCTCTTTAAAGATTAAGCTGTCACTTGGTACCATTATTTCTATTTTCTATCTTTATTTTCTTTGTAACCATTTTTAAAATCTATATTTGCTAGCAGTTAAGAAATAGAGCAATAGCCATTGTAACCATATGATTTATAAGCTTCTTTAATAAACCTGTAACTATTTAAGTTTTAACCTGACTCCTTCAGTTGCTGTAACAGAACCAAGCACAATTTAAAAGAACTTCAGCCGGTCATAAGGGACAGGTATAGGAAGAGCTTGGGCGTTTTGGATCGTGTCACTCCCAGGTGACAGATCCGTTGGGGCATCTCTCAGTCTTCCCTAGACTGCCTGCTGCGAAGGGATCCTGTATCCTAGCAGCTGAAATCTGAGATGTAATAAGCTCTTCCTATAAACTCTGGGGCATCTGTCAGCCTGTTGGCTGCCCTCCGCAACGGGACCCCGGTCCTAGCGGTAAAGTCACGGATGTTAAACCTTTTCTCGGTAACACACACACACACACACACACACACACACACACACACACTGTCCTGACCGTCGGCTGACAGGGGTCCATAGGGTACTGTGCAAACCTGGCCAGGTACCTTCACTACTGAGCTAAATCTGTGGTCCTTTTAATTAGTACAGGTTGGACTGCTCTTGTCTGACCCTTGGGACCTGACCGGTCCCAGAGGAGGGAATTTGCTGAACAAGGATAGGTCCCCTGATGCCAGCCCCTCAGCCCACTGCCCCTCCCTGCTTTCGGTTCCTTCAGCATGGCTGGGCAGTCTGCAGGCCAACCCCAGCCCTGCTGCCGACTGGCCGGGCAGCTCCAGCCCCACTGCCAAACAGCAGGTTGTCGAATCAGGCTGCTGCAGCCCCAGCCCACATGGCCCCAGTTGCACTGATTCTGCCGGGCTGCTGTGGCCAGCTTCTCCCCCACCCCAGGTAAAATTATCTGCAGAAGAAGTCAAAGCAGGGACTGCTGTACTGGAGATAAGGGGCTAAAATGGAGTCCAGCTGGGGCTACCCCCTAGAAGAAAATACCCAATCTGGGTTTACTAGGACCCAGAATGTGCTCCCCGTCCCACCATGTGTCTTTAAGGAAAACTTCACAGAGGAACCAGTCAGTCAGAGACTCCAACCCAGTGATGCTGGAACAATTTTTATAGTGGGGGGTGGTGGTGGTGCTGAAGGCAGAAACCATGTAATAGAGCTATTATTACTTCAAGCATGGAGGTGCAGTACCACCCCTAATTTCAGCACCTATGCTCCAGCCAGAAGCATTAGTTGCAGAAACAGCTAAACCAGGATCTGACTGTTGGACATTTAGACAACTTTTCACAGTACTGGCTGGACTTTCTCTGCCCTGTGCTGATTGGCTGCATACTTCATCCCTCTGCCTTCCAGTCTCTTCACCTCAACTTCACTCCACATCTGCCCCTCGTCTCTCCCCCTCACATTGTCTTCCCTTCAATGGTCTTTCTCCTTTTATTTCCACATCCCATTTAGCTGAAGTGATCAGAGAGCAGAGTGGAGTACAAGATGTAATTGTTGAGAGCATGTGTAGTAAAATGCAATGAGCTGGGCTAATAGCAAGATTCACTGACAACCAATGGACTGCAGCTGTCACCCAGAGGTACCCACAGGAACCGAAATGACCACCCAGCCAACCTCCAAAGAGATGGGAAAATTTTATTGTGAAAAGACATTGCCACACATGGAGAAGGAAGGGCAGGATACGAGAATGGAAGATGTGTTGTGATTGGCGCAATTTATTAACGGGTTGAAGAACTGATCAATCAAGGTGACCAAGGTGATTGAAGTTTCAAACATTAACATAATAATATAATAATGTTAGAATCTTTTTCTATAGTTTTAATGAGAAAGAAAACAAAAGCTGCTTAATGTTCTGTCATCAATAACTGGAAAGATCAGAACCCGGAAAAGATTTTACCAGCGTTAAAAGAAAATATAAATTAATCAGTTTATTTGTAGAGATAATCTCTCTCCAATAAGACACAATACATCTCAGGTACAAAACTAAACATGTAGAAAGCAGTAAGATATTCTATTTTAAGATCTGTGAGTTTTCCATTGATTATACCAGAGAAAATGTGTCATGATTGGATTTAAGACTGAAAAAGTTTTACATTTCTGAAAACTCTATAAAGCATGCAGTCACTGAATCAAACTACAATGTCTTTAAAATTCCTGATCCTATGAACACTTAATATGTGCTTAACTTTGAGTATATTAGTTGTTCCATTTAACTTCAATGAGACTAGTTATATGTGCTAAGTCAAGTACATATGTGTTTTCAGGAGTGGGCTATGGTTCACCAGATAATATTCTATTTCAAGATCCAGTTCAAGTAATTGATTATTTTTAAATTAGCAAACAAGTGGTTGATAATCTAGCAACAATATTTATTCCTACTGAAAACAGGAAACACTCTGCATTTGTAACAAAATGTTGTAGTGTTTTGGGTGAAGTGCTGTAGCTATTCAAGTCAACGGCAAAACTACTATCAACTTCAAATAGGGGTCAGAATTTCACCTCTCAGCATTTTACTTGAACATAGTTTTGAGCTTCTTAATGTATATTGTTTGAGATGAGGAAATATGAAGTGCTGATATTAACAGCTATCCGTTAAAAAATAAACCATTACTATATAGAGAGATGGTTTGTTATATTAATATTTCCTCTCAACTATTAAGACTATTTTTCTAATGCTTGAATAACTGAGTACAGAAATATATCTGACTCTTGTTTTTACACGTATCTATCATATTTTGAAAAGTTTACATTAAAAATCCTCAACAGCAATGACCCTATCAGTTACCTTGTTCTCTACAATAGGCAATTTAAAGTTATATTATTGGCAAGACAAGTTTAGATTCAAATGGAATGGTCAGATTTTCTTAACCCTTCTCATCTGCATATAAAACTTAAGTAATTCTGGCCCAAAATAATAACAATTTAGCAATAACAAATATTGACTCAGTAAAAATGTATATAAAACTCAATCTGTGTGTGCAAGTTTGAATACCACAATATTTCTAAGCTGTGGATTTTTAAAATGTCACAGCTTAAACAATACTAAATTATTAATTTTGAACAAAAGAGATACTAAGCAATTTTTAATGCTTACCAATCATCTGAAGAACAACTATAATCCTCAGGCTCAGGACAATGGCTGCACAAAAAGCAAAGAAAGGATAGAAATAGAGGGAAAATATAATCACAAAGAGGCTACAGAATCAGGTCACATATGAAAGAAAAGTTAGTAAAGAAAATGAATTTCTAAAAGCGAAAACATTTTAGAGTACCTCAAAAGAACTGATAGTGCCAAAATATCAGGAAACAGAAAATGCTGCAGTGAAATATAGAATGTATGTTGGGGCTCTATAATATGCAACCAGGCTAAGTTAATTCATGCTTGATTTATCTTCATGAACGGGGTATCCAACAAACTGCCTGATCCAAAGCCCATTTAAGTCAATGGAAGATCCCCATTGATTTCATTAGACTTCAGATTAGCCCATTACTTTGGTTAAAAAAAACCTGAAAATCTAATATTAGAGAAAATTAGAGATTTCCTACAGCACAAGATATTTTCAATGCATTAGTTCAACAGATGCCAAGACACATAAATACAAAATATAACTAAGTCAAAACAGAAACCATGGGGCAGATCTTCAGCTGATGTAGTGATTGCTTCACTGAAGCCAGTGGAACTATATAATTTATGCTAGCTGAAGATGTGCTCCTAAACTTGCAAACTGGTTTACACTAGTCAATTCTGCATGTACATTACATCATAAAAGCACTCATTTTGAAAATATTTGTAATTAAATACGTATTTGTTCTGCAAAGTGTCCTGAAAGTGCTGAACTTCACAAATGACCATATAGTATGAAGGAATTCATCCTCTCATAGCATAGGTGAAATTATTTACCACATCATTAGAGATGTATTTTCAAGAAGCTACAGAGGAAATGGAGCAGTTTTATTTCTCTGCCCAGCCCCCTAATCAAATCTGCTCTGAAAGGAGAAAGCAATCAAGAAAAAATTCTCAGGGATGTTGCTCTCTGAGATGCCCCTAAATTATCTGGCTTTCTGATATATTATGGAGAGTGAATCCTTCCAAAGGAGAAGCTCTATTAAAGATGCTTATGTCTCATGCAAGGGAGATGGCATGGATATGGGGAGGCAACAGGGATCAATTTATATCAAGGTAATTTTAATCACTGATTTTTTTTTAAAAGATTGATTTAAATCAGGTTGAGTTATGAATAGCTATTATGAACATGTGTGCTACTGTAACTTTAGATTAAAATTTAAAATAAATTAAGTTGCAAAAACTGTTCATTTTTTCACTACTATTGGGTATCATATTTGAATAATCAAAACTGTTACAAGCCAAAACAAATAAATACATAAATAAAATGAAAATGGAAAATTAAAAATTAAAATTATAATGCCACAAACTCTTACCTAGGCACATACTTTGTACTCACATAAATAGTCCATTAACTTCAATGGGACTATCTCATGTGATTAAACAAAGCAAATACCTAAATTTCTCAGAATCTGAAGTTAAGATTATATTTTTACTAAAAACTTCTTAGCGATATAAAATTTTTACTACTGAAAAACAAAATGGCTTCAGTGTTAGCAATGAAAAGTTATTTAACTTTCATTACATTGATAAAGCTGTGAACTTGTATGATATAGGCAAAGGACAAAATTTTCAATGTTTAAAGTTAGGCGCCTAAAACCATATTGATGCATGCCAGGGTGAGATTTCTAAAACATTTAAGTGATTTAAGAGTAAAAGTCTTATTGATTTTGAACTGCAAACTCTTTTATGTAGTGAATAGATAAAGAATATTAGCCTCATAACCAACAACTCTTTTCATAACCATGAGAAAAAGGTCTTCTTATCTATGTCCAATGCCAGGAGGAAATTAAAGACAAATTAGCAACTTTAATTTGATATAAAAATCCAAACACTTACCCATAAGCAACTCCTGCTATAGTGCACTTCTTAAACTGCATGACATTGCAAGTCAGGGTACCAGTTTTGTCAGAAAATATGTATTTGACCTAAATTAATTTTAAAACTCATTACAATATTATATTCTGTACATATTTCTATATTTAACAATTCATAGATGTTAACATACTAAACACTTTAGCCATTTCTACAATGAACTACTTCACTCATTTTACTGAGTATAAAAATATTTGACTTAGAACATAAATCTTATGAATACATGCTTAATATCTATAATTTCCAACCTCAAAATACATTAAAATGGATGTACAGATTGGGCTTGATTCAATAAATGGAAATATGCTCCACAGATTGCAGAAATTCCACTACTACCTGAAATTAATGGCACGAGTAGTATAGGGTCATGTTTCTGACAAAGGTCAGTGATTCTAAATATACTTATTGTACTAATATGCTTATGAGGAAGCTTCTTTCTAAACCCAAAGCATCAATTAAAATATGTGGATAAACCCAAGCCAAACTCCTGTGTTCTCAGTGCCTGATTCAAATGTAGAGGGGACAAAAGACACACATGTTGCAGGAGAGGGGTAAGGCACAGCTGGGAACGGATTGGGATAAGGAGCTTTGGAAGTGGAAAGGGGCAGAAACTTGGACTGGAGGCTGAGGAGGTGGAGAAGAGAAACTTGGAGTGGGAGTTGCATAGATGTGAGATTGGAATTAGCTGGACAGAGAATCTGAGATTTAGAGCTGGGGGAATAGACTAGAACAAGAAGCTAGTGTGTGGAACAAGGAAAGGGGGCTGGTATGACAGATTTAACATGGAGCCGTGGTAGGGATGGGGAACTATGCCTGGACAAAGAAACTGGACTAGAAGCTGAGGGGATACTTAGACTGGACAAGGAGTCCATAGAAAAAAAGTGGACAAAGAGCTACTGGAGCTAAGGTGTGGTAGGCAGTAGGACACTCAAGTTGGAAGGAGGAAAGACAAGCCAGATGAGGACATAAGACAGTGTTCTCAACTCGTTTCAGTCCACGGACCACCAGGCCAATCAAAAAATTTTCGTGGACCACCTCCTTTTTGAGACATGATAAAAAAGAGCAGACAACGAACATTTTAGTTTGAAATTTATTTCTTACTAACAGATTTTTGGATTCTCTTCTCACTGACAAGCTTTTCAATGTTTGGAGTGGTACTTGATAATGCACAACAAATATCGCTTTCCACTGCAAGCCGATTCCTCTGTTTGGACTTAACGTGCAACAAACACAAAAATCCAGTCTCACGCATATAAGTTGATGCAAATGGCAAAAGAAATCTGACTACGTGTGCTGACAGATTTGGGTAACTCCCGGTCACGCTGACCCAAAATTTCTCTATGGTAGACTTGAGCCGCAAAATCATTTTTCAGATCCAAGAATTCCTCCTGCAGATCCTCTGGAACATTATTAACATCTGTTGTAAATGGATTCCTGATGAAAGATAGTCCATCCCTTGTCCTGTCCACCTCTGGAAAGTATCGTTGGAATTCGTCTCGTAGCTTCCGTAAATGATCAAGAATTTGCGTCCGAATGGCTTTCTTTCCCCCCCGAGCATGGCATCCACATATGGAAATTGAACCAAATTATTGCCTTCGACTCTTACGATCCAGAGTTCCAATTTGTCAAGAAAAGCCTTGATGATGCTTTGGTGAGAGAACAGATTTGCACCTTTCCCTTGCAGCTGAAGATTCAGTTTGTTCAAGATTCCAAAAATATCGACAAGATACACAAGTTCTAAATTTGACTGTGTCAGCACGTTTCGGAATTCCTCTTTCCCTTGAGCCTGGAGAAATAAATCCAACTCCTCTCTCAATTGAAAAACTCTGTTGAGTACGTTCCCTGCTGACAACCACCGTATAGAAGTGTAGAACAGCAACACATCAAAGTCGGAACCCATGTCCAGGCAAAATCTTTTGAACAGCCTGGTGTTCAGAGCTGATGATTTGATGTGATTCACTACTTTCACCAACCCTTTGAAAATGGCGTTCAGTTGATCAGGCAATGTTTTTGATGACAAAGCTTCCCTATGAATGAAGCAATGAACTCCAGTTTCACCAGCGTTTGGAAGCCCAATCTTGAGCCCAGCATGGCAGCAGGTGCACCATCAGTGGTGACACCCACAAGATTTACCCAATCCAGACCATGTACTTCAAAGAAATTGTTAACAATTTCCACCACATCCTGAGCCTTTGTGGTGGTAGCAAGAGTCTTACAAAAAAGAAACTCGTCTTTGAACTCTCCCTCAACCATGTATTGTGCGAACACCAATAGCTGAGAGCACAATGCGACATCAGTCGATTCATCCAATTGTATGGCAAACAATGGAGACTTCTTTATTTCATCCACAACTTGTTCATTGATGTTCTGTGATATCTCATTTATCCGTCTCGATACTGTGTCGTTAGAGACAGATATATCATTCAGCTTCCTTGCTGCTTCCTTGCCAAGAACAAGCCACACCATCTCTTTTGCACAGGGGAGCACAAGTTGCTCTACAATGGTATGAGGCTTCTTGGCCTGTGCAACTTTGTATGCAACAACATAGGAAGTGCACACTGCATTGCTTGTCTTATGGTAGAATGCACTTGTTGAGTCGAGGCGCTGCCATTTCAGACCTGATAACCGCCGCTCAAAATAATCTTCATCCTTTTGCAACAAGTTGGGATGACACTTTTCAAGATGGAGTTTCAGCTTAGCCGGCTTCATTGAGTCATTCCCCAAGACTTTGAAACAAATAACACATTGTAGCAAATCCATGCTGCCTATTTCTTGACAAGTGAAGCCGAATTTGATGTAGTCCTCTGAATACTTGTGCTTGACATTTCTTCCTGTCGTTGCCATTATAAACAAACTACACCACGCCTGTAAAACAGCACATGTAGCACAAGATGAACGACACAGCAACCACTCAGCACGATGGCGGCAGCTACACTGACGCTCAGAGCCTCAGATGGAAGTTACTGGCAATAAAACGTGGTTGCGTCCTAGGTGACGCTATGGATGACACGCCATGTGCTTGTGAACACGGTGTAGCGGGTTCACTCACTTTTTTTCTTTTCGCCCGGTTCTTCCCTCCAGGGTGGACAGTTGGGGGAAGTAGCTGGCTGCTCGGACGTGCCCCGTTTGGTTGTGGTGGTGGCTTCAGGGCACTGCCCTCCGGCAGTGACCCCTCCTCGGTTGCTCCGCACCCCCCTTCCAGGGGAGTATAGTCCACGTTGTTATGGTCCACTTCTCCTCCAGGGTCCTCCCGACACTCGGGAACCCCCAGTTCTTCTCCTTGGGGATTCCTAACTCCCTTCGCACCGTCCTAGCCTCAGGCCCCCTGCCAGCCCCTTAACAGCCCCTCTGGGCAGGCCGCAGGATCTCCAGGCCCCTACTCCCTGGCCACAGGCGCACCTCTGCCTGCCCAGTTGCCTCCTGGACTTATGGGCTGGGGCTTCCCTGGCTCAGCCTCCCCCCGACTACTGCAGCTCCCTCCTTTCTAGCTGTGGCCACCTCCTATGTGGCCCGGCCCTTTAGGGCTGCCTTCATTGCTCGCCCCGGCCCTTCATGACTGCCTCCTATGCAGCACTGGACCTCAGGCTGTGTAGCCTGGGTTCCTCCTGCCTGAGCCTCCCCAGTCCTGCCCTCCTCCAGGGAGCCTCCTTCTTCCCTGGCCGTCAGGTCTTAACTGCTCTCTCCTCCAGAGCAGCAGGCAGGTAGCTCTCTCTCCTCCCAGGAGCTGTTCTTATAACCCTCAGCTGGGCCCTCCTAATTGCCCACAGCTGGGCTCTCCTCCCTCCAGCTCCTTGGCCCCTTAAAGGGACAGGGCAGGGCAACACCCTGCCACAACGGTGTAAAACAGCCTAACGGCAGCACCTGCTCATACCGTGTGACTTTGGACAATGTTCCTGTGGACCACCGAAAAAGTCACCATGGACCACCAATTGAGAACCACAGACCTGAGAGGATGGAAATGGGACAGGGAGTCTGAGGGGCCGAGACTAGGCTCTGGGCAAGAAGCATGGGGTTGGGATAAAAAGCCTGAAGAATGGAGCTGTAGACGCGCAGGGTGAGAAAAATGGGATTGGGACAAAGAGCCAGGGGTGGAGAAGAGACAGAATTGGAACAGGAATATGTTGGGAGGGAAGTAACAAAAGAAGTGACTGGGGAACGGGATAGGGGAATGGAAGAAGAGTCTGTGCCCTGTGGAGATACTTCCCTCCAGAGCCAAGAATGAAACCCACAATTTTCTCAGTCTCTTCATCACTCTGCTATCAGCAAATGTCTGTAAAACTGAATGGCAAAGTGCGCCATATATCTGAAGTGTCAACATATAACACCCGTCTGTAATTCTGTTAATTCAGTAGTAGAGGGCTGTGTGGTGGATCCAAAGAGTCCCATGAGGATGTATTAACAAGGTGCCTCAGCAAAATGCAATTTCTGATTTTTTTCAGTTTAGTTTTTGAAAAGCTCAGAAATTACACACACAAAAATTATGTTAAAAGAACATTATCAAGTTAGCAATGTCAAGTACTCAAATGTATGCATTGTGATACAGTGTTTAATTTAATGATTGCATACTTTTTTCCCCCACAGGACTCTGTCTCATTCAATACACAGGATGGCTTGCCGTGAGGATGAATCAGGGTTTTATAGTTGAAAGACAAGGTTGTGTTAGGACTCCTGCTTCATTTGTTGCAGAAATTGGAAGATGTGTAATGAATGAGGCAGAAAGGAAAAAAAATCTTATGATTAAGGCATTTGAATGCTGCTGTGGAGAACTGGATTCTATCCCTGCTCCTGCCACAAAAGTATCTATGTGATGCTAGTCAAGCCTCTTAAACCAAACTTTTCACATGTAGCAATTAACTCATTTTCTAGGTGTCTCATTCATATCTGCAGTTGATGTTTTGGGAGCAGTGCTTTAACACATAAAGTGCTATATACTTCAAAAATCTGAAAAATCAGATTCTAGTTGTCTCAAATTGGGAATCCAAAATTAAATATAGTTTAGATCTTAATTTCTCCATGCCCCATCTGTAAAATGGGGAGAACAATACTCCCTTATGTCACAAGGATGTAGTGAAAATTCATCAATGCTTGTGAAGCACCAACATACCACAGTGATGAGTGGGACACCCATTGAACAACAAGGATAAAAAATATTGAATAGCTGTTGATTAAGTAAATAATGTCTATTCTGTCCACTGAACGAAACCAGTTCCTATGGAAAAAATAGCTATGTGATCATGAAAGTAAAGACTGATCATAATGCATTCTGTATCTGGGGACTAAACTGAAGTCACACTGGAATTTCTTAACTTTTGAATGCATGAATTAAACTTAATGTTCTAGTAATGTAGCTTTGTGTGTGTGCGTGATACAAACATATGTGCATATTTAAAATTGGAGCTAAAATTCCTTTGTCTCAATAAGAAGATATAAATTCATATGAAAAACTGTATGTCTAATAATTTAATATAGACTTAAATAATTACTATCCAGAATATATTAAAATCAGGACTGATAACATTTATGAAAGAATAAGGCCACTCTCACATTTTTAATAGTACAAGTAAAAACAATTGTTCACAAATTCTGGAACGAATAATTTCATATGCTGTTAAGTTCCAGTAAGCAATATGGTCTACCTGGCCAAGTTCCTCATTGAGATTGGATGTACGAGCCATGGAGGCAGTATCTGTAGGTTCGTAATGCATGTCTATATCCTAAAGACAGATATAAGTAGTTAAAAGCTAGTTTTCCACATTTTGAAAAGATAAAACACTTAGCTTCTTTATTGTTGTTGTTTGTTTTTAATACATAGGCTTGGCAGAATTCAATTTTTTTATAATTTCAATAGATAGTATCTATGTTTAATTTAAATTTTCAATAATGGGAAATTATGCGGAGTGCTAAACAATGGGGGTGGGGAATCAGGCAATAATTATTTAATGACACTGGATGTTAAGACTCAAAAAGTTAAAGCCTTATAATATTATATCACAAATTGTCAACATTATATATCAAATCATAAAAATCTCTAAATAAAACTCGAATAAGTTCAGCTGTGGCATTTTTCTGACTTTGCTTATCTGTAAAATATTATTATACTCATGGAAACATTTTTGTCATCTTGTGTGTATATAGTGAAATTGAAGTTTACTGACATTTAACTAATACTTCCAAGCCTAGATGTATCGAACCTGACTATAAATTGTTTATTTTATGTCATATATTTCAACTGAAAAACCTTTATAGGCAATCAGATGAGTAAAAAAGGTGCTCTGAAATAGAAATATGTTTTCAGCTTTTAAAACTAATTTCATGACTTATATTAGATTTTAGAGACCATTTTTATTCAGATGATTTTAATGATCTGTGTATGAGAAAGTAACCATATCAATATATCTAAAATGGGTACCACTGAAAATAAAGATAAACCATATTAAAGTACCAACTTATCTGCAAAAGCTTCAGCAGGGTAGACGAGTTAGTGTTTAACATGAAAAACTTAAAAAACAGCAAACAGTCTAGTAGCACCTTAAAGACTAACAAAACATGTAGATGGTATCATGAGCTTTCATGGGCGCAACCACTTCTTCATCATCTGATACCGTCTACATGTTTTGTTAGTCTTTAAGGTGCTTAGAGACTATTTGTTGTTTTCAACTTATCTACAATATTTCTTTGATTTAGAATGTATAGCACAAGTCATTTACAAGTTATATTAAGATAAATATTCCCTGAGAAAAAATATATTAAAATGAACTCTCAGTTGAGTGTACATATCAGTAATTTAGAGTAAAATATATTATAGGGAAGTTATAATTATTAAAACCTAAAACCAAAACATTATTAACTAAAAATCAAGTTAATTTTAAACTTTAAAAAATTGAAACATTAAAATATGGAAATGCACTGTTAGACTCCTAAATAACCTTAATTGTCCTGTACTAATTCAGAGCAAAAGCCTTATGGTTATGCTAAAGGCATTTTAAAGTTTATAGTTTCATATTAGACTCAAATAATTTTTAAAGACACAAACTGTTTTTCATGTGTTCCCCTCTCATGGTGTCACCACTGTGACTTAGCCTTCACTCTGCCCTAACTGGGAATTTCCAAACTTAAATCTGTTTGGTTTTCTAGTATATGTGCTTGTCATCAGCTTAACCGTTTTATTTAAATCTTTTAATCCTTTTACCCATTCTGTCTTTTTTTTTTTTTTTTTTGTCTTTTAGAGTTTAAGGGTACGTCTACAGTGCATGCTTATTTCAGAAAAAGCAATTCCGGAAGATATATTCCAAAATAGCTTATTTCAAAATATAGCATCCACACTACAGGAAAGCCTCAAAATTAGTCCAAGGCAGGTTCTCCTAATGTAGATGTACTATCTCAATTTAGAGCCCCAGGAAGCACTGGAGAGAAATTACTTAGAATGGCCCTGGTGAGGAGCTATTTAGAAATAGCAGCAGTGGAGCATCCATACTGTAGCTATTTTGAAATAGCCATTTCAGAAGAGGAGTTATTCCTCGTGGAATGAGGTTTACAGAAGTTGGAATAAGTCGCCCATTATTTTGATATTATTTCAAAATAATGTAATTGCTGTGTAGACGCTCGCATTGTTATTCCGTAATAACACCAATTATTCCGAAATAATGGTGCAGTGTAGACGCGCACTAAGATATTCAAATAGGCAGTGCATTTTGTCTTCTTTTCTTGTTGTACAATGCTTGTAACATTTTGGTGCTATCATAAAATGAACCAACAGAAATATAATAGTTGATGAATTGCTGTTCTTTTTTAATCTTCATGCATATCTCACACACATTTATTTTACACATCACATCTCGCACACAGATATTTATTTTTACATATTTGATCAAGGTACAAGATCATACAATTTGGAAGTGTTTCCACAGCTGGAATTTTTGTATCAGTTGTGGGTACTTAATTTTCAAAACCACTCAAACTAAAGGGGGTTTAATGTAAATAAGAATAAAAGAGCAAAAACCTAAAGCTTGCCTAAAAGATTATTAGAAGGGGGCATAATTGGTCTAGGCATATTTGGAGTCAAGCACCCAAAGGCAGAGAATTTATTCAGTGAGGTGCCAGAATGTATAATCAGAAGGAAGTGGATGAAATTAACAAAGAAAATTTAGGCAAAATATCAGAAAAATTTCTTGACATAGATGTATCTATTAGACCACAGAATGGTTTTCCTTTGGGGTCTACTCAAAGCCCTACTGGCAGAACATTTAAAAATTGGAAAAAGCAAAATACTGGAAATATGCTGCAGAAAAAAATCCTGAGTTTCCAAAGAAGCAATATCTGATCACATAACATTTCAGGTTTCTATGAAACTGTGATTAATATTGCATATTTTAAAATGTGGACTTATGTACCACCAAAAATTAAAGAAAAATTAAGATAAAAAGATTTTTATCTATAGAAATGAACTGCCTAACATGATTTACAAACAAGTGGTAATATTTGGTTTTAGAAATCAGTGTAAGTCATAATAAGTGTCATATTTACCCAATTTATGAAATATGCCTGGATAAATTTAACAACTTCTAATGTAACCAACAAGCTGATGGGAATGAGATTATTGAAAAGAATGATAAAAGTCAAGAAATTCAGTCCAAAATTGTTAGCTCCACCATCTGTTAAAATAAAAGAAAGCATTTGTAACATTAAACACTCTTTTGGTTAGGCAATCAATAGACAACATTTGTTGATTTGTTGACTTTTGTGAAATATACACATGTAAGTTCTTTAGGTATTTTGAGATGTGTAATACCACCTCCCATATAATGTAGGGATTGTGATCACATGCAGTTTTAATTTACATAACATTTTTTTTTCCAAATTTGAAAAAGCAGATTACCTGAATTTTTCCTCTTTAGACATATCCTTATATTTTTGCATGTGCTTTGTAGAGAAGATCAAACCAATTTGAATAAATAAAGAACTGAACTTTTACTCTAAATATGGACTTTCTAAATTTGAGAATCTTTTTTAAAGTGAAACTTGTGGGAAGGGAAAGAACACATCCTAACACCTCCTCTACACATCTTACCTCCGATAGTTGAAGGTAAAGCAACAAGATACTATAAGAAATGGTATTGTCATGGTTTTTACAAAAGGCACTAGGGATGTGAACGCATAACTAGTTAACAGGTAAGAAATTGTGCAGTAATGGTGGTTCTTCGAGATGTGCGTCCCAGTGGGTGCTCCACTCTGGGTGCAGGTGTGTCGTCGTGCCGGCGACCGGAGATTTTTCTATCAGTGTCTGCCGCGCCGCGGCACCCCCTCATGCTGTTGGTATCCATTAGGCACGTGTGTGGCACAGCTCCCTCCGTTCCTTCTCTACCCGTGCTAGTAGAGCATGGGGCTCCAAAGCAGGGGAAAGAGAGAGGGTAGTAGAACACCCACGGGGACATACATCTTGAAGAACCACTATTACTGCACAAAGTAAGTAACTCTTTCTTCTTCTTCAAGTAGTCTCCCTGTGGGTGCTCCACTCTGGGTGACTATAAAGCAGTAGTCAGCTCGTGGAGGTGGGTTTGGAACCCTGTTGTTGTGACAGAAGATAATACTGCTTGTCCGACAGCCATGGATGATGTGATAGAAGATGCCAGAGCATAATGTTGTGCAAATGTGTGGTCTGATGACCAAGTGGCTGCATTTGCAAATGTCCTGGAGAGGTACATTTTTGAGGAAAGTGGCTGTACAGGACATGGCCCTAGTGGAATGGGCAGTGATGGTGCCCGGTGGTTCTTTGTTGTGGATGGTGTAGCATGTGTGGATGCATGAAGAGCTCCACTTGGAGATCCTCTGAGAAGAGACAGCCTGCCCTTTAGATCATTCCTTAAAGGATAGGAAGAGTCTAGGAGATATCCGCCAGGGTCTCGTAAAATCAATGTAGAATGCAAGCGATCTGTGGACGTCGAGGGTGTGCCATGCTGCGTTTGATGGATCAGTATGTTGCTTGGTGAAAAACGCAGGTAAGTGTATAGGTTCACTGATGTGGAAGGGAGAGGGAACTTTTGGGAGAAATTTGGGGTGGGGTCGAAGTGTCACTCTGTCTTTGGTGAACATTGTATAAGGGAGGTCTGCCATTAGGGCAGCAAGTTCCTTCACTTATCTACTGGAGGTTATTGCGACCAGAAAAGAGACCTTCATAGATAGGTATGACCTTCAAGGACAGGTTGCCAAGGGCTCGAAAAGCGACTTCGTCAGGCTCTTGAGTATGTGATTTAGGTCCCAGATGGGAACAGGTGAGCAAACGGATGGAAAGGTGTTTTGTAGACCAGTGATGAATCTTTTGGTGATTGGGTTTGAAAGGAAAGAATCACCCTCAGTGGTGTGGTGGAAGGCTGCTATAGCAGCCGCATGAACCTTGGTAGTACTTAGCACCAGGCCCGACTCTCTAAGGTGCAAGACAGTCCAGTAGGAGGGCAGTCTCAGGGGGTATAGTATGAGTACGTTTAAGCCATTGGGAGAATCTGTTCCATTTGTAGGTAAGTTTTCCTGGTGAACTCGCTTCTGCTGTTGATTAATATTTCTTTTACTCTTTCAGAGCACACGGTCTCAGCATCCTGGAGCCATGAAGGAGCCAAGCGTGGAGGTGGAGTTTGTGCAGTTGGGGGTAGAGAACTGCGCTGTGATTCTGGGAGAGAAGATTGTGTTGAGGTGGAAAAGTGTATGGATCCGTCACTGTCATTCTGCAGAGGTAAGGATACCATGTTTGCCTCGACCATGCTTGTGCAATCAGAATCATGCAAGCTCGATCTGTTCTGATTTTGATGATGACATTGTGGAGTATGGGAAGAGGTGGGAACGCATAGAGTAGTGGTGCATCCCATTTGATGGAGAGAGCATCCCCCAGGGAGTGCTTTCCTAAGGCTGCTCTGGAGCAGTAAAGGTGGCATTTGTGATTGTTCTTGGTCACGAAAAGGTCTATGTCTGGTTGACTCCATCGTCGAAACACGTCACCGAGGGCATGCATGTCTATCTCCCACACATGGTGGTCGTAAAACTTGTGACTGAGGGTGTCTGTTATAACATTTAACACCCCTGTGAGGTACATGGCAATGGGGGTAATCTGGTGGGCCAGGCACCAATTCCATAGCTTGAGAGCCTCCGTACATAGGGACGGGGATTATGCAGGTTGATATAATACATTCAAGTGGTGTTGTCCATCATGAAGTCTTGTGAGCTATGTAGTGTAGGAAATGCTGGCATGCATATCGCACTGCTCTCAGTTCCAAAAGGTTGATATGGAGGGTTGGCTCTGCAAAGGACCATTTGCCCTGGGCCATTAGGGCTCCTAGGTGAGCACACCATCCCATGAGTGATGCATCGGCGTAATGGTAAGTGTAGGGGCCAGTTGATGGAATGAAACGCCGCCGGTTAAGACATTGTGTGGATTTGTCCACCAGTGCAAGGAGTTATGTGGAAATGTGCATCTTGAAGTTCGAGAGCCGAAAGCTGATCTCCTTGATCCAATGCTGGGATTACTGTTGCTAGGGTCACCATCTTGAATCATTGATAAGTGGTGTATTTGTTGAGCTTCCGTAAATCTAGAATGGGCCTCCGTCCTCCATTCTTTTTCTGTGTCAGAAAATAAGTTGAGTAAAACCCTCGGCCATGGAACTCTGTTGGTACCAGTTCTATGACGCCTAAGCAGAGGAGGTGAAGCACTTCTTACTTGAGGAGGGTCTCGTGAGAGGGGTCCCTGAAGAGGGATGGGGAGGATGGGTTGGGGGAAGAGAAATGAAAGGGATGGAGTAACCATAGTGGATGAGCTCTAGGGCCCATTTGTCCGATGTTATTTGAGCCCATTGTTGAAAGAAGGGGCGGAGGCGGTAATTGAATTGTGGAAGGTTGGTTGATGGTATAACCACGAGGACAGTGTCTTTCTGGCTCTGGACCGAACCTTCAAATTTGCTGATTGGATGTGGAGGGTTGGGCTGCCGCCATTTGATGTTGTTGCTGGCGTTGAGGCCTATGTCGCTGGGGTCTTTTGTCGGAAGTCATATCTTGTTTGCTGTCTGTATGGCTCCCTGGGTCTTTGGTAATTGTTGTATCTGGCTCTCTTAAATGGGGGCGTGTACATCCCCAGGGTCCAGAGGGTGGTGCGGGAGTGAAGTACTTTGTTGTTTTTTGCAGCAAAAAGGTTGGTCTTATTGAAGGGTAGGTCTTCGACTTTCTGCTGCAAATCCCTAGGCACCCCCTGATGCTTGGAGCCAAGATATTCTCCACATCACAATCGCTGAGGCAGTGACGCGTATCTGCTACATCCATTGCAGACTGTAGTGCCGTGCGAGAAATTGTATGGCCCTCCTGCATAATGCTGAGGAGGATAGGCTTCTTATGTTCTGGTAAGTATTGTGTAAGTTCTTGGGAGTTTGGAAAAATTAGAATAGACATAATCTGCTAACATGGTGGTATAATTCATTGCTCTGAGGAGCAGAGTGGCTGAGGAATATACTTTGCAGCCCATAATGTCCATTTTTTGGTGGTCCTTGTTGTGTGGTGTTGACCTCATATTTGGATGTCTTGCTCTGTGTTTAACAGAATTGACTACCAGCGAGTTTGGTGGAGGGTGAGTAAAAAGAAAATCCATTCCCTTTGGTGTGATGAAGTATTTTCGATCCGCTCTCTTATTGGTTGGAGTGATGGATTCCGGGGTCTGCCAGATGTTGTCCGCTGGTTTCATAATAGCCTCGTCCAGAGGGAGGGCAATCCTGGAGGAGGTAGGAGGCTGCAAAGTTCACAAGAGACGATACTGCTTTTCTTGAACTTCCTGCAAGTCTCGCTCTTGTGCCAAAGCTACCCTTTTAAAAAGTTCTTGGAACTTCTTTGAGTCATCCGTTGATGGTAGTGGTGGTGGTGGTGAGGATATTACCACCTCATCTTGTAAGGATGACAAATTATGTACAGGGAGACTCTCTTCACACTCCAACAAAGAGTCCTCCATCTCAGTCTGGACCAGGGAGTTACGCATTGTCATTGAGGTAGAGGGTTGGGAGAACGAGGTGGTTCCCTGGATGTTATGGAAGGTGCGATATGATGACTCTTTGGACGTGACTCCCATGATTGCCATTGCCACGGGTTGGGGGTGGCGGATATGTATAATGATGCGCATACCAGGGTGGTGGTGGTGCTTTGGTGGGTATATGTATGTAGCAGGCCCAGTATCCCATTATGGGGGCTGTGTGTGCCGGGCTGGAGTGCTGGGAAGAAAAATGGTTGTGTGGCTCAGTGCCAGCTTCCCTCAGGGAACGAGACACATCTGGCGACCTGCAAGAGTGCACTGATTGTATGGAGAAGCCTGGGGATACTGGTGCCAGTCAGGGGAGGACTGGCAATCAAAATATGCCCGGGAAATGGGTTGAGAACGGCTCATTTTTTCACATCAAAGAATTTTTTTAAAATTTACTCTTTGACCCCCATTAGCCACACCCCGACCCCTGTTAGCCATACCCCCTGACTCCCATTAGCCACGCCTCTGGAGGTAAAACTCTCGGGGCAAGATGGACACATGACCAGAACTAAAAGGTGTCATGTGACCCCTCTTTAAGGACTTTTCCCACCATCCTCCTACCACTAGGGATTAGTATGGCCTCCACCAAACCCCACTCATGCAACTATCCTGCAATTGCACTAGCCCAATGTGTGTGACATTAACTCGGGGGTGGAGAGGCTGGGGGAAGTGTTCCCTCTAAGTTTCCTCCCATGAGCAGAATGAATTTTGTGTTGTGCACCGGTACTGAGTTTGTGTGGCTTGTTTGGATGTGCTACTGTGGCACCCAAATTATTAATAAATATCTTATAAACCTCTATCTTTTCCCTCTGCTGCCATGTCTCCTCCCCTTACTCCATCAGCTCCCCTGGTGCCTGCTGCCCTCCTCTGCTGTCCTGACTCCTGTCCTTCTCACTGCCCTCAGCCCTCCTGCGACCTGCCCTCCACCAGCCCTTCTCTCCCCTGTGCCCACTCCTCCAGTAGCCCCACTCTGATCATGTGAGCTACCCCTCCTCATCCCCACTCCTAACACCTCCCCTTCCTCTCTCCTCTGGTGCTGGTACCTCCCCTGCAGGTGTCTGCCCTTCTGCTTCACCCCAGAATCCCCTGGCACCTGCACCTTCCCTTACCCTGCACCTCCTGGTGCCCCCTTCCCTCACTGCCCCTGCCCCTTTGCCCTCTTTTTCCTGATGCCCACCCCTCACCACCCTCTGCCCCCCCCTCATGCCCCTGTGCCTCACACATGACTTGCTCCATCCCGGCCTTCCTCATGCCCACCCCTTCTTTCAAGCCTTCTCCCAGCACCTCTCCTCCCCTCTAGCTCCCAATGCCCTTACCCTCTCCTCTCCCAGCATAACCCCGTCCCCCCTCCCAATGACACCTCCCCTCCTGCCCTTTTCCTCATTGTTTCCACTTGGCCCCCTGGCATTTGTCTCTCCTCCACCCTGTCCCTTGGTGCCGTCCCCTTTCTTCTCCTGACCTGCCCCCCTCCCCTCAGCACAAGCCTCTTCCTCTCCCACCCCTTTCCTCTATTTTCCCCCTTCCCCTCCCCCCGCCACCTTCTGCCTTCCAGTTTGCGGCGCTGGAGTCTGTGATTGGGCCCCAGAAGTCCCCGCAGCCCTGGCCTCAGCTGCTTCTGGGGCTCCAGACCATGTGCCGGGCCTGGAGCTGGGCCGCACGATGCAACTCTGGGCCGGGTGGTTTTAAAGTCCTGAGCCATGACGTCACGCCACGCCCGGGCATCTCCCCTCTCAGCTGTTGCGTGGCATTTGAGCACGCCGCGCATGCGCTCCCTCGGCCCCCCCGTGCCCCGTACATGGCCGGCGCCGGGGAATTTAAAGTGCGGGGCTGCGGCGCCCTGTCACAATCCCCCTCCTCCTCCAGCAGCCGCCAGCCGGCCCTTCGGAGGATGGCCCACCGGGAAATTCCCGGTATCCCGCCAGGCCACTCCGCCCCTGGTGCCAGTGAAGGGCAGCTCCTGACAGGAGCTTCGTGCCATCGATGCCAAGGTTATCGTATTGCTCGGTGCAATGGGAGTAGGCGGTGCTGATTGGTCTGGTGGCGGCATATCAGCACGGGGTCTCTTGGGTGCCAATGCAGGTGCCAAGTGAGTTGGCTGCTTCACTGTCTAGCAGTGTTTGTGTTGGCTGGATGGTGCAGCTGGTGCCGCTTGTTTTTGTTTGGGCTACAAGTGCGCCCTCTTATGCAGTGCTGACATCTTGGGCGGTGCCGTGCCCGATGTGTTGGGCCTGTCCGCAGTGCTGACCCTCAAGGCAGTCGGTGCCGAGCGTAAGGATTGGGCTGGAGACAGTCTCGTTTGTGAGACGGACTTGTTAGAAGAGATAGAGGGATGTGATTTATCCATACCCTTCGGCTCGGATAGTGATTTTGAGGCAGTTGTTGTGTCCTCTGAAGGTGGTTGGAGAGACCTTTCATAGAGGAAGGTGTTTAGTCTGTTAGCATGCAGGCAGGATGCTCTGGCCATCAATTTGGAGCAGTGAGGGCACTTTTGTCTTTGGTGCGATTCTCCAAGGCACTTTATACATGCAGAATGCCCATCAGAGACAGGCATAGCATCCTGGCACGACTCACACCTCTTGAAGGCAGGGAGATCTCTGCATTAGGTGCAATGAAAAGCGGCGGGCCAACAGATTTTTTTTTTTT
The DNA here is from genome assembly GCA_019425775.1 of Rafetus swinhoei. Classification (NCBI taxonomy): domain Eukaryota; kingdom Metazoa; phylum Chordata; order Testudines; family Trionychidae; genus Rafetus; species Rafetus swinhoei. The sequence goes on from CM033449.1 coordinate 46,423,853, forward strand.
GGCTATAGGGTTGGGCTTAAAACTTGGAAATGTGAGGAAACTAAGTGGAATTAACTGGGTTTTTTTGTCATTTCTCTGTAGAATAGCGGGAAGGAAAGAAGCTCCATCTGCTGCCGTGGACAGTGGAGAAGGAACTGAGAGAGCTGCGCCGTGCATGCACCTAATGTACACCAATGGCACGAGGGGGAGCCACGTCACGTGCACAGTGGACACTGCTAGAAAAATCTCCGGTTGCCGGCGTGAGTACGCACCAGTACCCCCAGAGGAGCACCTACAGGGACATTACTTGAAGAACCACCAGTTAAGCTTAATGGTTCTTGCTTACTGGGAAATGGTTAACCATTACCCAGGAGCGGCCCACTGCAGGTAGAGGGCAGCTCTCCCCTTCCCACGCTTCTGGCCCCGTGTGAGGCTGCCAACTCCTAGCCTGCGTGAGCAGGGAGCCAGCAACCCAGAGTGGGACCAGAAGCAGCTGGGCGGAAGCAGTCTTTGCCCACAGCATGGGGGCCACTCCTACCCATCCCTATTTAATCAGTTAACCAGTTAAAATTAACATTTAACGGGTTAACTAATTAAATGGGATTTTACATCCCTAAAAGGCACAGATGCATGGTTTACCAGACATCTCATAAATAAGCATGCTTACATGACATATGTGCATACAAAGTCTGGAATAATAGTATGACACAACTGATCAACAGTTTTGCACTACTTTTCCATGTAATCAGTTCCAGTGATTAATTATATTTAGACAAATGAAGTTTTTAAACTATTTTTTTCCAGAAGAGCTTTTACGGATACCTGACAATTTTACTCACCCATTTATAATCATGATCATCACTATGTCAGTGTGACGGGGTGAAGCAACCCCGTCACCCGCAAACGGCCGGTGCCGCGGACGCCGGTGGAGAACCGGCGGGGTTAGCCCCAGCTGCGCTGCCGTACGCGGGAGGCGGGGCAATGACGCGTCATCAGGACGCCCCCGGGGAGCCCGGTGAGGTCACCGGCGTGACGGGCACCAGCAGGCCGGGGCACCCGGAAGTGGGAAGAGGCGCGCCGGCCGGCGCAGGGCGGATAAGAGTGCCCGAGGAGGGAGAAGAGAAAGGGGAGCAACCGGGGAGCGGATAAGGTAACCGGGGGACGAAAGGAAGGAGGAGGGCAAGGCAGGAGGTCCCGGTGGGGAAGGGCTAGCTGCCCGACCAACACCGGAGGCTACGGGCGGAAAGTAAGAGCCCGACAGCGGGGTGGTATCGGCCCAGGGAGGGGTTGCGAAGCCCGAGAGCAAGTGCGTTTAGGGGTAAACCCCCGCTTGCTACCATTGGGAGCAGAGCTCCCGGTGTTAGGGCCCTGGGCCGGGGTCCGGAGTGAGGGTGGGCCTGGACCCCCACCCCGCCCTTGGGAGGGCGACGACAGGGCGGCTGACGTCACGAGTGGCGTTCCAGAGAGTACCGTGTGACAGTCAGAGCTCCACAGTTTCTCTTTGAATTAAAAAAAAATATTAATCTGTCTTTAACAGATGATGATACCTGTAGCACAGGTAGCGCAGCAGAGACAAGGCTGTGGAGTGCAGAGCACAAACCGACCTGAAAATAGTTGTTATGTACTCTGCACGGTTCAGCCAAGCCCCTGTTGCCATTGCTCATGGTAGCTATGCCACTATTTAAACTTGCAGTAGCTTTCATCAAGCAAGGAAATCATGCCCCTAATTCATAGTGCACAGAATCTTAACAGAACTTAGGACCGCCATCTTCCTCTGAAGCAGCTGATACATTTGCTATGCCAGCGGCAAGATGAATATAAAATAGCTCAAACCTATTCCTAGCCAGTTATGTTGCAGTACAGTTGTCATGTACTGAAAATTCATAGGATCATCAAAAGTAGAGGAAGAAACAGCGCGCAGAAGAATCAAAGGAAGTATAAGGTGATGGCACAGACCCCATAATCTCTGCTCTTCCTCCTTTTCAATTCTTGGCAAATTCTCAAGAGAGTATCCCATTAATAAACTAGATATTCTGGCACACATGCAGCCTGACTTAATGAAGCTAATTAACACTGGTCCTCCAATTGACAGCTAAGTACTTTTGCTGTTATATATACACCCCGGATTCTGTAATTTCCACTCCAATTCATCTGATAAAATAGGTTTTACCTATGAAAGCTCATGACCTCGTCTATTTGTTAATTTCTAAGGTGCCACAGGACTGCTCATTGTTTTTAAAATTACAGACTAACACAGCTATCCCTCTGAAAAGAGATATTCTGGGGTGTTTTGGAGATGGAAATCTGGATTTTATTGCAGTTTTACTGGGCATTCTTTGTGCAAATCATTCTTTTCCATAATCAGGATGAGTTGACATTTTGGGGCTGCATGATCCAGCCTACAAAAAGTTGATCTTTCAAGCATACTACAGGTTGAACCTCCCGAATGTGGGATTCTCTAGTCTGGCAACATCTGCAGTCCGGCAGAGCCACAGATGTTACTGGACCAAAGAGTCCCGGAGCCAGGTGAGACAATGCAAGGGCTGAGGAGCTCTGGCTGGGCCAGGTGACATCTGGGGAGCTCCCACCCTGGCCTGGGAATCCCTGGCATGAACGGGGCTAGGTGGTAGCCAGGGAACCCCTGGTGTCAGTGGGACCAGCTGGCCGGGGCATCCCGGCCCCAGCAGGGAAACCCCGGCTGCAGCAGGGCTGCTGGCGACCGGGAGGCCCCGGCCAGAAATCTTGGGAAATCACCAGTGGCAGCAGGACCAGGGTGACCGGAGAGCCCTTGCCAGGGAACCCCAAGCTGAAGTGGGGCTGGCCCATGTGGGCATCCCTGGCCAGGGAACCCACGGAATCCCACCAGCAGCGAGGCAGCCCTAGCAGCGGGGTAGGATAGCTGGGTGGCCCCAGCTGGGAACTCTAGGGAACACTCTGTGAAAGTGGGGCCAGCAGCAGCCAAGCGGTCCCCATGGGGAACCCCGGGAGACCCTGGGGCAGTGGGCGGGCAGCAAGGTGGGGAGCCCTACACCAGCATCAACAGGGCCAGCGATAGGGCAAGGAGCCTCAAAGACAAGAAATCCGGGGGCAGCCAGCAAGGGAGCACTTACCTCCCATGGTCCAGCAAATTCCCTAGTCCAGAGCAGCTTATGTCCCAAGGGTGCTGGACCAGGGAGGTCCAACCTGTACAGTTCCACACAGCCAAAGAAGCAGTCACGAATCAGGAGACTCAGCCAGAAGTAACAGTAACCAAAGGGAAGACCTTATTCACCATTCCAGGATGTTTTGTGAGTGGATAAGATTCACAGATGTGAGATCCAGAATCATGATTCATGGATCTTCTAGATATCATACTGATCTTGTAACTGGTCTTTCAAGCCAATGAAAAGACTATTTTGAGCAGCTGTCAAAAATGCCCATACTAGGGAATGAATAACAGGACTTTGAGCTAGAAATGTAAATGGTTAACTGGTAAATTGGTAAGCCCCACTCTTAACGGGTGAGGCTTACTGGTTCTGGTTAACTGGCAGGGGCTGCTTCTGACCTGCAGGGCCCATAGCAGGCAGGGGCTGCTTTGGCTGGCCAGAGCAGCCCCTGTCCATGACAGGCCCAGCCCGGGCGCCATGCTGCAGGTTACACCCTGGCTCCCTGGGAGCAGGAGGCTGACAGAATGTATATATAAGCTTTGTTCTGCAGAGCCCGCAGCACATGTAACCATGACACCGCTAGGATTTTTAGCAGTTGCACAGTTACATTTTTAAACAACTTTTTATATTCCTACTTTGAACACTGGCTCAATGCTTGCTTGCTCAATTAAAATGTACCTCACTTTAAACCAACAAAGTCTTTACTGATCAGAACAAGGGCCGCTGGATTCAGATTACTTTCTGTAATATGAAAGCATGAGTTCCTGGATTTAGAGAACTGCTTATGTACATCTTGGCTTAAAAACATTTTGAACAGTTCTCCTCTCATCCTTCAGTACAAGGGCAAAGGGACTGGGCAGAGGTACAAGGGCAAAGGTCAAGGGCAAAGGTCAAGGTTTTCCGTAACCCCAGATGGCTTCTTGCTGAGTCAAGACAAAATTTAAGAGCTTAGCTTCAATTTACTTTCCTACAGTTTCTTTATTGACAAAGACAAACTTTAAGCTCTATACTTTGATTTCAGATATACGGTCTGGTGCTTCAAAAGAAGAGGGGGAAGAGGTGGGTGTCATCTGGGTAGGATGAACTGAAGTTTTGCTGTCTTTTGCCCTGGTTTCCTTGCCGGGGTCAGCCATGCTAGATGATTACTAAAGGAGAGTCTGATGCACATTTGACTGAGCATCTGCACACCATAATACATCACAAAGGCTTCCTTTAGATCTAGTTCCCTTGTTGAAGTCAGCTACTCTGACTCTTGCTCATGGAACTGAAGGCTCAAAGACCGTTATGCCTGCTGCTAGGCCAGCTGTCCATTGAAATGTGTCATAGGATTTCCTATAGATTTATTTCTTTCCTCTCTCCTCTAAAAGCAGCCTGTTAAAGATCATGCTTCCTACAAGCAGCTGAAGGCTGAGATACAATCAGACCCTCATACAGAAGGGTATAATGCAGCATAAACTGACAACTTTATGTACTGGGGAAAGGGCACAAATAAAGTAAAAGTTAAGGGCCTGGAAGAGGTCAGAATGGGGGAGAGGAGGCTGAAAAGAAAGTTGTTCCTTAATAGACCCGTGAAAGATGGTGGAGGTAGAAATACCAACTTCCCTTCCCAGGGTGATTTCACCACTCATTGAACTTAGCAAGAGGCTTAGATGGTCCAGAAACACTTTACATCAGCTTCGATATCTTTTTAGTCAATACATATGGTAAATGAAAATTGATAATGTTATAAAAATCAATATGTAAATACAAAAGATGAATCTTTTACTGTCCCATTTTTTAATTAAGGAACTTATGCAAGTATGATTTGGACAACAAAATATTTGATAGAATTATTTTAGTGCTTACAGTTTAGATTGAGATACCAGTCCCTTTGGGCATGCCTCCGATTCCATATAGCTGAACCAATAGAACAGATTAAAGACATGGCAATAAGAATGCAGAACAAAATTAAGATCTGAATATTTGTTATTCGTTCCACATTAGAGAGTTTAAGAGGTGGGCTTGTTGAATTCTGTGAAATACAAGAAAATTGTAAATAAGTATGAAATGTGGTACATGAGTAGTTTTCTAGTGTTTTCAAACTATCTTGTTGTGTCTCTTTCTACACATTCTACATATCTCATCATGTCAGCATAAATTTCATAATATGTATCCTGAGCATTATATCTGATCTTACAGAAAAATCATAACAGCAGCTAGTAGCAAAGTACAACATCACAAAAAATCATCTCAGTACAGAATAAACCTGCTTACAGATGTTAAGGTTGAATCAATCCATTTCAAATCACTGACCTTTGCAAATTAGAAAATGAATAAATGTAATAAAAACAAGGATAATGTATCACTAAACAAAATTTATTCATTTATTTTCACAACTACAAATCACTTGTGATATTTGAAATACCAGAAAAAAGTCATAGCATTTTGGGATTTTGACATTTCCCCTTCCCCCAACTTTCAAATGAATTAATTTCACACTGTTTCTAAAAGGATTCTTCCTTCTATGCTATGAGGAAGACACACAATAAGACAGTTTAGCAAGCAGTCCTAAAATCATACAATGGTTATCAAGCAAACTACAGTGATCCAGATTGGTAAAATCACCATTTCAATATGCATTTTAAAAGAACAGGATGTGCCTGCCACTCAAAACTTGATCTAACTCACAAAAAACAGCTTTGTTACAAATAGACTATATTTTAAATGTTACCTTGAAGCCAACATTAAAATAGATCTTTGGTCTCTTTAACTTAAAATATTGTAAAGACACAAAGAGTAAAGATGGCTTTTGTTTAACAAGAACTGTATCGAAACCTAACAAAACAGAGAATTTATAAAATATGCATATTTAAATGACAAACCTGCATGAGTTTTGTATCATGTCCAGTATAGACAACTATTCCATGAACCCACTGAGTATTTCTTAGTTGAGCTCCTCGTAGTAGAATTTGGTCAGGTCCCAGAGGAACAGTACTGGAAGAAAGCATTTTATACTTTTTCAGTATAAAATAATTCATCACCTGTTAAGCATCTCAGGTTGAGTGCTGAAAAACTTAGGGATTCACAAAATCACTATTATTTCTTAAAAATCTTGGCTACGTCACTAAGTACAAGTCTATTAAATGAGCATTTTGAAAATAATACTTAATATTAGAAATTTTCCTTTATTTTGTATAATATCATGAGAAATATCTTCAGAGAGTCATATGTATTTATAAATTGAAATTCATCCATTCTTAAGAGGGGTAGCCATGTTAGTCTGTTTCAGCAACAACAATGAGAAGTCCTGTGATACTTTAAAAATTAACAAATTTATTTGGGCATAAGCTTTTGTGGGCTGGAGTCCACTTATTCAAATGCATAAAATGGGACACTTCAATTTGGCAGGGATATATACACATAGAAAGACTGGAGTGTCACATTACTGTGAGGAAGATCAATGCTAACAAGGCCAAGTCAAGTGGATATGGCCCACTCCCAACAGTTGATGAGGTGAGAATACCAAAAGAGGTGGAAATTACTTTCTGTAGTGAGCTAGCCACTCCCATTTTCTATTCAGACCCAGTCCGATGGTGTCAAATTTGCATATGAATTCCAGCTCTGCAGTTTCATACTGAAGTCTGGTTCTGACATTTTTTTCTCAAGTATGGCAATTTTCAATTCTGTTAGTGAGTGTCCAGAAAGGTTGAAGTGCTCTCCTACTTGTTCCTGATTGTTACTATTCTTGATATCTGATTTGTGTCATTTATTCTTTTGTGTAGAAACAATTCAGTTTGGCCAATGTATAGATCAGAGGGGCATTTATGTGGCCACGTCCTATGATGGTGTCACTTGGGTAGATATGTGGACACAACCAACTATTCACCACACAACACAAAATAATAATCCAGAAACCATTCCCTACAACAAATCCCATTGCCAGCTCTGTCCACATGGCTACACAAATGACAGCAATGCCCCTTGCCATGTAATTTTCCAAATTAATTCTTAAATGACTCCAATAATGTTATTTGAACTATCACATTAGGACATTTCAAATACAGCATATCAAACAAACATATATCCTTTATACACATGATCCTCTATTTAAAATTTATAGTAATCTGATTTTTTTTAAGTTGTATGTTCTTTACTTTCAGATTGCAAAACAAACTGATAATATTTGTATCGGTTAACGTATGTACTTCAATTAAATAGTATTCTTCATAAAGCAGCATTATGAAAATATACATATTTTTGATTTTCTCTTGCTAATTTTCTGCTCTCATTTCTAGAAAACTGATGCAATGAAGCCTGTTTTCTTCCATTCCCTTTACACAGTAGCAGTCTAAATGTTTCCAGCATCCTTAGAGGATGTTGTCCATGTTCATGATTTTGGGGTCCAGATTACAAAAGGAGGAAATCTATCCACACTTTCCTTTGCATATTGCTTCACTTTGCATCTAAGCTCTTCCAAGCAATCTTGCCCAAGGCATAATCTCTACGCAAGACATGAAGGCCTAGGAGCTGCAAGTGAGGATGAACCAATGACAATTTTTCCAAAAAATTCCTAGATTCTTCAATCTATTTCCACTTGCAATGCCTTCACAAAAATGAAGGGCTTGACTAAACTATGAAAATGTTTCTGCCAGATCCAACAATGTTAGCAGAGCAGCTGAAGAGACAAGCTGTAATGGAAGTCAGAGCCTCTATCTTGAATCCTATCTTCTTCATTAATCAGTTAAGCCTTAAGAGACTTAAACCTACATGGACTCTTCCTCATCTTTTTTCTTACTATGAAGACTATGGAACAGAATCCTAATAACTTTCTATAAACAGATTCTATCAGGCCCACCGACAAGGGGGGAAAAGAATGCAGTTGCCCTGAGGCCCGGCAATTCAAAAGGACCTGGGACTCCTGGCTGCCACCTCTGCTACTGCCTCGCCTCCTCTGAATTGCCGCTGGAGGACCAGAGCGCTGCTCCACATAGCTCTGGGTGGGGGGGTGGAGGCACGGTGCAGGCAGCGCTGAGGGCTGACTGCCCTGATCCTGTCCCTTCTGCCCAAGGCCCGACCCCTTCCAAGGGGCGCAGAACCAGCCCCCCCCCCGCCCGCCACACCTTGTCCCAGGTCTTGCGGTGGCCATTGGCCCTGCTGGATTCTATTGCTTCCAGCTATAGGAGGTACAAGATCTCCAGCAGGATGATTTTATGTTTCTCATCATCTTTCAAGGTTGAAGAGCATATAAAGAAAAGATGTGGGGGGAGCTTAGAACACCAGAGGATATCTGTGATACTTGAATGAAATATGTTAAAATGTGGAATATCTTGCCTCTGAGATCTATTTCTGGACAGAGGCAGTCACTGTTGCAATCATACTGCTTGGACTGGAAGACAGATAGATTTGGAATTATTCCCTGAGATGAGTTTTCTCAATTGTTTCAGATCTTGGTATTATCGATAGAATAATGGAAGACCATTCTCTCTCTCTCTTATACTTTCGTTTTGCATATGAATGAAGGAAACTTCAGCTTTTGTACAATGATTTGTCCTTCTTAGACTTGGACTGAAGAGCAAAGACTTTGATTTGTATGTGTTAAATATTACTTCACTCTGAACAAGAAGAATTTGCTTTGAATAGTTACCTATTGTTGAGATGTTAAACCAGGTTTGGGGCCTGACCACTAAATTAGTAGCCAGAGATCTTACTGACAGCCTCATGGGGTCTATGAATTCATCCATTATAACTGCAGTAGCTAAAGATATTTTCTTTACTATTGTATTGAATTTGTCCTATTTCTGGGGGTTAAGATTTGGTTACTGGAACAGGATACAATGGCTCTAGCAAAGCACATTGCTTCCAATAGGGCTATCAAGTAGCTGAAGAAGCTCTGAAGTCACTTCTAACTGGCGCTTCTACCTTCCTGTCTAGAAGATTATTTAGGATGAAATTGTCTCTTTGTCAAGGTTGAAACTGCTAGATTCTATGATCCTGTAGATTTTCAGGGCTTGGTTGACCAGCACTTTTCCCTTTATCAAGCATTTCCTAACCCCAACTAATGATCTTAAAAGGAGACATGAAGGGGGATGGTAAAGTTGTTTTAGGTTTGGTTATCAGGTATTTGCTTGTGATTTTAACCCGTTCATCCTATTTTTCTGGCCAGATTTTAACAGTGGCCACTATCTTTCCTCTCATGGTTTCAAAAATGTCTGGGGGAAGAAATCTTCAAAAGAGGCTAGTAGGTCTCCTCCTAAAGCTAGATTTTATTATCCAAAGCCAAGAGCGCCTCAATTATTTGAGGGAAGAACCAAAGATCATGGAAGAAGAAGTTACTCACCTTCATTCAGTAACAATGGTTCTTTGAGATGTGTCCCCATGGGTGCTCCACTCATGGTGTCGGACTCGTCCCGGCGCCGCGGCTCAGAGACTTGCTTAGCCGTGCTCTCCTGGACCGCGCATGTGCAAGCAGCGGCTCGCGTTGTTTGCGCCTTTCATCTGTTGCATGTGGTCCGGCCCCGCTCAGTTCCTCTCAGCCGCCCAAGCATCCGTAATGATAAAGAGTCAAATTCCAGAGCGGGGAGGAGGGTGGGTCGTGGAGCACCCACGGGGACACATCTCGAAGAACCATCGTTACTGCACGAAGGTGAGTAACTTCTTCTTCTTCTTCTTCTTCTTCTTCGAGTGGTCCCTGTAGGTGCTCCACTCATGGTGACTTCGGAGCAGTACCCAAGCGAGAAATGCACTTCGGAATTAAGGTTTATTAACAGGAGGGAGTACTGCCATTGCCACCAAGGAGTCTGAAGTCCAATGATGCAGTATTGCATAATGTCTCATGAAAGTCTCATTGGAGGACCACGTTGCCACTTGGCAAATGTCCCAAAATGGTAGTCCTCTTAAAAAAGCTGTAGATGTGACCACTGCTCTCGTGGAGTGTGCTTTAGGTTGAGCTGGGAGTGGCTTATTATGTAGAGAATACCATGTAGTAATGCATGTCACTATTAAGTTCGCAATGCGTTGGGAGGACAATGATTGACCCTTGGAACGAGCCACCAGTGTAACTATAAGGCGGTCCGTTCTGTGGAAATCTCGCGTTCTGTCCATATAGAAAGCTAGAGTCCTGCGTATATGAAGGGTATGCAGAGTTGCCTTACGTGGTGAGGTATGCGGTTTGGGGCAGAAACAGGGAAGCACAATGGGCTCGTTGATATGAAAGTCCGAGCATATTTTGGGAAGGAACGCTGGGTGAGATCTTAACGTGACCGAGTCCTTTGTAAATATGGTATAAGGCGGTGATGACATGAGGGCCACCAGTTCACTTACTCTACGTGACGAAGTCAAGGCTAGTAAAAAGAGAAATTTAATTGTTAGCAGGTGTAGTGAGGTTGCAGCCAATGGTTCAAATGGGGGACGTGTCAATGTATCTAGCACCAAACTGAGATTCCATGAAGGCAGTGGAGGCCTCCGTGGTGGGTTAAGATTCGTAAGCCCCCTCAGAAACCGTTTCGTCATGGGGTGAGAAAAAAAGGAAAACCCGTCTATCGTGCAGCAAAAGGCAGTAATTGCTGCTAAATGTACTCATAAGGAGGCTATAGATAGACCCTTTGAGGCTATACTAGACCCCTGTTACTAGTATATAGTCGAGTATCTTATGTAACGGTGAAGTATGGGGGTCGATATAATTTTCGGCGCACCAAGCCTGAAATCTAGTCCACTTAGTAGAATATGTGGCCCGTGTAGAGTCCTTTCTGCTGGACATTAGTACATGTTTGACTCGATCGGAACAGAGGGTCTCGGGTGCCGTAGAGAGTCGTTGCGTTGAGTTAGTAGATTCGGGGCAACGGGAAGACGGTATGGTGTTTTGATCGACAGCTGGTGAAGCATCAAATACCATGGTTGGCGAGCCCAAGCTGGAGCAATGAGGGTCACATGAGCCACGTCCATGGTGATTTTTTCTATGAACATGGGTACAAGTACAACTGGCGGGAAGGCATAAAGTAGAGATGCTCCCCAATGAAGGATAAAGGCATCTCCCAAGGAGTGACGACCTATTCCTGCTCTGGAACAATATTTCGGACACTTCACACTGTCTTGTGTTGCAAACAAGTCTATTGATGGAAAGCCCCAATGGCGGAAAATCCGGTACAGAATGTCGGTTCGGATCTCCCATTCGTGATCGTGGGAAAACTGCCTGCTTAGTGAATCTGCAATGACGTTGTTGACTCCAGGTAAGTACAACACTATGAGGAACGTGTCGTTGTGGATACACCAGTTCCACAACTGAATCACTTCCGCGCAAAGAGATCGAGAACGGGCTCCGCCTTGTCTGTTGATGTAATACATGGTTGCAACTTTTTCTGTAAGCACTCTGGTTGTTGTGCCCCTTATATGCAATTTGAAATGCTTGCATGCATGAAATACTGCCCGTAGCTCGAGTATATTGATGTGCAGGAATATTTCTGCCTTGGACTACCTGCCCTGAACTGTTAGGTTGTCCATGTGGGTGCCCCATCCCGTAAGGGAGGCATCGGTGGTTATTTGTTTTGATGGTTGGGGCCGGTGAAAAGGGACACCCCGCAAGAGATTTTCTGGTTTGGTCCACCATTGGAGGGACCCCCGACGTGTGGTGGTAACACTTCCAACTTGTGGATGCTGTGTTTCGCCAGAGTATAGACAGAGGCTAGCCAATGCTGGAGACATCGGAAATGTAACCTTGTGTGTCGAATGACGAGAGTGGCAGCTGCCATGTGGCCCATCAACTGTAAGCAGGTGCATACTGGCATCATTGAAGGATGTGTGACAGTGTCTACTAGGTCCTGGCTTGACTGGAAACGTTCTGCTGGTAAGTATGCAATAGCTGCCTTCACATCTAGTTGTGCTCCTATGAAAATCAAGTTCTGAGTCGGTTCCAGTGACGATTTTTGTATGTTTATAACGAGACCGAGAGATTGAATGTTCGGGTTGTTATTTTCACCGACTCGCATGTCTCTGCATAAGTACGACCCCTGAGGAGGCAATCGTCCAGGTAGGAAAAGATCGTTACACCTACTTTGCGCAGGTGGGCTGCTACCACTGCTAAGGTCTTGGAGAATACCCTGAGAGCACATGCCAGCCCAAATGGAAGTACTTTGTACTGGAAATGTTCATCTGCTACTATAAACCGAAGAAATTGTCTGTGTGCCACATGCATTGCAATGTGGAAGTAAGCATCCTGTAAGTCGAGGACTGCGATCCAATCTCCCTCGTTCAGTGCTGGTATAATTGTAGCTAGGGTGACCATTTTGAAGTGTTGTTTCTGGAGGTATCGGTTTAGATTTCGTAGGTCCAAGATGGGTCTCCATCCTCCATTCTTCTTTGGAGTGAGGAAATATTGAGAGTAGAACCCTTTTCCTTGGAATTCCTTGGGCACTCTCTCTATTGCTCCAATGGTGAGCAAGCGATGGACCTCTTGTTTCAACCAATTCTCGTGAGATGGGTCCCTGAAAAGGGATGTGATGGGTGGGGTAGTTGGGGGAATTGAAATGAAGGGGATGGTGAGACTGGAAGCTACAATTTCCAACACCCATTTGTCCGTGGTGATAGTAGACCAATGGTGGTAATACGGCCTTAGACAATGTTGAAAAAGGAGTGAGATAGCAGCTTTGTTTGCATCCTCGACTAAACCTTCAAATTTGTTGTTTTGTAGACAGCTTGTTAGAGGTACGGGCAGGCTGCTGTCACCTCCGCTGAGGACGCTGCCGGAATCGTTGATGTTCCAGGGTGCAAGGTTGTTGCCTATGGAAGGAGAAATCATATCTTCTTTGGTAAGTATAATAGCGCTTTTGCCTGAAGGGGGGCGTATACATCCCTAGTGTGCGAACTGTAGTTCGGGAATCCTTCCCTGAGTGCGGGACCTCGTCCGTTTTGCTAGCGAAGAGTTTATGCTTGTCAAAGGGCAAGTCCTCAACCTTCTTCTGGAGTTCTTTTGGGACTACCGCTGATGATAGCCATGAAAATCTTCTCATTGCCACCCCTGTAGCGGTGGCTCGTGCGGCAGTGTCCGGCACATTCATGGCGATTTGTAATGCGGCTCTACATGAAGCATATCCCTCTTGCACTATGGATTTGAGCAATGGTCTTTTTGAGTCAGGGAGATGCTGTAGAAGGTCTGCTAATTTTGAATAATTATCAAAATTATGATTGGAAAGGAGAGCAGAATAGTTGGCAATACACAGTACTAATGTGGCTGAAGAGTAAACTTTTCTTCCAGAGATATCTAACTTATCTTTTCCTTTTTCTGGGAATTTCTGTATTGTGGTACTTTCGATCTATGCTGTACCATGTCGACCACCAATGAGTTAGGCTGGGGGTGATTTAACAAAAAATCCAATACTTCCTATCCGCTTTTTTACTCCTTGGGGAAGCGGATGCTGGAGTTTCCCATATTTCCTCCGCAACCTCCATGATCGCCTCATTGATGTGAAGTGCGATTCTACTCTGGTGCTGTGGGCATAGGTTCTTCAAGAGACGGTGTTGTTTCATTCGAATGTCTCCTAACTGTACCTCCTGGCTATCTGCACTGCGTTTGAAGTGATCCTGAAATTGTTTCAGGTCATCGGGCGGAGAGACGTCGCCTGGAATCACTGCCTCATCTGGAGAGGATGATGAGTGGTCTGTTGGTGACGTGCCCTGCTGAGGGTCCTCTGGATCAGACAGTTGTCCCTCTTCTGGCTCCGACTGCTCCAGTTGAATCGTTGGGCTCTTTGGAGGAGGAGGCAGTGAATGTTCATGTTGAGGCTCTGGAGGTAAGGGTCGAGAATCGGGAAATGAACAGCAACATGTGTGTCTCCTGTAGTATTGGGAGGTCCAATCATGATGAGGAGGGTCATAATACGTCCTATGGTAATGACCATAGTATCGTTCTGAGTGTGTTGGGGATGAGTGCCAAGAAGATAACACACTACTATGTCTTATATAGTAATGATGCCTTGGTGACCGGATAGGCGATCGTGAATAATGCAGTGAATGCCGTGGAGATGAGGACTGTGATGGAGAGAGTCTCTTCTCTCTATACCTTGGTTCCCTATAGCAGGAGTAACGATCAGGGGACACTGCGTGCCGGATTGTGGTGCCAGTGACATAACTGTGGGGAGGGGGATGGCCCCGGAGAGAAAGTTGGGGAAGGAGAAACGAGCCCTGGATGCATGGTCATATGTGCAAGGGCTTCTTCTGGTGTCGCCATGATATTCCCCTGCAGCGGTGCCGGGGAATGCGGTGCCGAGTGTGCCTGCTCTGGCGCTGGCGAGGTTGTGGTCTGCGGTTTAAATGTTGCCGGTGCCGGTGGCGCCAGTGCTGCAGCCATTGAGACTGTTCCTGCTGCCGGTGTTGATGTGCCCAGTGCCGCTGATCCAGCTGCCCCATGTCGGTTTCCATGGTGCTGATGCCGATTGCGCTCTCGGTGCCGTGGGTGGCGGGTTTTTTCTGTTGGAGGCCGGCGTCCGCCGAGACCCTGCAGTGGTTGTCCCTGACATGCCCGGACCATCTTTCAAGCCCCGTCTGGGGCTAAAAGCCGCTGGGAGAGATCGGGTTAGAGACGGCTTAGACTTTTTTGGGGCAGATGCCTCAATCGCAGTAGTACTGCGCTTGTGCCCAAAAGGGATAGGCAAATCAGCAGGCTGTAATGCCTTATCCATTGTAAGCATTTTTAACCGTCTCTCACAGTCTTTACGGGCTCTGGCTGTCAGCTTACAACACTGCTGACACCTTTGTGGTACGTGTGCTTCTCCTAAGCACCGTATGCATGCCTCATGCCCGTCTGACACTGGCATGGGCCCCCGGCACAGCATACATTTCTTAAAACCTGGGGAACCAGGCATTTCTGACAGAGGGCTATTTCTCGTTGAGTAAATATATTTTTTAAGAAGAACTATGAACAATAATACAGCAAAGACTAATTGTAACTTGGTATGCTATTAACTATTTACAGATTAAACCTAAGGAGAAACTCTGAGGAAGAGATGGAGCTCCGTCCACGACCGAGGATGGTTGGAAAGAACTGAGTGGGGCTGGACCGTGCGCAACAGATGAAAGGCGTGAACGGTGCGAGCCACTGCTCATGCATGTGCAGTCCGGTGGAGCGCAGTCTGGCGGAGCACAGATATGCAAGTCTCTGAGCCGCGGCGCTGGGACGAGCCCGACACCATGAGTGGAGCACCCACGGGGACCACTTGAAGAAGAATTTGAAGATTTTCTGAAGTGCTTTTTTCCTTCTTCTACCTTTTTTTGTAGGGTCACCCAAGTTAGGTCACTGGTCTCTTTTCTGTTGTTCCTTTTTAGCTCTTACCCCATTAGGCAATGGCATATCACACCATCTGATACATAAGTGGAAGAGAAAAGTAGGAAACATCCCCAAAGATCCTAGATCTTAGGACTGTAAAAAAGAAAGTGAGAAAATATGCCATGTACCTTTCAAGTGTTTCAAATACTCTCTTTTTCGAATGTAAGATGTATCTCCCTTTATAGACCAGCTTGAAGACCATTTTGACTTACCCCTGACAAATTTTTGACTGGCACAGTATTTTGGCATATCCCAAGAATGGAAGAAGGCTGACACGCACTTATGGAAGTGTCTTCAGTGGTGTACTTCTGTTTAAAAGAGGATTCGGAGGTCTTAACAAGTCATCAGTCTCAGAGCCTAATCCTGAGGCATAACAAGGGTCCAAAGACTAGAGCTATTATGGTAGAGCTTCACTTCAGAGGCTATTGAGAGGATTTCCTTATCAGTTGGAGCACCTCTTAGTGCTAGCCTTGCCTTCTACTATGGTGGGAGAACAAACAGAAAGAAGGAACGCAGCAGGACATCCCATTAAGGGACTAGAGTCCTTGAATTTTCTTTTTTCTAATGGAGAGGAGAAAATGGGGGAAAACATTTTGATCACTGATGCCCTAAAATCAGCTTTAAAAGATGAGATTATAACTGATAATGTGAAAACACCAAACTGTCACTCCAGTTGCCCTATCAGGAATCACTAAAGCAAAAGGGGCACTACTAAGCCCTTAAAGCTGGTGGACAAGTCTGACCTACTTCCAGGCTTGCATTGTGCCAGACATGAAAAGGCACAATGCAAATATCTTAGATTGGGGAAGAGGTCAGGATCCAGAAAAATATTTACCCATAATCTTGTTCTCTGAAGGTACATATTATACTAGAGCCACACTTTTGGGACTTATCCTTCTGTACACAAAACATGTTCCAAAAACTCCAAAATTAAATTTCTGAAATTATAAATCACTTTACCAACAGATAGCATGCTCCTACATGCTGGTGAGGCATAAGAGCCATAGCACTTCCAACATTATTTTTTAACCAAATTAAAGAATTTTAATGAAATTTAGAACAAAAATGCACTTTTTCCCCTCAGAGGAAAGAGGATGGAGGTGTGGATCAATTATAATTATTACCTTCAGAGAAGAATTATAGGTAAGTGTTTTGCTCTTCTTTAATAACAAGTACTGTAGAATTATAACAGATCCACATTCTTGCAACTGAAAACTCCAGGAATACATCTGTAAGAAATCAGTAAATAAAAATGAAATAAAAACAAAAAGTTGATTACAGGATAAAACCCCCAACTTCATAAATGAAACCCTTATCACTAAATATAAAAAGGAAAATTATTGTATATTGAGAAATAAAATACCTTTCAACCCTTGAACTACAGGAACAGAGAGTATATAAATAAGACTTGGGGGATGAAGAACTGGGCTACTCTGAACATACGGGTTCATTTTGTCAAACTAATAGGCCATCCTCACTTTTACAGCATCAGGTAACTTAAGAACTCCCATGAAGCTATTTTACAGAGCTGTGTATTGAAACCACCCTGAGGCTTGTCCATCTTTAGATGGCTACCTTATGAGGAATAATCAGAAATTAGGCAGACATACAGACACAATTCTCTTGAACACAATTTTACTTAATGTGTTTTTGTCAAATTAAACAAGAATTTAGATACACAAGGGATTCGGTCCATTCCAGACACAAGCCGAGAGACCTTTTTATGTCCAACTTCCAAAAGAGAGACTCCCCAAGTAAAACATGAGGGAATGGAAGACATTAGTAGGATGAGTGATTCAGATAAATTTCAAAAAAATCATTTTGGAATGAATTTATAATTAGCTTTGCCTATATTTATATTAATTATTAGCATCTGAAAGTCAATTACTATATGATCTAAAGTTCCTGGAATCACAAATATAACTTTTTACATTAGACTTTTAGCTGAAAATGAAGTTATGTTAGCAGAGGACAGATTTAGCTGTTTGTTCCACAATCCAAGAGCCTTAACAATAATTTTAAATATATATATATATATTGAGTTTTTTCTCAGATGTTTACTTACCCATGCCCATCTAGTCTGATATTTCCAACAAAATCATATAGATGTCGATTTGGGCTTTCACATTCAATTCTGCCCAAAAGTCTCATCAAACTGTCAATGTCTTTTATATCTGATGTCAATGGCAAGCCCTATAAATAAAGTTTGTTGTAACATTATATTATAAAATTACTTTACAATAAACAAAATATAAAATAGTAAGTTAACCTATATATTATACAATAGATTGCGTCTGGCACTGCACATATTGCAAAAGCAGGGGAAGGAAGTTTCAATGTTGGCGTCCATAGAGATGTCAGCAGAATGGTATCAGGTAGCATAGGTACAGCTCTTGGCCAGTAATACAGTAGCACAAGCTTCTTGAAAAAGATGGGGATGAAAGACAGAGTCATAACTCCAAACATCCATCCTCACTAGACAGTGGCAGTAGCTTCTTTGTAAAGGCCAAAGAAGGTGGCATCTCTTTAGCTAAAAGTTTTTTTCCTACTGAAAGATGTGGAAGAAGTGGTTTAAGGAAGAAGAGGACTGTCAGAAGACTAATGAGCTAACCAACGAAGGAAACAGGAAGGACAAATCTAGATACATAAGAGAGTATCCCAGTGAGAGGGGTAGATAGGTAGTGTATTTGCACAAAAGTTATTTTCTCTGTGCAATTCTATAGCTCCCAGACACAGTAGGTACGTCTAGACTACATGGCTCCGTTGACGGAGCCATGTAGATGACTGTACTCAGAGCTGTACCCAAAAAAGGGAAATGAAGCGGTGATTTAAATAATCGCCGTTTCATTTAAATCAAAATGGCTGCCGCGCTGTGCCGATCAGCTGTTTAGCGGCACAGTGCGGTAGTCTGACGCTCGCGTCGACAACGGAAGCCCTTGTCGACCACTCCTGGTAAACCTCATTCCACGAGGCATAACGGGGCGGTCAACAAGGGCTTCCCTTGTCGACCGCGGAGTGTCCAGACTACCGCGCTGTGCCGCCAAACAGCTGATCGGCACAGCGCGGCAGCCATTTTGATGTAAATGAAGCGGTGATTATTTAAATCGCTGCTTCATTTCCCTATGTCTAGAAACCTCATCTACATGGCTCCGTCGATGGAGCCATGTAGTCTAGACATATCCAGTAGGTTAGAGCGTCAATTGATATAAATCAATGTATCACCATAGAGGAGAAAACATTCTGCATCCTTCAAAAAGCTGATAAATCTGCATCATGTTCTCTCTCTGACTCTTACAAGAAATTCTGGGGTAGTCAGATTGCCACTCTTGTCCTTCACCATGCTTTTCCCTTCCAAAAAATTAAAAAGCTTCTGTCTTGGATAGTTTAGACACAACAAATCCTGCATCTGGGCAGGTGTAACACCAAATAACTCTTGCAGTGCCTTTTAACCTTATAATTTTTTTATATTCATTTAAAATTATCATAATTACTTTTCTAGATGCCTCAGGCCTGATCCACACTGGGAGTTTAGGTCAAACTTAACCACATTAGGTCAAATTTGTAAACAATGAGTCTAAACCACCAAGGGTATGTCTACACTAGCCCCCTAGTTTGAACTAGGAAGGCTAATGAGGGCGACTGAAATTGCTAATGAAGCGCGGGATTTAAATATCCCGCGCTTGATTAGTATATTCCCGGCCGGTCGCCATTTTGGAAACCGACTAGCCGAAGTAACTGCCTGCGTCTACACGGGCAGAGAAGGGATTCGAGATAAACCCTTAGTTCGAATTAACTGTTACTCCTCGTGGAATGAGGTTTAACAGTTAATTCAAACTAAGGGGTTTATCTCGGAATCGCACTTCTCTGCCGCATGTAGACGCAGGCAGTTACTTCGGGCTAGTCAGTTTCCAAAATGGCGACTGGCCGGGAATATGCTAATCAAGCGTGGGATATTTAAATCCCGTGCTTCATTAGCAATTTCAGTCGCCCTCATTAGCCTCCCTAGTTCGAACTAGGGGGCTAGTGTAGACGTACCCCAAGGCTGTTAAAGTCAATTTCTGTATTTCTATATACACAAGGAGTAACCACTAAATTCGATCTTGCCTGGTCGACTTTCTGGTAATGCAGACACATAGCTGTGAAAGTCAATGTTTTTGGCCTCCGGGAAGCGTCCCACAGAACCCCATGGTGACTGCTCTAGCCACAATTCTGAACTCTACTGCTCTGAAGGTAAACAGGAAAAACCCCAGGAAAATTTGAATTTCATTTCCTGTGTGCCAGCATGGCGAGCAGACCTCAGAGCAAGCAGCACACTTAGAAGCACACCTGACTATAAGTTCCATAAATTCAAATTCCATGAATTCAAATTCCATGAGCTCCATGAGTTCCCATGGGTCCAGATGAGCACACAACATGAAGTGTGTATGAGATCCTAGCCCTCATGTCTGTGTGGGGAAAGGAATCTGTTCTTGCAGAACTATGAACCAGCAAAATAAATATTTTTGCCAAGCTTGCAAAGGGCATAGAGGAAAAAGTAGGAGAAGCTATTAGACGATACCTCTGCAGTAAACTTCCATTTGTTCATCCCAAGGAAGCATGGCTTGAGACCTTGCACTGCACTGCTCTGCCCCCATGCCTGGACCACCTCTCCCCTCCCTCCTTACTGCCACTCCTGCGGGAAGGGAAAGTTGCACTCTCTCGGCAAATGCGGATGTCCAACACACAGATGCCACGTGAACTCCTTCCTTGGGGGAGTCAAGGGCTGCCACACACTCAACCTCCCCCAGACATGTATCATGAAGCAAAAGGCTATCCTTCTCAAGGTGATCACCACCCTTCCCCCCGAAGTTCCTGCCCTGGACTCTTTTTCTGTCCTTGCTGTGTTCTCTTAATAAAAAGGCATTACTTGTGAACAGTCTCTTTATTGCTTGTATTAAAGGGACTAGGGGTTACAGGCAAGCACATTGAATGCAGGGGCACCTCATTGACAGCAACATGCATGACTCTCAAAACTGGCCATTCATAAAACTGTCTTTCAAAGCCTCTCTGATTTGCATTGCCCCTCACTGTGCTCTTTTATTGCCTTGGTGTCTGGCTGCTCAAAATCCCTGCCTAGGTGCTGTGCCTCAACTTTCCACTCTGACAGATATGTTTTCCTCTTGATTTCATAAGTATTATGGAGCACACAGCAGGCTAAACACCACAATTGCATTTGCTGAGGTTTAACCTAGTTAGTAGACTGCAGAAACATGCCTTTAAATGCCCAAAAGCACATTCCGCCACCATTCTGCACTTGCTCAGCCTGTAGTTGAACTGCTCCTTAACGTAATCCAGGCTGCCCATGTACAGCTTCATGAGCCACAAGAGCAAGGGGTAGGCTGGGTCACCAAGAATCACTACTGGCATTTCAATGTCTCTGATTGTAATATTCCAGTCTGGAAAAAAAAGTTCCAGCTTGCAGCTTGCCAATGAAGCAAAAGTTCCTAAAGATGTGCATGTCATGCACCTTTCCCGACAATCCCTCGTTGATGTTGGTTAAACTACTCTTGTGATCCACCACTTCTTGCAGCACTACTGAGAAGTACCCCGTGTGATTTATGTACTCCTTTGCAAGGTGGTCTGGTGCCAAGATGGGGATGTGCATTTCATCTCTTGCCCCACCACAGTCATGGAACCCCAGCACAGGAAAGCCCTCCACTATGTTCTTCATGTTTCCCAGAGTCACTACCCTCCGGAGCAGAAGAGTACTGATTGCTTTGGCTTCTTGAATCACAGCAGCCCCAACTGTAGATTTTCCCACTCCAAATTGATTCCCAACTGACTGGTAGCTGTCTCGTGTTGCAAGCAAGCTTCTATAGGGCTATTGTCACGTCTCAACTTTCAGAGCAGGTCTCATTCTGATATTGCTGCGTGTCAGGGCAGGGGAAAGCAATTCACAAACTTCCATGAAAGTGGACTCACGCATGTGAAAGTTTTGCAGCCACTGCCGATCTTCCCATAGCTGCATCACTATGCAGTCCCACCAGTCTGTGATTGTCTCATGGTACCAGAACTGGCACTTCACTGTGACAAGAGGATCGAATGCTGCCAGCATCTGTTAATCACTTATCTCAAGTGCTTCACAAAAGAGTATGTTCATGGCCTCCTGAGATTCTTCCTCATTCTGGCGGATCCTGGATACATTCTGGACATACTCCAGCATTAGGTGCACCAGAGTTATCATCATCATAATGTTTTGATGCACAACAGGATCCACAATGGGTTCCATGCTTATGCTGCTATGGCATTTGTGTGGATAACCAAGAGAAAAAAGGGTGCAAAAAGTCTGTTTGTTATTGGTCTGAAGCAGGAGTAAGGGAAGAAACGAGTGCATTATCAGCCACTGAAATTTACGCAGAACCACCTGATACACGGTTTTGGTCTCAGTGTGCACTGGGAGCATAACCCAGAATGCAAAGGGGTGCAGGCACTATGGAATAGCTATCTACATTGCATCACTCTCAAAGTTGACCATAGCCACCCTACAGGGAATGCACTACTTTTGAATAACATTGAATTCTTGCGCACAGTGGGGAGATACATCTTTGACTTTACAAAATCAGGTGCTAAAAATCAACCTTACTAAATTCGACCTTATCTCTCAGTGTAGACATGGCCTAAGATGCTTTCACACACCTTCAACTATAATTTGTACATAAGTAACTGAGCTCTCTCTCCACCCTGGCACTCTCCTGTTTTTCAATCTCAAACTCAAAGCAACGAAAAGTGAACCTCAAATCTCTTTGAATCAAATTCTCTCCATTGCTTGCTTTCTTCACAATTGTGAATAGCTTAATTCTCCTAGTCACACAGACTTACAATCTTTATGCCATATTACCTAAATTCATCCATCTCACCTTATTTCAATACTGCCAACAATTCCTTTCCACTGTATCTACAAAATCTCAGTAATCTGACACTATCTTTCTAACTCTCTAGTCAAAATTCTTGTCTTTGTGTTGATTATCTCCTATATCACTACTCCAATTTCCTCACTATCTGCTCTCCCTTACCATTGTTACCCTCAAGACTCAAGTCTGCTCCACTCTAGTTCCCTTCTTTCTCTACCTATATTTCTTGCATCACAAATGCCTTTGTAGCCTACTCCTTTTGTCTCCTATTGTGCATTTTTCCCACACCATTCTTTAAGTATGGGAATGAAATTTTCAAAATTGACTAAGGGTGTGTCTAGACTACAGGGCTTTTTTGAAGAAAGTGGCCTTTTTTCGAAAAAAACTTCCCCTGCGTCTAGATTGCTGTTGCTTTCTTTTGAAAGTAAATCGAAAGAACACGGCAGTTTTTTCGACCGTGGAAAACCTCATTTTACAAGGAAGAATGACTTTTTCCGAAAGTGCTCTTTCAAAAAAAGGCGCTATGTAATGCAAACTGTGCTTTTTCGAAGGAGAGCATCCAGACTGCCTGGGTGCTCTCTTCCGAAAAAGCGGCTTGCTTTTTCGAAAGTACTGGTTGTAGTCTAGACGCTCTTTTTCAAAAGAGGCTTTTTCGAAAGTATCTTTCGAAAAAGCTTCTTTCTAAAGAGTCTTGCAGTCTAGATGTAGTCTAAGTGATGTAAAAGCCTTTATTCCATATAAAAACTGAATTAGACACTGAATGACAGTCAGGCTTTTGAATGCCTATGTTATTTTTTAAAATAGGCCTTAGGGTCTAAATATCTTTAAAATCTGCTCCATTCCTAAGTCACTTTTAGGATTTGAACATTTTACCTTTTTACTCACTAACAAGCCCACTGTGAACTTTTTCACATTCAAATCTCTCTTTAACATTCATCACTTTGTGAAGTTTGCCCCAAATAAGCTTCCTAAAACTCGATTTTATATATTTCTTAACAACAGTACATACTTACTTAGAAATAACTGTACATGGAAAGGTACACAATAAAATATTTAAAATACCTGTAACTAATATATTGAAATATATATACATTCTTACCTGTCGTATTTTTAGGTTTGTTTCACCGTCTAAATTTGATGTTTCAATGTAGCACATGGCTTGTGGCTCACTTATTTTAGAAAAAAAAAAGCAATTATCTTAAATAGACAACAATATAAAATATATTGACATGTAAAAGCTTTCTGTAATCTCTTAACATATATTAATTTAAAAAAAAAAATCCTCCAGATAAAAATCTGCTAGTAACAAATATTTCTGCAAAATTATGAAGTCATTCACATTTTCAGAAAATCTGCCATAAATTCTTTATCAAAACTATTAATAAAGAAACGCGTATATATAATTGGAGTTTTCTGAGAAAGCTACCTCTTCAAGGTTCACATGTGCTCACAAATTTACATTTAACAGCTGATCAGAATATTCCAGATATTTCAAGTTCATTTGCAAATGGTTTCTTACTATATGTCTTTTTAATAGACATGCAAAACTGATATACTACCATATAGCTTCCAAAGATGTCTTACTTCTTTTTTATGTAAATCCTGTTCTCAAGGAATGAGATTATAAATTTGAGCTCGTGCAAGATATTGCATCTGGAGTCATGCATTTATTCAGACACACACTAATAAGTGGTTCATACTATAATACCCCATCATGTATTGTCATCACACTATATATCCTATGACAACAGACTTAGGCTCTTAAATATTAGCTAAAAGAATAATATTTTTTATTCTTAACAAGACCTTTTCAGATACATTATTCCCATTTTACAAATAGGAAAATTGAAGTACAGAAACATCAAGTGACTTGCCTAAGGTCACATGGCGAGTAAGTAGCAGAGCCAGGAATGATGGTTCAAGATTTCTGAAATGTTCTACTCAGCTGTCAGTTCCTGGACAGGAACACAGAATCAGTAATTTAGATCTGTGGCAGACATTTCGCTTTGTTTTTGTAAGGGCCCAAAAACTCATCAAAAATACTGGAAGTAAATAAATGGGTATTTAATCTCTACAGTGATTTACAATTGTTTAGGTTTTAATAGAAAATGCTTTTATTCTCCTTTTTATAGAATTAAATTGGAACGTCAATATTATAATTAAATAAATAAATAAATATAGAAAGTTTAAAAGCATAGTTTCAGTCAATGATGAATAACAGAAAATGTGTTTTATTTGGAAGCAAATATTCTGAATTTTTAAATTTGTATTGATTACGTCTTCATATTCTGACCATATGCTAGCAGTAAAATCTGACATTAAATTATCATAAACCTTTTATTTTAAGATTGAAAAATACAGCACTTTTTGGGGGGGGGGGCAACTTTTCTAAGAATGTAAATGACAGACTTCTAGTTAGACTGTTTTTGTATGGCTGATTCAATAAATGAAGGAGTCAAATTCTAGCATTTTTCATTAGTTTAACAGTCAAAGATAAATAATGCTTTCATGAAGCACTCTGAAAAGTCTAAGGCAGCAAAGACATTGCAAAGTAAGAGACACGCTAAATTGCAACCATTTTAGTAGAATGCAAAGTAAACAGATTACATTTAGAGCAAGGCAGGCTGTTTGATTTGTTAGTGCAAAACAAGGCGCAATCACAATAAAAACACTATATAAAGCTGAAGTATACCAAAATATCATGCAATTTGTCACTACACACAAGAATCGAGATATATTTTCATCACATGCAGTCTAGAATGTGCAACATCCAACATTGTGCAGAGGGTCCTATAAACATGTATCAAATGTTAATAATTTGTTATATAATTATATTATTTATTGTTTTGCCTATGGTTCAAATCTATTCCTCTTAACTTGCCTAAAGTATAACATGCAAAGTTTACCAGGCCTTCAAGTGACTGTTTTATGAAAATGTGCTTAATAATTTCAGTGAATACAATACAAAAATATACTAGGGAGGAGTGATACAAATTTTCTGTATTTGTGACTGCTACCACATTTTTTATACATTTTAATAACCTATATATATATATATATATATATATATATATATATATATATAGGTTATTAAAATGTATAAATGTAAAAGGTATTTATCAACTAAATCTTTTCTATTTCTATAAAATTCACCTCTGCAATATGTTTGTTTTTTAAGACAGTTGGTATATCAACACAGCTATGCAAACAAAACCTGACCTACACGTTTCAAATTTGGTACATGAGGACCCACATACACAATTCCTGTGCAACCAGTTTATTCTAACCTTGATGAAAGACTGATGAGATCAGCTGGGAGATGTTCCCCATTGGTCACTTTCACTATTTCCCCTACTGCCACCTACATATCCCAATTTAAATGATTAGAACAGAAAAATGAGTAACAGGAAAAAATCAAAATGGACAAAGAGACAAAAAGACAAAAAGAGACAAAGTCTGAAATTATTATATAAAACAATACATGTTAATAGACATATCTGATAACAATTTTTTCAAAATCCATTTAAATCAGGTCAGAGAGCAGAAGATAATATATTAATTTCTGCTCAACCAGCTTGCTTTTCATAAAATACAGATTCTAAGTTTCAGAAAACTTTGATAATGAAGTTAAAATAAAATGCGAGTATCTTATTTATACTTTATTAGAATACTACTTCTAATGCCAAATCACTGTGGCATTAGAAGTAGTATTCAACTTTTTCTGAAAAGGTCAGAGGATAAGAATAAATAATGTAAATAGAAAAATCAAATGTATTAGCATCCACTCAATGTATAAAATTTGATTCTAAGTATTATTGATACCTAAATATTATAATACCCAAATACACTGAGTACTGTTTCTATATGGAACCTTAGAGACTAACAAAAAAATGTAGACGGTATCATGTGCTTTCACGGGTTGTGCCCATGAAAGCTCATGATACCATCTACATTTTTTGTTAGTTTGTAATTGAAAAAAACTTAAAAAATAACTAATAGTCTTACAGCACCTTAGAGACTAACATGGCTACCCCTCTGAATCTACATGGTATGTTTGTACAGTGCCCAGCATTGCGGAGCCTTGGCCTTTATGGAGCTACCATAAAAATAAATGTGATATTGTTTGAAAAATAATAAAATATGGTCAAAAGATCATAGATCCTAATCTACAGACTGGATATAAGGCTCAGACTATTATTCTAGCGAGATCATTTTTGTTTTTCTGTAAAAACAGATGCAGCAGAAGGCAGAATATCTGACAAGCATGTGGCACACATTCTTTCTCTTATGATACAATGCAACCATCACTCACTCTCTGGACTCTGAAGAAATTCAGTACACAAATAACTTATTTTGATTGCAGGTATTGTGTCATGGTAGAGAAATACAGGATGGAGGGAAACTTCAGGTCTGTCAGCCCTTCGTAGCCTTGGGGAAAAGGAAGTTTCTTAAGTGGCCATTCTCCTTCACTGAGGCTCAAAAGCAGAAAAGTCAATAAGAACTCAATAAGAATTATTTTAGTCTTATTTTACATACTTTATTTGATTAACTCCTCATCTCTCTACAGCTTCATCTAAGTGCTTTCATGGCTTTAGTAAAGATTCAAAAATGAGTATCTGCTGACAGAGCAATAAGTTTATAATGATTGATGAAAGTACGTTAAATATGTAAAGGAGATGCTTCTTTTGTCCATTTTCCCTTTACCAGACCTGTACAACAATGGGCAAACTGGAGCCTTTGTGATGTAAACTTATTCTGAATTTGTCAGTTCAGTCTCAAAAAGATATAAGTCCTTTCACCATCTCAGGGATAAAAATTCCCAAAGTAATCAAGAACTCTGATTCAAATTCTCCAGAAACTACTACTACTTTCTAGAGAATCAACCACATTTTAGCAACCTAAGATACACCTTGGCTTATAGAACCACATTAACATAAAAACAATCTACTTGAAAGTGTTCTGGCACACAAACTTGAAATTATGGATCCAATCCCTGATCATTGTCATTCATTCTGGAGAAGGGAAGGCTTTCTTGGTCTCAAAACGGATCCCCAAATGAATGAGTTAAAGGAGGAAGCACAGAAGGAGCTCTTTTCCTAATCCATATACCCATTCCCAGTCCACACCAGCCCATTAAATCAAAGAGCTATAAGCAGTTTTTTAATAACTACCTCACTGTCCTACATGACATGGAGTTAGAAACAAGAGAGAATTAAACCATCTGAGCGTGGGTGGAGGGGAAAGATAAGAGACTGGAGCCCCACACAGCTTATCAGGTCACTGCTTCTGCATAAGATCTACTTCTGAAGTTCTGATCCCATGCATGAAGAAAATATAGGGTGCTACGGTAGCATATAAATTATTCTGCAGCATTTACATAATTCTTATTTCAAAGTATTCATTAGAATAGGTAGTACAAAAAGTGTATGACCTGATCAAACAGATTCTGAAAAAAGTGCATCATCTACATAGTAAAATCTGGATTTCATAAATAAAACTGTCCAAGGAAATTATGATAAACCACCTCTAAGAATATTCATCAAAATAAAAAGAACTGTTTATGCTGTTTATGATTTTATGCAATGTTTTTGATGTTATAATTAATATTAATAGAGTTTTTATTTCATGTTTGAAGACAGAAGCTTTGTATAATTTCAAATCTTGGTTTGACTATACTATTCAACATCTATATACTAAAGCATAGAAAAAATACTCTGCTCATAAAAACATCAAATCATAGGTAAAGTTTCATGATTGATAGTTTGGTGATTACTTGGTAATGTTCAGATTTGCTTTTGTTTTAATTTAAACTATCAAAATAAGCAACTATTCATAAAAAGAGACTTGTGTTGTATGGGTCAAAATATCAATGTATCTTTAAAAATGACTGAATTTATTATGAATATAATGAAAGTTAATCTGGGTAAATGCAGTAGTAGACCTCTAATCAAACAGACAGATCCATGCATTATATCAAACAACAGAGTAAAATTTAAATACATTAAAGGTCCTGGTAATATCAAAACCCCTCAGAGATTAGCAGAACCCTCAATGTAATTCTAAGAAAACTGACAGGTCCACATTCTTTTATTTATTATATATGCTAAGCATGAAAAAGCTTTAAGATTTTAAGTACCCAAATATTGATTATTTTTCAATATTAAATGTAAAATTATGGTAGAGGTAAAAAGTATTTCTGTTTATTTCTTATTTCCTTGGAGCAATCACAAAATTAATGCAGGGTAGAGAAACCAGCCTCTACATTGTAAGCATCAGTGGGCATCTCTACCTTGATGAGAGAAGTACAGTGTCAGCAGGTATATACTCTTTGCCTTTTATTATAACTATATCTCCAACATCTACCTGTAAGAAAACTGGGAATTGGTTAACAGTCAAACACACAACCTATCTCTAACTTTTATGCATTTGTAAAATCTTAATTTGCCAAAAAAGAAAGACAAAATGTAGGGAATGATTTTCAAAAGGATCTAGGGGTATTAGGTGCAAATTTCACTGAAATGAGGCCTTGTTTCAGTGCATTTCTAGTAATGGATGTATTCCACTTTAATTTCCCCTGTTATTGAGAACTCTCATTGTTTAATAGTGAGATTTATATTTAGCCTAATTACACAAAAGGAAATTAGTTTTGCTAAATTCAGAGTTCTGTTGTATCACAGCAGATGTCTGTCCTGGTTCCAGCTAATCTGTACGTAATCCATGAAAACAGATGTGAACCTCATGAAGTTAAATCTTTTCTTTTTGCAATTAGATGAATCCACAGGGGGGAAAAGATCTGACTGGATCAAATATATTCAGATCTACAAAGGCTTTTTTTTGTTTATTTGTTTTTTGACAAACATTTGCAAAAATGCTTTGAACAGAATTTTTGAGTGTTTCCCAGTTTTATTGTTATTAATACAATAATAATACAGCAGTGTATTATTGTGGAATAATACAAAGCTGTATTATTCCACAACAATGCCTCAATTGTTCAGTGTTTTAAATACAAGGCAAACTTTGCAAGTATATTACGTAACTTTAAAAACATTTTTTTTCTAATCTTTTCTCAGTATATAAAAACTGAGTTGCTTTCCTGTCTATTAATTTTAATAATGCTAAGGTACTTTTACAGAGATGCCATATGCTAATACACCAAAAGCTGAAATATTCAGTCAAATCTTCCATTGAAATATTATGCAGGCAGACCTTTTGCTGACAATAAATGATAGTTTGGCCTGAATGGGGAATTTGTTTTGGGGCCAAAAAGTACATTTTATTAAATATACTTAATATTCTAGAAAGTGCTATTAAAAATTGAAAATGTTAATGTTTTCCATCCTAGTTGTAAATTAATTCATATGACAGTCATATACTCTGATATAAAATACATAAAGTGCAACAAATGAAGTAACAAACATTACATTTACACCCCTAAAACCACATACACACCTTTTCCCAATGGACAATCTCCCAAGCACCATTTCTCAATACTGAAAAGCAAAGACACATAATTAGACTGTATAACAGTAAAAGTGCTCTTTACAGGTGAAACTCCTCATGTGTTCCCTATTACTAAAAATCATATGTATGCAATCTAGCAGTACAGGTTGAACCTCCCAAGTCCAGGACTCTCTGGTCCGGCAATCTCCGTGGTCCGGCTATGGATGTTGCTGGACCAAAGATCTCTGGAGGTGGGAGTGGGAGCCAGCTGGAAAATGCAGGGCAGATGGCAGCCGGGGAGTACTGGCCCGGCTGGAGAACCCCCCCGGCATCAGCAGGGCCATGTGGCAAACAGGGAGCCCCCACCTCAGCCTGGTCACCTCTGGTGTCAGCCGGACCAGGTGGCAAACAAGGAGCCCTGCCTCAGCTGGAGAATTCCCTGCAGCAGTGGGGCCAGGCAGCCCCAGGCCAGGAAATCCTGGGAAACCCTTGGCAGGAGCAGGACTGGTTCTAGCAGTGGAGACAGTGGCAGCCGGGTGGCCCCAGCCACGACACCCCAGAAATTCCCAGCACCAGCTGGCATGGTGGCCCTGGCCGGGGAACTCCCCAGCATTATCTGGCCCAGGCGGACCAGGGAACCCCAGCATCAATGGGGCCAGGGAGCCCCAGACAGAGAACCTGAGGAATCCCCAGTGGTGGCAGGGCAGGAGTGGCTGGAGAGCCCCAGCCAGAGAACCTCTGGTACCTGCTGGGCTAGGCAGCAGGGGAGTCTTGGCAGGGCATTCCTGGGGAATCCCCACCAGCAGCGGGGCCGACAGCTTCTGAGCGGGGCTGGCGGTGGTCAGGTCGCCCCGAAAAGGAACTCAGGGAATTCTAGCGGCAGCAGGGCCGGCAGCAGCCAGGCAGTCCTCTCCAGAACCCAGGAAACTTTGGCAGCAGCAAGCAGCAGCAGAGTGGAAGCCCCAGCCTTGGGAGCCTGGGAGCAGGACAGCCTGCAGGGGAACCTTGACCTCCCCTGGTCTGGCAAACTCCCTCATCCTGAGAGTGCCGGACCAGGGAGGCCCAACCTGTATATGCACACAGTATTTTACATAACACCACATGTTCTCCACTATTTCAGGTCAAGCATTTCAATTATAAAAATTAAATTTTAATGTATATGGCACCTTTTATACAGACTATATATTATAAGACTTTTACAGTGTTAGATAATAATAGAAGAATAGAAATGTAGGAATGAAAGGGACCTCAATAGGCCAATTATTCCAGGTCCCTGTGCTGAGGCAAGGACTAAGGATCTAGATCAGGAATGGGCAATCAATAGCCGTGAGCCAGACGTGGTTCGCCAGGGTTAGCCCCTGACAGGCCACCAGACACTTTATTTACCTGAGCATTGCATTGAGAATTATTGGTATCATCAGCAAATCACAGCTATTTCCTGTGGCCATGGTGAACTGGAACATGAAGTTAGGCCTCTTTCAAATAGACTAATATAAAGTAATCCCCTGGCATATTGCCATTGTTCCTGACTTCAAGTTTTCCATCTTGAATCTAGTCCCCCGTTATGAATTTCCGAGTTGTGTGGTAAATCCACACAACTAACTCTCTTATCCCCCCAGATCTCCTGGGTACCAGAAACAAGAGAACATCTTTAGCTCAGGAACTCTTGCTATTCTGCTGATTTGCAAAACATGTTCTCTAAACTTTACCATATTTAACCTTTTTTGTGGATTTGAGGATACTGGAGAAGGGGGAAAATGACACTTCAATATTTTTGATAATATTATGTATAATTGTTGAACTACTTCAAGGTTTCATCCCTCCAACATGGAGAGACACATTAATGTACATAAAATGTTGTTACAAGAAAAAGGATAAAAAATCTTCTCTTTACTCTCTGAGAATAGGAGAAGAAGCAATGGGCTTAATTCACAGCAAGGGAGATTTAGGCTGGACATTAGGAAAAACTTCCTGGCGGGCTGGTTAAGTATTGGAATTAAATTACCGACAGGGATTGAGGAATATCCATCACTGGGGATTTTTTAAGAGCAGGTTAGACAATCATTTGTCAGGGATTATCTAGATAATGCTTAGTCTTGCCATGACTGCAGGGGACTGGGCTAGATGGCCTTTCAAGGTTCCTTTCACTCCTACAATTCCAGGCCACTGTTCCTTGAATTTTAATAGTTTCCTCTCCCCACCAAATGTTGCTTATCGGAACTCACTTGACTGTAGACAGGTATTGTTTATAGTGTTCAAATTTGCACTACTGGAAGATTGGCTTCTCCCCTTTCTGAGCTTAGACTTGTTCCATTTATTTTTGCTGTAGTTTCACTTTCCATGCTAGAGTAGCCACAAAACAAGATATTTAGACCTAATAAGACGGACTATTCCTTTTCCTGAATTTGGAGTTGGGATGATTTACTAAGGGCCTTTTTTGATTATCTGAGGATTCTACCCCCTTCCCTTCATCTAATGACTCTCCAAATAACTGACAACCAGAATATTTTGAAGCTGATGACATGATTTTGGTCTATATATCATCATTCCAGGATCATAACTGGAGGTGCTATCTGGTCACCATGCTGGAGGCCAGGACATGTATTGAAAACATCAAAGCATCCCTGGAGCTGCATTATCTGTGAATGCTGAAGCCACTGACATTTTCTTTAACTCTGAGCCTAACCACAATTATTTCTTAGCCTTTTTAGGCAGTCTGTTGCCAAACTGTCAGTCCATGCAGTACTGATCTTCTAAAAGTTGTTGCTGATCTCAGAAAGTAAGATGCAGCTTCAAATATTTGGCACATTAACATTTCTTCTCTGCAGTCATTGGATTCTTTTGAGGAAAAAGTCCCCTTACATTGGGAGAGCAGTGTTTTTGATGAGTGTTGAAAATACCCTGTCTTCTTTAGGAAGAAAAACAAAATCTGCTTTGCTATGTTGCATGATGTAGATGTTCGTATGCCTGAACAATTTTATAGAATTTGGTGGCATTTCCTATTTGACCTTAATTACATTTTCCAAATAGACATGAAGAGGAATGTGTGGTTCAGATCTTGAACCTGTTAGAAAAAACATATGTTTTTAATTTCTGTACCAAGTCTCTCTTCTTCCTCCTTAGAATCTTTTCTAATGGGCTCATCTGACAGAATATTGAAGTAACATCTTAATGTTTCAGCTGAAAAAAAAATCCTCCTGCTTCACTTCATCTTGTGATTCATCCTTCGAGGCAAAAAATTTACCTTCCTTCTGTAAAGAAGACCCTGACTTTCCTTTGACTTCTTTTTTCCTCTATTGGACTTCGACTAAACAGTTTTCCTAGCCTGCTTTTTCTTTGGTGATGTCCGTGAAGATAAAGATGAAAATTAATGTTAGGAGGAGGAGACAAAAAAACCAGACACAAATAATTCTATTACATTTATTATTCTATTTTTTTCCATGTATGAAAACCTTGTGAGCAGAGCCTTTAGCTCTGGTATCCTCCAGTATTTAGTCAGAGAAACTGCTATTCCAAGAAAAACAGGTTTAAGAACAAGCATCTCTTAAATTTCTGAAAGTAATTTCTTGAATCCCTTTTTCATTTTTCTAAATTTAGTTCCTTTTGGGAAGGTGTGGATTGGAAACCTGAATCAGATAAGGAATCCTATGACCCTCTTCTGCTAATAGGCATCTCTCTATCTTTATCCTTCTGAGAGTGGATAGAATGCCTGTGAAGAGATGCTGCATCTGCTACCTGGAACGCACAAGATGGCAGCCTCTGAGATGAAGGCACTTTTTACACCAAAATCAAGAGCTGCAGAGGGGATTTACTTCCTGGGGGGAAGATTTTCTTCTTTTCCCCTCATGTAGAATTCTTAACTTCCTCCAGGACTAAGAGAAGGAGAATGAACTACCCAACCAAGAAAGGGGGGTTATGATGAGAAATCTGCATTGTAGGAGGATGGGCATCCAAAATAATTTTACTGGCTGCTCCTTGCACTGTCTGTGATATATTCTAGCCAAAGTAAAGCCTTTCCAATCCAGTGGATGAGATAGCTGATGTGCACAAGTCATAAACCTCTCCTACATCATCTGACAAGAATACAGAAAAGAAGGAACACAACCACAAAGGACCTTTCTCTGCCATCCTGCTAGCTTTTCATATGAGCAGTTGGGGAAAAGGGGCACAGTAGCTTTGTGACCATTCCAGCTGTCCATTGTGTGTGTGTGTGTGTGTGTGACCATTCCAGCTGTCCAGTGTGTGTGTGTGTGTGTGTGTGTGTGTGTGTGTGATAATTTTTTTTACTGCGGTAAATTTGGATTCAACAGCCCTGCCAATAGATAGAGAATGCAGAACAAAACTGAGTGGGGGAGAGCTACAGAAGATGGGGGCTAGTCCCTTGATCAGCCATAAATTCAGCTTTGATTCTGACTTTTACCAGCTACAAAAATGCAATGTCACATACTAAGGATCTGTGGACCTAACCATAAGAGAAGAAAAGGAATCCGCTCTTTTGTTTGCTTGGTCTGTCCAGCTTCATTGAATCAGGAAATGCAGTTTGGGGAATAAAAAAATGTCTTCTGGCTCAGGTACTGACATGCCAACGGACATTATGCTCTGCTCAATTGGACAGTCTGCAGTGTCTGTGTGTCCAGTTTCTTATCAGGGTGATATTGGAACACACTTCTTCCTCATTTCCTTGGTCTTCTAAGGTTCAAATTCAAGCTGGAAAACATCCCACAAAACCTCTCCAGGAAGCTTCTAAGAAAACCAGATCACAAGTTTTACAGTCCACGCAGCATTGTCCAATCCTGTAATAATGAAGCGAGTGTGACCACATCTATCCATGGGGCCCTCCTTCCTAGAGGACTGCTTCTCTAATTTAGTCAGATCCACAAGTCCATGTGTTTCTCCCAGGCAAGCAATAATAAAGGAATAACAGGATATGATGAATTATTTCAACTCCTCTTTATTGGATCAAGAGTCAGGACCTATAAAAGGCTTCTTAACCATAATAGTTCTGTAATTTTTTTGTGATTAATTCTTGACAAAATGTACATGTGAACGAGTAAGGAACAGCTAACTCATGGAACAGTCACCCTGTCTGGAACTGTGCGTAAGCTTTTTTTTTTTCATAGTAGTATTTGTTAACTACTTGTATTCAAAGTGTTTATTTTGAACATTTAGAACACATTATTTTGAACACACACACATAAATCAGGTTTTCATATTCTAAACATCTAAAAATGTAAAGTTGTGCACTCTGTGATTTGAAACATAGTACCAACAAATCTGAAACCAAAGAACCATAAAAAATACACATAGCATTCAGATTGCATTTTTTGTTGTTGTATAATTAAGAGATTTTTAAAAATGGTTCTTACCTTGTGTCTGTTTCTTGTTCACTACATTATCAGCTTTATGTCTTTTCTAGAGTAAAAATGCACAACTGTTAATTGAGTTAAAACAGTTATTTTGATAACAAAGTAAAAAGTAGAATTCAGAAACAAATATTATAATATTCAAAGCACTATCAACTTATTCCTTTCCTAATGGTTTCAAACATTCTCTTAGCTTTTTTGACTGCCATTGCACAGTGAGATGTTTTCAGAGCACTTTCCACGACAACTTCTTGAGAGGTTACAGCTATTTAAACCCCATCATTTTGTATGTATAGTTAGGATTATTTTTCCTTATACACATTACTTTGCGTTTATCAACACTGACTTTCATCTGTCACTTTGTTGACCAGTCACCCAGCTTTGTGAGAGCCCTTTGTAACTCTTTACAGTCTGTTTGCACTTAATTATCTTGAGTAATTTTGTAACATCTGCAAATTTTGTTACCTTACTGTTTACTTCCTTTTCCAGATCATTTATTAATACATTGAAAGGAATGGTCCCAGTAGAAACTCCTGGTGAATCCCACTATTTATCTCTCTCCACAGTGCAACTGGCCATTTATTTCTAACCTTTTGTTTCCTATCTTTTAACCAGTTGCAGATCAATGTGAGGACCTTTCCTCCTATCCTTTGCCTGTGCACTTTGCCTAAGAGCCTTTGGTGAGAAAACACATTAGGAGGCTTTCTGAAAATTCACTTCCTAAGCACTGAGTCTTCCTAAACATATTATTTTCATCGGTGTGTCTGATAATTCTGTTCTTTACCATAGTTTCAGCCAGTTTGCCTGCTAATGAAGTTACCAGCCTGTAACGGCCAGTATAGTTTCTGGCGCCTTTTAAATAAATGGCATTAGCATTAGTTGTCCTCCAGTCACCTGTTACGGAGGCTGACTTAAGCAATAATTACATAGCACAGTTAGTAGTTCTCTGCAATTTCATATTTTAGTTCCTTCAGAACTCTTGGGTGAATAGCATATGATCCTGATGACTTTTTATTTAATTTATCAATTTGTTCCCAACCTTCCTCTACTGACAGCTCAGTTTAGAATAGTTTCTCAGATTTGTCACCTAAAAAGAATGGCTTAGGTGTGAGAATCTCCATCACATCCTCTATACCAGCGTTTCCCAAACTATGGGCCGCGGCCAAAAAATACCAGGCCTCAGCGTGGCTGCCAGGGTGTTCCAGGCTCCCGGACTGCCCGTGCAGCGCCGGGTTCCCCAAGCCCTCAGCCGGGCTGGGCGGATGCAGCCGTATGTTTCAGGCTCCCGGCAGAGGCATAGTGAGGGTTACCAGGTGAGCTCTTATTGCTGGCTGGGAAGGGGGGGTTGGATATGGGCCGCAGGGAAGCAAGGTCGGGGCAGTGGAGCTGCCCGGGGGAGATAGGGAGGGGAACCGGCCGGCGGAAGCAGGGCTGGCCAGGGGGGCGAGAGCAGTGGGGCTGGCCAGGGGAGATCACGGGGGAACCGGCTGGCAGAAGCAGGGCTGGCCGGGGGGGCGGGAGCAGTGAGGCTGGCCAGGGAGATCGTGGGCGGGGGAACCGGCTGGCGGGGCAGTGAGGCTGGCTGGGAGATCGCGGGGCTGGCTGGGCAACCGGCCGGAGGAAGCAGGGCTGGCGGGGCAGCAGGGCTTGCCAGGAGAGATCGGGAGAATCGGCTGGCAGGGACAGCGAGGCTGGCCCAGGGCTGGGGAGGAGGAAGGTGGGGAGGGAGGGGAGAGAATCGGCCAGCGGGGAGCGGGACAGTTCAGGGCACATGCAGATCCTGAATAAAAATTTAAAAGCAGTGCCTTTTAAATATCCCCACTGCTGACAGTGAGGTTTAAAGGCACTACAATGTGTCAGAATGGAGAGAACCTGGTGCATTCACCATCCGGAATGAGAATATGGATAAAAAATTCCAAAGATGGTGTCAGCTTTCTGAAAATAAATGAGCCCCTTTTCAATACACGATGTCGTGGTGCAGGGTTTTATTGGATTACAGTCCATTTTTCCAATCCATATTCCCTTAACTTGCTGGTAAGAATGTTGTGGGTGGCCGTATCAAAAGCTTTGCTAAAGCTGGCCCTGGGGGCTTTGGGAGGACCCAAAACAACGTATTTGCATATTTGTCATTTGCTTAATGAATATGCAAATATGCAAATGAATGTTACCAGTCCTCCAAAAGGTCGTGAATGGATTTACTGGTCCCCGTGTCAAAAAGTTTGGGAACCCCTGCTCTACACTGATGACCAATGCAAATCATTCATTTAGCTTCTCCACATCTGGTGTGTCACTGTTAACGATCACGGTGGAATCAAACAATGGACAGGTCTTGAAGCCAGGAGAATTGCAATCCACAATGATGTGAAAGTATCAACCTGGAATGGGCGAGGGGGGGGAAGAGGCGGGGAGGAGAGAGAGCTCATAAGTGAGGTTGTTTCTTCTTTTTTTCCACAAAAACAAAAGGAACTAGATAAATGTAAGAAAAAAAACTTAAAGCTACATGAGTTCATGAAGTGTGTACAAAAAGCTATGATGCACGAAAAACAAACATTGCTTGTGTTCCATCTCCCACCAGGAATTGAGTGAGGGTTGCAGACATCCAGTTTCTTACGTCCTTGTCTATGATAGCAGAGAGGATATGAGGGGCACAGACAATTCAAAAAGAAACTGATCTTGCATACACCAAGAGTGGAATTGGTGTGAACAATCACTCAAAAAGAGATTGTTATTCTCTACCTACAGAGGAAATCATCTCCAGTTCTTTAGAAACAGTTCAGTGTCAATTGTCTCCTATATTAAAGAAAAACACTCTCATGCCATTCAGAATATGGAAATAGCCAATGTCCTGGGCTACCAGGTGCCATAGTTCTTACATAGACATCTGATGCATTGTATGAAGTATGGAAGATAGTTTAGCAAGCATGTGATCTTCAGTAGTGATATCTTCTGATTCTTTCTCTTTGATCTTGGACAGAAATCTGATAATATATATCTGGCAAAATGCAACAGGGGAATGAAAAACAGACGTGGATGAGGAAAGGAAAGATGGTAGATAGGGATAACAATGAGCACATTTTCACAGTAAGCAATAATTACAGCTTCATGCCTGTGTCTAGCCATTATCAGATGGCAGAATTTTGTTGGCAGTCACCATGCATTATCTATAAGTTACAGGGAACGAAAATGAATATGCATAACTGTACTTCAAGGAGTCTGAAAGGTCCTGAAAGAAGCCAGATACAGAACATGTAACCCCTAAGGCAAAGGAACTGACCAGGTGATCCTCCAAGCCATTCTCAGGTGACACCAAGGACAGCCTCTGAAACTAAGATTCCAAATAAAAAAAACCCATGTACATGCTTCAGATCAGAAGGATAGCTTTTACTTGATCCTTTTTGTGAACATTGGACACAATGTGAAACATGAATGTATTTGGGCACTCAGAACATCTTTATTTGAGGTAGCATCTGCCTATTCCTACAAATAGGGTGTCAGGGCAAGGTTTGATATGGGGAAATCAAAAGCCAAAGTCTTGGATCCTGGATCTTAGATTACATGGTTCATGTGAGTTTCAGGTCATTGTGGGACCAGAAAAGTTCTAACTAAGTGGGTTTACCTGTCCCAAATGTCCTTTGGTCTGTGATCAAACTTGGGTCATATGTTTGAAGTAGCTTTGGTTCTGCTCTTCTGTTGCCTTAGTTATAAGATCAAGAACCAGGAGTCTTGTTGTGGACTGGAATCTCAGTTCTAATTTTCTTGATTCTGAGCATGCTTCCAGATCTTCTAGTCATTCCTCATGACTCCATCAGGTTTTCCCCACTTTGTGGATCCTGGTGCCCACCCATGTATCTATAGCTAACTGTGGAAAGGAAAAAGAAGTGAGGCTGCTTAGGGTTGCTTAGCTTCTTAGAATCCTAGCTCTGGGGACACACTGTATTCGTAGGAATAGGCAGAAGTTACCTCAAAGAAAGATATAAAATTAAGCTTCTTTGTATTGCAGCAGACAAACAATAAAAAGGGATCGTGGGGAAGGATCTTCCCTTTTCCACTCCACATAAGACTTCCAGGCTGAAGGTACTGATCTAAGATGGCCTTATGCAAAGAACTAAGACAGACTGATACTCAACATGCAGTTTTCACCAGGCTCACTCTGCAGCTCCTCTTATACTGTAGGGCTACGTCTAGACTACAAGCCTCTTTCAAAAAAGTTTCTTTCGAAAGAGATCGTCTAGACACCAACCAGTATTTTCGAAAAAGAGAGCCGCTTTTTTAAAAGAGAGCACCGAGGCAGTCTGGATGTTCTCTTTTGAAAAAGCATTGTTTGCATTCAATAACGCTTTTTTTCGAAAGAGCACTTTGGAAAAAAGGTGTTATTCCTCGTAAAATGAGGTTTTCCGTGGTCGAAAAAACTGCCGCATTCTTTCGATTTAATTTCAAAAGAACGCGGCAGCAGTCTAGACGCAGGTGAAGTTTTTTCAAAAAAAGGCCACTTTTTTCAGAAAAAAACCCTGTAGTCTAGACACACCCTAGATTCTTACCATCTCACCCAATGATACCACCCTAACAGGGAAGAAAAGAAGAGCTCCCAGCTACCCTCCAGCAGACTTCCCTTAGGGTAGAAGGAGCCACTAAAGACTTCTTTTATTACTGAAGGAAAGTTGAGGCTTGTCTGCACACTGATTTTACAAAGCTCTAACTACACAGGTACATCTCCTCTACTATGGACATAATTATACTGACAGAAAGGTGTTTGGGACACAATAGAAAACTGGGCATTTCTTCTTTATGGACATATAAAGTTCTCATTTCTAGCCCTGAAGATATTAGACTTTAAAACCATCACACTTCAGAAATAATTTTGGGAAGAAGGGATTCTACATCTGGAGGAAGAAGGAAATATTTCTCTAGAAGAAAGACACAAAAATTATGTTTGAAGCTGTTTAGAGAGTTAGAATAAGTCCTAAGGAGCTGGATTAGCAGCAAGTAATGAGGTTACAGGCATATGATAAAAATGCATTAGTATGCAATACATTTATCACACTCCTGTACAATCTACCAAATGGATATCAACTCACCGTATCATATATATTTTCATAAAACTATCTCCACTATCGTTCATG
The DNA here is from genome assembly GCA_019425775.1 of Rafetus swinhoei. Taxonomy (NCBI): domain Eukaryota; kingdom Metazoa; phylum Chordata; order Testudines; family Trionychidae; genus Rafetus; species Rafetus swinhoei. The sequence continues at coordinate 46,464,083 of CM033449.1, forward strand.
GTTTTCATCTGTTGTTTAAAGCAAGACCTTTCTAGAGTTCAAGAGAATCTCCACGTACCAAGCATTAAATGCTGTGTAACTTGAGAATATAGATATTAACATAAGTCCTAAGGAGCTGGATTAGCGGCAAGTAATGAGGTTACAGGCATATGATAAAAATGCATTAGTATGCAATACATTTATCACACTCCTGTACAATCTACCAAATGGATATCAACTCACCGTATCATATATATTTTCATAAAACTATCTCCACTATCGTTCATGGTTTTCATCTGTTGTTTAAAGCAAGACCTTTCTAGAGTTCAAGAGAATCTCCACGTACCAAGCATTAAATGCTGTGTAACTTGAGAATATAGATATTAACATAAGAACATAAGTATGGCCATACTGGGTCATACCAAAGGTTCATCCAGCCCAGTATCATGTATGCCAACAGTGGCCAATGCCAGGTGCCCCAGAGGGAGTGAACTGAACAGATAATGATCAAGCGATCTCTCTCCTGCCATCCATCTCCACCCTCTGACAAACAGAGGCTAGGGACACCATTCCTTACCCATCCTGGCTAACAGCCTCTTTTCCAAGCTGAAAAGTCCTAGTCTTTTTAATCTCTCCTCATATGGAACCTATTCCAAACCCCTAATCATTTTAGTTGCCCTTCTCTGAACTTTTTCTAATGCCAGTATATCTTTTTTGAGATGAGGAGACCACATCTGTACGCAGTATTCAAGATGTGGGCATATCATGGATTTATATAAGGGCAATAAGATATTCTCCGTCTTATTCTCTATCCCTTTTTTAATGATTCCTAACATCCTGTTTGCTTTTTTGACTGCCGCTGCACACTGCATGGATGTTTTCAGAGAACTATCTACAATGACTCCAAGATCTCTTTCCTGATTAGTTGTAGCTAAATTAGCCCCCATCATATTGTATGTATAGTTGGGGTTATTTTTTCCAATGTGCATTACTTTGCATTTATTCACATTACATTTAATTTGCCATTTTTTGCCCAATCATTTAGTTTTGTGAAATCTTTTTGAAGTTCTTCACAGACTGCTTTGGTTTTAACTACCTTTAGCAGTTCAGTATCGTCTGCAAACTTTGCCACCTCACTGTTTACCCCTTTCTCCAGATCATTTATGAATAAGTTGAATAGGATTGGTCCTAGGACTGACCCATGGGGAACACCACTGATCACCCCTCTTCATTCTGAAAATTTACCATTTATTCCTACCCTTTGTTTCCTGTCTTTTAACCAGTTCTCAATCCATGAAAGGATCTTCCCTCTTATCCCATGAAAACTTAATTTACATAAGAGCCTTTGGTGAGAGACCTTGTCAAAGGCTTTCTGGAAATATAAGTACACTATATCTACTAGATCCCACTTGTCCACATGTTTGTTGACCCCTTCAAAGAACTCTAATAGATTATTAAGACATGATTTCCCTTTACAGAAACCATGCTGACTTTTGCCCAACAAATTATGTTCTTCTATGTAGACTTAAAAAACAACAAAAGGTCTGGTAGCACTTTATAGATTAACAAAACATGTAGATGGTATCATGAGCTTTCATGGGCACAGCCCACTTCTTCAGATGACCGGAGTTATGAGTTGTTTCCTGCCCCCTTCTCTTTTTCCTTCCTCCCTCTCCCTTCTCCCCTATTTAGTTTGGGTCTGCACATCCTAAACTCACAACTCCGGTCATCTGAAGAAGTGGGCTGTGCCCACAAAAGCTCATGATACCATCTACATGTTTTGTTAATCTATAAAGTGCTACCAAACCTTTCGTTGTTTTTTAAGTTTATCCTGTACAGACTAACTCGGGTACCCCCTGAAGGTTCTTCCATGTGTCTGACAATTTTATTCTTTACTATTGTTTCAACTAATTTGCCCAGCACTGACTTTAGACTTACCGGTCTGTAATTGCTGGGATCGCCTCTAGAGCCCTTTTTAAATATTGGCATTACATTAGCTATCTTCCAGTCATTGGGCACAGAAGCTATTCTAAAGGATAGGTTACAAACCATAGTTAATAGTTCCGCAATTTCACATTTGAATTATTTCAGAACTCTTGGGTGAATGCCATCTGGTCCCAGTGACTTGTTACTGTTAAGTTTATCAATCAATTCCAAAAATCTCCTCTAATGACACTTCGATCTGTGACAATTCCTCAGATTTGTCACCTACAAAGGATGGGTCAGGTTTGGGAATCTCCCTAACATCCTCAGCCATGAAGACTGAAGCAAAGAATTCAATTAGTTTCTCCACAATGACTTTATCGTGCTCCTTTTGTATCTCAATCGTCCAGGGTCCCCACTGGCTGTTTAGCAGGCTTCCTGCTTCTGATGTACTTAAAAAACATTTTGTTATTGGTTCCTGTCAATTTTAATTTTAGAGATGCATGAATATTAAAAGTTATTTATTTAGGAAATAATTGTATTTGATACTTACAATATCTTCTATGATTTCTTTGACTGCTGCTACAGCTAAAATAAATAATAGAGGAACCAATGTTGTGTAACGACCTGTTGGAGACACATCTGGAATTTGCTGTTAGAAAAAAGAAACATGTATTTATATTTGTAGGTCAAAGTGCAGTCTGATTATAATAAACATAACTTAGCAATACAAAAGAATACCACTTTATTCAGATTCATGTACAATTCTGTTTTCTTCATCTACACTTTTTAATCCTTCTTACTACTCAGCCTAAAATTGCTTACTATTTTCACGTATGCTTGTTTTCATAAAATCAGAAGCAACATGAAATTAATCTGAAAAAACATTTCTATTTGGACAATTGAGTTATAAGATGTAGGCATAGATATATAGGAATTTATGGTGAGATATTTTACAACATTCCCTTCCATCTTCCCACCACAATGACCCATGCTATATCTGATTTCAACATCAAGCCTAGGGAAGAACTATGAGTTTTCCAGTGTCTCAGTAAAACTATTTTGTTTAATATAAGGGATAGTTTGGTACTTTTGTAACATAGTGCTGACAGTTGTCTTTATGAGAGCTATCATACAGACCCAAAAGACTTGGCAGAATAAAGCATGAGTGGTTACATTTTATAAAGTATTCAGAGGAATTATTCCCATCAGTGAAGCTATTCACATGCTTCAATGTTTTTGGGAACAGGGATATAAAGTTAAATTGCCCCGTGACCAGTGGATTCTACTCAATATTTTCTTTGGAATTAGATGTAAGTTGGGCAAAGAAGGGCTGTATATTACAAAGCACTGTATTCAGGCAGGATAAAAATAATGTGGTAAAAATCAAAATCAGATTTTTTACTTGTGTTACTTCATTTTTCCATGGCAGGACCACAGATAATTCTGGATCAGAGGGCTGGGTGCCCACGGGGTTGGCCACAGCAGTCCTGGGACAGCAGCGCCACGGCAGCCCAGGCAGCTTCATGGTAGCAATGCCACGGCTTCCCCAGCAGCGGAACCCTGGCAACCCTGGAAAGTGGAGCCACAGCTGCCGCAGCAGCCCAAATGTCCTGAGCCCTGGTGGCCCTGGAACTGGGAAGCTGCAGTGGCCCCGGGATAATGGAGCCCAGCAGCCCCAGGGAACGGAGCCCTGGCAGCCCCAGAGCCTCAGCAGCCCCAGCACCCCGGAGCTGTGGCAGTGTCGGTGCCCGACAGCCTCAGCAGTCCCAGTGGCCCTGAGACTGCAGAGCCATGATGGCCCTGGAACAGCGGAGTCACAGCAATCCCTGGGCATTGGGATCGTGGCAGCCCTGAGGTGAGTGGAGCCTGATGGCCCCAGAGCAGCACAGCTGCAGTGGCAGTGACTGGCCAGCAGAGCTGGGAGCCGGCTTGGGGGCAAGCAGGCTCCATTAGGTCTACTGATGGACCCCAGGAGAGCCCAGAGTCCCATCAGCAGAGGGATGGAATTGACCGCCTCTCAGGTCCCAAGGGTGCTGGAACAGGGAGGTCCAAACTGTAGTGTCGTGGTACACACTGCAGCCAGTATCACTAAGATGAGGAAATCTTTCCTCTTTTGTTGATTGTACACATTGACTATTAATATACAACACCACTGATTTAGGAAAATTTTAGAAATGTTGAAAATAAAAGTAACTTTATCAGCATTCCTTTCCACAGTTCAAACTTCAGTCATTAGATACGGCATATACACTGTATCACATCAATTATATGGTCTGCCTTTAAATTATCAACTTAAAACAAGTATGAAATATTTTAAATCAATGGATTTGAAAAGTATTGAGTCCTTCAGGTGAATGAAGCATATAAACAATCTTCTCTCTAAACCAATCAGAGTTCAAACAGTTAAGTAATAGAAGAATTAAATATCACTGCTGCACTTGGTATTGCAATTACAGGTGGGACCTCCCTGGTCCAGCACCCTTGGGACCTGAGCAGTCCTGAACCATGGAGTTTGCCAGACTAAGGGAGGTCCAGGCTCCCTTTCCGGCTGTCGGCCCTGATCCCCACTGCCAGCCCTGGCGAGGGCTGTGCTCCTCACCACGCTGGCCCTGCTGCCACTCCCCACTGCCAGCCCGTGGTGGGCTGCATTCCTGAACCTGGCCAGCTGGGGCTCTCTGGATCAACAATATCCATGGTCCAGAAATCCCCTGATTTTAGAGTTTCACCTGGTAGTTAATGTCAACATCTTTGACTGCAATGGTGTCAAATGTTAAGCTAAGATGGTTCAAGGCTGATCACTTCCTGAAGATCTTTCTACAAGAAGTGGTGTTGGTGATAGAGGCTATGTCTAGACTGCAGAGCTTTTCAGCTATGCTGCATCCAAGAAACGCATCTGCTTTTTCGGAACAATTTCCGAAAAAGCAGATCTGTTCTTTCATCATTCCTGTAATCCTTATTCTATAAGGAAGAAGGGATGTGCTGAAAGAGAAGGTTCTTCCAAAATTTGGTGCTGTGTAGACAGGCCAAATTTTGGAAAAGCCTCTTTCGAAAGAAAAGCGGAAAAAGATATGCAAATTGTAGTTCACAATTTGCGTATCTTTTTCTGACTTTTGTTTGCAGTGTAGACCTAGCCTTAGAAAGGTTGTATGTTTTCTTCTCAATCAGCATTCTGCTAATTATCTAGAAGCACAGTCTTTCAGAAGAGACTTCAAAGTGAGGTCCTGTTCATCTGTGATCAAAGATCTCCTAGCACTTTTTGTAAAGGATGAACCTCAGTGCTGACCAAATACAGGTTGACAAACAACAAAGTTTTTTAGTCTGAAATATTTATTTTTCATGATAGAGGACTTCTACAACGAAAACAGATCTGATAGCCCATAAATTAAATTCAGTCCAGTGGAGGAGGCCATCCATAAGAAGAAATAAAACTTACAAGTAAGGAAATATTTTTTATAAAAAGGATAGTTACAAAATTAGATGTAAAAATATCTGGTATTTTATTTATAATTAAGTAATGCTGTATCATATGATTTAATTAGCAGGATACATGGATATTTTTTGTAAATTGTTCAAATAGCTATAATAGTAATTTATGGACTGTATCAGCACTCAATATTTTGAAATTCAGATTCTTTTAGTTGAGCTTACCTGAAGTAAGGCAATAAAAAGAAAAAATGAATTAGCAGCTCTTCTGAACTGGGAATAGAGAAACCTTGGCAGGAATGTAATTATGTTGTATTTTGCAGTGCTAAAAAAGAAAGACAAAAACATGTACAATCATTATAGTACCAGCAAGTTTTACAAACATACTTTCCTTATTACTACTTGAAATGCATTGCATTCCAGATCTTCTGAAAAACAATACATCTGCTTCAAATAAAAATTGAAAGGTTACATGAAACAGACAGTGCCTACAATAAGGACCATTTGAAGTTCCAAACTTAAATGATCTGCATCTACCAAACCAAAGTACTTGAGTCAGAAACATCATTGTATGCAATGTTAGGCTGCATCTAGACTGGCATGATTTTGCGCAAAAGCGACCTCTTTTGCGCAAAATCTTGCCGCCTGTCTACAGTGGCCGCGAGTATTTGCGCAAGAACACTGACTTTGTAATGTACAAAATCAATGGTTCTTGCGCAAATACTCTGACGCTCCTGCTCAGGGATAAGCCCTCTTGCACAAGTATTCTTGTGCAAGAGGGCCAGTGTAGACAGCCACGTTAATTTCTTGCGCAAGAAAGCCCGATGGCTAAAATGGCGATTGGAGCTTTCTTGCGCAAGAGAGCGTCCACACTGGCACGGATGCTTTTGTGCAAAAGCAAATCTTTTGCGCAAAGGCACATGCCAGTATAGACGCTCTCTTGTGCAAATACTTTTAAACGGAAAAACTTTTCCGTTAAAAGTATTTGCGCAAAATCATGCCACTCTAGACGCAGCCTTATTGTAGCTGTGTTGGTCTCAGCATATCATAGAATCATAGAACACTAGAACTGGAAGGGACCTTGAGAGGTCATCGAGTCCAGTCCCCTGCCCTCATAGCAGGACCCAGTACCATCTAGACCATTCCTGATAGATGTCTATCTAACCTGCTCTTAAATATCTCCAAAAATGGAGATTCCACAACCTCCCTCGGCACCTTATTCCAGTGTTCAACCACCCTGACAGCTAGGAAGTTTTTCCTAATTTCCAACCTAAACCTCCCTTGCTGCAGTTTAAGCCCATTGCTTCTTGTCCTATTCTCAGAGACTAAGAAGAACACATTTTCTCCCTCCTCCTTGTGACACCCTTTTAGATACCTGAAAACCACTATCATGTTCCCTCTCAGTCTTCTCCTTTCCAAATTAAACAAGCCCAATTTCTCCACATCTTTCTTGAAATGTGGTGCCCAGAACTGGACACAATACTCCAATTGAGGCCTGATCAGTGCAGAGTAGAGCGGAAGAATGGCTTCTCGTGTCTTGCTCGCAACTCTCCTGTTAATGCATCCCAGAATCATGTTTGCTTTCTTTGCAACAGCATCACACTGTTGACTCATATTTAGCCTGTGATCCACTATGACCCCTCGATCCCTTTCTGCAGTACTCCTTCTTAGATAGTCACTTCGCATTCTGTATGTATGAGACTGATTGTTCCTTCCTAAGTGGAGTACTTTGCATTTGTCCTTATTAAACTTCATCCTATTTATCTCAGACCATTTCTCCAGTTTGTCCAGATCATTTTGAATTATGACCCTATCCTCCAAAGCAGTTGCAACCCCTCCCAGCTTGGTATCATCTGCAAACTTAATAATCGTACTCTCTATGCCAATATCTCAATCGTTGATGAAGATATTGAACAAAACAGACCCCTGTGAAACCCCACTTGTTATACCCTTCCAGCAGGATTGTGAACCATTAATAACTACAGTCTGAGAATGACTACCCAGCCATTTAAGCACACACCTTATAGTAGCCCCATCTAAGTTGTATTTGCTTAGTTTATTGATAAGATGATCATGAGAGACCGTACCAAATGCCTTACTAAAGTGTAGGTATACCAGATCCATCACTTCTCCCTTATCCACAAGAGTTGTTATCCTATCAAAGAAAGCGACACCAGGTAGGTGAGATAGTATTTTCATTAGACCAATGTCTGAGGGTGAAAGAGACAAGCTTTCAAGGGATACAGAACTCTTCCTCACACACATTTGAAGAGTATCTATGTGTACCATTTGAAGATTATCTATGTGTAGCAGGCAGAACCATTTCAAAAGTGATACTGATAAAGAGCTCTGTATAGCTCAGGCCTGCACAACATACGGCCCGAGGGCCGCATTCAGCCCGCAGGGGCTCACTGTGCGGCCTGTGCTGACTACGGGCGGCGCGGCCCCATTCAATATGCTGGCCAGGTGGAGGAGCGGAGCGCTGCCGGGGAGGGGGAAGTGCGGCGATTCTCGCTGCCGGGCTGCCTGCATGCAGCTCCGGCGCGAAGAGGTGGGGCGCGAGCCAGAGGGCGGGGACGCTGGCAGACGCCAGGACGCTGGCGTGACGTGGCGTCGTGATGTCACGGCCAGCGACTGCCAGATTAAAAAAGGCTCCGGCAGCCCCGCAACCTGGAAAGCAGAAGCCACGTAGGGGAGGGGAAGGGTTTGTGCTGAGGGAAGGGGCGCAGGTCAGGAGAAAGGGGAAGGCATCAAGGGGCAGGGAGCAGGAGAGACAAATGCCATGGGGCCAAGTGGAGACATACATGTTGTTTTTTGTTTTGCTCAACAAAAATTTTTAGCCCGCATGTTCAGTATTTTTTGGGAGAGTATCCCTACTTTCGGCCCGCAGCTGTTTTCTTTGGAGTAATATGGCCCTCGCTGCTTTCCGAGTTGTGCAGGCCTGGTGTAGCTTGAAAGCATGCGTCTCTCACCCACAGAATAAATATGCTACCTCACCTACTTCTCTTCTCAAGCATCAGACAACTTCATTAGTAAGCTAGCACATAATACCATTTCAAACTTATCTATATAGTTTCATACTATCTGTTATTTTGAACTGGAAATATGTACTTTAAGGCTATCACAAGGAAAAATATGGTGTGTGTCTGACTAAAATTTGCCTCAACAATCAAATGAATACTATTTAAATTTTAGCTGTGCCTAAATACTCCTAACAACTAAACTAAGAAATATTCATGCCAGCTTGTTTGTAGACTTTTGTTTGATCTGTAGGATTACACCAATAAGGCACAAACTATTTAAAAAATTCAAGAAACCAAAACACAAATGTGTTCTAATGCTAAGTTATAGAGATGGCTACATTTTTGCTTGTTTTTAAAGTTCAAGATAAATATTTAAGGAATTCTTATGACAGAATAACTGTTCTACCTTAAGACTCTATGTCCTGTGCAGAACATTACAAATGGATTATACTCCAGAAATAGGCGACTATATTTCCCTATGCTGAATACGGGACACCCAGTAAAATTGCTCATGTGCAAGAAGTTCAACAGCCATCAATCAGAACCCTGCAGCACAAAAATTCAAATTAATATTGATATGACTGACCCAGTAAAAAAGAATACCAACATCACTCAGCCACCTGCTGTCCCCCAGCAACAAGCATGGGCAGATAGGGATTGTTACGCCCCCCTCATACTTTATGAAAAATGGCTGATTTTGGAAGCCATTTTGGATCTGGTACTTTTCCACACAAGATGATAAAAATTTGAACACAAAGAATTCCCACTTTGGGCAAAAGGGATATAAAGGTGGGAAACCAAACAACAGAGGAGTTGTCAGAAACAACTCCACCCCCCAAAATGCCCACTGGAAACATCTAAGGGTGCATCTACACTGCACCGTTATTCTGGAATAGCATTTATACAGCAATTGCGTTATTTTGAAAAAAAAAAAAAAAAAGGAAATAATGGAGAGCTTTTTCCAACACTGGTGAACCTCAATCCATGAGGAATAATGCCTCTTCCGCTATGTTGAAATAGCTCCTCACCAGGGCCATTCTAAGTTATTCTTCCCCAGTGCCTCCTAGGACTCTAAATCGAGATAGCACATCCCCATTAGGGGAGCCTGCCTCGGACTAATTTTGTGGCTTCCCTGTAGTGTGGACACTCTATTTCGAAATAAGCTATTCCAGAAGATATCTTTCAGAATAGCTTTTTCTGAAATAAGCTTGCAGTGTAGACATACCCTTAGATTCAAGTGGGGAGGAAGGACTGACCACAAGCTAAGAGGCTGCTTAGCTTGTAAAAGAGATTATGAGAATCCTTTAATAAATTCCATGATGAATTAGGATTAGACGGTGTATTTTTGTTTATTTTGGCTTAGTAATGTATTTTGAACTGTCTGGTTTCCTAATTAATAAAAATACTTTCATTATCTAGCCAGTGTAAATAATTGTTACCAGGGAGGAGAGGGGGACTGCAACCACTATGCACCTCTCTCTGTCATTGATAAAAGGGGCTGACCTTATGAGCTTTCTTTGTGTAAAACTTTTATACAGGCTAAGATGGATTTATTTGGGTTTTTGGTCCTCTTTGGGGTTGTGATCTTCGGTGCTGTCAATGGCTTTATAGCTGTACCCTTCCAGAACTGAGCTGGCTCAATATCTCTACTGCTTTGATGGGGAGCTGTTACCTCAATTCTGTGCCTTTGCTGAGGGAGACCTGGGCTTGTAGCTCAGCAAGACAGGCTGGTGAAGTGCCCCAAAGGGTAAGTAGGTGGGCTCAGTAGCATGACCAGCACTTCGACAGTCTCAAAGGGAGCCCTGTGATCGAATCCATCACAGGGCTTAAGTTCTAAAGATGCCTTGTGCTCCAGGGCCCAGGAAACCTGACTACAGGGGCGCCAGGGAACCCAGCCACAGAAGTGGCTCAGCAGAAGAGGGTACCTAGGGGATGGAGCAATAACCATGCTTCCTGGAGGCAGGACCCAGGGCAGGGTACAAGTATAAAGAGGGTGCTGTGTCCCTTTCCAGGAGTTTACAGTATTGGAGTGTGAACAAACTGGAAAACACTTCCTCCCACACACTCCAGGGCTTAGTTGAAGAGCAGAGAGGCTTCCTCGTGCCAGCGCTGTGTGAGGCTTTGGTGCAAACAGAACTTGGCTTCTCCTAGACAGTGCACTGGGCTGGAAGACCTAGGGATTTGCCGGGGCACTGGCCAAGCCAGAGGCAGTGGGAGAAGAAAGGAACCTGCCAGCCAGCCTCTTCGTGAGTTGAACACTCTGATCAAGGGCTGCTTCTCTGCACTGGCAGTGAGGCATGCCTCGTTGGGAGAAAATGGAGGTGGTGGAGCAGGAAAGCAGTGAGAGGAAAGTGAGAAGGAGAGCACGTAAAGGAAAGATAGGTGGGCAGCACAGGTAACATGTAACCAACATCTAACTGTCCACACTCACGGGTCACTGTAGCTCCCAGCACCCAGCCAGTGTAAGCCAGAAATAGGACAGGGTCAGGGGCCTGCTGGCCAAGAGCCAGCATGCAGCAGTGGCTGCACTGATGGAGCTGGAGAGGGAGGAACCTGGCCCCAAATGCTGCAGCTTTGCCCTGTCAAGACCCTTGCACGCCCACCCCTATCATTGCCCCCTGGATATCCCACCTCATTGGTGTGTAGCCTGCTGGTTGGTGAGCAGGGATCCAGCCAACAGAAGGACCCATTCACTCACTGGTGGGTGGGCAAATGGCAAGCAGGGATCTAGATAACAGAAGGACATGCTAGTACTCATCAGGAGAGACAGAAAATACAGGACTATTTGCCCAATTTAAAAAAAAAGTCGGGACACCTGAAGGATGGCTTAAATACAGAACTGTCCCTTTAAAAAAGGACATCTAGGTTGTGTCTACACTGCACCCCTTTTCGGGAAAAGGGATGCAGATGAGACAAGTCGGAATTGCAAATGAAGCGGGGATTTAAATTTTCCCGCTTCATTTGTATAAACATGGTTGTCGCTGCTCGAGCTTGATCGAAAGCCGCCAGACGCCAAATAAAGTTTTTCCGAAAGATCCCTTATTCCTGATTTTAAGAGGAATAAGGGATCTTTTGGAAAAGGCTTTATTTTCCGCAAGAGCCGCATCTAGACTGGCGCTTTTTTCAGTCAAAGCTCCAAGCCGAAAAAAGCGGCAGCCATGTTCATGAAAATGGAGCGGGGAAAATTTAAATCACCGCTGCATTTGCAATTCCGACTTGTCTCATCTGCATCCCTTTTCCGGAAAAGGGGTCCAGTGTAGACACAGCCCTAGTCTCTTCATCCAGAAATCTAACCACTACAGTAATTCCTTGCTTAACACGTGCCCTCTTAACATGTTTTCACGATAGCATGATTTTTTTATAGGGAAAATTTTTCAAACAACACGACTGTCCCCTCAATAACACGATTTCCCTGACCGGCCGGCCGATTGCCAGCAGCTGTGCGGGGCTTCCCCTGCTTCCCTGTAAAGCAGCAGAGGTTCGCTGTGCCGTTCCATGGTGACCCCCTCTGGCCGGATGCCTCGCTCCCTCTCCTTTGCCCCCCGCTTGCAGCTGGCAGCTGGGTTTCCCCAGCTGGCGGGTCGCCGGCAGCTGCGTGGGGCTTCCCCTGCCTCCTTGAGTCCGGCGAGGAGGGGTCGCCGGGGAACAGCGTGGCAAGCGGCAAACCTCTGCCACTTTGCAAGGAGGCAGGGGAAGCCCTGTGCAGCTGCCGGCGACCGGCCAGCTGGGGAAACCCAGCCACCGGCTGCAAACCCCCTCCCCTGTCCTCCCCTTTCCTTCCCCAGAGCCAAACACTTCCCCTCCCTGCTATAACCCAGTCCCCTTTCTCCCCCAAGCTTATGTTCCGGTCCCAGCTGCTAACAAGTGCAGGCTGGAGCCGTGAGCGCAAACACAACCCCCACCTTTTCCATTATTTTCAATGGGAAAATTGATCCTGCATAACATGTTTTCACTTAGCACGATCATTTTCTGAAACGTATCTACCATGTTAAATGAGGAATTACTGTATTTTGCAGGTGCTATGTCTTCTCATTTTAACTTTCAGTCTTTGCACTGCTGAATTTATTAAGTGGTTGTTTCTTACTTTAATTATAGCAAAAATAAAAGCAGCTGATCAATACTGCAAATGGGTTATAAACAGGCACTGGGAATTTTAAAGAAATATTGAAATATAAAATGTAAATATTGTCAAGAGTTAAGTTATAAGATAGAAGGATTTTCTCATCTCTAATGGTGCAGAAAATTTGTTTCTTTACAAGTGAAAGAGCTATGCCCCTCTCACTTTCTACCAGCTGTAAGGGTGAGTGTCAAAAGAAGTGGCACAGGAGTGAGTAAGAGTTGGGGTCTTAGAAGGAAGAGACTGCATGGGAGTAGGCGTCAGGGGAAGATCAGTGCAGAAGTGGGGCCTGAAGAGAAATGCGGGTGCGGGGCCTCAAAGAAGGATGGCAGGAGGGCAGGGTCTTGAGGGGAAGGGGTGGGGCCATGGTTTAGGTGGCAGTGGCCCTCTCACTTTAAGAATATAACAGACATACTGGGTCAGACCAAAGGTCCATCTAGCTCCATATTCTGTCTTCTGACAGGGGACAGTGCCAGGTGCCCTACAAGAAATGAACAGGACAGGCAGGCGCAGGCACCCATTTCTCACCACCAGCACATTTTGACCATTATCCTGTCCCCACACCTGCCCTTTCACTGTTCAGCCTTGAAGACTCCATAGGTACCCAATACACTTAATCCCTGTCCCCATGCTGAACTGCAGCAGCCATGCAGCATGATACCTGGACATTCACAAATCTGTAAATGTGCTGCAACCAACGCTATAATGCTACATATGTGTTCTATGTTTTTTTTAATACATGCAATTCTTGAATTTGAAAGCAATCTTTATTCCAATAAACAAAAACAAACAAACACACCCCCAACAATGCAATAGGCACTACTGTACTAAGTGCATGGCAGGGACCAGAGTTCCCCACTAGCACTGCAGTTACTGCACTCCTGTACATTGCAACAAATATTACTGGCTTTCAGTATCAAATTGCTGCCTCAAGGCATCCCTGAGCCTTATGGCCCTGTGCTGTGCTCATCTAATAGCCCTGGTCTTAGGCTATTCAGTCAAGTCTCAAGGCGCTCAACCTCAGTGAAGCTTTCACCTATAAGCAAAGGGATGTTGTCGTCGGCCAGGTCCAGTTCCTGTACAAACATCGCCAGCAGGCTTTTAAACAGCCAAAAGCACACTAAGTCATTCGGTACCTCTTCAATCTACTGTTGAACCCCTTCTTACTGTTGTCAAGGTTCCCAGAGCTATGGCATTAAGGAGTAAGCGAGGTCTCTGAGGATCACAATGGGCATTCTGACTTCCCCCACAGTAATCTTCTGATTTGGGAAGAAGGTCCCTGCTTGCAGTTCCCTGAACAGGCCAGTGTTTGGAAAGATGCGTGCTTCATGAACCTTTTTGGACCAGCCTACATTAATATCCATGAAATGGACCACAGTGATCCAAAAGTGCCTAAAGAACCATGAAGAAATACTTCTTACGGTTAATGTACTCAGAAGCTAAGTGATCTGGTACCAGAATTGTAGCATGTGTGCCATTTATCACCCCTCTGTGGTTAGAGAAACCCATCTGTGCAAAATCACTCAGGATGCAATTGATGGCCCTGTACACTTCCATCAAGATGAGTCCAATGGTGGATTTTCTCATTCCAAACTGACTGGCAATTGATTGGTAGCTGTTTATAGAGTAGCCAGCTTCCACAGTACAATCACCATGTGCTTCTCCATTGGCAGGACAGCTCTCATGCATGTGTTCTTGCACAGAAAGTGAGAGTAAACTCATCACACAGTCTCATGAAAGTGGCTTTCCTCATATAAAAGTTCTGCAGCCACTGCTCATCCTTCCAGACTTGCATGAGGATGTTATTCCATCACTCAGTGCTTGTTTCACAAGCCCAAAAATCATTGTTCCACTTGAGGTCAGCACTTCTGTGAATGCTGTAAGAAATCTTATGTTGCATGTATGGCATGTGACAAGGTCAGTGTCTTACTCCACATCACCACTTTGCAACCTAAGGAATTATTCACCTGCCATTTGTGATGTGTTAGCGAGACCTATCAACATTTTCTTCAACAGTTCAGGATCCATTCCCGCAGCCCAGAGAGACAATGTAGGCAGCACAAAAGCCATTGTGGATGGAAGCACAGCAGTTTCTAGGATGTGAAGTGATGTAACATATGGCATATAGACAGAATGCATTATGATCCTGGACTCCCCCCATCCATTTCCCCACAAGCCTCAGCAGCAGCAGAAGAGGAGCTTTTTGAGATAGCTGCACAAAGTGCACCACTCTGAATGCTGCTGCAAGTACTGCAAGAGTGATCACACTACTGTGCTGGCAGCTGACAATATAGATACACAACAGCAGTTTTACTGCTGTGCTTTGTAATCAGCACTGTAACTCAGAGCACTTTACATTTGCCAGTAGACAAAGCCTAAGATGACAGGCAAGAGGTGGTAGCTATGCTGGCAGGAGAAGCTCTCCCACTGATATAGCATTATCTAGAGTGGAGGTTAGGATGGTATAACTGGATTGCTCAGGGTTGTGGACTATTCATACCCATAAGCAACATAATTACATCAAACAAATTCTATAGAGGAGACCAGAGCTCAGGAAAACAGCACTTCGCTGATTCATATTTGGTTAACAATTTTCAGTTTATCTTCACAATAATGAGGGATAGATTTCTTTTAGAGAGTTGAAACTTAAACCCTAGAGCACAGTTCCACATTAACAGGATGGAGGATGTTGTGGAAAGTCTGATGGAAAATTCAGCAGCTGAGACCAACAGAACATATGGGGAAAGGCTGAAATGTAAATATCTGAATTGCAGGCTTTGAACTATGAATGAACGTTAAATCAAGCTGTCCAAACAGAATGTGTAATAATACTATAGACCCTGAGGACAACAATCACCATCAAAAGGCTTTGTGTAAAGAAACACTGATGAATTCTGACAGCTGACCTGATAACAGTTGACATTAAAGAAGATTTACAGTTGTTTACAATTATTTCAGGTATATGTAAAATTGAGATTGAGAACAAAGGACAAGTTAATTCATCTAGTAATGTTAAACTCTATGCCTCGTAACCTCAAAATAGAGCAAGACATCATAGACATAAAGTACAAAATTTTAAAAAACAACAATAAAACTAGCACACAGTCCATCATACAGGATAGCACAGTCCTGCCTACATTCACAGAATATTCCATATATCCTTGGGAACAACAAGCAACCACACACAGAAGTTCAAGACACAAAATTGAGTCTATTTCACAAGAACAGACAGAAAGGAAAGCACACATTAATTCACAATATTCTGAACTGATTTATTGAAAAAGGCAAGTTTCTTCACATGAAAAAAGATGAAGAAACTAAATTAATCACTGCATTAAGTCTCATTGAAGAGACTTAATTTTCATGGTACTGGACACATACTTAGGTCTTGTCTCCACTTACTGGGAAATTGACGCTACAAAGATTGGTTTCCCAGGGTTTGATTTAGTGGGACTAGCAAGGACCCACTAAACTGACCACTAATTGTGCCTCCATCGACGCTGGTACTCCACTGGGTCGCAAGGAGTAAGGGAAGTGGATGGGAGAGTTTCTCTTGTCGACTTCCTGCAGCAGGGATGTCATGGTAAGTTGAACTAAGGTACGTTCACTGTCTCGGGGCATTTGGCATTGGCCACTGTTAGAAGACAGGATACTTGGCTAGATGGACCTTTGGTCTGACCCAGTATGGCCATTCTTATGTTCTTATGTCAACTCTAGCTATGCTAGTCACATAGCTGGAGTTGCATATCTTAGTACAACTTTCACCGTTAGTGTAGACCTGACCTTAGTGTGTTAGGTCCTGTTTTCAAAGTAAACCCAAGTAGCTGTCACAAAGGATTCTGCTTCTGAATCATAAAACTCTAACTCATCTTCATCAAGCCATTAAGGAAGATTAAAAGAAAATAATGGCTGCTGGAAAATGTTGGAACTGGAACATATTTAGGAAGCGTCAACTCTCATTCCGTACAGACCTACATTACAGTTAGTTTACAAGATTAACAGATAGAGTAACAAGAAACTCCTTCTTCAAGGCTCCTTTTCTGAGGATGATGGGCTTAGCCACAACCATACATGGTTATACGTTTTCATGTCGGGCGGGAGAACAGTGCGTATGGGGAGCCAGTTTTTAAATCATCACTGGCTCCCACAGAGCCACCACCTTCCTCCTCGCACTGCTACTTCTTTATCAGGCAGCATGAGAGGGTGACAGGAGGCAGTGCTCATGGGGATCCTTGCAAGCACTGGCTCCCACCTCTTCCCCCACCCTGCCCCAATGCTGCCTCTGATACAGAGGTAGTAGCGTGGGGGGCCGAGGGGGCTTGCGTGTAACCGTGAAGGTTAACCAATGAGCCCAGACTCATCGGTTAACCATGTAAACATGTATTCTAACACATCCCTAGTCAAGAGTTCTATACCCATTAGAGAACATGAGAGAAAGAGAAGTTACGCACCCTGTGCAGTAACTGTGACTCTTTGAGATGTACACTCTTATGGGTGCTCCACTTCAGCTGCATTTGCACCCCCGTGGACTGGAGATGGTAATTAGCAGTGTCCATTTGACCACACATATTCTGCTGACAAATCTCATGCCTCAAAAAGCTATATCAGGCTACAAGGGTGAACAGTTTTTTCTCCACCATTGAGTTTCAGAAGGAATCTCTGAAGCAGAGGGAAGGATGACAAGTCGTGGAGCACCCCTACAGGGATATAGCTCAAAGAACCACAGTTACTGCACAGGGTGAGTAACCTCTCTTTGAATAGTGTCCCTACGGGTGCTTCACTTCAGAGGCTCGAGCATTGGCCAGATAGTGAGGACAGAGCTTTAGAATCAATACCAGCATATAGGAAACAACTACACTGCCAACTGCTGCATCAGATCTAGTGGCACAGACTAAGGAACAGTGTCTGGAGAAGGTACAGAGGACATCTTTGCAGATCTCAGATACTGAGACATTTTTAACTATAGCCACAGATGGAGACTGTGTCTTGTCAAGTGAGATGACAGACCAACAGGGGTGCAAAGCTGGCAGCACTGTAACAAGTTACAATACATTCTGATTGACACTCTTTTGTCTAGAAATAGCAGACTGTTTAGATCAGTCCACAGCTGAAATGAAAAGTCTAGTCTAAAAGATTTTCAAAATGATTTAGTCTTATATAGATAGAAGGCGTCATTGACTATGTCGGGTAGCCTATTTTACATGCCTCTGTCGGCAGAGGCATGTAATCTAGACATACCCATAGAGTATTGGAGGGCAGTCTCCAGGTTGGAGTTATATGGTTTTGGAAAGAAAACCATCAAGTAAATGACCCAATTCAAATGAAATGCAGAAGACACTTTAGGAAAAAATCTGGGGTGTAGCCAGAAAGAAACTTTGTCCTTGTAAAATAATGTCAGACCCTTCTTTCACAGTAAGGTCCCAATCTGTCTGTCCACTGTTTCTGTGGACCAATTCAGTAAGGAGCAATTACCATTGGTTCAAACATCAAAATAAAAAAAACCCAAGATCCTATAATAACCCAACTTTCACCCTCCCATGAGATTCCATCCTCTTGGTCATATGATTTCTTCAACAACCACTTGTGTGGAAAAATGAACAAACGGCTCCTACTTCCTCAGGATCTCTTAGTCTCCTAATGCATGGACCTGTCTATATTCCTTCTTCCAAACATTATTAGCAGAAACGGCTTCTAATTTCTCTCATTCCTGAGAACTACATTCCCCCAAATTCACTTGTTATGGGCCGAACAAAGAACAGCATCACACTGGGCCTGTAGATTACCTTAAAGGGCCAGCACATCCTGTAACTATGAGCACATACCCAACATTACTTTCATTATCCCATCCATCTATACAATGATAAGGCATGGGACAAAGCAAAACATGTTACTGGCTACATATACTGGTGTGGGTAAATTCTACTTCAGTTTAAAATACTATTCCTTGTGACAATACTAAAGCTAGAGATTGTACAGTAAAAGAACAGGGATGGGTAATAAAACAGTGGTGGTTCGCCAGGGTTAGTCTCTGGTGGCCTGTCACCACTATATATACCTGTGCCTCCACAGATACAGGCAACTGCAGCTCCAGTTGGCTGCAAAATTACAGTTCCTGGCTAACGGGAGCTACGGGAAGTGACGTGGACTGGGACAGTGCTTCCTGCATCTCCCATTGGCCAGAAATGGCAATCAGCTACCAAATGGAGCTGTAATTTCCCGCACCTGTTGAGACACAGGCAACTACAGCGGCACTGGCCCATAAGGAGCTAACCCTGGTGAACCAGATCCATCCTGCAGGCCGGTATTTGCCCACCTCTGTAAAATAGGATGGCCAGCATGGTCACTTGCATTCAAATATCCATTCAAATATCCAACAGTTATTTTGTTACAATGCAGATTTCTAGTCTGTAGTCTGAAAACAAATAAAAAATTTGGGACTTTTATGTGCCCACAGCATTCTTTTTAAGTATTTAGCAATTCACAATAGTATTCAGAATACTTCTTTGCTCTTTCAAAGATTTTTCACTGCACTGTAAATTTAAAGTGAAAGTTAGAATCTAAAGCCTTTTTTTCCAATAACCAAAAGTAGTTTTCTAAGTAGTTTCCAAATATTGTGCTACACCCACTTTTATCTCAATACTCTCTTTGTATCTCCCTATTCTATCCTATTCTATCCTTCATGCCTTTCTTCATGCTATTCCATACAGGTTGAAACAAATCTCTTTTCAAGTATATTCACTCTTTCAGAGCAGCTCCTGCCTGAGGGGTGCTCTTGCCCGCCACAGGCCGGGACTGTGCTGGAGCAGGCCTCCCACAGGGTTGGAGCAGCCCCCTACATGCAGCAGGTAGGGAGCTGCTCCAGCCCCACTGGTTAACCAGTTAAAACTTCACATCACTAGTCTAAACTGCAATCAGAAGTGTGACTGTTGCATGTGTAGACATACCTGAGCTAGCTGCTGTCTAGCTTGCTCAAGTAACAATAGCAGAGAAGTCATGGAAGTACAGGCTAGCTACTGTTGTAAGAATCCAAGATCTGGGGAGGGTTTGCACAGCCCATACTGCCTGGGCTTCACTGCTATTGTTACTTGAGCTAGCTATATCTAAGCTAGCACAAGTACATCAATGGTACTACAGTCATACCTCTGCAGGCATGACCTAAAAATTCTCTCACAATCAGACTAATTTGTAGAGCCCTGCAAATCTGTGGCTATCCACTTTATATCTGTGGATATTCGCATCTGCAGATGTGGTTGTGGATATCCGTGGATAAATTATGCAGAAAAAGATGCAGATGTGAATACTAATACCAAATAAACCAAGATGTTTATTTTTTTTAGTCTTCCTCTTCTTTACCATTTCCTGTATATGTTACCTCTATTTTCTATTTAAAGTTGTTAAATGGGCCAGGAATACTGTCTTTATTTAGCCTCTGTAAAGGAAATCAAAATTATGGTACTACATATATAGTGCTAATAAATATTCAAAAATTAACACTTTATAAAAACTTAATACCTGACATGATTATTGCAGAATTTGGTCAACTGAGGCTGGTTGATAAATACTGTTCTCACTTCGTCTTGATCAGCGAGTGAAGTTTTCTCTGAAATATCTTCTGTCTTCTCATAGCCTTTAAATTATAAAATAATTTCAATTATATTCTATCATTCGAGTATCTGCTTATGATTAAATGAAAACAACTTATTTATTAATACAAAGTGACTTTATAAAGACAAAAGTATATTCCTTAGTTCTCTTTGGGTTTCTTGTTTAGCATTCACTCATTAAAAATTCCTAACTTATAAAAATCCCATAAAAATTCTATGTTAAATTCTATGTTAAATTTGAGGGCTAAAAGTACCTAACAGAATTTAGGCTAAAATATATTACAAAGGTGTAATTATCTCCAAATCAAGTACTGTAAACAGAGAATGTTCAGAATTATGGTTAAACATTGTTTTTGTGCACAATACATAAGTCATCCCACATATGAATTTCAAAACTCTTCTTCCATGTAACATTAACCATTACATTGTCATTGAATGTAAAATTGAACTTTAAAGTACAAAAGGGAGTATTATAACCACAAGGCTATCTTTGCCTGATTTACAAATTGTAAATTTTTTGGTGCAAAAACCATGTTGCTTTCTGAAAAGTTTTGAGCTTTACAAAGTTATAGAATATATAAACAGCCATAACATTATAAATATTATTAGCAGTATGCCAGAGAAGAAATATTTTGGTTAATCATTGCTAAATATATATATATATATTTTTTGTGTGTGTGTAGAATTGATGGTGAAATTACCCTAACCACAAAAAAAAAAAAAAAAAATCTAGTAGGATATCGGGTGCTTCAGTTGAACAAATGTGGAAGACTAACCTAACTAATCTACATAATCTACATCCATAAACAGCAAGAATAATGGAATTACCATGTTTACTGAGTGGTGATAATTAAGCAATAAGACACAGAGGAAGCATTGTTAGGCATGAATAAGGAAGTAAAGCATCAGGAAGCAATAATACAGCATAAAGTATGCTCCATTATGTTTTACTAAAATTATAAAATGTGCATACACAAATACGACTAAAAATGTACTAAAGGTACATTTATTACCCATTAATTTTTTTTTTCATTTCAAATACATTAATCCAGACCTATGATCTCCAGCTTCTTATCAGATATAGGTAATGGAAATCCATTGGGTCAAATGAGGCCAATCAATTAGATTTGTCCCAAATACCTTTATCTTCAAATCATGGTCTGAAATCTTTGTAGACCCAGTGTCTTCACAGGAGTACCGAATTAGAATGTAGCATTACAATCCTAGTGAAGATGTATGAAAAGATAAAACTCGCATCGGACTCTGTAGAATTAACACTGCTTACAGGAATACAACACAGTAAAAAAAGTGTGTGTCATATCTGTGTTTGTGACATTCTAAAGAAAAATTCTGAAATAGTTGTAAGATGTTAGTGGCAAGTCCCTCATAAGCAATTCATCCTGATGCAATATTATTAGTACACTTCCGTGCTCAGGATTGTTGTCATAATTATCATCAACTCCATAAAATTATTGATGCTGACTGATGTGAAACTTGACAACAGTAAGTAATAGTGGAGGTGGAATTCAGAAGGCAAGATGTAGACATTTCTGACACCTCTTAGTAACAAATATATGAAGGGATGAACTTGTATGACCATTAATGCTAAAAAGTCTTCTGAGACTGATGGAATTAATACCAGGCTCGGCAAAACCAAATCAAGTAAATCTACAACAGGGTCAAGTTCTCTCTTTCTACCACCCAAGGAAGAGTCTTTGATGAGTGCAAGTGTTGAGATTTGTAATAGCTCACAGATTCATGCATTTTTAAAGACAGAAGGGATCAGCATGATCATCTACTATGACACCTTGCAAAAAATGGCTATATAATTTAATGAAAGATTTCCTGCATAAAGTCCATAACTTCTGAGTGACCTCTAGCACATACTTTAGAAAGGTAAATTGTTCCAATCATTATTTTTACAATGAGAGTAATTATGTGTTGTATTACTAGTCTGAATTTGTCTAGCATCAGCTTCCAAAAAGTAGATCTTGTTATGCCTTTTTCTGGTAGATTAATGAGCCCTCCAGAGAGTTTCACAGATATCTGCTGACATCAGAGGGAAGGTGAGACTCAGGCACCTTAGGGCTGGTCTACATTATCATGCTATATCAGCACAGCTGCATCATCGCAGCTGTGCTGCCTCTGGTGAAGATGTGTTTTGCTTATAGGAGAGCACTCTTCCATCAGCATAATTACTCCACCTCAGGAAGAGGTGTAAGCGATGTTGGCTTGAGATGCTCTATATGGCCAAAGCTTAGGTTCACGTAACTTGCGTCCCTCAAGGAGGTGACTTTTTCACACCTGAGCAACTCAAGTTATATCGACTTAAGTGGTAGTGTAGAATAACACTTTGATTCCATTTCCAGAGCTGGAGGAGAGCATGCTCTAAAGTATAGATTTCTCTGCCCATTCTAGCCTCCTTCCCAAGTGAAATTCCTGGTTCTTCCTCTCCAACTTGCCCCTGTTCAAGTCCTATCTCTGCCCCACCTCAGGCTCTTTGTCCCACTCCTATTAACTAGCCAGTCCCAGACTCCACTCCTCAGAATCATCATCCCAGTCTCAGTCTTCTTGCTCAGCCAGTCCAAGCTTCCGCATCCCAGTCTTCCCTCCCAACTTCTTGTATCCAGTCTCCATGGCTAGTCAGTCCCAGTTCTTCCTTCCAGCACTTTCACTGATCTTTCTTTCTTTCTTCTCCTGCCCCCACCTTCAGTCACCTCCACACACACATTTGTTGTTTCCACTGGCTCCCAGAGCCAGTATTCCTCTTTAGGTTTGTCATCCAATCTCAGGGTGCGTCTAAATTACATTCCTCTTTCAAAAGAGGAATGTAAATGAAGGAAATCGAAAATGCAAATGAAGCGCAGATTTACAAATCTCGCGCTTCATTTGCATAATCGCTTCCGATCACTTATTTGAAAAAAGTTTTTCCGAAAAAAAAAAAGCAGTCTAGACGCGGTTCTTTCGGGAAAAAAAAACCCTTTTTCGAAAGAACCCTTATCCCTGAAAAAATGAGGTTTACAGGGTTCTTTCGAAAAAGGTGTTTTTTTCCAAAAGAACCGCGTCTAGACTGTTTTTTTAAAAAAAACCTTTTTGAAAAAGTGATCACATGCAATTATGCAAATGAATCACGAGATTTGTAAATCTGCACTTCATTTGCATTTTTGATTTCCTTCATTTACATTCCTCTGTCAAAAGAGGAATGTAGTCTAGATGCACCCTCAGTGTCCTCCCTTTCCAACTGTGCTCCTTTGCCCAGCAAGTTCCGTATATATATGAATACATTAGGAATGTTAAACAGCAGCTAGTAAGCTAATTGAGTGGTCGATGGAATTCCCATTGACGATTCAATTAGTCAATAAGGTTACGTCTACACTGCAGCATTATTTCGGAATAACATCTGTTATTTCGAAATAATTATGCAAACGTCTACACTGCTAGCCCGTTATTTCAAAATGATTTCGAAATAACAGGTGACTTATTTCAATGTTTGTAAACCTCATTCCACTAGGAATAACACCTCTTCTGAAATAGCTATTTCGGAATAGCAGTAGTGTGGATGCTCCACTGCTACTATTTTGAAATAACTCATCCTCCAGGCCATTCAGAGTAATTATTCCCCAGTGTTTCCTGGGGCTCTAAATCGAGGTAGCGTGTCCATATTAGGGGGGAGCCTGCCTCGGACTAATTTCCAGGCTTCTCTGTATTGTAGATGCACGATTTTGAAATAAGCTATTTCAGAGTATTTCTTCTGGAATAGCTTATTCCAAAATACTTGTGTAGTGTGGACACAGCCTAAGGGGGTTCGCTACGGCTCTGCTTTTTTAAATGTAGAAAGAGCTGCCAGATGGCAGAATGGTACATAATTATAAGGCTAAAGAAGTTTACAAAATTATCTAGATTGCATCGTAAACTGTATTTGAACAACAAAACTTTAAAAACAATTAGATGCAAGGTTATACATCTGGGATCCAAGAATACAAGGCACACTTGCAGTTTGGGAATATATTTTGGAAATCAGTTGCTCAGAAAAGGGTCAAGATGGATAATTAGCTAAACATGAACTTGCAGTACAATGCGATAAAGCAAATGCAATTCTTGGATATGTAAGCAGAGTTATATCAAGAAGCATGGAAACATTATTACTACTCTATATGACATTAGTTATGCAATTACTGTAATACAGTGTTCAGGTTTTGTGTCCACATTCTAAAAGGTCATTGCTAAATGGGAAAAGGTTTAGAAAAGACCTAGAAGAATGAAATGAGTTATGGAAAACTTGCCTTACAAAAACTAAAGAAGCCTCAGGTAACCTGATGGTCTTGGGTATATGCATTTGACTTACAGTGGAAGAGAGACTGGATTCAAACACCTGCGTAGCTTTGTCTGTGGATGTAAAATTATTATCAGCTAATATTCTTTGGCCTGTATTTATGGAGGAGTTCAGAATTAATTATTAAAATAATCCCTTCTGGATGTCTTTAGCTTAAATAAAAAGAAAAGAGACTGAATCTATCAAATAATAACACTCTTTTAATACAGCATTTTTGTACATAATTACCTAGGTTTTAAAAAAGAAAACTGAAAAATCACATATTAACATCCACATTGGTCATCAGCCTAGTTGGAATGTATTGATCCCTCTAAACGCTCGTAAAAATTTTCTAGTTCTTTGTGTGAAATATATTTCTAGTATGAACTACAAATATCCATAAACCATCACTGTCAGGCAAACAGGTCTGCATTTAAGCTCAGCAAAAGTGGCAAATTGATGGCTGCTCAACATGTATGTCCACAGCAGTGATCATTTCTAGATTTGCCTTGACAAGACTTGTTCCTATCCTGCTCCAGCCCCACTTCCCTGCTTGCTCCTAATTCTATCTCTGATCCTGACCCTTAAATTGACTCCTAGCCCTTGACTCTAACTTCAACCACTAGGTATGACCTCCACTAGTCATAGTGGACAGTTCTCTGAAACCATCTACTCAGTGTGCAGCGGCAGTCAAAAAAGTAAATAGAATGTTAGGAATCATTTAAAAATGGATAGAGAATAAGACAGACGCCTCTGTATAAAACCATAGTATGTCCACATCTTGTATACTGCATACAGATGTGGTCACCTCATCTCAAAAAAGATATATCGGTATTGGAAAAGGTTCAGAAAAGGGCAACAAAAATGATTAGGGGTTTGGAACATGTCCCATATGAAGAGAGATTAAAAGGACTTGGACTTTTCATCTTAGAAAAGAGGAGACTAACAGGGGATATGATAGAGATCTATAAAATCATGACTGGTGTGGAAAAAGTGAATAAGGAAAAGTTATTTACTTATTTCTACAACATAAGAACTAGGGGTCACCAAATGAAATTAATAGACAGCAGGTTTAAAACAAACAAAAGGAAATTTTTCTTCGCTCAGCACGGAGTCAACCTCTGGAACTCCTTGCCAGAGGATGTGGTGAAGACTAGGACTTTAACAGGGTTCAAAAAAGAGCTAGATAGATTCATGAAGGTTAGGTCCATCAATGGCTATTAGCCAGGATGGGTAGGAATGATGTCTTTAGCCTCTGTTTCTCTGGACGTGGGTGACAGGAGAGGGATTACCTGTTGTGTTCCCTCTCTCTGGGACATCTGGTATTGGCCACTATTGGCAGACAGGATACTGGGTTAGATGGACCTTTGGTCTGACCCAGTATGGCCGTTCTTATGTTCACTACTCTGAATACTAGCTATATGGTCACCTATCAAAGAGAGATCATTTCCCAATCCATCTGTCCATTATGTGCCACAGACACCAGCAACTTCTATCATAAATTTATCCCCCATACGCAGTCCAGCAACTTAACCCTTGTGCATGTCATATTCCTGCTATGGTCAAAATCAGTGGTGGGCAATTTTCAGTCCAAGGGCTACATGTGGCCCACTGGGGTTCTATGCACAGCCACGCACAGGTCTGCTAGATTCTGCTGGTTTTCTTTCACATAGTTCTTTTCTTTTTTTGGTATCGCAAAAGTAAAGCCCATTGGGAGAGCAATGTGCTCCCTCTGCATCCAAGCAAAGTGCTGCTATGGTTCATTCGGCATATCCCACAAATTCTAGGTATGGAAGCACAAATAGCAAAACTATCGTATCTCAAGAGATCATCCTGGCCAGTGACAGGCAACCACCACTGCAACTCCATCTGTACCTACAGACTCTCTGGCAGCCACCCTGCCTGTTCCCCTGAGCACCCCCACTCTAGTCCCCGCTTAGTCAATGCCAGCTCCTCTGCTGCGGCCCTGCAACCAGCAGAGGGAAGCCCTGCAACCAGCAGCAGCAGAGAGGCTGGTACTGACCTCCTCTGGTCTTGCAGATTCCCTGGTTCAGGATCAATCAGGGCCTGAGGGTGCCGGACCAAGAAGGCACAAATTATAATACAATAATGTATTTGATACAGGATAAGCTAATCAGAAAGGGACTGCCAAGAAGTTTCTCCTCCTGATTCAGAACTGCACTTAATAGATGAACCATGGGAAGTTACATCTTTTCTCAAAGCATCTGTCAGTACCTAATGCGAGGACAGGATACCTAAATATTGACTAGGGGTTTGTTCCAGGATTACAAATCTGATGTTCTTAACATTCGCAGGCCCAGGTCCTTCAATGAGCTATGTATAGGTGGACATTGCAAAGTGTCTTTCAAGATTAAAGTCTCTAAAGGGCTCATGATATATCAAGGCTTGGCCAACTCAAAAAAGAACAGATTTTCATCAGGCAATAGGTGAAAAAAGCTGTGAAAGCACAGTTCATAAGACAAACTTTCTTAGACTAAGGAGGTAAATAAAATGCTTTGCCCTCTACTTCTCACTAGCCCCTCCCTCAGCTAGATTAAACTTTCTGTGACCTTGTCTCATAAACTCTTCCACCCAAGTAAAAACAAACATGTTACAAAAATCCCTGAAAGAATTAAATTATGGAAGTGAAAAAAAATGTAAAACTGAAACAATCTGCACCCAACAAATATACAGTTGAACATGAAGACTCTATTGTTCCAGGGAGAATTCAAGTAAAGTCTAAAGATTAAAAAACCCAACAACTAACAACACATAAGTTGGTGCCCCATCACCTCATATCCTCACCTGTAAAAAGAAATATTGCCAACTGCTTATTGAAGTCTGAGTTATAATGGTTAAACAGATGTCTATCTTATATTAAGGCAACCTACTTCCTATTTTATCTGAGCATAAGTTATTAGAAAAGAAATTCATCACTGAAGGAGAGCTTGGATGAATGAAAAGCTATCTCTCTCTCTTTTTTTTTACATTTATCTAAGATTGTATCTATACTACAGCCTATGTTGACATAATTTATGTCACTGAGGTGTATGAATAAACTGCCCCTCTGAGCAACATAAATTACACCGACATAAGTGTTCTTGTGTGCAGTGCTTCTGCCACCAACAGCTTCTGCTGTTTACAGATAAGGCTTTATTATGCCAATGGGAGAACTCTACCACATGCCCTAAGTAACAAAATATTGTGAAGCTCAATTTAGCAGTGATGCTAAACTTTCACAGTCAACAGGAAGGGAGAACATTGTAATTTTCACACTCACAGTGAAAGCTGTGATACTACAAGGCTATGTCTACACTGCAGGCTTTTTGTGCAAGAACACCTGTTCTTGTGCAAAAACTTGCTGGGTGTCTACACTGCGCGTGCATTCTTGCGCAAGTAAATTTACAGTACAGCGTCGGAAAACAGGGCTTCTTCCAGAAGAGTTATTCCTCTCCCCACGAGGAATAAGCCCTCTTGCGCAAGAGCTCTTCCACAAGAAGGCAGTGTAGACAGGCAACATGATTTTCTTGTGCAAGAAAACCCTATGGCTAAAATGGCCATCAGAGCTTTCTTGCGCAGGAGAGCGTCCACACTGCCATGGACACTTGCGCAAAAGCACATGGCAGTGTGGACGTGATCTTGTGGAAGACCTATTGCACAAGAACTCTTGCGCAAAACAGTTCTTGCACAAGAAGCCTGCAGTGTAGACATAGCTCAATAGCAGTGCAATCTGAGAGGATAGATACATTTCTGCAAGAAGCATCTATTTTATTCTCTAGATCAGCAATAATATAGCCATAGCAAATGGTGAATGATGCATTTTTAACAAAGGTTTCCTTTCATGCCTATCCTTACATGCCTCAGCTGAAAGAAAAAGCATTTGCCACAAAGAAGTGCAGTTACATGCACTGAAAACATTACGGTGGTAAATTCCAAGTGCTAATCTGAAAATGTACCATGCAAAAATAGCACCTTTTTATTTAAAATGAATTTTCCCTGTATATTCAGAATAATAATTACTTTCTTTTCTGATTAACACATTTTTTTACTACTTATTATTCTAGTTACTACTACAAAGACATTGCATTAAGGGAGAGTGAGCTAGATACCACAGCAACAAAACTGTTAACCAAAATACAGTTTGTTTTCAAAGCATCAAACAGAAAGAACCCTATGTGACTTTCAGGTTAGTTTGTAGAAGTGGAAGTTAAATAACACAAATGTCTTATTTTCTTATTTACAAACTGAACAGCAAATCTGGAAATAGTTGATAGACTGAAAGAGAACACCACACTCCATTTCAGAATAACTTTTAGAAATGACAGAGTGGATTTAGGATTTAGTTTATCCTGTTCAGAATTTAAGAATAAAGATAGACAAAATATAAGAGGATGGAAAGAAGGAAAGAGAAAAAGGAGAAGGCAGATGGAGCAACTCTATTCCACTATCTAATCTTACTAGTTCCCAAATAGGTTGGGACCAATTTTAAATGCTTTGCTTTGGAATCCAAACAACATTGGAAAAAATTCCAAGGTAAATGTGGAAATGTTTCTCTCTTAGAAAAAGATGAATGCTTTTACTCTTGCTATAGGATAAGTATAAAATTAAAATATTAAAGTTAACCTAAGCTTGGTTAAGAACAGTGTTTCCCAATTTTATTTGGCCGAGGAACCCTTTTCAGCTTTTCAGAATTTCAAGGAACCCCCTAGGTTTGTCAAGCGAAAAAAAAAAGGGGGGGGGGAGGGAGGGACCCACCAATTCATGAAAATCCCCACCAATGCATGAAAATCACATTCCTTCCCCAAGACCGCCCACCCCCCTTCCTTGAGGCCTCATCCGCTCTGTTCCCCTCCTTTCCATCACTTGCTATCCCCAGCCCTTATACACTCTCACTAGGTTGAGACAGGAGGTGTGGGTGGGAATGAGGGATTTGGGTGTAGGAAGGGTTGAGAAGTACAATCTCTGGGAGGGAATTTGGATGCAGGAGAAGGGGATGTTGGCTCGGGAGGGCTCCAGGCTCGGGAGTGTTGGGCTCAGGTGGAAGGTTGGGGTGCTGAGCAAGCCATGGGCTTGTGGATGTGAGTGCAGGAGTTTGGGCTGAATATGTGAGGACTCAGGGCAAGAAGGTTGTGAGTATGATGGGCTCAGGACACAGATTTGTGATGTGTGGATGGTGCAGGAGTGTTGTGGCAGAAGACTGATGATGTGGGGATGCAGGAGTTTGGGGATGTAAGAGGCTCAGGACAGGGGGTTCCAGTGTATGATAGGCTCAGATTTGGGGTCAGGTGGTGCAGGAGTGTTATGATGTTGCAGTGAGATGGGGGTTTGGCCCCAATTGGGGGCTCGTTGGCCAGGCTTCATTTTTAAATAAAATATTATGTCAAACTCAAAAGGTTTTAACATTGTCTTTATTTATGAGAGGGGTGAGGAACCTGTTTTGAGTCAAGGGTCACTGACCCACAGAAAAGTCAGTTGGGGCCACACAAGTGAGATGCAAAAAAAACCCAACAACCCTCCAAAAAAACCCAAGCCTCACTAATGTGGTCCCAAATGTGCTGGTGGGGGCAAGGGACAGAGTGAAAGTGGGTGCTGGGGCTGGGGAGAGGGTGCTGCTGGGTGGAAGGATGCTGGCTCAGGTGGCGGGGTGCTGGGGCAAGGTGCAGGGGCAGGCAGGTGGCAGGGTGCTGGGGTCAGGGACATGGTCCTGCTGGGCACTAGGGTGACTGGCAAGGTGCTGGGACAAGGAACAGGGTGCTGCTGGGTGCTAGCGTGGATGGCAGGATGCTGGGGCCAGGGCCAGGGTGGTGCTGAGTCCTGGGGTGTGAGGCAGGGTGCTGGGGCCAGGGACGGGATGGTGCTAGGTGCTAGGGTGGATGGCAGGGCTGCCAAGGAGCGGGATAGGGATGGGGTGCAGGATCTGGGAGGGAGATGGGGGGCAGAAGGAGGCAAGGTCTGGGTGGTAGGTAGGGTGCAGAAGCAGGCTGGATGTAAGGTGTCTGGCCAGGGGAAGGGAGCAGGAGCAGATTGGGGGTAGGATGTCTGGCTACGAGGGAGGGTGCAAGGAGAGGACTTGGGTAGGAGTTGGACCTCCCTGATCTGGCACCCTCTGGACCTGACTGGTCCCAGATGAGGGATTTTTGGACCAGGGGAGGTCATTTCAGGGCTCCTGCTTCTACCCCCCCCCCCCACTAGGTTTCTTTGCACCTCTATCCCCTGCAACCCAACTGAGCTGCCCACCCCTGCTGGTTCCTGCACCTCCCCAAAACCATCCCCTACAATCCAAGTGCAGCACCAGTTCCCTGCAGCCCCTCACAGCCCAGCTGAGCTGCCTGTCTGTTCCGTATGCCCTCCCCCATCCACCTCAGCCCAGCTGAGCCCTGCATTGGTTCCCTGCATGCCTCCCCCACAGCACAGCTGAGCCCTGTTTCCCTGCACCTCCCCCAAGCCCCTCAAAATTGCTGAGCTAAGCACCGATTCCCTGCCCCTCCCTCCCCTTGAGTCTAGCCCCAGTTCCCGGCACCTCCCTCCTCTTGCAGTCAAACTGAGCTCTGAGCTCCACACACACACCCCAACCCCGCAGCCCAGCCCAGCCCAGCTCCCCAGACCTCCCCACTCTGCAACCCAGCTGAGCTCAATTTCCCTGCACCTTCCCCCAAATCATGCAGACATGCTGAGCCAGTGCTGATTCCCTGCCCCTGCCTCCCTCACCTTGGCTGTGTCTACACTGGCGCGATCTTGCGCCAAAGCAGCCGCTCTTGCGCAAAAACTTGCTTCCTGTCTACACTGGCCGTGTATTCATGCGCAAGTACGCTGACGTTCTCATGTATGAAATCAGGGCTTCTTGCGCAAGAACGATGATGCTCCCACTCAGGCATAAGCCCTTTTGCGCAACTGTTCTTGCGCAAGAGGCCAGTGTGGACAGGCAACATGAATTTCTTGCGCAAGAAAGCCCTATGGCTAAAATGGCCATCAGCACTTTCTTGGGCAAGAGAGCATCCACACTGCCATAGATGCTCTTGTGCAAAAGCACAGCTCACACATGGCAGTGTGGACGTGTTCTTGCACAAGAACTCTTGCGCAAGATGTTCTTGCGCAAGAAACCACAAGTGTAGACATAGCCTAAGAGTTTCCTTGCATGATCAAAATGAATTTTGTGTTGTACACCAGTACTGAGTTCATGTGGCTTGTTTGGATGTGCCACTGTGGCACCCAAGTTATTAATACATATTTTTAAACCTTTACCTTTTCTCTCTGCTGACATGTCTCCTCCCCTTGTTCCATCAGCTCCCCTGGTGCCTGCTGCCTCCCAACTCCTCACCCTCCTCTGCTGTCCTGACTCCTGCCCTTCTCACTGCCCTCAGCCCTCCTGCAATCTGCCCCTCTCCACCAGCCCTTCTCTCCTCCCTGTGCCCACTCCTCCAGTAGCCCCACTCTGATCATGTGAGCTACCCCTCCTCATCCCCTCTTCTAACACCTCCCTCTACAAACCTGCCCTGCATCTCTCCTCTGGTGGTGGTCCCTCCCCTGCAGGTGTCTGCCCTTCTGCTTCACCCCCAGAATCCCCTGGCACTTGCACCTTCTCTTACTTCTGCACCCTCCTATTGCCTCCCCCTTCCCTCACTGCCCCTACCTCCTTTGCCCTCTTTTTCCCTGATGCCCAACCCCTCACCACCCTCTGCCCCCGTTCCCCTCATGCCCCTGTGCCCTCACACATGACTTGCTCCATCCCGGCCTTCCTCATGCCCACCCCTTCTTTCAAGCCTTCTCCCAGCACCTCCTCCTCCCCCCTCTAGCCCCCAATGCCCTTACCCTCTCCCCTCCCAGCATCACCCTGTCCCCCTCCCACTGACACCTCCCCTCCTGCCTTTTTCCTCATTGTCTGCACTTGGCCTCCTGGCATTTGTCTCTCCTCTACCCTGTCCCTTTGGTGCCTTCCCCTCTCTTCCCCCTCTCCCCTTCCCCTCCGCACAAGCCCCTTCCTCTCCCAGCCCTTCTCCTTCCTCTACCTTCTGCCTTCCACTTTGCGGGGCTGGAGTCTGCGCTCCGTCCCCGGACTCGGAACCCGCAATTCAGCCACGTGGCACAACGCAGCGCCCAGCAGTTTTAAAATCCCGGGCCATGACGTTACATCATGCCTGGGCGTCTCCCTGCCCACCGGTTTGAGCACGCCGCGCAGGGCAGCTGCAGCCGGCAAGGGGGAGCTCAGTTAAGGCTGCGCACGGCAGGGATGGGACGGGGACGGGGGAGAGACGCTCTGGGGCCAGGGTGGGAGGACGCGCGGGGGGGCCAGGGCCCGCTCCAACTCCAAATATTGGTGGAGCATGGGTACCATGAGCCCATACAACTCGCCGCCCATGCCTCTGCTGGCTAGCCGGCTCTCTCTCTCTTTCAGAGGGGTTGGGGGAGTGCTGGCTCCTCGCGGAACCCGTCGTTTTGCTTCGCGGAACCCCAGTGTTCCCCGGAGCACCAATTGGGAAACACTGGTTAAGAAAATATCATTGTCACACAGGCAGGCTCCAATCAGCAAGTAAATGAAGGTCATGAGAATAGTAAGTAATGTTACTTATAGTATGGGAAGGATGTATGGTTCTAAAAGTAACTAATAAAGTAAAAAAGGTGCAGTAATAAGATAAAGAAAAACTGCCTTAAAATAAGCAAACCCAAATCTTTTCAGTGTTCTACTGATAAGCAAGGAGGTGGGGAAGAAGATAAGAAAGGCATACCTTGGGGGAAAAAGAGACTGGGAATCTTTTATGGATTAAGACTAGAAATAAGGGTGAATTGTATCAAATTGATTTTTAACTGAATTCAATAATTGCCAATTTATTATGTTTGTTATAGGGTATAAACAATCAACTTTTAAAGGGGGCTATTGCTAATATCTGCTTGACCTCGCTGGAGTAGACAGACTTCT
This sequence comes from Rafetus swinhoei, assembly GCA_019425775.1. Lineage (NCBI taxonomy): Eukaryota > Metazoa > Chordata > Testudines > Trionychidae > Rafetus > Rafetus swinhoei. The sequence continues at coordinate 46,497,381 of CM033449.1, forward strand.
TGGTTTACCTTTTTGTAACTATGTTGATCACATGCTTATAAGTGTTGTTATTACACTGAATGTAGTAACTGTTTATTGTTAAACTATCAGACATATTTAAAGCATCTTCATATTGTACCTGTTGGTCTTTTATGGCTGAATTAGTATTAGGTGGTTTTCCTTATCAATATCAATAATTTCAAATATTCCATCACTTGCCTCTAAAGCAGGAACAAGGAACAACAAAAACAAAACAATGAAAATTTCATGCATAAAAATACTTTCCTTCCAAGGACTGAATGAAGAACCGTCAGATAAATGACATTCCATGATTTTATACTTACCATGTTCCACTGAACTTAAATGGCAAATCAGTGTCCATAGATTTATAGCTGAAGACATTTGACATGGCTTAACTAAGGTGATTTCTAGATACTAAATCACTATGTTATATGTAATAGTTTTATATTAGGATCACTTTTAATTTTAAAATTTTAGAAACTTAAAATACAAGAATTACCAAAGCCGCATACCTCTCTCTAATTTTGCCTTTTCAGAGGGATTTCTTACAGCTCCCTTCTACAGTGCCTGAGAACAGGAAATCCTTCTGTGACTGAAGGTGGGGCCTTCAGAGCCATTACAAGCATACTGTAGCCAGAGTCAAGGTGAATATTTCATGCTAGATTTGCTGGGAAGCTCTCTTTACAAATATAGATGGATACTATGATAGTGTAAAATGCTTGCTTCTAAAACCTATTAAGAAACCTAAATTTGGTATAGGTTCTAATTTGATTCAACCCTACCCATCCTGTCCAAGCAAAGCATATTTGGAAAATGATTTAGCTCGAACAATATTAAAAGATCAGTACAAATGGCTCTACAATTAGTTTCACTAAACCAACAGAATGAAAAGATACTAAGCATAGTCAATTTCTCTTTCAGTTGTGGGCAAAGAAACCACAGAAACAGTTCCACAAAGAAGGGTTAAAAAAAAAAAAAGAAACGAGAAGTATAGAGTATCAGAAGTATAGCGTGTACAAAGTTATTAGAGAACATATACCTTTCTGTACTTTTTACTTGTAATTGATGAAAATTAACATATCTAATAAAATTGGAAATAATTACTATAAGTACTAGAAAGTTATAGAGAGCTAAATTGTATCACTAAATTCACCTCATACCCTGCACCATTACAGGCGTAACCCAAGAAGGAATTATGCCACAGTATATCACAATTCTTCCTCTGTTTCCCCTTTACTCTGGATGGGAGTAAGTTACTTTACACTTTTTCAGAGCTCATCGTATTCCCTACTCTGTGTGCCTGGCCAAGTATAGCCATAACTTGTACCCCACTTCTTTCTAGAAAGGGCAGGGAGAGAGAAATATTAGGACAAAAGATCCCCTTTCTACACCATCCAACCCTTCCTCAACCCAGCCCTCTACTGCAGCAGCAATCTGAGAAGGCCTTACTCAGACATGCAGGGAAATAAGGGTGGAGCCTTAACAATCTTTCTTAGGCTATGTCTACACTGTGAAGCTATTTAGGGATCCCGGAAGTATCCTGCAATAGCTATTCTGCATCTTTAAAGCAACCCATTATTTCAAAATACAACGGGCTCATTATTCCAACATCCCTGTAAACCTTGTTCCAGAAGGATTAAGGGACTTTTCAGAACAGTGACTTTAAATAAACTACGCAATTTGCGTAGCTCAGATTGCATAGCTTATTTCAAGCTAAAGGTGCAGAGTAGATGCACCCTTACTTCTCTGCATGGCAAAATAAGGATTTGGGATAATCCAACCCACAGCGTGCAAAACTTTGATTAAAAAATATGTGAAATCCTACATCCTTTTCAAAGAATTTAAATGTAAACTTACAGTAATAAAATTTTACTATTGCTCAAAGTTATAACTTTCACAGCAATCATGATTCAGTCTCACTGCTTAGAAAGAAATGTAGCCTCTAACACTATATAATGGAATATAAAATAAATAATAATTTGCCTCCAAAATTAGTTACCGAAGAAGTCATTATTTTGACTTGTGTGTAAAACTTCAAATATTGCATTAATATTATTTTTACATATAGCCTAATAAAACTGCATATTCTTCTTGGGAACGTTGCTTTTATAAATCAGTTCATTATATTTTTAAACCTAGTGATTATGAATCCTAACTGAGCAAGATGCTCAATATCTACAGTCTTCAACATTAGGCCAAGTTGTGCCAGAAATGCTTCTCATATATTTTAATGCATTAAGAATTACTGCATTTCCTGTCCCATGTATGAACTAACATATTGCATGCAACATCCTTTAAAGAGTAAGAAAGTCAAGGTAAGCAGCCATAACTCTTCAACAAGGTAACACCAATCCCAGTCATCTTCTGTTGCTTGGTGCTGATAAGGGTAGACAACATACTCTATGCAAAAGCCAGAAATGAACAAGAAAAGTCTTGATCAAAAAGTTCATAATTCAAAGAAGGAAAATATTGCACTAAAGTTCCACAATCCAACCAGGTATCAAGCCCACTACAGAAACAATGATGGCAGCATGAACTGACTGCTGTAGTGTAGTTACAGAGACACCAGTTCTAAATATCCATGAGAATACTTGTTTGCCAACTACCCAGAACACGCATCATAAAACCCGCGTGGTATTCAGGTGGGAATGGACTCGGCGATGGAAGGGAGGCGGATCTGACAGCTGGCCCAGGGCTTTCCCCTGGCTCGGTGAGCGCTGGAGGGGGAAGCAGGGAGACGCGAGGTGTGCGGGTGGGACACAGGCAGGCGGAGAGAGCAGTGGAAAAGGGGGGGAGGCACACGCGAGGATGAGGTGAGTGGGCAGCCGAGGGGCAGGCAGGCAGATGACAGAGACAAAAGAGGAGCACGGGCGGCAGGGTGGCGGGGGGCATGAATCCAGACACCCCGGGGATGGGCGTCACTGGACGTGGGCAGAAGGCTCCGCTCCAGCCGCAGCCCGTTCGGTCCCCGACTCTAGCGCAGAGCACAAACCGCAGCCGGGGGGAGCGGATGGATCTCCATCCCCTTCCCACCCCCACCCCCACCAGCACAGCTCCAGTGGCCGCAGCTCAGCTCCAGATACGAGGGAACAATGAGGCAGCCGAACGGAGTCGTAATCGCGGCCCAGCGCCCGGCACTCACCCTCCGCTCTGGAGCGGATCTCGGCCACCGTCTTCTGCACCGCGGGCATCGTCGCTGGCTCGGAGAGGGCGAAGCCGCTGCCTGCGTCCTAGCTCGGCACCTGTCGCTGCCGCCGCCCCCACTCCAGATCCGCGCGGCTTTGCCCGGGGCCCCGCACGAGCTGGGCCGGGCGGGGTAGGGGAGACCGTTGGGCTCGGCCTGACGCTCCGGTCACGCGCCCCGAAAACGGGCCGGTTGAGAGACTGCTGCCGCTCGCAACTGACAGTCGCGGCGCGAGCGCTGCTCACTCCCCGGCCCCCGCCCCCACCCCCGCCCGCAGGAACGTACCAACTTCCACCCACCCGGCCTCGCCAACAAGGGGCCACTGCGGCCGCCCTCTTTTCTTGGGGTGAGCAGGCTCCGGACCCCACTACTGCTGCTCTATGGACCTGCCTTCCAGAGGCAAGGGGCGCTTGCGGACCGCTCCGTCTCCCCCTGTGCTTGGAGAAATGGAACGTGCCGCGCCTTGGGCCTCTGCCCGACACAAGAAGGGTGCGAGGAACGCGACGCTGCTGCGGTCCGGGTCCCACTGAAGACGGAAATGCAACCTCGGGCCGCAGCCCAGCTGTCCAGACAGGGCCGGCCCCCGCCCCGCCCGGGAAGGAGGGTGACACTAGCGAGGGGATCTGCGAGGAGCAGCGCTGCGGGGCCCAGAGCTGCACTACATCGGCGTAGCCCCCACTCGCGGTTGACTCGCCGGTGGGCCCGCAGCGGCCCCTCGACATTCAGGGCCCAGGCCTGACCTACCCATCCGGGGAACTGCGTAGGTGCGCAGCGATGCTGAACTGCAGGTGGGGTTGGGGGACTAAGTGCATGTGTGGACGAGGATAAACTGCTCAGCAGCACCATCCCAGCAACCGCGGCTCGTAGGTTTTAACCAGCCCTTCTGATACCCGCTGCCGAACGGGCCTGATTGGGGGCGCTAATTGCCCCTGAAACGTGTTCCGAGCCGGGTCACGCTCCCAGTGCAGAATGCCTGATCAGCTGCTGCATGTGACGTGCCGTTTCCGCCAGGCTTTCAAAGGGCCAAAAGAGCAGGTCAGATGTGGGACTCGCTTACGCCTCTGAAAAGGGGATCGCTGTCTCTTCTCATTATTTGTCCAGGGTGCAGGTCAAACTGTAGACATGGACATGGTAACCCCTTGCAGAAGCTGAAGAAGAATGTTAAGCTATTTTTTTGAAAAAGCATCACAGTGATAGGAAGACAGATATGTGCTCCTGTGGATCAAGATGACTTTAAAAAAAAGTTTCACCCTCCTTCCTCCCTCTCCTCCATTGTTACATTTTTTTCAAGCCTGCCCCATGTGACATTAAGCACTTCTCCAGTGTGGGCTGACAGTTTCAAACAGTAGTTTCCACAGCAGAGCAGTTTCACTTTTAGACTTCTCCTTTGATGTTAGCTTTGAACTGCAATAGTAAGAGGAAGATAACTGGAGCGTTGCAGATACAACACCCTGATGGGTGAAAGAAAGACAATGGCTTAGGAAAGGTATTGGTGGGACTTTGAGCAGGACATCTCGATAGCACATTAAGGTTTGTATCCATTTCAGTAAGGTGGTATACAGACTACTTGGAGAGAAGGAAGCATATAGCGCTACTGCCCCAGAAAACTTGAGAGGATTTACTCTCAAATGCACACTAAAGACAGCCTTGGGTCCTCCAGAAATTAATCTTGTAATTATATGTACTATCTAGAGAGGAGAAAATCCCTCTAATCTGGTTTATGGAACATTCATGTAGACAGGAGATAAAATAGTTTGTTTCTTAATTGACATAAGGTCCTTTTGTTGGTAAGCTATGCTAAAATTTAATTGTATCCACATAATCAGTTAGGCAGTTGGACAAAAAGTACTTCAGATGCAGAATAAAGTGAATTGAGTGGGACTTGAGTATCTCCATCCAAAAAATCAATTAGCCTTAGCACATATTGTTTCAGAATTAACCTAGGGCTAGTGGCACGAGAGGAGGATGTTGTACTGCATAATGGGAAATCTGGATTTAGGAATAACTGGATTTCATCCAGGCTTTAGTCTTCCAACAGTGTTTTTGGCTACACTCCAGAAGAAAATGTGGTTCTTTGCACCATCACACTGCAGCAGGCATACAGGAAAGATTGCAGGGTGACCATTTATTCATGCTTTCTGCTAAAAGTAAGGAAAGGATATCTGACATTAAGAAAATCTTATTTAAGAAAATATAATACTCCCTCTCATGCACAGCTTTAACAAACACCAATTAACCGCTGTAGGCTAGATTCTTCAGGGAACAGCACATTTATGTATATATTTTTTACTGAGACTCCCTAGAACTCTCCCACTAGCAGCCGTCCAGGAGAGGAGTGATTCTGCACATCTTCCAGTCTGCAAGAACAGAGCCCAACCCTAAGAAGAGAATTTGTGGTTAGGGTTGCCAGTCCTCCAGGATTGCCCTGGTATCTCCAGGAACTGAAAGATTAATCTTTAATTAAAGATTATATTTTGTGATGAAACCTCCAGTAATACAGCCAACCAAAATTAGCAATCCTGCTTGTGCTACTGCATCCCCATTCCAAAGACTTACTGGGTAGAAAAAGGTAGAGCTGCCAACCACTGAATGAATTAGTAACAAAATACATGTGTGGAGATGGTATACAATCATATATGGACCGCTTCAAAACATAGCAAATTACTGAAGAGTGAGTTATTTAATGTCTTTTAAACACAAGAATGCAGATCCTCAGCTACCAAGCTCAGCACCAGTTAGCAGAGTTATGGTATAACAGCTGAGGACTTGCCACATTGAGTTAAAAAATATGTTCAAATCATGTTTCTGAATTTGTTAATATTTCCAGTTGGCTATCCAAGTCTGAACAATTAATCCTATAGCTTTTGCAATATTAATACTATTAGCTCTACTGCAGTGAAATCACCACAACAAATGTTTGATTTTAATGTAAATTGTTCTGTGTAAATTATGTAATGCGTTCAGTAGGCTATTGACTCGTGCATGTTAAAAAGCATAGGGCACCATTATTTTTTTTCAATCAGAGCTGTGAGAAATTCTTGTTTTAATTTTCAGAAGTTTTATTAAACCTTAATAGAAACAAATATTTTCAAGTAAATATTGTAAGAAATTGTGTGAGCCCAGCAAGTTTAATCAAATGGTTATGCAAAGACAAAACACGTTTGGCTGTCAACTGTATGTAACTAACAAAGAATTTTGTAACCATCCCTAGCCTCTTGCAACAGAAGTTGAGAGGCAACCCAGTATGTATCTATGGTCACACTCCATTCCAAGATTCAGGGAAAGCCACCTGTCTCTCGTTCCTTTGTATTGTTCGAAAATCGGCATGTGAGGTCTGGCCCCCGCCCATATTTCCTGTAAATATCTTCAGCTGATTAGGCAGCCTTTATCCTCTGACTTTGCCACCCCTTTTCTATTGCATCAAATCCAGGAAAGTCGGCTGCAACTCCTCAAAGCTTTTTTTGCTTCATTCTGGGGTCAAAATACAGTAGAATGCATACTATTAGGGAATGCTAGCTTTCCAGATACCCCAAGGGAATGGGAAGCTTGTCAACCAAATAGCCACAAAATGCTTTCATTTATGTGGTCCACTGATTATTTAAGAGGGTACATTGACATCTGTTTAACTCTAGATATTAAGTTTCCCCAAAATGCCTTTGGTGGACTTTAACTTTGGAAATATATGCTGGAGGTCTCATGCAGCCAGCAGGAAATATTAGAGTTTCTAAAAAACTAAGTGATAGTTTTCCAAATAAAAAGAGACATTACAATTTATATTATACATTATGTTTAGGTACCAGTGATCATGACCTGATTAAATTCAATATGAGCAAGTTCAGGACAGTCACAACCAGTATTAAACACTCATCCACCGAGAAAGGCTAAGTTCCCAAAAAGGAAAATTATGAGCAAAATTGATTAGGAAGAATAATTTGGATTGAAAATGGAGTTCTTTAAGAAGAATTTATTAGATGGCTAAAAAGCCATAATCAAGAAAGAGGACAGTTTTGGCTAAAGCCCATGCTGGTGCACTAGAAAAGTGAAGGCAGAAATTTTAAAAACCCCTATATAAACAAATGAGAAAGGGGTGGGGGGGAGATAACTTCTAATTAACATTCATCACTATGTTGGCCGTACTTCATTAGGGAAGCAAATGGCATCAGTTGAAAAAGTACATAGCTGGAAGGGCAAAGGACAAGAAAGAGGATTTTTTTTAATGTCAGAATTTCTTTTGTTCCTAATGCTGCAGATGGTAACAACAATAATGCAGAAAAGGCAGAAGCATTCAGTGAATATTTCTGTTCTGTATTTACAAAGTAGGATGAGGAACTTGACTGACATGAGGGTAATGAAGTTCCTTTCCGTCCATTAGCAACTAAGGAGAATAGTAAACATATAGAGATAAACATATTGGCTGTGTCTACACTGGGCCACTTATTCCGGAAAATCAGCCGCTTTTCCGGAATAAGGTGCGAGCTGTCTACACTGGCCGCTTGCTTTTCCGGAAAAGCAATGACGATCTACTGTATGAAATCAGCCGCTTCCGAAAAGCTATGCCGCCCCGCCGGGCAAAAGTCCTTTTTCCGGAAAAGCTTTTCCGAAAAGGGCCAGTGTAGACAGCTTTTCCGGAAAAGCAGAAGAAACGGAAAAGCGGTTTGGTCGCCACGAGACCCCGTGAGGAGCCCTGGACTTCCTGGTAGGGAGGCTGCTGGGCGCACGTGGCAGGAGCGCCGCAGACCCTGCAGCCTGAGCTCTGCCACGTGCTGCTGTGCTGCCCAGCCACCCATCGGACCGCGCCATGGCAGCTCCAGCTGGTGAGCCCCCTGCACCCCCAGCACAGGAGGCCCCCAGGGGCCACAAACGCCGGGCCCCATCCTGGACCCCAAGGGAGCTGGAGACCCTCCTGGACTTGTGGCAGGAGGAGGAGGGTCTACACGACCTGCACTCCAGGCGCCGGAATGTGGAGCTCTACACACGGCTGGCCGACAACCTGGCACAGCAGGGACACCCCACCCGGAATGCCGAGCAGGTCCGCTCGAAAGTGAAGGAGCTGCGGCTGGGGTACGTCCGGGCCAGCGAGGGCAGGGGGGCAGGACCAGACGCCTGCCCCTACTACGACCGGCTGAACGCCTTCCTGGGCCAGCCAGCCCTGCAAGCCCCGGACGTCCCTGTGGACACCTGCCAGCGCCCCCCCATCAGACGACCCACCGAGCAGGGGGAGGGAGAGGACAGCAGCAGCGCGTCTGGCGCAGAGGAGGCCACCACCCAGCAGGCCCCCTCCAGCAGCTCCTCCGAGGCCGAGGCCGAGGCCGGGGAGGAACCCACTGGTGAGTCTTTGCAGTTTGCACTCCCAAAGGGCGGGGCGGAGGGCGGGGTGGGGAGCCAGGTGCCCAGAGGAGGAGGGGAGAGCATGTCACTCAGGCCACGTGAGCTGCACGCTGCGTCGCATGAAGCAGCAAGCAGCACGTGCAACCTCGTGCAGCCTGGCGACCGAGCGGCACGTGGCCGCGGCAGGCAGCTGCAGGGCACGCCTGGGACCGTGCTGCTCACACACATGCGGCGGGACCAGAGGGAAGGGTGGATGCCGGCTGGAACCGGCCAGGGCCCCAGGGACTCAGCCAAGAGCCCCTCACCTCCGCCAAGGGTGCAGCACGGAGAACAGCACACTGTCCCATGCCTGGCTGTGAGGCACAGCCAGCTGCTCCTGGGAAAACCGCAGCATCACAGTCCTCGCCTGCTCCCGGTGCCTTGGCTGGTTCCCGAGGAAGTCCCCACTGTGGCCGCACATGTCCCTGGGCTACCGGCCTTGCGGGAGGGATAGTGGGAGGGACAAGGGCCCCTGAGTTTTGCTGCAAGGATGGGACACCCCCCCACCCAGTCACGCTTCTGGTTCCGTCCAGGAGATAGCCCACGCGAGGGGATCTGAGAGCCCAGACCGCCTCTGCCAGATGTGCTCCCAGGCACTGTGTGGGGATGCATCTCGCTCCTGTCAAACACCAGCGATTAGCCCAAAGCTTTTCACAGTCTCCACCGGCAGGGAGTTCCACAGGTGAACGCAGCACAAGCACCCTCCCACCCCTCCACGGGGCCAGGATACAGACCGGTGCTTACAATACTGGAGAGGGGACCCTACTCCAGCAGGGGCGGTCCTCCTTGCCAACATACAACACGGGGGGCAGGAGGGAAACCGAGTGGGCCCAAGCCACACAACTGTGGGGTCACCTGGGCTCAGGGGTGGAGGGCATGAGATGTGGGGACAGTGGACGGCCTGCCCGACTGACCCATCCTTTCTTCTCTTCCTGCAGCGGGACCCAGCACCAGACCCGACACTGCGGCAGCAGCGGCACCCCAGCTGGCCAACCCCGGAGGCACAGGCGGCGGCAGAGAGACCAGCTTCTGCGCCGCCACGTGCGCGCCATGGAGGCAATCCAGGCCTCCATCGCCAAGCGGGTGCAGGGGGACCTGCAGTGGCGGCAGGAGGTCTGGGCTGCCTTCCTAAACGAGTGCCGAGGGATGCGCACAAACATGGACGTGCTCATGGCACATTTGGTCCATGCCATCCATTATGGCATGGCCGGACCCCATGCCCCCGCCATTCCTCCCGGAGCACAGCCCATGCCCCCTCCTATCCCAGCTCCTATCCCAGCTCCTGCTCCTGCTCCTGCTCCTGCTCCTGCTCCTGCCCCTGCTCGTGCCCGTGGTCGTGCCCCCCTCCCCGTGCAGCCTGCCCCTACGCGGTCTGCCCAGCGTGTGCAGGCGCCCCGCCGGAGGAGCAGTCGCAGGGGCCATCCATCCCAGTAACTGCCCCCCCGTCCCTGCTGAAGGTCCCCGTCCCCAGTCCCAGTTGAAGGTCCCTCCGTCCCAGTTGAAGGTCCCCGTCCCAGTCCCAGTTGAAGGTCCCCGTCCCAGTTGAAGGTCCTCCCCTTGTAAATAAACAGTTTTCTATTTTTCTGTTCATTCCTGTGTTGGTTATCGTGTTACTCTAGTAACTGTAGGAAATGATGTGAGATGCCAATTAGCCACTTAAATTTAACAGGGTTACAAACTGCAGACAACAAAATCTGTACTCTATCACTGGGGGGGCCCTTTTTAAGTGCTCATTGGTTTGTGGCGCATAAATAAATACTGAGACTTTTCAGTAAAATGTAAACCACAAACTATATTTACATAGCTCACAAACAAGCAAGAACGGTTAAAAGATGCACACTACAGATAATTAAACATAGTCTAGGCGCAGGGAGGACAATTGGGTAGTGTTGCTGGCCACCTCAATCCTTTGGTCCTTCCGGGCCTCAGGAGAGGAACAGCCAGGAGATCCCTCGATGGAAGATGATGGCGAAGCTGGCCACCTCAATCCTTTGGTCCTTCCGGGCCTCGGGAGAGGAACAGCCAGGAGATCCCTCGACGGAAGACGACTGGAATCAGGTACGCTGACTTGAGCCTTCTGCACGAACCCCGAATCCTCGTGGCTGTTCTTCGGGACAGGCGATGGTGGCCTAAACCGTAGCCTAAACTAAAAAGAAAAACCCTAACTAAGCCCGACGCACCCGACGAACAGTCACGATGACGGCCGATGTGCTTTGACCCGACGCTTTACAATTGGGGAGGTAAGGGAGAGGGTGGGGAAGGGTAGGGGACGGGCGGGAGTAGTCTGGGAGACCCAGGCGACCCTACTACGGGGCTTGGGCAAACATGTCCACCAGGGCCTCTCTGATGCGCACCGCATCCTGGCGCGCCTGGCGGACGGCAGCTGTGTCGGGCTGTTCCAAGGTCTGTGCCTCGGCTGCCATCCATGCAGGGAGGAAGGCCTCCCCGCTGCGCTCCACAATGTTGTGGAGCACGCAGCACGCGGCCAGTACCTCCGTTGCATTCTGCTCACCCATGTCGAGACGGGTGAGCAAACAACAGAATCAGGCTTTTAAACGTCCAAAGGCGAGCTCCACTGGGTTTCGGGCCCGGTTGAGGCGGTCGTTGAACCGGGCCCGGTTCTGGTCCGGCTGCCCCGTGTAGGGCTGCATTAGCCAGGGCATCAGGGGTAGGCCGCGCCCGCGACGACGCAGATGGGCATAGGCACATCCCGACAGTCAAGTCTCGCCGGGAAGTAGGTGCCCGCCTTCAACCTGCGAAACAGTCCAGAGTTGCGGAGGATGCGGGCGTCGTGTGCCCGGCCGGACCAGCCCCGTAAATGTCCAGGAAGCGGCCCCGTGGTCCACGAGGGCCTGCAGAACAATGGAGCAGTACTTGCGGTTCATGAAATGGGCCGCTCGATGCCCGGGCCCGGATGGGGATGTGGGTGGCGTCGAGGGCTCCCCGCAGTTGGGGAACCCGAGGGCAGCGGCCGGCCATGGTATCATCCACGTCGCGCAGGCGGATGATTCGGGAGCAGGATGTTGTTGATGGCGTGACGACCTGCAGAAGGGTGCAGAGAAACACAAGGGAACACATCACATACGGCAGGGGTGAGTGTGCGCTCCCTTGGGCCCCTCCCTTGATTCCCTCTGTCCTCACACACACACACACACACACACCAGGGCCCCCCTCGCCCCACGGCCCCCACCAGCGGGCCTGTGCAAGGGAGGGACGGCCCAAACCCCTGGCCGACCCAGCCTGGAATCTTGGCTGTCCCTGGGCCTGGAGTGCAGCACCCTCCCCCCATCCCACTCCCCCTGGGACTTACCTCCACGACAATCACTCCGACGGTTGATTGTCCCACCCCGAACTGCTGTGCCATCGAGCGGTAGCTGTCCGGTGTGGCCAGCTTCCAGAGCGCGATGGCGACCCTCTTCTTGATGGGGATGGGTGCCCGCAGCCGGGTGGTGGCTCTCTGCAGCGCGGGGTGAGCCAGGTGCACAGCTGCAGGAAGGTCCGCTTTCTCATGCGGAAATTCCTGATCCATTGGTGGTCGTCCCAGACCCGAGGACCAGCCGCTCCCACCAGTCGGTGCTGCTCAAACTCCAGACGGGCCTCTCTACGGTGGGGTGCTGATGCCACAGGTTGCCAGGGCCTCCCTGGTGAGGGAGTCCAATGCGATCTCTGCCTCCTGGTTCATGTACACCATGGCACCGGCCTGCAGCACGAGCAGCAGGCACTCGTACAGCTCCAACAGGAGCCCGAGCAGGCAAATGGCCACCCACGGCTCCATGGCAGACAGAGCAGGGCAGAAAAAACTAAACTCAGGGAAAAGCAGTTGGGGGCCAAAGGGTGGTGTCCCCAAAACTCAGAGGGCAACTACTGAACCTGCTAAGGGTGCCAGTCCCTGGCAGAGGTCCCAAGGCAGGGAGCAGGAGACCAACGGCTGTCCGGCGAGACCCCTTTAAGCCCGTGTCTGACTGGCGCCCGCCCCGCCCCGAAAGGTCTGGTGGCCTTTGCCCTCTTCAAATGGCTCCGGCTTCTGCTTTTCCGGAAAAGCGCCACACGTAGACGCCGCTTTTCCGAAAAGCGCATCGTTATAACGGTAACTCCGGGACCAATGTAGACGCTCCTTTTCCGGAAATACTTATAACGGAAAACTGTTCCGTTTTAAGCATTTCCGGAAAATCATGCCAGTGTAGACGTAGCCATTAAAAATAAACATATCATACAAGGTTGCATACTAAAGTCCTATAAGGCAAAACTCTGGCCTGCTGATGTTAATTCCTAGAATATCAAAAACATTCTAGAAGATTGGAAGAGTGTTGATGTTGTGCCAGTATTCCCAGAGGTCAAGCAGGATGATCCAGGTAATGAGATTTTCTTCATAACATATCAAAGATGCAGCTCCTTATCCATCCACACAGCTAAAAACTCATCCAAGCTTTCAGTCAGCTTGTGTCTCAAATACTGCATCATCCTTCTCTCTGGCACTGACAAATGTAATCTTCCCACACTTACATCGGTACAGAATGCTGCTGCAAAGATCATTTTCTCAGCCTGTTATTTTGACCATGTCAGCCTTCTCTTTGTACTGCTGGCTCCCCCTTCAATAATGCATCAAAATAAGTATTCTCTTTCAAAGCCCAGCACAGTCAACCTCATTTGCTAATTGAGATGTCTACTCTCACCTCCAATCTATTAATCGAGTTCCTATGTACAATAGTAATACCCAGAATAAGTAATGATGTAAACCAGTTAAATTGACATCAATCCTAAGGTAAATAATGGAAAAGCTGATAAGGAATAGGAATATAATTAACAGTCCACATGGTTTTATGGAAATACACCTCAAGCAAATCTGTTTCATTCTCTGATGAAGTTACAAGTTGGGTTGATAAAGGTAACTGAATAAATTTAATAAAGTTTTGAAAGGTTTGAGTTAGGTCTGAACTACTATTTTAGATCTGTCAGTTAGTCAGTTCTAAATCCATTTAATGTGTGCTCTATTATATATTGTAATTTTTAACCAGAATGTTGTGGTCTATTAGTGTTCCACAGGGATCATTGTTAGGTCCAATGCTATGTAACATTTTCTGGAATATAATCTGGAATATAAAAATCACTGCTGATAAAATTTGCAAGTGACACAAAAACTGGTGGATTGGAAAATGAGGATAGTAGTACAGAGAGCTTCCTGAGTTGCTTGGAAAACTGCACCCATTGAGACATAATGCATTTTAACACAGTCAAATGAAAAAGTTACATCTAGGAATAAAGAATGCAGCCTATAACTATAGAACAGAGGGCTGAATGAGGAAATGAGTGACTCTGAAAAGGATTTAAAGGTTAGTGTGGACAAACAGCTCAACATGAGCTCCCAGCATGATACATTGGCAAATATGCTTAATACAATCCTTGGATGTATAAAGAGGAGATGTTAGGTTATATGATCTCTGTGTGGGGCACTGGTGAGGCAGACTGGAATATTAGGTCTAATTTTGGTGTCCACATTTTAAAAGGGAAGTTGAAAAATTGGAAAGAAAGAAAAAGCCACAAAGATGGTACAAGGGCTGGGAAAAGTGCCTGACAGTGAGTTCAATCTGTTCAAAAATATTAAGAAGCGACTTGATTACGGTATCTAAGTACCTTCACTGGTGGACTATGCTACTTATTAAAATGCTCTATCAAAAACATAACAAGAATGAATGGCTGGAATCTGAAGACAGAAAAATTCAAATTAAGAGGCAGGAACAAAAACAATTCATACTCACCCTCTCTGTTAAAAATCATTGCACAAACTACCAAGTGAAATGGTGGGGTCTCCATCTCTTGTAATCTTCAGATCAAGACTAGATGCTTTTCTGGGATATGGACTTTGGTCAAACAAGTTATGGGACTCAGGGCAGATGAAACTGGAAGAATTTTAATGTCCTGAAATATAATCTAATACATGTTGAACCTCTCTAGTCCAGCACACTCTGGTCCAACAACATTCATAATCTGGCAAGATTTTAATTAGCCTGATGTCTACTTATCATGAGTGCAGCCAAGTTTCCCGCAATCCCAAAATGTTTGTTTACAGCTACCAGTCCAGGCTATTAGTATTCTGTGCTGATATTTAGCTCTATTTCACCCCTAAATGTTTTCTAAGAGCCCATTAAGCAGTGGAAGTGTTGGTAATAAGGATGCTAAGTATCGTGTAATTGATTAATCGAGTAATCGATGCGGCAGCGTTTTAAATGGGCAGTGCCACACAGCTGATCCCGGGCTCCACGCTGTGCTGCCCCCTTTGAAATGCTGTGGCTGCATTTCAAAGGGGCAGTGCTGTGCAGAGCCCAGGATCAGCTGTGTGGTCCTGCCCCTTTGAAACTCGGCGGCGTTTCAAAGGGGCAGCGCCATGCGGAGCCCAGGTTCCTCCTCCCTTACTGCTTCTGTCTGATAGAGGCAGCAAGGGGGAGACTATCCTTTCGACTATCCAATAAGCGTTTGCTTATCAGATAGTTGACTAGTCCTTAACATCCTTAGTTTGTAATGCTGCTGGTTTGGCAAATTATGTGTTTTGGCCCCAGTCAGGTTCTAAGGGTGCCAGATAAGAGAGGTTCAACCTGTAATCTCTTTTGGCCTTACATTCTAAAGGGATAGTGCTTACACAGTTAGGTCAGCACATAAGAGTGTGAAGAGATGGAGCATTCTTAGTGCTGGTGGATTCTTCAAAGAATTTAACTGCCAAACTAGCAAATCCCTATTAAACATGAACAAGCTGAATTTCTCTCAAAAGCTTGTAACTTGGCCAGATTTGGATGAATTTTCAGTAGAACTGCAGAAGGCACATCTGTGACATCTGGGTGACCCTCCTGTCAAATTTCAAACCTCTGTTTGAAAGCATGGAAGTGCTCAACCTTCTCAGTTTAACAACTGTCACATTTTTACTTTGGACAAATGAAAGAGGACTGGTGGAAACATCAAGCAGTTAAATTCGAGATGCAGCTGATAGAATCCTTTAAACTCATGTCTATGACGGGCAAAAGACAGTCTATGGGCCACGCATTGCTGGCTGTACACCAGTGCACTCTGCTGATGGTCTCACTTTGATCATGGATAGTGCTAAAATCCTTGACTGCTGGGCTGAACATTTTCACAAAGTATTGAACCAGACCTCAACTTTTGACAGCAGCATTCTTGTAGAGATTCCTCAGTGGCTAATGATTTACAGCTGGACATACCACCAACTCTTGATGAGGTACAAAAAGCTGTTAAACCAGATGAAATCTAGAAAGGCACCTGGCAGTGATGCAATTCCATCAGAAATTTATAAAGCTGCTGGTGGCCAGCTGATGTACTGTCTCACCCATTTATTTAGCACCATTTGGGAGAAGGAGCTAGTCCCCCAGGACTTCAAAGATGCCCTGATTGTACACATATATAAGAGGAAAGATGACCATGCGTGTTGTGATGACCATCGGGGCATCTCTCTGCTTTCTATAGCTGGTAAGATCCTGGTCCACATCCTTTACAATCAGCTTTCACTACATGTGTTTAAAAATGGTATTATTCCTGAAAGCCAGTGCGGATTTTGTGCCGGTCGAGGCACTGCCGATATGATATTTACCGCCAGACAGATACAAGAGAAATGTAGAGAGCAACATCAGGACGTCTAGATGATTTTCATCGATTTGACCAAGGTGTTCAACACAGTCAACAGAAATGGGCTCTGGAAAATACTTGGGTGAATTGGCTGTCCTGAAAAATTTATCAACATTGTTCAGTCTCTCCATGATGACATGCTTAGCCACATCCTTGACAATGGAGAGACATCAGCACCTTTTGAAATATCAAACGGTACAAAGCAAGGATGTGTCCTTGCTCCTCTCCTGTTCAGCATCTACTTTTCAATGATGCTGTTAGTTGCTTTTAAGGACTGCATATTGGGCATACCTATTCAGTTTCGAACAGATGACAGTATTTTCAATCTCTGGAGACTTCAGGTTCGCACTAAAGTGGTTACTACAACTATTCATGACCTTCTGTTTGCTGATGACTGTGCATTGCTGGCTCATTCAGTGAAGGATGCACAGGAGCTTTTTGATCACTTTGTTACTTCTGCTCACCATTTTGGACTCACAGTGAGCCTCAAGAAGAAAGAAGTTATGCCTCAGCCTGTCTGGAAAGAGCCCAGCATTCCATTGATCACTGCTGCCGGTACAGTCCTTAAGGCTGTTGACAAGTTCTGCTACCTGGGAAGTGTACTGTCCTCTAGCATAAACATGGATCATGATGTATCTGCTAAACTAGCCAAAACCAGTGCTGCCGTTGGAAAATTGACCAAATGCCTATGGAATGACCATGGTATTAAACTCCATACCAAGACAGCGGTTTATCAGGCAGTTGTCCTGAATGTCCTGCTGTATGGCTCGGAGTCATGGACAATATATCGTTGCCATGTTTTGAAGCTCAGTCAGTTCCATATGCATTGTCCGAAGAAGATTGCCCACGTGAATTGGTGGGACAAAATTCCTAATACGGAGGTTCTTAAGCTGTGTGGTGTCATGGGCATGGAAGCAATGCTTATGAACAAACAGTTTTGCTGGATTGGTCATGTTATGAGGATGGATGATACACAGATATTAAAGATGGTCTTCTATAGCTAGCTTGCTCATGGAAAGCACTCTAGTGGTGGTCAGTATAAGCGCTATAAAGACATCTTAAAGGCCAATATGAAGTCATGCAGCATATCTTCCAATGATCTGGAAACTCTAGTTCAGGACAGATTGTCCTGGCAACAAACCATTGTACAGGCTCTTAATTGCTTTGAGAGTCAGCGTATCCAGGCATTGCAGGAAAAGCGCAGGATCCGAAAAGAACATACAGCACCTGCAGTTGGCGGTTTTTTATGTGACATCTGCAATCATCTCTGCTGATCAAGGATTGGTTTAGTCGCTCACCAACAGTGTCATGGAAGATGAGAGCCATCAATCGATGGCTCAGTCCAAGAAGAAGACGACGACTTTGGGCAAGGCAATATAGTTCCCCCAATCTAGTTCTGAAACAGTGGAAGCATTTTGCTAAAATAAAATAAATCTGAGGCAGACAACTGGCATGAAAAACTTCCGAGCAAACACTTAAGTTTGGCAACGCTGCTAAAAACAGTTTTTTTAACAAGTGGTGTTGAGCAACCTTAATTACAGGCAGCACTATCAATTTCACACACACACACACACACACACACATATGATAAAGTACTCAAAATACATTATACTGTATATTTCTTCTTAGGGTTGTGCACTGTAATACAGACTATTTCAATGAATTTTACAAAATGTAACTACAGATGAAAAGACCAGTATTTCCAGGAAAGCCTGTTGGAAAACTGAACAGTTTTTGAATTGGAAAGGACAACAGCAAAAACAAAACCCAAAACATATAAGAAAATCATAGTATCAAAAAGATTATTATACTGCATGAAATTATTTTTATGTAAATTAATAGCAAACACCCATTGACTTCAGTGTGAGCAGGATAATATCCTAATTAGTGTAATTGCAATACCTATTATCCTACTAATGTTAGCAAGGTATGATACAGTTGATCCCTAAATCCCCAACAAGTTAAATTAATGTTCTGACTTTTCTCTTTCACTGTCTCCCAGTTCCTTCAATTGGACTATCAAAATTGTTCACTTAAAAACAATTTCAAGTTTTGAGATCCTTTGTAAGCTTTTCACCTTACATGGAAAATGTATAAGCATTACTGTGTGTCAGTTTTTCAATATCTTTTTTGTCAAGTGTGTATAGCCCCAAGTCTATCAAACAATTCAGATAACTTTTCAAAGAAAGACATTCCTAAAAGTGTATTTACTTAATCTCAAGATCCATATATTTGCATGTATTATGATTATATTGTTTTTATCAAGTTTTTGACAATGCACATATACATTTTACTCTATTAAACAGTTTGAATATTAAAGTGAGATTGTAAGGCTTGATTCCCTGCCCCCAGGTCCCTATAATTTAAAAGTGTTCACATTTGTTTTATCTCATTCCAATTTCATGAGTAAGGAATGTAAGAATCTGTTTCTGCACAGGAGTTAGTTCATTGCTAGTGAAACATCTTCTGGCTGTGCAAGACATAACATAACAGGCTCTCTCCTCCTCTAGTAACCCCTGCCAATAGCCAGTCTGGCTCTGTGATATCTTGCTGTATTTTGTTGTTCAACTCTCCAGGTAGGTCATTTTAGTTCCACTTCTTCTAGGATAACATCAGTCTCAAACAGATGGTGGTCCCACAGCCTTGGGTCAAGTCTTTGGCCTAAATCTCATCCTTAGTCCTTCCACCTCAAGTCTCAGGGTTTTTCACACCACCATGTACAGAGGCCAGTAGGGGATCCCAGGCCCCTGTAGTAATTTAGGGCCCTTTGCTTCTGCCTACATCAGCCTGTCTGCACATCTTTGCACAGCCTCTTCTTAGGTCCCCTGTGTACCTGCATGCTCCACAGGTTCTACAATCTCTCCATCTTCCTAGGTTCCATAGTCTCTCAAGGTTCACCTTTCTTGGAGGGCTGCAGCTTATAGAGCCCCTGAAAAAATCCCCAATGCAAAATTCTGTTTCTACAATAGAGTTAAACTTTGGTTCTTTTCATTTAATTATGTGGCATGCCTCATTCTCATTTCTGTTTGAGGAGGTGTGGGAGTGGAATTCATAAAAGAGCAAAAGAGTTTAAGAAAAGGGATGCAAGACAGGACAAAATGAAAGGAGTTGAGAAAGAAGATAAGAGAAAGGAAAAGATGGATTACATAGGATGTTTTTGAGAACAGATGCTTAATGAATAGTCTTCTCCTAAATACTGAGTGTTGAAGGTTTTGGCTTTTTAAGTAATATGTTTTATTAATTTTGGGGCTTGAGGGTATTTTTAGTCATTGTATGTTCCTAGCCCTTTTGGGATTACCAAGTAAAGAACTTTTTTTCAAGAATGCCTTATTGCAATCAAAGTTCCTTTTGAGTAAGGATAAAACTCTAAAGGCTATTTTCAAATTTGTACTAACAAGTTTTGACACAATCCAGAGAACAACTATTAAACTTATCAAAATTATGATGGGTCTTTATAAGAAGCACAGGCAGAAGAACTTACGCCTACAGCATAGAGAAGAGAAGACTTCTTGGAGACTGAAGATGTAGCTAATTACTACTTGCCACTGTATTACTAGATGCAATGTGTCACAACTGTCAAATGTGCATCCATATTTTGAACTACATGTACAAAACAAAGAACATTACATAATTGCTCTCCTTTTTATTAATTTGACAGTGGGCAGATGACATTTATGTTAGTGATGTTCCGAAGGTATGGAATTCTGTTCTTGGAGCTAGCGAAGACTGAACATTTGTTTCTGAAACTCATTTTTCATTTTCATCATTATATTATTATTCTTCCATATTCATACACTCTTTTTAAGAAGTGTATTTTAGTGCCAGGTTTTACATGTTGTCAAACACAGCTTTTTAGTTAAAGAATTCTTCTTTTAGTTCAAAAATCAATGGAATTGTCCTGTTTACAGAGCAAACAGTATTTATCTATTAGTGTTCATTTGATTGCACATGACAATATATATGAAAAAATTAGAATAAATATAAATAGCAGAGCTCAGTAAATAATTGTCAAAGGATGGGTTCTTCCAGGCCTATTCAAGGGCTCTCCACAAATCTCCACTCAGGAGCAAACAGCCCCAGAGAATTCTTTTCTGGATCTGGGTAGTGAACAAATTTACTTAATTTCTACTGGTGCAAGAGAAAGGCTGACTCACTGTTGTGTTATTCCAGTTTAATGACACAGTGACTTCATTGATTTCAATGGAGTTAGAGAGACCCAAACTAGAATAATTTAGTGATTAATCAAGGTTCTGGTCAGCCTAGAAATATAGTCTGCATTTTAATTATAGTTAAGATACGTAAAGGAAACAATTACCTCAGATATCTACCACCAGATTCTAGGTCCTCCAATTTCACATAAAATCATCTTAACCAGTTTCCTGAGGAACCCCCTTCACAGGAATCTTTGCGTGGCATAGAACTCATATTGTTATTTACCCTATAACTACCGGCCCATAGTACAACAGACAATCTGGTAGAAACAGAACATGGCTAGGGCATCTTTATGCTCTGCCAGTTCTTAGCTTCTGGAAGAAAGCTTTGGGATTGTAGACTGGCACAAATTACAGGAGCTTTATCTTGTTTTATAAGCACTGTAAAAGGTGCAGGATCCCATTAGTCTCTGAATCTCAGCCTGTGTTTCAACTCTTCTCCAGCATTTTCAGTAACCCTTTAAATTAAAGTCTTCCTTAAAATGTAATTCAGTAGTAAGTATTACATATAAAATTACTTTGTGTTTTAAATAAAATAGGAAAAGAAAAAGCCCAACATGTTAAATGGTTGTGAAAACCCTGTAAGTCTGAAATAAATTATGTTTGATTTTTAATACAACTCTTAGTACAGATAAAATGGTGTGATTTTTCTTTCAGATCTCTCTCTGCTCTACAGTACCTCTGAGAAAACATTTGGCAGATTGAAGTGAAAATTAATAATGTAAGTGCTTGCACTTTTCCAAAGATTGCTGGGAATTTGCAACAAATGCTATGTTCTATTGTTAAATTCCTTTTACGTTATTCACCCTTATGTGATATTGCAGTAGCTGCAGACTCTGCAATGAAGTTCAAACTCTTGTAACATTTTGAATAAAACCTGAAATCTTACTACATAAGTGCTTAGTCTCAGGACTGCAGAATTTAAACCTTTTCTGATGAATAGTTATAAAAGTTAAATTTGAAGACAAAACGATTCAGGAAAACAACCGTATAGGTCTATAATTTACCCTCCCCCCAAATAAATAAATTTGGGGCTGTCATGAACAGAAGGAGTGCTGACCAGCACCCAGTGACTAAGGGGTTAACTCAGCTACCTAGCAAAGGTGTTGGCTAGGGGGGATTCAGGCAGTCAACCAATAAAAATACAAGTAGGAATTTCTAACTGGGAAAGAGGGATTTTTCTCTCTCTCTGTTTGAGATCAGAGCAGTTGCTCCCAGGTATTGAGGGAGTTGGGAGACGCTTCTCTCTCCAAAAATGGACTTCTTGAAATGTGTAAGTATGGAAAAGTTTAGATAGTCCATCAGGGTTTATTGTTTTCCTTGTATGGAGTTTGGAAATCATGTCTGAGCTGGTTAATTGTTTTTCTCTTTTGTAACTAAGGATTACAGCCCAGGGACTTTCCCAGAGTCTAAGTAATTCATGGCTATTTACCACCTACTTAATTTACTATGCT
The DNA here is from genome assembly GCA_019425775.1 of Rafetus swinhoei. Lineage (NCBI taxonomy): Eukaryota > Metazoa > Chordata > Testudines > Trionychidae > Rafetus > Rafetus swinhoei. The sequence continues at coordinate 46,519,226 of CM033449.1, forward strand.
TGCAACAGTAGTTTTGTTTTGATTTGTTTGAAAGGAGTTTTCTTTTTATTTTGATTAATTGGAATTGGTTGATTGTTGTGTCCTTAGGATTAAGTGCCTAGTTACCCAAGCAGAGTCCATTGTTCTCTACAGATTCCCTCTTCATTTTCCCAACTCCAAGCAAAATGGAGGTTGGGGGCAGGAGGAAGAGCTTTACTTTAGGGGAGGAGATTCCCAAGTGACCTCTCTCCTTGGAAAAGGGTTTTTATTTTATATTTTCTTTTAATCATTTGGGTAGTGGTAGCATGGAACCAATCTGGTCTTTTTTGAATCTCAGGGGGACTGAGATTGAATAAGTTTGTCTCTGGGAATCACAGGGTCAAGTTTTTGCAGTGTTTATTCTGCTAGCCGGCCCCCCATCTCAGCATGCAGAGTGTCAGGTTTAGGGTTGCCAGGTGTCCGGTTTTGAACTGGACAATCCAGTATTTGAGCTTTCTGTTCGGGAAACAAACTGAGAAAAAATAAATGAAAAAATATAAATGTCCGGTATTTTCTAAATAAAATGTAATGTAGGTTGTGATATAATGTCAAGTGTGTCCAATATTTTTGTTGAAACCATCTGGCAACTCTAGTCAGATTGGGGGATTGAACTGTCACGGGGCAGTGTGTGAGACTGAGCAAAATGCTTCATGGCGAGCACAAAAATAATAATGCACACTCCATTGTGTGCGCAAACATCTCAATGGCCGATGCAGAGGGAGGTGGAGCTATGACCCCTCTGATCCTCTTTGGAAAGGCTAGCAGAAGAAGTGGTGTCTGATTCTTCCACATTGTGCCTGGCCCTGGAACAAAGGAGAAGCTCTTGTGACCTCTACCTCCCTTGTGCAGCCACAGAAACAGGTACATTTAATATACAGCCTGAAAACATGAACGGAAAAACACACATTTTACATGTGATACGATTCAAAAGCACAAGGAGAACATAAGTGCTTAAAACAGCTCCAGAAAATACTTCAAAAAATTAAGAAAATAATTTCTCTCTTTGAAATCTTTCCTATCATAGATGTATTTAATCTTCAAAGATTCTGGTAATTTGTTTTAAAAATCACATTTATTATTTTAAACTTCCTTTCTTGAAATCAACACAAATTAGGCCCTGCTCCTGCTTCCAATGAAATCATTAGAAACCAATGGAAAAATGTCTATGTGACATCATGCATATATTGATTTTTATCATTTTGATCATCTAGACTGTCCTCCTACAGGAGAACATAGAATGGACATTATAACGCAGGCCATAGAATTTTATCAATACATTCCTGCACCAAGCCTATGACTTCTAGTTGAGCTACAGCATATTTTGTAAAGAGATCCCATTTTGATCTAAAGACTTCCTATGGATGGAAAATTCAACACATCCCTTGGAATTGTTCCACTGATTAGTTATCATCGAAGCTGAAACTGTTATTCCCTTTTTCCTTGTCTGAAATAGTCAAGCTTCAGCTATAAACGATAAGATTTTGTCATGCCTTTGTCTGCTAGATTAAAGAGCTTTCTACTATGAGAAATCTTTTCCCCATGTAGATACTTACAAATTGTAGTCAAGTGATCTTTCAACAGTCTCTTGATAAACTAATTTTTTCTTCACTCAGCACATAGTCAACCTCTGGAACTCCATGCCAGAGGATGTGGTGAAGACTAGGACTTTAACAGGGTTCAAAAAAAGAGCTAGATAGATTCATGGAAGTTAGGTCCATTAATGGCTATTAGCCAGGATGGGTAGGAACGGTATCCCTAGCCTCTGTTTGTCTGGAAATGGGTGACAGAGGAGAGATCATGTGAGAATTACCTGTTGTGTTCCCTCCCTCTGGGGCATCTGGTATTGGCCACTGTCAGCAGACAGGAAACTGGGCTAGATGCACTGTTGATCTGACCCAGGATGACCGTTTTTATGTTGATTAGATTGGATTGCTTAAATGTGACCCAGGGTTGTGAGTTCAATCCTTGAGGGGGCCATTTAGGGATCTGGGGCAAATCTGTCAGGGATGGTACTTGGTCCTGCCATGAGGGCAGGGGACTGAACTCAATGACCTCTCAAGGTCCCTTCCAGCTCTATGAGAGAGGTATATCTGCATATTAAATAAGCACATTTAAATATAGGTCACAACTGCCTCTTTCACCCAAACTCCCTCCCTAACCTCCGTCCCAGACCCTGCAGCTCCTCCATTAATATCATGGAAGAGTGTGCTCCTCAACCACTTTCCAAATTCTTGGAGTGGCTCCCCCTATCAAAAATTATTGCCATCCCTGCTTTATAGTGACATACTCAAAGGGTATGTCTAGACTACATGCCTCTGCCGACAGAGGCATGTAAATTAGACATACCGACATAGTCAATGAAGCGGGGATTTAAATATCCCCCGCTTCACTAGAATAAATTGTGCTGGCTCAGCTGTTTGTCGGCACAAAGCGGCAGTCAAGACGGGGATCGGTCGACAAGGAAAGCCATTGTCGACCGATCCTGTAAACCTCATTTCACAAGGCATAAGGGATCAGTCAACAATGGCTTTCCTTGTCAACCGATCCCCGTCTTGACTGCTGCTTTGTGCCAACAAACAGCTGAGCTGGCACAACGTGGTGGCCATTTTTATTCTAATGAAGCAGGGGATATTTTAATCCCCCGCTTCATTGACTATGTCGGTATGTCTAATTTACATGTCTAATTTACATGCCTCGGCAGAGGCATGTAGTCTAGACATACCCAAAGAGTTCAATCTATTTTATCTTAAGAAGAAGTTCCTGAGAGACTTGATTACAATCTAATTTTCTACACAAAGAACAGATATTTAATAATGGCCCTTCAGTCTAGCAAAGAAAATTATATCATGATCCAGTGTCTGGAAGTTAAGCTAGACAAATTCTGACTGGAAATACAGTGCACATTGTTGGTCATGAGTATGATTAATCATTGAACAATTTACCAAGGATCATAGTAGTATTCAAAGGGAAGCGGTGACCTACCAGGAAAAAGAGATGAATGGATTATTAGGAGATATCAGGGGACTTCTTCCAGCACCAAATAGCATTTTCCCTTACTTGTGCCAAATGCTGTCACTGAAATTTTAAATGCACATGAATTTGGCTCAGTGTGTTATTCCAGTTCTGAGATGGATATATTGATCTCCTTTTAAATATTGAATTGGGTTTAAAAATTGCTTTACTTACCAAGGAGGGGGACGGAAGGAGACAGAGTTGGGGTTAAGGAGCCAAGGGGTACAGTTGGGGATGGGTCTGGGGTTAGGAGCAGAACCATGGCTAGGGTCCAAGGCTGGGGGTGGGACTGGGACCAGGACCAGGGCTGGGACCAGGACCAGGGCCAGGGCCAGGGCTGGGTGCAAAGCAACAGCCAAGCTGCAGTTAGGGACTGAGCCCGGGAGTGGGTCTAAAAGCCAGGGCTGAGGCTGGGCCAGAGCAGAGATGGGAATGGAGTAGGGTTGGGTGGTGCTGGTTTGGGCCCAGTTACCAAATGTTCTTTCATACCTCAGTGGAGGGCACATGCCATGGTCTGGGGGACTTATGATTTAGACTGTGAGTTGTTTGGGATAGTATCTGACTCTTATTATTAATTTGTATAGCACCTAGCACAATGGAGCAAGGATCTCAGTAATAGAAATCAATATTAATAAAGCTAGGAAACACTTTAGGCCCAATCTTGTAGGATATTGAATGCTTCCTGTTTGGTACTGATTATTTAGGCTCCGATATTCATAGATGCTCTCTTACAGGATCAGGCACCATTAGCTGTTGTGTAACTCCCGGTTTGGAACACTCCATGCCTTTGACAGCAGTGCTAGCCCAATACTCATTCACATCAAAATGTCACTTCACATTTTTTCATGAGCTTATTAGTTCATGGTCAGATTTTCAGTTTTGTATTTTATGCTTTTCGTGGGTCTGAATCACAGGTGTGTTATGGTTATTTTGTAGTGATCCCATTGTAAAGCTGACATGAAGACAGCGAATCCATCCTTTTCAGGAATATTTTTGAATGAATAAGTTGGAGTGTGTGTGTCAATCTCAGAGTGCAGAGTTTCCATAGTGTGTCCAAGAAAATTGGGAGATGGCCAGGGTGCTCCCATGTCCCTGGATTCTCGGCTGCCAGCCCGGCCCCAGAGATATAGAAAGATTAGGTAACCTATCTAAAATTAGATAGAAAGTTTAGCCAAGCTAGGAATACAGTTGCAGAATTCTAACTCCTCGTACCCTAGTTTTACCACAAGCCCACATAAGCTGAAACAGGATAAACAGAAAAGGGAAGGTAGCCAATAGCTAAGGGGAACCTTAAAGTGAGCATCTGTTCTCTCATTAAAAAAGACATTCCACTATGCATGATTTCCTAACAGTGTCACACAGTTCTAAAAGCTATCAAGAGAAAGAATGCCCTGCCTGGGGGGGAAAAAAAAAAAAAAAGATCTACCAGAAAACTTGACTAAAAATCTGCTTTCAGACCAGAACACTTTGTATTCATTTGGGTTCAGGACAATTGAACACTGTATGGACAATGGTGCAATATAGATGAAGCTATCCAGACACATACTATAGCAATAATTACTCAGCAAAAAGAAAGTAAGCCAGTCATACTGGCACTCTCAGTAGTGTGGTAAGCAATTTTGTCATTTAAGGGAAATAGCTCAGAAGGGAACATTCTTGGCACATAAGAGAAACAATAGGAAGAGTGTGACTAACCAGATTTCTTGTTTGTGGTTAATCATTCATTTATGCATCTACTTAGTAAAACCACAAAAGCAAAAGAGGGACAGAAGGCAGGCATTTATTTTTTAGTAGGACAACCACAAAACAAAGAAATGTTGGGAATCATTGCTCCACAAGTCTTCATAACATAATACATGGCTGATTACTCATAGTATTCAGAGTTAAAGTTCACTTTAAGAAATATGAGCAAATACTTGTTTTGGTGACCAGTGTGAGTGGGAACATGACCTCAGGCTTGATCCATTGTTGTATTGTTCCTGTTTAATGCTGTTTTAATACTACTGTGATCAATGGAGTTGTAAAAGTGGATTAACAGTGATGACTCAGGCCTTCAGAGTTTAGACTGAAAGTAGATGAGTTCTCTTCAGGGGCATGGTTAAGATTCTGATTCTTGGTTGGGGTGGATCAAAGTAAACAGCTTTAAGTTTTCTATGCAATCATATCTGAAAGGAAGAATTCCTAGAAGAGGTTTCGGGGATACATGTATACATTTGGGACCCGGGGAGACAGGAACACCCAAATGTTAGCAAAGCGAAAGAAGTTATAGAAGAGAATGCAGCCCAACAGCAATCAGAAAAACAGATTGAACTGATTGTTAGCAAAGGAAATGACATTGCAGCATGCAGCTCTTTGTTTGAAAGAACAAAATTTATCTAGGTATGCTACTATTGCAGTATACAGTATAAAATGCTTTCTGATATGCCCATGTGGATTTGGCTGTAGGCAAGGTTTCTTGATCTGTATCCAACATAACAGGTTGTTGTTTTCCTTTATACCCATTCTCATGTGGAGGTCTTTGCAATTTTTTTTTTTTTTTTTTTTTTTTTGCCTTCCATTTGCATTACTCGAGCTGTTTCAATTCAAAATGGGCTTCTTACCCCCTTTCCTGACAGGGCACAGCATAAACCAGTATAGTAAATGCATTATTGATCTTCATATAAAAGACTTATTTCTAAAATGGTTTAGTTATCATACACACTCTATGTACAAGATATATGATTGTATATTATGGGCAAGACAAGTAGTAGCCATTGTAGTTAAGATTGCCTAACACTTTCCATTTTAAGACTCTGTTTTATTATGCTTCCAGACTTAAATAGTTTGGGCTGAAATTTTCCATGATTTCTGTCTCAGTTTTTTTTAAATTAATTTCACCAAAAAGTGTTCAGTCACATCTCAGAACAAGGGTAAATAACTAGGTTCTTCTCTGAGTGATGTCCCCTTCAGTGCTCCACTTTTGGAACAGTGCAGCACCTATGGGGACACACGTCGAAGAACAGTTGTTACTGCACAGGTGAGTAACTCCCTCTTTTGCCCATTTAAAAAATAAAGTTATGCCACCATTTTGTTGAGAAGCTCTAGTGCAGTGGTTCTCAATCATTTTTTTTTCTTGTCGACCACTTGAAAATTCCTGCAGGTCTTGGTGGACCATTTCATAATCTTTCCAAATGTTGTTTGCACCATTAGCTAACTATTGTAAAGTGCTTTGGATAAAAACACTATATATATATAAAAAACCCCTTAATAACGATTCACTTTTTTGTTCTACAAATAAAAGTAGTTTGGAAAGAGGTATCTCTTCTCCTCCGCAGGAGCTACCAGGGTGGGGTTGGAAAGGATAAGGGGTCTCTCTGCAGCAGCTGCAGCCCTGGAACTAGAAAAGACTTCCTCTTTCTCTGGCCATCACAACCCTACACATCCCAAATTCCCTCCATTCCCTCTTCTCACTGCACTACCACCCAGACTACCCTCTATTGCCCCCAAGGCCACCATCTCACCTTACATGTATGTTTTCTTCAAGGTTCAGGCACCTAATTAGTGAAGCCGTACCAATGCAGCACCACTAATTAGGTGGGCAGCCCTTCTTTCTCTTGTGTGTGGCCACCTAGATATACACCTTAGAATTATTATGGGCAGATCATCTGAATGGAGCTCATAGACAATTGATGGCACAGACCACAGTTTGAGAACTTCTGCTCTGCTGTTTCCAGGCTTTGGAGAAAAGATGCAAAATTTGGATGGGTGCTCACCCTGGTGTAAGGAATGTGCCTTTTGCGAACTGCATGAAAACTAGCCCATATTCAGTAAGATATGAGCACCTGAAAAAAAATCTCACTTTGCACATGCTCAGAAGAGACTTCTTAAGAGTTTGGCAGCTAATTCTGTGGGCTTGCCATCTGTACTAAGCATGCTTTGTCTCAGGGCTGCAGGAACTGAGCAGGACGTTTTCTGCAGCTGCTCCTCACTAGAGCCAATGGCTATTGTGGCACTGGGCACTGAAACTGAGAGCAGGGAGAGTCTCCTGAGGTCTCCATCTATCCTTATCACCCAGGCAGGAAGGAGAAGGAGAAGGAGGAAACCACATGACTGAATAAACAGTAGCGAGGAGCCATGCCTGGGCAATGAGAATGGAACTGGGAGAAAAGGGTGAGGAGATATGGCCAGGAGCAGAAAGGATCAGGCGTAAGGGGAATAGCAACGGGATTTTAAACACTAGAGAATAATCCCTCAGGACCTTGAATAAATCCTGTATTCTTAAGTCAAACATTTATTTGCTGACAGCAAAGTACAGTGAAATCAGTGGTAAAATGTGGATCCCATTTCCCCCTAGTGGCTAGCCCCCACAGGCTACATCTACACTGCAGCGCTATTTTGGGATACCAGAGGTAGCTGCGTCTTTTGAGTGTGCCCATTATTTCGAAATATAACGGGTTTGCTATTCTGACGTCCCTGTAAACCTCATTCCATGAGGAGTAAAGGATGTTTCAGAATAGCGATTTATTTAGAAATAAGTGCTGTGTAGACAGTGCCAAATTTCAAAATAAGTTATTTTGAAATTGACTTGAAATAAGGTACGCAATTTGCATACCTCATATTGCATAGCTTATTTCGATTTACGGGTGCAGTGCAGACGCACCTACACTGAATGGCTAACTCCTCTAATGAACATGTGGGAGTCAATGTGGTTACACATGATGGATTTTTGGTTTTCTTCACCCACATTTGTCTTTTAAAAATCTCAGGACATTACACAGAAATATCTATTCCAAAAGAAACTTAAGGTTGCAAACTCAAAAGTTAGAAAATGCCAAAATTAAGGTTGCCCATGCAATCTTAATTTGGCTTTCATATATAAACATTAAGATGCAGTTTTTAATTACATGAATATTTATTACTTTTCCTGTAGAACTCTAAATATTTATGTAATTTTGTAACCCCGTTTGCCATGGCAACATCTTGCCTTTCAGCAAAGACGAACATAGTGTGAAACCCTGGCCCCACCAATGGACGCTTTGCAATTGACTTCAGTTGGGCCAGAACTTTATCTAAAACCTGTTATAAAACATCTGGTTTGCAGTTTACTTGAGGAAAATAAGGTGTGCTTTGGGTGACCAGGAAGCTGCAAAATACTTCAATTCCTCAATCTGACATTTTACATCTACAGTTTCTACTCTGTTGTGATTCCTCATGTGCTCATACAAAATAGTTTAAACATATTTTCAGCTTGTTGAACTATATCATTATTCATTAAATGGTTTTTTACCTACTGTATCACAGATGAAAGCTATATAAGGAGAGTATCAACTATGTTATCCCCAAGTGCTATACTTTGCATTTGGAAAGCCGTTTAGTGGAAAGCACATGAAAATCATATCTAGGTAGACAGTTCCCTCTTTAAACATCCAAGAAGTCCTATTTTCACTATATATTCAAACAAATGTAAGCAATGTAGTAGTCACACTTTAGAAGTCCACATATATAGAACTATTGTATTTTCCTTTGCCACCATATATCCTATATTTGACATGTATGCTGTGGTAAAGTATTTATATCATAATGCACAATTGTTTGCTTTTTCACCTCATTGTCCTAGAATAATAACCAGATGGAAACAGGCTGTGAAAAGCATCCCCGAAGTACATTAATAGGATTTTTATGTGATTGTTAGAATGAAATTAATATGTCAGATGCCTAGCTCTTCCCCCGTGTATCAAGTAGGAATTCACTTTTTATTTCCAGGGAGCTTGATATGCCAAAGTGGCTCCACAAGTCAGGATACTGGCAAGATAACAAGCAAATTCTCTCAATTTTTTTCTCTTCACAAATGAAGGTAATTACATAAAGTGACAGAATGGCAAAAAAAATACTTTTTGTGTTAGGGTATGTCTACACTTGCTCCCTAGTTCGAGCTACGGATGCAAATGTAGCCGACCGAAATTGCTAATGAAGCGGGGATTTAAATATCCCGTGCTTCATTAGCATAATCTCGCTTGCGCGTTATTCTGCTCAACAGCTGATTCGAATCAGGAAGTGTGCTCCAGGATGCATTAGTTCAAATCAAACCCCTTGGTTCGAACTAACGTTACTCCTCATTTTTTGAGCGCACTTCCTGGTTCGAATCAGCTGTTGAGCAGAATAATGTGTGGGTGAGATTATGCTAATAAAGCACGGGATATTTAAATCCCCGCTTCATTAGCAATTTCGGTCGGCTACATTTGCATCCCTAGCTCGAACTAGGGAGCAAGAGTAGACGTACCCTTAGGGAACAAAATAGTGAAAGAGATTAGTTGTTAAAAAACTGAAATCTAAGTCTATATAAATATTACTTTAATTAAACCTTAATGGGCCAGATTCATCACTGCTCTAAAGTCACCAAAGCCAATAGAAACAATTTGGTTTAATTCAGCCAGTGAGTACAATTTTAGAGTACATATTTGTCTTCCTGTATACCGTTAAGCTATGTCTAGACTACATTCCTCTGTCAGCAGAGGGATGTAAATGAGGCACTTCGAAAGTGCAAATGAAGCGGGGATTTAAATATCCTGTGCTTCATTTGCATAATCGCGTCATGGCGCTCTTTCAAACAAGCGCCATTTCGAAAGTAAAACCGCAGTCTAGACTGAGGTTTACAGGATCTTTCGAAAAAGCTCCCCGTTTTAGTCAGAGGGATGTAGTCTAGATGTAGCTTTACTGTGAAAGCATAACCAAGATCTGCCTGGACCAGATTGAAGTACAATACTGTCCCATCCAATTCTCACTGGAGACTCATTTAATCATTAAGGCTATGTCTACGCTACACTTCTTTTTTAGAAAAAAGTACGCAAATTGCGCTCCGCAATTTACACTGGGCCAAATTTCAGAAAAACTTCTACTTTCTTCTTCCTCATTTTACAGGGCTTCCAAAAGAGTGCATCTGCTCTTTCAAAAAAAATGTTGGAAGAGGAGACACATTCCTTGGACGCAGCAGAGTTTTTCCAGGATACCTGTGGTATCCTGGAAAAATTCCATAGTGTAGATGTAGAGGGAAGAGGGAGGGCCAGACTTTATATCTATTTTCAGGTGCATCAGGTTATTTTCTGTAAATCCAGAGCTAGATGAGAAAGCAAGAGCAAAGATTGGCTTAACATTGCTGTACAGATTTCCGTAATAAATTATTGAAGCCCTAGCTGAGGTTTGCAGGTTTTGGAGGTTCTCCTGAGGCTGATGATGCCTAGCAATGCCGAGGTAGATGGTAATTCTTCTGGATTGATTCAGGAAATCATGGCTACTGGACAGTGACGTGGCTCTCTCAGGTGGTTTCTATTTCTCTGCATATATCCAGGGATGCTGGAGCAATTTTTATAGTAGAAGTGCTGATGATAGAGACCATGTATTTGGTGTTTGTTACTGCTACTTCAAACTGAGGGTATGGTAACACCCCCAGGACTCCTAGTTCCAGTACGACTGCATGCCATACTCTGGAATAGTTTTTGGAATGAGATTAGACCTATCATTAACTTCTGTAGTTTGAGGCATGGCATGCTCCTTTGCCATCAGGAATTTTAAAAAGATAATCCAAGGACACAGATGGTTTAGGCCAGGTTTAGAGATGGAGGGAAAGTATTGTCCTATCTGTTATCTGTTCAGTGGGATATTATCACATGCTATGTCTATGCTATGGGGCTTTATCGGAAAAAGACACGCAAATTGCAGAGCACAATTTGCGTACCTTTTTCTCATATTTTTTTTGGAAGAGGCTTTTCCAAAATTTGGCCCATCTACACTGGGCCAAATTTTGGAAAAAAACCCTCTTTCGGAAGAGCCCTTCTTCCTCATGGGAGGAGGAAGAATGGGCCTCGGAAAGAGCGTGTCTGCTCTTCCGCAAAAAAAAGCGGAAGAACAGAGGTTTTTTCTGGACCGCATTCCTCTGGTATCCTGGAAAACCCCCGTAGTCTAGACATAGCCTTAGAATCATAAGTCTGAAAGGGACCTCAAGAAGTCATAAAGTCTAGTCTGCTGCCCCTTGGCAAGACCAAGCAACATCTTTTCTGACAGATGTTTGTCTACTCTGTTCTTAAAAATCTCCTATGATGGAAATTCCACAACCTTCATGAGCAATGTATTCTCGTGGATAACTATCCTGACAGTGAGGAAGTTTTTACTAATGTCCAACCTAAACTTCCCTTTCTGCAGGGTAAGCCTATTGCTTCTTGTCCTGTTCTCAGAGGTTAATGAGAATAAATTTCCCTCTTCCACCTTGTAACAACCCTTTATGTACTTGAAAACTGTTATCATGTCCCTTCTCAGTCTTTCCCGCCCCAGACTAAACAGACCCAGTTCTGTCAATCTTCCCTCATAGGTCATCTTTTCTAGACCTTTAATCATTTTTGTTTCTCTTTGAACTTTTCCCCATTTGTCCACATCTTTCCTGAAGTATTGTGCCCAGAACTGGACACAGTACTCCAGTTGAGACCTAATCAATGCCAAGTAGAACAGAAGAATTACTACTCATGTCTTACTTGGAACACTACTGCCAAAACATCCCAGAATGTTATTTGCTTTTTTTTGCAACAGTGTAACACTGTTGTCTCATATTGAGCTTGTTGTCCATTATGACCCCCAGATCCCTTTCTGCAGTACTCCTTTCTAGGCAGTCATTTCCTATTTTGTATGTGTGCAACTGATTGTTCCTTCCTAAGGGGAGTACTTTGCACTTGTTCTTTATAGAATTTTATCTATAAATGGACATCTATTTGCTTCAGACTTTCTTCAGTTTGTTTAGATCTTTCAGTTTTCACCTTCTCAGTGACAACTGAAACAAAGACGTCATTAAGTGCCTCTGCCCATTTCCACAGTTTCTGTTATTGTTTTTCCCTGTTCATTAAGTAATGGTCTTACCTTGTCCTCTATGGCAACTGCTGGGGAGGAACAGTGCAGTGCAGTGAAATAGTTTGATCTTGTACCCTTAATAATGTCTTTGAAAAACTGTCAACTGACTGTTTTTTCCTTTTAGGTAAAATCCCATGGGAAGCAAGTCTACCAACTCCCTGCTAAAGTTTGCTGAAGTCTGCCTTCTTGAAATCCATTGTCTTTATTTTGATGTTCTTTCTCCTTTTAGAATCACAAACTCATTCCATGATCACATTCACTCAAGCTGCCTTCCACTTTCAAATTCTCAACCTGTTCCCCTCTATCAAAAATCAAATCTAGAACAGCAATAGGCGTCGACTCTGTTGGTGCCCTAGGGCTGAAGTACCCATGGAGATATATTATTAGATGCGGAATACTCATTGGCACCAAGCTCCACCCCACCTCCCATGTCCTCGCCCTTGCGTCTTGCACTCCAGCAGCCCCACAATTACCAACTCCTTCCCTTCCTACTGTTCTTACCACTTCCAGAATGCTGCAAACAGCTGATTAAAACTCTGGGAGGGAGGGTGATGAGCTAGGAAGCCCCCAGCACAATGAGAAGTCGGTGCCTATGAAAAAAGCCTTCTCCTCCCCACAGCAGCAACTGGTGCAGAGTGACATGGGGGACCACTGGCCACATGACTCCTCAGCCTGGAGATGGTCCAGGACAACCCCCTTCTCCTCAGGCCCTGCCTCTCCCTGCACCCTCCCTGCCTTTCCCTGCCTCTCTCACTCCACCTCCATCCCACTTCTTCCCCCAACCGATGCAGCCCAGGGGAGCGGGCCGACACCAGCAGTGCCATGCCCCCCTGCTAATACCCTGGGATGCCCAGAGTCTCTAGTCCCAGAAGCTACTGGCCGGCCTCTTGCCCTTTTTGCTCATGGTATACCGTTGTGCCTTTCACATGTTGCTCCTGCTTCTTCCTAGTAGCTTTTTCTACCTTCAGAAATAAATAATTATCTCCAATACATCCCAAGAGTTTATTGGGTAATCTGTGCCCTGCTGTGTTATTTTCCCAACAGATGTCTGGGTAGCTGAAGTCCCCCACTGCCAACAAGTTCTGTGCTTTAGATGATTTTGTTAATTGTTTAAAAAAAGGCTCATTCACCTTTTCTTCCTGGTTAGGTGGTCTGCAGTAGACCCCTCCCATAACATCACCCTTGTTTTTTATCTTTACCTAAAGACTTTCAACAAGTCTGTTTTATATTTCCATCTTAATCTCAGTTCACGTGTAGACATTTTATTGTCTTAGGTACCTCCTCCCTTTTTCCCCCTGCCTATCCTTCCTGAGCAAGCTGTGCCCTTCTATACCAATATTCCAGTGATGTGTATTATCTCACTGAGGGTATGTCTAGACTGCAAGGCTATTTTGGGATACCTGAGGTATCCCCTGCATCCAAGAAATGCGTCCTCTATTTCAAAATAATTTTCGAAATAATGCATGTGGTATTTCGGCATCCCTGTAAACCTTGTTCCATGAGGAATAAGGGATGTCTTGAAATAGTGCTTTATTTTGAAATAAAATGGAAATAAGATACTCAATCTGCATACGTAGATTCGCAATCTGCGTAGATGTACCCAAAGTCTCTGTAATGCCAACTATGTCATAGTTGTGTTTATTTACTAGCATTTCACGTGTGCTTATTCCTCACACTTTTCATATTAGTATGCAGATATCTATCTCAGATACTGAATTGATTTTCCCCTACCTGAGTTTTGTTTCATCTCTTCTTTATCCCTGCTATTACAGCTCATGGTCTCCACACATTCTGATTCTTCTTCCAGGTCTCTGTGTTTTTGACTTACCTTTGGGCTTTGGTCACCTACCCTTTCAAACCTAATTTAAACCTCTCCTCAGTAGGTTAGCCAGTGTGTATCTAAATATGCTCAATAGGTGGATCCCATGTCTGCTTATCAGTCCTTCTTCCTGGAACAGCATCTTGTGGCCAAGGAAGCCAAAGTCCTCCTGGTGACACCTTCTGCTGGTACAATGTCCCATAAGTATCCTCCATCCAAATTTTGCTTTCATAGGTAACTGTCATGCAGATTTGTACTGGAAGAAAACATGATAAAATATTGCTGAAATGTTTGTGGTGAAAGTTCTGATCTACCAGTACAAACTGTTACAAACCCCCTACACCTCCAAAAAAGAAAAAATAGCATGGATGTGCAGACCATAAAAATAGTTTTATTTACCATTGTACGTACAAAATCACTCACACCAGATTATAGATAGCTTGGACAATCTGAATTGCCTTCACATAGAAATAGAATCCAGTTTTTCCATTTTATGAGGAATTGCTGGTTAGTTTGCAGGTAAAAATTGTTCAGGTAAACTTCACTGTTTCTGTGGGTGTAAGGCAATTGTCTTTATGGGACAAATGTAGCATCTTATTTATTTTTTTCAGTCACCACGGGGGGCTACTGCACTTTTGAGTGGTAAAGGCTGATAACAAGACAGTAGGTCCTTTGGAGATTGTTAGCACTTTCTTAACCAAGGGTAGGGTACCTTGGTGAAGGCTTTTCTCAAGAAATATAAGGACCAGCCAGTGTTTGGGATTGGTATTTGTAATATGTTTTTATATCACTCTCAATTAATAGATAGACACATTAAGTTGCTGATAGTAACTGATTGACCTGGCACTCCTGATTCTGACTGGCATAGTAAAGACAAGACAGTAAAAAAGAGTTATGTGAAAAGATATTGATGTGCTTAGAAGTGCATTGGTAAATGTAGACAATTTTTGACACTGAACATCAGAGACTGAGTAGTTACTTTGCAAATACTTCATGTTAAAATTATGCAAATATCAGTATTCTATAGTACTTCAGTGGTCTGTTACACATATTATTACTCTGCTTAAATCAAGAGCAATATGACTGGACACATTAAAATTCACTCATCTTCTGAAGTGTTTCTTCATTTAATTTTGAAAAGGTCACTATACTTGTAAAAATGAGTATCTTGTGCACTATGTATTACAGGATTGGCTCTGAATCACAATTTCTTCGGTATTTTCTCAGCCCCTTCACAAACACTGGTTTCCTAGTTGTGCAAATCACTAGGATTTTAGTCAATGCCAGAATCCATAGATGCTAAATCCCTTTCTGGGCCTAATGACATTATAAGCTGCTGTATAAATATCCAAGTCATCTGAAATCTTATGATGGGATAAATTATCACCTATTCAGCATTATATTCTAATCTAAGGCATAGAGAACACAACTGAAATATAAATAAATCTGTACTCATATGAAGTTGGTGAGATTAAGCCTATAAATATTACTAGTACAGATGAAGTGAATAACAAAACAAATTGAAAAATGAATTATGTAAAAGTTTGCATTTCACCATTAGATCTCTGGAGTTATTCAGACTCCATGAGACTGAAATCTGGTATTTATTTATTCTTGGGAGAGAAGGAGATCATAAATCTGGAATGACCAGGTTGCATTATTTTCTACTGAAGCTAATATTTGCAAATTAATCAGATCTTAATGCACTAAGATATTCACCAGGGGTAAAATCTGGCTTCATTGAAGCCAAGGGAAAAGCCATTGAGTTCAATGGGCCAGATTTCATATCATGCATTTCATTATCTTGAGTTAATTCACATTTGGACCAAGGTTCATTCCATTGGCACAAAAAAGGTCATTCCACTCTCTCTGAACCAAGAGTAGCCACTTAAGTGTTTTACCGTCTTTTTCCTTTACAAAATGTTTGATGGCTGCAGGTCAGAGTCCTTTATTAGCGTTTCTCAAGCAAACACCTACGTAAGATCAGGTCCAAAGAGGGAAAGAATAAGCATTTTATTTACTATCCTTTTCTTTTGTATTGCAGTATCAGTAAATGTAAAGGACTTAATCAGAACTGTAACATGTTGATTCTTCAATACAGTATGTTAATTATTATAAAATCACCACCACCAATGGAGTTACCTATTTCTATTTGGGTAATGCTAGTCTCATTTACAGAATGTTTCTGATTCAGAGGGCATGGTGATCTGGAACTAACTGGAACATAAAATAAATAGCACTCCATGCAGAGTAGATTTAATAGGAGATTATGTTTTGCATTTAATAAAGAAGAATCTTTAATAGGAGTGTCATTTCTTTTGGCTGGTGATCAGAGAAAGAAAGAAAAGGATGAACCCATTTTAGAAAGATAGCACATTCCACTGCCATTTCCCCAGGTTTTTATGCACTTGTTTTCTTCTTTTAAAAGAAGAGTATAAGGGGCCGCCTACCTTCAGCACCTTGCTCTGACTAGACCAGGTTCTGCTCTTCCTGAGCCAGCTCACTGCCTGGAGTAAATCCTGTCCCAGGCACTCTTTCAGTCTCAGAATCTAGGGAAGCAGATTCCAGCGGGATTAGTTGTTTGTATTTCAAGCCTTCTTAACGAGAGCAATCAAAGTATCACAGATTCTTCCCTTGACGTCTGAGCAGGCTGAGTAGTCCTAGCCTCAAGTCTGCCCCTCATATCAGTAACATCAGCAACCCCACATTTTCTGGCTTTTACCTTCGCGCTTCAGATCTCACAGAGTCCCCTGTCTGTCCATTTGGTTTCTGGAGCAGTTTCACTCAGCAGTTGCTCTAGTAGCAGTGCATTGGGCTCATCACCTCTGACCACCCAAACTTTCTGATGGTTTTGCAGTCTCTTGCTGCCTCCCCACTCATCTCCCTGGTGGCTGTATTTATAAGGATCATCCAATTAAGTTCCAGCTCTTTTCCCAGGTGCAGCAGGTGGGACTAATCAGCCAGTCAGTCCGGAAGACTTCTGACCCCAGAGGAATGGCATTCCTTATCCTTCGCAACTACCCACAGTGCTAACAAGTCTATCCTAATGATATTTCATTATGGCTATGTCTAGACTGCATCCCCTCTGTCGACAGAGGGATGCAAATCAAGCACATCAAAATTACTAATGAAGCAGGGATTTAAATATCCCGTGCTTCATTAGCATAAACATGGCCACCACTTTTTTTCGAAACAGAGTTTTTTTGGAAAAAAAAGGCAGTCTAGACGTGGATCTGTTGAAAATAAAGCCTTTTTTGAAGATCCTATATTCCTCAAAAAATGAGGTTTACAGGATCTGTTGAAAAAGGCTTTATTTTCGACAGATCCACGTCTAGACTGCCGGTTTTTTTCGAAAACTCCATTTTGAAAAAAGTGGCAGCTATGTTTATGCTAATGAGGGTGCAGGATATTTAAATCCCTGCTTCATTAGCAATTTCAATGTGCCTAATCTATATCTCTCTGTCAACAGACACACCTTATGTTAGCCACATGAATCTACCTGCAGATCATTGCTTTTATTATAATATTTTGCACAAATAGCTCTGCCTACCAATAACATGTAGTGATCGCAGTTTCTTAGCAACATTTTTATAGTTCTCATTTTTTATAAATTGCAGTTTTCATTTCTAACGAGGGAATTGCAATTAAAGCCCAGATTTAAACAGGTATCTTAAATAATTATTAAAGGTGTTATTAAATCTTTCATATCATTGTGCAATCACTGTACTTCTAGTTTTTTCATTTATTCCACAGGAAATTATGATAGTCTTAAAGATTGCACAATGCATTCATGATGTTGATCAAACACTGTTAACTGCATGGGGCTTTTAAATTAAAACAGTGACTCAGCAGCCCACAGTCTTCTTAATTTCCTTTTCCAATGTGAACATGAAAAAAGATGGATACATCTTTTCAAATGCAACTTTAGCTAACATAAGTGACTATACAAACTTTCTTCATTTACAAAATCTGAGGTTATCAAAATCAAAGCAGATATCACAACCAACTAAGAATATAATAAATAACAAATTGATACAGGGATACATGAGTGTACCTATGCATGGGCTAGAATGACACACTTTCTACATTGCGTGCTCAGAGGAAAGGAGGTAGTAAGCAGGTCCTTCACCACTTCTGGGGATGTAGCATATTTCTTTCTTTCCTCCAGTGTGCCTACCAAGTGATTCTGATAGGTGGAGCCAAGTTCTTACAGACGTATATAAATTCTGTAGACTAGCTATTACAAGGAAAGAATCAGAGGATAAAGTAACAGGGCAAACGAAAATGTTAGTGAGAATTATTATCAATTGTGAAAATATCCATGATGGTGCTTTCTTAATGGTTTTCATCTAAAAAAAAGCACTTTGTAAACACCAATAAGTCTAAAGAAGAGACATCAACATCCAGACCATGGGTTTATGACTTTCATGAATTTTTCAGAGTGTACAAGTCTCAGAGGAGTAGCCGTGCTAGTCTGTATCTGCAAAAACAAGGAGAAGTCCTGTGGCACTTTAAAAACTAACATTTATTTGGACAAAAGCTTTTATGCCCAAATTTGTTAGTTCATATTTGAAGCTTTCACATTCTGTACACTCTGTGGAATTCTGTGGCATCTTAAAGACTAACAGATTTATTTGGGCATAAGCTTTTGAGGGTAAAAAAGCTTATGCCCAAATAAATCTGTTAGTCTTTAAGGTGCCATAGAACTCCTCAGAGTGTACAGAATGTGAAAGTTTTCAAATGTGAACTAAGTGTAAGCTGATATGGTATTGTCTTCCTGGTTTGCACATAGCCTGCAACAATGATCCTGAGATTTGTAAATTCCTCTAATCCCACTCCATTCCTCTTACTAAGGTGTTATGTTTAAAGGTTAATGATAGAAAGTGATGACAATATAAATGTCACTTTTAACTATTTAGTTATTTTATTACCATAGTAAATAGGATGAGGAAGATGCTAGGAGTGAAGATAATGGGGAGGAGAAAGGATGGAGAGAACCAGGTGTTCCAGTGAATGACAGGAGAGATACAAAGATAGAGGTGAGGGAATGATACATATAAAGGAAGATGAGGAGGAAAGAAGAGTAACAAAAGACAGAAGTAGTGGTATACACCTGCATGATGTAGAATGTGACACTAAATTACTATACTGATGATAACTTAGAAGTGTAGTCAGTAGATAAAGGCCATTTTCTGATTGACTTAACTGGGAGTTCTGCTGTGGATTGAGGGAAATCAGTAGACCTAAACTTATGCTCCAGACCTTAATGAAAAGTAGAATTTGACCTTGTCCGTGACTGAGTTTGACATGCCTGATGGAAGATACATAGGAGAGTAGGATAAAATTTCAGGGTAAACAGACAGGATAGTAGAAATTTACCAGTGACTGCCAAATGAGAAGAACCATGTGGTGGGACAAGAAAAGACAAGGAACGGGAGATAATATGCTACAGCAAGCTATAAGGGAGAACTGAACTTGCCTCAGTGAGGCTGTTGGAATTGGAATTCTTAAGGATGGACTTTAGTATATTGGGAATGAGAGTGGTGAATTGAGATGTGGAACTGGCTTTCTTAGGCCTAGTCTACACTACCTTCCTCTCCTCTTCACCCCCACTGTAACCTACACAACTTCAGCTAGCATAGCTGAAGTCATTGTACTTACCATGCACTAAGGTTGGGGGAGAAGGGTGGGATCTCCTATCAACTCCTGCTACTTTTCTCATTCTAATGGAGTACACAGGAGAGCAATCAGATATCAATTTATTATGTCTAAACTTATTATGTCTAAGCTGGTGGACTTTTAACTGCTCCATTCTACTGCTCAGGATATTTTCTTCATTCTTTTTTATGCATAGTACTATATGGTGTTCAGTGATCATTCAAAGTTTGTAAGAGCTCTACTTCATTCTGTGTTTGGTTCCAGCTCATCATGCTGGAACAAAAACAAGAACTTCACAGTGCACTGCCCAGACTCTACCCTTAAAAGCACAATCCCCAGTACTACACAGGGAAAACAAGGTCAAATCAAGATGACAACACCTAATGCACAATTTATGCATTAATGAAGAACGATATATAATTCCTTTGGTTTCATGGTGTAATGATTTCCAGAGATGTAGTGTGTTAGTGAAAAAAGTATCTAGTTGTTTGTTTCATAGTAATGAATACCAAGGTGACGATAATAAAATTAACAATGTCCACAATTTGTAAAGAATGATGTCCCCATTTGGTTACATATACCAAGATCAACATCTGAAATTGTCACTGTCAGAACTTCCCTCCAACAAGCTCCACTTCTGATCCAAATCTCAGCTCTAAAATGTATTAATATATAAAATGAGGGTACTCACTCCCTTTATAAAGTGATTTTAGATCTGTAGTTGGAAATCACTTCTGCTATTACTAATCCATGTGATAAGACAAAGGAAAGAAATGGTGATATAAAGGAACTTTAAAAAATAATATAAGGTGTGAGATAAAAATCCTACTTGGAAATTATCTTCTTAGTTTATGAAACTGAAGTAAGGCATACATGCATAATACTCCCCACCCCCCCAAAAAAAAAAAAACCCACACCAAACCCAAACCAAAAAAACTCCAAACCTGTATATGATTCCCCATAGGATATTTTACTAATCACATTTACAAGAATTAGTCTAGGAACTTCATTCACTCTGAAACACTTATTAATTATTCAGCTACTCATGACTTGAGAGATAAATGTTGTATGTCATAGCAGCTCATGCTGTAATATCTTTTAGTTTAATTCAGTGTTTGATAGCATTCAGGTCTGCCTCTCAAAAAAACCCAAAAAATGAAAAAACAAAAACACCACAAAAACTTCTATTGGGTCCACTTTTGCCTCTTATCACTGTGAGTTTACAGGAACTACCTTTCATGCATCTTTCTACTGTACACATTTTCCAAAGAGAAACAATTTAAAAGTGTGTGTTTGAATAATTTATTGAAGGCATTCCATCTCTGCTATATAAGAAGAATGACTTCCATCAACCTGTGTTGACAACAATGCAGAATTCAAGTTGGCAGACATTTTAATAAAATGATAAAATCAATGAAATTTTGATAAAGACTTTGAACATGAAGAATTGCTTGACACCAAATCTGATTTTCTGAAAATGATTGGATGGTTTAAGCATTTGTGAGTATTCTGTAAATTAAATAATGTGGAAGACTTACCTTGGAACAGAGAAGCATGCAATGCCATGCTTAATCCTATAGTTATAATCCTTTAGGTAACCTTATAAATGTGACATATATAGCACTTTTTATCAGTAGATCTAAAAACACTTTATAAAGGAGGTCAGTATCATTATGCCTATTTTACTAGGGGAGAAACTGAGATACAGAGTGACATGACTTGCCTTAGATCACTCAGAAGGCCAGTGGCAGAGCTAGAACTTGGATCAGTACATCCAGGTCAGTGTACTAAACTCTACTACTTGCTGATATCTTGGTTTTAGGTAGGTAGGATGTAGTCTGAGTAACTGCTTTTTTGGGGTTGTTTTTAGGGGAACTGTGGTTGTCAGAAATTTGAGAACAGTTCTTTGAGCAGTCACTTATTGGCAGTAAGCGGTTCAATGCTGTTGATTAATTATGATTTTATTTAAATGAAAGCAGACAGAGGAACAGACAATAGGTACAAGTTTTACTGATTCCCTCCTATTCTTAGGATTTGTGTATGCTCTGTAGTCTGTGGATAGTAAGCATACACTAACCAATAATTTGTCCTGCCATCACCCTTTAATGTTACTAAGCTTGACTACTTTATGTGTGTCTCATGGAATCCCTCATATGTTCAGTGTGGGGCTACGTCTAGACTGCAGGCTTCTTTTGGAAGAAGCTTTTCCAGAAGAGATCTTCGGAAAAAACTTCTTCCAAAAGAGAGCGTCCACACTGCCAAAGCACATCGAAAAAGTGATCTGCTTTTTCAAAAGATAATGTCCACACTGAATGGACACTATCTCTCATTTAAGCTGTGATTACCATGGACGGAGGGGCTACCAGGGCACCTGTGCTTTTTCCTCTTTCCTCTTCTTTCAAAAGAACTCCCTCTTCCCCGTCCACACACGTCTTTTTCCGAAAGAGCTCTTTTGGAAAAAGGCTTCTTCCTTATAGAAAGAGGTTTACCAATGTTGGAAAAACCTCTCTGTTCTTTCAATTTTTTTTCTCGAAAGAACATGATTGCAGTGTGGACGTAAGTGAAAAAAAGGCCTTTTTTCAAAAAAAACTCTGTAGTGTAGACATAGCCTGAGTTGGACACAATTCAACTTCTATTTCTTGGTTTTTAAATAAAGATTTCATATTCTCAGAGAATTGGGGTCAGCCTCAGGGCTGGCCCACAACATTTTGGCACCATGACGCCCCCATGCTGCTTCACTTGGGCCAAAACTTTGAAAGGTCCCAGTTCTGCCTTCTTCCTGTTCTACTCCTCTCATGGCACTCCACCATCTCTGTGCATCTAGAGCAGAGAGAATATATATGCACCAGCAGCATACACAATTTTCTACACTCTGGGTCCTAGTGGCGCCCTCCCCTCCCACAGTCTGGCACCTGAGGCGGCTGCCTCAGTTCACCTCATGGTAAGGCCAGCCCTGGTCAGTCTGGAGCTCTTTGAAGCATTCAGTACATTTTGTGTGATCTATGTCTGTGTTCTGTTACTGATACTTCTTGTGACATTTCTTTCATTTATATTATATTTCTAGTTATTCTACTGGAAATGCTTCTCATGAATTTTGACTAAAATCCTGCTAGTTTTATTTATGCCTTTAGACTTCTCATTCATGAGAACAGTACTGCTCAGGTGAGTGAGGTCAGAAGGATTCAGCTATATATGGACGGATTTCAAGTCTCTATTTTAATTGGTCCAGATTCTGACCCCTATTATGTGGGAAAGGGATGTGTGGATTTCCTGTCACTTAGCAGTGAAGATTCCACTTTTCATGCTAAATGATCAGGGTAGGTACCACTTCTGCCTGCAGTGGGCAGCTGGGTGTCATGGAGAAACTTTAAATCTGCTACTGCTGGGACTTCCCCCACTGTAGAACTACAGTAATGCTCCATCTATGTAAATCTCATCCAGGCTGCAGACCTCCAGCTGGGTTGCATATCAACTGAATGCTGAGTCAGGATTTGGCTCTTTGACAATCCACCAATGGAAAGTTTCATCAGAGACAGATTTCTCGGGAGTAGCCAAAAATCTTTTCTAGCAGCATTTCTCATTCTCCATGCATACATAATCAGCCATTATCCTTTTCTAAGTAAATACTAGGATTGTTTGATCTGACAAGAGGACTATCTCTTGGAGAAAGAGGCAGAAAACCCTGTGTTTTATGCACCTCTGGTGTTAGTTAATTTTAAACTTTTAAAAAATGTGTCAGTTTATCTGTTTTTCTGTACCTTATTGTGCTTTTGTTTCACTGGGCAGTCCCATGGCACCTTAGAGACTAATAAATTTATTTGGTTATGAGTTTTCATGGGTAAAAACCACTTCATCAGATGAGTTGAAGTGGAAATTACAGAATCCAGAGTATATATAATAGCAAAAGAAGTTACCTGTCAATTGTAGGACCAATGTTAATGAAGCTAAGTAAATCAGGCTGGACGTGTCTCATTCATAGTATGTGATTTGGAAATGTGAATATCAAAGGCAGAGAAGTTGCCTTTGTAGTGCATTAACCAGTTAAGATCTTTATTCAAGCCTAAGTTGATCGTTTTGAACTTGTGAATGAACCTAATAAATGTGTAGTCTTTAAGGTGTCACAGGACTGCTCATATGCCATCATTTGTACATTAGAAGCATACCCTTTCATGAAGATTACTTTCTGCTAAGGTATCTTGTATGATTAGAGTACGTCTAAACAGCAGGGCTAAAGTTGAATTAAGCTACGCAACTTGAGCTGTGTCAATTGTGTAGCTTAAGTCGAAATAGCTTAATTCAGCTTTTGGTGCTGTCTTCACAGCAGGAAGTCAAAGGAAGAACACTCTTCCTTTGACTTCCCTTACTTCTTGTGAAATGTGGGTTACAGGAGTCTCAGTAAGAAGTCCTCCAGATCGACATTATTTTGAAATAATGGCTTGCAGTGTAGACGGGCCCTTAGTTAGCTCCCTTCTTCATCACTGACCAACTCTATCACAAACAGAAATTCTAGTTTGATTTTTTATTACATTTTTTTCTTTTGATAAGAATTTGTGCATACCTATTCTAATCATTCTCCTTTTAACTGAAGACAATCTCCTTTTCATATTTGAATTTCATGCAGTACTGAGATACATATTTTTTCAAAGATTTTTTTTCTTGGATTGTTGAATTTGTTCCATGTAACCTCCCTCCACTCTACAATCTGAATTATATATATATATATAGAAGTGTTAATTAGGAAGGGTGTCTGGGATGAGAATCTTGAGCATTTGAGGGGCTAAGGCAAAACATGTGTTTCATCATTAGATATTTGTGTAAATCTGGGATTTGCATAAAAGGATTGCTGGCTTTCTCCCATTGTACTATGTACCATTAAAAATAACCACATTTGAACCTATAATTAACTCCATTTAAAAGTAAGAGAAAACAGTCAAGGCATTTAAAAAGTTAATGTTAAGTAAAATTTCTTATTCCAAATTATTATGCCATTCTGGATAACCTAATGCTTAATCATCTTTTTTATATTGTTTTAGAAGTTCTGATTGGGAAAAAGAATCAGAGCTGAAGATGTTGAAATTTGGGCCTATTTAATTTAAAGAGAAGTAAAAATAAACACACAAGGCAAGAGGAAAACTAAGGAAAGGCAGATTCTGATGCTCTATTACTTATATCTTAGCTGCTAGAGAAACTATAGCATGTGGTTTAATTTGCCACTATCTTGAAGACATTTCTTAGAATGTGAAGGCACTGGTTTTAGTTACTCCACTTTTCTTTGTATTGCAAGCATCTCACTCAAACATCCTTCATCTCATAAAACAAATGTGATGTTCCCTTGTGGAAATATCAGAAAGAAAGGGGAAGTTAAAGTTATAGAAAGAGTAATTTATACCACAGTAATGAACCTCATAGCATTTTAAGTTTCCCACACAAATAATTTTTGTACCTCTCATTTTGGGCCTTTGTCTCATATTGTATGTCATCATTGGACCTTAGCAGGTGGGAGCTGACCAGGTGGTGGTACAAAGGTTGTGCTTGGGGAGACAGTGTGAAGCAGCAGGTTAGTGAGAATTAAGAAAAATACTAATGTAGACATGGCTCTAAAGTTCAAACCTGCATTTCATGCCATGTATGCAGGAGGAACTCATGTATGGAACATATTAATTGCATTTAGATGTTGCTATTCTGTATGTTTAGCTATCAGGGAAAAAAGTGATGGGCTGAGGGATATGTACCTGAGTAATGGCTGGTATGGAGTCACACCAACCCAAGGGCTTTCCCCAGTGCTTAATTTGTAATGAACGAGGTGCTGACACTGAAAGCACAGTGGTGTCAGGACTATGAACTGCCAACCTAGAGGTGCCGGGGCTCAGTTCTGGCAAGCCTCAGTAGAAATCAGACACTGGCTTTTCCTACTGTGCAGTGTGGGATGATATCCACAGGCACCTTTAGTTTGGTGAAACCTGTTGTTCCTGGAGCACTCTGCCTTCTTTGTGGGTTTGAAGCAAGGCTAGTCCTACCTCTTCTCTATTTGCTCTGAGGCAACGTGTGCCTTCAGGAGCACATGGCGGAAGCAGAAATTAGAATTTGCCGTGGTATTTATATGATACATGCAGTGAGGAGATGTGTAGATCCATGTATCCCTCCCTGTGCATATGTGACAGAGTCACTTACAAATTGGCTTTATATGTAGAAAGAATAAAAATGTTGGCTATTTTATTTTAATTCTTGGCATCTTTTTTCTTAAGAACCACTGGGCAGGACTTATGAATGTGTACCACAAAATTCATTTGAGATAATAATTATAGCTTTTTCCAGCAAAATGTAGTCACTTCCTATTACTTCACAAAGAGACAGTAGAGGTTAATATTTGTCAAATGTTGTGGAAATTTAAGATTTAAAGTATTGGGGAAAATATCAACATTTCCATTAGTTTGCATCAGTTTAGAGAGATGATTACATTACTATGAATTGGTTTTTCTCCTAATCAATTCAGGAAGCACTTTAGCATTTCTAATTACATTAACTCACAACAGAAGCTGTTTCCCCTATTTTGGGTCAGATAGTGAAAGAACTTTACTCACTACTGTAAACTAGCTGAGTGCACCATCAGCAGATAGCTTTATCTCTTCATGCTCAGCTATTACCAGTTGGAATTTATGATTTTTTAAAAACAAAGTATTGAAAGTCAGTAAAGATTGAGACCTATTAATGAATGTTTCTTTATCTTTTAAGGAACTCCCCACCTGATCAGCAGCTGGTTTACATCCAAAAAAATCATGGAGAATTTAGCTTTCCTTTGGGGGCTGCTGTAGAACTACAGGTTGGACCTCCCTAATCTGGCATCCTCAGGACCTCACCAGTTCCAGATGAGGGTTTTTGCCGGACTAGGGGAGGTTATATCAGGCTCCCTTGCTACTGGCTCCCCCCAGCCCTGGACCAGCCGCTGGCCTCCTGGCCAGCTCCTCCCTCACCCCGCCACCAGGACCGATGCCAGTCCCACCCCCTGCTAAACCAGGCAGCCCAGCTCCCTGTGTGCCAGGCTCCTGGCCATGCCAGGCAGCCCTTCTGCAGTGTGCTGCACTCCTAGCCATGACAAGCAGACCCTCTGCAGTGTGCCGGGCTCCTGGCCCACCAGGCAGCCCCGCTGTGGTGCACTGGGCTCCTGGCCCTCCTGGGCAGCCTTGCAGTGGTGCACCGGGCTCCTGGCTCTGCCAGGTAGCCAGGCTAGGTTGTACCTAGCAGTCTAGCCACCATCCTTCCACTGAGACGCTCTCTCTGGTCCTGGAACATCCGTGGTCCTGCCAAACCACGGATTTTGCCAGACCAGGGAGTCCCGGTTAACAGATGTTCAACCTGTACAAGAACATTTGAACAGCCATACTTGGTCAAACCAGTACAGTATCCTGTCTGGTAGTGGCCAGTGCTTCAGAAGGAATGAACAGAACTGGGCATTTTTGAATGATCCATCTCCTGTTATCCTAGAAGCGATTTAGGGACACCCAGAACATGGAGTTGCATCCCTGACCATCTTGGCTAATAGCCACTGATGGACTTATCCTACATAAACTTACCTAATTATTTTGGAGCCTTTTGGATTTCACACCATCCCCTGTACTGAGTTCAAAGAAGATACTGCCTACTTTTTACTCATTGTTTCATTGCATTGCCTCTTCCATCTTTTCTTTTTCTCTCATCTGGAAAAAAAGAAATGAGGATTCAATACCATGTGATCAGCCTGCTCCCTGTGCATCATCTACAAGTGCTCTTGCGACCACCATGGGAAAACCTCCCTGTAGGGGAATACTGTACTAATCAAGGTTCTGAATTTTGGCTGTGCTATATAATCAAGGTCCTATTTGTTGCAAACAACAGAGATTTAATCACTTTTTTTACAAGATGAAGGTGGTTAGTCCTGTGGTCCTAATCAAATTGTAATTTGGGTAATTATGTTCTGCCTACTTTAATTCCTACTGCAGTTTGATTTGGATCCAGAATCAAAATTGTCACCTAAATCAGCAACTCAGAGATAAGATTTGCTGCTTACAAAAAATGCTCAACTTTTGAAAATATGGTTCAAAATACTCTTCTTCACTTCTCTTACACTTTTGGGTTGTGTAGTGTGTGGCAGAAATTATTTGTTGAGTTCTGTCCCAGAGATGATACCTATATTCCCCAAGTTTGTAACATGCTTAGGCAGGATATATGAAGAAAAGGGCAATATAAATATTATTTAGTTCACTCAAGGTAATGACATTCAGAGCTAAATTCTCCTTTCTGCACACAAGCCAAGTGAGTGGACTGTATGCTGGCGGAGCCACTGGAATCTGGTGGTAAGGAACACATCTTCCCCTAAGTCTGTGGAACATTTGCAGAGTCCAACTGCAATGAATTTTGTGCCCCTCCTGTTGAAGTGGGAGGAATAGCTGATGACTCCATATAGCTGTAGGTACGCCTCCATTTTTACCCAGATCCACTACAGCGACATCCCACTGGTGGTGTTGGGAGTCACCATTGAGAAGCATGCTCCCATAAGAATTCACTTGTGGGCTCTCAATACTTTGCCCAACCCTTGTATTCTAGAGAATTGTTATGGGTTTTTCATGACCTTGTTGGAATAGCAAACATTTGACTATTAATGGTTAACTGGGCTGGAAAGCTCTTTTTTAAATTGTCCTACACAGTGAACTGATTTCATCTCCCATTTTTATCATTTTCTCCTAACTGCCTTTATCAGGATTGGGTGAGGCACCTTTGTTATGGTTCTCTGGTTTCTGATGGAAAAAACAATGTATAATTTAAAAGGAATGAATTGCTGCAGATTGTTTAGCAGAATATTATGATTGTTTCCTCTTTTCTTCATCAGAGAGAAATATGCCCAGGGCAGACCTGTGGTTTATTTGTTGTGTTTACTTGCAGTTCTCAATTTGATCATCAACTGATTTTCTCTCTTTCCCTCCAACATGCTGATGTTTTTATGTCAAGATTTCCACTGCACTCCAGATAATTGATATGCTTAGTGATTTGTATACATTTTATTCATGTTTTCATTAAGTCTTTGATAAACACAGAAGGTAAAATTCTGTAGCCTTCTTTACAAATTGCCATTGTCTAGTGACTGTCTATTTCCATTATGCGTATTTGACTGTATACAGTGAAGTGAAACATTTGGCATCAGGTCTGAACAAGAATTATTGACAAATATGGGTTGTACATGGATTGATTATCACAATTTGCTAAATGACAACCACCACCTTTGGATTTGTTAAAAAGATTCATCAAGATTATTATGAAATCTGTTATTGCAGAGTGTGCTCTGAAAGAATAGTATCATAGAATCATAGAATACTAGGACTGGAAGGGACCTCGACAGGTCATCGAGTTCAGTCCCCTGCCCTCATGTCATAATATCATAATATCTAATCCAATACCACTGCTTTTGATCTTCAGTCAGATCATTTATTTTATTTGTTTAATGGAGGGGAACACCCAGACATTTCGACAGGAGCTAACTAGGCCTTTTGCATTTGCTTTATTTTACCCCTCACACATCCTTCTCCCATAACTTCCTCCCTGGTAGCTCTAACTATTTTTGGGTCTTTTCTCTGAAGCTGCTGTCACAGAATTACACTGCAGATTAGCCAGATGGCACATTTCTCTTTTATTATAAATGAATTGCCTTGGAGATATACCCAGCCTCCACTTGTGCAAGGAGTGAGCGATGGATGTTACCTTGAGAGAATTGTGGGAATTTTATTGAAATTAAAATGAATCCAACTAAAATCAGTCATTCGGTTTTTCAATTGGTGAGACTATAAAACATGTCTTGAAAATGAGGGAGGAACACAGTGCATCGAGTTCCCCAGAAAGCAATTATTTACTCTGTGGCCTATTATTCTTGATTTGAGGGAAGACAGCATTTTAAGGTAGCTGGCTTTGGTGTTTTCCTTTCACTGGTGCTGAAAAATTTTATTCTCTAACATATTTTACAGATGAATATTTTCTCCTTCTGTAGTATTGTGAAAATGTGAACTTTCAGCCCTTCAACAGAAAACCTTTATTTTATTTGTGGCTTTCCCCCCAGCAACATTGGTTTCAATAGCTTCCCATTCATCCAGCATTGTGGCTGTGCTTATGATTCATTGCATTGATTTCAATGCTTGCAGGTGTTTGAAATCTAGAAGCCTCCTGCATAACTTGATCTGTAAATAATGTTTTCTGTGTAGGATAGTGTGAATTATTGTTTATTGTCACAGCTATGGGAAGAGGTAATAGGCACTTGAGATATTTTGACTACAAGTATTAATGTAGCAAATAAAGAAAATAAAATACAAAAGTTTCTAGGATACAAGGGGTGGGCAAAGTATTGAGAGCCCACAAGTGAATTCTTATGCCTTACACACCAGCATGCTGCTCAACGGTGACTGCCAGCACCACCAGTGGAGTGTCGCTGTAGTGGATCAGGTTAGAAATGGAGCCGTACCTACAGCTATATGGAGTCATCAGCTATTCCTCTCACTCCAATAGGAGGGCACAAAATTTATTGCAGTTGGACTCTGCAAATGTTACACAGCTTTAGGGGAATATATTTCTTATATAAAATATATAAAAATATAAAAGAAAATAAAAAAGAAAAGCCTTTCAAAGACATCTATTATCTAGTGAGACAGAGCTTGGAATTGAAGTTTAGAGTTAATTTGGAATTATCATACAACATATGTGTTTAATACTAATATTACCACATGCTTAGTTTTAATCCCAGCTCTGGCTCTTTCAATCTCCAACCCATTCCTTTGGTTTCCAGGAGGCTTGCATTACTAAATGTATTTCTTATGCTACTTCTGCTTGCCTATTCTATTCTATTGATCAAGATTTCACTCCATTTTTAACATAAAGGTAGAGGTTGGCAGCTGAAGGCTGAGAGCAGGTAAATAAACAGGTCAAGCACATGTGAACAGTGGTAGAAGTGGGGGAAGATGTGTGACCAACCTAAATTCTAACATTTATTAACTTTTGAGTGCTTGCATTTGTAACTTTACATGAAATTCCCAATTTTTTTAAAGCAAACTAAACACAAATAAAATTTTCATCACATCCACCCATACTGACAGCCAGATGGTTCATCAGCAGGGCTGAAACCTTTATATCCACCACAGACCTCCGCCAGTTGAGCTAATAGAGTATGTTGCCATTGACAATTAGAACCTGCCACTAACGGTGATGAGACATTTTTTGCATTGCTGACAATGTTTGCTTTTTGCTGACAATAGGAGAATGGGGAGACTTAGGAATCCTGGGTTTCATTCTTAGTTCTGGATGGGACTTTTCTACTTTGCATAGACTCTTTTGACCCTCTTCCTCCCCCCTTTTGCCTGTAGCCTGTTGCAATACCAGTCCTACCACTCCTTAGCACTGTCCCAGTCATCCCCCCCTCCCAGCCTCTTTTCCCAGTCTCTGCACTGCTGGCATCTTGTCTGTCCCTCCCCAACTTCCTCATCCTATTTCTTCTCCTGGCTCCCAATCCTACCACTCTTACCCAGTTAGAGCTGGTGAGGGAGCCCCAGTCTCTCTTCCTAAGCTCCTTGTCCCTATCTACAGCCTCTTCGATTCTGGCCATTACCAGGCTCAGCTCCTCACCACTCTGCATTTTAGTCAAGCCACTTCTCACTTCACTACCATGCTGCTGGGTGCCAGAAATGGGAGCACAGAGAGCACAGGAAAGACAATGTCCCTGCTCTTAGTTTTTTGCATGGGCTGCCACTGTAGGTGGTGGAAGCCATTGCAGGCAATGTCCTTTCCATCCCTGTGGCTCCAGGCTGGGGCACGCTCTTCTCAGACAGAACCATGGGAAATTTAGCCGTTTAACACTAACTTGTCAGTACAAAGGAAATCTTAGATTTTTAAAGGCTTACAAATTGGGGCAAATTCAGGCCGTTTTTATAGGGACAGCGTAAGGGGGTCAACTCACCACTGTGGTGCCCTCTATTGGTCACACCAGGAATTAGCTCTGTCCATTGGAGACCACTGCCTTCTGACCAGTGTCTTGCCCATCATTACACTGCTCCACTGACTCTCTGCAGACCTGCATCCCACCTTTGACTACAGTATCCTCTTCAGGACACTGCCTTTGGCAGCACCCATCCCTCTAATCTCTCACCTTCTTCCAGGGATATCAGCAGTCCTCAGTTGATACACCTGCCACTGTGGCCAACTTCAGCCCCGAAGTCTAGCCCTCACCCCAGCAGCAAGCCATATTCTATGTAGGCCATGCTTCACTGTGGCAAGGTGCGGTGCAAAAGGGAGGGGAGAACCCAGGTCTGCCCAGTGCTGGGTCCCGATCCAGGGACTCTCTGATGGCAGCTATGTCCTGCCCTATTTCTCGCTCCTTGACTACTCCCATTTCCTGGGCCACTACATACGTAGTGACCCTTGCACCTTCTTGCCCATTGTATCGAGGTTAGAGCCTGGCAGGTATCATGCTGGGACTCCTCCCCAGCCACCCTGAGCCTCCCCAGCACTGCTCCACTCAAGGTGCTTCCTCCCTACAGGGAGCAAGTTCTTCACCCTTGCTAGTCAAGGCAAGAGTGAACATCTCTCAGCTCTGCAGCCTTTTATAGGGCCCTGCCTGGCCCTGATTAGCTGAATGCTTGTGCAGGCTTCCTCTGGCCTGCTTATAACCCTCTCCCTACAGAGAGCAAAAGGTACATTGCTGAAATCAGGATGAGTCCATTGCCAAAGTTCAAATTCCTGCTCCAAAATATGGAAGCAATAAAGATTTTCAATTACAAGACTTCAGGATTTTTTTAACAAGAATATATATTTCCCCCCATTTAAGTCTCAGAACCAGCTAAGGACTGAATTTTTCCATGTCAGTTGTCTGTCTCAGAGTGAATTGTTTTGGAAAAAGGGAGGCAAAGTTAAAAGCAATTGAAAATATGGTCTTATAATGGATCTGGCAGGTGAACTTAATTATTGTGGTGTTACCAGCAGCACCTACAATAATATACCCACCTTACCTGTGCTTAATTACGTAAGTATTACATACTCAGAGGTACAGGATGTTTTGACAAATTATTTAAGCCTTTCTCCATTTACTGCCTACAGCTCTTTTAATGTTGTCACATTTTGCTATTATCCTAGGAGGTAGATGCTTGGTGTATAGCAAATACATTATCTTTATTAAATATTTGTCAGTGAAGAATGGTTTGGGTTTTTTTTTTTTTTAACATCCTCAAGTAAATGTGTAACACTGCTATATTACCTTCTGACAATGCATAGCTATTAATTTAACACTATCTGTTTCTCTCTCCCCCCCCCCCCCATCCCTTATCATGATAGGATAAGAGGATAAAGTAGTTTTCTATTATTCACAAGGATGCAGGAACAAATTCAGAATTTCCATAAATAATGGTGCAAATTTTATGTTACTAAGTCAACATAAGGCAGTGCAGGGTATAACTTGCATGCTGAGAAGGTGGGATTGTTGAAGAAAAAAGCAACTAGCAAGAGGATGCAAGAAGGCCAAGTATACCCAAGATCTGCACCAGCTTATACTTGGAAAGAGTTTTACTGTAGTATAAGTAAAGATCACTTTACATGCTCTTCCAAGAGTCCTGCAGTTCACCAGTGCAGCCCTACAGGTACACAGTGACTGGAGAGGGGCTGGGCAATGCATTCATTGAATGCATCTCTTCAGCAGCCTCCACTTGTGGAATCTCTGGTGGAAATAAATTGCCCTTTCCCAGTAGAAACCCTGAAGGAGGGCAGGTGTCAGGCTGACATAGCAGGTCTCCAGGGCAGTAGTTAGACTGACGTAGGATGTGAAGTATGGGGACTGCTGAAAGAAAATGGGGCCTTACTTCCTGTAGGGAAGTATGGTAGGGGTACTCACAGGGCTAGGTGGTCTAGTGGTTAGCAAACCTTCCCGCTACACTCTTTTGAGGATAGTAGCGTTTGGGCCTTCTCCCAGCATCTGTGTTTTTGCCATTATGTAGGGCATGGTAAGGGGGAACCCTTCCCTCCATCTTCACCAAGACCCAGCATAGGGTCCCGTGGGATGTAACACTGGCACATTCCGTCTCTGCCACTCTAGGTTACTTCTTATCTATGTGCTCGTTCAGTTTGGGGCATGGTCCCTATAGTCCACTCAATAATGTCACAACAAGTCCAAAAGAAAAGGACCTTGAAAGACCTGATACTTCTAAGAGTGAGTGGTGGTTGGAGGAAGCACTGCCTGGAAGCCTTACTTGCTCAGTGATTGCGTCTCAGGCTCAGCCCTCTGTCTGACTTCCCCCAGAAAGATTCTTCTTTTCTACAGCCTGTCCACCACCTCTTGCCTGGCCTTCTGAGTTGCTTTTAGCCCACTCTGCCTGTTGGAGTGTGCCCAGAAGACCCAGAAGGGTAAGGCCAACTGGACCCTGTTTTGCCTTTTAGCCCCTTTGGGCCCAAGTATGAGTTTTGTTTCTCCCATCACAGGGGCTCCTGCTGCCCTCCCATCCATGTAGACACAGGTTCTTTTGAAAAATGTTTTTTTTTTCCTGAAAGAACTGCATCTAAACTGCTTGCTTTTTCGAAAAAAGTTCTTTCGAAAAAGCTTTAGGAAGATATGCAAATTACCGCCGAATTTGCATATCTTCTTTCGAAAGTGAAAGCAAGTCTAGATGTACCCGAAGAGTTCATTGGGTCTCATTTCAGTCTAAAGCCTCCTTAACGTCTGAGGTATGTGCTATCCTTATATTGACATATAAATGTTCTTCCTCCTTCAGATTCTTTGCAATCATAACAATTAAAAAAAAGAAACAGAAGACCCCTGACAGCCATCCACATTTTTCAGCTGCTATGGAAACTAAATGATCTTTTACACAACAGTACATACCAATGTATTTGAACTTCATTATGAAACTCTTGTAAGCCTTATCATCTTGTCAAAATGAGAAGTTTTATATAACCTCTATTTATAGCTAATGCAAAAATAGTAAGCCTAATTCATGATGGTTCTTCATTATATGATTTTAATTTGGGATGCTTTGGGTAATCAATCTTGTCAGATCAGCAAAGAATTCTGTGTTTAGGAAAGTCATTTTTGTGTGTTATACTAAAATTTAAAAGCACTTGTAAGGAATGTCCCCAGTCCTTTATCATGGCTTTCCTCAGATAAAGTATAAACCAAAGATCTGAAATATAGCAGTTCAGTAAAACTTAAGTGGAGTGGTTTTCCATCGGAGAATGCAGTTCGATAAAAATTGAAATGCTCTGTGAAATCATATTGATTTATCTGAAAATTTCATTTCTGAAAAAAGGTGAAAATGTCAAAAGTTTGAAAAGATTTTTTTCCTTTTGAAATAACTTTTAATTTGCAATTTTAAATTTTGCATTAATAATATGTGAAATAAAATAAGTCAGAAGCAACAATGAAATATTTTGATTTAGGAAATTTTTTTCCCCTAATTTGTCTTTTGCAGAGATTTTTTAGTTAATTCCTAACTGGAATAAAACAAATTTCAAAATGTCAAAAATCTGTTGTGAATGGAATTTCTGTTCTCTGAATAGTTTGACTGAAATTAGGCTCAGACCATTCAAGTTTCAGAGATCAAGAGAAAAACGTGTTCTTATTTCACTGTTAGCTTCAACTATCTTTCAAGGGATCCTATGTCTATACGGTTACATTCTTTCCCAAATTCCACTCAATATACTTCTCAGTGTGCAGTGTGCCAGGGAAATTAATTTTCTAAAGTTGACCTAACAAATATCTGTATTTGGATCATGCAACTGTGGGTCTTCCTCTTACTAGGGGAAGAGTATTAACCCCTTCCATAGTTATACAACCCCCTCAAACTCTGTGAAAATTCAGATGCTTTTGAACAGGTGAGCAACTGTTAATATAGGAATAGGAAAAATCCACATACTTACCTTCTTATGAAAATGAT
This sequence comes from Rafetus swinhoei, assembly GCA_019425775.1. Taxonomy (NCBI): domain Eukaryota; kingdom Metazoa; phylum Chordata; order Testudines; family Trionychidae; genus Rafetus; species Rafetus swinhoei. The sequence goes on from CM033449.1 coordinate 46,554,527, forward strand.
CTGGAGAATATGTATAAGAGGTCTGCCTAGCAAACCTTTCTCAATTACAGTATACTTCCGAGAGATATTATTTATAATGCTAATTTGCAGCTGGGTAAATTGTGGCCCAGAGATATATGTCCAATGCTCTGCAGTGAGTTGGTGGCCAAAGTGGAAACACAATTTTCCATATTCAGCAGTTTTCAATTCCAACAACCATTTGAGTCCTAACTTTTCATTCAGAATTGAGATATTAAAAGTTTGCAAATATTCAAAAATATTAAAGAGATGAGAAAACAATTTCCCATTTATCTAAATATCTTTTGTGAGTAACAAAAAGTTATCTAGACCTCATTGGCAGTTTCTTTAACGTTCCTAAGCAGTGAATGCAACAAACAAAATAGCCTCACTTAGTCTTTTGGCTAGACCCTCAAAGGCTTAATCATGTGTCATCCAATTTTTCTCCTTTTATGATGTGATTATTGAAGGCATCCTGTTTTAGGCTGTATAATAAGGAATGATGTATAGGAAAATACTACTTCGTTAAACAGAATATTAATAGTGTGCATCACTTCCTGTGCTGTGATTTACCATTCTGCTCATTAGAAATCCTGCATAGTTGAGGCTATCCAAACTAATTATACAGGCTATGAGAAATACCTCAGCACCTTATATTTTCTTTTGTACCACTCTCTGAGGGGAATGAAACACTATGTATTTTTATATTGATGTCATATCCTAAATGCTCTAGACATTGCACAAACAAACAGAAACGGTGTGCAAACGCTCCTAATATTATAATATATTTACCCAGCATTACCCAGGTCTTTAATTTAATTAATTTTTGTTTTCTGGAAAATAAAATGAAAATGTACATGCTTCATTTAAATAATTTATCTCGGGGTAGGACTGGAGATGAGTTCAGTATGCATGCTGCCCAGGGAGAGAGGACTACCTCAGCCATTTCTTACCACAGCAACTTGGGACCTGGTGAGAAGTGCCTCTCCATGGTCATTGCAGCTTCAGCAGGGACAGCTGGAGGAGGGGTGCATGTCCCCTGGCTGGGGCAGGTCCAGGTTCATCAGCCCCCTGTGCTTTCCAGCTAGAGTGAGGAGTGGATCAAACTGTGCACTTACCCCTTGCTTTCTGATGAAGGGGAACAGCCAGCAATGTTCACATATGAATGGGGAGGAGAACAGAGTGTCAGACTCCCATCCTCCCTAAAGGGCTCCTGGGGGGTGCGAGGCTTGGGGCTGAGGCAGTTCTGGACAGGATGGGGGGGCGCACCCTAACGAGCCCCTTTCACCTGCCTAGGAATTCTGTCTTTTTCCTATATGGTTTTATGAGACACCATTCCCATCCCAGGCACATCCAATTTTCCTGGCACAATAAAACCCTTACTATGCTTTAAGTTATAAGAGGAAGTTTTATAGCTGTGATACTTACATAGTAGGTAATAGTAATAATAAGTGTATGATCTATAAAATTGCACATGTGCATTTAACTCTACTGCTGTGTTTACCTGAAATCCATTGACATGCCTTGAGTTGGCTTTAAGGAAATATAGAGTTGCTCAATCTGGCCACATTCAAATCTGCCACACCAAACTAAAGATTTCACTTGGGACACAGGAATTGCCATAGGCCTGGTTTATACTAGACCAGGAAGGTCGGCTTAAGTACACAACTCCAGCTATGCAAAATACTTACTTTAAGCTGAGCCTTGGCGGTGGCCACACAGTAGGGGGCCAATGGGAGCAAATGCTCCTGTCAGATTCCCTTACTCCTTGCAAAAGGAGGAGTACTGGATGCTGGTGCAGGCTGCACTCAGCATTTGATTTATGGGTCTGTACTAGACCCACTAAATCAAATGCCAGAAAATCAACCTCCAGAGTGTCAATCTTCTAGTAAGTATAGACGTGCTCTCTGTGATCAGGCAAGTGGTCCATCTAGTCTAGTATCATATCTCTGACTGTGACAAGTTCCAAATATTTCAGAATTTGCAGCACTATATATGATGTAATGCAACTCACTGCAGCAATCCCTCTGGGGAGTACAGGTGGCAGCAGTAGGCTGGTTTAATATGGACTGATGGGGGATATTCAGAATTTTAAGGAAAGAGAAATAAGAGGAATGGATATAAAATGAACAGCATGCTTAAAATAGCTACAAAAAAGTGCATGTTTTGTTTAGCTTCTGTGAATCCCTGTTTAATGGAGGAAAAAGGTCTAGTCAATTATCCACTTTAAATATTCCTAGTAATAGTCTGTAGTTAAATTTAACATTATAAAGCTCTATGGTGCTACTGAAATTCCAGAGATTAAACAAAAACTATTTCATTGTTAAAATATTGCAACTTCATTCTTTGCCCTAAATGTACTTTTTGTTCTTCCTCCAAACAAAAGAGTGATTAATGTAAGTATCACAGCATTGATCCTAACCAACAAGATCCATCTTTTCCGAAGGGGTGCTCAGTTTCATTTGTGCTATGTCTTAATAGTTATTTCCTGTGGTGGTTGTCAAGAAGGTATGCAGGCAATTAGTGGTTTGTCATGAAAAGGAGGGAGATTCCAGTGGAGATGTTGTCGATTTCCCATTCAACACCAAGGTAGCTACAGGCTGGGTGTTCTGATAATCAATTTGATTTTTTTTTGTATCTGCAAGTCTCCGCTGCTGTGGTTTCGGATGTAATTTCTGGATGGAAAAGATTAATTCAAGGCTATATATGCTGATTTGTAATGATTTTAATATCATCACCCTTCTTTTCATGTTTTTGGGAATTATATAACCACAGCAACAGACTAGAATTTAAACATTTAATACTGCTGTGGACTAATATATGATAGATATTTCAAAATCATTCATACTTAGCTAGGCCTTGTTTGGTGTTTCCTGAACAGTGAAAACAAAAATGAAATGGAACTGGGACATAACTTTAAATGTAAATGTCTGGAATACCATATTCCTTTCTGATACTAAACACATATGAATCTTATTTTCTCATCCCTACACAATATGTAACACATAGAAAAGCTTTCTTCTGATTTCATATTCAAGATCCCAGATATTTTGCTCCACAATATCCTTCCTTTATAGGACTATTGTACCTCTAAGGCACAATTCTGTACTGTGCAATGAGGGCGGAAGCCCTCAGCAGGGGCGGATATAGAGCAGGGCGGCCACCCCGGGCCCCGCGCTTCAAAAAGCCCCGCGCATGCGCCGTGGCGCCACCGCGCATGTGCATGGCGCCACTGTGCATGCGCCGTGGCAAAGGAGGGCCCCGCAAAATTGTGCTGCCCTGGGCCCCGCAAAACGGTCATCTGCCCCTGGCCCTCAGAGAACAGCAGCCACACCTTTAGTGTTAATGACACTATGCGTCCAATGGGAGTACACTGGGATTTTGGTTATGCCTGGTTGCTACATGGGTCTCACCCTGTGTAGAGGAAACTGCTTGCACCTTCCCACCTCCACATGTGGAAAGCGTAGACACTGTCTGAGTGGAATATTCTAGAGGTGTTTTACTAAACACAGGAATGTCTGCCATCTAGTGCTTCATATACCTCTGTAAAAACTCCACTTCTTAGTGCCTTCTTCCTTTAACATGCCACCAATGTTGCAGAGATGTTAATGTGTTATTCATCATCACAATTCTCTTCTCAAGTCTGCTTTCTAGCCTGAATTTTGTACAGTACTGCCTGTTACGCAATTTTAATTTTGAACCTAGACTTATCTCTTAATTCTTCATACAATGAATCATAAGCTCTGCTTCTCCATATCAGCATGAGTTGGTTTGATTTTCATTTAGTCCCCCCAATTTTTGCACAAAAACATTTGTAGGCACTTTGGAAACACATCTTTTTAGGTTAAAATATTGAAACACATGGCTGTCATCAGTGATTTCAATACTAATTCTGTTGCCATACCTGTCTGTCTCTTTATATCCTGTAATGTTGTATTCACACCCATAGCTGCTAAAATCTATGTAGCTCTTTGAGTGACATTTTTCACAGTGAAAATGTGCTTTTTCTGACTCAACCAAACTCCCACAGACCGTTTTTAATTCAAAAGGCTTTTTTTCTCCTCCCTCCCCCATCTCATCTCTCTCCTTCTCTCCTTCATTTCTACCTCCTTCCAAATTCTCTCTTCCAGCTTCCAGTTTTCCACCCTCCAGTTTTCCTGTCTTCCTCCCCCCTCCCAGTTTGTACCACCTCAGGTCCTGTCTTTCTGTCTCTTCACCTCTTTTCTCTCCTGTTCCCCTTCTCCTCCAGTTTCTGTAGTCATATTAACCCTCTCCTCTGATGTGCTGACTTTTAGCTTTACCACTGGGAATATCAGTCTTTGTTTTTAGTAGACCTCCAGGCACTATCAAAGTCATCTTAATAAAAAAAACATAAAAACATAATTAAAACAGAGGGGAAAGAGAGCAAAAAAGAGAGCCTCTGCAAAGGTGGTAAAACCTGAGATCTAGTGCTTCTGAAACAGCCAAAACAATGTTGTAACAGGAGATGAAGTCATCTGGAAAATGGCTGTATTACTCTCACATTGTAAGGTAATCTCCTCATAGGTGATGATATCAAGATGAACAGCTTAAAAACCTGAGAGGGAAACACACTTTATTTTCCACTTCAAAACATAAAATGCATTGTGTTAGAATTTCCATTTTTTAAAATAATAATCTTCTCCCTAGCAGTTCTCATACAGCCCAAGTCTGCTTTTCCAATCCAGTTTTGCACTTGTAGACCCCTACCCCCTCTCTTTCACAGGCTATCCAGAAGGCTGAGTGATCATATCAAACACCACTTTGAGATCCAAATACATGATCTGGCATGATTTTCCTCAAATGCTTTTCACGGAAAAGTTTTTCCGTGAAAAGCATTTGCAGAAAAGAGCGTCTAGATTGGCACAGACGCTTTTGTGCAAAAGCACTTTTTGCGGAAAAGCGTCCGTGCCAATCTAGACGCTTTAGAAAGCCCTATCGCCATTTTAGCCATCGGGCTTTTTTTGCAAAACAATTCTGGGTTGTCTACACTGGCCCTCTTGTGCAAAAGCATTTGCGCAAGAGGGCTTTGCCCGAACGGGAGCGTCATTGTATTTGCGCGAGAAGCACTGATTTTGTACATTACAAAGTCAGTGTTCTTGCGCAAATTCATGCGGCCAGTGTAGACAGCTGGCAAGTTTTTCCGCAAAAGTGGCTGCTTTTGCGGAAAAACTTGCCAGTCTAGACACAGCCAGGTGAGAAGTAAGCAAGAAGTAGGTCATAAGGCAGCTGGGAAAGGGTGTGGATACATGATTGTTAGAGATGGTAAAAGCACTGACAGTCAGGCTGAAAGCAAACATGAAGATTAACAGGGGAGATGAAGGAAAGACTGTTTTCTCCAGAAATGGAGGTATAAGGCAAGATTGGAATTAGCAAAGACATTTTTGCAGAAGAGGGGTGAAGCAGCTTTAAGTGAGATGGGAAATCCAGTTGAAATGAAGAAGTACTATAAGGTGTCCTGCAGGGTAGTAGGTGGTAGTAGAAGGTGTCTTGCACTGTGAAAACTGGAATTGGAAGGAAATCTAGGGAGGGTATATTTTACTTCATAGAGGACATTGTGATAATGTATTTAATGGAGACCAGAAAAGAAGGAGGAAGTGGTAAAAGGATGTGTGGAGGATAACAGGGAGTCTGGGATCAAGGCAGCATTTAACAAACTGCTACTATGTGATTGTTTAGGTATTGTTCGGAAACATATTGTCCAAGAAATGTAAGATAATACTATCTATGAAAGATTTGAGCTGTGTCATGGCATAATCCTTTATTTGCCAGTAGGAGAATCGATGTAATGTCCAACTGCAAAAGTAGTAATAAATAAAAAGGCAATAAAAACAGCAACAGTACAAAGACAGTCACAGTTTTTTATGGGATTCACAATAAGAGATCCACAGGATTTATTTTCTGAAGTTCGTTCCACCATACAAAATCAACCCTTTCTGCACCACTGCCTGCTTTCATTGAGTGTCACTCTCTAAGCTTTTGAATCAGTAATAACTTTTAGGACATATATAAGCTATTTCTATATCAACATTAGGCCATTATAATTTAATTCAGTAACTAAGCCAGTCAGGCAGCTGTGGAATTGTATAATATTTTTCCTTTGAAGAACTGGTCTAGTAAACTGCCTTTCATAGTGCCACTGGAATATAACATTTATATTATGCTATATTAATTAAAATAGCCAAACAAAACCAGAAAGAAACAGTGTACTTGCTCATTTGAACAATTAATGAACAGACATGTATTAAATTATTTAAAGGTTTTGCAATCATATGTTTTTTTTAAATGATTGCCTTCAGGAAGTAGCATCATCTCAACTACCAGTAATTATTTCAGAGGGACTTTGTAGGCTAAATTAAACTCCACAATCTGCTAGTCCTTTTGGTATACTGGCATCTACCCTATCCATTTTTTTAAAAATCAAGGTGTTTTCCAGAGACATGTATTAGTAAGGGTTCGACCTTCCCCCACATATTAGATACCCCACTCGCCAAAAAAATTAAGATTCCCTGCCAGATCCTCAGAGGACATAAACTGGTGTAGCTCCATTGTCTTCAGGGGAGTATGCAGAGTTGTACCAGCTGAGGAATGTGAAATTACAAAAAGAGGATCCTGTCTCAATCACCTTACAAAGTGGTATCTCTTAAGAGATATGTAGCAGGGCTGTTGGTTCAGTCAGCAGGTGTAATGGTCTTTTTTTCCATTCAATGTGTCCAGGCCCCATGAATAGGGTTCAGCTGGGTCAGCTACATTGCTGGTAATTACCCTATCCTGACCATGCAAAGGCTAGGGTTAACGGAATGTGTAATGGGAAGGGGAACCTACGATTTCCTACACCACCTGGCCCAAGCCCAGGCTCTGAAAGAATAACAGACAGCCCAGGAAGGCTTACATTTGGCGACCACCAGTCCACCTTCTCCTGGGCCACGTCCTAGCCCACCCAATGTCTTAGTTTGGAGTATGGTTGCAGTTTCATTATAATCCTTTGCTCCAAACCCCGAGAGTGTCAGGGCCAGGGATGCAAAATCCTGTTTAATTGGTTAACTGGTTAAACATAAGTTTTAACCAGTTAATCGATTAAAGGGGGAGCGGCACCCCCTCTCCCCAGCCAGGATTGGAGCCCTGGACTGCAGTCACAAAAGCCTCTGTGTGCATAGGCTCGGCCTGGTGTGGGGTGCAGGTGGGGGACAGAGGCTCTATATACTGCCGTTCTCCCTTCCCTTCATCGGACTGTACCATGTGTATTGTCGCTAGCAGAGCTCACTTGCAGGCTTACTCTGTCCCCTCCCCATAATCACAGCCAATGGAAGTGGTGGGGGGGGTGGTGCCTAGAAGTGCAGGGCTGCACGAAGCCACATGTTCCCCCCCAGGCACTGTGCCAGATAAGCACAGCAGTCCCCTTCCCCCTCCTGCATCCTCCCTCCCAGGCCTTGCACCCCCAACATACTCCTGCACCCTACCTCCCACACAGACCCTATCCCCCGAGGCCACTCCTGCAACCTACCTCTTGCCCAGACCCTGCCACTGCCAGCCCATTTCAGCACCCTACCTCCATCTGAAATCATTCTTTATTCAGGATCTGAATAATATTTTCAAAAGCAAAATTAACACTATATATCAAGAGAAGGGCATGTAAAGTGAATTCTAACAATTCTCTCAAACTTATCCGTGCTGCTTAGATCAATCAGGACAGTATGGAGAGGGTCATGCAAGAGAGGCAAAAGCTGATCCATTGTCCCATCATAGACTTGTCATGATTTGACAGTGCTGACAGCCAAAGGAGTGGCTGTACTCACAGTATGTCCTCTGATTAACGAAGTATCACAAATGACTCCCATCTTTTTTTCTGGTAACAGAAATGAAACTTGACTCCAGTGATTCATTAAACTTGTATACTTCACGTAACTTTCCATGGTAAATCAACCTACTCAGCCTCTATGTCATGCATCACTTTGTTTGCTCAAACTCAAAATGTTTTCAGTTATTCAGCACACAGTGTAATCACTAACAGTAGTCAAGCAAAAGAACTTCATTAATCTGGCATTAAGATTGCCGGTGTTGGGGGGAGGAAGGAGGACCTGAGAGACTCTTTGCCTGAAGACATTTAAAATCCAACAAATTGAATCTATTTTTGTAGTTTGCATGCATAGTCAGGAACTCTGTAACACTGACCTTTGGTGTGGTACTTATGCACCTGATCCCTAAATGCAATTTTCCCCTCATTCTGCATCCTTGGTATGTGTGTACCTAATTTTGGTCCACATTATAAGAAGTATGCAGATGTGGATTGTGTATCTGGTTACTCATACTATGGCAACACACATACATGTGAATATGAGGCTACATCTAGACTGCAAGCCTCTTTCGAAAGAGGCTTTTTTTGAAAGATACTTTCGAAAAAGCCTCTTTCGAAAAAGAGCGTCTAGACTACAACCAGTACTTTTGAAAAAGCAAGCCGCTTTTTTGAAAGAGAGTACCCAGGCTGTCTGGATGCTCTCTTTCGAAAAAGCACAGTTTGCATTACCTAGCGCCTTTTTTCGAAAGAGCACTTTCGAAAAAAGGCATTCTTCCTCGTAAAATGAGGTTTTCCACAGTCTACAAAACTGCCGCATTCTTTCGATTTACTTTTGAAAGAATGCGGCAGCAGTCTAGATGCAGGGAAAGTTTTTTAGAAAAAAGTCCACTTTTTTTTAAAAACCCTGTAGTCTAGACACACCCTGAATCTCCCCTCTTTCCGAGATTGTTCTGAATGTGGGAACTTCTAGTGAAGATATGCAAAATCCTGTCTTTTTTCATGAGTACATGTAGATTTAAAGAAGACAGAAGTAGTACACTGCACAGTTGTAAAGATGGGCAATATGCCTGAAATGCCACAGCAATGTACAAGACTCTGGTACTGAGGACCACTTCAGTCTTCAAGCTTTTAGAGCCTGTGATACAATGTGCATTGTTTAAGAGTAAGACTGTCTCTTATTTTTGTTTGCTCAGTGGTTGGTGACACAAAGGTTAATGTTTAGATTATCTTGTGTGTTTCCATACTTCTGAATTTTTAAAACTGTGATGTTAACTTGAATTTCCTGGCTAATATCTTTGTTTTTGAAACAAACAATGTTCTTATAAGGATCTTTTCCTCTTAAATCATACTTTCCAATTTTCTATTACCAGATCTTCCTATGTGATTAATGCCTCTACCTGTGTGAAAACTTTCTTTCCATCTTTCATCTCATGTTGTCCCTGAAGAGCCTGCATGCTGCAGAGAGATGGACCATGTTCTTCATCAGATCACCTTCTGTCTCCACATGTGGCTTCTCACTGTCTCCAAGCTGGATCATTCTTCCTCCCTTGAGCGGTTTGCCTGCTTCTTGCCCCCTCCATCATAGACATTAGGGGACATATCAGCTAAATTTAATGAACTGAGGAATAATCTCTGGAATGGCTGCCCTTTCCTACTGGTCCCCACTATTTCCTACATGATTCTATGCTTTCTCCTCAGCCGTAGATCAGTCTCTGCAGCTCCATGTCATTCTTTTGCCTGTTCTCCTGACAGACTCTTTAACTTACATAAAATGTCTTATTTGCTTCTTCTACCCTTATAACCATTTATATTGCGGCCTTGCTGCCTTTAGAAGTGCTGTGATGTGGAAAGAAGATGGAAATTGCTTGTTACTGTCCAGTCTTGATGCTAATTAAATAAATAATTTTGAAATAAGGAATGTTGCCAATGATTTCCATAAATAAATCCACGGTGAAATCTCTTAGAACTACTCATTGGAACCAGCCCTTTCTATGACCAAGTGAAAAAAAATGTGGAAACTGTTTTGGAATTATAACAACCTAAAATGATTAGGAAAATCTTGAAAAGGTCAACTCATTTCATCTTCCTAATATGTCAGATATATTTTCCTTAGACTTTACAGAAAATGTTTGCCCTTCCATAAAATAATATGTGAAATAAAAGAGAGTTGGTTTAGTTTTGGCCCTCTTGGACAGAATCAAAACCACTTATAGTAGCACTTCTCCATAATTCTATGTTTAGCCAGCCAGACAAATGTGACATTAATGAGATCATGCTAGAGCTAAGCTTTAAGGACCAGCTCACTTCTCACAGGAAGGGTCAGAGAAGCAAGATAATACAATGTTTCTTCCACAGAATTCCCTGCAAATATCTGCAAGGGTTAGGTGTTTTATACCCTGTAAAATTTGCAGGGGAATGTCATCATTACCCTGTGAGTCCTGGAGAGCTGTGTGCAACGAGAGACAACCTAGCTTGCTGAAACATCTCATCTCATCTTTCCAGCAATAGGAGCCAATTTGTGGTTGGGTGGGTTCACTTCTCATACGATCAGTAACAGCTGCCTAGGAGACCCCCTAGTACTTTGAGGACCATTAACTCTCTGAGACCAAATCCCACACTAATAAGAGCAAGGCATAAAAGCAATAGTGGGGTATGAAGGCCCTGCCTCTCAGAAGCTTTGGGGCATGCTCCAGTGGGAGGGACTATAGGCTGCAGCAGGAAATGAGGCTAACATGTGAAACTGGGGTCAGAGCGACTCAATACTGGTAAATTCACTCCAGAAGTAGTGATCTAGATTTTTCTCCCCATTTCTAGAGGTGGGAAACCATGAGAGGTTGTGAAGAGCAAGATGTTAATTCCATGGGCAGAATAAACTATTACTACAACTGTGTCAGAGCACCAAAAGAAGAGGCTCCAGCCCAGTAATAAGAGACCAAGAGAGAAGTGTAACTTGGGTGGACTATTGGGTGGTCTGGACACTGCAAAACCCCTTTAGGCAACTGGTTTGACAGTCAGAAGAGCAGGAAAGCCCAAATCCTTTCACCATCTTCCCCTTCTCCTCCGTTGTGACAGGGCCTGGATGGGAGAAGACGAAACACCGACTGTGGAATCATGAGCTGACTACTAGGCTAGGTGGCTTTCAGACTGACTTGTTACACATGAGATATACATGGGGTTAGCCCAGAATGATGCTCAGAATGTTGACTTGTCCCCTGGTCTTTCCTCAATTATGCTTCCCCTCCCACTGCAAAGTCTCCTCTGTATAAAGAAAGAACATCTAGTGGGTGCTGGAGAGACAGGAACCCTGGTCACCCCCCACTATATAAGAGGATTCTCTCAACATACTGATCACATGGAGCTGATCTGGTTACTGTATAATGATATTGGGCATAGTCTCTCCAACCCTGTCACATGGAAAGTACTCAGACTTTTTGTAATGTTTATATTTTTAAATGTTGTAAGGGAACCCCTCAGGGAAAAAATGTAAACTAAATCCTGTATTTTGTTGATAAGCTGAAGGGAGTGGAGTTATATCAAGAATGAATCTTGTCTTGTGTATGGATATGGTGATTATTCAGTGAAGCCCACACATAACTAGGCTTAGCAGTTTGTAGCCCCCAGCACTGTTGCGCTTGTCACATCAGTTATGAAAATGCTTCTTAAAATGTGCAACATAGCTGTATCCGTCAGGGCCGAGACCAGGATGAGGCAAGCAGGGCAGCTACACAGGGTCCAAAGCCAAGGTATGTGTGTGGAACATGGGAGGATGAAAAATAATGGTAGAGGGTAGATCCCTACAGCAAGACTCGTATCCCACAAATTCTGTTACCATACTATGCCAGCTGTTTTTCTATGCTGCTGCTGGTGGTGGCTCAGTCATCAGAGCTGGGTGCCTGGCTAGCAGATACGGTTCTCTGGCTGCCCAGTTCTGAAGGCAATACTGGTGGCAGCACTGCTTTTAGAGCTGGGCAACAGGAGAGGTGGCTGCTGGCCAGGCATCCAGCCCTGAAGGCAGTGCTATCACTAGCAGCAGTGCAGGAGTAAAGGTGGCAATGCCATTTCTTGGCAATCTTACTTCAGTACTGCTGGGGATGGCAATGATGCCTTCAGTGTTGGTCACCAATGATACAAAAAGTAAGGAGAAAACAGGAGGATACCAAATCAAATATGGCTATTTTATGGACCTTTCTGGAGCAGTAAAGTATAAGACTATACCCAGTACCACTGCTCCCATTCTCTGCAAGATTAAGGTAAGGAAAAAAAAATCTTAATTTGGTTTGGTTACATTTGTTCATGTCATATTAAAATATAATTTGTTGATTCCTATTAATGTTTCTTAATAATATAGAAAACAAAGCAGACATAGTTAAATACTTTTATTGTTTATTGATTTATTTAAAAGTATTACTGAGATGTGCTATAGTTGGTTGTTAAGCATTCGTTCAGCATAAGACTGCAGTTACTGCTATTTGAACTGAATAAAGAACGGTAGTTGAGAATGTGTGTGTGTTGGGGGAGGGAGGGTTTATAACAGGGCAGAAAATGAGGGAGATGCAAGAATAATATCCTGTAATAAAACGTGGGCGAAAGCCCTGGGAGCAAGGTGAGTAGGTCTGTAGCTAGAGAATATAGTCAGACATAGTTGCATTTTTTAAATTTTTTGCTGCAGTTACTTTTATTTTTTTTCACCAGCTACTAATTTGTATATGATGTCGAATACATGGTTGTAAACTTCTAATACTGCTTTATAAAGCAGGCTACTTTTTCATATAAACTTATGATATGACTGAATGTGCAGCAGTATTATTGTCATTGGTAATACAATAATATTGCCACACATTCAAAGTCATAACGAGTTTATTTGTTGAGCTCTAGCTCAACATTACATTTCATTACAAATTAAGCGCTGGATAGAATCCAAAACTGACTGAAACCAGTGAAACTGAGTTCAATGGCCTCTAGATCAGAGCCTTGATATCTGTCTTTCAGGGTCATTCAACTTGGGCATGAACAGAGGCACCACCATTTATCTGAAGAAAAAGCAAGAAAATCATTTGTTTTATCCCATTTCCACTGAATATTTTTTGAGCCTCCTGTGGAAGGTATTGGAGAGTTTTCAGTGAGGCCAATATACAGTATTTTCAGCTGTTTTAAAAGAATGTTTTGACCTTAATTCTTTGATTAGTGAAATATTTTAAAATGTATTTTTTCAAGAGGAAGGAAAATAAAGAGTTCCATCTGGAGCTATGCACAGGCACTGCAGATAATTCGTAATCTACATATACTGTGCATGTAAATTTGACAAGCTAGAAATCCATTTGCAGGTTTGTTCTGAGTATATGATTTGAAAGGTTGCCAGGTCATATACTTGGTGAAGGGTGAGAAAAAAAGGGAGTGCTACTTTAACAGGATGGAAAAGAAGCAAGAGCTTTCATTTAGTATTACACTCTGGATCCCCTGTCCATAGATCATCACCTTGTAGTGGTGGAGAGGCTTGCATGTTCCAATAACTCCTGAGAGCAACGCTGCCTGGAGTCATGTACTCCCTTTGGCTGTGTCTAGACTACACCTCTCTGTCAACAGAGAGATGTAGATTAGGCATGTCGAAATTGCTAATGAAGCAGGGATTTAAATAACCCATGCTTCATTAGCATAAACATGGCCACCGCTTTTTTTTGAAATGGAACTTTTTCAAAAAATCACAGTCTAGACGCGGATCTGTCAAAAATAAACTTTTTTTCAACAGATCCTGTAAACCTCATTTTTTGAGGAATACAGGATCTGTCGAAAAAGGGTTTATTTTCGACAGCTCTGCATCTAGACTGACGGGTTTTTTCTTCGAAAAAGCTCTGTTTTGAAAAAAAGCGGCAGCCATGTTTATGCTAATGAAGTGCAGGATATTTAAATCCCTGCTTCATTAGCAATTTCAACGTGCTTGATTTGCATCCCTCTGTCGACAGAGGGATGCAGTCTAGATGTAGCTTTTGCGTCACTCATGGCAGAATGGTTAAGGGTGAGATTTCAGACAAAGTATGATCCAAGAAGTCTTCAAGGGCAGGGCAGATGGAGGATAACTGCACAAAGGAGTTGAAACTGTTGTGTAATGTTACAGCGACTGTGAAGGCGGATGAAGGCTGCAGCAGCTAGAGGATCTTCTGTTATCATGGTGTCTGTGCTATTGGTTTCAAGCCCTCTATCTGTCAAGGACAGTGTGGTGACTGTTGTGTACCAGTCTCCCCACTTTATAAGAAGTCCTGCACAGGCATCTTCCAGTTTTTGGGAAAACAACACCCGCACAAGTCAAAATCGGCAAGTGGCAACAGGAACAAGGCAATCGGCGAGTGGCAACGGGAACAGGACAGTGAGATCCAGAAGTTCCTAGTCACAGACTGACACTCAGGCCATGGGTGTGTGATTCAGTTGTCTTGCTCAAGGACTGACACAGGTCGAGCATCTCGGCAGCTGCACCCATGACTGAGCAGTCCTCTTTAATACCCACTCTGTTCACTCCACATGGACAGGGGGCTAGAAAAAGTGTCCTAAAAAAGTCTTGCCTCTTTTCCTCTTGGCTTGATAGCCACATCCAGCAGGATCACCACCCCAGAGGTCGAAAAGGTAAGCAACTTTTCAACTTTGGAACCTGGAATGTACGTACCCTGATGGACAACTCAGACAGTGACCAACCAGAGTAATGTACAGCTATCTTTGCTCATGAATTGAATCAGTTTAACATAGATATTGCTACCTTGTCCAAAACTAGAAGAGCTGATGAAGGACAGGTAAGGGAGAAAAAAGGAGGATACCATTACTTCTGGAAGGGAAAATCTTTAGATGAACCTTGATTGTATGGAGTAGGCTTTGCTATAAAGAACAAGCTCAAAAGGTGCCTCTCTGAGCTGCCAGTAGGCATCAATGAGCAGCTTATGACACTCTGACTGAGGCTCACCAAAAATCAAGAGGTAACTATTGTGAGCAATGGATGCCGATGAGGATGTAAAGGAAGATTTCTACTCTCAGCTGAAAATCATTTTACTAAAAAAGATAAGATCATTCTTCTGGGGGATTTCAATGCACGTGTTCAGAGCTGTGGAAAGGTGCAAGTGGGAAAAAAGGAGTTGGCAAAAGCAACTCAAATGGAATCCTACTTCTGACCATGAAGTGTGCTTATCATCACAAACACCCTTTTTTGACAAAAGGACAAGTTCAAAACATCTTGGAGACACGCACATTCAAAGCACGGGCATCTTCTCGACTGTCATAGTTCGTGCTCGAGATCACAGTGGCATACTTCTCACAAGAGCAATGACAAGTGCTGATGACTGCTGGACTGATCATCACCTCATTTGATTCACAATGAAAATTAAGATTGTCCCCAAATGGAGGCTGCAAAAGAAGCAGATCAGGTGGAAGCTGAAGGTTCAAGATCTGAAGGACTCCATTAAGCCTAACCACTTCCAAGCAGTCTTAGAAAAAAAATCTTCCATCAGAGTTACCAGAAGAAATTGAGGAACATTGGAGTCAGCTGAAAGCAGCAATCATCAATACCTGTGAAGAAACTGTAGGCTACCATACCAGAAAGCATCGGGATTGGTTTGATGAGAATGATGTTGAAATTGAGCAACTCATCAATGAGAAGAGAATGGCATTTTATGGTTGGCAGAATGATAAAAATTGCAATACAAAAAGAGAAGCCCATGCTATGGTGAGGGTGGAAGTCCAACATAAAACCAGAGAACTCAAGAACAAATGGTGGACTGAGAAAGCGCAAGAACTCCAACATTTCGTGGACACCCATAATACATGTTGTTTCTTTAGTGTCATTAAGGCTGTTTATGCCACGAACCCCCTTTGCACTAAGCATAGACCCAGAGTTTTGAAGAACAATGAAGCCATTAATTTTAGCTGGAAAGAATATTTTGAAGATCTTCTTAATTGTAACTTCATGGTTGCAGATGAAGTTCTTGAGCAAATCCCCCAATGACCTTCTAGGGATGAGTTCAGAGACCCTCCCAATTTGCAAGAGGTATACAATGCCATCAAGCAGATGAAGAACAACAAGGCAGCAGGTCCAGATAGGATCCCTGCTGAAATCTTTAAAGACAGTAGACCAGAGTTAATTCAGCATCTTAGCCGGCTTATTCTTAAAATCTGGCTAGAAGAGAAGATACCCCATGAAATCAGGGATGCCTTGTTTTTAACCCTCTTCAAAAAAGGGGATAAAGCAGACTGTGGAAACTCTCTCTCGCCTTACTGTTGCAAGCAAAGTTCTGGCATAGGTCCTTGTAACTCGTCTTCTGTCCCTGTCAGAAGACATTTTACCAGAGTCACAAAGTGGCTTCCGACCATGTCGTGGAATTGCGGATATGATCTTCATTGCACGGCAGCTGCAAGAAAAGTGTCAGGAGCAAAACCAACCGGCGTACATGGCTTTTATTGATCTAACTAAAGCCTTTGACTCAGTGAATCACTGTACTTTCAAATATTGGCTGTCCTGATAAATACATCAATGTCCTCAAGTTGCTTCATGACAATGAAAGTGACTGTTCTGAGCAGCACTGGCTCCCAGAATGAACCTTTCAAAAGTACAAACAGGTGTCAAACAGGGCAGTATCTTCATCCCAACCATGTTTGTGGTCTTAATGGCCATCATTTTCTACCTAATTGTTGGGAAGCTCCCAGCTGGCATTGAAATCATCTACAGAATGGATGGAAAGCTATTTAGGATTAGCAGGCTGAAAGCTAAGAGTAAGATTTCCACAACATCTCTCATGGAACTTCAGTATGCTGAAGACAATGCAATTTTTGCCCATTCTGAGAAAGATCTTCAAACTATCTTGAATGTGTTTGCTGATACTTACACATGTCTTGGTCTCACCCTCAACATCAAGAAGACCAAAGTGCTCTATCAGTCCTCTCCAAATGAGGTTCCATATGTCCCATCTATTAAAATCAATGGAGCGGCACTGGAGAATGCTGATAATTTTCTCTGCCTTGGAAGTTGTCTTTCATCCAAGTCAGATATTGATGTAGAAATCCAACATCGCCTTAGCTGTGCCAGTGCAGCCTTTGCTTGTTTATGGCACAGAATTTTTGAAGATCATGACTTTCGAACAGACACTAAACTTCTTGTCTATCAAGCCATCATTCTCCCAACACTATTGAATGGGTCTGAAACCTGAACAACCTATAGACATAACTTGAAAGTCTTTGAGAGGTATCACCAATGCTGACTCTGCAAGATCTTGAAGATCAAATGGGAAGACAAGCGCACTAACATCAGTGTTCTGGAAGACCACCAGTATCGAGACAATGATCATCCATCTGCAACTTCACTGGACTGGTCATGTTTTTCAGATGCCAGACCATCACTTCCCAAAACAGGTCCTGATTTCTCAGCTGAAGGAAGGATACTGGAATGTGGAAGGACAACGGAAGCATTATAAGGACTTGCTAAAGGATAACTTAAAGAAGTGCAACATTGATGTTGACACTTGGAAGACTTGCCCAGGATCACTCAAAATGGAGAGAAGTCCTATGCAATGGCTCTCTGCATTTTGAATTTGCTCACCTACAAGCTCAGGAGAAAAGGCTCAGAAGGAAGGGGAGACTGGCTTCTAGCCATGGTCAACAGCCTCCTGCTGTACCTGGAAACATCTGTCCTCACTGTAGTAGAACCTGTGGTTCAAGGATTGGCCTTATCAGCCACCTGAGGGTCCATGACTCCCATAGAAGATGATCATACTTGGCAATGAGTGATCACCCATCATCACTCACTCTGGATCTCATGTTTATTGCAACTTCATGCCAATATTTGCTGCAGAACTTACCATTTCTTCCAGCTGTCACAGTCTGTTTTCATTCACTGCAACTTTAGGCCTTCATCCCACAAAGACAAATGCATGTACTTCACTTTATGAACTTCCTTGAAGTCAATGGGATTACTCAGTGTGCATTTTTAAGCAGGTACATAAGTCTGTGCAGGATCAGGCTCTTAGATGCCATCTTATGCTCTGTGTTTTACACCAAGTTAAAATGCATTCCCAGATAGTAAAAAATATTAGACTAAAGAGGGTTCAAGGTCCTTATTCTTGATCTTTTGGTCCTGCCATAGTAAAGTAAGTAAGAGACCAGCAATCTTGTTGGAGCTACTATATTTTAAAAGCTCAATCTGGAGCTTTTTAATTTTTGATGTTGTTATTTTTAATTTTAAATAGTTATTTTCCCCTTTAACTTCTGGCTTCACAATATTTTACTGATTTTTAACTTTTTAGAGTTAAGACATTGAATGTTCTTAAGTACTAGTAAAATTCTTGGAGAAATTACCTCTCCATGTGGCTGCCCCAATAACTATATTTTTCCCTTATGATTTTCCATGTTTTCTTGTTGTATAGAAAGACTTCTGTTCTTTTATATTTTTCCTCAAAGGCTTTCCTTTTTAAAAAAATTTGTTCATGTTTTCTTATGATTACCTCTTGTAATCCACACATTTTCTCTGAGGATAAACTGACGTATGGGTGCTTTCCTGACCTTTGTTCACACTTGATATCTGTGCATCAAAAGGCTGCCTTTATTACCCCCATTCCAGGAAGGATCTGAGACTTTGATTTCAGCTCTGAGTTTTGAAACAGGTGAATACCTGCATCCATGAAAGGTCTAATTGACTTTAATGCCACAAGAGCTCTAAACAAGGGTAGATCCCTACCCGGGACCTGTTTAATGCCACAAGAGCTCTAAACAGGTCCCGGGTAGGGATCTACCCTTGTAGACAGTGTAGGATAATTATGAAATCAAGAGAATTAAGTTAATTTAAATTTGGTTAAGAAAACAATATATTTGCATTACAGCTTGTGGCTAGTAAGGAATAGGCTTCAATCAGCAAGTAAAAGAAAGCTGTGAGAATAAGTATTATTATTTGGAGTGTGGAAAGGATGTATGATTCCAAAAGGTAACTAATAAAATAAACAGCTTCAGTAACAAGAGAAAGAAACTGTCTTCAAAGAAACAAGGGCAAGCCTTCTCTTTGTTCTGAGGGTAAGGAAGGAGGGAGGAAGAAACAGGGAAGAAAGGCCTTGAGAAATGAAGCTGTGAATCTTATCTGGGTTAAGACTATAAATAAGGGTGAATTGTCTCAGATTAGTTTTTATTTGAAGTCACTCATTGGCAATAACATCACTTGTTTGTTAAACTTTTAAAGGGTTCATTGCCAATACATGCTTGATCACATTGGAACCAACCAATACAGGTGTAAGCACCCCAGGGTTAGCCTCTTTGTGAGTAATTTGATCAAATGCATATCAAGGTTTTGTTACTGTTTCAGTCACTACTTTTTTTGGTTGTTAGACATGTTTACAGCAACTTCATAAAAAACCATTTGGCTTTTGGACTTAATAAAGGAAATTATGGTTTAGTTGCTGCTTGGTGAAATTATTACATATCAATAATTTTAATTAAATCCAACACAGGGCATTTAAAGATTGAATCCAAATAGAGCTCTTTCCATGACGTGCATTCTGGTCAGTAATCTTCTGCAGAAGAAAAATTTGAACATGTTACTGAAATGACTGTATTCACAGAGCAAAAGAGCCTGAGAATATTATGCTGATATTTATACTGATTGGTGCATTTTTATACTGAGAAAAATCTTATATTGTGCAACAACTTTGAAATCCATTATTAGTGATGAATGACTTTGTTTTCTGCAATATTTACATTATTATCCCAAAGAAGAGTACAAGTAATCTATGGTAGATACACAGAGTCTGTCAGATGTATTTTACTTGAATGAAACAAGATTCTGCTAGAGGAAAAAGGCCACATTTTTAAGCTTTAAAAAGAAAGCAGAGTGAAATATGAATGCAGTCATCCTATTTTCTCATAGTTATACTTAGTGCTCTATTCTTCTATTTTTCAGGTAATGTTGCTGTAGAATAAGTCACTATTCAAGCACAACCATTACTTAATACTGCAAAGGCAAATAAAGAAAAGAATGGAGAACAGCTTTTCAATTTGTTTCCTAAAAGTGACACAAATCTTTAATAATGTTTTCATTGATTACAGCTTCCTGCTCAGCACTTAGACTTGTACAAACATATGGGGATCTTGTATTGATGACTGATTTAATATTTCTATCAGTTACTTAATTAATTGAATTATTTATAAACTTTCCTAGTGAAAGGTCACGTTATTATGATAATCATGATTGTGATGCTGGCAGATCAACTAGCTGCTCATGCCAGAGCGTAGGGCCTCACTGAACACTGCTGAATGCATAGCTGAAAACCAACCTGGTTTACCTGTTGGCTAGTACACATTAATAATAATGGGAGTTAATAATAATGGGGGTAAGTTAAAACCTAGTGGGGAAAATAGAATGGAGCACAAACTCTGGCAAGTGAAGTGTAAAAATATAAAAAAAGAAAGAAAGAAAAGAAAGAGAAAGAAAGAGACCTGCTGAACAAACAGTGAGACCACTCGATGACTAGGATGCTAAAAATGCACTTGATGGCAATAAGGCAACTACAGAGAAACTAAGTGAACTCTTTGCTTCTGTCTTCACAGCAGAAGATATAAGGAAGATTCCTTGACCCATTCTTTTTAGGTGAAAAATATGAGGAACTCTCCCAGATTGAGGAGTCCTTAGAGGAAGTTTTTGAACAAATTGATAAATTGAACAGTAGTAAGTGACCCAGGACCAGATGGTAGTCACTGAACAGAGTTGAAGGGATTCAGATGTGAAATTGTAGAACTACTAACTGTGGTTTATAGCTTATCATTTAAACCAGCTTCTGTGCCAGATGATTGGAGGGTAGCTAATACGATGCCAATTTTTAGAGGTGATCCCAGCAATTTCAGGCTGGTACGTCTGACTTCAAGAAAACGATCTTGGAGTCATTGTAGATAGTTTTCTGAAAAATCCACTCACTGTGCAGTGGTTGTCATAAAAGCTAACAAAAGATTGGGAATTATTAAAACAGAAAATACATTGCCTCTATATGAATCCATGGTATGCTCACATCTTGAGTACTGAATGCATATGTGGTTACCTCATCTCAAAAAAAGATTTGTTGGACTTGGAAAATGTTCAGAAAAAAAAATTAAAAGATTAGGGGTGTAGAACAGCTTCCATAGGAGGAGAGATTAATGAGACTGGGGGTTTCCAGCTTGGAAAAGAAATGACTAAGGTATAGAGAAAGTAGGTAAGGAAGTGCTATTTACTCCCCATAACACAAGAGCTCCCTATAACACAAGAACTAGAACCAAATGAAATTAATAGGCAATAGGTTTAAAACAAAGAAAAGGAAGCATTTCTTCACACAGTGCACAGAACTCTGTCAGAGGACATTGTGAAGGCCAAGACAATAACAGAGTTCAAAAAAGAATTAGATAAATTAATGGAGGATACGTTCATCATTGGTTACTAGCCAGAACATGCAGAGGTGGTGTATCTAGCCTCTGTTTGCCAGAAGATGGGAATGGATGACAAGGAGTGGATCACTTTGGGTACATTTAACACTGCACGGCTATTTCGGGATACCAGACGCAACCCTGCATCTACACAAGCCATCCATTATTTCAAAATATTTTTCAAAATAACAGGCGTTCGATTTCACTATCCCGGGTAAACCTCGTTGCACGAAGAATAAGGAATGGCTTGAAACAGTACGTTATTTTGAAATTTGGCACTGGGTAGATGCGCCAAATTTCAAAATAATCTATTCTGAAATATTCTAAATAAGATACGCAATTTCAAGTTTAGGGTGCTGTGTAGATGCACCCCTTCATGATTACCTGTCCTGTTCATTCCTCCTGGGGCACCTGGCACTGGCCACTGTCAGAAGACAGCATAGTAGGCTAGATGGACAGTTGGTCTGACACATTATATCTGTTCTTATACTCTTATGAGAATGTATATAGTCTCTCTGGAATGCTTGTAGGATGCTGCAGGTATTAATCCCACTTATAACAATATTTTATTATGGAGTAAAGATATTTTGAGTGTTTGCATTGTAAACCAACCCAGAAAAGATGGTAAATGAGGCACTCTTTACCTTCCAAGGACTGAGATCTTGTTGACTGTATTCCTCACTCACCCCCAAAATGGGAGATCTATACGTGAACTCATCCCATCAGCTTGGATTCTAAGCTGAAGGAGAATCTGGGATCTTTATGCTCTCTGAATGCTGAAGGGCAAAGATTCCTAATCATATGCAAGAGATCCCCATGCTGCTTGCCCTAAAGGACATATAAAGCAGCCCTAAAAGACATATAAAGCAGCTTCTGATAGGTAATATAAGGCAATATACGTTTCTAACTCACATGTATACATATGTTTCCTGTTTTAACTTTGCAAATAATTCATTTCTTTCCTTAGTTAATATGTTTTTAGGTAGTTTATTACAGGATTGGCTACAGGAATTGTCTTTAGTTTGAGATTTGAGTACAACCAACCTGGAGTATGTGACTGATTGGTCCTTTGGAATTGGGAATCGCCTGAATATTGGTGTAAAGTGACCATTAACATGATTCTTGTGTGAAGTAACCATTATTACATAGCTCACCTTATGTGGGTGACAAGATAGACTGGCATACCCAAAGGCATTATCTGTGACTGCATGGTAAGATTATTATCAAAACTCTCCCTTGGGGATGGCGAATCAGAGCAACTGCCCGGGGCCCCGCACTTTGGGGACCCCAATATTTTAATAAAGTAGGCACCAACTCCGGGGGAAGGGGAGAATGATAGGTGCAGAGCTCTCACTGGTAGCCCCCCTACCAGAAACTCTCACTTGTCCCCCTGCCAGTGCCTCCTGCCCACTAGCAGGCCATCTATCAGCACCTACCATCTGCTGTGGATCATTAGGGCCCTGCTTGGACACAAAATTGCTATCTGTATCTGCAAAAATGACCCATGGATACCAGCAGATAGAAAGCAGATATCCATAAATTTGAAGGGTTCTAGATACAAAATTTGGATCTGCATCTGCATGCATAAAAACGAGCCACAGATATCCATGGATTTGCAGGGCTCTGCAGATCAGATACTTCAAAGCATCAGTGGGTGCTAGCAGAGGAGGAGTGAACAGTGAGATGTAGTGCATTAAGGGTAGGGTGCTGAACTGAGTGGCAAAGAGGTAGGGTAAGAGATGGGGTGGGATGGGTGGGAAGACGCAGGGGCAGGAGCGGGGCCTTGGGGAAAGGGGTTGAGTAGGGGTGAGGCCTGGAGAGAAGCCCCCTGGCAGATTAAAAATTCAGTGCCCATGTCCCTGGCTCCACAGACCTCTAGGGACAGCCATGATTATTATAATTCAAACTTGTTTGGTGGTGAAATCTAATTATAGAATGCACAACCAGTTTGGGATTTCAGCTCTGCTTTTTAACAGGCTGCCTCAATGTTTTCTGAACATCTTGCCTAATGGGGTTATTTGTACTTTTAATCTTGTTAAAAAGCAGAGGTTGAAACCTATTTTGACAGGATTTTGTCATTAGAAAAGGCACACTTGTACATGGGGCAGGTGTTCTGCTCCACTGTTACAGAGGGACAGCAGCTATATCTGACTGAACCGGGGAGTAGGGGATGTAACATGCTCCCTAAGGCTATACAAGCCGCTAAACAAGGAAACCTTGGTCATGCTGGAAACAGAAGGTCATGCCTAGGTGAACAACTGCTCCTTGGCCTGCTTACCTAACAACCTCCTAGATTTTCAAAAACTTACTGGGTGTTAATGCGGTTTAAGGAAGCATTAATGCCTTGTTCCCCATTTTCTATCTGCTTTGTGGGAGTATGGGTCAGAGGAATAACAGCGTGACCTCGGAGTGAGTTGGAAATTCAGAGTAGTCTTAGAGCACTCTAGTGGGACTAGCTCTCTGATCCACTATCCTGGAAATCATAGGATTGTACCCAGTTTCTTTTCAGAGACGAGCAGCCAGTGTTTTCAGTCACAGTATGAGATTTAAACCCTGTTCATTTTCCCTTTCTGAGGTATTTCTCAATGTTTATGGTTAGTTTTTAAGAGCAACCACCTACTTTAAATCTGAATTATTTCTTGCTTAGATGAAGGGTAAACAAGCAAAAACACAGGAGAGCCTAGTGTTTTCTGTAACACCCTGCATCAATTCCGTATCACAAAATGTCAGCTGCTCCTGAAGAAAGACAAACACCTTAAAATTAGGCAGCAACACAAATTAAAAAAAAACCCCAAACCTCCAAAACCACCATAACAATTACTTTGCTGCATACACCACAGAAATTATCTGGCTCATTGATTTAATTAGGCAATTAATTAAAATATGTTTTCACATTAGCTCTTACTCTATGGACACAAGGAATACAGCAAATTAACACTAGTTTTGTAAACAGTGGCCTATGGGGCTGCTACTCTGGCACCTTGTACAAACACAAAGGGAAAAACTTTTATAATTAAAAGGAAAATTTAATATGAACTTTTTTTGGTCCTAATATCAAAGCTGCAGTGCCCTACATGTACCTAGCAGTCAGCAAGACAGACTCAGAATTCTCCTTTTCTTTTATTTATTTCTACATAGTAATTCGCTGCTGCTCCCAAGAACTTTTGTTCCAAAGATGGCCACACCTAACCCAGGCACCATATAAGAAATAAAGTAATGAAATAAAAAGGCTTAG
Organism: Rafetus swinhoei; assembly: GCA_019425775.1. Classification (NCBI taxonomy): domain Eukaryota; kingdom Metazoa; phylum Chordata; order Testudines; family Trionychidae; genus Rafetus; species Rafetus swinhoei. The sequence continues at coordinate 46,578,976 of CM033449.1, forward strand.
TATACATGAACCGATATTTTAGATGAAAAACTCGGAATAAGGTATCTTTTGATGCAAGAAAGCATGTTTCTTTGAGGGCCGGAAAGGCTAACTTCTTAATTATTCCTTTTTTACTTTGGGGGACACTATCTTCAGCTAGAGACATCCCTTGACAGGTCAAGATTGGAATTCATATTTGGGATACTAGTATCCATTTTGAGAAGCTCTAGGAGGAAGTCTGAGCAACATCTGACTAGAGGTTTCCAACATCTGCCTTGTTCTTGTAGATCAGGAGTAGTTTGATTATATGATTCTGTAGATTAATTGGAGCCAGAGGGGAACAGCTCATCCTGTTCAAGCTGTAAAACATTTGAATTAATTGGCTAATTGTGATTGATGAGTCTGTGAATTAGTAATGGTTAGAGCTTTTTCATTGTTCAGACTGAGCTTCTTGTAGATCAAACTTTTAATGTTTTGGCGTATAACCCAGAAATGTCAAGTAAGGACATGGTCACAGCTCACTGAGCGGGATTGCTATTAACTCAGTGCTATTGAGCTTCTTAAGGTAAAAGTTGCTTCTCACATTGAAATTCAAGTCACAGCAATGCAGGGGAAAAACAGATACCCCCCCAAATTCTTCCCTTCATTTACACAGAACAGAAAGTGACTCAGACTATTCCCATCGGGACCAGCCAATTTCAGCAAAAGAAAGATGGGCTCTTGCATTATAAGTCACACGTACAGTATCAAATTAGTCTCACTATGGCTTCATCCACAAGTGATCATGTACAATTGCAATAGAATAACAGTGCTTGCCAGAACTCATCATTTATTATAAAATTTCTACATCTCTTTAGATACTACATAGATATCTCTTTTATTTTTGTGCTCAACTCTCAGTTCATCTGCAAATGAGCCATAAAGAATATCAATACAATGAAAACAAAATAAAAGCACTGCTATCAGTTACATTTGTGTAAAGCCACAATCCCCCCCTCCCCCCACACTAAAGTCAGTGCAGTTGCTCTAGGCTGAAATTGGCATAACTGAAGGCAGAAACTGGATCTTTATCTTTTCTTTCTCTATTTGTACAACAATCTAACAAATTTCTACTCGCCTGATTTCCTCACATTAACAAATAACTTTAGATACTGTATCAGTGTATGGTCATAGAAGAAGATTTTTACATCTGTTCTGTTAAATGATTGTAGTGGTTTTTTTCAAGGCTGCAGAAAAATATTTTTCTCAAGAATGGAAATTGTAGTAATATTGTTGTTAACTGTTCCAGTACAATGTTAGTGGCCTTTGCACAGTAATTCAAGGTGCTAGTCATATTGGATTTTTTTTAAAGAGAAAGTGTAACTAGAATCTCTTTTTCATGAAGTAGCTTCTTCAGTATGTTTATTTCTTGGAATACATACCCTCCTGTGGCAGAGCATAAGTATTACATCAACATAGAAAAATTAACAGCATGAAAAGTATTTTTAATCATGACATTGTTACATTTTTGTGGCAATATACAAAGAATAACTAGAAAAGACTCCCATCTGTTTGCAATAGAGTGCACTGCAACTACAGTGGTCACAGTTCTGAACTGGTGCTATCTTGTGATGTCCTGTTTACTTCAGCAAGCTTGAATGGGTTTCATTCAGCACAAAATTAGACCTGGTAAGTTTTAACTTACTGCCAGAGATTTGGGAATGATGATACAGTACCATCACCAGGACCAAGCAATACAACTCAGCTGCATGGATTCTGTTCCTTGGGAAAACTAACAATGTGACCCAAATAATTTAACTTAGCACATGAATCAAATTGAACATTTAGAAATCAAGATGAATGGAAGAATAACTTGATACAACATGTGATTGTTGTATACTCCTGTTAAAAGTCCTTTGTGTATGTTTGGATAAATAACTATTTTACCACATTTTGGAACCACTGTATTTTTTGTTAGTAGGTTTGATCTCTTTTTCCCTCTCCTGACAACAAACTGTGCTGTAGCAGCAGCAGTTGGAGTAGATCAGATGAGAGAATGCTAGACTGAAAACCTAAAGATCCATGGCTCACGCAAGGGCTTTGTCAGGCCTCTCAGTTTCCTCTAACCACTGTGGTCTTTTTGGAATGTATCTATGAAAATTGTTCTTCAACTCAGTACAGTAAAACTCCAATAGTCCGGCATCCAATAGTCCGGGACTCCTGATAGTCCGGCATCAAAATGGCAAGAGCCTAGTGAGTGAGCTTCGCCAAAAAATGAGTCACAAGATAACAGCGGCAGCAGCTGAACTGAGCAAAAAGGGTAAAAAAGACTTGAAAAAACTAAAACATTACAGTATACTGTATACAGTATGTACAATAAAAAGGGTTAAGAACACTTTATATACAGTATATAATGTATACAGTATATATATAACCATCTTATAGTACCTCCTGTAGTCCGGCATATCTGATAATCCAGCACCACCTAGGTCCCATAGGTTCCGGATTATCGGAAGTCTACTGTATTTGCACTTGGTTCAAAGGAGTGATAGACACCCAACTTGAGGAGATGACAATCTGGACTTTTTGCCAAGATGCATGTGCGTTTGAACTAGGTTGCAGGAGTAAGTCTGTAGTCACTTCATAGGCTCTTTGAACATTTTGAAACATTACTTTTGTCTGAGTGTTTCCCAGTTCCCAAGGGTTTTGTGGCAGAAGACAGTTCTTACTGAGATAGCAAATGGGGCTTGAAAGAGCCTGGCAAATGGAGCACAAAAGCAAACACAGTGCTGCTTGTGTTAGGAGCTGAACGATTATCAAGGCTGACATCATTAGCAGCTCTGGTGGTGGAAGCCCATTGTTAGAGGAGGGACTGAGGTATGGGGTTAAGTGTGTGTGCCGAGAAGCCCAGGGTCCAGAATTAGCTTGGGCAGCTTCTAGGACTCTGGTGGCAGTGGGCTAGGGAAGGGTGGCAAGGCAAGCATTCACCTTTACTTTGAAGACACATGGCAGGCTGAGGAAGTGGTGTATAGCTGTTGGGGCTTAGTGTCCCCATTTCCCTATCTGGGGTATCCGGAACAGCTCCCTGCCTGGCTTCCTGCCCCAACTGCTGCTTTCCCAACCCCCAAATGACACTGTTGTACCTGGCTGCCCCTTCCCTTCCAGCCCTGCTCCACCCTTATCTACAGGCAACCCCTCTGTGCTGTGCTGAGGCGGCTGGGATGGAGAGGATGTGGGAGCCAACCAGCCCATCTCAAGCCCTCCCTGGGTATGCAGGAAATATTGTGGCAGTGAAAACAGATTAGCCCCCACCATTAATTCACTGTAGCCCTTCTAGCTCCACTCCCCTTGTTAGCAGAGCTAGGAAGGTAACAGTGAGGGGACCAACTTTATGCAGCTGTCTTGCTACAAGGGAGGTGGCTGACAGAGCATATTATTTCTTCTTGACATCTCTCTGCAGAGGGTCAGAAGAAAACCTATGCACCATGTAAGCCTCATTTTGTTGGATCTCTGCCCATACATTCTTCCTAATAAATTTAAGATTTATTCTTGGCAGTATTAAAGCTTCCCATTTTTGACTGAGTTGTCTTACTAGAAAATGTTTACTTTTTAAAGAATCTTAGAATCTGTAGGAACCACTGTGATCATCTAGTGCAGCGGTTCTCAAACTTTTTGGACTCCGGAGCCCTTTACATGCGTAAAAATTTATGCGGAGCCCCAGTGGTCCACTGATTGTATGTGTTGTACTTATGCGGAGCCCAGCGGTCCACTGATTGTATGTGTTGTACTTATGCGGAGCCCCAGCGGTCCACTGATTGTATATGTTGTACCTATCAATGTTTCCAGTTTGTCAACCTCACGGAGCCCCTGGAGATGTCTCGCGGAGCCCTGGGGCTCCGCAGAGCACAGTTTGAGAAATACTGATCTAGTGTGAGCTCCTGTATAACAGACTATAGAATTTCCCCCAAAATAATTCCTAGAGCATCTCTTTTTAAAACAACCACCATCCTTTAGAAAAGATGCCGCTGGTGGTCTATCCAAAATGACCCTTACTAAATTGTTTAGATGGTTAATTACTACTCCCCCCTCTCTTATTACCCCCCCCAATGGATCACTACCTTGTTGCGGTTGGGGGGCTTGTGTGTCTCAGTGACCTCTAGAGCTATGTCGGCGGGAGCTTAGTGCTCCTGGTAGGATCATCCATGCCAGACAGGTCAAAGGGTAGAGACTAGACTAAGTGTGATTCAGCTTGGGGGTCCTCCAGGTTGGGGGTTCAGCTCAGGGCTGACAACCCTGACCTAGAAAAAATTATGTTACGGAAACAGCAACGAAGAATTCTTCTACAGCTTTGTGTGATGGCCTTCCTAAGTCCTCTCTGGGGACCTGTATGACTGACAGTAGTGAAAGCCATGAGGAAGCTACTGCCATGATGACGGACACCAAGACAAAGACCAGAATTGGATTCTGGAATGTACGAACCATGTACGATATTAGCAAGCTAGCACAAATAGTTGCTGAAATGAGACAATACAATCTACACGTCCTTGGTGTTAATGAGAGTAGATGGACAGGATCGGGGAGACTGAAGACTTCTGCAGGAGAAACAATGCTTTCCTACGGAAGAGACAATGATCAGAATCATGAGGGAGTGGCCATCATCCTTAAGAAGGGGATTGAGAAATGCTTGCTAGAGTGGAAACCTGTCAACAGCAGATTGATAAGGGTCAGACTGAAAGGAAGACAAGTGAACATCATCTTGATCCAGGTTTATGCTCCAGCCAATGATAGTGGTAAAGACATCTTCTATGAGCAGCTTCAGGCAGAAGTGGAGTCTACACTACACCATGATCTTACCATCATCATGGGTGATCTGAATGCCAAAGTGGGAAATGACAACACACACTATGATAGGGCCATGGGCAGACATGGTTGTGGCACCATGAATGATAATGGTGAGAGACTTGTAGGGTTTTGTTCTGTCAACAATCTGGTTATTGGAGGGAATCTCTTCCCCCACCGCAACATTCACAAGCTGACTTGGGTTTCACCAAATGGCGGAGACAAGAACCAGATCGACCATCTGATGATTAACAGTACATGGAGACGCTGCTTGCAAGATGTGAAAGTGAGGAGAGGAGCGGATGTTGGTAGTGATCACCATTGAGTGATGATACTTGTGAAACTTAAGCTGCGAAGAACAGATATTAAGACATCAATACAAAGATGCTTCAATGTTGAAAAACTACGAGATGTCTCCACAAAGAGTGCGTTCACCATTCAACTGAGGAACAGATTCCAAGCATTGCAAGATTTAAGGGATGACTTATCTACCAGTATCACAGATAAAATCCACATGGAATGGGAACAGATTGCATCAGTCTACACAAAATGCAGCAAGGCCTGTCTACGTTTCAAGGATAGGAAGAAGAGGAAGGCGTGGATTAAGCCTGATACTTGGAAAGCAATCGAAGAGAGACGGGCTATAAAGAAGAGACTGGTAGATGCCAAATCAGCCAGAATTCAAGAAAGTTACAAGCAGAATTACAGAGAGGCAAATAAAAAAGTAAAGAAGCTAGTGAGGGCAGACAAATAAGCTTTCATGGAGGACCTTGCAACAAAAGCTGAAGATGCAGCTAATTGAGGGGAGCAAGGAAACATGTACAGAATCACCAAGCTTGTTTGTGGCAAGTATCATGGCAGGACAAGTGCCCCCATTAAGGACAAACAAGGGCAGTTACTGTCAACAGAGAGAGAGAGAGCAAGAAGCATGCTGGACAGAACATTTCAGAGAGGTTCTGAATAGACCACCATCTGAAGAAGAAGCGGACATTCAGGAAGCTGAGCAGGACCTTGATATTAATATTGATCCACCAGAGAAAGAAGAAATCAGTGCAGCCGTCAGATCCCTGAAAAATGGCAAAGCTCCAGGACTTGACAACCTGAACGTGGAGTTGTTTAAAGCAGAGCAGAACTTACAGCCATCATTCTCCAACCACTGTTTGTAGCAATTTGAGAAGGACAACAGATACCCAAGGACTGGACCAAAGGAGTCATCATCAAGATTCCTAAAAAAGGATCACTCAGCGACTGCAACAATTGGCACGGGATCACCCTTCTATCCGTACCCAGCAAGATCCTAGCCAAGGTTATCATCCAGCGGATCTCAGATGCTGTTGACAAGTCTCTCAGGAAAGGACAAGTTGGATTTCACAAGGGAAGAGGATGTATAGACCAGATTTTCACCCTGAGAAACAACATAGAGCAGAGACAGTTGTACATAAACTTTGTTGACTTTGAGAAGGCCTTTGGTGCATTCTGAGAGCCTATGGAATCCCTCTACAAGTGGCTCAGCTCATTAAGAGTTTTTACACCAACTTCACATGCAGCGTGGGATACTGCGATCTGTCTTTCGAAGTCAAGACTGGGGTCAGACAGGGATGCGTCATGTCTGCACTACTCTTCAACATGGTGATCGACTGGGTGATGTGGAGAACAACAGCAGATGCATCAAGAGGTATCAGATGGACACCTTTTTCCACATTGGAAGACCTGGACTTTGCGGACGACCTTGCGTTGCTTTCCCATACCCATCAATACATGCAGGAAAAGACACAATGCCTATGCACCTTTGGACGCTAGGTTGGACTAAGAGATAGCCAGAAGAAAACAGAGATTATGACTCTCAATATAGATTCACCAGTACCAATCAAGATAGATGATGCAGACTTACCCAGCACAGACAGGTTTACGTACCTAGGCAGCATCATCCGCCATGATGGAGGCACCAAGAATGACATCCAGAGCAGACTAAGTAAGGCCAGAAATATCCTCAGGAGTATGAACAATGTATGGAGATCTACACAGTACAGTGTCCACATCAAACTTAAGCTGTACCAGAGCTGTGTCATATCAACACTACTATACAGCTCAGAGTGCTGGCGGATGATCGAGTGCGACCGTGCCAAACTCTCATCCTTTCACACCACCAGCCTTCGTAAGATATTTCACATCTATTGGCTGAAAACAATCTCCAACCACGACCTGCTCCTGCGATGCTACCAGGAGGACATGACCACTATCATTATGAGAAGACACTGAAGATGGATAGGGCACGTGATGAGAAGGGAGGCAGACGCCATTGTAAAGATAGCACGTCACTGGACACCTGAAGGACGACGGAAACATGAGAGGCCCAAGACAACATGGCGGCGTACTGTTGAGGCAGACATGAAGAGAATGAATTACAATGGGACACACTGGAGAAAATGGCCAAAGACAGACAAAAATGGAGAACCTTCGTTGCTGCCCTACATGCCAGTGGGCATAATAGGCATCAACTAACTAACTAACCTCTCCTGTTAAATGTACACTTTATTCCAGTCTGATATTATCTAGCTTCAACTTTATTTGTCTCTCTGCTGGACAGAAGAACCCATTATTAAAATGTTTGTTTCCTATTTAGCTACTAAGCTAAATAGATTAAGTTCTTTGAATCTCACCGTAAGGAATGTTTTCTGCTCCTTTTAATTAATCTCATGGCTCTTCTCCATACTCCCTCCAATTTATCAACATGTCTCGTGAATTATGGATACCACAACCATGCATAGTTTTTCAGCAGCAACCACAGCAGTGCCAAATACAAAGGTAAAATAACTTTCTAATCCTACACAAGAGTCCCTTTTTTTTGTGCCAAAAGATTATATCAGACCTTTTGTCCACAGTGTCACACTAGGAGCGCATGTTCATCTGATTGTCCACTATGATCCCCAAATCTTTTTCAGAGTCACTGCTGCCCAGGAAAGATTCCCTATACTGAAAATATGGCCTACATTTTTTGTTCCCAGATGTACACATTTTCCTTTAGATGTATTATACTTAGTTTGCTTGCCCACAGCTTGCCAAGCAATCCAGATTACTTTGTAGCACTGACCTGTCCTCTTCATTGTTTACACTTTCCACAATTTTTATCACCTACAAAGTTTACCAGTGATTTTGCTTTCCTTTAGTGCTTTGATAAAAGTGTTAAATTGCTCAGGGCCAAGAACAAATCCCTGAAGGACCCACTAGAAACATATCTGTTTCTGATTCCCTGTTTACAATTGCGTTTTGAAACCTATGTGTTGGACACATTTCAATGTATACCATGTTAATTTTATATTGCTCAAGTTTTTAAAAAAGTCATACAATACCAAGTCAAACATCTTACAGAACTCTAATAGCTGTACATCATGATGCAAGAATATTAATCACAGTTTCATGTGAACACTGAGTGCCTGACCCTTTGTTCCCTCAATTGCTCTCTTGATTGCATCTGGTCAGCCTTCCCCTGTGTGACTCACGAGGGGGCAGGCCTGGCCTAGGCAAGCAGACTTTAAAAGCCAGAGGCAGAGCGACCGGGGAGCGAAAGCGGACAGGGGGCTGCAGACAGGGGAGTTTGAGAGGGACAGCAAGAGATCCCGCCGCTGAACAGGCTACCTGGTGAGAGTGAGAGTACTCGCTTTTGGTGTGAGTGAGTTTGCTCGACTGTTTGAATTTTGTTTGTTCAATTCTGATTCTGATTTCAGGTGACTGCAGTTTCAGTTTCAGCTGCTGTGGCAGTTGGGACTAAGTGCCTGACCCTTTGTTCCCTCAATTGCTCTTTTGATTGCATCTGGTCAGCCTTCCCCTGTGTGACTCACGAGGGGGCAGGCCTGGCCTAGGCAAGCAGGCTTTAAAAGCCAGAGGCAGAGCAACCAGGAAATGAAAGCGACCAGGGGGCTGCAGACAGTGGAGTTTGAGAGGAAGTTTGACAGAGGGAGTCCTACGATGGTCAGGAAGACCCAGAACGCCTGTGTCAGCACTGCTTCTGTCTCCTCCACCTGCGCCTGTAGCCAGACAGAGCGCCTGAGCATGGATGCCTCTACCCAGACCCTGGTATGGTTTTGCAGGGACTGTGGCTTGCAGTTCCCACTTACTGATATCCAGGCTGGGGAGATTGTCCAATGCGAAAGGAGCCTGCTGGTGGAATCTCTCAGGCAGCAGGTGGGAGAGCTACAGGAGGAGGTGGCTAGGTTGAGGAGCACCCGAATCCACGAGCAATTCCTGGACCGTGTTCATGAGGAGACAGCTGAGGTAGCTGTCCCAGTACACAGGACTGCGGGCACACCGCTGGTGGAGGAGGAGACGGCTCAGGGTGACACTGGCAGCTGGTTACTTCTGGCAGCAGGCACTGCTCCACCCCGATCCGAACCCTCCCGCCGTGGTACTAGGAAACCGTTATGCTCTTCTTTATACAGGAGATAAGGAATCACCCCCTACAATGGAGGAGGAGAAGCCTAGTACCCCCAAGGCTGGGAGGTCTGCTGCCACTACTGCGAATAGGAAACATAGGGTAGTGGTGGTCGGAGACTCTCTTCTGAGGGGGATGGAGGCGCCCATCTGTCGCCCTGACATTTCATCTCGGGAGGTATGCTGTCTGCTGGGGGCCTGTATCTGAGATGTTACGGATTATCCGGCCCTCTGACTACTACCCCATGCTACTCATCCATGTGGGCACAAATGATACTGCGAGGTGTGATGCTGAGCCGATCAACAGTGACTACAGGGCTCTGGGAGTACGGGTGAAGGAATTTGGAGTGCAGGTGGTATTCTCTTCGATCCTTCCTGTCGAAGGTAGGGGCCCGGGCAGAGACAGCTGTGTCCTGGAGGTGAATGCCTGGCTGCAAGGATGGTGTCTCCAGGAGGGCTTTGGCTTCCTTGACCATGGGATACTATTCCAGGAAGGACTGCTGGGCACAGATGGCGTTCACCTTTCGAGAAGGGGGAAGACCCTATTTGGACACAGACTGGCTAACCTAGTGAGGAGGGCTTTAAACTAGGTTCGACGGGGACAGGTAAGCAAAGCCCACGGGTAAGTGGAGAACATGGAGACCTGAGAGATGGGTCGGAAATGGGAAGGAGTGTGAGCTATAATGCCAGAGAGAATGGAGGGTCAGGGCAAAACTGGGAGGCAAGGTCAAATCAGTATCTTAGATGCCTATATACAAATGCAAGAAGTATGGGTAATAAGCAGGAAGAACTGGAAGTGCTAATAAATAAGTACAATTATGACATTGTTGGCATCACAGAAACTTGGTGGGATAATACACATGATTGGAATGTTTGTATGGAAAGGTACAGCTTGCTCAGGAAGGATAGACAGGGAAAAAAGGGAGGAGGTGTTGCCTTATATATTAAAAATGAACATACTTGGAGTGAGGTGGAGATGGACATAGGAGGACGGAAGTGTTGAGAGTCTCTGGGTTAGGCTAAAGGGGTTAAAAACAAGGGTGATGTCATGCTAGGAGTCTACTACAGGCCACCTACCCAGGTGGAAGAAGTGGATGAGGCTTTTTTAAACAACTAACAATATCATCCAAAGCCCAAGATTTGGTGGTGATGGGGACTTCAACTATCCAGATATATGTTCAGAAAATAACACAGCAGGGCACAGACTATCCAATATGTTCTTGGACTGCATTGGAAACAACTTTATTTCAGAAGATCGAGAAAGCTACTAGGGGGGAAGCTGTTCTAGATTTGATCCTAAAATAGGGAGGAACTGGTTGAGAATTTGAAAGTGGAAGGCAGCTTGGGTGAAAGTGATCATGAAATCATAGAGTTCACAATTTTAAGGAAGGGTAGAAGGGAGAACAGCAAAATAGAGACAATGGATTTCGGGAAGGCGGATTATGGTAAGCTGAGAGAGCTGATAGGTAAGGTCCCATGGGAATCAAGACTGAGGGGAAAAACAACTAAGGAGAGTTGGCAGTTTTTCAAAGGGACATTGTTAAGGGCCCAAAAGCAAGCTACTCTGCTGCGTTGGAAAGATAGAAAATATGGCAAAAGACCGCCTTGGCTTAACCACGAGATCTTGCATGATCTAAAAATAAAAAAGGAGTCATATAAAAAATGGAAAGTAGGACAAATTACAAAGAATGAATATGGCAAACAACACAGGAATGCAGGGGCAAGATTAGAAAGGCAAAGGCACAAAATGAGCTCAAACTAGCTACGGGAATAAAGGGAAACAAGAAGACTTTTTATAAATACATTAGAAGCAAGAGGAAGACCAAGGACAGAGTAGGCCCACTGGTCACTGAGGAGGGAGAAACAGTAACAGGAAACTTGGAAATGGCAGAGATGCTTAATGACTTCTTTGTTTCGGTCTTCACCGAGAAGTCTGAAGGAATGCCTCATATAGTGAATGCTAGTGGGAAGGGGGAGTTTAGAAGATAAAATAAAAAAGAACAAGTTAAAAATCACCTAGAAAAGTTAGATGCCTGCAAGTCACCAGGGCCTGATGAAATGCATCCTAGAATACTCAAGGAGCTGATAGAGGAGGTATCTGAGCTTCTAGCTATCATCTTTGGAAAATCATGGGAGACAGGAGAGATTCCAGAAGACTGGAAAAGGGCAAATATAGTGCCCATTTATAAAAAGGGAAATAAGAACAACCCAGGAAACTACAGACCAGTTAGTTTAACTTCTGTGGCAGGGAAGATAATGGAGCAAGTAATTAAGGAAATCATCTGTAAACACTTGAATGTGGCAAGGTGATAGGAATAGCCAGCATGGATTTGTAAAGAATAAATCATGTCAAACCAATCTGATAGCTTTCTTTGATAGGATAACGAGTCTTGTGGATAAGGGAGAAGTGGACGTGGTATACCTAGACTTTAGTAAAGCGCTTTGATACGGTCTCGCATGATATTCTTATCAATAAACTAGGCAAATACAACTTAGATGGGGCTACTATAAGGTGGGTGCATAACTGGCTGGATAACCGTACTCAGAGAGTAGTTATAATGGTTCACAATCCTGCTGGAAAGGTATAACAAGTGGGTTCTCAGGGTCTGTTTTGGGACCGGCTCTGTTCAATATCTTCATCGATTTAGATATTTGCATAGAAAGTACGCTTATTAAGTTTGCAGATGATACAAAGCTGGGAGGGGTTGCGACTGCTCTGGAGGCTGGGGTCATAATTCAAAATGATCTGGACAAATTGGAGAAATGGTCTGAGGTAAACAGGATGAAGTTTAATAAAGACAAATGCAAAGTGCTCCCCTTAGGAAGGAACAATCAGTTTCACGCATACAGAATGGGAAGCGACTGTCTAGGAAGGAGTATGGCAGAAAGGGATCTAGGGGTTATAGTGGACCACAAGCTGAACATGAGTCAGCAGTGTGATGCTGTTGCAAAAAAAGCAAACATGATTCTGGGATGCATTAACAGGTGTGTTGTGAGCAAGACATGAGAAAACATTCTTCCGCTCTACTCTGCGCTGGTTAGGCCTCAGTTGGAGTATTGTGTCCAGTTCTGGGCACCGCATTTCAAGAAAGATGTGGAGAAATTGGAGAGGGTCCAGAGAAGAGCAACAAGAATGATTAAAGGTCTAGAGAACATGACCTATGAAGGAAGGCTGAAAGAATTGGATTTGTTTAGTTTAGAAAAGAGAAGACTGAGGGGGCACATGATAACCGTTTTCAGGTATCTAAAAGGGTGTCATAAGGAGGAGGGAGAAAACTTGTTCATCTTGGCCTCTGAGGATAGAACAGGAAGCAATGGGCTTAAACTGCAGCAAGGGAGGTTTAGGTTGGACATTAGGAAAAAGTTCCTAACTGTCAGGGTAGTTAAACACTGGAATAAATTGCCCAGGGAGGTTGTGGAATCCCCATCTGTGGAGATATTTAAGAGTAGGTTAGATAAATGTCTATCAGGGATGGTCTAGACAGTATTTGGTCCTGCCATGGGGGCAGGGGACTGGACTCGATGACCTCTTGAGGTCCCTTCCAGTCCTAGTATTCTATGATTCTATGAACACAGTATTTCCAATTTTTGTGCCTTTCCAGATTCCAGTGAACTTGGAGATTAGCTTGGAGATCAGTAAAGTGGCAGAAGCAGGGCAGGGTAAATGGATGATAATTAACAGTGGAATCAGCCCTAGGATTATGTCTAGCCCCAGTGCTTTTTGTTGTTACATAAATATGTGAAATTATCCCTTTGTTTAACAAATTTTCTTGCTAAAGTACCCACAATAAAAGCTCCATTTGTCTACAACTAGAGTCTCTAATGCACATTGATGAAATAGCACTTGATTAGTATATTACAGTGGTAGCACAAGTTATTTATTAGGCTATCACTAGATAACAGCAGATTTATTGTGCAGTTGCTATGGTTTCCAAAGACGATACTGTAGACTAATTACCTCAAACACTGTGTGCTATTGTATAATTCCATCACCTCTGCTGCGCCTATATTTGTACAGCAAACAAAATATTGATAATAGGCAGACTGAGAACACAATGATTTCCCTTTATAGGTTTCCACCAATTCCCAATTGTCTTTAGCATATTTACAATCTCTAGGCTTTACATTCTTCTTCCAGCTGCACAAGATCATAAATGAACTATAAATGCAAATATACAGGGGAATTTATCAAATACAAAGCAGCTTCAGTGTTGAATCATATTCTCCCCACTCTGTTTTTAAAACATGGGATTTCGTATCCATTGTTTGCTTGTTATGGAGAGATTTCTTCCCTTCCTTTCCTCACCAGGGAATCAGAGTTCCATCTCCAGGACAAACAGACCTTTAGAGAGTTAGGGTAGTTTCAGGGACCCTACATAAGAATACTGTTTTCCCCTCTCCTTGGGACAGCATGACTCCTTCAGGGAGCAACCTGAAGCAGCATAAACTCCCAATTGGACATCTGATCTGTCCCACACAGAACAGCTATTCCCTTGCTCTGTCCTTTCCCTGGCCTCTCCCCACTTCCATGCTACTTAGTCAAAATTCCTTGCAGTTTTGGCTTGCCTCTTATCACAGAATTGGACTAGGGTTTAGCTACAAAACTTCCTTAAGATTTTCCGTAAAATTAGATTTGTTTGGTTTATACAGTCCTCCAGATAAACTTCAGCTTTGCATGCAGCCCAAGTGCCAAAGTGAAATTTGCTAGGGTATTTCATCATCTGAGCTCAGCAGTCTAAGTCTAGGAATTTATTGTAGAATCTGATGTTTATTCAAATGAAACTGAGAGGTTCATCATAGTCTAGACAATTCACAGCAAATGTTTACAGTTTTTTGTTTTGTTTTTACCCTCCATCCGTTAGTATCTGCTAAAAAGCAGGACTTGATGGGTAGAAATGAGAATTATTTATTTATTATTTATTTATTCAAGCAAATTATTTACTTGAAAGTTTTTACTTCCATCTGTTTCTGTGATTGGATGTGCACAACAAGTATTCTGATGCAAGTACTCATATTTATTAGTTCAAAATTCACTTTCTGTAAATGTTCCCCAGCATTCACTTAAGTATGCTTTTTAGATTTTAACATTGCTAAATTATTCATGCTAGGTGCTCACATGTTTGACCTGATAAAAACCTACACAGACCAAACAATCACATAAGGGATGCAATCACACACTAAAACAAATTTGCTTAAAATAAACATGACGTCCTGTTTTTGCAATGTTAGACCTGCTTCAATTTTAAAAAGTCCTTACTGTGTCCCCAGCTTTATAAACTAATTTCTTTATTTAAATATTTAAACTAGAGGAATGGTATTCCCTACCTGTGTTCAAGACCTATTAACAACGTGTTTCACGTTCCTTACTCCTGCATAAATTTTGGTTTATTTGACTGAGCCACACATAGGAAATAATAATGAAACTCCCCAACCCAGTCCATGCATTTCATTTCTGTCCTTATCTGTCAAAGTGCTAGATGCCTTAAAAATACCTTAGATAGCTAATTATCTGGTGTCAACAAACTTCATTACCAAATAAAGTGCTAATAGGGTATTAGCTATTTGTTGATGACAGAATTATGTTCCTAGACAACGCATGTTATTAGTCTTGGATAATTCACATGGTTCTGATATACTTCTTTAATATTACATTAATGAAGAATGTTCTAATCTGAGGGAATATGTAAATATGGATAAGATTACCTAACAGAACTTCACAGAACACAAAAATCAAAGTATAAATCTAACTGTTAGATGTACATTGTATGAATGGTTGCATGAGGGAGTGAAACATTCCCAAGTTTTGAGGTTAAAAAAATAAAAATGTCTTAAATAGTCATGAAATACCACTTTTAGTATTACAGCACAGCATCTTAATAGCATTGTATTAAATGGATGTTGTCAAGCCATACCGAACAGACAGGAGACACATGAGACAGATTTAATCATATTATCAGATATCTGGAGCAACCTGACAGATAATAGTATACAGTGTTTATCCTGTATTTAGTTGAGGGGCTTCCTGCAGCAACTCCTCTTTTTTCAGCCCAAATCCCCCCCACCCAGCATATCAACAGCCAGGACCTTACCATCCCCAGGGGGCTTTTATCAGCTGCCCCTTTTTTTTTCATCCCAGTCTCTCCATTGCTGGGACCTTACAATCCACTCCTTTCCTACTGTGATGGAATTTATTTGGATTTGCAGTGACACAGGTGATATTAGAATTACTTCTACAGTACTTTTTTATCGTAAATTTATTTAAAATTAAATTCATTTATACATAACATTTGATGTTGCCTGTTTTAATAGTTAAAGCTGAAGTTTAACTATTTTTCCCTGATCATGTCAGATTTGTTTATGTCATCCTCGGTGGATTATTTTAATTCTTCCTTCTTAGAATTTCTCTAAGTTATTCATTGAGTGCTCTCTAGTTTAAATAGTAACAACATACTCGCTAGCATCTTGTGAAACACATTGTCAATCTCATACAGAAAATGGACTATTAAAAAACTAACCTTCCCACTGGCCTTTTGCCAGGTAACACAAAGCACATTTTATATACTTAGCTCTGATGGACAATAGCTTGCGATGCACTGCTTTATAACTATTCTGTATGCCTAGTTCATAAGCCTTAGCTGCAGCTGAGTACTTAGTGTAGGTCAGGGGAGCAGAGCAAAGCTGCTACTGTTTCTACTCTCCCTCTCCTGATCCTCTCATGCAATAGTGCGAACTATCATGATTTTTATCATAAGTCTTGCTTTCTTTTAAGCCCTAGTAGATCAGAGATTGCACAAGGATCTCAGTATTTTTCAAAGCACATTTCTAACTCTCATGCTTGCAGAGAAATGTTTGAAAAATGAAACAAGTGCTATGTAAAGCCTCAGAAGTCAGAAAGCAAAGGACCCTCCCTCATCATAGTTTGCTTAAAAATCATGAGGATTTATTTAATTTCATGATTTTTGCACATTTGGGGCTAACAGTACCGCAGATGACTGAGAGCCAGGTAATTTAATGTCACATGTTAAAATAGCCTGATGACTTTTCTAAGCTGCCCCAAGAGCTATTGTGACAGATGGATATCAGCCTGTAGATGTATGTACATGACCTCTCCCCCATGTCATAATCCCTCTGCTGGAAGTTGAGAGGAAGGTGCTGTAAGAACCACTGAGATAGATCTGTACCACCAAATGGGTTTTCCTAATTAAGGGGAGTTCTTTTTAGGTGAGCCAAGTCACCTTTCAAGTTGGTTTCTGTGGATGGAGTGGCATAAAGTTACTGCAGAGCAGCTGAGGATCCAGCCCAGAACCTGTAGGGTACAGAATACTGAGGAAGGCTTCACATGCCATTTGGCCTCACCACAGAGGGGAAGCAAAATGACAGAAGGAAGATTTAAAATCTGATAAATGCAAATCCCCGAGTATTAAAATGGACTTCGCATGTCAGTGCAGATTCTGAGACGTATCACTGTAGTGTCAGACACTGCGAGTGCTACAGTACCAGTAATTATTGTGTTGCTGAATATACTAGGCATAGTCCCAGTCATCAGATGGCTTTCTTCTTTGAGAGCTGCTGACATTAGGTGTTAATTATCTGAACTGAAAGGGATGTTTGTGTGGGGCGTAACTGGAGACCAGGGCTGACTGGCTAACATGGCTACGTAGTGGCACAGGCTATATCTTTTGATCAGAACTAATCCTGTGAGGTGTTGAGAACCCACAACTCCTACTGAATTATTGAGATTTGAGAGTTCTTATCACACTGCTGGAGATCTCGAGACTTAACATTTGTGAATATATTTCACCTGTCCACACCTCACTAACCCAAGAATCTAATAAAATGAGAGCAAGCCTTGGAATTAGTTCAGAGGAAAATAAAATGCTTCTTTGCATAAGAAGCCATAGACACTTCTATTTTCATTTAGATTTGAATGAAAACCCATGTATATTTAGCTCCAGAGAAAAGAGAGCATTAGCAAACTACTATATAAACATAATATACCAATGAGGGAAGTATTTTCTCATCTCTATTGTATATTAAATACATTTAACATTCTGTGATGAGCATGTTAGGAGGAGAATTCAGCATCCAAAACCTTTTTCCTAGGTAAAGATGCTGCATGATTGACAGACCACATTGTTGGGTGGGCCACAGTGCCAGGACAGGGAGACTCAGCATATTGGTCTGTTGGGAGGGCGGGGAGGGAGAGACATGAATGAGCTCAAGTACATCCGGT
This sequence comes from Rafetus swinhoei, assembly GCA_019425775.1. Lineage (NCBI taxonomy): Eukaryota > Metazoa > Chordata > Testudines > Trionychidae > Rafetus > Rafetus swinhoei. The sequence goes on from CM033449.1 coordinate 46,596,434, forward strand.
GAAACATAGGGTCCGCTGTGATAGCTTTCACTCAGGCTCACTCTCTGTGTAACATGATGGGGCATTTGTCCCAAATAAAAGGTTTAATCAGCAGCACTCAATCAGTTAAACAGGAAGGAAAAGTATTCCCCCTAATTTTCAAACAGTTCCTAAGAAATAGTCCTGAGATACCATCCAGGTCTTATTAGTTAACAGGCTAACCTGCTCTGGTGTCAGCTGCTTTGAGAAATGCTGTCACTGCTGCTTGCAGAATTATAGTGTGAGCAAATGGATCCCACAGGATAAATAACAGGTCAGGCTTTATTTGGTGTTGAGGCAAAACAAGCGTATAATTAAACTAAAGGTAACTGGCATTTAGAATAAAATATAAATACAAATGTGATTTCCCTTTTTATCAAAGCCATCATTTTATATACTTCGTCAGAATGCTCAAGTACATCTATTTCACTTGAGTAAGAGGCATTAACTTGCTTTCCCATCAAACTCTTTCCTTCCTGGCTACCAGATAGATCCCCTCTTGGATTTTAAGTGGTAGGGAAGGCAGATTTATGCCATAACAGTGACCTAAGAGATTAGAAAGTCATAGACATTGCAACAGATATTGAGAATTCTTGTGAAGACACACAGTATTCCCAGTTGATTTGCTGTCTGGTTAATGAGCCTGTAAATTGAATTAGTTCACTCTAAATGCTTAGAATCCACGCTGAAATGAAAAAAAATGAGATCACAGTAGGACAAAACTATAGTGGATGGAAGCTGTGCTTGATTTTGTGCTCAGTGTATCAGGCACTAAAATAAGACTAAAATAATATTTTAAAATAGCAGTACTAACTCACAATGTTATTACCGAAATGAGAGGGATCTTTATTTCCCTCTCTTTTCCCTGATGCAAAACTGCCTGCATCTTCTTCCTTGAAGACATGTCTTCAGTTGACTTGTTTATTTTAATGGCAAAATAATGGCTAGTGGAAGAGAATTATAAATTAGAGTGATGAATAACCTATAGTCATGATAACTTCTATGTACTGAGCTCTGTAGAAGGTTAGACAGTAGTTTAACATTTCCTTGTGAATTATTTTAGGCAACAACATGAGAAAAAAAACCCTGTGTTTTACTTTTTTCCCCTCTCTGCCTTAGATTAAAATGCAGATAGCTATTTTTCTGGTAAAATGTTTTCTCTCCCCTTATACTTGTTTGTGGTATTCTTCTCACCTTGGATGCACCTGCTCATGGACTATACTAGAGCATGCCAGATCGCACCATAAGAATGGTGCTGACAGAATCTTAACCTTCAGATTATTAATCCTTCCACCTTTCACCCATACAAATCTAACCTCATTTTCTGAGAGCCCGTCTCCATGGGGCCAGGAACCATGTTTGTTGAGGCAGTTTTAAAAACCCTTCTAAAATTGGTTTTAGTTCACTCAGTATAAATGGGGTTTGATCAGTCAGTGAGGTAAGTGTTTTCTAGACAGTCTGTCCATGCTTCCACTGGATGATGAGAGTTAACTTGAGCCAAACCAAACCAGCTGAAACCAAACCAGTTGAAAAACCACATTTAGAAACAGTTAAATGATCACCATTTCCAGACTAGCATCAACAGAGCCTAAATGGCTTAATGAATGAGCTGTCTTAGCTCAGTCACTAAACAGAATTGCCCTAATAACTTGCTCCAGGTTTCTTTCAGCTTTCACAGTTCATGCCAAGACTCAAGCTGTTGACGATTATTTCTGTTATAGTGAAATATCAAACCAGTCTCATCTATTTCAAGTCCATGAGCAGCTTCTCTCTCTTGAGGTACTTTGGGATTAGACACATTTACGAAGACCATTGTTGATGTTTAAAACTACTGAGAGGAATGCAGGCTGAAGATGGAGGACAGATTTCTTATTTGAAAACAAAGCAGATAATTAGTATTATTGCTTCTTTCCAACTGTGATTTGATATACTAGTGTAGAGTTCCTAAATTTAATACTGATGTAGGCTCAGGATCATATTATTAGCTAAACAGTGAAAGAATTATCCAGGCACTAGACTAGATTTTCCACAATCATTAACTACACAAAGAATTGGAGAATGAACATTTGGTTGGCAACAATGCCTATGTGAAAGCCTCACTCGGTATCTCACTCATGATGGAGGAGATCTAAATGTTATTATTTATCACTGTAGTATGGAGGTGTCTAAAATAAAACATGATCACAATAACTTTAAATTACTGAGAAATAAAAATTATGGGGAAAAAACATTAAAGGTGAAATTGCCACATCAAATTCACAGGGTCAAGATGAGAAAAGCCATGCCAGTTTCTGCTTCAAAGCAGAAACGTGACTTATGAAGTTTCATAACACATCACATTTGCATTAACTTTAGGGCAGGGGTGCCCAATTTTTTGAACCACCAGAATATTTCATAAGGCCTGTGGTTGCCCAGCTCTGAAGGCAGAGTAGAGAGTGGTGACTGCTGGCCAAGTGTCCCGTTCTGAAGGCTTCACTGCCACCAGCAGCATTGGAGAAGTATGGATGATATTGTATAGTGTTGCCACACTGTTGCACTGCTGCTGGCAGCAATGCTGCCTTCAGAGCTGGGTGCTCAGTCAGCAGCCAGTGTTCTCTGCCCACCCCGCCAGATCATTATTTGAAGAATAGAAGATATTGGTGCAGATTTAAAAGAACAACCCTGGGAAAAAATAAAAAATTTAGAGATTTTTTCAGTGGCTTTGAATGAAAGCAATGAATTACTGGCAGTTCTCAGCTGCCAATTTTCATTTGTGGAACATAAAAGGCATTTCAAATCATTGAGAAGCTTGTTTAGACACTTCATGGGAAAACTACAGGTTGGACTCCCAAAACTGGAACTCTCTGATCTGGCAGGACCATGGATGTTCCTGGACTAGGGAGTCCTCTCTGGGAACCCTAGTGGCAAGGGAAGCTGTGGCAGCCCAGATAGCAGGGCAGGAGCTGGGGCCGCATCCGTTGTGGCAGCCCCAGTAGCGGGGCCAGGGTTGGGGTTACAGTAGCTGCGGCAGCCCCAGTAGTGGGGCTGGGGCCATGGCAGCCCAGGCTGCTGGGGCCACAGCAACCTGGCAGCTGGGCAAGGTGGGCAGCTAGGGCAAGCAGTGGGGAGAGGCAGTGGGTTGGGGAGCTGGTAGCAGGGGACCTCCTCTGTCCAGCAATTTCCCTTGTTCAATACTGGTCAGGTCCCGAAGGTGCCGGATCAAAGAGGTCCAACCAGTACATGTGAAGACTGAGATTTGCCAACACTATTAGTGAACTAGGTCTGTCTTGCTGGAGTGATAGTGGATGGGGCTAAGAACACGGTAGGCTTGACTGATTTGGCTGGTGCATAAGGAGCCTGTTTTGTAAAAAGCTGTGAGACCATTAGTGATGTATTGTAATTTTCACTAACATGCTCTGTGTGACAAAACTCTAAACTTGGAAAATACATGTACTGAAAAGTGAGGTGCCCACTGCAAACTCAATCAGGGCACATGGGTTGAATCACTTCTGATTTCTAACATTCGTGAAGGGAACAGATTCAGAATATTAGGTGTGCTGTACTATAGTGAAGTACATTGACTCCATTGCAGAAACATGCTCAAACTTTTTTTGCCGTGTGGAATGAAATCAATATGTTCATTAACAATGTACCCAGTCACTCAGACTTGAGTGGTTGTGTGATTTGCCAATTTTTACAGCAGTAACAAGCTATTTAAATTATCTCAATTTGTAGTTGCAAAGAAAGGCTTGTTTCACAGTTACATTCAGATGGCAAAGCCTTTCAAGGAAAACTGAATCTCTTGGAACACTCAGAGAGGGGAACACTATAATTTTCCTTCCTGTAAAAAACTCTCCAGGATGAAAAGGTCCCATGTGCCCAAATATTAACATTACTGGACCTCTTTGATGAGACTTTTGAGGGCAGATTTTCCAACTTCAAGACACATGCAAGCATCTATTTGAAAATCTCTTTGTTGCTAACGGGAATAATGTCTCTGCCTCTCTGCAAATAGAGCTGAGTTGCTATTTAATTTGTATTTAAAGAACATGTTTCACAAAAAGAAACTGGTAGAGTTTTACTCACTGCTGTCCAATAGTCAATTCCAAAATGTGCACAAATTTGGTAGGTGAATGTGCACAATTTTTGGCAGCACATACATCTGCTAACAAACTCAGTTCTGAAGCTTAATAAGTCTATGCTGTGGTAACGCCCAGCAGCTAACCACTTGCACACTGTACTTCGGATGTGTCTCTCTCACTTGAAGCCAAATTTCAACAGACTGCTTGCTAAGAAACAACCTCACAATTTTCACTAACTCAACTCTTTAGGGAGAAGCTTGACTGTTCTCTGCCTCTCTTTCTGATACATGTTTTAGGCACTAGATATTTTTAATAGTTTTTTTCTATGTACAGTATTGTCTATCTAACTACATACAAAACAAGGTTTATGTTTCCTTCCTGTGTAGTATGGTTGGGCAACACAAAGGGAACATGGTCTGGCCAAAAAAGGGTAATTTACACTCCTACATACAAATGTCTTATTGCATGTTTATATACAAATGTCTTATTGGTAAGACTACGGACATTGCCAATCCAGAATATCAGGTTGGTTATGGACGCTCCCTGGCTGATGGACAATTTCTACATGAAATTGATTTGATAGGTAGAAGAAAATGTAATAATTTGAACTTGGCTCATTTAACCAAGATTTTCAGTGTTTTAATACAATCATTTAATTAAATATCCTTGTGAGACAAGTTGAACTAACTTCACTCAGAAATAAAATATAGCCAACTCTGTAGTACAATTCAGCAGCTATTTAGCAGTATATGACTAAAATGCTTTCGTATATGACGTGAACTGCAGGAGAACTTTAACACCACAGAGTGTTGTTATCCGAGTTGGAATTTGGTGTGAATATGAGCAAAAAAATGCCTTTGGAGCCTTCTTTAATATTTATATTTTGGAACTACAAGATGACTAAAGGTGGGTTAAGATTTCTGTTTTACTTCTGAATTGAGTGATTGTATTTGGAGTAACATAATAAACCATAATGTTATATAGGAATCCTCTAATTCTGTTTGTGCTTCATAAATAATGAGTAGTAGGAGCAAGTGCATCATTTAAATAAATGGTACCTGAAAGTCTACATTTTGCCACACAGTTAGTCCTAATCTCAGAAAATGTTATTATTTTTATATTAAAGATGTAACTCTTGACCCATAATCCTAACATAAAAAGATTTATTTGTGAAGGCTGACAGACACACACACACACGAGAACTTGGAGCAGTGTGTACTTTGGAAAACAGAGAGACTACAGATGGAAAAGGTGCTTATGTTTTATACGGAGCTATGAGAATGGAAGTGTCTGTGTGTAATGTCAATGGTGTCTTTGTTATCTTTGATGAGGAACAGTGTATATATCCTGAAAACACCACACAGGAAAAGCATATACTGATGAAAATGTGCATCACTTTCGTTCCCAACAAATAAGCGCCAAAAATTCCTTTAACCATTTGGAAATGGAACAATAATAAACTCAATACTAAGATCAAAGAAAATATTTGATCTAGCGATCACCACCATTTGCCTGTAGCATGTAGGTAATCCTTGGAGTTATTTCATCCAAATCTGATCTAATTTGGTGCGATGTGGACTGTGAGATCTGATAGTGATCAGATCAGAAGATGGTATAGCTGTATGGCAGGTTTCAAACAAAATGCTTGTAAACTGGATTTTTAAAAAGCTAGTTTCACTCTTGGGAAGCTCCGAGTTACAATGGTGATTAGCAGGCATATGAGACTGAGCAGAACAACCCAAGCCAAAGTCATTCAGAATTCACAAACATATTTGCAAACTATTCACCTGCTTCTAGTTCCACCATTTGGCACAGTTAACACAATTTGACAAAGCAAAAACAGAAAAATTGCATGATGTTTGGCATGTCGGACACAGAAAACAACTTTTTAATTTTTTAATTATTGTCTCGGTTGATATTTGGGAACATTTTTGGATTTAATATTGTGAGCTTGGGTGCTATTGTGTGTTGGTTTGCGATATGTAGCCATAGCCCTAAGGAGAAGACTTGTGTCTTGTAGAGCTTCACTGCTACCGAGGCTGCTTTGGATGTGTTCGGGACTCACTGTCCTCTCCCAGATGCTCTGTTCACAAACAGTACTTAGTCTCCATTAAGGGCTGGTGGAAAGGTGCAGTGAGTTTGGAGTTCTTTCAAAGACACAGGCCTACTCCTTGAGTGATGCTGTCTCCAAGATCTCGATGGACCCCAGGTGATCCACAATGCTTGTGCAAACCCATCCTCAACTCTCCCACTGGAAAAATTTAAAGAAAACTGTGAGTGGGATTTTGCAGTTTCTGTCTCCAGTCCATAAAATTACACTTAAAGAGGTAGGAGGACACACAGAGTACAAGCCTATAGTTTTTCTTTAAAAAATTATAGCTTCCCATCAGTTCAAGTTTGTGTGTGCAAGGGGTATACTATTACTCACATATGTTTCACAATGATGTTGATTGCAAGTCTTAGAGGGAACACTATCTATATTCCATGAAGCAGCCAATATTTTCTATCCTTGGGCAGGTTGAATTTTTTTTTAAGTGGGTTGACATTTCTTATGTGTAACTCCAATATTGAGGTAGTGTGTGGATGTGTACCAGCAATACAAAATTATATATATTTTAAACAGTCCATATTTGTGGAAGAAAATATATTAAAATAATGCTTACTATATTTAATATGAAATCAAATAAAAAAGAAAATTAACACTACCCTTGGAGTACATGTATCATCATCCTGTCTAATAACTCAAGCTAGTAAACACAACAAAATGCATATTATCCACGCATAGCTCAGCTTTAAGATGCTAAACAAATCTATCAATCAACTAGAAATAGTATTTGCAAGGAGAGCATGACTAATACAATATTTACCGACACTGGAAAGGAGAGGAAAAGGCATTAATTAAGGCTTATAAATTTCTCCAGCGAATATTTAGGAGCCATGCTATACAAGAACAAGTGACAGAGACCTGTGAAAAGAGATAAAAGTTCTCTTGGTTTGAAATTTTCACCTTGTGTGTGTCACCAACTCAAAGAGTAGAAGCCCCAGAACAAATTAACACAAAGCTTCAGGGTTTATAGACAGATGTATGTTTCAAAGAGCTTGCAAATAAGGTTTCATTCTACAAACAGCTGGCATCACACCTAGTACTTGCTACCTGTGAGTCAAAAGAGTCAGAACTCTACCACATAGCAAAGATCTGGCCTTAATTCAATACAATATACCTTGTATTAATTAGTAACACAGGATTTTAAAAAAATCATTAAGATCTAAAACTCTGATATCTACAACACTCCAAAACATTTTGTTAAACAAATCATTTTCTTTCTTATCTTAAGCCATTAACATGTACATAAACTTTGTTTGAAATGTAATCCTGCAAATGTCCTAGCACATGCACACCCCATGCTTTCCCCCCTCCCTTCAGTCCAGCCAGAGAGGACTGCAGCAAGTGAGTCAGGACACCCCAAACAAACAGCCCCTGCCTCCACATCACTGCACAGATGCCAGCACCCACTCTACTGGGAGGACCAGCAATCACAAGAAATAATTTCAGCAAAACATCTGGATTAGCAGATTTTTGGGAGCTATGGATACCTTCTGGAGTATTGTTCCTTTCTCCACTTTATCCATTTGGCAATAATACATCTAGCTGAGCTATCAAGGCCACGTTCCAGAGAAAGGCTTAGCATACCAGTTAGCATTTATGACATACTGGTGAAAGCTGTGTTCAGTTGGTAAGAGCTATTGATTTTCTTCTCTGCTGCAGCAAAACATTGATAAAAAGATCAATTCCTCTTGCTACAGATTTTTGCTATAAAATGCTCCATGCTACCAAAACAAGAATCTAAGTGTGTTCATTCCCTCCATTGTTATAAAACCAGTCTATTTTATTTTTGACATTTCAAATACCATTCTCAATTATTTTACCTTTTCAGTGGCAACTTGAAAAATGGGGGAAGTGTAAAACAATAGTTGCAGGAAAAGCAATGTATACATTCAATGCCACACTAATCATTGGTAAGATTTGTAGTTATCAGATACTGCGTTATGAGTTTTAATTTTAAGTTAAAACTCTTGGCAAGCCAGTTAGATATTAACACATATGATATTATCACAACCTACATGACTATAATCAGTGAGCAATGATTTCTGTTGTGCAGCAAGCATTAAATCTTATTTCCTGGAGTTAGTCACATGACCTCACAATAATCAGATGTGGTAGACAGATCACAGGAGGGCATTCTTAAAAATTCCATTAGTTTGAAAGAGTTTATTGGTTCCAAGAATATTCCCTATTTTGAAAATGGGAAACTTGGCTGAAAATGCAATCTCTCAACTCACTCACTGTATTAGCATCATATAAAGAGACATAGGCCAAGATTTTTTTAAAATGTGGTGTCTGAAATAAGACTCCAAAATTCACACCTATAAATCTAAATAACTGATCTGATTTTTCAAAAGGACTGAGTACCCAGCTCTTAAAACTTTTTGGCAAACCATAGTCATGTTGTTCATTATTCTCATGGACTGTAAAAGGATCAGTCTGATCTCATTTCATCTTGCTTTGCAGACTAGGACAAAAACACCTATGAAGGGTCTATACTACTGAGCTGTGGCTTGTCAGGAATGTGACAAGATATGATTAAGGACTGACACAGCTATGCTGCCAAAAGCCCCTTGTGCGTTGGCTGTTATACCTAATTTCACTCAAGGGTGAAGACTGCAATAAGCTCTGTGGGCATTTGGCTGTATATCCCGTGTCCACACAAGAAGTGCTTTGCCACTATTGTTAGAGAAGAAACAGGCGACCTGGGAGTGGGTAGGGTAAAAGGAACTGCTTTATTGCCCACACACGTTTACCTCAGACATTCAACACAATGTCTGAGTGGCAACAACCTGGTGCTAATCACACCCTTTTATCTATTTTAGTATGTTAATTTACACATCTAGCACTACTTTACCTAAAACCTAATTTAGTAATGTTAACTCCTACACAATGAATATTAATAAGCAGGTGATGAATACAATTATACCCACCCCTGTTTGTTGTTTACTGGTTGTTAGTTGAATCATCATTACATACTGTCTTAATCAGCAGTGTATAGGGAGGGAGAAAGAGCTTTGACCCTGAAAATGTTTTTACAGACAAGTACAAACACAAAACAAGACACTGTTCAGTGCAACCATCTTCCAAGGCTGCCAGTACAAAAGGGAAAAACATGTTTAAAGGACAATGGGAATGCCTATTCTGGCTAGACTCCTTACCCACTGATGTATAGTCATCCCAGACCCCTATTAATTTTTATATATCCCAACAGCTATGATGTACTGGTAGAACTGTACCAGCAAAACCTTTCCAGGTTAGATATGTTAAGGATTAACTCTTACGGTGAATCTACACAGCACAGTTATTTCGAAATAATGGTAGTTATTTCGAAATAACAATGTGAGTGTCTACACAGTAATTCCGTTATTTCAAAATAATTTTGAAATAACGGACGGCTTATTTTGAAATCTGTGAACCTCAGTCCACGAAGAATGACGCTTATTCCGAAACAGCTATTTCAGAATAGCAGTAGTGTGGACGCTCCACTGCTGCTATTTTGAAATAGCTCTTCCCCAGGGCCATTCAAAAGTAATTACTCCCCAGTGCCTCCTGGAGTGCTAAATTGAGGTAGCATGTCCACATTAGGGAAGCCTGCCTTGGACTAATTTTGAGGCTTCCCTGTAGTGTAGATATTCTATTTTGAAATAAGCTATTTCAGAATTTTTTTTCCAAAATAGCTTATTTTGAAATATGCATGCTGTGTAGATGTACCATTATTGTCTACCTTAGCACTTCTTTTAAAATAATGTAGCCATTTTGGTCTTATTTTGGGTACTGCTGTAAAATATGATTGGAGACAATGCAATCTCAATACCTGGGCCCTAAATTTCTTAGCTTCTATCTTCATTGTCAGCCATGCCACTTTTGCTTTTTGGATAAGGTCTTCACTGTGTGCAGGGGCACAAAGGGTATGTCTAGACTACATGCCTCTGCCGGCAGAGGCATGTAAATTAGACTACCCGACATAGTCAATGAAGTGGGGATTTAAATATCCCCCACTTCATTAAAATAAAAATGACCACCGAGTTGTGCCGGCTCAGCTGATCGTCAGCACAACGCGGCAGTCAAGGCGCGGATTCGTCGGCAAGGAAAACTTTTGCCGACCGATCCTGTAAACCTCATTTCAGGAGGCATAAGGGATCAGTCGGCAAAGGCTTTCCTTGCCGACCGAGCCACGTTTTTACTGCCGTGTTGTGCCGACGATCAGCAGAGCCGGCACGACTCGGCGGCCATTTTTATTTTAATGACTGGGGGATATTTAAATCACCGCTTCAGTGACTATGTCGGGTAGTCTAATTTACATGCCTCTGGTGGCAGAGGCATGTAGTCTAGACATACGCAAAGAGTGAGGGAAAAGTTTTGCCCTTTCACTTCCTTCCACACTTGTGAGGAACTAAGCATAGCCTAGCCTCAAATTTTGATTTACTAATTCAATTAGCCCTTTAATTTGTAAGAAGTACCGAAGTATTGCACAGAGTTAGAAACACAGACACATAAATCTTTTACTTCACTTATTTAAATACTTGTTTGAATAAACAATCCATTTTTGAATAAAAATAGTTACAAAAAACTTTAAAAAAAGTGCCAAATATAAAACTGTACTTACCAACCTTTGTGCATTAAAACAGCAAAACAATGCCAGATTTTTTTTTCAAATTAGTCATTTTCCAGTATAAGCAGCTACCATGCCTACCTAATGGTTGCCAGCACAAACTTAAGTAGATAGCAGAATTCCCCAAAGGGTGGCTGGATTGGCCCTCTGTGTCCTCCTGGATATTATTTTTACCTTAGGGCCTGTAGACATCTGTTTTACCAGGTGAGCCAAAGGGAAGATTTCTTTAGCTGAACCATTGGGAAATGCACTACATTTGCCTCAGCCGGAGGCTTGTTTATTCTATGTAGTCCAAATGATCTTCCTCTCCACCTCCTCACGGGCAATTCATTTCATATCTTTTGTTGCTATTATTATTGCGTATGGTCTTGAATAACCTCACTTAATTCACACAGGAAAATCAGGACCAGATTTTCAAAGGTTCATGCATTGACCACATCATTCACTTCCTAGGAAGAAGTGTGTTTCTGAAAAATCTAGGGCCATGTTCTCTTTCCTATTATCCATTTATTAAAAATTACATATAACAGTGATATGATCTCGGGTTGCTCTTACCATACCAAAGCCTACAGCCAGCTGCAAATAAATACCATGATGTACTCAAAAGTTAATATCACAAGAGATGTCAGTAATTCATGCCACATGACTACTAATGAATACTTTTATGCAATAGCTATTACCTTCACATTTGCTATAGGTAGTTAATAATCTGAAAAAAATTAAAACATTCATAGCATGTGTAAATATGGTATAAAGGCCTCACTTATAATGAACAAGAAAGAGATAACAGTTTGTCATTTGGTAAGCTGCCCTATAAAGTTTATTACATGAGTGCAAGTGAAGTAGACATTTATTTTAATCTAGCTATTATCATTACCTTTTCATGATTTTAATATGTTACCTTCCAGTGCAGTCTCTTTTCTATGCTTCAATTTCCTATTTACTTCTATTTTTACATGACTAATTCTAACAGTTCTTTGTTACCTTTGCTTTTTAGGTCACACTTCTACCATCCGCTAGACTCTTGTAAAGTCCTTCTGTATGGTATTTTTTAAAAAAGCATATCAGAAGAGCTAGTCACTGAATGATCTTTGTCGATCCATAGTCCTTAGCTAGATTCTGCTTTATCTGTGTGGATTTTATATTGCTAAAGTCCAGTCTATGTAATTTATGGTCCTCTCCTGAAGACAATGACAGCTTTACATTGCTCATATCGGCTAAGATTTAAAAATGAACTCACAGAACTGAATGATACCAGGGAATATGCACTAAACTTTCAAATATGCAAATCATGGACCAGATCCTCAGTTGCTGTAAATTGTCAGGACAGTTGAAGTAAATGGAGCTAAGTAGATTTAAACCATCTGAGATCAGGCTTGTTACTTTCAAAATCTGGTTTCAAAGGTGTGTATTTGGTATTCTCCTTCAGTTCTCTTGGTACATTCACTGGCTTAGTTATGAGGTTTTCACCACCGATTTTATTCCTCCATTAGTTTCTGCATGATTCAAGCTTTCATCTTAAAGCCATTAAATTTTTGCACTCATCTGGTAAAAGAAGTAGCTTTTCACAAGTAGATCAATACAATGCTGTTTTCTTGAGCCTGCAGAATGATGGACTGAATCAATAGCTTTAACAGGAGTATATACTGCTCCGTTCATCTCAGCTGGATGATAACTCTGAAGCATAATGAAGTCAATCCAAGTGTCAATAACTTAACCTTTTCCACTATAGAACATGTTAATTAGTAGGGACATCAAGCTAACATGCTTAACTGGTATTTTGAGATGTGGTGATGGATGGAGATGCACTCCCTACATCATTTTCTAAAGTGTGCTTCTTGGTTAGTGGCAAGTCTCTGGAGTGCTCTCTTATATATTTCCTTCCTGTTGCCTTCAAGAGCAATAGAGGAGGGAAGGGAAATTATCATTGGACTTCCCTGCCTCCTGAATAGGGGAGAAAAAATAACCTCTCCCCCTGAGATTGCCCTCCAAATATAAAGAGTCCCTGCCTCAGTTGCTGATAAGTAGCCAGCAGCTGCCACTCTTCTTCCTCCTCCCTGACATTCTTTTTATTCTCATTTCACAGTTGGGAAGAAGGAAGAGAGTAGTTAAGAAGGAAAGAATTAAAAACTAATCTTTAATTAAAAATTATAGCCGGAATGTGTTCAACCAAAATTGGCAAACTTAGCTGTTTTGGAACCTGAGGAAGAGAGAGAGAGAGAAAGAAAGAGAGAGAGAAAGACTATCCGACTTCAACCTCTTTTGCCAACAGGAGGAAGAAGAGGATTTGCTGCCAATGATTCTCAGGGAAGTTAAAATTTGGGTCTTGCACTGATGTAAGAGTAGGCTGGTGCTAGGTTGGGATGTCTGGGAGTTAAACCCAAGGGAAGGAAGGAAGAATTTTGGGTGCATGTAGGGGATCTGGGAGTACCATGCTGTGAACCAGTCAAATTTGAATTAGCCCTGCATTTGTTCATATTACAAATCTACCTACCAACCTACCCTGATCAAATCGTGTAAGAAAACATACATTTTTTCTGTGCTTGATAGTCTTAGCTCCGTGAGTGCCCAGGATTGGAGTGGTAACAGTATACTGACAAGCATTTAGGAAGGTAAAGAAGTTCTCACCATGTATCAGCACCATGGCTTGCTTTCTTCAGTACCATGCATCCCACGTTTTCAGAAGGAATAAAAATCAATCCTCATGAAAATGAATATAGAGACTGAAATGAACCAGAGCCTTCTTCACGAGAGGTTTAAAACTGTAAAAGTGAATGTTATATTCATGTACTGTATTTCTATGTCTAGTAGAAAAATTCAAATTGTAATTTAAAACATTCTTTCCAGGAGACAGGCCATAAAAAGTAAAGGTGGCAACCCACCCCTCTTCCCCCCAAAAAACCAAAAAAACCTTGAATTGAAACATTTTAGAAAGAGAGAAATAGGAGAAGAGCAAATGTTCACTCAGCACTGAACATCAGCAGTGAAAAGTAAAAGCACAAAAGAGAAAGAACATTGTGATGAGGTGTACCAGCTCCACACTGGGAAAGCTGAGCCTACCCAGGCTCACCTGGCTAAAGTAGCCCTGCCCCCGCACCCTGCTGGGCATGCTCAGACTGCAGCCCAGGTATAAAAGCCTAGTGGGAGGCTCAATATGGGCTAGCTGCTGAGGAGAAAGGAGGTACTGCCCGAGCACCTACAGGTGAACTCCTGGAGAAACCAGACCTGGAAACCAGCCAATGAGACCCCTATACGACAGAAGGAAATTGGCAGCAAGGAGGCCCGGCCAGAGCTCCTGCAAGGCATCCGCAAGATGGACTGGATCTGGAAACCAGCCAGCGAGACACCTGCACGACAGAGAATTTGGAGGAAGGACCCTGGAAAGAATCCAGCGGAGAATGGTAGGAAGTAGCCCAGGGTGGGATATTGTGTCCCATGACTCTCAGCGTGTTGTGGTGGGATTCCCTGCCGAGAGAGCAGTAGGATGACCCACTGCTAATAGGGCCCTGGGCTGACACCTGGTGGAGTAGGGAGGGTCCCTGGGTCCCCCTATCACTGCCTCAATCCCAGAGCTGGGAGGCCAGCACCCATTTCCTAAAGACTCCAGCAGCTAGGCCGCACTGCCCTGGTAAGAGGGCCATTTCCTAGAGGCTCCTGCTGCTAGGCCACATTGCCCTGGTGAGAGGGGTGTTTCATAGAGGCTCTGACTGCTAGGCTGCACTGCCCTGGTGAGAGGGGAGTCAGGGTATAATCACAATTGTGTTGCAGGAGACATGAGGCTGGTTGCGGTCCCAAGAAACCCAAGGACTTGGCAGCGCCCCCCTGAGAGAGGGGTGAGTGCACTACCCTGTGACATACTGTGATGGGACATTGGGCTTCCCTGCAGTGGAGCCCGCCACTCCCTGTACTTACCAGGTGGCCGCAGAGGCGCTCTGCGGCAGGGGAACGGCTCCCCTGCGGAGTTGCGAGGGTTGCTCACGGGCTGCTCCTGGCACATGCGCAGAAGTGTTCAGCGCCTAGTGGCAGCTGGGAGAATCTGCACCGGCGCAGGTATCCGGGAGAGGCCGGGCGCGAAGTTCAAAAGGCTGCTTGGGAGGGGGAGGAGAAGGACGGGATGGCGGAGGAGCCAGAGGAAGGATGTGGCAGTGGAGGAGCTGTACGGCGGGACTGAGCCTGGTCCATGGAGCAGCGCAGAAGGTAGGAAGAGACCAAGGACAGGGCAACCCGGAGCCCACGGGTTGGTGAGTTGCTGGGTACATTCCCCACCAACCGAGCAGAGGGAGGACGCCCCTGCTCTTAGGGTCCTGGGTCGAGGCCTGGAGTGAGGGAGGGCCCAGGTCTCCCTACCCTCCTTGCCCAGGAGAGGTGGATAGCCAAATGAGGGACCAAAGCTGGAAGGCAAGGATCACTAATGCGCGCAAGTGACTCACGGATTATTAGATAAGGGCACGGGTAGCGGGTACATGGGAGGAAGGACTTAGGGAGGACTTTCATCTGCTCACAATGATGACCTCACGGGGTACCTGAGTGCTGCCCTTCCAACCGGGACACATACATACATTAGTACTTGCAAATAAAATCCAGTGCCACAGAGCTAAAATAATAATTGCTTCAGAAACACTGACTTTATCAGGCAAGAAATGTGTCATTATTGCTAAGTACCACTGCATTAGGTTTGGATAGATATTGTCCACTAAGTGAAACATCCTGCTGAATAAAAAGTACTTCTGTCCATAGAAAGTGCAGAGTAAAGATGTCAGTTTACAGCAATAGGTGAACAAATCTGACTCTATATGTGGGACAAAACCAGGGAAGGCTTTACCCATTCTGGCTTCAAAGAGTCTCCACTGAGAATATTGGACTTCACGTTGACCATAGCACTTGTGTGAAACAATACAAACACATATCTTTTAGCTCTTTGATCCTACATTCAAATATTATGTTACAAATGAAACTAGTTTGGTGCTTTGGATCTGTCTTCTGGTGGGTGTTTGTGTATATCCCCAAAGTACCTTACAAAAGGCACGTGTTTGCTCAGGAGAGGTCCACAGCTAGAATACTGAGGATGAGTGCAGATTAGGATTGAACTGCACAAGGTGAGAGTGCTGTTGCTCAACTTGGGCCATGCTCATTTATCTTGCTCCAGAGCAACCAATGAATACCGCATCTCATTCTCATGACCACACACAGTCACATAAAATATTTTCTAATGAAAAATGGAATTACCATGTGACTGAATGATGCTCATAACACAACAAAAAATACTTGGTTAACACAGTTAGAATGTATTTTAAAATACAAGTCTGAGTGGTTCTGCATTTACTTGCTGCTACTTTACCATTATTTTCATTACATTCACCAAGACATCATTTAACTACCAGTTGAACCTCTCTCATCAGGGACTCTGTGGGTCTGGCAACAACCACAGATTTTACTAGATCAGACAGCCTTCGCTGCAGAGGTTCAGAGTAGCTGGGAGCAGAGCTAGTTTGGTCAGCAGCAGCCTGCAAGACCAATTAGAGAGCCCCGGGAGAGACTGCCACCCTATGGGGGATGTGGGTAGGGACCCCCAACAGTGGCTTCTGCCTTGTTGTAACCAGCCCCACACTGAAAGAGGGGGCGGAGAGCCCGCCTATTGGGTAGAATATGCCCCTCCCCTGCAGCCCTGCTGGGCATGCTCGCAGTGCAGGCCAGGTATAAAAGGCTGCTGGGCTGCTCAGTTGGGGCAGGTTGCTGGAGGGGAAGGAACTCCTCTCCAGACACAGGAGCCACAGCCGTTGCAGCTGGAACAAGAGGCGCCAGACCAGTTACCTCTGCCGCTGTTGTCTTCAGGACGAGCCAGACCACAGCACCGGCTGTGCTGTGCAGCCCCCCTAGAAGCTGTCGCTGCCCCAGCCACTGCTGTCTCCCAAGCCACGCCCGCCAACAGGGCTGCTGTAGCCAGACCCGCATCCACAGGTGGGACCGCTGTCGGCCAGGGCGAGGGGGTAGGAAGCAACCCTGGGTGGGGACCAGGAAAGGACCCAGTGGGCTTGGCGAGTTTCGGGGAGAACTCCCTGCTGAGCCAGTGGTGGGAACCACCTGCCACTGATAGGGCCCTGGGTTGGGGCCCAGTGGAGAGGGAGGGCCCGGGCCCCCCTACCCCTTCCTCCCTGGATCGCGGATGAAGAGGGGAACCCATAAAGGATTAGGCCGCTGGGCCTGCACTCAAAGGATTAGGCCGCTGGGCCTGTATTTAAAGGACTAGGCCGCTGGGCCTGCAGTTAAAGGACCAGGCCTTGGGATTGAAGGGGGCGGAGCTGGTGACCCCACCACAACCCCGCCACACTTGCGCTTGGCCAGGCGGCTGGAAACCGGGAATCTCAGGAGCAGCTAGTGCCTTGCATGGGGCCAGGCAGCTGGGGATAGGGAACCCGAGGAGCAGCTGCTGCTCCGTGTGGGGTTGGGGGAACCCTGAGAGCAGCTGCTGCCCGCTGTGGGGTTGGGGAAGCCTGGGAGCAGGCTGGGGGCAGCAGAACCAGGAAAATGGGCCGGAGGTGGTCAGGCCTTCGGGTCCTCCTGGGGCAGCAGCCAGGAGGAGAGCCCGGGAAGTGCCCAGATGCCTGGCTTCCCCTGGTCCAGCAAATTCCCTTGTTCAGGACCACTCAGGTCCCAAGGGTTCTGGACCAGGGATGTTCAACCTGTCCTCAGATAGGGCCTAATCCTTCACACTGAAATCAATGGGAGCTTTGTTACTGACTCAACAGGCATGAGATCAAACCCATGGTGAAGTTTACAGAGGATCTGCTAGAGAGAAAAATAATTTGTTTCTTTTGTAAAAGTGATGCTTACACAGAAATTCACATCTCCTAATGCAGCCCAATTTCTTTGCAAAACAATTTTGCTTTACTGTAGAAGTTAAGGGAAAATATTAGTTAAAGCATACCCAAAGCTATTTATTAGTCTGCTTCAAAAATGTTCTTAATTATAAGTCAGTATGTAAAAATGAATTATGTTGGCTGTCACAGTTCATGTGAGTAAGCAGCAATTTTGCAATCAGTGTGATTCAGCCCCTGGAGAGAATGAATTTTATACAGTGTCAGATACAAGCATTTGATACAAATACAGAGTTTGATATAACCTGTTTTTATCCTCGAATGGCTGAAAGATAATACATTTTGACTCTTGTCATTTATTATTTTTAGTTCATCTCTTCTGCGTAAGTAATGGTTGATAATGCAATAAATCACCTCTTTTCACTACGAAAATATATCTGACAACCAGACACTAATGTTATGAAATATCATTAATCATTAGTATTCCTAGCTCATAGACTGAAGATAAGAAGTAATCCTAGAGTCTAGGGGCTGATTCTGATTTTTCTTAGATAGGATTTATGCCAGTACATGTTTCTTTAGCTTTAAAGAATTACTACTAATTTAAATGAGATAAGAATCAAGCCTCATGAACTTAAAATGCAGAAGTCTAAATCCTCCTCAGTTGCACTGTATCCCCAGTTAGCCTTATTGTGAAAAGCAGAGATATCTGTACATGGGAATCCAATACTTATTGAGGGATATGGACAGATAATTCCACTCAGTGGAACTAAAAAAAAAAAACATTTTAAAAAGCTATTACTTTACATTTCTGTTTTATTTTTGCCCATTTTAAGGCAGCCTAACCCAGTTAAATGTAGTCTGATGAGAATAAGGATAAAAGCCTTTGCTAGTACAACATTCTTACCCTCCTTCCCTTAATTTCCTTTAAACATGCTGCATTAGACCTTAAACTATTTCCTTTCGCTGCCAGATTCTAAACCAGAATATAGAAAGTAAGAGAATTGCTTGATCAAAGCAAATCTCTCTATCCCATCTTATATCAAATATAGTCAGGACTTCATTTTCAAAAGGTGGTACCCAAGTTAGACCAGCAAGAAACTGACTCGTTTACCCACAGAACCTGCACATATTGGTGTAAACTGACATGTGCGTTTATAGACACATACTTATTATATACACATACAAGTACTTGCTTAGGTATGCAAATATGGGACAATTATAATTTATTCAAGACAAAAAAACTGAGATACTCATTATGCTGATGAATGAACTTAGATAGAAAAAATGAGAAGACAAAATGATCACTTCGCATCTGTCCTCTTCATCTTCATCCTTAAAGGAAACCTGCAGGATACCTTTATAAAATAGGCCTGGGAGTTTAAATTCCTAACTCTATTAGGCATTAAAAATCCTGGATGCAATAAAGACACTGGACTCATGGTTCATTACAACTATCTATAGCCCATTAAGCCTCCTCTGCCCTATGACTGCAGACGTGTTGATTACCTACTTCATCTTGAATGGTCTAAAGATGCTTATGCTAAAGGACGTGTTCCACCTTGCTCTTGGCTGCAACGCTCAGAGAACCTTTCCCAGAGCTGAAGAAGAGTTCTGTGTAAACCAGTGGTGGGTAAATAGCAGCCCACAGACTGGATCCAGTCCATCAAGATTAGACCCTGGTGGGCCCTCATCTCTATGTTTAGCTATGCCTCTGCAAGTATCAGGTGATCACAACTCTCATTGGCCACAAATCACCATTTACGGCCAATGGAGTGTCGGGAAGTGGTGTCCTGGTCTGTGACACTTCCTGCCACTTCCATTGGCTTCAAACAGTGATCTGTTTACCTATGCCACCCGAAAAGATGCGGAGGCATAGGTAAACAGAGGTGGGGGCTCGCTAGGGACTAACCCTGGCAGGCCGCTACTTTTTTACTGCCCACCCCTTGTGTAAACTCAAAAGCTTGTCTCTTTTTTTACCAGCAGAAGTTGGTCCAATAAAAGTTGGTCCATTACCTCCACCTACTTTTACTCTCTATCATCATGGGTCCAACACAGCTACAACAGCACTACAAAATAGAATGTATTTAGCTTTAAGAGCCTATCCAGAAGTTGGAAAACATTAAAAAAATTGCTAAGATGGCCAATGATCACAAAGCATCTCCATACTGCATTTCCAATTGCCAGGACCAACTCCTCCCTCTCACAACCTATATGCCTAACTCCACAATTTGGTACTCTCTAAAGAAAGCTCGAGGAAAAGAAGGACTTAGTTTGATCTTCAGGTCACAGATTTAACCATCTAAACTGTTAAACAGAAGATCAAATTCCAGATCTGAAGGCTCCATTTAATTTACGTTGCACCAAGAATATGCTTGGTGTTAGGCTTTTAGGAGCAATTGAAATTGACACATTTTTTCAGGCATGTGTTTGAAAATTTGGTTCACTATACATCCTATTTATTTTGTAATACTTATTTAGAGTTTAGAAAATATTAAACCAGCAATTAATCACTGCTTCAGAAGAGACTGGGTGCTCCAATCAAGCATGGTGGGTCCATTTTGTTATGTGCTGTTATAAACATGAAGTGCAAGACTGGCTGTCCTCAAAGAGCTTACACTCTAGGGCAGTGTTTCCTAAATGGAGCTCCACGGAACCCTGGGGTTCCATGAAAAAATTCTGCTCCCCTGCCCTCTGCAGAACCCGTAGGTAGCTCCCATTGGCTTTGGCTGCTCCACCACCCACTGCGGCTGCCCCACCCCCACGCACGGCGCAGCCCCTCCTCACCCTGCAGGACTGCCCTGTCCTGGTGCCTTGCAGCCACTTCCTCCTCGTGTGCAAGTGGCAGCATTTACGGTGGCGGCGGCGGCGGCTGCTGCTGCTGCTGCTGCTGCTGGGAGGGGGAGGAGTGGCCAGAGCCAGGGAGCCACTCTCAGACCTCAGCGTGTTTTTTACCTGCTGCTTGTGTGGAACCCGGCTCAGGCCCTGCCCCCGCACCTGGAGTGTGCTCGGGCTCTGCTGCCCCCCCTCAGGGCGCACTCGGGCTTTGTTGCCCCCCGCCTTGGGGCATGCTCGGGCTCGCTGCCCCCATGTGCTGCTGCTTTCTCTCCCCTACGCCCCTCCCCAGCCTGCTGGGGAAATGTCAGAGTTTGATCTGGCAGGGAAGGTCGGGGTTTCTACACCCTCCCCACTGCCAGCGGGAAGCATGGTCTGGTGCTGCAGTGCATTGGGTTCCCTGCTGCAGGGGTGGGGGGAGACTGAGCTCTCCCTCTCCTCCCACACCCTCCAGGAACAAGAGCATGCTGCCTGGAGGCTTTCCCTGCTGCAGCAGGGTGCCAAGCCAGGTAAACATCCCCCCTCATGCCCAGACCCCGCACCCAACCCCCCGCCACTTCCTCCCCCCCACCAAGAGCCCGCATTCCCAGCTTGCTCTGACACTCTGCCCCAAGTCCCCTCTTGTACCCTCCCTCCTGGCCAGACAACTCTTCCCCAAGCTTTCTCCTGTACTCTTCTTCCTGGCCAGGTCATTGCAGATCATCTTTGTGATTTATACACAAACATCATGAAGTATTTTCCAACCATAAATGACAACAATAACTGGATTTGAAATCCATTAAGTATAACAGGAAAGCCAGTCAGTTTTTCTATGCAAGATTATGAAAACCTAATCGAAATCACTTCAGAGGGACAATTAATACAAAAATTTAAAGAAGTTTCTCTGATTACGTTTTGGTGTGGCTTATGTCAAGAATATTCAGCTTTATCAAGACGTGCAATTCATCAGTTGTTAACCTTCACCAGCACATACTTATGTGAAACTGGGTTCTCAAATTATGTAGCAACAAAAACAAAATACAGAAATCGACTGAATGCAGCACCAAATATGCAAATCCAACTTTTTAGTATTAAACAAAATATAAAAAGAATTTTCCAAGAAAAGAAGAAAAAACACTCTTCACGCTGAAAACTGCCAATATAATTCATTAGTTTTTGAGCTTTATTTTTTTTGTACACATTAAATGTGATTTTTGTTTTTAAATATGTGCAATTAAACATGACCTTATTTAGCATTTGTTCATTATTATTATCCTTACTTATTTGGGAGGGGAGGTATCATGGCGCTCAGGTCTGGTGACTCTTTTTTTTTTTTTCACTTGACAAATTTTCCCTAAGGGTTCCTCAAAATTCTTCCGAGTTTAAAATGGTTCCGTGGCCAAATAAAATTGAGAAACACTGCTCTAGGGTCCCATCAACTACAAATGGGTGGAGCAAGGAGGGGTATTTTTAGACCACGGGGCAGCAACCTCTGCCATGCACCCTATAAGTGGCACTCAAGATGATTTTCAATGGCATGTGCAATGAAAGCAGGGTGGGGAAGAGAAAGCCCCGAGCCTCCCCACAGAATCTGGCATGCGGGAACACTAGCCTCCCTGGCTCTGAGTGTTGCGATTTCCCTTCCCTTAGCTGGGGTAGGCTAACGCTAGTGCAATGCAGCAGCAATAGCCTCCCTCCCCCACAGAGAACGTAGGTGGCTCCCTGGGCACTTTGCCGGAGGGCTGCCGGGGCGGCTTCTGGTGGCATGTGGTTTCCAGAATCTGGAGCATTCTTTGAGTCCTGGCAAGCCCCCATCATCCATTGCAGTATCCTACCACTGCACGCCACGCAACCCCATCCCTCCTCCTGCAGGTCTGCCTCTGCTGCATGGGGCCCCGATTTGACCATGCCGCCTCCTCCTCCTCCATCTCCAGGCAGCCACTTATTATTACAGTGGCCACCACTACTGCTGCCGGAGGTGGGTGGGGGGCAGCTGGGTTCAAGTCAAAACCCAGCAGAGCCACTCCCAGACCTTGGCGCCTTAGAGCTGCCACTTCAGCCCCAGGAGGGGCTGCACGGAGCCCAGCTGTGGCTCTGCAAAGCAAGCACGCTCGGGATCGGCAGGTGCACTCTGTGCGCTGACCTTCTCTCTTCCCCCCCGCCCCCTGCCCATCCCATTGGGGGAGTGGCAGTGCATGGAGCTGCTCATTCTGCCATTTTCAGCTGTGAGCCAGGTCTGGCAGGGCTTTCTTCACCTCCCCCACCCTGCGCCCTCCGAGCAGGAAGACAGAGCTGCTGCTTCAGCCTCTTAGCTGTGTATGCTATCCACTGCGTGGGGAAGGGGGGGGCTGAGCTTCCTTTCCCACCCCACCCTGCTGGGAGAATGGCAGTGTGCTTTCTAGAGGCTTTCCTTGCTGCAAGGGGGCACAAAGCCAGGTAAGTGTCCCCACCCCCTCATGACCAGACTCCCCCCCCCCACATACACCTCTCACTCCTGTTCACCACCAAGACCCTGCACCCTCAGCTTGCTCTGACACCCTCCCTCCTGGTCAGACACTCTCCCTTCTGGCCAGACACCTATGGCCCCTATCCTGCTCCTCCTGCACCCTCTCCCCGGCCAGATACCTACCCCTGCCATGCTCCTGCCCTGCTCCTGCATCCACCGTTGCTCCTGCATCCTCCCTCTTGGCTAGACACTGTACCCTCCCTTGCTCCTGCACCCTCACTCCTGGCCAGAGACTGCACCCTCCCTTGCTCTTCCTCCTTCCACCTGGCCAGACTCCCTACTCCCAGCCTGCTTCTGCAATCCACCTCCCTCCCAGATCCTGCACCCCATCCCTATCATACTTGCTGGCAGCCCTGTCTTGCACAATGAACCCCTCATTTTTGTCCCCACCCCAGAGCCTAAGGGGGTCCATAAAATCCACTAACTCTGGAACCCCAGCAAAATAAATCTGGCCTATGGGAAACCCTGAACCTCAGTCTTACCTGTCCCTTCCCCTCACCCCATGGGGCTGGAGTGCCAGAGGAGTGAGGTGTCTCAGCTGGGGGCCAAGTGAGGGTTGGAAGTTTTTGGAAGAGCTTTTTCCTTCTCACTTGTGTGGTCCCCAACTGATTTTTCTGTGGGCCAGTGGCTCCTGAACCAAGAAAGGTTCCCCACCCATGCCATAGTTCAAGAAAACATAGACACCTTTTGTGTTGGACATAAATTAATATTTTACTTTATTTAAAATGAAGTTTGATAAACTAACATGAAAAAGTTAAAATGCTTACTCTATTTAATAATTTAAATTAAACCATTCTCCTTAGCTGCTGTTGGTTCAGAAAATATGGTCACTGTACCCAGCCTGCTCTTGCGCCCTCCTCCTCTTCCCAGCACACAGATCCGTAATTAGAACTGAATAAGTTAACTTTTGGCATGCCGCTTCTGAAAGGTTGCTGACCCCTATTCTACACTACAGCGGGGGGTGGGGGGGGAAGGGAGTCAGCCTCTCAGCTTGAGCTGACAGACTTCACACTAGTGAGGCTCGAGCAAACATGCTAAAATTACTGTGTGACTGTTGTAGCCCACCTGACCTTCTGGGCCTGACCAAGCGTGGCTAATTCAAGTCTCAGTGGAGTTGTAATGTCCACACTTTATTTTAGCATGCTAGCTTGAGTTTCACTAGCATGAGCCTGTCCACCTAGAATGGGAGACTTGTTTCCAGCTGCAGGGCAGACAAACCCTAAGTGGGATGAGCTAAGGCTAATAAGAACATGTTTTTACATAGACTGTGTATACAGTAGAGCTTGCCAGTTAGTCTAGTCATTATTAACTGGCAGTAAATCACTACAAAATAGAATCTTGTACAAAATTAAAAAACTAAAATACACTGTGTTTATGGTACTATTTTGGTGAAACTGCACATTGAGGGTGAACTTCTGGCCTTAAGAAAATCAAGGGCAAAAGTCCCATCATCTTCCATGGCATCAGGATTGCACCTAGAAGTTCCCAAAAACTTTTCAGTTGAAGGATGCAATGTTAAAAAGTAACATCTAGGGAAATAATCCAAGCTTTGCTAACATATGCTTCACAGGTAAGAGTGATATTAACACTAAACACCAACAGTTCTTCTTGATAGCTAAACTACACGGGAGTTTTTAAAAGATCCAATATAAATAATCAATTTCCATGCTTCTATCAGGTTTTAAAACTCTTTTAACTACCTTTCCCGAACTGTTTGAGATCAGAATGAAACCCTTCATGGTGGAGCAAATTATCCCATATTGGCCTGCTTTTGTACATCTTGCACTTTCTGCAAAAGAATCTGCCACTGACTACTGCTGGAGATAGGATATTAGATCAGAGGGACTCTGGATCTGATCCAGTGTTACAAGTCCTTTGTCAGAATCCTTCTAAAGCCCAACTTTAATAAGCCACTTGTCTTCACTTTCAATACTCTTCAGGCAGAACTGAAAATATGAGACATCCCACTGGAGTCACGGATGATGGGTTCTTGCACCAATATTTTAGTAAAAGCTCAGTTCTGCCATGCTTATATTAAGTAGGACTGTATTCCAGAAGAAGTCTTATTGGTTTTGGTAGGACTACTAATGAAGTAAGGAACTACTCAACGTAAGAGGAAATACTATATATTCATAGTTTGTTGTGAAGGAACATAGCTTGCTCTGTCATTAAGCTGATCTTGACCAATTTTTCTTTGATCACTTTGCCCCAGTTTATTATCTTTCTCCTTTCTTTTTCAGACTCCCTTGATAAAGAACATTATGCAATTTATGTAACAGAATTATTTTATAATACAGATTATTTTATATCATCCTGTTATTTTACATGTATGAGACTATGATTACTGATCTTACTCTTTTCCTCATTTTACTCTTGTACACCACCACAATTAAAAGGCCACCATCAACACATATATAGCCATAAGTGTGTTTCTATGCATATAGTTCCATTGATATTGTATAATATTACAGGAAGAGCAAATTTTGGATGAAACCTGTTGCAGCTGATATGCAGAGCGAGAAAACAGTGTCAAGCAATGTTCCCACCAGCCACCCCATCAAAAATTGGACCTTGGGATTTTTACCTGAAGTGCAAAGGATTTGAACCCTGAGGAAGATTCTTTCTTTTTTGATTTTTTTCAAC
The DNA here is from genome assembly GCA_019425775.1 of Rafetus swinhoei. Classification (NCBI taxonomy): domain Eukaryota; kingdom Metazoa; phylum Chordata; order Testudines; family Trionychidae; genus Rafetus; species Rafetus swinhoei. The sequence continues at coordinate 46,622,010 of CM033449.1, forward strand.
ATAGTTTAATTCACAAAGTCATGTAACATATGTTTCTTAGATGCTGATCTGAATTTTGGTTTTAATCAATTAATATTCTCTCACTAACTGCTAAAACGACACAGTGGCTCTTAAATATTTAATTGATGATATCATTTTGCAGGTTTTAGTTTAAAGGTAACCATAGCACAAACACATTCATTATTAACTGTAGAACTGCAGTGTAGGTTCTTGGGAATCCTCTTTCCTTTACACTTCAGTTTAATATGAGTACTACTGCCTCTGGAAAACACTTCTGATATTGTTTTAAGTGTGACAAGCTGGCAGTTACAGTCACAACCTAAACCAGAACAATGTAAATGGCTGATATCAATAGATGGGACAATGCTTAAAAGCGAGCTGAAGACTGAAGGTGAGAGGCAGCTGAGGAAAGTCAGATTTCGAATTGCTTCATCTCATAGTGGGAGAGTACTAAAGGAAGTATTTGCAGATGGAGAAACTGCAGACTCTTTGGATTCTGAGTGTACCAGTAGCTCAGAGACTGACCAAAACAGCAGACTGAGTGAAGCTGATGGACAGCAGAATGGACATTTAGGATCCGAGTGTGATGAAAATGAAAGTGAGCAAGATGACTTGCTTATTTTAATGAGAGCTATGAAAGAGAGGGGCTTTGGTACAAAACGAGTCAACATCCTCAGCAAAAATGGTACAGTCAGAGGAGTCAAACACAAAGTCAGTGCTGGTCAAGCCCTTTTTAACAATTTGTCAAAAATATTTCAGGTAAGTGAAGCAACTTTGCTAATTGTGAAAACTCTCCCATTTACCGGCTGTCTAATCTTTTTCCTTTTAGTTCTTTCAAAATCTTCTTCTTTATGAGTTCTTATACTTCAGTATTCATAACTAATGCCATTGAAGACTTTCTTATACAGTAGAGAATCATGCTTTCTATACAACTCCATAGCACATATTGGTTTTAAAACTTCTCTCTCAGTATTCACTTCCTCTAAGAATTGCTGGCTAAAAATGAATATTCTTTGCCTAGCATGCAAAGACCAGGACAGGAGATATAACTGAATTAATTTTCAGCTTCACTAGAAGGATTAAGAGTGATATATGGAGTTATATGCCATTTCCAGCCCTATGGTATCAGTTTTAACAGGTTTACCATGACATCTGCTGTCCTCTCTTTATAAATATTTATATTTATAAATTCCATTGTGTTTACCCTGATAAGTAAATCAAATTATATGCAGAATGCTACCAATGACATTTAAAGTTTTAGATAATGATACCTTGTCAGATATCTTTCTTATTAAAGTTTGTTTTCATTAATTTGATGGAAAGAACTGAAGATCTATATTTAAAATGATTTATGCCACTTTGAATTCTTAGGCTGAGAACTGGATTTCTCAGAAATATAAAATAAAATCTTTTTTTAATATTTAGATTTCATGTAATCCTATAATATATACCATTCAATAGCTTCACTGTACTATTTTTGAATGACTTCTGTTCAACTTGTGGGAGCATACATGTTGCTATTCACTGATTTCTAGAAGGATTCAAGGTCTAATATATTTATCATGATATTGAAAATTAACATGCTATTTTTAGAGCATATATAGTTTTAGAAGTATTTGTGCAATACCTAAGGGGAAAGGGTTTTATATAAGTACTTATTTATTGAAATAAAATGAGAGCTCTCTCTCAGTTTTATGCCATGTTCTTATTTAGTAACCTGTGTAATGGTATTACAGTCACCCTTGCCATCCTATCCCCAGGTTTGGACTGTAAGCTTTTCAGGGCAGGAAACATGGGTCTAATTCTGCTCTCACCAATTTTATACCAGTCAAACTCCATTTACTTCAATAGAGTCACTCCTGTTATAAGTGCAACAAGAATTTGGTCTAGGTATGTTACTTATTTATGTGAAATGTCTAGAAGGATGGCATTCAGGAAAAGGGGAAAGTTTCAGAGGAAAAAAGGTGGGAGAAAACTACACAGAGAAGGTAGATCAGACTCTTGGTTTTCATCTGTTACTTCACTGGATGATATCATTGCCAACAGAAAGAAACTACTCTGAACAACTGGCACACAGTTACAGAGTTTGCAGAAAGCATGAGGAAAGGACTTGGCACAATGGTCATCACAAATTCAAGGTTCAGAGTCTAGTGGAGAGGAATTATCTTTTGCATGTTTGCCCTATCAGAACAAGCCAGTGATTTCTTTGGTATGAAGTCTGTAACACTAATCAGTATAAATGTGGAAGGCTTACCCAGAGTGCAAAGGTTTCCTCAGAGATTGCTGGAGATGGAGTCTTGTGTGAGGTATGTTCAGATATCCCACTATAAAAAAAGTAATGGTATCTGCCTTCTTCTTGAAAAAGCTTATCACCACCTTATTTCTATTGTTCCTTGAGCTTGATCAGGACCTTCCCTTCCCCAACAAAAGAGTGTAGAAAGTAGTAATTTTGTAGTTAAAGGAATTATAAGGTAATTTTGTTTCTCTCTCAAAAGGATTTGCTTCAGTACCCTCTGGTCTATGGACCTTAGGGAATCCAATGTTGAACAGCTGTGACTGTCTACAGGTACTGAAAGTGCTGAAAGATGGTCAAGACACCACCAACAAAATTACTTTCTTAGCTCAAAAGGGTGGGGATGCTATTACCCCTGGCAATTTAAACAGGTAATACAGGGACCTACATGATACGAAAGGCATTATGCTGGGATTTAGAAGAGGGTTAGTTTCACGTTAGGATGTGGATGTTTAGAAATTGGGGTAGAGAGGCTGCCAAGAAAGGAGCATTGATGGGAGCATTGTTTCTATAGCAACCCCTTCCACTTTTCCTCTAAGGTGCTGGTGCCTGAAATAGAGTATGTTGCTATAGCAACTTCTTCAGCTTCTTCTTGTGCTTCAGAGAAGAGGGGAACAAGATTGCCATGGCAACATCTTCCCACTTCCTCTTAATGGGAGTTGACACCTCTAGCAAGAAAGGTGAGAGAGCAATTTTCCTAGTCTCCCTGCAGCATGCTCTGCAGCCTGTGGTTGGAGGGCTCACTTTGGGCATGTCTACACTATGGAGTTATTTCAAAATAACCCCCCTTATTTCGAAATAAGGCATGTGTCCACACTACCAAGCCTGTTTTTAAATAATGGACTTATTATTTTGAAATAAAAACTCCTGCTTGTGAAGAGAAATAAGCTTATTTTGAAATAGTTATTTCGGGTGTTATTATTTTGAAATAACCTGGTAGTGTAGTCATAGCCTGAATGTCCAGCCTGGAGCACAGAGGAAAGGGAGTCCTCGATACAAACTATATAAGCGCTTTCTGCTGAGTCCAGAGTGGAGTATTGACCATTACTAGCTATTCAGCACTAAGACTGAGACTCCACTGGGCACTTGGAACCAGGCTCAAGGAATGTCAGAAGCCATGTTGGTTGCTCAGGTCTAGGCCTGGGGCCTGTTAGTCATGTTATTACTCAGAATGAGGTCTTGTAAGGGGACTGTTAGCCCCTTACTAAAACTCTGTGGGAGTTTTTGGTTTACCAGCTCTCAGTATCAAAAGGGGAAGGGTCCATGAGACTGACAGACCCCGGAGACAATGGAAAGCAGCCAACACTCCAGCTTGGCCTGATTGACAGGTTGGACAGGCCAGTGAGGAAAGTAAGAGGCCAGGCCCCGTCCTCCGTCCGAGCTGGGATCTTTCTGGGTCTCTGGGAGAAGAAAAGAGAGCTAAGAGGAGCAAGCTGTGTGGAGAGGCAGTTCTGTAGCAACAGAGCCAGGCACACAGCCCAAGGAGCGCAGACCCAGTGTTGAGCAGCAGACTGGCAGTGATCAGAGAGCCAAAGGGGACAGAGAAACAATACAAGGAGCTGGAGACTAGCAAAGCAGCACAGCCTGCAGCTGGGTGTGGTGAGCAGCTGGGACCAGCAAAGTGGGGGGAGAGGCTCTGGGCAGGGAGACACCACCAGCCAAGAGGCCCTGCAGGTCAGACTGGGAGAGGGGTCCTGCCACCTAGAGCCTGAGGCCGTGTGGTCACTGCCAGAGCAAGCGTGTCCTGCCTGCAGCCCCGCTGCAGCACAGCCAGGATCTATAAGGGACCTATAAGGAACAGACTGTGAACTGTCCTTACACTCTGCAGACTGCTGTTTTGATGTCCCCATGCTACCGAGCAGGACTGTGTGTTCTCATTTTTTTCTTATTCTTTTCTCTTTAATCAGTTGATGTTGAATAAATTGTATTTGCTTTGAACTTTATGAAATGATCACTGGGCCAAGAAAGCATGCAGTGTGAAGAGAGCACTCCGGAGTGGGGACACCCTATCCCCTGCCCAAAGTGACTACAAGGTTGGGGATTAAGCCCCAGGAAACTTGGGCCCAGCCTTGTTGGGGTTTCGAGGACTCTGCTACTCAGGAGAGTGGAAGGAGAGCCCTCAGGATCAGGGAGGCCATGGGGTAAAGGAAGTGGGAGCGGGGACTCAGATCCTTTCACTGGTCCATTTCACCGGGGTAGTGTAGAAGCCAGGAAAGTTCCCCACAGTAGCGGGACCATTCCCCCGCTTACAGTCTGAACTTTAACTCCTTTGGGTATTCAAGACTAGGACTGGGACATATGAATAACCCTTTTAAATGCTCAAGACCAGGCCTAGGACATGTTGATGTGCACTCAGAGTGTTTGTGACAAGACCTTCTGTGTCGCTGACTGGGAGTTCAGTGTAGCTAAATTGAGCTGATATGTATTTTGAAGCTACAGCAGGCAATCAACTGGAGATCCTCAACTATCAGCACATGGAAAGGAACAACACTGCAAGATCACCCACTGCTGCATGCCCTCAGTGGGAAGGGCTATAACACTTGTTGGCATAGAGCTATGGGAGTGATCTGATGCTTATACTCATGGGATGATCCACGAAAGCACTTAGATGTTGCATTACTGTCATAGCACCTTACTTTTAGGTGTCTAGAAACATCAAAGGAAGAAAACAACTGCAAAGCCAAGTAAGGCATCTATACTCCCTATACAATTAATGGGAGGAAAGAGTAGGACTCTATAGCCCAGTGGTTGTAGTACCACCTGACGTGTCCAATACCATCAGTTAGCCCCCCTATCTCTGGCTCCATTATTTATACACAGCAAAACAACTTCAACAGGAGTAACAGAGGATGCCCCATATCAGAATCACTCCGGGTATGTCTACACTTGCTCCCTATCTCAAGATAGGTAGACATACCCTCAGGGATTAGAGTGGGAGACGTCTGTTGGAATCATCTCTCACCCTCTGGCAGGGGAGAGCAGGCACTTGAACCTGGGTGTCTCACATTGCAGATTAGTGCTCTAAGCATCTAGGTAATATGGAACAGAACATGCCAGATTTCCTTGCACAAGGTGTGGTAGAGTGGAACCCAGCAGGAAGATTTGTACAAAACCTCCTCCTCCTTATTACAGTTCCCATAGAGATCTTTTTATTTAATTTCAGGTTTAGAACACTCTGCTGGGCATTCAGTATGTGCTGAAAAGTCACTTGCTGTTTAACTACAGAACTAAATCTAAAGCAAGCTTGCTAGCAAGGGCAGGTGCTGTTAACAAATCTGATTAATGTATTTGTAGATGTAGCAATGAGAAATGCATTTCCAGCATTTTTCTAATACAGTATCATAGACAAGACTAATGTGTGAGGTTGCAAACTACAGTATTGACAAGGAAATAATCAGCTAGATAGTTTAAGACTGAAGAGAAAGGCAGTAAATTCTGAAGTCAGATAGACATGCAGAAACAAATGGAGTGCTTCAGGGATTATTTTCACAGGCCCTTTTGTTTTTCTCTATGTAGCAGTGACCTGGGACAGTGAATATGTGGCAAGGTATTCAACTTTGCAGCTGTTACAAAAATAGGAGGGCTGACGAGTACTATATAGTAAGCAGAATAAAGCCAAAGGGAGTTAGAAAAATACCCATTTGTGCTCTAAATAGCATAAGCTGCAAAATGCCATTTGGGAAAGGATTGGGAAAGCAAGAGGTTCAAGAAAACCTAAAATGATAGGCTGTATGGCATGTGGCTACAGGCCCTCATTGGGGGCAGAGTAGAATGCATAATCCTCAGAATTCTAAGGAGCACAAGGGAAGAAAGAACACTGCGCCCCTATTTGGAAAGCATCTTTGGTCTTGTCCTCCCACTTCCCAGTTAGATTTCCAATACATAAGAACATAAGAACGGCCGTACTGGGTCAGACCAAAGGTCCATCTAGCCCAGTATCCTGTCTGCCGACAGTGGCCAGCACCAGGTGCCCCAGAGAGGGTGGACTGAAGACAATGATCAAGCGATTTGTCTCCTGCCATCCCTCTCCAGCCTCTGACAAACAGAGGCCAAGGACACCATTTTATCCCCTGGCTAATAGCCTTTTATAGACCTAACCTCCATGAAATTATCTAGCTTCTCTTTAAACTCTATTATAGTCCTAGCCTTCACAGCCTCCTCTGGCAAGGAGTTCCACAGGCTGACTACAAGCTGTGTGTGAAGAAGAACTTTCTTTTATTAGTTTTAAACCTGCTACCCATTAATTTCATTTGGTGTCCTCTAGTTCTTCTATTTAGGAACTAATAAATAACTTTTCTTTATCGGCCCTCCACACCAGTCATGATTTTATATACCTCTATCATATCCCCTCAGTCTCCTCTTTCTAAACTGAAAAGTCCCAGTCGCTTTAACCTCTCCTCATATGCGACCCGTTCCAAACCCCTAATCATTTTAGTTGCCCTTTTCTGAACCCCTTTCCAAGGCCAAAATATCTTTTTTGAGGTGAGGAGACCACATCTGTACACAGTATTCAAGATGTGGGCGTACCATAGTTTTATACAGGGGCAGTAAGATATTCTGGGTCTTATTTTCTATCCCTTTCTTAATAATTCCTAGCATCCTATTTGCCTTTTTGACCACGCTGCACACTGTGTGGAAGTTTTCAGAGAACTGTCCACGATAACTCCAAGATCTCTTTCCTGATTTGTCGTAGTTAAATTAGCCCCCATCATACTGTACGTATAGTTGGGGTTATTTTTCCTGATGTGCATTACTTTACACTTATCTACATTAAATTTCATTTGCCATTTTGTTGCCCAATCACTCAGTTTGGTGAGATCTTCTTGAAGTCCCTCACAGTCTGCTTCTGTCTTGACTATCCTAAAAGTTTGGTATCATCCGCAAACTTTACCACCTCACTGCTTACCCCTTTCTCCAGATCATTTATGAATAAGTTGAACAGGATTGGTCCTAGGATTGATCCTTGGGGGACACCACTAGTTATCCCTCTCCATTCTGAAAATTTACCATTTATTCCTACCCTTTGTTTCCTGTCTTTTAACCAGTTCTCAATCCAAGAAAGGACCTTCCTCTTATCCCATGGCCATGTAATTTACACAAGAGCCTTTGGTGAGGGACCTTGTCAAAGGCTTTCTGAAAATCTAAGTATACTATATCTACTGGATCCCCTTGTCCGCATGTTTGTTAACCCCTTCAAAGAACTCTAATAGATTAGTAAGACAGGATTTCCTTTACAGAAACCATGTTGACTTTTGTCCAACAAATTATGTTCTTCTACATGCTTCACAATTTTATTCTTTACTATTGTTTCAACTAATTTGCCCGGTACCGAAGTTAGACTTACCGGTCTGTAATTGCCCGGATCGCCTCTAGAGCCCTTTTTAAATATTGGTGTCACGTTGGCTACCTTCCAGTCATTAGGTACGGAAGCCGATTTAAGGGATAGGTTACAAACCACAGATAATAGTTCAGCAATTTCCCATTTGAGTTCTTTTAGAATCCTTGGATGAATGCCATCCGGTCCCGGAGATTTGTTAACATTAAGTTTTTCTATTTGTTCCAAAACCTCCTCTAATGACACTTCAATCCGGGACAGTTCCTCAGATTCATCACCCACAAAGGACGGTGCAGATTTGGGAATCTCCCCAACGCCCTCAGCCGTGAAGACTGAAGCAAAGAAATCATTTAGTTTCTCCGCAATGGCTTTATCGCCCTTGATTGCGCCTTTTATAGTTCGATCGCCTAGGGGACCCACAGGTTTTTAGCAGGCTTCCTGCTTCTAATGTACTTAAAAACATTTTGTTATTTCTTTTGAGTTTTTGGCTAGCTGTTCCTCAGAAATCTTTTTTGCTTTTCTTATTACATTTTTACACTTGATTTGACAGTGTTTATGTTCCTTTCTATTTATCTCACTAGGATTGACTTCCACTTCTTAAAAGATACCTTTTGTCCTCACTGCTTCTTTTACATGGTGGTTAAGCCATGGTGACTCTTTTTAGGTCTCTTGCTATGTTTTTTAATTTGGGGTATACATTTAAGTTGGGCCTCTATTATGGTGTGTTTAAAAGTTTCCATGCAGCTTGCAGGATTTGGCTCTAGTCACTGTGCCTTTTAATTTCTGTTTAACTAACCTCCTCATTTTTGTGTAATTCCCTTTTGAAATTAAATGCCAGGGTGCTGGACTGCTGAGGTGTTCTTCCCACCACAGGAATGTTGAATGTTATTATATTATGGTCACTATTCCCAAGTGGTCCTGTAACGGTTATTTCCTGACCTGATCCTGCACTCCACTCAGGACTAAATCGAGAATTGCCTCTCCCTTGTGGGTTCCTGCACCAGCTGCTCCAAGAAGCAGTCATTTAAGCCATTGAGAAATTTTATCTTCTTCCTGAGGTGACATGTATCCAGTCAATATGGGGGTAATTAAAATCCCCATTATTATAGAGTTCTTTATTTTGGTAGCATCTCTAATCTCCTCAGCATTTCAATGTCAGTATCGCTGTCCTGGTCAGGTGGTCGGTAATATATCCCTACTGCTAATTTCTTATTTTTGGAGCATGGAATTACTATCCATAGCGATTCTATTGAACATGTTGATTCACTTAATATTTTTATTTCATTTGATTCTTACATTATCTTTCACATACAGTGCCACTCCGCCACCCACCCGGCCTGCTCTATCCTTTCGATATATTTTATATCCCGGTATGATTGTGTCCCACAGATTTTCCTCATTCCACCAGGTTTCAGTGATGCCTATTATGTCAATCTCCTCATTTAATACTAGGTACTCTAGTTCACCCATCTTATTAGTCAGACTCCTAGCATTTGTGTAGAAGCACTTTAAAAATTTGCACTGCTTATTTGTCTGCCCTTCCTGATGCATTGGATTCCTTTGTATGCGTTGTTTGTCTGCTCTGGCCCATGGTTTGCCCTCTCCTCCTCTCTTTCTGACTACAGCTTAGAGAATCTCTATCAATGGATTCTCCTCTAAGAGAAGTCTCCTCCGATTTACGTGCATCTCCGCACCAATCGGCTTTCCCCATCTCTTAGTTTAAAAACTGCTCTACGGCCTTTTAATGTTTAGTGCCAGCAGTCTGGTTCCACCCTGGTTTAGGTGGAGCCCATCCTTCCTGTATAGGCTCCCCCTCCCCAAAAGTGTCCCCAGTTCCTAATACATCCAAAACTCTCTTCCCTACACCATCGTCTCATCCACGCATTGAGACTCTGAAGCTCTGCCTGCCTACCTGGCTCTGCGCGTGGAACTGGAAGCATTTCTGAGAATGCCACCATAGAGGTCCTGGATTTCAGTCTCTTTCCTAGCAGCCTAAATTTGGCCTCCAGGACATCTCTCCTGCCCTTCCCTATGTCATTGGTACCTACATGTACCACGACCACCGGCTCCTCCCCAGCACAACACATAAGTCTAGCTAGATGCCTCGAGAGATCCGCAACCTTTGCACCAGGCAGGCAAGTGACCATACGGTTCTCCCGGTCATCACAAACCCAACTATCTATGTTTCTAACGATCAAATCACCCACTACTAACACCTGCCTCTTCCTAACTGGCATTCCTCCCCAGAGGTATCCTCAGTGCGAGAGGATACCGCAACATCCTCTGGGAGGAGGGTCCTAACCACGGGATGGTTTCCTCTGCTCCCATTGAATGCTCTGTTCCCTTGAGACTTTCATCCTCCTTAAGAGCACTGGGGCTCTCAGACTGGAGGTGGGACAGTACGACAGTGTCCCGGAAAGTCTCATCAACATATCTCTCTACCTCCCTTAGCTCCTCTAGTTCAGCCACCCTGGCCTCCAAAGCCCGAACTCGGTCTCTGAGGGTCAGGAGCTCCTTGCAACAGGTGCATACATATGCCACCTGCCCACAGGGCAGGTAATCATACATGTTACACTCGACGCAATAAACAGGATAGCCCCCACTCTGCTGCTGGGCTTCTGTCTCCATTTTTCTAATGAATATAGAAAAGTATAAACTAGGATTCTTTTTAAACCTCTGGAATATAGATTATTATAAGAGTTATGTTTTAAAGAAGGTCAGAAGTCACTAGTGCCCTCTAAACTCCCTCTCCAAATGCCCTGTTAGCTGTTCCTGGTCACTGAGTCACAGGCTTATATAGCTCTGGTAGCCCCTCCCCCTGACTGAGGCTCAGCCAATTAACAGAGGCTTCTAGATTTCAAACCTTTTAGAAGCTCCTTCAAACAAACAAACAAACCAACCAAACAGACAAACACAAGCTCAGCACACAGCAAATAACTCCCCCACACACAAACACACACTCCAGACAGCCACTTACCGCAAGGTTCCCATTTTTACTCCTCTTTTACCTGGAGAACTCCCTCTCAGCTGTTCCTGTTCACAATGCTGGCAGTGGCACACTAGTCCTTGAACTCCCTTAACATAGAGGCTCCCCTTGGGTCTGGATCATATTTATGCTGGGCAAGAGGAAGAGATATTTCTTGTACCAGAGCCTCCTCATGGAGTGCTGCATGAGACACAGAACAAACACAGATTCCAAATGGCAGATGAAAGGGAATTACCAGGTCAGTATATGTGCCGGGGGGAGGGGTGGGTACTGGGACATCAGCTGTAATCTATAGCAATATCTCTGGTATGAATTTTGAGGTAAACCCTGATGAGATGCAGGTGTGTTTGTTAGCTGCTACAGGCAGGATTAATTTATACTTCCCTGTGTCAGCTTACTCTGCCTTTGCATTTGAAATCTTGTGACTATTCTGAGCATTATACTATAGGGCTACGTCTACACTGTAGGCTTCTTGCGCAAGAACTGTTTTGCACAAGAGTTCTTGTGCAAAAGGGCTTGTGCAAGAGTGCGTCCACACTGCCATGTGCTTTTGTACAAGAGCTTCCATGGCAGCGTGGACGCTCTCTCTTGCGCAAGAAAGCTCTGATGGCCATTTTAGCCATAGGGGTTTCTTGCGCAAGAAACCTCTGTTGCCCATCCACACTGCCTTCTTGCGCAAGAGGGCTTATTCCTTGTGGGGAGAGGAATAACTCTTGTGCAAGAAGCCCTCTGTTCCGATGCTTTACTGTAAATTTACTTGCGCAAGAATGCACGTGCAGTGTAGACGCTCCACAAGTTTTTGCACAAGAACGGCCATTCTTGCGCAAGAATCCTGCAGAGTAGATGTAGCCTAGAAGTCTATTGAAGAATTAGACAGTGTATGAAAAAAGTTAACACGGCTGACTAATGCCAGTGAGGTAATTGCTATGAAAAGGCAAATAAGAGTTGTGTTTATTAGAAAATAGTAAAAGGCATAACTGAAGTATCCAAAATCTAAGAGTTGCAAGGAGAGGGAAAAAACTTGTTGCAAAACAATTGTCATGGCTTCTCAAGTTTTGTCAAGTTCTCACAGTCCCAAGCAGCTGAGGTTAATACTGTTGTTTACCTATTGCTAGTTTTATGGAATCACATGCTGAATAATTACACTGATTCCCAAAGGAGGATTTTAAACTCTGGGTTAATGGTCTTTCAGTTGGAGTCTATGGTTGATCATTAATTAGTATATTAATACCTGTGGTTCCCAAACTGTAAAAACAGCTATACATCTTTAGGTTCAGATAAATGCCTTATTACAGTGTCACTCTTCATGCTGTTACAGTTAAGGGTTTGCTGGTGCACTGAAACACCTTACTGTGAAGGGTTATAAATAGGACTGAAAAAAAAAAAAAAGTTTCTGAAAGCTGATAAGCAAGATTTCAGAGACAATAAAATTTCTTTCCCACCTCCATATTTTCCTTGAACCAGATATTTCCTGAATCAGAAAATGGACATGTTCATCCACTGCTCCTTGGATCCTGTGTAATCATTTTCACCTCTTCATTGTGGGTGTATATTGTTACCAAACTGAATTCTCTGTTCACACTGGCAGCAGAATTTAAACCCACTTTGGATAGATGTAAATGACTAATAGACACAAGGCAGTTGAAAATTGCCTCATGCACTTGCAGTACAGTATTAAAGAGGATGTTAGTTTAAAATCTCTAGATAACTTATATACTCCAGCCTTCCATTGTAGAAAAACTGTTTCACGTTGCTTTCTCCACATGGGCGTGAGTCCCAAATGCCACCAAGCTCTGCTAGATGTAGGATGCAAGAGGAGAAAGCATTTGTAATTTCACATTATTCTATTCTGGGTTTGGCTAGGGGCTGTTTTGATTTCTGGCACAGATTAGAGCAGCCTCAGGGCTACCCTAGTTTGTGCCCAACACCCTATTGTTGCAAAGGGTATTGCTGAGTTCAGCATAGCAAATTGCTGTCACAGCTACAAGAGAAGGGCAGGAGTGGAATAGAGCTCTTCAGCCATTTATGTGCCATGTAGATACTTTCCTTAAAGAGAATTGTCTACTAGACACATTCATTGGTTTTACAGCCTAATAGCAGCAGCAGAGCTACAACACAGGGGAATAGTACAACAGTGAACCAAACTCTTAGCTTTAGTCTCTAGCCCATCTTCAATAAGGCATTCAGATTCTGAATCAGTATCCAAACTGCATTCCTTCCTTCCTTCCTTCCTTCAACATTATCAATGACACAGTCTCTCTAAAACTAGCTACTATTAGAGAAGATCCTATCACAGTTCCACATCCTAGAGAGTCCCTGACCTCCCTTATATCCACCTTGGCACTAACAGGCTCCACCTGCCATCATTAATCATCAGTATAACCCTGCACTTTTTTTGCAGTCTAACACCTGTGCTTAGTAGGGTGACTCAACAATGATGTGTTCCTGTTGCAAAGTCTTTCTGAACCAAACTTAAAACTAAATCCTGTCCATAGACATTAAAAAATGCTTCCCAAGTTTGCAGGAGTATGTTGCTGTCCTGAACAAAATTCCTTCCTCCCTCCCAACATTATTGAATAACTAGCTGTTCACTAGTTGCATGGCTGCTGCTTTTGACCTCAGTAGAGCTGCGCTCCTGTGGTGCTGTATGTATATAGTTTGTGAAGCACTACATTTTGAAAAGTGAAATGTGAACCTTAAACTATTTACATTGATAAACTGTCCTAGGTGCTTAGCAGCTAATGTCAATAATACAGGTCCAGGACTACTGCATATGTGGAAGCTCAGTGTCTTGCAAATTATTTTTTTAAATAATTTCCATGGGTGGTCATTTATAGTTATCTCTAAACCATGAAAATATCACAACAAATCTCTGGCTTGCTCAGGCGTCACATTTGTCTCCAAACTGTGCAACAATAGGTATGGTAAAAATGGGGACAGAACTCACCTGCTCCTATTCCAAAAGCACATGCTCCTACCATATGAACAAAAGGGAATATTAGTGGGTAGTTACATGGGGCCCATGACAAATAGTGCTGATTCTAGCCAGTAAATGTCAATGGTACAAATATTCAGCCCATTAATTGCACTACAATACCATTTAGTTTTGAAGATTTTCAGACTCTTAGCCGCACCTTGGAAATATAGTTACACCGAGTGTGCTCTAGGGTTTGCAAATAGTGACTAAACTAAATAAGAAAATTACACAATACTCATGCAATACTGATACTGTGCAACAGAGGAAACTTGATCATAAACCAATGACAAATCTATCAGTCATATGCTAACCAACATGTCTGGCATATGGAAGTGGTTAAGGAGCAGTTTCTTCCTTCAGATAAAAAAAAAGAGAAAGTAATGGTGGATTTGCAGAAGAGAATCAGAATGAGAAGCAGCTAAGCTAGTCAGGTCTGTCAGAGCAGGCTGCAGACCTTGGAGAGCTGGGGCTGGCAGTTTATTGAATATTGCATCCACACAAGATTCTTTCTTTAAGCTGATTATAAGTAACAATTAAAAGTATCTTATAAGTGGCCTATTGGTTGGCTAGGAACAAAGTTTCTACCAGTGACTGCAGCATTCTGAAAGATGAGTAAATCCCTTGTTTAACTGCAGTAAAACATGTTTTAAAATTAGGGAAATTTGCAGCCAGAAATAAAGGTATATAATTTTACATGTTCCTCTCCATCTTTTCCCCACATGCAGATAGCATCTGGTAGCAAATATGAAAAGTACTGAAGTATAAATAATCACCAACATTCACAACTTAAGCCAGTTTCTATTTATAAGTAATAATTAGATAAATAATTTTCTGCTTGTGCTGGATAAGGTTCAGGGGAAAGATTCCTCCTAAACCAAATGCTGTCCTCTTTGCTAGTCACAAGAATCACAGGCTCCAGCAGCAGTAATAGCATGAGTCTTCACATCCTTCCTCCCCAATCCAAATAAGCAAAACTGGTCACAGAGGTGTCTGGAATCAGTGAGGTATGGACTCATTTCACACATGACAAGAAAGATGACAGAAAAGCCATCTGTATATGTAATGTAAGTTGTGGGAAGCATTCTAACAACCTATGTAACAACCAAGTACTATGACTCAGCTGTTCATGATCTTCAGTGACACTATCCCTCAATACTCTCAGAAGAGAATGTCAGCTGTAGATAAACACCACAAAAATCTTTTCTTTGCCCTCCATCCTCCCCCAGAAACATGCAAAAAATTGTCCTCAGCTGTTATGTGCACAATAAACAGTATAATGTCTCACATTTATGAATCTCTGAACCAAATAAATGCCAATGCACAAATCCTGTCATAAAATCCTTCTGTATCAGGTTGTCCACTAATAACCTAGTTTGGAACATCAGTGTTTACCGTAGAGGTGGACAATAAAATAGCAGCAGTTCACCAGGGTTAGCCCCTGGTGGGCCTATACCACTATATTTACCTGCACCTCTGCAAATACTGGAAAGGCAGCTCCCATTGGGTACGTCTACACAGCAACATTATTTCAAATTAACAGTCCACGTCTACATAGCAGGTAGTTATTTCAAAATACTGTCAAGCTGAAGGACTTTTTATTCCAACTCCTGTAACCCTCATTGAATGAAGAGTAAGGGAAGTAAGAGGAAGAATGCTCTATTTCAAAATAAGTGCTGTGTAGATGCTCCCAATTTCAAACTAAGCTATGCAATTGACATAGCTCAATTTGCGTAGCTTATTTCGAGTTAAGCCCTGCTGTGAAGATGCACCCTTTGTCTGGGAACCGCGATCCACAGCCAACAGGAGCTCTGATTCCCTTGTACCTGCAGAGGCGCAGGTAAATAGAATGATGCGGGTTCCCACCAGGGGCTAATCCTGGAAGACCAGATCTGGCCCGCAGGACGTTGTTTATTCACCCCTGGTTTGCTGAATGGGTACTTTCAAAAGAAACCCACAAAAACCAACCAAGATTTAAAAAGAAGTGCAGCAGATAGTTATATCATAGAATCACAGAATACTAGGACTGGAAGGGACCTCGAGAGGTCATTGAGTCCAGTCCCCTGCCCTTATGGCAGGACCCAGTACTGTCTAGACCATCCCTGACAGACATTTATCTAACCTACTCTTAAATATTTCCAGACACATTTATTTAACCTACTCTTAAATATTTCCAGAGATGGAGATTCCACAACCTCCCTGGGCAACTTATTCCAGTGTTTAACCACCCTGACAGTTAGGAACTTTTTCCTAATGTCCAACCTAAACCTCCCTTGCTGCAGTTTAAGCCCATTGCTTCTTGTTCTATCCTCAGAGGCTAAGAAGAACAATTTTTCTCCCTCCTCCTTGTGACATCCTTTTAGATACCTGAAAACTGCTATCATGTCCCCTCTCAATCTTCATAGGACTGGAAGGGACCTTGAGAGATCATCAAGTCCACTCCTCTGCACTCAGCACTCATAGCAGGGCCAAGTACTATGACCATCCCTGTCAGGTGTTTGTCTAACCTGCTCTTAAATATCTCCAGTGATGGAGATTCCACAGCCTTCCTAAGCAATTTATTCCAGTGCTGAACCACACTGACAGTTAGGAAGTTTTTCCTAATGTCCAACCTAAGCCTCCCTTGCTGCAATTTAAACCAATTTCCCCTTGTCCTATCATCAGAGGTTAAGGAGAATAATTTTTCACCCTCTTCCTTATAACACCCTTTTAGGTACTTGAAAACTATCAACATGTCCCCTCTCAGTTTTCTCTTTTTCCAAACTAAGCAAACCCAATTCTTTCCGTTTTCTTTCATAGGTCATGTTCTCTAGACTTTTAATCATTCTTGTTGCTCTTCTCTGGACCTTCTCCAATTTCTCCACATCTTTCTTGAAATGTGGTGCCCAGAACTGGACACAATACTCCAACTGAGGCCTAATCAGTGCAGAGTAGAGTGGAAGAATCACCTCTCGTGTCTTGCTCACAACACACCTGTTAATGCATCCTAGAATCATGTTTGCTTTTTTTGCAACAGCGTCACACCGTTGGCTCATATTTAGCTTGTGGTTCACTATAACTCCTAGATCCCTTTCTGCCGTACTCCTTCCTAGACAGTCACTTCCCATTCTGTATTTGCTACGTCTACACTGGCAGCTTCTTGCGCAAGAATTTTTTTGCGGAAGAGTTCTTGTGCAAAAACTCTTCCAGAAGAGAGCGTCTACACTGGCATGTGCTTTTGTGCAAGAGATGTGCTTTTGCACAAGAGCATCCATGCCAGTGTAGACGCTCTTTTGCGCAAGAAAGCTCTGATGGACATTTTAACCATAGGCTTTCTTGCGCAAGAAATTCATGTTGCCTGTCTACACTGGCCTCTTTCGCAAGAACAGTTGCGCAAGAGGGCTTATTCCTGGGTGGGAGCATCATAGTTCTTGCGCAAGAAGCCCTGATTTTATACAGTAGAACGTCAGCTTACTTGCGCAAGAACACACGGCCAGTGTAGACAGGCAGCAAGTTTTTGCGCAAGAGCAGCCGCTTTGGCGCAAGATCGCGCCAGTGTAGACACAGCCTATGTGTGAAACTGATTGTTCCTTCCTAAGAGGAGCACTTTGTATTTGTCCTTATTAAACAAATATGTAAACTATTTTACAAAATCCTGCTTGTTCACACAGTCCATGTGGCATGGAATGTAGTACACACCCCCATAAAGCTTCTAATCCTGTGACTCAGGCCCAAGAAGAAACTGCAGTTTTGTGTGTGCAACTGAGTGATAATGTGCTTCTGCTTTCCATGTGCTGCATCTTTAATTGTAAGAGGAATAACTCTGCCTGCTGCAGAGCCAACTGTGAAGCCGTTGTCATTCTGTTCAGTTCAGATGCGTAATGTCTGTGGTGAAAAATCTCAGAGGGGTAGTCATGTTTTGGGATCCTTTGAGAGGAAGTGCTTTGTGTGGGTAAAATATTACTACTACTATTATACAAAGTTTACAATAACTTTGCATAAAAAATTCCACTTTTTACAGTGATGCCTGTGCAATTAAATATAGGGGGGTACAAGCTACTCTGAACCTAGTTTTGCAGTTTTATTTTATAGTAACTAACTCTGGGAATATTTGTAAAATATGAGCTGACTTTAAAAAAAACTTTAATATCTGCCAGATTTACAAACTGAAGGGTATATCCCATACTGATCGCAAACTCTAATTCATTTCAGAGCTTGGATTTACTCCTTGGAAGAGTAAACTGGGAAGAATGGATTAAATTTTTACATTTGCTCCATTGATTGCAGTTTGCAGACTAAAGTAACACCTTTTTTCAGTAACACCATTGCCTTCTTTAGTCTTTCACTTGCACTGGATGAGTGAAAGGTGTTTTGTTATGCCAGACAGACTGATCCTGGAGTGTAATTAAGCCATGTTGAAAGGCTGGATCAGGTGCCAAAGAAAACACTAAATTTTCAACTGAGCTAAGTCTAACTGATTAAGATCTTTACTGGCACCTGCTTGTTTACTTGCTGATTACTATCTATGACACTACAGGATTTCTAACAGTAGCACTGACACTTGTTATTTTAATTAAAATGAGGTCTCTCAAATGATTTGCCAATAAAAAATAAACTCAGGGAACACTGCACGTAGGCATTTCCTTAGTTTTTCTGGGATGTTAAAAGCCAGGCTCAGATGAACTGATCCATTCAGCACATGAAGCACATCTTGGAGAGAGAAAAGAAACCTAACACCAGTGCTTGGCATTAGGCAGTTCTTACCACCTCAGCATACTTTCCTCCGGCCAGTATTATGCTGAGTAGGGAGCTCACCAATCTGGATTTCAGTTTCACAGAGCACTAATGCCTTTAATTAAATTATGTGCAGTCAGTTCTTTGAGATCTGAATAGAGATCTTTAAATGAGAAAGCTGCACCTGGTTGTGTTTCAGTGTGAAGCAGCTGAGCCACATTTTCATGCATGTATTATTGTGTTATTAATCTTTCTAAATCTTTAGTGAGGCTTAGAGGCATAAAGGGCACACCTTAGAAGGGAAATGAATGAGAGGCCGGAAGAAGCCAGAAGGGAGAGAGTGGTTTCTTTTGCAAGGCAGAGAGCCATGCCATGAAATAGGAAGAAGAAACAGTGCTCTTTTTCTAACTTCAGCTGTTTGCCTGAGGATAAACAGGTGTGGTTTTTTTTTTCAGTGACAAGCTGAAAAGAAATGGAAAAAAAGTAGGCACAGTATTTTTCCTGACCGCCATTCACTACATGTGCCCCCCAACAGTATAACAATGCTTCCTTGCAGTGTGAAATATTCCACTTTGTGATACAGCATGTGCTGGAGAAATATGCAAAGCAACACAATGATCCCTTCTGATAGTTAAGTTTAATCTGTGCTGAAAGGTGGGACAAATAAATGAATGGATAGAAATGTAGTCTTATTGCTAAAGCTGAGGCCAGGGAGTCAGAAGAGTTGGGTTCTATGCCAGAGGGGCGTTGCTAGGGCGTAGTTAATTACTGTTTATAAAGTGTTTTAAGATTCTCTGATGGAAAGTGGTATGATGTTAGTGCTAAGTATAATTACAACCTGGGTGAATAGCAGGTTGAACCATTCTCACATCGGACAACTAAGCAAGTTTGAGAAATTTTACTCTATGTATAATCATAAAAAAGGAAGATCTCAAAAATTATGACTTAATTGTGAGTAATTAAACATAACAATGGTTTAGGTTAAGTAGTGACAGGCTAGTCTCAGAATGTAGAAGTTCAGCTTGGCCAAGCAACCAATAGTTCAGTTTGGGCTAGCTGGATACTTATCTGAACTCCAGGGCTGCAGGCAGCAGGGTGGGGGAAGTGGAGGGGAGAGGATAAAGGGGCAATTTCCCTGAGGACCAGCAATTTAAAAGGACCTGGGGCTCTGGTGGCCCCAGGCCCTTTAAATCACAGCCAGAGCCCAGCTGCCAGTGTGTGCTCTGCATCCCCAGCACCGCTGAAGGGCTGACTGAGGGAGGCTACACTCCCATCCCTTCTGCCTGTGGCCCTGCCTTTCTAGGGGCCAATAGCTGGTTCCCCTCAGGGCCCAGAGAAGTCTCATCTGCCCAGCTGAACTCTATGTACACTTTAGTTTCCAAACACTGCTGGAAAATCCTTTTAAATACCAACTTTTTTTTAGTAATTTCTAGAACTTCTGCTTCTCATCCTGACCAGAATCAGAAAATGTAGAGGAATAAGGAAATCTGACAAATAGTACTAAAATAGTTGGCCAACATTTCCCCTCGACCCCTACATAGAAACTTTGTCACTAGTTGGTAACACATTAACCTTAAGTATTAGAAATATAATTTACATTATCTAAGTGCAATTTTCTGCCATGAAGGTAACCTTTGATTCTCACTATCACCAACACTTACATATTGTTTATAATGTTATGATTAGAGCTGTGTAAAAACAATAATTTTCAGGTCAGTATCTGAATAAAAAAATGGAAAAAAATCTTTTCTGATTGACCTGAAGTGAATTTTTTTCAGAAAACTGAAAAAAATTGAAAAACAATTTTTTTAATTGAACAAAGTGCTTCATTTGACCTAAAATAAAATATTTCATTATATTTTGAGGGTTATTTTTTACCTTTAATGCGTTTAAAAATAAAACTAAAATAAAATTCAAAACAAAAAGTGGTTTCATATTGAAAAAATGGAAAGGTCTAATTTAGAAAATATTGAAATGAAATGTTTTCATTTTGCATTTTTTTCCTGCTGAAACAATGTGATGAATTCTACACAGTCAACCAGAATCTGATTTTTTTTTTTGGCAAAAATAGTCTCAAGTTTCAGCTATCAATAGTTATAATTAATATTAACATCCTAGTTAATTGCTTCATATGTAAACCGTTGTTTAAACCCTTTGTCTTTCACTGTTTGTAGACATATGTTTAGACAGGCGTATGCTATGCAGACCATGACATACATTTTTAATATCCTGAGAGCAACTTTTCTTAAGTTGACGTGCTGTGGATTTCTTTTTCTCTGCTCCTAGATTAACTAGTTAATGTTTGTTAGGAACTTTGGAGATGTAAAATAATCTTAACACTTTGCTAGTTCACTATCTGTTGTGTGCTAGTGATCAGAGACAGGGAAAATTTGAAGGAATGAAATATGAATTCTGCAATGATATGGTCTCCCTATACTTTTTTTGCTTTATTTCACAAATTTCCATATGTTGTAAAATGTTTCCATTTTTCTATGGCAAAAATGCTTATTGCATCTATTGCACTTTCACCATCTAAGCTGTTGTGCTGCTGACTAGCTAACATAGCCTTCAGAAAACTGTTGCTAGTTAAAAATGGTAGCTGCAAAGGTAGGAATGCAACCTCTTCCCCCCTCCATTTCATATATGAAATGAGAAAATCAAAGCCCACAAAGATCATTTACAGTAGCATAAATATAGTTTGTTCTATGATATACTAAACTTTTTGCTGGAATCAAGGTGTGTTTAAAATACCCTAAAAACTTAGTTCCTGGGGGTATGTCTACACTAGCTCGTTAGTTCGAGCTAGGTAGGCAAATGAGGGCAACCAGAGTTGCAAATGAAGCCCGGGATTTAAATATCCCGGGCTTCATTTGCATGTTCCCTGGCGCTGCCATTTTTAAATCCCCCTTAATCCGAACTAACTGCCTGCGGCTAGATGCGGCAGTTAAACATTAATTCGAACTAACTCCTTAGTTCGAATTAACTGTTACTCCTCATGGAATGAGCAGTAACAGTTAATTCAAACTAAGGAGTTAGTTCGAATTAACGCTAACTGCCGCGTTAGCCGCGGGCACGGAGTTCGGACTAAGGGGATTTAAAATGGCGGCGCTCGGGAACATGCAAATGAAGCCCGGGATATTTAAATCCCGGGCTTCATTTGCAACTCTGGTTGCCCTCATTTGCCTACCTAGCTCGAACTAACAAGCTAGTGTAGACATACCCTGATTGATTTTAGAATACCCTAACTTAAAAGGATTCCAGAATGGGCACACAGTTATGAAGACAAAACAGTATTCGTATGCAAACATATCTTGGTCATTTGCAGCTCCGTGTAGTCCCTACACAACACAAGTTATTCCTGCCTTGTAATATTCTGCACGCAGGAGTTAGGGGAGGTCCATTAGAGTCTGACAGTACTGGGGGCTTCCCAGCAGTCAGGATTTATACAAATTATTTATAAAAATACAAATTTGTTCTTTATGGTTATTTGGTAAATCATTTGCAAACAAACAAATTATTTAAACTACAGCTTAACAGCAATATAGGGCACAGAGTTACACCAAATCTGATAGCAGTATCAAGTGGGTGTTTGGAGAGTACATGGGTGCACTCAAAATCAGGGCAGCTGGGTTTGTGGGGATGGGTCTTCAAGAAGGCAACTAAGTGACTGTTGGTGTGATGATCTGGAGCAACTTTGTAATAACTAATGAATAATGTATATGGAGCTGGTTATTGAGATGTTTACATGTAAGGAGGTTTGCATAAGAAGAAAGTTAATCATCTGGGCTACTGATGATCTGAAAATCACTTAGTCCCTTAACAGCTGCTGGATATGTCAAGTCAGGAGGGAAAGCCTTCAAGCCAGAGAGAACTATCAGGAATGGAAAAGGAGATATGAGAGAGGATGTATCTTGTGTAAACTGGCTGCCCAAAACTAGGAAATAGAGACCTAAGAACTGAAGTTGGCCTGGAAAGAAGTTCTAAAGGCAGACCACTCTCTGTTCAACATGTGGGAAGACTGGTTGATTTCCCCAAGTAAGGGAATGTCTGAGTTTTTCCCCTCTGATTGAGGTCACAAAATGTTAGAGAACCCAGTGGGCAGGAGAGAAATTTCAGTCTCTCTTGAGGGGAAAAGTAAGCTTGGGAATGAAATAGAGCCATGATATTCACACTTCAGTGGTTCAGGAGTCAAATTAGTGGTCAACATTAGCCATAGTAGTGTGGCTTCACTGTTTGTATAGTACATACACTTATTTAAGCAACATGCCAGGAAATATTAAGTTAAATATATATAAATAATTCTCTCAGCAAAATGACTGAACAAGTATAATCATTTTATCATCTACAATTAGCTACTAACATGGTAAAAACATCCATATTGGTTAATAGCTTAGATAGGGTGATTTAATTATTAACCTGTGTTTTAATGTAATTTTCTGCAAAGAGCTGCAGAAGACACATTAAAGTGCCATTTGCTGCTTGCAGGGCTCAAACTCCATAGCACTGGAAGAGAGGATGGACAGGTTGTTCTTTGAACACTTTAGTAGTGAGCCCTGTCTTTACCTGGCATGGGGCAATGACATTTTGTTCATTCTTTGGATTACTGTTTTCTTAAAGGTCTTTCCTAGCCCTATCCTGAGCTGGGTCTATTCCTGTGACCAGCTGACACTCTCCTGATGGAATACCTGTATAGTTCTCCATAGTAGGACTTTAACCCCTAGACTGAAAAGATACAGAGATTCATATATTCTTGGACTCTAGGGGTATGTCTACACAGCAGGATTAAGGTCAGAATAAGCTACGCAACTTCAGCTATGTCAATTGTGTAGCTGAAGTCAAAATAGCATATTTTGGCTTTTGGCGCTGTCTACACAGCAGGAAGTCGAAGGAAGAACACTCTTCCTTTGACTTCCCTTACTCCTTGTAAAATGAGAGTTACCATGAGTCAGAGTAAGAAGTCCTTCAGCTCAACATTATTTTGAAATAAAGGTTTGTAGTATAGATGTGCTCTTTGTTACTTCGGAATAACGTCAGTTATTCCAAAAAAAACGCTGCTCTGTAGACGTACCCTAGGATTTTCCTATTTTCATTATTCTGAATCTCTACCACCTTACATGAACCACTAGCAATGGAGGTTTGATACATGGCTCATTTTTAAAACTTCTGCTTAAATTAATGATTTGTTATTAGCAGTGAAAGAACCAAGCAGAGAATCAGGCAGATTCTATCTGCTCTAAACCTGTAGCACCAATTTGGACCAGTAAAGGAAAGAGTCTTCAATTTGTAGTGAACCCTGGATTCAGTGATTAACTCAAGCAAAGAGAATCTGTTTATCTTTGTAATAGGATGCAAATTGTTCAGCAGAGAAGCCATTTATTACACAGCTGGTAATTAAACAATACCAGGAGCATCAGCAGCTTCAGTACACACAGCAAATATGGTTTCTAAAACCATACATTAAACATGGGGTTATAGGATGCCACAGTGGTGAATAAAGCAGAAGCATAACAGAGTTGGCATACTGGAGAAAGCTGGAATGCTCAAATACCATAGAAAGCTCAGCTTGGTGCTCAGCTCGGATGATGATATACAAAGTACAAGATAGATGTTTATAGTGTTAACATTAAATACAGCATATGAATCTAGCTTCTGGATTGGATACAGTAGCATTTTTCTATGAAGAGCTATATTCATTATGCAGGAAAAAAGGCTTCTACTGTTTAGATTTCTTCTTGTAAATGGACTCGAGCCATTTCAAAGACCTGTATCTATGAACTTTACATGATGCTATTATACCATGGAAACAAAACAATCAAGACATTGTTCCTCCTATGCAGAGTCATGGCAGAATCTTTATAGCCCTGATTATGAACCTTTCATCTCTGTTTATGCTCTCCATTTCTTTCCTTGTAAACCAGGGTTGGGGAACCTTTTTTGGTCTGGAGGTCACTGACCCACATTAAAATCACTTGGGGCCACACAAAAGTCAGAAGCAAAAAAGCAAAACCAAAAAAAAAAACAAAAAAACTTCAGTCACATTGCCCCCGACTGAGAAGCAAAAAGACAAAGACACTTCCCAGGCTAGCAGATTTTATGCCGCCCCCCCCCCCTTTGGTTCTCAGGTGGGGCCATATATGAGGGTGTGCAGTGTGTGGGAGAGGGCTGCCAGGAAGTGGGATTGGTGTTTGGGGTCTGGGCAAGAAGGAGGGTTCAGAAGTAAGTTGGGGGTTGGTGGGTCAGATAAAGTGGAAGGGTGCAGGAGGAGAGTGGAGGTGTGGGGTCTGGATTGGGGGATCAAGACTAGGTTGTGGATTGGGGGTGGGTGGTGTGTGTGAGAGGTAGGGTGCAGAACAGAGGGTATTGCAGGAGTACGCTGGGGGGTCTGGGTGAAAGGTAGGGTTCAGGAGTGGGGTGGAGGAGGGGTGTCTGGCAGAGGAGGTGCAGGAGTGCACTGGTGGTGTGGGGTCTGGGCAGTAGGGGGCGCTAATCTGGCACAGCTCCTCGGGGACACACATTGCTCCATGTCCCCTGCTGCTCCCAGGAACCGCCACCTGCTGCTCCTATTGGACACAATTATGGCCAATCAGAGCAAAAGGGGAAAAGCCTCCTGGCAGTGCCAGCACCAGCTACCCACTTCAGGCAGCTACCTGAGGTGGGAGGTGGGGAAAGAGAGAGAGAGAGAATCATAGAACATTAGAACTGGAAGGGACCTCGAGAGATCATCAAGTCCAGTCCCCTGCCCTCATGGCAGGACCAAGCACCATCTAGTGCAGGGGTGGGTAAAAGGGCCTCTGCGGGATAGATTCGGCCCACCAAGCGAGCTGATCTGGCCCACGGAGGTCCTGCTGCTCCTCTCCCCCCCCCCCAGGCCAATCAGGGCCTAGGAACAGGTGAGCATGCGGCGCTTAGAGTCAACCTTGGCTGTTGACTAAGCGCTGTGCACTGGAGGGCACGGAGCAAGAGACTTTGCGCTTCCCCCTGTCCCCAGGCCAATCAGGGCCTGGGGGTAGGGGGGAAGTACATGAAGTATCCTTCTACCCTGCCCCTGCATGCTCCTTGCAAGACAGGGACAGGGCGGGAGAAGACTTTGCATGCTCCCCTCGCCCTCAAGCCCTGATTGGCCCCGGGGTGGGGGGGGAGCACATACAAAGTCTCCTCCCACCCTCCAAGGTGGCTTAGAGTCAACTGCCAGCTGCTGCTCAGCTGGTGGGTGACTAAGCATGGCCCTGATTGACCTGGGGGAAAGGGGAGCACACGAAGTCTCCTCCCATCATCAGGGATGCGGGCACCTAGAGGGAATCGCCAACTGTTCTGAACAGCTGGCGGTTATCTCTAGGGAAGTGGGGGAGAGAAAGACTTCATGCGCTCC
Organism: Rafetus swinhoei; assembly: GCA_019425775.1. NCBI lineage: Eukaryota > Metazoa > Chordata > Testudines > Trionychidae > Rafetus > Rafetus swinhoei. The sequence goes on from CM033449.1 coordinate 46,647,680, forward strand.
CTTATCCCCAGACTGATTAGAGTCTGTGGGTGGGGAAACATGGAGGTGCCCTGGCCCTGCCCCTTCTACCTGAGGCTCCATCCCTTTCTGGGCAGCCCAAGGCCACTTCAAAAATGTCTGAAGTGGCCCCTGGTAAGAAATTATTGTCCACCCTGGTCTAGAGGACCAAGCACCATATAGAGTCTGAGCCTTGAGGGCCGGAGTCAGGCAAGCCAGAGCCGGATCCAACTCATGGACTCTGCCTGGCAAGGGGAGGAGCAGCTCCATGCACTGCCATTTCCCCAGCTGGAGGGCAAGAGGGAAGGGGAGAGGTACTGAATCTAACACAATACATTCTGGAATATGGTACATATTCTAATATGTTATAATAGAATGACAAAGGGTTATCTCCCTCAGGCCGATTCATATGCAGCATTATCTTGATTCTGCTAGAAGTAGAACCTAGGGATCTACATTGTTACTCACACTAGTCAACGTAAACTGACCAATGCTCTTCACAAAGTAGTTAATATAGTTAAGGAAATTAAAGTAATGTTAGCTAGGAATGGGACCAAACCAAAACCCTGACTCTAATTACTAGTAAGCCTGGGAGAAGAAGTTTAAATCTGGACCCACACTGCATCAGGAATCCTACTAAGATGAGAAGGATAATATGCACTTGTAGTAATATTAAAAGTAGGTCTTAACTGCTTGTGGTTGTGTAAGTTCCCAGTGTACCTTCTGCAAAAGAAGGGTGTTGTTTAGTTTAAAATTCGGTTTGAGCAATTCTAGTCTGCTTACTTAAAAACTGTTGTGTGGTTGCAGTTGAATCAGTTATCCTTCACCGCCTGGCCAGACTGTTATGCAGTCTTGCTGCGAGCTCTTTAACACTAACTACAATATAGTTTAGTGCTGGCAACGTTTCACAGGTGGTGATGAAGTTCCTACGTACACAGAGTCTGCTGCCATTCCTAGTGGGAAATGAACTAGTCATGAAATATGTGACTGAATTTTGCCAATGTAGTTGCAGCTGTAGAGGTTCTTTGTATTGGGAGTGGGAGATTCAAATCCATCAGTTGCCCCAAGGCTGTAGAGGCTAACTGAGGCAAAAAGCTGTTAGTGTAATCATTAGCCTACTTTTACCTTTTTAATGCAGTCTTCCTTGTGCAACCTTATTCTGTTTCTCCCTGTCTTTAAAAGATTCATGAAAATGGCAGAGAGGGTAACAAATTTCATTTCAGAGATCTGTACAATAGTGAAGTATTTTGAATAATGAGAAAGAGTGTGCTAGGATAATCAGTTAACTAAGAAAGATGATGTTAAGCAGAGGATTCTTCTAATATCTATTTTTTTATTTACTTGAGACTCGAGCCCTTTGACTATATTTTAGTTGCAAAAGCATGTCAACTGGCATAATTATATTTCACTCACTAATATAAGTACATTTTAGGAAATTACATTAATACAGACATAGTACATTTTTCAGCTATCTGTAATATGGAAACAGGGCATGCATTGGAATTTAATATCTGCAGCTTTTTCATAGCTCATTGAAAAGATTATATATGAGAGCTCTGCACTGAAAATAAGATTGAACAGATGAATTTGCTGCATTGTGTCAATTTCATTAAGCCTGCTGTTTTCCTAACAGCAATTTGATCATTCTTACACCTCACTGCAGTCACTTCCTTCCAAAAATAGGTGCAATGGGCCGTACTAGGAGCTGGTGTAAAGAGGCAGCATTCCACTGAAGCCTTAATTAGGCCTCTAAGATCCTTACAAAAAGCCTCAAAATGCATATATTTTACCACCCATCAAATCTACTACTGCTGTGCTTGAAACACAGGCTAGACTGCTTTTGGTTTAGAAATACCACTGCTTGTATTAAGTCAGTATGTTTCCTTTGGAGATGAAGTGAAGGATGAGATTTCCTTAGTGTGATGAAGACTGTAAATGTAGCGTTGAGAAGCACTCAGCTACAAAGCAGCTGAGTTACTAATATATGTCTTATTCTGAGCCCTAAATGTCAGGCTAGCTAATGGAGACTTCAGCAGATTTACAAAACAATCTAGCTGCAACTTGTTTAGCTTGAGGCCTGTGCTGCTGAATAAGGAGAGCATGTGGTGTCTGCAGATCAGAGCACATCATGCTATTAGATTAGACTGTTAGATGCTGTAATGGAATAGCCTCTTGAAGTGCATTATGTGAGTTGCTGAGAACAGAATTGTTTTAATTTGTTTTCAGAAATTCTTGTTTCTTCTCATTCTGTTCAAGAGAGTACAATGGTAACCAATCAGAACTATGCCGCACAAACGTTCAGATTAACATCAAATTGACTGAGCCTCCGTTAAAAAGCAATACTGTGTAGCTGGATTCTTTATTTACCTTCTTATATTTAAGACTCTAGGGTTCACACAGGAAGGGGTGACACACACCCTTCCATACATGCATATGCGCAGGAAGTAGGGATGTGGGTGTAATGCAGCACGCCCAGGTTTTGCACCTAGCTTCCCTGAGTCCAGGGGCTGGTCTTGCTGCCAACCCACCACCCTCTTCACCAGACCTGAGTCCTGCAGGCCCCACCACCACCAGGGTGCCCATCATCTCCAGTAAGACTACCATTTTGGGAGGGCGGGGGGGGTAGGGGGGCTGTACGCGGCTATGCATACTGGGACACTGCTTACACTTGTTCCCCTTCCCCTCACTATCAGGGAGTGAGGGGAAGTACACAGCTTGTGCGCGTTCCTCTCACACCCAGCTGGTGTGATAGAGGGGGGATAGAGAAGTAATTCACACAAGCTGTGTGTACTTTCCCCTCACTCCATGATCATGAGGGGAATGGGAAGAAGAGAAAACAGAATCCCAATACATGTGCTGCAGCTCCTCTCCTCTGGCATCTTCCCAAAATGGCACCACTGTGATCCCACAGGCTCTGCAGCCTGCTGCCCTTGGGATCCAGGCTACTAGCAACTCTCCAGGGTTGGACGTTTCAGATGCCATTTGTGGCAATGGCATCTGGTCCATCCAGTCCAGAAAACTGGCAACCTGATGTGTCACCCCAGCCAGGAGTGGTGAGGCAAATGAGAGGGGGGCATACACGTCTCCCACATGGGGCCTGGAAAGTGGTACCTCACAAGTAGTAGGATATATACTGTGATTTCTAAGTATGAGCTTGAGATGCTCATAGGAAATCTCAGTATATCTGTATATAACTTATTGTATCGCAATTGCTTCTCCTTCAGAGAGCATTGGCAGTTAGGAACTGTTTATTGAGAGCAAAGGAATGGTGGCCAGGAAACTATTCTATCAAAGATGTTATTATATCGTCAGCTTTCAAATGGACACCCATCAATGACAGAAGAGACTTGGAGTTAGCATCTCATCGGATGGATGGGACCTTCAATGGTGCAACCCGACCAATATGCACTGTTGTGTTGTGTCGTGTCATCAATGGGTAGAATGTCAACTTTGTGTATGATTCTTAAACCTTACCACCTTCTGGTCCTGCGAATTTTACCAGCTGAGGCCACAATATATTTAGATGCCAACTCCTAAGTAACCGGTCTGAATCTATCCCAGGGTCAGTAGACAGAAGTCATAATATTATGTGGAGGATCTGAATTCACCCTATTCAGGGAAGTTAATGACAGAATAATCATAGATGCTCAAAATATTAAACACAGAACATTCTGTATTTTGGTGTTTCTGAGAGCACAATAAATTATTCTCAAAGATATTCCTGGAGTTTATAACAAATTACTTATATTTGCATGTGACATTTGTATACTATTAAAAGATCTATTCTCTAATGCTTATTGGTGTCTTAGCAGCATGATCCTCACCTTAGGGTACTAAAGCTAAACATGGGCTATGCGGTGCAGCAGAAGCACTGAAGTGCTTTGAAAATTTTTCTCCAAAATTTGAAAACATGAGGTTTCCTGGATTTCGTAACAGATTTTATCACACAATTACTTTGGCTATCAAACTTTCTTTTAAGGAAAAGGTTAATGATGCTGATATGTTGTTTTCTCTTCACTAGCTTGATTCATATTTTAGTCTGTTTTCTGTTATCTCTTCTCACCAGTCTTCCTTCAATGCTCTGCGATTCCACTTCCCCCCACTTCATTCTATTCCTCTTCTTTTTAATTTTTTCCCTTGTTTCTTTTCTCTCCATTGCTATCTCCCCTGCCCCAAATTCGCCTGCACAGTCCTCTAATCCTACATCATGGCATTTCTCATGCAACTCCCAGTGCCCCATGTCTGCTGATGATTGTATTTACTTCCAGCAATGGTTTGACTGGGTTGCAAGTGCTTCAGAGAGTAGAATTATACTTCAAAATAATCTGGACAAACTGGAGAAATGGCCTGAAGTAAACAGGATGAAATTCAATAAGGGGAAATGCCAAGTACTTTACTTAGGAAGGAATAATCAGTTTTACAGATATAAAATGACTGCCTAGGAAGCATTACTGCTGAAAGGGATATAGGGGTCATAGTCGAACAATGGGACACTTACAAAAAAAAAAAAAATTCTGGGATGCAATAACAGGAATGTTGTGAGCAAGACATGAGAAGTAATTCTTCCACTCTTCTCTGTGCTGATTAGGCCTCAGTTGGAGTATTGTGTCCAGTTCTGGGCATCACATTTCAGGAATGATGTTGAGAAATTGTAGTGGGTCCAGAAAAAAGAGCAACTAAATTAAAAAAGGTTTAGGAAATGTGACCTGTGAGGGAAGACTGAAAGAACTGGGTTTGTTTAGATGTTCAATGGACAGCATATACCATTGTAGCTGAACATTTGTGAAGTATTACACTATCAGACCACCTGTGGCTGAATATCAGCTTTTTTCATGTTGGGTATGTCTAGACTACATGGCTCTGTCGACGGAGCCATGTAAACTAGTTTACCCTGCATAGGCAAAGAAGCGGGGATTTAAATAATCCCCGCTTCATTAAAATAAACATGGCCGCTGCGCTGTGCCGATGATCAGCTGATCATGCCTTGTGAAACGAAGTTTACGGGATCAGTTGGCAAAGGCTTCCCCAGCCGACAGATCTGCGTCTAGACTGCCACGCTGTGCCCGGATCAGCTGATCGTCAGCACAGCGCGGCGGCCATATTTATTTTAATGAAGCGGGGATTATTTAAATCCCCACTTCTTTGCCTATGCTGGGTAAACTAATTTACATGGCTTCATCGACGGAGCCATGTAGTCTAGACATACCCGTTTATTGACCCATGAAGTTAATTAACAACCTGTGTTTTATTCCAGCTCAAAACTTGAAATGCATTCATATATTTAATGAAATGTGTCTCATCTAAGGTTCATTACAGTAAATTGTGAAAGTTCGTCTTCTGAACTGCTTTTCCATTAATTGATTTTTTCGGCCATGTAAGACTAATGCAGATAAGAACCTCTCTCAGCAAAAAAAAGATACAGGGATACTGGGGCAGAATTTAATTCTGCTGAATTATTGCAAAGGCTTTATAGTCTATAATACATATCATCGGTCATTATCCTTCAAACTGAGTAACAAAATAGGAATTTGTACTAATAAGAGAAAAGAATTTAACTTTCACATATTCTATATATATACACACACATATATATGATTTTGAATTGTCACATGCAGCTACATGAAGGTGACAGTTTAGTGCCAAGGGAAAACGCTTAATGTTGTGCCAATGCCAAGCAGAGTCAATATACCTCAGAAAGCCATTTGCAAAAATCTTACTAAAATGTCCTAAGTTCCTATTTATCTAATGCCCTTGGTACATCTTTGCAGCACAAACAAGTATGTGTCTTCATTATCACATTAGGCAAAACAAAGAAACTCAAAGCAGATGCAGACACATAAACCTGCCTCATCTCATCGACTCTGCCCCATTGCTCCAAGTAGTCTTTTGGTGCTCCACCCTCCCCATATGGTTGTGGATTGGTATGCTGCCAAAAGCACCTCAAGTGCTGATGTTAATCTAGATAATGACCTTTTGTCTCAATCCCATCTGCTGTGACTGGGAACCACTAGCACTAGAATTTAGAACTGTGTGGTAACTGGAATTTCCATCCTACAGAAAGCGTGGCATTAAAAGAAAATCAGAAGATAACACAGGCTATGTAACATTTTCTATGGGAGAGATGCTTTCAAAAAAACATGTTTCAGCTCTTCCAAAATGGACTTTAAAAAAGATTTCTGTTTTTGCCCAATATGCTCCCAGAAGTTTGTGTTAACTCACCTTGCATGGTGTTGGAGCACATTATGCCAGCTAAGTGGCACTAGGCTACCAGGGTGCCAGAGAGCTCTGAGATCTCCCAATCTCTCCCAAAAGGCAGGTGGCCAAAGAGCCAGAAAAGGGGGTGGGCAAACTGGCAGTGGGCAGGCTGTCTTACTTGGTTTCCATCTAAAGTTTCAATAGAAACAACATGTTCATGGGAATGTTTTATTCTTCCAAATCAGCATCTTCCACTGGGAAAACAATTCCACAGGAAAGTGCTTGACCAGGTTTTAGAGATGCTGATTCTGGTACCTGTTCATTGTGACAATGTTGCCAAGATCTAACTTGACTTGATTTCATGTTGGAAAGCATCATTTAGGGGACACGTATGCCAGTCTTTCTAGTCAAGCATATGTGAAGTTAGTTTTTGCCTCTGGGATTGTGAATTGGCACTATTAAATAAATCTTTGGAGTTAGCATTTCCATTAGTTCAAAAATAGCTAGCTGAATTGTGATCAACTTCCCTCAACCTTTTGTCTTATGTAGATGTTTTCTACATAGGACATAAGTAGATGTTTCCCCCCACAAATTGTGCAATGTGTTAAATATCTGTTTTGAAGCAATTCAGAGTAATTTTCTATTTCAAGTAATTTTGCAAATCTTTTGGACTTTGGCATCAGCTCTTCTGCTCCATAAGGAATCTTGTTTAATTGTGGATCATTACTCAGAAATCCTAGTTCCATAGCACATCTGTAACCAGATTGTGAATACTCCCTTCCCCCCCCGTTTAGTTTAGTTTAGCAGAGTTTTGTTAAGAGAGAGTCTTATGGTTAAAGCCTACAACTGAGTCACATGACAGACTCTGTTCATAGTTGTGCCACAGCCTTCCTATGTGACCTTAAGAAAGTTGTTGAATTGCTATGTGCCTCAGTTTCCCCATTTGTGAAATAGGAATAATAGTACCTCACATGGGCATTACAAGAATAAATGAATGTTCACAAAGAGATCTAAGTTGTGTGCATAAATAATGCTGAAGTAGTATTGGTGCACTAAGAGAATATGGTGCTGTGCACTTTAGAGTTGTGCACAATGGATGCAAGTAATAATATAGTAACTAGAAATAAGGAGAAAATAATGTATCAGACAAAGATGACTGATAAGGCTTATGAAATATTTTGGACCATTACTGTAATATATTGAATGTTTTAACAAGGGTCAAGCTATTCCTCTCATCAGGACTGTGCTTATACTTTATGGGGCCCTACACAAATGAGCCCTCCCAGTGTGGCTTCTGCTGGGGCTTCGGGCTTCCCTTCACCCTTGCCACCCCTGGGTAGCTTGTTCTGGGGTCTTGAGGCTTCCCTCCCACCTGCGCTCCCACCCAGCTTCTGCTGAGGGCTTAGGGCTCAGAGATTCCACCAGCGGAGTCTACTCATGCTCCAGGACTTGCCTGGGATCAGAGCCAAGCTGCAGAGGCTGAGGGCTCCTCTCCACCCCTTAGCCAGGCAGGAAAAAGCCCTCACTAGTGTCCGGCTGCTGGCTGAGAAGAGCACATTTGGTGCTGGGTGGGAGGAAGCAGAGAAGAGGCAGGGAGAAAGCAGCCCTGCTACTGCCAGCAGGGGAGAGCAACCAGAAGAAGGGAGCAGAGAGGAACCAAGAAGGTTGCAGTGGAAGTGCTAGGGCCATACTTAGACATACAAGTACAGGCAGCCACATAGGGTACCCAGAAATTTAGTGCCCCACATTTTCAGGTGACCCACGAAGTATAGCGAGCAAGAACCTGGTGGCCTGGGATAGTGGGTAGGAAACTGGTAAATTCCAGATTTTTTTAAAGCATCCTTTTGTGATTTGTAAGACCTGAAAGTTCTTGATGTCTCTCCTTAATGACAAATTGAACCCTTTAAAAATCTAATAAAATACATTTGCAGCCAGTGACATTTTTGTGCATTTGACTAGCAAGATAAATCACAACTTCATTATTTACCAACATTTCCAATGGTGTATGTCCCACTTTAATTGAAATTTTACCTTTACATTTAGCTAACACAATTCAAAAATGCATAATCACCCACCAAGAATATTTTTTACAAATTGCTACAGTATATTGTGTGTGTTTTGGAATGTTGCCTATTTTGTGGCTTTATTTCTGTAACATTGACAAAATGAAAACTTATATTGGCTCTGGCAGTGGGTAACTCAAAAGACTTGGAAGTTTATTTTACTTTAGTTAATAATCTAGGAGTTTCATATTTGTCCCGTGGTTGCCTGAACTTAGTATCTCTACAATGATAGTTCTTAGACTAAAATGCAAGCCATTTTTTTAAAGAGTGGATTTACTCTCATGTACTTTCTCTTTCAACTTCTGGTGACTACAATGAGGTTTGGGTCTGACCCTTCTTGTAAATTTACCATTTTAAAAGGGAAAACTGTTTGTGGAATCCTCTTCAAAGACCAGGAAGTACTGAGTGCTCCTCAAGAAATGCCAGTCCTTAGCAGTTAGACAACATTGTCTGCCTTTCTCTTGCATCCTTTTGTCCTGGCATTGTTTTTTCACAAGGAATCATAATAGCATGAGCTATAGCATTGTTAGTTGATTTATTTTTTGTCAAGGTCCACATTTCTTGGTCAGATATAGTCAAGGTCCATACTCTGGAGCTAACAACAAATGATAATAAGCGAATAAAAAGATTTAGAGGCCTGTTCAGAAGTTTCTGGCAGTCCACATTTGGCCTACAATCTGCCTATTAACAGTCCCTTTACTTAAGTATTCACAGGTGAATTACTGTGAGATCAAGATACCATTAGCTGTATGGATCCCTAAACCCAACGGGGTGAGGGAAAAACAAAACAGTAATTGACACAGGGCTGTATTCCCTGTAAGCTAAGTGCTTGGACAACTATCTAGGAGAGATTCAAATGCCATGCAGCTGATTAGCAGAGTGCCCACACCCGGCAGCATGTATTTCTACTGGTGGTGCTCATCCACAAAGACCTTGGTGCACATAGCAAAACTTATTCTGCACATGGATGGACAAAATTAGAGGGAACATTGTTACAGTGGCTGGAAAATCCCAGAAAAGTGGATTCATCACATACTGAGCTGAACATCACAGCTGCAGAACTGGGTTTTGGTGCTTTTACAAACTGGAATTAGTGGGGCTGATTCACCAGTATTCAAAGCCAGTGGCACTGGAATAATTTTTAGGGTGGGGATATTGAGCTGTGCCTCTACCCCCACTTTACCTTGCCCGTGTCCCTGCCTGCCCCAGGCTGGGGCTACAGCTGCGGGCAGGTGCAGAGACTCAGGCACAGGGCCAAGGATCAGGCAGCTGAGCCCCTGGAAGCCGGGACCCTGGGCCAGCAGCAGATCCTGCTGATGGGCAGGACCCCTAGAGACAGCATGGCCAGTGTCTGGGACCCCAGAAAACAGCACAAAATTTGGGGGGTGCTACAGCACCCCCTGCACTCCTACTTCCTTTGTCTACATTCAAAGCTGCTTGCACCATTGTGCTATGCCACCATAAACCCATCTTAATTGGGCCCCTGCATGGCAATTGTGACAACTTAATCCCAGATCACACCTCATCCTTTTCCATCCTTACATTTGAGGGGGAAAATAAAACCAAAACAAGAGTTTTGGAAAAAAGGTTAAGATGTACTTACTGCTTAAATAATATTTGAAATGAACAAAATCACTGGAAGGTACAGTACAGCCACAAAATAAATGTAACTACTAATTTGTTATTTACTGGAGTAGGCACTAACAACATGTTGTTTTCCAGGTATCTACGGTTCTAGAATTTGGTCGCATTGTAATTTACACTACCAGCCTTCGTGTGGTGAGAACTACGTTTGAAAGATGCGAGCTAGTAAGAAAGATCTTCCAAAATCACAGGGTGAAATTTGAAGAAAAAAACATTGCCCTGAACAGTGACTATGGGAAAGAACTAGAAGAAAGATGCAGGAGGGTGGGTGAAATCCCATCACTCCCTGTTGTCTTTATTGATGGCCAATATCTTGGGGTAAGTTCCACACATATCTAAATTTCCCTCTGCAGTCTGTGTGCATAGATGCTAACCAGTAAGAATGGGGAATTATTTTCTTTTATTATTTGTATTACAGGAGCAATCAAGGATTGGGCCTTATAGTGCTTGGCCCTGTGCAGGTATACAGTGAAACATGAACCCTGTCCCAAAGAGCCTACAGTATAGGGTACTACAAGATGCAACAAGTGAATGAAACAGGAAAAAGTTGGGGAAGGGCATGATTAAGTAACAAACAAGTGAACAAGTTATGCTCAGCCTCTGAAGAAATAATTCAACTTTACAGTTGAAACCATAAGAATATAGGGAAATGGGCTTTATTTTACATTTGTGTCAGCTAATATAGTCAAGAAATCAGCATGGAGTGTAGTCAGTATTAGATTGCTATTTATTAACCTCTGTATTTAAATATACAATTTATTCTGTATGTTTGGGGTTCAGTCCCTGTGATTTAGATGCCATTTTGCACTCCTCTACATCCTTTACATGATTAGTTAAATTCCGTTTATTTGCATGCAAGTGGCTACCTCTTCATTTTAAGTATGGGGGAGAGCTGCATAACCCTGAATCAGAATGGAGTGAGGTAAAAAGAACAATATATTATTATGCTGAGAACTGAAGAGAAATTTATTTATTTTTAAAAAAGAAATCCAGATTAGGATTCTCAAGCCTTGGGTCTAAAAGTTCACAGATGTTTGAAACCAGATTTTGGTTTGGGTTCATCTCATCTGTTCAAACTTCCTTTCTCACTTAGGCTATGTCTACACTACAGAGTTTTTTTGGAAAAATGGCAATTTTTCCGAAAAACTTCACTTATGTCCACACTGCAATCACATTCTTTCAAAAAAAATCGAAAGAACATAGGAGTTTTTCTGACATTGGTAAACCTCTTTCTATGAGGAAGAAGCCTTTTTCCGAAAGAGCTCTTTCGGAAAAAGGCGTGTGTGGACAGGGAAGAGGGCGTTCTTTTGAAAGAAGAGGAAAGAGGAAAAGGCACAGGTGCCCTGGTGGCCACTCTGTCCATAGTAATCACAGCTTAAATGCGAGATAGCGTCCATTCAGTGTGGACGCTATCTTTCAAAAAAGCAGATCGCTTTTTCAATGCGCTTTGGCCGTGTGGACGCTCTCTTTCAGAAGGTTTTTTCGGAAGATCTCTTCTGGAAAAACTTTTTCCGAAAGAAGCCTGCAGTTTAGACATAGCCTTAGAAAGATTTCTGAAGTGTTTAATTTGTAGTTATGGAGAGTCTTCAAGAAGAGCTTCTTCCACATCACCAAAAGGTTGAAATGGCTGGTGTGTTTCAAAGAAAGGCAAATAGAGAAGGCAAAAAACGTATTCTTTATGTATATATGAATCAGGTGTTAAGGAACCATCATTAAAGGTGTGATAGTGACTTGACAAACTATTTTGTTTATGTTAATGAAGATAGAATCTTTAGTTAATTATTTGTTGAAAACAAATGGAATAGACAAACAAGGGATCCTTGATATTAGAGCTGACTCAATAATGGGAAAAAATCATTAAAAAATCCACCAGTAGGCATTTGAATTTGCTTTGACTGTATTTGTGCTCTATTGGTGTTGACTTTCTCTGAATAGTCTAGCAAATAAGTTTACTGCCAGGCATGTTTACCAAAACAGCCATATGTTGAATCAAAATATATAATCAACTTTTTCTTTATAAGGACACCTTGCCAAGTTTTTTTTTTGAGTAACCATAAAGAGCAGTGGAGGGTTTTAGTTAGTCACCTGTTTAGAGACAGAAAAACAAATTATAAGCTAATTTATCCTATTCTCCACAAACAGATTGTATTATATTGCTGGACTGCTTTATTTCAGCTTCTTACTTAAATCCAGTAGTCAAAATAGTGCTCCGTTCATTTTCCAACAAATTGCTAATTTAAAAAAGAAATACCCCTGGGACAAATGACTCTTGTCTATTTTTGGCAAGTGTGAATGGTCCACACATTTCAATTTGAACAGCAGTGGTAATAGCACAGTTGACCATAGGTGGGTAGTAAATAAAAAAGGTCTCTCTTATACTTGTGCAGCCAATCGCTTACTTTTTGGATTCAGATGCAGATATTGATGTTTAGACAGAAGCTTCAAGGTGACTTCTATCTGGGTTGTTAGTTCATTACATCAATATAGCAGATGCCAAAAGATTGCTTTCTTGTGACATCAGACAAGTAAGGTAGATTTTGAAGTCTAAGAAAAGGACTCCTGTGAGAGGGGATTCAGATATGAGAGAAGCAGACACAAGTCTTGTTACATTTTTTCAGCTATTATCTAAATGGTATTGGTGTTATGGAATAATCTGGTTAATTGTCTGGCTATGCCAAAGGAAGGACAGAAGACATTTGACACAGGTTTAATCAGGCTGCAACTTCACTATTAGATATCTGGGACTACCTGGCAGATACAGTGTGCAGCACAGATAATCCCAGGTTTATTCCATAATTATTCAGTAGGCATCTAAGCAGTTTTAATCTCTCCCGCTCCCAGCCATAAAGCATTGTTCCCTTCACTCAGTCAGCCAGCCAAACACCTGCACTGTTTAAAGTCATCAATTTAGCCCTTTGAGGACTAATTTTAGGTTTTCCTTCCCCAGACTATGGGACTGTGCTGAATTCACAGTTTTCTCATTTTGTGGCAGGGTTCCCAGGCCTTTGAACATGTATGACGACTGCCTGGTACAATGGATGAGATCATCTGTCCAACAGTAGGATCATGTGGTGTGTAAAGTTGAACGCTTGACTCTGTCCCCAGTCCTCATGTATTATGTCTACTCCCTCCCCCAGCCCCTTATGAAAAAACTGCAGTTTGGAGATACATTAATTTTTCTGACCTGGAAAAACCCTCCTCAAAGATGGCAGAGGAGAGTGTGTGGTGGTGGTGGGGGCGGAATTGGGTGATTAACTTTACAAGGGATAATTTTTAGGAGCCAGGAAACTGACTCAGTCTGTAGGCTAAGCAGGTTCAAAGAGATGTCCTTGGGTTTGCCATTTTATTTAAGACTTCTTATTTCTTATAAACCCACTCTTTTCAGATAGTAGTTACTATTGCCACACAGCCCCCTGCCTCATCTAAAGTGGTAATATTGTTATTTGTCTTTAGACACAAGTTGATATCATTTTGTATATTCCCTGAAACAAGCAACATGCATTTTAATATGTACAATGCAAGGTCGTGCATCCAAGAACTGAGACTCTAGGTTATATTTCCAGGATAGGAAATTGTATCATGGAAAACAGTGTCTCAGGAAAAGACCTATATGCCATAGGGTGTGTCTAGACTACAGGGTTTTTTTTTGAAAGAAGTGGCCTTTTTCCAAAAAAACTTCCCCTGCATCTAGACTGCTGCTGTGTTCTTTTGAAATTAAATCGAAAGAACATGCGGTTTTTTCAACCGGGGTAAACCTCATTTTACGAGGAAGAACGCCTTTTTTCAAAAATGCTCTTTCAAAAAAAGGTGTACTTGAATGCAAACGGGGCTTTTTCGAAAAAGAGCATCCAGACTGCCTGGGTGCTCTCTTTTGAAAAAAGTGGCTTGCTTTTTCGAAAGAAGTGGTTACAGTCTAGATGCTGTCTTTCAAAAGAGGCTTGTAGTCTAGACGTAGCTGTAGTGAATAACAAATTGTACATAAGCTGCTATGGCTACAAGAGTGTGTACAGTGATAGCAGGAAGGTGGTATTATGTCTGTATTTGGTGAGATCACTTCTGAAATACCATGTTGTGTCTGGTGTCCACACTTCAAAATAAAATGCTGAAAAATTGGAAAGGATTAAAAAAGAGCTACAAGAATTATTCAAGATCTAGAAAGCCTGCCTTAAAGTGAGAGAGTTAAGAAGCTCAGCTGGATTATATTATCCAAGACAAGGTTAATAGTGATTTGATCATTGTCCGAGAGCCTCCATCAGAAAATTTTTTGGATGGTAGGGAAAATAACATACAGCAAAGAATTTTACTGTATAAATTAATCCAGGAATGTGCTGGATTATTCATATTAATATCAGCCAATTTTATAAAAAAACATGCTTTAGTTCATTGAGAAATTAGACCCCTTTTTATGCAGGAGCTCAGACTTGATAGTCATAAGGGCACTTTTGGGCCTTATAATTGACAGATCAATGAAACTATGGCTACATCTACATTGTATCACTCTTGTGCAAAAGCCTATGCAAATGAAGTGTGGATTAGCAAGAGGCTTTTGCGCAAAAAAGGAGCCATCTACACAGCTCCTTTTTGCACAAAACCCCTCTCTTGCGCAAGAGCCGTTCTTCCTGAAAAAATAAGGAAGAACGGCTCTTGGGCAAGAGGGGGTTTTTGCACAAAAAGGAGCTGTGTAGAGGGCTCCTTTTTGCCCAAAAGCCTCGTGCACAAAAATGCCCCCTAATTAATTATGCAAATGAAGCATGGCAATATGCTAATCCATGCTTCATTTGCATAAGCTTTTGCGCAAGAGGGATGCAATGTAGACGTAGCCCATGAGTGTTGCCTTCATAAACTGAAGAGTCCAGCCGTCACTACTGAATCTTGATCTCCTGCAGTTGTTTAGTGGCACTTTGAGAAGCCGATATTCTATACACAGAAACTTGCTGAGCAAATAGTAAGAAAAAGAAAAAGCCAAGCAAATAGTAAGAATATATGGGAAAGAAGGGTGTCATTTTAGGACATTACAGAATCTGAACCGTATGGTGAAGCCTGGGTGAGAGAGAACCCAAAACAAAAAAGAATATTTTTTTTGGATATGGGTGGTGAAGAGGAAGACTGCCTAGATGTTTTACCAAGGCAACTACCTACCACACAGGCAGGTGCAGTTAATCCATGAGATGTAGTATAAAAAAATGTTTTCTTCTAGTATTATGGAAGTATTCATAACTAGAGGTGGGAGAAAAATATTCAAACAGGTTTTTTTTCCTGAAAAGATTTGAGTCAACCAAAGGATTTTGTAAATTCACTCATTTTTTTTATTGGAATAAACCCGAAACAAAATTCTGAAAAAAATAAAATAAACAGAAACATTAATAATAAAAAGCGAACACTCATTTTTTTCAGTTCAAAATATTATATTTGAAATTTTCTTTAAGAAACACCTTAGAGATAGAAATCAAAATAATTGATTGTTATTTTATTGCATTTTAAAAATGCCACTGAATTGAAAAAAATCCATTATTTGCATAGTTCTATTCACACCTGTACTCTTTCCTCCCAAAAGAGAGAAATTAATTTAATCTAAACGCAAATGCACTTTTACTGCAGTGCGACAGTGGTTAGAGAGTGATAATTATGTGTTTTAGTGATATTTGCTCTCCATTTGTCTTTTCAAACTTAATAAATCCTAACCATACAGCAGCAGATTTACTACACTAAAACTTCATTAAAGCATAATATTTTCTGATCATTGCTGGTTGATAAAAATAGTTGTAAATGAAGGATAGCTCTTTAAATTAGAGATAGGCGATAGTCTGAAAATCAAATGAAAAATAAATGAATTTATTTATCAATGAGATGTGGGATTCAGGGGAAAGTAAGTTCAGAAACAGATTTTAGGCTCAGATCTTACATCTATGTCCCAAATCACAACATGATCTTCATGTATCTATATTCGACATCTCACTTGCACCAAACTCTGACTTAGTGTATAAAAGATATTAACATCAAAATTCCCAGACACTGAGATAGTTGTATCTCTTTGAGCAAGGACTCCTCTGCAATTTTCCTTGTGCAAGTGAGATTTATGGTGCTATGGCAGGACAGTGTGAGAAAGCTTCCACCTCATGTCTTAGGACCAAATCCTGTTGTCCTTAACTCAGGCAAAACGCTCACTGAACCATTGCTAAACAAGGACTGCATAGTGTTCTACTTACTCCTTACTTTCCTGTGCATTAAAACTCACTTAGACTGAAGGAAAATGCAAATAAAATAATTAAAGACAATGCACCCTGGGGATCCCTTTGCATGTATGACTTTTGTTTGCTATTTCTGTGCAAAATGGTTAATGCAAGCACTAAATGCTCTGATTTACATTGAAATCAAAACTAATATTAGGTTACAAATGGATGATAGCATTGTCCTCTGACTAGAAATTACTCACACTATGAGATAATTATTTAGTTGTGGCATAGAGAAAGATTTTTTTTTAAATGAAATGGGGCAGGCTTTTTAATTTAGTAGATTTAACATCTAAATTGAATCATCTTGATTTGGATTATAATTCTGAATCCCACTAGTGTACTCAACATTACTTCATCTTGAAGAACTGAAATAAATTAGTCCCAGAGACCTGGTACTGTAATAGTGGGCAGATAGAGCCATAGATGCTAGAACTAAGGGTGCTGGGGATGTAGCAGCAACCCCTGACTTCAAGTGGTTTGCATAATTTGCAGACTTCAGGCTAGGGTTTGCAGTTTGGTTCAGTGGCGCTCAGCACCTGTAATATACAAATTGCTCCAGAAAGAGCTCCATCACCATAAAAATGGTGTCTGTGATATTCAATCTATTGTAGCATGCTATCTACATAGGGCTAGATCATGCTTTTAGCATGGAGCTCATACTCAGGGGGTGTTAGGGAGCTGTACTCCCTTCCCTCCCCCCCCAGAAGACTGGGTGGGAAAGTATTTAACATGTAATTATATTAATTTAAAGGGTGTCCCATTTAGCTGGTACATGTTGGGGAAGGAAAAGGAGGGAAGCTCATGGTTGTGCTGTCTCAGCTACTCTTCACAACCCACTCTACATCCATGTGTGTGCATCAGGGACACTTCCTCTCTACTTCCTTGACTATTAGCGTGGTAATTATTGATGGCCCTTACGTTGGCCTCAGAAGGGGTAGAATCCTTCTTCCTTAACACCCGCGTGCAGCTGTCTAGGTGCAAGGCATAAATCTAGTCCATAGCCTGTGCCATCAACAAAGAAGTTATGAAAAGCAGCTACCATGCAAACACAGTGGCTAATTTTTGAACTAAACCGTGGAGCCTTCATTTTTATTCTTAGAGTCACAGAACTTCAATATAAATTAGCTCCCTGGAAAACAGTCTCACATTTCATTTCTAGTTCACATTAAAGTCTTTAAAAGTGTTGCTAACTATTGTACCGTTAAGACGAAAAAGGTGCAGTAATGTGAATTTCTGGGATGATAAAGTTTTAGCTGAAAGCAAGCTGAAATATAAACCCTTTAAGATCTGAGTTCATAATGGAAAGCCTGTCAAATTTTGACTTACTGTTACAGTAGCTTTACTCTACAATCCAATATCTAAGCAGCAAAAAGCAGGAATCATAGAAATTTTTTTGCCAACTGTTGCTACACAGTTATAATAGACATTTCTGTTTTAAATGGAAACAAACAGTAGTCATCTCAGGGATTGTATAGGTTTAGGGAAATTTGCACTGTTGTATCTACTTCAGTGCAGTAGTAAACCCCTAAGTTTTGCCTCATTACATGGAAAATCCGAGCTATGTAATCTGTGTCTTATACCAATGCATTGCATCTATACCAGGGGTTTGCACTAGTGTAGTGCATAAGTTTAGTTCTTCCCACATCATATAGTCAAACTTCAACAAACACTGTTGTGTTTGTTTGCAAATGTTGGCTTTGTAGCAACGGTCACATTCTGTGACCAGAATGTTCATGTGCCAGGTTCTGTCACCCTTACCCACACTGAGTAGCACATTGCACTGAACATGTGGTATGTTCAAGCTAGAGATGTAGTGGCTGGTAGAGCTCCAGAAGCCCCTAAGCAGATGTCAGAGGGCCATGGAACAGTCTCTGAACCAGCTGTTTTCATCAGACCATAATCTGTAGTAGGCTTCAATAGGACAGTTCATGGAGGCAGGCACTACTCAACATGAACAAAGGTGGCAGAATTGAGTGCACAGTCAGCTTTGCTTCTGTAACTAACCACAGACAGATATATATCATCTGTCCTTTTTAATTCCAGTGCACGTGAAACAATAGAATAGCAATGAGTTGTTAGACAAGTGTTGGCTAAAATATTCATATGTTGTCATTGAAGAGAAAATACTGTAATCATAAACTGTGTCTCTGAATAAGAGCCAATAGCTGTAATAGAGAAGTTACCCACAACAGCTGCTGTATTTATGCCTTAGAGAGAGAAAAAATGCCATTCCTTGGCAAAAGCTAAAGCAAGACAACTTTGTGCTGGGTATCTAAGTTGGGTGGGAAGTCATAAGGAATCATCCCCAATGCTAGTTACAAGCAGATCCTTAGCTGGTGTAAAAATTATCATAGTTCCATTGACTTGAATGGAACAATGACAATGTATACCATCTATGCCCATTGGAGTAAAACACCTGTGCTTCCACTCTGGTGCCTCAGCCAACTAATAGGTTGCAGAAGTAATTGGGGACCTGTATACTCCCATGAACATGGGTTTCAGTTCTGTGTTTCCACCTGATTGTATAACTCAGCCATTCTTCCTCAGCACTGACCTTTCACCAAACACCTATCCCAGCTGTTGTAGAAACAGGATCATGGAGTCAAGTTGCATGGTGTGTGCTGAGACCCTTTGTTTGTACTCTACATGGCCTGCCTCCCTGCTCAGTAGAACATAAATTCATTTGCATTCAGGGCCTTCCAAGCCCCAAAAGGTAATTGAAGGACAGTGTTGCAGGTAGAGAAGTAGCATTTGGCCATGGAGAGCAAAATACCAGTACTCCACATATTCTGAGTTGTGAAATGAATTGTGTATTTTCAAATCTGCACATACAGTTCACTGGATGAGAGTCTTCTATATTTTGTGCAGTGACAGTAATTACAGAGCTATAGGAGGAACAGTGTTGCCTAGTAGCTAGAACATTAGACTGGGACTCAGAAGTGTTGGATTCTACTCCCGGCTCTCCCACCAGAAGCCTTCTGGATAACTCTGGGAAAGCTGCTTGTCTGCCTTGTGCCTCAATTTCCCCAAACCTAAAAAGGAGTTTAGCTACTTTGTAAAGCACCTTGAGCACTACAGAACTGAGTGCTATACAGGTTGAATCTCCAAAAACCAGGACTCCCTTGTCTGGCAATGGAGCATGGGTGTTCCTGGATCAGGGATTCCTGGCTGGGAGCCCCAGTGGCAAGTATGGCAAGAGGCCTGGCGGCTTGGAGCTTGCAGTGCTGGTGCTGGGACAGGGGCTGGAGTCCCAGTAGCACAGCTGGGGCCACGGCAGCCCCAGTAGCAGGGCCAGGGGCATGGTAGCTACGGCAGCACCAGTAGATGAGGCGGGGCCAGGGCTGGGTCGGTAGCAGGGGATCTGGTCCAACAAATTCTCTTGTTTGGGACTGTTCAGGTCTTAAGGGTGCTGGATTAGAAGGTTCAACCTGTATAAGAGGTAGGTATTATTGTTCATCTACATAAGCTAAATTCAATACATTAAAATTGGACCCTCAATTGCTTGCAAAAACAAGAAAAAAGTTTTACATCTTTGGCACTTTCATTTTGTTTGTAGTAACCTCTGAACATTTACTTTCAGAAAGAAAAATGATACTATTTCATTGTGGCTCTGGTTCTGATCACAGAAATCCCTAAAGGCCTAATGTACTCGGTCTAAATTATTATTCTTCACCACAGACTTTTGATTCAATGTTGTTACAGAATTTTCGTTGCCTTTACTCACTCTTAAGAAAGTTATGTCTGAATTCAACACTCATGTGCTGGAGTACTTGAAATATAGTTTCCCTATATTATTTAGCTACATTCTCTGAGGCATTGCATATTCATATAATTGTATTTTTGACAGAACACAGAAAACATTTTCTGTTCTATCAGGAAGTGCATAATGTAAAATAAGGTGAAAACAGTCTAATTAAGCTGTGATGCAATTCACAATAAAAACAGAGTATAGAGTTAAACAACTAAACGTGGACAGTTTTTCAAGAACTTGGGTTTCAGTAATCCTAAAGCTCATTTCCTAAAATACTACATGTTAAAGTTCAATCTTTTCTTCAACCTGGTGAAGTTTCGAAGGATAAATCCTCAGGTAACTCTAATCACCCAGTGCTAAATCTGCCATTTTTTTCTTTTTGCTAATAGGGAGCTGAGAAAATTTTGTCAATGAATGAATCTGGGGAGCTGCAGGACCTCTTAACCAAAATTGAGGTAACTGTATTTTCATAAACTCTTTGAAGAAATTACATGTGGAAGCTGTGTTAAAATTAAATGATTTGCTAGGTAATTCCTTTCTCTCTGTTTTAAACTGATCACAAATCCCATTTTATTTTTTTTAATTGACCAACTACCAGCAAAGATTTCACCCCCCATCAGATGTTTGGGGTTGCTACCATGCCAAACTCAACAGTCCCAGCCACCGTTCTGAAGTATGACAGGGAGAAGACCCAAGACATTTATTCACTCTAAGAACTATTTATAAAATTTCCACTATTTCAGCTGGAACAAATCCAGCATAAGAATTCTGATATTTAATCAGACAGCAAATTATTTGATCCTGATAGAAGAGAAACACAATGGTGAATACAATGAAAAGCAACATTCAATATAGTACAAGTGACCAAACCATCTCCACTCAACAATTGGGTGTTTCAGAGGGAATTTAATAGTGAAGGAAGCAGCTGCCCTGCACCCTCCATCCTCTAGCCACCTCTGGGTGAAGGGAATTGATCATTCAGACAGCTTTACATATAGTGATGTTGTGTTTGTTGGGAGGGCCTCTAGCACCCATCTGCGGAAGGATGGGCAGTTAAAGCCTTGATCTGGTGTGTGTGTGTGTGCGCGCGCGCTTGTGCTCTATCATAAAGTTCATGTGTAATTTCCGGCAACTCAAGATTGGTGTCTCATTTCCCCATAATTATTTTCTTCCACCCTTTGCTTTCTTGAGGTTAGGACATAACCTCAGTCTCTTACTAAGTGTATACACAACACCTAACACTAATCCTACCCCTCTATAACCTTGCCATGTTATCAATGCAACACACATTGAGGAAACTAGCACTGTCATTGTTGTGGGCCCTGTGGCCTCATCCATTTTTAGAGGCACATCTTATGCTGTTCCTTGCCATGTATCAGATGCATTAGGAAACAAGAATTTATGTGATTCTTGGGCCAGATCCTCAACTGAAATGAACTGACATAGCTATCAAGGGAACTGTGTTGATGTATGCCAGCTAGGGATCTGCCTTTCCTCACCCTTTCACTTTCTATAGGGTGATGGCTGCATTACTGGTTAGACAATTATTTTTCTGGACAGTTTTTCCATCACTTCTGTTGATTTGTTTGATGAAATTACAAAAAAGTGTATGTACAAAGAACATGCTTTTAGCATAATCTGCTAATTATTTACTTATGATGCTGCTGGGAAATACTAAAAGGGATTGTGTGCATAACTGGCTTTCATTTGTAAGTGAACCCTCAAAGCCTTCACTCTACACAGCAACTCTGGAGATATTCCCCCCCTACGCGCACACACACACACGCTACTGTAATTACTTGCAAAATTTCATTTCTCCCATATAATTTATTGATCATCCTAAAACTTTAACTGGCAATGTTTTCATCAAAAGAGATTTAAGCCTGCTTCTTAAATCTTTTAATGCATCATAAAGAAAAAGAAAAGGAAAATAAAACAAATTCAGAAACAAATGAGAGATCTAAGCCTTATTTTCACCTGGCTCCTACCAGTTTACCCCAGTGTAACTATTGATTTTGAAGGCATTTATTCCTTAGAGAAATGTAAGAAGAATTTGATCTGTGACGGTGTCGCAGAGCAGACACTCACTGCTATAACACCTCCTGCTAGTAGCACTGGAAATTAGCTCTTACCAGACAGAGGGACGTGCCCTATGGGCAGGCATCTCCCCCGTCATTTCATTCTCCAGTGCCAGACATACATCACTCCCAGACTATGGTGTCCTCTTCAGGACACTGCCCTCTGGCAGCACCCACTACAGTTGTCTCTCAGCCCCATTCCAGAGTGGGGGTGTTTAATCAGTCTCTGCACTCTGGGGCCCTCTCCTCCAGGGATCCCCCAACTCTCCCATACCTGCTTG
Organism: Rafetus swinhoei; assembly: GCA_019425775.1. Lineage (NCBI taxonomy): Eukaryota > Metazoa > Chordata > Testudines > Trionychidae > Rafetus > Rafetus swinhoei. The sequence continues at coordinate 46,669,922 of CM033449.1, forward strand.
GTCTCAATGACCCACTGCCAGTCATCATCTAGCCCCCTGCCACAGGGGCAAACTGCAGTCTGAAATGGCCACTCATCATTTGCAAGGGTGTGTGCACCTGCTGCCTCCTTTTAGCCTGGCTGTCTCCCTGCAGTCCAGTATGTATGCTCAGGCCTTGCCACCTGGGAATGAGCTCTGCTGCATTTCTCCCACACTGCTCTGTCTCAGAAGCCCCCAGCTTCCATGGCAGCCAGGTCCCTCCTACTCCCCAGCAAGAGTCTCTCTCATCTTTGCCTCCCTGAGTCCTTATTTATACAGACCCCAGCTGGGCTCCAATTGGCAGTATCTGCCTCAGGGCTTTGCTCTCCCAGAGCTGGGGGCAGATGCCACTCACAGACTGGTATATATCTTTTACAAGTAAAGCCTAAGCTAATTGCCTCAATACTTAGATTTGAATATACTGGTTTTCTAAAGAGCCCTGCCTTGCTTAGATGTATGAATCATTTTCAGATATGAGCAACTGTCAAATGCTGAATCACATAATTCAAACACAAACATAAAAAATTACACAAATCATACTATTATAATATGCACTATGCATATTAAGTTACCTAATAGATCATAACTAGACAGTAAAATATTTAGAACGTAGCTAATTCTTTTGGGAAATGAAAACACAAACCATTTAGCATTATGTTAGCTATACCAACTAGTAATGACTGCTGCTTTTATAACCTGAAAGGAGAGAGAAAGCAAGATTCTATGGCAGTAGGACAACAAAGACAAAAACCAAAACCAGATTCCAGTGTTCAGATTTTATTGTTTCCTACAATAGATATTGCAGAGTGGATTTCAGTTCAGAATCCTCATTATACTGGAGCTTACAATCATTAATGGGGTAATATTTTTTCCTCTCTGGCTTTCTTTTCCCTCATGCAGAGAGTGCAGCATCCCCATGAATGTCCTTCCTGTGGTGGTTTTGGCTTCCTTCCGTGCTCAGTGTGCCATGGGAGCAAGATGTCAGTGTTTCGGAACTGTTTTACGGACTCTTTCAAAGCCCTCAAGTGTACCTCTTGCAATGAGAATGGCTTACAGCGCTGCAAGAGCTGTGCAAGTTAAGAATGGCATCTTCCCATGTAAAATCGCAATTTATTATGTTACCGCAACAGTTTGTTACATACTTTTTAAAAATAACCATGTTTCTGATGCAGTCAATAAAATTGATTTGTAAGAAACGTTTCTGATCCCATTGCTGACACTTTTAACTCAGGCCACTGCCCCTTATGTGCATAAAGTCTCAAATAAAGGGAGAGTACAGGCTACTTAAGAGAACATAGTGCTCATAAATGCCTTTGGATTGGAAATCTTCTTTATTCACATAGGAGATTTAGCAGCAGTAACACATGTTTTCTCTCACTGCCCCACCCAGGTATCTCAAACTTGACTTGGAAAAAAAAAGGAAGTTTATATCTGTTTGGTAGTTTCTGCACAGACTGCCAATGATGACAGTAATTTTGTGATGTAGACTAACAAGACAAGACTACTGATTCTTTTCACTTAGCATTTTACTGAATTGTAAATGTTTGATAACTCACTTGGGCTAAAATGTAACTGGTGATATATATGTAAAATATCCCATAACTAGCCCTTGAAAAATTAACTTCTCTTAGCCTGCTACTTTTAATGCCAAACTAGTTTATTGAACAAAGCTCTATAAATACTTGGTGTTGTAACTTCTGTTTGTAATCATCTCTAAACCATCACAAGGAAGTATTGATCTGCTGCAAACTGCAGTGATAACTTGGGATCACAAGAAAGCCTTACAAACTACAGTGTATGTAAGAAATTAGAAATTGATTTCTGCTTTTTTGGCTTAGTAACAAAGAATCTCTTCCTTCTTGAGGGTCTTCTACATGACAGGACAAATGAATTAACAGAATTGCATTTGGTCCAAGGAATAGTCAAAATGCAATGTGGCCTTGAGTTATTAGAGAGTGAACTACAAATCTGCAAACTTTCTTTTTGCATATTCTTTCTCTTATACAGTCAATGTCCTATCTGTATGTTATGTTGCCACAAAGAAGCAGCCTTGGTTAATGAACATTCTTGGTCCTGCCATAAGGGCAGGAGACTGGACTTGATGATCTCTCAAGGTCCCTTCCAGTTCTAGTATTCTATGGTTCTATGATTCTATGACAAGAACTGGTTGGATTAATGGGAAATGGAATGGTATGAAAGAATATGCTGATACTCGTTATCCTGCAGTTTCTAATAAATGAAACACTGCTTCATTCATATCATTTTCCACAATTGTTAATGAGCACTGGATATAGCTTATGAGCATGCTCTCAGCAGAGATTATCAGGATGTGTACTGGATAATCAAACTCTTCCCAAAAGCAAAACAATATTTCCAGTTGGTTTATGGCACTGAAACCCCAAATTTGAAAAGATCATTCTCTGCACTTCAAGCTGATGATCCACCCTTCAGATAATCCTCAACTAGTGTGAAGACATCTGACACCATAAAAGTCAATGGAGTGATGCCACTTCATACCAGCTAAAGATTTGGTGGTAATAACATAAATATGCCCAGTGCTTTTCAGAGATACAAGAAAATGGCCCTGAGCTAAAGAGCTTGTAATCCATGTTTTAAGCTATATTTGTGTACAGCTAGAAAAAGGACTTGATTTTAGTCTGACTTGCCCTAGTTTTGCAGCAATGTAACACCATTGACATAAAAGGAGTTACAGTCCTCTCTTACCCTAGGCTAAATCACAGGTAAGACTTTCCTGATGGGTTCTTTGTGCAGCTGGAAAGGAAGATTGTATTATCAGATGTGTTTACTATACTTCTCATTAACCAAGTAGCCTTGGAGAACATGGATTTTGTTTGGAGATTTGGGAATTTGGGAGAAGAAAGACTTCATGAAGTCCTGACTGGGTAAGTGGGGGGAGGGGGAGTCTCTGCTCTATTATCCTAGTGGACACATTATCCAAATCCATTCCTTGTTCCCAGCATAAACATATGCCCTTTGCAGCATGTATCTCCATGCTGGGGACAAGGAAGGGAATTCAGTTAACATTGTTTAAAATGGTTGCAAGACAAATAGTATATAAATAAAAAATTGAAAGGAATATATAACTAATGCCAATATAAAACAATGAGCAGTCCTGTGGCACCATAGAGACCAATAAATATATTATATCATGAGCTTTCATGGGTAAAACCCACTTCAGGACTGCTCATTGTTTTTAAAATTACAGACTAATATGGCCAACCCTTTGAGTCTTAAAACCAATATAGATGAAGGTGTATTCCTTCCCACAAAAGGTGTGCTAGATTGGGAAAAGGATTCAGGAGGTTGGCTCTCCTGCTAGCATGGCTTAAATGTTTATAAACCATACATGATTTTGCGATAGGGCTCAGTTAACTCCCTGCTGTCATGATTATTGTTAGTAAGACATTAGACTGAAAGAGCGATGAAGGGTGAAGAATTCTGTAGCAAGTAGAATGAACACCAGGGAGTGAAAGGTATGCTACCTTGAATGCTGATTTACCCAGTAAGGGAAGCACTGTGTAGCATGTTTTCTCCTCTTAACATGATTGATGCCACATGTCATAAAATGCTAAAATCCACTCTCTGATTTTCTATGTTTCCATTCTGTTGTGTACTCAGAATACTGGGCTTATTTTTACTAAGAATAAGCAAAAGTATAGAATATATTGATAAATATTGTAGCAAATCCATGGCTAGGACTACATAGTTTTCACTATGGTAGACAGCAGGGTTGTTCAATGAGACACAACACAGGGCAACTGGAACTTCTTGGTGGCTGGGCTGGAAATCAGAGCCTCCTCTTCTGGAAATAAAGCCCTCTTACAACTAAAAATAAAGGACAAATTCCTATAGCTATAAGCAACATAGGACCTATGGCATACAGCTGAGCAGTTTTGATTATATCCAATAAAGTGCAGTTCACATACAAACTAGCCAGTTTGCTACACTGTAATTATGATATTGCATAACAACCATGGGAAGTACATACACTGCTTGATACCTGACATCTCTTTATCCATTTTCTGGAAGGGAGGAAAAAATTAAACAGCAAGCCAAGAACAAACAACTATTTAATATTCTAAGGGAAAAAAATCTATGGAGGATAGAAAATATTATACTATTTTCACTGTTATCACTCTGGTAACTGCCCCAGGCTAGATGCATATATGGAAACAATGAGTATTACTGTTAGACAAAAACAGGTTGTTTGGAGAGAGCAACAGAAGTATATGTATATTTATCAAAAGTTCCCTGCAGAAAGTTAAATTGGCACAGCAGTGGTTCTGCATTATGGCCTGAATTTACTCTCTGCAAAGAGCCATCATATCTATAAACCACTTCCATACAACTTCTCCAGGGCTTGCATAGTTCCTAACTAGAATTCAAGTGTACATACATCTTGTGTTCATGGGTGTGTCACTCTACATGAGGCTAGGGTGCAAGTGAACCTTTCACTAAGACAATTTTGGGCTTCTAGAAAAATGTATTTGTTTACGCTGGGCTGTTGGCTTTTTAAAAATGTGCCAGAGCTGAAGTTACTAAGTACTGCATTTTTATTCTACAGCTCTGATGCAGGTGTTTGTTTTTATTTAATCCCTTCTTATGTTTTTAAAAATTTGCTACTCTGCGGAATAGTTCACTTTAACACATTGAACAAATTTTTCTTTTTAGCTCTGGGAGGTGTCCAATTATTTTTCTTATGAGAAATAGTGCCTCTAGGAACTGCCTTGTTATATCTATGACTTTTTCTTGGTGTGAGATAAGGTAGCTGAGATAATTGTTTATTGGACCAACTTCTCCTGGTGAAAGGTGCAACCCTTTGGAGGACACAGGACTCTCTTTCAGGTCTGTGGAAGGAAGCAGATGTCTGAGCTAAATAAAACTTGGGACAGATGGTTAAGCAGAAAAGGTAACATGCTGGAGGTGGTCATTTCAAATGAAATGGGCTATTGCAGGATAGATTGTTATGTGCAAAGGATTGTGATTGGAAGTGGACAATAAAGGATATTGGGCATTGTGGAGTGTTAAAAAATCTTGTAATGAGCCATAAAACCAATGTCTCTATTAAGTCCATGTTTTTTTATGTCTAGCAGAGTTATGATTAAGTTCCCAGGCTTGCTTTTTGGAGAGGTGCAGGTTTCTTTTGAGGACAAGTATTGAAAGATCAGCTATGGAGTTAGCACTTTGAGAACAGTGTTTGCCCCTGGGTGATCAGAGTTGTCTTTTTATCATTTTTCTGTGTGAGTTCATTTGATTATAGGGGTTGTCTGGCTTGATCCACGTACTTGTTATTGTAGCATTTGATGCACTGGCTGAGGATGACAGCATGTTGTGATAAACTCATGTAGGACCCAGGAGTCTTGAAAGGTGCATTATTAGGCTATTGACCCTTCTAGGAATTTAATTATTTGCCTGTTTTGTATCTGTTCTTCTGGTAGGGCCAGCTGCTGTTTTGACTTGGTGTGTCCTTGATTATCTTGGCAAGGTTAGGGGGTTGTTTGAAGGCCAGAAGAGGGAGTTTGGGAGAGATGAAAATCAGAAAAGAAAAATATTAGTCTCCCTAAGTACTGGTTGTTACTGCTTGATGATGCCCTGTATGGGTTCCAGAGTGGTATGTGGGTGACAACTAGGGATTTGCAGTCAGATGGATTTCCCCTCCCTCCACATACTCACATTAAAGTATGTTCTCTCAGAGTTTTTAGGTTTCATGGTACATTCTACTTCTCTGGTACAGTGTTTTCATTTGTTACAAGTTGTTTTAAGTATGTTAATGTATGTATCCCAGACTTTCTTCTCAGAGCATGGTCTGTGCTATCCAAGTGCCTGATAACAGATTTATTTGGTGCAAGTGGGGTGCTTGCTAGATCTGTGAAAGTAAGCATGGTGATAGTGGCTTTCTTGTACATGGTTGTTTGTAGAGTTCCATTGTTTAAGCTAATCATGGTGTCCAACAAGTTGTTGCTGTTGTGGGAATGTTCTAGAAAGAGCTTGATGGACGGATGGATGATGGTTATTGAAGTTGCAGTGAAATCTGTGAGTTTAGGTCCTCTGTCCTGAGCATAAAATATCAGATGTATCCCAAGTATAGCATGGCTTTGTGGTGTCTTTTTGCAGAAATTCTTACTCGGTGTATCCCATAAAGAGATTGGCATATTGGGAAGTCATATTGATATGTAATTCAAAAGAGATATAAAAGCAGAGACATTGTCATGCCTGACAAAAGGCTACTCCAGTGTTGTGTTTTACATTATGTCAGGATAGCGAGGATTGCTGTGCAATTCTGGTTAGAATTTTTATAATTTTCTTGACTAGTGAATTCATCCTGATAAATCTTGTAGAGCTACTGGCATCTAGTTACTAATTCTATGGTCTCTAAGGCCTAGCCAAAGACTATTGAAAACAGTGTGAGTCTTTCCATTGATTTCAATGAACTTTTCACTGAGATCTTAAAGTTTAAAATAAACTCTTTATTACTCAGAACTCAAGGAATATGGTGTTACCAAAGCATCATTTTAGAATGATAAAATATTGTATTTTGAATACATAATGGAAGATATTCTTTCCCTGGGATAGCACACCTATCACTGGTTACTGTTTACATAAAAATGTCTGGCTGGATCTTAAAACATGAGGGTAAAAGCAAATTGTGCCATAAGTAATAATAGTCAAATACAATTTTCCTTTGACTTCATCTGATGCAAAAATATTTAAAAAACAAAAAACAAGGACAAAAAAGGCCTAATTTTTTTTCCAAAGGCTCCGGGTTTTATTAAAGAAAATGAGAAATTCATTTTGTTGCTGAAATATGCTTTAGGATTTTCACGGGAAGCAAAATAACAGTCGGCACTGCATACATTACTTCTATCCACTGCCTTTGTATTATTGCATTAAAGATAGTTTTATTCACTTAGATTGAGACACATAATATGTGACCACAAAAGCATTCAACAGGAAACATTTACACCCTAAATAATTTAGGCAGAAAGAATTTAGATTGCTCAGCTTACTTTAAATTATTTAGAGATGATAGTAAGGGACACTGTAATCCAGCTACAATTTAGACAGTGCAAATGATAAGAAAAATACTTTTTTAACCTTATTTTTCTTTCTTCTTGCATTCTTTCACTCCTGGTTAATAAATTAGGATGTGGCCATGTTAGAAGGAAAGAGTTATGAACAGACTCCGACACTGGTGTACTTGTGGCTTATCAGTGCTACTTTGCAAAATTGCTTTCAAATGAGTTAAAAGATTTATGAAATCCAGTAAGTTCTCACTAAAGTAAGACCATGTTGTAGTGTTTTGGGAAGATGGCCGCTTCCTGTTTGTCTTGACTAAATGACAACCCATCTCCCTGAAAAGGAAGAACATTAAAAGCCAATTAGAAATAAAATTGTGTTCTGCTGCATGCAATGCAAATGTCTTAAGGTATGAAAAGATATGTAGGAAATACTGTGGGGTGAAACCCTCCAGCAAATTGTCAGTGGATATATATTGAATTTGGATATAAATTCCTACATGGTACATTGCTGATAATCCCAAAATTGAGTGATGGTCAATTAAAAAATAAAAGGAAACCAAAGTTACCTCTAAAAATCAACATTTAACAATTTGCCACTTTACTATCACTAGTAACAAAAAGGCTCTGATCCTGCAGCAGGCTGATCTACTTAGGTGAATGTTGTGCTAGCACTTGGGAGACCATATTTCCCTACACTGAACATAGGACCAAAAGAGTGGATGTTGAACCTTCTTACCCAGTCCTTCTTCCTTCTATTTTCCCCATCCCCTCTTCTCTCTCTCTCTTTTTTTTCTCTCTCCCTGCCCCTCCTCACCAGCCCTCTTTACTCCCATTCTTTGCATCCCCTGCCCTCCCCTCCCCTATCTGCATTGAGAGGATATGAGCCACCTACCACCACCACCAGTTTGAGCCCCACCTGCCATACAGCTGGCCTGTGCCCTGCCTGGCATCACAGACATCACGATTTTTTGGCATAACTGGGCATTTGTTCTCTTTGCCCTTGCCCGAACATTCCTCGGTGTCCCCAGAGGACAAGAACAAATGGGACAAATGCCCAGTTATGCCAAAGGGGGACTGTCCCAGCCAAAATGAGACATGTGGTCACCCTAGCCAGCACAGATACCCACTGACCATCAACAGGACTTCAGCTGGCCTCCAGACAGGGTGCCGGAACAAATTGTATAGTGGGGATGCTGAGAGCCATTGAATGAAACTGCAAACCCTGGCTGTGACAGAAACCACTTCAAATGTCCAGAGCATACTATGGACTTTTTTTCTGTATTTTTATTTGAACTGGAAGCTACGAACAAGAGATAATAGAAGGGACATCACTTATAGGCAGAGAAAAAAAACCAAACAATTCCACTCTCTCCCTCCTTATGAAAGTAATAAATCTCAACAACACAGATCCCTTTTCCTTATAATTCATCATGGTTGGTACCATCTTGACAAGGAAAACCCATCTTTACACATCTGAATAGCCAAAGTATCAGGAATCAGGCTCAAATTGCATTTATAGCAACTGTTCCTCTTCCCATCTACAGTGACTTATTTTAGGTGTTGGTAGTCACTTGACTGTGTAACCTGGGTTTTGGTTTTTAGTTGCAGCTTCCCATGAGGATTCTGTGGGGTTGCATCACTTCAGCAGCAGTGTGAGGCATAATACCTCACACACCATAGCGTATCTTTAAGCCCACCCGGAGATAAGGGAGCTCACAGTGACAGAAAATACAGAACTTAATGATAATATAAATATGTACATCCACATACAGGCAAAAGATATGGGGCTAATTCAAATCTAACCCTCTAAGAACACTGAAGATGCTTCTTATGTATTTCACAAAAGAGATGTACATAACAGTCTGTATGTAAATTACCTAAACTAGAAATCAGACTATACTAAGTTGAGACATAACTGTACGACATAACTTCCGCTCTTTATGATATGCTTTATAGAACAAAACACACAACCAGAGCCTTGCAAGTTGGTTCCTGTTGAAGGAGAAGTCAGTGATGCAGAGTTTGAGGATTTTCTTAGTGTAATTTCTTCTATTTATACATTGATCCTTAGGCAGAAGTGATCTATAGGCAAACTTCATATAGGCAAACTTCTTACCGAAATTTCAGCCCCAGACTCCTGTCTAGTTCCATGGAAGAAGTTCTACCCTGAAAATTGATTAATTAAACCAGTCTTATGTGATCTTAATCTGTTTTCCCCCTTATGTTCAAATTCTTGCTCTACTATAGGTTTCCAGAGTAATCTCTTTGGCTGCATCTAGACTGGCAAGATTTTGCGGAAATGCTTTTAACGGAAAAGTTTTCCGTTAAAAGCATTTCCACAAAAGAGCGTCTAGATTGGCACGGGTACCTTTGCGCAAAAAGTGCTTTTGCGCAAAAGCATCTGTGGCCAGTCTAGATGCTATTTTGTGCAAAAAAGCCCCGATTGCCATTTTCGCCATCGGGGCTTTTGTGCAAAACAGTTCTTACCTGTCTACACTGGTCCTCTTGCGCAAGTATTCTTGTGCAAGAGGGCTTTCAGCGGGAGCGTGAAAGTATTTGCGCAAGAAGCACTGATTTTGTACATTACAAAGTCAGTGCTCTTGTGCAAATTCAAGCAGCCAGTGTAGACAGCTGGCAAGTTTTTGCGCAAAAGCGGCTGCCTCTGCCCTTTACAAAAACCTTATCTAATAGGTGTATTTGAGCAGTGCTCTCAGATAGCTACCAAATTTGGGCTATTTTAGACCAAGTGGGGGAGCAAGATCCAGAATCTTGCTGCAATCAGCACATGGTACCTGTGCAAAAGTGTATATACAGTGCCAGATTCAGAAACCCTAAAGTCCCATTGAAATGAATATGGTTATTCAAGTCCAGTAGTGCCTTACTTCATGAATCAGGAAGGCACACCCTGGCCTAGAATATTTTCTTCATACAATACTAGAACCAAATTTGCTATCTCCTGCCATGCAAGGAGATTGGAATGAAGTCAATGGCTCTATTGCACTGAAAAAAGTTAAAATGATGGCATGATCTCTTTGCAAAGAAACTCCCTTGGAAACTTGACCAATTCTTTCATGCTTCTTTATTTTTCCTTTCTAAATCCCTAGGTAACATTTCACAGTGAAACCAATGTAAACCATATTATTTCTCACTATCTTATACAGTAGTTGTTGAATAAGCCAAGTGAACATTGCAGTTTTCTAGGTTATCTGAATGTAGTTCTGTAAGTTTGTTAATTTATGCTGAGGGTAGAGATGCCTTCAATGTCAGAGCAGAACAATGTTTTGTCAGCTTCTGTATAAAAATGGAGTTCAACTCTATTATTGAAGTGAAAAGAAAAATTCCCATAGGCTTCAATGGGAGCAGGTTTGGGGTGCAGTATGGCAGCATAGGCATCTCTTGCTTTTATAGTCCCTGCTTCTGAAAGCAAACTCCTACTTACATGAATAAATGGTGTAAGACTGGGACTTCTGACTCCTTTACTGCAGTGTCTGTAAGAAAGCGACCATGTCGTACCTTGAAAAGTTTGAGGACTCCAAAGTTATTTGATCTGGAGATAGTTAGTTGCAGTTCTATTTTTGCTCACTGGAAAAGGTCACAGAACCCTGACAAATGTTGCTGGAAAATGGCAGATTGCCATACCTGTATATGTGGAAATAAGTGACACACAAAGGGCGAATGTACTAAAGAGGGAAATAAACATACATTAAAATCAGTGAAATAAGTGTGAAGGGGCTTCTTGGAACTGTCAGAAAAATTGCAGCTTACAACCCTGCATGAAGGACCCATGACAGCAGACTTGTTATTTAATTCAAGGAGAGAGCATACAGCCTTTTGAGAAACACCAAGCAGCAAGGAAGAAGTCATATTGCATCCCTCTACAACTGCTAAATGATACACATACTTCAATGATGTTAGTCCGACGGATATTGTTGTAAACAGGAAATATGCTGAACAGAAATGAGCAGGCAGAGGAATTGTTGTTGCTTCTTTCAAGACAGCAGTGTTTTCTGGATTTGTGCATATTTCATTTCCTGCCAAAAATCTGATGGCCCATTGTTAACCTAAGTGTCTAATTCTGGCAAGACTCATGTATATCACTTAGCTCTCTGGAGAAATCCTATCAACACCAGTGAAACTACTCACATGAATAAAGTTACACACACACACATGTTAATGGGATTGGCCCTGATTAGTAATTGACACCTGACCTGGAAGAAAGCACTTTCTATTTACATTTTTAACACCTAATGCCACATTATGTCATAGTATCTGCACTTACAGTTGGTAATGGCCTATTTTGTCTCACAGTATATTAGCTTGAAATGTGACATATGGGAATGGAGCAAGATGAAAAATGAGCAGCTCAAATAATATGCAATATGACACCCTGGAACCTTCAGCTCAGAAACTCATGCATTGTTTGGGAAACGGATGAAGTTTTGACTGACGGGGGAAAAACGTGGGTGGGGAGTAGAAGAAGCTAGAGCACTGTTCACAAGCTATTAGGAAGATGCCTTGGCAGTGCTATATAGAGAGGTATTTTAGGTTGTATCAGGTACGTGGCCGGCTCAAAGTCTCCAGAAATAATATGGCACCAGCCTATGCTGTTAATTAATCCTTCTATTGCTATACCCTTTTGAGAAAAAAGGAAATCCACTCCTCCCCATCCATTCCTCTGGGGGAATGATAGACAGCCAAGACCTTGTTAGCAAGGCAGTAGAACTCATCATTTCCTCTGTGATGTCCTGGGGACTGCCCTTCAACATCCCTGTGCAGCACTTTGGAAAGGCCAAAGAAGAGAACTGACTCAAAATTTTACCCTGAGCCTGGTGTGCAGGGATAAGATTTTATAAGTCCGAATAGGAAACGTAGGGTAGTGGTGGTCGGAGACTCTCTTCTGAGGGGGACGGAGGCGCCCATCTGTCGCCCTGACATTTCATCTCGGGAGGTATGCTGTCTGCCGGGGGCCCGTATCCGAGATGTTACGGAGGCATTGTCGAGGATTATCCGGCCCTCCGACTTCTACCCCATGTTACTCATTCATGTGGGCACAAATGATACTGCGAGGTGTGACACTGAGCGGATCAAGAGTGACTACAGGGCTCTGGGAGTACGGGTGAAGGAGTTTGGAGTGCAGGTGGTATTCTCTTCGATCCTTCCTGTCGAAGGTAGGGGCCTAGGCAGAGACAGGTGCATCTTGGAGGTGAATGCCTGGCTGCGAAGATGGTGTCGCCAGGAGGGCTTTGGCTTCCTTGACCACAGGATGCTATTCCAGGAAGGACTGCTAGGCAGAGATGGCATTCACCTTTCAAGGAGGGGGAAGACCCTATTTGGACACAGACTGGCTAACCTAGTGAGGAGGGCTTTAAACTAGGTTCAATGGGGACAGGTGAGCAAAGCCCATGGGTAAGTGGAGAACATGGAGACCTGGGAGATGGGTCGGAAATGGGAGGGAGTGTGGGCTATAATGGCAGAGAGAAAGGAGGGTCAGGGCAAAACTGGGAGGCAAGGCCAAATCAGTATCTTAGATGCCTATATACAAATGAGAAGTATGGGTAATAAGCAGGAAGAACTGGAAGTGCTAATAAATAAGTACAATTATGACATTGTTGGCATCACAGAAACTTGGTGGGATAATACACACGATTGGAATGTTTGTATGGAAGGGTACAGCTTGCTCAGGAAGGATAGACAGGGAAAAAAGGGAGGAGGTGTTGCCTTATATATTCAAAATGAACATACTAGGAGTGAGGTGGAGATGGACGTAGGAGACAGAAGTGTTGAGAGTCTCTGGGTTAGGCTAAAAGGGTTAAAAACAAGGGTGATGTCATGCTAGGAGTCTACTACAGGCCACCTACCCAGGTGGAAGAAGTGGATGAGGCTTTTTTTAAACAACTAACAGTATCATCCAAAGCCTAAGATTTGGTGGTGATGGGGGACTTCAACTATCCAGATATATGTTGGGAAAATAACACAGCGGGGCACAGACTATCCAATAAGTTCTTGGACTGCATTGGAGACAACTTTTTATTTCAGAAGGTTGAAAAAGCTACCAGGGGTGAGGCTGTTCTAGATTTGATCCTAACAAATAGGGAGGAGCTGGTTGAGAATTTGAAAGTGGAAGGCAGCTTGGGTGAAAGTGATCATGAAATCATAGAGTTCACAATTCTAAGGAAGGGTAGAAGGGAGAACAGCAAAATAGAGACAATGGTTTTCAGGAAGGTGGATTTTGGTAAGCTCAGAGAGCTGATAGGTAAGGTCCCATGGGAATCAAGACTGAAGGGAAAAACAACTGAGGAGAGTTGGCAGTTTTTCAAAGGGACATTATTAAGGGCCCAAAAGCAAGCTATTCCACTATGTTGGAAAGATAGAAAATATGGCAAAAGACCGGCTTAGCTTAACCACGAGATCTTGCATGATCTAAAAATAAAAAAGGAGTCATATAAAAAATGGAAAGTAGGACAAATTACAAAGGATGAATATAGGCAAACAACACAGGAATGCAGGGGCAAGATTAGAAAGGCAAAGGCACAAAATGAGCTCAAACTAGCTACGGAATAAAGGGAAACAAGAAGACTTTTTATAAATACATTAGAAGCAAGAGGAAGACCAAGGAGAGGGTAGGCCCACTGGTCAGTGAGGAGGGAGAAACAGTAACAGGAACCTTGGAAAATGCAGAGATGCTTAATGACTTCTTTGTTTTGGTCTTCACTGAGAAGTCTGAAGGAATGCCTCATATAGTGAATGCTAGTGGGAAGGGGGGAGGTTTAGAAGATAAAATAAAAAAGGAAAAAAAAGTTAAAAATCACCTAGAAAAGTTAGATGCCTGCAAGTCACCAGAGCCTGATGAAATGCATCCTAGAATACTCAAGGAGCTGATAGAGGAGGTATCTGAGCCTCTAGCTATCATCTTTGGAAAATCATGGGAGACAGGAGAGATTCCAGAAGACTGGAAAAGGGCAAATATAGTGCCCATTTATAAAAAAGGGAAATAAGAACAACCCAGGAAACTACAGGCCAGTTAGTTTAACTTCTGTGGCAGGGAAGATAATGGAGCAAGTAATTAAGGAAATCATCTGTAAACACTTGGAAGGTGGCAATGTGATAGGGAACAGCCAGCATGGATTTGTAAAGAACAAATCATGTCAAACCAATCTGATAGCTTTCTTTGGTAGGATAACGAGTCTTGTGAGTAGGGGAGAGGCAGTGGATGCGGTATACCTAGACTTTAGTAAGGCGTTTGATATGGTCTTGCATGATATTCTTATCAATAAACTAGGCAAATACAACTTAGATGGGGCTACTATAAAGTGGGTGCATAACTGGCTGGATAACCGTACTCAGAGAGTAGTTATTAGTGGTTTACAAACCTGCTGGAAAGGTATAACAAGTGGGGTTCCGCAGGGGTCTGTTTTGGGACCGGCTCTGTTCAATATCTTCATCAACGATTTAGATATTGGCATAGAAAGTACGCTTATTAAGTTTGCAGATGATACCAAGCTGCGAGAGGTTGCAACTGCTCTGGAGGATAGGGTCATAATTCAAAATGATCTGGACAAATTGGAGAAATGGTCTGAGGTAAACAGGATGAAGTTTAATAAAGACAAATTCAAAGTGCTCCACTTAGGAAGGAACAATCAGTTTCACACATACAGAATGGGAAGCGACTGTCTAGGAAGGAGTACGGCAGAAAGGGATCTAGGGGTTATAGTGGACAACAAGCTGAATATGAGTCAGCATATTTGCTAAAAGAAGCAGACATGATTCTAGGATGCATTAACAGGAGTGTTGCGAGCAAGACATGAGAAGTCATTCTTCCACTCTACTCTGTGCTGGTTATACCTCAGTTGGAGTATTGTGTCTAGTTCTGGGCACCACATTTCAAGAAGGATGTGGAGAAATTGGAGAGGGTCCAGAGAAGAGCAACAAGAATGATTAAAGGTCTAGAGAACATGACCTATGAAGGAAGGCTGAAAGAATTGGGTTTGTTTAGTTTAGAAAAGAGAAGATTGAGGGTGGGTGGAGGGGACATGATATCAGTTTTCAGGTATCTAAAAGGGTGTCATAAGGAGGAGGGAGAAAACTTGTTCATCTTGGCCTCTGAGGATAGAACAAGAAGCAATGGGCTTAAACTGCAGCAAGGGAGGTTTAGGTTGGACATTAGGGAAAAGTTCCTAACTGTCAGGGTAGTCAGACACTGGAATAAATTGCCCAGGGAGGTTGTGGAATCTCCATCTCTGGAGATATTTAAGAGTAGGTTAGATAAATGTCTAGGCAGTATTTGGTCCTGCCATGAGGGCAGGGGACTGGACTCGATGACCTCTCGAGGTCCCTTCCAGTCCTAGTATTCTATGATTCTATGATTCTAAGTGTAATCTGTGCTCTCTCCCCAGTGAGACAGCATCACACAGTTAATACACAAATCATGGGGTGTTGTACCTCTTTGCTGAGCCTTAGTGCTTTGGCTTAAAAGGAGTTCTTCAGTAAGTGGAGACTCAACACTTCTTTTTGGACAGAAACATGATCCCTCTTACTTGCCCCACATATGGTATATGACATATGTAAAATCCCTCATGGGCCCTGGCACTTAATCATAGTCAATCCAAGTGGGCCTGGCACAGTGGCTTGGCTAATGAGTAGAGTTTTCTCCAGTGTATAGTCCCACAAGCCCCAGCTGATCGTCTGTGTGAAAGCTGAGTATTGCCTTCTAAACATGTATGTCCTCAGTTTCTGCTCTAATCAGCTGCGTGGCAGTGTCAAAGCAGCAGCAGCAGCCAATTCTAACAGCTTATCTCCCCACACTCTCCAAGGGAGGAAATGAAGAATCTCCTGCTAAAAGCTTCCCTGTTTCCTTCCCCATTGTTTGAAGGGGAAGATGGAAAAGATTTCCTCTTTGGTGCTCATCTCAATGGCCCTCAGGGTAAAAGTCAGAGACTCTACCACCCAACAGGGCCTCACTGCAAAGGAAGAAGATGTCACATTCTTTTTAGAGGGTAGGATGTGAAGATTCCTTCTGGTCCATGGATAAGAAGATAACCCCATTAGATAATCATCAGGCAGCAAATGGGCTTCGGTACATGCAGCTAAACTTTTACACAGGTGGCCACTATTTATTAGTCACCATGTATTGCACACACAATAATATCAGTGTGACCACATTTATTTTCTATTCAATCTTAGACATCTTCCCCACCCTTCTGTGCTGGTCATCGCTGTCCCATCAAATTGAAGTTTATTACATTCTGTTAAATATTTGTTATCTTTCAAACCTCTGAGCAACTATGGACACCATTTAAAATTAAATTCTAGCCATACAATTGTTTACTTTGCTTCAGACTAGAATTTTCCTTTCAAAGTTTCTCTGTCAGGTGCATGACAGACAATATTCAATCTGGAAGAGTGGTAAACCGAAGGTTCAATATCTCATGATCCAGCAAGACTGGAACCAAGGAGTCACATCCTCAATTGGCATAAATCAGCATAGTACCAGTGACTTCAATACTATTAATACATTAAGAAATGGATTGTCTGCAAAAGCCAGGCTCAGAAACTAGTAGGTGTGGAACTTTCCTCACTCTTTTTCCTTCTAATGAATGCTTTACTCTGTGGGAAAAGCAGATAATGTGCAAGCTGCACTCCATATACTAGAGAAGAGGCCCGCTCATGCCTGTTCCCAGCCTAACACCTTCCAACTTGCATAGCCTGATATCTGCAGAGCATCTGTGAAACTTGTGGAGAACGGGCTCATATCAGGATAGAGGCACTTTTCACCTTCCACCCAAAGCAGACACACCACACCTGAATCCCTTCTATTTGCTGGAAAGGAAGAGCTATATTTTTGCAACATCATTTTCACTGACGAGAAAATTATTCCTTTTCTCTTAATTTTGCTGAGGCAAAGTTTGCTCATTCAACCACTGAAGGATTTGCTTGGCAGCCAGGACCACAATTTGAGAAACATTGTTCCAACCAAACAGTGAAACTCCAGATGTCAATACTATTGATTACTGGTAATTTACACAAAGCAGAAGTATAAGGCCTGATTCACCATTTCACTAATCTAGTTTGGGGGAACAGAGGAGGGGAAAGGAGGAGAGATAGTGGGCTGTGGGAAGATAGGAGTGGGGGCATGGGGTGGAAAATCTTTGTATCCTGTTTGCATGGTCTTATTTAGCTCCTTTATTGACAGAGTGGAATATTCATTTGGGGAGGAGGATAGCTGGGAGGCAGCAACATACCAATGAGGAAGCTTGTCTCTTGAAAGGAATCTAACCTTTCTATTGATATAAAGCTCCTATAGCTACTTCGGAGGAGTTGTGAGATAGCACAGTAGATTGAAGAAAAGCTTGAGAATTTGCAAGCAAATTCTATATGCAAATCGGAGGAGCCGTTTCTCTTCATATCATATACATCTATTTCCTTATTGCGTATGACAGTAAATGATAGATAGCAGTGGACTAACTCTAAAACTGTTGCAATGCCATGCAGTGTCTGAGGCTACGTTTACACTGAAGTTGGACACATACATGTGGACTGTGCCAGTTGACCTTGGTTTCAAGGGGCTCAGGTTGCTGTTTAATTGCAGTGTAGACCTTTGGGCTTGGACTTGCAGCCTGAGCTCTGAGATCCTCCTGCTTCATAGAGTCCTGGGTTCCAGCCTGATCCCAGAAGTCTACGTGGCAATGAAACAGCCCCACAGCCTTAGTCACAAACACAGGCCAGCTGTGGGTCTTTACTCAGAGTGTAGACACACCCCAAGACATCTCATCTATATTTACTCTGGCTAGAGCTTCCCTTACTGAAATTCCTGACAATGTTTATTATATAGTGACCTAACAAAGAATTGTAACCTAATCAAAATACATTTGTAGAAAATTGTGAAAGCAAATGAGACATCTTATTGTACTCTCCCCAAGTTTCATTAGAAATTGTTCATCATGGCAGGGGTCTAACAGGAAAATGGAAAGGCTTTACAAGTAGGATTAATGTCTATAATTCAGCTATCCAAATTGCATAGAATTTATGACAAAGTGTATTCATCTGGATTAGCTCAAATTAATAGTTGATTAAAAATGACATCTTCATTATAGCAATTTGATTTATAATATTATAAAGTAGCAACTTGTTCAGAGCTTAAATAGTTTGGGAGAACTTTGTGAATGCAGTTGAATATTGAGTCTGAGAGGTATAGTTTATAGAGCATTACCAGACTGCTGTCTGTTGCGGCTTCATTAATTCCAGTGAGCTACGAGTGAGCGCTCTAAAGATCTCCCAGGTTTCATTCCTTTCCAGAATGAATCACAAAGACATAAGCCAGAAAGAAGATGTACAATATTATTTTATTCAGATGATGGCAGTATAATAATAATGCCTAAAAGGGAAGGGATAATGCCATTGGAGAAATACTTTAAACAATCCATAAAATGGATTGATTTCTGAAATATACAGCAATACTGAAAGCACCATAATCACCAAGTGGTCTGATATATGCAGGACATGCAGACCTGTCTGTAGTTTCTTGCTGCTCAGATTCTTGTGTGACTACCTGGCAGCAAAAATTCAAAACAATGCTGCAAAAGCCTTATTACTAATTGGCATTACTGCTTGACTTCCTAACTGGATCTGTTGGAGACAAGAAGCGGTACTGGGAAGAAAGGGAGAGAACCCGGGAGTTAAGAGACAGAAGTATCTAGTTGGGTTTGGAGAATAGAAAATCAAGTCCTGGAGGTCTGGATGAACCTTTTAGTGTTTCTGGAAACTGAACTGAATCTTTGAATATGCAATAAAATCATTGGTGCTGGAAGTTTATTTAGTTCAATAAAATACATTCAAAATTAATGTAGGAGTCCTCCCACAAGGAGTTTTGCATTGTCTTGGCAGGAATTTGTCAGTATTTGCGAGCCAGCCGATATCCCTGTTCATATCATTTGCATAAGAATTAAACTTGTTAATGAAGTTAAGTTCCAATCCTTCTCTGTGTATTTGGCTTGTGGAATTGGTCTGAAACAATACGGTGACTTGGAGATCCATTAATGAGTGTCCAGGAAGATTAAAGTGTTTTCCAACAGTGTGATGGGGTCTCCAGCCCCATGCCTCTTCCGAGATATGACACCCCGTAAAATGACCCCTCCCCTGTAGTCCCTGGTAGCCTAGTCCCTCAGGGTCTGGACTACTGGCCTAGTCACTCAAGGTCAGGCCCAGCAGCCTAGTCCATATAACAATCTGTGTTCCACCTTCCTTGGGGTCACAGATGTGGGTGAGGGTAGTGGGGCCCAGGCCAACCCTCTCCACCGGGCCCCAGCCCAGGGCACTGCTGGTGGTGGGTGCGTTCCCAACCATCAGCTCAGCAGGGAATTCCTCTGAAACATGCCAAGCTCACTGGGTAGCCATCTGGCTCCCTGCCCTGGGCTCCTTCCTGCCAGGCTGCTGCTCCCTCAGGCTCAGGTCCCTCAGGCTGCTGCTCCTCAGAATGCTGCTGCTCAGGCTGCGGCTCCTGGGTTTGGACAGGTGTTCCTTCCCCCCGGGGCAAGCCCCAACCAACCATCTTGTCTGGCCTTTATACTAGGGCTACATCTGGAGCTTGCCCAGCAGGGCCATGGGGGAGGGCCTTGCCCAGCAGGGCCTTTTCCACCCAATAAGCCTGTCCACCACCCCCCAGGCCAGTGCGGGGTTGGTACACCCCTCACACACAGGTTTTTATGTGTTGCCTTTTCAGATATCTGATTTGTGTTCATTCATTCTTTCCCGTAGAGACTGCTCAGTCTGGCCAATATACATTGCAGTGGGGCATTGCTGGCATTTGATGGCCTAGATCACATTAGTGGATGTACAGTTAAATGAGCCTCTGATTTGGTGGCTGATGTGGTTGGGTCCAGTGTTGAAATCGCTTGTGTAGATGTGTGGGCAGAGTTGGCACCGGATCAGGGGTGGGTTCCTGGATGATTATTATGGAGGTATGTTGCGTGGTTATTTCCTGGAGGTTAGGGGGTTGTCTGTAGGTGAGGATTGGCCTTTCCCCCAAGGCCTCTAAGAGTGAGGGGTGATTTTCCAAGTTAGGTTGTAGATTGTTGATAATGCATTGGAGGGGCTTAAGTTGTGGGCTGTAGGTGATGAGAAGTGCAATTCTGTTGGTGTTTTCTCTTTTGGGACTGTCTTGAAGACGTGCATGTCTGGGTACTCTTTTGGCTCTGTCAATCTGTTTTTTCACTTCTCCGGGTGGGTATTTCAGTTTTATGAATGCTCTTTATAGATCCTGTAGGTGTTTGTCTCTGTCTGTGGGATTGGAGCAAATCTGGTTGTATCTTAACCAACCCAACAATGGAGGTGCTAATTGTTCTTATCAGTCTCTTGTAACTATTTGAACCATCTACTCACTGTCTCTCTTTTTTTTTCTTTCCCCCTCCTTTTTTCTCCATTTTTCCCCCCGTTTTTTTTCCTCTCCCCCCTTTCCTTATTTATTCTTGGATCTGACTGCTATTACTCCAGTCATCTGAAGAAGTGGGTTGCACCCACAAAAGCTCATACCAACTACATGTTTTGTTAGTCTTTAAGGTGCTACTAATCTATTTGTTGTTTTTTTAAGTTTTCACATTAAAAACGGTGATGTCATAATGCTGATGAAAACAGGATGCCTTTACACTAATGCCTTAGGCAAAATGGAGAACAATGCTCTTCCCCCATGCATTCATTCTATCAATGAACTTTTATATTGAAAGTGTTTTAATATTTTTGATTTAATCCATAGTCTTACAAGTTATCAGATAGTGCTCAAAGTGTGCAAGAGCATTTTTAGCAATCCTGGTTTTTTTGTGTCAAGCTAAACCTGTACAGTCACATTAAGACAGTTGGTGAAAGAGTGGAGTAAACCCAGAATCCCTGGCTGTTTGTGTTACATTGCTATTTTTACCTATAACAAAGAAGCCACATGAGATCATGTGAAATGATCAAGAATTGGCTAAACATTCCTGCTGCTTTTGGGTGTTCTCACCAGAGTGCATGTTAAGAAAATACTGTATCCAACTTGGAGCAGTTGGATTTGTTACTGTGCAGTGCAGCTGCTGACAATGATTCTGCTTTGTCATTACAGTAGAAATACTGATGTCTGGTGCACAGATGTATTACAAATAAGTGTTCCCCCTGGTTTCAGGCTCAGAAACTAATTCACTGTGTTGCTGTATTTTATATATATATATAAAAGCTATCTGGCTATTTGCTTGGCTGCCCACACCTCTGTAGTAAAATTCCCAATTCTCCCCATCCTGTCTTACATTTATACTTAGACATTATTGATTGTGGTAAGAGGGTAGCTGCCTCCCCAACACCGCTTAGGACCAGAGGTCACTCTATAGCACCCTGCTTCTGGTCTCCTCACTGCCCCAAATCAGGGCTCTTTAAGAAATTACAGGTGGTTCAAACATATCTCAGAAGGGGTCCCCTTTATTTAGTTCCCTGGCCCACTAGGTCTCATGCCCAGTTCAATGCCTCACTCCTGATTAATTCAAAATACCAAACAAACTTACCTTCTCTTTATCCCAGCTCACCTTTACAGTCTACCCCAGGAGTGCTGTGTGGTGGCTTCTTCCTTGCTCTCATTTTATACAGTGAGCACCTGATTCAAAACAGGTGGGGTTACCCTGTAATCAGGACTAGTTTAGTGCCAGGCTGTTCAGCCCATTGGGGAATCCACACTGTGACAAGAAGGCATAGCAATGGTAGGGAAACTCATTTCTTTTGAGAGGTGGTAGGGAAGAGTAGATATGTAATAAGTAATGAAAGCCAATATTATTCAAAGTAGTGTATGGCTAAAGATTTAGGACAGTGTTTCTCAACCAGTGATACGTGTACCCTTAGGGGTACATGAGAGAAGTCTGGGAGGTACGTTAACACAAGTGAAATTTGGCAAAAATTGTCTGGGATTTTGCCCTGCAAATGGGATCAGGGTGGGGACGGTGGCATGTGCCTATCAAATTGAATATTCAAAGCCGCAGGCCTGTACGTTAACAGCCGCTCTGCTCACGCATCTCAGCACCTGGTGGGAAAAGCATGTGGCTGCAGCAGTGGCCGCTCTGGTAAGACCCAGGGCAGTTCCAAGTTGGGGGGGGGGCGGGGCTGGTTTGGCCAGTGGCATAGTGAGGAAGACGTGTGGGGGGGCAGTTGCCCCCAGGTGCCACACTGGGGGGGCACCAGGCTGGGGTGGGAGAGCACAGCCCCACGCAGTGAGCCTGGTGCTGGCGGGCCACTTGCTCCCCTGCAGACAAGCCACCAAGGCAGGGCCAGGCGGTGGGAGCAGGCACTTCAAAGGTAGGGTTACCATAGTCCGGTTAGTGGTTTTTCCCAGACATGTCCTCGTTTTCCCACGTTAAATTGCTGTTCGGCCGGCTTTTTTTAAACACAAAATATGTCTGGGATTCAGGGAGAGGGTGGCAGCATCTGCCTTCAAGGGAATGTTCGATTTTTTTTTTTTTGGAGTGCACACCTGGACAGTTCATGGCCACTCTACGCACGCGCCGTAGTGCCTGGAGCATGAAGCACATGGCTGTGGCTCTGGTGAAACCTAGGGTGTTAACAAAATAAAGAAAAGAATCTGGGGCTGCCTGGCTCTGGGGGAGGGGAGGAGCACTGGGTCAGAGCTGTGCGGCTGGGGGTGCTTGGCTCTGGGGGAGGGTTGGGTGCATTGGGTTGGAGCGGGAGGAGGGCTGGGGATGCCTTGCTCTGCAGGAGGGGTGAGGGCATTGGGTTAGACTGGAGGTACTTTTTTTTTTTTTTTTTTTTTTTTTTTTTTTTTGAAAAAGGGGTACTTTATAAAAAAAAAGGTTGAGAAACACTGATTTAGGATAATCCTATCTGAGACATTCCAGTATGGAAGGATGAGATTGCATTATCTCAGGAATACTTAGGTTTCCTTCAGAAAGGAAAATGTCAAGTCTTACAAAATGTCAATGTCTTACAAAATGTCAAGTATCAGAGGGGTAGCCGTGTTAGTCTGGATCTGCAAAAGCGACAAGGAGTCCTGTGGCACTACGTGCATCTGACGAAATGGGTCTTTGCCCATGAAAGCTTATGGTCCAATACATCTGTTAGTCTATAAGGTGCACCAGGACTCCTTGTCACTCTTACAAAATGGTTATAGCGAGAGCACAACCAGTGTACTCTATGCTGCTTCACCATGTGTCTCAACCATAGAGGGACCATCTGTAAGAATGGATTGTTCGATTATTCTCCATAGCCATTAAATCTTTGGTCTCATTCATAGTGAAACTGCCAACAGGATTGCCTATGAGTCATTTGAAGTGTATGTGTGTGTGTTTGGAGGCGGGGAGGGTGCTGTGCTAAAAAAGACCTATCTTATTACACAATGGCTAGAGAAATTGTCTTCTTTACAAGGTGACAACTGTAGAAGAACCAGATTTGGAAAGATATGAATGGACACAAATCCTTTTTGGAATTTATTCTAGTGAACTGTAAAAAATAATTGCATGCTTCTGTACACCCTAAACAGATGAGCTATAAAATCAGCATGATAGTAGCATATATACACACCTGTGCCAAATAACTGATGAACCAAGATATGTGTGTGTGAGTGTGCATGTGCACCTAAAGTTGAGTAATCACATATTTTTGGATTTGAAACATGTCCTTCCTCACCTCCGCTCTTTCATGTTACAACCTCAACAGTTTGTTATATCCATTATTTAGACTCTAATAAGTTCTTTAGGATATAAACCTGTTGAATTTTTTCTGTGCAGCACCTTGTACATTTGTGACTATTGAATAAACAATTAGAAGATGTCTTCTTCTTATTAACTTCAAGGTAATCTGCAGTTCTCCAAGACCTCTCAGAATAAGCAAGGTTAATCAGATCTCGATAAGGGATAGTAGGATATTTTTTTCCTCTCTACCTGACTCTTTCCCTATGGAAGAAACTGAGCACTTGTATCAATGAAGATAGAAAACTGCTCATATAGAGGAACATTTCATTTTGTTTCAAGGTGGTCATTGTCAGAATTTGCCATGTTGTCCATGACCAGAAATAAAGTTTAATGGTTTTTTTTTGTTATACTTCCTAGAGTCTATCTTTGAGAAGAATTAACCTTCTTTGCCACCCTGACAGATATGGTACAGAATACTTCAAACTGTCTATTCTTCAACTCATTTGACTTCAAAAAATGTTTTTTCACTTCTGCTCTGATCTGCCCTCTATGCATTTAATGTTCTGAAGGTCATCTGTCTACAAAGAGGCTTGTATGAGACATGATAGATGAGAAGATATTTGGAAGCTGTGTCATCAGTAGCTGAGAATGACAAAAGATTATAATGTTTTACATGTCCATGACAGCATTATCTTTAGGAAACATCTAAAACTGACTTGGGTCCATCAGTTTCCTTTGGCAAGGCAGACAACTTACAGGGTTTCTGCTCAGAAAGATGTGACTTCAAAAGTGAAGAGGAGATAATTAGATCTTGATAAATGTATAATAATTCTCATCCTCCAGCTAAACAATAAAACCCAAAATGTAGCCATCATCATGCACTGAGCTTGGAACAAGCTGAAGGTCATAACTGCAGCTATGAGATCCTGACTTAACACAGACGAGCAGATGGACTCCTGGTCTCATCTAGATGGCATTTTCTATGTTCCTGCAAGAGATAGTTGATATTAGTGCTGGTTGAGAAAATGCTCAATGAACACAGCAAGGAAGTGAAATGAAGTTGAAAGGCTTTTGTCCAACGAATATAGCTATACAGAGAAAATAAAACAGAGATTATGCAAGATGATTTGGTGGACTGAAAACAAAAGGAATAAGCAAAATAAAACACAAGTATATTCAATTAAAAAAAGCCCAGAGAATAAAATTGTATAGTATTTAATATACTTCACCAACATATATCTTGTTATTTGAATTTCTTTTTTTGGCAATGAAGGTGTATTCTTTGTTTAAAAATATTTAATAACAATCACTCAACCAAAAAGGTTTAGAGCAATTAGATGTGGGTTAAAGGCAGAAAAAAAGGTACTTTTATCCTTTTTCCTAGATTAAGTAATCTTTTGCTTTCCCTCTCATTCCTCCCTCTTCCATTCCCTAGACTCAATACTGACTAGACACAGCACTTCTAAGTGTTAAATAAACAATGGTGTAATGCAAACTGTGCTACCATAATTCCCACTGAAACACTATTAAGAAGAGAAAAACTGTCGAGTATAAAATCTGCTGATCTTTAGGAATGACTTGGAGAACAGTTTGCCTTTAATAGCTTCATGCTGTGCCAGACTATAATTCACTTACATTTCTGTCAACAAACTCATCAGCATGTGAGTATGACTTTCATGAAAATGACTATACTATAGTCTTTATTAGGTGAACTTGATTGATATGTAGGAGGAGAAAGGCAATACACTGTAGAACCATGATATTTTATTACTTGACTCTCTATCTCCAATAAATATTTCTGCTAAAAAAATAAAATGATGAGTCAGTACATGTCTGTGAGATTTTTACAAGCATGTTAAGAGGCAGAAAGCCAAAGATCAAGTGACTTTACTTCCCAGAAATCTACAGTATCCCACTAGAAATACTTTGCCTGGACTGAAGTAAATACATTATACAAATTAAAGGCCATTAAATTCAATTGGAGTGTTCCTGAGAGTAAGAATTATTTTATGTAAGTAAGGATGCACTTAGAACCAGACTCTTGCCGGCACTTATTGACATAAAATGACATAGCAATAATGAGACAGGATGGACTAGTTTTTTTGTTTGCTGACATGATATGTTTGTTCTGTGAATTATGCTGTAAGACATAAAGGCAGATTGAAGTTCTATTGAGAAGAGCTTTGGGCTCAATTCTGCTCCCACTGAAGTCAGTGTTTCAAAGGGAGTGAAATTGAGCTCCAATAGTATAGCAGTAGAACTAGAACTTCATTTTAATTTCTAGTTGGCCTTGCTCCTAGTGTGGGAGGTCTCTGTTGTGCTGCTTCCTTGTCAGCAGGTGACTACACAAAGACAAACTTTGAAGAAATTAAACTACCTCAGCACAATTTTGGAGAGGGAAGCTAGGCTCTTGCAGCATGGGCTGTGCTTCAGCAGTGTGTACTGTCCTACTGTAACTTCCTGCCACAGTGTTTGAAACCTTGTTAAAAAACAAGGGAACAAAGTCTGCTTCTGTGAGAACCCAGGAATTTACTGGATTTCTATGTGTCAGCTTCTGGATTTTTTCCACTATTGCCATTGTTTACTGTGTACAGAACAAACTATGAATCATCCCTTTCAGTTAACAGAACCAAAGCACCATCACTCTGTTCCACTGAGACATTAAAGGAGGATGTCCTGTATGTTTTCAGTTACTAAGGACTCATATTACACAAACAAACAAAAAACACACACAGAAAAAGAACAAAAGAACCACCACACTAAACATTTCCTCAACCCTTTCCACCTCTCCATTCTCTAGCACTCTGAACAGCACCTTTTTTAGCATGCTAGGTCAAGTGAGAGCTACACTAGTATGTATGCCAAAATATTGCCCTGTCTTTTCCTCTGCTTCTTCATCCATTAAATAGGGGTAATAACCACCTAGTTAGTTAGGGTTCCTGCTCCAGAGCATGAGTGAAAGGGCATTAAGAGCCCTCCATGCTTACCTTCCTTCACAGAGGGCACTCCCCAACCACACAAGGGCTACGTCTATACTGTAGCCTTCTTGCAGAAAAGCATATGCAAATGAAGCGTGGCGTGGAATTTCGCCACACTTCATTTGCATAATTAATGAGCAGCCGTTTTTGTGCAAAAGCCTCTTGCACAAAAACGGCTACTCATTAATTATGCAAATGAAATGCAGTGATATTCCACGCTGTGCTTCATTTACATATGCTTTTCCACAAGAAGGCTACAGTATAGATATAGCCAAGGAGTGTTAGCATTGCTAGGAATTTTAAACAGGCCCAAAGAAGAATACTTCCTGTGACCTCAAATGTGCACATTTCATCCAGTTACCCCTGTATTGAGCCCAGTAGCTTGTGTTTGAATACAAAAATACACTTCTGGAAAGGCAGCCAATCTTGATTTAAAAAAAAAAAAACATCAAGAGATGGAGAATCCATTGATTCCTTGGTAGTTACCAACCATTGAGCATTTATTAAATTTTCCCTCCAATAGATTAAAGAGTTAGTATTTTCTCCTAGTACTTCTTAAGCATCATTTTCTTAAACGAAAGAGGGTGAGCCTTTCAAGTCTCTCACTGTAAGGGATTTACTCTAGTCCTTAAATAATTTTGTTGCACTCTTCTGTGTCCTCTTGGGTTTTCATGATTGCATAAAAATGTGGACACCAAAACTAGACACAATATTCTATTATTGGTCCCAGCAGTGCCCTATACAGAAGCAAATTCACTTCCCCATTGTTACTCAGTACTCTGCTCTTTATATATCCAAAGATCACCTTTGCCCTTTTGATCACATTGGGAATCCATTATGGCCTTTGCAAAGTCAAGGCTTTCCAGGGTGCAGTTCCTATTCTGTAGCTACTGAGTTACTTGTACCTGGATGCAAACATTTGTATTTGGCTATATTAAA
The DNA here is from genome assembly GCA_019425775.1 of Rafetus swinhoei. Classification (NCBI taxonomy): domain Eukaryota; kingdom Metazoa; phylum Chordata; order Testudines; family Trionychidae; genus Rafetus; species Rafetus swinhoei. The sequence continues at coordinate 46,697,546 of CM033449.1, forward strand.
ATGCATTTAGTTTGAATGGACCAGGATACCAAGCCACCCAGATTGTTCCTCAGGTCTGCCCCATCCTCATCATGTACCACTCCACCAATCTTCGTGTCAGCCATAAATTTCATCAGCAGAGATTTTATATTTACTTCCAGATCATTGATGAGAATGTTAAACAGTGTTGGGCCTAGTGCTGATCATTGCTGAATCCCACCACATACACCTTTATGCCTTTCACTCAAGAAATTAAATGACAGATTTCACCCCAAATTATAAACTATACATTTTTTCTTGTAAATCAAGCATATAATGAATAATCTGCTTTTTACCCCCATTTAAAAATTGCACATTTATTTGCCTTGTGAGTCAGATCGACAGCCTGCTATATGGAAATGTCTTTTGTTCTGTTGTAAATCTTAAATTATGTGAAATTTGACGTACAATCAAAGAATGTATGAAATATGTGCTCCAAACTGACAGTATAGGGATTTTGTTAGTTGTCATCCTAGCAGTAATAGTAATTGTCTGGCACAAAGAAGAATTAACGTTGACAGTTATTCAGGATATAACTTCTGAATATTAACATCAGTTTCTTAAAAGTAGGATTTCAATTAATAGTAGGGGCTAATAATTGAGTACAATCCTTGAAGAGAATCAAACTTAAAAATCCTCCACTGAAAAAAAATTACAGAAATTTGTTGCACTCTATCACTATGGGGGGGAGGGATAGCTTAGTGGTTTGAGCTGTTGGCCTGCTAAACCAAAGGTTGTAAGTTCAATCCTTGCAGAGGCCATTTAGGGATTTGTGGCAAAAATTTGTCAGGGATGGTACTTGGTCCTACTGTGAAGGCAGGGGACTGGACTCAATGACCTTTAAAGGTCTCTTCCAGTTCTAGGAGAGAGGCAATCTCCATTAATATAATTTATTTTTTTACTGAGTACCAATGGAAGCAGTAAGAGCTAAAATCTGAACATCGACTTGGCACACTTCCAACAGGAACCAAATTGTGTGCCTCCAAATGACCCCTGACATTAGGGTATATAAATTGAATTTATTATATGCCAAGAGCATTGATTGAACTCAGCAAGAAGCTGCAGAAACCCAAGTATGACCAATACCTGCATCAGCTGTGTGGAAAGAATTCTCCCCCATCACAAGGTTAAGAGAATAAGAAGTGGTGAGGTTTTTTTTCAGATACTGTATTTCCCCTTTTATTTCTGTAATATAAATAACTGTTGGCCATCTTGCTAAGTCTACACTTTCTAATGAGACTTCAAGGAACCATATTTTAAATTCCAACTCCTTTAAAGGTCCAAGCAATTTGGCCTAAGTGAAATGGAAAACAATAACTTTAAGCAATTGCTTTTAATATTCTAAACTTGTCCCTTTTGTACCAATCCATTCATGCTGTACCAACTACATTCTTCAAAATGCCTTAGACACAAGTTCATCCTTGGAAGTATGATAAATGTGTTAGGTGCTAAAGAATTCGGAATTGGTGATCATAAGCAAATGTAATAAGAAATCTTGGTAATTTGTATTGTTCCTTAAAATGGCTAAGTCTCAACTCTATTTTGACTGTGGTCTGTATTTAGTACACCCCTAAAACATTGGTTGTGTCTACACTTGAATGATGAACTTTGATTGTATATTAATAGCTCTGAGTGAATTATTAAATTATTGGTTGGTTAAGAATAATTTGAGAAATACTGTTTTGGAAATACTGTTCTAATTAAAAGTTGAATTGAATAGAACCTAATGTTAAAATTAGTAAACTAACATCCACCTGAATACAATACACTGGGGTTCTCTTATTAGAGTCTATTATATGTTGGGTATAACACTTATCCAACTGGCAAACCTAGTTTGTTAGATTTCAGTTTTAAAAAGGAAAATTAATAAAAATAGGTTCCCCTTTGATGCTTATTACAGCACTACAATAGTGTGATTCTGGAGTGTCATCTTTGATATGGGTTTCTTGCAGGTTGATGACATCAGTCATCTTGTCTCACACTATGTGAGCTCTTTAGTCACTTTTAGATCAGAACATGCTTTCAATATTTATTTGGCAAATTTGTAGAGCTGGGCCTTTGATTCTTTTAGAGCAGCTCTGGAAGGAGTCAGTTTTTGAAGGATAACTATTTGCTGTGCTGTTCAGTGCAGACTTCCCGGAGTGAACATAAGAACATACGAATGGCCATACTGGGTCAGACCAAAGGTCCATCTAGCCCAGTAGCCTGGTGCCCCAGAGGAGGTGGACCGACGACAATGATCAAGCAATTTGTCTCCTGCCATCCTTCTCCAGCCTCTGACAAACAGAGGCCAGGGACACCATTTCGATCCCCTGGCTAATAGCCTTTTTATGGACCTAACTTCCATGAAATTATCTAGTTTCTCTTTAAATTCAGAGTGAAATTCAGATTTCAGCGGAATGACATTGGTTGACACAACCACACAGACCATGAGAAGATTATCACCTGGGCTATATGGATATTGTAGAGTGTGGCACTAAGTCAAACACCAAAGTTTAAATAGATTAAAATTACTCAGTAACCATTATCGGTTAAACTTGTAATATCATCAAAGAATAAAATCAGGTTTGTTTGACAAGATTTGACAACATAAAACCATGTTGCCTGGCATTAGAATTAATCTTTTAATTCTTCATTAATTTAATCTCATATCAGCTTTCTTAGTATTTTGCCCAGAATTGATGCCTATATTCCCCAAGTCACCTTGCTTATCTTTTTTGAATATTGGCAGAATCGTAGGTGTACTCTTCCAGTCTTCTGAGGTTTCCCTGGCATTCCACTCTTTATTAAAAATTTACATCAGTGGGCTGGAGAACTTTTTTGTCAACTTGGGTACAAGTTATCTGGATCTGCTGGTTTACTCTCCTTTGTATATTTTATTTTAATCATCACTAGAAGACATATTTTATGCTTATAAGAAGCACACAGGATCTTTATGGGGGAAAGGTAATACACTGTTTATTATGAATACAATAGTAAAGCAGTTAGCATTTGTTTACATAGACAAACACACACACACACACACACACACACACAGTCACTCCCACCAATCAATGTTTTATTTACCAGTCCATGTTCTTATTAATTACAGTGTATCTCTCCAGTGGCCACCCAGACTGACCACAGAGGTGCGGGGCTCTATTGGTCTGGATGTACCCAAAAATTATGGTAAAACTGCTCTTTTTTAGTAGTCTTTCTTCATTGGGATCAGTAAGTTTTGCACTGTCATGCTGTAATCAATCACGGTTTGACAGAGTGCTTGTTTTCTTAAGTTCTCCTATCACAGCTATCTTATCTTCTAACACACATTCTTCATTCATACACCCGCAAAACAGAATTGATTTGTTACACAGACACAATATGAATATTGTCGTGTGTTCAAGATATCAGATACGAAGAGAGCCAGAAGACACCAAGGACAAGCTCTACCTCTAACTTTTATTATACACAAAATAGTAGAGAGAAACAATACAGACTCCCATATACCTATTCCAGTAAATGGGGTAGTTAGCACAGACAATATAGGAACACCTACACTTAGGACAATACACAAGATATTCAACTTTAGGGATATAGACATACATGTATTTATTTCCATAAATCACATGAAGTTCAATCGTTAGCAAGCTTACAATTGTCAGATGGGAGGCGGTGGCCTCTTTCTTTTCCCATTCAGAGAGGCGTACACAAATGCATTTGCCAGTATGAACAGGTTCAGCTTCTTGTTGCAGTGAGTAAGGTATATGGGGATACCTTAGTCCCTTCCACTGATTATCTTTTCTACCCCTATATTTATACTGAACTTGGTCATTCTAATAATATCTACCAATTGATTCTGTATTGTGTAAGATACCTGTTATGCCCATATTTGGGATACATCCTGCTACTCAGAATGTTGCAAACACTATGGGTACGTCTAGACTACAGGCTTTTGTCGACAGATACTGTCGACAAAGAGCGTCTAGACTGCATTACGTGGATCTAAAAATCGATCCACTTTGTCGACAAAGAGCATCCAGACTGGCCAACACTCTGTCGACAAAAGAAGGCACCCGGAAATACTTTTGGCAGGTCACAGGGGCAGCCTTAAAGTCCAGGCACTGCTGCATGCTCTTTGCAGAGACACGTGCTTAAAGGGATCCTCCTGGACAGCCGTTTCTCTGCTCCTGCTTCTGGCTTGCCTACCTCCTAGGGAAAGCAAAGCTGCTGCAGTTTTTGCTCTGGTTGCCCTGCTTCCTTGGACACCACAGCAGTTTATTTTCAGGTTTGGTTTTTCTCTTTGCACTGTGTTTTTGGCCACAGAGCCTGAGCTGCCCCTGGGCAGGCGATGGTCCCATACTGTGATGATGGAAGTTCTGCTGCATCTTCATGAGAGCACCATGACGTTTGTGGCAGAGCTGGATTCAGAGCCCAGCTTTGAGCCCCTCACTCAGGCTGCAGCCCTACTGCCCTTGCCCCCAAACTTATTCCTGGAGAGGCGAGTTTGGAGGCTGGACACCAGTTCTGACTGGTGGGACCAGCTTGTTATGCAGGAATGGGACAATGACCAGTGGCTCCGAAACTTCTGGATGTGAAAGTCCTCTGTGCCTGGCTTGCCCCTGCCCTGCAATGCCAGGACACCCACTTGTGGGCCACCATCCCCCTGGAGAAGTGCGTCGCTATTGCTCTGTGGAAGCTGGCCACCCCCAAGAGCTACCGCTCCGTGGGACATCAGTTTGGTGTGGGGAGATCTACTGTCGGGGTGGTCTTGATGGAGGTAAGTCACTGTTGGGGGACAGTCCATGGGGGTGGGGGTGGGGGTGGGGGCAGGCAGATAAGGGGGACGGTCAGGACCAGGCACAGGGAATGGGGGATGGGGTGGGAGTGGTAGAAGCTTGCCTGGCCTCACCCTGCGGTGGTGCGGGGGACATGGGGGAGTTGCCTGAGGGGGGGCTCTTGGGAGTCTGGGAGGGGAGGCGTGTGGGATCACCTCTCATCAGCTCACGCAACTCCTCTAATGTCCTGTTATGTGTGTTTGTAGTTGTCCCTTTCTGCAGGTGGTGATGGCCATCAATTCGGAGCTGCTTCACAGGACTGTCCACCTCGGAGACCTGCATACCATCTTGGCCGGATTTGCGGGGCTGGGTTTTCCGAACTGCGGTGGAGCACTCGACGGGACTCACATCCCAATCTGCGCACCACCCCATCGAGCAGCACAGTATATTAATAGAAAGGGCTACTTTTCCATGGTGCTGCAGGCCCTTGTAGACCACCGGGGACAATTCACAGACATTTGTGTCGGGTGGTCAGGCCGGGCACACAATGCCCGCATATTCTGGAACTCCTACCTGTATTGCAGGGTGCAGGCTGGGGCATTTTTCTCAGAGTGGAACTATGCAGTCGGGGATGTTCAGATGCCTACGTGCATTGTGGCCGATGCGGCCTACCCCCTTATACCCTGGCTCATGAAGCCCTACACCGGTCACCTGGATGCGAGCAGGGAAGTATTTAACTCCTGCCTGAATTGGGCTCGCTTCCAGGTGGAGTGCGCCTTTGGCTGTCTGAAGGGCAGATTTAGATGCCTGCTCACTCAGCTGGACATGGGGGAACACAACATCCCTGATGTGGTTGCAGCATGCTGTGTGCTGCACAACCTAGTGGAGAGGAAAGGGGAGGTCTTCCTTCCTGCATGGGGGACACAGGCTGATGTGGACGGGAGGCATTTTGAGCAGCCTCGGACAGCTGCCATCTGGCAAGCCCACCAGCTGGGCTTTCGCATTCGAGAAGCCCTGAGGGAGCAATTCTTCCAAGGAGGCCGATGATTTTCTTCCAAATGTGGGATTGCCCCAAGCCCCCGGTGCCTTCCTCCTTAAAACCCCTCCCGGCCCCACATTTACACATTGTACTCATTCATCACACACTGAGAACAGAGACAGGTGTTGGTGAAAAAAATGTTTACAGTTTATTTCAGTGTTGGTTTTTTTAAAAACTAAAATACTCTTTTGTTCAGAAAAATAAAGTGTTTGTAAACAAAGTAAAGTGCTTCCCGCAGTGACTCTCACAGGTGGGAAGGGGGAATGTCAACCTGGAAGGTGGGAGGGAGGCTCAGGGATGAGGGTGTTGTGTTGATGAAGAGCACCTTGGCTGCAGAGGCCTTCTTGCACATGGCCCGCGCATGCGGGCTGGGACAGTAGGGGGCTGGGCAGGAGGTGGGGCTGTACCTGAGTCTGGGATGGCAGGGGCTGAGGGGGTGAGGGACTGGGGGGGGGGGGGCAGGCTGAGCAGGAGGAGCAGGACCAGCCACAGGACCGGGGGAAGGCCATGGCCTCCCGGATAGCAGGGCAAATCTCAGTGCGCTGCTGGGCAAATTCCTCCAGCAAGCACTGGAGGAATTTAAAAATCCTCCACTCTGCCTCTGCCTCCATCCTTCGGTTCATTGCATCCTGCATCCCTTGCAGGACCGAGATGTGCTGGCACACCAGGTCCAAATACGTGCGCCAGTGCCGACGGGTTCCTTGCAGCCATCTGGGTGGTGGGGCAGGTGTGGTGCCCCCCTCCTGGTCAGCTGGTCCGGCTGTGGAGGACAAGAGGGAAAAGTCGTCAGTCATGCATGCTCACACTGTCCCTGAGAGGGCATGCTCTCCTCCTTCTCAGCAGGCAGTGCCTGTCCTAGGGTCAGAGGATGCTCATGTGCATCTCAGTAAGGCATAGTGTGGCCTGGCCTGCAGCCATGGCCTCCCTGGAGCCCAGAAGGTGAGCAGGCCACCACCCTGTCCCCCCTCACATACCCCCTATGGCCAAGCAGCACAGACAAGTGTCAGGCCACAGTCGGGGTTCCCGCAGGTTGCTGAGAGGCCTGAAGCTGTGTGGCAATCCCAGCGTGCCCAACCCATGCCTGCACCTGGCATCACTGCCTGCAGGAACAGGTGGTGCCTCGCAGCCATGCGGGTGCAGGGGTAGGACGGCCCTCCCTGAGGGTGGCCATGGGTGTGCCCCCCCCAGGCTGTGATCAACATGACATGTCACAGCACTGCACCATCCACTTTGCTCCTGCCTGCTCTGCCCTGTGTGTGTTGGACTCTCACAGCACTCACCTGATGTTCCCTCCCCGGTGTCTGAAGTTGTCTGGGAGGCCTCCTGAGCATGGGCGTCTGGCTCCTGGGTGCTCCTGGTGCTGTCTTCCTCCTCCTCATCCTCCTCCTCTTGGAGCTCCTGGTCATCTGCCTGGAGTTGCAGCTGCTGCTGCACAGGGGTCTCCAAGCCAGACTCCATAAGCCTTTCAGGAGGCAGGGGTTCTCCTCCCCCCAGGATCCAGTCCAGGTCCTCATAGTAGGCACAGTAGTGTGCCATTTCCCCAGAGCGGGAGCTACGCTCACAGGCCCTGACGTACCCCTGCTGCAGCTCCTTCACCTTGTCTCTGACCTAGGGTACGGTGCAGGGGTGGTGGCCTTTCCTTGCCAGGCCATCAGCCGTTCTGGCGTAGATGTCCGCGTTCCTGCGCCTGGACTGTGGGAGGTGAAGATCCTCCTCCTCAGACCACAGCTCCAAGAGGGCTTTTATCTTGGGCCCAGACCAGGAGGGTGTCTGACATTTGGTGCCCCTGGCTTCCTGGGGGGATGTGTCCCTGGAAGGGCCAGTGGGGTCTTGGGGAGCTTGTCCCTGGGACATGGCTCTGAGTTTCCTGACCAGACAGAGCTGTGCGGTTTCAGGGTCCTGGTTGTAGCTTGCTTGCTGCTAGAATGGTAATCCTGGGTGTCTGTGCCTTTTAAAGATGGCTGCAGGCAGGAACAATAGAGTTGAAAGCTGTGGCAGGAGTGTCCACTAGGGCTTCTTCCTGGAGGCCTTTAATGTCAACATAAATTCTTCCCTGCGTCCACACTTACCTTTTGTCGACAGAACTCCGTCGACAAAGGTGTTATTCCTCGTAGAATGAGGTTTGCTGCCGTCAACAAAACTGCCGCGTTCTGTCGACTTACTGTCGACAGAACTCGGCAGTAGTGTAGACGCAGGTATAGTTTTGTCGACAAAAGTCCACTTTTGTCGACAAAACCCTGTAGTCTAGACACACCCTATGTGTTTGGTTAACAGTTTTATGCCTCTATGTGCTTTTTTGCTTATCAAAGATTCCTGGTTCTCTTGGTGTGGTCTCTGTACTATGTTGAATATGCATGATTGTGCAAAAATATTCCTGGCTCAGATCACCCCTCCTCCCCCAGCCTTGCCTTGCATGCACCAGCCTTAAGAAAGACCTGGGTTTTGCTTTTGTAGATATCAGTACTTTAGGTAAAGCAGACGTTGTTTCGGTCAAGACAGGGCCATGTAGGCTCCCCTACAATATTTAAGCAGGATCATCAAAGTACTATTTAAAACAATCATCATGCCCTTTTACTTATTTCACAATACTAATTTTAAAACAAAAACCATAAGAATCTACTCCTGCCTTGAAATCAGCTTCAGACACAAAATTCTGGCTGATGCACCTTTACCAATGGTAAGGTAAAGGTCCTTTTTGTTTTCAGACAGGGTGGCTGGCAGGGTACACTGAGGCACATAACATTGCATAGAGTTACATTTTTGCTACATGGCTACAGTTTATATTCTCTTTAGTTCCTAATAGAAAGCATTTAATTGTCCTCCTGTGATAATTTTACATCATCTTGCTTCTTTCAATGTAAAAAAGAGAAATATGTATTAAACATTTGTCTTTTCTGCATCACCATTGACAGTTATACATCCCCATGTAGTAATGGGCCCACACCATTGCTAGAATTTATTTTGTTTCTAATAAACATTAAAAAAACCTCCGTAGCCCTGCTAGCCATGGATATTTTCCTAATATCTCTAGCACCTCATATTAATTTTCTAGATGTTATTTCTAATTTATATAATTTGTTACTTTCTCTATGTGCTACAGAATGCTTTTTTATTTTTAAATGCTGCATTCACATCTCCACTGTATCAGGACAAGCTTTTGGGCAAAGTTGTCCTCTTTTTTTTACTGCAGAATTGTTGCTTTTTGGTTATCTAAGGCTCTTAAAGAACTCTCAATTTTCTATCACAGTTTTCTGTCTAATTATTTCCTCCCAATCAGTTTTGCTCATTATTTCCCTCAGCTTTGGGAAACACAAGCAGACAGCCTCTCAGTATTGAAACAGATAATACCTGCATGCCCACCCGTAAGCAGTTGTAACTTAAGAAATCACCACAGAGATCTTATTAATTACACATAACTTTCAAAATGTAAAACTGCTAAATGAATGCAGGCCAAGGGTCTACATAGCTGGAAGGAAGATGCTTGACACAAGGTTAGTATCCAACCTAGATCTTCCCCACCACAAATTGAGACCATCACTCCTTGTTCTGTCATCTGCCACTATGATCTTTGGAATCCCTCTCCAGATAGTTGAAGGCTGCTATCAAATCCCCCCTCATTCTTCTCTTCTTCAGACTAAATAAACCCACTTCCTTCAGCCTCTTCTCACAAGTCATGTGCTCCAGTCCTCTAAATATTTTCATATTCTCATTGCCCTCTATGGGACTCCAATTTGTCCACATCCTTTCTGTAGTAGGAGCCCCCAAACTGGATACAATACTTCAGATGTGGCCTCATCAGAGCTGAATGGAAGGGAATCATCACTTCCCTTGATCTGCTGTCCATGCTCCTAATATGGAGAAGGTATACCTGGAAACCAGCAAGATTGTACTGGGGTACAAGAAGAAACAGAGAAGGGAGTGGATTTCAGATGCTACATGGCAGCTCATTGAGAACAGAAAGGCGGTTAAACAGCGCACACTTGCAGGCAGTGATGAAGATAAAATAACAGCTGTACAGGTCTACAGGGACCTAAACGTTGCCGTGAAGAGAAGTGTACGAAGAGATAAGAGAGCGTATGTGGACAATATTGCCACGGAGGCCCAGTCAGCAACAGACAGAGGTGATACTAGGACAGAGTACAAGATCACCAAGACTCTTATAGGAGACTTTACCAACAAGTCTACTGTAGTAAGAGACAAGAACGGGAAAATGCTGGTGACAGCAAAAGAACAGCTCAGCAGGTGGACGGAACACTTCAGGGGAGACTCTCAACAGACCAGACCCAGAGGAAGAGGCTGACATTAGAAGTATGAACCTCCAAGTAGACATGGAATGTGGGGACATCAGTGAGCTGGAGATAGCGGACGCTATCAAACAGACAAAGGGCAACAGAGTGCCCGGGGGAAGACCAGATCACTGCTGAAATGCTTAAGGCAGACCCCAAGGCAAGCGCACAAGCTCTGAAGGGTCTCTTCAACAGGGTCTGGGAAGAAGAGAGGGTACCGGAGGCCTGGAAGAAGGGCATCATTGTGAAGTTACCCAAAAAAGGTGATCTGTCCATCTGCGGGAATTGGAGAGGCATTAATCTGCTGTCTGTGCCGGGAAAGATTTTCTGTAGAGTCCTGCAGAATGCGAAAAAGGCATTTGAAAAATCTCAGGGAAGAACAGGCTGGCTTCAGAAGTGGAAGGTTGTGCACGGACCAGATCTTCGCCCCACGCACCATAGTGGAGCAGTCAATAGAGTGGATTCTTCGCTACATTAACTTCATCGATTTTGAGAAGGCGTTTGATAGCATCCACCACCCCTCACTCTGGAGGATTCTACAAGCATATAGGTTCCCTGAGAAGGTCATTAACATCCTGAGGGACCTGTACGCTGAGAATCAATGCTGTGTGCGACATGAAGGACAGCAGAGTGACTGGTTTCACGTGAAGACAGGGATCAGACAGGGCTGTGTAATCTCACCTGTTATCTTCCTTGTGGTCATCGACTGGGTGATGCACAGAGCCACTGAGGGCAGATCAAGGGGAGTGCTATGGGGACCGACTGCTCAGCTTGAGAACTGCGACTTCGCAGATGACCTGGCGCTTCTTGCGCATGATCAGCAGGACATCCAAGAAAAGACCGACATTGTTGACCGGACAGCCAGAAGCGTTGGGCTCAGAATTCACCCTGGCAAGTCCAAAGTGATGAAACTGAGGACAACTAACACTGATAAAACCACCGTCATGGGTGAAGAGTTAGAGGAAGTACATGACTTCAGGTATCTCGGCAGTTACATCTCGGTGGACAGCAACATCGACAAAGAGATCTCCGCTAGAATTGCCCTAGCAGCGCAAGCCTTCCAAAAGCTTAACAACATTTGGAAGTTGTCACTGTTGCAGACCAGGACTAAACTGAAGATCTATAGGTCGAATGTGCGCTCAGTCCTGCTGTATGCCGTAGAGACTTGGAGGACTAACAAGAAGATTGAGAGCAGACTCAGAGGTTTTGAAGGAAGGTGCCTTCGTCAGATCTCTCAGAGTCTGCTGGGAACAGCATGTTACCAACAAGGAGATAAGCCAGCGCACTGGCATCAACAATGTTGTGGATTTAGATCAAGCAGAGACGCTGGAGATGGCTGGGGCATGTCCTTCGGATGAGCGAAACAAGATTCCCTCATATGGCACTCAGATGGACTCCACCTGGAAAGAGTAAAAGAGGGAGGCCGTTGGGCACCTGGAGGAGGACTGTGGAGGAGGACATGAAAAGGAAGGGCACGACCTGGGAAGAAGTCAGCCGGCTTTCTCAAGACTGTGAAGGCTGGAGAAGATCCGTTGGCGCCTTATGCTCCATCAGGAGCGAAGAGGATTAATATAATAATAAATAATAATATGCTCCTACTACAATATGCCATTAGCTTCTTGACTACAAGGGCACACTGTTGACTCACAACCAGCTTCTCATCCACTGTAATCTCCAGGTCCTTTTCTGCAGAACTGCTGCTGAGCAAGTCAGGTCTCCCATGGAACCCTTCCATCTTAAGTGCAGGACTCTGCACTTGTCCTCATTGAACCTCATCAGATTTCTTTTAACCCAATCTTCCAATTTGTCTAAGTCACTCTGGACCCTATCTTCCAGCACATCTATTTCTCCTCCAGATTAGTGTCATCTGTGAACTTGCTGAGCGCGAAATCCATTCCATCATCCAGATCATTAATGACAATGTTGAACAAATCCGGCCCCAAGACCAATCAGGCACTCCACTTGATACTGGATGCCAACTAGATATTGAGCTATTATTGATCACTATGTGTTGAGCGCAACAATCTAGCCAGCTTTCTATCACATCAGCAACTCTTTCAGCACCCTCAGATGGATTAGATCCAGCCCCATGGGCTTGTGCATGTCCAGCTTTTCTAAATAGTCCTTAACCAGTTCTTTCCCTACTAAGGGCTGCTCACCTCCTCCCATACTGTGTTTTCTAGTGCAGGAGTCTGGGAGCTGACCTTGACCATGAGCAGAAAAAGCTCTTAGTACTTCAACTTCTTCCACATCATCTGTTACTAGGTTGCCTTCCCCATTCAGTAAGGGTCACATACTTTCCCTGACCTTCTTGTTGCTAATATATCTGTAGAAACCCACCCTGTTATCCATCACATCCCTTGCCAGCTGCAACTCCAACTGTGCTCATTTTAGTAGAATTATCTTTCCAGACTGGGAGAATGACTAGAGCTGGGCTTCTATAAAATCCAGAGCAATGTGTTCTTCCTTCTTCTGGAGGATTTGCTGGGAATCTGCATAGAGACACTGGTCCTACAGTGCGGGGAACAAGGAGACAGATACCTAATTCAGAACTCCTTGAGTCCTAGATCTCACTCCTACCAGGCAACACAATGCACCAATTATGGTGTGGGCTGTGTCCAATTCCGTCATGGAGGAGGGGACAGGATGTATCTCTGAAGATAATCCTGAGAAACATTCAATAAAATAAAAGATTTTTTTAAAATCTATATGATGCTGCAGTCTTTGATGTGTGTGGAACTAATACTTTTAATTTTTCTCTTTTGGTTCCTTCCATGTCTCTCCTTTTCCCTGGCCTATTAAAACATCTGGGGTGTGTCTAGACTACATGACTCCATTGACGGAGCCATGTAGATAAGTTTACTAGACATAGCAAAATTAAGCAGCAATTTAAATAATAAACGAGGCATAAAGGATCTGACGACAAAGGGTGCTGGGGTCGGCTGATCCCCATCTAGACTACCGCACTGTGCTGACAATCAGCTGATCGGCACAGCACGGTGGCCATTTTGATGTAAATGAAGCGGCGATTATTTAAATCGCCGCTTCATTTTGCTATGTCTAGTAAACTCATCTACATGGCTCTGTCAACGGAGCGATGTAGTCTAGACACACCCCTGGAGTTAAGGTAGGTGACTTGTACTATGATTTGCGGAGAGATTGCTTGTCATGCTGTTTAGAATCACAGTTCATCTTAAACAAGAGGCATTTATTAAAGAAAACAGCTATAATCATAAACAAGTTCCCACACAGCTTGAGATCTAGCTTTGTCTCCTCTGTTTATCAGGGATCCCAGTTTATTTAGTATTCCATACAGTACACAGAGACATCTAGTGACTGAATAGTATTCTACAAATAATTGTATCATTATACTGCTTAAAACCTTCCACTGGATTAACAATTAATATATACTACCCTTGTATTCTTCCAGGTAGTGAGCTAAGCATCTTTAAATAATTTCCCCAGACTCTGCTATCACAGAAATAGAGGTATGCTTTCATAACGCACCCTTTCCTTCCTCTTTGTGATTGTCAGATCTATTCCTTGTTTGTGTGTTCCATGCTCTTTTGATTTTTCACCACAACCACTCTGTTTAGGTCTGAGTTTTAATCAGTGTAGATTTGATGCTACACACCTTGAGTGGTTATGGAAGAAAGGAATCTCTAAACAAAGTCAGCAAATGACTTAATAAAGAGTTAGCATCATAAAATATTATATTCAATAATAGTATTTCCTTTTTTTTTTTAAAGATGTTTGGTTTTTCTATCCTCGTTTCACAGGGTTCAAGCTAATGTCAGTTCGTGATTTACTGAAGAGGCATTTTAAGAAACTGCAACTTCAGTTTTCTTCAGGGAACTTACTTTCTCCGCATTTCCATTTGGCCTCTGAAATTTTGCTAAGAAATATTTTCTCCCCCCACATTTATATATTGCTAGGACAGGCTGCCTTTAAAAAAATATTGGACCTGATTCTAGGCTACATTCTGATCCTCTGACATGTTCTTGTAATGGCAAGGACTTGCAGCCCAACCTGATCTACCCAATGGGGAATGCTTTCATTATAAAGGTGATTGATTCCCTAGTGGCATTGGGCCAGTGAAATGACTCTCACCCCTACTACTAAGAACAAGGAAAAGGGCATGTTGGGGAGAGCAGTGTTGTGGCCAGAGAAGTCTGTACTTTGTCTCTTATGAGAAGACAGATGGCTTCTTAGAAACCATTGAAGCCAAATCTTAAATTAAATCACCTCTTTAATTGGTGTGACCAAGCATTGCAAAGCCTCATTTGCCCCCACTACTTGGGATAAGAAGGCAGGTTTTTATTTGCAGGGAGAGGAGTATGTTTAAAATGAAAAACCATCAACCAGAAAATTTTCAACTCTTTCTGAGGGAAATTTCTTTTTGACAAAAATGTCCAGGTTTTTCATTGAGAAACTGAAAATGAAAAAGCAGAAACATTTTCAAATTTTGTTTATGGAAAATAACTTAATTCTTTGTTACCAAAAAATTCAGTTTGTTTTTTCTTCAGTTTTTTGACAAAAAAAACTAGAAATGTTTAATTGAAAACAGGCATTTCTCATGAAGAAAAGTTATTTCAATGAAAAAAAATTAATCATGTCTTTAAAGCAAACAAATTTTCTTAAATCTGTCATAAAATACACAATAAAAATTATGTTCTGAGCCAAATGTGGGGTCAGCAGAAGTGTGGGAGAGTTGCAGAATTGCAGGGAAGTGTAATTACAAATATAATGGACTATATTTTTCATAGAAAATGTTTTGAAAATACATTTTAATGTGTATATTATCAGTGTATCAGACAGGTGTGATAAAGGGTGGTTTCATGCATTGTCACATGCTAGAACTCTTTCTCTCAATTATCTGGGCTAAATAAACCTCTGCTGTAATTCCACAAAATATGAAATGGCTTTTCTGAAAAAAATTCAGCAGATGGAGCTAGTGTGCTTCTAATCTGTGATGGCTTTGCTTAGTAGAAAAAAATTTAGAATGAGAAAAAACAGTACTGTAGTTGGAGCGTTACTGGAGGTGTGTCTAGACTGTAGCCTTTTTTTGAAAATTTTTTTACCTGCATCTAGGCTGCTGCCATGTTCTTTTGAAAGTAAATCAAAAGAACACAGAAGTTTTTTTGACCGCGGTAAACCTCATTTTACGAGGAATAATGCCTTTTTTCGAAAGTGCTCTTTCGAAAAAAGGCACTATGGAATGCAAACTGTGCTTTTTCGAAAGAGAGCATCCAGACTGCCTGGATGCTCTCTTTCAAAAAAGCGGCTTGCTTTTTCGAAAGTACTGGTTTTAGTCTAGATGCTTTTTTGAAAGAGGCTTTTTTGAAAGTATCTTTCGAAAAAGCCTCTTTCGAAAGAGGCTTGCAGTCTAGACGTAGCCTGGATGAAGATTTTCCTTTAGATTAAAGGAAGAGCAAGAAATGTAATTGGGGAATCTCCAAATCTATGTCTGGCAATGATAGATAAGTGGACTGCAAACATCAGGATCTGGTTCAGGTGACCTTACACAACAAAATAGGAATAATGATAACATAAGTTTTCTCCCCAAACTTTTCATAACATGCTATTATGTTGTGTAGTTACTCAAGGCACTTCCCATAGCTGAATACTGTGCATCATCCTAGTTTGTAAGTAGCTGGTGAGAATGATTTAGAAAAAATGCATACAATTCTGTAGGTTTTCTTTCCTGGGATGCATCAACCCACTTTCACCCTATAGTATGCACCACAGAAGGCAAAGGAGAAGCTTCAGGGATGAACTTGGGCATTAGTATATACTCACCTATAGTTATTAATAAAAAATGAAACTTTAAACAAGGAGGTCCTGACAGCTCAAATTAGAACAGGAAGAGCTCAGTTCCAAAAAAGACTGAAAATTCTCTCAATTTATGAAGCCATAAATGCCCAATGCTCAGGATAAGTCTACACTGGCACTCTACAGAGCTATAATTTACTATGAAAAAACAGCCTCCCTCCACCCCCAGCACAGCAAGTTATAGCACTGGGAAGTGCCATTGTGAGCCAGGCTACAGCACTGGCAGCTGTGTGCACAGCACTGTTAGTATGCCACTCATGAAGTGATTTACATAGAGCGCTGGGAGAGAGCCATGACCACGCTTACATAGAGCCATGACCACGCTTTCAGTTTAAAGTTCTGCCATGACAGCGATGCCACAGAGCAGCTGCACTTTACACTTTTAAGTGTAGACAAAGCCTCAGATTCCTACCGCAAAGAGTTCCTCCAAGCTCACTTTACAAGCATCTTACAGTTAACAGCAAGACTCCATCAGAAGTTCTCTGCATAGTCCAGTGGATTTTATTCTTTAAAAGTTCCTTAAGGCTAATTTAGAGGGTCAAACTATCGACCTCTGTAAGGCAGGGCTCTTGTGATTGTTGCTCTTACCAACATACAGAGATGGCTCACCTGAAGGTGCAAATTCTGCCCATGCTTTCCCACCATAGCAAAGCCATCAAAATTCAGATCACAGAGAAGTGGAACAGGATTTGGACAGTTTGTGCAGGGGTGGGGAGCTCTATATGCCCATTATGGAGTCCTGCTATGTGATGTCTTACTTTCCTGGAACAATGGATTTGAGTGTGCCACGAAGGAGGAGAGCAAGAAGAGCTGATGGATCTAGAGCTACATGGATATAACCACTATTGCTCTTCATCAAGGGAGCCATTAATGCCATCTGTGTGTTTATGTATGTGAGAGAGATAAAGAATTTGTCTTTTCTCCATCCCCATGGACTTGCCTTTACCAAAACCATCTCTTTGGACTGTACGTTTGTGCACTTCTAATGGAATAGTTATCATTACATTACGAAAAAATGCTCATGATACGAGATTACCCCCAAAATCTCACTACAGTAGGGTGAGGAGACTCCGGAATAAACAAGTGCTGAATAGGTAGGCAGCTGCTGATTAATTCTTGCTGTGAACTGTACATTGAGTATAAAGAAGGTAGGCAGAACTCTTTGGAAGAGAAAGGTAGGATGTGATTATGGGCATTTATAGAAAAAAAAGTTTAGGAAATTTCCCACCCTGGAAACAAGTTAAAGATGGAGTTTATGAGAGATGCTTTGTTTTTTGTACAAGTTGAACCTCTATAGGCCAGCCAATTCGGAACCTGACTGGTGCCAAACCAGAGAATTTGCTGAACCACTGGAGATCAGTATTGTCTAGCAGCATTACCAACACTTCCACTGCTTACTGGGCTCTTAGAAGACATTTAAGGGTAAATTAGAGCTAAATAACAACACAGAATACTAAGAGCCAAGACTGGTGGCTGTAAACAAACTTTATGGGACCACGGGGAACTTGGCCACACCCATGATAAGTGGATATCTGTCTAACTAAAAGCATGCTGGGCCAAAAATGTTTCTGGACCAGAGAGTGCCAGACTAGAGAGGTTCAACCTGTAGTTGCTTTCTGAATAGAGCCAAACTGCAGGAAGAGCCATTATTCTGGGCACTAACTTGCAGTGTATGCTATCCTACCATGAGGTAAAGAATCAGCCTGTTCACATTTCTGATAACTTTATTTTAACTCCCTGGAAAAGTAGTGAGTAACACACTAATTCCAAAAGTGATACAGTATCTGTGCCATCAGATTGTCCCCCCTCTGCAGTGCTTATTGTGTGATTTATTTTAGTCCACTATTTGTGCAGCATGAGAAAGTTTTCAAACCATCATTGGTCATTGTTACAGCACCATAACACTGACAAGCAACTGATGGAAAGAGGTTTTATTATTGTACTGAACTCTTTTTGCTACCCTTTTACTTCATCAGAATCTCTGTTTTTAATGGGCCTCCAAATTCCGGAGCAAATAACAGTGTGGATATAAGTAATGCACTATATAAGATGCCTGCATGTATAATACTAAAAAGCACAATTATCACTCTACTATATTTTTTTTTTAAATAATTACAAAAAATATCTTAATGCTATGTTATATTTTCACGAACTCTTTTCTGTAGCATTAAAATTCTGGGTTTGCATTCATGCTGTTTTTTGTTTGATGAAGTAACTGATTCCAGTCTGAGTCTGGTTGGTTCTACAGCAGTTCCACTTGTGTTCAGGATGACATTACCCTCTCCAGGTATGACTTCAGGACCCAGTCTGACAAGAAACTGAGCAACTCCTGAGACATGTTTGTTACTTTCAACACCCACTGTAGTGAAAATCTCTCCAATAGCATGCGGATGAGTATTTCCTGTAAGCTGAGTTCTTGAGTGGCTGCCCAAGAGAGACTGAAATGCCCCCCAGCTGATTAGCAGAGTGCCTTCAGCCACCCACAGACAGCAGTCTGTGGTGCACACCTACACATACCTTGGTACACATAAAATTTATTCCACACATGGGTGGTAAAAATTAGAGGGAACATTGGCCTCAAGGCCAGCCAGAATCTAAACCTCTTTTTTTCTAGTGGATATTAACGGATATTATCATCACTCCATCTCTATTTTGTCTGTAAGCAGGGTCAGGATAAGCTCTACCCTGACATCTGGTGGTGAATTGTGGCGAGTGGTGCAAAAAGACTTCAGGGGATGATCTTGTTTGCATAGACACACCCACCCCACCTATATGAGCTCACAGCAGCCCAAATGGTCACTTTGGCCGCTGTGGGATCCCCAGTCTCTCTGTTATTGAGGCAGGGGGGATAAGGCAGGGTATTGTTACCCTGATTATGTGAATCAAGGACAGTGGAACAGTGGACCTGTTTTATGACAGAGGGATTTGCCATCAACTAAGTTGCACTCGCTAGACAAGGAGCATGGGTTCCAAACACAGTGAAGTGAGAGAGGCTGGAGACAGGTATTTGTACCTGGTAGTGCTCCCCTCCCCCCCGAGGGCCTGAAACACCAACTGCACCCCCTCCTCTCTCCACTGTGGAATATCAGAGCTAATTTTGACTCTATTAGGGTTATGTCTAAACTGGAGGGTTATTGTGCAAGAACGTCCGTTCTTCCGGAAAGCGTCCACACTGCCCACCTGCTCTTGCGCAAGAAGATTTACAGTTCGGCGTGGTAAGAGAGGGCTTCTTGTGCAAGAGCTATGCTCTTTTTTAACAGGTGTAAGCCCTCTTGCGCAGGAGCTTTTGCACAAGAGGGCAGTGTGGATGCTCAGCAGGCTAAAATGGCTAAAATGGCCATCAGAGCTTTCTTGCGCAAGAGAGCATCCACATTGCCATGGATGCTCTTGAGCAAAAGCACAGCTCGCACATGGCAATATGGACGTTTTCTTGTGCAAGAGTTCTTGCACAAGAAGCCGCCAGTGTAGACATAGCCTAGGAGTCTAGTTACAGGCTGCTGAGCTGAATTCACTTTGGGCCAATGGTGCACCAGCACTGAGGCTCCCCTACTATGAGCTGAAATCACTAAAGAGCTAAAATTTACTAAGAGCTAAACTCAGTGAGTGCTGCGGGGAAGCCTGAAGCTATATTGCTGAGCTGCTGGAAGAGCAGTTTGTGGGATGGCTGGCAGAGCAGTTCAGGGAACAACGAGCGGGTGGCCAGCGGAGCGGCTGGTGGGAACAACCGGCGGGTGGCCGGTAGGAGCGGCGGCAGGCGACCAGCGGAGAGGCTGGTGGGAACGACTGGCGAGACAGCTGGTGGAGTGTGGCGGAGTGGCTCGCATTAAAGGCTGCAGCAGAACCCTACAGAGAGGTGGGGCCATCAGCCTCGGACCACGTAAGGTGCCCCTTATCAACCCCCCGCCTCCCCCGTTCCACCCAGGTGACTTTTGGGGTGTTGGACTTTTGGGGACTTCGGGTGATTCTGGGCTGGGTCGGGTCTTTGCTCATGGTTTGGTCTATGAATCCTAGTTGTGGTGTTTTCCCAATTTAAGGCTGATGTCAGTTACCTCATGTTATTAAAGATTTGCTGCTCTGTGCTTGCGAGAGGGGAAGAATTGCCTCTTTGAGGTGCCCAGAGGTGTGTGTAAGATTTCCCAGGTCACTGGGTGGGTGCTTGAGCTGGTGTTGCATTATGTTGTTGGGAGGGGACCCCTAGGTACTGAACCCGGCCCTTGCTGCTATTAACTTGGCCTGGCAGAAGGGTTACATGTCATTAGAATTTTATTTTTGCTAAATAAGTTCATGTGGGTATAATCAACAAAGAATCCTATGGCATGTTAAAGACTAACACATTTATTTGGGTATAAGCTTTCAAGGGCTAGAATCCATTTAATCAGACAAAGTAGGTTCCAGTCCGTGAAAGTTTATGCCCAAACTTGTTAGTCTTTAAGGTGCAAAAAGACTCATTTTTGCAGAAACAGACTGTAGTGGTCAATTGCGGAAGAACTTTGTACGTGTTAGTTTAGGAGTGGTGAGGCCTGCATTCTTTCCCCCCTTTCCCTTTTCCCTACCACTGATGAGCCAGAAGCAAGTCTTTGGGAACATACGCCATTTAAGATAAGCATTGTTGCCAGTATAGCAAGAACGAATTGTAGATAAGGGCGAGAACGCATAAACAATTCTGTTTACCCTAACGTACTGATCACGTAAACAGGGCCAAAGAACAAGTAGATCCAGATCAGAACCAGATCGATAACTAACAGCTAAGCCCTACATCAGCACGTAATGAGTAACCCTTGGAAATTTCCAAACTGCCAAACAAGGCAGGAAAACTGTATTTAAGGCTGCCTCAGAGGCTAGCAAATCAGATTTCACCAATGGGCTTTGGGTACCGGCGCCTCGGAAGCTGAGACAACCTCCTACTTCATCCGCAGCCTACCCAGGGTCCCAGGCTTGCAGGAATGGACGTAAGATATGCCGCTTCTTTGTTATGTTGATCCTCCAGTTATGGGGCACAGCTGTTAGCTGTCAGGAAATAAACTACTTGTGTTTGACAGATACCTGTGTGGCGTATTTTGTACTTTGGGAACCCAGTGTTGGACCTTAGACTTACTCTGGCCGGCTACACAGACTAACACAGCTAAGCCTCTGAAACTTGTCACAAACTTGTTACGAGGAAGGCAATGTGCTGTAGTGGATAGTGCCCTGTATGGGGACTCAGCAGAACTGGGTGCTAGCCCCAGCGCTGACATTGGCTTGCTGAGTGACCTTGGGCAAGTTGCCTCAGTTTCCTCATCTGTAAAATGGATATAATGATGCTTAGAGCACTTTGAGAGCTATGAATGAAAATTCCCATGTAAGAGCTAGGTGTTGGCATCAGACAGTTATGACAGCTCTTTCAACTACTACACTGAAACATGGCAATGCTTAAAAGTATAAATGCTGCTTTTGCAGAACTCCCAGCAGCTACATCGGGCATAACTCCAGTTATGACCACTGAGATACTCACTAATGCAGTAAGAAATGTTTTTTTACCATTCTAATTCCTAATAGAACAATAGACAACTTCACTTCTGACCAGTGCAAAATAAAATGCTATGTGTTTACAGCTGATATCACTGATGTAATATGGTATCTTCCTGTCTCTTGCTGACACCAGGGTTTTAAGCCCATCTGAAACCAGTATTATACAATGAAACTGCTTTTCCAGAAAAGGGGTCAGAGACCTAGTGCCAATGACAAGAACACTAGGAAGAGGAGAATTTCAGATAGAATAATATAGAAATTACAAATTTCAGCTGGCAGTGAATAGGCTTTTGGTTCATTGGAGGGAAAGAGGGAAAAGCTGTAAATAAATACACAAAGAGAGAGAGGGAGAGATCTGTTTTCTGATCAAACCTTAGGGCTCATTTCCCCCCTGTTTTTACCTTCTGGAAGGTCTGCACATCTGTGACTGAGGATCTGGAACATTCAGTGGTGGTGCAGCACCCTTGACAGCCAGAATTGTCTGTCAACAGGTACAGGAAAATCAGCATCTGGGGCTATGTCTAAACTGCAGGCTTCTTTCAGAAGAAGCTTTTCCAGAAGCGAAAAGAGAGTGTCCACACTGCCAAAGCATATAGAAAAAGTGATCTGCATTTTCGAAAGATAGAGTCCACACTGAATGGATGCTAACTCTCATTTCAGCTGTGATTACTATGGACGGAGTGGCCACCAAGGCACCCGTGCTTTTTCCTCTTTCCTCTTCTTTCGAAAGAACTCCCTCTTCGCCATCAACATGTGCCTTTTTCCAAAAAAGCTCTTTCAGAAAAAGTCTTCTTCCTTGTAGAATGAGTATTACCAATGTCGGAAAAACCCCTCCGTTCTTTCGATTTTCTTTTGGAAGAATGCAACTGCAGTGTGGACATAATTGAAGTTTTTCCAAAAAACTCTGTAGTGTAGACATAACCTGGGTGGCACCTGAGAGGCAAAGAGTTCCTGGGGAAGCCTTTCTTCCTTTCAATGGATTCTCTGAGAGCTAGAAGCATCAAGGAGGCTTGTATTTGTTCAGACAGTTGGATCTCAGCAGTCCACAATGTGGCTTGAGGAAGAGTCCAAATAAACTCTAGGAAGGTGGCACTCGATATCATCTAACAAAAACATTGGAGAAGGGAATACTATGTTAATGGACACATTACAAATGCAGAATCAGCTATTATTAGAGAGGAGAGAAATATTAATATTGTACTGGCTGTATGTACATGTGACTGATTCTGCAATAAAGCCACACATAAAAGTTTCCTTTACTTCAACAAAGAACTTAGTTAATGATGTTTTGGTTTAATATTAGAGTGTTGTTGAATGAGTACTTTGAGTGAAACCAAACCTAGGGATGTCAATAGACCTGCGTTAGCACCTGAAATTAATGCAGGACAGGATTAACGCATTAAAAAAATTAATGTGTTAATCGCAGGCGTTAATGCTGTGCTGCCTCTTTGAAGTGCCGCTCCAGCACTTCAAAGGGGCAGCGCAAGCGGAGCTGGGGATCAGCTGGGGACTTCAGCTGATCCCTGGCTCCGCTGTTGCAAAGTCCTTTCGAAGTGCCGCTATGCTGCATGGAGCCTGGGGTCAGCTGGACACTCCACCTGACCTCGGGCTCTGCCTTGTGCTGCCCCTTGGAAATGTCTCCACGGCGCTTCCAAGGGACAGGGCTGCATGGAGCCCAGGGCCAGCTGGGAACTCCAGCTGATCCTGGGCTCCATGCAGCGCTGCCCCATTGAAATGCCACTGCGGCATTTCAAAGGGGAGTTGTGTGTGATTAATTGCAATTAAAATTTTGAATCGCTTGACAGCCCTAACCAAAACAAATTTAAGAGAGGAAAAATACCAAATATAAATGCTTTTGTTCATCTATGCTGAGAAGATGACATCATTCTAATAAAGAAGAGTTTATTGAGAGCAGGTACTATATAAAGCACCTTCAATTTTTTTCTCTCCTTTTTTACTGGTAGGCTGCGTCTAGATTGGCATGATTTTGTGCAAATACTTTTAACGGAAATGTTTTTCCGTTAAAAGTATTTGCGCAAGAGAGCGTCTACACTGGCACAGATGCTTTTGTGCAAAAGCACATATTGTGCGCAAAAGCATCCGTGCCAGTGTAGACGCTTTCTTGCGCAAGAAATTAATGATGCTGTCTACACTGGCCCTCTTGCGCAAGAGGGCTTATCCCTGAGCAGGAGCATCAGAGTATTTGCGCAAGAAGCACTGATTTTGTACAGTACAAGGTCAGTGTTCTTGCTCAAATACTCGCGGCCAGTGTAGACAGGCGGCAAGATTTTGTGCAAAAGCGGCCACTTTTGTGCAAAATCTTGCCAGTCTAGACGCAGCCGTATAGTTTATAAAGTAGTTAAAAAGTCTAGTCTCCCCAGTGGGGAAAACCCATCTGGTAGCATTTCTGCTGCATCAACTACAGTTACAGAATAAATAAACTAATGCTTATTGAAAGAAAAGGGATTGGAAAGATCCTGTGACATTTACAAATCTCTCCCATCTGCATTATACACAAACACACATGTGCATGTGCAATCAGACTTTAAATAATTCCATATTACAAGAAGTCAGTAGGTATTCAGTAAATGTAGATTAAAAAAAATGCAATGGGGTCTTGGTTCATGCCTATCAGATCCTAAATAATTAATAATAGTATTTTCCTGAAAAAAGTCAGTTGTCTGAACTTTTAGTTCCTCCATAATATTAATGATAAGAAATAGGTCTCTTGATTTTTAGACAGCCTAACAATAGTGAATAATCACTTAAAATGAGAAGATTATCAATTAATAGCAAAGGTTTTTAGTTGGCTAGGAAAATATCAGCTGTGTAGATTGGTTTTTAACCACAATCTATATACCTTTCCCCCCTTTGGCATATAGTTCATCTTTAATCCTTTCTCTTTTTCCTCACTGTCTAAAATCCAAATGGAAGAGTTTAGTAATTGTCATGAATCTTCTGAATTTTTTTGTATTTAATATATTATATTTTATTGTAAAAATATTTTTCCTAAGGACATAAGAGGTTTAAAAAACAAACAATTACAGAACAAAAGCCAAGACTTCTGTAAGTGGCTAGTAATTCTGAATGCTCAACTAGAGAAAAAAATGAGGCTTGATTTTCAGAGGGTGGGTGATCAGCAATAGCCCTAGTTTTCCTATGGAGCAGTAAAAGAATGAAAGTCTGTTTCCTGCAACAGTAGCTCTACACTAAAGCCTTTTAACTCACCTCTCCAACTAGAGGTTTTTTTGTGGGCTTGTAGGGGAGGGCTAGCTGGGCCCAGCATTGCCTTTTAATCCCTTTGGGCCAAACTTGGGGTTCACATGCTCCATTACAGAGACATTATTTCATAAATACACATCCAACAGAAATATTCTGATCTATCAGTGGGTCTAAGTCAATTATTTGATATAGAAATCATAGAATCATAGAATACTAGGACTGGAAGGGACCTTGAGAGGTCATCGAGTCCAGTCCCCTGCCCTCATGGCAGGACCAAATACTGTCTAGACCATCCCTGATATACATTTATCTAACCTACTCTTAAATATCTCCAGAGATGGAGATCCCACAACCTCCCTGGGCAATTTATTCCAGTGTCTGACTACCCTGACAGTTAGGAACTTTTTCCTAATGTTCAACCTAAACCTCCCTTGCTGCAGTTTAAGCCCATTGCTTCTTGTTCTATCCTCAGAGGCCAAGATGAACAAGTTTTCTCCTCCTTATGACACCCTTTTAGAAATCTAAAACTGCTATCATGTCCCCTCAATCTTCTCTTTTCTAAACTAAACAAACCCAGTTCCTTCAGCCTTCCCTCATAGGTCATGTTCTCTAGACCTTTAATCATTCTCGTTGCTCTTCTCTGGACCCTCTCCAATTTCTCCACATCTTTCTTGAAATGCGGTGCCCAGAACTGGACACAATACTCCAACTGAGGCCTAACCAGTGCAGAGTAGAGCGGAAGAATGACTTCTTGTGTCTTGCTCACAACACACCTGTTAACACACTTCTTTAATGCAACATCTTAAATCAGTTTGTGCTTAATTTTGAAGAGTTTTAGACTCTATAAAAAAAACAGTGTATATATTTGTTGTAATGTACTCAGTATACTTTAGCATTTCTGGCTTTTTTATTGTCCAGCCAAGTGACAAATCCTAGGTATGATAACTGCTAGATTTTAGCTCCAGGATTTCTCTTTTAAACCTAACAAAGAATGATCAGCTCTTTGAAAGATTTAGTAATTCGATTCTCATCCTGTCTGTGTGATTAAGGAAGATTAGCAGCACATTCACAAGCCCAAAACCCAAGTCCTTCTCTGTCACATTAATTAATACCAGACTAAATGTATTTTTTCTCAAGCCCACAATCTGTTTTCTTTGCTAACTTTAAAATAGGAACTTTAGCATCTCTGTGATCGCTAGTGTATAAATCAACTTTTAACAAAGCTGACTCTCACTCTGAAGGTTGGACAGTAGTTGATAAATACCCTTGATAACATCCACAGTCTGAAACAGTAATTTGAAATACATTCAATACATCGAATATTCAATATGACAGATAGGAGATTTAAGTTCAGTTGAATAATAGGGATTGGAAGTTTGCAATGGAAGTAAAGATGATTCTTCCTCTACACCATGCTATACCAGTATTGCCAACCTCAAGCACTCATGACTCAGGCTTCAAAAATCCAGAGACTGGCTTATCAATGGTGTGATTAAAAAAATAAAAGTGGGGTTCTTTGTGTTTGCCTTTTGGCATTGCAGCTTTTCTCTGAAAATGTCAGGGTGGGACACTTACTATTTCATTCAATGCTAGCTAAGATTTAAGGTAATAACCTGATGCAACAGCTGGGCCCTAATGACAAACAACAAATATTGAAAAACTTGTGATAAAATCACAAGAGTTAACTATACTGCCAGCACTTAGGGGGTTCCTGTGTGAGGGATAGAGAAGAATGGCTATGAGTGGTGAACAGTAGGAGGAGAGGGTTATATCGGTCCTTACATTTTCTCTATGCTTGGGAGGACTGCTTAGATCTTTGTGCTTCTTCCAAACGCTGCTGGGAAGGTGGAAATGTAATAAACTCTGCTTTTACTATACTTCCTTAAATAATTTAGATTTGTACTTGTGAGAGTCTTAATATACTTCATGGAACCTTCTGCTCTGCTGTCTTTCCCAGTGGAGTGGTTCTTTTTGGGATATACCACTTCCTCTTCTTCCTCTTCCTCCTCCTCCTCGTCCTTCATCTACTACTACTTACACCTCCTCCCTCAACCTGGTTAGGTGGAAAAGCTTTCTCCAGGAGAACAGTTTTACATGCACTGAAAAGCTAATCCACAGCCAAAACTAAGAATGTTTTAGTTTTAATACATTGCATCCCGGGCGGGGTTTGTGAGTTGCATTATTCCAGAAAAAGACAGCTATCTTGCAGCATCATGGATGGAGACACCTATAAAAAAAGCATATATACATATGCATGCAGAACAATGGCACCCCAATCCCCAGTTGATATATCTAGATGCCACCAGCATATAAACGTAACACTTCTGCCAGGTAGTGCCAGCAACAGCTAGGGCCGAGTTCAATATCTAGGCTTCCCTTTTCATCCATCTCACACAGAACTGGCTTGAGCCCCCACCCAGTAGCTTGGGAAATTCACACATCCCTGGGCATCTCTGAGAGGCAATGCTTCCCCACTCGCAAGCACAGTGTGAGTGTATAAAAGAAACTTTTAATGGAAGAGGGAGAGAGGTCACATGGCATTAGCTTGGGAAAATACCACGAACAGAGTTCATAAGTCCCTTCCCCCCTGCACAAGTAACTGTCCCAGCTCAAATGGATTGAGCAATGTCCTTTGCCTCTCAGGCTCATTAGTCCAATAATGTAAGGGTTTCCTTCACTTACCCAAACTTTCTCCATACCCCGCCCCACTTACAGCTCTGTCCATTGAGTGTGGACCCCGACACATCACCCTGATGACTCCATTCATTGAGCCTGAGGCCATGCCACCTTTGTGCTGCTCCTGTGGTCCGCTTGCTCCACCAGCTGCTTCTTCTGCTGCCCGCCAGTCGTTCCCACCAGCCGCCCTGCCGGCTGCCTGCCGGTATTTCCCACCAGCCGCCCACCGGTCACAAATGGGTCTGGCTCCAGGCCAAACCAGTGACTTCAGCTCTTAGTGATTTCAACTTTTAGCCACCACCTAGGCTGGCCAAAAGATTCCAGCTTCCACTAGAATAACAAAAAGACTCCTTATGGAATCTGCTTTAGGTCTATCCTTAGAACAGGGAGAGAAAGGAACAGGTTGAACCAGTCTTACCGCTCACGCCTGGCAGGCATGAAGCAGGCTGGCTCAAGCCTTTTCCCCCCAACTCAGTTCACTCAACTCTGGAAGGGGGAGGCTTGTTTATCTGAGACCCCTTACAATGATGGTGTCTCTCCTGCAAGCACTGGTGTCATATTTTACAATTCCTACATTTGTGGGTAGCATGGTTTGTGACCTCACAACAGCCAAATTAGTTACAATACATCACATTCCATTCTAACAACTGATCCTCCATCAGCCCTGGCTGAATTGGATTTATATAACCACACCCAGGCTTCCTTCCCCATCCCAGCATGAGCTGTATTTACATATCAACAGTTAATTATCTTGCAGGCTGGCAACTTCAGCTGGCTGCATTGCAGCAGTCCTTCAGTCCCTGCTTACATAAATATTACATAATCTTCATCATCATTACACTCATCATCCACTGAACTTTCTTCCTACCTTCCTACACCTTCTCTCTTTCTATCTCTGTATATTTCCTTCCTTTTCATTTTTTTCTTTTCCAACAAAATTGTACTTAGAGGGCTCTCCCTTTCCACCCATTCTCACTGGCATGATGAAAGCAATGACCTTGATGGATTTTTCTTTGCTATTGAGACATTTGTCTGACTTTTTCCATGTTTCCCTTCTTCTTGGCTCTTCCACCTTACTCTCTGCCAGCATGAGAATCATGAACAGCACACAAGTGTAAAGAAAAGCAGGAGGCAACATAGCAGTTGGCTTGGGCCCAGCCTAGCAGTATGAGAAGAGTGTGGCTTGTAAAGTAAATGTGGGTAAACAGAAGAAGAGCAATTTAAAAAGAACAAAGACTATTTTACCAGAATCCATGTATCTGCAGTAGTTATCTGCAGTAAATCCTATATAGCAATCTGTTTTTCTGGCCCCTAAATAGCACATAAATAACCCCTATGAAAACCATTTGGCTACTGCTAAATCAGTCTGAATTCCTAGTAGTTAATGAAATTGCAAAAAAAAAGTGTGCTTGAAATCTCAAAACAGTCTATTGGTAGTAAAATTCAGTGAGGGATATGTCCCAGATGACACCTGTAACAGAAACCTCTGTAGCCAAAAAATAGTAAATTCTACAGTGGAGCTGAAGGAGAATAATGCCTGTCAGCAGTATCTAGCCGTGATACCTTTTTTTTTTTAGGCTTCCAAAAGTCACTAGGGTTAACTACCAGACATTGCTGCTGGGCTAAGTAACATGGTAAGTCCAAGCAGCTCAATTTCAGTCCACTAGAGGTCTGATAAATTATTTTCCAGCAATGTTTTAAATCTTTCTACAACAATCTTGCTGTCTCCATTATAGTTAAGAGAAAAGAAACTTTTGACCCAGAGCCTATTGCCCTCAATCAAACTAAGGAGAACCAGGATCAGGATGCTATAGGTGTCATTAACTGACATAAAAATAACTTCAGTCTGGCCTATTAGAAAACACAGTGCTAAGTGAATGTTTATCCTGGGGTTTATACGGATAATGAATCTAATCGCTGCAGGACTACTGTCTTATGTAACACACACACACACACACACACACACACACATATATACCCACACACACTCTGTAATGCTTCTTCACAGTGCTAAATGTACTTAAGCGGAAAAGGAACCAAGATGGCCTTGTGGGTCTCATGATGTCTTACACAAAAATGGAAGGACACAGGTGTTACCTGCAGAATCTAACTAATTATGTTTAATTTACTCTCAAATTGCTTATTAAATTCTGGGTTTAAGCTTACAAATATATCCAATATAATATTTTTTGCAATACTATCCCTTTTCCTTCAATTGACATCCTAATTCTAATCAGATTAAGAGAATTTTTTCCTTAATTTTCATGCTGTTTGGGATGCCAGTTAGAAGAACACCCAACAGCACATAGAAAGAAATGAAATAAACTTCTAAAGAGCATAAGCAATTTACGGGCTCTCATTAAAAACAGTGGCTTGTTTGAGCAGAGGAGAGAGCAGAGCATAAGAAATCATGGAATAACTGTGGCTATTCAGAAGGAATCGGGTAGCCCTCATACATCTGGATGTTTAATCCCTGTTGCTGTGGCTCAAACAGTGTAACTTGTGATTGTCAACTTAAGTAAAAATAACAGTAATTAAAAATACGAAATTAATTGAATGGATTATTTTCATCTCTGTTCAGGATTCAGTATTTCACTTGGTTTCAGTTAAATACTTTATATTTGCTTCATATTTAATATGTAGTTCATTTGTGCATCACTAAAGAGTGTACTGCAGAATGATTTGTGTGTGCCTTGAAATATAATTAACATAAACCTGAATATCATTGATAAATGGAGGTTACTTATCAGTGTTTAGCATATAGGGAAATATGAAAGGGAATGGTGTAATTTGTCTGAAGCAATTAGTTGTCTAAATTAGAGATAAAGGATTAAGCATGTGGTTTTTAAAAAAAACAAATATAGAGAAATTATATATTACACCTTCAAAAGTACAAACATGACACTTTCAAGTTGGCAGTGCCTTGGCAAATGATGGATGTCTTTGTACTTTTTATGGGCAGACCCGGAAAGCACAGTATTATAGTGATGTCAAAGTAGGATATATATAATCACTGTGAAAAATAGTAGATAGGGAAGGGTACAATGCATTAAAGTCTTGAGGCATATTGCTCCACAGCTTTATTCCAGTGCATTTCCATTAAGATCTCTGGAGTTACATTGGCAGAGAACAGTAATGAGCAGTGGGAAAATCAGGCCCTTCACTTTTGAAGACTAGAAATCTTAGGTAAGATACACACATCATGACAATCCAATACCCAGTGCTTGAAAATAAAGCATATGTCATGTTAAGGGTGAAAGTCACCACAGTAGCTGGAAGTCTGAGTAACTGGACTTTTTCTGATTGAAGTACAAGCCATAAGTAAGGACCCAGGACTATGAGGTGGTCCTATTCCTATCACTCTGTGCTTGAGGCTACCTCCAGAAGCACCAGTCTATATAGCAGCGATGCCGAGAATCATGAGCAGTATCAGCCAGTTGGACTCTACAGTGTCTGTGTCCTACTCCGGTCGGAAAATGCCACTGAAATGCCCACCAGTGTCTCACAGGTTCTCTGCCTGTTTCTGGAAAAGGAGAGAAAGCACAAGCAGGACAATTTCCTTAAATTGTGCCTCTTCCATCTTGCTGGCTCCAGTTGCTCAAGCCATGGAGACCCAAAAAGCTGGGTTGGCTGGATGGGTTGGTGGGCTGAGACAACTTCTGGTAAAGTGCCATGGAATGATTAATTAAGTTTTCCCACAGTACATCATGAACCAAGGGCTAGAGCAGCTAATGTTGGGAAGGGCAATAGGGAGCTTGGGATACACTGGCTTGACTCAGGTCTGTGTAGTGCAACGTGGTTGTGTGAGCATGGGTATAAAATACAGTTCCAGAAATTGTAAATCCAGACTGGTCAATCAGTGTAGAAGCTCAAACATGAGTTTAGAAATACCAAATCTGAGGGGCTCTAGTCTCGCAGTCCTCAGCTTACATTTCCCTGTGCCTGGGAACAGCTGCCATCTCGTGACTCACTGACATGGTTAGGATTTTTTTTTAACTGAGCTGTGCTGTTTCCTGGCATGTGGGAGGGTGGAGGGGGGTGGGGTGGGGCACTGAAAGAATTGGGCTCGTTTAGTTTGGAAAAGAGAAGACATGATAGCAGCTTTTAAGTACCTAAAAGGTTCATAAAGAGGAGGGAGAAAAATTATTCTCCTTAACCTCTGAGGATAGGACAAGAAGCAATGGGCTTAAATTGCAGCAAGGGTGGTTTAGGTTGGACATTAGGAAAAATATCCTAACTGTCAGGGTGATTAAGCAGTGGAGTAAATTGCCTAGGGAGGTTGTGGAATCTCCATCATTGGAGATTTTTAAGAACAGGTTAGACAAACATGTCAGGGATGATCTAGATCAGTGGTCACCAACCAGTAGATCGGGATCTACTGGTAGATCTTGGAGCCTCTGACTGGTGATCCTGACTGGTTTGGCCACGTGGCTATCAAGTGCCAGCACTTCAGCTGCCCCTCCTCCCACTGCTGCACATCTCTGGCCCTTGTCCTTGGAACTGTTCCCCAGGAGACTCCTGTTTGCTGGACAGCGCAGGGCAGGGATAGGATGGGTGCTGATGTCAAGGTGCTCCCTTCTCCCACCCTGTATCCTATCTCCTCAGAGCAGAGAGGGGGCACAACAGGACTAGGGATAGAGCAAATTTGTTACCTGCTTTTGGGAGTGGTGCAGGGCCTGCCTTAGTCTCATTGCACCATCACCCAGGAGCTACCTGAGCTAAGCGGTGCCCAGCTGGAGTCCACATCCTGAACCCCTATCCCAGTCATGAACCCTCTCCTGCACCCCAAACCCCTGCCCTAGCCCTGAGCCCCCATGCATCCAAACACCCTCCCAGAGCCTGCACCGAGAACCCCCTCCAGCACCACAGCTGCCTACCCCAAGCTCAGATCAGAGCCTCTCTCACACTCCAAATCCCTTAATCCAAGACCAGAGCCTGCACCCGAACCCGCTGCCCCAGCCTGGTGAAAATGAGTATTGGGAGGGAGGAAAATGAGTGAGCAGGGGTGGGGCCACAGAGAGAGGCGGGGCAAAGGAGCACAAAGGAGGCAGGGCAAGGATATTTGAGTTTGAGGTAGATCTTGGAATGCACTTAAATTCAAAAAGTGATCTTGGGTGTAAAAAGGTTGGAGACCACTGATCTAGATGGTGCTTGGTCTTGTCTGAAGGGACTGGACTTGATGACTTCTCAAGGTCCCTTCCAGTTCTAGTATTCTCTGATTCTATGATGAATACAAGACAATGGTCCTGCTCCAAACAGCTTTCAGTCTAAGAATACAATGAAATTGGAAACCGAAAACCTTCATTCAAATAAGAAGCTAATTTCCTTCATTATGTGCATGAAATATAGTAAAGTAGAATGGATTTCAGTGATGTCACAAATAGGCCATTTTATGATGACAGATTAAAGCTCCTTTGGAATAATTATTTATGTACATTTTAAAAAATACAAGGCAATATGGAAAATACTGGGTGGACTTTGTAAACTTGTTTTATGGGCAATTTCACAGCCATTCTCTGCTGCAGTGAATTTGATAATTGATATTGATTGTCTCTAAAGTGAGTGCAGGAATGTGTCTAATAGTATTGCTATGGTCTGTTTAACTTACATGTATTGTTCTTGAGAAAATTAATAAGAATGCTCATATTGTACTACTAATTCACAGGATGCTCACATTTTACATGCCTGGATCACAAGATGTTTAGCCAAAAGAGTTGCTTTAGAAGGGTGCATCTACACAGCACCCTAAACTCCAAATAATATACGCAATTTGTGCTGTGCAAATTGTGTATTTTATTTTGAATCTATTTCAAAATAGCTTATTTTGAAATCTGGCATGTTTCACCATGCCAAATTTCAAAATAATGCACTATTTTGAGCCATCCCTTAACTCTCGTGCAACGAGGTTTACTGGGATGGTGATATAGTGCGCCTGTTATTTTGAAAAATATTTTGAAATAGCGGGAGGGATGTGTAGATACAGGGACACTATTTCAGGATACCTCCGGTATCCTGAAATAGCCGTGCAGTATAGATGTACCCCAAGAGTCCTCAGCAGTGAAGTTAAAACTGCCAGTTTGAACATGAATTCCCAGTCTTGTCCAGGGAAAAATAATCTTAAAATCAGATTTTTAGTTCTAAGGGACAGGTTATTCCCCTTGTGTTCTCCCAAGGACTGGTTAGAGTGTTACCTGAGCAAGAGGAAGTGAATGGTTTTGTTGCCCAAAGTAGCAGAAAGTTGCAATCTGCAGACCCTGCTTTCCTTCCCATGCTGCAGCCCACAGGATAATGTGTAGCTTGCACAAAAGATTAAGGGGGTACCCAGTACAACAATAAGCCCTTGTGCAGCTAGAGGTAATGATGATCTAGTTACTAAGGAGAGACTGAAAGGAAAAGAAATGGTGCCCTGTGATACAAATTTTATCAGAGGGAGGCAAATGGAGAGGAAAAGCTATTGATGAAAATTCTTGTTCAATGTTTTCTTTATTAAGTTTTTTAGGATTAGATTTTTTTTTGCATGAACCTAAAAATATCCTATATGGAAGCATGCAAAAATTTGAGCAGCACCTTTATATAAAATTCACTTGTAGTTTTAAAATACTGACATTACAAAATTAATTTAAAAGATACCAAATAGCCATGCAAATACGTCAAATAGATCATGTACCAAATAACAAAGCTCTAACCTCCAAATTCTTGAAACTTTCCTTGGCCTTTCTATGCACACCTCTTCTCAGAGGAGGATGAACATGTGTAGAGTCCTAATTGAATGTCTGAACAAATTTCTGTTTATATTGATACAGAGTTCCCACTGGTCTACCTCTAACTGTGTCCTGGAAGAAACACCTATTTAGCAAAGGCATATACCAGCTCCCTGCTGTAATCAACCCTCAAGAGGAATTTAATTTTTAATTAAGTGAAGCGGAGTGTTTACTCTTGCTGTACAGCTGATTAATCAGGGCTTTGTTATTTGTGCAGTGGAAAGGGGGTAAATTAAATATATCTTTAATTAGATGAAGAGGAATTTACCTTCACTGTCATCTAGAGGACAATACATAAATGTAGCCCACTGTGGGATAGTTCCACTGTATGAATAGAGTTCTCTTTAAAAACTCTTAACTAGTGTTGAATTGGTACTGAGAAATCTGACCCATGTGACTATGAGGAGGGACCTGAAAAATATTGAAGCTGCCTATAAATTGTTACACCCAATCCTGCAAGAAGCAGAGCACTGCTGTGAAGTGCTAAAAGCCGTTCAAAACCACTGATTTCAAGTGCTTAGTTAAATATTTGAATCTGTCCAATCTACTATATATTTGAGAGAGTTTCTGTGTGTATGTCTCTCTGACCATCCATCAGTCTGTTCAAGGACTCCCCCAAATGGTAAAAGCTAGGACCACCAAATTTGGTGTGCTGCTTCCTCTTATCGTAATGTAAAGCAAGGTCAGGGTTTGGTTGTGTCAGGACAATCGGATGTGCCTAGAATACAATTGTTTCTCCTAAAGAAGAAAGGGAGGGGGTCTGCAAGCAGGCACAGTTATACTGTATAATGACCACCAATGGCCACCAAGGGGGCAGAGATGGGGATCAAGACAGCGATAAACCACATTTGGCCAGCAGGGGACAGTGATGGAGAAAGGGACAGATCTGCTATATATTTCAGAGAGTTTGTGTGTGTGTGTGTGTGTGTGTGTGTCTGTCTGTCTGTCGATCCCCTCTCCCAGCTGTACTTGCTGGGGAGGTGCTTCTCACCTGGCCCCGAGCTGCTGCATTGACAGAGGGCTGGAATTGTCCTCTCTTCCCGGGGCAGCCTGCTTTCACTTAAGGACCTGAGCCACACTGGGTAAATCCTCTATTCATTAATATTTTTCTGAATGTACCATGTAGGTACTTAGGAGAAGGAGGAAGATCATCTAATAGAGAATAGTGTGGAACTTTGTGACTAGAGCAGGCAATCTGACAGACTCTCTGGGCCCCTGGCAAGGTGGGGAGGCAGCTGGCTCCACACTCCTGTAAGGGGCAGAGCCTCAGGCAGAAGGGGCAAGGACAGGCAACGGGCCCACAGTGCCACCAGGACCATGCCTGTGCTTTCCCCCAGAGCTGTCCTGAGTATGCTGCCTGGGGCTCTGCAGTGTGGCAATGTAAAGGGCCAGGGGCTCCAGCCGCTGCTGCTGCTGCTGCTGCAGTAGTGGTAGTGGCTGGGAGCCCTGGGCCCTTTCGAATTGCTGGGCCCTGAGGCAGTTGCCCTCTTTGCTTCCCACCCTCCCATCAGCAGTCCTGAACTAGAGTAAGTGGTACAGTGAAGTGAATAGCAAAGCTCCCATTGACTTCAAACACCCAAGGGCTATGTCTACGCTGGCAGCTTCTTGCGCAAGAACTGTTTTGCGGAAGAGTTCTTGCGCAAAAAGTCTTCCACAAGAGAGCGTCTACACTGGCATGTGCTTTTGTGCAAGAGATGTGCTTTTGCGCAAGAAAGCTCTGATGGCCATTTTAACCATAGGGGCTTCTTGCGCAAGAAATTCATGTTGCCTGTCTACACTGCCCTCTTGTGGAAGAGCTCTTGCGCAAGAGGGCTTCTTCCTCGTGGGGACAGGAATAACTCTTCTAGAAGAAGCCCTGTTTTACAATGCTATACTGTAAATTGACTTGCGCAAGAACGCGCGTGCAGTGTAGACAGCAGGCAAGTTTTTGCGCAAGAATGTCTGTTCTTGTGCAAGAAGCTGCCAGTGTAGACACAGCCAAGGTCTTCTCTCCTCCCCTTTCACACTAAGCTATGCATTCCCACTGTTCCTGTGAGAAATAAGCGTGTGTCTACACAGCAAAGTTATTTCAAAATAACGGCCGTTAATCCAAAATAACTGTAAATGTCTACACAGCAAAACCGCTATTTCAAAATAATTTCTAAATAGCGGATGGCTTATTCTGGCTTCTGTAAACCTCATTCTATGAGGAATAGCACCTATTCTGAAATAGATATTTAAGAATAGGGGCTGTGTAGCCAGGGAATAGCTGCTCTTTCGAAATAGGAGGCCTCCAGCTCTTCCCAGGGTGCCCTGCTGGCTGCTCTGTCCACACTCAGCCAAACTCTACCCGCTCCCCTTCCCCCGCCCCCCTGGAGCCCTTAAAGCTGCAGCCTCAGCAAAAAGGGTTTGTGGCTTGCAAGAGGCCTCACAGCCCTGAGCCACCTTGCAGCTGCACCTGACTCGATTTTCCCCAGAA
Organism: Rafetus swinhoei; assembly: GCA_019425775.1. Classification (NCBI taxonomy): domain Eukaryota; kingdom Metazoa; phylum Chordata; order Testudines; family Trionychidae; genus Rafetus; species Rafetus swinhoei. The sequence continues at coordinate 46,734,100 of CM033449.1, forward strand.
ATGAGTCTATCTGCTGTTTCCACCCAGCCCTCCACTGCTCCCAGAAGCCTGCCAGGGGCCAGAAAAGACATGCACCTTCCTGGTCTGGTGTGGAGATCCTGGACCATATTGAGGTTTTGAGGGATGAAAACAACCTCCAGGATCTCTGTACCAGATGCAGGAACGTGGACGTCTATGGCCGGATGGCTGCAGCCTGGCGACTAAAGACCACATCCACACCCAAGAACAGGTGCAGACGAAGGTCAAAGAGCTCTGCCAGGCTTATAACAGGGCCAGGGAGGGCACCTCCTGATCTGGGACAGAACCCCAAAGCTGCCCTTATTTCGAGGACCTGGACAGCATGCTGAGGGTGGGGCAGTCCCTCCCCTTCTCCCCCTGATTGTAGACTCTGGCTTCCAGATGCCCATCATCATCCTTCCCGGGGAGAGATGACGACTACGAGGAGGAGGAGCAGGACCCGGACGAGGCCAGAATCAGCACGCAGCTGACCCAGGAGCCGCAAAGCCTCCCTGTGGACAAGTGCCAGGCGTTGTCCGAGGCCAGGGAAGGTACATCATATGAGTGCCATCACTTTCCCATCATACAGGGGGTGGAGGGGATGGCCGGGGCGGGCGGGGAGGGGGGGGAAGCTAGATGCTCCACACTTGGCCCTTGCTGGCCACAGATCACACAGCAGCCTGTACACGTGGGAACATGTGCTGTGCTGCTCCTGGGCACGTGGCCCCAGTAGGCTGCCACAGAGGACCCTTGGGCTATTGGCAACAGGGTGTCTGGAGAGGCCTGCCATGCTCCTCACCACGGAGTGGAACACTCTCCTTCCACAAGCCACCTCAGGAAGGAGGCTGGGGACACACACACACACACACACACACACACACACACACACAGCAGTCCTGCACACAGCACATGGGCATGTCCACAGTCTTGGGGCAGCACCCACTGCCGGGTACATGTGGGCCCACTGGCCATAGTGCACATGGCTGTGCTCCAAGCTCATAGCCTGCGACAGAACTGAGAACTGTCACTCTCGGCTCACAGATGGGGGTTAGGCTTCAGGTACAGCATCCCCTGGGATGACTGACCATCTCTCTTTATTCTCCACAGCCGAACAGGGGGGCAGTCAACACCACCGGGGACAGCCTCCCACCCTCAAGGCATCCACAAGTGCCACAGTCCCATGGACGAATTCCAATGGCAGTACCTGGTGGCAATCCAAGCCCTGCAGCACACCCTCCATGGCAGGGTCCAGGAGGATCTGCAGTTGCGTTGGGAGAGCTGGCAGGAGCTGCTTGTGCAGGACCACTCCATGTGTGCGGATGTGCACTCCCTTGTGCTGAGCATGATGCCTTCTCCTGCTCCGGCCTCTGCTCCCTCTCCAGCTATCGCTCCTCCTCCCACTCTCTCCCCTTTCTGCTTCTCCCTCCACACTCTCCCTCTGCCCCCAGGGAGGCTGAGGACCCTGCACCCATGGTGGTGGGATCCACAGAGCCCAGTGCCACTCCCAACCCCAACCCTGAGCCTCTCCTCCCCTTTCCTCCCTCTTCCAGCTCCCTCCTCCTTCCTGCAAGGTTCTCACTACCCCCCTCCTTCCACTTTCTCTCCTCCCTTCTCCCAGGTTCTTTCCCCAGTCTCTTCCCAGGTTCTTTGACCCCACAGTAAAAATACAGAGTTTTTAGGGTTTTTTTTAAAAAGTGTCCTTTATTTTTCATCAGGAAAGGGGGGAAGGGGAGGAAGGAAGGGGTAAGTGGAGGGATGGCAGTGAGGGGTGAAGCAGAAGCCCACACTGGGATGGACCAGGAGAGAGTGTCACTTGTCCCCTGGGAGAAGCTTTCCCTCAGGGCTTCCCGGATGTGCACGGCCTCCTGATGGTCCTGCTGGATGGCAGCCATGCTCGTAGGCCCTTCCTATGCAGTCAGCCTACACCCCCCACTCTGGCAGGAAGGCTTCCCCCTTCCCTTCACACACTCTTTACAGAACATAGCACACAGCCACCTTGTGGGATGTTGTGCTCCCCAAGGTCCAGGCGGATGAGGACGCGTCTAAACCATGCCTTCAAATGGCTGTCCAGGGGGACCCTTTAAGCACAAGCCTCAGATAGCCTCGGGAAGCAGCCACATGAGGTAACTACTGACCTGATGCCCTGCCTGAACTGGTTCCAGGTGGCCTTAAATGCAATTCAGCATCCAATCAGTGTGGACGTTCTATTTTGAAATAGCTAAGTGCTATTTTGAAATGCATTTTGCGTGTAGATGCCATGCAGGCCCTGCTGAGCCTGGCATTGAATACCTCTCTGGAGAGTTTGAGGTGGCCGGTGTAGGGCTTCATGAACCACAGCTGCAGGAGATAGGCCGCATCCCCCAAAAGGCAGATGGGCATGACTACATCCCCAACCCGGATGTTGCGGTCGGGGAAGAACGTTCCTGTGTGCAGCTTCTGGAACATGCTTGAGTTACAAAACACACATGCATCTTTCCCGACAACCCGACATATAGGTCCACGAACTGGCCCCAGTGGTTGGGAAAGATACATGGCCTGTAGGACCACTGAAAAGTATCCCTTGTTTTTAATGTACATTGAGGCCCAATGGTCTGGGGCACGGATGGGAATGTGTGTCCCATCGATAGCTCCCCGGCCCCCACAGTTGGGGAAACACAGGGCACCAAATCCAGTGATGATGGCATCCATGTCTCCAAGGCAGATTACTCTGTGCAGCAGGATGGTGTTGATAGCCCCAACCACCTGCAGAAGGAGACAAACAAACAGAGAATCACAGGGGTGCCAGGGCACCTGAGAGTTTCCCACGTCCCCCCTCCTGCTTCGCCTTCCACTCCACTCACCATGAGCAACCTCCTCCAATCACCCCAACTCCTGGCAGGGCTTTGTGAGGGCAGGACTGAACACACCATCCCAGGGAGGAGGCTTCCATCATCCTCCCCGATCCCCTTTCCCTAGGGAAGCCCATTCCGTCCTTCCACCCCCCCCCCCCCGGGACAATAGCTCAAGAAGGCCATACCTTCATGACGGTTGATCTCCCCACGCCGAACTGGTTCCCCATGGATCAGTAGCTATCCGGCATGGAGAACTTCCAGAGGGTGATGGCGACACGCTTGTGGAGGGGGATGGTGGGCCTCATAGAATCATAGAGCTGGAAGAGACCTTAGAAGGTCATCAAGTCCAGCCCCCTGCTCTAGGCAGGACCAATCCCAACTAAATCAACCCGGCCAGGGCCTTGTCAAGCCGAGACTTAAACACCTCTAGGGATGGAGACTCCACTACTTCCCTAGGTAACCCATTCCAGTGCTTCACTACCCTCCTAGTGAAATAGTTTTTCCTAATATCCAACCTGGACCTCTCCCACCACAACTTGAGACCATTGCTCCTTGTTCTGCCATGTGTCACTACTGAGAACAGCCTTTCTCCATCCTCTTTGGAACCTCCCCTTCAGGAAGTTGAAGGCTGCTATCAAATCCCCCCTCACTTTTCGCTTCTGCAGACTAAACAGACCCAACTCCCTCAGTCTCTCCTCATAGGTCATATGCTCCAGCCCCCTAATCATTTTGGTTGCCCTCCGCTGGACCCTCTCCAATGCGTCCACATCCTTTTTGTAGTGGGGTGCCCAGAACTGGACACAATACTCCAGATGTGGCCTCACCAGAGTCGAATAAAGGGGAATCATAGGGCTGGAAGAGACCTCAGGAGGTCATTGAGTCCAGCCCCCCCCGCCAAAAGCAGGACCAATCATGTGCATGTCCCGTCACCTCAGGGCAGGGGCAAGCTACTCACAGAGCTCCAGGAAGGCATCCTTTTTCATTCTAACATTCTGGAACCATTGTTGGTCTCCCCAGTGCTCCAGAACTATGTGGTCCCACCAGTCCGCATTGATGACCAGACGCCAGATGCGATGGGGCACGGTGTCCAGGGCAGTGCAGGTGGCATCCTGCTGCTGAAGCCGCACCTGTCCATATCTGAGGAGGGTCTGCCACAAGGGTTTGGGGTTAGGTTCCTGCAGAGCCTGGGAGGCTGCATGCAGAAACTGTTGCATGACTTGCAGCAAAAGCAAAAGCTGCAAGAGCTGAAGACTGCCTGGAGGCAGCTTCTGCTCCATAGCAGAGAGTGCTGTGGTGTCCTGAGTCAGGGCAACCAGAGCAAGAAGAGAAACTGCTTCGCTGTCCCTCAGAGAGGTAGGCGAGCAAGCAGGGAAACCTGAGAAACGGCTGTCCAGGGGGACCCTTTAAGCACAAGCCTCAGATAGCCTCAAGCAGCAGCCACATGAGGTAACTACTGACCTGATGCCCTGCCTGAACTGGTTCCAGGTGGCCTTAAATACAATTCAGCATCCAGTCAGTGTGGATGTTCTATTTTGAAATAGCTAAGTGCTATTTTGGAACACATTTTGTGTGTAGATGCATTATTTCGATACAAGCTATCTCTTCTTATAAAATCTCTTCTGGACTAGTTTATTCCAAAATAACTGTGCTGTGTAGATGTAGCCTAAATGACCTTTGTCAGGTATCCTAAGTCACCATGTTATGTGTTGTCACTATAGGCAATGATATAGTGTCTTCTTCAAATACCAGTTTCAGGGGTAGTACATTCTCTGATTTCATCTTTTAAAATAGTTTCACACATCAAATTGAAGAGTAAAGTAAATCAACATGTGAGCTGTCTGGGGCCTCTCACTAACTCTGTGTGAGTAAAATTTGTTTACTTCAGTTGAAATGTTGCATAACCTTACTAGGTTCCATGCTGTAAATTATGGGCCACTGACTTCAATAAAGTTACATGAGAATAGTGTAGTGTAGGATTAGAGTCAGTGCATGTACCTACCTCAGCACAGGACATTCAGTAATGGATTTGAAAGTAGCCATCCTTCTACAAAATAATTTCAAAATGCAATTACAAAGGGAGACAGCTGAACTGGAATTCATTTGCAAATTCAACACTATCAACTTAGGAATGAATAAGGAGCTCAACTGTTTAATGCATTACAAAGGCAATTTCCCCTCTCTGGATCTTCACATCTCCACAACAAATGCTCCACCTCCATTTGATTAGCTTCATTAACACAAGCAACTTCTTTCTCATGTATACCAGATCTTCTGTAACTTCCACTCCAATTCATCTGATCAAGTGGGTTTACCCATGAAAGCTTATGCCCTAATAAATCTGTTAGTCTCTAAGGGCATGTCTACACTAGGAAATTATTTCAAAACAACTTATTTCAAAATAATAACTCCTGAAAAAAACTATTTTGAAATAGGCTGTCCACACTACAAGGAAGCCTCAAAATTAGTCCAAGGCAAGTTCCCTTAATGAGGATGCACCACCTCAGTTTAGAGCCCCAAGAAGCACTGAGGAGTAATTACTTTGAATGACTCTGGGGAGTAGTTATTTTGAAATAGCAGCAGTGGAGCATCCACGCTACCTCTATTTTGACATAACTATTTTAAAATAAGTGTTATTCCTTGTGAAAAGCAGGAGTTATTATTTTGAAATAACCAGCCCCTTATTTTGAAATGACAGGCTTGGTAGTGTGGATGCTCCCCTTGTTCTTTCAAAATAAGGGGAGTTATTTTGAAATAACTCCCTAGTGTAGACCAGGGCTAAGGTGCCACAGGACTTCTTGCTGTGTTTGCAGATACAGACTAATCACAGCTACCCCTTTGAGACTTTTCAGCACAGGACATGCGCTATGTAGACCTGAGCTCTGTTAGAAATGAAGTGTAAGATATGTAAAGTCCAAATACTAAGCTGAATATAAAGCTGGGGGAAATTCTGATATTTCAAAATTTGTTTTCAGCCCTAATCAAAACAACAAGCTGAAATCTAAACATACTGGGGAGCCAGGGAAGGAGAAGAAGATAAAATTCCAAAACACTTTAATTTGGAAATCACAAAATGTTTTATTTTGACATTTTCAATCAAAAGAACAAAAATCACATTGGTGAATTGAAACATTTTGTTTCAGTTGTTGAACCAAATGAACACAATTTGTTTTAGCTTGGTTTAACATTAATCTGTGTTTGTCTGAGCTACCACAGTGACTCACCAAAGCTATTTTTTGGGTGCCTTGAGATCCCTTATGCCTCATTTTCCTTTGTGGGTCAGGCTCTCTGGCATATCTAGACTAGAGACACAATGCATCATGGCCACATGACTCCCATGATTCACTGCTGTGGTTTAGTCAGAGTTGACCTGAAAACAAAAAAAACTTACTGCCAAAAAAAAAAAAAAATCTCTTGGAAAATTTTGATTGAGCAGAAAATGCATTTTCCATTGGCAAAGTATTTCAAGAGAACATTCCATCTAGCTATAGTTGAAAATAAAAGTCCTAAAAAATAATTTTACAACAGCAGGGTAAAAGCCACCAACCTGTGCATGATTTACTAGTTTCATTTGTTGGGTGCATGTTGTCATTTTGAACTATCCACACTGCTGTCAGAGTGTTGTTACTTGAGTCCTCCACCCTGCAACAAACAAAAGGCAATTCAAAAATGATATTTAGATAAATTATTTATTTCATGTGGTGTCACACATGAGAGTAAGGAAAGCAACAGCACAGCAGGCTGTAATAATATTGTGGATTGGCTACATGTTGGTATTTGTATGAGAAATTCAAAGAATAATTCAGTTTTGTATGCATGAAAGGATTTATTTCTTGGTTGACAGCACCCATTTGTATTAGAACATTGTGCATTCTGCTATACATCAATCTCATTGTAAGACACATTAGAATTCTTTTTATCTGATATAAACTTGTTGGGCATTGTTTCTTTGTTTTATTTAACCTTATTTCCTGAGTATCTGTCCTTTATTTCATAATTTACAAAATATTTGTTTATGTGTATGAACTGAATATTCATGGGCAATGCTAGAGTGACAGCCCTGGAGCCCAAAGTGCTCTGTGTAACCACAAAACAAGAATACTAAAGGAACCTAAAATGCATGTAAATGTTCCTCACTGCTGCTCTGGAGCAACTTACTCAAGGAGAGGGGGAATGATAGCTCATTGGCTTGTCTACATTATAGACATCTCAGACAGGTGTAAATTTTAATCCATGTTAGTGTGTTGCACATTGACTGGCTTTTGTGGACCCTGGTGGCATGCACTAGAGTTCCCTAGTGTGCTTTAATATAGTCCCATCTCAAACAATGCCATGTTAACATGCTTTTGGGAACTTTTAGTGTGTGCCAGCAAGTTCCACATAACCCAGTTAGTGCACAACACACTAGTGCAAACTAAAATTTACATCCCTCTGGGTACAACTCATATGAGTACAGGGGTAAGTGCTTCTAGAGGTGAATCAGGCCCAGAAGATATCATTGATATCATCCTTCAAACAGAAACTACGGAGTCATAAAGCTCCATGACTTTGTATGTCTTCAAAGCAGTGGTGGGCAACCTGTGTCCTTCATGTGACTCATTAGGGTAAGCCAGTGGTGGGTGGCCAGACAGGCTATTTATATTGTGTCCACAGGTATGGCCGCCTGTGGCTCCCATTGGCTGCAGTGCACCATTCTCAGCCAATGGGAACAATGGGTGGCCATAGCAGCAGAGGCAAGATGCAGGTTGCCCACCACTATTGTAAAGATAGCATGTTAACAGAGGAATGATGGGGAGCCCAGGTCTCACTAAACCTGTATTGCCAAATGTGCTTCTAAAAGGAAATGTGCAGTATCTCCAAGACAGATAGTACAAATACTCCACAACACAGGGATTTTACTGAAGTAAGACAAATAGCTACTGTATTTTTTCTTGGCTACAATAATACAGACTCATGTATAACTCCCCCCCCCCCCAACAGTACAATCACTGGGAAGATTATCACTTAAACCTTCTTCAGTCTTTACTTTCCCGTGATCATTTCTTTTGGGGTGGGCTATGACCTATCTACCCACAAGAGCAGTGCAGCAATGATCTCTTTGACTTTTTTCAGGTGGCTCTGCCTTCACTTTTGCCTTTGGCATCCCTCTAGGGATGCAGCCAGGAGTTAATTATCTAGACACTGGGGAAGAGAAGTTAATGAACTGGAAAGCAATACTGAAGTGTGGCCTTTATTAACTCATGTTTGCATTCCCCTGTTCTGTCGAGCAATGTCTTTGGAAATGAACTATTAAATGAGGACAAGTTTTCACAGGAAAGTCCTTTAAGTGTTTCCTGCATCACAGTTTGTAAACAAGGTATTGTACGTTGAACTGTAGAGAGCATTTGAATATGAAAGAGCATGCAGAAAAGACACTCTGGAGGAATCCAATATCTCTATTGTTTTCAGAAAGATCACCTGACATATATCTGCTTATTAGGATTCCATTTCTATAGACCAAAGTCAGTCCATGATGGTCTCACATTCTTTATCCCTTCGTTCAGGAACACTCAAAAACAAGACAAATCCCTTTGTACCTGAAATAAAAGGGGACAGAAAGCATAATGAGAATGGATTGTTATCAGCCTTCAGGAATGATTAAGCACTCATAGTCCATTATGGCTGCTAAGTAACGTTTTCACTGGCTTTGAGAAGTGAGCTCAGTTTGTGCCCATTCCTGTCTAGGAGGGTAAGAAGGAGGCGACAGTGCAAGGACTGTCCTCTCCCTTGTGCTGTTATTCAGAGATTGAGTGTAAACCTTTTGGGGATCTTCTTGTTGATGACCCCAGCAGTGTTATACCCAAAAATAAGTGGGACAAAGTGGGAGCTGATAATTCAAAGATTTATTGGAGATGACTGATCAATATCAGTATTTCTCCATGCCTAAGTTAGAACATATACATTTACAGGATATAAAGCACACAGTGACTGCTGTTGAAGCTATTTGACACTGAAATTTCGGACAAAGGTTGTATGCCTCATATACATCATTAGTCATGTAAAGTTCCTGATGGCCAGCAATAAGAAATGACATAGGGCATGTCTACACAGCAAAACTTGAAATAAGCTATGCAAATTGACCTACGCTAATTATGTAGCTTAAGTTGAAATAGCTTATTTCGACTTTTGGAGCTGTCTACATAGCAGTTATTTCAAGATAGAGCACTCTTCCCCTGACTTCCCTTACTCCTCATACAATGAGGGTTACAGGAGTTAGAGTGAGAAGTCCTCCAGCTCAACATTATTTCGACATTAGGTTGGAATACCTGCTTGTAGTGTAGACGTGGACTATGTCATTTCGGAATAATGTCAGTTATTCCAAAATATTGCTGCTGTGTAAACATAGCCTTTAAGAGCATAATAAACAATCAAAAAGCATGCCTGGAATTGTCTTATTCAATTACATGAAAACCCCTTATTCAGATAGGTCTGACAGAAAGGTAAATCATAGACTCATAGGGTTGTAAGAGACCTCAGGAGGTCATCGAGTTCAATGCCCTGCCCAAAGCAGGACCAATCCCAACTAAATCATCCCAGCCCGGGCTTTGCCAAGCCAGAAAGTGAAAACCTCTAGGAATGGAGATTCCACCACCTCCCTAGGTAACCCATTCCAGTGCTTTACCACCCTCCTAGTGAAATAATTTTTCCTAATATCCAACCTAGATCTAATATCAACCTAACATGCAATGACATTAAGCACAATCAAGTTGCGATATGTGTTCAATTTTCACTTTAAGGGCTTGTTACCCATACCTGTCTGCTGCATATGGCAGAACATAGCTAATTTTATATAGTGCCAAATTCTGACCTCAGATCTGCATGCAACTGAAGCTAGTATGTGTGAGAGCAGACTTTGGCTCATAAAGTTTGCTATTAATTATTTGTATTTGTACCTTTACACTTAAAATTACAATTCTGAATAAGCCAAAGGCCATTTTAATACTTCTCTTTGTAAAAATAATGGGAAATTTTACTTATGAGCAGTAAGACTGGCAATCCCTTGTCATATGAAGCATGGGAAGTTTATCAGAATGCCCACCTTGCTAGCTGGGGCGAGTCTTTGATAAGTCTGGAGACAATAGAGCCATATTCTCGCTTTCCTTTTTTCAGAGTAGAGGGAGAGATCCCAGGTGTGCAGAGGTGCTGGAATTAGAGGTGCTCAGAGTATGGCAGCACCCACAGGCTTGAAGTGGTTTCCAATATATATATATATACACGAGGGTGCTGCCATACGCTATATATATATATATATATATATACACACACACACACACGCGATTTATAGCTTTGATCAAAGCAAGGGATTTTTTTTTCTCATACAGAAAATTAGCCAACTGCTTGTGTGAGGATTTTTTCCACCTTCCCTCGAGCATCTGGAAGGGCCAGTTGGAGGACTTCTATTACATGGTTGCAACTTCGGCAAGTCCTAGTGCAGAGGTGTGGTTTTAAAAGGATCTAATGGTAGGTCCCTGTAATGCAATTGGCTGCTGGGCCTGCATCCAGTCAGGGGCATGTCTCTATGTCTGGTACAGCATGTGGCTCTCATCTCATTTAATTTACCTCCTGCGTGGAGGAAAGTAGTGGGCAGGGACTCAGGTCTGTCTGTCCAGAGAGGCTAGAGGGCATTGCTTTCATACCTCTCCACAGATTTGCAGAACTTGCTACCATCCAAGCCCCAGCAAAATCCACAATAGAACTATCCCCACCAGGTAATTTGGCAAGCGATTCCCTGTTGGTTGAGGGCTTTAATAAAATTGCTGCCTGCACATTTATTCAATGCTATGGTCTATGTGTCTCCTTGGCTACGTCTAGACTACAAGCCTCTTTCGAAAAACCTCTTTCGAAAGAGATCGTCTAGACTGCAACCACTTCTTTCGAAAAAGTGAGCTGCTTTTTCAAAAGAGAGCACCCAGGCAGTCTGGATGCTCTCTTTCGAAAAAGCCCTGTTTGCATTCAAGAACACCTTTTTTCAAAAGAGCACTTTCGAAAAAAGGCATTCTTCCTCATAAAATAAGGTTTACCGCAGTCAAAAAAACTGCCGCATTCTTTCCATTTAATTTCGAAAGAACGTGGCAGCAGTCTAGACACGGGAAGTTTTTTCAAAAAAGGCCACTTTTTTTCGAAAAACCCCCTGTAGTCTAGACACACCCCTTGTTTCCATGGTCACATCAATGAGCAAACCTTACTTCATCTTTCCTGATCCTCTTAGGCTGCGTCTACACTGTAGCCTTCTTCCAGAAAAGGTTATGCAAATGAAGCGCTGAAAAAATGAGGAAGAACGGCTCTTGCGCAAGAGGAGTTTTTGCGCAAAAAGGAGCCGTCTACACAGCTCCTTTTTTAACAAAAGCCTCTTGCACAAAAATGGCTGCTAATTATGCAGATGAAGTGCAGCGATATTCCACTCCGTGCTTCATTTGCATAAGCTTTTCCGGAAGAAGGCTACAGTGTAGACGTAGTCTTAGTCTCTGATGGGCTCATCATTAGAGCCCTACCAAATTCACAGTCCTTTCTGGCGAATTCACAGTCACATGATTTCTAAAATCTTAAATTTCATGGTTTCAGGTACTTAAATCAGATTTTGTGGTGTCATAACTGTCGGGTCCTGACACAAAAAGTATTTGTGTGTATTGGGGCCGGGGGGGGGAAGGCTATTATAGTGGGAGTCATGGTATTGAAACCCTTACTTCTGCACTGCTGCTGCTGCTGGCACTGCCTTATGAAGAGAGGTTAAAATGACTGGGACTTTTCAGTTTAGAAAAGAGGAGACTGAGGGGGGATATGATAGAGGTATATAAAATCATGAGTGGTGTGGAGAGGGCGAATAAAGAAAAGTTATTCATTAGTTCCCATAATAGAAGAACTAGAGGACACCAAATGAAGTTAATGGGTAGCAGGTTTAAAACTAATAAAAGAAAGTTCTTCTTCACACAGCGTGTAGTCAACCTCTGGAACTCCTTGCCAGAGGAGGCTGTGAAGGCTAGGACTATAACAGAGTTTAAAGAGAAGCTAGATAATTTCATGGAGGTTAGGTCCATAAAAGGCTATGAGCCAGGGGATAGAAATGGTGTCCCTGGCCTCTGTTTGTCAGAGGCTGGAGACGGATGGCACGAGACAAATCGCTTGATCATTGTCTCCGGTCCACCCCCTCTGGGGCACCTGGCACTGGCCACTGTCAGCAGACAGGCTACTGGGCTAGATGGACCTTTGGTCTGACCCAGTACGGCTGTTCTTATGTTCTTATGCCTTCAGAAATTGGCAGCTGGAGAGAATTGGCCAGTGGTGGGAGCCCAGCTCTGAAAGCAGCACCACCGGCAATGAGCATGGCCTAGCATGTTATTGCCACCCTTAATTCTGTGCTGCCACCAGAGGTAGGTCTGAGTGGCTCATGCAGAGGAAGAGGAAACCCCATCCCTCTGTAGCCCAGCTGTGGCTAGCAGCTAGAGACCAGTGACTGGTAGGAGTCCCTGGCCAGCATTCTACCCGCCCCACTTCTTCCAAGTGATTCTGTGTTAAATAGGCCTGGGGCTAGTGGTGTGTGTGTTTGTGTGTGGTGACCATAGCACCACCCCTCATCATGTTGCCCTCCCATAATGCCATCCCTTCCTCCCCACAAAAGGCATTGCCCCCCATACCACACCGTCCTCGTCCTCACTTCTGTGCTACTGCTGGTGGCAGCGCTGCCCAGCCAACAGCCACTACTCTGAAAGCAGCACATAAGTAAAGGTGCCAATAATACCATAAATGACCCCCCTCCCCCCCCACACACACAATTGCCAAACTTCAGGGGGGAGACCAGATTTCACAGTTTGGGATGAATTTTTCATGGCTGTGAATTTGGTAGGGCCCTACTCATAATTCATGCCTATTTGCTACAAAGAAACTCACTTGTGTTTATCTGGGCAGCCATGATATCTGGAGACATTAGGCCTAGAGTAGTTAGCAGCAGGCATAGTGTCCTTAGTCTGTGCTTCTCTAGCACAGTGCCCACATTTCAAACCAGTGGAGATGGTCATATCCAATCCAGACAGCCCACTCCATGCAGAGCGCTTTCTGCAATGTTCACCCTTTGCCCCTTCCATTCTGCTTTATGGCTGCGGATGGTGCAAGACTCCTAGGGTATGAAGGATTCTTTTCACTCCATGTGCCCCATGCATGCATAAAAAACCCTACCATGAGTAGCTACATGTCTTGAACCATTATTATTTTATTATATTCCCACCCAAATGACAAGCGGAATATGGGAGCTCCCTTTGGTGACTGCATCCTGCCAACAGATTGGTTCATATTTTGAGAATCATTTCCCCACTCTAGTTCCTTCTGTTCCATATTTTCATTAATAACAGCTTAGAATGTGAGTTATTGCTCTTAAACAGTGCGCCTACAATAGAAATTTAATAAATAAACATTAGGCATAATGATAATTGGTTGGTGTTCCTCTGGGCTCATTCCTTGGCCTTCTGTTACATGCAGTGCATACAATTCCTATCTGTAGATTACAATGATGTACAATCAGTATTATGGAAAAATGTGTTGTGCTTACCAACAACATTTTTCAGCCTCTATTAGCAACAGCAATTTGCTGAACTAAAGTATTAAATGCCCATAAACCACCTGTGCTTTAAAGCAGTTCAGATTTAGCTTTTGTAATGATTAGCTGACTAACTACTTTTAAGAACTTAAATTTTAATTACTCTGTCTTTGACTGACACGTTTACCGCTAAAGACACTATTTGTCATTCCCATAACAGAAGGCAGTTCTTATTTATTTCTTTTTGTTTCCGAGACAAAGAAGAGACATAAATTAGATGATGCTTTTCAATCTGTCTGTTTATAGTAAAATATGTTTCTCTCACATAGTTCCCATTATCAGGAACTAATGAAAAGAATGCTAATTAGTGTCATGAATTTAGTGAGATGCATTTCTCTCTTTTAAAATGTATCTGTATATCCCATGGTTCTCATTAATGTTCATTTATTCCTTGAAAAAATTCTGTAAAAATGGCATGTGGGGGTACATATTTTTTGTCTGTTAATGATTTCTGTGTAAAGTTTACAAATAACATGATTTTTTTCTAAATCCCAATTGTGAAAACACAATTTAGGTTCTGCGAACCAAGATGAGTTCTATCTGGCTTGCAAATTACCACCAAAAATAAAGATGCTTTAATCAGGACTTAGTGCATGACTCTGTTGATGATACAAGAGCCATCTTACTCTTTCATAGCTGTGTTACTTCTTTTAGCTTTCCAGCCCTAACAGGAGTAAACATTTATATTTTCTTCTGAAATCAACAGATATTATTTTTACTTATGGAGCACCCAAAAACATTATTGATACTGGACTAATCAATAACCAGGATACTGCCCAAGTGTTAGCAAAAAACAATGAACTGAATAGAGGAAAGTGGTGACAGGTTACTCCACTGTATAGTCACAGAAATGCAAGTAATAATTATTTAGAACAGTGACCTCAGTGATTCAGGAGTCAAATTAGAGCTCAACCCCAAAAGAGCCACAGTAGTGTGAATTAATTATTTAATTTACTAGAGCACTATACGTTCCTGTTCAAACTGTATGATAGAGAAGTAATATAATATTTTATCCAGGATAAACTTTTATATATATTATTCTCATTCAGCCGTAACCATCTATTATAGGTAGGTATTTTTGCTCCCAGGGCAAAATATTAATTATGCACCCCCTCTCTTTAGGATAGCATGCATTGCACTTTGCAGCTTATTATTTTTACTTATTGAAACTTTGCACCCCTGGGGTACGTCTAGACTACATGGCTCCGTTGACGGAGCCATGTAAAATAGTTTATTCGGCATAGTCAAAGAAGTGGGGATTTAAATAATCCCCGCTTCATTAAAAGAAAAATGGCCGCCACGCTGTGCCGATGATCAGCTGATCCAGCACAGCGTGGCAGTCTAGACGCGGCACGGTCGACAAGGGAAGCCTTTGTCGACTGCTTCGCTATGCCTCACAAAGGCTTCCCTTGTTGACCGCACTGCGTCTAGATTGCCGGATCAGCTGATAGTTGGCACAGCGCAGCGGCCATTTTTATTTTAATGAAGCAGGGATTATTTAAATCCCCGCTTCTTTGACTATGCCGAATAAACTATTTTACATGGCTCCATCGACGGAGCCGTGTAGTCTAGATGTACCCCTGATTACGATGAGTCCAGAGCGAGCGGCCCACTTGCCTGCCCTTGTTACAGCCCTGTTCTCACAGCCTCTAACTGCCAGAAGCTGGAAGTGGCTGACAGGAAATGGCTCACTGAATAGTTGACAATTCTGTTTATTTCCTCTGAAGCATCTGGCCCCTGCTGGAAGACAGGATAATGGGCTAGACATTGGCCTGATCCCATATCACCATTCTTACGCTCTTATCTTGTCCTGTTTTTGTTGTGATCTTTTCCCTTCTCATTTTGTTATTCTGAAACACTCTACTACAGGCATCTCTGTTGTCACCACTTCTTCACTCTGCCTACAATTCAGATACCAACACTTTGAATTTGGTTACTTCATTTTCATTTTTAAATCTTGACTAAATATTTTGATTTCTTAACTACACTAAAATAGGAACCCTGAGGTTTTAGAACATATTTGTTCCAAAACATTATGTGTTCAATTCTCTGCCTGCTACACATTTCCCACCATGTTGACTGGATTTTGTATTTCCCGTGTTTAGCTGAGAGTGTTGAGAATGGGTTGTAAAGATAAAAATCACTGAAAATAAAATAACTGCACTCACCTATTAAGTATGTAGTTGGTTGAGAGACCTGGATTTAACCTTGAAGTCTTTTTTGGAAAGCACAGCAGTGCAGATAATTGGAGAATGGAGAGCAAGAGCCTTCAGAAAATAAAGGACATCTGCATGATGTTATTTCCTGCAGGCAAACTGCATTTCATCAGTCACCAGTGTATTTACAGAATTTAAACTCTTCAGATAAAAGTGTATCAGGCTTTGAAGAAATACAGTTTAAGAAAATATTACTTTCTGTGAAGTTTTAAAAACCACAGGAAGGCAGAAAAAGAAAGCCTTGATTAATAAGACATTTATTGTAAAAATAATTGAAAAACATTTCTGAATTAGTTACTACTAACAGATTCACCTGGCATTGGTCAGGTCCTTCATGGCAGAGGGTTTGGGTGTGTGTGTGGGGGGGGGTGTGTGTTCAGAAGTAAGGACAGGGGCCTGGGGATGTGGGGAGTTCAGGGCAGGAGGCTGGGGGTATGGGAGGTGTAGGAGTCAGGATGAGCAGGTAAGGAGGAGCTCAGGGTAGGGGGTGAAAGGTGCAGGAGTCAGAGAAGGGAGTGGGGGCTCAGGGCATGGGGAGGGGTGCAGGAGACAAGGCAGATGGTTAGAAGGGATCAGGGGTCTCTTGAGAGGAGGAGGGGGGCATCTGCTGATCTCTTCCTGGGGCCAGGTTGGGCTGAAGTGATGGGACCTCACAGCCAACCTGCCAGCTTCTCCTTGGGTCCAGGCTATGGCAGGGGGACTGCACAGTCTGCTCACTGGCTTCTCCCTGGGGCTGGGGCTGTGGGGGCCATGTGGCTCTGTCAGCAGCTGCACCCTGGGGAGGCCATGGTGGCTGGGTCCTTGCTGCCATTTGGCATCTGCCCCTCAGGACTGGGGCACTTTCTGCCCTTGTGCTCATATAGGGGTATAACTGTCCCCCATGCTTGCCACCCCTCTTTGGATATTCATGACCCTGCTATCACATTCCACACACATCCCATTGTCCTGGAACAACCAACCACTGACCTCCCTTTAGGTTATGATAGGAAGAAGCTGCATACCATATTTGATGGTCCTTTTAGATGGAGTTCTTGAACAAACTGACTCACAGATGGACAGACAGACAGACAGATGCACAAACTCTATCAATTATATAATAGATGGTGAAAGCTGACCTAGTTAGTTACCTCTTCTATTTCTGTATTTTTCATTCCAACTAGCACAACATTCCCTTAGGATATCTGAAAACATCAATAGACCGTCTTGCATCCTGTTTGTCCAATATGCCAACCACTTCTATGATTTTTCCCAGAAATCTCCCACAAAAATGGTCTCTATATTGAAAATGTGTTTTAAGTAATTAATTAATGGTGTATAATTAGGTTAATGGACTAAATCAGCAATTACTGGGTCTTTTGACTTTGAGAGGTTCAGTGTTCCAGTGCTTTTGGTATGCATTAAAATACAGATCCGTGTGAAGCAAAAAGTTGCAAGTTAGGAGAAACAGTTCCATTTTTATTGTTGATGCATATAATTTAGGATTTTTTTTTCTGTTTTGGTCTCAGCTGTTTATTAAACCAGAGGAAGGTGGAGATTATCTTCTCCATATTACTGAAATGTAATTTTGATATGTTGAGAAGCAACATTTGAGTGACATAATTGAACTCCGGTGCTGAGATGTTTTAATTACATTAATTTTAATTACACACAGTACATTTTAATTGCATAGACTGAGAGGTTCCTATCTATTAAGATCCTTTGCAAGGTATTTGCATAATGTGCCCCTATTTCTGTGTGTAGTGTTATACTTTCTGATGGCTTCATTATTTGTGAAAGGTGGAATTTTTAATTTCATTTTCATTTGTGTTTTTAGTTACTGAATTTGAAGATGAATTCATAAGTCCTTCCTTCCCCATGCACAGAAAATTAATGTTCACATTAAAACCCAATCTTCAAATCAGAAAGAGACGTTTTTCATGCAGTTCCTCTGTCAGGCAGCAGTGCACAGGACTAATTTGGGGAACCAGAAGATCAAAAGCCTCTGAACTAGAGGGATGCTTATGTGTATTGCAAATACTTCAATAATCAACTCAACTGCATAGTATGTGAAAAAACCTGAGTCCCAATGTACACTGCAAAAATACTATATTAAACGTGACTTTGGCCAAACTATATCATACATGAATGATTCTTGTCTCAGTGGACAGAAAGCAATATAACAATATTAGACAACTATGTTTAGTAGGATGCCAAGGTATGCCCCAGAGTGAAAATAATGGTTTTGTAAAATGTTTCTTTTGTCTTCATAGATATATATGAACCATATAACAACAATATTTGGACATAATAACATTTCCCATTTCTTTTAGGCTTATTTGTGCAGTGTGGATGTTATCTAGACAGTGCATTTAATTTCTGAAAAGTAGTACTAGAGGCTGGCATCTTATTCTTTCTGACCTGCCTTTAATTTTGAGATGTTTCATCATTCTGTGAGCACCATCACCACTTGTCAGATTAACTCACTGAGTTTGATTAACATCAATATTATCCCTCACATACACTAATGTTTCTTTAATTGAACTCTCTTTTCTTGTGGCAATTTATTTTTGGGGCTCTTTTCTAATAAGACATTCATGGCCCATCACAACACTTGTATTAGCAAAGAGAGCTGGGACAGAGCTATCTTTTGAGTGGGAACCTGAATGCCCAGACTACACCAGTGTTTTGAACTGGGATTTTGGTTTTGGCCTGGGTCAAATTAGTAATTGAGACTTTACAGTCAATAAAATATTGTAAAAGCTTAAATGACTTAGAAACCTAAATTGCATCTTCAAATGTGTCACAAGTATTTAGGAACATAAATATAATTGACTTTCAATTGGACAGACTCTAAATCCTCTTAGATGTTTTAAAAATATGTTACTAATTCCCCATGCTCCTTTTTCACAAAAATTATCACTGCTCAGGAATTTTGCAATGGAAAATGGAGATTCTTCAAAAATCAAAATGTTTCAAGAGAAAATCTCAGCTTCACTTAAAAAGTTTGAGTCTTCTCTTGGCAAAATCTAAATGAAATATTTTGTTTCATATCATTTTGATATATATAGATTTACAAAGCTAGAGGTATGCCTGTCTTAAATCAGACTTCTAGTGCAAAGCCTAAAGGAGTCTTTAAAGACTGACATATTGAGCATAATGACTGAGATCAGATATTGTATTGCATAGTAGAAGTTGAGTTTATTTGTTATTTTATTTTTTTAATGTTTTAATTTCTCCTATAAATACACTATTAGTTGGAATGAAGGTAAAACCATTAATTAATTGTATTATTTATCTCAGAAATTAAGAGGGATTTAAAATGACTTTTATACTATCTCAAGGGCTAATGAAACTTGACACTCCATACAGCTTAGTTGTGGATGAACAGACAGTTCCATAAAACTTTACTAAAATTATACCTCTCTCTTCCAGTGCAACAATTTGAAAATCAATTCTTATTCTTTTTCAGCAAGTCAGTCTTTAAATATTGCCACATCATAACCATTCTGCTATGTTCCTTCAGAAAAGATCAGAAAGAAACTGGATATTTTTAATTTTTTTAGCTTGGCTGATTTTGTTGTCTTTTCACAACTTGATTTTGCTCCCTCCTGCACTGTAGGTCACGAATTGGAGTTTAGCTCAGAGAATTGTTCATTTTAGAGCGTTATGGATTTTTAATAGCTATTTTTTTGCATTTACTCATAACATTTTCAAGACTGATAGCTCCAGTCAATGAGGTTATCCATCAGTGCTCTGAACCCTAAATAGCCAATCAAATCTGAGACATTCCTAGTTTCATTTTACAAGCTCAATTAGAACTCTCTAATGCCAATCAATTAAAGAATAAATAGAGATGTGCTGCCTCATTTGACAGATTAATGGGTCCTGGTAGTGAAGGACAATGGCTGGAGCAGGTGTTTGATGTCTGCCCTTGGCTAACTGAGCAACAAAAATTAAGAATAGATATTTGCTGCTCAAATGGAGAACAAGTGTAATACCTGGAACAAAAACATTTTCTGGTACACTGGCTCATATTAGTTCTCTCTCACCACTTGCTCACTTAGAAGAACAGCTCAACAACAATATTTTTCCAGTGGGTGATGTCTGACCTGATTATTTTTACAAAGCAGGTTTCACATTGCTAGCATACAGGAAGGACATAGTTTTCCTGCTTGTGTGTGTATAGAAATGTTACATGTGGGAAAGATGGGTGACCGGACATAAATCAGTATGGAAAACTAGATATAGAAGAGGAAAATTCTCTTCAGCAATCCTTCTTTTAAACAATTTTTAGACTAGCCCTAAGTGCAAGTCATCACCCTATAGCAGCACTACTTTCTTGCTATCATGGTATCAGTACCATATTTGAGTCTGAATAAGAAGTAAACTTTTGACTTGAGTAAAGACTTCCAACAAAAGTGGTGAATTCAACAAATGGAGATAAACTCCAAAGATAACGAACAAACAAACAAACAAACAAACAATCTATATGGGATCAAATTCTGCTCTATATTGGTGTAAATCCACAACTGATGTAATTAGGAGCAGGATTGGTCCATAGTACTTCATAGCCACAGTTGCTTGCATAAAACTATCATTACATTTGGCATGTTTAAAATACCTTTTTTGTGCATAAAAATCTTAATGGGTTTCAAAGGGATGCTTGGTTTATTGTATTTTCAAATCAGCAATTCAGAAATACAAATAAGAAATGAGTATGGCAGCCAGAAGTTATGAGCATTCCCTGCTCATAGGTTTCTTTTATCTCATTTCCATATGTTTTGTTTTTTAAAACACAGAACATCAGTCTACAATGCCTTCAATCTAGCCTACAAATAGAAGGAAATCATTTCCCTTGACACATATATTTAATAAACTAAACTGTATGAATAGCATTACTAATAGAGATCAGGAGTCCTGAAGAAACAACAGCAACACTCTTGAAAATTAAACAGCATTTTAAAACATCATGTTTTGGAAAATATCTGGAAAATATATGTCTGGAAAATATATATGAAGAAAAACAATTTTATTCACCCCTAGTGGGTAGTTTCAGAAATGTCTTGGAGGAAAGCCTTTCTTCTAAGTTGCCTTCAAACTCTTTCAGTCCACAGCGTCTCCCCGCTGCTTTCATCTCCTCGGTTCTTACTGCCCCATAGAGCTCCTGCAATACAACTTCACTTTACTGTACCAAGCCCACATTTGGCAAGTGTCAATTTGGTGGCATAGAGGGAGAGAGATGGGGATATGGTGCACATTGGGGGTTGGCATAACCACAATGCACATTAAGCTGCCAAGTATCTTTGAAAATTTCAAGTGGCAATTATGAGACACACTCTGCATGAAGTTACTGGGGCCTGGTTGTGAGGGTGTGGCTTTAGCTCTCCAACATTCTTCCCCAGTTAGTTTGGGTAATTTGGCCTTCTAACCAATTCAAATGTCCTCCAGTATGGAAGTGTGTGTGATGAGATCCACAGTGTACAAACTGGAACTGTGGGACCACTGTGCCCTCTTAACTCTCCTGCATGGGCTGTCTCTCATGATACTTTGCTAGTGACAAGCAGCAAACTTCTCCAGGCACTATTATCACTCAGCCACCAACATGCAGAGACACACCCAGCTATGCTGCATGAACGCTCACCAAACCATTAATGAACTGTGCATAGGGAAATACTAGCAAATCCCTCTAATCCCTCCCCTTGAACCACAGAAATACATTGTCTTATACCACTTAAGACCTTCTCTTGAACTATGCAAACTCATTAATTAGTTTGCCACTTTGTCAAAGGATAGCAGACATGCACCAGCCTTTGTAATCTGAGCATATTCCCCAAACACATTAGACAAATCATTGGTAAAGACAAAATACTGAAATAAGTTTATGAACTACAGAATGATAGATTTTAAATCATTATAAGTGGTAGGCATACAAATCAAAGTTAGATTATCTAAGAAATAAAAATAAAATCTGAGTCTAAATCCTAAATTTTAAGATTCAGTAAGACTTGAATCAAACAGCTTTTTTCACCTCACTGGATGTTGCAGGTAAATTACAGCTCTTAGAATGATAGAATCCTAGGGCTGGAAGAGACCGCAGGAGGTCATCGAGTCCAGCCTCCTGCCCAAAGCAGGATCAACCCTAACTAACTCATTCCAGCTAGGGCTTTGTCAAGCCAGGACTTAAAAACCTCTAGGGATGGAGATTCCACCACCTCCCTAGGTAACCCATTCCAGTACTTCACCACCCTCCTAGTGAAAGTTTTTCCTAAGGTCCAACCTAGACCTCCCCCACTGTAACTTGAGACCATTGCTCCTTGTTCTGCCATCCGTCACTACTGAGAACAGCCTCTCTCCATCCTCTTTGTAACCTCCCTTCAGGAAGTTGAAGGCTGCTGTCAAATCCCACCTCACTCTTCTCTTCTGCAGACTAAATAAGTCCAAATCCCTCAACCTCTCGTCATAGGTCATGTGCTCCAGCCCCCTAATAGTTTTGGTTGCCTTCCACTGGACTTCTCCAATGTGTTCACATCTTTTCTATACTGGAGGGGCCCAGAACTGGATGCAATACTCCAGATGTGGCCTCACCAGTACTGAATAAAGGGGAATAACCACTTCTCTAGATCCGCTGGAAATGCTCTTAATACACAGGCTGAATTTCGTTCACAGCCTAGGAACAGTATTCTAAGTTCAAAGACCTTGTCTCCCATCATTTTTGTTGCCGTCAGCATAGGTGGGGATAGGGAGAGGAGAGTGCCACTGTCCCTTATTTTATACATGTCCCAGGGAAGATTCTGACCCAGATATGTCCTGGATAAGTCACACAGCATTGTGCAGTGCTTGTGCAACTGATTCTTACAGAATTGTAAATCTCTTGTTTACAATTTTCCTGCTGGTCAATGGCTTGTGATGGTCACTTAAAATCTGGTTGTGTGTGGGTCACTGCCTTTGTTGTCACTGAAAGCAGTGGCATCTCCCAAAAGAACATTTCAATAACAGCGTATAGCAAAATGTCATACCTTCATATGCAATAATGAAATACATATTTTGACGGAACAGTGAATTTCATCTAACCATGACCTTTCATATAGTATCTTACAAGGCATGCTTTATATGAAATTACAGCTGTATACAAATGATGAATGGGGGGTGGGTATTATTGCTACTTTGAGGTACAGTGTATCTCAGCGTGTTACAGTGCATGTCCCGTTCTGAAGAGAATCACAGGAACTGCTCCTTCCATACTCATTACCACTAAGGAGGTGGGAAGAAGGATGCAGGGTCAGGGCTCTTCCCTCCCTTTTCTATTGACCTGCAGAGTAAGCCCAGAACACCAAGGAGAGAATACTGTAGCCCTAAGGGCATCACTGTACTGCAACTTGCGGATGGCCCATGTCAGCTAATGTGAGTGCATGAGACTTGGGCTGTGGTGCTACTAATCTGTGCTGCAGGCATTGAGCCTAATCCTGAATGTCTACCACAATGAAACAACCCTGTAGCCTGAGGTACAGATATTTAATTGCAATGTAAACATACTGCAAAGAATATAACTGCAAGCAGGCTCCCTTTGAGCACCGGAGAGCTGTATGCAATGCTGCTTTAGGAAGGCTATGTCTACACTGTGGAGCTATTTTGGGATACTGAAAGTATCCCAAAATGGCTATTCTGTGTCTAATGAAGCAGCCCGTTATTTCAAAATAGATTTTGAAATAACAGGTGGCTTATTCCGACATTCTGGTAACCCTCGTTCCACAAGGGTTAAGGAGAATTTAGGAATAGCGTAGCTTATTTCAAGCTAAGGGTGATGTGTAGATGCACCCTGTGGTAGCAAGACTCCACAATGCCACAGTATAAAGGCTAGGCATATAGGGCAACATCAATCTTACACAGAAGGCTAGCACCAGTAAACCTAGCCTTGAGGTTTTCTGTGTAGAGTGAGTGACGCATATTCCTTGTGCTGTCTCTCTGAATTTCATCCATAATGCACAATTGAGTCCTGTGCCAGTAGGATTTTAAATGCATATAGCTAGCGAGACAACTATTATTAGACTTCTATAATACATTGACAGTGATTCCATCAGACACTAAAGAATGGCAGGCACTCACTGCTAGCTCCCATGCTGTGAGCCATGTGCCTAAACTGTAGATTTGCGTGAATAATGCAGAGCCATCCCACAGCAATTCTACGGGGACAAAGGGATTGATCCTAGGACAATAGCTGGGCTCAAAAGCAGTTAAAATTCTGAAGGGATTTGAGGAAGTAAAACCACAAAGACTTAACATGAGTTGAATCGTTGTGCTATTAACTTGTCTTAATGAATTCTTTTAAATTGGCACCAAATTGCTCTTCACCAACAGATTCATCTGACTACAGCAGTCTCAGCTCACCAATGTGTTATCATTTTCCTCTAAAAACCTCACAGATGAGTGGAAAGGGAAAGGAATGCCATGACCTTGCCTCCAATAACCCAAGGTTTAATGTAAGGAAACTCTGAATACACTGATAAATTGAAAACTAAAAGTTGACAAACCAACAGTTAAAAACCAGAAGGATTACAGATCCCTTTCAAACTCCCTTGGAAGCATTAATTGTCAGCACCTTCTAAATCTTATGTATCTATGGGTAGCCTGAGAATCAGCGTTGGAGACTGTTTGAAACCACTGCACTATAGATACCATAAATATTATTTCCATAGATAACTTCTGGTCTGCGAATCCTGCACCAGCTGATTCACCAGGAACTAGATAGCATATGGTCATGAAGTCAATAGAGTCCATAGTTTCAGAGTAACTAAAAGAGGTAAGGTGTTCAAATAGCTTTAAGCAGGTTCCTCACTCGGTGGCTCTGCATTTTAATGTGGCTTTGCACTATGTGAATCATTCTTTTTTATAGTGCATCTTAAATATATGGGAAGGCAGCAGATTTTTCTGTCTGTTTCTCTGTAGAAGAACTTTAATAAGGAACAAATTGGTCACTGATCTGCTGCAGGTTTATTCTTTATTCAAATGAAAGATTATTTGAAGTTGCACTGTTCTTATAATGTGTAGCAAAACTACCCTGAAGGCTATTCTACTTTTAAGAAATCTCAGAGGGGTAGCTGTGTGAATCTGTAACTTTAAAAACATAGAGTAGTCTTGCGGCACCTTAGAGACTAAGACAAATATGAGCTTTCTTGTATAAAACCCACTTCATCAGATGAGTTGAAGTGGAAAACTTAAGAAAACTTACTCTTAAGACTAAGCCCTACACTTCAGCAAGAATGTCAATTAACCAAAATGACCACTAAAAAAAGGAGCAATTCAGAAAAATGTCAAGATGGTCACTTATGCACAAGCATATGTCTTATGGAGATCACTGCTCGGTTTATTATCTAGTTCTTGTAAGAAGCAAATGTTTCATTCTTGTGTATAAATATTTCACCCCCAAATCTTTACATTA
Organism: Rafetus swinhoei; assembly: GCA_019425775.1. NCBI lineage: Eukaryota > Metazoa > Chordata > Testudines > Trionychidae > Rafetus > Rafetus swinhoei. The sequence goes on from CM033449.1 coordinate 46,759,183, forward strand.
ATCATAGTATCAGTCTAGAACAGTGGTCTCCAACCTGAGTGGCCTCCACTCAATCCTCCCTCTCTCCTCCATCCTCACTCACTTTTATCACGCTGGGGGTAAAGGGCTGGGGTGCGAGGGAGGGGGATGCAGTCTCTGATCTTGGGCTAAAGAATTTGGAGTGTGGGAGGGGTTCTGAGCTGAGCCTGGGGTAGGATGGATGCAGGCTCTGGGAGGGAATTTGGGTGCAGGGGGACTCAGGCCTAGGGCAGGAGTTTGGGGTGCAGGAGGGGTTCAGGACTGGGGCCAGGGTTCGGAATGCAGGGTCCAGCTGGGCATTGCTTTCCACAGGTGACTGCTGGGTGGTGGTGCAGGGGACTAAGGAGGCTCACCCCTCCCCTGGTCTTGCACCACTCCCAAAAGCAGCCAACAAACTCTCTCCATCCCTGCTCCTGCTCAGCTCTGTGGAGATGGGGTACAGGGTGGAGGTAGCAGCACCCTGACATAAGCACCCCCTCCTCTTCTTTCTGTTCCCTGCACAGCAAGCAAGAGGCTCCCAGGGCTGGGGGGCAGCTCCAAGGCAGAGGATAGGAGCAGCACAGCAATACTTAGAGGGGCAGATGAAGGGCTGGCATTTGACAGCCTCTCAGCCAAACCTGTCAGGATCACCTGTCAAAGGCTCCAAGATCTACCAGTAGATCCTGATCTACTGGTTGGTGACCACTGATCTACAATATTGGTGATTATATTGTATACTGGTAAAAACTCTTTCACTGGGACTTCAGGATCAATAATTGTGGATGATTTCTCTCACTGACTAGGTTTAAAGATCATATGGCACAATACACAGCTACCTTTTATATTAAAAGGATTGCCTGTTCCATTGTTTAATTGTGCACTGTTCTGTCATATGATGTCTAGCCAATTTATCTTTTCTCTCTCACTGGGCTATTGTTAAGGAGTTCTAATCCTGAGGACACTCTCCAGCAAGGTCTGCTTGCCTACTGTTGTGTGTGTTATGTGCTCCAGTAGTCTTTTCAATTCCCTACCAAGCAGGATACAAATCTGTTTTTGTCTTTTCAATCACTGTATAATGCTGAACTGAAACTGTGAAATAATAGCCAGCTTTTCTGTTCTTAAAATTAGAATATGCCACTGTTCCTTTCACACGTAGATATCTATCATAATTATCCAAATGATAATATGCTCAGAAAAGCTGACATCCCTCTTTACATTAATCACACCCACTCATCCAAATTCTGAAGAGGGTAAAAAAAAAATCTCAGCACAAGCTTCATCTAACAATCAGGTTAAGGTAAGAGGGAAAAAATGAAGTGGCCCATATTTCATAATGTTCTATGAAAGCGATATCATATCCTGAATGTAACTCACATGTGAGAAAGTCTGACTTTGAGATGATTAGGTACTATGAAATCCATTTTTCTATGCTAATTGTTCATCTTGGCACATTTTGCATCAAGCTGTGGAAACTTTTAAAGCCTGAATTAATGTAATATAAATGAACAGTCCATTGAAAGGAGTGATCTATCTGGGGCTATGTCTAAACTGCATCCCTCTGTCGACAGAGAGATGGAAATCAAGCACGTCGAAATTGCTAATGAAGCAGGGATTTAAATATCCCGCACTTCAGTATCATAAACATGGCCACCGCTTTTTTTCAAAACGGAGCTTTTTCGAAAAAAAAGTCAGTCTAGACGCAGATCTGTCGAAAATAAACCCTTTTTTGACAGATCCTGTAAACCTCATTTTTTGAGGAATACAGGATCTGTTGAAAAAGGGTTTATTTTTGACAGATCGGCGTCTAGACTGCCATTTTTTTTTGAAAAAGCTCCGTTTAGAAAAAAGCGGCAGCCATGTTTATGCTAATGAAACACGGGATAGTTAAATCCCTGCTTCATTAGCAATTTTGACGTGCCTAATCTACATCTCTCTGTCGACAGAGAGGTATAGTCTAGACACAGTCTGGGACAGGAAAAGGCATAAGGCTGGACACAAGGATCTAACTTCATATGGGGGGAATCTAACTTGCGTAAATGGGAATAAAACTCTACAAGCATGGTTGCCTATTTGGAACATGCAAATACCCAGTCAGCATGCACAAAAGTGGTTGTTGCACAATTAGTTGCATTGTGTGCACATTTATTACATATGGATAAGGAATTCAAGCTCGAAAGCTTGGTACGAAGCATCACAGGATCTATGTCTACACTATAGCCTCTTATGCAAAAACATATGCAAATGAGGTGAAGCGTGGAATATCGCCACGCCACATTTGCATAATTAATTAGGTTCCATTTTTGCGCAAAACCCCCCTCTTGTGCAAGAGCCGTTCTTCCGCATTTTTTTCATGAAGATCGGCTCTTGCGCAAGAGGGTTTTGCACAAAAAGGAGCAGTATAGACCGCTCCTTTTTGCGTAAAAGCCCCTTGTGCAAAAACGGAGCCTCACTAATTATGCAAATGAGGTGTGGCGATATTTTGCCTCATTTGCATATTTTTTGGGCAAAACAGGGGCAGTGTAGACATAGCTTAAGAATTTCTATGTCATTTGTAAGAAGATGACATTTGGGTTTTTTGGGCTGTGTTTGGCAGAATTGTTATAAATTATTACTTTATTTTACAGTCAGAGTCCGACACACTGCCATTTTCACCGGTCATTCTGCAGTGTTCAGTATTTAGAAGGAAAATGTTAGGTTACAAAGTGCAAATGCCAGAATCAATCAGCCTGTTTGATAGGCTGGTGATTTTCCTGCAGCCAAGGTTCCTGTACAACCCCAGAAGGGGAAAACAGAGTCAGCAGCCACTACTTAAAACACCAGAATTGTATTATAATATTAACTGACATTGAGTCATTAGCCTATTTTCTTTTGTTTTTGACTGGAAATCTCCTGGCCCTTGAGTTTTACTTATTTTATTTTTTTGCCCATTTGGATATTTGCTGTATTGTTTTGAATAGACCAAGATTCTAACCCTACCCTTTGGGAAGGAAAGCTTTCAAGATGAATGAGTTCTCTTTAAGATACTATAGGCAGACATCTGTTTCTACATCTTCTTCAGAACTTTGCAGCCATCCTGTATGTGCTCCAGAATGGTGTTTTGCTTTTGTATTTCTTTGAAATTTGAGATGAGTGCTGCACACATTTTCAAAGTGATTAGTTTTACTGGATTCATAACACTGCATCTCACACGCTGGACCCCTCTGTGTGGTGTTGTGAATATCTGTGCACATTTATTGAAGGTCTGGTCTCTGGTGTTGGCGTATCCTAGTATTCATTTGTATACATTTTAAGTAGATGCACTTTAGTTTTTTCACTCTTCGTTACTAGTTTGAATTGGGAAGCACCATTTTCACTAGCCCTGAAAATACCCACTGTTGTTCGTAAAGTCAAGTTCATTTTTCCCCATTTGCTTTGTTTTAACCTGTGTTTTACCACAAATAATGTGGTCTCTAATTAATCCATTTCTTTATTGATCAATTTAAATGACAACTTGGCTTTTTGACTTAGATCTGCAAAACAAAGACTAATGTGGACACCTGTCAGCTGCTTTCTTATAAAGAAAATGTGCTTTTCCTGTGTATGTATTCCTGAACTTGTGGAACTGATTTTGTGGAACTGATTTTGGTCTAGCAGTTTATATCCTCCTGGTATTCATAAATTATGCTTACATTCTACATCTACAGGGCCCATAATCAGCTGCAGGCTGTTATTTACTACTGAACAAAGCCCTCAATGAGGAAATTAAACTCACACAAATATCCATGCTTTCCACTAATGATTAATCATTTAACCTCTATGATGCAATGCCCTGCTTAAATTGTCTAATATGCTAACCTTTTACTGGAATATAATATAATTTGCGATTGCTTAGAGGGAACAGTTCTTATATTATGTTGTTTAATGATGTTTTTGGTGTGACACAAAGAAAGTCACATTAAAAAGGAGCAGAAAGTTCGCAAATGGCCTGTATTTCATCTGAGATATGCTGAGGGGTAAACAAACAGAAGTTTACAAGGACAATTTAACTGTTTAAATACAGCATATTAAATTATATTCATTCTTCTCAGCTGACAGTATATTAACATTTGACAAAGAAGCTGAGATCCACATCCCTGAGCTATAACTCCCCTGATCCCCATATCTCCAAGAATATAAAGTAAAAGACCAAGAAAAACCACAGACACAGTGGAACAGGAAAAAAGGAATACACTATATAAAATATAAGGCATGAAAATTAAGTGTTAAAACGTAAACACATACTCTATCAAAGTGACTTACTTTGTGCTTACAAAGAAAAATGGGCTGGCTTGTTTGCTTTGAAATAAACATTAAGGTGTAGCACCTCAAAATATCATTAGGTGCTACACCTTGTCCCATTTTCAGTATGCATATGAAGCATCCCTGCTTGCCCTTCCTAATCTTTGTGCAAAACCAAAAGAAGAATGTTCTTTCGGAATCTGAAAATGTACCACTGGTAAACTGTCAATTTAACAAACACATTTCTGACTGGTTTTTTTGAATCCACTGGTGTTCCAAACAACATCTAACACTGCTAGTCTATTTTTTCCAGTTTGTCCCCTTTAAACAATTGACAGCTCCAGACTGCCTAGTAAATTTAACTTCTTCTAGTCTGTCAGTCAATATCTCCTTTTGTTTGTGAGGGCAAGGTGTAGCACCTCAAAGTATCATTAGCTCACTTTCTTAAACTGACTAAATTTGAAGATGCCAGCATCCCTTTAATATGCAGTGTATCAAAATGAAATATACCATATTCTCCACATAGTATTAAATCATGAAGAGATAAAGTCCATCAGTGTAGTTAGGCAACTATATACTGACACTTCTGTGTGAAAATTATGAATACATTTTAGAGAAATGAGGCTTGTCAGAATTAGAGCCCAGACTGTTTGTAACCTTTAGCTATGAGGCTTATGTCAGATAAGCAGAAAGCAGTGACCTAATAAGATTATGCATAAGCTGGGGCAAAACAGAATACTTCTTTATATAGTGAGTTTGCAATGATTGTTAATGCCGCTTGACAGAATCCGGGAAGATTTCCCACATAAATAACATGTTCCTAGTTAAATTCTATATTTTAATGCAGAAAAAACACCACCAAAAGTAAGCTTCTGTTTGTGTTAAATGTAGTGTTTAATGTTCACTGATTAGCAAATAATAAGCGTTTAAGATAGTCCATTTAGCAATAAGAACAAACGAACCTGTTAATTTGCACAATATAATTTATTTATCTCAGTCTTTTTTTAAACATGTTACTTCTAAAATTAAGAATGATCTTTTCTAAAAATCAATGATCAGTCATTTACTCTTATTTGTTAGAGCCCTTGATGCTAAACTCCTTAAATCTCCTCCTTGAAAACACACAAAAAACAAGGTCTTGCAATATCATCTGTTCACTGGGCCTAGCCTAGATATTGCTGGTGCTAGAAGTCAGCTAGCAGTCTGATCTCAAGACTGGGTTGATGCTTCTGCTTGATATTGAAAATGATGAGGCCAAAAGAAAAAGCGGTCAGCACAATTTATGAAGGCAATTAATGAGACATGACTTATTACAGTATGTTTTCTGCTTGGCTCAAACAAAATAAATGTGCCGTTCCCAACACCTTCTACATGGTTTCACACATGATGCAGCAAAAATATGCATCAGGTAATCTCAGCTAAATGTGCATGATCTAGAGCATGGAGTTTTTTAGGTGTGTGGTAGTTTTGAGGAGAAAGGAATCCCAAGTTCCAGGGAAATACAGACAGCTTGAGGGATGAAAGTGACTTTAGTATCTTACTTTTAGAAGCCCTAAATTCTGTATGTCTCCATGTTGGACAATATCCCACTTCCTCTTCATGATTCAATACTATCATGAAGTATTGCCCTCCAGCGGAGGGCAACCAAAATGATTAGGGGGCTGGAGCATATGACTTATGAGGAGAGGCTGAGGGAGTTGGGTTTGTTTAGTCTGCAGAAGCGAAGAGTGAGGGGGGATTTGATAGCAGCCTTCAACTTCCTGAAGGGAGGTTCCAAAGAGGATGGAGAGAGGCTGTTCTCAGTAGTAACAGATGGCAGAACAAGGAGCAATGGTCTCAAGTTGTGGTGGGAGACGTCCAGGTTGGATATTAGGAAAAACTATTTCACTAGGAGGGTAGTGAAGCACTGAATGGGTTACCTAGGAAGTAGTGGAATCTCCATCCCTAGAGGTGTTTAAGTCTCGGCTTGACCAAGCCCTGGCTGGGTTGATTTAGTTGGGATTGGTCCTGCCTAGAGCAGGGGGTTGGACTTGATGACCTTCTGAGGTCTCTTCCAGCTCTATGATTCTATGACTATGTGGAGAATATGGTATTTTTCATCTTGATATACTAAATATTAAAGGGAAGCTGACAAATTATCTTCTGGAAAAAACAACAACAGGACATTTTCCTTACACCTAGGCTTTGACCTCTCTATAGTGCAAACCAGGCTTGCTGATAGGAGCAGAGAGGGGAAGAAAGGGGCAATTGCCTTGGAACCCAGAGATTCAAAGATGCTTGGGGCTCCTGGCCACCACTGCTGCTACTGTGACAGCAGCTGGAACTCCGGGCCCTTTAAATCGTCCCTGGCGCACCATGCTGTGTGCTCTGGACAGAGTTAAGGACTGTGCAGGGGTCAGAGGGGAAGAGGTTTGCACTGTGTGATGGGCAATGCTGAGGGCTGCCTGCGGGTTGGCATTGCGTGCTTGGGGTAGCGCTGAGGGCTGCCCGCCCCAGCCCTGCTCCTTCCTCCCAAGGCCTTGCCCCTTCCTGGAGTGCAGAGCTGCCCCCCGCACCTTACCTCATGCCAGCTGTTGAGGGAGAAATCTTCACACACGTCCCCTACAAATATGTAAATGTTAAATAAGAAACTATTCAATAACATCTCATTATAATGTCTCTGTGACAGGGTGCAGTCACAGAGGTCCCCTAGAGACTGTTCCCCTGTGTACTTATGACACTGAAACCTGCCTTCTTGCTTTCTGGGGCTCCCACCACTCTATCCTGCTGGGTTAGATCCTCAGGTCTCCCCCAGACAAGGCAAGGAGTTATAGTAATTGTCCCCTGGAGAGCAAAGCAGACACTGAACCACTTAAACTCTGGGAAGATTCATTTGTAGGGCACAACACCCAGGAAACCAACTCCCAAATCAGACTAACCCCTTAAAATGAACCCATCTTTCTCTGTGCAAAACTTCTACACAGTGAAAGCTCATCAGATAAGCCCTGACCCCCTTTATCAATGAAAGAGAGAGATTCATAGTGGTTCTTTCCCCCAGGTAACAATTATTTATATTGGGCCTGATAGTAAACAAAGGTGTTTTATTAAGTACAAATAGGATTTAAGGAGCTGCAAGTGAAAACAGTCAGATCAAAATAAGTTACTACATTAAAATGAAAAGAAAATGCGTAGCTTTTCCTAATTCACTAAGGGTACGTCTACACTTGCTCCCTCGTTCAAGCTAGGGATGCAAATGTAGGCGACCGAAATTGCTAATGAAGTGGGGATTTAAATATCCCACGCTTCATTAGCATGATCTCGCTGGCACGTTACTCTGCTCAACAGCTGATTCGAACCAGGTAGTGCGCGCCGGGACACGTTAGTTCGAACCAAACCCCTTGGTTCGAACTAATGTTACTCCTCAAATGTTTAATGTTTTTTGAGGAGTAACATTAGTTCGAACCAAGGGATTTGGTTCAAACTAACGTGTCCCGGTGCGCACTACCTGGTTCAACTCAGCTGTTGAGCGGAGTAACGCGCCGTCAAGATCATGCTAATGAAGCGCGGGATATTTAAATCCCCGCTTCATTAGCAATTTCGGTCGCCTACATTTGCATCCCTAGCTCGAACGAGGGAGCAAGTGTAGATGTGCCCTAAGAAACATATTGCATGCAGATTCTTATTTTAAAGAGCTGTTCTTATTTTAGGCATTATCTTCAAGTCAGAGATAAACTCTTTTTCTCTGACTTGCGTCTCCAGCCCTCCAAAGCTCTTTTTTCTTCTTAGAGTATTCCAGGCAGTTTCAAAAGCCAGCCAAAGACCAAGGGACGATAGCTTTCCATTGCTTAAATAGACTTTCCCTCAGGATGGGAATCTTTGGCATCCCACTTCCCATGAAAAAACTACTAGATTCAAAATGGATTTCAGTATCAGGTGGCATAGTCACATTTCTTTCTAGTACCAACCACCTTCTAGACTTACAGGGCAAACAAGGCTTGTTTACAAGTCATTGAGTTGATTTCCCAATCATTATGCTCATTAGCACATTTAAAACTATGAACAGACTCAAACTTCATATTTCTAATTTCACTTACAAGAATGATACATACACCAAAAATAAGATATACAGATCCAGCAGACTGTAACAAAAATTGATAGGTTATTTGAGGTATTTTGTTTAAAGCATCTTCAAGTCATGCATATTTATATAGATAAGCCAATTTTCATAAAGCATGGGAGAGAACTGTCACAGACAGCATGTAGGATATGTCCCCACTACTAAGTTTTGTTGACAAAAGTTATGTTGACACACAAAAGTCAACAAAAAATATTGCTAGAGGGCTTTCATACTGGTTCTCTCAGCAGATCTGTCAACGAATCATGTCCACACTGGAGGCATTATAATCAACAGTGTGACAAGTGCACTGTAGGTATGTATCCTACAATGCACTGCTGTGGGAAGGTGGTGCTGATCTTGGGATTCCCCTCAGAGTTCTTCCACAGCCTGGTTAGCTGCTGGGAGCAGAGTCATGAGTAGCTCTGTGAGCTCTCTTTGCAGAGGAATGTCAAAACAGCACAGCATCTGTCCCCCTCCCCCTGCAGCAGCAGTCTGCCTGCCACTGTTTTCCTAGTTCAGGGCAGAACAGGAGCATTCCAGTGATTTGCTCTTTGTTCCCCAAAATGGAGCGGCTCACTCAGCTGTCAGATACTTCCCGGAGCTTTGAAAGGGGAAGGGAGCATGCCTGCAGGGCAACAGAGATCTAAACACAGAGCACAGCCATCAGGCCAGGCATTGTGGGATACTGATGGAAGCCAATTTTGTCGACAAAACAAACAGCAGAGTTTATACTGGCTTCTTGTCGACAATAAAGGGAGGGGAAAAGAAAAAAGTCTCATGGGGCGGAAGTTTTTGGTCACAAAAACTGGTGTTTTTCCCAACAAAAGTCGCATTGCAAGTCAAAATGCTCTCACTGTTTTGATGCCCAAAGACAGGTGTTGGCAACAAAAATTGGTAGTGTAGACAAAGCCATAGTACAAGAGGGATCTGGTGCATGACTGGAGCTGCAAGGCACCACTACAAAACAAACAAATAATAGTACTAATATTGATTATTAATAAATTGCTTAATGTCATTTCCTATGGTGTTTTATATGCTCCAAAAGCTGTTGAAGATTTTTTTCTTCTTATTCTCCCCAGCCCTCCACCAAAGGAAATCAAGTCAATTCCTTTAGTTACGTTAATGAGGAGCAGCCTCTTCCACTTCCACCTCTCTAAAACAAGGGACCTGGTGTTCCAGTTAGTATTCTTTGAGCAGGAACTTGAAATCATGCATGTAGGATTTTTTTTAAGAATGTACAAAAGGTTAAGGGAACAAATGCACACAAAGTTGCCACAGCTTAGTCCAGGAAAATAAGAACATGATGGAGACAAAAAACAAACAAAAGACCTGATCAGACCTAGAACACTATACTTAGCTGAGGCTGTGGCCCTGCAAAAGTGAAAACCAATTGTCACTCTTTACATGAGTACAGCACAGGTAAGTATTGGGGCTTTCTTTAGGTGGCTTTTCCTCTTATTGACTAAAGGGGAAAGAAAGAGGGATGCAGGGATTCTCTCACCAAAGTTCTGCAGAAGAGGACCATGACTGAGGAGCAGTGTGTGTGCGTGCATCAGGGTAACTTATGTGGTGTCCATAATTCTGCAATGTCCCTGTCACTATTCCTCCCTACCACTCCCCATCTCACTGCTACCAATTATTAATTGCTTCAAGCATTGCTTCTTGAATCTCAGACACTGACTGACAGTAGGGTGCTATTTCAGCAGAGTAGTAATTGGCAGAGCATCTGTATCAATGTGGAACTGGAAGTCATCCATATGTCCCTTCCTTGTGCAAAGTAGCACAGTACTGTTGACAAGTAAGGACTGGTGTTTTGCTTCAGCTTGTGCAACTCCTTCCTGGATGTTTTATTACCTCAGTCTTTTTAAAAGTACATTTCTCTTGCAGCATCAGACACTGAGACATCACTTTGTAAACCTCATTAGGTAGAAAAAAGAAATCAGACCATTTTATGCGTCAGAGCAGATAAGTATTTTCTGGAAACTTCAAGGAGGGCAGTAATATAAATGAGTCCACAATAACGTTTTGGAGCACTGTGGCCAGTGAGGTGGGGAGGGAAGGGGGGGTCTGGAGAGTGTTTCATTTTCAGCTGTTTCTCAAAAATGCACATATAATTTCATGCCTAATTTACCCATGTGTTTTCCATGTTTGCATATATACTTGCTGGGTAGCTACATATTTAACTGGCATGTTTTAGCAAAGCAGACCTAATTTGTGCATTAAATTACACTAATAGTGCTCCCAACTGAGGCACACAGTTCCATTTGTATTCAGGTGCATAGACCTGGGATGCTCAGGTTTTGTAAATCAGACCTTGCATCTGAAACTTTACCCACTTTAATTATTTTTTCTACCTATGAACACCATAATAAAGGTTTGTGAAAATGTGAGTTTAGACTTCATGCTTTCAGGTGCATGTTAATACACTAGATCTGTCCTATTGCCGTTGCTGCTGTTATTATAAGCATCTTTTATTGACTTCACTCCACCCTGTTGTTCCTTTTTTATGCTTATTTACAAAAGAAAAAACAAATAATTGGGAAGTAATCAACAAGGACATAATCACAAACTCCAAGTAAATAAACAAACAAACAAAATCAAGATTCCTCTCCCAACTCTAAAACATTCCATAACACCTTATACTAACTATGTTGTGCTCTGACCTTTGCTCTCCTCTAGCCTCTTGTTTAAAAGGGGCTCATGTTTTTTCAACGATGCAGCAGGAGACAGGAGGCACAATGTGGTCTTTAAAATGCCACATTGCTACTTTGCATCTAGGTACTCAAATCCTCATTAAAAAATTATTAACTCCAAAGAAGCAAAGTGCATTTTGTAAAAATAAATAAACACAAAGTGACATCTCACTGGATATTAATTATATTGAAAAAATAAACCTATAACTTATAACTTCGAGATATAAGACGATACATTTTTACTGAAACAAAACTGTAGAAATAATACTAAGTATTTGTTTGCAGCATCTCCTACTCAATGTGCAGTGATTTTGATCCATTAGTCTAAATTATCTGCCCTGTGCTGTTCCTCTCTGTGAAATTATTAGAATGGCACAAGGTTGATTGCTGGAAATGACCTGAGGTCTATTGCTGGAGATCATCAAACCATGGAGGAAAAAAAATGAGTTGGCAGAGGTTAACTTTAAATATAGCTAATGGGGCAACCAGGCTTTAGTAACCTTCTAATTGTTCTCCCCTCTTTGTGCTCTCCTTGGCCTTTGCCTAAGCACCTGGCAGAACTGATTAGGAATATGACTTACAAAACATCTCATTCGTGCATGACCTGCTATTCATGTCAGTACTTTGTTCTAATTCTGCCTTCCATGAGCTCAGCGCTCATCCTCCAGATGGAGTCCATCACTAGCTCAGAATATCCAATCTAATCAAATACTCCAGAAACATTGGTTCTTCAGATTCTCGTCTCATGTTATAAAATATAGTTTTATCAAGCTGAAAACTGTATCTGGGAACAAATGTTCTCTCTGTGCTCACCCAGCATTTAGATCACACCTTCAGCAAGGAGAGTCCATTTGTCAAACATGTGAACACTCATACTACTTAGCTCTTATTAAAAGATGAGATGGTATGACACTGTAATTCTGTTGAATGAGCCTGTTAGCTGAATTTGAAGAGTGATGCTGATCAATTTCTCCTGACTTACTGTGACCTGTGCAGCACCTTAACTTTAACCTGAATAGATGTGAGGAGATAGAGGTTTACTCTGAAACTTCTCACAGTACTTTTCCCAGGAGACCTCATTCAGTTCAAAATATGAGGCTTATAACCTCAGCAGCAGGATCCTTATTCAAGGCCTGATGCATTTCGAGCACCTCTCTACTACTGGGTAAATCCCAGCAGCTTTCAAACCAGATATAGCAATGTTGCAGTAGATTTTGATCCAAGAAGGGGCAAAAACATCACAAAGCATTCTCAGCAGCCCTAGGCGTTCATTGGAACTTAGTTCAATGGCTAGCTTGCTAAGTTTGTGGAGGGGCTGGTTTGATGAGGCTTCCTATAATACCCTGCAACATATCTGCAACTGCTAGTGGCAAATACCCCCAATGGTTGGTGATGGGATTCTTTATGGGAGGGGCTCTGAGTTATTACTGAGAATTCTTTCCCAGGTGTTCTGCTGGTGGGTCTTGAGAAATACTCATGGTTGAACTGAGCTCATGTTTGGGGAGTGGGAAGAAAAAGAGTTAGAAAAAGAGTAAATAAGGATGGGCTAAAATGCTTAACAAACATAAAAAAGACTATGAGGTAAGAGAAACGAAGTCCGGTGTTGCCTCAAGGCCTTGCTCCATCACCCTTCAGGGGCACACTTATCTGCTTAAGCTATGTCCCCACCACAAGTGCTCCTGCAGTCCATAGGAGGCAGTGGTGTGGTCCCAGTTTCAAGAGCAACTTAGGCACTTGGGCACAGATCCTCATTAAAATTAGTGGGAATTAGGTGCCTAAATACCTTTGAGGATCTGATAGGACTTAAGATACTAAATGAGAGAGTCACTTTGAAAAAAAAGATTTAGTCTCCTAAATGATTTAGGCCCTTTTGCCAGCATTGCCCACAGTCACCTCTAGAACACAATTCCTCCCCTGCTTCCTCCTTGACCACAGGGATAAGGATGTGTAGCTTCTACAAGCTACAGGTGAATCATGGGCAGCAAGGACTGGGTAGAGACACGACTCTGCACATTCCCTGCCTATGCCCTGCCCACCTGCTGTGGGGAAGGATTAAGCAGCTGCGTGTACCTGCTTACTCTTGTCTGTCCAGACCTCAAGTCTAGTGCAGTGATGCAAGGCGTTCTTGCTCCCTCTCACTGCCTTATGCAGGGACGCCATTTGGGACGGAGGGGTTCTAGCCCTCTTGAATTTTGTACCAGGAGTCTACTCACTGCCTGAGACAGAGCTCTTAATTGCAACACTGTCTGAGTGTGATATGTGATGAATTCAGAAGTTGGGGCAGTAAAGCCTTTGCCACAGGGAGTTTGTTTATAAACAAAGGCAGGGTGAAAATAACACTGCAGGGCACAGACTATCCAATAAGTTCTTGGACTGCACTGGAGACAATTTTTTTATTTCAGAAGGTTGAAAAAGCTACCGGGGGAGAAGCTGTTCTAGATTTGATCCTAACAAATAGGGAGGAACTGGTTGAAAATTTGGAAGTGGAAGGCAGCTTGGGTGAAAGTGATGATGAAATCATAGAGTTCACAATTCTAAGGAAGGGTAGAAGGGAGAACAGCAAAATAGAGACAATGGATTTCAGGAAGGCGGATTTTGGTAAGCTCAGAGAGCTGATAGGTAAGGTCCCATGGGAATCGAGACTGAGGGGAAAAACAACTGAGGAGAGTTGGCAGTTCTTCAAAGGGACATTGTTAAGGGCCCAAAAGCAAGCTATTCTGATGTGTCGGAAAGATAGAAAATACGGCAAAAGACCGCCTTGGCTTAACCACGAGATCTTGCATGATCTAAAAATAAAAAAGGAGTCATATAAAAATGGAAAGTAGGACAAATTACAAAGGATGAATATAGGCAAACAGCACAGGAATGCAGGGGCAAGATTAGAAAGGCAAAGGCAGAGAATGAGCTCAAACTAGCTACGGGAATAAAGGGACACAAGAAGACTTTTTATAAATAAATTAGAAGCAAGAGGAAGACCAAGGAAAGGGTAGGCCCATTGGTCAGTGAGGAGGGAGAAACAGTAACAGGAAACTTGGAAATGGCAGAGATGCTTAATGACTTCTTTGTTTCAGTCTTCACCAAGAAGTCTGTAGGAATGCCTAACATAGTGAATGCTAGTGGGAAGGGGGGAGGTTTAGAAGGTAAAATAAAAAAAGAACAAGTTAAAAATCACCTAGAAAACTTAGATGCCTGCAAGTCACCAGGGCCTGATGAAATGCATCCTAGAATACTCAAGGAGCTGATAGAGGAGGTATCTGAGCCTCTAGCTATCATCTTTGGAAAATCATGGGAGACAGGAGAGATTCCAGAAGACTGGAAAAGGGTAAATATAGTGCCCATTTATAAAAAGGGAAATAAGAACAACCCAGGAAACTACAGACCAGTTAGTTTAACTTCTGTGGCAGGGAAGATAATGGAGCAAGTAATTAAGGAAATCATCTGTAAACACTTGGAAAGTGGCAAGGCGATAGGGAACAGCCAGCATGGATTTGTAAAGAACAAATCCTGTCAAACCAATCTGATAGCTTTCTTTAATAGGATAACGAGTCTTGTGGATAAGGGAGAAGCGGTGGATGTGGTATACCTAGACTTTAGTAAGGCGTTTGATACGGTCTCGCATGATATTCTTATCAATAAACTAGGTAAATACAACTTAGATGGGGCTACTATAAGGTGGGTGCAAAACTGGCTGGATAACCGTACTCAGAGAGTAGTTATTAATGGTTCACAATCCTGCTGGAAAGGCATAACAAGTGGGGTTCCCGGAGGGGTCTGTTTTGGGACCGGGCTCTGTTCAATATCTTCATCAACGATTTAGATATCGGTATATAAAGTACTCTTATTAAGTTTGCAGATGATACCAAGCTGGGAGGGGTTGCGACTAATCTGGAGGATAGGGTAATAATTCAAAATGACCTGGACAAATTGGAGAAATGGTCTGAGGTAAATAGGATGAAGTTTAATAAAGACAAATGCAAAGTGCTCCACTTAGGAAGGAACAATCAGTTTCATACATACAGAATGGGAAGCGACTGTCTGGGAAGGAGTATGGCAGAAAGGGATCTAGGGGATATAGTGGACCACAAGTTGAATATGAGTCAGCAGTGTGATGCTGTTGCAAAGAAAGCAAACATGATTCTGGGATGCATTAACAGGTGTGTTGTGAGCAAGACACAAGAAGTCATTCTTCCGCTCTTCTCTGTGCTGGTTAGGTCTCAGTTGGAGTATTGTGTCCAGTTCTGGGCACCGCATTTCAAGAAAGATGTGGAGAAATTGGAGAGGGTCCAGAGAAGAGCAACGAGAATGATTAAAGGTCTAGAGAACATGACCAATGAGGGAAGACTGAAGGAATTGGGTTTGTTTAGTTTAGAAAAGAGAAGATTGAGGGGGGACATGATAACAGTTTTCAGATATCTAAAAGGGTGTCATAAGGAGGAGGGAGAAAACTTGTTCATCTTGGCCTCTGAGGATAGAACAAGAAGCAATGGGCTTAAACTGCAGCAAGGGAGGTTTAGGTTGAACATTAGGAAAAAGTTCCTAACTGTCAGGGTAGTCAGATACTGGAATAAATTGCCCAGGGAGGTTGTAGAACCTCCATGTCTGGAGATATTTAAGAGTAGGTTAGATAAATGTCTATCAGGGATGGTCTAGACAGTATTTGGTCCTGCCATGAGGGCAGGAGACTGGACTCGATGACCTCTCGAGGTCCCTTCCAGTCCTAGTATTCTATGATTCTATGATTCTAAGATAACAAAAGGCTTGTCATTAAAGTAAACTAAGACTCCTTAGAGGCCCCGCCAAAGAGTTTGCCGGGCCCAAGGCAGCGTGGCTGATCTGCATGACCACGAATAAGCAGCCAGGTGGGCGGGGCTGGGAGCTGGGCAGTGGGGGGCCCTGAGCCACACGGCTGCATGGCTCCCAGTCAGGGCAGGGAGTGAGCAGCCAGGTGGGCGGGACCAGGAGTTGGGCAGCACGGGGCCCTGAATGTGCAGGGCCCAAGGCAACCATCTCACTCACCTTGCCCAAAGGCCAGGCCTGGCTCCTTAGATGGTAAAAAAAGCATTGTCAGGCACTCTAGTCAAAAGATAGGAAACAAAGGGTGGGAAGAACTGCTGAGAAAGGAAATAAGTCAGTACTGGAACCAGTGCTGTTCAACACATTCATAAATGATCTGGAAAAAAGGGGTAAAAAGTGATTTTGAAAATTTTGCAGATGATACAAAATTTATCCAAGATAGTTAAGACAGACTGCAAAGAGCTACAAAGGGATTTTATAAAACTTGGTGACTGGGCAGCATGATGGCAGATGAAATTCAGTTTTGATAAATGCAAAGTAATGCACACGGCAAAATATAATTCCAAAAATACATATACAGGATGGGATCTAAATTAGGTGAACCCACCGATAAAGAGATCTTGGAGTTTTTGTGGATAGTTTTCTGAAAATTTTGCTCCATGTGAAGTGGAAATAAAAAATTAACAGAATAAGGAGACTCATTAGGAAAGGCATAGGTAATAAGACAGAAAATATCATATTGCCTCTATATAAATCCATAGTACACCCACGTATTGAATACTGTGTGCAGATTTGATCACCCCATCTCAAAAAAAGATATATTGGATTTAGAAAAGGTACAGAGATGGGCAGCAGAAATGATTGGGAGTACTGAACACATTCCATATGAGGAGATATTAAAAAGACTGGGACTTTTCAGTTTCAAAAAGAGGTGATTAAGGGGGAAAGCTCTTCGCCAGAGAATGTTATGAAGGTGAGATATAATAGGATTCAAAAAAGAACTAAATAAGTTCATGGAGAATAGGTCCCTGAATGACTGTTAGCTAGCGTGGGCAGAGATCCAACATGCTAGTCTGCCTCCCTCACCTCTGTTTGCCAGAAGCTGGGAATGGGTGACAGGGTGAATTGCTCAATGATTGCCTATTGTGTTCATTCCCTCCGAAACACCTGGAATTGGCTAGTGTCAGAAGACAGGATTCTGGGCTAGATGGACCTTTGGTCTGTGGCTATTCTGATGTTCTTACATAGAACCCAGATGTAGATACAAGCCCCCTGCTGTAATCCACTAGACCCCACACACCTCCCACAGCTAAGATACAACCCAGGAGTTCTGAAGGGGTCCCTGGAATCATGGTTAAGCTTGCCCTCCCCCCGACCCCTGGTTGCATTTTCACCAAGCTTTGCTTTTCTGTGACAAATCATTTATTTTCTGGGAAATCACTCAAAAGGATATCATCAACTTGAAAGTCACATTTCTGTTTGAAAATTTTAGACCTACTTTTACAGTAAGTCATATGTATGACTGCTAAAAGTCAAAATGTTAGGAAAAAAAACCTACTCTTTGCTCTGTTTTGCCAGCTCTTTTGGGTTATAAACAAAGGCAGGGTTCATAACTCGGATCCCATAGAGTTACATGGCGACCGCGCTGTTCGTAAGCGCGGATCGCCTTTCGTAACTCGGATCCGCATTTACGACCGCTTTGGTCGTAAGTGCGGATGGTCGTAAGTGGAGGTGGTCATAACTCGGGGAGCGGCTGTAGTCATGAAAGGAAAACTGGTAGATAAGATCCCTGTAAATTTGAATAGAAAGCACAAAAAAGCCTTTATACCTATTTTTGAAGGATTTAGAAATTCAGGACATACTGCTAAAACCATTCTTTGTAAGATAAACAAAAAGCAAATTCTTCAATTTAAAAAATGAGATTGACTGTATCCCGTTTACTTTTCAGCAATCTAAGACCAGAATTCCCATACAAGACAGAAAGAATGCTGCCCCATTAAATAATTTATTTTGAATTGAATAACCTACTCCAAATGCGCCTGTTCTGTGGGATGCTATTTAGAACAGTGCATCTACACTTGTTGTTTGAGTGGAAGAGCATTTGTTAATAAACAGTGTTGCCTAAAACTAGGTACAGAATTCAGTTTGGACAGGGAAATGTCTGTGACAGGAATGATCTTTAGGAACAATCTTTAAAGGATTAGAATGGAGCACTGGATTGGTACTGAGTTTCTCCTAAAACATAAGCAAGACTGAATTCAGGGGTCTTAGATGTAGCAGCTGTTTCTGCTTTCATTATCTTCTCGTGAACTCTCTGTATTTATGCTGCTTTTTTAATAAAGAATTTGTCCCATTTCATTAACAGAGCATGTGTTTATTAGTAAATTCGGGGAAACTAATGGCACAGTTCTGATAAAAAGCCAGGATAGTAGACCCTGGCAATATACTGGTGGAATCGGCTTTTCAGCTCCAACCTTCAAATATAGACTTTTGTAAATTAGTTAAGGCCTCTAACTGTAACTGCAGCTATGTCAGTAAATTAAAGATGTATTCATGATTCAGTGTCCAGTCCTGCACTCTTTCTTAGGTTTCAGAAGAGCTTTTACCTATATTAGGGGAATATGGGCTGGTCCATAAATTGTATGACATTACTAAAACTCTTCCAGTGGTTATTCCTATTTACTCTGTTTTATTTCTGTCTTTTATATGCTACCTAAATGTACTTGACACCTGTCCAGGTTTCCTTCCTTTGGGGATTAATGCCAGCATTCTTAATCATGTTCTTGGAGGGAACAATGACAAACAATGGGGTGGACAGTGGAATCAAGTCTTCTTAAATTAGGTAAAACACTCTTTTGTTCCTTAACAAGCTATCCTCAAGAAGTGCAGAAACATTTTATTTGATAACAAAAATCCTATATCAAGCCAATCCAGCCCACATTCACTGTTCATCTAGGGCCTGATCTAAAAACCACTGACATTAATGTAAGGATTTTCTTTGCTGAGGTAGGGTTGTGTGTGTTTTTGTTTTTGGTTTTTTGTTTTTTTTTATTAAGAGAATGGTGACCAGAGCCCTGGATGGTCACTTTTATGTATCTAAACACAAAAATCTAAACCCTATTCTTTTCTGCAGGAGAAGTCATTATACAGACACTGAGGTCATCAGAAAAATAGTTATCTACAATGACAGACACTGCTTCATCCAGCTGAAATCTGATGGCTTTTAAACCCAACAATATCTGGGTTTTATTAAGAGATGAAAGAAGAGAGGAAGATAAACACATTGTGGGTGTGAAATGACTGCAGTTCCTTTAACAGTAATTGCTTTTGGTCCATGTTCAGTTCAGTAGCAATATGAAGCATAAAAATAAAAATTCCTGGGATTTGCTACCATATAATAAAATGTTAAGACTGTGATTGATTAGCTTTCTTATGATTTAAACAGAGATTGGCCCAAAGGCAAAGAACTGTTAGATGTTGGTACTCCCAGAGGTTCTGTATTCCACACTGCTCTACTATTGGAATAATTCCCTGAAGTTCTGTACCACTTTTAGAAGGCAATATTTTTAGGCCTTATACCTCAAAACTGTCTGAGCTTATTAGCACAGGCAAAGTTCAAAATATTTGGAGAAACTAACAAATGATATTTCATTGTCTTTCCTTCCTGTCCCATTGCAAAACAGGTGTTTCAATGGATTCATTAAATATATCCAATGTTTGTACAATGTTCTTTTCTTAAGCACATCATATCTTCTTGCCTACATGTTTTGAAATACAGGTCCAATTTCTGATCTACACTCTGTGTGACAGAATAAGAATTGTGACCCTTTGCCCCCAAATGACTTCCATGAGGCTGTTCAGTGAGTCAGTGACAAAGCTAGAAACAGAATTCCGGTCTCTTACTCACTAGTCAGTCCTCTATCCACTAGACCCAGGCCTAGTCTTAGAGCAAGGTGAGAAAGGTGGTTGCCTTGGGCCCCACGCCTTCAGGGCCCCGCGCTGCCTGGCTCCCGCCTGCCTGGCTGCTCGCTCGCTGTCCTGGCTGGTAGCCACCTGGCCACACAGTGCAGCCAACCACAACATGCCACCTTGGGCCCCGCAAACTCTTTGCCAGGGCCTGACTGGACCTCACGGAATCTGCAACACACTACAGATGTCAGACAACTAACACTCTTTCCTTCCGACGCAAAACTCTTTCCCTCCAACACAAAATCTAACCGCAGACTCTGTGCGCAGCAGAATTCCTCATATAAAGAACTGATGTTATTTGCCATTTTCAGATCTCAGAATTAAAGGAATTGTATTTTATTCTGTGCTTTGTAGTCTAGCTTCCTTAGCTTATCTTATAAATATTTCTGAAAGTTTGTTTGTTTGTCCCGAAAGATCTCCGAAACGGTAAGAGCTAGAAACATCAAATTTTGCACGGATGCTACTGATTTCCTAACTTAAATAACTGGATTGGTTCTCTCTCAAAATCGGTTCCCATGGTTCCCCCAGAGTCCCAATTGCGCCACTAATTAGCTTTTAGTAGTGCCTGAACATAGGCATTTGCTGGACTCTTCTGTTAAGTGTGTCACAAACTGAAACTACAAGATCCTTTCCCTATGATAACTGAAAAAGTACTAGCTGTGTTAATTTCTTAAAGTAATAGGTAAGAGCATATCTTATTGGAAATACTTTTCTATGTTAATGTCATTGACGTAGTTCATTCATCACACCTTTTACTATATTTTCCCCGGACGACGCTGTGTATTTCTGCTAGTATAAAATATTTAAATCACTAATGTTTTGGTATTTTGCTTATATTTATTTAAGCTGATCTCACAGTACCCAGTATTCTTTTAGCCCATTGACAGTGAGTATTTCCATGTGTCTATGTTAAACTGAGAAAATAATACCTAGCATTTATTTATAAACAAGAACTATTTGCAATTTTGAAGTATTCTTCCAAAATTGAACAGAATGAACTCTAGATACTACATAAGCAGAAGTGATATTGTAGATCACACTGATACATAAATAACCTAAATAGAGTAGTTTGCATATTTTAGCATGATAATAAAGCTTAGCCTGAAAGTTTCTTTAGCTGTATTTGCAAATATTGACAACTGTTTGGTTTCTCTGTTCACTGAATTCTCTTTCCTCTTTCTAGCTTGAAAGAGAGAGCATGGTAATTGAAGATTCAGTTTCAAAAAGTTTCATTCCTAAACACGATTATGAATAATTTAAAGTCTGGTTTCTATCCCTAGAAACACATTCCTGACCTAAGGTTTGCTTACCAACTGGATATTGTGGCTGTCCAGAATCATCATAGATCTAGGAAGAAACATTTTATGTTACTGCTACTTCTGGTCAGTATGATGGACTCAAAGGCAGAAAAACAAATTGGAGAAAAGGCCAGGGGTCAGAGGAATAAGAAAACTCAACCCTGTGCTTTAACTATGTGCATATGAACACAGAGCTGTTCCTTATGGAAGAGGCACTTCAGATGTAGCAGGATGTAATTACCACACAAACACTTCCCTCTGAGCCTTTTCCATGCTATACATTTAGTATTTTTCCCTGTGTAGTTTTATTGCTGTTTCCATATTAAAGACATCATGACAAGTTCTCCAGCACTGACCTCCATTTACAAGACACAGTATGTTGGAGTTTGAAAATTGAGGTTTTGGGTTTTAATATGAGGAATAAATGCTTCCATTCCATGGCCTTTCAAAACCCTTGGATTGTCTCTGCAAAAATCACCATAGTAACTGAGATAAAGCTAAACATTTTCGTCCAAAATGGAATGGTGTTAGAGTTTTGCATTCTGAGCTTTCATTTCCCATCCACATCTTACTTAAGTTCTTATATTAGTGAATTATGAGCAAATATTAGCTAGCTAGCATGTATAATTCTCTGTGCTGCTGATAGATTTTGCTTAAGTACAATATTTGTTTATTGCTAAAAAGGAAAATAGTGTAGCTGAGGCTATGAATTACTCTTCTGTTGTTAAAGGAGTTTATTAGATATAAATAGGGAATTAGAAAGAAAGCTCTCTCTTGCTTTGTTGCTATTTTGCCAGGGCAGTAGCAGTTTGGGGGCTTTGAAGCCAGTCAGCCCATCTCTAGAAGGAAAAAAAATAGCAAAAAAGGGACTCAGTGGATTTCCTCTGAGTCCAGTCAATTTCCTATGTGTCCACAAGTACTGTTTACTTTCCAGAGAGATGGCAAAAACAGCAACAAAGCTACATAAGGGTAACCCCAGTTGTAGAAACACCAACTAAGAGACAAATGGTGAGAGAGAGGCTGCTTTTCTGGATAAAGGGCTAAGTTTTATGATGCCCCATCCCCGAAACTGTGGATCCCTTCAGCCCAAAGACACATGAGCCAAGAGTTCTCAATGCTAAGCATTGACCAGTTCATGTGGTCCTGACCATTTGCCTTTTTCTTTTCTCCAGGTGCTCTAACCAACCAAGAAATCTCTTACAAAGGTTCATCTTTGTCCAGTGTCTACTGGAGCTGATGCCTCTGCAAGTCCCCTGCTCCACACAAAAAGGAATGCTTAACACACTTCTAGCCCCTAATGACAGTTTGGGTGCAGTTACAGCTGCCAGATCTAAAGTTTAGCCTTGCCTAAAAGATCAGCTAAGTTTACTGGCTATGGAAAGATTAACATCAATAACCATTAATTTGCATTTTATTACTTCTTTGCTATAATGCTACCCCCTTTTCTTTGTTCACAGATAAGCATCAGATAGTGAAGAGACATATTTTATTGAAATGAGCAGATGTCTAACAAAGGGTATGTCTAGACTACTGGGTTTTGTCGACAAAACTATACCTGCATCTACACTACCGCCGAGTTCTGTCGACATAACGTCGACAGAACTCGGAATGTTTGTCGATGGCGGTAAACCTCATTCTACAAGGAATAATGCCTTTTGTCGACAGAAGGCGTTACTGCATCTACACTGTCCTTTGCGTCTACACTCTCATGTCGACAAAGTGGCTTGCTTTATCGACAGAACTGGATGTAGTCTAGACGCTCTTTGTCGACAGAAGCTTTGTCGACAGTATCTGTCGACAAAGCCTCTGTCAACAAAAGCCTGTAGTCTAGATGTATCCAAAGTTCTTAAACAGGATTCTTTCCATACACAAAATACCTCTCTCAAAAACATTAGTGATAGGAGCATATGCATTGTGCCCAATTAATTCTGTTACCTGCCATTGGATTTCCCCTATGCAAAATTGGTCTTTCTTTGCCTTACAACATACTGTATTAACTATTATGTACCAGTAAAATAAGTAGGAGCACATAACACCTTCTTAAATAAACAACTTCCAAGATGTTAAAACATAAAGCAGCAAGCACAGTGTAGCTATGACGAATAACTTTTGACATGCCATGTAACAATGATAGGTGAACAGACAAAAACAATTAAGGATTGTATGAAAGTGCCATTCAGGGTTTGGAGGATTGACTGAAGGAGACTTGGTAGAAATATGGACACTTAGTATGTGGAGAGAACAAGATTTTCCAAAACACTGTACAAACCAACTGATGAGCTAGTACGGGGGTTTTGATTCACACCTGTTGGCTTGGGAATGAACACACTGATTTCCCCAAAAGAGGCCATACACTTTCAAGCAGTTACCAATGGGAAGACTGGATAGTGCACGCACCACCTGCTCTCTCTGGGGGATGCAGCTCTGCTCTTCTGTTGGGTTTCTACAACTGCCCAGAAGGAGCAATGGTGTAATACATTCCCTGAACCAACTCCTTCACCAGCCAGTGCCACACACTTTGGGAGCTCTGCAGAAGACATTTTTCCTGATCAGAGGAGAAATTGCAGCAACCTTATTGTGCTGCTGCAGCCTCTTATGCACAGGACCAATAAAGAGGAGACAAAAATACATTCCCATATATTAGAAGAAAGGTTTTCTGAATACAGAGAAAAAAGTTTAGCCACTATAATTACTAGATCTAGCCTGGTATGCAGATGAATGGCTGGGAATATGCAAATGTGCTTGGGACCTTGTGGTTTGGGTGTGAGGAATGTGGCCATGGCATTTTTTCTGGTACAAAAAAATTGAGGTATTAAGTCTTTAAAAAAAATGAGCTCATAATTCATTTTTTTTCAGGTGAGAGTGGGACACCTGGCTCCTTACTTTTTAATTTTTGTTTCCTTCCTACTTTTTTTTGGTTGGCTATGGGCACAGCAAACATGTGGCAGTGAGGGATGCAGTCACACAGTTGTATTGGTTTATTGGTTCAGTGTTATCAGTTCAGCCACTACCACAAACTTCTAGTTTTAAGGGCTGAATTTAGGGATGTGAACAAGTAACCGGTTAACCAGTTACCCGATAAGCATCACCCTTATTGGTGGTGCTTACTGGATATCAGTTAACCCAGCAGCAGACCCAACTCCATGTGGAAGGCTGCCACAAAGGGACTGGGAGTTTGTGGCGGAAGCAGCCCCATCCCTGGAGCTGCATCCTGTTGTCAGTTAACCAGTTACACTTTAGGTTAACCTAACATTTAACAAGTTAACTGATTAATTGGGATTTTACATTCCTATTCTTGTGTCAGTCCTACAGCTTGTGGATCATTTTAACATCCCTGACTGCCTGAAGTCTAGGCTGGAATAATGACATATAGTAAATACAACTATATATTAAGACAAGGCCTATAAATACATCTTGTTGAAAACTGGAGGTTTTTTTTAATACAATTACTTCAGTCATGTTTAAAGACTCTCTCTTTGCAGAGGCAAGGTGCCAGAACTTAGATTTTAATTGTTTGCATGAGAGAATCAAATATATAAATTATTTAAGAGGACCCATTTTCTTCATACTTAGTTATTTGCAGATAATTATCAGAGCTATAATCTATGTGTGAAGCATCGTGGATTCTGTATTTAATGTAAATACTAAAAGATATAATGAAAATGATAATTTTTTATAGTTACAAACTCTTTTCTAATACAGGGTGTGATGGGGCGGAGCGGCCCTGCATGCTGCCGGGCCAAGGTAGCGGCGGCCCGGCAGACACCGCCAGTTGATGACATCACCGCGGCGTGCCAGCGGGGCATTCAAAAGCGGCCCAGAGGCCGCTGACAAGGTGGTGAGCCTCGGGCTGGCCAGGGGGGAGGCCGGGGAGACCAAAGATGGGGAGAGGATGGGAGGAGCCGGGAGCCAACGGGGGTGAGCGGCAACCCCGTGCCGGCCCCAGAGGGAGAACCACAGGTGGGGTAGGAAGTGGCCCAGGGCTGGGCCAAGGACCCCGAGTGCGGGTGAGTTTAGGGGTTCACACCCCATCCGCAGGCAGGTGGGAGATTCTTTCCCCCTGCTTCAGGGCCCTGGGCTGGGGCTCGGGAGAGTGGGCAGGCCCGAGCCCTCCTACCCCACCGCTGTACGATAGAATTGCGGTAATAAACCCGACCACCTGCCATGACTTCGGGGTGGTCTTTGGACATAGGGAGAACATATTTATTAGCCCAGAGGTGAGAGTGTCTAAAGATTTCAAATGTTGGAGATTAACTGCACTCTACCCACGTACTTTGAACAATATGGATAAGGGTTATGGCCTATTGTTTATTGTACTAGAAAACTGTCTCTAGAGAGCTGCATTTTTGATGAAAAATAGTCTTTAAATTTCTACCAAAATTATTCATTTAAAAACATCCTGATTTTTGGTTGGTTTTGTTTATTTCATTAAAAACCCTGTACATTTCAGAAAAGTTATTAAAAAGTTCTCTTTCTTTTGGTATTTTTCATGGAAAATAGACATGTTTGGACCCTCTTTAACAGCACAGAAAAGACTACAGTTGTCCTTGAGGGTCTGATCCCACATCTCCACTTCTGCTCATGTGGAGTCATGGGACGTCAGTGGGGCCTGGTATCTATTCAATGGTCTGCTCAGGAAGAGCTACTTTCAGAAGTGAAACCTATGTATTGTTGTAGGTAGGATTTTTAGCTTGCATTGATTGATTGACAGCAGGAATAGACAGCAAAACATTTTGAGAGAGAAGTAGAGGGGGAGCTTGGATGTTTATAGAAATATCTAAATTAAGTTCCTTGATTTCTGACATTTTTGGAAAGCAAAATAAATCTATTTAATAGAAGGAAAGTAAGGCTAGAATATAGCATAAATTGATTTACTTAGCAACCTAACTTCATGGTAAGAAATCTGTCAACTAATTTGCTTCTCAGTGAATTGATTTCATACAGTTGTGCTTAAAACTCAAAAGTCATAGGGTACGTCTAGACTACATGCCTCCGTCGACGGAGGCATGTAGATTAGACAGATCGGCATAGGGAAATGAAGCCGCGATTTAAATAATCGCGGCTTCATTTAAATTTAAATGGCTGCCCCGCTCTGCTGATCAGCTGTTTGTCGGCAGATTGGGACAGTCTGACGCCGCGTGCGACAAGGAAGCCTTTGTCGACCGCGCAGGTATGCCTCGTGAAATCAGGTTTACCTGCGCCAATCGACAAAGGCTTCCTTGTCGACCGCAGCACGTCCAGACTGCCCCGATCTGCCGACAAACAGCTGATCGGCAGAGCGGAGCAGCCATTTAAATTTAAATGAAGCCGCGATTATTTAAATCACGGCTTCATTTCCCTATGCCGATCTGTCTAATCTACATGCCTCCGTCGACGGAGGCATGTAGTCTAGACGTACCCATAATGTCTCTCTCTCTCTCTCACACACACACACACACCCCTACCTTGAAAGTGTTTCTAATTATTTTAGATAATGTTACGTTGGTATTTGGAATATTGACTATTGGCCAGATTTTCCTACATTTACTCAAATTGTATAAAAGCTTCAAGGGGTAACCGAATTAGTCTGTAACAGGAAAAGCTTAAAAAACAACAAATAGTCTGGTATCACTTTAAAGACTAACAAATGATGTAGATGGTATCATGAGCTTTCGTGGGCACAGCCCACTTCTTCAGATGACCAGCAAATTGTATAATAGTTGCTGTAAAACTAGTGAGCCTTGGAAATAGATGGAGCCTTTGAAATAAATGGGTGAGGCTGTACACTAAAGTCCAGCTCCAAGATAATAAGGATGATAGAATAGGGCCCCATATTGGCTATTCACAACAAAAATACTTCATTAAGGTGACAAAGCTGGTTTCCGCATAAATATCACATTTAGCAGCACATGCTCTTTTCTGAAAATAGGAGATTTTACTGAGGGAAAAGTAAAACAAGGAGGAATTACTCCTGTAAAAGCAGATACTTTTTTTGATTGTAAGAATTGAGTCAAATATTTAAAATTAAGCTAGGATCTAAGCAAAAGAGAAGAGTGTTGGAAGAATTCTATAAGCATTGCTAACACCATCATTGTTAATTTGTCTTAATTTACTGGTAATGCATGCTGGCATAAATTATTCTTTCCACTGACAAGCCTCCCTAAGACTTGGTTGCATTTCGCAATCCATCTGGACAAGGAAAGGAATTTCAGACTTGCTTTATTTAATTTATTATTTAGTGAAAGCATGGGCCTTCAGCAACTTTTTATGCCTTAGCTTAGTGTGTAAGTTTACTGATGTCAGTGAAGTGTTCTGGCATTGCCATTTAAAAAGCTTAATTTTAAATTAGGGGTGAATTAGTTCATGCTTGTCCCTGTGCACTACACAGCTTGATTGAAGTAAAGTACTTAATCCTAAGGCTAAGATTTGTTTTCTTTTATTTGGTCTCCCATGAGACTCTTGTTTGTTTCTCTGTAAAATCACCCATTCAAACCTTTGGAATTCTGGCAAATATCTCTATTTTTAAATTGACACAATTCAGCATTTTTTCCCCTTCATTCACTTCAAAATGACTTACAAAATGTCTCTCAGCCCTCAACTTCACCTAATAATTTAGGTTTTAGTAGTCCCATCTGCACAGATTTGATAGGAGAGGCAGTGTCAAAACAAGTTCAAAATTGAAACTCAGCTAGCAGTTTAACTATGGACTGGTTCCTAGAATACTGAAGATACTAAAGTAACATTAGCTAGATAGCTAAGGTTACTAGAACATTAAGGCTAACCAATATATTCCATTCACACTTGTGATGGGAAAACACTTTCACTTAGTATTCAGTTTGGTTTATTCCAAACCATTCCACTAATATCATTACACTATACCACAACAGTTTTTTTTTTTTAATTCTTACATCTTTCAGTCACTTCTTGCTATAGCCCTAGCAAGAAATCAGACTCTTCCTTTCCCCCCACCATCCTTCTAATCTGAACACACCCACCCTGTAACCCTTCCTGGCTTTTATTAGGTTAGCCAGCTGAGGGTAATTGGTTCCTTACCTCCCCAGGGTCTCATCCTGATCAGCTAACTGCTCTATCATCCATCACCGAGAAACTACTTGAGATGACAGTGATCAAAGTGATAACTCACCTGTAAGGCCTCAGATCTCTCACACACCCCCCCCCCCAAATAACTTCCCCCTCCCCAGAGCTTTTCTCAGAATCAAATTCTGCCCTAATTGCATCTTTGAAGACTTTTCTCCTTCTGAAATCTAGTCTAAGTTTAAAAAAAAAAGCAGCTGGTAGAGGACCAGGGAGTTATTTTGCCTTCCTCACAGCACCTTCAAGCCACAGTGGGTTAAGTAACAATGCACTTAGTACCTAACTGAGGTATTAGGGTGGAAGTGTTTATTCATCACAACTTGTGGCCACTTTAAAAATGAACAGTTCCTGAAGGTAAAAGACATGAGATTTTGATGTTTGTCTTTGGACTCATGTGGCATTCATTGGCTGAGATTCCCCACTCTTCTGCCCCCTTTCACCTTTGTGGTGGGGGAAAAGGTACTAGGACTCTGAAAACTGAGTCCTGCAGATTAGACTGAGGTGAGTCTAGCCCACATTTATGGGTTAAGGAGGCCCGTAACCCTGGCACTGATTATAGGTTATATCATGGTAAGGATCCCTGTAGTAATCCCTGTGCTGGAGCCAATTAAATACCTAGTAGGGAGACTATGGGTGACAAGTAGGTGGTGCCCCTGCCCTGTGCTAAAGTTTAAAAAAATTGTGGCCTGATGCTTACGTCCATGCATGTATCTGTCCTCATATCAATGCCAGGTCCAGAACAAAATAAATATAGTAAATTCTCACTTTTCTACCTGTCTTCACATTTTCTGTTAAGAGTTCAAAAATATATCAACACATTGAACCATTAGACTTTTCAGATGCTGTGGTTTGGCTACTCCAGTAATCAGAGATTAGCAGACATAAATAGTTTATAAAGGCTTAACTGCCTGAGTACCCTTCCTAATCTCCCAGAAAATTCAGAAGTATTTTCCCTAGTTGTTTTTCTTCTTTAGAGACTTTCCTGTTGTTTCCTTCTTTGAGAGACAGCTTGCCATTTCTTTATAAACCTGCTGATTGCAAATGAGATGCAGCTGTCTTATGAGATGCAGCGTTCAGAAGGTTGAAGCTATTTTTTATCCTCTCTAAGCTGTGGGAAGAACTCCTTTGGCTCAAAAATTTATCCTGGAGCTCTCCTGTATCATTGTCTGGTTTGCTAATATTTCCCCTTATTTGGAAAACTAGATTGGGCAGTGGTTTAATCATGATGGTCCTGTTTTGGTGCCTTGAGGGACCTGTACTGTCTGTTAGCACCTCTTGGGTGAAATGTGATGACTATCTGGATATACACGGTCACATTACACAACAGGTTAGGTCAGGAAGCAAAGAATACCAAATATGAGATTTCCCAACAACAATTGACTCAGCCTGGTGCTGTTAAGCTTGTGATGGTTGATGAGATCACAGTAAAGGGTTAGTTTGTGTACAAATATTTGGGTAATTATGTATTCAAAGTTGCAAAATGCATCAAAGCCTCTGATAAATACTGAAATCAGAATTATGGTAAGTAGAACTAGTAACAGATTTTGTCCAAGTCATTATAGCAATTATGTTGATGTTTGCATGCAAAAAATTCAGATACCATGTACTAGGACAATAAGAATTAAAAAGAAGGGATTAAATATTTTCATCATCAAAATAAATCTAATTGTGATTTTGATTTTAAAACCTGTAGATGAAAATACATTTCATTCTTATGGATGAACCTAACAAAGTTTATATTATTTCCTATCCAAATATTACGAAAGCATGTTAATGCTGCAAAGCATTCAATAGCAAAGTTAAGAAACGACCCATACAGCTTTAATTTTGTCCATTTGTGCATAATCTTTACAATACAGCCTTTGGCTATATAATCACGCAATGTTATTTCTTAGTGAACAATGGATGAGGCATACTGACTGTATGTTTTTTATCCTGGCTCTTGATTGTGAGTTTTTTACTAATCTGGACACTGAGGGTGCAAATTTAGTCTTGCTCATCCTTGGTGTAAATATTTTAATGATTTAAACTGTGGTAGCTGCCAACAGAATTTAGGCCAGAATAGGGCATGGACTTACCAGACTCCTGTCTCACTCACTACATAAACTTGTCTCATTCACTGTGTGTCTGTCCAAACTTGAAGTCAAGAAAGGATAAGTGCCCGGAACCTCAAAGATATTTAGGTGCCTAGCTGCCTCTCTGGGATCCTATATTCATCAGTTAGGGCAGATAACATTGTTCAACCCCACCATTCAGCTGCCACTTAATCCTGTAGGCATCTAAGTCCCCTAGTCACCTATAATTTCACCAGTCAGCAGTCACAAAACCATCAAAATTCTAATGTCCTCCACAGCTAGTGTGCGTTTACACTGCAGGGTTTAACTCAAAATAAGCTATGCAAATTGAGCTACTTCAATTGAGTAACTTATTTCAAAATTGGGAGCATCTACACAGCACTTATTTTGAAATAGAGCACTCCTCCTCTGACTTCCCTTACTCCTCGTACAATGAGGGTTACAGGAGTTGGAGTATGAAGTCCTGCAGCTTGACAATATTTTGACATTATTTTGAAATAACTGCCTGATGTGTAGATGCAGACTAAGTTATTTCAAAATAATGTTGTTGTGTAGTCATACCCCTAATGAGCAGTTCTGAGCCCAAGTTCAAGTCCTTGAAGACTCAGGATTCTCAGGTTACGCAGAGGATCACCCATTTCACAAGGGGACCTAATTCCGTAGGTATGCTCCGAGCAGGTCTAAGAATTAATCCTATTCCGACCCCATAGTAGGAGAGCTAGATGGAGGCCATCAATAAGTGAAGGGACAGCACAGTGCAATCACAAAAGACAGCTGGGGATGCAGCAAAACATAGGGTAAGCATGGTCTCAAGGGTGATAAAGAGAGAGAGTGAGTTATGGCTCTTGCAGCATGGGGCACCTGATCAACTGAATGGATCAAGTGACTAATGTAACTCCTTTAGATATCTCTTCTTATTGCCACCACTCATAGTAGCACTTCACTCCTGGCTAATTTAGGCAGCAACCAGCTTAAAGAATCCTTTTCTTAGGTGCTGAAATCTCCCCCTGGCTTGTATAGTGATTGGACATCTAGCATAGAGCTAAGGATTCCATTGGGTGGTAGGGGACCTAAGCATTCAACATTGGATTTCTGAGCACAGTAGCATCTAAGCACCTTTGAGGATCTCAGCCAAACTGTCTTTGAAAACAGGAGGAGAAATAGGAAAATCACTATGTAAGGAAGAACACACTTGTAAACTTTCTAGGAATGTGTGGGAAACTGCTGGATAGTTGTCAAGCCATTATAAACTATTTATGATGGTATCCATAAAGAAAATATATTTGATCACCTTATTAGAACTGTACTGTAATGTGAACAAACAAGAGGCATAATTAAGGGTATTTACTCATCCTAAATTTTGGAATTTTGTATATTTCATTGTGCAATCTTAATAAGCTTTTGTTATTTTTTTAAATTTTAACTTTCTAGAATTTTCTTCCTATGTTCTATATTAGAGAATAATAATACTGCTCTACAGCCAAAATGCTTCTGAAATAAATGTAGTTAAACTTTACTAATTCTGGATCACTGAGAACGAAAATGATGCTTAAAATTGTTGATTGGCTCTAGTTTTCAAGATATGCTATTGGGTCAGTATATACGACCCTTGACTTGGGAATGGCGGAGGATAAGTGAGTTACAAAGGGAAGGGATCTCAATTTAAACCAGAAATGACTAAAATACATCTTTGACTGGATCTATGAATAAATCTATGACTGGGTTTGGACAGTACTTGCTTTTTAGGCAAAACAATGAATGATGCAATCTGAAGCTGGTATTATCAAACATGATATGAATTGCATCATGTTATTCCTAGAAGTCATGGATGATGAAATCATAACGAAGCTTACGTCACTCTGCTGAACAAATTGCCCTATATCAGCTCTAGAAATCATACAGTGTTGTGCTCTCTTATTTGTCAGTGTTTGATTTTGCAAAGGGACACATTTCTGTTTAGCCAAAGTGAGCGGAGATGCCTCGTACTTGTGTGAACAGTGCAGATAACTTCTGCTATGTTTGTGGTGAAGTGACTTTTGCATCACAAAAGCACAGTATAACCACTATGGTTAAGAAAGCCTATCACCTTTATTTTGGCTGCAAAATTGGAGATCAGGACAAGAGGTGTGCCCCACACATATGCTGCAACACTTGTGCAACAAATCTTCGCCAGTGGTTGAACAGGAAAAGGAAATCTATGCCTTTTGCAGTGCCAATGATATGGAGAGAGCCAACAGATCATACCAGCAATTATTACTTCTGCATGGTGCCTCCAGTTGGGAAAGGTGTGTCAAAGAAGAAAAAGTGGACTGTGCATTATCCAAACATTCCATCAGCTATACGCCCAGTACCCCACGGAGAAGGACTGCCGGTTCCTGATGCACCAGAATCATTCTCACTTGAGTCAGACGAGGAAGAGGATGAAACTTCTGGTCCTGAACCATCAATGTCACAGGACCCACATTTTCTCCCATCCTCCTCCTCTGAACCACACCTCATAACACAAGGTGAACTGAATGACCTTGTCAGGGATTTGGAACTACCCAAGAGTAAGGCAGAGCTGTTGGGCTCCAGACTACAGCAGTGGAATCTCCTGGCAGGTGATGTTAGGGTTTCCATGTTCCGTGACTGTCAAAAGGCATACAAAAGCCTTGGTTGCAACATGTCACTAAAGATACATTTTTTGCATTCTCATCTAGATTTTTTTCCACCGAACTGCGGAGCAGTGAGCGTAGCACCAATGACGATTTCACCAGGACATTGCAACAATGGAGAAACGCTATCAGGGCAAATGGAGCCCATCAATGCTTGCAGACTATTGCTGGACAGTGACAAGAGATGCTCCATTTAATGAATACAAGAGACAAGCCAAGAAGCGCCGAATAGACACTGAATAGGACTAAACTATGTACATAATAGTTTTTGCCTTTTGTTTCATAATACATTTTATTTATATAACCCTTTTGCTGATTTTTAAAGTGTTACATAAACAGGACAGGTGAAATATTATCATGTAAAGCAACCATAAACACATGAAAAGACCTAGGTTTACAATTTATGATTAAAACTCTACTATCTACACAATATACATAGACGTAAAATGTAAAAACTTAAATATCTTGGAAACAGTAGCCAATCAGTTGTTTTAATTGTCATATTTGAATTCAGCACATCAAAATACATAATAAATAACACATTTTATCTCTGAAGCAGACGACTTCTAAAAAATTGTAGACCAGTGTAATAAATAAAGGACACTACAATGTTTAAACAGATACTCCGAATGTTACGTGTTCTCTGAGTGACTTTCACAGTTAACCTGAGATAATCCTGTTGGCGATAGCCAATCCAAGATGTAAATAAGATATGTTAGACAGTCTGGATCCACATTTGAGAGGAAGGTGCATAATCTATGTACCAGTTATTGAAAGTATGTGGTCTGGTGACTGATGCACTATGAAAGTTTAGTAGCAATGGGTGTAATAAGCACTGATATTGTGGGGCACTTTGACTGGGAGCAAGCTGATACACTTAGCTGATGGGGCAATTATTATGGACTACTCTAGATCTTCAAAATACTTCTAACAGTCTACATCACCCACATCTTGTTCAGTTTATCCAACTATATCCAATTTCTGTTTGTTGAGTTACTGAATATAGATTGAATCTGGGTCTAGCCAGGAAAGTAGAATTCAGAATTTCTGTACGGATGTTAGCAGTCAAGATAACTAAGGTTATAATAGATGTAATGCTTAGATTTGACTTTCAAAGCTATTTAGTTTGTAATCAATATCTTACTGAGTTTTGCTGTGCAATCTGTTCTTGAAGGTGCTGACTCAATAAGCATAAATCTAAGAGAGCCTTAAAAATGAGAACAAAATTTAACCTTTCTGATACTCCAGATATGTAATTATAGCCGATTGGTATGCTAAATGCAGCAATCAATAATTTCTGCAAAATAAAATCCATTTCCAGTCATTTGGCTGAAGAAGGATCATTGTGTGCTACTTAAGATTTCTCTAATATAACAGAGTATAGGAGAGCATCAGCTTTGCAGTAGTCGAAGTTAATTGTAGCTTTCAAAGCTTCACTGATTTAAATGCTCTAAATCCACAGTTACCCGGATTGACTTTGTCATTTGGTGGGGGAGGGAAGATCCACTGAAAAGTAAAATTGAAATGGATGCTACATAGTTTTTGTAGTTCCAAGCAATTCCACAGAGGCAAGTGGAACTGGAAAGCCACAGATGCAAGTAAACTGGAGAATGAACACAAGATTGCTCTGCTCTTTACAGTGGCAGGCAGAGAAACCCTAGAATGATATATATCATGGATTGCATGAAGATGGAGAAACAGGGATGCAGGTGACTTAGGGCCTGATACCAAGGCCAATAAATTTGATGTAAATGATCACATTGGCCTCAATGAGCTTTGGATCGGGCCCACAGACATCTCTACTGAGCATGATCATAGTATTTAACAAAATAGAAATGCAGACCCTCATTGCTCCCTGCTTCACTAATCTATATATTTTATGACCGCTATCAAATATTTCTCTCTACCCTCTCCTCAGTGGTGTGGTTTGGTCTGGCATGAACACAGCACTTGTGCTTAGGAGCTTGTCTCTGTGGTAAGTTAATGTTTGAAAAGCCAGCATATGAATCTACAATGCACCAACTTGCCACATAGTAACTTGCTATGTGTACTTATAGTGCAGCAGAAGTCTGGGAGTACAGCTCAGAGTACTGTACTTTCAAGCAGCAGTTGGTGTTGCCAGGAGGGCTTTGGCTTCCTCAACCATGGGATGCTATTCCAAGAAAGACTGCTAAGCAGGGATGGGGTTCACCTTCTGAGGAAGGGGAAGACCGTATTTGGATGCAGACTGGTTAACCTAGTGAGATAACTAGGTTCGACAGGGGCAGGTGACCAAAGTCCACAGGTAAGTGAAGAACACAGAGACCTGGGAGATGGGTCAGAAATGGGAGGGAACATGGACTATAATAGCAGAGAAAAAGGAGAGACAGGCAGAACTGGAAGGCAAAATCAAATCAGTATCTTAGATGTCTATATATAAATGCAAGAAGTATGGGTAATAAGCAGAAGAGCTTGAAGTGCAAATAAATAAACACAACTATGACATACTTGGTATCACAGAGACTTGGTGGGATAATACACATGATTGGAATATTGGTACAGAAGGGTACAGTTTACTCAGGAAGGATAAACTGGGTAAACAGGGAGGAGGTCTTGCTTTATATATTAAAAATGCTCACACTTGGACTGAGGTGGAGATGGACGTAGGACACAGACATGTTGAGTCTCTTTTTAAAAGGGGTAAAAAACAAGAGTGATGTCATGTTAAGGCTCTACTTCAGATCACCTACCCAGATAGAAGAGGTGGATGCGGCTTTTTCTAAACAACTAACAAAATCATGCAAAGCGCAGGACTTGGTGGTGATGGGGGACTTCAATAATCCAGACATATGTTGGGGAAACTAACACAGCAGGGTACAGACTATTCAATAAGTTCTTGGACTGCATTGAAGACAAATTTTTATTTCAGAAGGTTCAAAAAGCTACTGGGGGAAGCTGTTCTAGATATGATTTTAACAAATAGGGAGGAACTGGTTGAGAATTTGAAAGTGGAAAGCAGCTTGGGTGAATGTGATCATGAAATCATAGAGTTCATGATTCTAAGGAATGGTAAAAGGGAGAACAGCACAATAGAGACAATGGATTTCAAGAAGGCAGATTTTGGTAAACTCAGCGAACTGGTAGGTAAGATCCCATGGGAAGCAAGACTAAGGGGAAAAACAACTGAAAAGAGTTGGCAGTTTTTCAAAGGGACATTATTAAGGGCCCAGAAGCAAGCTATTCTTCTGCATAGGAAAGATAGCAAGTATGGCAAAAGACTGCCTTGGATTAACTAGGAGATCTTGCATGATATCAAAATAAAAAAGTCATATAAAAAGTGGAAACTAGGACAAATTACAAAGGATGAATACAAGCAAACAATACAGAAATGCAGGGGAAAGATTAGAAAGACAAAGCACAAAATGAGCTCAAACTAGCTACCGACATAAAGGGTAACAAGAAGACTTTCTATAAATATATTAGAAGCAAGAGGAAGACCAAGGACAGGGTAGGCCCATTTCTCAGTGACGAGGGAGAAACAATAACAGGGAAACTGGAAATGGCAGAGGTGCTTAAAGACTTCTTTGTTTCGGTCATCACCAAGAGTCTGATGAGGAAGGATGCCTAACATAGTGTATACTAGTGGGAATGGGGAAGGTTTAGAAGATTAAAAAAAAAGAGAAAGTTAAAAATCACTTAGAAAAGTTAGATGTCTGCAAGTCACCAGGGACTGATGAATTGCATCCTAGAATACTCAAGGAGCTAATAGAGGAGGTATATGAGCCTTTAGCTATCATCTTTGAAAAATCATGGAAGACCGGAGAGATTCCAGACGACAAATATAGTGCCCATATATAAAAAGGGAAACAAGAACAACCCAGGAAACTACAGAGCAGTCAGTTTAACTTCTGTGCCAGGAAAGATAATGGAGCAAGTAATTAAGGAATTCATCTGCAAACATCTGGAAGATAATAAGGTGATAGGTAACAACCAGCATGGATTTCTAAATAACCAATTATGTCAAACCAATCTGATAGCTTTCTTTGATAGGATAATGAGTCTTGTGGATAAAGAAGCAGCAGTGGACATGGTATACCTAGACTTCAGTAAGGCATTTGCTACGGTCTTGCATGATATTCTTATCAATAAACTAGGCAAATACAACTTAGATGGGGCTACTATAAGGTGGGTGTATAACTGGCTGTATGACCATTCTCAGAGAGTAGTTATTAATGGTTCACAATCCTGCTGGAAAGGCATAACAAGTGGGGTTCCAGAGGAGTCTGTTTTGGGACCGGTTCTGTTCAGTATCTTCATCAATGATTTAGATATTGGCATAGAGTGTACGCTTATTAATTTGCAGATGATACCAAGCTGGGAAGGGTTGCAAGTGCTTTGGAGGAAGATAATTCAAAATGATCTGGACAAACTGGAGAAGTGGTCTGAGGTAAATAGGATGAAGTTTAATAAGGATAAATGCAAAGTACTCCACTTAGGAAGGAACAATCTGTTTCACACCTACAGAATGCAAAGCCACTGTCTAGGAAGGAGTACTACAGAAAGGGATCTAGGGGTCATAGTGGACCACAACCTAAATATGAGCCAACAGTGTGACACTGTTGCAAAAAAAGCAAACATGATTCTGGGATGCATTAACAGGAGTGTTGTGAGCAAGATAAGAGAAGTCATTCTTCCGCTCTACTCTGCGCTGATTAGGCCTCAAGGGGAGTATTGTGTCCAATTCTGGGCACTACATCTGAAGAAAGATTTGGAGAAGGTCCAGAGAAGAGCAACAAGAATGATTAAAGGTCTAGAGAACATGAGCTATGAGGGAAGACTGAAATAATTGGGTTTGTTTAGTTTGGAAAGGAGAAGACTGAGCTGGGACATGATAGCAGTTTTCAAGTATCTAAAAGGGTATCACAAGCAAGAGGGAGAAATTTTTTTCTCCTTGGCCTCTCAGGATAGGACAAGAAGCAATGGGCTTAAACTGCAGCAAGGGAGGTTTAGGTTGGACATTAGGAAAAACTTCCTAACTGTCAGGGTGGTTAAACACTGGAATAAATTGCCTAGGGAGGTTGTGGAATTTCCATCTCTGAAGATATTTAAGAGCAGGTTAGATAGACATCTATCAGGGATGATCTAGATGTCTAGATGGTACTGGGTCCTGCTGTGAGGGCAGGGGACTGGACTCGATCTCTTGAGTTCCCTTCCAGTTCTAGAGATCTATGATTCTATGTTAAGCCGTACTCTGAGATGCTCACCACTGTACCATAGATGAGACTAGAATCCAGATTTCTGCCTCCTATTGCTTGCTCTGGTTGGTAGAACCATTGCCTCTAGTGATTACTGTAAAGATAAATTTATACAACAGCTTTCCTGTCTTACCTCCTCCTTTGAGGGTGGAATTAAAAACCTCTCCTCTTCAGTAATTAAAATGGGGGAAACAATCTACTGTTTCTTTGTTCTTTTAGAAGGAATCAAGCTCTAAAACTTGTCAGTTACCTTTTTGCAAGATTTAATAGGGGAAAAAAGAATCCGTAAGGTTTCCAGTCTGCTGCACTGGAAAATAATGAAAAAGGTTGCTGAATACAGTTGAGTAATGCAGAAAGTTAATTCTGAGAAAACCATATCCCTCTCTTACGGGGAAATACTTGAGTGGCTTGAACTGAAAAATCACATTTATAAAATATTGTCTATGCCATGTCTCTGTGTACCATCTGAAGCCTCTCAAAGAGTGAACCATACAAATTGAACTACATTTTCAGAAGTACATGTCTACACTGTCCATACAAAATATGCATGTACACATCCATGTTCAACCTAATACTGGCAGCTGTGCATGAAATATCTTTAGTGATATCTAGTGTATGCAATTATTTTTGAAAAATAGTTTTAGGCTTGGTCCTGGAAGGTAGTTGGTATTTTTAGTTGCTACTAACCATTGGGAACTGAGCATGCACAGATCCAATCAGATCTTACTTCAAACGTTGGTTTGAGACTTATCAGAATATGAGTAGGGATATGTACAAAGGTGATGATAAAAGTTACATAGACATTGAGACTACAGTTAATAAATAATGTGGTTCAAATCTTGAGGTCCCTACTCCACTTTTTTCATTGTAACCAAGACTTCATTTATTACAAGTACAAATTTAATAATTGGTCTTATTTTCAAAATATATCCCCTTTGAGCCAATTGCTTAATAAGCTTCAATGATGCTTACATGTGATAAGATTTCCAATATATGAATAGTCTGATTTTCTTTTTGTTGCCTCAACTTGAATTCCAACTAATTAGATCTAAACTAGGGGTCAGATGAGATGCCAGGTATAATTTCCTGACCTATTTTGTTGGTCTGAGTCTTTCTTTTAGTATTTTCATAGTAGAAGCAAATCAGTGTGGAAAGGAACTGCCAAAATGGAGGTGCTAGAACTTAAAAAAAAAAAAATCAAACCTAATGTTGTTAAGTCAACACATTTTTGTTTGTGAGTGTCAAAAAGTGTGACTTTGAATTGCTTTTGTGCTAAGTTGGGCTCTTAAGGAAATTAGTTTACAGATATCACCAATTCTACATTTTTGCCGCTATTTCTTTCTGGATTTCCTCTCTAAACTACATTGCACAGTTGATTATCACACACAATTCACAAGGTGTCAATAAGGGCCACTAAGAGCCAAACCTGCTTCTAAAGACACAGTTGAAGCAATAACTAGCATTAGCTGAATAAATGAAACTAGTTAATTTACTATTTCATGTTTAGACAATGCATTCTGGGCTTCATCAAGGTTAATCAATTTATCACTCTAAAGAAACCATCAGGGACTGAAAATACCCACTGTTGAATTTGAATTCTGTTTATTAATGTTGAGTCAACAAAAGTCAAGGGACTTGTAAACAATTTAGATCTCATTTTTCTGATAAAAATGACAGAATTATCACTATACTCTGGTACCCTCTCTACATACCAGTTTTGCACTAAAATTGTAAGAGGTGGTGATGATGATTGTTTTATGGCTTAAACAGTAAATAAGAGCACTTCATAAACATTTGCAAAACTCACTACTCCTTGTCATCCCCTCTTACAACTCCCGTTTGCCATGAAATCTGCAAAATAACTTGACGTTGGCTAGCCTGGCAGTGTGCTAAGACCATAGCCTATCTTGCTGGCCAGTATTGTCTCATGGTTTCTTTTGACGCCTTCATCTGTCTGTATCTATCTTGTCTCGTATTTAAGATTGTAAGTTCTGTGGGGAAGGGACTGGGTTTCTTTTTGTCCTTTGTTTGTATTGAGCCTATCACAATGGAGTCTTTTCCTTCACTGATGCTCCTAAATGCTATAGAAACACAAACAATAATTATGTAGCAAAATACAGTGTATAGTAATATGGTGAATAAAACCACCCTCCAGTTACACTACACAGCTTATTATATATAGATCAATAAGTGGAATCTTGTGTTTGTATGAGAATCATATTACCAATTATTCAAAAAAGAGTATGTTTCCCTAAGGGTACGTCTACACTAGCCCCCTAGTTCGAACATATTTGTTTTTTCAGCCTCCTACATTGAATAAGAAAGCACTTAGCAGCATTTGAACTCAAGTTTAACATTCAAATCCATGCTCTTTGTGTGTGTTTGATATTAAATGAAATTTATTTCCTCATTCCAAGTTTATACTGTCTTCTGTATAGAAAGGTGCAAACCTCAATTCTGTATCTTGTATTTCTTTTCCTTTTTTAATTGCTGAATGACTGAGTGTAACTTGGGATGAATGGTTTGTAAAAATTCTCCTCTATTCTGTGCTGAACAAAGCAATTGAAAAGGTACACCAGGTAAAATTAATCCCTTCTGTAACTCTACTCA
Source organism: Rafetus swinhoei (assembly GCA_019425775.1). Classification (NCBI taxonomy): domain Eukaryota; kingdom Metazoa; phylum Chordata; order Testudines; family Trionychidae; genus Rafetus; species Rafetus swinhoei. Next base: position 46,799,934 of record CM033449.1, read on the forward strand.
TGTCAGCCTTGGATAAATTCAGTCCCATTAACTCTTGATCCAAATGCTCATGGAAATCAGTGGAAAAAAGAATCCCATTGACTTCTGTGGGTTGTGGATCAAGCTTAAACGTGACTTTTTTTTTTAAAGACCCTATTATCCTATTTTAAAAATGGGGCTTGACTATTAATAGTCCTGTCTTCTTTCCTCCTCTTCATGAAGAAGTAGAAGTTGAAAGTACCAACTACGCACTCTGGTAAATTCACAAGATCAGCTGTGTCACACATTAGCATATCAATTCAGTTCAGTCAATGGAACCATTTGCTGTTTCTTGAATTGAAAGTGGTGGAAATACCGTAGGAGTTACCATTTGCAAAGCAGATAACTATTTGAGTGAATTCAGTATTAGAATTTGAAATGTATTTATTTAGATTTATACAGTACATAAATAAGAAGCACCCCAACCTTAGCTCTATGTTAGCAAAGACATGAAATTGAAAATTTCTAATTTTGGACTCAAAAGTCACCTTAGAGAACTGGGCCACACAGAAACACAATTGAAGGAAGGCATTGCTTCCCCCTTATGCTCTATAACTTAGGCTCTCTCTACACAGCAGCATTATTTTGTAATAACTGACATTATTCCAAAATTTCATAGTCCGTGTCTACATAGCAAACAGTTAGTTATTTCAACATAATGTCAAAATAATGTCAAGCCAGAGAACTTCTTACTCTGACTCCTGTAACTCTCATTTTATGAGGAATAAGGGAAGTTGGAGGAAGCCTGCTCTACCTAGGACTTCCTGCTTTGTAGACAGCGCCAAAAGACGAAATAAGCTAGTATGACTTAAGCTGTGCAATTGACATAACTGAAGTTGAGTAGTTTATTTTGGATGTAGCCCTGTTGTGTAGATGTACCCTTAGGCTACATTTACACTGCAGGTTTTTTGCGCAAGAACAACTGTTCTTGCACAAAAACTTGCAGAGCGTCTACACTGCACGCGTTCTTGCGCAAGTAAATTTACAGTAAAGCATCAGAAGAGGGCTTCTTGTGCAAGAGTTATTCCTCTCCCCATGAGGAATAAGCCCTCTTGTGCAAGAAGACAGTGTGGACGGGAACAGGGGTTTCTTGTTCAAGAAATCCCTATGGTTAAATTGGCCATCAGAGCTTTCTTGAGGAAGAGAGTGTCCACACAACCATGACACTCTTGCGCAAAAGCACATGGCAGTGTGGACGCGCTCTTGTGCAAGAACTCTTGTGCAAAAAGTTCTTGTGCAAGAAGCCTGTAGTGTACACGTAGCCTTAGGCTTTGTCTCCACTGCAGGGTTTTTGCGCAAGAAGCTTTTGTGGAAGAGATCTTCCACAAAAACTTCTTCCGCATCAAAAGCACATCTGCATTGCAAAAGCGATATGCTTTTCCACAAGAAAGCGTCCACAGTGCATGGACGCTCTTGTGCAAGAAAGCTCTGATTGCCGTTAACAGAATGGCCATAAGAGAACCTGTGCTTTTTCTGATAGGCTCTTTTTGTGCAAGAAACCCCTGAAGAGCGTCCACATATGCCTTTTTGTGCAAGAGCTATAGCGCAAAAAGGAGTTATTCCTCCTGGGGAGAGGAATAACTCTACTAGCAAAAGCCCTCTGTCCTGTCGATTTACTGTACATTTTTTTGCACAAAAACGTGCTTAAGGTGTGGACGCTTGCATTTTTGCACAAAATGCGGCAAAGGATTTTTGAGATGTGGACACTCTGCTGTTGAGGTGTGGACGCTCCACCATTTTTGCACAAAAACCAACACAGCATACACACCTTAAGTGCGTTTGAGCAAAAAACTCTCCCCAGGAGGCATAACTCCTTTTTGCACTACAGCTCTTGCACGAAAAGGCATGTGTGGATGCTCCGCACGGGTTTCTTGTACAAAAAGCGCCTATCAGAAAAAGCACAGGTGCTCTGATGGCCATTCTCTTAATGGCAATCAGAGGTTTCTTGCGCAAGAGCATCCATGCAGTGTGGATGCTCTCTTGCGCACAAGCACATCACTTTTGTGGTGTGCTTTTGAGCTGTGGACACACTTTTGCGGAAGACGTTTTTGCGGAAGATCTCTTCCTCAAAAAGCTTCTTGTGCAAAAACTCTGCAGTATAGACAAAGTCTTAGTGGTTACAGCTCTCACCCAGGTTGTTAAAGATGCAAGGTCCAGTTTCCCCTTTTACCTAATGTAAAACAGGGGCTTGAACCCATCACTCTCATCTCTTAGGTGATGGCCTATTTCCAGGTCTTCACTGTAAGTTTTGTTGGAATACATTTTGTCTTGTAGGTTTGATGCAGCAAGTGCCAAACACTGTGGCCCAAATCTAGCAAAGCATTTAAATGCTTCCTTAAAAATAAAGCATGTGAACAGTGTTATAAATGTCAGTGTCAATCTGTGCATTTAGATTAATAAATTCAACATCAGAAAGGATCATTCTAATAATCTAGTCTTACTTCTTGTATAACACAGGCCATAGAACTTCCCACAGAATAATTTCCTATCACATAATTTTTAGAAAAATGTTTAATCTTGTTTTCAAAATCATCAATGAGTATGACTCCATAATGATCCTGGTAAGTTGTTCCACTAGTTAATTACCTTCACTATTAAAAATGCTCAACTAATTTCCACTTTTAGTTTGTTTATCTTAGACTTGTATTATACTTTTCTCTACTTAAAGTTAAGCACATGCTTTGTGAATGGGAACAGGGCTATTATCATTTTCCACATTTGAGCACTCTAAGCAAAACTATACAAGTTAGCACCAGTGCTTAATATTAGGTATCTGTCTATAGGAACCATTCTTTGCATTAGCTGTATGTATTAGGCTTACTTTCATTTTAGGAATGTCATGTGTTTTCCCTTAGAACAATCCACCTACAGTTGACATACAAAAATTTAGTATGAGTAAAGGAACATTCCCGGTGAAGTGTTGAAAATGCTGGAAGCTGATTATATAAAGTCATTTGCCACTAGATATGTTGGATGTTTTATAACCTTCTTGGTTTAAATATTTTCTTCACCTCAGAATGGAGGCCTGCATTAGCAATTTCATGTTGAACACTCTTACTGCATCAAGGATTAGTCTAATGTCTAAGCATTAACATATGTTATCTTATTTAGTCCTCAAGCAGGTTTATATTGTTATGTAGACCCTCTGGATTTTCTGAAATGCAAAGCTATAAATTATTTTATTTTTTTCCTAGCTGTGGAAAAGTAAAAAGGCAGAGAGAACTAGAATATTTCAACAATTTTTAAGATGCTTGATGCATTGCAAAAGCAAAAGCCATTACCAAATGCAAATCACCTCTTAGTGAAGTCAGAGCTGTAAAGAGAGATACAGTACATCAACCAAGAGATAAAAAATTATACTGATGTTGAAAAAAGGAAATTCAGGGATTGTTGTAAGATGGATGCCCTCTGGGGCAATTTAAGGAGTGATGTATAAGCACGTAGAGTGTGAGTTAAATGCAAGTAAACAGATGTCAAACAAGTACATCTACACTAAGAACTGTAAATATCATGCACAGGATTGTTTCATAAACCCCCTATTGTCCACACAAACTCCTGGAAACACAAGTTTCAAGGTGAGTAGAGGGTGAGCAAGCTAGCATGTCTGAGTGGTGTGGGTAAGCATGTGTGTTAGCTATGGCACAGCCCTCTATTGTGCTAGTTTGCAGTGTAGATGGGAGTAAAGAGCAGGTAGCAGGTCTCAAGTTTCAAATAGTTTTCCACATTCTCATAATGCCCTGAAACTTTTTCTTCCTGACCCTTCCCTGATTAATAAAGATCCCTCTCCCCATTTTCACCAGTAGCAGCAAGCTGCACTAACCATAACAGAGTGAGCAAGCTGCACTAACCACAGTGCAATGCAGGGAAGCATGGATGCAACTCCAAGAGCACCTGATTAGCATACCTGCCTGCTGATCAATGACTAGGCAGAGAATGCTGTCCTCCATGCTTTTGACAGGAGAAGCAGTAACATTCACTGGTACTGGGACATTTCATTTAGGCTGCAGCAGGTGGGCATTGAGTGGACTCCATCCCAGTGCTGGGAACAGAATACGCACAGGAGAGCAAAAGACTCAAATGGTCTGTCGCAACAACTTCTCAGACCTGCCCCTTCTAGGAGGTGCTTGACTGGCTGCTGTCAAGAGTCCCCAGTATTGAGTCCAAAGTGGCCCACGGTAAACTGAGCCGGACTTACTGTTTGGCAGAACACTGAGGGGAGTGAGCAAGGATGCAGCAGGGACGGTGGCTGATCTCACCTAACATTTGGGGGGCAAAACAGTGGTTATTCCTCTCCTCTCCACTCAGATCCAGGTTGCAGGAGTTCCTGATGAAGAACATGGGGAGGACCCTGCAATACTGCTAGAATCCAACCCCTTGGCTGGTAAGCTATAATGGTCCACTGCTATCCTCTCTTGTTGTAATGCTAAATTCCCACTTGTGACATCACAGGTGTTTGAAGCTATGCACACTTATTTTTGGTCCCTGGACAACATGCCATGCGTTGTTCTGTGCCTGTATATATGAAGTGCAATAGTGAAGCCATATTATCATCACGCTCCATCTCCTGAGAAAACTCCTCTAACCTTTCCCTCACCATCCAGCCATAACTCCACTGCAGAATGGTCCCCAAAGAAGAGAGAGTTATAAACTAGTGTTTTCTAATTAATCACAATTACAGGCTCTGTGCCTTGGCACCTATTGCTATACTTTAAAAAGTAAAATTCAGTGAATCAGTGTGCCTCTGTGTTTCTGCAGTTCTCTGCCCCTGTATCAGTGCAGGTCCCACAGATGAATGGCAATGATGGGAAATGTCATGTATGAGGAAAGGGACGAAGTGTTAGAAAACATACAGTTGATTACATGAATTGGGGGGTTGGTGGGGAAGATGGGCCCTGTTTGGGGAAGGGAGAAAGATTTTAGACAACAAATTAAGTGGTCTAAAAACAAGTGAAGTCTTTTCTCCATTAGGAGTTTAAAAGTCTAGGGCTAGTCTACAGTAGAAGCACTTAAGCGTGCAGCAAAGCAGTTGCAGTGCTGTAGCACATCTGGTGAAGATGCTCTATGCTGCCAAAAGAGAGCGCTCCCATTGACATAATAAAACCACCTCTGTGAGAGGCGATAGGTCTGTGAATAAGCCACCCTTCAATCAACGTAAATTACACCAACCTAAGCTCTGGTGTAGACAGTGTTGTAACAGAGTTTCTCCTGCTATCACAGCACTGTCTCTGTTGGCACTTAGGTCACTGGATGTGTGCACATCTGGCATCCTAATTTCCCTTGCCTGGTTGGACTCAGGACTGCTATGATGTATGGATAGCAGATCCAGTTGTCTCAACAGAGTTTGCAAACCAGATTTCTTCGGAGCCCACTCTGATTGGAAATACTCTTTTATTCTCACAATTATTGTGCAGTGCACAGGAGGAGATGATCATATGAACTATGCCACATTGTGCCACTAGGTCAATGTTTGCCATATTGGCAGCCACATATTTCTGCAAGTAGCACCACTGAGCCTTCTGCCTCCAAATAAGCCTTTCATTAGCATTCATCAGCTGCCTAGTTTGAATCTTCAGTCCCTTTTTCTAAGTCAGTTGACATCAGAGCATGGTTCCATGAGCCAAACCCAGGTGTATGGATGTGGGTTCCCCCAAAATAACAGTTGACACAGCTACAGTGGTCAGAACAGTATTATTTCTAAGGAATAAAATCTTTTCTTCCCCCTTCAAGTACAATCCTGACCTGTAAGCACCCTGACACCATGAATCTTTCTAGTTTTCCCCATGTGATCTTCATGAATATGTTTCTCAGTCAGACAGTTAGGCTGTGTCTACAGTGGTGCACATATCCAAGTACTGGATCATTGCAGAATAATGGAACCTTGTCAGATCACATACTCACTTGCCCTTAGTGATGAGCAAACTATCAAGATGTGTATGTCATCAATGGCCCCCGCACAATTCAGAAACTTCAGTCTGTGAAAACAAGCTGTAACAGGGTCAGGCCAGGTAGCTACAGGAGGGTGATTCTATTGGGATCTGGGAAGTGGGCGAGTGTAAGAATGCCCATGGTTAAAGGACCTTCTCGCAGCCTGCAGGGAGGAGCCTCTGAACACCGGAAACCAAATGGTTACTTGGGACAAATTAAAAGAAAGACAGGAGCAGGGGAGAAGATCTAAGGCAGGGGTGGCCAACCCGTTACAGATGAAGAGCCAAAATAGTGGTGGATACAGTGCAAAGAGCTGAGGGGAAAAAGTTGTTGAGCAAAAAAAAAAAAAGGCCCGGATACTTTTAAGAGCAGAGCAGGCATTGCTCTTTTAATGGTGGCCATTTTGAAGGATGCATGGGACTCCGTGGGTGTGGGAGCCGCAATTTTGGCCACCCCTGATCTAAGGGCTAAACCAAGGGAACCAGACAGGGACATGGAGCAGAGAGCCCCAGACAGCACCTACTGCTCCTCAAGTCAACGAACAATGCCCAGAGGAACTCTGCCCAGATGCGTGAATGGATGCAGGGACAGAAATAGACTCCATAGTTGCAGGCATGTCCCTCAGCCAACCTATGCTCCCTGGTCCTATAAATGGCCACCTTGGTCATTAACAAGGAGGTCCTGAAACTTTGTGGAGCCACAAATGGGCTATGCGTAAATCAATAGGTGAGGGGGGAAGTGCATCCAGAGACTCAACAAGTGGTTCTGGAAAAGCCAAAAGAGGGGCTATATCATGGCACATTCAAGACAGATGTGTGCCAGGGTCTCCTGCATGCCACAGAGGGGCAAGTGTCAGGGACAGGGTGAACCGTGCCAAGTACACACCCATGCTCACAAAGCCATGGAGCAGCCTTCAACTGATGAACTTGGCAGGCCATGGAACCAAGGCAGAATACAAATTGGCCCACTGGGGCTCCCCACCCACTACTGCTAGGTATTTGGGAAGGACATGAGGGTGGGGAAGTGAAGAGTGTGAAGCACGAGTGTGTACAGATGATGCCTTGGCGTGGTTTGAAAGGGGACCAGCTGCAATACATGTAGCCGGCTTGGGTGACTACAGGAGGGTGATAGAAGGCAGGTATATTAGCCCCAGATTAAATAGGTCTCTTTTCCTGGTGAAAACTAAAAAGGACCAATTCAGAGCCAATTATGACAGGTTAATCAGGACATCTGGAGCTAATTAAGAATCAACTGGTACTAGTTAAAAAAACTCCTCATCCACTAACTCACTACATGTGCAAGGAGCTGGAATAAGCAGGCACTGTGAAAGGACTGGGGGGTACAAATGCTATCTGGTACCAGAAGGAACTGCCTATGGTAAGGAAGGTACTGGGAAGGGCTGTGGGGAAGAGGCCCAGGGAATCGTAGCTCTCACACAGATGATACTGGGGACATTATAGGCAGCTGCTATCGCAAGATCCCTGGGCTGGGACCCAGAGTAGAGGGTGATCCTGGGTTCCTCCCATTCCCCAACTCCCTATTTGTTGATCTGGACAATGGGAGGCACCATAGGGGAAGGACTAATTTGGAAAAGGGATTGTCCTGTCCCTGAACTACTCAGAGGCAAGGGAGGCTATTGTGTTTGGTCTTCCCTCTTTTCTCCACTCTAGCCAATGATGAGGGTGCCTAAATAAATGGCATGTGTGTGCACCCAGCAAGAGTGTCTAAACTGAGGGCTGCCATGAACCTCTGAGCTAAGCAATCCACCCGAAAGCACAGGTCCCACCAAGACAGAGAAGGAGCTTTGTGTCACAGCTATTATTTCTTGAACTTTTCTTATGCCAACTCCCTGTGGGTCAAACAGTGTTAATTGCCTCACAAGCCTGCCCAGTCATGACACTGACAGTGGACTTTCCAACTCCCAGGTGGTTTGCAATGGACCTATCACTGCCTGAGATAGACAGCTTCCACAGGGCAATAGCAATCCTCTTCTGAACCGGTTCCTGGATTGAGAGTTCTGCCACAGGAAGGTTGGTGCAAATACCTTATACAGCTCAATGAAGGTCTGTTTGCTCATGTGAAAGTTCCAAAGCCATTGCTAGTCATCCTAGGTTTCCAAGATGATGTGGTCCCACAATATGTTGGTTCTTCTGCACAAGAAATGACAGTCAAATAAGAGGCACACCCTGCAATACTGGCAGTCAACATTTCTATTCAGTGACACATGAATTTGCATTAACCCTGAAAGTCAGCCATTTTCAACATGTCATAAAACACTGCCAGATTCCATCCAGCCTCTTGCCAACCACTTATTCTACTGCTCATATATTTGTTCCATAATGAGGAATGGGAGCAGGACATAGTCATCCCACCGATCTGTGCTTTCATGCAGTTTCAGGTGGCATTTTTAATCATGTCACCCCTCATTTGTTTCCCTGAAAAACTTGGTTTAAGGCAGGGAACAACACACAACAAATTAGTTCTTATGCATTGTCACTCTAGATACATGGGGTTAGTACTAACATTTCCCAGGGATCAATGCATCACAAAGAGACATTCAATATGTGTGCATAGCATTATACACATGTCTAGCACAATATATGTGGACTTTCGGGCATGGGAAGCATGCGCAAGCACAAACACAATCCAGCGCTCGGATAGATATACCTCTGTAGAGATAGCCTAAATGACTGAGAGTCTAAGATAGTTTTGGTCTTACATCTATCCATCTAAAGGTAATACTGGTCAAGAAATTTTTGGTCATATACAAATGTAATGAACTCAGAATATTCCTTTGCAAGAAACTTTGACATTCAAGTTCAGTGTAGTAATATGTTTCCCTTTTAAAAATGACATCACCACATTTAACTAGCATTATCTTTGTGGACTGATACTAGTGAAATTAAATGTCAGAATGTAACACTCAAGGAAAAATCCTCCCATTGGCACTCATGAACACAATGGTGGGGAGGGACAATCACCTTTCAATCTGCTTCCCAAACTGCAGTGTAATCATGAGAGATGCTAAATATAAGTCACTACTTCAATTACATTAATGAAGCTGTACATAGAACTATGTGGAAAAAAATCACTATGTATTCAGGTTTGCAAAAAAAGCAACATATTTCAATGTTCTTGATTTGTTTGCCTCATTGCTGGGCAAAACAAAGTTTTTGTATGTGAAGCATTGTCATTTTTGCATATTTAATGTGCATGATGTGACCACAGATAACTTTGCATAGCTTTGAGTAACTGCAAAAGAACCATACACAAAAAAAGTTCATTAAATATCTAGTGCTAACAAAGCACTGTGCAAGTCTATATATTTCCATTCTTTGAAAACTCTTTAGTTTTGCACTAGAATGATATTTTCTGAGCCAAATTTGCAACATATTTATGACATTGAAAGCAATAAATAAAAGCCTTTTCAATTTGTTAGGCACCTATTCCTGCAAGGTTTGAATGATGAATGTCTAGATTTGAAGAAAGATTTCTACCGATAAGTTACAGAAGCATCTCAGGGACCTGATAGCAATATTAGCTCTGCTTCTTTGAAGGCCTCTAATCACAAGAGGGTAATTTTAATTATTTGCTGCTACATTAAGTAACTTGAATCTAAGTAGTAGAGTTTCAGTTGGGAGGTAGCCTGAGATGTCCCTTTACAGCACTACTTTGAATGAGCTCACAGCAACACTCCAGCAGTCCTAGAATTGGTGATACAGCAGTTTGGCAAGGTTTCCATTCTCACCTTCCTACGAATTTATGCATAGCACTCCCATGGAAGCCGCAGGATTGCTTTTGCAGCAGTTGAATAGTACCAGTGAGGAAGTTTGTTTTCAATTCCTATGCAGTCTTTTAATAGAATAGAACTTCATGGCCAGTAATAGCATCCTGTGCGTAAGAGTGTAAATGTCTCATATCTGGAGTAATAAGACTTATGCACAGAAAGAATATTTGGAATAAAAGTAACTATGACTGATAACATGTCTAAACCCCCAAGACTCTCTCTGAAAATCTCAATCTGTGATGATGGGTAGGATCATGCCAGGAACTGTTAGTGTTTGCATCACGATGTTCCATGCATGATTTTTAAAGTGTTATAACTGTCTTGAAGTGTGATAACAACAGGGTTTGTTTCTCTCTGATTAATATATGACAGTTATGGCCCCTCTATTCTTCTGTTTGGGCTCTGGTGAAGACAAAGTTACCCAGAGTGCCAGTATTTCCAGGAATTAGTGACTAAGGCACTTAGACCAGTAAATTAGATTTTGAGCCTTACTTGCCTTAAAGTTGAATTTCAGGCAAGTCCCCAGTGAGGGACAAAAAGGCATCAGTGAGGGACAAAAAGGCATCTTTTAAGAAGTGGAAGTCCAATCCTAGTGAGATAAATAGAAAGGAACATAAACACTGTCAAATCAAGTGTAAAAATGTAATAAGAAAAGCAAAAAAAGATTCTGAGGAACAGCTAGCCAAAAACTCAAAAGAAATAACAAAATGTTTTTAAGTACATTAGAAGCAGGAAGCCTGCTAAAAACCTGTGGGTCCCTAGATGATCGAACTATAAAAGGAGCAATCAAGGGCGATAAAGCCATTGCGGAGAAACTAAATGATTTCTTTGCTTCAGTCTTCACGGCTGAGGGCGTTGGGAGATTCCCAAATCTGCACCGTCCTTTGTGGGTGATGAATCTGAGGAACTGTCCGGATTGAAGTGTCATTAGAGGAGGTTTTGGAACAAATAGAAAAACTTAATGTTAACAAATCTCCGGGACCGGATGGCATTCATCAAGGGTTCTAAAAGAACTCAAATGGGAAATTGCTGAACTATTATCTGTGGTTTGTAACCTATCCCTTAAATCGGCTTCCGTACCTAATGACTGGAAGGTAGCCAACGTGACACCAATATTTAAAAAGGGCTCTAGAGGCGATCCGGGCAATTACAGACCGGTAAGTCTAACTTCAGTACCGGGCAAATTAGTCGAAACAATAGTAAAGAATAAAATTGTGAAGCATGTAGAAGAACATAATTTGTTGGACAAAAGTCAACATGGTTTCTGTAAAGGGAAATCCTGTCTTACTAATCTATTAGAGTTCTTTGAAGGGGTTAACAAACATGTGGACAAGGGGATCCAGTAGATATAGTATACTTAGATTTTCAGAAAGCCTTTGACAAGGTCCCTCACCAAAGGCTCTTGTGTAAATTACATGGCCATGGGATAAGAGGAAGGTCCTTTCTTGGATTGAGAACTGGTTAAAAGACAGGAAACAAAGGGTAGGAATAAATGGTACATTTTCAGAATGGAGAGGGGTAACTAGTGGTGTCCCCCAAGGATCAGTCCTAGGACCAATCCTGTTCAACTTATTCATAAATGATCTGGAGAAAGGGGTAAGCAGTGAGGTGGTAAAGTTTGCAGATGATACCAAACTGTTTAGGATAGTCAAGACAGAAGCAGACTGTGAGGACTCCAAGAAGATCTCACCAAACTGAGTGATTGGGCAACAAAATGGCAAATGAAATTGAATGTGGATAAGTGTAAAGTAATGCACATTGGGAAAAATAACCCCAACTATCGTACAGTATGATGGGGGCTAATTTAGCTACGACAAATCAGGAAAGAGATCTTGGAGTTATCGTGGATAGTTCTCTGAAAACTTCCACACAGTGTGCAGCGCGGTCAAAAGGCAAATAGGATGCTAGGAATTATTAAGAAAGGGATAGAAAATAAGACCCAGAATATCTTACTGCCCCTGTATAAAACTATGGTACGCCCACATCTTGAATACTGTGTACAGATGTGGTCTCCTCACCTCAAAGAAGATATTTTGGCCTTGGAAAGGGTTCAGAAAAGGGCAACTAAAATGATTAGGGGTTTGGAACGGGTCCCATATGAGGAGAGGTTAATGCGACTGGGACTTTTCAGTTTAGAAAAGAGGAGACTGAGGGGGGATATGATAGAGGTATATAAAATCATGAGTGGTGTGGAGAAGGCCGATAAAGAAAAGTTATTTATTAGTTCCCTAAATAGAGGAACTAGAGGACACCAAATGAAATTAATGGGTAGCAGGTTTAAAACTAATAAAAGAATGTTCTTCTTCACACAGCGTGTAGTCAGCCTGTGGAACTCCTTGCCAGAGGAGGCTGTGAAGGCTAGGACTATAATAGAGTTTAAAGAGAAGCTAGGTAATTTCATGGAGGTTAGGTCCATAAAAGGCTATTAGCCAGGGGATAAAATGGTGTCCTTGGCCTCTGTTTGTCAGAGGCTGGAGAGGGATGGCAGGAGACAAATCGCTTGATCATTGTCTTCGGTCCACCCTCTCTGGGGCACCTGGTGCTGGCCACTGTCGGCAGACAGGATACTGGGCTAGATGGACCTTTGGTCTGACCCAGTACGGCCGTTCTTATGTTCTTATGAATTAAAAATACAAATACATTTATGCAATTGTTTTAAAGTTAGTCTCCTTCCTCTCTAGTAGTTTATGAGTGTGGTAAGCAAGTCTTGTTCAGGGGGTATACTTTTGTATGTGGACATTTTCCTCCCTACATTTGGAGCCAAATGGGTAGGTGTGCTACTTTGGGGTGGGGTCTTCCTCCAAGAGTTTTATTGGGAATTTTATTGGGGATGAATGGAAGTGAATTCAGTTGCTAGTAGAAGTTACTTTAGAGGATGGAGAAGATGACCTCCTCCCATGTATGGAGCAAGCATGGGAAGGATAACAGGAGCCACGTCAGAGGGTGAGAAGATGCCTTTCATTTCAAAGACGATGCCAACAGTGTTTTTAGACAGAATGTGCTGTCACAGTGAGGCCATATTCGTAAACTACAATGTTGTTAGTATTCAGGGACATTGTTTTGGTGCCCTAGGAACTAGGTATCATAACATTATTATTTTAACACTGACAATGGGCTTGCAATGATTGTAGATGCAGCCAATAGGGATAGCTCATCTCAAACAATCTAATGCTAGAAGAACTAAAACAACAAGGAGATGTGATTTTAATCTCTAAGACTGAGGTGAAAACTTTCAAACTTGAGTATATAGAATTAAATAAATAACCTGATTTTCAGAGGTGCTGAACATTGGTTGAGATGGATGTTGAGAGTGCTCAGAACATTTGAAAAATCAGGGCAATTTTACTTGCTTGCCTGGATATAGGTATAGATACTTAACTTTAGGCAACCTAACCTGGTAATGTCAGTTTAATTTCTTAGAGATGGTGACTTTTACACATGTGACCTATCTAGACAATGCTTTATGAAAGGTGAATGACAAGATGAAAATGTGGCTCCGTAAGCCAGCTGTTTAGTCATGGGCCCCTGATCTGTGCTCAGGCCTGTAAATAAAGGTGCAGTGGTTCCTTTCAGTGGGCCTGAGGGCAGGGCAGGCAGCAATGCAAATGCAGTCCCCACAGTCAATAAGGCCCAAGGTCCTAGTGCAGGGCGGGGCAGACAAAGAAACACAGTTCCCCAGGCATGAGAGTGGAGGGGAAGTCTGCCACCCGGTATGTGGGGCTGCATCAGGGATGCTACCATCCCAGCCAAGGGCCCTAGCAATAGCATTCCTCGCTGCCACTGGGGTCAGTGGAGATCCAGCCCGCAACACACTGACACACCCTAGAATGTTATGAGATCAGCCTGATGATCGTTGGCTTCCCCTGGGCTACTTCCTAATTCCCTCTCCACATCTACCTGGCTCCACATCAGCTACTGGTCCTCAGGGTCGTGGCAGTCTGAACCCTTGGGCAGGGTGTAGAAGGTCTCCTCTTCGGAGCAAGGGCCCAGCAGTCCAGGCCAGTCCTCAGCCTCTGCAAGATCCTTCAGGCCCTCCTGGCTTGAGAGATCAGGGCAGGTCTCTGCTTCCTCCAGTGGCTAGGGCCTTACTGAGCTCCTGGACTGGGCTTTTATGCTCCCTGCCCCACCCCTTGGCCCCTGTGGAGTTAAAGGGGCAGGACCTGGCTCAGCCCACCTAGGCTCGGAGAGGGTACTTCCCCCTCGGGGTCAGTGAGCAGCCACCCCTGCTCACTACAGGCTCCAAGTACTAAAATGGGCTTGTTTTTTGGTACCTGGATGTACGATGATGTAAATTCCTTCACAGATTTTTCACCACAACTTCAATACCGTCCATCAGACTCTCTGTAGAGCACTCTGAATCCAGAAAGCATGTATGGGTCTGTGTAGATGACATTCTGTATCATCCTTTCTTACCACTAATGCTATTAAGAAGGGCTGTGTAACTGGTCCATTCCTGTTCAATAGTTTCTATGCAGCAATGCTCAATGACACAGGTATCAGGATATGATTCTGATACTCTAGAAAATTATTCAGTCTGAACAGGCTGCAATATGCCTTGAATATTTTTGAGGCATTTGTTCATGAGGTGTTGTATGCAGATGGCTGCGCTCTAACAGCACTTGCTTAAGAAAAGATACAATTGATTACAGATGGATTCACAGAATCTGCAAAAAGGCACAGGCTGACAACACTCCGAAAAAGACAGAAGTTGTGTATCAACCTGCAACAGGGGAACCCTACATGAAACCAAAAGTCACCAACAGCAACATGCAGCTGAATGCTGTTACAGACTTCTGTTATCTTGGCAGCCCATTGTTGAATGATACTACTAAAGACAAGGAACTGACAATTTGCATCAACAAGCCAGTCCATCATTTGGCAGGCTATCAGGCAAACTGGCAGCAACAAGGTATTAAGGTTCAAACAAAGCTAAAAGTCTATAAAGTTGTTATGCTGTCCGATTTATTATATGGGTGCAAGACATGGACCTGCTACGCAACTTTGTAGACAAGTTCCATTTATGACATCGGCATGCCACTCTCAGTATCAAATGGCACAAGAAAGTTACCAATAATGAGATTCTGGAGTTCAGCCACTGCATAGGGATTGAAGCCATGTTCATTGCATCACAGTTACACTGGGTTGGTCATGTGTTAAGGATGAATGACACAAGAATGCCAAAGCAATTGCTATACAGCAAATGGAAAGTTTGTAACTGCACACAAGACAGCCAAAAGAAATGCTTCAAAGGCACCCTGGAGCATAACTTGAAGCAGTGCAATATTGACATCAACAGCTGGGAGTCATGAGCAACAGATTGATCACACTGGCGACGAGCAGTCAGGCATGGGGTTACTCAGTTTGGGATTAATCACTGTATGGATCTTAAAGCACAGAGGCGGAGTTATAAACAGGGACAGATTCAGTGGGCACAGACTATAATCCCTTTCTTGATATCATGCAACATACGTAGTCAATGTGGAAAGGACTGTCATTCATGCATCAGCCTTTTTAGCCACAGGCATACTGTTGCCAGTTTCAGCTTAGGTCACAAAAGACAACAACAGTCTGTTACAGTGCTAAAAGTGCAAGCACCATGCACATTATGGAACTGGGCAAAGAATATTAATATATTAAACAGAATGATCCATGTTTAAATTTGGATGAGATTACTCTTACATAGCTCTACTTTCCACTCAAATTGATTCTTGAGGGTGAGGTGAGGTAGTTGCTTATGGTTACCAAGTAGTCTTCCACATGGAATTCAACACAGTTCTTGTTTCACATGCAACTGAGGCTAAGAGAATGATTGATTTTGCAATGGATGGATGGATGATTTGATGACTACTTGGATACTTAGTCACAGAAAACCTATTTGCAGAAGACGTCCCTGATTTTGTTTCTGAAGGAAAATGGAGATGCTGACATTGATCTATGAAGTCCTATATACCTTCATGCTTTGATTACTGTACTTGCGTCCTGTCTTCTCATGTGTTTATCTGAGTAACTACACCTCTCCTAGAATACTGCTAGAATACTTAGTTCAGTTGAGACACTGTTACTAAGGTCTTAAATTTCATTTCAATATCCAACTGCTCAAAAAGCCAAGAATCAGGCCCCAAGGAATTATTACATTGGCTTAAAATAATGAGATTATTTTTCCCTTAAAATAAACATTTGGTTCTTTTTATTTTCTTTCTGGTTCCTGAGCTTTTAGAGGGCACTTTATCAAGCTTTTCTCTGCAACCTCAAGGATAAGGTACTTTTTTTTAAAATAGAGATTAATTATGTAATGACGTATTAAGACCTGGAGCTTCAAAAAAGTCCTGAAGCTTACAATAAAATCAAAATAAAAAGAGCACTGACATTTTATGCAAGCAAAATTAACTCCTTTTGATCGTGTCCAAGAAGTCTAGGCCTGCCCAAGATGAATCACATCCTGTGTTACACTACTGCTGACAATGTGAGCAAGACACCTCTTCCACAAAGCCCTACTGCCCACTCCTTGAGAACTGAAGCAATGTTTGTTGCTTTTTCTGAATGATGCACCTCTCCTGGCATTTGTAAAGCTGCTACCATATCCTCCATACATACATTCTGTCATCACAACAACTTCAAATGAGGATACAAACTTTGGAGAGATCACATGCCAATCACTGTTTAAACAGACTCCATGTCTCATCACTTATGATATCGTTTGTGATTAAAATACACATCTGGATCCACATCTCATAGAATAACAGTTATAATACAGGCAAGTAACTGTTATTTATTTTAATCTATGGGGAGGTGAAAATGAAGATCCACCTTAAATGCTAACAATGCTTCAAGACAGATGAAAATAAATCATAATTTCCTGATTTAATTTATTTTTTTGGCTTTGAGATGCAGACAGGGAAAAGGAAATGAAGTAGAAATAACAAGTGGCATAACATAATCAAATTCTCTCTGAGGAACTTAGCAGACCATCTGGTTTTAGATAACATGAACTAAAGATAATATTTAGGAATGAACAAGTAGTGAGTTCATTTAGAAAAGTATCACTAGGAAAAGAAATATGTTACCAGCACAGTCAAAATGGAAAAAGCAACAGAATTGTTTTCATCTTTTTTCTATAAACAACATTGCTATACTTTATAGAAACTGCTTATGATTTGAAAGGTACTTTGTCCTCCTGAGAGTGAAAATACACATTTCAGATTCAAGTTAATTTGAAAACTTACAGCAAAAAAAGAGTGTTTTTTAAAGGTAATTTCTCTTTAAAGAAATAATTTACTCTTTTTTTTAAACCATTCCATTTACAAACAAATGTCTCCAGTGAAAATGGTTTGACACAAATAGTGTATAAATGCAAATATATAACTAAAACAAGCAATATTCTTGTATAAGTATGATTTAGAGGAACAATTCAGTTCTGTGAAAACATAAAATCACTGTCAATGTCTTTTAAATTATATAGCTTCAGTAGCAATGGAAGAACTATTACTCCCCACAATAGATGCTTCTTTCAGCTGCCCCAGTTTGGATCATAACAGCAGTAGTACATAAGTGTGGAATTCTATTTATTCTGGAATTCTAGATTATAAAAAAAGAATTTTGCAAGGACAGTGGCTGTTGATAAGAAAATAGCACAAAAATGGGCTAGACCTTTGAGACAGCTTCCTCTAGCATTATAGATACAAAATCAAATTGCTGCAGGTTTAGAAAATGGGAGCTGCTGAATTTCAACAGATATAGACAATGGTGATGGGTAAAACAGATTTTTTTCTCATTTAATTTTTTTTAATTAAGAGCATTTGGCAGCCCCAATCCATCTTATGTAAAGTAATTGGCAGCCATGGATGATAGATCAGCCTACAAGCATACTCACGTGCTTTCACACAGATGGCACATTGGTGCTCTGCATTTTATAGACCCCACACTCAGGAAGAGTTTGTGATCTTGTGAACCCTAGCACTCCAGAATAAATAGGGAGCATGGAAACTACCAGGTCTATAGCAAAGAAGGGGAAAACGAGTTCAACTCAATGCTGCTCCATTACACAGTTGTTCTGTAGGGGCTTGGGAGAAAGAAATGGGAATACAGGACTCCACAGCCAGGGTTATAGAACTGGGTTGACACTGGATTGACCTCATTTTTTTGGGGTGGGGTATGTTTCATTATTGTGATGTCTAGTTATTAATATTACCCATAGAGGAAGATTTTTGATGAAGATCCAAACACACCCTTTTTATTGTTCAGCTTTTGTTTTGGTGAAAGTTGTAGTATAAATCTGAAAATGACAAGCAGTGAGGAAGAATTTACCCCACGCCTTTCCAGTATGTACAGTGCATATGCAGAGTGAGATTTTTTTTCCCAATCACCTTCGTACTACACCAAATGTTTAAGGTAATGCAGCTTTCTATTGTGCATCCATTCCAACCATCTAAACCCCTTGAATGTTCAGATACTGTAGATCACTTTAGTAAAATGTCTATCAATATTCCTTTGACCATTTCATAACTAATTCTCTTTCACACAATTTAAAGGGTTTTCCAGAGCCTTCTAAAGTTCTGCTTGTTATTTGTGGAGATGTAATTTTTTTTCTATTGAAACTGTTTGAAATTCTAATCTTAATTATGTCAGATTGCTGATTGACTTTTTTTCTATTATCAAACAACATATATTTTAAGACAGGCGTGTTCTAAAGCAGGGTTTCTCAACCCATGGAGTGAGACACAAAATTGGGCTGCCAGAATGTTTCAAAGAATCATGTGGTGTCTCCTGTCCCAAAGGGCTGACTGGACTCACCTCTCTGCTGCTGGCACTGAAACATCTGGAATCCCATTGCCACTCAGGATTAGCCCAGACACCATCATGATGGGAGTCTGAGCAGGCCAAATTTGTGTTAGTGGCACTGCCACCTCATGATGCAGGACACAACTCCACTCAGAAAGCTGGCCCATTTGTGGGGAGTGGCCAAATCAGAACAGTGCTGCAACCACAGTGCAATGTCAAGAGTCAAACCAAGCCAGCAGGAGTGCAGGAGCTGTCTCAGTGGAGTGAGTGCCAGAAAGGAGCCAGCCCTGCCACTGGGATGGGGGCAGGTCAGAATCCAACCAAAACCACAGCAGGGCAGTAACCATGGCAAGGCAAGAGGCGCAGCTGCCCAGGGTGCAAAGCCATGATGGTTTGGTCAGTCTAGTCCCACACAGCAGGATCAGGGTAGGAGCACCATCTCCATCCCAACTCACCTCAATAGTCTACCCAGCTAGTCTGGGTTTGGAAGGTGAAACCCAAATAACTGGGGGCGGGGGGATGTGACCCTCTGTGCTTCCCCCACATTGTGTCTGTCGGGGGTACTAAGATGTTTGCACACTATTTACTGGGTCACAGCAAGCCACAAACATTTATAAATGGGTCCTGAGCCCAAAAAGGTTGAGAACCACTGTTCTAAATGCCCAATCCAGCTCCCACTGAAGACAGTGGTTTGACTTCAGCTGAAGCAAGACTGGGTCTCAATACAGTACATGCCTACAATTTAGCAAACCATACTATCTATCAGGGGGTGTTTGGTCCTGCCATAAGTGCAATAATTGGACTTGATGACCTCTCAAGGTTCCTTCCAGTTCTGTTATTCTATGCTTCTATGATTCTATGCTATGGTGACTGTGACAGATAAGGCAGCTCTATGCAGAATCATTTGGATATCCTATTATATTAAGTTTATGAATGGTTCCTGTATCATTGCTGGCCAGAGATTATATTCATCTGAAGGGTTACCAGCTCACTGAGGCACTAAGAACATTGAGGGGTGAGATTGAGGTTAATCACTGAAACCGTACATGCCTCCAGAGATATTAACCCTGGAGGATGCTTGCCTGTACTGACATGTGGCCTTCATTTGCATGCCACAAACCAACAGCCCTGGGGGGTTGTTCCAATCCAGAAGGATTGGAAGGAATGACACCGTCCAGAGCTCTTCACTGGAGTACGTCGTGCCTTCTGGTAGGATTTTAGTAGAGCACATAGGAACTTTAATTGTTTTACAAGTTTTCTCTGTAATTCTTTTACCTTAAGGATAAGATGCTTGCTTAGAAAGAGCTGTGTGGTAACTTTTAACTGCTGGCAATGCACTGTTTATAGGGCTTGGAAAGAAAGCAAAGCATAGCTATTGGCCTGTAGGCAGACTGGATTTCTAGGGATATCACAATATAAAGCAGGGGTCTCTGCAACCATAAAGTGCCGCTTCTCTACAACCAGCTGTGGAGCTTCCTGCTGCTCCTCCAGCCCATGCCTCCCTACTGGCCCTGCTCCAGGTCACCAATTCTCCCAGACCAGACACCATTTCCTGTACTGATGTCCGGTCCATCTAGTCTGGGCGAGTTGGTCCCTTTCTCCCACAGCTTGAGCCCTGCCCCTCCAAAGGGGGTACCGGTGCTGGGCTGCGTAGGGCACCAGCACCGGTAGGGATGACCTTGCACTTATGGCAAAGTTACTGGATCAGGTTTGTAGCAGTGATGGAATAAACTGCTGGCTTGTAAAGTCTCTGGTAACTTCAAAAAGATTGGAGCAACCCACTGGTTGGAATGCTCCTTTTAAGTGTAAGTCCACAGTCCAGAGATCAGAGCAGGAAAGAGACAAAATGGAGAGACTGCACTCAGTCTTCGTTTGTGGGAAAATATAGGCACAAGATGGAGTCCAGGGTCACATGAGCAGGTCACATATCTTTTCAAACTACAGGTCACGACCCAGTTCTGTTGTGGAATGTCAGGCACTGGGTCTCATTGCTGCAGGGGGATCAGGTGACCAGTGGGGTGCTAAGGCAGGCTACCTGCCAGTCCTGGCATCACAGACTGTGCTGCACCCCAGAAGCAGCCATCAATAGACTCTTACGTGTGGGAAGGAGGAGAGAGCACACAGGGCTCTGCGCACTGCCCCTGTCCTGAGAACTAGCTCCTGTAGGCTGGGAACACTCTTGTAGGCTGCGAATATGCTGCTACGGCTTGTGGGGTGCAGCATGGTCTGCAGTGCCAGGAGAGAAAGGAGACCTGCCTTAGCACCACTGACAGGGAGCTGCTCAAGGTAAGCCCCTCCTTCCACTGCCCAAAGCTGGCATTCCCTCCTACAACCCAAAGCTCTCATCCTCAGCAGCATTCTGGAGCTTACACTCTAGCCAAATCATGTTGGGTCATGGGCATCAATGATTTTCTTCAACTGGGTCATGATAAAAGAAGTTTGAAAACCACTGCTTCACATGATATACTTTCCAATGCTTCAGAGGGGTAGCTGAGGATACTTATACTTTGTACAAAATATACTGCAGTTGTCTAACAGCCACAATATTCATTATGTAAATGGTGATGTTTCAGTCATACAGCATCACACATACCATGTGCATTAAATGCAGAATACCATCATAGACCAACAAATCTAAAAATGGATGTAATATTTGTTTTTAATTTTCCCTTTTACATATTGGTAATATACGTTTTTGTTGACACTCAAGGTAAAATTGAATAGCAGAGGGAAAGAAATTCAGTGTCATTTCAAAATCTATCTTTGTCCTAATAAAATACAGGTTGAATCTTTCTAGTCCAGCATGATTTTAGTTAGCCAGATGTCCACTTATGGGTGTGGCCAAGTTTTCTGTGGTCCCATAAAATTTGTTTACAGCCACCAGTCCTGGTTCTCAAAGTTCTGTGTTGTTATTTAGCTCTAATGCCTCTAGACAATATTGACCTACCGTGATCCAGTAAATTCTCTGATTTTGTAACAGTCAGGTCCCAAAGGTGCTGGACTAAAGAGGTTCAACCTGTATATTGTTTGCATAGTTTCTGGAAATGTCCAAAAGAACATATGTGAGCTAAAGATGGACACATCCATCTTATCTGTGAATTTACTTATTTCAGTTAATATACTCCAATCCCTTTACTTTATAACACTGGGAGCAGAAAGGCAAGGGATGATGGTGTGATTTGGCAATGTTTCCAATAGCACAGAAGAGGAGCATGTTTAGACGCTAGCCTGGAAGACGTACAAACTTCACCTCTCTCCCTCTAGCTCCAAATGTAGATAAATAGTATTATAACATTTTATAGAAATTTTGTATTGCTCATTTTATAATGTCTTGTAGAAACTTTGTATTATAATGTCTTATTGAAACAGTGTACAAACTTCATATTGTCTTATAGAAACGTTGTATTAGCCTTATAATGTAGTTTTATAATGCTTTATAGAAACTTTGTATTAAGTCTTTTTATAATGTTACAGTCCTTAGGAATAATCAAGGTAAAGAAAATGTCTTTGTACTAGAAGTAGAATAGATCTTACCCCTTTAACTTGAAAGTGGTTCTCTTATTGATGAGTGAGGCGTGAATGAATGAGGCATGGAAGACAAGAATGTTCCCAGCCATTCAAGGGAAGGTAACAATTTGGAAGCATTAACAGTTGCAACAGTTGAAAAGGGGAAGCATAGGAGCCAAACCCAACAACACCAAGACACTGTCAAATGGGCTCATTGTGAAAGGATCAGACATATGGACAGCCTTGGAGTCAAAAGCAAGCACCCTCTTTTGAAGCAAACTTGGAGTTAAAAGCAATCCTCCTCCTTGTAGATAATGTGGTAGCACTGGGGATAACATCCAGAAGAAGGTGCCGCAGATCCAGTTAAGAACTAACTGACAACATGAGAGGGAAGATCCTATAAATGTGGTGCGTCTTACATGGGACCCTGGGTCTTGCCAACATCGGAGCAATGGTTCAGACTGAGAGAAGCCTGGCTCTTCACTTCCCCTCCTTCATTTAACTCACCTGGCCAGTGAAGTTAAGGGGGGCAATAAGTTGGTAACTAAGCAATGACAAGATGGAGTGTGTGTGTGTGTGTGTGTGTGTGAGTGCATGAGTATACTATATTATATGCATGTAATACAATAATGATATATTACCAATAAATGTGGCATTTTGCCTTATTCCCCTGAAGAAGATCCTGTGCAATTCTTTAAGAACACCACAAATACAGGTGCTATTGTAAGGACTTTTCTATTATAACGGACTCCAGTTTGTTTCAACAAACTCCATCTTGGATTGTGCTCTGCACAGAAGCAAGTAAAACCAGCTTCGACCTGTTTTTCCCGCCAAAACTGGAAAACACCTCAGAGGTGCACTACACTGCACACGGAACAGGACAGTTTTGCACACGGCACAGAGATAATGCACTGAGCCCCCTTACTGCTTTTCCCGCCTAAGAAACTTTAAAAGAACTGTCACCTGAGGGGTCCGGGCTCTTCTCTTCCTGCTCTTCCTTGTGCCATCACCCTTCCTCTGGCCCTTGGTGCGCCACAGCTTCTTAATTATCATGTGTCCACTCTTCATAGTGAAGGCTTGAAGGCGAGACCTACCATCAGGCTGCAGGATAGAAGCTGCGCGAGGGATAGGAATCTCTGAGCTACTGTGGGCACCTCCCTCTACAGCCCCTACCGAATGGTGGGGATTTGTGTCTAGGGGACATCCAGCAGAGTTCTTAGGTTCCTTTGCCTCATTCCAGAATCCTAGTCCTTGTGGTGAAAGCCCTTCGGAATCTCAGGGATCCGTGATTAACCCGAGCCGGAATAACATCTCCGGGGATCACCTAGTGTTCCTCCTGAACAGCAGGTTTCCTGCTGAACGGTAGAAGGTCCTAACCTTGCTTCTTCCCCCTCCATCCATCAAAGTGAAGTACCATCTTCCATTGAAGCCATATACCTGTAAAGTATTTTAACTACTTACCTCATTGTAATTGGGGAATCCTTTGCTATCTTCTTTTCTCTTCCAGTTTGAGGGTGTGGGCTTGGTTTATAACTGGTTGTACTGGGGTTGATGTCAGTGTCACATGCTGTGTATTGTTTCAAATTCTTTAATAGATTGGTTAAATTTACATTCGAGTTGCGTTGTTATTTCGGCTCAATTAATCCACTGGTGATAGCTACAGTTGTCAGGGAACCTGTACTTTTGGTGTCAGGAACAAAAATCATAAGATCAGATCCTAGTTTTAACCTTAAGGCTGCGTGTAGACTGGCATGATTTTGCGGAAATACTTTTAACGGAAAAGTTTTTCCGTTAAAAGTATTTCCGCAAAAGAGCGTCTCGATTGGCACAGATGCTTTTGCACAAAAAATGCTTTTGCACAAAAGCATCCGTGGCCAGTATAGACGCGATTTTTGCCATCGGGGCTTTCTTATGCAAAAAATTCCTTCCCTGTCTACAGTGGCCCTCTTGCGCAAGAACACTTGCGCATGAGGGCTTTTTCCCGAGTGGGAGCGTCAGAGTTCTTGTGCAAGAACACTGACAATCTTACATTAGCGTAGACAGCTGGCAAGATTTTGCGCAAAAGCGCCTGCTTTTGCGCAAAATCTTGCCAGTCTAGACGCAGCCTAAGTGTTATCGTTACTGAGTTCCTGGGTAACATTATTGCCACATATGCTTCTTGGGCATGGAATATAACCCTTCAGCTGTACCTTTCAATGAGTCCCCTCACCCAGGGGGATATAAAACAGTTCAAACAAAAGAGAAAATACTTCGAAGGCCCACAAGAGGCCAGGTCTCTTCCCTTATCCAAAGTGGTGGAAGGCAACTTTCAGACTCTGTAGGAAGCTGCAGAATCCACCCTCCTGCCTGGCAAAAGGCCAAGAGCTAGTACCAGGGATTTCAACAAAAGAAACAAACTGGCCTGTCTTCTTTCCTCAGAGGACTTAAGGTAGCAGCACTCTCAAACTGATCCTTAGCAAGTAACACCATGCCCCAGTCTGGAAACACTATACCTTTTTATATGGATAACTACATACTTTCTGGCACTACATTTTGTTTTTGTTTTTTTTCCTTCCCCCTTGTATTTTGTGGTGGTTAAGTTATCCTTGCTCTACTGGTACAGGTTAGTGATATAGAGATAAACATTTTAAAATCAGCAAGACTTGAAAACTTGTACCCAGGAGTCCTATAAGAGAAAAGTGCATAAAAGACCCACAAAAATGATGGCTGGAGAAACTCAAAGATTTCAATCTTTTTAGATGTTCAAAAAAGATTAAGAGGTGACTTGATGACAGTGTATAAAATACATTAATGTGGAGAAAATACCAGGTCCTAACAGGTTCATTAATCTAGACGAGAAAGGCATAATGAGAATCAATGGCTGGAAGCGAAAGCAATACAAATCCAAATAGGAAATTAGGCAAAATTGTTTTAACCAGGGAGGGTGATTAAACACTGGAACAAGCTACCAAGGTAAATGGTGGATTTTTCATCTCTTGATGTCTTCAAATGAAAATTGGATATCTTTCTGGCAAATGTGTTATGCTTTAGACAAGTTATTGGATTCAATAGAGGGGTAACAGGATGAAAATGAAATACCTGTCAGACTAGATGATCTAATGTTCCTTCTAGGCTTAAACTATGAATCTCTGCTTGCTTTACAATGCCTCCCCAATTGGTCTAGGTTAGTTCTTTTTAAGGGCTTGTCCCGAGGCCTGCTGCGCCACACAGATGTGGCAGGTTGGATCTGACACACTGGTTCTGAACCAGCTTGGAATTTGAAGAGGGCAAAGATGGCCAAAAGCCCTACCTTTCTGTGGACTGAGAGGGCTCTGGCATATCTCTTCGAACTGCAGCATAGAACTTCACCTTTTATTCACACTGATTTGAAGGTTTATTAAAATCAGAGGTGGAGCAACATATCTTTTAACAATGAGAATTTATGTCCAAGAAAATTTTCTGAGACAGACAGTAATACTGCACAGCAGCAGTTCATATAGCAAATCTCTCATAGGTGTGAAAGAAACATAACAGTGACTTTCAGTAAAAAGGTTGTATGTACATATAAGAATTAATTAGATTAAAAATAGACCTTTTTGAATTTTTTAGAGAATGTTTCAAATTTCTGAAATTTTACAGTGGTTTCAGACAGTGATTGAAATGAAAATTTAAAAAGTGATTACATGTTCTTATGGAAGTTCAACTGCCAAGTATTGCTTTCCTCATCAAGTCCCATTAAAATGACAACATTTTACAATATAATTTTTGAAAGGTAAAACACTGGCACAGCAAAATAATGCCCTTTTCAAATGCCTGCCAGGCACAGTAGACATACTGTAACTGGGACTAATCATTTATATCACAATGAAATGTATGTATAGAGGATTTGTTAAAAGGTATGGCTATCTGTGGAAAATATGTCCTCATAGTTTGCAGCAAAGTGTTACTGGCCGACAGAGATGTATATTCATTGATCTGCCTAGATTCATATTAAGCATTAAGCACTGCAGACAGAATACAATAGAAGCCCTATTTAGTGAGTCAACAGCAAGATGGGGAGTCAACAGGAAAAGAAAAACAGCAGAGAGAAAGAGAGCTTTGTCTAGGGGTACACTTCAGAGGCCTATTGAACTATAACTCGGGACAGCATCCCATTGTTCATCACTGAAGGAGCAAAGAAGACAATGCTTTGTATTGGTAATGCTGGCAGATTGCTTTAGGTGATAAATTACTTTAGATAAAGATTGTTTTATATTAACCTTTTTGTTTCCATTATCCTTACTCGGTATTGCTGAAATCTTAATCTTTGATAATAAACATAGACTTGTTTCACTATAAATATGTCTCTGTGCTGTGATGTAATAAAGGATCTGATCCTGAGTTGTACTAATCAAGCTATGTGTACACTGTTCCCTTGGGATCAGCAAACCTAGTGCTTATTGTGAATGTCCAAGGCCAGGGCCAGGATTGAGTGACTGGCATACAGCAGATTGTGTACCAAATGCCTGCAAGTTCACTTTGCCTATGAGACACAGTTAAGGCTGACAGAGCTCTGGAATTGTTGGGTGGCTAATGGACTAGTCAGGTCTAAGAACTGACAACCACTTAAACACCAGCAAGTCTTTCTCTTGCTGCACCAGGGAGGTAAGATGGTGACTCAAGTCTTGGGCACCAGGAGATGGGGACACATCTGGTTTATTCAGAAACAGCAATCCTCAGCTATTATAATGCACTTTTCATCTAACAAGTGCAAAAACCAAAATGAATGACAATATTTTCAAAGTTGAACTCAAGCTTATTTGCTTTTCTTTTTCCGTTATCTCTAACACACAATTACAAGTTTGTTAACCTACATTGTGATTATTTTTTACCTAGTACATTATAACAGCATTAAAAACATACTCATCTGCAAGAACCATTCATTCATTTACTAAATAAAAATACTAATCAAGGCATCAAGGATTATAGTGTAACCAACAGTTATTGACCTTATTCTTGATACTAGTGATGCATGAAAAACACAACAGCTCATAGTCTGAAATAAAAATATATTTAAAATCCACCGAAAACATTAAATTTTGCAATAATAGATTTCAATACATTAATGAAAGTGGAAATATGTTAATGAGAATGAGATTAGAAATTATGAAGAAATTACTTGAAAGGCTTCTGAATTAAAATATTCATATTAATTAATAACAACATGATGCATACATCATCAGTCCTCCTTCTGAAACTACTACACTTAATTTTATATTAAATCTATGAGCCATTGAGGAAAACGTGCCTAAGGTACATCAAGGAGTTTGGGACTCCTAAATCAAAAGATCTTGACATTGAGTCTCTGTGTTTTTGTGTTATTTCCCATTCTTCTTTTCCATGAGTGTGAATTGTAATGTTAATGCCATTTAAGTTTTTCATGTGGGGTGGGGGGATTCTGCATGAGAATTCTGATAGGACAATCATAGTTTATCTTAAGATAAAGGCAGGGCTGAGGGGGAATGATACCACAGAGAAAGGCCATTTCCTAGCCATTCCTCCACAATCTAATACAGCCCCATCTACATTTGAAACCTATCCGGGCATAACTACTTTGATTAAGAGTATTAAAAAAGCACAAACGTTAGTAAAGAAATAGGTGGCATCTGCTAAGGCAAAAACTATGGAAGTTTTGAATGCCTGTCTTGAAACTAAGGAGAATAAGAAAAATACATAGACTGAGAAAGACACTTGATAAGGGAACTGAAGACATTGGTGAGATACAAGTAATTAAAGAAGAAAATGGAAATATGTTAATGAGAACAAGATTAAGGCATTATGAAGAAATTACTTTGAAAGAAAGGAATAAAAAGAAAGAAAACCATCACAGAGAACTACACCATAAAAAAACCAAACCAGGGTCTGGTAATAACAGCCCTAGAAGAAGTTGCAATATGAAAAGTTAGAAATCTCTCAGCCCTGATAGCATATAAGAAGAAAAAATAGAAATGTCTGAGGCAAGCAGGTGTTACTGAAGATAGACCATGCTGAAATAATTGTTTAATTCATCACAAGGTCTGAGAAAGATGCCTAATGCATGGGGCGAGCATACATTAATAACAATATTTAAGAGAAAAGGAGACATGCATGACTATGATAACTACCATGGCAGTAAACTCATGAGCTACACTGTGATCATCTGGGAGAAAATGTTTGATAAGAGATTTTGAAGACAAGTAAAGGTCAATGACAATCAATTTGGATTTGTTCCAAGCAAGTCAACAATCTTTGTATTAAGATTGCTTTTGGAAAAATACAGAAACTAGAGGGAAAGTCTGCGTGTAGAGAAACATAATAGTTTCTACTAAAAGTTGGAGCCTATCTAGGCTTGACACTAAGTCTCTTTGTTGTTCATGCTAGTACTTGATGCACTTATAGAAAACATCTGGAGAAGGGACCCTGGCACATGCTTTCTTCAGAAGATGTAGTGCTTGTGTGTGGGGTGGGGGGCGGAGAGGTGGGAAATGGAAAGTGAAATAAAATTGAGAGAGATGGAGGTACATACTTGAAAGAAATGACATGGAAATCAGCAGAAATAAACTGGAACATGTAGTCTATAGATTGACTGAGCCCCTGCAGGTGAACTCAATGACAAACTTATAAGCAGAATACAATAGGCTTGGAGTAAATGGAGAAAACTGGTCATAGTGGTCTGTGATAAGAGAATGACAGGATCTGCAGGGTACAACCTGGAATTGGAGTACTGCTTGGCTCTTTAACTGTCCAGCCTGGTCAGTCTCCCACAGTACTTTTCTAGTTACAAAGAGCAACCCCCTCCAGGTGCTGTTATAACTTAGCACAACAACATATAGAGTCTCACAGCTAGCATAAATGCTCCCTGAACCACTAATAAATAACATGAGAGAAAGGCACCAGCAAATCGCCCAAGCCACCAACCTTTCACCCCCAAATTGTACCTGGTCAATGCAAGTTATTACCTAGTCCAGCCCTACCTCGATATGGAGAGGCCACAACCTAGCCTTTTTGTACTGAGCTGAGATTTTCTAAGCACTTCAGCCAAAACACACTTTGACAGGGCATTCCATATTCTTTATGGAAATATGCTATGAATACCAGTATGACATAAATGGAATATGCCTGAGACACAATATTTCATATGAGATATCACTGGAAGGCTTGTATCCCAGTCAATATGATTATCCCATGTTTATCATGTATCATTCCTGTATCTGAAGTTAGAAATATGAAGAGTAAACCTGTGTTACTAACATAGTCATGCTAAGTGAAGGCCATTAGTAATACTCAAGGAACTTAATGGCCCAATACTCAGGACAATGATCTGTGAATAGATTTGTTTCTCCTGTCAGTTTGTGGCATGGGGGCTATGATTACTCCTACCAAAACATGTTGGTATTCATTTTGAGTGCTGTATTTTTCTGCAAGAACAGAGGAAAAGTTGAGACTGAACACTAAGGATTCCTGTCTTATGAAAAACCAATTTAAACATGGGGAGTGAGGTAATCTTGGCCTTCAGTTCTCCCTGGTTACCCTACCAAAGATGAATGCATGAAACATCTAAGACTAAATCAGAGAAGGATTGGCCCAGGCTAGAAGGCTTTCCAGTCAGTGAAAGAAGCTTATTACAACAACCTTAAGAGTGAGATTTTACAAGTATTGTATGGATCACTGTACAGCATAAGAAGGGCTTATCTAGAGCTGAGCTCCCAGAGGGATGTAGGTATCTGAATAACTGAGACAGACATCTCACTGTGATGTTTTCACCTAAGGTCCGCAGCTTTGGGGGTATGATCCGACCCTGTGTCTGTGTTGCAGCAGGCTAGCATGTCTGATTCAACAAGACAGAGTATTGGGGGGACCAAGCTGGCAGGGAAAACAGGTGCAGAGGGGTCTCAGCGCCTCAGGTGACAACATCAAAAGGGATCCATACCTTTCTCACACACACCCTTTAAGTAAAATATAGAAGTTTTATTTACTACAGAAAGATTAAGTGATTATAAGTGGTAGGCACAAAAGTTCAGAGATAGTTACCAAAGAAAATAGAAGGTAAGTGCATAGTTTGAATTTTAAATCTTGCTTTCATGAAGCAGTATTTGTATCAAGCAGTTTTCTGACCCCACTGGA
The DNA here is from genome assembly GCA_019425775.1 of Rafetus swinhoei. Classification (NCBI taxonomy): domain Eukaryota; kingdom Metazoa; phylum Chordata; order Testudines; family Trionychidae; genus Rafetus; species Rafetus swinhoei. The sequence goes on from CM033449.1 coordinate 46,830,070, forward strand.
TGTTGCAGGTAAGTTATGTTTCTTGATCCACAGACTTGCCCTTGAAGCGTGGGACCAGTCTCCTCAGTTCAAGTCTTTGTCTTCCCAGCATTCTTGCTGTTCCCAAAGGAGACAGATAAAAGCATGATACTTTTGTCTTTGTCTTTATATCCTCAGTCCATGTGCATGGAAAACACTAGCGAGAACATGTCCTGGTGGTCTTTGCTGAGTCAGTGGGTGGAGCAATCCCCATTGTATGGTGTTTCTCCTACAGAATTATAAAATCCTTGTTGATTAATGGTCACTTAATGTTCTCCTGGGAGCGGATCGCCATCTTTGTTGTTGCTGGGGCAATAGTAGTAGAGACTCAAACTTGCAACATATTTCTGTAAAAACCATATAGCAAAATCTCTTAATTTCATACAAACTAATGATATACATATTTGACAGAACAATGGTATTGAACAGAACATGACCTTTCATATGATATCTTAAATGGCATGCTTTGCATGAACTATACCAATTATAAGACGGGGTGAATGAGGGTCCCAGGTTACTGCTTTGAGGTACAGGGCGTCCCCGCTATAAGTTGCCCCAATATGCATCTGTTCCGCACCAAAGTTGTTTACACTTGTAGGAACTGATGCATTATAAGTCCACCCATTCTCCGCTCTTAAGTCCTGCAAAAAAAAAAAAAAAACCCAATTTACACAAACAGAAGTCAGTCACGGAAAAAAAATTTCCCCGCTTTAAGTTGTTTCGCTATAAGTCCAAGTTTTTCGGAATGTATCTTGGATTTATAGCCTGTACAAAGTGCCAAACCTACCAAACTGAAAAAGCAAGCTCTACAAGACAGAAATTTGGCCTACCCCTTTCAATGGCTCCAAATGCTAGACACTGAGGAAGAGAAAGGGGCAAATCTTGAATTCAGTGGAAATGAAAATATTAAGATGGATGCTTAGATGTCCTTATGAGGATTATAGAAAAGCTATGGGAATTCAGGCTTAGCACATGAAAAGTAGATTATATAAGAAACAAGGTAAAAAAACTTGCAAACACAGGTTAAGAGAAAGGCTGGAAAGTTCAAAACTAGGTAACTGAAGACAGCATATAAAATGATTTGATTAACTGTAGAATTTCCTAGGAACTGCTTCAAGACAGGCTGCAGCAAAACAGAAGCTAAGGAAGACAAAACTACACACAAATGAGACTACAAGAAAGAGGACTAGTTGGTCGTAGTGCAATTTTTTAAACCAATATACTTTAACACAGAAAAGCCCTAGAATGGACGCAGGTATACCTGTATAAAAGTGTCTTATACCAGTATAGTTATTCCTCTTTCTGTATGGAAATGCACCTTTATACCAGTATAATGGTACCCATGCTAGGAGGTTGTAGCGCTTGAACTATATTGGAATAACAATGTAACAGTATTAGGCTATGTCTACACATCCAGAATTTTTGTGCTGTCAGTTTCATTGGTGATAGGAAACCAGTAAAATAAAAACACTGATAGTGTAGTCACTCAGGGTATGTCTACACTGCCACCCTAGTTCGAACTAGGGTGGCTAAGGTAGGCATTCGAACTTGCAAATGAAGCTTGGAATTTAAATATCCCGGGCTTTATTTGCATGTTCACGGGCGCCGCCATTTTTAAATGCCCCGTAGTTTGAACTCCCTGCCTGCGGCTACACGCGGCACGGACTAAGTAGTTTGAATTAAAGCTCCTAATTCGAACTACCATTACTCCTCCTGCAATGAGGAGTAACGGTAGTTCAAATTAGGAGCTTTAATTCGAACTACCTAGTCCGTGCCGCGTAGCCGCGGGCAGGAGTTCGAACCACGGGCATTTAAAAATGGCGGCGCTGGGAACATGTAAATAAAGCCTGGGATATTTAAATCCCGGGCTTCATTTGCAAGTTCGAATGCCTACATTAGCCACCCTAGTTCGAACTAGGGTGGCAGTGTAGACATACCCTCAGGGTCACAAGCATCAGAGTGTTCACATTTGCACCTCTTCCATTTGCAGCACTTCCATTGCTGATGAGATCAGAATCCGGAGGGTGACTACCCCACTGTGTAGCTCTTATAGGAGGGGGGTGATCACAGGGCATCCTGAGTCCCTACACAGCCTCTTCTCCCCAGGCTCTGAATTGCTGCAAGCATGGGATCATGTGCTCTGTAGAGAATTCATTGCCACCTGGCTAGATGAGAAGTGACCACTTTCCAGGGAAATAGGAAGGGTAATTTGAAAATTCTTGGGACTTTGCAAAGGAAGGGGCAAATGTCTGTTAACCTGGCATCAGAGTAGCAGAGATATCTGGAGTGGTCACTTAGGAGGCTAAAAGCTGTGGCTACAGCAAAAATTTGTCTTCATTTGCACATCACTGCATCACCAGTAAGAGCTATATGCCTGTCGTGGAGATAGTTTTCTTTCTGTGGTGAAACTTCTTTTACCACAAAAAATCATTGGCAAATATAGATGCGCCACGGTTTTTGTGCAAAAAGAGGACTTTTTCCACTTTAAATGGCAAATGTAGACTTGCTCTTTGTACTCATATAGTAGGTACTGGTCTAGTTAAAGGGATAAAACTTTCTAGTGTGGATAAGCCCAAAGTCTTATCCTTATGGTGCACAAGGGAACTGGGTGAAAAGAAATTTCTACAGAGGTAACATTCATTCCTTCCATTCCCAGACCAAATCAGCCTGCCATGGAACTCTGTGCTCTCAGAACAGAAAGTGATGATAGGACCAAATGTCAGTATTATTTGTATTTTTAAAACACAGAAAAAAGCAATGGGATTTAGGCTACTGATTTACCCATCAGCTGGAAAGAACAGGAAACATAAGTGTGAACCAACAATATGGGGGCAGGGTCATAAGACTCTGTTTGGGACGAGGTGGTGATTATCACGGGCAATGAATTTTGAGGAAATTCACTGTGACAAAATTCTTGTTAGCTATTTGTTTACATTTCAAAGGCTATCTCTACAAAGAAAATAACCCAAATTCACACAACCTTTAAAAAATAATGAAAAGTGCAATATAATATATGTGAATGCTTATATAATTGGGGAAATCTTCAAGTTAATTCTGGGAGTCATGATAAAGAGGCCAGATATTATGAAAGAACTGAAATATTTTTTTCTTATCTAAAGGAGATCACTTCTAAAGCAGTTAATCACTGAGATGGATGCAACAAATTCTATGTTTGGCAACAAGGAGGCTTTCCCCTTTTGAGGAATTAACCTTTTAGCCATTAAAGCATCTCCTACTTCCTTCATCTTCTGAAGAGAAAATGGATCCGGATCCTTCAGTAAATATTTTGCAATGAACAGACAGGCTCTTCCTAGCAAAGCACATATGGAGCTTACTTACTACGAAGAAATAAGATATAGGGTAAGGGGTGAACCTTATTGAAATATCAGTTCTGAACACCCTGGAACTTTGGGGAAGCTTGATCTATATTTGGATTCAAACTTTTAAACTACTGTACAAAGCGTAGGGCACTAGGCTGTATGTGTGTGTAAGTGTACATACACACTTGTGCTTAACTAAATGTTATCTATCCTCTTGTGAAAATAGAGAGAGGAAAACAAACATTCTTTGAAATTGGTCTTTCTTGAGGTATGGACTCTGATACTAATTATTGTGTTATTGCTCCACATCCAGAGGCAGACCATGCTTCCTCCAACCCCCAGGCCCTGATAGGCCTGGGGGCGGGAGAGAGGCAGGGCCTCTGTGGGCCAGATCAACCCACTTGGCAGGCTGGATCCAGATCACGGAGGCCCTTTTGCCCAACCCGTGATTGCCAGATGAAACATGAGCAGAATAAAAAGATTCAATTATTCACTAATGATAGTTTACCAAACTCTACTCTCATCCTACTTTGATGGAAAAATCAGAATCCAAGACTGCTGATCCAGAGGACACAGAACAAAGCATCCTTTGCAAACAATTTATCAAAACGTAGCCCATTCAGATACATAGAAATTCCAAAAGTACTTAGGGATGGTCCATGCCTTGACACATTTGGCAGAATCCTGCCACTATTGGGTGTGAAAGGCAAATAAAAAAACAAAACAATTGTGACCTCTGCTACCTCACATCAGCATTGCTTCCCATTTAGACAACAATCTACCAATGTCCTGAGCATGTGATAGTCCAGTTCTTTAAAGAGCATCACTAGGCTATTGTGAATTCTTTGAGCATCTTCCACCCGCCCATATGACTTGAAGGCAACATTAGGAATTGGGAGAATGGTTTGGTGAATAATAAGCATGATGAAAAGCATGGATTTTTGATGTTTGTTTATTTTGTGGCGGGAACTGTGCAAAATTTCACACTATGAATAAAAATGGATGAATAAGAAGAGGTGTTACTTTTAGCTTAGAACTGAACATGAATGTACAGTGAGATCATATAATGCCAGAAGTGGCTTTGTATTTCAGTCTGCTATGGAGCTGCAGTATGTCATAGACTTTTGCCATACAATGATAGTGCTGAAGTGCAATGTCATGTGGGGGTGGAATTCATCCCTTCCTCTATTTACATATTGCAGAATCTTTATCCTGGAATATTTAGCACCCTGCCCAAGTAGCACTTCACAGATGCACCGTTACGAATCTTGGCCTCACCTTGCATAGTAAAAATAGAATGATTCTGCCACCAATCTGAGCTTGCTTAGATGCAGTAACGAGAGTGGGATTTGCAGGAACATGCCTATTAGGTGTGTTCTTTTTGCTGAGTAAATGATCTAAGTTGCTTCAAATGCAAGTATTCCCCTAAAAAAACTAATGCAGATTAAATTTCTTCTGACATGCTTAAAAGGCTCTTATTTCTTCATTCCTACTCAATAATTTATGAGATGCTACTTCTACCTGTTAGCTCAGCCCTCTCCTCGGAATTCCAGAGTCCATCTCGCTTTCCTCTGCTCTTGCACTCTACAAGTGGTTTCATGAATTGACAAGACAGTTAGCAACTTATTATCCATTAAATATGGTGTCTTCAAAATGTTTCTAAATTTGAGGCAACAGACAGAATTGAAAAAAGTTAATATAGCTGAAGAGCATGCATGTGTACACACACAACACATACACACACACACACATAGCTGATAACATTTTAAAAAACATTAAACACCCAAATTCTCAACTTATGAATCACCATTGGCTTCATTGGAGATACACCAGTATATATCAGTTCAAGACCCAATCATTTCATACCTTGGAAATCAAAATTCTGGATTATTGTGCTCATATTCTTGTAATCTCTCAATTTTGGCATTTCCTGAGAAAGAACTTCTTCATTCTATCTCATCTTTGCTAAATTCAGTAAATTGTGGTCTTCTCATTTGGAACTGATGAGTTTTCAAATTCCAAATAAGGTTACAGCATTTGTCATTTAACTGAGTGCGTTTCCTTTGCCCACACAGTGATAGGAAATTTGTGACACCTTACATCAGTGATTCTCAACCACCTCAATTTACTATACCCCTTTCAGGAGTCTGATTTGTCTTGTGTACCTTCAAGTTACACCTCACTAAAAATTTACTTGCCTACAAAATCAGACATACAAATGCAAAAGTGTCACAGCCCACTGCAACAGGAAACTTGCATATTTTCTCATTTTACCATGTATTATAAATTAAATTAATTGGAAAGTAAATATTGTATTTACATTTCAGTATATACTGTATAGAGCAGTAAAAACAAGTTATTGTAGAAAATTTTAGTTTGCATGGACTTTGCAAGTGCTTTTTCTGTAGCCTGTTTTAAAACTAGGTAAATATATAGATGAGTTGATGTACTCCCTGGAAGACTTCTGTGTATCCCCAAAGATACATGTACTGCTAGTTGAGAACCACTGCCCTATATGACTTTCCAAAAAACTATCCCCAACTTTTTATGTCTTGTCAGAGTTCAGATATCTGACCACATGTATAGTCTAGTCAAAAGCACTCATTTCTAGTCTTCTAGTTCCCCCCACTACTGTCTATCTTGGCTGAAGACGTGTATCTCTCTCCCAGAGTTCCCTATAAGCTAAGAGCTTGGGTGGCCACCCAGGAGAAATTCAAATGCCACCCAGCTGATTAGCAGAGTGTTCACAGTACCCTCAGCTGGCAGCCTGCATTTCTACTGGTGGTGCACATCCATACGTGCCTTGGTGCATATAACAAAATTGATTCCACACATGGATGGAAAAAAATTAGACGAAACATTGCTCTCTCTCTGCTGACCAAAATATTTCCAGGCTGCACAGCTTTTTGCCTAATCTGTGAATTCCCCAGGAAGGCCAGGTCCCTAAACCAGCTTATTTTATTATTCTCCTCAGAGACAGTAAACAATGGGCTTCCCATAACTAAGTTACCACCCAGCTTTTTCTAATTAACCACCTTTATTTTTAAGGAAAAATCATTACAGAGACAACATTAAAACTATAAATAAATCTATATAGATGATCAGGGCTCACCGAGCCACGGCGAGCCCCGCTCGCAAGCCACGCGTTTCGGCGTTCTGCGCATGTGCAGCTCGCCCGGAGCCGGCTCTTCTGGGATGTAATCTACTTGCCACGTGCGAGTAGATTACATTGTTTCTCGAGCCCTGTAGATGATATGTTTACCAGAGTTCACCCCCTGATTCCAGCAAAGGCTCTGGTTGGTGAATAGCCCCACCTACCCCGCATAAGGGTTTTCCTGTGGTTACCAGTTCATCATTCCTTTTGCTCAGAAAAAATCCACTCATGAATCTGTGACTGACTGTTTTACCCAGGCCAGTTTGGGTCTCTGGCCTGGTCCTCATGTAGCAGGAGGTCAGCAGACAAAGAGGGTCCCAGTTCCCATGGAAGTTTCAAGGTGGAGTTCTTTCATATTCATAATCAAAGTGGGTATGTTTGAATGACTCCTGCTAGAGATTTTCTGGGAAACCGATTTAACTACGAGTTGATTCTTCTCTTAGCTCATTGTTTAAGAGTCCTTTGAAGTTCACAACCTTCCCCAAGGTTAATATTAGTCATGCCTGCTAGACAAGTTACATACAATCTCATAATAATACATAAACATTTGCATTTTAATACAATGAGCTCCTAAAATACTTAAAACTTAATTCAGTTAGGTTTAACCTAATTCAATAAGGCTTATTCAGGATATCGCAGGAAATTGCCATCTCTGTCACAGTAGCTACAATTAGCTGCTAATTTCTTGGGCTAAATAAAGAGTTATAGGAAAGGTTGGAGAATAAAAAGGAATATTTATTACAAAACACAAGTTCATATATTCCAGCTCTGTCAATAGATGCAGGAGACAGAAGGAAAAAGCTGTTGCTGTGAGTTGAATATACATCACTGAGTTTTATGGTCTCTGTGTTATTTCCTACTCAGTTGTGTCTAATTAATGGCAAAAAAATGTGTTTTAAGATTACGAGGAAGGAAAGATTTCCTAGTTTGCTCAGATTAGTAATATATACGTGCCAGCCATGGATGGAGAAAATGGATCATACGACAAATGATATTGTTCAGTATTACCTGATGCTGAACGATTTTGAATTAAATATTGGTAATTAATCTTGCCTGTTCTGTCCCAAACGCAGTATATTGCCAGGTCTGATCCTGGCCTCACCTAGGCAGTGCAGAGGGGACTGAGAGCTACCTGAAATGGGTAGCTGAGAATTCCATGCTGTGTGTGTGTGTGTGTGTGTGTGCACGTGTGCACACGCATGTGGAAGGGGCTGGGCCTCATCCCCTCACAATCCCATTTACTCAGGGCTTGGTGGGGACAGAAGAGGATGTTGCTAGAAGGTGTCCTGCTCTCTACTATCCCTGCTGCAAGTCTCTAGGGCGCTGCTAGCAGTGAGGGTGATTTACTGTTTTCCTGAAGGGAATTTATGCTTGGAGCTGAACCAGTGCACCCAGGTGAGGCTTTGCTGCTTCATCTCTTCTTCACATGAATCTGATGCTGCTCTGGAGCACCTGAGGATTAAGCTCAATGTTTTCTGATTTGAATGCCAAGATATTTAACTTCTTATTCATTTTTCTATTTATCTCAAGATGACTTAGAGTACTATGTCTTTTCAATAAGACCAGTGCTTTTACAATGCGTTATCTCTGTCAGTGATCTTAGTAAGTCACAGAGGGGTACTTGTGTTATTCTGTAACTAAAAGCAACAAGTAGTCCTGTGGCACCTTAGAGTTACATCAATTATGTAGCTTATTTCGAAATAGCTTATTTCAAAATTGGGAGTGTCTACACAGCACTTATTTCGAAATAGAGCACTCTTTCTCTGACTTCCCTTACTCCTTGTACAATGGGGGTTACAGGAATTGGAGTAAGAAGTTCTCCAGCTTGATAGTATTCTAACATTATTTTGAAATAACTGCCTGCTGTGTAGACACAAAGTTATTAATAAACACTACTTATTTTGAAATAATGCAGCTGTGTAGACATACCCTTAGAGACTAATAAAAATACATAGTTTGTCTCTAAGGTGTCACAGGACTACACAGTGATCTTAATATTTATTTTATGTTTACAGCTGATTGGAAAAAAGGAAAAAAAGTCCATCACATTTTTATGGTATTTTCCCCTTTACTTTTTATCTGCATTTTTAGACTTTTACCAGATGACTAAAATCCTTTTTGCTAGTCTTCTCCCTTGGCTAAGTCTTTCATAAAAGATCAGCAAATCCTCTTCCAAACTCCTTAGACAAAGTTTAGACTTAGATATGACACTGCAATTATGTTGGTTACATTAATCAATGACCTCCACATGGCCTCACATAAGGGATTCGCAGCCACATTGATACCTTTGAATTTTATTAGTGGCCTATCATAGGCTACATCTCCATAGCATCCTTCTTGCACAAAAGCCTATGCAAATAAAATGCATATTAACATATTGCTGTTCTTCATTTGCATAATTAATTAGGGGTCGTTTTTGCGCAAGAGGCTTTTTGCGCAAAAAAAGAGCCTTCTACACAACTCCTTTTGGTGCAAAAACCCCTCTTGCGCAAGAGCCGTTCTTCCTCATTTTTTCAGGAAGAACGGCTCTTGCACAAGAGAGGGGTTTTGTGCAAAAAGGAGCTGTGTAGACGGTTCCTTTTTGCGCAAAGCCTCTTGTGCAAAAACAGCCCCTAATTAATTATGCAAATGAAGCATAGCAATATGCCAATCTGTGCTTCATTTGCATAGGCTTTTGTGCAAAAGGGATGCAATGTACACATAGCTATACAGTCAGCCCTAAGGGACTGCTGACTAATTTGAAACATATGGCAGGGGCAGATGGAATTATGACAGTTTAGGCCAGGGCCTGGATAGGAGACTTGATTGGAGCATGACAATTTCATTTCATGGCACTTTTTGTAGTTATGAAATTTGTTTTGTTTGATGTGAGCTTTGTTTATGCTTGTTATATACTTTGAAATGGAAGCCTGCTCTCCAGAGCATAGTAAATATTTTGACTCTACAAAGTGTGTGCACATTGTTTTAGAACGGGTTGGGGAAAGCACTTACATGTTCACCATACTATATTATAACTGTCTAATAATTGTATATTCCTTTTGGTCTTCTCATTCAGTACCTTTCAAGGAAAAATATAGAATCATAGAAATGGAGGACTGAAAGGGATCTTAAGATGTCATCTAGTCCAAACTTTTGTGCTTGAACAACCTGACAGGTGTTTGTCTAACCTGTTCTTAAACACTTCCAATGATGGAGATTTTGCACCTCCCTTGAAGGCCTGTTCCAGAGCTTAACTACCCTTACACTTAGCAAGTTTTTCCTAATATCTAATCTAAATCTCCCTTGAGGCAGAATAAGTTGATTACTTCTTATCCTACTTTCAGTGGCCGTGGAGAAAAAAGATTACCACCCTCTTTATAACAGCCCTTAATATGTTTGAAAATTGTTATCAGATCTTCTCTCAATATTTTCTCAAGATTAAACATGCCCAATTTTTCCCCACATAGATTAGGTCTTCTAAACCTTTTATCACTTTTGTTGCTCTCCTCTGAATTCTCTCTAGTTGTCCATCTTTCCTGAAGTGTGGTACCTAAAACAGACACAGTACTGCAGCTGAGGCCTCACTTGTGCCAAGTAGAGCAGAATTCCCTCCTATGTTTTATATATGATATCTCAGCATCATACTAGTGTCACTGCCTAGACAGTTAATCCTCATTTTGTAGTTATTTGATTTTTCTTCCATATGTGTAATTCTTTGCACTTCTCTTTACTGAATGTTGACTTGTTGATTCCAAACTAAGTCTCCAAATTATGGAGGTTGCTTTGAATTCTAACCCTGTCCTCCAAAGTACTTTTAACGCCTTCCAGTTTGCTATCATCTGCAAATTTTATGAGCACACTCTCCTCTTTATTAGCCAAGTCATTCATGAAAACATTGAATAGTACTGGATGTAGTCCAGACCTTTGTGGGACCCCACCAGATGTCCTCCCAGTTTCTTTGTGAACCAATGATAATTTCTCTTTGAGCATATGTTTTCAATAAGTCATACACAAGTTACCATAATTTTCGTGTCTCCCTCATTTTCTTACAAGACTCTCATATGGGACTTTGTAAGAATCTGCTAAAACCAAAATAAATCATACCTGCTGCTTCTCCCCTGTTCACTAGGCTACTAATCCTGTCAAAGAAGGGAATTAATTGTTTTGGCATTATTCACGGTAAATCCATGTTGGCTATTATTTCCATCCTATTATCTCATAGGTGCTTACAAACTGATTGATAACATATTCCAATGTCTTTTCAGGTACTGAAGTTAGGCTGGCTGTTCTATCATTTTTCAGGTCCTCTTTTTAAAAGATAAGTACTATATTTGCCCTTTCCCAGTCCCTCTGGAACCACATCTGTCATCCTGAAGTTCTCAAAGATAATCTTAATTACTCCAGTTGTTTCTTTATAAACTCTAGATGAATTTTATCAGGCCCTTCCAACTTGAATAAATCTATCTTGTCCAAATTTTCTTTAACCTATTCTTTTTCTATTCTGGCTTATTTCTCTTCCTTCTTGTTGTTAATATTGATAGTGTTAAGCATTAGGTCACAATAAGCCTTTTTAGTGGAGGCTGAAGCAAAACAGTCATTAAAAAACTCAGCTTTTACCATGTCATCTGCTATTAGCTCTTACTCACCAGCAACTAGCAAATCTACACTTACAAACATACACGTTTTGTATCAATTTCATTTTGTTAAGTGAAAAATAGCTCAGTAAAGGTAATATAAACATAGTCTTACTGTTTCCAACCTCTCTATAATTTCTCTAACAGAAGTGCTCATTACAATCTTGAGTATATCAGCTATGTAGGTATGATCCTTGTTATCCAATCAGTTCTCATTGCCATCCTAGTGTCTCAGCTGTGCCAAAGAGAAAGCAATTTATCATTTTCTATCTAGGACTGAAGATGGTCCTGAACCAGAACTCTTGAACTGAAACTCAGTGAACATTTCTACGGTATGCAAAATGAAACACCTGGTTTCTAACACTCCTGTATTTGTGGTGTTCAGGACCAGATCTCTCACACAGCTTATTATAATGAGGAGTTTGAGATGTAAACTCAGATTCAAAACTGGAACCAGAAATCAATCTGGTCCATTAGCCATTATCATTGCTTAGAGCCCTTCTGGGCAGTGGAATTGGAGGGTCAGCAACCCTCACAACAAAAATATTATGGAAATTGGTCCTCATGTGTCATTCCCCGTAAACTGCATGCACACACAAGGGCTGGTGTTGGGGTGAAAGCAAGAGTGGGATCTAGGTGGCTTTAGGCAGAGGCATCTTAGATAAGCCCAGGAACCTGTCCACCTGGCCCATTCTTAGGTAAAGCTGTCCAACCAAGCCAGATCCCATCCTGGACCCTTGCCTGTCTAGCCATTTCTTCTGCAGAGTTGTGATTCCTCCCCCCAGCATGGCCCAGTTCCATCCCACCAGCTGCTTAGCTCTTCACTGACTCTTTTGTTGCATGCATGGTGTTGCTGCTGCCTCAGCTGGAGTAGAAAGATACTTGATATATGGCTGGACTGCAGTGCACATTCGGCTGAAAAGCTCTCCTCCAACATATTCTGCTAGGCTACCGACAGTGTGGGGCAGGAAGCAGTATGGGGCAGGAAGCAGTCAGAGAACAAGGCCAGATGTCACAGCCATAGCTCCCATTGAAGTCAAAGGGACTTGAAAATTCATAGTGTGTGTGAGAATTAGGCCACTTATTTAGTTCCATAATTATGGACTTAGGTGTCTTATTTTAGGCAGCTAGATATGAAAACACTGGTATTATCCAAATGACAACAAAAATTACAGACTACTTTCTGATATACAGTAAAACTCCAATAGTCTGGCATCCAATTGTATGGCACTCCTAATAGTTCGGCATCAATATGGCAAGAGCCTTGTGAGTGAGCTTTGGCAAAAAACGAGTCACAAGGCATCAGCGGCATCAGCTGAAACAAGCGAAAAGAGTAAAAAAGGGTTAAAAAACTAAAACATTACAGTATACTGTATACAGTATGTACAATAAAAAGGGTTAAAAACACTTTATATACAGTATATACTGAATGCAGTATATATATAAAACTATCTTATAGTACCTCCTGATAGTCTGGCATATCTGATAATCTGGCACCACCTAGGTCCCAAAGGTTCCGGATTATCGGAAGTCTACTGTAGAATGAAATAGTCAGCTGAATTAATAACAGACATACCTCTTACGTAAGAAATTATTGAAAGTTTGTTGTACACCATCCCCGAGGAGCACACAATATCTACCTAGTTGTCTATGGCAAGGAGCATCATACAAATTCCCCTGAACATTGAATAACAATGTTGGTGTTGAAACATGTAGAATGACTTCTTCACCCCTTCTCTAACAGAAGGTAAAGGTTCCCTCCAACAACTGCAATTCGAAGTCTCAAAGGCATCAGGCTGATTTAATATTTGATTACCCTTTGTTCATGTCCATGGCAGTGGCTCCAAGAAACAAATCTCAGAAGAGCAAGAGAGTCCAGAGTTTCCATGTAACTCTTTTCCCTTGAGAGGCAGTTTCCTTATTAAATATTGAAGCTCAGAGAGTTTATAACGTAAATGTGAGCAACAAAAAACAATTACAGTTAGACAAAGATAATAGAAGTGATTGTTTCCCATCATTACTTTCCATTTGCCAAGTCCAGTGTCTGTCAATCTGCAGAGATACAACTGTTACTTTTTTGTCTAAATCTCCTATCACCCAGCTAATTTTTTAAGCCTCTGCCCCTTACTATACTTGATGTCTAGTACCACAGTGATGCTGCTGTCTTTCTAGGACCTCTTATGTTAATACACTGCCAATTTAAAATACTCCAGAGTAACAAATAGAATGTATTTACTTAGCACTGATTTCACCCAACATTTCTGGCTTGTGACCTATCATCTTTCAAAAAGATAACTGATATTGTAAGGACCATGCAATTCAGGCCCCTGAACTAAGAGGTCTGAAGTCCAACTGATAGTATCCTCAAACCACCTGCTGTTGTTATTACTGGCCCTGTCAATACATCTATAATCTTAACATTTTCCCCAATCCCAATCCCAATCCTCCAATTTTGTACTATGTCGTCATCTCCATGATTATAGGAATAATACATTCTCGTACCCAGTCTCTCCAAATTTAAATGGTTGCACCTCTGCCTGACTATCTACATTTTAGATGTTATGACACCATACTGGAAAGTTGTTCTACAAAATATAATCATACAGTTGGTGGCAACTTCATACAAACATAATTGAGCAATTTAGAAGTGCTTATAAGTGCGTTAAAACTATTGGAGCAAGCACACAGCAAATAATCAAATAAAAGGAGATAGGATTTTCATTAACTAAATTGTCTTACTAAGTCTGTTTTGCAAAGGTAATGGCTTTTATGACAAATGGACTAGCTGGTAGAGTGGATGGGAATTTGTTCTCCTGTAGTGAGGTAGCTTGCATGTGTGACCTTCTCAATTTCTATTTTTTTTCCCCCAGGGAGAAGAGGTAGGGAGGTGGGTGAAGTGTTTGCTGAGTAAATGCCACGTGTGTGCAAAACACTTGTTTTCCAAGCAAACTTTGAGGAGACTGAAGAAGAGCAGTTGATGGAAAATTGTCCCTTTAGTATTATGCAATTTCAGAAAATGTAGGAAGGTCAGAGGAATGGTTCTGACAAGAATATTTAACATTTGCATTGAGTGATGTTATACAGTGGTAAAAATAGTGGTAGTCAAGTTATTGGCATTGCTTTACATGTAGGTACCATGTGGTACATATAGGTATCAGTGACATAAGGAAGGAAAGGAGAGAGGTCCTGCAGGCCAAATTTAGGCTGCTAGGAAAGAGATTGAAATTCAGGACCTCAATGGTAGCATTCTCTGAAATACTTCCTGTTCTATGTGCAGGGCCAGGTAGGCAGGCAGAACTACAGGGATGCAATGCATGGATGAGATGATGGTGTAGGGAGGAGAGGTTTAGATATATTAGAAACTGGGGAAACTTTTGGAATAGGGGGAGCCTATACAGGAAGGATAGGCTCCACCTAAACCAAAATGGAACCAGATTGCTGGCACTTAACATTAAAAAGGCAGTAGATCAGTTTTTAAACTAAGGGCTGGGAGAAAGCTGACAGGTGTGGAGGAGCACATGGATCAGACAGAGACATCTCTTAGGGGAGAGTCTATTAATAGAGATTCTCTATATTCTAGCATGAAGGAGAGAATGGAAGATGATAAAATATGGGTAAGATCAGATGAGAAACAGTCAAATGAAAAGGAGTGTCATTCAATCACATTAGGAAATGGCAGACAGCTAAATAGTGACAAATTTTTAAAGTACTTATACACAAACTCTAGAAGTCTAAAAAATAAGATGGATTGCATCTGATGAAGTGGGTCTTTGCCCACGAAAGCTTATGCTCCAACGCTTCGGTTAGTCTATAAGGTGCCACAGGACTCCTCGCCGCTTTTGCAGATTCAGACTAACATGTCTACCTCTCTGATACTTGGTGGAATGAGGACAATGAATGGGAGACAGTCATACCAGGGTACAAAATATATCAGAAGGACATAACAGGTCGTGCTGGTGGGGGAGTGGCACTATACGAGAAAAAAAATGTAGAATTAAATTAAGTAAAAATCTTAAATGAACCAAAATGTTCCATGGAATCTCTATGGGTAGTAATTCCTTGCTCTAATAATAAGAATATAGCAGTAGGTATATATTACCGACCACCTGACCAGGACAGTGATAGTGACTATCAAATGCTAAGGGAGATTAGAGAGGCTATCAAAATTTAAAAACTCAATAATAGTGGAGGATTTCATCTATCCCCATATTGACTGAGTACACGTCACCTTGGGACGGGATGCAGAGATACAATTTCTTGACACCTTAAACGACTGCTTCTTGGAGCAGCTGGTTCTGGAACCCACAAGAGGAAAGGCAATTCTTGATTTAGTCCTCAGTGGAGCACAGGATCTGGTTCAAGAGGTATAACTGGACCACTTGGAAATAGTGACCATAATGTAATAAAATTTAACATCCCTGTGGGGGGAAAAACACCTCAGCAGCCTAACACTATGGCATTTAATTTCAGAAAGTGGAACTATACAAAAATGAGGAGGTTAGTTAAACAGAAATTAAAAGGTACAGTGACAAATGTAAAATCCCTGCAAGCTGCATGGAGACTTTTCAAAATAATAGAGGCCCAACTTAAATGCATACCCCAAATTAAAAAACACAGTAAGGGAACAAAAAAAGTGCCACGAGACTATTGAGATGCTAATGGAACACTCAAAAACCATAAGGGCATTGAGGAGAAACTAAATGAATTATTTGCTTCGGTCTTCATGGCTGAGGATGTTAGGGAGATTCCCAAACCTGAGCCATTTTTTTTTAGGTGACAAATCTGAGGAATTGTCCCAGACTGAGTGTCATTAGAGGAGGTTTTGGAACAAATTGATAAATTTATCAGTAACAACTCACCGGGACTAGATGGCATTTACCCAAGAGTTCTGAAAGAAATCAAATGTGAAATTGCAGAACTACAAACTGCGGTTTGTAACCTATCCTTTAAATCATCTTCTGTACCTAATGACTGGAAGATACCTAACGTGATGCCTATCTTTAAAAAGGGTTATAGAAGTGATCCTAGCAATTATAGATTAGGAAGTCTAATGTCAATATCAGGCAAATTAGCTGAAACTATAGTTCAGAATAGAATTGTCAGAGACATAGATGAACATAATTTGTTAGGGAAAAGTCAACATGGATTCTGTAAAGGGAAATCATGCCTTGCTAGAGTTCTTTGAGGGGGGTCCACAAGCACGTAGAAAAGGGGGAATTCAGTGCATAAAGTGCACTTACATTTCCAGAAAGCCTTTGACAAGATCCCTCATCAAAGGCTCTTAAGTAAAGTTAGTTGTCATGGGATAAAACGGAAGGTCCTCTCGTGGATTAAAAGACAGGAAACAAAGGGTAGGAATAAATGGTCAGTTTTCAGAACGGAGAGAGATAACTAGTGGAGTTCCCCAAAATCTGTAATGGGACCAATCTTATTTAACCTATTTATAAACGATCTGGAGAAAGGGGTAAACAGTGGGATGGCAAAATTTGCAGACGATACTAAACTGCTCAAGATAGTTAAAAGGAAAGCAGACTGTGAAGAGCTTCAAAAGGATCTCACAAAACTAGGTGACTGGGCAACAAAATGGCAAATGAATTTTAATGTTGATAAATACAAAGAAATACACATTGGAAAAAATAATTCCAACTATACATACAAAATGATGGGGACTGAGTTAGCCATAACCACTCAAGAGGGATCTTGGAGTTATTGTGGATAGTTTTCTGAAACTATCCACACTCACTCAATGTGTAGCGGTAGTCAAAAAAGCAAACAGAATGTTAGGAACCATTAAAAAGGCATAGAGAATAAGATAGAGAATATTTCATCGCCTCTATATAAATCCATGGTATGCCCACATCTTGAATACTACTGTGATGGATAGGAGGAGTGCTGGACAGCAATTGGTAACTAAAGAGTGAAACTCAGGTAGCTAAAGGCATTGGCAAGGAGCCAAAAGAACCATGGCAGAAGGTGCTGAATTTTAAATTGAAGGATACCTGCCTGCTTTTCTCTGTGGGTTTTTTTTTTTCAAGCCAGGACTTGGGAGAAACAGAATGATTTAAATCCAGACAGAATTACCATGCCTACAAGGAATATTGGGCATGGGAATGAACAGGGCCTTGAAGTACAAATCAGTATGGATCATGAGTAAATAGAGAAATGTGTGTTTAGTCACAATCAGGGTATTTTTCTTTGTTTTTATTGTATGGTTAAGCTTCTCTTTGTGAAATCCATGTGCCTCCCTTCCCCCATTCATCCTGCCTAAGCTGCATCACAAATGTTTCTTTGTGTTTTGATCTGTTCTTTTCTTAGTTACTCTGTAACACCTAGCAACCAAGTATGCTTTATCAAGTATATCTTTTTGTTTTGCTAATAAAATCACCTCTTTTTAAAGTGATGATTTGATTCTGGTGACCTGGAAGGTAACAGGAAGTCTGTGTGTGTGTGTGCCTGCCTTGACTGTGGGTCAGCTATCAGAGATTGCCCTTTGTTTTCTGTGGGTTTTTTTCCCCCAAGCTCTCTTGTAGTAAAGAGCACAGCGTAACTCTTGGGAGGAAGTTCAAGCATTTCTTCCTGGTTTTCACATTTTTTTAATGCACTTGATGGTGGCAGCCCATCTCCCAGGATCAGTGAATCTGTGACTCTTGGGAGTTTTTGTAAGCAGAACCTATAGAAGCAAGATATTTTTAAGGTCTCTTGCAGCCCCCGACCTTCTGCACATGGAGTGCCAGAGTGGGTAACAGCCTCATCAAAAAAAAATAATCCCAATGATACATACAATATGATGGGGACTAATTTAGCTACAAACACTCAAGGGAGAGATCTTGGAGTCATTGTGGATAGTTCTCTGAAACCCTCTACTCATTGTGCAGCAGCAGTCAAAAAAGCAATCAGAATATTAGGAACCATTAAAAAAAGGCATAGAGAATAAGACAAAGAATATCTTATTGCCTCTGTATAAAACCATGGTACACCCACATCTTGAATACTGAGTACAGATGTGGTCGTCTCATCTCAAAACAGATATCTTGGCATTGGAAAAGGTTCAGAAAAGGGCAACAAAAATGATTAGGTTTGGAATGGGTCTCATATGAAGAGAGATTAAAAAGACTGGGACTTTTCATCTTAGAAAAGAGGAGATTAAGGGGGGATATGACAGAGGTCTATAAAATAATGACAAGTATAGAAAAATTGAATAAGGAAAAGTTATTTTATTGTTCCCATAACATAAGAACTAGAGGGCCACCAAATTAAATTAATAGGTAGCAGAAGGATGTATTTCTTCATGCAATGCACAGTTAACCTGTGGAACTCCTTGCCAGAGGATGTTGTGAAGACCAGACTTTTAACAAGGTTCATGGAGGTTAGGTCCATCAATACTTATTTGCCAGGATGGGTAGGAATGGTATCCCTAGCCTCTGTCTGTCAGAGGCAGTAAATGGAAGGCGGGAGAGGGATCACTTGATAATTACCTGTTTTGTTCACTCCCTCTGGGGCATCTGGCACTGGCCACTGTCAGCAGATAGGATGCTCGCCTAGATGGACCTTTGGTCTGACCCAGTATGGCTGTTTTTATGTCTTATGTTTAGTCCATCTTTTAACAAATTGGAGGGCATCAAATGGGCACAGCATAATTTAGATCAGGCACATTCACACTAGTGTTTTTATGCATCTAATATGCAGGCTATTATTATTATTTAACTGACACTAACCTGAATCCTGTAACAGAACTTCAAAATGTCACAGATGAGGAGTATAAATTGAGCACCAAAAAAGGACAAAAGTAGATCCTGATACTTCAGTTCTGTAGTAAATGCTTGAAGGATCAGAGTATATCAATGATCAATATACTCTGATAAGCAGGATGTCAAGAAATAATAAGACTTGAAAATATTCCCATATACCCACATTTTGAAATCCTTACTAATGGTGTAACTTACTCATTTGTGTAGTCCTACTGATGTTAGGGACTACTTGTTAAGTAAAGTGCTATGCATTGTGAGTGAACGCAGGGACATCTGTCCCATAGGGATCATATATATGTAACTTCAACACATTTAACGTTGTCAATAAATATAACCCCCGCACTTCATCCACAAATGCCAGTTTGTGCCAGGGCTATCAAGCCTTACAAACTTTATGTATAGATTTCCATCTGTAAATTTTAAATTTCTAAAAGATTACAGTGATTAGAAAGGCAGTGATTAACTTTAAATTACAGTGATTAGGAAAGTCCTCAAGGGAGAGATTTCACAGCAACTGAAATCTCAATGTCAACAAGAGAGATTTAATATAATCCGAGGAACAAAGGGATTCACAATGGTCCTAAACCAATAGTTACTGGCAATTAAGGTGAGTTCCAGTCCAGAATCTATTTCAGGTTGGAACAAATCTTAATTCAGGTAATGCTTCTTACTTAATTTAGTTATCTGCCTGATCATATTCTTTCCATGACTGATAGTACTGGTGGGCATATTTTACATCCTGATCATCCAAGTGAATGACAAAGTGGAGCTCTGGTCCAACTTGAACAGCTTGTCCTACAGACCTTGAGCAATGAATCTGGTACTCATTTTCACATTATTTTTAATTATTTGGTTATGGTAACACCTGCAAAGTACTATGTGCTTTGAAGACATTAAATAAGGAACGGTCCCAAGACAGGTAAGAAGATCAAGCTCAGGAGAAGTGCAGATTTCCTCCTTTAGACTGTTATTTTTTGTCTGCCATTCTTGTGAGTGAAGTCCTCTGTGTGTAATAGCAAATATCTGTTCTTCACCATTCAAGTGTTCAGTTATATGGACTCTTGCTATTCCATGGGTGGTAGTTGAACCTTGGGCTGGGGGAGACAAGCAACCAGCCCCACCCCTGCCACCTAGAGCCCCAGGAGAGCCAAGTTTTCCCCTCCCCACTGTAAGGGAAGGCCACCCTTCCTCCTGTGGGTGATGCACAGCCCCAACCGCCCCTGCCAAAGCCTGAGAATGGGGACGGAGAGCAGATGGCAAGTGGCTGCAACCAGAGCTTGTGGGGGAGGACAAGCAGTGTGTGGCCCCAGTCTTCCCTGGCCAGAGAATGGGGAGAGGGCAGGGGGCACGTGGCAGAACATGGGTGATGCTTGGCCCTAACCTCCCCAGCCCCCCAGAGCTGGTGGCATGGCCCCAGCCTCAGTGAGGCTGAATCCCAGACAGCTCTGGGGCAGATGCACTGAAGGGGGATGCAGGCTGGGGGACAAGTGTGGGCTGGCAGTTTGTGAAGGCATTGCCTTTCCCTGCCACCCATGTGCTACTCACATTAAAATCAAAACTTAGCCATCGACTTAATGGTTCCACTTAAGGTAGTGGGTCACACAGATGCACATATATCTTTGCTAAATGGAGAGCAATATTTTATGTCCTTGAGAACCCTGATTCCAACAACATTAGGAAAAAGTCAACCCTGTTATTACCTTAAATCACTGAACTTGCTGGGAAATCAAGGGTATTTCCATGACAACTTAAGATATTAGAATATTAGTGGTTTTGGTTTTACAAAGATACAGTCATTCATTTTAACTTAACAGAAAAATCATTACTAGAATGCTTTTGATGTAGAAATAGGAAACCAGAAATTGTGAGCAAGTTCTCTCTTTTTCACATCTCTTCTTCAGGCTGAATAATTTAAAAAGACTAATAGGCAAGCATGTCTTGCCCAGCTTTTAGCTCAGTCTAACATAAAGAGTTCAAAAGTTCAACTCGGACAACTGTCACAATAACTCAAAGCTAATAGATTTTCATTCATTTTAGGAGTGAGTATGAAAAACAAAAGACAGAGGAAGACAGAATAAAAAACAAATACTGAGGGCTTGATCCCACTTTCCATTACACCATTATAAATTAAAAGTAATTCCACTATAGTCGATGGAGTATCACCTATGTAAAATAAAGCAGTATTAGAATTAGGTCCAAGACAATTTCAGAAAGGGTGTGTCTACACAGCACCTTTACCTCACAATAAGCTACACAATTTGTGCTACGCAAATTGCATAGCTTATTTCAAAACAGCTTATTTCGAAATTTGGTGCTGTTTATGCAGTCTAAATAAAGCACTATTCCAACATGTCCATTAACCCTCGTGGAATGAGGGTTACAGGGATGACGGATAGCACACCCATTATTTCAAAATATATTTTGAAATAATGGGCATGTTTAAAGACATAGAACTGCCATTTCAGGATACTTTTAAAATCCCAAAATAGCCCCGCTGTCTAGACGTAGCCAAAATGAGCAGAGAGGGACAGTGAAAATAAATCTCAGTCAAAGAAAATTGACACTATATATTGAAACACACATTCAAATGCAGTGCTCCACCTTTAAGAATTTATCCCTTAGAAATACATTTTAACAAAAAATTATCAGGGGGAGGGACAATACCCTTCTATGATTTTATAAAACAAGGAAAAGTTTTTGTGAATTTCACATAGTTGTGGAAACTATATAAATATAAAACATAAGATTAATAAATTCCAATCCAAAATGATTCATGTCTGAACTTTACAATTTGAATGATTCTAGAACCTGGGGCAAACACAGACATTCACTTTTTATGTACTTATGTATTATTAAGTTTACCTGTGAACTCTTGTGATAAGTGTGAGCCTTTTTAAGTGGAAACTATATGATGTAATTCCATTTAGTTTTCCACTTTTAAAATAGGGATAATAATACTTTTCTTCCTTACAGTATTGTAAGGAACCAATAGCATCTGTTTGTAAAGCATTTAGACCATCCTAGGTTCTCAGACACTATAATGTTAAGAGAGGTACAAGAATTTGTGTACAAAAGAAAACAATGGCTGAATTTGATCAGTCAACCAGTTAAATTTGTAATAAAACATATCTGCTGGGTGAAAAGCTGAGAGAAAAGTAGGAGAGATATGGATACTACTATTTTGGGTACTCAAATTACATTCTGCTGCTGAAATGAGCTGAGACTCTCCTTCCTAGCTTTAAGATTTAAGTGTTTTGTAAATTCTTTTCAGTTTCCTCTTCTGTTTAACACGTATACTACAGTTATACTAAAATTAAGTCATTCCTATTTAGGATCTTTTGAGTCCTGATGTCACTTATGCTTCATGCCTCTTGGTTTGAAGACTAACAAATTTCTTTTCCAAATTATGCTAAAAATGCATTCTGCCAATCACAGGAAAATTTTCACGATTCTTTGGACAGATTTTACAAAAGATATCTAACTAATGAGCAGAATTCATTTACTAGCCATTTGCTAAACCAGTGAAGTACATGTCACTTTCTTTGCCACATCTTGCATATTTTTAATAATTTAAGGAAAATAAATAATTCAGAACAGTAAAAGCTACAAAATGCATGACATTGTGGGTTGATAAAGCAACAATATCTAATGACCAAACATTGAAAGGAAGGGAAAACAGCTGCCATAGTAAATTTGCACAAGACATTATAGGAGCAGACAGTAAAACTATCTAATATTTTAACAAGAGTCAACAGCAGGGGAAAAATCCACTAAAGCATCAGAAAAGGTCCTAACAGCAGCAGAGAATGGTGTAACCACAGTTACAGCCACTTTGGGTAGCCAATGAGAAGTGGCTTCCATGAACACCAGCCAGAAGCAACAGTTTGGGAAAAATTGAAACTATCAGGAGGTGGGTCCCTAAAGATCTGCCTTATTTGTATTCCTGAGTAAGAGAGAGTTTGTTGGGGTGGGAGAAGGAGGAGAACCAAGTCAGGGGTCAGACTCACATTCCAGAACTATCAGCTCCAGGCCCAGGATAGTAGCCCATAAGCATCTGGGATTGCCCATACATGTGCATTGCACCTTTATAGGCATGATGGTCAGGGAAATTTTTTTCCAAAAGCAGAAGGAGATGTAGCCCCGTAGTTGCCTTCTGAAGGAGGGAATGAAGGCAAAAAGGCACAAAGACGGCTCCTAAGGTGAGCCATCAAGTAAGAGGAATGAGTGGGGTCTACCACTATAGGGGGAATATTGGAGAAAACTACTAGCATTGAAATATCTTCCAGGCCAGCAACAATGACTGCACTTCTGGCAAAACAGTCGGGGCACCAGCAGAAACAATCAGATCCCCAGACAAAAAATTTTAAAAAGCAAATAAAATGTTCCACATGGTCCTTGAGCTCAGGCCTGTTCTGATATAAATATCCAGAGAGTTTTCCCCAATGACTTAAGAAGTATAGGATTAGATCCATGATGGACTTTGATTTCCTCAAATGTTTTCTTGAAAGTCACTAAAAAACATTTT
This sequence comes from Rafetus swinhoei, assembly GCA_019425775.1. Taxonomy (NCBI): domain Eukaryota; kingdom Metazoa; phylum Chordata; order Testudines; family Trionychidae; genus Rafetus; species Rafetus swinhoei. The sequence goes on from CM033449.1 coordinate 46,853,448, forward strand.
GAGCAGAGTCCCCTTAGTAAGTGGAGTATGGTTTAGATGCTTAGAAAGAATACAGTAAAACACAGATCCTCCAATCTTCAAAAAACCTGTCATCTAAATATGTATCAAGGAAATGTTGCACTTTCTAGATAGGAGTACACACTTGCCTACATACATCTGTGTGAGGCAACTTATGACAACCCCCTTTCCTTCAAGGCTGAGAAAGCAATCCAGCTGGAGATGACTGTAGTAGTACCACCTAAGGAAGAGGAAACAGCTTCTTCACGGGAAGGAAAGTGGCTGTTTGTTATTGTTGGCAGCAGGCAATATTCCACTCCCAACCCACTGTCCAAAGAGATAAAAAACCTAGCAAGCAGCCCTGTAAATAGTGGTTGAGGAATCTTCCCCCGGAGTAGCCTTGTCTCCCCAGGACTGACGGAACTGTGGCCACCACTCCCAAGAGGAAATGAAGAGTGGTGGTGGTCAGTGACTCCCTGGAAAGGGGGACAGAAACATCCATTTGCCAGCCTGACATGGCATCCCAGCCATGTGCTGCCTGCCAAGGGCTAGCATCTGTGAAATTATGGAAGGATAGCTGAAGATCATCCAGTCCTCTGATTACTACCCAGTGCTGCTGATCCATATGGACACTAATGATACAGTAATGTATGATCCCAAGCAGATCAGAAGTGACTACATGACCCTGGAGGAGAGGGTGTGGGAGTTGGGTGTTCAGCTGTTCTCACTGATCCTTCAGGTCCAGAGAAAAGGCCTAAGCAGAAGTGAATGCCTGGCTGCACAAGACGGTGTCACCAAGAGGGTTTCAATTCCCTTGACCATAGGATGCTATTTTAAGAAGAAGCACTTCTGAGCAGAGATAGGGTCCACCTATCAAAGAAGGGAAAGATCATCTTTGAATAGAGACTGAATAACCTACAGAGGCAATCTTTAAACTAGGTTTGGTGGAGGCAGGAGAAAAAAACCCACAGGTAAGTACAGAACATGGAAAGCAGTATGAAGGATTAGAAGTTGGGAGAAAATCAAATGAACATATTGGATGGCTATGAACTAATGCAAGAAGTATGGGGAATAAACAGGAGGAATTAGAAACATTAGATGACATAGTTGGTATAATATAGGTGGAATAATTCACATGACTGGAATATTGGAATAGAAGGAAAGTGAGGGAAAAAAGGGAGGATGTGTTGCTTTGTATATCAAAGATGTACTTGCACTGAGGTTGAGATAGACCTGTTGCAATTCTGAATAAACACAAAAGAGGAAAAACAAAGGTGATGTCATGGTACTGACCTGCTATAAACCACCTAATCAAGTAGAAAAGGTGGCTGAAGTTTTCATTATACAACTAACAAAATCATCCAAAGCATAGGGTTTGGTGGTGATTGGGAACTTCACCTACCCAGACATCTGTTGGGAAAATAATACAACAGGAGACAGATTATTTAACAAGTTTTTGAAATGAATTGACAATTGTTTATTACAGAAGGTGAAGAAAGTAACTGGAGGAGAAATTGTTCCATATTTGATTATGACAAATAGGAAGAAACTGCTTGAAAATTTGGAGGTGGAAGACAGTTTGGGTAAAAATGATCATGAAATGATAAAAGTTCATGATTGTAAGGAACAGTAGGCAGGAAAGCAGCATAATAATGGACATCAACAAGGCAGACTTTAGCAAACTCAGAGAATGATTCCATGGGAAGCAAATCCTATGGAAAAAAGGAGTTCAGGAGAGGCAGTCATTATGTAAAAAAGACATTATTCAGTGTACAAAAGTAAATTGTCCATACGTGAAGGAAAAGTAGAAGGTATGGTAAAACAACACTGTGATTTAATCAGGGGATTTTCAACACCTGAAACTCAAAAAAGAATTTCCACTTTTTGTATGACTAAGTCAAATTAAAAGGATGAATATAAATAAAACATCACCATAAGCATGTAGGGTCAAAATTAGAGAAGCCATCACACAAAATTAGCTTAAATTAGCTAAGGCACAAAGGGTAACAAGAAAATATTTTACAAATACATTAGAAGGAAGAGGAAGGCCAAGGACAAGGCAGCCCAATTACGCAACGAGGAGAGAGAACGAATAGCAGAAAAAGCTGCAATTGTCAAAATGTTACATGCTTTTTTTGTTGTTGTTCACCAAAATGATTAGCAGTGTTTGGACAACTGAGAGTGAACATCAGTGCAAGTGGGGTAGGATCTGAGGCTAAAATATGGAAAGAACAAGTTAAGAATTATTTACATAAGTTAGATGTCTTCAAGTTGGGACGGCCTGATGAAATACAGCCTAGAATACTAAAGGAACTGACTGAATAGATCTCTAAGCCATTAACAATTTTCTTTGAGACTTCATGGAGGAGAGGAGAAATCCCTGAGAACCAAAAAGGGCAAAATAATACCTATCTATGCAAAGGGATTAAAAGACCACACAGAGAATTATAAACTAGTCATCTTAATTTCTATAATCATAAATAAAGATAATGGAGAAAATAAACATTTTGTAAGCTCTTAGAAGATAATAAGATAAGTGACCGTCAACAGGATTCATCAAGAGTAAATTATGTCAACCTAACCTAATATACATCTTTAATAGGGTAACAGGCCTCGTGAATAGGGGAAAAGTAGTAGATGTTTTGCATTTTGACTCTAGCAAGGCTTCTGTTACTGTCTCATATAGTCTTATCATAAACAAACTAGAGAAATATAGCCTAGATAAGGCAGGTGTATCACTGGTAGGAAAATTGTAATCAAAGAATATTTATCTATGATTCACTGTCAAAGAGGAAAGACATGTTGAGTGGAGTCTTGCAGGTATTTGTCCTCAATATAGTTCTATTCAATATTTTAATAAATCATTTGTAGTACACTGAGAAAGTTTGTGGATGATTCTAAGCTAAAAATGGTTGCAAAGATTAGAATTAAAAATAATCTTGACTATCTGGAGAAATTATCTGACTTAAATAGGATGAAATTCAGTGAGGCCCAATATATAGAACTACATGATGTAAGGAATAATGAGTTGCACAAGTACAAAATGGAAAATGACTGCCTAGGAAAGAGTACTGTAGAAAATAATCTGGGGATATAATGGAGCATAATTTAAAGATAAATAAACAATGTAACACTGTTTGTTATGCTTAAAAGAAGCACACGGGATCTTTTTCAGGGGGATAAGGCAACACACCGCATTTATTGACAATATAATAAAGTAGGGCACGTGCGCATGCGCACACACACACAGAGCTGATGGAATAGTTACCAGTCTGATGCTCAGCCCGACCTATTGGCCAGATAGGTCGGGTGCGAGGAAGGAGCCAGGTCCTTGTCAGTCCAGACTGATGCTCCACTTGGCAGGACAGGAACCCGAAGAACCGTACAAGACACCCCAGCCTTTATAGGATTTTCCTTCCATGCAAGGCTATGCATTTTGCCTTATCAGTTTTTAATCAGGAAAAACTTAAACAACAAATAGTCTAGTAGCACTTTAAAGGCTAACAAAACATGTAGATGGTATCATAAGCTGCATATTTTATTGTTTTTTAAAGTGCTTCTAGACTATTTGTTGATTTTTAAGTTTTTCCTGTTACAGACTAACTGGGCTATCCCTCTGAAGGTTTTAATCAGTCATTCAGCATCACAATCAATCTTCTTATTGGGAGGAAGTTGTTCTCACAGTCATTTGATATCAGTATGTTGATGACCCTGGGAGGGGGGCGTTATCTTTCCGGAGAAAGTTATCAGTTCCCTATCAAGGGGTGCTTGCCACTAACTTCAGGGTACATCAATCTGCCCTAGTCTAATCTCCATCTTCAGTGTTTAGCTTAATTGATGACTTGTTTGGTGCTGGACTGAGTTCCCAGCTCCTCCTCTGACCATTTGGGCATGCAATAACCTTCACATTTATCTCTTCTCAAACATTCTTTCTCTCATTAATCCAAACAATACATTTAGCATAATTGCAGAGTAGGTCAGAAAAAGGTACTTTGTCACTTTAACAAGGTTACAAGGTCCTTCAACATGCTAACATCTTTCTCTCTATTTCAAGGCTTTATCTAACACTAACATCAGCATGCATTACAATGTTCCGCCTCTTCACTTCAATATGCTAACATCAAACAGAGCTGGAGCTAAATTAAGCTGCCTGGCCTGTCTGAGGCCTACATCTTGTATTTAAATTTAATCCAAATCTTTTGCTATAACATACATTCATTATAACTAACTGACTTATTAGTTACAACAGTGTTTCTCAAACTGTGCTCCGTGGAGCTCCAGGGCTCCGAGAGACATCTCCAGGGGCTCCACGAGGTTGACAAACTGGAAACATTGATAGGTACAACACATACAATCAGCGGACCACTGGGGCTCTGCATAAGTACAACACATACAATCAGTGGACCGCTGGGGCTCCACATAAATTTTTGTACATGTAAAGGGCTGCGGAGCCCAAAAAGTTTGAGAACCGCTGAGTTACATAATTCCAGGTCTTCATGTTGCAAAAACATCATCTTTCTGGAAATATTAGCCGGAGTGTGGTAAGCAAGACATGAGAAGCAATTCTTTTATTCTACTTACAACTGATAAGGCCTCAGCTGAAGTACTGTTTTCAGTTTTAGGCCCCACACTTTGGGAAAGATGTGGACAAATTGGTGAAAGTCCAAAGGAGAGGAACAAAACTCATTAAAGGTCTAGCAAACATGACTTTTGAGGAGTTTGTAATAATGGATTTGTTCAGTCTGGAGAAGGGAAGAGAGAAGTGACATATGCTAACAGTCTTCGGCTGTGTCTACACTGGGCCACTTATTCCGGAAAAGCAGCCGCTTTTCCGGAATAAGCTGTGAGCTGTCTACACTGGCCCCTTGAATTTCCGGAAAAGCACTGACGATCTACTGTAAGAAATCAGCTGCTTTTCCGGAAAAACTATGCTGCTCCCGCTCGGGCAAAGGCCTTTTTCCGGAAAACTGTTCCGGAAAAGGGCCAGTGTAGACAGCCCAGCAGTCTTTTCATAAAAAAGCCCAGATCGTGAAAATGACGATCGGGGCTTTTTCGAAAAAGCAGCGTCTACATTAACCACGGACGCTTTTCGGAAAAAGGGCTTTTCTGGAAAAGCATCCTGCCAATGTAGACGCTCTTTCTCCGGAAATACTTATAACGGAAAACTGTTCCGTTTTAAGCATTTCCGGAAAATCATGCCAGTGTAGACACAGCCTTCAAGTATATAAAAGGTTGTTATAAAAAGGAAAGTGATAAATAGTTCTCTTTATCCACTGAGGAGAGTACGATAATAGGCTTAAATTGCAGGAAAGGAGATTTAGTTTAGACGTCAGCAATTTTTATTTTTTTTTGGTCTGGGTAGTTAAGCACTGGAACAAATTACCTAGGGGCTATGTCTATACTGCAGGCTTTTTGTGCAAGAACGGCTGTTCTTGAGCAAAAACTTGCAGAGCATCTACATTGCACGTGTGTTCTTGCGCAAGTAAATTTACAGTAAAGCATCGGAAAAGAGGGCTTCTTGCACAAAAGTTATTCCTCTCCCCACGAGGAATAAGCCCTCTTGTGCAAGCGCTCTTGCGCAAGAAGGCAGTGTGGACGAGCAACAGGGGTTTCTTTTTCAAGAAACCCATATGGCTAAAATGGCCATCAGAGCTGTCTTGTGCAAGAGAGCATCTACACTGCTATGGACACTCTTGAGCAAAAGCACATCTCTTGCGCAAAAGTACATGGCAGTGTGGACGCGCTCTTGCAGAAGATCTTTTGTGCAAGAACTCTTGCACAAAGCAGTTCTTGTGCAAGAAGCCTGCAGTATAGATGTAGCCAGGGAGTTTGTGGAATCTTCATCACTGGAGGATTTTAAGAACAGTTTAGACAATCACTTCTCAAGGATGGTTTAGAATCAAACCTCAGTAGTTCAAGAACTAAATTAGCAATTAATATTGCCCAAAAGAGCACAGCAGAGTGAATTCATTGTTTCATTTATTGTTTATATATTTTTCATAGCAAAATGACTGATCAAGTATTCTACAATTAGTGAATAGTATAATAAAAGCATCTTGATTTTTAATAGCTTAGATTGGTTAATAATTAAATCACAAAGTGTTTTAATATTACACACCTGTGGCTCCTATGCTTCAGTCTGAGTATCACTGGTCTAGATAATACTGACCTCTGCCTCGGTGCAGGGGACTGAAGTAGGTTACCTATTAAGGTTCCTTCCAGTCCTACATTTCTATGATTCTGTAAGTCTCTGTCAGGGGTGGGAAATGTTACTTGGTAGTGGTGAGACTACTTGCTATTCACTGTTTGCTACAAGCTACATATCAAGGAAGTGCAATGCACTGACCTCAATTTGACTTAGGCTCTTAGAAGACTTTTTAGATAATGCTTGTGAAAGCATTTATCATCAAAAGCTTACACAGTCTTATTTTAAAATGAATTAGATTTCTTTCAGGATAAAATGAATTTAAACTAAAAAGTAGTAGGAGTGCAATAATCTGTTACACAGCCTACATATTACATCAGCTATGCTATAATTATGATTTCACTGAAATTCCTGCTTTTAAGCATGTATAACTGCTCACAACATTTCTCTTTGAACTACAGCTTCTAATATTTATTCTCAGACCAAAAGTGATTTTAAAGGAAACTTTTGTTAAAAAAAAATCCTTTGGCTATTACCAAAAGTAGGAATTGAATATGTATGGGGATGTTCTCACTAATGTATTTTTTGGATATTTTGTTTGTCCTTTGACAGGACAAGGTAAGTGTATAACTTACCATGGATTTAGTATTCAGTGGCAAAAGGTATTTTAAAAATATCTGAAGAAATTTGGTTTTAAATTAATGACTGTAATTATAGTATTGGAAAATCAAATACTGCATCTATATTATAAATCTATTTTCTACTAATATGATGCAATGATGCAGAGTAGGAACAATGTTCTTGTGATTATGGTTGAGGATGGGACTCAGAAAACCTGGTTCTTATTCCTGTTTTTGTCACAGATTTCCTGTGGAAATTTGGGCAAATTACTGTAGACTAGACTGAACTTTTTTAAAAAAACCAAACCCTTGGGGAAGTGAAAATTCAAAGTTAAACCGTCCTAAAATGAGCCTCAGGAAGGATGCATGTCCCAATTACTACTTATTTCCTGCTCTTCCTTTGCTTCAAAAGGTAGCTTACTGCAGCCCTTTAAGGTGTGCATTTTACTCCCAACCTCACATTATGTAAACTCTATTAGCATGCCTGTGACAGGGAACTCTCTGACCATCTTTATAGAGTGGGGGAGTACTGAAAATGTAGTTCTAGTTCTACCATGTACACTTCTCCCCCATATAGCCATACAGAAGTAGATCACATTTCACTTCCCCTTACTTTCCTGAATGGCCACATTAATCTAGCTCTTAATCTTGACATATTTTCATAGCTATAAAATAGGGATTAAAGTTATAGCTGGTTGGAATACCTGTGTTTTCCTGTGAAAAATTTAGAATGAAAAAAATTAATTTGAAATGTTTGGTTCAAAAATTTACATTTTTTCATGGTAAAATTCTGGAACTAAAGAAAATGATTTTTTCACTATACTTTGCAATTTAATTTAAAATTTTTGTTATGGGGTTTGAAAAGTTTTTTTTTTTCAGATTTCTGAAATTTCTCACTTTCTCTCCTGGTTGTACATTTGGCACTGTGTGCATTAAAATGAATAATGTCTAATTCCTCACCACCACTCTGCACTCTAACTTTTAAAAGCTTCTCCAACTTTGGAAAAGTCACAGAGTGTAAAGAGGAAAAAGGGGGAAAAAAAGAAAGGAAAATATGGAAGTCCCCTTCATTCTGGAGATTATTCAATGTCTTGTACTTGCTGGAGGGAAAGGTAGTCAACGAGGGAGAAAGGGGGAAACCAAAAACTTGAAATTTTGCAAGTTCAAAAAAATGTTGGTTGTAAAAATGCAAAAATTTCAATTCAAAATGAAACAAAGCTAAACTTTTTATTGCCCTCCAAAATATTGAAAAATATTATCAAAAATATTTTTGATGGGAAATATTTTCAGTCTTTTTTGAGGGGGCAGGTATAATTACTGTATTTAAACCACTTGTGCCCCAATGGAACCTACATGGCTCCATAATGTCCATGTGGAATCCCATTGAAGCCAGTGAGGCTCAGTATGGATTCAGTGATCCAGCCACATGGATCCAGTTGTAAGAATGGAGTTGAATTTTAAGCTCCATAGATGGGAATGTGGTATATAGATGTGAAGTATTATTTTATTTTTAATAGTGGTCACATACCAGGATCACTTAGTATTGAAATAAAAATAACCACATTTATTGAAATAATTTCACACATGAAAACATTCAAGTAAGGGATTGCCAACATGAGTGTATTAGCAATAAGGATAGCAGCTAATGTAGTTTTTCCTGTACAAAACTCTGCTGCACCGATTGAAAAAGTGACTTGCAGCATACAAGTCCATCTTTACACTAGTACAATGACCTAGAATATGCACTGATAGTATAGCAGTAGTTAAGGGGGAAATTTTCAAAGACACAAAAGTGAACCTAATTCTCATTGAAAGTCATTAAGAGATAGGCACCTAAATTTGCCTTGTACCTTTAAAAATTTCCCCCTAAAACTCTACTATTGCCCAAGCCTCACAATCTAAGTGGGAGTTTTGACTGAGTTTGTGCAGCAGGTTTGGGCCTGTGGTGAATTTGCCATCCATCTTTTTGTCCATCCATCCTGCTCTCTTTTCAACCCACTAAGAACAGCTTTGTTAAAAGCTTTCTTCTGTAATGACTTAGTTTAGCAGGAGGTCTTGTTTTCTAAAAGATGGAAGATAAGTGATGCTCCGTGCACCATAGTACAAGGTTGAGGTACAGTATTTCAACATTAGTGAGGCATTATAATAACCTTACAGGTTCCTTTTAGAAACACTTTCTGCCATAGTGCTGTGACATTCTTTTACTACACAGGGCCAGCTCGAGCCATTCCTGTGCCCCAGGCAGCGGGCGCAGGCAGCGGGCGCGCGATGCATGCGCGGCTCCGCCCCCCGGCGCGCTGCACACCTTACAGCTGCAGTTGGGCAGGCGGCGCCTGATGGCAGCTCTATGAGGCGCTGTGCGGCCCCCGGCCCCAGGCGCGTGGCGTCTGATGGCAGCTCTAAGGGGCACCGCGCGGCCCCCAGCCCCGGGCGCGCGGCGCTTGATTGCAGCTCTAAGTGGTGCCGCACGGCCGGGTGCGCAGTGCTCCTTACAGCTGCCATCAGGTGCCTCCCATAGGTTGGCGCCCAGGGCAGCTGCCCGGCTAGCCCGACCCCTTAATCCGGCCCTCTTACTACACATCTATTTTATTCTTCTTCATGAAGGTAAAGGTAGCTCTGCAGCATCAGTGGAACTTATTCACAGAAATATAGACTATTGCAGGATGAAAAGAAAACCCACTTAGGTCCATTTTCCCCTATCAGACTTCACTTCTAGAATTCAATGTTCCCTCCATTAAAATACAGAACTTGTTTAACTATTTTGGAATTCTCTCTATATTAGTTACTCCTATTGGTGTCCTTCTTCATTCTCTGTATTAAATATTATATGTAACTTTCTATAATGTCAGGAGCTTCTTTCGCTTCAGTGCATGTCTCTTTCTTATAGCTGACATTAATGCCAAAAATGTTGTAGGTTTTACTTTATTGTCAAAACTATGTTTATATCAGGAAATCTGTATTATCTTTAGCTCCTCTTTTCTTGTAGTGATCTCTTCATCTTTCACTTGGAAAAAGGATTCTATGCAACCTTGTGAAGCAGAGAGGATAGGTAGAACCTCGTCCATCTGAATTATGGATATATTAATCTGAACTTTATTAACATTTGGATTCCTTTTAATAATATTTAAATTGGGGAAATTATCGTAATGCTGGCAGTCCAATTAATTAGATATGTTCATTCTCTTTACGAATAATACATCTGAGACACTTTTATTGTTTGAGTTTAGTTCTTACAACATGGAGTAAGAATGAAACATATTTAAGGTAGGTTATATTGTATTATAACTAGCACAACAGTTTTGTTTGGTTATGGTATTGAACTCCAGTTGTTTGCTGAAATGAGATATTGTTCATTGACGCAAAATGCTGTCTTTCTTTAATCCATGCTGTGACGGACCCTCCCCCATGCTTTATGAAATTGTCTTATGTATATGCATAACTTGAAGATATTTTGAACAAAATGCCTCATGTAAACTATCAATTTTAATGTCACAATCTGCTGGATCTGTATATCTTATTTTGGTGTATATATCATCCTTATATGTAAAGTTATAGATATAGGGTAGAGAATGGTTTATGGTTTTAAATGTACAAATGAAAGCCATCAAGGGTGTTTCCAATGCTCAGACATCTCAATGTCTCAGTAAACACTTGTAAACAGCCTCCTTTGTCCTTCAAGTCTAAACAGTGGTTAGTCTTAGGAAGACATGTGACCACCCCAACTAGTAGGATCTGACCACGTAATTTTCCATGGAAATGGGGGAATGCAGAAAAAAATTCCCACCCAAAAGGAAGTCTATTTAAGGTGCAAGATTTTTCAGGCTCTTTGTCTTTGTCTGGTGTGACACATCCAAGAGAAAAATCAGAGGCCCCATGGAAAAAAGATCTTCCCTGGCTTGGAAGTTTAGCTGAAAAAAGAACAGTTTTAGGGTAAGTTCGCAATAAGCTTTAGTGCATTAGAACTAGCTATGCACTTTCTGTCATTTTCAATTTGTAATTTACTTTGTTCTGCCCGTTTTCACTTACAACAACTTAAATCCTACTGTTTGTACTTTTATTTACTATCAAGCCCAGTGTAAATAATTGTTACCTAGGGGAGCAATCATTTTTTCATGAAGAATGGCTCTTGTGCAAGACGGGGCTTTTGCACAAAAAGGCACTGTGTAGATGGAGCCTTTTTGCGCAAAAACGGCTCCTAATTAATTATGCAAATGAAGCACAGCAATATGCTAATCCGTGCTTCATTTGCATAGGCTTTTGCAGAAGAGGGAAGCTGTGTAGATGTAGCCTGGGAGATTTGGTCCAGTAGGACAGGGTGGTAAGAAGCCCCAGAGAGCAAGAAGGCAAGTGTCATTGGCTTTATCAGCGCACTAGGAAGCAGCCCCAAGAGGTTTTCTGTGACCGCGCACCATCACACATGCACATACCTTTTTTGCACTTACAATTGTCTGAGTTTGTTCATGTTATTGCTTCATAGAAAAAATATTAGGTGTGTGTTAATCCTAACATGTGACCATGCAATGGGTGTGGCAGGGGTTTGGGCATGTCTTCTGTCCTTCCCTTGCCTCTTTGTAATTAAAAATTGTTTCCGAATGGGTATATAAGAAGAACACAGACTGAGTTTAATGAATCACTAATGTCCTCAACTCTGTGTATCATTTCAGATGTCCTTAGTCATGTCATACAATTTCAACTTCTATAATAAGAACATAAGAATGGCCATATTGGGTCCAACTAATGATCCATCTAGCCCAGTATCCTGTCATCTGACAGGCTATGTCTACACTATAGGGTTTTTGCGGAAAAACAGGTGTTTTTGCTCAAAAACCCGCAGAGCGTCCACTCCTCAAGCGTGTTTTTGTGCAAGAAAATGTACAGTAAAACATCAGAACAGAGGGGGTTTTGTGGTATAGGCAGGGCTTGACAAACTGTGGCAAAACCTACTCGCCAGCCCCGCACTGCGCATGCGCAAGACCCACATTGCGCGCGCCGCTGGTGAACGGGGCGACCGGCTGAAATCTACTCGTCACGGGAGAGTAGATTCAGTGATTTGTCGAGCCCTGGGTATAGGTATACCTCTTTCTATGAGGAATAACTCCTTTTTGTGCAAGAGTTCTTAATGGTGCTTTGATGGCCATTCTGTGAATGGCAATCAGAACTTTCTTGGGCAGGAGTGTCCATGCAGTGTGGAAGCTCTCTTGTGCAAAAGCACATCGCTTTTGTGATGCGCTTTTGAGCTATGGACGTGCTTTTGCACAAGAAGTTTTTGTAGAAGATTTCTTCCGCAAAAAGCTTCCTGCACAAAAAGCCTGTAGTGTAGACATAGCCGCAGTGTCCAGTGCCAAGTGCATCAGAGGGAATGAGCAGAACAGGTGGTCATCAAATGATCCATCCCCTGTTGTCCTTTCCTAGCTTCTGGCAACAGTGGTTAGGGACACTTCAGTGCATAATACAGTTTCCATAATGAGGTGTCCAAATCCATATACACTATATTTGAGACAATCACCCTAAACCTTTACATAGTACTGGAATAATTTCTAACAACGTGTAATATCAATTGTTTCAAGTCAGTTACCACTGTATTGTTCATGACTGATTTATCTCTTGGACTGAGCCCCTACTTTTTTCTGGTTCAATCAATTAGGAGAAGTCCCCTTCTTTTCTAGATAATTTCTCCTTTTCATTTGGTTACTTCTACCCGATTCTCTGTGAGGTGCTGACTCCATCAAAGCCCAGGATCCCAACCAGGGCCAATCCCAGCATTATCAGTCCAGCTCCTGAGCCCCTCTATTCTCTCACTGCAATGACTGATACCCTAAGCCGCTCTCTTTGTTGTTGATGTAGTTTCTTACCTGATCTAATTTTAATCCACTCCCCCCTGCTCCAGTCCAATCCTCATCAATGCTCCAACTGTAAACTACCCATAGACACTTAACTTAGACTCTCCTCCAAGATGCCAGGTCAGGCTCCAATTTAAGTCATTCCATATGGTATTTCTCCCTTTTTCACTAACCCATTTCAGGTTTGAGGGCCAAACTTTAATGTTTTGTGGGGCCCAGTAGGGCTGGAAGTACCTCTGCTTGCTTGAAATTTCCTCATGCTCTGGGGATTTCACTGTAGTTATGCTCTAGAGTGCCTAATGTGAGAGAAGAGTGAATTACAATCCCTCTTGCTCTGGAGTTTGAGTTGATTTTAGTCAATTTCACACAAGAATCAAGTCAGCGAATAGCCTTTTGAGACTGGATGAAGCTGGCTCTCAAACGATGTTTGTGGTATCCAAGAGTGCCCAAATTGAATAGAAATTGGCATTGTTTTAATGAACTGTACATTTAAAAAAATATTTTATTGAAAAAACAGGATTATAGGTATAAAATGATTTTGTTTTTATTGTACACAAAAGCCCCTTTCTAAAAAAATGTAATTTAAGAGTCAAAAAAGAGCTTCTCCTTGTATTTGTAGAAAGCTAACCTTTCAATACAATTTAAATTGTAATTCTATGTGCATTACTTATACTGAAGGCCAATTCAATTATGTATTTTCTTTGCTTGAATAAACCAAGTGTATTTGTTTGCTTTCTAAATGACCAAAAACTGAAGTTGTATAACAGAGCTAAGAAAAATACCTCATATAGACACCTACTCACATTTTTTCCTGAATGATTTTATGCTTTTTCCTTTACAAGCATTGTAAAGGATATTTTACAATTATATCATTAATGCAATAGAGTGTACCATTATTAGTGATGTATTTTACACCTTGGAGTATCTATATTTCATGAATGCAGATTTGCTTAGATTTTTTTAAAACAATTTTGTTTTAATTTTTTATTAACAGGCAAAAGATTAGTGAAAGGATGTTGTGATTATTTTACCAGAAAAGGTATGTTTTTCTTGCTGCTACAGATATCTCTGAAAAGAAGATCATCTTGCTGAAATATTGCACCTTTGAGGTTAAAAGCATGACATGAAAAAGAAACATTCTGGACTATTGAGCATCTGCCAGAACCCCTGGCAATACACAAACATCCAAAAGACTCTTGTACATTTACTCTGGCATGAGATACCAGGTTAGTTGAGGAGTACAAGTTTTTCAATATTGCAAAAGACTTGCATATTGACTAGCATTCTATTATTTTTTTTACTCTCCTCCTTCAAATTATTCATTTTTTTAAATTCTGTCAATGTCTGACAAGTTCCATTCCTTCTCACCAACAAACAATTGTCTAGGCTCAGAGCTCCCCCCTACATTTACTGGTGCAACCACTTCTCGGTGCCCTCACTTCCTCCTGCTTTGGCCTCTGTAATCTGTTCAAAATACAGTACTGAAAATTATCTACCTTGCCTGCCACTTTATGCCTTGCCCCTTTTCAAATACCTTCACTGGTTACTTCCTCCTACACACACTTCTATAGCAAATCTTACTTTCCTCACCTTCTCAACAATTCTAATCCTACCCTGCTCTCTTCTCTTACTGCTCCTCCCTCTATTCCATCCCACTAAAGCTGCACAGCTAATCATCAGATTTTCTGCCTTTTTTGCACTCCTATCTTAGTGTGTCATATCAAAGAAGTTGTGATATCTAGAACCTACTGCCTCACCCTGTTACTGTGCTCAACACTGCAATGTCTGATTTAGGAACCCACGCTTAGTTGCCTAAACCTCACCAACAGAAAGTAGTAGGAATGAGCTGGATCACATTACATTTATGGCTCTGCACCTTTGCTCAGTTTGCACCAGCCAGTTGAGCAGGGAGGGAGGGACAATGATTAAAGCAACATAGCTAGTTTGCTAATTTGAACACCTGGATATCTTTATGAAAAATCTTGTGGGGTCAGCCAGAATGCCTCTTAGGAAGCCTGACCGCATCCCATCTAATGCAACTGATGGTGTGTAGAGCATATGTAGCTCTCAAGACTGTAAACTGTGTAAGAACACTGTCTCTTACTTGTCTGAGTCAGCCCACTAGAGCTAATTTTCATGAAGCACTATATATAGTGTTACAGTGTGAGCTTCCAACCCCAACGCTGCTCATGTCAGGACACAACATTGCAGGGGTTCTCCTATTTTAGCACTCCCTTTGTGTGCTCATACCACAATGGTGTGCTGCCTCTGTTATTTGCTAGCTCTCACTCCAGTTCCCTTCTAGAAAAATCCTCAAAATAGCCATCTAAATGTTAAAATCCATAATATGAGTGTAACCCCCTTTTTCCTCCCCAGGTTACTCGGGAGCAGGTCACACTCACAGGTGTACCTGGGCGCCTGATGGTTTTAACATAAAAGGAGATCCTGAGTACCCCAGTGGTGATGTTGTTTAGTTGGGGAAACCCTATCCACCCCCTTGCTGTTGTCCCTTGCTCATAAAGAACATACAATGGCGATGCCTCCACCTGGCTGGCCCTGTACACACATAAAGGTGTGCTTTGAAAGCCTCCAAGAATAAAATTATTCCAGCAATAATCTGGATCTAACTCCAGAACAACAACTACAAATCATAAATAGTATACATCTGATAGATTACAGTAGAAAGAACAACCTTTACTTAACATCATAAAGAAACAGAGTTTAACAGATTAACAGTGAATAACATTAACAAAGTACACAGAAATAATAGGAACGTATCTATCTGGCATTTGCACTGCCCCTGTTTATCACACCCCAGAGTATGCACTCCTCAGGACTCACAGTACCATACTCTTGCTTGTGTGGGAGCGCTTGAAGATTTTGCAGCTGGAGTGGATGATTCTAGTCTCATTCTGTGTGCTGGGTACAGAGTAGTACTTCTAGCCACAGGTACAGCCAAAGGGCAATCAGGAGCAGCCCTGCTAGATTCCAGTCCCAAAGGCTCTGAATCCACGTCTGTAGCTGCAACCTAACAGCTCCTGGACTGGATCAAACTCCTCCACAGCAGCCTGGCTCCTCTTTTCCAAAAACAAAGGGAAGAGTCCACAGACTGCTGAGAGTCTCTCCATACACGTGGAGAGACCCAGCACCCAAACAAAGAGTCCTTCCTTCCTGGTTTCCTCCAGGGCTCATGGGAATTATAGTATCTGGGGCTAGATTGCAGCACATAGGATCTTCCCAGAGAACAGGCAGAGGCACCTTTAGTAAGGGGACTACATGAGCAACAGTTTTTCATAGAGATAATCCAAGGCTGGTAGTATGAAGGTCAGGACCCTGACTGGGCCAGGTTATTAGATTAGGGCAGGGAAAAACCTAATCGGGCCCCTAGTAGAAGATGACAGCCCTTTTTATTGGGCATGCTGGAGCCTGATTGGCTTACATCTGCTCCCAGACCTTCTAGATGTTGGAGGACCAACTCTCACTGGCTTTGACTGAAGGTGAAGAGGGAAGTTTTTCTAGGCACACCTTGGAGAGCTGAACTCACTATTCCTCCCTTTAACCTGGACATCTTCTTAAATGAGATGCGCTAAGGTGGCAGAACAAGTGTCTGGTATGCCTTGAGTAATACAGTAATTCCTCATTTAACACATGTCCGCTTAACACATTTTCGCGATAGCACGATTTTTTTTTAGGGAACGTTTTTTGAATTAAATGGCCGTCCCTGGAATAACACGATTTCCCCAGCCATCCCATTGCCGGTGGCTGCGTGGGGCTTTCCCCGTCTCCCTGCAAAGCGGCGGAGGGTTCGCCGCTCGCTGCGCCGTTACCCGGCGACCCCCCCTCGCTGGATGCAGTGGGGGTCCCGGCAGACCCATCACAGGGGCATACTCCCAACCCAATCCAACTCCCCCTCCTCCCCTTCCCTTCCCCAGAGCCAAACACCTCCACTTCCTGCTGTAACCGAGTCTCCTTTGTCTCCCAACCTTATGTCCCGGTCTCAACAGACACCACCGCTTGAAACGCAACCCCCATCTTTTCCATTATTTTCAATGGGAAAATTGACCCTGCATAACATGTTTTCACTTAACACGATCATTTTCTGAAACATATCTATACTGTTAAATGAGGAATTACTGTACATAAGAAATTAATAATGGTCTGAAACAGGAAGGATTGTGCTTACATATGAAAACGTGTCGCATAGCTGGTTGGCTGATTTGGCAGGCATATTCTTTGTTTTTTAACTCCGGATATGTAGATATATTCCTTCTTTGAACAGAAACAGACAATACAATTTGAATATTATTTCTTAGTCTGAATATTTTTTCTTCTACATTCATTATTATGTACAAAGTTGATTACGGTAATACTATTATTGTAAATGTTTACAATAAGGCTGTAATTCAGATTCTGGGTGCTATATCCTGTAATTTATTTTTTCTACCATATCTGTTTAAAGAGTTAATCTTTCAAAAATATTTAACTCATGGTTCAGAAGAGTGACACCCTATACTTGTCTTTACAGCAGCCTGAAAAATATTCTTAACAATGAAAAGTGTTTCAAGACACACTTGGAGAGAATTTATTTAATGGTGAAAGGTAAGTGCACTTTCAGCCAGCTGAGATCCAGCCTCTATTTTTATGGATGAATTGCACCTGGAAAATTTGTGACTTCAGGTGTTAGGTCACAAAATGAACTTGTGCCTCCAACAACCTTCTCCAGGCTTGCAATCATGTAATTAGTAACTCAAGTATTTAGCTTTTCACTTGCAATTAAATTTCAATGACAATTTTGTGGGCACAATTTGCTCCTGCAAAAGAGAAAATACTCTTCTGAAAATAGTTGGAGATTTCTATAATACTAGACACACTCGTTTGGGTTGGAAGTGAAGGGATGTTCATCAGGATTTTTATACATTTTTAATAATAATATCCATTCACTCCTTATTCTCCCTGCTGGAACTGGCCATAAGAGTCCGAACTGTGATTTCTGTTGGAGATGTTGTGTTCTCAGTAGAATCTTCTAGAGAGAATCACACAGATGCTGCATGTAGCTTCAAATTAAGAGTCCACATATTTAATCCAGCAATTCACAGAACACAGCCTGCAGCACCTCTAATCATAACAAACCGAACTCTTCAGTAAAAGACAAAAACCTGGAATGGACTAACATGACACAGCTATTATAGCTGCTGTTTGAAAAGAAAACCCAGCACAGATCACAGACTGAATTAATCATAAACACTGCAGTACAAACTTAGAAGAATAGATTTATATGTAGCTCCTTCTCTTTTTTTTTTTTTTTTTTTTTTTTAAGTTCCCCTTTATTCAAACCCTCTTTCTAATGAAAGACTATAATGGATCTTGGCTCCAGACCACTTTAAAAGGACACAGTAACTACCTAACTAATCATGGTTAAACCATGGGTTTTATTTCTTACTAATTTTTAAAAAATCACCCTTTAGAAGCTTTGCATAGGGAACTATGTGCAAGTGCATATACACATATGCACGTCTTGGAAGCTACTTTGGATGTTTTTGCTAGAACTTCTCATTATTGAAGGTCTTTCCTTTTATAAAGCCTAACACTCCTCTTTGCTTACATAAATTCTGGGGGGAAAAAAGCAAAACCAAAACAAAAAACAGTTGAACCAGTGTAAGACATTGCTGAAGCATTATTCCCTTTACAGTGCAGAACCTTTCCTCAGGTGCACCACAAGAATCAAAGTTTTCAGCTTGAGGGGGCAGTAGAGTATGGGCACTCTTTAGTACTGTAGTGATTAGAGGGTGGCAATTAATAAAGGTGGAGACTTAATGGTCTTCCATTTTTTATAAGCAATAGAAGACAAAGACTCAAAGCAGCTCAAAATCATATGGTGAATCTAATGGAATAAAAGGGAGGTTATGGAATCTCCATAACAGGAGATATTTAAGAACAGATTAGACAGACATCTATCAGCAGTTATCTAGATGGTGCTTGGTCCTGCCATGAGGGCAGGGGACTGGACTTGATCTCTCATGGTCCCTTCCAGTTCTAGAGTTCTATGATTCTATGAAAATCCTGTGGGAAAATATCTTCCATTTCTTGAAATACAGAATTCTGCAAAGGAAAAAAAGCATGAAAACAGGAGAAAAAAACCCGTAGATAAAATCTGTTCATTTCCAACTCAGAACTACCCTCTTCAGTTAGGTATCCTCTTGTCTGATAGCCAGAAATGGTAGTTCATTGACTTTGATGTCTGATTTCTCATTACATTTTGAAGTCTTTTTCTCATTAAATTTTAAGTGACTAGAGCTAAAATTGACTAAGGCCCGAATCTAAATCCTATTAGTAAACAGAAAACATTCCATTGACCTCAATGGGCTTTGTGTCACGTTCTAGGGTTTGTGTGTTTTCTGCATACAGGTGGTGTATCTTGATCCTTGGCTTTAATCATCTCAGCTGTTTGACGTTAGAGTGGTTAATCACTTCCTGATGGAGAGGAATGGAACTGAGTTGAGCTAAGCAGAGCATACTTGCTGTAAAAAGTATCTTACTGGGTGAACTCAAGAGCTGTGAATACAAGCAGCTTGCAACGGAGTTTGGAGAAGGAATGGGAGGGACTTTCCTTCCAGGTTCAGCACAAGGTATGATATCAAGCCAGCCAGTGTTGGTGATCTGCAATAGATGTGACACATTCTGTTTCCTGCCTGGACACAAGAAGGGATTTCCTGTGCACAAAGTGCAAGTTAGTGGCCATGTTGGAGAAAAAGATTCTGGGATTGGAGGGGCAAATTGAGACACTACTAAGAATCAGACTATTTGGGGAATTCCTAGACAACTGGGGTTGATAAACATGAGTACCCCAGGTTCAAGGAAGAAGGGAGCTGGTTGCAAAGGAATCTGAGAGAGAGGAAATAAGAGAGGAGGCCATCAGAGCCAAGAGGTCACAGCAGCATTTTACATGGTTGCAGTCAGATGAGGATAGATAGGCTGTGATCACCAGGGAGAAGATAAGCAGCAGGAATTCCACACAGCTAGAAGTTTCAAATTGATATTAGGACCTCAACATGGAAACTATGGAAGATAGCTCTCAAGAACTATCAGGTCAAAGGGAAAAGAGAAATTAAGAGGACACATGTGGATGGCAGGTCGGCACAGCTAGTAACAAACAGAAATCAAGCTGTGAAAGAACTCAAATGGGAAATTGCAGAACTATTAACTGTGGTTTGTAACCTATCCTTTAAATCAGCTTCTCTACCTAATGACTGAAGATACCTAACATGATGCCAAAATTTAAAAAGGGCTCTAGAAGCAATCCTGGCAATTACAGACTGGTAAGTCTAACATCAGTACTGAGCAAATTAGTTGAAACTATAGTAAAGAATAAAATTGTCAGACACATAGATGAACATAATTTGTAGGGGAAGAGTCAACATGGTTTCTGTAAAGGGAAATCATGCTTTACTAATCTACTAGAGTTCTTTGAGGGGGTCAACAAACATGTGGACAAGGGGGATCTAGTGGATATAGTATACTTAGATTTCCAGAAAGCCTTTAACAAGGCCCCTCACCAAAGGTTCTTAAGTAAAGTAAGTTATCATGGGATAAGAGGGAAGGTCCTTTTGTGGACTGATAACGGGTTAAAAGACAGGAAACTAAGGATAGGAAAAAATGGTAAGTTTTCAGAATGGAGAGAGGTAACTAGTGGGGTCCTCCTAAGGGTCTGTACTGGGACCAATCATATTCAACTTATTTATAAATGATCTTGAGAAAGGGGTAAACAGTGAGGTGGCAAAATTTGTAGATGATACTAATCTGCTCAAGATAGTTAAGACCAAAGCAGACTGTGAAGAACTTCAAAAAGATCTCACCAAACTAAGTGATTGGGCCACAAAATGACAAATGAAATTTAATGTTGATAAATGTAAAGTAATGCACATTGGAAAAAATAACCCCAACTATACATACAATATGGGGACTAATTTGGCTACAACTACTCAAGAGAGGGATCTTGGAGTCATTGTGGATAGTTCTCTGAAAATATCCACTCAGTGTGCAGCGGCAATCCAAAATGCAAATAGAATGTTAGGAATCATTTAAAAAGGGATAGAGAATAAGACAGAACTTATCTTATTGCCTCTATATAAATCCATGGTACAGATGTGGTCACCACATCTCAAAAAGATATTGGCATCGGAAAAGGTTCAGAAAAGGGCAAAAAAATGATGAGGTGTTTGGAACGGGTCCCATATGAAGAGATATTAAAAAGATTTGGATTTTTTAGCTTAGAAAAGAGGAGACTAAGGGGAACAGGCTATGATACAGGTGTATAAAATCATGACAGGTGTGGAAAAAGTGACTAAGGAAAAGTTATTTACTTATTCCTACAATGTAAGAACTAGGGGTCACCAAATGAAATGAATAGGCAGCAGGTTTAAAACAAATAAAAGGAAGTTTTTCTTCACTCAGCTCACAGTCAACCTGTGGAACTCCTTGACAGAGGGTTCAAAAAGAGCTAGATAGGTTCATGGAGGTTAGGTCCATCAATGGCTGTTAACCAAGATGGGTAGGAATGGTGTCCCTAGCCTCTTTGTCTTTGAAATGGATAACAGGAGAGGGATCATGTGCTGATTACCTGTTGCGTTCCTTCCTTCTGCGGCATCTGGTGTTGGCCACTGTCGACAGACAGTATACTGGACTAGATGGACCTTTGGTCTGACCCAGTATGGCCATTCTTATGAGCTTACCCACAGAACTCTCCAACCATCCAGGGTAACTAGATGATTCTTGTTGGTGATTCAATACTCAAAGGAACTGAGTGAACATGCTGCAAGGGACAGATAGATGACATGATGGTGTACTTACTTCCCAGAGCCAGGACACAAAATGCCACTCTAAGACTGGATTGGCTTTTGAAGTCTACATGGAAGAATCCATTGGTAATGATTCATATTGGCACTAATGATGCTGTGTTGGGGGATCTCTCACAGATAGTAGATGACTTGAAGGAACTTGAAAGAATGCTGAAAAGAAGATGATCTAAGCAATCTTTTCTGAGACCCTTCCTGTCCCACAAAAAAGGAAAACAGAAGGCAGAAGTCAATTGTTGGCTGGATAAGTGGCATAGGGTGGAGGCCAAGGACTTTATGGATTTGTGGCCATTCATTCACTTTCTGTAGGAGGGAGAAGCCATCTAATTTGGAAGACCTCCACCTCACTAAAAAAAAGGGACAAATCTCTGCAGGGAAAAGCTCTCTACAGTAGTCTGATTAAAGGAGCAGAAAACATGGACTCAGTGAGCTGAAACTATTTAGCTTAACAAAGAGAAGGTGAAGAGATGACTTGATTACACATAACTATAGGAGGAACAAATATTTAATAATGGGGCCTTCAGACTAGAAGAGAAAAGAACAACATAAAGTTACCTCTGGATGCTAAAACTCAACAAATTCAGGCTAAAACTCTTCATCCATTAGCCTAAAAGTCCTTGTCAGAGTAAAATGAGTTGAAAACAGTGCTTGCAAAATGTGGTCTGTTACCTCATACTGTGTATCCTGCATTACAGTTTTTTGAATTGCACTGAACTACGCTTGAGTAGCAGTGGATGTCGGCTCTTCCACTAGAATGCTGACAAAAATGAAGCATATCTCATGAGGCTATCCCAGAGAACAATATTTTAAATAAATAAATACATTATAAGGCAAAATTTCCTGAGTTTGTGCCATCTATAATCTGTTCTATCCTGCCTCAGCAGATACAACAAATACTTCATTCATTTAAATATTTGTAGGAAATGATTTCCAGTGTTAGAGTTCTGAAATTATAATGATTAATGTTTCTAGGTAAGGATACACAATGTTTTTGTACCCTGTTTTTACTGTTCATTTTCTGAAAAATTGTCCATTTGGCCTGAAGTTTTTCCATACTGGGGTCCAATCCTAATCCCAGTGAAGTCCAAGAGAGACTTATTAGTGTTCAATAGCAGCAGGAGTGGACCCTTATTTTCTGTCCAAATCAAAAGGGGACATTTTTTTACAGTTTGGGGGATAGGGGAGAAGCAGTTCAACCAGTTTGAATTTAGAGAAGTGAGGTGGGGAGTATTTTCTATGACAGAACACTATATTATAGACCTATTTTAAAAAAAATAAAAAGTCTACAGCAAATGCAACTGGATTTAGAAATCTGTTTTATAAACACCCCCTAGTTTTACCTATCCATTTTACTGAGATTAAATTATATACTTTTGAATGTAGTACACTCCTATTTATTCAAAATGTAAATAACTGAGTGTTTGGATAAGCAGAAGTGCTGTTTTGAGGGGCCTGTGCACTGGGACCCTGTTAGGATCTGGGTACGTGACATGAAGCGACATTGCTTTACTTGGCTGGTTGCTGATGTTGCATTTTGAGCTATGAGCCTCTGGATGGCAGAGTGCTATGTGCCAGCCCCTCTCCTGCACAGATTACAAATCCTGGTGCTCTCCCAATGTCCAACCTACCTTGGACTGAAGTTGCATGCATCTCATTAGTAATAATCTTCTTTCTTTATTCTCTGATCTCAGGTGTTTTTGGCTTCGATTAGCTTCTGCACATAATTTTGGTTAGTGCTGGTTTGTTCAGGCTTTTGAGTGTCATATGGGCAGATTTGGCTTTTCTTTGTTCTTCAGGGAAATGTTTCTCTATGTTGCCCTCTTTTTCCTCTTCCTAGATGGTGTCCATGTTATTACTGACTGTGAATGCCACCATGTTGGTAAAGCATGTACCAAATATGTCCATCATCATCTTACCATATTTGATGCTTTCGGTCTATTTACTTCACTTAGAATTTTTGATGTTGCAAGAAACTTTCCATAATAGTTGAGCTTATTTACTCCTTTCCTTTTTTTTCTTTTTCTGACAAGCAAACAGGTCATGCCACACAATAAATAGTAAAGAAGAAGAAATGAAACAAATGACACACAATACCATCTGCAGCACTGAATAGTTCACCAGAGAGTAAAGTACACAACCACTGAACACATACGCTTGTTTAAAAACTCCCTGGACTCTAATAATGCCGATATTGTTATTGATTTTTATGCTAACATTAACTAAGTAAGCCTGGAGCTTCCAGTTACAGATTTAGAAAAGAACCAAGCATGGCAGTTCAGAAACTGCCCTAAAAAGTAAGGGGGATTTTAGTTCCTTAAAAGTATTCAAATTGTAAAGAACCGAGTAAAGAAGCTGTAGACGCCTTTTCAGTCGTATAATGGGGAGATTGTGAAATGCAATTGCCAACAGCTAAATCAAATATTTAAAAAAATGGGTAGCATTTCCCATACGTATTTCAGGGCTATTTCCTTATAATAATAAAAGGTTCCCATTAACAAGTTAAAATGCTTCTCTTTTCTGAAAATGTGTAAAATTTCAGCGTGCAACTCAATTAAAAAGGATGTTTGTTGTGTGGATAAGCAGAGTAATTCAGCAAAGGGCATAACAACAAAATTATGCTTTATTTAGCTCACAGAATTATACCAAAACAACAATGTGCTTCTCAAATTCTGATTTTTGGGGGGAACAAAATACTGCAGGAACCATCATTTTCAGCTGTTTTTAAGGAAAAAAAATACAAAGGACATGATCTGTATCCCCAACAGAAGGGATTAAATTATGATCTGGATAAGATGTTGTGAACAGACCAACCAAAACAGTGTTTTATCTCTGAAGTAAATGGACTGAAACAGATGGGAGAGAGAAAAGAGAACTTTCCTAGAGGCACAATGTCTCTGTCACCAGCTGCTACTGGGAGATAATGTGCAATGGCAAGTGATGTATAGGAGGAAATCCAAGTGCCTGTAGTCTTTTTTCTTTAGTCTGTGAGAGCTACAGAGTCTGTCATAATGTTATCTTAGTTTGAGATAGTCTGAAATCTGCTGTGGCCACTTACAATGACAGTTTACGACATCCAGGAGATAGAAAAGAAACATAAAAAATATGGTGTGCACTGTTCCTTCAATTTAATTGTGTTTGTAAACAAATTAGCAGCCATGGATAAGTGGAAGAAACACAAGTGCCCCAGATTCCTTTCTTGATCTTCATGTGTGATTTTCAGTCTTTATACTCATAATTTGGACATCAGATAGTACATTAGTATTATTGTTTAGTCATGAATATTTTACTAGGAAAATAGAATGACATTTTAATAATGTGTTGCAAATGTGAAAAGATTGAATAAAATGGGATTCTGCTATTCCTTCTTAAGAGAAGACTAAAACCACTGAAAGCAATTATCCATTTATCTATGTACTCATGCATAACCCCACGGCAGTAGCATCCAGGAGCACTGTAGCTGGCTCATTTCTAGCTAAGTCATTTAAACAGCTCATTCACCAATTGAATGAGCAGGGCTGCTTCTGCTCCTCTGAAAGACGTGATAATGCTAGGGTTCTAGCTAAGCAGTCACTCAGGGACAGATTTTTAAAGGTACCTAACATGCAAAGAGTTTTTCAAAAGCAACTATGTGCCAAACTCTCACTGACTGAAAATCCCATGAGGTATCTCTCTGCATCTTGAGGTATCTAAATAATTTTAAAAATCAGGCCTGCAAGAAGAGAGGAATATCTCACCAAGCCCCTGGGAAATCCAGGTTAGTAAATTTCTGAATTCTCTTCTTTAGGTGGAAGTAATAATAATAAATACATAAAACAGTCTCTTCCCTCTTTCTCACGTTACAATGAAATTGAAACAAGCTAGAATCTACAAAGTCCTAAGCAACTATCTCACAAAAACAAAATAAATATAAAAGCTGTCCCACCAGACACCAAATACATTTAAAACAAACTAAATTTAGGGGTCTTTCCATCACAAGAAGTGTATTGAACAGCACCACCAGAAAGGTGTCCCAGCAGACCTCAAACAAGTTTGGAATACTCCAACTCTTTTAAATGGAACAAAGCTCCCAGTGAAATTCCTTTCCATCTGTGTAGTAGGTTGGGTTTCTAGTCACCTCTCAGTCTCTGTTTATTATCTGCTCTATAGTAATGCTCTAGTGAAAGATCAAGGTCCCATTAGGACACTGTACAAACACTTTCTTTTTTTAAAAATAGATACTGCCCCAGGCATCTACAATCTAGGTGGGAAAAATAAACAAACTGGAAGGGAAAGAAGAGGGGACAAGGAGATAATAGTAAAACAAAAATGGCCTAGCATAAGCTTACATTTCCTTTACAGATTTTCCCTGTTACGTGTCTGGGAGGCTAACAAGCCCCAGCTGCTTCCCAGATTTGTCAATTTATCTTTGCTTTTGTAAAAAGCCAACAGAAAACTGAGCAGCTATTAGAAACACTCAAACAAGATTACAGCATTCTGCCCCAGATATAGCCCTGGGAGTATGGATGTTTGCCTGGGCACTGTAGCAGATATCTTGTCTGCCTTTGTTCATACACTGAGGCAGCCAAGGAAATGGTTCATATTGAGTCTCTCAAGAGGCACCATTTCAGATTTTGGTAAAGGGGGCAGCTTTAATCATGATTCCATTCTGGAGTCTATTTAGGCACCTGAAAATGCCTGGGTTTTTTACAGGTGATAACTTAGAAATTAACTGACAGGAACAGTATTCCTAATTCTTATATAAAGAAAAAAACAAATACCAATTAAAGACATGTTTTAAGTTTAGTTGTAAATTTAGAACAATCAACAGCAAGATATTTTCAATCCCAAATCTTGAGAAGTCAGTATTGGAGCCTTAACACAAGTTCAATGCTTTGCACAGTCTTTAGTAGAGATAAATAAAATCTGCTTAGCCTTGCAATTATTATTTTTTAAATGTCTTATGGTCTAAATTGTGAAGAGGAGAATGAGATACTTACTTTTAAATATTCCTGAAAGAAAACAACTAAGTTACTGAAAAACAAACTACACTCCAGATTGGAAGGAGGTTCCTCATGTGTTGCTCTAAGGATTTTAGAGTATGTACATCATCTCCATGACATTCACTGAAGGTACTCAAGCTTGTGAGACTCTGCCACCCTCAGAAATATTAAAGAGTAAGTAAACAGGAGCTAAGATGATTTAGCAGTTAGAAGAGAAGGACATACACACAGCAGACACACATCTACAAAATGGCTAGTGGCTTAGGGCAGCATTTGTTTGTATCTGCACGTGTGAAAAACCAGCAGCTCCTTAAAGGGTGTTCTGAGGAAAAAAAGGCCTAGAATTAAAAAGTGCAATTGAAATCCTGCTGAGGAATCAACATTTGTATGTAACAGCCTGTAGGGCCCTACCTAGTAACCTGACCCAAAGCCTATTGTAGGCAAAGGAAAGGCTCTCACAGAGAAGTGGGACTAAATGGAAGAATCGATGGCCACCCTGTGGCATCCCCCCCATTGGAGAATTAGAAAAAAAAGGGAGTTTTAAAAAGTGTATGTTTTAAGTGTAAGTTTGTTTCTTGACAGCAGGGAAAGAGCCCAGGTGGTCATTCTTTAGCTCAGCTGCTCTGAACATCCAAAGCACACCCTGGCTATGTCTACACTCATGGCTTCTTGCGCAAGTATGGCCGTTCTTGCACAAGAATCTGCAAAGCGTCCACACTGCCCGCCCGCTCTTGCGCAAGGAAATTTACACTACGGTGTGGTAAGAGAGGGCTTCTTGCACAAGAGCTACGCTCTTTTTTAACAGGTGTAAGCCCTCTTGCGCAGGAGCTCTTGCGCAAGTGGGCAGTGTGGACTCTCAGCAGGGATTTCTTGCGCAAGAAAGCCCTATGGCTAAAATGGCCACCAGAGCTGTCTTGCGCAAGAGAGCATCTACACTGCCATGGGCGTTCTTGCGCAAAAGCACAGCTTGCACATGGCAGTGTGGACGTTTTCTTGCGCAAGACTTCTTGCACAAGAGCCCTTGCGCAAGATGGTCTTGCGCAAGAAGCCGTGAGTGTAGGCATAGCCCTAGAGTGTGCCTGGTGCAGCAGCCCTCTCCCCTGCCTGAGCAGCCCTGTGTCTACTGGTGTCACAAAGGGCTTGTTCCTCCCAGCTTTTGTAAGATAGCAACTTGGGAAGATGAGGGCAGATCGTAATGAAATCTGCAGTAATACTCTTCTGAGCGTAGTTCCCCCCACCACTCTCTGAGCTAGCTTATCTCAATGAATCGAAAAAAAAGTGTTACCAAAGCACCAGCCCTGCTATTGGGTTTGCAAAATATACCTCTGCATGCCTGTTGGTAGAGCAAAGAATAGTCAGCCAGGGAGGGGAAGAGAAGAGTGTGGCTGAGCCGGGGAGGCGTAGGGGGATAAGAGCCTAGAGAGGAACAGCAACATAAGTAGCTTTTGGCGGGGGGAGAGTAAACCAAGACAGGCAGGCAAGCAGTATGACTGCCCACCTTTGTGTTTTGCATTTGCTCCTGCAGTTCTGTTCTTGCCAAGATGGAACCAGCATTTCAGAAGCTCTGATTCTCAGGCAGCTGCTCCTGATTTCAAGGAGCCAAGCAACAGTTTGCAAGGGCTAGGCATTTGTTCTGCTTGATGAGCCTGCATTCCTTTTCACTCAGGTGAGCAAAGGGGAGGGGGAAGGGAGTAAACAAAGAAAGCTGCCTGCATTGTTCTCACTTCTGGCTGGAAGAGAGACAGGAGAAAGTATCCTGCTATAGTAGGAAACTTAGGGGGCTTGCAGCCCCCCATCATTGTCCCTCCTGGAGCACCTCTCATACCATTAATATTTCCCTTGTTATAAACTAATGATGAAATAGCGGAGGTCTCTCTTTTGGAAAAATATCTGGAGAAGAAGCTACAAACTTACATCAAATCCATCAAAAGCTGCTTTATGTCAGGGCCAGGACATAGGGGGCTAGGCCTAGTGGTTAGCATAGGGCAGAGACCAGGTCCCCACATCAACCAGGGGATCAGAAACCACAAGTTAGATACCAGGCAGTAGGATGATATTAGCACTAAGTAAACCATCCCAAGCAGGTGGAGCCTAGTTGAACTGAGAACTTCCTGTTCTTCCTTCTGACTTAATTAGAGGGATCAGCCCAATCAGGAGCTCCAGTATTCCACCAATCAGGACCAAAGAGTGAAGCCTTTTCTCAGTAGAGCTTCAAAATGTTCTAGCTCTAATTTATGTCTGTCAGGTGGAGGGCTAGTGCATGATGACCCTGAGGACCCAGGTTTGAGATCCACAGGCCATAACAATTTATCTGGATACAATGACTTGATAAGGAGGCCCCAGTTCAAGCACCTAGAGTTGGAAAAGTGGAGTACATTTTTTGTTTTCCTTATTGTACTTTTTTATGCTTTCATCTATGGTTGAATATGATCACTGTATGGCCTTCCTAATAGCAGTTTAGCAATTTATAGGGTATGCAACATCTGCTTATTATGCTAATGAGTATAGTAGCCATGACTTTTCTTTTAATCAACCATAATTTCCTTATTATTGATGCAGAAGCATCTTGAAACAATTAATGAACAGACTTCATTTGCATTGGCTACATGGGTGAATTGTGTATGGTTTAATGCATAAAAATAAACATTAACCTGCAGTAACTCTTTAGCCATTTTAGCTTTCCCCTATATTTCCTTTAGTCTGATGAAGTAAAGGGAATGCATTTGTACTGTACAGCACTCACCAGAAATATTCTCACCATTCAACTTTCTCTGGCCTTCTTGCCTGAAATATGGGGGGTGAACCGGGGAAGGGAGACTTTTCAAAATAGGATCATGGGGGTCCTTAGGATAAGGCAATTCCACATCTAGCTCCTTCACTCCATGTGAGGATTAATCATGCACCTCTGGGGTGTTCATCAGGACAAAAACATACAATGCACTAAAACAGCTGCTCTGTCCAGGTATCTGTATCTATATCTAAGGTTCTGTGGAGTGCGTAGTAGGGTTGTAATAGTATAATCTATTAACTGATTAGCAAAAGCTTATAGGTTAATGCTATAGACTACATGCATTCCCCCCTTCCTCTTTGCCCGTAAATGTTTTTAGCAAGCTAGCAAGCAGCCCAGCTCAGTCTTGGCTTACGCCATGTCTGGGACCTACCCCTGCTGCGGCTCTGCATTTAAAGTGTAATAGGAGCCAGGCAGACAGGCAGCCTGGCTCTGTTCCTGCTTGCACTGGGTCTGGGAGCTCAGACCTCCCCTGCCCCGGACAGGGGTTGCTGCCTCTATATCAGAGGCAACAGCACAGGCCAACAGGCAGCCAGTCTGCAAGGGGAGCTGATTTTTTAAGCCAGCTCCCCTCATGGACCATTTCCTTACTGGCATCCCATGCTGCCGCGTCTGATACAGAGGCAGCCGTGCGGTGTGACAGAGGGCTCCTTGGGAACAGGGCCAGAGCACACTGGCTGCCGGCCCCACTGCTGGGTACTATAGAATAGTTGATGAACCGATAAGAATTCATGAGATTACTTGACTATTCAATTAACCGATATTTAACATCCCTAATGCACAGTGCACAGGACAGCCTTCTGATTTTCTTCTGCAGGATTTTGGAATATGAAACAGGGATAAGAAGCCATGCTTTCAAGGGCACTGTCCACTGAACGATGTTATTTTTTACATCTGTAATGCAGACAGGCAGAACCAAACCTGGGCCCTATAGAGCTTAGTACATGAGCTTGTACAGCTTGAGCTAAAACCAGCTGGCTCTCAGCTGTGGCTGTAGAGCAAAGTCATTTTTTCTCTCTGTAAGTGGTTTAAGTGCCACTACAAGGGAAAGCACACCACTCCCAGTAAGTGTGTGGGTTACACATAGTCTCATTAAGAATATCCACAGCACATAATAAATGTTCTCTAATTACAGCTCTACTAAATTCATGGTTCATTTTGATCAACTTTATAGTCATAGGATTTTTAAAAATCATAAATTTTATTATTCACTTATTTAAATCTGAAATTTCATGTGCTGTAATTGTAGGAGTCTTGACCCATAAAGGACTTGGGTGAGGGAATTGCAAGGTAATTACAAAGGGGTTGAGGTACTGCTATTCCTATTCCTGTGCTGCTGCTGGAACTGACTTCAGAATAGGAGAGCAGGAGCCCAGCTCTGAAGGCAGAGAAGCACCAGCAACCATGCAGAAGTAAGGAGGCATGGCATGATATTGCCACCCAGACTCCTGTGCAACTGCCTACAGATTTGGGCCCTCAGCCAGCTGCCACCACTCTGAGCACCCAGCTCTGAATGAAGCAGTGCAGAAGTAAGAGTGGCACTACATCCCATACAATCCTTACTTCTGTACTGCACCAGTCTGCAGCCCCTCCCCCCCCCCCCCGCCCATTCCCAGAGCTGAAGGCAGCACAGAAGTAAGGGTGATAATACTGCAGGCCCCTAAAATAACATTGTAACCCCCTGCAACTCCATTTTGGGCAAGGGCCTCTAATTTGACAAATGCTCGTCTCCCCTGTGAAATCTGTATAGTATAAGGTAAAGGCACACAAAAGACCAGATTTCTTGAGGGGAAAACTAGATTTCACAGTCCGTGATACATTTTTCATGGCTGTGAATTTGATATGGCCCTATCTATAATTAGATTTCATCAACTCAATAATAAACATGAGCTCCCAAAATACTACAGTAGTCTTGTAAGATAGTCACTGAGGCTATGTCTAGACTACAAGCCTCTTTCGAAAGAGGCTTTTTTGAAAGAATCTTTTGAAAAAGCCTCTTTTGAAAGAGAGCATCTAGACAGCAACCAGTATTTTCGAAAGAGAGAGCCACTTTTTCGAAAGAGAGCACCCAGGCAGTCTGGATGCTGTCTTTCGAAAAAGCACTGTTTGCGTTATTCCTCGTAAAATGAGGTTTTCCGCGGTCGAAAAAACTGCCGCGTTCTTTCGATTTAATTTTGAAAGAACGCGGCAGCAGTCTAGACACAGGTGAAGTTTTTTGGAAAAAAGGCCACTTTTTTCGAAAAAACCCTGTAGTCTAGACACACCCCGATAGTCCCTTTAGATACTCCAGACTATCTTGCCTCCCAGGTTAGATGGATTATGTGAAAGTTGCTCAGTAACACCAAAAATCACAAAACATTTGGGCTACGTCTAGACTGCCCCCCTCTTGTGCAAGAAAATATGAAAATGAGGCGAAGCAGTGAATATCACCGTGCCTCATTTGCATACTTAATGAGCCATCATTTTTGCGCAAGGGGCTTTTGTGCAAAAAGGAGCCATCTGCATGGCTCTCTTTTGCGCAAAACCCCCCTCTTGCACAAGAGCCGTTCTGCTGCTTTTTTTCACGAAGAATGGCTCTTGCGCAAAAGGGGTTTTTTTCGCAAAAGCCCCTTGCATAAAAATGGCAGCTCATTAAGTATGCAAGTGAGGTGCGGCGATATTCACTACTTTGCCTCATTTGCATATTTTCTTGTGCAAGAGAGAGCAGTATAGACGTAGCCCTTGGTTATAGACCCAAGACCAGTCACTCACTCAGGTCAATTTTCATCCTAGATCTCACACCAAAGACTGTTCTAGTAGCCAGTTCTAGAGTAAACCAACTAAAGATTTATTAGCTAAAAAAAGGGATGTGAATTATTGAAAGGTTAAAGTAGGTACTATATAAGTACAAGTAAGTCATTCTCTATAATTTCAAAAGGTAGCAGCAATGTAGTCATCTGTTAGTTTTCCAAAAGTCTTTTAGGGCTACCTCTCAGTCTTCTCATTTGGTTATTATGTCCTGATAGAATCCAAACAGTCCAGAGATGAAATTTTTCATGTGTTCATATTTATAGCTTCTTTTCACAGAAACTAGGCTGACAAGTCTTCTTTATGAAGTTTGGGGGGAGCAGGGAAGGAACACACTTAAAGTCTTTGGTCCTTGATCTCACACAATGGCTCATTTTCAATTAATGAACAGCATTTACCATTTTCTTGTTGGAGATCATCATTTGCATTAAACAGGGCCTCTTTCTTATTTGATGGTGTCATGATCATGAGAGATGGCCAGCAGCCTGGGGACTAAGGGGTTAACTATACCTAACCCTGGTAGAGTTGGCCAATAGGAATGTAGGTAGGAATTTCAAACTGGGACAAAGGAATTTTTGGGTTTTCCCTCTCCTTTGTCCTGGGCAGTTTCTCTCCAGCTACTGAGGGAGTCAGACAGAATGAAGAGTCTATTCTTGGAGGGAGACAGTCTTCTGTAAGTAGGGTAAAGTATAGTTAAATCTGTTAGGTTTTATTGTTTTATGGTTTGGGAAATGGGATCTGATGTCTGTGCATTTAAAATGGGTTTTTCTCTCTTTTGAAGCTAAGTTTGGGCCCATGGTGGAATTCCCCATGGGTATATTACTTTGTGACTTTACCATCTAGTCATTATGCTTGCAACAGGAATATTGTGGTGACAATAAGTTCTTTCTCTTTTCTTTTTCTTATCCTGGTATTGGTTACTTTTTGTGTCCTGGTTTAGGGGTGAGATTTCGCAAGTGATCTCTCCTCTGATTTTCTTATCATTACTTGGGTGGTAGCAGTGGTGTTTTTATCCCCAAAATCTAGGTTGTTAAGATTTTGGGGGAAGATTTTACCAAAGTCTGGAAAAATAAGGTTTTGGGGTACTTTTGTGGGCCCCCACTTCTGCATTTATCGTGTCAGAGTAGGGAAGGAACCATGACATATGTGTTCCTTAAATAAATAAACACACACACACAGTGCAAATGTTTCTGTTAATAAAATGGGATATAGTTGAGTGATAACAAAATAT
This sequence comes from Rafetus swinhoei, assembly GCA_019425775.1. NCBI lineage: Eukaryota > Metazoa > Chordata > Testudines > Trionychidae > Rafetus > Rafetus swinhoei. The sequence continues at coordinate 46,886,687 of CM033449.1, forward strand.
GTTCCATCATGCAAGTATTTTATAAAACACTAATTACATTCTTAGCAACTTAACACCCAATATTTATTATGATAATGCTAACACATGGATAAGCAAGTCTAGTTTCCAGCTATGCATTTGTAAGGGAAGCTGAGGGCCTTGGCATGAGCTGGCACCTGGTCTGCCAGCATCACAATGTTATTTTAACTTAACTCTTTGAATTTACTGAGCACTAGGTGAGCTTAGCAGAGAACTTTGAGAAAAATGCTAAGTCTGGATTTCCTGAGAATGTAGGATCCACGGTGTGCTCCTTCCTGGAGTCCTTGCAGTTATGTGTAAACGTATGTAGTTACATCATAAGAAATTTGCTGGATGATAGCAGAGTTGTTGACTCGGGTCCCACGACTTGAACTCGAGTCCGACTTAAGTCACCTAGGTGACTCGACTTGAGACTTGACTTGGGTTCATTGTTTGTGATTTGAGACTCGACTTGAGACTTGCTAATTTTGTTAAATCGACTTGGTGAAAAAATTGTCCGAAAATGCTGATATTGATGGCTTGCACAAAAGTGACTTGATATTTTTTAAATTAAGACTTGAGACTCAACTTGGGACTTGACTCGAAAGTGACTTTAGGGACTCAAGACTTGACTTGAGACTTGAACTGTAGTGACTTGAGACTCGACTTGGACTTGACAATGACAACTTGAAGACAACACTGGATGATAGCATGGCACTTTATTTTGTTCTTGGTGGGCATGAGTCCAGACTATGAATCCAGGAGATGCAGTAACTAGCGTGTCAGAATTGTCTCATAGTTTATAGTTGTATATGTCTGAGGAAATCATAATTACTATCCCTTCTGTCTGGCATGTAGAAGTTTCTCAGTTTAGCTGGAGGCTGCAGACTGACATATTTGTCACAACCTGCACAACTATTTGGAAGTTTCTGTTGCCAGAATCTTAGGTTAGTGGAAACTTTGTCCACACAGAGGTCCTCTGGCTTTGACTTGCTTCATTGCTTCACCCAGTTCTTTTTCAAACTCCTCTCGGACATGCTAGAAGGTTACATATGCAGTTGTCCAACTCAGAAGAATTATTCTGCAGGAACATCCATAACATTTACCCATGACTTATAATGTCCTAAGTTCAGAAGAGAGGCTTCATGCTATACCTAGGACCTTTGGGACTCTTGCTGCCCCTCACTCCCCAGCACTCTGTACTTGAGGTTGATAATAGTATTTATGGACAACACACCAAATCTACCAAACCCTACAGCAGAGGGTGAGCTTGTATTTGCTGCTATTTGGCAGGATTAATTAGGCAATATTATATAGCTGGAATTTGAAATACTCACTATGTGCAGCTGATTAAAAAATTTTGGCTACCCATCCTGGCTGTCATTTTTTCATCTGTAACTCCCTTGGCACCTCAGTTATATGCTTTTAAAAAAAAATCTCAGTGGATGGAGTCACCACTTATCCTCTTATTACAGATGCAAGTGTTCAATTTAGTGCCACAACATTTTTGAAAATGTAGCCGTTAAAACAAACAAAGCATTACACATCGATTTCCTAATTACTGTAGCAATAAATTACCCAATACACATTTTTGGCTTCTACACCATTCAATTATGTTTATTGACACTGTCCCTCAAAAAGGGAAAAAGAAAAAAAAGAAAATGTCTTTCTCCCTCCTTTTTCCCTAGGTTCTTCCTTTAGTCTCAGATTGTTTGTTAGATTCTTTCTTTCTTTTGCTAGTCTAGCAGTGACAATGTAATTTCAGAAATTCAGAAATCATTGTTTGGACTGTTCCCAGCTCTGGATTTCCTTTTACTTAAAAACTAATTGGCTGCATCTAGACTGGCATGATTTTGTGCAAAAGTGGCCGCTTTTGCACAAAATCTTGCCGCCTGTCTACACTGGCCTCGAGTATTTGCACAAGAACACTGACTTTGTAATGTACAAAATCAGTGGTTCTTGCGCAAATACTCCGACGCTCCTGCTCAGGGATAAGCCCTCCTGTGCAAGTATTCTTGCGCAAGAGGGCCAGTGTAGACAGCCACGTTCATTTCTTGCGCAAGAAAGCCCGATGGCTAAAATGGCCATTGGAGCTTTCTTGCGCAAGAGAGCATCTACACTGGTACGGATGTTTTTGCGCAAAAGCAAATCTTTTGCGCAAAGGCACATGCCAGTATAGACGCTCTCTTGTGCAAATACTTTTAACGGAAAAACTTTTCCATTAAAAGTATTTGCGCAAAATCTTGCCAGTCTAGATGCAGCCATCTTGTTTTCCCTCATACTTGTTTTTCTACAACCTTCTAAACTTTCCATTTCTTCTCCCTCAATATTTTTCTCTAAAGTATCCCTTTGTAGTGTTTTTCTTCCTTTGTTTTTGTAGTGGTGGCTTAAATATCTATACTGCTATCTCATACGTTATAGGGTTGATGGGAAAACCCACATTGACATAAACTACTGGTAGAAAAACCTGTTTTCATTTTGGCTCTTATCATGTCCCAGAGTTGATCCAGTATAACTGAATCATCATGAAGAGTTATGGTGATGGTAGTAAGCTGCTAACATGGACCAGTAGTTTGTTAGTCCTTGATTTCAAGGCCAGAAGAAAACATTGAGATCCAACCTTCTGTATAACACTGGCCACAAAACTTCCCCAAATAATTCCTAGAATATGTCTTTTAGAATAACATCAAATCTTGTTTTAAAAATTGACAGTCATGGAGTTTCTACCATCATCCTTAATACATAGTTTCAATGGTTGATTATTCTCAACATTAAAAATTTCCACCTTAGTTCCAGTCTGAATTTGTCAAGCTTCAGCTTCCAGCCATTAGACCACGTTACACATTTTTTCTGCTAGACTGAAGAGTCCTTTATTAAATATTTGTTCCCCATGTAGGCACACGCAGACTGTAATCAAGTCACCCTTTACTCTTCTTCTCATTAAGCTAAATAGATTGAGCTCCTTCAATCTATCACTAGAAGACAGATTTTTCTAGTCCTTTAATCATTCTTGTGGCTCTTCTCTGAACATTCTCCAATTTCTCAAGAACATCCTTCCTGAATTGTAGGCATCAGAAGTGGACACAGTAGCTCCACCAGTGTCAAATACAGAAGCAAAATAATCTCTCTATTCATACTCAAGGTTTTCCTGTTTATACATTCAAGGATTCCATTAGCCCTTTTGTCCACAGCAACACACTGGGAGCTCATGTTCAGTTGCTTATCCACCACAACCTCCAAATCTTTTTTGCGGCTACTCCTTCTCAGGGTAGAGCGCCACACCTTTGAAATATGGTGTACATTCTTTACTCCTAGATTTATTCATTTACATATGCCAGATTAAAGCTCATATTGTTGTCTTCTACCCAATTTACTAAACAATCCAAATATAGTGATATGTCCTCTTCATCATTTACCAGTCTCCCAAATTTGTGTGTTATATGCAAACTTTATGTGTGATGACTTTATGTTTTCTTCCAGGGCACTAATAAAAATGTTAAATAGCTTAAGGCCAAAAACTACAGGACCCTACTAGAAACACACCTATTCAATGATGAATCTCCACTTACAATTACATTGTGAGAACTATCATACTGAATCCAGGTTTTAATTTATTTAATGAGTTCCATGTTCATTCTAGTATTTTAAGCAAATTGTGTACACAAGTCTAAGTATATTTCATTGACAACCAAATAAACTTGTAATGTCAACATCTCAAAACAGTTTCACAAGATCGATCTTTCATAAAACTGTTGACTGTCAATAATTACATTATTCTCCTTTCATTCTTTCTTAATCGAGTCCCACATCAGATGTTTCTGGGGATCAGTGTCAGATTGACAGGCCTAGAATTGCCAGGGCCATCTCATATACCCCCTTTTAAATATTGGCGCAACATTAACTTTCTTTGCCTTCTGAAACTTCCAGTCTTGGAACACTGTTCCAGAGTATGCCAGTGGAATAAACCGTTTCTTCCTTGTGCTTCCGGGGGAGTGGCATAGCTTTGCACTACCACATTATACAAGGTAGATGGCAAAGACATATTTTAGTACTTTAGGGGTTGCCCAAAAAATAAACCAATGCAAGGGAGCATCCTGATCAAATGTATTACATTTGAGGACAATACCATCCTTCTTGCTGACTCTACAGTAGTGCTGTCACCTACATAATGACCTGTCCTAAAGGCAAATTGGATGGTCCCTTCAGTTGGGTTGCACTCCCTATTTCATTCATGATTTCCACAAAACAAATTGATACTGATGGAAGAATTCCTTGGGATTTTATTTTTCTCTCATGGTTTCATTTGGGACCATCATGTTTTCTGAGGGCTAAACATATGGATGAAAGGGGCTGTTAGAAATAGCCAAAAGCAGTCCCTTTTTCTAAGATGCTATATAGATTTTGTAAGTAAAGGACAAACTGTTGCTCCAAGCCTTGCATGAGGAAGAGCATGTTCAGGTAATAGAATAATTCCTTCTATCAAGAAAAGAGGTGTTTCCCTAAATCTATAAGTCTACACAGAAAATGCTATCCCTATGTATCTAATGTCACAGGTGATTGCAGCTTTCCTTTCGTAGTGGTTATTCAGTATACATTCTGGCTCCTATAAATGATCTGTAGATCTGTGGCAAGCTTGCATAAGTATTTTTTTCAAATGAATTGAGCCCTCAACTGGTATATTTTAATTGCTATAATTTGAATAATTAATTCTAAGTTTGGAAAATGAGTTGAACGTGTGATTAACCACTTTTAATGAAGGCATTACCTGATTAAATAACAGATCATGCTCATGACGGATTATATCTAAATGCTAATCAATTTGATTTAAATTATTAATTTTTTCCTGAATTTACTATTTTGCTAAAATTTTTGCACCTAGTGTTATGCAAACTACATCAGTATTGTGTTGCTGGTAATTGTTAGACTTACACGTTGGATATGCCTGGAGTAGAAACTTACTTTCAGTAATGATGGGGCGGAAAATCTTGTTCTGAACAAACTGCAGATGGAATTGACTTGAAAAGTGTGCTTCGATCCAAAGCTCTAGCCATTAATAATATTAATATATAAAACAAAAAGCTTTAAGAAAACAGGAGAGTTGATCTCATTAATAACATTTTGTATCAGCCCTTACCAAATTCAATATGTGACAAAGACTCAAAATGCGGAATCCATAAACAATTATTCATGCATGAAAGTTAAGGTGTGGTAGGATTATTTCCTTAAGGTTAAATTACTTTCATATCAGTTTCATCCCTTCTTGGCTATTCCTTATTTTTGATTTAGATAATTTTCAGTAATTTAAAGCAATGGGATTAAGACTCCAGAGCTGTGTGTAACACAGGCAACTTTGGAACTAAAATGAGGAAATTAGGGAGAGACACTTTATATCAGTGGTCTCTAACCTTTTTAAACATCAGATCACTTTTTGCATTTAAGTGCAATCCAGGATCTACCTCAGAACCAAATACCCTTGCCCCGCCTCCTTCGTGCCCTTTCTCTGAAGCATTACTCCTGGTCACTCCATCTTCCCTCCCTCCCCCATTCTTCCTCCCTTTCACCAGGGAGGGGCAGAGGGTTGAGACACAGGTTCTGGTTTTGGGCTAAGGGATTTGAAGTGTGAGCGGGGATTCAGAGCTGAGCTGAGCCTGGGGCAAGGAGTTGGAGTGCAAGAGGGGATTCAGAGTAAGGCTCTGTAAGGGAGTTTGGGCCCAAGGGGCTCAGGGCTAGGGTAGGGGCTTGGGGTACAGGAGGGGGTTCATGACTGGGGCAGGGGTTTGGGATTATGGCTCCAGCTGGACACTACTTACCTCAGGTGGCTCCTGGATGGTGGTGCAGTGGGGCTAAGGCAGGCTCACCCCTGCCCTGGCCCTGCACCACTCTCAAAAGCAGCCAGCAAACTCCCTCCATCCCAAGCCCTGTGCCCTGCCCATCTGTTTTGTGGAGATAGAATACAGGGTGGGAGGGGGCACCCTGACATCACCGCCTTCCTCTCCCTGCCCTGCCCTGCACAACAAGCAGAAGCTCCCGAGAGGGAGCAGCTCCAAGGCAAAGGGCAGAAGACGCGCAGCAGTGGGGGAAGGGGCAGCCGAAGTGCCAGCCCTTGATAGCCTCTTGGCCAAACAAGTTAGGATCACCTGTCAGAGGTGCCAAGATCTACCAGTACATCCCGATCTACTGGTTGGTGACCACTGCTTTATATTATCAATTATTATTATTCATTTGCATTACAATAGCCCCAGCAAAGATCAGTGTGCCTTGGCGCCTGGCTCTGTACCAATAGTGAGAGAGTCTCTGACTTGCAGAACTTACAATCTAACGAAGCAAGACAGAATAAGGTTGGGTGGGAGAAAGATAGTATTATTATTCCTGTTTTATAGAGGCCTGGGGCGAAGAGAGATTAAATGACTTGACCTACAATAGACTATACTAAAATTTCTACACATGTAATTGAAATCTGGCCTTTTTCGTCTCTACTTCAACTAGGTGTCTGCCATTCCTGCTTCCCTATTCTTTGATTTGCATGTCTTACTGTTGTAGCCTATCAAGTTACTTGCCTATTATGCTAATAATATGGTTGTGTTAATTTAGATTAATTAGGTAATAGTTAAGAGCGGTAATGCAAAAAATCTGCTAAAGGCTGGTCTGTAGCACAATGTGCCCTGCCTGCCCAGTGCCTCAGACTGGAGCAACTGTGTGTGTGTGTGTGTGTGTGTGTGTGTGTGTGTGTGGCATATCTACCTGGCCAGAGGGCTACACTCAGGGGAGTGCATTGCAAAGCTGCTCTCAGCATTCCCGCAGACCCTTTGTGTTAGCTTGACTGATGTCTGGGTTCAGGTGTGGTACACTAGGCCTTATGTCTGCCCATTGCGGTTTGTGAAGGCCCACTGAATACCAGCACAGCAACACTCAACTCCTTGCGGGGGACTTTGCCTTTGACCCACCTGGGTACAGGTCTATGCTTTTTCTTAGCTGGGGCCAGGGCATGTTTGTAAATAAAAGTCTAGCAAGAGCCACAAATTAGTGGTCCTGCTGCTTGTACCTGTCTGTGTGTATATGCTGCTTGTCCCCCCCTTTCCCCCCCACAGCCAACCGCAAGCCTGTTGGTGCCGTACACCGACTGGGCTGTGTGGCAGTCCAGATGCCATTAGGCATAGGAGAGCAGCATGGGTGCAGCATGGGTGCAGTACAGCCCAGCCCTAGGCTGTCTGGTGAAGCAGGTTCCCCTGCAGTGCAGTGGTTCCTGCTCTAGGATATAACAAAACAGTTCAGCCTCTGAATGCACTTTCCAATTAGTGTCATGTCTGCATTACAGCCAATTAGAGGGCAGGGTTGCACTTGAATGAAAAAAACACACATAAGCTCACAGTCCAGGTCAAGTAATATGGGGCTATATTTTATCTTTTATCCAGGCTGTAACAGGTCATTTACAAGATCAGCAGAAGCTGAGGTTAGCAGATTTCCATGGTTGAGACATGGTCTCACCCAGAAACAGGGCATAGCTTATTTATGGTTTCCTGGGACTGAAAAGGGGAACTTATGTCTGGGACCTTTCACCCACATATGATGGTAGGAAGAATATCCTCAGACTCAGCAGATAAATCATTATATAAAAGTCCCAAAATAATTGGTTCAGGCTGAGTTGAGTAATCAGGACACAGGATGTGATAGATGACCGCAAAGGCCCATGGTAACAAATTGACTTATATGATAATAAGTTTAGATCAATGATACATTGACCTATAGGAAAAGGACACATCAACATTAGAAACATCCCATACTGAATATGCATTATACATGTCAGTGTCAGATAGTATAAAAGTGGGACCCCAGCCGAGGGGCGAGAGGGGAAAAGAAAATGTAGTCCTTAGAAGCGCCAGAATGATGGCCCCGGTGATGGGGAAGGTGAAGATAAAAAGAAAGATGATGGGCTAACACCTAAGATTGTTCTAGAAGGAATGATGTAAGAATATGGAATGGAAATATGGATGGACATTCCCTATCCTATGAAATTGGGGTGTCTGTGACTGTGCTAACTGTATTAATAAACTATATTTGTAAATATACAAGAGTTTCTATAGTGTGAGTGTTATAACTGTGCACATCAGGGTTCCCAATCATAGAATAATTGAATACTGGGCCTGATCCTGGGACAAAGAACCTGTCAACCCTAAAGGTGGGTAATTAGAAATTTAAACGTAATCTTAGATCAGGCAACACTGTTTGACTTTCTCTTGAAGGGAACTGCATTCAGCCGTATGGAGTAGAAATCCATCAACTGCACAAGGAGACTTGCACAGATCCAAACAGACATCTTCCTATTCAAGTGCATAGATTAACATCATGCTCAATGGACCCAAGGCGAAAAACCCACTACATTCTATATACCCCACAGACAACAGTAAGTATACGTCTACACTGCAGTGCTATTTTGCGATATCAAAGTATCCCAAAATAGCTATCCTGCATCTTGACAGCAAGCCCATTATTTCAGGCTCTCTATTCTGAACCCTGTAAACCTCATTCCACTAGGAATAAGGGACATTTTAGAATAGCAAGTTATTTTAAAATTTGGTGCTGTGTAGATAGCATCAAATTACAAAATAAGCTATTTTGAAATAATATCAAAATAAGATATGCAATTTGTGTAGCTCAAATTGCTTATCTTATTTCAAACTCCAGTGCAGCGTAAACACAGCCCGAGGGTATGTCTACACAGCAAAGTTATTTCGAAATAACTTTCCCAGCATCTACACAGCCAAACCGCTAATTCGAAATTAAATCGAAATAGCGGAGGACTTATTTCGAAATTGGTAAATCTCATTCCATGAGAAATAGTGCCAATTTTGAAATTGCTATTTCGAAATAAGCGCTGTGTAGACGCTTATTTCGAAATAGGGGGCTTCCAGCCCTTCCCAGGTTGCCCTGCTGGCCACTCTTGCCCCAACCAGGAAAACTCTCTCCTCCCCCTGCCCTCCCCGGAGCCCTTAAAGGGGCAGACTCTGGCCACAGTGCCTGTGCCAGCTCCAAGCCTGCCAGCCCAGAGCCAGCAGTCACTGCACCTGACCCAGGGGCCCCAGCATGAGCCAGGCAGCCAGTGCCAGCCAGCCCTCCACCGCTCCCCAGGACTAGTCTGCCAGCTTCCAGGAGCCTGCCAGGGGCTGGAAAAAGTGCACGCCTGACTGGTCCACAGTGGAGATCATGGACCTAATTCAGGTTTTGGGGGGATGCCTCCAACGTCCACGATCTCCGCACTAAATGGAGGAATGCAACCGTCTACAGATGGATGGCTGCCAGCCTGGCCACCAAAGGCCACATGCGAACCCAGGAGCAGGTTCACATGAAAATAAAGGAGCATCTCCCTCCCTCTGCCCCCACCACTGCCACACTATATACAGCACAAGGGCATGGGTGCAGTCGCGGGCCAGCTCCCACTCCCGGGGATAGCAGGACATGCTGAACATGGCCTGTGTGCAAGCACATCGGCTCCGATGGTGTGGAGACCTGCCATCCTCGCCTTGCAGAGGCGGGCAGGGCTTCACCCACTGTGTCCCCAGGGATAACTGACCACTTCTCTTGTTTCTCCACAGCTGCAGCAGCTGGGAGTGCAAGGCACACCACCCCGCCCAGGACATCCTCCCGCACCCGGGCCAGCAGGCTGACCCGTAACCAGCGGGAATACCAGCGGCAGCACCTGGGGATACTGCGAGGCCAGCACTGTACCCTGGACTACTGGGTGCATGAAGACCTGCAGCTCTGGTGGGAGAGCTGGTGGGAGCTGCTTGCCCAGGGCCACGCCATGTGTGACCACCTGCAGACCCTTGTGCATAGATTGGTGCCTCCTGCCGCTCCAGCCCGGTGCTGCCTCCCCAGCTACCACTCCTCCTCCCACTCCTGCTCCCCATCCTGCTTCTTCCTCCCCACCCTCCCCCGCCCCCCGGGGACACCGAGGTGCCCACACCCGCAGTGCTGGGAGACAGGTGGGCCGGCAAGATCCCCAAACCTGAGCTTCTCCTCCCCCTTCCTCCCTGTTCCTTCCCCTTCCAGCTCCCTCCTCCCAGGTTTACCCCTCCCCCTCCCACCCTCTCACCTCCTTTCTCCCGCCTTCCTTCCCCTGACCCCAGTTTTGTTCAATAAAGAGAGTTTGTTTTCTTCAACACATGTGTCTTTATTTTACATCGGGAAGGGGGGTTAGGGAGGGGTAAGTGGAAGGACATGAGGGAGGAATGAGGCACAAGCCCACAGTGGGGCACAACAGGGAGACTTTAGTCCTCCTCCATCTGGAAGATATCCTGCAGGGCCTCCTGGATATGGACAGCCCCCCGATGGACCATGCGAGTTTGCATGTACAGGTCGGCCAAGTGGTTGGCCTCTGCCATTCTGCCTGGCAGGAAAGCCTCCCCCTTCCTCTCGCACAAATTGTGCAGCACTCAGCATGCTGCCACCACGTGCAGAATATCCTGGCACAGCGGCTCAGAGAGGTCCAGGTGAGTGAGGAGGCATCTAAAACGGGCCTTCAGCTGTCTGAAGGCACCCTCCACCACAATGAGGGCCCTGCTGAGCCTGGCATTAAAGGCCTGTTGGGAAGGGTTGAGGTGTCCCCTGTAGGACTTCATGAGCCAGAGTTGTAAGGGATAGGCAGCATCCCCCACCAGGCACACAGGCATGTCCACGTCCCTGACCTTGATGTGGTGGTCGGGGAAGAAAGTCCCAGTGTGCAGCCTCATCATGTGCTTTGCTGGACCAGCCCACGTTAATGTCCATGAAGTGGCCTCGGTGGTCAGACACAGCCTGCAGGATGAAGGAGAAGTATCCCTTCCAGTTTATGTACAGGGAGGCCTGGTGGTCCAGGGCATGGATGGGGATGTGTGTCCCGTCGATTGCTCTTCCACGCAGTTGGGGAAGCCCAGGCCGCCAAACCCCTTGATCACCACGTCCACATTAGTGAGGTGGATGACTCTGTGGAGCAGCACTCTGTTGATGGCCTTGACCACCTGCAGAGGGACACACAAAACCGAGAGTTACTGGGGTGCCAGAGTGGCTGAGAGTGCCCCCTCCCTGCCACTGCCCCACTCCCCAGGAGCAACCCCCTCTGTAATCCTGGCCACCACGGGCAGTCCTTAGTGTGGGCAGGACAGAACAAACCCTCCCAGGAAGGGGACTTTCACTACTTCCTCCCCTTTTCCCTATAGCAGCCCATCCCCTCCTTGCAACTCCCCCCTTCCCCCCAGCTCCTGGCACAGTGGCCGGAGACTGCCATACCTGCATGAGCACTGCTCCAACGGTGGATCTCCCACACTGAACTGGTTCCCCTCAGATCGGTAGCTATCCAGCGTGGAGAGCTTCCAGAGGGTGATGGCCACATGCTTCTGGAGCGGAATGGCAGGCCTCATGTGCATGTCCTGTTGCTGCAGAGCAGGGGCGAGTCACTCACAGAGCTCCATGAAGGTGTCCTTCTTCATCCTAAAGTTCTGGGTCCACTGCTGTTCACTCCAGCGCTCCAGGACAATGTGGTCCCACCAGTCACTGCTGGTGTCCAGACGCCAGTGTAGACATACCCAAACTGCTCAAGGAGTAACAATTAATTCGAGGGAAGGGTTTTGGATCGGACTACCGCGTCTACACGCAGCAAGTTAATTCAGGCTACCGGCTTTTTAAAATGGTGACCGGCCACTAATATGCTAATCAAGCGTGGGATATTTCAATCCCGTGCTTCATTAGCAACTTCGGTATGCTTCATTTGCCTCCCTAGTTCGAACTAGGGGGCAAGTGTAGACATATCCAATGAGAGTCTTGACTTCTACATCGATTGCTTCTGCAAACACACACAGGTTGACATTGTTAACCAACAACAACATGTGACACATAACCTGAGCCAGGCAGAACGCAATGCTACGCACAGCCTCAATGAAAACAATTCTAACATTATAATCAAGAGGCTGACAAAAGGGGTGCTGTAGTCATCATGAACAGAACAGATTGTGAACAGGAAGCTGCCAGACAACTCACCAACACCAGATTCTACAGGATCCTTTTCTCTGATCCCACTAAAGAATACCAAAAAACCCCAGACCATCTGCTCATGAAACTCCCTGCTACTGCTTGAGACCAAATCTATACTTATACACCCCCAAGTCCCCGACTGGGAGTTTTCTAGCTGCTACCCAAGATCCACAAACCTGAAACGTCCCATTATCTCAGGCACTGGCACACTCACAGCAGGATTACCCGGTTATGTTGCTTCTTCCCAGACCCTATGGGTGTGTCTAAACTACATGGCTCCGTCGGTGGAGCCATGTAGATTAGGCAGGACGGCAAAGGGAAATGAAGCGGCAATTTAAATAATCGCCACTTCATTTAAATCAAAATGGCCACCACGCTGTGCCGATCAGCTGTTTGTTGGCACAGCGCGGCAGTCTAGACGGGGATCTGCCGACCCCAGAACCCTTCGTCAGCAGATCCTTTATGCCTCGTGAAATGAGGCTTACAGGATCTGTTGACAAAGGGTTCTGGGGTCAGCAGATCCCCGTCTAGACTGCTGCGCTGTGCCGACAAACAGCTGATCGGTGCAGTGCGGCGGCCATTTTGATTTAAATGAAGCGGCGATTATTTAAATCACCGCTTCATTTCCCTTTTTTGAGTAAACTCATCAACATGGCTCCGTCGACGAAGCCATGTAGTTTAGACATACCCTATGTTACCAGCCCTCCTAGCTACCTCCAAGACACCACTGATTTCCTGAGGAAACTACAGAACATCAGTAATCTTCCTGAAAACACCATGCTGGCCACCATGGATGCAGAAGCTCTTTATACCAGCATTCCACACGATGATGGATTACTGGCCTTCAGGAACACTGTTCCTGATTATGCCACTGCACATCTGGTGACAGACCTTTGTGATTTTGTTCTCACCTACAACTATTTCCAATTTGGGAACAATTTATATCTTCAAGTCAGTGGCACACCTATGGGAACCTGCATGGCCCCACAATATGCCAACATCTTTATGGCTGACCTCGAACAACATTTCTTCAACTCTCAGCTCCTAGCTCCCTTACTTACACTACATTGATGACATCTCATACATATGGACCCATGGGAAGGACACCTTTGAAAAATTCCACAGGGATTTTAACAGCTTCCACCCCACCATCAATCTTAGCTTGGACCAGTCCACACAAAAGATTCACTTCCTTGACACTATAGTACAATTAAATGATGGCCACATTTCCACCACCTTACACTAGAAACCTAAATGCCTCTAGCTTTAGGACACATTACCTGGTCTTATAGCCTGACCCTAAAATACATCTGGATTTGCTCCAATCCCACAGACAGATACAAACACCTACAGGATCTATAGTGAGCATTCTTAAAATGTAAGTTCCCGCCTCGGGGAAGTGGAAAAAAACAGATTGACAGAACCAGATGAGTACTCAGGCATCAGCTTCTTCAAGTCAGGCCCAACAAACAAAATAACAGAACACCACTGGTCATCACCTGCAGCCTCCAATGCATCATTAACAATCTACAACCTATTCTGGAAAATGATCCCTCATTCTCTCAGGCCTTGGGGGGCAGGCCAATCCTCAGTTACAGACAACCCCGTGACCTGAAACAAAATCTTTCCAGCAACCCCGCAGCACACCTCCTTCATAGTCACTCAGGAACCCACCCCTGCAATCAACTCTGGTGCCAACTCTATCAACACATCTACATAAGTGACATCATCACAGGACCAAACCACATAAGCCACCACATCAGAGGTTCTTACAACTGCACATCCACTAATGTGATCTATGCACTCAAGTGCCAGCAAAACCTCTCTGCCATGTATATTGGCCAAACTGGACAGTCTGTACAACAAAGGATTAATGTACACAAATCAGATATTCGAAATGGTAACACACAGAAACCTGTTGGAGAATATTTTAACTTACCCAGGCACTCATTAATGAGTTTAAAAATGGCTATTCTCTTACAAAAAAATTTCAGGAATCAGGTAGAGAGAGAATCTGTGGAACTAGCCTTCATATGCAAATTTGATACTATCTTGCATGGCTTGAACAAAGACATGAACTGGATGGGCCAGTTACACCCAAATTATATCCAAAGCTAAGTATCAGGTACTTACAGCCTACTGTATTAGCCTCATTTTAGCATGGACACTTTTATTGACAGTGTATTTCTTTCTCCCCTTTTTCTGTTTTATATTTCAAGCTCTGGGCCCCTTGCTCCATATTTGTTATCTGAAGAAGTGGATCAAGAAAGCTCATGATACTATTTATATATTTTTGTTAGTTTTTAAGGAGCTACAGGACCATTGTTGTTTTTTTAGGTTTTTTTTAGTTACAGACTAACAAGGCTACCCCTCTGAAACTCGTCATCAATATATAAAAGCCATTATGAGGCTATTCCCAGTTTTGGTCTGAATATACACTTCAAAGAAGAACTGCTATCTCAAAAGAAAAGAATGTGTATCTGACATCGAAGGCAGCACAAAATTATAATATATTCAGCAGAATAATACTAGAAAAAACAAAAGATTAATCAAGTGGTTTATCTTTCATGCTTAATGGAGAGCAGGAACCTTAGGGTTACTTGTACTTTTTACCCTAATCTCTCTCTCCCTCTCTCTCTCTCTCTCTCTGTATATATAAACATTCACACTTTTTTTCAAGTTGTAAACCATAATGGTCTTCAAAATCAGCAATCAACATCCAAGATTCCCCAACAGACTGAAGCATTTTTGTTTCATAAATGTGTCACATCGTAAATTTCTCATAATGTCCGAGAATATTGATCAACTAACAAACTTTCCTAATGGAAGGTCTGTTTTCATTTAGGGGCAATTCTACCTTTAGAATCTCACCAGCCTCACCTCTACTTTTAGAGCCTCTTGCATAGTCCAAGCTACTTATTTTAGCTGGGGACAGAATTTGGCCACAAACATAAGCATACATTAAAAAAAAAGAAGAGCACTAGCTATAACAACAATATAATTCTAATGATTTGTAACAAATGCTCCTAGATATGTTTCTGTGGTGGATATATCAAGTGGGACACCAATCCTGAAGGCACCTTTCAGGATTACAGTAATAATAATAATATATATTTACATACACACATACTTTACATTCATCATTGTCTTACTCAAAGCACTCAGAAATCCCACAATGTCATTGAAGTGATGACAGATGAGTTAAAACAACAGAGTGAGAGAATTTAGTTTATACACGCAAGAACAATGAAATTGAAAGAGTGGTGGGTGAACCTGATATTCTTCAAATGCCTTTCAGGAAGCAATATCAAGAAAAATCTTTTGTTGTTATTGTTATCAGACAGTGGTTAAACAAGAGTAATGGCCTAAAAAAGGGGCGGGGGGGAAATTGGGCCAGACACTGGCAAAAATTGTTTTAGAGCTTTTAAGCATTAGAACAGTTTTCCAAGGGATGCATTTTCACTGGAAGTATTTAAGAATTGATAAGACTGCACACCAGGAAGAATAAGGTAGAAACATATCCTGCCTGATGTAGGGAGTTGTATTTCACCACTGAGAACTTTTCCCAGTCTAAACATCTAGCATAAGGTAGATGTAGCTCAAAACCACACCCAAGACCAGGCCTGGGCAAAATATGGCCCATGGGTTGCATCTGGCCCGCCAAGCCATTGGATCTAGCCCGTGGAGGCAGTGGGGAGCCCTAGGCAGGCTCCCTTTCTTGCCCCACAGCCTTGCACACCACTCAGAAACATGGCTGCGGGGCACTTTCTCTTTGAGTCTGGAGAGGAGGGGGGAAGATTCAGACACTGCTCCTGTCCCCAGCACAATCCTGTTGGTCAGTTTCTGGCCAATGGAAGTTGCCTGTTTTAATAACAGGAAGCTACCCTCCTGCTTATTCACTCATGCGCATGGCCGAGCAGGCAGAAACATTTTAAGCTCTGCAAGCAGGCTGGTTTGGCTGCTAACTGGTAAGTCTCCTGGCCAGAACCTACCTCTGGCACCCCAGTCCCTCCCTTCCCCAACCCTCTGTCCCTCACTCCTGCCCTACTACTCCACACGTACCCACACCCTCTCCCAGATCTGGCACCCCTATCTCCTGCCTGAGATCACAATCCTCTCCTACCCTACGTCACATCCCAAAACCTGCAGCCCAGTTGCCTGCCCCAACTGCCTCCTTCACCCGAACTCTCTTCTAGACACCACTCTCCATCCTGCCTCCCAATCCCTTACCCTAAACTCCCTTCTGCACCCAACCTGCATCCCAGACCCCGCACCGCCTCCATTAATATCATGGAAGAGTGTGGCCCTTCAACCACTTTCCAAAATCTTGGAGTGGCCCTCTATCAAAAATTATTGCCTATCCTTGCCTAAGACTGGGAGCTTACCCAAATTGTCTGACCCATTTCGTCTGCAAGACTGGAATGGAAATATTCAAGAACAGACTTTTTGTGAGCTATATGGTGCCTCTTGCTTCTGATTAGCAGAGACATTTTTCTGAGCTCAGCCTCTTTTATGGCATGCTGGCATCCCCAATTCCTATTTGATTTTGAACAAGAAAGTACAAAACCAAGGATGAAGAATTTTTAATTGGTTTGTATTTTTTGTATAAAAGGTGTTGAGAAAGTAAAAGCATGCAGAGCAGCAGTAAGCAAAATGCATATTTTCTTGTAAAAAAAGACACCAATTTGCTTACACAACAAGATGGAAAACTGTTAAGAACGTAAGAACAGCCATACTGGGTCAGACCAAAGGTCCATCTAGCCCAGTCGCCTGTCTGCCGACAGTGGCCAGCACCAGGTGCCCCAGAGAGGGTGGACCGAAGACAATGATCAAGCGATTTGTCTCCTGCCATCCTTCTCCAGCCTCTGACAAACAGAGGCCAGGGACACCATTTCGATCCGCTGGCTAATAGCCTTTTATGGACCTAACCTCCATGAAATTATCTAGCTTCTCTTTAAACTCTGTTATAGTCCTAGCCTTCACAGCCTCCTCTGGCAAGGAGTTCCACAGGTTGACTACATGCTGTGTGAAGAAGAACTTTCTTTTATTAATTTTAAACCTGCTACCCATTAACTTCATTTGGTGTCCTCTAGTTCTTCTATTATGGGAACTAATAAATAACTTTTCTTTATCCGCCCTCTCCACACCACTCGTGATTTTATATACCTCTATCATATCCCCCCTCAGACTCTTCTTTTCTAAACTGAAAAGTCCCAGTCGTTTTAACCTCTCTTCATATGGGACCCATTCCAAACCCCTAATCATTTTAGTTGCCCTTTTCTGAACCCTTTCCAAGGCCAAAATATCTTTTTTGAGGTGAGGAGACCACATCTGTACACAGTATTCAAGATGTGGGCGTACCATAGTTTTATACAGGGGCAGTAAGATATTCTGGGTCTTATTTTCTATCCCTTTCTTAATAATTCCTAGCATCCTATTTGCCTTTTTGACTGCTGCACATGTGTGGAAGTTTTCAGGGAACTATCCACGATAACTCCAAAATCTCTTTCCTGATTTTTGTCATAGCCAAATTAGCCCCCATCATACTGTACGTATAGTTGGGGTTATTTTTCCCGATGTGCATTACTTTACACTTATCCACATTCAATTTCATTTGCCATTTTGTTGCCCAATCACTCAGTTTGGTGAGATCTTTTTGGAGTCCCTCACAGTCTGATTTTGTCTTGACTATCCTAAACAGTTTGGTATCATCTGCAAACTTTACCACCTCACTGCTTACCCCTTTCTCCAGATCATTTATGAATAAGTTGAACAGGATTGGCCCCAGGACTGACCCTTGGGGACACCACTAGTTACCCCTCTCCATTCTGAAAATTTACCATTTATTCCTACTCTTTGTTTCCTGTCTTTTAACCAGTTCTCAATCCATGAAAGGACCTTCCCTCTTATCCCATGGCAATGTAATTTACACAAGAGCCTTTGGTGAGGGACCTTGTCAAAGGCTTTCTGAAAATCTAAGTATACTATATCTACTGGATCCCCCTTGTCTGCATGTTTGTTAACCCCTTCAAAGAACTCTAATAGATTAGTAAGACATGATTTCCCTTTACAGAAACCATGTTGGCTTTTGTCCAACAAATTATGTTCTTCTATGTGCCTCACAATTTTATTCTTTACTATTGTTTCGACTAATTTGCCCGGTACTGAAGTTAGACTTACCGGTCTGTAATTTCCAGGATCGCTTCTAGAGCCCTTTTTAAATATTGGTGTCATGTTAGCTATCTTCCAGTCATTAGTTACGGAAGCCAATTTAAAGGATAGGTTACAAACCACAGATAATAGTTCAGCAATTTCCCATTTGAGTTCTTTTATAACCCTTGGATGAATGCTATCCGGTCCCGGAGATTTGTTAACATTAAGTTTTTCTATTTGTTCCAAAACCTCCTCTAATGACACTTCAATCCGGGAAAGTTCCTCAGATTCATCACCCACAAAGGATGGTGCAGATTTGGGAATCTCCCTAACGTCCTCAGCCGTGAAGACTGAAGCAAAGAAATCATTTAGCTTCTCCGCAATGGCTTTATCGTCCTTGATTGCTCCTTTTATATCTCGATCGTCTAGGGGACCCACAGGTTTTTTAGCAGGCTTCCTGCTTCTAATGTACTTAAAAAACATTTTGTTATTTCTTTTTGAGTTTTTGGCTAGTTGTTCCTCAAAATCTTTTTTTGCTTTTCTTATTACGTTTTTACACTTGATTTGACAGTGTTTATGTTCCTTTCTATTTATCTCACTAGGACTGGACTTCCACTTCTTAAAAGATGCCTTTTTGTCCCTCACTGCTTCTTTCCCTCACTGCTTCTTTTACATGGTGGTTAAGCCACGGTGACTCTTTTTTAGGTCTCTTGCTATGTTTTTTAATTTGGGGTATACATTTAAGTTGGGCCTCTATTATGGTGTCTTTAAAAAGTTTCCATGCAGCTTGCAGGGATTTGGCTCTAGTCATTGTGCCTTTTCATTTCTGTTTAACTAACCTCCTCATTTTTGTGTAATTCCCCTTTTTGAAATTAAATGCCAGAGTGCTGGACGGCTGAGGTGTTCTTCCCACCACAGGAATGTTAAATGTTATTATATTATGGTCACTATTCCCAAGCGGTCCTGTAACGGTTATCTCCTGGACCTGATCCTGTGCTCCACTAAATCGAGAATTGCCTCTCCCCTTGTGGGTTCCTGTACCAGCTGCTCCGAGAAGCAGTCATTTAAGCCATTGAGAAATTTTATCTCTGCTTCTCTTCCTGAGGTGACATGTATCCAGTCAATATGGGGGTAATTAAAATCCCCCATTATTATAGAGTTCTTTATTTTGGTAGCCTCTCTAATCTCCCTCAGCATTTCAATGTCAGTATCGCTGTCCTGGTCAGGTGGTCGATAATATATCCCTACTGCTAATTTCTTATTATTGGAGCATGGAATTACTATCCATAGTGATTCTATTGAACATGTTGATTCATTTAATATTTTTATTTCATTTGATTCTACATTATCTTTCACATACAGTGCCACTGTTCATAGTTGCAGGATTAATCTTAGTAATATTAAGGTGGACAAAAACAAAAAACAAACAAACAAAAAAGCTGCCATAGCACGATATCCTCAGACAGGAATGAGCTCTCCATTGCAATGCATTGGCTTTGTCCTGGAACATTTAAGCAGGTTTGGTGGGAATCATACCACTCGGTGTCAACAGTTAAACTTTCAACATCAACTGTGAAAGTAACTGAACATAAATTATGGTGAATTGAGATGATAGCAGTGAATGGACATATACTGGACATGGAAGTCATAAGAAAGTTATTGGCTCAGAAGTTGGAAAGACATCAATATGGCACTCTCCTGAGAATATGCATTGTTCCCAGGTGCATGAAACAAAACTATTCTGATCAATTACCATCTCCTTCAGGAAAATTCAGGGGTTGAGTAGAGGTGGAAGGGCAGGAGTTTTCAGAGGATTCTGGCAGGCATGATTAGTCAATTGCAGAGTTTCTTACAGTGAATCAGCAAAAGGAGTAAAGGGCCTGATTCCAGCTGAGGCAATGGAAAAGCCTGCATTTTATTTCAGTGGGCATTCGATCAGGCCCTTTGGAAATATGCCATAAAGAAGAATCTATTTTGAACTTCTAAATTTTTCTATGTAGGTTCACATAGATTTTGGGGCAAACATTTGAGTCTGTTCCCATTGCATCCGAACCAATTTGTCCCTCCTGTTAATACTACCAATGCCGTGATTTAAGTTTTAGCCCATTCTTTCATAAATCTGAAATCAGAGTTTTAAAAATTCACTGAAAATATGTGATATATGTAATGCAAATAAAATAGGAATCTCTACTGTTTTGTGGAAGCATTAATATCTCCCAATAAAGTAAAAAAACGATCAGGCAGGTAAGATGATAGTTAATATTTTTAATAAAAGATACATTTATTTGAAGCTGATCAACAACCTTTTACCTATATCTCCTAGCAACACAGATATCACCCAAATGACCCTTCTCTTAATATTAAAATGTCATTTCCATTAATATAACTAGAAGCCTTGCCAAACTTAGGAAGAATACTGAACACTAAATAATTCTTAGAGGAAACTACATTATTATGCTTACTAAATATTTCAAATAAGCAAGATTTTTGCATGTGCAGGATGAGAGATGTACAAGACACTTTTTGGGCTATATTTTACTATTTATCTCTAGCTCAGAAATTCAAAATGGTGATGAATTAGAAATGTAGAGCAAATGCTAAAAACTATTAAACTCTAAGGGCATGTCTACACGAGGGAGTTATTTCAAAATAAGTTATTTTGAAATAATAACTCCCAAAATAACATTTTTGAAATAGTGCTATTCCTCTTCACAAGCAGGAGTTATTATTTCAAAATACCAAGCCCTTTATTTTGAAACAACAGGCTTGGTACTGTTGATACTCGCCTTGTTATTTCAAAATTACTCCATAGTGTAGCCACGCCCAATATGTGCTGTTTAATATACTTTGGTACCACAATATATTTTACTGAGAAATCCTTAATCATGGAATCATGGTAAATCAAATTGGAAGAGGTCTCAGGAGATCATCTAGCCCAATTCCCTGCTCAAAGCCAGAGCAGCCCCAACTTAAGATAGTCTCAGAATCCATATCACCGTGATCTTGTTCACCTACTACCAGACATTCTGGAACAGTCACGAGAATTGCTTAATAGAGGACCAGATTCTATCAATTTTATGGCATGTCTACATTACAGAGAAAAACCGATCCTCCGGAGGTCGATCTTCTAGTGTTCTATTTAGCAGGTCTACTGTAGACCCCTAAATCGAACACTGAGGGAAGACCCCACTAGTGTCCAGTACTCGTCGTTTTGCGAGGAGTAAGGGAAGCAGTCAGAGTGTACGCTCCCATCAGCCTCCTGAATTGTGGATGCTTATGGTGGCTCAGCTTAAGCTGAGATGGCGTACCTTAAATCCACCTCCCTGGCCTAGTATAGACCAGGCCTTACTGAGGCAGAGTAGTACTGGTTTTTTTGAGAAATTCCAGATTTCAAAGGATCTGTTTTCAGAATAAGTTATTACTTTGCAAGTAACCCTGAATTAGTTCTCAGTCTGGAAGGATGAAATTTTAGGAAAGAAGTCACGACTAATCAGCCTCTTTCGAAGTCGTCATTCCTGGAAATACAGCTTTTCTCGGTGACAAAGAAACAAATTTAGTGAATGACCATACAACTCTGTATGAACGACTCATACAGAAAATTTACACACTAAAATGTCAATACATAATCTTTGTCCTAATGATTTCCCAAATTTAATCCTCTCAGATATGGATCTAAATGACTATTCCAATGCAATTTGTCACTTGGAAGCTTGGCATCATTTGGCATCACTGTAGCTTAGTCGCCGTTAGTCGCACCCCCTGTGTTGTATAAATGAGCTAATCACAGCCATGTGGAGAAAAAGTAGTTGATGAATTGCATGGAGGGGTAATTTATGTAAAGACAGTGAAAAAAGGATGTGCATTTTAGACTAGTAGTTGTGTATAAACCATTAATCACAGAGAAATGGACAAAATATTTGTTGTATTTAAATATATTTAAAATAGAAATCAGATAAATAACATGTCCTAGATTTCTGAAGGCAGACTTACAGGAAGTGTATTTGATTTAGCTGCAGCAATGTGCAAAAATGGGAGGAATTATTTACAGATGACAGTCTTGTTTCAAACTTATATCAGAACTGATCACTGGTATGTGGGTGTGTGTACGTGTGTGCACACATGCACATGTTTTGGTTTTGCTTTTTTTTAATCAATGAAGGAGAGGGGTGAAAACTGATGGAAACTATGTGTTTATCTCATCTGTCACCCAGGTTAACCTTTGCATTTTTCTTTTAATGGCATTCCAAAAAATGGTTTGTTATTAGTGCAGTAGATACCTTGCAAGTGAAGTGTTCTTAATGTGCAAATGCCTTTATAGCACAGCACATAGTACTTTTAAACACTCATGCTGATGTAGGGAATAATTCTGGACACTCTGGATGCAGGTGAAAACAAGCGGAGGATTTATTATGCACCAGCGCTGGTGGAGTACCAACCAGGGGTTAACCTGGAGAGCAGTAGTTAATCAAAACATTACAATGAATTATTTAGGCAACAGGTGGGCGGAGTGGAAGCAATTTCATAGGTCCTGGCAGCAAGACGTAATGAGCACATAAGCCAATAAACTACGAAGGTTACACAGCATCTCCGCCCATTGCCAATTAAACATCTTATCAATAATACAGATAATTATTCCTAACAAGCTAAATAAGCCAACATAAACAAAAGACATGTTGATGGCTACTTTGTCTGCTGAAATTATGATGCGTCTGCTGTGGGGTGATAGTGCCTTGCATTGGTGCAGTCCTTGGGATCCAGGTTTATTTTCTAGAATTAAAGAAGACAGTGAGAGCAACTTCCATGAAGTTTGTTTTGGTACCAGCCAGGGCCTTATCGGAGTGAGGCCCTTTTGGAATGTGGTTGCCAGGGCGACCAGGGTCATGGTAGCTACTTGTTCTGTGTGTTCCCAGGCCTGGCCTCAAATTTAGGATATGAATAAGAGTTCTTAGCAACATACCATGGCCTGCCTCAGTTTACTCCTACGCTGACATGGTGTGAATTCTCTGAAGAGCCATATTATATGGCATACCATGTGCAAACCATGAAGTTGGTTGAACTGAGCAATGTTGTGTGTGTGAATTTTGGATGAAATGTATGGATTTCTGAAAGTCTACAGACCAATTTTTTGCCTTCTGTGGTTTTTGGGTTTGGGTTTTTTTAGCCAACAAATGAATTCTGTAAATATCTCTGGTCTTGTAAACCTTCTTGGCTGATAGCACTGTGCATATATCTACTGCAGGGGTGACTACAGTGTAGCCTGAAACCAAATATGGCCCCCAAAGTTGTATTTGCAATCAGTGATAACACTCATCTTTAATACAGAATTTCATATTGCTGAATTTTTTAACATATAATGCCACATCTTGCTTGCCACAAATACACAGTCAAATACACAGGGAGGCATTGGAATTACAATTCATCCACAAATTCAGTTCTCACTCTGATCATCATGTCCTCAATCGGGACAAAGGATGGCTGGGACATTACCAACCTAACATTCAATGAAGGTGCCAACAGCTCTCTGTGTGGATTCTTGCATTAGTTCCCTTTGACCCTTTTCTGCTTCCTTTTAACTATCTGATCTTCAGGTGCTTATAGGCACCAGCTCTGCCTACTTGTTTTTCCCTTTGATATTTTCATTTCCTCTGCTCCTTGTTTCCCATCCCCTTCTCTTTTTCCTTCCCCCTTCTCCCCTATTTATTTTGGGTCTGCACATCCTAAACTCATAACTCCGGTCATCTGAAGAAATGGGCTTTGCCCATGAAAGCTCATGATACCATCTACATGTTTTGTTAGTCTATAAAGTGCTACCAGACCTTTTGCTGTTTTTTAATTTTTTCCTAACTTGGTACAGTTATTTTCGAACACTAACATATATGAATTAGTTGAAACTTCCCATTGGCTACGTCTACACTGGCATGATTTTCCGAAAATGCTTAAAACGGAACAGTTTTCCGTTTTAAGTATTTCCGGAAAAGCGCGTCTACATTGGTGGCGCGCTTTTCTGGAAAAGCAGAAGCCCGGAGCCATTTTGAAGAGGGCAAAGGCCACCAGACCTTTCCGGGGGCGGGGCCAGAGCGCCGTTCAGACACGTGCTTAAAGGGGTCTCTCCGGACAGCCGTTGGTCTCCTGCTCCCGTGCCTTGGGACCTCTGCCAGGGACTGGCACCCTTAGCAGGTTTGCTGGTTGCCCTCTGAGTTTTGGGGACACCACCCTTTGGCCCCCAACTGCTTTTCCCTGAGTTTTGGTTTTTCTGCCCTGCTCTGTCTGCCATGGAGCCGTGGGTGGCCGTGTGCCTGCTCGGGCCCCTGTTGGAGCTGTACGAGTGCCTGCAGCTCGTGCTGCAGGCCGGTGCCCTGCTGTTCATGGACCAGGAGGCAGAGATCGCATTGGACTCCCTCACCAGGAGGCCCTGGCAACCTGTGGCATCAGCACCCCACCGTGGTGAGGCCCGTCTGGAGTTTCGAGAGCAGCACCGACTGGTGGGAGCGGCTGGTCCTCGGGGTCTGGGACGACCACCAATGGATCAGGAATTTCCGCATGAGAAAGCGGACCTTCCTGCAGCTGTGCACCTGGCTCACCCCCGCGCTGCAGAGAGCCACCACCCGGCTGCGGGCACCCATCCCCGTGAAGAAGAGGGTCGCCGTCGTGCTCTGGAAGCTGGCCACACCGGACAGCTACCGCTCGGTGGCACAGCAGTTCGGGGTGGGAAGATCAACCGTCGGAGTGATCGTCATGGAGGTAAGTCCCAGGGGGAGTGGGGTGGGGGGAGGGTGCTGCACTCCAGGCCCAGGGACAGCCAAGACCCCAGGCTGGGTCGCCCAGGGGTTTGGGCCGTCCCTCCCTTGCACAGGCCCGCTGGTGGGGGCCGTGGGGCGAGGGGGGCCCTGGTGTGTGTGTGTGTGTGCGTGTGTGAGGACAGAGGGAATCAAGGGGGCCCCAAGGGAGCGCACACTCACCCCTGCCGTATGTGATGTGTTCCCTTGTGTTTCTCTGCACCCTTCTGCAGGTCGTCCACGCCATCAACAACATCCTGCTCCCGCGAATCATCCGCCTGCGCAACGTGGATGATACCATGGCCGGCTTCGCTGCCCTCAGGTTCCCCAACTGCGGGGGAGCCCTGGACGCCACCCACATCCCCATCCGGGCCCGGGCATCGAGCGGCCCATTTCATGAACTGCAAGGGTACTGCTCCATTGTTCTGCAGGCCCTCGTGGACCACGGGCCGCTTCCTGGACATTTACGGGGCTGGTCGGCCGGGCACCGACGCCCGCATCCTCCGGAACTCTGGACTGTTTCGCAGGTTGAAGGCGGGCACCTACTTCCCCAGCGAGACTTGACTGTCGGGGATGTGCCTATGCCCATCTGCGTCGTCGCGGACGCGCCTACCCCTGATGCCCTGGCTAATGCGGCCCTACACGGGGCAGCCAGACCAGAACCGGGCCCGGTTCAACGACTGCCTCAACCGGGCCCGAAACCCAGTGGAGCTGGCCTTTGGATGTTTAAAAGCCCGATTCCGTTGTTTGCTCACTCGTCTCGAGATGGGTGAGCAGAATGCAACGGAGGTACTGGCCGCGTGCTGCGTGCTCCACAACATTGTGGAGCGCAGGGGGGAGGCCTTCCTCCCTGCATGGATGGCAGCCGAGGCACAGACCTTGGAACAGCCCGACACAGCTGCCGTCCGCCAGGCGCACCAGGATGCGGTGCGCATCAGAGAGGCCCTGGTGGACATGTTTGCCCAAGCCCCGTAGTAGGGTCGCCTGGGTCTCCCCAGACTACTCCCGCCCGTCCCCTCCCCTTCCCCACCCCCTCCCTTACCTCCCCCCCCCAATTGTAAAGCGTCGGGTCAAAGCACATCGGCCGTCATCGTGACTGTTCGTCGGGTGCGTCGGGCTTAGTTAGGGTTTTTCTTTTTATTTTAGGCTAGGGTTTAGGCCACCATCGCCTGTCCCGAAGAACAGCCACAAGGATTTGGGGTTCGTGCAGAAGGCTCAAGTCAGCATACCTGATTCCAGTCGTCTTCCGTCGAGGGATCTCCTGGCTGTTCCTCTCCTGAGGCCCGGAAGGACCAAAGGATTGAGGTGGCCAGCAACACTACCCAATGGTCCTCCCTGCGCCTAGACTATGTTTAATTATCTGTAGTGTGCATCTTTTAACCATTCTTGCTTGTTTGTGAGCTATGTAAATATAGTTTGTGGTTTACATTTTACTGAAAAGTCTCAGTATTTATTTATGCGCCACAAACCAATGAGCACTTAAAAAGGGCCCCCCCAGTGATAGAGTACAGATTTTGTTGTCTGCAGTTTGTAACCCTGTTAAATTTAAGTGGCTAATTGGCATCTCACATCATTTCCTACAGTTACTAGAGTAACACGATAACCAACACAGGCATGAACAGAAAAATAGAAAACTGTTTATTTACAAGGGAGGAAGGGGACCTTCAACTGGGACGGGGGGGACCTTCAACTGGGACGGGGGGGCAGTTACTGGGATGGATGGCCCCTGCGACTGCTCCTCCGGGGGCCTGCACACGCTGGGCAGACCGTGTCGGGGCAGGCTGCACGGGGAGGTGGGCACGAGCACGGGCAGGAGCAGGAGCAGGAGCAGGAGCAGGAGCAGGAGCAGGAACAGGGGCAGGAGCTGGGATAGGAGGGGGCATGGGCTGTGCTCCGGGAGGGATGGCGGGGGCATGGGGTCCGGCCATGCCATAATGAATGGCATGGACTAAATGTGCCGTGAGCATGTCCATGGTCGTGCACATCCCTCTGCACTCGCTGAGGAAGGCAGCCCAGCCCTCCTGCCGCCACTGCAGGTCCCCCTGCACCCGCTCAGCGATGGAGGCCTGGATTGCCTCCCGGCGCACATGGCGGCGCAGAAGCTGGTCTCTCTGGCCGCCTGTGCCTCCGGGTTGGCCAGCTGGGGTGCCGCTGCTGCCGCAGTGTCGGGTCTGGTGCTGGGTCCCGCTGCAGGAAGAGAAGAAAGGATGGGTCAGTTGGGCAGGCCGTCCACTGTCCCCACATCTCATGCCCTCCACCCCTGAGCCCAGGTGACCCCACAGTTGTGTGGCTTGGGCCCACTCGGTTTCCCTCCTGCCCCGTGTTGTATGTTGGCAGGAGGACCACCCTGGGTAGGGTCCCCCTCCAGTATTGTAAGCACCGGTCTGTATCCTGGCCCGTGGAGGCGGGAGGGTGCTTGTGCTGCGTTCACCTGTGGAACTCCTGCTGGTGGAGACTGTGAAAAGCTTTGGGCTAATCGCTGGTGTTTGACAGGGAGCGAGATGCATCCCCACACAGTGCCTGGGAGCATATCTGGCAGAGGCGGTCTGGGCTCTCAGATCCTCGCGTGGGATATCTCCTGGGCGTAACCAGAAGCGTGACTGGGTGGGGGTATCCCATCCTTGCAGCAAAACTCAGGGGCCCTTGTCCCTCCCACTATCCCTCCTGCAAGGCTGGTAGCCCAGGGACATGTGCGGCCACAGTGGGGACTTCCTCGGGAACCAGCCAAGGCACCGGGAGCAGGCGAGGACTGTGACGCTGCGGTTTTCCCAGGAGCAGCTGGCTGTGCCTCACAGCCAGGCATGGGACAGTGTGCTGTTCTCCGTGCTGCACCCTTGGTGGAGGTGAGGGGCTCTGGGCTGAGTCCCTGGGGCCCTGGCCGGTTCCAGCCGGCATCTACCCTTCCCCCTGGTCCCGCCGAATGTGTGTGAACAGCACGGTCCCAGGCGTGCCCTGCAGCTGCCTGCCGCGGCCACGTGCCGCTCGGTCGCCAGGCTGCACGAGGTTGCACGTGCTGCTTGCTGCCTCATGCGATGCAGCGTGCAGCTCACGTGGCCTGAGTGACATGCTCTCCCCCCTCCTCCCTCTGGGCACCTGGCTCCCCCGCCCTCCGCCCCCCCCGCCTTTGGGAGTGCAAACTGCAAAGACTCACCAGTGGGTTCCTTCCCGGCCTCGGCCTCGGCCTCGGCCTCGGAGGAGCTGCTGGAGGGGGCCTGCTGGGTGGTGGCCTCCTCTGCGCCGGACGCGCTCCTGCTGTCCTCTCCCTCCCCCTGCTCGGTGGGTCGACTGATGGGGGGGCGCTGGCAGGTGTCCACCGGGATGTCCGGGGCTTGCGGGGCTGGCTGGCCCAGAAAGGCGTTCAGCCGGGCGTAATACGGGCAGCTGTCTGGGCCTGCCCCCCTGCCCTCGCTGGCCTGGACGTACCCCAGCCGCAGCTCCTTAACTTTGGAGCGGACCTGCTCACAATTCCGGGCGGGGTGTCCCTGCTGCGCCAGGTTGTCGGCCATCCTCGTATAGACATCGACATTCCGGCGCCTGGAGTGCAGGTCGTGGAGACCCTCCTCCTCCTGCCATAAGTCCAGGAGGGTCTCCAGCTCCTTGGGGGTCCAGGATGGGGCCCGCCGTTTGTGGCTCCTGGGGGCCTCCTGTGCTGGGGGTGCAGGGGGCTCACCACCTGGAGCTGCCATGGTAAGCTGAGATGGGTTGGCTGGGCAGCACAGCGGCACGTGGCAGAGCTCAGGCTGCAGGGTCTGCGACGCACTTCTGCCACGTGTGCCCAGCAGCCTCCCTACCAGGAAGTCCAGGGCTCCTACGGGGTCTCGTGGCGACCAAACCACTTTCCGTTTCTTCTGCTTTTCCGGAAAAGCTGTCTACACTGGCCCTTTTCGGAAAAGCTTTTCCGGAAAAAGGACTTTTGCCCAGCGGGAGCGGCATAGCTTTTCGGAAGCGGCTGATTTCATACAGTAGATCGTCATTGCTTTTCCGGAAAAGCAAGCGGCCAGTGTAGACAGCTCGCAGCTTATTCCGGAAAAGCTGCTGATTTTCCGGAATAAGTGGCCCAGTGTAGACACAGCCATTGTGTTTCCCATTCACTTAGTTTGAGTAGGTCCCTCACAGTCCTTTTTGGCATTGACTAACCTACTGAGGATCCGTAGTTATGCTGAATACAACTTAGTTTTTATGTGTGTAATATGTTCCTATGTTAAAAGAACATTAAAGTTGCAAAATCAAGCACTCAAAATCTAGCATATTCCAGACTTAAGGTTGCTAATGCAATTTTTACCTGTATCCCACAAGCCTGATGTACTGTTCCCTACCCTGCCCAACATATCACTATCTTAGTACTGTCTCTTCCTCACTCCTGGCTCCTCATCCCATTCCCCTCACCTCACCGACCTACATTATTCAGTCTTCGCCTTCCAGTTGCAGACTCCTTGCCCAGCGGCTCTTAGACTCAGCCCTATGGACTCCCCATCCTACTCTCCTTTCCATCAAGTCCCAGTCCTAGACTCATTGTCAGTGCAGTTCCAGGTCTGCCCTAATGGATCTTCATCCAATCAGTCTCTCACGGAGCCCGACCTGACTTCCAGGTATAACACCCTACCCAATATTGAATTAATCAAAATATTTTATTTTAACACAACTGCTTGATGCCTTGTGTCCCTGTTACAACCTACCCCATAAAAGTGAAATGCACCCCATTACAACAATCCAAAATATTAAAAAATTCTAAACAAAAAATCCTTTCACAATTGAAAAATGAAATGTTTCATTCAGAAACGGGATCTCATTACTATTGGCTCTCCCTCCATTCCTCATTTGCTTGCTAAACGAAATTTTGATAAAATCAATATGACTTTGTGGAGCATTTCACTTTCAGCAGAGCTGCCTTCCCCAATGGAAAACAATTCTCTCTACATTTTCCCAGCCAGTTCTACCTGACATATTACTCCAGTCAGAAAAAAAAAATATTTAAATTTGTTTTCGGCCTAATCACAGCTGATATTTAACAATGATTTTTATAGTGGAAGGACAAGGACAGCTGTATTTCATCACTGGGGCCAGTTTAAGGTAAACTGGGGCCCTATACATTTTAAGATGATTTACAGGGTTTCACCCAAAATCTTTATGTAAAGATAATACTGATTTACATCAGTTTACCTAGTGCTATCTGCAGATCAAATTATTGCAGTAGGGTGACTTTTATAAGTGAGATAGTCCATGTTATTATGAGGTATAATTACAGTGCTTTTCCAGGTGGATTGCTATAGTCATATAAACCTTGCAAAAACTGTTTCTTTCATGATTAGGCTATATTTTTGAAAGATAATTATGAAAGATTTGATAAATGAAACCAAGACTTCAACATGTTTTATCTAAATACCCCGTATTTTACTCAAAAAAAGCCACTGATACCAAACTGCTTTATCTATGTTAATATGAACAGAATTATCACACTCAATTGTTGAAAACCTGTCACACAAAATGAGAATCATTTTGCCATTCAATCAAACAAAATGCCCCCAAAGCAGCATGTTGTCCTAAGAATGCAGTCATTACCCTTTAGAAAACAGCTAAATATTTGACAGGAAATGAAGCAGAAGAACAACAGCTTAGCACACAGCATTGCCTGTGGGAAGCCCACATTTCTCGCCATCAAATCTACACAAAAACATAATGAGTGTTGCCTACACTTTTGATTAGTTAGTCACTTTCCTAGATAAAGTTTTAAATAAATTATACTGCATTTCTGAGGGAATTGAGAATAATCAGGTTCAAATGGTATCAGAATGAGTCATTTTGGGAGCTTTGTTCCTATTTTCAACTGACCTGGATTAGACAGAAATGGTGTATGCAACAGAAGTATAATCAAACATAACTTTTGGTCCCAAACTGGTGGTGTTATACAACATTTTCCCCAGAAATTATATAAATGTAAAAATACTACACAATTTAAGTTATTAGTTAATTTATTTCTATTGTCAAAGACTGTAAATAGTCAAATATTCTTTATAATCTCTAGTAATTTACCATTTGCTTATAATATTGATGCATTGACTTACTATTAATGGATTATTTTCTTAAGCTTTGACAAATTCAGTATTTTTAGGATCTCCTAATGCTCAAATCAGGCATCCATGATTGATATGCTGCTTTTCTACTTCTCTCAAGATACTTTCAATAATTCTATCCACACTGTCTTTTCATGAAAATGAAAAAGAATATTTAGTCTAAAGGAAAAATGAAATCCAAGAAGATAAAGTACAGAGCATAGTCAAGTATAATTATATAATATCTTGCTGAGTATCTGGAAAATCTTTGATAGTGAAGATAGGCAAAATTGTATGAAAGATTTTTTGTATATTCAGAGATAACTTTAAGATGATGTTAAGATAAGAAGACAGAAGATGTTTTATTAGCTAATAACTTTATTTACTTCTCAGATAAATATTCTCACAAATTGTATATATTATCTATGCATCAGTAGGCTTAATAATCAATACATTTGTATATTAAATTATTGACAAATTTATTTTTGCTTGCTTATGCATATTGAAAAATCTTGCCAGCATGAAGACCAAACTTCTGAAAAATTAAGGCTGTGAAGCGATTCAAAATTAACCACGATTAATCACACAATTAAAAAAATAATTGAGATTAATCGTGCAATTAATCATATTGTTAAAAAATAAAAATACCATATTTTGAAAGTTTTCTACATTATCAAAGATATTGATTTCAATTATAACACAGAATACAAGGTGTACAGTGCTCACTTTATTTTTCTTTTTATTACAATTATTTGTAATATCCCCCAAGAAATAGTATTGTCAATTCACCTAATATAGGTACTGTAGTGCAATCTTTTTATTGTAAAAGTTGAACTTACAAATGTAGAATTATGTTTTATTTTAATGCAGTTTTTGTACAATGTAAAACTTTAGCGCCTACAAGTCCACACAGTCCTATTTTTTGTTCAGCCACTTGCTTCAGACAAACGAGTTTGTTTATATATGCAGGAGATAACACTGCATATGTAAACAAACTCATGTGAAAGTGAGAATAGGTGCTTGCGTAGCACTGATGTAAGCTGGTGTCACAAGATATTTACATTCATGTGTCCCTTCATGTTTCAACCATGGTGTCAGAGGACATGCATCCATGCTGGTGATGGGTTGTGCTCTATAACAATCCAAATCAGTGCAGACTGATGCATTTTTATTTTCATGATCTGAGTCAGATGCCTTCAGCAGAAGGGTGATTTTCTTTTCTGGTGGTTCAGGTTTAGTAGTTTCCACATCAGAGAGTTGCTCAGATTTTGGAAGCTACTTTGGATTCTTAAACCTTGGTTCAAGTATTTTGTCAATTCTGCAGCAAAAGTGTTCTTAAAATGAACATGTGTTAAGTCATTATCTGAACTATTATAACATGGAATATAGGGCAGAATGCAGGTAAAACAGAGATGGAGACATACAATTCTCCCCCAAGGAGTTTAGTCACAAATTTAATTAACACTTTATTTTTTTAATGAGCATCATCAGCATAGAAACATGTCCTGTGGAATGGTGGCTGAGGGATAAAGGGAGATACAAATGTTTAGCATATCTAGCATGTAAATACCTTGCAATGCCAGCTACAAAAGTACCAAGTGAATGCCTTTCTTACCTTCTGGTGACATTGTAAATGAGAAGCAGGTAGCATTATCTCCCATAAACATAAACAAACTTGTTTGTCTTAATGACTGGCTGAACAAAAAGAGGACCGAGTAGATTTGTAGACTCTAAAGTTTTACATTTTGTTTCTGAGTGCAATTATGCAATAAAAATAATTTACATTTTTAAGTTGCACTTTCACAGTACAGAAATTGCATTATAGTACTTGTATGAGGTGAATTGAAAAATACTATTTCTTTAATCATTTTTACAATGCACATAGTTGCAATAAAAATAATAATAATATAAAATGAACAGCATATGCTTTGTATTCTGTGTTGCACTAGAAAGCAATATATTTGAAAGTGTTGAAAACATCCAAAATATTGAATAAATTTTAATTAGTATTTTGTGTGATTAAAACTGTTTAATCACAATTTATTTTTCAATCACTTAATTTTGCTTTAATCCCATGAATTAATTGCAATTAATCAACGCCCCTATGAAAAATATACGGCAGCATCACTGCACAAGTATCTGTAATGTTGTAAGACCATGTATGAATGGAAGAGTACACAGGCCTGACTCATCTCTGTCTTCCGCCTTCTGTAGTCCTTTCTACCTGTGCAAACTCAGTACAGGACACTAGCAAATTAGAGTTCGCCACTCAGTTACAGCGGTATGTCCACTATTCATTCTTTCGCTATGAGTGTGAAGGACTTGCTAACATACTTAGCAGTGACTGTGAGAGGTGCAAGAGGCCAGAACCTCTGGTCCTCCTGAAATGTTCTCAGTGGAAGATGAACAGGGGACAACAGAGGATTCATTTAATCCACCTTTAAACTCCTTTGTTCGTAGAACAAACCAGAAGTGGGTCATAACTTGCAGAAGCTAGAAGGCTGTGCTACTATAGGCCTGGCTGCCTATGATTTACGGGTTATTCCTGAAGCTGGGGAATTCTGGGAGATTTTGGTTGTGCTCCTTTTATGTGGTGTATTGAAAGTGCTACTAAAATGGAAAAACTAAATACTACTAAAATGGTAAAACAAAAGGAAAAACTATGTAGCACTTAGTTTTTGTTTTAGCACCTTTTGTTTTAGCAAGATCAGACTAACACGGCTACCTCTCTATTACTAAAATGGTAAGCTATCATTTTAAATGCTCAGGGAATTTCCCTGTTCCTGCTTGTGGACAAAGGGGATCTGTAGGGAAAACTGTGATCAGAGTCTGTCTGCAGAGAGCCAACCAACAGTAATATGGAGTGAGTTGTGTCTCTGTTTTAGAGAGCAGCTGGCTTTGCTTCTCTGGTTTGGGGTTTTTGTGTGTGACCATTCAGAATTCTAAAAATAATGTAATGTTACATTGTCAACTTCCAGCAAATATTTTATGTTCTTCTTAAATTGTCAATTAATCACTGTTAATGTCTGAGATTAATTGAAAACAAAATTAACATGTTAATTTTAATGTGTTATTATTTAATGTGTTAATCACAGTACAGAGAAGCCCTACTCTTCAGCACTGTGAGCGGTGGGAAGCGGGGAGAGGCTGAAACCCCATGCCCCAAATGGAGCTGAAGTTCTGAGTCTACAACCTCCACAATATTTAAATAAATAGTATTGTAGTACAGGTTGGACGTCCCTGGTTTGGCACCCTCAAGACCTCACTGGTCCCAGATGAGGGATTTTGCTGGACCAAGGGAGGTCATCTCTGGACCCTTGCCACTGGTCCCCCTGGCCCAGCTTGCTGGCCTCCTGGCCGGCTCCCCACCTCTTGCTGGCTTTGTTGCCCTGCCAACCCTGCTGCCCAGCCGACCCTGCCGGGCAGCCGCACACTGTGGCTCTGGGACCCGCTGGACAGCTGCATGCTGCGCGCTGTGACTCCCTGCCCCACCGAGCCACAGCTACTGCAGATCCCAGCTCTGGTCCTTGCTGCTGGTTCTCCACCAGGATTCTCTGGTCCTGCAACATGCATACTGGACAAATGGATGTTGCCGGACCAGAGAATCCCAGTTAAGAGAGTTTCAACCTGTATTGTTTAACAGTACAATTGAAACCACAATGAATCATTTTGTAATTGCTTGACATCCTCATTTTTTATCCAACTTCTCTGTTTGTATCCCATGCACATAAATTCTACTTCTGCTATGTCTCTGTACAGGGGCTATGATGGAAGATGTTCTAATAACTCATATGGTGGCACTACAATCTTGGAGTATCTTCAGATGACAATCGTCCTGAGCCGGGTCCAGGATATGATCCTAATAGGTCTAGAAAGGATATTCCTTTAGCAATTAAATGATGAGAAGTGTCCTAATGCTATTGATGGGGAAATATTCTCTAGCGCTGAATGACCTGCTAAATCATTCTAATAGGAGAGCGTATAGAGTAAGGTATTACACAGTGTGAGTAAAGGTGACAATTTAGATCTGTTTTACTGAAGTTACACTTCCAGAGGAGACAGATTTTAAAGCCACCTATGGACTCCAAAATAGATTAAAAACTTTCAACAAGACAAATTGTACTTGTAACTGTGCTCTGCCTGTGTTTACAGACAGAAATGAACAGCCTGGCCATGGGCTATGAATTTAACAAAATGCCAGAGGCCAGTGCATTCTCTGTCTCCTTGTTTCCTCTATTTGCATATTCAACGTGCATCTCATGAATATATGATTTCAGAATCAGGATCTGTGCAAATTCGTTAAAAACATTAATAATATTTCAATGAATAAAGCGAAATTTACAATGCTAATGACATTTCCATACCTATAAATGTACATTGTGCATTTGAGAGATTCTACTGGAATATATGTGTCAACATATCAGACTTTGTGCAAGATTTTAAAATAGTTGAATTTGAATTTTCAATTGTATTTGTACCAGAGGCATGACTTTAAGAGTTCTGCTCATTCAATAAAGATTTGGAAACATATGTGACCTAAGTGTCTAAGCAGATTATGAATGGAGAGCAAATTTCTCTGTCCTTGTAAATAGATGGAAACCCACAGAAATCTACAGCCCCACAGAAATCTCCGAACAGCAGAGAATCATTTGTTAATTAACACTGAACAATGAACATATCTGTGGAACTTGGGATCTATTCATCAATAAAAATTACATAGGCTCAGGGCTTCAGCCCCATCTTATTAATATTAGTTCACAGATCATTCACCACTTATTCCTCAATGATATTATTTTATCATACTGCAAAACTAGATAAAAAATAGAATACTTTAATAGAATTATTATAATTAATAAAGTGGCTGGATTGCTTACAGCAAGTACACTTATTTGTGTATATATAAGTGTACACACATATATACACACACACACACACACACACACACACACACACACACACACACACATAGGGTACGTCTACACTTGCTCCCTAGTTCGAACTAGGGATGCAAATGTACCCAACCGAAATTGCTAATGAAGAGGGGATTATTATTATTATTTAGCATAATCTCTCCCGCACGGTATTCCGCTCGCCAGCTGATTCGAACCAGGAAGTGCGCTCTGGACTAACGTTACTCCTCAAAAAATACACACACACACACACACACACGCAAGCAAATTTACCTGGCATTACTTGGGTCCTTAACTAAATTAAGGGTTTCTTTTAAATAAATGGAAAATATACATGCTTTATTTAAAATATTGTATTTTTCAGAAATACAGTGTTATTTTTATGAAGATAATTTTATTTTGGATTTCTTTAAAGGGGGGATTTTTTCATTTAATTTTTAGCAATTTTTTAAAAATGGGAATTCCATTAAGTGTATTTCTTTCTTTATCCTTACAAACTCTTATCATTCGCTTCTTCTGGAATGATAATCATCTGCATTTCTAAGTACAAATACTAGACTTTGAGTAAGACTCTTTGGGTCATTAGCAAGCAAACAAAAAGCTAAAAGGTTATTAACATTCAATAAATACAGCTGATCATACAGAACTGTGTATATCATAAGCTCATCATGAACATGCTCAATATGGCAGGACAGACTTTCTAACATTAAAAACATTAACTGACTGATCCAAAGCCTATTTAGATCAATTCCCATCCATTGATTTCATTAGGCTTTGGATCATGCCCTTTAAATCATAAGTATAGATACATCAGTTAAGGCCTTGGCTTAAGTAAATATTTAATTATGTCTGTCCTCTCAACCAAAGGAGATTACATATGAATTACCTTTGGACCTAATTGTAATTACCAAGCTATTTGCAAGTAGTGGTATTTTACAAGTCTATGAAGGGCAATTACCACTTCAGTAAAACTGTCCTCTACACAGTAGGATGACATCCTGTAAACACCCATGTCCTTAACTTTACTGTTGTGTGTTCTGATTACTTTAATGTGCTCACCACCGTAGTAAATTTAAACACTTACATAAGTGTTTTCAGGATCAGAGCCTATGAATATGCATTAAAATGGACAGGTTGGACATGACGGCTGGGAACCCCCACAGTTCCCTATGCTTGAGAATGGGGAAGTGTGTTGGCCTCCCAAGCATTTTTTTAGACCAGTCCTACATAATTGAATATATAATTGTATCCTTAATATAGTACTGTATTAAATTCCATTAAGTTCTTTTAATTTGAATGGCTCAGTACAAACCGGTATGTTAAATTCTCTAAGACTTTTACAGATGAGAAGCCTACAATCCTTGTTACCTCTTTATCGTTGAGTCCTAATATGCTCCACATCTTCACTGCTTCCCCCTCCATCTCTCTCTCTCTCTCTCCCTCTCTCTCTTGTGCTCTGTTATCTGTTTTCTTTCCCTCTATGCAGCCAAACATACCATTGACTCCACATCTTAACACACAAAATAAAAACCCTCATCTGCCAACTACCACCCTCATTTTCTTCTTCCCTGCATGTCCACATGCTTAAGCATACCATAGCCCTCTGCTGCTTGGACTTTCTGATTCCTTTGCAATCTGGCTCCCCCTTCCATATTGCAAAAAAGTATAATTGCTCTAGTGTCTGCATTAGATAACTGAATCGCTGGTAACTGAAAAGGTGGAATAACACTGATGTAACATCCAACCGTACATTGTGTTCAGGGAAAGCTATCCCCTTTTGACTGAAGCTTTACCACATGCACACACCAATCATGCTGTTGCACTACCCCTTGGGTACTTCTTCTAGCAGTCCCGGGTCTTCCTTCTAAAGCAGCATCTCTTGGGAGATTTCTGAAGTGTGTGTTTAGGTTGAGTGTGAGAAAAGGTTGGATTCCCTAGGAAACTTCATAGGTCTCTTTGGTGTCCTTTCCTAGGCCTTTTATTTTCCAAAATAAAGTTCAGGCTGACTGCTCAGTTCCCACTCCTATCTCCTCAAGAAAGATCTCTGCTAAAGCTTCAGAAAGGCAGCTGAAGGGCATTTGAGAAGGCTACCCTGAAAAGGTACAGGGTATTTGGGCAATAGCTGGGAGAGCCAGAAGCTGAGGCCAACAGCCAACAGATTTTTAACCACAGTACTTGAGAATATTCTTCATCAGGCACTCATCATTAGAGCCCTGAAAATGTGTGGATATCTGCTTTATATCCACGGGTATCCATAGCCGCGGGTATGGACATGGATAGCCACAGCTCATTTTTGCAGTACAGATGAGAATGCGAAAAAAAGTTTTGTACCCGTGCAGAGCTCTACTCATCATATACAGTGTCAGTTCATGTCTTATCTGCATTTGCTATATTTCATTAGTTTATCAGGGAGGAGCATGTTAACTCTTCTTGGAGTTTAATAGTTCTATGTAGGAGAGCTAAATCAGACCACTACAAAATGGCTTACATGTATAGAGTGACTTTTATTCCCTGGGATGCCAAAGTGCTGTACCTTTCATTGGAAAATTATTAAAGATTCACTTCACTCACCACTGAAATGCTGTCGCTGGAGCAGATTAAAGTAACTATAGCTTAGGAAAAGTGATAAAAACTTTGCTGGGACATTTTAATAACCACTCAGGTGCAAATTTTAAAAGATATACTGTTTCCTTGACAAATTTTATCTTCTATTTCTCCATGTTAATAGCATGGAGTACATTAATATTAATATGGGACAGGACTGTTTCTACAACATGTAATATCAGGGACGTTAATGTTGTCTATTCATCTAGGGAGACTGGGTTGCAAATCAGAAAAATGCTGATGAAACATCTTATGAAATTACTTGGAGTTTTGTTCAGCAGTTTATTGCTCCCATGCATATAGGCTACAAAATAAATTAGGTTCATAGTTTTAAGAGGGTAGTGATGCTTGATGTTAAGTGATGCTCCTTGCCAGAACTCATCAGAACTCAAACTATTTTCTTGATAAAGTGACCAAGAATAAAGAGTGAATATTGTTTTGTATGGTGTTGATCAAGTAAACCACTGATACTACCTACTGTGATTTTTATGCATTACAGATTAATGGTGTGAAAAGTTCAGCAAATGAATCTTTGGGTATAATAAATAGGAATTATCTGCATTGCTGCTAAATAGATTTATATTTTCATCAGATCATTAACTACCACATTTTGTGTCCAGCAGTTCATAAGAGAAGCAGTTAGGGAGGTGAGGCACAGGCAGGTTTTTTTTTTTAATAGGGTTTTTTACACTGTTTTCTAATAAAATATTTTGAAAAAACACTGAAGATTCTGAGTGCATCCCCATCACTGGGGACATTGTACGGTTGTCTCCAGAGGGCACAGAGCCCTAAATCTGTTCTTATCCATAGCGGAGCCACACCAGCCATCTGAAAGCTCCGATAAACACACTGAAATAAAGAATCTGGCCCATCTTCGCTACATCTACACTGCAGAACTATTTCAGGATACTGGAGGTATCCCGAAAAGCTATTCCACATCTTAAGAGCAAGTCTGTTATATCAAAATATAACTGGCTCACTAATTCTGACATCTCCGTAAACCTCATTGCACAAGGATTAAGGGATGTTTCGGAATAGCGCTTTATTTCGAAATTTGGCTTTGTGTAGAAAACGCCAACTTATGAAAAAAGCTATTTCGAAATAAGATCGAAATAAGATATTCAATTGTGTAGCTCAAATTGGGTATCTTATTTCGAGCTACGGGTGCAGTGTGGACACACCCTTACTCTCTCCATACACTTTGATATTTCTGCATCTGCTTGCACCCTTATTGATGTATCTTTGTTTCTTTAAAGGAAGTTGCTCACCACTGTAGTGCAATAAGGGCACACATTCATGGGGAGCTTTCCACCAGGGCAAACCATTGTCCTTGAATGAGTATCTGGCTTTTCATTTGAAAGCCTATATGCCTGAAATATTAACGTGAGTAGTTTAATTGCAAGAGTGCAGGGGGATTCAAAGATAAGGCTGTTTGCCAGTTGCATTCCAAAGAGATGCTTCCCCGACCCCAGCACAATTAAAACTGTTTCAATTTATTTTTGAGCAGGGATTAATAATTGTCCAACTCCCACAATGCTTTGCAGAGCAGAATGGCAAGCAGTAAGAAAATATAAAATTGCCCTTTGAGAAAAAGATTTCCCAGTTAAATATTCTTCAGGTTAGACTTTCCCTTTGGACTCCTATTTATGAGGGATAATTGGAAAAAAGAACAGTCAAAAGAGACACTGGGCTCCTGCCATGAGGGCAGGGGACTGGACTTGATGACCTCTTGAGGTCCCTTGCAGTTCTAGTATTCTATGTGTAGTCCCCTGACTGGAGGTGCCTCTGCTTATTCTCTGGGAAAATCCTGTGTGCTGCAATCTAGCCCCAGAGACTACAATTCCCATGAGCCCTGGAGGAAACCAGGAAGGAAGGACTCTTTATTTGGGTTCTGGGTCTCTCCACGTGTATGGAGGGAAGCTCAGCAGTCTGTAGACTCTTTCCTTTGTTTTTGGAAAAAAGGAGCCAGGCTGCTGTGGAGGAGTTTGATCCAGTCCAGGAGCTGTTAGGTTGCAGCTACAGACTTGGATTCAGAGTCTTTGGGACTGGAATCTAGCAGGCTGCTCCTGATTGCCCTTTGGCTGTACCTGTGGCTAGAAGTACTACTCTGCACCCAGCACACAGAATGAGACTAGAATCATCCACTCCAGCTGCAAAATCTTCAAGTGCACCCAAACAAGCAAGTGTATGGTACTGTGAGTTCTGAGGAGTGGGATAAACGGTGGCAGTACACATGCCAGATAGTGCACATGCCCTGCCTTCCTTCATGGTGTCAGCAGGAGGCAAAGAGCCCTAGCAGATCCCCACAATTCGAGAGACTGAAATCCTAGAAAGAAGATAGGCTGCACAATGGAGGAAATGCTTGATCATCACAAAAGCTTCAAGACAAAGGAAGCCTGTATTTTTCCTGTCTCCTCTGAAGAAGTCAGTACTGGCTGTAGGGGATTTCAATCACTTTCTCCCATTCATTACACTGTAGAGCTTTTTTCGGTCCATGCAAGATGAGCAAGAGGTGATACTAAATCTCACCCTATTATGAATGACTCCTATTCCCTAATGATCAGAAAGTCTCAGATTAACTATATTTTCAGATGTCCACCAGTAAATCCCCCTTAAAATTAAATTAAAAGTTTCTCACTTTTGATAGTTTAGAGCTCGTAAGAAGTTACCTCTTTATGTGGAGAATTTTGTTAACTATTGGCAAAATGATACTTACAGGAGAAAAATGGACAAGAAAGTTGCTATGAAGCAACTCTGACAAGTTCTGCCCTCGGACAAATTTCCTTGAGATTTGACAATCTGGGTTCAGATCTGGGTATCCTATAGGAACTGTTTTGAGATGAAGTGTTCAACCGTCTTGTGATGGCTCAAAATCTATGTCCATGTTATTCATCAGCCACTGACCATCATTTTTTTAAGTCTTTCTTTAGAATGTATTTGTTCAGCGCTATCCCTCAGGATGCTGTGGAAATCAGTTACTCACCTGATATGAAGACCTTCTCTTATAAAATGTCTCTGGGTTCTCACTTAACATTCCTCCTGTCCAAAGAGTGCATGAGGGCTAGTGAAGAGTCACAGACCACAGTATCTTCATATGAGCATAAACTACAGTTCTCTCTCTTCTTGTCTGACATAGCTGATATAGTGGCAAGTTTTATTTGGTGTCTGACTCAGATTGGGCCTTTGATTATGCTAAATCCAGCCAAGATGAAGGTACTGTTAATGATTTCCAACCAGATTACAAAGGCTATGTCAGTATTCTATTGGAAAGAGGATGCCTCCTATTTTGTATTTATTATTAAAAATGTGGAGCTTATATTAGGTTCTTTGTTACTTCTGGATTACTCAGGCATCATCTGAGGCCAACACTGATTGTTTTCATCCATGCTGAGAAAAGAGGATTGTCCATGCTGAAAAGAGGATTGTTTAGGATAGTGGCCCTGTTACAGTTATCCATGCCTCTGTCACCTCAGAACGAGACTACGGTAATGAGCTCTACATCATGGAACCTTCAGACCAGCGAGAAATTTAGGTTGACGCAGAATGTGTCTGCCTGACTGTTAAACAGTGCTTCATGCAGACAGCACATCACATGGGTGTATGGTAATCTCTTCTGGCTTTTGATTGGAATTTAAGATTTTTTTTGACATACACTTATAAACCCTACATTGTTTAGGACCTGGATTATTGAGGCATGCT
This sequence comes from Rafetus swinhoei, assembly GCA_019425775.1. Classification (NCBI taxonomy): domain Eukaryota; kingdom Metazoa; phylum Chordata; order Testudines; family Trionychidae; genus Rafetus; species Rafetus swinhoei. Next base: position 46,928,879 of record CM033449.1, read on the forward strand.
TTTTTCCTCTGAGCGATACTGCCAAAGTTGCAATGAACCATCAGCCTGAATAAAGCCTGAATTCACTGAGTTTTGAGGTGCACTGCAAGGCTCATCTGCTCTCTCAGGATTTTGCTGAGAAGGTGGTTGAAAAATATGAGGTGACTATATGGAGAGTTGTAATTGGGAGGTGGAGAATGTTGTTTTTTAGTCTAGAAGTTTCTATGGATAATTCATTGTATTTTCAGTATTGTATACTTTTTATATTTACAGTCAATATTTAAAGAGATATCTGCAACGGTTTGATAGCTTTAAAGCTATTTAAATAAATAAACAAAATGTATTATGTTGATGATATACCTCATATCATATACTGTTTTAAAATCTACCATCTAGCAGTCTAATGCTGTAATGTTTTAAAATAGTAATTCTTTAATGCAGGAAGAAAATAAGATGTTCCTGACAAGATGTACATTGCAGATGATACCATTTATGAATAAAATCCATAAATAAATTATTTAAATTGGGCTGGATGCATGAATAATTCAAGGTAGGTTAATATAAATTATGCATTTCTACAATATCTATTTTAAAAATCTCAGTAGCCAGCTTATAGTTCTTTGCAGACATATGATCATCTAAACTAGCAGCTCAGTTTAAAATATAAAGAGCTTTAACTCAATAATACTGCTGCTAATTTCAGAACAATAATTCCTGAAGAGATTTTTAAAATTACAAACTGTACATTACATTTCACACGCAGCAGGGGAGGCAATTGTGTGCTACAGCAGGGCCCTCCCTAACTTTGGTATTTAAAGGTATCACATTCCATTAGGATGAAAACCGTGGCAAAAGGCTACAATTCTTCTGAAACAGAAAAAAAGTGCAAAATAAGCATCTGCCCATGTTTTACCAGGAGGAGCTGGCAATTCAAATTTGCAAGGATAAAGGAAAACAAATACAGGAAATGGAAAAAGGAGGAAAGCAACCAATGAAGAATACTCAAAATCAATTAAAGCTTGCAAATATAAGCTAAAGTGTTTTTGTAAAAAAATCCCAAACTAATCAATGTCAACTGGAGGTGTTAAAGGGCGTACGAAGGGTGTTCATTTCTTTCCAAATCTCCCGAGGAAGGGAAGAAACGGGAGTTGAAGGGGTAGAATTAATGATTATTATTAATCCTCTTTAGGGTTGATCTAAAGCCTGCTAAATTCAATGGAAGACTTTGGATTAGGTCTTTGAATCAAAATGCTAAAATAGTAAGGAAAGAAGACCCTTCTTAAAAGAAATACAGAAAATGAAATTAATCTTCACAATACCTTTGCAAATTAGACAAGTATTATTGACTTTAATTGTAGTTATGGGTTCTCAAGTCCTTTATGGCCCCTTTGCCATAAATATAAGCTATATCATATCAGGGTGAATATTTAGAAAAATGAATCTAACACTAAAATGCAGAGAAGAGCAAATACAGGTTGGACCTCTCTAGTCTAGCACCTTCGGGACTTGACTGGTCCCGAATGAGGGAATTTGCCGGACCATGGGAGATCCCCTGCTACCGGCCCCCTAACCCATCTCCCCTGCTCCATGGCCAGCCTTAGCCGCACCCCCTGCCAGTCTCCCACTGTGACTGCATCCCCAGCCCCGCTTCTGCTACTGGGGCTGCCATGGCTGCCGCATCCCTGGCCTCACTGCTGTGGCTGCTGTGGCTTTAGTTGTGCTACTAGGGCTCAGGCTCCGGTCCCAGCCCCAGCGCCACAAGCTCTGAGCCTCCAGCCGTCTTGCCAATGGGTCTCCCAGCTAGGACTCCCTGGTCCAAGAACATCTGTAGTCCTTCCAGATCACGGATGTTGCCAGACAAGGGAGTCCCGGTTTTTGGAGGTTCAACCTGTACTATGAAGACACCAAATAAATGTTATGTAAATCAAATGTAACAATGAAGCTACATACCCTTATTTGAATCAGCTTTTGGGGTGACTGGAGATCTATTTCAGAAACAGATGAGGATCATATTCCATTTAGGGAAGGTGGTACTGGAATAACTTACAACCAATAAGAAACCAGAAGTCCAATATGTATCATTTCAATATAATGGCTGTCTTCATGTGGCAATGCACATCTCACTACAGTTAGGCAAGTAGAAAACTAGAACAAATATACAGATAAATAGAGCTGCATGGAAATGCTATTCATTTTTGCCAAAAAATTCAAATGAAATAGAAACAATTAATTTGGTTGAAAAATTTTACAGGATTTTTCAATTAAACCATCCCCATTTTTTTTTCCTTTTCTAGTCTCTCTCTTTCTTTTCCTCCCCCATTCCCCATCAGAAAATGGAACAAAAGAGAATAAGGGAAGGGAATAAGGGTAAAATACAGAACAATATTTTTTTTCTCTGAAAGTTTTACTATTTGTCCAAAAGCAATTTTTCATTTTTTAAATGAAACAATGTTAACCAGATGTACATAGAAAGTGAAAAATAGGAGTGTAGAGAACGGATTTAGCAGAACCCCCCCCCCCCAAAAAATTTTTTTTGTCATTTTAAAGAATGGTCTTAAAGAATGGTAATTTAATTCCTGCTAAATTCTAGGAGTTTGTACTAAATATGAACAGGATTTGCACCATCTCTGATATTGGTACTGTGAAGCTGAAACATCCTGTAGTCATGCCCACTGTTATAAAATGCCCTACTTTTTTTTTAACAGTAAAGATCCAAAACACTAGAACTTAAGAGCATTCTCATAGTATTCCAAGGTCCTACTACAGAATACTACTGTATGTTTTTGAAAGGACACCTCCTGAAGTAATTTATTCTCAGAAGTATTGTAAATATATTATGTCACTATCTGGAAATCAAGGGCGCCATTTTGAGAATGTGGGGGAGGGGCAGCAGCCATGCACTCCGGGACGCGGCTTGCCTTTCATCCCATTCCCCGGACGCTAAGGGAGTGAGGGGAAAGTACTCACATTCCATGCGTATTTCTCACTCTTGCTGAAGGGAGCACACCAGCCAGCTATGAGTGGTATGCAAGGCAAGCCGCGTCCTGGAGCGCACGGCTGCTGCCCCCCCTACCCTCCCAAAATGGTACCCTTGCTGGAAGTCTGCACTCCACTCCAACACATTTGATGAAGTGGGTCTTACCCAGGAAAGCTCATGATACTATATATTTTTTGTTAGTCTCTAAGGAGCCACAGGACTACTTGTTGTTTTAAAATTATAGACTAACAAAGCTAACCCTTTGAGACTCATTGTCTCATCATAATGGAATGAAGGCAAGTGAATATTATTAAGTCAATAAGAATACATTGCACTGTGAGATAGCTGGAGAAAGGCTGACAGTCCAAAACATCTATTTTCAGATCTATTTGCATAGATATTTACAAAGCTATTGCTGTCTAAATTTTCTATTTGCTATTTTCTACCAGTAGTTTCACATTAAAAAAAGTCACAAGCAATTTTTCAGATAATGTAACATAAATTCAGGTAAATTAATATCCTTCCGGGAGAAAACAGATAATGACTTGTGGTTTCAATTTTGAGAGAATTAGGAAATTTGAATTAACTATAGACAGTTTGTTTCTACAAAGAGAGGGACCTAAAATTGTTTCTTTTGTAATTATTTGTCTGCTTGTCTCATTTTCTTTTCATACTCAATATTAATGAAATGTTACTGTGGAAGAGTAAAATGGAACATAGCTTTCTGTAGTTTGTAGCTATAGAGCTTGGGTGGAGTAGAAAAAAAATGAAATGTCTTTATTGTAGCAGATGCTGGCTATGCTATAGAGTTTCAGAACCCTCTTCTCATATATTCATAATTTTTGAAACAGCAATTTTTTTGAGTTATAATTTTCTATTCCTTGTCTCTCTCACAGGATTTGTTGGTTTTTGCAACCAAAAATGTATTGATTTAGGCAAAATCAACTCATGTTTCCTGATTTAAAGTCAACATGAAAAGAATAAATGTTTTCAGTTGCAAATATGATGGGTAGTGCCTCATAGGGTGATGAAAAAGTCCATTGCTTCCCGTCAGCTAAGTATTGTTTTTTTCTAAGGTCTGTGATGAATGAAGTTGTCCACTAACCCTAAGGGTATGTCTACACTTGCACCTTCTTTTAAGAGAGGGTTGCAAATGAAGACATTTGAAATTGCAAATGAAGCCGGGATTTAAATATTCCGCACTTCATTTGCATATTCGCGTTATGGTGCTATTTCAAAATAACAGACGCTGTTAAGACGTGATTATTTCGAGAGAAACCCTTCTTTCAAAATAACTGGTAAACCTCATTGTATGAGGAATAAGGGTTATTTCGAGAGAAGGGTTTTCTCTCGAAATAACCACATCTTAACAGTGTCTGTTATTTTGAAATAGCGCTATTTCGAAATAGCGCCATAACGTGAATATGCAAATGAAGCATGGGATATTTAAATCTCGGCTTCATTTGCAATTTTGAATGTCTTCATTTGCATCCCTCTCTCGAAAGAGGGTGTAAGTACAGACATACTCTTACAGAGCACAAGAACTACTCAGAGGAAGTATTCGGGACAGGGTCCAGTGCTGGCCACACTGATTTCTCCACAAGGAGAAGTTGTAAATGAATGTCCTGGTGTCTTCTGACTGGCAGTTAGGTTGTAGCAATGAGTATACATTTTGCAGGATGTGTCCCTCTCCGAGACAGGGAATGCACTGCAAGTGACTGTCCATTACCTAGAAGCTGGCTTAACTATACATAGAATACAGGAATTCATCTCTTAACCCTGAGAAAGCTGGGCATACAGATAAGGGGATAAGTTTACCCAGTCAAGAAGAGCAGGAAAATAAAAACCTAAGCTACAGATTTATGTGTAGGAATTAAACAATAAAGATTTTTTTAAGGGAGAGGAAGAGAACAATTTAGTTAGAAGTTACTTCATTACAACAGACAAGGCACTATCTAACAGATCAAAAATGAGAAGCAAACTCTACTATGGATTCTGTCCCAACCCAAAGGTGGTAGAGGAGGAACTGGAAGCTGGTTAGGCTATACAGTACAGGCTGAACCTCCCAAATCCGGGATTCTTTGGTCCGGCAACATCTATGGTTCAGCAGAGCCACAGATGTTGTTGGACCAAAGAGTCCCGGAGGCAGAGAGCAGGACCCAGCTGGGAGAACACAGGATTGGGGAGTGCTGGCTGGGCCAGGTGGTGGATGGGGAGCCCCAGCCTGGCTGGGGAACCCCTGGCATCAGCAGGGCCAGGAGCCCTGCTCTGGCCAGAGAACCCCCAGCATCAACAGGACCAAGCAGCAAACAGGGATCCCCCACCCCATCTGGGGAACCCCTTGTAGCAGCAGGGAGCAGCCAGGCAGCCCAGGGGAAGCCCTAGTGGAAGCAGGACTGGTCCCAGTAGTGGAGCTGGTGGCGGCCGGGTGGTCCCAGCAGAAGAATCCTGGGAAACCCCCAGCAGCAGCTGTGGAACTCCCTGGCATTATCGGGGCTAGGAAGGTCCAGGGAACTCCCTGACATCAACAGGGCCAGGCTGGCCCAGGGAACCCCAGCTGGGGAACCCCTGGAATCCCCAGTGCAGTGGGGCTGCGGTGGCCAGGTGGCCCCTGTCAGAGAACCCCTGGCTGCAGTGGGGCCAGGCAGCAGCAGGTGAACCTTGGCTGGGGAGCCCTGGAAAATCCCCAGTGGCAGTGGAACGGAGGCATCTAAACAGGCTGGTGGTGTCTGGGTGGCCTTGACAGGAGAATCCCTGGCAGCAGCGAGCAAAAGCCCGAGCCTTGGGAGCCCCGGCCAGCAGGGGAGCATTGACCTTCCCTGGTCTGACAAACTCCCTGGTTTGGGACCACTCAGGTCCTGATGGTGCCAGACCAGGGAGGTCCAACCAGTAGTATCATGGCATCAGACTGGGGAGGAGTGCATGGGCTGTCTGATGGGCACTGCTGATGAAGATCTTTAATCTCAGCCCCAGAGGGTGCTACCGCAGCTACAATAGAGCACCCAAAGGGACATCACTTGAACAAAGACTTAGAAATGTAAACATTACTTGTAACTTGTATCTTTTTCTAATATTTTAGAGACAGGGTCACAGTATAGGATTATTCCCTGTTATAGCTTTCAGTTCCTTTTCCAGTCTAAGCATTTTCATGTAACTTATGTATGTGTTGAGGGTAAGAGAAAAGTTATTATTTCATAGGCAGAATTTTATAGGTCAGATCCTCAGCTCGTACAAACTGGTATGGCTCTACTGAAATCCTAAAACTGAGTACAGGATACCTAGAAGAAACAGACGTTAATTTGTTACAAAGCAATAAGGTTACTTTTATTTATTAGGCGGTGCGTCTATGAAATGGTGTCCCTTCAGTCCATGCATAGTGCAGCCCCTGACTCACATAGTTTAGCAGGACTGTCTTTTCCTGGTTCAAGAAGTCTTTCTTCACTCCCACATCCATCAGGTGGATAGGAGAGGAACCCAGCGACATCCTCTCTGCTGGATTCCAGCTCAGAATCCTTGAGCTATATAAGCAAGATCAAGGTACTTTGACTCTGATGAGACCCTGAGCTCCTTCCTTCCTTGGATCTCTGTGGGGTCTTCTGCCCATCAGTCAGTTCGGTCGCTCCCAGGCTGTTGTCTTGGGCAGCTCTTTAGTAGCACTGGTGGCAGTATTGATGGGGACAATGAGAGGGTGGGAGTGATAGAGAGAAGTTGCAGCCAAGTGGCTAACAAAGCAGCAAGATTGTGGTAGGTGAGGAGAGGTGGGAAGGAAAGGACAAAGGAGTCATATGTGATGGAAACGGCTCTAGAGTCAGCTCTTAAAAATCAGATTATTTAGAGCAAACCTGAAAAGTTACTAATTACATATGGTGGATATTTTAACAATTGTTCACTAGATCAAATAACAGAATGTACTTTGGGGGCATTCATGACCCCTTGTGCTCATTTCATACAAAAGATTGTTAAAAAATGATAGAACTGTCAGGGTTGGCTGAGGAAAGCTTTAGCTAACATTAGGAAGAAGGAAATGAATTTGTAAACACAAATATTCAGACTGGAAATCGAACTGTACATTAATCAAATCACAAAACAGCAGCAATACCATATGACCTACTTGCTGAATACATCTAATCAAAGATACTGAACTGAGCTTGACTTTAGGAATAGTCAATATTCCAGAATTCTAATGAGCTACCCACTAAGTCATTTAAAAAAAAATCAAAACACTTGAGAAAATTAAAAGCTGTTAGGTTACAATTTACACATTAGGCTATGTTTGTTTACAACAGATTCTTCATGAATTATTTAGTCAAGTCTATTAGAAATTTTCATGTGTTTTTAAATTGTGAATGCACTTATACTATAAGAGAGATGAATGTTAGCAGTTTAAAAAGAAAAGTACTACCAGAATAGTACGTGCTATTTGGTGCAGATTCACTAGGATGGCATGTTAACCTGGAAAATAACTTTTGGGGATTCTGACATTTAATGAAATTGTAAAAAGAAATAATTGGCAAAGTAATATTGCTGATTCTCAGTACCATAATAAATGGTGTTACAGAGTTGTGATTCAAGAAGATATGCCTACTCAGGACAGCGCTTATGCGTGTTCTCCTGCACAGGGCTCTTAATACCATACTTCATGTGTGATTAATGACATCTTTGTACATGTGAGAAAAATAAAAGTTAATAAATTTTCCTTCTACATTTGCTTATGACTTTCAGAAGGCTATCAGATGATGGGGAAATTCTAACATCACCATGAATGGAAAAATAATAATTTATTCAAAACCTCTTGCAGTTTATTTTTGGGACTAGCTTTTATAAAACAGAATAGCACTGTAGTATTCTCAGATAAACATTTTGCTACTGTATAGCATGGATTAGGGTCTGTAGAGAATGTGGGTCTCCTTTAGTAAATGTACATGATAGAAAAGCTCTCCATGCAAGTTAAGGCTTCTTTTTTCAAAGAACACTGCTGCTGTTTTCAACTGTATCTAACCATGCTATTTTGTATCTGACTTGACCACTTTGATGTATTTGCTATAAATGCACTTTAATGCTATTAAATTATATTGTTCTTATTGACTTAGGCCAAAATGCTGCTGGCACTCTGGCTGTGTGGAAGGATGCCAAACAGTAGAAAAATGTACCAATACTGATGACTTATGTTTCATGGCATATAAACAGAGAAGTTACATAAATGCCAAATTCTCTTGTGAGAAGGTTGCAATGTAGTATTACTTTATTTCTTAGAATTCAGACTAGCAAACCCAAAACACAGAGAGATAAAGCAAGTTTCTCCCTAAAACTGGACAGTCAGGAAATGGAACTATTATATGAAAGGGCACATACTACATGTGGCTAAAGTCAGGGAAATGAAGGGATAGACACTCTGTGATGCTTCTCAGAGCATCCAAGATTGTAAGCCGCCTTACCCCTTGCCTGAAGCCTGAGGGAGTTTTGCCTGCAGTGACTAGGTGTCATCTCCTGGACTCACCACCCTTTCAGTCACACTAGCCAGGCCAGCCCTGACTTTGTCTTGCAGGCGAAACAATAGGTACACACCAGTCTTCGAGTCCCTTGACCTATGCTCCCCAACTCTTGACACTAGCTAGACCCTTAAATACCACTTGTGGGCTTTCAAAGGTGCAGTGTACCTGATTTCCTTGTTTTACCTTAAACCACTGATCCTGTAAGCCACCCTGCACTTGTCAGCTTATCAAAAAAGTGGCCTTTCCACCCAAAGTACAATAAGTTGCAGTAAGCTGGCTTCATAAGAACGACAATCCCATTTTTCCATGACAACATTTCTCCAGATGTGAAACCTGAACCTTACATTATTTATATTTAAACAAAAATATTCAAAATCCTGAGCAAACAAATTCATATCCATTGTTTGATATTCACAATGGGATTTTCAAAACCCACCTAAATGATTCAGGAGCACAAGACCCAATGAAAGAAAACAGCACTTGTGCATTTAAATCAGTTTGGCATCTTTGAAAATCCCACCCTAACTGCATAAATCTCAGGTACTGATGCCCTCATGTTTAAAGGACGTTGAAATTCTTGATTGAGCACAACCATGCCTTTTTACTGAGCTGCCATCACCAAACTACTTCAATGATCCAATAGTTTGTGAAGTTTCCCAGGACCTGTGGATAATCATAATTATTTCCTACTGTTTGGCTTAACTTTGAACAATGAATGACTTTGTAATGGAGACCGCATATTTCATATTGAAATAGTGTGAAATGAAGGGTACAATAGGTAGGTTTGGCCTGCCTAGCCTAACATTAATCCAGAATGTAATCCAGTGCATTACCCCTGAATTTAAAGTTGTCCACTTTCAAGTGTGAGTTCCAGAACCATTAGACTACAGTAAGTTCTTCTGCCACAATCCATGGAAAGAAAGATGAGAATCTAAAGAAGGCTGGTAGGAGAGAAGGTAAATTTTCTTAAATTAGGTCTTCCCCATCCAACCTGTTCTTCCACCTGTTCCTGCATTGAAACCTATCCATCTTCAGGACTGGGCAGGGCTACCATGCATCTTGCTTAGGGAATAAGGAGCTGAACACTTACTCTTGAGCAAGCATTATCCGAGCTGCTTTTATTTGAATGTTTTCATAGTCACATCTAACTATCATCCCTAGGTATTTAGCGGATTCCTGTCACCAACAGAATCCCCCAACAGTTTGAATTCCAGCAACAAAATGCAGAAAGGCTTTTTCACTTGAGGGAACCAATCTTACTTCCACCATGTCTTGGGAGTCGGGACTGTTTCCTCCAACATAGTAGCTTAATCTCCATTTTGTCTTAAATATGTCACACTTACTTCCATTTTGTCCCACTCCTGAGCCCGGCAGTAATGGGCAATCTAATCCACACTACTAGTGAGATTCAGCAAAAGAGGCAGAGCTCAATGTCATCCATATAATGGCAACACCACAGCTCTGTGGATGTTTCATGATCTCTCACAACACCATCTCAGTGTTCTTTTTCTCCTTATTGTTACTCTGCCTTGTGTGTGACTAGACAGAAGTAGCAGGTATGCTTGTTATACCTGAACCTGAAAAGTATCCATCGACATTTTTTAAATGGCCTGCCCATCCCTAGTTAATGCCAGCAATTATGCAGTATGTAATGAGAACTAGTGTAATTAAAAAGAAAACTGAAGCAATTACAGGTTCTCAGTATCAGAATTAATAATAGCTTTTCGTGAGTCAGGTTCTCAGTGCATTAAGCATCAGTGCTTTTTGAAGGTGTAATATATCTGACATTAAATGGAGTATTTTGCAGTGCCTGATTAGATCAATGGAGTCATCTGTTATAGGTTGTATATTGTCTTCTTTCTGACACATTTATTGACCAACCCAGAAAACTTGGCATGAGGACTCTTGAACTTATTGATTAAGAGAAAGTGAAATGTGGAAGTTGCAAATGTTAATTCTGATGTCTTGTACTTAGTGAAGGAAAACCAGGTTTAATAAAGTCTAATCAAGAATAAGCTTTAAAAATGTCAATGCACTGCAAGTAACAGCAGCAAGGGGAGAATTTTGGAAGGGGGCGAGGGTGGGGGCAGCAGCCGCACGCTTCAGGACATGGCTTGCTTTTCATCCCGTTTCCCGGACACTAAGGGTACATCTAGACTACATGGCTCCGTCGACGGAGCCATGTAAAATAGTTTACTTGGCGTAGTCAATGAAGTGGGGATTTAAATAATCCCTGCTTCATTAAAATAAAAATGGCTGCCGCGCTGTGCCGACAATCAGCTGATCCAGCACAGTGGGGCAGACTAGATGCAGCGCGGTCGACAAGGGAAGCCTTTGTCGACCGCTCCGCTAAACCTTGTTTCACGAGGCATACCAGAGCGGTCGACAAAGGCTTCCTTGTCGACCGCACCATGTCTAGACTGCTGCGCTGTGCCAGATCAGCTGATTGTCAGCGGCCATTTTTATTTTAATGAAGCGGGGATTATTTAAATCCCCCCTTCATTGACTACACCAAGTAAACTATTTTACATGGCTCCGTCGACGGAGCCATGTAGTCTAGACGTACCCTAAGGGAGTAAGGGGAAAGTACTTGCATTCCGTGCATGCCTGTCACACTTGGCTGGTAAAGGAAGCTCACCAGCCAGGTATAAGAGACATGCACAGAATGCAAGTACTTTCCCCTCACTCCCTGATAGTCTGGGGAATGGGATGAGAAACAAGCCACCTCCCAGAGCGCATGACTGCTGCCCCAAATTCCGCCTTTGAACAGCAGCCTGCATTTTCTAAGAAAGTGGCTCCTGTTATAGGTGAACCAGTGAAAAAAATAGCATATGATTTTGTAATTAAAGACAAGGGAGTTGAATTAAGCATTGCTGAGGTAACCTTCCGCCATCTCCTAACTTTTGAGTGTTTCACTTTGCAACCTTAATATTCTTTTAATATTGTTTTTTGTGTATAGTATATGCCTATATTTGGGAGTACCCAGATGTGCTTTTAAGACATATTACACATACATATCTACTACCATTTTAAAGGGTTTTTTTTCTTCATTGTAGTTATAAGAACCCTCATTTTATGCATGAATTTGATCTCACTCACAGTTATGTAAATCAGGAGTAACTTTACTGAAATCTTTGGAGTTATACTGATGTAAAATGTTGTGACAGTTGATTCTATTAATTTACCCAAACTCTGAGCTCAACTGCTATATGTATGTGGATGGGGGAAAGTGGTAGACATGGTATATCTTGATTTTAGTAAAGCTTGTGATACTGGTTTTGCTTGACCTTCTCATAAACAATGAAACCTAGATGGAACTACAGGTTGAACCTACCAAATTTGGGACTGTCTGATCTGACACCATCCACGATCCAGCAGGGGCACAGATGTTACTGCACCAAAGAGCCCCTGAGCCAGTTGAGAAACACAAGGGCTGGGGAGCCCCAGCTGGGCCAAGTAGCATCTGGGGAGCCCTGCACTGGCCAGGGAGCTCCCAGCATCAGCGGGGCCAGGTGGTGGCCAGGGAGCTCGACCTCCGCTTGGGAACCACCAGAATCAGCAGGGCTAGGCAGCAGCCAGGGAGTGTGTACTGCTCTGAAAATATCCTCAATTTTTGAGTTGCTGCCATAGGTGTCAGGGGAGCCACACTTCTCCACAAGTTGTACTACTAGCTGGGATGAATTGTGAGTTGTGCATACAGGAGGGAACATCCCTGGACATTAACTTTTAAAATCCCTTAGGTTGTTTCCTTCCTACACCAGAAAATACTGTAGTTTAGCATTGAACTCTGTAGGTGCAGGGTCAGTGTCCACAAATCTCATTACATTCTGAATCATTATCCTCTAAACAGGCAGTCCTTCAGCTAGTAGCACCTCTTTTGGTACTGTATTCCAGTGGCCTCCAGTACAGGCTCAGGGCACTGAGGTTTTCTGTTGTGGTGCTAATGAGTCTGTCTCTGACTGTGACTTTTCCCCAGACCCTCACCGTGATTAGGATGTCTCTTCCTGTTCATATATAATTTCACAGTGCATCCCTGTAACGATAAAAGATTTGTCTAGCTCCAAGCCTTTTGTGCTTTGTTACAGTCAGAAAACAGTTTCCCATCTTGTACATTAAGACCTGCTCCACTAGGTGGCAATGGAATCACTGCTCACAAACTGAGCAAATAATGTGTGTACTGATACCCCCTATCTATAGATTAAAATCTCCTTGTAAATTAAAATCCCAGCAGTGCCAACTTCTCTTGCCTCTCCAGGAGGCGTGGCTCAGACTTACTCCTTCATATTTACTACATGGCGTGTCTTCTCTCCTCTCCTCACATGGGTTGGGTCCTGGCTTCTGGGTTGGGTTGGGTCCAGAGGCTCTGACACCTGGTGCCTCTGCCTAAGGTAACTCCTCACAGTGTTTGGGACACAAGGGAAAATGAATAATGCTACCACTGCTGGCAAGAACAACAAAACATAGTATATAAGAAACAATAAAGTACATCAACACAAGTTCCAGCAAAGAAATGACACATCATATAACAAAAGGGGACTTTACTGGAAGTAGGAAAAAGGGATCTGGGGAAGGAAAGGGTTTGGATTAATGAATAAATGCTAACATCAACAAAATTTCCCACTTCCCAATGCTCAGAACTCTTCCCAACCTCCTCTTTGGCACCTTCACAGGTAGGTGATGCTCTGAGGATGAGTCTGCAGATGAACGTAGCCCTTTATAAACAAAAGGAAAAAGGGGCCTCTCAGGGTATGTCTACACAGCAGCGTTATTTCAGAATAACTGACAGTATTACGAAATTATATAGTCTGTGTCTACACTACAAGCAATTATTTCGACATCATGTGAAAATAAGGATGAGTTGGAGGACTTCTTACTCTGACTCCTGTAACCCTCATTTTACGAGGAGTAAGGGAAATTGAAGGAAGAGCGCTCTACCTCGGACTTCCTGCTGTGTAGACTGCACCAAATGCGGAAATAAGCTATTTTGACACTACACAATTGACCTAGCTCAAATTGCATAGCTTATTTTGGCTTTAGCCCTGTTGTGTAGATGTGCCCTTACAGTGCCTTTCATTTTGAGGCTGGTCCCTGCAAGGCTGGCACTGCCTGACCAGCACACTAGATCCAGCAGCAATTCAAAGGCTGCCTTAGTAGAGAGTGGAAATCGGTTAAGACTGCCTGAGCTAGTCTGCTTCTTAGCTTCCAATTTCAAAGCTCAAAACTAAAACTAAACCTAATCAATCTCCCACTCAGGCTATTCCCTCCCACAGAGAGGCAGAGGAATCCTGGCTCAGCATTGGCTGAGCAAACTGCTTGTCCAGATCACCCCAAACAGAAATATCCCAGTGGGCTTCAGCTGCAGTTTCTAGACCATTCAGTACTGACTAAACTTCAAACACACTGGGAAATGGAGTCAGAGGGATCTGGTAGCCACTATTGTCATAGCACATAGGGTAGAGGTGCAGTCTAGCAAATTCCAAGTAAAAGTTACATCCACTTTTCTCACATTTTCATGCATATGTTAATTTTAAATCTGTGGCTAAATGTTCTGGTTGGATCACTACAGGTACATTTATATTCTTTAATCAGATATTTTTCTTTTTGTTTGTTTTGGTTTGTCAGTTGATATTAAAACTTAAGTATCAGAATCTTTTGAATATTTTATATTACTGCTGAAGAGATGGCAATCAGGTACATTTGGAATACCATATAAATCCCTTTGGAGTGCAATGAGAACAGAATCAGAAGAATTATAGATGATCTAATAGGCCATTTCCATCAAGTTCATCCTCCTTCCACGAGGAATAAAATCTGCCAGTATTTGTCTGATATAACATTGGGTTTTAGCCAAAAGACCTAGAAGCACTCTCTCAATAAATAACAACCACCACTAAAAGCTCTACCAGCTGCTAGAGATTTGGGTAAAGTAAATGTTTGTTCAAATTAGTGTAGCTCCACAAACATGAGTCAGACTTTCTCCTTTAAAAAATTTAAGGCTTCTGTTTTTAGAAGTGACTCCATTTATTTCTTTTTTTCCCCAGCTCACATTGGTGAATGCCACACTAACAATATTTTCCTAAATATTACCATTTTCTGTAGAAAGATGGATGTTGGTAAACTTTGGCATTTGTGGCTCCATATGTGGAAGACTTGGAAGCAACCACTGCTCCATAAGAAAGGACTATGCAGCACTTTAAAGACTAACAAGATGGTTTATTAGGTGATGAGCTTTCACCGGCCAGACCCATTTCCTCAGATCAAATTCCTCAGATCAAGTGGGTCTGGCCCACGAAAGCTCATCACCTAATAAACCATCTTGTTAGTCTTTAAAGTGCTGTATAGTCCTCTCTTTTGTTTCAGCAAGATCAGACTAACACGGCTACATCTCTATTACTGCTCCATAAAGCACATCATAGTATGTTACCTATGCAAACATTTCACATGAGTTCAAAGTGTTAGCAATGGGAATTAAGGAGAGATTTGGTTTAGGCTTAGGTTTGGGGACTAGACTAAATCAGGTGTAGGGTGTGGAAATAACAACACTGACCAAATTGTTCTGGCAAAGTTCCAACCTATGATAGAAGATTTGCACTAGGAACAAATGTTTTCATAAAATGTTCAGATATATCTGACATGGAAAATCAGTCCTTTTTGATTTTGGATTAACCCATAACCTTAGCCACAGAGCTATTGGGTTAGCTCTCTCAACTCTTACAAAAGCCAAAGCAGTTCATATCTAAGATACCAGTTTTGGGCTGATGGTGAATAATAAAGGAGCAGCAATTAAAAAAAATCTGCATATGCAAACAGCTCATGCTCACTTGCAGCTGAGAAATGTCACTTTTTTTATAGTTAGAATAAGCAATATCTGTGGTAAAGTGTGTGGTTTTCTGTTGGTCTTTTGATGGTGACCACTTTAATTATGCAGTTAGAGTACTGTAAGATAACAGCCATGAAATCAATCTGTGAGAATATTAACCTTGAATCAATGGATCTTTCAGTCTTTCCTTTTTCATAACAATCCATAGATAGTTTGCAATAAGGCATTACAAAGTATGTAGAATTGCATTTAGGTACTTAAAGCAACTCAAGCCCTTAGCTGTGTGACTCATAACAGACCAATGGAAACTATTGTATTTTCTTTGCTAGTTCATATAACCATCTTGAGAAGGGTGCTAATAGGTGACTGAAAAGGTAAAGAACAAGAGAAATGCAGTTCTTTACTGATTCTCTTCTAGTCAAAAAGTGATTTCTCTAGCCTAGCAGATCCTGTGCAGAAAAGTTATTTTAAACCCAAGCAAAAGGGAATATTTAACAGAATTAAGAAGCCTGAATTCTCTGGAGCTAGGATTCAGTGTGAATATGGAAGCTGCTTTATAAGCTCTGAATAGCTGCATGTATGGCTGAGGAATCAGCAGCTTACATTTATTGAAAGGATTTAGAGGTGGATCTTGGGCCAACTGCATCACAAGGATTTAGAAGTGGATGTGGGGCCAGCGATATCACTAGCTATTAACAACTTTTTGTAATTTATCATGTGTTTTTCTTGCTATAGCTCATTAATTATTATTAATCGAGCAGTGCCTAGAAACACATCCCCTCACAGACAAAATAGTGAAATTAATCCTTCTGTATAAGTGATTCCCAGTGTATCTGTTACTGCCAATGGACTTTGTGCTGGGAAGATTTGGCTCTCCCTGAAGAAAATTAATTCCTTTCCATTGTGAAATTACACAGTTTGGCTACTGGCTTCTGAGTATCTTAGCAGTGAAAACATAACCTGTAAATACTAGGCTGCTTCTAGTTGAAGAGGGAAATATGCCTTCCCTTCTGTAAAATATAATGTTGATTTATTTCCATTTCTTGGAAATCTGCCTCATGACTGAATGTAGCTATGGGAGGGTGATACTTCATTTGATACCTCATTTGGAAAATGAGATCTCAATACTTATAGTCCTCTAAAGCCTTGGAAGTTTTAAAAGTAAATATAAACACAGTAGAAGAATATAACCATCAAACCCTAACAGACATAGATTCATTAACAATGTATCTTCCTTACGGCTGCAAAGTGTTAACAATCATAGAATCATAGAATACTAGGACTGGAAGGGACCTCGAGAGGTCATCGAGTCCAGTCCCCTGCCCTCATGGCAGGACCAAATACTGTCTAGACCATCCCTGATAGACATTTATCTGACCTACTCTTAAATATCTCCAGAGATGGAGATTCCACAACCTCCTGGGCAATTTATTCCAGTGTCTGACTACCCTGACAGTTAGGAACTTTCCTAATATCCAACCTAAACCTCCCTTGCTGCAGTTTAAGCCCATTGCTTCTTGTTCTATCCTCAGAGGCCAAGATGAACAAGTTTTCTCCCTCCTCCTTATGACACCCTTTTAGATATCTAAAAACTGCTATCATGTCCCCCCTCAATCTTCTCTTTTCTAAACTAAACAAACCCAATTCCTTCAGTCTTCCCTCATAGGTCATGTTCTCTAGACCTTTAATCATTCTCGTTGCTCTTCTCTGGACCCTCTCCAATTTCTCCACATCTTTCTTGAAATGCGGTGCCCAGAACTGGACACAATACTCCAACTGAGGCCTAACCAGCGCAGAGTAGAGTGGAAGAATGACTTCTCGTGTCTTGCTCACAACACACCTGTTAATGCATCCCAGAATCATGTTTGCTTTCTTTGCAACAGCATCACACTGCTGACTCATATTCAACTTGTGGTCCACTATAACCCCTAGATCCCTTTCTGCCATACTCCTTCCCTAGACAGTCGCTTCCCATTCTGTATGTATGAAACTGATTGTTCCTTCCTAAGTGGAGCACTTTGCATTTGTCTTTATTAAACTTCATCCTATTTACCTCAGACCATTTCTCCAATTTGTCCAGGTCATTTTGAATTATGACCCTATCCTCCAGATTAGTATAACCCCTCCCAGCTTGGTATCATCTGCAAACTTAATAAGCGTACTTTCTACACCAATATCTAAATCATTGATGAAGATATTGAACAGAGCAGTCCCAAAACAGACCCTGTGGAACCCCTTGTTATGCCTTTCCAGCAGGATTGTGAACCATTAATAACTACTCTCTGAGTACGGTTATCCAGCCAGTTATGCACCCACCTTATAGTAGCCCCATCTAAGTTGTATTTACCTAGTTTATTGATAAGAATATCATGCGAGACCGTATCAAAGCGCCTTACTAAAGTCTAGGTATACCACATCCACCGCTTCTCCCTTATCCACAAGACTCGTTATCCTATTAAGAAAGCTATCAGATTGGTTTGACATGATTTGTTCTTTACAAATCCATGCTGGCTATTCCCTATCACCTTGCCACTTTCCAAGTGTTTACAGATGATTTCCTTAATTACTTGCTCCATTATCTTCCCTGGCACAGAAGTTAAACTAACTGGTCTGTAGTTTCCTGGGTTGTTCTTATTTCCCTTTTTATAAATGGGCACTATATTTGCCCTTTTCCAGTCTTCTGGAATCTCTCCTGTCTCCCATGATTTTCCAAAGATGATAGCTAGAGGCTCAGATACCTCCTCTATCAGCTCCTTGAGTATTCTAGGATGCATTTCATCAGGCCCTGGTGACTTGCAGGCATCTAACTTTTCTAGGTGATTTTTGACTTGTTCTTTTTATTTTACCTTCTAAAACTACCCCCTTCCCACTAGCATTTACTATGTTAGGCATTCCTACAGACTTCTCGGTGAAGACCGAAACAAAGAAGTCATTGAGCATCTCTGCCATTTCCAAGTTTCCTGTTACTGTTTCTCCTCCTCACTGACCAGTGGGCCTACCCTCTCCTTGGTCTTCCTCTTGCTTCTAATGTATTTATAAAAAGTCTTCTTGTTTCCCTTTATTCCCGTAGCTAGTTTGAGCTCATTCTGTGCCTTTGCCTTTCTAATCTTGCCCCTGCATTCCTGTGCTGTTTGCCTATATTCATCCTTTGTAATTTGTCCTACTTTCCATTTTTTATATGACTCCTTTTTTATTTTTAGATCACGCAAGATCTTGTGGTTAAGCCAAGGCGGTCTTTTGCCATATTTTCTATCTTTCCGACACATCGGAATAGCTTGCTTTTGGGCCCTTAACAATGTCCCTTTGAAAAACAATGAAAATCTATAAAATACTGCTTTTGATAAAAATCTCTCTTCTCAATAGCAATTATACTATATTTAAAAGGGAATTCATAAGAGAACAGATTCATTTCAGATTAGCCATTTTGATAACACTATATCTTCAACAAAGGGGAAGACTGGTTATGTCTTTTATAAAACTACCAGAACTCATTTGCCATACATCCACTTATGTATCCTGTTCCCCAAAACTATACCTGATCCAAGTTATCACACCCAGTGAAACTTTCCTAGTAGTTTCCACCAAAGCAATTTCTACTTTATGTATGTAATTTACTTTGAAGTAGCCAAATATGAATGGCTAGTGGCTCCATTTCCCATTGATCTTATGAATTAATAATTTTAAGTGTTGTGAGTGTACTTTAATGTACACATAGCAAGAGGAGAAAGATTTCTGAACCACAAATAACTGAACTGCTGCTTGAAATTTTGACTGGATTATGTTCAGGGCCAATGGAACATTGCAGAAAACCCTGATAAAAATATTAAGCATTTTCTTTCATTACTTACTGAAAGTATATAGGGGTTGTTTTATCTGAAGCAGTGTCATATTTATCCTCTATCAGACCAAGGTCTAATATTTCTTGTTAAAAAAAAAATCAAACTAGGCAGTGAGGTTTAGTATGTAGAAAAATGAATGGTTATATAATGGGAACCTTTGAGAGGATTTCCAACCTCTCCTGATTTCTCCTCCTCATTTTTTCAGAGCACCTGACAGTCTTACTAATAAGTGAAGAAAATAGATATGACCATAGGGAAGGTTGACATTTATTTTATTTTATTTTTTTAAATCAAGCCTTTCTTATCTATTTCATTTTAAAACTAAAATGCTATATGAATCAGAATAGGTTGACAACATGGCTGTGCCTGAATAGAGTCCCAGAAACTGTCAGGTCTAGTGCCCCATTTCCCCTGTGAGGGGTTCCCATGGCAACACTTTTATAAGAGGTAAAAATAATTATTTTATTCAAATTCTTCCTTTTTCTCTTCCCTACTAGCTTGTGCCTATTTGGAAAGTGCTGCTCCCTAATCATCAGGACACTGGAAATTGCCACTGGGCTACCCCACTCCATTTGCTCTGTGTGTTGCATTTGAAAAGGCTGCCCTCATTCCCCTGTGTCTCTTGGGTGTCTGATTTACTACATCAAATGCAATGCAGGCAAGTCAGGCTTTCAAGAGTGAAATTTGTTGTGAGTGGAAGGGGTTGGCCCAAAGCTGTCTCCAGTTAAAGCACTTGAGAAACACAGTGTATGTCATATTTAAAAAAAAAATCTGTAATTTTCCAGGGACTCCGCCTCTCATCACTAAAGATAAAACACAGAATATGAACTCTAACTCCTACTTGGATGCTTTCTGAATATTAGCAGCCACTTGTAGTCAGATGATCTGTGCACTGATCTCACTGAATGTTGCTGTGTCATTATTTGATAGCTGAAAGGTATATAGGTTTGATTGCAGTTCACCTTGGGAAACCAATCTAGACCTTTTTTTATTTAAATGGAGAACTTAGTAATACATAAATAAAATAAACTCATTTCACAACCAATTATGTTTTTTCTTCTTAGGACAGACCTGTGCAACTCTACTGGAAATAAAAATTGAATGATTGGCGTACAACATACAATTATTGTACAGGGTATATTTTAAGAACATAAGTGCCAAGTGGCTTTCATGCTGATTTTGAGCAGCTTTGTCACTAGGGTCCTTATCTTATCTGCACTGAAGTCATTAGGCGACTTTTCACTGACTTCCATGGGTTTCAGTTAAGGCCTTCGGGAAAGTGTGTAATGTTATGATCATTCAGGATCATTAACATAGAAACATAAGAACAAGGTCAGACCAAGGTCCATCTAGCTCAGTATCTTGTATTCTGACAGTGGCCAAAGCCAGGTACCCCAGAGGAGATAAACAGAATCATCATTAAGTGATCCATTCCCTATTGCACATTCTCAGCTCTGGCAAACAGAAGCTAAGGACAGCATCCCTGCCTATCCTGGCTAATAGTCATTGATGGATCTTTCCTCTATTAATTTATCTAATTATTTTGAACCTTATAGTTTTGGCCTTTACAACACCCATGGCAAAGAGTCCCACAGGTTGACTGTGTATGCATAAATACTTTCTTTTATTTGTTTGAACTTACTGCCTATTAATTTCATTTGGTGACCCCTAATTCTTGTATAATGAGAGAGAGTATAAAACAGTCCCTTATTTACTTTCTTCACACCTTGATCAGATCCCCCATTCTAGGCATCTCTTTTCCAAACTGAAAAATCCAAGTCTTTTTAATCTCTCCTCATATGGAAGCTGTTCCATACCCCTAATTATTTTTGTTGCTCTTTTCTGAATCTTTTCTGATTCCAGTATATCTTTTTTCAGATGGGTGATGAAATCTACACACAATATTCAAGATGTGGACATGCCATGGATTTATATAGAGTAAAAAATATATTTTCTGACTTATCTATCTCTTTCTTAATGATTCCCAACAACTTCTGTTCACTTTTTTGACTACAGGTGCACTTTGAGCAGGTGTTTTCTGAGAACTTTCCACAAAGTGTACAAGAGCGCTCTCTTTACTGAATATCAGATCATTTAGACCCTATCATTGTATATGGAAGACATAATCCCAACCATGCAATGTGCATGAGTTTGCATTTATCAACATTGAATTTCATCTGCCATTTTGTTACACAGTCACTTATATTTGTAAGATCCATTTGTAGCTCTTTGCAGTCTGCCTAGGACTTAATTATCTTGAGTTGCTTTGTATCATCTACAAATTTTGCCACTTCACAATTTACCTCTTTCTCTAGATCTCTTAGGAATATGTTGAATAGTACTGGTCCCAGTACAGACCCATGGGTATGTCTAGACTGCATCCCTCTGTTGGCAGAGTGATGCAGATTAGGCAGGTTGACATTGCAAATGAAGCGGGAATTTAAATATCCCGCGCTTAATTTGCCGAGTCGGCAAAAACGGAGGCCATTTTTTATGCAAATATTTAAATCCCTGCTTCATTTGCAATGTCGACCTGCCTAATCTGCATCCCTCTACCAACAGAGGGATGCAGTCTAGACATACCCCATGAGACCTTCTTTCCATTCTGAAAACTGACCCTTTATTCCTACCCTTCTATTTTTAACCAGCTACCAATCCGTGAAACAACCTTGCCTCTTGTCACATGATAGCTTACTTTGCTTAAGAGACCTTGTCAAAGGCTTTCTAGAAATCTAAGTGAATTATATCCACTGGATCCTCCTTGTCCACGTTCTTGTTGTTACTCCCTAAAGAATTCTCGTATATTGGTGAGGCATGATTTCACTTTACAAAAACCATGTTGATTCTTCCTCAATACATATGTTAATCTGTGTGTCTGTCAATTACTTTACGACAGTTTCAACTAGTTTGCACAGTTCTGCACTCAGTCTGTAATTGCTGTGATCACTCCTGAAGCCCTTTTTAAAAATTGGCTTCACATTAGTTATCTTCCAGTCATTTGGTACAGAAGCAGATTTAAATGATAGGTTATGTATCACTGTTAGTAGTTCTGCAATTTCATATTTGAGTTCCTTCAAAACTCATTAATATATTTCTTTTTGTCACAGGATGACCATGGGCCTCTTAGGATGTCAAATACCATCTCTGGCTTGGGTGTGGTTTTCTTCCAAGGTCATGAAACTTAGATGCAAAGATTCTAAGGGCAGAAGGGACCATTGTGATGATCTAGGATAACTTCTTGTGTAACACAGGCCATAGAGTTTCCCCAAAATAATTTATTTTGAAATAGAGCATCTCTTTTTAAAAATATTGAATCTTGTTTTAAAAATTGCAGTGATGGAAAATCTATTGTAACCCTGAGTAAATTCTTAAACTTTTACATCTTATTTCTTGTCTGAATTTGTCTGGCTTCAGCTTCTGCCCGCTGGTTCTTGTTATACCTTTCTCTGATAGAGTAAGAGTCGACTATAAACTATGTTTCCCATGTAGGTAATCACAGGTGGTGATTACTTTCTCTTAGTTAACCTCAATACACTGAGCTTTATGAGTTTATCACTACAGAGGAAGTTTTCTAATCTTTTGATCATTCTTGTGGCTCTTCTCTAAACCCTTTCCAATTTATCAACATCTTATTTGTTTTGACACCTGAACTGAACACTGTATTCCAGCAACAGCCACCGCAGTGCCAAATACAGAAGTAAAAACTTCTATGTGCCTAACTAGGACAAATACTATTTATGC
Source organism: Rafetus swinhoei (assembly GCA_019425775.1). Taxonomy (NCBI): domain Eukaryota; kingdom Metazoa; phylum Chordata; order Testudines; family Trionychidae; genus Rafetus; species Rafetus swinhoei. The sequence continues at coordinate 46,951,727 of CM033449.1, forward strand.
ATTAGGTCACAGCATTGCACTGAGAGCTCACACTCAGCTGTTTACCCACTATAACCCCAACCTCCCAATTCTCTTGCAGAGTCACTGCTTCCCAGGACAGATACCCCCTCCTGAAAGTATGGCCTCCATTCTTTGTTTCTAGGTATAAACATTTGCATTTGGAAAGTCTCAGAGGAGTAGCCATGTTGGTCTGTAACTTTAAAAACAAGTAGTTCTGTGGCACCTTAGAGACTAACAAAACATATAGGCTACGCTTACATTGCGCATTCTTGCGCAAGATATGCTAATGAGGCACGGCGATGAATATCGCTGCTCCTCATTTGCATACCTAATGAGCTGCCATTTTGCACAAGGGGCTTTTGCGCAAGAAGGAGCTGTCTCCACTGCTCCTTCTTGCACAAAACCCCCCTCTTGCGCAAGAGCCGTTCTGCCGCTTATTTTCAAGAATGCACAATGTAGACGTAGCCTTATAGTATCATGAGCTTTGGTGGGTTTTTCATGATACTCTGTATATATTTGTTAGTCTCTAAAGTGCCACAGGACTACTCATTATTTGCATTTGGAAATATTAAAACACATGGTGTGCTGATGATTGGCTTGTCAAGCAATCTAGATCACTTTGAATCAGTGACCTCTCCTCTTCATTATCTACCACCCTTCCCCACTGTGTGTCACGTGCACACTTCATCAATGATTTTGTTTTATTCCAGTCTATTGTTAAAAATATTAAACAGGTAAGGCCAAGAACTGATCCTGACTGAGAGCCACACCTATTGAGAGATAGCTTACTCTCTGTCAGAGAAGAATCTGGAAGGAGCAGATGGTTTACTGGAGGCTTTCCTATAACTGGGGTTAGAGGCAAACCAACCGTGTATCCCTTCTGAGGGAGGCCAGAAATGGCCTGGGAGCTTCTGCATGAGGAAACATGAAATCTTCAGGATGACTAGGTGGGAAGAAACTCTGAGGAGACCCAAGCATGAAGTGGAGGGTCAGGCTAGAAGAGTTTCCTGTATAAGCCCCCACACTTCATTGTAAACTTTGAAAAAAATGGTGTGAGTGGCACTGGGCATTGGAAAGATAAGTCATATGCATACTAAATATTTTATTTCTACAGTTTCAATAGTAAATCTGTCTCCAACATTACACTCTTCCCTCAAATTTATTTTGCGGATAAAGTTTAAAGGTCAGGTTAAAATAAAAAATTGCTTTTGTGATATGCAATGTTGCTTTTGTGATATGCAATGATTCACCACTTTTCACAAGCAAAATAATTTGTAAGATGACACACACACACACACACACAAACAAAAAGGTGTGGGTTGCAATTTTAAATGCCAAAATGAGAGGCTGAGGGATTTGGACTTATTTAGTCTGCAGAAGAGAAATGTGAGGTGGGATTTGAGAGCAGCCTTCAACTGGAAGGGAGATTCCAAAGAGGATGGAGAGAGGATGTTCTCAGTAGTGATGGATGTCAGAACAAGGAGCAATTGTCTTAAGTTACAGTGGGGGAGGTCTAGGTTGGATATTAGGAAAAACTATTTCACTAGGAGGGTGGTGAAGCACTGGAATGGGTTACCTAGAGAGGTGTGGAATCTCCATCCCTAGAGGTTTTAAAGTCCCAGCTTGTTAAAGTTCTGGCTAGGATGATTTAGTTAGGGTTGGTCCTGCTTTGAGCAAGGGGTTGGACTTGATGACTTCCTGAGGTCTCTTCTAGCCCTAAGATTCTATGATTCTAATATTAGACAATTCAGTGTTATTTTTCCAGTGCAGTCATAATATTATGGATTTAACTTCAGTAATCTAGTATTAATATGGGTGTTCTTGGCAGAACTAACTTTAGATGGCAAACTTCTCAGAAATAGGGGTAGATTTAGGGAATTTGCAAAGCTTGCTCCAGGATGTGAGCTGGCTCTGGATATGTAGATTACACATACTTGTGACTACTTTATTTAATCTTGAATATCCATCAGCCTGTAATAAAAATTTGTTAGGCCCGAGTTTTTCCAGTACTTGTACCTATACTTTGTTGTTGTTTGTTGACATAGCTGAAATACTCCATTGCTCAAAGTATTCATCATTGTAACTTCAAAATCCACAATGGCTGTTTCTGCATAAAATTCTTCAGCCTTCTTTTTCTGCTCTAATAATCTAAGTTAATAATTGTGAAATCTGATCTGCCACACAATTTCACTTTTAGGGCTTGTTTGTTTGGTTGTTTTTTTAAAGTCTAATGCGGTTACTTTACAAACAAATGTGCCATATGAGAAAAGTCCCCGTTGGCCTTCCACTAACAACCTTTTTCCTGCTGCTGTTTCAGAGAATAAAGAGGTGGTTCAGAATTACGCAACAGCTAGTCTTTTCCCTTAAAAAATGCTGCAAATCACAGAACTCCTAAGGGTAGAACATAGAAGACTTAAAAAGTCAAAGCGCACTCCAAGTAAAGACCTCAAACACTCTAGATCACAATTGATCATGTATTGTATGACAAGGGTTTCTCGGCATCTTATACATTATCAAAAGTTTTACTTGTCACACTACAGTTGTAGTCTCTCCACTTATTTTTCAATACTAAAGTACAGTTTAATAGATCACTTTCCTGTTTAATTTATCATAATCAGACACAGTGAAATTAAATAATTACATGCAACAATAGAAACAATGGCTCATGGAGTGAGGTATAATTATAGTAGATTAGAATGTTTTTCTAAATCAAGAAACTCATGATTTAGTCAGACTGCCAATGTACCTAAATTCTTTTGTGTAACTAGTAGGGCTGGTTGAAAATTCTGCGAAAACTACTTCATATTTCACTTAAATTCAAATGTTTTAGTTTACCTTTTGAAAGGACTTTTCATTTTTAAATGTACATCAGTTGTATTTTGAAGTTAAATGTTTAATTTTGGATAAAAATATTTCAAATTTTGCTTTATTTTGGCTTTTGGCTTTTCAGTATGGCCAGTGGGGGGAAAATGCACAGTTCCAGAAACTTGAGCTATTAATTTTTTTATTTTAAAAGTATAATTCATCACTTACTATTTCCTTTTCAGCTTTATTTGAAAGAGATTGCACTAAATATTTCTTTTTTAAGTCAAATTTTCTCTGGATTGGTTATGATTCTTTTAGTAGGCCATATTAGTTTTTCACTTTGTTTAAAGATGTGTATTTGTTGCATTTTGTATTGTGTCCAAAGGTCTTTGGGCATAGAGTGCCCAAGAAATGGGAATTATTGGGAATTACACCTGTATGTGTGTACACACCCACCCACACACACTCCTTATTTAAAGGCAGAAAAAAGTTGCTAACTCATTCAATAGCATTAACTTTCTGTGCCTTGATCATAGCCATGAATCTTATATTTTAGATTAGTATATTTATTATTGTCTTTTTGTGGAAGGAAAAAGCTGTTACCTCCTTTTTTGCCACAAAGTAATTTTATCCTGTATCCTTTGGTTCAGTATGTTAGCACATACTGATGTGACTCCACTAAAGTTAAAGGAGCTATGCTGTTGTAGGTGAGATGAGACTCTGACAACTCCAGCTCAGAGGGGTTTTTAATTTATTTTATTTTTAAACAGCAACATATCTGCTGTTTGTCCAAATTTAATCTATTTAGCTTTAGGGAACAGTCATTTATCTAGTTATCCTCCCCATAACACAGTAGATAAACCATGAATCAATTAAAAACAATGTCTATTAGCACTGTGGTTTTTCTTTTGTTTACCTAAACTTTGTGGACTGTGTATCATCTACATATATAATTAAGCTTTCTGCAACTGACCTGTGATGGAGGTGCGGTCACAGAAGATCCCTTGGGGGGGAGGAGGGAGGGAAGTGCTTCGTGGAGTGCTGACGAGGTCACTGACACTTGTCTCCTTGCTCTCTGGGGCTTCTCACTACCCTGTCCCGCTGGGCCAGCTTACCTGGTCTCCCCCAGCCAAGGCACAGAGCTGAGATCATGGTCTCCCGGCTCCCCTTGAGGAGCAACACAGACACAAACTCTTCAGGTCCAAGGAAAATGCAGTTTTGGGCCCAGCTTCCAGAGAAACCACTCCCCAAATGGGATCAGAAGCCCAAATTAATTATTTAGGTAAGCCCCCTTTAACAATGAAAGGAGGATATACACACTGATTGTTCCTCCCAGGTAGCAATTATTTAGAATGGGCATGATAGTAAATAAAAGTGATTTTATTAAGTACAAACAGAAGAATTCTATTTTAAATTCTCCCCTTTCGTGGAAAATTACCTAGTCAGCCCATACAAGTTAGGGAGGTCACATGACTTCCTAAGGCCAACCACTGCTAAGACTTGAAGAATAAAAGGGGCTGTTCACAGGTGATCACCCAGACATTGAGGGAAACACCCTGGACGGCTTTCATTTGCACATGTACAACCATAAACCACTCCATACTCCATATTTCTAACTTTACGTACAAGTGATACATACACCAAAATAAGATATACAGATCGGCTACGTCTACACTGGCATGATTTTCCGCAAATGCTTTTAACGGAAAAGCACTTTTTGCGGAAAAGCACCCGTGCCAGTCTAGACGCGGTTTTGTGCAAGAAAGCCCCGATCGCCATTTTCACGATCGGGCCTTTTTTGCGCAAAACAATACCGTGTTATCTACACTGGCCCTCTTGCGCAAAAGCATTTGCGCAAGAGGGCTTTTGCTCGAACGAGAGCAGCATAGTATTTCAAGAAGAACACTGACAATCTTACATGAGATTGTCAGTGTTCTTGCAGAAATTCAAGCGGCCAGTGTAGACAGCTGGCAAGTTTTTCCAGAAAAGTGGCTGATTTTCCGGAAAAAGTGGCCAGTCTAGACACAGCATCCAGAAGACTGTGACATTAAAATTGATAGGTTACATGAGGTATTTTGTCCAAAGCATCTTTGAGTATGCATATTTGTGTCTATAAGTCAATTTCATAAAGCATGGAGGGATGGGGGGGAAACCATCACATGTCCACAGACCAACTTCCTTTGAACATTAGGACATTTTTAAATAAGTTTGACCCTTGCACACTCACTTGCTATTCCTCCTAGGAATTCCTAAGAATTGGCAATAAAGGTAGGATCTCTTTCTTATGACTTGACCTAAAGCCCCTTGTAGTTATCTAGGACTCTCATCAATGTCAATGGGTCTTAAACTACCATTTTAGACATATTTCACATGGCATACAACAGAAACTATAACACTTCATAATATTCCATAATTAAAGAAAATAGGATAACTTAATAATTTGTTTTAAAAGACTTATTCTGTTCAAAGTAATATTTTTCCATACTGTAAATTAATGCTGCATCTACATGGACATGTGTGGCTGAAATTCCAGAGGATCATCTAAAACCAGATAATCTATGTATAATACCTAAATTATGTTGAATATATTAGTGCAGTGGTTCTCAATCAGGGATATATGTACCCTTGGGGTTACTCTGAGTTTTTCCACAGGGTACATCAGCTCATCGAGATATTTACGTACTGGGACAGCCATACTGTCATTACATACAGCCATACTGGGACAGATCAAAAATTGATCTAGCTCAGTGTTCTATCTTGTGACAGTGTCCAGTGTCAGGTGCCCCAGAGGGAATGAATAGAACAGGTGATGCATCCCCTGTCATCCATTCCCAGCTTCTGACAAGCAGAGGCTAGGGCCACCATTGCTGCCATTCTGGCTAATAGCCATGCAGGGATCTATCCTCCATGAATTTATCTAGCTCTTTTTTGAACCCTGTTATAGTCTTGGCCTTCACAACATCATCAGGTGAAGAGTCCCACAGGTTGACTGCGCATTTTGTGAAAAATACTTCCTTTTGTTTTAAACTTGCTACCTATTAATTTTATTTGGTGACCCCTAATTCTCCTGTTATAGAAAGGAGTAAATAACTCTTCTTTATTCACTTTCTCCACACCAGTCATGATTTTATAGACCTCTGTCATACTCCCCCTTACTCATCTCTTTTCCAAGCTGAAAAAAAATCAGTCTTATTAATCTCTTCTCATACAGCAGACATTCCATACCCCTACTCATTTTTGTTACTGTCACGGGGCAGACTCACTACCCTGGCGCCTCCAGCCGGCAGACCTGGGAATTAGCTCACTGGATGCCTTTTCTTAGCTGGTGTCTCCCCAAGTCCTCACTCTTTCCTCTAGTCCAGACCCATGTCACTCTTTGACCATGGCATCCTCTTCAGGACGCTGCCCTCCAGTAGCGTCCACCCCAGTCTCTCTTCGCTCCCTTCCAGGAGCCTCCCCTCCCAAGGGACACCCAGTTCTTTTCCCCAGGAATACCCAGTTCCCCTGTACCCACCTTGCCAGAGGGACCCACCATCAGTCTTCATCTAGCCCCTGTCCCAGTCTGTCATCATAACGCATCACTGGCAAAGGGGACCTGCTGCCCCTGCCTACCATGGCTGCCCCTCGCAGCCCCAGTAGCTTCAGGCCTTGCAGCCTGGGGGCTAAATTGGCCAGAGCTTCCCCAGCCCTGCCTTGCCTTGCCTTGCCCTGCCCTGCCCTGCCCTGCCCTGCCTTTCCCAGTCTCCAGGAAGCCTTCTGCTTCCCAGGCAGCCAGGTCCCCCTGCTCTCTAGCCAGACCAAGAGTGAGTTTCCTCCTCTTGCTCAAGGAGCCCTTCTTTATATAGCCCCCAGCTGGAAACTCATTAGCCAGAACTGCCTCAGTTGCGGCTTCACTCTCAGCCCTCACTCAGGGCTGGGTTTTTGCCCTTAAAGGGCTAGTGCAGGGCAAGTCACAGTTACCCTTTCCTGCATTTTTTTAGATGGGGTCACCACATCTGCAAATAGTATTCAGGATGTGGGTGTACTGTGGATTTATATAGAGGCAATAAGATATTCTCTGCCATATTCTCTGTCCCTTTCTTAAATGATTCCCAACATAATATTTGCTATTTAGACTGCTGCAGCACATTGAGTGGATATTTTCAGACAGCTACTGAGAATGACTTCAAGATCTCTTGCTTAAGCTGTAACAGTTTATTTAGTCCCCATAATTTTATACTTTTAGTTGGGATTATGTTTTCCAATATTCATTACTCTTCATTTATCTATATTGAATTTCACCTGCCATTTTGTTGAACAGTCACCTAGTTTGGTCAGAATCATAGTTTGCTTTGGATTTAATTATCTTGAGCAGTTTTATGTCATCTGCAAATTTTGCCATCCCACTATTTAACCCTTTCTCCAGATCATTTGTGAATATGTTAAATAGGACTGGTCCCAGTACGGATCTCTAGAGGCCACCACTAGCTACCTCTCTCCATTCTGAAAACTGCTTAGTTTTACAACAGGTTATATAAAAAGCACTAGCCAAGTCAGTATAAAACTAAAATTTCACACGACTTATGTATAGTACTCTATATGTCAGAGCTACTCAACACGCGGCCTGTGGGACGCATGCGGCCTGTGGCCTGTTTGTATGTGGCCTGTGGTACCTTGAGCCGCTTCCCAGGCCGCCTGCCTGCCTTGTCGCTGGGGGCTCCAGCGTCAGCGCCTCCCCTCAAGCTGAGCCACATGTGCAGTAGCTGCCGGCTGGTGGGCGGCAGCAAGAGGTAGCGGCAGAGTATGCCTGCCATATCGGCCACTGCGGCAGCACCTCCCCCCGAGCAGAGCCGCATGGTGCTGCACTGAGCGAGGCCATGTCAGCTCATGTGCAGGAGCTGCCAGGGGTGGCAAGAGGCAGTGGAGGAGCAGGGCAGTGAGGCACGTGGCAAGGCAGTGGCAGAGCTAGGCAGCGAGAGACGTGGCAAGGCAGCGATGGAGCCAGGCAGTGAGTCCGGGGTGAGAAAGGTCTGTGCTGGGGCTTGGGTAGGGTTACTATACATCTGTTTTTTCCTGGACATGTCCTTGTTTTCACACGTTAAATCGCCATCCGGACAGGTTTTTTTAAAAGGCAAAAAAATGTCTGGGATTTTTTGCCCTGCAAAGGGGATCGGGGGGTGGGGGATGGGGAGCAGTGGCACGTAGAGGTGGCCCTAGACTAGCTGCCAGCAACTGGCACCCTAGGCGAACCATGCAATCGGCACCCCCACCTCCAAACCCCTCAATGATATTGTGCCACCATTTGGCGCCCCATTTAACTTGGCGCCTTAGGTGACCGCCTAGTTCACCTATATGGACGGGCCGCCCCTTACAGCATGTGCCTTCAATGGAACGTTCAGAGAGGCACGCCTGGACCACTCATAGCCGCTCTGCGCATGTGCCCCAGAGCCTGAAGGGAAAAGCGTGTGGCTCTGGTGAGAACCAGGGCGTTACCCTCCATCCCACTAGATTCATGTCCCCGGCTCTGCAGGAGGGAAAGGGCATTGAGTTAGAGCAGGGAGGCTGGGGGTGCCTGGCTCTGGGGGAGGGGAGGGGCAGTGGGTTAGAGCATGGGGCTAAGGGGTAACTGGCTTTGGGGGAGAGGTGGGTGCATTGGGTTAGAGCAGGGAACTGGGCGCTAAAACTTCTGGCTGCTTTTCTTTCCTGTAGGTGGGCAGTGGGTCTGTTGGTTAGATTGGGAGGTTCCCGTCTCTGCTCTGTGAGGATTGTGGGAGCTGGTGCTTGGTGGGGCGGGCAGGGGAAAGGAAGAGATTCTGGGAATCAGGATTCCTGAGTTTCTTTTCTAGCCGTGCCACTTCTCCACTTGGTGCCTTTAACTTCACATTGATTGTACTGATATTTCAGTAAATATTGTATTGGCAGTTTTTGTTTGATTTCTTACAATTGTGAAGCCAAAACAAAAAAGTAGTTAATATAATGGTCTTCTGTTGATATGCGTTTTAGTAGTGAAATTCCTGGACTGTCATTGCTCATTAAAAGTGCTGTCATATGGATAGAAATCGGGTAAATATTGCATTTTATTAATCTCAGAATAACTGACTTAAATGGGGCCTGCGTGTTGTGTAGTCTTGCCTTAATCTTTGTATTCATTCCTGTCAGTGTGAAAGAAGCTATTTATTTGCATAAATATTTGAATATTTATGCAACCACACTTAAGTTGCGGCCCTCAGCATTTGCTGTGGGTATCATTGTGGTCCCTGGGGCTTCGGAAGTTGAGTAGCCCTGCTATAAATGATATACTGAAGTGAGAGTACAGTATATTCCAATCGATTTATTTTATAATTAGATGGTAGAAATGAGAAATAAATTAGTCTTTCAAAAAGTAACAGAGTACTGTGACACTGTTGTATTTTTATGTCTGATCTTGCAAACATGTATTGTTTAATGAGGTAAAACTCAAGGGAAAGCAAGACCAGATTCCTGAGAGGGGTACAGTAGTCGGGAAAGGTGCAATCCAACACCATATAAAAGTTTGATATTAAAAAACCCCAAAAGTTTGACAGTCACTTTGCTGCTATGTCTGACTCCTTGTAGTCCTGTCATTGTCACTTTCACAGCTAGTATGATACCTTCCCTGGGACTCTTTCACTGGCATTCTGCCTTTCTTTTCCCATTATACCTAGAATACTCTGAATATTTTTTATTGGACTCCAGTCAAAGAGTGGCTGGCTGCTGATAAAACACTAATTGTAGTTTACCATCTGTCCATTCTTCCACAGTTTGCAGAGTGTACAGTTTCTTTTTGTCATTCAACACCATTATTCAGTGTCAAAGGAGCTTATTGGCTATTAGGGAGCTGATTCATAAAAGTGTTACACATCATTTACATAGAATTTACTCACACAAAATGCAGAGTGGACTGTTTCCAAGTACAAAAAGGTTTTAGTTAATGGACCAATGTTATACAGGTGTTCAATTTTTTTTATTGTTACACAATCAGGTACAGGTTGGACCTCCTTCCACCAGCACCCACAGGCCTGACCAGTCCTGAACAAGAGAATTCAGGTGGCACAAAAAGGTCAATTCCTCTGCTGCTGATCTCTGGGCCCTCCCTGGCGGCTGCCATCTTCCAGCTGTGCTCCTTTCATGGCCGCTGGCTCCAGCCACCGAGCTCCACTGCCAGCCCTCGCTAGTCTCCACTCCTGGGCCCCCCAAACAATGGGCTGACTCTGTTCCCCCCCGCCCCAACCCCTCTGCTGTGAGACATCCACCTGGCTCCTGCTCCCAGCCACTGTGGCTATCTGGCCTAAACCAAAAATCAATCATGTATTTTTTCCTGTGTCCATCTGAGTAATATGTATTTTACTTATCTGACCATCAGTGTTCCCGGCTAAGATTTTCCACCCATAAGCGGAGTGAGTTTTGTCTTCTGCACCAGTATTGAGTTCATGTGCGCTTGTTCGGATATATGCCACCGTGGTGCCCAAGTTATTAATAAGTATCTTATAAACCTCTCCTTTTTCCCTTCTGCTGCCATGTTTCCCACCCCCTTGCCCCATCTTCTTCCCTGTTGTTTGCTGCTTCCCCCCCCAACCCTCACCCTCCTCTGCTATCCTGGCTCCTGCCCTTCTCACTCCCCTCAGCCCTTTGGGGAACTGCCCCCCTCCTCATCTCCTTGATCCCTGCATCTGCCCTTCTCTTGCCCCTGGGCCAGTCCTCCTTTAGCCACATTCTCATCATCTGTGGCTATCCCTCCCCATCCCCTCTCCTAACACCTCCCTCTACGCACCTGCCCTGCCTCTCTCCTCTGTTCTCTGATGCCCATGTCTGCCCTTCTGCTTCACCCCCAGAATCCCCTGGCACCTGCACCTTCCTGGTGTCTTGCCCTTCCCTCACTGCCTGTGCCCTCCTTGCCCACTTTCTCTCTGGTGCCCACCCCCTCACCACCCTCTGCCCCAGTTCTCCTCACACCCCTCACACATGACTTGCTCCATCCCCTTCCTTCCTCATGCCCACCCCTCCTTTCAATGCCTCTTCTCCCAGCACCCATTGCTCCCCTCTTCTCTTCCTTCCTCGTGCCCCCATTGTCCCTCCGTTTTCCTCTCCCATTATCACCCTGTCCTCTCCCTTCTCACACCCCCACTGATACCTTCCCTCTCCTCCTGCCCTTTTCCTTATGGTCTCCTCTTGGCCTGCTGGCATTTGTCTGTCCTCCACCCTGCCCCTTGGTGTCTGCCACTTTCTTCTCCTGCTCTGACCCCCAGCTCTCTCTTCAGCACAAGCTCAGTTCTCAGTTCTCCCCCCTGCCCCTTCCCTAACTTTCTACCTTTGATGTGGAAAGCAGTTTGTGGGGGAAGGAGCAAGAGCCGTGGTTCTATTTTTAGTACAGTGCTCTGGGCACCAAAAGCTCCAGTAGCCCTGGCCCCAACTGCTCCCAGGGTGGGACCACATACTGGAACTGGAGCAGAGACCACCCACAGTGCTATTTTTAGTACCACAGTCCCGGTCCCCTCAGGCATCCTCGGCTCCTGCTGGAGTAAGGTGGCAACCGCATGAGGCTCATTTCCAGCTGGGGCAGCCACACCAGAACAGCCTCACCTCACATGTCCCAGCTCCAGGAGGAGCAAAAGGGCAGCCATCCACCATCAGGAACCCACCAGGCCACTGGCTGCCGCTGCTGCCACGACCACCATTCACCTTCCATTCCAGCAGGAAGGTGAGCAGTGAGTCTGCTGCATGGCTCTTAAAATGATGTGGGTGGACCAAAAATTTTTACTGTGCAGCTTAGAGGGAACATTGCTGACCATTTTACCACACCCACAAAGGTACTAGCTGCTTTCCAAAACAATTTTAATCTCATTTTTCAGGAGCTCAATGTGCACAACTTTGTTCCATCATATACATATGCTAGCAACTACACAAATTCCCATTTAAAATGTCCTGGGCACAGTGGTCCACAACTAATGCATCTGTGCACAGGACTGGGGTATAATAAGTGATGAACTATAGGGACGAAAGATGACATAGCATATGCCAGGATGCTTTCACTCTCTCCATCCCAGTGGAAAAGCACCCTCAAACCTAGTATCCTGAAGCATATTTAGTTAGCCAAGATTGTCTGCCTGGATGCCCTCAATGTCTGATGCAGCTCTAGCCCTCAGTGCTTTTCTCGCAGCATAGCTTCTTTGGAACTATACTACCAAGGACACTCCTATGCTTGCAAGAGCCCCCATGTCCCATGAAAGGTATCTGCAGAAAAGTGAATACACCAGGGAGCTGTGTTAACATTTCTGAATATCCTCCTCAGGTCTGACATTGAATCATGATTAGCCCAGGTGAAAATGTTCACCTATGCAAGAAAAACACAGAACATCATAACAGAGTGGGCTGATCATTCACTGGGTGTTTTGGGGGCACGACGGAGTTGTAAGGCTACTCTGAAGTACAAAGAAATGGTGTTGGCAAGTTTATTCTGCCTGATATGTTTTTGAGTAAATTCTATTGTAAATAGAAATGGAAACAATTAATAAATAAAATACAGGCCTTTTAAATAACATCACTATAGCAATTACCAGTCAAAAATTAAGAAGGGTGTTTGACTATTAATATGCAGGTGCAACTCTTGTTAACATTAGAAGGCAGTTAGGTGTGTGAATTAATGACAGAGCAAGCCCCTAAAGGAGTCTAAAATTTTGGTAGTGAAATGAAAATGACTTAACATTAGACTCCTAGGAAACATTGAATTATGTGAAATGATGTTGATTCACTGTCTCTAATACCAATTAATAACTTTTTTGTGCCAAATGTAAAAATTTAAATGAATAGCTTTCTTAATGTAGTGATATCTTATTAACAATAAACAGCTGAGATTACTGAAGGATTTGTGCAGTAATGGGAGCAATAGTTCGTAACAAATGAATGTAATCTACATTACTGCAGGATTTTTGCTGCAGGATTTAGTTTAGGTAAATTATAATGCTATTAACTTGTTAGAAAAAAGTCATGCAGAGAACAATTATGGATTTCAAGTATGGATCCAATCACATAATGCTCAAATAAGAAACTAGAGCTACATGGAAATAAGATGTGCATCACAGCAAATATACTTGATTAATTTAGGATATTTAATAGCCTTAGCCAAAAACAATATAGCTGAAACTCTGTGGTTGCCATTCCTACGTGACAGAGAGCAGCATGGTGTAGGCACAAGCCAAATAGTCCTGAGTTCTAATCCTAATACTGGATTACTGTATGGCCCAGGATAAATCACCTCACTTTCCCATCTGAATTTCCCCTTCTGTAAATTGGGAATAATGATTCTTGCCAATTGTCACAGGGTTCACTCACCAGTATGAGTGCCTTCTCCTGGCCACTCTGGGGATTAGATCTTTCCAGCTCTGCACTTATCATACTCTCACACCCTGGTTTCAGCTTTCTCTTGGTGACTTGGTCTTCCAGCCAGGTCACTAAGGTTCACTCTCCCACTTCCTGGGTATTAAAGTCTTTCATGGCAAACTGTCCCAGGCGGTCCACTTTTTATTGGCTGGTCTGTTCCACTTTCCCACTGGCTGGTAGGAGAACCTGGGTCCCATGATCTAATTGGTGTTCTAGGTCAGGGATCCTTTCATCAACAGCTAAGGTGCACACTACCTCATGCCTTGACATTCTTCTCCTAAGATTTTTCTTATCTTCCTGGTTTCCTCCTTTTACAGGTTTGCCAGCACTAACATCCGTCCTTCCAGACAGTAACCACAGACTCTACTGAACAGCATCAAAGCTACCCCATTCTCCAGGGAGTGACTTCAGGTAACTTCCCTTCAGCCTCCACCCAGCTGCTCTCAGTGAGTCTTTATATAGGCCCCTTCTGTTTCTGTCCAGGACAGCTTTATGTCTAATTAATCCCTCCTCCCTGGGTCCTCCTCTGGGGCAAGCTGTGCAGTTAACTGGTCTACCTAGCCACCTTAACCCCATCTGGTCTTGCTTGAGATGGACACCCAACACACCTACAACTTGGCAAAAATGTTATCTGCATGTTGATTTAAATACAGGAAGTGCTATAAATGTTTATTATTGACTTTTGACTTCTTGTGGCTCTTGCGCAGAGAGAGCTAGCCTATCTGGTCATATTAGTTTTTTGGGGGATCGTACCTGACCAACCTGAATAGCTGCTTTTCATAATCCAGTTGGTCGAAGGTGAATGCCCAAATTTACATAAGGCCCATTTTCTGGAACCCCAATTCTGGGGCAAGACTGTGTGTGGATCTTTCTTTCTGAACAAGAGAGAAAATGATTTTCATATCATTTAAGTTAGTACAGAATTGATTTAAGAGATACTGAAATAGAAAGCTTTTATTTCTAAGTAACAATGTCCACACACGGACTTGCACTGAAATAATTAAAAGTACAAATCAGCACCCATTTAGATACTTTGCTTACAGTAACTAGGTAAACAAGCTTTAAATCCCTATGATCCAAAGCATTTTAAGCATTGTAGGTTAAAACCAATACTTTGAACCCAGAAATAAAATGGAACCAAACACATGTGCGCGTGCACAATTTTCCACTGCTGAGCCTGCTGCCCAAAGCTCTCTAGCACCACTGTAACATTCTATACACATAGGACTGACATCTTTCTACTCACACAAAACTGAACTCTTTTTCTCTAAGGCCTCACTTCTTGCTCACTCCATTCCTCTCACCCCATCCCTCACTCTCCCTACTCTCCCTCCCTCATTTACTGGGGCAGAGGGGAGGGGTGGGGTGCAGACTCTGGGTAGGGAAAAAGGGTTTGGAGGGTAGCAAGGTGCTCCAGGCTAGGATTCATGGGTTCAGAGTGTAGGAAGGGGATCATGAGTGGGGCAGAAGATTGAGGCATGGGCGGAACACAGAGCTGCAGGCTCCAGGAAGCACTTACCTCAAGCAACTCTTGGAAGCACCAGGAGGGCCTGTGGCTGGGCCACTCCGCACACTGTCCCATCTGCAGGCACTATCCTCGTAGCTCCCATTGGCTGTGTTTCCTGGCCAATGGGAGCTGCAGATCCAGCACTGAGGGAGGACAGCATTCAGAGCCCCTGACTGCTCCTACACAAGAGCTGGAGGGAAGACATGCCTCTGCTCCCATGAACCATGTGGAGCCAAGGCAGCCTTAGCCTTAATGACCCAGTCAGCAGGGCTGATTGGAGCTTCCAGGGTCCATTTTTGACTTGTCATTCTGGTAAAAAGCCAGACACCTGGCAACCCTATGTACACAAAACGGCTCAAGGGTCTTTCACTTGGCTATGGTCACTCCATTCAAAGAGTCTGAGAGAAGCAAAGGCACAATTTCACACTTAATTATTTTCCTAAAAATATTTAAGCTGCTCCCAGGAAACTTGGTATCTCTAATTCTTGGTACCAGCTAGGAAAAAGATCTCTTTGGAATTCTGCATTTGATTAAAATGTGCGCACACTTGATGATTACCTGTTCTGTTCATTCTCTCTGAAGCACCTGACATTGGCCACTGTTGGAAGACAGGATACTATGCTAGATGGACCTTTGGTCTGACCCCTATGGGGTTTGTATATTCATATACACAGTTTTTTCCCCCTTCTTGCACTTTTCATTATGTTTATAGTGGATTCAGCAAACAGTACGAGAGCTCCCCTGCTGCTAATTTAACATGGTAAGATGCCAAACCTTAAACAAACCGTGTGTAGTCAAGTGGATAATAGGCCAAATTCAACCCTGAATCACATTAGGGATAAATTAAGCCCAATGGGTCTGATCCTTAATTCCATTACACCCATTTGATATAGAAGTCACTCAAAGTCAACAGAGTTATATTATCATAAAACTGGTGTATAGGAGTGGAGTTTCATACTTTCATGTGCCCTCACCCAACTATATAAATTGTACTCACAGGTACACATTCTACTAAAGTTCTATTTTTATTAATATGCTTTAACTAGACAAATTACTGAATATTCACCACTTTCCCAAAGCAAAAGAAAAGCTACCTAACTGCAAACTATATTAAATATAAAAATGCCAAGTTATAAAAACAACAGTCCAGCCATATGAACAGATAGTATCTGTAAAAACAGACATGTCAGAAAAGAGTTAGGCATTCCAAGGGTCTGCGCATTCATGGGGAGAAGAATGTCTTCAGGAGAGTAACTCTCTGTTCTCACACTAGCAGGGAAGAGCCATCTCCCTGATACTATGCCCACTCCTTTGCAACCAATGAAAGCCCATGTTCTAGCCCTTGGAAGAGACTCAGGACTTTGAGATAAAGGTAGTTAGAGATACAAATGGCATTTTCTGTGGCCGCATCTGCCTTAGAACAGTCAGTGCAGAGGTCTGGGATGGAGTTACTACAGATCTACTCCCTGTAGGTGTCTCCCCAGGCTCATCCTGTGCATTCAGTGGTAAGAGAGCAAGCCAAAGACAGCTTGTTCCCAACAAATAACAAACATATTCCTGTAAGAACGTTGACTGTAAACATTAATACCTCCGCCACAAATAGTATAAACCAAGTGAAATGTTGTCATTTGAGCTGATCTGCCCATTAGTATGAAAACTCATTTATTAGGCAACTCTGAGGTCTTCAGCACAATTTAAACATTTCTTTATTAATTAGCACACCTACCTAACTTAGGAACTTCTGTGACCCTATTGCTAAACTGTCTGTGCCTCTCACAATCAGTAATGGATTTAACATCTGAACAGCCCTGTTAGTATTTACAGTTTACAAAGGGGCACCTGAGATCCAGAATGTTGAATTAAGTTATTTGCTCCAGGGGTCAACCAGAGGGTGTGTCCACATTGCACCCTTAGCTCAAATAAGCTATGCAATTTTGAGCAAATTTTGTAGCTTATTTCAAGTTAATTTTGAAATAGCTTATTTGGAAATTTGGCACTGTCTACACATCGCCAAACTTCAAAACAAACTGCTATTCCAAAATGTCCCTTAATCCTCACGTAATGAGGTTTACAGAGGCATCAGAATAGTGAGCCCATTATATTTCAAAATAACAGGCTTTGTTTCAAAAACACGAAATAGCTATTTTGGGATACTGGAAGTATCCTGAAATAACACCACAGTGTAAACATACCCTGAGAGTCTGTACCAGAGCTAGAATTAACTGTAGTACTCCCATGTACTAAACTGCTGTCCTAATGGTAGACCATCATTGTGTCTACCTAGAACACATGGAATGCGGTGGCTTTCATTTATGTGGAAGTTTATTAATAATTTTGCACAGAATGTGTGGCATGACTGAACTAGCATAGATTAAATAAGAACAAACCTGAACCCAGAGTTATTTTGGGGATTGGTTCAGTTAATTAAAAAACATTTTAAAGTCCCTTCATCCAACATCCCTTTCTACCATTTCGGACAATGGCTAGATAGGAAATAGCATTTACATTTTGCTGTTATTTCTCATTCATCAAAACAAAAACAAAATATTGATATTAGTGCAAGAAAACCTTGAAACTGGCTCCTTTTATGAGGTTGCATAAACTTAAGATCTGGTCACTGATTTCTCTCACTGAAACTCTGTGGCAATCCTCATGTTTGCAACATCCTAGGCTATATCTAGATTACAGGCTTTTTGTGCAAGAAGCTTTTGTCGAAAGCTTTTGCTTCTTGTGCAAGAGCACGTCCGCACTGCAAAAGCATATGGAAAAAATGATGCACTTTTGAAAAGAGAGTGTCCAGACTGCATGGACGCTCTCTCAAAAGTA
Organism: Rafetus swinhoei; assembly: GCA_019425775.1. Classification (NCBI taxonomy): domain Eukaryota; kingdom Metazoa; phylum Chordata; order Testudines; family Trionychidae; genus Rafetus; species Rafetus swinhoei. Next base: position 46,969,239 of record CM033449.1, read on the forward strand.
AGCACTGATTGATATGCACAGAATGGTCACCAGGGTATCTGTGCTGTTTCCTCTTTCCTCTTTTTGCGCAACCTTCCCCCCTTCCCTGTCCACACACGAATGAACTCTTTCACAAAAAGGCTTCTTCCTCGTAGAAAGAGGAATAACAGTGTGCAAAAACTCCCCTATTCTTTCAATTTATTTTCAATATACTGTCGAAAGCACATGCTTACAGTGTGGACGCTCCGTGAGTTTTTGCAGAAAAACGGCCGTTTTTGCACAAAAACTCTGTAGTGTAGACATATCCCTACACATGAATAAGTTTCTCCATCTCAAATTTTCCCCCCTACCAAGACAGCACTCCTCTGCTGGCTTCCCTTTCTCCCTCTTATCTTTGAGACGTCAAAATATGCTTCAGTTTACGAATTTTAAGAAATTCTCCTCTCCTTAGGACTAGGATAACTTCTGTTGATCTAAATATGAGCAGAAGACCTTCTAGTGTGCAATTCATACTGGATCTGTTGTTTTACCCCGAATTCTTGGTTGTTTCCTCTGATAACCTTCCTTTTGTGCCAAGTGAAATGAATCATCTTTTGCCCTTCTGTTCATTAATAGAAAAGATTAAAGGGCTGATTCTCATGTATACTGAGGCCATTTTTACCACTCTGATGTTCTAAGGCAGCAGTTCTCAAACTTTTTGGGCTCCGGAGCCCTTTACATGCATAAAAATTTATGCGGAGCCCCAGCGGTCCACTGTTTGTATGTGTTGTACCTATCGATGTTTCCAGTTTGTCAGCCTTGCAGAGCCCCTGGAGATGTCTCGTGGAGCCCTGGAGCTTCGCGGAGCACAGTTTGAGAAACACTGGGGGCAATTTTGAAATGGCTATAATTTCAATCTATTTGAATTTTAAGGCTTTTTGACACTGCTAAGAGTAGCGTAAAATAGTATCAGTGTAATTGGAACCAGGCCCTAAGTCCCTGTATGGGGAAAGTGACCAGATGTCTAGATCTGATTTCTTAGTAATTAGTTATGATGGTATATGGCTGCAGTTTCAATTGGTTTCACTCTGCAGGCTTCTAAAACAAAATCAAACACCCTATCCGATCTGGAGTTCATGGATGTCTTTCTAGTAAACCAGCTGATCCAATTCCTTTAATACCATATTTTTGTTTATCTGCTGTATTTTCTACTTTGAGCATAAAAGCACATGCAATGTAATGTTCAGTGATTTGGAGCTTGCAATTTGTTCACCTGTGTTAGACTTCTGGTTCACATAATGTTTTATAAATTGAATACTTATTGTACAGCTGCTCCTGTAACTTGTCGTTGAATTTTAGCACTTTTCTAAGAACAGCACTAGTTATAAAGAAAGAAAGTACTTTTTCTCCTGTCCATCAATTCACTAGAATCATTGCTTGTGGAAAGTAATTAAAATTCTAAAACTTCTATCCTTTAATTGATTTTCATGACTCTTCATTCTCCTGTGTCAAGGGGGGAAAAAAATCAACTTTTTCCCTCAGACTCCTCTCCTTTGCATAATCATTCAATACCATCCCAGAAATATTAAAGAACGCTATCTGAAATAAAGCTGGTAAAGACTGCAGAATGTTTTTTGTGAGTGTTCTTTTGAATCTTTAAATTAATTCACTTTAACTGTTCAGACCTTTGCCCATACATTTTCTAGCAAATTGATTTCACTGGTGGAGTTGTACAAAAAGCAAGTTGTAATCAAATCCAGAATCCAAAACCAAAAATTTTATATGAAATGGTTGCTGACTCCTCATATAGAGTATCCTAGGCAGGCTAATTGACACTTTGCCCTACTAAGGTCCTCCACATAAGGAAGACATACATTATCAACAAACTTCTGCTAGTGAGGAAGTGACTGAAGAAAACCCACATGTCTGCCTGCACCTTGTGTAATGAAGTACAAGGCCACACAGGAACAAAATAATGTGTAATTTTCATTAGTTTTGCAGCAAAAATGGCCAATTCAAAGCTGCAAGACAATTACAAATTCTATAATCAAAGAATTATGCATAACTATACACTGAGCTGAGATATAACATCAACAGAACTACTAATCAATACCTGAATCCTGAATTTGCCAGGGTTCTGAGGTGCTCATACTTAGTTAAGGATCAGCATGTTGGAATCCTACTAGAGCAGAGTGAGGTTGCATTTTGTTCCCGTTATTCTTTCCTAAAACCAAAAAACAACAAACCCCCTCTCATATGCACAATTTAGTAAAACTCTCCAAAATATGTTTATTGATTTAGAGTAAATGCTGTTTGAGGGCCAGGAGGTGCCTTTCATGGTATAAATGTATTTCTTTACTTATAAAATAGATTACTGGTCCGCTGCAGCTACCTCAGCCAAGAAAGTTTGTATTCTATTCATGATGCTCTTAAAGTAGCATTGCAAATTCAATACGCCAATAAAATATCATTCTTTTGTTGTCATTGTCAGGGTAAAAAACAGATGCTACACGTCATCTGGTAAACGATCTTGACAATTTAGCAAGGCAGCCCTAAAGATGCAGCTATGTATATTATTGATTTAAGGTATTATTTGTGGAGCCAGTTCTTTTTATCATGAAAGCCTTAGCTGGAGTTTCTGAGCACCTTGGAAGGAGCTAAAAACCCAATTCACAAATGAGTTGTGGTTTAAATTTCATCTCTGCTTATCCCATAATATGCTGGGTGAAGGGGGAAGAGGAAAATCTGTCTGAAAAAGTAACAACTTTAAATGTTTTAAATACTAGATTTCAAAGTTTAAATCTTAAGTGTGGTTTGCTTGGTATGTCACTTAATTTCCTGATTGTGAAGCAATCAAGCCAAAATTCAGAGCTCAGCTAATAAGTGGTGATTAGAACAAATTTTAAAAAAAGCCTGCTTTTGCACTACATCAGTAATGACTCCAATCTTTTGCTTTAAAATAATTTTTTCTACCTCTGCTATGATTGTGTTTAATGGATAAACCTTTTAACCATCTGCTCCATGGATCATTAAATACACAAGGCAGCTCTGGGAAGACACTCAAGGAAAATATAAACCCAAATGACATGGGCTGAAGCATTTGTTTATTTAAAATCAAATGTTTTCAAGTAAAGTTCATTCTGGTTTGATAACAATGCATAGGGAGGTACAATGTAAAGCACTAATAAATCATAATATCCACTGACTCTGTTTTCCCTAGTAGCATTTATATGCCTCAAAGGAATGAATTACAAATATATTTTCAATTATTGTTGTGATGGGTTTAGTCACGGATCCCCCTGTGATGGTCAGTTGATGTACTGAAAATACCACTGACCCTGCCTACCTCCCATTGAAGCACTCCACCTCCCTGTCCTGCTAAGCCAGGACCTCTGGCCTCTTCTAGCACACAGCAGAATAATACAGATGCTGACATCTGCTCAGCTCTGGGAAGGCTCAAAGGAATTCACCAAAGAACCCAAGTGCACAGCCCCAATGGGACCTGAACTCCAGATAAATCCATCTTACTCTGCATAAAACTTTATAGAGAGCAAACTCATATTGTCTCCCTTTCCTGCACACAAAACCAGGTAATAAAATTAATAAACAAGTGATTTTATTATGTATAAAAAGTAGGATTTAAGTAGTCATAAGAAACAGCAATGTAGGTTACTAAAAATAAAACATGCAAACTAAGGTTAACACACTAAGTAAACTCGTTCTAAATAATTTCTCATGCTAGTCCTCATTTCAGGGAAAGTCCTTCTCAGGCCAGAGCTGCCCTTTCTGACTTGAGTCTAGTAGTTCTCCACCCTGTTCATTGCAATCCTTTTGTTTTCAGGTGTTTTCAAGTGTCCTCTTGGGGTGGGGAGGCAGTCTGTAAAGCCAGGTGAAGACAATCATTGTTTACTTCTCTCACCTTATATAGAATTTCTTAGGGAAGGAAGCCTTTGTTTAGTTTTTCCTCGCCTCCTTGCCCCCCACCCCAGCTGAAAATCATGATCCCCCATCACTTGAGCCAAAGGATGGGTTCCACAATCAGGTGACATGGGCACATGTCTCTGTGGCAGCCAATAGTCCATGAGTCAGTAGCAATCTACCATGACTGAAGGAAGACAATTCTCCCCCACTAACTTGTCTCTTACTAATGGGCTATTAGCTCTGTGTATGGCTTTTTCATTGTTATTCCTGATGGGGTGGTAATAGGTTTTTACTGTATGAACCCATTGATTATCAATCTACAGTCAATATTCCTAATTTCAGATACAGAAATGGTACATGCATACAACATACACATTCAGCAGATTACATCTTGTCAAATGATACCTTACATGGAGTATTTTGCATAACATATTTCCAAATACGCATATTCGTAAGCATATTTCCATAAATAATATGAAATGCACCATAACAATTATTTACTGTTTTTATATATACACAGTCAGAAGTGTACATAGCACTTCACAAAACCAAGTAAAGACAGAATCTCTGCTTTGGAAAGTTAAGCTAAATTATGACAAGGGTAACAGGAAGAAGGGTCAGAATCAGGGAGAGGTGGGAAATTATAATAATCTTGCAGGTGCATATGGTCAGAGAAAAAGACAGCATAGGATATTGTAAAAAGTATGATTAAAAGCCCATCTTAAAGGGAGTTGGAGGCATTGCATACAGGGACCAAGAGTGCCTCTGTAAAGATGTCTCACCCAGAGTTAGCTGCAGGAAATGAACCTTAGACATTTGGGACTAAAAGCATGATTCCCTGCTCCCGCCATCACTTGAGCCAAAGGAGGAGCTCCATTAGCTAGTAGCATTAGTAAGCCATTGTCCTTCTCTTTGTACCAATCTCCAGTGAAAGAGATGTAACAGCCTCTGACCCATATGAAAGTGTAGCATGTTTTAATAAAGATATTGAGAAGATGTAGTAAAGGTCCATTAAACACATTCCTACTCAGTCTCCTTGCTTTTTAAAATAAGGAGCATGTCTCAGCCAGTTATAAGTGTCCAGAAACTATTAATCTGTTTTACCATAATAATGTCCATCTCACTGAGACAAAAAAAAATTTCCACCATCTGCAAATATATGAGTTTCTTTTTTATTTTCTTCATCATTCTATTTTAGCTTTCTTTCTCCAAATTTAAAGTCACCCCACCTTCAGGGCACTATTTCCATCACTGTAGAATGCAATTTAGATACACTAATTATGAACCTGCTATTCTGTTTTCAGAGAATGATAAATACATTGTTGCTAGGAAACAGTTTTTCCAAAAGACAATATTTTCAAAGGACAGTTTACCAAAAAAAAAAAAAAAGTTATATCCAAAAAAATCACAGTACAATACAGAAGCCATCTATATCACTCCCTGGTATACTTCACTGCCTACCTAATTCACATTGTGAATGTGAAACAAACACACCACGTTGTTAACCTTTTTCTTACAAAACAACAACAAAGCAGGCTTACAGCAAGGGCAGTTGTCTGCCACCTTCACTGCCCCACCCAGGCTCTCACACTGAGCTTCTCTTTCCACTTGCCTGGTTACCTGTTTCTTCCACTTGCATCCTTCAAAGTTTCAGAGGGGTAGTTGTGTTAGTCTGTTACTAAAAAAACGTAAAACAACCAACGGTCCTGTAGCACCTTTGGGTGCTTCTAAACAGCACCCTAAACTCGAAATAAGATACACCATTTGCTCTATGCAAATCGCATATCTTAATTAAAATCTATTTCGAAATAGCTTATTTTGAAATTTGGCACATCTACACAGTGCCAAATTTTGAAATAACATGCTATTTCGAGCCATTCCTTATCCCTCGTGCAACGAGGTTTACCAGGATGGTGAAATAGAGCACCCGTTATTTAAAAAAATATTTTGAAATAACGAGCAGCTTTGTGGACATGGGGTAGCTATTTTGGGATATCTCCAGTATTCCAAAATAGCTGTGCAGTGTAGACGTACCCTCAGAGACTAACTAAAATATATAGATAGTAACATGAGCTTTCATGGGCACAACCCACTTCTCTTTCAATTACTTCATTAGCCCATTGATTACCAGCAAGGTGTTCACAATCTCCCGGGAAAGGGCACATAATTACCTCCAGCTGAGTCTGCAGCCTTCTTCAGGCTGCAGCAATGTCAGCCATTAGGATGCTGCTGATAGTGCCCCATCACAAAAGTCAAAGACAAAACTTCCTTTTAGGAGGGCTGTAGTGAGTAGCTTTCTTTAGTGGATGGAAAACATTTTATACACACCCTCTGTGCTCAGGGCCACCCAAGCAGCTGGCAGTTGAGTCAGCAAAACTGGCTGTTGCAGAAGTCAGAGGTCTCAGAAAGTCAGGGAATCTGTGACTTCCTCAACCTCTGTGACAGATAGGAAGCCCTACTTACAAGCATACTGAAAAATAAATACCTGGGGCTATTAATTTTCCAATTATTGAGAGTCCAAGCCCATACTGAAAATAGGAGTCTCTCCAATACATATGCTTAAAGATTGATAAGTGTATATCATTAACCAGTTTGTCAAATTCTAGTTGCCAAGCACAACCAGATATTTCATTTGTTTTGCTACCATCCATCTGATTTCCCAACCCAATAGTGGTACAGAAGGGCAGCAGCCAGATGATGGACACATTTGTGGATTCTTAGGTTATGTCTAGACTACAGGGTTTTTTCGAAAAAAGTGGCCTTTTTTCGAAAAAACGTCACCTGCATCTAGACTGCTGCTGTGTTCTTTCGAAATTAAATAGAAAGAACATGGCAGTTTTTTCAACTGTGGAAAACCTCATTTTACAAGGAATAACGCCTTTTTTTGAAAGTGCTCTTTTGAAAAAAGGCGTTATTGAACGCAAACAGTGCTTTTTCGAAAGAGAAGATCCAGACTGCCTGGGTGCTCTCTTTTGAAAAAGCAGCTCTCTTTTTTGAAAATACTGGTTGCTGTCTAGACGCTCTCTTTTGAAAGAGGTTTTTTGGGAAGATTCTTTTGAAAAAGCCTCTTTCGAAAGAGGCTTGTAGTCCAGACGTACCTTTAAGGTACATCTACACAGCAACATTATTTCGAAATAACTTAGTCCGCGTTTACACAGCAGGCAGTTATTTGAAATAATGTCAAAATACTGTCAAGCTGGAGGACTTCTCACTCCTGTAACCCTCATTGTATGAGGGGTAAGGGAAATCAGAGGAAGAGTGCTCTATTTCCAAATAAGTGCTGTGTAGACGCTCCCAATTTTGAAATAAACTATGCAATTGACACAGCTCAAATTGCATAGCTTATTTGGAGTTAAGCCCTGCTGTGTAGATGTACCTTTGTTCATATTGATAAGAGCTTACTCTTTTGATTAGTCCTGATAAATTTAAGTGCCCAATTGGAATCAATAGGAGAATTTACAGGAGAAGGAAGCGCTCATCAACTTGAGTGTGGAATTCACAGCTGTGACTCATTTTTGGGAAAGCACAGACCATTCCACTGAATGACCTAAAGCTCTGATATCAGCACTATGAAAAGTGTACCTGACTAATGCTACTTCCTTAATTTCCTACTGTTTCTTGACAACACATGCTAATGGCATCCGAGTGAAAGTGAACGAGAATGGTGAGAAACAACGAATGATTCTGTGTCACTTTAGAGACTAACCAAAATATATGGACTCATGAGCATTCACGGGCAAAACCCACTTCAGATAAACTGGAGTGGAATTGGTTTCGTTCCCCCCTTGCTAACTTAAATGACCAAAAGTGATTTAGTTGCCCAGAATTACCCTGCTTCTGAATGTCATTCATCTATTCAGTACCAAGCATAATGGTCCCTGATCCTTAATCCATGCTCCTAGATTCTATAAATATTTTTTTATTTAGTGCTTAACCAAAATTTTAAAATTTCCAGTATTAAGAAAAACTATCCCATTTTATCCTGCCAAATACAACTCTGCATTATAAAGTGTTTTTTAATTTTCACAAATGACTATTTAGCCATCACAGAAGTGCTAAAATTTCATTTTTTGAATGACTTGATCGTTATGCTCCATTAGGCAAGGACTCAAATTGCTGTTGAAAACAAAAAAAGGACTGTTGAGGGCTTCCAGCAATTAAGATCATGAGTGAGTTTCACAGAAATCCTATCAGGTCTTTTTTATCCACTAAAGACTAGCTCAATTTCTCCAGTGAAACTGCAATTTTATTTCATAAAATACCAGGATCAGGATGTTGTCTTGACATAGTCATGTTTCCCAATTCTCTTCTGTTATGATTGATAGGAATAAAACATCTCCAGAGAGCACATAGTAAAATATAGATAGCTTTAAAAAAAAACCACCTACATTGAGAGGAAACATACACTGTAAGAACTAGGAAATAAGAACTATATGAAGTTTAAACAAAACTCAAGTTTATTTTGCCATACCTTTTTTACCTGCTTCTTACATTCTGAGTTAAGGAAAGCCTCTGTTTCTGCTGAAATAGTAAAAATGTGAATGTCTCTAAAATGAGCCTGGAGTTTAGCAGTATAGCAAATCAAAACACATTCCAAGTCACTTGCAATTTTCTTATTAGCCATGAATGTGAACCAGTGCTTAAGCAGCGCTGTGATACATTCTGGCTACAGAGATAGGAGTCCTGTGATATAAAAGCATAGCTACAAATGTTGTGGATATTTAAAATATCATTGTATAATTGCAATGTGGGACAGGCAACCATCACTCTCACTTTTCCTTCCTTCAAAAGCTAGATTTTTGTCTGCAATATAGTGGACCTCTTAAACTGGCATGTCTTCTCATTTGATTCTCTACTTTTTCCATACCTGGGTTGGCCCTTTGTACTTCTTCAATATTCATTCTTTGGCAACTTTTCACAGTGGCTTCTAAGTATACATTTATGAGCTCAACTTTGTTCAGTCACCAAAGCTCATAGTTTTAAGTTGTTTCTTTTACACGATGCTTCAGATATTATCTGTACTCTATTTAATCATTCAGAAGATGTTTGCAGTAAATTAATAGACAGTATATCCACACTTTTTAAGAATGGTTCTGTCCCAAATCAGTCCCGATATAACTGAACCCTCAGACTTGAATAAATCATTTGCAGAATGTTTACTTGGGGACAAGACTGGAACTGGGCATAGCCAAAGAGATACAGATATCTTCTGAATAATTAAAGCAGGAATATTTGTTTCCAATAGGCGTAGGGCCTGTATTTTCATATGATATGGAATGGAACTTACGGTTTCCTTGGTTTAATAGAATTGGTGGAGACACCTGAAAATACCTGGATGGTGTCTATATGGAACACAAACTAAGGAACAGTTTGAGGGGAAGGAGATAACTATCAAAGAATTCTGCCCTTCTCAGGCTTTCTTACTCAGGGATGCAGAGTTTAAAAGCAGATGTGAGGGGAGGAGGAACATTTACAATGCTAGTTACAATATCTGGTGGGAGATTCTGAATGGGAGATTCCTTGTCTTTTTGAAGGTTGCACATAATAGTCCTAAAGGCTCATGTGCTGAGCTAGTTTTCATTCAGAGGAAAAAAGTGGAAGGTAGTCCTGTTGAGGGAAGTTGTTTTTATATGCTGGAAAACTGTGTGTTATTTAGACAATACCAAGATTATCTATTTCTTAGGCTGACCCTCTCCAAAGTGAAAAGAAGCTGTTTTACTGGCCTGAATTATGTAAAGACATAGTCAAATATTGCCAGAGCTTTCCTGGGAAGTTGGATTTTTAGGGTTTGTGTGTTTGTTTCCCCAGGCTTTTCCTCTTATTGATTAACCTTTTTCAGTGACTGTCTTGGATGAGGTAGATTCCTTGGTTCCTAGTCAAATCAGGCCTCCCATATATAATTGCTATTTGTGAATATGTAACTTGGTACCCTGAAGCTTTTGCCTTAACAGTTATATCAGCTAAAACCATGGTATATGTCCAGGTGGCATTATTTTTAGAGTTGATATTCCCAGAAAGATACTTGCAGACTATTGTCCTAAGTTTATGGCAGAGTTTATGAAACAATTTTTCCATATGTTGTAAATAAAATGTATTAAGTCCTTTTCAGATTACCCCTGCAGCAGACTTGCTCACTGAGCAGTTTAACCAGAACCTCAAGTGCATCACTAGACAATTTATGACAAGTGAACTTGTAAAATGAGACTGCTGGCTATCTATCATTTGCTTAAAAGAAAATACCTTTCTATTGTAGAGGATTACTCTATGTCAGGCATATCATAGTCTGTATCTAAATGCTTTTGTGGAAAAAACCCATCACTTTTTTTTAAACCAGTTAGGAACTTCTTAAATACATTAATTAGCATCATCAAGAGACAAAAAATAAACTGAATGTTTGACATGACTTGTAATATCCTTGACCCCTTGTCGTTCAACTGCTTTCATGAATTCATGTGCACTAAAGTAACAATCAAGAAGTTGGGTCCTCCTAATAACTTTATACTTTAAAATCGACTGATTGGTCTTTTTAATTATAACTTACCGTACCATCATTGACTTTGATAGAACAGGATCAAGCCCATACTAAGCTAAAAATATGTTGTAAGACCACAATTATTTAGGTTAGACAAAACTATGGTGCATAGGGAAGGAAATTAGGAGGTTGTTACATAATTTAAACAAATTGAGAGCAGATGACATGTCAACAGAGAGAAGTGCAAAGTGATGCATATGGAAGGGAGCAATTTACTCTTTTTATATGTAAAATGGTAAAGAATATGGTTAAAGATGTGAAGATGACAAGCTTCTTCCCAAGGAGAAATTAAAAAGTGGAAAACTGATCTTATTTTGGGGACTCCGCTGCCACCATCAAGTGCTTTTGAACCTATAAACATGAAACCAACCTCGGGGTACCCCAAGCTTTTATCACCAAAAGAGCTTGAAAAAGAAGAGAGAAAAACAAGCTGCAGTCTGTGGTAGTTGACCCCTCAGCAGGCTTGCAGATACACACAGACAGACTTTCCAGGACACCGGCTAATTAGAAAAAAGAACAAACTTTTATTATCAAAACAAAGCTACAGTTGCAAGCATAGTGAATTGGCTGGATGGTAAGAGCCACCATTTGATATAGATACTCAGGGAAAATCCCTGGGCTGAAGACTTAGTTACAAAAAGGGGGGGAGGGGAGAAACCCACACTTTTAACAAGCTCTGACATTATTTTCACATCCCCAAACACAGGAAAACAATAAATCCTGATGGACTAGCTAAACTTTTCCCTACTTACACATTGTAAGAAGTCCGTTCTTGGAGAGAGGAGTGTCTCCCATCTCCCTCAGTACTTGGAAGAAAACTGCTCTGCCTCTCAAACAAAGAACAGAGAGAGAAAATCCCTCTCTTCCAGTTTGAAATTCCTACATGCAGTGTTATTGGCTGACCACCTGATACCTGGCTAGGTATAGGAGACATTAGTTAACCTCTTAGTCACCGGGTGCTGGTCAGCATTCCTGATTATGACAACTCTTCAGACAATATAATTAACCTAAGAAACTCATTGCAGTAGGATATCATTCTCCTTCATTGTTTAGGATATTAGCTGATCACCAGCGTTGGTTAGAAAAAAGGCATTTGGTGTAATTTGTAAATGATGTTTTTTTCTGACATGTTAGGCATTTAATACTCCAACAAATAGGATACAAAACTATATTTACTATTGATCTGTTCCAGATGGGAATTATATGTACAGTTTGCCGAAATTAGAGCTCTCTTCAAAACAGAATCTGAGGACAAGGCCAGAAAGAGTTAACAGGTCTGGCCAGTGGTACTGTAGGAGAAATGAGGACAAGTTTGTACATTTCTTGTTTGTAGTATGTGTATAAGGTAGTTCTTTTAGGATTTGATCCTGCCAGAGAAAGTAGTTCTTAAAATTACAAATACCATTTAATCAGTGTAGCTGGATGGTCAGCTTCTTGGTTGTTCCATGCTTCCGGATGAAGGAAGAGACCAGTTCCTCTTCTACACAGGGATTCACCCACTAGTGTTTCTCGTCCTGAGGATTATGTCCCTACATTAGCTCCTTATCTGTTTAAATAGGCATGAGATTTATATAATAATGCTTAGCTTTGAATAGCATTTTTTAATCCATGGATTTCAACCTGCTTTTACAAAAGTTACAAGGCTGATTACGTATTATATATTTCAAATTCTTCCTCTGCTCCTAAACAAAACACTGCGAGTTCAATTTGCACTTTATGGGCCAAGCCATTTTGGAGAGATGATGAGCTGCCATACCCAAACATAATTTAGGAAATATGTCAGTAACAAAGAATTTTAAATAACATCAATTTAAAGGCCATTTTTCTGGTTGTTTCTGAACTTCCTAGAGAAATGATCCCCTAAAATAAAAAGACATGTAAAATTTCAAGGGTATGCTTTTTTGAAAGCAGACATTGACAGTTGGAGTTTTGAAGGGAGGATAATTTGAACCTTAGAGATGGAGTGACAAATCACTCACTTTCTTGAGTATTAAAAAAATCACTCACAAAATAAATTCTCTTTATGTAAATTAAAAAAACAACAACAGCAGCAATCTCAGTTAAGCCATGATTTTACAAATCTAGTTAAGAATGGTGTGTCTGTTGTAGGTTGTTATGTAGCCTTGTCAAGTGTGACTGATTGATTTAATCTGCAGATTGTTATTGACTGTAAATGGCTGTACATTCTGTTGAGTGAACTGAGGATGCATAGAAAGTCCATTTTGTGCCAAAGACTATGCAGCTAGAATATATTTAAATAATTTTAGGCATGTGTCTCTGTGTGTACATCTGGGCAAAATTTCAACACATTTCCCAAATATATTTTTCTGAATAATTAAAGGAATTTGCATCTACTGTATTTACACTTCCTTAGTGTTTGCTTTTTCTCAACACTGTAGAAGAAGCATTTATATCAGGGGTTCTTAACCGGTGGGGTGCGCCTCCCAAGGGGAGGTGTGAAGGGGATACAGGGGAGGTGTGAGGAGCTTCCCAGAAAATTTATCTCAATTGCCTTCTCACTGGATAAAATTCTAAAATTTAGATTTCTTCATAATTAATATTATGAATTGAAATTATAAACATTAATTTCTTATTAACTTCTAGAGATCGGCACACTACAATAGCAGTGCGAATCAATCAGGCCTATGTGATGACACACTACAATAGCAGGACGCGAGCATTGCTGACTTTCATCTTCAAATATTACATAAATTTGTTAGGAAAAGGTTCAAAGTAAAAAGCTCATATTATTCATTTAGGCATAATATGTTCAGGAGCTGGGCAGGTAGCGCACCTGCAGTAGTGGCGAGGGCGGGGAGAAAGTAGTAGTGGCGAGGGAGGAAGAAAAGGATAACAAAATGTGTGCAGAGATGGAAACCCAAGATTTCATTGTGTCGTTGGCCTGTCTTGCAGATATATTCTCTCACTTGAATGACCTCAACATTTCAATTCAAGGGTCAGAAGTGACTGTTCTGGATGCAAATGAGAAGATCGGTGCCTTCCAGCAAAAATTGGCTCTTTGGAAGAGACGCGTCGCGAAGGACAATTATGCAAATTTTCCTAATCTGGAAAATGTTCTTCTTTCTGGAGAGGGCTTGTTAGAGATGGTCAAAGATTGGATTCAAGGCGATATTTTGAGGCATTTGGAAAATCTCATGGACTCTTTCGATAAATATTTTGTTGAACAAATTGCTGAATTGAAAAATGACCAGTGGATTCGAAATCCTTTCACCTTTAATTTGGACTCCATGGATGATGCTGACATGCAGAATCATAGAATCATAGAACCATAGAGCTGGAAGAGATCTCAGAAGGTCATCAAGTCCAGCCCCCTGCTCTAGGCAGGACCAATCCCAACTAAATCAACCCAGCCAGGGCTTGGTCAAGCCGAGACTTAAACATCTCCAGGGATGGAGACTCCACTACCTCCCTAGGCAACCCATTCCAGTGCTTCACTACCTTCCTAGTGAAATAGTTTTTCCTAATATCCAACCTGGACCTGTCCCACCACAACTTGAGACCATTGCTCCTTGTTCTGCCATCTGTCACTACTGAGAACAGCCTCTCTCCATCCTCTTTGGAACTCCCCTGCAGGAAGTTGAAGGCTGCTATCAAATCCCCCCTCACTCTTCGCTTCTGCAGACTAAACAGACCCAACTTCCTCAGCCTCTCCTCATAAGTCATATGCTCCAGCCCCCTAATCATTTTGGTTGCCCTCCGCTGGACCCTCTCCAATGAGTCCACATCCTTTTTGTAGTGGAGGGCCCAGAACTGGACACAATACTCCAGATGTGGCCTCACCAAAGCCGAATAAAGGGGAATAATGACATCTCTGGATCTGCTGGCAATGCTCCTCTTAATGCAACCTAATATGCCTTTAGCCTTCTTGGCTACAAGGGCACACTGTTGACTCATATCCAGCTTCTCATCCACTGTAACCCCCAGGTCCTTTTCTGCAGAACTACTACTTAACTGGTTGGTCCCCAGTTTGTAACTATGCTTGGGATTCTTCCGTCCCAAGTGCAGGACTCTGCACTTGTCCTTGTTGAACTTCATCAGATTTCTTGTGGCCCAATCCTCCAATTTGTCTAAGTCACTCTGGACCCTATCTCTGCCCTCAAGCGTATACCTCTCCCCCTAGCTTAAAGTCATCTGCAAACTTGCTGGGGGTGCAACCCATCCCCTCTTCCAGGTCATTAATAAAGATATTGAACAAAACCGGTCCTAGAACCGAACCTTGGGGCACTCCGCTAGAAACGGACCACCATCCTGCCATCGAGCCATTGATCACTACCCGCTGGGCCCAGCCTTCTAGCCATCTTTCTATCCATCTTACTGTCCATTTATCCAATCAGCATTCCCTTAACTTGCTGGCAAGAATATTGTGGGAGACCGTATCAAAAGCCTTGCTAAAGTCAAGGTATATTACATCCACTGACTTTTTCCATGTCCACAGAGCCAGTTACCTCATCATAGAAGCTAATCAGATTGGTCAGGCACGACTTGCCCTTTGTGAATCCATGCTGACTATTCCTAATCACTTTCCTCTCTTTCAAGTGCCTCAAAATGGATTCCTTAAGGATCCCTTCCATGATTTTTCCAGGAACCAAGGTAAGACTGACCGGCCTATAGTTCCCTGTATCGTCCTTCTTCCCTTTTTTGAAGATGGGCACTACATTTGCCTTTTTCCAATCATCCGGAATTTCTCCCGATCTCCACGACTTTTCAAAGATAATGGCCAAAGGCTCCTCAATGACATTTGCCAACTCCCTCAGTACCCTCGGATGCATTAAGTCCGGACCCATGGATTTGTGTACGTTTAGCTTTTCTAAATCGTTCCTAACCTGTTCTTTACCCACCACGGGGCTGTCCATCTTCATCCCATCTTGCGTCACTTAGTGCAGAAGTCCAGGAGCCGACCTTGTCTGTGAATACAGAGGCAAAGAAAGCATTGAGTACTTCAGCTTTCCCCACATCATCTGGCACTAGCTTACATCCTTCATCCAGTAGGGACCGCACACCCTCTCTGATCACCTTCTTCTTGTTAACATGCCTGTAGAAACCTTTCTTGTTATCCTTCACATCCTTAGAAAGTCGCAATTCCATTTGCGCTTTCGCCTTCCTGATAACCCCCCGGCATTCTCGAGCTATACATTTAAACCCTCCTGGTCATTTGTCCAAGTTTCCACTTTTGTAAGCTTCCTTTTGTGCTTAAGTTCACCAAGGATTTTCCCGTAAGCCAATCCGGTCTCCTAACATGTTTGCCTCTCTTGCTACGCCCGGGATGGTTTCTTTCTGTGCCTTCAATAAGGCTTCTTTAAAATACTGCCAGCTGTCCTGGACTCCTTTTCCCTTCATGTTAGGATCCCAGGGGATTCTGCCCATCAGATCTCTGTGGGAGTCAAAATCTGCTTTTTTGAAGTCCAAGGTGTGTATTTTACTACTCTCTTTTCTTCCTTTGTTCAGAATCCTGAAATCTACAATCTCATGATCACTGCTTCCCAGGTTGTCACCCACCTCCACTTCCCCTATTAGTTCCTCCCTGTTTGTGAGCAGAAGGTCAAGCTGCGCACTGCCCCATGTCGGATCCTTCAGCACTTGCATCTAGAAGTTATCCCCAACATTCTCCAAAAACTTCCTGGATTGCCTGTGTACTGCCGTATTGGTTTCCCAACAGATGTCAGGGTGATTAAAGTCCCCCACGAGAACCAGGGCCTGCGATCTGGAAGCTTCTCTTAGTTTTCCGAAGAAAGCCTCATCTACCTCATCCACCTGATTCGGTGGCCTGTAGCAGACACCAACCACAACATCACTGCTGTTGTTTGCTCCTTTAAACTTAACCCATAGACTCTCAACAGGTTTTTCTCCCTCTTTATACTGGAGTTCAGAGCAATCATAGTGCTCCCTTACATATAGTGCAACTCCTCCTCCTTTTCTCCCCTGCCTGTTCTTCCTGAACAGTCTATACCCTTCCATGACAGCGCTCCAGTCATGCGAGTCATCCCACCAAGTCTCTGTTATCCCAATTAAATCATATTTCTCGGACTGGGCCAGGGCCTCCAGTTCTTCCTGTTTGTTGCCCAGGCTTCTCGCATTAGTGTACAAACACCTCAGGTAACCAGCTGATCGCCCTATCTTCTCCATTCGAAGGAGACCTCATCAATTTGCAGAGTAAAGCTTTGCTGAAGCAAAAATTCTTCAATCAAAACCTTGATGAATTTTGGTGCTCACAAATAGATGCCTACCCAGTTTTGGCAAAGAAAGCTCTTGATCCCATTTGCAACAACCTATCTCTGAATCTGGATTTTCAGCGTTGGTCAGTGTGAAGACAAAAGCTAGAAATCGGTTGGATGCCAGGCATGACATGCGCTTAGCATTGTCCAAGATTGTCCCTCGAATTTCTCTCCTTACTGACCAAAAGCAGCAACAGTCATCTCATTAAGGTGGTCTTGAAGAACTTTTTTAAATAATTTACTTTTTAATTTTTTATGTATGTGAAGAATTGGCTACAAATAAAATCTCTTTATCACCTTAATTTTGTTTGAGTAGTTCATTGATCAATTTGGGGAAGGAGGGGAGGTGTGAACATGAAGTTCACTTTCAGGGGAGGTGTGAAGGTAAAAAGGTTAAGAACCCCTGATTTACATGAAAGAATCTTTGTGGAAAAATCCTTGTAGAATATCATAGAGAAGGGTAACATTTTTCTAAAATTTTTGAACCAACATATTCAATTCTATAGAATTCTCTATGGTGGGTAAAATACTCTCTTGTCTTCTGTTGGCCATGTCATCCTTTCAAATATAAATTTGAATTGTGATATTTCTTTGAGACAACAGTGGTGATTTCTGCATTTGAGTAAGATACTTCCAGCCTAGGTTACCCATAGTCTGATTGTTGCACTGCTTAAACTGGCCCATCTTCGTTTTCTGCCAAGTATAATCAGGAAGGTAATGAAATTATTCTAGCTGCACTATTCATTAAGCATTTAGAGACAGAATAGTGCAAAGATTCTATTGCTATTTTGCTGTTGCCAGTTGGCATTAGCATAGCATGAAATGATGGGAAAATCATGTGCCTAGAGAGGAAAGTGTAAGCAATGTCTTTTGATGCAAAGGACAATTCCCCAAAGTGAACTTCACCTATAATGAAACTGAGATTCTCAAACACAGAAAATTACCCCTTGAAAATCTTCCTGACTCTGTGCTACTCCACAAGCAGCTCAGAGACCTTTATTCTGATAAAACACCTGGTGCAATGTTGGTTTCTATCACTCTTATAAACTAGCCTTGGGGAGCTCTCAGCTCCAGAGGCAAGTGCAATCTCTCGCCCCCTGTCTGTTTTCCCCACCTCTTCTTTCCTCTGCCTTTTTGTATCCTCTGCCTAATGGCTTAATTAGCCTTCCAGCTCTCCTCCACCCACCAATTAGGCCCAGTTCTTTTTTAAAAGGTCTGTTCTGTGGTGTTGTTACCCAGTATTCTTTCACACATTCACTAGAGATTTATATGAATCACACCCATCAGACTTGCTCATTCTTTATCTCTTCCAATATGTTTTTTGGCAGATAGCATGCCAAAAGTCTGTAGGAGTTAGGGAGGTTCTGGGCAATTCAGCGCCAGGGAGAAGATTAGCTAGGGACAGATAGGAATGCAAGATTTCACAATCACAAATTCTGAAAATAGAATTAATGAAAAATATTAACATTCCTGGGTTATGTAAGTGGAAAGACCATGATGTATAACTATCAGCAATAATATTCATATGATCAAAATATTTAATACTGTAGTCAGAGACATATAAACTAGATCACGCTACTGTATTAATAATTCTTTTCAGTTTACTGTGGTCCTTTACTTTGTATTATGTATGTCTTATGCAATCAAATGTGATGCTGAATTGGGGTTGTATATTAGATTTCAGCATAATAGTAAGGCATTTTATTTTAGCAGCTCATGTTTGGGACTCCTTCTATAACAGCAAAAGAGAAACGTACATGATTTAAGTACATAAAGATTGATCTGTCCTGAACCATGAGGGAATTTTGTAGTTCAACACTGCCTGGAGGCTGACAAATTTTTGTTTAAATCCAATATTTGCACTTCCATTGACATTCAGGATAGAGAAAGCTTGAATAATGTGCTAATAATGAATTAAATTGTTACACCATCTCAATTAAAGAATAAATAAATTAGAAGACCTGGTAGTGTAGAGCAAGGGGAACAGCAGTGGAGGCTGCTAAAGTTTTTAAAAGATTAATTTAAATATTTAAGGAGATGACAAAAGGGAGGGTCCTTTTTGATGATTAATATTAAAAATCCATCAGGTTAGTCAGCCCCACCAGTGAGGAGATAGCACCTTTGAGAGTGATATAAAAACAGTATGATCCTAATGCCTATAAGTAGATGTTGGACACTCATTAATATTCTTTGGGCTACTCAATCAGGTATGGTATTATGATACCTGTGAATCTCCATTAAAATACATAATTGTAATTTCCCATTGCATTCAGAAGAAATGCATTTTTGCATACATGTCTAATTATTAAAAACATAGTCTGAATTCTAAGAAGTTGGTTTACATCCTTGTCTGTTTATTACCTGCAGATCTCTATCATAGAACAAAAAGATAACATCAACCTCTCATTATCCACCTTTTATCTTTTTTCCCTCAGGCTTTCTAAGTGCTATATTGTTTTCATTATTTTTGCTTTAGTTTGGCTATGGAAATTAACATAAAGATACAAAAATACTGAATGGATTTCTGGTTTGATGCCCATTAAAATGCTATTTTGCAACTAGAGTTATTTTTGCATTAACCTCAGGGCTGCACTGACAGCCCACTTCCAGCTGTCCAAAAGGTTAAGTTCTAAGTAAACATATTTAATAACTAAAGGTGGCATTATAATTTCTCTCTGTGAGAAATTTGCTTTAAGTATGAATGTTTCCCTCTTTAATATGTTTTTTTAAAAGAGGAATCAATTGTAATGTAAATATTCATTAATGCATATTTTCTGTGAACTCTCTGCAAATGTTTGGAATCTGAGAATCTCAACTGAGAACTGAACACATTAATGTCATTAAAGCTTTTATCTTTTCATAATTCTTTGAAGTCTGACAATAACATCAAAATCTCATCTAATGCTTATTCTTTATTGGGGTTATTAGAAAAAAACCTAACTCCCTTTTGTCTATAATACTGACAGTTTGTTTCATATACCTAAACAGAAGACTGCAGATACCCAAACTCATTTTACTCAGATGTTGTGCCCAAGAGTAGGAAATTATTTGAAGTAAAAGGGATTCATGTTTTTTTACTTAACATTTTAAAACATGTTGAACTGTTTAATTACACAGCCTTAAAATACCTTATGTGATGTTTGTCTATATTTGTTAATTTCAACTTCAGTACCTTTCATAATTATGTCAGTAAGGGTGTGTCTACACAACAGAGAACTATCGAAGCTGCCATTGTTGATCTTCCAGGGTTTGAATTAGTGGGTCTAGTTAAGACAGCTAATTCAAACTGAGAGACGGTGTTCCAATCAATGTTGGTAGTCCTGCTTCCATGAGGAGTAAGGGAAGTCTAAGGGATAGTGTTCTCCCTTCGACTTTCTGCAGTGTGGACAGCTCCAAAAGTCAAGTTAAGGTACCTCGACTTCAGCTATGCAATTAACGTAGCTGAAGTTGCATATCTTAATTCGACCTTGTCCTGTGGTGTACACATATCCTAAGTTACTTAAGAGTTAAGTTTATCACATGATTTAGCAGTAATTCAGGATTTACCTAAAACTGGTTGACTTTGGTGAACATTTTTTGTTTAAAATAAAAAGGCCTGTTCTGAGAATAATAATAATCACAAAGATGATTTTAAAAAATGTTGTTGAATTTTTTTGATGGACACTTCCACTGTGTGTGTAAAAACAGATGAAAGATTCTGCTTCCGCTTTTTTAAAAAATGAAAAAGTGTTCACCTTCAAAATCCCTGTGGGATGAATATGCTCCCGCAATTTGTAAAATTCATGCCTTTCATGAGTTTGGGCATATGTAACGTCGACAGACCCTGGTCATCCGTGGGTGGAGTCGAATCTGGGACCTCGGGAGCTTAGTGCATGCACCTCTACTGCATGAACTAAAAGCCAGCTGGCTCTCAGATTAGGCTGTAGAGCACACTCATTCTCTCCCTTTAATGGTCTCAGTACCACTAAATGGGACAGCACACCACACCCAGAAGGTGTGTGGGTTACACATGCACCCTTGTTTTTCAGCCAGCTCTAGAGATACTCAGTAGTACACAGCCAGGATTTCCCTAAGGCACTGAAGTACAGCAGCCTCACCACACAAACACACACAACTTCCGTCTTAGAACACGTGCTCCATTTCCACCTATAATTCCACACACTGATTTGATTGTGAAACGTTGTTCTGGGATAAATTACTGGAGATGTTCACTGTTGCTGTCTTTAGAAACAAAGCAGAGGTAGGGGCACTTAGATCCAATTAGTGCTTGTTATGGATGACAGCATTCAAGCGTCACGCAACGCATCCCCTGGAGTCATAGTGAATGCCCTGTTGCATTTTCAAACTCATCTGCTCCTAGACACTAACACACCGTGTCAAGTTCCCATCCATTCCTAACATCACACATAATGCTACCTGCTATTTTTACCACCTTATTTCTCCCTATGTACCTATGTAGGAAAAAGCAGAATTTAAGACAAACATGACAGTATTTGATGGCTTATCCTTTGCATGTTTTATTTTCCTAAAATACACCCAGAGTAAGATCTCCTTAGTGAATTATTTCTCTGCTTTTGAGCTTGAATGGGCACCTTGGGTTAAGGAAGTTTGAAAAAAGTTCCATGGAAGCACTATTGAAATCTGACTGACAACCCTCCATAAGCCCCCACAATGTGCCCCTCTCAGTCTGAACTGTGCAGACAAAATAAAAATAAAGAGAGTTATGAAAGAGGAGCCCAAAGATGAGAATGGAAAGGGAACCAGCAGAAACTGAAAAGGCACAAAGAAAAGGACAGCATAGAAAACTATGAAGGAGGAAGAGTAATTGTACAGGGAAGAAAGAGAGAGCATGGAGAGGAAGTGGAGGAAAATTAAAGGGATAGAGAAAAAGCAAACAGCTTAGTAAGTTCTATTTCCCTCATATCCAAAACTAGAAACATATGTTCTCCCTAGAAGAGTGAAGTCTTTCAATGCACACCCATCCTATGTAGAAAAAAACATTAACATGACTATTTCCTCCTTGTAAAGGAATTTACAAGACAGGCTCCATCTAAATGCTAACTACAGCATTGATGCGGATTGGAAACAGACACAATAGAATGATTAAATGCAGAGCCTGCAACGTTAAAATTAGTACTTACCTTGGGAATCCACGCCTAAATTACCTGCCATCAGTAGCCCTGGTAGAAAATAAATCAGAAGGTGACAGTAAAGGCCATGCCCCTACTGCACCTTTAGACCTTCCTGGGACCTTGACTGGGAGCTAGAAATAGGAGAAATAAAACAAAAGGAATGACAAAATGCAGGAGAAAGAGGCATACCCCCTCACTGTGCATTGATTTGCCTAGAACCAATGCCAATCTGGTCCAATGGGTTATGGGGACCCCATTTGGACAATTTCTAACCCAACTGCCACACTGGAAAATGCCAGTGTTGCAACAATTGTGATTTAAACCCCCAAACCAGACCTCCTGGATATTGGACGGGAGGTGAGAAAACACCCACCCCATTGGCCATTTTTGCTAGACCTCAGTACTAGTGATCAGCCTACCTCTTGGCATCACCAGAGAGATCCAGCAACTAGTTTAAGGATGGGAAGGGAAGCAGGCGTCCCATGAAGGCAACAAGCTGTACCAACCACTTATCACACTCCTTCAACAAACAGTGCATGTAAATCTCATGGCACCAGCAACACCTTCATAGTCCATTGGCAGCAGAAGTGCATGGGAGAAACCCTGGAGCCTGGGCTCAGATACAGCATGACATCACCTCACCCACCACATCATGAGAAAGGAAAGAGAGAGTCAGTAGCCCTCACATCCTGAAAGCCAAAAAGAGCTAGAGAGAGAAAAGAAAATGAGGGAGCACAGGTCTCGGATATCTCCAGTGACATTTCAGAAATGACTCCACTGCTTCCAATCCCTTCAGATTCACACCCCAGCTAGTGAGGTCAGCATTTGTAGCTATTATCCGGACTAAGGACCACAACATATGATGTAGTCACAAGTTATTTTCACACCTGCTGTCAGGGCTCTATGCAATTTACACTGACATCTGAGAAATGATTACAAAATAATTGCATGATTTACAATATTGAATATAAAATTTCATTCTAGACTTAGACTTAATATTGACTTGCATCACCCATGTCTGTAGCCACAACAACATTCTGAAAGCACTAAAATGATTACCAAGAACTATTTTAAAAGTGACAAATCATTCTGATTTTTCGAAGACCTTTGTTTTTTTGCTAATTCCCCATTTATCTCTGCATTTTGAACTTCTATTGTCAAAGCTTTCACCTTTGATTAATATAAGACTTCCTGGGTATTAATTTGTGTTTAGAAAAGCTAGAAAGTTTAGAAAACTGTTGAAAATGCTTTGCAACATCATGTGAAATGACCTAATGAGAAGCTTTGCTACTGAAAACTTTTAGGTTATTGACAATGGCATTTAATTCTGTTTTTGATGCTGTTCATTGGTGACTGTTAGAACCTGTCCATTGGCTTAAATCACATCATTACAATCTTCTAATTATCATTCAATTTTATCCATTATTAAAAGACCTTTTTCAGGTATTATAGGTTCTCCCCAACACTTCATCAGATAGGATTTCTTTAGATCTTTAGAACGTAGCTCAACTTCTCTGAGGTTTTGATTTTGTACCATTTTGCACATGAGAATCACAACAAAGAAGCTGAGGGTGGACTCAGGAACCATTTGTGTTCAGGAAAGTACTTGGGGAAAATGGTTAAATTAAGCACATGCTTTGTAGAGAGCTGAATAGTTACCTGGTTAATCAGTAAGCTTCACCCTTAAAAGATGAGACTTACAGGTTCTGGTTAACTGGTAGGGGATGGAGATGGTAGCTGAGTAGGACCTCTGCTATACCAAGCTTCATCCTCTTCCTGATGGAGCAACATGTGTAGGCTGTTGTTGTGCACTTCAAGGTGCTGTACTTCAAAACTCGCACCTCAGGCTCCATGCTCACAGTGCTCTGGCATCCATGCAGGGCACCAACATTTGTGAGTGCACCACATCCCCTTTATCTCATGCAGGAGAGGTGAGGTTAGGGTCTGGAAGAGCGCCTTATGGAACGCAGCTGACATGAGCCCCTCTAACCATCCACTGCCAAGTTTTGGGCCTAGCAGACACCGGAAGTCTAGGCCAGATTGCCAAGCTACCCATGGTGCCTTGCTCTCAGTGAGTTGGCAGTAGGCTCCATAAAGTGGATGCACTACTCTGGACACCATTTCATTCTAGCCTGAAGTGAGGACACAGAACTTCAACTTCTCAAAATCGAGTGCCCAGAAATCAACCACTTTAGATTTGATCTTATAGTGTAAATGTGCCCTAGGGAAGTGATTATTCCCCTTTATTTGGCACTAGTGAGGCCACATCTGGAATACTACATCCAGTTTTGGGCCCCCACTACAGAAAGGATGTGAACATGTTGCCCTCTGCTAGACTGTCTCCAATGATTAGGGAGTAGGGACACATGATTTGAGGAGAGACTGAGAGAACTTGGCTTATTTAGTCTGCCATAGAGAAGAATGAACAGGGAGAGGGGATTTGATAGCAGTCTTTAACTACCTGAAGGTCATTCCAAAGAGGCAGGAGCTAGGCTCTTCTCAGTGATGGTAGAGGACAGAACAAGGAGAAATGGCCTCAAGTGGCAGTGAGGAAGGTCTAGGTTGGATATTAGGAGGGTGGTAAAACACTGGAATGGGTTACCTAGCAAGGTGGCAGAGTCTCCATTTGTAGAGTTTTTTTTAAGTCCAGGTTTGATAAAGCTCTGGATGGAATGATTTAGTTGGGGTTGGCCCTACTTTGAGAAGGGGGATGGACTGGATGACCTCCTGAGTTCTCTTCCAACTCTAATCTTCTGTGATCCCATGCTGTTACATTAACATTATGTCCAAAAAGTAGCGATGTGATTCTCAAGTACTCCCTCCTCCCCAAAGAGAACCTCCTTAATCAAGCCTCCATGAAAAAAAAAATCCTGCCCTGAAGCACAATTAACTGAGATACTACTGGAGTAAGGGGAAGCAAACTCCAGACATGAGAGCCCCCCAAGAGCACCTGGTCAGCAGCACCCAGACTTTCAGATGGAGGTATTGTCAGTT
The DNA here is from genome assembly GCA_019425775.1 of Rafetus swinhoei. Classification (NCBI taxonomy): domain Eukaryota; kingdom Metazoa; phylum Chordata; order Testudines; family Trionychidae; genus Rafetus; species Rafetus swinhoei. Next base: position 46,994,009 of record CM033449.1, read on the forward strand.
CATGCATCCCTGCTAGTTTCAGATGTCAGTTTGGCATGCAAAATATGAGGTAATCTATGCAGTACTCATCTTAGTGCCACAAACAAATTGGATGCCTAGAATGCAGTTTCTGAGCACACAGCTAGGGGTCTACATTTGCAAAACACCACTAAGTAAGAAGGCAGCTGCATTCTCCATTGGCTGAATTTCCAAATGGTCTTCATAACATTTTCTGTGTTATTTATTTTAAGCTTCCTTCTTACAAAACTTGATTCATTGTATCCAAAGATTAGAATTTTTGAAAGATGTTAATGTTACATAAAAAAATATATAAAGTTAATGGTTTGAAGTGCCTTAGTTGTTTTTAAACATTGCTAGAATTTGAATTCGTGCGATTCCCTTTTCTTGGATTCTATAGAAATATTTGCACGGATATTTTTATTTGATGTTGAATGATGGTAATAATGAAAGGGTTTTAGAGCCTTGAGAGCACTTCTAAGAGGTCTAGCTCTCCTGTAATGTGTGGGACAGCAAACAACATCTGTGGCCTAATTAGTAGATATCCCATTGAGCTTCTATGACCATAATAATGAGTCAGCCACATTAGTGGAAATACTGATTGCTTGAAGATTTTCCTTGGATACATGTGATCATTGGCTTGACCAAGGACAATATAACAACTCCTTGTTAAATGAAGAGAGATTCCAGAAGACTGGAAAGGGACAAATCTAGAGTCCATCTATAAAAAGGGAAATAAGAATAACCCAGGAAACTACAGACCAATCAGTTTAACTTCTGTGGCAGGGAAAAAAATGGAGCAAATAATTAAGGAATTAATCTGCAAACATCTGTAAGGGTATGTCTACACAGCAAAGTTATTTCGAAATAACCGCCCTTATATCGAAATAACTTTCCTAGCGTCTACACAGCTAAACCGCTATTTCAAAATAAATTCAAAATAGCGGAGAGCTTATTTTAAATTTGGTAAACCTCATTCTACGAGGAATAACGCCAAATTCAAAATAGCTATTTCGAAATAAGTGCTATGTAGACACTTATTTAGAAATAGGGGGCCTCCAGCCTTCCCACGGTGCCCTGGTGGTCACTCCAGTCTCAACCAAGAACACTTCTCTCCCTCCCTCCCTCCCCGGAGCGCTTAAAGGGGTAGACTCTGGCCACAGTGCCTGTGCCAGCTCCAAGCCTGCCAGTCCGGAGTCAGCAGTGACTGCCCCTGACCCAGTGGCCCCAAAACATGAGCAAGCAAGCCACTGGCAGCCGGCCCTCCACTGCTCCCCAGGAGCAGTCTGCCAGCTCCCAGGAGCCTGCCAGGGCCCGGAGAAGGTGAGCGCCTTCCTGGTCCAGGGTGGAGATCATGGACCTTATTCAGGTTTGGGGGATGCCCCCAACGTCCATGATCTCTGCACTAGATGGAGGAATGCAGCCATCTATGGCAGGATAGCTTCCAGCCCGGCCACCAAAGGCCACATGCGAACCCAGGAGCAGGTTCACATGAAAACCAAGTTGGTCCGACGAGACCCTCACCCCTGAGCCCTGAGCTTCCCCTCCCCCTTCTTCCCCTTGCTTCCCCCTTCCAGCTCCCTCCTCCCAGGTTTCCCCTTCCCCCTCCCACCCTCTCTCCTCCTCTCTCCCGCTTCCTTTCCCCAGTCTCACCAGAGTTTCATCCCCCCCCCCAGTTTTGTTAAATAAACACAATTTGTGTTTATGAAAAAATGTGTATTTTATCTTACATCAGGAAGGGGAGTTGGGGGGGGAGTAAGTGAAAGGACGTGAGGGAGGAATGAGGCACAAGCCCCCAGTGGGTCAGACCAGGGGGACTGTTAGTGCTCCTCAGGGTGGAAGCTCTTCCGCAGGGCCTCCTGGATACTGACAGCCCCCCAATGGACCTCCCAGATGGCAGCCTGCAGAAAGTGCAGCCAGGCTCACAGCAACGTGTCCAAGAGAAGCATCAGAGTGCCCAGGGTCAGCTCCAGCTCCATGTTGCCGAGTGCTGTGGTGTCCCGAGTGAGGGCAACCAGGGCACGCAGAGACAAAATGCTTTGCTGTCCCTCATCGAGGTAGGCAAGCAAGCAGGGAAAGCTGAGAACCAGCTGTCCGGGGGTGGGGTGGTGTGTCCCTTTAAGCACAGGCCTCAGATAGCCTCAGGCAGCAGCCACACAAAGTAACTCATGACCTGATGCCATGCCGAACCTGGTTCCGGCTGGCCTTAAATGCGATTCAGTGTCCACTCAGTGTGGACGCGCTATTTCGAAATAGCAAAATGCTATTTTGAAATGCATTCTGTGTGTAGACATGTTATTTCGAAATAAGCTATTTCGAATTAACTATTTCAAAATATCTTATTTCAAAATAACGCTGTAGTGTAGATATACCCTAAGATAATAAGGTGATGGGTAACAGCCAGCATTGATTTGTAAAGATCAAATCATGTCAAACCAATCTGATAGCTTTCTTTGATAGGCTATTGAGTCTTGTAGATAAGAGAGAAACAATGAATGTGGAATACCTAGACTTTAGTAAGGCATTTGACACAGACTCACATGACCTTCTTATCCATAAAATAGGGAAGTACAACCTAGATGGGGCTACTATAAGGTGGGTGCATAATTGGCTGGATAACCATTCTCAGAGGGTAGTTATTAATGGTTCACAGTCATGCTGGTCGGGCATAGCAAGTGGGGTTCCACAGGGGACCGGTTCTGTTCAATATCTTCATCAACAATTTAGATGATGGCATAAAGAGTATGCTTATTAAGTTTGCAGATGATACCAAGCTGGGAGGGATTGCAAGTTCTTTGGAGGACAAGGTCAAATTCAAAATGACCTGGACAAAACTGGAGAAATGGTCTGAGGTAAATAGGATGTGGGCACCACATTTCAGGAAAGATGTGGAGAAATTGGAGAAGGTTCAGAGATGAGCAACACAAATGATTAAAGGTCTAGAAAACATGACCTATGAGGGAAGACTGAAAGAACTGGGCTTGTTTAGTTTAGAAAAGAGAAGACAAAGGTGACATGATAGCAGTTTTCAAAAAGTATCTAAAAAGGCATTACAAGGAGGCATTACAAGCAGTAGCTAAAAAGGCATTACAAGGAGGAGGGAGAAAAAATTTTCTCCTTGGCCTCTGTTGACAAGACAAGAAGCAGTGGGCTTAAATTGCAGCAAGGGAGGTTTAGGTTGGACATTAGGAAAAACTTCCTGTCAGGATGGTTAAACACTGGAATAGTCTAAGGAGGTTGTGGAATCTCCATCATTGGAGATATTTAGGAGCAGGTTGAATAGACATCTATCAGGAATGATCTAGATCAGAGCTACTCAACACGCGGCCCGCAGTCTGTTTTTTGTCAGCCCGCGGTACAGTTTGGGTTTACATGAGGCTCAACATGCAGCTGCCGGGTAGGATCCTTTGAACATGGCCTCCACTGGGAACACGCTCCACAATGGCAAGGAATCTCCCAAGCAGGGTGAGCATTGAAAGAGGCAGGCGGATGGGCTGGCTGGAACACACAGGTACAGGGTGTCTGTGTTTCTAGCCCCCAGGGAGGAGATGCTGGGAGTGCCGGGGCATTGTGGGAAGTGCTTTGTATTCATGCCCATCAGTGTGAAAGAAGCTATTTGCATATATATCTGCATGTATATGCAACCACTCTTAAGTTGTGGCCCTCGACATATGCTGTGAGTATCATTGTGGCCCCCAGGGCTTCCAAAGTTGAGTAGCCCTGATTTAGAGGTACTTGGTCCTGCCGTGAAGGCAGGGGTCTGGACTTCATGACCTCTCAAAGTCCCTTCCAGTTCTAGTATTCTGTAATTCTAAGATTCTATGAATAATTGAGTATCATATTTAGGCCTGCCAACAGGGTGGGGTAGGGTGAGGGGCAGTTGCTCTGGAGCCTAGTGATTCAAAGGGCGTGAGGCTCCCAGCTGCTACTGCTGTTCCAGGCGATGCCGAGGTTATGTGGGGGCCATGCTAAGAGTTGCATGGAGGGCTGGCTGCCCCTAGCTCTGCCCCTTCCCTCTGGGGGTGTAGAGCCAGTTCCCCCACACCTGGACCAGGGCCCATGGAGGCTCTTGGTTCCCCAGATCATATTTGTCATTTAAGGTAGAATTAGAAGTATCGTGTTATGACAACATCTCTGTACCAATACAAATTGTTGTTCCTGATCCTATAACCAAGCACACTAAATTCTGGATAAGGAAGTGAAACTCCAATTATTTTTCTGTCTAAATGGCACTCAGTTGTTCCAAAAGTTACACTTGACATATAAAATAATAATTCATATCAGACAGCTCAATAGCATTAGTTATTTCAGAAAAAAATATAACATCAGCTACCTGTGTGTACCAGATCAGAATCAGAGTGTAATTCTGTATTCTTGACTTTTACTTGTGTTGTTGTTTATGGGTTTTACATGTAAGAAATGTGACCTATGGATTATTAATTCTATCTTATTTATGGTGTTCTAGAAGCCAAGTGTTTCCAAAATTTCCTTTCTTTGGAGATGCCATTTGTTAGTGATCCACAACCACACTCTAAGGCATCTATCTATACCAGGTCCGTTTTTAGGGATGTTAAATATGAGATAAACCACATAACATTCTGCATTATTCTAAGTAATTGAATATATAGTAATAATTTAATATAATAATAATTTGAATATTTTCTTGTATGCAATTGAAACTGTAGTAAATTCATGTATAAATGAACTTCACTGGAAACCTGAGATCTCCCCTGTAAAATCCATTAATTCATAGCAATCGATTGCATTAGTATTTAGTTTTATAAAATCATTGTGCAGGGAAGTCCTACATCTCAATAACCTTAAAAATGTCCTTGGAGTAATTAAAAAACTGCTGAATGTCACTATTTTATATTTATACAATATCCCTGTTTCAAAAGGAAATCCAAGATGTTTTATTAATGACAATGCATTACTATATTTAGAAAGAAATAACTCAAGCAGGTTTCTGCCAACATGCCAAAAATATACTGAAATATTTGACACCTGTCCTTTCTAATTCCATCGATAAGAAAATATCAAGAGACAATAAGGGTACGACGACACTGTGGAGCTATTTTGGGATACCGGAAGTATCCCAAAATAGCTATTCCACGTCTATTGAATCAGCCTGTTAATTTGAAATAGATTTTGAAATAACAGGCAGCTTATTCCAACATCATGGTTACCCTCGTTCTACGAGGGATAAGTGGAATTTCAGAATAGCAAGTTATTTCTAAATTTGGCACTGTGTAGACAGCGCCAAATTACAAAATAAGCTATTTTGGAATAGCTTTGAAATAAGCCACACAACTGCATAGCTTATTTCAAGCTAAGGGTGCTGTGTAGATGCACCCTAACAGTCTAATGACTTTTGAACAGCAAATAAATGGACTAGATTGTCCGTCAGAACCATCTGACCTGCAAATTGCCAGAAGTTTGGCCACTCCCATCCTCAAGAGAGGGAGATACTCCTCAGGATGAGAAATACTTCTGACTGTGCTTTTAAAATATGTTGCAGCTTTATTTTATGGAGGGTTCACAGCAAAATGAGATTTGACTCCTAGGCTATGTCTACATTGCAGGGTTTTTGCACAGAAGTCTTTTGCAGAAAAGTTCTTGCGCAAAAACTTCTTGTGCAAGAGAGTGTCCACACTGCATGGACGCTCTTGTGCAAGAAAGCTTTGATTGCCATTCACAGAATGGCCATCAGATCACCTGTGCTTTTTCGGATAGGGTCTTTTTGCGCAAGAAACTCCTGTGGAGCGTCCACACATGCCTTTTTGCACAAGAGCTGTAGCGCAAAAAGGAGTTATGCCTTGTAGAAGGAGGTATACCTACACCACAAAAAGCCCTCTGTTCTGTCGATTGTAGATTTTCTTGCACAAAAACTTGGTTGAGGTGTAGACGTTCCGTGGGTTTTTGAGCAAAAACGGCCCTTTTTTTACAAAACCTTTGTAGTGTAGATGTAGCCCTACTGTGGAGTCTTAACCCTCTGTAAGTCCATTTTATATTATATACATACAAGGAACTAATTATCACACATTTAGTAATGATAAATTTGATTTTTAACATATTGAGACCTAGACAAATGGAGGAGTGGGCCAAAGGAAATCTGATGAAGTTCAACAATGACAAGTGCAGAGTCCTGCACTTGGGATGGAAGAATCCCAAGCACAGCTACAGGCTGGGGACTGAATGTCTAAGCAGCAGTTTGGTGGGAAAGGACCTGGGAATTACAGTGGATGAGAAGCTGGATATGAGTCAACAGTGTGCCCTGGTAACCAAGAAGACTAATGGCATATTAGGATGCATTTCCAGAAGAACTAGAGAAGTGACTATTCCCCTTTATTCAACACTGGTGAGGCCATATCTGGAGTATTGCATACAATTCTGGGCCCCCATTACAGAAAAGATGTGGGCTCATTGGAGAAGGTCCAGTGGAGGGCAGTTTAAAATAATTAGGGAGGTGGAGCACATGACCTACCAGGAGAGGGAGTGGGATTTGGGCTTGTTCAGTCTGCAGAAGAGAAGAGTGAGGGGGGATTTGATAGCAGCCTTTAACTACTTGAAAGGCGGTTCCAAAGTAGACAGAGAGAGGCTGTTCTCAGTAGTGACAGATGGCAGAATGAGGAACAATAGTCTCAAGTTGTAGTGGGGGAGATCTAGGTTGGCTATTAGGAAAAACTATTTCACTAGGAGGGTGGTGAAGCACTGGTATGAGTTACCTCAGGAGGTGGTAGAATCTCCATCCCTAGAGGTTTTTAGACCAGAATTGACAAAGCCCTGGCTGGGATTATTTAATTTGGGTTGATCCTGCTTTGGGCAGGAGGCTGCACTTGACCTCCTGAGGTCTCTTCCACCCCTGTTTCTAAAAGTTGCTGACAACAATAGTGGATAAGACAATTCATTGTTCTTTAGGCTAAATGTATTTAGAAGTGTTATAAATAAAGAAACTGCAAAATTTGTATAGGACATAGCATGAATTTGTGGAGCAGAAGATATTAAAGACCTCACTCACATCCACTCCCTGTTTGAATAATGTGGAATTTGATGATATTGTCAGTGGAAAATGGGATAAATGGTGACCGTTTCTGAGGGAAGACCTGCAATTCATTTTTGGCCAACTTTAATTTAAGTTGATGGTAAAATTTTCAGGAGATGTCAGAGAGACAAAACAAAATACAGGATAGTGTGGGGGAGAGGCAGTGCAAAAGTTGGCCTCTGGCTATGGGCCATCAGCATAAAGACAGTAGTTGAAATTGTGAGAATGGATGAGGCTTCCAAAGGAGTGTCATGTCCTAGGACATTTACTAGCTTGCAATGGACATCTGAGAAGCTACTTCCTAGCAGTTGTTTTTTTCTGAGCTGTCACATACTCCTTGCCAATAGGGATCCTCTCTGATGTTATGCCATTTCTTGCTGCATGTTCTTTTCCAATCAGTGTTCCCTTTTGTTCATATTTAAATACAGTTTTAAAAATAAATCCAATCTTCTTAATTAATAAGTAACTAATGGTGAAAATATTCATTTTATCTATTACTAATATAGGTTGTACCTCCCTTAACCGGGACTCTCTGGTCCAGCAACATCTGTGGGGTCTGGCAGGACCACAGATGTTCCTGAACCACAGAGCCCAGGTATAGGGAGACTGAGCTGTGGGGCGGGAGCAGCAGGGTGGGGGGCTATGGAGACTCAGCCGGGAGCCAAAGGGCAGGATGCGGAGGGTGGTGCAGCATGGAGCTCTGGCCCCTGCAGCCAGGTGGTAGCGTGGGCTTGGCAGCAGCAACTGTGGAGCTCTGGCCCTGGATGCGGAGCTCCATCCCTGGCTGCGGAGCTCCGGCCCCGGCGGCAGCTACGGCTGGCCAGGCAGCAGTGGAGCTAGGTTTGAGCCCTAGCTGGGGCAGCAGGACAGCATAGGTCATGTTGGGAGGGATCTCCCCTGCTCCAGCAAATCCCCTTGTTCCGGACCGGTCAAGTCCCAAGGGTGCTAAATGAGGGAGGTCCAGCCTGTACACTATATGCTGCAAGTATTGTTTCATCTCTAAGTCAGGATTGCATAAACACATTTTTTTTATTCCCCAACTGTGCTCAAAACTCTTCACTTAAACTCATCTTGACAGGTGGTGGAAGTGAACTAGAAGAAATCATATAATAGGTCTTCTTCCATGACAACACAGGATGAAAATATTTGTCCTTGTTTTTAAATATCACGGTGTTGTTGAGATAAACCTTAAGTACAATAAAGCTGGCAAAGAACTGGTTACAGAAAACCTATAATAAATCAATTATATCATCTTATCAAACATTGAACTTAGTGGCTAATAAATATTTTCTGTGCAATGTTAAAGTGTGCAAATACTTAAAAATATCTCCTGTCCTATTCCCAGAAAATACTTCTTGTATCTTGAATATTATCCTTATGAGTTAATGTATTAGCGTGCAACAGTCACTTGTCACAGATAATAGCCATCTAAGAAAGGAACCAGTTAAGAGTTAATTGAGAAGATGGCATCTGGTAACACTGTCAGCCGACGGTCAGGGCAGTGTGTGTGTGTGTGACACCCAAGTCTTTAACTGCTGAGGCACAAAGCCCCGTCGCAGCGGGCAGTCTAGGAGAGACTGAAGGGGAGCCCCGAAGTTTAACGTCCGTGACTTTACTGCTAGAACAGGGGTCCCGTCGCAGAGGGTAGCCAGCAGGCCAACAGACGCCCCTGTTTATAGGAAGAGCTTATTACACCTCAGATTTTAGCTGCTAGGATGCAAAAATCCCCTTCGCAGCGGGCAGCCTAGGACAGACTGAGAGGTGCCCCAACGGACCTGTCACCTGGGAGTGACACAGATCCAAATGCCCAAGCTCTTCCTATACCTGTCCCTTATGACCGGCTGAAGTTCTTTTAAATTGTGCTTGGTTCTGTTACAGCAACTGAAGGAGTCAGGTTAAAAACTTAAACAGTTACAGGTTTATTAAAAAGACTTATAAAAGCATATGGTTACAATGGCTATTGCTCTCTTTCTTAACTGTTAGCAAATACAGATCTTAAAAATGGTTACAAAGGAAATAAAGATAGAAAATAGAAATAATGGTACCAAGTGACAGCTTAATCTTTAAAGAGCTCTAAGTCTATGTGTACACTTAAGACAAAGGACCACATCCAGGTACAATTTTTACCCCTTTCTGTGCCTCTCGACTCCAGCGTGTCAGGCCAGGGCCGGTCCCCTCAATTCCTAGGAAAGACGAATACGAGGTGGGCGTCCCCGTGGAACCTCGGGAGGTCAAACACCTAACCCGACCAGCAGATAGATGGTAGATTGACACTCAGAGTAAATGTGCTGCTGGACCCATCTTTATACCCATAGGGGCCCGTATCCTCTTTCTTATCTAAGATGCCAGATTGTGTTGGTTCGTCTTTGTGACGCCAGTTCTTACAAGCAAGTTTCAAGTTAATTTACACTTGCAAGAGAGATAACTAAATTGTGAGTACTAGACATTTTTTTACTGGGCGAGAGATTCCTCCCCCCGCGGACGGCTGTGTGTTCGTATCAATATGGGTTTCAGTCAAGGACACTCCTCTGCAGCCTCTTGGTCAGCAATTGGCGTATCTCTGTTTACAGCCATTCAGGGTTACAGCAGCCTGCCATATCCAGGCAAGCAAAGATGGATGTTACAGGGGGGTTCCTGTCTGGCTACAAACACACATGTAGAAACTATTTAATACACACTCCTATAATTGATATCATAGGAAAGAATCAATAAATATATTGTATTGTGGGGAAGCCTGATGGCCTTGCCTTGACAATAATGTCTGCCTTGACCACAGTGCAGATCCCTAAAAAGCAAAACCCAGGCCTTTCTCAAGTCTGGTGCACTCAAGCATGCAGGCAAGGCTGAGGGAGAAGCTTTGAGAGGCAGGAATGTTTTGCATAACAATGCAGATTAAGCATAGTACATGAGACCATGTCAAAAAACACACAACAAGTAACCTTGTACTGGTACTTCTGTTTCTGATAAGCAAAAATCACAGATGCAGCCATAAAACTTAACTACACACATAGTTTTTGAAACATCCTGAGTAGCATTGAGCATTTTAGGTATCTTTCACAATACATAGTCAATTGGTAAATATTAATAGAATGACCAAATCACGCTTTGCAATATAATGGGATTAGTAAAAAGAATCGATGGAAGGGAGTAAGCAGGATTGACTCACAGGTCCTGCTCATTGTATCTAGAAGTAAATAGACCCTTCACACCAGCAACCCCAGTACATGGTGTTTGACAGGTGGAAATCAAAGGAACCACGACCTCCTGTCTGGTACTGTAGGTAACATATGGATGAAATATAAATGAACTAGGCTTTATTATTGTATTATAGTAGATCTTCTATTAATTGCTTTTTCATTGCTTTGTGCTATATTAATTGCTTTAGAATGTATAGTATTTAAGGTTTATATTGTATAGTAATTGTTTTTAAGGCTTGTAAAATTTAAACAACTATGTTAACTGCTTAAAGCTTGCAATACATAAGAAAGTGGTTAAGTCTCTCTGGAGTGTCCTGGTTTCCCTTGGATCTAAAATAAATAAAACCACACAACACAGCTGTGTCTAGACTGGCAAGTTTTTCCGCAAAATCAGCCGCTTTTGTGGAAAAACTTGCCAGCTGTCTACACTGGTCGCTGAATTTCAAGAAAAGCACTGACTTCCTACTGTAAGAAATCAGTGCTTTTTGCGGAAATACTATGCTGCTCCCGTTCAGCAAAAGTCCCTTTTGTGCAATACTTTGCGCAAAAGGGCCACTGTAGACAGCTGAGATTTGTTTTCAAGAAAAAGCCCGATCGCGAAAAATGGCGATCGGGGCTTTATGAAAGCTGCTAGATTGGCACGACGCTTTTCCGCAAAAAGTGCTTTGCGGAAAAGCATCCGTGCCAATCTAGACGCTTCTTTCGAAAATGCTTTTAACGGAAAACTTTTCCGTTAAAAGCATTTCCGGAAAATCATGCCAGTGTAGACACAGCCTACATGTATATAAGGATGAGATAAGTGTGGTGAAGTGCTTTCATGCACGGTTCATACTTACAGTCTTGCATTGTGCTTGCATATGGAAAAGATTAGAAATAAAGAGAGGAAAAAGTAAGTTGAGCCCATCAGAAGGGAGGCCCTGAATCAGTTTACACCGTTGAAAACCCTATTGGACTGGAACTGAATGTAGTATTTTATACCCTTCCTTATGGTAATAGTATTGTTATATACCACATTTGATTCTTTACCCTAATTATAATAAGGTCAATAGACACTCCTATCCCTATGTGGTCTTTGGGATATCCATAATTAAGCATCAAGCATTGATATTCACGTATTATATCACTTATTCCTTAGGCATGGTCCATATTAAGAAATGAGGTGTAACTACATTGCTCAGGGGGTGAAAAAAAAATCACATCCTTCAGCAATGCAATTAAATTTACAGAACCCGCAGTATAGACAGCACTAGCTAGCCAATACCTCTCAAAGAGGTGGTACTTATATTGTCAAGAGAAGTTCTTCCATTGGCATAAGTAGCATCTTCACTGAAGCACTATATTGGCTGCACCACTGTAGCATTTTAAGTGTAACTAAGCCCTTGTAGAAGAAAAATCCTATTTTAAGGTTATGTAGGAATTACAATAAAGAGTAATATTGTAATAGTTTAAGTGTTAAATGTATTTTGTTCTGTATGACTGCTTCTTGGAGCAGCTGGTTTTGGAACCCACAAGGAGAGAGGCTATTCTTGATTTAGTCCTAAGTGGAGTGCAGGATCTGGTTCAAGAGGTAAATGTAACTGGATCGCTTGGAAATAGTGACCATAATATAATAAAATGTAACATCCAGTGGTGGGAAAAACACCTCAGCAGGCCAACACTACAGCATTTAATTTCAGAAAGGGGAACTACACAAAAATGAGGACGTTAAACAGAAATTAAAAGGTACAGTGACAAAAGTAAAATCTCCGCAAGCTGCATGGAAACTGTTCATAGACTCCATAATAGAGGCCCAACTTCAATGTATACCCCAAATTAAAAAAACAGAGTAAGTGCCAAAAAAGTGCCACTGTGGCTTAACAACCAGGTAAAAGAAGCAGTGACAGATAAAAAGATATCTTTTTAAAAGTGAAAGTCAAATCCTAATGAGGAAAATAGAAAGGACCATAAACTTTGTCAAATTAAGTGTAAAAATATAATAAGAAAAGCCAAAAAGGAGTTTGAAGAACAGCTAGCCAGAAACTAAAAAAGTAATAATTTTTTTAAAGTAAATCAGAAGCAGGAAGCCGGCTAAACAACCAGTGGGGCCCTTGGACGATGGAGATGCTAAAGGAGCACTCAAAGATGATAAAGTCATTGCGGAGAAGGTAAATGAATTCCTTGCTTCAGTCTTCATGGCTGAGGAGATTGGGAAGATTCCCAAACCTGAGCCATTCTTTTTAGGAGACAAATCTGAGGAATTGTCCCAGATTGAGGTGTCATTAGAGGAGGTTTTGGAACAAATTGTTAATTTAATAGTAACAAGTCACCAGGACCAGATGGCATTCACCCAAGAGTTCTGAAAGAACTCAAATGGGAAATTGCGGAACTATTAACTGTGGTTTGTAACCGAGCCTTTAAATCGGCTTCCATACCTAATGATTGGAAGATAGCGAACGTGACGCCAATATTTAAAAAGGGCTCTAGAGGTGATCCTGGCAATTACAGACTGGTAAATCTAACACCAGTTCTGGGCAATATAATTGTATTGAAACTATAGTGAAGAATAAAATAGTCAGACACATGGATGAATATCATTTGTTGGGGGAAAGTCAACATGGTTTCTGTTAAGGGAAATTATGCCTTACTAATCTGCTAGAGTTCTTTGAGGGGGGTCAACAAACAGGTGGATAAGGGGGATCCAGTGGATATAGTATACTTAGATTTCCAGAAATCCTTTGACAAGGTCCCTCACCAAAGGCTCTTAAGTAAAGTAAGTTGTCTTGGGATAACAGGGAAGGTCCTTTTGTGGATTGATAATTGGTTAAAAGACAGGAAACAAAGGGTAGTAATAAATGGTAAATTTTCTGAGTGGAGAGAGGTAAATAGTGGGGTCCCCCAAGGATCTGTCCTGGGACCCATCCTATTTACCTTATGTATAAATGATCTAGAGGAAGGGGTAAACAGTGAGGTGGCAAAATTTGCAGATGATACCAAACTGCTCAAGATAGTTAAGACCAAAGCAGACTATGAACAGCTTCAAAAAGATCTCACCAAATTAAGTGATTGGGCATCAACATGACAAATGAAATTTAATGTTGATAAATGTAAAGTCATGCACATTGAAAAAAATAATCCCAACTATACATATAATATGATGGGGGCTAATTTAGCTACATCTAATCAAAAAAGAGATCTTGGAGTCATCGTGGATAGCTCTTTGAAAACATCCACTCGCTGTGCAGTGGCAGTCAAAAAACAAATAGAATGTTAGGAGTAATTAAAAAAGAGATAGAGAATAAGAGAGAGAATATCTTATTGACTCTATATAAAACCATGGTATGCCCACATCTTGAATACTGTGTACAGATGTGATCGCCTCATCTCAAAAAAGATATATCGGCATTGGAAAGGGTTCAGAAAAGGGCAACAAAAATGATTAGGGGTTTGGAACGGGTCCCATTAAGAGAGATGAAAAAGACTTGGACTTTTCAGTTTAGAAAAGAGGAGATTAAGGGGGGATATGATATAAAATCATGACTGATATGGAAAAAGTGAATAAGGAAAAGTTATTTACTTTTTCCCTGCTTGGCCGCTAGGCTAATGTGAGCAACAGTCTGGTAAGTATAAACATCACCTAGCAGGGTGTGTGTGTGTGTGTGTGTGTGTGTGTGCGCTTATTCTAATTTCTTTATTATTGTATTCTTAATAAGCACAGCATATTGGTTTTTCCTCTATAAAAATCCTATGTGCTTCTTATAAAGCATAACACCCTTAATAATTCCTATATGTAAAAGCAGTCTAATTGCTTACATACCATGTAGCAACCTATTTTCCAAAGCCCTTCTTGCAGAACTCTGTGGTGTACTGTACCTGTTTGTGGTTATTTTTCTGTCTCCCAGAATGAAAGTGTAAAATATCAGACCTGGGGTTATTGCCTTAGGCTCTCACATATCAGCTACATTTCAGCCTTTAGTGCGATTACATTAAGTTAAGGTTTTGTGGGAGTAACAGACCACTAAGTATAGCAACCTTAATAACCCATTTACTTATGTTCACCTATTTTCCCCCATGCTTGTTCGAAACAAATAAGCAATACAGCCTGCCAGTCTTATACGCCTATAATATCATTTTACCTCTAGCAAGTATTAAAAATCACCCACAGGACATGAGTCAGGATCAGAAGATCAGGTCAGAGGTCAACATTCTTGCTGGCTTCCATTACACTGTCAAAATGAAAACAAAGTACACCAGAAGCAGATGATTGCCAAACAAATATTACAGAGCCTCAGCTGTAAATCTAGTGCCAAAAGACAAACTGTGAGAAACAGCCAGAATGCAGATGCCACAGTGTTGAGCATGGGGCAGACAGACAGGGAGCAAGTAGCTATTCCTCTGCACAGGGAAATATCCACAGATCCATTTTTATGGGTCTTCCCCTTCTTGCAGCTTATTGCAGGCTGACACAAAGATTTGGAATGGCTGCATGCTTGAAGTGGAGTGGAAAAATAGATCTGTGGATCACCAACGTAAAGACAGTTTTTAAGCCTATGTGCAGAGTCAGGACCTATGAGATTTATTAGATTCCAATAAACAGGATTGACAGGACTAGTTTTCTGACTTTACCTTCTGCAGACAGGATCCACTAATAGACCTTCCTTGCAGAGCAACATATAAAGAAAATGTCTTCAAAGGTATCACAGTGACAAGCATGGGATAGTCAGACAAGGATTTGCCTACAACATACTACCAATGGTCTAAAAGAGGAGACTACATCTAGCACAGTGTACCTCCAATGTGTTTTATTTTATTTAATAATGCATTGTTTTAGTTCCTATTTGTGGCTAGTTGTGTCAGCACAATGGTCATTATCCATTATTGATGACAGGAAGCATGTTCACATAAACTAAGAGCTTTTACCTGACCACAGTTGGAAACAAAGTCCTACCTGACCCATGCACTGGTGAATAAAAGGTGAGAGGTGATATGGTTGCAGATGCATTCTTTCCCTATTAATCAGAGATTAATCTTAGACCCTAAGCATGTATGCCTGTTATTGAATTGTGTTGACACTGCCCGAGTTAGTCTGTAAGCTGTATACAACTGTTTGCAGAACTCAACATTTTCTAAGCAGCTATTATACTAATACATCTTAAAATCTAAATCTGCTGATTGTATTAGCATGAACTACGTACATTTTATAACAAACAAATGAAACAGTGATGCAGGCCCCTTTGCTAATAAATCTATTGCCTCAACTATCCACTAAAAACAATGGATATTTTTTCCTGTAATTTTAGATATATCATCTCCATTTTCTGTCCTGTCTTTACAGGAGGGTCACTTTCTTTTTAAAGTTAAATTTGTGTTTGCAAAAGGTGACAGTTTGATAGGCCCAGTCAATGGGATCCTTTTTATTTATCCATTAAGTACAATCTAAGCAGTGACTATCTGACCACTTTGACCCATTAATAGACCTTAATCTTCTGAATGAATGGATCACATTTACAGGGTGAGAAGAGAAGTCAATAGCAGGGTCCTTTGCATTTTGTGTGATGACTAGAGGGGTCAGTTGGGATGTGAATGCCTATTCATTAAGAACTGAACTACAATCACAAGTTATTTTAGGTAAAGTAGCAGTAAGTACTGATTTCCTATTTGTTCCTCTATTGCATGTCCTCCCCTCCCCCCTCAGAGAGGTAAAAATGTTATGCAACAATAAGAATAGAGGGTTAGCAGAATATTCAGTTGGACATATTTAGTTGTTCGGCAATCCTCAGCATAATAGCTGTAGCTGTTGGAACCTCTTACAATACTTGATTTCCTCTAGTCTGTCTTTCAATGAACTTAACCTTTCCCCCACACACAATCAGAGAATACACCTTCCTTTTATATTTTCTGTGTAATTTGCTAAATAAGTGTCAGAAGGTTTGGCGAGAGTGACTGCAAAGTGAGGGCAAATTTGTGAAACTGGGTCCAAGTTTGCACCATGATCTAACGGAACATATTTTGTATTCCCTCTCCCTCCTCTTGCAAAAAGAGGCAACCACCTTGACCCCATGAATTGCAAAAATATTGGATTTCATCGGGTTAAAGATTAAGAAACCACACAGATAGCCATAATAACATATACTAGAGTAATACAACATCATAGCATTTTAACATCAAACATGCTAGACTTATTAGTATGCTACGTTCAGGGAGTCTGTGGCAATTCACTTCTTCTGACACCACTCACCAGTGGTTTAGACATAGGTTCAAGCCACAGTGTCAGATCCAGATGCAAAGTTAAAGTTTTAATGGCAGCAGCTTGGTTAAAGCTCCGCCCGACTGTAAGGAGTCAATAAAAAAAAACAAAAAATAAAAGGACTTACAAGTAGAATACATAACAAAAAAAAAGCAAAAAGGCATTATTCAGGGTATGTCTTCATTGCAGAATTAATTTGCACATTGTCCCAACCCCTGTCCATAAAAAAGCCTTATACTCACAGAGGGTGGTGCTTTTAAATTCTAGGTGGCTGGCAGGGACTATATGCTACAGATCAAGTTAGCTCACTTTTCCTCAGCTGTTAACACAATCACTCTGCGCTGTGTTATTTTGTACTGTAACCACTGCACACAAGAGGCATTAACACTGCAATGGGAACATAGCTATAGGCCTTATTAATCTTAACTCCACATAAATAGCGACAGGAGATTAATTATTGACCCTATTTATAGTGGCAGGTATTTCCTTTCTGATTGATCAGTTCTCTCTTCAGTTGGACACATTACAATACCTGTCTTCCTGGACCATGGCTAGGCTTCTTTGCTTTCCAATACCTGCAGTAAGAGCTGACTCCTACTGAAAATGCACGGCACAAAGCCATAAAAAATTTATTCCTCCATCTCACAGTCCCCCAACTCCCTTAATGTATGGATGAGTTCTTCCTTAGCGGGCCTGACATTGTTCAGCTGGAAAACAACTTGACGGGGACAATCACTTGTCACTTGATTACCTGATCTGAGGACCTCAGGATTCTTCATTGCGCTGTAATATGAAGGCTGCCATGTATCAATGTGTTCAGAAATAATGAAATAATCCTTGGAACAGGAACATGTAGCTGAGTGTTCTACATCTGAGGAGAGTGACCAAGTGACAGAATCGTTCTCCTGCTCTCTGGGAGAACGACACCCAAAGTGTGTCAGACAGTGGAACAGCCTTAACAGGTGAGACTGAGACCCCCCCACATTGGACTATCCCACTACCCAATAGTTAGGATTCTCCCCTGAAACATGGGATAGCCAAGTTTAAATCTTTGCTTCATATCAGTGAGGGTGTTCTTCCCCATTCCAAATGAGTGTCTGCACAGGTAGGCTGATAGTTATAAGTTGGATATCACCTGCTGCTGCTAGGCTGATACACTCACAAGCAAAACCTGTTTGGTAAGTTAATTTCAAATTTGGAAGAAGATTTGGATCATCTGAAACTGCATTTTTCAATGAACTAACTACAATTAGAAAAAAAATGACCCAGCTCTAATGATATATACACGGGTAAGCAGATGGGGAGGCAGGAGGGGAAGCAAAGGAGAAATCTGCATTGGGTTTGGTGGTTCAAAAGGACCTGCAGCTCCCGGCCACCATTACTTCCCTAAAAGCAGAAACATTGGTCATCTCTGTTGTATTTGCCATGTAGAACATCTAGGAGTCTTGCCTTTTCCAACAGGTTTTAATGCTTTTTATGACAGCTGAGTGTACTCGTATCTTTGCACAAAACTATTCAATGAACATTATGAGATTGACCATACGTGGAACCTGCTAATGAAGATAAATAATTTCTAGGGTTGTTTCCCTCCAAGAATAAAGTATTACGAATTTCTTCCTTTACACCTTTATTTTCAGTCTGTCACATGCAAGTAGTGAAGTCAGAATGAACACTTTCCTCTTTGCAAAGTGGGATATTGATCACAGCTCTGTTTCTGCAGCTGCATTATTTCATCCTCTTGCTTTATAGGATGATCTACACTTCTCTGGGCACCTTACCAGGTTCAGGTGCTTCCCCTCAAATGCAGCAATTTCCTAGCAATGGTTCTGGAAATAATGGCATCATTTTATGTGCTAGTAATGAAAATGTCACACTTATTTATTCATCAGTATGAGACCGCATCTCTCAGCCAAGGTGCTGATGCATGGGTGAATGCCACTTATCAGTTTATTTCACCACACATGATGTATTGTGAGCACAAAAAGGATGCCAGCATATCTTGACTGTTCAACGGATGGATATTTTTTATGAGAAAATTTTCACAGCATTTTGTAAATCTATTGACTAGCCACTACAGCTGCAACTCACTTCTAGAAGAGGTCCATAGACCTGTTTGCTGCTTTTACAATGAGTTGCATGCTATATCTGGCAGACATCCAGCAGCACCCTACAGATCAAGGAGCCCAGAAACACAGACTCCTGCTATGAGGAGGAGATAGTGGAGACATGTAGTGGGGGGAGTGTGGGTGCGGGAATAAAGGGGGTCTCAGAGCTGGATCTGGCCTATAGGGAGCTGAAGGCAGGATCCAGGCATAAGAGACTGCCTTCATAATTCTCCACAGAAACCCAGCTTGGAAGCAAGACGACCCTCAGCTGCATGGGGGCCCCCCTGTGTAACAGGAAAGAGGGCAATACAAGGATTGCCTCAGGAGTAGCGTCCTCTCATAAATTAAACCACAAAGTTCCCTAATTTGGGGCCTTACCGTAAGTTAGGCCATCCAGTTACCCAATCTGTTGCTAGTAAAATAAGGCTTCAAAATGCACCATATAAGAAATCAATAGGTAGGGTCTGGGGAAAGGTGGCCTCTCCATATTAGGAAGCAAAGAGGTCGGGTCTGGGAAGGGGTGATCCTCACCATATTAGGAAACAAAAGGATGATTCGGAAAGAAAGGGATAGGGCGGGTACCAAGAGAAGGAGAGGAATAAAAGATGCTGTAACCATAACTCAGAGCTCACTTCGTTGGTCGCGAGGCAGAGGGGAATGAGCAGTCTGAATGCTGTAACTGAATAAATCGCTTCTTACCACTCCACCCGGCTTCGTCCATCATTCGGCCCTGCAACAGGGAGGATGAGTCAGCTTTATCATGAGCTGGGATCTTTTTGAAACTTCACTGTAGTCTAGCCAGTCCCAAGAGCTAAGCACGGAGAAGCTTGTAAAGGGGACTGAATAAATGCTCTAAGGGATGAAAGCATGTTTCCTCTCCCCTCCCTCCACACACTCTCTCTCTCTCTCACAAAACTTCACCGGATACCTTGCAAAAGGCTAGTGCCATATGGGCCTGGGAAACTGTCAAAGGCTTTTCTCCACTCTGGTACTCCGATTGCAGAAGGTGGGGGCCTGCAAAGACTTTAAATGCCTTGCCTCTATAGGCTCTGCTTACAAAAACTTCCCCAGAGTCACAGATTCACTGACTTTGATGGAGGGCTAGTTGCCACAATCAAGTGATTTATCCCTAAAACTAGGGTGGGAACACTTGAATTCTCCCTCCAGGGATACCCCAAACTCCTTTGCCCCAAAAGAGCTTGAAAAATGAAAAGAGAAAAACAAGCTGCAATCTCTGGTAGCTGACCGCCCAGTTTCAGGCAGGCAAATACACACACAGAGACTTGTGTTATTTTCCAGGATACAAGAATCAAATCACCACCTTAAAAAGGTGATTTTTATTAATACAACAAAAGATATACTTGATAAAGCATACTTGGTTGCTAGATGTTACAGAGCATCTAAAGAAAACAAATTAAAACACAGAAAATTTCTGGGAACAATTCTTAGATGGTGAATGGGGTTGGGGAAGCATAGATTTACACAGAGCAATTCAAACCAAACCACAAAATAAAGAAAAATACCCTAATCATGACTAGATTCACTTTTTCCCTTTATTTACTCATGATCTTCTCTTGGCTCAGTCCACTTCCATGCCCCGAATTCCTTGGAGGCATGGTAGTCCTGCCGCGATGTAAAACCATTCTGTGTCTCTCCACTCCTGGTTTGACTCTCCTACACAAAGAAAGCAGGCAAGGTATCTATATCCAATTCAAATTTCAGAACTCTATCCCCATTGGTTCGTCTGGCCCCCTGCCAAGACCCCGGCTAGCTACCTGAGTTTAACCCCTTAGTCACCGGGTGCTGGCCAGGACTCTTCCTGTCCATTACAGAAGCTTTGGGACATAAGCACCAGATGTGCTCTCTCCTCTCTCTCTTCACCTTTGTTTCACTCAGGAGTGAGATCAGCTAAAATCATCACTGTCCATGGAAGATACAGGTTGTACCTCCCTTAACTGGGATTCCCTGGTGCAGCAACATCCATGAAGGATGGACGGCATGGCAGGGGAGTTCTGGCCCTACTGGAACTCCCTAGCCCCAGCGGCTAGGGAACTGTAGAATGGCCACAGCTGTGGACCTTTGGGAGCTCCGGCTGTGTTCTGGCTCCAGAGGCCAGGGAATTCCAGCCCCAGCCCCAGCAGCAGCCAGGGAGGTCTGGCCCGGGCCACGGAGCTCCAGCCCCATCCCGCTACTCTGGCCCCAGCTGCATAGCCAAGTGGCTGAGGAGCTCTGCCTCAGCTGCACAGCTCTGGCCATGGCACGCCAGTCCCAGCAGTAGTGGGGCCAGGGAGAGCCTCGGGGAGCTGAGGCAGCAGCTGGGGCAAGCTGGAGCAGCACAGCCACAAGGGAAGGGACCTTCCCTGGTCCAGCACCAGTCAAGTCCCGAGGGTGCCAGACCAGCGAGGTCTAATCTGTAGTGCCAAGTCTGAATGCTATTGCCCAGAACTCATACCCATGGAACTAGGGGATAAAATTTTATTTTTTCATGCAACCTCCCTATTGCTCTTGGCAGGCGATACTCACCATGGCTGGGACTGAAGAGTCATGCTGTGCAGAGGCATTCCAAAGCTGAAGTCCCAATGAGCATGTCTTATTAATTTAATGGGAACAAGCGCCAGGTGTTCCGCAAGTTAAGTTTTGCTTTTCACTGAGACTCAATCCAGTAATAAAGCTGTCTGTTCTAGCTGTCATTGCTGCTGCTGCTATGGCCTTGAGAGGTGGCCTCTCTGTATCCATAGAATGCCTGACCTCGAGGAAAAGGAGCAGGAAGACCACAGTTCGAGAGGACATGTTCCCAGAGATCCTGTGAGCCAGTCTTACAACAGACAATGGACAGAGGGCCTATAGGGTGAATATTTCAGACAGTGTGCAGAAGCGAAGAGCAGACAAGAGAAAGGCCCAGGGCTATCGCGGGGCACTAGAATGCAACAAGGGTTCTCAAGAAGCAAATACAAATGCTGCAAACTATTGTCACAAGTCCAACAATTATGGGCTCCCCTCCCTATGCAGTCAATGAAGAACTTAATTTTGTTACTTCAACACACATACCCCCACATTCCGCACATCATGGGCTGCATTTCTCTACCCCTGCCACTCCGGGGGGTGGGAAATGTTGCATGATAGGATCTTGTCCCCTTGTTTCCTGCATGACTTATTTCGGCCCCACAATCCATTGCAAAACTTTCCCAAAAAACAGTCTGCTGCATGGTGATGTGTGGCACGCTGTGACATCTATCCGTGGTGCACTGTACTGTGCATCAACACAAGCAATTCTTGCAAGTATGTGCAGCTCTGATGCCAGCAGCCAAGAATGCATGAAGAAGAGTGATATACTAGTGGTGGTGGCTTTATGCTTGTTTTGAGCAAAATGTATAGTAGATAAATAGTAAATATAGTCTGTCTTGTCTGTTTCTTTGTGCTGTGCCTTTGTCATCCCACCTATACATACCTACCCAAAATTATACTCAGGAAAAGTTCTTGGACACATTCACACACTTCTTCTGTTTTTGGTGATATTTATGCTTATAAACGTGTTAATGGAAGGATAAATTCACATCTATGAACCTCAATCCCATAACAAGTTTTTACCTAGCTCATAATACTTTCTGTTCGTTAGTTTAAGGAATGGTTTTATGATCCTAAAATGATATAATTCACTTTAATGGTAGATTGTGTTTTGGTAGTTATGGAGGCATGTTTCTGCAATATACTACCTAGAAATATTTCTCAGCTCTGTGGCTACTACAGCCTCAACGTGTCCTAAATTTCAAAGAGATCACAAATCTGTCCTTCATTTGCATGCAGAAGCAATTTTACACATTAATATAAAAACTATGCCATTTTGCGTGCATTAGTATTGTATAAGCACAGTTTACTAGTACGCATATAAACATAGAATATGTACCTGTAAATTATATTATTTGTACATAAAAACCAGTGCCTAGATAAATAAATAATAAAGGTGTACATGGAAGAGATTGTGTGTACACAGACCAGGCTGTGTTTGGAAATTTTGACCTATGATGTTTAGGGATGGATGGGTTCTTCACTCTTCTAATGTTAGTTTACTTAGAGACTAGCAGGAAAAATACTTTTTTTTTTTTTTTTTTTTTTTTGCAGCCAGTTCTTAGCATTGTTTTGTCTCAGAGAGTGAGATACTATCAGAGGAAATTTTTTTGCAAAAAAATCCACGGTCATATGCACATCCTTCCATATCTTTGGCAGCAGCTATCTAACATTTTGTTATGTAGCCACATTATGGTGTTACATTGCATAATGCATGCAATGATGTGTCTAAATTCATAATTAAATACTCTCTCATGGATGCCCTGCAAAAAAAGGCAATCATCACACACCTGCACTTATTGTAGAATATTCCAGATGAGGTAGAAGGTGGACCAACAGAGTGGCAAACAGAACAAGTGGCTGTGAAATTTGTGAACAGCTGGTAAGTCATGGCTTGATGATATATGAATTGCCCATGAACAAAACAGTTCATTCCCATATGCAGTTTGTTTTCATTCCAAATCTGAAACTAAAGGAAAGATCTACCAGTAGATTTATGTAGTCAAAACATGCATAGAGAGAAAATGACAGAAGACTAGAAACCTTTCTCTCAATAAAAATAAACCTCATAAACTTCTCTTCTAAGTACTAATGCTCTAGAGATTAGACTGTGATAATTATTTTTAAAAATAAATACAATTATAGTGTTATGCCAAAGTACCAATTTGAGGATTAATTTTTTTTCTGAATTAAATTGTACCTTGGTTTCAGTCTTACAAATGTTAAGAAGTTTTAAGTAAAAAGGTTTTGGCTGCCGAAGG
The DNA here is from genome assembly GCA_019425775.1 of Rafetus swinhoei. Classification (NCBI taxonomy): domain Eukaryota; kingdom Metazoa; phylum Chordata; order Testudines; family Trionychidae; genus Rafetus; species Rafetus swinhoei. The sequence goes on from CM033449.1 coordinate 47,017,399, forward strand.
GTAGGGCAGAAAAGTAGGCCTTAAAGTGCACCTAAATTACCTTTAGCTATAGAGGTTGGCAATGGTCACTACTGAAAATCCACTGCACTTTGACAGGACAGGACATATTTTCAGCCTCAGTCTCCAAATTTGACCCTGCATTAAATACACAAATAAATATATCGACACAACTAGGTAAAACCATTCTAAGGCAACATGAAGACTTCACACATAGCTCCCTGTCCCTCCCAAAATAATATGGTAATGGGGCTCAGGCCCACAAGGCAGGAAGAACAGCCTAGGAGAGACAACCTTTGGAAGTCAAACAAACAGAGACCAGGCTGGGCTCCAAGATCTGTTGGGTTTCCTTCAATAATGTAAGTTGAGTCTGTTCTATTGCTATAGCTCATGAGGAAAAACACTTCACACTCAGCTTGTAGTGAAACATAAAATTATGTGTAGAGCCTTTCAAATTTTCAGGTCTCTGCTTCATATACATGGATATCCATGGTTCATTTTGTGGATACTGGAGCAAATACAGATACTACAAAAAGGGCTCTACCAACCTATAATGCTGTTGCACCCATTGACCCAAGTCTCTGCACTACCCCGTAGCCTTTTCAACCGCTGCACACTCTCGTCTCTTCGCCACGAGATCCTGCCCTCCACCCCATTGGTGCCTGCATTGCCCTCCCGCAATGCGAGCCCTTAGGGCTTTTAAAAGTGAAGTGACGGGGCCAGCCATGGACCCCTGCAGGGTGGATGAGTGGCCAGAGTCCCTCACCCACCTGCTTGGTGCTTACCAGAAAGCAGAGTCGGGCACTCCTGTGGAGAAGCAGGGTTGGGATATGGGTGCTTGTCCTGCCCCTCCCAGTGCTCACCAGGGAGCAGAGCACTCCTGCAGAAGAGCATGGTCAGGGCACGTGTGCTTGTCCTACTCCACCCTGCCTGGCACTTACCTGGGAGTAGGGTCAGGACACATGTGCTTGTCCTACTCCCTGGTAAACACCTGGCAGGGTGCAGTGGGACAGACATTCATATCCCGGCCACAGGACTCCACAGTAGCACCCCAACCCCTCTCCCAGATAGGGACGAATGGGAGATGCACCTGTGCCCCAACCACTCTCCTCTACAGGAGCTTCCCAGCCTCCCTCACTGATAGGAGCACCTGGGCAAGGCAGAGCGGGACACGCGTCCCTTGAACACACCCATACCGATGCTGCTCCTGAGAGCAAGATACTGTAAGACTACTTGCTGCTGAGGTGCAGATACACATAAAAGGCAGGGAGAAGATTGTGGATTGTATGCACATTGAGTCCAGTGGATGGGGATCGGATGTGCTGCCGCATTTTTATATTTGTGGATGGCTCTAATTAGGTGTGGTTTCTTGCTATTAAATCAATTTTCTCTAATGTGGTGCACCATTTGCTAATGAATATTTCTTTTAAATAGTCTATTGGCTACTATTGGTCATAAGCTCTTACCAACGGGAAGAAACAAAGGATGGCAGTCAGAGCTGCATGGTAAATTGCCGTAACTATGGCACTGTAATCAGGTTCATCTCTGTTACAGTGGATTCTCAATCTGGCAATTTTTAAATTAAGATTGGATTTTCTTCTAAGAGATCTGCCCTAGAAACTCTTCTGGGGAAGCTCTATGGTCTGGGTTATGCAGGAGGTCAGACTAGATATTCAAAGCCTTCTGGCCTCAGAATCTTATAAACTTTATAGGACCAGGTCTCAGAGGAGTGTCATTGGTTTAAGTGGCAATAAACGTTGGAGCAACTGAAAAGGCTATTATAGTAATCATTTTGGACTGGAACAACTTCAAAATGCATTGTATAATAATAATGGAATATTTGTGGGAAAAATAAAATAAAGCATACAGCTATGAGTTTGAATTCCAACGTATTTCAGGAATTAATGAAGTCCCTAAAATCAATGTAAAAATGGATATCTACTTGCTTTATCATTTCTAAGAGAATCATATCTAGGCATCAGAAGGATGAAATAACTTACCCAGAAAGCAATTTCTGATAGAGTTTGCAGAGACAGCCTTATGTAGACATATATATATATATATATATATATATATATATATATACACATATTAGAGGACAAAAATAAAAGAATGCATGAGGAATTGGAACACATTTTAGAACTAAGTAGGGAACAATCATAGGATTATACCCTATATATGATTTCACTGTGCTGAGCATGGAGAACAAAAGTTGCATTCATAGATTATCAAATTGGGGAAATATCTGGGAAAGATTTTTCTCTATCTCTTTAGACACAAACTCTGGCTGCAGTAGTCCCATTGAGGTTAACATGTCAGATTCACTTCTGCGAGAACTAGACTATTGGCCATCCAACCAGCCCTAAATCCACCAGGAATGGGGGCAGCACTGTAAAGTCAATAGCTGCTGGCAAAAGATTCACTCAACATCTGCACATTTCCAGATTAGATCAGGATCTTGGTCACAGTCCCTTGACCCCAATCTTCACAAGTAATAGGACCAACTGGGGGTGGAGGGAAGGAAGAGAGAACATAGCTTTGCCCTAGAGCATAAGCAGAGGATCAGCATGACTCTTGACTATATGGAAAGAAAATTAGATACATTCTTTTCATGCTACTGATTGCTACATCCCATTACTTTAAGCAATTTGCTAGTGAAAGTAAAAGTAAAAAAAGTCTCCTTGTTTCCATAGTCCCCAATAATAACTGTGAAAAGAAAATTCAGTGGATTTTCTAATTTATAATCATTGTTTCCAAATACATATCTACACATGCACGTATGTTTATGTAAAAGTTTCAGGTACCAGGAGTTAGCTGCAAGTTGTTTAGAGTTCCAGTTTTGAATTGCAGATTAGACCTCCCTGGTCTAGCACCCTCAGAACCTGAGGGAATCTGCCAGGCCGGGAACATCAGGGCTCTGCCAGGGGCACTGCCTGCCCCCAGCCCCATTACTGCCCCATGGCTGATAGCCCTGGTGGCTGCCAGCCAGGCTGTGCTCCCGGCCCCCAGTGGCTGGTAGGCTGGCCAGGCTGCACTCTACTGCCAGCCCTCAGTGGCTGCCAGCTGGGCTCTGCTGCCACCCTCAGGGGCTGACAGCCACCAGCCCCTCTGCCACCATCCACTGGGGCTCACTGGTCCAGCAACATCAATAGTCCTGCCATACCCCAGATGTTGCCAGACCAGAGAGGTTCAACCTATACTGCGTTGGCAACTGTATATAATGACCCTTCTCCTGCCTCCTCCTGTACCCTCTGTAAGGGAGGTGTCCATATATTTTCAAGTCTTGCATGGGGAAGGTTTGTAGGATGGGGTTTAAATGCTTACAGAATTAAAAGCAAATCAGCCATTCAAAAAATAATCATCAAAATATGACTCAGATTCTGAATATTTTTAGGAACAATCTCTATTTCTTTAAATTGATCATAGTTCTAGCTAGGACCAATGTTGTATTCCATGGTGAAAATGCTCATATGAATTCAAAACCTTTTAAATGAAAGTCTGGTTCAACTAAAAGTTAGCCTGCAAAGCTTCTTGTAATGGAAACTGCACAGTCATTTTGAATACCTCATAACATGCAATGTATTCTGAGTATCACAAGATGTATTGTTGTGGAAAGAATTTCAAGAAGCCACATTGAACAGTTTTGTTGCCGAAATAAAAGCCACCGACAGACATTAATTTATTATATTCTTTTCTCATTAACCCTCCTGATACTGAGGCAGATTTAGAGGCCAATGGGCCAGTATGAATGTGCTTCTGTGTTTTAGCTCAGCAACAGGCCTTTCGCCAGGGAAGAACAGCAAGAGGGCAATGCTTTGCCTAAGGTTAAACAAGTTTCCCAAATTTCTACAAGTATGAATAAAATGATAGCAGGAACTCTAACATTAAACTAAGATTTCAGAAGTAAAGTGTTTATCATGGGCATTGCCTGGGCCTTGGCTGCAGAAACCTAATGCTGTGATATTTTATCATAGACACTCTGGGAATAATGTAGTATCAGTTGGATTTTGTGCTCATCTCAGTATAATGTTTGGGTAAATCCACTGAAGTCAAGTGAATTTCATCAATGCACGTAAAAGCTGGACCAGGGCCTACATTTTCACAAGCCCATGCATCATTCCTCTTCAAGGAAATAAGTAACAGTTGCAATCTGTACTATACAGTGTTTAGTTTTAAACAACTCCATCCAATTCTCAAACCTATCCATCTGCATAACTATCCATGAATTCAACCATAGCTTAGAACAACAATAGTCCCTAATGGGAACATTATTGCAGTTAGGGGGTAGGCTTCATCCAAGATGCAATTTTTTATTTTGATAAACTTCAGTCCATGTTCTTGGAGCAGTGAGCTTTTGAGCTCCCATGGCAGTCAGATCTTTTTGCTTAGTAGAACAGCCTGCTACAGTCATAGGATCAGCAATGTCCCTGGGTTTACACATCTTAGGATTGTGAGGACATTTAAAAATAGTTCAGGTAATAATTGCCCACTTTCACTTGCTTTTGTTTAAAAGTTGGTGATACTGAAGGTCAGATAGACAATTATCATCTCAGGTTAACTACAAATACAGGAAACTGTATTCAAAGGGTATGTCTGTCTACACTGCATTCCTCTTTCGAGAGAGGAACACAAATGCAGCCAAGTGAAATTGCAAATGAAGCGCGGATTTGACTTTCCTGTGCTTCATTGGAATAATCGCTTCCGGCCGCTATTTCAAAATACCCTATTTCGAGATAAAAAAATGCCGTGTAGATGCAGTTATTTTGAAAGAAACCCCTTCTTTCAAAATAATCCTTAAGGGGTTTCTTTCAAAATAACCACGTCTACATGGCATTTTTTAATTTCGAAATAGGGTATTTCGAAATAGGGGCCGGAAGCAATTATGCAAATGAAGCACGGGAAATTCAAATCCGCGCTTCATTTGCAATTTCACTCGGCTGCATTTGCGTTCCTCTCTTGAAAGAGGAATGCAGTGTAGACGTACCCAAATAGTAAAGCACCTTTTGAGAGTACATACCTAGCAGAGGTAGGACTCTGTAATAAACATGATTTACAGAGAGTAGAGGTGCAGGGCAGTACATAATGAAATTCAGTTTTGACTGCCTTGTTAATACCTTCATCATCTCAGTAGGAAACAGATGAAAATAATGAACAAAAATAATGGCTTACAATGTTTGACTTCAACAGGACAGTAAAAATTTATTCATTAAATAATGTTAAATTGTTTAATAAAAGCAGACCACAGTAGGCTGCATGAAGAACACAATTCTGTCATCATATAATAAATAAACTAATTAACAATTGGAATCTTATACACAGCAGGGAAATACAAGTGCAGGTAGAAATTAATTTAATTATTTTTGAAAAGGAAAACAAAAACAAAAACAAAAAAATGAGCAACTAACCTCAAAGCATTTGGATTAATAAACTCCATGAGCCATTTCTAATTCAAGAATCACATTTGTAGGAGAGTGACTTTTTTCTGTAATTCATTAACCCATCATATATAGGTGCTGGAAATTGGGATGCTGGGGATGCTGCTGCACTCCCTGTCGTGAAAGTGTTTTCCATCATATGCAGAGTTTACTGTTTGATGGTACTGAGGAACATTGATCCACTATAAAAATTGCTCCAGCACTCCCGCCTTCAAAGAGGTATATTCGGACAGTCCATAACTTATTAAAAAAATAAACAGCAAATTTGCCATGGATTTAATCTTGAATGAAGATTACTTTAATGTATTTTAAGATACTTTATTATCAGATAAAAGTGTTATGAATGCAGCACTGGTTATGCACAATATTTCATTTTTTGTCATGTAACAGTCTGAATTTCTATTTGTCCGAGGAAAACAATCTTTGTAGCTGATAGATGTTAACACTGACAACAAACTCATGAACTGCATCTACTCCCTCAGTTTGGTGTACACAGACCAAGTCATTTTCAGCAACTGTTACAAAAGAGAAGAGTGAGGGGGAGATTTGATAGCAGCCTTCAACTACCTGAAAAGTAAATGGGGGGAGGGTTCCAAAGAGGATAGAGAGAGGCTGTTCTCAGGGGTTGCAAAGAATGGAACAAGGAGCAATGGTCTCAAGTTGCAGTGGGGGAGGTCTAAGTTGAATATTAGGAAAAGCTATTTTACTAGAAAGCTGATGAAGCACTGGAATGGGTTACCTAGGGAGGAGATGGAATCTCTATCCCTAAAGGTTTAAATCCTGGCTTGACAAAACCCTGGCTGGGATGATTTAGTTGGGATTGGTTCTGATTTTGGCAGGGGGTTGGACTCTATCTGCTGAGGTCACTTCCAGCTCTAAAAACTGTTCTCACGAATTGTAAACAACAAATTATTTCCTAGTATAGATATACTCTCAGTAAGTAAAAAGATGAAGTGATGTTCTGTGCATGGCAGAGTCCAGTGATTCCCCTTTCCATTAAAATGCATTCAATATATTCTGCAAAGCTGAATAACAGAAGTTAATACTTGCTGTACAACCAGGAGGAAAGAGACAAAATGGTTGCAACTAGCAGTTCTTTTTGAGGTTACAAAAAAACTCTGTGGGTGGGAAGTCGTAGTGTGCTACAATGCTAAGCATTTTCTTTAATATGTAGAAAGGGACTGCAGAGGATGGACATTTGCAGAAAATATTTCTCAACTCTTTAACAAACACTATGAAGCCCAGAGATGCAAATCAATTGCAGGCTCGCCCTGTCTTTTTAGATATCCACTAAAATGATTATATTTTGGAGGCATGTATTTTTGTTACTAGAAAGCCGATGTTACTCTGTACTTCTACCAGGTTTCATAATGTTCCATAAAAATACACTTTTGCTTCCCCTTCCTCCCCCACTGTATCTCACATTTCTACAAATCATTCCTCCATTTTTGGAGTTGCCAGGATTTTTTTTTAGATTGTGAATTGGCATGCTACTGCATGAAGTGGTGCATAGAATTAGAAGGCAGGTTTTGTAGTAAATTAGCAAACCATTCACCTATTGATTCAATATCTATGAACAAAAAAGAATATAAAATCAAACAAAAAAGAGGAAGAAAATTCCTTTGCAAGAAAATACATTCAGATAAATGGAATTCAGATGCTGTAATGGAGTCAGCACTTTATTTCACCATTCACAGACTTTACTGCTTTAAAATCTTATTAGTTAGTGATAAACATTTATACAATTTGAAGTGTCCATCTAAAATGGACCACATGGAACTATCAAGTCTCTTTACACAACAGATATTACCTTTGGCATTCCTTAATGGCCTTGCTTTATGGTTGTTTGTTGAAAATTCAATCTTCATTTGTAGTTATTTCTGTTGAACTGTTCATGCTTCCATAATAGTAATTCTGATGGGCTAAACATTGAAGGGTAGATCTTCTATAAAATTTATGGACCACACACAAAATATCCATCTGCTAATTTTCATTTTATAATGGTTTATTTTCTCCTTAGTTCTAAAGTAGGATTAAAATCACTAGAGGTTTTATGATTCTTGATTGAACTATAAGGGGATATTTACTCAGAAGAAGAATTCCTTGACTATTCCTTTACTGGGAAAAAAACTTCAACACAACAGAAATCCCTCAAGTACAAACACCACAGGACCATACTTTCTTTTCAAGGCAGGCTTAAAGAAAGCTTATGTCATAACTGTCGTTATGGTCAATACGTTAAAATGATTTTGAAAATGTAAGTGCTAATTTTCATTAGGAAAAAATAATTTGGGGTCATGGCATAGCTTCTGTAAACTAATACATCTTGAAATCCTTCTGTCATGGGGGTATATACAGCAATCTAATGTAATGTTAGAGTTAATGTATCTACTGATGGCCGGTACCGATTGGCACCCTGGTGTTTTTCCATTTGGTGATCCAGGACAATGCACTACAGACATAGAATGAAGTGGGATTTATAGAATCATGTTGGGACAACTTGAAACAACTTGTCCTTGAGGTCAGGATGTCCCTAACCCCCTCCTCCTTCCCCCCATGAAACACAAGAGTTCCTGCATTGTAGATGAGGGAACATAGTTTGAGTTTCACTTTGACTTACTCTTGTGCTTGCTGGGAGAAGGAGAACCCTCTGAAAGTTACAAGGGCCACATTCACATAACACACTGATGAGGGTGCCCCTCCACCTTGGAATGATGCCCTGAGTCAAGTTATCTCCAGGAAGTAAACCCAGAACCACTGGATCTAAAAGTAGGAGCCTCTACTACTTGAGCAAATGAATTGAGTCCGTTAGCTGGGAGGTAATTGAGTCCATTAGCTGGGAGGTAATTCATGAACGCTTGTGTGTGGTCTAGGCACTACAGAAGAACAAAGGCACACTTGGCCAGTATGTTGCATCCATAACAACTCAAAGTTGTCATTCAAATGTGTAGAGATAGAGGTTTGTATAAGGAATTTATAAATATTCATCCTGCATATGCAGCTTGGTTCAAACATGTCACTGTGCATAAATCAACTAGAAACACTGAATTAGGGAGTTCAGTTGGAACTAATTTGCTTGGAACACATTTAAATACTACAGAGATGGGTGCTATAGAAAACCCTAAAATAGACAGATTGGATCCACTCCTTTGTTTTAGTTATTTGCTCACAAAACCCTCCTTCAGTCATCTTGCCTTATATTATCTATGGACGACTGCAAAGTGGATAGCATCTCTCAGAACCTAACTTCAGCAAATCTTTCTTCATGTTTTCATGTTTAGTGACCAAGCTAGGCTTGTGACTTTCTTTTGAAAGGTGTCACTTCAACCATTAGGTATTTTATAGGACTGGTGATTTAAATGACCCAGCATGCACATAGTACAAGCTGCCCCCTGGATTGCTGGGACAAAGATAATTCTCTTGGATAATTACTGCTTCAGAAGGGCAGTCTCCAGTAGACTTTGAAGTCCACTCCAGAATATCTCCCATTGCCTACCAAACCCCCACCGCCTCCTTTATTTCAACAGTGACACTAAAGCCTGTGAAATCATGGTAACAAGGCAATTTTTCTTGAGCATGGTGTCTGAACAACAATCACAGTGCTTGCTAATACTGAAGTGGAAGGTCATCTTGAATGAATAAGATTCTGGGAGAAAGCAAAATATATGTCCTGAAGTGGCTTTTGAAAGAAACCAACCAACAGAATTTAAATAAAATTACTTTAATTTAAATAAATCTGTTAAATGAACAGCTTTTTTGGTTGGTTGGTGGTTTATAAGTAAGTGTTTTGAATCAATCAGTTTTCTTTGCTGAACATATGAATTCATTAATGATTTAAAAATGTTCTTTCAAGGAACTCTGTAGACACATTGAGTTTGATTTAACAGCAATGGAGACAAGATTCAAACTGCTGAATCCCATAATGAGGATGAAACTTCTGGGGACCCAGAGCCTCCAAAAGATGGAGACAAAATGCAGTTTCGCAAGCTGTGTGTAAAGAAACAAACTATTTATGATGAAATAACAGACAAGCAGAAATGCAGGAAAGACTCAAACAGATGTTAATGGAGGCAAGATTCACAGTTGGTAGTAAAGAGCACAACAGTAAAAGACTCACCTCCCAGGTAACGGTGATAAGAGTTATAGTTTATAGGAGACAAAAATGTGATAATGATACATAAACCTCTTGAACCCATGAAAATAAGTATAACTCAGCTTGGCAACACTAATAAATGTCAGTTTTTATTTTCTCCTTCTTAATACCTTCTATTTATCTTACTAAAATTCCATTGGAACAGCATACTTTTTTACACGAAGGCTAACGGGATCACACATGAGAAGCTTGCAAAACAAAGGTCCAAGACAAATGAAGGGGTAAAAAAAGACAAAAGCAATATCTTCTAGTAAATAAATCTGCAGAAAATTACTCACAGATCACATCAGGGTGACAAAACTCAAATTGCTTTCAAACAACTGAATCGAGGACCAAAGAGAGGAATATATGTTTATGCCTCCTGCTTGCAGGCATATCCATGTCACCCCTTCTTCCAAATTTCTTTTTAAAAGAAACACCATTCAAATCAGTCTAATCCTCTGAAGCAGAACTTTCATCATTTTTAAAGAATCATTGATGGAACAAAGAACTGAGATTGAATGTGTGGCTGCTATTTTTTCCCCAGTGAGCACCTGCCATTCTTCTAAAGAAGGAAAGAAAAAGAATTTGTTGAAGGTGTATTCACTGTTCTCATTTGCATCAGAGAATAGCTCACTAATACCATCATATACTTTTTATAATCTCCTGCCTCTTCATTTCTCTTATTTTCTTTTTCCTTTTCTCTTTGGTAATGCAAATTCATTCCCTAACCAGAGTTAAGAAGCTAAAAAGATTTAGGTCATGATTAAATGCTCCAGTAGCAGTGACTATTAGCAGATGAAAACCTATGAAAAGAAAAGGGTTCAATTTCTCAGTTAACTATGAGAAATATCTGATTCCATTGGTTCTTTTTATTTATTAGAGGTATGCAATAGAAATAGTACGACTGGATAGTTTTAACAGCCAGTACATTTATACAAGACAATTTACATGTATCTTGTAAATTTGAAGTGGGTGGACCATTTACAATTTTTATGTGATATTGAAGAGCAGCATTACAGCACATTTATTTTCTTCAGGTCATAATATTGTAATGGGTTTGCTTGCAATGATTTGGCAGTAAGCTAAACAAGGCCTGGCTCAATCACATAGAATGATCATTGCCAAACCATGTGGCAAATTCCTTAGCTCACTTCCACTTTTCACAGTAGTGATTACTAAGCCCTCAGTGCATATTGTTGGTTGCCAGGGTCTGTCTAATATAGCTACACTAAGGCGCATCAGTTTCTAAAATGGCTAGACTAATGAGCCACACTGCTATAATGGTACAAGCTTCACTTTGCTATGTGCTCACAGGTAACAGTGTCTTGTCTGTCTGGCCCCACCATCTATTTTCTAGGGAATAGATGCTTAAGTAATGTAGATAATTACCAGACGCTTTGGTGAATGCAGGTACTGATACTCAATTTGTCATGTCATATTGGAATTGAAGCAGAACCTTGCCAGCTAAAACCATATTTGAATGAGATCTGACATGAATTGTGGAAATGCATTCACTGCTGTAAAAACACAGCCAGGACATCTGATACACCTGTCAGAGGTATAGGTTCTGTGCACTTTTGTTTTTTGGAAAAATAAAATGAAAATGTACATGCTTCATTTAAATCATTGCTCTGCGGTGCGGCTGGGGATGAAGGGTTGAGTATGCAGGCTTCCCTTGGGAGAGGAGACTGCTACAACCATCTCACCACAACAGGTTGGGGCCAGGTGAGAAGTGCTTTCCATGGCCACTGCAGCTCTTGTACATCTCTGCTGGCTGTGCCCACATGTCCCCTGGCTGGGGCAGGTCCAGGTTGGTCTGCCTCCTGCACTTCCCCAGCCAGAGTGAGGAATGAAGAAAACTGTTCACTTTCCCCTCACTCCCTGATGAAAGGGAACAACCAGCAACAACCCTGGCTGCTGATTTTGTCAGTTTGGTTTGATGAGAAGCAATCCCATTCCAGGCACATCATATTTTCCTGGCACAACCAAACACTTACCTTACTTACGTTATGATAAGAGGAAGCTCCAAACTGAATTTGGTGGCCCTAGCTCTTACCGTTTAGGAGGCATTCTTGAGCAAACATACAATCACTACAGATAGACAGACAGAAACTCTCTCAAATATGTAGTAGATACTAGTTTTACTTTGTGATGGTGTGTGGTCACAGTAGACTCCCTGGGTCTGTTTCTCATTGTTCTGATAAAGCCACTGACACTCGTTCCCTCTTGCTGTCTAGGTCTCCTCACTACCCTGTCTTGCTGGGCCAGATCTTCTGTGCCTTCTCTAGGGGAGACCAGAGCTGAGACTAACTAATACTAGTACACTAAAGCTTAGCCAAAGACCATGAGCCTGCTAGATTCCCATGTTAAATAAACGGTTTTTTTTAGGTGGGAATCCTTTGTTCTACACCTCCCCACCTCCATGGAAAATTACCCAGTTAAACTTGTAAACCAGTATATGTCGGTTTGGTCACATGTCTTTCCAGGACCAACCACTGCTCAAACCTAAGATACAAAAGCAGGCTGTTTACAGGCCATTAAGTTGAAACAACCTTTCATTTGCACATTTAAAACGATAAACCATTCCATATTTCTAACTTTACATACAAGACTGATACATACACCAAAATAAGATATACAGATCCAGCAGACTGTCATTAAAATTAATAGGTTACATGAGGTATTTTGTCCAAAACATGTTCATGTTATGCATATTTGTGTCCATAAGACAATTTCATAAAGCACGGAAGGAATGGGAGTCAGGAAAGAGCTGTCACACACTTATCCTTGAAAATAACCTTCAGGCAAGAACCTTCAGTGCAATGTTCTTCATCCTACATGAAAGACTTGCTTTTCAATTTCTCTTCACAAGTTCTCATTTCATTTGTCTATATACTATTTCCTGCCATATTAACCATAGTTATATTGGGCTTGATTATGATCTCATTTAAACTGGATTTATATATATTTGATTCCGCTGAGAGCAGTCCATTTTCTTAGAACCCAGGAGACTCTGTCTTATTACTGTCCTAGCACAAAGGCCAGGTTAGTGAACTTCCCATGGTAATAACCAATTTAGTAGCCCCCATCTATTTAATAACTCATTAAGTTTAAAGGGCAGGTTCCTTTTTCACATTTTATCCTTTCATCTGATTCAGTCTAGTAACCTCTAATAATAAAAATGAGAGAACATGCTGTAAAGATGAAAGTGTATCAATGCACACTCTACTGTATGCTTTCATTTCGGAGGAGAGGGGGAGGAGAGGGGTCTGTGTGTCACACCAGCTGTGCTATAGCAAATGACTAAGAGAAGCTTTCCAGCTGATCTAAATACATCAAACAGTCCAAACATGTAAAAATGGTGCTTAGCATGCTCCCTAATTGTCAGGAGCTTGGGCAGTTTACAATCTATTGTCCCAGGTCTCATTTCTTCAATAAGCATAGCAGTAGCTCTGGCCAAATCTCATCTGCTATCTTCACTAAATTAAATTATTAAAGTAAATTATTCCCCCTTCCACTATAGAAAATCACAACAGGTTGTCAGAAAGTTTTCCAGTCATTGCTCCCTCCTGAATTCAGAGTGACTGAAATGATGTCAGTACCTATTAGCATAATAATGTTGACTAGGACACTTCTGCCTCACTTCCATACCAGACATGCCTTTCCCTCCACATTTGCTTATAGCTAGAAAGAAGCAGAAAGTTTAAAGATGCTCTACAAAAATAGTAATAATAATAATAATAATAATAATAATAAAAAGAACTGGGTAAACTTTTGTGAGATGCTGCAGGCTTTTCAAGAACATGTCAGACAAAAAAGAAAAGAAAAGAAAACAAAACAAAAACGTGTCTCTACTGTCTTTACCTTATTTAAAGCATCTTTGGGCTATTAAAAAAAAAAAAATCAATCTTCACATCTGTTCCTCCCCACCTACAATTAGAGTTTGTGGCTGAATTCAGGCATGAATTTTACTGAATTTACAGCACAGTTGATTTTGGGCCTTGGTCTTTAAAGCAACCTCCTCCCCATTAGAAACAAAACATCATATAGAGAGTCCTTAGCTTACTGTCTTCTGTGGAAAAAATCAACAAATAGTCTGATAGCACTTTATAGACTAACAAAACATGTAGATGGTATCATGAGCTTTCATGGGCACAGCTCATGTAGATGGTATCATGAGCTTCAGGAAGGATACTATCAATTGACTTTGATTCTTATCTGCTTCGTTTTAACTACCCAATTTTCAGATACTCACTGATTCCCTTAACCTCCTATTTTCTATACCCTCTGCTCCCTGTCTCCCACCCCCCCTCCTTTTTTCCTCCTCCCCACCCCCCTTCTCTCCTATTTATTTTGGGTCTGCACATCCTAAACTCAGAACTCCAGTCATCTGAAGAAGTGGGCTATGCCCACGAAAGCTCACGATACCATCTACATGTTTTGTTAGTCCATAAAGTGCTATCAGACCATTTGTTGTTTTTTTCTTTACAGACTAACTTGGCTACGCCCTGGGTCTTCTGTGGAGTTTGTTGACATTCTTCTCAGATTGTGCTAATGCAGCAGGGTAAAGCCTGAAGAGCTGGTTCACACAACGCAAAATCTTCAACCTCTGGAGAACACTGTAGGGGTAAACTGAGGCAGTCCATGGTATCTTGCTGAGAACTGAGAACTCAAATCCTAAATCATTAGACAAGCCTGGGAATACAGAACAGCAGTTAACTTGACCCTGGTCGTCCTGGCAACCACATTCCAAAAGGGCCTCATTTTGATAAGGCCGGTACCAAATAACCAAACAACCTCGTGGGATTGTTTTTCACTGTCTGCTTTATTCCTAGAAAATAAGCTTGGATCCCAAAGATCGCACCAAGGCAATATCACCCCCGCAGTAGACTCATCATATTTCCGGACGACAAAATGACCATCAACATGCCTTTATGTTGGCTTATTTAGCTTGTTAGGAATAATTATTTGTATTAGTGATAATATGTTTAATTGGCTATGGGCAGGGATCCTGTGTAACCTTCATAGTTCATTGGCTTATGTGCACATCTCATTTCCGCCGCTAGACCTATCAAATCACTTCCCCTCCACCCATCTGCTGCCTATATAATCTAATGTATGTTTTGGTTAAGTTAGTGCTCACCAGGTTAATCCCTGGTGGGTACTCCACCAGCTGTGTGAACCAATAAATCCTCTGCTTGTTTTCACCTGCACCCAGTGTGTCCAGAATTATTCCCTAAAACACAAATGTGTGTCACTTTCTGCCTATGCTCCAGTGCCGCATGTTGCATAGTACAAGGTGGTTTATACTCACTTGGGGCATGTCTACACAGCAGGGCTAAAGCTGAATTAAGCTACGCAACTTAAGCTATGCAATTGACATAGCTGAAGTCAAAATAGCTTAATTCGGCTTTTGGCACTGTCTACGCAGCAAGAAGTCAAAGGAAGAACACTCTTCCTTGGACTTTCCTTACTCCTCATAAAATGGGGGTTACAGGAGTCGGAGTAAGAAGTCTTCCATCTCGACATTATTTCAGAATAAAGGCTTGTAGTGTAGATGTGCCCTTAATGATGATAATTATTTGAGCCTCATGGAGAATCAGAGCAGCTCCTCACCCTTATTCTTACCAGTCTGTTACATCCAACAAAGCACAAAGGGGAGGAAAGGGGAGGGCAGACAATGCAATCCCCCTGTATATAGGTCACTAAATGGGAGACAACTCTTTCCTGAGCACTGTGGGCGGTATGGCTTCAAACTACCAGCACAGGTCAATTTGGCCCTGAATAATGGGCCTTTTGCAGTGGAGCCCAAATAGTTATGCAGAAGGGGCCCAAAAGCCCGACTTCTAAAAATCTACTCCCACATGCTGAAGTTATAAGGAGGAAAGCTGTAGCCAGCTGCTCTATGTACTTCTCCCCTTCGCTTCTCAGACAGCACTTTTACTGTCTGGGAGCATCAGCCTCACTTTGGTTCAGATCATCTGGGTGAATGGCCTCTACATGTCCTCTGAGCATTCACACTAAAAATAAGCAGAGAAAAGCCTTTTTTTATATGGCCATAACACATCACTGCATATAGTCCTAGCAGCACTGTGACATTAATGTTAACTTGCTTAAATTCATTGTCTGAACACTTCTTGCTTTTCCTTCAGAGATAAGAACAGACAAGTGTGTGTCACAGGCGATGTATGTTCCCAGCTAAACAATCCATGTTAGTCCCTTGTCAGTTCCTCCACTAGTTCCTTCATTTCTACCACATCAAAATCATTTTGTCCTAAATTGCAAAGCCCCCCCCACAATTTATCCTTGCCTCACTTACTGTCCTGTAAGTTTATTTTGAGATCACTGTTTGCCTGCATTCCACCAACAATGCCAGCCATGGCCACCTGCTTGGCCATTACTCCCACAACTGCCTGAAAGCTGCTCCTTGCACATGAGAAATCATTCCCAGACAAAAACCATAAGCTAACACCCTACACTCCTTCAGCTCTTTCCTTAATGCTCAACACTGCTGTAATGCACGGAGAAAACTACAATCACAGGCTAAGAAATTGGTGATGCCAATGCTTTGGACTTAATGCAGAGATTCAATCACTTTGTTGTGTGTGAAGAATATAATGTAGACTTGCCAAAATTATAGCATATCCTAAACAATTTTGAAGTACATACTAGTGAATCCGTTAATGAGTTTGTGTTAAAAATAGTTTAAAAATCAGCATGCTAGATTTCTGAAAGGGCTATGTCAGACCATTTATGTTTCAAATGATCTCAGAAATGAAACAGACTCTTCAAACTTCCTGTAGAGTTGAAAGTCATGGAAACCTTTGGTAGAGGAGCCATCTGAAGACTTACGGGAGGCGGGGGGAGAGCAAAGAGAGAGAGAGATTAACAGTCATTTTGTTCTGTTCTTCCCAACTGATCATTTCTTCCCCTGAAAGAGTTTGTGCACAGGCAATAACACACCATCTTTAATTGCATGATTACATACTTCCCTCTCTCCAGCACCGGGTCCCTGCATAATTTTGTGCACAGAATGAGCAGCTATTCTGTATTTTAGTGTCTTCTCAAGATCAATATGTGGCCTTTGGCCTGATTTACTTCCCATTATTCAAACCCTTCTCTCAATTATTAATTTCCTCATGTGCTTTCCTGTGACATTCATGGTATCTGAGGGCTACATTCACAAAAAGGTCTGAAGCTGTCAGAATCAGGCCCAACAGGGATTCAGAAAACCTCTGCTCAACTGCTGTGAAATGCTTTAGGCATCTAAACTTGCTCAGCACCAGTAAAATTGTTTTGTAGTAAAGTTCCCTAGGCACTTACATTTCTGCCTGTACACATGTCCACTTCTGCTTCATTGCATGCCTCCAGTTGCTCATGCCCCACACTGATGTTCACTCTTCATCCTCTACCTAGCTCACCTGAAGGCCAAATCTGGTAAGCATGCTCAAAACTTACCTACCAGGTAGACCCCTATCGGTGAACTCACAGAGCCGGGATGGGAAGAGCTTCACCACATCTAAGTTCTGTTGTGACTCTAGCACTGAGTGCTCAATAAGAATTCATTAATACATCTTCACAATCCTACTGCTGGTATTATCCTGAAAATGGGGATAAGGAGCTGAGCACAGAGAGATTAAGATCAGTTGTCCATTCATTTGGCAGGTGCCATATAGGAGATGTGTAGGGCTTGATATTTTAGAGTATATGACAACATTTTACAAAAATTAAAGCAAAGTACCCTTCAAATTCAGTTGCTACCATGAGTGTTCAGAACTTCTGCAAATCAGACCACAGGTGTCACATGTTGAACATACCATCTGTTACCACTTGTGAACAGTTCTGATTCAACTAGCTTGCCCAGATGCACTTGAGACTTGGCCAAAGAGGCAGGGATAGAATGCAGTTCTCTTGGGCAGCATTTAACAGCCCAAATCTTGAAACCTAAACTTCTCTTTGTCTCCTCCCCTGTCTCATTCAGACCTTCCAACTTCTGAAAGAAAGAGGCAGAGGTTCTATAGACAACATCCTCCATTACAAAAGCCTGATTTATCTCCAGGGTAGGTCTAACCAGGGCACTGATTAAGGAAGGGTCCCTATGAAAAATATTTTTTGTGTAATTAAAGGCTATCTGATAATGCATAAGGGGACCAAATTAAAAGTGTCACAACCTTGATTCTAGCATTTTCTTAAAACTGAGTGCTTGACTAGGCAACCCTAATATTCTTTTGTTTGTACAGTTTGAGTTTTAAGACATCAGACTGAAAAAACCCCAAATTCTAACTAAATCAAACCCCATATTGGTCACCAGATGGAGTGGAACCATTAAAGCAGGGATGAGCAATAAAATGGAGGCAATTCATGAGGGTTAGCCCTTGCCGGGCCACTTCCAATGTATGTACCTGCCTCTCGACAGGTACGGTTGCTTACAGTTCCCATTGGCCATGGATCGCCATTCCCAGCCAATGGTAGCTGCAGAAAGTGGCATAGACCAGTGCACCACTTCCACTGTATTTACCTGCATCTCCACAGGTACGGGTACCTGCAACTCCTGTTGGCCGTGGATCGCCATTCCCAGCCAATGGGAACTGTGGGAAGTGGTGCACTGGTCTATGCCACTTTCTGCAGCTACCATTGGCTGGGAATGGCGATCCACGGCCAACAGGAGTTGCAGGTACCCGTACCTGTGGAGATGCAGGTAAATACAGTGGAAGTGGCCCAGCAGGGGCTAATCCTGATGAACTGCATCCAGCTCACAGGTTGGTGTTTGCCCAGTGCTGCTTTAGAGCCAGGACACAGACCTCAGCCACTTGAGCCTCTACTGCATGAGCTAAAAACCACATAACTCTTAGCTATGGATGTAGCAGATTCAATCTTTACAGGGTCTCAGTGCTGTTAGCAGGGACAGAGCACGACACTTAGCACTTGTGTGGGATACATGTGGACCAGAACCAGAGGGGGATGAGACACACTTTATCATACCAATGTGTTTTACAGCTTTTGACAGAAGATAGAGAATAGTGAGATTCATGATTCTTGATTTCAATTCTAGGCTCTGGAGAGGATTGTGCTCCTGCAGGCACATAATTTTAGGCCCCTTAATACACCAAATCAGAGCTCTTCTATCCCCATCCCAGACTTTTCTTGTCCAAATCTTCTCTCTCCCCTACAGTTCCATAGAATCATAGAACACTTAGAACTGGAATGGACTTTGAGAGGTCAAGTCCAGTCCCCTGCCCTCACAGCAGGACCAAGCACTGTCTAAATCATCCCTGACAGGTCTCTGTCTAGCCTGCTCTTAAATATCTCCAGTGATGGACATTCCACAACCCCCTTAGGCAATTTATTCCAGTGTTCAACTATCCTGACAGGAAGTTTTTCCTGCTGTCCAACCTAAACCTCCCTTGCTGCAACTTAAGCCTATTGCTTCTTGTCCTATCCTCAAAGGCCAAGAAGAACAATTTTTCTCCCTCCTCCTTGTGACACCCTTTTAGATACTTGAAAACTGCTATCATGTCCCCTCTCAGTCTCTTTTCTAAATTAACAAGCCCAGTTCTTTCAGTCTTCCCTTATAACTCATATTTTCTAGGCCTTTAATCCTTTCTGTTGCTCTTCTCTGGACCTTCTCCAGTTTCTCCATATCTTTCTTAAAATGTGTTGCCCAGAACTGGACACAATACTCCAATTGAGGCCTAATCAGCACAGAGTAGAGCAGAAGAATGACTTCTCGTGTCTTGCTCACAACACGCCTGTTAATGCATCCCAGAATCATGTTTGCTTTTTTTGCAACAGCGTCACACTGTTGACTCACATTTAGCTTGTGGTCCACTATGACCCCTAGACCCCTTTCAGCAGTACTCCTTCTTAGACAGTCGCTTCCTATTCTGATGTGTGAGATCCATGTCCCAATGTCCACACCATCCCTTTTTCTTGATCCCAGTCTAAGTCTCCTAGGCTCTTAATCTGAGTCCCTGTCTTTCTGCACCCTCGCTCCCACTCCTAGTCTCCTCACTTCAGCGCTCATCATCACAATCTCCATCCCCTCCTTCCTCATAGTCTCCCCTCTCAGGATCCTCAACCAAACGCATTCAACGCCCCAGCTTTCAAGTTACAGTTCATCCCCTCTGTCTCTTCCCACCACCCAGGTCCTTATCACTCTGCATTCCAGTCAGACTGTTCTCCCTCCTCTTCCTCCTCATGGGCACAGTCTCACTGCCCTCAGCTCTGTTGCCTGGCAGCGGAGGAATATCTTCAAGGAAAGTTCTGCTCTGAACCTGCAGGGAAATTTCCAGTGTAGAATCAGAGGTTTAGCTGACAATCTCCAATGTCTCAAATGAGACTGTGCCAACTGAACTTTATAACTTGTCCACATTTTGGAAGGTATTCACTGGAGTAGCAAGACACAACCCTGACAGCAGGGCAACCCCATGAAAATTAAAACACAAACAAACAAATACCTTACAGCCCCTTAAGTGTGGGCAAAATGTGTTTTAATCTCAGTCTTGAAAAAAGCTGAACTTTTATCCACTTATTTATTTTGTAACTTTCTAAATAATTTCACTCAGAAGCAAACATCTGGCCCAAACAGTTAAAATTTGTCAATGTTATGAAGAACCAAAAAGAGGGTTTTTTAATAATGGGCAATGTTGGCCACCATAACTATAGCTATCAGTGATTCCTATATTATACAGTTTACCAGATAGCTATAGATCGGGAGAAGATCTATTTTAAAATATTACCAGAATTTTTGCAATTTCCTAGTAACAAATAAATAAAATAATTCAATAAGCTTGGAAGGGTCATAATATCTCTAGAAAACCAACTGCTGATTTCTGGACAATGCTGTTTAGTCCAGTGATGGGCAATCTATGGCCCAAGGGCTAAATGGCAGTTAACTTATGATGTTTATTACCATTTTCTATTATTTATGGAGGTATCCCAAAATAGCTACCCCACGTCTACATAAGCCACCCATTATTTCAAACTATTTTTCAAAATAACGGGCACTCTATTTCGTCATCCTGGTAAACCTCATTGCACGAGGAATAAGGGATGGCTCAAAATGCATGTTATTTCAAAATTTGGCGCTATGTAGATGCACCAAATTTAAAAATAAGCTATTTCAAAATAGATTTGAGATACAATTTGTGTAGTGCATATTGTCTATCTTATCTTATTTCGAGTTTAGGGTGTTGTGTAGATGCACCCTTAGAGTCTAGGCTTTTGCTGTTGCCTGTTTTCTGAAAAGAGACATGGCATATCCGTTGGCTTCATAGACAATTGCAGAAAACGTGTGTTAATGGAATAAGGCAGGCTTAAAAACATGCTTTGTTGGATGAGCATAAAGCTGCTTCCCCCCCCCTCCCCATCTCCCTACTTCTGCAACTCACAGGAAGATTATTAGTCCCCAGGCAGTTCATGGATCTTTGTAAACTAAAAATAGGAAATTAGAGCTAGGAGAGCTTCCTCTTTTAATGGGGAAAGCTCTGCTAAAAACAGAAAATATTAGCCTTCTTTGTGTACAATAGTTGTAGTAGCCTAATTCTAATCAGAGCCATTGGAGGGGAGGGAAGGGAAGATTTAGAGTAGAGAAATATACAGTAAGATATAAAACCTAAATTTTTGCCTCTGTGGTTTCTTTAAATCTCACCCTCTACCGTTTTTACGTAAACACTGGAATAAGTTGCCTAGGGAGGTTGTGGAATCTCCATCACTGGCGATGTTTAAGAGCAGGTTGGATAGACATCTATCAGGGATGATCTAGACAGTGTTTGGTCTTGCCATGAGGGCAAGGGACTGGACTCTATGACCTCTCGAGGTCCCTTCCAATTCTAGTATTCTATGATTCTATACTTTAATCCTCTTGTATTCCTAACAGAAAACAAAAGAACCTTCAAAATAACTTTTATTGGTTAAGAAAATCAGGTTCAGAAAATGTTAGCTCTTTGGGTCCACCCTTACACATGCAAACCTGAAGTCCAAAGGAATTGGGGGTATACAATTAGTGCAGGATTGGTACACCCTGATTTTAGAAAGCATTCAAATAATTAAGATAGCCCGTTGAGCTCACATATCCTTTCAAATGATAAATTTTATTATTTGTAATTGAAAACCTCCCCAGACCCTTCATTTCTCTGATTGTTATGTTGCCACCTGGAATTGAAGCAATATTCCTTTTAAGTTTTTTAATATTAAAATATTCCAGCAGGGTTCATAAATATACTTAAAGCATAAACTTTTGAAATTCTTTGCCAAAACAATAGTTATATCCAGAGAGAGAGAGAGAAAATTTACTTTGGTCCCTTAAACCAATCCTCATACTACTCAAACAATAGGATGATTCCTGGAAATAGTTTGCCAATATTTATATGCTGCAGGAGAAAAATTTAGATAGTATCTGCTACTTGTACTATGATAATATTCCCTCTGATTTAGAGAGAGACTTCCATTGACAGTGCAATAAAAATAGTTTATGGATTATCCTTTATTAATTTCCTTAACACCACTAACTGTGTGCATTTATTGTTCACACGTTTCCCATAATGTAATGTGCTTTACATAACTTCTTTGGAACCCAGAGCCATACAGTCTATATGCCACAAGATTTTATGGGCAAACACTGCATTATTCTATACGTACATTAGGAGTGATTTTTTTTAACATTTCAGATCTTTATGGCTGATTACAATTCCACTATACAGCCATTCCTGCCTCAGTTGAGCTACAGTTGTCATCAGTGGGAGATCAGGGTATAGTCAGAGAGAAAAACATTAGGAGATGAGATCCAAGAGGATGAAAGAAGAATTTTGTCCTGTACAGCAGATTAATGAGGTTATGCAATAATAGTGAAATGCCTTGTAAGAAGTAACTTGGATTTTGGTAATGTTAATAGTTTCAGGGTGGTTCTGTGGTAATGTGAAAAAAATACATGCCATTCCATGTCTCCACTTACTCACAATCTGTGAACTGTTGCATTTTCATTTTATGATTAGGATTATCCTTTGTAAAAGCACTGCAGCCATATTTGTTTTCTGGAAAGTGTGCCTGGGACAGTTTTCATAGCCAGTTATAAAGAGTTGTGGAGAGCTCTTTAGAAAACTGTTTTGGGTCTACATTCATTTCTTCTAATCCAAGGGGCCATGCTCACTTTGAACTAAATGGAAAAAAATACTATTGACGTATGGGGTCAAAAGTGGGCATAAATATTTTGTAAAAAGCAGAAGAGAATGTTGATGGGAGAGGAATCTTTCCATGCTAAATCAACACAGTAAGAGAAATGAGTAACTGTGCTCAGCAAACATTAAACCTCTGCTATAATTTTTAAACATTACCAATAATTCTACTGTATCTGAAACACCCAGAAAGAGCTTTAAGTCAGTTAAGCTTTTGTATTAATAGATTTTAATGCCAGAAGGGGCTATTAGATAATCTAGACTGACCTCATGTATATCAAACATCCTTAATTTTTCACTGAGCAATCCCAGTACTGAGTCTTAAAACTTGTGTTTAATTAAAGCATATCTTCCAGAACAGCATCATGTTTTTATCTGAAGACACCAAGGCTACGTCTAGACTGGCATGATTTTCCGGAAATGCTTTTAACGGAAAAGTTTTCCGTTAAAAGCATTTTCGGAAAAGAGCGTCTAGATTGGCACGGATGCTTTTCCGCAAAAGCACTTTTTGCGGAAAAGCGACCGTGGCTAATCTAGACGCGCTTTGCGCCAAAAAGCCCCGATCACCATTTTCACGATCGGGCCTTTTTTGCACTAAACAAATCTCAGCTGTCTACACTGGCCCTTTTGCGCAAAAGTTTTGCGCAAAGGGACTTTTGCCCGAATAGCAGCATAGTATTTCCACAAAAGCACGGATTTCTTACAGCAGGAAGTCAGTGCTTTTGCGGAAATTCAAGCGGCCAGTGTAGACAGCTGGC
Organism: Rafetus swinhoei; assembly: GCA_019425775.1. Taxonomy (NCBI): domain Eukaryota; kingdom Metazoa; phylum Chordata; order Testudines; family Trionychidae; genus Rafetus; species Rafetus swinhoei. The sequence continues at coordinate 47,040,896 of CM033449.1, forward strand.
CAGTTTTCCGGAAAAGCGGCTGATTTTCCGGAAAAACTGGCCAGTCTAGACACAGCCCAAGAGATGATAAATTCATAATTTTCATGGTAATTTGTTCCAAACAATTCATCTCCCTCACCTTTAAAAATGTGTGCTTTGTTTCTAACAAGCACATTTACTTGTCATTGCTTGGGTCCTTAAGAAGGGGCTCAGGACAGGGGACATGTGTGTGCGTGTTGGGGGGAGGGGGGCAGGATGGTGGGGGCAAAGGCCCCCTCCCAGAGAGTCATACCAGGGCTGCTTGCTTTACCCCTTCCTAACCTTGTCAAGGAGTGAAAGCAAAGCGCACAGCTCATCTGCCCCCTGCACTCCCCAGCCAGAGAGAGGAATGCAACAAAACTGCACTTTCCACTTGCTCCTTGACAAAGGGGAATGGCCAGCAATGTTCCTGTAGGAATTGATGGGGGGGGGGGCAGGGAGGGACGGAGAGGGAGAGAAAGCTTCAGTACCTCCACCCTCCCTAAAGGATGCCTGAGGGGTGGGATGCTTGAGGCTAGGGCAGTCCCAGGATGCGGGGAGGGGCACCCCCAGGCAGTCCCTTTCATCTGCCTGGTGATCCTGTCTCTTTTCTGATCGGTTTCATGAGAAGCAATCCTATTGCATGCATATCCCATTTCCTTGGCACAACAAAACACTTACCTTGCTTTAAAGTTATGATACGAGGAAGCTGTATACTGAATTTGGTGGTCCGAACTCTTACCATCTCTCCTATTTATTTTGGGTCTTCACATCTTAAACTCAAAACTTAAAGGGAACACTTAAAGGGATCTGTCTCGGGCCTGGTAGCAGCTAATATTTTCATTAATGACTTGGATAATGGAGTGGATAGCATACTTATAAAATTTGTAGGTGACACCAAACTGGGAGTGGTTGCCTTCTAGAAGACAGACCTTGACAAATTGCAGTGTTAGTCTGAAATCAATTAGATGAAATTTAATAAAGACAAATAGTACACTTAAATAAAAAAATATCAAAATGTACAACTATAAAATGGGAAATAATTGGCTAGAAAGTAGTATTGCTGACAAAGATATGGAGATTATAGTTGATTGCAAATTGAATATGAGTCAACAATGTGATCCAATTGCAAAAGAGGCTAATATTCTGGGTGTTTTCAGGCTCACCCACTGGAGGCGGGACCAGAGGGAGAGGAGACAATTGCCCAGGGGTCTGGGTGATTTAACAGGGCCCAGGGTCCCATCCACAAACTCTACCTGCTATAGGGAAAGCATCTTTGAATCAAGAGATACTGCTGTGTTTTTCCCTCAATAGGCAGGTTGGATTTGGAGGAGTCAGGGTAGGTGCATTGTGGCTGCTCTGGGTCTTATCCAAGCAGGCAGTGTATTGGGGATGGGCCAGCCCACGGCTCCTCTTGTGATGATGGGGCACTTGGGGCTCCTCTGGTGGCCCTAGCCAAGGAAGGAAGGGAGAGGGCCCTGAGGCTGAGAATTGCTGTTGACAGGCCTCGATGTTGTCACAGGAGTTTTGTAAGACACAGAAGATAATTATCATATTCTCCTTAGTACTGGTGAAGTCTCAGATGAAGTATTGTGTTCTGTTCTGGGTGCCACACTTCAAGAAAGACATGGACAAATTGGAGAGTATCCAGAGCAAAGCAGCAAAGAGGTTTAGAGAATCTGACCTATAAGGACTTATTTAGTTTTGAGAAAAGAACACTGAAGGGGTAACCTGATAACAGTCCCCAAACATACTATATGCTATTATAAAGAGGATAGTGATAAAGAGGATGGTTTTCTCCAATAAAGGTAGAAAAGGAGGAATGGGCTTATATGTGGCAAGAGAAAATTTGTTTAGGTAATTGAAAATATTGTCCAACTAAAAATAGTTATGATGCATTGGAATAAGCTTTTGGGGAAGGTTGTGGAATTCTTGCCTTTAGCTGTTCTAAAGAGCAGATTAAAGAAATATCTCTTGGGGTAGTCTAAGGATACATCCTATTGCCTGGTCACAGGAGGATAGGCTAGATGACATCTTGAGATTCCTTCCAGTTCTAGACATCTATAATACTTTGTTTGAGTGGGCCTAGATTACTAGTTGGTCCAGACTGGCCCATGACAGATCTATCCTCATCAATACCTACCACTTTACAAATTCTTAAGCAATCTATACATTTTATCAGCAGTGATTTTATATTTACTCCACAAATATTCAATATTAAGATTACAGGAAAGCAGAGAAGGCATAAAACTACTCCTATATGGTGTTCCTATTGAAGTTTGGTTTTATCTTAAACAAGATTCTATAGCTGTGAAAACTGACCATTTTTAGAGGAAGGAGATTGTGTAAGTAAGCAATTGTGTGGGGCAAAATACCTGTAGTTAGGTCAAAGAGAGGGAGATATAGGAGACCATGAAGGAAGAGATTAAGGGCAGGCCCAAAGGGAGAGTAGAACCAACCTGACCCTCTACCATATTTGGCCCTCTAAGATTATTTAAAATTAAATGTTAGAATAAACCAGTCACGTGCGTGTGTGTGTGTGACATTATGCTGTCACACAGAGATAACAGGAGTCACTTTCAATGGTGGAGCCAAAATTTTAAGGTCCCTTCTCACATGAAGTACGGTTTTCCACCATAAATAGTCCCACTGAATTATGGGCAAACTATAGAATTGTGTTTTCTTGTGTACTCGCTTTCAAAAGTTTCAGATATTCAGCACTGTTCATGTGGTACAGTTGAGTGTCTAATGTCTTCCATATCTGTCTGCAGCATTTAACTTATATGTAATGTGCTTTGATGGTGAACCAGTTTTTGTTGCTCATTCAGATTCAAATGGTCTATTCTTTGTTCAATGCAGCAGATCTGAAGTAATGATGAGAAGTTTAGTCTCAGTTTTTGTAGAAAATTATTTTCTTAGTTAGCTACTGGGGAAGTTAAATGTTGTCTTTATTGCAGACAGTATGTAGATCCCACAAGGGGGTAAATTATTAATAGTAAATCTTCAACATTTAATGAGCACCTGCTATGCAGTGTGGGTCAGTTTTTTTGATGAAACATTTACAAACCACTTATTATAATTAGTGTAATTAGGCCTTTTGAATTGCTGCCCCATTTGAAGAAAAACAGATTCTCAAGTCTACTTTGTAGGTGGTTATAATTTAGAGGAGTTTCCAGCTGTTCAGGCATCATTTATTAAATTCATGTATTTAATGGAAAAATGCTCTGTAGCAGCCATAAGAATATAGGAATTTCCCTACCTGATTTGACTACTTGTACATCCTAAAACCAATATCCTGTCTTCACCTAAAACCAATATCCTGGGGAGGGATAGCTCAGTGGTTTGAGCATTGGCCTACTAAACCCAGTGTTGTGAGCTCAGTCCTTGAGGGGGCCATTCAGAGATGTGGGGCAAATCTGTCAGGGATGGTATTTGGTCCTGTTGTGAGGGCAAGGGACTGGACTTGATGATCTCCCAAGGTTCCTTCCAGCTCTATCAGCTGGTATATCTCCACCCTTGCTCAGTCTCAGATGATTAAGAGAAGGTACAAGAAATCCCTACTGAAGAAATATGGAAAAATCCTGAACTTATGGGGAAGGATGTTTCTGATCTCCTTCATTTAAAGGCGCATCTACACTTCGCTGTTATTTTGAGATAACTAGTGTTATTTCAAAACAACAATGTGAACGTCTACACAGCCATTCCATTATTTCAAAATAATGGATGGCTCATTCCAAAAATCCGTAAACCTCATTCTACAAGGAATAATGCCTATTCCAAAATAGCTACTTCAAAATAAGGCATGTGTAGATGCTCCACTGCTGCTATTTTGAAATGGCCCCTCACCAGGGCCAGTTATTCCTCCCCAGTGCCTCTTGGGGCTCTAAATCAAGATAGCACATCTACATTATGGAAGCCTGCCTCGGGTTAATTTTGAGGCTTCCCTGCAGTGTAGACATGCTATTTAAAAAAAAAGCTATTTTGGAATAACTATTCCGGAATAGCTTATTTCAAAATAAGTGTGCAATGTAGATGTACCCTTAGTGATGCCCAGAAGCAAAGGTGTTTGTGACACTTCAACACAGATCTCACCTATGTATGTTCTTGTTATCAAAATGAAGTGTCTAAAGTTTTCTTGAATTCAATGTAACTCTTGAACTCAATATTCTGTGGCAGTATAGGAGTAGCTCCCTTCCTCTCCAGGAGAATCTTGAGTAACAAGATCTGGTGGTGACTAAGTATATGCTGTATGTTCAGCTACTGGCTGTTGAAAAACTAACATCACATAGCTAGGAATATCTTAGGCCCTGAGAGGCAAAGCTATGCAGCTGGGTGTTTGCAGCTTTGCTATAGAAATGTTAATGAAATATTTCAACTTTTTTTTTTTGTGAAAAAAAATCTAAACAAAAAAACAACCCCCCCCCCCCCCCACAACCAAACACCTTTCCATTGGGGTTGGGGAACAACTCCCTCAACTACTCTTTTGGAAGACAGTCAGCAGTAGATTTTATAAGTTGTGCATTCTGACAAAATGTTTAATAAAAATGATCTATTTCAAAGCAGCATGTTCTGAAGTGTAACACTGATACTATTAAATCAAACACACTGTTGAACAAACATTGTTTAATTAGATTAGGGAGCTGATTGACTAAGCTAATGTAAAGAAAAGTGCAAACATTTGATGAATAAACTATTGGACAAATACCATTCTAGCAGTGCCAACTGCAACCCTTGTTGGGATTTTTCCTGTTTTCTAGTTCAAGACCTGTTCTCTCTCATGTTTTAACCTATGTATTGTTGCATCTCTGTGTCTTGCTAATTAAAAAGACTGTTTTCCATCACTTGAACAATTTATTCATTCTATATCACACTGTAAGTTCCAGGCACATCTTTCATGGTATATCACAATACTTGATTTAGCTTTGACACACTGAGAAATGGTTCTGTTCTGATCACATTTAAAGTCAGATGATTGCCAATTCTGGAGTCCAGTTTTGCTTGCTTTCCATGAATATTCTGCAAAATGTGCTTAAGAGTCACCTCAGCCAACTTACTCATTTTTAAGCAATGTTTGTGTAAAGTAAACCTGTAAAAGGATGTGAATACTGTCAGTGAAAATTTGTTTTAAACATTTGAATGAATAGTCACTGAATATTTTTTATAATATTCACCCAGCCCCAGTTCTGATACTAATGCAGTTACAACCCTTTGAACTGGCAGCATCATAATGAAACAACTGTGTCTTAGTAAGTCTCAGGCTATATGCATCTGACTTGCTTGTCATCTGTATTCTTCCAGACAGCTAAATCTTCATTAAACTTACATTTTTTGTGTCAGGCTCCTAGGGAATTTAATGTATGTGGACATTGTATGCCACTAGTACCTACATAAGGCTGAATATAATTTTTCCTTTGATTGCTTTGGCTCATGGAAAGCAATCATTTCAGCAGGGCTGAAGAGCTCTTCTGGCAGGATACCAGCTCATATTAAATGGCACGGTCTACTCTATTGCCTGGGAATTCAGCTGAGATTCTTATTTACAAAAAGATGTTTTAAGAGCTCTACTAACACTTATCAAAAATCCCTGGCCAGCACAAACTATTGCAAATAAAGTAAATATATGAAATACCTCCCAAAATGCTGACTATATCAGGTTTAATTTTCTATAGAAGTGTGGCCAAAATATTTGATGTATTGTAGATATGACTTTGTTTTTCCCCTCTAACTAAGAATTGCTTTGATCAAAGAATTCTCTTGAAGCAAAGATACAGTTTATTTCCAGGTTAATCATCTTAGAATGCTTCCCTACTTTAGATCTGCTACATTAAAGTTGTCAAAATGGTTTTTAAATTCAGAAGCCATGAGTTCAGAGAAGCAGTACTTATTGTCATAATGATCTGTGCCCTAGTTTCAAACAGGTTTGTTCTTTCTCTGCCTTGATCTAACTTAAGAAGAATGACATCAATTTAGAATGGTGCGAATGCATTAGCTGATAGTATATTTCAGCTCTGCTCTGGGAAAACTATATTCTAATTCCCTGGCCATGGCCTGGCAACAAACCACACCAATTAGGAAGAATATGGACAAAAAAGTTGCTTATAACCTTTTGTCTTTCTTTCTCTCTCTCTCCTATCCCCCCGTTATTACTGGGCTGCCTGTGCATCAAGCCAGTTCTCAACAAAAATTAGAGCAGAATGAGGGCTCCTTTAAATTATGCCAGGCATCAGTAGAGCTTGAGAATGATCTGCAGCTGCCATAATCAACGTCAAAGAGGAAACTTGGCCAGGTCCCCTTTCCTCCCCCCCACTATGCTCCCTTTGCTGGCTGCAGTTTAGCATAAGATTTGCAGATTTGTTCCTACACCTAAATCTATGCAACCAGAAGACAGTACTCCCAAAATAACTATGCCATCATTAAAATGGTTATATGCCATCTATGTGGTACAAAGCAAACCTAACCTGGGAAAGAGTCTAGACACAGCCCCCAACCTTACATTGCTGGGGATTCTGAAACATGTTGAAAAGATGTTTTGTGATAGAGTGATTAACCTAATCCTTATCATAACTGACATAATGATCTCTTAATTTTAGACTCATCTTTGATGGGGATTTTTACCAATTAATTGGGATTTTAAGGCATTATTCTGCTTCTCTCAAGTGTTTTTGATAAGGGAGTGCACTTCTCTTTCCTGCATCCCTGCTTTAGATGGAGGAAATAGTTAACTTACTGATCAAAGCAAGAGAAAAGGAGTTACTACAATGGGAACAACAGTAGGCTATTTTCGTGTGCTAAAATTGGAAGAGTGGAATCCATTATTATCCAACCCATCAAAAAAGTTTCATCAACACAAACAAGCCCAACCCCAGAAATGGTACCATTTCTTAAAAGGAGTTTCAAGAGAAATCATGTCCTTGTCACAACAATCTGTTTCAAACTCTTTGGGGATAATTTCTTGATTCTGCACAGCAGCAGGTGAGTTACACAGCGTTAGTGAGTGACTACATGCAATAAGGATGCAAAATTAACAGAGACTGTTTTAAAAATCTTACCAGTTTAAAAATTTGTTTTTATTTGTTGGTTAACAAACCAACCATTTTCTGGTCAAATGTATGCAGTCACAGTTTGACTACAAAAACAATTCAAGGGAGCAACAAGGTATTAAAATATGCCAAAACAACAACAAAACAAAAAAACCCACATGCTGACAATGAAGGAAAACACAGCTGAAAACCAGAATCAAATCATTATTCACTTTACAATTATATGTTTCCACATACATCTGAAGAGTATCTTATTTTATACCTTAATTTTGATATTAAAACCTCTTGGTAGTAGATGCAGCTATAATCCTTACTTATGAAAGCTAATCATCATTAGTTAACATTTATCTTTTTCCAATAGTTTTTGGGCCAGTTGAAAATTATTCCATAAAAAACCTCTTTATTTTCAGACATTGTATGAACTGATAATATTGTTCTTGAGGTGTCACCAGGTGGCACTGTTACACATTGCACTTGGAATGCTATTTAAGATAGTCTGTAGTTTGAGCTGGGGGTGTGATTCCTAGCTGAAGGAAACATGCTTGCATTTGCTTAATGAGAGCTAGCGTGACTTGTGAGCATTTTTACTCAAACTGAGAATCACACCCCTCAGCTCAAAGAGTGTGATCAAATGTTCAGGGATGCATTACTGTTAGTTTTTGCTGTGCATGGCTCTGCACAGAGGCAGTGGTCTTTGGAGAGGGAGCTGTACAAGCAGCCAGATATGTTCCCTGCCTTGGGCTCTGATTGACTAAATGCTTGAGGCAGTAATTCTCCTAGGACCCAGGTGTCAATTTTGGATGTAGTTTCCAGAAAGGAGGGATTACTCTGCATGCTGTTTTACCACCTCTGTTACAGGACTTCTCTCTACTCATAACTAAAAATAAGTTACACTTAGAATCTGTGTATAATCTATGTCACTGGTTTTTCTTACCAGAAAATTCATCTGCAAGACCCCAACATATAGAATCGCTTAGTAGAGGGTGACTTCTTGTTAAAACAGGACACCTGTATCATGAGAAGAAGCAAATACATAAGGGAAGAGGTTGGATAGAGACTCAAAAATTGTTTAGAATGTTTTGTTTAAATGATGCTATTGGTCTTCCTTCACTGCTATCTTTATTGGATTATATACTAAACGTTACTGTGTTTCATATCCTCAGTTTGACCACACACATGCCATTGGCATTACTGTGTATAGTGTGGTTCTAAGTACTGGAACAATATGACTGGAAGCGCTTGAATTGTTAGCATTGAAGAAAAGATTGTGTGTCCAATTTGGTAAACTAAGGTATAGAGAAGATAAGCGAATTAACAAAAAGTAGACCTATTAAAATATAGATATTCAGGTCTTCCTGTAAAGGCCTATACTTGAAGCATTTTGGTATATTCTTATCACTTAACTTGCTATGGAGATAAAACAAAGAATCAAAATCACATGTCTATGTTCTCTCACTGTGACAGTCTAAGGCCTTGTTCTTTGACTAAGCAGTAGGGACAGCTATAAACTGGGAAACGAACAGTCGTACCCTCACATTGCAAACAACTCACAGAAATAAATTAATATTAGGGTGTTAAGAAGGTGATCCAGTCTAACACCTCCAGATAAAGGAAAGATCCCAGAATGTTTAAAGAAAGTTTGGTTTGATAGCTTTCCGTCTCGCAAGAACTCACTTATCAATAATTGTGGTTATGAAACTTTTTAAATAAGAAAGAGGAGTCCTGTGGCACTTGAAAGACTAACATTTCTATTGGCATAAGCTTTCATGGGTCAAAACCACTTCATCAGATGCATCTCTTTATTCTTTTGTCTTTATGGTTCTCACTTTTCTATTGTTAATCTGTATGGTCTCTGTCTGGTTCTTTAATTTTTTTTCTGTTTGCTGTATATTGCCAGGTGTAGGGATAACTGGTCAGAGATTTATGTTACAATGTTAGGATTGGATAGCAAAATTTCAGTAGAATGATTGGTGAGGGTATAGCTGAGCAGAACTCAAGTTTTTACTATCTAAACTGAGGTCAAAGAGGAAGCAAAGGGGAGGAAGTTATAATCATATTTGCTAAAGAGGGGCAGAGCAGCAGGAGAAGGTAACAGCAATACAGGCAAAGCTCTGTGCCGTCAAAATTGGAAAGGAAGACCAGGGTAAATGCTCTGTGGTGTCAGAACTTGGAATTCAATACTGGGAAACAGACTCCAATAGCATATAGAAGAGATAAGCTTAATCATGTTTGCTGGAAATTAACCCCAATAAACATCTCATTGTCTGTACTCGGTCTGCATGAGACCAGGGAAGTGAAGGAAAAAGCCCTCTAACCAGATGGTGACAGAGTCAGGAACAGAACTGAACCATCACCCCATGCTCCAACATTCATATCATACTTTCTCATAGCTGGATGTAATGTAAGAATACAGTAGTAGCCCCTTAAAATTTTGTGAGCCCTATAGTGGTGCTCACTATGTTCTATACTTTAGAAGCCTCTAGAACAAGGCTGGGGAACCTAAGGCTTTCCTGGATCCGGCCCCTGAGGTTCAGGGCTCCCCCTCAGCAATGGTAAGCCCACACTGTCACTCCATCCCCCCCTTACGGTTCCTCCCATGGGGCTGGAACATGCAAAATCTACTAGCCTAGGTCTGACTGATTTGTCTGTGGGTCCATGGCCCCTGACCCAAAAGAAGGTTCCCCACCCCTGCTCTAGAACCCAGAGCATATATGCTAGATCTTGCATCTTGTTTATATTCAGTGAACAGTTATTTGAACCCCACCATGTTCAGATGATTCCTTCAGACTATGTTTGTTATGTAAAAAGAAAAAAAAGACACACACCATATATCGTAGGTAAAATTACAGACATAAGGAGATACGTGAATTTGTGGAAGGCATTTTAAAATGTACACAGGAAATGGATTATAGTTTTCAGTGAGAATGTGGTTCAACTAGACTATTAAATTTTGTATCATGGACTGAACGGAATCTCAGATCCATCACATTCAATCCAATCTGCTTTCATATCTCTCTTGCAGTTAATTGGTTGAAATTCATCCAGTGTGAGAAGTTGTGATCCAGTAAGAAGGGCATTGGACTTAAAGCAGAAAAATCTAGATTCTATTCCTGACTCTGCTATTGACTTGCTGTGTAACCTTGAGCAAACCACTTCTTTTTCAGCATCAGTTCCCCAACCTGTAATGGAAAGACAATAATGCTTCCTATCTTCAGAGAACACCTTGAGATCTAGGGATGATGATGATGGCAACATTTGAACAGGCAAAGAACTACACATATGCTTAATTTCCCCTTACATCCAAACACGGGAAACTAGAATGTCACATCTTTTGTTTTATAAAATAAGGAAGTAAAAGGTTCATTGCTTAATCCACTAATTTTTTGTTTCTAGGAAAACAAAAATTATTGTTCTTAAATTCTGCTTCAGACTGAGTGGAATAGTTATGGCATCTTAAATAAAAATGAACCCCTTTCTGTCACAGCCCTAATACAATCTGTAAGATGCTCTGAAAATTACACTATACTAGGACTTAGATTTTTAGTTTTTTTGTAAAAGCTATGGAATGTGGTTTCAAAACCTTGAGAATTAGGCCCAAAACACAGGATTTCTCATTCAAATGAGTCACTGAAGAACAGACTACTTTTCGGAGGTCAGAAACTGCATTAGAAATTGCTTTTATATGCTATTTTCGAGTTACACCTGCTCACCATGAGGCAAAATGTCAGAAAATAATGAAGCAACATTATACATATCAAACTTGCAAGATGGGAAATAGGATTCAGATCAAAGGTCTCTGAAGGATGAAACTTACAAACAAATGAATTTCTGGCATTGAAGGGTGAGCAGCCTATCTTTGAAATCTTTTCTACATCCATTGGAGCATACTTAATAGGTTTTGCATTTCTTTCTTTGAAAAAAAAACAAAAACCAAAAAAAGTCTTCTCATGTGACAGAATTAGGTATTACAAACAAACCCAGGAGTATGGCGGTATATTTTCTGTCAAATAGAGGGAATAAAATAATAAGATAATCACTGACAAGCACATCAAAAATATTTCATTTACCTCATCATAGATCTGTAATCCCAGAGAGTCAAGATGATTAAAATCCCTTCCAAATATTTGCTTCTGGCCTAGAGTGCTATATTAGAATATTTTATTCATGCCTAGAAACACTCCCTTTCTTCAGGGGAGGAAAGTTCACCCTCTCTTTTACTTATCTTTACTTCCTAATCAGTATTGTAGAAAGCCTGCAGCACTGTCACCAGTATCTCCCTCCAGGTGAAGTATGTTTAACTCACTAAAGAGGTAGCTAACATTATTCAGAAGTTGCTCAAGTGAGGCATTCTGTAGGTTGCTTCCTCTCATCATAAAAACTGCAGGAGTGAGCTCAGATTCTGAAATCAGATCTTTAATGTGTCAGGTCACTATGCTGTCATTATACTGCTAGGCTCATGCATACCCCCTGTGATTCAAAATTATCAAAAGATGTATGTAAACTCATTGAGCCACATTCTCAGCTGAACTCAGTGTAGTGCTATTGAACTCAGTGGTGCTATATTGATTTAATACAGCTGAGGAGTTGGGACAGATTTAAACTGTTTTACTGTTCAGTGTGAAGAATTTTAGTTCATTGCATTTTGTGTCACATTTTACTTTTACCTGTCTATCTTTTTTTTTTATTCAAGATCCTTAGGCTAGAAATTTTCACTGTTATGTTGCAAGAGAAGCTTCCTACTGATTCAATCATCTTTATTTTCAAGTGTTGCTGTATCACAGAGACAATTTTGAAAAGGCTTTTTTAGCTTATTTTAATTTATTTAAATTCTGCTCATTTAATTTAAGAGACAAAACATTTCAAGTGAATCTTTGGTCAATTAGCTGTTTCAATCTTCTTAACTCTATTCTCACCAGATAGATTAATTCTTACAGTAATTAAAAGAGCTTGTCAAATCCACTGGGGGGTGGGTGTCAAAAGCTTTTGCAAAATAAGATCTAACACAGAAAGTCAGAAAGAAAAATAAAGAAATTAGCTTATTGTTCAGAAAAAATCAGGGCTGAGAATCAAACTGAACTTAAATAATTGTTTTAGGATTTCAGATGGATCTACAAAAGACTATTGTTTGCTCTGCAGTAGTAAAATAATTTCCAGAACAGGCAATCTCATTTGAAACAACTATGTAAGTGTCATGCTTTGCTAATCATGAAATGTCATATTCAAAAATAGTAACGTATTCCTCTTATGTGAACCAGAGTAAAGTATTTTGTAAATGAGATCAGTCTTCTCGAAGTTTGGGCAAATGCTATTCACTGATTGCACCATAATGTAGTCCCCTCTCTCTTCACAATGAAAGCTGTCATTCTTTTTCCATAATGTGCTTGAAGACTGGGAACTGATAAAACAAACATGCAATAAAGACCTTTACATTTCCTCAGTCTATCTTTGAAGCATTATTCATGCTTAAACACAATGGGCTTGATCTTGTAAAATGCTATGTACTTCATATGAATGATAAAAATTTGTACCATTCATCTTGCAGGATCAGAGCTATAAGTTTTGTACCTTAGGACACAATTAAAAGTTAATTCCCAAATTGGACAAAGTATTGACATTATCATAATAAATCTAATTCTATAGCACAGTTCTTTTTTTTCCCTAGAAAATGTTTATAGTAAAATAAGGTGATGGGAATTATGGTCACTCTAAGAAAAAAAATCTGCTGCATTTTTCTCAAGTTGATATACACAAGTTCTATCAGAAGGGTCTATTCTCTTTTTACATTATTTACATTTTCTATTTTTATTACTGTTTCAGTTTTTTATTTAAATATCACTTTCTTAAGTGTAAAATGTCAATTTTCACTATCATGTATGTGTTAGTGAATCTAAAGTGCTAGAATCTAAATGCTGTATCTCAATAGGCTTCATTTATTTCTCTTTCTGAAGCAAAATTCTTCATGTGACAATGACAATATTTATCTGTCAGTAACTCATGCCTGAACTTGTCATAAGAACTCTTCATACTTTACCACAGTACTGTACATTTTTTGACATACATAATGGTGAAAGACTGAACCTATACATTATTTTGTAAAAAGTTTTAGAGAAAGGAAAAGGTTTCCAGCCCAGAAAACTGGTTAGTGTAACTTCCTTGTACACTAAAAGCTTCCAAGTCATGCATTGACATTCATTTGGATTAGGTTCATTACACAATTGCTTTTATTGCTTGTACTTTTGTACAATAAATCTCAAGGATGACTATACGTTATATTCCACTGGTTTTAATGTGAAGACACAGATAAAGAACAACAGTTTTCCAAAGAAGTTATAGGTATACAAAACTTTCTGGATAAAACACAATATAAATATGGATAAATAAACAATGATGAGCCAGCTTCACCTTTGCTGTTGCATGGAGATGTAAATTGCATCTCCATGTTCAATGCTAACCTGCAGTCCACCAAAGGGGTAAATCCCAAAGGGAAGACAGGGGGCGGATGTGGAAAGAGTAGATGAAAAGTAATGGAACAATTCGCCAAATTGTAGAATTTTGCCTGTTATTCCTGTTCTATTAGGTAATAAGACAAATTTTCACTTGATACAAGGGCAGCTGACAGATTTACTGGGCCCCTGGGCAAGGTGGGAGGGCAGGGCAGGGGACAGCCAGCCCTCAGCATAGCTGAGACAGCAGTGCACCGGACATCTCACCTTCAGTACTGTGGCGTGGGGCTCCAGTGGGTATGTAAAGGGTTTAGGGCTTCAGCTGCCACCACTGCTGCAGTAGAAGTGGCAGTGGCGGCTGGGAATTTCAGGTCCTTTTGAACCCTTGGGACCCGGGGCATGTACCTCCCTTCCCCCACTTGGTGGGCCTGTTTTCTGATAGACTTTCCAGTCATTTAGAGTAACTGCACATAGTAGTAGAAATGCAATAGAATTAAAAGGCCAGCTGGAGTTCAAGTCCAGTAGAGACCACCTGATAGTCTAGGCTGACCTCCTGCAATGTTTCTTTACATACCCCAGCTCCCGTACTCAAAATACATACCCCTAGGACTTCATTCTTCTTCTCCTCTGTGTTTTATCAGTCTCTAAAAAACATCAGTGACTGATGGCAGGTATTTTTTCTGACCTGGATCTCTCTGAGCATCTCAATAATTTGGCTGTGGAATAAAAGAGACAAGAGGGATTACAGGTGGGCACAAATTGAACTTTCATGCCCCACTTCCCCACCAGCTCTACAGATCTTATTTACATGCTGCCATGTCTTCTGGACTCCCTGCCAAATCTAAAATGGGATCTCAGACACCTCTCATTTGAGATGGGCATAAGCATCAGTCTGTATTGTCATCCCTCCTTGATGAGAGGTGTGGGGGTCTTGTAACCACACTTTTGGTATCAAATTGCAATGGGTATGAAGGGGGAGAACTTACCTCTTGAGCACTTCCTGCTACTACATGCAAAATTGAAGTCCTTATCCCTCCTTTGTACCCTCTGTAAGTTGTCAATCTCACTTGGCAGGTCTTCAGTACCTTGGCCCTCCAGGCAGGTTATACAACCAAAATGAACCCCTTCCAGGGTAGCAAAAGTCCAACAAAACTGCCTATCTGCCTTTACCATGGTGTTCAGCCCTGGTACTGGGCCATTCAAATTCAGCCTTTAAGGTCAGATCTGAAAAAAGAGATCTGTTCTTCCACCAACAGAAGTCAGACCAATAAAAAGATATTTCCTCACCTAGCTTGTCTCTCCCAGAGGGCTCCCATGCAGACAGTGTAGAAGTCCTTATTTTGCTTTTAATAACAGAAAATTGAACTTTTTCTGCAAAATGAAATTTTGAAATTTTCCATAAGAGTTTTGCAAAAAGGACACTTTACATAAGAAAATAATTTCAATGAAAATGTTCAACAGGTGGAGTTGCTGCACCCTTTAGATAACCCTGCAATATAACTGTTATATAATAATCATGAAAAGTTGGAAAAGGGGAGCAAATGAATCACACCACCAAGTTTAGAGGGACCCTGTACCTGATCCTCTGTGTTGTAGAAGGCAGAAAGGCTCTGTATAGCTTCTTTTTGTTAGGAAGGTATGATTTACACCTAATCTGAATATAATGATGTAAAAAGTGGGGAATGGCTGGATCTGTTCTTATATAACTGCAGTGATTGCGAACATTTGTTTTAGAGCTGGTTGGAAAAAATTGATGGAAGCATTTGTCACCAGCAAATGTAGGTGTCAAATTTGAAGTGCTTCATGAAATTATGTAAAATATCACCAATGTCTAGTTTTGAAAAAAACTGAAAAAATCCAACAATATAAAAAAATACCCCATTTTGACATTTTCAGAACAAACTATTTTGTAAGAAAATAAGAACAGTCATATTAAGTCAGACTTTATAAAGGTCCATCTAGCTCAGTATCCTGTTTTCCAAGAGAGACTAATGCCAGATGCCTGAGACAGAAAGAATAAGTCAAAGGATCCATCCCTTGTTGCCCCTTCTCGGCTTCTGGCAAATAGGACCTAGGGACACCACCCCTGTCCATCCTGGCTAATAGCCATTGATGAATCTATCCTTCCTGAATTTATCTACTTCTTTTTAGAACCCTGTTATAGTCTTGGCCTTCATAACATCCTCTGGCAAAGAGTTCCACTGGTTAACTGTGAATTCTATGAAGAAATATTTCCTTTTGTTTTAAATCTGCTGCCTATTAATTTCATTTGGTGATCCCCTAGTTTTTGTGCTATAAGAAGGAGTAAATAACAATTCCTTATTCACTATCTCCACACCAATCAGGACTATATAGACCTCTATTATATCCCCTCTTAGTAATCTCTTTTCCAATCTGGAAAAATCCCCAGTCTTTTTTAAGATCTGCTCTATGGAAGCTGTTAAACACCTCTAATTATTTTTGTTGCCCTTTTTTGAGCCTTTTCCATTTCCAATATATTTTTTGTGCTGGGGTGACCACATCTGCATGCTGTATTCAAGATGCGTATCATAGATTTATATAGCATCGATATGATATTTTTGTTTTATTCTCTATCCTTTTATTAAGGATTCCCAACATTCTGTTAGTGTGCGTTGGCAGTCAAAAAAAGCTGATTAGAGGCTTTCAGAGAACTATCCACAATGGCTCCAATATCTTTCTTGAGTAGTAGCAGCTAATGCAGACCCTATCATTCTGTATGTATAGCTAGGATTATGCTTTCCAATGTGAATTACCGGTACTTTGCATTTATGAACATTGAACTTCTCCTTTTTTGTTGTTTAATCACTCAGTTTTGTGAGGTCCCTTTGTAACCTTTCCCGTCAGCTTTGGACTCAACTATATTGAGTAATCATCTGCAAATGTTGCCATCTCATGGTTTACCCCCTTTTCCTGGTCATTTATGAATATTTTTAACAGTATGGATTCCAGTACAGACCCCCTTGGGGACACAACTTTTTACCTCTCTCCATTCTAAAAACTAACCATTTATTCCTGCCCTTTGTTTCCTTTCAGCGTATGCACCAGTTTAATATAATGAATGTGTCTTTTGTGAAGACTAGACCTTAAAGGAGAAAAAGTAGATAAACAAGTTTAGAGGGTTTTTTTTTTTTAATTTACACCATTTCCTTGCTGGATCACACAGGCCCATTCCTAGAAAAATCAGATTACTGTAAAATTAAGTGATTGACAGCAAATTTTATATTTAATTTGCGGTCATCATATTCATAGAAATATTTGAGTATATGTGCAGGGTTCTCATTGCAAAGAGTGCTGTTGGAGCACTATCTGGTTCATTTAATTGCTTTTGTATCAGAGTTCTGGCAAGGGGTGCTAGGAATCCTATCCATTGCTGTGTTAAGAAATGTCCCACTATCTATACAATATATACAACTTCCAATTTCAGTACTTCAATGCTTTTTCTAGGAGCATACATGCTAGTCAAACTGAAATCATTTTTATAATTTCATAGAAAGCAAACACAAAAAGAACTTGAGCTTGCACTAAGCTAATGATTTTTATATTAAAACAGCTACTTTTGAACACTCTTCTTTCAGTATTTACCCAACGCTGTATCCTGCAAAATATGAGCCCAATTAATCCCTTGTGATATCAGCAACTGAGATATGCCAGCAGTGATTGTTGCCCAATATTTTTTATCTACCATTTATGTGATTCATATAAAAATAACTCTTTCATAGGCAAGGATATTGAACAATATTGATTAATGCTTCTGTTGTGCACATATTGATTCGTGTAATCTTCTACTTATTGGTTTTTCTATCAGCCTCTTTCATGGGACTCCAGCTAGTGAAAAATTCTGCTTTAGCATCCTGGTCAAATTAGAGAAGTTTAATAACATCACTGGTTTTAATGAAGTCTCATGCTTATCCATGGAACACCATATGCAGTTTGTGATGGCCATCTTAAAGTGTGGTCTTGCTGAACATTCCCTGCCTTATTATGGTGTTGACCTTTGTGTTGCTTATAATTTCTACCCTGATATCATCTTGAGCTATCATTTACAGTAGTCAGTCACTGAACTTACATGTGACTTTTTCCTTTTCCTGCCCTTTATGCAACTGATCTTCCTCTTTTTACCAGTGCTTAGTCATCAATTTGACTGCCATCTTAGAGCTAAAATGTTATTTTTGTTAAAAAAAGAGATTTATACAGAAGACTATTACCTGTATAACCATTATAACAATTGTTTACATGATTATACCTGGTTTCATATAATATAATTCTAGTTATCCACATTTCCTTTATCTGAAAAACCCTAATTATCTCAACCCACAATGTGTCTCCCAAATAGTCTAATGTAAATCACTCACTAATAACTTCTCAATTAGTCTCACAAGCTATGTCCACACTAAAAGATAAGCACGTGTTTGAGCTGAGGCTCAAGCCCAATGCCCCTTGAATCTACACTGCAATTATGCTAATCCAAGATTTGGACTCAGGCTTTGAAACCTGGGCTAACTTTAGCTAAAACTCTCCAGCCCTATAGGATCCTGTGCTCCTGAGTCCTTCCTATTGCCTTGCAGAGTGGACACAGCTTCATCTGATTTGGGTTCCATGAGGCAGCTGAAGTTTGACACTCCTCCATGTTACCCCTGAATTCAACATTATTGCAGTCAGCAGTTTTGTCTATTCAGCCATTGCCAGGTGAAAACAAAACATCATATAGCTAGGAAAATCTTAGGCCCTTAGGGCAAATTAGTCAAAACAATAGTAAAGAATAAAATTGTCAGGCACGTAGAAGAACATAATTTGTTGGACAAAAGTCAACATGGTTTCTGTAAAGGGAAATCATGTCTTACTAATCTATTGGAGTTCTTTGAAGGGGTTAACAAACATGCTGACAAGGGGGATCCAGTAGATATAGTATACTTAGATTTTCAGAAAGCCTTTGACAAGGTGCCTCACCAAAGGCTCTTGTGTAAATTACATGGTCATGGGATAAGAGGGAAGGTCCTTTCATGGATTGAGAACTGGTTAAAAGACAGGGAACAAAGGGTAGGAATAAATGGTAAATTTTCAGAATGGAGAGGGGTAACTAGTGGTATCCCCCAAGGGTCAGTCCTGGGACCAATCCTGTTCAACTTATTCATAAATGATCTGGAGAAAGGGGTAATCAGTGAGGTGGTAAAGTTTGCAGATGATACTAAACTATTTAAGATAGTCAAGACAGAAGCAGATTGTGAAGAACTTCAAAAAGATCTCACCAAACTGAGTGATTGGGCAACAAAATGGCAAATGAAATTTAATGTGGATAAGTGTAAAGTAATGCACATTGGAAAAAATAACCCCAACTATACGTACAGTATGATGGGGGCTAATTTGGCTACGACAAATCAGTAAAGAGATCTTGGAGTTATCGTAGATAGTTCTCTGAAAACTTCCACACAGTGTGCAGTGGTGGTCAAAAAGGCAAATAGGATGTTTGGAATTATTAAGAAAGGGATAGAAAATAAGACCCAGAATATCTTACTGCCCCTGTATAAAACTATGGTATGCCCACATCCTGAATACTGTGTACAGATGTGGTCTCCTCACCTCAAAAAAGATATTTTGGTCTTGGAAAGGGTTCAGAAAAGGGCAACTAAAATGATTAGGGGTTTGGAACGGGTCCCATATGAAGAGAGGTTAAAGCGACTGGGACTTTTCAGTTTAGAAAAGAGGAGACTAACGGGGGATATGATAGAGATATATAAAATCATGAGTGGTGTGGAGAGGGTGAATAAAGAAAAGTTATTTATTAGTTCCCATTATAGAAGAACTAGAGGACACCAAATGAAATTAATGGGTAGCAGGTTTAAAACTAATAAAAGAAAGTTCTTCTTCACACAGCGCGTGGTCAACCTGTGGAACTCCTTGCCAGAGAAGGCTGTGAAGGCTAGGACTATAACAGAGTTTAAAGAGAAGCTAGATAATTTCATGGAGGTTAGGTCCATAAAAGGCTATTAGCCAGGGGATAGAAATGGTGTCCCTGGCCTCTGTTTCTCAGAGGCTGGAGAAGGATGGCAGGAGACAAATTGCTTGATTATTGTCTTCGGTCCACCTCCTCTGGGGCACCTGGTGTTGGCCACTGTCGCTAGATGGACCAGGCTACTGGGCTAGATGGACCTTTGGTCTGACCCAGTATGGCCATTCTTATGTTCTTATGTTAGGCCCTGCAAAGCAAGGTCAAATAACTGGATGTTTGCAGTTTTGCTCTCAGAATGGGATAAGAAGTGAATGTACAGTGAGAATAGGAGGAATTTTTGGATGGCCAACTTTATCGTAAGCACCTCTGACACCTTTAACATGTATGTTGTTATTGTTGTTATGACTAAAAATGTTTTGAAAAGGATTGGAAACCCATTAGGGGCTACTATTGTGACCCACTAGGAGTCACCATAGGTTATATGCTTTCTTTGAAATTAGTGATAAAGGATTAGGTGAAAGAATATGTGAGCAGTCTGAGGAAGGTATTTTTTTGGGGGGAGGGGAGGCTCAAACCTCTAAATCTCCAGCAGTCAGGTGTAGACTGCACCTCCCCCCTCCCCCGCAAAGTCTGACTGCTGATACCTAAAAAGTCTGAAATGGTTTTGAGATAACTATACATGTTTTGAAATTCTCTAAGGAGGAGGGGAGGCACTACAGACTCTGGCATGTGGTTACTTTGACTCAGGTCTGTGTACTGCCATGCGGATGCCAGAGTTTGAGATCTAATTAAAATAGTGATTTTAGGTAAAAGCACTTTTGCGTGTATCAATTATTTATCAGATGGATAAGATGTGCCCCTCTTAACTTAATCCTAACATGTCTTGGAGAGAAACAGTTAAATTACCACTGCTTTGAGTTCTGAAAACCCTGGGTAGCAGAAGTATCCTACAATTTCATGTGTCCACTTAACTAGTCCTCTCTATCCCAACAATCTGCAACTCACTCAATTGAAAATGGAGACTACCCCACTTTTGCGAGTGGCAGCAGATCAGGTCAGTATTAACTGTCTCTTTTGCTCACTGCTGTGCAAGCACAGTATCCAAGAATCTCCTGGTTTGCAATGAAGAGCAAATGAGCCAAGCTTTCTGCAAAGTGAGCTGCTTCCTGGTAAGGTGTAGAGTGGGCTGTAAAGTATTCTCTCAGGGCACTCTGGTCCTAAAGCTAGAGCAGGTGCTTTTCAGGAGGAGGGAGGCACTAGGGACTCTGGCATATGGTTACTCTGACTTGGTTCTGTGTACTGTGGCATGGACACAAACACCCGAGGTTCAGGCGTGGATTAGAAAAGTCTTAACATAGGGCTGAAATACAACAGACACTCAAACCCAGGGTTCCCTAACATGGGTCAGTTAACTGGAGTCCCACTAACCTTGAACTTAATCATAATGTAAACACATCCTTAGTCCCTGGAGGTGCTAAATGATGGCTTATTATTTGTAATGCTTAATCATTCATAAAATACAAAGAGAAAAAGACATTGAGATTATTCAAATATGAAAATTGTATTAAAATCACAGCAGCCAAAAATTTTAATACACTTTTTGAGGTTTAACCAACTCAGGGTTGTTTTTCTCTTTAATGAAATGCAAAGCAAACATCAGCATTACTCCCTTCGTCCCCTGCATCTCTATGCATATTACAGTTCAAATAAGACTTCCATTTATCTAAATGCTTGGTTATCCAAAAATGTTGGCTGTCCCCAGGCTTTACATGTAAGAGGGTTAGGAAGAAGTGTTTCTACATTTTTAACAATAATTACATGATTTTCTCTCCAAAAAAGGTAAATCGAATAATACATATAGGGAATCCTCTTTTATAGCAACTAGTCAAAGGCACTGATGAAGCCATTGCTTAATGATGTGGTCTGCTAATATACAGAACTGTATTCAATAAGGTGATGAATTCATACGACTGAAGGTGGTCTAATAAGGATTGGTCCTTCTTTGTATTTTACTCTGCATGAAAATACAGCACAACACATATGTACTGGTACGCTACCATGATCGTTGCCCTTCCTCAGTTTATTTAAAACCAGCATTCTTGGCCTTACAGTGTTCTGTAGCCCAGACTTACAGACTTTTCTTTGTAAGTGATCTTCAAGATTGACAGCACTGAAGATTGAAGCCCTCTTTTCATCCAGAGAAGAAGTTTAGTATAACAGGTTGTCCTTTTTAAGCCCAAGAACCTAGCATGGCTAGTAGTGCCATTGTTTCATACTTGGTATCACCATGTGCATTAAATGGGAGAGGTCTGCTACTATAATAACTCTAGACCTCTTGCTGAATACATGCTTGGATTCAGAGCAGATGACAGTCTTTGCTGGGCCCTGGGGGCAGCTGGCTCTGCGCTCCCCAGAAGGGTTTGGGTCTTGGGTGGGGCGGGAGGTTATCTTACCCAGTCAGCCCTGAAGTACCACTAGGGCTGCAGGGCCTCTCCTTTGGGAGCTTTGGTGATAATTTACAGGGCCTGGGGTTCTGGCTGCTGCCACAGAGGTATTGGCGGCAGTGGCAGGGAGCCCCGGGCCCTTTCAAATCATCTGGCCTCAGAGCAGCTGCAGCCTTTGCTTCCCCTTGTTAGCGACCCTGCGTGGATTTACTTTTCACAAGACAGTACATCATGTTAATTCATTTTATACCCTTTATCACCCCACCACCAATATCTGTCTTTGGCTTAAAGCTTTAGCAAATTAAAACTTAATTTTTATTCTCTTTTCAAGCATTTCATTGTTTAGTCTTGTCTATTTCTCAGTTCCTCTAGAAACCACCAACTCAGTAAAATCAGGCACTTCTAGCAAAGGAGAGATCTGCGTATCTGCTAATGTATTGTCTGGTTTTAGCTCATGTTGTATGTCTAGAAGGCATTGTACTTATGCTAGATTGTGCAACTATGAATTATATTCTCAGAAAGCTTTGTACTTATTCTATGCTTTATAGTGAGATTTATTAGTAGGTAAACTATGTATAATCCCCGTTTCTTGAATGTGTGGGAATGGTCAGAGATGTGATGTATGTTCTTTTAAATGAACAGAAAATATGAACAGCAATTTTGAAAAATGCTGGGATAACAGTGATAGATATGTCTAAAAACAGGCATGAAATTAGATCTGAAAAGAAGAGTAAGGTCTATAACTCTACAGTAGTATTCAAGTGATTTTCTATCTGTGAACCAGGGTGTAGAAATAGGAGCAGAATTACGATCACACTTTGGAAGAGATTCAGACTGCCACAAGACAGTTCTCTGGTTTTCAAAATGTATTAGTCTTTCCATATTGTGCTGATCTGTTTTTGATTAATAAACTGATTGAGCTGCTATCTGACATGTTATCAATAAAAATATGGAAGCCTCAGCACTAAGGCTGGAATGGATAGTTTAATGTCCTGTTTGTGGTATGTGATTGCTCATTTATGTTATGTAGTGCTGTTTTCTGACCGACTGAAACTGGATGATTTTAAACAGAATATGAAAAGCAAATAATGGCTAGAAAACATTGTTACCACATACCTGCCTTTGTCTGCTTATGACTATGAAGTATAGCCAGCCTTCTGAAATTCTTGCAAAATATACCATTCCATCAGTTTCAGAGAGGTAGTTTTCTTAGAGTACTTTGAGACTGCAAAGATTTTTGTATCCTGGAAAAACTCTGCCGCATCCAAGGAACACGTCTGCTCTTCAGAATTTTTTTTTATGAGGAAGAAGGGATGTTCCGAAAAAGGGTTTTTTTCCTGACATTTGGCCCAGTGTAGATGGGCCAAATGTCAGAAAAGCCTCTTCCAAAAAAAAAAAGAAGCTGAAAAAGATATGCAAATTGCGAATCACAATTTGCATATCTTTTTCCAGAAGAACTGCGTAGTCTAGACACAGCCTTAGTCTGTTTTAGCATAAACAACAAAGAGACTAGTGGCACCTTAAAAACTAACAAATTCATTTGGCCATAAGCTTTCATGGGCTGGAGCCCACATCATCAGATGCATGAAGTGCATCAGTGTTCGTGCATTGCAGGGGAAAAAATACAACAAATATAGAATTCAAATTAATGTTCAGAAGCCCTGCTTTGAAACACTTACTCAGCTTTAACTGACATCTTTTGGCAAACATGGAGATTAAAATAGCCTTAACATCTACATTTGGTCCCTTCAGTTTAGGGTTAAGATACATTAGTGGGACAGTGTAGGAAAGCTTCCACTATTAGTGCAGTGACATCAGTCAAATTCTATCTTTATGTGACTGTAAAATTTCAGATAAATTTCAGATAAAGTTATGGTAATCAACAGAGAAGTAAATAGGTACTAGATCAAACTCTAAGCTTTTGCAGTCTGATTCCATAGTGTCAATTACTGCAGCCCAAAAACGTAACATTTAACTTTCCTTCCCTCTCCCCCACCATAGGCAAAAGATAAATGAAATTAACTACAGGACAAAACCTTTATCTAACATGTTAGGTGTTTGTGTGTATTTTTTGGGGGGTGGGGATTCCTGCACCTTCTGTACAACTTATAATAGAAGTTTAAATTAATCTCAGTGTTACAATTGCGAACAAAGAATGCTTTTTTGGAACTATTACAGACCATTTTGGAATCATAGGAAGTGAATTGCTCTGAACTGTCTGTTTGAATATACAAAGATAATGCATCATAGATGGATATTTTAAGTGGGGAAAGGGCAATGATGTATTTTATTCAGCTGTTGTACACTTAATAGACTACTCTTCTATAAAAAGAGCACTGAAATTGGAAAATTTATTCCATTGCACCTGTAGAACAGTATATGGCAGATTCATGACATCAACAAAATAAGATGCATTTCAATAAGATGCATTATGCAATAAAGTGCATAATGGTGTTGTTCATCTTCAAGACCAACTAGAGAGAACTGTTATTGTTCAGTAATTGCCTCCAACATTCCTAAAGAGGAATATTATATTACCCAGTATAGGAAACTGAAAGAGGAATAGCGTTACAGATGCTGAAATGCTTTGGAAGTTTCAACACAGTACCTGCTTCAAAGTTTTATTTCTGATAAAATGACTAACATAATTGGCAAATCTGTAGTTTAAGCCAATAGGACAGTGTTTTTGTGTTAACTTAAATTATTCCAATCCCAGTGAGCAGCAATAGGTGTGTTGGCTGGAGACAAGGGAACTGACAGCCTTCATGGGCTTTGGGGCAAGATGCAGTGGGGCGGGGTCTCGGACAGAAGGGGGAGGGCTGAAATTCTGACTGAGAAAAAAAGGTTCTGATTTTCTTTTAGATCAAGTCCATAAAGAAAAAAATCACTGTTCAAAAACAAAGATGAATAAAGTGCTTTAAGTAAACTTGAACATAGACTAACCAGTCCAAATAGTTTATGGCAGGTGCCTCTTAGTTTCCAGAGGAAATTATGATTAGCAATGACTTCCATCAGCTGACAAAAGACCAGATAATTTTTTCTCCTGATAATATGAAATTCAGAGAGTGTGTAACTGTAACTCAGATGCATTTATATAACTCAGTTACATATAATTGGCAGATTCAAGTTTGCATGACAGCATATTAAATTTGTATGAATTGTTTAGGTTTGTAATTAATTTGTAAGAAAATATGTATATTGCAGCACAAAAGCTATATCCATTAATAATTAACTGATTATAATTTTTATATCCTAATTACATACCTAAACATCTTCAGAATGTGGAGAACTTAATTACATACATATTACATATGACAAGAAATGGGCCCAAGACTTGCGTCTTTGGATCTTGATCAGAACCTGAACTTCTCCAAAGCCAGATCCAGTGTTCAAGTTTGGGTCCACATATATTGAATGGGATTTGATTGTTTTTGGTTGAAAATTCAGTAGGAAATAGATCAACTCTTTAAAAAAACTTTTGGTGTGTTTTATTATATGTAGCAAACCATAGTCACATGTACATACACAACAGCTGATGGGGGTGGAAATCAAACTGAATTTTCAGTACTGAGACCTCTCTCACCTCAGATGAAGAAGAATTTCTTTAGCAGCAAGTTATAAATGGTGCTAGTCACAGGAGCCAGCACAAGAGGGAAACATGATCACACATTCTAAGCCAGTACATTATATATATAAACCCAGCTGTTTTCTTCACATGGCCATGTTGCCATTCCATGTCAGTGAATATTAACTAAGTAAACTGAGAGTTCATGTTTGTCAATTTGGCCTAGGAAAATACTGCCTATTATAAAAATCTATTAATTAAATTCTCACAGATTTAGACACTATGCTACTCCATGTTATAGGCAGCCAGCCGGAGAAGTGTAGTAAAAATAAGTAAAGACATATAAAGTAGATTTCTGTAATTCCAATCTATCATTTTCATAGGTAGGCAGAACTTGATCATATGGGTACTGGTTGTACTTAATAAGGAAACTATAGAGACAAAGCGACATGCTTGATATATTACAGATGTGACACACTGTTTGAGAGACAGCTCTTTTAATTAGTGAAAGCAAGGAGAGGAAGGAAGAGTAATTTTAAATAAATCTGATCCAGGAACTACCTAGTTCTGAAACAAAATTTGACCAGCTGAAATGAGAGAGACAAAATGATCCAACCCTCAGTAATTCCAGTGGGAGGGCTGAGCAAAAGTCCAAGCAGTTACAAGCATAAACTCATTGGAAATATAGGGATGCAATTGCCGCATATGATGTGATTCTATACAAAGCAAAATATTTCATACAATAGAATGATAAGAAGTCAGAAATGCTAAGCCCAACTCACTGTGCTTGTTTGGATAATGAGAAATAAAAATAGGAGCCCAAGATGTCCTTTTCTGGACAGGCTCGACTGCTACCAAAGAAAGAAAAGTATCCAAGTGGGAAGTAATCAATAAATTCAGGCACCAGAGAGTAAACAAGTCACTGAAACTATATGTGATTCCTGATTGCCTTTGTTTCAAAGTGGGCAATTAAATTGGAAAGGTTACTTTTTGGCAGTAGTCTAATGCTTTTAACTGAGCTGTTGCATTGATAGCACACACAGATAATGGCCAACAATTCAGGAATAACTCATTTTAGCAATTCTCCGACATTAGTTCAAGTGCACCACATCAAGGCCTTACTATGCACACTCAGACAAGCTAACGGAAAAGACTTTACTATCAACACTCAGGCAGATTCAAAGGATCAATAACTTAGCATTGTTAGAATATTGCACCAGAGCTCACAATATTTCATTATGTTCAATAATTGAGAGACTTTTTTGCAAACATGATCCTTCATGCCAGCATTGAGCAAATTTCTTTTTAACTGTGAAGTAGTTACAAAAGTTTATGTCCTTTGATAGATTTATATCTCCAATAGCTATTACTATGCTTGGTGTTCTCATTTCTATCCTAACACTGAGAATTTTTCAACTCACAGGTGTTTCATATTTCAGGCTGGTATCTGAATACTAGGAGCCCATTAAAGGTGAGAGCATGTTGACAGGTAAACCAAGTTCTTTTCTAGAACATATGTATTTTTCAAGCAAGATTGGAAGGTTTTATGTGTTCAAGTGTAAATAAGAAAATGGATTAACTAATGAGATCAGGTTGTGCACAGGAAAACAGAAATGGATGCAGGGAATCTCCTACCTTTTTCATCTCACAGATCCTATGCTCACCTCTGAGGGGCCTTCTGGGTTCCTTCACATTCCAAAGCGTTAGCAAAAAAGTAGCTTCTCCCCTCAAACCTACAGACTTCCATGAAGAAGCATTCTAAAACTTCAAGAAAATATACAGACAACTGAGCAAGCAAGAGAACTATTGTATTTCTTCCTGCTGATATTCTGTAGTAGTGGGAGCTATATAAATTAAATAGACAGTAAGAAATCTAGATATAAACCTATCAATTTTGGGACTTGTTACCTTGTTTATAACAAAATTCTGGCTCATCTAAACCACTGCTGCATCAAAACCTCAACCTATTCCTTCTCTCCCCTGTAACTCATTTTTCTAGTGGCCTGGCCTCTCTCCATTCCTAGAAAAAATGTGTCAGATTATTGGATGTGGTTTCTCATAGCCATGCCAGCTGTTTGTCATCATTATATTTTATCTATGAAGCACAATTGAGGAGATTTTGTTGCTACTAGTTACACTTAAATACAAACGATGGGCCAAAATCTTATGTTAGTGACACCAGAGCTAAATGAGAATGACCCTGCGGAATCAATAAAATTACCCATGGTCCAACTGGTGGAGGAGAGATCAGATTCAGGCCCTTCATATTAGAGGTGACCTCTGCCATGCATAAATACTGTGAAAATCTGCAGCCCACATGCAATTTGATTTTTCTGCCTACAAATTACTACAGAGACTGCCATGTCCATTAGGAAGCCACTTTTTTTTTCCTTTTTAAAATGTTATTGTACAGGGCAGAGAAAAGACATTAAACAATACTATAAAAATGAAGGCAGGTTCCAGTAGTAACAGTAAATGAAGTTTGAAAATAAGCCATGGTTTAGGTGGATATTTGAGTAGTCTGTTCAAGTTTGGAGCCTTTTGATGGCAAAGAATCTGCTGACAGCAGTTTCCATCTCATTAATCTGTGATCCCCTGAAGGGAGAGTGAATCTGTGGTGCTTGGAATGTGTCAGACACAACTAGATGTGTCATTTGTTTGTCTTGTGAAAAAGCAAAATTAATTTGAGGTTGAATGTTGCTTTGTGCCTCTATCCTACCTCCTTCCAGGCTGCAGCCCAAGCACTTACTGCAATCCTATCAGTATGAGGCATGAATCATTGATGCTTTTTCTTTGCCCAGATGCACATGAGGAGGTACTGGAGGGGGGAAGCAGGGAAGGGGCACAAAGGAGTAGAGAAGTCACAAGCGTAGTCACTGAAGACAGGGGAACACTTGCTACCCACATGGTACAAACTAACTCAGGAGGAAATACAGTCTTTTCCTTTTCCCTCCTTCTCCCATAAAGATTAATATGGCTAGCTTGACATGCTGGAGGAGCATTGTGATTCCCAGTGTGAGCCCATGGGTAAATCACATACACTAGCTTTGGTGTCACTCAAAAACACTCTGGAGATGCTGGCCATTCAAGTCACTGGGACATGGCAGTGTTCAGTATCATTGAATATAGGCCATTTACATAATTGTCTAAATATAGATTTAGGTACCTCGTTTAAGGCACCCAGATTTTAAAATATTGACCTGAATATTGAACACTTTGTTACATTTGCTACCATCTCTTGCCTATTGATTCTCCCCTCCACATAAACCCATTCCAAAAAACAGCTTGTCCAAAAAACACCAGGAATCATGAAAATTCACTATGCTTGTTACTTTGTAGCGCGAATGACTTAGAACTGTTCTGTGGTGTTTAACAAGAAATCCTATTCTAGCACAGAAGTCCTTGCAAACTCTTAAGCTAATTTATTCACATATTAGGTTCATGATAAAGGGCAAGTCTCACAAGTTCTGCTCAAATCTATACCATTGAGAGACAGTTCAAACTGCTTTGAGAATGAGAACAATACATCATGATCTTGTTCTAAAAGTGATTTTTCTCTTACATTACTTCTGGTGTGATTAAGGCAAAGCTTGAGAGATTCCAGGAGAAAGAAAATCCAGCATATACTGAGTCACAAAACTGTATTTTTGTGTCCTGCTTTTTCTGAGTATGAACTAGAGCAAGAAGTATGAGGAATAACCAGAAGGAACTAGAAACACTAGTACATAATTTAGCTTATACTTGGTGGACAAGTCTTAGAACTGGAAGAGTATAGAGAAGTATAGTTGATTCAGGAAATATAGGCAGAGTAAAAAGGAGAGAGGTATATACTTGTTCTGAGGCCCAGATGGAGGAGGGATGCATACCAGTTGGTAGTCTCTGGCTAAAGAGAAAAGGGTTCTATAACTCAGATAAATGAAGCACTTTTAGAAAAAATATAACAGAAATATTCAAAACAAAAGATCTAGTAGTAATGGGGGCACTTTACCCTGACATCCGTTGGAAAAGTAATATACCTTGGACCTTAGTTTATCCCGTCCTTTTCAGCACACTAGGCTACCCACATTCTCCATGCTTGCTTATCAGATGCTATGTGACCTAAGGCCTCCCATTTCAAATTAAATTTTTCTATGCCATTGATAATCATATGTTTCCAAGTCATCCTAGGTCTACCTCCTCTGTCTTGTTGGATTTTCTGGCTTCCAACTGAGAACCATCAACAGTAATAGGCCATAAACATCCTTAACATATACCCTAGCCATTGGTGTCTTCTCTTATAAATTATTTGGATCAAGAACTCACTTTAGCCATTTTTCTGACCTCATCATTCATTTTTCTTTCATCATAAGTGCTTGTGGAGAATATTAGGAGTAAGCTATCAAGAAACACATCTAACTTCTGAGCATCTGTTTTCTTAAGTTGCCAGGGTTCACTTCAATAGGTTGCTACAGCTACGATGAGTAGCTCCTTAGTTTTTATTTATTTATTTATTTTATTTAAATATTTTAACCCCGCCTTTCTATTTAAAATATTCAAGTCGGCTTACAAGAACAAACAAAAAAAACAAAAACAAATATATATACAAATTTAAAATATGAGAATTTAAAATATGAGAACTCAGAGGGACATAACCAGTTTTGTATGTAAGGATATGGTATTAAGTTTTCAAATGTTCCTAAGTTTACTGAAGGCTGTGTTCACTTTACCGATCTTTATTCTTATTTCCTCAGAGCACGTACCATCTTGGCTTACTGTGCTTCCAAGATACTTGAATCTATCCTAACTGTTAATCATCGATTTTGATGTTTAAATCCATATCTCCAATTACCATGGTTTTACATTTCTTTGCATTGAATCATGGTCCAACCTTCTCCATCATTTCTTTAACTTCATTTGTGCATGCTTGAAGTCCTTCAGCATTTTCATGCAGAAGAGCAATGTCATCAGCAAAATTTAAATTGAATAATCTCGAATGATTCCACCATAAGCCATATTGATTATTCTCACATCGCTTGAGGCTACAATCAATGACAAGCAAGAACAAGAATGAAGACAGGATGCACCCTTGCCTTACCCCTGTCTTAATTTCAAATGACTTCCTAAATCCTCTATCCATTTTAAACAACATTTGGTAGAAATGATGGGTAGAAAAAGATGGATTGTCAAAGAACAATGGATCTCAGCACAAAATATGGGAACTCATTGATTAGAGGAGAAAATGGAAAATTAAAGTGTTTCAAAATAAAGATGAGGAAACAAAATGAACATTGACAAAGAAGTAAAGAAGTCTCAGGGGATAGCCACGTTAGTTTGTAACTTTAAAAACAATGAGAAGTCCTTTGGGACCTTAGGGTATGTCTGCACTTGCACCCTCTTTTGATAGAGGGATGCAAATGAAGATATTCGAAATTGCAAATGAAGCCGGGATTTACATATCCTGCACTTCATTTGCATAATTGCATTATGGCGCTATTTTGAAATAGCGTTATTTCGAAATACAAGACGCGGTGTAGATGCGGCTCTTTCGGGAGAATACCCTTCTTCCGAAATAACTGTTAAACCTCATTTTATGAGGAATAAGGGTAAATCCTGGCTTCATTTGCAATTTTGAATGTCTTCATTTGCATCCCTCTAGGGTGCAAATGTAGACATACCCTCAGAGACTAACAAAAATAGATATATAGTATCATGAACTTTTGTGGGCAAAACCTACTTCTTCATTTTTCAGCTCATCTGATGAAGTGGGTTCTGCCCACAAAAGCTCATGATACTATATCTATTTTTGTTAGTCTCTAAGGTGTCACGGGGCTATTTGTTGTTTTTTAAAAAAGTAAAGAGACACTGTAAAAAGGATAAACAAGATTGGATAGAAAGCAAGTTCAAGGAAGCTGAAAATGTAAAACAAAGAAATGACACTAGAACTGATTATACTATCTTGAAACAGCTACCAAGGTCTGGATTTAACCTCCGTAGAGTCCCAGTGAAAGGGAAATTTTGTGAAACTCTTAAGACTCAAGAAGAGAACAGATGGGTTGAACATTTCAAAAAAGTGCTTAACCAGCCTGATCCAGCAATTTAGCTTGAGATCAATGAAGAGGAACTGCCAGAGTAAGACATCAATGCATCTCAAATCAAAGTTGAAGAGCTTTGGAAGCTTTACACAAGCTAAAAAATTACAAGTCACCAAGGCTAGAGAGCATTCACCCTGAAATGCTCAAATATATGGGTTAAGAATTTGCAACGGAAGTATGTTTATTATGCAATAAAATATGGAGAGAAGAAAGTCCCTGAAGAATGGACAATTGGTATTATCATCAAGCTTCTGAAAATGGGAGAGTTAAGTAACTGCTCGAATTGGAGAGGAATGACATTTCTTCCCATCACAGGAAAAGTCTTAGTTATGATTGTATTAAACAGGATAAAAGGAAAAGTGGATACCATTCTTCATGAAGAACAATCTGTTTTTAGGTGAGGTCATTCATCCATACACATGATATTCACCTTACGAAGGGTTACTGAAAATGCCAAAGAATTTCAAGGAACCACTGGTATTAATTTCATAGACTTTCAAAAAGCATTTGATAGTGTAAATAGGGTTACAAAGGAAAATTATTAGGCAGGATAGAATTCCAATGAAACTTATCAATGAAATGAGGGTATTTTACACTAACTCCAAAGTAATATGTCAAAAAATAAAATTTGGAATAAGTTCTTCAGATATATTATGGACACCTTTTTATTCCTGAAAGTAGATGAAGCAATTAAGGGGTCAGCCATTTTAGGCCCGACAGTGACTGAGAGGGAGAAATTAGTAACAATTCTGAAGGTGGAAGACAATTTGGGTATAAGTGATCAGGAAACGATGTGTTACGGTGTGTGGTCACCGAAGATCCCTTTGGGGGGAGGCTTCGCAGAGTGCTGACAAGTCCACTGACACTCACATTCCTGCTCTCTCAGGCTTCTCACCACTCCGTCCTCCTGAGCCAGCTCCCTGGTCTCCCCCGGCCAAGACACAGAGCTGAGATCGCTGCCCCCCAAAAAGCAAGACAGACACTGAAACCCTTCAGGTGCAAGGAAAATGCAATTTTGGGCCCAACTTCCCGGGATACTGTTCCCCGAATGGGATCAGAATCCCGAATCAATTATTTAGGTAAGCCCCCTTTAACAATGAAAGGGGGAATGTACACTCTGGTTGCTCCCCCAGGTAACAATTATTTACACTGGGCTTGATAGTAAATAAAAGTGATGTTACTAAGTACAAGCAAGTAGGATTTAAGTGGTTATAAGTGAGAACAGGCAGAGCAAAGTAGATGACAAATGTAAAACAATAGAAAACACTTAGCTAATTCTAACCCTAAAACCTCAGTATAAACTTATGACAAACTGACCCTAAAATTGTTTCTTTTCCAGCTAATCCTTCAAACCAGGGCAGCTCCTCACCCTGGGGTCTTTGGATCCCTTTCTTGGGAGTGCCTCAGCCAAAGATGAAGACCTGCTAGTTTCCTGTTTTAAAGATTTCCACTTTTTCATGAGAAGTTACCTGGCCAGTCCCTACCAGTTAGGAAGGTCAAGTGACTTCCTAAGGCCAACTACTGCTAAGACTCAAGGCTATCTGCATATGATTGCCCAGACATTGAGACATCCCAGCACTAGAAACACCCTTGATGGCTTTCCTTTGCTCATTTAAAACCATAAATTATTCCATACTCCATATGTCTAATTTTACACGTAAGAATGATACATACACCAAAATAATATAAACAGACACAGCGTATTATGACATGAAGATTGATAGGTTACATGAGACAATTTGTCCAAAGCACCTTTGAGTTAGACA
This sequence comes from Rafetus swinhoei, assembly GCA_019425775.1. Lineage (NCBI taxonomy): Eukaryota > Metazoa > Chordata > Testudines > Trionychidae > Rafetus > Rafetus swinhoei. Next base: position 47,074,190 of record CM033449.1, read on the forward strand.
TATCTGTGTCCACAATCCCATTTTCTAAAGCTTGGGGGGAGGTCTATCACATAATGATTCTAAGGGAAAGAAGGAATGAGAGCAGCAGAATAAGGACAATAAACTTTTTAAAAGTACATTTTAACAAACACAGAACTGATAGGTAAGTTCCCTTATTTACTCAGATCATGTACCATCTGAGGGAAAAACTGTTCATTGGAAAGGGCTATTTCTCAGTGAGACAGTATTAAAGGCACAATTGCAACCTATCCCAGTGCAAAGGAAAATACTAAGAGGCGAGTATAGCCCTATCAGGTTATCTTTAATGACCTAAAAATCAAAGAGTGGAAACAAGGCCATATTGCTAAAAAGGAGTACAAAAGAATAGCACAACGCCTTGGAACAAAATTAGAAAGGCAAGGGACATAAAAGGTAGCAACAACAGTGTTGGTCCTCTATTTAGTGGGGAAGGAGAGATAATAGTGGATGACAGCAAGAAAGATGAGGTATTTTGTGCCTATTTTGATTCATTCTTATTAAAAAAAAGTGACAACTCAATTTAATTAATATTAGCAGCCAGTGAGAAGTAATTCAAGCTAAGCTATGGAAAGAACATCTTAATATATAGGTAAATAAGATGTATTCAAGTCAACAGGGCTGATGGAATTCATTCATGAACACTTGAAGTAGCTGAAGCAATCTCGGACCATTAGCAATTATCTTTAAAAAATCCCAGAGGACAGGTGAGCTACTAGAAGACTGGAGAAGGGAAAACATAACATGTATTTTTAAAAAGAAGAACTAAGAGAACCCAGGGAATTACAAACCAGTCAGCTTACCTTTGATAGCTGAAAAAATCCTGGAACCAATTATTAAACAATCAATGTGTAAGCACATAGAAGATAACAGGATTAAAAGGAATAGCCAGCATGGATTTGTCAAGAACAAATCACGACAAACCAACCTAATTTACTTCTTTGACAGGGTTACTGACAGTGAATAGGAAGAAGCAATACACATGATATATCTTGATTTTTAGTAAGTCTTTTGACACAGTCCCACATGACATTCCCATAACTAGGGAAATGTGGTCTGGATTAAATAACTATAAGGCAGTGTGCACAACTAGTTGAAAAAACATACTTACAGGCTATGTCTACATTGCAAGTTTTTGCAGCAGAAAATATGCTAATAAGGGACTCATTAGCATGAGTCATGATGTCATTAGCATATTTTCTGCCAATTCTTTTTGCACAAGTGGTTTTTGTGCAAAAAAAAAGCAGTGTAGCCGCTTCCGGTTTGCGCAAAAAACCCCTTTTGCGCAAGATCCTTATGCCTCTCCAAGGATCTTGTGCAAAGGGGTGGTTTTGCACAAAACAGAAGCAGCTACACGCAAAAACCCCTTGCACAAAAAGAATTGGTAGAAAATATTCTAATGACATTGCGACTCATGCTAATATTTTTCTGCTGCAAAAACTTGCAGTGTAGACAAAGCCATAGAGTAACTGTCAGAAAGCAATTGATAAACTGGGTGGGTGTATCCAGCAGGGTGCCAGAAGAGGGGGGATGGTCAGTCCTGAGTTTGGTACTATCCAATATTTTCATTAATGATTTGTATAATGAAGTGAAAATTATGTTTTATAAAATTTGCAGTTGACAACAAGTTGAGAAGGCTCCTAGGTACTTAGGGGGACAGGGTTCAAATTCAAAATAACCTTGAAAAACTGGACAATTGGTCTGAATTCAACAAAGCTTAAATTGAACAAAGAAAAGTGTAAAGTACTGTACTTCACTTTGAAAAGAAAAATCAAGTGCGTAAGTACAAAATGGGGACTACTTGGCTAGGTAGTGTGAAAGTAGAAAGAATTATATTGTAAGAGAAAGATGAATTATACTGTAATAATAGAATAAGTTCAAGGAATACTGTTTATCCCTTTACAGGAAAGAGAAGATTATGTTAATGTTGTTTGTAGGTGTGCAGGACGGATCAGAGTGAAACCAGGTGTGTCTGGGACAATAGGAAAAGGAACATTAGGTGTTAGACAGAAAGTAATTCGAGCTTGCGAACAGGACAGAAGGGATGGATGGTGATGGTTCTGCTGTTGTTACCTGCACAGAGTGTGCCATGTTTGTCTTCCTCCCGGAAGAAAGAACAGATTTCATCTGCACTAAGTGCAAGCTGGTTGCCATTTTGGAAGAAAAAATTAGAGGGCTGGAGGCCCAAGTGTCAACCCTACGCTCGATCAGAGAGGATGAAGACTTCCTCGATAGAAGGCAGCGTTTAATCCTTCAAGCACGGCAAGCGGAAGAGCCAGAGAGGGCAGTACGTGACCAGGAAGAGAACTGGCAGTATGTAACTTCTAGAAGGGGAAAAAGGCCAGCATGGGAATCCCCCAATGCTATAGAGGTAAGTAATCGCTTTCAGGCTCTCTCCACAGGCTCTGCAGTGCTGAATGCTTTGGAAGGGATCTCACAAGGAAGAAACTGGAAGGGAACACCATCTACTGGAAGGCATGGGATGTGTAGTCCTAGGCACACGGCCACCACCCCAAAAGAAAATGACGGGTGGTGGTGGTGGGGACTCCTCCTAAGAGGGACTGAGCCATCCCTCTGCCGTCCGGACCTGGAATCTCGAGAGGTATGCTGCTTACCGGGAGCTCGCATTCAGGATGTGACTGAGAGGCTTACCAAACTGATCAAACCTTTGGATCGCTACCCTTCCTGCTTCTCCACGTGGGAACTAACGATGGCCAAGAATGACCTTGAGCGGTTACTGCAGATTATGTAGCGCTGGGAAGAAGGATCCAAGAACTCGGAGCGCAAGTGGTGTTCTCGTCCATCCTCCCTGTTGAAGGGAAAGGACTGGGCAGGGATCATTGAATTGAGGACGTAAATGCGTGGTTGCGCAGGCGGTGTCGCAGAGAGGGCTTGGGTTTCTTCGACCATGGGACTCTGTTCTGGGCACAAGGATTGTTAGGAAGAGATGGGATCCACCTATCCAAGAGAGGAAGAAGCATCTTTGCGGGCAGGCTTGCAAACCTAGTGAGGAGGGCTTTAAACTAGGTTCGTCAGGGGACGGTGACCAAAACCCTGAGGGGAGAGGGAAAGTCGGATACCGGGAAGAAATGCAGAGAGGAACGAGCAAGAAAGGAGGACCCTGTTTCGAAAGGAGAAGATAGGGCGATCAACTGGTTACCTGAGGTGTTTGTACACTAATGCGAGAAGCCTGGGCAACAAACAGGAAGAACTGGAGGCCCTGGCCCAGTCCGAGAAATATGATTTAATTGGGATAACAGAGACTTGGTGGGATGACTCGCATGACTGGAGCGCTGTCATGGAAGGGTATAGACTGTTCAGGAAGAACAGGCAGGGGAGAAAAGGAGGAGGAGTTGCACTATATGTAAGAGAGCACTATGATTGCTCTGAACTCCAGTATAAAGAGGGAGAAAAACCTGTTGAGAGTCTATGGGTTAAGTTTAAAGGAGCAAACAACAGCAGTGATGTTGTGCTTGGTGTCTGCTACAGGCCACCGAATCAGGTGGATGAGGTAGATGAGGCTTTCTTCGGACAACTAAGAGAAGCTTCCAGATCGCAGGCCCTGGTTCTCGTGGGGGACTTTAATCACCCTGACATCTGTTGGGAAACCAATACGGCAGTACACAGGCAATCCAGGAAGTTTTTGGAGAATGTTGGGGATAACTTCTTGACGCAAGTGCTGAAGGATCCAACCAGGGGTCGTGTGCAGCTTGACCTTCTGCTCACAAACAGGGAGGAACCAATAGGGGAAGTGGAGGTGGGTGACAACCTGGGAAGCAGTGATCATGAGATGGTAGATTTCAGGATCCTGACCAAAGGAAGAAAAGAGAGTAGTAAAATACACACCTTGGACTTCAAAAAAGCAGATTTTGACTCCCTCCGAGATCTGATGGGCAGAATCCCCTGGGATGCTAACATGAAGGGAAAAGGAGTCCAGGACAGCTGGCAGTATTTTAAAGAAGCCTTATTGAAGGCTCAGAAAGAAACCATCCCGACGCGAAGCAAGAGAGGCAAACATGGTAGGAGACCGGATTGGCTTCCGGGGGAAATCCTTGGTGAACTTAAGCACAAAAAGGAAGCTTACAAAAAGTGGAAACTTGGACAAATGACCAGGGAGGGGTTTAAATGTATAGCTCGAGAATGCCGGGAGGTTATCAGGAAGGCGAAAGCGCAAATGGAATTGCGGCTGACTAAAGATGTGAAGGATAACAAGAAAGGTTTCTACAGGCATGTTAACAAGAAGAAGGTGATCAGAGAGGGTGTGCGGCCCCTACTGGATGAAGGATGTAAGCTAGTGCCAGATGATGTGGGGAAAGCTGAAGTACTCAATGCTTTCTTTGCCTCTGTATTCACGGACAAGGTTGGCTCCTGGACTTCTGCGCTAAGTGACTCAAGATGGGATGAAGATGGACAGCCCGTGGTGGGTAAAGAACAAGTTAGGAACTATTTAGAAAAGCTAAACGTACACAAATCCATGGGTCCGGACTTAATGCATCCGAGGGTACTGAGGGAGTTGGCAAATGTCATTGAGGAGCCTTTGGCCATTATCTTTGAAAAGTCGTGGAGATCGGGAGAAATTCCGGATGATTGGAAAAAGGCAAATGTAGTGCCCATCTTCAAAAAAGGGAAGAAGGATGACACAGGGAACTATAGGCCGGTCAGTCCTGGAAAAATCATGGAAGGGATCCTTAAGGAATCCATTTTGAGGCACTTGGAAGAGAGGAAAGTGATTAGGAATAGTCAGCATGGATTCACAAAGGGCAAGTCGTGCCTGACCAATCTGATTAGCTTCTATGATGAGGTAACTGGCTCTGTGGACGTGGGAAAGTCAGTGGATGTGATATACCTTGACTTTAGCAAGGCTTTTGATACGGTCTGCCACAATATTCTTGCCAGCAAGTTAAGGGAATGCGGATTGGATAAATGGACAGTAAGATGGATAGAAAGATGACTAGAAGGCCGGGCCCAGCAGGTAGTGATCAACGGATCGATTTCAGGTTGGTGGTCGGTTTCTAGCGGAGTGCCCCAAGGTTCGGTTCTAGGACCGGTTTTGTTCAATATCTTTATTAATGACCTGGATGAGGGGATGGATTGTACCCTCAGCAAGTTTGCGGATGACACCAAGCTAGGGGGAGAGGTAGATACGCTTGAGGGCAGAGATAGGGTCCAGAGTGACTTAGACAAATTGGAAGATTGGGCCAAAAGAAATCTGATGAAGTTCAACAAGGACAAGTACAGAGTCCTGCACTTGGGACGGAAGAGTCCCAAGCACAGTTACAAGCTGGGGACCAACCAGTTAAGTAGTAGTTCTGCAGAAAAGGACCTGGGGGTTACAGTGGATGAGAAGCTGGATCTGAGTGAACAGTGTGCCCTTGTAGCCAAGAAGGCTAATGGCATATTAGGTTGCATTAAGAGGAGCATTGCCAGCAGATCCAGAGATGTCATTATTCCCCTTTATTCGGCTTTGGTGAGGCCACATCTGGAGTATTGTGTCCAGTTCTGGGCCCCCACTACAAAAATGATGTGGCATTGGAGAGGGTCCAGCGGAGGGCAGCCAAAATGATTAGGGGCTGGAGTATATGACTTATGAGGAGAGGCTGAGGAGTTGGGTCTGTTTAGTCTGCAGAAGCGAAGAGTGAGGGGGGATTTGATAGCAGCCTTCAACTTCCTGAAGGGAGGTTCCAAAGAGGATGGAAAGAGTCTGTTCTCAGTAGTGACAGATGGCAGAACAAGGAGCAATGGTCTCAAGTTGTGGTGGGAGAGGTCCAGGTTGGATATTAGGAAAAACTATTTCACTAGGAGGGTAGTGAAGCACTGGAATGGGTTACCTAGGGAAGTAGTGGAGTCTCCATCCCTAGAGGTGTTTAAGTCTCAGCTTGACCAAGCCCTGGTTGGGTTGATTTAGTTTGGATTGGTCCTGCCTAGAGCAGGGGGCTGGACTTGATGACCTTCTTAGGTCTCTTCCAGCTCTATGGTTCTATGATTCTATAATTGAGATAACCGGGGAGATATGGACAGGAGATTGCTGAGGCTTGATATGGAAATGAAGATACTTGACTAGTCTCATGCTAATCATGTGAGTTTTGCCTTCTTTTTCGATCATGTTAATTTTGCTTTCTTTTGTCTGTATAAATCAAGGGGTTTGAGCCTTGTATGGTACTCACATTTTCTGGGTGTATTAGCAGAGCGGCTTTGCTAATAAACAGAGCGGTCTGACAAATTTGTGAGTCCTGTGTCTGACTTTGACAGTAGTAATATATCTGAGAAAGATTTGAGGGCTACTATCTGAAACGGAATGAGTCAATTATGAGATTCTGCTGGAAAAAAAAAAAGATTAATATTGTTCTAGGGAGTTTAAACAGAAATGTTATATGTAAGACATAGGAGGCAATTCTCCTGCTCTACCTTAGAGTTTACTAGCTCTAAGTAGAGTACTGTGTCTGGTGCAACACATTAGGAAAAAAATTGGCCAAATATTAGACAGTCCAGTGGAGAGCAACAAGAATCATAAAAGGTTTATGAAGCCTGACCAATGAGGAATGTTAAAAAACTGGACATGTTTAATCTTGAGAACAAGACTGGGGTGGGCGGACCAGATCACAGTCTTCAAATATGTGGATTGTTGTTACAAGGAGCAATGTGATCAACTTTCCTCCATGTTCATTGAAAGTAGAACAAAAAGGAATGGGCTTAATCTGCAGCAAGTAAGATTTATAAGATATTAGGGAAAAGACTTTCTAACTATAAGGGTAGTCAAGGTCTGGAATAGGTTTCCAAGAGAAGTTGTGGAATCCTCATCACTGATCATCCTCAACACCTTGTCAGGGATGATCGAGGTTTTTGTGGTACTGCTGCAGTGCATGCATCTGGAAGTGATGGCTTCCCAAGATCCCTTACAGCTCCATATTTCTGTAATTCTAAGAGAAGATGGTGAGGAAAAGGAAGAGCATGAATTTGACCTAGAGCAGTTCTTTAGAAATTTTAGATGGATAGGCAAAAACTGTTTTCTGCAACGCCTATCCCACAACTATAACTAACTCCTCTTCTTTGTGATGGCATCGCAATGGATATGGATATGGTTTTAGGGATGTTCCCAAATCTAGCTAAATCAGAATTTAAAATGGGTTGACCTGCCACATCTACTTATTTCTGTAGAGGTCAAGCCCATCTGCTTCTACAGATTTACAGTTGCCACATTAGGAGAAAAAAAGTTTTCCAATGGACTATCAAGGAGTCCTTTGCTTCCAGATTCAAGATTATTTTCCTATAGAAGGTGGACTCTCATGCTATTGACCTGCTCTGTCTCCATCTAAAGCAGAGGTGGGGAATCTGTTTTCAGTCTGGGGCCACTGACCCACAGAAAAATCAGTTGGGGACCATACACAAGTGTAAAGAAAAAAGAACCCACTCATTTCACACTCAACTCAGGGCTCATGCTCCAGCCAAGTGGGTGTGTGTGCGTGTGCGCGCATGGGGGCAGGGGACTGGACTCGATGACCTCTCGAGGTCCCTTCCAGTCCTAGTATTCTATGATTCTATGTATTCTACGCAGGGGGCACAGAAACTGGGACTTCCCGCAGCAGCAAGGCAAGGAAGAAATCCTGAACCTCACCATGGGCTGGATTAAAGTAGCCATGGGGTTGGATCTGCCTTGTAGGCCAAAGGTTCCCCTACATTAATTTACAGGATATACTGGTCCTCAGAGCAGCTGACTCAGCTGCTGGAGCCAGTTGGAGATAGCTTGTGTCAGCCTCAGCACCAGCAGGAGCAGATAAGGCATACCCAAAGATGCAAACTGGCTTTGGAGATTGAAGGGAAACCAGGTTGCATGATAGAAAAGTTCTGGGAGGCTATTCCTGACAAAGGAAGGGTAAGGAAAGGAGTAGAGTTGCTTCTGAGAGAGGGAACAGAGGAGTAAAAGGGATTCTGGCTTGGCAGAGTGTAGGTCACAAGCAGGGGAAATGTGAGGTGGAAATAGGCATATACAGAACTAGGCAGGACCTAAAGGGGAATTCAGGTAAAGAAATTGGAAGCCAGTGTGTAGGTATTCTAAAAGGGTAGATGTCTGAGGGACATGTTGGATAGACTTAAAGGGTGCATAGTGAGACATGGTGAAGCTGTACTGGAAGAGGAAGCTGATGACATGAGCTTGAACCAGAGTGGTGGTTTTAGGAAGCAGGGGTAGTATGCATCTTAGACATTGTACAGAGGCAAAGGCTTAGCCGCAATCTAAACATGGACCAAAAGTAAAATGTTTGGATGACTGGGAATACTGTACAATTAACCACAGTGACAGAGACTAGAGAAAGGGGAGATATTGGAAGGAAGTTAAGAGATCTCCTGTTTTGATTCATTTAGGGTTACCATATTTGAACTTTCAAAAAAGAGGACACCAATGAAAGGGAGTATCTGTATCAGAATCTATCAACTCCCATTGTATTAATGTGTTACATAACACATTACAGTTATATAACACATTAAAACAACGTGAGTTGGTAGATACTGATGCAGATACACTCCCTCTCAGGGGTGTCCTCTTTTTTGAAAGTTCAAATATGGTAACCCTAATTCATTTTCCTTTATTAACTGTATGGGAATAATTGATAACACTATTAGAACTAAAGATTTATTTTATGTGGCTGAATTAATACCTGGTAGTGTATGCCTGCATCACAGCTAAACTACATAACATCCTTTATTCCCAGTGAGCAAGGCAAGGATTATTCATTTTCATGTCATGTATCACTCACAGCTGTCTGCTGTGATTGCCAGAACTCAAATTATCACATCCTACATTCACATTAAACCAAATTTGTTTGGGAAGCAGGGTACATAAAGCGAGTGTGTTAATAGCAGATAATTTTCTGTCTGAGTAGGACTATGAGGCCAAAATGGGTAAACTAGTTACATGAATGGTATTCTAGAACTATTGTACTTCTAGGTTCAAAATCTGCTTCTCACTTACACCTTGTCTTAGTCATGAACAAGATAAACATAATGAAAAACATAGAAATCATAAAGAAGATTAATTGTGCCAGCTAGGCTGCCATGGAGCTCAGCTGTACTTTTGCAGGTTATGCAGCTTGCAGGACATTAACCAAAACTGAGCAAAAAGGGTGCCTGATTGTAGCTGATACTTTGCCTCCTTGCTCCTATGTCCAGAATCAAGCAAACAAAATACAAATTAGCACATCTTGTGCTAACTTAAGCTTTGGAGAAGAGTTATTGGCCATGGAAAACACTGATTCCTCTCTAAAGTGTGGCAATTGCTGCATGGGGGGAGAGGGATAGCTCAGTGGTTTGAGCATTGGCCTACTAACCCTGGCATTCTGAGTTCAATCTTTGTGGAGGCAATTTGGGGGCAAAAATTTGTTAGGGATGGCACTTGGTCCTGCTGTGAAGGCAGGGGACTGGACTTGATGACCTTTCAAGGTCCCTTCCAGTTCTAGGAGATAGTTATAAATTAATGGAGATTGCCTAAGTAAAATTCCAATATCTATGTATCTTATGTACATAACTGTACAGAGCCCATAGCTTTAAGAATATGTTAGACATCTCTGTGACCTTCAACATCCCATCAGCAGCAACTGAATTAAAAAAGCAAAGTCTATTTAACAAGTTAGTGCCTTTTAAAAGCTTTGGGTTTGATAAAGGCACATTTTACTATTAGCAATATCTGTGCTTTAAACACTCAAGGCAAAGGAGAAAATGTTAGAGCTTCCTTGTGCTGCAGAAAGATGATAGGGTAAGGTTAATCTGTGTCTAATACCATCATGTTGCAGCCTTGTGGACAGCCTGCAACCACTCTAAGATCTCTTGATGAGGCCATTGAACTATAATGGTCTCAGTCAAATTATCCTGCTCATTTTCTTACTTGAAGAAACAGCAATAGGACAATTTGTAAGGTTGCTACTTCTGTTGCTGCCAAGCAATTAAAAGATGCTGGCATAAGTGCTACAGTCTAGACAGGGTAGCACCTTTATCCTCAAGGGAAGTGGTCAACCATAACTCCCTAAATAATATGGAACAAATGAAGACTGAATTAGGATTAGATTAGGGATCAGAAAAAAAGCAAGATTTACATCAATAAACAGATGCAATGTATTGCCCAGCCTGTCCATGTACAATGGATTTGCAACACTGCATGAAGTTACCCTTTCAAAGTGCCTGTTCAGCCTTCCAAGATGAAATTTCAAATGATGAGTGTTTATTATGAGGATCAGTGCTATTCATCTGGTGTTGAGTATTAACACAACAGAGCAGGATATGCCTGTTCTCCTTCTTCTGGGGATATGTTTGGGGTAGAGGCCTTGCTCTCTGAGGCTGGGCAGAGGATTAGATTCTTGGATAGCATAGACTGATTCTGGCTGCTCACTTAGTACTAGTAGCACAAAAGGGTACAACATTGAGGCTGAGCTAGACTGAGGACAGACCTAGCAACCTATATCCCTCTGTGTGGGGCACCAGATGTTGAATGGCCAACATTTATCAGCAGATTCCACATAGTGGTGACTGAGACTCCATGATATTGCTAAGTACCATTGTGTGAAAAGAACTAGTAAATGCTATCTCTGTAGTGATAGTCTGATGTTGTATTATACAGGAGTCCAATGCTGCTCCTACAAGGACACATTGAGACTTATTTGGTCACATTAAATATTAACACAGCATTTCAAAGGCTACTCTTTTTCCTTTTCATGTGTGTCTTGGACTTTACTTCTCTCCACATGCATATTCAATGCTGTTTTATTGGAGTAACTTCTCCATCCATAGGGCTCCCAATATGAAAAACTGATGTGTGGTGTAAAATGTTGCTTGATATTAAAAGGTTTGTTTTTCCAGAATACACCTTGCATGAGAGTCTGGTTAATGATACATACAAAAGGAACAGGGAACCGGGTTGGCTCAGAGAGGCTGTCAATCAATCATGTTGAATATGATAATGAAGTACTGCTCTTATGCTACTAATCAGATTCAGATTTTCTGTGCTTAATTATTGTTTATTGCAGATGCTCAACCAGTACAAAGTTTTTAATTAATACTGCTGTATTATAAATATCCCTATAGGAGTTGAGTTGTTTCACCTAAATGGAAGTTAGTGAAATGTGTTTTAAAATCAAGTTAGCAATTTCCAAGAATAGAGGTGGCTAAAGTAAGAAACTACAGAAGTTCTCTCTCCATCCTGCTTGTCATAGTGGGGCTAAATTCTGGAAGGAGAGTCACTGTTGGGAGAACTAGAGTAGACAGGTCTGGGAAATAGTACAACTGGGAAAGTAAACTTTAGAAAGATGATGAGTGCAGGACATAGGTTCTCAACTGTACCTATTACCCATGGAAGGCAGTTGATAGAGGGGCACAAAACAGCCAAATGTATCTTGTTGATTCTGAAACTTGCTCTTTTTCCACACCAACTATATTACAGATTAGGGCAGCCTTAGGGCTTCTCTATTTTCCATCAGCTGGCAATGTCTCCCCAAGGGGCTAACAAATGTCAAAGTACAGTACTACTCTGACCAGGCTTCCCATGCATCTCTATATGGGAAACAATGGAGACGGGTTATGCAGGAGATAGGAATGCTTTTTCTAATCTGAATGGGGTCTCTCGCGCCCTAAGAGAATCCTCATATGGGGAGTTCTGATGGCTTTCTGGCCTCTCTGTGCTTGCAGAAAAGTAGAGGCTTGAATAAATTTACAGAGCCAGTTTCAGTAATGCAAGTACACATGGCTCCTGTGTTTTTAAGAGAAGGCTGTAGTATCTTCCCATTATTGATATGCATTTTGTTATATTTGTCCTGAGCATGCTTTCTGGGCCCATGGAAAGCTTCCTAACCACAGTCTATATTGAACATCAGGTGTTTTGTATAATCCCTATTGATTTGAATGGAAAGTTTAGTTTAAAAATGCTTGGCATAATGTTTACTTACTCAATTTGTTTAAAGACATATTAAGGCACAAATCCCATACTTTGGGTGCCTCTCTCATGCTCCCACCCCAACACGCTACAGAGGATTGCCTATACATATCCGCAGACCCCTACCTTCCTTAGCTCCCCTCCTCAGGAGCCTGTAAAATCCTTCTACTGTTTAGAAGGATTGGGAACTTAAATGTAGGCACTGGTAGACCTAAAGAGGAGTTAGCTATGAAGAAAAGGCAGATTGCCTGCCACCCTTCCAGAGAACAACTTGTCAGCAGTTCCCACTTGTTTCTATCAATGGGACTCAAGCGCAAGCATTTCAGCTGCTTTCATCTGTAGCAGTATGTGTTGTCTCAGGTAACCAGTTTCTAAGCCATTTTAAAGAGTTATAGGTTAAAACCAACACCTGGAATTGCACCTGGAAGCTCACAGACACCCAGCATAGATCCTGGAACAGTGGTTTATTTTGTTAACAGAGAGCAACTCCACAGCATTCTGTGCTTGTTTCAGCTTCTAAATACACCCAAGCGTAGCCCCACATTACAGCATTCTGATCACAAAGAGGCAAAGGCTGGGTAATTCTGCACTTGAGACAGAAATGACCCATCAATATAATTTAGTATTTGAGATTCAAGTGTAGCATGTGAAACATGGTCTAATGATGTGAAGAAAGCAGAAGTGCCAGGTGCGTTCTAATTCTGGCACTGGAATTGACTGGCTCTCTCTTTAGCCATGTTTAAACTACAAACTTTGTGGCTGAAATTCTGGCCCTACTGAAGGAATTCTGCTATCAGTGGGGCTAAGATTTCACCTTTTGCCTCTATTTTTCATCTGCAACAAAGTATAAATATTATAGCTACCTTACAATGTTGTGGATTAATTCATTGATTTTTGCAAAGCACTGTGACAATGATAAACATTTTATTGGTGTCTGCTCTGTGTATTTATGTATCCAAGCACACATGAAGTGAAAGAGCAAAAAAGATTTCAGAACACTCATCTCAACCAAATGTGAATAATTTTTTATTAATTTTCTGACTTTTTCCAAAGAGGTAACATTTCCCCCCACAAGTGTGCTAATCTTTAGAGTATCTGAGACAATCCATCAATTATAATAGTATACTATAGTACTTTGACCTTTTTAATATTCAGTAGTTGAATGGATGGTCTTCCCATCTTTTTCTGATTAAAGTCCCACAAGTCATTGCTCAACTGAAAGTATGATTTAAAAAAATTAAAATGGCACATTATTTTCCTCTTCATTGGTGGAGTTTGGAATGTGAAAGAGAATGTGAATTAGGAAGAAAATGAAAGACAAATTGTAACTAAATAGTCTTTCTACAATCTCCAAACTTAAGTACTTTTCAGATGTTTAGCTTGTTATTGCTAGAGATTTAACTTTTTATACTGAATCTAGTACTGTGGTATCTAAGCACTATCTTAGAATCAGTGTTTCCAAACAACAGCTATACTTTCCTATAAGACACAATATGAAGATGTCAGATTCTTTGTGTTCATATATATTTATGCCTCAACTGAATTTTGCTATCTCTGATCAGCTATAATAATGATTATCACATGAATATCAGCTAATACACAATTCAAGAGAGGAGTCAAAAGTGATATATTATAAACTATTCTTTCTCTCTCTGTCAGGATATGGAAATGTTATGCTCATAGTAGGGGGGAAAGAAACTGATGACTATCACTCAACAGTAATCCCTACAATCACTTAAGGATGTACAGCTCTTAGCAGTGAGCATTTCATAGAATATGTAGATAAAACTCCTGAGCCAGGGCATAATTAAATTTGTTTGGCAGATTGTTAGATTATAAAAAGTATGTGCAAACTGCAGAAAGTTATTTAGTTTTTCTTTATTTTTAAAACATATGTGCAGTAGTTGCTACTTGATTTAATAATGTAATTTAAGTGAGAGTAAAACCTGTTTTGAACTGTGGTCTAATTGTCCTTCCCCATCTTACTTATATATATTTTAGAAATGTGTGTCTGTCTGTCTGTGTGTCAGTCTGTGAGTCCATTTGTTCAAGAACTCCTGAACAGTAAGAGCTAGGAACCTTTTGGTGTGCAGCTTCCTCTTATCATAACTAAAAGCAAGGTAAGGGCTTGGTTGTGCCAGGACAACTGGATTTACCTGGAATTTGATTGTTCTCATAAAATGTAAAGGGAAGGGTCTGATAGGAGGGAGTTCTACTTCAGAATGACCACAAAGGACAAGAAAGGGGACAGAGATGGGGGCCAATACAGCTATAACCCCATTGGGCCAGCAGGGGTCAGGATGGAGAAAGGGTCATCTATCTACTATATATTTCAGAAAGTTTGTCTGTTTGGCCATCCGTCCCCCAGCTGGGGGACAGGTGCTTCTCATCCAGCCCCAAGCTGCTGTGGGGAGAGAAAGCTGGGATTGTCCTCCCTCCCTGGGGCAGCCTGCACACCGAATCCCTCATTCCCAGACCTGCCCCAAAACAATGATTTAAATGAAGAAAAACAAAACTTATTTGAGTTAAGGACCCGAGCAACATCATGTGAATCTTCTAGTTATTAATGAAAGAGAAACCAAAAATTATTGTCATAAATAATTGCACATAAAATATTATTTTGAAACCTAGCCCTGGGTCCTTTAGAAAACCTGAAAAATCAAAACTATTTTACATTTTCAAGCCCAAATCTTCCTAGTTAATGAATCTCTGTTTTTATATTTCAGGCTTCACTCAGGTACTGGTTTTGCAAGGTGCTTTGCCTTCACGGAATACCTTGTTGCATCAGAGCCTCAGTTTGTTACTGGAGCTCAGATATGGATGACATCAATGAGAATGACAAAACATGTTATACTTCAAAGACAGCTTCTTTGCTTCTCCTCCCATCCACCCCCAATTACCCCTGCATGCATACACAAGATAACAAATCACAAAGAAAAACTAAACTGAAAACAACATTGCTGAAATCACCATACTGATTTTCATTAATTTTCTTTTATTCTTGGGGGACAGCAGCTGAGATCATAGCCTTCTCTAAGAACATGTTGACATAACTTCAAAAGTAATCAGGAAGCTTTGAACTTTGAAAAATAGTTTTTTCCTTTTTTGGAAAGAAAACTGCACAGATAAAAAAGTACTATTGACCCTAATTATTTCACCTATTACAGTCCCATCCCAAAATATGATAAAGAACCTCTCAATGTCCCTTTCAACTTTATAGGTCTATGATTCTATACACTCACACATACAGCAAAGTACTATTTAGGATGGCCCATGCACTTGTGAAACCTACACACCTCTGAGTTCTATTCAGCTCCTGTTCCTTCATATCTGCTTTTTGGCAAGGTGGGGATAGAAGGGGGGGAGAGGGGGGAGCAGAGGAATAGTAAAACTATGCTCAAATTCTTGCCCTAAATAGCACATTTTTAAAGACCATCTTGTTTCATGGAATTATACAAGTGGTTTATCTCTGCCCGATCCCCACCAGTCCCAGTCTTTGTTTGCTGGCTTTGGAGCCACCCTTTGTCTGCAACAAGTATGAAACTCAATGGAGCACTTGCCCTCAAGAGTTGGCAATCATTCCACGACAAAAGCCAAGGACATGTTTCATGTCTGCCTCATCACCAATCTGCCTCAAGTTGGTTGACCTTGGGATTATCTTGCAATAGTTTTTAACTTTTTGTTGTATGATTCCTTCTTATTTTGTTATGTTTATCAAATGTAAATTTTGCTACTATGGCCACATTAGGCAGACTCTGCTTAGAAGCACAGGAACCAGATATAAACAGTCACACATAACATAGCCAACTAGATTAAAGAGGCAGTGGGTGAAGGAATTCTTTATAAAAGGATGGTGTAGTTTAAGGTTTGGCTCTTATTAATGGTATTTAGTCAGTCCTTGTACCCTGAAGTGAATGTATGTTTTGCCATTGACTTCAAGAGTGCAGGATCAAATGTTAGCACAGCTATGATGGAACCAATAAACCCCTTCTATCAAGATATACAAAGGGAACTGATATGAGTTAGGCTTCTGGTGTGTGGAGACCACTGCCTTTCGGAGTGATCAATACTGACTTATGGTTTATTTGTTCTCCTCCATCATTGTCTATCCATCTGTTCTCACCAATCTTGGTTTGCAGGCTCTCTGTAGTTTTAGTTTTGTTTTGTTTTGTTTTATTTTGTGTTTGTACAGCACATAACACAAATGGAGCTTTGATCAATACTAGGGCTGCTGATTAGAAGAGCTGCTCGACATCTCACTTTCTTAACCACGTCTTTGCAAATGTGAGGATCATTCTGTATGATGACTTGCTGAATCCGAGAAGATGAGATTAAAATCCCACAACACTTTATGGAACCATGTCAATTTTAATGGGGTGTATGGCTGAATGGAGAGTCACATAGAGCATTCTGACCATGCAAAAGAAACAGCTTATCACCAGTGTTCCCTCTATTTTTTTCCATCTATGCAGAATAAATGTTATGTGCACTGAAGCATGTGCAGATGTGCACCATCAGTAGAAACACATGCTGCTGTGGGCACTCTGCGAATCAGCTGGGCAGCATTTGAATCTCTCCTGGGCAGCCACCCAAGCACTCAGCTTACAGGGAACACTGCTTATCAGTGACCCTGCTGAGGAACCATCTGGTTTTGATTTATGCCAGAAAGACTGGTGCAGATTGAATTGCATCCGGACTTCTCATGGGAGATATGAACCAACCCTTTTTAAATGGAAAATAAGGCAAACATTTCTATGTGACTGGCCGCCAGGCTCTGAATGTCCCCTTCATTCTTTTGCTGGGGGCTGAACAACAGTAGCCATAGGGATGTTAAACCATTAACTGGTAAGCATGAGGCTTACCAGTATGCTTAGTCATTAACTGGTTAACTGGCCATCCCTTGCCAGTTAACTCCAACAGCTGTCAGCTGTGCCAGGCTGGAGCATATGTAGGTGCAGATGGACTAGGTGGCAGGACCTAATTCACCAGCTCACTGCTGCAGCAATGTGCTGGCTGTCAAACAGATATCTATTCGTAGCCATTGCTCCCCACCCAAGCCATATGAAAGACCATGACTAGGGCTGCAAGGCATTACTATAGCAATACAAAGAAGGTCACATTCAAGCTGCCAGGCAAGATATTAAAGTCCAGGAATTTCATGGTATCATTCTCTGAAATGCTTCCTGCTCCATGTGCAGGGCCAGAACATGAGGATCCCAGTGCCTGGGTAAAATGGCGGTGTAGAGATCTGACTTGTAGATTTATTAGGAACTGTGGAATCTTTTGGGAAAGGGGACTATGCAGAAATGATGAACTCCACCTAAACCTCGACCCAGAGCACCACAACTGCATAAGAGCAATGCACAGTTACACTCAGCGGCACTGACAACAGTTCTTACTGCTGTGAGAAATCCCGTTGATTTCATTTGGTAGCTGTGGCTAGATAGAACCTCTGATAAGTCAGGCCATTTTTTAAAAAGGGCTCTAGACATGGATTTGGACACCTATATTTTGAACTGTTGTCTCAATATTTCATTAAGATTAACAGAAAATATATCTTAGACCCTATTCAGTCCTTTGACGTATACCAGCGTATCTAACAGTATTAAAAATGCATTAAGTTACTAATAAGAGTTCCTCTAGCAATTTTGTACTGTGACTTGTTGCCTTTTTTCCATTAAAATAAAAATATAAAATTTCCAGAGAAAACAAATTATGAAGTTCAGGTAAACTTCTGTGCTGTCATATAAGTGGCAAAAAGCAGAGCAGAGTCATTGACCACAAATAAAGAACTTGAGAAGAATAAAATTAGAAGACAAACAATGTCCACAGTTAAATCTGGCTCAACATTTCTAAGTCACATGCCTTATATTTTTAAATTTGTCTTTAATACAGATGGGCAAGTTCAGAACTAAGTAACCAAGTTAACCTACAACTTTCTGGGTTAATGCTGACTCTGCTGAAGTCAATGGGAGCTCTGCCCCGGATTTCAGTTGGGCCAATATTTCACTTCAAGTTTTTGGCTTAGGTTTTTTTGTTTCTCTCATTGTGCCCTAAAGCTGCTGTACACAGAATTCTCATTGCCTTCCATGCGTGTTCCACATATGTGGTAGATGATCAAGCTTCTAATGTGACAGATATTTATTAATTTTTCCCAGAGTGGCTCCTTCATTATTTAACTAATATGCTTATGTTAATACTCCTGTGCTTCTTCCATCCATTTCTGTTTGTCTTTAAGGACCTGCCTTATCCTACTCCCATTCTACTCAATGAGTGAAATCCTGGTCTCATTGAACTAAATGGCAAAAGTTCAGTTAAATTCCAAGGCCCTGAAAAAGGGGGGGGAAATCCCAGGCACTTTCCTAAAACCAACCAGCCATAAAGGTTTGTGGACTTTATTGGCATATTGATAAATATATATATATATAGGGATGTGGTTTTAGCCTTTTGCACCAGATGTTACATTTCTAATTTAGGCCACTGAACAGAATAAGACTTGACTCAATCAGAAGTTCATAATCCAGCCCATTATGTATGTATCCATTTTTTTAAACTGTATCTTGTTTATCTGGGGTTATGAGAGATTTCTATCTAAGCCACCCACCCTGTCAACAGGGATGGGGGAGAAGCAAAGGAAGCAGTTGTCCTGGGGCCTAGCAATTCAAAACCGTCTGTGGTTCTCAGCCACCACCACCATTGCAGCAGGAGCCATGGCAGCTGGAGCCCCAGGCGACACCAGAGCACTATGGGACACACTCCAGGCAGAGGGCAGACAGCTCAATATGCTCCAGGCAGTGCTGAGGGCTGGAAGCCTAGCCCTGCCATTTCCACCTGAGCTCCTCTCCCACTTAACCCCCCCCCCCCCCCCCCCCTGCTTTATAGCAGTATGGAGCTGCCCTCTCCCCACTTTTCCCAGGGGCCCAGCAATTCTGTCAGCCACCCCCCACCTGCCGTTGAAGTAAATATGTAAAGGTGATGTTTTAAATATGCTAAAACTTATTCTTTACAGAGATATTCTTTTCGAATAAGAAAAGATAATACACACAATTAGTATAATGTGCAATATACTTTTCAAGGAACCTCATATCATAAAAGTTTGTTCGTTCCCCTCATTTCTCTTCCCTTAGCGCAGGCAGCAACTATCTTGTGTTACTTGAACAATAAACTCAAAACACTGCTGGAGTTCTTCCAAGAACCAAGGACACTTGCAAAGAAAGAATCAAAGAGTATAATTATACTTTCATCTTGTATTTCAATTAATCTGAAAAGCACCAAACAGAAGCCACTTATCTGATTTTTTTTAAACTAACATAGGGCCAAATCCCAGTTCCACTGATAGAAAATCTCCTGGTCAGCTTTGCATATAAAATTCTTGTTAGTACACATTGTGACAGACTGCAGGCTAAGCCAGAGCTCTGCCACTACAGAGTGGCTGAAAAGCGCAATTGAGGCCAGCTGAGCAGGCCATGCCTGAGGGGCTAATGGGAAGCAGCTGTGGGCCTCATTAGCCAGAGGGCTAGATAAGGCAGCCAGAGGGGAAGTGGGAGGGGGAAGGAGCCAGAGAGTGGCTGAGTGTGCACCAGAAAAAGGTCTCTGGTTGATTTGTGGATGAAGAAGGGGTCCCAGGGTGAGGAGCCTGGGTGAGGACCTTGCACATGTTCAAGGACAAAGTCTCTGAAAGTGTTCTTACCAAAGCCATTCTAGGATACCCTTTACAAAGAAGCAGAAACCATTTCATATCTGCTACTATTTACACAATTCCTTTTACAGAGAGACAATTAGACCACATGGAGGATTAATTGTTTTTCCCAACGGTGCTTATAAGGAAATAAAATACCCATTTTGTCTAAAATAACTTTACTAATCTTAAAAGCAATTCTGCAGGCTAGGGCTCTATTCTGGCATTGGCTTCAATGGCAATAGAGGGTGCTCAGCATCTTACAAGACAGACCCCTTACAGAGGCCCATTAGCCCTAGTCTACACGAGGGAATTATTTTGAAATAACCCCCCTTATGTCAAAATAATAAGCGGAGCATCCACTCTACCAAGCCCATTATTTTTAAATAAGGGGCTGATTATCTCAAAATGTGTAGTCATGATTTTCTCAAGGAATAAGCTTATTTTGAAATAGTTATTTCAGGAGTTATTTCAAATGTAGTTATTTTGAAATAATTTCCTAGTGTGAAAATGCCCTTAGTGAGCTTAGCGGTAATTTTTTATGCAAAGGCTGCTGGATAAGACTAAAGATTATCTGATGATGGTAATGATGACAGATTATCTGATATGCTGGACCATAAAACTTAACTGAGATCCCAGACAGCAATTCTATCTGATTTTTGAAGAAATGATGTGCATCCCTAATCCTCTTGTGGGCAAGACGCATAACTATAAGCTTCTGGAAATATAAATAAATGTAAAATAAAAGGAAAATAAAAGTAAAGCAAAGAAGCGACCACACAATAAGCAGAGATCTCAACTTGCCATATGACTGTTATTGGGTATTGTGGACATAACACAAATCCCTGCTTGTCAACACTGGCAAGTGTACACTGATGGGATCCAGAGCCTACTGATGGTAGTGTGTCCCAGTGAACTCAGAATTAAACCCTGACTGGCAATCCAACCACAGCTTGTGTGAGACACTGGGTTTTGGGACCCAGAAGAGGCCAAGAACCCCAATAGGCAACCCTTCCCCAAGGAGGGAACCCATGGAGATGCCCTCCCCCCGGCCCTCAAAGCTGGTAAGTCCCCTGGCTGGATCCTACTTGTCATATATGTGGCTGGGCCATTTCCACCAGGAGCACCTGTACAGATGCAGGCAGTTCTAGACACTAGACCAGAAGGTAAGAACTAGCCACAGTGGTAATTTCTGTGCAGGTTAACAGGATGGCCATGCTATCAAGAATGGTTTAGACGGTACTGGGTCCTGCCATGAGCGCAGGGGACTGGACTCAATGACAACTCGAGGTCCCTTCCAGTTCTAGTGTTCTGTGATTCTATGTTGATAAACTCCGAGGCTGCGTCTAGACTGGCAAGTTTTTGTGCAAAAGTGGCCGCTTTTGCATAAAAACTTGCCAGCTGTCTACACTGGCCGCTTGAATTTGCGCAAGAACACTGACGATCGAATGTAAGATTGTCAGTGCTCTTGCGCAAATACTATGATGCTCCCGCTTCAGGGATAAGCCCAGTGTAGACAGGTAAAAACTGTTTTGCGCAAAAAAGCCCTGATGGTGAAAATGGCCACCGGAGCTTTCTTGCGCAAAATCGCGTCTAGATTGGCACGGATGCTTTTCCGCAAAAAGTGCTTTTGCGCAAAAGCATCCGTGCCAATCTAGACGCTCTTTTCCGCAAATGCTTTTAACGGAAAAACTTTTCCGTTAAAAGCATTTGCGGAAAATCATGCCAGTCTAGACGCAGCCTGAGTGTATCCAGACGATGGTCCAAGAGCAACTAGTCAGGTCAGAAGATAATCTAGACACCAGCTATCTACAGTATATCCAAAAAAGAAATATGCCTGTACTCCATAAGGGAAACACAGCTCACAGCAGGCAAGCACTCAAGGCAGATCTGTGTAGCCCCTTAGAATCATAGGGTTGGACGAGACCTTAGGAGGTCATCAAATCCAACCCCCTGCTAAAAGCAGGATCAATCCCAACTCAATCATCCCAGCCAGGGCTTTGTGAAGCTGGGACATAGAAACCTCTAGGGATGAAGAGTCCATCACCTCCCTAGGTAACCCATTCCAGTGCTTCACCACCGTCCTAGTGAAATAGTTTTTCTTAATATCCAATCTAGACCTCTCCCACTGCAACTTGAGATCATTGCCCCTGTATTGGCTTACCCAGTGATTCTGCATCAAGGTCTGGAAGGTTTTAAGGAGATTATAAAATCATGTGGTAATGATCCTCTGAGGGAAGATGACCCTTGGGGAGGAACCCTGAGTCCCCAGGGTTGGGAAACCTAGCTCTAGTCAGAGGCAGCGAGAGCCTCTCACAACAGGAATTGCCTCCAGGGAGGCAGAAGGCCCTCTGACCTCCAGACAGCTACTTGCTGACAGCCAATAGCAGGCATTGTATCTACCTGGGCAAGATTTTTCAGTCCACTAAGGCTATACTACTTAGTAGCTAAGATAACCAGTGGAGAATTCCACCATGTAGAGCTAGCACCTGAACAAACTGCCACCTATTCCCCTTGTTTAAGGTGCAGATTGTATGTTGGAGATACTCTGAGGCTATGTCTACACTGCAAGCTTCTTGTGCAAGAACAGCTGTTCGTGCACAAAAACTTGTGGAGCGTCCACACTACAAGCCTGTTCTTGTGCAAGGAAGTTTACAGTAGATTGTCAGAAGAGGGGGCGTTTTACACAACAGTTATTCCTCTCCCCATGAGGAATAAGCCTTTTTGCGCAAGAGCTCTTGCACAAAAAGGCTAGTGTAGATGGGAATGGAGTTGCACAAAAGCACATCTCTTGTGCAAAAGCACATGGCAGTGTGGACGTGCTCTAGCGCAAAAAGTTATCGCACAAGATGCCTGCAGTGTAGACATAGCCTGAGGGTACGGCAATGAGGGCAGGGTAGGGAGAAGCAAGATTCTGCTAAGTCTTATTTTCTATTGGCCTAAAATCCTCCAGTGGAGTAAATATAGGGCATCCCATGTTCAAGCCTAACTGGCACCACGGAAGGTGACTCTGAATTCAGAAGCTGACACTGGTTTCTTGCAAGCCCATTTGCCACTACATCCAAATGCAGATAGAATAATAGAATCATAGAATCATAGAGCTGGAAGAGACCTCAGGAGATCATCAAGTCTAGCCCCTTGCCCAAGCCAGGACCAATCCCAACTAAATCAACCCAGCCAGGGCTTTGTCAAGTCGAGACTTAAAAACCTCTACGATGGAGATTCCACCACCTCCCTAGGTAACCCATTCCAGTACTTCACCACCCTCCTAGTGAAATAGTTGTTCCTAATATGCCACCTAGACCTCCCCCACTATAACTTAAGACCATTGCTCCTTGTTCTGCCATCTGTCACTACTGTGAACAGCCTTTCTCCATCCTCTTTGGAACCTCCCTTCAGGAAGTTGAAGGCTGCTATCAAATCCCCCCTCACTCTTCTCTTCTGCAGACTAAACAAACCCAAATCCCACAGTCTCTCCTCATAGGTCATGTGCTCCAGCTCCCTAATCATTTTGGTTGCCCTCCACTGGACCCTCCCCAATGCGTCCACATCCTTTCTATAGTGGGGGGCCCAGAACTGGACACAGTACTCTAGATGTGGCCTCACCAGAGCTGAATAAAGGGGAATAATCACTTTTCTAGAACTGCGGGCAATGCTCCTCCTAATGCAACCAAATATGCCATTAGCCTTCTTGGCTGCAAGGGCACTGATGGGGCAGTGGAGCCCCGCACTTGTGCCAGCCGTGACGGGGCCATGGCCAAGCTCCACAGTCCCACAGAGCCGGAGGCAGCCTGCTGGTGCACAGGAACGCCCTGCCCCCCGAGCCAGCCCTGCGGCGCATGCTCCCAGGC
Organism: Rafetus swinhoei; assembly: GCA_019425775.1. Lineage (NCBI taxonomy): Eukaryota > Metazoa > Chordata > Testudines > Trionychidae > Rafetus > Rafetus swinhoei. The sequence continues at coordinate 47,097,645 of CM033449.1, forward strand.
TGCTAGCAATGGCGGAGAGGGAGGGAACAACCGGGCAAGGGCAGAGGCGGGGCTGGAAAGGATGGGTCTGCGTCCGTGGCGCAGCCCTGCCCTGCACTGGCAGTGGGGAGTTTAAAATGGGGGAGCAGGAGGGAGCGTGGAGGAAGGGGAAGCCCAGGAGGAGCGAGCAGGAGCGGCACCACCGGGGAAGCCGGCAGGAGAACAGCTGGCTTCAGATACCCTGAAATGGAGGGGGGGGGGGAGGGCGAAAGTCATTCGCGCCAGGTGAGAGAGGTATGTCAGAGAGGGAACCTGCAGCAGGTGAGTAGGAAGTGGTCCAGGGTTCTGGAAGGAGCATTACGGGATACTCCCCACCGACTGGACAGGGCTTCGCCACCCTGTCCTTAGGGCCCTAGGCCGGGACCCAGGGTGAGGGTGGGCCCGGGCCCCCCTACCACATTCTGGCAGTAGTGAGAGTGGTACACTTGGCAGTTTATAAGTGGAATTATAGACTTACCCACCCAAGACTGGTTGGGCAGAAAGACTAAAACTTAGGACCTGTAAGGATCACTGGTGATGGGAGATGGGTGTGAGCTACCGTGTGGACCCTCTGAGCGGGTTGTGACGTGAAAGCAGGCCGCTCAGGGACCCGGGGCATTGGCCCCTGGGGGACTAAGGGAGAGGGCTTGCCAGACAGCCCCAGGGAGGCAACACACAGCTGAGCCATTGGCTGCCCCATTCCGGGCAGGGCCTCCGTCTGGGGCCAGAGTAACACAGGTGCTGACCCTAGAGGCAGGATTTGCCCCAACTCGCGGGATTCTGAGGGGCAGTGGCCTGACGTGGTGGAGAATGTGGGCATTGATCCCACCCCTGCAGTGAGGAGTCAGAGACGTGGGCCTCGAGCAGAGTCGAGGGGTAAGGGACAGGGAACCTCTTGCAGAAGGAAGTGTTCCCAAGAACAGAAATGGAGGCGAACAAGGTATTCGAGTGGTGGATGGAGAATCAGAGGCAGCAGCAACATCAGCAAACCCAACTGATTCAGCAAATTATGGCCCAAAACCAGGAACAGCAATGGCAATTTCTGCGAGAATTGGCTGAGGAACACCAAGCACAACAGGATCGCTGGATGCAGTGGTATGTGGTGATGAGGCCGGCTGGCACAGGGGGGCCAACCCTCCTGGAAGGGGGCCCAGGAGGGGGCCAACCCTTGCCCATCCGACTGAGCAAGATGGGTTCCACTGACGACCCCGAGGCATTTTTGGTAACCTTGAAGTGGGTTGCCACCACGGCCTGGTGGCCTGAAGAACACTGAGCCAACCCTCTTGGTGCCCTACCTGACGGGGCCGGCTCAGTTAGCCTTCCGCGTCCTCTCGACGCGAGATGCCCTAAATTATGGGAAAGTTAAAGAGGCCATCCTGGACCAGATGGCGGTAACACCCGAGACGTACGGACAAAAGTTTCGGCAGGAGCAATACTCCCTAGGGGCTTAACCAAGGGTGGTGGCACAGAAGCTGCGAGAGCAGGGATGGTGATGGATGGATCCAGACCAGAAGACAGGGGCCCAGGTAGCATAGCTGGTCATCCTGGAGCAGTTTCTTCAGATTCTGCCAGAAGAGGGACAGTGGTGGGTGCGGTGCCAATGCCCCACCACCCTTGGGGAGGCTGTGACCATTTTAGAAGATTATTTGGTGGCAAAGGGGGGAGAGGAAAAGGGGAAAAGGGCTAAGGAATCGAATACTCCGAAGATCCCTGAAAAGCCCTGAGGGCCCTGAGAAGCTGCCAGTAAAGAACCCACCCTGGCTCCGGGTGGAAGGAGCAGAGGGTGGCTTTCGCCCAGCTGGCCGGGGGCTGGAGAGCGACCCAAGCCCCAATAGGTCCTCCCCAGGAGGAGAAAGAGAAGACCCCGAAAGGAGGGGCGACAACCCAGAATACGTGCTTTGAGTGTGGACAAGAGGGCCACTTCAGGAGCGATCGTCCATTCGTGGATTGCACGTTCGGGCGTGCATTGACTGTGAGCCCAGCGGGGGGAACCGCAGAGGTCTGGAAGGTTATGGAGAGAGTGGAAGTGGAGGGAATCCCCATGGATGCCCTGATGGACACTGGTTGCAGCCGGACTCTTGTACGGGAAGACCTCGTAAAAGATCTGCAGCCCGCGGGGCCTCCCCTGCTAATGCAGTCTGTTCATGGGGACGTGCCAGTCTACCCCATGGCCTGGGTGCACCTGAGGGATGAGGCCGAAGATGGCCTTTGCCACGTCGCCTTGGCTCCAACGCTCCCCTACTCTGTGATACTGGGGCAAGATTGGCAAGGCTGTCGCCGGACCCTACAAAACTGGAGTAGAGAGGAGCTGACACTGAGAGAGGTGGCGCTGGGCGAGGAAAAGGAAAGGCCTGCGGCTGAGACCCAACAGACCCCACAACCAAGAAAAGGACGGGAAACAGATCCCAAAGAAGCAGAGCCCTTTGGGGGAGATTTTGAGGCCGAACAGAGGGAGGATCTGACCCTTCAGCGGGCTTGGGAACAGGCGAGGAGCCCCAAAACAGATCAGGACATTAGGAGGCCAAGGACTCAAGGTCCCCGCATCGAGGTATGGGTGGACCAGTTGTATTGGGTGGTGAGGTATCCGGGGGGAGAGGGCGAAGTAAGGCAGTTGCTGGTGCTGGAGCGGTATAAAAAAGAGGTGCTGGAATTGGCCCACGCCAACCCCTGGGCAGGCCACTTGGGTGAAGAAAAGACCTTGCAAAGGCTCTGCCAGAGGTTCTACTGGCCCAGGATCCATAGGGATATAAAAGACTTTTGTGCGTCATGCCCGGCTTGTCAGCGGGTGAGCTTGACACCAGTATTAAGAGCCCCATTGGTACCCCTTCCCATAGCGGGGGGTTCCATTTGAGAGGATAGCCCTGGACTTGATGGGGCCGCTCAAACATTCATGTTCAGGGCATCAGTACATACTGGTAATTGTGTACTACACAACCTGCTACCCCGAAGTCCTTCTCTTATGGAATACGATGGCAGCAACCATAGCTTCTGAGTTGATAAAAATATTTTTGAGAATCGGCTTACCTAAAGAAATATTAACGGATCAGGGGACTAATGTCACCTCCCGGCTTATGGCTCAGCTGTGCCGACTGTTAGGCATTAAGACACTAAAAACATCAGTTTATCATCCCCGCCCCCTGAGCCAGCCCTGTGGCGCATGCTCCCAGGCTGTCAGCAAGGGCAGAGAGGGAGGGAGCGACTGGGCAAGGGCAGACGGCAGGGCCAGAAAGGGTGGGTCTGTGTCCGTGGCACAGCCCCACCCCACGCTGGCAGCGGGGAGTTTAAAAGCGGGCCGCCCCCCAGCAGGAGGGGGCATGGAGGAAGGGGAAGCCCGGGAGGAGTGAGCAGGAGTGGCACCACCGGGGAAGCCGACAGGAGAACAGCTGGCCTCAGATACCCCGGAATGGGAGAGGGGGCAAAAGTCATTGGCGCCGGGTGAGAGAGGTATGTCAGAGAGGGAACCCGCAGCGGGCGGGTAGGAAGTGGCCCAGGGCAGGGCGCTGGAAGGAGCTTGGGGGGTTGGTACGTTACGGGAGACTCCCCACCAACTGGACAGGGCTTCGCCACCCTGTCCTTAGGGCCCTCGGCTGGGACCCAGAGTGAGGGTGGGCCCGGGTCCCCCATCGCGTTCCGGCGGTGGTGACAGCGGTACGCTTGGCAGTTTCAAAGTGGAATTATAGACTTACCCACCCGAGACTGGTCAGGTGGAAGGACTAAAACTTAGGACCTGTAAGGATCACTGGTGATGGGAGATGGGTGTGAGCTACGGTGTGGACCCCTCTGAGCGGGTTGTGACGTGAAAGCAGGCCACTCAGGGACCCGGGGCATTGGCCCCTGGGGGACTAAGGGAGAGGGCTTGCCAGACAGCCCCAGGGAGGCAACACACAGCTGAGCCATTGGCTGCCCCATTCCGGGCAGGGCCTCCGTCTGGGGCCAGAGTAACACAGGTGCTGACCCCAGGGACAGGGTTTGCCCCAACCCGCAGAGTTCCAAGGGGCGGCGGCCTGACAGGCACACTGTTGACGCATATCCAGCTTCTCATCCGCTGTAATCCCCAGGTCCTTTTCTGCAAAAATGCTCTGAACTTGTCCTTGTTGAACCTCATCAGATGTCTTTTGCACCAATCCTCTGATCCCTCCAGCGTATCTACCTCTCCCCCTAGCTTAGTGTCATCCGCAAACTTGCTGAGGGTGCAATCCATCCCCTCATCCAGGTCATAAATAAAAATGTTGAAAAAAACCGGTCCTAGAACCGATCTTTGGGGCACTCCACTAGAAACTGACCACCAACCTGACATCGAGCCATTGATCACTACCCATTGGGCCTGACATTCTAGCCAGCTTTCTATCCATCTTACAGTCCATTTATCCAATCCGCATTCCCTTAACTTGCTGGCAAGAATATTGTGGGAGACCCTATCAAAAGCTTTGCTAAAGTCAAGGTATATCACATCCACTGACTTTCCCATGTCCACAGAGCCAGTTACCTCATCATAGAAGCTAATCAGATTGGTCAGGCATGACTTGCCCTTCGTGAATCCATGTTGACTATTCCTGATCACTTTCCCCTCTTCCCAGTGCTTCAAAACGGATTCCTTGAGGATCCCCTCCATGATTTTTCCGGGGACTGAGGTAAGGCTGACTGGTCTGTAGTTCCCTGGATTGTCCTTCTTCCCTTTTTTAAAGATGGGCACTACATTTGCCTTTTTCCAGTCATCCAGGATCTCTCCCGATCTCCATGAGTTTTCAAAGATAATGGGCAAAGGCTCTGCAATGACTTTTGCCAACTCCCTCAATACCCTCGGATGCATTAAATCCGGACCCATGGGTTTGTGTATGTTTAGCTTTTCTAAATAGTTCCTAACCTGTTCTTTCCCCACCAAGGGCTGTCCACCTCCTTCCCATACTGTGTTGCCTAGTGCATTACTCTTGGAGCTGACCTTGTCTGTGAAAACAGAGGCAAAGAAAACATCGAGTACTTCAACTTTTCCCACATCATCTGTCAATAGGATGGAGTAGAAAATCTTTTTGCCCAGAATCTTTGACTTGTCCTTGAGTAGAATAGACTGAAAGTGTGGTTAAAGTTTTACCAAACTAAGTCACCCCCCTTCAAAATGTTCAGACTATATTTTTTATTTAAAAAATTACTTACACAAGATCAGGGTCATCGCAATGCATGTCATGTGAACTCTGTGCAGAAATGAAACTGAGTGTTACATACACTTGCACTATGCAATCATCAAATCAGCTACATTTTATAATCCAGTAAAGCATTTTTAACTTCCTTGTAATGGTGTATAAACGAGGCACTAAGAACTAAAGTACACTATCTAAAAATAAAGACACTGTAAGTGTCTTGTTAAAAAATACTTATTTTCTTGGTGTGCATGAATAAAAAGCAAAGGGGGTGGTGATCAGAAGGCTCTCACAGAATGCAAGCAACTATGAAGACTGCGCATGAGGCCTGATCCTGCACTTTCCAAAAATCCCATCAATTTTAGCAGATTCAGGATTAGGCCCTAAAACCTAGAAAATATTTCAAAATAACAAGTGGAGCATCCACAATACCAAGACTGTAATTTCAAAATAAGGGGCTGGATATTTTGAAATGATAACTCCTGCTTTCCATGAAGAATAACACTTATTTTGAATAGTTATTTTGAAATAGTCCACTGCTGCTATTTCAAAATAACTACTCCCCAGAGTCATTCAAAGTAATTACTCCTCAGTGGTTCCTGGGGCTCTAAGTCGAGGTAGCATGTCCATATTAATGGAGCCTGCCTCGGACTAATTTTGAGGTGGCCCCACAGTGGGGACACATGATTTTGATTTTGTAAAATCAGGAGTTATTAAGTTGAATTTAGTTATTTCAAAATAATTTCCTATTGTAGATTTAGCCTTAGTGAATAGGAATAAAGTACAAAGAATAAACTTTGAAGATTGATTACTTCTATATTTGTTCCTTTAAGAGTTCCAAGAAAAGGGTCTGGTTTTCCACGTCCCACTTCTGCGTGGAAATTATTTAGCTATTTCCTCCATCTTTACAAAGAAAAATGTGTTTACTTTCCCTAGAGTTTTCTTTCCCCAAATGAACCATTTAAAAAATGGACTCAAAATATAGGATCTGCCTGGTGCTTTCCAGAAAGTGGCATCTGATAGCAAGGGGGCTGTAATATGGTATCTGTTGAATATGCAAATACATCTGTGAATTCATCCATTTCTCCATGAAGCTGAGGTGTATATTCCTAGTGGATACTCTCTGCTATAAATTGAGAAAAAACAAAACACAAACACACTTCTATTTATGTATATAATTTATTTTGGCTCTCAGCTTTTCATTAAATATTTATTGCAAGCCCAGTTCAGTAATAGATTTTCTCTTGACTTGTTTCAAGGTGTTAATATTTTTGGAACAAGAACTTCTGTTCTCTAAAAACTACTGCAGAGGACTGAATTTCACCCTCAGCAACTTGGGCATTCTATTTGCCCAGTGGTATTATGGTATGAACAGTTATCCCTCCTTCACATAGAAATGCTGCCATCCAATCATAAACTATGGCATATATTTCAGGTTATAAAGGGTTGGCAATACATTGCTATAAGAATAATTACAAAACTCTTTAAATAATTTATATTTGTCTTACATTCCACATCATGCTATATCAGATATGAAGATTTTTGTTAATCATTTAATGGTGATGTTGCCTCTCATCGTTACTTGGAAGTAAGGTTGCCAACTTTCTAGTTACACAAAACTGAGCACCCTTTCCCCACCCTCCTTCTCCGAGGTCCTGCTCCCCATTCACTCACCCCCTCCATCACTGGCTCATTTTTACCACGATGGGGCAGAGGGTTGGGGTACAGGAAGGAGTGAAGGCTCCAGCTGAGAGTGAGGGTTCTGGGTTGGGATCAGAAATGATGGGTTGAGAGTGTGGGAGAGGGTTCTGGGCTTGGGCAGGGGTTTATGGTATGGGCTCTGGGGTGAGGCCAGAGTGTGGAAAGGGGTTACCAGCTGTGGGATGAAACTGAGGAATTCAGAGTGTGGGAGGGAGCTCCAGGCTAAGGCAGAGGGTTGAAGTGTGGAAGGCTGTATGGGTTCTGGGCTGGAGGTGCATGTTCCAAGATGGGGCCAGAAATGAGTGGTTTAGAGAGCAGGAGAGGGCTCCAGGCTGGAGCAAAGGTGTGGGAGGGTGCATGGGGTGCAGGCCCTCAGTAGTTTAGGTATGAGGGGGGTCTAGCCTATGGCAGGGAGATATAGCATGGGATGGGGTGCACATTCTGCGTGGCGCTTATCTTAGAAGTGGTGACACATCCCTCAGCTCCTATGCATAGGGGTGACCAGGCAGCTCTGTGTGGTGCGCGCTGCCCCTGCGCAGAGGCACCACCCTTGGAGCTCCCATTGGAGTTGCGGAGCTGGTGCATGAAACAGGAGCAGCAAGAGAGCCCCCTGACTACCTCTGCACCTCAGAACTGAAGGACATATCGCTGCTTCCGGATGCTGCATGAAGCCACGTAGGGAGCCTGTCAGCCCAACCAACCGGACTTTTCACGGCCTAGTCAGTGGTGCTGACCAGAGCCACCAAGGTCCCTTTTCAACCAGGCTGGTGTTGCAGTCAAAAACCAGACATCTGGCAACTCCACTTGGAAGTATATAGCGCAATACACAGCAAGCAAGTGAAGATGGCCATTAGTAAATTATTCATGCTATTTATATTGCTGTGTCACCGAGTCACAATCAAGACCCTCGTGTTAACTACTGTACAACACATTGTAAGACAATGAAAGGGTCCTGATCCTGGAAGCAGTTCCATGCTGACAGATGTCTGCATCTATGTGGACTGTTGACTTCACAAAGGGTCTTGGGAAAAAGTGATGGGGATCACATGACAGTTACCTGTTCCCACAGATTACATAGTCAGATGCTTAGCAGGCCCAAGTATAATTGTTATGATTTGCATAGTAATTTGAATGAGTGAGAGTTTACACTGTTTTTCTTCTGCTAATTTCACTATATAGATCTGAAAGCAAAATTTGGTTTTTAAGAAGATAAAAATATAAGAAATCTTACTGGGAGGAGGAGGAGAAAGAACTGAGAGGATTTCATGCTGTTCCAACCAAAAAGCTAAATACTGTCCATTAAGCAACAGGCTTCTCTGAAAGCAAAATTTCAAATAGGAGTCACATATCTCCTTCCAGCAATGGAATTTGTAATGAGAGCTGCACGTCTCATCCAGGTAATTGGCTTAGATTAAGAGATGTGTGTGCTTGTCAGAGGATAAAATTTACAACCCGGCATGCTTAGAAAAGGGTAAAATGTGGCCTTTTTCAGCTTAGCTGTTTTGTCTTACTGATTTGGCTTGTACTCACTCTTCATTCGGTAAGACGATGTCAAGTTTACTCTGAATTTTAGACTGAGCCAAAAAATGATCAACTTTTGATGCTTCATCCCTAGTGCAGTCTGAAAATCATTCTAGAGTCAGAGAAGTTCCATTCCCCTTGCACGCACTTTGTTGTAAGTGTTGTTTTGGCAAAGCTTGAAGCTACAAAGCACGGCTGTCATGTTCCTTCTCCACCTCAGCACATTTCATAGTAACTCTTGTCATTTGATTACATAGTAAATATCAGGTGGTGGCAGTTTAATTATATGATAATTACCATGATTGTACTAAGTAAATAGAGGATTATCTCTCTCCTTTAAAACCAGGGTGGGTTACACAATAATTATTCTTGGTCCTACGAAGCATTTTACCAAGTAATCTGCCAGAACATGTAATTATCCTCTCACCTCTTCACTTGCTTCTTTTCTCACTACCTTTCAGAACAGAAATTAAAATTAGCCTCGTGGCTCCCAACCTCTCCATACACTCATTAACCTTCTGCAACCTACTCCTCCACCGGCTTTTGCAAGACTGGAGTCCTGTCTCCTCACCTCAGCAGGCATGTCTCAATAAGCAAGTGCATTGTACTGTTCGCCACAGTGTTTACAAACTCAGCTCATTTACATTTTGTATTTTTAGAGGGAAGCATTTTAGCATAAGTAAGCTACCCCCGTGGTTCATGCTGCTGATAGGACAGAGTTAAATTTATCTCCACAGTAATGCTGATGAAAGTATTAATACATACTGTAGCCCAAAGCACTAACGATTGTTTTGGTTTTGAGAGCTAACCATTAGTGATTAACATTAATATCAGATGGACTTTGTACTTTTACATATGCATATCTAATGATCTTTTCCCTGCAACTGGTATTATAAACATTTCATAAAGGCAATCCATCTGTGTTGTCTTCCTGATATATTAACAATGGTTCATGCCAAACTGTAGGAAATAAATTACTAGGCACTGAGGCAGTTTATATCTCATGGTTAAAGTTCAGACATAACAACTATCCTGATCAGAGCAGTGGAGGGAGTGGGGGAACCATTTTATAATTAATCTTTACCCATTTCACCCTTTCAATGGGGTCTGCAGAACTTTGAGGATTTTACAGTGATTGATGGAGACTGAATTAGGTTTCTTACCTTATGTCTTCCCTGTGGTTTATTTGGGAATGTACTGCCATCACTAAGAAATCTTCCAAATACAGCGAGACAAACACCATGATAGGCTCTTTGGCTTTACATTGGTATAATACAATCAGAGCCCAACCATGGAAGCTAATCCTACAAGCTAACATTTGTCAGGGTGAGTTGTAATAAAATGCAATTTTGACTTCCAACGCTCTCTGATAGCTATCGCATTTGTGACCTTCAATAAAGAAAAAACAGCTTTCAACAAGATAGCCAGTTTGGCTATGTCTGCACTGCAGAGTTTGGCTATGTCTGCACCGTAGGTATCCCGGAAAAACTCAACCACGTACAGGGAATGTGTCTGCTCTTCCAAAAATGTTTTGGAAGAGCAGACACGCTTTTTCGGCATCCCTGTAAACCTTGTTTTACGAGGAAGAAGGGATGTTCCAAAAAAGGGTTTTTTCCTACATTTTGCCCATTGTGGATGGGCCAAATGTCAGAAAAGCCTCTTCTGAAAAAGGAAGCAGAAAAAGCTACACAAATTGCTGTTCGCAATATGCATAGCTTTTTCCAGAAGAACAGTGCAGTGTAATCATAGCATAGCCTTTCCATCTCACCCTCCTGCAATTTGGCAAGGTTTGTTTTAGTCTACTGAAATAGTTATACCAGTTAAAGTATAAACGATCAAAAGCAGGGACCATGTTCCTAAATAAGTTATACCAAGAGGAAATATGCTAAAAATACTATTTCTCCATGTGTGAACCAGGATCTGATCCTACTGACATCCATTTCAATGGAAGCAGGATTGGGCCCAAAAGGCATATCTATAAACAGAAATCTTACTCCTTCTCTCAGCATGCATTGGGAGCAGGTGTGGGCGGAAGAAAACCTTTGCGGTGTTGGAGAGAGAAAGACTAGCCTCCTCTGCTCTAGCCTAAGAGTGATGAGCTAAAGCAGGCAAACAATCACAGTATCCAACACAAACGTGGACCATAAACCACAGCTGAGGACAACTGCACCTGTTTTTCCCCCTCTATGGTGCACTAGGGGCACCCACTCTTAGGCTTCCAGATTACAGACAATTTCCTGTCTTAGGGTGTCTTAGGGTGACCAGATGTCTCTATTTTATAGGGATGGTCGTGCTATTTAGAGCTTTGTCTTATGAAGGCACTTATTACTCCTCCCTCCCACCCCTCTGTCTTGATTTTTCTCACTTGCTATCTGGTCACCGTACCCTGCCTACAGTAATTGCCCAGTAGGACAAACCCAGGCAAGCCTACTTTACCTTCTCCTCAGAGGCTATGAACATCACAATTGCCCATAAGTTACCATACAGCTCTTTCTCAGCAAGCACATTTATTCATAGAGTGAATGCAATACAGAGGAAATATTCAAAATGATAAAAAAAACTATCACCCCAACTCCCCAACAAAGCTCTGGCAAGTCAGTCCTTCAAACCTCACCAAGGGATTTTTCCTATGGATACATATTCATAATTGCTTTGGTTCAGAACAAGCACCCCCATGAGTATGTCATATTCATCCAATCTTTCGCAAGGAAAATTGAGGTCTTCCGTGGACAGAAGGTCCTGTTCATATGCTGGATCAGCAGGAAAGCTCTGAGTCAGGTTAAACTATGGCTATCCAAAAGTCCTTTTTTTTCCCCATGAGTCCCTAGAGAATCAGTATATACAAGTATCTCCAGGCAGTAGTACCTATTTGTAGAGATAAAAATCAGAAGAGTTACTCACTTTGTGCAATAATGGTGGTTCTTTGAGATGTGTGTCCCCATGGGAGCTCCACACTGGGTGCTGGTGCGTCCTCGTGCTGGTGACCGAAGATTTTTCTAGCAGTGTCCATTGCGCCACGCATGCGCTGTGGTGCCCCCTCATGCCATTGGTGTCTGTTAGGCATGCGCACGGCGCGGCTCCCTCCATTCCTTCTCTACTCGTGCTAGTAGAGCATGGGGCTCCAAAGCAGGGGAAGGAGGGAGGGTAGTGGAGCACCCATGGAGACACAAATCTCGAAGAACCACCATTACTGCACAAGATGAGTTACTCTTTCTTCTTCTTCTAGTAGTGTTCCCGTGCATGCTCCATTCTGGGTGACTATCAAGCAGTAGTTGGCTTGTGGAGATGGGTTTGAAGCCCTGTTGTTGTCATGGAGGATAATACAGCTTGTCAGACAGCCATGGATGATGCTATGGAGGATGCCAGAGAGTAATATTGTGCGAATGTGTGGTCTGATGAATAAGTGGCTGCATTGCAAATGTCCTGGAGAGGTATATTTATGAGGAAAGCAGTTGTAGAGGACATAGCCCTGGTGGAATGGGCAGTGATGGTGCCTGGTGGTTCTTTGTTGTGGATGGTGTAGCATGTGTGGATGCATGAAAAGATCCTCTTGGAGATCCTCTGAGAAGAGATAGCTTGCCCTTTAGATCATTCCACAAAGGATAGGAAGAATCTAGGAGATATCCACCAGGCTCTCATACAATCGATGTAGAACGTGAGCTCTCTGCAGACATAGAGAGTGTGCCATGCTGTGTTTGATGGATCAGTGTGTGGCTTGGGGAAAAATGCAGATAAGTGTATCAGTTCGTTGTGGAAGGGAGAGAGAACTTTCGGGAGAAATTTGGGGTGGGGTCGAAGTGTCACTCTGTCCTTGGTAAAAATTGTATAAGGGAGGATCCGCCATTAGGGCAGCAAGTTCCCCCACTCTCCTACTGGAGGTTATTGTGACTAGAAAGGAGACCTTCATAGATAGGTATGACCAAGGACAAGTTGCCAAGGGCTCGAAAGGTGGCTTCCTCAGACTCTTGAGTACGTGATTGAGGTGAATGGATGGAAAGGTGTTTTGTAGACCAGTGAAGAATCTTTTGGTGATTGGGTTCAAGAGGAAAGAATCACCTTCAGTGGTGTGATGGAAAGCTGCTATAGCAGTTGCGAGAACCTTGATAGTACTTAACGCCAGGCCCATCTCTCTAAGGTGCAAGAGGTAGTCCAGTAGGAGGGGGAGAGGAGCACTCTCAGGGGGTATAGTGTGAGTGCGTTTAAGCTGCTGGGAGAATCTGTTCCATTTGTAGAGGTAAGTTTTCCTGGTGGACTCTCTTCTGCTGTTGATTAATATTTCTTTTACTCTTTCAGGGAAGGCATTCTTGGCATCCTGGAGCTATGAGAGAGCCAAGCGTGGAGGTGGAGTTTGTGCAGTTCGGGGTGGAGAATTGTGCCATAATTCTGGGAGAGAAGATTGTATTGAGGCAGAAAAGTGTATGGATCCATCACTGTCATTCTGCGAGGGTAAGGATACCATGTTTGCCTCGACCATGCTGGTGCAATGAGAATCATTCAAGCTCAATTGGTTCTGATTTTGATGATGACCTTGTGGAGTATGGGAAGGAGTGGGAACACATAGAGTAGTGGTGTATCCCATTTGATGGAGAAAGCATCCCCCAAGGAGTGCTTCCCTAAGGCTGCTCTGGAACAGTAAAGGTGGCATTTGCGATTGTTCCTGGTCATGAAAAGATTTATGTCTGGTTGACCCCACTGGTGAAACATGTAACCAAGGGCATGCATGTCTATCTCCCACTCATAGTGGTCGTAAAACTTGCAACTGAGGGCGTCTGCTGTAACATTTCACATGCCTGGGAGGTACGTAGAAATGGGGGTAATATAGTATGCCAGGCACCAATTCCATAGCTTGAGAGCCTTCGTACATAGGGAGGGGGATCATGCACAGCCTTGCTGATTGATATAATACATGCAAGTAGTGTTGTCCATCATGATGTTGATAGTCTTAAGAGCTATGTAGTGTAGGAAATGCTGGCATGCATATCGCACTGCTCTCAGTTCCAAAAGGTTGATATGGAGGGTTGGCTTTGCAAAGGACCATTTGCCCTGGGCTGTGAGGGCTCCTAGGTGAGCACCCCATCCTATGAGTGATGCATCGGTTGTAAAGGTAAGCATAGGGGTCGGTTGATGGAATCAAATACCAGTTAAGATGTTGTGTGGATTCATCCACCAGTGCAAGGAGTTGAGGACCCATGGCGGAATGGTAACTGACTTGGAGAGCAGGTATCTGGACGGGATGTAAAGTGCAGCGAGCCAAGACTGAAGGCATCTGAAGGCAGACTGACAACGTAGGTTGTGGCAGCCATGTGGCCCACCATTTTTAGGCATTAGTGAACTGTTGTGGTAGGGGGTCACTCATGCTACCGCTATGAGGTTGCATAGGGTGTTGAATCTGTGCGTGGGTAAAGTTGCTTTATTCCAGTGCCTATGTGGGATGGAGCATGGATTTTTCATAGTTTATATGGAAGCCGAGGCAGAGGAAAAGGTTTGTGGTAGTCTTGTTCATGTGTTTTGTCTCTTGGAGGGATGTGCCTTTTGTGAGACAGTCATCTAAGTAAGATTATGACTCCCTGATGACATAGGCAGGCCACTACAATGGCTAGAGTTTTGGAAAACACTCTGGGGGCCGTTGAAAGGCCAAAAAAGGAGCACTCAGTATTGGTAATGATGACAGACAACCTTGAATCATAGAAAACGTTTGTGGGCAGGATGGACTGTTATGTGGAAATATGCATCTTGAAGGTCAAGAGCTGAAAGCCAGTCTCCTTGATCCAATGCTGGGATTACTGTTGCTAGAGTCATCACCTTGAATCGTTGATAAGCAATGTATTTGTTGAGCTTCCATAAATCTAGAATGGGCCTCCATCCTCCATTCTTTTTCTGTGTCAGAAAATAAGTTGAGTAAAACCCTCGGCCATGGAACTCTGTTGGTACTGGTTCTATGGTGCCCTAAGTGGAGGAGGTGAAGCACCTCTTGCTTAAGGAGGGTCTCATGAGAGGGGTCCCTGAAGGCGGACAGGGAGAGAAGATGGGTAGGGGGAACAGAAATGAAAGGGATGGAGTAACAGTGGTGGATGAGTACTAGGACCCATTTGTCTGATGTTATTTGAACCCATTGTTGAAAGACGGGGTGGAGGCAATGATTGAATTGTGGAAGGTTGGTTGATCGTGTAACCACAAAGAGAGCGTCTTTCTGGCTCCCGACCAAACCTTCAGATTTGCTGTTTGGATGTGGAGGGTTGGGCTGCCTCCGTTTAGTGTTGCTGGCGTTGAGGCCTACGCCGTTGGGTCTTTGCTTTTGTCGGAAGTCATAGCTTGGTTGCTGTCTGTATGGCTCACTGGGTCTTTGGTAATTGTTGTATCTGGATCTCTTAAATGGGGGTGTGTACATCCCCAGGGTCTGGAGGGTGGTGCGGGAGTCCTTCATCAAGTGAAGTACTTTGTTGGTCTTTGTAGCAAAGAGGAGCAGAGTAGCCGAGGAAAGTACTTTGCAGCCCATAATGTCCATTTTTTGTGGTCCTTGTCGTGTGGCATTGATCTCATGTTTGGCTGTCTGGCTCTTGTCTAACAGAATCAACTTCCAGAGAGTTTGGTGGGGGATGAGTAAAAAGAAAATCCATTCCCTTTGGTGTGATTACGTATTTTCGATCCACTCTCTTATTGGTTGGAGTAGTGGATGCTGGGGTCTGCCAGATGTTGTCTGCTGGGTCCATAACTGCCTTGTCCATGGGAGGGCAATTTTGGAGGAGGAAGGAGGCTGCAAGGTTTGCAAGAGATGATACTGCTTTTCTTGAACTTCCTGCAAGTCTCACTCTAGTGCCAAAGCTACCCTTTTAAAAAGTTCTTGGAACTTCTTTGAGTCATCCATTGGGAAGAGGGGCAAGGAGTGGTGGATATTACCGCCTCATCTTGTGAGGATGACGAATTATGTACAGGGGACCTCTCTTCACCCTCCGATAAAGAGTTCTCCATCTCACTCTGAACCGGGGAGTTAGGCATTGTCATCAAGGTAGAGGGTTGGGGAGAACAAGGTGGTTCCCTGGATGTTATGGAAGGTGTGATGTGATGACTCTTCTCATGAGGATGTGACTCCCATGATTGCCATTGCCCGGGTAAGGGGGTGGCAGATATGTATAATGAGGCTCGTACCAGGGTGGTGGTGGTTGTGGGTAGGCATATGTAGCAGGCCCAGTGTCCCAGGATGGGGCTTTGTGTGCCGGGCTGAAGTGCTGGGAAGAAAAACGGCTGTGTGGTTCAGTGCCAGCTTCACTCAGGGAGCAAGAGAAATTTGGCAACCTGTGAGAGTGCACAAATTGTATGGAGGAGCCTGGGGATACCAGTGCCATTGAGGTGCAGCTCCTGAAATAAGCATCGTGCCATCGATGCTCCTGGGACAGGGCCAAGGTTCTCGTATTGCTCGGTGCCATGGGAGAAGGAGGTGCTGATTGGTCCAGAGGCATCGTATCGGCACGGGGTCTCTTTGGTGCTGATGCTGGTTCCAAGTGAATTGGCTGCTTCAGTGCCAAGAGGTGTTTGTGTTGGCCAGATGGTGCGGCTGATGCCATTGGTGCCACCACTTGTTTTTGTTTGGGCTCTGAGTGCTCCCTCTTATGCAGTGCCAGCATCTTCGGCAGTGCCATGCCCAATGTGCCGGGCCTATCCACGATACTAACCCTCTTGGCAGTCAGTACAGAGGGTAACGATTGCGCTGGAGATAGTCTTGTTTATGAGACAGACTTGCCAGAAGAGATAGAAGGACGTGATTTGTCCATACTCTTCGGCATGGATGGTGATTTTGAGGCAGTTGTGTCCTCTGAGGGTGGTTGGAGAGTCCTTTTTTAGAGGAAGGTCTTTAGGCTGTTAGCGTGGTTGCAGCATGCTCTGGCCATCAGTTTGGAGCAGTGAGGGCACTTTTGTGTTTGGTGCGATTCTCCAAGGTGCTTTATACATGCAGAATACCTGTCAGAGTCAGTCATAGCATCCCAGCACGACTCACACCTCTTGAAGCTGGGAGATCCCGGCATTAGGCGTGACAAAAAGCAGCGGGCTAACGGAATTTTTTTTTTTTGGCTATAGGGTTGGGTGGGGGGCTTAATACTTGGAAATGTGAGAAAACTAAAGGGAATTAACTGTTGGGTGGTTTTTTTGGTTGTTTGTAGAATAGTGGGAAGGAAAGAAGCTCCATCTGCTGCCAAGGATGGTAAAGAAGGAACTGAGGGAGTCGTGCTGCGTGCATGCCTAATGGACACTAACGGCATGAGGGGGTGCCACAGTGCATGCACGGTGCGGCGGACACTGCTAGAAAAATCTCTGGTCGCTGGCACGAGGATGCACTGGCATCTGGAGTGAAGCACCCATGGGGACACTACTTGAAGAAAAAGCAATTTTCCTTATAACTCCTCGCCCACACACAAACACACACAGACACACTTATGTCCTGGAAGGCTGTGACCTCCTTCCCCATGGAATTACATACAGTGCCTGCCCTATGATATTTAAACAGTGAGATCTGCCAAAGATATTCCAGAAAAAACAAGTAATCCTATAGCATCTAAGGGTACGTCTACACTAGCCCCCTAGTTCGATCTAGGGGAGGCTAATGAGGGTGACAGAAATTGCAAATGAAGTGTGGGATTTAAATATCCTGCGCTTCATTAAAGCCCTAAATTGAATTAGCTGGTAAACCTCATTCCAGGAGGAATAACAGCTAATTCAATTTAGGGCTTTAATTCGGAATCCCGTTTCACTGCCGCGTGTAGATGCGGGCAGTTACTTCGGGCTAGTCAATTTTTAAAATGGCGACCAGCTGGGAACATGCTAATGAAGCGCGGGATATTTAAATCCCGCGCTTCATTTGCAATTTCGGTCACCCTCATTAGCCTCCCTAGATCAAACTAGGGGGGTTAGTGTAGACATACCCTTAGAGACTAACAAAAATAAATATATAGTATCATGAGCTTTCATGGGCAAAATCCAATAATTGCTATATCTGTCACTTTATGACTGGCTAGGAAATATATGTCATAATCAGGACACCTCTTGCTAGATTCTCTTCTTGCCATGGGAGAGAGCAGAATGAGACAAGACAGAGGGATCTTATATTTCAATAGCACCATAATGTAATGTTTTAGAATACTTTTATAGAACCCCACTATGTTCTAGATACTTTTCCATAAGGGAAGTGACTAGACATACAAATTTCTGCTCAAAATGCATATGGATTACAGAATTTGACTATTTCCAAATGTGACCAATAGAAATTAGACATAGAAAACACTTACTACAGATTGAATCTATCTAGTCTGGAACCTGTGCTGAACCAGAGTATTTGCCAAATCACAGAAGATCAATATTGTCTAGCAGCATTACCATGACTTCCATAGCTTACTGGACTCTTCGAAGACATTTAGGGATAAATTAGAACTAAATAACAGCACAGAACTCTGAGAACCAGGACAGGTGGCTATAAATAAACTGAACCTCTGGAAACTTGGCCATGCCCATAAGTGCTTCAGAGGGGTAACCGAGTTAGTCTGTAACTGGAAAAACCTGAAAAACAATGAATAGTCTAGCAGAACCTTAAAAAATAACAAAATATGTAGATCAGTGGTCACCAACCAGTAGCTTGGGATCTACTGGTAGATCTTGGAACCTCTGACAGGTGATCTTGACTAGTTTGGCCAAGAGGCTATCAAGTGCCAGCACTTCAGCTATCCCCTCTCCCCACTGCTGCTCATCTCCTGCCCTATTCCTTGGAGCTGCCTCTCCCCCTGGGAGCTTTTTGTGCAGGGCAGAGGAGGGAGAGCAGGGGTGCTGATGTCAAGGTGCCCCCTCCCACTGTATCCTATCTCCACAGAGCAGAGAGGAGGCACAACAGGACTTGGGATGGAGTTTGCTGGTTGCTTTAGGGAGTGGTCTAATTCCAGGGCAGGGGGTGACCCTGCCTTAGTCCTACTGCACCACCACCCAGGAGCTACCAGCAGTGCCTAGCTGGAGCCCACATCCCAAACTCCTACCCCAGTCACGACCTCCCTCATGAACCCCAAGCCCCTGCCCTAGCCCCGAGTACCCCTGCATCCAAACGCTGTCCCAGAGCCTGCACCTAGAACCTCCTCCTACACCCCAACTGCCTGCCCCAGGCTCAGCTCAGAGCCCCTCTCACACTCCAGATCCCTTAATCCAAGACCAGAGTCTGCTTCCCAACCCTCTGCCCCAGCCTGATGAAAGTGAGTGAGGATGGGCAAGAGACGGAGGATGGTGTGAGCAGGGATGGGGCCTTGGAAAAGAGGCAGGAAGGAGGTGGGGCAAGGGTATTTATATTTGAGGTAGATCTTGGATTGCACTTACATCTCATGCTCAAAAAGGTTGGAGACCACTGATGTAGATGGTATCATGAGCTTTTGTGGGTACAACTGAAGCTTCATCTGAAGAAGTGGGTTGTACCCACAAAAGCTCATGATACCATCTACATGTTTAGTTAGTCTTTAAGGTGCTGCTAGACTATTCGGGGTTTTTTTTCAAGTTTTTCCATGATAAGTGGACATCCAGCTAATTAAAAACATGCTGGACCACAGATGTTGCCAGAGCAGAGAATGCAAGGTTGTTCCCTATATTCTTCTTTGCTTCATCAAGTCTTGTTTTAAATGGCTCTAGCCATGGTGCTCCAACTACTTCACTTGGGAAACTATATTTTAATGAATTGTAAGAGATTTTTTCCTCTTGCATTCTTCTTTGCTTGATTTCAGTACGAATGGCAATTACTGAATTACTCTACTACACTATATACACAGTCATTTGTAGCTCATTTCCATTCTCATTAACAAGCTTTTCAGTGCCCTTAAATACTAGGAAAGAAAAATACTTGCAGCTATTAACAAATGCAGCATTCAGTGACATTAAAATCCTGCCTGATCACAGCCTTTTACTAGATATTGGATTGCTTGTTGGAAGTCAATTTTACAACAAACAAACACCGGCATGACATAAATCTCAGTGTTTTAGTTTTCAGATGTAATTATTTACCATATTATTCCTCAGGGTGAAAAACATAATGTGTGCAAATGAATTTAGATACACAGCCACTGATTTTCCAGTGGTGATATAATTAAGACTATAAAACATCGCCTATAGCAAACAGATATTGCGGGTGTCCCTTACATGTACTTATATGCATGGCAACCACATTTGGTTTGTCTTGATTTGCTGTAACAATTTGTTTGTCTTTCTGTCAAAGCAGGTAAAATGCTTAGCATCCAAGCAAGTTCATAAGAGGCTGAAAAATCAAAATATTTAAACCAGTCTGACTGCGGTTTTGCATCAGAGAAAAATAACTATTGCTGAATCAAAATAAATCAAGCTTGTTTTATTGAAGAAGGCATATAAAGGCTTTCTTGTTAAGGATATTTCTTGTAGAAAGTACCATCTACCTCATAAGAGGAAAGTATGGAATTTTAACATTATGTGTCCCAGTTCTAATGCTACAAAGTTAATCAGCCATGCACTGACTACAATTGTATTCAAACAAGAAAATCATCCCAACAACAATACAATTAGGACAGTACCAACTATAAGCAACGAAATAGCTTCCTTCTTGCAGAAAGGGGAAAAAAGGGTTTCTGGATAGCTCATTTTTACTGCTAGCAAAAGAATTTGTTAAATGCTCCAATTATGTGCGCCATTCAATTTTGTTCTTTTTCTCTGAGGAAGCAGTGGCTACATTATTGTGAGTGTAGGTGACCTTTTATAGCACTAGATTGGAAGAAGAGATTTGCTTAACAATACAAGCCAGAGACAGAAAGAGAAAGAGAGAGAGAGAACCAAGGTGCATTAAAATATAAATTACTCAACTGGAATAATTTTAGGTGTTTTAAAATACATCTTAGAATCCACACAGAAATTTAAGATGTTTTATGAAAACACTAAACTATGGGCACTTCACAAACATGAATACATTAATTCTCTACCCTTAAGATGTAGAGAAGTATTTTGATACTTATTTTGGGGTCAGATTCTACCAGTTTATGCATCTAAAATTTCCATTAACTTCACTGGATATCTTTCTTGAATTAGGGACAGGTCATGTGCATCAGGCAGTGGTGAGCTGGTTTGCACATAGTCATGTAAGGACAAGACCCTTCTAAACTATACCTATACAATGAATATTGGTTAAGGAATTCTAGTTCAGGTTCCTTATGCTTCCATTCTTCTATGGACCAAATGGCCAGGCTGCACTATATCTCCCACGATGCACCATAGCCAGGAATGGCTATGGTGGACACAGGCCCCTCATTGAGAGTGGAATGTATGGGAAATGCATTCTGGCCTCGGAGCTGCCCATAGGAATGAATGGAAGGTATCTGAACTACAACTCCCATAAAGGACTGTGGCATAATTTGTAATAAAAATATGAAGCTGTTGGCAAAAACATTTCAGTTTTTGATATTTCCTTGGAAAATTGAAAGTTTCCATGGACGGGGGACTATTTTCCAACTAGCTCTACCACTGACTTTACATGAGTTATCAGCACATGAATAAGGTCAAAAATAAATAAACCATGGGTGAGAACTTGGGTTTTTCCCTCATGGGAATTCTGTTTGAGTGAGGGTTTAACAACAAAGGTTTAAGGGTTATGGATTTGGGCCTACGACTGCATATATTAAATGTCCATGCTCCTGGATATATTTTGCCACCCAGTATAACTATTATATGGATGATGCATCATTTGTTTACCATGCTGTACAATGTGACCATTTTACACAATCTGAAACAAGTATTATATAATCTATGAAATAAATCCTTTGCATGTTTCTAATTAAGAGAATAAAATCCGATTTTGTCAGAATGAGACACAATTTTCCTCCATTTCTTAGAATTTTTTAATTTGGATTTTTGTAAAGGATAGTTAGAATGTTCAATTCTATTGGCCAGATCCTCTGTAAATCTGAGTAGTTCCATTGAAGTCAATGTCTATCTATACTAGCATCAATGGTTGATGGCTTTTCTATTCTAATGAATGCTCCTGCCTTTTCCCATTGTGTTTGCTTCACGTTATAGTGGGAGGCACTTTTCAGATAGCCATATAGTGTTCCTTGGTTTTAAATCTCTTTGTTATCAGACTGCTTTGATAGAATTCTACTTCACTCTGGTTCTTAGATACAGTGAAGCTCATTGTAACCTTTACCACACAGTTTAAACCGTCTCTGTTTATGCACAATACATAGCCACCACAATAAAGCTACCTCTGACACTGCATGCTTCTTTTGGTGGCATGCTGAGGATGTACTTGGGTAGCCCCCATATCATGAGTCTAAGAAGCAGAGTAGTCAGTAAGGCATGGCTTTGGTGAATAGAGTATAACTACACCTGAAAGGTGTGGGTACATATCTGAGTACACACCTAGAACTACTCTTCATTCACACAAACTCTGCCTGCCAATCTGCACTGCTACTTTTATTTCTCTAGTATCCTACTGCCAGAGTCTTTCCCAATTCAAGGAAAGGCTCTGGAGGGGAGAGGCAGTGGGAAAAAGGTCCTGGAGGGAAAGGGAGATTTTCAATTACATGAGTGGATGCAAGTTTGCTTTACACGGTGGCATGTAACTATACTTACCACCCACAGTGTTGAAAGCATTGTTTAGTGTAGAGGTAGCTGCAAGGAGAAAACCATATTTTGTTCAGGTAACTGCAAGCCAGTTGGCAGTTAAAGCAATGTTTGTAGTGCCCTGGCTTTTCACATTTTAGATGCCTGGATAGCTGCTCAAATTAAACTTTCTGGTATTTTAAATCTCAGATTAGATCCACATCACATCTGCCAAACAATCAAAGCCACTTTCAGAGCAAGTGCCTTGAATATCACAAATCTATAATGTATCAATAACAACATAAATTGTCAGAGGCTCTTCAGAGTGTCTTAACTGTAATGCCATCTCACTACCTATGCATAACTGTTATTTCCAAGACAAGCTTGTTTTGGAGGCTTTCCTGAAAAGAGGTTCTGTATCTTCTTGTAGTCTGACTCCTGATTTTCTTTCCTTAAAAAGCTGCAATTACTTATCTTCATTTTTCCCTTAAAAACAATGTTAGGACAATGTCATCTAGAAGAGTGAAAATACAGATTTGCAGTTATCTCCGTGGATAAACATTTCATTCATGTTTATTTTATTTCTGGGATCACAAGTGAAATACAATATTTCCCTATACTTGAATGAAATGTATAATCAAACCCTATGAGTGAACACTCAGATGGTCTCCAGATATTTATGTATCCCAAAAAGTTTCACAAATCTGAACTGGAAAACTATTTGCTAGTTAGTTGCTATCTCCAATTAAAAATTTTCATAATCTAAAACAAAACCATATGATTTGAGTGATCATTTAACTTGGAATACCACTATGTACTACTGGATAACTGAGAGTAAACCATATAGCATGATTCTTTTGTTTAAGATCATCATTAGATATTTTCAAATACTAGATATATTTGCAAATACAATAGCATATGTGTAAATGATTTACAGAATCAAAAAAAGTCCGCAACTGTTCAGAATTTTGTGTTCTATTGTTACTATTGGACCACAACTAGTATTACGAGCCAATATCCAAATAGTTATGATATTTACATGGAACATATTTAAATGTACGGTAAACCTCATTAAACTAGTTTTCAAATTGTTGGCCTATTTACAATATCCCATGTCTTTACCATGTCAAAAGCAAACTATTAATCAGTTAATGCTGAATAACTAACCAGTTGATACAATGTGTTCTCAAGCTCTTTCTAATCAGTTATCAAGTAGCACTCTGTTCATTTTCAGAGAATAGCAGAATGATTTACAAGCTAACAGCAGATGTCATTCAGGTAGGAAGGATTATTTAGAATAGATCTCTTTGTTGGCTGCTGGAACTCTTGTTGTTTTAGTGTATTTTCCAAAAGACAGGGAGCTTCTAATTAACTGCCTTGTTTTTATTAAAAACAACCTGGTTAAGAAATCTATTGTCTATTGTTTCTATTAGGATTTTAAATACTCCCTAAGTGCAAAATCTGATGAAACCTGTTGAATCCTGAATATTCTTAAAATGTAATAACCAGTGTGATAAAAACAACAAATGGTCTGGATGCACTTTATAGACTAACAAAACATGTAGATGGTATCATGAGCTTTCGTGGCCATAGCCCGCTTCTTCAGCAACATCTACACGTTTCGTTAGTCTATAAAGTGCTATCAGACCATTTGTTGTTTTTTTCTATACAGACTAACTCGGCTACCCCCTGAAGTTAGTGTGATAAAGAATTTTACATCAATTATTTGAGAATTAGCCATGAGCACTGAGGCCTACTATCTTTATCCAAGGGCAACAAACAGTATCATAAGTAGATCTATTAAGATAGACATGACTGAGCTAGCAAGATGTACTGTAGGCTAAGGATTGACAACAGAAAATAGTTTATACAAGCCAGTGACTACACCCCCTGTGGAACTGGATGTGTCGTATCTCTTTTCAGCACTAGTGCTCCCAGTGTCGAATCCTGTAGTATTTCCTGCTCAAACCTATCAGCAGCTGTCATATGTTTTATATACTCTGTGAGCAATACTTGCATTTAATATTTATTTTAAAAAATGAAAATAAAGAAGTATTTAATTGTTATTAAGAATATGCCTAAGTTAAAAACAGGAAGTGTATTTTTTTGAAACATGTAAACGTGCCTTATTTATTTTAGGCTCCCCTAATGCCATGTTGCATAGCCAGGGGTAACCGTATTTAACTTACTGATTATGTACATGTCTGAAATTATTAGAAATACCATTTTAAGAAGAAACATTTTTTTACTGTATTAACTGGCTAATATGGTATTAAGTTAACACATTCACTCCTTCTGTGTAGTGTCCTAATAGTGCAAGCTTCCTCTCTGTAAGGTGAGCTTTTACATGAATAATTATATGCTGACTCCTATCAGCAAGGCTTACGTTGTCAGGCCCTAACTTATTTTACTTCTGTTGTGAGAGCTGGAAAACACAGTTTGACTTAATTAAATAAAAGCATTAAACTCAGAGATTTTACTACACGGGAGTAAATAAATAATTTAGTACATGGGTCATCTTGAATGGGAGATTGAAAATGGAATAATTATAACAAATAAAAAATGCAAATTAACCTGCCAGTTACTAAGATCGCTAAGACAACTCTTCTCTTTCAGAATGGAAGAATCAGAATGCAGAAACTTTAAGGGGAAAAATCTCAAGCATTTCCAGAAACAAGTAGCTTCTAAATGAGTGAGGGAGAGAAGGAAAGAAAATGAAGGCCCATATCCTGAAATGTATTTAGGTACCTAACTCCCTGTGATTTCAGTGGAAATTAGGCACCTAAAACCTTTCAGGATCTGGGCTGGAGTGATTCTACAACATAAAAAGGAGGTAAGAAAACAAAATTAAAATATATGGCCCCAATTTTGTGAAAAGTTGCAAAACCATTCCAGATTAGCCTCACCAAGCAAAATCAAATAAAGGTCACTGCTTAGAACTGAGACAAAAATTAAAAACATGGTGACTAGCCTATTCTTGGATGATTTTGAGTGAAAATGGAAACGCAAACTACAGTGAGAGGAGATAAAATGTCACAAGTGCCTATGTTATTTAGAAGTCTAGGTATCGTTATCAAACTTCATCAGGAGACTTTCCATCAGCTTTAATGGGGATCAGGCCTTAAGAAAGGGAGGAATACAAGGTAACTTCTCCCTTCTGAATCTCCTGTGGTGTCCTGATACAAATAGTCTAGTAGCTCCTTAAAGACTAACAAAACATGTAGATGGTTTCATGCTATTTTGTGGGTGCAACCCACTTTTTCAGATGCTTCTGGTCAGTCTTCTACATTATAAGCTCTCTGAGGAAAGAACTGTTTTGATATTTGTTTTCTGTACAACACTGAGCCCATTGTTTGTATTTTACTAATAAGATAAATACAGAACGTGATTTACAATATATTATTTCTAGATTTTATCATAGCTACTTAGGTAGCTAACTTGAGCATTTGGACTAAGACAACATTTCAAAACCATAACTCTGCAATAGCATTCTCCTACCCTGTTAAATGAGATCCTGTCATGATGATGAATATAACTTCAAGGAGGCGCCAAAACCAGCAAAGGAGATAGATGTAATCCACAACTCAGGCTGAACTAATGGACTAAAGTAATATGAATAAATACTGATTATTTATTCTCATGAGAACTTTAGACTAACATTTTCTGAATTCTAACAGTGAGAAGAGAATTTCATGATAAATACAGTATCTTCAATTTACTGGTAATTTTTTTGTATTTGGAAACTATGCAAGCTGCATATCTCTTTATAAAAACAACTTTTAATGATCTGATACTTTTTGTATTTCCAACTGTATTTTTTAAAACTCAGCTTCCAGTTTTTGTTCCCCCCAACCTCAAATACACATAAACCTAAAAAGAAAGGCTACATTTATATAAATACTATCAAAAGTTAATGAACCCTAGATGCATAATTTTAACATTTGGGAATCATTGGATTTTATTTTTAATTCCAGCCTTTTTTTTTTTTAGCAAGGCAATGTACTGCTATGTAATGTATTTAAGGCCCTGCAACCCCCTCTGCACTGTCTGCCTGTTTTATTCACATGCCACCCCAATGAAGTCAATGTGGCTATACTTGGATATAAAAATCCACTTTCAGGATAGGGGTTGAGAGTGTATGTTTTCTGTTCTCTTAATGTACAAAAACACACTGTTATTATTTATCTTAGTACAAATAAATGAATCAATAAGCAGTGAAAATAATTGCAATTGCATTTTGCTAGTTGCCTTATAAGTCCCTACTAATAGCTCTCATCCAATCAGAGCACAGAGATATGCATCCTGTCCAGTTATTAAGGGTGACTCTACACTGCACCATTATTTCG
Organism: Rafetus swinhoei; assembly: GCA_019425775.1. NCBI lineage: Eukaryota > Metazoa > Chordata > Testudines > Trionychidae > Rafetus > Rafetus swinhoei. Next base: position 47,123,941 of record CM033449.1, read on the forward strand.
AGATAACTAGAGTTATTTCAAAATAACAATGCTAGCGTCTACACAGCCATTCTGTTATTTTGAAATAATTTCAAAATAACAGACGGCTTATTCCGAAATCTGTAAACCTCATTCTACAAGGAATAATGCCTATTCCAAAATAGCTATTTCAAAATAAGGGGTGAGTAGGTGCTCCATTGCTATTTCAAAATAGCCCCTCACCAGGGCCATTCTAAGGGTACATCTAAACTACATCCCTTTTTCAATAAAGGGATATAAATTAGACGTATCAAAATTGTAAATGAAGCTGGGATTTGAATTTCCCATGTTTCATTTGCATAATGGCGATTGTGGCTTTTTTTGAAAAGCCGCCTTTCGAAAAAAAACCGCGGTCGCCATTATGCAAATGAAGCACGGGAAATTCAAATTCTGGCTTCATTTACAATTTCAATACATCTAATTTACATCCCTTTATCGAAAAAGGGATTTAGTTTAGATGTACCCTCAGTTATTTCTCCCTGGTGCCTTCTGGGGCTCTAAATCGATATAACACTTCTACATTAGGAAAGCCTGCCTCAGACTAATTTTGAGGCTTCCCTGTAGTGCAGACGTGCTATTTTGAAATAAGCTTTTTTGGAATAACTATTCCAGAATAGCTTATTTTGAAATAAGTGTGCAGTGTACCCTTAAAGATAATGGTATGGTAATTATGTGGATCATGTCCTATAAGCCCATCAGAAGGTTACATAACTCATGTGAATTCAAAGCATTGTGGGCCAGAAAACCGTGTAACATTTCTGCACTCCAAATGGCTGAGACAAGTAACAGACAGCTATATTTCATTTAACATTTAAAAACCTCTCAACAACATGTTGCTATACATTAGATTATATTAAAGTATTGCTAATTGTATAGAAAATGCTACTTTTACATGATAAAACTAAGTTCTAAGTATAGTTCTAAACTTATGTGCATAAGTTCAACTTTGGCTTTGGTTCAACTTGCCAAGGCATGGTGATAAGGTGGTTTGTTTTTGGTCTTCCTATTATAACCACATCCCTTTCACAATATTCTCTCTTATTTTTTATACTGTGTATCAATGTATATCATGCAAGCAGAAAGTGATCATTGTGTGAAATTGAGGTTCACAATGTTAATGAATGAACAAATTACAACAAGGATGAAAAATTCATTTTAGGACAAGTTTCAGATAAAGTTACCATGCATTGCAGGTATAAACTAGAATGGCAGGATGTGCATTACTGGATACAACATACCAGAATCATACAACAATAATAGAAAGGTGCTGTGGGTGTCCTGCATGTCTTTGGAAAATCAGGGTCTTGTTTTATCAGACACACACATAGTAATAAGACTGCCTCCTATTGAACTCTCCATCATAGCCAGTGGTCACTCTACAGAACCCTGTCTCCCCACCCTCCTCCCTATAAGAGCTGCACACGGGTGTCTTTCTGGGTTAACTCCTGCCTGGGGCTGGTTTTCTAGCAGAAACAGTTCAAAACAATCTTCAGGGTCCTAAAATGCAATTAATCACCACAATACAAAAGGCCACACTCAGCTCTAGGAAAATGAATTGGGATTGCTTCTCAGAAAACCATATAGAAAGGAGGCAGGTGAAAGAGTCTGGCTGGGAGTGTGCCTTCCCCCATCCAGAACTGCCTCCATCCTAAGACCCACCCCCACGTGCCCTTAAGGGGGCACAGGGGAGGTAGATGAAGCTTTCCCCCTAATTCATAGGGGAACAGAGCTCATTGTTCCCATTTGTCAGGGAGCAAGGGGAAAGAGCAGTTTGCTAGATTCCTCATTCTGTGGAGTGCAGGGGGCTGAAAACCTCGATCTACCCCAACTGGGGGACATGTGCCCTGGACCTGTGCCCACTGGAGCTGCAGCAGCCCTGGAGAGGGGCTTCTCACCTGGCCCCAAACTGCTGCAGTGGGAGAGGGCTGGATTAGTCCTCTTTTCCTGGGGCAGCCTGTCTACTGAACCCCTCAACCCTTTCATTTTATTTTTGCAAAAAACAAATATTAATTGAGTTAAGGATGTGAGCAATACTGGGTAAATCTTCTAGTAGTAAATAATTTGAAAAATTATCCATCCAATATATTGATTGACACCACAATCCATTCTCAGATATTCCATGGGAAGGGAAACAAGCTACATTTGTCAGGTAAAGCATGTATTGTAAATTATTCACTTATCTCTGCATAGGTCTGATCCTGCAGTCCTTGAGCACCTAACATTTCTTTTAAAGTTGATAGTCCCCTTTTATTCAGCTACTCCTTGAGGGATTCGTATAACCATCTTCTGGCTCCTGATCTTTGCCATCACCCAACTATTCCTCCACAGCTCAGTATGTCCCTCAGTCCCATATTGCCTCCTTTTTTCCCCTGTTTGCACTAACAGATACCTGGCTCTCCTGCTCTGACTCCACCTCTTCTGTCACATGATGGAGTCTCCACTAATTCTCCATGCTCTAGTGGCAACAAATTTATACCATCATAGCAGGTATTGGGAAAAAGACCATACTCTAACTGACATGGCTATGTTGATGGAAAAGAGTTTCTGTCAGTACAGGTAATATTGTTGGGGGGATGCTCCTACACCAGCAGAAAAAATTTCTCTCAGGCTACATCTACATTGCACATCCTTGCGTAAGAAGATATGCAAATGAGGCATGGTGATGAATATCGCCGCACCTTATTTCCATACCTAATGAGCCGCCATTTTTGCGCAAGGGGCTTTTGCACAAGAAGGAGCAGTCTACACTGCTCCTTCTTGCACAAAACCCCCCTCTTGCGCAAGAGCCATTCTGCCTGAAAATAAGTGGCAGAACAGCTCTTGCACAAGAGGGGATTTTTGCTCAAGAAGGAGCAGTGTAGACTGCTCCTTCTTGAGCAAAAGCCCCTTGCGCAAATAGCAGCTCATTAGGTATGCAAATGAGGCACGGTGATATTCATCACTGTGCCTCATTTGCATATTTTGCACAAGAACGTGCAATGTAGACATAGCCTAAGTGTAGGCTGCATTAATGCAAGGGGACTATGCTGGCATAGCTATTCTAGCAAATGCTCAGTAGCATAGACATAGCCTTATGCTTTCCCACTCTTGCTACTTCCCCCATGCTCTCGTTTTCCTCCTTTAAGTTGATGCTAATGCAGATCTTCTCCGGTCTACCCTCCTGTTTTGCTCCCAGACATCACTTTCCATGTTCCTCCTCTTCCTCCTCTCTTTCTGATTTTGTGTCATTCAAGACATCTAGCTTATGTTCATTTCTATTCTACATCTTCTTATTCCTTTTCATCTAGTAGTTCCCCTGCATCCTTGTAGGCATCAACCTCCAGGCTGATGACTCCCCAATCTAGTCCTCTCTCTGTCCAATATCTCAGAGCAGGTTTAGCCATAATAGGTTCAGTTCTTAAAGTCTCTAGTTTTATTTAGAACTCAATTTATCCAGCAAATCTATTTATCTCAATTTAACAAGGTATTATTTTAACATAGGCATTTCTTTAATAATATCCGAAAGGGGGAAACTTGCAATATTACAGAATAAATTAATATAATTGGAGCGTTATGCTTAAAAGAAGCACACAGGACCTTTTTCAGGGGGATAAGGCAACATGCCACATTTATTGATAATATAACAAAGTAGCATATGCATTTACACACAAACACACACACATCCTGCTGATGGAATAGTTACCAGTTTGTTGCTCGGCCCAATCTATTGGCCAGATAGGTCGGGTGCGAGGGAGGGAGCCGAGTTCTTGTCAGTCCAGACTGATGCTCCACTTGGTCTTTGCAAGACAGAACCCGAAGAACCATACAAGACACCCCATCATTTATAGGACTTTTCTTCCATGCAAGTCTATGCATTTTGCCTTGTCAGGTCTTAATCAGCCACTTGGTATTACAATCAATCTGCCTAAGACATGTGCTTATCAGGAAGAAGTTGTTCTCACAGTCATTTGATATCCATATGCTGATAACCTCTCGGGGGTGTTGTCCTTCCAGCGAAAGTTGTTATCAGTTCCCTATCAAGGGGTGCTTACCACTAACTTCAGGGTTCTTCAGTCTGCCCCAGTAGTCTGCATCTTCAGTGTGCTTTCACTTAGTTGATAATTTTTGGTGCTTCTGACCATTTGAGCATTCAGTGGCCTTCACACTTATCTCTCCTAAAACATTCTCTTTCATTCACACGAACAATACATTTACAGAATTGTAGCATGGAACAAAGGGGTACTTCTAGTCATTTTAACAAAATTACAAAGTCTTTCAACATTAAACTTCTTTCTATCTACTACAGGGCCTTGCCTAATATTACTATATATTACAATATTCCATCACTTCACTTCAATATGCTAACATCAAACAGAGCTGGAGCTAAGTTAGCAAAACTGCCTGGCCTGTCTGAGGCCTACATCTTGTATTTAGTTTAATCCAAACCTTTTGCTGTAACATACATTTATTATAACTGACTTATTAGTTACAAAATTCCAATTGCAGTTCTACAGGAGAGCATATCCTACACCTTAAGGAGAAGTGGTATCTGGCTTCCTAGTCAAAGTTTTAGATCAATGTATTGAACTGAGTTGAAAACAAAAGGATACAAACAAAATATTTTGCTGAAACACAATTCAAATATCTTATCATGATGATAACTAGCTTCTTAGGGTATGTCTACACTGCACACTTATTTTGAAATAAGCTATTCTGGAATAGTTATACTGAAATAGCATGTCTACACTACAGGCAAGCCTCAAAATTAGTCTGAGGCAGACTTCCCTAATGTAAACATGCTCTCTCAATTTAAAGCCCCAGGAGGCACTGGGGAGGAATAACTTAGCCCCTCATCAGGGCCATTCTATTTCAAAATAGCAGGAGTAGAGCATCTACACGTGCCTTATTTAGAAATAGCTGTTTTGGAATAGGTGTTATTCCTCATAGAATGAGGTTTACAGATATCGGAATAAGCCATCCATTATTTCAAAATGATTTTGAAATAACAGAATGGCTGTGTAGATGCTCACATTATTATTTTGAAATAATGCTAGTTATTTTGAAATAATGATGTAGTGTAAATGCACCCTTAGAAAACTATTCAACTGCTCACACCATTTGAGAAGAGCCTGTGCATGATTTAATGAGCGTTAGAGAAAATAATTGACTAAAAAATAAATTAAATATATGGAAAATCTATTTAATCCTACATCTGATTGAAATTTTTCTGGTTTGTTCATCAGAAAATGCCAATTTCCTGATATGGAAAATTTGTATGCAAATATGCCAATTTTGACCAACTTTCATCTATCAAAAAATCAAAATAGTAAGTTTTGACAAGATTGGAATGGAACATTTTGAATTTACATTTTGAAATGTCATCAGTTGGAATTTTTTGTTTAAAAAATTATGATAAGTAAAAAAGTCAAAATCAAAATGAAACATTTTGATTGTCCACAAACAAAATTTTTAACAAAATTCCATTGCAGGGGAAGTTTCAAATTTCATTCTGATTCACAAAGAAAGAAAATTTAAAAATAATGGAATTTTTCATTAAACTGAAATTCCCGAACAACTCTGCTTAATTCATTATTTCCCAAGGTGATGTATTATACTGTTGTTGTATCGATGTTGGTTCCAGGATTTGAGACGTTAGTCCAGTACAGTTTATGGCTGAGCTCAAACCTTTTTTAAGTGGATGCTAGAGGGAGCAGCATTTTGAAGCTGTATACAAAAAAGCAAAGTTTTACCAACAGATGAAACCAAAGAAACCTCATTTATAATGGTTTATGGTAAAGTAATGCTATTAACAGAATTTTATTTCCTAGTTTTTAGTGTAACTACTGAAAGAAAAGTTTGGTTCCCTGACAATAGAAGACTGCTCGGTGTGTCGTATTAACAGGTCTAATATATTTGGGGATTGACTTTAGATATAAGTAATGGATAGGTCCAATTATTTTATAATCTTTGGGTTAGTTCTGTTCATGCTGGAAGCACTTCTACGTATGTTTTTGCTAATAATGTTTTGTTAGTTACATGTGTTTTTGTTGACAGCATGTTTAGTTATAGTATAATATAGTTTTTAAAAACATTTTAAAGAAAAACAAAGGACTGTTTGTTTATTTTAAAAGCAATCAGTTTTCAATGCATAAAAATGGCAATGTGGAAAGACTTGTTTACCTACATTGTAGAATACTTTGCATTTTAAAAGAAAGTAATTCTCAGTGTACTGTAGTTGTTTCTTATTTGACAGTGAATCTAAGTACACAATTAAATCATAGAGAAAATACACTAAAAAACTAATACTGATTTGTATGGCTTGTGAAATAATGAACATGTTCTGTTCACAGCCTTGGCCATTATAATGTTATTACACAGTCATTAAATTGAAGCTGTTATTCCACTGTTAAAACAACAGATCAATATCCATTACCATTCACTGATGGTTGGTGCCAAAATGAGATTATATACTAAATGAGCCACAGACAAAGTAATGATCTCTCCACTTTGATATATTTAAAGGCATTTCTTAAAGCAGATAATTTTCTTAAGAGAGAGAACAAATTATCTATCATATGCCCTAGCTAGGTGAATAAAAAAGTGCTTTCATTATCTAGCATTTCACACAGCATTGTGTTTTCTGAAGTAAAAACTAGCATACAACACCTTGAGTAAAATTATTAATTTGTTAAAGAACCTTCTTCATTTCTTATATTTCTGGAGTTAGCATCCTGATTTATGCATGTTCTGCAGTTATGAGTGTTATGTTCATATTGGGTCTGCAGCTTGCCTGCTATCTGCTAGAGGTCAGTGTATCTTTGGAGGAGGTAGGCTTAGAGTCTTTAAAAAAATATTCTAAGACGCTCATGCTCAAATCTCTTTCACAGCACCAGAACCTTAGAATCATAGAAATGTACAGCTGGAAGGGAACTCAGGAGGTCATCTAGGCCTGGTACACTACATGGGAAGGTCGAAGTAAGATACTTAACTCCACTTACGTAAATTATGTAGCTGGAGTTGATGTATCTTACATCTTATTTCTGCATCATCCACATAGTGGGAGGCTGATGGGAGCTACCCTTACTCCTCATGAGGAGCAGGAGTACTGACGCCGATGGGGGTGCCCTTTGAGTTTGATCTAGTGGGTCTATACTACACATTCTAAATCCAACCTCAGAACCATGGCACCATCAATTTTCCATGCAGCGTAGATGTGCCGCAGTCTAGCACCTTGTGCCTCATACCTACATCACCTTTGACAGGTTTTTCTGAAAAACCTGCAAGCGCAACCTACTTTTGTAGCTTGTTCCAGGGCTTAACTATCCTTATAGCTATAGGTTGAAATTCTAAAATCTGGTAATCTCTGATCTGGGAACATCCGTGTTCCAAAAGGACCACAGGTATTGCTGGACCAGAGAGGCCACTGGGAGTGGGGATGGCAAGAGTCAGAAGCACAGCCCTGGCTGGTGGCAGTAAGACCAGAGGCTCCTCTCCCCTGGTCCAGAAAAATCCCTGGTTTGGGAGCAATCAGGTCCCAAGAGTTCTAGACCAGGGAGGTCTGACCTGTAGAAAGTTTTTTCTAATATCCAGACTAAATCTCTCTTTGCTGCAAATTGAGCCAATTATTTCTTGTCCTACCCTTGGTGGATATGGAGAACATCTCATCGCTGTCCATTTTATAACAATCTTTTACATATTTGAGAAATGTTATCATATCCATCCCCAAGATTTCTCTTCCATAGATTAAACATGCCCAATTGTTTCAACCTTTCCTCATAGGTCATACTTTCTAAACAGTTTATCATTTTTATTGCTGTCCTCTGAACTTTCTCCAATTTGTCCACATCTCCCTTAAAATTTGATGCCCAGAACTGAACACAGGACTCCAGCTGAAGCCTTTCCTGTACCAAGTTGAGCAGAAAAATTACTTCCTGTGTCTCTTAGGCTATGTCTATGTTGGAGTGTGTAAAAATGAATAGGGGTCTGGAATGGCTCTACATTAGTGGATAAGGGGTCTATCCAGAAAAGGCATTGCCATTGCCCTTCAAACATGTTTTTCCCTTTGTCCTGGCAGCCTTGGAAAATAGATAAGCATGCAGCTTGACTTTGTTGTGTCTTTTGCTTATGTTCATTGGCTCTGCATAACATATCTTCAGGGTTGAAATCCCTTGTAATCTCTCTGTGACCTGTTAGTTTGTAGCATAGGAAGTGTTGATTCAGTTAGAAATTCTGTAAATAGTAATTAGGGGTGGGTATAATTGTATTCATTATTTGCTTATTAATATTCATTTTATGGGAGTTAACATTACTAAATAAGGCTTTAGGAAAAGTAGTGATAGACATGTGAATTAACTTACTAAAAAAGATAAAAGGGTGTGATTGTCACCAGGTTGTTGCCACTCCCATATTGTATTGAATGTCCAAGGTAAACATGCCTAGGCAATAAAGCAGTCCTTTGTACTCCATCTGCTCCTGGGTCGCCTGTTTCTTCTCTAATATCCTACACTACAAGATTATTTCAAAATAATAACTCCCAAAATAACTATTTTGAAATAGCACATCCGCACTACAGGGAAGCCTCAAAATTAGTCCAAAGCAGACTCCCTTAATGTGGACATGCTACCTCAACTTAGAGCTTCCAGAAGCACTGGGGAGTAATTACTTTGAATGACTCTGGGAGTAGTTATTTCAAAATTACAACAGCTGAGCTTCCACACCAGGGGTGCATCTACACAACAGAGCTTAACTTGAAATAAGCTACACAAGTTGAGCTACGTCAATTGTGTATCTTATTTCGAAATAGCTTATTTCGAAATTGGGAGCGCTTACACAGCACTTATTTCTAAATAAAGCACTCTTCCTCTGACTTCCCTTACTCCTCGTACAATGAGGGTTACAGGAGTCGGAGTAAGTCGTCCTCCAGCTTGACAGTATTTCAACATTATTTTGAAATAACTGCCTGCTGTGTAGATGTGGACGAAGTTATTTTGAAATAATGCTAGTTATTTCAAAATAATGTTGCTGTGTAGACATATCCTAACTCTATTTCAAAATAGCAATTTCTAAATAGGCATTATTCCTTGTAAATTCAGGGGTTATTATTTTGAAATAACAAGCCCATTATTTCAAAATAATTTCAAAATGGCAGGCATGCTGTGCGGACACTCAACTTGTTATTTTGAAAAAATTCTGTAATGTAGATGCCCTTTCATATGACAATTGTGTTAATATACTCAAGAACAGCATTTGCCTTCTTCACTGTAGCATCACACACTTGACTCATATTTGATTTGTAACCCTATTGCAAATCACAGATCCTTACCTTCTGTACTGCTGTATAGTCAGTTATTTCCCAGTTTATAGTTGTGCATTTGATTTTTGCTTTCCAAGTGACATATTTTGCACCTGTCTTTTACTGAAATTGTCTTGTTGTTTTCAAACCAATTTTTCAATGTATCATGATAATTGGAATTGTAATGCAAGTGCTTGCAACCCCTCCTATGTGTTGTCCTCCACAAATTTATAAACATACTCTCTAATTTCTCATCCAAGTCATTAATAATTAATGCACCCCAGAATGTTTGCCTTTGTTGCAACTGCATCACATTGTTGACTCATACATAGTTTGTGATCCATTATAATTTCCAGATCCTTTCTTCAGCAATCCTACCACTTAGACCAATATTTCCCACTTTGTAGTTGTACTTTCTATTTTTAATTCTTCAATATATAGTACTTTTGCACTTGTCTTTCCTACCTTGTTGGTATAGACCAATTCTCCAATTTATCAAGGTCTTTTTGAATTCTTATCCTATTCTCCAAAGTCATAGCAACCCCTACAAGCTTGGTATCAGCTGCAAATATTATAAACATATTCTGCACTCCATTATCCAAGTCATTAATTAAAATATTTACTAATACCAGGCCAAGGAGAGATCCCTATGGAACCTCGCTAGATACATCCTCCCTAGTTTGACTGTGAATCATTGATAATCACTTTTTGAGCACTATCTTTTAACCACTTTTGCACCTACCTGATAGTAATTTCATCTTGACCACATTTCCCTAGTTTGCATATGAGACTGACATGTGAGACTTTGTTAAAAGCCTTACTAAAAATCAAAAATACCAAAAATATACCATTACATTATCCACTAGGACAATAACCCTCTCAGTGAAAGAGGATCATTTGGTTTGGCATATTTCGTTCTTGACAAATCCATGATGGCTATTATTTATCACCCCATCATTCTCTAGGTGCTTACAAATTGTCTAAAAATTTGTTCCAGCATCTTACCAGGTACAAAATTAGGTGGACTGGTCAATTATTCCTGGATCCTTTTGTTCCCCTTTTTAAAGATGGGACTAAGTTTGTCCTTCTTTAGTCCTCTGAGACCTTAGCTACCCTCTAGAAGTTCTCAAAGATACCACTAATGGTTCTAAGGTTACTTCAACTAGCTCCTTAAATATGCTAGGGTGTTTTCATCAGGATCTACTGACTTCAATACATCTAATTTATCTAAATATTCTTTAACCCATTATTTCCCTTTTATTTGGCTTGTGTTCCTCCCCCCACCCACCTTGTTAATATTAATTGAAGTTAGCTCCATAACAAGTCAACATGACCACAACAAAAAGGGCTGGGTTTGATTGCTTGCAAATGGAACACATTATCTAACTAAGGAATTCAACAGAAAAAAATGTTGGGTGTAGAATTCAATCTGAGTTGCTTATAATATTTGCTATTGTTTTGTTATTTTTTATATTAAACTAAGAACTTCTGTGCAATTTATACAAAGTATACTTACTTCATTTTCTTAACCAGGAATTTGGCAGTTTTGACAGCCTGAAGGCATATGCAGGGTAAAAATAAATAAATCCATAGTTATGAAGAGACTGCTAGAGTTTCTTCTATAGCATTATATGCAGCTACTTTTAGTGTAAAGTACATATCCCAGTATGACAGCACTGACAGCAGAACTGTCAGAAGGTTTAGTGGGATCGTATGATTTTCTCTCTCTCTTCCTGATCAAACTGAGAGCTTAGTTGTCTTAGCAAATCTGTAAAGAGGTTTTGAATGTTGACAGAAGAAGGGCATGGGAGGAGAGACACAGGTCACAAAAGTTATTTTATCTATTGGAAATTAAAATGCTTAATGAGGCTTGTCTTGCATTTGGTAATATTATTGTTTGTGGGGTGGTTTTGGTCTCAGTTTTGTTTTGTATAGGGCTATATGAATGTACTAGTTACAGCTTAGCTAACAGAGATCTAATGCTTGCAGGCAATAGCAAAAGTAGACATTGCTATTTATAACTACTGTTTTAATCAATAATGCATTACAGATGCATAGCTTATAGTATGTCATTACAAATATACAAATGGGATACCTTTCTACTGTACACACAATGTGGTTACTCATTTTCAAGTGCCTAGAACTGTCCCATGGGAGGAGAAACCATAGAAAATCTTGATATTTAATTGACTTCACATTAGAACTATAACTTTTAGCTGCTACTGACTTTCAGCAAGTAAATAAGCAAGTTCTGAATGGTGGAAAGCAAATGAGACAATATTTTTAGCCAGACAAGAAGAATAATTTAACTAAAACATTAAGAAAGTTAAGCTATAGAGCTAATTTTTGCTATCATTTAAATTTTGCCATCCCTATTTATTTTGACTGTATGTATGTGTGCAACTGAGTTCAGTTTTTGACTCTTTAAAAATTAAAACTGATTTTTTTTCTAGAGATATTAGATCTTATTCTCTAGTAACTAATAGTTTTCCCAGGGGGAACAGGAGATTCTCCATCACTTGGATTCTTTATATCAGCATTGGATTTCTTTGTTCAACTGTAAATTATTGGACTTGATGTAGGAACTGCTTGGTGAAATCATGTGGCTTTTGTTATGCTGAGAGACAGATTTGATATTCAAATTCTGGCTTTGAAATCTATGAATAGCACTCTTGTGACATCATATGCACATTAAGCAACAGCTTCTTGTATCTTTTTGTAATAGAACTCTTGGGAAGCCACATGGCCTAGTGGACAGAGCATCCTGTCAGTGGGAGGGTCTTCCAGTTCAATTCCTCACCCAAGGATGGGTTCACCTTCACCTCATGGTCTGCCTTCTTCTTGCCAGTGGGGGAGTGAGACAGGAATGTAGCTGATGCCTTTTGTACAGCATAGAGAGTTGGTAGGGGTGCACCGGCCCTCCCACTCTACCAGGCTTCAACCCTGGGTCCTATGAGAGTAAATAGTGTCCAGCATCCTGGACTACCCTGGGAATTCCTCTCCCTGAGACTCATCTGTCTCTCCTCATATCTCCACATCCAGTGTAAGGTAACAAAGGAATGAAAAAAGACAACTAAACCTTCAGCCCCCACTGAGCTCGGTGGGCAGTCCTATTCACCCCACACGGCCCAGTGAGAGGTTCGTATACCCCATCACAACTTTTTGCACTTAAATTACATTGAAATAATAAGAAACACAAGGTAGGTGAGATAATATCAATTATTGGATCAACTTTTGCTGGTGAAAGAGAAAAGCTTCAGAGTTTACACAGAGCTCTTCTTCAGGTCTGTTCCATTTTGTATTAGCATAATGTTTCAAGGGGTCATTCAGGTGAAAGTGTCAGTTAACACTCTTTAGTCAGAAGGGGATCCCTCTGCTTCCTGCACATCCTTGAGCTTCTTTATTTCCTCTTTTCCTCACCTATGACTTTAGAGGTGCTAATTGGCCACTTCACCTTGAATGATCCCTTGACATGTATGATTTTTTTAAACAATCTGTTTCACCTTGTATTTAGCTGAGGCACACTGACAACATTTCCCAGAACTAAAGAAGAGCCCTGTGTAAGCTCCAATGCTTGGCTCTCACACCAACAGAAGTTAGTCCATAAAATGTTATTATCTCACCCACCTTGTCTCTAATACCCTGGGACCAACATGACTGCAATAACACTGCATTAAAATAACAAGTACCCAGGCTATTATTTTTCCATTAAACATTCCCCAAAGTTGTTCCGTTATTATATGTTTACATAAAAACAATGAGGTGTCCTATGGCACCTTGAAGACTAACAGAAGCCCTATGCATCTGACAAAGTGGTTTTTAACCATGAAAGTTTATGTCCAAATAAATCTGTTAGGGCTCATCTAGACTACGTGGAAGATTCAAAAGAGAATATGCAAATTCAGTGGGAATTTGCATATCTTCTTCCAATCTCACTTTCAAAAGCTCTGCTTTCGAAAGTGAAAGAAATCAAGACGTGTTTTTATCGGCAACCTCCCCTCTTTTTTGAAAAACCGTGTAAACCTCATTTTCTGAGGAAAAACAGCCTTTTGAAAAAGGGGGGGAGAGTTTGCAGAAAAAAATGTGTCTTGATTACTTTCACTTTTGAAGCTCCGTTTTCAAAAATGAGATCGGAAGAAGATATTTTTGAATATCTTCTGCGTAGTCTAGATGAACCCTTTGACTTTAAGGTGCCAGAGGACCTCTTGTTTTTGCAGATACACAGAGACTAACACAGCTACCCCTCTGTATATATTTACATGTTACATACATAATAGTCTGCTGCCATTTTTACACTCCCCAAAGTGATTTTCCTATTTAGTCCATTTATGAAAGATGCAAAAGCTATTTTATTTATTTTATACTAACCTCATTGATTTCTAATACATTCATATAACTTCCAGCCACCCTGTTCAAGCTTGCATTTCTCAGATAACTGAATGTAAAATAAAGGCTTCCAATTATTTTATCATTTGTCTGAGATTAATTCATATATATATCAGTGGGAGTTAAATTTGAATAAGCCCGTGTAACATTTTGGTCCACACACAAGTATTTTCACTAGCATGATGGTAATCAGGTGATGTTTCTCTTTATTCTATGTGTATTATCTGGTCTCTCCTATGAGCTCCTAAACAAATAAAATATTTTATCAAATGAAACTACCTGTCCTTCTATCAAAAAGTCAATATCTAAAGTAAACTTCTCATACTTTTCTTTCAGCCCAACATTAATTTATTCAAGTTCTATTGAAATAAATGCTAATTAAGAGGTGTATCAATTTTCTTTTCAACACTATTTTCTTTTGCACACTATTTAGACTAAGAAAATTTGATTCCTAATTGCTTTCCACAACTGGTACAAATAATTTAATGTATATTGATTGACTACTGATTGCAGCTCAATCAAGTTAAAAAGCTATCAATATTTTAATGATAGTGCGGGCAGTAGTTCCCTGTACAATTAAGTGTGCTTCTGCTAGTTTTTGGTCCTACTATCTTCACAAAATTGTCCTTTATTTATAGTGTAGTTTCCTGTTTTAAAAAGATGTTATACACACACACACACAACGTATATTGAATCTCTACAGCACTTAATTTTTAAGGGGAGGAAACAGATGCTATATCATTTCATCTTGGTCTTCTTGCCTTCTGAACACACCACTGATGTGCATAGTGTTGTCTGTGGGACATCACCAAGCAACTGATGGTATTTTTTTCTATCAAGAACTGAGTTCTACAGAATGAGATAAGCTCTTCTAAGAAGTTTGCTGGTGTATGAATGTCAATATGGAGAGTACTTTTACTTATTTATACAGATTTTACTTATGAGGGTAACATTCTGCTTCTGTTGAAGTCAATGACAAAACTCCCATTGACTTAAAGAGGAGCAGGTTCTGACTCATAGGAAATATTGGACAAAGGAACAAATGGCATGATAGAATGGATCTGATACTTGTCTCATAGCAACTTTATTGTATAACTCTGTTGCCATTAATGAAGTGACAACTGATTTAAACCGGTAACTGTGATCAAAATATGATCCACCATGCTGAGGCTAAATGAAATGATCATAAGGCACACCATCACATATAATGCCAATCCTGAAATTCTTATTCATCCAGAGAGTACATGTACTGCTTTCAGGGAGATTACCTCTCTGATTTAATGGTTTCAGGATCAGGCCTTTAATAGTAACTTTTTACTGTTATTCTTTGTCAAAAGTGTGAACTGAGCACAAAGAACTCCTGTCTTGGGCAAAAGGGATGTGTGTGGGGGGAGGGGGCAGAGGGAGATGGGAAGGTAGGAAGCAAACAATAAGGGCAGTTGCCAGACACCAGGAGAGCCTGGTACTCCCTCTAATTTTCAGTTTCCAACCCTGGTCTGACACTGACTTTTGTTACTGAACCTAGCTCTAGCAAGTCCTCTGTTCCCTGCTTATGGTCTACTGTTTTGTAGCAGTTGTTAATATGTTGACCCCAGCCCAGTTGTGACCACTAGGCAAGACCATCTGTGCTCCAGTCCTTTATATATTGTCCATACAACTCCTCTTGCTTTTTATACAGAAGCTCTAAAAATCTGACGCTGTGCCCTGATAAGATCCTTGGCTCTCATGACTGCATCCCCCCAAAGGGATCCACCTGTAATGTTGCCTCTGCACCAATACAAACTTCAATTAGTACCTGGTTTTTTTTTGGGGTGGTGGGGAGAGTTACTTACTATGAGCCCACATTTTCATATGGGCTGTTTTATGTTCTAATTGTACATTATTAGATTTTGCCTGCTTTTGGTAATGGATGTGTTTGAGGCTAATTCAACCTAAAGGATCAACCTCCAGGAGGCCCAGCTATCCACATGGGCTAAGTCTACACTGGTGTGATCTTGCGCAAAAACTCTTTAGCTCAAGAGTTCTTGCGTTAAAGTAGTTGCGCAAGAGAGCGTCTACACTGGCATGTGCTTTTGCGTAAGAGCATCAATGCCAGGGTAGATGCTCTCTTGTACAAGAAAGCTCTGATGGCCATTTTAACCATAGGGCTTTGTTGCGCAAGAAATTCATGTTGCCTGTCTACACTGGCCTCTTGTGCAAGAACAGTTGTGCAAAAGGGCTTATTCCTGAGTGGGAGCGTCAGAGTTCTGGCGCAAGAAGCCCTGATTTCATACATTAGAACGTCAGTTTACTTGCGCAAGAACACGTGGCCAGTGTAGACAGGCAGCAAGTTTTTGCGCAAGATCGCGCCAGTGTAGACACAGCCATGATGTTTCCCTATTGACATTGTTATATGCATGAAAGTTGATACAGAACCATGTTCCTTTCCTGTCCTGACAGCTTTGAACCTGTTATGTTCTTGGACTCAGGAAGAGAGTAATAATGACATCATCACAGTCTGATGTGCCATCTCCACTCTTGTATAAGTTTAACTGAATCTTTCCAAGAATCCTTTCCCTCTGCTATTCTACAACCTGTTACATTGATTAGGTTGCCACTTACTTGCAGTACTGTCCTGGGGGCTCTTTTCCTTTACTTGCTCTTGCGAGGAATGTGGCAAGCCAGTCATTGTAGTAAGGCGTGCAAGAGCAGACAAAAAGGGTTCTCAGAAAGATTCAGTCATCCTTTTGATCTAGACTTCTGCTGAAAACCATCTATCTAAGTTGCCATCTAATATGAAATTGCCCTCCTGGAGCAGCCACTCCTATAGATGGTAATCCCATGTGCCACACACTATCTGGTACCAAATTAGATAGCCTGTCAAGACCAAAACATTGCAAGTAGCAACCATAAAATGTCCCTAAAGCAGGAACAGAGAGGTCTATCACCTGCCCTTTGGATTAGTCTACTAAAAAACCAATGTCACACCACAATTTTGTTTTGCTTTTGGGAACAGTAGTTCCCTGGGCCTCCTAGGATGGCTGTGAGGCTTGAGTTAATGCTGAACTTCAGAGTGCTGTAGACCCTCTCTGCCTTCTTCCCCATTGAGACAAACTAGTAGTTTACTTTCCTGCTGTTGCCACCTCCTGCATGGTCACAGACATCTATAAATACTCCCAGACCTGGCACAGCTGTAGGCTATGAGTTTTCAGACACTTCTACAAGTCTGTGGGAACATTGCCACCTGACTGACTGCTTTCCTCCATGCTCCTGCTTGTTGGGCAGCCAATAAACATCTGGTCTCTCAGCATGTATAGCAAATAAAATGCCTGACCCCCAGTGCCCAAGTTACGAGAAGCTGTTCCCTGCCCCATAACCTAGCAGAGGCGGTAAGGTACCCATCTTCCCTCTGGAAATCTCTTCATCCTGCCAGTTAGGGTCAAGTTAGGGGTTGTAGTTCCCATAATTCTCAACCATCCTGATGTAGGTGGCTATTTCTGCCCCCCATGTGCCTCAGCTCCATGTGCATCCATTTTTACTCCATACCACTCCTCTATATATCTCTGCCTAATATGCTGCCCCCATTATCCATAAGCTGATCCATCCTTCATTGTAGTAATACCATCTGATTCCCCCATGGCCTGACCCTTTCACCACTATGCTGCCTCTGTCTTTCTTGACATGATATTTCTCCTTTTCTCAAGTGCCTTTTTACTCCTCTGGCTGATTTCAGAGGGTGTCCAGCTCCTTCCACACCCAACCCCATACATAGCACTGGAAGGTGTTAAGGTGGCCAGGGAAGCCTATTAACTCCACAGGCTACACCTGGAGGAAGAGCCAGGGTGTAGGGAACTGATTGCAAGCCGGCTTATCTGGGAAGGAAGAAGTATGACCTATATAGCCAGGAAGAAGGCAACAGAGAGAGTAGCCGTTACTCCCCAGAAAGAGGGGGGGAAGGTTTAGAACTGGTACACCCAGAGAAAAGGGGGAACCAAGGCTATGTCTAAACAGGTGGGTTCTTGCGCAAGAACATCTATTATTCCGCAGAGCGTCCACACTGCCCACCCGCTCTTGCACAAGAAGATTTACAGTAAAGCATGGTAAGAGAGGGATTTTTGCGCGCAAGAGCTACACTCTTTTCTAACAGATGTAAGCCCTCTTGCGCAAGAAGGCAATGTGGACTCGGGGCAGGAGTTTTTTGCACCAGAAAGCCCTATGGCTAAAATGGCCATCAGAGCTTTCTTGCACAAGAGAGCATCCACACTGCCATGGATGCTCTTGCGCAAAAGCACATGGCAGTGTGGACATGTCTTGCGCAAGACATGTTCTTGCCCAAGGCTACGTCTACACTGGCGTGATCTTGCGCAAAAACTCTTTAGCGCAAGAGTTCTTGCGTTAAAGTAGTTGTGCAAGAGAGCGTCTACACTGGCATGTGCTTTTGCGCAAGAGATGTGCTTTTGCGCAAGAGCATCCATGCCAGTGTAGACGCTCTCTTGTGCAAGAAAGCTCTGATGGTCATTTTAACCATAGGGCTTTGTTGCGCAAGAAATTCATGTTGCCTGTCTACACTGGCCTCTTGCGCAAGAACAGTTGCACAAAAGGGCTTATTCCTGAGCGGGAGTGTCAGAGTTCTGGCTCAAAGAAGCCCTGATTTCATACATTGGAACGTCAGTTTACTTGCACAAGAACACGCAGCCAGTGTAGACAGGCAGCAAGTTTTTGCGCAAGAGCGGTCGCTTTTGCGTGAGATCGTGCCAGTGTAGACACAGCCCAAGAGTGCTGGGAAGAAGTCCAAAGAAAGAGCAATAGAAAGCCCAGAACTACTGGGTGGACTTGGAGTAGTGGTTGAGCCCAAGATTCCCCTGCCTGCCCCCACACACTGGCAGGGAATGGGAAGCCTGCCTGTGGGAGTGACAGGGAATTGAATGACTTCACCCCAGCTGGGGAATCATTGTGTGACCTAGCTGGAGGGCTGAATCACATAAAGGGCACTGCTGGAACAAGAGAGGGGTTGCAGACCAAAGTGAGAGTTGAGGTGATGGATAGCATGTGACCAAAGGAAGGAGCATTGTCCTCAAGGAGCTAATCCCCAGAGTGACCTGGAAGGGAGGCCAGACATGCAGTGAATGGAGCACATTTGTACACTGCAGCACTGCAAATTAAACTATAATAAAATAAATACAAAATCTAAACTCTCTAGGATGGTTTTGATCACTGCTGAATATATTTCCTTATCTCCTTTTACCCAGTTCTTTGTACAGTCACCACAAGAGCCAGAAATAAAATAAATTAACACTCCCTTCCATACAGAGACTGCTACATGCCTCTATTTCCCCTTTAGGACCCACTTCATTTCCAAAATCCTTTAATACTCTCTTTGCAGGCCTGGGAACAGTTGGTCAAAAACCAAACTCTAATACCCCAAAACCTATGGCAGTGGTTCTTGGGGTATGTTACAGGGCAATAAAACATGAGCAGCTAGCCTGAACAGCTGATGCAGTGCTTGGACTAATGGGATATTTAATAGCTGGAGCTCTGGGACCCCACAAGTCAAACAACTACTCAACCAGAGTGCCTTAAGCCTGAGTCAGTGGACACAGGCCAGCTTCACATTGTGAATTGTAGTGCAGAAATATCCTTAGGGCCTGCTGTATACCAGGGCTTGTGCTATGAGACTCAGAACAGCAGTACAGACAGTCAGGCTTGGGCTCTGAGGCCTGATGAAAGGAGAGGATTACAGTGCCCAGGCTACATCATCTCTACTGCTGGTTTTCAGTGCCACATAGTGCAAACCCTAGTGTACAGGCCCAGGCTCTGAGACTTGCCACTGCAGGATTTAACACTCAGCACAGACATGCCTCACACCTGTTTCCTAAACTTCTGTAAGTGACTAGCAAATAGGTTACAAGCCTCTTCCTCTCTCTAGCAATCCCAGCTACTTCTCTTGAATACACCCTTTTCTAGGGCTGCCTGTTGCCTTTTTATAGCAGAATCGTCTGATTCCATTCAGGCAGGGTTCATTATATAATCAGGGAAAGCTGTTACATTCCCAATTCTCATTAAACAGGGGACAGAGAAAGAAAAAGATCATTATCATCATAAAATTAAGTGATAACTATGGCAACCTAAAAGCAGTAGGCTCCAGACATCAGCAGTAGGGTTGGTGTTCTTCATTGCTGATACCACTTAGGGGCAATGGGAATCCCCAAGTGAGGATGTTTCTTTGATGTGCCAGTTTCCCTCATGAGTTAATGTTACCTATTTTCTCTCTGCCCTGGGACATTAGGTGGGAGTTTGTCATAACAAATTTGGTAAGTGAAACAAGGAATATGTCCTCCAGATTCCTAGCAGTGAAAATGTTAAAACAGAAAGTATTGAATCTAAAAATGTATAAACAGGAGAAGAAAGAAAAAAGAAAGCATTTAAACAGCAGCTTCATAAGCTGCACCAGCCACATCAGAAATTCTGAAAATGCACTATGCCACTTTTGTCCCTTGAATCTTCCTAGAGCGGACGGATTTTTAACCTTCACTGCTGATTCATTGTGCACAGAACTGATAAAAGTAAACCTACTATCACAAGGCTGCAAAGGCAGTCTACTTTATTGGCATGGTAATGGCCCCAATTCACATTAGATTATCACTGCTGTAATGTTAGAGCTATTCAAAAAAGTCAGTGGTACTCCCAGTAGCAGTATATGTCTCTGCTTGCAAATGCACTGCTGCAAGTCTTTAAAGAAAATATGTTGTAAAACTGCTGATCAAGGCATGGTCTTTTGATAATTCACCTCTTGAGTCCTAAACTCTTTGATTTGCCCCGTTCATTTAAAATAGGAAGAATAAAACTGCCTAGAAACACACATTATTATATTCACAAGCCTACTTATGAAAAAGGTACTTACTAAGGAGATGTGTCACTCAGTCACACAGGCACAGATTTAGACCTTGTACAGTAATAGGGGCAGATTTGGCCTCCAGTAGCTATCCACCCCACTGTATGAACAAAAGGTCATATGTAATTCTTTGATCTTTCAAAATCTTCCTAGGAGCATCTTGGTCCCAGAGGACTCTCATCTCCTCTTCCACCTCCTCCTTCTCTCCCACTCACACAGCAGCACCAACCACAAATAGATCCCTCCCTCCACTCTTTCACTAATTGTGTGTGTGTGTATAAGACCTAGGTTTGTAGGTGCCAAAGAGTCATTGCCATTAAGAGGTGGAAGAGCAGAAAAGGGTGCAACCTTTAGAAGAGGAGAGAGCAGAGGATCCCAATATCAAATAGGGAAAGCTTCTGCAAAATAGAATATGAATTACTGATACATGTTGGTCACCATAGAAAATGACTGATTACATTACAGTAGGTAATTTCCCATTCAGGTGCTCTTGTCTTCTCATAACTGTCAGAGATGATCCACATTCACTCTGATTTAATTAGCACTATTGTCACACTCCCATCCCTGTATCTTTTTCTTTCTTTCTTTCTTTCTTCAGCATCTAAGAAAGTGAGCTGTAGCTCATGAAAGCTTATGCTCTAATACCCTAATAAACATGTTAGTCTTTAAAGTGCCACCTAACTCTTTGTTGTTTTTGCTGAAACAGACTAACATGACTACCCCTCTGAAACAAGCTTTCAGTAGAAGCCTTATATGATGGTCTCTTGTGAACTAGAATATAAATTCCAGAACCTGGGGACCCCTGTAAACCCGGATGCCCCTTATGCCCTCTCCCAGTTAGCCTCAAGGGTTCTTTGTGTCATAAAGATATATCCTATTGTGGCCAGCATAGGGGTCTCTAAATTTTCCTCATCTAGCCTATTGTTGGGATAGGGTGGATTGCTGGAGAAAAAGGAGGAAGACTGGAAGACTTCTGTGTTGTGCTAATCTCTCACTGGGATTTCAGCTCCTTGAGAGCCATTAGTTGCCGGGCTACGTTAAAGCAGCTCACAGGCTGCTCTCAATTACTCTGGAGCACTAGCCTTGCTCACAGAAGCCAGGGGGGTTAGGAAAGAGTAAAGATAAAGCTTTGTGCCACTTTTGCTCATGTGGGTGTACACAGAGTTTATTATATACAATTCAACCAGGCTCCAAAAACAGGCCCATTGTCTATAAAATAGACGAGGAAGAGTTTTTTAAAAAGGATGACAATTTTGACATTTTTCTTTAAATGAATGAAAGCCAGTAGAGGTATTTGACAAGACGGTGATGTGATCATCTTTTACTGTTTGTATAAGCACATATACTTTCAGTTCATGCAAGAGACAAAACAAAAAAGATGTAGCAATAGTTAAGAAAAGAAGAAATGCAGGACTGACTATGGAGTTCAACATAGGTTGAAGCCTAGTGGGATGATGAGTAGGTTTGAGACAGTGGAAGCAAATGGAAGGCCTGTGATGAGTTAAAAGCAGTAACTGGAGTTTTTTCCCCCAAGCATGCATTCCTGCTGTGTAAACGGCAGTGCATTCCAGGGAAAAAGTTTGTACAATATAGTGCCATCAATTTTCCTAGCAAAATGAGCAGGCAAAAGTATTCTAAAAAAGTTTCACAAGGCAGTCACACAGGTACTTGGCAAAATGTGAGTTCGATGCCCAGTACTCTGAGAACTAGTGCAGGGTGAACATTTGGGGAGGGGGGCTGGAAATGAGAATCGGAGAACTAAACTGAGTCTGGCCATAAAACTCCTAAAAAGGCTTTCATTTAAGAGAAGAACCCACGGAGCTTTAGTTCTTCCTCTTCAGAGCTCAGTTGAAGTGAACAACATTTTAGACCTCAGCTTTGGAGGTAGCTGAACACAACACTGTACCACATAATTTTGGGGATGCTACAGTTTGCTTGAATTAAATCCTTTTGCATTTGTGCTTGAACCTTTAAAAGGCAGGACACTCTGCATTTAAAGCATGCCAAAAAGATATTCAAATTCAAATAAGCAGAATGCTCTCTTACTCTGACCTACCTATACACAGGCACTTAGCATAAAAGTGGCAACATTTTGCTCATATCTTCTAGGTAAGCACAGATCATAGCCATATTTTCAGTTGATATGGGAGGAAATAATACCTGCATGATCAATTGTCCCACATTCCTAAGTCACATCACCACAAGAATCGGAAGCTACTTGCACCATTTTTTACTATATCCTGACTGTTGGGCCCTCATGTTCATCAAATATGTTTATAGGAAAAAGAAAGTTAGTTAAGGGCTACAGAGAGCCTAACTTTACTGGTGCAGAAAGAGGCAGTCATGAATTGAGATGGCATTATTTTGTGGCTACACATCACTGGGATTCACATGGTATTTTAGGCTCAACCCTTCAAACACATAAGCATGTGCAATCTTGAATCTGAATTTAAAAAAAAAATTAGATAAGTTCATGGAGGAAAGATCTATCAATGATTATTAGCCATGCTCTGGGTGTCTGATTATTAATCTGCTTCACAAATGTGATTATCTTGTTCTGTTCATTCCCTCTAAAACATCTGGCATCTGCCACTGCTCGAAGACAGGATACTGGGCTAGACAGACCATTGGTCTGACACATATGTCCATTTATATGTTATTAAACATTTGCAAATAGGAAACTACATTAATAGTTTTAAATCTGGAACACACTGGGAATAACTGCCAACAGGACAGATATTCTCCAGTTACAGTATCTGATAGGACTTTCAAAGTTTAGACTTATCTCACAGCAGATAAAATATTTTATGGATAATATTTGATGGAGCCAGCTGACAGACACCATCAATAAGTCCTTCTCTGTACACCCAAAGGTAACACTACATCCTGATCAATTGCACCTTAGGAAATAAGCTCTGATCTGAAATTGTAAAAACAAGATGGGAAGCAGAATTTGATGGGAAGGGCAGAGTTTCAGGAATGTTAGTTAAGAACATAAGAACATAACATAAGAATGGCCATACTTGGTAGAGTCCTGTCTGCCGACAGTGGCCAATACCAAATGCCCCAGAGGGAGGGAGCACAACAGGTAAACCTCACTCTGAGGAAGTGGGTCTGGCCCACGAAAGCTCATCACCTAATAAACCATCTTGTTAGTCTTTAAAGTGCTACATAGTCCTGTTTTTTGATTCAGCTACACCAGACTAACACGGCTACATTTCTATCACGATCCCTCTCCTGTCACCCATTTCTAGACAAGTTACATCAAGCACATAGTCTTTGACAGGTTAGGAACAAATTATTTGAGCTTCAGGTGTTCTAAAATTTAAGACATTGGTCAGAATTTCAAGTGTGATTTTTAATGATCTGTAACAAACAGATTTTGATCATTTCACCTCCAAACTTAAAACTTTGCTAATTTCAATCCAATCTATTTTTTCTCTCTCAAGCTATAGGTGGGTGGAGATCAAAAGGGCTAATTCAGCCCTAGTTGCAGTCTTCCTTATGGAGACAAAGGTATGTTTACATAAGTAATCAATGAGCAAATCATACCCATTGTACCAATATTCTCCCATTACAGTATTTTCTGATTCAAATGGAAATGCTGCGAAGAACAACAGAGTATAGATACAGACAAAAGAGACTGTTAACTTTTATTGAAGATTGCTAGTTAACATTAAAGTTAAAACATAAAGGTGTGTCTGTTACTCCAGGAATAGTTATCATTGTTTATACAATGCTATTGCTGAATGAAAGGAACCAACAAAGTCCCATCAGAAATCAAGGGCATGATCTAAATGCCATTTAAATTAATGGAAGTCTTCCCATTAACTTCAACAGGATTTAGAACAATCTCAGTATTCCCAAACTGCACAAAATGTTGGCCAAATTGAGATTCTCACAACATAAGAGACATGGTGGGAAGGGGGATTAAAGCCTAGATTTTTCTGGCTAATAAGCAGGTGGTTGGGGAAGTGATCTTTCTTGGTTCTTATTGAAGTTTTTAATTTGAATCTCTAGCACGTTCATGAATTACTTCATTCTCATTTTTGGCAAAGAAGCTTGCCAGTTTATAAAAGATCCAGAAAATTGTTATTGTTTTGATCACTGTTAATATGTCCTGTCAGATTCTACTTTTAGTCTATTTACTCTAAGCATTGTAATTGCTGCTGCCCTAATTTTCTTTCTCACTACTGCTGCTCAGTCTTTTCCCCTAAAGTACAGAAAACAAATTTGCAAAGAGAATGCTCCATTAATCAGATTGATTCCAAGGCATTAATAAGTTTTAATTACAAAACAGGGATGGTGTCCCTAGCCTCTCTTTGCCAGAAGCAAGGAATGGGCAACAAGGGATAGATCACTTGATGATTGCCTGTTTTGTTCATTCCCTCTGGGGCACCTGGTCTGACTTAACATGGTTATTTTTATGTTCTAAAACTAATCTGTGATGTTTAAAATATCCACTCCCCATCTTAATAATAAATACATCTTGTGTTCCCCTTGTCTTTGCTGACTTCATGTTTTGGATTTTTCTCTAATATGTCCCCATATGCTATCTGAAATATAATTGTTCCTGTGGAACAATAATTTTACTGAGATAAATGGTGTGTATTTCTCCAATATTTATATTACTTTCATTTTGCATTCTGCTGATTTTAACACAGCACAAGCTAAACAATTCTTTACTGAAAAGCATATTGTTATTTCAATCAGAGAGCTTCTTTTTCCTAGACAAAATAGAGTTAATGACTTGATTGAAATAGGCAGTTTTCCCTCCTCTGACAGTTCCTCATTGTATGAAATTGCAAGAAATGCTGACTTCACAGTAGTTTTCCATGCTACCTTATAAGGAACCTTTCCAGGAATTAATGACGTGCCACACATCTGTCAATGGCGGAATTTTATAATAAGGCCTTTTTTTGGATTCAAATAGTTTGGGGAAAATAAAACTCTAAAAACAGCATTTTTCAATTTAAAAAAATCCTGGGACTTATCTACACACTGAAGATGTAAGCTGTTAACCCTGAACCGCAACACCATATGGACAGTATGACATCTATAAACTATGTAAATCAAAATGGAGTTTGTGGACTGAGGGGACAATTCAAGATGGAAACCTGAGAAGCTCTTGCTGCCAAAATCACCAAAATCGCCAGCCACGCTGTCCGGTGATCTGCGCATGCGCAGATCGCCCGAACCCGGCTCTTCCCGGGTTGCAATCTACTCGCCACGGGCGAGTAGATTGTATTATTTGTCGAGCCCTGAAAACCACTATCTGCACACGGCACATGGCTGTGCACACTGCACCACGGTGCTGCACGCAGTACGGAAGTTTGCACCCGGCTTCAGTTTTGCACCCAGCACTACGCCCTGCTTTGCACTAGAGACCCTTAGAGTTTTCCCGCCTTGAACTCTATAAAATCTAGAATCCTGAGGAGATCAGGTCAGCAGTTTCTCGCACCATCTTGGAGAAGAAGGAGTCCTGTCAGAAGAGAAGACTGTGGTGAAGGCCTAGTCTAGCTGACAGACCTACCTGATTCCATTCCTGCCACCCTCAGGGTGCTTCGGCCCACACTGTGGCGATAGCCCAGCATCATGAGCCTTAGCTACCTGATTGCTCCCTACATCGTCGGGACCGAAACAGAGCCTTAAACATCGTTCGGCGCATGCTGTGGTGAAGGCCCTCACGGCGCTTAGAAACCGCTCTTTGACTATCACTCACAAACTGCGCTTCTGTCCGTTGTGCAAGCACAGACTTAACATCAAACCAAGCATCTCCCTACAATCTCAAGGACGCCTCAGTGTTCCTCCCCTGACAGCTATCTTAAGCTAAAGGGTGGAAGGTCCTGAACATCAAAGCTGCCTCTGATGGACTAAGTATAATATTCTGTTGCCAGATATATCTCTCCTATCTCCTTTTATTTCAGAGGGTGAGGGGCTGGGTTATCAATTTGGTGTTGTGTTATTGTTACTCACTTGTTGTATTAACGGGACTAGAGGGAGTTAATCCGCCGGTGACAGATAGGGTGGTTTCCAGGTCAAACCTCCTTCTGGGGACAAAGGCATTTTAACATCTAATCAGAGCAGGCCCCATTAAATTTCGTTTACTAGTGCGCCTTTGCTGGGAACAAAGCTAAAGTAAATGTTATAGTTAAAGCAGTACAACCTCCATAGTATAGACACAACTATGCCAATTTACCAATGTAACAGTGGCTATATAGAAAAGAGAATTAATTATATTGGTCTAAGACACCTTTGTACTAGTATAACTATGTCTATATTATGGCTTTTAACCACTATAATGATTCAGATTTATAAAAAAACCCATCCCATCACTGATATATCTATCCTAGAACAAAATCTGTGTATTGACTATCATAGAATCATAGAATACTAGGACTGGAAGGGACCTCGAGAGTCAGGACCCAGTACTGTCTAGACCATCCCTGATCGGCATTTATCTAACCTACTCTTAAATATCTCCACTGATGGAGATTCCACAACCTCCTTAGGCAATTTATTCCAGTGTTTAACCACCCTGACAGTTAGGAACTTTTTCCTAATGTCCAGCCTAAACCTCCCTTGCTGCAGTTTAAGCCCATTGCTTCTTGTTCTATCCTCAGAGGCCAGGAAGAACAAGTTAGTTTTCTCCCTCCTCCTTGTGACACCCTTTTTGATACCTGAAAACTGCTATCATGTCCTCCCTCAGTCTTCTCTTTTCCAAACTAAACAAACCCAATTCTTTCAGCCTTCCTTCATAGGTCATGTTCTCTAGACCTTTAATCATTCTTGTTGCTCTTCTCTGGACCTTCTCCAATTTCTCCACATCTTTTTTGAAATGTGGTGCCCAGAACTGGACACAATACTCCAACTGAGGCCTAATCAGCGCAGAGTAGAGCGGAAGAATGACTTCTCATGTTTAATACACCTGTTAATGCATCCTAGAATCATGTTGGCTTTTTTTGCAACAGCGTCACACTGTTGACTCATATTTAGCTTATGGGCCACTATAACCCCTAGATCCCTTTCTGCCATACTCCTTCCTAAACAGTCCCTTCCCATTCTGTATGTGTGAAACTGATTATTCCTTCCTAAGTGGAGCACTTTGTATTTGTCCTTATTCATCCTGTTTACCTCAGATCATTTCTCAAATTTGTCCAGATCATTTTGAATTATGACCCTATCCTCCAAAGCAGTTGCAACCCCTCCCAGCTTGGCATCATCTGCAAACTTAATACGTGTACTCTCTATGCCAATATCTAAATCGTTGATGAAGATATGAACAGAACCAGTCCCAAAATGGACTATATCTTAGAAGGAATCTTGAATGGAACACATGGACCAGAATTTGTAACCCTGAACACAGTAAAAAAAATGACATTAACTTAAATAATACATACCTAGCTCCTATAAAGCACTTTTCATCTGGACTTCTCAAAGCAGGTTGATATCTCTATCCCTTTTCTATAGATGGGGAAACTGAGGTACAGAGCAGGTCAGTGTCTTGCCCAAGGACACCCAGCAGGCCAGAGCCAGAGATGGGAATAAGACTGATGTCTTTTGAGTGTTCTATATAGGTTCTAATGTCTCCTTCATCACCATAGTAGCTGAGCACTTTCCAACAGAGTTTTAAATGGCAGGACTACACATTTGTCACATTTTTTCTTTTCTTCACTAGGCCACACTGCCTCCACTGGACTCAGCACTGTAGCCTAGAGCACAGGACTGAGTTCAATTCCCATCTCTGCTCCTGGCTTGCTGCGCAACCTTGCACAAGTCACCTCACTGTTCTGTGCCTCAGTTTCCCCATCTGTAAAATTGGGATATGGATACTTAGCTCCTTTGTAAATTGTTTTGAGACCTATTGATAAGAGAGAGGTATCACTAGTTCTGTTATTTAATGGGGGTTGATTTGGACATCTGCTGAGCACTCACAAATCATGCTGGGGTTAACAGCAATTATGAGTTTTCAGCAGGTGCTAACCGTCTCAGCCTATAGTCCTTAGTTTACATAAAGATATGTTTTGGAAGAGAAGTGTTTCTTCTACTTCATGGTGACATGGAATCTTTAAAAACACTCTCAGATTAAGATACAGCTTTTAACAAAGAAATTACCCCCTTTTCTCAGCTCCCTGACTTCTATAAAGCATGCTTGTATGAGCAGTCCCATCAAGCTAGAGTTTCCACTGAATAAGATTGGATGCTAAAGCTCAGATCTTCAAAGGTACCTAAAATCAAATAGAGAATTTTCCCTGGTAGCTTAAGCAGTCATCTGTATTTTATATATGTATAAATAAATATTTGTGTGAAATGAAGTGATAATCTGACTTGTACATCTCTATTCAAGAAATATGCAATCTTTTGTTTTAAAATGGATTTGGTCTAGTATATATGTCAAAGATTAATTTAATCACAGTTTAGTCAATGAGTAATAGAAACTATAAACAGTGGGGGAAATAGATGCTTAGAATCCTAAGTAAAGTAGTTTAAAAGATAAAAACATTCAAATAAAAACTTGATTAAAAGGGATAAGACATGAAGGAAACAGTGTGCATTTTGTAGTACAGGTCTATTGTACCAGCTGATATTAGAATTAAACAGAAGGAAGCTTTAAGACATGGCAATCAGGAAGAGATGAGATTGTGGAGAACAACAGGGAATCAAGTTTTATTACAATGCCACAAAGGCAATTGTTAGCTGAAATCAGACTGATCAAGAGAGTATAACAACATAGCGTTTAAGAGCCTGCAAATGAGGACCCCTCAGGTGGGTTTGCATTGCAAAGGGAATAACCAAACCTACAAAATCTCTAAACATTCCAGTAGCGCTAATGCAATCAGTGATTGGAAAAATGACTAGAGCAGAAAGTACAGAAAGTATATAATGACAACTATAAATGCCACAAGTGGCACTGACATATCTGTTTATGCAGGGTTGGGGAACCTTTTTTGGGTTGGGAGGCTGCTGACCCTCAGAAAAATCAGTTGGGAGCTACACAAAAGTGAGGAAATTCCTCACTGACATGGCCCCCTATTGAGGAGAAAGACACTCCCCACATTTCTCTCCCACACCAGAGTCTAGGGGGGCTGCATCCAGCCCCCAGGCATTAGGTTCCCCACCTCTGGTTTATTTGTATTTAGACAATTCCCAAGACATTACTTTCTGGCCTCCATGAAGGAAAACATCTGCTGCAGGGACAGCAGAGATCTTGCATTCAGGGAATGTTCAATCTTTTATGCACAATTTGTTCTTTTATGCACATTACGAGACATTTATAGTGGCACCTCGCTCCCTCATGAAACCCTGTCTCCCTCATGAAAACTTGCAATGGAGTAAGTTATTGGAAGCTAGTAGCCATTAAAATGGCAATTTTAGCTGTGACACAATAATGGCATCACATTATGAACCAATAATGAGATACTAACATTTGTAATACACTCTTACAGTGCATAGTAATAAGGAGAAATGCCAGTTTAAACTTAATCCTTAATCATTTGGATGATTTTTTGATTGAAAGCTTAGCAAACATTTAAACTTGCCAAAAATGTCAGCACTCATTCAGCGCTTTGGGAATCTCGTTACCAAAGGATAAAGAATGTTCTAACAAATAATTTTTTTTGTGGTATTAGCTTTGGTTTGTATTGAACCAAACCACCTGAGCCACCGAGAGTAGGTTTTTAAATCTCTGGATTTGCATACCGGTTTATTTCGGTAGAGCAAGTTATCGTCTGACATTCACCAGTATTCACTCAGTAAGGAACACCTGCCATCTTTTCATCAGAATGAGGAGGCCGCATAATATGGAAAGTCTGGCATTTTAGGTAGACAGCTTCTCTAAACAAAACAAAACAAATGAAAGAGCCATGTAGCTGATGCCAGTGATTTAACTAAATATCACCAACTGTGTTTACAAAAGGTTCTGTATATTCCTTACCAGAGCTCATTACTTGTTTCAAGGTTGCTAGAAAACAAGTAGACTCAGCAGGGCAATAACAAAATCAGCTTGTACACTAAGACTACGTCTAGACTACAATGTTTTATGTTTTTTGAATACCTTTTTCCGATAGTTTTGTCGAAAGAGGCTTTTCCGAAATTTGGTCCATCTACACTGAGCCAAATTTCAGAAGAACCTCCTCTTTCAGACAAGCCCTTCTTCCTCATGGAAGGAGGAAGACAGGACTTCCGAAAGAGCGCGTCTGCTCTTCTGCAAAAAAAAGTGGAAGAGCAGACGTGTTCCCTGGAAAAACCCCGTAGTCTAAACATAGCCTTAGGGAAGCTCCATATATCCTGGACTTTAGTAAGGCATTTGATACAGT
This sequence comes from Rafetus swinhoei, assembly GCA_019425775.1. Taxonomy (NCBI): domain Eukaryota; kingdom Metazoa; phylum Chordata; order Testudines; family Trionychidae; genus Rafetus; species Rafetus swinhoei. Next base: position 47,154,803 of record CM033449.1, read on the forward strand.
CTCTCATGATATTCTTATCAATAAACTAAGCAAATACAACTTAGATGAGCCTACTATAAGGTGGGTGCATAACTGGCTGGATAACCATACTCAGAGAGTAGTTATTAATGGTTCACAATCCTGCTGGAAAGGTATAACAAGTGGGGTTCTGCAGGGGTCTGTTTTGGGACAGGCTCTATTCAATATCTTCATCAATGATTTAGATATTGGCATAGAAAGTACGCTTATTAAGTTTGCAGATGATACCAAGCTGGGAGGGGTTGCGACTGCTCTGGAGGATAGGGTCATAATTCAAAATCATCTGGACAAATTGGAGAAATGGTCTGAGGTAAACAGGATGAAGTTTAATAAAGACAAATGCAAAGTGCTCCACTTAGGAAGGAACAATCAGTTTCACACATACAGAATGGGAAGCGACTGTTTAGGAAGGAGTACGGCAGAAAGGGATCTAGGGGTTATAGTGGACCACAAGCTGAATATGAGTCAGCAGTGTGATGCTGTTGCAGAAAAAGCAAACATGATTCTGGGATGCATTAACAGGTGTGTTGTGAACAAGACACGAGAAATCATTCTTCTGCTCTACTCTGCACTGGTCAGGCCTCAGTTGGAGTATTGTGTCCAGTTCTGGGCACCACATTTCAAGAAAGATGTGGAGAAATTGGAGAGGGTCCAAAGAAGAGCAACAAGAATGATTAAAGGTCTAGAGAACATGACCTATGAAGGAAGGCTGAAAGAATTGGGTTTGTTTAGTTTAGAAAAGAGAAGATTGAGGGGGGACATGATAGCAGTTTTCAGGTATCTAAAAGGGTGTCATAAGGAGGAGGGAGAAAACTTGTTCATCTTGGCCTCTGAGGATAGAACAAGAAGCAATGGGCTTAAACTGCAGCAAGGGAGGTTTAGGTTGGACATTAGGAAAAAGTTCCTAACTGTCAGGGTGGTTAAACACTGGAATAAATTGCCCAGGGAGGTTGTGGAATCTCCATCTGTGGAGATATTTAAGAGTAGGTTAGATAAATGTCTATCAGGGATGGTCTAGACAGTATTTGGTCCTGCCATGAGGGCAGGGGACTGGACTCGATGACCTCTCGAGGTCCCTTCCAGTCCTAGTATTCTATGATTCTATGATCTGAGGATGGCAGCAACTATGAACTAGATGGAGGCAACTTCTTCATCTCATGCAGGTGCTGAGCACCTTGTGCTGCCTTTTTGGATAATGGGACATGTTCAAATAAGGAGGCATATGGCATAATTATGCCTGCCACAGTACCATACATTGGCCCGTATTCTATTTAACTACAGCACTGACTTTAATGGAATGAATCAGAATTTATAGTAGTGTGTCTGAGAGAAGAATGTGGCTTGGTGAAAGTTTAAATTCAGACTTCTTCCTTTTTTTAGTTTTGATTTAAGAAACTTGTTTGATTTAACAAAGCTTTTTAAGAACGATGTATAAGAACTACAGAAATCCTCTTGGGTATTGTTATCCCAAGCAAGTGTATGTATAACAGTTTGATTGTTCCTATTCCTTTCAGTGAAAGGGCTGTGCAATTTTCTCTCATTTCAGGGGTGGAATAAGATTTAAAGGAAATCTAATAAATACTCAGAAGACCCATTAGAATGTGCAGAGTACATTACAGCTACTATATATAGATCATATACTCATCAGCCTATTTGGCAAGTCTTTGCCTGCTTGAAAAAGCTGATAGACATTAAGCTGGGAATTCAAGTCAAAGGAACACTAGAAAATAAAGTAGTATACAGGAAACAACCTATCATGCATTAGCCATTACTTGCTATTTTATGTGCTTTAGGAAGCCACCCTTGAACAGAAGAGAAACAGGTTCCAAATGGTGATCTTCACAGGCAAGGATTTTTAATGTGTAAAACGATGTGTTTTTACTCAGAGTAGTGAACTGGCACCTTCTACAGTTCATTATTCCCAATGAAATTATGAATAATCAATTTATTATTTCCAGTGAAATGTTGTTTACAGTTGGTAAGTGTTGGCTCACAGTTTAGGTTAGCAAATTGGTTTTTAAGGGTCTGATTATAGTTCAGATCATTCTTTTAATGTCTGTTATGTAAATTTCTAGAAGTTTGGTCATACTTAGGTCAATTAATTAAGTTTTGAACTATTTTTAAAGTTTACATTTCTCACTTCTATGCACAATTACAGCCAAAACTAATTTTGTACATGAAAAGCAAACTTCTCTCTCTGCCCCCAACATTGTGTCTGTGTTACTATTATCAATTATTTGTATTAGAACCTAGGAACCTCCATCATGCAAAGGCAATGGGCCTGATTCTCATTTACACTAATACCTCTTTATGCTAATCTGGCAATAAAAATGATCCAAAAATGATTCTGCGTTACATTTACACTCACTTCAAGACCCTGTTGCTCTCCTCAGCTGGTGTAAAATGGACTTTATGTAAATGATAATCTAGCCCAACGTCTGAACGGGGAAAGGTCTGTTGATATATAGTGAATAAGGAGGGAAACTGGAAATGTCTAACTAATACTAATAATACATAACTTATCTAGGTTTCAGTGTATTTATATCATGGGTTATTTATAGTGATACTTATTTATATTATTACAATAGGAAGAGATATTTTCGCTGTGTGAGAGTAGGCACATATGCAGTAACACCATTTAGGTTGGTTATTCAAGTTAACAAAGTTTTAACCATCCTCATGGTTTCTTTCTCCCTTCCCCTGCATTGGTTGGTTTGTGAAGTAGAATTTAGCTGTTACGTGAAATAAAATAATTTGCCCCCAGAAAAGTGAACATTTGCAGCAGCAGTTTAAGAAAGCACCTTTAGCTTGTCTCTGCTGAGTCTGTAACAGGAGCTGTTTTTGAGGTGACTGCTGCTAAGCTGGAGGGCCTCAGCTTTAGGTTTGTCCTTTATCAGTCCAAACTCATAACCTTCCTGTCTTCAATGAACCATTGAGAATGGAAAGAAGGAGGGAAGAACAGTGTGGAGAGGGGACAAAAAGGAGTTTTGCTTTTCTTTTCCTTGGCCTAAAAATGAAATTAGGAAATCAGAAAAGTCATTATTTTATTACCCAGAATTATAGCAAGACAGAAGCATTTTGTTATGAATAAACAGCCTCTATCTACTGTATTTTCATTTTATTACTGCTGTAAAATGCTGATCTTGCTTCACTGCTTATATACGTACTTAGTTGAGTTATGCCCATGTCATGGTACATATATACTCATGAGGAACCACCTGATAGTTTTATTCTCCTGTGCAGCTGACTTAACCTACAGTTAAATCATTCATTTTATATTTTAGTAATCTCTAAGAGAAGCATGATACTAATACAGAAATCTTCACGTAGCAGGCTATCAACCCCAGAAAAGAGCAGCACAATGGAAATTTGCTCGATTCAGAACACAGAAACCCTTGTTTAAGGGTAATTACTTAATAGAACAACTTACGATGTATTGTGGTGAATTCTTCAGTGGTCCCTTTTGGCCTTAGAATCTATGACTCTATTGCAGTCAGTAGCAACAGAAGATATTGCAGTCAGTAGCAACAGTGCAAACTTATGGAATAACCAAGAGGCTTAAGCATTCATATTTGAAGCCTCAATTCTGAAACCTGAGCCATAGAGGCAGACCTTTTTACCTATACAGAGTCCCAGGCACAGAACTCTGATAATACATCCATTTTCAAAACCAGGACCTAAGCTGACAACACATTCTTCATTCCTCATTATAGTGGTGATGGGTTTTCCAAGTTACCAGGACAAAACAAGTTAACCAGGCAAAAGGAGGAAATGGCAAGGACTTACATAAGATATGATAGGCATCCAGTGTTGAGCAAGATGGCAAACAAACAAACACAGTCACAGTAAAAAAAAAAAAATGGGTTAGATATTTCTTGCTTTAATCACAATTAGTTCCATTGACTTAAAAATAGGGAGCGAGAAGGTGTTGTAAGTTTACTTTGCCCACATTCTCAACTAGAACTTAAAGAGAAACAACCAAAATGATATGGAACAAACAATCAATTCTGCTCTTTGCATTTGTGTTGCACTCTTTTCAACCATGTAAGTTTTGATTGCCGTTAGGGCAGAAAATATGTCTTTAACTTTCCTGTAAAGCACTAACCATGCTTTTCATGCAAAAATTAAAAAGAAAAATTAATACTGATGGCCCTCATAGGAGATTACATAAATAAACACACTAATTTAAATGTACACCTTTATTAAGAAAATAATGGGGTGACCAGGGAAGTAACAAAAAGTAGGTCAAAAACAAATACAGTAATTTTTTCTAAAATGGGGAGAAGTATCATCCTGACAAACAGAGCTTTAGACATACAACTTCAATCCCTAGTAAATTATCGATTCAAAACCATCCTAAATAGCAAGGGTCAGAATTTGACAAGTGAATAGGGCCATACCAAATTCACAGCCACAAAAATACACCACAGACTGTGAAATATGGTCTTTTGTGTTCTTTTACCCTATGCTATATAGCTTTCACAGGGAGACCAATCTTTCTCAAATTGGGAGTCTTGCCCAGAAGGGCGTTGTCAAGGCGGTCACAAAGTTATTTTAGAGAGATTGTGGTATTGCCACATTTTCTTCTGCATGGCCTTCAAAGCTTGGCAGCCAGAGGACAGCAACTGTTGGCCAGGGGGCCAGCTCTGAAGGCAGCAACCTGTCAGCAGCAGTGCAGAAATAATGGTGGTAACACCATACCATGGCATCTTTATTTCTATGCTACTGATGTTGATAGCTCTGCCTTCAGAGCTGAGCTCCTAACCAGTAGATGCTGCTCTCCACCTGCCCAGCTCTGAAGGCAGCATCACTACTACCAGCAGTGCAGAAGGAAAGGTAGCAGTATCAGCACCCCCTACAATAACCTTGTGACCCACCCCCACAACTCTTTTTTGGGTCAGGATCCCTACAGTTTCTCATGTAAATGATTGAAATAATGACATTTACTGTTTTTAAAAACCTATGACTGTGAAATTGAACAAAGTGGAGTGCGAATTTGGTAGAATCCAACACATGAATTGTCTATGGTACAGATCCATCATGCCCCTCAGCTACTCTGAGGAAATTACAGGGGCTCATTTAGTAGCAGCCATTCATGTGGCCACCACGTAATGTACCTTACCTTGTACCAACCTTTGCAGGTTGAGTCCTATAGTGGAGCCCTTATTTCAAATTTGGTAAACCTCATAGCTATTTCGACTTAAGTGCTGTGTAGACACTTAATTCAAAATAGGGGGCCTCCTGCCCTTCCCAGGGAGCCCTGGTGGCCACTCTGGGCACAACCAGGAAAACGTACTCTCCTCTCCCCCAGCCCCAGAGCCATTAAAGGGGGAGACCCTGGCCACAGTGCCTGTGCCAGCTCTAAGCCTGCCAGCCCAGAGCCAGCAGTGGCTACCGGGGCCCCTGACCCAGTGGCCCTAAAACATGAGCCAGTAAGCCACTGTCAGCCAGCCCTCCACCGCTCCCCAGGAGCTGTCTGCCAGCTCCCAGGAGCCTGACAGGAGCTGGAGAAGGGGGCGCCTTCCTGGGTGGAGATCATGGACCTTATTCAGGTTTGGAGGGGATGCCCCCAACGTCCATGATCTCCACACTAGACAGAGGAATGCGGCCGTCTATGACAGGATAGCTGCCAGCCTGGCCACCAAAGGCCGCATGTGAACCCAGGAGCAGGTTAGCATGAAAGTCAAGTTGGTCTGGCGAGACCCCCAACCCTGAGCCCTGAGCTTCCTCCCCTTCTTCCCCTTGCTTCCCCCTTCCAGCTCCCTCCTCCCAGGTTTCCCCCTCCCCTCTTCCACCCTCTCTTTTCCCCTCTCCCACCTCCTTTTCCCAGTCTCCCCAGAGGTTCATCCTCCCCCCCCAGTTTTGTTCAATAAACCCAGTTTCTATTTTTGAACATATGTGTCTTCTATTTGACACCAGGAAGGGGGGGTAGGGAGGGGTAAGTGGATGGACGTGAGGGAGGAATGGGGCACGAGCCCATGGTGGGGAGGACCGGGGAGGCTCTGAGGGCTTCTCGGGGTGGACGCTGTCCCTCAGGGCCTCCTGGATCCTGACAGCCCCCCCGGTGGACCCCCCGGATGGCAGCCTGCAGCAAGTGCAGCCAGGCTGATGGCAACGACCCCACGAGACACACCAGCATGCCCAGGGGCAGCTCTGGCTCCATGTGGCTGAGTGCTGTGATGTCCCGAGTTCGGGCACTCAGGGCAGTCCAAGACAGGACTGCTTTGCTGTCCCTCATCGGTAGACAAGCAAGCGGGGAACCCTGAGAACTGTCTGTCCAGGGTGGGGGTAGGGTCCCTTTAAGCATGGAGCTCAGTTAGCCTCAGGCAGCAGCCCCACACACTAAGTCCTAACCTGATGCCCTACTGGCACTGGTTCTGGCCAGCCTTAACTTCGGTTCAGGGTCCACTCAGTGTGGACGTGCTATTTCGAAATAGCAAAATGCTATTTTGAAATTGTTTTTGTGTCTAGATGCGTTATTTCGAATTAACTTAATTCGAAATAGCACTGTAGTGTAGACATACCCTTTTTTAGTAAAGCATTTAGTGTTGTACTTTAGAAAATTTTTAAAACTAATTCAGGGGATTACATAGAGTGGGAAGTGGTGGGAGAGTTAATGAGTTAATAGCTAGAAATACACAGCAATGTGTGGAGTTGCAGGGAGGAGCCTAATAGTTTCTGTTAAGAAGCCGGAGATTTTCAAAGGCAGAAGGAGGAGTAAGGGGACCAACTCTCACTGAAGGTGAATGGAATCCCTTTGTGCCTTTGCAAAAATTTCTCTTGTGGGTTTTATTCACCATCGTCACAAATTAGCTGGGGGCTGAAATAAGCAACATGCCAATGAAATTTAGTAACAGAAAGAGATCTAGAGATATTAGAAACATGGACAGAATACGGCAAAATGTGACTGTACTTGGGAAGAAAGCAATCTGGTGGAAACTAATCCAAAACAAATGCTGTATATTTCCAAGGGGAAGGAGAAATTGGGAAGCAGTGATGCTGAAAAAGACCTATGGAGTAAATGAAGGCAACAAATTTGAATTTGTAGTACCTGGTGGCAGTAAAAATTAAAAAAGACAACCCAATATTAGATTTCATCTGCAGAGGCATCATATTACAGAGCAGAAAGATAATAGTCTCTCTCTATTGCTCTTGTTTGACCAGACCTGGAATGTGGTATTCATATGACATTACGTTGCTATTAGAAAAGGTATTGAGAAACTAGAGGGAGTTCAGAAAAGAACAACAAAAATTACTAGATGCCCTGAAAGACTGACTTACCTTCAACTGAATACTTGCTATGAAATTCTAAGCTCTAACGTACACTTAGGACTTAAGGGCTAGATTCACAAATGTACATTGAGCATCACCATGCCTAATTTTCAGGTGCCTTGAAACCACTGGGATTCATGAAGCCTGAGTCAGGCACCTGGGCTTCCTACACAATGAATGGGGAGATCAGTGCCTCAGAAGGGCATTCACAGGAGTTAGCACATTAGGCAGCTCCCAACCGGGAGATGCCAAGGTAAGGGTTGTGGCCTATACCCACCCCTGTCAGGAGTGCAGCACCTAAATCCAGACTGGAGGGAGGCACCTCTGTCTATCAAGGCATTCTCAGCAGCAAGGCCTCTTTGGATATTGGATGCCTAGATAAGTAGGGTCTGAATCAATGCTTCCATTATAGACAGCTGGAATGGGAAAGAAATCCTGGGTGCATTTATGTAAATACAGTTCACACAGTTTGCTTAGGCCTGCTAGATAGTCAACTGTTAGAATGGTGTTTTGCCCATTGTAACCAATTTGGCTGCTGTGGGGTCACAAACTGTCTTAAAATTAAATGCAGGAATTGTGAGATACGATCACCAATACTTGCAGTTATTGGGGGAATGCAGAAAAGTCAGACTGTGTTTAACCCAGTTCAAAGGAGTCTGCATAAAGAACTTCAGATGGACAAGGCTTCCTGTGCCAAAATTCTGTGAAGTTAGCTGGGGAGGTAGGACTCTGAATCAGCAGGCTGCATGCCCTCCAGATGTGAGCAGTAAGATTGGTTCAACCTGTTTCTCCTTCCACCTTACATAATAGAACTAGAGCTGATTACATAAGGAGTCTCGTTATTATATTTTACGTTTACTCCAGTGGACTCTGGAATTTCCTGTGGCTGGACTGTGCTTTAAGCCAAGAGCTGAGATCACTGAGAGCTGAAATCAGTAGGTTTGGCCCAGAGCCAAATCCTCCACAAGTCAGCAGAAGATGCAGTGAGCAGCCAGCAGAGCAGCGGCAGTATGATGAGAAGCCAGCAGAGCAGCAGCATTGAGGGGCAACAAATGGCCAGCAGGGCAGTGACAGAGAGCAGCAAGGAGGTGGATGGCAAGTGACCAGTGGAGTGATGCTGCCTCACCTCCCTACTCAGGGTGGGAGGTGAACTTTGCAAATGCACCCCTGAACTCTGGGTCTGCCGTGACCAAGGGCAGCAACTGTGAGTGAGGTGCAGAAAAGGGTTGGGCATGCGAAGGGGACATTTACTTTGATGGACTTAAGAACCTGTGAGGAAAAGGACATTGCCCAACCTACTTGAGGTGGGACTGTTACTCACACTTTTGGCTATGAACTCTGTGGTGTTTTCCCACATTTATGCCACGTTACTTCCCTCCCCTTTTATTAAAAGTTTCTTTTCTGCACTCAGACTCTGGGCTTGCGAGTGGGGAAGCATTGCCTCTCATAGGCACCCAGGGGTGTTGTGTAAATTTCCCAGGTTACTGGGTGGGGGCTTGAGCCATTTCTGTGCTGGATGGATGGAAAGGAACCCCTAGATATTGAACCTGGTCCTGGCTGCTGCTGGCTCTACCTGCCATTTTTGTTGTTGCTGTACCACTGACACCTTTACCCATGTGGGTAAGGTACTAACCAGGGTGGGGGCAGACCCCCCAAGTTCAAATCCCTCCCTTTGTCTGATGAGGGCAAAGGGATTTTGGAAGGAATCTGCCACCAAACCCTCTTGGTCATGGGATATTCTGAAGGGGGGCAGGGACAGTTTCTCCTAATAAAGCTTCCACTTCCACTGTGGATAAATAATGTAAGAAGGCCATTAGAAGAGGAGAGCTGGATCTTGGAGCTTTCAGAGCGTGCACAGACTCATGTGGGCACAGACTCATTCTCATGCTTGCTCACTCTCTCTGGCTCAACAACTCCTTCATTATCTAGTCGCAGTAGAAAGTGTCAACAGGAAGGATTGATGGTGGCCCACATTAGAATATCTTAGAGCCTAAGGGTAGGGCATGCATGTGAAAGGTGGCAAGATCCCTGTTCAAATGCTGTCTCCCCCTCATGTGAAGAGTTAACTGAAGTGCAGGTGTCTCACATCCCAGGCAAGTATGCTCACCACTGGGCTAAATTTATGAGGGAGGTCTTCTTCCTCCTTCTGAGTTTGCCTAATGATTGGACCTCATGGGTGAGTTAGGCAGAGGAACACCTATTTTTCCCAATTTGTGTATCGTTCTGAGGCTTAGGCATCTAGGAGCCTAGAAGGGAGTAGCAGTATGCGTGCCCTGAGGCAGAAACATAGGCGCTTAGGGAGGTTTTATAGCGAAGATTTAGACAATACACAAGTTTTGGTGCCTGTGGGGGCTTGGTGGTAGCTCTGCAAAGATTCTGTGAATCCCATTGGGGCCTGATTCTGGTATTTAGGCATGCAAAGTGGCATTTAGATGCCCTAAGTCCTTTTGGGAAGCTAGCCCCCTGTGTTTAAGCTTTCAGCATGGGATTTTCAGAAGTGCCCATTGTTGTCCTATATTTGCTTACACTGTCGTTTTACCCTTGAGATCAGTGGTGACAGAGTTAACCCAACACTCAGGCCCAGATCCCCAAAGATGTTTGCATGCCTTACTGCTTTTAATATCAATGGGAGCCAGGGGCTTCAGTGCCTTCAACAAATGAGGCCTGAGCCCTTTAGGAAATACCACTTGCATTGTGTAAAAACAAAGTTACATTTCTCCTTACAAAAGAACAGACACCAGAGAGTAATTTGCACCTCTGATTCAAGATGTACTATCAAATCAAAGATAACTCTCTGAAGAAGGTGTGCTAAGGGTGTTAATCTAGACATAGTTTAGTGTAATAAATGGACATGTCATAGCAGAGAATATTTATGGAAAGAATTGGGGAATAAAAGAGGAAATAGTTAACAATAATACATTTAAAGAAAATAATCTTATGAGAGTACCACAAATATGGATTAAACATATTTAATATACTCTGATGGCTTCTGTTATATAGACTCTTATCTGTTTTTTTTTTGTTTGTTTTGCATTTTGAAACCATTTCTTATTTAATGTCAAGTGTTATTTATGGATGGAAATGCTTGTCTTGACTGCAGAAATTTTGAGTTTTCTCTCGTTTTTTAGGTACAACCTAAATTGATTCTTTGAAGAAAAAAATTCACCTTCCAGGCAATTATTTATTCACATTTAGAGATTACCAATCACAGATGTGGCATCACAAAATAGAAGAGGCACTGGCATTCTTTTTAAGGACTCTTCAAGTGAATGTGGCTTTGGCATTCCATTTGGACATGCTTCACCAGTGTTGTAAAAGCCTACGAAAGGGGAACCACTTTTCCCAGGATCCTTGGGGTTTGGTCCTGCAAGCTGCTGAGCACAGATGTGGAAACAGAACTGTCTGCTGGGGAAGACACTCAGGTTTTCCCCACTGAGGAGAGTCAGAGGGCTGATGGGACAGAATTAAACTGTCTTAAGACTCCTCCAAATCTTTGATGTCACAAAGAATCATTTTCCCTCCTATCTCCCTTCTGCTCTTCCCTGAAGAAGCTCCACAGGGATTACTGTAGCCTTGGGGCTACACTAGCTTCTCCAGTATAGTAGCCTTAGCTAGGGACCATTAATGTGCTTTAAATCATATTATACTTAAATGCTTTGCTGAGTCAAGACCAGATTGCTCAATGTATTGAACCCATAAGGATAAACTGTCAGTTGCTATTTGAGTGAAATTTAACATGATTTTACATCAGATATGAACATAAAATCACATGAGAATGTAGTTTAAGCTTCAAAAGCAGTTAAAATAGAGTTGGGGAAAATGGGAATTTTTGGAGGGTCGTCAGTTCAGACGGTACTATATGCTAACAATTACACATCTAACTACTAAGTACAAGAGTAAGGAGAAAGTTGGCATGCCTGATATGTGCTGCCTTTAGATAAGGTTCATATGAAGTAAATATGGCTTATATTGTTTGAGAAGACACTCTGAGATACAGCACTGTAGTATTTAGGCAAGGCAAACCTATTTAAGTGTTATATGTGCACATAGCTCCACTGACCATACTGCAATTTGAAAACAAAAGTGGACCCTAAGGCCTGGTCTACATTAGACCAAGCAGGTCGGCTTAAAGTGCACAAAGTGTATAGCTGGAATCAGTTTACCTTAAGCCAAGTTGCCACAGCATCTACACTGCGGGAGGTCAACGTGAGCCTGGGTTCCTGTCAGTTTCCCTTACTCCTCACAGAATTAAGAGTACCAGATGCTGGCAGGGACTGCCCTCAGCATTCGATTTGGGGGTATCGAATGCTAGAAGATTGACCTCCAGAGGGTCAATCTTCTCTGTAGTGTGGACATGCCCTAAGAGTTTAAACTCTTGCCACTTTATGAATTGATCACATTACGTTAATGAGTTACATGCCTGTTAAACAGCTAAAAGATAAAAGCAACATTAGCTTAAGGATTATATGTTGTTTTAGAAGGTAATGTGATGCTGAGTCCCCAGATTTTTATGGGAATACATTTTTAAATATGAATATGCATAACTCAAATATGCTGAATGAAACCTATCATTCAAACAGGCCATGAAACCTATCATTCAAAAGCTTATAATTTCTTGAATGTGTGTATTCTGTCTCTATCAGAAATATGAGGTGTAAACCTGTTTATTAATCAAGGTGTTTTAGTGAAAGCCATTAATGGTACTTAAGGAACTTAAAGGCTCGATGCTCATGACAACTATCTGTAAATAGTCTTGGTTTTCCAGTGAGCCTAAACTTTGGTCCTACAACGATATGTGACCATACCACCCGGTGCTGGAATGCATCTTGAATTTTATATTTTTCCAGAGGCGTGGAAGGGAGACTAGAACAAAGCCTTCCTGTCCTGGCCAAATTCTGTTTAACGAATGGGAAGCAAATAGTGACTGACTTCAGCTGACTTCACAGCCTGCTCCCCACCATAAGAGAACACATGAAAAAAAACTCTGAGAACGAAAGACCTTTACTGAGGGGGGAGAGAAGCTGCTAGACCAAGCTCAGAGAAAAGATCAGCTCTGATCTCAGAAGAACTTTACCTGAAATAAGGACAAGGGTGAGAAAATACGATCTGTAACAATTTCTCTCAGAGTGTTGGGCCTCACTGGTGTGTTTTGTTTTCTTTTAGTAACTTACTTTGATCTGTGTGTTATCACTTGCAACCACTTAAATCCTTCTTTTAATATTTAATAAAGTCCCTATTGTTTATTATCAAATCCAGTGTAAATAATTTTTACCAGGGGTGGGAGAGACAACAACGGTGCATCTCTTTCATTGGTAAAGGGAGCATTCTCTGTGTAAAACTTTATATAGAATAAAATGGATTTATCTGATATACTGATCCCATTTGGGGCTGTGCTCCTGAGTGCTGTGTCAAAGACCCTATGACAGCCTTCCCAGAGCTGAGCTGTTCTCAGAGTCTGTGTTACTTTGCTGTGGGGCTGTGTGACGGGGCAGAACCTCCCTGCACTGGAGATCCGCCGATTGCCGCCTGTGTGGCGACCCGAGGGGTGCAATATCGGTGGTGCGCCGGCTGTTTGGTGGCCGCCGAGTGCGCTCACCACAATCAGCCACCCAGGGGGACGTGGCTGCCAGGGGGAGGAGCGAACGGCAGGCGGGCATGGATTGACATCACCGCCATCAGCCCACCAACAAGGGGCGGAGCCCCGGCGTAGATGCGGGACGCCCAGCAGGAGTTTTAGGGCCCGAGAAGACGGGTGGAAGGGGGACTCCCGAGCCCGCAGGTGAGGGGGGACCCGAGCTGGGAACAGTGCTCCCACTGGTGGCTCATAAGCGGAGAGAGGAAGTAGCCCAGGGCAGGTGGAGGATTTTGCCCAAGGGCTGGTGTGTTACGGCGGAAAGCCCCACCAGCTGGACAGGACCACAGCCAGGTCTGTGTCCTTAGGGCCCTGAGCTGGGGCCCGTGAGAGGGGGTGGGCCCAGACCCCCCTCTCCCCGCGGTTTGACCGGGGAGCCAGCTCGAGGCTAAACCGCTAGCCATCATATCAGCCGCAATGCTGGCTCGGACTCTTGCCTGGCGCTCTCTGAAACTGACGAAAAGGACTCGGGTGGGGTGGAGGGAACACAGAAGCGGTGTGGGAATAGAGGTAACCAACTGCCTGGCCTAACGGACTGTCACAGGCTGTTATCCCAAATTTGTGCCTTGTTGGGAGAGACAGGACAGGATGGTGGGGTGCCCCAGAGTGTGTTTACCATGGAACTTAGCTGAAGGTTGCTTGGCCAAAGACACTCCTTCTGTCAGGGCAATAGCTGGTCAGCAAAATATTATTTCTTTTAATTTAATCTTAAATTGCAATGTATTTTTGTACCTCCCTTCAACTTATTGTATATGTGGTGGTGCATGCAGGTTGGGGATTAGATGTGTTGCAAGTTAGTTCAATTGATGAAAATGGGTGCTAGTTAGTTGCTGAGCTAGATTCTAGTTGTATGGGAGTCCAGAGAAGTGCAAGGCTGTCTCCTGTGAATCATCCATTATTTTTGCTGGCAACTCCAGCCCTTCCAGATCTGCCTCCTGCCTGCAGGCCCTGTTTTTGAGATGGAACAATGTGATGAAACAACAGGGAGTCAGGGGCACATCTGTCCACCCCTTCCACAAATTTGAATGCACAAAAGGTAGGATTTTACCCACTGACACATCAGAATGGATTTCAATGGGAATAGTTCTGATACAACAAATTAAAGATTATGGGTCCAATTAAAATGTGAGGGCAAAGAGTTATGCAAATCTAATGAGGTGTGTGTAAGTTATATCTCTTAAGTAAAAGAAAACTACTCTCCTACAGTGTAGAAACATGCATATGGGGTTCTGCTTGCTAAGCTGATATCTGAACAGTAGACTGGCTGTTCAGACCCTAGTGATTTCAGCAAAATTCCAATAGGAAGCCGTGTTGATAAAAGACCTAATGTCACTAGTGTCATTTGTTCATTTGTCTTTGAAAAATGCCTTTACGATTCACTGCATTAGCTGACTGAACCATGCTGAATGTATTTGCTGACTATTGTTATGAATGAGTGCTTCTTGGACTCTCAGTATGCTGTCACACCTGACTTTAGACTGTGCCTTGTCTTCTTTTACCAGTTCTGATTGTGTGCAGTCTGGCAACACCCCAAATGTACCCCCTTTCCTTCTAACTACTCATTGCAGCCTCTCCATCATTTGCTGCTCTAATTCTGTGCACGCTCTGAATTTGACTTCAGGTACAGAGCGGATAAGTCCTTAAGTAAAAGATTAGTCATAAGAATGTCCTTAGTAACTATGAAAAACAGAAGAAAAGTGGAGAAAACATTACATAGGAGCAAAATTGCTTTTAGATGGATGTTTGCAAAGTTTTTCCAAGTCAGATCTTGAAGGAATGAAGATGCTTGATGGCCTGTACTATATAAACTTATGTAAAATATAAAAACACCAGAGCTGTGATCCTGCAAAGTGCCGAGAATTTCTCTTCAATATTTCTGAGTGCCTCCTAAGAAGTGAGTTGAAGGCAGTCAGCAGCTCTCAGAATTGATTCAGCTTTGGCTCCAGGTTATCAAATATGTTCAAATTATATTTTCCTGCTCTTGTAGGAGATTATATATGCATTTCTTACATATTAAGGCCAGTATGGAAGTTTAGTATCTTAAATTTAAGTATGGAAATAATTTGCACTAGCTACAATGATAATGGAAGGGTCATATTTAAGTATGTTAAACAAATTCTGTTTCTGAATCAAGTATGTGCAGTATGTATCAAGTATGTACAGTAGGTTAACTGTACAGCCACTGTTGCTTTTTGTCTAACGACTTTGTCTGAGTCTATAAACAAAAGTTTGTAGTGCAATAAATAAAGGAAATTGTCAGTTTCTAACACAGATATGTTAAGGGGAAGAGGGCAGGAAAAAATATTCCTTCAAGAACAGCATATAAAGTTAATTATCACTATGTGCTTTGTTCATGCATTTTAAAGGCATAAGCATAATTCTGCAGCAACAACCATATCCATAGTCTATTCCTTATCTAGTTAGATTGATAAAGTACATAAAATTGGAACACATCCCATCCTCTAGGTGCCCTAAAAACTGATTTGCATAACATCAAAGTAAATTTTAAAAACAATGGAATAAAACTGTCACAGAAGACATAGGGTTAGATTCTGAAATCCTTGCTCATGTCAAGTAGTATCTCAAACAAGACTTTGTGGAGGAAAGTACCAGATCTGGACAATCCTAATCAACTTCCTCCAATCTTTTTATCAGCTACTTAGGAAAACAAATGTCCTTGCAAACTGCCTTTGGATCTTGTTATAGTTTTTTCTCATCAAATCTGAGAAGCCAGCCACTCTATTTTACGTGAGTAAGCATCTACACACTGTGATCAACCTCTCAGCTGTCTTTTCAATAAGATGAGCTCCTTAATCCCTATTGTAAATTTTGTGAGGCATGTTCTCCAGTCTTAGTCTGAATCATTTTTGTGGCCCTCCATTGAACACTCCCCAGTATTACCACACCCCTCTTGTGTGGACAGCACAACTGGACATAGTATTCTAGTAATTGCCTTACTAGTGCTATTTACAGAGGCAAGATTGCATCCCTACCTCTACTTGCTAGTTCCATTTTTACACATCCAAGATGCCATTAGCTCTTTTAGCCATGGCATTTCAATGAAATCTCATGTTGAAGCAAATACTTACGAGGACCCTGATGTCCTTTATTTTGAATTAATGCCTTCCAACAGTTTCCCAACCAAAAGACATAACTGCATTCTTGGTTTCCAGATATATTAACTCACATTTGCTTTTATTAAAATTTATTTTGCTGGACCATTTAACAATATGATTCAGATCAGTCTGTAACAGCATGCTATCCTTCTAATTATTTACTACCACACCAGTTTTTGTGTCATTATTAAACTGTCCCAGCTAAGGTTTTAAATCATTTTCTATACTGTTGATAACAATACTAAATAGAATTGGTCTGACAACTGCTCCCTGCAGGACTCTGTTAGAATTCAGAATACCAGTTAGAATACCAATTACCATTTAAAATACTCATTATCCATGACAATATTTATTACAATGCCTAATACACTAAATATCACTCGCCAATTATTGTAAGTTAAGCTTTATTATATCCTGATTTTAATATTAAATAAAGGAAAAAAGAATACATAAAATAGAAAATAAAAATAGAATAAAAATAAAGCTGAAATCAAAATAAAACATGTTGATTGACCCAAAACAACTTTATTTAATTTCATTTTGTGGAAAATTTCAAAAATGTGTCTTGTGTTCCAGTTCAGTACAACTGCTTTTCAAAATGTCCATTTACCATTGAATATGAATTCCGAGTTTTGACCACGTTTACTTATGGCAGGCAATGAATTCCAAAGTCAAGTATTCCTCATAAAGAATACTTCACTCATCATACAAAGGGGATAGTCCAAGCACATCTACTAGTATAACTGTGGCAGGTCTGCACAGAAAAAGATGATCTCTTTGGACAACAGATCTGATAGCATTTGGGGACAGATTTAAAAAAAAAATCAGAGTCCATACCTGGGGCTAGACTTTCACAAGAATGCTGCTCCTATTTAGGCACCAAAAAATGAAGTTGGATTTTCAAAAATGCTTTGAAAATCTGGCTCCAATTGTGTGTACTTATCACTTGAAAAATCTCACCTTGGGGCCTTTTTTGGAAACCTTGCTTTGAGCGTTTTATGTTTGTTTTGATTGGATGCTCTTCGTATTGCTGCTGATGGGTTGTTTTTTATATACACTAGCTGGAGTTACCTGGCATTGCTCGGGAAACCGGAGGAACAAAATGTAGAAAAACAGTAGTCCATTATCTTTTTTTGAATGGTAGAAAACTTGCACTGATTTCTATAGGGATTAAAATATAGGTACGCGTCATCCCCACGGGGTTGGGGGTGCGACCCCAGGTAGAGGGGAGGTTACACACAGGAGGGGTGCCCCAGCTCGTGCCCGAGGCTGCAGGTGCCACAGGGGGCAGGGTGGATGCCCGAGCCATTGTGTGTGTGGGGGTCAGGGCACTGCATGCCGGCATGGGGGGGGGGAGAAGAGGGTCACTTATGTAACCGCTCAGGTGGGAGGGGGCGAGTCCCGGATGGCAGTGGGGGCCTCAGGTGGCGGGCACAGGACCTAGGGTGGGCATGGCGGCCCCTGCAGCGCAGTGTGGCAGGTTACTTTTTTATTTTTACAGCTTGAGCTTGAGCCTGATTGAGTCCAAAAGTACCTTAAAACCTTCTCCTGGATGAAAGGTTATCCCATGCAAAGTTTGGTTGCGGTAGCTCTTCTAGTGTCCAAGTTATTAGCGCACAAACTTACAAACATTCTCCTTTATATATTAGATGTTGATATACATTTACGCTAGAGAAACCAGTGTCAAAGAAATGCACCTTGCATTTGGAGTGGTAAGTCAGGAGGTTTGTGTTCCTTGCACAGTACCAGACCAGACCACAAGAAATATCTGTCTCCCGCACAGACAAACTTTGCCCTTATTGTAGATCGTTCCATTGTGCCACAGGCACATAGTCTTCGGTCATGATCTTCATCCTGGAACTCTGGATGAGCTTTTAAACATTCTAGTCCAAAGTGAAGAAGTGCATTAAAGCTAATAACAAAGACCTTGAACTTGATAGTTACTTGGTCTATATAGTATTTACCCCTTCCAAAGGAATGAAGTGTCTGAGTTATCAGGAGTATGAAATTTTTTCATAAAAATGACCTCAGTCCATGGAAAAATCATGGAGCAGGTCCTCAAAGAATCCATTTGGAAACACTTGGCAGAGAAGGTTGTGATCAGTAAAAGTCAACATGGATTCACCAAGGGTGATTCATGTCTGATTAACCTAACTGCCTTTGATGATGAAATAACTGGCTCTGTCTAGATGGGGAAAGTGGCAAAAGTTATTTGGGGGCTGTGGTGAATGACTTATGAAGAGAATCTGAGGCCTAGCTTGTCAAAGCCCTGGATAGAATGATTTAAATTGGGCTTGGTCCTGCTTTCAGCAGGGGGTTGGACTAGGCGACCTCCTGAGGTCTCTCCCAACCTTAATTTTCTTCAATTCTATGACTGTATGATTCTACAGGTTGAACCTCCCAAATCTGGGACTCTCTGGTCCAGCAACATCTGTGGTCCAGCAAGGCCATGGATGTTGCTGGACCAAAGAGCCCTAGAAACAGAAACCATCCTGGAGAACTTAGGGACTGTGGCATCCTGGCTGGGCCAGCAGCAGCTGGGCAGGGGAACTCCGGCATCAGCGGGGCTAGGCAGCATAGGGAGCCTCTGCCCCAGCTAAGGAACTCCCTGTGTCAGTGGAGTCAGGTAGCCAGAGAGCCCCTGACAGCAGGGCCGCTGGCAGCCAGAGAACCCCAGAAATCCTTTTGTGGTGGGACTGAGTTGGCCAGGCAGTCCTGACCAGGAAACCCCGGTGGCAGCAGGGCCAGGCAGCAGACGAGGAGCTCAGACTTGGGAATCCTTGCAATGGGGCCAGGCAGCAGCCAAAGAGTTAGGCTAGGTCCATCAAGGGCTATTGGCCAGGATGGGTAGGAATGGTGTCCCTAGCCTCTGTCTGTCTGGAAATGGATGACAGAAAAGGGATCATGTGAGGATTACCTGTTGGGTTCACTTCCTCTGGGGCATCTGGTAGTGGCCACTGTCGGCAGACAGGATACTGGGCTAGATGGACCTTTGGTCTGACCCAGTATGGCCGTTCTTGTGTTCTTACGAGTCCTGGCCCCAGCAGGGGAATCCCCAGTAGCAGTGGGGCCAGCTGAGCGGTCCCGGACAGGGAACCCCGGGAAACCCCAAGTAGTAGCAGGACTGCTGGCGGCAAGGCGGCCCAGGGCCAGGGAACCCTGAGGAACTCCTGAAAGTAGAGAGGTGGCTGGCTAGTGTCAGTCGGGGAGCCCCAGCCAGTAACCCCTAGAGGCAGCGGAGATGGTGGTGGCTGGGCAGGTCTGGCTGGGAAACCCCTGGTAACCCTCATTTTAGTGGGTGGGCAGCAGGGCAGTAATACTCAAAAGGTAATAACAAAATAACAAAACTCAAAAGGTAATAACAAAATGTTTTTTAAGTACATCAGAAGCAGGAAGCCTGCTAAACAACCAGTGGGTCCCCTGGATGATTGAGATACAAAAGGAGCACTTAAAGACAATAAAGTCATTGTGGAGAAACTAAATGAATTCTTTGCTTCAGTCTTCATGGCTGAGGATGTTAGGGAGATTCCCAAACCTGACCCGTCCTTTGTAGGTGACAAATCTGAGGACTTGTCACAGATTGAAGCGTCATTAGAGGAGGTTTTGGAATTAATTGATAAACTTAACAGTAACAAGTCACCCGGGACCAGATGGCATTCACCCAAGAGTTCTGAAAGAACTCAAATGTGAAATTGTGGAACTATTAACTACGGTTTGCAACCTATCCTTTAAATTAGCTTCTGTACCCAATGACTGGAAGATAGCTACTGTAACGCCAATATTTAAAAAGGGCTCTAGAGGTGATCCCCGGCAATTATAGACCAGTAAGTCTAACATCAGTACTGGGCAAATTAGTTGAAACAACAGTAAAGAATAAAATTGTCAGACATGTAGAAGAACATAATTTGTTGGGCAAAAGTCAACATGGTTTCTGTAAAGGGAAATCATGTCTTACTAATCTATTAGAGTTCTTTGAAGGGGTCAACAAACATGTGGACAAGGGGGATCCAGTAGATATAGTGTACTTAGATTTCCAGAAAGCCTTTGACAAGGTCCCTCACCAAAGGCTCTTACGTAAATTAAGTTGTCATGGGATAAGAGGGAAGATCCTTTCATGGACTGAGAACTGGTTAAAAGACAGGAAACAAAGGGTAGGAATAAATGGTACATTTTCAGAATGGAGAGGTAACTAGTGGTGTTCCCCAAGGGCCTGTCCTAGGACCAATCCTATTCAACTTATTCATAAATGATCTGGAGAAAGGGGTAAACAGTGAGGTGGTAAAGTTTGCATACGGTACTAAACTGCTCAAAGTAGTTAAGACCAAAGCACACCGTGAAGAACTTCAGAAAGATCTCACAGAACTAAGCGATTGGGCAACAAAATGGCAAATGAAATTTAATGTGGATAAATGTAAAGTAATGCACATTGGAAAAAATAACCACAACTATACACATAATATGATGGGGGCCAATTTAGCTACAACTAATAAAAAAAGAGATCTTGGAGTCATCATGGATAGTTCTCTGAAGATGTCCACGCAGTGTGCAGCAGCAGTCAAAAAAGCAAACAGGATGTTAGGAATCATTAAAAAAGGGATAGAGAATAAGATGGAGAATATCTTATTGCCCTTATATAAATCCATGGTACGCCCACATCTTGAATACTGCATACAGATGTAATCTCCACATCTCAAAAAAGATATATTGGCATTAGAAAAGGTTCTGAGAAGTGCAACTAAAATGATTAGGCTAGGACTATAACAGAGTTTAAAAGAGAACTAGATAAATTCATGGAGGTTAAGTCCATAAATGGCTATTAGCCAGTATGGGTAAGGAATGGTGTCCCTAGCCTCTGTTTGTCAGAGGGTGGAGATGGATGGCAGGAGAGAGATGGCTTGATCATTACCTGTTCGATTCACTCCCTCTGGGGCACCTGGCATTGGCCACTGTCGGCAGACAGGTACTGGGCTGGATGGACCTTTGGTCTGACCCAGTATGGCCATTCTTATGTTCTTATGTTCTTATGTTCTCAGTCGGTCCAGCTTTAGCAGGGCAGCAGCAGGGTGGGGAGTCCCAGCCTTGGGAGCCCCAGGGAGACCAGCTGGCAACAGGGCAGTCAGCAGGGAAGCATTGACCTCTCCTGGTCCAGCAAATCTCTGGTCCAGGATGACTCAGGTCCCGAAGGTGCCGGACCAGGGACGTCCAACCTGTACTGCATCAGAGGACTCAAAGATAGCAAAGATGATGGGGATGATCCTGGGGATTACAGCCCTTATTTAATAAATTTAGCTGAAATGATCATTAAGAACAGAATATTCTTTGTGCTGTAAGAACATCTATAGATCTGTATAACTATAGTTATATAATTAAGATTATCATGATAGTACTATGAATTTGTATAAATTATATAGACATTTGCCAATTCCTTAGTAGCTCTTCTCCAAACTCCAGCAAAACTTTTATTGATTCAAAACATGTTTGTTTTAACCAGAGATTTTGTGTTACATTGGAAAAGCTATTGATTTTCATATCTGACTTGGAAATTTAGTTTTTGTCTACTCTACAGTTGAATATTCATACTAACCTCATCATTTGCATGTGACCTCCTGTAGAGGAGTTTCTAACAGCTGTCAGAACTGTTTTCTGTTTAAGTATCATGGTAGTGTATTTCCTGTTAAGATCTTTATCATAACAGGTTGTATGCTTTAAATCAGTAATGTGGCTCTCTTGATCTTACCGAGTCTCTGTTATAAACTCCAATTAAACTCAAGTACCCAAACATTTACTCACTGACTGTTGAAACATATTTTCTTTGTTTTTGTATTTTCAGTAACAGAGTAGAAGTGTTATGGAAACACTGCACAAACTGTAACTATGAGCCTTACATCTACTCAAAGAAGACAATAATAACCAAGAAAATCTACCAGATGGTTCTTTTTAATAAATACATTAATGTGTTTTTTATTTTTCTTCAATTTTGTTGACTAATATGATAACAGAAACTTTCAGACCATCAAACCAGTTTTCACAATCTGCCATTAAGTTTTCATTTCACAGAAATATTTATGACAAGCACTAATAGATGAATGTTGGTGCGATAATGAAACAGTATAAGGCATATTTACACCATCCTTACATACAGAACACTGTACACACAGAAAAATCACAGATCTGGAACAAAGTAAATTCCCCAAGTTATTTTATGCTTATAGGCTTGGCATTAAACAAATATTTACCCAAGCAACTGACAAACCTCTTGTTCTTGTGTGATTTATTTGTAACATTGTGCTCATGCAAAATAGGTATTTGCTTTATTGCATTAACATTGAGAGAGTATTGGGATTTGGTTTTGTAACTAGTTTTATCAAATTTAAAACCCTGTTTCTCCTCACCTATAGCAAGGTTGAGTCATTTTTACTGATGACACAAACTGAGCAGTGATCTGATGATTGGGTTTTTTATTTGATGAGTTACAAAATGACAATGAATCCCAGATGATTAAAGTGTGAAAACCAACATTCTTGATCATGCACATTTTGTTTTACTAATATAAAATGGTTTAGACCAAATTCATCTTGTATTTGTTTATTTTTTTTAAGAAACCATGTACTATCCAACATCCACTGTTTACAGAAAGAAATAAGCAGCAGGAATCACTCTGGCTGCAGAGTGGACCAGAAGGAGGACAGCAGTAGGATAGTGGCAACTTTAATAAACATCAAATGCACCAGAGAAACTTCATGAAAGAGGCTATTAACTATAACCCATATTTTTGTAAGAGTTCAGACTGCCATGGCCGTTTGCGCTCTGGAAAGTAATCTGGAATGTGGATTTTTTTAAAATCTTGAATACATTTTTTCATTTCTTCTTCAACACTCAGCTTCTCACATACCTTCTTTTTGGAAAGATTTGTTTCTCTGGACTTGCTAATGAGAGTCTGAAAGAGTTCACTGTTCCTGCGTTTGTCTGGTGGTGGCATCCACTGCACTGGGGCCTTCTTTGATGGACGATCCAATGTGAGAGTATTTGGCTGGTGTGCTGTTGGCTGTTGGGTGCTAGCAGCATTTTCTTGAGGAGTGCTGGCCTCGGAATGGCTGTCACAACTAGAGGTGGACAACTCATTGCAGGAAGTCCCACTTTCGCTTCCTTTGTCTGTAACTTTATCGTGCTTCTGTTCTTCATGTTCTTGTTTGGGAGACACTGTTCTCTGAGGTGGTCCTTTAAAGAGAAAAAAAAAAAGAAAGCCATTAACTAAACAGCAGCTTAATCAGAAAATTGGGATCTATTTTGATAATTTTTAACAGAACTTTGTGATGCCCTATTGTAAACTCTGGGTCAGATTCTCAGGTAGCATAAAATGGTATGTTTTTCATTTTATTTGCTAGCACAATGCCATTTTATTCCAACTGAGAGTCAGGACCAACTTTCTGTTCAATATGAAGTTAACACAATAGTTTCCCTACTCAAATATATTTCTATGTCAAGAATAAATTCATCTCCTGGATCCTTCTGCAGGCAATGAAATGTGCATAATGCTGACAGATTATCTGCACCAGAAATCCCTCCAGGCATATTTAAATGAACTATTTTGCCATTATACTCCAAGTAGCTTATTATGGAAAACCAGATTGTTGGAGCATTAGGAAAATAATGCCATACAATTTGCAAAACTTGTTCTTTGCTTGAGTAAAAAAGGTCCTAGGGTTGTGATTATGTTTTAGGAAACTGGGTTATTTTATTCTAACAAATATCTACTAGGCATGTGTTTTGTAAAGAGCACCATTGCACTGAAGTGCCAGACTCAAATACTGTCCTATAGCTTGTATCATATGTGCTACTAATGGAGAGTCTCAGGGCCTGATTCTTATCACATCCTTGTTTAGTATTAGTGAGTGTGAGGTCTACCACATCTCCCTTGAGTTATTTGCCAGAGAGGAAGTTTTGTAGGTCACAAGAGTTCATGGTAGAGTTGAATGAACATATTTTTTGCATGGATATTTGCACAGATAAAATAAATGAATGTTTTGCCTGTGCTCATGCCTTTTTTTGTGTTTGCTTTCCAGCTATATTCTATCAAACAAATGTTCTGACAGAAATGATTGATAAAACCATCAATTTCAAACAAATATTACAAAATATTCATGGAAAGTGAACACTGGATTCCTAAATGTAATTACTTGTACTGCAAAACTGAGTCTAAGAGCTATGTTTGTCAAAACAGGAAGCAGACACAATTCTATGGGTCCTCTATGTTCGGCCATAGCAAAGAGCTCAAATAGGGAATTTTGCTACTGAATATTTCAATGAATCATTAGCTGAAAATATTCTCTAAATAATTCTGAAAAAATAACAGCTCATAGACAATTCACAAACCGGAAAAGCTAAGCTATCTAACCGGGTTATGGAAGATTTTCTCCAGCTCTGCTTCCTACAATAAAAAAAATATTAAGTTGAAAACACTAGAAGAATGGTGATATTACCACTTAGTCATATTTTAATTTTCAGGACAGATACTTATTTACTTTAAACATTCATAGATCAGACTAAAAATTAGGGTGAGCATATTCAACTCCAAGTAATGGTACTGCTTCCTCTATATATGCAGTGGAGAAGAAAGGCGTAGGCTTGGGCATTTTCTTATTTTAGTATACACCCACTCTGGTCTTTTATAAGTTAGTCTATTACATTTATTTCAAATGTTGCTTTCACTGTGTGTACAGTAGTGAACTAGTAATGATCTTTCTCTTCCACTCTTCCACTGTATGTAATTAATTCATACAGAATATCTCGTAGTTTTTTTTCCTGTTTGTTTATAAATAGATTTGCTTTTACAGGAGATTGCTATATTGCAGAGTTTTCCTAAAGTTGTGAGCACATGCATAGATAACTAAGACACTGCAGGTATTTTTACTATTAAAGCAGAAGAATCTTATTAATTCTAGTACAGAGGTTACAGATGAATATGACACATATGGATAACAGATGGAAATAAATACCATGATAAATAAAAAATAATCACTACATCACATGTGTCCAACATACACAGATGGAAAACTTCTGTTAAATACAGAAAATTAGATAAAGTGTTAGCTCATAGACCTGATTGGGCAGTAATAATTTTTCCAACACTTTTTTTTTTATAAAAAATGAAATACTTCTAATAAATACTTTGCAATTTTTTAAAGAAAAAAATCACCAAAGTCTGAATTTTTTTCATTTTTAAACCACAAATATTTTGTGTAAACCTGGAAAACAGTTGAGTTTAGATGTTTTTCAGTGATAACCTGAACATTTTAAATGAACACGGTTTTGTGGAAAAATTAATTTTTCCATAAAAAAATAATAATAGCAGCTACGGATCTGTTCCCAAACATTTCTCAGTTTTTAAGCTATGTATGTACAAAAGTGTTAGGGTGAAAACCTGGTCCCATTCAAGTAACTGGCAAAACACTAATTGCCTGGAAGGGCTAGAACTTCAATCTGACCTTTCTGGAGTGGAAACATCATATAGCCCTGAATCTTATTTACAAGACTATAAGACTTCTTTACATTTTTTCTGGAAGAGGAAGGGGTTCTTAAAGTGGGTACAAGTGTTATTAGGGCCCTTCTACTGTGTCAGGGAAATGTAAAGGCACCTTGGAATAAAGGAAAATCAGGAGTATAAATCATTACCCTTCCAAGTAACTAAAACATGTGAAACAGACTTTGCAGAAGCATTGTCTTTTTAAATGATCTTTGGATGAAACCATGTTTAAAACATTCAACCCATAAGGAACACCTCTGAGAAAGTCTGAATATGTGAAAAGATGGGGATGTGGCAAAAAGTCCTACTGTAACCTTCGTGTTTGCTATAAGTCAAAAGCTGTAATAATAAAGTGCTTAAGGAATCATTGTAGAGATACTAAAGGAAATGGTGGGAAACATAAAAATATTATGAGGATTATGAAAATGGGCCAAGATAAAATATGTCCTGTGATTTATTCCATTAGGTTTTATTATATTCAAGTGATAAAAGGACAAAATGATTTTTCCATAATACTTATAGTTCTGTATTACTGTACTCATCGAAAGGAGAGGGCTCTCACTTGTCTAACATCAACAAAACATTTGGGATTGAGCTGAGTATAATCAGCTCTTGTTATTACATGCAGAAGTGTTCAGATGTTCAGAAATGTTTATTTGTTACTTAAACACATGGACCATTCAACATGAAGAGTATGTAAGTGATTGCACACTTGATGAAGCCTTTTATTTTAATCTCTTTACCTGCCTTGGTATGATAAAAGGACTCACAAATGTTGCTGCAGCCGGCACAACTCCTTTAGGGGAAATTACCCTTTAATAGTGTTAAATTCAATGGTGTGTGAATGTTATGTGGTATTTGAAGTGAATGAATTCATTTAGGATTAGGACCACATGTCTGTGAGTGATAAATGCTTTGTATTTGAAATGTAAAAGAAAAATGTGTGTCATATTTACTCCATCTGACATTCAACTGGAATCAAGATAATCTTTAAAATATCTTTTACCTAAGCACCTTTTTGAAAGATGGTATGGGTGAAAAGGACTCCTTAAGGAAAGTCATCTGGGTGGGTATGTCCATACATTCATTTTTAATTACTGCCATGTACCTCATCAATGACACATAATAATATATGTCTGGGTACATAAAGAGGGGAATTTTTTATTTGGTATGAGACAGGACACACAATGGACACCCTTCTCCACTCTAATCTTTTCTTCAGGATACCACACATGTTTTTTTAATATTTATTTATTTATTGCTTTTCCAAGAGGAGTTTTTTTCTTAAATAGCATTACTGACACAGGAAAAAGAACTGAAGGGAACTGTTTTACTGGCAAGTCACCATCTTCCAGTGAAATCAACAAATAGTCCAAAGACTGTCTAGTTTTTATGTCTTATTAGTAATAAATCTGCATATTTTAAAAAAATACTATGTCTGTTGTGAAAAATGCCATTTCCTGGCAAGCAGGTTATACAACACAAGCATAAAAATGAGGGAAAGCTGCAGCATTGCACATGCAAGCAAACAGAAAGTACACTGACGATGATTTACTGGCGAAATGGAGACAGCCAGAACACTGACATGGTACCTCCTCTTAAGATGGATTCCTACACTCCTGAGAAGGATGGGAGAATGCAATTTGGGAGATACAAGAAGAAAGAAAATGAAGGTGGAAAATATTAAAATAAACCAACTTAATATAGAAACATTGAAAGAGAAGTCAGGCAGAATCAGCATCCACGAATGCCTATCTAGTATAAGCAGAAAAAGCACACTGAATTCAGCACCCTAAGATCCTAATGGACAGCCCTAGTTTAGTGCTCTAGAGTAGTGGTTCTCGAACTATGGGTCAGGACCCGAAAGTGGGTTGCGACTCCATTTAAATGGGGTTGCCAGGGCTGGCATAGACTTGCTGGGCCTGAAACAGAAGCCGAAGCCCTGGGTGGTAGGGCTCAGATTACTGACCCCCACTTGGGGCTAAAGCCCTTGAGTTTTGCCTTCACACCCAGGATTGGTGGGACTCAGGCATTTGTTCCCCAATGAGGCAGCAGGGATTGGGTGGTCTCAAGCTTTGGTCCCTGCTTCTGGAATTGTATATTACTTTTTGTTGTCAGAAGGGGGTTGCAATGAAATTTGAGAACTCTTGCTCTAAAGCAGTGTTTCTCAATCTATGCATCACAACCACTGTGAAGGTCATGAAAAGGTAAATGGAGGGTAGGGTTACAAGACATTAAACATTTTCTTACAAACTAAGCAAAGAAAACCTCATTCCCCCACTCTCTGCATGCCCTTACCCTTGAAAGTTAAGTATTCCCTGTCAAATCCTCAAAACACATACAAATAAATCTGATAGGCTTATTGTTCTCATAGATACATGTTAAATTCTTACTTTTCTAATAAACACAAAGTGGTTGCCAACATTTTTTACTTTGAGAAAGAAGTCACAAACCTGAAAAAGACAAAGAAACACTAATCTCTTCCTAGACCCTTAGGGAAAATTCTTTTCCCATAACAAATTTGGTGATAAGGTTAATCATGTATACACAAGCAGAGCTGGTCGGGAAATTTCAATTAAATGTGTTTTCATCTGAGAATGTGGATCTGTCAAAACTAAAACTTTCCAAGAAACATTTCTGGTTCCACAAAAATTCCATCCAGAAGCTTTTCTCAGGTCAAGAATAGAATTTTTGGAGGGAGACTCACTGCATGGAAGCAATGACTTACTGGATATTCCATGTCCCAAGTGATCTCCATAACCACAATGCTATAGAGTCAGTCTTTCTTTCTCTGGACCAATGAATATTTCATTATCTAAGAAAAGTGAGATAGCTTCAACAGGAAGATTGAGAGAAAAAAGTGGGAGGCCCAGAATCAGGTCTTTTCTCTGAATCATATAATATGTGAATGTGCTAAACCAAGGCTATTGACTATTCTGGCTATTGACTCTCACACTCCTGTTTGATTTTTCCCAGGAAAAATTTTGCAAGTTGTTGTTTCTATTCCACTTCATAACAAAAACAAAATCTAAATCCTCAACAATTTCTGTGAAAAAGAATTCTTGTTTTCCTGCCAGTCCTAGATGGCAGTAAGAATCACCACCAGTAAAATCTGATTGCATTTGCACCTTAAGTTACCCCTAATTTCACTGGGGGGCTTCTGGTTATTCAGCACATGTGTATATTAGTCCACTTGAG
Organism: Rafetus swinhoei; assembly: GCA_019425775.1. Taxonomy (NCBI): domain Eukaryota; kingdom Metazoa; phylum Chordata; order Testudines; family Trionychidae; genus Rafetus; species Rafetus swinhoei. The sequence goes on from CM033449.1 coordinate 47,183,562, forward strand.
AAGGTGTTTAAGTATGAATTTAAGACATACGTTTTTGAGAATCTTGGTCCTACTGTTTTAAGAAATCTTTATTCAGAACTTGTGTCAGGTTTTCCCTGCTTTATAGTCAAAGGTCTTATCACTGTCATTTGTTTCGATAACATAGTAACCACTCTACAATAACCAAAAATCAGCCCTATTCTTATTGCCCCATTTCCTTTGGTTTCTAAAATACAATATAATACAATACAATTTTTCTTTGCTATTTTTTTCAGTTCTCATGTTGTGTTCTAACATTTTTTCTTTGTCAGTCTTTAAGATGCCACAGGACTACCCATTTTTTCTTTGTAAGTTATTCCTTTACTTGTCTAATCTTCACCATGCACTCTTCCATGTTTCATAATTTTCTTTCCTACAAACAGGTATAACCAAGTAATGTTAATGTGAATTTGCAGAATACGTCAAAACATGCTAACACCGAGCATGAACTCTGGCATTAGAAGTGGCTCACTTAGAGAAATCATGCACTACATAACACTAATCTTGGAAGTCCCTACAAAGTGTTACATTGTATTAATGATAGTACTGGAAGCAATATGGAAAATGCAAAACAATGGGAAATGTACTCTTGAATCAAATTTCTGATGTACATTTAGCTACTGACAATTAGTAGAGAATTAATCCACTGGAAGAAATAGAGTCCACAGTGAGTTATCTTCAGGACTTAAGAACTAGTAGCAGGGCTTTAATTCACAAAATACCCATCTTACATTTGTATAGCTCTGTAAGTGTAACACAGGCTCAACATTAGCGATTTCTCAATCCGCAAGTAACCTGACATAGGATCAGAAATTTCTGCTGAAAGCCTTTAGTATCATACTAGTTAATGAATGGAGACCGTTGGTGCTGTGATTCTTTGGAACTTTCATGTCTTTAGTTTCAAATATAGTTCAAACCAACTATTCAACAGTGGTGAAACTCTCCAGCTCTAGTTTTATCATTAATCTCTTATATATAAAAATAAAGCAATAAAATATGAGATCAATGGGGATTGCATTATAAAATACATAAACAAGTGCCAATAACAATATATTAACTATAGGTCAAACTACTAGATTTTATGTATAGATTACTAGAAGATTTACCATATGTTGCTCAGGTCCTTATCTCAATTAATTTTAGTTTTATTAATTTAAATCATTGCTCTGGGGTGGGGCTGGGGATGAGGAGTTCTGTATGCAGAATGCCCCAGGGAGAGAGGACTATCCCAGCCTTCTCTCAACACAGCAGCTTGAGGCCAAGTGAGAAGCACCTTTCCATGGCCTCTGCAGTTCCAGTGGACACAGCTGGGGGAGAGGTGCATGTCCCTGAGCTCACTGTCCCCGCACTCCTCAGACAGAGTGAGGAATGCTTCAATCTGTGCACTTTCCCCTCGTTCCCAGATAAAGGGGAACAGCCAGCAATGTTCCCATATGAATGGAGGGTATCAGTCCTCCCCCCCCCCCTCCCTAAAGGGCACCTGGAGGGTGGGAGGCTCAGGGCTGGGGCACTCCCAGATGCGGGGAGCACCCTCAGCCAATTTCTTTCACCTGCCTGCTGATTCTGCCTCTTTTCTGTATGGCTTTATGAGAAGCAATCTCATTCCAGGCACATCCCATTTTCCTAGCACAACCAAACCTTTCCTGCTTTAAGTTATGATAAGAAGAAACTGTATACTGAATTTGGTTGTCCTAACACTTACTGTTTAGGGGGAGTTCTTGAACAGACAGTCAGACACAAAAATTCTCTCAAATATATAGTAGATATACTTGTTATATCTTGAACATGACTCATGAAAGTTACCCATGTGTGTAGGTCCAGTAAAAGGTGTCTGCACCCAAAAATCACTCTTAACTAATAAAAGTAGGGTCTAGATAGGACTTATTATTAATTGTTTTTCCATGGTGCATCGGATCCCTAGTTTTTTACCAGGATCCTGTTGTGCTAGGTGCTGTGCAATCACAGAACAAAAAGATGGTCCCTGCCCAGAAGAGTTTATAAACTAAGACTGGAGACCATAGATGGATTCAGATAGATAGATGAGGGGATACAAGGAAACTATGAGACAATATCTGTCAGCATGGTACACAGTAGCATCAGCATACCAGTGGCCAAATTGTTGTCAAGGTTTGTGCAGGCATCACAAGGGAAAAGGAGATGCTGAAGGAAGATAATGAGGTGGTTTTGCATGTGTTTACAAAAAACTCTTCCCACCTGTAAGAGAAATGGGAAAAAATACAAATGCGCTAATTTGAAAATCTAACAAATGAGAGGCTGGAATCAATAACTCTACAGTGAATGAGAAATGATGGGTAAGATGGGAATAAGCCATGATGGGTCTTGAGAGTGAAGACAAGTAGAGGGTGTTTGATGTGATATAAAAGGAGGAGCTGGTGGAAGAATAAAAAGAGATGGGTGGTATGGTCAAAAGGTTGGGTTAGGACAGAGAATGATTTTTGTAACAGCATTCTGATTAGGCAGGAATGGGGCATGTTGTTTGTTGAGACCAGAGAAAATGTTATACGTAAAGAATCACCATCATTTAGATAAGGGGTTGGCAAATAATGGCCCACAGGCTGGTGGGGCCCCACTGCTATTTACCTGCATGGCTGCAGATACCAACAATTGCAGCTTCCATGGGCTGTAGATCACTGTTCCTCACCAATGGGAGCTGCAGGAAGCAGTGTCCTGGTTTATGTCATTTCCTGCTGCTTGCATTGGCTAGAAATTGCAATCCATGGCCAATGGAAACCATGATCACTGGTACCTGCAGCCATGCAGGTAAATTTGTGCACAACTCATAGGCTGAAATTATGTTAATCAAAAGTATGTAGTGAATACTTTTGACAAATACATTGTAGAAATCAAGATGACAGTTAAGAATAGTAAACATGGTTAATTAATCTAATATTTTTTGCAATGAATTATATGATCATTTTTAGTACAAATTATTATAAGCCACAGTATTTTTGTTAAAACAGTTTTTTTCTAAAGCAAATAGCCATGGTATAATTTATTTTTATTTTTTTCCTAAAGAATTATTTTAAAAACCAAAAATAATAACATTTCCAGACACGATTCTTGCAGACTAGGTAAAAAGAACTACCAGAGCAGAGTGGTTATATTTTTAAAGAAATTGAATCTTTTACATATTCACATAACCTCAAGAGCTGGGGCTTCAAGAGAAACACCAAAGATTGTAATGTCACAAAAAATTGATGTTGACAATCACAAGATAAAGGCCTATGGTATCTATATAATGTAGCTATACAAAAAGTAGGAATTAAGTAAAAAAAGAACTCAACAAGAAAAAATGTGAAAACTGTAGAAAAGTGTTACATATGTATTTATAAAATGTGTTAATACTACAAACTTGGAAAACATCTTGTACTGAGTACTATTTCAGTTAGTCAAAGCATGGTATAAAGTAGATACTATTCTCCTCATTATAAAATTGCACTAGTTTTGAATAATAACAATAATGAAGTAAAGAGAAGAGGAAACAGCCCTGAAAAAATATCAGTTTGGAAACAGAACAGATACTGTTTAAGAAAAAAAAACATTTACATTAAAATCTCAGGTCTGCTAAATAAACTGCAACAATTTTCTCTCAACATAATTAACCTTCCTTCCACTGAAAATAGATTTGCATATTATTGCAATAATTCTAATAGCTCCATCTGAATTCGTCCAAAGGCACAGTAATTGTTTACACTAGTTTCATTAAGTCAAAACTAATTTACTTTGTCTTATTTTCTTTCCCCTCTTGGACTGCCATAAAGGATTATTGGACAGCAGGTGAAACAGTTATTTGGGAATACTGTCACAGCGTAAAATGCAATGCTGCAATAGCACCACTCAATGCATATTCATAATAAGTTGTGTTGTTTTCTACAGTAACACAAAGAGAATTTGTTTTAAATACCTTCAATTATTTTTAACCTCACATCTAACTAAGAGTACATAAATCAAAGCCTGCTCCTAGCTGCTGCAGGCAATTTTCTGTTCTGATCAGCATTCAGAACTTTATATTGTTGCAGGAGGAGGATGACCTTTTGACCTGTCAAGTCACACTCAAATACAAAAGCAGTGTCTCCATGCATAAACAGAGCTATATCTTTGGTGAAGAAGCTGCATCCACATTAGCAGATGTGTGTAGATGTCTGCAATGATACACAACAGTATTGTGCAGATTGCTGATGGAGATAGGAATGGATGGGAGGAATCCCAAAATGGAGATGTTGGATGGATGCACTGGGGAATGGTCCCAACCCTTGGTTTGGAGGTCCTGTGTGTGTTTCCTCCAGTGATTATCCTTGGGCCACCTGCTGATTTGAAAGAATGGGTGAAACCACAAACCTTAAGAATTTGCCTAGAACCTCAGTCATTTATAGAAGCACTAGATTTCTGGCTGTACTCTATGCAGTGATATAAAATGAAGATGGGATCCACATGCCGCCTCTTGTTCTCCTTTGCTCATCCATTCAGAGGACCTCCTGCAAAATTCTTGCATCTTCTTACATCTCCTCAAACTTACATTAATGAAGATCAGGAGTAACTACACTGAACTAAATGGACTTACTAGATTTGTCACCTCAGAAAAGCACAGAAATCTGGCCATTCTGTGGGTGAGACCAGGGTTGGGGAGAAACATTGGGAGGGACTCAGATCTCTGAAAGTCACATAGATTTGCAAGAATTTAGGGATGGGCAAGTGAGTTATTTCCCCATTAGTGGGTGTCTGTCCGAGCACACTACATGCACTCAGAATGGGATCGGGTGCTAGTCAGCAGGCTACATCATACTCCCAGCCATGATGTGTGTAACTGGTAGTTAAGATCACTGTACATAAAGCTGCACATATGTGCAGCAAGAGAACACAGTAAAATACTTCTGACCACCAGGTTGATCAAAAACTGGCCAGTAGATATCATGTCACACGAATGTTAGGTCTGAGAAACTGAGAAAAGTCAAGATAGTCGTAACAGAGGCTACACGTCTGTCAACCAAATGTAACAGGATTCTAATCAGAATCCTTGTTTCTAACAGTTCCCTGTCATTTGAGTTTGACTTTGCAGACATTATTTTAACAAGCCTCTTCCGTTTGTTTGTTTTTAGCTTTAAAGTAAGTGTAGTAAGCTACCCCTTAGCCTGACAGAGATAACACTGTTTCCCCTTGTGGAAAGAACCGAATCAGCCACGCCCCTACCCTCTGCCAGAAGCAGAGGGCAGTATGATGGGTTGGACCCCCTGGGATGCCTCATGATGTGCTAAAGATACCACAGAGCCCACCTTTTCTGACAGCTTCACTCCCTTTACCTTGTCTTGCTAGGCTAGCCTCACCAGTCTCTTCTAGCCAAGCACACAGTCTGGGCCACACCCAGCTGCAGAATAATACACTGAGATCAGCTCTGGCAGGACTCAGCTTAAGGGACTTGCTGCATCTCCCAGATAAACACTTTCCTTCTAGTGAAAACCTAAAATTATATGAAATTTGCCTCCTCCATCAATGTAGGAACAACTTTTCGTACCACCCATTAGAAATTACATAAACTGAGTTATGTTATAACCCAGAAGTAAGTTTATCATCTACAAAAAGGTGCATTCAAGTGTTTAAAGAAGTAGCAAATAGAACACAGCAGATCATTAAGAAAATAATGCAAAGCATGCAAACTTGAGCTTCACTAAAGAAATCATCTACAAATAGTAATTCCTCACTCTAGCTATTATTTTAGTCAGGCTATGTCCAGACTGCAAGCTTCTTTTGGAAGAAGCTTTTCTGGAAGAGCTGTTCTGGAAAAACTTTTTCCAAAAGAGAGCATCCACACAACAAAAGTGCAACAAAAAGCGATGTGCTTTTTCAAAAAATAGCGTCCACAATGATTGGACGCTAAATAGCATTTAAGTTGTGATTACTATGGATGGAATGGCCACCAGGGCACCTGTGTTATTTCCTGGAGGCATCTTCTTTTGAAAGAACTCCCTCTTCCGTGTTCACACATGTCTTTTTCCAAAAAAGCTTTTTTGGAAAAAGGCTTCTTCCTCGTAGAAAGAGGTTTACCACTGTCAGAAAAATCCCTCCATTCTTTAGACTTTCTGTTGAAAGAACTCAATAGCAGTGTGGACATAAGTGTATTTTTTCTGGAAAAACGTCCATTTTTCTGGGAAAACATTGCCGTGTAGACATACCCCCAGAGTCCTTCACAGGCCAGAGTGGGTCCAGTAGCTCTGGACTATAACACCCCTGTTATAGTCCTTTTGTTTACAGAAGCTTCCAAGTATCTCTTTGAATGGAGAGGTGAAGGAGAAGCAAACTGAAAACCCAGATTGTTTTCCTCCCGTGCCTTATATAGGATTTCCATAAAGCAGGAATCCTTTGTATGATTCCCCCAATACCCAGTGGAACAGTTCAGCAGTCTACCATGGTGACTAGTATCAGGTAGTCAGGTCACCTGACTCTGTAGCATACAGCATCCATGAATATCAGGAACAGTATCAAGCAACCGCAGGAAGGCCAACCCTTTTCACAGTCCATTAACCTTGTTGATGGGCCATTAGCCCTATCTTGTCTTGTCCATTGTAATACCTGACGTGTTAGCAGTGGGCAACACTCAAAGTGGCATAGATGAACTACAGATATAACTAGTCGATATTGCTAACTTCAAATAAAAAAATGATACATGCATACAAATAGGATAATCATAATCCTAACCTTTCCAATTATACATGACTTGCGTTATCTTGTATAAAGTACTTCTCAGTTATGCCATATTTATACCATAAGCATATTTTCATAAAGAATATGGTATGTAACATCAAAGATGGGACAAGAAATTTAAAAGATGGATCCTACAGCTCGGTTGTATCAGAGCCAGGGAAGGGAGAAATATCCCTCGCTCATGGTCAAGCTCTGTGCTAGTGACTGAGCTCCACAGCAGCAAGTACCCAGAAGAGGTGCCTGAATTGCTTACTGACAAATACCTGGTGGAGCTCCTGGGACTGCTGCTGGCCATGTACCCTGAAGAGACAAAGGAACCCCAGGAGACAGAGGTAGATGAAGAAGAGATAGCAGGAAGCAGTCCAGGAACACCAGACATTAGTCTAGGTCAGAAATGTTTCAGTGAGGTCCCTGCTGACCCAGTGGTGGAACTTTCTTCCCCTGCCAGGGCCGTGGGTGGGGACCCAGTGAAGTAGGGTGGGCCCAAGTTTCCCTGTTCCTTCTGTCATTCCCAATCCCTGGGCTGGAAGCCTACCAACCTTAGGCTGGACAGCTTGCATTTGCTTATTTCTCTGCCCTGCTCAGAAGGCCAGAATCCTTAGGTCTACCTTGTTGCTACAGGGTTTTGTCGACAAATGTCAGCTTTTGTTGATAAAACAGTGGAGGTGTACACACTAGAATGCTCCTTTCCTTCCTACTTTAAAGGCCTGGGAATTTTTGTAATTCTATTTCCTGTTTGCGCAGAATGGAATCACTCATACAGAAGATGCACCCTTGCTTATCCTAAGGAATGATATATTGTCATCAGTGATCCCTGCCTATGGAAAATGGTGGCAAAATTGACAATATTTTTCCTAGTTACCTTCAACGAGCTCCTTAAAAAACTCAGAGTGACCCCACAAGCCCTATTCACCATGTTTAGGGAATTCGCTGAGCTCTGTCCTTGCCAAGGGACAATGAGAAACTCATTCATATTTTTTAAAAAGGTGCATTTTACTATAATGATTCGATGCTGTGTATGCACTAACAATGTACCTTCTGTATATTGTTTCTTGTGCTTCTGCAGATGTGGCTTTCAGGGTAACCCTGTACACACCAGTTGAGTGCCTCCACCAGATAAGAAAGTGACAAAGAAGGACCAAGGAGGACATCTTTCAAGAGGTGCTCCAATCCTCAGAGGCCGAAAAACAAAAACATAGGGAATGGACAAAGTTTTTAAAAGAAAATTATAAATTAGACAGGCAGGACAGAAAGGAGAGCCAGGAGGGAATTTTAATGGGACAGGAGTTAATGATAAATATGATGGAGGAGCAAACAGAGATGTTGCAGTTCCTAATCATGCTGCAGGCAGAATTAACATGTGCTCAGTCAACCCCAGAACTGCAGCTGAAACAGAACTGCTTTCTATGCCCTCCGACACATTCCTTGTAACTTCCTGGCTTGTCTTGGTACCCTGGTTCACTCCACTCCTTCTGACAGCTCCCAAAATGATAGCTGGACTTACACACAACCGGTCTTCATTGTTATCTCCCTTCCCAACAAGCCTTTTCTGTGTGTTCTTAATTTGTATTTCATAAAAACATATTCTCTGAAAAATATCCAATCTTTATGAGTCTCCTATACACAGTGGTTGCTGATGGAACTAATGTGAACATTTACTGAGTATGAATCATAGTCAGAAATCATTAAAATGTTGATGAAAGGCAGCAATTTAACAAAGCATGACAGAGTACAGTATAGAAAGACACATTACTGGAGTTCATTGTCAAAATGGCACCTCAAAGCCCTGCTGATTCAAATAGTATCATTGTGCCCCTCCAATAACCCTGGTATCTGGTTGCTTAAAATCAGCTGCCAGATGGTCTGCCTCCACACTCCACCCCAGGAAAAACTTTTCACTCTAAGCCTCACAGACAACATGGATTACACAGCAGGCTGCTCTGGCCATGGAAAATTCTTCCTCATTTATGTCCAACCTACCACAAAGGCAGTGCCAGTGTGCACTTAATCTGCCAGACACACATTCTACCTTCATTCTGCACCTGCTCAGCCTACTGGTGAAATGCTCCTTCCTGCTGTTAATGTTTCTCATGTCAGGCTTCAGGAGCTATGAGAGTAAGGATCACTATGGGCATTTCAACATTCCCCATTGGAAACTTCTGGTCTGGAAAGAAAGTGCCTGCTTGCAGCTTTTTGTACAGGCCAGTGTTCCTGAAAATGAGCATTTCATGCACCTACCTGGACCACCCCATGATGATATAAGCAAAAGAGCCACAATGATCCTCAAGTGCCTGCATTACCACTGAGAAGTACCACTTTTTATTGATGTACTCCATTGCAGGATGGTCTGGGGCCAAAATTAGAATATATGCACCATCTATCATCATGCCACTATGAAGGAATCCCATTGCTGCAAAGCCATCCAGTATTTCATGCACATTGCCAAGAACCAGTCTTTCATAGCAGGATGAGATTAATGGTCCTGCACACTTGCGTTAGCTCAGCCCCAAAACTGGACTCTTTGACTTCAAACTGAATTCTGACTGATCAGTAGCAGTCTGGAGGTGCCAGCTTCCCAGCAGTGATTGCCATATATTTCTCCACTGAGAGGGCAGCTCGTAGTTTTGTGTCTTTGCACTGCTATGTTGGGGCGAGAGCTACACAAAGTTCCAGAAAGGTATGTGTCTGCATCCAAAAATTCTGCAGCCATTGCTCATCATCCCATACCTGCATAATTATGTGATCCCACCAGCTCAAAAGTGACAAACCACCATGACACTGTGCACTTCTCCATGGTACGCAGCTGGGAAGGCACCTCTGATTCCTCTTCAGATTGGGAGTTGTGATATACTTCATGACCAACCATGATGTTGTTCATAACAATGACCACAACAGCTTCTACACAGCGATCACCCTGCACCTCTCCATGAAGAAGGCCACTCTCATTTTTGTGTCCTTGCATCACAGTGTTGGGTGAACTATTCCAGGAAGGTGACTTTGCGCATCTGAAGATTCTGCAGCCACTGCAAGCCATCCCATACCTGCATAATGATGCAAGGCAGGCAAGAAGAGCAGGCACCATGGATTCCTGTTGAAATTTATCCTGTGTGGTTAGCCACATTGTGTTCATAACACTGACCACAACCGTAGAGAGCAGTGCAGGATCCATCCTTTCAGACAGAGATGGTAGGAGCATAATAAATAGGGACTGTCGAAAGATAATGCGATTAGAGGTCCATGGAATGTTGGGACAGAAAAAATGTACCATGGGATGTTGAGCCCAGGCCCATAATGTACAACAATTCATTATCCCATCCCACAACTCCTAGCTGCAGAAGGTGGTGAGTAGCACAGTAGGATAGCTATCCACAGTGCACTGCTCTCTCTGTAGATGCTAGAGCACCATCTGTGGATGCCCTCTGGTGACCGAAGGAGGAATGTGTGAACATGCACAAGCAATATAATTATACTGGTTTTGATCGTCAGTGTAACTTGTGCAGACAAAACTCAGCAGTGTAGAGAAGGCCTTCCATTGCTTGTTGCCCTGCTCTGCCCAGAGGGTGAGAACCCCAGACTGCTTGCTTTCTGCTCCAGACAAAAAGCTGCAGCTAAAGATTGTTCATTGCTCTGTCCTGCCCTGAAGGTGAGAGCCCTTAGATTGGCCATTGCTATCTGCCGAAGCTGGTAGGCTTTGGGCTAAAGACTGCACTGCCTTGACTCAAGGGTCAGATCTATAGACTGTGGAGAGTTGCCTGCATGAGCCAGGCAGCCAGGCTGGAAACTGTGCTGCTCTGCTCAGACCAGAGGGTCAGAGTCCTAGTCTGCTAATTGACCCATCCATTACTGTGCAACCTAGTGAGGAAAAAGTGGCCTCCCTAGGAGTCCGATGGGGAGAGACAGCCACAGAAGCACTACAGTAAGCTTGAAAAAAAAAAGAGAAGAAAAATAAGTGCTGATATGGAATCTGACATTTGTTGTATGAGATAACTATATCTAATGCCCTGTTAGCTTTCTGTGGTTTTCTTAAATATGCATGCACAGCAGGACTTCATAGCCGCATGTGCTCGAAACAAGGTCAGAGATGAGAGATGAGTTTTCAGCAGGATTTTTCTTACAAAATGAAAGCTTTAGGATTTCCCTTCAAAGAACAGATGCCCATAGGTGAAAATCACATCTGATTTGGAAGACAATTTGTTTTGTCTTTGTTTCTCCTGGGACTTCCTCCTGACTCATGCACTCCCTCCCTCTGTTCATTGTGAGAACCATGCATGACAAGATGTGTACTGCGATAATAATGTGTTGCATTATTTACCCTTTACCCTTCAGTTCCACCTTCACCATGTCACACAGATTTTATTTAGAAACAAGCAAAGCAAGCACATGGAGCACAGCAGCCATGGTGGAGTTTTCATTTATCAAACCATTTAAAAGCCAAATACCATTGGCTTTTCCTCACATGCAAAACTTTTCACAGTAATCCCAGTAGTGTCCTTGAAATCCTTTTCACGTTCTGTCATTGTTATGCTGATTTTCTAGTTGTTCCTCCTTACGGGTGTCTATAATCAGAAAATGGAAAAAACAATAAAGTGGACATCACTGTTACATCAGTTTGCTGTAAATGTATCACTTTGTTTACACGGAAATATGCTATGGTAAAAAGGGTATTTAAAGATCTGGATTATGAAATATTTTAGCACGATTGTATGACATGGGTGAAGGCAATCCTGAATAACCTTAAATACTCTTTTATTTCTGATTGGAGCTTGGAGTTCCATTATGATATCCTCCATAGACTTGTCCTTAGTGGTACAATAGAACATATAGCTCCACTGTTTTTGAGGTAGTATCTGAAATATTTGTTTTTGTGTAAGAATAGAAAAGTGAAAGGAACAAAGTATGAATAATTTTACACATACAAACAAGAGAAGGACAACAGCATTCTTGAAAGTGAAATACAAACCAATGATTCACCTCAGAAAGATTTACTACTTACTGCATTATATGATACAATATAAGCCAGTAACATGAAAAATGTTACTTTCCCACAGAGGTGGAGGTGGAATTATCCGACAATCCTCATGTATTTTGCTCCTACTGCTATTATAGTACTGAGTAATAAGCATGCCAATTCTGGCACATTTATATGGATACATTTTAAATATATTGAGTTAGATTCTGACCAGTCTTACATTGACATGAATCTAGATTAACCCTAGCAAGGATAATGGAGTTATTCATGACCTCACATACTCTCAGCTCCCAGAAAGCTTGGTTTTGTGCATGTATATGATTTTCAAAATGTGTTTGTTTTCTTCTTCCCTTCCTTATGATTCTTATGGTGATTATTTCAAAGGTTTTGCTTAGGTCCTTTCTCACTTTGTAAGTATGGAGCTGCAATTGTGTGTGTCCCCTCCTCCCCCCGCCCATGAATCAGGTTTTCCTGATATTCAATCTCAGACCACTATCCAAAATGTCCACTTTAACCTTTCCTAATAAAATAGGCTCCAAATTGCTTCCCCTATCCCTAACCAAATGCATCATTTTTCCACATTCTGATTTCATCAGCTCAAGTCCAGATGCCACATAGTCTATTAAGGCATCTACCACTGGTCTCTCTCCTCAAATGTTAGGAAAGAATTCCTGGGGAGGTAATGATATAGGAGGTAATAATGATGATGCTGGTTGGGAATGCAGATGTACCAAGTTTATTTAGTGAAGGTCATTATAATACTCAAAATTTAGTTTGTAAGAAAATCAGGAGTTTAAGCATAGTGATATAATTTCATGATTTAATTCTGAGCCCTTTCATTCAGCTTTGCATTGTTACTTCATATGGCATCTAGATGAGATATTATTTGACATTTAAGCAAGGAATTGATTATGGATAGGTGACAATTTCCTGATTCAAAAAAGTGTAGCAGTCAACTTGGGGAATTCTTTATTAGACCTTATCCTAACAGATAAATTGGAACTGGTCAGAGAATTTAAAAATAATGTTAACTTAGGTACAAGTGATCATGACTTAATCACAGTTATAGCGTGCAAGTAGAATAAAGCTCAGACGAGTAATACATATTTTTGGAGCTTTTGGAGGGCCAATTTCAGAAAGCTGAAAATAATTATGAGCCAAATCAACTGGGAGGAAGAATGTAATCAGACAAATGTGAATGATAAATGAGACTCATTTAAGAACATGCTACTAGATGGCCAAAAACTGCAATTGAGGAAGAAGGCTATACTGTTAATAGGAGCTGACCTGGTTCAAAGAGAAAGTAAAGGCAGCTATAATATATATATATATATATATATATATATAGTGAAGAATATAAATCAGTAATTAAGAACTGTAGAAAACGAATATGGAAAGCTAAGGGACACAAGAATAAATCTATGTCCAAAAAGGTAAGGATAATAAGGAGTGCTTTCAAATATACAAATATATAAGGAAGAAGAAAATCCTAACAATGGTATTAATCCCTTACTAGATGGAAATGGTAAAATTATCTACTATATATTTGAGAAAGAGAGAGAGAGAATGTGTGTGTGTATGCACGTTGTATGTGTCTGTCTGCCTGTGAGTCCGTTTGTTCAAGAATTCCTCCTAAATGGTAAAAGCTAGGACAAACAAATTTGGTATACAGTTTTCTCTTATCATAATTTACAAGGTCAGGGTTTGGTTGTGGCAGGAAAATGGGATGTGCCTGGAATTCAGTTGTTTCTAATCAAATGGAAAAGGAGGGGTCTGTTAGTAGTGACAATCATACTGTCAAATGACCATAGAGGATCACACCAAGAACAGAGTGGCCAGCTGTGGGCGGGGCTCTGGCTGTTGCTGGTCACTGTACCTTGTGGCCCCCACTGCCTCAGCCAGCTCTGGCTCTGGGAACAGCATGCTAGACAGCATGGTCTCCGTGGCCCTGGCAAACCCTGGGGAGCTACTGTCCAGGTACCTTGGTGGTCACCCCCCTACCTAATCCCCTGTCCTAAGCCCCCCACACACTCAATCTCCTGCCCTGACTCCTACACTCCCCACTTTAAAAACCTGAGCCACCCAACTCTGCCCTGACTCATGTACCCACCATACCTACCCTGAGCCCCCCAACACACACTTCCCAACCCTCTGCCTTGACTCCTGCACCTCCATTCCCTATCCTGAGCGCACACAAGAACCTGAGCAACGTTGGGTAAATCCTCTAGTGAGTAATAATGAAAAAACGGGCAGAAATGTTCAATAAATGTTTCCATCACGTATTTGAGGAAAGACAAATGATATAGTCTCATCAGTCATGATGACATTTTAATTTCATCAGTATCTCTAACATATGTTATACAGAAATGACTAAAATTAGACATTTTAAAATGTGCATGTCCAGATAACTTGTATTCAGGAGTTTTAAAAAAGATGGCTGAGGAGATTGACAAAAAGTTAATGTTGATTTTCAATAAGTCTTGGAACACTGGGGAAGTTCCAGAAAGCTAATATTCTATCCATTTTTTAAAAGGGAAAGCTGGATGACCTGGGTAATTATATGCCTGTGTGCTTGACATCAATCCCAGGCAAAATAATGAAGTGGCTGACAGAGGATTCAATCAGTAAAGAATGAAAACATAACATAATTAATGCAAATCATCATGGCTTTATGGAAAATAGATTCTGTCAGCTAACTTGATATCTTATTTTTTATGAGATTACAATTTTGGTTGATAGAGGTAAAAGCATTGATGATATACTTTTATAAGTCATCTGACTTAGCACCACATAACATTTTGATTAAAACACTAGAGAGAGACAAAATTAATATGGCAATATCAAATGAATTAAAAACTGGCCCAATAGTTGTCAAAATTTAATCATAAATGGGACTCAGTGTGTTTTTAGTGGGGTCCCACAGGGATTGGTTCTTGCCCCAGTATTATTTAACATTATTAGGAATGACCTGGAAGAAAACATAAAATCATCACAGGTAAAGTTTGCAGATGACATAAAAATTGGAGGAGCAGTAAATAAGCAGTAAATAAGAAGACAGGGCACTGACCCACAGCAATTAGTGTGTTTGTCATCTTAATTGGGGACAAGGATGCCGAGACCCCATTGGTCCAATGCTCCCCAGCTTGGCAAGGAAACTTAGGCCAAAAGCTGAATGAAACCCTGCAGTCCAGACCCCTGATATCAGGACTAGTGACATCCCTCGGTTACCTGACATTCCAATGGCTCTGACAGGAAGAGTCAAGACTATAACCCTACTTCCTCCAAGGAGGTGATCACCAGGTAATATCAGGGTTTGCTGTTCTTTTGTAAAATTCCTCGTGGCCTGATTGTCGGAGTACTTGCAGATCCCACAGATTGGGTTGGGCATCAAATAATACCAGAATTTAATAACCTTCAAATACTTGCTTGTTATTGCCCTGTCATCTGATTTAGGGAAGGTTATTGAAAAGGTTTTGGTTGGGAAGTGACTGTCTAGGAAGGAGTACTGCAGAAAGAGATCTTGGGGTCATAGAGCACCACAAGCTAAATATGAGTCAATAGTGAGACACTGTTGCAAAAAAAGCAAACATGATTATGGGATGCATTAACAGGAGTGTTGTGACCAAGACACAAAAAGTAATTCTGCTCTACTCTGAGCTGATTAGCCCTCAATTGGAGAATTGTGTCAAGTGCTGGGCACCACATTTCAAGAAAGATGTGGAGAAATTGGAGAAGGTCCAGAGAAGAGCAACAATAATGATTAAAGGTCTAGAAAATATGTCCTATGAAGGAAGACTGAAAGAACTGGGTTCATTTAATTTGGAAAAGAGAAGCCTGAAAGAGGACATCATAGCAGTTTTCAAGTACCTAAAAGGGTATTAAAAGGAGGAGGAAGAAAAATTGTTCTCTTTGACCTCTAATGATAGGGCAAGAAACAATGGACTTAAATTTCAGCAAGAGAGATTTAGCCTGGACATTAGGAAAAACTTCTTAACTGTCGGGGTGGTTAAACACTGGAATAAATTGCCTAGAGAATTGTGGAATCTCCATCACTAGAAATATTTAAGAGAGGGTAAGACAGACATCTATCAGAGGTGATCTAGATGCTGCTTAGTCCTGCTGTGAGGGCAAGGGACTGGACTTGATGACCTCTTGAGGTCCCTTACAGTTCTATGATTCTATCTTTGGTCTCTGTTAAAAGTCCTCAGTTTTCCTTGATCGCATTGAGTCTGACTCTATACTTGAAAATGCTTTGAGTACTGAAATAGTGCCACTGGTTTTTCTTCTTGCGATAGACAACAGTTGAATATGCAGAAGACATAACAGTTTAAATTTCTGTCCTATTCTTGAGAGTGTTTGTCTATTGTTTGTTCTAACAGCGCACAATTTGAGGATGATGATTTATACCTCAACTGAAATCAAGCTGGAATGCATCAGTCAACAAAGTACCTTTCTGGTTTGCATCTGGCTAGACATTTGCACTGTTCTTTCACATCTGAACCTCAACACAGTTATTTATGTTCTGGCTCAGAATGCTGCTGAAAGCCACTCAAGAGCTTAAACTAGAACTGCATACAGAATTTGCACTGACACCCCTCCTAATCCCTGACCAGGAACTTTCTATCTGTTACCCAAAATACACAAACCTGGTAATCCCAGACGGCCCATCATCTCAAGCATTGGCACACTCACCACAGGATTATCTGGCTATATCGACTCCCTCCTCAGAGCCTATGCCACCAGCACTCCTAGCTACCTCTGTGACACCACTGACTTCCTGAGGAAACTTCAAAACTTCAGTAATTTTCCTGAAAATACCATCCTGACCACCATGGATATAGAAGCTCTTTACACCAACATTCCACATGAAGACGGATTACAGGCCATCAGGAACACCATCCCCAATAACAACACAGCACACTTGATTACTGAACACTGCAACTTTGTCCTCACCCACAACTACTTCCAATTCAGAGACAATTTCTATCTCCAAGTCAGCAGCACAGCCATGGGCACTCGCATGGCACCACAATATGCCAACATCTTAATGGCTGACCTCAAACAATGTTTCCTCAGCTCTCACCCCCTAACACTCCTACTTTACTTATGCTACATCAATGACATCTTCATCATATGGACTCACAGAAAAGAGACTTGAAGAATTTCACAAGGATTTCAACAACTTCCACCCCACCATCAACCTCAGCCTGGACTAGTCCACATGAGAAATCCACTTCCTGGACACTACAGTACAGTTAAATAATGGACAAATTTCCACCACCCTATCCTGGAAACCCACCAACCACTACACTTACCTTCATGCCTCCAGCTTCCATCCCAGACACATGTCTCAGTCTATTGTATACAGCCAAGCCCTAAGATACAACCCCACAGACAAACACCTACAGGATCTTTACAGAGCATTCCTAAAACTGAAATACCCACCTGGAGAAGTGAAAAAACAAATTGACAGAGCCAAAAATTTACCCAGACATGAACTACTTCAAGACAGACCCAAAAGAGAAAATAATAGAACTCCGCTTGTTATTACCTATAGTCCACAACTCAGACCCCTCCAGCGCATTATACACAATCTACAACCCATCTTGGAAAATGATCCCTCACTCTCAGAGGCCTTGGGAGAAAAGCCTATTCTCACTTATAGACAATCCCCCAACCTGAAACAAATTATTTCCGGTAACCATGCCACACAACCACATCATAAACATCCAGGAACCCAGCCCTGTAACCAAACTTGATGCCAACTCTGCCCACATATCTATACTAGCGAATTCATCACTGGAGCCAACAACATAAGCTACCAAATCAAAAGGTCATTTGACTGCACATCCAATAATTTGATCTATGCCATCAAATGCCAGCAATGCCCCACTGCTATATATATTGGACAAACTGGACAGTCTCTGCGGGAAAGAATCAATGGACACAAATCAGAGATACGTAAAGGAAACATACAGACATCTATTGGGAACACTTTAATCTTCCTAATCACTGTTTAAAAGATCTTCAAGTGGCTGTCTTGTCACAAACCAGTTCTATTAGCCTGATACACAGAGAAACACTGGAATTAGAGTTCATCCACAAATTCAATTCACATGCTAATGGACTCAGTCGTGATGAAGGATGGTTGGGTCACTCTCATCTTAATAGTCATTGAAGGTACAAACAGCTCTTTGTATAGACTCCTATGTCAGGAAGGATACTATCAATTGATTTTGATTCTTATCTGCTTCGTTTTAACAACCTAGTCTTCAGATACTTACTAATTCCCTCTATCTCCCTGTCTCCCACCCCCTTCCTTTTTTTCTCCTCCCCCCTCTTCTCTCCTATTTATTTTGGGTCTGTACATCCTAAACTCAAAACTCCGGTCATCTGAAGAAATGGGCGGTGCCCCACGAAAGCTCATGATACCATCTACATGTTTTGTTAATCTATAAAGTACTACCGGACCATTTGTTGTTTTACCTTCTTAATGTTATCCTCAGAAAGCATGTTAGATTTGTTTCCTATTTGCTTCAGGCTGAATTCAAGAAGATTGCTTTGTTCTTTACATCGTATTTGGATTGAATCCTGGTGTTTTGCCAGTCTGGATCTCTCCCACTGTATCCCATTACAACAGTAGAAATCAGCTAGAATATTTGAACTAAATATCAAACACCTGGTGGCTGGGCCACCTCAGTGGAGAGCCTGGAAATAACGCCCTCTTCTAGTTCAATAGAAAGTTAAAATTGTTGTCCTTTAGGAAAACTGGAAGACTTCTCTTCC
The DNA here is from genome assembly GCA_019425775.1 of Rafetus swinhoei. Classification (NCBI taxonomy): domain Eukaryota; kingdom Metazoa; phylum Chordata; order Testudines; family Trionychidae; genus Rafetus; species Rafetus swinhoei. The sequence goes on from CM033449.1 coordinate 47,202,052, forward strand.
CATAAGTTATTGCCTGGGAATAGAAGCTACAGATAAAAACATCTGCAATTGGCCTGGTAATAGCCCCACAGTCCGAGCCTGAGTCAGATAATCTGGGCTTGCTGGAGCTGTGCTGTGAGCTTTTTATTACTGCACAGATGTACCTCAGGGGGCAGGTTGTGGTACTGAATTTTGAACCGATCTATTGTTTTCATTTGAGCATTTAACAAGTTACATTGCATTGCTGGGCCAAGATAATTCCTGTCATTAGGTTCATTTTATACAGAAATACAGATCAACTGACTGATAACCATGATGTTTGTGATTCCAGACCTAGGAAGTGATGACAGATGCTTCATGATGATCCACAGCAGTAAGCTAACCTTTCAGTGAGAAGTATGCCTTTTCAGGATTAACACTGTTTGATCATACAAATCCAGGTATACAGCTGTCCTTTTCTATTTTTAATAACCAAAAAGAAATGTAGAGAAAGTACTCACAGAGAAATCTGTTTTTTTCAATAGAAACTGTACAAAAACAATGGCAACATTTTTTTTTTTTTTGGAGTGTAAGCTGATTAGTAGTTTCACAGTTATAAAATAAAAGATACGACAGAATTTTTAAAGTTGATTTATTTTCCCCTTATTTTTAATATTATGACGTTCTTTGGAAGATTTTTTTAAAAAATGTTGATCCTAAAATTAATCTGCTATTAACTTGATATGGCTTTATTTAAACAAGTATTTCTTAATGCTACTCCTACATGCCATCATTTTATAAGACTCTCACACTGCCTGTCTTGCACTGAGAATTGGGATAAATAATGCATGCCTTATTTTCATACAGACTTTTATCTAGAGAGCGTCTAAAGAGCTTTAAGAATTATATGTGTAAAGGAATAAACTTCACCATTGAAATGCAGCCATCCTTTGAGTGAGGGGTTGTATCATCCTGACTTATTTTTCTACTTTGAATAGTGCTCACATATTCCGATGATGGTGCAGTATAAACACCTAGATAGATTAGAATAAAAGGCTGTCAGCCAGGAAGATAACTGAAGCAGAGAATGCTGAACAATACTGGTCTAGCACACCATGGCAAATTCTCAGTCTTATGAACAGTGCTGTGAACCTTTCAGGTAAGGATCAGACAAGGGAACCAGGAGTTGTACCTAAGCTTTTGAAATATAAGCTGAGACCCAAACAAGAAGCATTTATCCACCTACATATAGCTCAGATAAACAAAAGGCATTTTAGGATAATTATTCCTGCAGTTCCAGGGAATGTAGCCATGCATACTGCTAAGACCACTAAACCATATCCTCAGACATAGCCCTGCCCATTCATAAATCAATTTCACTCTTGACTTAAATTCTATGCAACACTTTTTCTTATCATAGGTCGCTTGTATGTGTGTTACTGTGGGATGGTACTCTCTTCCCAGGGGATGGATAGCGCTCCAAAACTATTTGATACCTGGATCGAACAACTGATCAAGCCCAGTAATGAAAATAATTCAGTGATCCAGTCCTTTTGCTTGTTCCCCAGGAAAACTCATCAACCATTTTCATCTTAATTTAGAAGAAATTACATAGCTGCAAAAAACAAAGAGCAGATATGTTACGTCTGGTATTCAACTGCAGGTGTCAGCCAATCATTCTGTATAACAATTCTCACACTTACAGTGTTGTCTACCAAAATCTGGCCCATCTTCTACCATCACAGGAGAAAGCAGGAATTAACTACTCACTTCCATGCTTTGTTGGTCTATTGTGTGTGGATTTTTTCTAATCTTTTTAACCATTCTGAAGAGAGAAGTAGGTCAAATTGTGACTTTAGTTTTACCTCATCTAAGTACTAGAGTATAAAAAAGCTGGGTAAAACAGCAGGTGGTTTGCATGTTACAGGCAGACTACCAAAAAGCCATTAAGAAGCAGGCAGCTAAAAATTAAACCATGATAAAATATGAATGAGAAAAGGAAAGGAATGCATCTTGCTTATATCGTAAGTCTAATAGAAAAAAAAAGTAGTTAAGTGTATCAGCTACTACTGTTAGGTTACTTTCACTACTTTTATATGATGGAGTTATTCATTTCTTTGCCTGTTAGGACAACACAGCTGAAGAGAAGGCAATCCCATACAAAAAAAGTTGCTAGATACTTCAGCCTTTTCTTTGATTCAATTGATTAGTTATTGAATATTAGATGTTATACTCTTGCTCACTTTGAAACTTGACAAAGGCAACTTAGTCTATCTGGCCATAGTGACAGCACATCCAGTTTTCAGTGAAATCTTGTCATAATAACAGGAGCACGTGTACTCCACTTATCAATTTCATATCACTTCAGGTCACTTTTATAGGCTATCAGTTTCAGCATAGTCAGTATTATGGTTCTCTTCTCACAGGCCCTTCAGATTGAGTAACATACAACAGCTAGTGCAGCATCATGCATCTATTGCAAACTCTGCTACTCTTGTTCTTATATAACTGTGATACAAGATGTTAAACCAACATCTTGGTTTAACATAATAATAATATATTATGACAGAGTGACTTTTTCTATAATTTAAGAACCAACCCCTCAGCACCACACTCAGTGTAAGGCTCGCTAGATGGCAGTAGAAAAATAAATATCTATATTTCTATCTCATCAGTAAAAGAAGTTATTTAATGTAAATTCATAAATTAATGTGGAGCTATCACTTGTAGCTAAGTACAATAACTATATTTTAGTTCCTGTGTAGTTTGAACTAGTAAGTAATCTGTATGTCTCTCCAGTGCATCTGATGATATGCCACGTCTCTCCAAGACACCTGTATTACATACCATTTGCTCTATTTGTGGGTCAATTCATTGGAAAAACAGTTCTACCCTAATTCCTGCTGAACCCTTACCTCCCGACAAGGTCTGCAGGAGCAACCGATGAGCCAGGGCCCAGCCTTAATCCCTTTCAGAACCAAAATGTTCCTCTCAGGAACTCAGACCCTAGACGATATCTGTCACTACCACCCTGCAAACCCTCCCTAACTCACCAATAACACCATAATTACGGAGTGAAGATTAAATTCTCCCAGCTCCTCTGGAGACCACAACTTCTCTTTGCTTGTATGTCAAACTCTTTCTCCTACCAATCATCTGTCTTAGGGTGCAGATACACTGCACCATTATTCCGGAATAACAGCCGTTATTCCAGAAAAACAATACTAGCATTTACACAGCAATTGTGTTATTTCAAAAGAAAATCAAAATAATAGAGGGCTTTTCCCAATGTTGGTAAACTTCATTCCACAAGGAATAACACCCCTCCCAAAAAAGCTATTTCAGAAGAGGGGGTGTGTGGCCACTCCACTGCTGCTATGTTGAAATTAGGGATGTAATAGTGAAGTCAATTAACTGAGAAGCAAAAGCTTATAGGTTAATGCTATAGACTACACGCATTTCCCCCCTCCCCACCAGCAAATTTTTTAGCAAACTGGCCAGCAGCCCAGCTCAGTGCTGGCCAGTAGTGGATAAAGTACCCCAAAAAGTTACTTGAGTAAAAGTACTGCTACTTTGAAAAAAATGTAACTAAGTAAAAGTCAAAGTATCTGTCTGGAAAACTACTTGAGTAAAAGTACAAAAGTATCACATCTTAATTGTACTCAAGTATCCAGAAGTAAAAAGTAGCCATCCTATAGACATCTATGGTTAACCCCCCGTATTATCATAAGGCACCATTATTTTTCATACACACAATGTGCATTTATATATATGCATATATACGTGTGTGTGTGCATGCATTTATATATATGCATATATATGTGTGTGTGTGTGAATGAAACAACAATAGCCATTGATGAAGAAGATGCTCCTTCTGGAAAACTGTAGATCAGGGGTGGGGAAACCTTTTTGGGTCGGGAGCCACTGACCTACAGAAAAATCAGGTGAGGTCACACAAGTGAGAGGCAACACCCCCCAAAAAACAAACAAAACCCCCTCACTGATGTAGCCCTGAAATCTAGTCAATAGGAGCAGCAGGGAAACTCTCTCCTGAGCAGTTTCCAGCACTGCATTCCCCCAGCAGGAGGAAGCATGAGCAGCCGCACGTGGCACTGTGCTTCTTCTCCCCCACACACCAGATCCGGCCCATGAGGCTCAGGGTTCCCCACTCCTGCATACAGCACCGGCCTTAGAGAAAATGGCACCTTAGGCAAACTTGCATTTTTGTGCCCCAGCCCTCCCTACCCTGAGCATGGTGCCCCTTGCATTTCTCTTGAAAGCTGCTCAGTCCCTTGCTCCCCTTAGTACAGGACTATTGTCTCTCCCTCTTGCAAAGGGAGTTGTCATAGTTTGTCATAGTCCTTGACCAAGCCCTTCCTTTAAGAGCTACATGGGGAATGGGTTATTGTAGCTTAAATGAGGGGTAGGGAACCTAAGGCCTGGGGTCTGGATGTGGTCCCCACCTTGCCTGGATCTGGCTTCTGAGGCTCAGGGTTCCTCAACCCCCCGCCCCACCCCCCGCTCCAGTACTGGGAGCCTGTGCCAGTGCTCCAACCTCCTGCCATTCTCCCATGGGGCTGGAGCACACAAAACCTACAAGCCCCACAAAGCTCTAGTGTGCGAGGGGAATGATTTTCTTCTTCTCAGCTGGGGGCCACATCAGTGACACTTCTGGGTTTTTTTTTCTTCTCACTTGTGTGTGGCCCCGACTGATTTTTCTGTGGGTCAGTGGCCCCTGACCCACAAAAGGTTCCCCACCCTTTGATTTAAATATTTTCCCTCAGATATGACACACAGAGAGCAGCTGCTGTTTTTGAATCACATCAGATTGTGAAATGAAATAGTGGGTAAAAAAATCCTAAGTGGGTCACTCGCCCTTCAGAGGGCTCTTCCTCGACAGTTTGAGCTGCTCTGAAGAAGCACTGGCAGCTCCCTTGCTGCATAGCACTTGCCCTTTATGCCTGGTGTTTGGTCTGCAGCTCATGGAGAGCTCCCTGCTGTCAGATGGGGACTGCAGCTTGTGCGTGTGCCCCTCCTGCAGCCCTCTGGCCACTCCTGACTCACCAGGGGTGCCAGTTCAGATTGTGGTGGGGCTGGGGAAAGCACCTTTAAAAATTCCAGAGGATACTTAGGCACCTGAAATCTCTAGGGATTTGAGGTTTTGTGCTTATTTTGTTTTGTTTGTTTCTTTGCAAATAACTTAGAAATTAGCTGATTTCACAGTACACAGAAATCCTGAAATATTTCCATCAGTAATAATTAAATTATTTACAGATAGGGAAAGCAAGAAAAATGTGTCCTGAGCACTTGTTCAAGTTAAAATTCAATGATATAAACTTCTGAATTGGGCTTGTCACAAATGGACGAGTGACTGAATATTTAAATCAACAAATCATGTCTGGTGTTAGGATAATTATTTTGTATATCTGGACATGTATTTTGACATGTGAAATGGTGGTTTTTGCTGTTTTGTTGTAGTCATATTGATGCCTGGATAAGAGTCACAAGCTGAGTGAAGTAATATCTTTAATTGGACCAAATATGGTTGATGACAGAGACAGCCTTTGGAACTCCTCAGAGCTCTTCTCCAGGTCTGTGAAATTCAAAAGGGCTAATCTCTCACCAACCAAAACTGTTACAAAATAATTTAAAAAAAGATATTGCTTCACCCACCTTGTCTCTCTGTTTGGGTTTTAACAGCTTTAAATCTTGAACTCTTTGCATCTCCACTTCATCATTAAAAAAAATATCGGACCTCCCTCCATAATTTCCCAATAACTGTGAAAATTATAAAAAGATGGAAAGCTTAAAACATTACACAAAGTTATAAAACATAAAGAGTGCATTCCACCAAGCCTTTTTATAAGCCCGAGCAGCAGGGGTGAAGCATTGCACAGGAGATGGGGGGGGGGAGGGGAAATGGGAAAGAGCCTATATTCCCATTGAGTTCTTCTGAGTTTAAGTGCCTCATTGAAACTGCAAATCACAACAATCACACCCTAACTGCAGATTCTCACACTAGGAACCCCAGTGACTTCCAGAGGTTTGCAGGTTAAGATGGGAGCAAAGAAAATGTCCTTATTATTAATCTTAATAAAAGAACAACACTGCTCAGAAACAGCTTCAACAAGGCCCCCTGACCTGAGAAATTTCAGTGTACTGATAAATACAACTTGTAGTGAAAACATAAACAAAACCTCCCCCAACAACTCAAAGTGTTATACCTCCATCCCGAGCCAGTAGCCCAGCTCTCCTCAGTTCCCCTATGGGGCTCTTAGGGGAAAGTGGAAAAAGGGGAGGGGATGACCCACACCTGCTCCACATTAGCACACCCCCAGATAGCAGGGTTGCTCCAAATCCCAGCCAGCACACAGAGGGAAGCTGTGCAAAGAGACACAATTCTTCAATTCCCACCAAACTCAGCTGCCCACCCCGAGCCTCTTCCAGCACATCCTGCCCCACCCTCTCACCACAGGGCTTCTATCGGGGGCCCTCTGTCCCAAGGAGAATGGGGAGCTCCTGCACTGGTCACCCACCCTGCTGCTTCTCCGACCAGTGTAGAGGATTCACCTGACACAAGTAAGTGTCTCTGTCCTCCCTGACCTTGGCTGAGGTGGCTGCTGGGTTTCCCTCCTATTTAGCTGGCTGGCCCCAGGTAAGGTCACATGAGACTATTCAAATGTTTCCCCTCAGCACATCCCCCCTGGGCAGCTACCCTGGTTGCTCAGGTCTCAGGTTGGCAGTGCCTGTATAGATACTGTTTTTGAATGAAAAAGTGTTAATGGGGCTATTAAAAGGCTTCATTGTTGGCAGGGTCATTGTGCTTGTTGATTGGGTGCTTGCGCAAGAAGCTGTGCTTAGGCAAATCAGAATGATGAAAGTAGTGAGTAACTAAGTGCTTCCAGAAATTGTAGTGGAGTAAAAAGTATGATATTTTCTAAAAAACCTACTTGAGTAAAAGTCAAAGTATCACAAAAATAAATTACTTGAGTAAAGTACAAATACTGACAAAATTTACTTGAGTAGTATAACGAAGTATTTCTACTTAGTTACTCTCTACCTCTGGTGCTGGCTTGCAACGGGTCCGGGACCTACCCCCACTGTGGCTCTCCATTTAAAGTGTATTAGGAGCCGGGTGGGCTGGCAGCCTGGCTCAGTTCAGGCTCATGCGAGGTCTGGGAGCTCAGACCCTGCCCTAAACAGAGGCTGCTGCCATCCCATGTTACTGCCCCTTTATCAGAGGCAGCAGCACAGGGCAACAGGCAGCCAGTCACAAGGGGGGCCTGTTTTTAAACTGGCTCCCCTCATGGACCAGCTGCCACCTGGCGCCCCGAGCTGCTGCCTCTGATACCGAGCTCCTCAGGAGTGGGGCTGGAGTGCACTGGCTGCCGGCTCCACCCCCCAGTGAATAGTCATCTAACTGATAAAAATTCATGAGGTTACTCAACTATTCAATTAACCAATATTTAACAATCCATCGAAATACCTCTTCACCAGGGCCATTCTAAGTTATTCCTCCCCAGTGCCTCCTGGGGCAAATCAAGATAGCACGTCCACATTAGGGGGGAGCCTTCCTCGGACTAATTTTGAGGCTTCCCTGTAGTGTGGACGCTCTATTTTGAAATAAGCTGTCCTGGAAGATATTTCAGAAAAAGTTATTCCAGAAGATAACCTTGCAGTGTAGATGTACCCTTAGGGTAGGTCTACACTGCAACACTATTTTGAAATAACTAGTGCTATTCTGAAATAACTTAGTCCACGTCTACACAGCAGGCAGTTATTTCGAAATAGTGTCGAAGTACTGTCAAGCTGGAGAACTTCTTACTCTGACTCCTGTAACCCTCATTGTGCAAGGAATCAGAGAAGTCGGAGGAAGAGTGCTCTATTTCGATATAAGTGCTGTGTAGATGCTCCCTATTTCGAAATAAGATATGTTATTGATGTAGCTCAATTTGTGTAACTTATTTTGAGTTAAGCCCTGCAATGTAGATGCAGCCTTAGTCTTTTTAGATTGTAAATTTTCCAGAGCAGAGACCATGCATCTTATATATTAGTATAGAGCCAAGCATAATGGGGCTGTGATAATGAATGGAACTTTTGAGCACCAATGCAACAGTAATGAAATAGAATTGTAGTGAATAAGCTTCCCTCTTACTGGTTCATCAATATTTGTTTTTGTTCCTTCATCACAGAATATTGAATCAAAAAGCTGTGACATTTAGTTCAATCATTTAGGCCATTTGTTTGTATTCCATAATTTTTGGGGAAAACTGACATGTGTGATAATCCTCTACACGATGAATAATGTTCTTGGTTGGCAAATCTACTGACATGTAGCAAATATTTCAATCTCATCCCAGCTTCTCTCTAATGTTCAACCTTCTGACTTCCTATAATTTCATCAGTAATGTTTACTGAAAATTGATTCAGAATAACAGAAGAGATAGATGAGCATTACACTTCACCAGTTAACATCACATGGTCATTAACAAAACAATCTGTGTTCTTGGCAGATACTGTATCTTGTGTAAATGTGACTATGAAGATCACTTATAATGACTTATGGACATTAGATAGTCCCTGATATAAGCAAGTGCAGCTCCATCAATGTCAGTGGAGTCGCACTTGCTTACTTGGGGGATGCATTCAGCTCTATAATCCCTTTTCACATTTCTATACAATGTGATTCCAGTTTCTTTGCCCAGCACCTGTTTTCCGCACCTGCATTTCAGTATGGATTTTTTTCACCCCACAATTTACATTATTAGTCCAGTAAAACACCATGCATACCTTCAGTACTGTTGAAATTACAGGTCAGGTGTTGGCAAGTAACTAAACTGCACAGTGACCAGGTTAGGGTGAGTGTGCAAAATTGGCTTATGATCAGTTTTGCGCTACCCTGATCTTTGTGAGCAGTACTATACAGGAGAGCCCCACTGTGTTGTGTTTGAACAGCCAGAGAACTACTCTCCTGGCCTGCAACAACTCCCAGTGTCTGAAAGCACAGAAAAGGACAGGCACAGCACAGAGCTGTCCAGCTGTACCCTCTGTCTTCCAGCTTACCTCTAGTGGCCAGCAGCAGGGAGTGTGATGGACACTAGATACCTCTACAACACCATTTCTGTGTCACCTGCGAGTCTCTGCATTGTGGTGATCTTGTCAGGATAGCCTTACTTGTTGTTAAAGGCAGACTTTGTTGTTAAAGGCAGACTTGTTGTTAAAGTAGCCATACCACACCACACTTGAGAATCGGCCTCACAATCAATATTCACTTATAATTTGAAGAAACTATTTGTACAAGAGCCGGAAGTGGAACTCTTTGCAGCATGACCAAAACCAGGCTGTCATGGATTAATGTTGAGCAAAGCTTTAGAATTCATGTCATTCAGGCTGCAATGTGGGCTAGAATATGGAACACAATTCCCAAGTTTAAAACAGATGCAGCATACAAAAGCTTAGTTCGTGAAGTAATATGTATTTTTCGAAAAGGAGAGAATAAAGGCATAGAGCTTGTGGCTAGATGTTGATAGATGTTTGGCTGCATGTGTGCATTCCCTCTGTGTCTTGCCCTAGCTCTATGCAGACAGCTGGCATGGCAGACATGAAGCAAACCGACCAATGACTACAAGATCTGTTGAGATATCCAGCCAGGTTTATTGTCAATCATGCATGGTAACTTTATGGGACCACTAATACATGTATGCCTGTAACAATGAACCAGCTCAGTGAATGGTGGGACTTTCTGTTCCTCTCTAGGCCAAACAAAGATACTCCCTCTGGGATACATTTTTATACCCTGATACAAACTAGTTAGTACTGCCCCTCTTAGGTTGTGTTTACACAGAACCCTAAACTCAAAATAAGAATTTATTTTGAAATAACGTACTATTTCAAGACATCCCTTAACTCTTGTGGAACGAGGGTTACCGTGATGCCAAAATAGCGCACCTGTTATTTCAAAAAATATTTTGAAATAATGGGAGACTTGTTAAGATGCAGGGTAGCTTTTCGGGATACCTCTGGTATCCCAAAATAGCCGTGCAGTATAGATGTACCCTTACATAATTAATGTAACTACTGCCTCCTGATATGGCTAGTTATCACTCATCACCTTATACATGTTGGTTTGATCAAATTATCCCTATTATGTACTGTCAACCTGACCTTATCTTTTAGAAGGGGTGAGAGTGTTCCTCTTATCCTTAGGGAATGTTTTTGTACCATCCTTGATAACAGGATGTGCTGGTACCACTTGATATTGCAATGTGTTTGTGTGAGTACTTTGTGACTGGCACTTCTTAGGAATGTGTATTTCAGCAATATCAGCCCTGTTCTTGCCAGATTCTGTGAGCAGGTCCTGCCTCACACCAATCTCTGAGGCAAGGGCTTATGACCCCAGCTCTCTTCTTACTAAATAGCTACAAGATAGAAATATGAATATAGGATTGGATGATTTGTATTTTCTAGTTACATAAATACAGATTTTAATGGCTCATAATCTTATCTTCCGACTCATAAAGCTACTATCTCCCTCTGGCCCAAACAAACAAAAAACCCCAAAACCCCTGATTTTAATAAACAATCAAAAGATAGAGGAAGAAGCATTTCCTAATCCTATAAGGTAAAGTGATAAAAAGCAAGCTAACAGGATAATGAGATAAGGAAAACAGACTAATTGGTGATAAAATGTCAATATTCCAATAACTCTGACCCAGCAGTCCATTAGATTTAATTAGGCTGTCTCTCTCAGCAAGCAATAAGTCAGGTAAAAGACAAATTTCAAGGGAAATCAGCTGACTGCTGTGAAATACTCAAGGGTTGGTTTACCAAAGCTAAGAAAAGTCTTTGGGTAAATTAGGGAAGACCAAACACATGTTCAACAATTTGGGATTTGGAAAAAGATTAGTGTCTTAGATTACAAAACCATTAAGAGATTACTTATGAAAATCTAGAATTTATGGGGTATGTAGCTTCCTTCCTAGAAAATTGATTTACTGGGGTTTTAAAAAATTATCATCTCACTTCTTACTGGTGTTCCTGAAGAGAAATGTGTATGTGGGACCTGATTCAAGAAGATTGGTGCACTTGTTAAGGATGACATTCTTCTCTTAGGCCTCTATCTTGCCACTGGTAGCAGCTGGTGGGCTGCTGCATCTATATGGAACACCACTGTTTTCTCCATGTGAGCACAGCATTGTGTCCCTATGTCATCAGTTGCAGGATTAGCTTGCCTAATTCATTCTCCATGCATTTTCCCCCATACTGAAGTATATGAATGGGAAGTCAGAAAAGCAGAACTGATGGGCTAAGTGGGTGGGCACGGGGAAGAGGAGACATACAACAGCAGACAATCCAGGCTGGAAGTGTGAACAAGAATAAAAATTGAGTATCAGAGGGGCAGCCGTGTTAGTCTGAATCTGCAAAAGCGGCGAGGAGTCCTGTGGCACCTTATAGACTAACCGAAGTGTTGGAGCATAAGCTTTCATGGGCAAAGATTCTAAAATAAATCTATATGTGACTTGAGATTAAATATAGACATGCATGTGGACTAAACTTTTGCTAGCAGAATTAAGCAAGATCATGTGACTTTTGTAAAAAATAATAGCTGCTGTCAGCCTGATTAAAAATATGTGACAGACAAATATGAATGCCAAGTTTAAAGTCATTAATAGGCAAAACAAATGGACTGAAGAAAAGGAAAAAATTGTCTCAGTGCAAACCACAGCATCATAGCAAAAGGTGCACAGCACAGTACATGTTCTTTTCTCAAGTCTTTTCAATACAAACAAAAATTGCCATGTTTAAGGCAGGTGTTATGTAAAATGATGCTCATTTCTATTTACAAAATAATTTTATGAAATTGTGATAAGACATGAGCTATTTGAAAGGGCCACTTTCTTTCCCTGTTATTCACACAAGTATTGATGGCCCTGCTCTGGTCATAAGCAAGCAATAAATCTTGCTCTCTCCTTCATAAAGCATTCATGCACTGGTTTGGATGTGATTCTTTTGGGTTTTATACTATATGTTGTTAGATATTTTGCAGAAAGAGTACCTTGCTTTCTCTTTAACTGCTTTGTATGGCCACATTTAGTTTTGAGGTTTGTATTTCATTTTGACATTAATAAAATGACCTTCATCTTTTGTGGATTGGGGTCTATAGTCCTGAAAAAGTTCTGTCGCCTCCCTTTTTTTATGCAATAGCATCATTGTCTCTTGGAAGAGGTCAAGGTTACAGAGGGAGAGGGGATCTCTCAGGCTGAATAGCATGGAAGGCTTTGAATATTAGGACAGGTACCTTCAGCAGGACTGTGTCTTCAACAGAAAGCCTGGGTAGAGAGCAGAGTACTATGCTGATATTTTCGTGGAGCTGTGTACTGCTTAGCAGACACAGAATATTGGGTTTGATAACAGCTGGAGGTCTTTCAGGGTTTGTGGTTTCATTCCTAGAAAAGATAAGTTGCAATCATCAAAATCTTGAGGTCCCAAAGGCCTGGATTACTGTGACCGAATAGTATGGGTGACACCTTCTGGCTAGTCACAGATGAAAATGGGCATTTTTAATGCCATGGATATTTGGGGACCCAACAAAAATATGGATGAATCCAAAAGGGCTCCAAGTCTACTTTTATTAGACTTAACTACATTAAAGTCAATACTGTTGCAGTTGTACTAGAAAGACAGGTAGGTAGAAAAAGGGTAGGTTGAGAATGAAGAATGGACATTTCTAAGGAAACATGCGTGGGCTAAGAGTTATCTTCAGCATGGCAATGAAACTTTTCTTTCTCAGGTTAATAGATTTCAACACCAGAAGAGCCCACTGAGACCTAATCTGATCTGACAAAACACATAGCCTACCACTGCCCCCAAACAATTCCTACAGCATATCTTTTAAGAAAAATATCAAATCTTAATTTAAAAATGGTCACTGATGTAATCTGTTCCAGTGGATAATTACTTTCACTGTCAAAAATTAGATGCCTCACTTCAAGTCTGAATTTTTCTATTTTCAACTTCCAGTCACCGAATACATATCACACCTTTCTCTGCTAGACTGAAGATCTCATTATCAAACATTTGTTCTCCTTGTAGAGAAAGTGATACTTCTGGGTTCAGCCCAGACCAGTAAAGGGTTATGTCACTGCCTGCTCTGCAACTCACAGCCGGAACACCAACAGCAAGCACACAAACATGCAGGTCCCCTCCAATTACTTTCTGCTCCCTCCTCCCAGATTTCCCCCTCCCCTCTCCCACCCTCTGTCCTCCCCTCTCCCGCCTCCTTTTCCCAGTCTCACCAGAGTTTTAAAATGCATTTTGTCTGTAGACGCGTTATTTCAAAATAACTTATTTCGAATTAACCATTTTGAAATAAGATATTTCAAAATAATGCTGTAGTGTAGACATACCTTAATAGTCCAGTAAACCCTTGAAATATATTCTGTGAAAAGTAAGCCAGACAAGGCTCCTCTCTCCTGGAGGGGTATAGATGCCATGTTGTCTTTTCAAAATTCATTTACCCTGCTTCAAGAGACAGGAATGTTTCCTGAAAGTGCAGTCTCCATCACCCAAATGATTAGTACATAAATGGGACTTCCATTGTTTAGATTCCACACTGCTAATTTGCACTGGAGACAGGTAGATAGCTACCTTCCATCCTGTATGGGAGAGAACCTGTTTTTCTCCATGTTTAGTCACAGATTTTAAAGCATAACATCACTGAGTATCCATAATACCTCATATAGTATTAATGCTTATATTTCACAATGATAGCAATCACCAGGGTGTCACAGATTTTCAGAAAATGCCTCACTTGACATATTTTTATAAGAACATAAGAATGGCCATACTCAGTCAGAGCAAAGGTCCATCTAGCCCAGTATCCTGTCTGTCGACAGTGGCCAATGCCAGGTATCCCAGAGGGAGTGAACGGAACAGGTAATGATCAAGCGATCTCTCTCCTGCCATCCATCTCCAGCCTCTGAAAAACAGAAGCTAGGGACACCATTCCTTACCCATACTGGCTAATAGCCATTAATGGACTTAACCTCCATGAATTTATCTAGTTCTCTTTTAAACCCTGTTATAGTCCTAGCCTTCACAACCTCCTCACGCAAGAAGTTCCACAGATTGACTACGCGCTGTGTGAAGAAGAACTTCCTTGTCTTTGTTTTAAACCTGCTGCCCATTAATTTCATTTGGTGGCCCCTAGTTCTTATATTATGGGAACAAGTAAATAACTTTTCCTTATTCACTTTCTCCACACCACTCATGATTTTATATACTGTACCTCTATCATATCCCCCCTTAGTCTCCTCTTTTCCAAGCTGAAAAGTCCTAGTCTCTTCAATCTCTCTTCATATGGGACCCGTTCCAAACCACTAATCATTTTAGTTGCCCTTCTCTGAACCTTTTCTAATGCCAGTATATCTTTTTTGAGATGAGGAGATTACATCTGTATGCAGTATTCAAGATGTGGGCGTACCATGGATTTATATAAGGGCAATAAGATATTCTCCGTCTTATTCTCTATCCCTTTTTTAATGATTCCTAACATCCTGTTTTGTTTTTTTGACTGCCGATTGTCTGCAGTCAGTTGATTTAGTAGTTTATCATTTGAAGGTCCCATACCCATTCGCTATAGTTAAGAGCTCTTTCTCCCTTACCCTCTCACTAGTTTGATGGCTTTACTTTTTCTTTTTAGTAAATGCAATTGTCTCTGCCTGAAAACCAAGCTAGTCAAACAAGTCAATACACAATCCTTGTCTCAGGCAAACTGTGATTATAGATTGCCAAACATATTTTAAGAATATAATTCTAGCATATATTTATAATTCTTGTACATATCCCATACATACATCACTCAAAAGGATAAACAAGTTAATCAATGAGTTATTAGTTTTCAAACGATACATTACATGCCACCTTTTTGGTATATATCGTGACAACAGTATGTTATGTATAATAAATATTTCAGACCTCACAAGAGTTGCTCACAGAGTAGTAAACAATCATTGACCCTCTGTGTCACAGATCCTAATAGATTGCAAATAAGTCACCCCTTAACCTTTTGTTTGTTAAGCTAAATACACAGGTTTTTGAATTTGTCTTTGTAAGGCATGTTTTCTAACCCTTTAATTATTCTCTTGGCACTTTTCCAAACCTTCTCCAGTTTGTCAACGTCCTTGTGGGCACCAAAACTGTATTGCAGACAAGACACAGTATTGCAGCAGGGATCAAACACAGAAGTAAAATAACTTCTTTACTTCTTAGTTCAGATTCCCCTGTTTATGCATCCCAAGATTGCATTACCTGTTTTAGCCACTGTGTCACATCTGGAGCGCATATTCAGCTGATTATTCATCAGAACTCCTAAATCTTTCAGAGTTTCTACTTTCCAGGACAGAATTCTGTAAGTATGGCCTATGTTCCAAGATGCATGTATTAACATATAACCATATTAAAACACATTACAGTAGACTTCCGATAATCTGGAACCTATGGGATTTAGGTGGTGCCAGATTATCAAATATGCCGGACTATCAGGAGGTACTACAAGCAGGTTATATATATACTGTATACATTATATACTGTATATAAAGTGTTCTTAACCCTTTTATTGTACATACTGTATACAGTATACTGTAATGTTTTAGTTTTTTAAGCCTTTTTACCCTTTTGCTCAGTTCAGCTGCCGCTGTTACCTTGTGACTCATTTTTTGCCGAAGCTCACTCACTAGGCTCTTGCCATTTTGATGCCGGACTATCAGGAGTGCCGGACTACTGGATGCTGGACTATTGTAGTTTTACTGTATCTGCTTATGCCCTGTTCACCAAGAAATCGAGATTGCTCTGAATCAGAGACCTGTCCTCTTTATTATTTATCCCTCTGCCAGTTTTAGTATCATCTGCAGACTTTATCAGTGATGACACCAACATCACCTTAGTCTTTCTTAGATGCATCTTTAGACATCATCTATTTGCTTATAAAATGACTCTCTGGCTTCAGTTTGAAAGGAATGATCTAAGTAATTCCAAAATATTTCTTTTAATTCCAGCAGCCTCTTGGAAAAGTGACATAAGAATTTGATATTTAACATTGTTAAATGCTGAAGAAATGAGTTCAGACTTACATCCCTTGTCTAGGGATAGGAAGTCATCATTCAGAGCAACAAATACTGTCTCTATGCTGTCCTCTGGCCTGAAGTCTAAGAGAGAGGAATCCAGGCTACAGGTAGCTGACAGGTAGTGATAGAAACTGATGGGATTATTTTGTATGTTTCCAATTAGCCTGCTTAGAAAAAGAAATTATACACTGAGCAGCAATTTCCTGGTCCTCTAGCATAAAGTGATATTTTGTTGTGGTTTTTTAGTACTCAGACTAATTACACATTATAGCATCAGTAGTCAATTCCCCTCAAAAGAGTGTTGATCACCTCTGTCAAGAGAAGGTTCCAGGTGTTCTATATTTTCTTTTGCAATAAGAAAGGAGAAGATCAGAGTTGCAGGAAGTGGCCTTGATTGCCATTTGTACTTCTACGATTACTCCTTATATGAATGAGCTGAACAAATGTTAGGCAGATGGATTCCTAGTCTCTCTCTCAGCTTGTTTGTGTTGGTGACTGTGACGGGGTGGCAGGGTTTGATGGAGAAAGCCCTGCACCCTGCACTGAAACGGCGCCTGGCCCCAGCGCCACGGGAGGCAAGCGGCTGTGCTGGGCGTGCTCGGCTGCCGCAGCATGCGCATGCGCAGGGATTCCCTGGGCCGCTGCGCCAGGCGAAGGAACAGCGCATGCGCCGGCGTCCCAAGGAGAGGGCGCCGGCTTTGAAAAGCAGGATGCCCGGGCAGAGATGGGGAGAGGAGGCAAGCCGGAGGAGGAGGGGAGCAGCACCAGCGAGGAAGAAGAGATAGAGAGACTGACAGCGGGACGAGAGTCATGGTGGAGGCAGCGAAGCCAAGAAGAGGGAAGGAAGCAGCCCAGGACAGGGCAGAGTCGATGCCCACGGGCTGGTGAGTTGCGGTACGGCCCCACCAGCCGAACAGGTTGCCGTTGTGCCTGTTCTTAGGGTCCTGTGCTGAGACCTGGAGTGAGGGAGGGCCCAGGTCTCCCTTCCCTCTTGGCGCACGAGGAGCTTTGGACTAGCAAAAAAGACCGTGAAAAGACTGCTGTCTAGCACAGGGAGGCTCGGGATGCATGGGTTAGATGGAGACACCCAGTGAGGAAGTCCTCCCCCTTGGGGAAGGTCTACGACAAACTATAACAGGTGGTGGAGAATGTGGATGAGTCCTTAGCCCCTGGGTCTAGGGGTACGCGGGGGGGAAGAGAGTAGGAGCAAGGGGTTAGTGAGAGTATGGATCCAGCCAAAGTATTCGAATGGCTGGTGGAGCAACAGAAGCAGCAGCAACAACTACAGTCCCAGCTGCTTCAGCAGCAGGCCGCACAAACCCAGGAACAACAGCAGCAGATAGTGAGGGAGATGGTGGACCAACAGGAAAGATGGCTCCAGCAAGGGGCATCCCTGGGGCGGGCCAGCATCGGGGCCCCTCTGGGAGGGGGAGAAGGGTAGACAGGGGACGACACAATTACCGATAAGGCTAACAAAGATGGGGCTGTTGGATGACCCGGAAGCCCACCTAGTCACCTTCGAGAGAGTGGCTTTGGCAGTTCGCTGGCCAGAGGAGCATTTGGCCACCCTCCTCACCCCATATCTAACAGGACCTGCCCAGCTGGCCTACCAAGGCTTAGCTGCCCGGGACGCGCTAAACTATTATAAAGTTAAAGAGGCCATTTTGGACCAGGTGGGGGTTACCCCCGAAACTTTTAGACAAAAATTTAGATAAGAGCAGTATCCCGCTGGAGCCTGGCCTCGAGTAGTGGCACAGAAGTTGCATGAACTAGGCTGGCGCTGGCTTGAGCCTGATAAACGGGATAGTTCACAATTGGCGGACACCGTAGTTTTGGAACAATTTCTCCCGATCCTGCCGATGGGGGCACAGCAATGGGTGCGCAGACACCACCCCCCGACCCTGACTGATGAGGTGTCCCTTATGGAGGACTACTTAGCTGCCAAGGTCCCGGTAGGAACATGAAAGGAAGATAGGGAAGCCCGACCAGAACGAATGGTCCTCGGGAGAGGCCAGCAGCTCTGAGGCATGAGGGAGGCAGAACCTCGCATGGGCCTGGGTAGGGAAAGGGGGCGTAGAAACCCCAAAGACATAAAAGAAGGGTCCACGGAAGTCTCCAAGGAAAGGCTGAGCCGGACAGGAGAGCTAGGCTTGACCGTCACGGGGGAGGTAGCCCCCCAGAATTGCTGCTTTGAATGTGGGCAAGAGGGGCATTTCCGGAGGGACTGTCCCTTCATGGACTGCTCCTATGGGCAGACGGTGTCCATGGTTTGTCATGCTCCTCCACAAGAGGGAGCGACAGTAACCACTCAAGTAAAAGTAGAGGGAGTACCAGTGTCGGTTTTAGTGGGCTCAGGGTGTGGACAAACCATGGTCCGAGCCGATTTAGTCCCGAGTCCTGAGCCGGCCGGTTCCACAGTTTGGGTCAAGTGTGTACATGGAGATGTACAACTGTACCCAATGGCCTGGGTACGGATACAGGATGAGGATGAGGAGGTGGTGTGTCAAGTCGCCCTGGCACCAAGGCTGGTGTATCCGGCATTGTTGGGTCGGGATTGGCCCGGATTTTTGCGGGTTCTGAGAGCGTGGAGCCAACGGCAACTCCAGGAAAACCGAGAAGAATCTCAGGAGGATATGCTAGTCGCCGCAGGGTTAGGCCAGGAGCGCCCCTTGAACCAAGAGGAGGGGGCCGAGCCAGCTTGGGTCACCAACCGCGACTTTCTACAGGAGCAAAGAGACAACCCCTCCTTAATGCGGGCCTGGGAACAAGCTGGAGAAGAGAAAGCAGTCCCACCACAGGAGCGGCAAGGACCTTATTTTGAGGTACAAGGGGATCGCTTATATAGGGTTACCCAGGAAATGGAGGAAAGAGAGTATATATGACAATTATTAGTGCCCGCATGCTACAGAAACAAGATTCTAGAGATAGCACATGCCAACCCATGGGCCGGGCACCTGGGGAGGGAAAAAACCCTCCAACAACTCACTCAGTGATTTTTTTTTTTTTTTTTTGGCCAAGGATATATAAGGCCGCACAGGATTTTTGTGAGTTGTGCCCCTCCTGTCAGCGGATATGGATGCAGTTAGGCCCTAAGGCCCCCTTAGTTCCTCTCCCGGCCATGGGGGTCCCATTCGATCAGGTAGCTATAGATCTAGTGGGGCCCTTGGAACGCTCCAAGTCCGGCTTCCAGTACATCCTGGTCCTGCTAGACTATGCGACTCGTTACCCGGAGGCCGTTCCATTAAAAAACATTATGGCCCCAATGATTGCAGAGGAATTAGTCAAGATCTTCACCCAGGTAGGGATCCCTAAAGAGATCCTGACAGACCAGGGAACTAATGTCTCCTCCAGGCTAATGGGAGAATTGTGTAAGTTATTAAAAATCAAAACGCTATGAACGTCTGTATACCACCCTCAAATGGATGGATTGGTAGAGCGATTCAACCAAACCCTTAAGGATATGTTATGACGATTTACGGAGGAGGATCCCTGTGACTGGGATAAGGCATTACCTGCCCTCCTCTTTGCGGTGAGAGAAGTGCCACAATCCTCAACTGGGATTTCCCCATTCAAACTCTTGTATGGAAGGCAACCCCGGGGGGATTCTGGATCTAATTAAGGAAACCTGGGAAGACCCAGAGGCCCGGGTACAGGGGTCGGTAAATTATGTCTTAAATTTACCGGAACAGTTACAGAACTTAGGGGAATTTGCAAAAGCGAATTTGGTACAAGCCCAGGACCAACAAACTTATTATTATAATAGGGGAACTAAATTGAGGGAATTTAAACCAGGGGACAGGGTATTCCAGTTATTACCGATAAGGGAGTCAAAGTTATTAGCGAGGTGGCAGGGTCCCTTTGAAATAATCCAAAGAGTGGGGAAGGTAGATTATGAGGTATGGCTGATGGGAAAAAGAAAGGGGTCACAAGTTTACCATGTAAATTTGCTAAAGAAATGGAAAACCCGCGAAACCCTGATGATAGAGCCAGTGATAGGGGAAACGGAACTAGGCCCTTGGGCAGGGGAGGTAGGTAAGGATACGCCAATACAAGAAGGAAAAGAACTGACTCCTGTCCAACGCGAGGACATTGCAAAGATCGCCCGATCGTATGCAACAGTCCTATCCGCAACACCGGAATGAACCAAAACAGCGTGTCACCACATTGCCACAACCCCAGGATGCAAGGTATGTGACCCAGTATGGCCCTTGCCTCGGAAAATGTGGGACACAGTGAGAAAGGAAGTACGAGATATGTTGCGGTTAGATGTTATCGAAGAGTCCCATAGTGAATGGAGAAGCTCTATAGTACTGGTGCCCAAGCCGGATGGGTCAGTCTGATTCTGCGTAGACTTTAGAAAAGTGAACGCTATTTCCCAGTTTGACGCCTACCCTATGCCCCAGGTAGACGAATTATTAGAAAGGCTGGGAAGAGCCCAGTAGGGTTAAGTCTTTGTTAACCCTAGACTTAACAAAGGGATACTGGCAGATCCCCTTAATGCCAGCTTCCAAGGAAAAGACAGATTTCTCCACCCCTTTCGGGCTGTTCCAGTTCAAAACCATGCCCTTTGGATTGCATGGGGCAGCCGCAACCTTCCAAAGGTTAATGGACCAGGTGCTGCATGAACATCAGGGCTATGCAGCCACCTACATTGACGATATCGTGATCTATAGCGGTAACTGGAGGGAGTACCTACAGCACCTGCGGGTGGTGTTGCAGTCACTGAGTGGAGCCGGGTTAACCGCCAATCCTGCGAAGTGCCACATAGGCCAGCGGAAGGTGACGTATTTGGCTTGCACCTGCTCCCTCTGCAAGTAAATATGTAACCACTGAAAATTTCAGCAGTTACATGTTTACCAACCCTCCCCCCCCCATATTTTAACATCACTAAAAAGTATGACTGTATGCATGCATGAATATTTGAGCACTAATAAAGTCCACACAGGGAAGGTGCTAAAAATATTCCCAAAGTTGAGTCATTCCTAAATACTGTCTCAATTTTTTTCAGTGTGTTCTATGTTTTAACATCTGAGAGATTTGAGATTGTCATTGGTAATCTCTGGTAAATCACAGTTATTAAACTTTCTTTTTATCCCAGATGATCTGTATCCCTGGTAGCAGAAGAAGGAAAGATTTGGTCACCACATAACCACTGAAGTCTAGCACATAAGCTTTATACTTGGCTATGAGGTTGTGGTTTAGACATTAGATAGTTTAGTTTCATTTTTAAGATACTTAATCATTCAAATTGAATTTGATTGACTTTGGTAAAATTCTTTAGTAGTGAAACTATAATCAACTCTTTAGACTACTACTAAGAATTTACATAAGGATTATTGTTTTGGGTATTAATTTGAGGATGTAACTTATGTTAGCAGAGAATTCCAATACAAGATGAAGACTAACTTTGTTGATTTTTCCCATGGTTTGATAGTGCTTTACTCTGATTAGTTTTATATTATTAATAGTAACTTAGCTTTGAAAATATGTTTTATTTATTTTTGTTTTGTTTTATTTGGGGCTTAATAATATTTATAAGAAGATACTTAGGTCACATAAGGGCTGGCACAAGGGTTTTTCGTACCTTATGTGAACAATGGCATCCTCTGTCCCACAGTCAATATGGAGAAAAATGAGAAGTCTAGAACGAAATTTTACCTTCATTTAGTTGGCATTCAAAATGAACAACATACAAATAAAAATAAATATTGTATTGATTTTTCTTCTTTTCATTAATCCTAACATGATTATGCTGTATATTGTAAACTTCCCAGTAACTGACACTTTAAAGTTTTAACCCTTTTTTGAGCTGTATAGTGTTTCTGGTCAGTGCTATAAAAAGTTGCATTTCAAGTTGCAACTGTGTTCCTTCCAAAGGGACTGATTTTGGGGAAGCTATGAAAATCTTTAATCCTTAATACTGAATGAAGTCTGGTTTTGATTTGTAACCCTTTTGCATTGGGCCATTGATTTGTGTAAACTTGTAAACTTGTAAAATTTCAAACTTTGCTTTTCATGCTTTCACATATTGCACAATAAGTTGTTAGAGACAAAGTTTTGAAGCTATTTTGTGTTCTGTCAAGATGGTGGACAGTCCAACAAATCTCTCTTCCAGCATGAAAGAACGAAGATACATCTTTATAGATTTTAACTGAGAAGCTATGCTAGCAACAGAAACTGGAAGAGTCAAGACAATTTGAAGAGCAATGAAGATATTGGGAAAGCTGTCTGTGAGTCTGAGTTAACAGTAAAGTATTCAGAAACTAGGGCTTTATTATTACTTGAACAGTAGTAATCTACAATAAATATACAATCTTAATCTTACAAGTACTTATGATTCTTTTACAATCTTGTTAAAATTTCTCACCAAATTTTTCAAGTCCAACACAATATAAATTCTTTGTGAGCACAAGCGGCGAGGAGTCCTGTGGCACCTTATAGACTAACCGAAGTGTTGGAGCATAAGCTTTCGTGGGCAAAGACCCACTTCGTCCTCGCCGCTTTTGCAGATTCAGACTAACACGGCTACCCCTCTGATTTGTGAGCACAGTGTCTTTGGGATCAGGGCTTGTAACACGGCAGAACAGTTGTTGGAGGTCACTGACCAGCCTTCACTAAGCTACAAGCAACACTGACTCAACTGTATGACTGACCAACACTGGGCTACTGAGATTGACTGAACTGGCAGATCCCACCCTCATGTAATTTGTCACTCCTTAAAGCCTGGTGCCCTAGGTAGCTGTCTACTTCACCTATAAGGGCAGCCAACCCTGGGTCATATTTCATTCAAACAGTAGGGATCTGGAATGGGAAACAGTCTGTGTCAACCTAAAACCCTGACTAGCTCACCATAATTAATCTTTGTTCTCACAAACATTGTGCAGTGAATTGTTCACAAACATCTTAGAAACCAAAAATTATTGGAAAATAAATTTTCACACAATGAATAAACTTGATGGGTTTTGATATCTTTGGACAATTATGAGAGAAAACATATAATTAAATAAATCAGTCTTTACAAATTCAGTGAGAACTGCACATCTATGTCTGACAGATTTTAGCATTTAGATTCTGTTTCAAGCAGTTTGAATAAAACAATATTTGAAAAGTAACAGCACAATTCAATCTAACCAATATGTGACAGAGTAACCCATCTGAGAAAACACTTTGCTGATAGTTACTGAAATCTGCCATTTGTATATCTCTGATGTACATTTTAAACCTCACACAACCTACCCAAAAGGAAGATTATTTTTAACAGTTAGCTGAAACAGTTTATTGATTTCAAGTGATGAATAACAATTACTGCCCAGCTTATCTGCACTGAGCAGAGGAAATTCCCTTTGCCTATTAGCATCTTTAATCTAAACAGCACATGCTAGAAAAGGGCTGAGTGTATGTAGGAACTCCCAACCCATATATGTTTAATTGTAATCCACAGCTGTTTAGCTATGCATGACTCCTTCAGCTAGGTTTGCACTTCTGTTTCTAGGGTGCAGTAAGTTAGTGGCCCCACTGCAATGCCCAGCATTGCTCTCCCTGTTATCTAATTTAGTGCATGGGCACTTTAAAAAGGCTTTCTAATGGGTTACTAAATTATTTATGTATCTCAAAGACTTAATAAATTTACATATGGTGTTTGCAGTCTTTGAAAATATCACTACTCCTCTGCAAATCCACATCTATCACCTATTGCTTGCTTAACGTTTCCTTTTATACCGTTTTACATAAAGACAATCGAATGCTTTGGTATTTCTAAAACTGCCAGTTATTGCAGCAAATAAAAAAAACAGCAAAAAAAAAAAGAAAAAATGTAGTAATTTTAATCAAAAAATTTAATCAGTTTTGTTTGGCACTAACAAATCAGATTTGTTTGGGCTTACCAGTTATATGTAAAATGAAATCTGTAAGAACTGTGAATATATTCTTATGGCCCCTATCACTTACTATGACCACATTTAGTGTTATTTACTTCAAACCAAGTTTCCCCTTCTGTTATTTATGATATTTACTTAAAATACGATCGAGTAAGTTACAATGTTTGTACTTTAAGCAAAACAGTGTTTTACTTTCTAACAGAAAATGTGAATAATAAACATCTGTTTACAAAATGGAAAATGGACTGATGCTGAATTTTGTGCCTGTTGGAAGTATTTTGAATTTTATACATGACAGTACATTTTGTTAATTCATCTACATTTCCTCCATATAAAGATAAATTCAACATCTATAAATATTCAAAAGGAAAATGTTTTTCCTTTGGGTTATATAATTCATTCTTTGGTTCTACCTAACCAGTATCCACATTGAGATAAATTTTGTGAAGAAAAAAACAGCTATTACCAATGCAAGGCTTAAAGCTAGTATTCATGACTGAGAATTATGTTTTTCTGTAGATATGTCTGCATCCATTTATTTTGCTAATCCTTCATGAAAGGAGCTGAAGAATTCTGAAGATTTGCACTTTAAAAGCTTAATGAATTTTGCTGAATAAAAAATTGGAGAGTGCATGTGGCTGTAACACGTTTTGTAGGTAGGAGGCTATTAAGCATACTGTAGTCTACGGTTATAAATCCACATCACCTAAATCATTAGTCTGTATAGAGAAATACTGTGAATTCATAGAAGTTTACTTTTTACACTTTACTTTGAAAATTCTTTGTATCATAAAACTGTATATTAACCAGGGAAGGCATATCGCTGTACCCTCTGGTGATAATGTTTACATTAGAGGATATGAAATTATGGACTTATAAAAACATTATGGCTGTGTCTACATTGGCATGATTTTGCACAAAAGTGCCCGCTTTTGCGCAAAAACATGCTGCCTGTCTACACTGGCGGGGAGTTCTTGCGCAAGAACACTGACGTTCTAATGTGTGAAATCAGTGCTTCTTGCGCAAGAACTATGATGCTCTCGCTCAGGAATAAGCCCTCTTGCACAACTGTTCTTGCGCAAGAGGCCAGTGTAGACAGGCAACATGAATTTCTTGCAAGAAAGCCCGATGGCTAAAATGGCCATCGGAGCTTTCTTCTTAAGAGAGCGTCTACACTGGCACGGATGCTTTTGCGCAAAGCACATCTCTTGCGCAAAAGCACATGCCAGTGTAGACGCTCTCTTGCGCAAATACTTTAATGCAAAAACTCAATTTTTAATTTAGTTTTAATTTTGGTGAACAAATTTCAGCCTTTGGCTTGCTTATAAATTGTTGACTGCTTATTTGATATTTGAGCTACACAGTTTGACTAAGTTAGATGGCATAGTCTTTAAGGTGCCACAAGACTCCTTGCTGTTTTTGCTGAAACAGACTAACACTATATCAGAAGTCTAAGACATTAAAGGGCCACTGCGGGTGTAGTCATTGCCTATTATTAAGGAGGAGTTTTCCAGAATGTCTGTTGATTTGGTAAGGCCTTTCTCCAAACCTTCCAGGAATGGGGACAAATTTGTTGTAGTGAATTCTTCCACCAGACACCTTGAAGTAACAGCTCTAATATATAGGCTGAAACCACAGCTACTGTCCTATTCTCCATTTTTAGCAGAGTGTGGAAATCTTGTCTGATGATAGTACAAATTTCACATCTGTAGTTTCCAAAAAGTTATGGGAGTTGTGTGGAGTAATGCATAAATAGGCTGTCTCATTGTCATCCAGAAACTAATGGTCTGATGGAAAGATTTAATGGAGCATCAACAACTATGCTGAAGAAGTATGTTACCAGGTGAGACAATATTTGGGTGTGTTTCTCTCTCTATTTTGTTATTCACGTGCAGGAGAGTATACCAGCCTGACAGCATCATTACAGCAGAAGTAACAATGTGCCACAAGATACAATGAAAAGAATAACAAGTGTTTGGGTGTATGAGGTTGTTAGCCAGGGTTTTCTGTTAAGAACTTAATTGAATATTAAGGGTTCTATGAAATAAATGTTAATATTTCCCTAAGGAAGGAGGTGTGCAGGGCCTACGTACTGAAAAGTACTTCTTCACACATCACGGAGTCAAGCTGTGGAACTCCTTACCAGATGACATTGGGAAGCCCAGGACTATAACAGTATTCAAAAAAGAGCTAGATAAATTCAGAGGATAGGGGCATAAATGGCTATTAGCTAGGATGGGCAGAGATGGTGTTCCTATCCCCTATTTGCTAGAAGACAGAATACTGGGCTAAATGGATCTTTGGTCTGACCCAGTATGACTGTTCTTATGTTCTCAATCTAGACTGTGTACTTCTGTGCTACATGAAAAATTGGATATATATCATAATTAAATAAGAAACATTACTGGAATCAGGAAATCCAATCCTCCGCTCATATTTTTAGAACATGGGGTTACAAAGCCTTATAACAAGGTATTGCCAGTTGGTCTAATGCAGTGGTCTCCAACTTTTTAACCACAAGATCACTTTTTCCATTTAAGTGCAATGTAAGATCTGCATTGTAAGAGGGGTTTTAGGGTGCAAGCTCTTAGAAGAAGTTTGAGTGCACGGGGACTCATGTCTGGGGCGGGAGGTTGGGTGCAGGAGGAGGTTCAGGGGTTCAGGAAGCAGGCTCTGGCTGGGCACCATTTAACTCAGACAGGGTGGTGGAGCAGTGGGGTTAAGGCAGGCTTACTTCTGCCCTGGCCCTGTACCATTCCTGAAAGCAGCTGGCATATACAGCAATGGCTACGTGGCGCCATGTGCTGCTCCTCATCTACAGGCACTGACCCACAGCTTCTACTGGCCATGGTTCCCCGTCATTGATCAGTGGGAGCTGCAGGAGTGGTGTCTGCTGGCAAGGAAAGCGTGTGGAGACCCCCTGCTCTGCCTTTCTCAGGGGGCTGCCAGCCACTTCCAGGAGCAGTAATTATCACAGGGTAATGACTCTAGTCATGACAGGTTAGGCATTTTAGAACTCACTACTCAAAGAATTAAATTTAAGCGTAAGAGAGAAATGAATATTATGAAATGCACAGACCAGTAACATACTTTGCAAGCAGTGAAAGAAGTAACAACAACTCACATATATGTTAGGTTGGGAGATGAGAGGACAGTTGGTGTGTGCGAGAATGACAGAGACACACACACAGGCTGCATCTAGACTGTCAAGATTTTGCGCAAATACTTTTAACGGAAAAGTTTTTCCGTTAAAAGTATTTGCACAAAAGCGCGTCTAGATTGGCACGGATGCTTTTGCGCAAAGCGCTTTGCGCAAAAGCATCCGTGGCCAATCTAGGCAGTTTTACACAAAAAGCCCGATCGCCATTTTCGCCATCGGGGCTTTTTATAAAACAATTCTGGGTTGTCTACACTGGCCCTCTTGCGCAAAAGCATTTGCACAAGAGGGCTTTTGCCCGAGCGGGAGCATCATTGTATTTGCGCAAGAAGCACTGATCTTGTACATTACAAAGTCAGTGCTCTTGCGCAAATTCAAGCAGCCATTGTAGACAGCTGGCAAGTTTTTGTGCAAAAGCGTCTGCTTTTGCGCAAAAACTTGCCAGTCTAGATGCAGCCACAATGTGTGAGTGACAGAGATTTGGATTGTCAAGCTCCCTCCATCCCCTTCTCTCTGTGTGGAGATGGGGTACAGGAGTGGGGGGAGGAGGGACACTGACATCAGACCCCCCTCTTCTCCCTCCCACACCCTACACAGCAAGCAGGAAGCTTCCAGGGGGGCAGCTTCATGGCAGAGGACAGGAGCAGCATGACAGTAGGTGGAGGGGCAACTGAAGTGCCAACGCTTGATACTTTCCCAGCCAAACTAGTCAGTCAGAAGCTCCAGGATCTACTGGTAGATCCCAATCTACTGGTTGGTGACCACTGGTCTAATGGTTGGCATTATTGACTTTCTACTCACTGCTTCTGTGGTTGAGGTTCCCCAGTCTTTAAGGGAATCAGGCTGTTCCCACTGCACATGGTCCCATCCCAGGATCCTGTGGTAGTCAATCCCTGAGTAGGAGACTTCCCATTAGGAGTTTACATACACTGCACTGTTGCTTCTTCAGTTTGGGGCATAGTCCCTGTAGTCCAAGTTCCACTTATCTCTAGTAATGCACCCTCAGAGACCCTGGGCAGCATCCTACTTCTGTCCCAGATTCCTCTGGATTTGGCAACCATAAGTTTGGCAGGGTCAGAACACCCCACAAGGTCTCTGTTCTTCAGTCACTTGGGTTCTTCTTAGGTTGAATGCTCCTAGGCCTCTTTCTCTATCTCCTTTGGCAAGGAAGATTGTGGGTGGTCCATGGTGGCTGCTTCAGCTGGAAGGCTAGTAGTCCTTCTCCCTCAGGCAGGAAGACACTTAGCTGCTGCTTCTTAACCAGTAGGCCCCAACTGAACCAGACTTCCTCCTTTTCATTCCCCTCCAGGCCTGACACTGGCTGAAGGTACAATAGGACAGGGCTAGCTGAGCCCAAAGGCTCTCTTTAATCGCTTCCATCCTGGTGGGTGGTTTCTCTGCTTCACCACAACCCTCAATAAAATTATAGACTCTATTTTGGGTCTTTTGAATCAAGTATATCATCTTGGGGTAGGGCTGACAGAGAGAATCTTAAAAAAAAACAGGCTTGCTAGTTCAGTTATGAGGCTGATATAGTACTTAAATCAATGACAAATGAAATTGACAGGCTAGCTCAGGATATAATGTTAATTGTGCAAAGTGGAAAGATAAATGCATGGGTAAGGAAATATTTTGCACAGCTTATGGTAATCATATATTACAAGTTGTAGAGGGAATACACAAGAATCTTCAGGAAAACAGAGTCCCTAGTTTAATTAAAAGAAAACAAATGGCCAAATGGTATCATCATAATTGCCTAGGTAAATCCGCCTGTAAGTTGGACCTCTGTTCAGATGTGTAAACTAATTCCATTTAATGGTATCAGGACGTTTAGATTCATAACACCACATCCCAGTGATGATGCCAGTCTTCTATATGGTTTTTTTCTTGTCACTGCCTGTATTTAATCCTTTTGGCCAAGCATTTGATAAACTGGCAGTTGTCTATTCAGTAAGTTACCTGGAAGGAAACTTTTATAAAGAAAGCCTGGAGATATTAGAGCTTTCAGTATATCATAATGAAACCAGGCTTTGGACAATCTTTCATGTGGCCTATTTCTCCATAAAAGGGAATTTATACATATGCCAATGTTATGGTTGAGATAGCAACTCTGGCTTGTGGATTTGCTAGATTGAAAGAAGAGTCCAACAAGATCTATGAGCTAATTGCTACTTTATCTTGCCTGGTCTGACACACCCAGTTGCATAAGTTGGTTATGAGAAGGGCCAGTGTGGTAATTAACCATAAACACTATCAATATGGATCTCTAATGTATCTTGTTACTGATAATAACTTCCATTTTACAACCCCTAGAAAAAAAATAGAGTACAATGTTAATATTCCTGTCTCAATTTGGGAGAAAAAAACAACATTGATGGCATTCCAAAAGAAATGGACCTTGATCAATACATACCCCAGTTGAAGAGCCAAATAAATATTTTATCTCTATGTTTAAAAGTTATTAATAAAAAAGATACTCATATCATACAAAATAGCCTTGTCCGAAGAACAATAGTATAACCTAATTCATAATAATTATTCTGATATATGAATAACTCATACATGGTTAGAAATTGGATTTAATGTTTTTCTTGTATTAATTATATTACTTGTATCAATTATGTTCTGTTACTTACAGTTTGTAACTGTAGCTCCTTGTCCTTCCCCAACACAGTTTGCTAACTTAATTAATCGTGTTATATATGTACACCTTCAGTAAACAATTAGAAACTAAAATCAGATTGTAAGCTTTTAAGGACAGGGACACCATCTTTAACTGAGCTGTAAACAGATTAGCACACTTTTGGGTGCTTTAAAAATAAAGAGCAACAATGATAATAATCCCTACTCCCACATCCAATCACACACCAATGCCTGATGTACCACTCCTTTCTGAAAGTGACTCAGGGGAAGAAAGCAATGTAGTGTTACGGTACTTTGCTAAAGTAGTCTGAGTCTACCAAGTCTGTCTGAACACAAATTGTACTTCACCGTGAAATCAGAAGTGATTCAGAGTTCTCATCTCTCCTATAATGAGAGATGCTAAAAGGTGAACAAATTGCCTCAGGATAAGTGGCTATGTCCAAGCTGTGCCGAACCTAAACTAATGGGATGGTGGAAGAAAAGTGGCATATTTCTGCTTCCCCAATATCGAGGCCACTGATGGACAAAATGGGCCCCAGTGTAAATTAAAGGGGCCTGTAAATTATGTCACTTTCAGTGATGGATTGGACACAGTGCTATATTCTTCAGAAGCTAGCATAATATCAGCTATGTCAGCTTTCCACCAGCTCAGGTTTTCTCCATGCCAGGGGAACCCCATCAGCAATTTAGGGCTGATTAATGGTTCCTTTTTTTGTACCACTTTGGCAGCATAAAAAGATGTTAGTTAGGGATAAGGATTCTTCTGTCCCTTTATATCCAGATTTAAATATAATCTTTTGGTTTTTTGCACACAATCTCAGATGGCACAAGTTAGTGGACAAACAAAAGATAACAATAAAAAACAGAGTGATCAAATATGCACCACATATGCCCATCACTGAAGACACGTAGTCTCCCTTCCAAAATCAAGGGCGGACAACCAGGACGTTACTTTTAGAAATAAATGATTTCCTAGAATTCTCTCAAAGCCTTTGAGCTCCATCGCCATGATTTGACTAATACTTTCAGACTGTATTCCTCTGAATTGCCTTTGTGGAACCTCATTCCTGCTAATCATATGGAAACTGGCTCTTTACATTTAGAGTAGCAGGATACCTGATGAGAAAGGAAGCTACAACTATAAAAAAAAAAAAATCCTCAGACACAAAGCAAGAATAACAAAGTCCAAACAGGTAAGAATAAAAAAGCCCGTCTAATAACATATTCAATATCATTTAAAAATAGAAGATTTTTAAAAAATGTGTAAAAAAGGTTTTTACTAAAAAATTACCCCATTTCTTCCAAAGCAGTAAGTCTGTGGTTTTACCTGATGAAAGAAGCAAGTTCATGAAAGAGTGCCTGGATTTGTCAGAAAAATAACTTCCTTCATAAATGAACTCAGATTCAAGACCCATATTTCACCCTATAAAAATCAACATTTCTCCTTCCAGGTATGTATCCTCTATTATCTGAGTCTGACAGAGATACTGGAGAACTGCAGAAAACAATTTTGCTGAAAATATTTGAACTCAAAGCTCATCTGGTTACCAAACTCCTAGAGACTCTGCAGTCTCTTCAGTGACCTAGGCAATATTTTAATCAACTCGCTCTCAAAATCAGCAAGTCTAACCATGCAAGATTGCAATACTTGAATATACAAGCACAATTTCTGCTGGCATGAGAAGAGCGTATTTTTAGTATAGCAGATCAAGAGGAAAAATCAAGTTGGATTATGGAAACAGCTGCCACAGAGAGAACCAAATAAGCTGACGCCACAGTTTTAATATGAGGGGAAGTAACAGTTTACCAAGAAATCTATAAACACCCTTGAAGAAATAAAATTATTTCTAGATAAACTCTGTCTTTCTTTACTGGAATCAGATGACAAATCAGTTTTAGAATCCTAATTACAACAAGAGAGACAAAAGTCTCAATGTCCAATGAAAAAAGAAAAGCATCAGGGCCAGATGGCCGGAAACAGGAGCTCTATCATGCAGTGCAGAATCTCCTAATCCCCAAAATGGAAAAAAAAATCAATTAGTCTCTAAAAGGATTTGGCCCTGAGGGTGATATTCTTTAAACCTGATAACTATTTAAGATGCTTCTTATTATACCATCCTATAGTTCTCTTAAACATGGGCTATACAGACTTCTGCTTTACAATGGGAGAATATTTTAACTTAATCTTAACTACTTCACTTTAGTGAAGATTAATAATACTTCACTATTTTTGAACAGGATATGATAGGGTGGGTTAGAATTACAATTTCTTTGTAGTCAAAATTCAGTGTGCCATTTGTTGTTAACCTTTTCATCACAATGACCCTATATTACAAGAGCAAAATGTTTCAGGACTCACTATATCTCTGTGTTAGTTATAAAAAGAAGGAACACCATTATCGTTCCCTGTGTTTGATTTGAGAATCCATGTGCTACCTGGTACAGGTAGTGGATGAATTGGGGCAGTGGTTTCAGCCCGTGCAGTAGCACCCAACAATATGCAATGAGTCAATGTGCCATGGATCCTATCCCACTTAGTGAAAAAAGGATTTAAAAAACCCTCAATACTATGAAGGCCCTGGGACTCGGGTGTGGAAAGCTAAGGGATGTTATGGAAAAACTTCTTTTCTCCCACTAATTCCTGCTGCTGCCATCCCACGCCCACCCTTCCCTTGTCCTGGCTTCAGTATAACCCTGCTCTTCTTCCCTTCCCTCCATTACATTTTGAGGAGAATAGTGCCTTTACCAGGAAATAAGGGCTGTCCAGATGGGTAGGATAAAAGAGGAATCAAAACCACCACTCTCAACAAAGCCCCCTCCCATGCTAGAAAAAAACCAACACATTTTAAAAACATCTGCTGGATTTTTTCAAAGTTCAGAGTTTCACAGAAAGCTATCTTTAACACCAACTTTCCCTCTGGCAACCTCTAACCAAAAGCAGCCATACATTCTCCCTATGACCGGTGTTCCCTCTAATTTTTCCCATGCATGTGTCACATCAATTTTGTTACATGCACCAATATGGAGGTGATGTATAACATATCGCCTCCATATTAGTGCATGTAACAAAATGCATGTAGTAGTATGCGGTGGGGGGAGGGGAGGAGTGTAGGAGAGGGCTCAGGGCAGAGGCACAGGATTATGGGGCAGGGGTGGGGAGTGAGGGCTCCAGCACTGAGATGGCGTTGAGGCACCCAGGGCTAGGGCAGAGGGTTAGTTGCAGAGGGATGGCTCTGTCTGGACAGTTCTGGGCTGGGGCTGAGGGACTCAGGGTTCAGGCTGCCCACGGTCTATGATGGGAAGAAAGGACTCCCCGCAGCTCTCTCTTCCTGCAGCAGCCTCTGGGCTGGGAGGGAGGTACTTCTCCCCTGGCTACAGCAAGTCTGAGGAAGGGCATCTCTCCACCTGCCATAGCAAGCTCAGGGCAGGTCCATGCTTGAGTCTACAGAGAGGGGTGCCTCTCCTCACCAAAGTCCATGCTAGAGGAGAGGCATATCTGCCTGCTGCAGCCCTAATAGTGCAACCTCGCAGCTTAGAGGAATCTTAGCCTATGAGCACAATAACATGCAGCTGCAAAAGATTTGGACAAATCCAGATAGATACAAGGGTATATTTTTAGTCTCACATTAAAACAATTGAAAAATCTCTGATACAGAATTTTGGGATAGGGCAGAATGAGTTCTGTCTGCAGGCTGATTTCTAGATCATAAATATTTGTGTGCTAATTGAGTGCAATCACTAAAAATTAAATCCTTGGTTGTAAATCAGAAAAAAAATGGATTCAAGTTCCTACACATAGTTTTTCAAAAGTGCTCAGGACTAGATTTTCAAGTGCTCAGCACCAGATCTGAGATTAGATTTTCAAGAGGGAGTTGGTGTTCCAAATGAGGCATCTAAGTAACAGTCAGATTTTAAGAACTGCTCTGCAACCAGTATGAAAATCTTGCTAAGGACTACACAGGGCTGCCTCTGCTCTTACTTGTCATTCCTTGGCAATTATTGCCAGATTATCATCTATAATATAGGATACCTCCATACTGTAGTTGGTAGTATGCTTCCCAGCACGGGTAGACAGACACACACTAGCTCTGTCTGAACTAGCACACTAGAAATAACACTGTAGCTAAAAATAGCAGAGGAAGCAACTTGGACTAGACTTCTGAGTACAAACCTGCCTGGACCCACTAGGTACATATTCAGGCAGTTAGCCCAAGCTGTTACCCGTGCCCCCCCATCCACCAGCTACACTGTTGTTTTTAGTGTGCTAGTTCAAACACAGCAAGCAGGTATAATTTAGGGTGACCACCTTACAAAATGCAGAAAATGGAACACCTTCGGGAGCTCCACCTCCTCCAGGGCCCGCCCTCTGCTCATCCTCTTTCCTTGAGGGCCTTGTCCCCAGGCAGGCTGGAATCCAGAGTTGAGCATTGGTAAGAGCTGCCTAGGGAGCCCAGGCTGTCCAGATTACCCACCCGCCTTAGGCAAAGAGTGGGGAGAAAAGAGCTGACATCAGCCTGTGTCCCTGCCATTTTGGGCACGCTGCCCATGGCAGGTGGATATAGTGGTGCTCCCCACAGCTTTGGATTCTGGCCTGACCAGGGGCATGGCCTCATGGTGAGCAGGAGCTAAAGCCAAGCTCAGTCTCCTCCTACCATCACCACTACTAGGGAGAGACTGGTGCTGTTCCTGAGCCCAGGACAGGCACAAAAAGGAATTTGGGACAAATACATCCATCCAATCCAAGACCAATACTTGAAAAATATATTTCAGGACTGTCCTGCCATAGTCACCTAACTTTCTGTCTACCAGCAGCAGTGTAGCAATACCCTCAGAGGCTATGTCTACACTGCAAGGTTTTTGTGCAAGAAGTCTTTTGCAGAAGAGTTCTTGTGCAAAAACTTCTTGAGCAAAAATGCATCCACACTTTAAAGCGCATTGCAAAAGTGATGTGTTTTTGCACAAGAGAGTGTCCACACTGCATGTTCTTTTTCCCATAGCGGTTTGTTGCACAAGAAACCCCTCTGGAGCATCCACACTTGCCTTTTTGCATAACCGCTATAGTGCAAAAGGGAGTTATGCTTCGTAGAAGGAGGTTTACCTACACTGGCAAAAACCCTCGGTTCTGTCATTTTACTGCTGATTTACTTGTGCAAAAGCGCATTTGAGGTGTGGACGCTCCACAGGTTTTTGTGCAAAAATGGCCATTTTTGCACAAAAACCTTGCAATGTAGACATAGCCTTAGTGACTATAATTCCTTTTATATAGAAAGAATCCCCACTTCATTTTACCAATAATCAAGAAAGTCCTAATGGAATTCAAGTTCCTGTCATGGTATGCTTTAATGGTGATACAGGAATGCTTCTAGGCATTATTTAACAGTTTCCATCAGGTGGCTCGTAAGTCTTGAGCTGTTTTTTAAAGTTCTTACAAAAAGAAACCTTGGCACTCTAGTTATCCTTCAGATATGAAGATGATCACTTTAGATTATCAGTGGCAGGCTACATCTAGACTGCAGAGTTTTGTCGGAAAAAGATACGCAAATTGCAAACCGCAAATTGTGTATCTTTTTCCGCTTTTTTTTCAGAAGAGGCTTTTCCAAAATTTAGCCTGTCTACACGGTGCCAAATTTCAGAAAAACCTCCTCTTTCAGAACATCCCTTATTCCTCTCACCAAGAGGAATACAGGACTGCTGAAAGAACACGCCTGCTTTTTCAGAAACTGTTCCTAAAAAGTGGACACATTTCCTGGACATGGCAGAGCTTTTCCGGGATACCTCCCGGGAAAACTCTGCATTCTAGACATAGCATTTGGGGTGACATGCTGTTTCTTGGAGGGAACTCTTTGGAAGTGACACCACCTGAGGAATAGTCTGAGAAGCCAGGAGGCTGGAGAAGCCACAATAAAGCTGGAGTTTTTAAATTAACCTTGTATCATAGAGAGATCTTTTTATGGCAGATGATCTAGACACAATGAAGAATAAAACATGGTGGCAGCAGTAATTGAATCAAGACAGAAGAGATCATTTGAGGCTGCATCGCAGAGAGCACAATACTTCTGGATGTACATGGTTTGTTTTACAAGACGGGGCTGATAACAGAAAATGGAGGGCTGAAGCATTCAGGGACATTAAACCTGCAAGCTAAGAATGTAATTCAGGCATAGAATTGAAAAGAGGAATTTAACCACTATATAAATATTTCTATGACAGATAAAGGGAATGCTGTGTAAATCAATTGTTTTTTTACCTGACTGGAGAAAGGGGGAGAGAGATAAGTAGGACTTTGTGCATGGAAATCCCAAACTCAAAGCATCTCAGAAGCAATAATGGGTTGTTATGATACTCTTCATAAACCCAGGAAGAATGAAACTGTGGAAAGATCTAATTTCTTTACTCAAGATCAAGCAGCTGGGGAGGGCATAGATGAACACAGCACCAACTTGCAAACACTAGCAGCCAGCTGCAATTTTGTAAATATTAAAGATTCACTGATAACAGAGAGGAGAGTGTGGGGGGTACACAGACTTGAAAATAGGAGAGTGGTTGCTGATGGAAGCTGACTTAACTTTGGGAAAAAGCTGGGAGATATCTAGAGTTGCAAAGCTATCCAAAGAGAGGATCAGAAACCTGGAAGGGCAGTCAAAATGTACTGTCTGTGCAATATATAACAAAGAGAAATCTAAACCTTATACAACATCAGTAGATTACAACAGTTCAGGTACATGCAAATATTGTGGCAGAGAACATTTAAGACAGGAAGAAAAGTGCCTGGCTTATGGGGGAAATTGCTGTATCTATGATGGTTGTCATTTTGTAGCCAGAGAGAGGAAAACCAATTCAAGTAACATACAAAGAAACTGAAGAGAGTAAGAGGGCAATATGTAGGTGACTGAACAGCTGGTAAGCACAGTGCAAGAACATCCTAATGGCACCAGAAACAGTGGTATACAACCAGAAGAAAGTGATAAGATTTCAATTAGATCATGACACAAACTACAGCATTATCCCAATCAATCTGGTGAACCCATACATAAGGTCGGAAAAGACTTATCAGCTTTTAACAATGTACAAACATATATCAATAAGCCCATGAAGAAATATAAAATTAAATCAAGGAATCCAAGGAACAAAAAGAAATACAGACTGAACTTTGCAATCTTAGAGTTTGTCCTGGGATTGGCTGACCTTGAACAGCATTTCGTCGGCTCTTGTGCCCTACCATCCTTCCTCATCTCATGCTACATTGATGACATCATCATCATATGGACCCACAGAAAGGAGACTTTTGAAAAATTCCACAGGGATTTCAACTTCTACCCCACCATCCACCTCAGCCTGGACCAGTCCACACAAGAGATTCACTTACTTGAAACTACAGTACAATTAAATGATGGTCACATTACCACCACCTGGAAACTACCGACCGATATTCTTACCTACATACCGCTAGCTTCCATCCAAAACACATCACACGATCAATTGTTTATAACCAGGCCCTAAGGTACAACTGGATGTGCTCCAAGCCCATAGACAGAGACAAACACCTACAAGATCTTTATCAGGCATTCTTAAAACTTAAATACCCACCTGGGGAAGTGAAGGAACTGACTAACAGAGCCAGACGAGTACCCACCTGGGGAAGTGAAGGAACAGACTGACAGAGTCAGATGAGTACCCTGCTTCTTGAAGACAGGCCCAACAAGAAAAATAACAGAATACAACTAGTCATCACCTACAACCCCCAGCTTAAACCTCTCTAATGCATCATTGACAATCTATAACCTATCCTGGAAAATGCTCCCTCACTCTCACAGGCCTTGGGAGACTGACCAACCCTTTGCCTACAGACAACTCCCTAACCTGAAGCAAATTCTTTCCAGTAGCCACATATCATACCTTAGACACGCTCACCCAGGAACATACCCCTGCAATAAACCCCATTGCCAACTTTGTCCACACATCTATACAAGTAACACCATCACAGGACCTAACCACACAAGCCACAACAACAGAGGATCATACAACTGCATGTCCTCTAATGTGATATATGCCATCAAGTGCCAGCAATGCCCCTTTGCCATGTATATTAGCCAAACTGAATAGTCTCTACGACAAAGGATTAATGGACACAAATCAGATATTCAAAATGGTAACACAATGAAATCTGTAGGGGAACATGTTAACCTGCCTGGGCACTCATTAATGGATTTAAAAGTAGCCACTCTTCTACAAAGGACTTTTACAAGCCAACTACAGAGAGAGCGTGTGAAACTGACCTTCATATGCAAATTTGATACTGTTTCCCTTGGCCTGAACAAAGACTTGAACTGGATGTCCCATTATAAAACCAGCTTTCCTTACATTCAACACCCCATTGACATCAAAAGCTAAGTATGAGACAATTCCAGCCCACTCAGTTAGTCTCATTAGCACTAGCACTACAATTGACAGGTATTTTTGGTGCCAAAGGACTACTCATTTTTTAAATCAATGACTAAGGGTATGTCTACACTAGCTCATTAGTTCGAGCTAGGTAGGCAAATGAGGGAAACCAGAGTTGCAAATGAAGCCCGGGATTTAAATATCCCGGGCTTCATTTGCATGTTCCTGGGCGCTGCCATTTTTAAATCCCCCTTAGTCCGAACTCCGTGCCCGCAGCTACCCGCGGCATGGAGTAGGTAGTTCGAATTAGAGATCCTAATTTGAACTACCGGTACTCCTCATTCCACGAGGAGTAACAATAGTTCGAATGAGGATCTTTAATTCCAACTACCTACTCCGTGCTGCGTGTAGCCGCGGGCACGGAGTTCGGACTAAGGGGGATTTAAAAATGGCAGCACCCGGGAACATGCAAATGAAGCCCGGGATATTTAAATCCCGGGCTTCATTTTCAACTCCGGTTGCCCACATTTGCCTACCTAGCTCGAACTAACGAGCTAGTGTAGACATACCCTAACATAGCTACTCCTCTGAGACTAAACTAAGGAGTTAGTTAGATATGCTGGAGGGGAGAGAGGGGGTCTAGAATGATCTAGACAAATTGGAGGATTGGGCCAAAAAAAATCTGATGAGGTTCAACAAGGCCAAGTGCAATTAGGATGGAAGAATCTCATGCATTGCTACAGGCTGAGAACTGACTGACTAAGCAGCAGTTGTTCAGAAAAGGACCAGGAATTACAGTAGACAAGAAGCTGGATATGAGTCAACAGTGTGCCTTTGTTGCCAAGAAGTCTAAAATCATATTAGGCTTCACTGGTAAGGAAAACTGCAACAAATCGAGGGAAGTTATTATTCCCCTCTATTTGGCATTGGTGAGGCCACACTTAGAATACAGCATACCGTTTTGGTCCCACTGCTAAAAAAAGGATATTGGCAAATGCTCAGCAGAAGGCAATGAAAATGATTAAAGGGCTTGGACACATGACTTATGAGGAGAAGCTGTAGGAATTGGACTTATTTAGTTTGCAGAAGAGAAGAATGAGGTGGGGATTTGATAGCAATCTTCAACTCCTAAAGGGGGGTTCCAGAGAAGATGGAGGTAGACTATTCTCAGTGGTGGCAGATGACAGAACAAGAATCAATGGTCTCAAGTTACACTGGGGGAGTCTAGGTTGGATATTACATAAAACTATGTCACTAGGAGGGCGGTGTGGCACTGGAATGGGTTACCTAGGGAGGTGGTGGAATCTCCATCCCTAGAGG
The DNA here is from genome assembly GCA_019425775.1 of Rafetus swinhoei. Classification (NCBI taxonomy): domain Eukaryota; kingdom Metazoa; phylum Chordata; order Testudines; family Trionychidae; genus Rafetus; species Rafetus swinhoei. The sequence goes on from CM033449.1 coordinate 47,241,513, forward strand.
TTTTTAAGTCCAGGTTTGACAAAGCCCTGGATAAAATGCTTTAGTTGGGGTTGGTCCTGCTTTGAGCAGTGGGTTGGACTCGATGACCTGCTGAGGTCTCTTCCAACCCTAATCTTCTAAGATTCTATGAATTTAAACAAGCTCAGATTAAGAGTAACCATAGTGCCATACACTGAAATTTAATTTTGGACAATTAGAGAAATGCCAACACCCAGTGATGTTAAAGGAGTCCAAAGATTTTTGGGAATGGTAAATTACTTAGCAAAGTTTTGCAGACATCTAACTTGAGAGCTGTGAGATCCTGAGTGTCATGTTATTGGATTTTAAGGGCAGCAGCCAGATCACTGCTGTGCCCACGGGGGGTGAGGGGGAGGTGTTTGTCCCAAAGTCTGTACAAAGGGGCCCTGTGAGGTGTCAAATGAAAGCTTATGTTCTACTGATTTTATGTACGCTACTCATGTACTTGTGTGATGTTTGTATGTGGGGTTTGAATATGGACTCTATGCTGATACTGGCCTGCACTGCCTGTTGTAAAGAAGGAATGTCCAATGAATGACTGTGCTAATTAGCACAGACCCAAGGACAATGGCTCTCGAGATGCCCAATACACACCTGAGGAATGCATCTGGAAACCTGCAACCAATCAGGGTATAACGTCTGCCAGCATGTGAAACACAGACAGGTCACTTGACCATGTGTCCCGCTCTGGTTTGGAAGACCCCAGGAATGGGTATAAAATGCCATGAGGTAGACTCCATCTTATCTTCAATCCTGCTACTGATCCCAGATGCAGCCTTGCAAGGGACAGAAAGCCGGGAAGGATCGTGGACCTATCCTGACATAGGATGCACACCAGAGACTTTTATGATCACTGTTTATAACATCTCTGCTGAGAGCCTGCATCAAGAACTTGGTGATTCAATGCATGTAATGTATTCTTCTTAACAACCTTACTCTCATACTTTTCTTTCTTTTATTAATAAACCTTTAGATTTTAGATTCTAAAGGATTGGCCCAGCATGCTCTTGTGGGTAAGATCCAACGTGTAAACTGACTGGGGATTTGTGGCTGGTTCTTTGGGACCAGAAAGACCCATTTGGGGTAGGTGAGATTGTGTGCAGGCCCGGGGCTGATTGTGGCACAGGGAGAGCTGGGGTGTCAGAGGGGTTTTGCTCGTGAGGCTTCCTGCTGGCTGGATTGGCAACTGGAATGCTTGTGTGTGACTGGTTTGTGGCTCATTTTGGAAAGTTCTCCAGTTTGGGGCTGTAAGAAGCCCTGGTTTTGAACAATTCACCCTGAGCGGACATCTTCAGCTGTGCCCAGACCCGGCCCGGTCCGTCACACTGAGATAACAGACACTTTATGGAAGTAGATGGACCAACATGAGAAATTATTCCAGGAAACAAAAGAGATGATTGGGAAGTCTCCCATTTTGAAATATTATAATGTAGAGCAAGGGTGAGCAATAATTTTTGATGGGGGGGGGCCACGCCAAGATTTTGGAAAGTGGTAGAGGGCCGCACTCTTTCATGATATTAACGGAGGAGGTGCGGGGTCTAGGATGGAGTTTGGGTGCCAAAGGGAGCTTGGGGTAAAGGACTGGGGCACAGGAGGGAGACTGGAGTCTGGGAGAGAGTTGGGATGAAGCAGGCGGTTGTGACCTAGGGCAGGGGACTAGAGTGCAGAGGTTTGGGATGTGACCTAGGGTGGGAGGGGATTGTCATCCAGGGCAGGAGATTGGGGTGCCAGATCTGGGAGTAAGATGGGTGTAAGAGGAGAAGGGAGGGTTTGGGTATGTTGAGTGGAGAGGGGATAGAGAGTTGGGGCAGGAAAGGGCTGGGGTATCAGAAGCTGGCTATGGCCAAGAGACTTACTTGCCAGCTGCCAAACTAGCCTGCTTGTCTGCAGCGCTTAAAATGTTTCCCAGCCAGCCTGCTTGCCTGGCCATGTGCTTCATGAATAACTGAGCCCAGGAGAAGGGGTGTAATTCTTCTTAGCTGCCTGTTACTTCAACAAGCAGCTCCCATTGGTTGGTTTCTGGTCAGAAACCAGCCAATGGGATTGTGCTGGGGACGGGGTAGCTCCTAAAACTTCCCCTTTCCCCTCCAGTTTTAAAACAGAAATGGAGCCCTGCAGTCGCGTTTCTGCATGGCGTGTGGGGCGAGCAGGGGATCCTGAATGGGGCTCCCCGATGCCTCCGTGGGCCGGATCTGGTGGCTTGGCAGGCAGGATCCGGCCACAAGGCCGTATTTTGCCCAGGCCTGATGTAGGGAAACCCCTGAAGGTGCAATGTGAGATAGCTGAATTGGGAGTAAGGGCTACCAGTCGCCATGCTGCAAAGGGGACAATGCACCAAGATGCTTAGAGTGGACCATATTGTGACTGTGGAGATACGAGATGCAGATTAAGTATTGCCCGAGTATAGACTTGGTGTTGGAGGACCACCATGAACTATGCATATTGGCCAGAACCCAGCAAGGAGATATCTATAGAGGCTGAAGTAGAGACAATAGAGTACAGAACTTATCTATCTCAGAAGAAAGACTGAGATAAATATAGAGAGGTACAGAGCAAGTAGAATACTGTAGACACTGATATTCATCATCCTACAAGGATGGCCAGCAATGAAATATCAAGTATCTAAACAGATAATACCATTCTGTCAGATAATAGATGAGTTAAGTATACAGAATGGCATTATATTTCAGGGAGAAAGGTCACTTATTCCAGGAACTCCTACGAATGAGATTATACTTGTCAAATCAAGTGTAAAAATGTAATAAGAAAAGCAAAAAAAGATTTTGAGGAACAGCTAGCCAAAAACTCAAAAAGAAATAACAAAATGTTTTTTAAGTACATTAGAAGCAGGAAGCCTGCTAAAAAACCTGTGGGTCCCCTAGGCATCGAACTATAAAGGCGCAATCAAGGACGATAAAGCCATTGCGGAGAAACTAAATGATTTCTTTGCTTCAGTCTTCACGGCTGAGGACGTTGGGGAAATTCCCAAATCTGCACCGTCCTTTGTGGGTGATGAATCTGAGGAACTGTCCGGATTGAAGTGTCATTAGAGGAGGTTTTGGAACAAATAGAAAAACTTAATGTTAACAAATCTCCGGGACCGGATGGCATTCATCCAAGGGTTCTAAAAAGAACTCAAATGGGAAATGGCTGAACTATTATCTGTGGTTTGTAACCTATCCCTTAAATCGGCTTCCGTACTAATGACTGGAAGGTAGCCAACGTGACACCAATATTTAAAAAGGGCTCTAGAGGCGATCCGGCAATTACAGACCTGTAAGTCTAACTTCGGTACCGGGCAAATTAGTCGAAACAATAGTAAAGAATAAAATTGTGAAGCATGTAGAAGAACATAATTTGTTGGACAAAAGTCAACATGGTTTCTGTAAAGGGAAATCCTGTTTTACTAATCTACTAGAGTTCTTTGAAGGGGTTAACAAACATGCGGACAAGGGGGATCCAGTAGATATAGTATACTTAGATTTCCAGAAAGCCTTTGACAAGGTCCCTCACCAAAGGCTCTTGTGTAAATTACATGGCCATGGGATAAGAGGAAGGTCCTTTCTTGGATTGAGAACTGGTTAAAAGACAGGAAACAAAGGGTAGGAATAAATGGTAAATTTTCAGAATGGAGAGGGGTAACTAGTGGTGTCCCCCAAGGGTCAGTCCTAGGACCAATCCTGTTCAACTTATTCATAAATGATCTGGAGAAAGGGGTAAGCAGTGAGGTGGTAAAGTTTGCAGATGATACCAAACTGTTTAGGATAGTCAAGACAGAAGCAGACTGTAAGGGACTCCAAGAAGATCTCACCAAACTGAGTGATTGGGCAACAAAATGGCAAATGAAATTTAATGTGGATAAGTGTAAAGTAATGCACATCGGGAAAAATAACCCCAACTATACATACAGTATGATGGGGGCTAATTTGGCTACGACAAATCAGGAAAGAGATCTTGGAGTTATCGTGGACAGTTCTCTGAAAACTTCCACACAGTGTGCAGCGGTCAAAAAGGCAAATAGGATGCTAGGTATTATTAAGAAAGGGATAGAAAATAAGACCCAGAATATCTTACTGCCCCTGTATAAAACTATGATACGCCCACATCTTGAATACTGTGTACAGATGTGGTCTCCTCACCTCAAAAGATATTTTGGCCTTGGAAAGGGTTCAGAAAAGGGCAACTAAAATGATTAAGGGTTTGGAACGGGTCCCATATGAGGAGAGGTTAAAGCGACTGGGACTTTTCAGTTTAGAAAAGAGGAGACTGAGGGGGGATATGATAGAGGTGTATAAAATCATGAGTGGTGTGGAGAGGGCAGATAAAGAAAAGTTATTAGTTCCCTAAATAGAAGAACTAGAGGACACCAAATGAAATTAATGGGTAGCAGGTTTAAAACTAATAAAAGAAAGTTCTTCTTCACACAGCGTGTAGTCAGCATGTGGAACTCCTTGCCAGAGGAGGCTGTGAAGGCTAGGAATATAACAGAGTTTAAAGAGAAGCTAGATAATTTCATGGAGGTTAGGTCCATAAAAGGCTATTAGCCAGGGGATAAAATGGTGTCCTTGGCCTCTGTTTGACAGAGGCTGGAGAGGATGGCAGGAGACAAATCGCTTGATCATTGTCTTCGGTCCACCCCTCTGGGGCACCTGGTGCTGGCCACTGTCGGCAGACAGGATACTGGGCTAGATGGACCTTTGGTCTGACCCGGTACGGCCGTTCTTATGTTCTTATGTTCTTATACATAAAATGTATTTGTTACATCTGGGAACTGAAGGCTGATAAAGTGAGTCACAGAGACCATATGCTGGTGAACAAATGAATGAGCAATTACAGATGTTCATGGTTCCTGTGAAGGGATTTCCAGTGCTCAAGGACATAGAAGCTAGCTGGGCTGAAGCCTCAGCCAACCCTAGCTACTTGGAACACCCTAGCTATTCTGGAAGGAGGAGAATAGTAATAGAGATGTAGCCGTGTTAGTCTGGTCTTGCTGAAACAAAAGACAGGACCAAAGTGCTGCATAGTCCTGTCTTTTGTTTCACAAAGAAGGAGAGACAGCGGAAACCCCAAGATTATCAGCCTTGGAAGGAAGGTAGTAAGTAGCCCTGAGGAACTAAACATTGATCTGATTGTGGAACTGTGGTTTAACTTGATGGCTGTGTCTATACTGGCGCGATCTTGCGCCAGAGCTATGCAAATGAGGCTCAGCGTGGAATATCGCCGAGCCTCATTTGCATAACTAATGAGCCGCCATTTTTGCAGAAGAGGCTCTTGCGCAAGACGGAGCTGTCTACACTGCCCCTTCTTGCAAGAAAAACTCTTGTGCAAAGCCGTTATGCCTGAAAATAATCAGCATAACAGCTTTGCGCAAAGGGTTTCTTAGCAAGAAGGGGCAGTGTAGCTCCGTCTTCTTGCGCAAGAGCCTCTTCCGAAAAATGGCAGCTCATTAGTTATGCAAATGAGGCTCGGCGATATTCCACGCTGAGCCTCATTTGCATAGCTCTGGCGCAAGATCGCTCCAGTATAGACACAGCCAATGTGTTTCAGAAGGATCCTTGCTGACTCAGTGGCAGATATACCACCATAGACAGGAACCAAATCACAGTCTATAAATACCATGAACTGGTGGAGTAAGGAGGATCCAGGTCCCTCCAGCTTGGCTGCTACCCCTCCCTTGGATGGTGGTCCACTTCCCTCTGACCAATAGGCCTTACTGCCCTACATAGAAGGGTAGTACTACTGATTCTGATCAACTGCCCCTCAGCAAAGGTTAGTCCTACTTTGACCATGCTGTCCTGCAGCAGAGGGTGGTGCTATTGACTCTGGCTACATAATCCTGCCTAAAATGGTGATCCTATTGACTCTGGACACTAGCCACATTGCCCTGCACATTGCCTCTGGACACTAGCCACATTGACTCTGACCCTTGAGCCATGGTGCGCTGGGAACTAGGGATATTGTGGTGGCTCAGGAGAGTGGGGTGTTTAGACTGCCTAAACTCTATTCTAATTCTTCCCCACAAAACTGATAACCCCTGGTGGGGTGTACCCATCCTGAAAGAGGTGGAAATTAATGTGTGGCTGTGGTTTTTAGTTTTGTTTGAGGCTATGCCCTTTAATATTTTTTTAATTTATAAAACATCCTAACTTCTATTTGGTTCAATACAGTATTATAAGTAGGTTTGACTGAGCAGCCTCAAATCTTTTAGCAAAAAGGATCAGATTTTACATTTGATTTGTGGACCTTTTAACTAATGTCTTTGACCTTACTTTGAAAAGAACCTTCAGGATGTTCTGACTTGGGTCATGGCAGCATTAGAGATGAAGCTGATCTTAGTTTGATTTCTATCTTGTTTTGTGCTTGCTCACACTAAAAAATGTTAAATTAGTTTACCTGAGAGCCCATCAGTTAGGACTCACTAAGGTAAGCACTACATGATGAAGCTACAGAAACATTTATGATCCAAAGGATAACAGGTTTTAAGGCCTGTTGCTATGAAATCAGACCTAGGGTTGTTTGTTGAATCTTATCTAGACTTCAGAGAAGAGAATGATTAAAGGACTGAAAAATATATCTTGTAGTGACAGATTGAGCTCCCTAAATCTATTTAGCTCAACAAAGCAAAGTTTAACAGGTGACAGAATCACAATCTATAAATACCAACATCAGGAACAAAATCTGATAAGGAGTTTTTCTAGCAGACAGAACTATAACAATGGGTGGGTAGTTAAAGTAGACAAATTCCAACTGGAAATAATGTGCAAATTTTTAAGAGTGAGGGTAATTAATCATCAGAACAATGCAAGGGTTATGGTGGATTTCCCATTACTAACAATAGTTCAATCAAGAGGTCAGACTAGATCCACCACAGTCAATAGGAAGATGGTGGATCAACTCTGAACCATCAGATGCTTTTGAATGGATTTTATTTACTTATTATTCTCTCTGGTGTAGATCTTGACCAAGAAATTCAGACCTTAACAAAAAATAATTAACTACCCTTAGAGCAGATGATCACAGTGGTCCTTTCTGTTTGTATAATCCATTAATGATATGGACACACAAAGCTAAAGTGTTATGGGCATGTGTAACCCAGTAAGCACTCACCACCACAGTGTCTCCCGTTTGATACTTGGGGAACTAGCTCATTTCAGCCCTGGAATACCCCCTTCTGACCAGTATCTCCCCTGCTTTATCTGTTTGTCTGTTCTCCACCTTGTATCAGGACCCACATCCCTCCCAGTCTGCGGAGCCCTTCCCTGCCCTGTTGCAATGCCTCCACACTTTGGGGTCTTCCCTTTCAGGGAACCCTCAATCCCCTTATGCCCACCTTGCTTCAGTGACCCACTGCCAATCATCATCTAGTTTGCCCTCAGGGGCAAACTGCAGACTGAAATGGCCACTCATAGGCAAGAAATGAGGACCTACTACCTTCTTCTGTCCTGGTTGTCTCCCTGCAGCCCTAATACACTCAAACCTTGCCTCCGGCCCTGCAGCCTGGGAGTGAGGTCAGGCCAGAGCTTCCCCAACTCTGGCTGCTTTTCCCCAGCACTGGTCAGTCATAGGAAGCCTCTAGGTTCCCTGGAAGCCAGGTCTCTCCTACTCTACAGCTGGAGCAAGACTGAGTGTTTTCCTGCACTCCAGCAGCCTTTATTTATATAGCCCCCAGCTGGGCTCTAATTCACTGCTGTCTACCACAGCTGCTTGCTGCACAGCTCCATCCTTCCCCCAGGGCTGGATTTAACCTTTCTTAGGCCAGTGTGAGGCAGACACTGAGTTACAGGGCCTAAGAAAAGGCATGCTCCATGCATGGAACTAGCATACAATGGAGTGAAGAGTGGATTGGGTGTTTTCAGTAAATTGTATAATAAACAGCACTAAGATCTTAGTTGGGAGCTGAGAACAGGCATGTTCAGAGAATGAACCAAGCATATAATTATTTAGAACAGGCATATCTGGGGTACAGAGCAAATGTATAAGCACTGAAACCACAGAAGGGAGAGAATAACACTTACTGAGATGAACGGAGCAATTCACATATCTCACGGCTATTGTTTCAAGCTGTATTAATTTCCATGGGGTGTTCTCAGTTTGCTAAGAAGTGTCAATGAGATGAATGTGCTACTTTACACCTCCCCAAGCTAGATTTCCACACAGGGACATAAAGAACAGGACTATGTAGCACTATAAAGACTAACAAGATGGTTTATTAGGTGATGAGCTTTCGTGGGCCAGACCCACTTCCTCAGATCAAATAGTGGAAGAAAATTGGCACAACCATATATACCAAAGGATACAATCAAAAAATGAACACATATGAGAAGGACAAATCAAATTTCAGAACAGAAGGGGGATAAGGGGGGGAGGTAAATGTCTGTGAGCTAATGATATTAGAGGTGATAATTGGGGAAGCTATCTTTGTAATGGGTAAGATAATTAATGTCTTTGTTTAGACCGAGGCGTAAAGTGTCGAATTTAAGCATGAATGACAGTTCAGAGGATTCTCTTTCAAGTCTGGTGTTAAAAGGTCTTTGAAGCAGTGCTACATAGTTCCATTTTTTGTTTCAGCTACACCAGACTAACACGGCTGCATCTCTATCACTATAGGGACATAAAGATGAGGGGAGCTAATGGCGAGAGTCATATACCCATCTGCACTGACATGGGAAAATACTCACTGCATCTTTAAAGTAGGAGCCCTCAAGCCTGTGATCCCCTCTCTTCCTCCTCCTCCCCATGTGTTTGTGGCTAAAGAGTCCTTTGAGAGGTTTATTTTCTATGAACATACTATTTTTTTCAATTGTAAACAGCAATGAAAGAACTATGAAAATTTCCTACCACTATTGGTGGAAGTTCTCAATAACAATGATTTCTTAAAAATGAAGTTCACAATAAACATCTGTTCTAGTTTCTCTAACTAGCCCTAATATTGATAGGTTTAATTGAAAGAAGGATAAAGCAGTGTCTTCCATTTTCAATATATAGGTAGCTAAATTAATTATAGATTCACAGAAACATAGGGCTGAAAGGGACCTTGAGAAACCAACTCTATGTGCTAAGGTAGAACAAGGCAAACCCTAGATTATCCCTGACAAGTGTTTGTCTAACATATTCTTAAAATCCACCAATGATGGGGATTCTGCATCTTTGCTTCAAAACTTATTCTGGTGCTTAATCCCTGAATAATTAGAAAGTTTTCCTTGCTGCAGATTAAGCCCATTTTTGTGTGTGTGTCCTATCTTCAGTGGACAAGGAGAAAAATGGCCACAGTCTTTATAACAGCCCATAACATATTTGAAGACTGTTATCAGGTCCTTCCTGAACCCTATTTTATTAGGACTAAACATGCCCAGTTATTTAACCTTTCTTTATAGTTCAGGTTTTCTAAATCTTTCAAAATTTGTATTGCTCTCCTCTACAATCTCTAATTTCTCCACATCTTTCCTAGAGAACAGAACAGAGTTATCCACTTGAGGTCTCAGTAGTCCTGAGTAGAGCAGGACAAATATCTCCCTTATCTCCCATACAACACTGCTGTTAATTCAATCCACATTATTAGCATTTTTCATGACTGACTCACACTGCTGATTCATATTCAGTTGATGACCTACTGTAATCTTCAGATCCTTTATAGCTAGTACTACCACCTAGCCACTTATTCCCCATTCTGTAGTTGTGCATTTTATTTTTCCTTCCTAAACTGAATTATTTTATTTGATTTCAAAATCAGTTCTCCAATTTGTCAAGGTAATTTTGAAATCAAATCCTGCCTTTCAAAGTGATTGCAACCCTTTCCAGCCTGGTGTCATCTGCAAATTTTATGAGCATACTCTCAACTCCATTATCCAAGTCATTAAAAAACTATTGAACACAGACTCAGAAGTGATCCCCTGAAGATACTCCTCCCAGATATTCCTCCCAGTTTGACAGGGACCTATTGATAAGTATTTTTATTATGGTATTTCAACTAGTTATGCATTCAAATTATATTAATTTCATCTACATCACATTTCCTAGTTTGTTGATGAGAATGGCATATGGGACTGTGTCAAAAGCCATACTAAAATCAAGATACATAATCACTACTACTTCCCACCAATCCAGCAGGCTAGTAATCCTGTCAAAAAAGGAGATTAAGACTGGTTTGGAATGATTAGTTCTTGACAAATCCTTGCTGGCTATTCCTTACAATCAGGAGCCGCTCGAGGAGAGCTGCCGGCAACTGGTGCCCTAGGCAGAATGCGCGATCGATGCCCCCACCTCCATAGCCCTCAATGGCGTGACATCATCATTGGGCACCACGTTTAACACGGCGCCCTAGGCAACTGTCAAGGTTGCCTACATCCACGGGCCGCCCCTGCTTACAATACTGTTATCTTCTAGATCCTTTACAAACTGGGTAATAATTTGTTCCAGAGTCTTTTTAGGTATCAAAGTTAGGCTGACTGGTCTAAAATTCTCCAGGTCCTCTTGGCTCTCCTTTATGTATATTCTTCTCTAGTCCTTTGGGACTTTACCCATCCTTCATGAGCTGTCAAAGACAATTGCAAACAATTCTGAGATTGCTTCAGCTAGTTCCTTAAGTATCCTTAGATGAATTTCATCAGGCCTTGCCATTGTAAATATATCCACCCTATCTAAATATTCTTTAATCTGTTTGTAAAACTGAAGGACCCAGGTCATCAGCAGGTCAGATTGAACATACAACCTTGGAGACTAAAGCCATGTGTCTCTACCACATGAGCTAAAAGCCAACACTTCTTAGTTAAGGCTGTAAAGCAAACTTCACTGTCCCTTGTCAGTGGTCTCAGTACCTCTGGGTTACATGTTGTTTCCCTATTTTGGCTTGTATTCCTACTCTCTTGTTATTAATATTAACTGCATTAAGTATATCAGTCTACTATTGGATCTGAGAGAAGCTAGTTTCCTCTTTAAGAATTCATGATGAGTAAATTTAAGTATTGCTTAAATTGACATTGGCAACTTGTTATTAGATTGGCTTTAATGAACTTTCAATTTGTCAATGGAAAAACAATGGCAGTTAGGAACTTCCAGGTAGAGGTAGGAAAAGCCATGGTATTATTCAACTAACAACAGTAGTACCTTAGTATTAAAATGATTTGGTGAGGTGGATACCAAAGGCATAGAAAATTCACCTCAGTCCATAAAGGGTCTGTTCAAAGCACTGGTCCTCTCAGCATTACCCTGAATGCTCAAACAGCTGCCTCCAGCTCCCCCACCACACCTGCTTCTGGTGGGAGGCTGTAATGATCCATGAGAACCATCGCTACTCCTCACAGCCAGAGTGAAAGGGCTCGAGGACCCCACTTCCTCTGTGGCTATTGGAGCACTTCCAGTCAGAGAAATCCAGGCCTCATGATTCTCCATGACTGCTGATGAAAGACAGAGGAGGTTGGGATCTATTCATTCATGTGTCTTTTCAAGGGGAGGAAGGACTGAAAATCATAGTACTGCCTCACCCACTCAGGCTGGAGAGAAGACAAGTAAAGACCCTGCCAATGTCCATTATCTACTCCAAGATTGGGGAGGGGGGAGAGTGGGATTAAAGATTACTGATTTATAAAGTCCCTAAAGAGAGTTCATTTGGACCACTATAAGCCAGTGATTTCCACAAAGTATGAGGAATTGGAAGCCAGAAGATTCAGTGTTGTTTTCCTTGGAGGCAAGCTAGGCATTTGGAACCTGGGCTGAGCTTTTCCACTGCAGAAAGTTTGGGGTCTTAGGATTCATTATGGCTTCTCCTTTCTGTACTACACCATTAATATTAAACTATTATACAAATTACGTTATTGGGTCATTTGCAGGGCCTAAGTGTTATGTAAAATCTCAACCAGCCTTGGAACTTCTCTGTTGTATTCCTGACTTGCTCTTTAAGAAAGGCTCTCTTAATCCCCCCTATAACAATTATCACTGCAGCATATTACAAGATAAAAAGATAAGAAAGAAGTAATTTGTTGTGTTCCACATGAAATTTTCCTCGCTTGTATCTCAATAAGGAATGCTCATGTTCCCTCTTTACCAGGCACCAGAGATAAGCTAGCTGTCAAAGCTTGATCTTGTGTCATGAGACCCTCTCATTACTTGATATTTAGAGCTTGCTTAACACTATTTGAAATAAGCACTAAAAATAAGAGCACTATTTCTAGATTGACTATTGAATTGTGCTCTGTGCAAAGGCTGAATGCATCACATATATTTAATTTTCAGCATTTTAAAGATCCATCCCTGAAAACAAGTGTGCAGATGGGATCTCAGAGCCTGCACACTGGAAACTTTGAGAGTGAAAATGCACAATCTTTTGGCAGTTTTTATATTACATTTCATAGGATGTTTATAGAAAGTATCTGACAACATTAACTTATTTAATGTATTTTCAAATAACCTAAGTCATTTTAAATAATTCCTGAAGTGCTGTCATTATGCTGTCAAGCTCCATGTCATTTTTTATTAAAAATGAGCAGTAATCTTTTAGCATTCTGCATGCTATATTTAATATCGCTCACAGGACTGGGATCATAGTACTACCCCATGTGCTCCTTACCCTCCTTCTTGATGATGGGCCTGGTAGAGGAGTAACTCATTCAGCAGCTTCATTGGTGTGGCAAGATAGCCTTTTAGGACTTCTATAGACTGAGAATTTGGTTCCTTTCCTATGGCAAGTCTCATTTTTTATTTCCTCCCATCTCCCAAACAGTATGGTGCAACAGTAAGTTTGTGCTGAGGAAGAGAAATGTCCATTCCTCAAGAGAAGAGCAACTGTGGAAGGCAGGGCAGTATCTCTTACCTTCTTTTGGGATGCAGATAGGTGCAGAATATGGAGAGGCAGATTAAGACAGCACTTCCCCAAATCTAGGTGAAATCATAGTTTGAATGTTATAGGAAGGAGTGCGAAGAACTAGGAAACTTTAGATTTTATTTTATGAAGAACAGGTGACTCGGTTTCCCCCTTTCACTGCATTGTTATTCAGTTGGGTGCAGAGTTTAACTATATCTGATGAGGAAATGTGAAAACGATGAGATTTTGGAAGCATGAAAACTTTGAACTATTATACTGATATAATAGATGTTATGGCACATGGACTATATTAATGACTGTTTCATTACTGTAGTTAGTTCTGTAACCCAGAAGAGAAAGGGCAATTTTTATTTAGTCCTAAATTGCACACAGAATATGATCCAAGAAGTAAAGATAACAACCAGTTCAACTAACCGTGACCATCCTGGAATTACATTTAACATCCTTGTAAGGAGAAAATACCAAAGAGACCAACCACAGAGCACTTAGCGTCAAAAAGAGAAATAACACAAAAAATGAGAAAGCAATCTGAACAGATATGAAAATGAACAGTCACAAGAGTGAAATGCCTGCAAGCAGCATGGAAACTTTTAAAAAGCACAATAACACAGGCTCAAAACAACTGAATACCCATTAATAAAAAACCACCAGTGAGTGGACCAAAAATTAAATCATGGCTAAACAACGGAGTAAAAATGGTGGTTAGAAGCAGAAAGGCATTCTTTAAAACCTGGAGGTGAATCCTTCTGAGGAAAACAGAAAGGAATATATACTCTGACAAATCAAGTGTAAAAGTATTAGGCTAAAAAAGAATTTGAAGAGCAACTAACAGGGACACAAAAACTAATAGCTAAAGATCTTTACATCAGAAACAGGAAGCCTACCAAATAAGAGAGGGACCACAGGATAATGGAGGCTAAGGAACACTTAAGGAAGAGAAAGCCATTGTGGAAAAGCTAAATGAATTCTTTTCATTGATGTTCACTGCAGAGGATGAGAGGGAGATTCTACACAGGAGCCATTCTTTTTAGATGAGAAATCTGAGGAACTGTCCTCCATTGAGTTGTCAATGAGAAGATTTTGGAACAAATGAATAAATTAAACAGTATGCAAACTCCTGATGGCAGCAGGGACAATGCCAAAGACAACTGCAACGTACAGGCAGACCATTGGCACACCAGGACACTTGGAGCTTCAACCAACAGTTGGCCTGCCATGGGAAAGTCAGAAGTGAGGTCTTTGGGCAAAGCAGAGGATCAACTGGACTCCTTCCAACAGAATGAAAGGTGCAAAAAGTGGAAGCAAAACCCACACCAATAACAATAACACAAAGAAGAGGGAAATTGGTTCGAAGGCCCACACACTTGATGGACTATGAAGCCTAACAGGTAGCAGTGGGCTCTCAGTAATGGCCATGCACCAACAATAAGTTACCTGCTTGTAGCATCTGATCACAGCAAGTCAGCAAACAATTGCACAAAAGACCCAATAACAAACTTTGTTGAAAGGAAATATGTTGTAACTTGCATGGAACATGGAGGGAACCACACAAATTATAGGAAGGAATAGTTTGGAAAAGAGATCTGTGCCAATGGATAAAATGCTAGCTTGAGCTGCTTCATTTCTGCATATAGTTCTTTTAATAAAAAGCCTATTAGTTTCACAACCTTGTAGTCCTTTCATGTTACTACTAAGGACACAGTATATGAAATATGAAGTAATATTTAAATGAATTAAATGTATACCAAATGATGACTATTAGAATGAAAGACTGAATACATATAAAGAAAGTTAATTTCCAGGCAACCATCATGGAACAAAGTCATAAATCAACTGACATTAGGAAATCACAATATCAGAACATAATTTGGCTGTGAATATTAGTGGCTGTAGCAAAATGCAAGCTAGCTGAAGGACCTTATTGCACTGAATAATTATTTTAATGATCCACTGATAAAATGAGGTAAACTTTAGAATGTTCCCAAAAGTGTCTTTTCTAAATCTGAAAACAGTAAAGTTACTATAAAGCTCTTTTAATTTTCTACTCCTGGGTTGATGTCTCTCTCACAGCTATGCTTGGTATAACAGCTTTGATTAAACATTTTATATAATTGTAAGTTTCCTGGAGGGAATGGAATTGTCAGGTGTTTCAGTCATATTCCAGATGGCAAGAAATTTGTTCAATCACACACTACTTTACCCACTGGCCTGCATGCTATGGAACTGTTTTGTAATTCCAGGAACCTTATAGTAGCACTTTCAAGAAGTTTACAAATATACACTTTCACTTTTTATATAAAGCAGTTTAGATATTTTTAACTTTTCCTGGGCATTTTTTGCATTCCTTTAAAGCTGTGACTGCATGCATTAACTTCCATAGGTTCTGTACTAATGCATTCATTCAGCTGGCAAAATGGTAATTTTTCAGTATGAACCAGAAAGGAAAAGAGATAAGATTGAAGCTTGCAGAAAGATAATTCAAGGGGAAAGGGGAAAGCATGGGGAGGATGGAGAGGATGCAGCCTGCTCTTCTCCTCCTTTCCCTGTCAAGATTGAGTGTGCTTGGAAGCTACCTCCTTAAACACCATCTTATTACTGCATCACCTTATACTGTGCTCTTGTGTTTAAACTACTGAAGTGAGAGATTATATTTTTTTTCAAATGAGACTTAAGGGTACATCTACACTGCATGCTAATTTTGAAATAAGATATTCCAGAATAGTTATTCTGAAATAGCTTATTTCAAAAAAACACATCTACACGGCAGGAAAGCCTCAAAATTAGTCCGAGGCAGGACTAATGTAGATGTGTTATATCAATTTAGAGCCCCAGGAGCCACTGGGGAGGAATAACTAGAATGGCCCTGGTTAGGGGCTATTTTCAAAATAGCAGCAGGGGAGCACCTACACACGCCTTATTTCGAAATAGCTATTTTGGAATAGGTGTTATTCTTCATAGAATGAGGTTTACAGATTTCAGAATAAGCAAATTGCATATCTTATCTCAAATCTCTTTCAAAATAGCTTATTTTGAAATTTTACGCGTCTATACAGTGCCAAATTTTGAAATAACACACTATTTCGAGTCATCCCTTATCCCTCATAGAATGAGGTTTACCAGGATGGCGAAATAGCATGCCTGTTCTTTTAAAAAATATTTCAAAATAACGGGCGCTTGTGTAGATGCAGAGTAGCTATTTTGGGATACCGGAAGTATCCCAAAATAGCCACGCAGTATAGACGTACCCAAAGATAAATAGCACTTCCTTATCTACTTTTTCTGCATCAGTTATGATTTTATAGACCTCGATCATATTACCCCTTTGATGTCTCTTTTCCAAAAATCCAGTCTTATTAATCTCTCCTCACACAGATGTCATTCCAAACCCCCTAATCATTTTTGTTGTCCTTTTCTGAACTTTTTCCAATTTCCATGTATCTTTTTTGAGATGGAAGAATCACATCTGCATGAAGTATTCAAAATGTGGTCATACCATGGATTTATATAGAGGCAATAAGATATCCTCTGTTTTATTTATCTATCCCTTTCTTAATTATTCTCAACATTCTGTTTATGGGTTGTTGTTTTTTAACTGCAGCTGCGCATTGAGTGGATGTTTTCTGAGAACTATTCACAGTGACCCCAAGATCTCTTTCTTGAGTGGTAACAGATAATTTAGATCCCATTATTTTTATGTGTAGTTAGGATTATGTTATCCAATGTGAATTACTTAGCATATATCAACATTTAATTTCATCTGCCACTTCATTGCCCACTCATCCAGTTTTGTGAGATCCTTTTGTAGCTCTTCACACTCTGCCTGGAACTTATCTTGAATAGTTGTGTATCAGCTGGGAATTTTGCCACCTCAGTGTTTACCCCTTTGACTGTTAGTCCTACTGACTTCAATTGCCTGATTCAAAGCCCATTCATGTTTTAGAAAGAGAACACAAGTACTCAGTCATACTTTAATTTATTCTTTCTTTCTCCTAAATATGTTTTAAAATGGGATGGTTACAAATAATATTCACTTTTAAATACAGTGATTTTCGTTGGAAAATTATCTACAGGCCAAACCAAATTTATTTTATGAATCTATGCCTGTGCTTTACACAGAAACATTAAAGAAATTCAGATTCCTAAGAATCACTTTACAAAAAGCCTTTATATCTTTATTTATTTGTATTTTATAATGTTATTGCAAGGGCGTTGTGAGAATAAATTGATGTATACTTTCAAGTTGATCATATACATGGAGTTGGGGACATATAAGTAACTAGACTAATGGATGGATAGAATAGTACTGTGTAAACAGATAAACTATAAGGATGTCATTTGGATGATGTGCACTTCACAGGAGATACGTACCTCATGCTAACCCACTAATATTTGCTTGATTATAGGATAGGTTTGATTCTCACAGCAAGTGTTAGTTATGATATTTCCAATATTTTTCCATATTTTAAAAGGTATTTGTGACAGGCTTTTTAAACTTGACACCTTTTCAGATCAGTTCAGAAAAAAATGAGCTTTTCTGAATTGAATTGAGCTTATTATGCTATTGCTGCTGCAAAAAAAGATAGCACAAAGTCTTATTGGCAATAGCAACCTGCAGTCAGTAAATAACAGCAATCTGTTAATAGATTAGAATAGGATACAAACCTTTTATTTCAAGTTTTAAAATACAATTCTTGTTTAATTTTCAATACCCACAAAGACACTAGGTGGGTTCGGTGTTCTCACCTTGCTAAAGCCCTTTCTGTTTAACTTTAAAACACTTTCCCACCTCTGAAGCAGTGAAGATAACTATTATCTTCAGTGAGGTGAAATGGAAAGTCAGGGACATGTTAACTACATGAAGGCTTCTTAGATAAGAATGTTTGGCTTTAAGGATTTCTGGCCCTTTAAAAACCAGGTACTATGTGGGCTCAAGGCTGCCTGCCTCACTTCATAATGAATTTAAGTAATCCAAAAATTTGGTGGAAGATTAGAGAGCCAACTCATTGCTTCCAGCTATTTCACTTTTAAAGCAGCCTTATGTTTGATATTGCTTATTGCTATTAGTTGTTTCAAATCACCCAGGAACATTTCAAATACAAAAGAAACAGCTTACTGTAAATTTTCCATTTTTTTTTTTTTTTTTGGAAGCTGATATGGAGCACATTGTGGCTGGCTTCTGGCAGATACCAGGCGAGGAGAAGTTGCAAGAATTGCAGCCCTTGGAGTGCAGGGACTGGCCCTTCCTTGTAAAGAGACAGAAAGCAGACAAGAGAAGGTGGGACCACCAGCCTCCAACCAGTAAAGCTAACTCCCAGATGTTTATTTCTCAATCATTTAGTAACCAGGGAGGGTTGGACTGCTTTCCTAAACTGTGTCAGGGAGATTTCAGGGACCAGTCTTTGAGAAACACTGTTCTAGCCACTTTTAAGGGATGTAGAAGCAGACACAGTATTGCTACAGAGCTCCAGGAAGCAGTGTACATCGCAGATAAGACATGGTTTTTTTGAAGGATGTAAAAGCGGAAAGGGAAGAGTCTTGACACACAAGCACTGGGAGGACAAGGTGAGCGAGGTGATTAATATCTTTCATTGGACCAACTTCAATTGGCTCTTCTTCAGGTTTGGGAATCTAGGCATTAGGATGGCACCAAAGCATACAACTCCACCGCCTATTTAAGATGACATGAATGGGAAAACATCCAAGAGAGAAAAAAACAATGCGTTACTGTGAAATAAGTCCTAGCATCTGATTCAGTGCTGTGTGGTTCCAGGTTTACATCACTGTAACTCTTGATTTCAATGGAGTAAATTAGTAGTGTATCAGGTTCCTACAATTGATTTATCCTTTCTCTGCCTGGCAAGAATAGCCGAGTCCTTTTATTTTTTTATTATTTCAATGTTTTCATGCATTAATGCAAATGTATATTATAGACCAGATACACAGGGAATATGCTTCTCGAACAGTTTCCAGTAAACAATTAAGAGTGAGTTTGCTTTCAAATTCTGTTTTTATTGACTTTCCCTGAGAGTGCCTGTTAAGTCTGAGTTGCCCTTAATTGTGTGTGAAGAATGACTATGCTGCTAATGGACACTTGTTGCTGCTCTCTGGACACAGTGCTTACTGTGACTGTGTCCATTTATAAAAATACATTTTATATTTCAACTTTTGTCCTTAAATGGTCTGCAATCATTCTTGTCTCTAACCCCACATCGGATAGAGCTTGTACAGAGTATTTGTTATTCCATATCAGTAAGGACCAATCATTGAAACAAACACCATTCAGCTATTTCCTTGTCAAGGTATATCCATGTCTGTTTCTTTCCCACTCCCACCTACCTCCTCACTATAGCAGGTTCTCAAAATCAGTCACTGAGGCTATCAGGTAAGTATATGAAAAGTCCCCACAAAGCACTTCAACTGCCTTATAATGATATTTTCTATTATTTTTATATAGTCCATGTTTTCCTTCCTATGGAGCAAACATATGCACAATTATCCTGCAATCAGGGTTGTTAATAAGCCAATACTCAAAAAGCCCAATATGGTACTATGTGTTTCCCAGAGATAAGATCAAGGTCTTGCCCCAGTAAGCCAGGAGCACTCTTTACAAAAATGTTCCCAACCTCCACATGCCTTAAGACAGAGCAACAACCATGAAGCTTCCCACCAACTTGGATATGCAATATTTATTATAGTACACTCCAAAGCTCATGGGCCTCTGTCATTCAAAATGTTAGATTAAGTAATGTTATAGCACTTTAAACTATATATAATACCTTCCTGGCCCAAGAAGTTACCCTTTCAAAAAACTGATATTGCCAGTAAGCCAACTAATAAACATGTCATTGGATGGTTTAATTATATTTTGAAAAAAAGAACATTTGCCTAATAACATAGGAATAGAATACAACACAAACTTTAAAATATGAAATTCTGTTGAGATTTACTCACAAATACTGTGGATCAGAGAGCACAGTGTGATTCAGAAGGGGTATGTGCAAGTGCATCCTTTCCAGTCTCTAGATGCTGGGTAACTAGTCTACTCTAAGTTTCACCAGCAGCTAACAATTATAAATGGGCTAATACTGCAACTGAAATTAGTGGTAAAGCCCTGACCACACCTCCTATGACTGCAGCATAGAGGTGGGAAACAGAGCTAATATTCCATCTCTACATCACTAGAGAGTTTATCCACTCAGGAACAATTCTCCTGTAGCCATAATACCAGCTTTATGTCTGTAATCTGCCACCAGAACAGAGAAAAGCAGCCACAATGCACCCTGGGCTCTGGGTCATGTTGTACTAGACACTGTACAAATATACCAGTAGATTTGGTCTCTGCCCTTACAAGTTTAAGTCTAGGGAAAGAACCAATTTAGAGATTATTACACTAAATATAACATGCTTTATAAAGGTAAAATGAGATTCCGATTTCAATTGCAATGGTGTAATCCAGAGTAAATTCCATTACATTATATCAACCCACAGATATGTTAACTGGAGTCCAGATTATCTTTTGGATAACAGAAAGTCTTTTTATACTGCATTATACAAAAGTCACAGTCAAGTTTCTTGTGCAACCATTTACTTTCATACTCTATTTTCAGAAAGAGTTTTCACAGAACACAGTCATTCATGCATGTGCACAAATCATCAATAAATCATCATCATGCCTGCTGGTTCACAGCCTTTGGGACTCCACAATGTAAGTGGATGCCCAAATATTCTAAGTAGCAAAAAATAATCATTTCCATTTGTCTTGGATATTGTGCTTCATGCTATCAGGTACAAACTTGGCTACAATGATGCCATGTGTGTGCAATGTCCATGATTAGCCATTGCCACTGTATCTAGGAACTGAGTCACACACTTGTCTAAAATCCTTGGTAACACACACCAGAGAGAGGACACTATTCTGATGCACTCGCTCCCACTGATCAGTTCAAGTTTTGTCCTAATATTCAAAGATGTCCATCAGATTGGTCCCACTTACCCAAAGGTTCACTTCTTTCTCCCAATACCTGACCGCTCTTGTGACGGGGTGAACCAACCCCGCACTGAAGCTGATGGAGTTTCATTGGTTCAGCTGGCTGAGAAGGTCCCACCCCAACAGCCCTGCTGGGCATGCTCTAACTGGAGGCTACCTATAAAAGCCTCTGAAGCAGCTCAGTCAGGGATGACTGCTGAATGGGAAACAGGAACTGAAGGAGTTCCAAGGGAGGAAGCATAGCCAGACCAAGGAGTGGCAGCCAGGCCAAGAGGGGTTACCAGAGAAACCGTGCAACGAGAGTGAACATACGGAGAAGATGTCTTCCAGGTACTGGTAGGAAGTAGCCCAGGGCAGGGAATTGCTCCCTGAGCACTCAGCATTTTGCAGCAGGATTCCCCACTGAGTGAGCAGTGGACTGTACCACTGGCAACAGAGCCCTGGGCTGGAACCCCCTACCTGCTCCATACGTACCCCCGTGTGGGGGAGTTTCCCCTGCACATATGGACCAAGGCTGTTGGACCATATTATCCTGAGTAGAGGGACTTGCATTTGGACTTAGGCCATTGGGCCAGAAGACCCTGACTAGAGGGCCGTATGCATAGACTGAGGCCACTGGGCGATGATACCCTGAATAGGGAGATATATACTGTGACTGAGGCCGCTAGGCCATAATACCCTCAATAGAGGGTCATGGGTATAGACTGAGGCTGTTGAGCCATCCTCTAAATAGACTTGGTGATGATTAAATCACTCAATCAAAGGAGATTAGGCTTGAGGGGCCTCCAAGGGTTGATCGCCCCTCGACATCTCCCAACAGCTGTGTTGCATTGATTGTGACTGCAGGAAACCTAACATGCACAGGCTCTGGACCAAAACAGAGGAACTAAAGGGGAGATGGTCATAAGCTGCATTAAGAACTCTTTAGCTTGGCTTTATCTCAATAAACTCTTTTCACAAAAAAAAACCATTTATATACATGTATCTATTTTTCCAAACTCCCATAAACTAATAAAGCTATTACCCATATATTTTGGAGAAGGAAACAGAGCAGATTTTCATAGTTACTTCTATTTTAAAATATTTGGGGCTGAATTCTCATCCGCATTGAGCTCACCTTTCTGTCCGGTGAGCTCATCTTTCTGTCATCCCCTGGCCAAGAGGATCCTCAGCTAACTCTTCAGAGCATACTGCAAAGCCGTAGGGGTCTAGAATATCATATTTTACAGGTGGGCCTTATAAGACCCTACATAAGGACCAGATAGCTGTTTGAACCTTTCTAAATCATGTAATCATAACAAATCAGTAATGCAGTAATGAAGATATGTCTTCAATACTATAACAAAGAATGTTTAATTTGATTTTGTGTCATTCTAACTAGACCGTCTTCATCCTGGCTTGTCCTGCACTTGCTATGTTATACACTTGCAAGGGTGCATCTAGACTGGCAAGTTTTTGTGCAAAAGCGGCGCTTTGCACAAAACTTGCCAGCTGTCTACACTGGCGCGAATTTGCGCAAGAACACTGGCGATCTAATGTATGATTGTCAGTGTTCTTGCGCAAATACACTACACTCCGCTGGGAAAAAGCCCTCTTGCGCAAATGCTTTGCGCAAGAGGCCAGTGTAGACAGGTAAAAACTGTTTTGCGCAAAAAAGCCCCGATGGCAAAAATGGCCACCGGAGCTTTCTTGCGTAAAACCGCGTCTAGATTGGCACGGATGCTTTTGCGCAAAAGCGCTTTTTGAGCAAAAGCATCTGTGCCAATATAGACGCTCTTTTCTGCAAATGCTTTTAACGGAAAAACTTTTCCGTTAAAAGCATTTGCAGAAAATCATGCCAGTCTAGACGCAGCCTTGTTGTATATGAAAAGAAAATAAACATGTTAAAGAAAAATGACTGACTTCTATAAAAGGAGCTATTGTTGCCCCTTATGACACCCATCAGCTTACACTAAGCAATTCAGAATTCCAAGGTCTTGCTGGGTGATTTTCTGTGGAGCAGAAATCTGTGATGTGGCAGCTGTCTAACTTGTTTTATTTATGCATCTATGTCAGTCCTGAAATGAGAGAGTCAAACAGCATGCAGAGAAATCCCTTCAGGAATCTCAGTCCAGCACCAGTACCTGGGGCCCAGGGAGTAACTTTGCCACGATTGCCACTAGTCAGAGACCAAGGGGGTGAGGAAACTCAGCTCACCTTCTGGTCCAGAACCTGGCATAAGCCAAACATGCAGCATGTCTTTCCAAGAGCTAAGTCTAAATACTGAAAAAGGGAACCTGGAAGATTAGGTGTAACAATGTCAGCTGGTGACCCCTGCCAAACATTATACTGTGTTTCATCACTGGCAATAAGCCTTTTGTTGAATTCCTCAGTTTTGTTGATTGTCGTAAGTATCATACTATATTTATCTACTCTTACTCAACTTACTATTATTAAAACTCTTTTGCATGGATACGACCTTTTGCTACATTTTCACTAGAGAATGAAAGATCTATCTAACACAGTGTTTCCCAAATGGTGTTCCACGGAACCCTGGGGTTCTGAGAAGTGAAAACAAGGGTTCCACAAGGAAATTCCAATATGATCTAAAAATAATAATTAATATTTACGCATTTATGGATTTTATTGAAAACAATTTTCATTTGTGTTTGCCACGATAAGTGTCCCCTTTGTAATGCCAACTTAGCCAGAGAGTGGGGACGATGATGTCGCTACTCAGCGCTGCGCACGCAGTCAGTCAGTGGTGCAATCACCTGTTATATACCACTGTAAATCCCCGTACTCACTCTCAGGGAGCGTGGATCACGTGGGTGACTGAATACGAATATAATAGCGCCACATCGGACGAAGTCTACTTTTTCAGCTCCATGTATAAGACTGTTATTAGGGGGTTCCACAAATTCTTTCAAGTTTAAAAGGGTTCTGTGGCCAAATAAAATTGGGAAACACTGCTCTAACATAATTAAAATATTAGCATATATCATATTTTTGTTATCTAGAAAACATCTCCAAAAAGGACTGATATATATGGATTCCAAGTAAAAATCAGCACACATCCAGGTATCCTGCCGGCTTCAGCATGGAAAGATGGCCTAGTGAACTCTTGAGTTCCCTTTCAGCCCTACATTTCTGTTCCTAACTTATGACTGCTTCAATTCTTTTGAATGACTAGAAAACAACTCTTAGGTATTTTTGTCCCTAACTCCCATTGATTTCTATGGGAGTTAGGAGCTTATATATCTTTAAAAATCTGGCCCTAAGTCTATAGTTCATCTGATTAATGTTCATTTCTGATATGCTCCAGATATCTCTAAAATTGTTAGAAAGAAACTTGCACTGGACTGAAAATAACATTTACACCATTTTCAGCGAGGATTAATTCTTCTAATAGGCTCTCACAAAGATTTGCAGCCACATCCCATAAGGAGGTCTGTGCTTTCAGTGAAGATCTGAAGTCCCTCACTTCCCTTGGAAAACAACATGAGTTGTAGTTGCTCAGGACCTTCCAGAAATTTGTCCTTGATTTTCAGAGACAAAACAAAAATATTATTTATGACATTAATGAGTAAAAGTTACAGGTCATGAATTTCCTTAATTTAATTGTCAGCTGATGAAACCAGTCTCTCTTTGCATGGCTCAACCCTGCACACATTATATTTACTCTTTTCTACAACCAAGAACTTTTAGGGTGTGTCTACACAGCACCCATTCCTTGAAATAAGCTACATAATGTGCGCTATGCTGTTATTTCGAAATAGCTTATTTCATAATTTGGTGCTATCTACATAGCGCCAAATTTTGAAATAAACCACTATTCTGAAACATCCCTTAATCCTCGTGGAACGAGATTTACAGGGACGTTGGAAGAGTGCACCCGTTATTTTGAAAGATATTTCAAAATAACGGGCGTGCTGTCAAGACATGGAATAGCTATTTTGGGGTATCGCAGTAGAGACATACCCTTAGGGAGAAAGTTCTGATGACAAGAGCAAAAATGGGCACATTTTACACAGTGAGAAGTAAAAGGCATAAATCAAATTGATTAATTTGATACAAGATCTTTTTGCTGCCATTTTAGCAATAGATGCCTCAAATGTTTTAAAACAGAAAATAGTTTTATTCCCAGTAGAACAGAGGGCTTTCATCACTGTCTTCCATCTTTGCCAGTCTCCTGATGCAGTCTTAGCTTCTTCCAAGGTAATTTGATAGCTTTCAGTTTTGCTTCTGTTGTGCATTTCAATGTTATCTTTGGTCTACCTCATCAGCTTTGGTTGTGGGGTTCCATTACAATGCCTGTCTTGTTATATTATTCAGGTTTTTCCTCCCTATTTGAAGTAGTGATCTCCATTTTCATTCCCTAATTTCCTGTCTTTTTCCATTTCAAATGGTCTCCAGGCCTATACACAATTAGTAGTACTGAAAATCAACATGGAGAAACCTAAAACCATGAGACCCAACACACAAGAAACACCAGTAATAATTTCTGGCACTGAAAAAGAAAAGTTCTCATATTTCACGTATCTTCGCAGCATCGTATTTACAGAAGGTTGAATAGACAAAGGCATTAAAGCCAGAACATGACTATGTCAGTCTAAAACCAGTCTGGAGGAACAGAAATCTTACCCTCCAAATATTCAACACCATTGTAAAGTTAATCTTACTATATGAGCTGAAACCTTGAGACTTAGGACCTATCTAAATTCCAAGCATTCATAAACTGCTGCCTTAGACAAATACTCATCAGAAGATCAGAAAAAAAAAATCTGACCAAGAACTCTGGAAGAGGAAAATATACAAGTATATGACATATGTACTGTAGATGATAATCAATATTCGTACATATTGCATTTTCATCCCACTAGAGAAAAGGGTATTCTTGCATTAATATAAGATTTTTTTAAAGATGTATTTACTTGTTAAATACCCTGGGTGAGATCCTTGCCCCACTTTACTCAATAAGGAGTTTTGTCATTGATGTCAATGGGATTAAGACCCCAAGAGTCTTCAGACTTATAGGCCCAAATGCAGCTATGCTATTGGTGGGCAAAATACCATTAAAGCAAATAGAGATGTGCACATTTAAACCACGGCTGAGTTTGGCCAATATTATAGCAATATAATATTGCAGGAATATAAATTTCTTATCACATGAATATGTACTATAATGGCTCAGCAACTGTTGTACATTACATTTGATTTTACCATGACATTTCTGATATTTCTTATTACAAATATAGGAAACATCCTGTGAAAACATCACAACACCAACAAGGGTGGATCAAGATATAGTCCATAAGTGCTCAGATCTCAGAGGGAGGGGACATAATATGTAACCTCACCACAAAGCACTGCCTCCAGTATTAAGTATTAGTGGAAAACGGGGACAGAACATTCCTATTGTACAAATCTAAATGTAAGTGGGTTCAAAAAGTTCAAGATTTTGTCTTTTTTTTATGTGTTTTTCTACAGTCACAAGTCTGGGTTCTGACAATGTTAACATATAGAGTGGAATTCTGTTAAAGAAAGACTCTCCTTTGATCAAGATGTTAAAATCTATGTATTTAAATCTATTATAAATAAATAGATTTAATAAATGTATGCAATTAGATATAAAACACCAAATGACATTTCAATGGTATTTTTGCAACAATGACGAAGTTTTTCTTGCACTTTTTATTAGGTGTGAACAAATGTGTTCAATGTCTTCAATACTTCAAAACTGTGCACTCTATTTTGAAGCATATTATGCTACCCACTTTATTTCTGCATGCACCCAATTATTCTCTAGTGTGTACCTAAAACTTCTTGTCCAGTTAAAATCACAGAGATTAAAAAATCAAATGAATGTGGTTCTTATTCCAAGAAGCTATAATTACAAATTTGCACAGTAGGTTTCCTGCTCCCGCTCAGGGCAACCTGCTTGCAGTCTGCTATACCTGTGTTCTATGCAAATGAGTACCAGGATCAAACAAAAAAAGATGATAGGGAAACATACCAAAATCAGAAGCCTATGGCTAAATTTTGCCTTCAGTTGCACCGATATAAGCCTAATACAGTCACTCAATGCTGAGTAGGTCCTCTGGAATCAAGGTTTCTAGAGGGTGTATAAGATGACTGATATTATTCAGGCTTCCTACATCACAGAATCAGGCCATTCAAATAAGTTAGAAGTTAATTACCTAAAATGTCTTTAGGAAAACAATCAGATCATTCATTTGATTGTTAACCTTTCCCAATGATTTAACTCATGGCTCCCTATTTCTGTAGAAAGAGACAAATTTCAGTCAAGCTTTGCTGCCATTGTGAGCAGAAAATTTTAATAACATTTGCCTCTACTTTTAGCTCTCAGTCCTGGTCTAACTAGGACTTTATTTCAAAAGTCCGAGGTAGCAAGTCTAAATGAACGGAGACTGCCTCGGACTAATTTCAAGGTTTCCCCGTAGTGAGGAACGCTAGTTTGAATTTGTAAAAATTTAAGTACTTAAATCGAATTTAGTAATTTCAAAATAGTTTCCTAGTGTAGATCTGGCCTTACTGTGTTAGGGCTTGCCTCCACCTCATTCCAGAATAATGAATGCATTTGCAAAACTGAGTGATTATTCCCAAATGAAGTCCTTTTTATACGGGAATAGTAGGCCCATGCAGGGAGTTATTTTAGTGAATTTCCCTCGGTAGACAAACCCTTATTCAATTTATGCTCTTATAGGCTCTGCCCCATCAATGTCAAGCATAGGAATCCACATTAGTGGATTACATTTCAGGATCTAGGGGTATGTCTATACAGCAAAATTATTTTGAAATAACTAGTGTTATTGTGAAATAACTTAGTCTGCATCTAGACAGCAGGCAGTTATTTTGAAATAATGTCAAAATACTGTCAAGCTGGAGGAATTCTTACTCAGACGCCTGTAACCCTCATTGTACAAGAAGTAAGGGAAG
Source organism: Rafetus swinhoei (assembly GCA_019425775.1). NCBI lineage: Eukaryota > Metazoa > Chordata > Testudines > Trionychidae > Rafetus > Rafetus swinhoei. The sequence goes on from CM033449.1 coordinate 47,269,274, forward strand.
TTGGAAGAAGAGTGCTCTATTTCAAAATAAGTGCTGTGTAGACGCTCCTCATTTTGAAATAAGCTATTTCGAAATAAGCTACACAATTGACGTAGCTCAATTTGCATAGTTTATTTCTAGTTAAGCCCTGCTGTGTAGATGCACCCAGGGTCTTAATTAACATTTTATGGTAAGAAAAATATTGTTTAGCTATTATTACCAACTCTAAGATTTCAAAGTCATGAATTAGGGTTTTAGTTTAAAAAAATGGAAGTTCATTTTATTTGTCCTCTGATTTCTAATGCTTTAAAGGTGCTCTTGATACATGATTTCAACCTTTTCTCCAACCCTGAGATCAAGAAATTTACTTTGAAAAACCAAAAGATTCTCAGGTAAACGAATGAATCCAATGAACACTCATCTAATAACAAGAGACTCATGATAACATAGTCAGATTTGGCGAACTGTACTGTTAAACCATCCTATATAATCACCCAACAGCCCTTTACATGACAGGTCTGTATCATTATCCTCATTTTACAGATAGGAAACTGAGGCCAATTTCCAAGGTCACTCAGTAAACTAATGGTGGGGCCAGCAATTGAACCAGTTTTCCTGAATTTCACTCTAGTTCCCTATCCTCTAAGATGAACAGAACACATTTGCCTTGTCTATAACATCTCCAGTTTTGTATACAGGCCAGCTTTGTATTGTATGCAATATCTCACAATGTTTATAGCCGGTCCCCGAGTTGTGAACAGTCGATTTACGACCATTCGCATTTACAACCAAAACTCCCATTGAGCGGTCGTAAAGGTGGCCCCTGAGTTATGAACGAGACCCGTGTTTACGAACAGCACGGTCGCAATGTAACTCAATGGGGTCCAAGTTACGAACATTTTGAGTTACGGCCAAGTGTTTGGTCCGTAACTCGTTCGTAACTTGAGGAGAGGCTGTATTTTAAATATTATGCACAGAGTTAAAATGAACATAATCCTGTTACACAAAACCATCATTTACTACTAACTACTACTAACTACTTGTGCACTAAAGCTAGCAGTAATAACTACTTGTTCTGCACTAAAGCTAGAAACTAAAGTCAGCTGCAGGTAAGAAGTAAGGATGTTAAATATCGGTTAGTTGAGTAGTCGAGTAACCTCATTAATTATTATCAGTTAGTCAACTATTCTATAGTCCCCTGGGGCGGGGCCAGCAGCCAATGTGCTCCGGCCTCAATCTCGAGGAGCCCTCTGACACTGCGCTGCTGTCTCTGCCTCGGGGTACCAGGTGGGAGCTGGTCTGTGAGGGAAGCAGTTTTAAAACCAGCTACCCTCGTGGACCAGCTGCCTGTTGCCCTGTGCTGCTGCCTCTGATAAAGAGGCAGCAGTGCAGGGTGGCAGCAGCCCCTGTTTGGGAGGGGGGGAATCTGAGCTTCTGGATCCAGCACAAGTCAGAACTGAGCTGGGCTGCCTGCCCGCCCAGATCCTAATACACTTTAAATGCAGAGCTGCAGCAGGTGTAGGTCCCAGACCCATCACAAGCCAGCCTGCTGGCCAACCTGCTAAAAAAAATTCTGTGGAGGAAGGGGAGAATGCATGTAGTCTATGGCATTAACCTATAAGCTTTTGCTTATCGGTTAATTGGTTAATCAACAACACTATTACATCCCTAGTAGGAAGTGTACATGAGGGAGCAGTGGTTAGCATGGGGGAGGGAAATAGGGAAAACAAGAGAGGGCAGGAAGCTGTCAGCTTATGATAGCACCTGGGTCTCTTGGTGCTACACAGCTCCAGCCCCATGAGATACATTAAAGTACACTGAGGTCTCCAAATTACTATCCATTAGCTGTGAATTGGCAGGACACATCAGTGCTCCAGCAATGCCCCATCTCTCCCTGGTATACTACCTACTCATGGCCTGCACTAGGAGGTGGCACAAGAGCTGGCTGTATCAGGTTTACACTTCAACAGGTCCTTGTACTGCAGGAATTCATGTATCTATTTAACCTTTTGAAATAAAAAAGCATGATTCTAGATGTTTACTTTTCAATTTTCAGTATGTCTAGTAAATTCAGTAATAATCTTCTGCTGGAATGTTTTAATGAAAACTCCTTTATGAATCTTTGTCATAATTTGTCCCATGTGGTATCCTATGTTCTTGAATTCATATAAGTGGAATTCAGATTATATGGTAAACATTTATATTGGTTCTTAAAAAAAAGTGTGAGATAACCTATAAAAAAGTTGGTATCTTTTAAAAATAATGGGGAGGGAGATCTCTTCCTTTGACGTCTTGACAATTATCTCAAATTGCCAATATTTTTCCTGGACACATTTTTTTAAGCTGCAAGAATAGCCATAAATAATTGATCCACACACTTGATTCCTTTTTCAAAATCTATTTTCTCCAATATTTTGCCTTCCATTTTAAAAGCTAGATTTTTCAAAATGATTTCATTGTCATGTAAATGCAGGCTGAGGTCATGCTTTTCAGAAAAAAAGACAGCTCTCTGTATGTACTGGTATGTTAAATCACTGTGATTGAGGTTACTCTCAGCAGCAGAGTGCAGAATCAGTTTGAGCGAGGAACCAGTTTTTATTTTCAAACTCACTTTAAGAGGTCAGATTTTGACAAACACTTAAGCTCTGGCCGTGCAAAGCCAGGCACAGCCTGATGCATACTTGGGAGTCCCACTCAAATTAGGGACCACTTGGTTCAACCGGGTGAAACAGGGAAGCCTTCTTCTCAAAATTTTTCTGTGAATGTGCAGAATTCCTATGTTGAAGCAAAACACAAAAACACCCATGAGCAAAATAAACCCTCCACAGAACAGTTTGTTGAAGTGATAAATGCTGTCTATTAGTGGAAAGACAGTATCAGAACAGTCCTTTCCATTTCCAATGTATGGGTCTAAAAGAAAAATGTATGTTAAATATAAATAATTTAGTGTGCCAAGCTAGAGAGCTTTAAAACACCTTTTTATTCAAAGGCATATAGGACTATCACTTTTCCTTAACACTGAGCATGTTTCTAACCTTTAGATTCTTGATGCTGTTTAAAATGTACAAGCATATAGCAAGATTGTTTATCATCCTGAAGGTCAGATGCTCATCTAGCACCAATCAGACATTAATCAGCACCAGTGCTGTGGATGAGTAAACAGGCCAAGCGCTGTGTTCTCTCTGATATTGTGAAGGAAGGACAGGGACAGGGTGGGGGAGAAATGCCCTCTCTCTTGAATTCTAAAAGATGTTCAAAACCCAATTTACTCTCAGTCTCTCTGGTTTGCTGACCGGTCCTCCTCTTCAGATTTCCTTTGCCTCAATCATAATGTTACAAATATATTGTCAGGACCTACAGGTTGTAAATCCTGTGGCACAAGGCTTTTAGGCAGGGGTGGACAAAAGGGTCTCCATGGGCCAGATTCGGCACACCAAGCAAGTTGATCTGGCCTGTGGAGACCCTGCCGCTCCCCCGCCCCTGGGCCAATTATGGTCCGGGGGCGGGGGAAGCACATGAAGTTTCCTCCGCCCTGCCAAGAGCACGTAGCACTTTGAAGTGTCACACACTTCTGGCAGGGCAGGAGGAAGCTTCACACACTCCCCTGTCCCCAGGCCAATCAGGACTGGCCGCCCACTGAGCCGGAGGCGGAGGAACCCCTCCGGGAGCCATTTTGGGTACAACCTAGCCCCTCAGTAGGCGGGGCTAGGACTATAAAGAGTCAGGCTGAGAGCCCAGTCTGGGCCCAGCCTCCGTGGGAGACAGAGGCCTGCCCAGAGCTCCCTGCCACAGAGGCTGAGGCCTGGTTCGGGCTTCCTGTGGCCTCTGCCCCGGAGGCCTACCCCGAACGCCTGACTCAAAGGAACCTGAGGCCTGCCCAGTGCTCGAGACTGAGGAGTGGACTGGGCCTGCCAGGGCTGACCCGGAGAACCTGATTGACATGCGGGACCTGCCTGAACCTCGGTGCCAACCTGCACCCCAGAACCCTGAGAGCCTGCTAGAGCTGCTGGACGAGCTGCACCCTGAGGACCAGCCTAAACACCCCCACCTGCTGCAGCCAGCCCACCAGCTGGAGCCAGAGGACCTGGAACTGGCGGAGGCCTGGAGCGGGCCACCGAGACTCCTGCTGGAGGAGACCCTCCTCGACTCCTCGAGTGACCTGCCTGAGATACAGGGACCTGCTGAGGGGGGAGATAGGAAGTGGCCCAGGGGATCGTACAGGCTGCTAAAAGCCCTAGGCCAGCACGTTGCGGGCTGGAGCCCACGCTGAGCCAGCAGCAGCGGTCCTGCTGCATCCAGGGCCCTGGGCCAGGGCGCAGTGGAGTGGGTGGGCCTGCGCCCCCCCTGCCACCTACGTACCAGGTGGCAGTCTCCCCCTCACCACCACTGCAGGTGAACTACCAGCTCTCCTCCTGAACAAGGAGCTTCCCCCCCAAACCTGTGTGTTTGCTGCCACGCCCTGAACCAGGGCCTGGCTGCTCCCCTTTGAACTGCCATCTTAAACTGTGTTCGTTGCCCCACCCTGTTCCAGGGCCTGGGCCCATTAACTGTGTTTGGTGTTGCCCAGCCTGGAAGCAGGCCTGGGCCCCTTAAAGTGGCAGGACTAGTGCTGCTGCCCTGCCCTGAACCAGGGCCTCAGGACTATATTGAACTTCTTCCCCAGTGGCCCGGACCTGAAGCAAGGCCGGGCCATTGAACTACTTGCTTTCCAACCTGCCCTGAAGTTGTGGACTGTGGGTTTGAGGACTATTTTAAAGGGTTGTGCAGTGGGGTGGACTGGCCACCCACTGAGGCGGAGGAACCCCTCCAGGAGGCCTACCGGCCTACATGGCGCTTGTTCAAAAGAGTGCCATTATGCAAATGAAGCACGGGATATTTAAATCCCCGCTTCATTTGCAATTTTGAAGTATCTAATTTACATCCCTCTGTCAAAAGGGGGATGTAGTCTAGACACAGTCTCAGAGAGATCTTGGTGCCATTGTGGACAGTTCTCTGAAAATATCCACTCAATGTGCAGCAGCAATCAAAAAGCAAACAGAATGTTAGGAATCATTTTAGAAGACAGAGAATATCTTATTGCCTCTGTATAAATCCATGGTACGTCTACATCTTGAATGCTACATACAGATGTGGTCACCTCATCTCATAAAAAGATATCTTGGCATTGGAAGAGGTTCCGAAAAGGGAAATAAAAATGATGAGGGGTTTGAAATGGGTACCATATGAAGAGAGATTAAAAAGACTGAGATTTTTCATCTTAGAAAAGAGGAGACTAAGGGGAAATATAATAGAGGTCTATAAAATCATGACAGGTATAGAGAAAGCGAACAAGGAAAAATTATTTACTTGTTCTCATAATGTAAGAACTAAAGGGGTCACCAAATGAAATCAATAGGTAGCAGGTTTAAAACAAACAAAAGGAAGTATTTCTTCATGCAACATACAGCCAACCTGTGGAACTTCCTGCCAGAGGATATTGTGAAGACCAGGACTTCAACAGGATCCAAAAAAGAACGAAATAAATTCATGGAGGTTAGGTCCATCAATACTTATTAGCCAAAATGGGTAAGGAATGGTGTCCCTAGCCTCTGTTTGTCAAAGGCTGGAAATGGGTGACAGGAGAGGGATCACTTGATGATTACCTGTTCTGTTCATTTCCTCTGGGGCATCTGGCATTAGCCACTGCTGGCAGACAGGATACTGGGCTAGATGGACCTTTGGTCTGACCCAGTATGGCTGTTCTTATGTCCTTATGTTCTTATCATCACCAGGCAAATGTCCAGACAGAAAGGGTCAATCAAATTCTCAAGCAGTATCTGTGATGCTACATCATATTCACCAGGTCGACTGTTCCTCCCTTCTCCCTTATGCAGAGTTTGCCTACAACAAAACAGACCACGTGCCTATGGGTGAAAGTATCCTCCCCCTTTTTTAAAATCAACTATGGGTACCTGAAACTCTATAAAGAAAGCCCTATCTCTCACAGGACCCAGCCACCTCTTACCCAGTACAGGTACAGGCCTACAGGGAATATCCAGTTTACAAGACTGTGGATGCTAAGGGTATGTCTACACTCCAGAGAAAGATCAAAGCTACCTCTGTCGATCTTCCAGGGTTCAAATTAGCAGGTCTAATTGAAACAATCAACTCAGGATTAAACAAAGACTGTGAATGGCTAGCTAACTATAAAAGCAGCTTCTCCTCTCTTGGAATTCACACCTCCAGATCAGCTACTAGCAGTGGGCATCATCCTCCCTGATTAGATCCACCTCGCCATCTCCAGCCTGATTCTGGCCTGCATATTTATACCTGCCTCTGGAAATTTCCACTACATGCATCTGACGAAGTGGGTCTTTGCCTACGAAAGCTTATGCTCCAACACTTCGGTTAGTCTATAAGGTGCCACAGGACTCCTCGCCGCTTTTGCAGATTCAGACTAACACGGCTACCCCTCTGATACAGGTCTAATTGAGACAGTTAATTTGAACTGAGAGGGTGCTCCGGTTGATGCTGGTAGTCCTTCTTTCACAAGGAGTAAGGAAAGTTGAAGGGAGAGTGTTCTCTCTTTGACTTCCTGCTGATAGACATGCCAAATGCCGAGTTAAGGTACTTCGACTTCAGCTATGCAATTAACATAGCTGAAGTTGTGCATCTTAATTAGACTTTGTCCCGTAGTGTAGACGTGCCCTAAATGTAAATGTGGCAGGCTCTAGTATCTTATTGACTGGGCAGGGTATGGTCCTGAGAAGCACACTGGGAGCCTGTGGAAACTGTATACTTGTAAGAGTGTTCCATAGGAATCACCCCAAACTAGCTTGGACTCATGTTGACCTGTGGAAGCAGATGATTTCAGAGACTGCAGGTCTTCAGCTGTGGTCCACAGAACTTTTAGGTCCTAGCTAGTTCCAACCTGCCACCTGCTAATCAGCTGCCAGAAGAGAAGCTGAATTCTGACAGAGGACTCCAGTACAGGGATCTGATTGGCGAAACACCGTCTGCCCTGATTGGTTTACAATTCTTATGTAAGCCAAGCACAGGAACACGACATTGTCCATGTACCTGCATTCTCCCTGCTTAGGACCGCTTCCCTGGCAATACCTGCTTCTATTGATCTCTGGGAAACTTGATCCTGCTTACAGTCGACTCCTGGTTTGCTCAGACTGCCCATTCTCCTGCCCTGATATATCTATTTCAAAAACTCCTTTTTCATAAGCTTCAGAGGGTAGCTGAGTTAGTCTGTAACTGGAAAAACTTAAAAAACAATGAATAGTCTAGCAGCACCTTAAAGACTAACAAAACTTGTAGATGGTACCATGAGCTTTCATGGGCACAACGCATCTGAAGTGGGGTGTGCCCACAAAAGCTCATGATACCATCTACAAGTTTTGTTAGTCTTTAAGGTACTGCTAGACTATTCGTTGTTTTTTAAGTATTTTCTTTTTCATAGTCACAAGAGTTTCAATGTTCTCACCTATTTTAAAAGGAAATGATATTCAATTGGTAGTGAATAGTCAATAAATGAATTCTAGCACTATTGATCATATAGTGAAACAATTCTAAGAAAGTGTGGACATATCAGAAGTCATAGGTCTTTAAACATTCTCCAAAAGAGAATTTCGAAAGCATAGTCTGAAATATTTCCACTGGAAACAATTCACAGACTTATGGTCAAGCGATTTAAAAAATCCTATTTGTCCAAAGAAAGCAGCTCAGATTTTATATAGTAATGGCCTGCAGTAAACTGCTGACAAACAAGCTACAGATCAAGAATTAGGAATGGAATGTAAACCAGTTGAATATAAACTTATTTTAAAAAACTGTGAGAAAAACACAATCATTGTGTGAACTATTAATGGATAGGGAGAAAAGTTAAAAAAATTTGAATCAATTTTGAATTATTTTGAGAGGTCTACTCATGATACTGGTGGCATTCTTTAGTGCTTCAAAACTTTTTAAATACTAAAATAATCAAGTTTTAAAATTTAATAAAGGGGATACTCTAAAATTATAGGTGATGCAATTTAGATGACTAAAACGCGTAAGTAGAACTTACAGTACTTTATAATTTCCAAGCATACTGATTTAAGTACTACTACAAAGTAATTTTCTCTTGGGAATAATGTGCAGTTGTAGAATTAATGTGTTTTCTGTAAAATCTCTTTTCCAAATACTGCTAACCAAAAATATTCTTTTAGAGGTTATATAATGGTGTGCTTGAACCTACAATTTAAACATTAAGAACATAAGAATGGGCATACAGAGTCAGACCAATAGTCCATCAAGCCCAGTACCTGGTCTTCTGCAAGTAGACAATGCCAGATTCTTCTGAAGGAAAAAAAAAAGCAATTGAGTGACCCACCCAATCATCCCTTGCCAGCTTCTGGCAGTGAGAGGTTTAGCCCCAGAGTATGGGGTTGCATCCCTGACGATTGGGTCAATAGTCATCAACAGATATATCCTTCAGTTCCTATGTTTGGGTTAAATAGAGTCTGGGGACCACTCAGGACTCTCAGAGTTTCACCAAAAAGATCCCAGGACTGGATACCTATGTCAGAGTTCAGCAGCTACTCTAGCAGCTGTCATAAGGTCAGCAGGGTGTAGCATAGGTCTGCTTAACTTTTATGAGTTCTGTGGATGGGGTCCAAGACCTGTGAGCCCTGATACTGATGTACTCAGAAAAAAATTGCTGTTGATTTTTGTGTCTTTTGGTAGTTGCTCTTCAAATTCTTTTTTTTTAACCTGCCTTATGCATTTGACCTGCCAGAGTTTATGCGCCTTTCTATTTTCCTCAGTGGAATCCAACTTCCAATCCTTAAAAGATGCCTTTTGCCTCTAACCATCACTTTTACTCTGTTTAGCATTGTGACGGGGCTTGCCAACCCTGCACTGGACAAGAGGAAGGGGAGCATGCCTATTGGGTAGAATACACCCCTCCCCCTAGCCCTGCTGGGCATGCTCCCAGTGCAGCCCTGGTATAAAAGGCTGCAGAGCTGCTCAGTTGGGACTGACCTCCGGAGGGGAAGGAGCTACTGCCCGAGCACTGGAGCCACAGCCGCAGCAAGAGACGCCGGACCAGCTGCCCGCACCAGACCAACATCTACAGGTGGGACTGCTGCCGGCCAGGGGGAATGGAGTAGGAAGCAACCCAGGGCGGGGAGCAGGAAAGGCCCCGGCGGGCTCAGCGCGTTTCGGGAAGAACTCCCCGCTGAGCCAGTGGTGGGAACCACCCACCACTGATAGGGCCCTGGGTTGGGGCCCGGTGGAGAAGGAGGGCCCGGGCCCCCCTACCCCTTCCTCCCAGATCCCGGACGAAGAGGGGATCGCATAAAGGACTAGGCCGCTGGGCCTGCATTCAAAGGACTAGGCCGCTGGGCCTGCATTCAAAGGACCAGGCCTCAGGGCTGAAGGGTGCGGGGCTAGCATCCCCTCCACAAGCATGAAAAGGATTTTTTTCTGGCTATATAAGGGAAAAGCATAAAATCTAATGTACTAAGTACAATTTACTCAATATCTAGCCACAATACCCCAATATCTTTGATTCTGTAGACATGGTAATATAAAATGGTTCTACATCTGTTTTTGGTATTCATTGTGGATGGTAGATAGAGGGCCTATATTTTGTTATGATTTAGTTTAATTACTCTTCCCTAAAAAGATTAAATATTTTTCCAATAATAAATTCTATGGGCTAAATTGTACCCTGAAATATATGCATCCCTCCTCTACTGAGGTCAAAGAAATCTGCATGTGTACATTCAAAGGCATACATTTGCCCTGCTGTTCCATCACTTGTACCATAGTGGTGTGCAACCCGTGGGCCGTGACCCCCCAGGGTTGCAGTGCTTAGATCGGGCTGGGCCTGGCAGTTGGTGGCCCCTCTGGCATGGTGCCTAGATCTGGCCAGCCTGTGGCTGGGCCCGGCAGTTGGTAGCCCCCGCAGCACGGGGCTCGCAGATCAAAAAAGTTGCTCACCACTACCATAGTGGAACATTAGCAGCAGTTCCAAGTATAGTAAAGCACATACATAATGACAATAATTGAGATTTTTAAAGGCACAAATGGGAGTTAGGTGCTTTCCTCCCACTGACTTTCATTTACTAGTGACTCGAGCCATATTTGATCATATGATCTAAAAGCAACAGACACCATATTGCAGAAGACATAGCCTCATGGGGTATGTCTACACTACATGGCTCCGTCGACGGAGCCATGTAAATGAGCTTTGTAGACATAGCAAAATGAAGTGGCGATTTAAATAATCGCCGCTTCATTTACATCAAAATGGCTGCTGCACTATGCCGATCAGCTGTTTGTCGGCTCAGCGCGGTAGTCTGGACGCTCGGCGGTCAACATCAAAAGCCTTTGTCGACCACCCCCTTATGCCTCATGGGATGAGGTTTACCCGGGCGATCAACAAAGGCTTTTGATGTTGACCACCGAGTGTCCAGACTACCGCGATGAGCCGACAAACAGCTGATCAGCACAGCGCGGCAGCCACTTTGATGTAAATGAAGTGGCGATTATTTAAATCGCCGCTTCATTTTGCTATGTCTACAAAGCTCATCTACATGACTCCGTTGATGGAGCCATGTAGTGCAGACATACCCTTGGTGTCTAGCCTTTACGTGAGTAAATTAAAAAATGATCCCCAGGCATCAGAAACAATAAAATTAAAAGAAAAATCATGACTAGAACAAAAATATGTTTATTTCACTATGGATCATTAGTGGTGGTGATAGGTGGTGTCAATAAGTGCTGTATTCTGTGGAGACTTTACATTATTGTTGTTGCTTTTAATTTATACCTTGTGCCCAGCTGTGGTAACAATCTATGACAATTTTAGATACATTTTAAAAAACAGAAGAAGATATATTACTACTTTTCATTACAGCAGCATCTGTGTACCTTAATCAAGGCTCGGGGTCCCTTGCATTAGAGATTGATAAGGCAATCAACAAAGAAGACAATGTCTAACCCTGAAATCTTACAAATCTAGTGCCAGTTGGACAACACAGACATGGTTGGTTTAGAAGACAAGCAGAAGTCACAGTTCACCACTTGTCTAACCAATGCCAAGTGACAGTAATGGGGCACATAGGGCAAGTGGAAGAACTAGAGTAGGAGAAATAAGAAACTTGTGTTGATCAATGGTAAGAAGGACAGAGAGATAGGTAGATAATAGGTGACACTGGATCTTGTTGATTTTTCTCTTTCATAAAAGTCAACAAGCTCCTATACTGACAGGAAACAGGGGTCAAGAAACAGTGAGTCTTGAAGAGAGAGCTGAGGGTTAACTGAAGTTAATGGTTAGGTTGGATTATAGGTGTGGGAGTAATCACAGATTTAAAGGACAGAAGGAATGATTAGATCATTTAATCTAACCTCCAATATACTCAATTTCACACACTTCCCCCTGTATTGAACCCAATAGTTTGTGTTTGATTAAAGCGTATCTTCCACAAAGGCATCCAGTTTTGACCTGAAGACAGCAAGAGTCCACCATTTCCCCAACAGTTTGTTCCAGTGATTAATTACTCACTGTGAAAAATTTGCACCATATTTCTAATTTGAATTTGTCTGGATTCCCCTTATAGCTAGAGGTTCTTATTATGCCTTTCTCTACTCAAAAATTGGCTTAATACTTATATTTTCTTCATTTGAATATATTCATGCACTGTAATTAATTTTCTTTTTGATATGCTAAACAGATTGAACTTTTTCACTGCAAAGTATTCTCTCCAGTTTGCAAATTATTTTGAGGGCTCTTCTCTGCACTCTCCCCAACTTCTCATCATCATTTTTAAAATGCGAACACTGAAACGGCATGCTATATTCCAATGTCAGCCACACCTCAATCATAGAGAAAATGACAGAACTGATGGAGAAAAAAGCCTGCAATGGAAAAATCAGCATGGTCATGGGACTCTCAGAGTTAAGTTCCAGAGATGCTCATTTGTGTGGGAACAATAGCAGAAGAAGCAGATATAGAAGGTGAGCCAGGGCTGGCATTGGGTAAGGTTCACCTAGCTAAGGGAGACAAGAATAAAAGAGGGTGCAGTCTAGAATTTGAATAGTTGGCAGAGAGGAAGATGAGAGTGGATGAGAGGTCATTGTTTCTGATGGCTGGACATCATGGATGGCAGAGCAAGAGCCAAGAGAGAAATGAGCAGTGATGAAAGAGACCAGATGGTGGTTGCAAAAGGGAAATTTAATGATTAAAAGATCAGAGAAGGAGTAGTGTTGGGTGAAGAAAAGCTCAAATGATTAGCTACTTCTGTGAGTGAGATGACTGCAGATCATACAGAGAGGCGAGAGTGAGAAGACCCACAGCTAAAAGGTCAAATACATCATCAATATGTAAGATGAAGTCACTACGGGTAAGTGTGGTACAGTCTGATGAGAGGAAAACAGAGAGCCAGTAGTGAAAACTGAGAAGAAGGTGGATGAGGATAAGAAGTTAGTTATCTACAATGTGTTTATAGAGAAATTATACCCATAGTACATACTGTATATCTTCACTTTAATCATCCTTTCCATTTAATCATTCAATATGGATTATTAAGAGTGGGGATTGAAAACAAATAGCTCATTGTCAGAGGAGATACTACTGGTGATGAGGAATCCTGCAAACTAAAAATTTAAACATGATTCTGTTCATCTTTATATCCATATGATCTGAAAACAAATGTTACCTATGGTCTTACTAGAAACATCAGAGCGCTTGAAAATGTGCAATTCTGACAATTTGCTATTTGGCTTATGGCCGAAGGGAAAGGCTTTTAAGAATCTGGTGATATATTGAAGGCACAGATGTATTAAGATAATGCCCTGGCCTCACAACAAAATACAAGTTTGCACAGTATACCAAAGGCCATAAGGTCAAATACCAGGTGAGTTGACTTACATGTGGGCTAAAGCAAAAATCCTGATACAACTTATTTCCATTTCAACTGTAGGCTTTGCATTACATATTAGATGAAAAAGTTGAAAGTCTTTCATGGAAAAATGTGCTTGGTATTTTGAAGATAATTATCATTTTAGCATATTGTGTGGAACTAAGGGCCAGAGGAAAAAAGATTATTCAGAATGCACTGCTCTTTTCTCTTACCTAAGTATTTCTCTGACAAAGACATGAGACAATGTATATTTTAAATTTTTAGATATGTATTTCACACAGTTTCTATCAATGGATGCAACTCTATCACTATCATGGATGGTGATGACTAAGTGTAAGTCCTGTCATGGTTACTGACATATTGCCATCAATTACACCAAAAAATTAGTTACAGACATTTCAGGGAGAAAATGCAAAACATTCCAGGAAATCCTACCACTTGAAACTGACAACAAATGTTGTAATAAGCAGAAGTACATGAAAGTCCTACAGATATATCAAAAAATGAAAAGCTTTTAAAACACAGTGGAAGTCTGTCACAATGTATTTAAACTTTAGTGATTATTCTTACCATTTAAAATGACATTTATTTTTCATGGCACATCCTATTAGTACATATATGCTTATAAGAAAGACCATACTGGGTCAGACCAATGGTCCATGTAGCCCAGTATGCTGTTCTCCAACAGTGGCCGATGCCCCAGAGGGAATAGAACAGGGAATCTTCAAGCAATCCCTCTCCCGTCACCCATTCCCAGCCTCTGACAGAGGCTAGGGACATGATTCCTACCCATGGCTAATAGCCATTGATGGACCTAACCTCCATGAATTTATCTAGTTCGTTCTTGAACCCTGTTAAAGTCCTGTTCTCTACAACCTCCTCTGGCAAGGACTTACACAGGCCAACCGTGCACTGTGTGAAGAAAAGCTTCCTTTTGTTTCTTTTAAACCCACTATCTATTAAATTTTATTTGGCGACCTCTAGTTCTTACGTTATGGGAACAAGTAAATAACTTTTCCTTATTCACTTTTTCAACACCAGTCATGATTTGATAGACCTCTATCATATTCTCCCCTTAGTTTACTCTTTTCTAAGCTGAAAAGTCCCAGGTTTTTTTAAAGTCTTCATATGGCACCCGTTCCAAACCCCTAATCTTTTCTGTTGTCCTTTTCTGAAACTTTTCCAATGCCAATATATCTTTTTTGAGATGAGATGGTGTAGGGGATCTCCTCGCATTCAAAAGGGTCCCCCCCTTTTCTGTAGCCCTCCCCGCAATGGGGAGGCCCCCTTCCTTTGGGGTACTCACAGTACCTATTGACTCCGCTATATACTTCCCCCTCCCCTCATGTATAGCCATGCCTGAAGAGGGCCTTTTGCCTCTCGGGGATTATGCTGGGGTAGGGGGACCCGGGCCCGCCCTCTCCACCGGGTCCCGGCCCGGAGCCCTGGGGAGGGATTACTATGCTCTCCTCTCCCTATTGGTTGTCGGGGTGACCACCTGTAACATGTCAACCCGTGGGCTATGAAGCCCTGCTCCGAGCCACTTCCTACCCTGCCGACGGTTTTTCTTACCCCCACGATAGGTCCTCAGCTCGTCCATCCCACTCCCCTGCGAGTCCCCCTGATCCTGGCTCAGGCTCGCGGTCCCGGGGTTGTCGTGCGTCTTGGTCCACTGGAGCGCCTCCACAGCTGCCGGTTCCAGAGCTCTGTCACTCCGTTTCTTCTCCTGAGCTCTCGTAGTCGGCTCCCCCGTACTCCTGGGAGCCACCACCGCCGAGACTCACCTCCTCCCTCCTGGCATGGGGGCCGCCATTTTTAAAGCTGGCGGCGCACCACTGTGTGGCCGCTGGGTGCTCCGTGCTGCGTCTAACTCCTCCCCCTTTCATCCTGGGCAACCCGGGACGCCTGTGCCTGCGCGTCCCGGCCGGCGCAGCTCTCCCCGGCTGTCCACCGGAATGTGAGGCTTGCCTGCCCCGTCACCCATGCAACCTGGGACGCCCGAGACTGCGTGCTCCTGCCGGCTCGGCTCCCCCCGGCTGTCCGCTGGAGTATGGGGCTTGCCTGCCCCATCGCCTGGGCAACCCGGGACGCCTGTGCCTGCGTGTCCCAGCTGGCGCAGTTCTCCCTGGTTGTCCCCCGGATTGCGGGGTTCACCTGCCTCGTCACCCAGGCAACCCGGGACGCCCACACCTGCACATCCCGGCCGGCGCAGCTCTCCCCGGCTGTCCGCCGGAGTGCAGGGCTTGCCTGCCCCATCACAGATGACCACATCTGTACGCAGTATTGAAGATGTGGGTGTACCATGGTTTTATATAGAGACAATAAGATGTTCTCTGTCTTATTCTCTTTTTAAATGATTCCTAACATTTTGTTTACTTTTTTGACTGCTTCATTGAATGGATGTTTTCAGAGAACTACTCACAATGACTCCAAGATCTTTCTCTTGAGTAGTTATAGCTAAATTAGTGGCCATTATATTGTATGTATAGTTGGGATTTTTTCCCAACATGCATTACTTTACATTTATCAACATTAAATTTCTTTGGCATTTTGTTGCCCAATCACTTACTTTGGTGAGATCTTTTTGAAGCTCTTCACAATCTGTTTTGGTCTTAACTATCTTGAGCAGTTTAGTATCATCTGCAAATTTTGCCACCTCACTGCTTACCCCTTTCTCCAGATCATTTATAAATAAGTTGAATAGGATGGACCCTTGAGGGATACCACTAGTTACCTCTCTCCATTCTGAAAACTTACCATTTATTTCTACCCTTTGTTTCCTGTCTTTTCTTTTAAGCAGTTATCAATCCATGAGAGGACCTTCCCTCTTATAACCTAAAAGCAATACGAACATGTCTTGTAAATGGATTCCTATTCTGCTATTCCCAAATAATTATTCACAATATATGTTACAAATAGAGAATATATCACATTAGACATAGGGTGAAATTTATGATTCAAAGACAATGTGCAAATCTTTAGAACTGAGGGTGCCAATAATGCCTTCTGTTACAGTTAAATATTATTCCAAAGCCAACATGTGTATGTGTTATTTTTTAAATGTTACCATTCAGACTCATGGGAATCATATAAGCAGTCTCCGTTCAAAACAATTGATGAGAAATTTAAAATAATCAGTGTAAATGCACAAATATCAGTGTAGAATGAATATTTACTTGTGGAAGGGACCTAAAAAAACCCCTGTTAAATTCAAATTTCATGCTACTTCCTATTTATTGCAAAGTGTACCTACTCCAAGTGAATTTCTGAAACAGACTGCCTTATCAATTTTCTGCAGCAGAATTACATTGCAACAATGGTTTAAATTCACTTTGTATCATAAGCCCAAGGCAAGCAAAACTTCCAGTTTAGTAGTAAAAATATCTTTTTGCCACTAGAAGAGATAATTAATCCCATTATCAAAACACAGCAGCAAGCCTGTTTCTGGAATCACATGCCAGTTACAGCTTTGAAAATTAGCATGTTTCATTTCATTTTAATTTTTACTATAATGTCTTCAAGAAACATGACATGAGAAATGTGAAGAAGTAAAATTCAGTTTTTTGTGTGGGCTGCATTCATCTTTTAAATCCATCACCCAAAGATTGGATCTATAGAGAAGTAAGTAACCCAAAATCTTTAGGTGAGTCATTGCAATCATGAACCCGTGTTTGGGTATATTTATGTAACCTGTATGTTCTCTTGTCATATCATGCATATCAAATTTGAGATAGCAAGCAATTCAAACTCAGTCTTTTAACTGTGTAGCATTTTCTAAACAATTATATTAGTTTATGGTATATTTTTCTGTTTAAAAGGCTGAAATAATTTTTTTAAAGGTATTTTTTCCAGTGTGGTAGTTATTACTTTATTCTGTCTTTTGCTGTCATGGATAATTTTTTGTAAGTTTCAACCTTATCAAACAATGTGTACAGAATTCTGTGGGCTCCCATTATAATTTCCTTTCCTTCTTTTCTATATAAAGTGCTTCATGTAATTCTTCCCTAGGAGTACAATCCCACAGTGTGCTGAGCATTCTAAATTTCCCTTAATTTCATTTGGATTTGGGGATACTCAGAACCTCAAAGAAGTGCTCTGCTCCTTTGGGTCTCCTCAGGTCAGAGATAGGAAGCAAACTGATAAGACTTCTTGAGATTCCAAATTATTTTTTCCTCATTCTATGGCACCAACAATAAAAAGCATATGAATATGACTGAAGGGTGCAGCTGAATCTGAAAACTAGCTGTTTCATGATTGTGTTAATGTTACTTTTTTACCCCATGTCAAATTCTATCTCTATTTTATTTTCTGAGTTAATGCCAACATTTTGGAATGAAGCCAGACTTTAAAAACCAAGCAATAGCTGATTATTTGCTTGGACCCTTAATATGACAACATCTGGATAATCTGAATGGTATTGCATTTGCAAAATAATCCAATAAACATAATGACCTGGAAGCAATGGACTTTAGACAGGGTAGAATATAAAATATTCCTGATACTTCTTATGTAAGCACTAATGTTGCATATATTTAATTTAGTGATGAGAGAGGAAAAAAGTTTATTCTATTGAAATATTTTCTAAGAAAATTCATTCTAGCTTTCAAGAATTCTATGCAGTTATTTGTCCTGTGTCCTTATGTTAAAATTCAGGAATAAAAATGCATTAAGCAATGACTTACTTGAAGATCTGAAAGAATATTAACAACATGGTAATTTGGGGTCAAATGTATAATAAAGTCACATTAACTATAATGTACACAGCCACATGGTACTGTGGTACAGTTAAAAATAATTAGAGCAATACTTTGTACAAAGAAATATGCCATTATTATCTCAGTGGGACAGAACCTTGGCCTTTAACTTGAAGGAAACCAGCAAGCTACCTTCCTAATAAACAGTGCAATATTAATATCACAGTTGGAAACAGTTCTCTGAACACTCACAGCAGATACCAAAATTGTTGATCAATTCAGGTTGGAAACACAGTACTTCATTTTTAATGGGTATCTTTGGCTTCAAATAACAGACGGGCACATAGAATGTGGGCTATAACTTAAATAATTTTACATTAAGTTAAAGGACAAACCAGTCCATGTAGAAACAAATATTAAGTCAGTTGAAAAAAAAAGCACGTTTGCTGAAGCTGAATCAAGCCATTTCCCAGCAGATCTGACAAACTCTCTTTGCTCCAGTTTGTGCCTAATTCCAATCTAACCAACCTGCTCTAGTTCCAGCATGCACCTGCCTCAAATGGCTACCCAGCAATTCTGCCAAAGTACAATAAGGCACCAGGAGTGTGTAACATAACCCTTGAGTTGTTGGAAGACAGGTGGTACTTCATGGGATCTCCCAAACTGCCAGACACACTAATATCATCCCTGATGACTAGAAAAAGCATGTCTTTCTGCTTTTGTTTAAAAAGAGCAATAAAATGGAATGTAACAATGACAGAAGTACTGTGCTGTTGTCTGTTTCGGGAAAAGTATTCACTTCTGTGTTAATGTCTTGAATCGATGTGCTTTATGACACTGGCAAAGGCCAGCATAGTCAATGCACCATCATACTTAGGCATTCTACTGTCGACCAGCTCTTCATCTTAAGACAGTTTTTTTTTTTAAAAGAAGACGGCTAGATTTAATAAGTAATGCATAGGGTTGCCAGTTATGGTTGGACATACTCCTGAAGGTTTCGTATTCTTCATAGAAATACTGTTGTTATATGAATAGGCATAACTAAAATACGTTTTATGCAAATGGGGTAATGTGAGTTATCACTGAAGAGATTATGATTTATTGAATGTGTTTATCTAATTTGTATGGATATATAATTTCTGTATCTGAAGTTAGGAATATTGACATTGCAACAATTACAACTGTGTGTGTGTATTTGGGGGAATGCCCACCAGACAGTAGGCAACAGCCTGAATCAGTCATTTAAAAAGAACAATAGAACTTTTGAGATATTAATCTCCCAGCATCCTGAAGAGCTTTCTGGGATGTTGCTTTTGACCCTGCAGTGTCATCTGATGATGTCACCAGGTACAGAGTACTATCTTGGAGACTGAAAGTATTTTTCCATTGGAGACAAAGGGTTCTTACCTTACGTAAACTTTATTTAAGGCTGGGAAGAAAGGTAACCAGGACTATACCCCATTGCTTGCATGCCCATGAAGAAAAATCACTAAACACATGAAGAGGAAGACAAGGTGAAAGTCCAAACTGAGATAGGGGTTCAGTCTGTAAAAATGAAATTTTGGAACTCTAAGCTATAGAAACTGCAACCTGCCTAAAATAGCAATTAGGGTAAAAATTACATTTTGTAACCTGGTTCTTGAGTGTATTCAGTTTAGTTCATATATTTTGTTTTTATTTGCTCAGCAATCTACTTTGTTCTGTTTGTTATCCCTTACTAGAAATTTATCTTTTGAAGGTAAATAAGCTTATTTCTTGTAATATAATATAGCTCAGTTTATATAATTTGGATGGGGAAGCTCTGCATATCTTTCTTCACATTGAGGAAGGGGATGACTTTTTTGAGGTTGCAATGTGCAAATCACTCTGTAAAACACAATACAGTATTATTTTGGGTTTACTCCTCCACAGGAGGTATACACATGAGTGCTGGGTGAATCCTCTCACACAGATATGACTGCACATGACATACTATTTAATTAAAGATTAATCTTTAATTTGAGGAGACTTCAGGACAATCCGGGAAGGTTAGCAAACTTATGTGTACAGCACTATTTATAAGCTTCCATGAGGCCTTTGTTCATGCATCAAGCAAGTTTGTGGGATCTGAGAAGATAGTATATTTGATAGAAATGTCATTGCTGGGAGAGCACTATAATGAAATGGAAAGCTATATTTAATTTAACAACAGATGCATGGCATGGTTTTCTAACTCCATGGGAGTTTGGTAGGGCTGTTTTCTAATCACCATTTGCTTTGATAGGTTAATGGATAAGCTTGAGAAGGAAACTGTTGGTGGCACTGGGCTGACCACCATTCTGCTCCTAGAGCTCAAATATGCCAATTACACTGACTTGTTGGCACACTTTGGTGAATTGTTGCAGAGGATGGCCAGTGTAGTCAGGCAAGAAGTAACACACATTTGTCTGGTTATTAATCCTGTTAAAATGAAGCATCTGGCCATTGCCAGACAGCAGCTTGCAGGTCCAAATTAAAACCAGCTATTAGTTTGTCTGCACAAGATACTGCCCAAGTATTTGACAACTGCTGCCTGCTTAGTGACAGACTGTGAAGATCCTTGAAAGATATGGGCATTTATATACTGGAGTTGCTGCTGTGTTTCAGGCCCTAGAGAGGCTTCTGTGGGGACATTACATTTGCTACAAGTCTGTGGATTCATAGAACCACCATTATACCAGCTCTGTTGTATGGAAGCAAAACATTCCACTGATGAAAGCTGCAAACCACCAAACTGATGTTTCATTCTTCATCTTTGTCAGTTACTCCATATTAAGTGGCAGAACAAACAATATGGTTCAGTAGCCTGTGCACACACATGGCAGCTAGAACCTTGAGGGTTCTAATCTTTGCTCTCATGTGGATTTGGCAAACAGCATAGTAGTGAAATAGAGATACTGCCAGTTTCCTAGGACAAAAATGTCCTGAAACTTCATGTTTAACAGTATTTGGGGTAATAAAGCACTCTAGGGCTACGTCTACACTGCAGGCTTTTTGCGCAAGAACGGCCATTCTCGCGCAAAAACTTGTGGAGTGTTTACACTGCACACACATTCTTGCGCAAGTAAATTTACAGTAAAGCATTGGAAAAGAGGGCTTTTTGCACAAGAGTTATTCCCCTCCCCATGAGGAATAAGCCCTGTTGTGCAAGAAGGCAGTGTAGACGGGCAACAGATGGCCATCAGAGCTTTCTTGCACAAGAGAGCATCCACACTGCCATGGATGCTCTTGCGCAAAAGCACATGGCAGTGTGGATGCGCTCTTGTGCAAGACCTTTTGTGCATGAACTCTTGTGCAAAGCAGTTCTTGTGCAAAAAGCTTGCAGTGTAGACATAGCCTAGGTGATAAATATTACTAAGGCGGCAATGCAGATCAGGGAAATTGTTTGTTACAGCCTTTTCAGCAATTAATATACATGCAGTAGAAGCATCTAACAGAAAATTTTTAAAACCCAGCAGTCGGTTCCTCTCCTTCAGACATCGTACTTAATTCTATGTACAGTAAAGTTACAATCAGAATGCCAGCTGGCCTGCCTATCAGTGATATCTGCTGACTGTATAAAAATACTCCAGAAACTACAAGCTATGTATTGTAGCAAATTCACATCTTATGTCAGAATAAGACGTGTTCAGTTTTGTTGGCAGCTTTATTGTACCATTTGCAGACTCCTTCTCCTACAAAATTCCTTTCAGAATGTCAGCAGCTGTTGATATCACATATACCTAAAATAAGTCAAGGAATTGATGTAAAAAAGGCTACATTCCCAAGGCTTTAAAAGAAAGCAGTGGTGAAGCCTCTGTTAAGTGTGATATATATTTTTAAATTGAATCAGATCAAGTGTTACACAATAGCCAGCCACATATTTTTGACCAAGGCTATAGAAAAGAGGATGGTGATACAGTGGAACCCAGGGCAAAGCTGGTGCTGGAGCTAGGCAATGTTGGGAGTGCAGTAGCAGGATTGCCAAAACAGTGGAGTTCCCAACAGGGAGCAAAAGCCAGACACAGGTAGGGAGGAAGCAGGTAGGCAGTCTCTAGAGGAGCCACACCCAATTCCCCCACCATCCCTTTCCTCTCAGCACCCTTCACTGTCCCCAAGCTCCTCCCAACATCTCCCCGCTTGCCACAAAGCTCATCAAAGAGCACTTGACAAAAAATCCTAGTCAGCCATGTTGTGTGACTAATCCTTGCTTTATAAAAGAGTCACATATAGTATCTATAAGGAGACATGTTGGGTTACTGGCACTGGAGTGACTAGGCTAATGCTAGTTCAAATTACGGACCAGCTTCTTATGCCTGGTTATTTTGTGCCCATCCCAATTCAAGGGTTACCAAGCTATGTCACTGGTTGCCAGGTTCATCCACTTGGCTTGTTCCACTGCATAGTGTTCTTTAGCTGAAGGCCACGTCTTCCTTTCCCCCCAGCCATGCCCTACATCTGGTGGGCAGGGGGTACGCAAGACTGTACATCACATGATAATTCCCCTACACCTGGGCTACGTCTAGACTGGCATGATTTTCCGCAAATGCTTTTAACGGAAAAGTTTTTCTGTTAAAAGCATTTGTGGAAAAGAGCATCTAGATTGGCACGGACGCTTTTGCGCAAAAGCACTTTTTGCGGAAAAGCGTCTGTGCCAATCTAGACGCGGTTTTGTGCAAAAAAGCCCTGATCGCCATTTGAGCCATCGGGGCTTTGTTGCGCAAAACAGTTCTTCGCTGTCTACACTGGCCCTCTTGCGCAAGGATTCTTGCGCAAGAGGGCTTTTGCCCGAGCGGGAGCGTCATTGTATTTGCGCAAGAAGCACTGATTTTGTACATTACAAAGTCAGTGCTCTTGCGCAAATTCAAGCGGCCAGTGTAGACAGCTGGCAAGTTTTTGCGCAAAAGCGCCTGCTTTTGCGGAAAAACTTGCCAGTCTAGACGCAGGAGAATCCATATGTGTCCCTTTAAGTTAGGTTTAAGAGTGCTTTGAACTGATGCTCTTTTTTCAAAGGTTTGGAAGGGAGAAACTAAGGGGGGTTTTGTTTGGTTGTTTGTTTGATTGCTTTATATACTTTATTGTCCCTCCAAAAGATTCAGTGTGGAGTTTTAGGCAAAGGTTAGGCTCATTTATCAGCATAAATTCAACTTATCTGAAATTTTAATAAGTTTGTGATATATAAATGCCAACTATTATTATTAACTAACTATTGCCTACTACTTACAGGTACCCTTTAATAAATATAGTAATGCACTAGGCTGCAACTAATTCTGGATAATTGTACTCATTAAGGGCCAATCCTGTTAACAACTACTCACGTGATAAACAGTTTTCAAAACTGGTCCCTAATGTTGGATTTATAGGAATTAAACCAGCATTATAGAAACTATTTTTTTAGATGCATCTGTGGCTGGGTCTCCCTGGCAGTGGGGTAGCCTAGTGGTTAGGTCCCGGATTTAGCTGGTGGAAGAGGGGTGCAGACTCCTGCTGCTACAGCCCTGGGCCTAGGAATTCCGGTCTACTATCTGAGTACAGTCCTTAAGTTTCAGACATGGCCCCAAGAATCCAAATTTCCCCCTCCTTAGTGAGGGTTTCGAGTAGATGTCCCCGTTTTGTCCCAGGTGTCCCCCTTTTGTTCCTGTGGCTGGCCAAGTGGACGGGCTTTGGCTCAGATCCTGAAAACTGAAGAACCACACTCCTCTTTCCTTGCTGGTCAGCCCCTAACTGAGCCAGGCTCCTCCTTTTATCCCCTATCCAGGCCTGGCATTAGCTATAGGTACAGCATGGTGGGGCTAACTGGGCCAAAAGACTTTGTTTGACTCCTGTGATGCCAGACCCTTCCTCTTCATTCCCTTACAGCATCACTTCTTGGAAGTGAAAAAGATGTAGGCACCTCCCTCCAATGAGTAAGTTGTATTCTTAGGTTACCAAGTAAACATTCTGGGTATGTCTAGACTTCAGGGTTTTTTTGGGATAACTGAGGTATCCCGGAAAAACTCTGCCGTGTCCAGGGAACGTGTTTGCTCTTTTGCTTTTTTTTGCAGAAGAGCAAACGAGCTCTTTCAGGGACCCTGTATACCTCGTTCTATGAAGAAGAAAGGCTCCTCTGAAAGAGGAGGCTTTTCTGCCATTTGGCCCTGTCTAGACAGGGCCAAATGGTGGAAAAGCCTCTTCCAGAAAAGCAGTCAGAAAAAGCTACACAAATTGCGGAGCACAATTTACGTAGCTTTTTCCAAAAAAATGCTATAGTGTAGACCTAGCCTAAGTGTCCAGAGGTAGTCAAATCTTTAATAGGTGCCAAAAATATTATTAAAAATATGTTAAGTCAATGGGACAGCAAATACAAAATTCAGACTTTGTACAAAAATGAAGCTCAGGATTGCAAATTGCTCTGTTCAGATTTTCTACTTTACAATGTAGTATAGACATAAAACTTTCATGACAATGTGAAGTTAAAGTTGTCTTTTGAAATTGAGTCTAAATAATGCAGCCTTCGTATGCATGTCATATTGATAGGCATTTACATTGCCATTACATGTCAGAATTGAGACAAAGGGAAGCATAACTCATAATACTGAATTGATCTATGCAGTATCAGACTACAGGATTTTGTAATAAAACCAAACTTTTGCAAATGTACAAAAGTTACTATGGAAAACTATGAATCAGTTATGGGTTTTTTTTCTTCTTCTTCTAGACAATTTGTTGCCAGTCAGTGAAGTGGATCTTAAAATCCTTTAGAAACGGCTGAAAACTTCTCTGTGAAGAAGCAAGATTTCTTATTTTTTCTTTTCACTTCAGAATCTTCAGTAAGTTCAAAAATACTGTATGTATTAACAGCCTAAGGAAAATAGAGTTGGAGTGTTGGAATAATGACAGAAAAGGCCCAATGGTAAGCAAGCAGAGCCTTCGGCTTTTGGAAGATAATCAAAATTTATTTGGGTTAACTAATAAACCCCTCATGCAAAAAATGCATTTTAGAAATATAAACAGAAAAAAGAGAAAGATTCAGTGTTATACAGATTTCAAAAAAGGAGGGCAAATTCAGAATATTACCCCTTTCTTCAGTGTATTACACAAGAACTTTCAGATGTTGAAGGATTTTAACATTATGCTTCCTCTTATAGTACATAAATTTTAATAAAAAATTGACTATATAGCATGGAAGTAAGTTAATGGAACAGAAGCTTTTAGGGTTTGAGTTTCACTTCACAAAATAGAACACATCTGCCTGTTGGGATGTATCAAACAAAGCAAATGCACTATGTCTTTTAATGAAATAACAGACATATCCATGAAATTAAAAAGTATAGCACGTTTCAAACCATTTTTTGAAAGGTACTGTTAGTTTGATTTGGAATTGTGCTGCCAAATGATTAAAAAATAGTTATAATTAATCATGAGGATAAAAAAAACTTCACCTCATACGTGTACTGTAGTTCAATCTAGGGATGTTACAAACCGTATAATTGGTTAACCAGTTAAATGTTAAGTTTAACCAGTCAACTGATTAAACAGGGGACAGGCAGGGGGCTACTCCAGTCCATCTAGGGTGCACTGGGCTGGGCCCCCCATGACCAGAAGCTCCTCCAGTGGGGTTGAAATGCCTCCCAGCCACAGAGGGCTGCTCCAACCCCCACCAGTTAACTGTAACCAGTAAGCATCACCCATTAAGGGTGATGCTTACCGGTTAACCCGTTAACCTTTCCCATTGCTAGTTTAATCTGTGTTGTGACAGTGCAACTTTAAATGTAGAATTACTGTTATTACATAACTGCACTCAAACCCAAAACAATGTGAAAGTTTAGAGCCTATAAGTCAAAGCATGAAATGCTAAACATTTATATGCCATAGTTGGCACATAAATATCTTGTAATGCCAGCTGTAACAGTGACATGTGAACACCTGTTCTCACTTTCAGGTAAATTTAAAAAAACTTATTTGTCTTAGCAGTTGGTTGCACAATAAGTAGGACTGAGCAGACTTGTTATGAGGTCAGCTGAAAAATACTATTTATCTTTTTGACAATATGAATATTTTTAATTAAAAAATAATAAATGGAACACTATAAAGTTTGTACTCTGTGTTGTAACTGAAATCATTATATTTGAAAATGTAGAAAACATCCACAAATATTTATAATAAATTTAAATTAGTATTCACTTTTTGTTTAACAGTATGATTAAAACTGAGATTGAACTTTTTTTTAATCAAGTTTATTTGATTTGTGTAAATCACATTCATTAACTGTGGTTAACTGACAGCTTTAAATTGCACTATTGCTTTTATTCTATAAAATAAATTGCTTCCTCAAAAAGATATATTGGGCGAGAGAGGGAAAGAGAACATAAAAACAGAGCTCCATTCTTCATTCCATTTTTCTTGCTCTGAAATTTTGTTTCTGACCATTTTCTAGATTGCTTATTTGTCTCTAACACACCTATATCAGTCAGTTTTCTGCTACTGGCATGCTAGCATGCTTTTTTATGCCAATCACAGCAGTAGCAGCACAAACTCAAACCACAGCTCCGACTTTGATAAGGCAGGAGCAAAGAGTTGCAAGTCAAGCAGCCACAGGAAATAGTCAGATTCACTCAGTGTAACATCTGAAATGGATTCTTAGTAATATATTTTCAGAGCAAGACAGAATAATTATTTGTTTGGGGGTTTTTCAGACTGGCTATTCTGAATATTTAGATTAAAATGCCAGTTCTGTTTTTAGTTATGTCCACAACGATGTGAGTATTTTGATTTAAAATGTTGTGTCTTTTGTTGCAGACAGTTTAGAATACCAAATGGTTCAGTATGATACTCCTATTCCCCCTCTCCTCCCACACACACTAATTCTAATCCTTTCTGATGCTCTTGCCATCTTCATACAGATGATTTTAAATGTTAGCTTAATTCAATATTAAATCGACAAAGTAAAAGTGACATTCAGGAAATACAAATATTAAGCTTCCAGAAGCATTATCTGATGTCCTGTGTGTTTTGTAGCATAAATTTATTACAGGACAGTGAATACCAGTAATATATTAAACTGAACACTTAATTAGATAGGAAAAAGGAATAGAAAATGCAACATAGTAAGTGAAAATAGCTCAGGGAACTTTAACTTTTAGCAATATTACTATTCTAGGAACTTTTACTAGATAATCTTAAATTTGCATGAACAACAAACAGCTTTTTGGGTTAGGGTACTCACTTGAGATGTAAGACCCATGTTCAATTCCCCACTCTGCCTCAGGTGAAGAAAGGATTTTGAATAGACATCTCCCACCTCTATAGTCCAGTGGTTAGGGCACTCACCTTCAGTGGGGGACCTACGGGTCCAGTTCCCTTGCGCCAATGCCTACTTAGGGTATGTCTACACAGCACGGCTATTTTGGGATACTGAAGGTATCCCGAAATAGCTACCCTGTGTCTACACAAGCAGTCCAGTATTTTGAAATATTTTTCAAAATAATGGGCACACTATTTCGGCATCCCGGTAACCCTCATTCCACGAGGATTAAGGGATGTCTCAAAATAGCATATTATTTCAAAATTTGGCCCTGTGTAGATGCGCCCAATTAAAAAAATAAGCTATGAGTATCTTATTCCGAGTTTAGGGTGCTGGGTAGATGCACCCTTATTCACAGCTGAACAGCTTCTCACATGAGAGAATCCCCTCTCATAATGTCTTATAGTCTAATGGTTAAAGCACTCAGAGCTGGTGGACTCCAATTGATGTCCTTCCAATCCTTCCCATGCTTGTCTCTTGTACCTTAGCTAAGTTCTCAAAATAAGGTAGGCACCACTTCCAGCCAAATTCTGAATGGAACCCAATTGACTAGGCAGCCTTTGAGTATAACTATTGGCTCAGACTTCACAGGTGAGATAGGAGCCCACAGGTATAAATATAGGTGCTTATGGAACCTATACCTGAAAAAAATCAGGCACTGACGGTATGTCTACACTAAGAGCCACTAGGATTTACATTCATCCAATGAGAGAAGAGAAACTTCTTGGTGACCCATCTGTCCTATGAAAACAGCTCTAATTCTGAATAGGAGATACAATGAACTACTTGTGAACACTCTACAGAATTATTTTGCAGAAATCACTGGATGAAAAATTGCAAACAAAGAAAATCACAATCTGTACTAGCACACATAGAAGTAGAAACAACTGGTGAGAGTCCTCTTGCAGTGCAACTGCTGTACAGAGTAGTGGCAATAGGGACTCACAGGCTGCATGCCCAGTACATAGGAGTACCAGATTGCAGTGTGTAAGAAGAAAAGAAGGAAGTGTCCAGATAAAGTCAAGGCTAGAATATATGACTTTGCACAGATCATCCACCACTTGTGCCAGGGAAGATGGCATGGTAGTATACAGAGTGCTATCTTAGCTATTACACTGTAGTAACTCTTAAGGACTAACTCCACAGCTGCTCTGTGCCAGTGGGAAGCTTTCATACTCCAAACCCCACGCTTAGCAACCAGTCAAGCTTTTCAGGCTGCAGATGGGTTGACATTTTGGCTACGTCTAGACTGCAGGCTACTTTCAGAAGAAGCTTTTCCAGAAGAGATCTTCCGGAAAAACTTCTTTAGAAAGAATGTCTACACAGCAAAAGCACATCAAAAAAGCGATCTGCTTTTTCAAAAGATAGCGTCCACATTGATTGGATGCTATCTTGCATTTAAGTTGTGATTACTATGGACGGAGTGGCCAGTAGGGCACCTGTGCTTTTTCTGGGGGCCTCTTCTTTAGAAAAAAAAAAAAAAAACCCTCTTCCCCATCCACACACGTCTTTTTCCGAAAGAGCTCTCAGAAACCCCCCTGCGTTCTTTTGACTTTCTGTCAAAAGAACACAATTGCAATGTCGATGTAAGTATAGTTTTTCCCTTTGGGGCCATTACAGCAACTAGTAGATATCTTGAAAAGGGTATGTTGCTGACCACCATGTATGGGCAAAGCAAAAAAGAATGCTTTACTTAGTGGAATTAGGGCCTCCAGAACTAAGGGAGCTGTAATGGTTAGTCTTAAAATACAAACAGCAACAGAAACAACAGAAAAGAAGCAATGCTCAGCTTTAGTTAACAATATATGTGTCAAATTCAATTCTACTCTCAGAGCTACACCAGTGCAACTGAGAACAGAATTGATCTAATGGGGAAATATTTGAGATAGAAATACTTTAATATTTAAGATAGTAAAGGTATCTTTGGGGAACAGTGAGCAAGAAGCCTGTATTTGATATTATTCAAGTTAAAGGGGGACAAGATGAGGAAAAATAGAATAAGAGAAACAACAATTTTTCCCATTTTAAAAAAAAGTTAATTTTGAAGGAATGAATGGGTAAAAACACACTAGATTGTATTTTATAACGGATCTGACAGGGAGACAAGGTTAGCTACTTTTCAATTGGCATTATTCAATTCAGAGAATATATATACATTTAGAAATAATTACACAAGAAAAGATTGCTACATTAAAAAAATGAAGATAATGTAGGAAATATTAAAAATAAGGTATGTATAAAAGGCAGTGATGCAAAAAGCAACAACATATGAGAAAAATCAGAATATAGAGGAGGAAAATCAAAACTGCAGACAGAAGAGTAAAAAGAAAATGATATCACATTGGAAGGAATAATAAAATAGCTTCAGTGTGTCAAGGGAAAAAAGGTGATAAAAGGAAGAACACGGTAGGTCCAATTAAGAATGAAAAAGGCAGAACCTGAGAGAATAGCAGAAGAGCTAAATAAAGATGTTGCAGGTGTATTTATGACAGGAGAAAGCACCCAAGGACATACTGATGAGAGAAAGTGTGTAGCAGGCTTCGTGAGTCAGGATATCTTCCAGATTATCACATCAAGTAGATTCAAGAGCAGTCTGGGATATTTAACTTGTAATCGCCTGGACAGAATGATATCCATACCAGAAACCCTCCAAAATTAAATTAATAATATGTCTCCATGTAGAAATGGTATTTGAGTCTGGAAGAAGGTAAAGGAGATAAAGAAGGCAATAGTTAAAAAAATCTGTAAACCTGACTTCTGCTTCAAGAAGTCCCATTTCCCCCCCAGGATTAATGTCTCCATTGCAAATCACAAGAATGATTAGATGAACCTATAGGTTTCCAGTGGGTTTTCCTATCATGATTACACTAGACTTTTAGGGGAACAGTAGGTAAAGAAAGTTGAATTCCAGGGAAAATGCAGTATGACTTGTGGTTATAAAAATGCTACAGGATGTCATTTGGATTGTGCTAGTTTGGGTGTAAGGGCTTTATTACATTTTTTAGGATAGGTGTTGTGTCCTTTTGTTTGGCACAGATTAAAAGACTTCCTTTTAACGGCCACTTGATCTGCACACCATTCACACTGATCATGGATCCAGTATGAGAATACTGCTCTGCTACCCATATGGCCTTTTTATTACTGTTGTATCAAAACACACACCAAAGGCTTTCCTAATTCTGGACCATATGAAATAATATTGTCTTAAGATATATGTCCTAGAGACCTTACAGCCTTTTTCCCACACCATCTGTATTTCATTTAAAAACAGAGTTGGAGCCATCTGATACTTTCATTAGTTAATAATAAATTATTTAAGTGGTAGCTTTGAGACCTACTATCTAATACAGCTTGTGTTGCATTTCTACTGCAAGCCATCTGTGTATTGTACTTTGGCAGAAACATGCAATAAGCTACAGGCGGGAATACATTTCTGTGGAGTGCATGAAATAGCTACAGAAAACATGTCTATTTTGCAAGGAATTTTGGTGGTTGTGAATCCTCAGTAACAGACAGGCAGAGCAATCCCTTGGTATCCAAGCAGAAGTTCTAGAATCTCAATAAGGATAGCATATCCAACACAGTCCAGTGAGAGAAAAAATGGAATTTCTTTTACTTATATGTCTCTTTGTTGCCTTTACAGATTACTTGATGTCAGTGTAGCAAAGAAAATAAAACTAAAAAAAAGGGTACATGCACTATATATACCCAGGAGCACACCAAGTTTAGTCAAATTTTCATTTAAAAAAATGTATGCATGGCAGTATTCTTTCCTACCCTCAGGCTACAGCATTCCTGTTTTAAAAACACTTATGGCAGTGGGTAAGTTGGAAGAATCACATAAAATTGAGCTGTTCCATATGAGTTCCAAGTGACTAAAACTCGAAACAGTCAGTTTTTGAATGAGGGGAGAGGGATTGTAGCCCTTGTGGTAGCAGAGAATGGCTTGAAAATATGAAAACTAAAGACTCACACACCAGAAGGCACAAAAAGATCAATTTTTTAATTTTATTTTACATGTCAATCTTCTTGGGCCTGACTTATGAACTCTCAACACTGTGGCTCTTTTATATGACTTTCAGACACAACTCCACATCTTTAACTTTCTCGGGTCACCTCCACATTCTCAGTTCCAGATTCCATTTATTTCCACTGTTCTCCTCAGCCGATGTGATCACAAGAACTCAAAAGCACTAGAGATCAGTCGCCAAAATGCAAGCACACAGAGGGTATGTCTACACTACAGCGTTATTTCGAAATATCTTATTTCGAAATAGTTAATTCGAAATAAGTTATTTTGAAATAACGCGTCTATATACAAAATGTATTTTGAAATAGCATTTTGCTATTTCGAAATAGCACGTCCACACTGATTGGACACTGAATCGCATTTAAGGGCAACTGAAACCAGTTCCAGCAGGGCATCAGGTCAGGAGTTACTTTGTGTGGCTGCTGCCTGAGGCTATCTGAGGCTTGTACCTAAAGGGACCCCTCTGGACAGCCAGTTCTCAGCTTTCCCTGCTTGCTTGCCTACCTCGCTGAGCGACAGTAAAGCATTTTTGTCTCTACATGCTTTGGTTGCCCTGACTCGGGACACCACAGCACTCGGCACCATGGAGCCGGAGCTGCCCTTGCGCACTCTGGTGCTCATTTTCGACGTGTTGCTGCAAGCCTGGCTGCACTTTCTGCAGGCTGCCTCACAGCATCTGCTGCAGCCCGACCCCCACACTGTCCTCCGGACCCTCCTGGGGGACAGGGAGGAGCAGCTGCTGCAGCGGGGCATGCTGGCGTCCGGACACCAGCAGCGACTGATGGGACCACATTGTCCTGGAGCACTGGGGAGACCAACAATGGACCCAGAACTTTAGGATGAAGAAGGACACCTTCCTCGAGCTCTGTGAGTGGCTAGCCCCTGCTCTGCAGTGACAGGACATGCACATGAGGCCCGCCATTCCCTTCCACAAGCATGTGGCCATCGCCCTATGGAAACTCTCCATGCCAGATAGCTACCGATCCGTGGCAAACCAGTTCGGCATGGGGAGATCCACCGTCGGAGCAGTGCTCATACAGGTATGGCAGTCTCCGGCCACTGTGCTGGGGGGCAGGCAAGGAGGTGATGGGCTGCCCCAGGGAAAAGGCGGGGAGGTGGTGCAAGTCCCCTCCACGGGAGGGTTTGGTCTGTCCCACCTGCACTATGGACTGCCCGCGGTAGCCAGGATTGCAGTGGGGGTTGCTCCTGGGAGTGGGGGCGCAGGGCAGTGGCAGGGAAGGAGCACTCTCAGCCACCCTGGCACCCCAGTGACTCTCAATGGTTTTGTGTGTCCCTCTGCAGGTGGTCAAGGCCATCAACAGAGTGCTGCTCCACAGAGTCATCCGCCTCACTGATGTGGACGCAGTGATCGAGGGGTTTGGCACCCTGGGCTTCCCCAACTGCGGTGGGGCAATGAACGGGACGCACATACCCATCCATGCCCCGGACCACCAGGCCTCCCTCTACATCAACTGGAAGGGATACTTCTCAGTCATCCTTCAGGCTGTGTCTGACCACCGGGGCCAGTTCGTGGACATCAACATGAGCTGGTTCAGCAAAGCACACGATGCGCGGGTTTACCGCAACTCCTCCGTGTGCCAAAGGCTGCACGCCGTGACTTTCTTCCCTGACCGCCACATCAGGGTTGGGGACGTGGACATGCCTGTGTGCCTGGTGGGGATGCGGCCTATCCCCTACAACCCTGGCTGATGAAGCCCTACATGGGACACCTCAACCCCTTCCAACAGGCCTTTAATGCCAAGCTTGGCAGGGCCCGCATCGTGATAGAGGAGGCGTTCGGCCAGTTGAAGGCCCGTTTTCGATGCCTCCTCATCTGCCTGGACCTATCTAAGTGGAATATTCCACACGTGGTGGCAGCGTGTTGTGTGCTGCATAATTTGTGCGAGAGGAAGGGGGAGGCTTTCCTGCCAGGCTGGATGGCAGAGGCCGACCACTTGGCTGGCCTGTACGTGCAGCCCCGTACGGCTGCCAGCCGGGAGGCCCATGCGGGGGGCTGTCCGTATCCGGGAGGCCCTGCGGGAGAGCTTGCACTGGAGGAGGACTAAAGTCTCTCTGGTGTGCCCCACGGGGGGCTTGTCCTCATTTCACCCTCACATCCTTTCACTGACCCCTCCCTAACCCCCCTTCCCATTAAATAAAGACACATGTATTGACAAAAACAAACTCTGTTTATTGAACAAAACTGGAGTGGAGCGGGAATGAGGGCAGGAAAGGGGAGGTGAGAGGGTGGGAGAGAGAAGGGGGAAACCTGGGAGGAGAGATATGGAAGGGGGAGGCAAGGGGAGGAAGGGGAGGAGAAGCTCAGGGTTGGGGGTCTTGCTGGTCCAACTTGCAGGACCAGGGGCCTCAGCGTCCCCGGGGGGGAGCGGGTATGAAGGATCGGGCGGGTGGGGGGGAAGGAAGAGGCGAGGGGGGGAGGAAGAATCATAGAATCATAGAATACTAGGACTGGAAGGAACCTCGAGAGGTCATCGAGTCCAGTCCCCAGCCCTCATGGCAGGACCAAATACTGTCTAGGCCATCCCTGATAGACATTTATCTAACCTACTCTTAAATATCTCCAGAGATGGAGATTCCACAACCTCCCTGGGCAATTTATTCCAGTGTTTGACTACCCTGACAGTTAGGAACTTTTTCCTAATGTCCAACCTAAACCTCCCTTGTTGCAGTTTAAGCCCATTGCTTCTTGTTCTATCCTCAGAGGCCAAGATGAACAAGTTTTCTCCCTCCTCCTTATGACACCCTTTTAGATACCTGAAAACTGATATCATGTCCCCCCTCAATCTTCTCTTTTCTAAACTAAACAAACCCAATTCTTTCAGCCTTCCTTCATAGGTCATGTTCTCTAGACCTTTAATCATTCTTGTTGCTCTTCTCTGGATCCTCTCCAATTTCTCCACATCTTTCTTGAAATGCGGTGCCCAGAACTGGACACAATACTCCAACTGAGGCTTAACTAGCGCAGAGTAGAAGCGGGAGTGGGAGCGGTAGCTGGGGAGGCACCTGGGGCTGGAGCGGCAGAAGGCAGCAATCTCTGCACCAGGGTCTGCAGGTGGTCGGAGATGGCACGGCCCTGGGCAAGCAGCTCCCGCCAGCTCTCCCGCCGCAGCTGCAGGTCTTCATGCACCCAATGGTTGAGGGTGCGGTGCTGGCCTCGCAGGTTCCCCAGGTGCTGCCACTGGTACTCCTCCTGGTTACAGGTCAGCCTGCTGGCTCGGGTGCGGGAGGCTGTCCTGGGTGGGGTGGTGCACCCTGCACTCACAGCTGCTGCGGCTGTGGAGAAACAAGAGAAGTAGTCAGTTCTCCCTGGGGACACAGTGTGTGAAGCACAGCCCCCCTCTGCACAGCGAGGACAGCAGGTCTCCGCACCATCAGAGCTGATGTGCTTGCACACAGGCCATGTTCGGCATGTCCTGCTATCCCTGCGAGTGTGAGCTGGCCTGGGATTGTACCTATGCCCCTGTGCTATAACTAGTGTGGGGGTGGGGAGGGAGGGGAGATGTGCCCTTCCTCTGCATAGAGGGGGCTCGTGGAGGGAGGGCATCGTGCAGTGTCCCTCCCCGGGGTCAGGAACATGTCATGTACCTTCATACATACACGCGTGGCACGTGTGGCCAGGTTGGCACGGCACATGCACAGGTTGCTGCTTGCTCCGTGGTCAGCAAGGCCCACATGCGTGGTCCCTGGTCTCCCTCTCCCCCCCGCCAACCCCACATAAGGGGACAGTAATGGCACTCACATGTCGAGGCCTCCCCGGCCTCAGATGACACTGGCGACAGTCTTGCTGGTACAGCTCAGGGGTCCTGGGTGTGGGGCATGCTCCCTCCAGGCTCCTGCGGCTCCTGGCCATCCTCCTCCTCCTCCTCCGTGTCATGGACAGGGCCCTCTGCCCCAGGGTTGATGACCACCTGGGGGGGCATGGACCATCTGACCCCCCAGGATGCGGTCCAAGGCATCATAATAGGGGCAGGGGTCCGGGTCAGCCCCTGGTTGGGAGCTGCCCCCTGAGGCTCTGGCATAGGCCTACCGCAGCTCTTTTATTTTCATGTGCATCTGCTCCTGAGTGCGCAGGTGGCCTTTGGTGGGCAGGCTCTCCGCCATCCGCCTGTAGACGGCTGCATTCCGGCATCTAGTGCGGAGATCGTGGATATTGGAGGCCTCCCCCC
Source organism: Rafetus swinhoei (assembly GCA_019425775.1). NCBI lineage: Eukaryota > Metazoa > Chordata > Testudines > Trionychidae > Rafetus > Rafetus swinhoei. Next base: position 47,304,340 of record CM033449.1, read on the forward strand.
AAACCTCAATCAGGTACACGATCTCCGCACTAGACCAGGAAGGCACCTGCCTTTTGCGGCCCCTGGCAGGCTCCTGGGAGGTGTCAGCCTGGTCATGAGCAGTGGAGGGAGAGCTGGGTGCCACTGGGTTGCTGGCTTATGCTGGGACAGGTGCAAAGACTGCTGGCTGTGTGCTGGCAGGCTTGCAGCTGGCTCAGGCACTGTGGCGAGAGTCTACCCCTTTAACGGATCCGGGGTCGGGCTGGAGGCCCCCTATTTTGAAATAAGCATCTACACAGTGCTTATTTCAATTTAGCTATTTCGAATTTGGCGTTATTCCTCGTGGAATGAGGTTTACGAAATTCGAAATAAGCGCTCCACTATTTCAATTTAATTTCAAAATAGCGGTTTGGCTGTGTAGACGCTGGTAAAGTTATTTCAAAATAACTTTGCTGTGTAGACGTACCCAGAGAGTTTTGCGGATAGTCAGCTCACTACCTGCCTCATCCCCTGTAGCCAGGGATAAGGTACATTTAGGTTTTATAGACAAGATAAGTATTGATTAAATCTGAAAGCAAGGGCTCACAGACCCTAGGCCTGTATCCTAGCTAGTTTAGGCAAATGGATCAAGGCCTAAGGAGGCCTCAATAGGCTGAAAAATGACTAACCAGGCAGTGACCTAGAGTCACCAGATAAAGTGTTGCAGTAATCAGATTTGCTATACGCTGATTATATTATGAAACAAGAAACCCCATGATAGTTGTTGATATCAGATACTAGAATTTTGCACATATCCTAAGCAAATGGTACAAGCAAAACTCACAAATATTTAACACAGGATGCTTATGACAACTAACTGATGGAAATGCTAATGAGTGAGAGCTAACTAACAAATGCATCTATAGGACACAGGAACCCCAATATTAATGAAGTCTGGTAGCACAGATAAGGAGAAGAGTCTGAACTTCTGAATATATGTAGAATAAACTGAGTATTTGTACAACCCATTTTAAAAGTTGATTTCTGACCTGTGTGCTTTAGGGTGCACATCTCAGATGACCACATGCTGATCAATCTTTTCCACTCCTGTGCCTAACGGTACAGTAGTTGAAGTTACCATCACTCCAGCCAAGGAGTATTAAATGTAGCTTTCCTCCAGAGTTCCTTTTACTGGCAGTTGAAGTGAAAGCTAACAAAGCAAGCTATTCTCTTTAAAATATAGTGAACTGTGCTTGTGATAATTCCAGCTAATCAGAGGGGAAGGGTCACTGAGTTTGGTCTTAATAACGAATACGTTGTCAATTGAACCACTCAGCTAGCCCCCTTGTTTTATTCTTCTTCTCTTCCTCCACTGTTCTTGTTTGTCCTTAGGCCAGATCTACACTACATACTTATATCGGTATAAGTACATTGCTCAGGGATTCTAAAAAATCTACAGCCTATGAGCAATATAGTTATGCCACCTACCCCCAGGGTAGACAGCACTATTTTGGTGGGAGAGCTTCTCCAGGCAACATAGCTATTGCCTCTCACTGAGGTGAGGTTCTCCTATCAGCATAGAATTATCTTCACTTAAGTGCTACAGAATAGGAAAATCAGAGTGAATACCCTAATTTGTGGAGCAGGTGTTGAATAAAGATTGTGGGCTAGATTATGTTCTACGTACATTAGATGGGGCAGAATCAGCAGCAGTTGGAGTCTAAGGTTATAACTAATGTCATTGCCTAATTTCCATGCTCACTCAACAGGTAGAGGGGAGGGTATGTCCCATCCCCATCCACCAGACTTTGCATATAGACCTATCCCTATCCACCAGACATTGCATTCTTTGGCCTGCACAAAGGAGGGGAAATTATTTGCACCTTTTTTGCACACTTTGCCGGAGCTGAACAGAATCCAGTCCTGTATGAGCAAATATTTTAGCTCTCAATACTAAAAGGAAATGTAAAATAAGATTTTCCCTCTGGTGGGAAAAGTAAATTAAACTCCCATAATACACAAGTGCTAATGCACTGCTGCCTAGTGTGAAAAAAAAATCAATATAACTGCAATAAAGAAGAAAGAAAAAAGGAGGATTTGGCAACATGGCAGCTCTCTCTCTGCCAGCATCCACCAGTGGCATTTATTTTACCTTTAGTTTTTATTAAAACTACTACAAAGTCCTTTTGAAATTTAAGACTGTAACTATTTTATGTATATATGTTTGCCTGCTTTAATCTGGTAAATAAAAATATTTCTTTTTCTTAGAAATCTTTAGTTTATTATAGAATTGATAACAAGTGTTGTTTTTGGTGTAAGATATAAATCGTAGTTGATCTGGGGTAAATGTTTTGGGACTGGAAGTGACTTGGCATTATTGTGATTTTTGGTGTAAGGGACTACCTATTACCAAGGCAAACTTGCCTAGGAAGCAAGATAGGGGCTCTCTGTGACTTTATGTTAAGGTCGTTAGAGGGCTTGTTGAATTCACACTTGATATCTGGTTGGTGAAATCTAAGAATAGAATTCACATGCACTTTAGGGTTTGTGCCCTGAAGTTTATACTTATGCTCGTTAGCTACTAAAAACCAGTTTTACTTTCTTTCTGAGTATTAATTCTGTCTCTGCCACTAACTTTCTTTAAGATCTGATTCGCCATTGTTTTACAGCATGTATAGTCATTTTGCATTTGTGCAAAGGACATTCAAAGAATTCTGTATGATTTGGTAGCCAGTGCATCAACTCTGCACAGGTGTAATTGACTATACATGGTTTAAGGCAGTGGAGAATCAGGATCTGTTTCTATAATATTTTCATATGTCACAGGGCTTTTGTAAGAATCAGTTAGTATTATAAACTGGTTTGCTGATATTTATAATTCAATTAGCCTTACAACTATATAAGTAAATAAAACTAGAGGCTTGTAGTCAGCATTGTGCTACACCAGATTTTCAATCATATAATTCCATTGAAATCAGTATGGTTGTACTGGTGTGATTTGGTGGTGAATAAGGATCCCAATAAATTATTTAAAAACAAAAATACTGATATGATAAAATGCTAATACTATGTGCAGAAGAATGATATATAGAGATACTGGGGAACAATGTTTGAAGGCAAGTTTAGAACCATCCCTTCACCTTTCTCCCACAAATGCACAAATGCCAATGACATTTCAAAATCTTGTAGAATTCCAGTTAATCACACATTTACCTAGGCTGAAAATCAATGTTATTTAATACTTCTAAACTATTGGTTCAAATTCATTCCTGGAATAATGGAGTAAGACCTGAGATGAATGTAACGTAGAGTGTTTATCCCAAGTGTCAGTCATGTTTCCTATCTCATCTCTGTAACTCAAATAACACTCAAGTCTTTGCTTCTTTTCAGAACTCCAGAGACACACTTTTTTTCAGATTACTTGGCTGATGCAGAGACACAATATCACCCTCATCACAGCATAACTATATTTAGATTCCCAGCTGTATCAATGGCTTTGGAAATCCATATGGCAGGATTTTGCCACTTGTTTAAATACGGTCACTTTCCTCTTCAGTAATGCTGTACACAGCAGTGTTTCTTCTGAGAACAAAGAAATAGAGGGAGAAAGATTTAAAGGACAATGAGACCACTTTTTTTTGGGGGGGGGGGTGTCCAAGGCAGTTTATTAAAACATGCTACCAGAAAAGAGATACAGACAGAAAAGGTGGCTGAGTATTTGTAAATAGCAAGAGGACAGTAACATATACAAAAAACAAAATTATGTTCACTTGTTTTATATATTACCTACTATATTTTGCGTAGGAATACATAACAAAAAAAGAGATTCAGAATCAATAATTGCTTTGAAATACCTGTATATAAGCAAGCTCATAGGAAAAAATTTCTATACATTAATCAATAGTAACTTTCCAAGTCATTAAATCTTCTGTTCCCAACAACACTGCATTCAAACAAAACTTATTGGCCAAAAACAGACTTTGACCCAGGACCAAATCAGTTTTCATTTTTCCATCCTATTGTAATCATCTAGCAATTTTTATGATTCCAAACACTCTAAAATAATTTACTTACTCTCTAAATATTCTATCCATTCCATGGGATCAGAGGATTTCAAGCTATTCTATCTGATCATTTAATATATTAAATAAAAATTATATTATGCAAATAAATAGCAGCATTCATTCGAAATTCTCCAAGATTTTTACAAAGGTGGTAAAATTATCCCAATTTTATAAATGGAGAAAATGAGCTAGTGAAGTGACACATACCAAATTACATAATATGTCAGTAATAGACCGAGGGATAAAACAAAATTTCAATATACAGCATATACAGGTAATTCCAAACCCTCCCTCCCCCAACCAACCTCACAATATCTGGAAAATTTGGAATACTAGAACTGTGTTCAATCTACTAAACCACCACTAACATCTTTTCATTAAATTTATGCTGTGTACATGCTTCTGTTTTTCAGTCAGATTTTGTTTACATTAAGCTTTATTTGGAAATACCCTATTGTTGCTAAACTGCTAGTACACAGTTTCAAAGGTGGTGTTAACAATGAGAGCAATAAGATAAAAAGGACAGGGTATTTAACCACACAGGTCCAAATTAAAATATAGACACCACAGGCCTCTCCCGAAGGCACTGAGCCTTGGATTTGTGCAATAACAGCATTTCAACTTTTATTTAAAAAAAATGAGGCTTCTTGCCCTCATGGTTGTGAAGAAAGGCTTAGAAATGTGACCTGGGTGTAACCAATGGAGTAATATCAACCAGAGCCCTCAAGGAACCTGAAATAATAACTCTAATTATGGCCTAATCCTTCTAAGATCCATTTGTAACTCCAAGATCCATTACTCTGAAGATAACACCAATACCAGCTTCACAGAGTACTGTGTAGGGAGCAGTGGACTTAGTTTACCCATCCAGGCAGATATAATCTAGCCATTAGGATGAGTATGGGGGGGGAGGAATTTGCTGCCACACCCAAAGGATAAGGCTCCCATCCTTTCACCATGTTTTCCACAATGGGAGAAGGGGCCATGTCACTTCTTAATGGAAAAAAGGTCCCATGCCTCTGCTTCACCGATTGAAAAGGAAGGCCCCTCTGACACTAACCTAAACAGGGACCCAGACATATTGATGGGCTTGAAAGATGGAACCACTGAGTCCTGTGTCAAGGCACCAGATTGCCTTCATCCATTTCTGATATGACTTTATTATCTGGACTTGCACTGAGCAGATGTAGATGACCCAGTGGCAAAGATATCAGCACCTTATCTACAATGGCACTTTCACTGTTGCTACCACAAAGATAGCTACAGTGGGATATTTCCCCACAAGAATTTAGCATAGCACAGGGTCAGTGTAGATTCTGAAATTCACTTTGCATGTAAAGCTATATAATATCTTTTAATGGGACAATATCTCAGATAGTCTGAACTGCATAGCTCTACTGACTTCAGAGGTATTATAAACAATTTATACCAGCTAATGATCTGTTCCAGCATCTTTTCTAGTTGACTTCTCGATTACATGCACATCATACTTCAGTTGCTGCAAGCAATACGTTCAGTTTTAGTTTATCTTCATGAGAGGATTTTAATAGTAAAAATTCTTGATGAATTACTTTAGCAATCATTTTAGCAGTGTGGTAAAGGCAAGAAAATCGTGTGCTATCTTTTTGATAAGCCACCTAATTTAGCGTCTGTCATCTAAAAAGATAAATTCAGTTTATCAAATAGTCTTGGGTCAAATATAAATTTAATTCTAATCTACCCTGTAAAAAGCATGATTTTGAAGATGATATCTTTGAAAGGTGCCTTTTAAATATCTGCATCCTTCAGTATTTTATGCTCTACTTTCTGCTTCAACAAACAAGATGTGATCTCAGTTTCTACAAGTAAACCAAAGCCAAAATGCTTCAGATTCAGACTGGCAAAATAAACAAACAGACAAAATATTTGACTCTTCATCAAATGGGAGAGGCAGCTAGGTGTTGTGACTGGAAAACAGCTAGCATGACTACCATATTGAAAAAAGAATATTCCAGAAAAATATAGACAAATCAAAACTTTCCATATCAGAGTATTCCAACTTGCTACGGACAAACATAAGAAAGTGCACTAGTGGTGGCCAATTATTTATAAAGGTAAATCAAGCTCCGAGTTAAAGACTTTGAAGAAAGTGATGAGGAGGAACAGTGGTGAAGAACTAGATACAGAGTCAATTTTTCGAAGAAGCTAAATGATTTAGGAAATTAAATCCACTTAAAAACCATAATATGTAATGCATATCAATAGGACTTAGGCACTTTTAAAAATGGTACTTAGGAGTCTAAATCATTTACATGTTCTTAAAAAATCTTACCCTCACAAGGAAGTAGAGAAACATTCAAGCACAGGTCTACACTATAGAGCTATACCAGAATAACTACATGAAAAATCCACACTCCTGAGTGATGTAGTTACACTGACCTAACTCCCCCTCCCACCCTCACAAAGACAGTGTTATTTCAACAGGAGAGTTTCTCCCATTGACCCAGTTACCACCTTTCAGAGTGGTCTGTTCTATGCAGCTGATTTGTTAATTTGTAATTTTTTTTACCTTCTTTCATTGTATCCCTCTGTTATAAAAAGGTCATGCCTATTCACTTTCAGAATATGATCTGAAGAAGTGGCTCTGCCCCACGAAAGCTCAGCACCTAATAAACTATTTTGTTAGTCTATTAAAGTGCTACATGACTGCTTTTTTGTTTTACATCAACAAGAGAAGCGCACGCATAGGCCTAGTTGCATCTTCACTTAAAGCATTACATCTGTGCAGCTGTGACGCTGTAGCACTGTATGGGAAGACAAGCCTCAAGCTGGATAACAAAGGCTCTCACTTCAAGTGTGGCACATCTGCAATTCTCACAATAGCTTGCATTGCAATCCTGAGAAGTGCTGTACTGTCAGCACACTTTTAAACTTGCTGATGAGCCACACACTCAAGGACAACTTTTGAAGATTTCAAAGCTTTGTTTCCATATTAAAATTCTTACATAAACTCAGGCAAAATGCAAATAGGCATTCCATAAGTAAAAACAGAAACAAAGCTTCAAAAGCTACTATAAGATGAGACAGTACAAAACCTTAGCGTTCATCCTACTGGTCATCAGCACTTGACATGACTGTACAGGAGCACTGTAATATATGAGAAAGAGAAAAGGAAATTAAAGAGACGTGAAGACGAGGTTAGATCAGAAAGTACGGAAAAGCAGGTCTCACTGATTTGTTTCAGAAAGTAACAGACACAAAAGGGTGTGTCTAGACTACAGGGATTTTTCCAAAAAAGTGGCCTTTTTTCAAAAAATCTTTACCTGTGTCTAGATTGCTGCTGCGTTCTTTCGAAAGTAAATCAAAAGAACGCTGCCCTTTTTTTCGATCGCGGAAAACCTCAATTTCAATGAATAACACCTTTTTTCGAAAGTGCTCTTTCAAAAAAAGGTGCTATGTAATGCAAACTGTGCTTTTCCAAAAGAGAGCATCCAGACTGCCTGGGTACTCTCTTTCGAAAAAGCGGCTTGCTTTTTTGAAAGTACTGGTTGTAGTCTAGACGCTCTTTTTCGAAAGAGGCTTTTTCTAAAGATACTTTTGAAAAAGCCTCTTTCAAAAGAGGCTTGCAGTCTAGACGTAGCCAAACAAAGAAGAGAAGGAGGGAAATGTTCCTTAAGAAAAGAGTTGAAGGCTTTTAAAAACCAAAGTTGTAACTAAAAAAAAACTCTAGAATATATTACACTCATATATATCCTTTGAATTTTACTCCTTCTCTGTTATAAGTAATTGTATTTGTCCAACAGAAACAACATTCATAATTACAAGTTAAGGAACTTTCTAGTAAAACTGCATAATTTCTGCTTGAACAAGGAAGGATCTCAATTTCTATAGGTAAACCGAAAACCCAAGATTCTTTAGATTCAGACTGGCAAAATAAATGAACAGACAAAATAGTTGACTCTTCTCTCAAAACAGAAGAGACAGCTATGGAAGTTTACAGGGGCTGGAAGTCCATTCTATCGATCATTAGCCATCATATCATATAAAATTAATGGAAAGAGGATTCCAAATATTTTACTGCATTGCTTGACATTGGTATTAATAAACTACAATTCAACATCAGAGATCAGAACATAGTATTTTTAAACAAGTTTATTATGCCTATTTCAAAATAGAATGTTGTTCTTCTACTGCATACCTCATGGTAACTGGCCATAAATCAGTGTAATTTATTGTTTAACAAAAATTATCTTGCTGCACTTTGAACAGTCTTCTGTGCTATCTAATGTATTATATTTAATAAGATTCTGAACACAATTCAGTATTAGCAGAAGAGGGAGCAAATCTCATTTGTGACAGTAGGACTGTATCATTTACATCAAGCACACAATTAGGTTCTTTATGTTTTGAACAAGTGTGAAAGTTGCTGTACATATTCCATTTTCAGAAAAATTAATGTAGTCATTAAGGAACATATAATTTAAAACCTGACTGGGTTATTTTATAATGGTATTTATACAACTCATAACCCAAGAGAAAGGGTTTAGAACAAAAGAAACTTGCTTTTTATGGGTTGGAGATAGCATGATGGGTGGGAGAGGACAATGCTTCATAGAATTGGTGGGTACCATCTGCTTGACCACAGCTGACAGTATCTGCCCTTTGGTAGTGAAGGTAGAATACCAAGTGAGACTCATTAATAAATGTGGGACCCTCTCATAGTGTTGCCAACCCTCCAGGACTACCCTTACCTCTCCAGGAATTAAAAATTAATCTTTCATTAAAGATCATGTAATGTGATGAAACCTCCATGAATATATCCAACTAAAATTGGCAACCATAGTCCACAGGTAACCCAAGTAATCAAAAGTACATTCTTCCTTCCCCAGCTGGCAAGACCTCTACTCCTTTTAACAGATGCTTTATTAAGGTATGTGATATATTTAGAAATATAAACAATAGCAAACTGAATCAGACTAGTAGTCCATCTAGTCTGGTAGCCTATGTGTGAGGATGTGAAAAGTCCTATGGTAGACAATTATGGAATAACCTGCTCAAGAATTAGTTTGGTGGATTACTGTAATGTCATGATTTCTCTTGCGCACCAATCACTATCTTTTAGGATAAGCCAGAATTCCCAATGTGGAAAATGGGGTGGGGGAAGCTCCTAAGCCCTTTTTATACATCAAAGACCAAAAAAGGGGAGAGGAGGACCCAAGCCCAGTTTATTTCCCATGGCACATTAGCCTTAAGAACAGACTACGTGACATCCATGAAGAGGTTGTTTCACATTTTTTTTTTTTTTGCCATACCTGTGTAAGTCAAGACTTCGACAACACTCTCTCTCCTTCCAACAGTTACATGCTCACTGATGCCAAAGGCACTGTGTGTGTGCTTGAAATTAAACATGTGTGCTAGTCTTTGCAGGACAGTGTCATTAGCTCTTATGTGAACTATAAACTATATACACTAGCAAAAAGAGTAGTTACTGCCACTGCAGAGTTGTGAAGAGCTTGATCCTGCCCCATGAAAGTTAATGTGAATGTTTCTATTAATTTGAATAGGCCACATGGTCAGGCTCTAAGTCTAGGACTTTCAAAGGACCTTAAGAGATCTTGGTGCTTAGATGGCAATTTTCGAAAGGAGCCCAAGATTTTGTAATACCAATGTTAGATGTGAGATTTATGTCACATTGCATATGCTAATTTTTACCATTTTTAATAACTGTATTGCTCATAAAGGAGAGAAGAACAATTCAAGAACCTAGATTTTAAACAATCTGCAACAAGAAAATAAATAGCTAAGGTTTTCATTATGTGAAATATCAGAGGGGTAGCCGTGTTAGTCTGAATCTGCAAAAGCGACGAGGAGTCCTGTGGCACCTTATAGACTAACAGATTTATTGGAGCATAAGCTTTCATGGGCAAAGACCCACTTCGTCAGATGCATGTCTGACAAAGTGGGTCTTTGGCCATGAAAGCTTATGCTCCAATAAATCTGTTAGTCTATTATGTGAAATGTTATTCCAGCCATATGACTCTATTGAGTAGAGACTGCCAATTGTACAGCACTATGAGAGGTTTATTCTGTAATCAGAGTTGAAAGTAAGCGGGTGTGCCCAGGTGCACAGCTCTGGCAAGAGCTGGCTGAGCTGCAGCAAAAACCTGCAGGGAGCTATTTAAAGAGCTGGCAGGAACCTAGGTTGCAATAGGACAGTACCTGTAAGAAATGTTAAGTTACTTTGACCACTGTCTATAATCAAGTGAGAACTAAGAAAGCCAAACCATCTGCATGTTACTCAGGTCAGGATTGTGATTCTGTTTCCCACAAATATAACATACAGAACAAGGAGAACCAGTGAAGGTAATTTTGCATTGTTCACTTGTGATTCATACACAGATGAAGAAAGGCTTCAGTTTTATCCAAAAACTGAATGTTGATAGCTTTTCAGTCACCAAATGAAAGCCGTTTCAGAATGGTGGGGGGTGGAGAATAACTGTCTAAGCTAAACAGTTTAAGCACACATTGAACTGTCACATTAAAGCAACTCAAAATTGATAAAACAAAAGATCAAAAGTGAAAAAAACAGGGCTGCCTACCACACATTGTAAAATGTGCAAAGTAGGACAAGTAGGATGATTCTTGCCTTGAATAATATTAGTCTGCTATATTTGCTATTAGCAAAAGAAAAAAAGTGATCATGCACTCATGGGAAAAGAAAAGACAGACATCCAAAAGGAATTATACAAAACTATAAAAAGTTCTGATAAAACAAAATTACCAAAAATCTCCAGGCTGTGATGTTGATTGCTTAAAATTAAAGGTTTCACATCCTAAGAGTATGAAAGAGCAAATTTAAGCAAAACTCTTTCTCCAGGAAACAGATAAAACTGTGAGACGAGATAGCCAAAGCATATTATATTAAATTAGTTAGGATACATCTAGCCAAGATTATATTTATTTATTTATTTAAATATTTTTACCCCGCCTTTCTATTTAAAATATTCAAGGTGGCTTACAAGAACAAACAAAAAAAATACATATATATATAAAAATTTAAAATATGAAAATTTAAAATATGAGACCTCAGAGGGATATAACCAGCTAAAAACATAGAGAGAGGAGGAACACACACATACAGACTCAAACATTAATAAAAGCACGAATAAAAAGGGTGGCTTTAGCCTGACGCCGGAACAACGCTAGCGTTGGCACCATGCGAATATCCTGAGGAAGAGAATTCCACAGCCTGGGAGCAAAAGCTGAGAATGCCCTGTTCTGCTTAGATGTTAATCTTATCTCCACAAGTGGGGGGAACACGAAGCAAAGCCTCCCTAGCTGACCTCAATCCCCGGGCAGGTTCATATGGGAGAAGACAGTCCTTCAGATACCCTGGACCCAACTCATTTAAGGCTTTATAGGTCATAACTAAAACCTTAAATTGTGCCCGGAAACATACCGGGAAGCCAGTGCAGCTGCCAAAGCACTGGCATAATGTGCTCCGTATAACTAGTGTTGGTTAAAACTCAAGCAGCTGCATTCTGGACCAGTTGAAGTTTCCGAAGGCTCTTTAGAGGCAGCCCTACATAAAGTGCATTACAGTAATCCAGTCGGGATGTAACAAGAGCATGGATCACTGTGGCCAAGTCATGTTTGTTCAGTAAGGGTCGCAGCTGGCGGATTAAATGAAGTTGCCCAAAGGCACTCCTGGCCACCGAAGAAATCTGATTTTCAAATGTTAAAAAAAGGGTCCAGGAGGACTCCCAAGCTGCGTACCTGTTCTTTCAGGGGGAGAGTAACGCCATCTAGAACAGGTGCAATGCCTCATTCACGCACAGATGGCCTCCTGATCCACAGGACCTCAGTCTTATCTGGGTTCAACTTCAGCTTATTTGACTTCATCCAAACCGTCACTGCCTCCAGACACTGATTTAGATCAGTCATTGCCACACCTGGTTCTAATGTCACAGGGAAATAGAGTCGGGTGTCATCTGCATATTGATGGCACCGTCCTCCAAAACTCCTTATGACCTCTCCCAGCGGCTTCATGTAGATATTAAACAGCATAGGGGACAAGATGGAACCTTGCGGGACCCCATAGCACAATTGCCACGGGGTCGAATAGCAGCCCCCTAGCTCCACCTTCTGAAAGCGTCCTGACAGGTAGGACCGGAACCATTGCAAAACAGTGCCTCCAATACCCAACTCCGCCAGGCGTCCCAGAAGGATATCATGGTCAATGGTATCAAAAGCCGCTGAGAGGTCTAGGAGAATCAACAGGGATGCTCTCCCTTGTCTATCTCCCGGCGTAAATCGTCCTACCAGGGCGACCAAGGCTGTTTCAGTTCCAAAACCAGGCCTAAAGCCAGACTGAAATGGATCTAAGTAGTCTGTTTCTTCCAAGAAAGCTTGGAGTTGCAACGCCACCGCTCTCTCGAGTACCTTGCCCAAGAAGGGAATATTAGCAATTGGGCAATAGTTATTTAAGTCATGTGGGTCCAGGGAGGTCTTCTTGAGTAACGGTTTTATCACTGCTTCTTTCAAGGCAGCAGGAACCATACCAGATCTAAAAGACGCATTAATAATCCCCTGGACCCAGCCACTTATCCCTTTCCGGCTAGATTTAATAAGCCATGAAGGGCAGGGGTCAAGTGAGCACATAGTCGGTCGCACTCCTCCAAGCACCCTGTCCACATCCTCAGTCTGCAATAGCTGAAACTGATCTGGAGAAAAAAGACTGGGTGGTGCACTCAACACATTCTGTGCCTCACTTACACAGCAACCAGAGTGTAAATCCAACCAGATGCGGGCGATCTTATTAGCAAATTGCTTTGCAAACAGATTGCAGCGGGGGGCCAAAGGCTCCTCTATTTCGTCATGAGTGCCAGACTGCAACAGGCCCCGCACTTCTCGAAACAATTCCGCATTGGACGGCATTGTGTGGATGTGATACGGGTGGAGAAGTAGCTTTTCTTCACTGTCAGCACCGCCACAGAGTAAGCTCGCAGTTCAGCTCTAACCCGCAGCCGATCAGACTCAGCTCTAGTTCTCCTCCAGCGACGTTCTAGCCATCGTACAGACTGTTTTGCTGCCATCAGCTCCCTAGAAAACCAGGGAGCAAACTTGGCTTGACTGGTCCGAAGAGGGCGCTTAGGAGCAATCATATCAACTGCCCAGGCTACCTCGGTGTTCCATGTATCAACTAGGGTATCTACAGGACTATTTGCCATAATGGCTGAACAATCCCTCAGGGACCTCAGAAAACCCTCCGGATCCATCAGCCTCCGAGGGCGGATCATCTTAATTGGTCCTCCGCCTCTGTGGAGGGGAAGGTCAGCAGATAGTCTAAACTTGACCAGGTAGTGATCAGTCCATGACAAAGGGAGTATAGCCACATCCCTTATCCCAAGAACTCTATCACCCTTAGTCCAAAAAACCAAATTGAGCGTATGACCTGCAACATGTGTTGGGTCAGTTATTTCTTGGGATAATCCAAGATTATAGAGAAGTAATTAAAGTCTACACAATGATGAAGAAGGGACAGGACTATGAGGTATGTGTTGAAGGACTATGTTAATTGGCCCAAGTCTGTAGGGTTGTCAAATTTGGTTGGGCATATTCCTAGAGGTTTCATCACACAGCATAATCTTTAACTGAAGATTCACCTATAATTCCTGGAAACTTCAGGACAATCCTGGAGGACTGGTAATCCTGCCGAAGTGGCTGTTTTTCCTTCCCCATACCTTTTTACTTTATGGGCTCTGGATCAGGCCTTTAGTATATATATGTGCCATATCCAGATTCCAAAGGCTCACAGGGATACTCTAACACAGGTAGTCATTAGTATGAAATATTACTGCTCATGAAAAATGCTATTTTAACACCCATCAGGATTTAAGGCCCTAATCCTGGAAAGTGTTTGTGCACACTGTGACTAGTCTCACTCAAGACAATAACACTCTTCACTATGCATATGATTAAGAATGCATGTAAGTCTTTGGAGTATGGGACCAATTATCTACTTATATTCATAGAAAATGGCTAAATACAGGAACAATGTAAAGTTTCCCATACATCCCTAACAATAACCATCTTTCCTAATACAAATGGACTACCTATAATAGAGTTCAATTTTGACCTCTCTTCTAAAATTAGCAATGGTATCAAATACAGTTCTGGTGGTGACCAGCAATTTCACTATCTCTTCTGTAAGATGTTGCATTCACCAAAGCAGAAAAACCAAGTTGATTTTTAAGAAAAGTGTGCTTGGAATGTGCTCCCATAGATTAGGTAGGTTTTATATTTATTGTATTTATGGCTATAACATTTTATTAATATGCTACCTGATTACTATCTGGTTCTGATTTTTTAGCCTGGACTCAGCCTAGCTTCCACTAATTGGAGGGGGAAAATGGAACTCTCACAATTAAATGTGGTCTGGTCACATTGTAATTGGTGTTACCAGAGGGCCTACACATCTTAGTAGTGGACCAAGGCACAACTACACAGGATGCTGTAGAGACTGTGTATGGAGACCTCCAAAAACCTGTGAAGGCCAGCATGGGAGACAATGTGAAAGTCCTTGACTGCAACTTTAACAAGCAGGTAATGGAGGCTGCTGTGATGGCTGATGGGAGACCAGAATCAATAGCTTGATAGTGAATGATAGATGATACATAGGGTGCAGGCAGGCAATGAAAGGCCTTGAAAGCGAAAACAAGCAACTTATGTTTGCTGTGATAAGGAAGGGTGTCTTAGTGGTTGGTTGCAAAGAGGAGTGACATTATCAAAGCAACAGGGTAAGAAAATGATAGGAGCAACATGAATGGATGGGGTGAGGGCAGTACTGCATTTTTCAAGGTCACATAGAAGGATATTGCTGCAACAGGGACACGAGATGAGAGCCTGGATGAGATTTTTAGTTATGTAAATGACAAAAAAAAAAAAAAGACTGTTAGAGATGTTTTGTAGAGAGAATTGATAAGATTTAGATGTGGTTTGGCTGTGAGAACCGAGGAAGAAATCTAAGTCATAGATGACTCCCTGATTATGGGATGAGTAATAGGCAGTGGTAGTGTTGTCCATAGCATTCAAGAAAGAAGTAGCAGAGAAACCTGGGAGAGGGAAGTTCTGTTTCAGCCATGCTTAGCCTAAGCTGTAGGGCAATTAAATAATTAGAGAGGTAGAAGAATAACTAAGGGTATGTCTACACTTGCCCCCTAGTTTGAACTAGGGAGGCAAATGAAGCATACCGAAGTTGCTAATGAAGCACGGGATTTAAATATCCCATGCTTGATTAGCATATTCGCGGCCGGTCGCCATTTTAAAGCCGGTAGCCCAAATTAACTGCGTGTAGACACGGTAGTCCGATCAAAATTCCTCGAATTAACTGTTACTCCTCATTGCACAAGGAGTAACAGTTAATTCGAGGGAAGGGGTTTGGATCGACTACCGTGTCTACACGCGGCGAGTTAATTCGGGCTACCGGCTTTTTAAAATGGCAACCAGATGCAAATATGCTAATCAAGCATGAGATATTTAAATCCCACGCTTCATTAGCAACTTCGGTATGCTTCATTTGCCTCCCTAGTTCAAACTAGGGGGCAAGTGTAGACATACGCTAAGAGAGGATAGGGGTCACAGAAGCAGAGGGAGGACAAGATTTCAAGAAGAGCATGGTAGACAGTGTGATAGGTAGCAGACAGGCCATGGAGGAGGAGGAGGAAGGAGTAGTGGTTCTGTCCTTTGGCCAGGAAGAGGTCACTAGAGACTTTGGCAAGAGCAGATTCAGTGCAGTACAAGAGGCAGAAGCCAAATCTGAGAGGGACTACAGTAGAATTGGAGGAAAGGAACTCCAGAAAAGGATTATGAACAGCACATGTGATAAACTTACAGATGAAAGGGGAAAGAATGATGGGGCAAACAGCAGGTTTTTTTTAAGATGGAAGAGACTAAAGCATGTTCTTATTGCAAAGAGAAAGAACCAAAGGAGTGAGGGAGGTTAAAGAGAAGAGTAAGGGAGAGGATGAGAGTGGACCCAAGGGAAATCAGGATATGGGAGGGGATGAGTAGGTCAAATAAATGGGTTAAAGGAGGAATGCTGATGAGAAATATCTGCATCTTTGATAGGGAAGAAGGAGATGAGAGCTGCAGAGAAGAGAAGCCACGTTGAGAGGATGAGGAGGGTCACATAATTTGTCAATTTTCTCTTGGAAGACATAGATGAGATCCTACATGGAGAAAGCAACAGAGGCAAGAGGTGGTTAGAGAAGTGAGTCAAAGGCAGTTGGGATAGCAGGTGTGATATTCAATGAAGTTGGAGTCTGAGTTGTTTAGCAAGAAAGATGGCAGAACTGAAGGAGGAACAAATGAATTTGGAGTAGAGGAAGTTAGCCTGGTCTCAGAAATTCCACCTGAGATGCTCAACAGTGTGAGACCAGGCATGGAGGAAGAAGATGAAGGGGATGAATTTAGGACAGGGTTGGCAGGGTGACTTGCACTTAAGGGTGGGGTAAGAATCCAGGGAGGAATACAGTGAAGTTGTAGATACTATTAATTATGAACATAATTCCACCAATTCTGATGCCTAACTACCTCAACTGCAGATGCTAAATGGTAGTTAGGAATGTAAACAAATGTAACATTGGTGTTAGTTTTGGAGGCTGGGTTGAAGCTTGGTTAAAATTGATGGCTAAATAACTAGAGTTCCTCAAGGTTATGGGTAAAATGCCCAAGTGATTTAATAGGACAGGATTCAAAGTCACTTGCGAACTTTTGAGAATCTTTTTCTAAATTATTAAATATAGGGTAAGTCTTATGGAGACACACCACAGCCCCAAATTATATAATTAATATTTATCCCTAAGAAATCTTAGATAAACTTTGAAATGGTATCTAACCAAACAGGTTGCAGCTTTCGTTTATTCGTTTTAGCTCTGCCTGCTGAATTTCTGCATAAAATCAGAGCAAATGGTCACCACAAATGTGATGGCATTTCCTAAACATACTAAATTTAGAAACAGCAAACATTTTTCAACTTTATGTTACACTCACTTCTAAACATTGTTTAAAAAGATCAAAAAGCATTTCAAGTATCCAACTTGTCTTGAACATTTACTTTTAAACATACTTGAATTAACAACCTCCTTGCATTTAAAATCATAGAGTTGGAAGAGACCTTGCATTTAGAATCATAGAGTCCAATCCTCTGCTAAAATCAGGACCAATCCCAAGTAGGGTTTGCCAAGACAGGACTTAAAAACTTCTGTGGATGGAGATTCCACCACCTGTCTAGGTAACCCATTCTAGTGCTTCACCACCCTCCTAGTAAAATAGTTTTTTTTCCCTAATATCCAAACTAGGCTTCCCACACTGCTGTTTGCGACTGCTCCTCATCCTGTCATTTGTCACCACTGATAACAGCTTATCTTCATCCTCTTCAGAACTCCTCTTCAGGTAGTTGAAGGCTGTTATCAAATCCCCTCTCACGCTTCTCTTCTATAGACTAAATAAGCCCCATTCTCCCAGTCTCTCTTCATAACTCTTGTGCTCCAGCCACCTAATCATTTTGTTGCCCTCCACTGGAGTCTCTCCAATGCATCCACATGCTTTCTATAACAGGAGTACTAGAATTGTATGCAATACACCAGTTGTGGCCTAATCAGTGCCAAATAGAGGGGAATAATCACTTCCCTAGATCTGCTGGCAATGTTCCTTCTAATGCACCCTAATATGTCATTAGCCTTCTTGGCTACAAGGGCACACTCCTGATTCATATCCAGCTTCTCATCTACTGTAATCCCTGGGTCCTTTTCTTCAGACCTGCTGCTTAGTAAGTCAGTTCCTGGCCTGTAGCAATACATGGGATTCTTCTGTCCCAAGTGCATGACTCTGCACTTGTTCTTGCTCAACCTCATCAGATTTCTTTTGACCCAATCTTCCAATTTGTCTAGGTTACTCTGGACCCTATCCCTACCATCCAGCATATCTACCTTTCCCTCTAACCTAGTGTCATCTGTGAACTTGCAGAGGGTGCAATCCATCCCCTCATCCAGGTCATTAATAAAGATGTTGAAAAAAACTGGTCCTATGACTCTTGGGGCACTGCTCTTGATACCAACTGCCAACCAGACATCAAGCCATTGATCCCACCTTACAGTCCATGTATCCAATCCGTACTTTTTTAACTTGCTAGCAAGAATTCTGTGGGAGACCATATCAAAAGCTTTGCTAAAGTCAAGGTATACCACATCCAGCGCCTTCCTCACATCCACAAGGCCAGTTACCTTATCATAGAAGGCAATCAGGTTGGTCAGTCATGACTTGCCCTTGGTGAATCCATGCTGACTAATCCTGATGACTTTCTGCACTTCCAAGTGCTTTAAAATGGATTCCTTGAGGATCCCCTCCATGATTTTTCCGGGTACTGAGGTGAAGCTGACGGGTCTGTACTTCCCCAAGTTCTCCTTCTTCCCTTTTTAATTTATGAACTCACTTAGGATTAAGCCCTGCAAGCTTATGATTGTCAGTTCTTTCTGATTTGCACAGCACCCACAACAAAGATTCTGCAATCAGATTTAGTTAATAATTCTTTTGATGAAGCATGCCCCAGCAGAGACTCCTGTTATTTCTCCCAGCAACTGAACTGGGAGGTCACAGCTAAGTGTTTGCACTTCTGCCTACCTGATTACTTGCAACAATGCTGAGTGAAGAGAGGTGCTCAAGAATGCCCTTTCCAGACAAGCTTTATTTCTCTCTGCTTTTCAATGTATCAGAGATGTTTAGAAAGGTTTCTTGTTAACTAAAAGAAGACTTTATTAATGCATCTGACTCGCTCAATTTAGAATAATTCTATGTAATAATGTGCATATGCAGGAACTGTTAAAATGCTCTAGTTAAAATATGTTTTAACATTAGTACTAGGTTCATATCACATTTACTCCTGCTTTCACATCATTCTACTTTCTCTTATTGCAAATTCTCTGACATGATGTCACAGAATTAAGAGGCAGAAGAATACATTGCATGAAAATAAGAGCAGGTAGAACCAAGAAAAGAGCAGAAATAACTGAGAATAGGAAAAGAGAAGAGAAACAGCTATGCCAACATCTCCTCCCATTTTTCTTCATATTTACAGGATTTTGTAAAGAAAATGTGGTATTAGATATCTTTTTATTGAAAGAACAGTCTAGTTACAGTTTTGTACTTGATCTACTATCTAAAAGCTACAAAAAAATCAATTTTTTTTCATTCAAGGTTTCATATTCTTAACTTGTTGCATGTACACTGGAGAGAAGCCATGTACAGTGAAAGTTTTGTTATCTGGCACTTTATTAACTGGAAAACTTGATTAACCAGCATTGCCCTCAGCCACAATACCCCCATGTCTTCAGGCACACATTCTTGACTTCCGCCTGCCCAGCCCGATGGCTTAATGCTTCCGACAGTTGTGGGGCTTCTGACAGCCACAGCACTGACTGATGACATCATCATTGGGTGCCTCTTTCCCCTCATCCAGCCCCACTGTCTGATGATGTCATCATCAAGCACCTCCTTCCTCTTTAGCATGCCTTGAGTTCCCATGAGCCAAATATGCCAGAGGGTTCCGGGGCAGCTGGCCCACTCGTTTGCCTGCTGCTTCCCTTCCCTCTGTGGCTCAGAAGGAAGGGGAAGAGTTGCCAGGTGTTTCCAAAGGTGTGGGGTTTGGTTGCCACAGTTTCTTCTAAGTAGGAAGTGGGAGCAGAACAATAATCTATGTTATTATGCATATTCAATTAACCAACAACCCCCATCCCGTATGAGTGCCAGAAAACAAAGCTTTCACTGTATAAACCTAAATGGTGATCAGATTCCGAAAGACTATTCTTTTGGTAATCACTGAGATCCAGAATTTGAAAACCTCAAATATATATAACTTGTTCAAACAAGTCAGGAGTGTGCAAAGTTTACTTTTACAGTCTGACTTTCTGGGCATCTAGGTTATTGTTTCTATAGCTGTTGACACTGCCATTGATTTTTGTGAGTAAAAAGCAATCCTGACAGGCATGATTGGCTACTCCTCCTTTTGTGTCCATTCCTCTCTTTCTACTTGACACTTTATTTACCTTGCAGCTCTTGTTGGCTGCCATTCACCGTTCCTGGCAAATGGAAGCTGCAGGAATCAGTGGCCCAGCCAGTGCCACAGAATTCAGCTATTTACAAAATACACAATATGCAGAGTAGAGCAGTGTTGCAAAAACCAGCATTTTCCCCAGTATTGATTAAACAGACACTTTCCCTGAATGCATTTTACTGTCCTACAAGATGCTTTTAAAATATTAGTGAATGGAGCGATTTTTGTTCTCTGACACTGTGCTCTCTTTTCATTGATGTGATCTGCAAAATGTCAATTGGTAGGCCATTATAATTGTAGTGTTAATCATTGTTAATCATCTTTGTAAATCATTGTTTGAATGTCTATAAATTAATAGACCCATCAAGGTTTTTTTCATATTATGTAATTTAAATATTTATTTTTAATGGGGGAGGTGAACAGAAACTCAGTTCATACACAATCAGTTTTTAGAAAATTACGATGAAAGATAACAAGGTTGTCAAAACCTCAATACAATTCTGCTAATTTTTCAGTTATTTTAAAATCCCACCATAAAACAGAATACAAGTGGTATGAGGGGAAAATAGGGAAAGTCCTTTTCCAGCTGGAAAATGAACTTAAATCCAGTAAGAGCTATGTAACTCCTCTGGCTAACAAGATAGCCTACAAAGTGCAATCTTGAAACATTAGAAATTTAATTAGCAAAGAGTTCAGTTTTATCATTATGTCTCTGGAGCCATCACCCATGAGATAAGATGTTGCTATACGAGTGTTTATAATTTTGATAGACTGTTTCATAAGGAAGAGCAACTAAAAACATTTCATTGTAAATTCAGTATTGTCACCCCAATAACAAGACTGCATTTTGCTTTTCTTCCTAACTTCATTGAACCTTAACAGCACTGATCCCTCCCCATAGTTCACTATAATTTACAAAACAGTTTTGTAATGGGGCGGCACTAACCTCTCATGAGTGCCCCCTCTGACCTTGTTTGTGTGCCTCTCTCTCATTTGAAGCCTCCTGGGCAACTCAGACCTCCAGCTGAGTCACACCACCTATGTAAAGTACACAAACAACCCTTTCCAGGATACACCTTTCCAGGGGCCCATCTCAGTGCTCTGTGTAGTCTCCTGACTAGGGAAGTGAATGGGTAACTGGTTAACTGGTTGCCCAGTATGTTATGCTTATAAGAAGCACACTGGATTTTTATAGGGGAAATGGCATAGGCCATGTTTATTAAGAATATAATAGTAAAGTAGCTAGCATATGTTTACATAGACATACACACACTTACACACAGACACCCACCAGTTTTACCAACATTGTTATAGTTATCAGTTTGTTGTTTTTATTAACCTACTGGCCAGGTAGGCTGAACGAGGAGCGGGTTTTTATTAATTTGGACCAATGCTTTAGTTTTGCCAGGATGGGACCCAAAGAACCATGGCAAAGCAGCCTTTTTTATAGCAGTTTTTTTTAATTAGGATTAGTAAGTTTTACACCGTTATGCTGTAATTAACTGCCATTTGATGAGTGCTTGCTTTTTTTATTACAGCAATTCTGTATTAATTGATAGGTGCTTGCCTTATTTTTAGAGTTGTTAATTTTCCCTTTATTTGCATTTTGATAGGACTATACAGCAATTTTCGGTGCCTTTACATTTGCTTTTGGATTTTTTTTTTCCACTGGTAAGATACACTGAGGCACATTACATTGCATAAAGCTACATTTTAGCTACATGTCTACAGGTAAGCATCAACTTTACTGGGTGGTGCTTACTAGGTAACAATAAACTGGTTCCCTGGAAGCAGCCCCCTACCCACGCATGGCCTGCCATGGGCAGAAGGCAGTTCCAGCCCTGCTGGACCCCCACATGGGGCCAGGAGCCAGCAGCCCACCCCATGTGTGGCTGGCCGCTGAGCCCAGGAGCCAGCAGCCCTATGGGCTGAGGGCTGCTCCAGACAGGCTAAAGTAGAACCACACCTGGGATACTGCTTAGTTGGTTAGCCAGTTAAATGTAAACCTAACATTTAACCAATTAACTGATTAAATCAGGATTTTACATCCCTATTTCCCACTCTGAATGAGAGTGGTATCCCCAGGGCTTCCCTTCCTGGCAACATCTTTGCCCTCACTTCAGGACTTTATTTCCAAGTCCTAACATAGGCCACAGGGAGCTGTCCATGGTGCTGCTACTCTCTCAGTCAACTCCTCAACCTGTGTTCATTCCTTAAGGTTCACGTTCCAACTAACTACTGCTCTGCAGCTCCTTTTACAGGGCCTTGCTGGCCCTGGATTGACCACTACCTCTGCTACCACTCTAGCCTGCTTGGAGGACTTCTCTATAATCTCTCAGGGCAGAGTTTGGCAGGACCACAGGCCTCCAACAGGACCACAGGCCTCCAGGGTTGGTCCACCCGTTCACAAATGCGTATTCCAGGAATAGTCTTCTACAGAGGACAAGCTATTGCCCCACTTGTGTTGGGGACTATGCCTCAGTATCTGAATGGGTTTTAAATGCTATTTTAAATTGGGAATTTCAAACTAACTGTGTTTAAATACAGTTTACTTGTCCTCTGTGAACAATGAGCCAAATTCTGCAGAGATTTACACCTTGTATATTCCCACTGAGTCCAATGTGGTTGAGTCCAATGAAGTCAATGAATTTTTAAAATTCCCCCCTAGTTTAGACTTTAAAGTTAGTATGGGTACGTCTACACTAGTCCCGTAGATCAATCTAGGGAGGCTAATGAGGGCGACCGGGATTGCAAATCAAGCCCAGGATTTAAATATCTCACGCTTGATTTGCATGTTCCCGGCCGGTCACCATTTTAGAAATTGACTAGCCCGAAGTAACTGCCCGCGTCTACACGCAGCAGTGAAACGGGATTCCGATTTAAAGCCCTAACTCAAATTAGCTGGTATTCCTCCTGCAATGAGGTTTACCAGCTAATTCGAATTAGGGGCTTTAAATTGGAATCCTGTTTCACTGCGGCATGTAGACGCGGACAGTTACTTCAGGCTAGTCAATTTCTAAAATGGCGACCGGCCGGGAACATGCAAATCAAGCGTGGGATATTTAAATCCTGGGCTTGATTTGCAATTCCGGTCGCCCTCATTAGCCTCCCTAGATCGATCTAGGGGGCTAGTGTAGACATACCCTCTAAGAATGGATTGTGGACATTGTAAAATAAATACAATCCATTCTTATACTAACTTTAAAGTCTCAATGAGGAGGACACACTATTTATCTGTGTCACTTGAACTTGTTTAGAAGAATGTTTAAACCATGTTACCTGTACTGGCTTTGTGAGCATAAGGCTTTGATCATTTGTTTTAAAACCTTGATCACTATCTTTTGTAAAACCATGCATTACAAAAATGAAAGTTCAATTTAATGACTTCAGTTACACTGGTATAAAACTAATGTAAGGAAGTGGAGACTGAGATTGTATGCCAGACTTCTGGATGTGAAAAAACACCACCACAAGGGACTACATAACTAGAATGTTAGGACCGACACACATGCAAAGCTTTTCTGAGGTGAAGCTGCCACAGTATTTAAAAATAATCCTTAGTCACTGAAGTACACATGGGTCCTGTCAGAGGCTCCCACAATACTAAGTATTGTAAAATACACATAATACTATTCCAGTACTCTAACCCTGTAAAGTGATACCTCAATACAGTAAACATTTTATCTGAACCATATGTGCTAAGTCAATTAGGGGGTAGGAGGGAAGAAATATTCCAGTTCTTCAATTTCATAATTGTATATTTTTTAAATTTTTACATTACAGTGCATAAGTGGGGAAAAGAAGTATTTAAAAGCAGGTAGGTTTCAGCACATTCACAGAAGGGCCACTTTAACTGATGCTTACTTAAATGAAAATGATTATGCTCATTCCAAGAATGGTCAGCATGCTGTATGCATGGGTTCTAGATAACTAGAATTTTTCAGTGAGGTCATCACTGTAGTATCAGAGTTCCCTATCAATTCTGTCTATGTTTTACTATTTGTATTCCAATAGGGCCTAAAGGTCTGAAATAAGATTGCCTATCTATTGCATTAAACACTGCGCAAACAAATAATTTTTTCTACATGAGCAAAAAAGGTGCATCATTCAACTGAGTTTGCTCAATCACAGTTTGGCATTATTTAGACCATTTGAGCTGGTATGTTATAGTTTCTGGTAAGTAACTTTGTACCATTTTGCACAGCCTTTCTACAGGTTCTGTAAAGCTTCTGTTTCCCCTCCTCCCTCCTCTCACACACACAAGTAGGCAAGGACAGAGTGGAGAGGTGCAGGTTAATGGGCAGACATGTCCTGAGAAGAGGCACAGAAGAGGAGGACAATCTGCTCCTAATAAGGATCAGTAGTAGCAGGGCCGGCCCACAACATTTTGGCACCTGAGGCGGGGAGCTCAAATGATGCCCCCATGCCACCTTTTCTCCTGCCTGCCTGTTATGTCTTTTGTGCCCTCCTTCCTCCAGCACAGCATTCCACCATCTCTGTGCATCTAGAGCAGAGAGAATACATATGCACCAGCAGCAGACATAATTTTCTACATGTTGGGTCCTAGTGGCGCCCCCCCACAGTCTGGCACCTGAGGCGGCCACCTCAGTTCACCTCATGGTAAGGCCAGCCCTGAGTAGCAGATTATTCACCTTCTGGGTAAGTAGGAAATTAGGGAAGAAACTGTGCTATTAGTTACTTGGGATTCTCCTGGGATGGTATAGGTACATGCTGCCCCTTACACAGGAGATGCAAGTCTCAGTCTTACCTTTGTGTGAGAAGAGAGTAACACTTAATTCTGGTTCCTCAAGGAAGTTCTAAGAAGAACTATAGGGAGGTCATGCCCACTAGCCAGTGCACCCTTTCCTGGCTATGCAGGTGTAGCAGTCTCTTCAACTGTAATCACCTATCAATAGCTTATCTGAGCCCAAAGCCTTGTGTCACTTTCTGCCAGTTTGTGAGTGATGCCAAGTTCTCCCTCAGCCCTGCTATACACTTCAAGCTTACATTAACATAGCTACAGTGGTCAGTGGTGTGAAAAAATACACTCCCACAGCCAGCACAAATAAGACAATCTACCTGCCAGAATAGGGTGCAGATTGGAAGAATGTTTCCATTTACACAGCTACTGCTGTTTGGTGAGATGCATTACCTACATTGCCCTTTGTCACTGTGGGAAGCACCTACACAATGGTGCTGCAGCATTGTAGCTGTACCACTGATAATGCAGACATGGCCTCAGACTCTGACAGCAGCCCTTTCTGCTTGGTCTGCAGGCTTTTATCCCAGTTGATAGTCCATCCATTAGCTGTAACCCCCTTAGTAACTGGCAGGATGGGGTTCATAAATCCCCTCACAGGGACGGACTTATATGCCTACCTTAGGCTGTGTCTACAGTACCACCTATGTCAGAAAAACTTATGTCACGGAGGGATGTGACTATCCATCCACCGAGGACATACATTATGTTGATGTAAGTGCTAGTGTGCACAGCATTATGTTGGCAGGAAAGTTTATGCTGCTCATGGGGGTAGTTTTCTTTTGCCAATGGGAGAGCTCTCTCCCATCAGCACAGAGCTTCTTCACTACATGCACTGAATGCTGTGCCATTGCAGTGCTGTAAGTGTAGACATGGCCTAAGTCTATGGGAGGATAGCCAGCCACACAGCAAAGGTACAGTTCTCCTTTGAAGGAAATGAAAGCTGAGGCTACTAAACATGATGCGAGAGGTACTGAGTACTTCACAAGATAAGCTCCAAAGACATCAACAGAGAGCGGGCAGACAAAGAGTTTTACTCTGAATAGACACACACAGATATTATCAGTAAAGGAAAAGGCAATTAATTACCTATATTTATGGAAGACCTAAGCTTTCCTGTGAATTACAGAAGTAGCAGAAAGAAAACAATCCACAATAGAGAGATCACAAATTAAAACCACAGAGCAGATACAAATGGGAAATGAAGGATGATGAAAGAATGTGATATCAAGGAAGATCAGACTCTTTAGAAAGAGCAGAAGTGAAACAAGTGGGGATCCAGAAGGTACTTTTCAATAAGAAGAGACCTAGGAAGCTCAGCAACCAACAATCAAACTGAGTCAAGCTCTGGAAGGAAGTTTTTAGAAGACAGAAACAGGAACTCCATACTTAAGAAGATTTGTGGCCAGATTTAAAAAAAAACAAAAAACAAAAAACAAGGTACCATGCCATCAGAAATGATGTTGCAATCAGGATCCTAAAAAAGGTTGAGGTTTATCACCAATAACTCACCCTGAAACATGTCACCACCAAAAAATAATTTTGTATGATCAATGGGACTACACGATGTAGTGGGCTACTCAATATGAAGGTAACAGACGCAAGCTCAAAATGAGATTAAAATTTAAAAAAAACTTCGTAAAACAAACAAGTTTTTTACATTTATGGAAGCAAATGCTGCCCACTGCTTATTTACAATGTCACCTGAAAGTGAGAACAAGCCACTATTGGAGGTGGCGTAACAAGGTATGCTTACATGTCAGATATGCTAAACATTTGTATGCCCTTTCATGCTTCAGCTTGTTTGCTATAAAGGTTTACAATAGTTTGGCTTTGAGTGCAGTTATGTACAAAAAAATTCTACATTTGTAAATTGTACTTTCAGGATAAAGTGATTTCATTACAGTACTATGAAGTGAACTGAAAATGATTTATCTTTTTATAGTGCAAATATTTGAAATAAAAAATATAGCATGAGCACTGTACACTTTGTATTCTGTGTTGTAATTGAAATCAATATATTTGAAAATATAGGAAAAAAACACATCCAAAATCATTTAAAATAATTTAAATTGCTATTCTATTATTGTTTATCAATTCATTTAAAACTGTGATTAATCACGACTTTTAAAAAAAATCTAGTGAATTTGTTCTTTAACTGCAATTAATTGACAGCCCTAGAAGAAATACACACAGTGGCTGAGGAACCTGGAAAATAGTTACACTGAAAGTGACCTAGGGAAGATAATGGACAGCAGATTAGACAGAGGAAGTTTACAATGTGACAGCAGAAAATCCCAATGCAATTGCAGCTGCATACGCAGAAGTGCTGTGTGACATAACAGGGGCATAACAGTACCTCTTTCTATTGTTCTGGAACAGCTACATTTAGAATATTGCATATAGTTATTTCCTTACTGCAAAGACACTGGAAAAATTGAAGAAATTTCAGAGAAGAATGAAAATGGTTCGAGACTGAGGCTTGTGAAGTATGAGGATGTTGAAATAATTAAATATTCATGTCTTGTCCAAAGTTGTTAATAGAGAGGGAGAAAAATATAAAATATTAGAAGGGTGTAAATATAAAGTCTGATGAGTAATTATTTAAATGAGTACTAAAAGTTTAATCGGGAATATTATTATTTTAATATTATCATGCGATGGTACCAATGAGCCAACTGACAACATGATACCACTATACAAGTAGAAAAAATAGTACCTACTCCAAGATGCTTACACTCTAAGTAGACAAGACAAACCAAGAGTAAGGGAAGGGATACAACACAGCAGCATAGTCAACAATGGGATGGTCTGCAAATGTCATGTTAGAGAGGACAGTGGTCATCCCTGCACATCTGGCTGACATGGGGCCTAAGTAGGATCATACCTCCTCCTTCAGCTGGTACTGAAGTATGTGCTGAGGTGGCTTCTTGGGTTTGCTCTGACCAATTTGATTTATTCTGACCACCCAAAGTAAGATCTATTAGACTGGATCAGTCTCCCATGAGAAGTGGTGAAATGCTAGACTTGAAACCTAGATTTAACAAAATCCTGTTGCAATAGGGCACTAACTTGTGTTTTCAGAAAGGTGTGTTATCTGATCCAATCTTTCCCATCTTTTACTTTATATAGGGGATAGTCAAGGATAATTTATCTGAATCCTCTCATAAGTGAGGTGTTATACGTACAGCTGGCAAAAAAAATAAATTCTAACACTTTTCAAAACAAAGAGTTATGGGAGTGGGGTTTTTTTTGTTTTGCCTTTTTACAAATAAAATAAAACGGGAAAAAATTTTCAGTTTTGAACTATTCCAGTCATAAGGAGAAAGTCATCACATTGACAGAGTATGAACTCTAGATACATATACAAACCCCTTTTTTTCCTTTCTCCAGTCATGCAGCACTCAAAAGTTTTACAGATATCTGAATAATCAGGTCTTATAATGCCTTGAAGGTAGAACAGGAGATGTTTCATTGGCTAGAAATTATTATTGATAGTATGGGTTTATTCTCCTGTTGCTGGACATATGAAATTCTCATTGATGTTAGTGGAGGAGTGACCCTTTTCTGTACATACAGGCTTTATACATTAAAGTCTTTGTAGGAATGCTAACAACATGAGAGTTTGCCAACATTCTGTGTATTCTTCTATCCAATATTGTTCCCCAAAAATAGTCTATCCATATTTATGAAACAGCCCTAGCTCATTAGTTCCCATGTATTAGTTAAAAATGATTAAAGTGATTAACATAATTACTACAAACATAAAAAAAATCATAACTGGTTGTCCCAGCTATATGTTAAAAACTGAACCTTCCTCTTTTCCAGAATTACACAAATCCAAGCAAGAATATCATCCTGTGACCACTCACTCACGAATGTCAAAATTTCCCCTAGTGCGGAGAATTAACACAGACCTATACACCATTTAAATCTCAATAAAGTCCTGTTTTGAGGCCTTAAGTATTGCATATTCCTTTTGCTAGTCATTTACATAGGACTGAATTTTACCCATTGTTAAACTCTACTTATGGGAGTAGACTCATTTAGGTTAATGATGACTATATGATGCAAAATCTAAAAACAACAATGATATTTAGTTGATTAAAGATCACAGTTCAAGTACACACAATATGCAAATAACAGTGTTGACTGTTTGCTAGTTACAATACCTGTCTGGACATATGAGTTTCTTTCTATTCATTCAAACCAGCATATTAATTTTAACAAGAAAGCAAGTTACTTTTTCCTCAAAAAGCATATACATTGTTATTGAACTAGAATCAAACACTTTCCCAAAAACACATTGTGGTACTTTTGGCTGGTTCAAACAAACAGACTGCCTCATAACTTTTCAAAGGTTAAAATGTAACATACTCTTCCACTGGACATCAGGTTGCCAACTCTCCAGGATTATTCTAGGGTTTCCAGGAATTAAAGCTTAATCTTTAATTAATGATTATTTCATGTGATGAAAGCTCCAGAAATACATCCAGCCAAAATTGGCAACCTTGTTTGGGCCTGGCCCAATTTGCAAAAGAACTTGGTTTTGGAGGGACTTCAGGATTCCTGTTCTTAAATTAAACAGAGGCTGGGATCATTCTGAAAATTAATGTATCAGTCTGTGTATAGGTGTGGCTAGAACGTTATCCCATGTACTGACTACAACCATTGTCAACAATTAAACAGGAGGACAGAAAAAAACTTCAATCTGGAAAATGGGGTAGGAGACTAACTGGTAACATTGGTCCAGATCCTGGCCCATACTATGGCCCCTTTACATAGTTCTGGCGAAGGACTAACATCTTGGGGGACTGCTACAAACTGGAATAGTTTAGCTCACTTCTAAATTGGTTTTGAATGATACAGGGGTCATAGCACTCTTGAGCAGTCCTTGAGATTGGGGGATGTAAACGATGCACAGAGACATTTTTGTTCTCCTCCCTCCTCACCTTAGAGCTCAGACACAGTGGAAGATTTAGCCTTTAACTCATGAAAAGGGCCAACGTTTTATGAATTTCTGGTCTTTTTGCCCAAACAGTGTTAGTGTTTCTTCATGATGACCAGGGAGACAGGCTTGACACAAAAGAACACTTTTAGCATCTTTGAAAGTGGCATCATAATCAGTCTGCATGTTGCTCCAACACATTAGTCTTTCCCATTTGGGGACTCATATTTAGCCATGGGATTGAGTCACAAGCAGAGTAAATTTGTATTTGTGGTTTCCCTCTATCAAGATTCAATAGTAAATCTTTGTTTACCTCACAAATTCTCCTCATAACGTGGTACAGTTAGCGTTTACTACACAGACATGACCCAGCAGTAAAATAGCAGCTAACATTAGATACTGTACACAGATAAATAACATATATTGAAAGTTTGTTATAATAACCTATTTTTCTAAAGAACATTTAAAATTATGTTGCTGAATCAACATTGGATGCTGTCACATTTTCAAGAAAAAACTTTTTGTTTATAATAATCTCTCAATTTCTGGGCAGTAGTTTAGTAGAAGTTCACGTTTTCAATAAAAATATAATATGGTTTGTGTACTCCTCTGTGGAAAAGTAAAAATTTCCCTGAAAGAATCATTATACAGTAAAACTCCAATAGTCCGGCATCCAATAGTCCAGCACTCCTGATAGTCCAGCATCAAAATGGCAAGAGCCTAGTGAGTGAGCTTCGCCAAAAAATGAGTCACAAGGTAACAGCGGCAGCAGTTGAACTGAGCAAAAAGGGTAAAAACGGCTTAAAAAAACTAAAACATTACGGTATACTGTATACCGTATGTACAATAAAAAGGGTTAAGAACACTTTACATACAGTATATAATGTATACAGTATATATATAACCTGCTTATAGTACCTCCTGATAGTCCGGCATATTTGATAATCTGGCACCACCTAAATCCCATAGGTTCCGGATTATCGGAAGTCTACTGTAAATCCTTACACCACACTGACATGATCTGACAACATGAAGCAATTCTACAAGATAGATGATGTTACGAATCCAGCAAATGTTACAAATCCAACAAGGGCATCTTCTCCAAAATTCTAGTATTGTTCCCAGTAGCAGAGCCATCCACAGGCAGTACATTTCTGGAATGTCACCAAAACCAGTGTGCCCATGGCTTCCAGTATCACAGATAACAATGACTTTACATATTGGTCATCTAAAATCTCTCTCAGCCTATAGTATGCAAATAAGAGAGGTTTCCCCAGTCATTTTAGACTCACAACAATTTTTCTCCTCTCCAAACTAAGAGATGATTGTAACCTATTTTTAAATAGGACTTTTTTATGGAAGGTATCAAATCTAGACCTTAACAACATCCTAGTCAAACATCAACTCATTGATCTTGCTTGCTTTTATCGAAGTACCTATACAACAAAATTTAAAAGCTTCAGAGGTGTAGCCAAGTTAGTCTGTAACAGGAAAAACTTAAAAAGCAACAAATAGACTAGTAGCACATTAAAGACTAACAAAACATGTAGATGGTATCATGAGCTTTCGTGGGCGCAACCCACTTCTTCATATGACTGGAGTATTAGAAGTCCAGATCCAAGAATAAATAAGGGAAGAGGGGAGAGAAAGAGGGAGGGGGGAGGGGAGAGAAAAAGGAGGGGAAAAGAAAAAAAAGAGAGAGAAAGACAGTTGGGAAAAGGCCAGTCCTCGCTTACAGACAACCCCCTAACCTCAAACAAATTCTTTCCAGTAACCACGCAACACACCTCCATCATAATCATCCAGGAACCCACCTCTGCAATCAGCCCTGGTGCCAACTCTACACTAGTGATTTCATCACTGGACCCAACCACATCAGCCACCAAATCAGAGGCTCATTTAACTGCACATCCACTAATGTGATCTATGCCATCAAATGCCAAATAGTGATAGAAATGTAGCCATGTTAGTCTGGTGTAGCTGAAACAAAAAACAGGACTATGTAGCACTTTAAAGACTAACAAGATGGTTTATTAGGTGATGAGCTTTCGTGGGCCAGACCCACTTCCTCACTATTTGATCTGAGGAAGTGGGTCTGGCCCACAAAAGCTCATCACCTAATAAACCATCTTGTTAGTCTTTAAAGTGCTACATAGTCCCGTTTTTTGTATCAAATGCCAACAATGCCCCACTGCCATGTATATTGGCCAAACTGGACAGGCTCTATGGGAAAGAATTAATGGACACAAATCAGATATCCGAAAAGGCAACAAACACAAACCTGTTGGAGAACACTTTAATCTGCCTGGACACTCATTAATGGATCTCCAAGTCACCGTGTTGCTTCAGGCCAATTCCACAAGCTAAATACACAGGGAAGGATTGGAACTTAACTTCAATCACAAGTTTAATTCTTAGGCAAATGGTATGAACAGGGACATCACCTGTCTCGCACACTATCTTCCACATCCTAATGACTTAACCAACCAACCAATGGAGGTACTAATTGTTCTTATCAGCCTCTTGTAACTATTTGAACCATCTACTCACTCGCTCTCTCTTTTTTCTTTCCCCTCCTTTTTTCTCTTCTCCCTCCCCCCCCCCCCTTATTTATTCTTGGATCTGGACTTCTAATACTCCAGTCATCTGAAAAAATTAAAAGGTTCAGGATACAATTTTAATTTCAGCAATGATTTTACACTATTTGCAGAGGAGCTCAGACTATGTTTTTTTTTAAATAAATGAATCAAACATAAAAACACTAAAAATCATAGTAATATTCTTTATTCGTGCATAGTTTGAAATCAATACAGAAACCATATCTGCCTCTTATTTGACTAACAAGTAAAATGTATGTCCCAGAATGATGGATCTGATAAAATAATACTACTGTATTTTGATTTGTTTAAGGTGGCAGAAAAAGACAGAATATTCCTGTTATAGCAATTTATGGATGCACAGTTTATTCATCACTTTGCATTCAGAGATGTATGTTTGGAAAGAATGACAAGAGATAGAATATGCATAATTTATTTTTAGACTGAATCCAGGTATGAGCTGTGACTACTGCAAGGCAGGATCTCCAATCATTGCTTTGCATTGGTTTTCTAGAAGTTAAAAGACTGATAAAATTAGCTAAAGTCCTGCACGATTGTTCTACAGAACCAACAAGCCTGAATCCTAACACGATTAGAAATTTTGAATTGTTTTCAAACTGTATGGCCAGGTTTAAATGCAAGCAAACACCAGTGAGGGAGTTACAGCCACCACTAATTTATTACCTACTAAGATCCCAATCTTCAGTCAGAATCTTACCTTTATACTGTCATGCAGAGAAATAATATATTTGGTTTTATTAGCTAATAACTTTCAGGATATAGTATAGCATATTCCATATACAGAGCTAACCCAACCCTTTCTCCAAGCCCCACAGAAGTTCCTCAGTTAGGAGACCCAACGATGTTCACCTGCATCAGGTGAGTGGGGATGATGAAAGGGGAACTGCACAAGAGGTCTGCTACCTCTGTGGGGTGGAGCTCATGACTGAGTGGCAGCAGGCTGAGGGTGGAAGGATTTATCCAAGAAATCTACATCTACATGGATTGATCTGTCTTCTCTCCCAAGAGCCCAGAGAAGTTATTTTAGCCTTTGGATTAGAGAACTCTCCACTGAACGGCTCTGCTATCACTGTGGCTTGAAAAAGGCCTTGGAGATCTCTGCTGATCACGCACCCTGGGGTACTTGTGCTACAAAATGAGCTGTAGATTTAGCACTTTAAGAGAATCTGACACCTCACATAATATTCTATCAACATGCATTCTTCCACTTTTAAAACTTTGCTGGTTTTTTCTACTTTTTTTATTACGAAAGCCAAAAGGACTATTTTTATATATATAAAAAAACAGTATTTGTTTCCTAAAAGTTCATCTCTTCCTGCTGCTTATTCCCTGCTGATTATAAAGTCATTATCACTTGTTTGTGACAATTTCCACAGCAACCATAGCGATCTCACAGAGGGCTATGACTTCAGGTAGAAAATAAGCAACATAAATCCATACAAGTGTCACTTTTTACAAATGAAAACAGGGATGCAGAAAGCAGAAAATGTTATATGTGGAACAAAAGAGTCTAATCAGAAAAATATTCAAAGTTTTGCACAAGGCATTACTGGATCTTTCTTATAATAAACATGTCAATGCAGAAGAGACAGCTTCCAGCTGAGCACCATGCTCTCAACACCCATAATTCATACTGAGTAGCAGATGTTAAATGAGAAATCCATTAAGGCCAATTAGATTTTCCAGAAGGTATAGTAATAGTATGTGAAGGCAATCCCCTGTTACACAACAGCACCAAGGGGAAAAAAGGAGTCAAATAGCTCTAAATATGAAGTCATACTCATTGTCTGAGAAAGTGACCAACCAACAGAAGGGTCTCTGTACTGAGTTGCCTGCAATCATTTCAAGTTAAAAAAAACCCCACCCTCTTTCGCCTGCTCTTTCAACATGTATAAAACACTTTTGTGGGATGTGATGGATTGTCTATGGCCATGCCATAAAACACTGAAGGGTTTAAGAAGGTAGCCAGGAAGACAATTAACTCCACAGGCTGCACATGGAGGAGAAGCCAGGGAGCATAGAACTATTCGAAAGCAGGTTTAGCTGTGCAAATACAGGTGTGGGCTGTATAAAGTAGCTGCCAACAGATGAGGGCTGCGAAGAAAAGCCCACCCCTTCCTGGCAAGAGAATTAGGTGTGGGAAAAAGGACTGAGGGGAAGAAGAAGAGGGCTAAGATGAGGCTCCCTGGACTTAAACCCAGCACAGGGTGGGCCTAGATTCCCTGTCAGACACTGAAGGAGTGGGACCATGGGGCAGTGTAAGAGAAGACTGCCTAGGACTTTAAGGGTAAAGGGACTTTGTTATCTCGGGGATAACAAAGGGGGAACACTAAGTGATCCAGCCAGAGGAGAGAACACTGTGGTTTGAGAAGCTGTAGGCCACAGGGAGAGACAAAACAATGGCATTCAAACCATGAAGGGTGCACTGATCTCAAGAGCTAATCCCCAGAGCAACCAGGGCTGGTGCCAGAACAGCAGTAAGTGGTACACCCCATGAGATGAGACAACAGGAAGTGTAGCACAATTGTGATCATGTACTATGTATAACCAGACAATTAATCCACGCCTTTAGGTACTCACTTGTAAGTATATTGCAGAGAAGGAACCATGGAGGCCCCATTCTCTCTCCCTAACCTAACCCACTTTGTATGCATTGTCATACTTGGTAAGCTGTGGTCAGCTTGATGTCATCTGGGGCATGGAGGAGATAAGTAACTTCCCAGCATAAAACAGAATTTACCTTTCATGGAGGAATTGTATTCTAAAAATATCATGGGCAGAGATGCAGTGCACCTCTCCTATGGTTGTATGTGCTTTGCACTGCCAACATGAATTAAAAAGTTGTAACTTATGTTTGATCATTAAACAGTTACAATCAGTAATACTTACAAGGAGCAGATCTGTTGAGCACTTTTCAGAGCTGAGACATTCTTAAGTTAAATGTTGGTCATGTTGAAAAGGGCTGTTGCATGACCTTCTTTAGTGCAATGTTAAACAAATGTTGGTTCTTGAATCAAAATCAGACTGCAACAATCAACCCCACTATGGGTAGGTGTTCTCTAAATAAATAGATCCCAGTCATAAGTGGATTTGATCTGCAGTAAGTTTTAAAAATTATTTTTTTCCAACTAAAACACATAGTAAAGTTAGAAGCATACTATTACACTAAGTTTAGCTAATGGTGAGAAGCAAAAAAAATGTGACAGCATGAAGTTAATGGTACAATGTACAGGCTAAAGGAGAAATATTCTGCCTTCAGACTTATCAGTAGCTCCCTTTGGGTGATTAGTGCATGTATTGAAGGGATGAATTTGGCACAAAGGAAGATATTTGGAAGTATATTTCCTCACTAATCTAATGGCTTGATTATAGCTTACTAATCACTGTATAGTTTGCCATTCCTAGAAAACAAATTTCTACAAATAAAGTCAACAAATTCTGAGGACTAATGTTCCAAAGAAGACTGTTTGACTATAATGATATTAGAGTACCATTATTAACAATGAACTTGGTAAATCAGAGCACCATGAACAACCAGATAGCTACAAGAATTTTAAGTTGTTAAAAGATAAAAATGTGAATATGTAACAGAAAATTAAGGCTTCTTTCTTGCATACCACCAAATTCAAATGTGGGACAAAAACAGTGACAAACCCAAAACTTTGTAACAGAGTAAGACAATTATTTTAGTAAAAACTTAAAAAACAACTAATAGTCTGGTAGCACTTTAAAGACTAACAAAACATGTAGATGGTATTACCAGCTTTCATGGGCACAGCCCACTTCTTCAGCTGAAAGCTCATGATACCATACATGTTTTGTTAGTCTTTAAAGTGCTACCAGACTATTTGTTGTTTTTTAAGTTTTTTCTGTTACAGACTAACTCGGCTACCCCTCTGAATTATTTTATTGTTAGTTATGAAAACATGAAGTCCTCTTGTGCCTTAAGGGCACTGCTCTACACTGAGTGAGAGTTCTGGGAAAATCACTCAGCTAGCAGGCCCAACTCCTCCTCATCTTCCAGCATCCATAGCAGAAGTGTAGTTGTTGTGCCATTTCAAGAGACTCTCCACTCTCTTCTGTGCCTAGCCACGTCAGCTAGCGGGTAAGGAGGGAATGAGACCATGGCACTGTAAGCTTCCCTCCCCCTTTGCAGACTCTAGTGCCAACAAATGCATTAGCTCTGAGTAATTTTTTCATGCAGGGTGAGTAGCACAAAGGCAATGGTGAAAGGGATAGCCATTACCCCATTGCATACTTGTGCTTAGGCCAAACACAAGCTTGCCTTTACGTTTCAAAAGCAAGGTAACCAATCAAACCGCTCTGTTTAGCAAAAGGTGTTAATTGTACCATCAATTTGAAATATAATTTCAAAAAATGGCTTTAAAACCATTTCAGATAGCTCACTATGCCTTTGTCCCTCTGCCAGTTTCTGTGATTTTTACAATACTTTTTTCTCTCCCCTGTTACTGTGTGAAGGACCCACAAAACCACTAGGGAAAACTGTCTAATTATACAGAAAACCATAAAATTACTCTGAACAAAGTGCTGTCAAATACATAAACAAAATGAACTGGGGGAAAAGAAAGAAAGCATGTTTCACTACTAATTTCTTTCAGCTCTAAGCTGTAGGATCATTACATGTAACTTATCAACAGTAGGTTGATAAAATCTTCAGACAGTAGGATAATTTTTAAATTGACAGTATAAATTGTTAAAATGTAATCATGTGTTCTACTTTTTAGAAATCTATAAAATGGAAAAAATATAGTAAATTATAATATCAAATTAACCCCTGGTATAACTAAACTGAAACCAATGGATTTGTACCAGGGATTAATTTGCCCAATGGTTTAAAACAGAGCACGGTTCTTTGAAGTAACATACATGTTCAGCATAACATAATCCAAAACAAAACATTATAAAAATCACCTAAGAAAGCACTAAAATATTTTGGGAACAATAAATAATTCTGGATTAGACACTTGAGGAACAAATCCAATTCCCACCAGTATCAGAGGTAAACTTCTCTTGCTTTCAATGGGACAAGAGTTTGACCCTAAGGGAACACTTAATTTCATATAGGGGCTGATCCTGTAAACCTGCCATGTATGGGAGTCTCATGATGTATATGAGGTTTACAGAATTGAGCCCACAATTGACATCATTCAAAGATAATGTCACATTTTGAACTTAAAATAAAGATTACTCCTTTGTCATGAATATTTTAAGCCTGTAAATGCTTCAGTGAACAAAAACAAATCTTAAAAGTTCTAAGAAAAATATGGATTAATATACTTAATAGACCCATAATTTGTCTTTTTCAAATATTGGAATAAAATTGGAATACTTCATTGAACATTAATCTTTTAAAAATTACTATTAAATTAATGCATATACACAAAATTATGTACTTGGAAAACTACTGAAAAAAACAACTTTGGGTATTTTCAGCTTGGTTGATAATCATCTGGAATTTCTTTTATATCTGGGAGAATCTATACATATCTCCCTCCAACACAAAACACACAGAGAGGGGGGAATTAATCATTAGAGTTTACAAAGTCAATCGAGAAAAGAGAAATAAAAGCTCTGCAGAAACTGTTTGTCTCCATAGTTTGTCATCCATAGCAGATGGATGGAAATATCACTTTAAAAGTCACTGTGAGGTATCTTATTGAAAGCTGATCAGCAGCATGATGGTGCTGGCCATCTACATAACACACTGTAGTATAAATTATTACATTAATTTCCCTTCTGAGTGCAAGCTGTTGACATCTATTCACTCTGTTAAACACTGTGCCCAGCTACAGTTTTGCACACAAAACAGATTGCTTCATTTAGTCTTACTACAGGCGAAGTTGGGAGTGGTCATCTCTGCCTTCTAGTCTCACAGGCAGATGTTTTAGTAAAACATTCTCCCTCCCTGTGCTCAGAAAGCATGAAAGCACACAGAGCCAGGAGTAGCCAGTGAACGGAACGATTATCTCTTCCACAGGCTTTAACTCAACCCTCCAACACATTAAAAAGGTTTCAGGCTTCTTTGGGAAAAAAAAACCCTCTGCCAAATGATTTGTTGTGTTCTATCCAGCTGTGTTTTCATTAGTCCAAATCACTCTCTAGTCATCGTCCTACATAGTGCACTTGATGCGATTTAAAGTGTGCAGTCTGACAGACAACGAACGTCTACATTTCATTTTGCCATTTCCAAAAGACCAGAAATCTGTCAGTATGCCACAGTACAGTATAAAAGAATGATTTAAGGGACTGTGTACATGCCATGGAGGATACCCTTTGGAAAGTTGATTCTCTCATAGTGGTTCAGCTCTATCCTCCACTGAAACTGCGTCCAGATGGAGTCTGTTTACTTTGCACTTAATGAGAACTGAAGGAAATGTAGCGATGAAATATTAAAACTCTTCCTTGCTCCTAGCACTTCTGGTTTAATCTTTGCAAAGCCCAGCTTGAACAAAAAGGTGAAATCTTTAAAGTCAGACATCACTGCTCTCTCCCGAACACGTCTTTAAACAGAGAAAGAGATACAGGCAAGGCTGGTGGTTGTTACTCTGGACAACTTTTGACTCGCGATAACTAATTTTTTGCAGATGTGTCAAAAACAACCTGAAATGCTGCGAATCCTAAGGGTTCTACAAAAGTTGAACCTCCCTCCACCTGACAAGAGCCAGCCCTACTATTAGCTAGCGCCTCTGTACTCTACTCCGAATCTTGCTCCCTACAAATTCCACCTTAAGCTCTTTTACATATGGTACAAATGCACAGACGACTGCGCTGAAAAGCTATAAGTTTTC
The DNA here is from genome assembly GCA_019425775.1 of Rafetus swinhoei. NCBI lineage: Eukaryota > Metazoa > Chordata > Testudines > Trionychidae > Rafetus > Rafetus swinhoei. The sequence goes on from CM033449.1 coordinate 47,343,586, forward strand.
ATGAATGACTGAACCGAACGCACTGTGCGAGGAAGCAGCAATCCTCTGGGCATTTTGAAAGGGGAAACAGCGTCTGATCTGAACAAATTAGAAGCAGAGGGAACACACGTTATTCTTCTAAAGGCACCTTAGTCAAAATTGCTTTGACTCTAGGAGACTTCACTTTGGGGGGGGGGGGGGCAGTTTCCTTGCTTTGTCCCCACAAAGTGAAAGCAGCGGCAAAAAGTAAGCGGGATTTGGTCGGGAGGGGTGAAGGAGATCGGACGGGACAGTTAGTCCTTTTCCTGCATTTCTAGATAGATGCGGGAACGTCTCTCCCTTCCCAACGTTGGGGGGGGGGGGGTTAATGAGTAATTTAAACTCTTATAATGGAGGATTTTGCAATGAGGCATGCACAAGATCTCCCTCAGCAGTGGCCCCTGCCCTGGGGCACTGACATCCTGGATGAGTGTCCTAGTGGAAAAAACCTTAGTCCGACCGCACTCCCGCCCCCCCATGCCCGTGGCCTGCCTCCCTTGGGACTAGGGCGAGGTGGGCAACTCACTGTAGAAGATGTACTCGGTGTAGCTGCTCCAGATCTTGTCCTCCCGGTACTGGTTGATGAAGGCGGCGGTGCCGGTGGAGTTACAAGCCACCATGTGGAAGCCGGCCTCCGAGAGCCGGTCAAACGCCTGCTCCAGGTAGGTGAACTTGAGGTAGAAGCGGGAGGTGTATTTCTCCGGGGGCCGGTCGGGGTCCCGGCTCTCGTTGAGCGTCTCCCCGAACACCTCCTTGGCCAGCGCGATCCTGCCGCACACCATGATGCGGGCCACCCTGCGGAACTTGGCGTCCGCCTGGCTCTCCCGCACCGTGGTGTACGAGCCCCGGTAGCCCACGGTGAGGAAGCCCGAGCGCTTCTCCAGGCCGGCCCCCGCCGCGCCCCCGGCCGCCGCCCGCAGCAGGAGGTCACCGCTGCCCTGCGAGTTGCTGTCCTCCAGGTCGCTCTGGCAGCCCTCGTCGTTGAGCGAGCCCTGCTTGGTGACCTTGGGGGACAGCAGCTTGACCAGCTCCCCCAGCTGGAAGTACTCGGCCTCCCGCAGCAGCCGCTCCTTCTCCGGGAAGTGCTCGGGCAGGGCCAGCTGCTTGTCCCGCAGATAATCCAGCACGTACCTGAAGAGGAAGCCGTCGCGGTCGATGAAGAAGCGCGCCCGGCTGTCCCTGGGCAGTTCCCTGGCGGCCGCCTGGCTGCCCCGGCGCGGGGCGAACATGCTGGCCAGGGTGCTGTCCGGCACGCTGAGCAGCGTGGAGTGCTTGGTCACATACACCTGGCCGCCCACGTTCAGCTCCACCACCTCGGGGAAGGGGCAGCAGGACGGCGCGGCGGCGGAGCCCATGTCACTGATGGGCAGGATGCCGCCGCCCGTGTCCTTCAGAGCCATGGCTGCGATGGACGGAGGGAGCGTCTCCAAGCCCCCCTCGCCTGGACCGCGCGCGTCTGCTCGGGCGGACCCGCTGCCCCCTCCCCCCGCGGGCTCCTGGCGACGCCGCGCGGCTGGGAGGGCTCGGCCCACGTGGGCGCCCGGCTCTGGGCCCCAGCTGCAGGGACTTCCCTGGGGCGAGTCCTCTGGCCCTCACTGCCCCATCCGGAGGGCTCTTCCCGGGCAGGGCTCGCCTCAGTGCCCCCAGCGCTGGAAGCGTCGTCCCAGGCGTGGGCCCCGCTCTCTGCCTCCACAGAGGGTATCAGCACCAGCCAGGGGGCTTTCCCGAGGCGCTGGTTCGGCCCCCCGCCTGCAGAGTGCGAGGGGCGGTGTGCGGGAGTGGGACCAGCTCCTCCGCGGAGTGAGCAGCCCTGCCTCTGTCCGCCGCTGCCTCCCGGTTGTGCCTGAGCAGCAGCAGCAGCTCGGAAAAGCCGCGCTGACGTCAAGCCCCGGCTGCAAGGAGAAGTGGCTGGAACTTTGCGAGCAGCTGTCACTTAAAGGGGCAACCTGGAGGGTGTTACTAGGAGTGGGTACACGCCGGAGCCCCCCAGGTTTTATCCCTAGTCTCCTGCACGCTACTGCCGAAATGACTCTGGTGCGCTAGAAGAAGCTGCACGACTCTTAAATTCAAACGGTAGAACTGCAGGTATATAACCAAAAATTAGCCAGATCCAGCAGGTTACAGGCTGTGTTGGGAGTGGCGCAGATTGGGGGATGGAACTGAAGAATCAATAGATCGTCTCTATTTCTGGATTTGTGGCTAAAATTTGGAAGGATCCTGCAGCCAGATCTGAGTTTTTCCTATGCTGTTTCCGTGGGGTGCATCAGGGTCTGGATTTTCAAGAGGAAGTAAGAGCAGCTAAATATGTTCTTTACTTAGGCAGTGGAACTTGGGTCAGTAGAGCTCCCCAAAAATGGCAGATTCCATTAAGATCCAGATGGCACATCCCGGTTTTGGTGGCACTGTTGAACCAGGACGCATTGCTATTCGTAATTAGAAGCGTCTAAACTTGTTCTGCGTTTAAACTGTGGAATTTGCAAAGTGAGAGTCCAAAACCAGCTGGATGCTGGTTTCCAATCTACATATTTGCAATGGTTCATGAAAAGATGCACGGGGCTAGATTTTTTTTATATATAAGATGAGTTTCAGAACTACTTGTTACTTATGTTGCCTAAATATATGTTAGAATTAGGGGGTTTGAGGTCTAAAATCAGCTAGACCCTTCAGATTGCAAGTGCCACGTCTTACTATTTGCAGCCTATTATGCTCGGATATATCTAGATGTGGGGGGATTTTGTTTAATACAGTAAGAGCAGCTAGGCTTGCTCTCTGTTTAGGTAATAGAAATTGGAATTTGAGTCAGCAACTTGCCTGCCACCTCTAAGTTTTTTGTCCTGCTGTTGTATCATGGCTCAAGATATTTTGGTATAGTAGAAGGAGCTAGACTTGTTCCCCAATGAGGTAATAGAATTGGAGCACAAAACCCAGTAGGCAGGTAGATCCCATTTTTCTCTTTTTCTGGCATTTCTCACCCAACCAGTGGGGGGCACTGATCACCAAGTTCCTGCACTGGACATGTCAAAGAGGATCATAAGAAAACTCAGTCTTTCATTTCACAGAAGTAAGGAAATGGTGGGAGTGACTGAATTTAGATTAAAGTACAGATATGTCTGGAACTACTTTTAAATGTTTGATTTAGTATGATCTTGACCACTAACTGTGGGGTTGAAAAACTGATCAGTGGTCATGAGGCTGAATGATCTAAAGCAGTGTTTCTCAACCAGTGGTACTAGCACCCTTAGGGTTACCGAAGAGATGTCTGGGGGGTATGTCAACACAACTGAAATTTGGAGAGAACTGAATTTCTGTTTTAAGTTTTACAGCACTTTATTATTTTTGTACTTTTTACACCCAAAAATTTCATCTCCCATCCGACTACGATTAAGTTGTTTAAACAAAAGTGTTGAAATGGTAGAAACAAATTTGGTGTGTCTGAAAACTGTAGGTACTGGGGGTACTTATAATTTTTTTTGAAAAAGGAGTACTTTATAAAAAAAAAAAGGTTGAGAAACACTGATCTAGAGGAAAGGGTGTTTTACAAAAATGGACTGAATTTCCCTCTCCTTTCCAATGTTCTGGGTTGTTTTGTTTGAAATGCTCACAAAGGACAGAAATTTTGGTGTTCCAATGGCTGGGTGCTTGGAAGATACGGGGGTTTGTTCATTGGCCCATTTTAGTGTCCAGTAAAAATGATTTCTTTGTTTTGCCTTAGCTAATATCCTGACTCCTCTGAATTCAGTGAAAATTGTGTTATTGATTTCAAAGGCTGCCTTTTGCAATTAACAATTGCATCATTTTTATTTAAGAGATCCAGGACTGGAACATGAAATAGCTGGGATGCTGCAGTGTAGGACTGAAATGTGGTAAGGCTTTTTAGGGAACTAATCCTTGTCTCCCTACCTACTCTTCTTCCCAAAGGTATTGTTCCTATTCCTGCCTGGTGTCATGCCTCCAGTCACCACTAAGGCAGGTTACTCCTAACCCTCTCAACCTCCATGATGCTCTGGTTCTAGCAGCATTACATATTTAACAATCTTCAGTGAGGTTTCTAAGGATGTTTAACTTGAATAATGCAAATTAGAACATTCGCTGTGTAGGTGTTTCCACGTTCAGCAGATTTCACTTGCTACTTACCTAAAAGTTAAGCAAAGATGTGTGTAAAATAGATGTTAGGCTATAGGAGAACATTTGTTTTCAGGTTCATTAGGAAGGAGGGAGAATCTTTCCATTTAATGCTCTGCCAGTGCTTCAGTAATCTAAATAATCTTTATTCTGAATGCTAGTCACTGCTTTGTTAAAGATCACACTTGCCAGTTATCATCCCATTGACTCTTTTTATTTAATTAATTGATTTATTTATTGGTGCTCAGGTACTAAAGTCCAATCCTTCTTCCACTGGAGTCAGTGACAAAAGTTCAAAGGACTTCAGAGGACCAAGAACTAGTATGAATGGTATGGACACCACATGCCCAGCAGAGGAAGCATCATCATTTTGTTATGTTTGTGTAATGCTTAGCACAATGAGATACTAGTCTTTATAACCATATGCCTTGATTAAGTGAGGACCTTTGATGAATGGTTAAACTAAAGAGATTGGAAAATAGAAGTTGTGCCATGACCTACCACCTTTATTTACATGACTATATGTGTGGGTTAAGGTTTTTGTTTCCTGCCCTCAGTTCTTCCAGTTTTCAAATGGAAATAGAATGTGGTAGGACTGAAAAGAGTTACTTTTGTCTGGAGATTATTGTTCAACCCAGAAGAGATGGTTGGAAAATTTACACTATTTTTCTTCAAGTTTCAGTCAGCTCTGCTTTAACTAGTTTTATAATTAAGTAAATACTTAAATAATTAGAAGTATATTCTAAAGAGGAATAACTTTATCACAAAAAAGCAATCCATATTAAGGCAAATGGTTGAAAGACAATAATTTTAATACGTATTCACTGTTGTAATCCTAGGTCATTACAGCCTTATGGCATGTGTACATTTATTTGAATGTAAATGGAAAAATGAAGGAGGCACACTTAGCTTGAATCTGTTTCATGTAAAATTTCAAAATAAAGCAACAGAAAATAAACATGATGCTTTATTCTTTTCAGGCAAAGACCAAAGCATAATTGAAATTTGGTTCATAGTTCTGGGCAAAAAGGAAGTACAGAAATTCCATAGCCTTCATGGATGCCCTGTTAATAAGATGCCTGTGGTGCTTTGGAAGGGTCTTCCTCAAATTAGTGGAATTGTGCCTGTGTATAGATTTGCAGAGTCAGGCCTGAAGAACACTTTGTCACCTAGTAACAGTCCTAAGTGATACATGTGCTGCAGAGGTTAGTACTGTAATAAATATAGAAATTATAGGTGATTACTTTGCATTCCAACAAATGACAAAAAAGTTGTAGATTATAGCGCCAGTTTACAAAATTTACTGCCCAATTTATTTATTTCTAGCACAAGTATGTTTAGATCACATTATATTGTAATAAATTGGAGCCCAATTCTGCAAGCACTTACATAAGTAACTTTACTCATAGGATAAGGGACCTACACAGTATTGTAAGTTTACATAACACTTTATACATTTCAATTAGAATTATACATTAGTTAGTTACACTGTTGGGACTGAAATGAGAATATAATGGCATGCACATTTAATTTTGAGAAAAACATGGAGACTTTCCTTGTAGAGTACATCATTACTGATTGTTCTAAAAGTAACTATGGTTATTCACTTTTATTTTGTTTGGAGTTCCCAAAAGGGTTTCATGTGTTCAGCAATAGATCTGATTTAACTTTAACTAGACAGGCTAATCCAGAAGAGTTTGGGAAGTTTGCTACACAAGTATTGTGGGAGTTTTGGTTTTTAATGGTTTCTGTGTTCTCATGTTCCAAAAATATTTACCAAGGTTGCTGTAAAGTAGGCTCTGGTATATTGTGACTGCATGAGTTTGCCTGAATTGTTCCTTACTTAAATTAAATCTGCAAAACTTGATGTGTTCTCAGGACCCAAAAGCATTTATAAAAGGTTGCAGCAAAGTCAGCTCTGTTATACTGTGACTGACAGAATTATTCCCTTTATTGCATCACAATGTACCCAAAAACATGTTTTCCAAGCCCATTTAGCATAATTAAAACAATATTTCAATAGAAACAACATTTTTATTAAAGCAGATGTGTATGGAAGGTAACAGATTGTCATTATGTTTGTCACAAGAAAAATGGCCCATAAAAGCTCCTTTTTCCCTCTTTAACCCTAGTGTAGTAAAACTAAATATGACAGAAAAAGTGCAGATCTCAAAAAAGCCACATTCCCATAAGTACTCAGCCAGATTATTGGTTTATTTCTAGGGCAGTGAGCAATTTTGATGAGAATTTGCACTGAACTTGCATCTGACTATTTTAATGGCATTTGGCATTTGAATATTACACATCTTCAGTTCAGGGAACCAAGTCACCCTGTGGCTCTCACTAAGGCGACTCTCTAATATCCATGCATAGTTCAAGTCCAGAAGCACCAGGTTCTGACTGTATCTGTAAAGATATGCAAAGCAGAGCAGTGTCTCACAAACCAGGAGCAAACAGAATTCTGAGTTTATGTGTGCTGAGCCTAGAGGTCTGCTGGACAAGATTGAGAGCTTCCCAAAGAGGTCTATCCTGCCATCCTTTTGTCCCTAATCACTTAACAATAGGGTGGAACTACAGAGGGAGAACACAGTTTTTAAAAGTCAGCTCCTAAGCCCAGGGCCGGATTAAGCGGGGGGGGGAGGGGGCTAGCCGGGCAGCTGCCCGGGGTGCCAACCTATGGGGGGCCTGATTGAAGTGGTAACGGTTGCGCGCGCCCGGGGGCGGGGCCGCGCATGCGCTGCGTGCCCGGGGCCAGGCTGCACATGCACTGCGCGCCCGCTGCCCAGGGCGCAACTATGGCTCAGTCCGGCACTGCCTAAGCAACCAGAGAAGCTAGCAAACAGGAACAGCAAAGGGAGTTTAGAGAGGGAGCTTGAAAGTCAGATTCACCTAACATAAAACACAGCCCTTATTTTAAAATAAATTTACTAGCGTCTACACAGCCAAACTGCTATTTTGAAATTAAATCGAAAAAGCGGAGCGCTTATTTTGAATTTGGTAAACCTCATTCCATGAGGAATAATGCCAAATTCAAAATAGCTATTTCAAAATAAGTGCTGTGTGGACACATATCGAAATAGGGGGCCTCCAGCCTTCCCAGGGTGCCCTGGTGGCCACTCCAGCCTCAACCAAGAACACTCCTCTCGCTCCCCTCTCCTCAGAGCCCTTAAAGGGGTTGACACAGGCTACAGCGCCTGTGCCAGCTCCAAGCCTGCCAGCCCAGAGCCAGCAGTCACTGTCCCTGACACAGTGGGCCCAAAACATGAGCCAGCAAGCCACTGGCAGCCAGCCCTCCACTGCTCCCCAGGAGCAGTCTGCCAGCTCCCAGGAGCCTGCCAGGGCCCAGAGAAGGTGGGCGCCTTCCTCGTCTAGGGTGGAGATCATGGACCTAATTCAGGTTTGGAGGGGTGCCTCCAACATCCATGATCTCCACACTAGATGGAGGAATGCGGCCTTCTACAGCAGGATCGCTGCCAGCCTGGCCACCAAAGGCCACATGCGAACCCAGGAGCAGGTTTGCATGAAAATCAAGTTGGTCCGGCGAGACCCCCAACCCTGAGCCCTGAGCTTTCTATCCCCCTTCTTCCCCTTACTTCCCCCCTCCAGTTCCCTCCTCCCAGGATTCTCCCTCCCCTCTCCCACCCTTTCTTCTCCGCTCTCCTGCCTCCTTTCCCCAGTCTCACCAGAGTTTCATTCTCCCTGCCCCAGTTTTGTTAAATAAAGAGAGTTTGTGTTCATGAAAATACGTGTATTTTATTTGACATCAGGAAGGGGGGTTTGGGAGGGGTAAATGGAAGGACGTGATGGAGGAATGAGGCACAAGCCCCCAGTGGGGCACACCAGGGAGACTCTTAGTGCTCCTCAGGGTGGAAGCTCTCCCGCAGGGCCTCCTGGATACTGACAGTCCCCCGATGGACCTCCCGGATGGCAGCCTGTAGAAAGTGCAGCCAGGCTCGCAGCAACGTGTCCAAGAGAAGCACCACGGTGCCCAGGGGCAGCTCTGGCTCCATGTTGCAGAGTGCTGTGGTGTCCCAAGTGAGGGCAACCAGAGCATGCAGAGACAAAATGCTTTGCTGTCCCTCATCGAGGTAGGCAAGCAAGCAGGGAAAGCTGAGAACTGGCTGTCCAGGGTCAGGGGTCTCTTTAAGCACAGGCCTCAGATAGCCTCAGGCAGCAGCCCCACACAGTAAGTCCTGACCTGGTGCCCTGCCGGACCTGGTTCCAGACGGCCTTAAATGCGATTCAGCATCCACTCAGTGTGGATGCGCTATTTCAAAATAGCAAAACGCTATTTCGTAATGCATTTTGTGTGTAGATGCATTATTTCAAAATAACTTATTTTGAATTAACTATTTCAAAATAAGATATTTTGAAACAACTCTGTAGTGTAGACATACCCTTATATACATTTCGGTTGCTAGGTACATTTACTGCCATTAGACATGACAGCTCCTGCCATTTCCTTCATTTTAGTGCCAAACTTGAAAAAGGGTTTCAAAAGATCCTTTGCAAAAGATCAAAGGAGATGGCGATCACATTCAAAATGGCAACTATATACTTTTAACCTTTTCCCCTCCAACACTAGCTATTTCCAGCTAAGGGGAATGCTATAGAAAACATCACTCCTAGGATAAGTCTCATACAAGTATGAGTTTGGCAAGAAAGCTTCATGACACTAATATCTCTGACCTCACATTTTTCCTGATTTTATCAGCAGGGGGATTATTTATTTAAATACATTATGAAGGCACAGACAAAATTTTACCAGCAGCAGCTGGCCTGCAAAACAGTGTTAGGAGACTGATAGCATACTTACTCATAGAAACACTAATTTTACAAGTGTAATTATAATTTTTTTCTCAGCCTTTGCTTCCTGCTTGTCAATAATGAACAATTAGTGAAGAGTAAGGCTATTTGTGTAGCCAGATGTGTATATTTTTGTTATAGTTGAATGAAAATATCTCTATGTAGAGAAAATCTTTTCCCCGTGTCTCCTTTATTTATCAACTGATTTTGATGAAATTTGAAATTGTCAGAGTTTTCCTTTTTTTCATTTTTAGAGGTGCCTCATATTATGAAGCCCTAAATTGTAGCTTAGTTAGCTCATGCCTTAAACCAGCACGGAGGGCTAAGGGAAGACTACAGGTGCAGAGGAGTACATGGCTCAGACAGTGACATCCCTTAGCAGAGGATCTATAAAGAGGACAGAATAAAAGTTTATGGAATGAAGAGAGGGAACTTAAGAGAAATGGTCAAATGAAAAAGTCCCATTCAGTAACCTCATATGACGGCAGAAAAATTAAATATTGACAAATTTTGTAAGTATTTACATAAAATGCTTAGACTAAATGCTAAGCATGGCCACATCTAGGGCACGTCTATACTTACGGGAAGATAGATGCTCCAGTTGATCTTCTAGCATCTGATTCAGCAGGTCTAGTATAGACCTGTAAATTGAATGCTGAGGGCATTCGGAACTCTTGGAACTGACATTCGGAACTCTTGCTTTTGCAAGGAGTAAGGGAAGCCAATGGGAGCATTTGCTCCTGTCAGCTTCCTACTGTGTGGACACCCCCAAGTCTCGGCTTAAGGTCAGCCAACTGCAGCTATGCATTTTGCATAGCTGGAGTTGCGTACCTTAAGCAGACCTTCCTGGTCTAGTATAGACCAGACCTTAGAGGCAGGTGACCCAGGCAATGTGTGAAGAGCTCTGAGGATTATGCTCATACTGCTGGTCACAGTTATCAGTGGTGAGTGCAGTTTCGGAGGCTCAAGCTCATTAAAACATATCTTTGATTGATGATGGCTGATAAGCGGCTGGCATCACTTGCTGTTTTATCACCTGAAAAAGCCATTGGCCAGTCTTTGAATTTCTCTGATGCTGTACTTCAGTTTGCAAGGGCAAAGGCAATAAAGGACTAGGTTTAGCACCATAAGGATGTCACTTACCATAACACTATTTAATACTGGTCCTCCCAGTGTTGTTGAACGCTTCAGTTTCTTGATATCAGTACATTTTGTTATTCTTAAAATTAAAAAGCTTCTATAAACTTATAGGAAATTATTTTTTTCCATTTGTTTATATATGGCATGGATAAATCCAGATTTACAGATATTAGCCTGCAATTTTTTCATATAACTTATATAACAGGGATAAATCTTGCATGCAAATTGTGCTTCAAAGTTGTAAAATTGACTACAAATGCAATTAAAAAATAAGGTACTCAAAATTTTAATAAATTGGGGGGAGGAGGAGGAGGAAGTATGCTGGAGATGATCCCTGCCTGGAATGCCATTTGGTCTAGGGTCAGCCCTGATCCTAAAATGGAGAAACTGGAGTGCCTGGTATTAAATGGAGATACTGATATAATAAGCATCACAGAAACTTGGTGGAACAATTATAATCAATGAGACACAGTAATAGCAGGATTCCAAATATATATAATAATAGAGTTGGTTGTGTGGATAAGGGCGTAGCACTGAATGTGAAAGAAAGCACAGAGTCAAATATAGTAAAAATCTTAAATGAACCAAAACAGTACCATAAAATCTCTATGGATAAAAATACAATGCTTAAATACTTAATAGGAGTATTTACCAACTACTTGACCAGGATAGTGATAGTGACTGTGAAATGCTCAGAGAGATTAGAGAGGCTACAAAAATAGAAAACTCAATAACTACATGGGATTTCAACTATCTCCTTATTGACTGGACTGAATATCAACTCAGGATGGGATACAGAGATAAAATTTCTAGATACCATTAATGACTGCTTCTTGGAGCAACCAGTCCTGGAACTCTCAAGAAACAATTCTTGATTTAGTTCTAAGTGGTTCACAGGATCAGGTCCAAGAGATGAGTGTAGCTGAACCGATCAGTAATAGCAAACATAATGTAATTATATTTAACATCCTTGTGAGGAGGAAAATACCAAAGTGGGGATGGATTAGAGTTGTGTGGGGCCCCGGGGTTGGAGCAAGTGAAAGCTCTTCCCCTCTTCCTCCTGCAGTCCCCCCCACTCTTGCATTCCAGCTGGGGGTCAGGAATGACCCATGGGCAGAGCGGGGCAAGCTCCTCTTCCCCAACTCTGCTGCCAGGCTGGATTGTTGGATGGGCAAGGACCCATGTCCCAACCCCACTCCTTGACTGGAGCACCCCACTCTCCAAGTGCAGTGAAGCAAGCCCCTGCACCTCAACCCCATGCCCCTGAAGGAGCAATAGGTGGGTGGATTGGGTTGGTGCATGGGGCACCCATTTTTCTGGGACACTCCAATTGTTTGGGATACCTGGACATGGGCCTTGTTGGCTCAGTGGCTAATCCACCACTGCACCAAAGAAGTTCATCACAGTGGCATTTAACTTCAGAAAAGAACGCTACTCAAAAATGAGGAAGCTAGTTAAATGGAAATTAAAAGGAACAGTTACAAGAGTGAAAAGCTCCACAGAATTTTTTTTAAATGCCATAACAGAGGCTGTCAAGGCTGTTTCCCACTCTGGCACTTCAAGTGCAGAAAGTGGGGCCCCACAAGAGACCTTAAAATACCCTGCCACTAAAGGCTTCTCTTTAAAAAAACCTCCCCAAGGTCACAGGCTCCCTGACCTTGGGTGGTATTCTGCCACCTCTCAAATGCACAAACCCTTGGAGCCAGGAAAAAGCACTTAGGAACCTCTCCCTGTGGGGTACCAAGCTCTTTAACTCTCCTTTAAAAGAGAGCTTGAAAACAAACTGTAATTTCTTAATAGCAGACCTTCAGTTTCAGGCACATGCCCACAGAACCTTCTGCTTTTTCTTAGGACATAAGAATTACATTGTAGTCTTAAAAAGATGATTTTATTAACAGAACAAAGAAGATATATTTGGTAAAGTATACTTGGTTGCTAAGTGCAGCTAATAAAAAAGATTAAAGCACAGAGAATTGCTTCCCTGGGTGTACAGGAGGAGTTTAACCAACTAAAAAACAAAGTAACCTAATCACGTCTAACTATAAACATTCTCTGTTCACTTACATATCCTTTGTTTCAGGGTTCAGTTTTTTCCTTAGGTATAGATATCACTAAAAATCCATGCCTTTATTCCTGGTTAAGTCCATCTCTCACTCCCCAGCTCCTGCTCGAAACACAAACACAAAGGGAAAATTGTTTTGTTTCACTTGAAACTTCTCCCACTCTCTTCCCATTTGCTCTCCTGGCTGCCGGCCAACACTTCCTGGATACCCACTGGTTTGGTTTTAACCTTTTAATTACTGGATGCTGTGATGTCTAGAAAAGAGTATTACTTCCCCCATCTATCACAGAGGCTCTGATTAAATGTATGCCCCAAATTTAAAAAAAAGTAAAATTACCCAAAAACTGTCACTATAGGTAAACAGAGTTAGAGAGAGAGAGAGAGAGAGAGAGGTTACAGACTGAAAGGCATCCTTTAAAAACTGGAAGTTGAATCCTACTGAGTAAAATAGAATGGAATATAAACTCTGTCAATTGATATGTAAAAGAACAGTTAGGCTAAACAGAATTTGAAGAGCAACTGACAAAAACACAAAATCAACAGATTTTTTTAAAGTACATTAGAAGTAGGAAGGCTGCCAAACAATTAGGGGAACTGCTGGATAATCAAGGAGCACTCAAAGAAGACAAGGCCATTGCAGAGAAGCTAAATGAATTCTTTGCATTGATTTTCACTGCAGTGGTTCTGAGAGAGATTCCCATACCCAAGCCATATTTTTAGGTGAAAAATCTGAGGAACTGTCCCAGATTGAGGTATTGATAAAGATGGTTTCAGCACAAATTGGTAAATTAAATAGTAATTAATCACCAGGACCTGATGCTGTTTACCCAAGAGTTCTGAAGAAACTCAAATATGAAATTGCAGAACTGCTAACTATTGTACATGATCTATTTCTTAAATCAGCCCCTATGACAGATGGAGGATAATGAGTATAAATAACACTGATTTTTTAAAAGGTTCCAGAAACAATCGTAGCAATTATAGGCCAGTAAGCCTAACACGAATACTAGGCTAACTGATTTAAATAGTAAAGAATAGAATTATCAGACACGTAGATGGACACAATTTGTTGAGGAAGAGTCAACACAACTTTTGTAAAGATAAATCATGCCTTAACAACCTATGAGAATTATTTATAGGGATCAATAAATATACACGAGGGTGATCTAGTGTACAGAGTATACTTCAACTTTCAGAAAGTTTTGAAAAGGACTCTCACCAAAGGCTCTTAAGCGAAGTCAGTGGTCATGGGGGGGAAAAAAGGAAGGTTCTCTCATAGAACAGTAATAGATAGGAAGAAAAATGTAGGAATTAATGGTCATTTTCACAGTGGAGAGAGATAGAAAACAGGATCTCCCAATGATTTATATTGGGACCTGTGCTGTTCAACATATTCATAAATGATCTGGAAAAAGGGGCAGTGAGGTGGCAAAATTTGCAGATGATACAAAATTACTCAAGCTAGTTAAGTTCAAAGCTGACTACAAAGAGTTACATAGGTATCTCACAAAATGTGGTGATTGGGCAACAAAATGGCAAATTAAATTAAATGTTAATAAATACAAAGTAGTATATATTGGAAAAAAGAAACCAAACTGTACATACAAAATGATGTTACTACTTAAGAAAGAGAACTTGGAGTCAGTGTGGATAGTTCTTTGAAAATACAGGCTCATTGTGTAATTTCAGTAAAAAAAAAAGCTAACCAAATGTTAGGCTGTGTCTAGACTACATCCCTCTTCCAACAGAAGGATGTAAATTTTAGACACGTCGAAACTTTTTGAGGAGTACAGGATCTTTCGAAAAAGCCTGCTGTTTTTGAAAGAACCACATCTAGACCGCGGTTTTACTTTTGAAATGGTGCTTTTTCAAAAGAGCGCCATTACGCGATTATGCAAATGAAGTGTGGGATATTTAAATCCCCGCTTCATTTGCAATTTCAACATGTCTAATTTACATCCCTCTGTCAAAAGAGGGATGTAGTCTAGACACGGCCTTAGAAACCACTAAGAAAGGGAGAGAGGGAGAGAGAGAGAGAGAGAGTACGTCTACACTTGCTCCCTATCTCGAGATAGGGATGCAAATGTAGCCGACCGAAATTGCTGATGAAATGGGGATTTAAATATCCCATGCTTCATTAGCATAATCTCATCTGCACTTTATTCCAATCGCCATCTGATTCAAACCAGGAAGTGCGCTCTGGGCCGCGTTAGTTCGAATCAAACCCCTTGGCTCGAACTAATGTTACTCCTCATTTTTTGATTCAACCTAATGCGGCCCGGAGTGCACTTCCTGGTTTGAATCAACTGGTGATCGGAATAGCACGTGGGTGAGATTATGCTAATGAAGCGTGGGATATTTAAATCCCCGCTTCATTAGCAATTTCGGTCGGCTACATTTGCATCCCTATCTTGAGATAGTGAGCAAGTATAGACGTACCCAGAGAGAGAGAAAGAAGGTATGGAAAAGCTTCCATATGCAGAGAGATTAAAAAGATGGGGACTCTTCAGCCTGCAAAAGAGATGACTAGGTAGTGGTATGACAGAAGTCTATAAAATCATGGAAGTTGTAGAGAAGGTGAATAAGTAAATGTTATATAGCCCTACATTTGAGTTGCAAAAAAAGCAACCATGATTCTGGGATGCATTAACAGGAGTGTTGTGAGCAAAACACAATAAGTCATTCTTCTGCTCTTTTCTGCACTGATTAGACCTCAGTTGGAGTATTGTGTCCAGATCTGGGCATCACATTTCAAGAAAGATGTGAAGAAATTAAAGAAGATCCAAAGAAAAGCAACAAGAATAATTAAAGGTCTAGAGAACATGGCCTATGAGGGAAGACTGAAAGAACTGGGCTTGTTTAGTTTGGAAAGAAGAAGACTGAGAGGGGACATGATAGCAGTTTTCAAGTACCTAAAAGAGTGCCACAAGGAGGAGGGAGAAATATTGTTCTCCTAGGCCACTGATAATAGGACAAGAAGCAATGGCCTTAAACTATAGCAAGGGAGGTTTAGGTTGGACATTAGGAAAAACTTCCTAGCTGTCAGGGTGGTTAAACACTGGAGTAAATTGCGTAGGGAGGTTGTGGAATCTCCATCTCTGGAGATATTTAAGAGCAGGTTAAATAGACATCTATCAGGGATGGTCTAGACGGTGCTTGGTCCTACTGTGAGGGCAGGGGACTGGACTCGATGATCTCTCGAGGTCCCTTCCAGTTCTAGTGTTCTATGATTCTATGATTCTATATAGCACAAGAACCAAGGATCACCTAATAAAATTAATAGGTAGTATATATAAAACAAACAAAACTCAGCACTTTTTCAGACAAGGTACACTCTACCTGTGGAACTAATTGCTAAGGGATGTTATGAAGGCCAAAGTAAAAATAGGTTCAAAAAATAATTAGATAGCTCCATCAATGCCTATTAGCTAAGATTATCAGGGACATGACCCCATGCTCTGGATATCTGGCTGGCTAAATTTTGATACTGGACAATAGGGAAAGGGTCACTCAATAATTGCCCTTTTCTGTTTATTTCCTCTGAAGCACCTGGCAATGGTCACTGTCAGAAGAGAAGATACTAAGCTAGATGTCTGACTAGGAATGAATGGCCTTTCTTATGTTCTGAAGATATTGAGTTCTCAAAGTTCACTTGATGGTTTTGGTGCACAGCGTTTCTAGCAAGCAGGTTCAGTATGTCTGAGTGGGTATATAGCTGCAGTCAGTGTGTCACACATTCTGCACAACATATAACTAAGCACAGATTTTTCCACCCTGATGTGGTTTATATAGAAATTTTGTTGAATTGGGAAATCAGACTTAAGTTTTCCTTATTAAGAAAAAAGCTAGGGACATTTAATACATTGGTATTGTTAACATAAAATTATAGTTGAGAATTTACATTCATAAAGATCAGGAAATTCAAAGTTTTGGCTCCCACATGTAACATAACTAGGCCACTGTGTGCTAAAATAGGGGTGAACTCAAATATACACTAACACAATAGATGCAAAGCTAAAGCTGCTGTGGGAACCATAACTCAGAATTTCCTGATTGTAATGCACTTCATCTATCAGCCATAGCCTTGTATTTACACTGAAAGGTGCAATGAGCATCCATGACTAATCCAGTAAGTGACAAAAGGAGTTCCAGGTTATGGATCTGATTTCTGCAAATACTTTAGACATGTAAGTGAGTATACATGTATGGTGAGCCCCATTAAGTGAAATGAAAATATTTGCATATGCAAAGTTACTCATGTGCATCTGTATTTGAAGGATCAGGAGTGACATTGACAAGGCAGATAAGAAATCTTTGTTTCTGTCTCAGTTACTTGGCTGTTTTTGATAGGAATGAGGCCTAAACAATTTTGATATGCACAGTTTTAGCACGTTAACTAGTATGTGTGTTATTATGTAACAATAAAATGATAACTTAGAGCTTATTTATTTGCCTCAAAGAGAAAGGATGGTATAGTGAACTATACTAGCTTTTGTTTTTTCAATATGAATATCATTATAAATCTTTTGCTTTTTTCTTATATTCTTTATATTTTTGTCTTAATTTTTTACTGAAGCGCCAAATCAGAGAAAAAGACAGAATGTCTTCATCTTGCTGGATGCTGCATTCAAAAAAGAAACCTACAGAATGCATTATAATGACAAATTAATGATAGCTTTGGAATACAAGAAGGATGCTAGAAGTGACAAGGCTCCACAGAGTAGCAAAATCAGCTAGTAAATCTGAGTGCAAAATTCAATGGTATCTACTAGTAACAATGTAAATGTGATTTTACAGTCAAGGGAGCTGTTGATATTGTTTTTATTACAATTATTTTGCAATCAAAGGAAAAGGAATAGTGACATTTATGGTAGAAGCCTGTCTAGCAGGATTTGAAAATTGGTCTTTTCCATTACTTAGAAGACAGTAAATAAATAAAAATAAAATAATCAAAATCTTTGGAATGCACCAAGCTTTACTTCCACTTCCACTGGTGTAAATCCAGATAACTCAATTGACTTCAATGGAATTACTCTAGAATAAAATGAGAACAGACTCTGCACCAAATAGAATGCAAAAAAGAAACCTTCGTTGGGGGAGGGGGAGGAGCAGAGAATAGGATTAAGAATCATGTGTTTCAGGAATAATATTGTACATTCCCATTTATTTCCTATTGTTACTCTGACAGAGAATAACTTCTGTGTGTTGTGATTGACACATAAACATAAGGATTTTTTTTTGAAGGCAACATGGATTTTAACAGTCCAAGCTATATGTTATTTATTTCCAATGACAGTAAAGTGTCAATTGTAAGAAAACTAAAAGGAAATAAATACCCACAATAGTCTCATAAATTTTCAGTTAAAATATTTTCAGACAACAAGGCTTTCATTTTAAAATGAACTTTACCATTAAGTTATATAATGCTTCAAGTAATGACTAAACAACGAGATAAACTCTTCCATATTAAAAAGGACAAGTACATGAAAAGCATCCAACTACTTTATCAGCTGTGAGTTAATCTTTCAATTCCTGACAGATCTTCAAGATCTGACATACTTTATGTGCTGAAAAGGACTTTTAGGAATTATCTCTTTGTACCATCAACTCATTTTTTGCATGTTGAATGATCAGTGTTGGAAGAGATTGTCATCTCATGATAAATGAAACAGCATATCTATATGAGAAGCCCCTCTGATACTCGACAGCATATCTATAGATTAGCAAGGAAGCCCAAATCCTTACTGAGTGTGGCATCTCTTGCAAATATGCTCATTGAAGAAATGTAAAGGAAAAGGCATTCATGAAGATAATGGAAAAAAGGAGATGTACTGTTGCAATGGAAATGTGCTATATAAGATATTAATGTGTAATTTATAGATATTACTATAGAGGAACATAAGCTCAATAATAGAAGGCTGTTAAAATGCCCTCATAAAAAGGAGAAGAATTTCAACAAAATAAGTAGGAAAATGAGAGGTTACTCATAAGAAGAGAAGCAGGATGTTACGGGCATAACTTAAACCTAGCTAGAAGATTACATTAACTAGGCTATTAAAGAATATAGATTAGATCCAGCAGGCAGAACTGTAAAATGGAAGGTGTGGCCCTTTTATATGCAATGGGGGAGGGATTGCATAATCCCCTTTTATTTTTACGCAGGAAGGAGATGAAAGCCACTTTAATACCAGTCAAGTCAGAGACAAAGCAGCACCATACTGACTCTTCCAACAAGCTTGCAGACCCCATGCTATATGAAAATCAAGTGGATGGGATTCTTCAGGTTTTTAGGAGAGTAATCAACAAGAGGTTGAAGCAGTGAGACAGACAAGCCACTCTGTGGAGCATCAGACCAATGCAAACACAGAGAATTTTCATTTAAACACTGTGAGTTCTGTAGATGTAAAAGATTATAGAGTATCAACTTAGTATTATGACTAAATTCCTGTGGGCGCTCATGCTGACAGTGTTAGCATCAATTCCTACCCCCTTTCAGTGAGGGTGGGAAAGCACCCGTGTGGGTCGTAAACCAATTGCATCATGTTTCTTTTATTAGGGGAGTCTCTGGAGAGGTAGCACAAAGGCACAGACCATCTGTGCTGACCTTGCAACTTCAGTATGGCTGGAGGAACATGTCCCTGCTCTTAATACAGTCCGATAAGCCCCTCTGCCTACAAAAGGAATGACATGACCATGTGTCCATGGGCATCTTGGCTCTTCTTTTCCCCTTCTGAATGATTTTCTGTGTAAAAGAGTGACATGGACCTGGATTTGTTTCCACATTCAGGGAAGGATGGTGAAGAAACTGAGAGTTCCTAGAGCTGAAGTATTCTTATGGATTGAATTTGAAGAGGTTTCATAAAATAAACTAGTTACAGGAATAGTTCATACACACACACACACACACGCACAAAACAGATGGACCGTGAAATGACTGAGTAAATGAGGCAGCATGTGAAAGGTCAGGAGAAGTCAGAGCAATAATGGGAGATTTTCATAACCTAGTCATAGATGTGAGTGAATTAAGTGACAAAAATGAAGCTGGCAGCAGGTATGTCATGTGGAACAGGATTGCTTTTCAACTCAAAATGTTTCAAGATACTTTGAAGAAGAATAGCATTCAGAATTACAGATCCCACCAAGACTAAAATGTGAAGGAGAACTGAATGTGAACAGCAATTCTGGCAGATTTCTTGGGCTTAAGACTGAGCTGAGAAAAAGTTAAAGGTGAAACCCAAAACATGTACTATTAGATAGCAAAATGACATGCTATGTGCCCTGATGATTAAAATCTAGTGGACTGAGTTACTTACTGTTGAGCATGGGGGATGTTTTAAGAAAATTATAGAATATACTGTGTGCTACACAAAGGTAATAAGATTAACTGAAAATAAATAAAATACTAATAAATGAATTAATATGGAATTTAAAACTCTTTGGCTCTGACTAGTGAAATAAGTAACCAATTAGTTAATAACATTTAATTCACAGCCAGTGCGGATGAAGATGGGTATCTTTTACCCAGGAACGTTCAAGAAGGGATACACTGTACTTCCACGATGTCATTTTTTTATTCTACACATTGAAATTTTTCAATTTGTAAAAAGAAAAGCCATGTTTTATCCTAGTGAAAGCTTTTTATTAAAAAATGAATATGCTTTATTTAATCCCCAGCTTTGCTATTATCATTATTATTGTTTGGTGATAGCAAGGACCTCAGCATTGTACAGGATATTGAAGGGAACCAAGCATTACCCAGAGGAACTTACAGTCCAGAGCAAGTCAGTGTAGCTACATAGGGAGTGATAAAACACATTGGAGATACACTAAACTGACAACATCTTGAGGCTCCATCCTGAGGTACTGATGAAATAAAAAGAGTAAGAGATGCAGGGAATATGAAGACATTATATAATAAATGTAGGTTGAAGCAGATTTTTTTGAATGAGTCTAGAGAGTTTAAGCTAAACATGTAATAAATTGCCAGTGCAGAGATTTGGTGAGGGGACTGACATGGTCTAGGAAAAGGAAAAACTTAAAAAATAACAAATGGTCTGGTAACACTTTATAGACTAACAAAACATGTAGATGGTATCACGAGCTTTGGTGGGCACAGCCCACTTCTTCAGATAACTGGAGTTTTGAGTTTAGGATGTGCAGACCCAAAATAAATAGGGGAGAAGGGAGAAGGGGAAGGAAAAAAATGGAAGGAGGTGGGAAACAAGGAGCAGAGGGTATGACAACATCAAAGGGAAAACCAAATAGGCAGAACTGGTAATCTATAAGATTGGATAGCTAAAAGAAGCAGATAAGGATCATAGGATAGCAATTAGAGAGGAAGGGCACTAATGCAAGAATCTACACAGACAAAGAGTTGTTGGCACCTTCACTGAATGTTAGGTTGATAATGTCCCAGCCATCCGTTATCTCGATTGAGGAGGCCATCAGTGTGAGAATTGAATTTGTGTATGAATAATAATTCCAAAGCCTCTCTGGGTATGTCTAGACTATACCTCTCTGTCAACAGAGAGATGTAGATTAGGCACGTCGAAATTGCTAATGAAGCAGGGATTTAAATATCCTGCACTTCATTAGCATAAACATGGCTGCCACTTTTTTCGAAACAGAGCTTTTTTGAAAAAAAAAACAAACCAGGCAGTCTAGACGCGGATCTGTCAAAAAATAAATCCAAAAATGAATGAGGTTTACATGATCTTTCGAAAAAGAGTTTAGTTTTTGACAGATCCACGTCTAGACTGCCGTTTTTTTCCAAAAAAGCTCAGTTTCGAAAAAAAGTGGCAGCCATGTTTATTCTAATGAAGCACAGGATATTTAAATTCCTGCTTCATTAGCAATTTCGATGTGCCTAATCTACATCTCTCTGTCAACAGAGAGGTGTAGTCTAGACATAGCCTTTGTGTATTTGGCTTGTAGAATTGATTTGTGACAAGACAGCCACTTGAAGATCTTTTAAAGAGAGATTAGGTAGATTGAAGTGTTCCCCAACAGGTTTCTGTATGTTCCCTTTACATATATCTGATTTGTGTCCATTGATTCTTTCCCATAGGGACTGTCCAGTTTGTCCAATATATATAGCAGTGGGGCATTGCTGGCATTTGATGGCATAGATCAAATTACTGGATGATCCTCTGATTTGGTAGCTTATGTTGTTGGCTCCAGTAATGAATTTGCTTGTATAGATATGTGGGAAAAGTTGGCACCACAGCTGATTGCAGGGCTGGGTTCCTGGATGCTTATGATGTGGTTGTGTAGCACGGTTACCGGAAAGAATTTGTTTCAGGTTGGGGGGTTGTCTGTAAGCAAGAATAGGCTTTTCCCCCAAGGCCAATTCATCCACAAATTCAATTCTCACAGTGATGGCCTCCATTTTTTTCCTTCCCCCTTCTTCCTTCTCCCCTATTTATTTTGGGTCAGCTCCTAAACTCAAAACTCCAGTCATCTGAAGAAGTGGGCTGTGCCCACAAAAGCTCATGTTAACATCTACATGTTTTGTTAGGCTGTAAACTGCTACCCGACCATTTGTTGTTTTTTAAGTTTATCCTGTACAGACTAACTCGGCTACCCCCTGAAGCTAGGAAAAGGAAGAAAGACTCCTTTTGTGACAATGTTTGGGATAGACTGATGAGGAGCAAAATTGGATTAAAATAGGCCCAGGAAGAGGAAGATGCCGCCATATAGATCAGAAACGTCCAGAAGAAAGGGAGAGTTTTAGCCACATAAGCATGAAGAGTAAAGAAATGGGGTGAATTCCTGGCCACACTGAAGTCAGTTGCAAAACTTCAATTGCCATGAATAGTATTTTACTCATGGATTTGTGAGATAGTATTTTTAAACTCAATCTGCACCACTTCACTCCAAAATTATATTCTGAATTGTGATACAACAGAGAACAAATTGGTGTGTCCTATAACATGGAATAATCATCTAAAGAATTTAACTCTGGTATAAAATAAGTTCCTTTCCCACTCCTCATCCTTTATAGACCTGAGGGCATTCTCTACACTAGAATGAAATATTTGATACCAAAATATCAATGAATCATACAAAAAAGGCATGAAAGCCCAGGGAGATACATGTAGAGAGAGGGCAGAAAGTGAAATATTAACTGTTAGATTTGAAAAGAGGAAAGGAATCACTTTTTGAACACACTAAAAATCACCTAGAAGAACAACAAAACAATTCATCTTCCAACTGTGTAAGAGTACACTCTAGAGACCTTAGGGGAAAGTAATTTTAATTCCTGCCCCTTTGTTTTTATAGAGGGCTGATCCCTGACAATGAATGAAATTCTCCCCTGTAGAGTGCAAATACAGAGTCTGTGCATGACATAAATCTCATTTAAACTTTCAATATTGGGTTTAAGTGGGACTATAAAGTGTTGTGGAACTATTGTGAATTGTGCCATATAAGCACATTATCTTGGTTTCATAATGAGGTTGCAGTATAAATCATTATTTTTTTAAATGAGCAGCAAAACATTATCACCACCACAGGTCAGCAATGCCCCATTGTTTGCTATCACCTGCATCCCACAGACAAATATTTCACTTCATTTCCACTCTCTGTAATGCATATGTTCATTACCCAGAGATTTGTCTGAGTTAGGTTACATTTACATTCAAATGACAAGTTATGATTCATTTAAAAGATCTTTTGGTAGCATAAATAGCCTAATTAGAAATATATCATTATGGCACATTATATCATCTAAGTCTTTATGAGCCAACATTCAGGCAGCCTTTAGTGTTTATTTTCAGTGACGTCCAGAAACTGAATCTGATGCCAAGCTTGGTCATGCAGAGAATGGAAATCTGAGGAGTCATTTTCATTTATAATAAACATTCCCAGCTGGGAACACAGCTGCTAACTAAGGAAGCAAAGCTCATGCTCTGTGCTACCTGTGAAGGTCTAATTATTAAAACACCTAGGTTGGGTCTCAAGACTATAACTGAACGAGATTGGTATTCATTTAGGAGTATCCCTGAACACTGGAAAAACAAGACAGCTGAAACAACATCATAACACTTAGCAGTGGGGGTTATTTTATACAGTGTTAAAAATTGAAAGATCAGTCAAATGAAGCTAAAGTAATAGGTTTCCAGGGGTATGTAACTTGAAAAACCTAAGCCCTGGTCTACACTAGGGAGTTATTTCGAAATAATCTCCCTTAGGTCAAAATAATAAGTGGAGCATCCACACTACCAACCCTTATTTTGAACTAAGGGGCTAGTTACTTTGAAATCTGTACTCCTGCTTTCCTTGGGGAATAACACTTATTTCAAAATAGTTATTTCAGGAGTTATTATTTTGAATGTAGTTATTTCAAAATAATTTCCTAATGGAGACAAGCCCTAATTGACCCAGTTTGTCTGCTTTCCTTGTACAAAACCATTTAAAACCAATAGTTGAGCAAAACACAGAAAACATTTCTGCTACTACTTACTTAGCACTTTTAAGTGAGGACTCAGAAGAGCAGGTGGAAAAGAACATTTATGAAAGTGGATCCGCTTTGTCCTGTTTCTAAAAGCAAATGATGTGATACATTAGTGAGGGAAACAATTTTGTGTCTGATGGCAATAAAGAAAATAATCTCTTTAAACACAAGAGTTAATGTTTCTGTGTTCCTTAGAGGAAGTATGGGCCTAAAGCAAACAAATCCAGAAGAAAATAAGGAATTAGGCTCAAATTCGATCAGGGGAATATCTGGCATGGTACAACAAAACTGGTCCTATATTTACCTATACTGCAACCCTCATTTTCCCAAGTTTCATGAGATGAAGGAAACCTTTGAATATCTAGAAGGGAGATGGTCCCCCAGGTTTTGAAGTCTGCATGCAAGATACTTGCTGAGCTGATTTCTCCAACTACAATGCACTTGCTATTTAGCATAAGACTTGAATTGCTGAAGAGCTTTGGTTCTGCAGATCTCAAAAGCTGTGCAAAAATCACAGCTCTTGGGCCTGGCCTACACTAAAGGGGAAAGTCAACTTAAGATACACAACTCCAGCTACGTTAATTGCTTTTGGGCCATCCACACAGTGGGAGGTCGATGGGAGCAAATGCTCTTCTTGACTTCCCTTACTCCTTGTGAGGAGCAGAATAACTGGCGCGGACAGGGGTGTCCTCTCAATTTGAATTAGTGGGTCTTCACTAGACCTGCTAATTTGAATGCTAAAAGATCAACCTCCAGAGGGTGAATATTCTGTGTAGTGTAGACAAGACCTTGGAGAGCTCATCAGTGGTTAAAGAAGTAGGAGATTAGGATAGAAGGGGAACTTACTAGTTCTGGTGGCTGCCGTGATGTCTCAGACGAAGCTCTGCATCATGTTGCTGTGATGAGTTGTGCCATAGGGAAGAGCGTTGGGACAAAAGAACTATATCTGAACATCATTTTTGTCTAGGGTGACGATACGACCCATTTTGGCCAAGACAGTCCCTTTTTTAAAGTCTCAATCCATTTTTTTTTTCAAAAGGAGGCATTTGTCCTGTTTGCTCTTGCCAACACTGCAACAGGAAAAGAATTAGTTAGCAGGGCTATTATGTTGCATCTGGGATTTTTTGTCCATGTAATAGACAGGTTGCTGGTGATACTGGTGAGTTTCCTCCTCTATCCCTATCTCCCTATAGACTGGGGAGCAGAAGAGGAACCGTTGAAAGGTCAGATCTTCATTCAGAAGAAACAGAAGAAATTCCTCTTCTCTCATTATCTACAACTGTAGCTTCACTTACATGCAGTGTAATTCTGTGCAGTGCAGTTCAGTTCTAGAACTCTGTGAAGCCCAGTTCTGCAGAGCTCCTAACCTCTGCAGGATGGATATTCATCCTATGATATACTAGATTAGACATTCAAGAGATCTGCAGGATCACAGCTCTTGTGCAGTTTAGGACATGTCAGAACTTCTAGACATCCTCAGGGAACATTCTAATCTTTGCATAACAAAGATTTGTTTAAGTAGGATTTTGATACTCCTATTTAATTGCATACAATATACACACAACTATAGACACATAGGGCTGGAAGGTACCTCAATAGGTCATCTAGTCCATCTCCCTGCAATGAGACAGGACCAAGTATACTAGAACATCCTAGACAGGTGTTTAAAAGAGACAAGATGGGTGAGGCAATATGTTTTATTGGACCAACTTCAGTGAGTGAGAGAAACAAGCTCTGTAACATGTTCTTGAAAAACTCCCTTGGAAACCTGTTCCAGAGCCTAACTATCTTTATAGCTAGAAAGTTTTTCCTAATACACTAACCTAAATCTCCATTGCTGCAGATTAAACAAATTCTTTCTCATGCTACCTTCAGGGAACATGGAGAACAATTGATCACTACCATTTTTTAAATATCTCTTAATATATTAGAAGCCTTATCAGATACTCTTCAGTCTTCTTTTCTCAAGACTAAACATACCCTATTTTTTTGAACCTTTTGATCAGGTTTTCTAAACCTTTTATCATTTTTGTTGCTCTCCTCTGGATTTTCTCTAGTTTGTCTATATCATTACTAAACTGTGGCTCCCATACTGGACATAGTACTTCAGCTGAGGTCTCACCAGTACTGAGCAGAGCACACAATTAACTTCCTTGATTGACATACAACACTTATGTTAATACAACCCTGGCTGCCTTCCCACAGCCTCCGGCCCCTGACTGATTTTTCTGTGGGTCAGTGGCTCCCGACCCAAAAAAGGTTCTGCACCTCTGTTCTAAATTATAATCATTTCCTTCAACCCAACCCCGCTTGAAGTCAACTGGCCATTTTATAAGCACACTCTCCATTCCATTGTTCAAGTCATTAATAAAAATATTGACTAGTTCCAGACCCAGGACAGACCTTTGAAACCACATGACTAGGTTCATCCCCCAGTTTAACAGTGAACTATTCTTTGAATACTGTCTTTCAACCACTTTTGGATCCACCTAATAGTAATTTAATCTATATCAGAGGGGCAGCTGTGTTAGTCTGAATCTGCATAAACCACGGGAAGTCCTGTGGCACCTTATAGACTAACAGATTTATTGGAGCATAAGCTTTCGTGGGCAAAGACCCACTTCGTCAGGTGCACGAAGATGTGGACTTGCCACTGTTTGCAGGGAGCTCATCTCAAGTGTGGTGGCATTCTAGGAGAAAGCATGAAGGGGCTTATCAGTTCTAAACATACAGCTTGTAAGTGCTCTAAGGGTTAAGGGAGATGACTCCCATAGATATTAATGAGAGTTACGTTTACTTACTTGCAGTTGTATTGATTTCTTTGTACAGAGACTTTTCCTTCCTGTAAATATTCTAACTGTAATTTCCCAGCCCCAGAGAATGTATTTTAACCCCTTTTCCTTGCTATATTTTTCTGTGGTTTGCATTATTAGTAGCTAAATAGAATACAGTTTTATATTTACTCTGGTATGCAATGTCGAGACCACTCTGTGTCTTCTGCTCACCATTAGGCATTTCATAAATCAGTATCTAATCATTCAAGAATAGATACCCTTCCTTTTCTTTTCTAAAGATGCTATAACACCAGAGTGACTGACCCTATGTTCCAGATTTTCTCTGCTTAGTGCCAAGGTCATGTTAAACCCAAGGGCTAATCAACATCTTCTAGTTCTCAGTCTATATCCATTTTAGTTATTTAGAGTTAATATTGCCACAGATGGTCTACCATGAGTAAGGGGCAACTCATAACCATGCTGCCCCAAGAACAGACTAAAGAGAAAATTATGACTTTGACCATCACAATTTGGTCTCTGCTTTTCCCCTGGCTTTGGCAGGAGGGAAAATGTCAGCCTTTATCAGGCTCACATTATTTTTCCCTCTGCACTGTCCATAGTGTTGGTAGGGAGGATTCAAACCTACATCCTTCCCTCCCTGCTACTTCCTGCTTACCTGTGTGGGAATGCAGATAACACCTGTGTTGAAGGTAATGCACCTAGAGGAATACATCCCCTTAATCCCTTGCAGCGATGCATCAGGCAACCTTCATTCTTGTCCTTAATGAATGAAAAATTGAGAGATAATGCAAGAATAAAATCTGAGCAGAGATTAAAAGGCAAAGAACCAGGCCAATGGGACTTTAAATTCTAGAAAGGCTGCTACAGCCACACATATTGTATTGTAGAACAGTAGATAACTATACACCAAATGTTTCATACTGCCAAATTCTCAGTAAAAAGCCTACTTAAATTACAACGAAAGACTCAAGTCCTAGCATAATATTTATTTGGAACTGTGGCCTCTTGTGTTGTAAGATAGAAGGAATTTCCTCTGCTGTTTTGCACTAGTCTGACCCTGTGCAGATGCAAATGTAACTAACGGTGTCAATTTGGAGAAGGTGAGTAGGCTGAGGAAGAGACATGCAAATAAAAGGCTTAAGACTGGGACCTAAAGGAATCTATTTAAATGGCACAAATGAGCCTTAAATTTGGGGAATCTTTTCTCTTTTAATTTGGGTGTTTTTTTCTAACCGGATGGCTAGTCCCAAGTTCTCATAGGGTATGTCTAGACTACATGGCTCCGTCGACGGAACCATGTAGATTAGTTTACGTGAAAAAAGGGAAATGAAGTGGCGATTTAAATAATCACCGCTTCATTTACATCAAAATGGCTGCTGCACTATGCCAATCAGCTGTTTGGCGGCACAGCACGGTAGTCTGGATGCTCCGCGGTCAACAAGGGAAGCCCTTGTCGACCTCCCCATTATGCTTCGTGGAATGAGGGCTTCCCTTGTCGACCACAGAGAGTCCAGACTACCACGCTGTGCCACCAAACAGCTGATCGGCACAGCGCGGCAGCCATTTTGATGTAAATGAAGCGGGCGATTATTTAAATCGCCGCTTCATTTCCCTATGTCTAGAAACCTAATCTACATGGCTCCATCGATGGAGCCATGTAGTCTAGACATACCCATAGATATATAGTTTGAAAACAAATAGCAACAACAACAAAGAAATTATCTATGGATTTTGTGTTAAACTAGTAGGGTTTGTGAAACATTCTTTCTGGTTTATCATGCCAATGCATTTAATATTAATTTCTGTACAATTTTCCTTTTTATCCAATCTCCATGTTTATAAATGAAGTTGAAGTAGAAATCACTCCAGGTTACTCATGGACTTTCTGGGCTCATCTAGACTAAGCGGAATGGTTGAAAGAGGCTATGCAAATTCCGCGGGAATTTGCATATCTTCTTCCGATCGCACTTTCGAAAGCAGAGCTTTGAAGTGAAAGTAGTTTAGACTACTCCACTTTCGAAAGTGTGATCGGAAGAAGATATGCAAATTCCTGCGGAATTTGCATAGCCTCTTTCGACCGCTCCGCGTAGTCTAGATATGCCCTAAGACTAGCAGGGACCATTGTGGTCATTCAGTCTGACCTCCTGTGCATCACATACAGTCTCCCATAATGCAAGAGTATATTAAGAGGGTACCTTGCTTTTCAGAAATTCTGATAGATGCTAAGCAAGTCCCTGGTATGTGTTTTGCTTTTTTTGTTCTGTGTTTGTTCATTACAAAACACTGGATTTCAGAATGGATTACATTTTAACACCTAGGCACATGGGCACAAAGCTGAAGTCTATAAACTCAAATAAAAGTGAAAAGTGTCTCTAAGCCCTGGTCTACACTAGAGTGTTATTTCAAAGTAACCCCCCTCAGATCGAATTTATAAGTGGAGTGTCCACATTACCAAGCCCGTTATTTTGCAATAAGAGGCCATTTATTTTGAAATCTGTACTCCTGCTTTCCTCAGGGAATAATGCTAATTTTGTAATAGTTATTTCAAAATAGCATTAGTGTGGATGATCTGGTGCTTTTATTTCGAAATAACTACTCTCAAGAATAATTTGAACTAATTACACCCCAGTGCTTCCTGGGGCTCTATATTGAGGTAGCACATCCTCATTAATAGAGCCTGCCTCAGACTAATTTCGAGGCTTCCTTGTAGTGGGGACACACTATTTCAATTTTATTAAATCAGGGGTTATTAAGTCAAATTTAGTTGTTCACAATAATTTCTTAGTGTAGACATGCCCTAACTCTTGGGCTGTTACATCAGGGCTGAAATCTTGAGGCAGTAGCTGGCCCAAGGAACGGGATTGGATACTGAGCAGATACACTGGGAAAGGGAATGAGGTGTCTCTAAGTGAAGGGAATGGCTATGGAGCTGTTCCAGTCCAAGAGAAATAAAACTCTTGGGGTTTTATCTTAAGCTCTGGCCCTGGCCCACCTCTAGTGCAGCCGTAGCTGAATCTATCTTTGTTGTACAGCTAGTCTCAGTACTGCAGAGAGGATGTGTATCCAGAAGCCATCCAGTTCCTCTCCACAGAAATCTCTGTAAAAATCTCTGACAGATCTCCATCACTGGTGAGAGGGCTAGATTTGCCCTTTGGGTTCTGAGCACAGACAATCTTCTCACCCATTTAATAAAAGGAAAACATTTAGTAAAAGAAATCAAAGGGGATGCTTTATTTTTATTATTCCATATGCAAGATGGAGTGCAAAGTAAATATTATTAAGAGAAAGTGAAGCCTTTGTTTCAAACTTGGATGTTCCAGGAGACCATAACCTCCTCTACAAATAAGCTGGATATTCATGCCACTGTTGGGTGTTTTGGATCCTGTCCCTTTCCCTTATTGTTTCCATAGAATCATAGAAGATAGATGTAGGGAAATCTGTTTAGGTCATCTACTTTGTCCCTGCCAGGAATGGATTATGTTCACTGGTGTTGTGCCAGCTCCCTGACTACCTCCAAAGCAGCACTTATTTTTCCTCTGTGTCAGGGGTAGAGTCTTACTAGCAAAATATTGTGAAAAAAATACTGCAGTATTTTCAGTGGAGGCCAACCAGCAGAGGGAAATAAAGTGAGGGGAAGAGACAGATGGGGAAGAAGACAAAGGAGAAAATAATGGAGCAGAAAACAGAAAAGAGATGTAGTAACCGTACAGAAGGGAAAATAAGCATAGAAGATGAACAGAAAATAAACAAGTGTATAGGAAACATTTTAAAAGGACAACCCTCCCTTCCACTCCCCGCAAGATTAAACTGAATGAGTGAAAAGGGAAAAATAATAAAAGTCATGTGGAATGAAGTCAAATGATGACAACTAATCTCTGGAAAGAAAACAAAGGAAGAACTTTTACTTTTTAACCTTAAGGTTTTTATCTTGGAAGCCCAATAAGCCAGGGCAGCTGCAAGAGAATGAGAGCAGACAGGTTTACTAGCCTTTTCCCTAGCAATTGAAAAGAGGATAGTTTGGGTCAGCTAGGGACACCAGAGTCCAATTAAGGGCTGCCTGTAACCTTTAACCACTATTCCTCCCTTCTTCCCTCCCCCTCTCTGGTGAGAGAATGGGAGGAGAGATGGGAGATAAGTTGCAACATGGAAAAAGGCTTCTCCTGAGGGGAAGTTTGCTCCCCACCACATAGGGGAAGGACTGGCACCTAGAGGTCAGCATAATGAGGCAACATCCCATAGAGGATGCTGGGAAAGATATTCCCTTCTTTGTGTTATGAATTTAGTTCTTTTATTGTGGCTGAAAAGTACTCTTTGGGCCTCTCCTTGTAAATAGGGAAAACCTGAGGGCATATCTGCACTAGGAAATTATTTGGGTGTGTCTAGACTACATGGCTCCATTGACAGAGCCATGTAGATGAGTTTACTCGGCAAAGGGAAATGAAGCGGCGATTTAAATAATCACCGCTTCATTTACATCAAAATGGCTGCCGCCCTGTACCGATCAGCTGTTTGTCGGCACAGTGCTGCAGTCTAGATGGGGATCTGCCTACCCCAGAACCCTTCGTCGGCAGATCCTGTAAGTCTTCACATGCTTTGCACTAGACATATATTGTGAAAGCTACCAAAGGCAGAGAACAAATGCAAAACAAATGTTTTTCCTAGTTAAAAATGAAATTTTATGTAAAATATAATTCATGATTTACGTAATTCATGATCTAGGGGGCAGCCTAGACCCCACCAAGGAGCACTTCAACATCAGACTGAGCAGGTGCTGCATGGTGGTGGAGTGTGTATTCGGCCATTTAAAGGGGAGGTTCAGGAGTTTCCTCACCTGCCTGGATCTCAGCAAACACAACATCCCCTTCATGGTAGCAGCCTGCTGTGTGCTCCACAACTTGTGTGAGAACAAGGGGGGAGACTTTTCTGCTGGGGGTAACAGTGGCTGAATGACTGTCCATGGCATTTGAGGAGCCAGACACTAGCACCATCAGGAGAGCACATCAAGGAACTGTGCTCATCAGGGAGGCTTCTAGGGAGAGTTTCATCCAAGGCCAGCTGTGACACTCTCCCTGCACCTCTCTACAAGCAGCCCCTGCATTGCCATCTGTCTGCCTTTCCTCCTCTGCCCCTCCCTTTCCTCCCTCACTTCACATGTTCCCCTTCCCCTGTAGAGCAAATAATAAAGCCTTTTCTGAAAACACAGGACTGTTTGTTGGAGGGATATGCCACAGGGGTGGGACTGTGGAAAGAACCTGCAATGGGAGAGGTGGAAGGGGGTTCAGGGATGGGGATGAGAGTGGCACCTGGCTCCAGGTGGTTGGGAGGCTTTGGCTGTCCAGGAGATCACACCACTATATGATCTGGGGCCCTGGCGGGGAGGCTAAGAGAGGAAGCCATAGGGGCAGGGACAGGGAGGTGGCTGGTGGCCCACTCCATGCACAAGGCCATGTGCTCCATCACCAAGGTGAGGGAGAGCATATGGCCTCATGCTGATACACCAGCTAGACCCAGGCAGCCTCCCTATGCTCATAGCCAGTGGCCCACTCCAGGCGCTCCTCCTCGAGCCCCTGGATGAGGGACCTGCAGGATCTTTTCCACCTGCATATCCCATAAAGCCATGCAGATGGCATGGGAGGTGGGGGACACTCCAAGCTCACAACTGGCCCAGCTGTGAAGAAAAGTTATAGGGGCAGTCATCTCAGGAGACATTGTGTATAAAGCCTCGCCCTAATCTCTGAGCCAACACCGAAGGTCTCATTTCAGATGATGGCGATGTACTTTGAGAAGGCCATCTGTTGCCTAGACAGCAGGCACTTTCCTAAAAGGCATAGATGTCCCAGGGGAGCATCACTACACCCACAGCCTGGAGACAAGTAGGCATGGGAAGGTGACAGCTAGGCCTGGAGCCTGCGGGCCAGAGGGGGGCAAATGGGGTGGCTTAGCTCCTGTCTGTGTCCCACACCTGCTGGGTCTGGCACTGTCAGCATCCTGCAGAGAGAAAACTTCTATCCCTGCCTACTGGAGAAGGGGTGGGTATTGGGGGAGGTATGTGTGTGTGGCAGGCAATGCTTGCTGGAGAGAGTGCTACTGGGTTCCCCTCCTCTTGTTCCCCCGAGCAGGTTCCCATGCACAGCAGGTTCTCCTCCACATCACCATGCTTGACCGGGAGCAGATGCTGCTCAAGTGTGGGCATACCCTGTGCCATGAGCAGCACTGCTGTGTGGTTCCATGACCCCAGACTACTTAGTGGTGGCTTGTCATGGGAAGGTGTCCCACCACAGAGGCTGGAGTAAGGCAGGCCTCTCCAGGACCCTTGTGAGAAGGTCCGAGGGGGTCCTCTGTGAGAGCGACATGGGGCTGAGTGCTCCAGACTGGTGCTCCACGTGCACCCACAAGCACGGGCTGTTGTGTCACCCCCAGGCTGAGTAGGCCGAGTGAGTAGGATGCAGACCCTTGCAGCCTGCCCCCGTGCGTATATAGAGAAAGTTATAGAACTCACCTCAGGTTCCTTCCCCGGGTTCATCCAAAGCCTAGGAGACATCTGGGGAGGGGAGGGGGAGAGGAAGGAGCAGGTTGGCTCCAGGGTGAGGAGCAGATCCCCTGGCTGGTAGGCATGGTCACCAAGCTGGCCTCTTCCTCCACCTCCACCTCATCTGCCCTCCTGGAGGCTGATGCACTCCTGGAGGCTGATGCCAGGCATGTCCTGGCCAGACCCCAGGATAGCATCCAGCTGCTCAAAGTAGTGGCAGGTATGAGGTACCACCCTGGAGCATCCGTTCTGCTCCCTGGCCTTGTGGTAGGCCTGCTAGACCTCCTTGACCTTCATGCAGACCTGGTTCAGATTCCAGTTGTAGCCTTTGGAGGCCAGGCTGGTGGCAATCTGGCCATAGATGTCTGCATTTCACTTTCTGGCACATATTCTGGAGGTTGGTCTTCTTCCCTCAGACCTCAGTGAGGTCTCTGCATCAGTCCAGGCCAGAACTCTTCTGCATCCTTGGCCAGTGGCAGCCAAGGGAGCAATAGGAGTGCTGGCAGCCATGAGAGGCTCTGAGGCAGCATTGCGATCAGTCATGGCTCCCTGAGATGCTGCTGTCTCACACAGGTATTAAAAGCTGGCCACATGTGAGAAGCCCTTCTCCTACTGCCTGGAGTTATAAGCTCTGCAGGAGAAGGGGAGCAATGGAGATGTCAGGTGTGGCCAGAGCAGTCAGAAGTGCAGCTGCGAGAAGCCTCCTGAAGCAATTATTTCAAATTAGCAGCACTGGATCATCCACACTAATGCTATTTTGAAATAACAATTTTGAAATTAGCATTATTCCCTGAGGAAAGCAGGAGTGCAGATTTCAAAATAACTAGTTCATTATTTTGAAATAGTCTACATCTACATTGCAGTGCTATTTCGAGATACCAGAGGTATCCCAAAATAGCTCTTCTGCATTTTGGGGGCATGCCCGTTATTTCGAAATATAATGGGCTTGCTATTCCTACGTCCAGAATGTAAACCTCATTCCACGAGGAATAAGGGACTTTTCGGAATAGCGATTTATTTCGAAGTAAGTGTTGTGCAGATAGCACCAAATTTCGAAATAAGCTATTTCTAAATTAACTCAAAATAAGCTATGCAATTCGTGTAACTCAAACTGAATAGCTTGTTTCAAGCTCCAGGTGCAGTGTAGACGCACCCATAATGGGCTTGGTAGTGTGGACACTCTGCTTATTAATTCGACATAAGAGGGATTATTTCGAAATAACTCCTTAGTGTAACCCATGGCTCAGAGAGGAATAAAAACTCTCCAGCATGGAATTGATTTACTCCAGCCTTCTCCACCCTTCCACCCACCCAGCAGATGGAAAAATGCTGTGCCTGGTATGGCAAAGGAGTTTCCTTGCCACACCCACACCAATCAGATCTTAGAGTTAGCAATAAGACAAAGAACATTTGGGGAAAATATTCCTGTTTTTCACCATCCAGGCCCTTTTTTTTTTAAACTAGATGCTTTTTTAGCAGACTCATAAGATTACTGGGCATCTTTTTATTTGTTTTCACGTGGCATATTTACCCTGGAGCCTTTCTATCCATTATTCATCAGAGGTATTGTGTTTATTCAGTGATGTAAAGCTGACTTTAATTTACCTTTTTAGTAGGATCTTTTTGGATGAATATTCTTCTGCACAGTGGCTTTTCTGTTGCAATTAGATGGGAAATAAGGAGCCAAAGAAGGCTGGAGAACAATAATGTGATCTGCATTACAAATGATATTCAATTTCTAAAGCATACATTAATTGTATCTTGTTTGGCTTTAGATTTTGGAAATAATAGTTGTAATAATTTATTAAGTCATTAGTAACAGTACAAGTACAGGCAATAATGCTGCATCAGCCAGCTGTTATAAAGCCATTAATTAGTACAGAGAAAATATAGCCCTAGTGCATAGTTGTCAATATGTATAGTCAACATCATTAGTAAATACAGTAAAAGTATTGCTATGATTAAGATTTTCTAAATTAAGTAGTAATGTTAGGTACTTCAGTTTTTGAGTGTCCAACATGAGACACTTTAATGGGGGGCTGATTTGCAAGAAGAGATGTTCAGCACCTTCTGCAAAACAGACCTCTTTGAAGTGTCCCAAGTTGAGTCCCAGACCTCTTTGAAGTGTTCCAACTTAATAGAATAATTAAAAGAATAGTTGGAGGAGCAAAGCTTTTATAACCATGATGTGGAATGTTCTGAACCAATCCATCAGGGTATGTCTAGACTACATGGCTACGACTACACTGGCATGATTTTCCAGAAATGCTTAAAACGGAACAGTTTTCCATTATAAGTATTTCCAGAAAAAGCACGTCTACATTGGTCCCGGAGTTATCGTTATAACGATGCGCTTTTGCGGAAAAGCGCGTCTAGATTGGCAGTGCGCTTTTTCGCAAAAGCAGAAGCCCGGAACCATTTTGAAGAGGGCAAAAGGCCACCAGACCTTTCCGGGGGCGGGGCTGGAGCTCCGTTCAGACACATGCTTAAAGGGGTCTCGCCGGACAGCCGTTTGTCTCGTGCTCCTGTGCGTTGGGACATCTGGCAGGGACTGACACCCTTAGTAGGTTTGGTGGTTGCCCTCTGACTTTTGGAGACACCACCCTTTGGCCCCCAACTGCTTTTTCCTGCGTTTTCTTTCTTCTGCCCTGCCCTATCTGCCATGGAGCCGTGGGTGGCCATGTGCCTGCTCGGGCCCCTGTTGGAGCTGTGCAAGTGCCTGCAGCTCGTGCTGCAGGCCGGTGCCCTGCTGTTCGTGGATCAGGAGGCAGAGATCGCATTCGACTCCCTCACCAGGGAGGCCCTGGCGGCCCTGTGGCATCAGCACCCCACCGTGGAGAGGACAGTCTGGAGTTTGGACACCAGCACCGACTGGTGGGAGCGGCTGGTCCTCGGACTATGGGACGACCAGCAATGGCTCCGGAATTTCCGCATGAGAAAGCAGACCTTCCTGCAGCTGTGCGCCTTGCTCACCCCCGCACTACAGAGAGCCACCACCCGGCTGCGGGCACCCATCCCTGTGAACAAGAGGGTCGCCATCGCGCTGTGGAAGCTGGCCACACCGGACAGCTACCGCTCGGTGGCACAGCAATTCGGGGTGGGAAGATCAACCGTCGGTGTGATCGTCATGGAGGTAAGTCCCAGGGGGAGTGGGGTGGGGGGAGGGTGCTGCACTCTATGCCCAGGGGCAGCCAAGACTCCAGGATGGGTCGCCCAGGGGTTTGGGCCATCCCTCCCTTGCACAGGCCCGCTGGTGGGGGGGGGCCGTGGGGCGAGGGGGGCCCTGGTGTGTGTGTGTGTGTGTGTGTGTGTGTGCGTGCGTGAGGACAGAGGGAATCAAGGGGGGGGCCCAAGGGAGCGCACACTCACCCCTGCCATATGTGATGTGTTCCCTTGTGTTTCTCTGCACCCTTCTGCAGGTCGTCCACGCCATCAACGATGTCCTGCTCCCGAGTCATCCGCCTGCGCGTGGATGCTACCATGGCGGCCGCTGCCCTCGGGTTCCCCAACTGCGAGAGCCCTGGGCGCCAACCCACATCCCGTCTGGGCCCGGAGCATCGAGCAGCCCATTTCATGAACAGGAAGGGGTACTGCTCCATTGTTCTGCAGGCCCTCGTGGACCACCAGGGCCGCTTCCTGGACATCTACGGGGGCTGGTCCGGCCGGGCACACGACGCCCGCATCCTCCGCAACTCCAGACTCTTTTGCAGGTTGGAGGCGGGCACCTACTTCCCCCGGTGGGACTTGACTGTCGGGAATGTGCCTATGCCCATCTGCGTCGTCGGGGATGCAGCCTACCCCCTGCTGCCCTGGCTAATGCGGCCCTACACGGGGCGGCTGGACCAGAACCGGGCCTGGTTCAACGACCGCCTCAACTGGGCCCGAAATCCGGTGGAGCTCGCCTTCGGACGTTTGAAAGCCCGCTTCCGTTGTTTGCTCACCCGTCTCAAGATGGGTGAGCGGAATGCAACGGAGGTACTGGCCGCGTGCTGCGTGCTCCACAACATTGTGGAGCGCAGTGGGGAGGCCTTCCTCCCTGCTTGGATGGCAGCCGAGGCACAGACGTTCGAACAGCCCCACACAGCTGCCGTCCGCCAGGCGCGCCAGGATGGGTGCGCATCAGAGAGGCCCTGGTGGACATGTTTGACCAAGCCCCGTAGTAGGGTCGCCTGGGTCTCCCCAGACTACTCCCTCCCATTCCCTACCCTTCCCAACCCCCTCCCCTTACCTTCTCCCAATTGTAAAGCGTTGGTTCAAAGCACATCGGCCGTCATCGTGACTGTTCGTCGGGTGCGTCTGACGTAGTTAGGGTTTTCCTTTTTAATTTAGGCTAGGGTTTAGGCCACCATCGCCTGTCCCGAAGAACAGGGAAGAGGATTCGGGGTTTGTGCGGAAGGCTCAAGTCAGCGTAACTGATTCCAGTCATCTTCGAGGGATCTCCTGGCTGTTCCTCTCCCAAGGCCCGGAAGGACCAAAGGATTGAGGTTGCCAGCTTCACCGTCATCTTCCGTCGAGGGATCTCCTGGCTGTTCCTGTCCCGAGGCCCAGAAGGACCAAAGGATTGAGGTTGCCAGCAACACTACCAATCGTCATCCCTGTGCCTAGACTATGTTACATAATCTTTAGTGTGCGTCTTTTAACCGTTCTTGCTTGTTTGTTATCTATGTTAAATATAGTTTGTGGTTTAAATTTTACTGAAAAGTCTCAGTATTTATTTATGCGCCACAAACCAATGACCACTTAAAAAGGAACCCCCGGTGATAGAATACAGAATTGTGGTGTCCACAGTTTGTAACCCTTTTAAATTTAGGTGGCTAATTGGCATCTCAAATCATTTCTTACAGTTACCTCAAGTAACACAATAACCAACACAAGAATCAACTGAAAAATAGACTTTTTATTTACAAGGGGGAGATCTTCAACTGGGACGGGAGACCTTCAACTGGGACGGGGAGACCTTCAACTGGGACGGGGAGGGGGGGGAGCTACTGGGACGGGTGGCCCCTGCGAGCGTTCCTTCAGGGGCGGACCTGCACATGTGGGGCATGCCGCATCGGGGCAGGCTGCACGGGGAGGTGGGCAGGAGCTGGGGGCATAGGAGCAGGGGCGGCAGGAGCAGGGGCAGGAGCTGGGATAGGGGCAGGGGCCATTGCGGGGGCAGGAGCTGGGATAGGAGCAGGGGCCATTGCGGGGGCAGGAGCTGGGATAGGAGCAGGGGCCATTGCGGGGCAGGAGGGCATGGGGGCAGTGCTACGGGAGGGATGGCGGGGCATGGGTGCGGCCATGCCATAATGCACGGCGTGCACAAAGTGTGTCATGAGGATGGCCATGGAGTCGGCCATCCTTGTGCACTGTGCCTGGAAGGCACCCCAGGCCTCCTGCTGCCACTGCAGGTCCCCCTGGACGCGCTTCCTAATGAAGCCCTGGATTGCCTCCACCGCTATGATGTGGCGGCAAAGCAGCTGGTCCCGGTGTCGGAGCCTGCGCCTCCGGGGTTGGCCAGCTGGGGGTGCCGCTGCTGCTGGACTGGAGGGTCTTGTGCTCGGTCCCGCTGCAGGGAAGAGAAGAAAGGATGGGTCAGTCAGGCAGGCCGTCCACTGTCCCCACACCTCATGCCCTCCACCCCTGAGCCCAGGTGACCCCACAGTTGTGTGGCTTGGGCCCACTCGGTTCCCCCCCTGCCCCCCGTGTTGTATGTTTGCAAGGAGGACCGCCCCTGGAGTAGGGTCCTCCTCCAGTATTGTAACCACCGGTCTGTGTCCTGGCCCCGTGGAAGGCGGGAGGGTGGTTGTGTTGCGTTCACCTGTGGAACTCCCGGTGGAGACTGTGAAAGCTTTGGGCTAATCACTGGTGTTTGACAGGAGCGAGATGCATCCCCACACAGTGCCTGGGAGCACATCTGGCAGAGGTGGTCTGGGCTCTCAGATCCCATCGCGTGGGATATCTCCTGGACAGAACCAGAAGAGTGACTGGGGGGGGTGTCCTATCCTTGCAGCAAAACTCAGGGCGGGCCTTCTCCCTCCCACTATCCCTCCCACAAGCCCGGTAGCTCAGGGACATGTGTGGCCACAGTGGGGACTTCCCTCGGGGAGCCAGCCAAGGCACTGGGAGCAGGCGAAGGGCTCAGTGGGGGCCACGGCCACAGGACTGTGACGCTGCGGTGTACCCAAGAGTAGCTGGCTGTACCTCACAGCCAGGCATGGGACAGTGTGCCGTTCTCCGTGCTGCACCCTTGGCGGAGGTGCGGGCTCTGGGCTGAGTCCCTGGGGCCCTGGCCGGTTCCAGCCGGCATCCACCCTTCCCCCTGGTCCCGCCAAAATGTGTGTGAGCAGCATGGTCCCAGGCGTGCCCTGCAGCTGCCTGCCGCGGCCACGTGCCGTTCGGTCACCAGGCTGCACGTGGTTGCACGTGCTGCTTGCTGCCTAATGCTACACAGTGTGCAGCTCACGTGGCCTGAGTGACATACTCTCCCCTTCCCCCCTCCGGGCGCCTGGTTCCCCCCCCCCCCCCCGCCCTCCGTCCTGTGAGTGCAAACTGCAAAGACTCACCAGTGGATTCTTCCCCGGCCTC
This sequence comes from Rafetus swinhoei, assembly GCA_019425775.1. NCBI lineage: Eukaryota > Metazoa > Chordata > Testudines > Trionychidae > Rafetus > Rafetus swinhoei. Next base: position 47,383,083 of record CM033449.1, read on the forward strand.
GGAGGAGCTGCTGGAGGGGGCCTGCTGGGTGGCAATGCTGGCCTCCTCTCCCGAAGCGCCGCCGCTGTCCTCTCCCTCCCCCGCCTCGGTGGTTCGGATGACGGGGGGGCGCTGGCAGGTGTCAACGGGCACGTCTGGGGCTTGCGGGGCTGGTTGGCCCAGTATGGTGTGCAGCCGGTCGTAATGGGGGCAGGTGTCTGGTCCTGCCCCCCTGCCCTCGCTGGCCCGCACGTACCCAAGCCGGAGCTCCTTAACCTTTGCCCGGACTTGCTCGCTGTTCCGGGCAGGGTGTTCCTGGTGGGCCAGAGCCTCGGCCATCTGGACGAAGATGTCTGCATTCCGGTGCCGGGACCGGATGTCATGGAGACCCTCCTCCTCCTGCCAGAGGTCCAGGAGGGAGCCCACCTTTTGCTGCCCCTGAGGGCCTCCTGAGCTGGGGGTGCAGGTGGCTCACCACCCGGAGCTGCCATGGCTGCCTTCTGCTGCTGGCTGGGCAGGACAAGGGCGCCATGGCAGACCTCAGGCCGCAGGTCTGAGGCATGCTCCTGCCACGTGAGCTCAGCAGCCTGCGTGATCTTTAAGGGCTCGGGTTACCAGGAAGTCCAGGGCTCCTACAGGGTCTCCAGGCATCCAAACCGCTTTTTTCCGTTTCTTCTGCTTTTCCGGAAAAGCGTTAGCTAGCTGTCTACACTGGCCCTTTTCCGGAACAGTTTTCCGGAAAAAGGACTTTTGCCCAAACGGGAGCGGCAAAGCTTTTTCGGAAAAGCGGCTGATTTCTTACAGTAGATTGTCATTGCTTTTCTGGAAAATCAAGCGGCCAGTGTAGACAGCTGGCAAGTTATTCCGGAAAAGCGGCTGATTTTCTGGAATAAGTGGCCAGTGTAGACACAGCCCATGGCTCCGTCAATGGAGCCATGTAGATGAGTTTTACCAGACATAGGAAAATGAAGCGGGGATTTAAATAATCGCAGCTTCATTTACATCAAAATGGCCACTGCGCTGTGCCGATCAGCCGTTTGGTGACACAGCGGGGCAGTCTGGATGCGCCGCGGTCGACAAGGGAAGCCTTTGTCGACCGCTCCGTTATGCCTCATGAAATGAGGTTTACCGGAGTGGTTGACAAAGGCTTCCCTTGTCGACCGTGGTGCGTCCAGACTGCCCCGATGTGCCGCCAAACAGCTGATCGGCACAGCGCGGCAGCCATTTTGATGTAAATGAAGCTGCGATTATTTAAATCCCCGCTTCATTTTCCTATGTCTAGTAAACTCATCTACATGGCTCCATTGACGGAGCCATGTAGTCTAGACATACCCCTAATGGATTGGTTCAGAACATTCCACATCATGGTTATAAAAGCTTTGCTCCTCCAACTATTCTTAAGTCTCCTTTGCCTAAGTAAATTCTAGTTAAAGATTCTAAAGATGGGGGAATGTCGTTGTAATACTAACAACTTCATTACTGGTAAATAGCCATTCTCTTGCCATCATGCAATTGTAACTTCACATCCCCACTTTATGATTCTAGCAAGCAATAGCAGTTCCTAGGGGGCAAGTTTTAGGAGTACTCATTAGAAAGTGGCTGAAGGACTGTCCCCAACAAACATCAAATCTGGCTCCAGAGATGAGGGGAGTAATATTTTTGCAAATAAGATTTGAACTCTAAGGTGCATCTACGCTAGGGAAAAAAAACACTCCCTGTGTCAAAGCAACAGCCAGCAAAAATTACAGTGATGCTAGTCTAGGCCATTCTGAAAAAGAAGACTCAGAACAGATTCTCAGAACATAGTGGAGAGAAGGCCAAGTCTTGTCGACGTTAGCCCTTACAGCATGGTTACCACTACTGCGTCTCAACCATTGCTGACAATAGCTATAATGTGGATACTATTTTTTCTAATATACGGTACGTCTAGACTACAGGATTTTGTCGACAGAAGTTTTGTCAACAGATACTGTCGACAAAGCTTCTGTCGACAAAGAGCGTCTAGACCAAATCCAGTTCTGTCGACAAAGCAAGCCGCTTTGTCACCATGACAGTGTAGACACAAAGGACAGTGTAGATGCAATAACGCCTTCTGTCGACAGAACTCTGTCGACAAAAGGAGTCATTCCTCGTAGAATGAGGTTTACAGTCGTCGACAAAACTGCTGAGTTCTGTCGACGTTATGTCGACAGAACTCAGCAGCAGTGTAGACGCAGCTATAGTTTTGTCGACAAAAGTCCACTTTTGTCAACAAAATCCTGTAGTCTAGACAAACCCATAGATGAAGCCTTTGTGGCATAGGCATAATTCTGAGATAATCTTTGCAGTGAAGCAATATGTCTCTTATTCTCTGAAAAAGCCACAAACAGTTGAGATGAGAAACCAGAAGGCTTAGTCCTGTATATATGACAACTCATAGCTCTTTTCAAATCCATTCTATGCAATTTGGCTTCTCTTGGTGAGTCATGCCTGGGAAAGAAGGCAATTATAGACTAATGGCACAACATCACCACCTAAGGAGTTAGAGAAGTTTGCAAAATTACTTTCTCGTGGTGGTATATGGTACAAGCTGGGTCAGCCACAAGAAATGTTAGCTCACTCACTAACTTTTCTTGCTGTAAAAAAGCAATCTTTAGTGAAGTGAACACTATCCAAAGGCTTGAAGAGACAAGCCATCAGTTCACAACACACCAGATTTAAATCTCATGTGTTTGTATTTTGAATTTGTGGGAATACACAGAATAGCCCTTTAAGAAACCAAGTCAGTGACACATGAAAAAACACCCAAAAACCTAAACAATGTCTTCTCCCATTGAGCTGAAGAGACTGTTATCTTGGAGCAGGGATTTCTTTGTGACTTGCTCATGTGGCCTTTTTCCTAATTTTCTTCCTCACATTGCCACCTCTGGCGCAGCTTCACTTAAACAGTGGGAGCACTAATTTATACAAGCTCTAACAACCATTTAAATATAGCCTTATTTGATCATGCTTGGAACAAGTCAGGAGAAGACAACATAGGGGTTAAACCTCTAGTAGCCATTGCAACATTGTCCGTGTGAATGTTCCACTGTAACTGATGGAAAGAAAAAACAGGACTATGTAGCACTTTAAAGACTAACAAGATGGTTTATTAGGTGATGAGCTTTCGTGGGCCAGACCTACTTCCTCAGATCAAATTGTGGAAGAAAATTGGCACGACCATATATACCAAAGGGATTCAATCAAAAAAAGTGAACACATATAAAAACGACAAATCAAATTTCAGAACAGAGGGGGGGATGGGGAGGGGAGGTTAATGTCTGTGAGCTAATGATATTAGAGGTGATAATTGGGGAAGCTATCTTTGTAATGGGTAAGGTAATTAGCATCTTTTTTGAGACCCAGGCGTAAAGTGTCCAAGTTTAAGCATGAATGACAGTTCAGAGGTTTCTCTTTCAAGTCTGGTGTTAAAACAGCATTATTGGACCTAACCAATTCAGTTATAAGATCAAGAATACATATTCCTGCTCATCCAGAAATATAATTTATACCATCATGTGCCGACAGTGTCCGTCTGCTATGTACATTGGACAAATGTCTCAGACACTTCGCCAAAGAATCAATGCACACAAAACAGATATCAGACAGTATCACCAAGAAAAAACAGTTTCTTGCCATTTCAACCAGAAAGGGCATTGTCTCAACGATTTGATTACCTGAGTCCTGCTTCAAAGACATTTTAACACCAGACTTGAAAGAGAAACTCATGCTATTACCTAGCTTCTATATTGACAGACTTGGTGTTAAAACTTTATGTAAAAAAGGAAATAGATAGATCTGTGGTAACAGGCTGAGTGAAGCTAGAAGTAGAGCAGAGCAGAGTGAAGCTCTGAAGTTCTGTTCTGCAGTATCTTCTGCAACATATATGGAAAAAGAGGAAAGAAAGGCAAAGTATATAGGACACTTTTCCCACACTGCAGACTGAAAACATTCAATACTTGTCCTGTGTTTCTACTCAGAGGATGTCCTTCCAGGGTGTGTCTACACTTCAGGGCTTAACTCGAAATAAGTTACGCAAATTGAGCTACGTCAATTGCATATCTTATTTAGAAATAGCTTATATCAAAATAGGGAGCGTCTACACTGCACTTATTTCAAAATAGAGCACTCTTCCTCCAACTTCCGTTATTCCTCATACAATGAGGGTTACAGGAGCTGGAATAAGAAGACCTCCAGCTTGACACTATATCGAAATGACTGCCTGCTGTGATAATGAGGCCTAAATTATTTCGGAATAGCGCTAGTTATTTTGAAATAGTGTTGCAGTGTAGACATATCCTCAGGGGCATAGTGGGCACATCTACACTGAAGTTATTTCAAAATAATTCCCCTTATTTTGAAAAAACAAGGTGAGTTTCCACACTGCCATGCTCATTATTTTGAAATAAAGGACTTCTTCTTTTGAAATAATAACTCCTGCTTGTGAAGAGGAATAGCTTATTTCAAAATAGTTATTTCGGGAGTTACCATTTTGAAATAACTTATTTTGAAATAACTCCCTAGTATAGACATAGCCAGTATGTCCCCCCAAAAATAGGATTTATTTAGGAAAAATATATGAGTTCTGTTAACTGATTTTATCTTTGTCAATATTTTCTACTCTAGAAAACATACAAATATCATGTTTGTATGGAGATATTTAATACCTCATGAGAATGAAATCATAGGTCAAAATCAAGATTTTCTCCCAAAGTTAGAGTAAATTACTTCAATTACTAACATGGAACATTTAAGGTACTTCTAGACAGCAGGGCTACTTTGAAATACCGGAGGTATTCCAAAATAGCTACCCCGCATCTTTAAAATGCGCCCGTTATTTTGAAATTGTTTTGAAATAATAGGTGTGCTATTTTGGCAAGCCTCTAACCCTTGAAGGTTTAAGGGGTGTGTCAAAATAGTGCATTATTTTGAAATACAATCGAAATAAGATATACAATTTGCAAAATACAAATTATGTATCTTATTTCGAGTTTAGGGTGTTGTGTAGACACACCCTTACATTTCAATAGTTCACATATTCCATTCAGAATGTCCAAATTGTAGTTAGTGAACTTTGCTTTTCTAAAAATAGATGCTGTTCTGCACAGGGATTAGATTGGTTCTTGCCATGCCATTTCCTTAGTAGAAAAATGAAAAAAGCAGTTTTGATTTGTGGTCTGCTTAGCTAATATAAAAAAAAATTAATTTGTTTAATTTCATAGTCTCAATACTTAATGACTAGGAAGAACACATATTAAACCAAAAAAATTTATACACAAGCTGACAGTTACAACAATCAGGACACAAAAGTGATGATGACACACCACACACACTATAATTCTATTCTATTGAACAAAACTAAATTGCTACACAAATTACTGCCTTTTGTTTTGATTACTGAAATTTAAGCTAACCTTTTTACTTTATGTTTCGACCAGCCCAAAATACTATCTTTCTGAGGCAGTTTTTCACATCTTTCATATGATTGCTGCAATCATTTAAAAAAAATGTAGATATTTAAAGTGGTAAAACTAAAATCAATCTAATTATCCGCAGCAAATCTACCTTCCATCAATTTGCATTATAAAGGCATAAGAATTGGCCATTATTTACCACTTCTGACTACAGTTTCAAAGAGGTATACTTATGTACACATACCATTTGTTAGAATTCTGAAAGCAATTGTTTCATCTTTTAGTGCACATTTTGATAGTAGAAAATGGAGAGTGATTACTGAATAAGAAATCCATCATAAAATACATCTGTAAACTACATAGTCATTATAACAGGATTTATTTTCCTTGAGACACACACACTGAAAAATTAGCCCACAATATGTCCCACTCTCAAATAGGGAGCTAGACCTGAAAGGCATGGAATATTAACGGGAGTTGCAATGAAAAGAACCAGGGCTTTTGGGTGGAAAAAAAAGTGAAGATACTATTTTTTTAAATGCATACATAGCTTGATTTGATTTGTACAGCTCATGTTTTAAAAGTTAGGAAAACGGCAATATGTTTAAGTGGCTATCTCCAGAAAAACATTAATGTCATATGTTTGCATGGGTTATTGAACTTTGATGTGGCAAACACCTGATTTTTTTTGATAAACTGCATGCTTTCTACAAAAATGTCCAGTGTCACAAAAGCCAATTTCCTTAAAAGAACATTTCAATGGAAATGTTTTCACCAGATGTAACTGAAATCCTACCATAAACTACAATGTCCCTCAATCAACCACACAAATATCTCTCCCCTCCTTCACCTCTTAACCTCTGAAAGTCTGCCTTTCTCCTATCATCCTTGCCCAGTTGGGATCAGAATACATTACTTGAACAAGAATTCTGATTCATCAGTCCAAAACGTCTCAACATATTAAACATATTACTTAAACATATTAACTTCTATTGGACTTAATCAAAGGCTTATGTGCATTGTGGAATAGGGACAGACTTATGCACATGCTGAAGGGCTTTGTTGGACATACAAATGAGTGAAACTGTTGGGATGATGTTATCTTTGAGGCCCAGCTGACTTTGGTACTTGCTTCTCCCCTTAGTTCCCCAGTGTATGGACCTGTTAACCTCCCCCAAAAATGTTACAGACTCATCCTTTCTAATAGTCATTTGGGGGAAAAGCTGTCTGATGAGAACCTTTTCAAGTGGTAATTTAGAGCATTGGGGGCTGGGGAAAATAGCTTTGTAGCTGTTTATGGTTGAATCACCGAGTCATTATTTTTTGGTACTGGTTAGCAATGGCCAACTTGAGGTAGACATTACTGAGTGAGATTCTTTGGCCTATGGCAAGAGGTCAGACTGAATGGTCTCTTCTGTCCTTAAACTCTATGAATCCATTAATTTTATGTATTGAAAGGCACAAGATAGGAGCCTATTACATATTCATCTTTCATAAATAGAGGCTCCAATTCAGGAAAGCATTTAAGAGCATGGTTAAGTTTGACAGACTTTGATGCTCAGACATGGGCTCAAAGTTAAGCATGTGCTGAGGTGTCTTTCTTCAGTAGGGATATTTTTGTGAATCAGAGCCTGAAATAGCAAGGCTAAAAAAAAAGAAGACAATTATAATATAATGTTTGGACATCAAAATAAAACATTTTGATGAAGTCATTTCAGTGTTTCCATATTGATTGAAATATTTCTGAATACAGTAGACTTCCGATAATCCGGAACCTATGGGATTTAGGTGGTGCCGGATTATCAGATATGCCGGACTATCAGGAGGTATTATAAGCAGGTTATATATATACTGTATACATTATATACTGTATATAAAGTGTTCTTAACCCTTTTTAATGTACATACTGTATACAGTATACTGTAATGTTTTAGTTTTTAAGCCTTTTTACCCTTTTGCTCAGTTCAGTTGCTGCCGCTGTTACCTTGTGACTCATTTTTGCTGAAGCTCACTCACTAGGCTCTTGCCATTTTGATGCCGGACTATCAGGAGTGCCGGACTATTGGATGCCGGACTATTGGAGTTTTACTGTATTTTGAGATTTTGAATTTTGTCCTCATTTGAGATGAAAAGAAACAGATAGATGGAAATTCTGTTTTCTGACTAGCTCCACTACACCTATCTTCATGGTGGGTTTTAAGTGATGGTTAAAGTTATCAAGTTGCAGTATGTGCTTGCCATGGAAAGAGCCTATGTAGAACTCCACACCACATAACTCACAATCTTCTTCTGGTCTCCCACTCTGTGTATGCTGGGTTAGCTGGGCAATGTATAGGCCCTACCTGAAGAAAATTTGCTGTGTTTTGCAGTATTGGAGCCTATATAAAAATAAAAGATGCTTTATCATTAATTATTATTAATTATTTTATTTTATTATTATAGATTATTGCAAAGTCTATTGACAAACATTGGCTCTTCTCCGCTTCTACTACACATGGGACATAATAGTGATGGAAAGAAAATAGAAGTAGTGCAGTAGTGCTTCTAATATTATAGCTTTTTATCGATGCAATCATTCTTTTATAGGATGCAATGATTGCTAAACTTTATTTACTTCCCTAATTAAAAATATGTTAATGTATGGTACAAAAACATGCAAAAATATTTATATGAATTGAAATTGGTATTCTGTTATTATTCATGGTGTGATTAAAATTGCAGTTAATAACACTTTTTTAAAGCTTTCAGGTATTTGTGATTTTTAAAAAGTTTGACAGCCTTAATATATATATAATTAAATTTAATAAATGTAATGTCCATGCAAAGACCACCTAGGTTGGCTACAATCCTGTACAACATTTAACAATGAAACACGTACTGCATGGGATACCTCTGCCCTTCACTGCCTACCGATGTACCTCTAGCATGAACTGCTGGGACTGCTAGGGTAATCAATGCAAGAAAATGGATTTAACCTTATGATGGCAAATAGTAACAACTACTGTTTAAATGGGAATTCATTAGTGTTTGTTCACTTTAATGAGGATGCATTTACTAAATAACAGTTAAAAAGCAGTTAAATATTATTTTACTGGGTTTTAAATACATGTGAAATACACACATTACAAAATAAAAAACCAGAGTTTTATTTTCCTGGCTATTCAGCAGGCCTTGGTAACAGTGCCGAGCTTTAACAGGCACCAGCCTATCAGCACAGTGGTGTTTCTTTTGGTAAAGACAAATTTTCACGAGGACCTACATCAAGAGTAACAAATTCATTTCCAATTAGTCCCCAGCCAGCTATTCAGTTGGCTAAACCGTTGGGCTGGTTTTTGCATCAGTTCTGTGAACTAGCAAATCCAGCACAAACTCAGCTTTCAATTACAGATTACAACACAACAAAACTGTTCCCAAACCTTTTTTTAAACTCTGAACCATTGTTCAGTTTGATTGTTTGCACCCTTTACTGTTTATGAGACTTCATGTTAAACTTTTTTTCAACAAGCATTTGGGGAATAGCTGTTCTTCAAACTGAATTTACATAAAAAAGGGGAATTTATACATCATCAGAAGTATTTGGTACTCTTTCTGTATTGGAAATTCATCTTTCATTACTCATTCATGGTCACACAGTGAATAATGAATAGCAATCAAATAAAGGCCCCAATTCAGTAAGGTCCTTAAGCATATGTCTAACACTAAAAATATGAGTATTTCCATTAAAATCACATACTTAAATATACCTTGCTGAATCATGGGTAAAGGAAAACAATTTGCAAACTCTTTATAAACTGACATTTGTTCTTAAATAAAATACACAAAGGTTTGCAAATAAATACTTTCTCATGAATTGTTCACAAATACTGATTTTTGAGAGAGAGAAAAATGGGCTGTTTGTTGGATATTTATTCACAACAAATAATTTGACCAGTTCTACTTCTCAGGGCAACACTTGCTTTAGTGCATTCAATATACCATACAATATGTTATACGTTAAATCAGGGCTATTCAACATGCGGCCCGTGGGCTGCATGTGGCCTGTGGACCATTTGTTTGTGGCCCTCAGTGTAGTTTGGGTTTACACGGGGCTCAACACGTGGCCCACGGATAGGATCCTTTGAACATGGCCTCCACTGGGAACACACTCCACAATGGTGAGTCAATATAATGGTCTTCTGTTGATATGCATTTTAGTAGTTAAATTCCTGGACTGTCATTGCTCATTAAAAGTACTGTCACATGGATGGAAATTCAGAAAATATTGCATTTTATTAATATCAGCAGAACTGACTCAAATGGGGCCTGTGCGTTGTGTAGTCTTGCCTTAATCTTTATATTCATGCCCATTAGTGTGAAATAAGCTATTTGCATATATTTTTACATGTTTATGCAACCACGCTTAAGTTGTAGCTGTCTGCATGTGCTGTGAGTATCATTGTGGCCCCCGGGGCTTCCAAAGTTGAGTAGCCCTCCTCTAAATACAAAGCATCTTAGTTTAAAAAAAAGACTTCTAAGCAGTACTTAGATACCACAGTGATATCACTGGAAATACTATAGATGGGAAAACAACAAGGAGTCTTGTGGTACCTTAAAGTCTAAAAAATTTGCCCATGAAAGTTTGTTGGTTTTGGAGATACATACTATAGATAGAGAGACAGGACGGTTAACAGTACTTTGCATAGTCAGACAGTTGTATTTGTTTTTAAGATGAAGTTTGCTGTTAATTTTACAAGAAGATTTTTTGTTCCAGCTTAACTTTGTTTTCCTTTCTGAAATGTTAGGCACTACCAATGCCCCTTGGCACTGATGGAAAGAGTCCAAATGACTTCAGTGGACTTTGGATCAGACCCACCGTTATGTTTCTATTAGAACCAAAAAATAAAGTGAGAGTCCCCTGTTGTGCGATCTTGGCCAACACTGGTATGGTTACTGGGGACTGAATTGAGGAAGCTCCAGACAAAAACCATGAGACTCTGTAGCTAGTGTTGTGTCTTTTGCTCTTTATGCAAAAAAAGTAATAGGAAGCAACTACCTGGGTACAGTGGAGTCCAAATAACTATGCAAACTATATACAGCATTCAAGGCCTAAACACATAAATTCATTACTGTTCTGGCAAGTTTCTAAATACAGAGGGCTTATGGACTTTTTAGAGGAAAGCTATTCAAGTCCTAAACACAATACTCTTCTCACTTTAATGTAAAAGAACATTTAAAATGATGCAAATACATTATTATCACTAAATATATGATCTGTTAAAAGTTAAGTCTGAGAAGTGGATTATGACTTTCCTCTGGATACTGTCTTTTAGACATCATAATAGCCCTTTCTGGTGTAACTGTATCAGCAAAATCTTCCTTCTCTGTAGTGTTAGGGTCACTTGTGGTAGAACCAGAGACATGAGCTCACTGGTACCATCACAAGTCAGTATATGATATGTACTGTAGGCTCAGTTTTTTCAACAGGCATCAGTGAAATAGAACATCCTGCTGAACTTGTGCTCAAAAAGATGGTTTATGTATCTTCTCCATGACATGTGTGTTGCCTCCTCTACCTAATGAAAAAGGGGACCAGTCTGTGATTCAATCACTCAACGTTTCCATAAATTATCTCAGCAGGTATCTTGAAACTCTTGGGAGGAGTTTTGAATTCAATTGTCACAATCTATTCAGGAACTCTAGTCCTTGAAGACAAGAGTCAACACTTCTACGATCTGTGCTGAATTAGTTCAATTTATACAGAAAATTTCTGTCCATTTAGAATAGGCATCTACTGCAATCAAAACATGTGTCCCATAAATGGCCCAAAGTAGCCCATGTGGATTCTTTGTGAGGGTGTAAATAGCCACCCCCAAGGAGGCAAAAGGAGTCCACTTAGGCATTAAATTGTAATTGCTGATAAGCTTGATGTTATTTTGCTACTTTCTGTATTTGTGTATCTAACTCTGGTCAGTAGCCAGCATACAAACTCATGGCAAGGACATTCATTTTACACTTTCCAAGTGGCCCAGATGAAGAATGCAAGACCAAGATTCATAGAAATAATCATATTGGTACCACACATTGGATAACTTTGGTCAGAAAGGACTGTTATGTATGTATCATACAGTTGTTTGAACCTCCACCAACTCACTATGATCCCATCCACCGTAGCCAGCACTGGATCATTTTTAATTTCACATTATACCATGGCATTTATCATCAGAGGAGTGGGGAGACAGGAGTCAGTTTGTGTCAAATAGGACATAACAATGGTCTGATCCCCTTCTTATCTTCCACTTCCAATAGCAAGCAACCAACATTTGCATGTTGGTTGGTACTTTTGAACTCAGTATTATAAAAGTGAACACACTATAATATTACCCAGCTCTGTAACCATGCTGCCAGAACTTTTTTCAATGAAAATTTGAAAGTAGAATTTGATGATCTGTAACAAGAATAAATTGTTTCCTATACAGATATTGGTGAAACTCTTTAACTCTCCAACTGAATTCAAATCTTGCCTATCAATTTGAACATAGTTACCATCTGCCAAGGTAAGAGATTTAGAAACAAAAGCAATAGTCCTTTCGATATGAACTTCCATCACATGGGAAATTACTTTTTCTGTTACACTGGGGGAAGTGTCAGAAGCTAACTTTATAGTAAAAAATATGTTGAAACATGTAGGGTTCCCTTCAGAGAATTGCAGCTTTTTGGTATGCTGAGTTGAATCAACAACAATTCTGTCCAGTATGTGAAAGTTATTGTACCAGATGTAACACTGTTGGTGTAGTGGGCCAGAAGCCCTGGTAATAATAGAACATCACCAGAAAGTAATGCAATTATGAGACATTAGCTTTGTCTTGCTTTCTTCATGGATTGGTATTACCCATAGTATCACAGACCATCACAATGATGAGTGCTAAGGACTCAAGCTCCCATATATTTACTGTATCAGAATTACCAGGTGAGAATCACCAATAGGGAGAGCATTTGGTTTGGACACTCGAAGAGCACACGATGAACCATGAACATAAGTAATGACCTCGCAAGTTATCAGCTGTCACAGCTATTGGAACATATGCAAGGTGTTACGCATCAGGATTTTCAACAAGGTTCCCTCTAAACTGCATGGCAGCACAGCCCCATAGCTGCTTAATGAGCCCTGCCTACCCAGGGGCTCACTGTTTTGCCTACAGAGCTGCCTGGCTGTGAGGGGAGCACTTCTCCTTCAGCTACAGCAGCAGTTCCCTGTAGTTCCATGTTGTTCCTTCATGCACAGAGCCCTGCCAAGTTGCTGCGTAGTTTAGAGGGAACCTTGTTTCATACTTACACCCCCTGGAGAAACATTGCAATGAGTAAGGTGATTATCTGGTGGCTGTCCTGTTGGATGTTTCACACTATGGTTCTTTGCTTATTTAGACTAGGCAACCACTTTAAATCGAGTTTCTTTTACATCATCTATGATCATAAATATGAATGAGCATGTCCACCCCTTTTTCTTATTTGCACTTCCACACTATGAATGTTTCAGTGCCCCATTTCTTATAGGGTACCACCTTCATTACCCTTATTCTTATTAACATCTATGTCAATGAGTTCCCATAGCAACTTTAGGTTATTACAGAATTCCGCACAATTTTACTATTAGGCATCTTGCAGTATTAACTCACACCATGCAGTATATTTTCCAGCATATTGCTGCACAGTTTCCAGAACATCAGCACTTAAATCTTTTACTATACTCTTGTAATTTACTGACCCAGGGTTATCCCTCAGTCAACTAGTCAAGTCAAACTGTTTTAGGCCAGAGGAAATTGCTCAAAGGTCTAAAACCTATACCCTTATGTTGCATCCTTATCTTACTTATCCTTAACCCACAATTTATACCCATTAACCACACATAGATTAACTGCAAGCAAGAACAATTCTATGAATACATAATCCAGTCACATAATTATATAACCACATCAAATGATTACCGTTTTATGATTTATGCAACTTTTATTTTAATGATATGGCTACAATATGTAACTCCATCTTTAAACAAAAAAGATATGATTTTTTTCACTCTGAGCCCATACCTTAGGCAGCTTCACAAGTGACTTTCAAAGGCTCTTAGGTGCTCTTCCTCACTAGCTCCAATGAGCACTATACTGTCCAAATAATAGAGAGTGTGAGGAGTATCCTGCAATATGTTGGTCATGGCTCATTGCCAAATAGAAAGTGAGATAATGAGGTACTTGCTGTCTGTCATCAACCTTCATATATATGTAGGCTTAAACTAGATTAGTCTTGGAGAAATGGAATGAATGAAGTAAGCACATCCTATATCTAGATGCAAAACCAAGTTAATGGTAACCTTTAAGTCACTTCAGCTATGGACACACATTTTCATTACAGATAGGGATGTTGCCTTTTGCTTCAGTTACATTTTGATAAAGTTCCAGAGTCCAGAAAATGCTGAAGTTCTACCTCTAACCTTTGGGCATATCACAAGAGGTACTGCACAAACCTGTAGTATTTAGAAATTGTACCACATTCTTTGCTTTAACATGAGTTAAGATTCCAATGTCATCCTGAAAGACATCAGCTGCCTTGTCCAAAAGTTCAGCTAATTTTTATTTTGGGTAGGATTCCTAATTATTTTTAAAACCTGCAGCATTTTATGCTTTGCTAATCCCACTGAATCTCTCAGCCACTATCTACCAAACAACAGCAGGACTCCTTTCTTTGCAACACAGAGGTTTAGCATATATCCTTGCAGTTATATGTTACATTCACTATAATAATGCCCCAGAGTGCAACACTCTCCCCAGTACAATTTTAGTAATACTGAGATTTTCTGCAACTTCACCTCTTTAAATGTCTCTAATAACCCTGCTGTGAAATTACAGAAACAGCAGACTCTGACTTAAGCTCAATTTTAAATCTTACTTCTTCTACTCGAAAAGAAACCACCTAACAACATTGCATTTGTCTTCTAAATAAAAAAAGCAAGTTATAGAATTGCAGTCACATTCTCATACTCCATGTTGTCATCCATGAGCAATGGGTGAACCTAGGACTGGGGAAAGCAAATCCCCCATTCTCATCTGTAATGGGGTCCACCCATTTGTAGGCACCCCTCTGTGGCTGAGGGGTGTTGGGTAAGCTCTTTGCCTGGCCATTTGGTACTTCATAGCTCCCTGGGTCACTTCCCCCGGGTGCTGCCCTGTCTGATCATCACAAGGTTCTGAGGCTAGGATCTCACTAGCCCTGACTGTGGTGCTATCAGTTCTTGTATTCAACTGGTGGCCAGTCTTCAGGCACTGGACCTGGGCCTCACCCAGGTCTAGAGTTCAGCTTACACTCAGAGCTGTCCATAGTGCTGCTGTTATCCCAGTCAGTATATAGAACTGCCTGGGTCAAGCTCCTGTGAGGAACTGCCAGGCCCTAGTCCAGCAGCTTCTTTTATACTGAACTGCTGGGCCCTGATTGGTCGCCATGGAGACAGCCACTCTATCCTGCCTGGAGGACCTCTCTTCTGCTCCTCTCACTGGGATGGGGTGTGTCAAGGCCTCCAGTCTCCTGTAGGGGGTATCGGGGTCTAGTCCACCCCATCACAGCATCCCTTCGATCTGAGGCTCCACCCCCAGCTGCCCAGGGCCCTGTAGGAGCCAAGCACCCTCCACTGTATGGGCAGACCACCCCTCCTCAAGCAGGTGGCATGTGCTCCCAGACTTCACCACTCCACCCAGCCCAGGAGTATGAGGAAGAGGGAGAGCAGGCAGCATGTTGCCCCAGCCTTCTCTGGAGCATGGGGAGGGTGGATCCCCCAGTCCTGGAGGGCAGGCAGTTCTCCTGGATCTGGAGCATGAGCAGCGCCTGGCCCCAGGCTCCCCAGCCTCAGGAGGGCTGGTGGCATAAGCCCCAGACTCAGAGGAGCTGAAACCCAGACAGCCCTGTGAGACTGAGGAAGATGCATTGAAGAGGAGTAGCAGCTGGGGCAGAGTGTGGTTGGAGCTAGGCTGGCAGTTTGGAAAGGCATTGCCTTTCCCTGTCTCTCATACCCGCCACGCATGTTGCCATCTGCTAACTGAAGATATTAACATCATGCAATAGAAAGAGGTGTGGCAAGCATAGGAGATTGACACTGAGGGGCATCCAGATGCCCCCGGATGGACAGAAATAGAAAGGCCAAGCTCTCTACACTGGAAGCAGAGGGGCGGCATAGGAACAGGAAGTATAAAAAGGTGGGTCTGGAAGCTCAGCTGGGTGCCAGCTGCTGAAGCAGTCAGATGCCTCTTGTGTTTCCCTGTGTTGGAAGACTGCCACAGGCTCTGTGATACTGAGGATACTGACTGCTGGAGCCACCTGTGTACCAAACTGCCAGTGGCCTTCTAACCACAGCCCCCTAGATTGTGCTGAGTGCTCAGCCCCTTTGCCAGAGTCTCCTAGAGTTTGGTGGTGGCTCAGCTGCTTTGCCAGAGCCCCAGTTCCTCAACCCTTACCTGCTCTGCCTTTCCTGAGGGTTTAAGCCCTGGAGTCAGCTAATTCCCCCCCTGTCAAGTCTGCTGGTCCTAGGTGTAACAGTAAAGAGGCATGGCCACCCCGGAGATTGACAGCAAGGGCCAACCCCACGATATATATGCTGACATATGCTGTTGCCACTTATGCTAGAAAACTGTAGAGAGGACTCTTACAAGGGCAGGGGGATGAACAAGGAAACCTAATGTGTATTTTCCATTTCTTACTTCTATAACTCTCCACCTCTGTGAAATACAGACTGAGAACTAATCACTCTCTGAAAATGGACCAGGAAACTCAACTTAAAATAGCTTTTGTAGGGTCATTTTCTCCTTCGGGAAAAAAAACAAAACAAAGCTGTAAAGGCCAACAGTTAAACTGGCTGCACAATGCAGAACCTGTCATTCATTCTTCCCCTTTCAGGGAGAAAGATGTAGTGATGAGAAGAAGCAGAAGTTGAGATTTTTCACCTATAACGAATGTGCGGTCCCTGAGAGGAATCCAAAGCAAATCCCAAAGATCTTAGGATGTCTGCGTCATATGCCTGCCTTCCTCATGCTGTCCTGTTCCCCACCCTCACATTTCTAGGTATATGACTGACATGGGAGCCAAGCTGACACGGGCTCCCTAGTCACATCTCGACAGTGGAAGAGACTATAAAAAGGGCATTCATGCTGCAATGAACAGTGTTAATTTATGTTGCAAACACAAAGATTGTTGCTATGGGAACATGTCATCCCCTTTCTGACTGCCCACTTCCTGCAACAATGTAATTTAATATTATGTTGCTACCTTGGAGGGGCTGCTTCCGGCTACATGGCAGGAGTTACAGGGCAGATAGGGACTGTTCCTTGGGACTGTACTACTGTGAACAGCGTGTGTACTTGCCCCTGTGCCGTGAAGAGAATGTAAGCATATGGTCTATATTTTGAAGTTTCACATTAAGAAAAATCAAGCCTACAGAAATAATTCAAGGTTCATGCTCACTGTGGTTGCAGATGCAGTGAAAGAATTGGTTCTTCCTAAATAGGCTGCACCTATATTTCTATTTTAGAATGTGCTTCAAATAGTCACTTTCTATCATGCTGTATAGGGAAAGATATGTAGAACTATAGCTCTTGTGTCTAAGTCTTTGCACTGATCATTTATCCACAGAAAATAAGAGTACACATAAGGCTTACCTTGATAGCAGGTGGGCTGTGCCAACCCCTCCTTTGCTGGACACAAAGGATGGCAGATATCCTATGGTAGTGAGACTGCATCTGTTCCTTTGGATTGAGCATTGGTCCCCTTTGCTTAAATGGATCCAACAGCTGGACACTGAGATCCTTTACACAGAGAAGAGTTTGAAACCCATTTATATAAAGCAATATTAGAGGTACATGCCAAAATGGGGATAGAGAACAGTAATAGTTAAACAGTAAAACAATAGCACAAACCCTTTTTCCACCTCCAAAGAGACCAAAACTTTCCCCCATATCCCTGTCTTCCCCCAAAGCCTCTAATCCTACCCATGGCATACACAGAGAGAGGAGATACACTAGTAGGTGTGGTAGCTGGGCCCCTTGCCTGTTGAGGTGCTGCTCCTTGACCACCTGGCCTTCAATTGCCATAGAGCACCCATGCATCTAAGTCCAAGATGCTCGCAAATCCCCATCTAGCAATGTCCATTATCGTCCTTTCTCCAGGCTTAGGTACCCTCACCTAAGGTGCATCTACACTGCACCCATAGGTCGAAATAAGAAACACAATTTGAGCTATGCAAATTGCATACCTTATTTCAATCTAATTTCAAAATAGCTTATTTAAAAATTTGGCACTGTCTACACAGCATTAAATTTCAAAATAAACCACTGTTCTGAAATGTCCCTTAACCCTCATGGAACAAGGGTTACAGGGATGTCAGAATAGCGAGCCTGTTATTTCAAAATCTGTTTCAAAATAATGAGCTGGTTCAAAAGACGCAGAATAGCTATTTCGGGATACCTCAGGTATCCCAAAATAGTGCCATAGTCTAGATGTACCCCTAGAGAGCAACAATGTTCTCCTTCTCTCCACAGAGCCCCACCCAATTGTGCACACTACAGCCAAGAGGACTGGACTCCTCCAACTTTTTACCCATCTAGATTGTTGAGCCTCCGGGAATGAGTTGGTCACACATAAGCTCCATCTGCTGATTTGTTACAATACACTTGTCGCAGAGAAGTGTCTAGGTGGTTTTTCAGATCAGTCTATAGGATAGATTTTTAACTCCAAGCAGAATTCTTTGGTAGGTAAAACTACAGCTTCTGCATTTAGCATGCATCTTGTGTACTCTCAGTGATGAGAAAGCTTAGTTTTGAATAATGAATTCTGCCCAAGCCACAAGCTCTCAGTCTTTTCCATATAAATTACTGATAAATTGGTACTACAGATCTAAACAAAGAGACAGAGAAACTGACAGCTTCTCCTCACAATGTTGACCTCATTTTGCAGATGCTAAGACTCACAAACTATCCACATTCTTACTATTTTCATTAAGGACAAACATTGTTTTACTTCTCATTACTATTTATTGGCTTTTCAAGGACATGTTTGGGTTCTAACTCCAAATAAAATCATTTCCCTTAAGGGGTAGTGCTGATTTGTCACCTCACGAAAGGGTAAAACATTGGAGAAGAATACAGCATCGGTTAATTTATTTACAAGTCCCTGCTTCAAGTGATTAATATCCATCTGAACCACAAGGAATCTGCTTTCAAGCTTTTTGTCTATTAAAAATGTGGCAACATTCCTTTGAACATACACTTGTCAGATATTCACAGTAATTCTCCCGTCTACAGCATGTTTGAAAACCAGTGTTTTACTGCTCTTAAAATTATATGACTGTCTTTCATCACATTGAAATTGTCTTTGGGCCAAAATCTTTGGTCTTTGATGTTCCATCCTTAAGATCCAATAGTGTGGTTTACTCCCTTAATCCAAATTTACTCTTTTAGGGTATGTCTACACTGCCACCCTAGTTTGAACTAGGGTGGCTGATGTAGGCATTTGAACTTGCAAATGAAGCCCGGGATTTAAATATCCTGGGCTTCATTTACATGTTCCTGGGCGGGCACCATTTTTAAATGCCCGTAGTTCGAACTACCTGCCCGCGGCTACACACGGCACGGACTAGGTAATTCGAATTAAAACTCCTAATTCAAACTACCGTTATTCCTGGAATAGGAGGAATAATGGTAGTTCGAATTAGGAGCTTTAATTCAAACTACCTAGTCCGTGCCGTGTGTAGCCACGGGCAGGTAGTTCGAACTACGGGCGTTTAAAAATGGCGCCCGCCCGGGAACATGCAAGGAAGAATAACGGTAGTTCGAATTAGGAGTTTTAATTTGAACTACCTAGTCCGTGCCACGTGTAGCCGCGGGCAGGTAGTTTGAACTACGGGCATTTAAAAATGGCGCTCGCCCAGGAACATGCAAATGAAGCCCAGGATATTTAAATCCCGGGCTTCATTTGCAAGTTCGAATGCCTACATTAGCCACCCTAGTTCGAACTAGGGTGGCAGTGGAGACATACCCTTACAGAGCTAAATCAGGACCCTATTTCCCTATTTCAAGCACAAGCAATTGTGTTTAATAGTGTTCATGTATGTAGTAGGGGAAGAATAATTCTTCAGAAATTGCCAGGTGAAACTCTATGGCCTGCGTCATGCAACGGGTCAGATTAAAATGATCACAGTAGTCCTTTTTGTCATTAGAATGTATGTGTCAGATCTTCAGCTGGTATTGTTTGGTATCACCCTGTTAGAGTAACCAGCAGGTCACATAATCTTCATCTGAGTGCTTGCAACTCTGAGCAGCACAGTAGAAGACAAGGGACTTTGCCCTGTGGCATGGAGCTTTCCTCTGCAAGGACCCTAAGCAAGAGCCCAACCCACTTTCTCAGACATTAGTTTTTTACAGGAACTGTGGGCTCATCTTAATATGCTGTGTGATCAGAACGCAGCTCTCCAGATCCAGGTACAAGCTGAAGCAGCATCTTCTGTAAACTCAACTCTCTGAAAGCCTAAGTTGCCCCTACCTGATAAGTTTGATGGGGATCGTGCCAAGTTAACCAATGTTGGCTCCAAGTCCTGTTGGGGCCACAGTCAGTACTGATCCATAGGGTATGAATGGGTTTAGTACTGAGTATGCTCAATGGAGATACCTTGAAAGTGAGTGTTTCAGATGGGTCCAGTCCAGATGGGTCCAGTCCTGTCCATGAATAATTTAAGAACTTTGTACAGACACTGACAGATAGTCTTCAGTGTCTCTTCAATTACACTATTCAACTGCTGCTGTCCAGAATTCTACCATCTCATGGGGCTCCCAATTGCGCTACTAGGTCCCAAATCAATGTAAGTTGAACAAGCCCAGCCAGGCCCCACCTTTGCCCTGACAAAGAGAAAACTCTCACTGAGCATTGTGGTTGGGCCTGTATTGTTGCATGCCCAGGCACATTTCAGCAGGGTGCCTAGCCAAAGACTAGGCTATCTCTGGGTCATGGAAGGCCCAAGTACATTAAGTGGGCTAAGGGTGGTTTACACTCCACTCCTCCTCACAGCATACCATGTTGCTGCCTGTCTGCCAGAATCTTGGAAATCCTTAACCAGCACACTACCCTGCTGTGTCTCCCCCTTCCACTTAGACAACTTTTTTATTAACAACTAGGAATTCATTAAGGAGTATAGATTTCCCATTCTTTGCAAGGATTCCCCTACTCTTGTCACGGTCACTGATGAGTCACTTCTGTCTTCAAGCCCCTTCATACATCAGACAGTCCCCCTTGGAGATTGCTACTCTTGGTGGTCACCAAAAGATCTTGCAACGTGGAATCCTCCATGCTCACCAATTATCGTTTATGTCCCCTGGTTCATCATTCATGACTCCAAATCAGCTAATACTTCTGTAGCGGTTACTAAAAACAGCCACAATGTGAATCTGCAGGAGATGTGGTCATGATGAGAAAGATACAGTTCTTTCAGTTATGAACCACACAGCCATACTATAGTTGTGTGCACATACACTATGTTACATACAGCAGGGCTGACAGTCTCACTAGGTCGCTGGGCAACGTGGGAGGGGGCCCTCTCCATGTCCCCAGAAGGGGAGGGGCCTTGGGCAAAGGAAGCAGAACTGGGGGCATCCAGACCTCAGCGCTGCCCAGACTATGGTGCACCCCCACAGCTCTCAGCACTGCCTGGAGTGCCCTGTGCAGCACTCTGGCAGAGGTTTAAAGGGCCCAGGGCTCTGGCCACTGCTGCTGCCACAATAGTAGCAGTGGTATTGGGGAGCTCTGGGGCCCTTTTGTATCCCCAAGCAATTGCCCCCTTTAACCTCCCTGTTGGCAAGTTTGGTTACATATAACAACCACCAACAGCCGAGAAAGATTCAACAGCAATATAGGTGTTACCTGCTTCAGAAAACATCTTTGCTATTTTCTGTACTTAGCACAAGAAAAATTGATGCTATGATGATCATTCCTGTGCATTGTGCCTTTGCCGTTTCACCTGGTGATACTCTGGAAAGACAACTCACTGATTGAGATATAATCTATTCATGGGGGCACTTCTGGACAATTGCTCTTATAGGCTGATTTCTAATTCTACTCCAGCGGAGCCACTGAATAACTTAACCGGCATCCTGCAAAGCGATAGTGCTAACGCATAGCCAGCATGTAAGTAAGTGACCATATTAAGGGACTCAGAGCAATATTTAGTGCAGCAACCTGTGAAATACCAGACAAAACATATATAACCCTCATTGCTGCTCTCATGAATTCACTGTCCTTTAAGGTGAATTTATTTTTTCAGACTGGTGGTCCTTGCATAGGCAGAAAGTCTCATGGGTATTCCAATTTTAATCATGGGACTACTTATGCCGTGCCAACAATTATTCAGTACACTCCTTCCTATGGAGTTTTAATGCAGGTATAATGAATCACTATGTTGCTACTCTGCAATGCTTTGCAGATCTATATGCACCATATGCACAAAGGATGAAAAGTAAATAAATGTATGCTGTACTCATTCTTATTTGTGGATATTAGTGTTATTTAGTAATACCTTCCCCTGGCAAATTGACTCACTGCGCAAAATGCACAAGAGTACTTTAGAATAGAGCCCATTATCACGCCTACTGCTGAAAATCAAAGTGCTGTTACTGCTTTTCACAAGGAATAACTGCCAGTAGCATTTTCCATTCTGCAGTGTATCAAAAATGTACTCCCACCATGAGGCTGGCAATTCAGACAAGCTAATGAACATGAATGCATGACTATCATATTATTCTATAACGAATACATACAATGAGGTGCATCAGTTTATGACCAGAATATTGTTTCATGGGACCTTTTCACTTTAATAGGCCATTGTACACATCCTGAACAATAGGATTCCCAATTCTGTTTGGTACCTTTAAGCACTATTGTAATACAAACAGCACCCAGATTCATATTTACAACCGGGTGAAATTTTTCAACCAACATTTTTGGTTGAACATTTTAAATTTAGCAACACAAACATTTTGTGAATTCAGGTCAATTTTGCCAAATTATTTGGGTCAAAAATTCTGAACAAAAAATTAATTTGCAATAGATATGGTAATCTCCTGTAATAGCCTTGAAAAACCTTAATGAATTACATTTAATTATCTTTGAAGCCCACTCTAATAAATTAATAGTTTATGCATTATTCTTGGTTGGGCTTGGACTTGGTGGGGCTGATTTGTGGTGTTTAGGAAACTCCATGAGGGCAGGGGAGAAGCAGGGTTGGAGTGCATTTGGGAGAGGGGAAGGGATGAAATGAGGTGGGGCTGGATTTGGGAGAAAGGGGCGGAATTAGGGTGGGGTGGGACAGAGCAGGGGTGGAAAGAAGCAAGGCAAGGGTCTTGAAGGGGCAGAGTGGAGGCATGGGCTGGGGTGCAGGAGTGGGTCCAACACCCCTCAGTTAGAGAGGAAGTTGGCACCTATGGTTGGGCATGTAATCTCTCTATTGGGGAGAGACATGATGTGAACCCTGGGAAGTCTTCTGAACTTCAAAAAAACTATAAGAAACAATGTGCCAGGATTTTCAGGACAGTGTCAAGACAATTGCCTGGGGAAACTCCATAGGGACTTGAATGCAAACTTTCCTACCTCTATCACAAATCCTGTCTTTTGAAGTCACATACTGAGGAGAGGGCCACTGTCTGCTGATAACATGTTCCCAGAAACTGAAGATCAAAGGTTCCATCTGAATGAAGGAAAGACTGAACTGCTCCATGAAGGTGCAAGTTCTCAGCATAGGTTATTATAAACATGCAACCATAGAGGAAAACTAGCCAGCACACATATACCCCATTGTAGTGTTTGGACAGCTGATTCCTATCAACCTTCAAGTTGGAGGTTAATCTCCAGTAAGCTTTTAATGTTTATGTAGGTTCTTTTACTATTTAATATGTTCTCTCTAATGATTTCACCTTAAGAATAAATGTACATGTTTATAAGTTACCACATAGCCCTTTATAAGTGCTGCCTATTACAGCTGTTCATAGCCTTCAAAGACAAAGCAAAGCACAGACGCAGGATTGTTTAGGCAGTCTGTCTTGCTGGGGATATCACAGCATTGGATGAAATTGTGCATTCTGAAAAAAAACCATCAGAAGGGAGAGATTTCATAATTGAGGTAAAAAGCTGGTTGTCCCAAGGATCTGTACTGGGACCTGTGTTGTTCAACATATTCATAAACAATCTGAAAAATGAGGTATAGTAATTACTCGTTTAACACGTGCCCACTTAACACATTTTTGCAATAGCACGATTTTTTATTAGGGAACATTTTTCGAATAACATGATTGTCCCCGAAATAACACGAAAATAATCAAGTGGCGGACTACTTCACGCAGTGATATAAGTTGGTGAAAATCGTGGTAATACGCATGAGCAGATGAACACGCGTGGTCGCAGCACTCCTCCACTCACTCACGTGTTTATCTTTGTGTTTTAACAAATCGCTGCGACTTGTGTTGCTAGATATCTTGCGGTGCTAGATATCACCAAGGTGATCAGCAGTGAAATCCAATGATGTGGATGTCACCAGGCCCACTGCTGGGAGGTAGCGGGGTTGGGGGACAAAACAGGCAACTTCCTTAGGGCCTGGTGATTGAAAAGGGCCCAGGGCTCCCAGTCACTACCGTCACCACTGCTGCAGTGCCCCAGGCCCTTTAAATTGCCACTAGAGCACCAAACAGCATGCTCCATGTGGTCCTGAAGGCTGCCTGGGGGAAGCCCACAGCATGGCACGCTCTGGGTAGCCCTGTGGCCTGGCTACCCCCATCCCTTCTGCCTGAGGCCCCTCCCTTTCCAGGATCATAGAGGTGGGCCCCACCCACCTTACCCAGGCAAGGCTGTTGCCCCCTTGGGGGTCACTAAACCTCTGATTACCAGATGCTAGAACTGACCTACAGGGAATGAGTTACTTGACAAGTATTGCCCTGTTCTGTTCATTCTCTCTGAAGCATCTGGTATTGACCAGTGTCAGAAGACAGGATACTGGGGTAGATGAGCCATTGGTCTGACTCAGTATGGCCGTTCTTATATTCTTATGAGAGATACACAGGTCTCTACCCAAAGAGGTAACAGCTGAGAGCTGGAAGTTTAGAAAAGGGTGTCCTTAAAAGATGACTGAGAGGGAATACAGATGCAGTGGCCCTGAACTGTGACACACATAAGACAGCACATATCAGATCTACGACAGTGTGAATTGCTGTAAGTGCCAGTAACAGGGAAAGCAAATACTGTCAAAGGTAAAAGCAAGGACAAGAGTGTCTCAGAAGAGAATAGCAAAAAGACAAGAGAAAATGAATTCTGAACTTCTGAACAACAGTCAGTTAGTTGAGCTATGCAAAGAAATGCTACTCAACACTAAGGAATGGCTGATGCTGATGCAGGTTGATTTGCTATCTTCCGATGACCAGAAGAGAAATGATAGTCCAGGTTACGCAGGGGGAATCTTGGCCTCAACTTCCAGGATGTAATAGGCCACAAAGAAGCTGACAGGCAGAAATCATGTTCCATTGCAATCAAATGCACCATTGCAATTGGAACTGTGTGCTGATTGACAGGGCAGGAGAAACTGCAGCTGGATCGGGACAGAGTATGTCTGGAAACCCAGCTGCACAATGAGAGAAAGGAGTACAAGGAACATCAGCATTAGCACAAGATAGACAAACTGTGTTAGGACTGCAATCAGGTATCATTCCCAGTGGGTGGCAGAGACTCCAAATAACTCTTATATTTTAGGAATGGGGGCTGATATGGATATGTTTCCATTTGCTTTTGAAATCTGGCTCTAGTGCTGACTGGGATAAAAGCTTTGGATATTTCCACTGGTATGGACAAATATTATGATTCCAGTAAACCAAGCTTTGCTAGAAAGTTTAACAGCCCCTTAAATGTATGGGAGCAGGTTTTTGGGCATTCAGAAAAAGGACATGACCTATGCTTAGATGTCAACTCAAATTAAGGGTTAACTAAGAAAATGAGTTACCACAGTCAGTGAGGCTTATGAATTAATAGAGTTAGAAGAATTCTATAAACTCTGCCATCCCACCCCAGATTAATGGACAAACCCCCTAGAGATGTGAACTCTAGCTGAGAAATGGGAAGCCCTTATGTAATCAGAAGGCCTGAGTTTGATAGAAAACTGAACAGTGGTTGAATGAGATAATGAGATTGGAAGACAAGGATTGGGCCAGAGCTTGAGGGTTGGGGGAATATCTACTCCAAGAAGTCCTGGAGCATGTGTTCTCTAGGTTGCCAGCAAGCTCACTTTCTTTCGGATTGCTCATTCCACCCACTGAGGCCAAGTGCAGTGCTGGGAGAGCCAGCTGCACCCCATCCTTACACAATTAACTGAGAGACCGAATGTCCACATTGAGGGCTCACACATCCAGTCTGTGGAAGGCATGCAGTGTCTATATGAGCCATTCACATGGGCCTCCTCCCCCACATTTGTACCTACGCTCCAGGGTGCAGATCCATTGGACCACCAATAGGAACACCAGGTGGTAGCTAATGGGGAGATATTCATTAGGTGGAGATATACTGGGACTGCTGAGACTGTTTAGCTCCATGTTGTGTAGCCCCCTCAAGTCTCTCAGAGTATGACTACACTACAGGACAAAGTCGAATTAAGATACGCAACTTCAGCTACGTTAATTGCATAGCTTAAATCGAAGTATCTTCACTCGGCTTTGGGTGCTGCCTACACTGCAGGAAGTCGAAGGAAGAACGCGTTTTCTTCGACTTCCATTACCCCTTGTGAAAGCAGGGTTACTGGCATTGACCAGAGTGCCCCTCTCACTTTGAATTAGTTGTCTTCACTAGACCTGCTAATTCAAACCCTAGAAGATCAACAGCAGCAGTTTTGATCTTCCTCTGTAGTTTAGACATACCCTCAGGCTGTGAAATGTGGGTTAAAGTTCCTGGAGTCAAAGCCTTTGCTCTACCTACAGCAGATTTCTAGAGACCCTGGGTTCTGGGCCACAGGTGTATTGCCAGATACTCCCTATTCTTTGCTTTTGAGGAATAATACTATGGTTTTAAAAGCAGTAAAGGTAAATCACACACCCCTTGCTGCTAGTTAGCTCCAGAGCAAGAGACTGTGTTAAATACAAATGAAGTAGCTGACAAGGAGGGGATGTGTGTGATATGTGAGTCCCCACTCCTCCCAGTATCCAAAAGGAATCAAATTATTTCCCTTATGCATCGAGGAGAAGGAACAGGAGACACTCTCCTGCCCATGGGAAGGAAGGAGACACTGCCATTTATTTCAGAATAAGCTATTCCGGAAGAAATACTCCAAAATAGCTTATTTTGAAATAGTACATCTATGTAGCTAAAGCTGATTGAAATAGCGCTGAGCTATTTTGAAATAGAGCATCCACACTGATTGGACGCTAACTCGCATTTAAGGCCACCTGGAACCACTTCAGGCAGGGCATCAGGACAACAGTTGCTTCCTGGAACTGATGCCTGAGGCTATCTGAGGCTCGTGCTTAAAGGGGATCCCCTGTACAGCCGTTTCTCAGACTTTTTTCCTTTGCTTGTCTCCTTGAGAGACAGCAAAGCCTTTTCTTTTGTCTGCTGTGGTTGTCCTTGCAGACACCTCAGCAATCTAGCCATGGAGCTGGAGCTGCCTCCGGGCAGTCGACGGCTATTGCAACGTGCGCTGCACCTCATGCAGCAGTTTCTGCAGGCTGCCTCCCAGACCCTGCAGGAACCCAACCCCCTGCTCTGCTTGGAGACCCTCCTCACCTCTCTGAAGGTGCAGCTCATACTGCTGTATCCTGCCTGCCCTCCCCTGCACACTGTGCACTCCCTCTTTTGGTATCTGGACACCAACTGGAGAGACTAGCTCATCATGGAGTGGTGGGGTGACCAGCTGTGGCTCCAGAATTTTCAGATGAGGAAGGAGACCTTTCTGGAGCTCTGTGAGTGGCTTGCCTCTGCTCTCAGGTGACAGGACATTCACAAGAGACCCACCATCCCCCTCCAGAAGCAGGTCGCCATCGTCCTCTGGAAGCTTGCCACGCTATACGGCTACTGATCCATCGGGAACCAGATTGGCATGGGGAGATCAGCCATCAGGGCCCTGCTCATACAGGTATGGTGCTCTCAGGCTATTGTCCCAGGAGGGGGGTAGACTGCTGGAATGGGTTCCATAGGGAAAGGCAGTTGGAGTGTGGGGGTGATGCCATCATCACCAGCTTTGCTGATATGGGTTTCTCCAACTGCGGGGGAGCTATTGACGACACCCATATCCCCATCCAGGCCCCCGATCACCGGGCTTCTGTCTACATCAACTAGAAGGGGTACTTCTCAATGGTCCTGCAGGTTGTCATGGACCACCAGGTCCAGTTTACAGACATCTGTGTTGGGTGGTTGGGCCGCATCTTCCACAATTCCAGCATGTTCTAGAAGCTGCACACCGGAACTTTTTTCCCTGACCGCACCATCAGGTTTGGGGACATGTCCATGTGCATGGTGGGGGACACAGCCTACCCTATCTTTCCCTGGCTCATGAAACCCTGCATTAGCCACCTTGACCACTCCAGGAAACAGTTCAACGCCAGGCTCAGCAGGGCCCGCAAGATCGCTGAGGGCACCTTCAAGCGTCTGAAGGTGCAGTTCAGATGCCTCCTCACCCGACTGGATGTCAAGAAGCAGAACATCCCACATGTGGTGCCACGTGCTATGTGTTCCACAATATTTGTGAGCAGAAGGGGGAGACATTCCTGCCAGTGTGGGGGGCAGAGGCTGACCGCATTGGCAAGGTCTTCAAGCTGCCACGCATGGCTGTTATCTGGCCCATAAAGGGACCATGTGCATCTGGGAGGCACTGAGGGAAAGCTGCTCACAAGGACCCCAGTAACACTCTCCCCTAAGCCTCCCCACTAGGGGCCTGTGCATTGGCTGTTATTCTGAATAACTTTGCTGTGTAGGCATACTCACTGACTTGAAGGGATATTATGACTACTGATGCCAAGATCATGGAAGTGGTTTCACTTTGGTATCTGGACACCAGAGGCAGCACAGAGCCTGGCAATGACAGTGTCTCCAGCCAAAAGCAGGGACACTGAGGCAGCTGTGTTGCACATCCAAATCTCTGACACCCAACCCCAGGTACTTGGGGAGATCAGCCATCAGGGCTACAGTCAGGAAGATTGAAGATTCTCCCATAGTCTGACTGCTAATGGTTTCTGAATGAGTCAGGGGAAGGAAGTTCTGTTCACATGGAGGTGGCCATCATCACCAGCTATAGTTTTTGTCAGGGAAGGCACGACACCATCCAGGCTTTGATCACCTTTTTCCATACTAGAAGGGTTTCTCCAAATGGTCCTGCATCTACACTGGCCAAATTTTGACTCTCTTTCAGGGCCCATCGTGGGAGGAGGAAGAAGGGTTTGAACTTTTTCATGCTCCGCAGTGGAAGAGCAGATGCATTCCATGGCATGGTGGACTTTTCCAGGACCTCTGGTATCCAGGAAACACAATCTGACATAGCCTCAGGGTGGGAATGCACCTGAGCTGTGCAGGAACACTCCTTCTCCTGCCCATGTTAAGAAGAGCAGACCATCCTGTGAGATGGGCAGAGAATAAGACATTGGCATTGGGAGGTTTCAAGAATACCTGCTACCCTCTCCCTATCTGCCATACACTGAGGAAAGCTGCTCACAAGGACCTAACACTCTCTCCCACAATTGGCTGTTGAAATAACTTTGCTGTGTAGGATCTACTGACTTGAGGGAATACTTCTGATGCCAAGGCACACCACTACACTCTCCCTCCAGGGAGAGGCCTGAGTAAGCAGTGTCAAGCAGGGACACTGAGGCAGCTGTGGTGCACATCCAAATCTCTGACACCCAACCCAGGTACTTGGGAGATAATAAAGGAGACTACAGTCAGGAAGATTGTCTGACTGCTTTAATGGTCTGAGAGTGAGAGAAGTTCTTCACCAGGTGACCTGTCTACACCACTCCAAAAGGCCAGCACACTTTTCAGAAAGCAGACTGCCTTCAGAAGAGGCTTTTCATACTTTTCATCTACACCCAAATTTTGGAAAACCCTCTTTCAGAAGAGCCCCTTCCTCGTGGGAGGAGGAAGGGAGCTTCTGAAAGAGCTTGTCTGCTCTTCCGCAAAAAAAAGTGGAAGAGCAGATGCATTCCCTGGAAGCAGTGGAGTTTTTCCAGGATACCTCTGGTATCCAGGGAAAAAACCATAATCTAGACATAGCCTCAGGGTGTGGGGAACAAAAAGCACCTGAGTGGGGTTGCAGGGAATCAATACTCCTTCTCCTGCCCAAAGCAGTTAAGATTAGGAGTCTTTAGACCCTGATCCCAAGGAGATGGGCAGAGAATAAAATTTGGCTATTGGGGAGGTTTGAAGAATTATCCTTGCTTACCCTCTCTGCTATTAAAAGCCATACATGGTTAAAAGCCATTTCACAAAGAGGTAGTCCTAACTCGTTTCTCCCAAACAATTGCTGCTTGAAATACTTTTAGGTAGGTAGGGATCCTCACCCCATTACTGGGGCAGGTACCTCCTGAGAGACAGAGACACACCACATACACTCCTCAGAACCTGGATGGGAGGTCAACGTGAGATAAGCAGGTCTAAGATTTACACCCAAAGGTTTTGGAATAACAAAGGGCTTGTCAGACCTCAGCCACATAGGTTCTGAACACAAATTATATGGGATGATTGTCAAAGGGCACTGTGCAGATCTGAATGATTGATGCTGGCTTTAGTGTTCATTATATATGTGGCACAGTGTTCACTATATATGTGGTCAAAATGTGAAATTATTAAAGGCAGTTGCAGAAACATCTTCCAGGGAATAGATCTGCCAGGAAGTAAGTCAATAGATTCCTCTAGAGTGCTGGTCAAGAACCATGAACCACTTATTTCAGAGGGAGACATCAGATATGGCAATTTCTTGCAATATCCTTAAAATCTTAATCTGTTTTTAGTTTAAATATTTTGTAGTCCATTGTTTTAAATGAATGCTTTATGTATTATTGTGGGGTGGGATTGTATCTAACTTCCCTTGGGGGAGATGTGAAATGAAACCTGGGAAGTATTTTGAAGTTCAAAGGTCTATATTGAATAACGGGCTAGACAAGAATGGATTTTGGGGACAGCATCAAGTGGGTTTTTTTCTGGGGAATGGCTAGAGGGAGGTAGGGTTGCCAGGTGTCCAATTTCGAACTGGACAGTCCAGTATTTGAGCTTTCTGTTAGGGAAACAAATTGAGAAAATATAAATGAGAAAATATAAATGTCCAGTATTTTCTAAATAAGATGTAATGTAGATTGTGATGTAATGTCAAGTGTGTCTGGTATTTTTGATGAAACCATCTGGCAACCCTAGGGAGGTGAAAGCAAAATCCCCCACCTCCAGTTACGGAAAAACCCAGCCTTTTATAGCTACGCACCCAAGGAGAGACCCACTGTCTGATGTAGTCTCAAAGAACAAAGGCCCAAGCTGTCTATGGAAAAGGCTAATTGTTCCTGGGAGTGCTAGTGTTGAAGTAAGGTGATTATGAACTGGTAACCACAGAGAAAGCCCTTGGCAGGGTATAAAGGATGGACTGTGACCAGAGCCCTTTTTAGAATTGGGAGGTGACCCTGGTAAACTAATGCACATAGAGAGAGAGAACATATTAAAGAGAGTAAAAACCTAATGTTTTCACCTTATGAATACATGTGGTTGCTCTCAAGGAGCTGTGTGGTAACTTAACTTCTGTCAGTTACAGCTCCATAGCCTTCAAAGAGAGACCAAAGCACAGCCAGTTAGTCTGGCTTGCTGGCGAGAGCAGTGCAGGCATGAAAGAAATCCCAGTCAAGAGGGAGACAGATGTAACCCAAACACTTTCTGGGTGTGCTGTATTGTCCCATGTAGTGGCAGAAAGAATGAGAGAGCTCTACAGCCTTAACTGAGAGCCAGCAGGCTTTTAGCTCAAGTTGTAGAGGCTCATGCACTAAGCCCCGGAGCTCCTAGGTCCGGTCTCCCTGTCAGCATTACAGAGACATAGGTGTCCAAAAAAAGAAAGGAGACCCCTAAGGAGACAGGAGGCTCAAAAGGGTGCCATTGGTGGAACTCAGAGAGATGAAACATGGGTGCAACAGCCCTGAATTGTGCCATTTTCTTTTTGACATTTTCAAAACAAATTTTTATTTTATTTGAAATGACTTACCTTTGAAGTTTCCTTTAATTTAATTTATTTTTTTTAAATAAATATTCAAAATAAAACTAGGGCTTAGCTTCAGTTTGAACAAAAACATTTCATTCAACCTTTGAGTTGCCAAAACTTGCACATTTTTCCTGAAGTTTTGAGTCAAACATTTTTTCCAGAAACCCCAAGGAACTGAAAAATCCATTATTCACACAGCTGTCCTCAGAACATAGGTTAGATTAGAGGCTCTAGGAAGCACTTCTGCTGGCTCCCTCTGCATTCCTAAGTGCACCATCTGAGGAAGAGAACAGCTTCTCTCTGCCAGTCTCAGGGTCAGCTGCCAATTAAGAGATAATTGCAACTGCTAAGCACTGGCAGGGGGTGTTACTTGCTAACTTTTTTTATCTTTCTGAATGCTAGGCTTTCTGCAAGTTAGTGGAGGTGTATTAAAAAGCACAAAGGAGCATTAGGGTCCCACCTCCCACCAACTTTCACTAGTGTTTAGGCACTTAGCTGTCCTTTGTACCTTTGAAAATCTCCCCTTAGTGGCTATTAAAAGAATTCAATTTACTTCTACCTTTATGATTGTGCTTAAAAACTGTGTTTTGTATTTGTGTTCTCTTTTTGCTCAATACCATTATATTTGTAATTAAAGAAAAGAATCATCGTACTTATTTCTCCATAATTAAAGATAAAAATCTTTCCATTGCAGTGTGTTGTTCAAAAACTTTATTACTGCATTTGTGGAGAGGTTCGGAGATCACTATGAACTGCATTGTTTATTAGTTCAGTGATGCTGCACCAAGGTCACTGGTTCTAAGTTAATCATAAAGACCATAACTCTAGAAAATGTGCATGGAAATCACAGGATTGCCATGTATATATTGACACAGACATTCTTCTGAAATCATTTAGGGGCATCCATTATCGAGAAACTACAATAATTGCGCACCTCATTGACTTCTCCTAAAGATGGTCCAGCAGGAATCAGCATGCACGTAGAAGACTGTTTAAACAATTAAGACTTGTAGCTAGAAAATCACCACTTCTTATTGGACACTGTGGCCGTGTCTAGACTACATCCCTTTTTCAGTAAAGGGAAGTAAATTAGGCAGGTCGATATTGAAAATGAAGCCGGCATTTGAATTTCCCACGCTTCATTTGTATAATGGCGGCCGCCGCTTTGTTTCGAAACGGGGCTTTTTCGAAAAAACCCGGCAGTTTAAATGGGGCATTTTTGACAGAAATGCCCCATTTTGAAAGATCCTGTACAGGATCTTTTTTGACAGAAATGCCCCGTCTAAACTGCTGGGGTTTTTTCGAAAAAGCCCCATTCGGAAAAAAAAGCGGTGGCCACCATTATGCAAATGAAGCACGGAAAAGTCAAATCCCGGCTTAATTTGCAATATTGATGTGCCTAATTTACATCCCTTTACCAAAAAAGGGATGTAGTCTAGACATAGCCTGTTGGTCCTCCCTTCCTGTATAGCATTTCTACCTTCATTTATCTCTAGTGAGAACCTGTCCATCACCAATCCTACAGAGAACAGTAGCTCCTACAAGTCTTCAGTTAGAAAACAAGAAAGTGGGAGAAGTCAGCAGAGGAGCAGTCATTTAGTATTAGTTATTTGATGACTACAGCTATTTAGGGTAGCAAACAATTAAAATGTGGTACTGTTCCCAGGTTGCTACTCAGAACTAACACATCTCCTTAAATTAGGGCTAGAATGCAGCTTTTACTGCCCTAGGTGCCCTCTTGCTGCTCACTGTAGGGGTGTCAACTTGGTGGGACCAGATGCCCATTGCTGTAAATGGTGTCCAATCCAACTAATTTGGCACTCCTTGCTCACTCTGCAGTGATCTTTTTTTTCTGGTAACATGTCCCTCCAGTCAGGTTACCATGTAGCCTGCTCCTTTGAGGATTAGAAAGTCCAACAGGACAACTGGACAAGTTTTCTTGTCAGATAGCATTCAGCCCCTCAGGCTCTGTGTCACTCTACTAGTGACTGGCAGGGGAACCCAGGCCTACCTGTTATACCAGGTCTCAGCCCAGGGACCATACAGACAGGAACCCAGACACTCTGTGCCCATCCTTCTTGCTCTTTTCCTGGGCATCTTCTGTCTAACCCTCCCTAGCTTCTCTTCCCTTGCTCTGAATTTACCATTGGAGCCTTGTGGCTAACTTCACCTCCCCTAGCCTCTTGCCAGACTCCTTACTACAGGGCAGAATCCCAGTGCTTATACTCCCAGGCTGCATCTAGACTGGCAAGTTTTTCCGCAAAAGCGGTTGCTTTTGCGGAAAAACTTGCCAGCTGTCTACACTGTCCGCTTGAATTTGCGCAAGAACACTGACGATCTAATGTATGATCGTCAGTGTTCTTGCGCAAATACAATGACTCTCCCGTTTGGGAAAAAGCCTCTTGCGCAAATGCTTTTGAGCAAGAGGGTCAAATGAACAACTCAGAATTGTTTTGCGCAAAAAGGCCCCGATGGTGAAAATGGTGATCGGGGCTTTTTTGCGCAAGAAACCGCGTCTAGATTGGCACGGTGCCAATCTAGATGCTCTTTTCCGCAAATGCTTTTAACAGAAAAACTTTTCCGTTAAAAGCATTTGCGGAAAATCATGCCAGTCTAGACGTAGCTCCAGGCTATGTCTACACTCGTGGCTTCTTGCGCAAGAAATATGCAAATGAGGCTAAGTGTGGAATATCGCTGAGCCTCATTTGCATACCTAATGAGCCGCCATTTTTGCAGAAGAGGCTCTTGTGCCAGAAGGAGCTGTCTACACTGCCCCTTCTTGCACAAGAAAAACCCTCTTGCTCAATGCCGCTACGCCGATTATTTTCAGGTGAGTCTCTTCCAGGGACTCACCATAGACTCCTTCCTCTATAGTCCCCACCCCCATACTCTGTCAGTTACTTGGCTTTACATTCCTGGCCCAGTTCTTATAAGTAGCACTCTTCATTAACCATGACCCTCTCTCAAGTGATGCTGGGTGACCTCTAATTGGCCTCTCAGGCCCTCATTACCTCTATCAGAGCTGGCAGGGGGAAGGGAGCTATGCAATGTCACATATATCTCACACATTACAGTGGTGATCTGGGCTGGCTGTTAAGTTCAAATGCTCTAGTTTTGCAATTATTATTAATATTTTTCATGCATAATGCACAGTTACACAGGCTGTTTTCTTTACAAATTCTATAATGAGAAAACAAATGCAGTTTTCTTGGAAGGGGCATGCAAGAGGTCAAATTAATATGGACTCAATGTGAGGCATGTGGTGCACTTTGCCCTTCTAGTCAGTGGTTGCTGATCCATAGCATTTAACAGGGTACTTCACCCTTTATAATCCTGATGCATGATTGAGCATCTGCATGTCACACACTTACTACAATACCCATTGCCCAGGGTGTTACCGCAGATTCCCACAGACCTAATTTCAGAGTGTAACCCACACACCTAGTGGGTGTGGTTCACTGTCCCATGTAGTGGCACTTAGACCACTTAGAGCAACAAAAAAGAATGAGTGAGCTCTACAGCCTAACTGAAAAGCAGCTAGATTTATAAATCAAGCTGTAGAGGCTCCTACACTGAGGTTCTGAATTTGAATCCACCTGTGCTCTTCGTTGGCTTGCACCAACACTCCTTTTATGCTTTGCACAGTCATGTATGCCTAGTATAACACAATGCAGCATCTAGGCCAGGATTGCTCTGAATTAGAAGGCAAAATAAAGGGTGCTCATGCACATTTAACTTCAGCATGTTTTGGTTTTGGGGTTCTTAACTTTGCAACCTAAACATTTGCTCACTGTAAGTTTTGGTTTGTTTTTTGTATGTCTATTCAGGGCTTTTGTTAAAGCCTTTAAACTTTTTAAAATGACCTTCACTAGATAATTTGGCTAGGCAGCACCATGAAGTCAGAATTGGAACTGGCTTTGTTTGCCTTCACACTGAAAACATCTGTTGTATGCCTGCAATGGACAGCAGTGCCAGGTTCCCATTACTTCCCATGAAAAAAATTTGTGAAGGAATCAAGGTACTCCTACTTTATAGATTGAGCACTTAACTATGAAGGGTAAGAGATAAATGCCTGGATTTGCACAAGTAGTTATGCACTTAAGTCACCTATGTCCCAGTTTTAGGTGTCACTGATCTGCCAAATTGCCACCTGGCTGCCTCTTAAGACCATAGGCACTTAAACTCACTCAGCACCTATATTCTTGCAGTAAAAGTTTCATTATCACTTCAGTTCCTGCCCCTGGGCATGTGCTGCCAAATTGCCACCTGGCTGCCTCTTAAGACCATAGGCACTTAAACTCACTCAGCACCTATATTCTTGCAGTAAAAGTTTCATTATCACTTCAGTTCCTGCCCCTGGGCATGTGCACTCTAGGTAGCCAGGCACCTATCCTTTGCCTAAGGCCTAGCAATCCACAAACCATGGAGAAGAGAGGTATTCTTCTGCTTAACTCATGTGTAGGGCCCAATGCAGAAGGGGGAACTCAAAGGCCATTTTACTCCACACAAAATAGCCCGAGTGTGGGGAAGCTCTCCCTCATAGCCTTTCATCAAGTGGTTTGTACCTTCCTTTCCCTCCTGCCCCCCAGAAGGTGGGAGACCCCAGTTCAATCCCCCCCCCACACACACATTTCTTGATGAGTAGAAGGAATTTGACTAATAGGTCTCCCCCTTTTCAACAAGTGTCCTAATCACTTAGCTAAGAAATGCTCTGAAATGGGGCTCTCCTATGGAGGTTTTTCCATTGTAGTCAACTAATTAAATCATAATTGAACCAGACAACAAGTAAAAATGACTCTATAGTCCTCTGGTTAGAGAGCTCACCTGAGAAGTAGCACATTCCTAGTCAAATCTTTTCTGCTCATCAGCCAGAGGGGTCTTGAAAAGTTGTAATGAAATCCTTGCCCATTTCCTTCAACTGCTTGCATAGAGTTAGAGAGTCTCCAAGCATACTTACCGGATTGGTCCTAGGGCCTTACCACATGACATAGGTGGCAGAATGCCTATCTACTTCTAGTTTGTGGGTTGCTAGCAGAGACGGGTGCTTCTCTGTTGCTTGGACATAGGCACGTATCTCTAGTGGGGGAGTGGAGTTTAGGACTTACACCTCCCCTCTTTATCTCTCATTGGCTAATCTGCTGGCTTTGGGGATCACATTGTAAGTTGCCTTTCTATGCACATTCCCTGTACTTGGAGCATAGACACCTGACAGACTTTGTGGGCTAAACTTTGCAGAGTTGTTCCTCTGGTTTTGCTAAGCACTTAAATGTTAGGCACAGTAACAGCTAAGCCCCTTTTTTGGATCCAGGCCAATCACTATTGCAGAGCTTTTGCCTCATTCATAGAGAGTGCATTTAATTGTATATTTAAAACTCCTGGAAATATGCATTGAGTTGCACAGGGCAAACAGTGATCAATACCTACAGGTGCATGGTAACCGAAGAAGGTGTAGGACCTAGTGAGCAACAAACGCTGCATGTATTCAGGGTTTTTTTAATATGCAAAAAAGATGTCACATACTCCCTGCAGCACTCTTCTGTTGGTATTGGTGGTTATTAGAAAGTGCTATTGTCATTAATTTACTGCAGACATGCTAGCTATGATTTTCAAACCTCCCTAATTTGGCAAAGTCAAACAGACTTTCATTATAAAATGAAAGGCATTTCTTTCTCTTTAAGGGTTATTATCTTTCGTGTCATTTCAACTTTTTTCTTCTTCAACTGGTTCAAACCTAGAAGTATTAAAAAGGTTGCAAAATGTGTTTTGAGTGAGAAGACCCGAACTGTTCTTTGTCAAACTTGCAAAAAGTAAAATCACGCAAGACCAAGGACCTTTTGTCCACTACTCCAAGTGTTTTACATTCACTTTTCTCGCATCACTTTACACAAGTGCAATTGACCACACAAGGTTTATGGCAGTGGAGAAGCAGGCCCAAGTCCTAGACAATTTCAGCACAATGGGTAAAGTTTCAGAAAAGAATAAGCAACTGAAAGAGGGTGTTAGAATGAAAATGTTTAAGCAACCTTAGCTAACGCCAAGGGGTACTGGAACAATTTTTATAGTGGGGATGCTGAGAGCCATGGAACCAAACTGTAAACCCTGTATACAGTGGAAACCCCTTTGAACCAGCAAGTGCTGCAGCACCCTCTACACTGCTAGTTCCAGCACCTATGGCTAAAGCTGTTGCTCCAAATGTTATTTTTATCTGTCTATTACACTCACACACCAATAAATAAACAGGTCAATAAGAAAGCAGGACATGTTCTATTGGAGAAGCAATTAAAACACAGAAGCTTAGAACTTCAATTTACGAGCTAATTACAGAGACACAGAAAACCCTCTATATTATTTAAAAACTAATTACGCTGTATAAGATTGCAGAAGTTCACTGAGAGTATGCAGGTAAATTAACATTAACTGTCCAGTAAATATGGATCAGATTTTGTACTGATATAAGCTGACAGGGTTCTTTGAACTCAATCGCATTTTCCCAATTTACAAAAGCAGAGAATTTGGCTCTATGTATAGAAAGACTAGAAAACAGTTCAGGTCAATAGCAGCAGAGCTCACTTTCTTTACTGACAGCAAGTTGTCTGACTTTCAATAGACTTTTGTTAATAAAACCATAATCACTGTGATCCGAAACATGATAGACAGACATCGCTCAAGGGGCTTCTCTCATTTATCCTCTTGGAGCTATTCTCTAGATTCTCTTTATGTTCCACTCTGTTTTAGAGGAGTCTGTGGCTTCCTGATGCGAAAACATGCACTTTCTGGAGAAAAAGGACACTCCAAAGCATTCTTGGGTAGCATCAACTGTAACAACCCGTTCAGTTTCTGGAAATGGCAGATAATCTGCTCTGAAGTCTCCCACTTTGTGGCAATTTCTCAATCTAGTTGACCATGCCTTCCACAGAATCATCCGGAACATTTCCTCCATATCTCTGTAACATGACTGCAATTTGCTTCTTATATACTACGTGTGCACTGTTGGAATCATTTTTGGAAGTGTGAGAACAGAAGCTAAATAACAGGTTTTTTGTGTGTGCAATTTGTAAATATTCAGGGTTGAATTCTCACATTTATGGATACCTCAGAAATCAGAAGATACTGACTTCTTTTTAAAAGCTAATGCTTTTTAGCCAAATCTAATGATTGGCTGGGTTCTAACTCATGATTGTTGAACCAATGGAGTTGGCAACAGAATGAGGAGAGGAAGAACCATAAATTAAAAATCACACAGTGAACAATTAGTATTTTATAATCTCCTATTTAGCAACTTGAAACTAATGGCCTAGCACAGTTTTCTTCAATCTTTCATGCAGGGATGTGGGGGAATGAAATAGCATGGCACAAATGGAAAAGTACAGTCATCATGATTTGGTTTTTGGAGAAGTATATCCAAAACAAAGCAATGTGAAGCCTGATAATTTGTAGCATATTGTCTCTCTACATTTTATTTATTTATTTATTATTTAATTATTTAAAATATTTTACCCCACCTCTCCATTTAAAATATTCAAGCCAGCTTATAATTTTTTTAAAAAAAGCACACACAATATACAGTAAAACTCCAATAGTCCGGCATCCAATAGTCCGGCACTCCTGATAGTCCGGCATCAAAATGGCAAGAGCCTAGTGAGTGATCTTCGGCAAAAAATGAGTCACAAGGTAACAGCGGCAGCTGAACTGAGCAAAAGGGTAAAAAGGCTTTAAAAAACTAAAACATTACAGTATACTGTATGCAGTATGTACAATAAAAAGGGTTAAGAACACTTTATATACAGTATATAATGTATACAGTATATATATAACCATCTTATAGTACCTCCTGATAGTCCGGCATATCTGATAATCCGGCACCACCTAGGTCCCATAGGTTCCGGATTATCGGAAGTCTACTGTAAATATATATAAAAAAATTAAAATAAAAACCAAAAAAATTTGGTTCCACTGGTGTTATATATAGGAGAGTAGCAGAGAATTGTTATTATGAAAATAACGGCCCTATAGAATTCATTTTGGTCATACTGACCAGACAAACAAAGAAGTTGAGAGAGACTAGAGAAATGCTGGCACCCTGGAATTCTGCTTTCAGATGGAAGAGATCTGAGGTATCATGAGCAAAGTAGAGGGTGGCCATAAATTTATGTGTTTTCAGTCCCAGCCTGTCCCAATCTGTAGAACCCCCAAATCCATGGACAAAGAAGCTTCTGCAGGTTCAGAGGGAAGGTGAGGATTTTGCAAAGTCACCGCTCCTACAACATACATCCACTGGCTTCTGGTCACATTGGTAAAGAGGACTGCAGACCTAAATATGCAAAGTTATGAAGCACACTGACATATATAATAATGACTCACTGTGTTATAAACACACTAACTCCTCTAACAACACACTTTTCTTTGTTTGCTTAGCCAACAGGGATAACAAAAACAAGTAAACACAAACACCAACTTATATTCTTTCCTCAGGCTCCCATTGTCATCTTCTGCATGTTTTCCTTTGAAAGTAAGAGTATGTCTACACTACAAAGTTAATTCGAACTAACAGCCGTTAGTTCGAATTAACTTTAATAGGTGCTACACATACAAGCCGCTAGTTCGAACTTAATTCGAACTAGCGGAGCGCTTAATTCGAACTAGGTAAACCTCATTCTACGAGGACTAACACCTAGTTCGAATTAAGTAGTTCGAATTAAGGGCTGTGTAGCGACTTAATTCGAACTAGTTGGAGGCTAGCCCTTCCCAGCTTGCCCAGCTTGGTGGCCACTCTGGGCCAAACCAGGGAAACTTTTCTGCCCCCCTCCCAGCCCCGGAGCCCTTAAAGGGGCACGGTCTGGCTACAGTGCTTGTGCCAGCTGCAAGCCTGCCAGCACCCAGCCAGCAGACCCTGCACCTGGCACGGCACAAACCAGCCACCCGCTGCCACCCAGCCCTCCGCCTCTTCCCGGGACCAGGCTGGCGGCTCCCAGGAGCCTGCCAGGGGCCACAAGAGGCGGGCGCCCGCCTGGTCTAGTGCGGAGATCGTGGACCTCATCGAGGTTTGGGGGGAGGCCTCCAACATCCACGACCTCTGCACTAGGCACAGGAATGTGGCCATCTAGGGCAGGATAGCTGCCAGCCTGGCCACCAAAGGCGACATGCGAACCCAGGAGCAGGTTTGCATGAAAATCAAGTTGGTCCAGTGAGACCCCCGACCCTGAGCCCTGAGCTTAGAACATAAGAACATAAGAATGGCCGTACTGGGTCAGACTAAAGGTCCATCTAGCCCAGTAGCCTGTCTGCCGACAGCAGCCAGCACCAGGTACCCCGGAGGGGATGGACCAAAGACAATGACCAAGCGATTTGTCTCATGCCATCCATCTCCAGCCTTCCACAAACAGAGGCCAGGGACACTGTTCCTACCCCCTGGCTAATAGCACTCCATGGACCCAACCGCCATGAATTTATCTAACTTCTCTTTAAACTCTGTTATAGTCCTAGCCTTCACAGCCTCCTGTGGGAAGGAGTTCCACAGGTTAACTATATGCTGTGTGAAGAAGAACTTTCGCTTATTAGTTTTAAACCTGCTGTCCATTCATTTCATCTGGTGTCCTTTAGTCCTTCTGTTATGGGAACTAATGAGGAACTTTTCTTTATTCACCCTCTCCACACCACTCATGCTTTTATATACCTCTATCATATCCCCCCTCAGTCTCCTCTTTTCTAAGCTGAAAAGTCCCAGTCTCTTTAGCCTCTCTTCATATGGGACCTGTTCCAAACCCCTAATCATTGTAGTTGCCCTTTTTTGAACCCTTTCCAAGGCCAAAATATCTTTTTTGAGGTGAGGAGACCACATCTGTACACAGTACTGAAGATATGGCGTACCATAGTTTGATACTTCCCCTCCTCCTTCTTCCCTGGCTTCCCCTTCCAGCTCCCTCCTCCCAGGTTTCCACCTCCCCTCTCCCACCCTCTCTCTTCCCCTCTCCTCCTCCTTTTCCCAGTCTCCCAGAGGTTAATCCCCAGTTTTGTTAAATAAAGAGAGTTTCTATTTTTGAACACACGTGTCCTTTATTTTTACATCAGGAAGGGGCTAGGAGGGTAAGTGGAAGGAGGTGAGGAGGAATGGGGCACGAGCCCCCAATGGGGAGGACTGGGGTGGCTCTGCGGGCTCCTCGGGGTGGAAGCTCTCCTGCAGGGCCTCCTGGATCCTGACAGCCCCCTGATTGACCCCGGATGGCAGCCTGCGGCAAGTGCAGCCGGGCTGATGGCCGAGTGCTGTGATGTGCCGAGTGAGGGCACTCAGGGCACTCCAAGACAGGACTGCTTTGCTGTCCCTCATCGAAGCAGACAAGCAAGTGGGGAACCCTGAGAACTGTCTGTCCGCTAATTCGAATTAGTTTTTAGGTCTAGATGCACTAATTCAAATTAGCTTAGTTCGAATTAACTAATTCGAACTAAGTTAGTTCGAATTAGTGCTGTAGTGTAGACATACCCTAAGCACTTTGGGGTATGCTTTGTTTTCATTTTGGGAAGCACATATTGGAACTTAATAAGGAGAATCAATTAATAACAATAGTTACATCACTTTGTATCACATTTTCTCTTCAGTTTGCATTTACTATGTTGATAGTCCTTTGATGGCAAAGTTGTAAGATGTCCATTATTTCCTTAAGTTACACTTTTTAACATAAAAACATAATATGGGGGGTTTGATTCATTGCTGCCCTGTACTTTCTGTAATCATTTACCCTAATGCAGAGTGAGTGGAAAGTGGATATAAAATACTGCCAGATCAGAATAGAAGCTTTTTACACCGGTATTGCATTGGTGGGAATGGCTATACAACGTGCAGGACAAAAGTATCAGGCTTTGAATGTATCATTTTTTAAAATGAAAAACATCTAAAACTCTCACAAAACATAAACATGACCCTTAACTATTTATCTGAATTGTCTTATTGTTATGTTGTGGAAAATAGAGGAAGCTCTGTATGAATCTTTCCCTACTGAGGGAGGTGGATGAATACAGCAAATATGTTTCCAAAAATAATCAGTGGAATTACTAAAAGCATTTGGTCAGGCCACGTTTGTATCCCTTTTGTGTTTTTTTCCCAACAATTCTAATGTGATCAAGTTGTACTGAAGGTCAGCAACACCACATTTCAGAGCTGACCACACAAGCATTCAGAGCAATCAGCTATTAAATTTGCACAGGCAACTATTTGTGCCATAAGTGCTCATGGAGCTCCTTCAAAAAGGGAATAGAAACATGTAACATGTAGCTTATCTGAGCAATCACAACTAGCCCAAGTCCCTACCTTGTAAAGATTTACAAAGATTATTGGTTTTACACACTCCAAGTAGTTTCATTGAGGTCAGTGTAACTACTCACACAGCACAGAGTTTAATGTGTGGATAATTGTTTGCAGGATCGGGGCTCTAGTCAGTTCAGATAGTGAATACAGAATACCTACACACAACTATTCACTATCAATCCACAAAGGAAAAATATTTAGCAGAAAATTCTCTGAATAGTTTTGAATCATGAATACACTGAAGAAAATCAGTGACAATGCCTCAAAGAAAAAAATGTGCAAAAACACTGGTTAAATGATTTGCGGATAGTTTAATATTCAGTTCTGCCTTTACACTGTTGCTTTTTGAGCCTTTTTATGACTACATTCTTCTTTCACTAATCCAAGATTCTGCCTTTTACAGTGTTAAGCATGCCACTACATCCTTATGGCCTAATATCCCAAATAGTATATTTTGAAATATTTTGTGCAATCTCTGCTCTAGCACTGTTAGAAAAATGTTGGATTGCTGTAATACTAACAACAGTAAATTGATTTTTTTTCTGTACACAAAATGGGGGAGATTTGTACTTTGCCTGCACAAATGCAGTTCTGCCTTTCAGGAGACATATTTAGTAGTTACCTTTGCTTTGTGCAGTGTTTTTTTCTGCAGTGACAGCAGGTAGTGGTTTAGTGGCAATTTTAGACTCTAGCAGTACTGTACATTATGTACAGTACAATGGGGGTTTGCAGAGCCACATTTCTTAAAAAAACAGAATGACGTTCCTAGTTTGCTTACTTTGTACTGTAAAACTTGCTCTTGTTGTCTATCTTTGGCAATTCTTCAACATTATAAACCAGAGGTGGGGAACCTTTTTAGTGTCAGGGGCCACTGACCCACAGAAAAATCAGTTGGGGGCTACACACAAGTGAGGAAAAAAACACCCCTCACTGACGTGGCCCCTGACTGAGGAGGAGAAAGACACTCCCTATATTCCCCTTGCACACCGGAGCCTAGGGGGAACCAGCCTAATAGATATTGTGTGCTCCAGCCCCATGGTGTGGCAGCAGGGCATCTGGAGTACCAGTGTCAGCTCCCAAAAGCTTGGGGTGGGCCCAGAGCCTCGGGGGCCCGGATCTAGTCAAGCCTGGGGCCACTTTCAGCCCCCAGGCCTGAGGTTTCCCACCCCTTTTATAAACAAAGACCAATCAACCTTTTTTTAAAAAAAATCATATAAAATACCAAACTGAGTATATTTAAAACAATTAAACGTTTCACTTGAATTACTAAACCCACAAAACACTGCATTGTTATTGCCTTTCACTTAGCCCTTCCACAATATAGAT
Source organism: Rafetus swinhoei (assembly GCA_019425775.1). Classification (NCBI taxonomy): domain Eukaryota; kingdom Metazoa; phylum Chordata; order Testudines; family Trionychidae; genus Rafetus; species Rafetus swinhoei. The sequence continues at coordinate 47,427,358 of CM033449.1, forward strand.
TATCCCCAGAGAAACACTAAGTACACAATATCATTTTTTTAATTACATTTTTTGCATATTTCATGCCTAAGATGTCCTACTAACTTCTGAAATAAATGTTTTTAAGATCTGAGACTTTTAGAATGTCATTATTAAATGTATTGTCCTGTTTTTATTTCTTTATCCATTGTCCATTAAGCAAATAAAAGGTAAATCATCCTCTATTTTGCTTAATGGAGTTTAGTGTGAATTGAGGAGGACTAAAAGTAAGAACACCCAAACAAAGAGACTATAGTCAGGCTGCCACAATGTACATTTCAGAAAACAGTCAGAAGTGCAAAAAGTCCATAAAGTAGAGCACAGGGATAAGCCACGAGAAGCTGCTGGCCTTCCATCGCCAATGCAGAGATAAAAATTTTGGAAGCTGACAAGCTGCACCATCCAATAATAATCAGAGCTAACAAGGTCCCAAGTATCCCCTTAAAAAGCAAAAATAAAACAAAAAGAATCCACTGGTTAATATGTGCAGAATAAAATCTTACCGAACTCTAATTCATCTCTAGGATCTTATTGTTAACAAGACAGTAGTCACGGGGACAAACAAGGAATGATTTATGTAATGAAAGTCAAGGTTGAGCAGTGAATTAGAATACAGCATCAGGCAAAATGGCATTGCTCCATTTCAAGTGGAAACAGCTTTGTCAGTGATATTACTTGGAAAACTAGCAAGCTTCCAACTACTTTGTTTAGGGCTCTAAGCAAAACAGGACTCTGAGCTTTTAAATTCCAATCTGAATCAAGTCCCCTTGCAGCTAAAATTAACATGGGCGATATGTTAAGATTAAATGGGACTGATCAGATTTGCCCTTTTTGCCAAGGCAGCCTGATGATCTAGACTGAGGACATTGATATGAGTGTGCTCTGACCTTGAGAAAAGACAATGTCTTGTATCACGTATCACTCGCTTGTGATCATTACACGGGCTCAAACATCATTCCTTCTCTGTCTCATTGGCATAGGGTGCTTACTAGAGGCGTCTCAGGTGCATGCTGTACAATGGCAATTCCCATCTAGCAACATCACACTTTGGGAAGCAATGAGAAATTGATGCAATTTAGAGTAGGACTGTGGCTGCTCTACCTGGCATGGAGGGCCAAATTGGCCACCTCAGGCTGGCTCCAGGATTGATAGTGATGGCATAAAGTCACCATTGGTTGGCCCAATGAACTAAGAACTGATTAGGTGCACGTCAAGATTCAGCTGTCAGTCTAACTGCATATTTCTGCTGGACTAAATGGGTTAGCTACTGTATGGCCCTGGTACCTGTAGTGTCCATGAGAGCCAAATTCTCAGGCACATTCCAGGAGCCTGAAAGTCTTGAAAAGCAATGTTGTGCTTACAATGCATTGATGGCCTGGACAACAGAGCCTATTCAGGTAGGCTGAATTTATGTCTCATAGAGCCAAGCTCAGAGGTAGCAATATGCACAGGAACATGGAAGGGGATTTGTGGGATAGCTAGGTTAGTACCAGGTTTGCAGCTCTATTGACCAGAGCATGAAGTTGAGGAATAACTGCTGACCACAGCTTCATATATCCTGCACATGTGCCCATAGAGCAGTGTCTTTTCACCAGTTGATGCAAACTGGGAACAAGGAATCCATTTCTCAGTCTCTTACCACTCCCCTTCACACACAGACCAAGAAAACAGGATATTCACTCTGTTGAAGGACTTTGTGTAAAGAAGGGCTTTTCTGATGAAGGGGGAGATCTGCAAACTATGTATTTAAATCTATTCTTGTCAGGCACTATTTATGTCCAGACTAATTGTTCAAGCAACTTGTGATCAGACACAGTGCCATTTTAGACTGACACATGAAAAAATAAATTTTGTTTCATAAATTTTTGCATGAAAATATTAGCCATTTCTTTTGTTTCATTTTGCAACCTCCTTGTCTCAAATTTTGATTCATTCAAAATTAAAATGAAATGGCTGATTTTGTATAAAAAATATGACAGCAATTTTTGGTAAGAAAATTAGTTGTTTTTAATAACATAATTCTCTTTCTTTGTAACATATATGTTCATCAACTTAGGTAAATTTTCTGTGGAAAAGGACCAAACTAAAGTTATTCACAAAATTTAAAATTACAAATTGACAAAATGTTTCATCAAAATTTCAAGCTTTGACCAAAAAAGATTTTTAAAATATCACAAAATATATTCTACTTCTTCTCTGCTATTTTTGATCTGCTCTGTTTAAAAAAAAATTTTTTTCTGAAAACTGCCAGTTGCTATTAATAGCTTTCAGTTAGATGACCCTCACTATTTGTTGTATTTAAGGCATTTCCTATAAAGTAGTCAAGGACCCACAAAGGAACATTGCAGAAACTGATGTAATCCTATCTATTTCTGATAAAACTGGCAAGTTTTAAGAGCTATCACTGCACAATATATTGGGATTTCTAAACATAGACTTTTAGTAGGTTTACAGCTTATTACAAATGTACTGTATGTGCTTGGGAATTTTCTGAAGCAGACACTAGCATCCTGATCAACTGTAACAGCTGCTTTGAAGTTAGCCCCATATGTCCTGTAAATACATATGTGCACCTTTTATAAATCCAGGTGATTAATCAGGTTAATTGAGTAAATATGCATATTACTGAGACAACAGAGGGTTCCCTGACTGTCCATCATGAAAGTCTTGAATTCATGGCTTAAGGCCAGGATAGACTATAGCAGCTCCATGGAAATGTTGAGTAAGGGCACTAAGTCAGTGTGCTAAAAATGCTTATGCCAACACAAACATTTGCTGAAAAAAAATATTTATACTTAATTGCTGCTTTTCTAAATAAAGTAACTGAGTATAGCTTTACATTTTTAGCTGCAGTCTTCTAACCATGCAAGGCACATTCCATTCATTCCATGCAAAATAGAAAAGTTTAATAAGCAGAGAGATATTAATTATTATATGCTAGAAGATTTACCTAGTATTGCTTGGATCCTTAACTCAATTAATTTTTGTTTTTTGGAAAATAAAATTAAAATGTACATGCTTCATTTAAATCATTGCTTTGGGATGGGGATGGGAATGAGGGGTTCAGTGTGCAGGCTTCTCAGGGAAAAGAGGACTATCCCAGTCCTCTCTGACTGTAGCAGGTTGGGGCCAGGTGAGAAGTGCCTCGCCATGGTCACTGCAGCTCCAGCGGGCACACCTTGGAGAGGGATGCATGTCCCTTGGCTGGGGCAGGTCCAGGTTCATCTGCCCCCCTACACTCCCCAGCCAGAGTGAGGAAATGCAGCAAGCTGAGCACTTTCCCCTCACTCCCTGATGAAGGGGAACAGCTGGAAATGTTCTCATACAAATTGCTGAAAAACTTGCTTCAACTTCAGCCCCCCCCCCCCCCCTCCAGCCTTCTCTAAAGGAGTCTTGGGGCTGGGACAGTCCCGGACAGGGAGGAGTGTGTGCCCCCAGTCAGCCCCTTTCACCTGCCTAGAGAGTCTGTCTCTTTTCTGTATGGTTAGATGAATAGCAATCCCATTCCAGGTACATCCCATTTTCCTGGCACAACCAAACCGTTACCTTGCTTAGTAATAATAAGACTAAATATGCATGGTCCTAGCTCTTACCATTTAGGAAGAGTTCTTGGACAGACAGACAGAGGGTATGTCTACACTTGCACCCTCTTTCAAGAGAGGGATGCAAATGAAGACATTTGAAATTGCAAATGAAGCCGGGATTTAAATATCCTGCACTTCATTTGCATATTCATGTTATGGCGCTATTTCGAAATAGTGCTATTTCGAAAAAACAGACGCTGTTAAGACACGGTTATTTTGAGAGAAATAACCCTTCTCTCGAAATAACTGTAAACCTCATTGGGTTTTCTCTCAAAATAACTGCATCTTAACAGCGTCTGTTATTTCGAAATAGCGCTATTTCGAAATAGCACCATAACGTGAATATGCAAATGAAGCGCAGGATATTTAAATCCTGGCTTCATTTGCAATTTCGAATGTCTTCATTTGCATCCCTCTCTCGAAAGAGGATGCAAGTGTAGACATACCCAGACAGACTCTCAAATATATAGTAGATACTGTTGTAATACTCAGAGGCTCCAATTAGGGCCTTGACCTGCTTGTTTTGGCAGATACAGAGGCAGATACAAACCCTATTTCAAAGGTCTATGTATACCACTACTTTTTAAATAGACTTGTAATTACAATTACAGTAATACAATTTGCTAAATTGCCTCAACTACTCTTCAGTCACTTGCTCTGTTGCACTTGAGGCTAGTCATTAAGGGTTACCTGATGTCTCAAAAGTGTGACAACAGACCTGGGTTATGAGGAGGGATGGGAAAGAGATATAACGCAGTCTGGAGTGGCTCACAACTGTGAGCGTCAACCTCATTGAATGGTGGGTGAGGTCAGCTCTTTTATTAGACCACCTTCTGTTGGTGAGAGACACAAGCTTTTGAGTTTGCACAGAGCTCTTCTTCAGGTCTGAGAAACATACTGTGGCACTCTAAGTACATTTCCCAGACCTGTAGAAGAGCTCTGTGTAAAATGGAAACTTTATGGCTGTGTCTACACTGCACCCCTTTTCTGGAAAAGGGATGCAAATGAGACAAGTCGGAATTGCAAATGAAGCGGAGATTTAAATTTTCCCGCTTCATTGTATAAACATAACTGCCGCTTTTTCGGCTGGCTTTGCGAAAGCGCCAGTCTAGGCAGGATCGAAAATAAAGCCTTTTCCGAAAGGTCCTTATTCCTCTTAAAATCAGAATAAGGACCTTTCGGAAAAGCTTTATTTTCCGAAAGATCCCGTTTAGACTGGCGCTTTTTCCGCAAAGCCCCGAGCTGGAAAAAGCGGCAATATGTTTATACAAATGAAGCGGGGAAAATTTAAATCCCCGCTTCATTTGCAATTCCGACTTATCTCATCTGCATCCCTTTTCCGGAAAAGGGGTGCAGTGTAGACACAGCCTATCAGTCTCACCAACAGAAGTTCGTCCAATAAAAGCTATTATTTCATCCACCTTGACTTTCTAATAACCTGAGATTAACACAGCTACAACCAGAGCTGAAATTAAGGTTTTCTGCGCCTGGGGCAAGCTACTGAACTGCTTCCCCCCCCTCCCGCCCCCCAAAAATGATACAATTCTTAATTTTTTGTATTAATTTTATTCATTGCACATGTTGTTGTTTGCACATATATTGAGATTGCAAATAGATGATAGTAAAGATATAAATGAAATAATATTTTAACTTTCTAATTTTTAATGTTGTGCTCCTAAAGGTACTGTGTCTGGGGTGAGTGCCCCACTTGCCCCACCCTTGTTACAGCTCTGGCTACAACTACACTGCAAACCACAGGGCAGACTGTTAAGATGTAGGACAGAGACTCTAAACTGGTTGTATCTATCATTAGATTCTACCAACCCAATAACAAGTGTGAACAAATATAACAGTCTTACCGCGGCGGAGTCCAATGTTGCCTGGGTACAGAGTGTAAAATACAAAATGGAGTCGGGGAGGTTTACTTTACAATTTTCCCGCCAATTACAGCAAAAAGAAGGTTGTGCACTCAGCTCTACTCCTGTGCACTCCCGCACTGATTTGTGCACACAGCCCTAATTGTTTGCGTGCGCATTCAACCTTTTGCACCAGACACTTAGATGTTATGCACTCGGCCCTCAAGTTTGCACCCTTCCCTCTTTAAGGTTTCCCGCTCAAAGGGGTTTATAAACTCCTGTCAAGGAACATTCGTGTTCTTTGTTCTTCCTCATGTCCTGTCTATGCGTTGTCTCTGAGTCAACTTCCTGTCCGTCGTCTTCGTCTGTCCCGAGGAGAACAGGTTCCAGCCTGCGTTCTGACAAGACTGCCCAGAGTCCAGTGCCATTAAGGAATGAGGGAAGCCTTTTCCTGTCACCACTGAAAGACTATGGGATTATAAACTGTCTTGCTTAAATAATACTCGGACACGATCCGGTATTTCCCAGAGGCGTCAACTCGCAGGAGGCGAGGTCCGGACATCGAGGACCGCTCCGTTGTCCTCCTCAAGGCTTTCCACTAGCCACGAGGTAGCAGGTCACGGACATCAACCCCAATCGCGAAGTCTATGTAATGTATCTCCTCATGTGTATGGGATCTGTCTATCTTCTTCTTTTCCAGGGATAGGGTGGGACGTTGCTGTTTGGGTACTGTTTGCTGATATTTGCTCTTTATTTCTAAAATATATGGTTTGGCCCTAAATTCTTGTCGTTTGGTATTTTTCAAAGCGTTTCCCTGGTGATACATACAGGATACCAGGCCGAATCTGGCTTCTGTGGGAGGGCACCTTAGGCTTTAATTAAATTGCCCAGCACAGCAATTGATTACCTCAGCTCTCCGGGTAACACCAAGATAGTCCCCTTAGGCATTCAATCTATCTTGCCACCCAGAAAAAGTGGACTTATTGATAGATGGTTGCTCTACCTACACAAAAGATCACAAAATATTCCGGTTATTCCCAGTCCCAAAGGGCCACCCACTTACCCCAGGTCAGACTGTACCTTAGATCTCATACTAAAGACAACATTTATTGACAAACTATCTAAGAATGTATTAACTAAGAATATAAATGAGAGGGTAATTTCAAGGTTAAAGCAGGAAAGCATATATGCACAAATGAGCTATAGGCTACTGTTTTAAAAGGTGACAGTGTTAAAGCAATCTGTCAGCTCTGAATGTCTTTTAGGACTAACCCAGATTGACTCTGGGGATCTATGCTTCTGTTTTGTAGCTCTGGCCCCATAAAAGTCCAAACAGCAAAAAAGATTAAAAATGTTCTTGTCGGTTATGTTTATTTCCTTCCAGAATTCAGGCTGATAGGATGAACCCTTTTACAAGTAGCCTCTCATGAATGCAAGAGGGAAAGTAACAATGTCTTTGCAGTGTGATGTCTCACAATGGCCCATTTAGTTTTGATAGGCCCTTTTGATGGGCAGGAGACAATCTCTCCTGACTGGGTTCACAATTTCAGACCAAACGTCTATTATATATAAAACAAAAACTTAAATATTGCTTTATAGCAGGTGATAAAGAAATTATAAGCAAGATTAACACATGCAGCAACTTAGAAGTATTAATAAAGGCCAAAAACCAAACATATTGCTAAAAGGCCAATACCCATGTAAAGCATACCAACACATAGGTGAAACATGCTGGTTTCAAGCAATGAATTTGCCAGGGCTGGGATGAGGCATAAAGCCTTGATAAGAGTTGGCACCTGGTCTGCCAGCATCACAGAAGATAAGAAGGCAGGTGAAATTAGAGTTAGACCAGTGTTAAAATCGTTTATCCAAACCTATGCAAACACCGAGTGTTGGTACAAAGATCTGAAACCTGAACCTGAACCACAAAGTAAAGGAGATCTGTTAAATCAAAGCTGGTCTCAGTTTTGAGCATGATTTTATTTTAAATAAAGATTGTTCCAATTGGAATTATTTATCAAATTCGCCACATTTTGAGGGTTTGTATAAAGTGGGACAAATCTCAACCATTCTAGAAATAAAATCACACATACACCCTCTTGTTCACACACATGCTTTGTCCATTTCCACATGAAGATACTACCATTCCTTTTAGATCCTTCTTTTACTGATATTTTTCTTCCATTTTTGGCAATATAAAGCATCCCCTAATCTTAGCATTAAAAAATCTGTATAAAACTAGACTTAACTACAGTAATCCTTATGAGTTCTGCCCTAATACTCTGATACTTACTGTAATGAGAAGAAGATTGCACAACTGGACAGGACCACCATGGGTAGCAGGCAGTAGCCCAATACACTTGCAACACAACCATAGGAGACTCCTGCTATGCTCATCAGGTTCAGTAAAGCATGCATTCCTAGGCACCCAATAGCACTGATGCCGTATACATAGCCAAAGTGAACTTTTCCTGCCTGAAATAAATATGAGTAAGTACAAAGCAGCATACATGTACTATAAATCATGAAACAGTGGGAGGAAAAGGAATGAAAACATGAGCTATGATCCTCTGGACCCAATTCTCCATTGCCTTGTACTAATCATGCTCCAGCAGGGACAAGAAATGTTAGGGAGACTCGGGAAGGCACTTCAAGTACTGAGATACAAAAAAGGAAATTAAACTTTAGGTTGAGTATCAGGAAAATCTTTCAGACTAGGAGCTGTGAGGCTATGGGTCTCCCAAGAAAAGTGGTGGGAGCCCCATTTCCTTAAAAATTAATAAGGCCCCAAATCTGTTTACTAGATAATAAGGAAACAACAAACCTGGTAAGACTTGGTATCTCTTTCCTCTACAGACCCAAAACTCCAACCAGGCTTGCTAAAAGTTTGTGAACATTTGAGTACCTATGTTGAATTTAACCCTTTATTACCTTAGCCAACCTGGGGAAGTCACAGTTTACTCTTAAACCTAAACCTAGCATGTGTGGCACAAAATATTATGATTCTGCTGTTTCATGGTATATGTTCTCAGACACATTCATCTTTCTAATAACTATCAGCAAATCTTTTTTTCCCTCCACTTAGTGAGTGATTCTCTAGCTCTTTTTCAGATAGCCTGACAGCTCTTGCGACTTATATATTATAATTTATCCACAAAGCAAGTACAAGGTATGCATCAGCCATAACACAAATTTACTCATGCTGTTCCAACTCTAATTTAGATAAATCACCTCTAGATGTGAGAGGGTCACTCCATACCTATTCCCCATGAAATCTTTTGGCTTCTCAGGCTGCAAACAACTAGACTGAATGCTGGCTGCAGGGGCAGTATAGAAATTTTGACATCTGCTTTTTTTGGAATGAATTAAAGTTCTGGGATATCACCTGAGGTCATCAGCTTTGGGCCTCTGGCACAATGGAACTTCTTACTGATCAGGGTAAAGCTTGTCTATCCAGGAGACAGAACTTTCTCAGAGGCCAGCTCACGATAGTAGAACTAACTTCTCCAGGAACTAAAGACCTTCACAAACTTCACCATCTTCCACTCCAAGTGAAAGGCACATTTCTTTGACTTAGTTTTTTTTTTTTTAATACAAACATATAGCAATGTGTGTGTGTGTTCTAATTCATATGTGCGCGCACACACACACACACACACACATTCTTTTATAGGTAGTAAAAATAATCCCAAACAAGGCCTTCTGTTGCATACACAGTTCTCTCCCTGGAAACAGGATGAGAGAAAAAACATATGAGAGATATTAGTCATTTTGCTTAACATATTACTGTACTGGAATGTGCTCAGATACTATTGTGATGAGCATGAAATAAGAACCTATGTGGATTAGACTAGACTAGTGTTAGAATATAACTATTTGGGCGTGCCTTTAAAAACCAATGCTTTAAACATTTATGTGTATTGTTATCACTTAGCTAGTTATGGAGGTTTAAAAAAACAAAGAATCAAAATCACAGGTCTGCCTGTGTATGGGCCTCCTCTCTCTACGATAGTCTGAAGCTCCTTGTTCCTTGGCTCAGCAGCAGGGATAGCCATAAGCCATTGTCTGCACTTCAGACTTCTGGTTTTGTGGCTCTCTGTCCACATAAGAAGGGAAGTGGGGGGGTCAAGGGAAACTCCCTCGAACAATCAGAAGTTGCACCTACACCACCACCACTATTTCCAATAGGCCAGTCAACAGTCTTTACATTAGATAGCAACAAACTGCTGGCACCACAGATCTGGGACAGATTTGAAATGGTGAATAAGAAGTAAAAAGGTATAGTTTCCAGTTCAGTTAGATATACCCATACTAGCTCTGATTGTGCTTGTGTGTTAAAGGTAGAAGAGTGGCTGCAGTGGCACAAGCAGCTAGCCTCCCAAAGTCTGATTCTATCCAACAAGTTAGGCACAGACACGATCTAGCCCAACTTGCCACTGTGGCTACTCTGCTATTTTTAATGCAATTGCTCAGTAAGAACTACTGCAGATATATCAACCCCAGCTGGAAAATACGCTTCCAGTTCCAATGCAGAATATTGTCTTTCTCCATCCTGAGATAGACCAGGCTGATATTAGTTAAGGCACCTTCCGTCTTCTCAAACATCTGTTCAAGCCTGTTAACATTAACCTAAAAACTATGCATATTTTTAAAACCCTAATTACAACAGATTACTAATAACTACCATTGCAGTCATTCCAGGTTTTTAATAGGTTTAACATTTTCAGTTGTTTTTGGCAATAGTTTCTACAGATCAATTGACAGATGCTGTATTGCAGACAGATGCAACAATAACCAACTAATATTTTATATTGTTTATTACAGAGTATTTAATTAATTGACACAGCCCTACTTAGAAGCTTAATCTAAGATTAACAAATTACTGTGACAGAGACAGAAAATAAATGAAAATTCTACTTCAAGCACTATTTGTTTTACAGAGAGTTTATGCAATAGAAAGGGGGAAAAAAGAGATATAACTGAATAGGATGATTTTCTTCTCACACCATTTTTACACCAGAGTAGTTTCCTTGAATTTAGTGGAGATACTCCTACTGTCTATGAGATCAGTCAGGCCCTATTAGTTTGACAGAATTTGAATAGGGATGTGTTAAACTTGCTGAACTCAATTTTGTGGAAGGAACAAAATAAAATAAAGATCTTGGGCCTGGATTCTCCATTGCCTTTCATCCTGTGTTTTCAGTTATACCTGTGCAAAGTGGGTTAAAAATGCTACCACTTGTAGAAATGAATGTATACGTTTGATTTGGTGACATTTTATACACATTCTCCATGGATGTGAGTATACAAGGTGAAGAGCAGTGGAGAATCAAGGCCCGTGGGTCTGATTATGTTGTCTATTATGCTAGTTTTATGCCACCAGCAGAGGCAACAGCTTCTGTGAGGCCCCAAAGGTGTGTGTGTGTGTGGCGGGGGGGAGGGGCTGGCTCCACACTCCTGGAAGGGACGGAGCCTTAGGCCGAAGGGGTGGGGCTAGAGGCATCCAGCCTTCAAAGCCAGGCGGAATGCATGGTGCAGTGCTCTGCTCCAGTAGCTAGAGCTCTTGCCACCACTGTTGCCACAGTAGCAGTGGTGGCAGCCAGAAGCCCTGCACCCCTGTGATTCACTGAGCCTTGGGACAACTGACCCCTTTGCTCCCCCTTGTTACTCCTCCTACTGGAATGAAATTGCCTGCATGAAGAGAATCAAGCACTGCTGTCATTCTCACAATTCCTTCCTTTTTTTCCTATGCTTTGAAAGAAAGGTTACCTTATGAAAAATATTTACATATTTTTCCATAATAATATGTTAAAACAAAATGCAATTTATGAATTATTTACTGGAACAAGTCTTCAGTTAAATTATGTTACTATTGATATTATAAGAATTATTTAATTAGGATTATACCACAGCTTGCAAGACTGAAAAGCCAATGCAGTATTCAAAAATACTGGAGATAAAACCAAGCAACTTGAAATTGTTAGCTGGCATATGAAATCCTACATACTGGTGAGAAGTTTTGAGAAGAGCCTGGTGAAACCATATGGGTTTGAACCATTTTTTATTTACTGAACCGTATCAGTATTATTTACATTATTATAATTTTTACGAGGCTCAGTCCTGGAACAGAGCCCCGTTGTCCTAGACACTTCGTAAACACAGCTCGTGATTCAATTTGCCCATTGTCCCTGATTCACTATTGCATTATCAGTTTCACTCACTCATTGTAGTCATCCTGGGGGTAACAGTGGTGAATTAGGCTGCATATTTCTATACCTCAAGCTGAGTAATCACAATGTCTATATTTCTAATGATGTTTTAGAACATATTATTTTAGTAACTTTTGTTATAAAGAAAAGGTGGGTATGCAATAACTGAAAAACCAACAAAATCCCTGATATTTTCTCTCCTCTTCTTTTTTTCCCCTAGCATTTCCCACCAGTATAATAATAAGAATTTAATAGCATTTCTCTTATGGCTTTCTTTCTCTGGAAGCAGAAACCTTTTTTTACCTGGTTCTTACTTTCCCTCCTCCCTCTTCTTCTTCACGTTTTTTATTGATAGAAATGACAATAGTCGCTATTTGTATTGCAGTTTGCGTATTCAAGATACTGCACAGATATTCCTAGGATCTGTAATATTCTTCTGATTCACCACTTTATCATCGAGGAAACAGAAAATTAAAGTCTCCCCATGAAATTAGAGCACTACATTGTTATGGAACAGACCCACTGACAAGCCACACCTGTGCAGATATGGTTCCCCTGACATTAGGGTTGTGCTACACCTGTGCTGGCTGGTGCCCAGTGAACTGCTGGCTGTGCTACCGGGCACACTCTTCTGGCTAGGGCTTCTACATGCCCATCTGGAAGGGTTGCCAACTGTATAATCATGCAAACCCAAAAGACTTTTACCGCGCCATGCCTGCCCTGCCCCACCCCTCCTCTTAGGCCACACTCTGCTCCACACCTTCTATGAGGCCCCACCTCCCACTCACTTCATTCTGCTCCCTCCATCTCTTGCTGTTCCTCACTTTCACCAGGCTGGGGAAGGAGGTTGGGGTGCGAGGTTCTGATACAGAGTTTGGCTGTGGGAAGGGGAGCAGGGAGCAGGGTGCAGGTTGTGGGAGGGAGTCTGGCTTTGGGATAGAGCAGAGGGTTGGGGTGCAGGAGGAGATCAGGGTGTTGGCACTTATCTCAGGCAGCTCCCAAAAGCAATGCGCACACTCCTCTAGCAGCTGCTCCTATTCAGGAGGGAGGAGGGGCTCTCCAAACACTGTTGCCTGCAAGCACCACCCTCACAGCTCCCGCTGGTTGCAGTTCCCAGACAATGGGAAATACGGAGTCAGTTCTTGGGGGAGGGGCAGAGCATGGAGACAGTGCTGGTCACCTCTGGACGTGGTGGGGAAAGAGAGAGGGCAGGAAGCCTGCCTTAGCCCCATTGTATTTCTGGTAATGGTGGCCAGGGGCTCTTGGGTCTTTTAAATTGCCCAGGCCCCATGGCAATTGCCCCACTCGCTCCCCACTCTTGGTGAACCTGCTAGGGAAACATTCCATTCTTCAAAATTGGAGCCCATTTTCACTCCCTTTCTGATAAACACTTAACAACCAGTGCAATGCCTTCCTAGAAATGGGGCGCCCCCTTGTCTCTTGCCAATAGTTAAATTAGATGTCTTTAAGAGTCTTTAGCTTTCTTGCTATCAAAAAAGATACGTTAGTAGAGAGGGAGTGGGAAGCAGGAGGCTGGGGGGCGGGAGGGGAAGGTTGAGAGTACGAAAAAAGGGGAAAAGATTAAATACAGGCCTTTTTTGTCCTTGCAAGGAAATCTGGAAAAAAGTACTATCAACATTAATTGAGAAGTATGCAAGTTTTGAGAACTAAGCTACTTTGAAGATTGTTTACGCTTTCTTTTTGTACTGACTTCTAGCTGCACAAAGAGAGATTTTTAAAAAATCTTTCCTTCTCGACAATGATATTGACAAAGTTTCATTTTGTAATAGCAACAAAACTGAGGATGCGTGTCATACTGGAATATCTTCCTAGTGTCATTCCAATTTCAATATTGCCAATTGCAACAGATCAAAAGTCGTGAGTCAGAGTCTCAAAACTCATGAGGTTAAAAAAGCATTCTATTTTAAAATAAATGCCCAAAAAAGCATTCTATTTTAAAATAATAATCATAATCAAATCAGGTTTTTTCATCTGTCTTTTGACTTTAACTCTCCTCTATTCCTCTGCCAATGTGTATGAAAATTGAAGGTTCAAAAGCCAATCTTTAATGCACACAAAATTACATGCCTCTCTGACTGATCAGTTATAGACTTCACTTACCCTTTCCTCACCCCTGAGATAAGGGAACTGTCCTACATTTCCTCTTGCTGCCTCATGACTTCTCTACCTGGGAGTCAGCACCTCTTCTCTGACTGCACCCTTCTGCTGCCTCCTGCTACCACAGGACCCTCTCTTGTGTCTGGACTATAGGGTTTTTTCGAAAAAAGTGGCCTTTTTTTGAAAAAAAATTCCCCTGCGTCTAGACTACCGCTGCATTCTTTCGAAAGTAAATCGAAAGAACGTGGCAGTTTTTTCGATCACGGAAAACCTCATTTTATGAGGAATAACGCCTTTTTAAAAACGTGCTCCTTCGAAAAAAGGCGCTATTGAATGAAAACTGTGCTTTTTTGAAAGAGAGCATCCAGACTGCCTGGGTGCTCTCTTTGGAAAAAGTGGCTCACTTTTTCGAAAGTACTGGCTGTAGTCTAGACACTCTCTTTCGAAAGAGGGTTGTAGTCTAGACGTACCCTCTGTTATAATCTCACACAGAAAGGGAGAACTCAGTGACAGGACAGTTCTGTGTCCTTAGCTCCCAGGCTTTTACACACAATTCTGTCCAGCACTGAAAATCATGGGAACAGAGGAGTTTCTTATGTTATCCCTTCAAAATACTGTGACCTGTGAAAAATTTCCAAGGGTTGACAAAGCTGCGTTCCCCTTTGGCTACACGGAGGGGACTTCTCTTACCCACCACTGCCCCCAGGGCATGGGAGCTGTCATTCTGTCACCTCACTCTCCCAATCCATCACTGTCCTCTGCACTCCCTCCAGCCTCCTCTTGCCCCTCCAAATCCCCTCTTCCCTGGCAACCCCCTAAACCTGCTTCCTTTTCCCCCCAGTGCTCTGCTCTCCCTTGCGCTCCCCATCCAACTTTCACAGTGTCTCTGCTGGGGATGGCTTCAATCTCACTGGAAAAAGAAGGAAGTGGCAACCAAACTTATCTCATTTCCACATGCAGACAGAGTGTAGGAAAATAGAGGCCATCTTTGCTTTTTTTAGCCTCTTTGGGTACGTCTAGACTACATGCCTCTGGCGACAGAGGCATGTAGATTAGGCTACCCGGCATAGGAAAATGAAGCGGCGATTTAAATAATTGCGCTTCATTTAAATTAAATGGCTGCGCGCTGGGCGATCAGCTGTTTGTCAGCTCAGCGCCGTAGTCTGGGCGCTCTGCGGTCGACATCAAAGGCATTTGTCGACCTCCCAGGTAAACCTCATCCCAGGAGGCATACCTGGGAGGTCGACAAATGCCTTGATGTCGACCGCAGAGCGCCCAGACTCACGGCGCTGAGCTGACAAACAGCTGATCGCCCAGCGCGCAGCCATGTAATTTAATGAAGCGCGATTATTTAAATCGCGCTTCATTTTCCTATGCCGATAGTTTCTACATGCCTCTGTCACCAGAGGCATGTAGTCTAGACGTACCCTTTGACAATAATAAAAGGTGGTGTAATTTTGCAGTAGGGGAAATCATAACTTGGCACCTTTCATCATATTTTCATGAAACAGTTAAAAAACACCCCAATAACACTAGAGACACATTAAAATTGCTAGAGTTGGTCATACTGCAGTTTAGGTCTTGACCTGCAATCTGCACCACATTGAGTGTGTGGAGTCTCCTTGACATATACACTGTATAAAATCTTTCTCTCCATATAGGCATATATTAACTCTCCAGAAAATGTGCCCTGTTGCTATCCCTTTATTGAAAACATTTTACATGTGGTACATCAAGGTGTAATTTAAATACTGTATGTATAAGCTGTACAGCAAAGAGAGGTTCTTATGTCCAGTCTCAATAGATGCTAAAAGCAAATCTGCTTAGCATCTTCCAAATCTGCACACAGTTGTTATTTTACAGTTATAAACTGCCTTACTGTACCAGTAGCAGTGTAGCTCCAAGGGCCAAACAGAAAACCATAGGTCCAGTCAGGTCTGTCTCATTCATAATGCTGCCATCCGCTGGTTTTATTGGGTTTAGAACTGTCAATGTTTTCTGCCATATGTGATCAAAATTAATCCCAAGCTCTGCAAAAGGAAAGTTCCATAATTATGCATGATTTTTAAAAACCTTTATATAAAAATCCACTAGGTACCATAAGCTCAAAATAACAGAATGATCCTCTCTGGTTTTTTACTAGGAAATAAGAGTGCAATAGAATGTATTCTGATTCCACCTACTCATAATACAGGTATTCAGGACTGCGTTCTGACTTCAAGCTGGGATGATTAATATCTTAAATTGAATCTTCTATGATAGAGCAAAAATACTGCCAACACTGTCCACATAATATTTGGATTTTCCTATTTTTACAATAGATATGTTTCTAAAACCTTATTAATTAAGACCTCAAATAATATGCTGATCAGCAGTAACTGCAAAATTCCAGGCTTTTTAGAACATTGAGGACATCAGAGATACATGCTTTGTGAACAACTGACAAGAGGTATATCTTAATGCTGTACTGCTAGAGGAATTTAAAAATATGACACATTTTCTTTGAGAAAGAGCAGAAGTAACTTATGTAGGGTTTTATGAGCTTTTTGCACTTGAAGTGGGTTTTACCCATGAAAGCTCATGATACAATATGTTTTTGTTAGTCTCTAAACCTGGTCTACACTAGGGATTTATTTCGATATAACCCCCCTTTATTTCAAAATAATAAGACAAGTGTCCACACTACCAACCCTGTTATTTCAAAATAACAGGCTGGTTATTTCGAAATCTATACTCCTGCTTTCCTCAGGAAATAAGCTTATTTCAAAATAGTTATTTTGGGAGTTATTATTTAAAATTTAGTTATTTTGAAATAATTGCCTAGTTTATACATGCTCTAAAGTGTCACAGGACTATTCTACAATTATTCCTGTGGATCACTGGATATCGGATGAAATCCTGGCCCATTGAAGTCAATAGTTTTGTCATTGACTTCAACGAGGCAAGGTTTTCATCGCTAATCTCTGCAGAAAGATTCAAACTCCTAAGTAGGGATGTTAAATTTAAATTAATTAACTAATTGAATAGTCATTGGGATTATTTCCTGCTGTGCCTCTACCTCCCTGGCCCCCCTGTGGAGATGGTTCTGGGGGGAACCATCTGGCCCCAAGCATGGATCCTGCTCCCCCTCCCCCTTGATGCCTCTCTCTGATAGAGGCAGCAAGGGGGGAAGCAATTAGTCACATCCCTAGTTGACTATCCGATAAGCTTCTGCCTATAAGCTTCTGCCTTTCAATTAGTCTCTTTTACATCCATACAGGAGTAACTTTTTTCCTGTGATGCCCCAGTACTGGTTAGGGCAATATTGGAATTGGATAGCCAGAATTTGTGGAACCAACACCCAGTTCAAATCTCCAAGTTTTGCATCTTTCCAGCCCATTTTTTTTAAGAGATAACATTGAGGCTTGACATTTTGCATGCTATTTCTAATTATGTTACTGTACATATACATTTTATCTGGAAATGGTCCTGACCCACACCCCAGATCTGTGGAACTTTGTGGATCAAAACCGCCTTGTCACAGGGTGAACTGCACATGGTGCTTGTAGGGTTGGAACTTAAGTTTTTACATTCTATATACAATAGGTACAATAATCTGCCTCTTATCGAAGTCAATGGTAAAATTCCCATTAACCTCAATGATGCAGGTTCAGGCTGAATGTGCCTAGAATTTACTTTGCTTCATTATGTTAAATCAGTGACAAACAAGTCCAATTTTACTTTTATCATTTTTTTATTTATAAAGCAGCAATATTTCTGTACATAGAAATAATCTTCACCTGTTTATTAGCTACAAGTATTAAGACTTGAACATACCATGTTTATAATAAACACTACCTTTTTTACTAACAGCAGAAGATATACAGCGTGCACAAACTTTCTCAAGTTTTCCATTGAAATAAGCAGCCTTAAGTCTTTTTAACAAGTAAATTTATTGCTAGAAATGCAAACTTTATTATAACATATGTTTGTTGGTATTATAACATTAATGGTAGGTACCCTCACATGGTATCTTACTGTGAGATATAAATACAGAGGGGAAAAATTGTTATGAAGTTGGAATACAAAATTTATTGTTTTGCTGTCACCTAGTGGTAGTAAAGTATATGATCTATGTACCATAAAAATGAATTAATACTTTTCTATGCAAATTGTGGCACTGCCCTTCCAATCATAACATGTCCCCATGTTAGAAATACCAGATAACAAATCAACAGTTCATTTTTCTGATTTGACAGCCTAGGATTGATGATTATTTCTTAAAATGCACAAGTAAGGATTTTGATTGTGTGTTGTCAATTAGCTAAGAGTTAGTTTTTATTAGGGCTGTCAAGCGATTAAAAAATTGAATTGCGATTAATCGCGTGCGCTGCCCATTTGAAATGCTGCAGTGGCGTTTCAAAGGGGGCAGTTCTGTGGAAGCTCGGGATCAGCTGGAGTCACCAGCTGACCCTGGTTCTGTGCAGCGCTGCCCCTTGGAAAGGCCGCCCCGGTGTTCCAAGGGGCAGCACTGCAGAAGCCCGTGATCAGCTGGAGTTCTCAGCTGACCCCCGGCTCAGTGCAGTTGACCCTTGGAAAGGCTGCCCCAGCATTTCCAAGGGTAGCACCGTGGGAGGCCAGGGTCAGCTGGGATCCCCAGCTGACCCCGGCTCCGTTCCTCGCTGCCCCTTGGAAACATCGCCCCAGCATTTCCAACAAGCAGCACCACGGGAGCCTGGGGTCAGCTGGAGTCCCCAGCTGCGCCCTGGCTCCATGCAGTGCTGCCCCTTTCAAGAGCACTCCAGCTGATCCCAGGCTCCTAATGTGCTGCCCGTTTGAAATGCTGGAGCGGCACCTCAAAGGGGCAGCACATTAGGAACCTGGTGCCCAGCTGATCCCCGGCTCCATGTGCGTTGTCTCTTTGAAGTGCCGGAGCAGCACTTCAAAGGGGCAGCACAGCATTAACACCTGCGATTAATGCATTAAAAAAATTAATGCGGTAATCCTTCCCTGAATTAATCACAGGCATTAACGCACATCGATTGATAGCCCTAGTTTTTATACAAAAGCTTACCAAATGAATTTAACAAAAAAAAGGGGGGAGGGGTCTGGTTTTAAGACTAGATATGTCAAACAAATGTAAATGAGGTGATGTTTGGTTGTTTGTATTCATTTTGAAGAAGCTAGGAGATTTAATATTATTTCCAGTTTAGGACAATACCTAATACCTATTAGCATGTGCCTTGGATCTAGTCCAGATACAAAGATACGCCTTCATGAATCCAATGCAGGACCTTGGACACACTCTCTCTTTTTATTCTCTAAACCTGATCCTGAAATTCCCACTAATGAGTATTTGGAGTGTGCAAGAACTGCAGGATCCATCTCCTGACAGAGATGCATCCTGCAGAATCCAGGGATCTTGGTTGAAGTGATGGAGAAGAACAGGACCATATCAAGTCTCACTATTGGAGCAGTGGCTCTGCTGGATGTTAATGTTTCTCTAGTGTCTGTTATGAGTTAGCAAAGAGAACCATATTTACAGCTGGCAACCACACAAAGTTAATATTTTAATTTTTTACCTTCTAGCAAAGGAGGCTCTTCATCAAAACTGTCAGCATAACCTGAGTGAGATAAAATCCCTGGATTGTAGGTTGGTTGCCAAATCTGGCCTATGTAATTTTGAGAAGATGAAAGCATTTCTAGAGGAACAAAAGCACCAGGTTGAGGCAACTCCTGTGCCTGCCACCTACAACAATAAGTACAATACATGTGGGTAAGTAGTCAATCAAGCAGGTACCTTGTGACAATGTATCTCACAATATCTCACTAGTGTATTTCATCTGTAATCAGACTCCCAGGTTCCTCCCTACTTAAAAACCCTGCACTCCTTCCTCTTTCATTGTATACCTCACCCAGAACACTAATAAGGAAGGGGTCCTCAGGGCAAAATTAACTTTAACTTCATTTTTACAAATGACAATAACACAGACACACATTAGGGCATTTAAGGTTACAAGGTCAATCTGAGGGTTTTTGTTTTTCCTGCTTTGCAGCCTCAACGACACCCTAGAGTTATGAATCTGTATTAAAGGAATATATACGTGATATAATATCTGAATGTATGTTTTTCTTAAACACTTGTAGAAAGTTCTAACACTATGTGATTAAAATCAGTATTAATAACACGAGGCCCAATTATTCCCTATTATTAGCATACAGTCTATTTGTATTCTTATAGTACTCAAATAAGGGTATGTCTACACTGCAGAGTTTTTTTGGAAAAACGGCCATTTTTCCAAAAAAACCCTTCACTTACGTCCACACTGCAATTGCGTTCTTTCAACAAAAAGATGAAAGAACGGAGGGGTTTTTCCAACAGCGGTAAACCGAAAGAAGCCTGCAGTCTAGACGTAAGCTAAGACTAAACCATCATTGGACTTAGCATTGCCAGAGACCTAATACTTTAGATAGAGAAGTCAGACAAAAGGTAGGAAAAAGCCATATTGCTGACATGGAATGAAGTCGAGAGAGAATAAAGTGAATGGCTGAAAGCCACCCAGGAGGTAAGTGGCAGAGTTGAGAGCTGATCACAGATCCTCTGATCCCCAGTGTTAACTCACAAACTATTTTTATTCCCTGTGGTTTTCAACATGGAGGGGGCTTGATCCTTGGACTGCTTGTGCAGAGCAGGAGGATTAATTGTTTCACTGGCATCATTCCCATTTAGCTGAAACAGTGTTGGGGATATGCTGCTGGTAGAATGATTGGCTGACAGCATCAGGGAAAGGGCTTGATGGTGGGGGTCCCAGAAGTGTTGGTGGCTAGGGGAAACCAAATGAGTTGTGCAGTCAGGCAGCCCAAAGGGAATGTAGGGGGGAAGTGTCCCTGGACTACCCTGGCCTTAAGTGATCACCCTGCCTACAAATTTGCTAATTAAGGGGCTGTGAGCAATATCCCATCTATTATGACAGCATCATTTTTGGAAAATTCAGTAGAACTTCCCAGAGGTTTCCTTTATCCAGGCCCCTCCCGCTAGGAAAGAGTAAATAGTCCCATCGGGGAGAGGGCTGAAGGGGATGTTCTCTGTCTTTCTATTGCTATTGCATCCATAAAACCTTAAATGCCACTGAACATTTTGACATTATTTCTGGCAATTCTACTTTGTACTTTGTTGCTAAATTAAAACCCTTTTTCCAAAAAAAAAATCAATATTTTCTTTCTACAGGGAGTACTTACTTTTGGCTTCCATAAAGATTTTCATGGACCCCCGAATCGCTATAACCTTGTTCTTGAATATCAGTGGCATAGTTAGACGGATAAAAGTCTGATTCAGATTGCTCAAAGTTTGACATTCTGGGAAAAAAATATTTATAAGACTAATGAAATAATGTCCATTAAAGTAAATACCTATTTTTTTAGAAGGACTAAATTGAAATAACAAATGGTAAACTCTAGAGCACCAAACTTAGAGATGTAGTTTCTCTGGGTAAGCTAGCATTAATCTGAAGTGACAGAAATAAATTGAATTTGAGCTCACTTTTGGTATCACCACAGAAATAATTTCTTGCCTGCCAGCTCTCATGTGTGCTAGTATTACTTAAAAAACATATGGAGATGAAAACAATTGCTAATGCTGAAGAAATCTAACATGACTGTCTGCCTGACAGTATTATCTAAAGTAACTCAGTAATTAGTCAACTTCATAGTCAGCATCTCAGTAAACATTGGTTGAAAGGGGTTCATTTTCCTATTTAAAACAAAATGATGGCCATGCCTGAGACTTTAATAGTAAGATGAGCTATCGGTTTTTTTTTAAAAAATCAGTGGTTTGGGAATGGAAGACAATGGCTCATTGACTTATGGCCAGAAGGGATCATCATGATAATCTAGTTCAAGGGATCTCAAAGTGCCACCTGCGGATTGAGGCTCAGAGTCCTCCCACCTTGTAGCAGGGAGCCCGCACTAGCGCTTCAGCACCATGACCCTCCTCTACAAGGTTGGAGTACTAGAACCGACTTCCTGCTATGGGGCATGGGGGTGGGGAGGAGCCCTGACCCTTGCGGGCCAGATGCAGTTTGCAGGGCAAACAAGTGACTCCATATGCTGCCATTCCTCCCAACCTGTTCCTGTACCCTCCCTCTCACGCAAACCCCCAGAAGAGGCAGACCCGAGGGCAGTCAGTACTTAGCATTGCCTAGGCCATGGCACTGGGACCTCCCCAGCCCTGAAAACCATGCGAAGTGGCACTCTGGTGCTCCTGTTGTAATTCAAAGGAGCTCCTGGACTCTTTGAAAGGCTGGGCCTCACGCAATTGCCCCTTTTGTCCACCCCTGTCAGCTGGCCTGACTGCACCCTACTTCCTGCCCAGACTCTGCAACATTACCCCCTCCTTCACCCATTTTGTCATCATGGATGGTTGGCTGGTGGCCTGTGGAAAGGTTTCTGTTGAGTGAGGTGGGAATCAGGCCAAAAAATTGGAGAACCACTGATCTAGTCTGACTTCTTGCATATCTCAGGCCATAGAGTCTGACTCCCATACACACACCAGTAAAAGGCGCATACCTTGCAGCTGAGTCAGTGAAATCCTCAGATCTTGATTTGAAGAGCTCAGATTACAGAGAATCTACAATTTACTCTAGTTCAAACCAGCAAGCGACCCACAACCTTCTGAGGAATGCCTGTGGCCAGAGCCCAGTTCCCTTTGAATTGCTGCCAGAGTGCCACTCTGAGAGCTGGTGAGGGGAGCACCCCTGAATCACATGTTGCCCTGGGGTCCACAGTGGCTGTCGGCCCCACTGCTTATGCTGACCCATCAGCAGGCAAAGTCATGAAAGAAGCTGGAGTTCCTAGAATGAGAGGGCTGACAGGACGAGAGGACAATGACAGAGACACCACCAGAGAAGGGAGCAGCAGCTGGAAGAGATAATCCCAAGAATCGCCAGGAGGCACCACTAGCACTGAATGGACCCATGGAATGGGGCCATGTCATATTTGTGCTGTAAATTGTCTTCCATGTTTATGGCATTATGGAAATTAAATACAATATTCTACACACTCCAAATGTCTTGAATTAGTAAGTCAGTAGCATTCTCAAATTTGACTGAGGTGCTTCCTCGCTCTATTTACAAGTAATGATGGTCCCACATACTGGTTCCAAACCTTCCACTCCTAGTCACATATGTAATCCCATCTTCTTTATTGGGCCCACTACAAGATTAAGGACTGAGTCCTTTATGTACAATTAGTACGAATATGCTGTTACCCAATGACTGGCAAATACATTCGCCCTTGTGCAGCTTCCTGAAATCTTGCAGTTCTTACTCAGAACTGCATTAGTTCGTCTGCATCCAGGGACTTAGGCAACGCAGAGCCAGTAAGTGAACCGAATTTTCTCCAAATGTGTAGATGAATGTACTAATTTGGCTAGCTGTCTAGAAAATGCCAGCATTTACGGGGTTAAACTCTTTCAGAATATTTATAGAAGTTAAGCAGTGTGAGTCATAACCATGACCATGTCTATTTTGTTTTACTTCATACTGGCTTTTAATGTTTGGTTTAGATTCTGTATTATTTCTGCACTCCTCACTTTGTCCTGCTTTCTTCTGCCATCCTGCAATCCTGATTCAAAAATTTTCACCTAAATTACAATTGCTCCCTAGGCTTTACATGTATCAAGCACATCCTGTTCACAGAAAAGCACTTTAAGCTAAACATCTTAATAAAATTAAAATTTAAAATATTGTTTTATGCATATGGCATATTCAAAAGTTTCATATTACATCCCATAATCACACTAATCTACTAGAACCTGATTCCTTCATTTATCAGAATCATTTAAAGTAACAATCACACCAGTCTTTTCTTAACAGTAAACAAATCATGCAAGAAAAACTGATTTTATGTTTGGCAATTTGAGTACTACATATTTTTTAGAAATTTGACACTAGCTCTGAGTTATGCTCAATAAAAATTAGAAGCTCAAACGTAACATATCTTAGAACATTTAATTTAAATATTTTAAATTTTAATTTCGAGCACATCTTATGCACTGAGATGCTTTTCACATTCCTCTAAAGTATAAAATACTTTCACAAGCCATTAGTTTTCATAGTATACTAAAATTTGTGTATTACACAAGATGTAAACTCAATTTCTTAAACAGTTTGAAGCTAAATGTAGGCTACATACCTCTTAATATATTAAGTAAAAAATCCTCTTGTACATTGAACTTACATGTTGGAAAAACAACTATGATATCCTATTGCATTAACAGATGATCTTGTGCTATTTATAATGTTCTAAATTTATCCTTTGATGAGATGCAAATGACTGAAAAGAACCTGTCAGTATCATGGACAACATTTAATACCACATGCAAGAGTTCACTAACAGGAATACTTAGCAGAAAAGATCAGCAATCACTGAATAAAAAAAAGTTCTAGGCTTTTAAAATCCAATTTCAACCTAGACTATAAAATATTCAGGATAAAGGTTCTGTTTTTTTACTACATGATTATATAAAATGCAGTAAAATGAAGTCCTCAACCAAGCCTCCAGGTGCTACTGTAATAGTTATAATATATAGCATGCATATAACTTTCATAAATGCTGCATAAATGAATATACATGGATGTGTGTTCTGACTGCTGAGTGCCACAAAACTTCTAGTATGGTAAGGATTTAAAAATAGGATACTTCAGCAATCCCCACATATAACTCTTGAATGGCATGCATTTTAGGATCAGATACTTAACCAGTCTTAACAGTCTCTGTCTTTCTTGAACCATTTACCTGATTGTGTCTTGAAGAGCACTTGGCCTGATTAGAGAATGGGACATTAAATGAGATGTATTACTGGGTCATTAATCCATGCCTCAGGTGCATTTCAAACTATTCAAGGCTAAAGGCCAGCTTACTTCAATTCCACAAGAGGTGTATTAATGGTCCATTAATATGTGCCCTACAGTGCTTTAAAACTAGCATATTTATATAGGTGCCATTTCATTTTTTTAAAAAGAAAAATACGGTCATATTAAACGTTTACTGCATATATGCCTACAGAAAAAATAGTTGAGAGGTGAAGGTTAGGAGAAAGTTAGAGAAAAATATAATATCAGTTTCAGCTCATTAAAAGTGGTTTCAAAAGTAATTTAAATTGTAATAATTATGAGGGTTGTTATTCAGGGCTTGTCTACATTGTCCCAGAGTTCAGATTGTAGGAGTGGGAATAGCAGTGCGCACCGAAGTACAGTCCTGTAAGTGCATTGTGTGGATGCTACAGATGTGATCTAAAAGGTTCCTAGTTTAAGTAATCCTTAAACAAGGAACTCACAAGTAACTGTGAGTGAATAAGGACCCTTTTAATTTTTGCCTCCACCATCCATGTGGGGGAGTTACAGCACAGGGCAATTCACACTCCCAGGCTATTTCACACTCCCAGGGCAATTCACACTCCCAGGCAATTCACACTCACACTACAAGGTTTTTGCGCAAAACCTGGCAGAGTGTCCACAACTCAAGCGCATTTTTGCGTAAGAAAATTGACAGAACAGAGGGTTTTTGAGGGTAGAATTATTCCTCTCGCCATGAGGAATAATGCCTTTTTGTGCTACAGCTCTTGCGCAAAAAGGCAGGTGTGGACGCTCGAGGGGGTTTTGAGGAAGAAACTCCTATTGCAGTGTTTCTTAAACTGACTCCCGAGGCAGTCAGAGGTGTGCCGCAGAGAACAACAGAGTTCAAAATGACCGCCCTTAAAGGGGCAGGCGACCTTTTTTTTTTCTTCTCAATAACTTTCCCCCGACCCATTTTTTTTGTCAATAACTCCCCCCTTCCCTTTTTTTTCCTCAACAAAAAATCCTTGGTGTTCCTCATAAAAAAAAAATTAGGGTTTGGTATTCCTTGGTCTTAAAAACTTTAAGAAATACTGACTTATTGGAAAAAGCACAGGTGCTCTGATGACCATTCTGTGAATGGCCATCAGAGCTTTCTTGCACAAGAGTGTCCATGCAGTGTGGATGCTCTCTTGTGCAAAAGCACATAGCTTTTGCGATGCACTTTGAGGTCTGGATGCATTTTTGCACAAGAAGTTTTTGCGCAAGAACTTTTCCACAAAAGGCTTCTTGGACAAAAAACCCTTCAGTGTAGACAAAGCCCCATAGTCTGAACTGTGGAGCAGTATAGGCATAGCCTTTCTGGATGTCCCTTTTGTGCTGCTCAGTTCCTTTTCTGCCCTTGGTGCACTAATAGCATTCACTAGAGCTTCAACTGGCAGCAAAGTGTCTTTTCAGTTTCAATACAGAGCAAAAAAGTAAAAAAGCGAATAGGAATGCTCCAAGCTTTGGTAGCATGGACTTGACTCTTTTAATATCTAGTTATTTTAAGAAAATGTGTTGTGATCTATTTTGTTAAACAGTTCTTTATCATCATCAGTTAGGGCTGCAGCAATGCTCCCAAAATGAGCTGTTTTCCAAAGACAGTGACAGACAATGCAATCTAACCAACATTTGTTATTGCCTGCTTGTAGGAAAGTCACCAGTCGTAGGTCAACAATCATAAGCTTAACACAATTGAGTGAAGGAAATCTTTGCTTAAACTTTCTCTGGAAAAAAAAAACCCAACGACAGTGTTACAAGAATCAAACCGCTCTAGACAGACAGGATCCTTCAAGTCATCCCTTTGAAATATCTCTAATATTTATATTTCTTAGGAACAACTCTCCCTCTTTAGAATGTTCAAAAGCATTTCCTTTACTTGCAACTCATATCTTGGATTATCAGCAGTATGAGATTATAATTGCCTGCCCTTCCTCCATTGGATAAATCTAGCTGTGTAACACAATTTACTCAAGAGGAAAGCAATTAAAATAAGGATTAATGACCTTGACCTGATCTGTGTCCGAAGGGAATTAAATGGAAATTGCAGGGAACATGGATTTTATTCCTTCACACATGGATCATACGCACCCATAGATTACTGATTTGATCCTCCCAAATGTCCCACATAATGTGACCTCATTTACAAACAACAAAATGAAAATTTCTGACCATATCATAATTTATTTATCATTTATGTTTCCATTTCAAACACAGAGGCTACGTCTACATTGGCAAGATTTTGCGCAAATACTTTTAACGCAAGAGTTTTTGCATTAAAGTATTTGCTCAAGAGAGCGTCTACACTGGCATGTGCTTTTGCGCAAGAGATGTGCTTTTGCGCAAAAGCATCCATGCCAATGTAGACGCTCTCTTGCGCAAGAAAGCTCCGATGGCCATTTTAGCCATAGGGCTTTCTTGTGCAAGAAATTCATGTTGTCTGTCTACACTGGCCTCTTGCGCAAGAACAGTTGCGCAAGAGGGCTTATTCCTGAGCGGGAGCATCATAGTTCTTGCGCAAGAAGCACTGATTTCACACATTAGAACGTCAGTGTTCTTGGCAAGAAGAACTCCCGCCAGTGTAGACAGGCAGCATGTTTTTGCGCAAAAGCGGGTGCTTTTGCGCAAAATCATGCCAACGTAGACACAGCCAGAGGGACTAAAGAAAAGAATAACAATACTTTCCTCTTCCAATAACTTTGGCTGGCAAATTACTTGAAAGTTGTATTTAATTATTAGAAGTATAGTGACTATATTATAGAAACCAACCTTCAGCTGTCATAATATTCAGACACTGTTTAGTTAATTTATGTTTTTCCCTCAATACATAGAAGGGGTACAGAGAGAGAGGAATAATATAATTTGGAGAGCAAAGCTATTGGGACCAACATGCAAAAATGTTGTTGACAAGTTTCTGCACCAGAGTTGTAGGGTTGATAGGGTACTACTAAATGCATACATATGCAGTCACCAAGCATGGCTATTGATAAACAAACTACCATTAACCAGTCCAATGATCATAGACTTCCATATCAAAAGTGACTGGCCGCTTGCCTTTGGCTACTCCATATGAACATGTCTCAGTTCGTTTGTCCTTTTCCTTCACTGCTACCAACTCAAAGTTAGCTATTCCGCAAGGATCGGGATCAATTGCAGCCAGACAACACCACCTGTGAGATTCATGACTTTGTAATATTCCCCATCTCTTTCTGGATGACATCATTTATTGTGTATCTCACTGACTATTAGAAGTCCTTCCTGTAGCATTGACAGCAGGTGAACGAGCTCCCTATATTGCTCTTTTCACATATTGTGTGGCACCACTCAGACCTATTCAGAAAAGAATATTCATTTTATTTATCCCCTTCACCATGAAGATGTTGCACTCATAACTAAAACTGAGGTTTCTACACTTCCCCTTCTCTGCATTCTTTCCAGTTTGATGGAACACAACTGGTAGAGAACCATTCTGGATTGTTCTTGAATTCCTGCAGGGAGAGTATTGTGCAACAATGGAATCTCTGAGAGGCCAAATGTCTGCAGAGCCCTGGATGCTTGCTCCATATGCTCTTTCACTTACTATGACCTGACACATATAGGTGATGCAAAGCTGTGGGATCTAAGCAGAGTTTGCAACAGCAGCATGCAATGAGTTTACATCTTTCACTAGGAAATTGCATCGTTTCGCAGCTAAAGACCTAGACATTGTCATACAAACTTTTATGTACAGCTTAGGACAGTGATTCTCAACCTTTCCAGACTACGATACTCCTTTCAGGAGTTCGATGAGTCTTGCATACCTACAGGTTATACCTCTCTCAAAAAGTTCTTGCTTATAAAATTACACATACAAATACAAAAGAGTCACAGTGCATTATTACTAAAAATTGCTTACTTTCTCATGTTTACCGTATAATTATACTAGAAGATTTATTTGGCATTGCTTGGGTCCTTAATTCAAATAAGTTTTGTTTTTCTTCATTTCAATCATTGTTCTGGTCTGTTCCCTGCAGACAAGCCCTAAGTGGCAGGACAATGACTATAGAACTTCTTGCCAGTAGATGTCAAATTGATCTCAAGCCTGAGTTTGTTTATGACTATACTACCTTTTAAAGAGAGAATAGCATCTGTTATAGTGTCCAAAGAATAGCACCTAAACACAATATTACTGACCTCCCCTCCCCCAATAATATAAAATATTACCATTTATATTCACACACTTCTCTATAGTAGAAAGAAGCACATAATATCATTTTCTCCAGAGACTCTGATACTTGTTAATCTTAGATATTGGGAACCATGGTGACAGGCATTTTAGAAATACCTAAAGTAGATAGATCTGTAGATTAAATTAATACAGGATGCATCACAGAGCAGACCTCTGGCATCTTCATGATATAGCTTCAGGCCTTGCATACTGCTGATAGCAATGATACTCAAAAGAACAATAGCCCAGCAGAAATGTTTGCTTTCGCTGAAGGACAGGTAATTACAATCAGTATGTTCACTGACTGAGGCATCACTTCTAAGGTTTAATATTGAATGGAAATTTGAAACAGAAGCATCCATATTGCACAGTGAAATGAGATTCACATTGTAGAAGATGTTTTCATTTTGTTGAAGATTCTGTGCAGCAAACCAGAGATCTCCTTACCAAAACATTTTTAACAGGTTTGGTCCTCAATTTCTTCAGCTGCAGGGCAGTCTATGGTGCTGTCACTTTATTAATTAATGCTCTCTGCAGCGGGATGTGATAGGACTATTAACTTTTTAAAAAATATTTATTATTTGTGTAATAAGGCTCCAAATAGTTTTTAAAAGTTTGACATGTATCTATTAAGTGGCTAAACGAATTGGCATCTGATAGATAGGGATGGTTTTGTGGTCTTCAAACAAGGTACAAAGTAGTATTGTAATTCAGGCCCTAGAAATGAATTTCCTATAGTGCTGAGCAAATAAATTGACTTGTCTACCTCACTTTCCCCATATGTAATAACAGTACTCTTTCTCACAGCTTTCTTACTGTAACACTAACACATAACTGATAATCACCAAACAGCACATAACTTAAAGCACACAAGTTTTAACAAAGGAAAGGATAAGGACAAGCTAAAATGATTCTATTATAATTAAATTGAAATAATATTTCACTCCTTAAATGCTCAATTGTCTGGTTAAGGAGCTCAACCCTCACCCCCAAACCCTTAATTCTATATCTTCCCTATCCTCAGGATTATTCATAATCCTGCTAGTTTTATTATTTGTTTTCCTTTCACCATTCTCTAGCAGTAATTCAGTCTCTGGACTGACCTACATATTACTTCTATCAATGACTCTAAAAACCAGAACTAAAGGCATGACTTTTTTTTATCGTTTCTTATTTTTAACTAGCCCTTAGAAGAGGCTGCATTCTTTCCCCCCCATCCCTATTTGTAACAGTAAAAAGATCTACCCAAGCTAGTCAGATTCTAAAGCATCTACTCTAAAGTTAGTTTTAGAAATTTTTTTTTTTTCTGGGGGGAAGCAGAGGCGCAAGGATAAACATTAAATTAAATTAAAATAATAATAGCAATAATAAATAACTAAAAATGTTTTATACTTAACCATTAGCTGTTTTTCTTAATAATACCTATAAACAAGAGTATAACTCACATAGACCTAATGCACAAAGTTCTTGTTTCAGTTTTTTCAAAGTTTGGGAATGTTCAGATCCTGGATTTTGGTTTATTGCCATGTCTTCTATATAAGACAATTTACTTTGTTAAACTTCTGATTACTTATGTACCACACCATAATGCATCACTTGCAAAATATCTGTAAGTTTTAGAACCTTCCTGAAAGATTAATCTGATAACACTAAGGTGAAAATTCATTTTAAAATGTCACTATGCAAAAGAGGATTCATTCCCTCTAAAACTCTTCTCCTCGATTAGTGGTCAAATAGTCTCTTCAATATACTGTTTGTTAAACTGAAGCAGGTATAAATAAGTTTGAACTATTTAGAAATCATAGATCCAGGAGACTGTGCCAACACTCATCAAGCACACCCAAGTACTTTTAACCAATTTTAAATGAAACTGGTTAGGTCATATAAAGTCACTAATTAAACTTTATATCCTAAGAACTTAATTTGGCTTCTGGGGGAAAAAATAGCCTTCCAAATGGCTGAATAGGATGTGCTGGAATTATGAATACTGGAAAGTAAATTAGAAAATAACTCTGATATGCTGCTATTCCACCAAATGGACTGTAGAAGATGAATGCTACTTAACAAGAGTCCTTCCTGACCTCTCCTTTGTTTATCAAATATCTGATTGTCTTAATTTTCGCTGGTGCAGCCAAGAGGAACTTTGATATCTAAAGAGTAAAGATTCTGCATTTAGGGATCTATTACAGTATCTGTTGATGGTCTCCGATGTGGGAACTTGGGAAAGTCCATTTTTATAAGTAGCTAAGGCTACGTCTACACTGCAGCGCTATTCCACGTCTTTTGTGAGTGCCCATTATTTCAAAATATAAACCTCATTCCATGAGGAGTAAGGGACATTTCGGAATAGTGATTTATTTTGAAATAAATGCTGTGTAGACAACACCAAATTTTGAAATAAGCTATTTTAAAATAACATCAAAATAAGATATGCAATTTGCATAGCTCAAATTGCGTAGTTTATTTCAAGCTATGGGTGCAGTGTAGACGCACCCTAAATGACAATCTCATCCTGGAACTCAAGAGATTATGCCACTCCCCGCTTTTCACATATGTTCACTATTCTCGTTGACTTCCTTTAACTCAAGGTGGCATATTCGTGCTGATCTCCAAGATAAAAGACTTACAGACTTGTCTTGCAAATTTCCACTCATTTTTCACAATGACAACTGGTTTATAAAAATCACGGCAGCACACCACCACATGTCCTCCCCCACCTTCCACGGCTCTGGTCCTGTGATCTTATCCTACCACAATGCCCTTTACCCCCCAAAACTTACCCAACAGCCAAGTTGTTGGTGCTGGGATAGGTGGGTCAGGCACATTGCATTCTTCTCTTTCTGCCACAAAATGTTCTGTTAGGATGGCATTGACATCTATCCCCACACTCCAATCACTTTTGGGTGTGGTTAATGTTCTATTAAGATGCCCAGGGCAGTTCACATCTCCCAGAGTGACTGTTTCAAGCTGGTTACACTCATGTTTTCAAACATATCTTCACAACCACAAGTGTTAGAGAACTTACCTGTTTTTTTTTAAATGAAAGCTCACATTCTTAACTTCACCACATGACTCCAGAAGCTGGGGCCTTAGCACAGGTCTATATTATCTATACTGTATTCTGGGCCTGCTGATAAATGTACCTTACATTGATCATGAGGCATCCCGCCTTTCATCCCTAACCTAAAATATGGCAAGAAAGTGATCCTGTGTGGTGAGCCTTAAATTTTAACTGGAAAGAACAGGAATAATTAGACTTACTGATTGCCACTTTGTGTGCTTTGAAGCAGCGCAAAATTGCAAAGCAGCTTCCAAAGCATCACTTTCCAAATAGATTTATTGAGCGCTTCTTGAAGCACAATTTATTGAGAGTGTCCTTTATTTCCTATTAATCAAAGCTCATCAAACCAAGGGTCTTGATCCAGAGGGGTGTGCCTCTGTAAAAGAGATTTTCAAAGTGGTCCTTTAGCATTCCACCTACCCATATATTTAGAATTAGAAATGAATGCTAGTGCCTTGTCTCACGTGCTGCTTGGCCAGTTTTCTAAAGCTCAAATTCAGTAGTTGATCCTTCCGTCCTTCCTTCCTTCAGTCAAAAGGTATATTTTCCCACCTTAATTCAGCTCCTTGGCAATGCTGTTTAAAGCCTATGAATGTGGATTTTGGTGAAAGGGGGATTTCCCCTTGACTGTTACGTCACTTCTCAGTAAATTAGTTCAAGTTATCCTTATGCCGGCCCAGTTGTTATTTTGAATAGCTAACATTTGATGTCAACTCATTCTGTGAATGTTAGTTGTAGAGAAATCACTTTCTTCTGTGCTCAGCACTAGTGATCCCATGGGGAGAGAGCAGAATCCATTGCTATGGCTTACTAGAGAGAGACAAAGAAACCCATTTGACAGATTAAAAAGAAAAGTACTTTTCTTTTTACTGGCATCCTGGAGACTCTTTCTATTTTTCACCTTCTCATCTCCATAGTCTCACAGTACCATTGCAGATTGCTCCCAATGCTTATATCTGACTGAATTGAAAGTGGCATGTTTTATACTATGCTTAATGGATACTATCTGTTACTGATCTGCTTGTTGTTGTGTATTCACCTATATTATGCTAAGCAATTTTGGCTGCATTTAATAAGCTTGTACATTACCACCAGGGGAAAAACTTGTTTACTTTTTATGTTATGTACCACATTACAATATGCTCTTTTATCTCATATACTCTTTGAGTAGTTGCACTTGTGGGTATTTTGTGGATGAATAAAATTACTGGCTTATGTAAATGCTTACTCTAGGAATTTGGTTAACAGATAAAAAACAATACATTACACTTCCTGTCAAACCTGAGGTAATTCAGGACATGACAGTATTTCATTTAGGAGACAGATTTGCTTCTGTTGCATTCAATTGCCTATATTTCATGAAAATGAAATTGCAATGATGAGCACAAATTGAATGCTAATTAATAAACTCTTTGATAGAGTTTCATTAACCCTTTGATTCAAAAAATTGACAGTCCTTTCAACATTTCATCAGTGTGTAGTTGCATGAAACATTTACCTTGTGAATTACCTAGGAAATTAAATCAATGTATATTTGCATTACTTGGTATGGAGCTAATTAATCCTAAATGTCGTGAGTTTTACATTTTAAATCCCAGTGATCAAAAAGTACCTACATTTTTCAACATAATTTGCTGCTTTCATGTTATTTAACATAAAGTAATTTGCATAGACAAGCTTTATTCACGGTACCTTCATATCCCAAACAATGGCGAATGCAGTACACAATGCACTAACTGCAGTGAAATGCACATCAAATTTAAAGAACCTAAATTCAAGCAATGTACCACTTGGACATTTATATTTAGGGAAGCATTTTGCTATCTGGTTCAACATTTTTATTTTCCTTTTGAATGGGGGATATTTTTGTTACCTTATTCATGGCTTGTGTATTGCTATGTTATGACTGTGTATTAACTGACCTAACAATCTTAACATTGCCCATATATTATATCATGAATTTTCGTGGGCACAGCCCATTTCTTCAGATGACCAGAGTGTTGTATGTCCGGTCATCTGAAGAAGTGGGCTGTGCCCACAAAAGCTCATGATACCATGTATATATTTTGTTAGTCTTTAAAGTGCTACCAGACTATTTGTTGTTTTTTAAAAAAACGACCAGGAGTCCTGTGGCACCTTATACTCTAACAGATTTATTGGCGCATAAGCTTTCGTGGGCAAAGACCCATTTGTAAGATGCATGTAGTAGAAATTCCAGGGGCAGGTATAAATATAGAGGCATAAGGAAAGAGTACCAATCAAGAATAAGGCTAGAGATAAGGAGGTATCAGGTGGTTCCTCAGTTTCCTTGAGCGTGTATGGCATAATCTCTCACCATAGTCTGTGCAGTATGTCAGTTGCAATGGCTTTTTCACCTTCAGTCCATTTGGTATGATGTTCATCCCTTTGCATTTGGAGATGGAAGGGAGAAATTCTCCCATTACTTACGCTTCCCTTAGGCTTCATTTCTGTTGATATGACAGAGAGATTGGTGGTTGATTTATCAGGTCTTCACTAGACCCACTGAATCAACCTACAGGGGAATTGATCTCCGTATCCCAGATCTCCTAGTAAGCGTAGCCCCGCCTTTATTCATCTTCTCCTTCTGGGGAAGGACCGCAGTCCGGAGCCAGGGGCGGTTGATTTAGTGGATCTAGTGAAGACCCACTAAATCGACCCCCAGTGGATCGATCCCAGCAGCATCCATCCACCTTACGGTAGAGCTTACACCCAGGAGCTGCTACCTGCAGACCCGATCTTAAGCGGAAGCCTCTTCAGCACATGCGCAGAACTAGCTGGTCCTTGTCCTCCTGCCACTGGGTCTGCCCATGTACTTCCGGGTCAGGCTCTCACTAGCAGCCGCCTGCCCACGAGGGTCGGACGGGAGCCGGAAGTGCGACTGTGCCCCGAGCCGCTCCCTCCTTCCGCACAACCCGCCTACTGGTGGCGGTGCCCAGCTCTGCGGGCTGAGCTACGCCGCACGCGCCGCCGGGGGGGGGGAAGAGTAACGCGCTACCAGGCGTGCGCCGGCGGCCCGGGCTCGCGCTCCTTGGCCCGACTGTGACACCGCTCCCGTCTCCTCTGCCGCAGGCGCCCGCCGCTGCCGAAGCCTCGCCCTGGATGGATCCCGAAGGCCGCCTGAGCCGGGCGGACCGGAGGCGGCTCTGCGGAGCTCGCGGCTGATCCCCCCGCGTGGCCGGCCGGAGCACGGGAAAGCATGTTGTCTCTTGCGCCCCGGGCGGCGGGGGGCTGGGCCAGGCTGCCCAGCGCCTGTAGCGCTGCCGCCTTGTTACGCGCTTCACCGTGGGTGGAGAAAAGCCCGGCGGATCATGCTGCCTTCGCCAGACCTTGTAGTTCCCAAAAGAAGGTGATGCGCTTTTGTGTTCGGGATAGATGCAGCTTTGGCAAACTAGAACTGCTGTAGGGTAGGGGAGGGAAATCCCTTTAGCCCACGCCAGTGTCTTTTGCCCCTTTAACTTGCCTAAATAAAAGGTAAATTCGTAAGGGAGTTAATCCTCTCGGATAGGTTGAGTTAGGCCTTCTTGTTAAACAGTGTTCTCAACAATTGTCGGGTAGTGACCCCTGTTTCGCAGTGCGTGACTGGCAGGAGAGCTGCGACTTGCTGACCTATTCTTGACAGACCCCCACTCTCTTCATTATGAGAAGACCTTTTATAAAATATACTCACACAAATAGCAGGGCAGTACTCATTGACACCAGTAATATCTGTATTGAGTGGCCAGCAGATGTTTTCTTTTCTCTTACCTGACCCCCTGAATAAAAGGCCAAGTCAACACCAAAACTTAGGTTGACCTAGCTATATTGCTCACCAGAGTAATACAAATTTCAGGCTTCTGTGTAGATAAGTCAACCCCCACTGTAGACACTAGGGATGTAAGTGACTAGTTGACTGCCTGTCCTGTGGGGAGCCGGCCGATTTCTCCCAGCCCTGTCTCCATGGGGGGCAGGAGAGGTAGAGGCACAGCGGGAAACGGCGCAATGAGGGACTGAAGCAATCTCTGCTCATGCCGGTTCTGTTGTGATTCTGATTTTGAAATGTGCAAGAGCCCCGCTGGGGAGGTGCCCTTATCGCCTAATTGAATAGTTGATGGAAATCCCATCGGCTATTTGATATAAATTTAACATCCCTAGTAGACACAGCTAGTCAGTGATCTAGCTACTACTTCTGAGAGAAGTGTATTACCTAAATTGATAGAAAAACCTGTTATGGGGACCTATGAAGCATCTGTAGCAGCACACCTTCAGCATAGTTGTTGTGTAGATATTGAGTGTTTGAGTGAGGAGCTGCCATTTGTGGTCCTTGGTTCAATTTGCAATGTCATCTTTAAAAAGTTTATTGTCCCTTTTATAAGCGAATGAGAAGGAAATCCCACACAACTCAAGCTTTTACTTTCATGAGGAAGAGAGTGGGGAGTATTAATGGTTGGGGTGGCACTGCTATGTATATCAATTTTCTATATTTTCATTCTTACCTTAAATTACATTCGTTGTGGCCAAAGGTGGTTTATACTACATTCTTACAACTGTTTCAGCTCTGTCAACTGATCTTGCAATACTTCCATAAACCTACAAGATTACATTCTGACTAGTTGATTATTGTGTTAATGAAGAAAACAGGCAACTGTATTATGTTTGTACAAATTTAAATGTGAATTAGAGTATGTAATTGTCACGCCAGGGGAAAAATACTGAAGTATCAAGTTTTGTATTTTTCATGTAAGTATGGTATGACCAGTATATTCACAGCAAGCTTAATGACTGATCTAGCACCTTTTAAACATTAAGGAGGCTTACAATAATATACCAAACAGATCTAATTTGATTGGAATACAGAATAGTATTGAGCTGGCACATTTTAAGAACAATTATGATCAGTTCACTGCTGCCAAGAATAATTTGTTCATATCAGTAATTTCCCAAAGTGTTGTTTTGGTGCTTGCTTATTTTCAATCAATTGGATTTTAACATTCTAAATAAAGTTTGAAATTCAACTGTGTTTAATGGTGTCAAGTTGGGGAGTAAAGTGTTTGAGGGCCAGAGCCATAATTAGGACTCACATGGTAGGTGGGCAACTTAGATTATCTTGCTTGTTTCCCTGTCTGTAAAATGAGACCTCTTACTGAACTTGTTGCTATATGAGGTGTGATATTTGCATACTTCTAAAACAAAGCAGTATGCTAGTTATTACCATAGCTTATTGCAAGTGTTTGACAATAGAAATGGGAGATTATCTATTTACTCTTGTGAGTTTTTTATGCACTCTTTCTCTTTTAAAGAAAAAACAAAAGCAGGTTCTATCTTTTTGCTGATGGACATAGTGTGATAGTAAATAGCAACAGTACTTTAATCCAATGCAATTGGAAACTAAGCAGTCCCTGAACATTGCATTGTTCTGGGTTTTAAAGGAAAATAAGTTATAGCATTAATGGTACTGTACACCTGTTATATGATCCACAAAGTGAAAATACAGAAGACTTAAGGGTCTGTCTTTATATCATGCAGTTTTTATATGGTCAGCACTCATGGAAATCAGTGGGACCTCCCCCTTTTTTTTTTTTTTTTTTGACAAGTTGCAGTTTTTGTTAGGGATGTCAACCTGTAAATGTCTACACAATTAACCGATAAGCCTGGTCTTATTGGTTAATCTTGTCAATTATACACATTCCACACACCCCTTTTGCTGGCTCTCCATGCGCACTGGATCCACCTGGTTTCCCCCCCCCACTCCTGCGCTGCTGCTGCTGCCTCTGATAGAGAGGCAGCAGCGCAAAGGGTGAGGGTGCAGGCGGGAGCCTATATGTGCGAGGAGCTGGCTTTTAAGCAGTCTCCCCACGCTTGCTGGCTCTGCAGACCTACCTGGTCCTCCACCCACTTGCTGCCTCCTACCGGCTCTCTGGTGCTGCCTGCCCCCTCCCATATTGCTGCCTCTATCAGAGGCAGCAGTGCAGGGGAAAGGGTCAGGGTAGGCTCGCCTGGCAGACCAGCTGCCACCTGTCACCCCGCACTGCTGCCGCTGGAGGTAGGGGCTTCCCTGCGAGTGGGGTCAGAAGTGCACTGGATGCCGGCCCACCCCCAGGGGTTATCAAATAGTCATGTAAACACATGCAATTTTAGCGGTTACATGACTTCAATTACACAATATCTAACATGCCTATTTTTTGTAGCTGAAAGAAGACTAAAAGTTAGCTGCAGAACAAGGTTTGCTTTAGAAATGTATAATAGTAGGACATTCTACCAAAGACAATTTGATGTACTTACATGGCCTGCTGACATCTGGATTCTGTAGAATTTTTTTATTAATGTAAAAATAAGGTTCTGGTGGTCATAGTTGTGAATGTATCTTCTAAATGTAAACAGATACATTCTTGTGTTCCTGAGTCTGCAAAAAGTTTGAAACCATAGCTCTAAGGTGTGAACGCCCTATAACTCTAGTTAAATGTATTGGGATGTTAAGACCAAAGATTATCACTTTAAAAGGAAGTATTATTTTATTTTGCATATGTTAAGAGATAGAATGGTCAAAAGGTTGGGTGGGGATAAATTGGTGCCTAAAAGCAGATATAGATGGGGGAAAGAAGGAGAGAAGTTAGTGACCCAAGGGAGTATGAGGAAGGAAGAAAGAAGTAGGTTTCTTGAAGCTCAGCATATTTTCTTGCTCATGTGTCAATAAAATATAGAATAATTAATATGTAGAGGCATAGCCTTTTCTGAATCTTTGCATGCTACTTGTTGATACTGATAATTCTACTTCGAACTTTTAGTATGCAGGCTTCAATTTATACCCTAGTTCTCAGATATTTAAAAAATGGGATTCAGTTGGACATCCTTTGACTAATATATACACAGTACCATAAGCAAGAACCATGTGCACAGTTGTGTTTATTTTGTTTTAGGAAATTTGGCCCTTTTCCAGCTCTCACTTCTTCCAACTTTTTCCCTCCAGTGCCTGAACTAGCAAGTTGGCCTGTTTTGAAAAGCAATTTGTGGGTTTTTCTTTGCCCTCTAACCCTCCTTCATCTTCGTGGTTTCTAATAGAATTGATTTGTAGTGATTATTGGGGGAACTGATCCCAAAAGTCTAATTTATATAATGGAATTAATTGCTTAGCTTAAATTTCTGTAGCTGGAAATTAAATTTGACAGTATGAAGTGTGAACTATAGCCTGATCTCAGCAACCTGATGTCTGAAACACTTACCCTAGTTATACTTTTCCCTAGCTTGTCCTCAGAATTATTTTAGAATGCTAAAACATTTGCAAAGCTTCTTCAAAATATGCTAGTGATTGTTCTATCAGGACAAAAATTTGAATAGATTTAACAGTAGCTGTTCTTATACAAACATTTTGTGAGATTAGTACAAGTAACTGAAACACACATCTATGGTAATGCAAGCCTTGATGGGGAAACAAAGAGAAAGAGGAGATGGGGGAGAAGTAAGGATTAAACTATTTTTCTGAAGTTCCAAAAAAATATAAAGGAATGGAAAGTCGGCGGTTTCATGTATACAGATAGCATTCTGGTTTGTGAAATTACACCCTAATCTCTTTGTGAATAGGAATCTCCACATTTTATGTTTTTCAGGGAAAACTGGATATGTCTCTATTTCCTGTTGAAAATATTAGAAATTTCAGTATCATAGCTCATGTAGACCATGGCAAAAGCACTCTAGCAGACAGGCTGTTGGAAATTACAGGTAAGCATGATGATTTTAGACATTCTGGTGTTTATAGTTGCCTTTACGTCTCCTGTGGGCAGGCATTGTGGTAGAACTATAGGAGGAAGTCTGTACAACATCTTACATCAGAGTTAAACCTCCAATATCCATGCTGTTGTATTTGTGGGCTTTTCATGCAGATACACCATTAGTTTTACAGCAGTATAGATTTTGGCAAATGGCAGACAAATCTCAACTACACAAAACATAAAACAGAAGTGAGAGGAAGGTGGAAAATGAACAAGGG
Organism: Rafetus swinhoei; assembly: GCA_019425775.1. NCBI lineage: Eukaryota > Metazoa > Chordata > Testudines > Trionychidae > Rafetus > Rafetus swinhoei. Next base: position 47,467,245 of record CM033449.1, read on the forward strand.
AGACGTGTTGGGGTGTAGGATGAATATATTTATTATATTTAGAAATGTAGCATTCTTTCTAAAGAATTTGTGGCAAACAATTAGTAGGTCAGTACCTAGAACAGGGGTTGGCAACCTATGGCTTGTGAGCCAAATATGGCTCTTTTGGAGCCCCAACTCAGTCCCCTGTAGCCGGGAGCCAATGCTGGTGCTACAGTCTTATGGCCTCCCTGCAAGATTAGAATGTCAACGCCAGCTTCCTTTGGGGCAGGGAGAGAAAGCCCCGAGCCACCCCACCGAATCCAGTGTGCAGGGAATGTGCCCTGCCCTTTTCCTTTCCTCGGCATGTGGGAAACCAGGAACCAAAAATGTCTCCGTGCACATTGCCATTTTCTTTCCCTCGGGACACACTTCCTGCAGGCTTCTCCTATGAATCCTTCCTGGTGAATGGGAGCAGCACCAGGCCGTGTTACATGCAGCGCAAAGCAAGTAAGTGGTCTTCCCAACCCTCATTATCAGACACCCTGCCCTTAGCCCCACTCCTGCCTCCTTGCCAGACATCCTGCCCCCAACCTACTCCTGCCCCCCTCCTCCTGGCCAGACTTCACCCCCTCAGCCCCTCCTACACCTCACCTCCCGCCGAGATCCTACACCCCCATTCCTATTCCATTCACTGGCAGCCCTGTCCCGCACACATAACCCCTCATTTTTGGCCCCACCCCAGCATCTGCGGACCCATCAAATCCACTAACCCTGGAACCCCAGAAGAATAAATCTGGCTGGAGGCCTTGAACCTCAGTCTTCCTTGCTCTTGGAGCACCAGTGGAGTGAGGTGTTTCAATTGGGGGCCATATCAGTGAGGGCTGGGGGGTTTTGTAGGTTTTTTTTTTTTTTTTTTTTTTTGCTTTGCTTCTCACTTCTGTGGTCCCCAATTCTGCCATAAATAAAGACAATGTTGAAACCTTTTGTGTTGAACATAATATTTTACTTTATTAAAAATGAAGCCTTTCAACAAGCCTCCAATTGAGGCCCAGTGTCATAATACTCCTGCACCTTCCACACACCAACCCTGAGCCCATCGTACACCTGAACCTCCTGCCCTGAGCCCCTCATAGCCCCACATTCCCAGCCTCTTGCCATAACACCCCTACATCCCCACACACCCCAACCTTGTGCCCTGAGTCCATCGTACACCCCAACCCAGACTCCTGCACCCCCCAACCCTTGCAATAAAATTGACAGAAGACAGCCTGAATGTGTACATGAAGCTGGATTTTACCAGTTCTGATGTAAACTTCAAAGAAATGTCTGAAAAGATGCAATAGAAGCCCCATTAAATAAAGTCTGTGTACAATGTTTCACTTATACTATTATTATTATTGTCAGTTATCAATAATATTAATTGTATATTTTCAGTCATGCAAATGGGCATTCTTATATGGCTCTTTATTGACCTCTTGTTCTGAATTTTGAGGTAGTTTGGCTCTTTGGTTTGAAAAGGTTGCCGACCCCTGACTTAGAATATTTATTGTACTTAAACAAGTGGAGTTTGAAGGGTACTGATTGTTGGAATTTGAAGAGTGCATACAATTTTAGGCAGTCAGAAGGGGACTGTTGAAACCTGGAAAATTAAGACAATGGTTTTGGGCATAAAATTTAGCATAGATGTTTCAAAGTTATCCATCCCATTTCAATGATGAGAGGTAGTTTACACTAGAGCTGACTGACTGTGGTGCAAAAAAATCTTCTGTATGTTTTTGTGAAAATGGAATTGTCGGGAATGTATGTGTGTCACCTAGTCCATAACTTAGTGGTTCAGATACTGGGCTGGGATGTGGGAGATCCAGGTTCATCTCTCTGCTCTGATTTACAGCAGACTATTTCTCTCTTAAGTGCCCCAGGCTCAAAAACCATCCTGGCAGTTTGAGAGATGTAGTTTGAGAGTCAAGATGTGGGAGTCTATGCTGGAAATGCACACCCATCTGTTGACCTGGCTCTGTGTACATTAACAATTAAATGCAGATTCTGTGGAGTCTCTACTGTTATGCAGATCTGTTAACCTTTTCACGCCCCAGTAGAAAGGGTGCATGTAGTCGAGATGTTGCTTCATTTTTGAGGATGGATTGCTATTAGACATAGAGGAACTATTCTACTGTTGAGTGATTCATGGGGGAAGGATTCCTTCAGCCCCACCCCAAAGTAACTCCCAGGTTATGGTCTGGGAATATGATTTATGTCTTATTCTTAAACCTCCCTCAAAGTGTCTGTCGATTGAAAGATAATACGCTTGAATTTCTTTAATCTGGCAACTTTGGGAAAAAGGCTCTGCCGGATTATGGAATTTTCTAGACCATGGGTGTTCACCATAATGAAGGGTAAACAAAGTCTATTACTAAAGCTTTTGTATGTACAAACCATTATAGAGTACTGTACATGTATAACATGTTATAAGCTAATTATTCAATGCACTGTATTTAAACTGTTACTGGGAATGGAGGTGCGAGGTCTGGGAAGGAGGTAGTTTGCAGGAGTGTGCAGAGTGAGAAGGAGGAGGACTGGAGCAGGATGCAGATAGGGGTGCAGAATCTGGGAGGGAGGGTGCATGAAGGAGATATGGTTACAGGGTCTGGGTGTGAGGCAGATGGGAGTTGGGCATTGGCATCCCACTCCTGGGGGCACATGTGGCTCTGTACCCCCTGCCACTCCCCGGGAGCAGCAGGGGAAACATCTCCAGAGACATGTGCTTCATGGTGCTGTCCTTACCCCCAGCCAAGCATATGGGGAAGCAGCAATGCACAAAGCCGCTTCCTCTGCCAGGAATAGCCCACAGTCCGGATCCAGCCTATGGCCTGCCTGGATTCAGCTTCCGAGGCTCAGGACTCTCTCACCCCTGCAACAGGGAGCCAGCACTGGCGCTCTTGCCACGTGGGGTTCCGAACCACAGGTGTTCCCAGATCACAGATACCCGGATTAAAGAAGTTCAAGTGTACTATATTAGTTCTTTTTGCAATCACAAGATCTTGAAACATAATTTTATTTTAATTGAAAGTTAAGATTCTGCATAAACAGATGCAGAAGTTCTCTCATGAAGGAAAGTGTCCTATGTGCCTTTGGAAAGTGGATTTGTCAAGCTTGCTCTTGTAGAAAGTCACTATTTTAGATCAATATTTAAATTTTGGGGGACGGAATTCTTTCCTCTAGGATCACTAAATAGTTTGCAATGGCCTGTATTAGAAACTAAATGGAAACTACCATGCTCCTTTCAGACAGTGTAAAATTGTTTTTGAATAAAATATTATCTTTGTGTAAAATACAATTGTGTAAAATTCAATTATTAAAACATTTTTTAGGAACAATTACTAAAACTGACCAAAATAAACAAGTGCTGGATAAACTGCAAGTGGAACGGGAAAGAGGGATCACAGTTAAGGCACAGACTGCATCTCTCTTTTACAATTATGAAGGCATAAACTATCTCTTAAATCTCATTGACACACCAGTAAGTTAAGTATAAATATTCTAAAATCACGTGAACCTAAATGTCCTTACCTCACTTTAAAATGCTCTTATTCTTTTTTTAAAATGTTAGTTTTGTCCATTATTCTATGGTATTAAATTTTGTAAATTAATCCTGAATATTTTTCCCTCACACAGGCTTGAGCTCCTGTATTAATATCATACAGAAGAAATCAACCAGACACTCTAGTTAAAGTTGTACGTGGAGTTCTAAATACCAATTTTTCTTCACAGGGCCATGTAGATTTTAGCTATGAAGTATCACGGTCACTGTCTGCCTGTCAAGGTGTCATTCTGGTAGTGGATGCAAATGAGGTAGAGTTCCAAATTCTCATGTTCTGCTTATGAAACCTCTTAAGTTAATACTTTGTTTACACTTCCATTCTTTTATTATCCTTTTACCCTTTGGAAAAGTGCAATTGCCATCTCACACAAAGAATACAAAAATGACTTATGACATATCCATTAGATATGTGCTTGTGGATATACTTGTCCTATGAAACGAACATGTAATAAGCTTAGTCAGTAACACTGTAGGATTAGCCCCCTGCTGAATCCATCCTGTTGGACTTTGAGTGCCTTCAACTCTAGTAAAGTCTGTGGAGTTGAAGGCACTCAGCTTCTTCCAGGAAGTGCTCAGCTGTTCACAGGATAAAATCCCCAGTGCCAAATTGATTCTGGAACTCTCATGCTGTAACAATGCAAATCAGACCAGTATAAGACAACTATATCCATATTGTTTATTTTTGTGATACAGTCAGGAGGACTTCAAATGGTTAGAGATTTTGAATTTGAAATTTTGCTTTGGGGAGACATTCCTACCTGTAGCTATTGTGTAGTATTGCTAAAAACATAACTTTGGTTATATTTGTGTGTGTGACTCTTTTGAGGTCAGAATAGTTATCTGGTAAACAGTTATTTACAAAAAACTCATCTTGTTAAAGCAACAGCATATCAAATAACATTAGATGCTGCCATATTGTTGAAAGCATACCCAAGCCAGTTGTAGGCAGGTAAATAGTGTATATTGTATTTAATTAAACTTCAGTTTCATATAGGGATGTGCAGTTGAAACCTGAATTGATTCCTACCAATGGAGCTATAGAACACTGAAATAAGATTGATTTGTACGATTATATGTCACACATTATATTCAGTTTTCATTTACAAATAGTTTTATAACAGGATTAATAAATGATTATTAGATCTTATAACCATACTTCAACTGTTAGACTCTGCAAATTTAAGTGTATTCTCTATGCTATTATCCAAATCATTTATGACTGTCGCATACATCTTGATAGTGAATTGTATTTTCTGTCTTATTAGGTATACTTTTTCTAATGGTTCCTACCATTCCATTAGGTTTTTGACTGTAACTGCACATTGAGCAAATGTTTTCAAAGAGCTATCCAATGATTCAAGATCTCTTTCTTGAATGGTTATAGCTAATTTAGACTGCATCACTTTGTATGTATAGTTGGGATTGTTTCCTCTAGTGTTCATTACTTTGCACGTATCAACAATGAATTTCATTGTCTAGTCACCTACTTTAGTGAAACGCCTTTTTTAAATCTTCAGAGTCAGATTTGGTCTTAACTATTTTGAGTAATTTTGTATCATCTGAAAACATTTCTTCTTCCTGTTAGCCCTCTTTTCCAGATTATTTATCAATATTTTAATCAGCCCAGATCCCAGTACAGATCCTTGGAGGTCCCTGCTATTTACCTCCCTTTATTGTGAAAACTGACTATTCCTATCTTTTATTTCCACTTTTAACTAATTGCTGATCCATGATAGGACCTTCCCTCTTATCCCATAACTGCTTATTGTATTTAAGAGCCTTGGGTAAGGGACCTTGTGAAAAGCTTTCTGAAAGTCCAAGTATACTATAGCCACTGCTATAACAGAGCTATATCAAAGCTCTTGGGTAAATGTCATCTGTTGCTGGTAACTAAAACGATAAGAAGTCATCGGTTTATTCCTAAACCTCCTGTGTTGACACCTCAGTCTGCGACTGTTCCTGAGATATGCCTGGGAATCTCTCCCCGTATCTTTTTCACTGAAGACTAATGCATTGAAATCACTTAGCTTGTTTGTAGTGGACTTATCTTCCTTGAGTGTTCCTTTAGCACCTCCATCATCCAGTGCAGGCTTCCTGCTTCTGGTATACTTCAACTTTTTGCTGTTAATTTTTCTGTCCTTAGTCAGTTACTGTTAATTCTTTCTTATCCTGCCACCATATATGTTTATGCTCAACTTACCAGAGTTTATGCTGCTTTTTATTTTCCTGAGTAATATTTGACTTCCAATTTTGAAAGGATGTCTTTTTGCCTCAGACAGCCTCTTTTGCTTTGTTGTTTAGCAATGATGGTATTTTTTGGTCAACTGACTGTTTTTCTTTGAATATACATTTACTTTGAGCCGCTACTGCAGTGTCTTTTTTAAATAGTCTTCATGCGATTTGCAGGCATTTTACCATATGACTTTGACTTTTAATTTCTGTTAACGTAGCTTCTTCATTTCAGTATAGATCCTCTTTTTGAAGTTAAATGCTAGTGTAGTGAGTGTTTCATTTCTTTCCTTCCCTTTCCCCTAAAAAGATGTTTGATTGTTGTTACAGAGCAGTTCAGCTATATTCACCTTTTAGATTAGATCCTCTGCTCCACTTAGGATCAAAGCAAGAATTGCTTCTCCTCTTGTGGGTTGCAAGAGAGGCTGCTCCAAGAAGCAGTCATTTATGGTGTCTGCGTCCCTTCCTGAGGTGACACGTAAGTAGTCAATATGAAGATAGTCATCTCTTGTTGTATGGTTTTCTGTTTTGTAGTCCCTTCAATCTCCCTGAGCATTTTACTCAGTCAGCCTGGTCAGAAGATAAGTAATATATTCCTATAGCTATTCGGTTAGTGTACAAGCATGAAGTTTCCATCTTTATAGATGCTATGGTATGGCTTGAGCCAGTTAAGATTTTTACTTTCACTGTTTTTTTTTCGTTATGTATAGTGCCACTCCCCTAACAGAATAACCTACTCTCTCATTCGTGTATATTTAATATCTTAGTATTACTGTGTGTCATTGATTATCATCATTCCACCATGTGTTCAGGATACTTATTACATCAATATTTTCATTTAAGTTTACCCATCTTAGTACTTGGACTTCTAGCATTTGTATACAAGCACTTATACATATTGTCAATATGCACTAGCTCCTGCCTGTACTTTACTAACATCTTTCCTATCCTCTTTATTTGGACATAGAGTTTCCCCTTTAATAAATTGATTCTTAAAGAATGTCTCTGCCCACATAGTGTGTACCTCTATATCTGTTAACTTTCTTTTGTCCTTAATTTAAAAAGTCCTTTACAGTTTTTTAATTTTACATGCCAGAAGTTTTGTTCCTTGTAGGTGTAGGTGAAGTCTGTCCTTCCTGTTATATACTCTTCTTTTCACACAAGATTCCCCAGTTACTAATGCATCTAAACCCCTCCTCCCTATACTATCATCTCATCCATGTCTTGAAACTGTGCACTTCTGCCTATTTTTCTAGTTCTGTGTGTGTTACTGGAAGCATTTTGAAGAATGGTACCATGGAGGTTCTGGACTTATATAAGAATGACCATACTGGGTCAGACCAAAGATCCATCTAGCTCAGACCAAAGATCCATCCGGTCTGCCGACAGTGGCCAATGCCAGATGCTCCAGAGGGAGGGAACACAACAGGTAATCGTCATGTGCTCCTTTTCCTGTCATCCATTTCCAGACAAACAGAGGCTAGGGACACCATTCTTACTCATCCTGGCTAATAGCCATTGGTGAACCTAACCTCCGTGCATCTATCTAGCTCTTTTTTGAGCCTTGTTAAAGTCCTAGTCTTCACAGCATCCTCTGGCAAGGAGTACCACAAGTTGACTGTGCTCTGAGTGAAGAAAAACTTCCTTTTATTTGTTTTAAACCTGCTGCCTATTAATTTCATTTGGAGACCCCTTGTTCTTATGTTGTGGGAATAAGTCAATAACTTTTCCTTATTCACTTTTTCCACACCAGTCATGATTTTATAGATCTCTATCATGTCCCTCCTTAGTCTTCTCTTTTCTAAGCTGAAAAGTCCAAGTCTTTTTAATCTCTCTTCATATGGGACCCGTTCCAAACCCCTAATCATTTTCATGGCCCTTTTCTGAACCTTTTCCAATGCCAGTATACATCTTTTTTTGAGATGGTGACCACATTTGTATGCAGTATTGAAGATGTGGGCATCCCATGGCTTTATATAAAGGCAATAATAAGATATTCTCTGTCTGATTCTCTGTCCCTTTTTTAATGATTCCTAACATTCTATTTGATTTTTGACTGCCGCTGAACACTGAGTGGATATTTTCAGAGAACTATTCACGATTCCAAGATTTCTCTTGAGTAGTTGTAGCTAAATTATATTGTATGTTTAGTTGGGATTATTTTTCCAACGTGCATTACTTTTAGACTTACTTTAGGCTGCTCGGTAACAGATTAAATTAATTGCCCAAAACCAAATTTATTTGTTGTAGGTTGAATAGGATGTTTTGTTTGATCTAAAATGTTTTCAATTCACCAGAAATTCTGAAAAAATTCAGCTATTGTTGACCAGAAATGACTTTTTTTTATAGAACTGCCAACAAACTAACATCTAATTACACTGGTCTACAATTTTTTAGAAGTCGTCTGCTTCAGAGATAAAATGTGCTATTTATTATGTATTTTGATGTGCTGAATTCAAATATGACAATTAAAACAACTGATTGGCTACTGTTTCCAAGATATTTAAGTTTTTACATTTTACGTCTATGTATATTGTGTAGATAGTAGAGTTTTAATCATAAATTGTAAACCTAGGTCTTTTCATGTGTTTATGGTTGCTTTACATGATAATATTTCACCTGTCCTGTTTATGTAACACTTTAAAAATCAGCAAAAGGGTTATATAAATAAAATTTATTATGAAACAAAAGGCAATAAACTATTATGTACATAGTTTAGTCCTATTCAGTGTCTACTCACGCTTCTTGGCTTGTCTCTTGTATTCATTAAATGGAGCATCTCTTGTCACTGTCCAGCAATAGTCTGCAAGCATTGATGGGCTCCATTTGCCCTGATAGCGTTTCTCCATTGTTGCAATGTCCTGGTGAAATCGCTCGCCGTGCTCGTCGCTCACTGCTCCGCAGTTTGGTGGAAAAAAATCTAGATGAGAGTGCAAAAAATGATCTTTAGTGACATGTTGCAACCAAGACTTTTGTATGCCTTGAGGAGGTTTTCCACCAACAACCTGTAGTTGTCTGCCTTGTTGTTTCCGAGAAAATTTATTGCCGCTAACTGGAAGGCTTTCCATGCCGTCTTTTCCTTGCCACGCGGTGCATGGTCAAATGCATCATCTCGAAGAAGTTCACGAATCTGAGGACCGACAAAGACACCTTCCTTTATCTTAGCTTCACTTAACCTTGAAATTTTTCCACGGAGGTACTTGAAAGCTGCTTGTGTTTTGTCCATGGCCTTGACAAAGTTCTTCATCAGACCCAACTTGATGTGTAAGGGTGGTAACAAAATCTTCCTTGATTCAACAAGTGGTGGATGCTGAACGCTTTTCCTCCCAGGCTCCAATGACTGTCGGAGTGGCCAATCTATCTTGATGTAGTGGCAATCTCTTGCATGACTATCCCATCGCAGAGAAAACAGCAGTACTTTGTGTATCCAGTCTGCAGACCAAGCAAGAGAGCAACAACCTTCAAATCGCCACAAAGCTGCCACTGATGTTGGTCATAGTTTATGCACCTCAAAAGTTGTTTCATGTTGTCATAGGTTTCCTTCATATGGACTGCATGACCAACTGGAATTGATGGCAAAACATTGATCTGTTGGCTCTCTCCAAATCATTGGCACTGCAAAAGGCATAGATTTCCTTTTCCTGTTCAACCACTGGCGAAGATTTGTTGCACAAGTGTTGTAGCATATGTGTGGGGCCCACCTCTTGTCCTGATCTCCAATTTTGCAGCCAAAATATAGGTGATAGGCTTTCTTAACCATAGTGGGTTATACTGCGCTTTTGTGATGCAAAAGTCACTTCACCACAAACATAGCAGAAGTTATCTGCACTGTTCACACAAGTACGAGGCATCTCTGCTCACTTTGGCTAACCAGAAATGTGTCCCTTTGCAAAATCAAACACTGACAAATAAGAGAGCACGACACTGTATGATTTCTAGAGCTGATATAGGGCAATTTGTTCAGCAGAGTGATGTAAGCTTCGTTATGATTGCATCATCCATGACTTCTAGGAATAACATGATGCAATTCATATCATGTATGATGCAATACCAGCTTCAGATTGCATCATTCATTGTTTTGCCTAAAAGCAAGTACTGTCCAAACCCAGTCATAGATTTATTCATAGATCCAGTCAAAGATGTATTTTAGTCATTTCTGGTTTAAATTGAGATCCCTTCCCTTTATAACTCACTTATCCTCCGCCATTGCCAAGTCAAGGGTCGTATATACTGACCCAATAGCATATCTTGAAAACTAGAGCCAATCAACAATTTTAAGCATCATTTTCATTCTCAGTGACCCAGAATTAGTAAAGTTTGACTACATTTATTTCAGAAGCATTTTGGCTGTAGAGCAGTGTTACCTGTACAACTCTATAGTTATTAGCATATCAGTAGACAGTGTTATTAGCAACCTATTGACCGCCTGGATTCTAGAACATCTGCTTTATTAAACCATCTATTTAACTTTTTATAAACCAAATGTTAATATTAAGTGCCATCCAGTTATCTTCTAGACATCAATTAGGTTCATGCTGTATTGTAGAGGGGAATTACTTTTAAGCATTAATAAATTTACTATTACTTTGAGTGTCCTCTGTTACCCTTATTGCCATATGTTCTATATTATCATTACCTGAAAGTGTTATTGAAACCAGTTAAAGGAAATAAGAGATGTGTGTAATAGGAAAATAAGCTACTTATGTGATAGTATCTCAAACATAGAACTTAGTAGGATTGGGCAATAAAATGTTGTTTATAAATACTTTCCAGGGTATTCAAGCACAAACAATGGCAAACTTCTATCTTGCTTTTGAAGCACAACTGGCAATAATTCCTGTTATAAACAAGGTAATAATATTTTAGATTTTTCTGTTATAAAGATTTTTACTAAGTTCTCACTTTCTTATTTACAGTGTCACCTGAATCAAGCAGCATTGTCTCCCGTATCTTAGTGATTGGTTGAATAAGTAGTAGGACTTGTAGACTCTTAAGATTTACATAGTTTTTTGAGTGCAATTATGTAACAAAGATTTAAATTTTTAAGTTGCACTCACAATAAAGAGTTTGCCCTACAGTAATTGTATGTGGTGAATTGGAAAATATTGTGTATAATTTTTACAGTGTAAATATTTGTAATAAAAACATAGTGCTGCACTCTGTGTTCTGTGTTGTAATAGAAATCAGTATTTGAAAATGTAGAAAAAATCCAAAATATTTAATAAACAATAAAATACCAATTGAAATTTAACAGTGCAATTAATCAGAATTAATTTTTAGTTATTCAAATGAATTAATTGTGATCAACACCTCTAATTTTTACATTACCATGGGACAATTATGAAATACAAGAAATGTATTACCAAATTGAAGAATGCAACAAAGATGGAGTGAAGTTTACTTGTGTTCTATGCTGAAATAAATATGGTTGCAAATAGAGAGTTACTTTGTGTTTAGTGTTTTGAGATATTTGCAGTGAATTTTAGTTTCAGTGAAAGGTGACACTTTTATATTGTATGATAGGTAGAAGCTTTACTGTTGTGACAAGACTGAAAGATTCCCCACACAATAGGCCAAGGCCCAGGTCAGATATGGTATGTAAGTAACCTGTTGGTAAATGGATCTGGAAATTTGACTTGGTATAACTGATAGGCTGAGAGACTATAAGGGAAGCACTATAGTAAGAAAATCAACTAAGGGTTTGTCTTGGCTAGGATAAAAGGTATGGTGTTAAAAAATATTAGCTAGCTGACTTTGAATCAGGGAGAGAAGAGGAGGGGTAAGTTTCAACTAGCTTACAGGATATCTCACAACAAATATTTTGGTGGCCTCAGTAACAGATTTTCCAAATAAATATGAATGTACAAATATTGTAATTTATTTGTGTAGGTCTTTTATTTTTTTCAGACTCCATAATAAAAATAATGGACAGTTGTGTCTATTCTTTACTGGACCTACGCAGTATAGCACAAGAAAGGTGCTTTGGATGATTTTGTTCTGTTGCATTTTTTAGACTTGTTAGCTTGTATGTCTGCTGATGGGAACTCACTTTTTATAGCTTCCAAGTTAACTACTGAGTCTGCTGTGAAAAGTGTTAATAAACATACAACTATCCCTTCTGATGACAGACTTACTCAGCCAGAGTAAGCCTGAGAACAAATAAAGTCTGGTATAGAGAGGTGGATAGAGAGACAGTGGGAGCAGGCGCCATGAGGGGCTGGATAGTGGAGCAAGGGAGACAGTGGGTACTAGGAGAGATGTGGTGAGGGGCTGGGGTAGCAGTGGGGGCCAACACTGGCTGCCACACAGGTAGCAGGGCCTTGGCAGTGTTGTGACTGAGTGACTGGGGCTGGAGCCTGAAGCCCCACCACTGTATGGACACAGCCCAAAGCCCTGCAGCTGGCACCTGCTGTCCGTCACCCCAGAGCTGAAACCTGACCCCACCTCCATGGGGATGTGGGGCAGTCATTGGCTGCCTGCTCCTCCATTGTTTGTGTCTCCAGAAGGGAACAGGGGCCAACCCCTGCTGATGGCCCTGAAGGAGAAGATGCTGCTTTGTCTGCCTCCCTCAGATTCTCCAGGAGGCTGTGACTGCAACAAAAGCCCCTGATGTCTGCAGTTGAAAAATGCTGGGATAGAATGTGTTATATTTATACAGCCTTGTCTATGCTAGAATTTTAAGACACATCAAAGAGTTCTAGCTAATGTGTACACCCTTTAAATACTGGTAAAGGCAAAACCAAACTAGAGGATGTAAGTTACACTTTCAAATAAGGGGTCAGTTTATCTTTAACCCATTGGGGTGTAAGTTGTGCTAATGTAGGGTTTTTGGGGAAATGTAACATGCATCACTTCTGAGCTTGACTCACTCTGAACTAGGGATGTTAAAATGTATGTGATTTGGTAACCATGTGACTTGAAAATTTCAACAGTCACACTGTTACACATGGGGTGGCAGCCTGGGAGGTGGTGCGCACTGGGAGCTGGCTTTTAAGCAGCATCAGTGTGCAGTATCAGAAGCAACCTCGTGGAGTGGTAGGTGGCTCCCTGGGAGCTGGTGTGTGCTAAGAGATGGCTCCTCATGTGTACCGGCTCCCACGTGCTGCTCCCTGCTGCTTCACTTGTTTAAATAGCTACACTCTTACATCCCTACTCTGAACCTTAAGCTGGAGAAACCAAAAAATTAGCTTTGTAGGTGAGATGATGTTCCCTTATTCTGTTCAGTTCCTTAACTCTGCTGAAACTATGAAGAAAGGTGAAAATGAATGTTAAATGTGATACTATTTACTTTGATGGATTAGCTTAATAATATTGTAGCCCATCATGATGAAAATACACTTCTTTAAAAGACAGTGTGTTACATAATTTTGTCTTTATTTGAATTTCTGGTAAATCATAGAGAGAACTTTCTACAAAGATCCCTAACTTCCATTGTGCAGTTCATTGCATTCCAGCATGCACTTCAGTTCCCCCCACTTCCGTTTTCAAAGGTGATACATGTGTGAGTGGTTTATCATCTAATCAATATTCATAATATATACTTAAAAGAGATTTTTAAGAGAAAAATGCTCCACAAATGATAAGATTTACCTGTAAGATTGTGTGGGTGAAAGGCAGAAGATAGGGTATTGATTATCTAGTTAAATGAAATTAAATGTATAGATGTAAAATTTTCTCAATATCTGAGCTGGAAAGAAGGCTGGGTAGTGTTTACCCTTGTTGCAAGTCTGGATCTAGCACATCACATGATTTTTTCCAACAGAGGTACAAAATCTACTTGCCTTCTTTATATTAATCTATTTTGATTATATAGTAATAGAGAGGTAGCCGTGTTAGTCTGATCTTGCTAAAACAAAAGGAAAAACTATGTAGAACTTTAAAGACTAACAAGATGGTTTAATAGGCAGTGAGCTTTCGTGGGCCAGACCCACTTTCTCAGATCATATTCTGGAAGAGAATTGGCATGACCATATATAAGCATGCCCCTCAAAGGCAGGACAGTGGGGGGGAAAAATCTTGCGAGAAATGATTAAGCAAATAGACTTTTACAGTGCAGTTTATAAAGCTATTTTGAAATGCACACTCTGTCTCTCTTACTAGCAATCTTGTTAGCACTGGTTTACAAGAATTTCTGTTATAAGCAGATTTCTAAAAGATGGAAGTACTGTATTAAGACTAATTTTTAGGGGTTGCATTAATATGGATCTTTCAGCTAAAGATGGCTGTTTATTTACTTGCAGTATTCAAGATCCAATTTTTTTTTGTTCTGTTTTGGTCAACTAGAATTCTGACAAATGAGAAGGAAGAGAGACACAGAGAGACTAATTTCAAATGTGTAATAAGAATATTGTTTTGTAGATTGATTTGAAGAATGCAGACCCTGAAAGGGTTGAGAAACAAATTGAAAAGCTATTTGATCTCTCTAAGGAGCAATGTATTAGGGTAAGATCTTTTACATTTTAAAAAATCTTGATATTTAGCAACTGGTTAACTATTCTTAAAATCCTGTTAGAAACACACATGAAAAAATTGCACACTATTTTGTAAAGAGTGAATCAATTCCTGAGCTTTCATTTTTCTTGGACATTTAGCTAAATATTTTAGAATTGTGTGTGTGTCCACCTGAATCCATTTATTAAAGAACTCCTAAATAAGAGCTAGGACCACCAAATTTTGTATATAGCTTCTTATCCTAACTTAAAGAAAGGTCAGGGTTTGGTTATGCCAGGACAATGTGCCTAGACTTTGATTTTTCTCATAAAATGGAAAGGGAGGGGTCTGGCAAGAGGGAGTTATAATGTGAAATGACCACAAAGGGGCAGCAAGTGCCCCGGTGGGAAGCTACTGGCTAGAAGCAAGCAGCTGTGCAATCCCCGCTACCCCTGGAGAGCATTGGTGGATGGCCTGCACTGCTCCCCCGTCCCTGGGCCAGGCCTGGGAAGTGCCAATTAACTGATAAGCAAAAGTACACATTTCTTCCCGGCCCCCCCCCATCTCCCCCAACCAGTAAATTTTTTAGCAGGCTGGCCAGCAGCCCGGTTCAGTCCTGGCTTGCGCTGGGTCCAGGAGCTCAGACCCGTCCCTGGACAGGGGCTGCTGCCACCCCATGCTACTGCCTCTGTATCAGGCAGCAGCATGGCATGACAGGCAGGCACAAGTGGGGCTGGTTTTTAAACTGGCTCCCCTCACGGATCAGTTCCCACCTGGCCCCCCCAGGCTGCTGCCTCTGATACGGAGGCAGCAGCATGGAGTGGCAGGGGGCTCCTCAGGAGTGGTGCCAAAGTACACTGGCTGCCGGCCCTATCCCCAGGGATTATAGAATAGTTGAGTAACCGATAGGAAGTCATGAGGTTAATAGATTATTCAATTAACTGATGTTTAACATCCCTATCCTTGACTCTGGGGTAAAGCCAGTGGCCAGGGTGTACGGTCCCCTCCCCACTCAAGCTGACCCAGAGAAAAGCCAACAGCCAAGGTGCATGGCTTCACTTCTGCCCCAGGCTGAACCTGTGCAATGACGGGTAAGCCTTCTAATGCAATATATGTTTCTTCTTGCTGTGTTATGATGAGGGAAAAGGTACTTTTTAGAGATTCATGTCCATCTAGAAAACAGAGTAATAAAAATACTTTATAATAAAATATCAAATTTTGGGACTAATGGACAGGCTTCAAGGAAAATTTTGACGTTATTTCCTGTACTCTGTGTATGCCAGGTTCTATCATGTTCTTGTCTCTGACATCTTTTCTACTGCTTGAGATATCTCTGTTTCTTTACTATGGAATGTGATAAATCAAGTTCCTTTTAATAGAGTTTAACAGAGGTTTGAGTTAACATGCCCAACAGCTTGTCCTCTTGAGTCTGTAGCTGGCCATTGTGCTTTAACATGTCAAAATTAAGAAAAGGTTGTCACTTTAATAGTTAATGCATGTCAGCAGATTAATTGCCAGTGAATTTTTTTCTGAATTTGTTCCAGATTTCTGCTAAACTAGGAACGAATGTGGAAAAGGTACTTCAGGAAGTTATTGAAAAGGTTCCACCGTAAGTATTGGTGTCTTATGAGTTTTATGGTACCAGTGCTAGACTTTATTTATGATGGTAACTAGCCCTTCGTTAACTAGGCAGATTTTTGACCTTTCCTATTAAATTTCTTATACCAAATCCAGTCTGCATGAAATTTCCTACTTGTTGTTTCCTGTTATCTATCAAAGTAGGAAGGCAGGAGTCTTATTTTTGAGGTGAATAGAACAAGATTTCATTTCATTTTAAAGAATGAAATTTATAAAAGAGAAACTTGTCATTGCTTGCTAAGTCCTTTAAACTGTGTGGCTACGTCTACACTGCCAGTATTTTTGGCAGAAAATATGCTAAAGGGGAACTCATTAGCAGGGCTCGACAAATAATGTAATCTACTCGCCCGTGGCGAGTAGATTACACCACGGAAGAGCCGGCGCAGAACGCGCGGCTGGTGAGCAGGGCTCGCTGCCACTTGGCAAGCCCTGCTCATTAGCATAAGTCGCGATCTCCTTAGCATGTTTTCTGCCAGTCCGGTTTTGTGCTGGGGTTTTTGTGCAAAAACAAGCAATGTGGAAGTTCTCTTTTTGCGCAAAAAACCCTTTTTCCACAAGATCGGTATACCTCCTTTTTTGGGGCATAAGGATCTTGTGGAAAAAGGGTTTTTTGCACAAAAAGAAAATGTCCACACTCCTTGTTTTTGCGCAAAAACGGATCAGCAGAAAATATGCAAATGAGATTGACTCATGCAAATGAGTCCCTGATTTGCATATTTTTTGCTGCGAAAACTCGTAGTGTAGACGTACCCTGTGTGTGTGTGTGTATTTACCCTCTCCCGACACTGTATGCACAGGAATTATTAAAGATGAACAGAAGATGAAAACCATTAACATAGGGAACATTATATAAAGTGTGGAGAGATCAAATCAAATATACTCTAGTACTACTGGTGTAAGCCTACAAAGAAGGAAGCAGAGAGAAAACAAGACAATTTTTGTGCTGGGTTATTTAAATTTCCTTTTTATAAATAATGTACTTTCCCCAGATGATATATTGTACGTAACTGGATCTCAATCTAAATATAAGTTAGGGAGCCCACATTTTGGAAGTATTTATGTTTAATAAAATGTTCTAAGTTTTTTGTTGTTGTTGTTGTTTTTCTAAGCATTACATTGTTTGTTTTAGGCCCCTGAGTTACCGATATGTATTTTCAGGAGTTACAGCCTGAACTGCAGTTTAATCAAGATTTTTATTTGGGAATTTGACCACTGTCAGCATGACAAGAATGCCTGCTAAATCCCTGTTCAGCTGTAGCTTAGTATTTTGCTTTTCATTTTGTTTTGTTTCTTATTAAGTAATACCTACAGTGATAAATGCCAAACAATAATTAAGTCAGTTGGGGATGGAAGACTTTTATCAATGTGTTGTTCTTGATGAACAGAACTTTAGTGGAAAAAAAGTTTTAATGGTTTAAAATTGTTTTCTGCTATCATGAAATAAGGTTGAGGGACAAGAACAAAATATACATTTAATTTGGTACATTAATAATATTAGGAGATCTATCTGTTGCACATGTTTATTATTAGAAATGGACGTGTGGAATTTCTTAAAATCTTATATCTGTGCAATAAATAGCAAATCTGTTTCACACAGCTTCAAGATTTGTTTGTTGCACTTTGAATACTTAGACTAGTGTCTGTTTTTGTATGAACATTTTGTTCGATTTGAAACAGATGAATTTACATTTGACTTTCATTGAAAAATAGTCTACAGTTCATGTGCTTATTTAATAAATACTAACTGTGTTTTGTATGTGTTTCTTAATAGACCTAGTGTTAACATTGATGATCCACTGAAAGCCTTGGTGTTTGACTCCACCTTTGACCACTATAGGGGTGTGATAGCTAACATTGCACTCTTTGGTGGAGAGATTCAGAAAGGACATAAGATTGTGTCTGCTCACACAGGAAAGACCTATGAAGTTAATGAAGTAGGAATTTTGACCCCAAATGAAAAGCCAACTCATAAATTGTAAGTAAGAAGTTGTATGGGAGAAAATATTTCAATACTCATTTATTATGTAATCAGATATAAAGTCTTGACTCTCTAGATCACCTGTTCAGTTTTAGCTTTGGATGGTTGAGATTGTGTTAAAGGGAGATTTTGGAAAGCACTCAGCATTGTTTCTCACTGTTCCACTTACAATTTCTCTACTGCTGAGCATTTTGAAAACCCAACTCTGAAGTTTTGTCTAGGAGCTTCACTCCTTGAGTTGCAATTCTTAGTGCAGTTCTAGTAAGCAAGTGTCCATAACACCTACATAAAGCCACTTACTTCACTGTTGGGACCCTTTGCAGTGTGAACAGAGAGGAATCAAGGACAAAATGTGTTTGGTAACTGAATTAGCCTTTTATCTATAGAGCTGATCTTCCTACCAGTCTGGCTTAGGCACAAGTTTACATTAGGAGCTTACTGCATAGCTGCTGCTCACTGTCATACCTATGGCTTCAACTAAAATGATTATTTAGAATAGGAATGTTAAATTTAGATTAATTAACTAATCGAATAGTCGATGGGATTTCTATTGACTATTCAATTAGTCTATAAGGGTGCCTCCACCTTTGAACTGTAACAGGAGCCCTGCCAGGCTCTTGCTACAGTTAAAAAGTGGAAGCCTACGCTGCTTCCTTTTGAAATGTATAAGAGCTCCAGTGGGATCTTGTACATTTCAAAAGCAGAAGCCCCACAGAGGGCATGGGACTAGAGGGGACTCTGTCACATTGCCATCACATTTCAAAAACAGAATCACAGCAAAAGCAGAATCACAGCAGAAGCCGCACGAGCAGAGACTGCTTCAGTCCCCACTCGCGCCGTTTCCGCTGTGCCTCTAACTCCTCTGAAGTTAGAAATGGTGCTGGGGGGCGGAACTGGCTTCTAAGCCGGCATCCCCCTTCCCCCAGCACTGGGTCCTGCTCCCCCTCCCTGTTGCCTCTTTCTGATAGAGGCAGCAAGGGGGAGAAAGCGACTAGTCACATCACTAGTCGACTATTGGATAGGCTTCTGCTTATCGGATAGTCGACTAGTCTCTTACATCCCTAATGTAAAAAATACCCAAGTGACTTAGAAGTGAAAGCCATTGTTGACTTCTAATGGAACTTGTGATCGTATGTCACTTAGGCACTTCCGGAAAGCATTGTCAGCCTCCTGAGTTGACCTTTAAAAGGTACTAAATGGATAACTAATTCACACACTTTTAATGTGTAATATATGATAAAAGCTTTATTACCAAGGACACGCAATCCCTCCTATTTAGTCACGTAATGCATTGCCGTCACACCAACACGTTTGGCATTGTGGTATCACGTTAATGTAATAAAACTGACAGAACAAAATGAAATGAGCCACCATCTAAAAATCTTGATGTCTCATTTGTTTTTTAATATAACAAATTTGCACTCTGAATTTCTTTTAAAACTATAACTACTCCTGTGCATGGTGGCGAATCACAACCCCTTGAGATCAAATGGCCTTTACTCCCCTCCCCTTTTTATCTGGGAGCCTCCTGCCGGCTACTTTAACAATTATCGGCATCTACTTGGAATTGGAGACTGTCTGCCTGTGAGGGCCATGGTGTCCAACTATTTCTGAAGCAGTAGTCGCTATAGTGGCTACTGCTACAGTGAACTAGCCACACTCAACTGGCCAAATAGCCATATATGGCTAGTGGCTAGCATGTTGGACACCACGGTGCTAGGGACAGGAGAGAGGAAGGGGAATGGTATTTTAGGTATAAAAATAGGTAGAGGTTCTATTTAAAGTAGGGAAACCTGATTTCTTTTTAAATTGTCTAGAGCTAAATGGGCAGCCTAAGTGCTGATGACATTTTAATCATAATTCTAGTGTTTATACTTGTTATGGAACAAATGTAAATTGTGCAGTAGGTTTTTCAGAGGTTTTTTTTTTTTTTATTGTCCAGTCCCTTTCTACCTAAATTTTCTGGGGGAAGTGATCTGATATTTGGGACACAGAAGCTATCAGAGCAGTGCTTGAGTTCACTGAACATCCATTATGAGCCTCCAGTTCACCTGTAGGAGCTGTTTCGGATAACCGTAGAAGATGTGTCTCATCTAATAGATACTGCTGGGACACCTATTGAAGGTCTGTGCATAAATGCAGTGCAGAACAGTATGGAGAGGGATGTGCATTTGATCCTTGGAACAAGTGAAGCTGGAAATTATTCCTTTACCAGAAGAGGGAAAGCATTTAGTTTAAGTCTCCAGGTGCAACTGCTCTTGGAAACTCATTGATCTCCCCAGCGGTGTGAGAGAAAACAGGTAGCCATTGTCAAAGAGGGGGGATAATTTCTGACAAAATTTGCTGCTGAATGCTAGTTAAAGGCCCTTCTCAGAGATTTTCAGTGAAGCTGGGAAAAGCTGAATTACCTGTTCTGCTAGCTGCACAATTCTGCATTTAACCATCTGCATTGGATTCCCAGGTCATCAGCAACATATGATGGTGATCCACCTTGCTCAACAAGCCTGGTAGTTACTGGGGTTTGAGGGCAAATGGAGGGGTGTCATTGCTCCTTGCCCAAAGCATTTCTTTCCTAGTATTTGAAACTGGCTTTTTAGAGTGTGAGTACTGCTTTGGCTTCTGTGTCCTACATGTCAGAAAATTGCCTCCTATCCACTGCCTTCAAATTGGAAATGGGGTAGGGCTGGAAATCCAAAAGCTCATCCTAAAATGGACATTAATCTCTAATAGTAACTAGGTCCTCCATATGTAAAGAATATCTTCATGAACGCATAAGGGAGGAATAATTTGGGTATGTGCACTTTGGGGGTAGAACTCATGCTCTTATTCCTGAGGGGGCTTAACTGCAGAGGGAGAAACTTGAAAAATTGCTAAATATGATAAATATTTCCATATCATGCCAATTTTATTTAGATATGCTGGACAGGTGGGCTATCTCATTGCTGGGATGAAAGAGGTTACGGAAGCCCAAATAGGAGACACGCTGTATTTACATAAGCAGCCAGTGGAGCCTTTGCCTGGCTTTAAATCAGCGAAACCAATGGTCTTTGCAGGTGAGGAGTATACCGCTTCAAGAACTGGAAGCAGTTTTATTTACAGGAGTAGGAGAGCTATCCAGGCAATTGAAATTTAAGAGCATGCACCCACGTTAAGGGGATGTGAAGACAGCTCATAGCAACAAATTGCCATAGAGTGGTATGTGATGCCTATATTGCCTTGTAAAACTTTCCTGTGTTTGACTTGGATAGACAAGACTAACAAAGTTTGCAGATTACTTTTAAATAAGAGGCTAACACTTATTTTCACTACATGAGGATCATCTTAGAACACGTAGGCCTTTCATGGCAGAAAATAAACT
Source organism: Rafetus swinhoei (assembly GCA_019425775.1). Classification (NCBI taxonomy): domain Eukaryota; kingdom Metazoa; phylum Chordata; order Testudines; family Trionychidae; genus Rafetus; species Rafetus swinhoei. Next base: position 47,488,437 of record CM033449.1, read on the forward strand.
TGTACATCTTCAAGAATCATGTAGCTAATTTGGACTTGTTCCTCCTGATAAGTAATTTCTACCACTTATTGTGAAATATTTTGCAAGGGAAGAGCCTTATTTTATCATTAGCAGCCCTTGTTTTACACCCTTTTATTTAAAAAAAAAAAAAAAAAAAAGTGACCAAAACTGGTTGTCAAAATGATCCTGCAAAACATTTAAGTATGTGTTTAACTTTAAGCATGTGAGTAGTGTCATTGATTTCTGCTCTAGTAGGTTCACAGGAAGCAAAATTTCTGCCTACAGAAGATGGGAAAGGAAAAGCAGCAGAAAGAAAAAGCTACACTAATTACCTAATGAACTGGTATTGACAGAATGGAAAAAGTACACTTACTTCCTCAGATGCATGATCATGTTGGAGGCTATACAATAAAATAATTACCTTGAGATGATTTATAATGTGCTTCTGCAGTCCCTTTTCTGTTTTGCAAGATAAAAAGCTAAAACATATATTTATGAAATGATTGAATATAATATGAAAGTAAAAAAACAAAAACAACAAACAAACAAACCAGCCGCTCCTACCTCCCTGAATTTCAGGGTTAGGCAGTTCACGTACAAGTCTTCCTTTCTTTAAAATCTTCAGGTCAATCTTTCCCGTTTGGCAATTGCTTTCTTTGCTTTCCTCTACTCTTGGCATGGGCCCTTTAGGCTTGTGCTAGGCTGCTGCTTGACCATTTGCATCTTTACTGAGTTTGAGGGAAAGGAGTGGTTTACCCATCTGAAACACAAGGGAATGGAGAAGGAACTCCTTGATATATAAACTATTAGGTACCAAAGATAAAAGAATAGGACAGACCAAAGGTCTGCAGTGCTTGAGGCCCCTCCAGGGTCAGGAAACTATTAAATGGGATATACCCAGATAATCCTGGTAAGTGACCCGCACCTACGTGCTTCTAAGGGAAAAAAAATCCCAAGGTTGCTGCCAATGTGACCTGGGGGAGAAATTCCTTCCTGACACCACTTAATGGTGGTCAGTTCGACCTTGAGTATGTAAGCAAGAACCACCAGCCAAGCTCCTGAGATGGAATGCTTGGTGCCAACTCAGAGCCCTAGCCCACCCTGCCTAGTATCATATGTCCATCTGTGGCCATCCCTGATGCTTTACAGGACATAGATTGAAAAACCCTCCCAGAATATATGGGCACAGGGAGGAGATGAGGTTGAAGGGAAGAGAAATCTCCTAATGATCCCTGCAAGTGGCTGGATGTAATCACGAAGCATGAGCTTTTGGAACATAAACTGGAAGTAAACCACAAGGCTCCTGCATCCCATCATCACAGGCAGTCCTGTCATGCAATTGCATATTTAAACTCTCTCTCTCTCTCGCTCTCAAAACTAAGGAGTTTGCCGTCATAGTTGTTAGTGGGAGGCTATTCCATAATCTCACCCCTTCAATAGTTAAAAAACCTTTGAATTTCCACCCTGCATTTGTTCATGACCATTTTGTATTGTTTGTTTTTGTGCCAATGTTATCCTTTAGCTTAAATAGCTGTTTGCTGTCCATGAAACTTAAGGGGATAAGTACCTACATTTTATATACACTCTTAGCTTTCTTTTTGTGAGACTATGAGAGGGGTAGCTGTGTTGGTCTGAATCTGCAAAGGCGACGAGGAGTCCTGTGGCACCTTATAGACTAACAGATGTATTGGAGCGTAAGTTTTTGTGGTCAAAGACCCGCTTCGTCAGGTGCATCTGTCGAAGTGGGTCTTTGCCCACGAAAGCTTATGCTCCAATACATCTGTTAGTCTATAAAGTGCTACAGGACTCCTTGTCGCTTTCGTGAGACTGAGCAACCTAATCTCTTTTAGTGTCCTCTCATGAAATGGAAAGTCTGTTTTTCTGTTCATCATAGTAGCTCTGATCTACCCCTCTTCCTGTTTGAATTCATCTTCCATGTGGATGGGTGACCAGGATTGTACACAGTATTCCAGATGAAGTCTGACCGATGCCTTGTACAATAGCATTATTATTTCTCAATCCCAATTGGAAACATCTCACCTAATATGCCCTAGGATCACATTTATGTTTTTCACAGATGCATCAGGTTGATTGCTCATCCTCTAATTGATCTCCACACCAAGGTTTGTCTCTCTTCTATCATTTCCAGTTGTTGAGCTGCCAGCTTGTAAGCAGAATATGTGATTATTCCCTAAGTACATGACCTTCCATTTTAGATTATTGAATTTAATCCTAATCTTCAAGGTCATTCGGATCAACTTGTGGAATAGTCTGATCTACCTCTGTATGATGATGCCTCTAAACTTTGTATCAATAGCAAATGTCATTGATACATTCCTGCTTTTTGAGTCAAGGTTTTTAATAACGGCAGTGAATAAAAGTTTAGTGCTTATACTGATCCTTGAGGAACTCCACTACTATCCTATTTCCAGTCTGATAATTTACCTTTCATCACAACCTTTCTCCCTTTTGGCCAGTTCTTTACTCGCTTTACAATGTTTGTACCAATTTCATAGTCCCTAATTTAACTAATTTTCTCTGTGGTATCATGTTTAATTTCTTACTGAAATCCAATTATATTCAGTCTTTTAGATAAGCAAAAGGCAGTAAAAGTTTTTCTCGAAGGACAAAATCAAGTTAGTCCAGCATGATCTACCATTGGCAAATCCATACTGCTTTAACAATATAGAGCCCAGTTGTACCTTAAAGATCCCACTTTGTCAGATGCACAAAAGCTTATGCCCAAATAAACTTGTTAGTCTTTAAGGTGCCAGAGGACTCTTGTTTGAGCTGAAACCAATTAACACAAATGTATCAAGCTCTAAGTTTTTCATCCATGTCATTTGTGGTGATTTTCATTTCTAGATACTTATTTCTATCAGCCATAGTGCCTTCATGCATATGTTCTCTATTGTCATCATTGAAAACTGAGGCAAAGTATTCATTTAGTATTTGGGTCATGCCTAGATTATCTTTAGTCTCCTTCCTATCATACTGCATAGCTGTCAACATCAGCCTTCCTTTTTCTCTCTTTATATATCTAAAAAACCTTCTAATTTCTTTGGTAAGAGTTAATTCAGCTTGACTTAGCTATTCTCACTTTATTTCTGCATTTTCTAACATCCATGATGTATGTATCTTTGCAAAGAATCTATTTTTGCATACCTTGGTGGTCTTCACTTACTCCTAATATGTTTTGAAGTGGCTATTCATCCAGCTGAATTTGAAGCCTTCCCTTCCAAGTTTTTTCCTTTCTTTTCCAATGCAGATTTTTCAGTTTTTGTATAGCTTACTTGAAGAAATACCAAGCTTTTTGCACATTTGTCTGTGATTTCTTTTGTCCAATTGCCTTCTTTGAAAAATTAAGGTAATTAGGTAAAATCTGCCTTATTGAAATAAAAAACAGTAGTTGACTACCTGACTTTGGTTATCCTTCCATTTAATCATAGAATCATAGAATACTAGGACTGGAAGGGACCTCGAGAGGTCATCGAGTCCAGTCCCCTGCCCTCACGGCAGGACCAAATACTGTCTAGGCCATCCCTGATAGACATTTATCTAACCTACTCTTAAATATCTCCAGAGATGGAGATTCCACAATCTCCCTGGGCAATTTATTCCAGTGTTTGACTACCCTGACAGTTAGGAACTTTTTCCTAATGTTCAACCTAAACCTCCCTTGCTGCAGTTTAAGCCCATTGCTTCTTGTTCTATCCTCAGAGGCCAAGATGAACAAGTTTTCTCCCTCCTCCTTATGACACCCTTTTAGATACCTGAAAACTGCTATCATGTCCCCCCTCAATCTTCTCTTTTCTAAACTAAACAAACCCAATTCTTTCAGCCTTCCTTCATAGGTCATGTTCTCTAGACCTTTAATCATTCTTGTTGCTCTTCTCTGGATCCTCTCCAATTTCTCCATATCTTTCTTGAAATGCGGTGACCAGAACTGGACACAATACTCCAACTGAGGCCTAACTAGCGCAGAGTAGAAGCGGGAGGGGGAGCGGTAGCTGGGGAGGCACCTGGGGCTGGAGCGGCAGAAGGCAGCAATCTCTGCACCAGGGTCTGCAGGTGGTCGGAGATGGCACGGCCCTGGGCAAGCAGCTCCCGCCAGCTCTCCTGCTGCAGCTGCAGGTCTTCATGCACCCAATGGTTGAGGGTGCGGTGCTGGCCTCGCAGGTTCCCCAGGTGCTGCCGCTGGTACTCCTCCTGGTTACAGGTCAGCCTGCTGGCTCGGGTGCGGGAGGTTGTCCTGGGTGGGGTGGTGCACCCTGCACTTGCAGCTGCTGCGGCTGTGGAGAAACAAGAGAAGTAGTCAGTTCTCCCTGGGGACAGAGTGTGTGAAGCACAGCCCCCCTCTGCACAGCGAGGACAGCAGGTCTCCGCACCATCAGAGCTGATGTGCTTGCACACAGGCCGTGTTCGGCATGTCCTGCTATCCCTGCGAGTATGAGCTGGCCTGGGACTGTACCTATGCCCCTGTGCTATATCTAGTGTGGGGGTGGGGAGGGAGGGGAGATGTGCCCTTCCTCTGCATAGAGGGGGCTCGTGGAGGGATGGCATCGTGCAGTGTCCCTCCCCGGGGTTAGGAACATGTCATGTACCTTCATACATACAAGCATGGCACGTGTGGCCAGCGTGGCACTGCACATGCACAGGTTGCTGATTGCTCTGTGGTCAGCAAGGCCCACATGCGTGGTTTCCGGTCTCCCTCTTCCTCCCCAACCCACAATTAATTAATTTAATTAATCCACAATTGGCTGGACTAGGTCAGCTCCATCTCCTCCTTAAGGAATATCAGCAAGCACACTTAAGTTCACATTTAACATAAGTGAATGTGCTTTATCAAATCTGATTTTGATTACTTTCTGTAAAGAAAGCTCTTATTTGGAAAATAGAATAAGCACTTATGGCCCATAAGTGTGCCTAGTCCTTATTTGGGCATGTGCAAATAAATGAAGCAGTAGTAACATCTCACTTTGCCATGTGCAGTCTGGCATTGTGCACCAGAGAAGGTGGGCCATGTTTTCAGTCCTCTGCATTGGCCCTCAGACTGGTATCAGTGCATGGGAAGTAATACTGTTGTGGAGGATAGCAGAGGTTGGATACTCCCTGCTTTGAGAAAATGTCAAGAGAGAATCTGCATCCAGGAGGGAAGCTTCTTGGTCCAGAGCAATTTACACTGTTTCCAAGACATGGCTGTGCACAACAGATTCTGTAACTAGCACTAATTATGTTAACGGTTTGTTTTTCTGGCAGTTTCATTATTTAAATATTTTCATTTTTGATAATTTGATGTGACACATTACTTTCTTGCTTTTTGTGCTACACAAAAGGAGCATCTCATCAAAAGGCATTAATTCTGTTTGTATGGTATAAATTATGTGTGCAGGGCAAGATACAGGAGTTGTATAAGACTATAGAGGTGGTTTTACTGCTTGGAAGGCATTTGAGTATTAATCTTTTACAATGATAGATGTTCTGCAGTAATTCTGCAAATGTGTTAATAGACCAAAAATGTGTGGGTGTATCTTTCAGAGCCATTCAGTTTTCTATAGAGCAGCAATTCTCACACATTAGTAGCACAAGGACCCACATTTCGATTGAAAAATTTCTGGGAACCTCCTGTCCTGCACATTCTCTGAGACCCCACCTATACTTACTCCATTCCCCTTTCCCTCTGTCACTTACTCACCCCAGCCCAGGGACAGTGAGTGAATGTGAGGGAAAGGAGTTGGGGTGCCAGAGGAAGTTACACTTTTGGTTCAGGGTGCGGGCTCTGCAGTGGGGTTAGGGAGAAAGGGTTTGTGGTGCAGGTTGGGGCTCCAGGCTGGGACACAGAATTGGGGGTTATTCAGGAGGAGTTATTCAGCAGAGCCCATGAACCCTTTTGGAGTTCTCTTGTGGACCCCAGTTTGAGAAATGCTGTCATAAGTAATCATATTTGTCGGGTTTGAGTTTTAATTATTTTTTATGATCTTTCTATCTGAAGTAATCCTAAAACCATGAAGTTGCAATTGAAATGTAATCACCTCTTCCTGGTGAATTTTCTCAGATTGTGACCTCTGGGCATTCAGTTCTTTTGAACTCTTTTATAGAAGATGAATATTTCTGTAGGACAGGCAAATTGGGATGAAAGGAAAGTATTTTTAATTCAGATTTCCCTATTCATTGCTTTACTTTGTGGTGTAAATGAAAGATAAAACCCTGTTTGTCAAGATGTAGCTAAATGGCTCAAAAGGTTTAAATTGGTTCAGCTAGATCAGGTTCTTTGTGATGTTGTTTGACAGAATGTGAACAGTGTAATGTGTTACTACAGGAATGTATCCAGTAGACCAGTCAGAATATAACAACCTGAAAAGTGCTATAGAAAAACTGACACTAAATGATTCCAGTGTAACTATTCATCGGGATAGCAGCCTTGCTTTAGGAGCTGGATGGAGGTAAGACTTATTACAATTACTATTCTCTTCAATTTTAGGTAGTGTCTTATAATATTGTTTTTTACTTCTGGGGTTTTAAATTCTAATTCATAGTAAGCCTCAAGTGAGTGGCTGATGTTATTTGTAATCCATGTTCATGTACAGCACACAGTTTGTCTTGGTTAGCAGTCCTTGTTCAAGAGAAGCCTTGCAGTAAAGTTGGGAGAAATTTCTCAGATTTGATTTGCCAAAAAAGATGAGGTTTTGGGGGGGGGAGAAAGAGCGCATGTCTGTTTCACCAACCACTGGGTTAAGGTAGTAACCCAATTGGGCAGAAAGGAGATTTGAATTTGCATCTCTTACCTGCAACCCAGGCGAGTGTCTTAGTTGCCAGGCTATGGAGCCGTTTTCACTCTGGCTCAGTGAATATTTAGTGAGCCTAGGCTCATTGGTTAACCCTCTAGGTTACAAGCAGGAAATGGGAGCCGATGTTCACAGGGAGCCAACTTAAAAGCGGATACGCATTTACACAAATAAATGCATTTTAACATCCCTATTCTGTGCTTGACGTTGCCAGATGATTTAATCTTCTAGAACTTCATTAAATAATGCATAGGAATACAGTACACATTTTGAATAGCAAAAGGGGTGGTTGTTGTTTTTTTTTTCAGATTGGGGTTTCTTGGTCTTCTACATTTGGAAGTTTTTAATCAGCGATTGGAGCAAGAATACAATGCATCTGTCATTTTGACTGCACCCACAGTTCCATATAAGGCTGTTCTTTCCTCACCAAAACTGATAAAGGTATTTAAATGATTTAATGGAGCTTGAAATGAATAGCAGCCTACATTTTTTTTCTAAACCAGTAAAATACATTTTAGATCAGTATCTTATTAAAGGCGAAGCAGCAGCGGTCCTCTCCTTTATGTGTAGGTTTCTTAGTACTGTACATTAAAAACATTTTTGGGCTCTTTTTTCACTATGGACTCCAGTGTGTCTATGACTTGGGAATAAGAAGGTTCTTTCTGCTGGCTCTTTGTGCACATGTTCAGAATTGGTTGAGTTATGAGCTCTTGAAAATTTGACATTTATCTCCTGCTGTGACAGGGTGGAACTTCACTCTGGTGCCTCCTGCTAGTTATCATGGGAAGTAGTCTTCTTGCCAGTGTGCCCTCTTCTGGTGGTGCCTTGCTGCTGTCACTTCTGCACTGGGACCCACCTCACTCCCAGGACTTGCAGTGTCCTCTTCAGTGACACAGCACTTCAGCTGTGTTCTGTGCTCCCCCCTCCTGGGGGAATGTCATAGTCCCTTAGCCCAACTACTTCCTCAGGGGCAAATGGGGGCTGGAGGAACTACTTTGGGTACACCCCCTCTGCCTCCTCAGTATATTTTCCTGGGCCACCTCCCTCTTTGCCCTTGCTTCATGGCCTCAGCCTGCAGATCCTTGCAGCCCACCAAGAGCTTCTCTTAGTTCCCTGGGTCTCTGCCTGCAGCACTGCTCTGTCCATGGTACTTGTCTTCATCCTGCAAGGCAGCCAGTCCTCCCTGCTCAAGTTCCAGCGTATGACTGAAGTGGCTCTGTTCTGCAACCCTTCTTATATGGGCCATCCTGGCCCTGATTAGTTGCTCCTTGCAGTGCCTCTCTTATTGACAGAACCCTTGAAAGCTATGCAGGAGGTAATTAACCCCTTTAGAGCCCAGTGTGTGGCAGGCACCCCATCACATCTGTCTGTCTTGCTGTGAAACCTAGTTGCCTAGTCATAACTCCATAATCATGTCTGTATGGGCTTGCAAGTCTGATCTGTGGGAGTGGATGCATGCAAACCTGATTTGAGGAAGACAGATGCACATAAAGACCTCTCTACTTGGAGACACACTCTTCTATTAGATTTTGTGCTGCACCAGAGAAGCTTTCACGTGGAACTGCTGACAGAACAGATTCTTTCCAGTGCCAACTTTCAACTGAGTTTAACAAAACAAGGCAGTTAATATACAGACTTTGTTTGGAAGCAGTTAGGGTTGCTAAACACCTAACAATCACAATTACTATACACTATAGTATAGACCACACATCACAATCATTGCTGTTCTTCAAAAGATGCCAACCTTCCCTCATTCCCTTTATCCACTCTTCAACACTTATCGCTCCTTGCTAAATTACCCTCTAGCATACCAAGCATCCACAACTACTAATGTTGGAGAAAAAAATCTGGAAAAAGAATGTGTGCAGAAGGGTACAAATAGGGAAGAATTAAGGCTGCAGTAGATTGCACGTGGTATTACACTAGGGCTTTGTCTAGGCTCTAGGTTTCTTTCGGAAGAAGCTTTTCCGGAAGAGATCTTCCGAAAAAACTTCTTCCAAAAGAGAGCATCCACACTGCCAAAGCGCATCGAAAGATAGCGTCCAGATTGAATGGACGCTAACTCTCATTTCAGCTGTGATTACTGTGGACGGAGTGGCCATCAGGGCACCTGTGCTTTTTCCTCTTTCCTCTTCTTTTGAAAGAACTCCCTCTTCCCTGTTCACACACGCCTTTTTTCTGAAAGAGCTCTTTTGGAAAAAGGCTGCTTCCTCGTAGAAGGAGGTTTACCAATGTCGGAAAAAACCCTCTGTTCTTTCGATTTTTTTTTTCTCGAAAGAACACGATTGCAGTGTGGACGTAACTGAAGTTTTTTCGGAAAAACAGCTGTTTTTCCGAAAAAACTCTGTAGTGTAGACATACCCTAGTTGTGTAATGGTAAGTTGTATGCCTGTGGGTAGAGGGGCAAGCTGGTCAGGCCAGAAGTGAAGGTATTTATTCTGATTCTCCTAGACTGTGGCTTAACTTTGCTTCTTCTAGCTTTTATAGGTTTGTGCTGGGATGTTTGTGGGTAGCAATTTTAACTCCTTCACAGTTTAAAAAAAAAAATTATATTAATTCTGTGGGCATGGCACATATGCTCATGTGCCACACTTAGAATACTACTGCACAGGATACTGATAATACAGATTCTGCACTTGTTGCTATTGGGAACCAAAGAATCATAAGCTCAAGTCTCATTTGTTCTACTGAGTTAGTGTTTTGTGCTCTTCAAAATATTTATTGTTGAGCAAGGCCTCATATCCATTGAGAGTTTATGTAAATTAAGATTAGAATCTATGTTCGTAATATGGTAGGACCCTAGTATCAGGTTAGCCATTCAGTCACATGGTTTATAAAAATTTGCCAACTCTATAAACACAGCTAAGCTGTCTATAAAATGGGACTACTGCATATTTAACCCACTATTTGAAAAACATAATTTGTAATCATGTAACTAAAAACCTATATCATAACACATCTGCATAAGGGGGCAGAGTTAGTGTAGCAGAAGCAACATTAATTCTGGCACTTCCTTACTTTAGGCTATGAAACCCAGCACTCAAAATAACATATTATTTTTATATAATTATGTCTACATTGTGCTCCCTGTGGGATCCTGTTTCTAAATTACTTCAGAACTTAGTTCTGAAAGATTGATGCTATATAGACAGTAGATCCTGTCAAAAGCCTCATATCTTTCTTTAAAAAGCTGTAACAAGATTTGAATTAAACTGAAAAGAATTTTGTGATTCATATGTATAATTTTTGTTTTGGCAGGAAACACAGAGGGGAATTATTTTAATTGGAATACAGTCAAGAATAAAACAGCAATTCTTTCAGTTTTTCATGACTTTAGTGCTGTCTCATGAAAAAACGAGCACTTCTTCAGCATGCCATTCAAAAACTCGTAAATTTCCTGTTGATTTTAATTGAAAACTAGAGTGTACCTGTTCCATGGGAACAATGTACTTTTCAGTACCCTTCATCATGGGTTGCAGCGATACAATTATGCAGAATGTTGAAATGTCACTTTCTTCTGAGCCGTAGATTTTCAGTTACAGTTTAACCCAAACCATTGCATGCTGTCCTGTCTCACTTTCCTGAAAGTGACTAAAACTGGCATTCGCTGGCGTTCAAAGATGAGAGAAGAAATGCAGTCATGCTATGAAGCAATTTCTTATAGACCAGATGGTTCTGTGAATCCCTTTAGATGCACACAACCCCTAGATTAAAGGGTAACTTTCAGAAAAGTGAAGGTGATCAGGCCAATGTGACTTTTAATCCTTAAATCCACAACTTCTTGTAAGACCAATGCTAAAATAACACTCCTTCAGTGATGAGACTAGTGACTGATTTCAGGTCTAGTGTCTTGCAGACTATTCACACTATAAATGTTATACAATGCTGGACAGCTTGAAAATGACCTAGTAAGCTAAAAAATTAATAGTACAAGAGATCTGACTTTAAAATAACATTTTTGGAGAATCATCTTTCCTTTTACCAGAATCTTCAATTGTGAATGATTTTGGTGGCTCCTATCTCAAATTGTTTAAATTAGAAACAGTTTTATACCACCTAAAAGTCTAGGATCCCTGCAGTCAAATGGTGTAAAGCATTAATTTATAAATCCGTTTATGATGATGTTGACTCCTGACCCTTGTAGCAGAATGTAGTCAATATATAGTGAATAATGAAAGTACCGTTTTTCAGTGTTAGGTTGAATGTATTACAATGACTAAGGCAACGGCGCTGTACCAAGATTGTGACTTACTGCCATAGTGCCTCCTGCTGGTCACTCTGGGAATTAGCTCAATCCAGCCTTGAGCACCCCTCTCCTGGCGGTCTCATCTTCTGTAACCTTTATGTGCATTCTTCACTACTTGTCTGGACCCGTGTCTCTCTCCAACCACAGTGACCTTCCCTTGAGGTACTGCTCTGCGGCATCACCCCCAGGTTCTGGGGGTCCTTCCCTCCAAAGGAGTCCCAAACCCTTATATCAACTTTGCCTCAGTGACCCACAGCAAGTTGTCATCTAGCCCCTGCCTCATGGGCAAACTGCAGTCTGAAAGGGCCACTCATTGTCCAGTGGGTTTGGACTTGCTGTCTTCTCTTGCCTTGGCTGCTCCTCTGCAGCTCAAGTACCTCTTTGGATCCCTGTTGTCAGGTCTCAGCCTAGGATTTTAGGCCAGAGCTCCCGTCTCACCCTGCCTTCCCCTAGCACTGCTCTCTCCAATGTACCCCTGCTAGCAGGAAGCTAGGTCCCTTCAGAGCTGGAGGGAGAGAGAGCTCTCCATCCTTTTTTATACAGCGCTGCTGGACACTGATTGGCTGCTACAAGCCCTGTCCTAATTGGCTCCTAGTCATAGCCCTCTCCTAAGTCTGTTTTAACCCTTTATACTCCAGTGTGGGGTTACTTGCCCCATCAAAGGGACCTCATTAAACAATGAGGATAAAAAATAAATTGAGCCAAATGTCTCATTCATCGATTTACCTTTAGAACATAAGGAGGATCATATTGGGTCAGATCAAAGGTCCATCTAGATCAGTATCCTGTCAGTGGCCAGTACTAGGTGCCCCAGAGGTAATGAACAGAACAGGTAACCATAAAGCAATCCATTCCCTGTCGCTCTTTCTCCACTTCTGGCAGGCAGAGGCCAAGAACACCATCCTCCATCCATCTTGGGTAATAACTATTGATGGACCTATCCTCCCTGAAATTTATCTAATTCTTTTGTGAACCCATTTGTAGTCTTGGGCTTCACAACATCCTCTACACAGAGTTCCATGGGTTGACTGTGTGTTGTATGAATAAATACTTCCTCTTTTTTTTTTTTTTTTTTTTAAACCTGCCTATTAATTTCGTTTGGTGACTGCTAGTCCTTGACAGGGATGTTAGCGTGTAATTGAATAATCATCTAACCACATCAAATTTTAGCAGTTACACAACTATTCAATAGTCCTTGGGGGCAGGGAGGCTGCCAGTGTGCTCCAGCCCCACTCCCAAGGAGCACCCTACCACACTGCACTGCTTCCTCTTTATCAGAGGCAGCAGCATTGGGTAGCATACAGGAACTGGTCCAGAAGGGGAGTGTGGCAGCTTGGGTCTAAGCTTCCTGCGGACAAAGGCTGCTCTGTGGCAGCTTCTGTCTGAGCTCCCTGCGGAGAGCGAGCAGCCTCTGTCCATGACAGGCCAAGGCTCACCGCAGAGAGAGGCTGCATTGTGGGATGCCAGAGCAGCCTCCGTCCACAGGGAGTCGGACACCCCACGGACAGGGGTTTCAGCTGCGGAGCAGCCTCTGCCCGCGGTGATCCCAGGATCACCGCGGACAGAGGCTGCTTTTTGGCTGCCTTGCACCTCCCCTCCTGCCTCTGATAGAGGCAGCAGTGCAGGGGTTAGGATACCATGGAGCCAGCTTTTAAGGCAGGCTCCTCCCAGCTCCTGCCTGCCCTCTCTCCTCCCCCCATTGCCTCTGTAGGAAAAAGCAAGGGGGACAGGTAGGTCTGCTGAGCCAGCACGTGTGGAGAGCCAGCTTAAAAGGCGGCTCCCCACACACATTGGTTCCGCCTGCTCCCCTCACCCTCCATGCTGCTGCCTCTCTATCAGAGGCAGCAGTGTGGGGGGGGGGGAGAAGGGGACAGGGGGATTTGGTGCTTATAGGAAGCTGGTTTAAAAGCTGGCTCCCCATGGGCACCAGTTCCCACCTCCCTCTCTTTCTCGAGGCCTCTGATACAGAGGCAGCAAGGTGGGGAGAATGCGTGTAGTCGACAAAATTAATTGATAAGCCCAGCCTTATCGGTTAATTGTCTACACATTTACATCCCTAGTCCTTGAGTTATGTGCTGTGTTTCAGCCTTAATGAGCTTTAAATTTAGTTTTTGTGTGAAATTTTCATTGGTATTTATAATAACCTTTCAACATTTATGCTTGGATGGAGCATGAATTTTCATAGTGAAAACTTGAAAGGATTTTAAACTTTTTTTTTTTTTTTTTTTTTAACAGAGGTATAGTGCTCTTATATGTCAGTTCCTTTAACTTACTGCTATTACAATAACCATTGAAAATAGATAAGGCTGCATGGAATTTAGGCAATTCTAATTACATTGTGTTTTTTATTTCCATATTTCTGAATTGATGAGAATTCAGTATTTAAGCGTACTAATCTGGATGACTTTTTAAAATTTGCCAGTCAGAAAGTTTTATGTCTTTAACTAAAATGTGATGTTTGGTAGTGCTTTAAAATCATACTTGTCATGAATTTGGGATAATCGCATTACTCAAGTCTATCCTCCAACAATTGCAATAAAATGTATATACTCTCACACCGTGGAATTTTGTTCAGCTTCCCCCCTTTTTCATGTGTTTTAAAAGAGAAAAATCTTCTAGAAATACTGTCATTGACACACAGGTTGGAAATTAGTGGTATTTGTAAGTGCAGTATAAAAACTCATTTATATGTACGGAGGTCAGACTAGATGATCATGCCAGTCCCTTCTGACCTTGAAGTCTATGAGTATATATGTTTTATGTGTCAATTTTTCATCCATAGTGACACCCTTGTAGATTTTTTACAATTAAAACTAACACAATTTAATAAATTGATAAGTTCTCACTTCTTCATTCCCCTTTACTTTCCATGGATTCAAATGAATCAAAATGATATACTGCTTTGTTGTAAGCCAGCACAACATCTCAAGAGAGGTTATAGCTGCTCTGCAGCATAATTTGTTTGATTGAAAATAAACATTGATTTAATTTTGGGATGACAAAAGGCTGGATTTTAAAGGGAAATGCTTGCAGAATTGGGACCATAATCATGATGTCTATTTGTTTTGTTTTTTAAAGTAAATACTCTTTTGTTCCACTACATTTGGGACTATATTAAGGTAGAGATAAAATTGTGCTTGTGTGTATGGTTTTTAAACAACTGATATTGGACACAATAAGCAACTTGCCTTACTAGACCAAACAGTGATTAATACCTGAGGCTGCAATGATAGCTTTATAGTCTAATGATGCTGCTTCTTTATACTCAATGAGCATCAAAAATTTATGAAACAAGAAATAATAATGTGTCATTTTCTGAAAGATATTTCCAAAAATGTATTTACTCTAATCAATAACTTGAGAATAAAGTTCACTAGAAATACTTGTAAAAGGATTCTTGTGGAAGCGAGTTCTTGGTTCAGCTGGTTTATGTATACTTTTGCAGGAACACAGAAAAGAGGAGATTACTATTATCAATCCTGCTGAGTTTCCTGATAAATTTTCAGTATCCGAATATTTGGAGCCAATTGTTTTGGGGACTGTCATAACACCCGATGAATATATTGGAAAAATAATAACTCTGTGTCAGGTTTGTATAAAATTTTAATTTTGTGAATACATTGTTAAACTACTTGTGGTATCTAGATAATACAGTCATGGGCACCATAGAAATATTTAGTAATAGCCCCTCTCCCGATAAAATCAAGATTAAAAACTCTGTCCTGATCCATCACTTTTCTGATTTACAAGATCATCTAGTGTGGTAATACCTTTTATTGGACCAATTTCTGAAGAAGAGAACTGTGTAGCTCAAAAGTTTCTCACCAACAGACGTTGGTTCTGTAAAAGATAATATTTCACCCACTTTGCCTTTCTAATGTCCTGGGACTGACATGGCTACAACATTGCATACAAGATCACGCAATGAAAGATGCTGCTCAGGCTCAACCATGGAGAGTACTTTCCAATAACTCCAGCTCCCAATAAGAGGGAGGGGATTTTGCTAGTTTGCTTACCTACTAAAGAGTATCGACAGCGGGAGATGCTGGAGGTATTAGGTATATCATATAAAGGAGTACATTAATGAAACTAGGGTTGTAAAATTCAATGGTTAACTGATTAAATGTAGTGTCTGACCAATTAAAGGAGGCATGGGTGGGGAGAGCCCCTCCACCTCTCCCTGCTCCCCTCTACCCCCCCGGCTGGAGCAGCCCCTGCCTGCGGCACACCAGGGCCCACCACGGACAGGGGCTGCTCTGGCTGTGCTGGAGTACCTCTGTTCATGTCGGGTCCCACAGGGTTGGAGCAGCCCCCCAGCCTGTAGCAGATGTTAACCTTTCACATCCCTAAATGAAACATAATTTCTAGTCACAGACCTGAACAACAGCAGTTTCTATTGCTTGACTTAGGGAGTCTTTTAGTTTCTTGTATCTCTGACAAGTATATATTCGGGATGTAAAATTCTGTTTAAGTAGTTAACCAGTTAAACATTATGTTTACCTGATTAATTGATTAAACAGGGACGAGTGGGGGTCCCTGCCATGACAGGGCTGGAATGGGAGCAGCCTGGGAGGAGGAGGGGGGCTCGTGGGCTCCCAGGCTGCTGCTTCCAGCCCTGCTCAAGGCTGCTGATTCCCAACCCATGTTGGCTAGGAGCCAGCCTGCCGCAGGCAGAGGGCTGCCCCCGGATAATGGTTCGTCATTAGCTGGTAATGGTGATGCTTACTGGATAACTGGCTAACTGGTCACTTCCCTAGTAGATATGATGTGCTTCACCTGACTCTGCCATGTATAGATGTGGGAAAAAACAGGATGATGGAAATTGTGGTCAGCTATTCAAACAATTCCATTTAAGAAAACTAACACATTGCTTCCCTTGATAACACAATACATGTTTTAAAACCCATTTTATTTGCAGTATTTTTTAAATAAAAAATTAAATTAAAAAAAGAATTGTACCTAAATGCTATATTTTATGTACTGTTGTATGAACAAACTTCTGTTACAAAACGCTTTTGTGTGTACAAATAACAGTGTACATAATTCAGGATAGTATGCTATAGGGATGTGAAAGTGTAACCATGTACATAGTTAACTGAAGAGTCTAGGCTCATTGGTTAACTTTCAGTTACACAGAGGCTCCTGTTATGCATAGGGGAGTTTCAGAAGCAGAAGTGTGTTGCAGCAGACTGGAGTTGACCTTAAACTTTCAGTAGTTAAACGGTTACTTAATTGTACACATTTCAACTTCCCTAATATACTACTACATCTATTACATTTGTGCCCAAAGTATGTAGTATGAAGGCATTTTATAGTAAAATAAATACATACATAAACATCAGACTGTTGAATCTTAGGAACAATAGCCAGGAACAATAGCCAGGAGTTGGGCCGTGATCCTAAAAGCCCCCGAGCATGGCTGGTTTCCTGTGTGTGAACAGAACCTTGACTCTACTGGGGCTCCTTGAATGTGTAAGGCTGATCCACAAAGAACTACTTGCAGCATTAGGTAGCAACAGCAGAAGCTCTTAAGATTTTCAATGATTAGGCAAGAGGCATTAGAAAATATGCACATGAAATGGATCTATGGACCATTTGTCTTAAATAGCCACTTATTGAATTAGGATGCTGTAATTCTCCATGAATTCTGGGCATCTAAACAGAGCTACTAAAAAAAACTGCTCAAAACCGTGTCATGACTTGTTGCCAAAATCTCTCAGTGTAATAGTAGCCCCAAATTGCCTATTTTTTTCTTTATAGTGTTGTGAGACTTTTCTACTGAAGAGAGCATATTTTTTAAAGTGTCATATTTATTAGGCTCGCAGGGCTGTTCAGAAGGACATGGTATACATTGATGAACACAGGGTTATGCTGAAATATATCTTTCCACTCAATGAAATTTTGGTGGATTTCTATGATGCTTTGAAATCACACTCTTCAGGATATGCCAGGTGAATTTTTATTTTTCAAATTATAGTTTAAGAATTTTGGGTGAGATTTTCAAAGGCATAGTTGTAAAGTAAATGCTCTACTGTCATTATCTTTAAACAATATATGGAGGGAAGAATATTCTTGTGTAATAGCATTTCATCAAGGAGTTCATAATGTAAATTAAACATAACAGAGAAGGTGATGACGGTGGGGATGGGGATATGGAAAAGGACAAGAGATTCAGTGTGAGATCAAATTTACTGTTATGTTCATGTTGAGCTAAAACAAATACATCTTTGCTCAGATGCCCATGAGGAAAAAAAAAGTGGGGGAGAGGGTTTTAATTGTTGAATGTTTAACCAAAATTGAGATTTTTGTAAAACACAAGAAATCTTGATTATTATCTGTAATAGTGTATGTGGATTAGGGATGTAAAATCCCATTTAATCAGTTAACCTGTTAAACGTAATGTTTAACCAGATAACCGCTTAACTAGGATCCCATGGGCAGAGGTTCATGCAGGGCCAGGCCAGATGCATCGCAGGCAAGGGATGGCTGGGGCTGGGATGGCCATACTGTGCCACCTTGCCAGGTGATATTTACCAGTTAACAGTGGCCCAGCCGAGCTGAACCAGCCCTCAGCCTGGGCGGGGGGGCTGCTCCTATTCGGGCTGGGGTGATGCTTACCAGTTGAACTGGATACATCCCTATTGAGAGTGTGTATATATAGGATAATTTACTGCATGTCTTTAGAATTTTTTTATATTTAAGGGCAGTGTATTATAATAGTACCAATCTATAAAGGAAATAAGGACAACCTGGGATATTAGACTCATCAGCTTAACTCCTGTAACCAGAAAGATAACGGAGCAAATAATTAAGCAATCAATTTGCAAACATCTAGAAGTTAAGAAGGTGATAAGTAACAGCATGGATTTGTCAAGAACAAATAATGTCAAACCAATGTGATGAGTTTGACTGGATAACAAGCCTTGTGAATGGGAGGAAGCGGTACATGTGATATATCTTGACTTTAGTAATGCTTTTGACACTGATTACCACTTTCTCATAAACAAACTAGGTAAATACAACTAGAAAAAGCCACTATATGGTGGGTGCATAACAGGCTGATGTCTCTGTTCTTGATTCCTGGCACTTCCTTTTCTTGTAAAGCAATTCTGAAATAACAATGACTAAATAACACACATGTTGTAGAGAAGAAATCTTGTATAAGGTGGAAGCCCTGTAGCTTCCACCCATTTTGAGTACTGTCATCATTATTGGGCATGAAATAATCCTATTATCAGTTTCTTCATTAACTTAGTCATACCTGTAGGCAGGGATTTTTAGAGTTTGGTGCTGAACTCTTCTTTTTCCAAAAACCCCAGCCTAATAAATCAAGGGTAGTCATCATAGAAATCAGTTCACATAATTTACTGTGATATATGACTCTATCCCCTTGCCAGATGTCCATTGTGTAATTGTCTAGCATACTCTGAGAGAAATAGCATTATCTGTGTATCAAAGGGAATAATGTACTTCCACTTGTTAGTTCTTCGTTCCAGTGTGAGAAGGAAACATTTCAAAATGTTAACGCATTAATACAAGTCTGGAGCCATGGGGAAGGGGCACGTTCTTAACTTTATTCTGGCAATTAAGCAAATAATTTAATCACAGTGTGCAGAAAATTATGTTCTTTTAAGTTAAAAATCTTTACAATGGGTGGCTATAAAAATGTGCAGATACTTATACAGCCTTTGGGAGTTGAGCTGAATAGAATATGTTGCTAGATGGATGGCCAACAAATACTAAGTGCCTCATTATGGAAACCTGATCCCAGAAGATTTAGTAGTAAGATGCTTAATGCTTTGATGCTGGGATCATGATTTATTTTTTTTGATATCCACAATTGTGTTAGACACTTTACTGTTGTAAGAATGACAGTTCTCTGCCAAATGAGATTGCAATTTAATGGAAGTTCCTATAATTCAGTGGGTAGCAAGAGAGAACTCTGTGGCTTAAGTGACAGGATTGAAAATTTGCTGTGGTGGTTCTACATGTTGTAGTGAAGTTTTTTGTTTTGGTCCTTAAAATGTTTTATGAATATAGTATTAATATGGGGGGGACAACGCCCAATCATATGTGGCTGAACTGGAAGAGGGAGAGAAGATGGGGACGAGAAGAGCGTGGATAGAAAGAAAGAGGAGGGGGAGGAGAATGGAGAGAAGTGTGATGGCTGGAGAAAGAAGGGGGTCTGGCAGCAAACTGAGCATAAGAACCTGACAGGAGTAGAAGGAAAGCAAAGGGGCTGCATATAAAAATCAGTCCAGAGTTTGTTTTGAGGTTTAGGATTCTTATGGCATCAGAATGTATAAAGGCGCTGCTGCCGTGACATGGAGGGAGGAGAAGCTTCAAAGGAGTGAGGCTTTTAAGGTTGGTCCAAAGAAGCTCCTCACTGCTACTTTCATGCTGAGTTGTTGGGAAACAGATTTCTTATATCTGGTATCCCTGAGGGGCTCCTGAAGAATCCAGTGGAGATAATGGATCCTGCTTAGTGGGTAGAAGAAAAGGTGCTGCCTGCCTGTGTTTTAGAGCAAGGTTTTGCTCACAGTGTACTTAAAATTTAATTTTGGAGAGAGAACAGATAAATTAAAATACAGTTAAAAATGACAGCATACCTTCTATAATGAAAATCCAAATGTTTTGTATACATATTTTATTATGTAAGACAAATACTAAAAGCCTAAAAGAGATCCTGGAGTAGAGAATATAGTATAAGTTACAACGCAGCAGTTGACTTTTAAACTTTTTCCCTTTAGTTTTGATTATGAAGATGCAGGGTACCAGGTGGCAGACCTTGTCAAAATGGATATTCTTTTAAATGGAAACTCTGTTGAAGAATTGGGAACTGTTGTACACAAGTAAGTACATTAGCTGAAGAATATTTCTCGGTAAATAAAAAAGGCTTCTTATTTATTTATATTTTCACAGTATTTTAGTGAAAGAGCAATCAGGATTTTAGCATGCAGCCACCTTTCAGGCGTGATCTGCAAAAGAAAAGAGACATTTTGTAATTAGGAGGGAACGAAGAATCACGTTTGTGACTTTAGAAAGATGCAAATTTTTAACTAGAAAAAGGGGAAGATGATGTTAAGAGGAAAGAGTAATTGCCTACAAGCAAAAAGTTCACATTAAAGAAAAATTTGTCAATCATTTGAAGAGCGCTTAAAATAGGTAAAAAACCTAAAAAGGGGCCCATAGACCTTGTAGAGAGAATCATTGAAATAAGGGACTCAAACTTACAAAGATATACAATTAACAGCTGTCAATTGTTTTATACTCTAGATTACATCAATGCCATGTATATTTGCAATTATCTAAATTTAATTAATGAGGTATTAGATACAACATATGGAACTTGCATAGGAACATGTAAAGTCAGTCATTTGGTTGCAACTTCCCGCAGTACATGATGTTTTGGTTATGTTTCCCATGAAGAGTGTCTATCCTATTTTAGGACAATGTCTCTAAATTGACCCTTTATTGGGTTTGGACCGTGAGGGGAGTAAGTTCACCAAAAAGACTTAAAAATGATTAAGTTTGAAGGCCTCAAAGGTGAGAAGAGAAGCCACAGAAGGCTGGGAAAATGCATCATATTTGAGGTAAACTTTTATAAAATGAAGGCAGAAACATCTCCATCTCAGAATAATATTTATGTAATATAAGATTCATGAATTAGGTTTATGAAATATAATGACAACGAGGAAGGTGGTGTTTCCAGATTTCTGCATTCCTCTGTGGACTCCTACCTTTCTATTTGGTGCTTTTTATTTCTGATAGTCTTTATAATTTTCCACTTGTTCTTCCAATTGCTATCTTTAGTAGTATCCTTAGTTCTCTTCTTTTAGTTTCTCTTCCTTCCAGGATGCCTCAATTGTAATCTGCAGTTACTGAAATTCATATTTACACTTTAGTTAATTTCTGTTATGACAAACTACAGTCTTTTCTAAATTATTGGATTTTTTTTTTCTTCAGAGCATCAGAATAACAAAGGAAAACTGTCTTGCTCTAAGAAGATTGTTTCATTCATCCTTGCAATCAACTCTCTAATTTAATCTGGTTTTCAGAATTTTCCATTGGTTCCCTAGCCTCTCTCATTAAACCTATGCCTACTTGTTTCTCCATTTGTTCACTCTGTTCCTAAAATCTTGGTATTTTCTCTCATCTGCATCTCTTCATAATTGGTTATTACTTCTAAACACGCACTTCTCTGTGGCTATGTCTACACTGCAATGCTATTTCGGGATACCAGAGTATCCCGAAGTAGCTCTCCTGAGTCTTCACAGTAAGCCCATTATTTCGGGCTTGCTATTCCGACGTCCCTGTAAACCTCATTCTACAAGGAGTAAGGGACATTTCAGAATAGCGCTTTATTTCGAAATTTGGCACTGTGTAGACAGCGCCAAATGACAAAATAATCTATTTCGAAATATCATTGAAATAAGATAGGCAATTTGCGTAGCTCAAATTGCTTATCTTATTTCAAGTTACGGTGCAGTGTAGATGCACCCTTTGTGTTTGGAAACTCACTCCTGAATTGCTTCCTTTAATCAAAACTAACGTTAAAAACATTAGAAACTTCAGGGGGTAGCTGAGTTAGTCTATAAATGCTACCAGACCATTTGTTGTTTTTTAAGTTTATCCAGTACAGACTAAGAAAACATGTAGATGGTATCATGAGCTTTCGTGGGCACAGCCCACTTCTTCAGATGACCGGAGTCCGAACTCCAGTCATCTGAAGAAGTAGACTGTGCCCACGAAAGCTCATGATACCATCTATGTTTTGTTAGTCTATAAAGTGCTACCAGACCATTTGGTGTTTAAGTTAATCCTTAAAAACATTGTTTCCTTTACCCTTAAATCGCACTCAGTATCATTTTCCCTTATGGCTGCATCTTTTCAGTCTCTCCTGACACTATAGATTGATTGCATACGTTATAATGGAAAGAATTAGGTAACCTAAATTCTTGGATTGTTACCAGTATCTCTTACCATAAATATACACACCAATATATATATATATATATAAAAAAAATCATTAAACTGCAGCTATGTATTCTTCAGATAAAGGGAATCTCAACTGTTGCTGGATTAAACTCTGTAAAACATATTTTCAGCTACTGCTTGCTATCAAATGGTTTGATACATGATAATGTAAAATTATTTTTCTTTGTTTTCAGACCATAAAAAAACAGTCAACCATAGCTTTGTTTTGTAGTCTTTTTGGAGTTTTAAATGTAAATTTGCTATCTGTGTCACTTCATGCTTTCAAAATCTGAAATATAAGATGTGTGTGTGTATGTATGTATGTGTGTGTGTATATATATATATATATATATATATGATAAGATAATGTCTGCTAATAAATTAAGAGAAACTTTTAAAAATGTTGCTGAATGCAATTGATTTGTGAATAAAAAATACAAATGTAAACAATAGTGAATTTGTCTTTCAGAGACAAAGCATATGCTGTTGGTAAAGCCATGTGTGAACGTTTAAAAGATGCTATTCCTAGACAGCTGTTTGAAATAGCCATCCAGGCTACTCTTGGCAGCAAAGTCATTGCAAGAGAAACGTAAGTTACAATTTTTTTCTTGTCTTTAGCTATCTTTTTAAGATATGAGGAAATGTTTATCTAATTTGCCTAAATATTTTTTAAATTTGTCCATGCAGCCATAATTACAGATTTTGTTGTAAAATCTACCCTATTTGAGGGAAAACAGCAGGAAGTTTTCCCCTTTGGCATCCAGTGGGAAAATTATTTGTGTTGGTCTACATTTTCTCTCATTTATGTAGAAAACTAATATTTGATCTTCAGATTTGAATCTAGTATTATTTTGATATCAGTAAAGTTACAGAAGAAAATTGTCATATTATAAACTTATTCGGTATAAAACCAGAGAATACAATGTTGGATTGAGCACAGTGAATCACAATGGAGTGATTTCTGGGATGGGTAGAATAGTTTCCCACCAACAAAACAAGTAGATGGTGAACACTAAGACCCTGGGGATTGAGCAAAGGCCCACATGCACACTCCAAAGAAAGTGTAATGCATGCTATACCAGCCAGCTGTTCACTCCAAAGCAACCATCGTTTCTTGGTGTGATCCTTGTGCAGTCAGCTTTCGTTGCTGCAAAGGATTGTGGGATTTGGGTTGTGGTAAGTAACCCTAGGTGGCTTTTGAGTGTCAAGTGGAAATAGATCACTGCTTAATATACGCTAAAATATGAATAGTAAGAATCATAGCACATTTAATAAGCTAATCATATAGATGGTAGCCCATTTTTATCAGTTCATTTGCAATACAACTGTGCTACTGGCTCCATTAGGTTTTCTATTTTTGCATAGTGAGAATATTGTAAACTTTCAAGTGTGAAAGTCAATTTGAAATATCTATACATGCTTTGATAGATGCCTCCAGAATTCAAAAATATCATAGTTTGAGGCTTAGCTCTCTAAATGACTTGGACTAGAGGATTTGAAAAGAAACGGTGATCTGTATAAATACCATCCAAGCAACTTAGAAAAACTACCTCCAAATATTTTGCCACCTGTAGATTTGGGGCTAGTACTGGGTACTTCATGAAATAAAGTTGGTCTTGCATGTAGGAAATGCACTGATATATTGATATATACAGATAGTATATGGTATCTTCTCTCTTACAGAGTGAAAGCTTACAGAAAGAATGTTCTGGCAAAATGTGTAGGTATTTCTCCATTTGGGTGAAGGGGATTTCTGATATTTGAATATTGACTGCTGAAGTGGCTCAGATGGGGGATATAATCTTATTTCCTTATTCTCCCATGGCCCTCCCCTCCCCCCACCACACAGTATCATTTTTTGCACTTCGTTTTTCTCATGGCTCACTTCTCTCACTCTTTCAAGCCCCAGTGACAAGATAATCTTATTTATCCCATTATATTTAGATTTTCATTCTAAACTACAGTTTCCCCTTTGTAGTCTGTTGTGACTACTTGCATTGTACTTGCACTGTGGTTCAGAGAAACTGACCACTTCTTCAAAGCTGCACATTTATTATACAAAGAGTATCATTCATTATCCCCCAGTTTTCCCAAATGACGTGGATGAGCAGATGGTGTGAACATTTCCCTGTAGAGACTGGTTGTGACTAGGCTTGAGTTTGGCTATGTCACTGATCAATCAAGATCATACAGATTAAAGGATGTAATGCTTAAACGGGGGGGGGGGGGGGGGGGTATATCTACACCGCACTGCTATTTCGGGATACTAGAGGTATCCCAAAATAGCTACCCCCCCCCATCTACACAAGGCTCCTGTTACTTAGAAAAATATTTCAAAATAATGGGCACACTATTTTGGTATCCCAGTTACCCTCTTTCCATGATGGTTAAGGGATGTCTCGAAATAGCACGTTATTTCAAAATAAGCTATATCAAAATAATTTGAAATAAGATACGCAATTTGCATAGTGCAATGCAAATCTTATTTTGAGTTTAGGGTGCTGTGTAGATGCACTGTCACACAACTAGAGTGCATTACAGAAAAACTGACTGCTTGTCAGAGATCGAAGGACAAGAAAAAAGTTACAGAAGACGACAACTTTCCTTAGTCATAGTAGATATCAAACCAATATAGCCTCTCTTGACAAGCTTGCGTGATAGATGAGATAATGGAAGAAATCAGCTCCTGCTTGTATAAATGCTTAAATTATAGGTTCACTGGCTCCTCTTCTTCTGCTTTAAATATTGTAATTTGGGATGACTGTTGGGAGTTGGACTGATCGTCGGTTACATCATTTCAAAAACTAATTGCTATATAGATGATACTGTATAGCACATCTCTTAATGTTTTTAAATGGTAGTATATATAAAAACCTAATGCAGATTTCCTATTTAATAGTATGGTGGCGATATTACACGGAAAATGAAGCTTTTGAAGAGGCAAGCAGAAGGGAAGAAAAAGATGAGGAAAATTGGCAATGTGGAAGTGCCAAAAGATGCCTTTATAAGTGTTCTTAAGAGACAATCTGAAAAATAAGTGGCAACAAACTCTGCAACTATGATGCTTATCTAGTTTTTGCTGGGCAAAAGGCAGGATGACAAATATATAACTTATGGCTTGGGGTATGTTAGCATGACCTGTCATGTTTAATTGTAAATTTTTACATAGGGCCAGAGCTATAATAAGAACACATTTTAATTGGAAGAATACTTGAAGTCTACATTTCAGATTTTGCCATACACTATTTTGTAATAAGTTCAAATGCTTGTAAATGTGACAATAAAATAGAATTAGAATTATTTTGGGTGACATGAAATCCAGCCCCAGGAGGAGCTTCCTTCCAGGTACTGCACTCTTAACCAACCCCCAACTTCCTTTTCTGACCTCCTTCCCACGAAATAAAAGATGGTGCACTCTGGCTCTCAAATTCCTGGAACTACATTCTTTGGAGTTTAGGGTAATTGTTTTATGCAAGTACAAAGAAAAGGGCAAACCACTTCCACATTAGTGAAGCAATAGAACCTAAACAGTTACTGCCTCAGCAAGAATAAAACACAATTTAGGAATGGATAATTAGGAGAGAAATAATACAGCTTTCCACTTGCACATAGATAATTAGCCCAGTAGTAGGAGATTAAGGGACACTACTCATCCTATTTTACTCCTTTTCTGATCATCTACCTCACGGATACAGGTAAATAGCAACTTGTAGGGCATACTACTTGTCTAGGTCATATTGAAGACATGCACCTAATTTATGGCAAGAATTTGAAAGAAGTTTGAGATGCTTCTGAAGTATCTAATGTCTGTTTCAAAAAAAAAAAAAGTGTGTGTGGGGGGGGGGGGAAGGCAGAGTTGTTATAGATTTAGCTTTGTTTTTTTCTTGAAGTCAGGGTAAATGCCTCTTTTGTGTTTATTAAAAGAGCAGATCTATGATAAAACAGCATGGCATAGGAAAATCAGAAAAACTCCACTACAAACAAGGCCACAAAGGCATTTAGAAATGCCTTAGGAAATGTAAAGAAATAATCCAGTTATGAGCCTCAAAACATGGAGTCCAATGTCTCTCAGCTACCCATGTAAATCCTCTCCCCAGCAGAGGACAAAGATAAACCAGCTGAACTGTATTGGTCCCAGAGCCCAAACCATGCCTGCCACTACCCAGCTGCTGACCTACTTTTTTTTTTTTCCACCATAGCCAGCCACTTAACAGCTACAAAAATCTGGTTAGCTTCTACAATGGGAAACTGGCATTGCTGCTGAAGATGCCAAAGCGGCTGCCAAGAGCAAGGTGATAAACACTATGGCATTTATCAGGCACAGCATGTCCCCTGAGACTTATCCATTAGACGGTGGTTCTTCCTGCAGCTGATGCAGCGTGTTCTGTGGCTGGCCCATGTTCATCTGGGAACAACCCTAAGGCTACCTCTAAATAATCCTGTCCGACCAACTCCAGCAACTGCCATATTGAAACCAGGAGCCCCCACACCTGCCAAGTAAAAAACCAAACCATCAGAAAGTGGTCTATAGTTTCAAGAGGTGTTGAGGCCTGACAGTGTGATAGGCAACTCATGAGCTACACATGCTGGTCATGCACACTTGAATGGACATATAGTTTCCCTGGACGATGTGCCATCGCACGTCTTGATACTTAAACGGGCATCCATGCTATTTGCAAATGCTTTAGGCTCCAGTCAGTATGTTCTGGGGACACTTACTCACCTTTAGAGGAATCTACCAGAAACTGGCCTGCATCACCCACTCATACAAAGCCCTACACACAGACTGCACCAGGGCAGGGAGGAAGAGAGACTCTGCTCCTGTGAGGGAGCCTACAGCTGTGGCTAAAACCATCCTGCCATTACTTTCCACTGAGCCACCCACTGAAAGAGTAGGAGTGGATAGCCTGTTTTGCTGGGGTAGGGGGCAGCGGACTACTTGAGGCAGAAGAGCAAGAATATCCATTCAGAAAATGGTAGGATATACTGTATGTCATGTTATTGATCATAGGGTTAGGAACAACTTCTAGAACAGAGTTTAGAAAACTATTGCACATACAGCAATGAATTCCTTAACGTTCCTTAAGCGGGGCAGACTGGCTTCGTAGCACATCACTTGAGAGTGTATTCTTACTGGTGAAAAGCCAACTATTCTGTACTTAGCTCCAGCTAAATATTGAAGTCAAACTGAGGGATGAGTGTCCTTTGAAAAGATTGTAAACAAGCTGGTTCAATTAGCAAACTTGTTTTAGAGTGAAGCATTTAGGGGAAGATTACATATGGCTTTCTGCTTTAATTCAAACAATACCAAAAGATATATCAGGCTTAATTATAGCTATAAAACAAACATATCAAGTTACTATTACTCTGAGAAAGTGTTGTCAGATGCAGAATTAAAATTAATTTAGTTCACAGCCTCACACAGCTTGTCTTCACTGGCTGTGATTTTAGGAAAAAAGTGTATGCATAAGTCAGCAACTCTTTCACCAGTAATAGTAGATGAATGCTGCAATAGTAAAAAAAGATCATCTAAGCATGTGAAATCCTGAAATCTCTCTCACTCAGGACAGCATAGGCTGGATCACATTGATAAGTCTTTCTGGAAGAGTTAATAGGATTCTTCAGTCAGTCCAGTAAACAGAGAATTCAAAATATGAAGCACTTCAGCAGGAAAGGTTATTTTGTGTTTAGTTTCCGTATAACTATGGCTAACGAGGCTGATAAAAATATCAAAAAGGCAAATCAAATATCAATATCTAGTTTTTACTTAGGTATGTGTTTTAAAGGAGACAGGTAGAAAAAAGTTACAGCTCAAAGCTTATTAAACAAATCCACATTTATGATAAGTTTATGGTTAAAGAATGGATTTCACTTTTTTCCCCACTAAAGAAAATGCTATTTTGAAAGTGAAGACTTCTATTTAAATGTTATACTACACAAAGAGGAACATACCATCATGGTCAGTCCATCTCTTTCCATGGATTTTTAAAAGGGAATTTTACTGCTGGCATGAAGGAGCTGGTTTGGCACAATGTTAGTTTTGCCCACACCTATAAAAAGGCACAAAATACCCTTTCACCAAACCTGTTTTTGAAACCTGAAATGTTTATTCTCAGACCATAGTTGACATAAGAAACAAAACAAACGTAATCTTTTTGTAAATTTCAGCTTTACTTGGTGTAACAGTAGAAAAGAATAGCATTCTTAGTTCAGCATTTATATCAATCTCCAATGCAAAGTAACTAGTAATCTAAAGTGATTCAGTTTACAATCACTTGTTTCAATTCTAGCCATTTGGATTTTTAGGTATTAACTTACTGCATTTAACTCCTTTCCCCTCTTTACAGTTTTTCGATTACAACATCATTAATGTAACTAGACAATCACCAAAGAGGAACATATTGAATATATTCATTATCTATAGAGCTCAAATCCGAGCTCAATTCCCAAAATATCAATTCTTAAATAAACTTTAAACGTGTAACAAAAGTGCTATGGCAGAAGTAGAATATGCACATAATTGAAGAATAAGTTATTGTAACAGTTTGAAGGGGTCCATTTCAGTTTTAGGCACTGTTTTCATACTATTATTTGCTTGAATATTGTACAATCGGACTTAAATGCCCAGAAACTATTGGCATAAGATTAATTTAAGGCAACCAAAATGCAAAAGCTCAATGTGTATTAGATATAAATAGTGCACTTCATAACCAAAGTTGTGCATCTGTTACAAGTCCAAGTCCATAATGTTTAACATGTGAAAGGCCAAAAGCATTGTGCCTATACTGGGAAACAGAAAATGAGAAGTGTATTTTGCACTGTTGGAGCCAGAGAATGATGCTTAAGCTAAAGTGTAATTTTCTTCCATGTAAACCATACATTGCTGTGACAAGAGTATGCTGCTGGTTTTATTATTTCTCATAGTATGCAACTTCCCTTTATATTTGCTCTGTTCTTGTTTACTTACTGTGGCTGCCAATGAAGTCACAGCTACAAAATATTAAAACAAAACGCACAATACAACACTATGATTCTATGAATACAACAATGCACAGATATGGAATGTGAATGTACAGATACTGGATTGTTTTAAAAAAATACAGTACTTAAGATTCCCCATTTTAGCCAGCTTTCAGCATATATGCATAGCAGTATTTTTGTCTGCTACCTAAAAATGTTGCTTTGTTTACCCACATGGAGTTCCTCCTCAATTCCTTCTTCAGTTTTCTTCTTTCATACTGTACAGTGGGTCCACAAGTTTATTGTGAACATGCATTAAACCTTAAGGGGGAAAAAGCAACAGTGCCAGTTTTACATTAGTTATCAGCATACATTTTCTATCTGGATTGTTTATTTGCTGATTTTACTTCACATAGGTATATTCATTAATACTATGCATTGAAATAGAGAAAAACCAAATGGGCGCTCAAAAGGACAAATCAGCTCTATACAGGCAGCTAGCTATTAATTCAGTTAGGCAGAAGCAGTAACATGCTATTCCTGAGTTATTCTTAGACATTATCCCAGTAATACTTACGAATGAACTAAATAGGGCTATGAATTGGGAATGTAACAATTCTGTAATCAATTATTAGATATGCATGCAAGTCCATTATTTAAAACTCAGTTCCAATTTCAAGTAGAAACTTATAAAAAGACCAACAAAAGTATTTGTGTTCAAGTTAACGAGTGCTTGCAATATTGTTGCATGAGTCTCTTAATCCATAGCTTTTCACCACAAAAAATTCAGATTACACAATGCTTTGATATGCTTATAATAGCCTGAGTTAAGATTACTAACTGAAGATGTTTATTACTACACCTCCATGATCTCAGACTCTCAGAACAAAGACTAATTATCCGAAAGATCAAAAATACACAAACAATATATTATGTGCATATGAAGTGCTCAATTAACTGTTACTACAGATATAGTAACATGAATTTCCTTTAATGTTCTATTATGCAAAAGGAATCATATTGAAGAACTCCTTACACAGCATCTGCTCCCAATGTCACTCAGAGTCATCTATTCATTTAATAGCAAATTTTCATTTATGGTAACTTTTTTCACAATACAATTAGGACACAGAGTGAAAAGATCTAGTTCAATTTTGTGCCTTAAGAGAATTATTTACTCAGCTTCATTTGGCTCTTTATGTGTAAACCCAAGGAAGGCAGTAGATACTGTACATATATTTTACATTGTCTGAAGACAGTGGATGTGAGAAATGGAAAAAGTCAAGCCCACAATCAAGGCTATAGTTGTAGGGTGAGCAGCTAAATAAATAAATAAATAAACAAACTAGGAGCATGGTAACTGAATACATTTGGTACAAAAGATGAGTGATACAGAGGGAAACCCGCAACAGCAGACAACCACTTTTAAAAACTTAGGAACAGTCACACTGAGTCAGATCAATGGTCCAACTAGTTCAGTATTCTGTCTTCTAACAGTGGCCAATACCAGGTACTTCAGAGGGAATGAATTGAACAAGTAGTCATAGAGTGATCCATCCCTTATCATCCATTCCCAGCTTCTGACAAACAGCTAGGGACACTCAGAGCATGGTGTTACATCCCGACCAATAGCCATTGACAAATCTATCCTCCATGAACTATCTAATTCTTTTTTGAATGCTTTTATAAATTTTGGTCTTCACAATATCCCCGGTAATGAGTTCCACAGCTTGACTGCGTGTTGTCCTTTAGAGCAGAACCATACTTTAAAGTTGCATTTATATTTTTTGCATTTGATTTCCTGGTTTCCTTTTACTAAAAAAGTGGGAAAGAAGAAGAAAACACACACACACACACACAGACAGACATCTGTATTTCCTGGAGGCACAAATTTTGGTAAGTACTATACTGGTGCTTTTATGAAGCATATTCAATTTCCCCATTAGTAGATATGCATTTCAGTGAGAGTGCATTCAGAGGCACAAGTCTTATATTTACAAGCTTCACATATCAGATGAGAGTAAATATCCATTCTCCACAGAGGAAGGAGCAAGAGTTTAGCATCAGGATTACACTCCCAACAGGTATTGGCTAGGGACCCACTTCCTGATGATAGATTTCAGGTTTCCTAGATTTTATAAGTCCCACTGAATTCTGGGATTCAATGCCCAATGTATTTCAAACAGATGATCCAAATGGTTATGCTTTTAAAACATTACCTGGAGTAGAAGGAAAGGCCTACATTACTGGGTAGGTTGGATTATGTCCAAGTGAAAAATAACAACTGGATAGTGTACTTGCCTGTTAACCTCTTTTGGAAAGAATAAAATTCCTTAAATTGTGCAGGTACCATCCTCCATCTTTCCTAAAGTGTGTATCCCACAGATTCAGATGGTACAAATTTTAGAAGTGCTCTTAAAAGTTTAAGAACTTAGAGCATTCACTCCACTCCTCTGAAGATTATTTGTTGTCAGTTTTCACAGTTTAACTGATTTTGCTGTATCCAGATTAAAATAGTCTGGTTATTTGTTTTGGGCATACATTAAGTTTTTTCATTCTACAGAAAAAGCATAAGAAAGCTTTCCTTTCCTCCTACCCATGTGCTTTCAACAAATATTGTTAGACACCAAGTATGGAAGATAGCAGGCCAAAAGGTAAGGTACTGAAAAGTTATGAATGAGTGAAAAGAGGATGTGGGGCTACAATAAGATCTAGCTATTCCAGTTACTATTAACTACCTCTATACACAATAATGGCAGAGTTACTCTGCTACAGTTTGCACATAGCTGAAATTTTGCAAAATGTCTGAAAGCTTTGAAGATGGTGAAAGAACGGTAGGTAACTAAAACAGGATAGTCATTTTTTAAACATATCTTGAGGCCCTGAAAAGAGTTAATGATCTGAAGATCAGGATTCTAATTACTAGTCCTGGCTGACACTGCCTTTTCTCAGTGGCCTGAGTCAGAAGTCTACCTGTCTCTTCACATACTAGTTGAGGTTGCGACAAGTAGTAAGTTTAATATGACTGATATATTTTTTTAAAATACATAAAGAAGCAATACATTATAGCGTAACCTATCAATGAACAATTAAGTATGAATACATATTCATACATATATGTGCATTTTTATATATAAATGCAGTGTTTTCATTAACGTCATAAATTTAGTTATAAGTTTGTAAGTGACACAATTATTTATCAAGAGCTTGCTAGCTATGGCTTTGAGTCAAGTTTTAGTATTCAGTATGCCCAAGCAATCTTGACTAGAATTCTAGATTACAGACTAGTGATAAGAAATTACATTCAATAGAAGTTCAACACTTAAGCACTAAATTTACTTTTTCAACATATAGCCAAAATATACTCAGAGCAACGAGATACTCATAATTTAATTCAAAAAGTGAGCTACTGATGATAACTGTGGTAAAAAGAAAACAGAGTAGCGTGTGGAAATCCCAAAATGTGGCCTTCTTTTTTTAAATTGACAGTATACATAGAATTATTTGTTTGGAAGAAAAAAAATAATATTTTCAAGTTAAAAAGCCAGTAGCCCAGATTTCACAGACATCTCAAAATAGTAAGTGTCCAAGAAAGATGTTCAAAAAATAAAGAAACTTCAGTTTCTATCTACCATAAAATTAACTATATGAATGTCTTATCCTCAAAATCCATAACAATCAATAAGAGAGAACAATAAAACAAACCTGATTGGTGTGAAACAATCTTTGTTAGCAGCAGCAGTTTATGTAATTAGTGTAATTTTTAAAAGGCACTCATTGAAAATGCATTAAGGCTCACACAAAAACAAGGTAGTGAAATTAGTGATAAGAAAACAACTTTAAACTCAATATACTTGATATAATTATTGATACATGTAAAATCAATATAAGGATCTCATTAGATTACATAGCAGGGCTGGGCAATAAGCAGCGAACAGGCTGGACGCAGTTCACCAAAAGTATCCTGGGAGCTGCGGGGAGCAGGACAGCCAGGCCACCACTTCCCACAGCTCCCATTGTCTGGGAACAGCAAACTGCAGGCAATGAGAGCCGCGAGCAACCATACCTGTGGATCAAGAGGTCTGGCAGCCCACCAGGGGCTAACCCAGGTGAACTCTGTCCAGCCCATGAGTCACTTAGGCTACATCTACACTGCAGCTCTTTTCCGGGATACCTCTGGTATCCTGGAAAAGCTATGCTACGTCCAAGGAACGCGTTTGCTTTTCCAAAAAAAATTTCGGAAAAGTGGACACGTTCTTTTGCCATCCCTGTAAACCTTGTTGTATGAGGAAGATGGGATGTGGCGAAAGAGGAGATTTTTCCAAAATTTGGCACCATGTAGTTACTCCAAATTTCGGAAAAGCCTCTTCTGAAGGAAAAGCGGAAAAAGATATGCAAATTGCGGTTTCGTTTCTTTGTAGTGTAGACACAGCCTCATTGTCCACCCAATTTAGAGAGTGCAGATTCAGTTATGCAAAATATATGGTAGGCAAAACATCTTCACAAGTGATTTCAAAGGCTTGTGTCTTACATTTTGGCCTTAGAAACTTCCAAAATTTTAGTTCACCGAACAATGCATGAGAAATAAGTTAAAATGGCATATAGAGCAAACCATAGCAGAAGCAGCAGTTTGAAATGATATAGAATTAACCTTCATTATTTATCAAGTTTTCTATAACCCTAATTTTACTTTCCAGCGTTTCTAAAATCAACACTTCTGAAAGCAACAAGCTATATCCTCTAAAGTCACATTTCCAAAAAGTGCTGTTGAAGAATATATGGCCAATAGAGCAAACTGCAAGTGACAAAGGAAACAGTTTACATTCAAAGAAAATTTACATGAAGGATCATGTACTTTGTTTCCTGCATGAAAGGAATGCAGTTAAGTCCATTAGCCACTGTAACATATTCAAATACCAAGTTCAACATTTCATATTTGAATATGAAAACTATTTATAGTTGTACATGGTGCACTTGGAGACAGGGATTTAACCCCCAGCCATTTTTAACTGATTAGTCACACAAAGAGAACCTATTCTGTTTCAAATCAGTGCTCACCTTTGAAGTATTTCACAGTTTTAACTCTTAATTCTAAAGTAGCATCTTCATCACATACGAAGATAGTTCGGGGGTGCTGCTGAAAAGCAGAAACTGTCCACATATGATTGACCCCTTCTTCAATTGCCTTGTACAAGGCAAAAGCTTTATGGGCACCTGTTATGAGAATCATAACCTGGTAGATAACACAAACATACACACACAAAGAGGGTGAGTTTTCAATTTACCTTAAATTCCCAAATCAGTTATTATTTACAGGTTGAACCTCTGAAATCTGGGACACTCTGGTCCAACAACATCTGTGGTCTCGCAGGACCACGGATCTTGCTGGATCAAAGAGCCCCGGTGCCCAGGGGGACAAATCCCATACCCGAGGAGCCCCAGATGGGCAGGGCAGGAGTGGGACTGGCGAGTCTCGTCCCCAGGGACCCCCGGCATAGCGCAGAAGCGGGGCAATCAGCAAGCCTCATCCCCGAGGATCCTCGGCAGAGCATGGCAGAAACAGGCCGTCGGCAAGCCCTGGCCCTGGGGATTCTTGGTCAGGAAGAGGAGAAGTGGAGCTGCAGTGGCTGCAGGGAAGCTCTGTCCCTGGGGAGCCACAGCGGGCTGGTGCCCAAGTCCAAACCCTGCAGGCTGGAGCTCAGTGGCAGTGGGGCTGGAATGGGGCCAGCCACAGGGAGAGGGAGCATCCTGGGATGCTGGTGGCAGGGACTTCCCTTGATCTGGCAAATTCTCTCATTCGGGATGGGTCAGGTCCCAAGGGTGCCGGATGAGAGAGGTCCAACCTGTACTACTTAGCTAATGGAATCCCATAGAATTGAAATGTCTTAAGATGAACAGTTCTTTTACATATTCTCTACTGACCACCTACTAGCTTTCATAGAAAAAATATATTTACCTTCATATTTTAACATGTGCACCATAATAGCTAATATCCAAGCACCAACATGTTCCCACTTGATCCCACACTTATGAGATATCAGCCAAAAATGGGGATACCTAATAGTCAACAACTTCCACAAGCGCACCATTCAAGGTGACACATGTATGCATTTAGATACCATACAACATAACACTGAACTACTCAAAGTATTCATTGTTGTTTATTATTAGTATTATTATTATTTATTATTGTGTGTAGTGAAAGCCAGAAGTATGCCAGAAAATTCCTTTGGTTTAGACTTTTCAAGCAACTCCGGTCATCTGAAGAAGTGGGCTATGCTCACAAAAGCTCATGATACCATCTACATGTTTTGTTAGTCTACCAAGTGCTACCAGACCATTTGTTGTTTTTTTCTGTAACAGACTAACTCGGCTACCCCCTGAAGCTCCTTTAACTATACAGTTACTAAAACTGATCTGTAAAAGTTAAGACATCAAGTTCTAGTAACCCTACCAGTAATGTACTTATTGTCTCAATAAGCCATGCCAACAAGGACATGCAGCACATTACTGGACAATACTTAATTCACAGTTCCAGAGATGGCTGTACAAATCTTCCTTGCAACAAAAAATCTTACAGCGTTTTTTTATAAAATAAAACTAGATGGGACTTAAAAAAATACAGAAACTATACACAAGATTAGTTTAGTCATCACTGAAACAGCCATTCCGAGGAAGAAACAATAACAGTTGCACAAGAAATCCAAGCAACAGTTTCAGATGTTACAGGAAGGACCAATGTCTTCAGTTACAGTTCTATAACTCCCTATTAAAATTACAGGGTAAATGTAGGTAAATCATATAAATGAAAATATATCCAAGTCCTTTAGACATTTTTGAATGAAGAATTCTACAGGTACTATAGTTATATAAGTGATCAGGATCTCAATTTAAAATCTCATCTGAAAGAGATCTCCAAAAAGCACAGTGCTCTCAACACGACAATTTGATTAATTATACAGATTAAAATCATACCAGTATAACTGTTATACTGACATTTTTTCTGCTGTAAGTGTAAGTGTGGTACTCTGTGGTGTAGAGTAGACTAAACCTCTTCTAAAGTAACAAAAGCTAAACTGAAAAAAATCCCAGAATACTATAATATGTCAGGGAGTGATGCCAGTATTATATTGGTTTAAATTCGCAATTGGCTACCAAAGAGAATACTTTCCCCACATACACAATCCAATGCTGGAGAATTGGTTCAGAACTGCTTTGGAAGAGCACAGTATTATTAGTAACAACATAAATAAAAACCCCAAACTCAGAAAAAAATCAGTCACTATTAAAAAAGATCCTTTATTCTCTATGGGCCTTCTTAATGGATCACCTAAATGTTGTGAGTCTACTGTTGACATGTTTCACTATAATGAATGTACACTACTCCCACTATTAAGAAATGTATTCATTCATAATAATATAAAGCAGCCACAAAAACTTGTAATAATCACTTACTACCAAATGCCTAGCTGAAATAAACCTCTAAATAATAAATAAAAGCTTATTAAAATCAATTTGCAGATTCAATAATGTATTGTTAACTGGTTATTTATTCCTTTCAAGATCTTTGCATTAATTCTAATTATGATTGCATGTAATTATACTGATGAAGTTTTGCTTGGTGTCCTGAATATGGACACGTGCAAATTAAACTAACAATGACTTCTTACCTCTCTAGAGTCCATCACTGTACCAACACCAACTGTTAGTGCCATAGTTGGAACTTTAGATAAGTCTCCATCAAAGTACTTAGCATTTGCCAAAATAGTGTCCATTGCTAAAGTCTTTAATCTTGTTCTTGAAGCTAAACTTGATCCCGGTTCATTGAAAGCAATGTGGCCATCTGGACCAATGCCTTTACAAGACACACAAAAAACAGAAACAATTATTCAGGTTTCCTGAGAAGGTTACAAAATATTTCAGAAAATATTTGTGGTTGAATTTCCTAACTTACAAATGAAAATAAAGGCAAGAGTCAAAACTGGTATACTATTAAATGAATTAGTTATTAAAATTTGGATACTAACAATTCTATAATTTCAGGTTCAAACTGATTCTCCATGTTAGTGTAAGACAGTATTAGAAGCCTCCCTATCTGCTTCAAAATAAAACACAATTTTAGTTTTGGAAGTGCTGACGTGAAATGCTTCAATAATGTATTAAAACAGTGACAAGTTATCACTTCTACAAAGGTTTCTCCTACCTCCAACAAATAGATCGATTCCCCCGGCTTCTTCAATTTTTTTTTCAAATGCATCACACTCTGCTTGTAAGTCTGGAGCATTCCCATCAAGGATGTGAGCATTATTAGGATCTATGTCAATATGCTTAAAGAAGTTATTCCACATATAAGAATGGTAACTCTCTGGATGATTTCTTGGAAGCCCTGGAAACAACATTTAAAGCAAAATGTAAATAGATTTTACTAAAACTGAACTTCCAGTTTTCTAGAAAAACATATAGTGGGCAAGAAATGTACAGCGCACTTCTTAAATCTAGTCTCACCGATCAAATAAACGGAAGCATTTTATAGACTGGATATGATTTTCCATTCCCATGCACCTTATGAATACAACAGTGTAGAGTGAATAGTGTTTTAAACTCACTTGGCATAGTCACATACAACTATACAAAATATAATAAAGAAAAAATTTGGCCCAAAAATCCATTCTGAAGTAGCTTTCATAAGAAAGTTTCAAAACACTTCACAAATACTGAATTTAGCATCAACATCTACTTAAATATTATTCTGATTTTGCAGATAAAGACACTGAGATATGGAGGCTAAAAAGACTTGCCTAGAGTAGGGATATTAAATTTCAATTACTCAGTTAATCGAGTAGTCGATGGAATTTCCTTTGACTATTCGATTAGTCGATAAGGGGAAGGTGGGGCGCTCGCTATTCTGGCTGTGCCTCTGCCTTTTAAATGTAGTAAGAGCCACTCAGGGCTCTTACTACATTTCTAGGCAGAAGAGCAGCGGGAACACAGGTCGAGTGGGGACTCAAGCAGTTCCTGCTCGCCCTGGATTCCAACTGCTGCACTTCTGCCTTTAAAATGTAGCAAGAGCCCTGTAGTGCTTTTGAGAGACCCGGCGCGCACAGAACTGCTTCAGTCCCCATTCGCGCCATTTCCCTGCTGTGCCTCTGTCTCCCCCTGCCCTCCTGCGGAAACAGTGCTGGGGTGAACCAGTTTTTAAGCCAGCTCCCCCCAGCACCACCGGCTCCTGCTCCCTCCCTCCTCTTGCTTCCTCTCTCTGACAGAGGCACTAAGGGACGGGAGAAGCAAGTAGTCGAGTCACTACACGACTACCTGGTAAGCATATGCTTATTGGGTAACTGACAAGTTGCTTACATCCCCAGCCTAGAGTTATACAAAACTTGCAGCAAAGCATGAATCTCGCAACTCTCAGTCCTGTGCTTTATTCAAAACACAGGAAGATGATTTATCATTTTAATGCAGAAAATAGTTATCAGAATAGGCAGTATTTCTTAATATTTGAAACATAACTTACCTACATATTCATCCATATTGAAAGTCTTTACATATTTAAAAGACAGATCTCCATTCTTGTGATACTCTATCAATTTTTTGTAGCATCCCAAAGGTGTGCTCCCTGTATAAAATAAGCTTATTAGTCTGATGTTTTGTTTGCCACTAAGCCATTTTTAGATGTATTTGCAAAGCTAAACAGCATAAACCAGGGTTTCTTAAAGTGTGTTCCACGGCACACCAATGCGCTGCAAGGCAGTTGGAGGTGTGCAGCGGAAAACAGAGTTCAAAATGGCCACCCTTAAAAGGGGACTGACTGCTTTCCTGATAAAAGGGCAAACTGTTTGGGGGTTTTTTTTCCTTAACAATTTCTTTTCCACATTCTTTTTTGTTTGTTTTGCTCCGCTCAACAACTTTTCCTTAGGAATGGCCGCCCTTAAAGGGGCAAGCCTCTTTTTTTGGGGGGGGGCTCAACAAAAAAATCCTTGGTGTTCCCCATAAAAAAAAATATTGTTTGGTGTTCCTCAGTCTTAAAAAGTTTAAGAAACACTGGCATAAACCCTTCATAAGTCAAATTCTGCTACCATGTTACAGTAAAACTCCAATAGTCCGGCACTCCCGATAGTCCGGCATCAAAATGGCAAGCGCTCCTGATGGAACCGGGACAGAAACTGAAACCGTTCAGGTCAGCCGCTCTCATGTGGGTTACAGCAGGGAGGGGTGGTGTTTGGCTCTGGGTAAGGGGGAGGGGAGGGGAAGGGAAGGGAGATTGGGTTACGCATGGCATCCTGGCCAGCTGATTGAAAAGCCAGCCACTCAGCACACGTGCCCCAGCGCCTAGAGGGAGATGTGCGGCTGCTCCAGGACCCGAGCATAAGGTTTGGGCTGGGGAGGAGTGGGCTACAGCAGGGAGGAGAGGTGTTTGGCTCTGGGGAAGGGGAGGGAGATTGGGTTACAGCAGGGATGGGAGGTGATTGGCTCTAGGGAAGGGGAGAGGGAGAGAGGGATTGGATTATGTATGACGTCCCAGCCAGCTGATTGAAAAGCCAGCCGCTCAGCACACGTGCCCCAGTGCCTGGAGGGAGACGCGCGGCTGTACCGGCAGCTCCGGGGACCTGAGCATAAGGCTGGGCGGGGGGGATTGGGTTGGGAGTATGCAGTACCTCCTGATACTCCGGCATATCCGATAATCTGGCACCACCTAGGTCCCAAAGGTGCCAGATTATCGGAAGTCTACTGTAGTTTGTAAACTCAAGTGCCCATTCCATATTAAAGTTGTAAAAAACCTTACCTTCTCCTCAAAAAAAGGATCCAGTGAGGTTTTTTTCACTTTTTAAAACTATGACATACTGAAATACACAATATTACAAGACTATAACGTTTAAAAGTTTGAATTAGGCATGTTTGAACTTTTATGCAATTAAGTACCTACTTAATATCTAAGATCCTTATTGCGGTGGCTAACTAGACACCAAACATTTCTGTAATTAATGAATTACATGAGTTTACAATAAAAAAAAAGTATTACCTGTTGGTAAACCAAGCGTAAAATACCTTCCTTGACTTGGTTTGAATTGGATAATACGATTACAAATGTATTTTGCTGCCCATTCACTTGCCAAATTATAGTCATCAAGAATTACCAGTCTCATTTTGATGGTGAACAGTTTGCAGGAAAAGAATGAGGTTAAACCTGTGAAAAATATAGAAACTGTTTTTTTTAAAGTCTCGTAACATGGAAAAATAAAGTGAATTAGATAGGTTTAGTTTACCCTTACATGTTATTTTAAAAGACCACAAAGATCTAAAAAGTCAAGCTTCATATTTCTAGAATATAATGCAGGGTAGTAAAAAAAGCATGTTTTTATGTGTTTATGCACTCAGTTAATGACTAAAAAAATATTTCAAGTAATGTGTCTTCCCTCAGGCTCCAATTCGACAACTAAATGGAACATTTTGGGTGACTGAAAAGGCTACAGAAGACCAGGAAACACAACTTGATCAGTAAATATAACCTATTGATCAATTAATTTAAAAAACCCTCTAAACCACAGGGCAAAATTGTGAAAGAGAAAGAGAATGAAGCTAGACATTTTACTTTTAAAGCACACAACTCTCTATCCCAAAGTTTTAATGCCTTGATGTTGCACACACAGTTTTATAAATGACTTCTATTGAACTCAAATGAGTCAAGGGAACAACTCACAAAAATAAATGCTTTCAGGATTAGAGACTTAATGTGTGTTCCACTGGAAAATGAGGACATGACCAGTAGCTTGTTTAAAAAAAAAAAAAAAAAAAAAAAATCAAGAGTTGCATATTGTAGTCAGTACAAGGAGAGCTACGTTACCTTTAAGTAATTTTTACAAAGCATTTTGTTAGAACTTGTTCTTCCATAACTGATTGAACTTGAGTGCTTAAAGAGTTTACTAACAAAGTGAGAAGTGCTATCTCTGTTTCTAGTTTCCCTGTCAATTACAGGATGTGGAAACAAAAGACTGGCAGGTTTAATCATAATTACATCATTAAGG
Source organism: Rafetus swinhoei (assembly GCA_019425775.1). Taxonomy (NCBI): domain Eukaryota; kingdom Metazoa; phylum Chordata; order Testudines; family Trionychidae; genus Rafetus; species Rafetus swinhoei. Next base: position 47,529,428 of record CM033449.1, read on the forward strand.
TCCATTAGCACATGACCTGCTAAAGCTAAAAAATGCTTCATCCCACTGAAAGATAAGATTGAAGGTGTGTTATAAGATCTTAAATCTCAAAAATGTCACTTTTTGATCTGTAGCAGTGTTTTCTGGCATTGGTTCAGGAGTGAATATAGCAAGTCCTGGATTTTAGACAAATATAAGTTTCAATTCATGACTAACATACGCAGGTTTTCTTCTCTGACTTGAGAAAGAGATTGTGCTTGGAAGAAGACAATATGATGTAACTGAACCTCTATTCCATCTAAGGGAGCAATTGTTCCATATATTAGGTAAATATCCTACCATGTGTGGTGACTGAGTGATTACAGTACTGGACTGTAATCCTGAAAATTGTGGGTTTGAATTAGGGATGTTCAATATCAGTTAATTGAATTGTCAAGTAACTTCATTCATTCTTATCAGTTAATGGACTATTCTATAGTCCCTGGGAGCAGGGCTGGCAGCAGCGGGGGGTGCCAGGTGAGAGCTAGTCTGCGAGAGGAGCCAGTATAAAAACCAGCTCCTCTTGCAGACCGGCTGCTTGTCGCTCTGTGCTGCTGCCTCTGATAAAGAGGCAACAGTGCAGGGTGACAGCAGCCCCTGTTTGGGTGGAGGATCTGAGCTATCGGACCCAGCGCCAACTGGAACTGAGCCAGGCTGCCTGCCCAGCTCCTAATACACTTTAAATGCAGAGCCACAAAAGGAGTTAGGTCCCAGAGTCGGCATGAGCCAGAACTGAGCTGGGCTGCTGGCCAGCCTACTAAAAAATTTACTGGTTGGGCGGGAATGCATGTAGTCTATAGCATTAACCTATAAGCTTTTGTTTATCGGTTAATCGACTACACTATTACATCCCTAGTCTGAATCTTGCTCACACTGAAAGGCCACCTCCAATTCACCCTCTTGCAAAATGGGTACCCAATCCCAGGTTAGGGCAGTCAAAGACATGATGTTAGCCATATCCCTCCCTGTGTACTGTTGATTATGAAACTATTGTGCCTTAGTCACGTGCTCGGGGGAATTCTGATTATTAACGAAGTTAGTTATCCACTAACTTAGCATAACTTGCATTCACTTAACAGTCAGGCGGTGAGGTGTCAGAGATAGTACAAATGTAGTGAAGAGCTTCTATACTAATTTCTCCTAGAAAATGGTCATATGGAAAAGCTTTCACAGCTGCATTGCCTAGATCTGTAGAGCTTTAGCAAACCAATCTGCTCACCCAAATTCAAGTCAGAATAATTCAAAGTGACATAAATCAGAGAAGGGCTACTAAGGAAGATTGGGGGTTGGAGGTAGAGAGAACGACAAAGTTATCTTCTGAAGACCAAAAGAGGTCAGGCTTTGAAGCAAAAAAGGTCTGAGAGGGGATATGATTGTGGTCTGTAAATACATCAGGAAGGGAGAAGAGATATTTAACAGCAATGTTAGCACAAGACAAATGCATATCAACTGTGACGTTCTGGAAAAGCATCCTAATGAAAGGAGCACAAACAACTTAGCTAGTTGTAAAATGAACCTTGATACATTTATGAATGGGTTGCCTTTGAGAGCAAGGGACTTGGACCCACAAGACCTAAGAGGCCTCTTTCAATCAATCATATGTTCTTAAACCAGGAATTACCTGTATTGATCAATACAGACACTTCCACACTAGAAATGCTAAACAGAAAATGAGATCTCTCTACCTATATTACTTGAACTATAGAATTTTCTATGAGTGCAACTACATAAGTCGCCTACAGAAAAGCCAAAATGTTTACTATTTCTCAGTTTTGTAATACTAATGAATGCCACAGCTAGGAAGTCTCAGAGGAGTGGCCGCATTAGTAACTAAAAACGAGTAGTCCTGTGGCACCTTAGACTACTTAGAGACTAGCAAAAATATATAGAATTATGAGCTTGCATGGGTACAACTCCAACTCATCTGATGTCTTTTTGTTAGTCTCTAAGGTGCCACAGGACTACAGGCAGGAAAAAATGTTTATGCTCACCATCAGTTCCCTCCCATCATTCATTAGTAGCCATGAAAATGTACATAGTTTATGACAATGAGGTATCAAAACTTACTTCCTCTTGTTGAACTTAAACAACAAGTAGTCTGGTAGCACTTTAAAGACTAACCAAACATGTAGATGGTAGTTAGTTTTGTTAATCTTTAAAGTGCTACCAGACAATTTGTTGTTTTTTAAGTTTATCCAGTACAGACTAACTCGGCTACCTAACACAGAAAGTTAACTCCTCTACCCCACAGTACTCAAGAAAATTCAAGTCCTTTGTGGAGCAGATACCACGGTTGACAAACCATGGACTAATATGCAATCACTCTTGGCAATATGGAATCCTTCATGGTAGAGTGATTTAAATCAGCACTTTAGATCAAAGGAAAAGCCTTCATTAAAGAGGAACTTTTCCATTTTTGTATTTCAATTATTTTCTAAATAAAGATGCATTCACACTGGTTGTTATAACCATCAAAATATACTGATTTATAACTAAATTGAACACACACTAGATTCTATACATTTTTGTTACCTTAGATATACTGTAACTATATATATTTAAGCAAGGCCAGCCCTGGTTGTAGACAGTTAACTAAATTGATTATTTCATGTCAGCCAGGAAAATTCTCAAATATGCCAAAATCAGAGGTTTTCAAACTTTTTCATTTGCAAATCCCTAAACAATTTTAAATGGACAAGCAGAACTCTTTGGAAATCTTAAGACAAGCTGCAAACCCTCTGGGGTCAGGCTGAAAACCACTGGTCTAAACCAAGCTCAGGGCCCCCCCCAGCATTGAGGAGTCCATGCTGATGTTCCAGTACCCTTCACTGCCCTCTCCCCACAGGGCAGGAGCACACAAAATCTACTAGGCCCTGACCCAAAAGAGATTCCCCACCCCTGGCCTAAATGAAAGTGACTTGAGCATAAGTTCCTAGACATCAGAAGTCTCTTGAAAGAATACAGTATCCTAAGTTACTTAGGCTGTCCTTCAAACTTTTAAAAGTAGCAGATCTCATCCCCACCCTCCTTTCAATTCATAGACTGGAAGAGAAAGACATATTTCTCTGCTTTTTCAAACTCCCAAATAATTTTTCCAAGTAAGAATATTTTCTTCATTTGGACTAATTGAGTCATTCTGTTCCTGCAGAAGAGGCTACTTCTTTCAAAATCTGGGTTAACACTTCCACAAATTCTAGTTTCGCACTGTACTATTTTATTGTGTGGAGACCAAGAAAGGTGTTTGAGAAACTAGTGAATTTCTGTTTCAATGCATGTAGGGAAGCTGACAGAGGAAGGCTATTTACTTGAATGCCCAGAACTATCCAAAAGCAAGGGCTGGCACTTACTGGGAAATCAGTATTCTTCCATGACCTGGAAAGTTTCCATGATGGGTGGAGTTATAAATATTTATAGTTCAAGAACTAAGTCAATCAGGGCTCAGGTAGTGAAAAAGCCATAGAACAGGATTATGAGCTCACTGAATGAACTTGCTGAGATACATAATGGTCTCTGGAGTCCCAGATCAAGTTGTGATGTCTTTATCAGTCTCTTGCACCCAGTAGCATAGTTCCTGGATCCCCTTCAAGATCAGGCCCTTAATAAAGCACATAATCTGGTGTTCCATATTCATGAAGCTTGCCCTCAAGGGTTAAATATCCCCCTCAATTCTTTTTACAGGCAAGAAACCTTTAAGTTTTTGATAGAAACTCATGGATTCAGCATAGGACCTTTTATTTCTTTTTAAGCAATCATAGTAAGTGTAGGCCTTAACATAATTTACATTAAATGCAGATTTAATTTAAAACAGATTTGTTAAAAGAAAAACTTTAAACAATTTTTAAAAACCCCTGATTTCCCCCCACAATCTCAGGTGTGACTCGTCCTGGAATCTTTAGCTTCAAAGAGAGGCGGCAGCATAAGGTGAGTGCCCAGTCCTGTTCCCCAGTGGCACCCCACCCCTCCACTATCCCTCATTGTCCTCCGTCCCAAATCAAACCACTGGCCCCGACCAACAACCCCGTGCGCCCCGTGACTCACCACAGCCCCCAGCACACCAAGTCTACCCCCGTTCCTCCCCACCCCACGTACCCCGTTACCCGCCACAGCCCCTGCCCCCACCACGACGCCCCGAGGCTGCGGGGGCAGCACTCACGGGAGCAGGGCGGCAAGGCGGGCCCCGGCAGCGATCAGAGCCAGCACCGCGCGGCTCCCCGCGCGCGCGCCTAGGGCCACAATTCGCGCAGCTAAAAGGGAAACCGACCGGAGATCAGCTGAACTTGCAGCGGAAGCGCGCCCTGAAGGACCGGAAGTGAGCGCGAGGGAGGAAGCGGTTACGCGCATGCGCTGCAGGGATTATAGCCAGGGAAGTCCCGCGCATGCGCAGACAGTTCGCAGTTTAGGGCGGGGGGAGGTAGTGGCTGTAGCGGCTGTGCAGGGCGCGGGGACGCTGGCAGCGCTTGGCCGGCTGCATGCTCCGTGCGAGGCGCGGCCCGCGGGGGAGAGGAAGCAGGGTCCGCGTGTGCGGTTCGGGGGGCTGCCGGAGTGGCGGGTTGCAGGCGCCCACCTGCTTTCCTGGGCTAACCCAGGGGCTAGAAGCTGCGCCGCGGGGCGGGGCGGGGGTAAAATCCCCCCTGAGCCCAGCGGGCGCTTGGCGGGGCGCTGGGGAGGGGCGGCAGACGCGGAGTTAGAGATACTCGCAGGCTGTGTCTAGACTGGCATGATTTTCCGCAAATGCTTTTAACGGAAAAGTTTTTCCGTTAAAAGCATTTGCGGAAAAGAGCGTCTAGATTGGCACGGACGCTTTTGCGGAAAAGCACTTTTTGCGGAAAAGCGTCCGTTCCAATCTAGATGTGGTTTTGCGCAAGAAAGCCCCGACTGTTTTAGCCATCGGGGCTTTTTTGCCCAAAACACTTTTTAGCTGTCTACACTGGCCCTCTTGCTCAAATACATTTGCGCAAGAGGGCTTTTGCCCGAACGGGAGCGTCATTGTATTTGCGCAAGAAGCACTGATTTTGTACATTACAAAGTCAGTGCTCTTGTGCAAATTCAAGCAGCCAGTGTAGACAGCTGGCAAGTTTTTCCGCAAAAGCAGCTGCTTTTGCGGAAAAACTTGCCAGTCTAGACACAGCCACAGTGTTGCGGGAGGCATCTTGGCCCTGAGGGTATTGGGGGGGGGGGGGGGGGAGTTCGTGTCTTGTAGCTGGCCAGCTTCTGTAGTTAAAAAAAATGCTGAGGTGCATAGAACTCTTCAGCTGCTGGGGCAATGCAAAGGCACTATGTCACCCTTGGGTGAAAAGTTTTCACAGACTGATCACGCTGTCCTCAAAACCCGTCCATGAATTCATTGCTAGACGTGAACTTAGAGATGGGGATTGTGGTGCCTTAAAACAATATGAAACACACTAAGCTTCCTTTGCCTTATGACTGCAGGGCTGCGTCTAGACTGGCAAGTTTTTCCAGCTGTCTACACTGGCTGCTTGAATTTGGGCAAGAACACTGACGATCTGATGTAAGATTGTCAGTGTTCTTGCGGCGCAAATACTATGCTGCTCCCGTTCGGCAAAAAGCCCTCTTGTGCAAATGTATTTGCGCAAGAGGGCCAGTGTAGACAGCTCAGGACTGTTTTGCGCAAAAAAGCCCCGATGGCGATGGGGGCTTTCTTGCGCAAAACCGCGTCTAGACTGGCACGGACGCTTTTCCGCAAAAAGTGCTTTTGTGCAAAAGCGTCCGTACCAATCTAGACGCTCTTTTCCGCAAATGCTTTTAACGGAAAAACTTTTCCGTTAAAAGCATTTGCGGGAAAATCATGCCAGTCTAGACGTAGCCCAGAGGTATTGATGGCCATTTCACTTTGAGCTTTTACAGCCTTATTTCAAACAATCTTGCCTTATCAATAACAGTCTGAAAATATATATATATATATATATATATATATAAATAAATAAAACTTTCTGATATAAAAAGGATTGCAAAATATTTCGATTTATTAAATCAGACTGTGGCTATCAGTAAGCAATTTGTTACTTCAAGTTAGAATTTTAGACCCCATTACCTTTCAAGCATTGATTCATACCTGTGTGTGTAATTTGTCATGTGATTTTGACTTCTACCATATGCTTCCTGCTGGATGGACATTCACAGGTTGCCATTTTGTGCCATCCATACACACGGTCTTGGGGGTGGGGGGGAAGGAGTTTTAAATATTTCGTCTCTCTTTGGGGAGTCTCCAGGAAGAGTGATTTGGGCTGTTGATTAAATGCAAGTTAATTACTATTAAAAATGGTGATCATACCATTGAATACCAATTGAAATTTAAATATTTTGGACTTTTTCTGCATTTTCACATATAGAGATTTTATTTACACCACAATATAAAGTATACAGTTTTCACTTTTTATTACAAATATTTGCCCTGTAAAAAAGAAAAATAGCGTTTTTCAATTATTCTCATACAAGTACTGTAGAACAATCTCTTTACTAGTAAAATGTTATTTACATGAAGATTTTTTGTTACATAACTGCACTAATAAGTTAGTGTAAAATTTTAGAGTCTGTCACCTCAGTCCTACTTCATATAATAAGACAAAAAAGTTTGTGTACATTTATGGGTGATAATGCTGCCTGTTTTTATTTACAATGTTACTTGAAGGAATAGGCATCTGCATGTCACTTTTCTAGCTGCCATTGAAAGGTATTTACATGCTATATATGCTAAACAATCCTGTGCCCCTTTATGCTTCAGCCACCTTTTCAGAGGACATACTTCTATGCTGATAATGCTCATTAAAAATGTGTTAATTATATTTATGACTGAACTCCTTGAAGGAGAATTGTACATCTACTCTGTTTTACCTGTATTTTGCCACATGTTTCATGTTAAGGCAGTTGTGGATGATGACCCAGCACATGTTCATTTTAATAACACTTTCATGGCAGATTTTATAAAACATAAAGAAGGTACCAATGGGAGATTCTTAAAAAATAGCTACAGCATTTCATCCAAGGTTTAAGAATCTGAAGTGCTGTCCAAAATCTGCAAAGGATGAATTAGTGAATACAGTGAATTCAGAAGACTTAAAAAATTCAACACTTTGATTTTCTTCTCTAGTGGTTCAGGGTCTGTAGTTATCACATCAATCTCCTGCTTGTGGCATCTGACTCAGATGGTGAAAATGAACATACATCAGTCTGCTCTGCTCTGGATCGTTATCAGGCAAAACCCATCATCGTGTCCTTTGGAATGGTGGTTGAAGCATGAAGGGACACATGAATCTTTAGCACATTTGCAACATAAATATCTTGTTATGCTGGCTACAATAGTGCCATGCAAATGCCTGCTCTCACATTCAAATGGCATTGTAAACAAGAAACAGCATTATTTCCTGCAAATTGTAACCAAACTTGTTTTTCCTGGGTGATTGGCTGAACAGGAAGTAGGACTGAGTGGACTTGTAGGTTCTAAAGTTTTACGTTGTTTTATTTTTGAGTGTAGTTATTTTTGTACGTAATTCTACATTTGTAAGTTCAACTTTCTTGATAAAGAAATTATATTGCAGTACTGGTATAAAGTGAATTGAAAATGACTATTTCTTTTTTATTTTACAGTGTAAGTATTTGTAATTTGTATACTGTATTCAATTCTTATTGAAATCAATATACAGATTGAACCTCTCTAATCCAGAACTCTCTCGTCCAGAAACATCTGTCATCTGGAATGATTTTACTTAGCTGGATGTCCACTTTCCATGGGTGTGGCCAAATTTCCCATGGTCCCATGAAGTCTGTTTACAGCCACCAGTCCTAGCTCTCAGTGTTCTGTGCTGTAATTTAGCTCTAATTTACCCCTAAATGTCCTCTAGCAGCACAGTAAGCAGTGGAAGTGATGGTAATGCTGTTTGACAATATTGACCTCCCGTACTCAAGAAAATTCTCTCATTCGGAACCAGTCAGGTCCCAAGGGTGCCGGTCTAGAGAGATTCAACCTGTATTTGAAAATATAGAAAACATCCAAAATATTGAAATCAATGGTATTCTGCTACTGTTTAACAGTCAGATTAATCTCATGATGAGTCATGATTAATTTTTTAATCACTTGACAGCCCTCATCTGTACATAAATTATGTTCCTAAAGCATATAAAATGATATGACTTAGAATGGTTTTATTAAACAGGAAGTACACTTAAATAAAGTATTGTAAGATTTGCAATGGAGGCACATTTAAATACTGAATCAAATGCTAATCAAAGGATATGAAATCATCTTGAAAGATGCAGAAACAAACTGCTGGACATAACAGCAGCCATATTAGCTCAGACCAAAGGTCCATCTAGTCCAATATCCTGTCTTCCAACATAGGCCAATGCCAGTTGCCACAGGGGGAATTGTCCAGTGATCCATCCCCTGTTGCCCATTCCCAGCATCTGACAGAGGCAAGGGATGCCATTGATGGACCTATACTCCATGAATTCATCTAGCTCTTTTTGGAATCCTCTTAGTGTTGGACTTTACAAGGCAAGGAGTTCCACAGGTTGTGTGTGTGTTTGAAGAAATACTTCCTTTTGTTTTTTAAAACCTGCTACCTATTAATTTCATTTGGTGACCCCTAGTTTTTGTGTTATGGGAACAAATAAATAAATTTTCCTTTTTACTTTCTCCACACCAGTCATAACTGTATAGACCGCTATCATACCCCTCCTTTCTCTGTTTTTCTAAGCCCAAAAGTCTCAATCTTATCAATTTCTAATCATATGACAGCCGGCCCATTCCAAACCTCTAATCATTTAGTTGCCCTTTTCTGAACTTTGTCCAATGCCAAGATACCTTTTTTTTTTCAGATGAGGTAACCACATCTGCACACAGTATTCAAGAAGTGAGTGTAGCATAAGGCAATGAGATATTCTCTATCTTATTATCTATCCCTTTTTTATGAATCCTAATATTCTGTTCACTTTTTTGACTGTTGCTGCATGTTGACTGGTTGTTTTCAGAGAATTATTCACAGTGCCTCCAAGATCTCTCCATCTTGAGTAGTAACACCTAATTTAATCCCCATAATTGTATATGTATAGTTGGCACTCCAACATGCATTCATTTGCATTTAACAACAATAACATTCATCTGCCATTTTGTTGCTCAGTCACCTAGTTTGTGAGATCCTTCACAGACTCCTTTGGATTTAACTAACTTAAGCAGTTTCATATCATCTGTAAATATGACCACCTCACTGTTTACCCCTTTCCCTAGGTCATTTATGAATATGTTGAAATGGATAGATCCCAGTAAGGATCCCTGTGGGACACCACTAGTTACCTGTCTCCGTTCTGAAAACTGACCATTTATTCCTACACTCTGTTTCCTATCTTGTACCAGTTATCAGTCCATGAGAGGACCTTCACTCTTATCTCATGACAGCTTACTTTACATAAGAGCCTGTGGTGAAGGACCTTGTCAAAGGCTTTCTGGAAATCTACATACACTGTATCCACTGGATCTCCTTTGTTCACATTCTTGGTGACTCTCTCAAAGAATTCTAGTAGATTGATAAGACATAATTTCCCTTTATAAAAACCATTTTGACTTTCCCCCAACAAACATCATCATTTTCATCTATGTTTCTAAGAATCTGTTGTTTATTATAGTTTCAACCAATTTGTCCAGGAGGTTGGACTTCCCAGCATGTAATTCTAACGATCATCTCTAGAGCCCTTTTTAAAAATTGTTGTCACATTAGCTATCTTCCAGTCATTTGGTACGGGAGATGATTTAAAGGACAGGGTATAAACCACTGTTAGTAGTTCTGCAATTTCATATTTGAGTCCTTTCAGAATGCCATCTGGTCCTGGTGACTTATTACTGTTATGTTTATCAGTTTGAGCCAAAACCTCCTCTAATGATACCTCAGTCTATGATGGTTTCTCACATTTGTCACCTAAAAAGAATAGCTCAGGTTTGGGAATTTCCCTCACGTACGATGTAAAGAATTCATTTAATTTCTCTGCAATGACCTTATCACTCTTGAGCATTTGCAAACTAAAACAAGGTTTGGGGGATTATTTCAGGGGGTGGTGGTGCAGGTTGAACCACCAATTATTCCTTCAATCTGTGAGGATAATGCTTCTAGTAGGTGTGTAGTTATCAGACAGGATATCATCGAATCATAGAATACTAGAACTGGAAGGGACCTTGAGAGGTCATCAAGTCCAGTCCCCTGCCTTTATGGCAGGACCAAGTACCATCTAGATCATCCCTGATAAACATCTATCTAACCTGCTCATAAATATCTCCAATAATGGAGATTCCACGACCTCCCTAGGCAATTTATTCTAGTGTTTAACCACCCTGACAGGCAGGAAGTTATTCCTAATGTCCAAACTAAACCTCCCTTGCAACGCTTGAAGCTCATTGCCTATTGTCATATCATCAGAAGTCCTGCCTCTTTGTAACACCCTTGGAGGTACTTGAAAACTGCTATCATATCCCCTCTCAGTCTTCTCTTTTCCAAACTAAACAAACCCAGTCTTTCAGTGTTCCCTAATAGGTCATATTTTCTAGGCCTTTCATCATTTTTGTTGCTCTTCTCCAGACCCTCTCCAATTTCCCCACATATTTCTTGAAATGTGGTGCCCAGAACTGCACACAACACTCCAATTGTGACTTAATCTTTGCATAGTAGAGTGGAAGAATTATTTCTTGTGTCTTGCTCACAACACTTCTATTAATGCATCCCAGAATAATGTTTGCTTTTTTTTGCAACAGTGTCACACTGTTGACTCATATTTAGCTTGTGGTCCACTATGAACCCTTGGTCCTTTTCTGAAGTACTCCTTCCTAGACGGTCACTTCCCATTCTGTATGTGTGAAACTGATTATTTCTTCCTAAGTGGAGTACTTTGCATTTGTTTTTATTAAATGTAATCCTATTTACTGAGACAATTTCTCTAGTTTGTCCAGATGATTTTGAATTATGACCCTGTCCTCCAAAACACTTTCAATCCCTCCCAGCTTCGTATCATCTGCAATTTTTATAAGCCATTTCCTAAATACTTGATGAAGATACTGAACAGAAAACTGACCCTTGTGAGACCCCACTTGTGTTTCCATTCCAGCATGACTGTGAACCATTAATAACTACTCTCTGAGAATGGTTATCAAGCCAGTTCTGTACGCCAGGCCATAATAAATGCTTTACTAAAGTCTAGGTATACTATGCGTATTGCTTCCACCTTATCCACAAGACTTGTTATCCTGTCAAAGGAAGCTATCAGATTGGTTTGACATAATTGGTTCTTTACAAATTCATGCTGGCTATTACCTATCACCTTATTATCTTCCAGATGTTTATAGATGGATTTCTTAATTATTTGTTCTATTATCTTCCCTGGCACAGAAGTTAAGCTTACTGGTCTGTAGTTTCCTGGGTTATTCTTATTTCCCTTTTTATAGATGAGTCCTATATTTTCCCATTTCAATCATCTGGAATCTCTCCCAACTTCCATGACTTTCCAAAGATGATAGCTAATGGCTCAGATACCTCCTCTATCAGCTCCTTGAGTAATCTAGGATGCATTTCTTCTGGCTCTGATGCATGGAAGACATCTAACTTATCAAAATTATTTCTAACTTGTTTTTTCCCTATTTTAATGTTTAATCCTACCCCATTTCCGTTAGCAGTCATTACGTTAGGCATCCCTTCATCATCAAACTTCTTGGTGAAAACCAAAACAAAGAAGTAATTAAGCACCTCTGCCATTTCTTTGTTTTCTGTTATTATTTCTCCCTCTTCATTGAGCAATGGGCCTACCTTGTCCTTGATCTTCTTTTTGCTTCTAATATATTTGTAGAACATCTTCTTGTTACCCTTTATGTCCCTAGCTAGATTGAGCTCATTTTGTGCGTTTGTCTGTCTAATTTTGCCCCTACATACTAGTGATATTTTCTTATATTCATCTTTGTCATTTGACCTAGTTTCCACTTTTTATATGACTCCTTTTTGATTTTTAGATCATTTAAGATCTCCTGGTTAAGCCAAGATGGTCTCTTGCTATACTTCCTAACTTTCCTCTGCAGTAGAATAGTTTGCTCTTGGGCCCTTAATAATGTCTCTTTGAAAAATTGCCAACTGTCTTCAATTGTTTTTCCTCTTAGCCTTGCTTCCCATGGGACCTTAGTTATTAGTTCTCTGAGTTTACTAAAATCTGCCTTTCTGAAATCCAAGCACTTTATTTTGCTTTTCTCCCTTCTACCATTGAAGACTTGTCTTCTACCTGACTGACATGTGTTTGGAGTGACCTTTGTCTCACCCCAATCTGGAGCAGCTCCCCCACTGGCTGCTGGACTGGAAACTCTCTCTGCCCTGCCGCAGGACCACTATTTTTATTTTTACAGCTCCAATTTCTTGTGATCATAATTTTATTTTCCCTCACTATAACTACTTAAAACTATCTTCACTGACTATTTACACTCTTTTAATTACCAAAGTATATACTTATATAAACCTTATTACTGTGTTTCCCTCTCACCAATCCTATTTAGCTAATTTACATAAGGCAAATCCGATCTTTTCTCTGTTTCAGTTAACAGTGACAGATCAGCACCACTGAGGCTGGATAGCGCATAATGCTGAACATTTTTAAGCACACAGGGAGTGCAAGGAGGGGGAAAAAGGTTAAAGTTGAGACTAAGGACCTCTATCAAAATCCATCAGGTTCAGGTTTCCCCGAATCAGAATCTATCACCTGTTTAATCGCTGATGGGAAGGGAGAGAGAATATAAGATGAACTCACAGATGTTTATTGATTAAAAAGGAAACAGTTTGGTAGCTTTGTGTTTATGAGGCATAAAGCCCACGACCCCTTTTCCCTTAATGATAATTAAAAGGTACTATACTTTAGAGTAAGTTCCCTCTGATTGCCAAGAACTGACAATCTATGGTAATCAGACCCGAACCTACACTTGCACCTGGTGTCTGTGTAATCCAATATTTGTCTCAGAAGGACCTTTGAAATTAGAACTGTAATTGGAACTGTATATATTTTCACGTCTGAGGTTTTCACTAACCAGCAATTTGTTCTTGTATGTGTTTTCTGAGTGTACCAGCACCTTCATTTTTTCCTCTTAACAGAAATTGGAACAGAATGCAATGAGCAACAGGCAAATCCTACTCATTATTTTTGGAATCTGACTTTTAAATTCAGGATCTGATGACCACCAATCTTGAAAGGAAATTGCTTGTTTTGATTTATTTTTTTACAGTTGTTATTTCTTATGCATGCTCTTCAAATCCAATCACCTGAACACCAATTCAAATTGAATGACTTCTCTGAAATAAAAATTATCTTATATATGTAGTATTCTGGAAAAGAGTTGTAGTTTGAGATATTTAAATGCACATGAAATACAATTTCTGTGCCAGTTCCCTCTTATTTTCTCTATTTCCTTCTTCCTTTATTTTTACCACTGACCGCTTTTTGACAGAGAAAACCACAATACTGCCAGATTTGTGATATGACAAAAGATCTCCCTCAAAAGTGCAGTATGGTAGTATATTCTAATGGCTTACCTATTCTTCCAACCAAACACTTTACGGACTGAATATGTCTGCTATGATTTCCTGGGCAGATGCTGTGACTTTCTTTAAAATAAGACTTATTCATGTGAGTTAGCAACAGCTTCATCAACTTGCGCCCAAGATAAAGGATCCGTTAATCTGTGCCATTACCAGCAATAGAGCAAGGCTCTCCATATTTTGAAACCTCTGCACCATATCAACTGGACCATGGTTTTTGTCACTTTCCCTACATTACTCTAGGGGACATTTTAACCTGAAAGAGAGTGCTATAATGAAGATGAGTAATGATGATTTTTATGTAAGGTTGTAAATCACTACATTCAAAAGGTTAATCTATTTAATGGTAAAATAATTCAAATTTATTGTACTTTTATATGGAAGTATGTCAAGTCAGAGATATTTTTAGTATGACAGGTGTAAGTAATTTAACATAATTTTTAAAAGATTGATAATACTGTCTGAGAAGTAGGGATGGGATGTGAACTGGAACTAGATTAGTGGTTCCATTAGACTACACACTATTTGAGGCAAAGGTGCTCTTTTTGTTATGTTTATGCAGTGCCTGGCACATTCGGAGTCCTTATCTCTGTTGGGGGCTCCTACATGCTACCACAGTATAAATAATAACTTATTGCAATACGGTAATGTTTCTGCTATTGCTAAAGCTGGGTATTTCTGAGGAAGACCTGTTTTCTCATAATAAACCAAATTGTGTTATGCTCACTAGAGATGGTGATCAGTTTATGAACATAAGTGTGGCAGTTGTAATCTTTGTGATTTTGTACTTTCATTGCTATCATCATGCTACTTGCTATTGTCTATGTTGTAACTCTGTCATAACTTCTCATTTCAAACTGCAGGAAATGCACCAGGCCGGTTTGATTTGTCCAGGTGGTGAAGTAATTTTGGGGAAGGAAGCATGTTTGCCAAAAGATGCATTCACTCTCTTTCTCACCATACTTATGGATGTGTGTGGGGGGCAATGCAATCTTTCAAAGACAATACAAGTGTGGTATCATCATCTCCTGTAAAGACCAAAAGTCAAGTGAGATGAGAGAATGTAGCAGCATTTACATAAATTAGTGTGTGAAAAGGGAGAATGATTGTGGTGGGCATGGATCTAGAGACAAGGCTGAATCAAAAGAGGAAGGAGAATTATATCTTAACTTGTAGCCAGCCTCCCATAACTTGCTAACAAAGAAGCACCTGGACGGGCCAGATTTTGGCTAGATGTGGTTGAGACACAATTCTGGGATTCTGCCCACTACAACCATGAGTATCACATGTGTTACAGACATCAGTGATGTTTGTAGAATAGGTTCTCTCTTAAAATCCTGTACTAGAAGAACTGAGGTCATTTTCCAGGAATTCCAAAAATATAAGAAAATGAATCTTATAATTAAGCCTATGTAGAAGCTTAAGCCAAACAGTGATACTAGCTTTTATTTATGGCATTTCCACTGTTATTTGAGTTCTAGGGGTGAGGACTTTAAAGAACATCATAAGACTGACATTGTGAAACAGGCAGTGGTGAAGTAGTAGAGTGAATGACTTTGTTATGCTTTACATTCTTTTGATGAGATTTGTAAGGGCTCTTAGGAGACAATATGCAAAATACACAGATCCAAGGGTGTGGGATTCACAGTTTTTGCCTGTGAATGGCTTTACGGTCATAACAAGAGTCTTGATTTCTACATCGACTGCTTCCACAAACATGCTCGAGCTGACATTGTCAGCAAACAACAACATATAACATATAACCTCAGTCGCGCAGAACGCAATGCTATACACAGCCTCAAAAACAATTTTAACATCATAATCAAAGAGGCTAACAAAGGGGGCACTGTAGTCATCAAGAACAGAACAGATTATGAACAGAAGGCAACCAGACAACACACCAACACCAGATTCTACAAGCCTTTCTCCTGTGATCCCACTAAAGAATACCAAAAAAACCCTCAAACAACTGCTCCTGAAGCTCCCTGATGCTGCTCAGGACCAAATTTACACTAACACCCCCTCTAATCCCCGACCAGGAGTTTTCTATCTGCTACCCAAGATACACAAACCTGGAAATCCTGGACGACTCATCATCTCAAACATTGGCACACTTACAAAAGGATTATCTGGCTATATTGACTCTCTCCTCAGACCCAATGCTACCAGCAGTCCTAGCTACCTTTGCGACACCACCAACTTCCTGAGGAAACTACAAAACATCAGTAATCTACTTGAAAATACCATCCTGGGCACCATGGACGTAGAAGCCCTTTACACCAACATTCCGCATGAAGATGGATTATAGGCTATCAGGAACACCATCCCCGATGACAGCACTGCACACCTGATTACAGAGCTCTGCGACTTACCCACAACTACTTCCGATTCAGAGACAATTTGTATCTTCAAGTCAGTGGCAAAGCCATGAGCACCCGCATGGCACCACAATATGCCAACATCTTTATGGCTGACCTTGAACAACGTTTCCTCAGCTCTCACCCCCTAACACCCTTACTCTACTTATGCTACATTGATGACATCTTCATCATATGGACTCACAGGAAAGAGACCCTTGAAGAATTTCACAAGGATTTCAACAACTTCCACCCCACCATCAACCTCAGTCTGGATCAGTCCACACGAGAAATCCACTTCCTTGACACTACAGTACAATTAAATGATGGACACATTTCCACCACCCTATACCGGAAACCTACCGACTGCTACACTTACCTTCATGCCTCTAGCTTCCATCCCAGACACATTTCTCAATCTATTGTATACAGCAAAACCCTAAAATACAACTGGATTTCTCCACACCCACAGACAGAGACAAACACCTACAGGATCTATATAGAGCATTCTTAAAACTGAAAAACCCACCCGGAGAAGTGAAAAAACTGACGGTCAGAGCCAAAAAAGCACCCAGACATGAACTACTTCAAGACAGGCCCAAAAGAGAAACAACAGAATTCCACTTGTCATCACCTACCATTCACAACTTAAACCCCTCCAACGCATTATCAACAATCTCCAATATATCCTGGAAAATGACCCCTCACTCTGAGAGACCTTGGGGGAAAGGCCAATTCTCACTTACAGACAACCCCCTAACCTGAAACAAATTCTTTCCAGTAACACACCTCCATCATAATCATCCAGGAACCCACCCCTGCAATCAGCCCTGGTGCCAACTCTGCCCACACATCTACACAAGCAACTTCATCACTGGATCCAACCACATCAGCCGCCAAATCAGAGGCTCATTTAACTTCACATCCACTAATGTGATCTATACTAGTGTTTCTCAAACTGTGCTCCGTGGAGCCCCAGGGCTCCGCGAGACATCTCCAGGGGCTCCGCGAGGTTGACAAACTGGAAACATTGATAGGTACAACACATACAATCAGTGGACCGCTGGGGCTCCTCATACATTTTTTCGCATGTAAAGGGCTCTGGAGCCCAAAAAGTTTGAGAACCGCTGATCTATACCATCAAATGTCAGTAATGCTTCACTGCCATGTATATTGGCCAAACTGGACAGTCTCTATGGGAAAGAATTAATGGACACAAATCAGATATCCAAAAAGGCAACACACAAAAACCTGTTGGAGAACACTTTAATCTTCCTGGACACTCATTAATGGATCTCCAAGTCGCTGTTTTGTTTCAGACCAATTCCACAAGCCAAATACACAGAGAAGGGTTGGAACTTAACTTAATTCACAAGTTTAATTCTTATGCAAATGGTATAAATCCGGATATGGGATGGCTCGCATATTATCAACCAACCAAACAATGAAGGTGCTAATGGTTCTTGATGTCTGTGTAGAATCTGGTGTTGGTCATCTTCCTTTCCAAGTGCAAACTAATGGTTCTTATCAGCCTCTTGTAACTATTTAGTCTTTAAGGTGCTACTAGACTTTTTTTTAAAGTTTTTCCTGTTATAGACTAACTGGGCTACCCCCTGAAGCTTTTGTCATCCCTGTTTGAACTTTGTTAGGCTTTGTTTAAACAAAGTTAGGCCTGTGACCAGGGGACACAGGTTGCTGCAAGAGGCTCTAGGAAGCAAAGGTAAGATATCCAGTTAGCCAGAACAATGCTCATCCCAGCATTCTGAAATGTCTACCGCCATGAAATCAATGAGATGATAAGTAGCTACATAATATCTTCCCTGTATCTGAACATTTTACTAGGTAGCATACCACTGAGAGTTTGTCCATGTGGTATTGAATATGATAGGACCTAAGTATTTCTAAAATCTGTCGCTTTATGATTAAAGTTTAATTTTGCTCATAAAGAACGCTTTAAGAGATGACAAATCTTTAAGAAAAACGAGAGAGCAAGAACATGTTCCAAGAGCAAAGTAGCATGAAAAATTCTTCATGATTTCCTGGAGTGATTTATAGCATCCTACTCAGGATATTTGTTTTTATTATGAGTGTTGGTATCATCATATAATATTAAACTTATATATGAATCCATTTAACAACAACATAAAGATCTACATTTTCCAGAGAGGAACTGTTGAATCCTTATACACCATATTGTAAAATGTCAGAAGTAACTTACATGGTGTCATTACACAATGGAGTCACAAGATGGCAGCATTGTGCCATTCTTTAGGTGCTTGCTCTTCAAACACTCCTACAATTTCAGATACTTCTAAAAAGTAAGAATTGCCATAAAGTTAAGTGGTCTATCTGCAAAGGCCAGAAAATGAGTTAGAAATTGGATGACCAGACATCCAGTTTTTAAAGGGTACAGTCCAGGATTTAAGCCCTACAGCAGATGTCACAACTTTTTCTTAAAAATGGGCTAAGTCACACATTTTCTGTCTCCCCCATGAGTACTGGCATGTCCTGCTGCTGGCTGGATGCCCCCTTGCCAGTTGCCCACCCACCAGTGGTAAGTGGGGTGTCCACTGGCTTACCCTGGGACAAGATGTTCAAAGCTGTGGTGGGGCAAAGATGCAATGTGTGGGGCTGGCTGCTTCCCTTTCAGGTCCATCATTGCAGCCCCCGCTGCATGCTGCCTCTCAGTCCTATCCCATTTCTGGCCAACACTGCATGCTGTGGGCTGCAATGGCTGGTGAGTGTGACCAAGTGCCAGACAGTGGCTGGTTACATGTTGCCTCTGCTTCCCACCCATCCACACTTTACATGCTCCCCCCTCTCACTGTCCTCTCCCTGCTTCGTCCCATCATCTTATCCTAGCCCTGCTGCTCTTCCATATCTCTCCTGGTGGGTAGCCCTTCGAATAATCTGCCAGACCAATAGGGAAGATTTTTTTCCCCTATTTGTTAGTTTCTGGTTGAATTACATCCTGAAGAATGAGGGCTTATATTCCTTTACTTGTTTTTCTTACCTAATATAACAATGGATGTTTTCATTATCCATGTAAATAATAATCATTTTGAACCTATTTAAGCTTCAGTGAATCCTGTTGGTGTTTGAGTTCCACAAGTTTGTTGAGTGTCATGCATGTGTGTTTTTTTCTTCTTAAAAAACAACATTCTTTTTCCTTCTAACTGCTTTTGTTGCCCATTTTTAGACCCCTTCTCAATCTGCTATATCTTTATACATGGGTTCTTACTAAAAATAGTATCTTAGATAACATGAACTTCCCAGTGTTGTTTTCAAATAATTTCCCTACGTGGCTTAAGATTTTGTTTGCCTTTCTTACTGCAGCTTTTCTAATAGAAACCAAATATTTAGAGAGAAGATTTTAAAATAGACTACACGTGTCTCTCTTTACCTGTAGGCTTACCATACCCAGGTAGTATGAGCTGTCCAAAATAAGCTGTCCAAAATCATGTCCTCCATAGTTTGTCTTCTGAGTTGTTATAGCAGATTTAGAAGTCTGTAATATGTGTAAGTAATTCAGATACTTTCTCTCTGTACACATTACCTTGCATTTGTCAACACTCATCTCATCTTCTGTCATGTTGACCTTTATTCATTTGGGACAGATCAGTCTATGGTTTAACTTGGAAGTTATGGGTTTACAATGTTAACTTCTTCAAAAAGTCTGTGAAAATCAAGTAATTTATTTATACTGGCCTAGCCAAGTCAGCACATTTCCTGTTTCTACTCACACAGAATTTGCCAGGAGCTGCAGGACATGTTGGAAAGTGTGCACATTTGAGTAAATGAGAGATGGTGACACAACACCCTTAGTCAGGGTGACCACACTCCCCAAAGAAAAAAATGGGACACCCCAGCTGATTACCTGAACCCCCCTCCCCATGCTGTTGCAAATTGCTGGATCCCTATGGGGGGCCCTCCCAGGAGGCTGTAGCCCAGTTGTGGGAACCCTGTGGGGGAATTCTGCATGCTAGAATTCTGCTCATCCCCTGGCCTGTCTCCCCCCTTTGGGGAGCTAGCCTTCTCCCTACCACACCTCACTTTTTTTTCGACAGAAATAGGGATTTGTCCTGTTTGCTCTACCCAACTGATCAAGGCAGCAAGAACAAATGGGATAAATGCTTCCTTTTGAAAAAGATGTTGGAAAAACCAGGACAGGGCTTAAAAAGGGGCACTCCCAGCCAAAACGGATGTACAGTCACTGTACCCCTGGATATGCCTTGGTTTGCTGTCTAAACTCAGAGCATTGTGCAGACTAAGGCTGTGTCTACATGGGCAAGATTTTGCGCAAAAGCGGCCGCTTTTGCGCAAAATCTTGCTGCCTGTCTACACTGGCCGCGAGTATTTGCGCAAGAACACTGACTTTGTAATGTACAAAATCAGTGGTTCTTGAGCAAATACTCTGACGCTCCCGCTCAGGATAAGCCCTCTTGCGCAAGTATTCTTGCGCAAGAGGCCAATCTTTAGACAGTAACGTTAATTTCTTGCGCAAAGAAAGCCCGATGGCTAAAATGGCCATCGGAGCTTTCTTCAAGAGAAAGCATCTACACTGGCATCGGATGCTTTTGCGCATAAAAGCAAATCTTTCAAAGGCACATGCCAGTATAGACGCTCTCTTGTGCAAATACTTTTAACGGAAAAACTTTTCCGTTAAAAGTATTTGCACAAAATCATGCCAGTCTAGACTCAGCCTAAAAGTATACATCTCAAGAGTTGATTAGCCTCATTGCTGTGAGAGCAGCCACATCTTGCAACGGTTGCTATTGTAGCTGCAGTTGTCTTAGGTATTTCTGTCTTATGTCATGTCTCTACTATTGTGCAGCCCTTTTCGTTGCACTATCTCTGGTAAGGTTTCCAGCTCAGGGAAAGATTTTCCTGCTGAGATGCGTATGTGGCAAATTAAACTAAGGAGTTCTCTGGACTGAAGTGATGACTAGAAATATGGTCATCAACTGCTGATTTAGTTTGCAGCTGAAGCCATTTGTGCCTATACATGCCACCTGCTGTTGCTTACACTCTGTAGTCAATCTGACGCTTGTGCTGCAGCAGACATCTGTTGCAGTAAATTTGCAGCCAATGTTCCCAGTGTGTTTCTGTAATTGCTGTTGGCAACTGAAGCAGCCACACAGTGTATAGGAGTGGCTATTCCTGCTGACTTCAATTTAGGCATGACATGAATCCACAAATGAGTCACCATAGAAACCGCAAAGAAAACTGACTCAGTCCTTTGCTGATGATCACCTGCAGGTAGTAGAAATGTGCTTGTAATGGGCCCAAACTCAGTTTGACATGCAGAGAACCACCTTCATGTAACTAATGCATTCTCTGCTGACCCAGGAACAATTCAGACTCTGCGCATAAATAACGAAAGGTTGCCCCCATCTCTCCAGCTGCTCCTCCATGAATTATATAAACAAATGAGATTAAGCAGCTGACAGAATACCAAATTCCCTTGACCCTCAGAAGCCTGATTCCCCCTCAAAAGCTCACCCGCCCAGCAGCCTGTGCAAATAATTGGACCTTACATATAGGAAGGAAAGGAGGTGGAAGGGTAGGCTGGGGAACATTCTCCCTTGCCTGATTCCAGGGACTGTGGCAGCAACTGCTCTAGTTCCCCTAGGTTCCACTCTCACCTCTGTTCCCTCCAGGTGTACATATAATTACTGCCTTCCCATTGGTTGGAGGTGTGGCCTGCCCCACCTGCTTGGACTCTCAAATTTGAAATAATCATGTTCTGGCCAGTGTACTCTGCCCTGAGCAGCAAAAGGAGCAGCTCACATCTCCACCAATGGGGAGACAAGCTCTGAAGAGGGGCAGGAGTCTGAGAGAAGGTAGAGGCAAGTGGGAGTAGGAACATCGATTAGCCCCAGCTGTATTTCCATTATGGAGTTGCTGCCCCTCCTTGCTTTCTGACCACTACCACTTCTTTGTTCTGCTGCTCCATCAGTGTGCCCTGGAGGTCAACAGACCCTGGCTATGTTAGATCACAGCAGCTGAGGGCCTCACATACAATGAATGCTCTACAACCAGTCACTCAGCCTTAAACTAAGGAAGATCCATTTCATCTACCTCTGCCAATCACAACTGAGACAGGATGGCAGTAGAAGAGAGGTTGTCTCTAATAGGAAGGTCCCAAAACTTAAATCTGGAATCTGACAGGCAGACAGTATATAGATCATGGTCCACTGGTGACATGCTGCCCTTGTGTAAGAGATGGGACATTGCTTTTTATACTCTGAAGCATGTTATTGAACTGCAGAGGAAGATTCAGTGAATGCTTGAGGGGTAAAAATTATTTTCAGTTTATGGTTTTCCAATTACAGTAACAGTAACCCCACTTTTAGTGGTGTTTGATCTGAGAAAAGGAAATAAGAAAGCAGAGCAGACCATATATCCCATGCTTGTCTGATTATTTCATGGAGACCTAGCCATCTGGTAGGATAATGGGTTTATGATGATGAGTGTGGGTTCACATTAGTGAGGAGAGCAAATTGTTTCTGATTGGGGACATGGGGAAAAGGCTATCTCTGTGCTTCATTATTCAACAGGCAATGACAAAGATTTTGTACCAGATTTTAATGAGATACATGCCAGGAGACATAACAGGCCCATATTTATAATTTGAGTTTTGTTTCTTTTAACTCTGTCAGGAAATAATGTGGCTGCATCTAATGTGAAAGCAATGAGGTTTCTAACAGGCATATTAAATTTCTGAAGTATTTCCATTAAGCAGTCAAACAAACCCCATTTGGCTGCTGATACACATCAGGAAATGGCATTACAACCTTTGTTTAAATTCCAGACACCTAGAAGAATAAACTAATCTAAATAACGTGGTTCACGTAAACACAGATAGGAACATAACAGACAGTTGCCACCATTCTGGCACCATAGCCAGGGGTACATTGATTGCAATGTGTCTTGCTTAGATAGTCAGCTGGACTTCAGACCCTCTTTTGTCCCCCTTGAGTGTACTATTCCTTCACCTCTCTCTGGAGTAGAACCGTGTACTTCTAGGCCTGAATCTCTGGACCCCAGCTCTTCTAGTGCCAAGACTCTTTCTCCACCTTCCTGAGAGTAGAGCCAATAGGAGGGAAGTTAGATCTTACCTGCGGTGGGCTACATCTGGCACTGCTGAGCAGAACTCTTGCCTCTCTTCAAAGCTCTTGTTTGAAAGCTCCACACTTCAGGGATGTTTGGGGACTTGTTTCTGCTGTGGTACATAACATCATTTCCTGGAGAGAACAGCCTTTGAAGCACCCCTGGAACCAGGCAAAAAAGACTGGGGAGAAGCAGGAGCTCCCAGAGATCTGGAAAAGGAAAGGAGGGGGAAGTGCTGTCTCTGAATATAGCATTTAATTTAACTCTTGGAACTTTGGAGGGATGTGTATAGAAGAGGGAATAACCCACTATACCATGGAACCCCAGGAGACTTCTGTCCTTAGGGTATGTCTACACAGTAAAGTTATTTCAAAACAACTTTCCTAGCGTCTACACAGCCAACCCGCTATTTCGAAATTAAATCGAAATAGCGGAGCACTTATTTCAAAATTGGTAAACCTCATTCCACGAGGAATAGCGCCAATTTCGAAATTGCTATTTCGAAATAAGCGCTGTGTAGATGCTTATTTTGAAATAGGGGGCCTCCAGCCCTTCCCAGGGTACTCTGGGCATAACCAGGAAAACTCCTCTCCCTCCCCAACTCCCCAGAGTCCTTAAAGGGGTAGAGTCTGGCCACAGTGACTGTGCCAGCTCCAGGCCTGCCAGCCCAGAGCCAGCAGTCACTGCCCCATACCCAGTGACCCCAAAACATGAGCGAGCAAGCCACTGGCAGCCAGCCCTCCACCGCTCCCCAGGAGCACTCTGCCAGCTCCCAGGAGCCTGCAAGGGGCCGGAAAAGGCGGGCACCTTCCTGGTCCAGGGCGGAGATCATGGACCTTATTCAGGTTTGGGGGGATGCCCCCAACATCCATGATCCGCACTAGACAGAGGAATGCAGCCATCTATGGCAGGATAGCTGACAGCATGGCCAGCAAAGGCCACATCCTCAGGAGCAGGATACAGATGAAAATAAAGGAGCTTTGGCAGGCATATGCCAGGGCTACAGCTCCCAACCAGGAGCAGACCCACACACCTGACCCTATTTCGATGCCCTGGACCACATTCTGGGGGGTGGGACGGTCAGTGCCCCCCAGGTGGTCGTCAACCCTGGGGCAGAGGGCCCTGACCAGGGCATCGAGGAGGAGGAGGAGAGCCAGGAGCCAGAGGAGGCCATCATCACCACCCAGATGAGCCAGGACCCCTGAGCTGCCCCAGTGGACCTGTCACCGGTGTCATCTCAGGCCAGGGAGGCAACAACATGTGAGTGCCATCACTGACCCTTATGCGGGGAGGAGGATGGAGGACAGAAACCAGGGACTGCACATGTGGGCCTTGCTGTCCAAGGATCATGCAGAAACCTGTGCATGTGCAAACATGTGCCATGCCACCCCTAGGCATGTGGCCCTAGCTGGCTGCCACATAGGGGCCTTACCCTGTTAGCCACACATGTGTGTGAGGAGGCATGACATTCTCCTGACTCCGGGGTGGGACACAGCAGGACACCCTCCCTCCGTGGCCACTCTACACAGAGGCAGGGGACATCTCCCCCACACACACACACTTTATACACCACAGGGGCATGGGTGTGGTCTCGAGGCAGCTCCCACTCCCAGGGATAGCAGGACATTCCAAACATGGCCTGTGTGGAAGCACATCGGCTTTGATGGTGCAGGGAATGGTCATCCTCAGCTTGCAGAGGTGGGCTGGGCTTCACCCACTGTGTCCCCAGGGAGAACTGACCACTTCTCTTCTTTCTCCATAGCCACACCAGCTGCGCGTGCTCCCGCACCCGAGGGCTCCGCAGGCCCACCCGTGCAGTGGAGGGGTACCAGCAGCAGCACCTGGGGGCACTGCGAGTCCTGCACCGCACCCTCCAGCACTGGGTGGAAGAAGACCTGCAGCTCCAGCAGGAGCAGCTTGCCCAGGGCTGTGCCATCTGCCAGCACCTGCAGAGCATGCTGCCTCCTGCCACTCCACTACCTGCTGCCTCCCCAGCTACCGCTCCTCTTCCCACTCCTTCTCCCCTCCGCTTCTCCTCCACCCTCCACTCCTCCCCGGGACGCCGAGGCCCCCGCACCCTCCCCTTTCCCACCCCCTCTCCTCTCTTCTCCCACCTCCTTTCCCCAGTCTCACTAGAGTTTCATTCTCCCCGCCCCCCAATTTTGTTAAATAAAGAGAGTTTGTGTTCATGAAAATACGTGTATTTTATTTGACATCAGGAAGGGGGGTTAGGAAGGGGTAAGTGGAAGGACGTGATGGAGGAATGAGGCACAAGCCCCCAGTGGGGCAGACCAGGGGGACTCTTAATGCTCCTCAGGGTGGAAGCTCTCCCACAGGGCCTCCTGGATACTGACAGCCCCCCGATGTACCTCCTGGATGGCAGCCTGCAGAAAGTGCAGCCAGGCTTGCTGCAACGCGTCCAAGAGAAGCACCAGAGTGCCCAGGGGCAGCTCTGGCTCCATGTTGTAGAGTACTGTGGGTTCCCAAGTAAGGGCAATCAGAGCACACAGAGACAAAAATGCTTTCCTGTCCCTCATCGAGGTAGGCAAGCAAGCAGGGAAACCTGAGAACTGACTGTCCGGGGTGGGAGTCCCTTTAAGCACAGGCGTCAGATAGCCTCAGGCAGCGGCCACACAAAGTAACTCCTGACTTGATGCCCTGCCGGAACTGGTTCCAACCAGCCTTAAATGTGATTCAACGTCCACTCAGTGTGGACGTGCTACTTCAAAATAGCAAAACGCTATTTTGAAATGCATTTTGTGTGTAGACGCATTATTTCAAAATAAGCTATTTCAAATTAACTATTTCGAAATTAGATATTTCAAAATAACGCTGTAGTGTAGACATACCCTTAGAGATGAAGCACTTCTAACAAAGGGATGACCGTGTGGGGCAAAAAAGATACAGCTCTTGCTCTTGTGATATTTCTGGGACTGCAGGGCAAGTAAACAGCCCCAAGATATGCAGGAGTTATTACAAAAAGGATGGGGGAATTTATTACACTGGCCTTTTGTCATGACCTTCATTACATTTTCTTCCTTTCCATCTGTTGAGTAGTCAGTAAAATTGTAGCAGAGAGAAAATACCACAAGGCAGAGATAGAAGGTATTGGGGCAAGGAAAGGAGAGAGAGAGAGAGAGAGGCCCTGGTTGGTGTCACCTTCTAGGTTTTTTTCAAATGCTCTCCACAAGCCAGCACAACCTTTTTTTTCTAAGTTCCGAGATTCTAAATAGCAATACCAAAGTTTGATCCTTTGAAGCATGTCAATTTTCCTAATGTTGGTGGCTATATCAAGTAGAAGCAAATAGTTTATGGTAGCTAGAAATCTGGAAAAAAATTAGTAATGTTCAAATAAGAAAAGAGAATTCACCTGTGTGATCAAAAGAAAGCAGGAACCTATTTTCAGATCTTTCCACTTCACCAATAGACAACATGAAAGAGACCATGATTAAGTGTTGGAAAGAGAGGATGAATATTTTATTTCCTACCAAGATACATGATAACATCTCTCTGTCAAGTATGTCAAGACAAAGTGTAGTAGATACTTGAGCTTTTTGATGGACAACTCTGCAAAGTGGCTGAATCTGGTTTTAGCAGAAAATTGAATGTTACAGAAATAAGATCAATTTAGAAATAAAAAATTGCTCTTCCAATAAAACAACAGAAATAGCTCATCACCAACAACTGAAAATTTAAAGTGCCTGGAGCAGACCAGAGGGGAGGACTGATCTAAAATATTGATTCTGTATGTCATTGGTGATTATCAGATATCCATAGAACACATTATTGGTTTGGCCATTTAAAAAGCATGAATCTACCATCACAAGTTAAGATGGCTGCTAATTTTCACAGACAATCTCAAAAGCAAGAGTCTTAAATTATTCTTTCCCTAGAGCTAGTTGATGCACATTAGCTGCACTTTGGGGTAATCTTGTGCTAGTATTGCAGATGGCTTCAGACTTCAGGGTTGTTTGTTGGGCATCTTTTATGGAGTAAGTATGGCTTTTTATTTTAAATATTTCAACAGCAATTACTCACACTTCTAGCATGCCAAATTTGCCAGGGACTTGAACAAGCTTACTTCCAGGATAGGAAAGAGCCAGATGATAGTTTCACATAGTGGTAGGGAACTTTTTTATTTTGACCCTCTAATGGAACAGACCTCAGTTGATGACAATGTTATAACGATGATAAAAATGGCACAAGGGACCACTTCGGATTGGATCCTACTTCAATATAGATATACTTTACCATTATGCTAATGACATTATTGTAAATGTATAGGAATGGCAAACATATTAAAAGTGTTGCATATGAAAAAGGAGGAGAGGAGAGGTTTGCATGAGGAGAGTGTTCACTCTGCGGGGGAGAGACTGATAAATGTAAAGGGAAGTATAGAACGGAAGTGGGAGGAGGATACGAAGGTGGCAGTTTAGAAAGAGGGTTTGAAAAGCACAAAGGGAGTTAAAGGGAAGAGTAGGTAGTAACTGAACTGTAAGAAGCAGAGTTCTATAGCCTGAAACAGAAAGCTAAGCCCACGGCAAATTATATTTAGCAGTAGCACTTAGAGCGGATTGAAGGGGCAGCAAGGTGAAAGAGCCAAGGATGTCCACCAGGAAGAGACTGCAGGATTCCAGGCAAAAGAGACAGCTGATGTCCTTTGATTACACTACTCGTGTGCAAGCATAAATGAGATCAGGAGAAATGAAGCATACCCTTCCCACACTGTAGCTTTTCATTTTGCTGAAGCATAGACCAGATTTCTTTTCAGAAAGCATTATACAGAACAAAACCCAAGACCACTGCATGTAAATCTTGAATTTACATCATAATACCTAGTAGAAACTGTGATATATATCATACAATTACTTAGTATACAAATATTTACATTTCATACAAAATGTTTTGAAACTAAGTTCCAGTCCTGCTGTTTTACATACAAATGTAAGAAGTACCTTACATATCAAACCATGGTCCATTTTGCCCTATATCATGCCCCCTAAAGTGGCCCATAATAGAACTCCAGGGGGAAATGTACAGAATAATACAATTGTAAAGACAATGATCTACCACTGTCTCCCACTACTAATAGTCAGAGGGTTAGGGTTGCACTGAGCATGGGGTTGCATTTTTTACCATCTTGGCTAATTGCCATTGATGGGCATATACTTAACAACACTTATTCAGTTATTTTTTTAACCCAGTTATACTTTTTGTCTTCACAGCATCTCCTGGAAATGAGTTTCACTGGGTAGGTATGTATTGTGTGAAAAATCACTTTTCTTTGTTTGTATTAAACCTCCTGCCTATTAATTTCACTAGGTAACCCTTGGTTTTTGTGTTGTGTAAAAGAGTAAAAAACACTTCCCTATTAATTTTAATACCATTTATGATTTTATAGACCTTTATCATATCCTCCTAAGTCATCTCTTTTCTATGATGAATAACTCAAATTTGTTTAGTCTCCTGATCTGGAAGCCATTCCATACCTATTAAATCTTTGTTTATCAATTCAGATAATGGCATTATATTTTCTGTTGTATATTCTATCCTTTCTTAGTGTTTCCTAACATTGTTAGCCTTTTTGACTGGTGCTACTCTTTGATCAGAAGTTTTCAGAGAACTAGCCACAGTGACTCCAAGATCTCCTTCCTGGGTGATAATGGTTAATTTAGAACCCATCATAGTATATGTATAGTTGGGGCTATTTTTTCCAGTTTATATTACTTTGCACTTATCGATGCTAAGTTTCAGCTGCCATTTTGTTGTCCTGTTTTGTGAGAGCCCTCTGTCACTCCTTGCAGTCTGCTTTGGACTTAGTGATCTTGAATAATTTTGTATCATCTGCAGACTTTGCCATTTCACCTTTTCCCCCTTTTCCAGATCATTAATTAATATGTTGAACAGCACAAATCTCAGTATAAAACCATGGGGGATCACTCTGTTCATCCATCGCCACCATGAAAATTGTCCATTTATTCTTACACTTTGTTTCCTGTCTTTCAGCCAGTTCCCTCAAGAGTCTTTAGTGAGAGCTCTGGACAAAGACTTTCTTTAAATCCAAGTACACTATATCAACCGGACCACTCTTATCCCCAGGCTTACTGTTTATCTCAGAGAAGTCTCATAGATTGGTGAAAAGTCAAATAGATTCTTCCCCATAAATCATGTTTATGAGTGTCTGATAATTCTTTTCTTACTGCCCAAAGTTGGAGTGATAGCTCTTAGATAGGGATTGTTACTAAAGCAATCTTGTGCAGCTAAAGAGGGTGAAGGGCTCCAAAAGATTCAGGCAAAGGTTTAAATAAACAAGGTGATGAGCAAGGGGCTTATCAGCTTCTACCACTCTCCCTCTGGCTGGACAAGGAGGTGGAGACCTATGGAGGGTGAAAGGCCCACCCTTGTGTTCCTCAGCATGTGCTCCTCCCTCCTTCTAGAGCTTCTGACCACATTGCAAATTTGCAAGTCCAGGTTTCCCATCCATTGAGATGAGTGTATGGCAATTGAGCAATCAGATAATGGATTTCATCTGGAATAGTATGGCCTCTAATAGTTGAAAGCAAAGGCAGGAAGGGGTTGGGGGAGAGGAGGGCAGCAGCTGTGCACTCCAGGACAGCTTGTTTTTCATCCCATTCTCTGTACAATCAGGGAGTGATAGGAAAGTACTTGCATTCTGTGCAGGCCTCTCACACCTGGCTTGTGAGTTCCCTTCACCAGCCAGTATGAGAGGCCTGCACGGAATGTAAGTACTTTCCCTTTATTCCCTGATAGTCTGGGGAATGGGATGAAAAGCAAGCCATGAGTCGGAGCACCCGGGTTCTGCCCCCTCTTACCTCCTGAATCTCCACCCTTGGTTAAAAGAAACAGGCTGTCACTCAGGAGAAGGCAGGCTAGGAGGAAAAGTTTACTGTCAGCTGTGACTAGGGTAGATCATGAGAGGATCTTGTCTAAAAGAATGTGAGTTGGCTCAGAACCATTGCTATAGGTGACAAGGAACACTCATGTAACTTAGCATGTAGTGAAATGTAAGATTGGATGTCATTAACTATGAATGTAGGCTACTTATTATTTTAGAATATTTATTTCTAATGCTTTGTCCCCCCTACTAAATAAAATGCCTTCTTTAAAAAAAAAAAAAAAAAAAGCGTGGAATGTCTTGAAATACTAACATCACTAAATATAGAATCTTGCAGACATCCTAACCAGAGGGCCCATGGCGTAATAGACATGTGGATATATAAGCATTGAACAATGCACCTCCCCCACACATACGAGGCCTGATAAGTGAGAAGCAGGTGGTACAGATGTCCAACTGTGTTAGTCGATTGCACTAACATACTCAGTTTGTCATGGACCTGGAGTGGGAAGTTGGGGCCCTAAGGCTGCTCCATGGGAGTAGGCAATGCTGGTAAATTCGAGTAATCTTGTCCCCCAAATAAGAAGCGGTTTCCTTTCAATGGGGATTACTCAAATTGGCCCAAAAGCAGAAAGATTTTGTATTCACAAAGCAGTCTACTACCACCAGAAGGTGTTCTGTCATTAAGATGTAGACTTCTCTTTAATTTTCTTCTGTTTCAGTGGATTTGCTTATTCCATGTTAATTTAACTTTAATTTCTGCTAGTACATGGTTCGCTACATGAGGTTGCATCTTGATTTCTGAGGACTCCATATGTCATCATGTGCATAAAAAGTGCCAGAGTTTTTCCATTCTGTAGATTTGCCCAAATGAAGATTGCAGGAGTTGTGTTTGTGCATATATAGACAAACAGCTTTACACAAATGTGTGTGTGGTTAACACTGAATCATTCAGGCAAGCAAGACAAAGCACATTTTTCAATTTTTAACAAGCTTGTAAATGGCATAACCAACATGAGTAGTAAATAGAGTACGCAATATTGAGAGAGTATTCAGAAGCTCTTGAGCAAAGCCTTCATCATTTAAATTCCAAAATAACTGTCAATTTTTGCTATTTTTTTTAAAGTTTGACTTTTTAAACATTTTAATGGCTAATTATTGAATCTGCTTATTTTAATTTAGTGCAGATTATAATCTGTGTACTCTTCTGCATTATCTTTGGAAACAGTAGTGGTTAGACAGCAGGGAAAAAAGTAATGATTTCTTCCTAAAGGTAAGAATAAATTCACTTACTGCCATCTGCAAGCCACATCACCATTTTTTGTTTGAAATTCTATTAGCATGCTCAACTCCTCTTAGAAATGTAATTTGCAGTGATCATGAGTGATTGACATAGATCCACAAAGATGCAATAAAAATCTATGAATATAAATCACATTCAGCTCTATCAGTGATCCTTGTCCCTGCTGGCAAGGCTTCTGCCTACCTACAGCATATAGAGATGCTGAGACATAAAAGGTTGTTTTGCAGTTGGCTAGATGCTTGGTGGGAGAGCTGTCCCTTGAAAGAGATTTTTTGGAACACTCTTGTATCTTTTGTTTCCCAGTCTCTGGATTTCTGGCATGTTGTGGAGACTATACAGTTGATAACAAGTGAGTAGACAATGACTACTCATTACATGGGAATATGTTGCAAACAATCGATACAAGACAGTGAAAATTTAGCATTGTACTAAGAGGAGACAAATCTATCACATCATATTCATAGTAGATAAAAGGGAAAGAGTTATTGATTGATTTGTAAGCAGTGGAAAATCCCACTCAGGAGGACTCAAGTAATAAGAGCCATAAGAACAATGTGGGTGAGAATTTGGATATACCTCACAATACACATACACTAGCTGCAATTTTGTTACCTTATAAAAACACCGTAGTTGTAGTTTGTTCTAACCATTTACATGTCCACAGAAGCACTGACATCAGTGAGAGGCAAAGAGAAATGGATGGTGAAGAAAGCCCTCACTCTTGCTCCCATCGCCTCTGGATGTATAAGGAGAGGTAACATTTTGTGCCAAGAGGCAAGTGCTGTGGTTGGGGGTATTTTTGGCATTTGTCCTCTTCTTCAAGGTCCAGAAATGGGGGTATAGACTATCTCCTAAAAGTCCTGAATGTATGAGCAAACAAATACACCCTGAGTCCAGTGTTGTTAAAGACCCAGAGCTCACCTTGCTTCCCCAGCATCTCTGTGCAGAAGGATGGATTCTCATGGTCAGTGGCCAGATGCCTCTCCAGTTCCATCACCACCTTACTTTGGAGCAACCTTTGTGCTTATGGCTGTCACCTAAGTCATGATAACAGTAGGAGCAAAGGAATCCACTGGTAGGATGACAAGATAAGAACTAGCAAGGATGAAGACAGCATCTCAGGGGCTCTCTCCTTCCTTTAGGGGTGTTGCTCTGTTTCCTTCTGCTCTAAGGATGCCCTGATTCCCCATTTAACTAGGAACAGAGGTGTGACTTACAACTCCAGCTCCAAGTTAAAAAGGATCAAAGGCCAATAAAAGCTGTGGGTGTATTTGATTATATTTAGGGGGCCCCACCCATTAAAAAGACAAAGAGTCTTCCTCCCCCAACAAAGGAGAGGATATTAAAAAATACAGTGGTCTGCTGGATATCCTGAGACAGAAAAAAAGCCCCAGGAATGGGAATGAGCTCAAAGTTCTAAAATAATGGATCTGGAAAAGGACATTGAGCAGAGAAACCCAGCCAGCACCCATTTCTCAGAAAAAAAAATTAAGTGTCATCAGGCAGTGTCTAAAACTCTGCCTCCATGTGTGATCTCATAATGTCAAGGAAACAGGCCTCTAGATCACTTAAAATCTCCCTTCCTCCGCCACCTCTGTAGCCAGACATGAACCCCCCCCCCCATTTAACATCCATCTTTGTCTGCTTGAAAACATACAGGGCACACAGAGCAGGAAAACAGCATGATCTTTGAAAACCTTGGAGCAGGAGGTTTAGATATGCTGGCTCAGTGACCATGGACAACTGTAAGCAGAGATAAGAGCGTGGTCAAACTAATTGCTGACCAAGAGTCTGCAGAAGAGTGCCCTTGACTTAACCTATATTGATACGAACACACAGCCGTCCACGGGGAGGAATCTCCCGCCCAGCAAAGAACATCCGGCACTCCTAATTTGATATTTTCCTCTCTTACAAGTGTAAATTATTTTGAAACTCCCTTGTAAGAACTGGCGCCACAAAACGGACCAGTACAATTTGGCATTTTAAGATAAGAAAGAGAATACGGGCCCCCAGGGTATAAAGACGGGCCCAGCAGCACACTCTGAGTGTCAATCTACCATCTATCTGCTGGTCGGATTAGGTGTTTGACCTCCCGAGGTTCCAGAGGGGCGCCCGCCTCGTATCCGTCTTTCCGAGGAATTGAGGACCGACCCTGGCCTGACCGCTGGAGTCGAGAGGCACAGAAGGGGTAAAATTGTACCTGGATGTGGTCCTTTGTCTTAAGTGTACACATAGATTTAGAGCTCTTTAAAGATTAAGCTGTCACTTGGTACCATTATTTCTATCTTCTATCTTTACCTTTTTTATTCCTGTAACCATTTTAAGATCTATATATATATATTTGCTAGCATTTAAGAAATAGAGCAATAGCCATTGTAACCATATGATTTATAAGCTTCTTTAATAAACCTGTAACTGTTTAAGCTTTAACCTGACTCCTTCAGTTGCTGTAATAGAACCAAGCACAATTTAAAAGAACTTCAGCTGGTCATAAGGGACAGGTATAGGAAGAGCTGAGCGTTTGGATCTGTGTCACTCCCAGGTGACAGGTCCGTTGGGGCACCTCTCAGTCTGTCCTAGGCTGCCCGCTGCGAAGGGATTTTTGTATCCTAGCAGTTAAAATCTGAGGTGTAATAAGCTCTTCCTATAAACAGGGGCGTCTGTTGATCTGCTGGTCACCCTCTGCAACGGGACTTCGGTCCTAGCAGTAAAGACACGGACGTTAAACCTTTTCTCGGAAACACACACACACACACTGCCCTGACCGTCGGCTGACAGAATTGGCGTAGTCGGCAGGATTGTGCTATTGGTTCAAATATGAAGCCAGTCATGATTGACATGGATTTTAGCTGTATAGAGAAGGAGTTTGCCCGAGAGGGATGGGGCAACCTAAGTGGGATAAAGAGATGTTAGAGAAAGATTGGGGACAATCAAAGGAAATTTGGCAGGAGTTCTGTAACTGGCGAACTGCCTGCAAAATGAAGAAAGGAAAGGAAAAGCGCTTGCATCTGGCTGTTAAAGGGTGCCTTGCAAGCAGCTTGTAGGCTACTGGAATTTGGAAACAGACCTTATCAGAGTACAGAAAGAGAAGGACGAGCTTCAAAAGCAATGTCAGAATTTAGATACTCGGGTGCGAACATTAACCAAGGATAATGAGCACCTACAGGCGACTCCTCCCAATGTTAGAAAAGGAAGGAATTGCACGCAGAGAAACTAGAAACTAAACCACGGAGCATTAATAGAGCCAAAGTGGAAACTGCTCTGTGGCTGGACCCAGATGATTGGGATGGGGACATTTGGAACTCTGACAATGATGATTTAGCTTCCCACTCACCTGACGAACGGGTGGAGGTACCCCCAGCCCAAATGAGACCAGTTATTACTTACCGAATATCAGGCAATGAGAGATCAGATAGTGATGGGGATGGCTCACCCAGCTCCTCACAGAAAGGCAAGAGAACTAAAGGCAGAGCTACTAGAAAGACAGCAGAGAAAAAGAAATCCTTAACCCAAGTTACTACGCGGTCCTACAGGCCCGCAGAACTACGGGAAATACAGGAAGAATTTGCCAAAAAGCCCCAGGAAGGAATAATAGATTGGTTAGTCCGCATATGGGATACTGGAGCTGGTCTTACACCTTTATCCGCCCTGGAGTGTAGCAGGCTTAACCTGGGTGCTGGAGTATTTCTTAGCCTCCCAGAGGATGACAGCCCAAAGACCCTTTGGACCCTAGCCTGTAGGTGGGCTGCAAGGATCCATCGGGCAGACCGAGGTGAACCCACTACTATCCCATGGACAAACATAGATGAAATTAAACGAGCCCTGCAAATAGCAGCCACCATCACCCTGTTAAACCAGGTTAACCCCTTTTCAGGAGGGGAGGAAGGGAGCCCATGGGAACAAGCAATTCAACTAGATGAGCTCAGGCCACTTATGAAGGGAGCACCCAGTGCCCATAAGGCTATTTCCCTGAAACTTCGGGACATTGCTCAGAATCGTCCTGAGGACAATTATGAGAGCCTATTAACAGCTATGGTACGATATTTCCGGGAGTTTGGGGGAAACGAAGCACCTCTGGCTAAAGCCAAGGTGCGAAACCTGAGAAGAAATCCCCAAGGTAAATCAGAGGGCTTTAAGCCCAGGCGTGAAATAACCCCGGAAGAAAAGGAGTTCCGGAATAAACTCTGGAAGCAGTGTTTGGCTTTAGGCTACCCCAGAGATATAATTCACGGACTGCCAACCGAAAGATTAAAGCTCCTAACCACCTTTAGGAAAGTTAGCCAGGAAAAGGCGGATGTAATTTCTAGTGCTCCGCCTAGCACGGACACCCTTTACACGCCACAGCGGCAGCAGTTACAAGAGCTGCCGTCTTCCCCTGTCAGTTTTGATCAGGGAAACTAGATGGCGGGGGTCAGCCTCCCCTCCATATAAACGAGCTCAAAGGGGAGGAGGATTCCAACAACGACCCCCGGATCCAAATAATTGTAAATGATAAACACACAGTATCTTTTCTAGTAGATACTGGAGCTCAAATATCCATGATTAAGCAGGAAGATTTTCATGGCCCGCCACCTTCTGGCCGAAAACAAATATTAGTTACCGGAGTAAATGGCATTGTTACAACTTACCCCTTAGTTAAAGTAAAATTAGATATTCCCCTGAAACCCCACAGACAGCCTCGAAAGTATGAGATAGTCCTTGGAAATGCCAATATACTTGGCATGGACATCTTAAGAGGGAGGGAAGGAATGATTAATGGAGAAAGATGGGCCTTTGGAGCTGGCTTCAAGCCACGCGCGACCATCTTGGATGACAGAGATACCCCTCTCTATGAGATTAATCTGCTGGCTCAAGCCCCTGCTCTCCCGCCTTCCACTGTAACCAACATGAAACAGTACAGCATTCCAGCTGAAGCTATGGCTCCGGTCTCTGAACTAATTAAAGATTTAGAAAACCGGGGAATTTTAATTCGCACCTATTCCCCGTATAATTCGCCCGTATGGCCAGTAAAGAAACCAAACGGAAAATGGAGACTCACCATAGATTACCGGAGACTAAACAGTAACACGGGACCTTTAACAGCTGCAGTCCCTAACATGGTTGACATTGTAAACAGTATACAAACTTGGAATAAGCAATGGCTGGCTGTACTAGATGTAAAGGATATGTTCTTCATGGTTCCCCTGCAACCAGTAGATCAGGAAAAATTCGCTTTTACCTGGAAAGGAGTCCAGTATACCTTTACTCGCATGCCACAAGGCTATAAACATTCACCTACAATTTGCCATGGGGCACTGGCAAAGGTCTTAGATGGCCTGACCTTGCCACCTAGTGTCCAAACTTTGCAGTATAGATGACATTCTCATAGGGGGAAATACTCGTGAAGAAGTCCAGGAGGCTATGAATCAAGTAAAAGCAGCATTAGAAAGTCTTGGTTTAAATTTACCACCGGACAAATGCCAAGGCCCTTCTCATGAGGTAAAATTCCTAGGCACTGTCTGGATGGGAGGCCGTAGGATGGTGCCAAACGAGACAGTACAGGAACTTAGCCAGGCACCATCCCCTGAGGATAAGGCACAATTAAGACAATTGCTTGGAGTTTTAGGGTTTTGGAGAAAACATGTACCTGGCTTTGCGGTCATAGCCCGACCACTGTATAATTTGCTCAAAAAGCATGCTAAATGGGAATGGGCCCCCACCCATGAGGAAGCCCTGAGACAGCTGATAAACGAGATACACACTTATCAGTCATGGGTCCAATTCACCCTAATGCCCCATTTCACTTGTACCTTACTGTGGGAAACACAGGGATGTCTTATGCTCTGTGGCAAGAAGGAGAAGCTGTACCCTGTCGCCCCATACAGTTTGGCTCAAAGTCATGGCAGGGGTCACAGTCAAATTACACGCCTTATGAAAAAGTGCTTCTGGCAGCCTACACAGCACTAAGAGAAACAGAGGAGCTAACTCAGACTCAAACCATAACACTTCACACTCCTCTCCCAATTATTAAGCCCATATTGGAGGGAAAGGAGTTGCCACAGGGAGTAGCCCAGAAAATGACTGTCCAAAGATGGGCACTCTATTTACACCACAGGGTGGGTGGTGCAGACACTGCACAAAACCCCACCATGATTAAAGAATCCCTATGGAAGGTGGGAATGCCTGAAGAGTACCGCCTGCCCCCACAGCAGTCTCCTATTAAGGATGCAGCTCCATTTAACCCATTACAACCTGCAGGAGTATGGTTTACAGATGGCAGTGCCAAGCTAGTAAAAGGGAAATGGATAGGGAAGGCTGCAGCAGTCTCAGCAGACACATCTGCTGCACCCCTGACTGTAAATATAGAGGGATCAGCTCAGTTTGCAGAGCTGGCAGCAATTAAACTAGCTTGTGAGGCAGGTGCCAATACTATTTACACTGACTCCTATGCTGTATGGGCTGGAGCCACCCAGTGGATAACTAACTGGAAAAATAATAACTGGGAAATAGGGGGGAAACCTATTTGGGGACTGGAATATTGGAAATGGATATACCAGTATGCAACCCAACATGCCTTAAGCATAGGCCATGTGCCAGCTCACCAAAAGAATAACACTCCGGCTGCACAGCTAAATAATTTAGCAGATGCAGCAGCACAGATTTTCACTGCCCAGGTGGATTGGGAACGCCTGTACACTTGGCTGCATGAAACCTTGGGACACACAGGAAGTGATGAGCTGGTGCGGCAGGCACATGCCAGGGGGTGGCCTATTACCCACCAACAAGCCAGAGACCTGGTACGAGCTTGCACCCTCTGTGCTGAATTTAGAAAACATATAACAGAAGGACAACGGTTTGCCAGGCTAAGAGATGGGAAAGTGCTATGGGCAACCTGGCAAGTAGATTATATTGGTCCATTACCCACCAGTAAGCAAGGGTGGAAGTATGTTTTAACTGGAGTAGAAGTTGTTTCAGGAATTGGGTTTGCTTACCCGACTCGAGTGGCAACAGGATTATCTACAGTCATGGGACTAAACCGCTTAATAGCCCTTGTCCCAACACCCCAGGAAATCCAGTCTGACAATGGCTCACATTTTAAAAATAAACTGGTGAATGAGTGGGCCCTCCGCAACGGAGTCCAATGGACCTTTCACCTCGCGTACCGACCTCAGTCTAATGGCATGGTCGAACGCTGGAATGGATTGTTGAAAGCCCACTTGAAGCCCACAGATGGCAAATGGGGAAACAGATTAGATACTGTGGTGCAAAGATTAAACAACCGACAGACTCCTACGGGCAGTCCAATCAGCAAAGGATTTTTCCCTACAGGGAGAATCCCTTCAAGCCCCACTGTACCACTTAAAGATTCCAAATATGCACCTGGAGACACAGTGGTAATCAAACACCCCAGTTTGGGAACACAAACCCGCGTGCTGCACTCCTATAAAGGAAAAGGAGTCTGGACTACTGCAGACGCTGGGCTAACACCAATAACCATTACTGAGGCTTGGATTGTATCCAAGACCGGCTGACCTTATGTTTTATTACAGGAAACTGAGGCAATGGCCCCGAACAGTGCTCCAGTAGGATGCATCCCTCCCAACGCCTGTTTGGAGTCAGAAAGCCATTATGAACTGTGTACATATATACTGTTTGCTGTCGTGATGTCTGCAATCACCATCAGCTATAGACTATTGAAACGAGACGTGGCACTCCCACTTGCCATGGGTCTCCTTTTCATTCCAACTGCTACTGCTGTACCAGAACATCCGCTTAAAGGTGCTATTCAAACCATTGCTTCTGCTGCTGCCGCCACGGATTGCTGGATGTGCACCCTATTGGATTCCTCTACCGGACTGGAAATTGAGTTTGTCCCTCTCAGCCCAAATGACTGGTGGAACAAGAGCGACATCTTCCAATGGGGACCGGTATGGTTCGATGACAGCGATTACCGCAATCCTCAAAATGACTCCGGGGGGAGGTTAAAGGGGTGGCACTGGACGTGGCAACGAACGGTATGGAGCAAACCAGTAGAATATGTAACTGGAAACTCCAAGGAAATGTACCCCATTTGTTTTGAAAGTAAGGAAGGCAGTGGACCTCAGCTAGGTAGCTTTGAGGACCACCAGTGTACCTACATTGCCACTTTCAATAAGAAACTAGGAGCCTGGGATATTTATTCAGACCAGGACACACACCAGGGAACACTAAATTGCTGGGGAAATGTTATTAATGTCTCCCTTGGTCACAGACCCCTGTTTGGCATTAGCAATGCTGTCATTATCCCCTTGAATTTCAGCCAGTACCAGGAAAGCAGTGCCTGGTACAATAATTCCCTTTTTATAATCCCTAGCACTGGACACATTTACAACCCTATACTGGTAAATGGCAGTAGCCTGCTACCTGACCAGTGTGCTAAGGCAGACCTTTTGCCACCAGACCAGATCCTACAAGATTTGCTGTTCGCTCTCCAGTGCTCTGTCACTAATGGCAGTTATTGTGCTGTGTACCATGCCCCCCAAAAAAAAAGAGACACACAGGAAGGGGATGGTATAAGGGGCCATATTCCCCTATCCTTAACAAAGAGCCTGGATTATTTTTCATCTGTGGAACTAAGGCCTACAAATACTTGCCAGTAGGCTGGATAGGACGGTGCTCTCTAGGACATGCTGTGCCTGGAGGATTAACGGTACACCCACACATTACAGCTCCAGGTATCACAAACCTTGGAAGTTTTTTGCACCGATACAAGAGGAAATTTACTATTAACCCTCTTGTGAGACGTCCCACAGGTTTCCATCGATTTACTCGTGCATTCTTGCCCTGGCTTGGAGTAGCTGAACTTGAACAAGCCATAGTAAATGTGTCAGGGCAACTAGAAATAGTTTTCAACCACACTGCAGATGCCCTAGGCCTACTCAACGAGCAGATCCAATCAGTGGCCCGCTTTGCCCTACAAAATAGAATAGCTTTAGATGCGATTTTAGCCCAACAAGGAGGAGTATGTGCTGTGATTAATCAATCTTGTTGTTTCTATGTAAACCACTCAGGGCAGATTGAACAAGATGTGTCTGCTATAAAAGATGCAGTTAAAATACTACATGCTGTAACTAAAGATGGGGAAATCTCATGGCTAAATTGGTTAGTCCAACAGCTGGGATTTTCCCTAACTCCTTTCCTACACTCCATTATAACCACTGTTTTAACCATTGTAATTGTTGTAATCATTTTCTGCATAACCCTATGTATTATGAAATGCCTAGTTAATGTAGCTATCTCTTCTGTGCACATTCGATATACAGCACTAGAAAAAGATCCCAGCCAATTCCTCGATTCTGAACCCCTTAATCAGACCATCGGGCACTTTTAGATTCCCCCAAGGTGGGCAAAGGTGCTGGTATCACCGCCATCTTGTATCCTGGGACGTGGTGTGTCGTATCAGGGGGTGGAATGTAGCCAGACATGAACCCCCCCCCCATTTAACATCCATCTTTGTCTGCTTGAAAACATACAGGGCACACAGAGCAGGAAAACAGCATGATCTTTGAAAACCTTGGAGCAGGAGGTTTAGATATGCTGGCTCAGTGACCATGGACAACTGTAAGCAGAGATAAGAGCGTGGTCAAACTAATTGCTGACCAAGAGTCTGCAGAAGAGTGCCCTTGACTTAACCTATATTGATACGAACACACAGCCGTCCACGGGGGGAGGAATCTCCCGCCCAGCAAAGAACATCCGGCACTCCTAATTTGGATATTTTCCTCTCTTACAAGTGTAAATTATTTTGAAACTCCCTTGTAAGAACTGGCGCCACAAAACGGACCAGTACAATTTGGCATTTTAAGATAAGAAAGAGAATACGGGCCCCCAGGGGTATAAAGACGGGCCCAGCAGCACACTTACTCTGAGTGTCAATCTACCATCTATCTGCTGGTCGGATTAGGTGTTTGACCTCCCGAGGTTCCAGAGGGACGCCCGCCTCGTATCCGTCTTTCCGAGGAATTGAGGGACCGACCCTGGCCTGACCCGCTGGAGTCGAGAGGCACAGAAGGGGGTAAAAATTGTACCTGGATGTGGTCCTTTGTCTTAAGTGTACACATAGATTTAGAGCTCTTTAAAGATTAAGCTGTC
This sequence comes from Rafetus swinhoei, assembly GCA_019425775.1. Lineage (NCBI taxonomy): Eukaryota > Metazoa > Chordata > Testudines > Trionychidae > Rafetus > Rafetus swinhoei. The sequence goes on from CM033449.1 coordinate 47,570,750, forward strand.
ACTTGGTACCATTATTTCTATCTTCTATCTTTACCTTTTTTATTCCTGTAACCATTTTAAGATCTATATATATATATTTGCTAGCATTTAAGAAATAGAGCAATAGCCATTGTAACCATATGATTTATAAGCTTCTTTAATAAACCTGTAACTGTTTAAGTTTTAACCTGACTCCTTCAGTTGCTGTAATAGAACCAAGCACAATTTAAAAGAACTTCAGCTGGTCATAAGGGACAGGTATAGGAAGAGCTGAGCGTTTGGATCTGTGTCACTCCCAGGTGACAGGTCCGTTGGGGCACCTCTCAGTCTGTCCTAGGCTGCCCGCTGCGAAGGGATTTTGTATCCTAGCAGTTAAAATCTGAGGTGTAATAAGCTCTTCCTATAAACAGGGGCGTCTGTTGATCTGCTGGTCACCCTCTGCAACGGGACTTCGGTCCTAGCAGTAAAGACACGGACGTTAAACCTTTTCTCGGAAACACACACACACACACTGCCCTGACCGTCGGCTGACAACCTCCAGCTATGTCCTTCTTGACTGAAAAGTGGCAGTTTTGGCCAGTCATATATCTATTCATACTCAGGTGCAGGTGGAGGTCTCTGGGCTATGTGGGGCAGGGAACAGGATGAACATAAATAAAAAGGTCAGGAAGAAAGTGCAGCAAAATCATTAATAAAAGACTAGAGGAGGATAGCAGAAAAAACCGCAAAGCTGGTGTGCTGCAGTCTTCCTCTCAGACCAAAAGGGCAGGTGTCAGATGACTAAGAAATGGACTACAATCGCACCCTTGTTTATTGCTCCATTAAGGATTCATCAACCCATACCCCTGGCAAGCTGTAGAATCCAAAGTCAAAGGCAGGCTGGCCCACTTGGGAGCGTGTGCCTCAGGAATTTGCAATCCCCCTCCCCTCCCACACACAAACATTTGTTAACAGGGTGGGACATGAAGGCAAGAAAATAGGCAGTACGGAGCAGCAGCATGCATGTACAGCTGTTTCTGAGGTGCAGACTAGGTGGATGTCATTAAGCTGGTTCAGATGGAGTGTGTCTGAGGCAGCAAGAGTGGCTCATTAGGTAGGGGTCTAACATTGAGTTCTGGACCACCAGGAGATACAAGCAGTTGGAGACCACCATCTACAGGGCCTGCTTGAGAAAAAGAAGAGATGAGAAATGACAGCTTTCATCCTCCTGGAGCATGTGATGGGGTTCAAAAGGATGACAACACTGTGCTCCTCCGCTTTGAGGATTCCATGTGAGTAGGTCCAGGTGTGTGGCTTACAACTGAAGCTCACAGTGTTAAAGAACCCAAGGGCATCCTATAACATATACATGCACCTCATGGCCCAGTGCTCTTGCAGTTAATATATACTTTAACTGCAATTTAATGAAAATGATGCAAACTTGAATAAGAAATAAGCCAATGTTTATATTAACTGAGCTTTTTAACATGTAAGGAAAACAGTATTTACTTGCTAATAATGCATAAGAAAATAAATCTACTGTTCATTTTTGTGATGAGTTTCTTAATCCTACAAGTCAGAGGAAATTGTGTCATACTAGCAGGGACAATCCTGTGTGTTAGATTCCACATCTCTTTCTCTTTACTTCAGTTCTTTCCAAATAGATATAGTAAATTAAGGCATTTACTGCAGCTCTTAATTTTCCATTACTCTGGCAAAATCACTAATATATTATGGGTTTTATCACAGCAAGACATGAAGATGGAAAATGGGTTTTGGCTCTATATTATACTTGAATACAACTCCTACAATATGGGAAGCAGACACAAATATAGGTGGAATAAATCAGACATCCAAATTGTGAGGCATGTTTACCAATACAGATACTGCAAATGTTTGATGTTGATCTGGAGGGGAGGAAGTAATACTGTTTCAATTACCTGTTCAAAGTAAGAAGTCACTTTGGTTAAGTGGGTGAGTGCAAGGCTGACATCCTTGTGTTGCAACAGTTATGTGTTTGAGTGAAATTGTAGTTGTGGATGAATCAATGGATCAATGAGGAGTTTCACAGAAATCTGTAATGCAGTTGCAGATGTAGGCACATGGATCAACCAGGCATTACGTAGAAACAAGGACCAACTTTAAAGTATGATACATAGTTCCTACTGAAGTGGCTGTGCCTAAGAAATTTGTCTGAAAATAAGATGAAAGAAGAACACTATTTATATGGCAAAGCAGTTTTTAAAGGTCTTCCTTCCTTCACTTAATCTTTCAATCAGTTCTGAAGGTAGATATAATTTCACCTGCTACCGTAATTATTTTGTGATTAGCTTTGCCAGTTTTTATTATTTAAAGAAAAGCATTTGTTCAGGTCTTTCTGTTGCTTGACAAACTGTAGGAGCAAAGGGCATAGCACATGTGGGAAGTTAGCAATATGGCTTTTTTAAAATTTTGTGAAATAATAATGTGTATGTGGGTGTTAATTTCTGGGTGTGATCTGTAGGTTAGGAGACATCAAGCTAGCACTGGCTAAAATAAATGTCTTATTTTTGTATTCACATGTCCATTTCTAATTGAATATTAATTGTAAATTGTCTATGTCTAGATTTCTTGTTAATGGAAGGCTTAAAATTACATTGCAAAACAAAAAGCTTATTGTTTTGAAGAGATATGTTCATATTGTAACAGAAGTCTGAAACTTGACTCCATATTATATAGATGAGAGGATATTTTTATGAATTGTCTGAAAGTGATATTTTGTTAAATGTATGCTGCGTTACATAGTGCAGGTTCACGTCTTGATGTCTCAGTCTGAGTACACAACTACACTGTAGTATTTCATGGTGTGCAATGGAGGACAGGACTGACCAGACAAAACAAACAACTTCACAGTTGTCACTGTTCTCCACAGCATGGCTGCCTGGAACTCCATGGTAACAGTGGGAAAAACCTCAAGCTCTCTTACTCCAAAGGTACAAGTTCCTTCTTCTGTTTTAAAAAAAAAAAAAAAAAAAAAAAAGCTAAGTTGTATAATGCTGTTTAGTCATTGGTGGCACTCTGTATAATATACCTTGTTTAAATAAACCTCATCTATATGTGCTGACGTTTTAAATCTGAGCTGGTTGAGCATTAAGGGATCTCATGATGAACACATCTGATGTGTATAAGCAGGTGCTGTAGGCAGTCCCTTCCAGTTCTATGATTCTAATATTAAATCTGGGTATTTATTGTCTAACTATGAATTCTGTGAAAAATGGGATTATATCCCTTTAATTCTTGCATTTTCTTTGTGCTAATTGATGTTCATATTTGCACTTAAACACAGCATCTGTAGGCATTTTACTTTGCTTTTGGATACTGAAACTGAGCTATGCTTATAGTACATGGGTGCTTTCCTGACTTTCACCATAGTTGATTCTTTGGGTTATCTTCTCCTCCTTCTCTGCACATACTATGACATTACTTGCTTTCCATTACTGTAGCCTACAGAGCAATAATCGTGCAGTCTGTTAGTTTCACTGGGTTGTAATTGTGCTATTTCAGAGAAGTATCATGAGAAAGGACTACACAATGTAAAGCTAATTTTACCACATGCATAGGAAAGCTTCATGCAGGCTTTCCTTGGAGGGGAGAAATATTAAGTCCCACACTTAAAAAGGACACCCTCATTCACAATATCCAGGATACTGACTGGAAAATAGCTTTTGTGTTCTAGACTTTGGTAAAGACTCGATAGTTTACATGCTTATTTATTTTGGAACAGTATTCTGATTTCACAGACAGAAATAGCCAGAGCTGCTCATAAAACTGGAGACAAATCTTAAATCATCATCAATGGTGCAGGCTTATGATAGTGCAAATGGCCCTGTAAATGAAAGGGCTGAAAAACCTGAAATTTGCACAGGACAGTAATTATTGCAGTCATACTTGAATGCACAGAGACTGCCCAGTCTCTCTACTCTTCAAGACTGCCTTGCTTGGGTATAATGTCCAGGTAGGTGGCACAGTGCTCATCCCAGGTGTCTGAACTTTCTGTATGTATGAACTTTCCTCGACCCCATGCAGTGAAACGTGAGACAGCAGTTATTTGCCACCTCCCCCAGTTCCAAAAATTCTGCTGGGTGGGTGGTTAGTTTTAGGGAGTTTGGCCATGTGGTGCTGTTGAGGGCGGTAGTGCAAAGGTAGCCTTGCAAATCTTGCTCATAATTTAAATAGACAAGATATGCAAAGGATGCAAGGATGAGGGATACAATATAATGCAAAATACTGGAGTGATTTAAATGTCTTGTTAGTTACATGATTTAATTAAAAAATACATCTCCCTCTCTCTATCTTTCCAGGTGTCTCAGCTCTCCATTCCAGCATTGCTGTCCCATAATAAATATACCTTCAGCCTGTCTTATCCATCCTCATCATAGAGCCTATGCCCAAGCAGAACTTCTATAAGGCAGGAAGATAGCAGAGGCTGTACAAGGGGATCTTACTATGTACATTTAGCTTACTTGGGGGCTTTTGGACACTTCATTGATGTTTTTATAGAAATATAGCAATTTAGGCTACAGCTTAAATCAACGTAAATTATGGGAAATAGCCTCCCTCCTGTGTGACATAATTTATGCCAATTTAATTGCAGGTAAAGACAGCACGTTGTCAGAGCTCTCTCCTGTCATCTTTGAGCAGCCACACAGAGAGCTTATAGTGGTACCGCTGCATCGGTGTAAGCTCTCTAGTGTAGTCTAGGGATGTTAAAATGGTTAATGGGTTAAACAATAGAACTTAACTGGTTAACCATTTTAACCAGGTCCCACCACCCAGACTGTCATCCAGCCTGCCATGGCCATGGGATTCTGCAACAGCTGGGTTCCTGCCGCCTGACCTGCTGGTCCCACCGTTGCTGCTCTGTGGCTCAGCATGGCTGGCCACTGCCAGAGTTAATTGGCAAGGGCCAGTAATCATCCCTAGTGTACCTGTAGCCTAGTGTCAGAGACAAATCAGATCAAATTTAAATCTAGGCATCCGAACCACTGGCACAAGGGAGTAGGAAGATTTAGAAATTATCTCTAGCTGCTAGAGCAAAAGAGACAGACCTAGCATTATAAACTTTGCTCACTTTTAACAGGATTTTCTCGTATCCATGCCTGAATTACTTTTGCCACACCAACCTGATTGACTACAGAAAATGGCATTTTTTCCCTTCCCTCCTTCATTTAATGCTTTGGTTTCTTAGTTTCCCTTCCCCAGCAACAACAGCAATATGTTGTTTCACCTCCGTCTAGGGGGCAGATAAAACTTCCATTTAACTTCTTCAGCATGAGAAGCACTGAGCAGTTTGCCTATCTAGGTTCATATACAACATCTATCACCATGGCATCTGACTGCCTTACCTTTGGAGACTCATTACATAATTTGGCAGAGTCTGGTGTTTTATGCCTAGATAGAGGAAATACAGAAAGAATTGAAACACAGATTTGAGAGAAAAATCTCAATGGCATTTGGAAATACATTTTGCAGATTCACATTGGTCATGCAGTAATACAAGAGTTTAGAATCAAAATCAGTTGGAAAATCAGTTACACAGTATTTGAGGCACCACAGCCTTCTGTAAAGATTGGCAGAGTTCCCAGAAAATAGCAGAAAGCATCACTTTTTTTAAACCAATTTTTGTCTGCAATTTTCTATTGGCCTTGCCAGTGATTAGATGCAATAATGGGCTGTCTGGGATGTACCATAATGGGCTCCCAGACTCTCTGATGATCCTTTCTCTCTCGTAAACCAGAATGGAACCAATTTGTCACACAACTGTCATTTCCAAATACAGGGTTGTTCTTTTTGCTGTCTCTTCCTACCTCAGCCTTCCCATTCCTTCATTACTGCCCTCTTTTTTTTCCTGAGACTGACCAATGTTGAAGAGCTTTTTTCTGTCCTTTATGAATTCTTAGAAATTAGAGAAGGAAAAGGGGAACGATCATGCAATAATCCTGAAACTCGTGAGGCAAAAAAAGCCAACTCATAAAGCACATCATGCACCAGCACCAGGTAACAGAGGAATTTAGGACTTCATGCTAAATGGTCTATTAAGTATATTACTATATGTCTGCCTTTTCCTGCCATTTCTTAGTGCATCACAAGAGGCATTTTCAAAATGCTTATGAAGGGCACTCCATGACTTTCAGTTCTTAAGGTCCTAAAACAACTAGCTACTCAGTGTATATCAAGGAATTGTCCAATATGTAGATTTGGTCCCTACCTCTACTGATATTTCCCTGAACTCCAATTCATGTTTGTGTGACTGGCTGTAAATTCTGCGAAGTTCTGAAATGTTTCATAGTGGTGGCCTCATCAACAGTATCTGCCACTGATAATTCAAAGGCAAGTTAGAAGGTGTCTGCAACACTCATTTAAAAGTGTGCTTAGATAATTCATCTTTGTCTCATGAATTCACATCATTAACACACATTCACCTGTTCTGTCCTTCCAGTTCAATCAAGGGTACTTTACATTTCTTAAAGCCACAGTTTTAATTTAAAATATCATGTCCAAACTTAGCTCGTAAGGTCCAGAATGCTCTTTCACACTCTGGTGGCCATCGTATCTTCTTTGGCTCTGAACCCTTAGTTAGATCAGACAAGGGTACAAAGTCAGGCACAAAGCGGCGGTAGTATCCTGCTAGTCCTGAGAATTGGCGTACCTGCTTCTTAGTCGTCGACACTTTACATTCCTTCAGGTCTTGTACCTTGTCTACTAGCGGGCACAGGGTCCCCCATACAACTGTGTACCCCAAATAGGTGACATCCCGGTGCCCCAAATGACATTTCCCTGTGTTTGCTGTGAGCTCCGCTTCTCTGAGCGTCTTCAGCACAGCTTCCAAGTGTTGGAGGTGTTCAGGCCACATCCAGCTATAGACCACTATGTCGTATATATAGGTTGCGACATATAGGTGGTGAGGGCATAGTAGTTGATCCATCAATCACTGGAATGTGGCTGCGGCACTGGGTAAACTGAAGGGCATGATAACAAACTGGTATAGTCCAAAGGCGGTAGGAAAGGCCGTCTTCTCCTTTGGGGCTGGTATCAGGTGGATCTGCATCCCTTCATCAAGTCCAAAGAAGAGAGGTATCTTGCATTGCTTAGCCTTTGTAATAATTTGTCGACCCGTGGCATCGGGTAGGCATCAAAACATGATATAGCATTCACTTTCCAAAAATAAATGAAAAATCAGATTGTCCCATCCGGTTTTGGCACAAGAGCAATGGGGCTCCTCCATTTGCTATGGGACTCCTCCACCCTATCCCTATCATTGCTTGAAGTTCCTTCTGGATCACCACCCACATCTTCTTAGGTAGTGGCCGGTGTTGGTCTCGAACCTTATAGCCTGGGAGGGTGGTGATATGGTGTGTGACCACACTGGTTCACCCAGTTTGGGGAGATAGCACATGGGAGTAAGTCTGTACCAAGTGCTGTAACTCTTCCCGTTGTTCCTGGCCCAGCTCCTCTCCCATTGTGACTTGGGGGAGCGTAGGGGAGTTTTCGATTAATGGTCCTAACTCTGAGTCGGGCAGGTATGGGGCAATCAGGACGCCCTCCTGCATCTTCCATTTCTTTAAGAGATTTATGTGGTATATCCGTACCTCCTTCTTCCTCCCTGTCATCCTCATTTCATAGTCTACCGACCCCACCTCAAATGGGCCCTGCCACTTCGCTAGGAGCTTGGGCTCTTTTGAGGGCAGTAAGAGAAGGATGTGATCGCCTGGTTCAAAAGTCTGGAGCTTCGCTCTTCAGTTATAGTGCCGGGCCTGTACCTCTTGCACCTGTAAGAGGTTATATTGGGCAAATTCCCCCATATTTTTCAAGTGCTCCCTGACCTGCAATATATAGGGGATGGTGTCCATGACCCGTGATTCCTGCTCCTCCCAGTTCTCTTTCAAGAGGTTAACTATCCCCCGCAGTTGTTGCCCATAAAGGAGTTTGAATGGGGAAAAGCCTGTGGACGCCTGGGGCACCTCCCGTGCCACAAACAGTATGGCTGGGAGGAGCTTGTCCCAGTTGCGGGGGTCTTCCTCCACAAACTTACGAATCATCGATTTTAATGTCTGGTTAAAATGCTCCACCAATCCATCTCTCTGGGGATGGTACACAGTGGTCCTGAGGGCATGGATATTTAGTAGCTGGTACAGCTTGGCCATCAACCTGGAGTATACATTCATTCCCTGGTCCATCAAGATCTCTTTTGTTATCGTAACTCAGGAAAACAGCTTTAGAAGTTCTGATGCTATGGTGGAGGCGGTGGTATTCCTGAATGGCATGGCTTTGAGGTACCTAGTCACATAATCTATGATGACATGGATGTACTGACATCCTGAGCTCACTTTCTCTAACGGTCCCACCAGGTTCAGGCTGATCCATTTGAAGGGAACCCCCATCCTGGGCAACGCCACCAATATTCCCTTTGGGTTGGTCCGCTGACATTTGGGGCAGGACTCACAGAAGTCGTGTACCTCGCGGTGGATTCCCGGCCAAAAAAATCTCTGAGCCACCCATTGCAGGGTCTTCTCCTGCCCCAGGTGTCTGGCCCAAGGGTTTGTACGTTCCAGTTGCAGCACACCTCTCCTATATTTGGTTGGGACCAGGAGCTGTCACAACTCCTCCTTGGTTTGCGGGTCTCGGACCACCCGGCAGAGGCAGTCGACTTGTATCTGGAATCACGGCCCTTAGTACCTAGGGAGGTCTCCTTCCTCCTCGGTCTCTGACTCCCTCACTTGCTCCTAAGCCTGGCTTAGCGTTGGGTCTCTCGTTTCTCACAAAGTCCCCACCGGCATCCAACCATTCTGTTCCACTCTTGTTGGTGGGTCTATCTGCAGGCTCCCGGTGGGGGGATGTTGCTGCTTCTGGGTGGGTTTTCCTTCTGGTTCAGGGCTGTTTCCCATGGCTCCCAAACCCCAACTTCTTGGATGCCGGCCTGTTTCCTGTGGTTCTTGCCAGCTCCATTCCTGGAGTAACCTGTGGAAACCCCACCAGTCTTGGCCCAGTGTCATGGGGTAGGCCAACCTCGGGGCCAGCACCATCCGACAAACCCCTTCCTCATGTAAGTCAGCAAGACGCATCCAGGCTCTTGGGTACAAATGTACGTCCCCATGCACACACTGCATCTGGATGGCACCCTCCGCCAGCTCAGGGGCTTCTACCAGGTCTGCCCGCACCAATGTCTGGCTACACCCAGAGTCCAGTAAGGCAGTAACTGGGGTTCCCTCCCCCTCTCAGTTCAGCTAGCACCTTGGCTGGGCCTCCCTTCCTGGTCCTCCAGCTCGCTGTCAACACTTGACCATAGCTGCAATCCATGTGGAGGCATTCTCCGTGGAAGTGCCCTTCCTGTCTGCACTCATAACATCTGAGTGGTCCAGCTTCTTCTGTTGTCCCAGACAGGCCCCCTCTTTCCTCCTGCGGATGGGGCATCTGTCCCCTACCTCGCTGTGGGCTGGCAGTTAATAGCCTTTTCAACCTCTCCCTAGGCCGTGGTGGCCATGTACCACCTTTACAGTTCTGGGGTTCTTGCCGGTGTGGGAAAGGTCCCCTCCCTGTAGCCCTCTGGGTTGGTGGGCCCCCGATACTCTTGCCTCTCTCCCCTACATCCTCGGCAGCCATGTAGTCTTCCCTCAGGGCCACTGCCTCATTCATTGCTCAAGGATGGTGTTGCCTCACCCACCTTTGTCCCCCGAGGGACAAATCATTTCAGCCACCTGAACCCTATCTACCGCCAACAAAGGTCCCGGAGCTTCTGAGCCACGGTCCATGGCCTGGCCCTGGCAGGTATCACTCCTGGTGGAACCACTGACGGTATGTCTCCAGACTGATGCCCACCTGGTCCAGGATAGCTGCCTTCATCTGAGGATAATCTAGGGCATCGTGGGGATCTAAATTCTGGTAGGCCAGTTGAGCCTGTCCTGTCAGATATGGGGCAATATTGTCGCCCAATGCTCTCCTGACCACCCAGCAGCCATGGCAACCAGCTCAAAAGTTACTAAAAAGGCCTCTGGATCATCCCCCAGTCCCATCTTGCTCAGGTGGATAGATAGGCGTTGGGGTTCTCTTAGAGTTCTTTTTGTGGTCACACTGGTATCTGGAAGAAAAGCCGTCTGCCCCCTCATCATCAGTTGCTAGAGCCACCAGTCCTGTTGGGCCTGCTGCTGAGCGGCCAATTCCCTGAGCAGTTGTTGTTGCTCCAGGTACTGATTTGCCTGCAGCTGTTGTTGAGCTGTGAGTTGCTGCAGTAATTGGCTCTGCTGATCCTTGTGGAGGCAGGAATAAGGGAATTTGTGTGCAGCCATCTTGGTCTTGTTAACAAGAGAGCAAGAGTCAGGCTAAGTCTGTGGCCTGACAACGCGAGATCTGTAATTAGACACTGCCTTTGCCTCTCGCCTCCATACGGAGATAAGGATAAAATGCTGACTCTGGCAGGGACCTTGAGATAAGGAGCATCTGGGTGGAACTAAAATAACTGTTAGCCATTGGTGTTTGTAACACTGCTCTACAGCCAGAATGCTTCTGAAATAAATGTAGTTAAACTTTACTAATTCTGGGTCACTGAGAACGAAAATGATGCTTAAAATTGTTGATTGGCTCTAGTTTTCAAGATATGCTATTGGGTCAGTATATACGACCCTTGACTTGGGAATGACGGAGGATAAGTGAGTTATAAAGGGAAGGGATCTCAATTTAAACCAGAAATGACTAAAATACATCTTTGACTGGATCTATGAATAAATCTATGACTGGGTTTGGACAGTACTTGCTTTTAGGCAAAACAATGAATGATGCAATCTGAAGCTGGTATTGCGTCATACATGATATGAATTGCATCATGTTATTCCTAGAAGTCATGGATGATGCAATCATAACGAAGCTTACATCACTCTGCTGAACAAATTGCCCTATATCAGCTCTAGAAATCATACAGTGTCGTGCTCTCTTATTTGTCAGTGTTTGATTTTGCAAAGGACACATTTCTGTTTAGCCAAAGTGAGCAGAGATGCCTCGTACTTGTGTGAACAGTGCAGATAACTTCTGCTATGTTTGTGGTGAAGTGACTTTTGCATCACAAAAGCGCAGTATAACCACTATGGTTAAGAAAGCCTATCACCTTTATTTTGGCTGCAAAATTGGAGATCAGGACAAGAGATGGGCCCCACACATATGCTGCAACACTTGTGCAACAAATCTTTGCCAGTGGTTGAACAGGAAAAGGAAATCTATGCCTTTTGCAGTGCCAATGATTTGGAGAGAGCCAACAGATCATACCAGCAATTGTTACTTCTGCATGGTGCCTCCAGTTGGGAAAGGTGTGTCAAAGAAGAAAAAGTGGACTGTGCATTATCCAAACATTCCATCAGCTATACGCCCAGTACCCCACGGAGAAGGACTGCGGTTCCTGATGCACCAGAATCATTCTCACTTGAGTCAGATGAGGAAGAGGAAGAGGATGAAACTTCTGGTCCTGAACCATCAATGTCACAGGACCCACATTTTCTCCCATCCTCCTCCTCTGAACCACACCTCATAACACAAGGTGAACTGAATGACCTTGTCAGGGATTTGGAACTACCCAAGAGTAAGGCAGAGCTGTTGGGCTCCAGACTACAGCAGTGGAATCTCCTGGCAGGTGATGTTAGGGTTTCCATGTTCCGTGACCGTCAAAAGGATCTTGTCCCATTCTTCTTCATGGAAGGTGATCTTGTAGCCTGCAACAACATCGATGGTGTGATGGCAGCCCTCAACATCGTTCACGATCCAGATGAGTGGAGACTGTTCATTGATTCATCGAAGACGAGTCTTAAAGCTGTTTTGCTGCATAATGGCAATGTTTTGCCATCAATTCCAGTTAGTCATGCAGTCCATATGAAGGAAACCTATGACAACATGAAACAACTTTTGAGGTGCATAAACTATGACCAACATCAGTGGCAGCTTTGTGGCGATTTGAAGGTTGTTGCTCTTGCTTGGTCTGCAGACTGGATACACAAAGTACTGCTGTTTCTCTGCAAATGGGATAGTCATGCAAGAGATTCCCACTACATCAAGATAGATTGGCCACTCCGACAGTCATTGGAGCCTGGGAGGAAAAGTGTTCAGCATCCACCACTTGTTGAATCAAGGAAGATTTTGTTACCACCCTTACACATCAAGCTGGGTCTGATGAAGAACTTTGTCAAGGCCATGGACAAAACACAAGCAGCTTTCAAGTACCTCCGTGGAAAATTTCCAAGGTTAAGTGAAGCTAAGATAAAGGAAGGTGTCTTTGCTGGTCCTCAGATTCGTGAACTTCTTTGAGATGATGCATTTGACCATGCACTGCGTGGCAAGGAAAAGACGGCATGGAAAGCCTTCCAGTTAGCGGCAATAAATTTTCTCGGAAACAACAAGGCAGACAACTACAGGTTGTTGGTGGAAAACCTCCTCAAGGCATACAAAAGCCTTGGTTGCAACATGTCACTAAAGATCATTTTTTGCACTCTCATCTAGATTTTTTTCCACTGAACTGCAGAGCAGTGAGCGACGAGCACGGCGAGCGATTTCACCAGGACATTGCAACAATGGAGAAATGCTATCAGGGCAAATGGAGCCCATCGATGCTTGCAGACTATTGCTGGACAGTGACAAGAGATGCTCCATTTAATGAATACAAGAGACAAGCCAAGAAGCGCCGAGTAGACACTGAATAGGACTAAACTATGTACATAATAGTTTTTGCCTTTTGTTTCATAATAAATTTTATTTATATAACCCTTTTGCTGATTTTTAAAGTGTTACATAAACAGGACAGGTGAAATATTATCATGTAAAGCAACCATAAACACATGAAAAGACCTAGGTTTACAATTTATGATTAAAACTCTACTATCTACACAATATACATAGGCGTAAAATGTAAAAACTTAAATATCTTGGAAACAGTAGCCAATCAGTTGTTTTAATTGTCATATTTGAATTCAGCACATCAAAATACATAATAAATAGCACATTTTATCTCTGAAGCAGACGACTTCTAAAAAATTGTAGACCAGTGTAATGGGAAGGAGACTAATTGTTATTGTTATTATATCTAAAGGACAGTTTATAAACTGCTTCATAATTGCTTGTATTCGAAGATCTGCCTCGGGGGGGGGGGCTTCCCCCCCTTGTCCGAACCAGTTTTTCCCTTGCTGCAGCTCGTAATAAAACTGCCTCTGGCTACTTGTTGCTTACAAACGCAGAGTGAGAACAATGTTTTCTTCCACAATTTGGTGCCGTGACTCGGATGGTAATGCCCGATTGAAAACAGCGACAGCAGCTGCGGACCGTCCCCCTTCACTCCCAGGGCACCAAACGAGAGGTAAGAGACCTTTTGAAATCTCTACTGGGGTGTGGAGGAGGACTGCCTGTAGGGTCGTCTGCTTCTTGTGGGCTCACGCCATCCGAACTTCTTGAATCTGCAACAAGGTCAGACGCAAAGCGGTTCCAGGGAGGTTGTTTTGTTACCCCCGAGTAGGCCTAAGTTTATGCAGTGCTGGGGAACTGCTGTGGTATTGGTTGTGCCGCCCCGGGTACGGGAAGAAAATTGTATTGCGTCCGGACATAAGGCACCTAGGTTTATGCAGTGCTGGGAACTGCTGTGGTTCTGGGGGGAAACGTGTTGTTTGCTTCCCCAAATATGGACGAGGTCCATAAAGAGAGATGCATCTAAAAGTGGGAGGAAAATTTCTGTGTGAAAAGCATGCTGAGTGTGAATGTAATGAGTGGAGTATGAATGCCGCTGCCCAGGTCTCTGAGAAGTAAGCTGATTCCAGCCACACCAGGGCTCTCCCACGAGGGAGTTCTGAACTCAAGGGGGGGTCAGCCGAACCTCGAGACCCAGCGGATATGTGAGGGAGTGATGACGCCCCTTATTTCATGACCTGCTGATAAGGTCTGACACTCTAGACCCAGCAGACCCCTTCTTTGGAGTGTGTAGATTTAGTTTCCTATAAGCCACTGAATGGACGGGGAGTGGACAGGATACTCCCCTGAATGACTAAAATGGATGGGGATCAGTCTAAGCATACCCCCACACCGCCGAAAGGCACCCCTGCGTACTACATGTACGTGCATCATGGTCCAAGGACCTGTAAGCATTTGACAGATTGACAGAGAAGGATTTAATCAAGTAAGGAACTGAAAAGAGAAGTGGAAAATACCTAGAAAGTGGTAATAACATTGCTAAAAACCCCTTGCATTAAAAAAAGAAAAAAAATTAAAGCCCTGAGGGATGAGATTGAAGCTCAGAAAAGCAAAAAATCCTCCCTAGAGTGAGAAATGTAACTTACAAGCAACTGTACCGCCTCTCCCAAGCTTAGGGGGGAATTTGGCACAACATCACCCCTCTACTCCTCTCTATGCCCAGCCCCATATGGGCTATGCATCATTATAGATAGAGAGGAGGCACGAAAGATAACTGAAAAGGATCAGCTCTTCCCTATGGAAAAACAGGCTCTAGTAACAAATCTGCCCCATCCAAAGCAAAACACCGAGTTTTGGAATAGACTTAACAGCTTGTGGGAAGTATTCCTCCAAATTCTCAAGGAAGGAATGCCTGCCGACCATCAAGCCATATTGGCCCTAGGCATTTTGGTTGGAAACATATACACAGAACACAACGCAGGAGTAGGAAAGGGCTGCCAAGCAACTTCAGGAGATTCTCAAGCCCTTGTTAGCAAATAGATAACTACAGCCTCTCCAGCTGGAATTGCAGGCAACCCAAGGATGTTTCACAATGCACGAGTGGGGGCCGTCCAGAGAAAAAAATAAATAAATAGTTAAAACCTTTCCCTCACACACCGTTATAATTGGCTTGAGGGAGTGGGAGGAGGTAACCTAAAAGCCACCTTAAGCCAACTAGTGGGAATTGAATTTGAAGATGTAAACACTAGAAGCTAAATCTGCCCTAACAAGGAGACACATTCTGCAACATAAATCTCCTTACAGAGCATGGGCGGAGTGATCCACCCCAGAGTCAGCAGCATAGATCAACTGCTGCAGCATGGATGTTATGAAAACCCTATACTGAGAAGTATAAAATTAGTAATAGCTGACTGCAATACACATTCGGATTTACCTATTGAAAAGAAATCAGGAGGTGTGGGGGGCTAATTGAAAAGCCCACCCTCCTTACCAAATTAATACTGGACAAACCTGTGTCATTGGGAAAAGTCATTTAGCAGGAATCAGGACGGATCATAAGAAGGAAAAAGCAAGTGATTAAAGGGTATGCGAAGGTGAGAAGTGACTCCGTGGGAGAGTGGAAGGAATTAAGCAATTGTCGTAATGTGTGAGAAGGAAACCTGCTTTAAAAATAAGGTGCCACAGGACTCCTCGCTGCTTTAAAAATGACTCCTTGTTTCTTGCAGCCTCTTTCAATAATCTAGGCAAAGAAACAATCAAATTTAACTATTTGGCTACAGACACTTTTGTTAAATTTGCTAAATGGAAAAATAAGGAATTCTATTGACACTTAACTGGTTAACTGTATAAAAGAATGAAATCTATACATTCAATCTTTAAGGTTAAATTTACTCTTTAAGAAAACAAATCATTGTTTTAAGAATCCAAGCCCTGAAACTTCACTGTGTCTCTGTTCAAGGCTGAGTTGATAACACTTTTAGCTTGCTTTCAAATCCAAGGTTGTGTGTGGGTGCAGACTGCCTGTCTGCTCAGGAGGGGTGTAGGGAATGCTGTCCCACCCACTTGAGTGAGCCTGTAACATTGAATATGATTCTTTTCAGGAAAAGAAAAGCTTTTTGCTTGCTGGAACAGTAACTGGCCAACACCTTGTGCTAAGGAAAAGCATTATAGCTTCACACATTAAACCTGATCTGTGGTACAAGAGGGAAATCGAGGCATGCCACCTTTAACTTAATAATTGAACAATGAAGTAATTCACTCAAACCCTCTGAAGCTGGTGTGCAAAATAAAAGCATACCATTGGGTAACAACAGGCTGATCAAAATTAACAAAGAACATCTGTAAAAGAAAAGTATTTTAAGTTATAATGTACCACCCCGACGGGGGTAGAAATGTTTTCTTGTCTTTCAGATCATCAGAAAGTGCTGGTGCCAGCTGAACAACAACAACAACAACAACAAAAAACCATGGTTATGTGTCATGACATAATAAGTTTGTGTTCTGTCCAAGTTTGTCTTGTGTGTCTTAATTGTAATACGTATTGCAAATGTTGTGTATAGAAAACTGTTTCTTTAATGAAAGGATAATTTGAGTAAAGCAGAAGCATGAATTTAAACCAACAAAATTAATAATTGGGCCCAATCAATTGGCAACTCTAAACTTAGTCAATTGGCAACTTTAAAATTTAGTGAAAGGATAATAGTTTGGTAATTGTTTATGCTAGGAGAATGTTAACAATGTCTCCACAGGTGAACAAAAAAGGAACTGGAAGGAAGCAAGGAGTGCATCACGTGAACAGAAGGATGGGAGATGGGTACCAGCCCCTTTCCCACCAGATTGGCTTTGCTTTAATGGCCACAGAAATGAAATATTTAGCTTCTGCAAATTTGCACACCAACCATAAAGTGGTTTGGCCAGAGATAATAAGAAATCTATAAGAAACAATATGGGCAAGTAGGACATCAGCATATTTAAGTAAAGATGCCCACAACAACGAGGAAACTAGTAACCTCACCATTGCAATAACAGCTTCTTGCCCTGCTACTCATTGGTGCCTGATGAATTAAGGCCTCAAGAATTATGGAATTGCATGGGGTCCCATTAACAATCAAACATCTGTGAACCATGCTTGGTCCCATAAGAAAAACAGTGATTCCAGTCAATGAAACCAGACTTCAAGTCATATACATAGAACAAATGTACACTGCCTTGGGCCGGCCCTCATTCACACACAATTATTTTGTTTACTGTAACAACATGAACACTACGAGGACAAAGAATACACAGTCCTCTGAGTTAAAGTTTGTATGGAATATTGTGGGAAAGAAGCTAAACACTAACATCAGGCCACTGAAGTTGGACCTACTGACTCCCACTGGGGCTTACCACTTAAAGCCCAGACAAAGGTAATCCCTGAGGCTTGGCTATCATTTGTTAAACAATGGCCATTGCTAACTTGCCCTCATTTGGGTATTATTAACCAGGTCCACAAGGACAAAATAGAGCCTCCCAATTGTGCATCATGCCCTGAACAGACCCCTGTCCCAAAACCAGGACAACTGTCACTGGTCCTTACCTTGGTGATGTTCCATACTGGTATAGACCAGCTGTGTGCTAGACTGGCTAATCGAATTGGCAAGCGCCTGATTAGGCAACGACGGGGCTTAGCAGATACCATCGCAGATTGGTTTGGGCCTGGAAACGCTGTCAGCAACACTTATGTCATAGCCCAGAAATTGTATAGAATCCAGGCTGGTAAATGCAGTAATATCCAGTGCCTGTAAAGGCCTAGACACCAGCCAAGCTAACCAATTGATCCTGGATAGTTTGAAGGATCTGTCCAGCTCTGTGTCCACTTCACTAGACCTAACCAGATATTTGGACCAGAGACTAATTGGATTGTTAATTAATGGAACTAAATTAAAGGTATTAGAAGAGCAATGTTGGAGGATAGCTTTGACCACCCAGCCCTTATGGTGGTGAGTCCCCATCTCCCCCGTGCCTATCCATGGGAGTGGGGAAGTAGAGAATCCATGAGGACCCAAAGGCCCACCTGGACAGGCCATAGTATAACCATTTGTTTTTGGCCCCTCTGGGGATTCCTCACTCAGAGTGATCAGAATGGTAACCTCCCTGCCTGTACCAAAGCAGGGGCATATAGATAGAGTCGAGGGCATTGCTTATTCTGAAGGTGTGGGAGCCTCCCTGTACCCAGGGATTGTTGCACCCACTTTAATAAGGAAATTTTATGTACCTGCCCATCTAACATCATGACAAATCTGCCTAGGTTTGATGTGGTTGTCGCAGAGAAACAAAAACATCGAGCTGGTCCAAATAAACGGTACCTACTGGTGTTTGACTACCCAGACAGATCACTCCATCCTGCCCCTCTACATATCCATCTGTGTGCATAACAACCCCTCACCGGGCGATCCTGACCATTAATGGAATGCGGCTCTATCGCACTTCGGCAGTGATAAGTAACCTAACATGAGATTCTGAGTGGCACGGCGGAAATAAGTACCAAGAGGAGGGTTTACTGGCCCTGCAGGCAAAGATCGAGGAGTTGGTGGCCAATGCCCAAAGATATATCAGGGCTGGCCATCTGAGGTACACACAGATAGGGAAACACCGTGGACCATGCCAAACACCTACCTTTGCGGCACTCGACCAGGCAGTAGAGGTCAAACCTATAATCATGGGCAGCGCCAGTAAGGTGATGAAATATCTTGGGGATGGATTTGAATAGTGTTTGCCAAATTATGTGGGGAGTTTTGATTTTAACATTTATAATAGTGCTGGTGCTGTACCAGCGCTTCCAGAGTAAATTAAAACCCCTGAAACTATTGTATTTAACCTGGTGAGTTAAGGAGAACCCCAAAGTCAAGAGAAAGGAACTATAGGAGTAAACTGAGGCAGTCCATGGTATCTTGCTGAGAACTGACAACTCAAATCATTAGGCCAGCCTGAGAAGCATACACTACAGCAGTTACTGTGACCCTGGTTTCCCTGGCAACCACATTCCAAAAGGGCCTCACTTTGATAAGGCCGGTACTAAACAACCAAACAACCGCGCGGGATTGTTTTTACGGTTTGCTTTATTCCTAGGAAATAACCTTGGTTCCAAAGGAGCCAGCTGGCTTTAGCTCAGAGAATAGAGACTCTTATGTCCATCAGCGAAAGACCGCTCTAGAAAGACCTTTACCAAGTTTTGCTAACCACCAACACCGCTGTGAAGTGCCAAGAACTGACTGTTGGTCAATGCTTCTCACTGCAAAAAGATCCCTCCATCTCGAAATGATCCTACGCCGACTGCTGATAAGCCTCTCTCTCCTTCTGGTCCTGCTTTCCCACCTGCTGGACACCAGAAGAAAAAAAATATTACAGGGTGATGTGCTGGTAACCTCTCCCCTGCATGATGCTGAACCACGACTGTTTCAAGAAAAAAAAGAGGAAAAGTCCGCTCCCCTGACACCGCCAAAGCCCAAAGATTCCTGACTACAAAAGGACATTAAGAACTGACCTTGGTGAAAGAAGCGAAGTATTGTATATTGTCAAGGAGAAACTTGCGGGAGTGGTTTGGGTTTCTCCCTTTGCTCTGGACTCTGTGCTTACGGATGGGTACCATCAGCATGTACTGCCCTCCCTAATTGGTTTTAGATGCAATTAACCCTTAAGTTCCAAATACCCTTTAATTGGATTACCTTAGTACCCGACCGATTCCAAAATCTGCTTTCACTCTTACCAGAGGTTCAAAGAAATCTCTGAATATCCATTTAATCCATAGCACATTCTCTCTGGTGTACTAATTATGATATGTTGTGTTACGTTACTAAAATTATAGAACAGCCCCATCATAGAATTATATTTGGGATATTAATAATTATATTGCTTTTGCTTATTAAAGGTTTCATATTTGATTGTTATTATAAAAGATGTAGTAATAGAAATAGCTTTTATGTTTGTACTAATTATGTAATGTTTAATGAAAATAAAGGTTTAGAAAGGTAGTTGTGATGTAAGCACAAAAGAGGGGACTGTGGAGGCAGGAAAAGGGAATAAGGGAATTTGTGTGCAGCCATCTTGGTCTTGTTAACAAGAGAGCAAGAGTCAGGCTAAGTCTGTGGCCTGACAACGCGAGATCTGTAATTAGACGCTGCCTTTGCCTCTCGCCTCCATACGGAGATAAGGATAGAATGCTGTCTCTGGCAGGGACTTTGAGATAAGGAGCATCTGGGTGGAACTAAAATAACTGTTAGCCATTGGTGTTTGTAATGGGAAGGAGACTAATTGTTATTGTTATTATAGCTAATGGACAGTATATAAACTGCTTCATAATTGCTTGTATTCGAAGATCTGCCTCGGGGGGGGGGGGGGGGGGCTTCCCCCCCTTGTCCGAACCAGTTTTTCCCTTGCTGTAGCTCGTAATAAAACTGCCTCTGGCTACTTGTTGCTTACAAATGCAGAGTGAGGACTATGTTTTCTTCCACATCCTGCACTTGTGCTGTCTGCTGCCATTGATTCTCCAGCAGCCATTCAAAGAGCTTCCTGGGATCCATGTCTGCAATTGTCTTGGGGCTATCTTACTATAAGCCCTCCCTAAAGGCGCTGGCTGTCCTCTTTAATGCCCTTTATCTCAAGGACTGGATCGAGCACAATGCCCATGTTCTCTCACTTTGTATTTTCAGGGGCCCAACTACAGCCATGTTATTGCAACACACTAGGAATTGTCATTTGTTATCCTTTGTACATCCCTTGGTTTTAACCAGTGGGATAGCTAGGATTTGTAGGAATGACTAAATGCTTTATTCCTTAAATGAAACAAGGGCAAATGACAAATGTGAAGTGAGAAAACTCTGTCTAAATACATTTACCTTTGCCAAGCTACTTTACAGTCTATCCTGAGCTGGAGCTAATAGGATGCACCTGATGTGACATGGAAATAATCCTACAGAATAGTGCAGATTCTCTATGTGGGGTTCTAGAACCTGCTACCATGTAACAGTCATCAACTCCATGCCTTCCTAGAGAATTCAGGACTTTCCTCCAAAACTAATATTCTTATTTAGTAGTATTTCTAGCAATATAGATGTACATGGCATCTCTGGCTATGTCTACACTACAAAGAAAAGTCAGAAAAAAGATATGCAAATTGCAAGGCGTAATTTGCGTAACTTTTTTCAACTTTTCTTTCGAAAGAGGCTCTTCCGAAATTTGGCCCATATACATGGGGCCAAATTTTGGAAAAACCTCCTTTTTTGACACATCCCTTCTTCCTCATACAATGAGGATTACAGGGATGGTGAAAGAACATGTCCGCTGTTTCGGAAATTGTTCCAAAAAAAGCAGACGCATTCCTTGGACACAGCATAGCTTTTCTGGGATACCTTCCGTATCCCAGAAAAGCTCTGCAGTGTAGACATAGCCTCTCAGAACAAATATAAACATTGCTTAGGTAGAACAACATGGGAAGATATTACAGAAAAGAAAACCATAATGTGTAGGAGAGTTTGGAAAAATAACAGAATGGGAAAAGGCTCCATTACAGAGTTAGAGCCATAAAGTTTAAGGTCAAAAGGGACCATCAGGATCATTTAGTCTGACCTGCCTGCCACAGACCACCAACATCATCGTGCAAGAGTGGAGAGGCAAAGCAGCAATGGCACAGGGGGATTTTGGGTGACTAGCCATAATGAAGAGATGCCTGCCACTTGGTTTACATACTCCTGAGCTCTGTCTGTGCTTTCCAAAAAGATTTTCAGACAGGCATTACTGAAGCACAGTTGTGAATATACTGATGTGTCCATGACTCACAGTGTAGTTCAAAACTAGACTTCCACAGCTTTGATTTTTGGTTTGTGTATTTTTCACAGGTTTATCCCTTTTTAATTAGCTCTCTATAATCATCTTTGTAACATCTTATGTCTCCATAACCTCTCTAACTGAATATTTTTTCCATTCTGTGATAAATCTATGCATATGCACAATTTATAATCTAGCTATTGACTTCAGTTATTTGACATGCACGTCTCTGTTTAGGAATACACAGGCCATTTGTTTTTTTTCAAGCATTCCACACACTTTTAGTTCGATGATTAACAGCTAAAGACAAGGGAGTGAAATGGCTACAGCCCTGAGAAATAATTTAAAAATAACCCCCTACTATACTCTGTACATCCCACAATGTTATTCCATAATCTGGGCATGATGCCCGTACTTCATGCTGTCTGTTTATGGTTAAAACCCTTTTGTTCTAAGCCTCTAACCATTTGCTGTTATGAGATTTGCAGCCCTGAAATGCACTGAAGGAATATACATCATCTGGGGATTTCCCCCGGAAGTAAATTTCTCAGATGTTTGTGGTGTTTTATGAGAAGGGATGATCTATAACTGCCTTAAGGATATTTTCATAAAGCTAGTTTCACCCTGATACCATATATAAAACAGTTTTATTTGAATGTCACTTATATTCAGTTCCATTGTCACAACATGGGAGTGCTATCAATATCAGTGGACATCAGAAGCAATACCAAAGATTTTAAGACAATATGCAAGATATGCTGAGAGAGGAGCAATAGTTGCTGTCCACACAGTCCAGCCTGCTGTCTCTGCTTATTCTTATCCACATCCAGAGTCCTGCAGCTCAAAAGTACTCAGGTCCTTTCTTCACTTAATTTTAATTTCATTCTTGTCTGTCTGTCTGTCTCTGTCTCTTTCTTTATAGAAAGAAAGTTTCAAGATTTGTCTGACAAGTGGTCTACATGTGAGTGTTAAATGCTTTATAAAGGCAGTAGAGCATATTAATTTCTCTCCTGCAAAATAAATTACTAACTTCTAGTTCCCTTCAATTTAGAACAATAAAAAGATATGTAAATTTGCACCCCCTCAAATTACAAACCTACATATGCATTTTAACCATCTGATTCCAGAAAATCAGAATCAAATGTTAACGTCTGCATACATCAGCATATTCCTCAACCCCCCTACTTCTTTTTAAAGGCAAAATGAAACAAATGGACTCTTGAAGCATATTCTGAGAAAAAAACAGAACTTCTTTAGATGGTGGAGATAGGTGGGAGTGTCCAGTGGTACAGATCTGGTACATTGCTACAGATCTGAAAGGAAGAGAGAAATCCCAACACCCTGATAACACGGGCAACTAACATCTTCTTTGCAGCAGTTCTGCTCAATTTGGAGGTGTCTCCAGCTAACTGAATGGACAGGCATCAAAACCCCCAGCAGATTCTTAGCTGTGGGGTGGGATTTTATCACTTGAAAACCTAAATGTGGTGATAGCCATTCAAGAGATTGCTTGTCATCTGACCTGCCTAGAAGGCACCATGTGCATGGCATACAGACCAGTTCTGGAGGACACGATTCATATGCTAGTGAAAGAGAACTACTTAATTTTTTTTTAAAAAGCATTGGCGATAGAATGATTAAAATACTTTGTGGTGCCTTGGTTACCATTCATCTGCCAGTACTAGGATAAGAAGGAAAAACTTTTAAAAATGATCTAAATTATGTATGTTTAATGTATGTGTTGTGTGTGTATAATATACACATTTCAAGATATTTGGCTGACAAGGGGTCTACATGTGAGTGTTAAATGTTTTATAAAGGTGGAGGAGCATACTGCAAAGGAGGAAGATGAATCATACAGAGGTTAAGTAACTTGTCCAAGGTCCCATGGTATGTCTGTGGGAAAACCAGGACTAAAAATCAGGCCTAACTCCTACTTTAATACCCTAACCATTAGGTCTTGTTGCCTTCTGTGCTTAAGCTGTTATTCAGACCTCAATTTTCTGTCAGCTCTTGGTTATTTCTTGATAATGCTTGTTAAGTGAGAAAAGTACAAAGTAATAATTTCCATGACAGTATTAAAGTGTACTCCTAAAACGGTAAAGTGCTTGTGAATTACTGGTATTTTAACAACCCCATATATCTAATTTATCGTTTTTATGTTTGTAGCAAGAAGTATACGACAGCTGAGACTTTTCCTATTCACAGTGCTATAGCTTTATTTTCCAATCTTCTGGAAATAATAATATTATTCAAGAAAGCGGGATCAATGCAGCCTGTCTTCTTCCTACGCTGGCTTGAACTTGTTCATTTAAATTTTCCTTTTAACCAGTCTGTTAAAGATATGCTAGGTCTGGCAACTGAAATCTATAGTCACTTCAAATGTTCTGTCAGAAAACAGAAATCTTCTGATTCCCGATCAAACTGCAGTAGGAGAACAAATTGCTTTTATTTCAGCGGAAGCAGGTGATTCCAAATAATTTTCACTGTACCCATTATGCGTTTGAGTGATGCCTGTAACAGTGCTGTGCTGTCCATCAGATCAGGCACATCCAAGGCAGATCAAGCCACATGTATATAACCTTCCCTAAATGGAACGAAATAAGATAGTTGGATTCTCTAGTGCCTTAACCTTTTTAGCTCTAAAAATACCAAGCAAATGTACAGTACAGAGAAAGAGCATGATGTTTAATTCTAATAAAACAATGTAATGCATATACTAGGTAAATATCAATAATATATAAACATTTGCAGCTGACAGCAATGTTTACATATAATCTTGATTCATAACTTGTTTTAGAATGATCAGCTGTGTAAAATCTAATATAATAGCATGTATGGTTGTGTTTTATTGTATTGGTTTACATTTAGTAACACTGCTATTATGTCATTTAAATCCTAACTGATTGTGACAGAGTTAACAACTGTGTAATAAAAATTGTGAAATCTTAGCAAACGTATTTTGGGATTATACTGAAATGTTGGCAGAGAAGGAGGTTATGGATCTCTCGTGACTCATGAAGATCACAACCAACTGCCTGTCTTGAGTGCAGGCATTTGTCAAAAGAGCTGAACCAGTTGTAAGGAATTAATTAGATCCCCACATTAGCAGAGGGAGGGACCATGCATTTGTGGATTGTGGGTTGAGAGTCTGACAGTAAGAATAGTGGAGTAAAACTCTGTAGGAAAAGAGAAGAAGGTACAAAGGAACCAGCATTTGTTCATTTTTTCTGCATCTCTCAAACTCTCAGAAAGTGATCTTTATTGTGTCTTGTTCATTTTGAGCTTTGGAAGTATGTCATTTTCAGGCTGAAAATGAAAGATTGTATCACCTCCTCCTCTTCAAGAGAAATCAGAAAAATAAGCATAACTCAGGGAAAGGCTGTCTGACTTGTAATTTGATTCAGTGTGTGAGGAAAACTGTGCAAGAGCCACAGAATAAAAAACCAATAACCAACCCACCCTTAACTCCTTGGAAGGAATATGCTATTGCATATTGCAAGTGTGAACAGTTAGTAGCACACTGTTCAAAACAGATTTCTCTACCAAAGATTATATGTACTCTATATTAGTAGTATTTGCAAAAGCCAGGGTGTCTAGCCCCTCAGTAGCATAAATATGGATTTAAGACTTCTTCCAGAATAAGACAAGGCCTCTGTCTTCTGTGTGTGTGTCAGTGTTGACAATTTTATTGTAAACCAATGTTCAGGGCTGTGGTTCTTTTAATTTAGTTGATAAATCTGCTAAAGCTTGTGAAATAACAAATGACTCTGAGCCTATTTGAGGCTTAGAAAAAATGAAGTATTTCATTTTGAGGCCATTCGATTTTAAAGTCACCGAATCACTTATGAGATTTTCAATTTAGCAGATTTGATTTAGCAGAATAGAACTATGAAATATTGGTTTTTATGGCTCTGGCCTGAATGTATGATCTGGCAGGACATGATTCACCTGGTAATGGCAATAGCTTAGCAAAACTGATTCTGGCTCAGACAGGATGCTTGAAAAAGATGCTGGCATTGCTCCATTGTGAGAGACTGGCTAGACAAAAGGAGTCACTTGGCTCCATTTATAAATTGTGTGACAGACAGTGGATTGTAAGGTCATGGTCTCCGTACGACCAAGGGGCTTGAATGTCATTCCTGCCACTAAATTGTAGACTTTAACAAAACTCATCGCAGCAAATCATTTGAGATTTATTTTCATGAAATCTAATCCTATTAAGATGCTAAACTCTGAAGATTCATTTGTTCTTTTCTGGGCTCAAAATACTACTAATTTAGCACCATCAATTGTGTAGACTTTATTCCTTTCTACTACCTCCAAGATTAACAGAATTGACAGCACTGGGTTCAAATTCTGGTCTTTGAAGTGAGAAGTAGTCCTGAGAGGACTGTCAATGTAAATTGCATGCATAAATGGCATAACCAATTAGATGTGTAAATGGATATTGGCACAAGCAATCATATTGCGTCCATAAGGAAATTTTTGCATGCATAATTAAATTATTCTGATTAAAAAAAAAATCAGGCCCATTATCTTCACTGAATTCTGTTTGTTAAGGAAACAATTATTTTAACATCATCATAAGGTACAACCTACTGGGAAGAAGTTTGTTCCTAACATCAGATGGTGGGCATCGAATTGGTCCCTGCTGGGGTGCAGGTGGCTAGTGTATGGTTTCATCAGCCATGGCATGAGGGCGTAGGCCACATCCCCCCACAATGCACAGTAGCATCTAAACATCCCCAACCCCGAAGTCAAGCTGGGGGAAGAATGTACCAGCCTCCAGATTCTGGTAGAGGCTGGAGTTTCTAAATACACGGGTGTCGGGCACCCTGCCCGACCACCCAACAAAAATGTCCGTAAACTGTCCATGGTAGTCGACCAGGGCCTGCAGCACCGTTGAGAAATAGCCTTTCCTGTTGATGTACTGGGCGACTCGATGATGTGGTGCGTGGATTGGGATGTGGGTTCCATCAATCACTCCCCCCACAGTTGGGGAACCCCAGGGTGGCAAATCCTGTGACAATCAGGTCCAGGTCTCCCAGGCGGATGACCCTGCACAGCAGGACAGAGTTGATGGCCCTCACAACCTGCAGAAGGAGACAAAGAAATACACAAAACAGAGAATGAGAGGGAGTTCCTGAACCCTTAGGAGGTGCCCGCCCCTCCCTCCACCCCCAGCCCACCTCTGCACCTCCCCCAGCCCCTTTCCCTAGGGTCCCACTTTCCAGGACTTCCCCCGCCTCCCCCCGCCTCGCAGGGACTGCAGTCCGAGAATGCCTTACCTCCATGAGAAGGGCCCTGACGGTGGACTTTCCCACGCCAAACTGGTTGCTCACCAACCGGTAACTGTCTGGGGTGGCAAGCTTCCAGACTGTGATTGCGACCTGCTTCTCCAGGGGGGATGGTGGGCCGCAGGTGGGTGTCTCATCATCAAAGGGCAGGGGTGAGCCAGGCACACAGCTCCATAAAAGTGGCCTTCTGCATGCAGAAGTTTTGGAGCCACTGCTGGTCGTCCCACTGCTCCATGACCAGCCGGTCCCACTAGTCCAAACTGGTGGCTAGCCTCCAAAATTGTCTCTCCAATGTGAAGTGTGGTTGCAAGGGCATTGCTCCTGCACACAAGGAGAGCGTCTTAATGATGAGCTCAGAGTCGAGCTCATGCAGGGCCAGGAAGGCAGCCTTCAGAAACTGCAGCATGGCAGTGTGGGGCCATCGCATGCCCAGAGGCAGCTCCAGCTCCATGGCAAGGAGTGTGCTGTGGTCTCCTGAGGGCAACTAGAGCACACACTGCTAAAGCTTTGCTGTCCCTCAGAGAGGTAGGCAAGCATGCAGCAGAAGCAGAGAAATGGCTGTCCAGGGGGTTCCCTTTAAGCGCATGTCTCAGCTAGCCTTAGGCAAATAGCACCCAGAAGCAACTGCTGACCTAATGCCATACCTGAACTGGTTCCGGGTAGCCTTATATGTGAGAGAGTGTCCAATAAATGTGGGCACTATCTTTCAAAAAAGCAGATTGCTTTTTCATTGCCCTTTTGCTATGTAGATGCTCTCTTTCAAAAAAAGTTTTTCTGAAAGAAGCTTGCAGTCTAGATGTAGCCTTAGTGAACTAAAAGAGAGAGGGAATTGCTTGATCAATTTATATAGCAGCATAATATTTTCAGAATTATATCTGGTTTGCTTGGTGATCAAATGTGTTTTTTCTTCTGAGCAATCCACGATGACACCTAGGTCTTTTTTAAGAGGTTAGTCCACATAGAACTCCTCAATACCATGTTATCAAGTTGTATAGCTTTGTCAAGTCCTACTCAAGTCCCCTGCAATCCTCTGCAGACTTGACTAATCGCAATAATTTTATCACCTCTTTGCTTGGTACCTCTTCCAGTATGTGAACAAAGACATCGTTTAGGTTTATAAGATACAAACTGTACTTCCGAGACCCATGCTGGTTGCTGCTTATTAAGCAATTGTCTGTCTTGTGCTTCTAGATTAATTTTGATAATTTCTTCCATCGGTTTTACAAGTATTGATGTCTGTCTAAGTGATAATGTTGTACTCTTTTTTACTTCTTTATTACACCATATTTTCTCTCTCTCAGCTTCTTGTAATTAATTATACATACATCGGCACACACATACACACTTACAGTACACTTACTTATGGTTTTTCTGTTTCCTCTGTTATTACTTCACTTTTTTGTTGTTGGGGTATTAAACAAACAAAAAACCCATAACAAACTAAGTACAAATTTGAAATCCTGTGTCTTTCTATAATCTGGCCTTTTCATTTATATGTTTATTTTTTCTGGATTTTCATTTGCTAAATCAGTCACTTTCTTCTGTTTAACCAAAAATTCTTTGCAATTTTGAAGTTTAGTAATGTAAGACAAGTAAATATATTTTATTATTTTAAAATCAAGCTAAACTGAACTGCTGAGTGACACCGAATAACCCATAAATTGTCAGTCTTTTAAATTATCTGGCCCACTGGCTGGAATTTGCTCACCTCTGCTCTAAACTGCAATCCTCCCACATTTCACTGGTTAATGAAAATAAAGAAATTTTGCAAATTGTTTAAGGCACATATTTCTCTCCTTACTAATTAGCACTGTATTAATACGCTGCAGCCTGGAATGCAGATTGTATTCTAACTGAGAATTATGAGCTGTCAGATTAAGTATGCTACATATATCTCTGGATTATATTGAAAAGCAGTTGTCTTTCAGGCTTTTATGCAATATTTTCTTTCCTTTTTAATTAAGTTACCATGACAAAAATTACTCTTTTCCTTTGCTTCACCTTATATCAATAGTTCCTTTCCTACCCACCCATTACAGTTTGTTCTCAATCTTTTGCGTTTATTTAGACTTGAAAGACATAGCAGCACTTTTTTATGTCACCAGGCATCTTTATTCTGTTTACTTTGTATCTAAGCATTTATTTTTAAACCATTCCTTTCTGGCATGAAAGGAGCATATTTTAAGAAAGCTGTGGGTGGATGGAGCATTACTGATAGAAGAGGAAGGCAGCTTAGTACCTCACACCATGCCACTGCCTAGGGCTCTGCAGAGTTAATGAACTCAGTTGCATTGTGGGGAACCAGGAACTATTAGCTAGCAAGCCATTCTAATATTAACCAGAGGGTCGGAACAGTGGCTCCCCATAGAAAACACTATTTTTAGATACTTCAAAGCTTCTACAGGTTGCCTGCAGGTGTCAGGAGGGAGGTTTATTTTTCCTGGATGTATAATTGGCTATGTTGGGTGGGGGAAAATAATGAAGATTCACCTTCCTCAGAAACATCAGAGATTGGCCTCTGCTGCAGATGTGACACAGGATGGGGCGGAGCAGTATTTCAAGGTAGTACAGAGAATCCATTCTAGATACCTGGCTGGTGGGTCTTGCTCACATGCTCATGGTCATATTGATTGCCAGATTGGGGGGGGGGAGGAATTTTGCCCCAGATCAGATTGGCAGGGTCTTTGTTTGTTTTGCCTCAGGATGGGGAATGGTTTGCTTGCTGGGATTACCTAGGCCATATTTCATATAATCAGTTCCCAGGTAGTACATTGCACCACCCATTCTCTCCTCCTCCCTCCCCCCCCTCTCCCAGCACACAAACATCTGAGGACTGAAAAATTTTAGTCTAACTAAAATCCCTGGTCTTAATACAACACAATCTGGGTGAAAGATAATTGCCCATGTGATGTAGGAGGAGAGACTAGATGACATAATGGGCTTTTCCAGCCCTAAACTCTACAAAATCTGACAAAGTGTAAGGTCTCTGTCCTTATTTTACAAGGATTGAATAGCTTGGGCCCAGAATACCTAAACAACGTCCTTACCATCCAAGAAACACAGCAGCACAAGAGCTATGCTTCTGAGGTAAAATACAACTGTCTCTCATACAATAAAGGTTGTTTTGAACTTAAATTCATTTAAGCCTAGTATTAAGGGGTCTGCATCTTCTAATTCTCCATCATATTTCTTGTCCTTTTAATGGCTGACAAACAAATATATTGTCAATTATATCTTCATTTATTAAAATGTGAACTAGTTAAAATATTTAGTTCCCTTTTAGATCTAAAATAAGTTTTCTCTTGATGAAGTTGACAGTGTTCTGGTAAGAAGAAATGTGTTTGATTCCCTCCCTGTCTCTGACACATGAATACCATGACTCCAATATCTCAGAGGGGTTGCTGTGTTAGTCTGTAACTTTAAAAACACTTTAAATTTTGGCTGACCTCAAACAATATTTCCTCAGCTCTCATCCCCTAGCATTCTTCCTCTCCTTATGCTACACTGATGACATTTTCATCACATGGACACATGGGAAGGAGACTCTTGAAGAATTCCACAGGTATTTCAATAATTTCCACCCCTCTATCAACCTCAGCCTGGCCCAGTTTGAGCAAGAAATTCACTTCCTTAACACTACAGTACAAATAAATGATGGTCACATAAACACCACTTTGTACTGGAAGACAGCTATTCTTACCTACATGTCTCTAGCTTCTACCCAGTTCATATCACATGATGGATTGACTACAGCGAAGCCCTAAGATACAATCAGATTTGCTCCAATCCCAAAGATGGAGACAAATGCCTACAAGATCTTTATCGGGCATTTTAAAAACTTGGGCAAGTGAGGAAACAGATTGACAGGGAGAGACAAGTTCCCAGAAGTCAACTACTTCAAGACAGGCTCAGCAAAGAAAATAACTCCTACAGCTCCCATGTGACCAAGTGTGCATACCCCGCACTGAAGCAGGTGGGGATAAAACCCTGTGGGCAGAGGAAGTCTTGTGCCCTCATCCACATTGGGCAAGCTCCAAATGCTGAGGTATTATAAAAGGCAGCAGAGCAGCTCATTCTGGGCTGGCTAGCAAAGAAGAAGGACCTCAAGCTGGGGCTCCTGAGCTGCAGTGGGACTCTGACAGTGGGAATCGGAGTCCCAGGAGATGGCCATGACACAACCCTCGTGAAGTCCCAGGGAGAAGCTGCTACCAGAAATCTGGAAGACCCAGCGACTACGTGGAACATTGACCCAACAGAAGCTGTAGGAAGTGACCCAGGGAGGGTGCAGGAGTGGCCTCTCCCACCCTGCTACACTTGGCGTGTTTCAGCCAGATTCCCTGCAGAGGGAATAGTAGACCATTCTGCTGCTCACAGGGCTTTGGGTTGGGACCTGGTGGAGCAGGGTGGGCCTGGGTACCCTTACCAGGGTGCTTGCCCCAACCCAATGGACTCTGGCCTTTAGGCCACACAGCCCTGAACCAAGGGCTGTATATAGATTCGGGCCATTAGACAACAATGCCCTGAATCCAGGGCTATATATAGGCTCTGGTCAATAGGACATACTGCCCTGCGCTAGGGGTCACTAATGGACTCTCTGGGTATGTCTAGACTGCATCCCTCTGTTGGCAGAGGGATGCAGATTAGGCAGGTCGACATTACAAATGAGGCAGGGATTTAAATATCCTGCACCTAATTTGCATAAAAATGGCCGCCGTGTTTTGCTGACTCAGCACTTTGTCGGCAAAAAGCGGCAGTCTAGAGGGGGATCTTTTGAGAAAGAAAGCCTTTTTCGACAGATTCCTTATGCCTCCTGCAAGGATCCTGCAACTACAGGATAGTTTCAGTTTTTCTATGAGTTGTTCAGCAGTTATGTTTTTCTATGAGTTGTTCAGCAGTTATGTTTGTAGGATGTAATGCTTAAAGGGTGTTCAATAGTGCCAAACAAGTTGTGTAATTCAGAGTGCCATTGTAGATAAAATAAATATAGTGCATATATATATGTTTGGGTTTTTACTGATGTCAATTTCAGGCATAAAAATACAAATATACAAAAATATTACATAATATATGTAAATAGAAAAGAGTGGGGAAAATTTTAGTATCCAATATTTTTCTCTACATCTGTTTGACTATCCTCCTTCTGCATTTATGATGACAGAACTCCACACAAAATTGAAGTTTCTGATTTAAAAAAAAAAATAGATATGTGATAATTATCACTACAACTTGTGCTATGTGGACCATTAATTTCAGTTTTAATACATGACAAAAATAATTTAGATGGCCAAAATGAGTGATAATTTGGACATACAAACTATCATTTCTATGTCTAATTTTGTCTTCAGTTATGCTTGCATGTCTTTATGTATTTGTCATTAACTTAGAAATTAATATCTTAAATAACATTAGTTATACATCATTAAATATAAATGGCCTTCTTAATGGATCATGACCATTGCATATATTATATTTATTATTACAGTATGTTTACTCTTTACTTACGATAGATCAAATAGAATTATTATGTGTCTTGTGACTGCTCTGTCTCTCTTTCACTACTTTTTATGTACTTTGGGTGATTGAGAGCATTCACTGGCAAAATAATCACCAGTTTTCATGATTAATAATACATTTGCATACTACCTCCTACTTAGTCTGTTACCAAGAAGAATCTAGCATTTTATCGTATTTATTTATACATTTCTTGACAACATGTTTATATTATATACATATGGAACACAATTATTACAAAGGAGCTATTGCTAATAGTAATTTAATTATTTTAATTAATTAATTAATTGTTATTACCTGCTTTTAAAGGATGTTTAGGTGAACTTTCAAATTCCTGAGTTAAGCTAGGACAGAACATGAAGTACTGCAATATATATAAATCTTAAAATGTGTGTACACTACACTTTTATCCTAAAACTCTGAACTTTCTATTACTATCGCAGCTTCATCGCTGTTAACAATGGTGGGAAATCCTAGGGGGGAAACATATACAGGTTGAACCTCTGAAATCCGGGATTCTCTGGTTTGGCAACATCTGTGGTCCTGCAGAGAGCCCTGGCACCCGCGAGTGCAAACCATCTGGGTGCCCTGTCCCTGGGAAGCCCTGGCTGGGTGGGGCAGTAGTCAGGCAGCCAGCAGCAAAAGTGGGGCAGCCAGCAAGCCCCATCCTCGGGGATTCCTGGTTGGGCAGGAGAGCCCAAGTCCAAGCCCTGCAGGCTGGGGCCCAGTGGCAGTGGGGCCGGAGCAGAGTCAGGTACAGGGAGGGGGAGCATCCTGGGAGGTCGGTGGTAGGGCATCTCCCCATATCAGTCAAATTCCCTCATTCGAGATGGGTCAGGTCCCAATGGTGCCAGACAAGGGAGGTCCAACCTGTAGTGTATTTATGGCCCTGAGTGATAGGACAACATAGATTACTGAGTCATCTACACCATCTTTCAAACAGAGCGTGGGAACCATGGTTAAATTCAGTTTCAAAAAGGTTGTAGATAAACCAGGTTCTAACACAGAGTTTGGCTCTGTCCAAAGTGACCAGCTAGCCACTTTAGAATTGTTTGAAGAGCTAGTCTACCTAAGCTACCTGTCAGTACATTTCTTTGGCTAAAACAAAATGGGAGCCCAAGGACATAATGGTAGCTCAATTATTTAGTCTTTCAATTTATATTCAGAGATGTTATTTGTAATGCTGTGGGTTTTTTCAGTTAGTGGAATTACTTAACAACTCTGCTTATATATGGTCTAGATAACAGTTTTGACAAATTAATACTCAGGCATTAAATTATTATATCAACAAATCTTGGCAATGGAAAAATATTGTCAATGACTAAGGTCAGTTTTATACCTTACATATTTAGAACCAAAATAGACTAAACACTAGAAAATATCATATTTATTTAAATGTATCAAACATTTTCCCCAAAATCCTTAACTGTGTGTACATAATACTATTCATAAAAATGAAAATCTGAACCACAGATTCTTCAATACTGAATGTCTAAGGGATGTGGTTCAAATGTTCTTCTTTGTTCCAGCTAATGAAGGCTAAGAAACCTTTTTATTATAACTGCACAATCATAATGTGCTTTGAAAATGAAAGTGAACTCCTTTCAATTATTATGTGGTCCAAAGGTTTGCGCATACAACATTTACTTTTCAGATTCAATAATGCTGAACATGAGGAAAAATAAAAATAAAATAAATTATGCAGAAATGGCACTACTGCAGGACTAAATGATGGAATAATAATGCCAATGGAAGACTGCATATACTTAAATCTTCCAACGTAGGCATTAAGAATCTAATGATATTCAATTTTTATGCCTTCTAAGTCCATTCCTCTGCTTTGGAGTAATAGCTGACAGCCTCTTCCCCCATTTAACCAGTAGATCAGTTTAAAATTTCCTAACTGGTTTTGCATAGAGACTTCCTTATTATGTTCCTGATTCTAAAGATGTTTTCACGTTACATGTAGACTGCAAATCTATGATGTCACAGTACACTTGGTACATGAAGAAAACCAACATGTCCACATCTACATCAATCCCAATCTAGTCTTTACTCCAACTAGCTCTCTTAGGATCAACAAATAAACCCTATCCACAACCCACTTTAATGGAAGACCAAGTCTGCAGCAAGGTTCAAGTTGAGGTAGGTTCTATTTGTACTACAACTAGAACCAAATCTGGGGTTCTAGTTATGACATTGTTGAAATTTTTAGAGTAGAAAGAGCATGACTGTGTTCCCTTAACCAGTCTAAAGCATTGTACAACATAGGAAACTATGAAGCCTGGGGACTCAGACCTTTTGGAGGATAACAGAATGCTGTCAGGACACGTTTGGCTTGGAAGTTATGCTGCTAGTTAGCGGCTCAAACATCTTAATCCATATTTTAGAAACCTGCACTCCATATCTGAGGGGAAAACTCATC
This sequence comes from Rafetus swinhoei, assembly GCA_019425775.1. Classification (NCBI taxonomy): domain Eukaryota; kingdom Metazoa; phylum Chordata; order Testudines; family Trionychidae; genus Rafetus; species Rafetus swinhoei. The sequence continues at coordinate 47,605,433 of CM033449.1, forward strand.
ACAGAAGGTATGTAATGTAATTTAGTGCAACTGATATTTTGATTCTATTCAATAAGTGCGCTGACATTTTTGGTATTATTTTAAAATCTGTTGTGTCTAATGGTGTGAACAGAGAAGTACTACATTTTTCATGGAAAGCTACAAGGGTTTCTTGAAACCTTGGAAAACAGCAGGCTGCATCTCTGTTTCTCATCACCATCTGTTCTTTTGGTTTGAAATGATTTGTAGGAGTTGAAATATTCAGTTTTTTACTATTGATATAAAGAAGAGGCGACAGTTCTATACGGGCAGTATGTGAATAGAAGACAATGGACTGTAAGCACATGCCTTATGAGATTCTGATAAATTTGTCTTTATTTCAGCTAAACATATTCAGAGTAGCTACTTTCAATGCCTGACCATGCCTCAAGGTGACAAATTTTTCATGTAAAATCTTTCCAGTGCTCTTCTGAATTATGTTGTGGAATGAAGAACTCCCAGGAGGAAAAGTTGCAGAACAAGGTTCCTAAATATGCTTAGAACATGCTTGTAAAATGTCTCTTGCAGTCCCCTTTAATGAGTAGTTCATACAAGATATATTGTTGATATCAATGTATGGGATCATGACTTTCAGTCAAGTGGTAGATGTCTGTGCTTTGGTGCTGAAGGACTGAGGTTCAAACTCTGCTCACGTCTTGTGATGGGGACCACTTCATGTGTGTTCCCACATTACTTAACTGTTGCAAACTTTATAGCAAGATAAAAAACAACAAATAGTCTTGCAGCACCTGAGGGTATGTCTACACTAGCCCCCTAGTTCGAACTAGGGAGGCTAATGTAGGCATTCGAAGTTGAAAATCAAGCCCGGGATTTAAATATCCCGCTCTTGATTTACATCTTCCCGGCCGGTCGCCATTTTTGAAATTTACAAGTCCGGACTAACTGCCCGCGTCTACACGCGGCAGGGACCTGGTAGTTTGAATTAAAGCCCCTAGTTCGAACTACCTGTTAAACCTCCTTGCAGGAGGAATGGTGATTTTTTGCACCAAAATATTTGCACCAAAAATGGTGACCGGCCGGGAAGATGCAAATCAAGCGCGGGATATTTAAATCCCGGGCTTGATTTGCAACTTCAAATGCCTACATTAGCCTCCCTAGTTCGAACTAGGGGGCTAGTGTAGACATACCCTGAGAGACTAACAAAAAATGTGGATGGTATCATGAGCTTTTATGGGCTGCGCCCACCAAAGCTCATAATACCAACTACATTTTTTGTAAGTCACTAAGGTGCTGCAAGACTACTTGTTTTTTTTTTAAGTTTATTCAGTTACAGACTAACATGGCTACCCCTCTGAAACTTTTATAGCAGCAAGTTTCCTCATTCCTTATTTCTTTTTCAATCTCTTTTTTCTGTTCTTAAGGAAACTTGAACAAAATGCTGCGTGTTTTATGCACAGCACATTGTCTGAAGATAAAATGACTGCATTAAACAGTTGTCGTACTTAGTGGCAGATGCTGTTTATAGCTGCAAAGTATACTAGAGAGAAATAGCTCACATCCAGTGTTAACAGTAATTGAAACATCATGTGTTTTAAATTAGACATACATAATATGTAATGTGTTACACATTGAAGAGATTATGAAAACCTAATCTAATCTCTTGATAAATGAATTCTTCACCTACTGAAAACAACCTGTAATAGGATGGTTGGTTCTACACAAGACTAAGTGAAACACCTACAGTACACACCATTAATTCTTCTATTGCAGTTACACAGATATTATTATTGTCATTGTTAAATGAATGTCTGGTTGGATGAGTGGATTTTTGGGTGGCTGTTATATATTTACATTTTATCAGGAACTGGCCTAGCATTCTGGCAATGTAGAGATCTGTTCCCTTAGGCAGCAGGTAGGAAAAAATTGCATCACATTTTAGTGATCCCATCCTGATAACTGAGTGAGCAGTGTCCAACTCTCCTTTTCCCAGAGCAGAATCCTGTGTTGAGGAGCTGTGTGGGTTGGGATGAAGGGAGGAAGAATACATGTAGTGTCTTTCCCCAAATTATGAGGATCCCACCACATCTGTCTGCTTCCATTGAAATAGAAACCTTGAAAAATCTTCATATTACCAGTGTAAACATTATTCAAACTAGTAATTCCAAAAAAATCAGATCTGTTTAATGCTATGTTATAAAACATAGCAAAGCTGTTAAAAAGCTGAATATTTGTGGCTTTAAATACAACTCAAATGTTAAAATGTGTTGAGAGGAAGAGAGTTAATAAAGTGTCTATATTCACTGCTGGGCTAAAAGGAACACAAGCCAGGAGAATGTGGCGAGGATCAGCTCATTGAATCATTAGGGAGAAAAACAGAAATTACAAAAGGGAGTGCTTGAGAATCATTCTGCCTCAGAATTTAACCTACATCTGGGCACCCCACCTCCATGGGATGAATGGAGGTTGATGTGTTTTTTTTTTAATTCTTTTTCCTACTGAAGTTGGGCTGCCAGGGTATGTCTACACTAGGAAATTATTTCAAAATAACTTATTTTGAAACAATAATTCCTGAAATAACTTTCAAAATTGCATGCCCATATACTACAGGAAAGTCTCAAAATTAGTCCAAGGCAGGCTCCCTTAAATGTGGACATGCTATATCAACTTAGAGTGCTAGGAAGCACTGGGGAGTAATTACATTGAATGACTCTGGGGAGTAGTTATTTCAAAACAGCAGCAGTGGAGCATCCACACTACCACTATTTCAGAACAACTATTCTAAAATAAATATTATTTCTCGTGGAAAGCAGGAGTTATTATTTAAAAATAATGGACTTGGTAGTATGGACACTCCACTTGTTATTTTGAAATAAGGGGAGTTATTTCAAAATAACTCCATAGTGTAGACCAGGGCCCAATTTACTTGGGTAAGGCCATGATGGGATCTGCAGTGTAAAGCACAAGTGGACTAGCCTTTGTCTTCATGGCTCCTCACATGCATATTCAATAAACTACAAATACTAATTGGAAATATGTAATTCACAATGTGTTGTAATGTTTTAGATGTTCTCATACTGTACATAGCTGCCGATAAACAAACTAGCATGGGGAAAAATTGATATAAGCAAGGTTACTAAAAGGTTACTACCAAGGATAGCTGGAATTCAGAGTTAAAAATGGATTAATGTGTTTTTGGTTTATTCTAATTCATGATTTTTAGGCCTTTTTTCCTAATCAGAAAATGCACAGAGTCATCTTGGCTTCATCAGCTGTTTGCTTTGGAAGTGCTCACCTGACTGGCTTTATGAGGCAATAAGGCTACTCAATGGTACAAATATTTGCCAAAGGTGAGCAGTAGGCTAGTGCTATTTCTCCATCACTCTTTAGGTTAAACAGTCACCAAGCTTCTTGGAATAGTTGAAGCTTCACTGTAAATTCTAACCTAATTGGCAGTTCAGTCTTCATGAAAAGTGGAAATCATTAATTCACATTCCCTTTCTCGAAACAAGCTGCTTTAATAGTATTAAAAAAAGTAAAACTGCAGAAAAATCCTATATTGATGTCTAGGATAATCACAAATTACTCAAGAGATCTGTCACGGTTAGGAGAAATCATTGCCTCTACACAAAAAGAAATGGCAGAGCAGAATTCAGAATATTTGCATACAATTAAATCTTAAAATACAGTTGATGTATTACATGTTGGCAGGTCAGAGGGCAGGAGAAAGTCATTATATCATCTCATTCCTCTACTGTGTTATCAGATTGAAAAATATCTCTTTGCAGTCATGGCAGATACAAGAGACTAGGTTAAAATTGGCAACGGAAGTGAGAAATTCTACTGGCATGATTCCATGCAACAATCTGCCTTCAGCCGCTGCTTTCACCTTGGAATTTTGCCTTTTGATGCTATTTTTATTCATCTCTGGGAACTGACATTTGTTCTGCTTCTAATACATGAGTGAGTGAGTATTCTTCCAAAGAAAGTTAAGCAAGCCTGATGACTTAGCTGAAACATGGTTTGTTGCTACATGAAATAAGACTTTAACTCCCCTGCACAATGTCTCTCCCCGACAGTGTGTCTCTTATACAGCCATGAGCTAGCTCTTTTCCCTTATATACCCAGGAGCAACACTCTGTCAACCAGGGGATAATGCCTAATTTTTTCATAGAAATACAGGTGAATAATTGTTTTGAGATGAGGTTAATGGAGTGATAGGGGAATCCCTCTTAGGGTACATCTAGACTGCCACATCCAGGGAATGTGTTTGCTCATCCGCTTTTTTTTGCAGAAGAGCAAACAAGCTCTTCCAGGGAGCCCTGTATACCTTGTTCTACGAGGAATAAGGGCTCCTCCGAAAGAGGAGGCTTTTCTGCCATTTGGCTCTGTCGAGATGGGGCCAAATGGTGGAAAAGTCTCTTCTGGAAAAGCAATCGGAAAAAACTACGCAAATTGCAGAGCATAATTTGCGTCGCTTTTTCCGAAAAACGGCAACAGTGTAGACCAGGCCTTACTAAAGATGTGAATCCCCTTCTCTGATATAAGGGTTTACCTGAACCACCCACTGTTGGTTTTTCTTTTAGTGACACTGAAGCATATGGAGGAATTCCTCCTCCTGGATATTGCCTACCTAGCCAGTTACATCCAAACATGAGAAGTCTTGTTACATGGCAGCATGAAAAGCATCTATGAGTACTTAGACCATTTGGTTTGCACTTAGTTTTAGCTCACTTAGATGACATATTATTCCTGGAATACTCAGTAGTAGATGGAGAAATATAAGGTATGAAAAATGTCTATTCATCCAACATCTAGGGAAAAAGCACATTATTATAGCCTCAAGATATATGAAAGTCTCAAGAATAAATGCAGTGGTATGGATAGACACTTCTTGGACTGAGCCATCAATCGATGGATCTCATCTTCTATGACGCCATTGGTGAGTGACTAAACCAATCCTTGATCAGCAGAGCCAATCACAGATGTCACATAAAAAGCCGCCATACATGCAGGCGCTGTATGTTCTTTTTGGATCCTGCACTTTTCCTGCAATGCCAGGATACACTGACTCTCAAAGCAATTCAGAGCCTGTACAATGGTTTGTCGCCAGGACAATCTGTCCCAAACTAGTTTCCAGATCATTGGGAGATATGCCGCATGACTTCATATTGGCCTTTAAGATGTCTTTATAGTGCTTATACTGACCACCGATAGAGTGCTTTCCATGAGCAAGCTGGCCATAGACACAACACAATTAAACCATAATGTTCACTGGACACCGTATATAATAATTGCAAAAAGTGTTTGTCCAGAAGTGCAAGTGTTTGCCTATTTGTTCATTACTAAGATGAGAGAGAGAAAATGCAGCAGCAATTAACAGAAATTGGGCTGAGCAAGCCTGGCAAGAGGGCATAGCTACTGCCTCCCACTGGAGAGAAGCAAGGGCCCAAGTTAGAAAGCATAGCAATAGGACACAGAACACAAAAGAAATAACCCAAGAAAATGAACAGGACACAGTAAAACACAGTCCACCACCATCTTCTCTCTTTACAAACAAGGCAAAAGCAAAAACCTCCAGGTCACAGATTACACATCTATTTGCCCAGCCAATAGAGTGAGTCAGTGGCAAAAAAACCCAGGGCATTCCGACTCCTACTCACATACTTTATTTCTTTAAATGCTAATGTTTATGGGCCTGTGAGACCCTGTGATCTCAAGATCAAAGGGTATGGGAAACCAGCAAATTCAAAGGTCTGAAGAGGAATTAAATTGATCAAGATCAAGCTAAATCAATCTTCTGGTTTACTTATAGGGAGACACAGTTATTGCCAGTGTTTATGGTATCATCAGAGTTATTACTTGCGTATGTACTCTTCAAGCCTATCTAACTGTAATTTTTTGTAGGTTTCTGACATCTTTTTTAACACATTGAAGCAGCAGAAAACAGACATCTTTGATATTTACCCCAACATCAACTAGATTTTTCCAATCCATTAAACCATAGTAAATTATCTTAATAAAATCATAATAACAAGTTCAAGGCTGTTCCTCAAAAGGGTTTCAACTGTCCTAGTCCTAAAATGCAACCATTATCCATTCAGATAAGATAATAAATCTGGGGTTAATCTTGAACATTTATTACTTCGTCAGAGATCAAATGTAGAAATCAATAGCTTTGTTATAAAGGATTAATTCACAAACAGGAAAAACTGTAATTGTATTATTACATCCACTCTAATATATTGTGATGAGTTTCTTCTTGAAAGCTGGATATGACATACACTGAATCAGCAATTAAGAGAGTATTTATTAGTAGCAGTTCAACTGTGGTCCTATTAATGTTGGAGCAGGATGAATTCATCCTCTTAATCACTTATACTCCCAAAACTATTCATCAGACCTTGCTACTCAAATTCATTCTTCACAGCCAAGTGACATTTAGCTCCCTGAAAGCATCAGTCATCAAAAAATGCTCCTAGCAGAAGTCACACATGCTTTAGAAAAACAGAAATTTCAGTTTCAGAGGGGTAGCTGTGTTAGTCTGTAATGGAAAAAACTCAAAACAACAAATAGTCCTGCAGCACCTTAGAGACTAATAAAAACTACAGAGAAAATAGCAGAGAAAGAGAGGGGATGGGAAGGGAAAGAGAAAAGGAGGCTGCCAGACAAGTCACCAACACCAGATTCTAAAGGCTTCTCTCCTCTGATCCCACTAAAGAATACCAAAAAAACCCAAAACCAAACCCACACACCCTAAACCACCTGCTCATGAAACTTCCTGCTACAACTCAGGACCAAATTTATACAGACATACCCCCAAATACCAGACCAGGAGTTTTCTACCTGGTAGTCAAGATCAGGGCTATAACACAGTCGAGTGAGGCACTTGCCTTGGGTGCATAGTTGAGGGGGCACAGAAAAATAATATAGAAAACTAATTATTTTAAGACAGCTACTTATTTTAAGACAGTGCCGCTTCCTTCCCCCACCCATTAGCATTGGCCAGCCCGCAGTTTACATGGCAGGCTGCACATAGTCACTCCACAATCCAACAGTCACCAGCTCTGGTGGCTGCCCAGTACATCAGCTGCTTCCGAGTGGCACGGGAGGCTGGGCACCGGCTAAGCTGTGCCAAGCGCCACCTTAAAGTGCCCTAGCACAGTTCCCAGGTGCGAGGTGCGGGGCTGGGGGAGAAGGGGCTCAGATTGCCCTGCACAGGGGCAGAGGTGCAGAGGGTGAGGTGGGGGTGTCAGGCTGGGAGCCAGGACTCCTGGGTCTTGCCTCACCTCTGCCAGGGAAGTGGCCCTAGGTATGTGATTAGAGCTGGGGATCTGGAGCTATGATCCCTGAGTTCTATGAGTCAGGGTCCAGACCCTTATCCTGTTGGAGTCATGGTTTCCCCTCCAAAAACTGAATCCCATGCTTCGAATGTGCTACACAAACCAAGGGGACAAGGCAGTGACTGTGGCTTCTTGAGAAATAATTTTAGTAAACTAAAATTAATTAAGAAATACCTTGACATGGGTCAAGAGAGATTATCAAATATGTCCATCTTATCAATAGAACACGAGGTAGAGAATAATATTAATTTCAACGCAATTATTGATGAGTTTGCCTCATTAAAAGCACGCAAAGTGCAACCTAATAGTACCTGACATGGTGATATTTTATAATTATATGTGTATATGTATTAGTTGATTGTTTATGCAGATCTCATAACTATAATAAATAAATGTTGAATTTTTATTTTATTTTATTATTGTTATTTATGTATTTTCCCTTTTTCTATGAAATAACTACTATGAATATATACACATGAGGGGGCGCAATTTTATATTCTTGCCTCAGATGCAAAATTAGCTAGTTACGGCACAGCTCAAGATCCACAAACCTGGAAATCCCGGACAACCCATCATTGGCACATTCACAGCAGGATTATCTGGTTATATTGACTCTCACCTCTGATCCCATGCTGCCAGCACACCTAGCTAACTTTGAGACACCACCGACTTCCTGAGGAAACTACAGAACATCAGTAATCTTCCTGAAAACACCATCCTGGCCACCATGGATGTAGAAGCTCTTTACTCCAACATTCCAGACGATGATGGATTACTGACTGTCAGGAACACTATCCCTGATGACACCACTGCACACCTGGTTACAGAGCTCTGTGCCTTTGTCCTTACCCACAACTACTTCCGATTCAGAGACAATTTGGGGACAATTTATATCTTCAAGTCAGCGGCACAGCTATGGGCACCAGCATGGCTCCACAATATGCCAACATCTTTATGGCTGATCTTGAACATTTCCTCAGCTCTTGCCCCCTAGCACTTTTACTCTACTTACACTACATTGATGACATTTTCATCATATCGACCCACGGGAAGGGGACCCTTGAAAAATTCCACAGGGATTTCAACAACTTCTACCACACCATCAACCTTAGCCTGGACCAGTCCACACAAGAGATCCACTTCCTTGACACTACAGTACAATTAAATGATGGCCACATTTCCACCACCTTATACCGGAAACCTGTTGATCATTACACTTACCTACATGCCTCTAGCTTCCATCCAAGACACATTTCCCTAGCAATTGTTTATAGCCAGGACCTAAGATACAACTGGATTTGCTCCAATCCCACAGACAGAGACAAAAACCTGTCTGTGATGCAGGCAGGATGCAGGATTTATCAAGCAATCTTAAAACTTAAATACCCACCAGGGAAGTGAAAAAACAGATTGACAGAGCCAGATGAGTACCCAAGCATCAGCTTCTTCAAGATAGGCCCAACAGCAGAACACCACTGGTCATCACCTATAGGCCCCAATTTAAACCCTTCCAGCACATTATCAACAATCGACAACCTTTCCTGGAAAATGACCCCTAACTTACACAAGCCTTGGGGGACAGGCCAATCTTCAGCTACACACAACCTCCTAACCTGAAACAAATTCTTTCCAGCAATCACACAGCACATCTCCATCATTCTCACCTAGGAACCGACCCCTGCAATAAACTCTGGTGCCAATTCTGTCCTCAAATCTATACAGCGACATTATCACAGGACCTAACCACATAAGTCATCATCTCAGAAGCTCATATAACTGCATATTCACCAATGTGATCTATGCCATCAAGTGTCAGCAATGCCCCTCTGCCATGTATATGGGCCAAACTGGAAAGTCTCTAAGGGTATGTCTGCACTACAGCGCTAATTCAAACTAACTTATTTCGAATTAGTTAATTCGAAATAAGCTAATTCGAAATAACGCATCTAGACCCAAAAATTAATTCGAATTAGCGTTTTGCTAATTCGAAATAGCGCGTCCACACTGATTAGACGCTGGGTTGCATTTAAGGGCAGCTGAAACAGGTTCCAGCAGGGCATCAGGTCAGTAGTTGCTTTGTGTGGCTGCTGTCTGAGGCTATCTGAGGCTCGTGCTTAAAGGAACCCCCCGGACAGCCAGTTCTCACCTTTTTCGCTTGCTTCCTCGCCGAGGACAGCAAAGTGTTTTCCTCTCTGCCTGCCTGTGTCAGTGGTTCCCATTGGGGATGCCGCCGCAGTTGGCACCATGGAGCCAGAGCTTGCCCTGGGCATTCTGCTCCAGTTTTTGGATTTGCTGCTGTAAGGCTGCCAGCAATGGCTGGAGGCTGCCTGGCACCATCTGGCACACGTCAGCCCCCTCCCCCTCCCGCTGGCCTCCCTTGGGGCCGTGGAGGAGCCGCAGCAGCACCTGGATGCCAGCGTGCCCCGCCGCATCTGGCATCTGGACACCAGCAGTGACTGGTGGGACCACATCGTCCTGGAGCGCTGGGGAGACCAACAGTGGACCCAGAACTTCAGGATGAAGAAGGACCCCTTCCTGGAGCTCTGCGAGTGGCTCGCCCCTGCTCTGCAGTGACGGGACACTCGCATGAGGCCCGCCATCCCCCTCCAGAAGCGTGTGGCCATCGCCTTGTAGAAGCTCTCCACTCCAGACACTACCGATCCGTCGGGAACCAGTTCGGCATGGGGAAATCCACCGTCGGAGAAGTGCTCATGCAGGTACGGCACTCACCGGCCACTGGGCCGGGGGGGAGGAGGACTGCAAGGAGAGGATGGGCCGCCCCAGGGAAAACGGGGTGGGGGAGGAGGCGAAAGTGCTCCACACGGGAGGGTTTGGTCTGTCCCGGCCGTACTACACGTCGACCGCAGCGGCCAGGATCGCAGCGGGGGTTGCTTCTGGGAGTGGGGCGCGGGGCAGTGCCAGGGAACCAACACTCCCAGCCACCCGGGCACCCCAGTGAGTCGCGGTTTGCTGTGTCTCTCTGCAGGTGGTCAAGGCCATCAAAAGGGTGCTGCTCCACAGGGTGGTCCGCCTCGCTGACCCAGACACGGTCATCCAGGGGTTCGGCGCCCTCGGCTTCCCCAACTGCGGGGGGTCCATCAACAGGACGCACATCCCCATCCATGCCCCGGAACACCAGGCCTCCCAGTATATCAACCGCAAGGGGTACTTCTCCGTCCTCCTGCAGGCCGTGTCTGACCACCGGGGCCAGTTCACGGACATTAATGTGGGCTGGTCCGGCAAGGCACACGACGCCAGGGTGTTCCGGAACTCCTCCATGTGCCAGAGGCTGCATGCTGGGACCTTCTTCCCCGACCGCCACATCAGGGTCGGGGACGTGGACATGCCCGTCTGCCTGGTGGGGGATGCGGCCTACTCCCTACAGCCCTGGCTAATGAAGCCCTACATGGGACACCTCAACCCCTCCTGGCAGGCCTTCATTGCCAGGCTCACCAGGGCCTGAATCGTGGTGGAGGGGGCCTTTGGATGCCTGAAAGCACGCTTTAGGTGCCTCGTCACCTGCCTCGACCTCGCCGAGCACAATATCCCTCCCATGGTGGCAGCATGTTGTGTGCTGCACAATTTATGTGAGCGGAAGGGGGAGGCTTTCCTGCCAGCCTGGATGGCTGAGGCTGACCGCATGGCTGGCCAGTACACGCAGCCCCACACCGCCGCCATCCGGGAGGCCCAGCGGGGGGCCATCCAGATCCGGGAAGCCCTGCGGGAGAGCTTCCAGGTGGAGGAGGACTGAACTTTCCCTGCATGCCCCACTGGGGCCTTCTTCCACCCTCCTCCTTCCCTTTCCCTCCCTAACCCCCTTCCTAATGTCAAATAAACACACCTGTTTTGGCAAAAATCTCTTTTATTTTACATAACTGGGGTGGGGAGGAGGAATGAGGGTGGGAGAGGGAGGGGGAAACCTGGGAGGAGGAGCTGGAAGGGGAGGAAGGGAAGGAAAGCTCAGGGTTAGGGGTCTTGCTGGCTCTCCGTCTCGCAGCACTGCGGGTGCGGGGCGTCGGGGAGTGGGTGTGGAGGGTGGGGCAGGAGGGACGGGGTGCAGAGGAAGTGGGGGGGGGAGCAGGGGTGGGAGGAGGAGCGACAGCTGGGAGGCCGCAGTGGCTGGAGCAGGAGGAGGCAGAAACCTGTCCACCAGGGTCTGGAGGTGACCTCAGAGGGCACGGCACTGATCCTCCAGCGCCTCCAAGCTCCACTGCCACAGCCGCAGGTCCTCCCGGACCCAGTGCTCCTGGGTGCGGAGCTGCTGCCCCAGTAGCCGCAGGTGCCGCCACTGGTAGTCCTCCAGGTTCCTGGTGCACCTGCTGGCCCGGGTGCGGGTGGCGGTTGCAGGCGGGGTGGTACGCCCTGCAGTCCCAGGTGCTGCGGCTGTGGTGAAACAAGAGCAGTGGTCAGTTCTCCCTGGGGACACGGTGGGTGAAACCCAGCCCCCTTCTGTAAGGCGAGGTCAGCTTGTGGGGAACAGGCCAGGGCCCCTGCATGACACCCAGCTGCTGCTCCGTGGTGGGCAAGGCCCAGGCGTACGGTCCCTGGGCTCCCTCTCAACTCCCCCCCCATACACATAAGGGGAGCATGATGGCACTCACATGTGGAGCCCTCCCCGGCCTCAGATGACACAGCAGATGTGCTCTGTGGGATGACTCAGGGGTCCTGGGTCCTGGGCAGGCTCCCTGCAGGCTCCTGTGGCTTCTGGCTCTCGGCGTCCTCCTCTTCCTCCATTTCTGCCCCGGGGTTGACCACCACCCGGGGGGCATGGACTTCGTGAGCCCCCAGGATGTGGTCCAGGGCCTCAAAGTGAGGGCAGGCTTCTGGGTCGGCCCCTGCTAGGGGAGGCCCTGGAGTAGGCCTGCCGCAGGTCCTTAATTTTTCTGCGGACCTGCTCCTGGGTCTGCATGTGGCTTCTGGTGGCCAGGCTGGCAGCCATGCGGCTGTAGACGGCCGCATTCCTGTGCCTAGTGTGGAGATCGTGGACATTGGAGGCCTCGACCGAAACCTCGATGAGGTCCACGATCTCCACACTAGACCAGGTGGGCACCCGCCTTTTTGCGGCTCCTGGGAGGCTCCTGGGAGCCGCCAGCCTGGTCCTGGGAAGAGGTGGAGGGCTGGGTGACAGCGGGTGGCTGGCTCATCTCGTGCCAGGTGCAGGATCTGCTGGCTGGATGCTGGCAGGCTTGCAACTGGCACAAGAACTGTAGCCAGACCGTGCCCCTTTAAGGGCTCTGGGGCCGGGAGGGGGGCAGAAGAGTTTCCCTGGTTTGGCCCAGAGTGGCCACCAGGGCAACCTGGGAAGGGCTAGCCTCCAGCTAGTTCGAATTAAGTGGCTACACAGCCCTTAATTCGAACTACTTAATTCGAACTAGGTGTTACTCCTCATAGAATGAGGTTTACCTAGTTCGAATTAAGCGCTCCATTATTTCTAATTAAATTTGAACTAGCAGTTTGCATGTATAGCTGCTATTAAAGTTAATTCGAACTAACGGTTGTTAGTTCGAATTAACTTTGTAGAGTAGATATACCCTAAGGGTGTGTCTACACAGCAAAGTTATTTCAAAATAATAGCCCTGTGTAGATTCTAAGTTTCCTAGAATCTACACAGCCAAACCGCTATTTCAAAATAAATTCAAAATAGCGGAGAGCTTATTTCGAATTTGGTAAACCTCATTCTACGAGGAATAACGCCAAATTTGAAATAGCTATTTTGAAATAAGTTCTCTGTAGACACTTAATTCGAAATAGGGGGCCTCCAGCCTTCCCAGGGTGCCCTGGTGGCCACTCCAGCCTCAACCAAGAACACTTCTCTCCCTCCCCCCCCTCTCCCCGGAGCCCTTAAAGGGGTAGACTCTGGCCACAGTTCCTGTGCCAGCTCCAAGCCTGCCAGCCCAGAGCCAGTAGTCACTGCCCCTGACCCAGTGGCCCCAAAACATGAGCCAGCAAGCCACTGGCAGCCAGCCCTCCACTGCTCCCTAGGACCAGTCTGCCAGCTTCCAGGAGCCTGCCAGGGCCCGGAGAAGGCGGGCACCTTCCTGGTCCAGGGCAGAGATCATGGACCTTATTCAGGTTTGTGTGGGGATGCCCCCCCATGATCTCCGCACTAGATGGAGGAACGCGGCCATCTATGGCAGGATAGCTGCCAGCCTGGCCACCAAAGTCCACATGCGAACCCCGGAGCAGGTTTGCATGACAATCAAGTTGGTCCGGCAAGACCCCCAACTCGGAGTCCTGAGCTTCCCCTCCCCTTCTTCCCCTTGCTCCCCCCTTCTAGCTCCCTCCTCCCAGGTTTCCCCTCCCCTCTCCCACTCTCTCTTCTCCCCTCTCCTGCCTCCTTTCCCCAGTCTCACCAGAGTTTCATTCCCTCCCCCCTAGTTTTGTTTAATAAAGAGATTTTGTGTTCATGAAAATAAGTGTATTTTATTTGACATCAGGAAGGGGGGGTTAGGAAGGGGTAAGTGGAAGGACGTGAGGGAGGAATGAGGTACAAGCCCCCACAGGGAGGCTCTTAGTGCTCCTCAGGGTGGAAGCTCTTCCGCAGGGCCTCCTGGATACTGACAGCCCCCTGATGGACCTCCCGGATGGCAGCCTGCAGAAAGTGCAACCAGGCTCGCAGCAATGCATCCAAGAGAAGCACCAGAGTGACTAGGGGCAGCTCTGGCTCCATGTTGCAGAGTGCTGTGGTGTCCCGATTGAGGGACCCAGAGCACACAGAGACAAAATGCTTTGCTGTCCCTCATCGAGGTAGACAAGCAAGCAGGGAAACCTGAGAACCGGCTGTCTGGGGGTTCCCTTTAAGCACAGACCTCAGATAGCCTCAGGCAGCAGCCACACAAATAAACTCCTGACCTGATGCCCTGCTGGACCTGGTTTCGGCCGGCCTTCAATGCAATTCAGTGTCCACTCAGTGTGGACGTGCTATTTCGAAATGCATTTTGTGTGTAGATGTGTTATTTCGAAATAAGCTATTTTGAATTAACTGTTTCGAAATAACACTGTAGTGTAGACATACCCTAAGAGAAAGAATTAATGGACACAAATAAAATATTCGAAATGGAAACACACAGAAACCTGTTGAGGAAAATGTTAACTTGCCCAGGCACTCACTAATGGATCTAAAAGTGACTATATTATTACAAAGCAATTTCAAAAACCATCTTGAAAGAAAAGCTGCAGAACTTGGTTTCATTTATATGTTTGACACCTGGAATCTAGGTATGAACAAGGATGTGAACTGGATGGACCACTACATTCCACACCCTAATGACATAAAAAGCTAAGCGCTGAGTACTTAGAGCCCACTTTATTAGCCTTATTTAGCACAGACACTCTAATTGACAATAGTTTCCCCCTTCTCTTTCCCTCCCCATCCCCTCTCTTTCTCTGTTATTTATTTGTTCCCTGGACCCCTTAACTCCATCTGATTAAGTGGGTTGTGCCCATGAAACCATCCACATTTTTTGTTAGTCTCTAAGGTGCTGCAAGACTATTTGTTGTTTTTATTTTTTTTCAGAGGTTTCAGAGGGTTTGTATATTGTATATTTTAAAGCTAGCTTCCTTCCGTCTCCTTTTAACAAGCTAATGTTCCTGTAATTTACATATTATAAACATTATGTACAAGACACATTTATGCTACTCTTATCTGAGGGAAATTTTGCTATAATATTTTTATTTCTGTGTTTTCCTTTTGAAAACCTAAATCTTGATTGCCCAATTTCAATTATTTACAATTATTGTAGAATGATGACAGATTTACGATTGAGGCGAAAAGAAATTTGGTGGTCCTAGCTCTTACCATTTAGGAAGAGCTCTTGATCAAACAGAATAACACAGACAAATTCGCTAAAATAGATAGTAGATGTACACATCTAAAGCTGTGGATGTCTGTGCACAATCTTAAAATCCCCCCACACATGTGCAACTGCCCAGTAATCTAGATGTATTGAGAATAAAATCCATTCCTCCCCCCCCCCTGCTCCCGAGTCGTGCCACTTCCAGAAAAAAAGCCTGGGGAAAAAAAATCAACAAATGTCAGCTTTTTCTCAACAAATATCAGCTCTAGCAGGCTAACAAAATAAGGAAGTTTCAGAGTTGAAGAACCTTCACTGAGAACATTTTGCCTCCACCTCATCCCAATTAAACAGGGACAGTTTGCTCCATCTCCTAAGCTACTCTCAGACACCATCATCACACTGCAGAGACACAGAGACAGAGAGTGCTCCTCTCAGAGAGACTTATTACATAAACTAGTTAGCGGATATCTCCAGTGAAGATGACCAACAGCCTAGTGCCCCTGTGCCCCTGCCTCCCAATGTCCTCTCAAAGGGTGCATCTACACAGCACAGTTATTTTGAAATAACAATGCAAGCATCTACACAGCAATTAAAATAAATTTGAAATAACAGACAGCTTATTCTGACATCTATAAACCTCATTCTACGAGGAATAATGGCTATTCCGAAATAGTTATTTTGAAATAGCTGTAGTGTGGATGCTCCACTTCTGCTATTTCAAAATAACTCCTCCCCAGTGCCTCCTGGGGCTCTTAATCGAGATAGCACATCCAATTTTGAGGCTTCCCTGTAATGTAGACGTGCTATTTCAAAATAAACTATTTTGGAGTATTTCTTCCGGAATAGCTTATTTTGAAATAAGTGTGCAGTGTAGACATACCCAAAGAGAAAAGAAGGGGAAAAAAGGAAACCACTCAAAAGTGATATTATCTGCTTATCTGAGGGCTAGATTAAAATACTCATAGTTTGGAGACCCCCAAGAGTTCTTTGCATCCCATCACAATACCTTTAAAAATGATCAAATAAGTGTGTGAGGAAGAAAGAGTTTTGTGTGTTACTCTTGGAGCCTCAGCTGTTGACTGTAACCTGTTTTTGGTTCTGTAATATTATCAGTCAATGAGTTGTGATTAAATTGCAGCACATGATGGTATCCTGAGCTGATGGCCCCTCAGCAGCAGTAGTGAAACTCAGTGCCATGTTTGTTTTAAAGGTCTCTGGCTGCAACTGTTTAACACCAAGCCTTACCGTGAATTAATCAAATCAATTACCTGGATGCCTTGCGTCCTTCTGATATCTTTTCACTGCAGATCTTGAAAGCATATGGCCACACCATTCCCAAGATACCTATGGATGGCAACCCATTCAAGCCACCATCTCCACTGAAGCTCCACCCTATGTAGAGAATCAGGCTCACTTTGTGAGGGTGCCTGTGTGTGGTAGTAGGGTCTGACCCTCATTTCACCTTGGATTCTAGGATAATAGGCCATAACATCTGTACTTGTCCCACAAGGATTCCTGACCAAATTGCTCCATGAGAACTCCCATTGAGAGCATTGTGACAATCCACATAGATATCTAGCTATAGTTTCTGAAAATGACTCTTGTTCCCTATGTGATGAGTCTTGAAAGATGCTCAGAGGAAGGCAAACCTTCACCACTACCATCCCCTTCTTGGTTTAACCAAGCTGCTAGTTTGGCAAAATTCTTCCCTGAGCCAGAAAATGGTGATCTGTCTAGGCCAGAGGAAAATCTGTAGGTGTTACTTGAATCTTTACCATGTCTGTTCCTGCTGTCCAGTCCTGTCTTAATTCCTTCAGAACATTCTGGTCCTGATTGGGTGGACATAGGCAGTGAGAGCCTCACCCAGCGAGAATAGTAGTAATTTATTTATTATATTAACAGGGTGTTTGGGGTTTAGATTAATCCATTTTCTGTCTGGTTCTCTTGTGCCTGTTTATAATGTTCTTAAAATGTTTATTAAAAAAATAACTTGACCTACGTTCCATGGTAAATTCCTAAGCAGGCAGAAGCTATAGGACATAGCAGTGGGAATAAAACTTCAACTGCTGGAGGGAGGTGACTCTTCCTTCCCAAGTTCACCTGGGGCTCAGGCTGCTGGGCTAAAAACTGTGGTGTAGACATTCGAGCTTAGGCTCTGAGACCCTCCCACTTTATGGGGGTTAGCTGATCTGGGCCAGCCACAGCCATGCTATGGGACTTTTATTGCAGTGTAGACATACGCTTAGGTGTCTAGGAAAATTTAACTGTATTCTTAATTTCACTATGAATTTCTTCCAAAATAGATTTTCTTATTAGAGGAAAACAGGTCTTGTGGGTAGCAATTACATTATACTTCTACACACACCCTTCCCGCCAAATAACTACACATGTAATTCATCAGTGTTTCTTTACTCATCTGTTCTATTCCAAAGGGAAACCTCTTGTATATGGAAGCAAGTGGTCACTTATCTGCATACATCAAGCAACAAATCAGCCATTTAAGCTGACTCAGAAGATAAAGCCCTCACTGTATGCCTATGATCAAATGACTTAGGGCTGCCCTAAACCTGCAAAGTTAGTGAGTGGCTCAGGGACTGAAGAGAGTGATTTTAATAATTAGAATCTAAGCACAGATCTATTTGAAGCCAGAAAGACTCGCAATATTTCCCTTTCATTTCCCTTTCATTTTATCCACAGAATTTGCCCATCAGCTCCTCTCTTGCATTATCTCCAGATAACAAAAATATGTCCCTTGTCAACACAGTACAGTGATTAGTTTTGTTGTTGTCTTGCAATCCAGTCCAACCTTAAACAATTGCAAACAAACATACCCACATGTCAATCATTTGAAGCCTGTTGCCATAGATGAATGATGAGCTCTCTGCAAAATTAATTTATGTCTGAGTTCTTCTGCAGGTGTAGGACAGTTAGAAGTATTTGGTTCACCAATATAATTTTTGAAAGCCTCCTAAAAAGAGTTTGATATAATTTATATTATGTTTGAATTGACATATTTCATCTTTCACTCCTTCTACATATCCTACTTATTCAGACTGTTATTGCAGTATCTATGGTACTGTCACACAGAAAGGACCCTGACATGTCAACTTTTATTCCTATGGTGGGTCTAAATCCTTTAACATCTGCAATCTATTATTCAGTTCAACTTATAGTTGCTTGTCTGTTTTGATGTCAATTTTCTTAGTGCTTTGAGGGAAGGAGGGAGGATTTTTGTTTTGTTTTTATCTTCCATCTTGCCACATGTAAATTATGGTCACTTCCAATGTCAGCTTTTCAGTGTGCCCTGACATCCTGGAGAACTGATCTAAATTTTCATTGAATACATAGATGATCACTCTGGTTTCTCCTGACTCCATCTGACTCCATCTGGAAACTGAGGAGGAATAAATGGTTAGTTTTTGCAATGGAAAGAGGTAAATAGCAGAGTCCCTTAAACATCTGCAATGGATCTATTGCTATTAAATATATTAATAAGTGATCTGGAAAAGGCAGTGAACAGTAAGGTAGCAAAATTTGCAGATAATACAAAGTTTCTCAAGATAATTATGTCTAAAGCTCAACTAGTGAAAATGGGTCAAAGTTCCTGAATTGCACAATGATCAGCCACATAAAGAAAAGATGCAAGAAGGAGCTAGAAAAAATAATGTAAATGAATGAATTTAAACAGAAAGGATTTACTAATATCTATTGGAACCATTGCCAACCTTGTGTTGCAGCAGGTTGTTTTCGTCTGTCATAATGCTTCATGCAGTTTTAAGGGTGATGGCATGTAATCAGTAAATAAGAGGAGTGATAGAAATGTAGCTGTGTTAGTCTGGTGTAGCTGAAACAAAATACAGGACTATGTAGCATTTTAAAGACTAACAAGATGGTTTATTAGATGATGAGCTTTCGTGGGCCAGACCCACTTCCTCAGATCAAATAGTGGAAGAAAATAGTCACAACCATATATACCAAAGGATACAATTAAAAAAATGAACACGTATGAAAAGGACAAATCACATTTCAGAACAGAAGGGGATGGGGGGAGGAAGGTAAATGTCTGTGAGCTAATGGTATTAGAGGTGATAATTGGGGAAGCTATCTTTGTAATGGGTAAGATAGTTAGCGTCTTTGTTGAGACCGACGCGTAGAGTGTCGAATTTTAGCATGAATGACAGTTCAGAGGATTCCCTTTCAAGTGCAGATTTAAAAGGCTTCTGAAGCAAGATGCAGGTAATTAAGTCGTTGAGACAGTGTCCTTTCTGGTTGAAATGGCAAGAAACTGTTTTTTCTTTGTGATCCTGTCTAATATCTGTTTTGTGGGCATCGATCACATCTTTATGATCTGGACACATGGCCAAGAAACACTGGAGACATTCCACAGAGATTTCAACAACCTACACCCCACCATCAACCTCAGCCTGGACCATTCTACACGAGAGATCCATTTCCTGGACACCACAGTACAAATCAACAATGGAAAATTAGACACCACCCTCTACAGAAAACCCACTGACTCATACAGTTACCTACATGCTTCCAGCTCCCATCCAGCACACACCATACGATCCATCATCTATAGCCAAGCCCTTCGATACAACCGCATCTGCTCTAATCCCACTGACAGAGACCAGAAACTTCAGGATCTCTACCAAGCATTTATAAACCTCAACTACCCACCCGGAGAAATAAAAAAGCAAATTGAAAGAGCCAGATGAATACCTAGAAACCATCTACTTCAAGACAGACCCAAGAAAACCAACAATAGAACACCACTTGTCATCACCTACAGCCCCAACTTAAACCTGTCCAACACATTATCAATAAACTACAGCCTATACTGGAACAGGATACTAAACTCCGAGAGGCTCTGGGAGACAGACCCATAGTCTCCTATAGACAACCAGCTAACCTCAAGATGATTCTTACCAACAACCACAGGACATACCACACTAATACCAACCCTGGTACCTTCCCTTGCAACAAACCCCGTTGCCAGCTTTGTCCACATATCCATTATTGGACCTAACCAAGTGAGTTATAAGATCAAGAATACATATTCCTGTGCATCCAGAAATATAATTTATGCTATCATGTGCCGAAAGTGTCCGTCTGCTTTGTACATTGGACAAACGTCTCAGACACTTCGCCAAAGGATCAATGCCCACAAAACAGATATTAGACAGGATCACAAAGAAAAAACACTTTCTTGCCATTTCAACCAGAAAGGACACTGTCTCAACGACTTAATTACCTGCATCTTGCTTCAGAAGCCTTTTAAATCTGCACTTGAAAGGGAATCCTCTGAACTGTCATTCATGCTAAAATTCGACACTCTACGCGTCGGTCTCAACAAAGACGCTAACTATCTTACCCATTACAAAGATAGCTTCCCCAATTATCACCTCTAATGCCATTAGCTCACAGACATTTACCTTCCCCCTCCCCGCATCCCCCTTCTGTTCTGAAATGTGATTTGTCCTTTTCATACGTGTTCATTTTTTAAATTGTATCCTTTGGTATATATGGTTGTGACTATTTTCTTCCACTATTTGATCTGAGGAAGTGGGTCTGGCCCACGAAAGCTCATCATCTAATAAACCATCTTGTTAGTCTTTAAAGTGCTACATAGTCCTGTATTTAAATAAGAGGAGGAAACCCAATTACAGCTCTGTGGTCAACTTCTCAGTCCCATGAGTTTTTTGCTGTTTCAATGACGTTGACAACTGCTTTTCATTAATTATGTGATTGTGATAGATGTACAAGCCCCCAGTTGGTGATGGGGACCTCACTGTATTAGGCATTTTACAAACACACAACATAAGAGGACCTCTATCCCAAAGAGCTTACAATGGTAAGCAGTGTTCCCTGTAAGTTGAGTGCTTGGGTGGCCACCTAGGAGAGATTCAGGTGCCATCCAGCTCATTAGCAGAGCACCTACTGTGCCTACAGCCAGAGAATGTGTTGCTATTGATGGTGCACATTCACACATCTCAGTGCACATAACCAAATTTATTCCACACATAGATGGAAAAATTACAGGGAACATTGAATGTAAGTATAACTCAAGGGACAACAGGTGGACACCACAAACACAGCAGGAGAACACGAGACAATAGTTGGACAACAGTAGTTAGCGTGATAGACGTCGTTGTACCACATTAATTGTCTAATCAATGTTAGGTCTTGGTCAATCAACAAGCCAGGAAATGATCTTTGCAGCAGCACTTTGGATGAGTGGGGAAAATGGAACTTATGAAGCCCAGAGAAGAAGAGGCTGTGGTAATTGAGACTCATGGTGATGAATGCCTGGATTAGAGTTTTGGCTATGTGGATGGAGAGGATCATCTGGGTCTTAGAGATGTTGCACAGAAAGTGACAAGATTTAGATGTAGCCTGGATGGGAGGAATAAGAGCAGGGGTGGGGAACCTCAGACCCAGGGGCCGGATGCTGTCCCCTGCTTGTCTGGATCTGCCTCCCCAACCCCCGAGACTTAGCACTCGGGAGCCCGCACTAGTGTTCCAGCCCTCCTGGCACCCATCCACAGGGCTGGAGCACACAAAATCTACTATCCTGGGCCTCCCGAGGCTCTGGTGTGCAAGGGCAATGTGAGGAATGTCTTTCCACTTCTCAGTCATGGGCTTCTCACTTTGCTTCTCACTTGTGTGTGTGGCCCCCAACTGATTTTTCTGTGGGTCAGGAGCCCTCAACACAAAAAAAGTTCCCCACCCTGGACTAGAGAGAAAGCAGTCGAAGAACAATATCCAAGTCATGGTCCTGAGTGATGAAGCTAATGGTAGTGTTTTACTCCATAACTGATAGAGGGAAAAATTGAAAGCTTGTGTTTCCTGTGTTGAGTCTAAAGAATGTGTCAGAGCTGCAGGCCAAGATTTTAATTTGAAAATAAGTATCGATTGGAGATGTAGATCTGCATAAAGATGATAGCCTAAATTGTATTCATGAAGAGATTGTCGAGTAAGAAGTAGATGGAAAAGAAGAAGGAGGCAAAGATGGAGTCCTGTGTAATCCTCATACAAAGTTGGGGGAGCAGGGTAAGGAAAATGAATCCATGAAGGAACAATCCGAGAGCTAGGAGGAGAATCAGAAGATGATAGAGCCCCAGCTGAAGGCGGCAGACATGTTGAAGACAATGAGGATACTGAACATTAGCCAGCAAGATGTCATTAGAGACTTGAGTGAGGGAAGTTTCAGGGAAGTGCAGAGGCAGAAACTGGATTACAGTGGAACTGGAAGAGAGGAAATCCAGGTAGTAAATCATTGTAGACTGTACATTCAATAAGGCAACTCTTAGAGTCTGAATTGTACCCACAAAACACTGAATTGACACTGTATATCAGAGAATCCAAGTTCATCCTTAGCCAGGTGTTAATAACAATTTTTACCCTACATAAGGAGGTGATATGTCCATATCCCTGGTTTTTGAAAAGGGATAATAATAATTAACCTGTTATAGATAAATGGGCTGTCTGCTTTTAGGAAAGCAACTGAGCTAATGTGTAATTCCCTTCTATTCCTTCATTTACACAGTGGGGGATATTTATGTCACTGATTTTCATGGCTGAAGTCTAAGATGCAAGATTTAATACAAATATATGTATTGTTCATGGGTGACTTCTCTGTTATATAAATGTGACTTTAACATTGGCATCTCTGTTGAGTGTAGCTTTGGCAAAGAGAGTTTGGATGGTTTCAAGTTATGTAGGGCTTTGTAGGGCAAAACTGAAAACTTAAAATCTATCTGGAAGCTTCCTGGTAACCAGTGCAGATCTTGGAACAAATGTCATGTCTTCTTTATAAGACTACTGTGGTTCTAGCCTGTCTGTGTCTCAGTTTTCCTTCTCACAGGATGGATCTTCCCACTTTGCAGCCTGGTTTGGTTGACAGTGACTTGAGTATAGTGACTTGGTCAGAAGGCCAAGTCATAAAAAAGTTCATCCTTTCAAGGGCATCAAAGTCTAACTTAAAACACAAAACAATCTTCTGTCTTCCGCCCCCTTTCCCTCGCTCAAGCTGAGTACAGCCCCTTCTTTCTGCAGATCTGTCTTCTCTTCTAGAAGAATCTTCCACTTCTCCTGGGTTCTACTAAGTCTCTTAATGGTTGTTATAGAACACCTGCTCCCAGGCTTTCCTGCTTGGATCTTCCCTTCCACCACACCCTCCATGCTAAAAAGCCTCATTAGCTACATGCCCTACCTATCATGTGACTTTGCTCATTTCTACACCTGTAGAAGCAAATTAAGTATATCACAAGTAGAGCTGTCCTGTCATCCTGTGATAATGCCCTGAAGTCTCTGTCTGCACCATTTCGAGCTTCTGAATCCAATTTATTCTCTCTTGGCCAAATTAAAAGAGAGTCTTGTGGCAAAGGACAGAAGATATTCCTAATTCTGCCAGAGACTTCCTGTGTGACCTTGGACAAGTCACTTCTCTTTGCTTCAGTTTTCCCACAGTTTGGATAATTATCCTTCCCTACCTTGGACAAGTGTTGCAAGGATAAATTACTTAATGTTTGTTAGACTCAGAAATGATGGTAATCGATCAACAAATTGTGCATGTCATTTCAGCCCATCAAAAAGCCAAAGATCTTAGGTAGAGAGTTATTGGGTAGATATGATGCCTGCAATTTGACCATTAATGCATGTTTAGTGTACAAGTGTTTTGGGGAACAATGCACATTTATTAATCTTGGTTTTCATTATAAGGGTGAGGTGAATTTTAAAGATGATCTTTTTTTCTGCATCCCAGTATCTATCCCAAGTTGCTGCATGGTTAAAATCCATTTTCTGCTCCTCAAAGTAATTTTTTGCTATTTTGAAGTTTCATTTTTCATTCTTCAATTTCTCCTTTCATTTTTCTTTATAAGGCTTATATCACATGAAAAAAATCTTTAGTGGACTAATTTTGCACCTACACAGTCTTAGCTCTTGTTCTGTGTGAAAGCGATAAGCTCTCCTAGGAAGAGGTAATCTGCAGTCGTACTATAAAAATTCAGCTAACCTGCTGAGACATTTTATTGCCAGGAAAATGCATTGAACAAGTCTCCTTGGGTGATGAATATTATAAAAAGTGTTAAAAATAGAGTGATGTTTTAATTTCTAAAATAATGGATCTCACAGAGGAGAAAATGATATTTTTCACAAGATTTAACTTTTGAGATTGTACGCTGACTGTATTAGAACATTATTTTGTATTGAGCATGACTACTGAGTACTGACACCACTGAGCAGTGACAAGTTCATACACGTTGTACAAATAAAACATTGTACTAGTTCCAGCATAACTATAAAGAGTACAGCAATATAACACAGGCTCTTATTAGACAAACTGTCTAGGCAGCTTGGTTACAGCTTTGTTTAACAGTTTGAGTTTTTAGGTCTGTTTTTGAAACCATTCCAGAATGCTAATGTTGATTAAATGGGGCTACATTATTCTTTCCTGAAGTCTGCATAGGATATCTACTTCATTCCCTGCCACAAAATAATTGTACACCTCTATTTATTTTCTAGTGCTTTCTCCAGTCCAGGATTAAATGTCCTTAATTCGAGCCAATCCTCTGAACCCTTGTTCTCCTTGAGTAGTTCCAACTGACTTCTGTAGAACAATGACTGACACTTGACTATGAGTGTGAATAGGGCTTGCAGGTTTAGACCTGTAGTGTACAAATGACTTATTTAAAGCCTGGTCACACCAAGTAGTGAATACTTCCCATTCTTAGTACTTCGTGGTACTGATCCCTTAGACTTTAAGCACTTCGGGACACAGATCTTGTCTTCAGACCAGTCTATAAATGACCAATGGTATTTTACTACTAACATGTTACAAGCAAATTTTCTTTTATACTGTACAAATTTCACTCGGAAGCCATGTTTTTCTGCCAACATGTAGCTAAACAAGTGGATCTGGGCATGCCATGTTCAGGATTCCATCCAGACTTGCAAAGATGTCTCTTGTCAATGCTCCAGGAAGACAGCTTATTATCTTGCTGACTTCTGCCTCTGGAAGAATATCCTGTCCACTTTCCTTAACAGTGTGTCCCCATTAACAATAATCTCTGAGCTTTTGAGCATGTTTGACAGATCGCTGTGCAGATCGCTGTTCCTTTCCTTTCTACAAACTTTTGACACATTCCCTGCGCCCTGAATACTGGATAGTGATTAGATACCTGTAGGTAAACAGAATTTCTCCTGGTTCTCGTCCCTTTTTTGTGGTCACAGACTCCTATCTTCTGCCTGTAGCTGTGTATAATGGCTTCTGTATCCCCTTCCTCATATTGTAACAAACTGCCAATCTGCCATTCTAATGTGTGCTGTCTACTTGTGTCTCTCTGCCATTTTCTTCTCTTGTTGGCGGTGCTATCTGAACCCCAGTGCCCAAGAATTCTTCCTCCTGTCTGGTGTTATGCTGGGTCAATCGTCATTCTTCAGTAATAGAACTTGCACTTCACTGCACAGGAATCTTCTGTTTTCAGGCAGGAAACACCACGTCACATCATAAGCTTGGTTTGCATTTGGTATATATACATCACACCTAGCTAATCAGCATTGTGACAGGATACGGTCACAGAAGACCCCTTGGGGCAGTCCCCCCTGGAGTGCTGACACGGCCACTGCCACTTGCCCTCCTGCTCTCTGAGGCTTCTCACCACCCAGTCCTGCTGGGCCAGCTCCATTGATCTCCCCCACCAAGGCCCCGAGCTGAGATCCCTGCCCACCCTGAGAAGCAGTACAGATACTGAACCTCTTCAGGTCCAAGGAGAGTGCAGTTTAGGGTCCAGCTTTCTGGGATACCACTCCCCAAATGGGATCAAACTCCAAAGAATTAGGTAAGGCACCTTTAACAATGAAAGGGAGAATGTACACACTGATTGCTTCCCCAAGTAATAATTGATTACACTGGGTCTGATAGAAAATAAAAGTGATTTTTATTAAGTACAAACAGTAGGATTTAAGTGATAATAAGTGCAAACAGGCAGAGCAAAGTAGGTTATAAATCAAAAGAAACAAAAATGCTTAGCTAATGCAACACTGAAATCTCAGTACAAACTTTTCTAAACTCATCCTAAAGCCTCTTTTCCAGCTGCCCCTCCAAACTGGGGCTCTCTCCCCCTGGGGTCTTTGGCTCCTTTCTTCAGGTGCAGCCCGGCTGAAAGACCAAGGCTTTCCTATTCTTTTTTAAGGACTTGAGACCACTCCCTCCCAACCACTGCTCAGACTAAAGGAAAAAAAGAGATTGTTTACCAGTTACTCATCAAAACATGGAGGGTGTTTGTGGGTTTTAAATGTGTGAACGAGAGTCAAAGTATTCCCCATTCCATATTGTTAATTTTAAACACAAAAATGATACATACATCAAAGTAAGATAAACAGAACCAGTGGATCATGACATGAAGATTGATAGGTTATATGAAATTTGCTCAAAGCACCTCTGAGTTATGTACATTCATGTTCAGGGATGGCGGGGAGGGGAGCCATCACAAGCATCACCCTCTCCTCTTTCACAGGGAGGAATCAGTCATTCAGAAATTTCAAATAGGTAGTCTGGTCAATGGCCTTAAAGCTCAGTCATAAGCCCTTTAGAGGCCCAACAAACAGATGAAATCAGTATGTGGGTTGGTTTGATAATGTTAAATATTAGCTTGAAGTCACTATTCTTTCTATTGCAGAGAGAATTACTATTCTTCATATTGCAATAGTGTCTCATGGACACAGTCAGGGGTTAGGACCCTATTGTATTGAACGCAAACAACCAGTAAAAGACAGCCTTTACCCCAGAGAGTTTACAGTTGAAGATGAAATCAGAAGATGAGAGAGACAATTGGGGGATGGATGCAAGAAGAGGTAATAGAAAACTGAGCTTGTTTTTGAATAATTAGCAAGAGTTTCAGGTGATAGTGTACCATCAGTAATGGTTTTGATGTTGATATTGGAGAAGAGTTAAATTTCTGCATGTCAGCTAACACAGAAACAAAAGCACTTCTGTTCTTATGAACTAATAATTGTGTGTCCATACAACTGTGCTTAAGCACCTAAGCCCACACGTTAATTCCTCAAAAGTTGAATGGTAGATTTAAAATGTTATCCTAGAAATGCCACAATTAAAGAATGAATTCTAGAGAATTTTACCACAAAGATCTTCACTTTCATGTTCATTTTTTTCAATTATACTAAGTGTGTGCTATCTAGACGCTTATAGAGATGTGTAGTGTCTATTTTGATTTATCTCTTTGTGAGTTGTAGTCTCTCCATCACAGTGTGTTTTTGATGTGGTATGTACATTTGAAAACATTACAGCATGCTAACCCTCATAATAACCTTTGTCTGAAACAATGATTCATTTTAAATATTTTTGTTTTTCAGTATACCAGATGGATGTGTTGATCATTTTTAAATGAAGACATAACCTTACATGTTTTCCAATCTCTGTAGCCCAAGTGTGTGAATACATTTTTCTGTAAAAAGGTAAAATAAATACATACATAATTTATAGAAGTAGTAAGAAAACTGATGTAAATAAGGCTTTTAAAATTTGCTGTAGCTTTAAATCATTTAACTAAATAGCCACTGGATGGCAGCAAACGATAAATCTCGAGAAAGGTTCACTATATTTTTATAGTGCTTGACTTGGAGATTTGTTTTGATATTAAGGAGATGCTTTTTTTCTAACATTTTGCATGATAAAATATTATTCTACACTGCCAAATCCTCATCTGCTGACTTGATAAAATTGATCCTTAATCTAGAAAAAAGCCAGTTATTTCCCCTGCAAAAAGAAAGGGAATGTGTTTCCCCCCCACTAATAACCTTAGTATAAGTCCTGAAGAAAAGCTCTGTGTAAGCTTGAAGGTTTGTCTCTCTCACCAACAGCTTTGTTCCAATAAAAGATATTACCTCATCCACCTTGTTTTGCTAAACTCCCATATAAGTCTTTATTAGTGCCCTAATAGTTTTTTTAGCCTTTCTGTAGCATCGTATTATTGCTCAATTGTAGACAAAATTCAGATTTTATAGAAGAGGTGGAAATAGGCACCATCTATTTAGTTAGCAGATTAGAATGGAATGGACATATGAACCCACATAATTCTTAAAATTGGGTGATACCAAAGGTTAATTTTTTTCTTTTCTCTTTTTTTTTCTAGAACAGGTAGATTTCAAATGTTCTTTCCTCATTTTAAGATTCACTTAGGATGTTTGAGGCAAGGGCCAGATTTTGAGAAATGCTGAGCACACAACAGCTCCCATTGAGAACAATGGGGAAGTGCTGAGCAGTTTGAAAATTAAATTATTGTAATTGGGTTAAATGGAAGTTGAGTTTAATTGAAAACCCGGCTCTGTTTGGAGGTGTGGAACACTTTTAAAAAAAAATGACACTAAATTTATCATTGGCACTGCGTTCTGACTGCTGTTGGTTGCTTGAGCTCTATTTTTATGTCTTTACTGTAAAGGTTCTTGGACTGTATTCTGTGACCCCTCTGATGGTCTGCAGAGAGCTCACAGGTCACTTGATGCTGGCTTCTGTGCCTTACAGACTTTTTGTTGTAAACTCCCTCTTCCCTCCTTCCCCCCCCCCCCCAAAAAAGTACACATACTTATTTCATTGTAGAGTTATATTGCACAAAACAGGCTTCTAGTATTTTTCCATGTTAGCAGTTTCTGTAGTTGCCATGGGGATGTCACGTAACTGTGAAAAGATACAGTTCACAAACAAATCTCCATTAAAATGTGGTTCACACTACAGCAAAGTTGAAGCACCCATCTGT
Organism: Rafetus swinhoei; assembly: GCA_019425775.1. Lineage (NCBI taxonomy): Eukaryota > Metazoa > Chordata > Testudines > Trionychidae > Rafetus > Rafetus swinhoei. The sequence continues at coordinate 47,634,329 of CM033449.1, forward strand.
ACACATTTACTCTAATGTCTGTTGCTTAGGGCTTTTGTGAAAATAAATTATCGCTTGTGTAGACTCACAGAATACTAGAACTGTGGAAGGGACTTCAAGAGATCATCAAGTCCAGTTACCTTCCCTCATAGCAGGATCAAGCACTGTCTAGATCATCCCTGATAGATGTCTATCCAACCTGCTCTTAAATATCTCCAGTGATGGAGATTCCACAACCTCCCTAGGCAATTAATTCCAGTGTTTCACCACCCTGGAAGTTAGGAAGTCTTTCCTAATGTCCAACCTAAACCTCCCTTGCTGTAATTGAAGCCCATTGCTTTTTGTCCTATCATCTGAGGCCCAGGAGTACAATTTTTCTCCCTTCTCCTTGTAACACCCTTTTAGATATTTGAAAACTGGTATCATGTCTTCTCTCGATCTTTTCTTTTCTAAACTAAACAATCCCAGTTCTTTTAGTCTTCCCTTATAGGTCATGTTTTCTAGACCTTTAATCATTTTTGCTGCATTTCTCGGGACCTTTTCCAATTTCTCCATCTTTCCTGAAATGTGGTGCCCAGAACTGGACACAATATTCCAACTGAGGCCTAATCAGTGCAGAGTAGAGCAGAAGAATTACTTCTCGTGTTTTGCTTACAACACTCCTGTTAATGCATCCCAGAATCATGTTTACTTTTTTGTGCAACAGTGTCACACTGGGTCACATTTAGCTTGTGGTCCACTATGGCCCCTAGATCTTTTTCTGCGCTACTACTTCCTAGACAGTCGCTTCCCATTCTGTATGTGTGAAACAGATTGTTCCTTCCTAAGTGGTGTACTTTGCATTTGTCCTTATTAAACTTCATCCTGTTTTCCTCAGACCATTTCTCTAGTTTGTCCAAATCATTTTGAATTATGACCCTATCCTCCAAAACACTTCCAACCCCCTTCCAGCTTGGTATCATCTGTAAACTTAATAAGTGTACTCTCTGTGCCATCACTGAAATCGTTGATGAAGATACTGAACAGAACCAGGCCCAAAGCAGATCTCTGCAGAACCCCACTTGTGATGCCCTTCCAGCAAGACTGTGAACCATTAATAACTACTCTCTGAAAATGGTTATCTAGCAAGTTATGCACCCACCTTATAATAGCCCCATATAGGTTGTATTTCCCTAGTTTATTGATAAGAAGGTCATTCAAGACCGTATCAATTGCTTTACTGAAGTCTAGGTATACTATGTCCACAGCTTCTAACTTATCCACAAGACTTTTTATCCTATCAAAGAAAGCTATCAGATTGGTTTGACATGATTTGTTCTTTACAAACCCATGCTGACTGTGATCACCTTATTATCTTCCAGATGTTTGCAGATGGATTCCTGAATTACTTGCTCCATTATCTTCCCTGGCACAGAAGTTAAACTGACTGGTCTGTAGTTTCCTGGATTGTTCTTATTTCCCTTTTTATAGATGGGCACTATATTTGCCCCTTTCCAGTCTTCTGGTATCTCTCCCAACTTCCATGATTTTTAAAGATGATAGCTAAAGGCTCAGATACCTCCTCTATGAGCTCCTTGAGTATTCTAGGACGCATTTCATCAGGATCCGATAGCTTGCAGACACCTAACTCTCCTATGTAATTTTTAACTTGTTCTTTTTTTAAAATTTTAACTTCTAAACCTATCCCATTTCCACTAGCATTCACTACATTAGGCATCCTTTCATCATCAAACTTCTTGGTGAAAACCGAAACAAAAATGTCATTAAGCACCTCTGCCATTTCCAAGTATCCCGTTATTGTTTCTCCCTCTTCACTGAGCAATGAGCCTACTCTGTCCTTGGTCTTCCTCTTGCTTCTAATATATTTGTAGAACATCTTCTTGTTACTCTTTATGTCTCTAGCTAGATTGAGCTCGTTTTGTGCCTTTGTCTTTCTTATGTTGCTCTTGCATGCTTGTGTTGTTCACTTTTATTCATCCTTTGTAATTTGACATGGTTTCCACTTTTTATACAACTCCTTTTTAGATCATGTAAGATCTCTTGGTTAAGCCACGGTGGTCTCTTGGAATACTTCCTAACTTTCCTACACAGTGGAATAGTTTGCTTTTGGCCCCAAATAATGTCCCTTTGAAAAACTGCCAACTATCTTCAGTTGTTTTTCCTCTTAGTCTTGCTTCCCATGGGATCTTACCTACCAGCTCTCTGAGTTTACTGAATTCTGTCTTCCTGAAATCCACTGTCCCTTCTACCATTCCTTAGTCATGAACTCTATGTTTTCATGGTCACTTTCACCCAAGCTGCACCTTCCACTTTCACATTTGTATGGGGTAGGTGACCAAAGCTCACAGGTAAGTGAAAAACTTGGAGACCTGGGAGATGGGTCAGAAATGGGAGGGAAAAGACTGTTAGGCTATGTCTACACTGGTGGGTTCTTGCACAAGAACATCTTGCTCAAGGGTTCTTGTGCAACAAGTCTTGCACAAGAACACGTCTACACTGCCATGCGCAAGATGTGCTTTTGCGCAAGAGCATCCATGGCAGTGTGGACGCTCTCTTGCGCAAGAAAGCTCTGATGGCCATTTTAGCCATAGGGCTTTCTTGCACAAGAAACCCCTGCCGCGCGTCCACTCTGCCCTCTTGTGCAAGAGCTGTTGTGCAAGAAGGCTTACACTTGTAAAAAAGGAGCGTAGCTCTTGCGCAAGAAGCCCTCTCTTACCACGCCATACTGTAAATCTTCTTGCGCAAGAGCGGGCAGGCAGTGTGGATGCTCTGCGAGTTCTTGTGCAAGAATGGCCGTTCTTGTGCAAGAACCCGCCAGTGTAGACATAGCCTTAGTGTTTTCTGAGTGAACAAACTTTAATAATTTAATAAAGTACTTGGGTCTGATGACTAACCCAACTCCTGTAATAAAGGATATGGCACGGTTAATTAAACAGGGACTTCTTTTTGGCTATGTTGGTACCTGATGACATATTTAATTTATTTTTTTCACCATCTCATCTGCCACAAGTAAACAAGTAAACAGATGTGGCCTGTTGATTTGGGGTTCCAACCCAGTAATTTCAAAGTAAACTGCATGCTTACTAGAGGTTCATTCCCCTGCATCAGGTTTGCCCATGCTCGACTAGCTAGATGTTTTTGGACTAAAAAAAAATGTATGTCCTGGCTCATTGCACAACTGGGGGATCCATCATCTTCTTTCTCCTTTTGTCTGCTTCCTCGTCCTTGCTGTTCACATCAAGAATCTGTGACTCAGGCTTCTCGAAATTATCCATAGTGCTCTGGGAAAGAGGTAAAGTCTCCACCAAGGATGGCTTTTGGAGCTCTTTGGCATATCTCCCCTTATTAGCAATCAATCTTCTGGGGTTCAATTTAGCTAGTCTAGTAAAGATCCTCTTAGTCAAATGCTGAGGGCACCCTCATTGGTGCAAGTACTCCTTGCTGTTGTGGGGAGTAAGAGAAGCCAATGGGAGCTTTTCTTCAGTCAACCTTCTGCTGTGGTTATTTATGTAGCTGGAGCTGTGTACCTTAATCCAACCTTCCTGGTGTAGTGTAGATCTAGCCTTTGTAAAATCAGTAGGGCTATGGCATAGCATGGGATTAATTGTTGGCTCCCTGGCCTTCTGGTATGCCTACTGCATCTTCTCGGCTTTTACATAGCACTGTTGCTGGACCTTCTTCCTGCATACCCGTGTAATCTGCTCATAGATGTCCAGTTTTCTATGGCTGAATTGGAGCTCTGCTTCCACAGTCTTTTCTCTCCATAGGCCCAGGCAATCCAGTACCTTCTGTGTACTCCAAGCAGGAGTGCATCTGCAGCATGTAGCTTGCAAAGTTAACTGGGCAGTTAAATTCAACAGTGGAGACTCTCCTATAATGAACTAAGAAATATCTTTTCATCTTAGCATGTGACATTAACAAGCACCACAACTGTGTTAACATGAACTAGGTATCTTTTAGTTCATGCTAGCTTGGTCCACACAAGCTTTTACAGTGCAACACTTTTGTGTGCACTGCAAATCACACCCCTGTAGTCATCACTGTTGGGTCATGAAGACAAGGCCTCAGATGAAATGAAGTCCCTCTATTGAGGAAGTGTGTGTTAGGAGACCAGGCAATTGGGAGACATGATCCCTGAATTTTATGCCTGTTTTGGCCACTGATGAGTTCACTTGTCCATAGCTAAATCACTTAACTTCTTTGTAATTTAGCCTGTCCAAGTATACAGTGGGTATAATAATAATTAACTGTTTCACAAAGACATGGCAAGGCTTCTTTTACTGTGTTTGTAACACACGTTGAGATTCATAGGTGAATATGCTATTCATTTATTGTCTCAGGTCTGTCTTTGCTTTGGTAAAAAAACAAATATAAGAAACTTCAAAGCTTAATATAAGACTTATTGAATGTTAAAAAAGTCCAATATACAATCAAGAATTATGTATGCTATTACACAGCAACTGCTACCATAAGGCTCAGATAAGAACATTTAAACTAGGGATGAACTGATTTTCAAGTAGCTATTAAGGACACCCTGTCTCTTAAGCTTTGAATTTGCTTCAGGTGCAGTATATTTCAGGGGGGAGAGTAAAAACTCATGTGTGTGCTTGTGGGTTATAAATGCTTCTGGCCTTAACCCAGGCCTGGCTATTCTCTCATAGTAAGAAATCTGTGACAGTCCCAGCTATAGCAATTCCTTTATGTGGGAACTTCAGTTGGTTTCTTCCCACCTCACATACAGCCCTTGAAGAGGGAAAGGGAAGAGCTATGGAGAAGACAATACAACATGGGAAATCTCTGCAGGGTCAGAGAGAATGTTTGTCACTTCAATTGACTTAATCTCCACTCTGTTCCCTCAGTGCTGAGCGACCACAGAGCTGCATAGCACATTGTTGAAGACAAGAGGTGACAGCTGAACTCTTTTCTGTGGAAATGAGGAGGTGCCCATAAAAAAGTCACTTTTACCTGCAAGCCCGTAGGTGAAAAATAGGTGTCTCCTATGAAACCAAATGCAATTAGAATGAAGTTACCTCCCCGCCCCCATGATAAATTGTCAAATTAGAAACTTATGGTCAGAGTTTGCCATTGTAGAGTTAATTCTGATTAGTACAAAGCATCATCATCAGTATTAATTATGTAGAGTATCAAATGCCTTGAGCTTACTTTGTATCTAATAATTAAAAAAAAAGAACCCCTCACCAAGTTGGTTATAGTTAGAGCAATATGAACTCAGTAAAATAGTTGTCACTATGCACTCAGTAAAAATACAATAAATCACATCTAAAATCATTTTGCACTGTGCACAGATTTTAGTCATTAAATAAGTTGTGCTGCTAATTACATTTACACTTGGGTACCAACTCAATGCACTTTGTTTTAGTATGAATTCTCAATTTCATAGGCAAAATAACATTCATGCTGCACTGGAACTGAAAGGCCATGGAGACATGTAAAATATATACAGGATCAAAGAGGAAAATAATTTGATGTAGTTATATTTACTGTTCAGTTGGTTTTACTGCACTGTATTATACTAACTATTTTCTTATTGCTACCATCAAAGGGAGGAGATAACAACAATGACAAGCCAGGAGGCCTTAGTTGTTAGTGTTCTTTTCACTGGGGAGGACAGCTTGAAGCCACTCGACTATTTAGAAACATGACATTACAGGGATTCCTGTAAATTCATAAATAATAGAAAGGTCCATTCTTGCTTAGATATATGGTATTCCCTATGGATAAATTCCAGATCAGATAAAAAAAGGAAAGCCCTTTTGCAATTTTAAGCATGTGCAGAGTCCTACAGACTTCAGGGGTTTGCTCGTATGCTTCAAGTTGAGAATGCTTAAATTCTTTGCTGAGTTGGGGTCTAAATGATTAAATCATCTCTATTGAACTGCTTAAGGCATTAGAAAATCATCAAACACATTGCAAAAGCAGCAGCATTTCTTTGATCAGGGAATAATGCAAGAAACCAGAAAGAAAGCTGGAACATTTATTTGAAGAAAATGGGAACAAAACAACTGCAGCAAACATCTATTACATATTTATCATTGCTGCTGTTCTCAGATGTATACAGTGTTATCAATTTCTGTGGGATTTCGGTGGAGGTCACATAGATGGTGGGACACATTATTTGTGTGACCCATTCTATCCTCTGAGCTCATTCAATTGTTCATTATAAATAATAAATTAAAACTGTAGCCTTTTTGATGAAATATTGACAGGCCAATCCAGATTATTGCAAATATATTCATTAAATTTACATATTCCACAACTAAAATGTAAAAAGCTATTTTCAGCCTATTCCTGGAGGCCCGTTGTTTGCACATTGTTTGTGTTATTGGCTATGTGGGTTACATTACAGTGTCCAAACTTTATAAACAAGTCAATAACAAAGTCAATAACAAATTTTGTTCTGATTTTGAGATGAATAATCATTTCTTCATAATTGTAAAATTTTCTACTTTTGTATTTTATTTTAACAAATACTCAGCGGTGATCTGAATTCTGCAATAATGGAAAATGTGCAAACTTGCCCCTATCACATCCACTAAGAATGCTGCTACAGGTTGAACTTCTGAAATCCAGGACACTCTGGTACGGCAACATCCGTGGTCCAGCCGGGCCACGGATGTTGCTGGACCAAAGAGCATTGGAGGCGGAGAGTGGGAGTGAGCCAGGAGAATGCAGGTCTGGGGAGCCCTGGCTGGGCAAGGTGGTGGCTGAGGAGTCCCAACACAGCTGGGGAACCCAGCACCAGCGGGGCCAGGAAGGGGTGAGAAGCCCTGCCCCAGCCAGAGAACCCCCAACATCAGCAGGACCAGGTGGCGAACAGGGAGCCCCCACCCTGGCCAGGGAACCCCTTGCAGCAGTAGAGTTAGGGAGCCCTGGGGAAGCCCCAACGTGAGCAGGACTGGCCATGGCAGTGGGGCCAGTGGCGGCCAGGTAGCCCCAGCTGGGGAATCCTGGGAAATCCCAGCAGCAATGGGATAGGTGATCCCGGCCAGGGAACTCCCTGGCATTATTGGAGCCAGACAGGGATGGGGAACCCCCAGTATCAACAGGCCTGGTGGCCAGGGAGCCCCAGCCAGGGAATCCTTGGTGGCATTGGGGCTGGAGTGGATGGGTGGCTCCGGCCAGAAAACCTCTGGCAGCAGTGGGGCCCAGCAGCAGCAGGTGAGCCCACTGCTGGCCAGGGAGCCCTGAGGAATCCCCAGTGGCAGTGGAGTGTTGGTGTCCAAGCAGGGCTGGCAGCATCCAGGTGGTCCTAGCAGGGAAACCCCCAGCAGCACCAAGCAGGAGCCCTAGCTTTGAGAGCCTGGGAGCGGGGCAGCCAACAGGGGAGCATTGACCTTCTCTGGTCCAGCAAACTCCCTGATTCAGAACCTCCCTGATGGTGCCAGACCAGGGAGGTCCAACCTGTACAAAGTTCATTGTCCTAGGTCATTTGCTTTGCCCATGCCCCTATTTCCTTTCCTTCTGTTTCTTCTGCTGGCTTCCTCTTCCCTGTCCCATCAAACATAAGCTGCTTCCCTTCACTTTCAATCCCTTCATGGCCAACCCATACCTTATCTATCATCTCTGATTTGCTATTGAGCAGCTGATTCCCAACTTGGATTGCTCGATGAAGTCAGCAGCTGCTGCCTACTTGTTACATTTTCAAATGAGCACCCTTGTGCTTTCTCCCATGCTGTGCCATATGGCTGGGAGGTGCTCTCATAAACTTCTACAGAACTAATTCATTCCCCTCCCCCAAATCTCTCTTCCAAATATTCATTTTGGCTAAGGCTCAGATTATGTAACCTCAGTAACATTGATGGCCCTACTGCTAACCAGCTGCTGGCAGTGAGGAACCCCTGCAACTGATTGGCTGCCACTGGCAACCCTTGAACTGCCCTGCCACAACTCAGGTGCCACAAGAATCTAGGGGGCTCCCGCAACTACTCAGTCACATGAGCAGCTGCCCACCCCGCAACTCCCAGCTTCTGGTGGGGGCAACAGAGGGACCCCTTAGATGCATACCAGCAGAGGGTGGAGGGATCCCCTGCAGCTCCCCAGATGTTGTTACTCGCAGGACTCATGACCCCACAATTCCCCCGTTGCCACAGGCAGTGGAGACCTGCCCGTAGCTCCCAGACCTGCAAGACAGAAGGGGGATCCGTCCCAGCATCTGGGCAATGGGGTCCCTGCAGTTCCCAGACAATGTGGTAGGGCAGGTTCTGGACTGTTCTGCTGTCACCATTTTGTCAGGGATGTTTTTAGTAAAAGTCAGGGACAAATCATGGGATTCCTTATGGGCAGTGGGTGAATCTAGGGCTGGGGGTAGCAAGCCCTAAACTCTGCCTTCTGCCCAAAACCCTCCCTGCCACCACGTGCCCTGTGGGAGCCAAGGACTCCCCCCCCCCCCCCCCCCCCCAACTGTAGGGATAGGCCAACCCTCCTTTTTCCCCCCCAGCACAAAAGCATATGAGAGGAGGTTGGGTGGTGTGCAGCCCCAGCCTTCCCTAGATAGAGCATGGGAGTAGGGGATGGGTGAGCAGCACATAGCCCCCACCTCCAGCCACAGCATGGAGGGGGAGAGCGAGTGGCACACAGTCCCAGCCTTCCCTGGCTCTGATTCTATTGCCAAGTATCTTGGAATAATCAATTATTCACTACTCAGAACCAGTCTGCTGTTTGGGACTTTGTACGTTCTATGGTGCAGACAAACACATTGTTTTTTATTCAGTCACACTATAAGACTTATTTTTAAAAAACATTATTATACAGTTGCTAGACTTCCTCCACTTGCATTCTAGCTATCTCTCCTCTCACCTTAGCTGTCACAGAGCATCAGCAAATCCTAGTGATTGGTGAGGCAAAGCTAAGGAATATGACTGGGGCATGTTTTATAAATATGGCTACTATTGTCATTCAGACAGCCACGTAAACTATTACATGAGTGTGAATTTGTGAGGCCCAGGGGTAACTGAATGGATTACCCTTGGCCACAAATGTATCAAATAGTTTTTAGTTCATTTGTGTCAGCTGTGTGTATAATATAACCGTTACAGAATACAGTGTAAGAACACAACACCATAAAAATAGTCTATTATTAAATATGATAGGGGCTGCACAATTTCATGGCAATCTTATAACTGTAATATGAGAATCATGTTACCTGCTAGATGTGAACCTGAATTCTGAAATGGTAGCGCAGACCCCTGAACTCTGCAGAATTTCATTGCAGGACTGAGCCACATCTGAATGAGGGAAATTGAAATATACAGCAAGGCACACTCTTTCGACTAATTTGTAAGGCCAAATTTATTCCACAAAATGTCCATTGAACTCATGGTTGTCCTAAGTTGTAATCAACCTAAATGCTGATCCAAGTTGTTCTGCATGTGAGGAACCTTGATGAATTCACAGGAGCGCCACAGAACATTTTGAAAGACTGGGGTACCAGTGACTATGATATCCATTATTTACAATTACTACTTTAACGTAGGAGAGAAGCTGAATTAGGCTTTTGTTACTGGTGAGCATTAGAACATATACAAAGACTCCTAAGATGAAAAATGCCTGTCTCGCATCTGTCATGATTCACTAAAGACAAGTAGCACATGGTTTTCCACATGCATTGTTCTTCTTTATGACAAGAGCCAAAAACTAGCTCTAGCTTTATGAGGAATGAGAGGTCTTGCGAAAGAGGGGTTTTTTGTGTGACATTTGGCCCCATCTACATGAGGCCAAATAGTGGCAAAACCTCTTCCACAAAAAGAATCAGAAGACGATATGCAAATGCGAACGTGATTTGTATATCTTCTGCTGCAAAAAAAGACCGTGTAGCCGTAGCCTAAGAGCGAAAGAAACACCAGATAACTTCTGTGTGATAGCATTTTTTGCTCAATGAAGAAAAGTTACATTATCTATTGTTCTATGAGTCAGCAATCTTTTTAAGTTAGAAATATTCAGACACCTCAAACAAGCATAAACTAAGATTTCTGTTAGCTGTCTTTCAACATACAATCTAAAGAAAAGGTCTGAGTAAGTTAGGTTTCTCTGAATTTATAGTCCCATGAACTTCTGGTTCAGAGTTGGAAACAGAGCTTTATCCTATAAAACACCGGAGATGCCTTAACAAGAAGACAATTCAATTAAGTACATCACTGAATAGAAATATTGCTGGAAGCAACACCCATGAGCTGATTGCCAAATAAATAGCTAAATGCACATCTAGGTTATGTCTACACTGTGCTGGTTCTGCACAAGAAATATGCAAATGAGGCACAAAAAGCAGCAGCTAATTAATTATGCAAATGAGGCGTGACGACATTCCACGCTTAGCCTCATTTGCATATTTCTTGCACAAAAGCAGCGCAGTGTAGACATAGCCCTAGAAACTCCATAGACTTTTTTTTGCCCTAGGCTGAGCCCAGGGCAGATGTCTGAGCACTGCCTTTTGCTTTCTATCATTTAATCTGCAGCAGATCCAGGAGAAAAATTCATACAGAAAGATATATTCAATTATTTTTGTTTTTTTCTGTTTTGTGATTTTTCTCTGAGTTTTGAAATTATTTACCCTATAGTTTCAAAAAAACAAAAAACAAAACAAAACAAAACAAACAAAAAACTTCCAGACCCCCTGGTTTATAGCTGATTTATAAGCAGTTAACTGGGAGTTGTAATATTAAAAAATCATGGTGGTTTTTTTGGACACATACTGTAGTATACATAATATGTTTCCTAAATTGGATGAACATAACTCTTAGAATTAGGTTTCAGGTGAAAGAATAGTATAGCTTATTGTATAGTTGAATGTTCATTGAATAGTATAGTTCATTGTATGTCGGAAAATTCAGGACAGTAGCATTATTTCCTAGACAATGTAAGGGAAGCAAATAGAAATGGGGAATGAATGTAATTGAAAAGATTTTGTTTAAAAGCATGAAGAATATTTGCTGAAAATGTTTTTGAGTGTTCACCCAAATTCAAGTACCTCCAAATGATTTGTAAGCAATTAAGACTTTCTGTGGAACAGTCTAATATGGTATAAGCCAAAATGAATGATTAATTGTAAACCCTGAGGCTATGTCTACACTACAATGATCTATCAGAAAAAGGTATGCAAATTGCGCTCCACAATTTGTGTATCTTTTTCCAATAGTTTTTTCGGAAGAGGCTTTTCTGAAATTTGGCCCGTTTACACTGGACCACATTTTGGAAAAGCCTCCTCTTTCAGTAGAGCCCTTCGTCCTCGTGGGAGAAGGAAGACAGGGCTTCCAAAAGAGCGTGTCTGTTCTTCCACCCAAAAAAGCGGAAGAGCAGATGCGTTCCCTGGACGCGGCAGAGTTTTTCTGGGATACCTCTGGTATTCCGGAAAAACCCAGTAGTGTAGACATAGTCTAAGCTACATCTGTGGTGGCAATTTGTACTAACCTTTGAAATGCTGGTCATAGTCTTCTAATACCCATATTACAATATGGCTCAAAGTAATACAACTCTTACTTCCATTTGAAGCCTGCCACTGCAAAATAGACATACAAATCATTTCTTTTTGTATGTGCACTGGAATTGCTCCTGACAGCTTTGGACTCATGTCTGACGAGTGCCTAATTCACAGATATTTTCCCCCAGAATCTTAGTATTTTGAACTGATTTATCAAGAAACTCTGAACCAGTATAATTAACATTCATTTTGAGCATGGCATGTTAAAGAATAGCTTTGGTAATGTGCACGTTTTCAGTTTTTTCTCTTCACTTTAGATACTGTTTGCTATTCCACTCATTATGCTACAGTTTGTTCCCATATGTATGGAGCAAATACTATTTGAAATAGCAATATATGTTGAACAGACATTTCCAGACTCTGAGCATCATATAAAAAACTGGGACATCATTGCCTTTACTTTATGTTCTATCAATATGTCAGCCAGATTAAAATTAACAAAACTATGGTGGTACACTCGATTTCTGCTGTGTCCTGTGCATGTATTTTCTATTTGTGCTAATGGGATTTTAAAATAAGTGCCCGTGTCAAATACATCATCTTTCTATGAAGATTTAAGTTTATAACTGTATTTAATTTCCTCAAAGTTTTGCTCTGTTTTCCTCCAATGTTAATTTAATCAGAAAGAAGAGCTTGTTGATTGTTGTCATGCCTCTACTCAAAAATAAAATGTAACAGATCTGTGGTTCCTTGGTGTTTAGGAAAATAAGCCAATAGATGCTGCTCTGGTTTTTTGTGTGTGCGAAGATGCAGGTTTGTATTTTTTTTTTCAGAAGCAACTAGTGATAACTTACTTTGGAATCCTTATAATAAGAATTTTAGTATAAAGGGACAAGAATAATTTTCATCAACCACCAACCTATTACTTTTGCAAAGATTTATCCACTGTCTAATGGTTTCATGTCATGGCTCCACTAAGAAGTATTTCAATAAGTAATCCTGTAGTAATATCAAAACTTGTATTTCTTGTAGTGCATGTACAAGCACATGCAGAGGAGATGAGATTGGCTTTATTTTCTCAAAAGGAATTCAAGCTTTCAAAAGTTTAGGAAATAATACCTTAAGAGATGCAGAGATACAGGTGCACATATTATTTATTGTGGATGCAATTCTACATTACTCATCATCATGTAGTAAAAGTACATTATCCAAGTTTCCCACTGATTATGGATTTTAATGGTAAAAGTTGGCAATTCAAGAGTCCACAAGGAAGAGCTTAATGCTTCTCTTGAAAATATATCAGCAAGTATTTGGATACTGACTTGCCACATTTCAGCTTACTGTTCCGACCCCTGAGATTTGCCATATAGGCACATTCCTGCAATCTGCATTCTAACATTTTGCCATTCATGTTCCATCTATTGCAGGTCATTTGTATACTTTTCTGAGATGAGCTCAGAGAATTCGAAGACATTGATTTGTTAGCCACTGTGTCAGGCAGATGGTTGGGCAGAATGTGATTGTAACGGCCTACAAAGTCTTCAGTGGAATGAACCAGCAGTTGCAGAGGCTTTCTCTGTCTGTAAAGCAATGAATTCCCCAGAGGCCAAGAGCATGGGGTATTATGCTTAAGTCTTCATTACAAGAGGAAAACCTGTAGTCTCTTTGCAAGCCTAAGAAGGAAGGAGCAGTTTCTAGGGAATGTTAATATCCTGTTGTCCTGAAGTAATGATGAATTCAGATTTTGTCCGCTTGTGAACATGTCCATTGTGTGAGGGTGAGTATGGACTCAGTTTTTATTCAGTGAAAAGATCCTGGGCCTGATTTTCTTTCACACCGTCACTGTTTTACATTGCATAGTAGTTTAAGGCACCTTAAACTGGATATTCATGTCACTTTAATTCCCTTTACACTTTCCAGCATTTATAAGTGAGAATCTGACTCATTATTTCTTTATTATTTGTCTAAGATGAGTTTAAAAAACCTCAAAATTATATCTTTGAAAACTGCTATTGCTCTCTTTCGAGGATTACAAGAGCTGTCTAAATCTTTCCTTCCTCCTAGGTCCCCATCATTGTTTCAGAATATGTGAGCAGTAAACATCTGCCATGTAAACAAAAAAGAAATGGGTACTATAAGGAATCTTGATAGCACAGTCTCTCATTTAACCAATTTATATGTGTGCTGTAAAGTAGTTGATGGTGCCTTGCTATGGTCACTGCATGCCTGTTTTTCTTGTAGCTTCAATTCATTCCTTTAAAAAAATTACATTGCTCCCTAGGTGGTTTTATAAAAATACATCTTTTGCAACATTATGAGCTATCACTATGTAACAGTAGCAATAAGAGAAGTTAAAACTCACCACCATTTCTAAGTGTCAGAAAAATAATATAAAATAAGAGGAGAGAGAGAGAGAGAGAGAGAGAGAGTGTCCTAAGCAAGTACCATAAAAATATTCCCAAGAAAGGATAAGCAAAACACTTCAACCCAACTTCTCTGAAGGTGGTTTCTGTTCCATAGGACCCAGGCATGGAAAGTCACAAGTTGCTGGCTTTCCTTTTCACCTGTTAAAACTGCATTTATATTTCGAATACTATTTATGAGTAATTGCTGTAGTTGCCACAGAGTTATTCTTTAGTAACAAGTGAAAAAAGAAATGGGACTGCACCATTTGAATGGAAAAGGTCTGTTGTCTGTCAGACTGGTTATGGAGGGAGGAAGGCCATAAGACACTCCCTCTATAAAGATAAAGTCCCTGCTATGAAAAAAATATTGAGAACTGCTAGATTACAATATTTTTTAGTGCAGGGTCAGAGGCCAGCTAAAGAAATGCCAATACATATGAGGATAATCAGCTTTATAAAAACAGACTATATTTGAAAGGTCTACAACAAAATCTTTTACAAATGCAGTTTCTGAAAAAGATAAATTACACGATCATGGAGTCTGGAGAACCAATTTCTTGGTCCCAGATTAGGGTGTGTTTTCACTTTACATTTCCCCTTCTTCTCTTGGCCTTTTCCTCACTGAATGTCTCTTTCTTTCCCACCACCTCTTCTCAACTCATGAACATATTCAGTGCAGTAAACAGAATATTCTACTTCTCCTCTTCTCTTCTTGCTCAGCTATATTTCCAGGGGTGACTTCCTATAGGCTGGCTGAAGGTTGTGCAATAATTATTTTATTTAAAAACATGCGCATATTAACCAAGCTTTACATGATCAGGAGAGAGTGCTCAGGGATCCTCTCTGCCTAGCCAAAACACTGTCTTAACCTCACTTGTTCTAGCTTGTTCTTATGTATTAAATGGTACAGTCCCATCAACACAGGAGGAAAACTTGATAGTAAAGTATAGAAAGAGAGAGTACTACTGGGAATGCTACCATAATTCAAGCATTAAAATGGAGTTGTGAGGAAAAAATTGGTTGACATAGTGTGTTGTAGATATGGAAGACTAGATATAGGCAATGTGCTGTGTATTTTTATAGATCTTTCAGTAATGCAAAGGTTCATTATTTAGTGTATTTATTAGTTTGTTCTATAGTCTTCAGTGTAGCACTACTAACCATTGCAATGCCACGGTAAGAGAATCAGGTGCTGAGCTACCTCCATGTCATCTGCACCTGAAGGCAAAGAAATAAATTATACAACCCTTGCTTATACTGTTGAGCATTTAAATAACTGGTCATCCCAAATAGCTTTGTTTTAAAACTTCAGACTTGGCATTGTCCATACTCTTGAATCATGGCTTGTATATTTGCC
Source organism: Rafetus swinhoei (assembly GCA_019425775.1). Lineage (NCBI taxonomy): Eukaryota > Metazoa > Chordata > Testudines > Trionychidae > Rafetus > Rafetus swinhoei. The sequence continues at coordinate 47,649,504 of CM033449.1, forward strand.
TTGCTGGAAGAATTTGGTTTAACAATGACAACATTCCAAAGCTAATGACAAAATGTCCTTGAGCATGTGTTGTCAGTTAATTTCTTTAACTTAAGGAAATGTACTAAGATGTATGTGCATGTGTGTTCTAAACAGGTTAATCTGATAAACACATTTACTCTTACCAGAATGTTACAGACTTTAAAACACATATTTAGAGAAGGATGGAGATATAAAAGGCCCAATTCTACTCTTGAACTGCACTGTTTTACATTGCTTTAATTCTGTTGACTGCCCTTGAGATATTCCTGATTAACTCTGGTGCAAATGAAATTAAAATATTTTTCTTTCCTTTATTTGTTAATATCTCAGAGTTTATACTTAGTCAATATCCTAGTATTTTGCACATTTTACTTTCCTTCTACACCTAAAATGATTATGATAATCATGGATGAAAGAATTTGGAGTCTGTATTTGAAAGCTTGGGAACTAGGGTCATAAATGATTGCCAGTGATTAAATGATGCTACCTTTTCTCATTTTTATGAAATTCTTTCATTAATTTCCCAAATAATCACTGCCGTGTGGCCTCCTATTGGTGAGCATAGAAACAATAAACCACAGACTGTCTTGTGGATAAACCCATTTAAGGTGATTTGTATAATGCTAGCAGATAAATCTGTTTTGTTAGGCCACTGAAACCCACACGGACCTTTTTTGCCCTCCCTTGCTAGCTGCAAATGCTTTCAATACATACAGGAACAGGAGCCAAAAATGTGGTGATCAGCACAAAACACAAAGTGCTAATCCTATCAGTGGTGCTAGAGCTGGAAGTCTAACAGATATATTCATTAGTCTGCTGAGGCACGTTGCTAAGTGTGGATTGTTTTTTTCTCACAAAGTACAAGAAAATGTCATTCCCCAGGGGCTGTTTGTGAGAAGATTTAAATAGGATTCTAGCATCGTGAAGATGCCTTGCCTAATATTATTGAATACTCCTGGCTGAAATCAATGACTGCTTAATTGGATACTGTCCATTAGTTTTCCTGATGGAGAGGTAGAGAGGCAATACCCTAACCTCTTCCAGCTATTTGCATTATCCTAGTACTCCATCCATTTTCAATATGTTTGCTATGTTGTATGGATATTTCTGAGAGATGCACTAAGGCCACAAGTTATTTCTTGTGATAATGAAGCAGAATTGCCATGAGTTACTCTGAAGTTATAACTACAGTAAAACTCCAATAGCCCGGCATCCAATAGTCCGGCACTCCTGATAGTCCGGCATCAAAATGGCAAGAGCCTAGTGAGTGAGCTTCGCCAAAAAATGAGTCACAAGGTAACAGCGGCAGCAGCTGAACTGAGCAAAAAGGGTAAAAAAGGCTTAAAAAAACTAAAACATTACAGTATACTGTATACAGTGTGTACAATAAAAAGGGTTAAGAACACTTTATATACAGTATATAATGTATACAGTATATATATAACCTGCTTATAGTACCTCCTGATAGTCCGGCATATCTGATAATCCGGCACCACCTAAGTCCCATAGGTTCCGGATTATCGGAAGTCTACTGTATTGTCACTAGTTACCACCAAATCATGCACATTAGTTCTTCTTAACTCAGTAAACTTCATACATCATGTGGTATGTATTCCCTGATATAGTTTAATTCATTTAATTTATAATTTTTCATTGGTCTCTTTATCAATATTTCTTGAGTCTCTGTGACCACCAGGTAGCACTAAATTCTAGCTGTATTTCATCTGAAAATGTAATACTCATGCATTGCTACATCTACACTGCAGGCTTTTTGGGCAAGAATGGCCGTTCTTGCGCAAAAACTTGCGGAGCGTCTACACTGCACGCGCATTCTTGTGCAGTAAATTTACAGTAAAGCATCGGAAAAGAGAGCTTCTTGTGCAAGAGTTATTTCTCTCCCCATGAGGAACAAGAAATAAGTTATTTCTCTCCCCAAGAGGGCTTCTTGCTCAACAAGAAGGCAGTGTGGACGGGCAACAGGGGTTTCTTGCATAAGAAACCCCTATGACTAAAATGGCCATCAAAGCTTTCTTGTGCAAGAGAGCATCCACACTGCTATGAATGCTCTTGCGCAAAAGCACATCTCTTGCACAAAAACACATGGTAGCGTGGACGCAATCTTGCGCAAGAACTTTTGTGCAAGACCTCTTGCACATAACAGTTCTTGCGCAAAAAGCCTGCAGTGTAGACATAGCCATATGGTTTATTTCTAGAAATGCCACAACCTTTGTGCGCAATATCTTGACATCCCTCCAATGTCATTGAATGGCTTTGTTGTAAAACAGTCAAGTCAAACTCTCTTGCCATAACCTTTTGATCAGCAATTTTGTTAACACTTTTCCTTTCTCTCTCTATTTTGTCAATTTTATGTGAGTAAAAGACTTCTATGTGAAGGGAGTTAATCTTATTTTTATGTTTGAATGAGCAGGTGTTAACATCCCAAAATCAGTAGCACCACTTGTACTATTGTAAGTCTAAATAAAGAGGCCAAGGACTAAAGTGATGTCGAGAAAAACCTGTCCTCCAGTTTATCACTGAAACCCACTGGCAGGAGGGTCTGGGGAAATGTGCACTGATAAGGACACTACATTTGTTCTTTAGTCAAAAGCAATGCCATTCTGCAGCTTTTCAAAGGCAAAAGTTCTTGCCTAATTTTAAATATAGCAGCATGCTCCAAATTGGGCTTGTAGATCCTTAGTGGCCTAATCTAGAAAGAGAGTTTAGCTCAGCTGCTTAGCAAGACCATACATTTGTATTGTGTTATGGGATAAGATTTTTGCAGTTATTGAGTTCTCTTGAATAACACCTTTTAAAATGATATCCTTAATGCTTTTCAGTGTATCTAGTACTGTGGCTAGGTCATGCCAAAGGGCTGCTATAGAGTGGGGAACAGGCAGCCCCAAAAGGTTAAAAGGCCTGCTAATTAGAGGTGGATGCTTGCAGGACAATTAGGAGCAGTTGGCAAGGAGGTAGGTAGATTGGGGCCAGCTGACCCCACTTTAAGCTGCCAGAGGTCCACGGAGGCCTTTAAAAGCCTCCCAAGTTAGAAGGTGTGGTGGTGAGCAAGAGGTATATGAAGTGCTAACTGCTGTAGAGCTAGAAACAGTAGGGGAAAGGCGTTCCAGAAGGAGTGGCTGGGCTCCCTACCCCAGAAACCAGTTGCAAGCTCAATCCCTGGCAAAAGGGGAAAGGTCACTTGTACAAATACTGGCCAGGGAAGGAGGGGCCCTTGCCGCAGTACATATTAGAGTGGGTCCTAAAAATTTGGTAGATAAAGTTTCAAACATAGAAGCTGACTGGAAATAATCTCCTGCCCAGCTGGCATCTGTTTAATATGTATTCTCCTCATGAGTTAGATGCTAAATGAAAATTGGAGTTATTTGTTATTATGTCAAAACATATCCAGGAAAACATTATTTTTGATGCCCCTCCAAGTCTCCACCCTTTTGAGAAGCTATGACTGTTTGCTTGGAGGGTTGGTCCTGAGCAAAGTGATGAAGAGTTTGTTCTTTGTCTCAGACAGCTTTGTGGCTTCCTTCCTCTCATCTCTCCTTCCTCTGCTGCGAGAGCAGGTCAGGACTATGGTTTCCAGTCAGGATTTCTTTTTTGAGAGGTCTGAGAGCTGTAGAGAGGGAATGGCTCTCACACTGACTCTCAGGTTTAGAGCATACCAGGATCATTAGTGCCAGTTGAGATCCTCACTGTACCAATTCTGCTGGATAGTTTGAGGCAGTGGTTCCTCAGTGGTGGGTTCCACATTTAGCCAGATTATGTTTTCGTATCTGTATCTCATTTCTGTGTCCACAGCAGTCGGGACTGACTTACTCTTGTCTGTTTCAGGAGAAATTAGTCCCAATGTTGCATCAAATGGCAAGGAGGTGTTTTACACTGATAGATCTGGAGAGACTTAGCACTCTAAAAGAAATAATTATTTGGAGGCCTAAACTTGATGCTTTGGTGCTTAACAACTTGTTTATCTGCAGCCATTTTAAAGCCATTTAATCTCCCTCAATAACATTTTCCCAGGTTGCCCTGCTCCCAGGAAAAGAAAGAGCCTCTTGAAACATGAAAATGGGAGCCTGGGAAGTCAGAGTGTGGGTAAGGGTGCTGATGTACATCAAAGTAAGAACAAGGTTAAATGAATAGGACTTAAGCATAATGGGTAAACAGACCAAGAAATCAGTATTTGCATGTTTGCCTACTAGCTGTTATTCTCCAGTGTGTTAAACTTTAGTAACAACTCTCAGCAGCTCTCACTGACTTCTCCAATTAACACTCAGTCCTGTACTCCAGCCTCTGTATATGGAATGTCAGTTAGAGATTAAATAAATATCCTAAAAGACCACCAGCTGCTGCTGCTCATGCTGCGTGTTTTTGCTTAGCTGATGAGGTTATTATATTTACCACTGACTTTGTAATGCATGCTGTATTTGTTCAGTGGATTTATACAGACTCCTGTGAACATTTCATCCTAGACATCTGAATTAATCTGGTAAAAGTACGGGTGGATGGTGTAATGTATGTTTCTATTCAATTTTCAGTCAAAAGACCAGGAATAAAGCAAAGAGCAGCACTTCAGAAACTAGGACAGGATGATAGAATTTGTACACTTCTCCAGTTCGGAGGCTTTCATACTCATGTAAATCTGTAAGTGAAATTTGAGTATTACACACTTAGTATCTACTTAGTGTATTGGAACACCTCATAGTCTTTGATATATTTATCCTCACAGTGGCCCTGTAAGGTAAGGATTTTCTATTATCCCAAGCTTAGAGAGCAGCTAAGTGACTTACCCAAGTTTACTTCCAAGAGAACTGAATCAAGATTACTCAAGTGCTAGGCCAGTGTCTTAATACTTAGACATCCAAAAGGCTTTGTGGTGCAGTGCATAAACCCTGCACCAGTATGGAAAAGGGGAAAGGAGTTCTTTGGGGAGGTAGTCATCTCACCATACCGCACCTGCAAGTCATGCCAGTAATAGAGGAGGTGTTTAAAAGAAGGAAGCACCACTCAGTAGTGGACAACCATGGGATGGGGGCAGATTGTCGAGCTTCCCAGCTGTCAGGAGAAGATCTGGTAATTAGCAGAGCCTCTGCCTGCACAGAAAAGGAATTCAGATCCCCTGAGGTAGAAAAGGCGAGATGGATCTTACAACTTGTTCTGAAAACCTAGAAAACTTTGAATGTGGACCATGGCCTATCTAGGGCTCTTTGAAGAAAGAGGAGCCAAATACCTTGGTTAAAACACATTCAGGTTTTTTTCTTTCTCCCTTTAAAAATCTCTCTCTCTTTTTTAACCTTGGATTGTTTGTTTGTTTCAGTTGGGACACTGAAAAGGGGAGAAATAGTCAGAATGTCCTGGCTGGAGGGCGGAGAGCCCATCATTGCTAGATCAGCATGGAAGGACCAGACTTCTGTGATGGCATTTTCCTTGTAGCATCCAAAGGGAGAGCTCTAATGGGGGATAGCTCTCTGGCAGGAATAAATATCTCTCTAACACATTTTCAGCTGTTATAAATGTTGTGTAAGAATCAGAAGTCCGATCATCCTTAATCAATATTTTCTTTCTTTCTCTTTCTCTTTTGAGTTATTTCTCTTTATTAAATGTATATGTTATATTTTGATAATTAGCAATGGATAGCGCACAAATTATACAATAAAGGCATTTGAAGTGCTTGTTCTTTAGCTGTATACAAGTTTTTAAAATAAATAAATAAAATTAAATAAATATTATAGACTTGACATTTTTTCTGTCAAATATTGCTGTTGATATAAAGTTTAACTATCTTGGTCAAGATTTCCAAAAGTGGTTAATAATTTGGGATGCCTTCATTTATGGCTGCCAAAATAGAAACATCTTATGTCTGATTTTCAGAAGGTAAGTACTCAGTGGTTTCTGAAAACTGGGCTTTAAAGTGATGCAAATAGGACAACCAGAAATTGAGGCTCCAAAAATCTGTAGCCATTTCTGTAGCTCTGGGGGCCCCTTTAAGTATCTTTCACTTCATTCTCTTTCAGGATGGTCACCATTTCAGCTCATTTTGGCAAGCGATGGCAATCTGTTATTATGTTGGATTAGATTCTCACAGATGAAAACACATTTGTATTGTCAATTAGATTATTCATGCTCTTGCTTATTGGAAATGGCCATTCACTTGAATTAATGGATTAAATTGTTATAATATAGTGCACTTTTGTAGTCCAGATATAAGGGCTCTCTTAATGATCCAGGAATATTTCCAACTTTGTATAGCACGGGTGTAATTTAACTTTTTAACTATGTTCAAATGTAAGTGAGAGTATGTTGAAGCCCCTTTGCCATACAGTCTTAAGTATTTTAATTGTGGTGTACTTAGGGAAAGACTGTTTTATTTACACGTATTCCTGTTTTCTATACTATGCTGTGTGTTTGTTATGCTGCATTTCTTCTGTACTGAATTGCTTGTCGACTGCCCTGGACACTTCATCTATAGTACCCATTTGCATCATGTGGCTGTCACAAATAAAACAATTGCTTGGAAACTAGTGAATCTGAAAGCCTGTGAACTAATATCAGGGTCTTCATACAGTGCCTAATGGGAATGCATTAGAAAATGTCAATTACTTCTCCTCACAGAGAGTGCTTTGCTATTAGCAGCTCCCTCATCAGACACTTACAATTTTACAGAGTGCGGGGCTACCCAGGAAAACTTTTCCATGGGCCTGACAAGGATCTGAAAGAACCACTCCAAGTGTCACAAGGCTACCCTGAGGGTCACATGAAAGAAGTAATGTTTCTACTTGAATCATGAGCATTTCTCTCTTGCTATTGTTATGGCAAAGGTGGTAATGAAATGAATGTGATGAGTTATACATATGACTATCTAGGTACCAAAGCTTAAAGAGAGAGCACAGCTACACTCCAGACCATTGTTGATATAATCTCTGCTTCTCTCTGACTATTGTTTCTACCTCTTCTCTCTGCTTGGTGTCTGTGAATTGGTTGCCAGCATGCTACAGCGTTATGCTGCAATGAGAGAGGAAAAGGATGATGAGCAGAGGCTGCTAACCATTGCTGAAGGGTTGGAAGAAGAATGGGATTTTTGATTGTGAATCAGAAAACTTGGGTTTGATTCCAGATAGTGTCATCCACTTCCTCTGAGACCTTGCTCAATTCATTTAATCTCTCTCTGCCTCAGTTACTCATCTACAAAAAATAGAGAGGGTATGTTTCCCTGCCTGATTGGGGTATTGCAAAGATAATTCATTAATATTACCAAAGTACTCTAATACTACAGTGAGAGGGGTCATATAAGTACCCCTTATGGGGATATAATTTCCCCTTTTGTGGATTTGGGGAAGTGAATGTAACACCTCCTTTTCTGGGGACATGGACAAGCAACAGTGACTGTAGTTAGAGCACAGGACATGGTCACTGAGTCTGTCTACACTGCACAATTATTTTGGAATAAGCTGTTCTGGAAGAAATACTCTGAACTAGCTTATTTCGAAAGAGCGAGTCTATACACAAATGCTCATCGAAATAGCGCTGAGCTATTTCAAAATAGAGCATCCACACTGATTGGACACTGAATCGCATTTAAGGCCACCACTTCAAGCAGGGCATCAGGACAGCACTCACTTCTCATGGCTGCTCTTTGAGACTATCTGAGGCTTGTGCTTAAGGGACTCCCTGTACAGCCATTTCTCACGGGCCCTGCCCTAGAGCAAGGTGAGCAAGACAAATGCCTTGGGCCCCGCACTGCTGAGTAGTCACCATCCAGGCTCGGGGCCCCTCTCCCAGCATCTTGCCTTGGGCTCCGCAAACCCTTTGGCCGGGCCTGATTTCTTAAGCTCTTTTCTTTTGCCTACCTCATTGAGGGACAGCTGCTGTGGTTGCCCTGGTGGACATCTCGGTTAGCCAGCAATGGAGATGGAGCTGCCTCTGGCAGTCGATGGCTATTGCAGCACACCTCATGCAGCAGTTTCTCTAGGTTGTCTCCCAGGCATAGCTCCCAGGCTTAACTCCACAAGGAAGGAAGAGAACAAACTTTATGTGGCATGCTGGGGAGATCTGTACTTTTCCTCTCCAATCTGCAAAATGGGACACTTCAGTGAGATGCCCCAAAGCTGAGAGCTCTAAGGGTGAGCTGTAAGCCAAGCATCCATTTGTAGGTAATACAGCCTATTCATCCTTGAAAATTAGCAATGAAGAAAAAGTTGTGAAGCAAGTAGTAGTAGTATTTCAGTGAATCATATTATTCCCTGTGAGTTAGGAGTGACCAAATATTTCAGCACAATGTTAGAGAGCACTTCAAAGCTGAAAGTGTAATAAAGCTGAGGCCTGACCAGTTGTTGTCAGTCAGTCTCTTGCAGTGAATCTTGTTGGAACATATTAGTAATTAAATATTAATTGGAAGTGAGTGAAAGAGACTCATTGATTCTGTATCTCAGGATTTAGGTATCATGCCTAGAGACTTGAATTTGTGTCTTCTTTATCCTTTGGGAGTGCCCAACTCCCCAAGGCTACTGGCTGTTCTGGGGTATGTCTCTTTCTTTGGGTTTGATGAATTCTACCCTGGACCCAAGAAACCTACCTGACCAAGTTTTCATCAACACCAATTCATTTCCACAAAGAACTTGGATTTAATCAAAATGGGTTGAAATCAACAAAGATTCTGACTTCAAACAGTAGGGAAATACTGGGAGGTATTTCCTTTTTGCAAGGAAAATGCCATGAGAAGAAAAACAGACTGTCTGCACAGATGGATATGTAGCTCTCCAAATGTTTCTCTCTTAAAATCCCCAAAGAGATATTTTTTCCCCAGTAACTCCTACAATCTCACCACATTTTTTGCCTAATGACCCCCTCTGCTCATGCTCCTGAATACTACATTAGTCTAGGTTGCCATAATAAGCACCTTTCTTTACATTCACCTTGTCCTTCTAAAAGCGATTTAGATTTTCTCTGTTTATACCAGCATAAAAATGTCACAACTCAGTTTGTCATTTTGCAAATGCAATGTGAGTGCTATTACATTTCAGGTTGTTGTTTTTTTTAAATCACATCCAGTCTGTGTACAAAGAGGCAGCTCATTGCACTGTAACCATGGAGACCTACAAAAGGTTCAGGAACTGCCTTTAACTCCTGTGCTTCGGACCAGAAGATGTTAGAATGCACTGCATCATGGAAGTGACAGACAGCCTCTAGGGAGGGCAACATTAGATGTAACACACTGAAGAGCCTCCAGTTCCACATAAATCTGACCTGGTCTTCAGCTCAGACAATCATCATGCCAATTGTATTGCATTCAAGACAAGGAGACCGAACCATCACAGTTTGATGTCTCAGGCCTCTCTAGCTATTTTTTTATTTGTATAACCAATGTGAGTTTATCAATCTTTTCCTATCTTAGAATTTAATTTTTTTTTCTCCCACAAGATAATTATTTAATATGTATAAAAAATCTTTTCTAGTCAACAGGAAACCTGTATTAGGTGTACAAAATTCTTCTGAGGCCTAAGCAGGAACAAATAGTTATCTAAATATGGTATAACAGACCTTGGTTATCGCCAGTGTAATCTACTGAGGACAATGGAATTACACCAAGGGAGACGTTAGTTGAATTTGTATATTTTCATGCAAATATTTTCTGTTTCCACCTCTGGACTTCATTCCCCCAACAATGCTCAGGTCTCTGTTTTTTCCTGCTTTAGAGATCCCTATCAGCAAAAGTTTGTTGTAATTGCTTATCTAGACCAAGGATATGAAAACCAATTCAAACAGTTACAGACACATGTCAATAATTTAAATTATTTGGTGTTGGAAATGATGGTGCAGGATGGTGTTAGGAGTAATCAAATGTAAGAGAAAAGACAGGACTATGCAGCACTTTAAAGACTAACAAGATGGTTTATTAGTCTTTAAAGTGCTGCATAGTCCTGTCTTTTGTTTCAGCTAGACCAGACTAACACAGCTGCATCTCTATCACAAATGTAAGAGGCAAACAGTGTTAAATAGCACTGGTTGACATTGGTAGGTATGTAAAATCAATATAACTGATAAGCCAGGGAATCAGAAAGATCAACAAGGAGGAACAGCAGATAATTGGAGAAACTTAAATATATTAGTTTCGAGAAGTGGAGGGAATGGAACTTTATATGTCCCTTTCCTTCACCAAATTGGGCCCACAGACTTTACCAGTCCCAGTTTCTTTGTTCAGGGAGCTGAGTTTTCACCATTTGGTTTGGCTTATTCAATATCTTCTTTGATATTTTTCAGTTACTGCTACGTGGCTGTGTGCCCCAGATGAGAAAAGGTTTATTGATATATAGGACTCATGGTTTTGCTGTGCATAAGACAGCTGTATTATTGAGGTAGGCAAAGGTGGTGGGTTTTTTTTTAAACCATTTTAATTCCTGGCTGCATCCTTTGTTTTGTAGTTGATGTCAGGGAAGAAAATGTTAGCACTGAATATGTATTGCCTGAGCCTGTCTGGTTTTGAGATCTGATCTCAATCACTTAAGCCTAATCAGAGTATTATTGTGGTGTCCCTAAATGTCTCCCCCCTCAATCCCAATGCATTTCCAGGGAACTCAGAAACATTTTTCAACCTAAAACTGACATACTGTTTATCCATTTCTTCATGTTGGGGACTACGATCCTTCATTTTATTTTGATGGGCAGAGTTGGAGGAATACAATGTATCCACAGTATGTACTGATTGAAGGCCTGACCCAACCCTCTTTGATTTTATTTGTCATGCTACTTTCAACAGGGGGCAAAAGAAAATATTACTCTCTTTGATCTTGCTAGTTGGGACTATATCCATGTTATAAATGTTAACTTTAGGCATAGGCATATTATGTAGCCACTTACTTGAAATCCCATTCAACATCGGACCATCAGCTGTCTTCCCCATTAGTTCACTGGAGCCACTTCTGCCTATAAAAAGCTGCTGTAGTTGTCAGCTGCCACTCGCTACTGGCTCTCTGCCCACGTCCCACCTGTACATCACAGGTTCCACGTGACCTATGTTGCCCGAGGACGAAATACCCCCTCCAGGAATAGTTTGTGCACCAAAATGGGCAAGGTGATTTTTGAGCTGGTCATGGCTTCACTGGCAGTATTTTGGGGCTGGTTATTGCCAAAGCAGAAGCAGAGGAGAGAGTCACTACTCAGTAAGGGTGCGTCTACACTGCACCTCTAGCTCGAAATAAGCTACGCAATTTTAGCTATATAAATTGTGTAGCTTATTTCGAGTCAATTTTGAAATTTGACACTGTCTAAACAGCACTTATTTAAAAATAAATCACTGTTCCAAAAAGTCCCTTACACATGGAATGAGGTTTACAGGGATGTCGGACTAGTGAGCCCATTATATTTGAAATAATGAGCATGCTCAAATTATGTGAAATAGCTATTTCAAGATACCTCTGGTACCCTGAAATAGCACTGCAGCACCAGCCCTCAGAAGCAACTGGTGACCTAAAGCCCTGCCTGAAGTGGTTCTGGGTAGACTTTTTTGCGAGAGAGCATCCTAGGAATCTGGATGCTCTTTCATGAAAAAGCGCATCACTTTTGTGATGCGCTTTTGCAGTGTCAACGCTCTCTTGTGCAAGAAGTTTTTGCGGAATATAAGGGAAGTTGGAGGAAGAGTGCTCTATTTTGAAATAAGTGCTATGTAGACACTTCCTATTTCAAAATAAGCTACACAACTAACATAGCTTAATTTGGGTATTTTATTTCGAGTTAAGCCCTGCCATGTAGATGCACCCCAAGTCTCACTGAAATTCAACTTCCTTAGGCTCCTTTGAAAATCCCAGCCTGAATACGTAGAGATAGGACCATACCAAATTCACAGCCATGAAAATTGCATCATGTACAATGAAATTTGATCTTTTGTCTGCTTTTTTCCTTTACTATACAGATTACTTAAGGGGAGACCAATGTTTTTGAAATTGGGTGTCCTGACCCAAAAAGGATTTCCAAGGGGGTCACAAGGTTATTTTAGTGGGAGTGTGGTATTGCCACCCTTACTTCTATGTGGCCTTCAGAGCTGGGTGGCTAGAGAGTGGCAGCTGGTAGCCGGGCACCCAGCTCTGAAGACAGCGCCCTGCCAGCAGCAGTGTAGAAGTAATGGTAGCAATATACCATAGCTCTGTGTTCTGAGGTGGGTTCCTGGCAAGCAACTGCCTCTGTCCACCTGCCACTCTCTAGCACCTCCCTCTTCATCAGTGGAGAAGTTAGAGTAGCAATGCTGCACACACACACACCCATACTACAATAATTTTGCAACACCCTACAACTCCTTTTTGAGTCAGAACCCCTACAATTACAACACCTCTCAGTGTTGTAAATAAATACCTGAAATCATTCAATTTAGCATTTTAAAAATCCTATGGCTGAAATTGATCAAAATGGACCATGACTTTGGTATGGTCCTAATTATAGAATAATAATTGATCTAACAAAACATCCCACTTATAAACCCACACAAACCCAACTGAATATTTGGAAGCAAATTAAAAAAGAAGGACGTTTATACAGCACTTTACCTGGCTGCATAGTTGTCTTGAGAACAGCTCACTCTTCTCTCATGTGAATAATTTTACTATCTTTAGAAAATCTCCAAAATTTCAAATGGGAGAAGTACTGAGAAGTTTGGATGCTTATTATCATTTATTTGCTTTATCACAACTCCTAGGTGTCCCCATTTGGACTAGTACTCTGTTGGGCAAAAAGAATAAAAAGAACTTACAATCTAAATTCAAACTTCTCTAAATATCTTCATTTTTCTAAGCTCTTTTTTTTCATACTTCTGAACCCTGATGCTGCTTAATCACTTTTCTGCACTCAGTAAAAATAAGGGAGGTGACTATTTGAAAACATTTAGCCATTCCAAAACAGGAGTCCAAAGAAGAAAAGTTCAGAAGTGTAACGATACGTGGCATTTATAAAAAGTTACAAAATAGAAAAAGATTCATTCTAAATAATGTTCTAAATTTTTGTAGCATCTTCCATTCAAATATATCCAACCACTTGAAAAACTTGAATAAATTAATCTGCATAATATTTCAGGGTCCCAAAGAGCCATTTTGGACACTACCAAAACTTAAATAAAATGAGGCTGCATTTCATAGATAAGGAAACTGAAACTCCAAGAATTAGAAAGGCCTAATTTCAAGTTGCCTCTGATTTGGAATATTTTCCTTTGTGTATTTAAACTGAAGAGCATAACAGCCAACCTTGGTCAGACCAAAAAGGTCCATCCATCCCAGTATATTGTTTTCTGACAGTAGCCAATGCCAGGTCTTTTAGAAAGAATGAACAGAATAGGTGATCCGTTCTCTGTTGCCCTTTGGCAGCTTCTGGCAAACAGAGGCAAGGGACACCATCCCTGAACATCCTGGCTAATAGCCATTGATGGGCCTATCCTCCATGAACGTATCTAGTTTTTTTTTAACTCTGTTATAGTTTTGGTCTTCACAATATCCACAGACAAAGGATAAAATTATTACAAGACAAAATTAAAGCCAGCTTTCTAAATTTAGTAAGTTCTCGATGAGATCTAAAAAGTTGTTACTGGATGATTTTAATCATGTAAAACTAGATAAACCTGACTATTCTAACAGAGGTTAGGAAATGTATGGTGACCAAAGAGTCTGCTACATATGCAGAGATTTAATTTGGGGGTCACTTTTTAGCTCAAGCTGTTAGATAGATGGGGTGAGATTTTTAAAAGCATACAACATTTAACACTGCTCCCATTAAAATCAATGGTAAAACTCTCATTGACTTAAATAATTTTAAGACGACTCTGAGTACTTTTGAAAATCCTGTCAGTGGAGTTCAGATATTATAATCTCTAATTTTGAGTTGGTGACGGAGTACACAGTAGTACACAGTATGTGTGCCATCTGCTCAACAGACAGTCCTGTCTATTAACATTCCACCTACGGGGTGCACAGTATCTTTCCTAGAGCAATTTGGTGTTGTTCACCAGAATTTACCCATCAGGGAAGGAAAATCTCCTGTAGACAGGATATTACAGCATTAATGGCAACTATCTGTGGTGTCACTAGCCAGAGTAGGCGCATGCTAGCAATCATCAGCTGGACGGATTCATTAAAGGAACTGAAGTATGGGCCATGACAAATATCCCAGGGCTTGGTGTAGGCCTACCTGTATGTGAAGGAGTGGCAGCCATTGACTCAGAACTTCCCTGTGTGCCCTGCCAACATGAAAAGAAAAGTTTAAAAAAATGTATTTTTTTAAGCCTTCACTTTAGACTGTCCTCATTCACCTAGCTGTTTGGGTTTCCAGTAAAATAGGTTCCAGTGAACCAGTCTCCCACAGTAGTCAATGGACCATCACTTCTTTATTAGCAACCTTGTCTGGCAGGGTAATTTACTCTGGAGTGCTGTGGGAACTCTTTGCACCTTTCCCTCTAAGACAAAAAAAGGCCAATTACAAACCCTATACAGAATAGCAGAAATATTGATGACAAATTGACTAGTAACCATCCAGAAGGGAGAAATAAAGAGAATGACTGAAGCTTTAAAGAAAAAAATAGCCAAAGAAATTATTTATGGCTTCTGCAAATTAGCTCATTCCAAAACACTATACATACATCTCCTGGGCTTTATAGTGTAGCAAAACTGCCCTGGTTTCACCCCACTCAAGTTTCTAATATAGTTTATACCAGGTATTACAACACTGTTGCAGTTTACAGACCATTGCTACAGTATAACCCGTTGTTCAGTATTACTTCAACTTCAATCAATCTTAAAGAAAGAGCAAGCCAATGAATGTGAAGCAATCACACTAGAAAACTGTACAGAATGCTTTGCTCAGTAGCTTGGAAATAATTTGAAGCTCTATACACATGTAAAGTTAAGGTCCTCCTTCTCCTTCTGCTCAGTTTTGGATTTCTTCATCTGAAACCCATGCCCTGTAACACAGAAATCAAAGATTATGGAGGGAGAGGAGAAAGGAAATTTAATCAGACTCTTTTTATGATGCAGAAAGCACTGTGTCATGCTGTTAGGAGAAGCAGTGTAAGTTTCATTTCTCTCAGCAGACTCTTTATTTTCTTGGGTGTGCCACTTACAGCCTGGCTATTCTAGCAATGTTGAGCACTTCTTAGGGTATGTCTACACTGCAATGCTATTCTAGGATACTACAGTATCCCAAAATAGCTATCCTGCATCTTCAAAGCAAGCCCATTATTTTGGGCTCACTATTCCGACGTCCCTGTAAACCTCATTCTATGAGGAGTTTTGGAATAGCACTTTATTTTGAAATTTGGCACTGTGTAGACAGCGCCAAATGATTAAATAAGCTATTTCGAAATAGCATCAAAATAAGATACGCAATTGATGTAGCTCAAATTGCATATCTTATTTTGAGTTATTTTGTAGACACACCCTTATTGACCTGGTTAGTCCTCACCGAAGACAATTAGGCATTTAGTCTCTGTTATAGCAGGCTTGTCCCTCTCCACACCAATAACTGTCCCTGAATTACATAAGGCCCCACA
The DNA here is from genome assembly GCA_019425775.1 of Rafetus swinhoei. NCBI lineage: Eukaryota > Metazoa > Chordata > Testudines > Trionychidae > Rafetus > Rafetus swinhoei. The sequence goes on from CM033449.1 coordinate 47,665,045, forward strand.
AATAACTACAGCTTCAAACTAGGGTATGTTTTTTTGGTCTTCTCCTTTCATGCTTTGCATGATGTGGATCTTTCAGGCTTTATTTTAAGTGTTAAAAATCTTGCTTCTTTAGTTAACATAAACTAGGATTTTGATTTGTTTTGTTTCATTTCATTAAGCAATAGTATTAGTCTCTGTGTTTAATGTTTATTTTCTTGTGTTTGTATTATGATGGCCTTCATAAAGTGCTAGGCATTGTCCAGATCTATAGACACATTCCAAGTCCCAAAGAACTCTCAGTGTGACTTGGTTAACTAAAATGCAGAGTTTTGCATTATGATGTTTAAATTCAGAAATCTCCAAGTATCTCTTAATATTCCAGTTCTTTGAGCCCTACAGACAGTATATAGCACTGAATAATCTATCTATCTAGGAATTTATATGTGCCTTTCCCCCAGTCATTACTCAAGAAATCATTTAAGCATGAGGTTAAGTTCAGGCCTATGAGGGACTATGTTCAAGCACAAGCTTTTTAGAAACCAGCCAAAACAGAAGTGTCTATACGGAACTGGGCATTATGCATTTGTGTACAGTTGGCAAACATAATTATTTGTACCCTGCTATGCCTGAGAAGTTCTTGCATATTTTCATTGTTATGAAAAAATTAAAAAACACAATAGTGCCTCAAAGTTGTGTTGAATCAGGGTCTATTGTAATATCTGAGCACCTACTTTCACAAGCAGAACCTATATTTACTGCTTCCTTAGGAATGCTTGACTGGCTAATGTTATGATACAGTTCCTGTGAATACTGATTTCAGTTAAACAGGTAATGTTTCCAGAATTTTGTCAAAATGTTGGAGATTCATCATCTCAGAACATGATTAGGAAACAAATGAAACCTCTTCTTCCCACACTAAACAACTTAATTTTGAGAAAAGACTGCATAGTCAGTCAAATATTTCTTCCTGTAATGTGTTATATGCCATTTCCAGATCTAAAAGTACTGAAACTATGACAATCTGGACCATTATCCAAACATGCAACTTTTAATGAGAAAGACTTCATTGACTGGCTAGTCCAAGCTTATAAGGAATGCAGTATAAAACAAAGAGCGTAGAGACTGAAAAGTAAATTGAATTGTACATTATTTCTGTTTTAATAATCTAGGGTGTAATTAACAACATACATTCATTATTTAAAATTTGACAGCTGTCCTTTAAAGTCTATCCAGAGAAGAAACATTGTTAGAGGGCTTTCCCTTCATCCTTGTCATGCAGATAGAAAGCAGAAGACTAGAAGCCTGAAATGCAGGCAATTTGATGTTTATTGGGGTGAGTTTCCAGCAAGCATGTCCATAACTCTAATGCTACAAGGCCTTTTTCCCACTGTCCCACCCCCCTCTTCCGCAGACATAATTATACCTGAAATGCATGCCCACAGCTCCATTCCTTACACTCTATGGTCATGTTCTGTTTTGGAAAGTAGTGGGTCTGGGGTCTTCATGCCTCCACTTTTGTTACCCCATGAAAGGGGTAAGGTGTGAGGTTGTGCTGCAGTCAGGAAAAGACATTTCTCTGGTCTTTTAGGGTATATCTACATTACAGAGAAGATTGAAGCTGCCGCTCTTGATCTCGTAGGGTTCGAATTAGTGGGTCTAGTGAAGACACACTAATTGGAACTGAGAGGGTCACTCCGGTCGGTGTTGGTAGTCCTGCTTGCATGAGGAGTAAGGGAAGTCAAAGGGGGAGTGCTCTCCCTTCGACTTCCTGCAGTGTGGACAGCTCTAAAAGTCTAGTTAAGGTACTTCGACTTCAGCTACGCAATCAATGTAGCTGAAGTTGCATATCTTAATTTGACCATATCCCTTAGTGTAGATGTACCTTTAGCGTTTAACCTTCCCCCCACTACCTTTTGCTGCTCTTGACTGGTTGCTTGAGCTTGCCTTCACCTTGACCTAGGAGCTGAAGCAGTTTTCAGTGTGTTTCACTGAACACATCTGGCTAGGCAGAAGCAACCTACACAGTGTCTTTGTCCTTTGTTTTCACATATTAGTAAGGATCCTTTTGTTCACACTTATTAGTGAGAATGTATGTGTATCAAAAATCAAACAGGCAAGCAAAAATACAGGCCTGAATCCTATGGTGGCACTATTACTCCTAACAAACATATTGCAGGTAGATAACAAAAGCTGAAGAAAGAGTTGGGCTCCTGTCTTTTCCGTCCATTGAAATTGTGTTTGTCTTCTTTTTCACTGGAACACAATCTTGGGATTTGAATGGCTCCATCATTTCTATTAGATCCTCAAATAACAGTATTGGCTTGAATTGCCTTCAGCCACCCAGCTCATTGTAGTTAACTATCACCATGTAACCTCTCCAAGATGGACTCTTACAATATGATTTGCTTTTCTAGCAAACACACAGAAATTTTAGCTACTGTGCAGTGCTATATGATGTAGGGCAACGTGAGCATATAACACTTGTGTTCCACATGAACTGTCTATTCAGTTCAAGATATTGATGATTATCTATGAACTCCTCAGTGGTCTGGGACCTGCATTACCCTGAGCCTATCTTTTTTTCTTATACCTTACTCTAGCATTTGCATCTAGTTTGAATGCACTCAGGCCTACATCCCTCCCTCCTCTCCCCCCCCCCCCCACACTCATGCAGTCTGTCAAAATTAGAGTATAGCCATATTTGGAAAGCACTGCAACATATGTCAGTTCACTCAGGCCGTTCTATATGGTAGGTGCTTAGGTGGCTGAGGGGGGTAAAGAAGGGACTTGTCTTTGATTTTTTTGGCTTCTACTCATAGGCCATTTTGTAATGTTTGTTACAGATATTTGTGGCCCCATCCAAATGATACAGGAGTTGCCGTTTACATGTGATCCACTATGAACAGTTAACAATCCGTAGTGTGATACAGCAGTTATTTTTAAATATAAGAATACAGGAAACCTGTGGTGCCTCATCTATCACCGTGTGACGATTGATGTCCATTGTTGATTTATCACAGAACACATGTACAAGTATTCTGTACTTTGTACATATGCAGAAATGCTACTAACATCAATGGAATTGATACATATGGGAGGTGGCATTACATGCAATACATATCTACAGATGGGGAAGGTGGATTCTGGAGAAATTCACCATAACTGAATGTATACACTGTAGTGCATCTGAATAATTTAAGAATTTCATCCTGCTTCACAATGAAATGCAGTTAAGTGCACCAGAATCCCTCTGTGTATGCTGACTGGTTTATTAACTGTACATTACTAACAAGAAAAGCAGAAGACCTTGAGCTCATTATTAATGCTTTTTTGGAGATGAAGCCCTTTTAGATGCTGTCTCTATATTTGAACACCACAAATACAATCTTACACGTCTTTATGATTGATACTCTACTGATTTGTATGTTTCTAGCAATCTGATCTCACTTTCCGAGAGTGTATTATATAACGGTACATGGTTACAAATGATAATTTCTTAACCTCTGCATCATCTCTCTGTTGTCCTCTCATGCAGTGACATTTTCTATTTTATTTGCTATATAATGTGAAATAACTAGGCATTTAATGGAAAAAGATCTTCTATATAAAGACTAGGATAAGAAACCATGATTACATAAAATGCTCCACATATCTATACATAGTATTATCCTATTCAAATCACATTGAGATTCACATACAAAGCAAAAGCACAGCTACTGAGGAGAAAGGGTCAAGTCAATACACCTTTACTCAAAACAAGAAAATGCCACATTTTGTCAGAAAAGTGGCCTCTCCAAACGAAGCTTTCCACCGAAGGAGAAAATAATAGTTACAGACACCGAGAAGAGTCATGAGATGATCAAGATGGTTTGATGGGACAGTACATCAAACAGTGCAAGACACCCAAGCTATTAAAATTATTAAAATACCAAAAACATCTTTCATGCTGCTACAAAAATCAAATTCCAACTGATATGGAAAACACAACATCTGTTGATGTGCTTTGTTTAGGAGATGGCACTGCTGAGGATGAAGTCACATTTAGCACAATAAAGTCAGTTTTTAATTCTCTAGAAGCACCAACATCCAGGAATGGAATAAAAACCCTGGCCACAGCCATTGTATTTCCATATTCTCGGGTCCCTACATTTTCACAGATTTTAGTATGCATAAAATTGCCAACCCCAGTGAGATGGCTATGGGAGACAGTGTGGTTTACAAGTTAGAGCATAGGACTAGGGGTAAGGACTCCTGATTTTGATTTCCATCTCTTCCACTGATTTGCTTTTGTGGCTAGGACTAAGTCACTTACATCCAATGTTTTTAAAGTGGCCTCTATTAAGAATACGAGCGATTGGCTAGTTGCACACGCATATTTGGATTCTGTGTCTGCAATTTTATTGGCCAGTATTAATCTGTAGGTTGCTCACATGCATTTCATTGGGAGTATTCACATTTCAATTTGTTTTGATTGGACACATACTACTTCGATTTCTTCAGTGAATACTCAGGGATATGAATTTAAAATTTACTTTCCACAAATATTTTTGCAGTATCCCTTACAATTTAGTGCTACAGAGGACTGTTAGCCTGATTTTACATTCCTGATTCCTGCTGTTAGCCTGATTTTACATTCATTTCATGAATATTGTAGCAAAAGGATGATTAAAAATCTGATTAAAAATAATAAAGGAAAATGTGCACAGTATTTTCCCAGTACTATTGCTAATGCATCTATTTTGATTGTCCCACATGTGTGTTCTAGCTAGCATTCGAGTGAGACCTTGTGATCAGTTGTGAAGTCCTGTTATTGCTGTTATCTGCAAATCAGTTGTGATCTTTCTGAGGTGTGACAAACTCTAACAGAATGTTGAAGACAGTGGTAAAAAATAATTGCAGGGCTGAGGTGTGTTCTGCCTTAGAAGCAACTGTTCAATGTCCCTGTCCAGAATAGATCAATGAAATGTGAGGCAAAAATATGCCAGATCACTAGAGAAACCAACATAGCTTCGATCAACATTTTCTTATAAACACCCACACCCAGCTAATAGCTGAGAAACATGGAACTTTCTTATCACAAAAGGCCTCCTGCTTCTTTCATATTTAAAAAAAAAGGTTAAAATGGACTGATATCTGAGCCAAAATAGAAATGTGACTAAGCTTAAGACACTATAGTTTACACAATGTTTTATTTATGAGAGGAAAAGTGTTTTTGATTTATTTTTCTTATTTGTATGCACCTGCAGCAGATGGTGTATGCTTTTCAGCTGCTTTTGTTATTTTGCTACAAGTGTGTTAAGTCCCAGCTGTCTAACTATAAGCATTGACCGTGAATGTTAAAATACACACGTAGCATTGCCAATGGCAGAAGCACACTTCCCATGGTATAGTCTTCCAGCAGAAAACATGACTCAGCTTAACACTTTGCCCTCTCTTGTTTACGGAATGTCATGGCTAGTCAGAAAACATGATATACTTTCCCCAACATCAGTTCTTAACAATACCACTGGCATGAATATCCTTTCTCATTGATATAACAGTTTTTATGGAACTTTGGAGGAAAAATATTATGCTACTATTATGCATATTCCATTTTTGTCCTTTTCCTAGTTTGATGTATAATATATAATCAGAACATGTAAATTCAATTTGAAATGTGCTATGAAAGCTGCACTTAGAAAGTCATTAAAGTATATTTTACTCAGAAAAGGGAATCTGGAGAATTAGCATTGTAGGATTCTATGTTTCTTCCCTCTTAATAGCTTCTGTATACATTTGTGTCCCATTTCAAGTCAAAACATTATTGTCCTCTGATGTATTGTCTACCTTTGTGTGGTGCAGCCTTGTACTAAATTTTTTTTACCCAGGACTAGAAGATTACATCATTATGGGGGAATCCCCAGGTGGTTCAAGGTCTCCACAGCCACTCTACTCAGCTCTCTCCCTGCAGCCAACAAGAGGGTATGGCTGGATATAGAGGCTTAGGAAGGGCTCCCTTAAAACCTAGCACCTGCAAGCTGCCTATGTAGTCCCTTCAGGATGTTTGTCAACAGCACAGACTGGAGCACAGTGGTGCTGGAACTCTAGAGTGGCTTAAAAAAGTAATGTTAAACATCAAATATATGGTTTCCACTGGGAATTTTTCCCCAGTATCCTGCTAGAGCCCCCTTAAAACAGTTCTGCATCTATTTATTATTTTTTATATTACAGAGTTGGAAGATCAAGGGGCTAGAGCTTACTATGTCTGTGTAAGTTAGGAGCCAAGGGAACTCTGACTTAAATCCCACAGACACTGAGCTAGCCATGGAGAGTATCTCTCTATCTTCACTCATCCTAGCTTTCCTCCTCTTAGCCTCCCAGCACTAGCAGAATGGTAAGTCAGCTGTCCTTGCTACCAGTGGGTTTTGCTCACCATCTGTGTTCTGTGACTTGTGTATTCAGAATCTTGCAAATAACTTAACTACTTCAGCAATAGCAGCTGTGGAAGTTCTCCACTTTAGAGGAATCACCCGGAAGTGAAGTGGAATCACTTCCACTTCAGGAGTGCAAGTGGGAATTAACACTACTGGTTGGGACTATTAACTGCACTTCTTTTTGGTGTAAACATTAGAGGAAAATACATGCTGTGCAGAACAGGTGTTACAAAATTCTGCTATGCTTCCGCTGGCTATACAGCACCTGACCACTGAGTTCCATTGTTGTTGGGGAGGTGATAAGAGGCAGCTACAGCTGCATGTCTATTTCTTATTCTTCCCTCCCCTACACTAAAAAATGCAGGATTTCTGTAACTCTGCCTCTTTTCTGTGCCACATCAGATAAAGAATTAGGGGCCATTACATACATTTTTACTGTCTGTATGTGTGTGTGCAGAGGGGGGACATTGGAGCAGACGAGGAATGAGATCAGAAATAGGAAAATCAAATTTTCAAAGCTTTTTGTACTTTTATTAATATTATAATAGCATTCACATATACATTAAATCATGAATAAATCATGTCAAACCAATCTGATAGCTTTCTTTGATAGGATAACAAGTCTTGTGGATAAGGGAGAAGCGGTGGATGTGGTATACCTAGACTTTAGTAAGGCGTTTGATACGGTCTCGCATGATATTCTTATCAATAAACTACGCAAATACAACTTAGATGGGGCTACTATAAGGTGCGTGCATAAATGGCTGAATAGCCGTACTCAGAGAGTAGTTATTAATAGTTCTCAATCCTGCTGGAAAGGTATAGCAAGTGGAGTTCTGCAGTGGTCTGTTTTGGGACCGGTTCTTTCAATATCTTCATCAACAATTTAGATATTGGCATAGAAAGTACGCTTATTAAGTTTGCAGATGATATCAAGCTGGGAGGGGTTGCGACTGCTCTGGAGGATAGGGTCATAATTCAAAATGATCTGGACAAATTGGAGAAATGGTCTGAGGTAAACAGGATGAAGTTTAACAAAGACAAATGCAAAGTGCTCCACTTAGGAAGGAACAATCAGTTTCACACATACAGAATGGGAAGCGACTGTCTAGGAAGGAGTATGGCAGAAAGGGATCTAGGGGTTATAGTGGACCTCAAGCTGAACATGAGTCAGCAGTGTGATGCTTTTGCAAAAAAACCAAACATGATTCTGGGATGCATTAACAGGTGTGTTGTGAGCAAGACATGAGAAGTCATTCTTCTGCTCTACTCTGCGCTGGTTAGGCCTCAGTTGGAATATTGTGTCCAGTTCCAGGCACCGCATTTCAAGAAAGATGTGAAGAAATTGGAGAGGGTCCAGAGAAGAGCAACAAGAATGATTAAAGGTCTAGAGAACATGACCTATGAAGGAAGGCTGAAAGAATTGGGTTTGTTTAGTTTAGAAAAGAGAAGACTGAGGGGGGACATGATAGCCGTTTTCAGGTATCTAAAAGGGTGTCATAAGGAGGAGGGAGAAAACTTGTTCATCTTGGCCTCTGAAGATAGAACAAGAAGCAGTGGGCTTAAACTGCAGCAAGAGAGGTTTAGGTTGGACATTAGGAAAAAGTTCCTAACTGTCAGGGTAGTCAAACACTGGAATAAATTGCCCAGGGAGGTTGTGGAATCCCCATCTCTGGAGATATTTAAGAGTAGGTTAGATAAATGTCTCTCAGGGATGGTCTAGACAGTATTTGGTCCTGCCATGGGGGCAGGGGACTGGACTCGATGACCTCTCGAGGTCCCTTCCAGTCCTAGTATTCTATGATTCTATGATTCTATGATTAAAAACACACCATTTTTTACCTCTGTGGCAGGTTATTGATCTAGAGAGAGAAGAATGAACCATCTGGTCTCTTTGTGAAAGGATATACGCACATATAAGGTCACCTACTATACATTCTGTAAGCAATAACATTTGACAAGAAGTGTGTTGCAATAGCAGGACTTCTTTGGAGTGTTGTGAGGCTAAATGCCATTATGTTTCCAGGACCTGAGAAGAACTGTTATTAAATTGCAATGCTTGACCTAGAATGAGGGTTTTTTGTTGTTTTTGTGTTATAAACCGATATTTATACCTGTACCAAGATCATACACATCTTTTATGGGCTAGACAATATTTGTATTTTACAACTGTATTCGAAGATCCCACTGGAGTACAGTTCATAGGAAAAAGAACGGTTACTTACCTCGTAACTGTGGTTCTTTGAGATGTGTTGCTTGAGTCCATTCCATGTAGGTGTGTGCACGCAGCGTGCACGTGTTGTGATAAACTTTTCCCCAGCAGCACTCGTTGGGCCAGTGGGGGAGCCCCCTGGAGTGGCGCTGGTATACTCGCCCATATATACCCCTGCTGGCTCTCCACCCCCTCAGTTCCTTCTTACCAGACTACTCTGAAGAAGGGGAGGTGGGTGGGATTTGGAATGGACATGAGCAACACATCTCAAAGAATCATAGTTACGAGGTAAGTAACTGTTCTTTCTTCTTCGAGTGATTGCTCATGTCCATTCCATGTAGGTGACTCCAAAGCAGAAACTCAAGGAGGCGGGGTCGGAGTTCTAACCTTCCACTGAGTGGAGGACAGCCCTACCCAGGGCAGCATCCCCCCTTGCCTGATGAGTCAGTGCATAATGGTTAGCGAAGGTGTGGACAGAGGACCACATGGCAGCCCTGCATATGTCCAGGATAGGGATCTGAGCCAGAAAAGATGCAGAGGAGGCCTGAGCTCTAGTCGAGTGGGCAGTGAGGGGAGGGGCTGGAATCCCGGCCATCCCAAAGCACTCCCTAATGCAGGCTGTGATCCAAGAGGAGATCCTTTGTGCCAAAACCGGCTGGCCTTTCATCTGCTCTGCTAGAGCAACAAAGAGTTGAGGTGACCCGTGGAAGAGCTTCGTTCTTTCTAAATAAAAGGCTAGCGCCGTCCGAAATTCCAAAGTGTCTAGTGCCTGTTCCTTACCTGATGCGTGGGCCTTGGGGTAAAAAACTGGTAGGAAGATGTTCTGTGACACATGAAAGTTGGACACTACTTTCAGCAGAAAGGCAGGGTGGGGACAAATTTCTGAACCCACAGGAGCACTCTGTGGATTAGTGGGAATGCCGAGAATGCATAAAGAAGACCCCCGGGACCATTGCCGTTTCTACTGCAGCACCAGGAGAAATCAGGGTGAGTGCCCTGCTGGGAAGGCCTTGGAGGGTTCCTGTCTGAGAAGGATCGCCGCTTGGGTGGCCATGGTGTGAATGCCCAGTGACTTTAGCATGGCCCGGGTGTCCTTGAGCCTGTGTAGGTGCTGGTCCATCTGTTCAGAAAACAGAGATGGGCCCTCAAATGGAAGGTCTTGAATCCAGACCCTTGGAGCCAAGAGCTGCTATGTAACAGCAACCCCATAGCCATAGCACAAGCGGCCACATCGGCTGCGTCTAAAGCAGCCTGGAGCATGGCTCTAGAGATTGTTCTGTCCTCTTCCGAGAGGGCTCTGAACTCGGGCCGAGAAGCCCTGGGGAGAAGTTTGTTAAGCTTGTCCATGGAGGTCCAGGTGTTATATGCATAACGAGACAGCAAAACTAGCTGGTTCACTATGCGAAGCTGTAGGCCTCCGGATGCGTAGGCCTTCCTCCCAAATAGGTCCATCTTTTTGGCATCCCTGTTCTTAGGGGTGGCGCCTGGCTGGCTCTGCCTCTCCCTTTGATTCACTGCCTGAACCACCAGTGACCTCAGGGGGAGGTGGGAGTAGAGGGATTCGTTCCCCTCCTGGGCCACGAAGTACTGCCGTTCAGCCCTCTTGTCCATTGGTGGGATGGAGGCAGGGGTTTGCCAGAGGGACTTGGAGATCTTTGCCACCATTTTGTTGATGGGGAGTGCCACTCTGGTGGGGGTGTCTGACTAGAATGTCAACCATAGGGTCAGAATCCTCCGACACCCTCTCCACCTGGACCCCCTTGGCTTTGGGCCAGTCGGCGAAGGAAGTCCTGATGTACCCCCAAGTCCATGGAGGGCATGGAAGGGATAGTGTTGCCCAGGGCCTTATCTGGAGACGAGGATGAGGACCCCTTTGGGCCTGCCTCCATAGGGTCCACTGCCTGCAAAGGAGCTTGGGAGGCCATTAATGGGGGCACTGTGGGTGGCCGGGCCATGGGGCCCTCAGACTCCGAGGAGCATGGGGACGTGTAGCCTGGCAGAAGTGACTGCCCCGACATAGATGATTGAATGAGTGGGGTCACCGAAGGAGGGGCTCTGGACCCACAGAAGACCGACTCCGGTCTAGGGGATGGGCCACATCCTGACTGGTGGTAAGCCCACCAGGTCCAGAAGGGCCACTGAGATGGAGTTGGTGACATTGGGGGCTATTACTGCTGCATCCCTGGCATGGGGGCTGGCTGGGCCCATTGATACTGCTGTTGATGGGTGGAGGTGCTACGGTGCCATGACCAGTGATGGAAATGAGACTGGTGCCAAGATTGTGATTTTGACCCCCTGGAGGACCCTGGGGATTCTGCCTCTGAGTTGGTTGAATACTCCAAAGCCGGCCATGGTGGTGCGGAAGCAAACACAGCCAGTGGCCTCGATGTCGGGGCATGCTGGGCTATTGATTCTGGCTTGCCCTGATACAGGTGAGGAGGAGGGGGAGGCATGGTCGGTGCTGGGCCCGGTGAGCTTTGGTTGGGGCCAGAATGTGCAGTAGCTGGTGACGTGCTCAGTGCCATTCGAGGCCCTAGTCCCGATGCCAGGTCCGGTGCCGAGGCATGGGCTGGGGTCGAGGTTGCCATTGGTACCAGCTTCGACGGAAGTGCCACTGGTGTGGCAGGGCCGGATCAGTGTTTTCTCGACTCTAGTGCCGGGGCGCTGGGTGCCCTAGCCTCCAATCGGTGCAGACCGGCGTCCCGGTCCTTGGCTGAGGTTGGTGCTGGAGGAGAGGGGGACAATTTGATAAGGTCCCTGGTGGTGTTGAAGGCCTCCAGTGTCGAGGGAAATCCCCCATCGGGCTGGGGTCCCGGTGTGGACTGGAACGTTTGCCCGACTGAGAAGGTCTGGGCTCGGTGCCCGTAGGTGCCACATGCCCCACTTGGGGGCGCACAGAGGGCACGTACCAGAGGGGTGACCTGCCCCTGCCAGACCTGCTCTTCTTCTGTGGCACCGGGGATTGGGAGAGGTGCCGAGGTCTGTGCGGTGCCGGCAAGGCCCGCGAGTGTCTCAAAGCCTCCTGCACAGAGGCCGGTGTGCTCTGGGTCACCAGTGCCGGGTCAGAAGCTGGTGCCAGACACAAAGCTGCCTCCATTAGGATGATCTTAAGACACGACTGTCTCTCCCACTTCATGCGCGGCTTGAACGCTTTGCAAATTTTACATGCCTCGGACAAATGGACCTCACCCAAACACTTAAGGCAGGCAGAGTGCAGGTCGCCACAGGGTATAGGTCTCTGGCACTTCTCACAGGGCTTGAAGCCTTGCAGTCTGGGCATGCCCTGCCGGGAGCACCGGGAGCACAGGGCAGAGACTACAGTGGGTCCTTAACTCAGGAAACCACTTAACAACTGCTTAACAAGAACTTGATAAGAACCATAACTATAACACTAGAACAAAAACTGTAACACTAAGCTGCACAGGGGCACTTGCTAAGCAAAAGCAGAAGCATGTTCCAATGACCGTCATGAGTGGTAAGAAGGAACTGAGGGGGTGGAGGGCCAGCAGGGATGTATATGGGCCAGTATACCAGCGCCACTCCAGGGGGCTCCCCCGCTGGCCCGAAGGGTACTGCTAGGGGAAAAGTTTCTGACAACATGGGCACACTGTGTGCGTACATCTACATGGAATGGACATAAGCAATCACTTGAAGAAGAAATAGTATTGTGATACTCTCACACAAAATACTCTCCCACTGTGATTTGCACTAGTTTCATATAAGGGCCACATAGTTAACACTGAAGTCATCAAGTTACTTTGGAACTTCATCCTCACTATTCCAAAATAAAGGTGGTTTTAAAATCAACAATTGGCAAATGTAATCTAATCATTCAGATCTGTTAAGAGAGCTGTTTGGCCAATTTGAAACAAGCTTCATTTTTTATTATTTATTTTAAATAATAGTACAAGTGTTGTACTTTATAATGGTTTAGCTACTCATCAGACTCAACAGATCAAGTGCTTGCTAGCGAACTATGGAGATTTTCACGTCTCACAAGAGCTGGTTGGAAACATTTAATTTAAAAGTGTTCCCTTTGTTGACATGCTGCTAATAGCCAAAAATCATTACTAACTGATGGCTATTTAGCTAATGGGTTCAGTTTAGTTCCTAGAGGCAGATGGATCCCTCTAGCACCTGAGCAGCTGCTGGCATCTTTATAGGCTAACTATGCACTGAAGATGGGGTGTGAACCAGAAGACTGAGCTATCCTCATCCATTAAGCAGATCCCTTTCAGTTTAGAGTTGAGGTTGTGTGATTGGGTGGGATGAAAAAGCTTGTATTATCATCATGAATTATATCTACAAATTCTTTTTGTGGATAAAAATGCTTCAGTCTTGAAGGCAATTGATGTGATTTTATACATTCTATAATTTATTTTAAAAATACAGAAATTTGGATACATGGCTATGTTCATCCATGCTTGGCCCAATGGGGCTTCTGTTCTGCTTAAGGTCACTACTGCAATTTCAGGACTTTTTCTAAATAACAATGCTTACCTTGCCTGGTCCTTCCCTTATACTGCTTTTGTTGCAGCAGTAGCTAAGCAACCATATGGCTCAGAAGTTTATGAATATCTCTCTCATTTACAGGAGCTGAAAATGAGATAATTGCTGTGGGTTTTGGTACTGCATGGTGGAATACAATATACTCTGTGAGGTACCATAATATGCTGACCAGTGTTTATTAGATTGAATGCTAATTCCTGAGTATGATATTTCTAATTTTACTCCTTAGCTCAGAAATGTGATCAAAGTAGCTTAGTCTATTATTCCCTCTGAGTATTTTTTTTTTTTTTACCTCAGACTGGTTTTGTATGTTTGACATTGTGGATTCCACCCTTATTCCCACAGGCTATGTCTAGACAGCGACGCTAATTCGGGATACCGGAAGTATCCCACAATAGCTATTCCATATCTTTAAACAGATTTCGAAATAACGGGTGCACTATTCCAGTGTCCCTGTAATCCTCGTTCCACAAGAGTCAAGGGACTTGTTGGAATAGCGCTTTATTTCAAAATTCAAAATAAGCTATTTCAAAATGCTCTCAAAATAAGCGACACGATTTGCGTAGTGCAAATTGCATAGCTTATTTCAAGGTAAGGGTGCAGTGTAGACACACCCATACAGAACAAACACTGAATGCTGTCTTTTCATCACCTTGGCATCTGACATTAAATGTTTGTCAGATATAATATCGCTAGAAAAAAGTCTCTTTAAAGAAACAGTCATGTATAATAAAGTGATAATATGTGTTATGGCCCTAAAAAAAGTAGAGAAGAAGAGAATTGTCACACAGAGCTCAGCCAGAATCAGTTGTAATGGGATACCCCATTTAAAGTAATTTCCTCCAAACTTTTCATCTCCTTCTTCTACTGTAAAACTTCCTAGCTAGTTCTTTTCATACAGATCCCTTGTTCCCTTATAGTGCTAGACCTCCAAGTATTTTTCAATGGAGGCAAGCATTATTATCCACATTTTACAGAGGGGGAAACTCAGGCATAAGGGCATGAAATAACTTGGCAAAGGTCAATCAGAAGGCCAGTGGCAAACCCTTGAATGGAATGCCTTGAACGTTCTTTTGAGACCTGGTCCAAGACACTATACACTATACCGCTCTCACTGTAGCCCTCTGAAAGCCATAGGGCTCGAGCCACATGCAGACTTAGGTATGGTGATGCTGAGTGTTGCCACATTTAACTTTTAGGCATCTAGAAAATCTCTTGGATTCACAAGGCTTGATTTTAGCACCTAGCTCTGTGTTCAATGAATGGGGAGAGACAGGTGCCTTATACTGAGATTCACAAAAGCCAATGGGAGATGCCAGAATAAGGAGTTGTATACAACAGGTAAATTGGAGGGAGGTGCCACCATCTGCTTGGGATTCTGAACTGAACTAAAACTTAGTATTCGGTACCTATGCCATTTTTGCAGGAGGCTGAAGGGGAAAATCTGGCCCTCCATTAATTTTAGCTTACTGGTTAGAATACTGCTCAGGGATGTGTGAACCCCCTGGTTGAAATGCCCCTACCCCACCTAAAGGGGACAAAGGATTTTGAATACCAGTCTGAGATGAGTGCCCTAACTACTGGGCTACATGATATTCTGATGTGGGTCCCTTCAGTCTCTTCTGAGATAGCAGTTCCACATTGACTAAATATTTTTTAAAAGTCATTGGAGCAAGGGGGCTGGCTCTTGCGTCTCCCACCTCCAGACGAGTTAGCTAAACCAGAAAAGTTCTGCATCTTTCCAGACTACTGTACCCCCTTCAGGAGTCAGATTTGTCTTGCGTACCCTCAAGTTACACATCATTTAAAATCTACTTGCTTACAAAATCAGACATAAAAATACTAAAGAGTCACAGCACATAACTGAAAAAGTGCTTACAATCTCATTATTACCATATAATTAAAATATATTGATTGGAATATAACTATTGTATTTACATTTCAGCATGGTACTTGAGGCAGTTTTTCATTTGTGAGCCTTTTCTGAACCTAGACCCTGCTATGTGGGGCTAACACATGTAACTTTGCTGTGCATGGATGGCCCCCTATGGTGAGGGACCACGGGCAACTGCCCTGCTTGCCACCCCATTATGCCGACCATGAACTTGCAACCCTCTGTAACATATCCTATGACCTTCCCCAGAGGCTGCAGCCCCCAGGTTGAGGAACAATGATCTAGAAGAAGTGAGTACTCCAGGGGTACAATAACCCTCATTGAGAGCCACTGCTCTAAACAGTAGGCTACAGGGTCCTTCTCTCTCTCTGTCCCTCTGTCTCTCCCTCACCCAGTGACTTATTTATTCGCAGAGGACCATGGAAGTGCTATATTTGTGATTCTACATTCACACTCATATTAAATATGCTCGGTTTTAGTTAGCTATTCATGTGTGTTTACACATTAAAAATGCCCTGATCAATACTTTGTGTATTCACTAAAGTTTAAAGATAATCATAAAAAAATCTTCTATAAAAAGCACACAATTAAAAGATTCTACGTTTTAAAAAAAATTTTATCCAGGCATGATTGGTAATTATTTGGGAATGTCCATATACTTGTCCGTGCAGTTGTCAGAATAATTTGGAGCACAGCCAGACCCTTTCTTTTCAGAACCTGTATATCCAATTAATGTACTGCTTTCTGTATGAAAATCTTGCATAATTGTGCTATCTTTGCCTACCATGACTTGAATAGCAAGTTTGGCATTACCATTGCTTTAAAAAAAATTAGAACTCATTTTGCAAAAACTTTATGAAGCTCCAAATAGCACAAATCTAGAAATCTCAAGTAAGGTAATGCAGCTACATATTATAATGAGTTTTTATTTATTAGAAACATCATTGTTGTAGGATAATGAACATTTCTTAATTATAAAATGCAATCAAAGTAATGCTGTTATAAATATATATTTAGTGGTTCACATGGTGCCTTTAATTTTGTCCCCTAAGGTAGGTGGGATATTTTATGGGCAGCAAAACACTTCATCATGCTTTACTCATGTGTCTGAGCATACAACATCTTCAGTGGTCAATAGGGAGAGTCTTCTAAAAACAGATACCCACTCTACCTACGAATACTTTGGAAAGTCCTCAAGCTGCAAGGATGTACAGAATGCTACCACGATCTCTTCCCTTGGATTTGGAAAGAGTGGTTCTCAATTCTCATGATCCTAAACAGGTTTACTAAATCCCTCTTTAGTCTTCCTGGGTCTTAGGAAGGCATCTGAAACTTATTACCAGATCAGCCAGACAGCACAGGTAGCCTTATTCTACACTAATTAGCTGATTAAGGGATTTATAAAGGGAGCTTAAGGGGAAGGATTGGTGGATTAGCATGCAGTCTTGCAGAGGGTAAACTGCTCCGTAGAAATCACATTAATATGATGCCTATAGCTGACTTGAGGTCAGCCATGAGGGGGGAAATAGATGGTTGGTGATTTTGAGCAGTAATACTATTAACTAGAGGCACCAGAGACTGCCTATACTATAAATGCAGATCCTAAAAAAAGAAAGGGGTGCTTTTCTTTGTTTTGTCTTAACTATAGTGAGAAGTTAATCTGTTACATTGCACTGATCCTAACCCTGTGGCTACATATTAGGAAAACATTTTAACTAGAAGGATAGTTAACATACCAACAGGCTACCTAGGAATGTTGTAGAATCCCTGTCACTGGAGGTTTTAAAAAACAGGATAGAGAAACAAGGGTCAGGTGTGTACGTGGAGTAGACAACCTTCTAAAGACCTTTCCAGCTCTAAGATTATATAAGAGAGACACAGTATAGAATTAGCAACAATCAAAGCTTTGGCTATATTTAAACATATTAATGTTAATCCACCACTAGACAAATGAATTATTGTACAGTATTACTCATTCTCTACTGGCTTACTATGTTCATCATGGAAATATAATTTCAGAGTTGGATACAGTTTAGTTTATTAGCATTTTCATGACATGGTTCAGTGTAGCTCTGATACCTGCCTTTTGTATAAAAGTGGGGGGAATAAATGTAAGTGTGATGCCAAAGAAGCGGTACTACAGCAAGGAACCAGTGACTTTTCTAAGATCTCGTATCTTGCAAAATATCTTGGCTATAAAGAAATGCTGTAAGATTACTAGAATTTTCTGTTTTCCAGGCCGAGAGTTATCAGACACTAAACATCCCTCATTCAGGTTACCATCTTCTGTTTCCCCGTTTTACATTTGGATATGAGTCTAGACCAGTCTTGAACTGAGATCATATGGAGATATCATGCAAATGATGGTCAGACTCTATTGAGTAAACTCATAGTCCCAGGAGTTGGTTGTTTCTGCTAGAAAATCAGCAGTAAAAGAGCTAGCATTGTACACACACACGCGCGCATGCGCATACCCTCCCCCCTTGCTTTTCAGTTCTAACATCTCATTGAGATGAATCTAAACAATTTATTTGTCTCTGAGCAATTGTTTCTGAAGACGTATCCAGAAACCACTGTATTGGTAGGTAATCTCCATGATCATAAAGCCTGAAACCTTAGGGTATGTCTACATAGCAGCATTATTTCAGAATAACTGACATTATTCCGAAATAACATAGTGTGCATCTACACTACAAGTCTTTATTTCGAAATAATGTTGAGCGGGAGGACTTCTTACTCCAACTCACAGTAACCCTCATTTCACGAGTAGAAAGGGAAGTTGAAGGAAGAGTGTTCTTCCTTTGACTTCCTGCTATGTGGACAGTGCCAAAAGCTGAATTAAGCTATTTCCACTTAAGCTATGCAATTGACATAGCTGAAGTTGCATAGCTTAATTTGACTTTTACCCCGCTGTAAAATAAGAGTGAACTATTACCCTTAGATAATAAGAGTAAACAATCACTTGTATATCATTTAGCTTTGGGTTTTTTTCACCTGAGAATAGGGGCTGTGAGAGAGGGAGGCAGATAAGATTTTTGGAGTGAGAGATGAATATACAGTTGGCTTTGTTGGCTGCTAGGGACCACACCTGGAAAGCAGCTTCTGCAAAATTATGCCCTGCCTGTGGCTAACAATATCGCTGTAGTCTGAGAAACCTATTAAGTCATTTGAGAAGACCATGAGACCATCAAAATTCTGATGTGGCTCTGACCTGGTAAATGATATGGATATGCAATAATCCATAGAATATTGGAGGAGCAAAGAGAGGAAAACAGCTATCTTCAGGTGGCCATTGCACTTCACAAAGGACATTCCTCTGTCTACAAAGGAAGTTTAAAACACAGTGATAAGAAAACAAGTGGATTATTTGTGATGGCCCACAGAGTATTCAGGTCTGTGTATCAGCTTGTGTCCTCTTGGCCTGTGTTTAACTGGGTGTAAGCCCCTGACAAGACAACCTGTTAGTCACCCAAACTCCTCCAGGCTACACTAGCCCTCACTTTGCCTTGTAGGTTAACAATAGGTGCTCTCCAGTCTCCAATGCCCTTTACAGCCTTCCCTTACAGTATTCAGCCCCATTCACAGAAATACCAGGTTTTTTCTCTCCAATGTGCATGCCAGCTTGAATTATTCAACTCATGATCAACACCTAGTATAATACCACATCACTAAGATATATTTATAGCAAAAACAATGTTTATTACCAAAGATTCAAAAGTTAGTGAGTAAGGATAATGGAAAACAAAATGGTTTCATAGAAAACAAAATCATACCATGATTTTATAGACTGATTTTAAGTTACCAGACTAATCTTTTGTGTAAATAATTAAACCTCACCCAAATGTCCTTCTGCCACATTTCAACCAAGGCTGGTTGTTATCCCATTTTTGTGAATGTAATGTCATTGCCAGATAACTTTTGAGGTGCTGGATAAAGGGATGTCTTCCTTACCTTTTCCTTGTATCCTTCAAAGTAATTATTTTTATTCCAAGTCAGAATAATCCCCTTCTCTCAGTTTATTATCTGGTATTCTGCCATCAAGATGATTTCAAATCCTCCTGTTGACTTTGTCTTGGCTTACAATGCTCAGTTTAAGCACTGACAGAAAGACAGGTGAATACACATTTTTCATCTAGCACAAAACCTGTCTGTCCACTCTCAATACAGACTTTTGGAATATATTTTTAGAATACATATAGGCTACGTCTAGACTGGCAAGATTTAGCGCAAATACTGTAAACGCAAGAGTTTTTGCGTTAGAGTATTTGAGTAAGAGAGCGTCTATACTGGCATGTGCCTTTGCACAAAAGACGCTCTCTTGCGCAAGAAAGCTCCGATGGCCATTTTAGCCATGGGGCTTTCTTGCGCAAGAAATTGATGTTACCTGTCTACACTGGCCTCTTGCGCAAGAACACTTGTGCAAGAGGACTTATCCCTGAGCGGGAGCGTCAGAGTTTTTGCGCAAGAAGCACTGATTTCATACAGTAGAACATCAGTGTTCTTGCACAAATACTCGCAGCCAGTGTAGACAGGCAGCAAGATTTTGCGCAAAAGCAGTTGCTTTTGCGCTAAATCTTGCCAATGTAGACACAGCCATATAATTCTTACATAATATCTGGATAGATAGTTCACAATGTATTAATAATCAGTGTGGTACTGGGTTTCTTTTAATACCTCACAACATTCTTTGGTGAACTGGAACCTACATATTAGAATCAGGATATTCTTGTAACTGTCTTTCCAGCTGTCAATGAAGGGCCTTACGGTTGCATGTGTTACTGAAAAACAAAAGCAATGCAGCACATTGTTAAAAACATTTAGGAAATCAATCTAGAGAGCAGATAGGGTGTATCTACTCTGCACCATTATTTCGAGATAATTAGCATTATTTTGAAATAACAATGTGAGTCTCTACACAGCCATTCCGTTATTTCAAAATAATTTCAAAATAAGGGACAGCTGTAAACCAAAATCTGTAAACCTCATTCTACAAGGAATAATGACTATTCCAAAATACCTACTTTGAAATAAGGCATGTGTAGATGCCCCACTGCTGCTATTTCGAAATAGCCCCTCACCAGGGCCATTCTAAGTTATTCCTTCCCAGTGCCTCCTAGGGCTCTAAATCAAGATAGGACGTCTACATTAGAGAAGCCTGCCTCAGACTAATTTTGAGGATTCCCTGCAGTGTAGATGTGCTATTTCAAAATAAGCTATTTTGGAATAACTATTTTGGAACAGCTTATTTCGAAATAGCCGTGCAGTGTAGAAGTACCCAGAGATGAATAATAATGTCATAATAGCAAGTGTTTCCAAATCTAGGAGAAAGTGCACAAAAGTTTATCCTGTTTACCAAGATTTTCTTTCAATGGCACATATTTTCTCAATAATATGCTTTGATCTAATATTGACTGCAAAATTTTACAACTATGTTTACATCATGAAAGATTGCCTAAAAGAAAGCAAAGTCCCCCTTTCTGCTGAATTAGGATACCTAAATCTGAATGAAAGGACAGCCTGGAATTCTTAAAAGGATATTGTTAAATTCCATATACAATCTGATATTTTGAATATAATTGTTACAGTAGAGTTTCCTTTGCCAGCTCTCTTCTGTATTTCTCTGTTGATATAGATTTTACGAGTTATTTTTCAAAGTACAATATCTTTTCCAGTATAATTTTTCTTGCCTCCATTTACTCTCCTGCTTTTCTCATTGTGGGCCTACTATAATTCCCATAGAAATCAGTAGGCGTTGAATCAGGCTTTACCGTATACCTAAATCAAAGATAAGTGAAAAACCTGCTTCACTGATCCCATGAAGGCTCTTTTATGGAATTGTGGAACCAAAGTAACAAATGATTGAAATTAAAATAATCCATCATTTCAGCATGGCAACCAAGTTCAGGATCTCTTTGAACTGTATGCTCCTGTACAGTTGTACAGCTGCAAAATTTTTAAAAAAAATCATTCTAACTGGGTAAAGCTGGAGGCTTTCCACTAGAAATGCCAATGTTATATATTGGGCATAATGTGAAATAACTTAATTTGTAATGCAGATGTTTATGGTTGATATGATTTAAAGATTACCAGGGCCATTGTCCATGATGTCTTATGCTTTTTGGACATGTTGTGAGAATGCCACAAAAAATTCTGGTGAAGGACTTTCTGTGGGTGGCTTGAAATAACTGAGATAAAATTCCTCCAAATGCAGGCATGGGGAGAAGAGAGAAGCCCAAAGCTGGACTTTGTGTCACATGGTTTGTTAAGTCACTTCTGATGTTGGACTCTTGGGCCATCAAGCTCTTATGGCTATTTGGGAAGAGACCAAGTAACAAATGAATGATACAGACGACCATTTGGCTAAGCACAGGAGAAGGAAAAGGAGATTTTTTTTTCTGAAGCAGAAACATCCCAGCCTTGCGCTACCGGGGTGAATGAATAATAAGTCATGGTCGCATTAAAGTCATTGAGTTCCAGGATTTCACCAACAGTTGGCAATGAATACATTTCAAAGATTTGTAGTCCATGTTGTTCATAATTTATCTCCAGCTCAGTTAATGATTCTACTGATAATTTTAAGGGTTCTCTTCTAGATTGAAAGCTCTTTTATTCAAGGCCTGTCTTTTCATCTGCATATGGACAGTACCTAGCACAATGGAGCCCTAATGAGGCCATTTGGGCATTACTCTATATGAAATTACAATAACAATTCCTTCTCCTGCTCATGAAAAGTGAAACGTGTTCATACTTGTTTTGCATAGCAGACAAACAGAATTAGTCCACCAGGATTAGCTAAACCTGATTATTTTTGTTATTTACATTTTTACATTATTTGGAAGAAGGATATTTTTTCTTTATCTTTAATTTTGCATATTTTCCCATTTACATCAACAATAGTGAAGTATATTCAAACTGAAATCTACAGGTCTCTCATGCAAGCCAACATATATTCATTATTTTAAGCATGTCACTAAGCACATAATCCTTGTTTGCTTGTGGTGTAAAATGTTTTTCCCACTACTTTGTTTTCTTGGAATTATAATCAAATTGTTTTAGATTTGTAAGAATTACTTGATTCATGTAAAGCTAAAATTGATTTATTTTTTCTTCTACAACAAGATATAAATAGTAAAGGGATAGCAGACTTTTATTTACACCTCTGTCTCTTCAATGGGTAAAAACCCAGATTGAGATTGAGGCCTGTTTTGTCAATCTGGATCTGTTACCCAAAAATTTAGATGTATGATACTCCACAATAGCATTTCTACTATATATTCATTTACTATCCCTTTACTATTTATACCTTGTTGTAGAAGAAAAATAATTCAATGTTAGTTTTACATGAAGCAAGTAATTCTAAATTATAAACCTAAAACAATTTGATTATCAATCTGATTTAATCTACTTTCTTAAATAGTTTAAGTTCTATAATTATAATTCTGTTTATAATTATAATTGTGTGTATATATATATATATATAACTTTTATATGTATATAATTATATAACTTAAACTATTTGAGTAGAGTATACGAACCATTGTTTATATTTATGTTCTGTAGAGATATTGACTTCATGGTTTAATGTTTTACTCTTCAGCTATTAAAACATTAAATGTTTTCCCAATAGTACTTATGGCAAACACATTTGCATTTGAATGCCAAAATAAATCTAATGTGGTACAGCCTTAATTGCCCATCTTTTACACAAACCTTATTCTCCTTTCTCTATACTCTCTTTGAAAGCCTGGCCTTTTCCATTCAACCTGCATCGTCTGTTTCTTGCTTTGTCCATATTTCTTTTTTTGTTCTTCTTACAACACTCTGCCAATTTACTGATTCCAGTGATTCAGGTTGTCACTTTTTTCTATTCCCCTCTTGCTATCTTATGTCCATTTTGCAGATAGGTTAATGAGGCACAACAAGGTCAAGTGACTTGCTCAAATTTAGCCAAGAAATCTGTGGCAGAGTGAGGAAAAGGATCTAGTTTTCCTAATTCTTAGTCCCATGACCATGCTTCATGTAACACCTCTGTCACTACAATGGGGGAAAAAAGCCCACATTGACAGATATGAAAAAGCCTCAATTTAGATCTGTTACCCCCAAATCTACATGGAATGCACTGGGCAATGGGCTTCCTACTCTATCAACTCAGTCGTCAGTCTGATCTGTTTTGGTAGATACCAAGAGGTACCCCACGCACTTGAATAATTATCTGGGGTTTTATCAGCGAATTTTTCTCTGTCCTCCAGAGGACTCCCCAGAACAGATTATCTGTTAACTCTTGGGAAGACATGAATACAGCCTTCTGCTCAGCAAGTCATTAAAAAGAATGAATGACCATACATGCACAGACATCCAGTTTTATTAACTCAGTAATACACATACATACATACATAAGTTGGAGTCTTCTACTTGTATCATCTTGCTCTTTTTTCCCCATTGTTTTCTTTCTATCCCTCTGATTTGCTCTCTCTGTTCTATTAGGGTGCGTCTACACTGCACCCTTAGCTTGAAATAAGGTATGCAGTTTGCGCTACGTAAATTGTGTATCTTATTTTGATTCTATTTCAAAATAGGTTATCTTAAATTTGGCGCATCTACACAGCGCCAAAGTTTGAAATAACACACTATTTCAAGGCATCCCTTATCCCTCATGGAACGAGGCTTACAGGAATGCTGAAATAGTGCGTACACTATATTTCGCAATAGTGGATGCACTCAAAAGATGTGGGGTAGCTATTGTGGGATACCTCTGATATCCCAAAATAGCCTTGCAGTGTAGATGCACCCTTACTGATATTCTTGCGCTTCTCTGTTTGGGTATGTCTACACTGCCACCCTAGTTCGAACTAGGGTGGCTAATGTAGGCATTCGAACTTGCAAATGAAGCCCGGGATTTAAATATCCCGGGCTTTATTTGCATGTTCCCAGGCGCCGCCATTTTTAAATGCCCCGTAGTTCGAACTCCCTGCCCGTGGCTACACACGGCATGGACTAGGTAGTTCAAATTAAAGCTCCTAACTCGAACTACCGTTAAACCTCCTTGCAGGAGGAATATGCAAATGTTCTGGGTGCCCGGGAACATGCAAATAAAGCCCGGGATATTTAAATCCCGGGCTTCATTTGCAAGTTCGAATGCCTACATTAGCCACCCTAGTTTGAACTAGGGTGGCAGTGTAGACATACCCTTTCAGCTTTCTCCTGATGACTCCTCTGCTGCCCATCTACAGCAGTACCTATCACTTGCAGGGACTGAACCATGTCAGCTCTCTGCCTTACATACAGATTTTATTTTAACCTATTCAGATTGTTTGTTTCACATCATATGATTCTAGCCCACCAATCAGCTTCAAGTCCTTTGGAATCTGGACCTAACTGAAAACTTGGGACTTTAGAACTCTATCTATTTGAAGACCTGTGCTCTACCTAATTCTCCCTTCCCTTCAGGAGTTGGAGTGATCTTTATTTTACTCCAGTCTGTCTGTTTGACACTGGACAAGTACTTCTAAGGCTGCCTGCCCCCCCCCCCCCCCCCCCCCCCCCCCCTGCAAACTCTGATCTCTTGGGCTTCTATCTTGTTTTCCCTAGCTAGGACTGTTCAAAACTATCTTTATTAGTCATTTAAATCTTTATAACTCCCAAATTATATACATGCAAATTATCATTCTATTTCTCTGTCACACTTCCAATTAAGCATGGGAAAATCCCCTGATAATAACAGTGCTCAGTTTGAGATGTGTTGTGTCTTTTAAGGCTTAGTTTACATGTCAGTTTTATTCTTTTACAGCCTCACTATGGGATTCGTAAGACCTTACTGTTATACTTCACCATCTACAAGCTTTTGCTTTCAAGGCCACCAGATTTTCCCATCTTCAGTCCAACCATTTGAATTTTTATGCAATCTTCTTTTTTTTTCCTGTGTTGAGGCCTGTGTCATTGCATTCATAACGGCTACTGGAATATAAAATAAAGATAAAATCCCTTAAGAAATAATAGTGTTTCTGCTTACTCAGTGGCTCTTCAAATCAAGGCACTGAGGCTCAACAGTGAGATTCAGAGAGAAAAGTAAGTGTTAAGTATGTGATAAGTTTGGAATCACAATTAAGCAGGCTCCTTGAAAAATTGGATCTTGTGCTTTTCATTGTAGATATCCACCACATTAATTATCACATTATTCTTGTGTATTATTTTTATAGCTCTAAAGGTGTGTGTTTTCTATAGGAAAATGAGGTCTGTGTCCTAAAGAGCTTACAACATGGCCCTTTGAGGTGATGTGCATAGGAGGGTCCCTGTGCTTGCATAGAACGCCACTCATGTAACAATATGGGAAATGGTATGAAAGCAAAGTGTGTGTGTGTGTGAGGTGGGATGATTCATCAAATATCGTGTGAATTCCATGTTGTTGTTGTTTTCCTGCTTTTTGAACACTTTTGAAAAGGGGAGTACTAGAATTTATATTCCTCCTGAAAGAAATATGTTTTAAGAGGCAAGCTGAAGGTAGAAAGTGTAAAGAAGTATAGACACACTACAGAGAAGGTGAGGGAAGGTGTTCCAGGCATAAGAAATTACATTAAAGGAGTAAAGACAATCTTGCGAAAAGAGCAGTAAGGGAGTAGAATGTCATGGTGGGTGAGCAGAGTGAAGGGGACAAGAGAGAATCATTGTTACACTTACTAAAAGAATAAGAAAATACCAAATTTGACTACAGAGCCACAACAGCTACCTGTGTTACATTTTTCTGGAAGTAAAGGAAATTATGTCACAAAGGAAAAAAGGTAGACTACAAAACATTGAGATAAGAGCCCCCTCCACTACAGCATAAGTGCTGCAATTGCAGACTAAGTACAGATGGATGGGAAGGTATATTAAAGATCACAAATCCTCCCTCTTTACTTGTCAGTAACAGGTTTGAAATGAAGCCTGGACTATTATGCAAAAAGACAGAGGGCTGCATAACGGATGTGCTATAATACGAGATTACCATTATGTCACCATGAAATAAAGAGATTTGCAATTCAATTTCACTATGATTGTTTTATTCTGAAGTGCTTTATAGCACCATTTAATTTAAAACCAATTGATACCAACAATAGTGTAAAATAAACCATCTTGTGGGGAAAATCTGCCTTCTGTACTTATTTTGATATAGTGCCTTAGGCCTGGTCTTCACTAAAAGGAAAAGTCAACTTAAGATACTTTGACTCCAGCTACGTAATTAACATACCTGGAGTTGTGTATCTTTGTCATAACTATGAGGGCTGGCCAGCACCTGGTGACTAAGGTGTTAACTATGTCTCCTGTCTCTAGCCAGGCATCTAGTCAGCATCTGGTCAGGGATTTCAAACTGGGACAAAGGAATTTTTAACTTTTCCCTCCCTTGTCTGAGTCAGAGGGTTTCTTCCAAGTAACAGGGAGATGGGAAGGCCTGTCTCTCTCCAAGAAAAGTCTTTTCACAATATGTAAGAAGGACAAAGTTTAGTTAGCCTGTCAGGTTTTATTGTTTTCTGGTTTGGAGATTTGGAACTGATGTCTGTGCTGTTAAAGGTGTTTTTTTCTCTTTTGTAATGAAGCTTTCTAACCCAGGGAATTTTCTCTGAGTATATCAATTGGTGGTCCTTATCATCTAGTCACCTTAACTGTTTGCAATGGTAGTATTGTTTTGATAATAAAAGTTTGTTTTCTTTTTCTAATTAACCTGGTATTGGTTCATTTCTGTGTCCTGGAAAATCTGTCTGTGGGTATCTGCATGCCGCTGACTAGAGGACAGCTACCACAGAGTACAGCTTGCTGTTTTCTCTTTTCTTTTTTAAGCTCTTTTGGGGAAAAGGCTTAAGGTACTCCTGAGGTTTTAGGGAGGAGGTTTCCCAAGTGATCTCTTTCCTGGTTTTCTTGGATTACTTGGGTGGTGGCAGCGGCCTTTTTATTCTCTGAAGTCCAGGTATTAGGATTTTGGGGGAAGTTTTTGTACCAAAGCCTGTAGAGATAAGGTATTGGGATGCTTTTGCAGGACCCCACTTCTGCATTTGTCGTGCCAGAGTGAGAAACAGCCTTGACAATATTAAATCACATTTTGACACCATATACACACACCTGTCGACTTCCTTTATTCTTCATGAGGAGCAGGACTACTGGTTGGGCGTGCCCTCTCAGTTCAAATTAACGGGTCTTCACTAGACCCGCTAATTTGAACCCCAGAAGATTGACTGTGGCAGCTTCGATCTTCTCCATAATGTAGAGCAACCCTTACAGAATAAATCATCCTATGAATGTCATTGGGACTACACACACAGGAAGATACTATTACTGGAGCAAAAATGGAAGAAATAGCTCCATGAAAGAAGGGCCTTGAAGAAAGAGGAAAAATACCTGTGCTATTAATGCAAAAGAGTAGAAAATTATATCAGATTTTTTAATGAGCCAATAATTAAGTGCTGTCAGTGGTCATGACATCCACTGGTTATGGTCCTTTCTGTGAAGTAGTATTTTCAAATCAGTCAGATATGATTATGTTTTATGAGTTTATAAGCATTGTAAAATGTTACAATTCAGAATCAATATCTTTCTCATTTATGCTGTAACTATGACTACTATCAGATGCGACACCTGCCATTTGACAGTTCCTGGTCAATAATTTTAACAATTATTCTAAATTTTCATTTGAATATAACTACAGCACATCCACTTAATTCAACCCTTCTCTGGGATAATTTCCTGTGACCTTTCAAACATGAAGGCCCCTTAATTTCCTGAGAATAAATTTTCATTTCTGAACTTTCTGGAGAATTTTAAATGCAGTATTGTTCATCTAAATGAATACTTACTAGACTGTTTCTAGACATTGAAGGAATGATGTTTGTTTTAAATTAATAATTTAATTAAATGTAATTAGCTCTGTTAGTAATATAACCCCACTGAAATTTGAAACGAAAATTTGTTTCTTTGAAATTGACCTACATATTCTAAGCATTAGACAGTCGTAACTATACGTCCTTTGAGCCTTCTGTGGTCTGCATCTTTCTAAGACTTGCCCCTTCCGCCAGGCCAGTTAAAAATCTCTCTCCTTCCAAGGTAGTCAACAAACAAAACCAAAGGAAATTAATGCAGATACACTGAGTTCATAGGTAGTACAGGAAAGTGGTTCCCTCTCGAGGCACTTCAGATTCTAGTCCTTCCCCCCTTCCTTCAGAGAAGAGCCAGTAGGCAGTTTGGGAGCATCTGCCTTCTCTTCAGGAGCTAGTGCTGAAGGTCTGGTTTTCTCTCTGGCCTGCCATCAGCTGAGGTTGGGTTCTCTCTTAAACCTCTCTCTCCAGTCATGGTATTTTTCAAAGGCGCAACAGGATAGCGTTTATTAACCCCATGTTGTTCACTGTGGGTTTGTATGCACCATCACCCTTCCTGGAAGTGTTTGATCACCTAAAAAGCAATAAGCATACCAATTTTGATCAAATGTGCCAATCTAGTTGTGATTCCAGCTACCCTGGCCCCTCCCCCACAACCTCCTTCCACTGGTGTCTGAACCTATGGATAGACCCAACTTCTGTCTGCAGAGTATGGTTTCTATATTCACCCTTCAACACGGTGGCTCCATGTAACTGCCCAAACTTGACAAAGCCTACTTGGTTAAATATTCTTCAGCAATAATACTACGCAGTGCACTTCTGTAGACAAGACAACAAGGCAGATGATGTAAGACACAATCAATACAGTACATGAAGACAGCAACATATGCAAAACCATTCTAAGAAGTCACTAATAAACCTCTTCATTATTTTATTGCAATGTCACTTCCTTCTGGATTCAGTGCAACATTGCAAGACAGTAGAGAGGCATGTTGTAAGTGACAGAGTTCGGGCACACACACACACAGAGAGAGAGAGAGATAAAAAGCCTTCAAAATGAAACATCCCACTGCACGCAGTTCTCTCCCTGGGGAGACCATGAGAGAACAGATATGTGACAGATGTTAGTCATGTTGTTCAATGTACTGCTGGAAGGCACTCAGACATTGCAGTGATAAGCCCAAAATAATAATAAGCTTTACAGAATAAAGTACTGTGCAAACACCAAACTGAAACAGTGTCCC
Source organism: Rafetus swinhoei (assembly GCA_019425775.1). NCBI lineage: Eukaryota > Metazoa > Chordata > Testudines > Trionychidae > Rafetus > Rafetus swinhoei. The sequence continues at coordinate 47,694,135 of CM033449.1, forward strand.
TGGTCAAAGAACCTTCAGTTTACATACAAGAGGGAAGAAAAGAAATGGATACAACACATTTAGGTAAAAGCACAAAGCAAAACTAAGACACTACTGGTCAGAAATGATAAGCAGTGATCACAGGACACCAGCTGCCTAATCATTGTTCAGTTCTGTACTAAATGTGGAACAACCTTCCTGTGTACAATTGGTGATCACTACGTGTTCTAAATCATGAGGATTAGTAGCTTTTGTAAATTTATCCAACCTATTTCAACCATAAATTTCCATTGGTAAAATCAAACTGGTGGATTCCTGGATGGTTGTCTAGAAGGCTGCTGTCAATTTCACTTTCTGGATCCAGGCAGTCTTCTAAGTGAGTTTAGTACTTGAGTGCTTTGACTCTCTGCTCCTTTGATCCTGAAGCTGAGGTGGAGACCTGGGATGCTCAGCCTCCCTGCTCTTCCATTGCTTGAACGACAGAAATATAGAACACCTGGGCATTCAGTCTCCCAACTTCCCTCCACTTCAGAGTTGGAAAAGCTGAGCATCATGTGAGCTGTTTTTACTCTCACTAAGCTAATATTTGTCTCTTTATCTCTTTACATCTTGTAACATTGAGTTCCACACAGTAATAATTCCTTGTTCCATAATAAATGAATTCCTTCCTGCTCATGTTACATTTCTGTGTTCTAGGAAAGGTTAAAAACATATTTAAGAGAGTCCTGCTTATTTCTAGTAATTACTTGTTAGACATTAAGTAGAATTTCATTTTTGTTGATTCATCCAGAGTTGGAATTGGCTACCTGCTTTTTTGTTATTCAAAAACAAAAAAAATCCAAAAATAGGAATTGTTTTTGAATGGAATGCATAGCTTTTCTAGGTATCACAGAAATGCACCGATGGTAAATTAGATGTAAACGTTTTGAAGTTTGATTTCTCTGGGAATTAACTGTGAATCTCAGAGACATAGTTACAAACTGGTGAACACTTTTAGCTATTTTTTCTTGCTGCTATATATGTCTCTCTGTGGCAGGTGTATGGGGACATTTAATGATAGCACAACCTAGTATGCCTTTTTTCTTTCACAGTCTCTTTTGTTCCTTCTTCCCCTGCCCCACAGGAATTCTACGCTACAGTTTCTTACTAAGTAGATTGGTCTGATTCATTGTTCAAATTAGAATTGATTATAATAATAAATAACCTATTGCACTTAAAAGGAGCTTTTCATCTTCAAAGTCCTTTACAAATACTCATTAAAGAATGAAGGATGAAATTAATTATAAGATACCTAGAGTCTTGACTGGTGGACATACTGAAGAACCAAAGATTCCAGGCTCCCATCCAATATTTATTGTAGGTTCTTAAGCAGAAAGTTAGACAAACTTTTTTTCCATATAGAACGATTTTGTCAAGTTCTCTGACCAGATCCTGTGTTTTCCCATCAGGTGCTTCAAGGGAAACTTTTTCTTTGATATAGGTGAGGGTCAGTTGGCCTCTATTAGTGAACTCTTCTTTTTGGAACAACTGAAAGCCATTGTCCAGTGTTACCAAAGTTCACAACTTTGCTTGAGCTGCAACAGCCAAAACTACTTCTCCTCTTCTTTGTCTGGCAGTGTTATCTCTCAGAGGAAGACCATGCCTCCATTTAGCAAATCTTTGCTATCATCCGCTTGTGCTACTGCAGTGCTTTCTGAATAGTTATTCTTATCCATTCAAAAGCTGTGATATTTCATTAGTTAAGTAGATTGTCCCACTGTATGCATTGCACCAGGTCTTGATGATCTGTAGTGGGTACTCAATGGCTTCCATGTAGAAGGTTAGGTAACTGTGGTCCCTCTCTTTTTGTCATATTGTCACAGTTGACATCAACAGAAGCATCCAAATTGAAGCATTCTCCAGGAGAGTCCTTATTGGCCCTGCCTAGGTCCAATATAAGCCTACATTATGTGGAACTGGAGAGAAGCAGAGGGAAGTAGCAGAAAAGTGAGTATGAGTGGCAGCGTTCTGCAATCAAGGAGGCATGATAGGCCTACCTTAAGGGTTCCTCCACATTGCAGAATGGGATAAGGAGTCTACAGCTTAAGCCTAAATATTTGCAGTGGGAAATAGGGCTATTAGGAGGTACTCCTTCCTCCTCAGAGAGAAAAATAATTGTGGAGCACTTGTTCAGTTCACTCTCTCTGAAGCATCTGAGACCAGCTACTGTCAGAATACTGGATACTGGACTAGATGGACCATTGGGATGACCCAGTATGGCAATTCTTATGTTCTAAATGGACTACAGAACAGAGAGAAATGGAGAGGTAAGGAAAGAAGATAAGAATATTATATGTAAAAGATGTTTTTCATTTTTAGTTATGAACTTCTCTGGATCTATAATTTTTCATTAATGAAAGGGAAAGTTTTCACTGGAGTGTAACAATGCTTGCTATGTGTCAGAATGATATATTTATAAATAGAACAGTATAAATTCTGTTGCTGATTTGATAGCAGTTGTCTAATGTATTTGACCCTTAAGTTAGGCACATTACCTTGGTTTCCTGCAAGTTCACAGAGAAACACTCCATTTCCTTCCTGCTTTTACTTTCCCTTTTAAGTGGGGGAAGGGAACTGTACATGTCCTATAGGTAGCAGTATAGAAAACAGGTATTCCTTTTGTGGGGGTTGGGGGAGCCTATGTGTTCTTATGGAAAAATAAAGCCAGAAAGCCCATCCCTTTAGCTTAGATTCTTAATCCCATTTTTATTTTACCTTCCTTCACTTCAATGTTTCTCTTTCAAAAATCCTTGAAGAAATCTTTTTGATAAATCATCTTTGTTCCTGCTAACACATAGCCTGGCATCTGCCAGAATATAAACATAATTCCTTATATAACATAATACTTTGTGGATTTTTAAATTAATTCCTTACCATCGTTGAACAATGAACCCTCCATTAAATCCAGCTGATGGCAGGCAAGATCCATCCAGGTCTGTGAAAAGGGATACAGTTATTTGACTAAAGATTCATGAATTGTTTTCCTGTACCCTGCCAGCTATTATGTCTCAGTATAGTATATCTGATGGAATTACTCTGAACATGAAAAAAATGTTTTCACTGCCATGGCATTTAAGAAAGATCAATGGTAGTTTCAGAACAAAATATTAATAGTGCTTTGTCTCTCGATGTATACTAAACTGTGAGCTGGTGTTGGTAACGGGGCTTCAAAATGTAGCTGTAATAAGAGGGTATCTTTTTGTGTCTTGAATAATCTAGGTGAATTTATATACAGCATAATGCATTCATCTGCATGCTCAAATACAGAGTGGATGGAAAGCAGATGAGAGCTGAATAAAATTGGAACAACTGATATTGTTACACTGAATTTATGCATCATTGATTTTAGAGCCATTCAAATTTGCAAGTGTTTGCGTCTGTATATTCAGGACTTTTTTTTCATATGAAATGTCATCATTTTTAGGCCGCAGCAGCTAGAGAACTACTCTGCCAGTAGCAGCAGCTACATAAGGACACGTGAGGCATCCACCCATTCCTGTATCTTTCCCTTTGGGAGCACAGTGTGTGCAGCCTAATATCCCCGGTAACAAGGTGCCTGGAAATGACACATACCTACACTCTGATTTCCTAACTGAGGGCCAAGTGCTTCTTGTTTGATTCATTGGCATTCATTGTGTTGAGGAACATTTTTAAAGGACCATCTAGCCAAAGAAAGCAATATCACTCTGGCTGACAGCATCATTTCTGTTAGCTAGGATAAGGACTAATTTCCTACTGTCTTTTAATTGTTGGGGAACAGTGGAGGAACAGGACATATTGTCAAGTTGTGATCCTCCCCGACAGCTCACTTGCTCAGGATAACTATACTATTCAATTCTTACACTAGACCTGGCAGCTCAGCCTAAGGTATGCAACTCCAGCTACGTAGAATAACGTAGTTGGAGTTGGCTTACCCTAAACCAAGTTTGGTGATGTCCCTATAGCAGGAGGCCAACGGGAGCAAATGCTCCAATCATCTTTCCTTAAACCTTGCAAGAGAAAAAGTACTGAACTCCAGCAGAGGTACCCCCCTCTGTGTTCGATTTAGTGAGTCTTAACTAGTCTCACTAAATCAAACTCTGGAAGATTGATTGTAACAGCATCGATTTTCCACGGAGTACAGACAAGGCTTTTATTATTTGAAAAGCTGAAGATTTTGTTCAGAAATGGGCAGCAGAATTTCTTCTATTTCAATTGCAATACATTCTTTAATTATACTCCTGGGAATAATTTTAAATCTTTGACTGTGCACTATAGTGTGCCACTGCTTCATACTGTGCTCTTAACATGCACATTTTGAAAGTCAAGCCCATACAAGTAGTTTATGCAGTAAATTATACAGGCACATTTTCTATTAGTGACTTGGAATTAAAACTAAAAGGCAACATTTGCATATTTCATTTTGCTGCCTAGACTGATCAAGGAAGAATAAGCAGAGGTATCTTCTCAAAGCTTTCATGTACCCTCTTGCTGGGTTCCCCTGAATATGTCAAACTAATGGTAAATTCTTGGCATTTTTCCACAACTGAGTTATTTATTTGGAATCAAATACATTCATATACGCATCATCACGGTGATCTCTCAGCTACACAGAAAATGACTTTATTACCCCAAAAGTTGATATTTCAACTGGCGGGGGAGCCAACCCCACTAAAATAAAGGAACTGACCGAGAATGTGAAGGAAGGAAGACTGGACTCAGGGACCATAAGACATTTGGATTCTGTACCATGGGGAATGAGGAATGCAAGAGTATTAGAATACAAGAAAACAAATGCTAAGGAATGAGGACACCAAGGGTACATCTACTCAGTAGGACAAAAGTCAAATTCAGACATGCAACTTCAGCTACATCAATTGCATAGCTGAAGTTGAAATAGCTTAATTCGGCTTTAGGTGCTCTCTACGCAGCAGGAAGTCAAAGGAAGAACACTCTTCCTTTGACTTCCCTGACTCCTTGTGAAATGAGGGTTACAGGAGTTGGAATAAGGAGTCCTTCATCTCAACATTATTTCGAAATAATGGCTTCCTGTGAAGTCATGCATTATGTGATTTTGAAATAACATCAGTTATTTCAAAATAATGCTGTTGTGTAGACATACCCCAAAGTATTATGGATAGCAATATTAAATCTATCAATTCAGAACAAAGTTCTGAAATCCTAAAAAAGCCACCAGAATTGATGTGTAACAGGCTAAAGTCCTCCATGAATTTAAACCAGTGTTATTTAGATGGGGGGTTTGACCCTGGGGCAGTGTGTTACTCTCAAAGTAACTCAGATCTGCTTCAATTTGTAAAGCAAATTGAGAGCCGATTGGAAATTTTGATAGTGTGTGGGTGAGTCATTTGCCAAGATTATCTCGGGTGTGTTTTATTGAATCATTTCCCTGCCATTCTGGAGGTCTTAGGCATTGGCACACCTCAATCCCTTCTGTTCTTTCTTTGCAGTGTATAATAGTCTAGTCTTCTGGGGGCTGTAATGCTTTAGTTGAATTTTGATTGCTGAGTAGTGTTGGTGATCAGATATACAGGAGATCAGACTACATGATCCAATTGTCCCTTCTGTGACTAAACAAAAACAAAATAGTAAATGTAAGTACTAAACTGGAGTTAAGTGTTTAGTCAGGTACATCAGGGGCTTGTGTCAGATACAGACTGATTTATTTGATTCAATAATGATCTAAAAAAAGTGAATGATAGATGATTATATACAGAGCTACCAGTAACTGAATTCAGCGTAGGGGACAAGAATATCAGAGGGGTTTCTAGTAGACTTGTTGATGCTCTGAGTCTAGAATGAGAGAGCATTCATTCTCTTTCTCTTATCCCTGGTGGAACACTCTTCTCTGCTCCACTGCTCCACTGAATAATCTTGCAGGACCATGGACTGTGCCGTGAGATAAGCATTTGGCCCCATGAGACTAAATAATATTGCTCACATATGCTAAAATATTACAGTCATCCTAACAAAACAAGAAAAATAATGTTACTGAACATTAAGTTGTTTTAACAAGCCATTGATCCATACTAGTATCATACAATATTTCAGGGCTTCACAGCGAAGGAGCTGAATGCCTTGTTTATGGTATCTAGCCTTGAGCTATCTTATCAAAAGTTCCCAGAATCCAGCACTGTTCAAAGACTGTTAGCTAATCAAGGACTTTTGAGCTTAGTCTGATGTTTCCCAAACACAGAGGAACTCAAGGAATCATAAATCTGTGAAAGAAAGACACTGGGAAACAGAATAGTGCTGAGGTCACAGAGAACTGTTGTAAACGATCTGAGCCATAAGTGTTCCAGACAGAAGAGCCTATTCCATGCCGGTTAGACTTTTGGAAAGGCCCATTGGAACACTGACCAATTGACAATAAGTAGAAGAACAGAAATGGAAACTAATAACCCGGGGCTTGTTTGCCATATGAATCAAGACTGTTTTTTCCAGTTAGAAGGGTTTAGGACCTTAGTCACTGCAGAGAAGCTTTATTTTTATACCAAAAATCTGCATAAGTGAACTTCTGAATTTTGAATCAAGCCTTTCTGCTTGAGGGAAAGAAGAAAAGTGTTTTGAACATTTTAGCCTTGAGGTAATTTTTGCCTATTTAAGATAAAGTACATTATCATACACAAATATTGTCTGAAGAAAATGCCACCCTAATAATACAGCTGAAAAACTAAAATCGCAATATCAATCCTCTTTGTTCTGTCAATTATTATTGTGTAAATTAGGCCTTGCGGGACTTGCCAGATATATAGACTGAACTCCTTTATATATATATAAAGGCTGGGGAAAGGACAGCTATTGCACAAGAGTCTTCACAATCTCCTGAGAACATGCCTCTCTGGGAAGGGCACTTCCACAAGTTAGATGCTAATTCTGGGTCTATGTGTTTGCAGTCCTTGGCTTATGTGCAGGCAGCTTTTTTGTCTGGTCTTGGTTTAGATTTTAGACATTTCGCATTTCATAGTATTTGTTATTAAAATAAAGATCAAGCCACTGTGCAAATCACAATCCCAAAGCACAGCATTTCCAAGATTATCCTCCCAACTTTGTTAGCACTATAGGCTGTCCTGTGGGAGTGTGTATGAATGGACAGGGTGTCTGGGGTAGTGAAGAACAACAGCAGTGCCCCCTCTTTTTCCTATGGACTCTTTGGGTACGTCTGACTACAGAGCTTTTCTGGAATACCTCTGGTATCCTGGAAAAGCTGTGCCACATCCAAGGAATGTGTCTACTTTTCCAAAAAAAAATTGGGAAAATCAGATGCGTTTTTTTGGCATCCCTGTAAACCTTGGTCTATGAGAAAGAAGGGATGTTCTGAAAGAGGGGTTTTTTTCTGACATTTGGCCCCATGTAGACGGGCCAAAGGCTGGAAAAGCCTCTTTCGGAAGAAAAGTGGAAAAAGATACACAAATTGCGGTTCTTAATTTGCACATCTTTTTCCAACTGTAGACACATCCTTTGAGTATTATGTTTATTTACCATCCTGTGCTAGCATAAGACCATTAGTTTGGAAGAGGGGCATTTGTTTTACAGTTGGGTTTACAGGTAGGCATCTGGTCGGCTGACAGATAACTCGTTCTCTGAGCTACTCCTCCACTCTTCAGTTCTTGAACTATAACTTCAGACTTTCATTGGTGTCCTTTGGCTAAGCATCATTACTGCATGAGCTCAAAGACCTGCTCCATTAACTCAGATGTAGTAGCAGATTCATAAAACTCTGTTATGTTTACCACTAAAAGTGGACAAAGAGCAGACTGTTGTTGTGTGTGACCCACACAACTAGTTTGAGACTTACATAAACAGTAAGGTAGCTCAGGAGGGAAGAGGGAACCAACCATATAGCAGCCAATGAATGGTTCCCTCAGGTATGGAATATGGGGACATGTGGAATTCACAAAAGGAAGGAAGAGAGATAAAGTGTAGGATGGCCATTACTTGTTAAAAAAAAACCCTACTATTATGCAATGTCATTGACCTTAAGTCCTCCTTCTCCCAATTCTTCAAATACAGTTACTGTTTCATTGTAATTCTATGGAATATGTGAAATTAGCTGGTTGTTTAAGTCTAGTTTCTAGAAGCTAAATGTACAAATCACAGTACACCATAGCTGTCATTCTGTAGCACCAAAATGACACTCAGTGGAGCAGACAAAGCTGGCTAGACATTTTAAGAACAAAACTACTCTCTCTGCTCTAGAAGTGGTCCTAGTCAAAATCTAACTGCATTTTTAATCCAGCCTTTATGCTTGAGGGAAAGAAGAAAAGAGTTTTGAACATATTTTAGCATTTTCTTATCATTTTATGGAGAAAAACTAAGTGAGTATCCAGAGATTCTACTTATAAAGACAATTAGGTTACACTGCAGGAAAAGGATGATTGGAAAGATTTTTCAAAAAGTTTGACTCTAGCTATTATATTGAAAGAAGTGGCTTAGCAGTATATGTCCAAAGTTTTGTCTGAGACCTTCTTGTCCTTTGAGGAACGACAGACTTGTTTTTAGTTTACTTGAATTTTCATATTATGCCAAGTGGCATCTGATAAAAATATAAACAATGTTTAGATCAGCAGATTACAATAACAAAGAATTGATGCTGTCTGAGAATGCACAGGAAATAAAAATTTGGGATATGTAATCCTCCCTGCTTCTGTTGAAGTCAGAGTTTCATGAGTTTGTATTTGATATTAGATCCCAGGGGTACAGAAATACATATTAGAAACATGTTTAATGCTTCTTTTCAGTGGATGCTCAAATATATTCATGTGAGCTCTTCACTTGGCTAACTAATACTTAGGGGCAGTGCTTTTTTTGTTAAAAAAAAAAGGTGCCGATACTAGGGTTGCCACATGGCAAAACTGTTGAGCAAAAAAGGCGCTGGGGCCCGAAATGCGGTTGCAGCCCCTTTAACTGTTGCATGTCCCAAGCGGGCTTCCATCCAGCGAATGTTCCCAGGGCTGACTGGGGGCTGTGCCAGGGGAAAGTGGCGAGTGCTCCCCAAAAAAGGTGTGTACTGTCACAAAAAAAGCACTGCTTAAGAGGCAGTATTGTTTACTGGGTAAGGCAGTGGCCTAGGCTCAATTTGGACATCACTTTGCTTCATGACCTTGGAAAAGTCACTTTCTTCCCCTGTGCCTTAGGCTCTCCATGTATGAGTTGGGAATTAATGATATTGACCTCCATTGCAAAGTGCTTTGAGATCTCCTCATGGAAAGTGCAGTTCAAGAGTCAGGTGTTATTTATAATAACTAATCTATTGAGCAGAATTTGATATTTTCAGTTCATGACTTTTTTGTCTGCTTATAAGGTAACTCAAAAGAACAAAGTGAAAAAAGATTTTGCCACATCTGCATCAAAGAGAGATTTTATGCTGTTACCCATCATAATGTACCCATCATTATGTACCTCATAATATACATAATGTACATAATGTTCATGATTTTCTCTGATCTATTGAGCTAGAAGTTCAATACAACATTTATAAATAGTACAGGGCAGAGGGGGAAAGCATTCATGCCTTCTACTCTAATAATTACAGTAAAAGAAAAATTAGAGTGATGGTCTTGATGGTCAGCTTGTTAATTAAAAAAACAATCCCGCCATTACTCAGTGGCAAATTATTTTCAAGTCAAGTCCTATAAATACAGCAGGCTAACTTCTGAGTTATTGTCTCCTTTCCTCATTAACCTGTAAATGCTATCTGCAATTTCCCTGATAATAAAAGATTAAGGTGATCTGGATGTAGCTGTTCTGATATGATACACTCAAGTGTGATCTTAGCTGCTTTAGAAAATTATCATTATGATATATAGTAGAGAGATTCTACAGTGAGGGCTACAGGAAGCTGGTACCAGTTCCATAAACATTTTGTTGTAGTACAATTAATAGCAACTAAATATTAAGCCCCCAAAACACAAAAACACCTCCCAAAACAACACAGGAAATTTTCTCATTAATTTTTTTTAAATAATGATTCACAAACAAAACTGAACTTTGAATACAAAGGGCTATGAAAACCCATGTTTAAAGACAATTATGAAATGTTGACAGAAAAGCATAACTGTGTTTTCCACAATGCTGTTCCCCCAAATAGATTAATAGGGTAGGATAACACATATTGAATTATCATATTGAAATAAATAAATGAAAAATTGTAAATGGTAAGATTAAGAGCTCTTTTAGCTATATTTTAATAAGTCATAATTATGGACAGTGCATGAGTTAAGTATTATCTCAGCTACAGACAAGCAATGTTCTCTCTAATCTTTTTTTTCCATGTGGGGATTTTTTCCATTTATGTGCAGAATAAATTTTAATGTGTGCCAAGTCATGTGCGAATGTGCACCACCAATAGAATCCCAAAGCCTAGCTGTTGGCACTCTTCTACTTGGTTGGGTAGTATTTGAATTTCTCCTCAGGGGCTGCACAACTGTCCTGTTTACAGGGAACACTATAGTCAAAGCCTTGTGGCATAAGTGTGGTTTTACCAATTCTACTTTTACATAGAATTGCTGATTTGCTTAAAATGATGTTGTTGTTGACAGAACAGAAATAACAAGTTGTAGTGGAGGTTTTGAGGTAAACACACACCCATCTGTACCAACAAGAAGTTGTTTACTGGAACGATTCAGAAATAAGGTGACAAAGCAACATGACAAAAACTGGAAACATAGCAAAAATGCAGAATTTGGGTAAATTGAATTTTGTGCACAAGTAATGTACAGTCTACAAAATGCACCAAAGAGCATATGTGCTAAAAGCTGATTAGTGAAAGGGTAAGAAATTTGTAACATAAAAACATTTAAAAAGCCTAAGTGAACAGGGCCAAAATTTAAGAAACTAAAGGAGTGATCCTAGAGATTAGAAGAGGCGACGGCCATAATGAAAGGTGAAAGAACTTCCTGGTGCCCTTGAATATGATAAATTGGAACCTTTATCTAGTTTATTTTATCTATGGCAATCATCTGGAATAAATATATGTACAGACACTATAAGTGATAATAATTCTGTCTGAAAATGTAAAGGAGAAACTTGATTAAGCCTTATTTCTGTGGACTGCTGAATCAGTTTCACACTTTAACTCCAACAGTTTCTTGAAATGTAAATAAAATGGTATGTTTTCCATAATGTCTGGCTATACATCCATTTTTCATCAATTTTAGAACACTTGATATAGCTCTTGTATATCTATTTCTTTAATATGCTGACTTAGGTTTTAAAAATGATCTATTTCAGTATATTTTTTCAATGAAAATATATAATATTAGGGCATGGTGCTACAGTCCCTTTCTTACATGAGTAATCCTATTGACTTCAATGGGATCGCTCATATGAGTGGGGATTATTTGCGCTAGTAAAGGTTAGCATTCACAGACCTTGCTGAGACCTCGAGAGTTAAACCTCTGAAGAATGTTTTCCTATACAGATTTCTGTAGGTTGAGATGTACAAAAACAACCCTAACTTTAATTGGGAGATTTTCTAACCTTCCTCATAGTATTTGTAGGATATCCTGTTAAGCCTGAATCCTCAGTATTTCCTTCTTCATAATATAGAAAAGCTGTTTTATAGAACCGAAGATGAAATAAATCCAAATGCATCAATCACTTAATACCAGCTGTAACACAGCTAATGACATTTTTGTACCACTTAGACTCAACGGCCTGCATGAAAAGATCACAAAACCCCACAATTTTTAAAATGTTTTAAAATCTGAAGATGTTATCAAAACTCTTTTGTGGGAGTTAGGCATATAAAGGAGAATTTCAACTTAATTTTACTTATGTTTTAGTCTATATAGGTTTTAGTCTTTTCCTGAACTTTACCAGTTATTCACAGCCCTTGCACAACTACCCAGGGCTGGTCCCTGGGGTCTGGATGGACTATTGCTAGAGGCCCTTTGACATTGGATCAGAACCCCACTTAGTTGACTGATGAAGGAAGTAGGGCTGTCAATGGAGATATGCAAATTAATACCATCTGAGGATATTTTACAGACTTATAAAAATGCTAGGGATACCCTTGCTGTATTAAGATTTCCGGATTGTTTTGAAACTCCCAGCTCAGAAGAACAAATTTATGAGAAAAGAGTTTTATGACCTGTTTGGATATATAACTGTATTGTACATATTTAGCTATGTGCTGAGCCCTTTGTAGCTTTTCTATAAATACTAATTTGTGTACCTATATCTGAGTTCTTACTTCCTTTTTGAATATCTTATTAAAACCACATTCAACTTTCAAAATCTGTTTCATTGTTGACTCATATTCTGTAACAAAACATGCTACTCACTCGCTCATTGATTAATAATTACTAACATTTATTTTAAATCATTAGTTCCATTGAGCTCACTTAGGCTATGTCTACACTACCAGGTTATTTTGAAATAAGTTATTTAGAAATAATAACTCCTGAAATAATTATTTCAAAATAAGTATATTCCTCTTCACAAACAGAAGTTATAATTTTGAAATAACAAGCCCATTATTTTAAAATAACAGGCTTGGTCGTCTGGATGCTTACCTTGGGTATGTCTACACAGCAGGGCAAAAGACAAATTAAGTCATGCTACTTAAGTGATGTCAGTTGCATAGCTGAAGTCGAAATAACTTAATTTGGCTTTTGCAGCTGTCTACACAGCAGGAAGTTGAAGGAAGATCACCCTTCCTTTGACTTCCCTTCCTCCTCATAAAATGAGGGATACAGGAATTGGAGTAAGAAGTCCTCCATCTTGACCATTATTTCGAAATAATGGCTTGCTGTGTAGACACGTATTTTGTTATTTTGGAATAACGTTATTCCGAGATAACGCTGCTGTATAGACGTGCCCCTTGTTATTTTGAAATAAGGGAAGTTATTTCAAAATAACTCCCCAGGGTAGACATGCCCTTAGACACTTTAGATGCAGGAACTGATATTTTGTTCTGAGCATTTTGGAATGTGAGTTACTTGCAGAACTCAGCTCTGAGTCATCATTTGGATTACCTATAAGAGTTTTGGTTCTGAGTTCCCTTTAAAGATTAAAACATACTTACTCAGCCTTTGAGGACTGCTAGCTTTTTAGCAATATATTGTTTAAATGCAATGGTGAAATGAATTTGTTTGCTCAGTCTCACAAGATATTAAACAAATAAGATTTGTGGGACATGTTAAATTAACCTTCAATAACAAAAGGTCTGTTTTCTATGATAAATAATGATTAGGACGAATGCCAACTTACTAGTTTGAGATATACACGAAAAGTATCTTTTGTACTTTGGCAAACAATGCGCGTCTCCTCAAGAATCTCTAAAGCTAGTGGATGAAAGAAGCCAAATAAAAATGAGCTCAAGAACAAAGAAAAATATATATCTTAATTAGATCAGAAGAATGAAGTAATACAAGAAACATACATCTCTTTTAAGATTGCAGATAATCTGCATGGGGAAGCAAAACACAATTAGTTAGAAAAGATGTAATGAAAGTTATGTATGCATTGGCTTTTTTCTGGTCTTGTTTCTCTATTGAAAGTTTTAAAGAATCTTTTACTTTTTGTTGTTTTCATTAGGCCTGTGAAAAAGCATGATAGACAGTAAAGTTTCAGGAACTTTTACCCTATTTAGAAATGGGTAGGTTTTAGTTTAGCATATCAGTCCCCTACTCAAAGGAATTGATATTATTAAAAGCAAATCAAACAAAGTTCTTATTTTTTCCATGTAGTAACTTATATATCATTTTTCAAAAAATACCAAACCATAAAACCACAAGTGTTATTTTAATCAAACTTTTTGTTAGATGCTAACATAAAATGTGTCATTAAAATTATTTCTTGAAGGTCACATATGTATAGATAATAGACAGGATGGCAAAAGACACTCAAATGCAGTGGTTGCTTTATAAAGGATCCAAGACTGAAAGATTCAATTGTTTCTAATATAATCCCCCTTTTCAATGAGTCCAGTTACATGAGTTCTTGTAACTGATCGAACTTTTAAATGCAGCCACTGTGTGCAATATAGAGTTTTAAGCCCTGATACATCAAAATACTCAAGCATGTGTGTAACTTTAAGCATGTGACTTTATCAAATGTCAGTGGAACTACTTGCATGGTTAAAGTTAAGCAAGTGCTTATATGGAATAAAACCTTAGAACTCTGTGAGATGCTGGCTGTCCTAGCTTGATTTTTCTTCATAAAAGAATAAATTGGTTTTTTCATAACTTAGAGTAGTGTAATAGGACTCAGCTAAGCTACGGAGTGGAAGCAGACAATGATCCCTAATCTAAAATCTGTGGTATTAATTGGGCCTACAATTTTACTCTACTTATGAGCTCAGCTGTAAAAAGTGAGTGGAAGTTCATAAACTATCAACAAATGTTAATGGGGAAAGGTACTAAAGGAAGACAGACAGAGTGAATATATTCAAATAAGGCCTATTGATAAAAATCAGATACCCAGTCAACAAGAAAATATGGGCCTGGAAGTTAATGAACCGAAATCGGTGCAGCACAAACTAGCCCTAATTTGTGCACAAGATACTGTACTAATGATACTGTGAGGTATGACCCTGTGAAGATCAGAAGTGACTACAGGGCTCTGAGTGTACGTCCACAGTACACACTTATTTTGAAATAAGATATTCCAGAATAGTTATTCCAAAATACCTTATTTTGAAGTAGCGTGTCTACACTGCAGGGAAGTCTCAAAATTAGTCTAAGAGGGTATGTCTACACTGCCACCCTAGTTCAAACTAGGGTGGCTAATGTAGGCATTCGAACTTACAAATGAAGCCGGGATTTAAATATCCGGGCTTTATTACATGTTCAGCGCCGCCATTTTAAATGACCCGTGGTTGAACTACCTGCCGCGGCTACACGCGGCACGGGCTAGGCAGTTCGAATTAAAGCTTATAATTCGAACTACTGTTACTCCTCCTGCAATGAGGAGTAATGGTAGTTCGAATTAGAAACTTTATTCGAACTACCTAGCCCGTGCGGCGTGCGAGCAGGTAGTTCGAACCACGGGCATTAAAAATGGTGGCGCCTAAGTGCAAATAAAGCCGGGATATTTAAATCCCGGGCTTCATTTGCAAGTTCAAATGACTACATTAGCCACCCTAGTTCGAACTAGGGTGGCAGTGTAGACATACCCAGACAGGCTTCCCTAATGTAGATATACTGTCTCAGTTTAGAGCCTCAGGAGGCACTGGGGAGGAATAACTTAGAATGGCCCTGCTGAAGGGCTATTTTGAAATAGCAGCAGTGGAGCAACTTCACATGTCTTATTTCGAAATGGCTATTTTGGAAGAGGAGTTATTCCTTGTGGAATGAGGTTTACAGAAATCAGAATAAGCCGTCTGTTATTTCGATATTATTTCAAAATAATGGAATTGTTGTGTAGATGCTTGCATTGTTATTTTGGAATAACACTAGAGTAGATGTGAAGGAGTTTGGAGTGCTGGGGGCATGAATAAGGGTCCAGGCAGAGGAGATTCATCTTGGAGGTGAATTTCTGGCTATGAAGATGGTGTCTCCAGCAGGGCTTCAGCTTCCTTGACCATCGGATGCTTTTCTAAGAAGGACGACTGCTAAGCAGATATGATGTTCATCTCAACCTCAGTGGACCTAGGAGACAGACTTTTTGAGAATCTCTGGGTAAGGATAACAAGGGTGACGTCATGGTAGGGGTCTACTCCAGATCACCTAACCAAAAACAAGAGATGGCTGAGACTTTTTTTTAAACAGCTAACAAAATCATCCAAGGAGCAGGAGTTGATATTTATGGGGTCTTCATCTACTCAGACATAGGTTGAGAAAATAACATAGCAAGACACAGATTATTCAATAAATTATCGGAATGTATTGGAGACAAATTCATCTTATTTCTGAAGGTGAAGAAAGCTACTAGGGAGAAGCTGTTCTAGGCTATGTCTAGTCTGCAGGGTAATATATTGGAAAAGATACGCAAATTGCAGTTTGTAATTTGCATATCTTTTTTCAGCTTTTTTTTTTCAGAAGAGGCTTTTCTGAAATTTGGCCCATCTACATGGGGCCAAATTTTGGAAAAACCTCCCCTTTCGGAACATCCCTTATTCCTCAGACAATGAGGAATACAGGGATGCCAAAAGAACATGTCCGCTTTTTCAGAAACAGTTCCGAAAAAGCAGACACATTCCTTGGATGCGGCAGAGCTTTTCAGGAGGTATTCCGGAAAAGCTCTGCACTGTAGACAAAGACCTATATTTGATTTTGACAAATATGGAGGACCTGGTTGAGAATATGAAAGTGGAAGGAAGCTTGAGTGAACATGATCATAAAATGATTGTGTTCATGATTCTATGGAATGGTAGGAGGGAGAACAGCAAAATAAAGACAATGGATTTCAAGAAGCAGACTTTAGCAAGTTCAGTGAACTGGTAGGTAATATTCCATGGGAAGCAACTCTAAGTGGAAAAACAACTGAAGAAAATTGGCAGTTTTTCAAAGTGATAATATGAAGGGCACAAGAGCAAACTATTCTACTATGTAGGAAAGGTAGGATATATAGCAAGAGACCAACCTAATTTAAATAAGCGATATTATTAAAATGAAAGCCTTATTTAATACTACACATTTCAAATGCTTTAGCTTTATCTATTTTCCCTTCTCTTTGTCTTTAATAACAGGTTTAATTTTTTTTTAATGCTTGTATTAGTACTAAGCAGGGTGAGGTAGATACCAAACCCCAAGCATTGTATAATACTATTTAATGTTGGACACTGACTGAATTATATCAATAAAGTCTTTGGGGGTTTATGTGGCTGAAGCAATCTTTCTGTATTGAATACAATGCAAGATTGGGGCCTAACCAAAGACAAGTGATATGCAAAGCATAGGCAGGGTGGGAGGTGTGTGTGTGTGCATGTGTGTGTGTGTGTATATATGTATATATATATATATATATATATAAAGAGAGAGAGAGAGAGAGAGAGAGTGTTTATGTACAAATACATGTGCTTTTATTTATTTCTACCTTCAGATTAGTCACAGTTTGCTGGCAGATTATTATAATTAAGAAAATGGGAATTTCTTTGGGCTTTTTTATGGAACAGTGCAAAACAAAAAATGAACAGTTTCAATAACATAGTACTGATTAATCTGGTGTACAGTTCTGATTAGCTCTAGAATTCTCAATATTATTTTGTCTAGTTTCAGGTTTCATAAAATGTTTCACAATGGCAGGATCAATTAGTTTCAATTTCTATATCAATCAGTCCAGATGGTTGTCATTATTTGCTAAGGATAGCTGCACATTGAAATTTTTGAACCCATAATTCACATCATGTTAAACAGTGTTACTGAACTGTCCCATTGCAGAAAGGAGGGTACTAATTTCAGCCGCATATTTCCCAGGTCCAGGAAAAACTTATCTAAATGGTATTTTTAACTTCTGTGAAACAAAGGAGCTAGAAAATGAAAAGTGAAATTGTATTTTCTCATTTCCCAAGATATAGTAGTTTGGTTAGGATATTATCTTGGGGGTACCTGAGCTTGCAATTAATGTGTTTGCCTCACTTGAGTACCTCTGGTTACATCTCATTACTGCAATACAGATATGTTAGTTTTTTATCAAAATCCATGCATTATTTACCATTATTTTATTTCATATCAGTTGTCTTAAAGAAAAATACAACAGAACAATTAATTGTTTCCTTTTTGTCAGGCGTTCCTGTATGCTCCTCCCATGTGGCATAGGAATACAACTAATTTTCAGTGTTTTAATATATTATGATATATTATCCTATACCAGTGAAAGAAGAACGGAAGACTGCAAATGTTCACGAAGGACCTTGCTATTCTCATCAAAATTGCACAGAAATATGGACACTTAGGTTTGTTCAAATGTTTCCATTCCCAGAGGGCTTTTTCAAGTTCTTTAAAAGTTTCCATTCTTGAATCTTTGTGGCTGAAATTAGCTGGGACTGATCATAATGCGGGAAACTTTGTGGTTGTGGGGTTTGTTTGATTTTGTTTTAAAGTATAGACCAAAATAGTTCAATCAGTTTTCAGAATGAAAGTGAAAAAATACACTCTCCAATTTCTAGACTATCAATATTAGCCAGTGAAGGCAAGATTTTGATCACAGATATGCCTGTTGCTAGCCTGGTAAAAACAATTGCCATTTGTCAAAATGGTGAGAATTTAAAAAATATATTATGAGCACTGGAATTTGCATTATGTTAATTTTCTGCCAATGTTCTGTTGGTTCAGCACATGTATATGCAGCTTAGGAAAATCTGTAGGAAGTGTTGTTTTTCTCTGTAATTAGTGAAGCTGGATGTGGAACTTGTAGAACTCTAGATTCCTGCCTCATTCCATACAATACCCTTTGGGAACATAGGGAATGCAGATTTAGGGCCCTAGCATGGTATTCGTAAGCCTATATATGGCAATCTGTAAACTATGATTGCTATTACACTATTAAATGTGATGACTGTATAGTACTATGTCCCCCAAATAGCAGATGAAATAGTGTAAACATGTGAGACTTATAAATAATGTACAGGTGACCCCTGCACTTACGACCTAATTGGTTCCTAGAGAACCGTTGTAGGTCGAGCCATTGTAAGTTGAACCCTTATTTCCCATAGCGTAATGTTTTAAATGGCAGTTCCATTCCTGGAAATCCATTTTATATGCTAAAAATACCAAAATTGACTACAGAAATGGAGGAAAACTAAACTAAATAGTTCAAACAATGCACAAAAATAACTAAAAAGTGAAGAGCAATGTGGTGGAGACACATGCAGTTCAAGCAGCAGCTGCAGACTGATGAGTCTGACTGACTTCGTATGTTTTCTGTTTTGGGATGATGCATGGAGTCTGCGTCATACACCATCATCAATGCGAGCTGCAGATGTAAATTGGGGGGTTTAGGAGCTATCTTGCATGGAAAAAATGGTTGTAAATGCGGGGGGTCATAAGTTGAATGGTTATAAGTCGGTGGTCACCTGTATAAGGAACAATGGGCCTAAGGTTGTGCATGGGGATGGTAATGCCATTATATAAATTTAACTTATTACAGAAACAAACACTCTGAACCATTCAGGTGTGCATCATGCTCAAGCAAATGATTGATTTCATGTGAAGAATATGACAAGCATTGGTCAAATCTATAAAGAAACTTCTATCCTTAGAAGTCCCTTGTTTGAGGCCAGAGGAGTAATGAAAATCAGATTTTGAAATGTGAGAACAGCACAAAACTGCTAAAACTGCTCAAATAATTAGACGAATAGATAGACACATCCTGAGGTCCTTCAAGTATCTATAGAAGGAGAGGTTTGAATAATGTATACTTTAAAAAAACAGATAAGGCCATTATCTACTCTGGGAATATGGATGAAAGCTGGTGTAGCAACTCTAATGTGAAATGAAGCAAAGCCAGGCATTGACCAAGTAGAATCAATCAATAAAAGAATTATTAACATTCACTTTCTGACTATACTTTTCAAAGTAACTGTTATATAATGTTATGCACCAAGCAAGAAAAAGTCAACTAAGTAAATAGGTGGGTGGTTTTTTTTTGTTTTGTGACAAGATGTGTTCACAAAACAGGATGTCATAATTAATATGGGTGATTTTAACACAAAGTTTGGAAGTAACAATGATGGGTTGGATAATGTTATGGGTAAGTGTGGCAGACATTCTGACATCAATCAAAATGGTAAAGAATGTTAGTAGAAATTTGCAGTATTAACAATCTAATGATATGGGAACAATATGTCCATACTAGAAGATTTACACAGTGTTGCTCGGGTCCTTAACTCAAGTTTTGTTTTTCTTAATTTAAATCATTATTCTGGGGTGGGGCCTCAGGATGAGGGCTTCAGTATGCAGGCTTCCTCAGGGAGAGAGGACAACCCCAGCCCTCTCTAATCATAGCAACTTGGGTCAGGTGAGAAGCACCTGTCTATGGCTGAGGCAAGGTGCATGGGGGGTCAGACAGACACACAATCAGACATAGAAACAGACAAACTCTCAAATATATAACAAATGGTCTGGTAGCACTTTATAGACTAACAAAACATGTAGATGGTATGAGCTTTCGTGGGCACAGCCCACTTCTTCAGATGACCAGAGTTATGAATAGTAGATAGCTGTTCCTTTTGCCACCCCTGCCCTCCGTTGGCCCAATGGGGTTATAGCTGTCCCAGGCCCTCTCTAGCCCCTTACTGCCCCCTTGTGATCATTCTACAGTATAACTTTCCCTCCTACCAGACCCCTCCTTTTCCTTTTTATGAGAAAAAATCAAATTCCAGGTACATCCCTTTGTCCTGGCACAACCAAATCCTTACCTTGTTTTAAGTTAAGTGGAAGCTGCATACCAAATTTGGTGGTCCTGGCTCTTACTGTTTAGAAGAAGTTCTTGGACAAACAGACTCACAGACAGACAGACTCACATTTCTAAAATATTTAGTAAGATAGCTAAATCCATAAAGTGGCATGAAACTCCCCAGCTGGTATTGATGATGATGATGATGGGTGATCAGTCGTTGATGAGTATGATCATCTTCCATGGAAGTTATAGACCCTCAGGTGTCTGATAAGGCCAATCCTTGAACCACAAGTTCTATTATAGTAAGGTCAGATGTTTCCTGGTACATCAGGAGGTTGCTGATCATGACTAGAAGCTAGCCTGTCCTACCTGCTGCACCTCTTCTCCTCTTCAGAATGTCAGTAGGCAAATTCAAAATGCAGGGAGCCATTGCGTAGGACTTCTTTCCACTTTGAGTGATCCTGGGTGAGTGTGTCCCAAGTGTCAATGTTGCACTTCTTTAAGTTATCCTTTAGCAAGTCCTTATAATGCTTCCGTTGTCCTCCCATGTTATGGTATCCTTCTTTCAGCTGGGAAAACAGGACCTGTTTTGAGAGGCAATGGTCTGGCATCCAAACAATATGACCAGTACAGTGAAGTTGCTGACAGATGATCATCATCTCAAAAGTGGTGATCTTTGTCTCTTCCAGAACACTAATGTCTTCCCATTTGATCTTCAAGATTTTGCGGAGTCAGTGTTGGTCAGTGTTAGGGCTTTCAAGTAATGTCTATAGGTTTGTCCAGGTTTCAGACCCATGCAATAGTGTTGGGAGAATGATGGCTTGATAGACAAGAAGTTTGGTGTCTGTTCGAATGTCATGATCTTAAAAACCCTGTGCCGTAAATGAGCAAAGGCTGTACTGGCAGAGCTCAGTTGATGTTGGATTTCTACATCAATATCTGCCTTGGATGAAAGATAACTTCCAAGGTATAGAAAATTATTGACATTCTCTAGTGCCTCTCTGTTGATTTTAATAGATATGGTGTATGGTACCTCATTTGAAGAAGGCTGATGGAGCGCTTTGGTTTTCTTGATGTTGAGGGTGAGACCAAGACATGCGTAAGCATCAGCAAACACATTCAAGATAGCCTGAAGATCTTTCTCAGAACGGGCAAAAACTGCATTGTCACCAGCATACTGAAGTTCCACGATAGATGTGGTGGAAATCTTACTCTTAGCTTTCAGCCGCCTAAGCCTAAACAGCTTTTCATCCATTCTCAAGAAGATTTCAATGCCAGCTGGGAGCTTCCCAGCAATTAGGTCAAAAATGACTGCGACAAAGACTGCAAACGTGGTTGGGGTGATGATACAGCCCTGTTTGACTCCTGTTTGTACTTTGAAAGATTCATTCTGGGAGCCAGTGCTGGTCAGAACAGTCGCTTTCATGCTGTCATGAAGCAACTTTAGGACATTGATGTATTTATCAGGACAGCCAATCTTTGAAAGTACAGTCCAAAGGGCACGACGATTCACTGAGTCAAAGGCTTCAGTTAGATCAATAAAATCCATGCACACTGGTTGGTTTTGCTCCCGACACTTCTTTTGAAGCTGTAGTGTAATGAAGATCATATCCATAGTTCTATGGCATGGTAGCCCAGCTGGTACTGCATTTCATTAAAGTTTTGCAGTTCTTTGGAAGATGTACATGTGAACAGAGGAGCAGATATTGTAGTAATCTTTGTATTATTAAATTCAAGATTAAATCACAAAGGATGAAGATAGTTAAAGAAAGATTGTACATCAGCATCACACAATTAAAAGACCCAGACACAAAAGTGCATTTCAGTTCAAACTGAAGAACAGGTTCAGTTTCTTAATGGAATCAACTGTAAAAAAAATTCAAGACACTGATACTCTGCAGGAAAACTTCAAGAGTGCTACCTAGAAAGTACAAAGATGGTCCTAATAACAACAAAAATCTAAAAGTGAAGAATGGACTGGTGATGCTGCTTGGGCAGCAGTGGAAAAGAGAAGAAGTGGGAAGCAAAAACTCATTAATGTTTAGGATGTGAACAGACAAGCAAGTGGCAAGAAGAAAATGGAGTTCAAGACAGAGGTAAAAAGGAATGCAAGAAGAGATAAAAGAGCATATATTTAAACAAAAAGTTGAGAGACTGAAGATGTTAACCAATGATGTGACCTTCCTTGTATAAGACAATCAAACAGATAATAGAAAACTTTAGCAGTATTGTAGTCCGTGTTAAAAATGCAAATGTAAAGACTCTCACTACAGAAGAAGAACAAAGAAAAAGATGAGCATAATCTTTTCAATCAATTTTGAATAGACCAAATCCAAGCAAACTATTCCAAATATGTGATGAAGACCACTAGAGTTTTGTATTGATTTAGGAGATTTTCTGTGGAAGATGTCAGTAAATTTAAAAATGGGAAAACAGCTAGGATGGATAAGATTATTGGATAGATTCTTAAAGCAAGTGATGAAACTACTCTCCAGAAGTTTGGCTGGATCAAATACAAAGTTAAAAAAAAAAATCATAATAGTGAAAGAGGGCCCTTATAGTAAAATTGCCAAAAGGTGGGTGACCTTATCAATTGCAATAACTGGAGATATTATTCTCAGTTGCTAGGAAAATTACATACATCATCATCCTGGAGCATATCAAGAAACAAATAGATCTCTAATTAAGAGAGGAACAAGCAGGGAAAGGCCAAATATATGGCTACTAGTGTTCCAAAAGCAGGCATCAGAGTAGATGGAGAAACACAAGAGGAGTGTCATATGCAAGAATGTTGACAGTGACAGATGTGGCTATCTCCTGCATTATCCTGAACAAATTGTATTGAATTAAGTTTAAGCATCTCGGGAATTCATCCCATGAAAATGTGATGTTTAGGGATTATTGTGGAATTCTAAATAATTTTTTAAAAGGGGAGACAGGACTAAT
This sequence comes from Rafetus swinhoei, assembly GCA_019425775.1. Taxonomy (NCBI): domain Eukaryota; kingdom Metazoa; phylum Chordata; order Testudines; family Trionychidae; genus Rafetus; species Rafetus swinhoei. The sequence goes on from CM033449.1 coordinate 47,717,382, forward strand.
AATAAATCCTGGGGAAAGTGATGAGCCTCAAAGGATTCTCTTAAAAATAGGCCAGAAAAGGCTTAATTTTAGTTGGGTGGGTATTCAAGGAAATTGGAGGTAGGGAATTGGCATTCTCCTCCTCCCAATTCATCCTTTTGAAGCTATGCCTTGAGGAGAAACATTGTTTGCTGATTATCTATTCATAGTCTCTGCAGAGCAAAGATATAAAAGACTGACTTGTGGATGCATGACGGTGCTTATTCTGAGCCCTTAGCTGCTCTGAACTTATGACCAGAGATAAAACCTTTTGTGGAGCTTAAGGTACTGTTCACCAGCCAGAGCTCTGGTTGAAGTCAGGAAATGAGTCTGGTAAACTTATTAGCATGTGGGTAAAGTCTTGTATTGCTTTTAATATGTTGTTTTGGTAACACGTTTAGCTTTTGAATAAATGTGCTTGCTTACAATGAGCTGGGTGGTAACTTCTGTGGCAATGAAAGCTGTTCATGGCCTTGAAAGAGAAAACAAAGCAGAGTAGTTTGGCTTAGGTGGTCTGACTCTGCTAGGAAATACACAGCAGGGAAGTGTGCAGCCTGGAAACATCCTAGTCAGAAGGAAGAGAAATCTACACTTGAGAGGTGATGGCTGGGGAGCTGGAAATCTAAGAATGGGTATCCTTGCTGAACTGTGGATGGGGGAATACACATGCAGTTGTCCTGATTTGTGATAGTGAAACCATGCTAGATGTTAAGCGATACGTATCCAAAGCAGCAAATGATTTTCATAAATTTAAAGCAGTTTGGAAAAGTAGCATGATTGGCCCTGATGCAAAATATGTGGTTTTAACACTAACATCATTTCTGTCCTCCTTTATGTAGCAGAGCCATGGCAATCTACAAAAGCAATTGATAAGATCAGCTCATTCAGAAAAAAAATGCCGGTGAAAGAGCTTCAGAGTTCATTGAAGGGAATGTTTTTGCAACATCAGAAATTCTCAGGAAAGCAAACCAATCTGAAGCATCAAATGTGGTAAGAAGAAGACAATGCACATAGGACAAGCTTCAAGAATTTCACGAACACAACTTCTGCATCAACATAATATGAATACAGCCTGGTACGAGAAAAAGAGGATGACGTGGAGTACAATTATGTAGAACAATAGTTAAAGAATCCAGACCCATCAACATGACACTCTGAAGTGTGAATAGACCAGCACAAGACTGAAATAGATGGAGGAAACCAGTGGATGCCCTGAGGGAAGAAAAAGAAGGCAGACTCCAGTTAATATTTGAATACGCACCCTGTGAAAAATGACTTGGAGAAAAATATCCTTACTGCACACATCACATACCTTGCATGCTTTTTTATATCTCATGAGAACAGATGGTCATTTTTTAAAGAGCTGTTTGAAACTTAAAAAAAAGAGATATTTGAAGTTTCTTGTTTCAACTGTTTTTGAGGTATCTAGTATATCTGATTAGAAGTTAGAACATAGAGGGAAAATGTGTGTTTGTTCATGCCAAAGCAGCCAGAAAAGGAAGTTTAGAACAGAAGTTATAACTCTTACTATACAGGGCACTACCTGTTATAGCCTAATTATAACATAATTAAAATGTAAGAGAATGTCTCAGCAGAGATGGGTGTAGGTCACTATACTGTGTGTTGTTTTTAGCTATTTTAGAAGCTGTTAAACTGAACTTTAATTATGTGATTTGCATCCCACATAATTCAAGTGTGGAGCTGAAGTATTGTTGGTTATTTAGCAGTAGATTGGGCGAACAATGAAACTGGAATTTCAATAGTGATGATTGTTTGCCTTTAGGCTTGCAGTGTTTCATTTCTGATGTATAATTTTATCTCTGTACCAGTGTGTCAAAACATTTATTTGACATTTTCTTTCATTAAACTACCAAATTCCATGATTTTCCATAGGAGATTTTTTTTTAATCTGTACCTTAAAGACATGAAATAAGATGCAACATACCAGTATCATTCTTAGAAGTGTTGATGCTGAAAAAGGAGAGAAGCATGTCCAAAGATCTTTTAAACATCTTTTAAATAAAATTTCAGTTGGGAATAAGGGTTAATGGCTACTGTCTTTTTCTGAACTGTTCATTCATGTCTAATTGTTATGGCATAGTAATAATAGCAAGGAGCTCTGTTTCTTTTGTTCTTTAATATACTATAATTCAGATGGTTCCTTCAATAGTAACTCACCCCCCAAAAAATAAGAGAAATATGGAACAGAAAGCATTATTTCTTTTATCTGTCATAACGCTCCAACAGCTCACACTGGTTGCAGAGCTACGTGGCTCAGAGGTCACCAAGAGCATGACAGCGTACAACCATCAGTGGCCATCAATTTATGCAGCACAGTATGAAGAACTGTTTTATACACCATCTGTGTAAGTAAAAGTCACCCTTAATGAACCATCATTCTCTGTGGTGGACTGCCTTATAATATTTTCAGAGGATCTCTCTTTGATGCTTTCCCTTTTAAATACAAAGTTACAAAATGTTCTGTAGCTTTAATGGTGCTGCAGCCATCCACGGAATAGCCCTCACATGATCTTCCACTTTTCCCCTGTGAAACAATGCTGCATTTGAAAGGTAACAGATATTTCGATAGGGAATGTCCATCATTCTGTAATTTTGTAAAGATTTCGGCAAGAGAATGCTTGCAATAAATCAGCTGCTTCTGCTGTAAACTTGAACAGGGCTTGCATCCCAGCCCATTTCTGGTTTGAAATCAGTCAGGTTGTGCCAAAGAGTTACAGGTTTCACAGGACACTCTAGTACAGAGAGCAGACTTAGATAAGAGTTGAAGTCCAGACATAATGCAGGTTGGACCTCCCTGGTGTGGCACCTTCAGGACCTGAGCTGTCCCAAATCAGGGAGTTTTCCAGACCCAGAGGAGGTCAGTGTTCCTCTTCTGGCTGCCCGCTCCCGAACTTCTTTCCCTGGAGCTCTCTGCCTTGCCTTGTACCCTCTAATGCTAGCCTGGCAGGGGCTCCTCATTCTGCTTACCCACGGGATACCTCAGCATCTCCCAGCCGGGACCATCTGGCCGCTGTGACCCTGCTGCCTCAGGGTGTTCTCCAGGATTCCCTGGAAGGGACTGCCCATCTACCCTGCTCCTCTGCTAGTGCCAGCCCCTCTGTGGCCAGCAATTCCCTGGGGTTCCCCAGTGGGGCCACCCTCCTGTGCCAGCCCCGCTTCAGCTGGGATGCTTTCAGCCAGCGCTGCACAGTCATCTAGCCCCACTGCCACCGGGAGTTTCCCAGGGTTCCAGCAGGGGCTGCCTGGCTGTTGCCAGCCCTGCTGCTGCCAGAGGTTTCCTGGCTGGGCCTCTGGCTGCCACCGGCCTCACTGCTGCTGGAGGTTCCTTGGCTGGCCAGGAATCCTCAGTCACCTGGCCCCAGTGATGTTGGGGGGTTCACTGTCCAGGTCAGGGGCTCCCCATCCATTATCTGGCACAGGCACTGTTGGTCCAGCCTGAGCTCCCCAGCTCCCACGTTGTCTCCCACTGCCGCCTCCGGTGCACTTTGGTCAAGCAACATTTGTGGCCCTGTTGGCCTGTGGATATTGCAGGACCAGAGAGTCCCAGATCTGGGAGGTTCAACCTGTACTACAACCTCTGAATCACATCCAGATCTTGGTTAAAAAACCTAATTAACCAAAAAGAGTGCTTGTAGCCTCTCTGTGATTGTAGTGAACAGGCTAGTATGATTGTGTAAGGAGAGACAGCCACACTTCACAGAAACTGAATGAAAACAATGGAATTTTTACAACAATTATTACTAATAGATGGAAAAACACTTCTTATTGAATGTGTGATTAATGCCCATTCTTATCATGGTTCAAATTCATAAAGCATAGGGCCATGCAGATGACACCAATTTCTTCCATTATGCACTGAAGCATTCATTCTTGTTATTTGCAGAGTAGGGAGGGCAGCTTGAGTCTCTAGCAATGGCTTTATAAGAGACATGCCAGCACTTAAACAGCAATCTCATGGTTGCCAAAACTATGCCCCAACTTCACCCCATCCAGGGCCAGTTACCACTGCCTCCAGTAGAGGGGTGGCTGTAGGTACTGTGTGCCTCAGTAACTCCCTGACATGTTGAGTCTCCATCACCAATGATGCAGCAAGGAATAGGGGCTTAGGGAGTGCAGGGAGCCCCATGGCATGGCTAGGAACCGCTGCCACGCTTCTACCTGCATCGTCTGAGCCTCCTGTTGCAGGGCTCTTAGCCATGATGTGTGGCTCCCTGCACACCCTGGTCGCCATCACCTTGTTCACTCACATCTCCCCCTGACCTGGGAATGTGGGGCTACTCCGTCCCCTAGATATTCTCTCCTGCTGAGTCACCTCTCTGGCCACATGCTCTGTAATCTCTAGAATCAGGTTCCTTAGGCCTTGGTACACAGTGAACCCTTAGGGCTTAACCCCATTCCTGCCTGCTCTGTAGCCGGGAGACAGAAGGCAGCTGGATTTTGTCCAGGGCTGGCACAAGCCTGAAAATAATAGCTGCCTTTTGGCTCTGTGCAGGCAGGAAGGCAGCTATCTTCAGCCTCAGGGGGTGAGATGGAAGGGAGAGAAAAGCTTTGAAAAGACACAGGCCAGGCCAGGTCATTCCTCCCTCCTTCCTTCTCTCCTGCGGCTGGAAGCAGCTACCATCCCTTCCCTCCCACACAGTATTGAAAGGCTGCTGCTGGCCACATTCTAGTGTGAACCTTAGCAGAAATGTGGAGAGATGGAGGGGAGCAATGACCCTGCATTCCCAAGCCCACATGTTGCCTTAGGAAGAAGTAGTGCCAAGTACCAGGAGAGGTGGGTCTGTTCCAGGGCTCAGCCAGGCATGAAGGATGAAGGGGAAAGGAAGGTCAGGTTGGTCACTCACCCTCCCCCACCATATAAAAGAGGTTTGTGGGAGTGTGTGTGTGTCACCTGTATGTATGGGAGAAGGGGTGTGTCACCCTTCTCTGTGTGACCCTTGAAGCCTTAAAAATAAGAAGGTAAATAAAATGAATCCAAGTACACAGTACAGTAAAACCTGTGTTATCTGACACGCTCGGGGATTAGGGCATTCCAGTTATCTAAAAATTCCAGTTATCTGAGGGTCCCCATCAACCTAGGAAAAACCAATGGACAATAATAGTAAAACTCAAGTTTTTAATATTGGTAGTTTTGTAGTGTGAGGCACTTGGTCTCACATTTCTATTTTGAGTTAAGGATGATTAGTACTTCTTAAATAAAAACTTGTTAAGCCAATCACGGTAAACCAAGCCAGGCCTGTGCACCTGAAGATGTGACAGTATTGTGGCTGGGGGCAATGCCGTCTAAGAAAGTTTTCTGGTTAACAAAGTGCCGGCTAACAAAGGTTTCACTGTATTTCTTTTTAACAAGGGCTCAGTCAACTTCATGTAAATTTGAACATTTGTACAAAGTTTTGATTGCACTTGAACTCTCCTGAACTCAGGATGTTAAATTGCAGTTATCTGGCTAATCGGGTAGTATTAATTACAGTGTGTATTAATTACACAATTAGTTGATAAGGACCGCTCTGCAGAGACACGGTGGGGGTAGCTCCCAGAGCCACCCGTGCTGCGGCTCTGCATTTTAAATGTAGTAAGAGTTGCCGGGCTCTTACTAAATTTAAAATGCAGCAGTGCAGTGTCCTGGACCAGCGTGAGCTGGGACTGTTTGGTCCCGGTTTGTGCCAAGCCCAGCAGCCCCTGTTCACAGCAGCCAGGGTGGTGGGGGAAGCAAGTAGTCGAGTATTCTACTCGACTACCCGATGAGCTTATGCTTATCGGGTAGTCGAGTAGTTGACTATTCTCTAACATCTCTAACCTGAACACAAGTAATTTTACCAGCTGTCCTTTATTCAATACAGAAAAATACAGTCACCCTACATTAGACCATGTGAGGCTCACATAGCTAGAACAGATGCTGTAAGCAGAATTAAGAAGACCTCGCTGAGTGCAAGGGAGTCTGAGTAAAAGGATACCTACAGATGTCTGACATGCATCAGCTCTGAATATGGTCCACAGTATTAACTCTGATGTACTGGTAACTAACTCATAACTGCTTCAAAGATGACCATTATCTGTCTAAAACACATATTCCTGCTGTGAAATGCAAATGATTTGGCTTTAAGAATGAATCTTATGGAGTATTGACCCTGAATCATATACTGATTTAAACTTCACTTTTTTTCAAAAACTCAGGAAAGTTATTTTAGCCATCCAGAGCTCTATAGTAATCCACTCAAGTGGAGGTCAGCACTCTGTCACATTCTATTGCTTCATCACCAGAACATATGCATTTCAATCCTGTCAAAGGCAGGGTTTGTCAGAAACACCTCTTTCTTTTTGTGGTGTTTGAGCAACCTTACCTACCCATTTCCATTTCTTTAATGGGATCACAGCTGGGTTTTAAGCAGGATGCGAAAAGACTGGCTGATTGCTAACTCAGAAAGTTGGTCCAAGTGCATTATACATGTGTAAGAATATCAGAAGCATGACCGAGGTTTTTCGTCCCTCTTAGAGCAGCTGTATAGTAATTCTGTAATGAGGATAGCCTTCAGCAACTGATAAAGCTCAAATATTTGTGTACTTAACAGGATATACCAAAGAATTTGATTTGATCAATATAAACACCAGTCAAAGAAATCAACATCTCTGACTTTGCTGGCTGTTCACTGAGAGTGAATAAAATAACTCTATGAAAACATTATCACTAGCTGAACTCATTTGAAAAAAAATCACCTTGCATGATGGATTTTTCATCAGATTAAAGGTGGTTTGTTTATTTAGGAATATTGCTTTACAAATAAGGAATAATATTACTTACCTTTAAATAGAGAAGCAATTTTGTTTCATATTATCCCAATGTTTGTTTTATACAGCCAGCTGCAACACTTCAGCAGTAAACCAAAATATGTTAAGAAATTATGGCTTCTACCAAAATCAGTGGTTCAGGGTGATTAATTTTATAGAAATTAATTTAAGTCCTTGCTTTTTATTTGTGTTCTAGAACTAGAATGTATTTCTCTTCAGTTCAGCCTAGGTTTTCATGTTTGTTTAGCCTCTGATCCTCTGACTGGGAACAAGTTTCACTTACCCTGGCAAACATCATAACTGCTCCTGCCCAATTTAATTTTCCCTTGTTTTCCTGAAAGGCTGTGAATTTGCAAAACACATTTCTTCCGTGGGAAAAAATTCCAGTAAAAATGGTTTCTAAATGGAAACAAAGCTAGCTGATTTACCAAAAGGCACTACTGAAATCAAAGTAAAATATGAGACAGTGATGGGGATGACAATTTGCTCAGTACCCACAGAAAGTGCACAGTAATGGCTAGATGCAACATCTCCAATGTTAACAGGGATGCACAGAGGTTTGGGGGGGCAAGGCAAATTCTGAATCTGAGCATCCCTCACCCTTCCAAAAATAGTTACCGCTTAGGGGAGGCCCAGTGGGGGAGAAAGGGGTGTGAGAGCAAGCCCACCCCACTGTCACCATGAAGTGGCAGGTTCTGTCCAGCAGAGCTGGGCACAGTTCCTCATTCCAGGTGTGACCTGATGTATGGGGTCATGACAACACTTAAGCTTCATCCAGTCATCCCTCCATCATGACAGAGGGGCAGCCCAACCAAATTTGAATGAGTGATGTTGCAAGCTGGTACATGGAGTCTCAGCGCCACTAAGGTGTACAGTGTGTCACAAAACCTCTCACGCAAATTTTGCCCAGCCACCATTTCATCATGTTGGAGGGGAAGCTGGGCCAAACCTATGTGGGACCACAACCCCATGCAGGAGTTGTAATGCCACTCTGTTTGGATGTCCTCTCAGTTTCCTTGGGGGGTCCCATTTATCTCTTTTGTTACATTAATTTTGTGGCCATGATTTCAGTGATGCTTGATATATGCTCTAAACTATGTATGAAATATTTGTATTTTAAATATGGAAAAAGTGTTAGCATGTTTATATTATGGTAGGACCCTGAATCTCTGACTGGGATTCAAGCTCCACCGTGCTAAGTGCTGTAGAGAAGATACAATCCCCACCCAAAAAAGCTTACAGTTTGATGGGGGAAGCAATACTCCAATCATGGAAGTGGGGTTCACAGGAGAAATGCAGGTGTGTATGTGAACAAACTGTACTAGATACTATACTAACATTCAACCTAACTCACATGCAGTATACAGATAGTCCCCGACTTATGAACGAGTTATGTACCAAGCACTTGGTCGTAACTCGATCTGTTCGTAAGTCGGACCCCATTCATTTAAATGTGACCGTGCTGTTCATAAGCGTGGATCACGTTCGTAACTCGGGGACACGCTTAATGGGAGGTTGGTCGTAAGGACGAACGGTCGTAAATCAATGCGTTCGTAACTCGGGGACTACCTGTAGTCCATAAACAGGGTTTGAGGCATGAAGTCAGGAGGGCTGCATTCTCAGCTCTGCCACTGACCTGTGCTGTATTCAAAGACAGGTCACTTCATATCATGGTGACTCTTTTGTTCTTCCCATCCTCTCTTGGATTATAAACTCTGCAAGGGAGGAACTAACTTCCCTAAGTGCTTGTACATCACCTAGCATAACTAGTCCCACTAAGCATTACTGTAACACAAATAATAATACTCTTATCTCTGCCTAAAATCTGAGCTGAAACTGAACCAAATACTTTGATGATCAAAAATAATTGGATGACTTCCCCTGACTTTTTTTTCTTCATTTTCATAAACCCCCTAGGTTTCATGGCTCAGTATGTGGCCAGAAGCATAACTGCCAAAAATATAACAGGAAAGGCTATCTCACTGATTTCCAGAGCAGTTTTGCATACCGAAGTAATACAGATAATTATCTGAATTTTTGGGTGTCTAATTGGTTATCTGAACTGAAGTGAACTTCTGAACGTTTGGAGATTTGCCTATTATTAACTGAGAGTGACATAACAAATCTAAAATAACTTTCATATACAACATCCCTGTGCTGAAATTGATAGCATCTTCAGGAATGGTTTTCAGGTATTAAATTCCAGCTTCAAAAAAGCTGCTTCTTCAAAGTCTTGTTCTACTTCATAAAAGACAGCAGACATTTCTCATTTTAGAAATGTTCTCCTTCCAAATGCAAAATGTTATACTGTATGCATCCCCACAAAGCTAAGGTTAAATAATGTTATGGTTCAGCTATCTTAAATGAACAAAAGGCATACATTTAAGAGCTAAAATAAGGGTAGAAAAGTAATGTATATCTAATGTGATAAAGTTGCCATTGCTCTGGGACCTTCTGCTGAGATTAATATCCAGAGGAAAAAATACCATTCCAAAGCCTTTAGTAAAGGTGATGTTAAGGTCAATCTCTTCAGGGCAAAAGTTAATATGAAACCATTGCAGGTAGCAAAATACAACCATTAAATAGCCAGGAAATTCAAGGTTAAGAAACTCAAGCATTTGAAATCTGCAAATGTATAGGTTAGGTACCACTGCCATTACTCTACAATTGATATATATCTCAGAACCAATGGTCTTGAGATACCCTTGAGGTCTTTAAGATGGGGAGACCCTCTTCTGTGGATCTTAAGTTGAGCACAGGATCAGGACTCTGCTTATATAGGCCCATCAACTTTCAGCAAGCCTTATAAGAGTCACTGGTGAAGAACATCTTTCTAGTCTTCACTCTCTGAAAACCTCCAGGGGTTTATTGGCCTCCTTCCCCAAAAGCTGTGTCCCTGAGGAGCCTGGTGCCCCACAACTCTCAAGCAAGCCTAAAAGACTCCTCAGGGGTTTCCTAACCACCACTCCCATGAGCTATATGAGGCAAATTAAAACTGCTACTCTAGCTTGCCAGCCCCAATCCCAACCTTAGGAGTCTGGTGGGTTTCCCCTCACTCCTGAGAGCCTTAAGAGACTTGCCAGGACCCCACCCCATCCAGCTGCTGAATATGTTAAATATTCTTCAGAGAATCTAAGGATGTTTTTGAAGGCCGATCAAAAGTTGTTCTTCTCATGTCTCAAGAGGCTTGTTTGTCCCTGTCAAGCCAAAATAGTTTTTATCCCCCAAAACACCTTTTTCAACTTTCTGGGGAGCAGGGTGACTGTATTTACATTTGTTAGTATCTGCTAAGTCTAACAAAGCTCAGCTTTGGACCAACAATGCTTATTAGTCAGAATGGGTAGGAATGGTGTCTGTTTATCAAAGGCTAGGAATGGGTAAAGAGAGATCACTTCATGATAACTTGTTCTGTTCATTCCCAAGTTTATCTCACCTGTGTCTTTTAAGGGGACACTAGAAAAAGTTATACCCCAGTGACAGGCAACATAGACTAGTGTGTGGGCCACATGAATGGGATGCGAGACTGTTATAACCAAGATGGTCTCCTGAGATGTAGTTTTGCAAAGTATAATTTTGTACCTAGAATGTGCAGGGTATGCCAACTGAAACATAGCAGCACTTTGATCGGCTCTCATAGTCAATGTTACATGCAATCAGCACACACCTCACGTCATGTGCCCTGGCTTTACATGTATGTCACTTTAATTATAGTTAATAATAGTTTTAAAAACTACATGGACTGAAACCAGAGGAATCTGGCAACCCTGTGTGTGGGTAATGGTGAATGAAATATCTTGCAGGCACACATAGAGCCTTAATGGACCACAGATTGCCCACCACTGTTATTCACCTAGATCTGAATTTTCAAAGTTCCTTATCCAAATTCCTAAGCAATTTATTAAAATCTAATTTTGAGATCTGAAATGTAGCTTAGCTTTAAAAATAACTATGCTTCAGTTCCAGATGCTAATAACTGTGTTTTATATTAGCGCACCATTGCCCTTTCTTTGGCTTTTGTTGAATGATGTCTTATACATTCTGTGGTGCTGAATTGTTTTTACTCTTTTTTATATAATCAAATATTTTTTTCCAGAGTACTGGGGTTAGAGCACCTGAACTTCTGTTTTATAAGGACCACATTCCTTCTGAGTTTTACTTTTATGGTCAAATTGCACTTCCCAATGCTGAGTACAGAGTCAGAGGATCATTCTGTTGGGCCTGTTAATAGATAGATAGATAGATGGATAGAAGCATAAAAATATCCATTCTAAGCTGAGGCTGTGTCTAGACTACACCTCTCTGTCGACAGAGAGATGTAGATTAGGCACCTTGAAATTGCTAATGAAGCATGGATTTAAATATCCCGTGCTTCATTAGCATAAACATGGCTGCCACTTTTTTTCAAAATGGAGCTTTTTCAAAAAAAACCCCGGCAGTCTAGACATGGATCTGTCGAAAATAAACCCTTTTTCGACAGATCCTGTATTCCTCAAAAAATGAGGTCTACAGAATCTGTTGAAAAAGGGTTTATTTTCGACAGGTCTGCGTCTAGACTGCTGGTTTTTTTCGAAAAAGCTCCGTTTTGGAAAAAAAAAGTGGCAGCCATGTTTATGCTAATGAAGCACGGGATATTTAAATCCATGCTTCATTAGCAATTTCAATGTGCCTAATCTACATCTCTCTGTCGACAGAGAGGTGTAGTCTAGACGTACCCATAGTGGGCTAAGTTTTCAAGTCAGAACTCTGCAGGTAGACAGCGAGAGTTATGCATTGCCAATGCATTAAGGCCACCAAACACAGGGATTACTTTCTTCAAATAAGCCACCAAATGTAATTTAAGTTCTGTTAGCTGTGCATTTTGAAAACACTGTAGATAAGTAGATTCAAGCAGAACTGACACTGCTTAAACAGTATCTACTGTCAGCTCAGTGGAGTGTTTCTGTCTTCCCAGGGTGCAGATGTCAACACAGCAAAGCAATTTATTTCACCCTGTTCATAAATGGCAATTATCTACACTCTAGACAGTAATTTTGTGTACCTGATTCCAGGAGGGAGATTAGCAACATATTTGTACAGTTCAGTGCATGCTGTGCAGCTGCTATGAGCAATATATCTCTATAGTAGCAGTTTGTTTCTTGCTCCCTTTGTCTCTCCCTTCTTCCACTCTCTCTGGTTTTTCACACATTACTCTTTACATTTGTAATTCTTTCCCACTTCCTTTTCACAAATCATCATCATGTTCCTTTAATCCTCTTCTTAATAATCACTTTTTTTATTGTGGTTCTCAAGCTCCTGAACTTCCAACTTGCCCTAACTTGGTCTTGTTCTTAAATATATTTACTTGAATTATGAATTATGTTACTCAGTGTTTTCACCATAGCATCTTCCATTATTCCTTCCATTTTCCTTTCTTAGGTTTGTTTCATATACTTGTGAGTTCTTCAGAACACAGTGCTCTTTTTGCCTCTCCTGATGGAGATGACCCTTCTCTTGTATTTCACCTTCTTAAAGATTATTTGTTCCAAGTGCAGAAAGCACAGATTCTTTCATAAGCAAATATTGAAATATGACCATGTTCCCAAAAATAAGCAGGGCCTGTGATGCTTCCAGCTATTGTTACAACAATAGAATCCCTCCTTAAGAATACAATCATCCCATCTGAATATGGCAGACAAGCACTTAGAGAGCTCTCCTTGAAAGAACTACAAGGCCTCGTCTATAGATCTGAGGGCATACATTTCCATGTCTTTAGCTGGAGCAACTTACACAAGGATCAATTTCCAAAATGAGGTTATCAGGAGCAAACATGTTGCCAATTGCTTGAAGCTCTCAACCCAGCAAAAACTTCTACTAGTACAGAATGTAGCAGCACAACAGACAACCATGAAAATATTAGACTGTCCTCTACTCCTAGACAGTGTCATATTAATGGTGTCCGTTCTTATTTTCAAGATTCTCAATGGCTGGATCCAGAACAACTAAAATCACCTAAAATGCTGGGATGAGGCCAACATCTTGGGTTCATCACAAATCTAAAGCTCATCTGTGCAGGACACAGCTTTCCCCAAGCCTGGTCCAAGACTCTGCTGGAACTCTGAAGGATGTAAGAACCACCACAAACCTACCTGCCAAGTTAAAGGTACACTCTTTTGACCTTGATATTGCTCAGATAAACACAGCATACATAACATAGCGTATTAACTTAAAATAATAAAAATAATACTAACATTCAAACAATGTGTCCCAGAGAAGAGTAGAAAGATAGTGCTACACATGACAAACACATGTCACATGGATTAAGTGAACTTCTGGAAGACATGCTGGTATTACAGGGCGATATAAAATCTTTAACAGAATAAAGTAGTTCTGTGCAGCTTCCTACTGTATCTTAACAATATGTTGATGGATGGCATTACATTGTCTACCAGATCAATGGCTTCCAAGAAAATAATGCTGTTTAAGAACTCGGAAAGACCATAGTCAGGTTCAATATTACCAATATTCTACCAAGCTGACTGAAGGTCATCTTTTCATGGAGACCCTGGGTAAGGCAGTGACTGATTCATCCAGAAACAAGAAAAATCTCTACCGGGACGCTAGTACTCTAGAAAGGATTTCACCACCTTCAACACTGCATTCTTTCCTTCCGCAGTTTGATCAGTAGCAGGGAAGAATCAGAACCTATACTGACTGCTCATCAGAGGAGCAAGTTCAGCTATAAGCTGCCAGAAACTAGCTTTCAGTAGCTCTAGTGCAAATACCAGCAGTTTACATGGCAGAGCCCCCATATTATGAACTGATTTGGAACAATTAAGGAACTGTAGTTTCAACTTCATGTATGGCTGTAGAGAAGAGTATGTCTTTGTAGATTTCTAAATCTTTAAATATTTTGTGAGTCATACATGTCATTAGCTATAATTATGTAAATGGTCATAGGCGTAGCCTGGGATTAAGTGTGTATATTGCTAAATCTCATGACCTTTTTAAGCACTGATGCTAAATTAGAATTTTTTTAAGGCTTCAATCAATTGCCAAGCCTACATTCATATTTTATGTTTTCCTACTTGCTTTTCATCTATATTAGCATCACTTATAAAGGCATTTTGCACATTATATATTAATTAAATTTGCCTCACACCTTGTATAATATCAGGTCCTGGGTCAAAAGACAACATGGACATTACTGCATCAAATACATGAGAAACAGAGGAAACTTAGGTGTCATAACCAAGCCACTACAGTACAAAAGACAAAATGGACAAATTAATCATTAGAGAGACAACTTGTATGAGGTAATATCTTTTACTGGGCCAATTGCTATTGAATCAGTCTGGGAGGTTCAAAACTTTGTCTCTCTCAACACAGAAATTGGTCCAATAAAAGGTATTACCTTACCCACCTTGTCTCCAGAGTATGAGATATGTGATTTATGTGTAACTATCATCACAAAACTAAGAACTTCAAAGGTTTACTAACTGCTAAATTCTATTGTCACTTTTAAACAAATCTTCATTTGCTTTAATTAAGATTTTGCTGCCTTTGTGATGTTGGGAAGAATTTGTTTTTAAATGAAGAATGTTTCCTCAATGAATAGTATTTTCCCAAGATCTTGTGGATCAACAAACAAAGCAGGTATTTTCCCTTACTCTTTTTCTGTCTGCTGGAATTAAAAGAATTAAACTAAACTAAAATACTATGCTTTCTGTAATTGGGGAATAATTTATTTATAACTTGAAGCTATTTTATTCAGTTTAAAAAGCTCCCTTGAAAATATATAGTTGTGAATCTTGCTGGTTAATTACCAACTTTTGCTACAGTAACAGTCTATCATGCTGACAGCGGAGGAATCTGCCAAGATCATCTTTATTTCCTATTTTATTGTTAAGTATTTTAAATAGTTTTTAAAGGATTCTTTTTAGCATCTGGTCATTTTAGTTTTTAAAGACAAACACCATATTGTCTTAAATATGCAGAAAGACAAGATACATGGGGATGTGGTTTAATTAGAAAATAACTTTATTAGCTAACTCATATGGGAAGTATCCTAAAATAAATTTGTACAATGTAGCCTATAATTCCTTCCATACCCATTCCCACTTAGGATGCCATTAGTCCACCACTATTCGGGTATGTCTACTGCATTCCTCTTTCGAGAGAGGAGTTCAAATGTAGATGAACGAAATTGCAAATGAAGCGTGGTTTTGAATTTCCCATGCTTCATTTGCATAATCATGTCTGGGCGCTATTTCAAAATACCCTATTTTGAAAGAAAGCAGCTGTCTAGACGCTGACATTTCAAAGAAAACCCTTCTTTCGAAATTACTCTTACTCCTTATAAAATGAGGTTTAAGGGTAATTTCGAAAGAAGGGTTTCCTTTCGACATAACCGCGTCTAGACAGTGTTTCTTTTCTCGAAACAGAGTATTTCGAAATAGCGCCCGGACGTGATTATGCAAATGAAGTGCGGGAATTCAAACCCGCTCTTCATTTGCAATTTTGTTCACCTGCATCTTTCGAGAGAAGAATGCATTGTAGACATACCCTTCCATATTTGGTCCCCAGAGTACTGCTGGGACTTATCACCTTCCCCTTGTCTGAGGATTAAGACCTTGGAGAAAGAAGGTTGGCTTCTCCCTGTGCCAGACATTGGGAACTCAAATTTCATTCCCAATCATACTTATGGGGTACAGTCTCTAAAGTTCTGCCAATTCTCAGTATGGGTATGTCTAGACTACATCCCTCCTTCACCAGAGAGATGTAAATTAGACATACCGACATTGCAAATGAAGCGGGGATTTAAATCTCCCGTGCTTCATTTGAATAAAAATGGCCGCCGCATTTTGCCGAGTCAGCAGTTTGTCAGCAAAAAGAGGCTGTCAAGACGGGGATCAGGCGACAAAGAAAGCCTTTGTCGGCCTATCCTGTAAACCTCGTTTTATGAGGCATAAGGGATCGGCCGACAAAGGCTTTCTTTGTTGCCCAATCCCCGTCTTGACAGCCGCTTTTTGCCGACAAACTGCTGACTCGGCAAAACGTGGTGGCCATTTTTATTCAAATGAAGCACAGGAGATTTAAATCCTCACTTCATTTGCAATGTCGGTATGTCTAATTTACATCCCTCTGGCGACAGAGGGATGTAGTCTAGACATACCGTATGAGGTAACTGGACCTCCTATGGAACAAGCACCTGCAGCAGACACTGGCCACCAGGAGGTACCTGAGAGTAGCGTGGCTGCCTTCCAATATGCCTTAGTAGATTTCTCAGATAGTTAACAATTTCCTCCTTAATGCTGGCCAAAAGATTGATCTACTTCCCCTCAGACAAGTGTGCTCATCGTTCCCAAATAATTCAGGTGCCAGATATGGAGTAAAAGCCCCCAAACTTCTGCTGCTTGATTTATGCACAATGCCTCACTGTAGGTGCCTGAGCACCTATCTCATGCCTAAGTCCAAGTGCAATCCTCAAACCAGATGGAGTTAGGCATTGCCCCCCCTATCTCACCTGGGGGGGTCTCATCCAGTAGGCATGCTCACAACAGCCACACAACAGATGGAAAGCCCCAGTTCGATTCCCCTATCTGCCTTATGTGGAGAAGGGATTTGATCATGGTTCCCCATGTCTTGTGGGGACTCCCCAAGCAAGTGGGCTAAAAAGTCATTCTCACTCACTTTCTGGCTCAGTGCATGCTCATTTCAATTATTTATACACAGTGGAATCATTTCAGCCACAGAGCTTGAGAAAGCCTACCTTCTTCAGAATATCCCATAGTTCACAGTAGTTAGGGAACTCTCCCAAGAGAAAAAACACCTGTTCTGTCAGATGGACAGGGTAGTTGAACAATTGGGCTAATGGTTATAAGAGGAGAGTCATCCTTCTCTGATTTGAGAATAATTTTCATAAGATAGCCTTAAGACACAAGTGCATTCTTATTACTTGAAATATAACTGTGAGAAAGAATTGCTCACATACCTACCATATATTCTCATTCATTAGCCTATTGGTTTAAAAGCTGATGCTCTCCTCCCAAGATGAATAGGTAAAAATGGCAAAAGCCTATGTACTTTTTATAAGCTGACCCTATATTTCAGTGGTTGGCAAACTTAGGTTCCCAGTGCAAAGGGCAAATATAGTACCTATCTATAAAAAGAAGAATAAGGACAACCCAGGGAATTATAGTCCAATCAGATTAACTTCATTTTCCAAAAAGATAATGAACTAAATACTCAAACAATCAGTTTGCAAGCATGTAGAAAATAATAAGGTGATAAATAACAATCTATATGGATTTATCAAAAACAAATCTTGTCAGACCAAGCTAATATCCTTCTGTGACAGGGTAACAAGTCATGTGGATGGGGAAAGCAGTGAAAGTGATGTATCTTGACTTTAGTAAGGATTTTGATATTGTCTCACATGAACTTTTCCTAAGCAAACCAAGGAAATATAGTGTAGTTATATAACCAGTTGGAAAACTGTAGTCAGAATAATTCTCAATAATTCACGGTCAAGCTGGAAGGGCACATTGATCAGGGTCCTTAAGGGATTTGTCCTCAGTCTGCTTCTATTCAATATCTTCATAAATGTTTTAGATAATACCATACAAAGTACACTTAGAAAGTTTGCAGATAATACCAAGGTGGAATGGGTTGCAAGCACTTTGGAGGACAGGATTAAAATTCAATATTGTTTTGATATACTGGAGAAATTATCTGAAATAAATATGATGAAATTCAGTAATGACAAAGGAAAAGACTACACTTTGGAAGGAATAATCAATTGAACAGATACAAAATGGGAAATGACTGCCATAGAAGGAATACTTAATATGAGACTCTTGGTGTTCAAGTAGATCACAAAGTAAATATAAGTCAATGTAATACTGTTGAAAAAGAGTGAACATCATTCTGGGATGCATTAGTAAGAACAAAAAATTAAAAGTAAATCCACTCTACTCAGCACTGATAAGTCCTCAACTAAAATATTGTGTCCAATTGTTCTGGGCACAACAATTTGGGAAAGATATGGATAAATTTGAAATAGTCCAGAGGAGAGCAACAAAAATGATTAAAGGTCTAGAAAACATGTCCTACAAGGAAAGATGAGTTTGTTTAGTCTGGAAAAAAGAGGAGGAGGCATGATAACAGTCTTCAAGTACATAATAAAAGTTAGTTATAAAGAAGAGGGTGATAAATAGTTCTCCTTAATCACAGAAGGCAGGACAGCAAGGGAGATTTAGTTTAGACATTAGGAAAAATTTCCGAACTGTAAGGATACTTAATCACTGCAATAAATTGCCTAGAGAGATTGTGGAAACTCTATCACTGGGATCATCCAGATAATACTTAATTGTGCCTCAGTGCAGGGGATTGGAACTAGAGGTCCTACATTTCTATTATTCTAAGAAGCTAGCAAATCTAGTTTGTTAGATCTGTTTGGCACCTCATCAAATTAATAAATTGACCCCCTTTTATGGTTACAGAATTTGGCACCACCTCATATGATGCTTCCCTTATCCTCCCAGACTCCTACCCAAAGCTGGCAGGAGGATAGACAAGGACACCCTTTTCCATAGCCAAGCCCCTGTCCGTGTCTTTGAGGCTGGGGCCGGGGGATGAATTGTATTTCTAATCTATCTTACAGCTCCTTGCAGCATTCTGGCCATTAAAACTGACAATAAATATGAATTACAGTGCTGATATAAAAATATTTCTCTGCCATGCTCCAGACCATTACCCACATGAAGCTATGTTAATCAAATTTTGTAGAGAATATTTGAAACTCAGTTTTCTTCCTCTCTAAAGTGCAATCAAGTTAAGTGAGCTACTATGCAAACACATAGTGCCACCTGAGACAGATTTATTCTTTACAAACTGCTTCCTACTAGTATTTGTAATATTTTCCCTTGGCATTGCCCGTTGATTAAAGCCTAACTTAGAAGGGGTGAAAGGCTGATACCCTGGAAATCAAGTAAAGGTGAAAATGGCTCCTACCTATTGGGAATAAAATTAACATAACCAGGCCAAAAAAGTGTGAAAGTAAGAGAAAAGAAATACCAGGGACTGAATCCTATGACATGTCTATGGAGGCGGGGGGCAGCAATGGGATTGCCAGGTCCCTGAGCAATGTGGTAGGGAGGGGGGCAGCTTGGTTCTCCTGGAAAAAGTGGGACCGTGGGCAGAAAGAGCCACCAACCCTTGGCATTTGACTGCACTGTGCCACACCCCTCCCCTACACTGGTCCCCTGAGCCATCTGGAGCACTTGGTGTGGGAAATGATTTAAAAGGCCCAGGGCTTTTCCTGCTGCTGCAGAAGCAACATCAACAGTCAGGATGCTGGGTTTTTTAGAATTGCTGGGTCCTGGAGGACTGCGGTGGAGAATGCTTTCGCAGGGACCTCTCAGGGAAGAAATCAGAAGGGAACACCATCTACCAGAAGGCAGAGGATGCGTAGTCCGAAGGATGGGTAGGCAGGGGTCCACGACCACCAGCTCCAAAAGAGGAAGACGAGTGGTGGTGGTTGGGGACTCCCTCCTAAGAGGGACTGACTCAGCCATCTGCCGTCCAGACCTGCAATCTCAAGAAGAGTGCTGCTTACCGGGAGCTTGCATTCAGGATGTGACCGAGAGTCTTCCAAAAGTGATTAAACCTTCGAATCGCTACCCCTTCCTGCTTCTCCATGTAGGAACTAACGATACGGCCAAGAATGACCTTGAGCAAGTCACGGTAGATTTTGTAGCACTGGGAAGAAGGATCAAAGAATTTGAAGCGCAAGTGGTATTCTTGTCCATCCTCCCGGTTGAAGGAAAAGGTCCAGGTAGGGATCATCAAAGTGAGGAAGTAAATGCGTGGTTGCACAGGTGGTGTCGGAGAGAGGGCTTTGGTTTCTTTGACCATGGGACTCTGTTCCAGACACAAGGATTGTTAGGAAGAGATGGGATCCACCTAACCAAGAGAAGAAGGAGCATCTTCACAGGCAGGCTTGCAAACCTCGTGAGGAGGGCTTTAAACTAGGTTCATTGGGGGATGGTGACCAAAGCCCTGTGGTAAGTGAGGAAGTCGGATACCAGGAAGAAACACAAGGGAGGACCCCTGATTCAGATGGAGAAGGTAGGGCGAACAACTGGTTATCTAAGGTGTTTGTACACAAATGCGAGAAGCTTGGGAAACAAACAGGATGAATTAGAAGCCTTGGCCCAGTCAAAGAACTATGATTTGATTTGAATAATGGAGATTTGGTGGGATGACTTGCATGACTGGAGCACTGTTGTGGAAGGGTATAAACTGTTCAGGAAGAACAGGCAGGGGAGAAAAGGAGGAGGAGTTGCATTGTATGTAAGAGAGCAGTATGATTGCTCAGAGCTCCAGTATTTAGAGGGAGAAAAGACTGTTGAGAGTCTATGGGTTAAGTTTAGAGGTGGAAGCAACAGGGGTGATGTTGTGGTTGTTGTCTGCTATAGATCACCGGATCAGGTGGATGAGGTAAATGAAGCTTTCTTTAGACAATTGAGAGAAGCTTCCAGATCACAGGCCCTGGTTCTCATGGGAGCCTTTAATCACCCTGACATCTGTTGGGAGACCAATGAAGCAGTACACAGACAATCCAGGAAGTTTTTGGAGAATGTTGGGGATAACTTCTTGGTACAAGTGCTGAGGGAACCAACCAGGGGCCATGTGCAGCTTGACCTGCTGCTCACAAACAGGGAGGATCTAGTAGGGGAAGTAGAGGTGGGTGACAACCTGGGACGCAGTGATCATGAGATGGTAGATTTCAGGATCCCGATGAAAGGAAGAAAGGAGAGTAGCAAAATACACACCCTGGACTTCAGAAGAGTGGACTTTGACTCCCTCAGAGAAATGACAGGCAGGATTCCCTGGGATGCTTACATGAAGGGGAAAGGAGTCCAGGAGAGCTGGCAGTATTTTAAAGAAGCCTTATTAAAGGCACAGGAAGAAACCATCCCAATGCGCAGCAAGAAAAGCAAATATGGTAGGTGACCAGATTGGCTTACTGGGGACATCCTTGGTGAGCTTAAACACAAAAAGGAAGCTTACAAGAAGTGGAAACTTGGACAGATGACTAGGGAGGAGTATAAATATATTGCTCGAGAATGCAGGGGAATTTTCAGGAAGGCGAAAGCGCAATTGGAATTGCAGCTAGCAAAGGATGTGAGGTTTCTACAGGCATGTTAGCAATAAGAGGGTGATCAGAGAGGGTGTGGGGCCCTTACTGGATAAGGCAGGTAACCTAGTGACAGATGATGTGGGAAAAGCTGAAGTACTCAATGCTTTCTTTGCCTCTGTCTTCACGGACAAGGTCAGCTCCCAAACAAATGCACTAGGCAACTCAGTATGGGAAGGAGGTAGACAGCCCTTGGTGGGAAAAGAACAGGTTATGAACTATTTAGAAAAGCTAAACCTACACAAATCCATGGGCCCGGATTTAATGCATCCAAGGGTACTGAGGGAGTTGGCAAGTGTCATTGCGGAGCCTTTGACCATTATCTTTGAAAACATGTGGAGATCGGGAGAGATCCTGGATTATTGGAACAAGGCAAATGTAGTGCCCTTCTTTAAAAAAGGGAAGAAGGACAATCCAGGGAACTACAGACCAGTCAGCCTTACCTCAGTCCCCAGAAAAATCGTAGAGGGGATCCTCAAGGAATCCATTTTGAAGCACTTGGAAGAGGGGAAAGTGATCAGGAATAGTCAGCATGGATTCACGAAGGACAAGTCATGCCTGACCAATCTGATTAGCTTCTGTGATGAGGTAACTGGATCTGTGGATATGGGAAAGTCAGTGGATGTAATATACCTTGACTTTAGCAAAGCTTTTGATACTGTCTCCCACAATATTCTTGCCAGAAAGTTAAGAGAATATGGATTGGATAAATGGACTGTAAGATGGATAGAAAGTTGCTTAGACTGTCGGGCCCAATGGGTAGTAATCAACGGCTCGATGTCAGGTTGGCAGTCGGTTTCTAGAGGAGTGCCCCAAGGATCTGTTCTAGGACCGGTTTTGTTCAACATCTTTATTCATGACCTGGATGAGGGGATGGATTTCACCCTCAGCAAGTTCACAGATGACACTAAGCTAGGAAGAGAGGTAGATACGCTGGAGGGCAGGGATAGGGTCCAGAGTGACCTGGATAGATTAGAGGATTGGGCCAAAAGAAATCTGATGAGGTTCAACAAGGACCTGGGGATTTCAGTGGATGAGAAGCTGGATATGAGTCAACAGTGTACCATTGTAGCCAAGAGGGCTAATTGCATATTAGGGTGCATTAGGAGGAGCATTGCCAGCAGATCCAGAGAAGTGATTATTCCCCTTTTTTCGGCTCTGGTGAGGCCACATCTGGAGTATTGTGACCAGTTCTGGGCCCCCCACGATAGAAAGGATGTGGATGCATTGGAAAGGGTCCAGCGGAGGGTGACCAAAATGATAAGGGGGCTGGAGCGCATGACCTATGAGGAGAGACTGAGTGATTTGGGTTTGTTCAGTCTGCAGAAGAGAAAAGTGAGGGGGGATTTGATAGCAGCCTTCAATTTCCTGAAGGGAGGTTCCAAAGAGGATGGAGAAAGGCTGTTCATGGTAGTGACGGATGGCAGAACAAGGAGCAATGGTCTCATGTTACAGTGGAAGAGGTCTAGGTTGGATATTAGGAAAATCTATTTCACTAGGAGGGTGATGAAGCACTGGAATGTGTTACCTAGGGAGGTGGTGGAATCTCCATCCTTAGAGGTTTTTAAGTCTCGGCTTAACAAAGCCCTGGCTGGGTTGATTTAGTTGGGATTGGTCCTGCCTTGGGCAGGGGGCTGGACTTGATGACCTCCTGAGGTCTCTTCCAGCTCTATGATTCTGTGGAGGAATTGTTCCCTTTGAAACTCCCGTTGGTGGGCCTGCTTGTCCACACTTCCCCACAGTTTGGTCAGGTGTTTTGGTGGAAGCATCTAAAAAAGTGCTATGCTGTAACTCCCCTGTTTGGATGCTGTGGCTGCAAACAGAAAGATTCCTAGTTCAGATTCACAAAGTCCTCCTCAAACAGGAGTATTTACATCTGAATTATGAGCTTGTTACTTTACACCCATGGTGTCCATGTAGGGGAGTTGGAGCACAGCACTTTGGTGGACACTACTATTCACACATTCAGGCTGGTGGGAGCCATAATGTAACCCAAGTATGGCTGGCAGGCTGCAGTTACACACAGCTAGCTCCCAAGTCTGAGACTCAGAAAAAGGAGACAGAAACAGCTGCCTCCTGGCAAGTCATGCAGCTGTCCACCAGTTAACCTTGGAGCTGAAAGAGAAAGAAGTCCTACAGCAGTATGTCTGGACATGATAGAAAAAACATGGACAGATCCCACCTTCACCAGTCTGTCTCTCCATTCAAGGAACTCTCAGCTGGGACAAGTTGTGCCCTGCATACAAGGAAACTGACTCAATTAAAAATACCACTTTTGAAAGGCTATGTGAGGTTCCTGAGGACAAGAAGTACCCACCTGATTGCAAAACTCACAGGCAAAGCTTTAAATAATATTGCGAACATGAAAAATACAAACATTTGAGATACACAGATGAATTACTTAAGGAGAGGACTAACAGCAAGAAATGGGTACTGTTCATACGTCCCTTAGATATCCACTTTAAAAGTTTCAAACATTGAATAAGAGAAAGATAGCAATGAAACAATGGGGAAAGATTCTGCAATGTACATATTATTGAATTTCTGAATATAATGCAAAAAAAATCAAACCAAAATATTGCAGTCTCTGTGGGATGGCATTCAGCTTACTTTTTTTTAAGTAGAAAGTAAAAGGAAGTTAAAGCTGTCAAGGTTCTTCACCACTCTGGCACTTTGAATACAGAAGGTGGGGGCCACAAGTTTTTAAAGGCTTCAGTTTAAAAACTCTCTAAGATCACAGATTCCCTGACTTTGGGTGGTACCCTCAAGCTCTTTAACTCTCCGTCTGGAGACAACTTGGGAAAAAAACCCTGTACATTTCTTAATAGCTGACCTTGCATTCTTAGGCACCTGCACATAGAACCTCCTACCTTCTAGGACACATGAATGATATCATGATCTTAAAAAGGTGATTTTTATTAACAAAAAAAGGAAAACATACTTTACTTGCTTGCTAGTTGTTACAGAGCAACTGAAAAAAAGATTAAAGGCACAGAAAATTGCTTCCCTGGGATTCAGGTTAAAAGTTATAGTGTACTGGGATGAGTAGTACATGGGCTCCACATGAAGAAGTCTAACAAACTCCCAAAATAAAGAAAATAACCTGATTGCATCTGACTAAACATTCCCTATTCTACTTACATATCTGTAGTTTCAAAATTTAGTCCTTCCCTAGGCATGGATGTCACTGAATACTCCATGCCTGTTTTCCTGGCTTAACTCATGTTTGTCTAGTTCTACTCTGGTCATACAAAAACTGCAGCAGGAAGGTCTTGCTTGCAATTCAGAAAACCACACTCTGTTTTCATTGGCTCTCCTGGCTTTCTGCCAACACTTCCTGCTTCCCTAGCATTCCTGGAGACTCAGATGCCCTAAAACCTACTGTCTGCCTTACAGACAATTTAGTTAACTGAATAGTTGGAATGTCCAGAAGGTTCATCACAGGAAGTACCTGAATAACATAAGAACTTCAGGAATGCAGTTACTCTAACTAGGTGCAAAATCTATAGCGTTAGGTACTCTTTAGCAAAGACAAGACTTGGGGCCCAATCTACAACCTATTGAAGTCAATGGTAGTCTTTCTGCTGCTTTCAAAGAGCTTGGATCAGGTCAGGGTATCACAGAGATATACAAAATTCTGAACTATTAGTGTTAATGTAAATAGGCAGAAACTGAAGTTAAAGAGGGCAGATTGCTGACAGACATTTTGGCCCTATGTATTGATATACATGTAAATATATGTAGCTATAGAGTAATCTCATAAACAGTCATTAAAATAAGTGTACATATTTGGAGGAAAAACTATTTATTTAAGCTTATTCCAAAAAAACACGCATAGTAGGTCTTCTTGGCCCTAACCCTGCTTTTCGGCTTAATCCTGTGAAGACTTAAACCTAAGGCTTAATATTAAACAGGTAAAGCCTTGACTTCAGTACAGCTACTCACCTGCTTTAAATCAGTCATGTGTCTTAGTGCTTTGTGATTGGAGCCATAATATTGAAATGCTTTATCATTCATCTGATTGTGGTTTATGTAGTCTTTATACTATGTCAGTGCCTGGTGAGCGAATTAGGATGCTGGGTTTCTGTACTATACAAAAGACATTGTGAGTTCTTTGAGGCCTAGATGTTCTAAGAGGATCATATTTGAACAATACATTTCCAAAGAAACATCTCCCGAGAAAACATGCAGCTCTTCAGGATTCTTTGTAACGCAGAACCATTTCCAAAATCTGTTCCTTAGCTAAAATTGAACAATTAATCTCCCTTTTCCCGGATGAGTTTTTCAGTGTGATTCATCTCTTTGTGTTTTCCCACTCCTTTGTTAAAACCTTTTAAAGTATAGTGACAGATGACTCTCCAAAGCTACATCTACAATGCAACACTATTTCGGGATACCAAAGTATCCCAAAATAACTATCCCACATCTTAACAGCAAGCCCATTATTTCAGGCTTGCTATTCTGATGCCCCTGTAAACCTCATTCCAGGAGGAGTAAGGGACATTTTGGAATAGAAGGTTATTTTGAAATAAGATCAAAATAAGATATGCAATTTGCATAGCTCAAATTGTGTATCTTATTTCAACCTGTGGTGCAGTGTATACATACCCCAAGAGTTCGAAGATTCATTTAGTTTGAATAGTTCCCATATAGCAAACATTCCGGTGCTATCTGAGAAGTCTGTCTAAACCACTAGAGATACATCTCCATTCCCTGCATCTTATCCTTCTCTCTTATTCCTCTTTTTCCCCCAAATTTCATTTCCTCCTCTCAAAAATCAAGTGTCATCAAATACCTGGCTGGCTATTCCCTTTTCTATTCTTGCAAGTTTCCATGTCTCTTACCCTCCTTCCACTGACTCCAGACCAAGATTTCTTTTTTTCTTGGTTCCTTGTTCTCCTAATAGTTTTACCCTAGCACTGCAGTATTTGAAAATAACTTAGTCTTAATGTGTGCATTTGCATCTATCTGTGTATTTAGTGCTGTGCATGTGGGAGGAAGAAAGGTACAATGCTACGAGTCTGTTGAAAGTTGTCTGTGTGAATCTACTGCTTTCTATTTTAGAACAGCTGTTGTAGGCAATCAGTCTTCCTCTATTGTTTTGGCTGGACTAATCAAGAGTTCAAGGCAGATCTTCCTGCATTTTGGCACCTCAAGACAAAGGGTTACCCAAGGCATGATAAATCTCTGCTCATCATCATTTGTAAGAAATGGCCAGCTTCTGGCTGTGATAAAGAATGATCTGAACTACAATATAAATCTGAAACAAAAGACAAGACTATGCAGCACTTTAAAGACTAACAAGATGAAGCGACAGTGATGAGTGTAGTTTTACTTCCTCAGACATTAGGAAGAAATTGGCATGACCATATATATGTATATGTATATATCATGTATATATGGTCATGCCAATTTTCTTCCATAATTTGATCTGAGGAAGTGGGTCTGGCCCATGAAAGTTCATCACCTAATAAACCATCTTACTAGTCTTTAAAGTGCTGCATAGTCCTGTCTTTTGTTTCAGCAAGACCAGACTAACACGGCTACATCTCTATTAATATAAATCTGAGGCAGAAATAAGTCTAGCAAAAATATGAAGAAAAATCTATTAAAACTTTGTTTTCTGTTGTGCCATATTAATCATGGCTCTGCAAAGATATAGCTTTAATGAGGGGATTCATTTTTTCTGGGGCATGGAAAGCACCCCAAACCTTGTGCTCCACAGTATCGCAATCCAGGGATTCCCCCGTATTGCTGGCCCAATGTGCTTGAAAGTCCAAATAAAGGCTAGGTATAGAGGCACTGGGCTTTCTCCCACTGACCTATGTCTTCTGCACAGCTCTGGTATATCACGCTCTTGGCCATGGGACAAATGACACATTGAATTTCTCAGGAAAGTGCTGTGTGCACTTTATTGGGAGAGACATAGGAGAAGGGGAAAAAATACATAAGAAATTTTCTCCCACTGTAAAATCTATTTGAGTCCTCTGTTGCTCCCAAAAGAGATTTATATTTGTCCATGTATCCCACATTAAAAATAGCTCCCTGAGAGGGAAGATTTACACAAGATTTAATGGCTGTCTATCAGATTATATCTTCCCTTTATTCTTGTCACATTCTCAGTAAGTAACTGTACATGCACAATCATATTCGCAAAAGTTGCAGCCATAGCCTCATCTGACTCAGATAACTGTCTGAGTTTTGAGAAGTTCACTATGCACTATCCCGTGATATATGGAAAGAAGTAGGGATCCACTAGAAAAATAATGTTCAATAATGCAATTAAAACATTGTGGACATGATTTTCCGCCTTGCTGCTCAAATTTTATGCATTAGTGCAGTTACACTGGTATGAAACTGGTGTAACACAGTAATGAATCAGACCTACTAACACTTATGCACATGGAGGCAGAATAAAATTTGCATCTGGAACCTTAACTTCAGCATTTCCTCAAATATGAGTGTTTCATTTTGCGTCTATGTTATTGTTTAATTATTATAGATAGATAGATAGATACTAACATACATAAAATCTTCTTAACAAATAAAACAGAACAAATAAACAAACACACTGACATTGAGCAGAGAAACCGATAGTCAAGGATATCAACACAGTTGGATGAAATTGCAAGGATGATTTAGTGGACACATTTGTAAGTATTTTTGCACTGTTTAACCAGCTCTGTGATAGTCTTACATTCTGTAATAATTTCTTACAGTAGCTGTTTTTAAGTATGCTTGATTAATGGATTAATATTTTGCCATAGTTAATTATTTTGCATAGATTCGTATTTTGCCATAGCTAATTATTCTTAAACCCTAGGTCATGACCTGAAAAGGCCTGTCCTGAGTGGATTACAGATAGATTTGGTTAGAAAATTTGGAAGCATTTGAAATGTTGATGAAAAATTGTTTGCAGAAATTTTCACAATTTCAACAAAATCGTGAAAGAGTTATTCTATTCTTCACCCTGCTATTTTCACTGAATAAAACAGTCAGCACTCTTATCGACATAATTAACTGATTGTACTGAATGATGTAAATACAGGTTGGACCTCCCTGGTCCAGCACCCTGTTGACCTGAGAGGTCCCGGATGAGGGATGTTGCTGGACATTTCTGCCCTTCCCTCCCAGTCAGATATCCCCCAGCCACTGATCCCTCTGCATGCAGGGCTCCTGGCCCCACCGGGGAGCCCTGCCACCGGAGAGCCCCACTACTGGGCTGTTGGCTTCCAGGTCCTGCCCTGCAGTTGCACTGTGATTGCCAGGCTCCTGGTTGTGCCACTGGGTGGCAGCCCTGCTTCTGGGCAGACCCACTGTCTCCCAGTCCTGTGGGGTAGCTGCACTGCCAGATGGCAGTCCAGCTGCCAGGCTCCCGGCTCTACCACTGGGCAGCCCTGCTGCCTCCTGATCCCACTGGGCAGTGTCGCCACTGAACAACAGCCCTGCTTTTGGACTCCTGGTTTTGCTGCCACAGGGCATCCCTGCTTCTGGGCTCCAGTGCTACTGCATGGCTCCAAGCCACAAGCCCTCCACCTGGACTCTCTGGTCCTGGAATATGGCAGATCAGAGAGTCCCGGTTTAGAGAGCTTCAACCTATACTTTATTGTATTTGTAACCATTTCCATACGGGCTCTTTCACCATCAGTTTAAAATCATTTAGGCAGCATCCAGTTCTGTGGTGGACATTCCTACTTACGATCTGTACAACAGCAAGTTGTGGACACTGGTCCATATTCCAAGGGAAGTGTTTTTTTCTTTCCCCTGTGCTGTAAACAATGAGTCAGACTCCACTCTCAGTTTTATCAGTATCATGAGGAGCAGAATCTGGATCTGCACTGTTTAGAGTCTTGAGTGACTCAGAATGATTGCAGGTATTTTTGCTGCAATGGGCTTTATGTTAATGAACTTGTAATTATTTTCTTTGTGTATCTTGTTCCAGAAGTAATTTTAGTGATCCTAAGTAAGATCTTAATATCAGTTGCTTTATTTTAATTTTATGGTGACTGATTCTCCTCTCACGCTGGTATAAATCAAAAGAACCTTCATTGGTCGATATTATAAGTGAAACTAGAATCAGGCTTTAGTTTTCAGCTATCACTGTCTTTGGACATGTGCTGGAGAATAGTTGTGAATCAATTGCAACATAATGTGCATTTTTCTGCCCTTGAAAACTGTATTTTCAAAATAATTGCTGGGCCAGGTGCATTTCCTTTGCAATTTAATTTTCTAATGAATCTTGAATATGTTTATATAAATAGCTTCATAATTATTACTGAGGTTGTCAGCAGCAAAATTATTTCTCCTACAAATTTTAATTGGTTCAAGAGAGAGACACAGGGAGAGAGAGAGAGAGAGAAGGAGTGATCACCCTAATTGGGGTCTACTAGACAGTGCAAGAATGAAAGCCAAGGACTTTATCAGAGAATTCTAGAACAATAATACCCTAAGGATATGAATATATCCCTCTGTAAAACATAGCTTAAATTAATTATTCAGTGTGGTTCTACCCAGTGTGGCATATAAACTGGCCAGAATTAACTGTTGCAAGAAATAAATAATTAACTATATTATATGCAAAATAAAAGAATGAACAAAATGAGATAACAAGTGGCTCAGGAATGTGGAGAGTTTCACTATTCACTTGAATACAGCCCAAGTTATTGTCACATGAAAGACTTTACCATTCAGTAGATGATTGCAAGGAAAAGGAATGGGAAGAGGTAAATGGTTACCATGGGTAAGTGGAGTAATAGTAGGAAGGACATGTATGGTGACTGTCAAGACTGCTAACAACCAACATGGAAAGTCTGAAGTATGACATCAGGAAGTTCAGGTAGTGAGGGCAAGTTTCTGTCTCGTCTTGGAACTGCTGGTTATGGGCTGGAAGGATCTTTGGGGCAGGGGCATTTATAGGTCATTCTGGAAATTCGACCTGCTCATGTAGGTAGGAAAAAAATCTGGAGCTCCAGAACAACTATTGAAGCCAGCACTTACTTATCCTCATAAGTCTGGTCTGTTGAACTCAGTGAGGACTCTGAAACACTGAAGGGTGTCAGATATTTTTTCCTAGAAAAAGGTTGTGAGATAGGCTTTGCTGTATGACCTGAGGTTCAATAAGCTCAGCCTCTGAGGAACCTGGGTGAGAACTAAAATCCACAGTAACTTTATCATATCCACCACACTAAGGCGATGTCTCTACACCAGGCCTAAGATCAACACTGCCCCGTTGATCTTCCAGGGTTCAATTTGGCAGGTGTAGTATAGACCCCCTAAATCAAACTCAACAGGTGCCGCCATCAATGCTGGTACTCCTGCTCTTCATGAGGAGTAAGGGAGGTCGGCCTCCCACTGTGTGGCCGGTGCCGAAAGGCAACATCAGATACATTAACTTCAGCTACATAATTTACATTGCAGGAGTTGCATATCTTACTTTGGCCCTCCAATGTAGTGTAGACCAAGCCTCAGAGAAAGGCAGCTTCTAAGGCAGGGGTGGGGAACCAGAGGTCTGGGGGTTGGATGCGGCTTGACTTGATCCGGTCCCTGAGGCTCAGCCACCACTACTGCCCCTCTGCAGGGTTGAAGCACACAAAATCTACTAGGCTTTCCCCTTCCCCAGGTTCTAGTGTGAGAGAAGAATGTGGGAAGTGTCTTTTTTCTTCTCAGTTGGGGGCCATGTTGGTGAGGGGACTTTGGGTTTTTTTTCACTCACCTGTGTGCAGCCCCTGACTGATTTTTCTGTGGGTCAGTGGCTCCCAACACAAAAAAGGTTCCCCATCCCTGCTCTAAAGTCAGCTGGGTAAAGTCAGTCCCTTTCACTGCACCTGGAAATGAAGCTGTTATGTTTGCTTGAGAATCTGATATCATCTATAAGTAGACTTCATACAAATACTTGGGATAGTAGGTATAGCAGTTGAATAGCATGGGGGTTTTTTATGCCTTGGCCCGGAAGTTAAGTGACATAAAACTAATCTTGAAAATGCAGCTAATTTGTAATCTAAAATAATTCTAAAGTGTCTTGGAAGTAAATAGATCAGTCCTCATACTTAAATAACTGGATTGGGTTGGCCATCCGCATTTAGAGTATCAATTTGAGTTACTGCTTATTACACATTTAATCGCTTATTGTTTCATGTTGATTATTTTCATTGGTTATTAGAGACTGATTCTGGGAAAAAGTAGTCACCTTGAATTTTGACCCATTTTTTAAGTCAAATTGGACATTTTTTTTCATATACAGGCTGATTCAGAGCAGTAAAATTGCTCCTGGAGCTTGCAAAGTAGCTCCTCCTTCTAGGCTACGTCCAGACTGCAAGCCTCTTTCGAAAGATACTTTTGAAAAAGAGCATCTAGACTACAACCAGTACTTTCAAAAAAGCAAGCCGCTTTTTCAAAAGAGAGCACCCAGGCAGTCTGGATGCTCTCTTTCGAAAAAGCACAATTTGCATTACATAGTG
This sequence comes from Rafetus swinhoei, assembly GCA_019425775.1. Taxonomy (NCBI): domain Eukaryota; kingdom Metazoa; phylum Chordata; order Testudines; family Trionychidae; genus Rafetus; species Rafetus swinhoei. Next base: position 47,748,843 of record CM033449.1, read on the forward strand.
CCTTTTTTCGAAAGAGCACTTTCAAAAAAAGGCATTCTTCCTCGTAAAACAAGGCTTTCTGCAGTCGAAAAAACTGCTGCGTTCTTTTGATTTACTGTCGAAAGAATGCAGGAGCAGTCTAGACGCAGGGGAAGTTTTTCAAAAAAAGTCAATTTTTTCGAAAAAACTCTGTAGTCTAGACACACCCCTAGAGACTAGTCTGAGATGGAAGAAATGTCTGAGATGGAAGAAAGCTTTCAGATATTTTCAGACTTACCAAGACCCAAAGAGGCTGCAGATTTAAAACTGAGCAGCAGTGGAACACGGTAATTTAGGAACAGTTATATGATTAAAAGACACAAGTGATTCATTTGTTCCCTACTTTTCAACTCTTGTCTCTGCACATGGAAAAAGTATCCCTGGTTTCATTCCACTACATGCCTTCTTGTGAAATATTTGTAAGTGCTTTCTGAAAGTGACGGTGAAGATGCTACTTCTAGTCTTATTTTTTGTGATGATTAGATTATCCCCAAAAAACTTGTGGAAGAAATAGTTTGGCTAGTATTATCATTATTCAGCAAATGTTTTATTCAAATGATAGTATTCAACTAACTGTAGAACCCACTGAATATCACAGAGAAGTAATTATTGAATAAATTAGCAGAGAGGAAAGATACTCTTATAATTAAGACATGTGAGATTCATAAGTTTTGGGGTCAAGTTCCAGCTTTGCCACTGAATTTCCATGTAACCTTAGGCAATTCACTTAAGCACTTTGTCCCAGATATTCTGTGGTATTTAGGCACTTAAAACCCATTGATTTCAATGACAGATACCTAAATATCCTTGAGGAGCTGGGATTTTGTGCTTTAATTCTCCATCTGTAAAACTGGGATACATAATATTAAGGAAATAATAAATTTAATAAACACTGCTGACCAGCTCTAGTGAGCTGCTTATTTATTGTAATTGTTCAATATCACTTACACCCCCACATGCAATGTTGGTAACAAAGTCCAGAGTTTCACACTCTCTCAAACCACAGTGGTTGTGATAGATGACATGTCATATACACTTTTCACTGGGCAGCTGAATGGAATTATTTGCATATTATGGTATTTTAAAAGGCCAGTCTTCAGCGGCACAGCTTGAATAATAAAGTTAGAACTAATTGTTATATGGAAATTTGTTCAGACTTTTAAAAACTCTGCTCCTGATCTATATCGGTACGTCTACACTTGCTCCCTAGTTCGAGCTAGGGATGCAAATGTAGGCGACCGAAATTGCTAAAGAAGTGGGGATTTAAATATCCCGCGCTTCATTAGCATGATCTTGTTGGCACGTTACTCCGCTCAACAGCTAATTCAAACCAGGAAGTGCGCTCCTGGACACGTTAGTTTTAACCAAACCCTTTGGTTCGAACTAACGTTACTCCTCAAAAAATTTTGGTTTGGTTCGAACTACCGCATCCAGGAGCGCACTTCCTGGTTCGAATCAGCTGTTGAGCGGAGTAACGTGCCGGCAAGATCATGCTAATGAAGTGCGAGATATTTAAATCCCTGCTTCATTAGCAATTTCGGTTGCCTACATTTGCATCCCTAGCTTGAACTAGGGAGCAAGTGTAGACATACCCTATGTGAAGAGCATATAAACTCAGCAGAGGCACCTGAGGAACTAAATCTTCACCTGAAGTATGAATATATACAGTGCAAACTATTTTTTTGTTTCTGAAGGATTCAGAATCCTCTGGTATGTTTTTAGATTTTGCACCTGCCACAGCAACTCATGGTTCCTAGGATTGGACATGCAAATTGAGTTTCCAATTAAAATGACACTAACTTTTAAAACCATGCTAATATTTAGTCAAAAGCTGAAGGTGCAGAGGTTTCTCATAGTTTAATTTGATTTTCAAAACTCACTGGTCTTTTTTGTCCACAATACACATCATTATACAAATGGCAGTAGAAAAAGCAATGGAATTTGGAATGCTGTAATTTGGTTCTTAGTTCAGTATAAACAAGTGTAAAAGTAATGTCTCATATACCTCTCAACTTATTATTGTCTGTGTTTGAAGGGATAAATGCTTATATTTTTTACTGCTTTTTACAGCTCATGAATTTACTGCTCATGGAAATTATTGGATTAACAGCCCTGGAGATTCAAGTATTTTATTATCCACAGAACAGGACTGCCCAGACTGCCATAGGGCTGGTCTCGCAGAAACTTTTTCTAATGCTCATTAATTTCCCATGAGTTTGATGTTAATCTTCCTCACACTGTCTTTACATTGACTTCATAGGGGGTTACTCCTTGTATCTCTCTTTCACAGCTCATTTCTTGGCTAAGACCCTTTTCCTCCAATTACTGTACAAAATGTCATTGATTCAGTTTACAACTATAAATACTACTTAAAACTGACACTCCATGATAGTAAACAAAGCAATTAATTCCCTGACAATAAATTGTTAGGATTTTTACTACAGAATACCTCAGGGGAGGTAGTAGCAATCAACAACCTTCAAGAATTCACCATACACTGCCTTTCAAGCACTGTAGGGTAGGATTCTGACAAGCCTGCTAACACCATATTCTCTTTGGAAAGTCTCTCTCTCTCTCTCTCTCTCTCTCTCTCTCTCTCTTTCTCAGCGGTCACTCGATAATGATCAGGACATCTTCCTGTCACTCTCCTTTTTGTGGATCTGTAGATGGCTGACCAGCCCGATTCTGGAGCTGCAGGTCTCATCACAGAAGGGGCAGGTGCTGGTGGCTATTGGAGGGACACTGGGCAGTTTTTGCCGCTCTTTTCTCCTTCTCCGCCTCACCTCGTCTGTGCTGCAGCGGGACCTCTCAAATTGCACCACCCCCTCATGGATTACCGCTCTCCACTGGGGACAGTCCTGGACAAGGTTCTCTCAAATGTTGACATTGATGCCATACTTTTTCATGTTTGCCTTCAACATGTCCTTAAATCGCTTCCTCTGACCCTAAACACTCCTCTGTCCTTCGTTCAGCTTGGAAAAGAGAATCTGTTTGGGAGGCACTGATCAGGCATCCAGACCAGGTGACCAGTCCAGTGAAGTTGTTGGTGGATGATGATAGCTTCAATGCTGGTCATGTTCGACTCTTGCAGGACACTAGTGTTCATGCACCTGTCCTCCCAAGTCATAATTAGGGTTCTCCTGAGGCAGCGTTGAGGATATTGTTCAAGTGTCTTCAGGTGAAGATTTCACATGCATACAGCAGTGTTGGAACAACCACTACATGGTACACAAGGAGCTTTGTCTTGTCATTGATGTCCCAGTTCTCAAAGACCCTTCGTCTCAGGCAGGCAAAAGCAGGGCTTGCACAGCTCAGGCATTGCTGGAAAGTAAAGCACTGTGGTCACACTTGCTATTCAGCTATCACTTGCAATTGGATGCTGTGCAAATATTTGGGGTGTGGAGGGCAAAACCTGGCTGCACCTTGTGTTCACCTGTTGTGCATGGCAGGTGGTAACTCAGGGGTGGGAAACTTAAGGCTCAGGGGCTGAATGTAGCCCTTGGTTTGCCTGGATCAGTGGTTCCTCCCCAGTATTGGGAAGCCCACGTTAGTGTTCCAGCCTTCTTGCCTCTTCATTGCAGGGCTGGAGCACACAAAATCTAGTAGCCTGGGCCCCCCTAGGCTCTGGTGTGAGAGGCGAATGTGGAGAGTGTCTTTCTCCTCAGTCGGGAGTTGGGGTTTTTCGTTTATTTGTTTGTTTTTGCTTCCTGCTTCTTACTTCTGTGTGGCCCCTGACTGATTTTTCTGTGGGTCAGTGGCCCCCAACTCCCACAAAAAAGGTTCTCTACCCCTTTGGATAACTAGATCCAAAGGAGGAAAAATGCTTTATCATCAGCCTGACATCTGTATGAACCACTATAAAGAGGCACATATTGAAAGATCCAGGAGGTTTCATTTTACAAGAAAATGATGCAGAGAAATCATAACTAAAGAGTTCTAACTCTTTTGAGGTACTATAAATATTACTCTATGGCAGTCTGAAAGACAGGTAGGCTCAAAGCAGTCAATTCTCTAATTTCTCTGAAAGATGCTAGAGTCAAATATTTTGATTCACTGCAGAATGGTGTGTCTGTCTGAAATCAGTTGTATGTTGTGTTTTTATGCATGCAATTACATTACTTTTAAACCAGATTTCTTCATATATATTTGACACACTAAGTCCTTCGTCAGGACTCAAAATGTTACAGTCCCAGTCCCAGTCTGAATTTTTAACCATGCAATATGCTGATTAAGAGCCAAAAAATGTTCTTAGAAAGTGGCAAGGCTTCCCCCCGCTCCTAATAAGCAGAGCATTAGCCTGAGCTGATTCTCTTCTGAGCTGAAATTACGCATGTGATATTTGAGTTCAAAGAGTATGAATGACTGAAAATAGGAGGTGAGAATGGAAGTGTCATCTCAGCTGCAAAGCCATTATTATGCTTCATGTATGTGTATGTGCATGTGTTTTTATACATAAATGCATATCCTGAGTGCACCTTAGGGTTGCCAAATGTCTAATGTGGGGGTGGGCCAAGGCTAGCCCTTGATGGGCAACTGGATGCTTTATTTACCGGTGCATGGCCACTTGCAGGTCCTGTTGATTGTAGATAGTTGTTCCCTGCCAATGGGAGCTGCAGGAAGCAGTGTCCCAGTCCATGCCACAAGCAGCCATTGCCTGCGGATACACACGTAAATAAAGTATCTGGTGGCTCAACAGACGCTAACACTGGTGAATTGTGTCTGGCCCCCAGGTTTGCTTATTGCCCGGTGTAACGGGGTTGACTCACCAGCATGGCGCCTTCAGCTGGTTGCCTTGGGGAATTAGCTCGTTGTTGTTGGGCGCCTTCCTCTAGCTGGTATCTTCCTGTGCTGTTCTTTCACCCCAGCGTCCTCTTCAGGACACTGCCCTCCCGGGAGGAGGGATGTTGTTTATTCTGCTTGCACACTCCAGGGTCCTCCCACTCCCTGGGACACCCAGTTCTTTCTCCCAGGGAACACCCACTTCCCCTGCACCCACCTTGCCTCAGTGACCCACTGCCAGTCTTCATCTAGACCCTACCTCTGGGGCAGACTGCAGTCTGTAACAGCCACTCATCATTGGCAAAGGGGTGTGGACCTGCTGCCCTTTGCCTAATGTGGCTGCCTCTCGCAGTCCGTCCTACCATTGCTGCCTCTCACAGCTCTAGTAGCTTCAGGCCTTGCAGCCTGGGGGCTTACTTGGCCAGAGCCTCCCCAGCCCTGCCTTCCTTCCCCAGCACTGCTCTACTTCCAAGAAGCCTCCCGCTTCCCTGGCAGTTAGGTCCCTACTGCTCTCCAGCCAGAGCAGCAGTCAGTTTTCCCCTCCCTCCAGGAGTCCTTCTTTATTTAGCCCCCAGCTGGGCCCACATTAACAGAGCTGCCTCAGCTGAGGCTTCACTCTGTTTTGCCTTTAAAGGGCCAGTGCAGGGCAAATGCTCTGTCACACCCACCCTTGGTCGAATGACACAAACCCAAGCACCTCTGCCTTGTTCCCTGACCCCCTCACCAACTCCAGCCCCCTTTCTTCCATTGCTTACTCCCTCTCTCCCTCACTCCCTTCCATGAGGCTGGGGCAGGCAGAAAAGGTGCAGGTGTGGGAGTTTGGGTGCAAGATGTGGTGTGACGGACTGGGCTGGGTCTGGGCACCACTGAGGGCCTCCACCCAGAGCGAATTGCTCAAAAACAGGGTTCCTTACAGCCCCTGACTGGAGACCGTTCCCAAATAGGCCACAAATCAGTCACACTGAGTGCTTCAGTTGCCAGTCCGGCCAGCAGGAAGCCTCATGAGCAAAACCCCTCTGACATCCCAGCTTTCCCTGTGCCACAATCAGCCCCGGGCCTGACACACAGGGGAAGTTATAGAACTCAATCTCACCTACCCCAAACGGGTTCTTCTGCCCCCAAGAAATCAGCCACAGGTCCCAGTCATAGAATCATAGAATACTAGGACTGGAAGGGACCTCGAGAGGTCATCGAGTCCAGTCCCTTGCCCCCATGGCAGGACCAAATACTGTCTAGACCATCCCTGATAGACATTTATCTAACCTACTCTTAAATATCTCCAGAGATGGAGATTCCACAACCTCCCTGGGCAATTTATTCCAGTGTTAACCACCCTGACAGTTAGGAATATTATCCTAATGTCCAACCTAACTCTCCCTTGCTGCAGTTTAAGCCCATTGCTTCATGTTCTATCCTCAGAAGCCAAGATGAACAAGTTTTCTCCCTCCTCCTCATGACACCCTTTTAGATACCTGAAAACTGCTATCATGTCCCCCCTCAATCTTCTCTTTTCTAAACTAAACAAACCCAATTCTTTCAGCCTTCCTTCATAGGTCATGTTCTCTAGACCTTTAATCATTCTTGTTGCTCTTCTGTGGACCTTCTCCAATTTCACCACATCTTTCTTGAAATGTGGTGCCCAGAACTGGACACAATACTCCAACTGAGGCCTAACCAGCGCAGAGTAGAGCAGAAGAATGACTTCTCGTGTCTTGCTCACAACACACCTGTTAATGCATCCCAGACTCATGTTTGCTTTTTTTTGCAACAGCATCACACTGCTGACTCATATTCAGCTTGTGGTCCACTATAACCCCTAGATCCCTTTCTGCCGTTCTCCTTCCTAGACAGTCGCTTCCCATTCTGTATGTGTGAAACTGATTGTTCCTTCCTAAAGTCAATTTACACTTTGGATCTTATCCACAAGATCATGCTGGGCCAATCCTTTAGAATCTAAAATCTAAAGGTTTATTAATAAAAGAAAGAAAAGCATGAGAGTAAGATTGTTAAGGAGAATACATTACATGCATCGAATCACCAAGTTCTCGATGCAGGCTCTTAGCAGAGATGTTACAAACTGCTATCTTAAAAGTCTCTAGTGTACATCCTACGTCAGCATGGGCCAACGATTTTTTCCAGCTTGCTGTTCCTCTCAAGGCTGCATCTGGAATCAGTAGCAGAATTGAAGGCAAGATGGAGTTTGCCACATGGCATTTTATAGCCATCCCTGGTATCTTCCAAGCTGGAACAGGTCACATGGCCAAGTGACCTATCCCCGTGTCCCATGTCAGCAGCCATGATATTGGCTAGTTTTCATGTTCCAGACACATTCCTCAGGTGTGTACTGGGCACCTTGAGAGCCATTGTTCCTGGAGCCTCACTAATTAGCATAGTCATTGACTGGACATTCCTTCCTTATAGCAGGCAGTTCAGGCCCACTGCTCTGTCCCAGGCAGGGAACACTCACAGTATCAGCACAGAGTCCACATTCATAACTCCATATACAGATATCACACAAGTACATGAATCGCATATACAGAATCAGTAGAACATAAGCTTTCATTTGACTCCTCACATGGCCCCCTTTGTACAGACTTTGGGGCAAACACCCCCCGCCCCGTGGGCGCAGCAGTGATCTGGCTGCTCCCTTTAAAATCCAGTAACATGACATGTGGGTTCTGGGTTTGGGGTATGTGGGAGTCAAGGAGGGGAGGGAGGCAGCTCTTACCTCAGGCAGCTCCCAAAAGGGATCCGCACATTCTTCTGGTAGTAGCTCCTAGGTGGGAGTTCTGGGAGCTCTGTGAATTGCCTCTGTCTGTAGACACTGCATCCACAATTCCTATTAGCTGCAGCTCCTCGTCAATGGAAACTGTTGAGTTGGTACTCGGGACGGGGCAGTGTGCAGAGACCTCCTGCCCCTGTGCCCCAAGGGGCACAAGGATAGTGCTGGCTGCTTCCAAGAGCAGCACAGAGCGAGGTCATCAGGAGGCCTACCTTTGCTCTGCTCTTCTGCTGGACTGTTATCATCCAAAATCTCCCAGTTTGGCTATGGTAACCTCTGGGAGATAGGGCCTGATTCTGGGAAACTCCTAGGAAAACCAGGAGTATTGGCTACCTCAGTGCATCTACAGAAACAGATCTTTTCAAAATTAAAAATATATTCTCAACCCTGTGTTTATTAATGTAAAATATGTCTAAAGTTGCTTTATGGCGTGTTTCAGTTACAGAAAAAAATCAGAAATAGTAAAGTTTTAGCACAGAAACTAATATTTCTCTTAATGTAAAAAAAATTGCAAAGCCCTCTGAATTAATTAGAACTGTTGCCATAGTAACAGATTGGGCAAAGTAATATTTATAGTTGCTGTAAGCAATCATTTTTCAGTTTAATAGTTTAAAATGTCAAGCAACACATAATCTCTAAGATGAAATAAAATGGGTGGTGGGTTTCTCCTCCATCGAGTGTATTCTTTAATTTTATGTTAGAATAAATTTTCATCTCTATTGCCTCTAGAAGAAATAAAATAATTTTGTTTTTGTAAAAAACAAGTTTGCCAGATATAAAGACAAATAATTTATCTAAATTAGACATGCTATAGTTAGTCTGGTCATTAAAGATCTGCTTTTGTGATTTTTTCTTAGCTAATTAAATTATAAGAATCTAAGCTATGATGCTAATTACAATAACTATTAAAAATTATACTTGATACCCACAGTTGTAAGGCAGAAAATACCTGATATGAAAGATAATTTTATTCCAAAATTGGTCCTATTTCAATAATAATAAATTCATAGTTTCAGTTATTAAAGTGAAAGAACAAAATATAGACAAGCACCAAACAAACATCTCCTTATAAATCAGACAATGTAATTCTGAACTGAATTTCTATACCTCTGCTTTTCCAGTTTTGAAGTAATACTTGGAGTCATGCCAAATAATTTATTTGCATTGTGGGTGAACATACAGCGGGGACTAGCTTCAGAAGGAGGATGGTACTCACTTAGGCCTTGACTATACTGAATGCTGTGGAGAGCCCAAGTCCTGGTAGTAAGCCCTGTAACAAACAGGATTCCATATCAGCCAGAAAAATGTACCCTGAGCAAATATTTATTATGTTCAAAACAACTAGGAGTGTGTGAAGAGAGAACTTATCTCTCCCTCCTCCTCCTCCAGCCCCATTTCTACTGAGTGTCTTAGTTTCCTTGGGAAATTCAGGACCAATCCTGGTGTTTGTGAAAAGAACATATATGAGTATGGCTGACGATGAGGAAAAGTAGATGATGTGAGAGATGAGAACAAGGTGCAGTCATAGACTTGTGTGTCCGAAAGAGCTTTGCTTAAGAGCTATTGAAAGCAGAGTCGTCCATGAGGGCCAGCTATAGACAGAAATGCTTCCGGAGTTCTTCCTGAAATTCCCTCTCACAGTTAGCTGAAGAAGCCTGATGATATTCTGGGCACAGTGTTCTTATCCACGCATGATCCAGCAATGCCCATAATTCTTATCTTTTTAAAGACTATTTGTGAGTAAAAAAGCACCATGCTCGACAGCTGTACCAATAGCCATTGTTGCCTTATCACTAACCTCTGCACACAGCCGTTCAGTATAGAGCCCTGAACCACTGACTGCAATTCAAACAAATGAAAGAAGTTGATTTTCCTTTCTTCTTCCCCTTTATTTAGACTAAAGCCCCTTCATATTGCTCTGGCACTGCAATGGGTCTTTAAAGTGGGTGTAAACTGCTTAGATGTGAATGGGCTTGAGCTTTATTCTAAATTAATTAGAATTCAAAATCATATTAGGTAATAATGTCATGCCTATAATTTATTGTATGTGATGGGGGTAACAGGAGGAGATAGCCAGTATAATACATCAGGGTCAATAAGTGCATGAGATTTTCTATTTTTCTGATCTGAATAATCTGTGTGTTGTAGTTAATGAGAATGGGCTATGAGGATTTTAAAGGTGACCAGAGCTTTCCCTTTGCTCATTGCTGAACTATGTCCAGAGAAATATCATTTAGAAGTTGAACCATTTCTTGATTTCACCATTTGCATATTTAGAATCCTGACCTGCTAAATCACCATTTTTACCTTGGAGAAGCCTGATTTTGGTTATTCCTTTATAGGCTTCTGAGCCAGAGTTTGAATCTCTCAGAGGAAACAGGGAAAGTCAGCAGAAAGGGTGAGTGAGATGTTCTTTCCCCACACGCTCCCAGTCTCTGTGAGATCAGCTACGTTGCTCTACTCTGTAGCTGGGACAACGTAGCTGAGCCTTATAAACTTGGAGCATGAGAGGATAGAAACTTTCCCTCCATGTCTCATCTCTAACAGCATAGGCAAACAAAGTGGTGTGCACAGTCAATGTGCAATGTGCATAATCTTCAGATTTCTAGACTTTAGTAGGTATTAGGATATGCTCTGAACAATGTCAAGCAGCTGCCATTCCCATTCACTTATGTGTACTCAGCACCTCTGAGAAATAGGCTAATAAGGCTCAAGCCCATTCACATCTACACAGTTTATACCCACATTAAAAACCCTTTGTAATGCCAGAAGAATGTAAAGAGCCCTTGGTCTAAATAATAAGGCCTGATGCATTTAAAAGAGATATTTTGACGTTAGGCATAGCTCTGAGCTACATACAGATGGGGAAGAAACTTGTGGGGAGTATAGGTTTACTATGAAGAATTAGTCAGACTTCAGGTTACCAGCTGGTATTCTCCACCCAAAACCCACAAAGATTCTAAAACAAATGTTGAGTATTGAAAGACATCATCAATATATAAATCACCGCCCCCACTGTCATCAGTGTTCCTATTCCAATACCAGTTACAGGACTATAAGGAGTTGCCTTTTCCAGCTACTATAGAACTCATCAGATCCGAACGCCTGAAGTCTTGTGAAGAAACATCCACACTACACAGGCTTCCCAATTGTATATATTTTATTAACTAAATAACCAAGCAAAAGCATAAAATATCTATAACAAATCAAATTAGAATAAGTGGTTAATATCAAATCATGACATTAATCTAATCATTAGCGTTGATTAAACCAGTACCAACAAACCAACAATTCCTTATGGGCTTTGTCTAATAATTTGGGAAGGTAGACGTCATACTTTGCTGTCAACCTCGAAAGTAACAGACATTATCAATCTCACTGCTAATTGACATATTTATGCCAAATAGCTGATACAGGGAGGATCAAATCATCCCCAGGTTGAAGCTAATTCTGAGACTTTAATTCTGATGCTAGTTAAGGCAGCCTGTCCAATTATTTGGTGTTAGATAATAGCAAGCTCCCCTTCCCCCTCAGGATAATGTTACATAAAACATTTCAATATTGAAGATGACACCACAGCTTGTTGCATGTAAAATACAAATACCAAATGTAGGTGAAATAACATGATTTCTAAAATTACAATTCCAAATGCATGAAACGTGTGGGTACAGTCTTTCAAACACCAAGGTTATTTAAGGAAGGGGCTGTTTTAGGGAGTTGAGGAACTATTCCTTAGACTCTGTACTGAGGAAGATTCTGTGGATTCTATCCACATACATGCCTGCATGCTCTCCCTCTCATTGTGAATATCTCTCAGTTCGTTTGGGGTTCCATTCTGCTTCTGGATTTTCAACCTCACTTCCTATCCTGTTTTTTCCCCATGTTGTCCCTCAGAATCTTTTAGAGCCTGGACTTAGTGGTTCCTTCCCCTTAGTTGAGGGAGGGAGCCTTTAGTTATGAGCAGTCTTAGATCCACCTGAACTTGTACACTCACATGCTCACTGCCAGCACTTAGACCTATAAGGAAGTTTCAGGTTGATCAGAGGATGGATTCATAAAGAAGTGGCTGGATTCCCACTATATTGCTTTTTTAACCAAAGCCAAACATCACAATGCTGTAAAGGAAATGTTGTAGAGTAAAAGATGGAAGGTTTTTCACTAGATGCCTAGGATAGAGAGAGAATATGACAGAAGCAACCACCCAGCACTTCTGTGAGGTGAAAAGAAAATCTTCCAGAAAAGAAGTTCCTTTGCTCATGTAAAGAGGACAGGAGCAGTCTGGGGCTACATCTAGACTGCTAGCTTCTTTTAGAAGAAGCTTTTCCAGAAGAGATCTTCCGAAAAATCTTTTGAAAGAGAGCATCCACACTGCCAAAGCACATCGAAAAAGCCATCTGTTTTTTCAAAAGATAGCATCCACACTGAATGGATGCTATCTCGCATTTAAGCTGTGATTGCTATGGATGGAGTGGCCACCAGGGCACCTGTACTTTTTTCTCTTTCCTCTTCTTTTGAAAGAACCCCTTCTTTCCCGTCCACACACGACTTTTTCCGAAAGAGCTCTTTAGGAAAAAGGCTTCCTCCTCATAGAAAGAGATTTACCAATGTCGGGAAACCCCCTCTGTTCTTTCAATTTTCTTGCAGAAGAACGCAATTGCAGTGTGGACATAATTGAAGTTTTTTTGGAAAAACGGCCATTTTTCCAAAAAACCTCTGTAGTGTAGATATAGCCAGGGCCATTATAAATAACAAGCAAATAAAAACAGTAGATTTAACTCTGTTCTATTTTCTTTAAAATCCAGACTTTTTCTTTCCAAACAGCAGTTATTCTTGTTGTCATCTGGAATAAAATTTACCCTCACGCAAATGCAAAAAGCTCAAATATACAGTTGCATGAGATTAATGTATCTGCACATGTAAATAAAGTCACACCTTCTCAAAGCCCATCTCCTCCCTTTGAGAAAATCATATACTTCCTCTTAACAGGGAACTTGCGATCCCTTTCAGAAGGCTGGGCCTGTAATTTTGCTCGCTATCAGAGCAGCAAATGATAATGTTTTCTTTGTCTGCTCAGTCGGTACTGATTATTTTATGTTTTAATGTTATGATTTTCAACCTGAAAATGAAGGGGACATTTCAGTTTGCATGCTAAAAAGTGAAATTTCTGATTAGTAAATGTGTAATAATAATAATATAAAAGCTTGCTGTTAAAATATGAATATCTTTATGCTATTATAATTCTGTTAGACTGTTTCAGAAGATGCTTTCTTATTTTCATCATTATTGTTCCTGCAGTCTTGCAAATTATTAGTCCCATTGTTCTTCTCTTAGCCATTTTTATATTGTACAACACTGATGAAGATATGTCAGTTTCCTTCACTTTTCCATTATGAAATTAAATAGATGATATGCTTATAATTAAAGGTTTCTAGAAATAAATAATCTCTTAAACAAAATATTAGATATCTCAGGTTCTGTGCTGTCATTCACAATGTTGAAAAAGCTATTGGTTTTAGTCACCATAAGTGTAAACTGAACAGTTTTTAAAAAATACCCAACACAACACACATTTTAATGTGATTCTTTTAATGTGCCTCTGATGCATAGCTCAACGTGTGGTATGTTCAACAATGTATTCAAGGTAACTATATAGCATTACTAATGTGTGATTGACTCAGAGAACTGTAACATACTTGAATGCAGCAGCAAACCCAGCAATAATAAGTTGTATTCGAGGAGCATTGCAGAAGCCTTTTTTGAAAAATCCATTGCATCTTAACTAATGTTCTGTGGAGCAATGGGCAGAAGAGGAATTGTGCAGTGTTACCTCTGATCTTCAAAAAGAATCCAGAGAAGGAAACACACTCTCACACTTATTTACATCTCAGCCTTCAGCAAGATGAAGCTTGACCTCAGGTTGACTCTAAAGTCACAAGCTAAAAGGAACAGTTATGTAAGGGGGGAATGGCTAAAATTAACCATAACAAAACAGAAGGCTGGAATGAAGGTATCTGGAAAACAAGCATATGAGCTTATTAAATTATATTTCCCCATTTTATTGCTGTCACTGCTATACTGATGGCAAAAAAGAGCAGAAATGTTGTCCTGAAAATGTCTTATTTTTTCTAACCACTGAAAAATCTGATTAAAGTAACTATTAATTTAACTCCCATCTTCTGTTTACGATTTTTTTTAAAAGGCTCTTTCTTACTTGCCATTTCATTTATTGAAAATTATAATTAGCTGCCCTGCAAATAAGAATTGTTTAGTGTAAAACTATTTTTAATGGCTTTTAACAATTCTTTAGGTTAAAACAAAGGGTTTGTCTGGCAACTGCTTTTATAATTTCACCTTGCCCTGTGCACCTCCCAGACAGAGTGAGGAATGCAGCAAACTGTGCAGTTTTCCCTCTCTCCCTGACAGGGAAACATCCAGCAAAGTTCCCCTATGAATGCGGAGGAGAGGGGGGGAGAGGAGAAGGGGGAGAAGCTGCAGCCCCTGCCCTCCCTAAAGGGCACCTGGGAAGGTGAGAGGCTTGGGGCAGGTCCAGGCAGTCCTGGATTGGGGAGGCATGCCCCAGCCAGCCCCTTTCATCTGCCTGGTAAGTCTGTCTCTTTTTTGTATGGTTTTATGTGTCCCCATACGAATGGAGTGGGGAAGCTTCAGTTCCTGCCTCCCCTGGACAACCAAACACTTAACTTACTTTAAGCTCTAATAAGAGGAAGTTGCATATCACATTTGGTGGTCCCATTTAGGAAGAGTTCCTGAACAAACAGCTGGACGGACAGACAAACAGACTCACTCACAAACTCAAATATATAGTAGATTATTATCATTACTGTTATTGTAGTGTGAAAAATGTTTCTCTGAAGTCTGGACCTTGACCAAGAAATTTGGATCTTGACAAAAAATTATTGGTTACCTCTGCCATAGACAATATTTCAATAGCTCTGCCCCCAGCAGAACAGCCCAGCCCAGCACATTTACACTTATTAGGCTAGGAAGATGATCAAGATATTTTCTGACATCCAGTAGAGTTTTATTATTCAGATCTAATTTACCTAGGAGGCACTTATATACTACAGTGAGGGGAACTGTAGAAAAGTCTTAGAGAAATAGATCAATAAATTAATGATCCTTATTCACACTTAGCATAGTAAGATCTGCAATTGTCTATATCTTTACCCAACTCTTCAAAATTGGCACATTCAGCCAGCTGATATTCCTTCTTTTGAACGAATAACTTATAAAAGATAGAAAGGGTCAGATCTCCAGTTGGAGTAAATCAGCATCATTTTATTGAAATTAACTGAGCTATGACAATTTACCGCAGTTTGAGAATCTGACTGATTCTGAGCTTAATAGGATTTGTGCAAAATTTCTTAGAGCACATCAAAAGAAATGATGATAAAATAAAAATAACTGAAAACTCATAAGAGGCTCTCACATGTACTTTTTCTGTCTGTACAGTTCATTTAGAAATCAGAAAAGCATATAATTAAGATAATAGTGTCTATTACTGGGGTCAAAATTGGTATTATTTTGTGATTGGTTTGCTATCATCCATAGATACTGAGATTGGATTTTTTTTGTTTCCACTGAATTTACCTTATATTTTTAATATTATGTATTTATAAGGAATTGTGTCACATAGAATTTGTGTCTTACTGACATTGTTCATTTAACACTTTTTCTTGTATTTTGTTAATAACACTCTTAAAATGTAGCTGTAACTGTTTTTGCCCGTGTACTGCATATTGTGTTCAATTCAATAGTTGGTATTTGCATTACGCGAACATACTGGTATTTATTTTTGTGAATGCATGTGAGTGTTTTGTTAATGGTAAAGGGCATCTCTTTCTGCAAGCAGATATGAGTGCAGGAAAACAGATGTATAAAGGAACACTTGTTCTGCAGCACTGCACTGCCCCGTTGTCTTCAACCCTACAGAATGCGCTCTGCATGTGCTCCAAGGAAATCAGGCTGAGATTGGCTGTCTAGTTATTTACATAATGTCAGGGATTTAAGAAGTAACTACCATCAGTTCCCCACCTCACAGTGAACCGCTGTGCTCCCCTCAGTTAGTGGATCTGCATTAAGAAGTTAATGACTATGTGTGTGGATCTCTCTAGGAGAGTTGGGAGCTTTCAGACTGTGCAGCAGCTCAGGACCACCACACAAGTGAGAATAAATTGCAAGTTTTAAGGGCTGAACCCCCATTTTGTTCTGGCTGGAGGGTTTGGAGGAAAATAAACGATGATGGTTACAGACAATGGGAAAAATTCTGGTTGGCACTTCTTGCTGCATGCACCCAACAAGAAAAACATGGGTCTCCAGGAGGGTTGTGGGCCAAAGAATTTCCACTGAGCACTGGCTAATCTTCTTTACAATGAAGAAACTACACTAGAGGCTCTCTGTGATCAGAGTTATGGAGAAGAATTCCAGTTCAAGGCCCAGGAATCAGCAGAATGGTATATGTGTTTCAGCTCAGATTTCCCGTGACCTACAGTTAGTGATGCTGCAGCAAGTTAGGCATCCTCTGATGTTCATATATGTCCATTTGGGAGGAAGCAATAAAATTCTTTAAAGTTACTGTGTAGGCTGATTGAATGAACATTCACACCAATATTTTTATTTTCCTTCATACTTGAAAGAACAACAAGAAGTCCTGTGGCACCTTATAGACTAACAGATTTATTGGAGCATAAGGTTTCGTGGGCAAAGACCCATTTCGTTCAGATGCAACTGTCCTCATTGTTCTTGCAGATTCAGACTAACACGGCTACCCCTCTGATACTTCATACTTGAGTTAGCCATCAAATTCCTTTGAAAGTTTGGATGAGCAGCTAGAAAGGGAGGAAAGAAGGAGGTTGTACCTCATCAGTAATTTTTGTCTGGTAACCACGGAAGTAAATCAGTCTTAATTTGAGTACTAGCACTACAGAGATCAACTTAAAATCCAGAGAGAATAAATTCACAGTAGGTAAAATATATACTTTTATAAATGGATCAGCACGACATGAGCTAACCAGATTGCATTACATTTGGTTTGCAAAGCCAATTATTCACACACTAAACTTTTGCTTTCTACCACATTTTTAAAGGAAGTTTGAAAAGTTTGGATGAATAATTTCCCATAATTTTAATTTTTCCTAATCTTGGTTATGCCTGGTTTGTGGAGGAAGAAGTACCAAACCTACCATGAGAAAAAGGCTGCTTTGGGGGCATTCCCAGATAATCAGAAGCAGGAGTTACCAGAATTGTCATGAGGGAATTACTCAAAGATTTCCACAGCCCATTTCTGTAGTCCCCAAGAGCCCCAGGGGCTATAAATTGCATCACTCCATTAGCTGTAGTAGAATTATGCTGATATATACCATCTGAAGATCTGGCCCAAGATTTTCAGATAACGTTTGATTAATGTTTGATTAAGCATCTGAATGGTTGGGTGCTTATTGAAATGTGCTTCCAAACAATCTGGGGTTCCACTCAAGTATAAGTATCTCTTCATTTTAGGCAGACAAAATGTCAAAAACTTGGGGCACTAGCAGAAGGAATCCTTTGCCTTAATGTGTTTTAGCAGTCATACATTATAGTCCTGTGCACTATTATATGACATAGTGGGGTGCAGTAACCATGGGTTGTAACATGGATTGTTGAGCTTTGACCCACTCTTTTTCTCCATCCCCCTCCCAGTTTATGAATAGTCCTCGTAGAAAATCTCTTCTTTCCTGACCCTTCAGAAACTGTGACCATATTGTTTTTCCACAAGCTGGTGCCAAGGCTTTTCCATATAACATAATAAGTAATAAATGAACTGTGGTTTGCTTCCAAGTCTCATGTCATTATCATTACACAAAAACTCCACATGATGATTATATAGTATTTGGAACTGCATTTTTACATCATGTAAATACACCTGGTTATAGCATTAGCCTTTAATTGGTCAATGTATGTGCTATCACCTTTTAAAAATATTTATTTCTGTTTTCCATCCCTTTGCAACAAAGGACAACTTAGGTGCTACACACAGACTCCACTATAGTAAAGAGCTTTTATCCATTCCATTATAATTACAAACCTTGTTTCTTGGGATTTTATGTCTCAGACATTTTAAATCACCTTGATCTAATAGAATTGAAAAATCAAAACATGCCTTATACTGGCTAAGCTGTCTTTTAGACTTCAAAATCCACATCCTCAATGGTTTAAGTTGGCAGAGCTCTGTAGTAGAAAGAGAGTGTGGGACATAATGCATTGTATGAGGCCTGGGATCTGAACTAAAATAGTGGTTAAGCCTTGGTAATAGTCAGGCTGTGAGCAGAAGTCAGGCTTATTTATCAAACATGCCTACTTCCAAGCTCATGGAACCTGGCAAGAATAAGTCTGGTACTGCAAAAACATACACATCCCTAGGTAGTACTAGGCATAGGACACTCACTCAGATATATTCCAGAAGGATGGAACCAGAACATCCTGGTACCAATGATACAAACACACTCTCCAAAGATGATACAAAGATACACTGACACCACCCCCCCTTAAAGATAAGGTCAGATGAGAGTGTGATGGATAGAGATGTTTTGATCAAACCAACATATACTAGGTAAAGGATGGTAGCTACCTGTGTCAGAGGAGCAATACATAACTTGTTTGTATCTGTGTTTAAAGAGGATCTCAGAGGGAGTATCTTTGGCCAGCGGAGGGGGAAATGGAAATTCCATCATTCAGTGAGCTGAGTCTATTTTCATGGGCATACATATGCTAATGTAACTTCAGACTCTGATCCAGGCAGCTAGTACTGTGCCTTTGCTACTAAACCAAGTCTTGTAGTCTTAGGGTGCACAAATTGTGTATTTTATTTCGGTTCTATTTTGAAATAGCTTATTTTGAAATTTAGCACATCTATACAGCCAGAAATATATATTTGGGAAGAACATTCAAATATCTTACTGAAAATCAGTTACATGTGCCTTAATTTTATTAGCTGAATGTATACTTCATCTAGAATTATTGTCTGTTAGGGTATGTCTACACTACAGCGTTATTTCAAAATATCTAATTTCAAAATAGTTAATTCAAAATAGCTTATTTCGGAAATAATGCGTCTACACACAAAATGCATTTCGAAATAGCATTTTTCTATTTTGAAATAGCATGTCCACACTGAGTGGATGTTGAATCGCATTTAAGGCTGGTTGGAACCAGTTCCAGCAGGGCATCAGGTCAAAAGTTACCTTGTGGCCAGGGCGGCCATCAGGGCACCCTGGGAAGGGCTGGAGACCCCCCTATTTCGAAATAAGCGTCTACACAGTGCTTATTTCAAAATAGCAGTTTCGAAATTGGTGCTATTCCTCATGGAATGAGGTTTATCAATTTTGAAATAAGCCGTCCGCTATTTTGAATTAATTTCAAAATAACAGAATGGCCGTGTAGACACTAGGAAAGTTATTTCGAAATAACTTTGCTGTGTAGACGTACCCTTATTGAAATAAATTCACCTTTCAATCAAAAAAAATACCCATCAAATCAAATCTATCAGACTCTGAATCAGACACAGCCTCTTTCAAATTATTTACATCACCTATCAAATCAAATACTCCATATTTTGAAACGATCACTAACTCCTTAGCAGTATTAAATGCATCAAGTACTGAAACAAAATCATATAGTCTTCAGTAGATAACCAGATTAGAAATCTCAGAGGAGAGGCATGTTAGTCTGTAACTAAAAAAACATAAAAAACAACAATGATCATCTACCACAGTGTTTCTCAACCTTTTTTTTTTGCTCATGGCCCCCTTCACCTCTGTGGCCCCCCTCATAGCCACTGTTAGTTGGAAAAAAATGTACATAATTTACCATATGCACTCTTTATTTATATTATACATATTCTAATAATCAGTACATTATTTCTAAGTAGCAAAGAAAATTTGTAAAGACAAAATATATAGTAGCAGCATAAGGCCTGCAAACAAAAAATATTCTGATAATTGGCACTTTATTCAGTGTGATCCTTGTGGCTGATGCAAATTTGCAAGTTTTTCAATATCTGGCTGCAGCGTTGTTAGTGACAAACGAAGATCACCTCTATTCACAATATCAAGGTGGTTATGAGCTTTTGATAGTAGGTAAACCACCCAACTAAAGCAAGATTCAACAAGATAAGAGGTGGGAAAAGCGATAAAATACAACTTTGCTTTCTCCCAGAGCAGTGGAAACTTCTTAGCCATTTCACTGCTTATCCATAAATTATGTTTGCCATGTTTGAATCTAGCTTGAGCTGTTATATCACTCTGTAGCTCAATGAGGCTTTCTTGTAATGTAATGTCAACATCAACCGCATTTACCCAAATGGATCCACCACCCAATCTGGAATGTTCATCTCTAGCAGGTCACTGAACCGAACTTGCATATCACTGTACAAATTCTTCAAATGCTCAACATACACAGAAAGATCATCATCTTGCAGTTCGATGTCCACAGTGGCCAGTGACGGAAACTGCATCAACTCGCGACGTCCAATATTAACCCACAAGAGCTTAAGTTTTCCAAGGAAAGCAGTAATGACCTTTTTGCAAGATATAAGATTACAGTTTTTTCCTTGTAACTGCTTGTTCAACAAATTCAGCTTTTCAAATACATCGGATAGGTAAAATATATCACACTTGGCAGCAACGATCTGTTCTCCTAGCTGCTTACCACTCAGAAATGACACAATACTGTCCCAAAGTGCAACAAAGCGACGAAGACAATTACCTTTTGATAGCCATCAGACCTGTGTATGCATCAGTAGGCGCTCAAACTCTTCTTCATTTTCCTCACAAAGTTGTCGGAAAAGAGGATCTTGAAGTGCATTTGATTTGATAAGGTTGACAGCCTTTATTACAATGGCAAGGGCATTATGCAGACATCCTCCCAAATTTTTTGCAACCAAATGTTGATGGGGGACCACGCAGTGTATGCAAAAAACTTCAGACACAGCATTGAATCCTCTGTATTTACCTACCATAGAAGCAGCACCATCAGTTGCACAAACCATTATATTTTCAAGTGGAATATTGTTTTCCTTGAAATAAGTCTCAACTTGTTCAAAAATTGTTTCACCTTTGGTGTCTGTCGTAAGCTTTTGGGCAAAAAGCATTTACTCCCTGAGCTGATTATCATCCAAAAATCTAACATATGTCATTATAAGGGCTTCATTATCACGTAGAGTGGATTCATCGATTTGCAGGGCAAACTTCTTCACTTGCAATTGTGCAACTAGTTGTTTTTCCACATCATCTGCCATTTCATCAATGCGCCTCGATACTGATGAGTTGCTCAAAGGGATGACCTCAGTAATTTCATGTGCACTCTGATTCATGACAGTTGAAATCACAACAGACACTGCAGGCAAAATCAAAGATTCACCAATATTATGTGGCTTGCCAGCTTTTGCAATTAACTTGGAAATCTCATAGGATGCAAGCAAACTTTTGTCTACTTTGGCTGCTCTTTTACTAAACATTTGATCACTGTTGTCCTTGCTAGGAAATCATCATGCAATTTTTTAAAGTAATCTACTGATTTGTCCTTCTTGTCCTTGTACGTTGTCTCCAAATGTTTCCGCAGTTTACATGGCCGCATGCTTTCATTTGAAAGTGTAGTCATACATAATAGGCACATTGGCATCTTACTGTCCTGTGATGATGGAATAAAACCACGGGCAAGATACTCAATGGAATATGCCAACGTTTTTTCTTCGCCACACTAACCATGGGTAATCTGAAATTAAAAATGGATCAAGTATATTATACACATTTTTCTCAAAAATGTCAAATATTTTTCAGTAACGGCTTTATTGTTATGTGTAGGGGAGGGTGCACTAGTGAGGTAGTACTAGTGAGTGATTGATACTACAAAATTATCAGTAGTGACCAGAGTAATTATATGACGAAAAAAGAACTGGTAAAATTATTTACTTTACTTACCTTAAAACAAACAATCTTCTCTCACTAGCAACAGAACTCAATCAGTGCCGAGTGCCGATCCGGTTACATCAGCCAATATACTGTAGTTACTTCTTTCACCACAGAAAGCGTCACTTGACAAAACCACTACCAGCCGCGAAATATGATTTGTTTCACTGTGCCCCACCCTCCCCTACTAAAAAAAATTATGACATTTTTGAGAAAAAGGTGTATAACAGTGGTCTCCAACCTTTTTAGGAAAGGGGAGTGCAGGAGTGTTATGATACTGTGGCCAGATGGGGGCTTGGCCCCAATTGGGGGTTTGTTGGCCAGGCTTCATTTTTAAATAAAATACTATGTCAAACACAAAAAGTTTCTGCACTGTCTTTATTTCTGAGAAGGGCAGGGAACCTGTTTTGAGTCAGGGGTCACTGACCCACAGAAAAGTCAGTTGGGGCCACACAAGTGAGATGCAAAAAAACCCTCCTCCAACCCCCAAGCTTCACTAATGTGGCCCCAACTGTGTTGGTGGGAGCAGGGGACATAGTACTGGGGAAGGGTGCTAGTAGGTGATTCGGCAGGGGACAGGGTGCCAGTGGGGACAGAGTTCTGTGGCTTGGGACAGGGGAGTGGGGACAGAGTTCTGTGGCTTGGGACAGAGGAGTGGGGACAGAGTTCTGTGGCTGGGGACTGGGGGCAGGGGACTGGGGACTGGGGGCAGGAGGGAGAGGGAACAGGGAGGGCAGGGGAAACCCCGGGGCCAACTCCCCGCGCCACGGGGAAAACCTGGGGCCGACCCCCCCTCCCGCAGCACAGGGAAACCCCGGGGCCAAAACCCCCGCGCTCCTCCTCCAGGGCCAACTCACCCCTCCTGTGGCACAGGGAAGCCGCCACACTCCTCTTCCAGGGCCGATGGCCCCTCCCGCAGCGCGCCCGGCACACCACAGGCGTGAGGAAGGGGAGCAGCCAGGGAATCCCCGGAAGTGGCGTGAAGCTGCAGGACTTCCATCTACCCCGCATGAAGCCGGCACTACCTCCATTGTCGCTGGAGGTAGGTAGTGGGGCTTCTCAGGGGTGGGTGGCGATCGCTTTGCGATCAACTGGTTGAGGCCTCACAATCGACCGGTTGGTGACCACGGGTGTATAATATACTTGATCCAAAAAAATAAGTTTACTAAACCACATAAATAATGCTGCTGAAATTAGCACAGAGAATGAGATGTGAGGGTTATGACAAATTCATCATACGCCTGGCAGTTAAGTTTGGGTGGCCCCCTCAGAAACTTATTGTGGCCCCCTAATGTTCTGTTTTTTCCATGTGGCCCCCTAGAAGTAAGGCGTGGCTCCCTGGGGAGCCATATGGCCCACATTGAGAACCACTGATCTAGCACCTTAGAGACTAAACAAAAAATATATAGCTGGTACCATGAGCTTTCGTAGGCACAACCCAGTTCTTCAGATGACAAATAACAGGTTTATACTGCACAAAGGTTTGTACTGCACATTAAGTAGGGCTATAATTGACTGCAGTTGATTTAATTTAATAGATGATCTGGCCAATGTATACTAAATTGACATCCTTATATACTGCTAATTTCTCAGCTATGTGATTATACCATCAAATGGTTATCCTTCCTGGCATTGTCTGACAAGTACAGGGAATTGGATACTGGCAAAAAACACTTGCTGCAGGAACCATTTGGTGGAATTCTATAGCCAATGTTATGTAGGAGGTCAGTCTAGTTTACCATAATGATCCTTCTGTCCTTAAAATCTCTGAATAAATGAAAAAATAGTACAGGTTGAACCTCTTTAGTCCAGAACCCTTGGGACCTGATCAGTTCCGAATGAGAGAGTTTTCTGGACCACATGAGATCAATATAGTCTAGAATCATTACCAACACTTCCACTGCTTGCTATGCTGTTAGAGGACATTTAGGGGTAAATTAGAGCTAAACAACAGTGCAGAACACTGAGAGCTAGGATTGGTGGCTGTAAATAAACTTTATGGGACTATGAGAAACTTGGCCACACCCATGAAAAGTGGACATCCAGCTCACTAAAATAATTCTGAATTATGGATGTTTCTGGACAAGAGAGTTCTAGATTAGAGAGGTTCAACCTGTATTTGCAAACATTCAAATAAGAACATACGTTCTTTTGGTTGTATTTACAAACACTTTTCTTTCTGTAATCTTAATATATGATTTTTTATGTAGAATATAAAAATATAGGAATGTCCATCGTGGATTAGATCAACAGTCCATCTAGTGCCATATCTTATCTTCTGGAAGTTGGTTGGTGTCAAACGCTTTGGATGAATGAACAGAAAAGGGCAGTTAGTGAGTGATCCATCCCATTTTCCAGCTGCATTTTTGTTGCCCTTCTCTGTACCATATCCTATTGTAGTATATCTTTTTGGGGATGGGTCACCAGATTTGCACACAGTATTCCAGGTATTGGAGTATTACAGATTTGTATAGTGGCATTTTGATGTTTTCTGTCATATCTGTTTCTTTCCTAGTAATTCTTAACATTCTGCTAGCTTTTGTGGTTGCCACTGCACATTGAGTAGATGTTTTCAGAGAACTGTACATGATGATTCCAAGAACTCTTCCTTGAATGGGCTAATTTAGATCCCATCATTTTGTATGTATAATTGGAAGTATGTTTTCCAATATGTATTCCTTATCAGCATTGAATTTAATCTACCATTTTGTTGCCCAGTCACTCAGTTTTGTGAGATCCCTTTACAACCCAGCACAGTCATTTTTGGATGTAACTATCTTGAATAATTTTGTTTCATCTGCAAATTTTGTCACCTCACAGTTTACTCATTTCCAGACAATTTATGAATATGTTGAATAGTTCAAGACCTAGTGAAGATTCTTGGGAGACCCCACTATTTGCATTTTTCTATTGTGAAAAGTAACCATTTATTCCTATCCTTTGTTTCTCATCTTTTAGTCAGTTACTTTGATCCATGAGAGGACTTCCATCTTATCCCAGGACTGCTGACTTTGCTTAGGAACCTTTGGTAAAGCTTTGGTACACAAAGCCAACTAGATCATCCTTGTGCACATGTTTATGGACTCCCTGAAAGAATTCTTATAGATTACTGAGGAATGATTTTCCTTTACAAAAGCTGTAGTGGCTCTTTCCTGACATAATAACCCAAGTGGGGTTCTGCAGGGGTCTGTTTTGGGACTGGTTCTGTTCAATAACTTCATCAACAATTTAGATATCAGCATAGAGAGTATGCTTATTAAGTTTGCAGATGATACCAAGCTGGGAGGGGTTGCAACTGCTTTGGAGGACAGGGTCATAATTCAAAATGGACAAACTGGAGAAATGGTCTGAGGTAAACAGGATGAAGTTTAATAAGGACAAATGCAGAGTGCTCCATTTAGGAAGGAACAATCAGTTTCACACATACAGAATGGGAAGTGACTTTCTAGGAAGGAGTACGTCAGAAAGGGACCTTGGGGTTATAGTGGACCACAGGCTAAATATGAGTCATCATTGTAATGCTGTTGCAAAAAAAGCAAACATGATTCTAGGATGCATTAACCGGTGTGTTGTGAGCAAGACACAATAAGTCATTCTTCTGCTCTACTCTGCTCTGATTAGAACTCAGTTGGAGTATTGTGTCCAGTTCTGGGCACCACATTTCAAGAAAGATGTGATGAAATTGGAGAAGGTCCACAGAAGAGCAACAAGAATGATTGAAGGTCTAGAGGACATGACCTATGAAAGAAGACTGAAAGAATTGGGCTTGTTTAGCTTGGACAAAAGAAGATTGAGAGGGGACATGATAGCGGTTTTCAGGTATCTAAAAGGGTGTCACAAGGAGGAGGGAGAAAACTTGTTCTTCCTGGTCTCTGAGGATAGAACAAGAAGCGATGGGCTTAAACTGCAGCAAGGGAGGTTTAGGTTGGACATTAGGATAATATTCCTAACTGTCAGGGTGGTTAACACTGGAATAAATTGCCTAGGGAGGTTGTGGAATCTCCATCTGTGGAGATATTTAAGAGTAGGTTAGATAAATGTCTATCAGGGATGGTCTAGACGGTATTTGGTCCTGCCATGGGGGCAGGGGACTGGACTCGATGACCTCTTGAGGTCCCTTCCAGTCCTAGTATTCTATGATTCTATGATTCTATAATGTGTTTATCGATGTCTCTGATAATTCTATTCTTTGCTCTAGTTATAGCCATTTCATCTAGTACTGAATTTAATCTTATTAGCCTATAACTGCCAGGATTGACTTTGGAGCTCATTTAGAAAATTGGCATTATTTTAGCTACGTGCTAGTCATTAGGAAAAAAAGGCTCATTTAAGTGATAGGTTAGGTTACATCATTCTGTAAGTTAGTGATAGAAATGTAGCCGTGTTAGTCTGGTGTAGCTGAAACAAAATACAGGACTATGTAGTGCTTTAAAGACTAACAAGATGGTTTATTAGATGATGAGCTTTCGTGGGCCAGACCCACTTCCTCAGATCAAATAGTGGAAGAAAATAGTCACAACCATATATACCAAAGGATACAATAAAAAAAAATGAACACATATGAAAAGGACAAATCACATTTCAGAACAGAAGGGGGATGCGGGGGGGACACTTTGGCGAAGTGTCTGAGACGTTTGTCCAATGTACAAAGCAGACGGACACTTTTGGCACATGATAGCATAAATTATATTTCTGGATGCGCAGGAATATGTGTTCTTGATCTTATAACTCACTTGGTTAGGCCCAATAATGGTGTCAGCAGAGTGAATATGTGGACAAAGCTGGCAACGGGGTTTGTAGCAAGGGAAAGTACCAGGGTTGGTATTAGTGTGGTATGTCCTGTGCCGAAAGTGTCCGTCTGCTTTGTACATTGGACAAACGTCTCAGACACTTCGCCAAAGAATCAATGCCCACAAAACAGATATCAGACAGGATCACAAAGAAAAAACAGTTTCTTGCCATTTCAACCAGAAAGGACACTGTCTCAATGACCTAATCACATGCATCCTACTCCAGAAGACTTTCAAATCTGCACTTGAAAGGGAATCCTCTGAACTGGCATTCATGCTAAAATTCGACACTCTCCGCGGGGGGGCTGAACAAAGACTCCAACTACCTTACCCATTACAAAGATAGCTTCCCCAATTATCACCTCTAATACCATTAGCTCACAGACATCTACCTTTCCCCACCTCTAATATCATTAACTCACAGACATTTACCTTCCTTCCCCCGCATCCGCCTTCTGTTCTGAAATGTGATTTGTCCTTTTCATATGTGTTCATTTTTTTTAATTGTATCCTTTGGTATATATGGTTGTGACTATTTTCTTCCACTATTTGATCTGAGGAAGTGGGTCTGGCCCACGAAAGCTCATCATCTAATAAACCATCTTGTTAGTCTTTAAAGTGCTACATAGTTCTGTAAAGTTAATATGAGTTCCTTCAGAACTCTTGGTTGAATACATCTGGTCTTGCTGTATTATTGGTTAATTTATTTTCTCTAAAACCTCTTCTACTAGCACCTCAATCTGGGACAGTTCCTCAAATTTCTCATCTAAAAAGAATGACTCAGGTTGATAATCTCCCTCACATCCTCAGTTGAGAAAACCAATCCAAGAATTTATTTAATTTTCTGCAATCACGTGGTCTTCCTTGGATGCTCCTTTAACACCTTAATCATCCATAGTCTCCACTCATTGTTTGGCAACCTGATGTACAGTACTTAATTTTTTTGCTATTAGTTTTTGTGTCTTTTGTTATTTGCTTTTCAAATGTGTACTTTTACACAAGTGCTTTTCAAATGTGTACTTGACTTGCCAGTGTTTATGCTCCTTTCTATTCTCTTCAGTAGGATTTGACTTCACATTTTAAAAGGGTGATGTCTTTTTGCCTCTATGCTGCCTCTTTTACTGTGTTGTTTAGTCATAGTGGTATTTTTGTAATCCTCTTTCTGTTTTTATTTGTTGTTGTTATTTATTTGTGGATATATGTTTGGTTTGAGCCTCTATTACTTTTTAAATAGTTTCCATGCAGCTTGGAGGCATTTCACTCTTGAGACTGTTCCTTTTAATTTCTCTTTAATTAGCTTCCCTATTTTTGTGTAGTCCCCCTTTTTGAAGTTAAATGCTACTGTGGTGGTTTCTCTGGTATTTACCCCTTACATGGATGTTAAATTTAGTTACATTAAGGTTGCCTTTGCCAAGTGGTTCAGCTATATTCACCTCTTGGACCAGATCCTGTGCTCAGTTCTGGACTAAATCAGGAATTACTTTTCCCCTTGTTGGTTCCAGGAGAAGCATTCTTAGAAGCAGTCATTAATGGTGTCTAGAAATTTTAATTCTGCATCCAATCCTAAAATAATATGTATCTAGTCATTATAGGGATTGGCAAATTCCCCATTTTTATTGGGATTTCTGGGTTTGTAGCCTTCTCTAATCTCTCTCAGCATGTCACAATGAGTATCATCATCCTGGTCAGGTGGTTGGTGGTATATTCCTGCTGCATTTTTCTGAACCATGTGCTTCTCTACATGTGTTGATTTTCCCCTCATTTAGCATATGCAAGAATGTGTATGCAAAGATAAAATGTTAATACTTATGTGTATGTGTATTTTGCACTGGAAGCACTGCAAATATTCATGCAAAACTGTGTTTGCATGAATGGCTGCACCACTTTGAAGGCCTCCTCTTACTCATAAATATTTTATTCAACCAATAAGGGAGCAGAAACAGTA
This sequence comes from Rafetus swinhoei, assembly GCA_019425775.1. Taxonomy (NCBI): domain Eukaryota; kingdom Metazoa; phylum Chordata; order Testudines; family Trionychidae; genus Rafetus; species Rafetus swinhoei. The sequence goes on from CM033449.1 coordinate 47,777,118, forward strand.
CCATGTGATTTGGGTGATGACATATAAAGCACTTAAATACCAACTCCTCAAAGTAACTGTTTCCATGAATAATTGATATAAGCTGGAATTTGTTTGCAGGAAATAAATGTAGAGTATCAAATATATATAGTAGCCCAATGTCTGTGACTCTGTAATGCTGTAGCGTTACGAGTCACCTCTGGGGGGCACTGTTGCCTCCTGCCGTGGCGCTCGGCAGAGTTCTGCGCCGCTCAGCTGGGCTGCCACGGGGCCCAAATGGCCACTTGCGCCGCTTGCTCCCCCACGGCGGCCCGGCTGAGCGGCGCAGAACTCAACTGAGCACCACGGTGGGAGGGGAAGGGGGCAGGGCAGTGACGTACACAGCCAGGGGCCGGGGCCCTCCCATGTACGTCACCGCCCCGCCACCCTTCGCCTCCTTCTGTGGCACTCGTCTGAGTTCAGCGCCACTCAGATGGGCTGCTGCGGGGGAGCCCAAACGGCTGCTTGCTCCGCGTGCTCTCCCGCAGTGGCCCAGCTGAGTGGCGCAGAACTCAGCCGAGTGCCATGGTGGGAGGGGAAGGGGGGCGGGGTGATGACGTACATGGCCCTGCCCCCTGGCCGTGTACGTCACTAGGGTAGGTTAAAAAAAAAACTGGACATCCTTGATCGGGGTGCGGAGGAGGGAGGGACCAGCCGGGAGAGGAGCGGGGCTGGCTGGGAGGAGGGGGGTGGAGGTGGGAAGCAGAGCTGGGGGAGGGGGTCAGAGGCAGCATAGCTGGCCAGGGGAGAACGGGGGATGGGCGGCCAGCAGGAAGCAAAGCTGGTCGGGGGTGGAAGTCGGAGGCCACGGGGCTGGCCGGCGGGAAGCAAAGCTGGTCAGGGGTGGGAGTCGGAGGCAGCAAGGCTGGCCGTGGGAAATCGGGAGGAGGAACTGGCTGGTGGGGGGTGGGAAGAGGGAATCAGCCGGCGGGGAACCGGACTCACCCAGGCGCGTGCAGATCCCAGGGTGCTGCCTGCCCCACTCATGGTCCCAGCGAAGCAAGTCCAGCTGCGGCTCCAGCATGTGCTGGAACAGTGCTCAGGAGCAGGGACAGAGCTTCCCCTGCTTCCCAGAGGCAACTAGAGGCTCCCAGCACTGATCGCGCCCCGCCTCCCATCCACTCCCCCACCCCCGCCAGGCTTCCGTCTGGCGCCCAGCCGGAGAACCAGAAAATACCGGACATTGTACATGTCCAGTATTTTCTGATTTTTTTTACCGGACAGAGGGCCCAAAAATCGGACTGTCCAGTAGAAAACCGGACACCTGGCAACCCTATACGTCACCGCCCCACCCCCCCTTCGCCTCCTGCCGTGGTGTTCGGCTGAGTTCTGCGCCGCTCAGATGGGCCGCCACGGGGGAGCCCAAACGGCCACTTGCTCCGCTTGCTACCCCGTGGCGGCCCAGCTGAGCAGTGCAGAACTCAGCCGAGCGCCCCGGCGGGAGGTGAAGGGTGGCGGGGCGGTGACATACACACCCAGGGGACGGGGCTTGGACGAGCGTGCATCCCCGATGGAGACAGAGAAGAGCGGAGAGAGAGTGAGAGGCAGGAGGAGGAGGAGAAGAGAAAGGGAGAGTGAGAGGCAGGAGGGGGAGAAGAGAAAGAAAGAGACAGAGAGAGAGGCAGGAGGCGGAGGAGAGCTGGGGAAGCAGTAGGAAGAGAGAGAGAGAGAGAGGCAGAAGGCGGAGGAGAGCTGAGAGAGAGAGGGGGAGGCAGGAGGAGGAGGAGAGAGAGAGAGAGAGAGAGAGAGAGAGACGGAGCGAGAGACCGGAGGCTCAGGAGAGAAGACCGACGTGGAGGAGAGACCTGAAAATCCCGTCTTATGACGGGCTAATTGGCTAGTTTTCAAATAAAAATGAATAAAAAAATTAAAATCCTGTCCTTGGATTCTCCACAGACAGAAAAAGGAGATGAATTTATAAAATTAGCAGCAAGTATTTGTCCTGCTGTGCTGGTAAAATCAGATAGTGAAATGCTCTTATCCCTATTTTACAGATGGGAATTTAGGCATAAAGAAACTAAATGGCTTGCCCAAGGTCACACACAGTATGTCTGTGACAGTGCAGGGATTAGAAATCTGGCTCTCTGAGTCCCCAGCTAAACCACTGGAGCATTTTTCCTTTCTGTCCTTTCCGCCTCTATGTTGGGAAAGTTACAGTGACAGCAGAATTTAGCCCAAGTAGCCACAAGTGCTTTCTAGTCAAATGTTCTACATTCTGATACTGAAGTAACTGCAGTATGTCATCACTGCTCAGAAATGCTTGCCTCTGTAAATACCTAGAGGTCAGGGCCTGCCTACGGGAACAATTTATTTGCAAAAGGGGTGCATATTTTCATTCAACGCCTGTTTCGTCTGGCATCTAAGGCAAAGCTGTAACATCTCTTTATTGGAGGCCTGGGTTGGTTCAGCAAGCTAGTCCTATTTAATTAGTATGAGAAGAAGGATCAATGGAAAAGATGAAGAAACTGGGCCAGACTCTGCTCTCAGTTATACTGAAGTAAGTCTAGAGTAACTTCATTAAGGGCTTGATGCACAGCCCATAGAAATTTTCACATTCACTTCAGTGGATTTGATTCTGGCCCCTTCAGATAACTGAGACTGGAATAGGGGCAGAGTTATTCAAGTTAAGTATTTGATATTAGAAGCTGTATTTCAGTTGCTCTATGATAATGAGTGACACTATGAGCAGCATGGTCTAGTGCATTGCACTTGGGTCGGCAAACAAGGAATTTCTGAATTCTAATTGTGACTCATTCATTGTGTAACTGTGTACAGTAACATATAATCCCTGTCTGGTTTCCCATCTGGAAAACAGAATAACAAAATAACCTGCCTCCAGGGTTGTTGTGGGATTTAGCTAGCTAATGTTCGTACACTGCTTTGAAAATCTAAAATGTTATGTATGTGCTAAGTGCTTTTTTTCTCTTTTTGGTTTGGGTATGGTTTACTTTTTTGTTATTTTACTATTTTTGGAGGGGAAAATATATGCCTATAGGTAACACATGGGGTCAAGTACCCCCCCATTTCTTCTTGGCTTGCTGGAGAGAGAAGTGGGAGCTCTATCCTTCTCCTGCAGTACCTGCCCTCCTGCATGTTTGGCCCCTGTCCCTGGCAGCTGGGCTCACATGGGCAGTGAAGAGAAGGGACCACCTGTTTCTGATGCCAGATGTTCTGGATCACTGCTCTGTACAGTGAAGTGGCCTGCCTTGGCCCTTCTACTCCCCACCCAGGCCTGGCTGCTGGGAACAGGAGCCAAGTGAGCTGGAAACATATCAACGGGAAGGGGAAGCTTTGGCTCACTTGGCCCCTGTCCTCAGCAGCCAGGCTTGGGTGGAGGGCAGAGGGGACAAGGCAGACTGCCACCCCAGCTAGGTTGGGCTGCGCTGCACAGAATAAGCTGGCATGAAAGCTGCTGTGTTCCATCTCCTCCTTTCCCTACCTGGGCCCAGATGCCCCCATGCTTAGGGGGAAGTGCAGTGGGACAAGAAGAGAGGGCCCCTTCCCTCATCAAGTAACTTTGGTGGGCCACAGAAAATGCAGCACCCTCAGGCTGGGCACAGGGCTGGGAGGTCATGGTGCAGAGGAGACATGTGGGGTGGGCAAATGTTCTCCCCTTTATATTGTGCCCCCCCTCCCCACATGTCTATGAACATACCACGTTTTATATGTAGGAAACCTCCTCTGACTCATTATCTTGTCACATATCTGTGAGGACACACTAAGTATGTCTGCTCTGCAGTTAGACACAGTCAGCTGACCTGTTCCAGTTGACTTGGTTTGCAAGACTTAGAGTGCATCTAGACAGCACCCATCTGTTGGAATAAGCTACGCAATTTGCACTATGCACATTGAGTAGCTTATTCCAAGTCTAAGTCGAAAAGAGCTTATTTTGAAATTTGGCACTGTTTATACAGCGCCAAATTTCAAAATAAGGCACTATTCTGACAAATCCCTTAACCCTCGTGGAACGAGGGTTACAAGGACACTGGAATAGTGCACCTGCTATTTTCGGACATAGCGGGGTGCTTTTAAAGACGTGGCATTGCTATTTCGTGATACTTCCAGTTTCCCAAAATAGCAACGCAGTCTAGACTTACCCTAAATTAGGCTATAGAGCTACTTAACGGCAGTGTAGACATACTCAGTGTGTCCTAACAGATATGAGACTGGAATCCAGGCTCTTGGACCCTGCAAGGTGAGATAGACCCACACCCCAAGCCTGAAACTACACATCACTATTTAACAGCCCCACTAGCCAAAATATCACAAACATGAGTCAGTTGGCATGGGCCAGTCATGGGTAGCTAATTGCAATGTAGGCATATACATTATTTTATTCAAGACTGGGTAGTTTTGCTATACTGAATTTGCTGTAGATTTGAATGGATAATTCACATCATATTAATTTTAACAAATATTATTACTTCTTATTCTGTACACAACATTTCTGCAAGCAGTTTATGAAGTTTTCCCACAACTTAAAATAATTAGTGAATAATTTTAGTGACTAATTCTGGGTCTATAGGTTTTTAAAAGAGTAGTATTTCTTTTAAATATTCAGAATAATGCTTTTTATTTTTATTTGAACACCTAGACCACATGGTATATTTCTCTTCTCTGTCTGGTTGCGTAAGTCCTAGAATCAGATTTCTGGTATGAAAACTGGTGCTTACAAATTCAAATTTCTCTTACTGCAAATATTCTCCAGTATTCATTTAAAATTCACTGTTTCCAATATTTTATTGCTACTGAACTTATTTCTACTATGGGAAGTGAATACAAACAGGAACCAAACACAATGAAACTAAATTTATTAATCCGAATTAACATTCATGGATTTTTTTGTTTTGCTATATTCACTCAGGTGACTCTGCAGTAAGTATATAAACAAATAAGATGCTTACCATAGCTAAAACAGGGATTTGGAAATTAAATCCTGTTTTAGTGTGAAAAGGAATATCGACTAGGGTGTCCAGCTTATCCAGAAATCCTCTGGAATTTTTAATTTACCTTTGTTAATGGTCAGAAAAAAGCAGGTAGAAATACACATTAAAGTTCATCTGAAATATGGCATCTTAAATAGTGTGTCAGCTGCCTGCTACTGGAGTGCAGTGTTAGCATTGGGAATATGTCTTCCCTTAGGGAGAAACTGAGAAAAAAATGTCCTTTGAATTGGAGTTTTGAAACAATTCTTTTGGTTTTATATAAATACTACAAGGGCTCAAAAATGTAAAGTTCAGATGATAATAATAATACTTTATTCTTACATATAAAGGCGTCCAGCTGAACATCCAATCATGCTTCAGAAATATTATTTAATTTAGCCTCACAAAACATCTGTGTGGTATATATTAGTGTCCCCATTACTTTGTACATTGAGGCATAAGGACACCAATCTAGCTCTTTGAGAGTTATGGAAAATATACTTTTAATGAAAGCAGAGTGACACTGGAGAATTTTTTCTCTCTCCAAACACCCTGCACAAAATGTCCCTAAGTACCCTCTGGCTAAGTCTAGACAGCAGGCTTCTTTCGGAAGAAGCTTTTTCAGAAGAGAGTGTCCACGCTGAGAAAACGCATCGAAAAAGCGATCTGCTTTTTTGAAAGATAGCGTTCACATTCATTGCATGTATCTCACATTTAAGTTGTGATTACTGTGGACGGAGTGGCCACTAGAGCACTGAATGGACGCTATCTCACATTTAAGCTGTGATTACTATGGGCAGAATGGCCACCAGGGCACCTGTGCTTTTTCCTCTTTCCTCTTCTCTCGAAAGAACACCCTCTTCCCTGTCAAAGAGCTATTTCAGAAAAAGGCTTCTTCCTCATAGAAAGAGGTTTACCAATGTTGGAAAAGCCCCTCAGTTCTTCCGATTTTTTTCAAAAGAACGTGATTGCAGTGTGAACGTAATTGAAGTTTTTTCAGAAAAAATGCCGTTTTTCCAAAAAAACTCTGTAATGTAGACATACCCTCTGAGAGAACAAGCTGCTCTGTGGCACAAGCTACCTGATCTGCAACCAGCTTTCTGACCCCTGATTAAGGAGACATTTGACATGACTTTAGCTGCAAGTGAAACTGCTAGCTGGAGAGTTTGCTTTTTTGCATGTTATGTGCCAACTAATCCAGAAGAGAGTCTAAGTATTGTGCTGATTGCTGGACTGTTAGTCCAGGTTCTATCAACCCAATGCTGTTGGCAACTGTTGTTGCTGAGGTAATGACATGAAACAAAACAAAGGAGATATGACTGTCCCACTACTAGGTGGCTGGCACAAACAGTGTAATACGAGAATGCTTTCATTTAAAGCTGCACTTTATTCTAGTCTCAAGCCCTTACACATATCTGCAACAGGCTACTAAAGTACCCCCAAATCATTAATTACCGAAGCTTGATGTGGCTCTCAAGCAGTAAAACAATAGCTATCGGACTGTTCTATCTTTCAGCTGCCATTGGAGACCTGAAACTATGTCCATGAAGTGTGCCTGAAGAGTCCACCATACTTTCTCTCCTTATTTATTGGATTAGTGTAACAGTAATATGTCAATAAAACAAACTTGTAAAGCAAACAACTTCAAAGGTTAAGCAAAAGGCTTCCCCAGATCATTAATTAGACAGATGTGTTTTTGCAGAGTCTGTATGTTTTGAGGGCCCCGACAAACACATTAGAAAAGGCAGATACAGATGATTTCCTGTTTTTGCACATCACACAGCTCAGCAATTAGCAAAGAAATGTTATCAGGAGGGACACAGGGTCAGCTCCCCTTTCAACCTCCTGACTTCTTGCTTAGATAAGTTAAGGCTGTTACAGAGGGCTGCTAAGACCTACTGATTTATCTACTTATGGCAATGAGCATAATAATCGATATTTCAGTTCTCGTAGGTAATTCAGGTTTTTTTGGTAGCCTGCCAAGATCTTCCCATATAAGACCAGCTTCTACCATCGCCAACTAGGTCATGCTTTCCTCATCTGGCTTGCACTTGAATGTGAAATAACACAGAGAAAAGCAAGTTCCATAGGATGTTGCACTTATGATTCACTCTTGTCTGTTTTCCTTCTAGTCAGTATTAAAGCTATACCCCAGCAGCAAAGTCTTCACCACAGTTTTAAACATCCAATGGCATTTTTGAATGCTAGGGATGCTTAACCATATTATAATTCGGTGACTTACCTTCAATTGATTCACGTTTACCCTTGCAGTTTAGGTGGAGCAGGGTGCAATCATTTATACTGTCCATGGATGGAAGGCTAACCACAAAAATAAGATTAAAAGGAACCTGAAGGAGGGAGAGCAAGATAGCTTGGAGTGTTGGAGGAGGGAAGCTGTCCTAAGCATAAGTGACAAGCAAAAAGATGGGTTTATGAGTCTGAAAAAGGGATTAAGGGCTCAGTAAAGTAAGCAGTATTGGCAGTGTGTGGTGATAAGCAGAAGTTGTCACTGAAAATGAGGACCAAGATGAATGTTGGGGTAGAAGTTTGCAGGGCCCTGAAAGCAAGTACAAAAAGTTAGAACGTGATGAAGAACAATGCAGACAACCAGAAATGGAGCTGGGGAAGTCTGTGACATGATCTGAGCATCAAACAAGGGAAATGACTTTAGCTAAAATACAAAGAGTGTTTTGGGATACAGAACAATGAGCAGAGCCACTGAAAAGGAGATGATAGTTATTATAGCACAGGTGAAAGACAATGGAAAGAAAGAAAGAAAGAAAAAAGAAAGAAAGAAAGAAAGAAAGAAAGAAAGAAGTATAGGTTTCTGAAGCATTATCTGGAAAAGAAACAAGATGTGATGAGAAAGTAGTTATGGGGAAGAGAGGGACAGGAAGGTCTCAAGCTTTAGTGATGGTGAGAATAGTGGACAAGTCAATGGAGATGCACCAAAGGGCAGAGAAAAATGCTGAGAGAGTTCAGTTTCAGCCATGTTTAATTTCATGATGTCATAAAGAATTCATGAAAAGATAATGTGGAGAAAAGCGGTGATAACCAGGCAGAATGCCAGGGAGTCATGACAGAAGTCAGCAGATGGATGTCGAGTGGTTTATCCTCAGGGAGCACACAGTAAATAGGAAATGCAGGAAATTCAAAGGCTGTGTTTGCTGGCATGGACAGACACTGAGGAATTTGCCAGTACATTTATTATTACTATGTATCGTGGGCCTCATACTACAGATCATCGCTGCATCGCTTTGGGAGTTGTGCTGAACTTCTCATTTCTCGTAGACATGCAATCTGATATATGCCCTTCTTCCATCTCTAACTGATGAGGAAACTGCACAGTGTCCTTTTGGATGTGGATTTTACAAATCTCATCCATGGTTGTGTTAACTCAGGGTAGATTTATGCAGCTGCCAATTAAAGAACAGCAGACGATATAAGTACCAGAGGGCAATGTGAGCATAGGAGACAAGAAGTGCATAGAGGAGTAGTCTACTTATACTTGGCCTGCTACGTTGAAGGAATCAGAGGAGAATAACAGGCTCCCCTAGTCATTGTGGAAGGCTGTTCTTACATGCTGTTCTACAATTGCCATGTTTCTCTGCAGAGGTGGTTACATTTCAGTGCTGGATAAAATGATTCTTGTATGGGATACTTCAGGAAAAAGGTGACATGGAAATAAATTCATGGTTATTATTATATAAAATAATAATAATTAATAATAATAGTAATAAATCATGATGTGTTCCATGAGCTGGCAGTGCATGGGGAGCGTTATCCATTGTTTCCCATAACTATTAGTCATGATATTTATGCTCTGCTCTCTCTCTCTCTTTCTGATTCACCTGCTGTGTATATTTCTAGTTCATCATTTTGCAAAAAAAGGCAAAAAGCTGTTTAAAAGTCAGGATACTTCTCCTTAACAGCTAATGCAGTTAGAACAATTTAGCCATTGATCAGAACAAATGGCTGTTCCTTTTGGGTGATTCTTGCCCTGCAGATTCGTTGTTTTATGTCTGTGTTTTCACATCAGGACTCTGACAGAGATCAGAGAAAGCTGCTGATTTGCCTTGGGCATTTGACATAATCCAAAATTATTTGGGAGGAATATTTTCACAGAAGAGTCTCCTTAGAGGCCAGAGCTCTTGAAGGTCTGCATTTTCATTGTCATCCCATTAACTGTAACAGTTGTACTTTTAACTCCCCTGCACAGTTCAAGGAAATTCAGCAAGAACTGTCAACAAGCTCTTAGTTCTACCTTACTTTTAATGAATCATTTATTCAGCTCATCTTTGCTAGGTTTTAATTAAGATTTTAGCTTTCCATATTTCCTTGCTGAAAAAAAATATGGATTTGTTTCCCCCCCCCAGCAAAAATTTTGAAAGACCAATGTTGTGCTAACTGAGCATAACTAACTTTTTGTACATAAACTGGTAAAAATGATTTTATGTGTGAGCAAATCTAAAAATAATAGTTTAAAGAGTCTGAATGCCATAATATTTATCAAAGCGACAACAAATGTAATTTTCTCAGCTTGCTATCTGGAACTTGTGAGCTTCTCGCCATTCTCTGCTGAGCTGCATATCGAGTTTGCTGCAGCCCATTGAATTTATAACTATGCAGCTATGTTCATTTTAGTACCTCCTATAAAGTAATGCTACATATGCAGCAATATGAAACCAGTAAATCCTCCAGCCACATCCTCACAGCCTGCAGTCTCATGAGCTCTCACAAGTGAAAATACTTTAGAGCTGGATGGCATTTGGATGGTAGTATCAAACCTGAAAAAGTGTGGCTGCTAGAAGAAGTGGTGTCGGTGAATCAATTGGTAGTTAGCTTGTCTGCAAGGCATTACTAAACAAATGCTCTTAGCACGGCATTAACAAGTACTATGTGGTACTGGAGGTGCCAACTCTTTTGGGTGAGATCTAAAATCAAAGTCTTAACCATGGTAGTTTTAAAGCTGTCTGCAATGACTCAAGAGCATGAGTACCAGCTTCATGGCAGACCGTTGAGAACCTGGGTTAAAACCCAAAATTGGCTGTGAATTCTATACTGTAACAAAGTCAGGCCAAATGGCTGCAAAGGGGTGGGGAAAGGCAGCGCTAAGGGTAAAAGTCCCACTGTCCTATAAACTTAGGAGTAGATTACTGCAGGTCAATGAAGATCAGCTAAAAGGGGTTGGCTCAGGCAGATTTGGATCTGCTGAGACAGGGCTACCTTGGACCAACTAGGATCAGCTGATTCCACTTCAGGGCTACCTGAGACCTTTTTAAACCCTCCCCTCTTGAGAGAAAGTAGCTGCCAGGCCAGCTGGCCTACCCCTAAGCCAGCAACAGTAGGGGAGTGAACAACTTCAGGAGGAAAGGCTGGGCTTTTTCTCCCTTCCCTAGTGGAAGACTACAAGCCTAAAACCTCAGTTAAGGGGAAGGCTGACTGCACGGACATGGCAGATAGGGGTTGCTTTACCCAAGCCCATTTTGCTGGGGCAGGGAGAAGTGCAGAGGCTGGCAAGGGAAAAAAGGCCCTTGCCACAGTACTTACATATTATCAACCAGGTATCAAGTGTGAACTTTTTAGATATTATGAGAGCCTAACTGCGGAGTCACATACCATTCTTTTGGGTATGTCAATCTATTTTCCCAGCCAGAATTACTTTCACCAGGTCAGTTGCACCTTAGATCTCACACCAAAGACCATGCTTGTAGCCAGTCCTATAATAAACTATACCAAGATTATTTAAATAGGAAAAAGTTATTTATGAGGTTAAAGCATATGATGTAAAAGTAAATGTCAAGTAAACACATGTACACAAATGAGTTATCATCCTAAGTTTCCAAAAATAATAGAAGTTTCTTTGAGCTCTGTATGTCCTTTAAGACTGACCAAGAATAAGGAGCTGGGGAATCTCGTGCCTAGTAAACCTTGCCCCTCAAGTCCAACAACATAGAGACCCAGTTCCTCCTTATTAGGGCACACAAGAAGTCATTCTTCCACTCTACTCAGCGCTGATTAGGCCTCAGTTGGAGTATTGTGTCCAGTTCTGGGCACCACATTTCAAGAAAGTTGTGGAGAAATTGGAGAAGGTGCAGAGAAGAGTAACAAGAATGATTAAAGGTCTAGAAAACATGACCTATGAGGGAAGACTGAAAGAATTGGGCTTATTTAGTCTAGAAAAGAGGAAACTGAAAGGGGGCATGATAGCAGTTTTCAAGTATCTAAAAGGGTGTCACAAGGAGGAGGGAAAAAATTGTTCTCCTTGGCCTCTGAGGATAGAACAAGAAGCAGTGGGCTTACATTGCAGCAAGGGAGATTTAGGTTGGACATCAGAAAAAACGTTCTGCCTGTCAGGGTGGTTAAACACTGGAATAAATTGCCTAGGGGGGTTGTGGAATCTCCATCACTGGAGATATTTAAGAGCAGGTTAGACAGACACCTGTCAGGGATGATCTAGATAGTGCTTGGTCCTGCATTGAGGGCAGGGGACTGGATTCGATGACCTCTCAAGGTCCCTTCCAGTTTTAGTGTTCTATGATTCTATGATTACCTTTCAGCCTTGTGTGCTAAGTTTTCATGACTCATCATGACAGGGGAAGGGAGAGAGAAACAATCTTTTGTCCTCTTTCTCACCCCACAATAGTCCAGTGTGGGGTCAATGGACCTTTCCTTTTGAGCAGGAAGTAACACTTTGTATTGGAGATTGGGGGGCATTTCACACTAGTAAATGTCTCTATCACATCTGGTGACTGACAGTCCCAGAGGCTTGCAATACAACCACTCAAATGTTACCTTACAATGTGGAAGATAGATGTTATGAATGAGCTTATTTCATGAGCAGCTTATGAATGAGCAGCTCACCAGCATTCAAAAAGATCTGAACACTAAACACATGCTTATAATTCTAATACCTCCTTCAACAATAATAACACACACCTGAGCCACACTGATTCCATCTATGTATTTGTGAATGTTCAGCTGAGACATGAGGACCTTGGCATGAGCTGCCACCTGGTCAGCCAGCAACACAGTGCTATTAAAATATTAGGACATTTTGCAAGAGTAACACCACTACCTGGGAAAGGGCATAGAGCTAGTAACAGCAGTCTTCAGCTAGCTGTGTACTGATCACAGAATCATAGGGTTGGAAGAGACCTCAGGAGGTCTTCTAGACTAAGTCCTTGCCCAAAGCAAGACCAACCCCATCTAAATCATCCCAGCCATGGCTATGTCAAGCTAGAACATAAAAATCTCTAGAGATGGAGATTCTGTCACTTCCTTAGGTAACCCATTCCAGTGCTTCACCACCCCCCTAGTAAAATAGTATTACCTAATATTCAATCTAGACCTCCCTCACTACAACTTGAGACCATTGCTCCTTGTTCTGACATCTGTCACTACAGAGAACAGCCTCTCTCCATCCACTTTGGAACCTCCCTTCAGGAAGTTAAAGGCTTCTATCAAATCCTCCCTCATTCATCTTTTCTGTAGACTAAACAAGCCCAAATCTCTCAGCCTCTCCTCGTAGGTCATGTGCTTCAGCCTGCTAATCATTTTTGTTGTCCTCCACTGGATTTTCTACATCCACATCCTTTCGATAATGGGAGGCCCAGAATTGGACACAATACTCCAGATTTCAATGCCGAATAAAGGGGAATAATCACTTCTCTAGGTCTGCTGGCAATGCTCCTCCTAATGCACCCTAAAATGCTGTTAGCCTCTTTGGCTACAAGGGCACACTGCTGACTCATATCCAGCTTCTCATCCACTGTAATCTCCAGGTCTTTTTCTGCCAAACTGCTGCTCAGCCAGTCGGTCTCTAGCCTGTAACAGTGCTTTGGATTCATCCATCCTTGTTGAAACTCATCAGATTTCTTTTGGCCCAATCATCCAATTTTTCTAGGTCACTCTGGACCCTTTCCCTACCCTCCAGCATACTTACCTTTCCCCCTAGCTTAGTGTCATCTGCTTGCTAGCTGAAAGGGAGTTGTAGTTTTGTGGTTCAAATTAGTGAGTACCCAGCTGGCTAAAGCTCTTAATTAAGTGGAGTCCTTAACTACTATTAACTATCCTGCACATTTGTGAACAGGTCTCATTTGTGAATCTTTTGCTTTAAGCATTCAAATATGGAAACCTAAGAGTAGCTTCCAAAAGTGCATAGGCACCTAAATCTGGCTTTAGGCATCTAAGTCCCTGTTTTATGCTTCTCTGAGTTCCAATGCCAGACAATGTAGGCACCTAAATCCACTTGCTTGGAACCTATTGAAAATATTGTGGAATTTTATTATATTGGCATCAATGGGAGTACTCATGTACTTAAAGTTACATGAGAATTTAAGTGCTTTCCTTTATCAGAGCCTTAAAGAAAAAGCAAAAATAAAAGATCCAGAAACTGGAACGATCAGTGAGGTAACAAGAAGAGCTCTAGAAAAATTTAGTTGTGTTGCATTTCTTTCCTTTCATGTGCCAAAGTAGATTTTATTTAAATTAATGGAGATAACCTCAGAGTTCAGCTCCATCTCTCTGCTTGCTCTTGCAATTCACATATTTGTGTTTAGAGGCAAGAGAAAAGGAATAATTCTTATATTTTAATCCCCTTAGCTTCACGTTTTCTTCAGAGATTTTTAAACTTTGTTCCTTTCAGTGAAACTTTGTTCCTTTCAGTGGACTGCTGGAAACCTGGGTTTGCCATATAACAGGACAGTGTCAACTTAGTGTAAAATTAGTTAGTGTAAAAACATGTTTGCTTATCTGTGTTACTAACAATACATTTGATTTTTAAAAAAAATTCTGATGTACAGATCAATATGCTTTTTTTTCTTTATAGCATTTCACTTGGAAATCAAGAAAATTAGTTTCACTTTTGTTTATAGTCCATTTCATTTTCAACTTAAATAATATTTAGTTGCATACATAAGAAGGGAGTGTTTATTTGTTAAATGATCATTTCCTGTGGGATTTATTTTAATGGAGACTTTTACATTGGTTTAGGCTGAATTTACAGACCTATCCAAATTTGAATTGAGAGTATCCTTCTAAAGTTTACACTGTAGCAGTCCTCTTCTATAAGTTTAATCTATATAACTCCCTTGAAAGTGTCAGCAAAACCGTAACTATATTCAGAAATGATTTTATTGCAGGACAAAAATATTCTGGAACAGGTTTTACATTCTCAAAGATTATTTCCTGGAGCTTCCTATTCTCTCAGCTCTGGTCTACACTAGGAAGTTATTTCGAAATAACTCCTCTTATTTCAAAATAACAAGCATAGTGTCTACACTACCAAGCCTGTTATTTCGAAATAATGACTCCTGCTTTTCTTGGGGTGTGTCTACACTGCACCGTTTTTCCGGAATAACAGTCGTTATTCCTGGAAAACAATACTAGCGTCCACAATGCAATTGCATTATTTCGACAGAAAGTCGAAATAACGGGTGGCTTTTTCCGACAGTGGTAAACCTCATTCCACAAGGAATAAGCCCTTTTCCGAAAAAGCTCTTTTGGTAAAGGGTGTGTGTAGATGCTCCACTGCTGCTATGTTGAAATAGCTCCTCACCAGGGCCATTCTAAAGTTATTCCTCCCCAGTGCCTCCTGGGCTCTAAGTTGAGGTAGTGTGTCCACATTAGGGGATCTTGCCTCGGACTAATTTGGAGGCTTCCCTGTAGTGTGGATGCTCTATTTCGAAATAAGCTTTTCCAAAAGATATCTTCCAGAAAAGCTTATTCCAAAAGAAGCTTGTAGTGTGGACGTATCCTTGGGGAATAAGTTTATTTTGAAATAGTTATTTTGGGAGTTATTATTTCAAAACAGGTTATTTCAAAATAATTTCCTAGTGTAAACATGCCCTGAGGGATCCCAACTTTAACTATGTAGGGGTGGGTGGGATGCCAGAACTTGGGCCCCACAGAGGTGTGATGGATTGGGGACTTCATCCTGCAAGTGAGGAGGCACTGCGGGCCATGTGAGTTTGAATATATTTACTAGAGCTGTGCAGAGCTGGCCCAAGCTATGGGCTGACCGGGCTACTGCCCGGGGCACCGCGTGGGGCTACTGGACCGGGTGGGGGCAGGGCCACACATGTGCTGGGTGCCCGGGGTGGGGCCGCGCATGTGCTGGGTGCCCGGGGCCCGGGTGCAGGGCCACACAGCACTCCTGGGGGCAGCGCCACGCTCCTGGGGCCTGGGGCGCACGAATGGCTCGGGCCGGCCCTGGAGCTGTGGTCTGGTGGACTCCAGCTTAATTTAAGCTTTATTCAGGAAATTTAGAGGTAAATTGAACAAACCCAGAGCAAGTCATTTACAAACTTAAATGGATATTTGGAAAATATAATTTTCAATGTTTACTCATGCTTTTTGTTTACTTAATGGCTGTGTCTACACTGGCACCCTTTTGCGGAAAAGGGATGCTAATGAGACACAGCGCAATTAAATCGCGAGGATTTAAATATCCCCGCGGCATTTCATTACATAACTGCGCTTTTTCCGGCTCGGGGTTTTGCGGAGAAAAGCGCCAGTCTAGACGCGATCTTGCGGAAAATAAACCCTTTTCCGCAAGATCTCTTATTCCTACTTTCAAGTAGGAATAAGAGATCTTGCGAGAAAAGGGTTTATTTTCGCAGATCGCGTCTAAACTGGCGCTTTTCTCGGCAAAACCGAGCAGCGCAGCTATGTTCATAAAATGCCGCGGGGATATTTAAATCCCCCATGATTTTTTAGTCGCATCCCTTTTCTGGAAAGGGGTGCCAATGTAGACACAGCCAATATGTTCAGCCACTTTATCGCTGACCAATAGCTATCTCAGACTTGCATAACCTTTGGTTTTGACTGAAGGCTTCCACTTAGTGGAAGGAACTGGAACTTTTCTGAGTCAACTGGGAAAATTCATAGCCAGAAGTTTGTTTGTTGGATCTCTGCGTAGCAGCATGTAAGCTAAAAATATGCAATCAAGTCTGGACATGGAGAAAAGAAAAACTGTTTTCCTTATGAGATACTCTCTTTTATATTCATGTGCCCAACTGATATTTCCACAGTTCTCTGTTCATGTAAATGTCAATATCAAATTGTAAATAAAATCATTAATATTCATCCTGGTATTAATATTAATCATCTGCTGCTTTAAAAAATGCTACATCAAAAAACACTCCAGCAGTAGTACTTAACACTTCCATCTCTTTGAGTGAAACAGGAGTTAATATGTAGGCTTCAAACACATAGCAATGTACCTCACAGTAAAGTTTCATTGTGGATTTATCTATGCAAAGCAGTATAGGACAGCACAAACACTAGGCAACAGAGCAAATAATTTTTATGTTTTGCGAGTTTGTTTTTTTAAGTGTTTATATCCATGCAATATTTAAAAACACAAATACCGAGACTTTATTTTGTAATTCAGCCTTCTAGACACTCTCAGGGTATTGTGGCTGTTGAATATAACAGGCTGTAGGCTTTAAAAATTAATTTTAAAGAATCCTTAGGGGCTTTGTGCCTCTTGAGTGGTGTTCTGACAATGTTTCTATCTGGATGTTTTGTTGTTGAAGTCTGATTTGAACTAGCAATGCTCCATGCACATCTCTCATTGAACACTGTCATGTGCTAGTCCTTCTATTCAGTCCTAATTAATATACAATTGTATTTGCCAAGAGACATTGCAGAGTATTTTTCTATTAGAAGAAAAGACTTTTGGGAGTGAGGATAGGGTGTGCGGAGGGAAATCACCAGGGCAACAAAGCAAAGGTTAATATCACCAGGGAGACTTTAAAGTTCACACGTTCTCAGTTTTTACAGCCTAATCTAAATATCTCACCCAAACCTAAGGCCTTTGTATTTTGAGATTCTCTGGCTGTAGCTCTGTCGAAGAATCAAATCTTTTATTTTAAACCTCACTTCTAGCCCTTATAGCTGCACCGAGGACTTTGAATGTATGAACCAAATATATACTGGTAAATTGGCATTTTCATATGTTTGAAGAAAACACAAAAAATTTGCTCAGAGGGGTGTGAACTGCTTTGTCTTTCCCATGGCACAAGCTCAGCTCACTATATCAATAGAAATTGAGCACTATTAGTTATTGATGATTTTAGCAAACGTACCTAATGAATCTGCTTATCCCACAATCTCAGACTCCTTCCCGTGCCACTCCAAGCACCAACAGGTACAACTATCCCATAAACAGATGACAAAACCTCCAGCTGCTCTCTGATTACTTTTACAGAGAGGTCACTGCCTGAAAGGGTGACACATCAAAATGAGAAATTTAGGTAATTCATACCGAACTCTGTTTATTGATGAAGGAAACTATTTTGTTCTCAGCAGTGAGAAATGAACTACTATAGTCATTAAATTAAGCACCAATTCTGTAGTCAGGTCCAGGCAGAGAGATGCTTGCACCATGTGGAGCCCTGTGGAAGTCATGGTTTCATTGATGTGGCTCAGATTGCAGAATCAAGCCTCTTTCAATCACCACCGCAGTTCAGTCTTACTCAAAGAGAAAATGTGTTGACTATGTGTGTAAAAAGGAATCCTCGTGATTCTACACTATTTAACTCAAATTCAAAAGGTTTCCTTTCAGTCACTGGGATGCTGCATGATTGAAATTTGATCCTATACATCATTGTTGCTACCACTATTATACATTTGTAACTAATCTCATACAAATATGTCATGTATGAGGTCAATGGAAAAATTACAAGTTGCTCAAGTGACTCTAGATTCTAACTTGTGCTGGTACTTTTCCACAAATCGCTGTTTGGGCTTTGTTTGGGACAGTAAAATTCCATCCACATGGGAGAGGTATAGAAGATCCAGGAAACATTTCTATTATGTCTTCATTTCCTCCTTCACTTCTCTGAACTGAATTTCTAACAAGGACTCTCTGAAGAAGGACTGATGAAAAATCATGGAGGGGATCCTCAAGGAATCCATTTTAAAGATTTTGGAAGAGAAGAAAAGTGATCAGGAATAGACAACATGGATTCATCAAGTTCAAATCATGCCTGCCCAAGCTTCTATGACATGGTAATTGGCTTATGGACATGGAGAAGGCAATAGGCATGATATACCTTGACTTTAGCACTGTATTCTTCCCAGCAAGTTAAAGAAGTATGGATTCAATAAATGGACTATAAAAGGTGGATAGAAAACTGGCTAGATTGTCAGCCTCAATGAGCAGTGTATTGTCTGGCTGGAAGTCAGTATCAAGTGTAGTACCCCAAGTGCCAGTTCTGTGGCTGTTTTTGTTCAACTTCTTTATTAATGACCTGGATTGTACCCTCAACAAGTTTGCAGATGACACTAAGCTATGGGTTGAGGAGGACAGGGATAGAGTCCAGAGTGACATGGACAAATTGGAGGATTGGGCCATTAATCCTTTGCAATAGACCGTCCAGTTTGGTCAATATATCAGACAGTTTGGACAATATGTCCAGTTTGAACAGTCTCTACAACAAAAGATTGATTAATGGACACAAATCAGATGTCTGAAGTAGAAACACACAGAAACCTATTGGAGAACATTTTAACTTACCAGGGCACTTATTAATGGATTTAAAGGTGGCAATTCTGTTACAAAACAATTTCAGAAATCAACTAGAGAATCTGCAGAACTAGCATTCATATGCAGATTTGATACTATCTAGAACAGTTTGAACAAGGACATGTTTTCCAGAAAAACTACACTTATGTCCACACTGCAGTCGCGTCCTTTCGACAGAAAGTCAAAAGAATGTAGAGGTTTTTCCGACAGCGGTAAACCTCTTTCTATGAGAAAGAAGCCTTTTTTCTTCTTTTTCTTTCAAAAGGTGTGTGTATGGATGGGAAAGGGGGGGGGGGAGGTTTAGAAAGAAGAGGCCTCCAGGAAAAAGCACAGGTGCTCTAGTGGCCATTTCACCCACAGTAATCACAACTTAAATGTCCAATCAATGTGGACTCTATCTTTCGAAAAAGCAGATAACTTTTTCGATGCACTTTTCTCTGTGTGGACGCTCTCTTCCAGAAAATCTTCTTCCAAAAGAAGCCTGCAGTCTAGACATAGCCAAAGTGTCAGGCACTTAGAGCATACTCTATTAGCCTAATACACTTTAACTGACAGGTGATTTTTACAAGATAATCCTGTAGATTGTTGGTGAGTTTAAAATTTACTGTCTGTGATTACTCAAGCATGCAAGCTAAGCATTAGCTTCCCATGAGGAACTGTGTAAGTAAATCTTGATAATTTGAATTTTCAGAGAGTGCAAGTACAAAAGAGGGCATGAGCACAGCTAAGTGAACCCATTTGAAAGTCATTCAAAAGCTGGTGAAAAATTGGAGTAGTAATTATTTACCTACCCTTTCTGACATCAAATTGTTTCAGGATATCTGTCAGCTTTCGCAGAGCATTTGATTTATTAACTGTTTTTCTACTGGTAGCCATCAGCCCAAATCTGATTTACTGCCTGAAAAGGGAATGGAGAAACTACACCATCATTTAAATGCACAAAAAGTTTAATATTTCTCCAGAACTAGTCATACTGCCATATCTCTATACACTGTTTGTACAAAAGTGGCAGTGAGGCAGGATGAATGAATTATCCATCAGGCTATCTTAATGTTTCACGCTGTGGGCCATCACTGTGAGAGCCTTCCATTTGAAACCAATAGCTATTATGAAGACCCTACTGGACTTTCTGATGCCTCTGCCTTTTGGGAGTCAACACTTCACTTTGGGTAGGGACATTTTTATTTATAAAAATATTTTAATTTCTTCTTCTTTTGTATGAATATAGGCACAGGGTATGATTTGTGAGTAGTAATGAGTTCTGCTTTACTGGTGATCCCAAAAGCCTCCCAGTTACTTTAGCGCCATTTAAACTCTTCTTAATTCAATAATTTAAAGAGAAGATAGTGATTGGTATGTGAACGTGACACTGTCTAATGACATGGAGATAACCTGGTGGACTGGGAAAAGCAACCTACTCTGTGTTCTTAAATACTCTTGTGCTCTTAAAGTGGTTTACAAAAAAATGAATTCTTTATCAAAAATACCATAACTTATTTATTAAACCAATTTTAAGAAACTACATTGTCTTTCCAGTGCTTTGAGTGGGAACCAGCCAGAGAATGCAAGGCTGGGGAGCCCCGCCTTGACTGGAGAACCCCCGGCTTCAGTGGGAGTAGGCAGAGAATGGGGAGCCTCCACCCTAGCCTGAGAACTCCTGGTGTCAGCTGGAACAGGCAATGAAATAAGAGCTCCTGCCCCAACTGGGGAAATCCTTGCAGCAGCGGGGCCAGGTGGCCCCAGGCCAGGGAACCCCCAGCGGGAGCAGGACTGCCTCCGGCAGTGGGGCCAGTGGCAGGTGGGCAGCTCCAACCAGGGAACCCAGGAAACTCCCAGAAGAAGCTGGTGTGGCGGCCCTGGCTGGGGAACTCCCCGGTGTTATTTGGGGAGCCCTGGCCAGAGAACCCAGGGAATACCTGGTGGCAGCAGGACCAGGCAGCAGCAGGGGAATTTTGGCCAAGGATCCCTAGGAAATCCCCAGCAGAAACAGGGCTGATGGCTCCTGAACAGGGCTGGCAGTGGCTAGGTGGCCCTGGAATAGGACCCCACTAATCCCGGTGGCAGCAGGGCCAGCAGCAGCCAGGTGCTCCTCTCTGGGACCCAGGGAACTCTGGCAGCAGTGAGAAGCAGTGGAGTGGGAGCCCCAGCCCCAGCAGGACTACCGATATTGACCGGAGTGCTCCTCTTAGTTTGAATTAGCATGTCTTCACTAGAAGACCATTAATTCAAGTCCTGAAAGATCAACAGTGGCAGCTTCGATCTTCTCTGTAGTGTAGACATACCCTGAAGAATTGCACGACCAGCTAAAATCTGGTAGTCTGATCACAGGAAAATCCTGCCCTTTCTTTAAGGAACTATGAAGGTGGGCGAGTGGCGCAGTGATTGTTTTACGTATATTCTCATGGCCAGCTTCTGGTGCTGGGCAGTGTGATTAAGTGTAACTTAATGTGTGATGGGAGGGAACCTTCATATTCTGCAGAGGAACAGGAGTAAGCATTCATCTTTCATTCATAGTACTGATCATAGCATATTCTATGGGCAGCTGACGGTACTGCCACATTCAGACAGCTTGTCAGAGACGTGATCCATTTATCAGCAGCCATAGTACCAAAGTCTCCACCTACTTACTCTCCTGAACACTAGGTTATTCTCCTGCTGCATTCATACGCCCATGTGTTTCACAAAATGTTTGCAATATTGTGCTTTCATCTGCAATACATTTCAAAATGTCATGTCGTCACTGGCAACAAAATATAGTTTAGGTATAGAATAAAATTGTGATCTGAAATTTAGTACAGCTCAGCTTTCCATAAAAAGATTTTGTTATTTTGCTAAGTATGATTCTTTCTATGAAAAACTGTTCTATGTACCTTGAAAATAAGCATTTAAATAGGATCTTCTAGAAAGTACATTTGGTGGAAATTAATACTGTTTTCTATAGTTTATTCAATACAGATTATGTTATATGATGATGACAGAAATTCTATGCATTTTAATTAACAGTGGCAATAATATTAAGCGCATTAACTACTACAGACTTAAACTCCCCAACACAGTGAACTTCTAACATGTTAAATGGCATCAGACAATTTATGTTTTAGATTGAGTAAAAGTAACAGCTGGTTTAGATAAAATAAACAAACTGCTGTTGAGTTGTAAGGCAATTTCTTCTTTTTATGTAATATGTTCAGGAAGTCATAAATATATTAATCCCAGACAATTTCAAAGTATTATATATTGCACAATGTGATGGGAATAAATAAATATTTATCAGCAGGTATATATGAAAACTGTTGATTCACTTAAGAAGCTAGGTGGAAGATTAAAACTATATAAAGCATTCTATAACAGGCTCCTTCAATGTAAGGAAATACTATTGATAATGCACCTCGAATGCAAAAAAAGCCTGAACTGAGCTTTCTATCTATATAATAAAATTGTATTGAAATTGTTTTTTTAAATATCTTGATAAATTTCAGTATCAATGCTAAATTAATTTGTTTGAACTTTTCAGGACTATCAGATAACTATTTTTGTTTGATTTCTATTGCTATTTATTAATTTTTTAAATTCTACTTGGGCTGTTGTTAGTCTCAAATGTGCACTTTAGCTAACATAAAGAGAGATAGGTGACAAATAGGATGTCAATGATTAGTTAATTAACACAGTAAAACAACTTCTGTTCAATAATCTATCATTCTCACAGCATAATCATCTGACATCAACATGGAAAAATCAAATATCCATTCTACTTACACACCATGTGGATCAATAGCTTCTTTTCATAATAAAGGTCAACATCATATTTCTTTTCACAAATTATGTAAGGTATAAGACAAACAAAGAATAATTTTCAGCTAAAACAAGTTTAGAGTGGTTTGTATTGACAGGCTAAGGAAACTCCCTTTCCACTTCACAGAAAAGGAGATGATGGGTCTGAAGAGAGACATCTAAGCAAAGATGTCTTTGATTCACTTCTCTGAAATTCATGAGCGAATTAACATTCAGGATTACTCTCAACTGTATGAGTAAGCCAAATATTTAGGGTTAATAAAAATTGCCCTGGTATATTTTTAGACTTTAAGAAGTGACCTGGATTCTCCCAGAATGTAATTTAATTAATCCTCCTCCTTTTAAATCAACCCCAAACCTCCCATTGATTTCAAAAATGGGTTAGTTAAGGCACACATAAGGTATGTCTACACTGCATTCCTCTTTCAAGACAGGAATGCAAATGCAGCCGAGAGAAATTGCAAATGAAGTGTGGATTTGAATTTTCCACACTTCATTTGCATAATGGCATCCAGGCGCTTTTTTGAAATACCCTATTTCAAAAGAACAAACTCTATGTAGGCGGGGTTATTTTGAGAAAAACCCCTTCTTTCGAAATAACCCTTAAACCTCATTTTTTAAGGAGAAAGGGTTATTTCAAAAGAAGGTTTTTTTCTCGAAATAACCCAGTCTAGGCTGCATTTGTTCTTTCGAAATAGCGCCCGGACGCCATTATGTAAAAGAAGCATGGGAAATTCAAATCCACGCTTCATTTGCAATTTTGCTTGGCTGCATTTGCATTCCTTTCTTGAAAGAGGAATGCAGTGTAGACATTCCCAAAAGGAACATTATGTTAACATACATGAAAATGGAACAAAATCCCAAATAAAATATTTCATTAATTGTGATCCTGTGTGTTTGAAACATGACTGGGTATAGCATATATATTATCAGTGTTAGACAACTTCAACAAATTTTGTACAAGTTATGTCATGTAAGGTATCAATGGAAAAGTTGTGATTTTTTAAATAAGGTTATCTTGTTAAAATCCAGTTATCATTGTATCTGAAGTTTTGAATAATGACTATATATGTGTATGCAAATACACATGTGTTTGTTTGTGGTGACTTCAAAAGCCTAGCCAGTCATAAAGTGATGACTTGTGTATTGGGAAGACTGTATACTATCAGATTGCTCACCTGTTTCTTTCAAGATATTCTTTAATAGTAGGAGATCTCTTTGTGGGCATGCTTTCTAGTCTTTTGGATTAGGCTGAGTAGCCATTCACAGGTGATTGTTCAGTTTTCCATTCCATTCAACTAATTGGATCTTCAAATATATTTTCTGCAGTTTTCATGATA
Organism: Rafetus swinhoei; assembly: GCA_019425775.1. Classification (NCBI taxonomy): domain Eukaryota; kingdom Metazoa; phylum Chordata; order Testudines; family Trionychidae; genus Rafetus; species Rafetus swinhoei. The sequence goes on from CM033449.1 coordinate 47,800,727, forward strand.
AACTGATAATTCTAGTTCTGTAAATTACTCCTCGTCCTCTCCTGTCCCTGATAGTCACAGCCTGTTTATCATTATTTTTTTCCAGCTGTGTTGAATTCTGCATACTACTCTTACCTGTTATAACAAACTGCAAGCCCTTCTCTTTCATTTTCACTTTGGTTCTGTGCATCTGTGGTACTGATGCTTTCTGAATCTGGCTGTCCAGGTACTCCTCACTCTTTCTGCTGCATCAGATTGTCAGTTCTTGTCCTTCCAAACCACAAATGTTGTCTTCCCCCAAACCCATCAACTTAAATTTAATACAGATGTTCCTTGTGGGCTCTAGTCAGGAAAGAGAAAACATGGCATATCTGTTCTGCTGCTGGCCATTATACAGGTTGGACCACACTGGTCTGGCACCCTGAGGAACTGACTGGTCCTGAATGAGGGGATTTGCTGGACCAGGTGAGATCCCTCCTCTCCTGGCGTGCTGCCACTGGGTTAGGGCTCCAGCCTGCTGCTGAAGATGGGGCTGGAGCTCCCCAGCCTCTGGAGCCAGAATAGGGCTGGAGCGGAGCTCCACAGTTGCCCCCTGGCGCCAGAGCTCCCCAGAGTGCCACCCATTTCCCCCCCCCCCACACACACACACACTGGGCTCCCAGCTGAGTTACCAGTGCCCCCTATGGAACTCCTGCCTCGCTGCCAGACCTCCCAGTTCCTGGGCTCTGTGGTCCAGGAACATCTGTGGTCCGTGCCGTACCACAGACATTGCTGGAGCAGGGAACCCCAGTTAAGGGAGGGCACAACCTGTAGTAGAACGGCACCTAGAAATAAATCTGTGTAAACTCTAACACTACTATTTGTTTGTCATTCCTATTTGCTGTAACAGGAATATGTTCACTAGTGGATTGTGAACCATTCATAAGTAGACATCCTATTCCTATAAATTGTATGTCAGTGTGAATAAAATGGAAGGAGCAATCAGCTGGTAATTAAAATGAACTCATATACAAAGCCATGAACTTGTACATTTCATTCTTTTCCATTATAGGAAAAAATTGAAGAAATTGTATTAACAGCTGCATGACTTTAGCTATAGAATTGTAGAACTTTGAGAGTTCATCTAGACCAGTCTTTATTACTAATGCAGGACTAAGTATTATCTAGACCATTCCTGACAGGTGTTTGTCTAACCTAGCATTAAAAACTCGTCCTGGAGTAAGGTGCTTTTCAATAAGAGAAAGTGAATCAGAATCCAGCCCCTTGAGAATAAGAGCTTGTCTATGCTACCACTTGAGTCAATGTAACATACATTACTGGGAGTTGTAGAAGTCATCCCCCACTCCTTGAGTGACATAAATTACGTCAACTTAAAGCAGTGTCTAAAATGCACTATGTTGATGGAGAGTACTCTACAATTGACATATAGCATCTTCGGCAGACGCAACTACATTGGCACAGCTGCATCTAGGCACCTACACTGATGTAGCAAGTTAGTAAAGACAGTAATTGCTATGCTTGGTAGCCATGAACAGTATAAGATTCCTTCACTTCAGATCAATTCAAAGGAATACTAGCTTTTGGACTGTGACAACTTTTCTTAAAGGTTCTCTTCACGAAACAGTTGATTTTAACACATGTGTCATCATGGCACACCATTCAGAGTTTTGAATGTTCATATGAAGACATTCATATATGAAATGTATACAATTAAGAGTCAAGACCTTCAAGCACTTCTGTCTATTGATATCAACAAGGGTAGACTCTGCATCTAAAATAAAAGTCAGATTCTTAGCTAGTGCAAATAGCTACTTCAGTCAAAAGAACTATACCAACATCCATCAGTTCAGCATTTCGTTCTAATTTTTTTGCTACTGTAATTCAGGCATTTAGCACAGGAATAATCATTGCTACAGTTTCCCCAGTACACAATATTACACATTGGCTTGCACAGAGTATCAATATTTGCACACATTGAGAGTAATTATAATTTAGTTTTATTGCTGAAGATAGAATATCTTTGTTTGACAGATGCACTTGTATCTGTATTTTGGAAGACATTTATTTTAACTTCAAGACTGACAAAGGAATTGCTAATGAAAAAAACCCAGCAAGGACAGAATATGGTTCAGTATATGGGAAATAAGTACACTTCTGCTTTATTTTTCTACAGTATAGTGAACATTGCTGATTATGTTATTTTTAAGAAAATAAGGTGCACAGGGTGTTGCTAGAAAGAGATACTGGTTTATTTCTATGATTAGGCGAGGGTATGTCATCATTAGTCTTAATTTGCTGAATTGATCCCATGAGGAAGAATGGCATTTTATTAACAAGTGTCCGAAGTTGCACATTGCAATGAGTTTTTTGCATCAATGTATGCAAGGATTATCAAAGACTACAAATGTGCCAATAAAGACATAGTACATGACTCTAGTGAAAAAGAAATATACACACATTACAGTAGTGGGCAGGGCAGGTTAGGAATATCGAGACTGCCACTGAGTAGACAATATGAGGTATAAACCCCAGACCAGAAGAATAAGAGGGATGAAAAGATCTGCTCCCAGTATTGGGGGGAAGAGGATATCCAGTGCTGGTCTTGCTTCATTTACAATAATTATATTATGTTGCTTACCAGTAATTCCATTTACTACATTTGTTGCTTCAGTTGGAATGTATTTTGATTGTGTAAATGAGAACAGATTGTTCACTGTATTCATGAAAAGGAAGTACACATGATATTCCCTGGTGTATATGGGACACATTGAGATGTGCTGGCATACCAAAATTCATTTTGGTACCAAAATAAGTCTTAACAGCGGAAGGGGACAAGGCTGTGTCCTAAAGCCTAGAGGAGCAAGGACTCTGTCTATACGTAATATTTTGCTTTTGCTTTTGGATTCCCTATTCTGGAAAGTCTACTGCATGTGGAATGAATCTGAGGTATTCAAACATATAGTATCCGGTGTCAGATCAAAGGTGATTAGGCATGTGCAGAGCATGGAAGTTCTATTAAATGAACCATTTTGAGATTTCAAAATTTGGCCATCTTTCAAATCAGAGTAAGTGGTAGAAGTTGCTGTATACTAAGTTCATATATACAGATAATAAACAATGTAATGATACACACATAGGTACAAAATGTAATAGAGTAAAAAGTAGAGAAATATAAGCCAAAAAGCACATTTTAGATATTCCTCAAATACAGTATTTTTGACCAAAACAAAGTCTATATAGATTCTTGGTCATCAGTGGAAGAGCTTCTGTTTACACCAATGGAGAGCTTAGCCCAAAGACTTACAGACAATATTTTTCTCTTCAGAGGAAGTTTTTTATTTCAGTTATGAGTCTAAATCTATTGAATTTATATTGGTAGCACCGATTAATATCCAACCCAGAATCTTTGCTGAAGAATCCGAAAAAACATTACGTGAAATTTTGCTATGACTCAAAGGGAGAACTTTTAAGAAGTAATTTGCATGCATAAAAATAACCTGATATCATATTAAGTGCCATGCCATGTTATGTTACTTTGCTCAAACATGATTCAGCTAATTTGACATGATCACTGCAATGAGATGTGTCACATAGGATATTAGCAATACTCGTATGATTCTGAAATTTTATTTTAGCTCTTTACTTATACATTTCTACTATTTTCCTGTCACTGAGTAATGGAGATGTTTAAAAATTACATTAATGTGCTACTTGATGTTAATATAAATACATGCCTTAAAGTATATATAGAATCCGCACAACTCCTTACAGTCAAAAGCAACAAAAATGGATACTATTTTGTGCCCTAATCTGTTACTAGGTAAATTTTTCATAAGTGCCTAGGTGATTTGGTCTGCTACATGCTACTGAAAGGAAATGAGATTTAGACTCTTAATTCATGAGGCACTTATGACAATTTTATTTGACTTCAACTGAAGAAAATATCAAAATTTGTTTTGTCAGGATTTACCACAAAAGGACAATTACGTTAAAAGAGAGCCACATAATTAATGACATCAATATTTAATGGTAAATAGGTCTTGTCAAACATCATTTCATTCTTCAGGGTGATTAAAAGTTTCTATAAAAGTAACTGTGCAGATACAATGTACTTAGCATTTTGTTAGGCACTGAATTTTTAATCACTCTTGTGTGGTACTAAATCAACACTCTACAATATCAACAAAGCAATGAATTTGCAATTGATAGAGTGGCTAACAGATCTTGAAGTAGCAGTCAATGGGAATCAATGAGTGGAATCAGTAAAAGTCTGAAGCTATTCAACATTTTCATCAATGATCTGGAGATAAAGAGAAAATGACTGCTGATAAATCTGTGAACAGAGATTTGTATAATGGTTAAAAAATCTTTGACATAGTGCAGTGATACAGAGCAATGTGGGTCACTTGGTAAACTGGGTCTATTCACACAAAATGTTTTGCTATAACTTTGCATTTGGCTGTATCTGAGAACGAAGAGTGCAGGTGACAACTACACTATGAAAATGTATCATGGAAGGGCAGCGACTCTAAAAGGGATATAAGGGTGATAAAGACAATTCAACATGAGTTTCCAGTGGGATGTAGTGGCAAAAATGCTAATGTGATCCTTTAGTGTATTAAAGACAGATCAGTGAGTAGGAGTAAAAAGATGAAATTTACCTTTGTGTACAGCATTGATGAGAACAATGGTAGAATACTGCATACAGTTCTGGTGTTCAGATTCTAAAAAGGAGGCTGAAAATTGGAGAGAGAAAATTGGAGAGAGTGCAGAAAAGAGCTACATGGTTGATCTGAGAGCTGGAGGACATGTTTATCAGTGGGATGCTTAAAGGTCAATAAGTTTAGCTTATCAAAAAAGACTGAGAGACAAATTGCAGTGTAGACATACCTCCACACATAGAAAATATTCTAAGTTAGTGGGAAAAGGTATAACAAGAACCAGTGGCTGGAAGCTGAATCTAGAGAAGTCCAAAGTGGAATTTAGGCCCAAGTTTTTAACAAAAAGGGTGACTTAGCATTGGGACAAACCATGTAGGAAGTGATAGATTCTTCATCTCCTGGAATCTTCAGATCAAAATCGGAAGCTTTTCCAGAAGATAGATTTTACTCAAATACAAGTTATTGTGATTGGTACAGGTTAACTGGTTGAAATGTAATGCCCTATATTATATAGGACGTCACACTAGAGGACTTTATTATCTTAATCTTAAATTTGGTTAAACTATCTGCTTCTAAATCTTTATCTTCTTTGACTTTGACATCCTTGGATCTTGGGAATGTGTTTCCTATTAATTTGTGCAGCACCAGACACAGCAAGGCTTCCATCTTGATTGGTGCCTCTGGTACTCCTATACTGCAAAAATAGCCACAAGAATAATCAGAATAAGACAGTATGTATTTCCAAATGTACCAAAAAATGGAAAAAGACCATTCTTTATATCAGCTAAGAATTTCAAAAGTAACATTGTAAAAAGGAGATGAAGTTACAGAAAACAAATATTTACCTCTTTTGAGGAAACACTTTACACTGAGGGGCAATGGCAGATCACGTACATGGGCAATTTGATTAGACTGCATATATGCATATTGCTGTATTGCTAAACTCTGTGAAAGTATAGGATAATTAGATGCTTCCTGATATGTCCATATGCCTGAAATAATCACTGATGGATTTTGGCCTTTACTTTTATGTACTGTTCATATGTTTTATGGTACTTTCTGAATAGTTAATCAGATACTATACAATTCTATAATCTGGCAGCAAAAGTATAATAAGATTCAGTGGTGAGAAGGTGAATCTTGAGGAAAATACTAATTCTAAAAGTGTCAGCATTTTAATTTAACCATTGGAAAAATGTATCATTAGATGTGGTAAATTTTCGATTACCCAAATTAATTTAAAATAAGACAATCACTTGCAATGATATGTCCAGTTGAATTGCAATGAAGGAGTTACTGGGTAAAAATCTATGGCCTGTGCTATGTTGAAAGCTGTAGCAGATAATCATAATAGTAATTTCTTGCGTTAAAATCTGTGGCTGAAATCCTGGCCCCATTGAAGTTAATGGGCATTGTGAATTTATGAATTCCTCCTACAGCACAATTCTCACTTTCTATTCCCTAGTTCTCCAGTGCTTTGCCCTGCAAAAAAAAGGAAGTGTTAACATCATCAAAAGAGAATAAGAGTGCTGACACGCTCATATACATTTTTTAAAAGGGTAAAGCCATGGAGAACTAGACAATTATTTTTGTGCACCAGGATTATTTGTCCTATGGCATTTCCTCTTGTGCTTCAGAGTCAAGGAATTCATTATTCTTTTAGAACATTACATTGTCCACAATTTTAAACAAAAGAGAGATCTCTCAGCTCTTTACTTTAGAATTCTAGAAACACATCTCCAGCCTCTTGCTTTGTTGTTCCTTAATCATTCAGTGGCATATAAGTATGTTAAGTGTGTATAAAATTCTGCAATGAATATTAAGGTAGTACTATGTTGAAAAAGCCAATAATTTATTAATTGACCATTATATCTATATACTCTCCTACCCCCATCCTCCAGATAAAATTAAGCATGTCTGCTTTCTGGTTTATTGCGCACTTAAGATCTGATCTGAAATCCATGGTAATTATAGGAAAGACTCCCACCAACTTCAGTGGATCAGGCCCACTGACAGCAATCCTGCATTGAATTAGTCTGTGTACCCCTGTGTAGATCTGCAATGAATTGTGGATTGTGATTGGTGTGGTAAAAGCGAAGACTACAACAGGGTTCAAAAAAGAACTAGATACATTCATGGAGGATAGGTTCATTAATGCTATTAACCAGGATGGGTAGGGATGCAAAACTACCGGTATACTCTGAAGCATCCCAACTCTTTGTTTGCCAGAAGCTGGGAATAGGCAACAGGGGATGAATCATTTGATAATTGCACATTCTGTTCACTCCATCTGAAGCACCTGGCATCAGCCACTGTTGGAAGACAGGATGCTGGGAAAGCTGTTCCATTGTTCTGACCCAGGATGGCCTTTCTTATGAATTCAATGTGGCTCTGTGTGAGTGGAGCTCTGGGTGTATAAAGCTCAGAGCAGGAGTTGATCTGGACCTAGAATATTCATAAAATTCTAGCTGAATTGAATATCAACTAAAAGAATTGTGTGAATAGCAACATAATGAATGAGCTTGCCATAAATAATTCAACTTTTTTTCTCTGAAGGAGCCAATACTGCATGAATAAATTATTCATCTAATACTAAAGCTGTTTGAATAAAAAATATTAGTTGGATAAACTATATGGGAAAATGGCTCAAAATGTAGTAGTAGGTCAATAATTTGAGTAGTTCTACCAACCAAATAACTTCATTAATAGAACCAGGGAGATATCAAAATTGAACATGTGTAAATATTCATTCATATATAAATTATTCACTCATATATACTTGTGTATATATACACTGTATTTGCTTGCATTTGTGCAGGTGTAACACTGCACTTCAACAGAGGACACCTCATAGCTATTTTTGATAGTCTAGTGATGCATCTCAGGTTCCAAATGAGATTCAAAGCCCAACTGTGGTAGGCAATGTACAAACACACAGTAAGAGCCAGTCCCTGCACAAGAAAGCTTACAGTCTACATAGACAAGACAGACAAGGTTTGGGAGGAGGTCAGAGGCAGAAGAACTGGGACTAGAACTCTCCCAAGCAACACACTCATTCCCTAGCTATTAAACCATTCTGCTTTTTCTTCTTCCTCCTCATTTCTGGAGTGCTTGGTACTTCATTCACCAGGAGAAAAAAGTCCTCAGGTGAGCTGACAGCATTGGTGGGCATCTAGGTGCTGGAACTAGGGTACAGTAAGTGTCATAGACTCCCCGGCTTGAAGTAGTTTCCATTATATCCAGGGTTTACAGTTTACTTCAATAGTTTTCATCACAAAAGAGTAAAGAAGTCTCAATCCACATCCAGATCAGATCCTGGCAAATCTGTAGCATACTGCAAGCATTAGCTCAGGGAAACCTTCACTAGCTTTTCTCTAGGACACAGACCTCCAGCCAAGTCACTTTGTTCTCCCCTTTGGGTAACAGTCTCTCTTGACCAGCTGTCAGTTTCGCATTGCCGACATTGTTGTGCCACATTTCAGCGGGTGGCCGGTGAGGTCAACCTTCTATATTGGATTCCAGCACAGGAACCTTATAACAAGCAGTCAAGGTCTGCCCCATCCTACCCTTTGCTGTTATTTCCCCTGGACTTCTCCTTAAATAGCCCTGCTAGATTTCTTTTTCCTACAACATCTCTGGGGTAGGGTTGCCAGGTGTTCAGTATTGGCCTGGACAGTCCGGTATTTGCGGCCTCTGTCTGGCAAAAAACCCAGAAAACACTGGACATTCCCTTTTCCTCGGATGGAAGGCCGCTTGGGACAATCTTCCCCTGCCACATCTGGCAGGGGTGGGAGGAGCGGGGGGATTTAAAGGCGCAGTGTGTCTTTTTTCTTGGGGGGGGGCGGGTTTTTTGGTCTACAACTTTGGTCCCCTGTGTTTTTTTGTTGTTGTTTTTGTTTTTTTGTTCAACCAATTTTTTTCCTGCCATTAATCAGTATTTTATGTGAAAGTATCTGACAACCCTACTCATGATCCTTTTTTTTTATGGCTAGAACTTCAGATTTTATTCTCTGTCATTAGATCTCACATCCTATTCTCACTTCTCCCAGAGAACGCAGGTTTTCTTCCTGCAGCCTCTTTCTGCTGCTAAATTTCTAGGCTTTATAATCCAACATACTCTGGCTCAGTGGTGCTTCTTGTTCAGTTAAGCCTGGCTGCCCCTCCAGGTGCAGCCGGATAACCTAATTAGCCCCTCAGGCCTATTTCAGCCCCTTAAGGGCCTATGTGGAGTACGAACTCCATCACAGGGGAATAAAAATAATGACTTCAAATAGCTGAGAAAAGACACAGGATTGGGGTTATTTCTGGGTTTATCCAAATAAATCTTCAAAACCATATGGGATCTACCAGTCTCTGCTGAACCCTGCAAGATGAGTCATGTCATTCCCTAGCTACTGTGTTTTGACTTATTCCTGACTCCCTTGTATTGAATATTAATAACCACTAATCATATGTTAAACTTTGATTAAAAATACAAATAATACCTTTTTATAAGCTTTCCTTCCACTATGATGATTGTTATTTGTAAAGTTTTCCAAACTGCACCATGTAGTAGATATTTTTTGTCTTCCTGCATTTCTTCTACTGTTTCACTCCCTTACAGCAGCATTGTGCTGTTCCAGATTTTAATAGCACTCCACCTACTTTGTGCCATTTTTAATGTCAGCTTTATTTGATAAGTATTATTATTAGAAGATTTGTTGTGCCCTGATTTTAGCTTGTTAAGAAAAAGGGCTTTACTATAGGGTATCTTTTAAATATAATTTCACTCTAAATTAACTCTTCAACATGAGGCTACATCTACACTGGAATAGAACTATGCTGGTTGCACTCAATTGTTAAATAAATGGTCACTGGCTCCATTTAAAAGCCATGTTATAAAATCATATAAATTGTGAGTTAGCACTGTTTTGCCATAGTTACGCCTACTCTGTACTGCCCAGGAAACTGAATACTGAACAGTATTAGTAGGAACGTGCCACTGGGTAAGCTGCCCCTTTAAGGGGGCTAGCACTCAGCCTTACCTGTGCCAGGTTTAACCCTCCTTTGCAGATGGAAGAAATAAGTACAAGAGGCATGTGATAACAGGAGCATGTGACAGAACCAGGCCTGCTGGGAGATATAAGTGCAACTTATGCTCACTCAGATGAGAGATTCATAAGAGTGCAGGCTGCTTCATGCAGTGATTTTCTTTGTACTCCTATGCAGATGCTCTGGGGAGTATAAGCAGGCAGGGACTAGAAGCCAAGGAGTAAGGCTGGGATGGGGTCAAGTCTCCAGTGAGGAAAGCCTCAAACTGGACAGGATTGCAAGCCCTGCTCCAAGGGTTGTGAAACAATTAAGATTTGTGCTGTTTTGAACCTTATGTTAATAAACTAGGCTCTGAAATAAGAATGGTTCATGAGAACACATCCTTAACTAACTGGGACATGAAGCAGAAACTGAGTCTGTAGCAAAGTTTGAAGCTAGGTCAGCTAATCCGGGCTATAGAGCAATTTGCAGAATGGGATTAACAACTGGTGTGTGAATATAGTTTTACCCCAATATAAAGCGAAAGAGGAAAAAAGGAAATAATGGGGGTGACTTCGTCACCAAATAGTCTGCAAAAGGGACAAAGCTTTTATCCTAAATAAAGGCATAATTTAAAACACAACATTATAATGCCAACTATAGGGTTATTGTCCAAAAGGAAATTTATTATCCTTTTTTTTCTCTTTACTACTCATTCCTGAAGAAGGTTTGAATCAAGATGATCAACATATACCAATATTAAACATCAGTGAAATATGCATAAATAGTATTCCTTCTACCTACCCAGTCAATTTAAATTCTTTGCAAGTACAATTTTAACCAAGTATGAGGAGTAAACACAGAGGACTTTTCATATCCACATTTCTCTTAACTGTTTGCTAAGGTGAATGGAGAATCGTTATCCCCATTTTACAGATGGTGCAGAGAAATAAAAGGAAACATTTCCAGGCTGGAGTGTTGGAAATCAGCATATACATTTGAGTGGCCTGTGTTTCTACAGCTGACCCAGTGTTTCTACAGCTGTCTTTGGAAACACTGGATCAGACTGTTCTTAGGGTTTTTTTTAAATTCAATTAGTTTGTGGCAAGCACCAGTCTGAATCTGTCCCCGTACTAGTTCCATTTTAAAAAGGAGTAGTTCAAAATGCATTAATGAGCTGTAAATACAGAATTAGTTTGTGGCAGACTAACGTGGGTATACTCAAACCCCAGCTTGCTGCAACCTAAATGGTTGTTTATAATTTTATGCTGGTGCAGCTGCATTGACTTTATTGGTAATACTCCTGATTTACAGTGGTATAAATCACAGCAGAATCAGGTCTCAAAGTTAGTTTTATTAAATTAAAAAATGCTTGTAAAGTTATCAGCTAGATATTGAAAGAGTATTCAGTTACACCTGCATATGTATTCTTAGCACAATATGTTGTATAAGCTGTTGCTTTATTTTTCCATGCTTGTTTTCAACACAGTTCCTGAGTGCCAAAACCCAGTTTTTCCTCCTTTATATTTATCTTCTGCTTGCCCTAGAGGACATTGCTGAATTAGAAACAGAATTATGCTATTTACTTGTATCCCTTAGGGACTGAACTATCAACAACTCACTGCATTCAGAAATCTTTACAGCTGTGAGTCAGTGATGACCTTTTCTAAGATGGACTAAGGGCTCCAGCAGAGAATGAATCTGTCCTTGCATTGTGAACCAAACTTTTTTCACTTTGATCCTTTGTGACATTTCTCACTTGGATTATGGTTTTATTTGTGACATGCTGTGGCAATAAGATTTCATGTAGCACTAATAAAATACAATACTTGGCATCTAATAATTATTATTTTCATCTTGTACTGTACTTCCTGTGAAGACTATACAAATGGAGTTAATTGGTTCCCATTGCATTGAGCCAAACCCTTAGCTTCTTCAGCCAGAATTGATTCAAGTTTCACCACAGCAAGGACTAAGTAACAACTGCATGAGGAGTTGAGAACACGGTTCATAATCTACTAGGAAAAACAATTTTAACCATTATGAAGACCACCTTTCCAATCTGGCTTGTCTGGAGGTATCATTCTATACATGGGTTCGGTTTTACCTGCATGAGAGCTCAAGTCAAGACAAGGTGGATGTGGGTTGCAACAAGGAGCTGGTTTCAATGCCCTGATCCTCTCATCTGTTTGTAGCCTTGAGGCCATGTAAAGCTGTTGGTAGGCATCTCTAAGTTTTGCTTTCACTTACATAGGGTCCTTAATGGATCCCATATCAATGGAGGACTGGTATAGTAGAATATTGCCTCAGTATGCCCCATCTCTTCCCAATACAGACTGTACATAAGCTGCATTATGGCTATACAATGTTTGGGGAACTCTGATGCCAGGGTAATTAATTGCTGGGGATTTGCAGACAGGTGATGGATGCTTTTAAAACACCCAATAGGCGCTAAAGGCCTGAGCACAGCAGAGAATCTGATGTATGGTTATTTTCATTGATAATGAATTCCTTCCTCAGAGCAAGATTGTGCCAACCTCATTCACTTTTGAGTATCCCCTTTGAAATCTACCGGCCTGTTTGTGAATCATAGAACTGGAAGACACCTGAACAAGTCATCTTGTACAATTCCCTTTGCTAAGTAATAACCAGACCATCCATGATAGATATTTTTCTAACCTGCCCTTAAAAACATCCAGTGATGAAAATTCCACAACCTTCCTAAGCAATTTGTTCCAGTGAAGTATGTTAAGGGCTCCATGGAAGAGTTGCACAGAGGAAGCTATTTGTGATACACAACGGCTGCGTCTAGACTGGCAAGTTTTTCCGCAAAAGCAACCACTTTTGCGGAAAAACTTGCCAGGTGTCTACACTGGCCGTTTGAATTTGCGCAAGAACACTGACGATCTAATGTAAGATTGTCAGTGTTCTTGCGCAAATACTATGATGCTCCCGCTTAGGGATAAGCCCTCTTGCGCAAAATGTATTTGCACAAGAGGGCCAGTGTAGACAGGGGAGGACTGTTTTGCACAAAAAAGCCCCGATGGCGAAAATGGCGATCGGGGCTTTCTTGTGCAAAACCGCGTCTAGATTGGCACGGATGCTTTTCCGCAAAAAGTGCTTTTGCGCAAAAGCATCCGTGCCAATCTAGACGCTCTTTTCCACAAATGCTTTTAATGGAAAAACTTTTCCGTTAAAAGCATTTGCGGAAAATCATGCCAGTCTAGACGTAGCCACCATGTTCTGCTGGTCCTGCAAAACCCAGGAACTATGCTGGGTCTTCTCCAGATTAATTTACTGGCTCCTTATCTGTTAATTCTTAATTATATGCAAACACATACAATTTGCTGTTATCTGGCCCAATGAAATCAGTGGAACTGCTCACAGATCAGAAATTTGTTCAACATGGTTTTACTGAAAGGTGATAAAATCTGACCCTACAATAAATCATTCATTTTCCCCTTAAAAAGATATTGTCACTTTAAGAATGACACAAGAAGTGAAGTGAGAAATCTGGGAGACAGGCACTGGAGGTATGCATTACCATAGCAGTTGAATAAAACAGCTGTGATTTAAAAAGCCTTTATAACACCATCTGTGGACAGGACTTTTAGGAATAATTTGTCCATGCAACTACTTAATGCATAAAGCTTGCCTTTATTTGTGTTAATAGGTAACTGTGCATGCAAAATGGTTATTTCTATGAATAGACAGATCTGCTATTACTAGGTTGGCACATGGAAATGTAATGTTGGTACACTTAAGGGTTGGGTGTATGAAAGCTTTACATGTGCATTTCAAAAAGTGACTCACGTAGTTTATAGAACATAATTTGTATCGATTTACTGTAGAAATGTCCAAACTTTATCCAATTTCAGGTCATGCTCCCATAATAATGCAAAGCTGCAAGATTTGTAAGTTTACCCAGTTCAAGAGTGAATTGGTAATTAGCCAGTTACCTGAGAGTTGAACCTAATTTGCATAAATGAGTTAATCATACACGTCTTTGTCTGTAATATAGAGGCATGGAGTATTGAGATTACACTTTCCAGCATGCAATTATCTCACTTGATCTTAATGCCCAGGCCTCTCTATTCCTTTCTGAAACTGAAAAGTGTTTTTTAATTTTTTTTTGGCAACAAATGAAATTCTACAAGCCAGTTCTCTTAAGCTGAAATTAACTGATTTTTTTTTGAAGATGGATTCACAATTTGATTATGAATGACTTATACTCAGAGTATTTCTACTCTCATCACTCTACTGGAGCCTGATGGTAAGAAATGAGATATAAGAGGCAATGGATTTCTAGTCAATTATGGATCAGGAAATAGATGTTGGCACTTGAAGTGTTTTCTTAATAACACGGCATTGAATTTATATATGGAAATAAAGAAAAAATCCACATAGATTGAATGGACATTTATTGCATGAGTATTAAAGCATTGACAGCCGGTCTGTAAACTTCATCATATATTGTCAAGAAATCTACAAAATTTCTTTATATAGATTGCTGTATTTCACGTGAATTTAAAATACAGTAATGTATTCAAATGTTTTCAAAAGGTTTGTTCATATTCAGCTGATAGAGAGCATTCTTTATTGACATTATATCCAGAGTTAGATGAAAGACGGGTTACTATTAGGGAAGAAAAATCACATTTTAGAGGTTATTTCTGTAAGAACATATAGCTTCCAGGCATTCCACTTCTTAAGAAAGGGTTATTATACTCACCTTATTGTATCTGACCTCTTTGAACTGAGCTGTCATTAGTGATCATAAATGGAGAATATTAATGAGAACTTGCCAAACCATTCTGAATGTGACAATTTTTTTCCAATGAGAGCATAATATTCTAAGAACAATTTGCAAATGCATTCCTAAAACATAATAGCATATTTTCTTACCTGTCCCTACACAGAACAACATAAAGAATCAAAAGTGCTTTACTTTGATATCATTGACTTTACAAAGACTGAACCTTGGGTGACAGCATGCAAATTACCAAAAGTTGATGAATTATTGGTGAAACTAGAGTTGAAGAAAGACATCTACTTTTAGTCTGTCAAGCTTGGAACAAGAAATATAGTTAATGGATCGACCTTCATATTCTTACACAGGTTAAACCTCTCTAGTCCAGCACCCTTGGGACCTGACCGGTTACAAACAAAATAATTTTCTGGACCACAGGAGGTCAATATTGTCTAGCAACATTACCACACTTCCACTGCTTGCTGTGCTGCTAGAGGACATTTAGAGTCAAATTAGAGCTAAATAACAGCACAGAACACTGAGAGTTAGGACTGGTGGCTGTAAATAAACTTTATGGGACCGTGGGAAACATAGCCACACCCATGAAAAGTGAACATCTGGCTAACTAAAATAATTACGGATGATGGATGTTTCTGGATGAGATTCTGGATTAGAGAGGTTCAACCTATACTAAAGATTTTAGCATAAATTACCTCTTATGATTTTTGACACTGTGGTTCCTGAAACTTTTGTTTTCTGAATGCAATTATACACTATATCAGTAGTTACTAGCAAGACAAATTTTCTATAGTAAGAATAAATGTTACTGTTTAACTTAGGAGGCATGTTGGCAACATGCTGTTTTCTGCTTGGTAGACAATTTCTTCATTCTCCAGAGAAACTGGTCACCCAAATTGACATGGCAATTTTCTGTCTGGGTAACCAAGGACAACTTATTTTGAGCACAGCATGACATTTCAATGCTCATTAGTTTTTAAAAAGGATAATCTGAAATAAAATCACCTAATGTTTGGCATTAGCAAATTTCTGATGGCTATTGGCAATGTGTCTTTATTTTATTCTCTTCTTAATTCCAGATAAATTAAGACATCTACTGAAAATAATCATAATATAAAGCACTTTTGCACACATTTATACCTCAGGCAGTAAACTCAGAACACCATTTATCTGTGTATTGTCTAGAAAAAAACTGCAGCATGGACAACACCCTAATGAGTTCTCTTGATAGTTTTTAGGACAGCATGGAGCCAGATACTATGCCTAGGAGTAAAGGACACACAACCTTATTTTACTGCATTTTGGGGGGTCAGAATTGGGCACAATGAAATAACATTTTAAATTCTTACTGCTGAGGGAAATTACTGGAATGGAGTCAGATGCAGCAGAGATCAGATAATAATTAATTATATTAGGCCTTGAGATTCAAAAAGGTAAACCTTTATAACTGTCAATATCTCATGCAAAATATATAAAATAAAGGAAGTTCTCAAGCAGAATATTTTCTTTTACTTTACCTGTGTGTCCATTTTGATTATTATTGGTGGGCATACGTTTTTGTTGGTTTATGTGTGTGTGTGTGGTGAAATCAGCATTTAGCAATAAAAATCATGCTTTCAAGCCCAATCATAACCTATCGGCTGTGTCTACACTGGCACCCTTTTTCGGAAAAGGGATGCTAATGAGACACAGCGCAATTGCAAATCCGCGGGGGATTTAAATATCCCCGCGGCATTTGTTACATAACTGCCGCTTTTTCCGGCTCGGGGTTTTGCGAGAAAAGCGCCAGTCAGACGCGATCTTGCGGAAAATAAACCCTTTTCCGCAAGATCTCTTATTCCTAGACTGGCGCTTTTCTCCCGAGCCGGAAAAAAGCGGCAGCCATGTAAATGCAAATGCCGCGGGGGATATTTAAATCCCACGCGGATTTGCAATTGCGCTGTGTCTCATTAGCATCCCTTTTCCGAAAAAGGGTGCCAGTGTAGACACAGCCATCCAGTTTTCATATCACAGTTACAACAGATTATAAGGAAGGAGGAATTTGTCATAATAACAATAAATCAGGCTCTAAGGGTGCCTCTACACAGCACTCTAAACTCAAAATAAGATATGCAACTTGCGCTACGCAAATTGTGTATCTTATTTCAATTCTATTTCAAAATAGCTTATTTTGAAATTTGGTGCATTTATGCAGTGCCAAAATTCAAAATAACATGCTATTTTGAGACATCTCTTAACCCTCGAGGGTGGAACAAGGGTTACAGGGATGCCAAAATAGCGTGCCCGTTCTTTCGAAAAATATTTCGAAATAACAGGTAGCTTGTTAAGATGCACGGTAGCTATTTTGGGATACTTCTGGTATCCCAAAATAGCTGCACAGTGTAGACATAGCCTATGAGACAAATTTAATAATAGCATAAGTGTTACAATCTATTATTTTAAAAACAAATTGTACTGCTGACAAAAAACGAATCAAACTAATTTGCATATGCAGGGATCTCTTGATCCTGCTAATAGGAAGAAAGATCAGTGCAGATGGGATTGAACTAGAGAACGTAGAGAAGTTCACGTATTTGTGGAACAACATGACGTATGATCTAGACTGTAAGAAGGAAATAGTGACTAGAATAGCAAAAGCAAGAGTGAGTTTGAAGGAGATGGATAAGATCTGGAAAAGTAAAGTGATTAGCTTAGGAATGAAGCTGAGCATCTTGAAAACATGTGTATTTAGCAGCATTTTGTACGGCTGTGAGACATGGGTGATAACGAAATATTTGAAGAGAAGGATATTGGTGTTTGAGATGAGTTGTTATAGAAAGATCCTGAGAATAGGATGGATGCAGAAGGTCACCCATGAGGAATTATATAGGAAGATACAGCCAAAAGAGAACCTACTGCAGAAGGTTATCCAATGGAAGTTACTGGGCATATCTGCAGAATGAACGACGAGTGAAAAGTTAAGACCCTGGTATTTGGCATAATTGATGATCTGAATAGGAGAGGCAGACCCCACAGAGAATGGGTAGATGATATAGTACATTGATGTGGAGGAAGGAAATAGTGAGGGAGACATCAGACACCAACGGGCGTTGAGCCCGTGATTGTTGTTGTTGATGATTATGATGATAGGGGCATATCTGCCTGCATGACAAGAGTTTACCTAGAAACTTGGGAACACTTTACAGTGTAACTTTAATCATCAACATCATCACTTGATGGCAAAGCATCTTTGTAGACATGGGAAATGGACATTCATTCCTGTTCATAGCTTATTATTTCATCAAGTCCAGCCTAGTCACATCCTGCTTATGGTGTTTCACCAATCCATCAGTGTTGGATTGATAGTGGTTGTGTTTGCACATGCCTTTGTGCTGGCATACAGTGGTTTATAGGACCAACTCTCTGATGGTGAAAGAAGGTGGCTCATTTTTCGGGAAACTGAGGTTGCAAATAACATTAAGGAATAAGATGGGGGTGGGGGCTGAACTAACTGTATGTAGTAGAAGAAAAACTGTGAGTTCATATTGGAGCAGACAGAGCTTGCTTGGTCTTTTCAGGAATGTCTGCTTAGGGCAAGGAAAACCATGATTTCAAATTCAAGCTCATTAGCTTTGGAAGGCAAGCAGAAAAGAGTGGAACTGCTGATACCTGTTCCTACAAGGTTAATAGGCTATGATGTGGCATGTGCATGAGCTGGATAGCATGGACATGCCTAGCAAGCCATCACATATGAAACTCACTTGTTATAGAAACAATGCAGCAAACCAAGCTGTAATTTTAAAGCATTCTTGAAATTTCTGATGGCTTACTATAAGTCACAGCAGATGTATCTGTTTATTCAGATGATGCTTTAGGATAAAAGGCAAGTTCAATAGTACATTATTCTTCCTTATAATAGCTATTGCCAATCTTTATCATGCTGCAATACTCATTTTTGTGAGCGATGTCTCTAGTGTCTTCCTTTATGTGATTCCTCTTCGATTTTATATCAGGTTAGCAAGTCTTCTAGCTTTGAGCTATTGGGTCTGAACAGCTTGATATTGACATCCTTTTTAATGGCGTAAAATAGGCAAACAAAATAAATGTGCATTCTCAAAACACAGATTGTGCAAGCAAGCTCTCAGAAGTTGGACATTCCATCTCTCTTTATATTTATTCTGAAAAGCAAGAAACTTACATTCAAATATGGGAGGCAGCGTGGCTTAAGAAGAGGACACTAGAATGGGAATCAGGGGGCCTAGATTCTATTCCCAGGTATATCACTGAACTGCTGGGTGACATTTGGCAAATTACTTCATCTCTGTTTTTCTTTCTGTTCTGTTCAAACTTAGACACTGAAGTTGGATTAAAACCAGAAAAGACTCTTGATGGATGGTTTCAGCACAGTGCCACTTTATTTTCTAGAATTCAGAGTACCATAAAAAACAAACAACCCCCCCCCACACCCCTCCCACACACACACATGCAGCAAACCCCCCCCTACACTCCATGTCTACACTAGGAAAGTATTTCAAAATTAGTAAATTCAACATAATAACTCCCAATTTAACATAATCGAACTATGGTGTCCACACTATGGGGAAACCTCAAAATTAGTCCAAGACAGGGTCCATTAATGTGGATGAGCTACCTTAGATTTAGTCCCAGAAAGCACTGGGGAGTAATTAGTTCAAATTACTCTGGGGAGTAATTCTTTTGAAATAGTGGCACCAGAGCATCCATACTACCATTATTTCGAAATAACTATTTAGGAATTAGTCTTACTCCTGATGAAAAGCAGCAGTACCGATTTCAAATTAAGAACCCCATTATTTTGAAATAATGGGCTTGGTAGTGTGGATGTAGTGTTTATACATTTGAGCTTGGGGCGGGAGCGGGTATATCAAAATAAAGTCCTAATGTAGACCACAGCTAAAACACTACTCATGCCACCTTGCTTTCAGCTGGCTTTTTTTCAGACTGACTGCATGTTTTCCTGCATAGTTTCCTAGCCTTCATGCAGGACAAGACCCCATCCCCACTCTTAAAATGTTTCTGATTCTAGCATAGTTGTCAAAACACCAGTCCTCCCCAGTAAAATCAATAATTAATACATTCAATAATTAAAAAAAACCACAAGTTTAGTCTTAAGGAAAATCTGTGATTTCCTCATGACTTGTGGTGCCTGTCAGGGACAGAAAGAGACACCTAGGTCTGTCCTTCTCCTGATATTGATACTGTCTGAATCACCCTCTACAGGAGTAATCTTGCTCACCTTCTCTTGACTACCATCTCCTAGCACTAACACTTCCTCTTCCTCTGGCCAAAAAAAATCTGTAAGTATTTCTTCTGACAATAGGACCCACATCCTGTAAGCCATACTGGGATTTTATCAGGCAACAGTTGATTCATGTGCCTCTTTATTGGCTCCCCTTTTACCTCTGTTGAATAAGTCACTGGTATCTTCTTTACAACACCTTTTTCCTGTTTCATCCATCCCCTTAACTTTATACCAATCAAAGTAGTCAGAACAATCTGGGAGTCTTAGGTTGTAGGTTTTTCACTTATGTTCTCTTTCACTGAGTGCTAGTTTAAGTCTGGTTGAAGTAAATAAAACCCAAAGAAGCTTAATTAACTGGCATTTCTGTTATCTCCCAATACAAATCTTCAGTTTAGTAACTAGGACTGGTATACTGCCCAGCACATTATGCAATGGCATATTCTGAACTCTATGTTTATGCAAAAGAGGCAGAAAGACAAGTCAGCAAGCTGAAATCAGGGATGTAGTCAAAAGAGTTTCCAGGATGTATCACAGGGTCATTACAAATTTAGCCCCATCTCCTACACCTTCTACATTTGCAATGACAAGTGATGTTGATAATGACGACTCTGAGGCACTGCAAGATTCCAAAGTGCCTTCTGAATCACCAAAGATTAAATAATGTGCAGTACAGTTTTAGTGTTGTGTATTTTTACTGATCTATGCCATGTGTTACCCATAGTGATATGTAGTGTTATAAGATAACCTACTGTATAGAAAATATTACATAAGTGCTTCAAGAAATCAACCACTCTGTAGTGAAGTAAAGGTTGAAACTCTCTTGTGTAGGTCTCTCTGGTCTGGCCCAGGATGTTGCTAGACCAGAGAGCCCCAGCCACAGAAATTGAGAACATCTGGAAGTGGAGCCAGTCTGGTTGGTGGCAGCCTGCAGGGCCAGTGATCTGGGAGCTGGGGAACCCTGCGAGCAGCTGCCACTGGGGAACCCAGGAAGCAGTCTGGGGGCATCAGACGGCAGGTGGGCTGGAAGAGGTCAGACCTCCGGGTTCTCCTGGCGCATCAGCTAGGAAGGGAGCCCTGGGAGGGCCCGGATGCCTCACCTCCCCTGGTCCAGCAAATTCCCTTGTTTGGTACTACTTCGGTTCCAAGAGTGCCGGATCAGGGAGGTACTATGTATGATCGGTGAGTACCTGTATACTATTTTATACTTTGTTTATTTCATTGTATTCTAATCCTTTGAAAAGTGGTATTCCACTGATGAAGTGTAACTCTCAGTTGACGAGAATATTCAAGAGGCATCCCCCTCTTTCCCAACGTGCTGAATAATAGAGCTTTTACTGTACTATGTAGCAATTCCATTGGAGTCTTCTGAGTTGCAGACTATGAGATATACCTATAGGCTCTGGATTCTAATGTATCAATAGGCAGGAACTGTACACTTTCCTTTTGCTTCCTGAAGACATGTATCCTTTTCTGTTCAAACCCAATTAATATTTTTCCATAATGCAGCAGACATCAGACTGACTGATGCTGATGAATTTGGAATGAATATTTCATAGTTAACATAGGCAGAAATGATCTAAAACTCTGAGACATACTGTGGCATGGAGGCATAATGGCTTTTTGTCTTCTCTTTTCATGGCTGTGCCTCTGTTGCGACTATACAGTATCCTAAGAAAGAAAACTAATTTTGAAATAAAAGCTCATTTGTTTTTTTTCAGAATATCATTTTAGAACATCTTCTAATTTGTTTTTTTTTAAGTTCCTCTGAATTCAGCCAAGTTACTAATATGTCAGCCAAATAACAGACAACCCCATTTACCCCCTGCGGAAGCTGATCCATTATTTTTTGGAAACACAGCAGTGTACTGGCTACTTCCTAGATCTTTCATACCTAATTACACACTTGTGTGTGTTCACTGTCATAAATTGTTTTGAATCTGGCTCCAAACAGAAACTGCTGCTAGAGTCAGGACAGTTCTAGTTTGTTAAATGTCACTCATTCGGCCATTTTCCAAATAGACCTTGCAATTTAAGAACTGGATGTTTGTCCACTTCCAGCCAGGGCTTTGTGATGATTTTGTAGTTCTCCCGCCTCCACCCCACCTCCAGAACTCACCATTTGGCATACGCACAACTGGTACACTCACGCACTGAACTCCACAGGGGAAATGATGCCCTGCTTTTCCAGTTTATCAATTGCTTTGGACTTTTGCAGAGCACATTGCACAAGTCTTCAGGAATTTAGGAATGGCTTGACAGTCACACAGCCTCACTATTATGCCTTTTAAGAAACCCTTGTCACTACTAAATACCCTTTTGTATTATTTTAGTTCTTCTGCTTGGTCTGGCATCCAACTTAAGCTTTTATAGCCAGTAACTGCCCTTAGTTCAGGACCCATTTCTTTCATTTATAATTAACTCTAATGATAAACACATATATTTATAGATTAAAGACAGAGGACCTGCCTGATATTCCTGTCTGCCCCTTATTGGAATTCTGCAAAAGCATGTTACTTCTAACTCTTACCTCAGGGAATGGTTTTTGTAAAGTCCCCCAGATATCATGCATGCTGCTACTCCAGTATCTATTTTTATTTGCAGTATCTCATCATCTACCCTTCCATTAACAAAATAAGTGGATAATATCTGATCATTTTCTACCACATACACTTCTGTGACATAGTACATCTCCCACATTCTTTAATCCAGGAGACCACTTGCTTCTAAGCATGACTACACCAGACCCACCAATAGCACTTCAAGGCCCCTGGGCAGAACAGTCAATGGGTCCACACACATGCCCAAGCCATGCCTAAGTGGACATAGTCTGCCTGATATATGTGCAGTGGTGCACCTGGATGGCTGCTGCCCAGTGAGAAGCTGGCTGTATCGCTGGGCATGCTTTTCTGGCAGAGCCACAACCTCCACATGCCTGCACAGCGGCTTTCACTGCCACTGGTTCCACCCTATACACACGAAGTTGTCCCTTGTGTACAGTGAAGCAGAGTAACTGCCCCTCATTTGGACAAAATTGTGAGGAAACAGACAGAGAGGTGAGGTGGGAGGCAGACGAGCAGGATGAGGAGGCGAATGGCAGGTGGACAGGCAAGAGAAGTGTGAGGAGGTGCAGGCGAAAAATGGTGACTACTCTGCACACACCAGCAGCTCCCCTAGCAGAACTCCACTCCCTACTCCCCGCACCTCCTGCCTTCTAGCAGGACCTGCCGGTCAGTGCTTCCCCTACCTTTCCAGTGCCTACTGTCTGCTGCAGATCAGATGTTTTGCAGAGTCAGGAGCAGCTGTGGGGAAAGGAAGAGGAGTAAGGGTGCAGCCTACTCAGGGAAGTGGGGGGAACTGGCCAGGAAAGAGGGGAATGAAAAGGCGGGGGGCACAACATGGGTTGGAAGAAGCAGGTCAGGTGGGGGCCTTAGGGAAAGAGGTGGATTGGGGGCAGAGCCAGGGGGAGTACCTCCTGAAAGATTAGAAACTTGGTGCCTATGTCCTGTGCCCCACATCATCTTAGTGATGACCCTGACCTTTCAAATCACCCAGGCCCCTGGGCAATTGCCTCCTTTGCCTCATCCCCCAATCTGCAGTTGTAACAGCTTCCTCTTTTTCATTAAGTTGGAAACTTCATATTGACATATGTGTCTATTTTATGTACTCTATTTTTTATAATACCACCTATGTTAGGAGATTTTCTCTGTTATGTTTCACAGCATGTAAACAAAGCAATTAAATAGATATATAAAATATTCTTTCTGGAAGGTTCAAACATAGCACTAGTATTTCTTGGAACTGAGGGCACATAAAATCCCCAAAACACAGAGAAGGAAAAGAGGCCACTCTCTAAATCAGAGACACAACTCACCCCATCTTTTTTTAAATGGCATTTTTCAGGCTGAGTCTGATCATTGCACTCTTTATTACAGTCACCTTAGCCTGCAAGCAGGTCAAGATGCCTTTATTCTCTCCAGTTCTTAAATCAATAGGTAGCAATTCAAACACAATCTTCAACACACCACACTTTCCATCCTTTGTAAACTCTTCAGGACAAGGGTTGGCTTTTGAGGTGCCTATCCTGGGAAATGTCTAAGAGTGTCCTGTACTTGCTGCTAGTTGTCCAGTATTATTGTCTCAGGAATATCCCTGACATTTACTTTTTAATACCTCAGAGGCATCAGCCCTACGTACTATGTGTTTCCACAGCTCTTGGTAAAATGCAGCCTTGATGTCAGTTGAGGCAACTGTATGCTAAAACAATGTATATGTAGGTAATAAGCAAATATTTATGCAATCATAATTGTGTATGCTAAGTAAGGCAAATTTAGCATAATGGACCTTATGTTTCAATGCTCGATCCTGAGTAATTTTGGATTATACCTATAAATATAAAATACTCACACACAGACAACTTTGCCAATGCAATGCAGTGGGTGCTGAGACTACACTGTTAACCTTTTAAAATGTTTATTATTTTAAACAATGCCACTTTGTTTAATACCACTGATACTTGGAAGTCACTTGGTTCAGAGATTCCAGAAAGGCTGTTTTTATGGATTGGTCCACTGTGTATATTCAGCACTGCATTAACAGAGAGAACTGCTGGATCTATGGTTCTGCTGTGAATTTTAGAGGAAGAGTTTGTTTAATCAGCTGCCACTATAAACTTAATAATGGTGTTGGGTCTGCGTAGTCCCATTGTTAATTTGGGTACCACCTAAGTAAAGGAATAAAGACAATCAGTGAATGAAGAAATTTTTTTTTAAAATATTTCATAGGTAAACTTCAAACTTGTGTTAGTTTTAAGCCATCGATTCTGGCAAATTACTGCCCCCTCTAACATATGAGATATGGGATATTATCAGGGTAATTCAGCTTGTCCCTGAAGCCAAAGCAAGATCACTTTTGCCTGATATTTTACATTTAAGCAGTTCCTGTGTTTAGTTCATTGATGCGATACTCCTTAAAAACCCATGAAAAAATGAGAAGACCCAACACACTATTATTGTGAAATTAAATCTTTAGATCCAATACTTGGGTCTGAGCAAACTCTGCTTAGCATAGAGCTCAAAGGGCTGGAGGCAAACTTGGATATATTCCCCATTGCCTCAGCCATATGCACCAACTCCATCAGGATGAGGCGTGGGTGAGAAAAGGCAGTGTTGGGTTTGAGGGAAGAGATGGAGTGTGGGCAGAGCCTGGTGCAGAGAGAGTTGGTGGTTTGGAATCTCAACACAGCTTCTGAGCTTTTCCAAGTTTTATGTGTGTGTGTACTTGGTGTTGTTGTAGTTGTGTCAGTCCCAGGAAAATAGAAACAAGATGCGTGAAATAATATTTTTTATTGGACCAATTTCTGCTGGTGAGGGGGACAAGCTTTCCTCTTACACAGATCTTAAAAGACCTGAAATAGAGCTCTGCATAATGTCAAAAGCTTGTCTGTTTCACGAACAGAAGCTGGCCCAATTAAAAATTATACCTCACACACCGTTTTTCTTTAATGAATGATCTAGGGCATCTAAAAGGAACACACTTTCAGAGAAAGTAAAACCTGTCTAGAGTCTGTCCACTATTAAGGCTCACTGAAGGATTCTCCTCCTTTATAAAAACTCTCCCACTGTACCTCAATAAACGGAATATTTTTGATGATTTGGAGAATCTGTTCAGGTACAAGTTATGAGTTCTGGTTGATATTATGAAGTTGTTACTAAACTGTTGTATCATGTAATATGTCACCATTTGCTGACATGAGCTATAACACATTTCTCCCAGATGAGGTACAGTTGAGAGTCATTAATCTTAATGCATGTGTTCTGGACCAACCAACTGGTATGTTATAGTTGTTGGCTAGATCTGGGAGAAGCTACTTTCTCCAGCTTGTCTGCAAGGAACTGGTGAAGCAGGGAGTAGGAAAACAGCAGCAGCCAAATAAAGGAACTGGGTGTCTGTAGGAAAACATACAAACTTGAGAGAAAACTTAAAAAACAACAAATAGTCTAGTAGTTACCATCACTATCTGGGAACCCCAATCAGGGCAAGCTCCACAGAGTTTCCTCTCTCTCGCTCTCTCTCTCTCTAGGCATAGTCTCCTGACTGGCCTTATGTAATCAGTTATATGATTTGCTAGCCCAAACAACATTTGTAATCAGTTTCACTTTAGATTTAATATTGTAACTGTTTTGTGTGTTTGGCTCCATATATATATATATATATATATATTTTTTTTTTATATATATATTTTTGTGACGGTAAGCCCCAGGTCAGCGTACTGGTACCTATTTTCCCATCTTATGTGAATTGAATGGGATTCCCCTCTGGCATACTGGCACCTATTTTTTTTTTCTGGGGTGGCTTGGCTCCCGACGGAAGCATACCCAGGACACACAGCTCTTAAAGGGGCCGTGACCGCATTTTGGCCCCCAGTGTGGCTTATTTGCTTTTATTTATTTCTTTTTTCTCAACAAATTTGAGCCTGGAGTACTTGCACCGTGTATATATATATATATATATATATATATATATATATATATATATATATATATATATATATATATATTCACTACCCAGAAATAAATAACTTTCATTGTTAAGCTGGGTGCTTCTATCTCTTTTTCTTTCTCTCTCGCTTGCTCTTCCTCAGGATGCTGTTTTGGCTTTCCCATTCACTCTGCAACAACACTTCTTTTACCTAAGCTAAAAATCCCTGTAGTGCCCAAAAATCCCATGGGGTTTGCTCATCACGTGGTTTACCAGCAGAACAATTGTGGTGTGAAAGTGCGGATAGGGAGGTGCTGAACCTGGGGGCATATGAGGATGTCATCTTAAAGTGCTGTTAAATGCAGCCCACTGAGTCCAAAGGCACATGAGGGTGCAGTGTGACATTGCTGTTAAACCAGCCTGCTGAGTCCAGAGACATATAAGGAGTCAGCTTGTGAGTGCTGATTAACCAGTTTTCTCAGATGTGCTCTGTTAGTGGGTGTTAGTGTCCATGTGTTTCTAAGGTGGGGATGAGCCCTGTCCTGAGGAACATAGTTCCTGCAGGAGAGCTCCATATGCGGGGGGGGGGAGGAATTGGCAGTAGGGAGAATTCAGCTCCATGTGAGAGCATAAGTAGCACAAGCAGCACACTGATAGAATTATTAACCTCCCCCCCCCCACCAACCCATAAGAGTAAACCTAATAAATGGGCAAATCTGGTAACAATTGGAAGCTGCATAATAATTAAATACAGATATTTTACAGTGGATGAATTATGGGAATGACTTTCTGGATATAGAAGTAATTTTCAAAGTTAGCTCACCAATCAGGTAGATTTAAAAATAATTTAACAGAGCTCTCTTAGGGTGCATCTACACTACACCTTAGTTTGAAATAAGATACACAATTTGAGCTATGCAAATTGTTTATTTTATTTTGATCTTATTTAGCGTATTTTGTAATTTGGCGCTGTCTACACAATGCCACATTTCAAAATAACCCGCTATGGAATGAGGTTTACAGGGACATCGGCATAGCAAGTTCTAAATAACGGGCTTGCTGTTGAGATGCGGAATAGCTATTTCGGTATACTCCAGTATCCCAAAGTAGCATTGCAGTGTAGATATAGCCTTAATGAACTGATTCTGAATCTTAAACATTAAATTTCTTAGGATTTGTAAAATGTTAGAGAGCAAAATTTAAGGATGGAATTTTCAAAGGGGATTTACATACTCAGCTGTCTTTATCTTTAATGGAAATTGTCCATCCAATCCATTAGAAAATCATTCCCATATTTTAAATATTTTAGAGGCAGCTGGGGATAAAGTAAGTGCCACATAAAACAATAAGTACGAATAAATAGCATATATTGGACTATGTCCCTCTTATTCCATCTTCCTTATGTTCCTCTTTTTGTTAGGCCTAGAGAGTACTTTTAGTTACAACCTAGAAGTGAGCCACCCCAGAAGGAACCTAGGGAAAGAGGTCACACATTCACAGTTCTTTCCCTGGCTTCCCTTCAGGGAAATGATCTGCTTTTTCCCCCTAACCAGTGGCTAATAATTTCCCCCTTCACGGATTCAGATGCATGGCTCAGCATGTTGGGAAGCTGAACTTCAATGGCTTCCTGACTCTCCTCACCTATGGGGAAGGATGGAGATACTGGGCACACAGCTCATGCTAGCCCTTCATGGACATTTAAAGTTTTGAAAACGTTTGAAGAAAAAAGGGATTTGGGGGAGAAAAATGTTTATGAAAAATATTTAATTCCCTATCTTTCTGGGTTTCTAGTTCCATGATGCCTAGTTCTATGCTGCCTGTCACTATCTCGCTACTTCATCATTTGTGTATCCGAGGGGACAACTGATTGCTGCAAATAGGGGGACCCAATACCAAATGTGAAAAATCAGGACAGGGTGGGGATAATAGAAGCCTCTATAAGTCAAAGCCACAAATATTGGGACTGTGCCCACAAAATTGGGACCTCTGGTCAGCCAAGCTACAAAATATATTAGAGCCCTGATCAGGAGCTCAAAGGAGATACGGACTCCCACAGATTGGTAAATTGCACCACTGCCCAGGGTGAAGTTGTATGTAAGCAGAAGATGGCTAGAAATTTTGCTTATCCATTAATCCATCTCTGTTACGGAGCCATCTGTAAGCCTATACTGAGATGGAAAAAGGATACAGACCAAAAGAGCAGAGGGAGCTGGAAGGAAGAACAATGACCTGCTTGCACTGAGAAATGACTCGTGTACTTTTTATTCAAATTTCATGAAACTGCATTGAAAATATATACTCCATCAAGGAATTTGCACAAGGTCTAAAATAGGACGCAATTTTGCACTACATATATATATTTCTGGCAAGTTTCAAAAGGCTTTGCAAAAAGGTAACATTTAATATGAACAATTTTTGTCAGCCTAGCTGCTGAATCGAGACAATTTGCCCCTCAATAAGAGCATAAATGCTACCATATCAACAACAGCAAGATTATGCAAAACCTACTGAAGTGCTGTTCACCTGAAATCTTTTTTAAAAAGTAATTAGATTTTTCTGATCTAATCACTAGAGAAATCTTTCAGGCATCAACATCAAACAACCAGGAAATCTAAAGTCATTTTAGTCAGCATTATTGCCTCACAGGACAAAGCTATGACAACATCCAAGCAATGATTTCTCCAACTCAGTCTAAACACAGGGGGAGAAGCTGAGACATTAGCAATGGTAAGACTAAAGTTAGTGCTTGCCATGCAATTCTGATAATGTTTATAAACTCACATTTTAAAGTAATATGGCACTGATCCCATGCCTTACAGATCCACAATTTGCAATTTGTCAAGTGAAATATTGGAAGAGTGGTGCCATTTTCATAAGGTAATAAAATTAATAATGTAAAGCTAAAAATAATATAATATTAAATACCGTGTAATAGCATGTAATAAAAATTAATTTTCTATTTTGAAGATCACTGCTTTTATAATTTATGCTCAGGTAAGGGAAAAAATCCCTAGAAATATTCATTTTTCAGAGGTGGATTGTGAGATTTGATATTTTCATGATAGGGATTCATGGGTTCTTAAAGTTTGGGAACCACTGCTTTAGGGGATTGCAACTGCAAAAAAAGCACTGGGGTGATAGGGAGGTAGGTGTAAATTAGAGCAGATTTGAGGTTCCTTTTATGCATATGTAGGGGTGTGGGCATGTGAAGCAGGGCATAATGTGGCCTTAAAATCCCCTTTGCTCCCCACCATCAGGGTGCCATTTCAGATTTTAGAGGGGGGGGGCAGCTCTGCATGCTGTGACGGGGGCA
Source organism: Rafetus swinhoei (assembly GCA_019425775.1). Classification (NCBI taxonomy): domain Eukaryota; kingdom Metazoa; phylum Chordata; order Testudines; family Trionychidae; genus Rafetus; species Rafetus swinhoei. The sequence goes on from CM033449.1 coordinate 47,830,195, forward strand.
CAGAGTGAGAGCATGGGTAGGTGGACTGAGGACAGAGGCTTCAGATGTGTTACTGAACATGCTCAGTACAAGCCAAGCACCAAATGGGGAGGGGAGGAATCAACCCCATCTTCTCCCCCCCCCCTCCCATATTCATTATCTCTATCCAGGGGCTACCAAGGCACTGGAAAACTTTACCTTCATCGGCAGACAACTTAGCAGTTAGCTGACAGGAGCACTGTATCTAATTCCTATATAAAAGAAAGAAAATTAAATAAATATTAGACCCACACAGCTCTAACCGTAACATATTCTGACATCTTGTGGCAAGTCACTTAAGGGACCCTGGTTAGCCTTAAAATTTTAATGTATATTCTTACTTTGTTACTAACTCTGTGGAGAGAGACAGACCCCATTAGGAGTCCTGGGCTCTATCTCAGCTCTGAAAGGGGAGTGGGATCTAGTGGGTTACAGCAAGGGGGCAGATACATTTCAGCTCTGTATAAGAACATCAGAATGGCCATACTGGGTCAGATCAAAGGTCCTTCTAGCCCAGTATCCTGCCTTCCAACAGTGGCCAACGCCATGTGCTTAAGAAGGAATAAACAGAAGAAGCAACCATCATGATCCATCCCCTGTCACCTATTCCCAGCTTCTAGTAAACAGAAGCTACAGACACCATCTCTGCCCATTCTGGCTAACAGCCATTAATGGATCTATTCCATTTTTGAACTTATTTTGTTCTTATTGGAGCACTGTTGTAGTTTAGGCTTTCCTGGCAAAGAGTTCCACAAGTTGATTGTAAAAAAAAAATTAGTTTGTTTTAAATCTGCTGCCTATAAATTAAATTGGGACAGCTTTTTGTTTTATGTTAGTCAAGGAATACATAAAATTTCCATATTCTATTTTTCCACACCATTCATGATTTTCTAGACATCTAACATATCACACCACTCTTTAGTAATTTCTTTTCTAAACTGAAAAGTCCCAGTTTTGTTAATCTCTCCTTATATGGAAACTGTTCTTTACCCCTAATCATTTCTCTTGCCCTTTCTGTACCTTTTCCAAATTCAATATGTCTTTTTTTTTTTAAGATGGGGTGACCAGATCTGCATACAGTATTCAAGATGTGGGATTTCAATGACTTTATGTAGAGGAAATATGGTACTTTGTCCTATTATTTATTCCTTTCCTAATGATTCCCAATATTTTGTTAGCTATTTTATTTTTTAGACTGCCACTACACATTGAACAGATGTTTTCAGGAAACTATCCATAATGATTCCAAGATCTATTTCTTGAATGGTATCAGCTATTTTGTATGTACTGCATAGTTACGATTATATTTTTACGTGTATATTATTTTGCACTTATCAACATTGAATTCCATCTGCCTTTGGGTTGCCCAATCACGCAGTTTTGTTAAATCCCTTCATACCTGTTTGCAGTCAACTTTGAATAAGTCCCTGTTCACTCCCTTTTCAAGAACATTTGTAAGTTTCACAGCAGTGAACCAAATGCAAATCCCAGCAGAACAAAACTAATTCTTACTCTTCCCCCTCTATCTTTTAAGTGGACTACTCAGCAATATTTTCATGATGATCTAATGATCCTTCAATCACCTGAATGCCCAGCCTTTTGTTATTCTTAACCACCTGCCTCTTTCTTTTTATAAAAAAACTCCCTGCCCCGAAGGCGAAACTACAAGCAGCTTAAACTCATTTAAGAACTGCCTCTGGACTCAGGGCATGCAGCTTTAAGCAGACCACAAGTATGAAATCCAGGGGTTCCAAACTACTAGCTACTGCCCCCCTCCTCAGCTCTCCCTAAATGGCACCCTTGCCCACCATCACATTTCCAAGTGCAGCTTGGCTGCAATCCAGGATTTAGGCATTCATTATAGGTATCGGCCATGAAGAAACCTAAGTGAGCACATTAGAAAATGACCTAGTGCTGAATACATGAGAGACATGTCTTCCGAACCGGAAGCATGCAGCCAGGTTGAGGGTAGGGATGCCAGATGGGAATGGGAAGAGTTGCTTTCATGAGCACTCTAACAAGTTAACTCACCTTCCACTTTACCGGAATTAAATAGTAAGGGCGTGTCTAGACTACACTGTTTTTTCGACAAAAGTTGGCTTTTGTCGAAAAAACTTCACCTGCGTCTACACTATCGCCGCATTCTGTCGATAGTAAATCGAAAGAATGCAGCAGCTTTGTCGATGGCGGTAAACCTCGTTTTACGAGGAATAACGCTATTTTCGACAGAGATCTGTCAAAAAAAGGTATGTGCAGACGCGGGGAAGAATTAATTTAGAAAATAAAGGCCTCCAGGACGAAGCCCTGGTGGACACTCCTGCCAAAGCTTTCAATTCTATTGTTCCTGCCTGTAGCCATCTTTAAAAGGCGCAGGCACCCAGGAGTAGCATTGTGGCAGCAAGCCAGCTCCAACCAGGACCCTGACTGCTCAGCTCTTCCTGGTAGGGCCACTCAGAGACATGTCCCAGGGACAAGCCCCCCGAGACTCCCCTGGCCCTTCCAGGGACACATCCCTGCAGGAAGCCAGGGGCACCAAACGCCGGGCACCCTCCTGGTCTGGGCCCGAGATCAAAGCCCTCTTGGAGCTCTGATCTGAGGAGGAGTCTCTTCATGCCCCACAGTCCAGGAGGAGGAATGCGGACATTTATGCCAGAATGGCTGATGGCCTTGCTAAGAAAGGCCACCACCCCCACACACTAGACCAGGTCAGAACCAAGGTGAAGGAGCTGTGGCAGGGGTATGTTAGGGCCCGTGAGCTCAGCTCCCACTCTGGGGAAACAGCACACTATTGTGCCTATTATGAGGACCTGGACCGGATCCGCCTCCTGAGAGGGTTGTGGAGTCTGAGTTGGAGACCCCTGTGCAGCAGCGGCCGCAACTCCAGGGTGAGACCCCAGAGGACCAGCAGCTCCAAGAGGAGGAGGAGGAGGACACCAGCAGGAGCACAGTGACCCTGACCCTGGAGCCAGACACCCAGACGCAGGAGGCCTCCCAGACAACTTCGGACACTGGGGAGGGAACATCAGGTGAGTGCTGTGAGGGTCCAACACACACAGGGCAGGGAGGTGGGAGCAAAGTGGATGGTGCCATACTGTGACATGTCATGCTGATCACAGCCTGGGGTGGGGGTTGGGGGCACACACATGGCTGACCTGAGGGAGGGCCGTCCTACCCCTGCACCCGGTTGGCTGCGAGGCACCACCTGCTCCTGGAGGCAGTGATGCCAGGTGCAGGCATGGGTTGGGGACAATGGGATTGCCACACAGCTTCAGGCCTCTCAGCAACCTGTGGGAACCCCAACTGTGGCCTGACACTTGTCTGTGTTTCTTGGCCAAGGGGTGTGTGTGTTGGGGGGGGGGGGCTGCTCACCTTCTGGGCTCCAGGGAGGCCATGGCTGCTGGCCAGGCCACACCATGGCTTACTGAGATGCACATGAGCATCCTCTGACCCTAGGACAGGCACTGACTGCTGAGAAGAAGGAGGGCATGGCCTCTCAGGGAAAGTGTGAGCATGCATGACTGACGACTTTTCCCTCGTCCTCCACAGCTGGACCAGCTGACCAGGATGGGGGCGCCACACCTGCCCCACCACACAGACGGCTGCAGGGAACCCGTCGGCACTGGTGCACATATTTGGACCTGGTGCGCCAGCACATCTTGATCCTGCAAGGGATGCAGGACACATTTAACCAAAGGATTCAGGCAGAGGCAGAGTGGCGCAGGCGCTTGCTGGACAAGTTAGTCCAGCAGCGCACTGCTATTTGCACTGCTATCCGGGAGGCCATGGTGTTCCGCGGTCCTGTGCCTGGTCCTGCTCCTCCTGCTCAGCCTGCCCCCCCCCTTACCCCCTGCTCTCCCCTTACCCCCGCCCCTCCCTCACTCCCTGCTCTCCCCTCACCCCCTGCCATCCCAGACCAAGGTACAGTCCCACCTCCTGTCCAGCCCCCTACTGTCCCAACCGCATGCGCGGCTGTCTTCAAGAAGGCCTCCGCAGCCAAAGTGCCAGGGGCTCTTCATCCAGGAGGCATCCTCAGCCCTGAGCCTTCCTGCCCCTTCCCACCTGTGAGAGTCAGTAAGGGAAGCACTTTACTTTGTTAACAAACAATTTATTTTTCTGAACAAAAGAGTTTTATAGTTTTTGAAACAATCAACAGTGAAATAAACAGTAAACATTTTTTCAACAACACCTGTCTCTGGTCTCAGTGTGAATGTGTACAATGTGAATGTGGGGCCGGGAGGGGTTTTGGGGAGGAAGGCACTGGGGGCAATCCCACATTTGGAAGGCCCTGGGGAAACTCATTTGGAAGGCCCTGGAGAATTGCTCCCTCAGGGCTTCCCGAATGAGCAATCCCAGCTGGTGGGCTTGCCGGATGGCAGCTGTCCGGGGCTGCTCAAAGTGCCTCCCCTCCACATCAGCCCATGTCCCCCACACTGGGAGGAAGGCCTCCCCTTTCTTCTCCACTAGCTTGTGCAGCACACAGAATGCAGCAACCACATCGAGGATGTTGTGTTCCCCCAGGCCCAGCCAAGTGAGCAGGCATCTAAATCTGCCCTTCAGACGGCCAAAGGCGCTCTCCACTTGTAAGCGAGCCTGATTCAGGCAGGAATTAAACAGTTCCCTGCTCGCATCCAGGTGTCCAGTGAATGGCTTCATGAGCCAGGGCATAAGGGGGAACGCCACGTTGGCCATGATGCACGTAGGCATCTGCATATCCCTGACTACATAGTTTTGCTCTGGAAAGAACGTCCCAGCCTGCAGCCTACGGTACAGGTATGAGTTCCATAATATGCGGGCATCGTGTGCCCGGCCTGACCACCCGACACAAATGTCTGTGAATTGTCCCTGGTTATCAACCAGGGCCTGCAGCACCATCAAAAAGTAGCCCTTTCTATTAATATACTGCACTGCTCGATGGGGTGGTGCGCGGATTGGGATGTGAATCCCATTGAGTGCTCCACCACAGTTCGGAAAACCCAGCCCCGCAAATCCGGCCAAGATGGCATCCAGGTCTCCGAGGCGGACAGTCCTGTGAAGCAGCTCTGAAGTGATGACCATCACCACCTGCAGAAAGGGACAAATACAAACACACATAACAGGACATTAGAGGAGTTGCATGACCTGATGAGAGGTGATCCCACACCCTTCCCCTCCCCTCCCTCCCCTCCCAGACCCCAAGAGCCCCCCCTCAGGCAACCCCCCCCATACTCCCCGCACCACCGCAGAGTGAGGCCAGGCAGGCTTCTACCACTCACCCCCAATCCCCCATTCCCTGTGCCCGGTCCTGACCATCCCCCTTATCCGCCTGCCCCCGCCCCCATGGACTGTCCCCTGAGAGTGACTTACCTCCATCAAGACGGCCCCGACAATAGACCTCCCCACGCCAAACTGATGTCCCATGGAGCAGTAGCTGTCGGGGGTGGCCAGCTTCCACAGAGCAATAGCGACGTGTGCTTCTCCAGGTGGATGGCGGGCTGCAAGTGGGTGTCCTGGTGTTGCAGGGCAGGGGCAAGCCAGGCACAGAGCTCCTGGAAGGTGGACTTCCACATACGGACATTTCGGAGCCACTGGTCGTCATCCCACTGCTTCATAACAAGCCGGTCCCACCAGTCTGAACTGGTGTCCAGCCTCCAAACTCGCCTCTCCAGGAATAAGTTCAATGGCAAGGGCAGTGGGGCTGCAGCCCGAGTGAGGGGCTCAAAGCTGGGCTCTGAATCCAGCTCTGCCACAAACATCATGATGCTCTCATGAAGATGCAGCAGAACTTCCAGCATCACAGTATGGTGCCATCGCCTGCCCAGGGGCAGCTCAGGCTCCATGGCCAAAAACACAGTGAAAAGCACAAAAACAAACCTGAAAATAAACTGCTGTGGTGTCCGAGGATGCAGGGCAACCAGAGCAAGAACTGTAGCAGCTTTGCTTTCCCTCTAGGAGGTAGGCAAGCCAGAAGCAGGAACAGAGCAAGGGCTGTCCAGGGGAATCCCTTTAAGCACGCATCTCTGCAAAGGGCATGCAGCAGCACTTGGAAATAAAGGCTGCCCCCATGCCCTACCAGAAGCACTTCCGGGTGCCTTTTTTTTTCGAAAGAGTGTCTGGCAATCTGGACGCTCTTTTTCGACAGAGGTTTTTTCAAATGATACTTTTGAAAAAGCCTCTGTCGAAAAAGGCATGTAGTCTAGATGTACCCTAAGTGAGACCTTTACAATGGCACAACAGGCACTCATATGCACTCAATTGCAATCATCCTAGTATTAAAAATCCCTAAAGGCATGGAACTTTCATGAGAGGTTAGCGCTATGCTTTGTGAACCTGTCTTGTCTTCCTAAATGATAAGTCCTTGAAATGCCAATGCCTTTATATTACAGAAAACCTCTGTGGAACCAGTTCTTAGCTGGAGCGAATCAACGTAGTTCCTTTGATTTCAGTGAAGGCATGCTGATTTACACCAGCTCAGAATCTGATCCATTGTTTATTAGGAAAACATCCTGTAGTCTATTTTCCACAAATATGCTGTTCAAAGAGAAAAGAGAAGAAATTAAACTTTTTAAGAACCCATTTCAGAGGTGACATTTTCAGATAACTTGGTAAATCTCTTGTGAAAAGCCACTTTCTAATACTTCTTAAGGGAATTTCAAAGTAGCTAGACACTCTGTACTACCTGTAAAATATAAGCAGCTCACATGAATAAGGAAAATGAACTCAGATAACCCAGAAAAGACTTAGAGGAAAAAGTGCAGGGGCACATATTGTACTGAGCTAGTTTTTAAATCTTCAGAAGTTACTCCAGTATAAGAAAAAGATTGTTGATGTTCATTTTGACAACCATCTATCAGTTTTTAAAAATAAATACACTATCTTAGGTTATATAATTATGCATTCTGGAGGAATCCAGCCATAATAGCACTTTTTTTGGTGGGGGGGGGGGAATTGTTTCTCTATAGAATGAAAGACACCGAGATACTGTGGATAAAATCCCAGCTCCAAACATTGGCAAACTCCCCATTTACTTCTGTGGAGTCTGAATTTACACTGTGATCATGTTACCAATATTTGTTCATCTTTTGTAGAAATCACATCTGCATTTTGATCATTTTACCATTTAAGTAGAAGAAAATATGAGCAGTATACTGCTTTTAAAAATACCAGTGTTGCTTCTAGCTATCATTATCTCCTGTAATCCAATAAGGCAGATTCATCATAAGCTAATGTCCATGCCTCATCACAGATTCACAGATGATAAATGCTGAGTGTAAAACAATTCCACACCTCGTTTCCCTCTTAATGTTAATTCAGTTACATTAGAATTGCTGGATGAGTGTTTCAGAAATGTATGCTTTCTGATAATATGTAACACGCTCTGATGACAAAGTAGTCTACAGCAACATTTGAATGTGTCAGGACTTTTTTTAAATGAAAAAAAGTACTAGATGTTTAACTCATCTTTTGCCTGTGTTCTGTTGAGACAAGGTCTAAACATAGCTATCTATATTCTGCTAGCTTACCAGGCATTAATGGTGGCTCAAGTGTTTTTTTTTCCACAAAATAAATACTAAAATTCAAGGAAATCAAATCACTGCCTTAGGCAGTAGTAACACACAAGCTATCCATAGATCATATCTTATTACACAAACACTATTATGCCCAGGCATTCTCAGGGTATGTCTACACAGCAAAGTTATTTCAAAATAACAGTTGTTATTTCAAAATAACTTTACTAGCATCTACACAGCCAAACCGCTATGTTGAAATTAATTCAAAATAGCGGAATGCTTATTTCGAATTTGGTAAACCTCATTCCACGAGGAATAAAGCCAAATTCGAAATAGCTATTTTGAAATAAGTGCTGTGTGGACACTTATATCGAAATAGGAGGCCACCAGCCTACCCAGGATGCCCTGGTGGCCACTCCAGGCTCAACCAAGAACACTCCTCTCCCTGCCCCCTCCCCAGAGCCCTTAAAGGGGTAGACTCTGGCCATAGTGCCTGTGCCAGCTCCAAGCCTGCCAGTCGAGAGCCAGGAGTCACTGCCCCTGACCCAGTGGCCCCAAAACATGAGCCAGCAAGCCACTGACAGCCATCCCTCCACCGCTTCCCAGGAGCAGTCTGCCAGTCCCAGGAGCCTGCCAGGGCCAGAAGAAGGCGGGTGCCTTCCTGGTCCAGGGTTGAGATCGTGGACCTTATTCAGGTTTGGGGGGATGCCTCCAACGTCCATGATCTCCGCACTAGACGGAGGAACACAGCCAGCCTGGCCACCAAAGGCCACATGCAAACTCAGGAGCAGGCTTGCATGAAAATCAAGTTGGTCCGGTAAGACTCTCAACCCTGAGCTTCCCCTCCCCCTTCTTCCCCTTACTTCCCCCTTCCAGCTCCCTCCTCCCAAGTTTCTCCCTCCCCTCTCCCACCTCCTTTCCCCAGTCCCACCAGAGTTTCATTCCCCCCTCCCCAGTTTTGTTAAATAAAGAGCGTTTGTGTTCATGAAAATACATGTATTTTATTTGACATCAGGAAGGGGGGTTAAGGAGGGGTAAGTGGAAGGACGTGAGAGAGGAATGAGGCACTAGCCCCCAGTGGAGCAGACCAGGGAGGCTCTTAGTGCTCCTCAGGGTGGAAGCTCTCCCGCAGGGCCTCCTGGATACTGACAGCCCCCCGATGGACCTCCTGGATGGCAGCCTGTAGAAAGTATAGCCAGGCTCGCAGCAAAGCATCCACGAGAAGCACCACAGTATCCATGGACAGCTCTGGCTCCATGTTACAGAGTGTTGTGGTGTCCTGAGTGAGGGCAATCAGAGCACACAGAGACAAAATGCTTTGCTGTCCCTCATCGAGGTAGGCAAGCAAGCAGGGAAAGCTGAGAACTGGCTGTCCAGGGGGGTCCCTTTAAGCACAAGCCTCAGATAGCCTCAGGCATCAGCCACACAAAGTAACTCCTCACCTGATGCCCTGCTGGACCCGGTTCCAGCAGGCCTTAAATGCGATTCAGAATCCACTCAGTGTGGACGCGCTGTTTTGAAATAGCAAAACATTATTTCGAAATGCATTTTGTGTCTAGACACATTATTTTGAAATAAGCTATTTCGAAATAATGCTGTAGTGTAGACATACCCTCACATACTCCTTAACTCCATTGCAAAATTTCATTCAATTCCAATATATAACCAGCTACAGTGCATCCATTTATTTTGTCGACGTGACTCTCAAAAGCACAGCTAAAAGTCCATCCAGATTGTCCATAAGCATAGTGGGAAAATCTATGATGTAAACTCTGTGAAACAGAATGAAATTGAAATTGTGCATTTCAACTGATAGGAATTTTTTTCTCAAAAACGTAAGATTTTTTTTGTGGGAATGGATTTCCATTTTCTGATCAGCCCTGGTAGCTGGATTTTAAGCAGACTTTCTGTCTGGAAATTTAGGCTTGAGTTCTCCTTGTCATGGCATCCTTTTACTAATCCAGATTAAGAAAGAATTGGTGGGAACAAAAGGGTGAGGAGATCTCAATGTGTTAAAAAGTAGTAGCTGATAGATTTGTACAGTTATGTCAGCTTCCCTTAGCAAAGATCAGTTAGGGATTTTTTTTAGTATAGACAATAGCTTTTTTCCTTAAATGTAACAATTAAATTGTGCCCTTATCCCTGAAATGTTCAAAAAGTTTGTGTGTGTGTATTTAACTAGTGGGAGGCAAACATTTTTAAAAGGAAACATTCTATAAAGGTTTCACCTAATAAAGTCAGTAAGTATTTTTCTGAAAAAAACTTATATTAAAAATTCTTTCATCTCCTGAGAAGTTGTGGCAAATTTGGAGATTAATCATTAAGGATAATTGAAAAGGAGGCTTTTCAATCCTTCTTTAAATAGTGACACAAACTTTCCTATGGAGTTGGTACAGATCCCTCCATTACTCAAAGATAGAGAGCATGTTCTAGTTATTCAAAGATAGAGTGCATATCTATCTAGCTAGCTATTTAGGGGTATGTCTAGACTACAGGTTTTTTTTAAAAAAGTGAACTTTTTTGGAAAAAACTTCCCCTGCATCTAGACTGCTGCTGCGTTCTTTCGAAATTAAATCAAAAGAATGTGGCGGTTTTTTCGACTGCGTTAAACCTCATTTTACGAGGAAGAATGCCTTTTTTTGAAATTGCTCTTTTGAAAAAAGGCATTCTTGAATGCAAACAAGGCTTTTTCAAAAGACAGCATCCAGACTGCCTAGGTACTCTCTTTTGAAAAATGGCTTGCTTTTTCGATAGAAGTGGTTGCAGTCTAGACACTCTCTTCCAAAAGAGGCTTTATCGAAAGATTCTTTAGAAAAAGCCTCTTTCGAAAGAGGCTTGTAGTCTAGACGTAACCTATCTATCTAGCTAGCTAGCTATCTCCCTTCACTGGACCTGATCCTGTGTTCTTTCTCCAATAGGGATGAAGTCCTGACTACAGTGAAATCAATGAGAATTTTGCCCCTTACTTGACTAGAGCCAGGATTTCACTTCAGAACTTTAGTTGAAAGTTTTGGATGCAGAAACAATTCTTGATTAGACCTTGAAAGGGTAGCATCTCTTTTTTTTTTCTACTCTCTTCTGGTTTTTTTCATAAGCTAAACATACAATACCTGCTTCCCTTTTAACTTCTATTTTATTAGACATATGCACAACCTATTGGAAGCAAATATTGCTATAATGAATTTATAGTTCATTTCTTCATTGGCACGTTATAAATTATTCAGTTAAAATTAAACATAGCAAGTTTAACATCTTACAGACATGATTAAATCAAGGAAACTGAACAAGAATTTTGTGTAGAACTATGAAAATATTTGGAGTCAAATGTAGGCTTACTGTATTACTCAAGTCTTGTGGGTATAAGAGGCAGATAAAGCTGGTGGAAAAAGAGGCAAAATTAATAAAGATACTTTTCTAATGCCAAATGATCAAAGAAAATAGGTTTGTTATTACAATGAATAAAGCATTGCTACTAATTTCTTATTACCTGCCAACACAGTACAGTCAGCAAGTGCCTTCTTGAGCAAAGCACATGTTTAAGAGAATATCAACAAGCATCATGGTGACAGGATGGTTAGAAATTGGTGATGGCAATAGTAAGGTACCACAGAAATCTTTGTCGGGGTCTGGCCTTGAACACTGACATCACCAGTGATGTAAGACCATTTAGTAGCACACTAATGAAATTTGGTATTTGCTAAACTTTTCATTTAAATACCATCTGCAGTGAGGATGGAGAAATAATACAAAGGTACTAGACATGTTAGAATAGAAACCTGGGCTGAAACCTTGCCATGGCCAAAGCAAAAATGAAGATCCTGCCTTTGTCCTTGCTTTATGGTAGCCACTTTCATATATTCATAAGTATAGTAGTGAAAACAGATATCTTTTTGCAGACAGATTGAACAATGAGAGGTGGGGTATAAAATATAAATCCGTTAGAACCTGGATATAAAAATGTGAACAAAATGTAGATAAAATGAATGACTGTAGATAGATTGAAATAATATTCAGAATGGGAAAAATGTTAAGTACTACACTTGATGAAAGATAATCAAAATGCAGACATTAAAGTGGAAGTAGTTAGTAGAAACTTGAATGGCATAATGACAAAAACAAAACAAACAAAATAAGTGATTATGCTTAGATACTACACATTAACCTGAAGAGTTGGAAATTGGGACTATAGAGATGGGGGGTAGGGGACTAATACCTCAGCATTACCACAAGGAGGCTTAGATTCAGCTCCCATGGGAGGATTGGGCTTGGCAAGAAGCACGGCCCATCAGGATTTGAGTGGTAGGACCTCTCACAACCTCCTGATTGGCCAATACCAGTACTTAAACCAAGAAGGCATGAAGGGGAACTGTCTGAATAACACAGAGTGCCTGCCTGCCTCTGCTCACTATAAACCCTTAACTCTGGCTCCCAAAACTTGAGTTTGCTATTTGATTGTTGTCTGTAACCTGGAACATGACCCTGATATCCTGGTAACCTGAACCTGCTTGCTTCTTGCTGCCTGACTCTTGGTTAAACATCTGAATAGTCTCAGACTCTGACCTAATGATAGTCCAACCCTGCCTGCCTTCTGACACATGATCCTAAGTTTGTCCTTTGGTCCATCTTGTACTCTGATTTCCAAGTACCCAAGTTGGCCTCACTCCAAACTCTGGCTTGGACCACTATGTGTGAATGCCTCACCTCAGTCATGACACTATAGCAGTGGACATAGGCAAACAATAGAGTTAATAAGACATGAGTTAGAAATTTGAAATCACAGCTAAAAGGCAAATGCAGTTTTATGGTCACAAGGGATCCAGCTGCAATATTTTTTTATTTTCATGGTGCTGATTTAAGTACATGAAAGCATCTTTACTCAACCTCAAGATATTGGGATCAATACAGGAGTAACTGGGTGAAATTTTATGAGTTGTTTTATACAGAAGTCAGACTAGATGATCTAATGGACTCATTTGACTTTAAAATCTATGAATCTGGAATATCAGATTAACTTCTGGGAACCCCATTCCTTATAAAACACTGGCATCTCTGAGATTGTTAGAGTTTTAGGAGAATGAAATAACCATTGGCAGGATTAAAAGAACTAAAGACATATAAGAAAATGGGTGGAGAGCTATATCATCTACCAATATATGAAGGCTATAATTATCTGGGTGACACAAAGGGTTATAACTAAGAGTAAAGGCATGAAATCGGGGGGGGGGGGGGAGGTGAGAAAGAGGTAGGCCAAATATGGAGTATTCCTCTTCTGTTTTGATTATGAATAGTCTCCCCTAGGGAAGTGGTAGAAGCCCCATCATTTGAGAAGTTTAAATCTGGCCAAAACACTTGTTCTGTTTGGCAGGAAGATGGATGAAGTGATTCAAAACTTCCATTTCTGGTGTCTTTATTCTGGAAAGGTGTTCCTGGGAAGCAAGAAGAGGCTTGTTTCTCCCTTGCTGTCACATCACAGGTGTGAAATGGGAAGAGGTTGCTGCTTTCACTTGCTGTTGCTCACACACTGAGACAGGGACATAGGTATTTTGTAATCATGTATTATTTTATTTAATTTCTTGCAATAGCATGTAGGAGCCCCAGAAATGTACAAGGATCCCATTGGACTATACAAATGAAAGAAAGAGATGGTCCCTGTCCCAGAGAACTAAGTAAACCCCAGGGATACTGCTTATACCAAGCTAAAAATCTTGTTAGGTATTTTGTAGACAGAAAAATCAGTACTATTTTTTAAATATGTTTATCAAATTGGTAAGGCACTGTATTGTTGTGCTTTTGTAGCAGATGAGTAGAAAATACAATTTCTTAACATATCTAATTCAGCCACATAAATAATTTCCTGGACACTCTCAATGATTTATTACAGTTTATATTTTTAATGAAAACCATATTTAAGGAACTGTTTCATGCCCCTTTGACTGCACACAAGATGCACAACAGAAAAAATGTGGTGCAATTAGTTCTTCATTATTGTATTTGTTTGTGACAGATTCATCATTTGTTTTTGCCAGCCTCCAAATCACACACTGAACAAAATGAATATTCAGGAATTGTCAGCAGCTGTATTCAATTTGATTTATCAGAGACTCTGACTAAGAGAATGAAATCTACTCTTGTGTGCCTAGTGTATCTAAGATGTACTTTGATATTATTGTTTTGGAAATTGTCTTCTATTACACCTGAATATCATTGCTAGAATAGACTAAATTAGCATTTGTGAATAGTGGTCTAGTGTATGTTTAAAAATAAAACCCAGCCACAATACTGGAACTGCCTGTACTCGGGCACAGGGCTCTGCCTGCACAGAGCTGATACAGGTTTGATCAGGATCTTACTTATATGAGCAATTGATCAGCTGCCATCTCACTTTGTAGATGCCTAATCACACTCACCCCCACATTTTTAGGGTAAAAGTTCTCTGGGTGCTTATGTATCTGGCTGTGGGCATGCATGCAGTTGCCATGCTTTAGGTGTGTGGGTGCCTATTTCCCACTGAAGCTGCAGAGAGATCTCCAACCAGGAGAAGATAGGTGTTCCTCAACCTCTCTCACCTACTGGATCAGATCTGATTCAAAATCTGACTGCCAGAGGAAGAGAGGTGTTGCTCATGCTGCTTACCTTATAACTTTTAGGCCAGTGGTTAGAGCACTCTCCTGGGATGTGGCCGTCTTGCTGTCAGCTCCTTCCACTCTGCCATAGGAGAACGGATTTGGACAGGAGTCTCCCAAACCTTTCAGAAGGTGCTGTGGCATAGGAAATTCTGACCTGGGACTCCTTACATTTCCTATTTAGACCAGAGAACAAGAGATGCATGTTAAGTTGGATGATATGGGAAACAGAACTAAAAGGAACAACATTAGAATTAAGGGACTGCCTGAAAACTCTCACAAGCTAGTTTTAATTGTGAAGTTATTAAATCTGAATACAGTGGTGAAAGTTGAGATATCCCATAGGCAGCTGCTCTCACCACCTGAGACCCTAAAAAAGACCCAATATCTAATGGTGCAATTTCACCATTATCTTTGGAAAGATTGATTTATAAACAAGGTTAGAAGTGCCCTGGGCTCATATTCAAAGGCCACAAGGTGCAATGTTTTTCATGACTTTTCTGTCATAATGTTGAAAAAGCACAGAACTGGGAGAAATTAAAATCGCACTTAGGAGGGTAAATATATGCTACCAATAGATATTTGTATTTAAACTCTAATTCACTTTGATATATCAGAATTATGTAGCAATTCACAAAGTTAAAAATACATTCCAGACACTTAGGATAGAGCTCCAAAACACTGACTAACAGGAGGATCCTTCAGAGTTAGAAATCAAGGATAAAATGCAAGGAAAATTCTGGCAGATGGTGAAACCCAAGAACAGGAGAACAGAAAAAAGAAAAGACAATTGACTCTAGAGAATGTACCGGCAAAGGTAAAACAGATGCTGAACAAAAAGACTCAGATACCTGATGACTAAACTAAGATTATCCAGAAGAGTCTTCTTGGGAGTTGCCAAGCATGAGGTTGAACAGTAACTATGCTAATGTTAGGAAAACATAATATGAAGTTTGCTTTAATTAAGGTAATAATAACTCTTTAATAGCTGTGGGTATGTCTACACTACAGCGTTATTTTGAAATAGCGCGTCTAGACACAAAATGCATTTCAAAATAGCATTTTGCTATTTCGAAATAGCACGTCCACACTGATAGGACGCTGAATCGCATTTAAGGCCGGCCGGAACTGGTTCTGTTAGGGCATCAGGTCAGGAGTTACTTTGTGTGGCTGCTGCCTGAGGCTATCTGAGACCTGTGTCTAAAGGGACCCCTCCCTCCCCGCCCCCCCAGACAGCCAGTTCTCAGGTTTCCCTGCTTGCTTGCCTACCTCGATGAAGGACAGCAAAGCATTTTTTCTCTGCGTGCTCTGGTTGCCCTCACTCGGGACACCACAGCACTCTGCAACATGGAGCCGGAGCCGCCCCAGGGCACTCTGGTGCTTCTCGTGGACGTGTTGCTGCGAGCCTGGCAGCAGGTTCCGCAGGAAGTAACAGTCTCCTTGGTGTGCCTCACTCTTCCCTCACGTCCTTCCACTTGCCCTTGCCACCTTGCCACTTGCCTCCCTAACCCCCCTTCCTGCTGTACAATAAAAGACATGTGTTCATTACAACAAAGCCTCTTTATTGAACAAAACTGGGGTTGGGGAGAATGAAACTAAGGTGAGACTGGGGAAAGAAGGTGGGAGAGGGGAGGAGGGAGCGTGGGAGAGGGGAGGGGGAAACCTGGGAGGAGGGAGCTGGCAGGGGGAGGCAAGAGGAGGAAGGGGGAGGAGAAGCTCAGGGCTCAGGGTTGGGGGTCTCACTGGCCCAACTGTCTCCCAGCACCACGGGTGCAGGGGCCTCGGTGTCCCTGAGGGTGTGGGGAAGGTGGGGAGGAAGAAACAGGAGGGGGAGAAGGAGTGGAAGGAGGAGCAGTAGCTGGGGAGGCAGCAGGGGCTGGAGCAGCAGGAGGCAGCAAGCTCTGCCCCAGGGTCGATGACCATCTGGGGGGCACGGACTGTCCTGCCCCCCAGGATGTGGTCCATGGTATCAAAATAGGGGCAGGGGTCTGGGTCTGCCCCTGGTTGGGAGCTGCCCCCTGTGGCCCTGGCGTACGCCTGCTGCAGCTCCTTTATTTTCATGCGAACCTGCTCCTGGGTTCACATGTGGCCTTTGATGGCCAGGGTGGCAGCCATCCGCCTGTAGACGTTTGTGTTCCTCTGTTTAGTGCAGATATCATGGACGTCGGGGGCCCCTCTCATGGGCACCGCTTCTCCTGCACACCGGGCCGCTGCTCCCCCTACTCCTCCAGCCCCCCCTTCTCCCTCAGCCCCCCCTGCTCCTCCAGCCCCTCCTGCTCCTCCAGCCCCTCCTGCTCCCGAGCCCTCACAGGCCCAACAGCTGCCCCCTCATCCTGCCCAGGCCAGGATTGGCTCTCGCTCCACCCGATCCCAAGGCTGTGGCAGTGGCAGGACCCTGCGATCAGGGAAGCAGTGGCCTACTTGAGCCCCCTCCCCCCTCCAGGTTTCCAGTCCCCTACGACCACAGTTAAAGGACATTTCAGTTATATTACAAAATCTTTATTTCTGACTGACAGATTTACTTTGTTTATAAACAGTTCAACAGTAAAAAGAGAAAGTTTTGTTAAACAGTTCACACATTTTCTTTACTGCTATTGTGTCTAATAAAACAAATTTCTGTTTACAAAGAAAACCGTGTCTTATATGTCTTCTTAATGGGAAGAGAGTGAGGGTTGTCAGGACGCCCCCCTCACCTGCATCAGCGCAGGGTTGGCCGAGGAGCGGCCTCCAAGTGCCACTCCATCCCCTACTCCTCCTTGCCTGGCAGTCCCCCTTTCTCAACTCCCCCACTCAGCAGGGCCTGTCCCCCGAAAGTTACTTATCTCCATCAAGACGGCCCCGACGGTAGATCTTCCCACGCCAAACTGGTGTCCCACGGAGTGGTAGCTGTCGAGGGTGGCCAGCTTCCACAGGGCAGTTGTGACCCGCTTCTGCAGGGGGATGACGGGCCACAGGTGGGTCCTGTGTTCTGGTGTTCCAGAGCAGGGGTAAGCCAGGCACACAGCTCCAGGAAGCCTTCCAAATCCGGAAGTTGCGGAGCCAGTATTTGTCGTCCCAGAGCTGCATGACGAGCCGGTCCCACCAGTCCGAACTCGTCTCGTGCCTCCAAATCTGCCTGTCCCCAAAAAAGTTTGGGGGCAAGGAGAGAGCTCCTGCATCCCGGAGGAGGGTCTCCTCAGTGCAGTCTGGGTCCATATGGGGCAGGAGATTCATGACAGAGTCATGAAGATGCAGCAGAAGCTGCAGCATGGCAGCGTGGGACCATTGCCTGCCCGGGGCAGCTCAGGCTCCATGGCCAAAAACAGTGAAAAGCAGAAAAAAACCCCTGCAAATAAACTGCTGTGGTGTCCGAGGAAGCAGGGCAACCAGAGCAAGCACTGCAGCGGCTATGCTTTCCCTCTAGGAGGTAGGCAAGCCAGAAGCAGGAGAAGAACAACGGCTGTCCAGGGGGATCCCTTTAAGCACGCATCTCTGCAAACGGCATGCAGCAGCACCTGGAAATAAAGGCTGACCCCATGCTCTGCCAGAAGCACTTCCGGGTGCCTTCTTTTTTCGACAGAACGTCCGGCAGTCTGGATGCTCTTTTTCAAAAAAGTTGATCTATTTTTCGATCCGCATAATGTAATCTAGACAGTCTTTTTCGAAAAAGGCGTGAAGTCTAGACGTAGCCTAATTCTTCATGACTCAATGTAACATACTCCAAAACATCTACTATTCTTAATGTTCAATTTAAGTAATACACAGTAGTAATGCAGTAAAATCACAGAGTTCTAGATAGGCTAGCTGAAATTATACAATTTATCTACAAGCACTCTTCTAGCGCTGTGAGAACTGGTGGAATATTAAGCAACTGGTTCAGTCAAAGTCTGATGCAAGACAAAGTGGCATGAAATTACTATCATTTTTCATCCTGTTTTTAACTTCCTTCACTCCCCCACAATTTGTCACAAGAAATAGATAGGGATATTTACAAATACAAACCAAACTATATTCAGGCATATGGCTGGGAACACAATAAGACATGCATTGGCCGCACAAGGGTTCACACCATCAAACAGTTAAAAATCACAAAATGTCAAGTTTCTCAACAAAGTAAATAATTATTCTCATTGACTCTTCCTTTTAAAGGAAGGGCTAAATAATGTCAAAGGGCTAAATAATGTCATTAAAAGAAAAAAAAAAAGCTTTAGCAGAATTTATAAAACATCCCCAATGTACTCTCATCTTCTTCTATTTCGAGAAACTGTAAAATTATGGAAATGAAAGGTAATTGGTTTCAGCTGACAGTTTTTGCTTCAGACAAAGAAAAGAAAAAATGGACATAATATTTACTAAATAATTTAAGGATGAAAAGAGGTTATCTTGGTGAAAGGCACAGTTGCTGGGTTATTAATAATAGCAGGTTCAGTTTATGTGCCTAACCTAAAGCAAAACACCCTATTTTAAGGACTTATTGAAAATACGACATCCCTTAGAGGAAGGGGAAATTATATTTGAACAAGACTTCAATTGCACACTGATTCTTTCCTAGGAACTATATGATAAAAAAGACAAGAGGGATAGGGAAGCAGGTGCAGCGTTGCCTTGTGTGCCAACAATTCAGTATCTCAGACTGCTAAATAGAACTGCACCCAGGGGAAAAATGTTACACATTTTATTCTTACTCCCATCAGTTATATGCTAGAATAGATTTAATGTTAATTTCTAAATCCTTAACGAAGCAAACAAGAACTGCACAAAGCTGCACAATTCCATGGTCAGATCATGCACCACTTAAAGTAATAGCTGATCATTGGAATGGATCCCAAAGATCAATTTTTTGGTTAAGGCACAGCTTGATTCTCTAAGACAAAGTTCAGGTTAAAGCAATTAAACTGTATATTGTTCATTACTTTTAAATAAATGATAAAGACATACAGAAAGATCTTTGGTGGGAAGCAGGTAAAGCAGTATTTGTGGGCCAGTTAATAAACAGAGCTTCTCAACTGAGAAAAGAAAGAAAAAGGAAATGAAAATGGTAAGATATTGACCCAAAGGAATTCAAGAGTAATGTATTATTCCACCAACTAAAAACAACCAGCACAATGAAATGTGTCCTTCTTTTCTTGTTATAAAAATACTTGCTATATCTCAGATTCTCCAAGCTCTGAAGCTATTCAAAAATATCTGGAAGTAGGAGCCTTGCCAAAGATAAGCAAACCTGATAAAGAAACTTGCAATAAAAAGATAACTGACGAAATCTTTGACACAATAGCTATTATGAAAACTGATAAAACTCCAGGAGCCAATGATTTTCTATGTGAATTTTACAAGAAATTCAGAGAGGTATTTGTAGGTTCATTGAAAGATATGTTCAATAAAACGTTGCTAGGGATTTGCTTCCACAATCTATGAAAGAAGCTATTGTTGTTCTCTCTAACATTAGAAAAGACCTCCTTTATGCAGTTCCTGTTGGCCCATATCTCTGTTGAATCATGTCCTAAAGATTCTATCAAAAAGACTAGCTATCCAATTGGAGTCCGCGGTCTCAGTTTATATAAATCCAGCTCGAACTGGACTAATTAAGGATAGACAAGCATCCAACAATATTCAGAGAGCAGTTGGAATTATCCATAAAGGCCAGATAAAGAAAATACATTTATTTGGCTCGCACGACAGAGAAAACTATTGTTCGACTAAAAGAGAACTTTCTGTTTTGGCACTGGCCCTCAGTTCCTTCCATGGCCAACTCCAAGCCCAAAAGTAGCTGAATAAGTAAACAGAGTTAAATCGCCCCCATCTGAGTTACACAGAAGGACTAGGCAGGGATGTCCATTGTCTCTTTTACTTTTTTCAGAGGCCATGGAGACTTTTGTGCAGAGGATAAGGAACAATAAATCTATCAAAGGAATAAAACTTGCAGGAACATATCGGCAAATAGCTTCCTATATGTATGACTTCATATTATTTTCATCTAAACCAAATAGTTCCCAGAAGTTAGCATCTAAAGAAATCCAGGGTGTTAAATCATAGAATACTAGAAATTTAATTATAAGCCAGTTCTTGGGCAACTTATCATTCCTCTGTCAAACTCTGAAATGCAATAAATGTAGGCCACTTAGAAGCCTGAAATGTAGGCCACTTAGAAGCTGTCCAGTACTAAACATGGCTTTCCCCTTATATAGCTAATTTTGATTTTATTAGTATCAAAATGCATCACACGTCCTATGTCTGTTTATTATACAGTATCTTTGACAACTTTAAAATGACGTTTATTGTTAGTCTTTAGAAGCCATCCAGAAAATGTGTTTACAAGCTGCCAGTCACCATTAAGTTGATGCCAGTGCTTATGTGGCCTTTGATAATGCCAGTATTATGTACTCTATAGATTCATGCTTTTAATATTTAGATGACATAATCAAGCTGCCTAGGAATGAGGACTGAAGATGATGCTTATTTATTAGACATTACGATTTTTCAACCTGTCTGCTTATGTTTTATTATTTTCCAATCATTTTGTTCTATGTGCAATACTTTGTTCATTGAGAGAACATAGTGTGGCAATATTTTAACAGTTCCTGTATTTGTAAGATTACATTGTATACTAGAAATGGTAAATGCTTATATTGGTGGACAGAGGATTGAAGTTTTTAATCTTTCCCATTATGCAAGGCTTAGGTCAAACTTTTATGATTTCAGGAAATCGAGGCCTTCAGTTCAAATTTCAATCTTGCATGGATTCCTCTTTTATTTTTGGCCAGTTCCCAAGCTAGATAGACAGTCCTTTTCATATATTCTATTTAACAATAGTCTCAGAGGAGTAGTCATGTTAGTCTGTAACTTTAAAAACAACTAGAAGTCCTGTGGCACCTTAGGGTATTATGCAGTTCCATGGGTAGAATCCACTTCTTCAGATGAGATGAGCTTCTCAAGCTCATCTCATCTGAAGAAGTGGGATGAAAGTGCATGATACGATATATTTTTGCTAGTCTCTAAGCCTTGGTCTGCAGTAGGGAGCTATTTCAAAATAACTCCCCTTATTTCAAAATAACAAGTCAGCATTCTTACTCCCAAGTCCGTTATTTTGAAATAAGGGGCTGTTTATTTTGAAATAATAACTCCTGCTTTCCTTGGGGAATAAGCTTATTTCAAAATTGTTAATTCTGATGTTATTATTTTGAATTTAGTTATTTCAAAATAATTTCTTAGCGTAGACATGCCCTAAGGTGCCACAGGACTACTTCTATTTAACAATAGTATTGTTATCTCTATTTATGCTTTTATGAAATTGCTAAACTATCTGTTTGAACTTTATTTAGCTATGACTCTCTTAGTACCTTTCCCAGACCTGGAGAAGTGCTTTGTGTAGCTTGAAAGTTTGTATCTCTGAATAACAGAAAAACCTCAGAAAGTGCAGTAAAAGGTATTACCTCACCTACATTGTCTCTGTAATTAAATCTGTCAGCTGAGTACCTGATAAATGGAGATGCATTACTAGGTTGTAACGGTATCTGTTAGACTAAAAGCAGAGACAAAACAGCCCATCTACAGTCAACTCCATGGATATATGATTAGTGAGACCTTCACCAGCTTCTTTGTAACTTCCACGTGTGCTTCTCAAGGCCCTTCTACTCTATATCTGCTCTTTACAATGTGCTTGCTATTTACATCAGCCTCGAGAAGATTCAGCAAATATTTGTGAGTTTTCAAGGATGTCCAGGATGGTACATGCCATTCAGCCACTGGGTCTTATTCAGTGTAAGTCTGACTTCATTTTGGCCTCATTGGCTATGTCTACACTGGACACTTATTTTGAAATAACTCATATTATTTCGAAGTAACAGTGTGCACGTCTACACAGCAAGCCCATTACTTTGAAATAATTCCGAAATACCAGGCTTCTTACTCTGACTCCTGTAACCCTCATTTTACAAGATGTAAGGGAAGTCGAAGGAAGATTGTTCTTCCTTCAACTTCCTGCTGTGTAAACAGCACCAAAAGCCAAATTAACCTATTTTGACTTCCGATACACAATTTACATAGCTGAAGTTGCATATCTTAATTCAACTTCTGCCCTGCTGTGTAGACATGTCCATTCAGTGTAACTCTGGCATTAAAGGTGATTGCTCATGATTTACCCATCATGAGCAATAGGAGAGCAAATACAAATGAATTAGTCAAAATAAGGTCATGTCACATAATCTGCTTGAGACAATACTTGGAGCAGTAAGAAATATACTAGAATGTATATTTTTCCCTTTCAGTTCCATAAATGGTGATGTTTTTATTAATTCTATTTCTGGAATCTTTTAACTATCTCATCCATTGCTTACTCTGCCCCCGACTGTATGTTATGCTTCACTCTGCGGGTTCAAGAGGTTTGTGACTCACTCCCACACTGCTGTGCACTATAAACTGTAATTGTTATTTCCATTATTTGGTGGGTGAGTCATATTCTTTGCAGCTATTCACTACCAACTATGAATCTTATTTCCCATTAACATCTGCCTGAGTCTCTTCTGCATTGGTGATTATTATAGTTTATTTCCATTGTGACCCTTTTCCTGCCTTGTTTACTATAAACTAAGCTCTGTTAGCATCACTTGTAACTCACAATCATCCCTGAAGCTGTGTCCTGTCCATGATTTGATCTTTTTCTTTAACTTGGTATTTTGCTTTTACCTGGCAGAACTGTTTGAACCTTTCCTAAACTAATTACTATGGTGTAATTTATATGACATTGAAAGATTTCCTGCTCCCACTAACACAGTTGCTCTTCCCTGTGTAATAATCATTAGTTTTCATAAGAGAAAATTACACATTGGGTGAAATTTTGGCCCTAATTAAATCAATGGGAGTATATTCACTTCACTGGACTAGGATTTCATTTTATAGCTTTGAATTATTTCCTTTGCAAATTAACAGCAGTTGGTACCATCAGGGAGACTCAGAAAGGGGCAGATTTGATGTAAGATATGGCAAGCACTTTAGGTGGAATTCATCTCTGTGCATAAGGCCATAGCAAGGCCATTGTACCAAAAAATCCACATAATTACTCAAAATTGAATTTACATGGTGCATAAGCTCTGCCATGCCATTCTATGCAAGAGAGAATTTCACCCTCAATGTATGAAAGTTCAGGTTTCATGGTATTTACAAACAAAAAATTAAAAATTTATACTTTGGCCATAATCACAGCCGGGTTGAGTTCACAGATACACGTTTCTCAGCCATTTGTAGAAGAAAACCTATGCTTTCAGCTATATCGGGTATTTATTTATAAATCTTCATTTGAATAGTACCATTTGTTATCATCCTTTTTCACCTTGGAAGCAGCAGCTTCTATTACATAGTGTGGGGGAACTACCTTAATACAAATCTGCTCCTTTTACTTCTTATACCCTGAAGGCAGCTGTCTTCTTATCCTGGTTTCACTGCCTCCCGCCCGGTGAGGGAGAAAGGAATACACTCAGAATGTGCACATGTGAAGATAAGGAAAATCCACTTCACTTCCCCAAAAGGCAGAACTGTTTAAAGTGAAAGTTCACTAAACGCTACAAGTTGTATTTTATGATATTTAAGTCTTAGTAGTCAAAAATGGACTGGCATGGATGTGCTGGAAGCAAAAGCTTGCACAGACTGTGTCTTGCCCTACTGTGGATGTATAGAGGAGGAAGAAAGGAAATTTCTTCACTTGTGTATCCCAGTTATAGGGCCAGTAATAGCAGCAGTCACCTGCTGCCCTCAGGGCTCAAATAATTCCAGAGGAGTTTAACGAAGAAGTTGGGGCCATTCTCCCCTCTCTCACTATGCACAAGCCTGAGGAGAGAGCCAGGTGAGCTGGAAGTAGCACTTTGCATCCCCCTTAATAACGTATAACAGCTTCCAACTCAGGCAAGGATTAAGTGGAACTATCTGGGCCTGTATTAAGAAGTATACAGTAACTCAGGCTTAAGCACTGTATTACAATCATAAAAATGTGTGTATAATAAATGCAAATGGAAGGAGACTTGTCTACCCAGCTTTGTGGATACACACAGCTTGTTGGTGGCATTTATTATATGTGAGAAATTACAGCTACTTTAAATATATGTATTCAATTTTACTTTCTTGTTCAACAAAAGCAGAGATATTTGTCACCTTGGGTATTCTACAATGATTATACAAAATAACAGAATCTATTCTATGAATCAAGCCTTTTATGTATTTCAGAGTAATTCTGAAGGGTATGTTCTCTTGTTTTGAATCAGTACGTCTACACTATGAACTTTTTCCGGAAGAAGAAATGCAAATGGAGCACTCATTTGCTTATCTCATGCACTCATTTGCATATTCTCTTCCGATCCTTTTTGTGGAAGAGGTTTTTGCACAAAAAAGCACTGTGCAGTGCTCTGAAGAAGGGATATTGCACAAAAGGGGGGGTTTTGCGTAAAAACTTGCGGTCTACACAGCGCTTTTTTGCACAAAAACCTCTTCTGCAACAAGGATCGGAAGAGAATATGCAAATGAGAGTGAAAGATATGCAAATGAGCACTCAATTTGCATTTCCTGTTCACAAAAAAGTATGTAGTGTAGCTGTAGTCAGTGTCTATGACAGCAAATGATTAATTTCTGATTGGCACAATTAGATGGACTAGCAAAGAAACTGTGTTGTGTTCTCTACTAATAGATATTAAGACTATTGTGTTTAACATTCATTCACATCTGTAATGAGGTTTGTTTCAAAAGAAAGGTAGAGATCTCTGACAGTTACTGAATTTCATTTTAAGAGCCCAGGGAGAAAAACATTTAAAAAAACAACATAGAAATCAGAAGTCTAAAATCCTTCTTACAGCTTATGCAGAAATAACCATATAATGATAGGTAAAATGTTTAACCTTCTATTCTGTCAGCAACAGATAGAATTTTTGTTGCTGTATTTGTTTGTTTTTGGTTTTTGTTATGCATTTTAAAAGAGTGGTGAAATTTTTTGTATATGTTTGTTGTTTTCTTCTATAGTGCGTCTACACTGCACCTTTAGCACGAAATAATCTACACAATCTGAGCTATGCAATGCACAATCTGAGCTATGCATTTTAAAAATATGGAGATAATTCAGAAGAACATTTACTTCTATTAATGATCCAGTTAAGGTTGAGATGAGGGGTATATTCTAATCTTTCATTTTCAGTTGCTCATAACTTTCTGAGGTTTCCTATGTTTGCTTTCAGGTGTACACAACCAGCAACGAAGCATTCCTCCAAAGAGTATGCTGGGAGGATAAACAAGCAAGAATGCTGCTGTAGGCACTGTTGTTCAATAGGGCATGTTATGTTGATTAAAGACTATTTTAGTGTCTCCGCTATGTAGAACATATTGAATGAAATTGTCCTAAGCAAGGTCATGTCTACACTCCCCTTATTTCAAAATAACAAGGTGAGCATCTCACACTACCAAGTCTGTTATTTTGAAATAAAGGACTTGTTATTTCAAAATAACTCCCGCTTGTGAAGAGAAATAATGCTATTTCAAAATTGTTATTTTGGAAGTTATTATTATTTTGAAATAACTCCTTAGTGTAGACATGCCCCAAAAGGCCAGTATGATTCCTATGCACCACTTACACCTTATTTTGAAGAGGGCAAAATTTTGACTCCTTGTTACCCATTCTGTAGTTAGTGGTGCAGATGAGCTTGGCACTCAACCGTTTCCTTCTTAGGCTCAGAAAACGATCTCATTCAAGGAACTTGTTCCCTGTCCTATCCCAGGTCATATTAATGTACTTAATTTACGCTATCATATTTTTAGTATTGCTAATGTCTACGGGTTCATCTACACTGCACCATAATTCAAAATAAGATATGCGATTTGAGGTACAGAAATTGCGTATTTTATTTCTCTGCTATTTTGAAATAGCTTATTTTGTCATTTGACGCTGTCTACACAGAACCAAATTTCAAAATAAAGTGCTATTCCAAAACGTCCCTTACTCCTCATAGAATGATGTTTACAGGGATGTTGGAATAGCAAGCCCGAAATAATGAGCTTGCTGTGAAGACATGGGATAGCTATTTTGGAATGCTCTGGTAACCCAAAATAGTGTCGCAGTGTAGATGTACCCTATAAGACAGGGCTACTCAACACGTGGCCCATGGGCCACATGTGTCCCATGACCCGTTTTTTTGTGGCCCACAGTGCAGTTTGGGTTTACCTGGGGCTCAACATGCGGCCCATGGGTGGGAGCCAAAACAAAAAAAGTAGTCAATGTAATAGTCTTCTGTTGATATGCATTTTGGTAGTTAAATTCCTGGTCTGTCATTGCTCATTAAAAGTGCTGTCCTATGGGTGGAAATCGGGTAAATATTGCATTTTATTAATATCAGCGGAACTGACTTAAATGGGGCCTATGTGTTGTGTAGTCTTAACTTAATCTTTGTATTCATGCCCATCACTGAGAAAGAAGCTATTTGCATATATATGCAGCCACACTTAAATTGCAGCCCTTGGCATATGCTGTGAGTATCATTGTGGCCCCCAGAGCTTCCGAAGTTGCATAGCCCTGCTATAAGCGCTAACATCTCAACCCAATTGTCTTTCAGATTTTAGTCTGAGTTTGCAGCATTGAAAGTAAGAAAATAAAATCTTTTACCTGCAAATTGGATAAAGAAACCAAAACCAAAACCATTATACAATGTTTCATATACCAGAACCTTGCTTTAAGACCCCTTAGTACTATAAACAAAGCAGTGGAACTCATTTGTGATTTAATCATAGACAACATTATCAGCACCAATACTACAATGAACAGCAAAATAAACAGTTGAGCTGAAAGCCTGTCAGTGTGTGCCCTATACCCTAAGTCACTGGATTTGATAATATAGATGTCTTAGTTTCCTTAAAATTAATAACTTATTTATATTATATATCAATTATTTCTTGTATGCAAAATAAGTAATATCAGTGAAAAATGAAAGCAAAGTCAGATTTGTTTATTTTAATGAAAATATTAGCTTAAATGAAGCCTAAGAAACTGGATGGACTACTTTCTAGCAACTTGTACTATGTTTTGGAATGTCTTTATTTCTTATGACAGCAATTCCTTTGTGAAAAGTTTCATGGTTTTGAAGATGATGGCATTCACTTTTTATACTTGTTTCTCATTTATAAAATATTAGTTTCACCATGGGACTTGCCTGTTAGACCGAAAGGGGGAAAGTGCTCCAGGGTAAAAATAATAAATGATAAATAGCAATTCTCACTCTGATATTTTCTTTTGTCATGCTGTGTCACATTAGGAAGAAGCTATTTTATGGGGATGGGCATCAAACAAATGAAGACAATGCAAATCTGTTTTTCATTTGAGCAAGATATAATAAATGTATGAAACAAGGAAAATCAATGTATTATTTTCCCACTTCACAAAGTATAATACTCAGTTTTGATAAAGGCAGAATCACGGCGCCAACCATCAAGTCTAAAATAGAATGGAATTCCATAAAAGTTAGTCCTGGCAAAAAGATGAACATAGATGAAAAGAAAGGAAAGGGAGAAATTTGTTTCAAACTTGCAATACAAAACAGAATTGTACTTTGCTGTATTCAGCCACATGAAAGGAAGTAGGGAAGACCAGTAAGAATGTGGGAAGGAGGAGAAGAAATGATCATCAAAGATGTGGTTGCATGTCAGACAAACATAGCAGATCTGAATTCTGTTTTAAGCCTCAGATATTTTTGCCTTTGGTGTTCTTTTCCATTCTGCACTGTGATCTGCAGACTCTACTGAGATGTCTGAAAAGGATGTGAAAGAATGCAAGCCAGCCTAAAGGAAATTTATTGGACCACATCTTCACAGTGAGCTGGAACCACCATTTAGAGCAACCTAAAATTCACTATGTTCAGGATGATATAGCAAGGTTGGTCTAATCCTGGTAGAGATAAAGAGTGTCAGCAATGATATTTTGAAAAATTTCCCCAGACTAGACTGGATCTTAAAGCTTAATTTATTCCTATTTGTTATCGTCTCCAACACTTTACTTGTTCTGTTGTGTAAAACATACCAGGATCACAGCTGCAGGCATGACTAAGAGTACAGGGACTGCAAACCTGATATTCCTCCCATACATAAGACTTTCCCTTACCACTCATAGGCCAGTAGAGTAAGCTGGAAACATGATGGAACCAGCTACAGACTAAAACATGAGGAGTAGATTAGTCTGTTTACTCCTCAACCATGAGAAGGAAGTCCAATAAGGAATGGTCTCTGATGCAAAAAAAGTCCCTTCCAGTTACCCTCTTGGGGTATGTCTACACTAGCCCCCTAGTTCGAATTAGGGTGGCTAATGTAGGCATTCAAACTTGCAAATGAAGCCCTGGATTTAAATATTCCGGGCTTCATTTGCATGTTCCCGGGCGGGCGCCATTTTTAAATCCCCTTAGTTCGAACTGACTGCCCATGGCTACACGCGGCAGTTAGAAGTCCTTAGTTTGGATTAACTGTTATAACTCATTGCAGGAGGAGTAACAGTTAATCCGAACTAAGGACTTAGTTCGGATTAATTTCTGACTGCCGCGTGTAGCCGCGGGCAGTCAGTTCGAACTAAGGGGATTTAAAAATGGCGCCTGCCCGGGAACATACAAATGAAGCCCGGGATATTTAAATCCTAGGCTTAATTTGCAAGTTCGAATGCCTACATTAGCCACCCTCGTTCGAACTAGGGGGCTAGTGTAGACATACCCTTGATTTGGTTTAGCTACATGCTATCTAAACATTCTAGCTAGCTCTGTGACTTCCTGGATTTGGCTTACTATGAATTATTGTGCATCTTCCTGTAACAGATCAATTTCTGAATTCATTATAAGGTAGCACAACTGACTTTCCCTTACCACATCTGTCATTTTGTCAATGTGCTGTAAAATTGCACCAAATTACATGGAACTGTGAAACACACTGAGTTAACAGGGAAAGTGTGGCAGAAATCATCAAGAATTAAATAGGCACAGTAGATAGGCTGAACTTGCATTTTAATCCACTTAATTGGATGAATAATATGTTACTCATCTTTATGCCCCATGATGGATTTCAAAACACTTGTATCAAAGCAAATAGTTTACCTTTCTAGATTTACTAGGAGAAAAGAGATTTTAGAAACCCTCTTCTCTCCGCATCCAAAAGCAATCCATAAAGTCTATTTTTAAAGGTCCAAGAAAAATGAAACAAAATATGGGGGCAGATCCTCAGCTGACATAAATTGGTGAAGTTCCGCTCAAGTCAATGGAACAATGCTTATCTACAACAGATGAGGGGCTGGTCCATATATAATAAGCTCTCATTACTGCCCCATTTCAATAGAAATACTTTGTAAGACTTGCCTATTTTGCTAAAAGATCTGATGGATGTGTAGTGAAGTGCACCCAGAATTTATGGATTACAAGCTAGGTTAGCAAGCATCACTGATGGCTGCATTTAGGCTGGGATTTACAAAGGAGTCTAAAGCCTTGTTTACTATCTTTAGGAAAATTTAGGAAAATTAAGAATTTGTGAAGTTAATGTGCACAAGTTAAAGCAAACTAAGACCACTTTACCTGTGACTGGGTGCAATAATACACTTTATCTTCATACCTTTAATTCATTCATTTTGACTTTCCTGGGTGTCCCGCATGTAGAAAAGCCCCTCATCTCCTTTCAAAGGCCAGCCTTAAATGTGGGTGTTAAAGGTTGTTTTCTTAAAACAACTTGCATACTCCAGTGGAATAGGAAATTAGATATTTTAAAACAGGGGTGGGGAACCTTTATTGGGTTGTGGGCCACTGACCCACAGAAAAGATCAGTCGGGGGCTGCACACAAGTAAGAAGCAAAAAACCCCCCCAAAATCCTTACTGATGTGACCCCGATTGAGGAGAAAGACACTTCCCACATTCTCCTCACACAGCAGAGCCTTGGGGGGCACAAGCTAGTAGATGTTGTGTGCTCCAGCCCCATGGAGCCTGCATCATCGCAGGCTCCCCAATACTGGGAGGTGAGGACCAATCCTTGGGAGCTGGATCTAGGCAAGCTGGGGGCTGCATTCAGCCCCCGGGCCTGAGGTTTCCAACCCCTGTTTTAAAAGGGACATTTGAAAAAAAGATGTTTGCTTCTGGTACATGTTATATTTCTGCACTCAGTTTGGTGACAAAACATGCAGTCTTCCTTTTGGTGTCCTATCCTGCAGAAGTTTGAAACAGCTGGGCTGAAGCAATCATAGAATCACAGAATCCTCAAAATGCTAGTTCACATAACCTGTGCTGAGGCAGGACCAAATAAACTTAGATCATCCCTGGCAAGTGCTCATCCAATCTGTACTTTAAAAACTTTCAGGGATAGTGATTCCACAACAAACAGTGGCCAGTGCCAGATGCCTGAAAGGGAATGAACAGAACAGGGTAGTTATCAGGCAATAGATTATGTCCTCCAGCCCCAGAGTCTGGGTCATGTGATGGTTCTTTCAGTATATTTTTAGATTCAGAGTCACAGGACAGACCAGTGAGAGAGATCTGAACTTAACTACTACCTCTTTTATTAAAAGTTCAAGCAATTACAATAACCAAAGAACCAAGTAAGAGGGTCAATACAATTCCCATAAGCAGTGTAAGACAGATAAACACAGCACAAATTGCAGTACAGGCTTCAGCTATGATTCATCATAGGCTAACTTATCACTATGCAATATACTGTACTTTTATGTACTATAAATTTTAAAAAGGGTTAGCCTAAGATACCTATAATGCAAAGCAGTTAATGCAAAACTAGCTATATTACAATATTCAAGCCTAATTCATTTACAGTTCACCCTTGATCCCCAACAATCCCTGGACTGGAGGTCGTGGTCTCGATCCTTCCTGCGTGCTGAGACATCCTAGACTGCGTGATGTGGATGAACAGGCCCCAAAACTTATGGTTACATGAACAGAGTTTGTGGGTCCTCTCTGTTCCTCCCTCCCAAAGCACATGCGTGAGGAAGCATCTTTTATCTAAGGTGAGACTTGGTTGCTTCACACCTTGTTGCCATGCGGTGTTCCAGCCATATGCACTTCTTTATTCCAACACCCTTAGATATGCTACTCACTTTACTTAACATTATTTGTTCAATCTTTAATTTATGCCATTATCCTAAATTGTTTACCACTTTTGCGGTTAGCACTTTCGTAAAATACAGGGTGTACCCATTGTGTCACCCCCTATTCCTATAAGCCACATCATAATAATTCTGGAAATTTTGATCATGCTTGTTTTTAATGGTATGCACTTTAATGATTTCAGCACTTTAAGCAACTTAATAGGCCTCGTCCAATGACTGAGGGCATAAACCTAGCAGTTTCAGCACTTTATGCAGTTTATGGTCAAGCCTTTACCCCATGACCAAGGGCAAAAGGTTATATTTCCACATACTTGCTTTAGCCTGAGGCCCGCCTGCATCCTTGCCAGCACCAGACTTAACAGGGTCCTGCTTCTTAGCCAGAACTCATGTCAAGCCAGAGAAGGCCGTGCAGACTCCTCCACAGTCTGGCAGTTAGGGTCTTAAGATTTAGGAATGCATTCCTGACCCTCTTGGCTAATTGCATGAAATTGTCTAATTCTTTTTTGAGCCAAGTTTTCCTTTTGACCATTACTACATTCTCTGGCAATGCATTCCGTGAGTTACCCTTTGTTGCATAAAGAAATATTTCCTTTTATTTATTTTAAATCTACTGTCTATTCATTTTATTGAGTGACCCCTTGATCTTGTGTTATGTGAAGGGGTTAATAACACCTCCTTATTCATTTTCTTATAGACCTTTATCATATCCTCCCCTTAGTCATCTCTTTTCCAAGCTGAATAGCCCCAATATTTTTAATCTCTCCTATTACGGAAGCTGTTCCATACCTCTAACATTTTTGTTGCCTTTCTCTGAACTTTTTCTAATTCTAATATATCTTTTTTGAGATGGAGCAACCAAAGCTGCATACAATCTTTAAGATGCAGGGTGCTTAAATATAAAGGCATTATGATATTTACTATCTCATCTATGTCTTTCCTAATGGTTCCTAATATTCTAGCTTTTTTGACTGCTGCTGCACATTCAGAAGACTATCCACAATGACTCCAAGATCACTTTCTTGAGTGGTAACAGCTACATTTAGACCTCATCATTTTATATGTACAGTTGGGAATATGTTTTCCAATATATAGAGCCCTGTGTGGAGACAAAATTTGCATCTTCATCTACAAAAATGAACCAAGAATATCTGCTTTGACATCCACAGATGCAGATACCCATGGGTATAAAGTAGGGTTCTAGATACAAAATTTGTATCTATGTCCAAATCCATAGCTGCAAAAATGAGATGCGGACAGCCCCATCCATATCTGCAGATACAGATATCCATGGATTTACAGGGCTCTACCAATATGCATTGCTTTGCTTTTATCAACATTGAATTTCATGGGCCATTTTGTTGCCCAGTCACTCAATGTAGTGAAATCCCTTTGTAACTCTTCATAGTTTGCTTTGGAATTAACTATCTTGAGTAATTTGATATCATCTGCAATTTTTTTTTCACCTTGCTGTTTGTTCCTTTTTTCACTTTATTTATGAATATATTGAACAGAACTGATAGAAGTTAAGATCACTGGGGCATACTGCTATTTATCTCCCTCCAATCTGACCAATTATTCCTAACCTTTGTTTCCCCTTTTTTAACATCCACAACAAGACCTTCCCTCTTATCCTGTGATTCCTTAGTTTGCTTTTAAGCCTTTGATCTTCTGAAATTCCAAGTACACTAAATCCAGTGGATCACCCTTGTCCACGTTTGCTGATCCCATCAAAGAATTCTAATAGTTTTTGAGTCATGATTTCCTTTACAAAAGTTTCCATTTCAAACTGTGCTAATCTATGTGCCTGATAACTTTGTCCTTTACTACTATTTCAACCAATTTGTCAGGTACTTAAATTAGGCCTACAACCTTGTAATTATCAGGATTAACTCTGAAGCCTTTTTTAAAAAATGGTATGACATTAATTAAGAAAATAAAAAGGCTCAAATTGAAACAATTTTTTGAAATATTGAAATAAAATGTTACATTGACCCAAGGGTTTTCAAGTTTTGATATTTTTGACATGATAACTTTTCATCCCAATTCAAATCAGGAGAAAACTTCAAACTCTCAGATATCTAAGGAAAGGAAATCTATTTCCCATTCAGGTCTACTTCCAACTATGAAGATGAGAATTTATGTATAAAGCTTGCTATTGTACAGCAAGGAGTATGGAACCAGATTAATCTCCTTATGCCAGTATAAGAATTGTGATGTATTTACATTGGTAAAAATGCATTTAGCCGACAGAACAGTCTCTAGATGGTAGATTTATAAATTAAGTTATATTTGTTCAATATCTGTTCACTATTAAGGCAAACAGAATCTAGTCACCATTCTACACATGAATATGATATTTAGAAATGTGTATCTCTGGTTCATTTTAGCTATCAACATTCAATTCAGTTACTCTCAGATAAGAGGGGAAGGAAACACTACTTAAAACCTCAGTCAGTTTATCAAGGGAAAGTAAAAAAGAAAACTGAGCCCTTGAACTTTGTTTATTATGTTGGAGATGGGCCAGAGAAGCTGAAAGTGATGAGAGAAGAAATATTGTTGACTTTTTTTTTAACAGCATACATTTGTGGTAAACCCGAGGCACTATGAAATGTCCCTGCACAGAACCAGGAATAGTTCAGACAGATGCTGTACCTATTTCCCTAGATGGTTGTTGCCTGCTTGCTGAATCCTGACCTGTAGCACCCTCTGTATTCTAGTGCTGGGATCTCCCCTAGGAGATAGAAAACCCAGTTGTATTGGATAGGGGTGATGGTTTTGTCACAAGTTCTCACTGGGGACTAGCCTGAGATTTGTAAAGTCTTTCATTTGTGGTATCAGGTGGGTAAGGGATGCCTCTAGAAGATTTTCTTTTAAAATTGTATTTCAGGAAATCTTCTGGAAATACATTCATGGTTCACAGATACAGTAAAAAAAAATGAGGATTATTAATTGTAACTCACACTTAAATCTCAAAATCTAAAGATTAATCTATCAAGCTACAGGCTTTGCTCAAGATGGTTTATTTCATCAATTATTCTTCCCAGTCATGGCTGACTTTTCCTCTGTTAGGACCTTCCACAGGCACACAAGGATCTGGCTTCCCTTATTTTCCTAGATGAAAGAGCTTTGCCTAAGCAGGTTTCTCACCCCAGTTCCCAGAGATTTCTGCTCCCCTTCTCCCCCTGTTTGAAGGGCCCATCTTTCTCAGCAAGCAGCAAGCATGAGCACTGTTCCCTTGTGTCCATCTTGTGATGGATGCCAAAAATTGCTTCTGTTATTGATTGTATCTTCTAAAGTTCAATGGCCTTGCATCAAGAAACAGGATGGCATCATGTTAGTCTTCCCTTCCTGTGGACTTCCAAATCCCTGCTGATTTCTTTGTAAATGGAGCTTCCATCAATTTTTGGTCACATCTTGTTTAATTTCATTGGAGACAGGTAGATAGTTGCCTTCTCTTCTGTCTCATAGGGAACCTTGTTTTTCCCTATTTGGTCAGAGACTTTAAAGCATAATATCATTAAGAAAACACATTTCCTAAATGTATTAATCTATACAGTTCAACAATGATATTAATCATACGTGTGCCATTAGCTTTCAGAAAAAAAGTTCTACACCCTTTTATAAAACAGAATTATTGTGTACAATCATTTGATTCAATTGTTTATCAGCTGAGGTTTAGACACTCTGTATTTGTAGGCCAATAGACCCATAACATGTATTCTTTAAAAAAAGTAAAACCCAAGCCTAACTTGGGTTATAAACCTGCTTGGTACAAATGCCATGCTGTCTCCACACCTACTTGTTTGCTTAAAAGCTTTAGACCTTGATTGTCTCTGAAAACTAGTCTGGTCTGAGAAGCAAATCCACATTCTTTTTCCTAGGGCAGATCTATTTAGCAATGCCCCATGACATGCCTGTTTTAAACTCACTTTAGTAATAATTGCAGCATATATCCATAACTCTTAACTCATATCTCATACATACATCATGCAAGAATATAAATGATCAGTGAATTATTAGATTTGAAATGATACCTCACAAGGCAAATTTTGCACAAAACAGGTGCAGGCTGTGAACACAGGAGTTCTTAGGATCACAGTGGAGGTAGAGTTTTATAGCAACTCTACCAGTTAGGAGCTAGAGATTCATAATTCTAAAGGCAGTGGCAAATTGCTTATTTGTAGAAACAAGTGATTAAAATATAGTTAAATAATGTAGACCCTGAAGCCATTACCCAGTGTTCCCAAAAGCCTATGTCACAACACTGTATCTAAAATAAGAAACAGGAGATAAGCAAAGACATACATGTACTCCACTGTTGACGTATTGGCTTGATTAGCCATTATTATGGTAAAGAAAAGGATCTGAAAATCCTAGCAGGCAGGCAGTTAGCAGAATGAGATGTAGAAGTGTATATGTGTTCATCCTTTACAAATAGCACTGCATATTTGTGCAATTGTGGCCTGATCCAAAGCCCATAAAATGCAATGGGGCCATTTCCATTGCTTTCATTTGGCTTTCGATCAGGTCCTTAATGACTATAATGATGATTGCTTGATAAAAGATAATGTGACAGAAAACAGAGATCAGTAAATTGTATTTAATGAAAACATAAAATTGACATCATGGGTCAGACCATTATCCATTTTGCCAGTATCCTGTCTCTGACATTAACCCACACCAGAGCTTTAGCGGGAATGTACAGAACAGGACAAGTATGGACTGATGCACCTCTGACTTCCACTTCCAACTCCTAGTAGTCTGAAGGTTAGGGACAGTGGATGTGGCTTCATTCCTGATCATCTTGGTTAATAGCCATTGATGGACCCAGTGCTTCAGAATTTTATCTAGTTCTTTTTTGGAACCAGTTATATTTGTGGCTATCGTGACTGTTACATTTGGACCCATCAGAAAGGGTGGCAGAGATGAAAGAGGTGACTGAATCACAGTTGTTTGTTTTCGTGGCTGTGTTGTACTGGAAAGAAAGTGAGACTTTGCTACCAAGTGCAGAGTGACCAAACCATTTAAAGACATAACACATCAAAATAACATCCCATCACAAAGCCAGGTTAGTTTTGTATTATGTGGAAAAGTACTTCTTGTTTGCATTAACTTTCTGACTATTAATTTTTTTGGTTGATCCCTGTATTTTTATTGTGGGGAAGGCTACGTAACTTTGGTCTATTCTTTTTTTCCCCCACACCATTCCTGAATGTATATACTTCTATATACTTTTTGAGCAGGGGTGATGAAAATTGGACACAATATTCAAGATGCAGCACACCATGGTTTTTATAAAGTAGTATAATTATATTTTCTGTTATATTTCTATCCTTTTCTCAATTGTTTCTGTATCTATGTCTATATCTATCTTTCTATCTTTCTAACTATATGAAATTGGGATTATCTTTTTCAACTTGCATTACTTTCCACTTAACACTGAATTTCACCTGCCATTTTCCTGCCCAGTCACTCAGTTTTGTGATTCCTTTGTGACTCTTTGCAGTTGACCATGCAATCTTGAAAAATTGTGTGTCACCTGTGAACTTTGTGACTTCACTGCTCACTCCTTTCCCTTGCCCCCTTGCCCTGGAACCTTAATGAATATATTGAATAGCACAGCTTCTATAGAGATATTTTGGGAAACTGCTATTCAGCTCTCTCTCCATTTTATTCTAATCCTTTATTTTCTATCTTTCAACCAGTAACCAGCTCATGAGAGGACCTTTCCTCTGATCCCATGACTGCATGGTTTTCTTCAGAGCCTTTGTGAGACTTGCCAAAGGCTTTCTGAAAATCCAAGTCCACTGTATTTACAAGATCACATTTATCTACAGGCTTGTTAACTGCTATAAGAACATAAGAATGGCCATACTCGCTCATACCAATTGTCCATCTAGACTAGTATCCTGTCTTCTGACAGGGTCCTACACCAGACGCTTTGCAGAGAATGACCAGAACAGAGCAATTATTGTGTGATCCATCCTCTGTTGTCCAATCCAAGACACTGGCAATCAGAATCTTAGAGACAGCCAGAAAGCATTCTAATACATTGGTGAAACATGGCTTACCTTTACAAAAGCCATGTCTTCCCTGACATATTGTATTTATGTGTCTGATAATTCTGTTCCTTATTATAATTTCTACCAATTTGCTCAGTACTGAAGTATATTCAGCAGCCTGTAATTACCAGGATTTCCTCTGGAGCCTTTCTAAAACGCAACATTTCGTTAACTACCTTCCAGCCACAGAGACTGATTTAAGGGGTATGTCTACACTAACTCGTTAGTTCGAGCTAGGTAGGGTAATGAGGGCAAGCGGAGTTGCAAATGAAGCCCGGGATTTAAATATCCCGGGCTTCATTTGCATGTTCCCGGGCGCCGCCATTTTTAAATCCCCCTTAGTCCGAACTCCATGCCCGCGGCTACACGCGGCATGGACTAGGTAGTTAGAATTAAAGATCCTAATTCGAACTACTGATACTCCACGAGGATCCTGGAGTAACAAGCTAGTGTAGATGTACCCTAGGTTACATATTCATATTACAGTTTGTACTTTTGCAATGTCATATGTGACTTCCTTCTGAACTCTCGGGTGAATACTACCTGGTCCTGATGGCTTATTTTGCTTAGCTAATCAATTTGTCCTAAAATCTCTTCTACTGACGCATCACTTTGGGAATGCAGTTCAGATTTGGCATCCAATAAATATAGCTTTGATGTGGGTATCTCTCACGCATCTTCTGCTGTGTAGGCTGATACCACGAAGAATTAATTTAGCTTCTCTGAAATGGCCTTGTCTTCCTTGAGTGCTCCTTTAACACATTGGTCATCAAGTGGCTCCACAACTTGTTTGGAAGATTTCTTGCTTCTGATGTACTTAAAAAGATTTACTGTTAGCTTTTAAATCTTATGTAAATTGCTTCTCATATTTGTTCCCTGATCTGCCTTACTATACTTGAACCTTTTTTCTTCCCAGAGTTTGTGCTTCTTTCTATTTTCCTCATTAGGATTTGACTTCCAAATTGTAAAGGACTGCTTTTCACTTCTAATGACCTCCATTACTTTGCTGTTCACCCAGGTGGCATTATTTCAATCCTTTTATTGTCTTTTCTGAATTGGGGTGTTTATTTATTCTGAGCTTCTATTATAGTGTTTCTAAGTAGTGTCCATGCTGCTCAAAGACATTTCATTCTTGTGATTGCTCTTTTTAAATTTCCATCTAACTAGCATCCTCATTATTGTATATTTCCCCTCTTTACACTGAAGTGCCACAGTGGATGCCTTTTTCATATTTTCCCTCCTGTGAGGATCCTAAATGTATTTACATTTTGACTACCATTATTGAGCAGCTCAGCTATAGTTACCTTTTGGAACAGATCCCGTGCTCCACTTAGGACTAAATTAAGAAATGCCTCTCCCCTGGTGCATTCTATGAATAGCTGCTCCAAGAAGCACTAATTTATGGTCTCCAAAAATTTTATTTTTGTATTACATGCTGAGGTGACATTTACCCATTCAATATGAAGTGAAATGCCCCATTATTATTGCATTATTTTATTTCAGGAGTGGCTTGCCTGGATCCGAGCCCCAAGGCTCAGACCACCCCAGCATTAAGGAGCCTGCACTGGTGCTCCAGACTCCCCCACCCCCACTGTTCCACCATGGGGCAGGAGCACACAAAATCTACCAGGCTGGGCCCTCCTAAGCTCTGGTGGGAGGGCAATGTGGGGAGTGTCTGTCTCCTTCTCAGTCAAGGGCCACATTAGTGAGGGGTTGTTTTCCTCACTTGTGTGTGGCCCCTGACTGATTTTTCTGTGGGTCAGTGGCTCCAGCCCCAAAAAACGTCCCCACCTGTGTTTTACTGTGTAGCTTCTCAATTCTCTTAACATTTCACATCCACTGTCACCATTGGGATCAGGTCTTTGGTAGTATATTACTGCTGTTATGTTCATATATGGGGACCATCCATAGATACTCTGTGATGCACTCCGATTCATTTAAGATTTTCTCCTTACTTGACTGAGCTTTTTTAACATTTAATGCCACTGCCCCACTAGCATGACCTAATCTGTCATTTCCATATATTTTGTAACCTGAACTTATGGTGTTCAATTGATTAGCCCCATTCCACCAAGTTTCTGTGTTATCTACTATAGAGTGCTTAGCATTAAATGAGACTATTGATAGTTTACCCATCCTAGTATTTACACTTCTACCATTTGTATATAAGCACTTGTACATTTTGTCAATATTCATTTGTTCGCCTTCATGTGTGATGTTTAAGTGGGATTCTTTTACATTTGACTGTTCTTCATTATCTTCTCCCTATACTTTACCAACTTTATTCTTTTCCTCTATATTATATACCAGGATATAGAGTTCCCCTTTTAATAAATTCATCCCAAAGGAATGTGTCAACCTGAACCATCTGCTCATCTGCATCTGTTGGCTGTCCTCCAGCCCTTAGGTTAAAATATCCTTTACAATCTTTTTTAATTCTATGTGCCAGTAGTCTGCTTTCATTTTGATTAAGGTAGAGTCCATCCTTCCTGTGAAGTCTACTTCTTCCCCATAATGTTCTCCAGTTCCTAATAAAACTAAAAATGTCCTTTCTACATCATTACCTCATCCATGTAGTGATACTCTGAAGTGCTGCCTGTCTAACTGAACCTGCTCATGGAACTGGATATATTTCAAAGAATGCTACCATGGAGGTCCTACACTTTAATCTCTTACATTGCAGCCTAAATTTGGCCTCTAGACTTCTCCCCTAATTTTCCCTATATCAGTGGTACCTGGCTACTCACCAGCACTACCTATAAGGCTGTCTAAATATCTTGTGAGATCTGTTTCTTTCCTACCCAGCAGAAAATTTATCGTGCAGTTCTCCCAGACATCACAGACCCAACTAGCTATGAGTTTAATAATCAAATCCTCAATTACTATTACCTGTGTCTTCCTAATAACTGGAATCCCAGAGGGCTATCCTCAGTGGGAGATAGCAAAGCTGCAATGTCACTTATACATCTCACTTCTTTAAAACTGAACTCCTTAAAAGCTTAGTCACTAGCCCTAGCTCTATAGAGGCACACTAACTCTTTATGAACTGTCCCTCTTTTGCTTGATGATGTCATCTTTATGAGATATGGGGTTTTTGAGGGACCCCATTTAGATTGCAAGCTCAGTTCATATTTAGATTGTAAGCTTTTTGTGGGAGGCAATGTCTTTTGCTATGTGATTGTATAGGCCCGCGCATAACTGGGTATTGATCTTGGGGGAGCTATTTAGACTCGATTGTAGTGTAAATACTCCAATTAATAAAGTATATGTAGTATGGAATTTGGACAAGAAACTTACTTTTAGCCTTCTGCCCTTCACACATCTTGTCAAAAGAATCAGACAATGAACAAAGCATTTCACCTGATAAAAAATGAAGTGCCAACATATTCAACATGTTCCATAACTGTGAGTTATGATTTAGTATCACATATTTCAGATTGCTTTCAAAATACATAATAATCTTTGTACAGCTGAGCTAATATTTGTCTGATTTAGAATTTTGTATTTGCTAAAATGTTATGTTTTTAATGTCTGTGTAAGAGAAAAATTATTCTACTACTCAGTCTTTATAGAGCACAATTACTTTGTGATTATCAGTTTTCAAAACATAGCAGCGATATTTTTGAGCATGCTTACATCAAATCCAATTCTTTCCGATACACTACATTAACAGAAACCATCTGTTATTTATTGTTTTGTTTATCTAACAATTAGCTCTTTCTATGGATATCATTTATTAACGTGCTTTTCCCTCTGTGCTCTCATCTTTTAAGTTTTATATTATTTGAATTTTCAATATGAAGTCCAATCTTTGTTAATGTTCTTTATTGCTAAATAGTATTTCTAGTAGTCCCTTAATTTTCTCCATTGAATAACCATTAGAGATTTAACTTTCCACTCTGTCCTGTGAGAATGATTTAGTACTGACATAAATGACTTACTGCCTCCCATACAAAGTGTTTCTAGTGGGCTTGTGTACATCGAATATACGATATAGCTCATGTCATAAATATTTCTGATAGCTTTACATGCAATTTCCATAGATGGTGTCAACCTCAGGCTGTCCTCAAGAAAGCAATGCAGATGTCTTTAAATGGTTTTGTACTTTTGATCATGCTGCAAGGAGTTCTGATTCAGTCCCATCCTTTGGAGGAATGATATCATTTGTCTTGCTGTTCTGGTGTTCATTCCAGTTATCTAAGGCCAAGCTCATTTTATGAAGGGAAAGATTATTTTTAATTTTTGATCTATCTATGAGTTTTAGTTATTCTGTAACACCTTAGGAGCTATTTATACTGTGTGTTATATAAAATCACATCCGGCACTAACTGGCAGCTGTTGGAAGTCTAAAATCTGAATGGTTCAAGAGACTGAAGGGCATTCTCCTCCCATTAGGAGGCAGAGAGAGATAACTCTTGGGGGAAAATTGTTGAATTTTAGTGTAAAACTAAGAGATTTTCATCACACATACGTTGGGGTATTTTTTGCTATTTTCCAGCCAGCTCTTTTGGAAAAGGCAATGAGGCTAATCTTGTACTGATGCTATCTGTGTTGAATCAGTTCAGTGACTCAACAGAAGACTTCCATCTCAACAGATTTCTATTATAACAATTTTCATCAGAGCTTTATTGATTTAGGACTGGATACTATAATGCTGAGAAGCACTTTCTCGTTTGAGCAGTTTCACTGCACAGTCAACACAAATAAGGAGTGCAAGTTCTGATGCAAAATTTAAAATATTTGAAAGTATGGTTTCTTTATGGCAGAATATTTTACTTAGGGTAAATAAAATCCTTTTTGCTTAGATTCCACAAAATGCACAATTGGACAGTTAGATAATTGACTGTAAGATAACCTGAACTGCAAGTAGATTGTCATTCATTTTGACAGCTCAGTTTCATTTAAGCCTTTCACCATGTTGTGTGTATTAAATATCATTCTAAATCTCCTGTATATTTTACAGTATTTTAGTACCTAGCTTTAGATTAGCATCCCACATGTTCTTCCCAAGTGAAAACTGAGCTTTTCAAAGTGTTTATAAACATTAATGGATTAACTCTCACAGCACT
Source organism: Rafetus swinhoei (assembly GCA_019425775.1). Taxonomy (NCBI): domain Eukaryota; kingdom Metazoa; phylum Chordata; order Testudines; family Trionychidae; genus Rafetus; species Rafetus swinhoei. Next base: position 47,872,526 of record CM033449.1, read on the forward strand.
CTGCTAAGTGAGGTGGTATTTAAAGATGGAGAAACTGAAACATGGAAAAGTGCCCATGGTCACACAGGACATCTTTCCAGAGAGCTGAGAAAAAAACTCTAGGAGGGAATCCTGGCATCACTAAACTGAATAGGAGCTTTGCAACTGACTTCAGTGAGGCCAGCTTTTCACCCCTGATCTGTTGTCAACCAAAGCTCTGCCCTTCCTCCCTGTCCTCCTTTGCAATTCATTCAGTTAGTCACAGGAGGGGATGACCACCTCACCGGGCCCCTGGGTAAGGTGAGAGGAGACCTGCTCTGCATCCCCAGACGGGGCAGAGCCTCAGATGGAAAGGACAGAGCTGGGTGCTGCCCAGTGTGCCATGTAGCACTCCAGCAGCAATTCAAGGGCCTAGGCTTTGAGTCCTTTTCTACTACCAGGTCCCAGTATAATTGGGCCTGATTAGTCATCAAAAAGTAGTTAAGTTGTTTGTTACAAATTGGGACAAACTGTTTCTTACAAATAATGCACATTATGAATGTGTAGCCCTTTTGGGGTAAGTTAATATTTCATGAACTAATCCTTGCTCTCTTCTGTGTTGCCTTTGAGTCTAGTGGAGTTGAGACTTCATTCATGATTCATAAATATTCACCAATCCATTCAGAGCCGTTAGAGTGAGTGTGTGGTGCTACAGCATGTCCTCACTGCTCATCAACCTTCTCTTCTATACTGCTAAGATAACTCTTCCAGAACCATGCTGCCAATTTCCTTACCACCTGCTGTATCCCTCATTCTGAAGGAAGAACCAGCATAGTATAATGGTGACAAGCTCAACATTATCATATTCTGCAAAACCCCTGAGTCCACCACTGTCTTTACTGGCTACACTCTCCCATGCCGATAGAATGCTTCCTTCCACAGCCACAAAAATCAGATCCCCAAAGACCTTGAATGAAAAGGAAGGCAGGAGCAGGCTGCCTACTTGGTTCTCACTCACCAGATTTTACTCCTCTCAAGTAATTTTAGAGAAGGGGGAAACATGGGCCTTAGTAAGCATGCCCAGTAGTAACAGCAAATAAAAAGATTCACACCCATGCAGTCAGGGTTTTCCTTTTGCTCTAATTTACTTGGGCTTTTTCAACATTTATTTCCGAAATGTCATGACTATATGGAGTGAATACACATTATGCCTTTCTTCCATAATTGCTCCCTTGGTTAGACCACTGATTCCACATCGACTCTATATTTTTTCAGTTGCTTTTTTTTAAATTAAAATGACAGTGTTCCATCACAATGATCTGATCCCTTTCTGGGAATATTTAAAGCACCATTTACTATTTATTAAATCGGTTGGATATAAACCCATTGAATATTGATTGAAATGCCAATTTTTGTCAAGTTTTCTTTTTCTGTAAAATGACAGAAGCAATGTTGTCAAGTTTTTTGGTTAAGGGAATTACATTAAAATCCATATCAGTTATTTCAATTGTAGGCACCCTGTTCTCATAAATATGGACACAGAGTTTATAAAGACTCTTATCTTTTGCAAGAAGATGTTTTCAGACATGTTCAGCATGACTTTTTCTTCTGGCAGAGGATCAGCAAACATACCCAAAGGAATCAAATCAAAATGCAGTGATGAGGCTTTGAATTTCTGTTCTGATGCAGTGTATGCAATGATGAGCATTCAGCATTCAATTCCACTTCAGAATTCAATATGCCAACTGTCATACTTGCTACCAAGTACAAAGTCAATGCTCCTTTAATTGATATGCATGAGAAAAAACAACCTCTTTCAATGTTCATTGAGTTGAATCAAGAAATATTGTTAAATCAATTATTGAGAAATTTCTTTCATGTGGCTGGCTGTGTTTCCCTGGGCATATAATGTTGGGGTGTAAGGTTCAATTATCTTTCATACCACTAGAAGAGATTGAGTGAGCAGATTTGTTTTGTTTAAAATATTTTCATACAAATAAGGCCATTTGTAGTGTTACCTGCTAGCTCTTTACAAATGAGTCACACTATCAAATTAAAACATAACATAACATGCAGTACTCTTATTACGAGACTATTGGGATGCAAAGATGCAACACGTCAGAGCAAGATGGGCAAAAGTGGAATTAGATCCCTTGCATAGACTTGAAAAAAGCCACTTCACTGTGTGCTCAGTACCCCTGAAAACAAAGCTTCTGAAGGGGAGATTATCCAAGAATTTTAGGCACCTAGACATGCAGAGAGGTGGCCAATCAATGCATGGGTTGAGCAGAGGTGAAAGTAAGTGGGTGTGCCCTGGTGCGCAGCTCCAGCTAGAGCTGACTGAGCTGCAGCAAAAGTCAGTAGGGAGCTATTTAAAGAGCTGGCAGGGATTTGGGTTGCAACAGGATTGTACCTGTAAGAAAGTGACTTTCACCGCTGGTAACAGGTTTTGGTATTGAATCTTTCATGCAGAGTGAATTGAGTTTCTAGTTTTACCGGAATGGAGAGAAAGATAGGGTGAGGAGCACCCCTCTCACATACCTCCCTTTATTCCCTTAATCCAGCACCCCAGCCCACTGAAATCTCCCATGTCCCTTGAATGCTTCTTTGTACTCTAGTGGAATCCAGAGCTCTAATTCACAAATCTACCCCAGGAACTTTGCTGAAATATTAGTAACTATTGGATAATAATACTCCCTTCCTCATGGTGGTCAATGTTCGCTCTAAGTGTTTCTATCCATGTGTGGAATAAATTTTGTTATGTGCACCAAGGCATGTGCATATGTGCACCACCAATATAAACACATGCTGCTGGCTGTGGGCAGCTGTGGGCACTCTGCCATTCAGCTGGGCGGCACCTGATTCTCTCCTGGGCAGCCACCCAAGCACTCAGCTTACAGGGAATACTGATGGTGGTGTGAAGGAAGTAGATCCATTAATATTTGTAAAGCCCTCTGTTACTATGGCAACAAACTCAATAGAAAAAAATTATAAATCAATATATACCTAAAAATTAGCTCAAAATGAGTGTAGAGGGAAGTGTGTGTGTCTGGGTTAAGTGTGTACAGAATTCAGAAGGAGTAAAGATTCATGTTTTTCTACAAATTTCTGTTAGAAATTCTGGTACTTTGCTTATTAATAAACAAATGTAAGGTGGATTAAGTATTTTCTACTGTCTAGGGGGTTTCATCCTGTTTTATTATTCCTAAAGTTGCAAAAAAAACCAAAGTCCTTCAAACCTATGTTACCATGACTACGCTATGGAGGGGGCTACCTTGATGAGAGCTAGCATGACTAAATCTACTCAAGCAGCAAATCATACCCCAGCGCCAAAGGTAGACATAGCATTAATGAGCACATCTTTACCCATCCACTGTTGTGTTATGAGTCTTGTTTTTTTTCCAAGCCCTTAAATATTGATCTTTACTAGCACCAGTAGTAGCTAAGCTTTAATGCCTATATGAATCAACTCTAGGATAGTGCACATAATAGTTGAGTTTCCATTATTCATCTGTCTTCATGAAACTGGATGGAGAACAACAGTATCTGCACAGTTTGGGCAGGATTTTTTTAAAAGAAAGGACTAAGGGTATAGCTATAGAACAGATTAAACAGGAGCACAGCTACAGTGACACAATTGTGCCACATAGCACCATAGGTAATCTGTCCCCAAGAAGAAGCAGCTAGATGGACAGAAAAATTATTTCATTTGACCTAGTGATGTCTATACCAGGCTTACGTTGGCTCAATTACAGTGCTCAGGGGTGTGAAGAGTCACACCTCTGAACAATGTAGCTAAATCAACACAAGTTTTGTGTTGGACAGATCTAAATAATTTAGTGAACTAGTCATTGGGAGTTGAACTGTTAAATCACTAAGGGTATGTCTATACTAGCCCCCTAGTTCGAACTAGGGAGGCTAATGTAGGCATTCGAACTTGCAAATGAAGCCCGGGATTTAAACATCCCGGGCTTTATTTGCACGTTCCTGTCCGGTCGCCATTTTTACATGCCATTAGTCCGAACTAACTGCCAGCGGCTACACACGGCAGTTAAACGGTAATTCAAACTAAGTAATTACTCCTCCTGGAATGAGGTGTAACAGGTAATTTGAACTAACGACTTAGTTTGAGTTACCATTTAACTGCTGCGTGTAGCCGCGGGCAGTTAGTTCGGACTAGTGGCATTTAAAAATGGCAACCAGACGGGAACATGCAAATAAAGCCCGGGATGTTTAAATCCCTGGCTTCATTTGCAAGTTCGAATGCCTACATTAGCCTCCCTAGTTCGAACTAGGAGGCTAGTGTAGACATACCCTAAGAGTATGTCTACACTACAGCATTATTTCGAAATAGTTCATTTGAAATAAGTTATTTCAAAATAACACGTCTACACACAAAATGCATTTTGAAATAGCGTTTTGATATTTCAAAATAGTGCGTCCACACTGAGTGGACGCTGAATCGCCTTTAAGGCCAGCTGGAACCAGGTCCGGCAGAGCATCAGGTCAGGAGTTACTTTGTGTGGCTGCTGCCTGAGGCTATCTGAGGCCTGTGCTTAAAGGGATCCCCCTCAGCCCCCGGACAGCCGGTTCTCAGCTTTCCCTGCTTGCTTGCCTACCTCGATGAGGGACAGCAAAGCATTTTTTGTCTGCGTGCTCTGGTTGCCTTCACTCGGGACACCACAGCACTCTGCAACATGGAGCCAGAGCTACCCCTGGGCACGCTGGTGCTTCCCGTGGATGCGTTGCGATGAGCCTGGCTGCACTTTCTGCAGGCTGGCATCCGGGAGGTCCATCGGGGGGCTGTCAGCATCCAGGAGGCCCTGCGGGAGAGCTTCCACCCTCAGGAGCACTAAGAGCCTCCCTGGTCTGCCCCACTGGGGACTTGTGCCTCATTCCTCCCTCAAGTCCTTCCACTTCCCCCCCCCCCAACCCCCCTTCCTGATGTCAAATAAAATACATGTATTTTTATGAACACAAACGCTCTTTATTTAACAAAACTGGGGGTGGGGATGAAACTCTAGTAAGACTGGGGAAATGAGGTGGGAGAGGGGAAAAAAGAGGGTGGGAGAGGGGAGGGGAAAACCTGGGAGGAGGCAGCTGGAAGGGGGAAGCAAGGGGAAGAAGGGGGAGGGGAAGCTCAGGGCTCAGGGTTGGGGGTCTCGTCGGACCAACTTGATTTTCATGCAAACCTACTCCTGGGTTCGCATGTGGCCTTTGGTGGCCAGGCTGGCAGCTATCCTGCCATAGACGGCCGTGTTCCTCAATCTAGTGCGGAGATCATGGATGTTGGGGGCATCCCCCCCCAAACCTGAATAAGGTCCATCATCTCCACCCTGGACCAGGAAGGTGCCCGCCTTCTCCAGGCCCTGGCAGGCTCCAGGGAGCTGGCAGACTGTTCCTGGAGAGTGGTGGAGGGCTGGCTTCCAGGGGCTTGCTGGTTCATATTTTGGGGCCACTGGGGCTGGGGCAGTGACTGCTGGCTCTGGGTTGGCAGGCTTGGAGCTGGCACAGGCACTGTGGCCAGAGTCAGCCCCTTTAAGGACTCTGGGGAGGGGGGGAGGGAGAGAAGTGTTCTTGGTTGAGGCTGGAGTGGCTTCCAGGGCACCCTGGGAAGGCTGGAGGCCCCCTATTTTGAAATAAGTGTCTACACATCACTTATTTCGAAATAGCTATTTCAAATTTGGCGTTATTCCTCATAGAATGAGGTTTATCAAGTTCAAAATAAGTGCTTCGCTATTTCGAATTGATTTCGAAATAGCGGTTTGGCTGTGTAGACACTAGTAAAGTTATTTCAAAATAACGGCTGTTATTTTGGAATAACTTTGCTGTATAGACATACCCTAAGGATAGGGCTTTCAAAGGCACCTGTGTAACCAGAAAAGGGGCAAAGATCAATTTAAAAAAAATCTGTTTGTCAAATTTTCAAAATTAAAAAAAAAAAATCTTCCAGCTCTTCAGGTGTTGAAGAATTGTGGGAGAAGAAATTTCCTGGAAGTGTTGTTTTATTCTCCATGTTTTCATCACATTCAAAATTGCAATCTACTGAATAGCCTTCACAAAGGAAAGAGGAAGGAAATTGTGAAGCTGGAGTAAGCATTGCAAAGAATGTTAGTAAACCTGTTGCAGCAGATTGTTGAGGAATTCACAAACCTTTTTAAAAATCTGAACTTATACTTTGTGTGCATAAAAACATAAGAAATATGAGGCACTAGCTCAACATGTCAATATTATTGTGTTAAGTCATGATAGAAAAAATATAAAAGTTAGGAGCCAGTGAAACAAATTAAAAATAAATTAATTGCTAATACAAACTTGTGTTTACTTTGCTCATTCACTCTCTCTGGTTTTGCAAAAGTGGGATATTTCTTAAATTATACATGGTGGACACCAAAAGAGAAAAAAAGATTACCAACACAGGTATTGTAGGACCTGGGCATCTATCCCTGGAGACATGTATATGTAATTCCTATTGGGTAAACTTAGACATCATTGCAAATTTGAGCATAGATTCAGACTTCAGCCCAGCCCCTCTTTCTACAAACAAATATTTCTGACCTGGGTCAGGAAGGCCTTAGCACCCAAGCCAGATTCCCACTGTGACTTAGGTCCAAACCCTGTTATTTTGTAGTATGAATATAGTTCAAGCCAGTCTGTGCAGTGCAGAATGGATGCTTTAGATGGTTGTGAAATCTAGGTCCACCAAGTGTAAATACTCTTACTACGCAATATAAATGTGCAGGAATGCTTGGAAACACTGAGGCTATGTCTACACTGCTGGGGGTGGTGGTCAGAAAAAGATACGCAAATTGTGAACCTCAATTTGCGTACCTTTTTCCGATTCTTTTTTTTAAGAGGCTTTTCTGACATTTGGCCCATCTACAGAGGGCCAAATGTTGGAAAAATCCCCTCTTTCGAAAGAGCCCTTATTCCTCATAAAATGAGGAATACAGGGCTTCTGAAAGAGCGTGTCTTCTCTTCCAAAATATTTCAGAAGAGCAGACGTGTTCCCTGGACACGGCAGAGTGTTTCCAGGATACCTTAAGTATCCTGGAAAAACTCCATAGTGTAGAGTTTACAAGCTCAGGTTTCACAGACCCCTATAGTATAGACACAATCACACTCCTTACAATGGAGCATAGACATACTAATTGTGTTGAGGCCATTAGTAAATTTGCTTATAGACTTCAAACAGATGAATGGTAAACTTGTTTAACATTAGTCCAGCTAATTTCAAGTACTGATTCCAATATATTCTGTATGTAAGCAACATCAAGTATATGTTCTGAAAAAAGCTGAATACCTTGTCAAAAAGTTTGATATTCTGGAATGTATCTCCAGCATGCAGGATGAAGGATTTTAAACAATAAAAATAAGCAGATATGGCAACTTTTGGGGACACTGTCATCTTGAAAAGGAGATCACAACAAGGGAGATCAGGAAATTGCAATTAATAAACATGCCTTCTCTTTCTGATGATTTTTTATTTAACTTCAGTGCCTGTTGATCCTGAAATCTAATTCAAAGCATGGCTAGACGCTCTCCCCAAATGACTTTAGAACAAGAACCTGACTTGAGATATCTTGTTCAGGCTACCCAGAATTATGAGCCAGTGCATTGTCCGTCTGCATTGGTAAGGAACACTGCTACTGCTAATCTGTATATAAGGTGATATGTCAATCTCAGTCTTGCCTGAAAACTCTTCAAGACTCTGTCAGTCTCATCCTGGCTCTCGCCAGATAACAATCAACAAACTCTCGCTTCCAAGTTCCCCAGCGGTGTCCAATCACTCTCACTGGACACTCACCAGAATAATTACATTTGCTGTCTTCAAAGAGATATAACACAGATCAAATATATTAAGTTAGCTGAAGACGTATGCCTCACTGTAATACACTGGATGGAAATGGCTTTACAATAAAAGAAGAAAAAGTGCATTCACAAAGAACAGATATTTATGTGATATTAAGCATGAGAATGAGACAGGAATGGGAAAAAACAAACAAAATAAAACACACTTTCTAGTGACTAAAATTTAATCGTATAAAGTTTCAATCTGTGCCTAAGCAGTTTTCTTACCCACATCAAATTACCAGCATCACCAGCCCTCAAAATCAGAGAACAAAATGTTCACAGAAACAAAAGGTTCCCTACATGATGGATTACTAAAAAGTTCTTTTTGCTGCCCCAGTATTTGCCAAAACCCATTATATCTGCCACAAGAGCCAGGAAGGATTACTTGCTACTGCCTGTTAGCTTGCTTGCTTTGTTTACTGTATATATAAATGTACTTGCCTTGCCCTATGCCTGTGTTCAAATCAGTAGGACAGGAGATTCCATATCTCCTTGTTGTATGCATTCTAGGTTGATGCATTACCACTCAAACATATCCTAAGAACATTTTTGCAGCATCCAGATAAAACTCGCTGTACACAACCTATACTTAAACGAAACAATGATCATTGGGCCCAGTGTGGCACCAGATCACATAGGATACCTATAAAAGATGCCTTTTAGATTCATATTATGATAGTTTGTTGTGGGTAGTGAGCGTGTCAGGCTGAGGTCAGTTACAGATAGCCTTGAGGGGCGCTTTAGGTCACACGCTTCCTTACAGAAAATAACTGGTGTAGGAGGTACACCACACAGCATGGTATAGCAAAGATAAGAATAATAAGAATGTAAGCCAAGCTTCAAGCCACCAGTCAGGTGAAGCAGGTTTTCTAGCCTACAAACATTAGATACGTTTTCTGGAACTGCCTAAGTGCACAAGTAATTATAGTCATCAATGGGCTTGTTAATGGGGGCAGTCGGGGTCCATATTCAATCTCAGTTACTTTCCTGTAAAGCCTGCCTAGTTTACAAAGAAAAAAAAAGACTTTTCTATCTGCCAGGCCTGCAAATCGTCTCTACAATTTGAGAAACAGGCCATATTCCTGCTATCTCTGATAGCAGAATAATAATAATGATAATTTAGGGTGGAGGTCATGAATTAATGGATTCCACAACTTTCCTGGACCTCCATGATTTCACTTCAGCTGTCAGTGGTAGTGGTGGAGGCAGAGTTGTATGCCCCCCCTCACAGCTGTAGCAGGAGCTGCTACTACAACCAGGGTGGAACTAGGGCTGCATGCCTCCCCCACACCTCTAACAGTTGAAGCAAGAGCCAGGGCTGTGTACCCGGCCCCCCTCCCACAGCTGCTTCCAGGGCCAGAGCTGGGGCTGTGTACCCCACTCCTCATCCCCCACCCAGCTTTGGCCATACCCCAGGACTGTGCGCCCCTTCCTCCTACCTCCCTCAGGGCTTCAGTCAGTGTGGGAGCCAGAGCTGTGCATTTCCCTTCCCTGTTGCTTCACTTGGGCCCAGAGTTGCTGCTATGTGTCCCCACCAATGGCCTTGGCTGGGCAGAAGCCAGGTCTGAGCATCTTTCCCTGTGGCAGTGGAGCTGGGGCTGTCAGTTCCCCCCCTCCGAGTGTTCCAGTCATCATTCCTTCCTTCTATCCCAATCGACCAATCTTATTTTTGATAAAATCTCAGTCAGGTCACACCTCCCATGAATTTCTACTAAAAATAACCATGACAAAACCAGAACCTTATTGATAATCTATGTCTAGATTCTGCAGTCAAAGTTTGCCCGACAGTTTAGTTTGATGAGGCATGATAATCCGGCTCATTCCTGCTCTGATGAATGGGCTGTACTGTGCCAGCAGTAGTGAAATATCTTTTGTTTAATAAGAGAGAGCGCTTCTGGTATTGCCATAAAGAGCAGATAGAGTACACTGGCAATCATTTACATAGCCATTTTTCCATATGCAACCTCATTCTAGGGACCAGAGTAAAATCATGCAGCTATTCTTTCCAAGTTGTCAACTTGGAAGGGAGTTCAGATAAGAAGCCCGTTAAAAAGGGGAATTTTTTATTGTTGTTCTTTTTATTCTCTCATATTTGGTTTGATGTTGTTCAGTTCTAAACATCAGAGCTTTACTTAGTGTACAACTAAAAAGCAGCATCAGTATTTTTTTCATCAAAGTAAGCCAGCTATTCTTGCTCTTTACATGGTGTGTGGGAGAGACACAGCAGGTTAATTTAAGGATTAATTAGTTAATTGATCTCTGCTGCCTCAGTCTTCTCCATTCCTTATCATTCTTGCTCTTCACCTGCACAAGTGTATCTCTGGAAGAAATATATTTTCCTGCAGCCAAAACACCTCTGATGGTGATCACATCAGATCTCACAATCTAACTGAGGTTGCCCTGGGTCAGAAGTTGATTGGGAAGCTCAAAGATATTGCAGTAAATGGTGATGTTGATGGCACTCTACCTTCTGTGGCATGTTTGAAACAATCTTCAGTGGCTTTCTGACACATTAATGCCTATTTTCTTTCAAAAATGCTTGCCGCCTAAGCTCGACCTCTGTCTCAGAATGTGGGAATCCACTCTACTACTTCATGTGTATTTAACATGTGGCATCCTCATAAATAAAATATACACTCTGGTACTGTGCAATAATAATCTAAAACTGTCTGTAGCACTAAATGTAGGCCAAATTCTTTAAGTTAGGAACATAACTACAAGAAGAAAGAGTTTCCACCAATGTTAGGGCTGGCTGGCCTTGTCTGTAGCAGTATACATTAGAGCCATGCCAAAGGGTTGTTCCAGTGCTAGGGGATGCTGTCCATTGCCTCTTTTCCCCTGAAATTGCTCCTATATTCAGAGACTGGTATATGTATGGTAAATATCAAAGGGATCTTTGGTGGCCAATTAAGCTGTCTTTCAAAGTATTGTGCACATCTAGAGCTGAGCAAAGCACCTGGAGTATGGCCCCGTGATGCTTCGGGTCCTTATAGAACACTGTAGCATTTATTTAAAATGGCAACTTCAAATTTACTGTTTAATTTGTGAAGATTAAAATAAGGCCTTTCAGAGTGACGTTTTGGAGAGCTGGACAACCTTTGTATGTTCACACTTTTCCTGACTGACTAGCATTTACGGTATTCTCAAACTTGCGAATTGTTCAGTAGTCAACACACTTTTCATGGTTTGACCAGCAGGCTTGGTGCTGACAGTCATCATCCTTTCTACCTGCTGCCTCAGGCTTGGATTTGTCCAAGGCTTCATATATTAGTTATATAACCAGCAGTACAATTTGAACAATTTTTTAAAGGAATGTACAATTCAACAGCAAAATCCCACTGGGGGAGTCACACAGAAGTTAGTTACACCAGTGAAATATCCAAACAATTAAGCCCTTTAAGGTTATGTAACAATGACAAATATACTGCAACTATTCTGCTCAAGTGCTAGGCTCATGTGAATTTTGGATTGTTTTTCTCTTTTATTTACTTAACTAGGAAAGCTCTGCTGCAATGCAGCAGCTGGATTTCACAATGAGGTCCTGCTTTTTTCCCTTATCATCGAGTTTGGATTGCCTGAGGCATATGGAAGTCACACAGTGAATTTATCTCAGATAGCATTAGTATCCTGCACCTACCTGATTCCTAGTTTATTCTACTTCAGTGGTTTGCTGAGGAAATCAAAGTGTTAGTGCCATTCCTGTGCAAGTATGTGTAGGTAAACATAATATGATTTATGAGTGGTATGGTAGCATCTAGAAATCTATTTTGCTAGTCACTGCACAGACAAAGAAGATTTCTTTCCCACAACAGTTTACAGTCTGAATATTTAGTTCTCAACATTTTCAATGTCAGGAAACACATTTCTATTTCTGGATACCTCTTCCCATTTACCAATTTAGGAAGGGCAGGATGGACATGAACTCCTGATGCTTTTTCAAGACCCCAGAGTTAAGAGATGACAAAACAGAGTGGGAAGTTATAGTAGAATTATGATTATGTAAATTCAGCCTAACAGTCAGACAGTTAATTGTTCTCTTGCTGAAGACTCTATGGGAATATATAAATCAGGCTATCTAAGTTGATTCCTCTGTGTGCTTGTCCATTGAGAAAGAAATTAAATATATTATACAAAAAGCACTAGAGGTAATCACCTTACATGAAAAATGGCTGTCATAGAAGGTTAGAACTAAAAGGCAAAAAGATTTCAGCTTTCTCAGCACCAAGAACTGTAAATTATCTGTTATAGTTTGTTTAATCATTATCTGATGGGGAAAAAAAAGATGATAGCAGTAATATAGCACTCTCAGTGGAATAGTAGGTGGCAATTCTGCACTAATTCACACTGTGGTCTTTGCTAATATCTCAACAAAACCCACACAAGCTCTCCAAAAGACACTAAATCTCCAAAAGATAGCAGTGCCTTCAGGTGTACAGAGAGGAAAATATTTGCAACTACAAATATTTGTTTATTTTGGTGTCTCTTCTAGTTCCTTCCCATTCCACCAGTAAATGACTGGTTAGAGTTGTGAAAGGACACTTTCACATTACATGAACAAACACACAAGTAGTTTTTTTCTGCATTTAGTTGTACATTCACTGTCATTAAAATTTGCCCTCATTTAACTTAGCTGCAACAGTCATCAGTGAAATCCTGGATTTTACTTGGTTGAGTGAGAAGATTACATAATATAAACCGCTCAAAATTACACCAATTAATGTTTAAAACCAAATCAAAATTAAGAGTTCTGAGATTTTTATTTTAATCATTAATCCACACAATATTTGTTCAAATATACATATTTTCAACTATTCACCTCCAAGTAACAATGTCATTTTTGCATAAATGTTTTGCTTCTGTGAAATTTTAAAAGGCAGTTTTTCCAAAGAACATTTCATATTTTTTGCCTTCCTGGAAAAGTTTGTAGAATCCACCTTCATACATAAGAATAAACAATGTGGACTGAACTAAATAAAACTCCTCCCTGCTGGAACCCTGACCCTTATCTATTTTTAATATCACACCTGAACCTAGCTTTCCCTGCAAATTTTAAATGCCATTTTCACCTCATGTTATATGGAGGAAGAAGTAAAGGAAGCACCACGGGTTAAACAGACTAGCAGTTTATAGACCATTCCCAGTAGTTCTATCTTTTAAAATTTAATTAAAACAGGAGCTGTCACAAACACAATGTGGGTAAGAGATTGAATATAAATAGATGACCATTAGAAATATGGACAGAAAACAGCAAAATATTGTTCAGTCTAGAAAAATCCAGGCTAATTATTTCCAAAGAGGAATTGCTGAAACACAGACCCTTAAGTTGTAGGGAACCATTGGGAAGGAAGAAGTGAGTCTAAGGGATATATTTAGCAGTCAGGGATAATCACAAGGTTATGGCCCTGGATTAGAATGGAACAATTTTGGGTACAGTTACTGACTGTGCCATAAATGTCATGTATAAGTTTAGACACATCACTTAATTTCTTCACACATTGACTCCCCCACCTGTGAAACTAATTTAATACTCCAGCTGGTCAGAGAACATGGAAATACATGGTGACATTGAAATTTCAATAAATTTTGTCCCCAAAATGGGAAAGAGTAAGGAGATTATGATTTTCTCCACTCATCCGTTTCATGGCTGAAATTTGGTTTGTGAGACAAGTCATTAAACATGACTTGACTGAAAAGGGTGTTGCGTTAACTCATAGATAATTGGGAGATACTCAGACAAGATTTTGAAGGCACTTACGTGCAACAGCTAATCTCAAGTCCCCGCTGCCTAGCAGAATTTTCAGCTCTGAGCTAGGTACCCAGGGCTCTTTCTATAATACATGGGGACAGTTACATTCCTGAGAAATGGATCCTCAGAAGCCTGCAATTTGAGTGAGGGCTTAGGCATCAAGCCACTGACCTGGTATATCTGACTGATGTGCCAGAAACAGGCATCTCCTTCTGCTCAGTATCATCAGTTGTGTACCTTCTCCTGGAGTTAGGAAAGCCCTGCCAACTGCTTAGGTAATCTGTTGACAGGGCCAAAACTGTCCCTTTCTTGCTATTGCTCATACTCGATTCCTCTCTTACCACCCTGTAAGTATTTAGGGTACTTAAATAAATAGGAATGATGTCTCAGGTGCAGCTTTGTAAACATCAGTAATATTCACACAATCAATGTTTGTCTGTTTATGAGCCTAAATCCCTTTAAGAATACAAGCCTCCAGCAGTATGTTGAGGACTATATAAGTAGAGCCTTGCTTTGATACATATTTCTATCCTCTGTTAGAAATTGGTATGCAGTGATCCACAGGGCTATACTCCTGGGTACTGCAGTGGTCCAAGGAGAAGAACATGGTGCTGCCGCTCCTAGGAGCCAGCACCCTGAATCAGCAGCTCCTCCCAGCCATGTGGCTGTGTCGTTCCCAGCCCTGCCCCCAGTGGGATGTACAGCACTAGAAGAAGATGTGGCTGAGGGTGGGGCATGGGTTGGTAGAGCCGCACAGCCAGGAGGTGCTGCCGGCATGGGGTGGTGGCTTCTGGGAGAGTTAGCAGCACATTCTTCTCCTTGGGCTCCTGCAGTTCCTGGGAGTAAAGCCCCGAGGATCAGTGAATATAGGCTGGACCTCCCTAGTCCAGCATTATTGGGACCTGACTGGTCCCGAACAAGAGAATTTGCCAGACCAGGGGAGGTCTCCTGCCACTGGCCCCCAAGCACATCACCTGCTCCTGGCTGGATGCCCCGGTGGGCAACCCTACCCTACTGCTGGCTCCCTGGGCGGCACGGGCTCCAACTCCTGGGGCTCTGGTCCCACACAGTGGGTGGGAACTGCAGGGCTGGAGCTCCAACCCTGGACACGCACACCCTCAGTCCCAGCACTGCACAGCCAGGGCAAGCATGGGAAGTTGCAGGTCTCTGACCGCAGCCCCACACAGCCTGAGCCATAACTCTGCACTGCTGGGGAAAGCCTCATGGCTCCAGGCCCTGCCCCGCACTCCTGGAGGCTGCTGAAGGCTGCTGCAGGGCTCTGGCCCTGGTCCTGTACTGTCCCCACCTGGGCTGCTGACCCGGCTGGCCCTCCTGCCCTTAGGCTCCTGGGCTTTCTGGTCCAGGAGCATCTATGATCCTGCCAGACCAGAGATGTTGCTGAACCAGAGAGTGCCGGATTTTGGAGGTACAACCTATACTAATTTCTATTCACAGATATCCACATCTGTAGATTGAAATTTTTATCTGCGAAGGGTTCTATAAATATATAAGTACTGAAATATATAGATGACACAGAAACTAAAAAAAGGTAATGTGATACTTGATGGCAAATACTGTCACTACTGATGAACCAGAATTAGTCATACCTTATGTGACCACATGTAATTTGAAATATTGCTTTCAGTTCCAGACATCTTTGTGCCAGGAAAATACTGAATTGTTAGATGATGTTCAGAGCAACCAGAAATTGTAAGATTTATAGAAATGGATGAATGAGGCAAAAGTGAGTAAATATAGCTTGCAATGCAGAATAAGTTTGGTGGGGGGAGATATGCTAATTGTCTTATCTACTTAATTAGTATTTAAAGGGGATAAGCATTGAAGAGGAAGACCTGTTTAGCATATTGAAAATGATATACCTGAGAAGAATGGGATGAAATTAAACAAAGGAAAATATAAGATTAACAGCAAAAACATTGGCTGCAAAGACTGATATCTATTATACTGGGGCAGAGCCTCCCAGAACTAATGATAGTAGCCCCATTTTATGAGCCATTTAAAATGAGATTGGATAAAACTCTAGAAAACATATTTATGGACATATTCCTACATTGGCAGAGAAACGGACTTGACAATCAAAATTCCATCTGTAATGGTAATGAGCTTGTGACTGATTTTTGCTTCTGAGGTTGCCATAGATCTGATTTGATCTTGAGCGCTAAAATATTTCATTGAAGTTATAGCTAAACATATAAAATATGTTTAGCTATAACTTGAAGATATATTTAAATAGATGGAATCAGCTGCAGTGAATTTTGTATTAATTTTTGCGACTGCATGCACCAGATAAAGTAATGAGTTAATACATTTAAAATCTGTCTGTTGAAATACTACAGTTTATTATAAAATGTCACTGATCATTCCATGTGAAATATATTTGGTGAGTGGCCGTATGTTGGAACAAAGATTTGGCAGTCTATTTGAACTGTGATTTGGGGCTAGGTCTGATAATTTGTAGAGATAGTTGTCATTCCATTTGCTTCCCATTAAATTGTGTTTGTGTTCCAAGCCACTATCTACTTGTCTGTCTATCAGGTGTCATAAAAATCAGCAGAAGAAAAGAGTTGGAGAATTTCTAATATATACATATAATAGAAATTCTCACCCCTTTTCTTCTGAAGATTGCTGATGGCATCTGATATACGCAAGTAGACAGTGCCTTGGAACATAAAAACAATTTAATGGGAAGCAAAGGGAATGACAAATACCTCTACAAATTATCAGACCTAGCTCCAAGTCACAGTTCAAATAGACTGCCAAATATTTGTTCCAACGCGCGCGTGTGTGTGTGTGTGTGTGTGTGTGTGTGTAATCTGAAACAGTATTGGAATTAGAAAGTGAGTATTTTAGCAGAGATGAACAACTTGGCTCTAAGTTGTATAATGATTCTTATCTACCTGAAGGGAAAAATCTGGATGTGGAAATCTCTTGGCAACTTCTAGTCCTTTTAGAGCTACCAGTTTGATATATATGACATGATCATCTGCATAATTTAGCATTGTTACTGTATTTACTGTATTCTTTTGAAGGGATAAAAGATTTCCATTTCATATATTATATTCTTATCTCTGAGGAGGGAAGCTCCTGCAACCAACTACTCTACTAAGACCTATATACAGTGAATATAAAAACTAGGGCTGTTGATTAATCGCAGTTAACTCATGCAATTAACTCAAATAATTAATTGCAATTTAAAAAATTAATTGTGATGAATCACAAATGTAATCACATTGTTTAACAATAGAACACCTCATCTCACTCTGATTTTGGAAGGCACTTCAGATTCTTAAACGTTGAGTCGAGTACTGTAGCTATCTTTAAAAATCTCATATTGGCATCTTCTTAGTTATAACTGCAATGAAGGTGTTCTTAAAACAAACATCATGGGCTGGGTCATCATCTCAGACTCCTGTATCATGCCCTAGAAAGGCAGAATGCAAGTAAATACAGAGCAGGAGACATACAATTCTCCCCAAAGGAATTCAATTACAAATGTAATTAATACTTTTTTTTAACAAATATCATCATTATGGAAGCATGTCCTCTGAAATGATGGCCAAAGCATGAAGGGACATATGAATCTTTAGTGTACCTGACATATAAATATCTTGCAACACTAGATACAATGTTGCCATGCACTCTGCCTGCACCCGACCTCCGGCTCAGATCCCCCACCCTATGCCTGCTCCTGCACCCAACCTCTGAGCCAAATTCCTGCCCCCCTCAGCCCACTACTGTATTCAATCTCCCAGCCAGACTGCTCCTTCCACCCCACTCTTGCACCCCACCTCCCACCCCCAAACACACAACCCCCACCATTTTTGCCCCTATCAGGGCCTAGGGGCCCCACAAAATCTACTAATACTGGAACCCCAGAACCCCAGAAGTGTTAATCTCGGGTTGTGGAAAGCCCTGAAACTCAGTCCTCCTTTCCTTCCCCTCCACTCTCCTTGGAGCTGGAGTGTGAGGGGAGTGAGGTGTCTCAGTTAGGGACCACATCAGATTTTTTTAAGCTTCAGGGGGTAGCTGAGTTAGTCTGTACAGGATAAACTTAAAAAACAACAAATGGTCTGGTAGCACTTTATAGACTAACAAAACATGTAGATGGCATCATGAGCTATCATGGGCACGGCCCACTTCTTCAGATGACTGGAGTTTTGAGTTTAGGATGTGCAGACCCAAAATAAATAGGGGAGAAGGAAGAGGAGGGATGAAAAAAAAAAGGAAGGGGGCGGGGAAACAAGGAGCAGAGGGTATGAAAATGTCAAATTAAAAAACAAGTAGGCAGAAGTGGTAACCTATAAGCACAGAGGGTATGTCTACACTAGCCCCCTAGTTCAAACTAGGGTGGCTAATGTAGGCATTCGAATTTGCAAATGAAGCCCGGGATTTAAATATCACGGGCTTCATTTACATGTTCAATGGGCGCCATTTTAAATCCTTAGTTGAACTGACTGTCGCGGCTACGCGCGCAGTCAGAAGTTAATCTGAACTAAGTTCTTAGTTCGGATTAACTGTTACTCCTCCTGCAATGAGGAGTAACAGTTAATCCAAACTAAGAACTTAGTTCGATTAACTTTCTGACTGCAGCCGCGGGCAGTCAGTCTGAACTAAGGATTTAAAAATGGCGCCGCCTGAACATAAAATGAAGCCCGTGATATTTAAATCCCGGGCTTCATTTGCAAGTTCGAATGCCTACATTAGCCACCCTAGTTCGAACTAGGGGGCTAGTGTAGACATACCCAGAAAGATTGGATAGTTAAAAGAAGCAGCAGATAAGGATTATAGGATAGCTATTAGAGAGGAAGGGTACTAACGCAAGAATCTACACAGACAAAGAGCTGTTGGCACCTTCATTGAATGTTAGGTTGATAATGTCCCAGCCATCTGTTATCTCGATTGAGGAGGCCATCAGTGTAAGAGTTTAATTTGTGGATAAATTGTAATTCCAATGCCTCTCTGTGTATTTGGCTTGTAGAATTGGTTTGTGACAAGACAGCCACCTGGAGATCTTTTAAAGAGTGATTAGGTAGATTGAAGTGTTCTCCAACAGGTTTCTGTATGTTCCCTTTACGTATATCTGATTTCTGTGCACTGATTCTTTCCCATACTGTCCAGTTTGCAATCCTGATAAACTTTAAAAACTTGGCGGTTGGCTGGTGATCCATGGAAAGGTTTCGATTGAGCGGGCTGAGTAGGAAGTCTGTATAGAGAAGTGCCTCCCATCTCCCACGGTCTTGGAAGAAAACGCTCTGCTTTTTCAGACAAAGGAGGGAAAGATAAAGACTCCTTTGTCCCAGTTTGAAATTCCTACCTGCATTGTTATTGGCTGACCAGGTCCCTGGCTAGGGACAGAGTTAACCCCTTAGTCACCAGGTGCTGGTCAGCACTCCTGATTATGATAGCATATTAGGGTACATTAGGAGGAGTATTTCCAGGCAATCTAGAGAAGTTATTATTCCACTTTATTCGGCTCTCGTGAGGCCACATCTGGAGTATTGCATTCAGTTCTGGGGCCCCCTCTACAGAAAGGAAGTGGTCACATTGCAGAGGGTCCAGCAGAGGGGAAACAAAATGATTAGGGGGCTGGAGCACATGACCTATGAGGAAAGGCTGAGGGATTTGGGCTTACTTAGTCTGCAGAAAAGAAGAGTGAGGGAGGATTTGTTAGTAGTCTTTAACTTCCTGAAGGGAGGTTCCAAAGAGGATGGAGAAAGGCTGTTCTCACTAGTGACGGATGGCAGAACAAGGAACAATGGTCTCAAGTTGCAGTGGGGGAGGTATAGACTGGATATTAGGAAAAACTATTTCACTAGGAGGGGGGTGAAGCACTGGAATGGTTTATCTAGGGAGGTAGTGGAATTTCCATTCTTAGAGGTTTTTAAGTCCAGGCTGGGATGATTTAGTTAGTGTTGGTCCTGCTTTGGGCAGCGGGCTGGACTCATTGACCTCCTGTGATCTCTTCCAGCCCTAGGATTCTATGACTGTTCAGTGAAAAATCAAAATCAAAATATTATGGCTAAACCTGAAAAAAAATCAGTTTAGAAATGCCTCTGCAGGTTTCCATGGGAGTTGTAATTTGGGTCTCTCTGGTTCATATTCACCTCTTTCAGCTGATTTCCCTGGTCAAATCAAATCACAGTTTTGGAGTAACTGCATCTCCAGCGCCCTGCATCGTTTGCTCTAAGAATATTCATTCGGTTCTGAAGCCTCTAGCCTTCATGTCTCTCTGGGCAAGAACCTAAGCCATTTCTCTCTCCACACCAGAGTTTTAGGTAGCAGTCCCCTGTATTCACTATATCCTCAGCAAGCTGGTCTGCATAGAGAACAAGACCTTGCTTTCTTTCTGAGGAGAAGTACAAATGATTTACCACTCACACTACAGCTCTTTTAAAGCAAACACGGTTACTCAGGATAACAGCATATCAAGAAAAGAGAGACTAAAAATGGATTTATATGCACAGTAAATGAAACAGAAACTACCCATCTTCCATGTGGAGCTGTAGTAGGACAAATTTATTGGAACCACCTACCCCTTTCAGCAAAAGTTCCTGACTATTTACTAATCAAAAGGAAGACTCTGAAGTCAAGCTGTTTAAATCCAGCCTTTTACACCAAAAGTCTTGCTTTATTTCTCAACCTCCTGAAAATAGCTGTTTGTTGTCTTCATTATAAGTTCATGCCAGGTTTCATATCAAGAACAAGAACAACCAGTGTGACAGTTCAGCTCTTTCTTTATACTGTTTGGGCATTTGAAGTCTGACCTCCTGAGACAAGCAACGCCATTCCCTTCTCTTGCCTCCAAAATTATCAGGTTTCAAGGGCTGGGTATCTATATAGCCTGCTTTGGGGTTTTTCATTAATCACCCCCATGTGATTCCAGGAACATACTTAGGATAATGAATGTTGCCATGAACATGTGTCTGGCTAATCACAATGTAATAGTTTTTGAAGATATGCCTCTTGGTGAAAGGAGGGTATCACAGTGCTGCATCCTGGAAGATGTACCTGTAGTCTTGCTGGGGAACCCAGCCAAAAGACAAATATGAAGACATGAAGAAAATGAACAACTTTCATAAGCCACCAAGGCATACATATATTTTCCCATGGAAAACAGACTGTGTTTGAGTGGGGAGAATCAAATATCTAATAGTCTGTCAAAAATATTTTGATGGAAAATTTTTGACTGGTCCTAGTTAATATGCATTACATATGCCACACACCAAGGGTGTAATCATTGAAATGTTCTATATGTAGTTTGAAGATAGCACAAGAAGCTTGCTATTTGCAATATAATTTGACTCAGGTTGCAAAATCATTTCAGAAAAAAAAGTTTCCATTCCATCATAAAAATCCAAACACTGAGGGATGTGATATAAGTTACTCCTTTTGAAATGTCTTTGCTATCGAGTGAAGTAAAACCTCAGGCAAAGCGAAACTGTGGGTAGCAAACAACTTGGGAGCCTGCCCGGCCAGAATTGGGTCCCAGTGTGGGCTGAGCCATTGACCCTCTCTGATCATAGGCAAGCAATTTAAATTAACCATGTCTCAGTCACATTGCATACCTACAAAATACAGATAACACAGTCCACTGCTGTAAGGCACATGCTTCATAAATACTGCAGATAGAAAAACATAAAGCTTAACCATCACACATATAGACATTTTTTTGGACTCCTGGGAACAGCTGAGGAATAAAATTACCTTAAATCCTAATGTTACTTTCTTTGATCAAAGCCCAGTACGTTCTTGATAAAGGAATCAATAGCAGATAGGAACAGACATTTCTTAAGACAAAGCATTTCTTGTAAAATTGAGAGGAAAAATGGAAATCAGCTTCTTACTAAAACTGAAGGCATGCAAAATTGATTGCCTATAATTTATATACTGTGATTTACCTTAACTACAATAATGACTTTTTCTGCTTTTCTTAACTAATGTGAAGGCATAGAGAAGTTTTTAAATTAAGGGTGGGAAGAAAGCCTACATGTTCAGTGGAGCACCTGATTGGGACAGAAATACCCCTTAGATCAGTGTTTCTCAAAGTGATCTGCAGACCCACTCTGAAAAAGCTGCTATTGGGCTGCTCCGGTTTGTTTATTTACCGGCTCCTCAGCCATGGAGTCTCACAGCTCTCATTGGTTCCAGTTCACTGTTTGTAGCCAAGGAGAGCTACGGGAAGCAGCAGCCAGGGTCATGCCAATTCCCGCG
Organism: Rafetus swinhoei; assembly: GCA_019425775.1. Classification (NCBI taxonomy): domain Eukaryota; kingdom Metazoa; phylum Chordata; order Testudines; family Trionychidae; genus Rafetus; species Rafetus swinhoei. Next base: position 47,894,316 of record CM033449.1, read on the forward strand.
GCTCCCCTTGGCTGCAAATGGTGAACCGCAGCCAATGGGAGCTGCGAGGCTCCGCGGGCTGAGGAGCCAGTAAGTAAACAAACCAGAGCGGCCTGTTAACAGCTTTCTCAGAGTGGGTCAGCAGACCACTTTGAGACACTCTGCCTTAGGGGAAGATTTCTTAAAGGAATATTCTTTATCAATTTCTAACCTCTTTCTAGTCAATAAAGTAAAACACAAGGAAGAAAAGAAGAGCAACAAACAATAAAGATTTCTATTAAATTACATCATATGGAGGAGACAATTAAATATTACAATTTTTATGTGCTTGTAAAAGGTCATCTAAACACTAAATTGAGTGACCTTGAGTACCTAAATGAGACTATTGATATAATAGGCATCACTGAAATACGGTGGAATTATGATAATCAATGGGACATAGCAATGTCAGGTTACCACACACACACACACACATATATATAGTCATGGCAGAGTATATCTTCCCAATATGGGTATGGCACTATAGGTAAAAGAAAGCAAGGTCAAATATGTTAAAATCCTAAATGAATGAAAATACACCACAGAAGTTATATGGACAGTCATTCCATGCCTGAATACTAAAAACATTTGACCAAGATCACGATAGTGATTGTTAAATACTCAGGAACATTAGCGAGGCTATCCGCAGATAGAAAAGTAAAAAATAATGGGGGATTTCAATTATTCTTATATTTATTGGGTAGCTGGGAATACAATTTCTACGTACCAGTAGTGACTGCTTCTTTGATCAGCTAGTCCTGGAAGCCAAAAAAGACAAGCAATTTTTAATTTAGTCTTTAATACAGCAAGAGGTGAATATAGGTGATCTGCTCAGTAAAAACATAAAAAATGTCATACTGGGTAAGACCAAAGGTCCGTTAGCCCAATAACCTCTCTTCTGACAGTGGCCAAAATTGGGTGCTTCAGAAGGAATAAACAAAATAATAAAGTCATCCATCCTCTGTTACCCAATCCCAGATTCTGGCAATGAGAGAGTATGGACACCATACCTGCCCATCATGGGGAGCAGGTGAATCCCCTGCTTTTGGGAGACTAGCCCATCACTCTACCCCTTCTGCATGAGGTCCCACCTTCTGTGTGCCGAAGCCCTGAAACCACCTCCTTAACAGGAGGAGCCCTGAAGGGCTTTCCTACAACCAGAGGAGCCACAGCCTGCCCAACCTAGTCACACTGGGCTGAGCTAATGCCCCCCACCTGGACCGCACCCCTCCCAGCATAGGCTGAGACACCTCTCTGCCTACACCTAAAGTCTCCCTCCTTCCAGCTGAGCCAGGCCTGGTCCAGTGTTGGGCTGAGCCACTGGCCAATGTGAGCAATAGGCTGGACCAAGACCCTTGTCCCTAGCTCCTAAAGGTCCCTACATCGAAGCTGCTGGTCCCCTGAGCATTAGGTGGAGCTGCTGCACACATCCCACACCATACCAGTCCCCATGGCTGGTGGAGTCTCACTCACCCACCAGAAGCCCCTGGCTGCCAGCCACCTGCCTGCTGCTAGCTTGCCGCATCCCTCCTCACTCTGCCTCCCAAGAGGAGGAGGGATGTGGCTAGCAGCATGGACTTCCAGGGAGCAGGGTGGATTTACTTCAGCCCAGTGACCAGCAGCAGGTTGGCAACAGATGCTCCAGAGAATGTTTAGCCTTCCCTGGCTTATTATACCTGCTGCCCATGCTGCTCACCCTGGCTAATAGAATCATAGAATACTAGAACTGAAAGGGACCTTAAGAGATCATCAAGTCCAGTCCCCTGCCCTCACGGCATCACCAAGCCCCATCTAGATCATCCCTGACAGGTGTCTCTCTGACCTGATCTTCAATATCTCCAGTGATGAAGATTCCACAACCTCCCTCAGCAATTTATTCCAGCATTTAACCACCCTGATCGTCAGGAAGTTTTTCCTAATGCCCAACCTAAACCTCCCTTGCTGCAGTCTAATTCCATTGCTTCTTGTCCTATCCTCAGAAAACAATTTTCTCCCCTCCTCCCTGTGATACCCTTTATACACCTGAAAACTGCTATCATGTCCCCTCTCAGTCTTCTCTTTTCCAAACTAAACAAGCCCAATTCCTTCAGCCTTCCCTCACAGCTCATGCTTTCTAAACCTTTAATCATTTTTGTTGCTCTTCTCTGGACCTTCTCTAATTTCTCCACATCTTTCTTGAAATGTGGTGCCCAGAACTGGACACAATACTCCAATTGAGGCCTAATCAGTGCAGAGTAGAGCAGAAGAATGACTTCCAGTGTCTTGTTCACAACACTCCTGTTAATGCATCCCAAAATCATGTTTGCTTTTTTTGCAACAGTGTCACACTGTTGACTCATATTTAGCTTGTGGTCCACTAGGACCCCTAGATCCCCTTTCTGCAGTACTCCTTCCCAGACAGTCGCTTCCCATTCTGTATGTGCGAAATGGATTGTTCCTTCCTCAGTGGAGTACTTTGCATTTGTCCTTATTACACTTTATCCTATTTACCTCAGACCATTTCTCCAGTTTGTCCAGATCATTTTGAATTATAACCCTATCCTGCAAAGCAGTTGCAACCCCTCCCAGCTCGGTATCATCTGCAAACTTAATAAGCATTCTCTCTATGCCATCATCTAAATCGTTGATGAATATATTGAACAGAACCAGTCCCAAAACAGACCCCTGTGGAACCCCACTTGTTATGCCCTTCCAGTATGACTGTGAACCATTAATAACTACTCTCTGAGAACAGTTATTCAGGCAGTTATGCACCCACTTTATAGTAGCCCCATCTAAGTTGTATTTGCCTAGTTTATTGATAAGAAGGTCATGCAAGACTGTATCAAATGCGTTACTAAAGTGTAAGTATACCACATCCACTGCTTCTTTCTTATCCACAAGACTTGTTATCCTATCAAAGAAAGCTGTCAGATTGGTTTGACATGATTTGTTCTTTACACATCCATGCTGGCTGTTACCTATCACCTTCTTTTCTTCCAGATGTTTGCAGATGAATTCCTTATTTACCTGCTCCATTATCTTTCCTGGCACAGAAGTTAAACTGACTGGTCTGTAGTTTCCTGGGTTGTTCCTATTTCCCTTTTTATAGATGGGCACTATATTTATACTAATATATTAGTATATATTTATATACTAATAGCCATTGATAGAGCTACCCTCCATGAACATATCTTTGTTAGAGTACTGACCTTCATAACATCCTGTAGGAAAGAGTTCCATAGGTTAAATCTGTGCTATATGAAGTAATACTTCCTTTTGTTTGTTTTAAACCTGTTACCTATTAATTTCATTTGGTGACCCCTGGTTCTTGTGTTATGCAGAAGTGAAGGATGCTTCCCTATCTACTTTCTCCAGACAATTAATTTTATAGACATCTATTGTATCCTCCTTAGTCACCTCTGTTCCAAACTGAAAACTCCCATTCTTATTAATATATTCTAATATGGCAGCTATTCCACACACCTAATGATATTTGTTACCATTTTCTGAATCTTTTCCAATTTCAGTGGATCTTTTTTGAGATGGGGCAACAAGATCTGCATGCAGGATTCAGGATATGGTCATGCCATGGATTTATATAGAGGCAAACATTGAAGAAAATACAAAAGTACTCTACATACAAAATGGTGGGGGTCTAATCTAGTTGTTACCATTCAAGAAAGAGATCTTTGGAGTCACTGTGGGCAGTTCTCTAAAAACAGCAGTAGTAGCTAGGGACAAAGTCAAACCAGAGGTCTGCAAAAAGGAAAAGGCAGCCCCAGAAGGCTCACATGCCAAATCCCCTTTTAATTAGAAGTGGGTTACTCCAGGTCAAGCAGGAGCAGCTGACATGGGGTTGTCTCAGGCAGATTAAGATCAGATGGAACAGAGCTATCTTGGACCAATTCGGGTCAGCTGGTTGCACTTTAGACCTTCCTGTGCTTTTTAAAAGCCTCCCCTGTTGGGTGGAGAGACAGGTATCCAGAAACACCAATAGCTGCTGAGGTAAAAGACAGCTGGGGAGTGAGGTGCTCTAGAAGGAGTGGCCTCTGACCCCTGGGAAAGACTACAAGCCTAGTCTCCTGCTAAGGGGAAGGCTGACTGCCCAGACATGTCAGATATGGAGTGTTTTACCTGAGGCTCTTCTTGCCAAGGGGAGAAATGCAGAGGCTAGCAAGGGAAAATGTGGCTCTTGTCACATAGTCAAAAAAGATAGCAATGTTAGGAACAATTAGGAAAGGGATAGATAACAAGACAGTAACTATTGTAACGCTGCTATATAAATCCATGCTGGCATCCAGACCTTCAACACTGTTTTCAGTTCTGGTCATCCCATCTCAGAAAAGAGATATTAGAATGGACGAAGGTACACAGAAGGGCAACAAAAATTACTGGGGCCCTGGAGCAACTTCTGTACAATGATAGATTAAAAAAACTGGGACTAATCAATTTAGAAAAGATGTAACTAAGGGGGAATATGACAGAGGGTTATAAAATTATGATGGCTTGGAGAATGTGATGTGGGGAGTATTATTAACTCCTTCACATGATGCAAGAACCAGAGGTCACCCAATGAAATTAATAGGCAGCAGTTTTAAATCAAGCAGAACAAAGTACTTGTCTATATCACTCTCAGCCTGTGGAACAGAGGTCCAGGTGATGTTATGGAAGCCAAGGCTATGTCTACACTCGCGGCTTCTTGCGCGAGTAATATGCAAATGAGGCTAAGCGTGGAATATTGCCAAGCCTCATTTGCATACCTAATAAGCCACCATTTTTTTCAGAAGAGGCTCTTGCGCACGAAGGAGCGTCTACACTGCCCCTTCTTGCGCAAGAAAAACCATCTTGCGCAATGCCGTTCTTCCTGAAAAGTAATAGGTGTAACGGCATTGCGCAAGAGGTTTTCTTGCGCAAGAAGGCAGTGTAGACGCTCCTTCTTGCGCAAGAGCCTCTTCTGAAAAAATGGTGGCTCATTAGGTATGTAAATGAGGCTCGCGATATTCCACGCTTAGCCTCATTTGCATATTACTCGTGCAAGAAGCCGCGAGTGTAGACATAGCCCAAAAGTATAATGGGGTTCAAACAAGAATTAGGTACATTTTTGGAGAGGGTCCATCAGTGGCTATTAGTCAGGATGAGCAAGGATGCAACCCCCTGCTCTGCTCTGTCCCTAAACCTCTGACTGCCAGAAGCTGGGATTGGGCAACTGGGGATGGATCACTTGATAACCTGTTCATTCCCTCTGGAACATCTGGCACTGGCCACAGAAGACAGGGTAGAGGGTAAGATGGACCATTGGTCTAACCCAGTATGGCTATTCTTATGTAATTTTATTTGCAGTATTTTCTCCATAGGTATGCAAAAGTGTAGGAAATAACAGCAGTAATGTTATTTAGTTATCAAAGGCAACATTGGAATGTATTCCATGGTATTCCATGTATGCCACTGCTATACATCATTAAAAGTCAGCATTTACCAACAATTACCATATGCTACACATATTTTTTTAGACTAAGTATGATAAAATCTCAGATATTATAGCATGGAAATTGTGGATAATTGTTGACTTTTTATGAGTATTTGCAATTAAGCATGAACAATCCTCCATTTTCCTTTTGTTGCATGCCCTACCCTCGTATCTTCACATCCTTCTTGAGAAACTACTATGTCATGAAAGCTTCCTATATAGACATTAACAATGACAATGGTTCAGTGCTCTATTGCACTGGAACTCTTAATCTGTTGTAGTTCATTAAAGGCCCATAGTGCCTTTAAACAGAACACTGAGTAATATGTGATGGAGTGTAGAGACTCTTCCCTGGGCTGGTACACCATTTTGCCTCAGAAGTACAGTACATTACACCTTTACAGAAGTACAGTTCTTCTAAGGGTTCCCCTCTTGCATGTAGGAGATTATACCCTTTCCTAGAATGTAGCATTCTCCTCCCTGCTCACCTGCTATCTTGCCAAGAGGTCTCAGGGGGTACAAGACAACATTCTTCACCCTTGAGAAAGGAGTTGTTCCCCATGGTCAGAGTTTCTCAGTTTACCAGGGTAATGCTAGCATCTAATTACAAAATTAATCTTATGGGTAATACATGTTTATGAACTCCAGAGGGATGTTTGTTCCTTCATGAGTTTAATAGTTCAGTTGGTCTCAAAGGAAATATCTTTCCTATACTGTGAATACTCCCTTTTCTTAGATTTTCTGCATCCCTTATTCTAATGTTATCTGAGTCATCTGGTATCTCAGTGGCAAATATTTCTCTCTGCCCAGGCCTGATGACTGGAGTAGGGTACTAAAGATGTCTCAAACAAATTTGATAAGGTACAAATAAATAAGTAAGGTACAAATAAAGCTTTTTAAAAACAGTAAAAATAGTAGGATTTCATCTCTTCTCCAGCACAGTCTTAAATTGTGATCTCTGAATCTGACTTTGAGGATATATTGGAGATTTCCCTCAATGTCATCTCCTTGCTTGGGGCTGCAAGCAAAATAAAGGTCCTGTTTCAGTTCTCTTATATGGACTCTTCTCTTCTTTCTCTCTCGGTCTTGCTCTTTTTCTTTTGTATTCTGTCTCTCCATCAATTCCTGCTTAGCTGCTCATTGCCCCGCCTCTGATTCTTTAAATTAGTCAAGCCAGGTATCCTTTTAATTCAGGTGCTTACGTACAGGTGTAGGTGCCTCATTTAACACAGTTAAGTTGGCCATAGATTGTTGTCATGTAAATTCCCTGAGTGCTCTTCATCAAACAGCCTCCAAGTTGGGAAAAGATAATTAAAATGTACTTCTAGCAAACCACTTCTAATGAGGTATTTTTCTTTGTGTCTACAAGAGCTTAAATTTCCCATTTTACCTTCCACATAAAGAAGGCCTGATAAATCTATTTTGCAATGTTAGTCCTAGTGTATACTACAAAGATCTGTTGGCAAAAGCTGCCTTTTTTCCAACAAAACAGGGGAGGTTTACATATTACAAAGCTATTTTTGGCAATAAAGGGGGCAAATATCCAGTGGCCCAGGAGATTTAAAAGTGCATGGAGGCCCCTGGCCACGGCTGGCTTCCTGCCTACCCTCGCTCCATACCACTCCCGGAAGCAGCCGGCATATTCCTAAGGCTCGTTGAGGCAGAGGGGGTCTCTGCACAGCTTGCCACTGCTCTGAGCACTGACTCTGATGCTCCTATTGGATGGGAACTGGGGGAGACTCCCTGACCTGCTCACTTAGGAGCTGTTGCCAAGGGGTGTGCTGGTTGCTTTGGGGAGCCACCCAGGTTAACACCAAGCCTCTGACCACCTTAAACTCTGAGATAACTATGAGTGCATAAAGAGATAATATGTATCCTTTAAAAAGGTGACTGTGATGCTTCTGATACAAGTTATATGCTCAGTTTACTGCTCTGTTGGTGTGTTCCTGCATAATAATAGGCAAGCCCTTCTTATACGTGATAAATATGGCACACAAGGGTATAAAAACTGAGCTGAGAACCGAGGGCTGGTGTTCACTAAAACTATAAGTCAATCTAAGCTATGCTACTTGAGTTACATCAGCTTCAATTATGTAATTTATGTAACTTAGATAGACATACAGAGCTGTCTGTGCTGCAGTGCGTTGATGAGAGACACTTTCCCAGAGCTGCTAGCTCTACACTGCTACATCGATCACAGCAGCCCAGTGTGGGCTCCCTTTTGAATGTAATTTTAGTGCCCTCTGGCCAAGATGGGGTTGGCTGTGCATGCAGCTCTGGCCAAGAAAAGACCTGTGAAGGCATGGGTAGTGAGTGAAGCTTTCACTTGAGGAGGCTAGTCTCCTGCCCCATCTCTTCTGCATTATTGGTTTTAATCATTAACCAGATGTCTGTGTCTCTTCTGTAGATGAGGGTACTGAAACGGAGTAAGTATGTGGATTTAACCACATACTTAACCACATACCTAGACACATTAACCACATTTCAAATAGCTATCGAAATATGCAATTAATACCATAGGTGCTGGATCTCAGGGTGCTGCTGTGTCCCCTGGCCTAAGTCGGTTTTCATCAGATACAGGATTTACAAATTGATTCAATGGCTCTCAGTAACCCCACTATACAATTTTATTATAATTCCTATTAGCAATCCTGTATTTTAACACATAACCATGAAAACTGCCAGTCACATATTCAAAAGCTCACAGCTCACTTGATGGAATGCTTTGAAATCATAGTAAGGACAGATGAGTTTCATGGGCTCTCTTCTAAAGTGAGGCAAGAAAATCCCCAGCAGGAGTAGACTTTTGGGAGAGAGAACAGTTTTGTGACCCAAAGAAAGATGATACATTTCATTGATAGCTGAATAAATACAGAAACAATGAGTGAGCTCTTTTTGGAAAAAAACTAACTATGAGACCTGGAGAGGTTGAGTTAAACTTACTTGGAAAGTCACTGGTTGAATGACTCAATATCGTTTCTATCTAGGGGTATGTCTAGACTACATGCCTCTTCCGACAGAGGCGTGTAAATTAGACATACCGATATAGTCAATGAAGAGGGGATTTAAATATCCCCCACTTCATTAGAATAAAAATGGTCACCGCGTTGTGCCAGCTCAGCTGTTTGTCGGCACAAAGCGGCAGTCAAGACGGGGATCGGTCGCCAAGGAAAGCTTTTGTCGGCCGATTCCTTTGAAAGCCTCTTTCAAAGAAGAGTGTCTAGACTACAACCAGTACTTTCAAAAAAGCAAGCCACTTTTTGAAAGAGAGCACCCAGGCAGTCTGGATGCTCTCAAAAAAGCACAGTTTGCATTACGTAGCATCTTTTTCCAAAAGAGCACTTTCAAAAAAAGGCATTCTCCCTCGTAAAATGAGGTTTTCCGCAGTCTAAAAAACTGCCGTGTTCTTTTGATTTACTTTCTAAAGAACACGGCAGCAGTCTAGATGCAGGAGAAGTTTTTTCGAAAAAAGGCCACTTTTTTTGAAAAAAACGCTGTAGTCTAGACACACCCCTGCAGTCCCAGAGTACCCTCTATGCCTCATTATAATTTAAAATGCACTAATAAATTATACACAAAAAATCTAAATAGAAGATGACAGGAACAAAAAAATAGATGACTGCAGAGTTTCCAATTTGTTAGCAAACTAAAAAATGTAGTATAAAGAATCAGCAGTTTATTAAAATATATCAGCATACAATTTAATGAACCTTATTTAGTGCTTTGGATAAATAGTGTGTTGTACTATGTCCTGTGCAGGGAAAATCAGACAACCTTCTGAGATTACTGGAAATAGCCTACATACCCATTGACATTAACAACATTTGCAATAGAAACACACCGCCATAGCCTTAGACTCAGATATGGCATAAAAGTAGCCAGCAAAAAAAGAATGTGAACAAAATTAATTTTCAGACCATTATAGATGAGCAAAATGAATGTTCTTTTATTTTTAACATTTCTGCACTTGATTCTCTACTGCAGACTACCACTTCTTGGGCACAACGAAGACAGAATTCTGTCTAAGAGCCAGAGACATATTCTTAATTCTCAGTTACCTGGCCCTGGAAGGTAGTTCTAAAACTATTGATGTGAGGCTGTCAATGGAGAATTGGGCATAAGAACATAAGAACGGCTATAGTGGGTCAGACCAAAGGTCCATCTAGCTCAGTATCCAGTAGCCAATACCAGATGCCCCAGAAGGAGTGAACACAACAGGTAATCCTCACGTGATTCCTCTCCTGTCATCCATTCCCAGACAAAAGTGGGCAGAGTGCAGCCTTGTTCTATGAGACCCTTCTTATCCATGCCTCTATCCTCTTATGCTCCAATATGCCAAGATCAGCCCAGGCTGGGAAGTGGGGAGTTCTGTCTAGCACAAAACTTGAAAGAAATGGCGTAGGAGGTCATGAAGTTATCTCTTCCAGTTTTATACCAGGAGAGTTTCCCCTCCCCCCCCCCCCCCCCCCCCCCCCCCCCGGGGAATTATTGAGTACAACTTTCCAGACACTGTAGGTACATTTTCTGCTGATTATGTGGCACAAAGAAGTTTAGGCACTCTGGAGAATCCAGCTCTGTTATCTACTAGCTCAGATATAGTCGGTACTTGATAATGCTAGACTTGTATATTTAAGGCAGAGCAATCATTAAGTCAAGCAAACACAGTACAGGCAAGCTTTTCACATAGCTGTTGGCAGGATCGATGTCTATCCTTATCATTGTCTTCACTTGGACTTAGGTGAGCAAATGTCACTAGAATCAGTGCCATAGTTTTAACATTGTGTCTTAAACCAGCCCAGCAGTCCTATTCATGCTCTTTCCATTTCAGCACAGTAGTTACACAAGTGCCGCTGAGTTCAAAGTTAGGTACACGCTTAAGTAAGTATTGAATCCAGACTAGAATCATGCACCTTTCACTGAATGCCTCACAGCCATCAAATCATGTACTGTATTATCTGGGAATAAGAAGTCAGACAATGCATGGCCCCGATGGGGTTGCACAGTAAGAGAGGGCACAAGAAGTCTTACTCATTGAACCATTAACACAAGGGCCTGCAAAACAGTAGTCCTAGCAGAGGAGTAACCAGACAGGTATCTTTCCTTCCATCCCACAGGTGCTGCAAGACAAAGGTGGCAGGAAAGGGACAAGATCAACACAACTGGTAAGAAGATGTCAGGAACCTTAATTTGCTCTCCTACTGGTTAGTGTAGCATGTGCTCAGCAGGTATCAGAAAGGCAGGTCGCGAAAAGTCATGGTCAGACTAAAAAAACCCAGACTAACTGCACATTGAAATTGAGATCAGAGAGCTACAGGCATAATCTTGATGTGGATACTTTGTAACAACACCCTGAACCACGCCCTCAGAGACTGAGCCTAACCTCCCTGTGTCTCTAGACAGGACCCAGGCAAAGCACAGAGTGGCTTTGTACTGACTGGCAAGAAGGCACAAAATTTATGTACTGTTGTTGTTGTGATCCTCTTTAATTTGTTTGCACTATTCCTTACCCTCAATTCCCCATAACTAATCAAGCTCCAGTTACTGTTTTATTTCTCTGGGACTTGTGCACTCTAATAAAAACTGCATTGAGTGAGATTGCAGTTCCTATTGATTGTGGATTGCCATTCTAGTCCTATGTGAGCTGTGAGAAGAGATGTCCCGATCCACAGCACTTTCCGCATCTCCCAGTAGACAGGAACGGCAATCTGTGGCCAATGGGAGCTGCAAGTGGCTGTACCTGTGGAAGTGCAGATAAATAAAGTGCCAGCAGCCGGCCAGGGGCTAATGCTTGTGAACCACTTCTAGCTTATCGCCCACTTCTGGGATTCATTAGCATTCCACTCACTATCTCACTGGGGTTCACTAGTATTCCACTCACTATCTCATTCTTGTTGTTGTAAGAAAGGAAAAGTACAGAATTTGATTCCAACATCCACAAATAGTGTAGGCCAATCTCCAAATGCGGTTTACTTTATACCCAACAGGACAAGGCTTCTGTTTTGAAGGGTTTTAATCTGCTTGGATAGATCATTTAAAAAAGGTGAATGCATGGCTTTAATACCTGATTAAGTGATCTCTGCATCTTGATGGTGCTCCTATGAATAGTAATTTTTGTCACCTTATCAAAAATGTTACTATCAGAATTAATGAGATACTGAAACACTGCATTGAATAGTGCTTTCCTTTTCTTAATTCTCATGTACTCATTTAACAGTAACTGATCTAATAGTTGCAGCTGTAATTTATTTATTAAAGCTCTTTGTTATATATACAGTTTCTCTGGTACATGTCCCAGGTGTTTGGATAATGCAATTCCCCCTGCTTAATTGAATTTGATTTTCACTGTTTTGCAACTTAAAATTGCAACAGAAAGCCTCAGAGCAAGACACTGTATAGTTAAAAGTTTCTGAAGCATAAAACTAAAAATATGCTGTCTGGGAGTACACCTCAGTGGCTTCTCCTGCATTCCCAATTTAATAAATATTTGATCACAAGCTGCTTTTGTTTTGTGGGAGTTTTGTGGTGTTGTTTTTTTCCTTTTAAAAAGCTACTCCTGCAGTTTGTACACCGTATCAATGAAACTTTGTTTATTCAAGCCTAGCTGCCTGAAAGAAATAAGTTTAAAAGGCAGAATCAATTACTTGTTATAATGACTAATGTGAAAAGCCAATCAATTTATATTCATTTACATTTTGATAATATTTGGTCCTAATTTTGTAATGTAATGTAATATAATAATATATGGAGATATACCATCTCATAGAACTGGAAGGGACCTTGAGAAGTCATCGAGTCCAGTCCCCTGCCCTCGTGGCAGGACCAAGTACCATTCCTGTTGAGTGAAAAGCTGTTGCTCATCTTTTGGGGTATATCTACACTACAGAGAAGATCAAAGCTATCACTGTTGATCTTCCAGGGTTTGAATGAGCAGGTCTAGTGAAGAGACACTAATTCGAACTGAGAGGGGCATTCTGGTGGATGCCGGTAGTCCTGCTTCAGCGAAGAGTAAGGGAAGTAGAAGGGAGAGTGTTCTCCCTTTGACTTCCTGCAGTGTGGACAGCATTAAAAGTCAAGTTAAGGTACTTCAACTTCAGCTATGCAAATAACATAGCTGAAGTTGCGTGTCTCAATTCGACCTTATCCTGTAGTGTAGACACACCCTTACTGGGGTATGAAAGGGGCCATAACAGACTCATGAATTGATTCGAAGTCTCCATGTATGTGAAATCTGCAATAAATATGGGACACAACATTCAGAACCACTGACTCCACAAAAGGTTCCTGACCATGTTTGGCTCTTATTTCCAAATAGAAAAGTTAGAAACTTCTGCTGTGCACAACATAACAAGTAAAAACACAATATATTGTAAATTGACATTTCTTTTTTGATTTATTAGTTCAAAGACAGCACATTGCACTGGCGATGCTCATACTAAATGTGTTAGCAGAACACTCAGTGCAAATAGCAAAAAACTTGACAAAAACCCTGTTGACTGCAAGAGATCCACAATTAGTATTGTTACAGTACTGGAAAGTTTTATTATAGAACTCTCAAAGTTTCATTATGAAGATTACCCTTTCAGGGACTTAAGGGCAGGAGGATAAAAGCCTCAAGACCAATATCTACTAAACTTTGTGTATCAAAGACAGTTAATTCTTAAAATGTTTACAAAAGGTTATGCTATGAAACTAGACCAAAATACTACAATTATTCCAAACAGTCCACTGCAAGTGGGAAAGTATGTTATATTTCAAACATTAAGCACTGTTACATAGACAGGTTGCCAGCCACATCTACTACCCCAAGACCATAATGCAACATCATAATCACCTCAGATGATCAGAGTCTCTGGCTGTTTCTTGAGATTATTCATAAAGCTGCTGACAAATACTTATGTACTGACAGTAGTAATAGTTGCATACCTTGCCCTTTACAGTGGAAAATAGTAAGAGGTAACAAAGGCTCTAAGTGGCAGATCCATGCCAAAGCTGAGTCAGCCATTGAAGAAAGAATTGATTTGAGAACAAGAAGTAGCACTGTGATCAGAAAGCCGTTGAGGTTCTGTAACAATACATGCTAACAACTGTTGATTACCCTATTTCTGTTGTTGTGTTTTAGTAAATGATTATATTAGCTTCGGATTGTTATTTTTGTTTGAAGCTCTTTGCACTTAAATTTCTAAAGAAGGTTTAACAAAAGCAACAAGACTCAGTGGAAAATGTCTGCTTCCATGTAACAGATGTATGCACTTTAGAAAACATGCCTCATGTTATATGACTGATGAGGAAATAATGATCAGATCCACCATTGGTAAGCACCTTATCTTAATTACACACTGTTACCTTGGAAAAAAATGATATGAGATACAGAAGTATAATATTTTTGTTCATATACATATAGTTAAATTGATATCCACATTTGCAAGCAGAAAGGAATTTTTGAAAAAAAATCCTAAGTCAAGAAGTAGCCATTGTGATTAGATGACCATCTACCTGTGTGAGGGTGTCAGCCAATGCTGATGAAAATGAGAAAGAAACATCAACTTTTAAACAGTCTTGTGTATTTCTGGAGCTGTAGTGATCATGAATTATCATGCTACTCCTGTGTGACTATCAAGTTTAAGCTCAGACCAGAATCCTTTAGTTATGATGAGACTCATAACGTTTTTACACCGATAAAAGTCATTTTGCAGTTTTGTATCATTTCAAAAAAGTTCAGAGATGTAATAATAAAAAACCCCAATAACCTGAAGAAAAAGAAAGTCTTCTATTAAACAGTCCTCCTTTTAATACCTGTTGCAGGAACATTACTTTCAGGAGAAAACATGTCAGGGTATAGAGGAGGAGGAAAATCTTATCTAAAGGTATGACTGTGTGACATCCATATCTCTGATAAATGTATTACTTTTCTCAACAATGAAGATTAATCTTTGACATAATGTAACTAAGCTCCAATTTTGGTTGTTATTTAAATAATACCTCTACAAAACTAATTGATTGAAGACATAAAGGAAGTCTGGTTAAGGTGTGATTTCTCATTTGACAAGATACTAACTACTCTTGTCAGCAATGGGTATTAATCTTCTAGCTTTCATATTGATCAATCTATTGTCTTTAGATACCTATTATTTTCTTTGTATCAATTATTCATCACTCTCTCTACTTGTTTACAAGTTAAGTAGTTCAGTCTTCTATGCTACCACTACAACAGAATTCTCTCTGTGAATGATAAATATATTTCACAGTGTAGGAGTATATTTTCTTCAAATGCTCCAAAATAACTCCAAGATGTGGCAGATGCTTGAAATGGTTGTATATAAAAAAGCTGAACTCTGTAGATCTATCACCATCATTCCTCTTGCATGCACTTACTCCTCCACATAAGGTCAATGGCATTAAATGAAATATAAATAGGTGCATGTGTGACAAGGTAAGCCAATAATATTAGGTGAACAGTTTTAAAAATATTTTGGTGAAGTGGGAGTTCATGAAACTGGCAAGATGACAAAATCAGTGGGATCTATTCAACCTTAAGATTAGTCATTTGTCAACATATACCTCCGTTATATTTATTCCATGTTCTAAACATAAGCATATATAAGATAGCATTGAGTGGCAATGATTAGAACATGGT
The DNA here is from genome assembly GCA_019425775.1 of Rafetus swinhoei. NCBI lineage: Eukaryota > Metazoa > Chordata > Testudines > Trionychidae > Rafetus > Rafetus swinhoei. Next base: position 47,909,417 of record CM033449.1, read on the forward strand.
GACTTGTTCACAATTTCTTTCTCTGTTTAGTCTGATTCTACAATACACTAATCAGAGCTGGCTGAAAGAGGCTGTGCCAAAAAATGAATTTTTTGCACAAAAGAAGTGTAAAGATCTTAATTTTTCATTGAACACAATTTTTAAAAATCAAATTCAACAACCTTGAATGTTTAAATGTTTAAAAATGTGAAAAATTATCAAAAGAAAATATTTACATATCATTTTTTCTGAGGAGAAAAAGGTAAATTGAATTTTCATTAACTCTTTATTTAGTTGCCACATAGTGAGTGTCTTTATTTTTGAGCTTATTTATTTTTGTATTTCTTTATCCTCATTAAGTTACTGCTTGCAAACAAATGTGGCTTTTGTCCTGGATGTAATAATTCAGATGTGATTTTTTCACTCTGTCAAATTCAGGAGAAATGTCATGAGCAGAATCTAGACTTATATGTAATGTTTCTGATTTTGCTAGGGTCTTTATCTAAATCAAGATGGCCTATGGATAGTCCTCTGCAAGTTCAGTTGTTCCACTAAGTTTGTCAACATTACTTATCTTTTTATACAGCAATGAAGGTTTGTGTCCTTAACAAAGACTGTTTCTGAACTACTTTTGGTGTCACAAATGGAATAAAGCAAGTTTATTTTCTTGCTTTGATGTTATTTAGCATCACGTTTACAGCTTTTAAAATGTGACATATATATGTAATGCCATAAGGATGGTGGTGTATTCAATCTGCATCAACAGCATGCAAAGATAATTATTCACAATATACTGCTGGTGATTGTGCTTTCTTGGCCATCTATAGGAATTGACGCCTCTGTAGTGAGAGCACAGCTGAGATGATGCAGTCATGTGGTCTGTAGTTCTGACGGTAGAACACCCAAGGTCAGAGAATTATAGACGGGAACTCATTCTAGGGCCAGACCAAGAAAACAATACAAAGACACTCCCTGGCCAGCCTCCAATCTCGCAATATGAACTTCCCCATCTGGAAGCTATTTTTCGCATGACAAGATCCAGTGGAGGCAGCTTTGCCTCCTTGGACTGAGAGATTTTGAGAGCTTGTGGATTGCTGCAATCAAGTAAAGACATGTAAGGTGTAAAGGTAAAAGCAGTGTACATCCATCTACAAATGTCTTCACCTGGGCCACTTGCAAATAGGGTGAAGGTTCAAAATAGGTCTTCAGTTTTATATCAGGACTCCAATAAGAGTCTGTGGCTCATTGGTTGAACTTGACAAGCAGCTCCATCACCATTATTAACCTTTAGTTGCCATTAGTGGGTTTTTTTTTTTACTTTTCATTATTATTTGGTTCTTATTTTTCTTTAAAAAAAATAAAGGTTCCATTTTTTCACTACTTATTTCCATCTCTTGGTGTTATACCTGTATTAGAGTTAGTGAACGTTGCCAAATGTAATGGCTTTTTTTACAAAAAATATTTTTTTTAAATTTCCCATAGAATTGTTGTCTTCGCTCAATGAAAATAACACTACCAGCTGCCCCCTTCCACCCTCAAATTTGAAGTTTTCACACATCTTTGGAGAAACACAGCTATAATACTGCAGACAGTTTTAAAAAAAATAATTTCAGTAGAAAAGTTTAGTTTTTGAAAATGAAATAATGCAGACTGACATAAAAACAAATGCATACAATTATCAAAACAATTTCAAAATGCAGTTATCATATTTAACAACAAAAATAGTACTAAAATGGAAAAAAAAGAAACCTTCTACTTTCATGGTTTTCTGTAGCAGCTAAAGTATCAAATGTCGTCTCATAGAGATGAAACAAGTGCATGGAATTCAACTACAGCACTGTGAGAAAAAAAGTACTAATGGACCATAAAGAAGCCTCATAGCCAGACTCCAGGCCTTAAATTAATGTCAGCAAATGCTCATCCGGCTGGAGTATGCCTGAATGCAAACATTTACATAAATAAATGAATAAAAGGAAAAAAATAACTTTGTGGCAGCATTAAACTTTCAGTGCAACTTACATGTGTATAGTCTCAGAGGGGTAGCTGTGTTAGTCTGTATCTACAAAACCAAAAAGGTGTCCTGTGGCATCCTAAAAACTAACAGACTTATTTGTGCATAAGCTTTCATGGGTAAAAACCACTTCATAAGATGCAAGTGTGACCTGTGTATATTTGAACACACAGTCATGCATGCACATATACACCTAATGGCACTATAACAGGATTTTTTGCCTTGCATTATTTTATTTATTTATTAGTTGGGCCTACTTTTTAAGAGGGAAGTCATGCAATTGTGCAGAAACATACACACTGAATGCACATGGATTGTTTTTTATTTCAGATTGTAGATATTTGCAAGTCAAATGTTAAGTAAACAGCACAGTTGGTCATATGTATATTTATGGATCTGTTTAATGCAAGTTATCATAGGGTATGTCTACACAGCAAAGTTATTTTGAAATAACAGCCCTTATTTCGAAATAACTTTCCTAGCGTCTACACAGCCAAACCACTATTTCAAAATAAATTCGAAATAGCGGAGCGCTTATTTCAAATTTGGTAAACCTCATTCCACGAGGAATAATGCCAAATTTGAAATAGCTATTTCGAAATAAGTGCTGCATAGACACTTATTTCGAAATAGGGGGCCTCCAGCCTTCCCAGGGTGCCCTGGTAGCCACTCCAGCCTCAACCAAGAACACTTCTCTCCCTCCCCCGTCCCCAGAGCCCTTAAAGGGGTAGACTCTGGCCACAGTGCCTGTGCCAGCTCCAAGCCTGCCAGCCCAGAGCCAGCAGTCACTGCCCCAGACCCAGTGGCCCCAAAACATGAGCCAGCAAGCCACTGGCAGCCATCCCTCCACCGCTCCCCAGGAGAAGCCTGCCAGCTCCCAGGAGCCTGCCAGGGCCCGGAGAAGGCGGGCACCTTCCTGGTCCAGGGTGGAGATCATGGACCTTATTCAGGTTTGGGGGGGATCCCCCCAACGTCCATGATCTCCGCACTAGACAGAGGAACGCAACCGTCTATGGCAGGATAGCTGCCAGCCTGGCTACCAAAGGCCACATGCAAACCCAGGAGCAGGTTCGCATGAAAATCAAGTTGGTCCGGAGAGACCAGCACCCGTGAGCCCTGAGCTTCCCCTCCCCCTTACTCCCCTTACTTCTCCCTTCCAGCTCCGTCCTCCCAGGTTTCTCCTTCCCCTCTTCCACCCTCTCTCCTCCACACTCCCGCCTCCTTTCCCCAGTCTCACCAGAGGTTCGTCCTCCCCCCAGTTTTATTAAATAAAGAAAGTTTGTGTTTATGAAAAAATGTGTATTTTATTTTTCATCAGGAAGGGGGGGTTGGGGTGGGAGTAAGTGAAAGGACATGAGGGAGGCAAGAGGCACAAGCCCCCAGTGGGGCAGACCAGGGAGGTTCTTAGTGCTCCTTAGGGTGGAAGCTCTCCCGCAGGGCCTCCTGGATACTGACAGCCCCCCCGGTAGACCTCCTCGATGGCAGCCTGCAGAAAGTGCAGCCAGGCTCGCAGCAACACGTCCACGAGAAGCACCAGAGTGCCCAGGGGCAGCTCCATGTTGCAGAGTGCTGTGGTGTCCCAAGTGAGGGCAATCAGAATACGCAGAGACAAAATGCTTTGCTGTCCCTCAACGAGGTAGGCAAGCAAGCAGGGAAAGCTGAGAACTGGCTGTCTAGGGGGGGGTCCTTTTAAGCACAGGCCTCAGATAGCCTCAGGCAGCAGCCACACAAAGTAAATCCTGACCTGATGCCCTTCCAGACCTAGTTCTATCCAGCCTTAAATGCGATTCAGCGTCCATGCAGTGTGGACGCGCTATTTCGAAATAGCAAAACGCTATTTCGAAATGCATTTTATGTGTATACTTGTTATTTCGAAATAAGCTATTTTGAATTAACTATTTCAAAATAACGCTGTAGTGTAGACATACCCATAGTGGCTTAATACCAGACCTTTTGGAATATGAGGATCTAAATGCATCTAACAGTATTTCCAAGGAAGTGTGTATAATCACAAACAAAAGTAAAATGACAAACTCACTTCCTATTTTCTCATCCTCAGTTGCCTCCTTCATAGTCTCAGGGATTCAACCCTCCTAATGCATCCTATTAACCAAAGGTTTGAATAAATAGATGGGTCTTTCAACACAGACCTGTTACAAAACCAGCTGAAGTCAAGGGAAAGATTTCCCAATGACTTCAATGACTTTTGAATCAGATTTCACACGTAAAATTCTCTCCACCAAATGTGGGAAGCAAATTCAGACCAAATTCTATAGATTTGCAGAAATAAAACATTTGGCTTAAATTAGCATGATTTTAAATGGACCAGCCAGTCAGTAGTGAATAATGTGATGGCAATCTAGTATATAATGAATGGAGTGGCACCATATTTGTGAGAAAGTTATTGTACTGATAAATCATACATATCAGAGCTGGAAAGGAGCTATTTGGTCATCTAATACAGTCTTCCTGCTGATGTGAAACTGATCTGTATTGTACTCTTACTAGTGTCTTGAGTAGGTTTAAATGCCATCATTTGTCTTTGGAGTTCTTTCCACAGAACAGAATCACAGACCTAAAAGGGAGCTAAAGAGCTCATCTAGTTCATCTCTCTGTATTGAAGCAGGTTAAGTAAGCCTAGACAATCTCTGACAGGTGTTCATCTAACATGTTCTTAAAAACTTTCAATGACTAGTATTCCATAATTTATGTAGGTAGCCTGTTCCTATGCTTATGTATCCATAGTTAGAAAGTTTTGCCTCATAGCTAACTTAAAATCTTCCTTGCTGAAGATTAAGCTGAGTGCTTGTTGTACTAGCCTCAGACATGGAGAACAATTGATCATCAATCTCCTTACAACACTCGCATATTTGAAGACCATTATGTCTACATCAGCCTTCTCTTAACTAAATATGTCCAATTCTTTCAACTTTTCCTCATTTCATAGTTTTTCTCTCCTCTGAAATCATTTCCATTTCTTCACATCTTCTTTAATGTATAGGCCTTAACCTAGTCGTACTGCCTAAGCTGAAACCTTGACAATGCTGTGTGGAACAATTATATCTTTTGTTTGACCTATAATGTATTTCATGGTAAATAATGGATTTCATGAGCTGGAAGACTTTTTTCTTAAGTTAAGCTTACTTTATGTTTCTTCTCATTATTTCCAGATGTAGCCTACCGTATTACCCAGAACAATTGTTCTACATTTTATATTCTACTATTTGTAGATAGCAGTCCTCACTTAGCCCCAATCCATTTTAACTCAGTCTTCTTGTGAATCAATTCTTGCAGTACCCAAACCATTTTTGTTTTGATTCCTAAACTACCTCAATTTTTTCTATTTATTAAATTTTCAAAATTAAACAAAATGCTCCAGATGGAATGGCACCAGACCTGTACACAGATGGACTACTACTTTCATGTTGATGTGATGCCTCTGACAAAGAAAGCCCAGAAGTACATTGGCCATGTCTTCTGCCTAATTGCATGGTACACGAATGAATAATATGCTGTCCATTGCAACCTGGGGTCTCTTTCAATATGATTGATTTCTACTATCAATGAATAGCTGTGTTTTGGATTACTTTTTTTGAATGTCCCAGATAAAACTGATTTGTTTTTAATCTTTCTACCTCCCTTTGCATTATTTCTTTATCTTATCTGGTTTTTAGAGTAATATCTACTAGTGTCTTAACCAACTATTTATTTTCTCAGATCATTCATAATAAACCAGGGCAATCATACTACTCTTCCTTGAGCTTCTCTGTGAACATGTGGCACAATTCAGAAGTTTGCTCCTTTATCACTTATGCCATGTGATCACAGAAGTTCTTTACTTATTTTCAAGCGTTATATATATTTTTTTACTTTTAAAGCTTCATTGGGCAAAATTATCATTTCCATTTGTACTACAGACAAGAGACAACCTATATGTTGGAATGTGTGTGGAACTCACCATATAAGTAGACATCATTTTAAGTGGGGTGAATTTACTGAGGAGAAAAAAGCAACATGATAGCCCTAGAAGTGTTAAAAAATCCTCTGTATTGTTTAACAAGATCTATAGGGGATATAAGAAAGCTGTTTGGCAGGAGACTTCAGCAGCAGCAGCAGCAGCAGCTCCAGAGTAGTGTAAAAGGCTTTTGTGCCTAAGGGTACCCACTCCTAAAAATGTATATGTGGTTTTGATGTACAAAGAATATCACAAACAAGTTAAGAATTACTTAGACAAGTTAGATGAGTTCAGGTCAGCAAGGCCTGATAATATACATCTTGGAATACTTAAGGAATTGGCTGAGGAGATCTCTGAACCATTCATGATTACCTCTGAAAACTTATGGAAAATGGAAGAGATCCAAGAGGCCTGAAAAAGGACAGAGAACCTAGCTATAAAAAAAGGAATAATTTATGTGATATATATCACATGCCAGAGAAGTCTACATGGAAGGATCAATATAGATTCAATATGTGGAACAAATAATCAGTCTGCAAACACCCAGAAAATAATAAAGTGGTAATCACAAGTCAACATGGATTTGTTAAGAGTAAATGTCAGTCCAACCTAATTGCAAATAATAAGGGAATACTGACAGTTTAACAAATCATGGTCAGAATTTGCCCTGTTAGATATTAAATTAGAACTTTGGGTGGATTATATAGTACTGTATAGTGTCCCTATCTAGAGAGAAAGTGAAGCATAGATGCTGGCTTGTTTAGACAGTCTGGTTTATTTTGAATATGACCGTGTAGTCAGGGAATTGTGCAGCCTCAAGCAACTTGGGTCAGGCTGTAGAGAGATATGGATCTCTGCCCAAGAGAGGAGATCACTGAGGAGATGGGAGAGTAGCGTAGGTGCCCTCAAAGGTCTAAGGAGGGGGAAGATGTGCACTTGCCCTGACATATGATACATATCACATAAATTTCATTTGCTTATGCTCTTCTTAAGAGCCAAATGACACAAATACTGTTGTTCCACAATCTGATGACCCCACAACATGGGAAATCTGATTCCTTCTGTGTTGTTATAATGAAAGGCTCACTATTTCTATCTTCCTCAGAGACTTGTCATGTAGAAGCTGGATGCCAATCCAAAACGGGACTCTAAACAATATTATACATCCACTATGAGAAAATAAAACAATTTTATCATAGCTGCCAAAAATCTGTTGAAAATTCAGATCACATTCTTGATGTCTAAATTTGATCCAAAACTTGTTGTGCTACTTTTTAAAGAGCTGAAACTTGGCAGGCTAAGATCCCCATTTGGGAATACGTGGTGATATGAGATTGTCTTTGAAATATGTAATCTGCTCTGTCTTTTCAGGTTGCTATGTCACTGTTACAATAATAGCTGGTATATATTGTACTGGCACTTTAATGTAATTAAACTTCTGATTAAATGTGAATAAAAGAGCTGATGCAAAGAAAAAAGTATAATTGTAACATTTTTTTAAAAATCTAGAAAACAAAACATAGTTACTGCTAAATTCACTCCATAATCCACTAGAAAGTAATATTGACAAAAGACTGTAATGCTGGAAGACCAGGTGCCAGCTCATGCCAAGGTCCCAAGGCTCACTGAACATGATGAATGAATAACTGGAACCAGTCTGGCTTATCTGTCAGTAAGTATAGTAAAAACAGATATTAGTGTTAGAAGAATGTGTTTGGTGTTTAAACTGTAGGACCATGCATGTATTAATCCTACTATAGTATCTGTATTCAATGCTGTAACACTTCAGTATTTGCTCTATAAGCATAAAATAGGTGTTCAAAAATTCTATAACTCACCAAATCTGGATTAACCCCAATGGACATAAATATAGCTGGAAAATTTTAGCAACTCTATCATCATCTGAAAACTAAAACTTCAACTTATTTGTGTGTTTATATTTATCTGTTTAAACTTTGTAAATAACTCTCATTTCTTTTTTCTAGTTAAACCTTTAGTTGGTTTATTATCGGATTCGCTTCAAGTGTTATCTTTGGTGCGAGATCTAAGATGCAAATTCACCAGGGATAAATGACTGATCCTTTGGGACGAGGAGTAACTTGAATATTTTGTGATCTTTGATGTGGTGTAAAGTCACCATCAATCAGAGTCAAACTTGCCTGGGCAGCAAGATAGACTGGAATGCCTGCGGAGACTGTTTGGGATTCTTTGTTATGACTATACACTGCCTGAGAAGTTTACACTTATTGGATTGTTGAAATCTAATTATAGAACTCACAATTAAGTTGGGGTTTGTGCCCTGCTTATTAACAGTCTGTCCTAAGGTTGGTATTCTCACACATAATCCACTCCACAGTATGAAAGACAACGGACCAAATTCTGCAAGGGCACACATACTGACCTGTACTATAGTAAAGAATAAAATTGTCAGACACATGGAAGAACATAATTTGTTGGGGGGAAGTCAACATGGTTTCTGTAAAGGGAAATCATGCCTTACTAATCTGCTAGAGTTCTTTAAGAGGGTCAACAAACATGTGGACAAGGGAGATCTGGTAGATATAGTGTACTTAGATTTCCAGAAAGCCTTTGACAAGGTCCCTCACCAAAGGCTCTTAAGTAAAGTATGTTATCATGAGATAAGAGGAAAGGTCCTTTCATGGATTGATAACTGGTTAAAAGACAGGAAACAAAGGGTAGGAATAAATGTAAGTTCTCAGTGTGGAGAGAGGTAACTAATGAGGTCCCCCAAAAGTCTGTCCTGCGACCAATCCTATTCAACTTATTTATAAATGATCGAGAGAAAGGGGTAAAAAGTGAGGTGGTAAAATTTGCAGATGATACCAAACTGCTCAAGATAGTTAAGACCAAAGCAGACTGTGAAGAGCTTGAAAAAGATCTCAGCAATCTAAGTGATTGGGCAACAAAATGGCAAATGAAATTTAATGTTGGTAAATGTAAAGTAATGCACACTGGAAAAATAACCCCAACTATACATACAATATGATGGGGACTAGTTTAGCTACAACTACTCAAGAGAGAGATCTTAGAGTCATTGTGGATAGTTCTCTGAAAACATCCATTCAGTGTGCAGCAGCAGTCAAAAAAGCAAATAGAATGTTAGGAATCATTACAAAAGGGATAGAGAATAAGACAGAGAATATCTTATTGCCTCTATATAAAACCATGGTACACCCACATCTTGAATACTGTGCCTCATCTCAAAAAAGATATATCGGCATTGGAAAAGGTTCAGAAAAAGGCAACAAAAATTATTAGGGGTTTAGAACTGGTTCCATATGAAAAGAGATTAAAAAGACTTGGCCTTTTCAGCTTAGAAAAGAGGGGGAATATGAAAGAGGTCTATAAAATCATGACTGGTGTGGAAAAAGTGAATAAGGAAAAGTTATTGACTTATTCCCACAATATAAGAGCTAGGGGTCACCAAATGAAATTAATAGGCAGCAGGTTTAAAACAAATGGAAGTTTTTCTTCACTCAGCACACAGACAACTTGTGGAACTCCTTGCCAGAGGATGTTGTGAAGACTAGGACTTTAATTTGGTTAAAAAAAGAGCTAGATAGATTCATGAAGGTTAGGTCCATCAATGGCTATTAGCCAGGATGGGTAGCAATAGTGTCTCTAGTCTGTGTTTCTCTGGAGGTAGGTGACAGGGGAGGGATCACGTGAGGATTGTCCATTGTGTTCCCTCCCTCTGGGGCATCTGGTATTAGCCACTGTCAGCAGCCAGGATACTGGGCTGGATGGACTTTTGGTCTGACCCAGTAGGGCCGTTCTTATGATCCCATGTCACCTCATTAAAGCAATGGGCTGGAGATGGTGTCATAAAGTCAGAGCCTGGACCACGTGTAAGGCATGACAATAAAAAAAGTACTGCTGTTTGTCTGTAGAAATCTTAAATCTGTTGTTAATGTGATAATTCAGCCTATGAAACTTCCATCTATTTCAAAAAAAGTTGTAAGTTTTAATTTTTTTTCACATATACTCCTCTCTCCCAGGAACTGATGGAAAGTGCAAAAGTTAGAATGTGTGTGTGGTAGAGAGATCAATGAATTAATGTGAAATTGGAACCACAAGTTGCATGCTGAACATCACCAGTGACTAAATCTCTTGTGTTGTTGCATCTTATTTCCCACCTTTCTTTGGTTGTCCATTTAAACTGTACATACTTCAAGTCAGAGATCTGGGTCAAGATCAGAGGTAGGTATAAATCAGTCCAAGTGAATTTAAGAGTGTATAAGCTTTACGGCCGAAGGGGGGTCAGAAGGGAAGGATATAACAAGTTCCAATATCAATAAATTATGCTTACATCCTCCTCATAGTTGTTTTTTTCTGCTACATAATTATCCCCCACAACTGGCCTCCCCACTGGCTGGTGCCTTTTGTCAGCAACACTTCCTATACTGTGATGACCTGCCTTTTGGTGAGTGTCAATTCAACCCTCCATCCAGGTCACCAATCTACTGTGACACTTTCAGGGGTTAACAAAGCCTAAGGAAGTACAAAGAACCCCACATCCTTGGGAAGAGTCTCCATCCCACCTCTGGATCCTTTTGGGTGGCTCATTCTTACCTCATGGCTCTTGGCATCTCTATCCTTTTCTCAATTCTGAGAGGAGGGTTGGGAAAGGTAGTTGGTAGGAGAGTCAGGCCCTCTTAATCCACTGAGTTCCAGTCCAGAGCTCTCTGAGGCTACATCTAGACTTCACGCCTTTTTTTGAAATATGCTTTTTCGAAAGATACTTTAGAAAAAGAGCATCTAGACTACAATCAGTACTTTCGAAAAAGCAAGCTGCTTTTTCGAAAGAGAGCACCCAGGCAGTCTGGATGCTCTCTTTCGAAAAAGCACAGTTTGAATTACATAGCGCCTTTTTTCGAAAGGCATTCTTCCTCATAAAACAAGGTTTTCCACAGTTGAAAAAACTTCCGTGTTCTTTCAATTTACTTTCGAAAGAACACGGCAGCAGTCTAGATGCAGGGGAAGATTTTTGGAAAAAGGCCACTTTTTTTCAAAAAAACCCTGTAGTCTAGACACACCCTGAATGACAACAATATGGATTCATCTAGACTGGCATGATTTTCCGGAAATACTTTTAACGGAAAAGGTTTTCCGTTAAAAGTATTTCTGCAAAAGAGCGTCTAGATTGGTCCTGGAGTTATCGTTAGAACGATGAGCTTTTGTGCAAAAGCGCGTCTAGATTGGCGGCGCGCTTTTGTGCAAAAGCAGAAGCCCGGAACCATTTTGAAGAGGGCAAAAGGGCACCAGCCCTTTCCGGGGGCGGGCTGGAGCTCCGTTCAGACACGTGCTTAAAGGGGTCTCGCCGGACAGCCGTTTGTCTCCTGCTCCGTGCATTAGGACCTCTTGCAGGGACTGACAGCCATAGCAGGTTTGGTGGTTGCCCTCTGCCTTTTGGACACCACTGCCTTTTGTCCCCTAGTGCTTTTTCCTGGTTTTGGTTTCTTGTGCCTTGCTGTGTCTGCCATGGAGCCACGGGTGGCCATGTGCCTGCTCTGGCCCCTGTCGGCCATTTTCGAGTGCCTGCAGCTGGTGCTCCAGGCTGGTGCCCTCGTGTTCCAGGACCAGGAGGCGCAGATCGCCTTGGACTCCCTCACCAGGGAGGCCCTGGATTCCCTGTGGCATCCCCACCCCACCGTGGAGAGGCCACTCTGGAGACTGGACACCAGTACAGACTGGTGGGAGCTGGTCCTTGGGCAATGGGACAACCAGCAATGGCTCTGGAATTTCCGCATGCGAAAGCGGACGTTCCTGGAGCTGTGTGCCTGGCTCACCCCCATGCTCCAGAGAGCCACCACCCGGCTGCGTGCACCCATCCCCGTGAACAAGAGGGTCGCCATCGCGCTATGGAAGCTGGCCACCCCGGACAGCTACCGATTGGTGGCACAGCAATTCGGGGTGGGAAGATCCACCGTCGGTGTGATCGTCATGGAGGTAAGTCCTAGGGGGAGTGGGGAGTGGGGAGTGGGGAGGGTGCTGCACTCCATGACCAGGGGCAGCCAAGACTCCACGCTGGGTCACCCAGGTGTTTGGGCTGTCCCTCCCTTGCACAGGCCTGCTGGTGGGGGGAGGCTGTGGGCCGAGGGGGCCCTGGTGTGTGTGTGTGTGTGTGTGTGTGTGTGCCTGCGTGAGGACAGAGGGAATCATGGGGGCCCAAGGGAGCGCACACTCACCCCTGCCTTATGTGATGTGTTCCCTTGTGTTTCTCTGCACCCTTCTGCAGGTCGTCCACGCCATCAACGATGTCCTGCTACCGAGAGTGATCTGCCTGTGCGACGTGGACGCTACACTGGCTGGCTTCGCTGCCCTCGGGTTCCCCAACTGCGGGGGAGCCCTGGATGCAACCCACATCCCCGTCCGGGCCCCGGAGCATCGAGCAGCCCATTTCATGAACAGGAAGGGGTACTGCTCGATTGTTCTCCAGGCCCTCGTGGACCACCAGGGCCGCTTCCTGGATGTCTACACGGGCTGGTCCGGCAGGGCACACGACGCCCGCATCCTCCACAACTCCAGACTGTTTCGCAGGCTGGAGGCGGGCACCTACTTCCCCTGGCGGGAGTTGACTGTCGGGGATGTGCCTATGCCCATCTGCGTTGTCGGAGACGCGGCCTACCCCCTGCAGCCCTGGCTGATGAAGCCCTACACGGGGCGGCCAAGCCAGAACCGGGCCCGGTTCAACGACCGCCTCAACCGGGCCCGAAATCAGGTGGAGCTCGCCTTCGGCCGCTTAAAAGCCCGCTTCCGTTGTTTGCTTACCCGTCTCGAGATGGGTGAGCGGAATGCAACGGAGGTACTGGCCGCGTGCTGCATGCTCCACAACATTGTGGAGCGCAGTGGGGAGGCCTTCCTCCCTCCATGGATGGCAGCCGAGGCACAGACGTTTGCACAGCCCCACACAGCTGCCATCCGCCAGGCACACCAGGATGGGGTGCGCATCCGAGAGGCCGTGACGGACATGTTCGCACAAGCCCCATAGTAGGGTCGCCTCGGTCTCCCCATACGACTCCCTTCCATCCCCTCCCCTTCTCCCTCCCTTCCCCTTACCTCCCCCCAGTTGTAAAGCGTTGGTTCCAAGCACATCGGCCATCATCGTGAATGTTCGTCGGGTGCGTCGGATGTAGCTAGGGTTTTTCTTTTTAGTTTAGGCTAGGGTTTAGGCCACCATCGCCTGTCCGAGCTGTCCCAAAGAACAGGAAGAGGATTCGTGGTTTGTGCGGAAGGCTCGAGTCAGCGTACCCGATTCCAGTCGTCTTCGAGGGATCTCCTGGCTGTTCCTCTCCCGAGGCCCGGAAGGACCAAAGGATTGAGGTTGCCAGCCTCGGCGGCGTCTTCCATCGAGGGATCTCCTGGCTGTTCCTCTCCCGAGGCCCGGAAGGACCAAAGGACTGAGGTTGCCAGCAACACTACAATCGTCCCCTGCATCTAGGCTATGTACCTATTCTTTTGTGTGCGTCTTTTAACCTTTCTTGCTTGTTTGTAATCTATGTTAATATAGTTGTGGTTTAAATTTTACTTAAAAGTGTAAGTATTTATTTATGCGCCACAAACCAATGACCACTGAAAGGGACGACCGGTGATAGATACAGAATTTGGTGTCCACATTTTGTAATCCTCTTAAATTTAGTTGGCTAATTGGCATCTCAAATCATTTATTACAGTTACCTCGAGTAACACAATAACCACACAGTTTTGTTCTCAACTGAAAAATGTATGTTTTTATTTACAAGGGGCAGGGGAAGGGGGAGGGGGAGGTGGAGGAGACCTTCAACTGGGAGGGGGAGGAGGAGGAGACTTTCAAAGGGGAGGGGGAGGAGCTACTCTTGGGAGGGGTGGCCCCTGCGAGCGGTCCTGCGGGGGCGGACCTGGACATGCGGGGCAGGCCGCATCGGGGCGGGCCACACGGGAGGTGGGCAGGAGGAGGGGCATTGCAGGGGCGGCAGGAGGAGGGGGCATTGCAGGAGGGGGCATTGCAGGGGCAGGAGGGATGGCGGGGGCATGGGGTAAGGCCATGCCATAGTGAATGGCATGGACTATGTGGGCAGTGAGGGTGGTGATGGAGTCAGCCATCCTCGTACACTGGGCCTGGAAGGCGGCCCAGGCCTCCTGGCGCCACTGCAGGTCCCCCTCGACGCGCTGGCGAATCGATGCCTCGATGCGCTCGACGGCCTGCACATGCCGGCGAAGGAGCTGGTCCCGGTGGCGGAGCCTGTGCCTGCGTGGTTGGGCAGCTGGGGGTGCCGCTGCTGCCAGACTGGAGGGTCCCCGGCTTGTGCTTGGTCCCGCTGCAGGGAAGAGAAGAAAGGATGGGTCAGTCAGGCAGGCCGGCCACTGTCCCCACACCTCATGCCCTCCACCCCTGAGCCCAGGTGACCCCACAGTTGTGTGGCTTGGGCCCACTCGGTTCCCTCCCTGCCCCCCGTGTTGTATGTTTGCAAGGAGGACCGCCCCTGGAGTAGGGTCCTCCTCCGTGTATTGTAACCACCGGTCTGTGTCCTGGCCCCGTGGAGGGCGGGAGGGCGCTTGTGTTGCGTTAACCTGTGGAACTCCCTGCCGGTGGAGGCTGTGAGGCTTTGGGCTAATCACTGGTGTTTGACAGGGAGCGAGATGCATCCCCACACAGTGCCTGGGAGCACATCTGGCAGAGGTGGTCTGGGCTCTCAGATCCCCATCGCGTGGGATATCTCCTGGATGGAACCAGGAGAGTGACTGGGGGGGTGTCCGATCCTTGCAGCAAAACTCAGGCGGCCCTACGGGTGGCCCGAGCGCTTCCCCCTCTTCTCCCTCCCACTATCCCTCACACACGTAGCCCAGGGACATGTGTGGCCGCAGTGGGGACTTCCCTCGGGGAGCCAGCCAAGGCACCGGGAGCAGGCGAGGGGCTCAGTGGGGGCCACGCTCACAGGGCTGTGATGCTGCGGTTTACCCAGGAGCAGCTGGCTGTGCCTCACAGACAAGCATGGGACAGTGTGCTGTTCTCCGTGCTGCACCCTTGCGGAGGTGCGGGCTCTGGGCTGAGTCCCTGGGGCCGTGGCTGGTTCCAGCCGCCATCCACCCTTCCCCCTGGTCCCGCCGAATGTGTGTGAGCAGCATGGTCCCAGGCGTGCCCTGGAGCTGCCTGCCGTGCCCACGTGCCGCTCGGTCACCAGGCTGCACATGGTTCAACGTGCTGCTTACTGCCTAATGTTACACAGCGTGCAGCTCACGTGGCCTGAGTGACATGCTCTCCCCCTCCCCCCTCCGGGCGCCTGGCTCGCCCCCCCTTGTGAGTGCAACACTCACCGGTGGATCCTTCCCCGGCCTCCGAGGATGCGTGGGAGACGTCGGGGCTGCCGGAGGGGGCCTGCTGGGTGGCAGTGCTGGCCTCATCCTCCGATGCACTGCTGCTGTCTGCTTCCCCCGCCTCGGTGGTCCTGGTGACGGGGGGGCACACGCTGCTGTCGACGGGGACCTCTGGGGCTTGCGGGGCTGGCTGGCCCAGGATGGCATGCAGCCGGTCGTAGTGGGGGCAGGTGTCGGCTCCTGCCCCCTGGCCCTCACTGGCCCTCACGTAGCCCAGGAGCAGCTCCTTCACCTTAGCCCGGACTTGCTCGAGGGTCCGGGCTGGATGTCCCTGCTGAGTGAGCGCCTGGGCCATGTGGGTGAAGATGTCGGTGTTGCGGCGCCGGGAGCAGGTGTCATGGAGGTCTTCCTCCTCCTGCCACAGGTCCAGCAGGCTGTCCAGCTCCCCTGAGGACCAGGATGGGGCCCGTCTTTTTTGGCCCCTGGGGGCCTCCTGCGCTGGGGGTGCGGGTGGCTGATCGCCTGGAGCTGCCATCCTGCTGCGGGGTGGCTGCTGAGCACGGCAGGGGCCACGTGACAGACCTCTGGCTAGAGGTCCGTGCTGGTCTCCTGCCGCGTGAGCTCAGCAGCCTGCATCTGCTTTAAGGAGCTCAGGTTGCCAGGAAGTCCAGGGTGGCTACGGGGTCTCCGTGCGTCCAAAGGGTTTTTTTCCGCGTAGCCTGCTTTTGCGCAAAAGTCTTAGCTGCCTGTCTACACTGGCCCGTTTGCGCAAAAGCTTTTGCGCAAAAGGACTTTTGCCCGAATGGGAGCATCAAAGTATTTGCGCAAGAAGCACTGATTTCTTACATTAGAACGTCAGTGCTTTTGCACAAATTCAAGCGGCCAGTGTAAACAGCTGGCAAGTTTTTGCGCAAAAGCGGCTGATTTTGCGCAAAAACTGTCCAGTCTAGACACAGCCTATGGGTATGTCTAGTCTAGCTTGCATCCCTCTGTTGGCAGAGGGATGAAGATTAGGAAGGTCGACATTGCAAATGAAGCGGGGATTTAAATATCCAGTGCTTAATTTGCATAAAAATGGCCGGTTTTTGCCAACTCAGCACTTTGTCGACAAAAAGCAGCAGTCTAGAGGGGGATCTGTCGAGAAAGAAAGCCTTTTTCGACAGATCCTGTAAACCTCCTTGCAGGAAACATGAGAAATGAAAGTAAAGACTGATGTCAAAGTGTGATTGTTAGGAAATACACACCAACCAAGAATTGTATTAGATCCAGACATAGGTATTAGTCATTACCATGTTACAAATAATGAGCATATGTTATTAGCATTCCTCAATTTCAGTTCAGTTTTTTAAAAGGGGCTAGAAAAACAAAAGTATAACAGTACCTTTAGGTTGTTCCCCCCCACTTCTTTAAATTCAGTTTCTTCATTTTATTTTTCCTCTTCCCTCAGCTCTGCCCTCCCCTCATAAGCCAAATAAATACAGTGTGTGTATGCCACAATGTAAATTATAGATCATTATCTATAGATATACTATTATATACATAAAAATGACACTGTGATCTAAGCATGGGGAGGGTGGGCACTGAGGGCAGCAATACTTTGCTCCCAATGCACCTATAGTAGGCATTCTGGGGGTGGAGAATGGGTGGGGACAGACTGGCAGTTTGGGAAGGCAATGGCTTTCCCCGCCTAGCATACCCATTGCCCATGATGACAATCTATCTCTTCCATTTAGAATGTTTGTCAATACAACCCAGAGTCTCAGTAAGGAAAGGTAGATGTCTGTCTATCTATCTAATTTACAGTGTTTACCAATTAATTTCAAGTTAGCTTAAGAAGACAGTGAATGGTACATTTATTGGTCTCTTTGTTCTTTCCTCAAAATGTACTCTGTATTATATTTGGATGATTCATTTTCACTGTTATTTTCATCTCATGTCTTTGTATTTTATTTTTTTGCTTCAAGGGAAAGGATAAGGGCAAAGTAATTATAAGATAAAATAAAGACTTTCTGTCACATGTCCTTTCAGCTGAGAGTAAACAGTCCGTGTTGATTGACAGAATGATGTTTTCCCATTGAATGTGGGGTGGGGTTTTGTGTGTGTGTGTGTGTGTGTGTGTGACTATAGATCAGTGCAACCTAACTTTGTCAGGATATATTTTGTACCATGAACATTCTTTATTGGGAATAATTTTAGCCAAAAGCAAAGTGATCAAACTTTCTAAATGAGTAGGTATTATTGTAAACAATTTTCTCCTAGGCTACGTCTACACTGAAAGGTTTTTGCACAAAAACAGCTGGTTTTGAGCAAAAACCTGTGGAGCGTCCACACCTCAAATGCGCTTTTGCGCAAGGAGATCAAGAGCAAAACGACAGAAGGGAGGGCTTTTTCTGCCGTAGGTAAACCTCCTTTTACGAGGCATAACTCCCTTTTGCACAAGAGTTCTTGAGCAAAAAGGCAAGTGTGGACGCTCCAGAAACCCCTTTGGGGAAAAGCACAGGTGCTCTGATGGCCATTCTATGATGGCTTTCTTGCTCATGAGCATCCATGCAGTGTGGATGTTCTCTTTGCGCAAAAGCACATCGCTTTTGCGATGTGCTTTGAGGTGTGGATGTGCTCTTGCATAAGAAGTTTTTGAGCAAAAACTCTTGCACGAAAGGCTTCTTGCACAAGAAGCATGTAGTGTAGATGTAGCCCTATTGTTGAACCAAATACCCTTCTTGGAAAATACATGACATAGATTACAGGAGATATAACTTTTAATCCTACATCTAAAGTGGAATTTTCAAAAAGGTTAGTTTATAATTTTGCAGATGTATGTTAACCATTAAGAATTATTTCTCTTTGGTAGTCTCAGAGGGGGAGCCATGTTAGTCTGTAACTGACAAAACTTAAAAAATAACGAATGGCCCCTCAGCACCTTAGGGTACATCTACATAGCAGGGCTAAAGTCGAATTAAGCTACATAACTTGAGCTACGTCAACTGTGTAGCTGAAGTAAAAATAGCTTAATTTGCCTTTTGGCGCTGTCTACAAGGCAGGAAGTTGAAGGAAGAACATTCTTCCTTCAACTTCCCTTACTCCTCATAAAATGAGGGTTACAGGAGTTGGAATAAGAAGTCCTCCAGCTCAACATTATTTCAAAATAAAGGTTGGCAATGTAGTTGCACACTATGTTATTTTGGAATAATATCAGTTATTCCAAAATAATGCTGCTGTGTAGACAAACCCTTGGGGTGTGTCTACACTGCACCTGTTGCTCAAAATAAGCTATGCAATTTGAGCTATGCAAATTGCATAGCTTATTTTGAAATTTGGCGCTGTCTACCCAACGTCAAATTTCGAAATAGAGTGCTATTCCAAATCATCCCTTAATCCTTGTGGAATGAGGTTTACAGGGATGTTGGAATAGCTAGACCATTATTTTGAAAGTTATTTCGAAATAACAGGCTGGTTCAAAAGACCTGGAATAGCTATTTCGGGATTTTGTTAGGGACTAACAAAAAATGTAGATGGTATCCTGAGCTTTCATGGGCACAACCCACTTCTTCAGATGAATGGAGCAAGGGGTCCAGAGTTGCAAATAAATAGCAGAAAAAGAGGGGATGGAGACAAAAAGAGAATGGGAAAAATGTCAATTAAGGTGTCCATGCTAAATGAAGCTAATTGAGTGGGCTATAAATGCCCAGTACTTAACTTGTAATGTCATTAGGGTTGTGAATGAAGTGCCCCATTCAAATAAGGTCTTTGTTCAGTTCTTAATTAAAGGTGTCAAATTTGTAGATAAAGGCAATTTCTGAAGCTTCTCTTTCCAGCTGGTTTTTGAAATTGCTTTGTAACAGTATGGTCACTTTTAGATCCATTAACGAGTGCCCAGGTAGGTTAAAATGTTCCCCAATAGGTTTCTCTGTGTTACCATTTTGAATATCTGATTTGTGCCTATTAATACTTTGTTGTAGAGACTGTCTAGTTTGGCCAATATGCAGAGGGGCATTGGCATAGATCACATTAGTGAATGTGGAGTTGTCTGAGCCTCTGATGTGATGGCTTATGTGGTTAGGCCCTGTGATGATGTCACTGGTGTAGATGTGTGGACAGAGTTGTCACCAGAGTTTATTGCAGGGGTGGGTTCCTGGATGAATGTGATTGAGATGTGCTGTGTGGTTGCTGGAAAGAATTTATTTCAAGTTAGGGGTTGTCTGTAAATGAGGATTAGCCTGTAAGTGAGGATTGATCCAACAAACAAAATAACAGAATGCTACTAGTCATCACCTACACTCCCCAACGTAAACTCCTCCAGCACATCATTGACAATCTACAACCTATCCTGGAAAATTATCCCTCTCTCTCACAGGCCTTGGGGGACAGTCCAGTCCTCGCTTACAGACAGCCCCCTAACTTGAAACAAATTCTTTCCAGCAACCATGTAGCACATCTCAATCACACTCACTGAGATTGAAATTGTGATGTCACCCTCTCATGGCTAAACATCAGAAAGGGTATGAGACCTGCTATTATAAAATCATAGACAATGAGGGTTGGACGAGACCTCAGGAGAACATCTAGTTCAACCTCCTCCTCAAAGCAGGACCAGTCCCAACAAAGTCATTCCATCTGGGGGTTTGTCAGGCCTTACCTTAAAAACATCAAGGATGGAGATTCCACCACCTCCCTAGGCAACTCATTCCAGTGCTTCACCACCCTCCTTAGTAAAATAGATTTTCCTAATATCCAAACTATATCTTCCCCATTGCAACCATTGATTCTTGTTTTGTCAGGTAGAAACCTGTGGTTTTGGAACTAGAAAAAGAAGCTTCCATTCCCAGTTTTCTGAATAAGTGTATCTAGCAACTATGCTGTCTCCTGTATTACGTGGATTTGCTGAACCCAAACCCTAAGCTCAGCCCCAAAATAAATAAAAGGCAGTTGGGGAGTTGCAGGCAAGGGAGAGAGGGAGGAGGGGATAACATAAGTAGTAAAACAAAACCTTTTAAATGTAAAAGAAAATACATTTTGCTTTCTAGCAAAACATAGATACTGAGCTTGATTCATAATCCATTGAAACTCCTTCGTGTGACTTTAACAAGAGCTAGATTAGTTTTCCTAAATTACCCTGAAAAGGCTCAGATTCACGAAGAATGCATCGCTTTGGTTAATCAGCTGTACCAAGCCCAGGCACACAATCTTTACTATATAACATTGTTTCCAAGGAAGTCTATTCCTACTATTGATTTACATATTGTATACACTTAAAATGCTATAGTGGCACAGCAGCTGTGTGGCAGCAGCACCACTAGACTGCTGTAGACATCACCTATGCCAACAGGAGGAGTTTTTCTGTCAATGTAGACAATCCATCCCCCTAAGAGGCAGTAGCTAAGGGAACAGAAGAATTCTTCTGTTGACTTAGGTCTCTGTGCAGGGGGTCTTATGTTAGCTTAGCTGAGTGATGTAGTTATGCCAACCTAATTTTCCAGTGTAGATCAGGCCCTAGAGGGATGGCATGTGTCTGAACCTGCCATAGGAGCCGACTTCTTGCTTCATTTGTCTATAGAGCTCAGGAGAGGTGATTAAATTCCATTAATCAAATAATGTATCTGGTGAATTTCATAGCAGTTTTTTGAATAAATTATCTGACAAATAGCTTTTCCCATTATGTGCACAACTTACAGTGCTAGGTGAATAATTCAATAGAATCTATGAATTTTGTGAAACCATTTTTTGTGGTTTCTTGTTACAATGACAGGAAGGCCTCATTTAGAACTTGTGTATATAATCTATTACACTGATGGTAATGGAGATCAACTTCTTCCCCTCACCAAATAAATACATAATAAATAATACTAAAAACAGTAATAATAAATGGCAATCAATAAATAATCCAAGTTGTTATTTTACCTCAGGATAACTCTTTTTTGTTATTCTTTATATCTAGATGTTTAATCTCTTTAAATTACTTTAAAATAAAAATAAGGGGAAGTACATGCATTGGTAAATCTATTATTGATGGTTAAAATGGAAAGTTGTGTTATTTTCTGTTTATCTGGAAAAGAAAATCAAAAGTAACCCAGTGAATATAGAGTTAAAGGAAAATTCACCTCAGGGATTTAGAAAAATGTAATGGTTAGACTGAAGAGATGTGATGTGCAAATTCTCATTAAATAATTAAGAAGATGTTTTCAAAACCAGTGGCATTTGAAGAAAGTAATGAAATCTTTCCTGTTATACTCCTTAAACAAATGACTGATGGGATCATTAGGACCTTGTGGGGTCTCTTTCCAACTGATAGGAGAGCTGAGTGGGTGTAATTGAGAAGGATTCCTTTCAATGAGTTAGTTTGGGCAAAAATGTATAAATAGTAGGAAAGTATAGGACAATCAAAGAATATTGATAGTTGAGGAAGAGGATGACCAGACTATAGGTATCTCCAAAAGTTATTGTAGGTAGTTAATGACAAATCAGTGTGTTGGAGAGATGGAGATTTGCCTGGAACACTTCCCTCAATTCTGTTGAAACATGAGAGCTGCAGAACTCTTGAATGTTTTCCTTAGCACTCTTTAATACTCTGTTTCTATATCCCACTACCTTTAATTTGGGGTGCATCTACACTGCACCATAACTCAAAATAAGATACGCAATTTGAGCTATACAAATTGTTTATCTTATTTCAATGCTATTTTGAAATTACTTATTTCATCCTTTGGCGCTGTTTACACAGCGCCAAATTTCAAAATTTCATAATAAAGTTTCAGTGCTATTCCAAAACATCCCTTACTCCCCATAGAATGAGGTTTACAGGGACATTGGAATAGCGAGCCCAAAATAACGGGCTCACTCTGAAGACATGGATAGCTATTTAGGGATACTCCGGTATTCCGAAATAGCATTGCAGTGTAGACATAGCCTAAATGATTGATACAAAGAAATAGGAATCAGCCAGTGGCTTCCTGGTTTTGTTCTGCATTTGTGTAGAACATAGCACAATCTGGTCTTGGTCCTTGAGGCACTATAATATACAAATAAATAATAAACTAATAATAATGACAATCAAGCTCCATTTCTCATTTCTCAGTTCCCAATTTGTCAGGGACAAGTTGCCAGCAAATCTAAGTCCAAAGGCAAACCTATGAATTTGATGTGCTATTCCCAAAACATGACACATGAATGACTCAGAGGCAAACACACTTTTAAAATGAATTCAAAGTGAAAACACAGTAACCAACAACATTCACTGTCAAATGAAAAACACTATAATTATTTTGTATCTTTCATATCATTATGAGCTCACTGATACAAATATACCTCGGGATGGTGCTAACCTACAGCTATTAGTCTGTGATGACTACTAATTGGCCTAGTTAAATGATCTTTCAATGGGCAGACCTTTATGTTGCTGAATCCCCTAGAACTGGCACTTGGCATATTCTCTACAGAGGTATGAATGTTCATGGACTGAATGCACAAGAAAGGATATTCTCGATACTTCAGAACTATGTTAGTGGTGGGATATGTAACTAACAGGAGATTGCTCTCTAGAGTGCTACCAATCTGACACTTTCATAAACATCAAAACATTTATTGTAACCAACATTTAAAACTTGGATGTCTTAAGTTAGGAACTTAAACCTATATTTTGGCACCTAAATAATGTGAATTAAATTCTTGTTAAAGATATTCAGAAAGTGGAATACAATTCTTGAAAAATAATAGCTTAATTTTATTTTTGGTTTTAATCAAAATGTTCCTTTTCTTAACAATTCTGACCAGAGTCTGATTTTCATGTTGGTGATATTTTTCACACTTCTAAATTCCATCACAGAACAGATCCACCTTTACAGATGCCTATTATTTCTACAGGAACCTGTTAAAATAGCCTGGCAATTTTCTGGAGCAATTACTCTACATGTTTGCTCATTAGATAATATGTAATTGCCTGCATTATAAGTAAAGCTGATAGCTCTGCTCTTAGTTATGGTTGACAACATTTTACATTATCAGACTCTCTTTTACTTGATTGTAAGTAGGCAAACTTCAATCATTTATGCTGAAATTGTTCATGCTTGGTGTCTGATTCAGGTTGAATATATATATTTTAGCAACAAAAAATGTAGCTGTTTTCAGAACCAGGTAAGGGAAAATATATTTTCCCATTAAGAAAATCTTATTTCATTCATTGAGAAGCTCCATTGCCCTGGTGCTGTGAAGCAGGAACTTGAAATTTAGCAAAGCAGTTATGTTTGTGTGAGGGAGGAATGTTTGTTTGTCCCTATGAAAAGTTGCCTACATATGGTCAAGTTACAGGCCTCTGAAAGATCTTCATTTGTACATGTTCAGCAGAGACTTGTTAGAGTCTGGCAGCTAAATTCTCTAAAAAGTCTTGAGCTGGCTGGAAATTGATCTGGAACTTTTTCTGATGAAAAATGCTGATTTCTTGAAAGTGAAACATTCTGTGGGATTCTGTATAATATAAAATTTAACAGCATTTTACCATTCACCTCCTTTTCACTTTGAAAATATTTAGAATATTGAACTCAAGACTTGACAAGCTACCTGAAGACTGCTGTTGATCCTTTGTGCCTTTCTTTGAACTAAGCACTCTCTTTCCAACAATAGCTAACTTGCCCAATTTGCACTCTGAAATATACAGCCATATCTGAACATTGGCAGTTAATTCCTTTGCCATTTCAGGGGTTCAGAAGTCCATTAACAAGCTCTCTACATGGAGTGAATTTCATCTGTGATGTAGATCTTCAGACTTCACAAAACAACATAATGTAAATGGATAATCTTTCATATCTAAAAATGATAGTTCATTACTTGTCCTCCCTTTTCTTCCCCTATTCAATTTTGTGACAAAGTGTGATAATTGTCTCCTCCAAAGTATTTCGGTGTGAGATGTCCTATATGGCCAAATCTTGTGTCCACTGCTTAATAATCTCCAGTCATAGTTACTGCAATCTCTCCTGTCGAATTTTTGATGCTAGCCTTGCATTCTTCCATGCTGTCTCTTGAACACTTTGTCCAAATCTATTTGCTAGGCCCCCTCTCCTGATTCATTCCAATTCTTTCCTAAGCACTCACTTAATTAAGGTTTACAATAAGGGAGGGGACAGTAAATGGTATTCAAACAAAAGTGTTCAACCACCAAAAGGAGTGCAAAACTTACCAGCCTGAATGATGGCATGTTATTTTCTCACCTCTGCTCTTCCAACATTTCTGTCTTTTTATCACCTCATTACTTTAAGCTTGCAAACTCTTCTAGATGGAAACTGCCTCTGCACTTATTTCTGTGATGTGCCTAATTTACCACTGGACTTTTGTCAAACAAATAATGAAAAATTATAATGAACTACTGACAAAATAGCAGAAATTTGACACACATTGTCTTGAAGCTTCTATTGATTTCCTCATGCACAAGTGCCATGTAATGTACAATAAAGACTAGTCTTACTATCTATTCTGTGTGAATCAACTGGTTGGAAGTGAGGGTTTTATTGGTGATGAAAGTAAAATGACACTGCTATTGGGATAAATCAATCAGGCAGGAGGCCTCCAGGTATGCACATACTTGGTCTCCATGACCCATGCCCCTGAAGATTGATACAATATTTTTACAGATTTATCTAAGGAACTGCTAACTTCAGGAGGCATTTGGGCTGTGTGTTGATCCGAGATATAAAGACACAGATTGTGACTTGTTTGAAAATGATTGTTCATGTCACTGCCTACAAAATTAAAATATTAACAATAAAATAAAAAAGATGATGACAGACCATTGTGCCCACTTCTCCTTATTTCTACTGACCATTGTGCTTAATCTGTTATTCTGTAGTTACACAACTATATTGCTTTCCTGAAGACTAATGATCACTTTCCAGTTATGTGCCATTGATATCTATAATCTATGAAAAACTTCATGTTGTAATTGCCTTGGAATCTGAACAATATAATTAAAAATAATGAAGGGGATTAAATATACACTGGATGCAGAATTGTTTGGCATCTATGTTAGCATATAGGGTTAGAACATTTTTTTTAAAAATTGAAATGTCCAGGGATTGAGGCTAAAAAAGAAGAGCTGCTATTTTGCATTTGTATTTTCAAATGCATACTTATTATGCATGAGCAGTTTGGTGTACAGAATATAAGGAATACCATGTACATGTTTTAAAATTCCAACTCATAATAAGTACAATAAACTTTTGCCTTTAACACTCAGTAACACAACACACCTGCCCAACCATGTCCATTTTTAAATACCCACACTGAAGTGACAGGCCTATTCAAGTCAGACTATGACATGTATATGGAATAAGATTTAGTAATTATCTGTTTTTGTGTATTAAGAGAGACTGAAAGACTTTATGCCAAAGATATGGCAAGTGTTCTCCCTATTAACTCTCTAAATCTCTTAGGGTATGTCTAGACTACATACCTCGGTCAACAGAGGGGTGTAAATGAGGCACTTCGAAACTGCAAATGATGCTGGGATTTGAATTTCCCGTGCTTCATTTGCATAATCACGTAATGGCACTCTTTCGAAAAAGCACTGTTTCAGAAGTAAAAGCAATGTAGATGCGGTTTGTCACGAGTCCACACTCGTAGTTTATGCGAATTTCACCCCTTTATTTAATCATGCATTTTCCCACACCCAGTCGCCATCTAGTTCAGAGGCAAAACGCAGGTAGATCGCCCTGGGGCCAGCCAACCGCTCTGACTGGGCCTCGAGAATTGCCTTCGGATGGCGGAGAAGGGGACCCGGGCTCACCCACTCTCCCAGGTCCCGGCCCAGGGCCCTAACGCAGGGAGCTAAGCTCCCTACTATAGCAAATGGGGGTGTTGCCCCTAAACACGTTTGCTCGCGGGCTTCGCGACCCCGCCCTGGGCCACTGCTCAGCTCCACCGCCTGGGCTCAGATCGCGGGTGCAATGTGCGCTCTCTGCGCCCCGCTCCTGGGTTCCCCCGCACCTGTTCCTCCCCTCACCTCTCCTCCTGTGCCTCCATCTCCCGGCACTCCTCCTCCTGTTCCTCCTTCCACCCTTCCTGCCTGGGTGTCCCTCTTTTACCTCCTCCCCTATGGGTGTCTCTGGGTGCCCACCTGACGTCACGTGCCTGGAGGGCGTGACATCATCCTCCTGCGCCAGGCCTGTGGCTGCCTTCCTCGGCCTAGGGCAGTGGCGGGGTTGCTTCACCCCACCACACGGTACTTTCAAAAAGGGAAGGCTTTTTCAAAGATCCTGTAAACCTCATTTTTACAAACCTCATTTTATGAGGTTTACAGGATCTTTTGGGAAAGTCTTCCCTTTTCGAAACAATCACGTCTAGACTGCGGTTTTACTTCCAAAATAACGCTTTTTCGAAAGAGTGCCATTAAGTGATTATGCAAATGAAGCATGGGAAATTCAAATCCCAGCTTCATTTGCAATTTCAAAGTGTCTTATTTACATCCCTCTGTCGACAGAGGGATGTAGTCTAGACGTACCATAAATTCCTTAGGTTTCTCTAACTGTAAAAGTGCTATATGTAAGCATACTCATTTTTAGCTGGGCAAAATCTAAAATGAAGTCCTAAGTCTTTTGTCATGATCAGTCTCTTGGGTATGTCTACACTTGCAGCCTATTTCGGAATAGGGCTGCAAATGTAGGCATTCAGAATTGCAAATCAAGCCCGGGATTTAAATATCCTGCACTTGATTTGCATCTTCCCGGCCGGGTGCCATTTTTGAAATTTACAAGCCCGGAATAACTGCCCGCGTCTACATGCGTCAGTGAAACGAGCATTCAAAATAAAGCCCTACTTCGAACTACCTGTTATTCCTCCTGCAATGAGGTTTCCGAAATAGGCTGCAAGTGTAGACATACCCTTCCTGAGTTTAAAAGCTGCTTTTAATTGTACCTAACTTCCTGGTTATTCAAAAGAGACAGATAGATCCTTCCTGACTCCCAAGAAGGGGGGTGAGGGGACTCTCCTCCATATAGACTGCTGAGGGAGATGAAGCTCTGACCTATTGTTTCCAAAGTGTGAGAGGTTAGCTAAATGCCTGTTTTACTTCTCCATAAGTCACATAGCACTGGGGCCTCAGAGTCTCTTGTTCTTTAACCTTCTATATGAATTCTGCATTCTTCTGTTTTCTTATCCCCTCCTTGGCCTTGGCAGCTCATTCTTTCCCTTGCAAGGAAGGAAACACCAATATTTGGCAACTTATTGCTTTGAGAATGTTTCACAAAGAACTGTGGCACCAAGATTCCTTGTTCTGCTTGGATAGTACTGGCCAGTGAGAGGGCATTGCAAGGGCCTATGGAGAATATGCTGATTCAGTTCATCCTATCAACACTGTCTTCTGGAAGGGCTTCTATGGAATTTCTAGCAGATATACAGATGTCCCTCCCTGACAGAAACTATGTGGAAGGATGGCAACACTGCTAGATCTCCTTCAGGGTGTATAACCTTCTGTTAAAAGGGACTATGGTGGCACAGTGTTGATATAAACTATATCGTCACAGAGTGGCCAGAAGGAACCACTACATCATTTAGCCTGGCCTCCTGTATATCACAGGCCACCAATAGCACCCAGCACCTACACACTAAGCTCAACAACTGAAATTAGACCTAGGGGTATGTCTAGACTACAGGCTTTTGTCAACAGAAGTTTTGTTGACAGATACTGTCGACAAAGCTTCTATCGACAAAGAGTGTCTAGACTACATCCAGTTCTGTCGACAAAGTAAGCCGCTTTGATGACATGACAGTGTAGACACAAAGGACAGTGTAGATGCAATAACTCCTTCTGTTGACAGAACTCTGTCGACAAAAGGCGTTATTCCTCAAAGAATGAGGTTTACCGCTGTCGACAAAACTGCTGAGTTCTGTCGACGTTATGTCGACAGAACTCAGTGGCAGTGTAGACGCAGGTATAGTTTTGCCGACAAAAGTTCACTTTTTTTGACAAAACCCTGTAGTCTAGACACGCCCAAAATATTGTAGTCCACAGGAGACTAGTCGATGATGTGTCACAGGCAGAGAACAGAAAGGACTGGGTGCAATGGCAGGGATACTATGAAGTGAGATACACCCGGATAATCCTGCCCAGTAATCCAGATCCATATGCTGCAGAGAAAGGCAAAATGTACTTTGGGTTACTACAAGTCTGACCTGTGATTTTAGAAATGTGATTTTATAATTTTGAACAACACATTAATGGAATATTTTTAAAGCAAATTTTTAACTAAGGTCCTGTAGACTAACACGGTACATTCAGAAACTGACAGTATGTACAGGTCGTACCTACAAAATGCGTCACTCTCTAGTCTGGCAACATCCATGGTCCAGCAGAACCAAGGTTGCTTCTGGACCACAGAGCCCAGAAACCTACAGGCAGGAGGGCCAACTGGGAAGGGCATCAGGGTCATCAGCCCAGCTGGGGGCAGCATGGGACTGGGATCAGAGCCCCACACCAGCCTCCAACAACCCCCGGGAGTGCAGGACTGAGGCCGGAGCCCTGCAACAGCTCAGGGTCAGTACCTGTGGCAATGCCCAGGAGCCTAAGGTCGGAGTCCCGTGGCTTCCCCTGGCTGTGCGGGGCCGGGGCTGGGGCAGGACAGGGCCAGGACAGGAGCCTCAGCCCCGCGGCTGCTCTCAGCTGCACAGAACTAGAGCCCCGCGGCAGGAGCTGAAGCCTGTGCTGCTCAGGGAGCCAGCAGGAGCTAGGCAAGCAGCCAAGCCAGGTTGTGGGGGAGGGAGAAGTAGGGTTGCCTGCTGAGGCAGCCTGCCAGCAGCGAGTGATGAGCTTGGGGCTGCTGGCAGGAGACCTCCCCTGGTCTGGCAAATTCTCTCGTTCAGGACCAGTCAGGTCCCAGCAATACCAGACCAGGGAGATCCAACCTGTACTTGGGATTGGGAAATGCCTAATAAATGACATCATTACCACTTGAA
Source organism: Rafetus swinhoei (assembly GCA_019425775.1). Taxonomy (NCBI): domain Eukaryota; kingdom Metazoa; phylum Chordata; order Testudines; family Trionychidae; genus Rafetus; species Rafetus swinhoei. The sequence goes on from CM033449.1 coordinate 47,938,609, forward strand.
TGACTCTTTCATGGGTTCAATGTCTGCTAATTGGTCTGGCAGAGTTTTTCACTTTTAAGTTAACTAGATGCTCTATGGAGGAAACAAAGCCACAGAACAAGGAAGAGGTTAGTCAGTGGACATTAAGACCCAGTGGTTCCCCAAATTTTTGGGTGCTCTATGCAGCTGCATATGAGTAAGGAAGGTTCTGTGCAGAGCAGAAAAATAGTCATCATGCAAGTTACAAATTAACTGCCAATAGATACTAACTGCCAACACAGACCAAAGTATACTCCATGTAGGTGTAATATTCTTTATTTGCAAAGAAGTGTTCTTGAAAAAAAGAAAGTGAAATATCTTTTCAGCTGGCCAATTTCTGATCTCTATATTTTTGTGAATTGTCTTGGAGAATCTTACTTATGAAACTGTCTATTACAATAATCAGAACAATTTTGTGGTGATCCCCTCTATTTTTCAGAGAATCTACATTCAGTTCTTCATGTTTACTCATTTCAAAAAAGCAATCTTTTGATTTCTAATGGAAAATTCTTTTAATACACTCCTTCAAAACCCCCCAAACCCTAAGAAGGAACTGACAGTTTTGAAGAATATTTATTTGCATGTGCATGTTTTGTCTCTAATGGACTTACATCTGAACAACATATTTCAGATTTTGTCCTGGATTATGTAACAGCGTAGTAAGGGTCCAACTTTTTTGCAATTACAAAGGAACAGCACATATAAGTTACATGCTTTGTTTTATGAATACCTTGGCAACAGGGGTTACCTTACTGGTAGCAGCTGTTTATGTAAGCTGTGATGAGGATGTTTTTCAAAATGTTACTTTTTCTTTATTGTGTGCTTGACTGTTAGCATTCATATTGTACGAAATATATGGGAATACAATGGAAACTCAACATGAAGATTTGTTGATGTGCTAAATTCCTAGTGTGGGTGTAAAAGACTCTTTCAAGACAACCATTATGCCAATATAAACTGTATCCATTCACAATGTTCCCTGAAATGCATTGGAATTGAATTTTTAAACAGCAGGTCACACTGATAGTACATTGTTTGAATTCAGTAATGAGAATCAGTGAAATTAAAAAAGGAGAATAAAAGCCAAGCAGTTTAAAGGGAACAGCAATTTCCTATACACAAAACACAAGAAAATTGCTGCATTTCTTAACAATGTTCCATTCATTCAAAAAGTAAGAAATGAAGAGCAATTACCTTCTTCCACATGTTGAAGTCTAATCAAAGAGAAGTGGGACCTTTTCTGGGAAGTTATCAATTTTGTAGCATACTGACAGAGGTTCTAATATAATTTTGTGACTGCAAAAATGTATACCTAAGAAAGACGCACTACATTAAAAGATGTGGAAGTTAAATACACATGAAATATGTACACAAGTGAAAAAAAAATTGGTGCACATGTACAAAGAAAGCAAAAATACTGTACTTTATGTGTCAATCAACTAAGATCAAAATGATAGGTGTGATTGGGTCTCCAGCCCCTTGCCTCTTCTGAGGGGTGACACACCCGTAAAATTGCCCCTCCCCTGTAGTCCCTGGTGGACTAGTCACTTACAGTCAGGCCCAGCGGCCTTGTCCATATAACAATCTGTATTCCCCCTTCCTTGGGGTCACAGGTGTGCGTAAGGGTAGGGGGGCCCGGGCCACCCACTCCACCGGGACCCAGCCCAGGGCCCTATTGGTGGTGGGTGCATTCCCAACCACTAGCTCAGTGGGAAAATCCTCTGAAACATGCCAAACTCATCGGGATCGCCTTCTGGCTCCCTGCCCTCGGGCTACTTCCTCCCCTTCTCCGGCTGCATAGGGTGTTGTTTTGTGTCAGGCTCCTGCCCCTCAGGTTGCTGCTCCTCCGGCCGCTGCTCTTCAGGCTGCCGCTCATCCAGCTGCTGCTCCTCAAGCAGCTGCTCCTCTGGCTGCTGCTCCCTCTGGTTTGTGCTGCTCCTCAGGCTGCGGCTCCTCAGGTTGCTGGTCCTGGGTTCGGGCAGGAGCTCCTTCCCCAAGTGGCCAGCCCCAACTGTCCAGCTTCTCTGGCCTTTATACTAGGGCTGCAGATGGAGCATGCCCAGCAGGGGTGTGGGGAAGGGGCCTGCTCCACCCAATAAGCCTGTCCGCCACCACCCTGGCCAGTGCGGGGTTGGTACACCCCATCACAGTAGGTTATGCAACCCTTGAGCAAACTAGTGAGAACCAACACATGGGTGTATTCCCAGAGAAGTCAGTGGAATGCTATGCTATGTCTAGACTACATTCCTCTTTCGAAAGAGGAATGTAAATGAGGCAAATCAAAAGTGCAAATGAAGTGTGGATTTAAATATCCCACACTCATTTGCATATGCACGTCTGAGCGCTTTTTCAAAAAAGAGTTTTTCGAAAGTGAAAGCGCAGTCTAGATGGGGTTCTTTAAAAAAAAACCCTTTTTGAAAGAACTCGTACTCCTCATTTTTTCAGGAGTTTGAAAAAGGGGTTGTTTTTTTTCGAAAGAACCCCGTCTACACTGCGCTTTCACTTTCAAAAAATCCTTTTCCGAAAAAGCGCTCGGACATGAATATGCAAATGAAGCATGGGATATTTAAATCTGTGCTTCATTTGCACTTTTGATTTGCTTCGTTTACAGTCTACACTTGCCGCCTGTCTACACTGGCTGCGAGTATTTGCGCAAGAACACTGACTTTGTAATGTACAAAATCAGTGCTTCTTGCGGAAATACTTTGATGCTCCCGCTCAGGCATAAGCCCTCTTGTGCAAGAATATTTGCGCAAAGGCACATGCCAGTATAGACGCTCTCTTGCACAAATACTTTTAACGGAAAAACTTTTCTGTTAAAAGTATTTGCGCAAAATCATGCCAGTCTAGACGCAGCCCTAGTGTTTACCAAAAGATCAGCAGCATGAATTAAGTTTGCACATTCACATTGTAAGTGTGTGTAACAGAAACCATTGACGTAATGGGACCAAAATTCCTTAATGCTGAGGAGACAAATATGATCTAGTTAGGTCTCAGTTTGGAAATTACTTATTTACTCTGTCCAAAATATTCAAATATGAGTGTCTCAAGTTGGTTGTTAAACCTATTCACAAACACCTAATATAAGTGTCCTAGGTTTCAAAGGTGTTGAGTACCCATTTCTCCCATTCAAGTCAGTGGAATTTGTAGGTGATTAGTACTTCTTATTGTTGAACTTCATATCCACTATACCAGTGGTGGGTAATAACAAGCCCGTGGATGGGATTCGCCAGGGTTAGCCTCTGGTGGGCAGCCAGCATTTTATTTACCTGTGCCTCCACAGGTACAGCCACTTGAAGTTCACAGCAGATCTCCATGCCTGGCCCATGAGGGCTGTGGGAAGTGGTGTGGACTTGGACACCACTTCCTGCAGCTCCCATTGGCCGGCAGCAGTGATCTGTAAAAAAAAGTACCAGTGGCCTTATTGCCCATCCTTGTGCTACACAGAGAATGTGAGTCTGTTACTGCTCCTACATACAGCAGCTACCTTTTAAACTCAAGCTGCAGAAACAAGCTGTAGAAACATCTGCTTTCCACTTTGGAGAGAGAGCCTTGGCTTGATTATTGGTGTTAGTCAAGATAGAAGCTATCATACCTAATATAGTAATCCAGGTTGGAAAAAGTTACCTTAATGGAGACTACAAAGCACAGATCCAAGGCAGAATTAAAGAGATTGACAAAACTGCATGATGTTTCCTAGTGTTGTGTATAGACTAAGAATGCAGGTTACCAGTTACCACAAGAGAAAATAAAAAAAGATTTGACAATAATTTCTGCACAATTTAGGGTATATCAAGTATTAAATTGTCTCAGATTTTAAAAGGCACAAATAACATTTTTAGTTGAAATTCTAAACAAGTCACTGAAATGTGACTGTGATTCCTCAAACAGAAGAAAACAAATATTAGGTTTATAATGCAGCAAGTAGGCAGATGTCCCTGAACAGGCTTAACTACTATTTGAGCATTATAATAGCAGTTAGAAAATATATGCAATTTAGTCTAACTACAGAGTGTGATGAAGTGTTTATGATTGTAAATGAAATATGTTAAGTAGCATTAAAGAGAACCTTCCAAATTAAGGTGTAGAAAATATGGCACAGAATGCCTAACATTTTTCTTCGGCATTTGTGCAGTACACTAATGTGGTTTATTGAGCTTTTTTCATTCTGCATTTACACCATCATTTAAATGACCTCTAAATTTATTAAATTTATTGTAAGTACCTAATATAGTGGTACTTATAGAAAATGTTGCCTACATATTTCCATATATTAGTGTATACTTTTACTGGGAGTGCATAAATTGTAATACAAGAGATCATGTATATGGAAGTTGTGGTCAGATTAACTTTGTTTTTCTCAAACACTGTGAAAGAACTAGAATAGTAATGATGGAAAGAGACTGCTCAGCCACAAATTATTGGATGGAATTCAAGAATTATTAAGTGAAAATCTATGGCCTGTGTCATTCAGCTCACCAGGTGATAATTTGATCATCTAGTCTGACCTATCTGATAACACTGACATTAAATGTCACCCATGTACACCTTTATTAAGTCTAGTAAGTTATGTTTCATTAAAGCCCACTTTCCAGATGTACATCCAGTTGTAGCCTGGAGACTTTAAGACAGTGTTTCTTATACTGTGTTCCGCAGCACATCAGGTGTGCTGCGCGAGGCAGTTGGAGGTGTGCCGCCGAGAACAACAGAATTAAAAATGGCTGCCCTTAAAGGAGCAGGTGACCTTTTTATTTTTTTTATTTATTTTTTTTTGCTCAATAACTTTCCCCCAACGCTTTTTTTCCTCAATAACTATCCCACTGGACCTCCCCCCGACCTTTTTTTTTTTTTTTTGGTCAATAAAAAATCCTTGGTGTTCCTAATAAAAAAAAATTGTTTGGTGTTCCTCAGTCTTAAAAAGTTTAAGAAACACTGCTTTAAAAGTGGACAATTTATAACGTCCCTTCATAGTTTGTTGCATTTGCAAACCTTTTTTTGCCTTACTCTAGTTTGGATTTTCTAGGCTTTAATAGCCAGCCATTTGTTCTTGTTTTGTATTTTGATACTAGGTTTAAGAACCTGTTAAGACCTGATGTTTTCTCCCCATAAAGTTACTTGTACAAGCAATCAATCCACCTCTCATTATTTATTCTGATACAAATTTTTATGTACCTTCCCCAATTTTTAATATTTTTTTTTAAATTGTGGACTCTGGTATTCTAGTACTTGTTAGTGCTATATACAGAAATAAAATCAGTTACCTCTTCCAATGTATAGATCTAAGCATTGCATTGGCTTTTTTTGTCCCGATAATCCATTGGGAGCTCATGTTCAGTTGTTCGTTTACTGAGCTCATGTTGGGATTCAGCTTTGAGCCCAGCCCACCCCACCTCTTTCATCCACACAAAATCAATCTGAGTAAGGTCAGCTAGCACTCAGGCCCTGGATTGTAGGACACTGCTGGGGGTGGGAGGGTAGGTCAGAGCCTGAGTCCCACCATGACTCATGTCTAACCCCTGTCATTTTGCAGTGTGGGTGCAGGTGAAGATGCAGACCCACACTAGAAGATCTGTGTAGTACAATATGGATGCATTAGCACAGCTGTGAAACCCAGGACCAGCTAATGTAAACAGTACAGATGCTCAAGCATGAGCTTAGAAAGATCAAATTAAAAAGTCCAGGTGCAAAAAACCCAGGTTTAATATGCAGTGAAGACATCCATTTCAGCATCACTGCTTTCCAGGATACAATTCTCCATTCTGTAGATCTGGCCCGTAGAACTTCACTATCAAGTAAACTTATGAAAAAGAAATGAAAAATGAAATCAGATTTATTTCACAAGACATATTTTCTATGTGATCATGTGGGCTGACAATTATTATTCCCAGCCTTTAATTTTTTATTGATTTACTCATATATCAGCTTTTCCATTATTTTGTCCAGGATACATGTCAGACTAATTGGTTTATAGTTACTGGGGTCATCTACTTGCCATTTTTGAGTTTTGGCATAACATTAACATTCTTCCAGCCTTCCAGAATTTACTCAATATTCCAAGTTTTATTAAAAATTGTCAGCAGCTGGTCACAGGTATCCTCAACCAACTGTTAGGTGAAAATTATAGCAGCCTGTGATTTAAAACATTGTATTCCTAGTAGATGTTACTTAACAGACTGAAAAATAGTTGACCATCCTCATGAGATAGGAATACATTATCCTGCTTTTTTCTACATACAAAACCAGAAATATTAATTGAATGTGTTTGTCTTTTCTGCATGATTAGTAACAATTTAACCACTTCTATCTAGTAAAGGCCATACACCATTCTTGAAATTTATTTTGTTCCTGATATATAAAAAACAACTTATTGTTTTCTTCACTTTGATATCAGTGAGTTTCCATGATGTCTTTAGCTTCCTGTATCAATTTATTACACTTCTTTAGTTCTAATTTTTGTGATATTATTTCCTGTTAAATAAATGAAACCCCATAAGCTCCTTATGTCTTTATGTCTTGATTAGACATTTTTATACCTCAGTGAATAGTAAAATGAAACAGGAGTCAGACCTGAGCAGAAGGTGGCACACAGAGGAAACCATGCTGTAAGGGTAATATAGGGGGTTTTATTTCTACTTGCTGTCTTCCCTTTCCCTTTTAACCAGATGGGTTTTTAATCATTTCCCCTCTATTTATAGCACATATGTGGTAGTGGTATCACTCAGGTGAATAATTTTGTAACCATGTAATTGTAAGATTGTCTTTGACTTTTTGCTACCTGTACTCCTCTAACTAATTAATCTCTGATAGAAGTACATCTTACCTTTCCAAATTTCTGAGAAATGTTCCAATAGATGCCAATTTGTATTTTAAAAATCACTAGCTACTGAAACATTTCCTTCTTTCACGCAGCTATGGGCATGAAAAATAGGAGCAATAACATTCTTTGTAACTCTACAATATTTTTGAACATAAGTTTATTGAAATGAGTATACAAAAGAGTATCAGCTATATTTCAGCTACCATTAGCAGGAAAGTTAATTTAAATAACTTTAGTCATGTGAGGCATCTCATAATGCTACATGGGATTACTTTCCTAAATTAATTCTTAAGGGTTTTGTTTTTGTTTGCAGGTTTGGGGCCTTAAGGCAGTAACATGAAAAGAATTGTCTATGTTATACTGTTGTACCTAGCCAAGGATACATTTTTAAAAAGTTGTCATTGTCATAGTACTGTAGTAAAAATATATTAACCAGTTTTCCATTGGTGGCATACTCTGAGCCTTCTAAAATGCAGTTAATGAACCAGTGAGGCATTTTATTCCCTTCTGATATATAAAAATATAGAAGAAAAAAAATCAAATGGAGAAATTCATTTTATGAGTAAAAATAGTCATGTTCAGTAGAGACACTCAAGGGAACCATCCTTGAATCTACTGGAGGATTTTCATTCTGTTTCCTCTAAAACATGTTAAAAGTTATTTTTGTAAAATCTAACAATAAAAATGTATATAAAATGAATCTGAAGAAGTGGGTTGTGCCCGCGAAAGCTCATGATACCAATGATACCATCTACATGTTTTGTTAGTCTTTAAGGTGCTATTAGACTATTTGTTGTTTTTAAGTTTTTCCTGTTACAGACTAACTCGGCTACCCCTCTGATGCAATAGAAATGTATTATGACACATGATTTGGCCACTCATGCAATTTAAACTTGAGGCCACAAAATTTTCTTATGACCTTCCATTTTCCATGTATTCCCACAACCATTGTCTGTATCAGTTGGACCATGAATATTAATGATCAGTAACCAGAGAGCCAACAATTTTTCACTCTGCAGAAATATAGTAGCTAATTGTACAATAATTAATAATAATGATCTTAGGAAGTCACTTATTTACACACAGACTCAGGACTAGATTTCTGATAGTATAGCAGCACATGCTTAAATTTGGCACACTTAAGTCCTTTAACTTCAGTTAGCATTTAAGCCTGTGCTTGTGGTTACCTTGACTTGGGATGCTTTTTTTCTACAAAGACTATCAGTGCTAATCCACCTATAGTGAAGTGGGGTGCCTCCTACTTACCTGGAAAGAGAAGGACCACTACTGAGCCCTGGTGTGCAGAGCCCCACCATGCTCACCCCTCCCACTAGCAATCTGTGGGTGGTACAGGGAGTATAGAAAGTGGGTCTTGGAGTTCAGCTGAGTTGTAGCCTGTTCCTGAGCCAGGAGACTTCCTTGGGCCCCTGTGGAGCTGAGGACTGGCCAGAGCTGCCAGAGACACCCACTGACCAAGCCACAGAAGAGTTGCCAGGACTGCCCTGGTAACCTGGGGAACCTGCCCCCTACAGATCCAGGTATAACCCGAGGGGGAGTAGGAAGTGGCCCAGAAAGAGCCAGTCTGTTATTTTCAGAGACCCAGTCAATGTGTTGTGGCTGGATTTCCCACCAACTCAGTAGCAGATCACTCTGCCACCGTTAGGGTCCTGGGCTAGGATGCAGTGGAGTGGGTGGGCCTATGTCCCCACTGCCACCTTCACCCTGAATGGCAGTCTCCCTATCTCTAGACAAAGAGGCCTGCCTCAGTCAGCCATCCACCATAGCTAGGATGTCTGACCTCCTTTGTGCTCAACACCTGAATATAGGCCCAACCCTGAGATTCTTGTTGCCCTGCTAATTCCGCAACAATGGAGGACACACAGATGGACACACTGACCTGGACAGGGCAGGACCATCATCTCCAGACCATGGAAGCACCATTGAAAGGGATTTAATTTATAAATAGGTATAACATCCAGAAAGATCCTTTGTCTTCATGAGATAGTGGTCTGAGCTGCTGTCTCCTATAGCCCACCACTTCATCCTCCATGTGTTTTCAATCATATTTCAGGTTCTGATCTTGCAAATACTTATTGCCTGATATATTGTTTGAAAATTGGCAAATTAGAATTTGCTGTGTATTGAAGGGAACATAGCTTGTATAGCTCTCATCAGATATGTTTACACTGCTATGCTATTTCGGGATACTTCCAGAATCCCGAAATAGCTATTCCATGTCTAGACAGCGCATCCATTATTTCAAAATATCTTTCAAAATAACAGGCACATTATTCCGGCATCCTCATAAATCTCATTCCACAGGATTAAGGAATGTTTCAGAATAGCGGTTTATTTCGAAATTTGGCATTGTGTAGACACATATTCCAAATTATGAAATGAGCTATGCAATTTGCATAGCTCAAATTGTGTAGCTTATTTCGAGTTTATTTCGAGCTTAGGGTGCAGTGTAGATGCATCCATAGAGATTCTGAAAAAAAGGATTTCTGTTGGAGTCTGTTGGAATATGGAATCTGAACTTCTATATAACATAGGCCATAATGATTCCCCCAAAATAATCCTGCTCCCAAAAAAAAAAAATCCTAAAGCATCTCTTTTAGGAAAAATAAATCAAATCTTGATTTAAAAATTGTCCGTGATGGAAAATCCACCATGATCCCTGGTAAATTGTTCCGAAGGTGAGCTATTCTTACCAATAATCCTTTCCAGTCTAACTGTATCTACTGGATCATGTTATACTCTTCTCTCCTATACTGAAGAGCCCATTATTAAATATTTATTTCCCATAACTTCACACTCACTATATTATGATCCAGATGTAACCTGCTGTTACTAAAATTATTTATTAACTTGTAGTTACCTTCCAAATCCTCCTCCCAAATGCAGTATCATGTATAGAAATAATGTTGCATTCCCAGAAATTATGACATGGATAGTGAAAGTGAATTCAGATTTGTAATATTGTGGTGTTGGAAAGCTCTGATTCATACAGTCACTGGAGGGTAAATGTAATAAATATAGCCAGACACTTGTGCTATCATTTCAGAGAACTAAGATGGAATTTTGTCAAATGATTTCCATTAATGCCAATAGTAAATGTGTATTAATTCCCCGATCTCTACTGAATATACACAGCCTATTTAAGTTTGTATCAATCTTTGCAGGATATTTGCAGCATCTCTAATCCAACAATTTCTATTTGTCACCTTGCATCACTGTGATGCCAATGAATATTTCAAAAAGCATTATAGACACTTTTCATTATCAGATTTATGTATATGACATAGAATTTTCCAATGAATATATAACCAGGGCTGTGAATTAATGTTATTATCCTCACTACTCTGTGCTTGATTTAACTGAGGGTGATATTGCTGAACATTTACACATTCCTTTGCCTAATCCATTTATATATTTCAATATAGATTTTTTTAAGTTACTGATAACATTAATTCCAGGTTTCTGGTTATTTAGTTTCAGAATATCAGTGTCAGAATAACTAAGTTTTTCTCATATTCAGGTATGCTTTTGGTATCTCAGTGTACGAAGATTACTTTAGTTATTTTTTCTAAGAATCAACTACTCTTGAAAGCTAGAGTTATGTTAGTTTCTTCAATTTCAGTTTTCAAAGGCTTTTGAGATTAACATTAAGTAATAAAATGGCATGATGAAAACCAATGCTGGGATGGGCAGACTGAGCTAGTAGTTGAAGTTATTAAAACTGACAGGAACTAGGTTTCTAAATGTAGCTCTCTAAAATGATTTCCCTTGTACCTAATGAGCTCATTGAGATCTTTCACTGCAATGATATTCAGAGCCTATCCTACTTCAGCACTTCATGGAAAACTTGGAAGGGTTCCATACTTTCCTATTTCTAATATTGTAATCTTAACTCTGGGTCTCAATTTTGGTTCAAAACTTCAGGAGCAATGCTTGAAACCTTTCTGTGGGCTGGCAGCTATTTCTTTCTGGCTGAGGTTAAAGTTAACTGATACTCTACTGTGATTAATTCTTATTTATTAATCATAATTTACAGAGTGAAGTAAATACTGCACACATAACTTCATAAAGGAAGGACTCTGTTGTCCTCTACATATAATCACTTCTCCTTGTTTTTATCAAGCCTGTCACCAGAATGAATTAGCATATCTTAGCATCAGCTTTATAGTACTTCAATGGAGTAATACCCTTAGTTATTCAAGAAACTAAGAGTATGTCTACACTGCCACCCTAGTTCGAACTAGGGTGGCTAATGTAGGCATTCGAACTTGCAAATGAAGCCTGGGATTTAAATATCCCGGGCTTCATTTGCATGTTCTCAAGGGCGCCATTTAAATGCCCGTAGTTTGAACAACCTGCCCGCGGCTACACGCGGCATGGACTAGGTAGTTTGAATTAAAGCTCCTAATTCGAACTACCGTTAAACCTCCTTGCGGGAGGAATAACGGTAGTTCGAATTAGGAGCTTTAATTCGAACTACCTAGTCCGTGCCATGTGTAGCCGTGGGCAGGTAGTTCGAACTACGGGCATTTAAAAATGGTGCCTGCCCGGGAACATGCAAATGAAGCCCGGGATATTTAAATCCCAGGCTTCATTTGCAAGTTCGAATGCCTACATTAGCCACCCTAGTTCGAACTAGGGTGGCAGTGTAGACATACCCTAACAGAAGTAATTTCAGAACCATTAGTTATTATCTTTGACAACTCCTGGAGGATAGATGAGGTCCCAGTGCTATGGAGAATGGCAAGTAGAGTAAATATCTTTAAAAAGGGGAGAGAGAGAGAGGACATGGGGAATTATAGACCAGTCAGCCTAACTTGGATACTTGGAAGGACACTGGAACAAATGATAAAACAATCAATTTGTGAACAATTAGTGGATACTACGGTTATAAGGAATGACCATCATAGATTTGTCAGGAACAAATCATGCCAAAACAGCCTAATTTCCTCCTTTGACATAGTTCTGGCCTAATGGATGGAAGGAACAGATGTGATATATCTTCATTTCAGTAAGGCTTTTGGTAGAGCCAAAGCAAACTACGGAAATGTTGTTTACAAGAAACTACTGTAAGGTGGGTGCACAGCTGGTTGAAAAACCAGTCTAGAACAGTGGTTATGAATGGTACACTATCAAACTGGGAGGATGCCTTTAATGGGATGCTGTAGGAATTTGTGCTGATTCTCATACTTTTCAACTGTTTAATTAATGGCATGGATAATGGAATGGAGAGTATGCTTATAAAATCTGTGGATGACACCATGCTGGGAGAGGTGTCAAGCACTCTTGAGAATGAAATTAGACCTTGTCAAATTGGGGAACTGGTCTGAAATCAGATGCAATTCAATAAAGAGAACTGCAAAGTCCTACACTTAGGAAGGCAAAAAAAAAAAAAAAAAAAAAAAATTAAAATGTACAAATACAAAATGGGGAATAACTGGTTTGGTGGTAGTACTGCTAAAAAGGACTTGGAGTTATAGTGGATCACTAAGGCTGCGTCTAGACTGGCATGATTTTGCGCAAATACTTTTAACGGAAAAGTTTTTCAGATAAAAGTATTTACGCAAAAGAGCGTCTACAGTGGCACGGATGCTTTTGCGCAAAAGCATCCGTGCCAGTGTAGACGCTCTCTTGTGCAAGAAAGCTCCGATGGCCATTTTAGCCATCGGGCTTTCTTGCGCAAGAAATTAACGTTGCTGTCTACACTGGTCCTCTTGTGCAAGAATACTTGTGCAAGAGGGCTTATCCCTGAGCAGGAGCATCAGATTATTTGCGCAAGAAGCACTGATTTTGTACAGTACAAGGTCAGTGTTCTTGTGCAAATACTCACGGCCAGTGTAGACAAAAGCGGCCGCTTTTGCACAAAATCTTGCCAGTCTAGATGACGCCTAACTGAATATAAGCCAACAATGGGATGCATTTGTGAAAAAAAAGCGAATATTGTGTAGTCTATAACAAAATAGTCATATATAAGACCTGGGAGAGAACTGATCCTACTGTACTCAGCTCTGGTGAGGCCTCAGCTGCATTACTGTATTCTAAGCACCAAGATTCAAGAAACAAGTGAGAAAATTAGAAAGAATCCAGAGGACAGCAACAAAAATGAAAAAAAAGTTGATAGTTTTTAAATCAAACAAACCCTGATTTATGAGGAAAGATTTAAAAACCGGGGGAATAGTCTTGTGAAAAGAAGACTGAGGGGGAGACCCAATAACAATCTTTAAATATGTCAAGGGGGGTTATAAAGAGGATGGTGATCAATTGTTCTCTACTTCTACTGAAGATAGGGACAAGAAGATATTGTCTTAATCTGCAACAAGGGCAATTTAGGTTAGATATTAGGGAAAACTTACTAACTATAAAGAGAATTAAACACTGCAATAGGTTATGAAAGGAGGTTGTGGAATCTCTGCCATTGGAGGTCTTTAAGAACAAGTTAGACAAACCTGTGGAGGATGGTATAATTTATATGGTCAGTTCTGGGGCTGAAATAGATGGTATCCCAAGGTCTCTTTGAGGTCTGTATTTCTATGATTACTATGTTCCTCCTTATCTTTCCTTCCCCCATTTCCATTCTTCCAGGATATGGTGGAGTGACCATCACAGGAGCCAACTGCACCAAATTTATGCCAAAAACAATCCCTGACTTCCAGTTAACATCCATAATCTAGCTCCTTTACTGCATCTGGATACCTACACTCAGGGCATGTCTACAATGGCAAAATAAACTGATGCAAGATACACAGCTCCAGCTATGTGAATTGTGTAGCTGGAGTTGATGTACCTTGCACCAATTTTCTGGCTTCACAGTGGGAGGTTGACTGAAGGAACGCTCCCATTAACTTCCCTTACACTTCATGATAGCAAGGCTTACCAGTGCCGATGGGGCCACCCCCAGCATTCAATTCAGTGAATCTTTACTAGACCCACTAAATCGAACCCTGGAGGATCAATCACCAGAACATCCAGCAGAGACAAGGCCTCAAACCTGACTCCTGTTAGAGCATAATGCAACATCTATGCTACTGAAACTTCCCCACTGTAACAAAGAAGAAGAAGAAAATCTGAAAAGAACAACAAAGAAAGCAGAGCTTCATGGTGTTTGGGAAGGATAAAGTGCAGAATTCTCCATGAAGTTCCTTTCGGACATCAGCATGTAATTCTAATTTATCTGTTCAGCCCTTAACTGTGATGAATACTATAGGAAAGTTAAGAAAAAGTTGTCATGTTATCTGAAGTGATTCATGACTATGAGTGCCTACCTCAGAGACAACTGTCAAAAGCAGGGCAGATTACCATAAACTGATGGTATATTCTAAAATTAGATTTCACCAACCCATTTCCACTTCCAAGAAATGTGAATTCCTGGATCACTGTAATAGTCTTACCATTAAATCACTGGCAATTTGCTTGAGCATTCCAGTCTACTTTGACACCTGGGCAAGCCAGACATGGACCTACAAACATACTTTTATTATAAAGCAAGGAAGATTCAAAGTAACTAGCGAACATTCCAAACACTCCAAACAATCTGGAGTAATAAGGCTGATACCCAGAGACAATTAATCCTTGTACCTTATAGTCATTGGCAAACCTCACTGGGGATATAAACAGCTTTTATAGTAATTTTACAAGTTTCCAAGTTCACTGGTTGCCAGCATAAATCAACGATTTACAAATAATTGCCACACAATGAGCTACTTTTCAGTAAACTTAGACTGAGCATAAGAAACAATTCCATTATAGCATAAATCCCTGGCAAATATTGACATACCAAAGGTGATCACTGTAATTCTTTTGTAAATGTTTTTGTGGAAATGATTTTGCCATTCAAAACAGTAGAATAGCACAGCAGTTCTCACGTTCATTTCTCTCACTCCCTGCCCTTTTAAAATCCAACACTACTGTAATACAGAATATTACATTACTCAAGACTTATATTCCTGTAAATACAAATCTCTTTACTTTTTATCTGGAAAGCATAATTCCTGACACTTGCAATCTCCTGGACGACAGCAGCATTTCTTCATTTAATTTAAAACAGGGGTGGGGAACCTTTTTTGGATAGGGGACTACTGACCACCAACCTGGTAGATTGTATGTGCTCCAGCTCCATGGTGGGATAGCAGAGGGGCTGGCGTGCCAGTGCAGACTCCCCAGTGCTCGGGGGGGGGGGGGGGAGGGAGAGACCTGAGCATTGGGGTCTGGATCCAGGCAAGCCGGGGACCACAGGTTCCCCAGCTCTGATTTAAAGAGATAAAATGGCAGAAGACTTGGCTGTATGTCAGGCTACTGCTGTCCCCATATACTATTCTCTTGTGTTGAACATTGTTCATAGGAAGTAACAAAAAATGCTGCCTCACACACACTCAGGGAGAGCTTTGGCATACAAATTGCAACACCTAGGCACAAGAGCTAAAGTGGCTTTAATTCACCGTTTGTGCTCTTTACAGCACAGACTGCTTTCAGAGCAGGAAGGGCTCCTGGCATAATTTAAACAGCCCTGGGGGTGAGGAGTGGTCTGTTTAGATTATGGCACCCTCCTTAAGCTGCCCTACCTCACAGTGTTTTGCACCCTTGCCCAGGCCACACACCTCTCAACTTCTCAGACATGCATACATCCTAGGTCAGGGCTTGCAAGTGGGTCTGAATAAGGTTGTCATCCACAGTGCCTGTGCTTCTGGAATTCTCCTGGGGACAAATACAGTACTTTTTAGGGTATGTCTGCACAGCAACATTGTCCATGTCTACACTGCAGGCAGTTATTTTGAAATAATGTCAAAATACTGTGAAGCTGGAGGATTTTTACTCTTACTCCTGTAACCCTCATTGTACGAGGAGTAAGGGAAGTTGGAGGAAGAGTGCTCTATTTCGAAATAAGTGCTGTATAGATGCTCCCAATTTCAGAATAAGCTATTTTGAAATAAGCTATGTAATTGACATAGCTCAATTTGCATAGTTTATTTATAGTTAAGCCCTGCTCTGTAAACACAACCATAGGGCCCTCATGATGTCATGGATCTCTTACCTAGTGTAAAGAAGCCAGAGCAGTGATAAAGATCACTAGCCAAATGTTTTATCTTCCTACTCTGTAGATCACATTTGCAAATGAGTCTCAGCCCACCCACTGAAATCTATCCTGTTTGTATGAGTACTTAAAACCCATTTTTGTACTTGCAACTTTGGTAGACAGACATCTAACTTCCTAATTTGAGAAAATAATCATACAATTGCAGATGATATTTTAGAATCCACTTTTGCAAGTCATTGATGGTGTGTCTACACAGCACCGTAACTCAAAATAAGATACACAATTTGAACTACACAAATTGCGTATCTTATTTCGATGCTATTTCCAAATAGCTTATTTCATCATTTGGCACTCTCTATACAGCGCCAATTTTTGAAATAAAGTGCTATTCCAAAATGTCCCTTACTCCTCATAGAATGAGGTTTACAGAGATGTCGGAATAGAAAGCCCAAAATAGCGGGCTTGCTGTGAAGATGCGAGATAGCTATTTTGGGATACTCCGGTATCCCGAAATAGTGTTGCAGTGTAGATGTACCCTTAATTTGGTAATTTAGTCCTCGTTCTGCTGTCTTTTGCTTGCAGTCTCCATTTTTAAAGCAGATCCTAATGGTTGTGTAAAGCATACTGTTTCTGGGAATAGTTTGACTTGTGTGTTACAACATGAGGATATATGTGGCTGTAACAGTTGGTAATTGCAGTGATCAATACACTTCTGCTATTCACTTCTACTAGAGACAGTGAAAAAGAGAGAGATTTTTCACATTTTTTAAATGCACGTTTTCACCTCCTTGACAAGCTACTCTTCATCTTGCCTTATTCTTATCTTTAGCGTGATCCTTTTTCACTCCATAAGCAACAACTACTGAAATGACATACTCTGCATCAGAGTGCTCATTTACTTCCATTTTAAAGTAGTTCCACTTATGTAAAACAACTGTCTTTGACATATTAGTTCACATACATGAAGTTATTATGAAAATTCCCTGTTTATTAATGCCAAGTTAAAATTTTAGGTATCTAAGGTTCATTTATCAATAGTACTCAAACAACCTGAAATCTATTGTTTTTAATCCACAATTGTTTTTATTTTATTTTAAAGTTTTAATAAACAAATATATGCACGGTCCATAAGATAGCAAATGCTTAAATATCAATCATCTTGGGTAATATTGTAAAGCAGTTCTACAACCTTGTAAACTCTTACTTCGATAGAATTTAAAAAAAAAACACCAAAGGAAAGTCTAACAAACAAAATAACCTTCAAAGATTTTTTTTTAAATCAGCTTCAGAGTCATACCATAGTCTGTTAATGGTTTTGAGAACATTTCCCCTTAGGCAGAATTCTGCAGGCTTTTACTAGTCCAACAGTACCATGTAAAATACATGCAAAACTGAGTGTGTTTGTGACTTTTCAAAATAGGTCATAAATGAGTTGCACCATTACCATGAGGGAAATATAGTTTTCTTTTTTCAGGATTTTGACCATGTAAATCACAGAGCTACAAAAATAATTTGGACTAAATCTGAAGTCAAGAGAAGTGTCAGTCAAAAAATAAGCTTCTTTTCTGTCATTTAGTTTTTTAAACTTAATTTCTACTACCAATTCCAGTCATGTCTCATTCTGCATAACAGTGCTCAGGCAGGTGGTAGTGGTGAAGCCAAAACTCTGTCAGCCAGCTATCAACAGGAACAAAAGCTGCAGAAAACTAAGCTGCAGAACAAATACAATAATCAGAAATGAAACAGATGAGCAGCAGAGATACACCTCTTCAATACAAATGTTAAAGCAGCAAATTGTCAAACAAGTCTTAGATAGAACATAAAACTTCTGAAGGGTTGGGACAAAATATGCATAGGTTGGCTCAGAAGACTAGTAATAGAATAAGGAGGGGTTCATCCCTAGATCAACTGCTTGGATTAATCTCAGGTTAATAGCAGATGAAAGCTTTTGGTTCCCCATGTAAAATGGTTTGGTGATTTTTTCCCCTTGGTTCCTAGTGGCCAGACATCCATGTAACAAAAACCATTAACCCAGTTGTCACCCTTGTTCATCTTCTTAGTAGAGTAAGCAAAGACTTGAATGGCCTTGAAACTACAAGAACACATCTTCAAGAGTAATACAGAGGTAGCCGTGTTAGTCTGATCTTGCTAAAACAAAAGGAAAAACTATGTAGCACTTTAAAGACTAACAAGATGGTTTAATAGGTGATGAGTTTTCATGGGCCAGACCCACTTCCTCAGATCATATTCTGGAAGAGAATTGGCATGACCATATTAGGTCATGCCAATTCTCTTCCAGAATATGATCTGAGGAAGTGGGTCTGGCCCACGAAAGCTCGTCACATCTTCAAGAGTTTATGTAGGAACAAAACTAAAAATATGTACTTATCACAGAGCATAACTAGGGAATGAATGGACTCAGACTTTTTCAAAATGAATGTCTGCATGCGTGCAAAGTAGCTTCACACTGAAAGATAGGCACATATGGGAAAAGATTCAAGGAAAGGTATTGACAAGTTTTTTTCAGAATGCCACTGGCCAGATTTAAGTACTGTACACACAAGTAAAACATAGCTTTTCTGTACACAAGCCAGGTGCAACACACTGAGATGATTTCCAATAAATTCCTCACTGACTGCTGAGCCAGACATTCTGGCTTAAAAGAAAGAGCACTTGATGCAGCAAGCACACATGCATTCCTTCTACTTGAATGTGAGATAGGAGGGGAGGACTGGGATTGAAGCAGTCTTGCAGTGTTTTGGTGGGTGAGTGGTAGGGCAAAGACCAAGCAACTGTGCTGAGACAAATGAGAGAGAGATAGCAGTAAGGATAATAGGGGATGCCCTGGAGTGAGCTAATCATCTATAGCAGGACTGTTATACCTGACTCATACAACAGCTACTGGGGGAGAGGAGACATGGAAGGGGGTCGAATGGGACAATAAACATAAGGATGATGACAATGGAACTGCCCACCCTTGTTCTAGGTGGACCACTAACTCCAGCCCGATGGACCCTGGACTACTCAGTCCTGTAAAGCTTTTAATATTTATAACCATCACTTACATTTCTGTATCTATTTTCAAACATACTGGAACTTCTTCCCCAAACACAATTACTCCTAATTTGGTCTCCATAGAAACCAGCACAGAGGTACCCATTTAAGCCATTTGTGGGAAACAGAAAGCAATGTAATACAAAACACTTGTCACTCTTCAAAATAGAAAACATGTTGATAACAGTGCAGTATTCTAAAGGAAACAATTAAAAATGTATTACAGGGAGATGCTATATTAATCATTAGTTCATGTGAGAGGGAAGATTTTATATAATTCATTTCCATCCATCCATTATTTTTATTATTAAATATAAATAATCTACTAGACTGTAAGAAGGAAATAGCGACTAGAATAGCAAAAGCAAAAGCGAGTTTGTAGGCAATGGATAAGATCTGGAAAAGTAAAGCAATTAGCTTAAGAACGAAGCTGAGCGTCTTGAAAATGTGTGCATTTAGCAGCATGTTGTATGGATGTGAGACATGGGTGATAACGAAAGATTCGAAGAGAAGGATATTGGCGTTCGAGAGGAGTTGTTATAGAAAGATCCTGAGAATAGGATGAATGCAGAAGGTCACCAACGAGGAATTATATCAGAAGATACAGCCCGAAAGAGAACCTACTGCAGAAGGTTATACAACGGAAGTTAAGCTATTCGGGTATATCTGCAGAATGAACAACGAGTGAAAAGTTAAGACCCTGGTATTCAGCATAATTGTCAGTCCAAATAGGAGAGGCAGACCCCAAAGAGAATGGGTAAATGATATAGTAGATTGTTGCAGAGCTAGTCTACAGAAATTAAGCCACTCTGCACTGGACAGGAAAAGATGGAAGGAAATAGCTAGGGAGGCATCGGGACACCAACGGGCATTGAGCCCATGGTTGTTGTTGTTGATGATGATGGATGAAACACCAGGACAGGAATGAAAAGAAACAAACAAATCAGGGTTGTGGCAATGTAAATCCACTGAAATGTCACTAACATTAAATTCATGTAACCCCAAAATTGTCAATCAAGTTACCCCTTGTGTAATCCTACGGGTTTCAGTCAAGTTATGCCAGGATAGGTTTGAACCTTCAAGTACTTAGCTGTGTTGGAAATGAGATCTACAGACCAGAGGCCTTTTAAACGATGATGTGATGGTATTGTCAAAGTAAACTATCAGGCTGTAGGTCTGGGATTCTGTGTGGATGGGTTAACAGGCTGAGGTGTCAGAAGCTAGAGACAAGACATGGGAGAAGTATTCCTGAAATCACTGAATGTTCATTTTTATGGTGGGAATAAGCACATTTGAAGTGTTGATTTCTTTCCTCTGCTATAGTTCTCATTTGTCTCACTGCTTGCAGAATTTCATCCTTAGCCATTTCTGTCCATATGGTTGGATATACAGCATATGACACCTTAACTTGTTCACATGTAGGTTTACTACTTCTTCCAGATCATTGGACTGCACTGTTAAATGGAGCATATATGCTTGACAGTGTGTCTGCCATTACTAAGTGGCAACCAGGTTAGAACTGCAGGGTTATTATACTTCTCTTTTTTGAAAGACAGTCATTATATTCTTGGCGGTGCTTCTCCAAGTCCCTTTTTGTGTATTGCAGTCAGTGGTTTGTGAACAGTTTCTGTTTTGAAGCTATAGCCGTGGAGTAAGTAATTGGTTCTTGTACAACAATGAACCAGAGTTGGTGTCTACCTTTCAATTTGTGTATGCATCTTCGCAGTGGTTGTTAAACATCAGTTAATGGCACTGTCATAGTACAGCTTCCACTTCACATTTTGAGTATCTGTCTTTCAATGATGTCTTTCAATGGATCAGAAAATTGCAGCACTGGAACTGATGTTAATGTGCTTTAAAGCACTGAACACTTTTTCATGCTTTGGCATCCATGCCAGTTGGTGATCTAAGTATGTATTTACTTGCAGAATTCACCATGCCTAGCAGTTCTTTGAATTCCATTTTTTGCTTTCAGTCACAGCATGTTCATCATTACTTGAATATAATTTGTCAGGCAAAATTTTCTTGGAGGTTAGTCTTCTCCCAAGTGTTTTATGTCCAAGTTTGAAACTGACACTTGACTTTGTTCAGTTTATAATTATTAGCTCCCACAGTTTCCAGTATTATCCTCAGTCATTCCTGATGTCCAATGGCAGTACTACCAAACATTATTATGTCATCATTGTACACTTCCACAACTACTAGACCTTCTAGCATAGGGGTGAGCAATAAAGAAAGGTGGTGGCCTGCCAGGGTTAGTTCCTGGTGGGCTACCATCACCGCTGTATTTACATGTGCCTCCGCCAGTATCAATGATTACAGCTCTTGTTGACCACAGGTCGCTGTTCCTAGCCAATGGGAGTGCTGGGAAGTGGTGTCCTGGTCCACGCTGCTTCCTGCTGCTCCCATTGGCTGGGAATGATGATCTGTGGCCAATGAGAGCTGTGATTGCTGATATCTATAGAGGTGTAGGTAAATTTTGCAGTGTGAGCCCATTAAGGACTAACCCTGGTGGACTGACTCCGGCCCATGGGCCAGTATTCTCCCACCCCGCTCTAGCATTTAGCTTTCTGTATGGTGAAATACATCCGGTGTTGAACATTTTCTGAAAAGCATTCATGGTGCCAAATGGTGTGATGAAAGAGCAGGTATTAGATTTTTGTGTTCATGGGGATCTGCCAAAACCTAGCCAGTCAATCTAATGTGCTGAAGAGTTTGGTTCCTGGCATCTACGACAACAATTCACTTCTTGTGAGCAAATGGAAGTGGTCTCTTTTAATGTTTTTGTTCATCCTTTGAGGATTCATACACAGCTATAGTCTCCATCCTTTTTTCTCTATAATTACTGAATGAACCCAGTCTGTTGGTTCTTCTGGTGTCTGATTTTACCATTTGCTTTCTTGCTGTGCAGTGCTTCTTCTAGCCTCTGACTTATGGTTTATAGAACTTTTCATGTAGACTGTTCTCCAAGCTCTCCACCTTCCGTTAACTATATCATTTATGTTACTGGGAGGTACCCCTTTCCTGTCAATACATCTTTATGCAATGCTACTAATGCTTTCATATCTGGTAAGACTCTTTCTATGAGGAAGAAGCATTTGTCCGAATGAGCTCTTTCGGAAAAAGGCATGTGTGGATGGGGAAGAGGAAGTTCTTTCGAAAGAAGAGGAAAGATGAAAAATCACAGGTGCCCTGGTGGCCACTCTGTCCATAGTAATCACAGCTTAAATGTGAGATAGCGTCCATTTAGTGTGGATGCTATCTTTTGAAAAAGCAGATTGCTTTTTCAATGCACTTTTGCTGGGTAGACACTCTCTTTCGGAAGAAGTTTTTTTGGAAGATCTCTTCCAGAAAAGCTTCTTCCGAAAGAAGCCTGCAGTCTAGATGTAGCCTCTGTCTGGGTATGTCTACACTACAGCACTAATTCGAACTAACTTAATTTGAATTAGTTAATTCGAACTAAGCTAATTCGAATTAGTGCATCTAGACCTAAAAACTAATTCGAATTAGCGTTTTGCTAATTCGAACTAGCATGTCCACATTGAGTGGACCCTGAACCGAAGTTAAGGCTGGCCGGAACCAGTGCCGGCAGGTCATCAGGTTAGGACTTAGAGTGTGGAGCTGCTGCCTCAGGCTAGCCGAGGGCTGTGCTTAAAGGGACCTGACCCCCACCCTGGACAGATAGTTCTCAGGGTTCCCCGCTTGCTTGTCTAACTCGATGAGGGACAGCAAAGCAGTCCTGTCTTGGAGTGCCCTGAGTGCCCACACTCGGCACATCACAGCACTTGGCCATCAGCCCGGCTGCACTTGCCGCAGGCTGCCATCCGGGGGGACCAATCGGGGGGCTGTCAGGATCCAGGAGGCCCTGCAGGAGAGCTTCCACCCTGAGGAGCCCTCAGAGCCACCCCAGTCCTCCCCATTGGGGGCTTGTGCCCCATTCCTCCCTCACCTCCTTCCACTTACCCCTCCCTAGCCCCCTTTCCTGATGTAAAAAAATAAAGGACATGTGTGTTCAAAAATAGAAACTCTCTTTATTTAACAAAGCTGGGGATTAACCTCTGGGGGAGACTGGGAAAAGGAGGTGGGAGAGGGGAAGAGAGAGGGTGGGAGAGGGGAGGGAAAACCTGGGACGAGAGAGCTGGAAGGGGAAGCCAGGGAAGAAGGAGGAGGAAGTATAAAACTATGGTACGCCATATCTTCAGTACTGTGTACAGATGTGGTCTCCTCGCCTCAAAAAAGATATTCTGGCCTTGGAAAGGGTTCAGAAATGGGCAACTACAATGATTAGGGGTTTGGAACAGGTCCCATATGAAGAGAGGCTAAAGAGACTGGGACTTTTCAGCTTAGAAAAGAGGAGATTGAGGGGGGATATAATAGAGGTCTATAAAAGCATGAGTGGTGTGGAGAGGGTGAATAAAGAAAAGTTCTTCATTAGTTCCCATAATAGAAGGACTAGAGGACACTAAATGAAATGAATGGACAGCAGGTTTAAAACTAATAAGTGAAAGTTCTTCTTCACACAGCACATAGTCAACCTGTGGAACTCCTTGCCACAGGAGACTGTGAAGGGTAGAACTATAACAGAGTTTAAAGAGAAGTTAGATAAATTCATGGCGGTTGGGTCCATGGAGTGCTATTAGCCAGGGGGTAGGAACGGTGTCCCTGGCCTCTGTTTGTGGAAGGCTGGAGATGGATGGCACGAGACAAATCACTTGGTCATTGTCTTCGGTCCATCCCTTCCGGGGTACCTGGTGCTGGCTGCTGTCGGCAGACAGGCTACTGGGCTAGATGGACTTTTGGTCTGACCCAGTACGGCCATTCTTATGTTCTTATGTTCTAAGCTCAGGGCTCGGGGTCGGGGGTCTCACTGGACCAACTTGATTTTCATGCAAACCTGCTCCTGGGTCCGCATGCGGCCTCTGGTGGCCAGGCTGGCAGCCATGCGGCTGTAGACGGCCATGTTCCTGTGCCTAGTGCGGAGGTCATGGACGTTGGAGGCCTCCCCCCAAACCTCGATGAGGTCCATGATCTCCGCACTAGACCAGGCAGGTGCTCACCTCTTGCACCCCCGGGCAGGCTCCTGGGAGCCACCAGCCTGGTCCTGGGAAGAGGGGGAGGGCTGGGTGGCAGCTGGTGGCTGACTCATGCCGTGCCAGGTGCAGGGTCTGCGGGCTGGGTGCTGGCAGGCTTGCAACTGGCACAAGCACTGTAGCCAGACCATGCCCCTTTAAGGGCTCCAGGGCCGGGAGGAGGGCAGAAAAGTTTCCCTGGTTTGGCCCAGACTGGCCACCAGGGCAAGCTGGGAAGGGCTAGCCTCCAACTAGTTCGAATTTAGTGGCTACACAGCCCTTAATTCGAACTACTTAATTCGAACTAGGCGTTAGTCCTCGTAGAATGAGGTTTACCTAGATCGAATTAAGCACTCCGCTAGTTCGAACTAGCATTTTGTATGTATAGACGCTATGAAAGTTAATTCGAACTAACGGCTGTTAGTTCGAATTAACTTTGTAGGGTAGTGTGACAGGGCACCTGCCCTGCACTGGCCCTTTAAGCCCAAGACTCGGGCCTTGAGCCGGGGCTGGGAACAGAGAGGCCAGCTGAAGCTGTTAGGCTAGTGAGAGCCCAGCTGGCAGCTATGCAGAGAAGCCCGGTTGGCGTGGAGAGCCCAGCTGAGGCCGTTAGGGCGAGTGAGAGCCCAGCTGCCAGCTATAAATAGAGAAGCACAGTGCTTGGGGAGGAGGCCAGTGAAGGGCTGACTGCAGAGAAAGCAGGAGCTCCTAGGAGGGAGACAAGCTGGGGATAGCCAGCCAGGGCTGGGAGAGGGCCAGCCAAGACTCCCCCCTGGCTAGGGGCTAGAGACAAAACCCGGGTTTGGAGGCGGATCATGACGCAGACTAGGTAAGCAGGGTAGTTGAGACAACCCCGTTGCCAATGATGAGCAACCCTTACAGACTGTAACTTGCCCTGAGAGGGGCTAGATGAGGACAGTCAGGGGGGCACTGAGGCACGGTGGGGGCCTGCTCCGTAACAGGTAGACATACCCTCTCTTAGGGTATGTCTACACTACAGCATTATTTCGAAATACCTTATTTCAAAATAGTTAATTCGAAATAAGATATTTCAAAATAACATGTCTACACACAAAATGCATTTCAAAATAGCGTTTTGCTATTTCAAAATAGCGTGTCCACACTGATTGGATGCTGAATAGCATTTAAGGGCAGCTAAAATGGGTTCCAGCAGGGCAGGTCAGGAGTTACTTTGTGTGGCTGCTGCCTGAGGCTAGCTGAGGTTTGTGCTTAAAGGAACCCCCTGGACAGCCGGTTCTCAGCTTTCCCTGCTTGCTTGCCTACCTCGCTGTGGGACAGCAAAGCATTTTTGTCTCTCCCTGCTTTGGTTGCCCTCACTCAGGACACCACAGCACTCAGTGCCATGGAGCCAGAGCTGCCCCTGGGCACTCTGGTGCTCATTTTGGATGTCTTGCTGCAAGCCTGGCAGCAATTGCTGGATTCTGCCTCACGGCATCTGCTGCAGCCTGACCCCCAGGCCCTTTTCCGGACCCTCCTGGGGGACGAGGAGGAGCAGCAGCAGCTCTTGGATGCGAGCGTGCCCCACCGCATCTGGCATCTGGACACCAGCAGCGACTGGTGGGACCACATCACGGCCCCTGGTCTCCCTCTCCCTCCTCCACCCCTCGCCCCGCCCCGCCCCACCCTGCATAAGGGGACAGTGATGGCACTCACATGTCAAGGCCTCGCTGGCCTCAGATGACACCGGTGACATGGGTACTGTGATGCCTCGGGGATCCTGGGTGAGTGCCAGGCTCCCTCCAGGCTCCTGCAACTCCTGGCCGTCTTCATCCTCCTCCTCCTCCTCCTCCATGCCCTGCTCAGGGCCCTCTGCCCCAGGGTCGATGACCACCTTGGGGGCACGGACCGTCTGACACCCCAGGATGTGGTCCAGGGGTCTGGGTCTGCCCCTGGTTGGGAGCTGCCCCCTGAGGCCCTGGCATAGGCCTGCCACAGCTCTTTGATTTTCATGTGCACCTGCTCCTGGGTGCACATGTGGCCTTTGGTGGCCAGGCTGGCAGCCATCCGCCTGTAGACAGCCGCGTTCCTGAGCCTATTGCAGAGATCGTGGACATTGGAGGCCTCCCCCCAATCAGGTCCGCAATCTCCGCACTAGACCAGGAAGGCGCCCACCTTTTGCATCCTCTGGCAGGCTCCTGGGAGCTGCCAGCCTGTTCCTGGGGAGCGGTGGAGGTCTGGGTGCCAGTGGGTTGCTGGGTCAGGGCAGTGACTGCTGGCTGTGTGCTGGCAGGCTTGAGGCTGGCACTGGCACTGTGGCCAGAGTCCACCCCTTTAAGGGCTCCGGGGCTTGGGGGGAGCAGAAGAGTTTTCCTGGTTTGGCCCAGAGTGTCTACCAGTGCACCCTGGGAAGGGGTGGAGGCCCCTTATTTCAAAATAAGCATCTACACAGCGCTTATTTCAATTTAGCTACTTCGAATTTGGCGTTATTCCTCGTGGAATGAGGTTTACCAAATTCTAAATAAGTGCTCCGCTATTTCGATTTAATTTTGAAATAGCGGTTTGACTGTGTAGACACTAGGAAAGTTATTTCAAAAAACGGATGTTATTTCGAAATAACTTTGCTATGTAGACATACCCTTAGTGACTCTAAGCACCTCACATATAAGTAGGCCCATGACTGGTTGCCTGCCTTTTCTACCACCACGAACTCTCTTTTCATTATTTTCACTTTGTATTTTAATTTAACCCTTCGTACCCTCTTCCATTTTCCCTCCATTATGGCCTTTCGCAGACACATTTGACTCTTCCACTTTTATGTGCTCCTCATCTCTTTCTATTTCAGTTACTATCATTATATTTACTTGTGCCCTAGAGTCTACCCTCTATCATATAAAAGCCATTTGTATACATTTTAATTTGTCAATCTTTTGAATTTACAGCATTCTCCATTATTGTGCTCCTGGATAGCACTTCTTCCCCTGAAAAATCCATTACTGCACTTAATTCATGCATTTTTCTGCTCTCTCTCCATATTTTAGCATAATGGTTGGGTTTTATTACAGTTTCTGCATATTTTCCTGACTGCTGGACATTTCTTAAACTCATGTTGGTTGTCAGATCACTACAGTGTAGCATTGTATCCTGCTTGCGTTGTTTCTGACCTCAGCCAATTTAATTCCTGTGAACATTTTTCTTACTGGTTTAAGTATGGTGTTCACAGTTGTGTGTCTTCTGCCTTTCTAGATATTTTATCTGCATTTCCGCATGATTAAATTATTATATAAAAATTGTCCTTTAAGTGTCATATGCATCTCCAGGGCTGGGGGGGAAGGAGGAGAGCCACGCAGCTTTCCTTTTCCCCAGTGTTTGAGTGTTGAGAGTGGTGTGGCCTTCCCCCTCCCAACTCCCTAGAGCTCGGGGCGGGGAAGGGGGGTGAGAGGCCCGTGGCCTCTTCCTTCCCCCCTCTCCTGTGCTCCAGAGCAGGGGATGGAGCCACGCAGCCTTCCTCTTCCCCTTCCCCTCTCCCTGGTGTTCAGGGGTGGGAGGGGTGGCCAGAGCCTTGTGGCCTCCCCCCTCCCCAGTGCTCCAGGGGGAGGGATGGGATTTGCACAGCATTCCCCTCCTCCTCTCTGGTAGTCTGGGGAGGCAGGAGGGGGGTTGGCGAGTGTAGTGAGCATGGGGCACAGCCCCCTAGTTTTACTAAAGTAAAGCATGGCACAGTTGCCTCCCCTTTATTCTGAGTCCTCATCCTGAATATAAGTAACACTTTTTTCCTAGGCATAAGAATGTTCAAACATTATCTAGGGCTTCTGTGCTGGCCACTTTCAAGATCAGAACAGTCTTTTACTCATCCTCAACCTTACTTGCCCTGTGGTTTTCTCATACCATTCAAATTGCGGTTCAAACTGTTTTTTCCAGGCATGTTCAGGTTTTCCCCCCTGGTTCTCCATGCTGTGGTGGGGGGAGTTACTGGCAGTTGCACAGGTGCTTTAGCAGCCATTTCACCGTTACCTCTCACTGGATCCTCCAGCATCTTGTGCCTTCCACTCCTCACACTATGTAGTATCTTGGAACACATTCAAGCTGTTAAGTGATTCCAAGCTAGAGGAGACATGCTCGCTCTAACTTTTATCAGCTGGCACACTAAAAACAGAGTGTTGCTACAGTGATGTAAGTGGAGAGAGGTCTAGTTGCCCTGAGTATGTGCCCATCAGAAATGGTAGGTTTGTACTCATGGCTTCTGGTCCATCCCCCATTCACACCACTGCACTTATGCTCTGTTTTAACATGAGAGTTCAATCACAGCTAGCATGTATATATCTCCTTGAGGTGGGATTCACCCCCTCGATTCTCTAAGCCACGTGGACATGCAGCTACACATCTGCTTAATAAGCCCTACACAGAGGCTCAGGGCTGCTTCACAAGAGCACGCAGTGGCTGGAGTTGGAGAGGTGCACCCCTCCTGTTATAGCAAGGCCAGCAGAGGTGCCCCTCCTCCAGTCCACTCCAGCCTTACCTGAGCTGCTACTGAGAGAGAGAACTGGGGATCCTGTACCCAAACCCTTTCATCCTCTGCTCCATCCCAGATTCCCTCAGCCACAGCCTTCACCACTGCACCACAACCTTCTACTCCAGCCTTGAACCCTAGACCTCTCATCCCCAGTCACATCCCAGAGTCTGTAGCCTATACACATCATTTCCAAATTGGTATACATAAAATACATTCGACACATGGACATAAAAAATTAGAAGGAACACTATTCACCACTCCAACTCAATGTGTCCATTCCCTTCTTGACAAGTAGATCAGTTCAAGATACGCCCTTTATTATTAACAGAAGCTATGTACAGAAATAAAGTAACAACTTTCTATTACTCTATATAACTGCTACTAGCAACAGCTGTGTTCTGATGGGGGTGGGGGGAGGTCTTTATTTTGCTCTCAGAAGGAAGTCAAAGGGTATGTCTAGACTGCGGGGGTTTTCCGGGATACAAGAGGTGTCCTGGAAAAACTCCGCCACATCCAGGGAACGCATTTGCTCTTCAGCTTTTTTTTTTTTTGCGGGAGAGCAAATGCACTCTTTCAGAAGCCCTATCTTCCTTGTTCTACAAGGAAGAAGGCATGCTCCGAAAGAGGGGTATTTTCTGAAATTTGGCCCAATGTAGACAGGCCAAATTTTGTAAAAGCCTCTTTCGAAAAAAAATTGGAAAAAGGTACACAAAATGCGGAGAACATTTTGCGTACCTTTTTCTGAAAAAAAAAAAAAAAAAGGTGTAGTGTAGACCTAGCCAAAGAGTGCATCTAAAGTATACAAGAAGTGTAGCATCACCACACCTCCTGGGAGGTCTTACTCTATAGGGGTATGTGTACACAGCAAAGTTATTTTGAAATAACAGCCGTTATTTCGAATAATTTTCCTAGCGTCTACACAGCCAAACCACTATTTCGAAATAAATTCGAACTAGCAGAGTACTTATTTCGAATTTGGTAAACCTCATTCCACGAGGAATGAAGCCAAATTTGAAATAGCTATTTCGAAATAAGTGCTGTGTAGACATTTATATCAAAATAGGGGGCCTCCAGCCTTCCCAGGGTGCCCTGGTGGTCACTCCAGCCTCAATCAAAAACACTTCTCTCCCTCCCCCCTCCCCAGAGCCCTTAAGGGGGTAGACTCTGGCCACAGTGCCTGTGCCAGTTTCTAGACTGCCAGCCCAGAGCCAGCAGTCACTGCCCCTGACCTAGTGGCCCCAAAACATGAGCCAGCAAGCCACTGGCAGCCAGCCCTCCTCCACTCCCCAGGAGCAGTCTGCTAGCTCCCAGGAGCCTGCCAGGGCCTGGAAAAGGCAGGCGCCTTCCTGGTCCAGGGTGGAGATGATGGACCTTATTCAGGTTTGGGGGGGCTGACGTCCATGATCTCTGCACTAGACGGAGGAACATAGCCGTCTATGGCAGGATAGCTGCTAGCCTGGCCACCAAAGGCCACATGCGAGCTCAGGAGCAGGTTTGCATGAAAATCGTGTCGGTCTGGCGAGACCCCACCCTTGAGTCCTGAGCTTCCCTTCCCCCTTCTCCCCCTTGCTTCCCCCTTCCAGCTCCCTCCTCCCAGGTTTCCCCCTCCCCTCTCCCACTCTCTCTTCTCCCCTCTTCCGCCTCCTTTCCCCAGTCTCACCAGAGTTTCATTCCCCCCCCCCCCAGTTTTGTTAAATAAAGAGAGTTTGTGTTCATGAAAATATGTGTATTTTATCTGACATCAGGAAGGGGGGTTAGGGAGGGGTAAGTGGAAGGACGTGAGGGAGGAATGAGGCACAGGCCCCCAGTGGGGCAGACCAGGGAAGCTCTTAGTGCTCCTCAGGGTAGAAGCTCTCCTGCAGGGCCTCCTGGATACTGACAGCCCCCCGATGGACCTCCCAGATGGCAGCCTACAGAAAGTGCTGCCAGGCTTGCAGCAAGACATCCAAAATGAGCACCAGCGTGCCCAGGGGCAGCTCTGGCTCCATGGCACTGAGTGCTGTGGTGTCCTGAGTGAGGGCAACCAAAGCAGGGAGATACAAAAATGCTTTGCTGTCCCACAGCGAGGTAGGCAAGCAAGCAGGGAAAGCTGAGAACCGGCTGTCCAGGGGGTCCCTTTAAGCACAAACCTCAGCTAGCCTCAGGCAGCAGCCACACAAAGTAACTCCTGACCTGATGCCCTGCTGGACCTGGTACCGGCTGACCTTAAATGTGATTCAGCATCCACTCAGTGTGGAAGCGCTGTTTTGAAATAGCAAAACATTATTTCGAAATGCATTTTGTATGTAGACGCGTTATTTCAAAATAAGCTATTTCAAAATAGCGCTGTAGTGTAGACATACCCAAGTACATGTGGGTCTGCCAAAATTCACATCTGTACTGGGACTGCAGAGTGCAGAGTGATGTTTTCAAATGTGTGAGTGTGGAGGGGTGCACATTTGTGTAAAGCTATTGTTTTTACATTTATAAGGCTATCCTGATATCAGACTGGAAAATGTCCATTTACTTTTTTGAGAGGAAAGCGCTCATTTACTTCTGTGTGTGTTCATTCTTTGATGAGTCCACATCTTCAGCATCATGTGAATAGGATTCATTTTGACTCCTCTAAGATGATACAGGAGCAGGTGCGAGTGCTCAATTGTATAAAATTACAATATGGTCTTTTCAGACCAGAATGATGGGCAAAGAGTAGGTAGATAATCTTGTTGCAGCTGCAAAGATTACTATTTTTCCTACTGAAAATGACTGATTGAAACAAGCAGCATTGATTTACAGATGCAGTGTTTCATTTTTTAACCTTAGTAAGTATATTACTTACTGGGACTATTTTTGCTTTAGTGTAGTCCTAAGTGGTCATGTGCTAGGCATTAATGATTGTGCAAATAACCATGCTGATGTCCTATAATTTAAAAGACTCAGATTGCTATATTTAGTAGGGATTTGGATCTTAGAGGTTAACATAAACCTGTGTTACTAATACTTGTCCATGTCAGGAATGGTGAGGAAATTAAAATGGCTGTCAAAGAGAATACCTTCCAAGCAAGTGCCCTTTCTTGCTGTGACTTCTCCTGTTCTACCTATTAATTCCTTAGGAATAATTTCCACATCTCACTATGCATTCATGTCACACAACAGGGGAAAGCTTAATTTCCTCTGCACTTTTTTCCAGAAGACCAGCAATGACTACATATGTGCGGCTAAGCTGGAACATGGTGTTTGGGTGATATCGGCTCTTGCACAGCAGCACGCATTTAGAGCTTAGCAGATTGATTAAAGCTTATCAAAAGGAAGCTTTAGTGAATTTATTTCTAACCCCCCCCCCCCAAACAGAATATCCGTCTTCTGAGTTTCTTTTGATATGTTGTTTTTCACTTTGCTAGCATGATTTCTGCCTCTGTGCAAATGAAACCTAAATGTGAATGATGGAATATATATTAAAGAACCACTGTCTAGAGCACCACAGAATTTAGCTCAGTTCCCTATTGAACTTTATGGGAGTGATGTTAACAACAACCACTGGCATTGGACCTTTTATTTTTGTTAACAAACTATATAAATGTGTGTGTACAAATTAGAGATGGGCATTGTGTTTTGGAAGGGAGCATATATGAAATACAGGGGCACCAAACTCTCATTAGTGTCCTTGAAAAATCTCCCCACAGAGTTTCAACTTGTTTCAAGTTTTAACTTGTTTAGCTTTCCTTGTCTTTAGCAGCAAGGATGTTAGAGTTTTGCACATATTTTCTTTCCAGAAGCTACTACTCAAACACTCCTAAAATAAATCCTCAAGCAGTCTCAAGTAAAGCATTCATTCAGCAAGTGATTTCACTTTGTCTAACACAAAATGAGAGAAATTCATCATAGCTTTATCGCTCATGCTTCCCTTCCCCCACCCCCAGCATTTAAACCAATGTCAAGATTGATACAGGACAGTAACCAACCTAGCCCCACCAACTAACCTCCTAGAAGTTGAAACTCCTCACACTGCTCTGTCTGTTTTATACTTTCAAAATGACCTTCAAATGGTTAAAGAAAATGCAGGCAATTTAAATGATTTTTTATCTTAAACCTTGTGTTTCCTCCCTTTATGACATAAATCATTTTGCCAATTTCTCTAAGCACACTAATGCTTTTTCAATGTCACATTTTAGATCTAGGTTCAGCTGGAGACTTGGCTAGTTGGCCATTATGTGTAGAGCATGAATGCTTTATGACAAAGCATAAATGACAAAGCATATGTCTGAGAAGTTTGTCCAATATACATAGCAGACGGACACTGGTACATGATGGCATAAATTATATTTCTGGATGAACAGGAATATGTGTTCTTGATCTTGTAACTGACGTGATTAGGTCCAATGATGGTGTCAGCAGAGTAAACATGTGAACAAAGTTGGTAACGGGGTTTGTTGCAAGGGAAAGTTCCAAGGTTGGTATTAGTGTGGTATGTCCTGTGGTTGTTGGTAAGAATCATCCTGAGGTTAGGTGGTTGTCTATAGGAGACTATGGGTCTGTCTCCCAGAGCCTCTCAGAGTGTAGTATCTTGTTCCAGTATAGGTTGTAGGTTATTGATAATGCTTTGGACGGGTTTAAGTTGGGGGCTATAGGTGATGACAAGTGGTGTTCTATTGTTGGGTTTTCTTGGGTCTGTCTTGAAGTAGATGGTTTCTGGGTATTCGTCTGGCTCTTTCAATTTGTTTTTTTATTTCCCCGGGTGGGTAATTGAGGTTTACAAAGGCTTGGTAGAGATCCTGAAGTTTCTGGTCTCTGTCAGTGGGATTAGAGCATATGCGGTTGTATCTAAGGGCTTGGCTATAGACAATGGATCATATGTTGTGTTCTGAATGGGAGCTGAAGGCATGTAGGTAACTATGAGTCAGTGGGTTTTCTGTGGGGAGAGTGGTATCTAATTTACCATTGGTGATTTGTACTGTGGTGTCCAGGAAATGGATCTCTCGTGTTGTTGAGTGGTCCAGGCTAAGATTGATGGTGGGGTGTAGGCTGTTAAAGTCTCTGTGGAATGCATCCAGTGTTTCTTGGCCATGGGTCCAGATCATAAAGATGTCATCAATGTAGCATAAGTAGAGGAGGGGTAAAAGGGGACGGGATCTGAGGAAACATTGTTCTAAGTCAGCCATAAAGATGTTAGCGTACTGTGGGACCACAACAAAGCACAGATTCTTCTATTTCTGGTAGGATTGAATGGGTCTTCAGATTTTGATTTGCTGGTTATGGGCAAGACAATTGTCCCAAGAGTATCCTACTTTGCTCTAGCATCAGGAAATAGAGTTAAAGTAGTATACATATACTAGACATTTTATCAATCAGGAAGAAGGAAATTTTACCACACAAGTAATAATACATAGTACTATATATATGTGTGTTTTTTAAAAAATATTTGTAGGCTCCCATCCTGCCACTGGTAATATGTATTTGCTGATGTATCTTCATGGAGCCCCATTAAAGACAATGGCTCTCAGAATACAAACAGACAGCTGTGTCCCTGGAATCAGTTCTAGTGTCAAATCCTTAAACGGCTTTGTGAATGTTAATCTGTTCAACCTGAAAACTGGTTTGGGGCCATTTTGTACTTTTAAAGCATAATCCCATCAACAGCTACTTGACATTTATGGGTAGTAACAAGTTGCATCATACTTTGATTAAATTGGCAGTACAGGGTTCTTAGCAATCCTGAAAATCCAAGATGTCCCAAGTTGATCATCTAAATTTGAGTATCTGCCTGGATGTTCATTAATGGATCTCCAAGTCACCGTGTTGTTTCAGGCCAGTTCCACAAGCCAAATACACAGAGAAGGGTTGGAACTTAACATCATTCACAAGTTCAATTTTTATGCAAATGGTATGAATAGTGACATTGGCTGGCTCTCACACTATCTTCCACATCCTAATGATTTAACCAACCAACCAACCAACCAATGGAGGTGCTAATTGTTCTTATCAGCCTCTTGTAACTATTTGAACCATCTACTCACTGTCTCCCTCTTTTTTCTCCTCCCCTCCTCCTCTTCCCTTATTTATTCTTGGATCTGGACTTCTAATACTCCTGTCATCTGAAGAAGTGGGTTGTGCCCACGAAAGCTCATGATACCATCTACATGTTTTGTTAGTCTTTAAGGTGCTACTAGACTATTTGTTGTTTTTTAAGTTTTTCCTGTTACAGACTAACATGGCTACCCCTCTGAAGCTTCTGTCAGTTTTTTTAGGAGACGTATTGGAAAATTTAGATCAAACTATCTGAAAGTATATAACACAGATTTTTAATATACTTATAATAAATGACAGTTCTCAATTAGACTAGTATGCAGGGAATTTTTAATATTCATTGAATACTAGGACTGGAAGGGGACCTCGAGAGGTCATCGAGTCCAGTCCCCTGCCCTCATGGCAGGAAATATATAAGATAAATACCTCTCATGAAAAGGACAAAGCAGTAAATAGTTTAATGCCAAGGAAATAATATATAGCAGGAAATAATTTTCCAGGAAATACATGTAATTTTTTGCAGCTTTAGTATATTTAAAATCAATATAGTTTAACCAAGGTATGAGCAAGGATTGTTAAATTCCACTAAAATCCAGGTTTAGGAATTCTATTCTTGGTGATCAGAGATGTGACAATGTTCAGCCCTGACATATCCCTAAGTACCAACTGTATGTCAAATTAGAGGCCATTTGAAAAGTTTGGATCAGACTTTCCCAACAAACTTGGGAGTGTTTTATGAGGTTGTATTTCAGATTCACAGATTTCTTCAATCAGGAAAAAAAATGTTCCAAAATTGTGCCAGTTAACCAAACTTTTCATAGAATCATAGAACCATAGAGCTGGAAGAGACCTCAGAAGGTCATCAAGTCCAACCCCCTGCTCTAGGCAGGACCAATCCCAACTAAATCAACCCAGCCAGGGCTTGGTCAAGCCGAGACACACCTCCAGGGATGGAGATTCCACTACTTCCTAGGTAACCCATTCCAGTGCTTCACTACCCTCCTAGTGAAATAGTTTTCCTAATATCCAACCTGGACCTCTCCCACCACAACTTGAGACCATTGCTCCTTGTTCTGCCATCTGTTACTACTGAGAACAGCCTCTCTCCATCCTCTTTGGAACCTCCCTGCAGGAAGTTGAAGGCTGCTATCAAATCCCCCCTCACTCTTCTCTTCTGCAGACTAAATAAGCCCTAATCCCTCAGCCTCCCCTCATAGGTCATATGCTCCAGCCCCCTAATCATTTTGGTTGCCCTCTGCTGGACCCTCTCCAATGCGTCCACATCCTTTCTATAGTGGGGGCCCCAGAACTGTACGCAATACTCCAGATGTGGCCTCACCAGAGCCGAATAAAGGGGAATAATCACTTCTCTGGATCTGCTGGCAATGCTTCTCCTAATGCAAACTAATATGCCATTAGCTTTCTTGGCTACAAGGGCACACTGTTGACTGATATCCAGCTTCTCATCCACTGTAATCCCAAGGTCCTTTTCTGCAGAACTGCTACTTAGCCAGTTGGTCCCCAGCCTGTAACAATTCTTGGGATTCTTCCATACCAAGTGCAGGACTCTAAACTTGTCCTTGTTGAACCTCATCAGATTTCTTTTGGCCCAGTCCTCCAATTTCCTTAGGTTACTCTGGACCTATCCCTGCCTCCAACATATATACCTTTTCCCCTAACTTAGTGTCATCTGCAAACTTGCTGATGATGTAATCTATTCCTCATCCAGGTCATTAATAAAGATGTTGAACAAAACCGGCCCTAGAACCGATCCTTGGGGCACTCCACTTGAAACCGACCGACAACCAGACATTGAGCTGTTGATCACTACCCATTGGGCCTGACAATCTAGCCATCTTTCTATCCACCTTACAGTCCATTTATCCAATCCATACTTCCTTAACTTGCTGGCAAGAATATTGTAGGTGACCATATCAAAAGCTTAACTAAAGTCAAGGTATATCACATCCACTGGCTTCCCAATATCCACAGAGACAGTTACTTCATCATATAAATTATTCAGATTAGTCAGGCATGACTTGCCCTTCGTGAATTCATGTTGACTATTCCTGATCACTTTCCCCTCTTCCATGTGCTTCAAAATGGATTCCTTGAGGTTCCCCTCCATGATATTGGATTATTACAAGGCATTTTCATTTTGATAGTACAGTGATCAGACAGATGAGGTTTTCTCCTTTCCTCGCAGCCATTTCTCCAGTGGTTGGAGAGGCCCCAAATTCCCTGATAAAGAGGCTGGAGAAATATACAATCTGCCACCCCCAAGCAAAGGTGTTGTGAAAGGTGGCATTTTTTTCAAACAGTCAACAGAAATGCGGTTTGCAGTGGTACATCATTCAAATTCTTACGAGGCCGTTTAGCCCTGCAAGAAATACCAGCCTCTTGAAATAAGACACCCTAAATTAGTATCTAAACCCACTGAGTCTTTCAAGAGGAACATAAGAATGAGGCAGGTGTGGGGAGAAGGGGGAGGCTAGGCCACCAAATTAAATGAATAGGCAGCAGCTTTAAATCAAACTAGAGGAAATATGTTTTTAAACAACACACAGTCAACCTGTGGAACTTGCTGCAAGAGGATGTTGCGAAGGCCAGGACTTTAACAGGGTTCACAGTAGAACTAGATAAATTCATGGAGGGTAGATTCATCAATGGCTATTAGGTAGGATGGGCAGGAATGGTGTCCCTAGCCTCTGTCAGGGCTAGGAACGGGCAACAGAGGATGAATAACTTGATGGTTACCTTTTCTGTTTATTCTCCCTGGGACATCTGGCATTGGCCACTGTCAGGAGACAGGACACTGGGCTAAATGGACTTTTGTTCTTACCCACTTATGGCCGTTCTTATATTCTTATGGGTGATTGGAGGGTGCAGCAGTTCCCATGGCTCCCAGACTGTACCCTGCGCCTGAAAATCCCCCACACTTGTGCCTGCTGGAGCTCTAATTAGGCACCCGCGCCCCTATGATGCATTAACAGGGCTAGGACGAGAGTACAAACAATGTAACAATTTGATGTAGCGATTTGATTCCTTTGCCGCTGTGCTCTCACTCCAGCAGAGTACACCTACCTAAAATGCCACCACCCTGCAATAGCCCCAGGGAAACCGACCTGGGAAGCTCCATGGCTTTTTGTAAATTGTGGGATGCTTCGTGGGATGACCACCAAGGCATTTTTGACCCTGGGAGTTGTGAAGGAATTGCCCAGTAAACAGTCCTGTGATCCTTGTATGACAGTCCTCCCCCCCATGCTTTATGAAAGGGACTTATGGACATAAATGTACATAACCCAAAGGAGGGCGAACCAGAGAGCCCATGGTGAGGAACAGCCCTGGTCTGGGAGGCAGCTAGAAGAGAAAGAGTTTTAGGGTGAGTTTATAATAAGTTTGGGCTGGGGATTTGAGTGGTAGAGTTAGCGAAACATTTTCTGTTACTTTTGATTTGTAGTCTACTTTGCTCTGCCTGTTCTCACTTATAACCACTTCAATCCTATTGCTTGTACCTAATACAATCACTTACTGTCAAGCCCAGTGTAAATAATTGTTACCTGGAGGGGCAACCAGTGTACGCATTCCCCCTTTCATTGCTAAAGGGGGCTTATCCAAATAATTCATTGCGGGTTTTGAGCTCATTTGGGAGTGGTATCCCAGGAAGCTAAGCACAGAACTGCACTCTCCTTGGACCTGAAGAGGTTCAGTGTATGCTTCTTGGGGGTGGGCGGGGGCAGGGATCTCAGTTCAGTGTCTTGGCTGGGGGGAGACCAGGGAGCTGGCCCAGAAGGACCGGACGGTGAGAAGCCCCAGAGAGCGGGAAGGCAAGTGGCAGTGACCGTATCAGCTCTCCGGGAGGCACCCCCAAGAGGTCTCCTGTGACCTCACCCCATCACACCTTGGCCTGACATATGACGGCAAAGGCTATGTGTTAGTAAAGGGCATTTTTAGTAGAAGTCATGGATTGGTCACAGACAATGAACCAAAATTCATGGCTCTGTCCTGTACATGACTTTACTATCTATCCCTCACTAAAATGGGTGGGCACCCAAGGGTGCTCTGGGAGGTGGCCCGGGATGCACACTGAGGCTGTGTGGGGGCGGGGCTGCGGCATGCACCCTGGGATCCGTACTGTTGTGGGCGGGCACCTGGCAGGCCTGGCAGAATCCTGTCAGAGTCCTGAAAGAAGAAAGCCTTCCCCAAACTCTTTGGCTTGCACCAATTCAGGATCACGTCATTTGGCCTCCACAGGGTGGCAGTGAATTTTCTGAGGCTAATGGGTGGATATTACAGCTGCTGGGGCAGTTGGAAGCAGTATGTTGCTATGATTAGGGGCTGGAGCATCTGACTTATGAGGAGAGGCTGAGGAGTTGGGTCTGTTTAGTCTGCAGAAGCGAAGAGTGAGGGGGATTTGATAGCAGCCTTCAACTTCCTGAAGGAGGTTCCAAAGAGGATGGAGAGAGGCTGTTCTCAGTAGTGACGGATGGCAGAACAAGGAGCAATGGTCTCAAGTTGTGGTGGGAGAGGTCCAGGTTGGATATTAGGAAAAACTATTTCACTAGGAGGGTAGTGAAGCACTGGAATGGGTTACCTAGGAAGTAGTGGAATCTCCATCCCTGGAGGTGTTTAAGTCTCGGCTTGACCAAGCCCTGGCTGGGTTGATTTAGCTGGGATTGGTCCTGCCTAGAGCAGGGGGTTGGACTTGATGACTTTGAAATCATAATAAATTATAAACTCTTTGTTATATGGAATATGCATCTTCCATGTAATTAGCATCAGAATATATTGGGAAGTGAGGAATTAATATAGATTACAGTCTGCATTGTGAGATGATATTTTCACAAAATATTTACTAGTTGCATGAGTAAAGTATGAAGAAAAAATGAATAAAATACATAAACATATCTAAAGTGAGACTGGAACACAAATAATGAGACCCAATATATACCATAGAAAAACTTGGGTGGTTGGTATTTAATGAAATTATTGATATAAGAGGCAACACAGAAATTTGGTGGAATGATGGGACACGGTAATAACAGTGAATAAAATATAGAAACGACTGAGTAGGTAGAGAAGAGGCACTACACATGAAAGAAAGCACAGAGGCAAATATAATAATCTTAAATGAAGCAAGCAGAACCCTAGTATCCCTATGGTTAGAAATTACCTCCTTGAATAATAAATGTCTAGTAGTGGAAATATACACCCCCACCATCTGACTACATGGTAATAGTGATATGTTCAGGAGAGAGCAGACATTAATTAAAAATAAAACTTAGTAATCATTGGGGAATTCAAATATTCTCTTACTGACTGAGCATGTCATCTCAGAGTGGATGTGGAGAGAAAAATTTTAGACATAATGACTGCTTTTTAGAGCACATAGTCCTGGAACCCAAAAGAGAAGAGGCAGTTCTTGGTTCAATTCAAAATTGAACAAAGCATCTGGTGTAAGTGAATGAAGCTGAAGTAATTGATAATAGTGACCATAATATAATTAAAGTTAACATCTTTGGGGAGGAGGAATATCAAAGAAATCCACCACAGTAACATTTAACTTCAGAAAGGGGAACCACAAATGAGAAAGCTAGTTAAACATAAATTTAAAAGGAAATGTAAAAAGAGTGAAATACCCACAAGATGCATGGAAACTTTTTAAAATCATCATAATAGAGCCTCAAACTAAATGTATGCTCCAATTTAAAAAACAGCAAGAGGACCACAAAAAAGGCTGCCATGGATAAAAAACCGAGTAAAAAAGGAGTTTGGAGGCAAAAAGGCATCCTTTAAAAATGAAAATCCTAACGAGGAAAATAGAAAGGAACAGAAACTCTGGCAAATCAAATGTAAAAGTAAAACTAAACAGGCCGAAAAAGAATTTGTAGGGAAGCTAGACCTAGACACACACACACACACACACACACACAGATTTTTTTATTTAGATTAGGGGTCACTCAAAGAAGACAATGCTGTTGCAGAGAAGCTAATTAATTCTTTGCATCAGCTGCACCGCACTGATTCCCACATCAGAGCTATTCTGCTTAGGTGACAAATCTGAGGAACTGTTAACATCTCAAATTGCTACATCAGACAATGGCAAGTCACCAGAACCAGATGTTTCAGAAGGGTAGCCAAGTTAGTTTGTAACAGGAAAAAGTTATTTTTGTAAAATCTAACAATAAAAATGTATCTAAAATGAATCTGAAGAAGTGGGCTGTGCCCACGAAAGCTCTACATGGCTTGTTAGTCTTTAAGGTGCTACTAGAGTATTTGTTGTTTTTTAACTTTTTCCAGAACCAGATACACTGTAGTATTCAGCCAAGAGTTCTATGAAAGAGCTGAACTATGAATTTTCAGAAATGCTAAATGTGGCATGTATCACTTAAATCAGCTTCTTAATCAGCGAAGGTAATATTGATTTTAAAAAAGGCTCCAGAGATTATCCTGTCAGTTACAGGTTGCTGAATCTCATTACCAGGCAAATTAGTTGAAACTATATTAAAGAATGGGCTTATCCAACCCACAGACGAACACACCATATTGGTGAAGTGTCAACACAGCTTTTATAAAGGGAAGTCATATCTCACCAATATATTAAAATTCTAGGAGGAGGTCAACAAGGATGTGGACAAGAGTGATCCAGTGGATATAGTATACTTAGACTTACAGAAAGCCTTTGATAAGGTTATTCACCAAAGACTCTTACGCAAAGTAAGTATTCATGTAATAAGAGAAAAGGTCCTTCCATAGATCAGTACATGATAATCTAAGGGTAGAAATAAATTATCATTTTTACAGTGGATATAAATAATGGGGTCCCTAAATATCCATACTGGGCCTGGCGTTGTTCAGCATATTCATAAACGATCTGGAGAAAGGCATAAGCATTTAGGGGGGTAAGTTTGCAGATGATATACAATTATTCAAGATAGGTGAGTTCAAAGCTGGCTGTGAAGAATTACAAAGGGATTTCACTAAGCGGATTGGGCAACAAACTGGCATACATAACTGTGGATTCTAAAATAGGTATTATCAGTCCAGGCAAAAAAAATAGAGTAATCATGAACAGTTCTCTGAAAATATCCACTCAATGTACAAAAAAACCCAAAACACCAAAAAACAACAAACAAACAAAAAATAATCCTAAGAGGAACCATTAGGAAAGAAATAGATAATAAGATAGAAACATATAATAATGGCCCTATATTGTATGCATTTTTCACTGGTACCTTGAATACTGTGCGCAATTATGATAACCCAATCTCAAAAATTAAAAATAAACTACAGAGAAGGGTGTCAAAAATGACTGAGGATGTAGAACAGCTCTTTCTATATGAAAGAATAAAAAACCAGGAACTGTTCAGCTTAGAAGAGAGATGACTAAGGAAGGGGATCTGATAGAGGTCTATAAAATCATGAACAGTGTAGGCAAATTGAACAAAGAAGTGTTATTTACCCCTTCACAAAATGTCATCCAATGAAAATAATGGGCAGCAGGTTTAAAACAGGCAAAAGGAAGTAGTTCTTCACACAACACACAGTCAACCTGTGGAGCTCCTTTCCAGAGGATGTTGGGAAGGCCAAAAGTTAAAAAGAAGAATTAGGAAATTTCATAGCAGATAGGTTCACCAATGACTCTTAGCCAAGGTGCTCAGGTATGAAGTTCCATGCTCTGGGTGTCCCTAAACCTCTTACTGTCAGAAGGTGGGATTGAATGACAGGGGACTAATCACTCAATAATTGTCCTGTTCTGTTCATACCCTCAGAAACATTTGCCACCAGCCACTGTCAGAAGATAGGGTACTGGGTTAGATGGAGCATTCATCTTCCCCAGTAAGGCCAGCATTCTTCTATTCTTATTAAATGCACTGTATTGGTTATATACTTCCATAGCACCTGGCACTGACTTGTAACATAATAGATCCTCTTCCCTGCAGCAAACACCTTCTGAGCTATTACTTGTAGCTGGGAGTAGGGACATCACTTCCATGGAGTGACAGTTGGTACTTTGCAACTGCTCTTGGCTTTCACGCATTTTCTCAGGTGGCATTACTGATTAGGATTATGTCACCTTTCCAACCCATAATCATTAGTAAACTCCTGCATATGTAATATTGATGACAGTTCTGGTTCATAATGCATCTTTGCTTTCCCAGGCTGATTGCAGGAAATTGTTCAGTTTATTTTGGATGACTGCCAAAAATGCTTAATAGCCTAAAATGTGCCATTTGACAACTATCGGCATTGCCTGTATGTTATGGAGTGATAGAAATTAGCATGGGAATTGATTTAACGTGATCAATATTTACTGGTAATTAATCATACAGTGCTCAGCATCAATCAGTCCAGGATATAATAAAAAAAATTACCTACAGATGCCACATGTTATTAAGATCTTCCAAAAAAGCTTATTTTGAAATAGAGCATCTACACACAAAAAGTGTAACAAAATAGCGATGTGCTCTTTTGAAAGATAGCGTCCACACTGATTGGACATGATCTCTCATTTTAAAGCCACCTGGAACCAGTTCAGGCAGGGCATTAGGTCAGCAGGTTGCTGCTGCCTAAGGCTATCTAAGACACATACTTAAAGGGGGCCCCTGGACAGCCATTTCTCAGGTTCTTCTTCTTGCTTACCTACCTCTCTGAGGGACAGCAAAGCATTTCCTCTGCATGCTCTGTTTGCCCTGCCTTTCGAAACCACAGCACTCCCTGGCATGGAGCTGGATCTGCCTCTGGGCATGAATTGGCCCCACACTGCCATGCTGCTGTTTCTGCAGCAGTTTCTGCAGTCTGCCTTCAAGTCCCTGCATGAGCTCGACCCCAAGCTCATCTTTGAGAATCTCTGCCTGTGTGTGTGGGAGCAATGCCCTTGTAACTGCACCATATGGTGGAGAGATTCTTCTGGAGTCTGGACCCAGTTCTGACTGGTGGGACCGGCTGGTGGTAGAGCAGTTGGACGACCAGCAGTGCCTCCAAAACTTCTGAATGAGGAAGGAAACATTCTTGGAGCTGTG
Source organism: Rafetus swinhoei (assembly GCA_019425775.1). NCBI lineage: Eukaryota > Metazoa > Chordata > Testudines > Trionychidae > Rafetus > Rafetus swinhoei. The sequence goes on from CM033449.1 coordinate 47,982,113, forward strand.
TGCCTGGCTCACCCCCCTGACCTCTGATGATGAGGCCCACCATTCCGCTGGAGAAGCAGGTTGCCATCGCTGTCTGGGAGCTCACCACGCCAGACAGTTACCGGTCCATGGGCAACCAGTTCAGTGTGGGAAATTCGATTGTTGGGACCCTCCTCATGGAGGTAAGGGACTTTTGGACTATAGTCCCGGGGGGGGGAGGGGGAGTACTGGAAAGTGAGACCCTAGGGAAAGGGAGGGTTGGGAGTGCAGGGGTGGGCTGGAGGTGGAGGGGGGAGACCTGTCCCCAGGGGGTTCTGCAGTCCTGCCCTCACACAGCTGTGCCGGAGGGGTTCATATGGAGTGGCTGATGGGGTGTTTTTTTGGGAGGGAGGAAGGGGCAGGGCTGCATGGCATAGACCAGTGCTGCACATGCACTGACTGCAGCGTGATGGCCAGGCCAAGAAGGCTGAGCGACGATCATATCACAGCCCCTCAGTGCCTGCCATCCCCTTCCCTGTGTGTGTAAAAAAAACTAAGAACACTCACCTGATGATCCTTCCCCAGCCTCGGAGGATGCCTGGGAGACAACCAGGCTGTGGTGTACCAGCTCCAAATCAGCATAGTGACAGTGCTGGCCATGTCCTCCTCCTCCTTCTCCTGGGCTGGGACCTCTGGGCAGGAGACAATGGGTGTTTCCAGCCCTGAGTCCACCACCAGGGTTGGGGAAGGGGCTGCACCACCCCCCAGAATGTGGTGCAATTCATCATAGTAGAGGCAGGAGTGGGGTCCTGCCCCAGAGCATGAGCTGCACTCGCTTACCCTGACGTAGGCCTGCCACAGCTCCTTTACCTTGCTGCAGTCCTGCTCCAGCTCCTGTATGGCCCTTCGTGGCCAGGCTGTTGGCCATCTGTGTCTGGAGCGGAGATCCTGGATGTTCTCCTTATCACCCCACACCTCCAGGAGGGCCAGGATCTCCACCCCAGGACAGGACCAGGACAGCACACACCTCTTGAGGCCCCTGGCAGGCTCATGAGAGCCCTGTGCATGCTCCCTGGGATGGGCAGCGGGCTGTTGGGGGGCTTGTAGCTGTAAGATGCTGCCAGCCGTCAGGAACTGGCAGCTGCACTGAGTCTGGAAGCTCCCAAGGTCGTCTTCCTGTGACAAGCCCTGTCCCCAGTGTCTGCAGCTTTAAGAGCTGCTGAGGAACAGGAACTATAGCGTTGTGATGAGTGTGGACGGAGTGGCCAGCGGGGCACCTGTGTTATTTTCTGCAGGCCTCTTTCTTTTAAATAATTTCCTATTCTGTGTCCACACACCCCCTTTTCTGAAATAGCTTTTTCAGAAAAAGGCTTATTCTTTGTAGAATGAGGTTTGCCACCATTGGAAAAAGCCATCTGTTATTTCGACTTTCTGTTGAAATAATGGAATGGCAGTGTGGATGCTAATATTGTTTTTCTGGAATAATGGCCATTATTCCAGAAAAACGGTGCAGTGTAGATGCACCCTTTGATTTCCAAAGGGGTCTATACATCCATTTGACATTTATGGGGTCTGCAAATGACAAAAAAAGTTTGAAATATGCCACTGACATAGCATTCATACAATTGTTTTCTACCTCTGCATCCTTCTTCTGAAGTTTGTCAATGAGACAAGATTCCATAAATGTCAAAGCTGGCATTGTGACTTACCAACAACAAAATGACTACCCCTAAAACCTTAAGGGCACGTCTAGACTACGTTTTTACTTTCGAAAGAGGATATGCAAATTCTGTGGGAATTTGCATACCTTCTTCTGATCGCTTTTTTGAAAGTGGGTCTTTTGAAAGTGAAAGTACTCTGGACGCGTTTTTTTCAGAAAAAAAACCCTTTTTCGAAAAATCATGTAAACCTCCTTTTTAAGGAAGAGCGGTTTTTTGAAAAAGGGGTTTTTTTCCTGAAAAAACGCGTCCAAACTACTTTCACTTTCGAAAGACCCACTTTTGAAAAAGCAATCCGAAGAAGATATGCAAATTTCCACAGAATTTGCATATCCTCTTTTGAAAAAACCCCATAGTTTAGACATACCCCTAACAGTGGCCTCAGTAGTACTAAGGCCCAATAACATCCCACATATGGAATCTATGATAGTTACAAGTGGTGATCTCTTGTAATAACTGATATAAAAGCATACGAATGCATTTTTAAGGTTTTGTGTTAAAATGCAAGTTTGATAACCTAGGGTGTGCACTGCTTTTTGGTAACTGTTGGAGAAGGAAGTAAAAGGCTTATGGAGCATTGGAGTGTGTTATTTACAATGTTGCAAGCAATATGAAGGGTGAAGGGACTGTACAAATCTTTCCCTTTAACTTAATTCCAAGCTTTTTAAAGTTTAGGGTGGAGTAAAATTTTTGAGGAGTAACGTTAGTTCGGACCAAGGGGTTTGGTTCGAACTAACGTGTCCCGGCTCGCACTTTCACTTTCAAAACAGCTGTTGAGTGGAGTAACGCGCCGGCGAGATCATGCTAATGAAGCGCAGGATATGTAAATCCCTGCTTCATTAGCAATTTCGGTCGCCTACATTTGCATCCCTAGTTCAAACTAGGGAGCAAGTGTAGATGTACCCTAACTTCAGACTACTGGCAAAAATCACTTTTTTTGCCTCAGACACCCTTCCTTATCATCTTCCTCCCTACCTCCGCTTATTAAATATCTCAAACACAAAATAGTATGTTTAATATTTGGTAAGAGTTCTGCTTTCTAACTTACATTAGCCTCGGGGGAATGAGTGACATGGAGGCTCCCACATGAGAATCTAAGACTTGACAGGAAGCTGGCAGGAAAATGTATCCATTCCAAGAAAATTAATGCGAGCTGTAAAATAAGGTTTAATATGGTATGCTTACCCTCCTCTATCTTCATTGACACCATTGGTTTGCACAAGTTTAACAGAAGAATTGTGTCCACCAATATGTTTTTATTGATGAATCACCTTTTGCTTTAATCCCATCAAGCTTCCATGAACTGCCTTAATGTAAACATCAAGCTTTCTTAAAGATTTAGCTTCTAATCTTTTAGGGCATGTCTACACAACGGGACTAAACTCAAAATAAGCTATGCACCATGAGCTACGTCAATTGCATAGCTTCAATTGAAATAGCTTATTTTGAATTTGGGCACATCTACACAGCACTTATTTTGAAATAGAGCACTCTTCCTCTGACTTCCCTTTCTCCTCATACAATGAGGTTTACAGAAGCCAGAGTAAGAAGCCCATTATTTTGAATTTATTTAAAAATAATGGGTTTGCTATGGGGACACACAATACATTATTTCAGAATAACTGATATTATTCCTAAATAACACTGTTGTGTAGTCATGCCCCTACTGTGTACTACTTATTCCCCTTTGGACCATTGGGAATGAATTTACTACAACTACTAGCTCAAAGATTATTCATACCTTTTAACTCCAGTGCGAATATTGATGCCATAAAGACAAGTAACAGACTATCCTATCAGTTATGTAGAACTATCAACAAAGTTCACAATGGCACCACACAACATATGTAACTCACTTGATGAAGAGGAGTTCTTCAAACAGCTCAGGAGGTCAACAGCAGTGAGGGCTTTAAGTCCAGGCAATTGTTCTGACTCTGCATTAATTAAAATACTTTTCAGGATGTTCTAGTGTACAATGGATGATAGTGGTCACATTGAATTGTTTCAGGAGCCAGGAATTGCTTGGAATATCTTGGAACATCTTTTTTGTTGGAACTGTGTCAACAACTGGGAAGGGAAATGTCTAGGAGCCTAAAGAGTGGCAGACCAATCTTATATTAAGCTTAATGTCTTCTAGGTAACCCAAACTACAAATATCCTTTAAGAAAGATATTAAGTTATTGTAGGATGTAGAGAATGAAGTTTGCAATATATATGCAATGACCTTTAACATATTTCCCCATTATTTAATTTAGTAAATGATTTTGCAAGGAATGTAGTACTACAAGATTATTGGATGCTATGATGCCAAATTTAATGTATTGGAAATTTATCTACATATAAATGGCATAAACAATGAATAGGGGACAGACACTGAGTTTGCAGTTCTTGGTTTATGAAATATAGTGGGAAGTAAGATTGCTCTGAAAAGAGGAACAAACTTGAAACAAAATTGTAAACATGGTGCCAACAATAAGGTCCAACTGTAGGCAGAGCTGTACCGGACAGCACGGGGATCACTCTGACATCTTTTTCATAGGCTACAAGCTTTAGTTCCATAGAGTTGGGATCATCTATACATTTCTGTTTTGTGCTGTACGAAAAATTCAATAAAAAATATCAGTCAAGTTTGGTTACCTGATGCATCTTTAATTGCTAAGTAAGATTGAAGGTGAATTGGTACCACAAGGATACACATTCCTGTATGCTGGGGAAACCCTCTGAAATGTGACTTTACTTGTTTCAGGGTAGCTTTGCATAGTGATAATTTTTTTTAGTACAAATTTGAAATTCAGACCATGTTCATGAAAATAGGCATGAAGCACCACAGTTCTTGAGTGGAGTAATTTCACAGTTTTGCTTTGAAATCATGAGCAATTTATTCAGTCACAGGGTTTTGATGTGATATCCTGAGACATTTGGTGGCTTCAGTTTTGAGGTATTGGTCTCATTTGAAAAGAATTCAAAGCAACGTTATGTTAATCAATATAGTGATTTAGAGCCTACCTCATGGTGGACATAATCAAAAGCCCATTGCAGTCAAAAAGAGTCCACATGTCTCTATCTCTTTAGTTTGTTATCCAAATATAACAGATATTGCCAAAGGTAGTTTTCACCCAGTAGTATTTTTAAGCATTTCTATTTTAACTTGAGTTATTTCACTGGCCGTTTTATTTATTTATGCATTTGTTACTTGGAGCACAACAGAATTCTGCCTCAACTCCATCTCTGAATCAGAAAGCTAGCCATTGTTGTTTCACCTTTGCCAGAAAGTTGTTAAATCTGTTTTTACTTTTTTAAAATAGTATAACACTGCAAAAAATCCAGCACTGCTAGCCCATATCCTGCATTTTTTGATTTATGTATCTTTCCTCTGTTGTTTCATTCCTTTTGGCACATCATGTTATTCAGTTCTGCCGCCAGCTATGAAACTTCATTATTCTTAATGAAGATAGATAATTAAACTGCTAAGGCTATTAGGAAAACCACAAAAATATTACCTAAATTATCACTTTTCTACTAAAAGGATTAGGGATAACATTTTCAAAATTACCTAGATGACTTAGGCTCCTAAATCCAATTTTCAAAAATACTTCAGAATTTAGGAACCAAAATGTCATTGAAAGTCAATGAGACTTAGGAATCTAATTCATTTAGGTGCATTGGAAAATGTTACTCTAGGTCAAATAAAAACTAATATTCTGTATTTTAATTAAAAGTATTAAATCTGGATATTTTCAATATCTAATTCTTAAATTTACCAGGTTTCTAATATGTTTGATGTGATGAAAATATCTTATTTCAGGTTTCTGTAAAATGTTCATTTCACAAAATCTAGATTATAGTCCTCAATCAGTATGATAATTACCTTTCTGTGGGAGCATCTTTGTGAGCATTAAAGCTGTGATTAGTCTCTTTATTCCTGCTTGTTTACTCATGGAAGCACAGTGCTTATTGGACTCTAAAGCTGGGTAGATGTTAAACTCAGTTATAAAACTGAATTTCTATGTTGTCATATGTTGTGCAATGTGTTGTCGTACGTTTCCACATAAGGAAAAGTCTACTTAGGTATTCTGGACTTGATTCTTCACTGCCTGATGGAGCCATTTACAACTGTGAAAAAATAGTGCAAAGTGGATTTAAATGAGATCATTCTGATGTGCTCACTTGGTAAAATTGCTTTGAATTGATGTCAATGACTACAGAAGGTGCAAAACAATGGTGAATGGGCCCAATTCTGGATCCTCTTGGTCAGCTACATCTGAAAAAGACCAGACGTGAAATCCCTGTTAAAGTCAATGGGTGTTTAGCTGGAATTCTACCCCCATGTTCACAAAAGCATGGGTTAAGCTCCTCTCTAGCTCAGCAACTATCAGTTAGTGTATGTCTACACAGCAAAGTTATTTCGAAATAACAGCCCTTATTTTGAAATAACATTACTAGTGTCTACACAGCCAAACCGCTATTTCAAAATAAATTTGAAATAGCAGAACACTTATTTTGAATTCGGTAAACCTCATTCTATGAGGAATAATGCCAAATTCGAAATAGCTATTTCGAAATAAGTGCTGTGTAGACACTTATTTTGAAATAGGGGGCCTCCAGCCTTCCCAGGGTCCCCTGGTGGCCACTCCAGCCTCAACCAAGAACACTTCTCTCCCTCCCCCATCCCAGAGCCCTTAAAGGGGTAGACTCTGGCCACAGTGCCTATGCCAGCTCCAAGCCTGCCAGCCCAGAGCCAGCAGTCATTGCCTCTGACTCAGAGGCCCCAAAACATGAGCCAGCAAGCCACTGGCAGCCATCCCTCCACCGCTCCCCAGGAGCGGTTTGCCAGCTCCCAGGAGCCTGCCAGGGCCCGGAAAAGGTGGGTGCCTTCCTGGTCCAGGGTGGAGATCATGGACCTTATTCAGGTTTGGGGGGGATGCCCCCAACGTCCATGATCTCTGCACTAGATGGAGGAACACGGCCGTCTATGGCAGAATAGCTGCCAGCCTGGCCACCAAAGACCACATGCGAACCCAGGAGCAGGTTTGCATGACAATCAAGTTGGTCCGGCAAGACCCCCAACCCTGAGCCCTGAGCTTCCCCTCCCTCTTCTTCCCCTTGTTTCTCCCTTCCAGCTCCCCCTCCCAGGTTTCCCCCTCCCCTCTCCCACTCTCTCTTCTCCCCTCTCCTGCCTCCTTTCCCCAGTCTCACCAGAGTTTCATTCCCAGTTTTGTTAAATAAAGAGAGTTTGTGTTCATGAAAATACGTGTATTTTATTTGACATCAGGAAGGGGGGTTAGGGAGGGGTAAGTGGAAGGACGTGAGGGAGGAATGAGGCACAAGCCCCCAGTGGGGCAGATCAGGGAGGCTCTCAGTGCTCCTCAGGATTGAAGCTCTCCTGCAGGGCCTCCTGGATACTGACAGCCCCCCGATGGACCTCCCAGATGGCAGCCTACAGAAAGTGCAGCCAGGCTCGCAGCAACACGTCCAGGAGAAGCACCAGAGTGCCCAGGGGCAGCTCTGGCTCCATGTTGCAGAGTGCAGTGGTGTCCCGAGTGAGGGCAACCAAAGCAGGGAGATACAAAAATGCTTTGCTGTCCCTCATCGAGGTAGACAAGCAAGCAGGGAAATCCGAGAACTGGCTGCCCGGGGGGGAGAGGGTCCCTTTAAGCACAGACCTCAATAGCCTCACGCAGCAGCCCCACACAGTAAGTCCTGACCTGGAGCCCTGCTGGAACTGGTTCCGGCCGGCCTTAAATGCGATTCAAAGTCCACTCAGTGTGGATGCGCTATTTCGAAATAGCAAAATGGTATTTCGAAATGCATTTTGTGTGTAGACGCGTTATTTCAAAATAACTTATTTCAAATTAACTATTTTGAAATAAGATATTTCAAAATAACACTGTAGTGTAGACATACCCTTAAAGCATTTAGTATCTTTTGCAATTCTCTTTCACACTGAGTGCTGTGTCTTGGGAGTTTCCCCACTGTTCAGTTGGTGTGTAGTGTTGCATACCTTTATATGTGGTTTGGCTAGAGTCACCGTGAATATTGTGTTTTTTTAGGGCATGTCTACTCTGGGGAGTTATTTTGAAATAATTCCCCTTATTTTAAAATAACAAGGTGAGCGTCCACACTACTAAGCCTATTATTTTGAAATAGTTGGCTGTTATTTCAGAATAATATCTCCTGCTTGTGAAGAGGAATAAGCTTATCTTGAAATAGTTATTTCCGGTGTTATTTTTTCAAAATAACTTATTTCAAAATAACCTGGTAGTGTAGACATAGCCTTATCATCTTACCCTCTTAGTCTCAGACATTATTTAAATTTGGTTAAAATTATTTAATTTGGAAAAGGTGAGACCAGCAAATCAGTTTGTGACACAGGAGTTCAGTGCAGCCTAGGATTCAGAGTATTCAGTTTATAGGCAATAATGATTTTGTTACCCCCTCTAAGGGGGGTAGATTAGATTTTTGGGGCAGATTAGAGCTGATTGAAATTTTTCAACTATAAGGGTACGTCTAGACTACATGGCTCCATCGACGGAGCCATGTAAAGTAGTTTACTCGGCATAGTCAATGAAGCGGGGATTTAAATAATCCCCGCTTCATTAAAATAAAAATGGCTGCCGTGCTGTGCCGACGATCAGCTGATCCGGCACAGCACGGCAGTCTAGATGTGATGCGGTCGACAAGGGAAGCCTTTGTCGACCGCTTCGGTATGCCTTGTGAAACGAGGTTTACCGGAGCGGTCAACAAAGGCTTCCCTTGTCGACCGTGCCGCGTCTAGACTGCCACGCTGTGCCGGATCAGCTGATCGTCGGCACAGCACGGCAGCCATTTTTATTTTAATGAAGCGGGGATTATACACTAGGAGTTTCTCTAAGAACACAGACCAATCCCTGTTTTGAATTTATTTCACAAAGATACACTTGTTTGATTCTTTTCATTATCTACTATGTAGAGCTACAAACACATATCAATTTTTATAAAATTAATTCAAATAAAAATTACCTTTTTCCTCATTATTCACCTACCTGCGCTTTTCAGGTTTTCAATTTTATTTGCATACAAGTTGTCTTATGAAATCAATTATATTTATTGCTGTTGATTTCAATAATTCAGACCTATTAGGTATGGTCCATCTTTTAAAAAATAAGCAACTGATTTGTGTGCACAACATGGGACACTGCATATTCAGTATCAAGGAACAGAGAATTTTAATGTTTTTCATCAGTTGCAAGTTGTCACACTATCTGGAGTGACTCAGGGCAGGATGTCAAAAAGCAGGCAGACACTCTAAGCTGGTTGAATATTTTATCATTAGATTTCACCAGCCCGGTAACAAATTCTAATTCCTGGATCACTGAAACAGCATGGAGTCACAGGCAATCCCCTTGGGCTCTCCAGTATATGTCACCACACAGACAAGCTGATCTTAGTAATTAAAGGCTACTTGCTTCAGAATCACAAAAATACTCAGATTGCTCCCAGTCCCAAAAGACCAGCCCCTTAACCCAGATCAGTCTGTTTCCTAGATCTTTCAGCACAGACAACACTGGTAGATAATCCTATGGTAAACTAGTTAAGGATTTAAGAACTAGGAAAAAAGAAATGAGGACTATTTACATGTTAAAATAGGCATCATATATACATGAGTTCAGACTCTGGTTCCAAAAGATGTAATAATCTGTCACCACTGATTTGTCTTTTTCAGGGCTAACGCAGGTTGACGATGAGGATCCCTGCCTTTTTGTTTCAGAGCCAGCCTTTCTAAGAGTCCAAACAGCAAAGATATGAAAAATATTCATGTCGGTTACCTTTATTTCCATCTTCTAGAATGTAAGCAGATGGGACCTGCTTCCTTGCATGTAGCACCTTCATAAGTGCAAGAGGGCTATTAGGCCAGCCTTTGTGCTGTGATGTTCCACGATGGCTCATTTAGTCTTGGTAGTTTTTCTAGATGGGGGGAACCCCTTTTTCCTATATAGATTCACAAACCCAGAGCAAGCATTTTTTACAATTATAAATAAGGTCCTATTTGAATTGTGAGATGATGTCCAAATAACTACAGCTGAGTGATGGACAAAACATGGAAATTTGCAGAAAAGTAATAACAGACCTTAATTATTAGCAGTAATTTGGAAATGCCAAAGTAAACCTATTTGTTTTAGAAAAAAATCTGAAACAATGCAAACACTCATGTATTATGTTATGCCTACTCACTTTTTTTTGACAACCAGACATTGTGCTGCAACTACATTATACTCATGAACAACAACAAAAGTGATCACTATAATCCTTCATGCCCTGTCTTTGATTTGTGAGCACTTGTCCATATCAAGATAGTGCACACTTGGCATCCACAGAATTGGGCAGGATTGTTGTCTCTGCAGAATTGTTGGTGAGGCGCAAAACTTCCCAAGATCATTTAATTCACATTCTCTTGCAAAAAATTGAATGGGGCAAGCTGTGCTATAGCTTCATGGCCAAATACAGAGATTGCTTCCAGCGAGAGCACCTGTTCCAATTATATATTCACTTGTGTGACCGCACCTCCTGCAGGGGGGCGGGGCGCGGGTCCGATGTCCCCGGTCCGCCCCTCCCTTTACCCCATCCTGGGACGTCTGGCCCTCTGAAACCGGACTGCTCAGCCCCTTTAAGGCCGCGCACTTTAGTTACGGGTCTAAACGTCGCGCTGAGTTTGGTCTCCACTGGAGACGGAGGAGGAAGGGGGGCCCGGGCCCGCCCTCACTCGCGGGCCCCAGCCCAGGGCCCTAAGGACTCGGACTGCACGGCAGTCCCAGTCCGGTTGACAGGGTCGTGCCCCTAAACGCGCCAGCCCACGGGCTTGATTCACCGCCCTGCCCTGGGCTACTTCCTTTCTCCTCCTCCCTAGGCTTACCGGATCCCTCCAGTCTCTCCGGGGAGGCGGCTCGGGGAGTCTACCCTCCTTCTGGCGGGTCCGCTCACCCTCGCCTGCCTTCCCCCTCTCCCTGCTGCCCGGAGGGTTTAAAGTTCCCGCCGCCCCCGGACGCTGACGCACGCCCCGCCCTAGGCGCCGGCCAGCTGGGCGTTCCGCCCCTCCCCCTTCCGGCGGCCGCTGCAGCGCTCTCCAGCCGTGCCGCGGCATGGGAGCATCCGGCGCACGGCCGGTAGACGCTCCCCGGCAGCGTCAATAGGGTGCTCGCCCCGGGTCAGTGCGGGGTCTCGGCACCCCGTCACACGCCCCCCTTTAAGTCACCTGTTGTCCCCTGGGTCTCGCTCTCGTTGTTCTCGTATTGCCTCGAAAAGAAGTCTGTGTTCAAATGTTGCGCTCCTGCTCTATGGGCTACTTCAAATGAATAAGGTTGCAGTGTTAAATACCACCTCATTAGGCGAGCGTTGACGTCCTTCATTGACTGTAGCCAGCGGAGGGGGGCATGGTCTGTCACCACCCGGAATCGGTTTCCCAGGAGATAATATCGCAACATTTCAATAGCCCATTTCATAGCTAGGGCTTCTTTTTCTATCATGGAATATTTGCACTCTCGTGGAAATAATTTCCGACTAATATATACCACCGGGTGCTCTCCATGTTCTTTCTCCTGCGACAACACCGCCCCATCCCTGTCTCTGACGCATCCATCTATACTATGAAGGGGCGGTTGAAGTCTGGTTGGGCTAGAACTGGTGCATCAGTTAGCCGATGCTTTAAGGTTTGGAAGGCTTCCTCACATTCCAATGTCCATCGTACCCTTTGTGGCATCGTTCCTCGGGTTAAATCCGTCAGGGGAGCGGCCAGTGCCGCAAAATTGGGCACGAAATGCCGGTAATACCCGGCCAACCCCAGGAACTGCCGTACTTGCTTTTTGGTTTTCGGGCCGGGGTGATTTTTAAGCGCGCTGATCTTGTCTACTAAAGGGCGGAGCTGGCCCCTCCCGACGGTATAGCTCAGGTAGGTTACTTCTCGCGCCCCAAACTGGCATTTGCTAGGGTTGGCCGTGAGGCCTGCCTCATGTAGGGTCTTGAGCACGGTCTCCACTCGCTGTAGATGTTCTGACCAGGTCATGCTATGGATAATGATATCATCAATGTAGGCCTCCGCGTATTGTCCATGGTCTCTCAGGACTTTGTCCATTAATCGTTGGAAGGTTGTGGCGGCCCCGTGGAGGCCGAAGGGCATTTGTACAAAGTGGTACAACCCAAAGGGTGTTGAGAACGCGGTCTTCTCTCGTGAGTTTGGCATCGGGGTATTTGCCAATATCCCCGAGTCAGGTCAATGGTGGAGAGGTACTGTATGTCCCCTAACCGATCGAGAAGTTCATCTACTTGAGGCATGGGGTATGCGTCGAATCGGGATATGCTGTTAACCTTTCTGAAGTTGATGCAGAACCGTCACGATCTGTCGGGTTTCGGGACAAGCACTATTGGACTCCGCCATTCGCTACGAGACTCTTCTACTACACCCCGCTGCAGCTCCTCTTTCACCGGGTCCCACATCTTCCGTGGGAGGGGGCGGATTGGCTCCCGCACCCTCTTCCCAGGTTCCGTCGCTATATGGTGGTAAGTCTCAGTCGTCTGACCGGGTTGGTCGGTCAGCACCCGGAAATCTCCGTAAGAGATCCTCCATTTCCCTCTTTTGAGTCGCGGGCAGGCTGGCCTCTACCTGAAATGATACCGGGGGGGGTTCGCTCCTCCCCTCCGGCCCGAACTCGGAGCCGGGGGGCATGGGATTCACCAGCAGGCTCTCGCGCTCCTTCCACGCCTTATGGAGGTTGACATGGTAAATTTTGGTGCCCTCCCGGCCCCCTGTCAACCTTACTTTGTAGTCTACCTCGCCCACCCTCCGCGTCACTTCAAAAGGCCCCTGCCACTTGGCCAACAGTTTTGAGTCTTGTGTGGGCAGCAACAAAAGGACTCTATCCCCTGGCTCGAAGGTCCACAAACGGGCGCCCACGTTATAGTACTTAGCCTGCTTCTCCTGGGCTGCTTCTAGGTTCGTCCGGGCGAATTCCCCTAGCTTATGTAGCTTTTGTCGGAGACTGAGGATATACTGGACTGTCCCTTGCACCCTACTATCCTGTTCCTCCCAGTTCTCCCTTATCACATCCAATATCCTTCGGGGGCGGCACCCGAACAACAGTTCGAAGGGCGAAAAGCCGGTCGACACCAGGGGGACCTCTTGGATTGCGAACAACAACGCCGGCAACATCCGGTCCCACTCCCCCGGGTCTTGATCTACGAATTTACGTAGCATTCCCTTGAGGGTCTTATTAAATCTCTCCACTAGTTCATCCGTCTGGGGATGGTACATGGATGTCTTTAACGCTTTTATCCGTAATAAACGGCACAATTCTCCCATGAGACGGGATGTGACATTCGTGCCTTGATCTGTCAGGATCTCTTTGGGGATCCCCACGTGGGAGAAGATCTTTACTAGTTCAGTCGCTAGATTGGGGCGGTGGTATTCTTCAAGGGATGGCCTCCAGGTAGTGCGTGGTATAATCAATCACGACCAAGATATACTTATACCCCGCCTTCGTCCTCTCTAGCGGGCCGACTAAGTCAAGGGCAATACATTCAAATGGGACCTCTATCAAGGGAAGGGGGACTAAGGGGGCCTTTGGCACCCCTTTGGGCCCGGCCCTTTAGCACTCGGGGCAGGAGCCGCAGAAATCTCTCACCTCGCGGTACACCCCAGGCCAATAGAACCGTTGTAACACCCACTGCAATGTTTTCTCGTATCCCAGGTGGCCCGCCCAGGGGTTGGCATGAGCCACTTCAAGGAGCTGGTGGCGGTACCATCGGGGCACTAGTAATTGGCTGACCACCCCGTGGCTGTCCGCCCCCACTGTGATACAATATAAACGATCCCCACGTACCTCAAAACAGGGGGTTACGGCTCATTCTCCTTCTGTCTCCACGTGCTCCGTTGCTCCTGTTGGCTTTGGAACTGCTCTGCCAGCTCCCTCACCAGCTGCCGCTCCTGCTCCTGGTGTTGGGCCGAGAGTTGTTGTATAAGGAGTGTTCGGTGAGCCAAGCTAGTATCTTGCCGGGCTCCATCTCCACTCCGCTGCCCGCTTCAGCGGGAATAGCAAAAAAAAGGAAAAAAAAAAGGAAAACCCTCTAGGGGAATTAGTTCGCCTCCTACCCCTAGGAGCACCCTGGCTCACCCCCTCTATTCCCTAGGGTCTTGGGGTAGCAATGTCCACATTCTCCACCACGTTGTGACCGCGCCTCCTGCAGGGGCCGGGGCGCGGGTCCAATGTCCCCGGTCCGCCCCTCCCTTTACCCCGTCCTGGGACGTCTGGCCCTCTGAAACCGGACTGCTCAGCCCCTTTAAGGCCGTGCACTTTAGTTACGGGTCTAAATGTCGCGCTGAGTTTGGTCTCCACTGGAGACGGAGGAGGAAGGGGGCCCGGCCCGCCTCACCGCGGGCCCCAGCCCAGGAGCCCTAAGGACTCGGACTGCACGGCAGTCCCAGTCCGGCTGACGGGGTCGTGCCCCTAAACGCGCCAGCCCACGGGCTTGATTCACCGCCCTGCCCTGGGCTACTTCCTTTCTCCTCCTCCCTAGGCTTACCGGATCCCTCCGGTCTCTCCGGGGAGGCGGCTCGGGGAGTCTACCCCCCTTCTGACGGGTCCGCTCACCCTTGCCTGCCTTCCCCCTCTCCCTGCTGCCCGGTGGGTTTTAAAGTTCCTGCCGCCCCCGGACGCTGACGCACGCCCCGCCCTAGGCGCCGGCCAGCTGGGCGTTCCGCCCCTCCCCCTTCCGGCGGCCGCTGCGGCGCTCTCCAGCCATGCCGCGGCTTGGGAGCATCCGGCACATGGCCGGTAGATGCTCCCTGGCAGCATCAATAGGGCGCTGGCCCCCCCCGGGTCAGTGCGGGGTCTCAGCGCCCCGTCACAACTTGTTTCACATAAAAAACCTGAACGAGTTTCATAAATGACCACCAGCACAGCATGAACATTGGTCCTCATCAAGCTGGTCGGGCAACACTCTCTTCAGTGCTGCAGTTGTATTCCTTCCGTTTGTCTGTCATGTTCTTGAACATACCTCTTTACATTATGCTCTGCATCTTTGCTGTGCTTTTCTTTTGCAGTGGAGTCTGTCCAGTGTGACAGATCCATTACAGTGCTATGAACTCTGTATCAAGTGTTGAGTCCATGTCATTGAAAAGAGAGATTCGTCTGTACGTTACTTGGTATCAGGTGAAATCTCCATTTCACATCCATCTCACATGCTCAGCATGAGAGAGAATTAGTTCAGACCACAAATTCCATCATGTCACTACTGATTCTGGACAAAGAGGCACTTGGTCAGGATTAAGCTGTTGTTGTTCCCGAAAAGAAAGCCTTGAAATGCAGTTTGTGAGCTGAGAAGTGTTTTAAATGTTTTTTTATTGCAGCATTGAATTTATCCACTTTAGAAAAATGAACATGCCATTGATTGCTAGCCAGACTTACAATATGTGCATTGCATGTTATGTGAACCATATTAAGAAGTGGCCCCTGTAGAACCTGATTATAATCTCCAAGTCCAGTATATTGCATTTTCTGTCACTATCCCAGATACCTTATTGAAGTCTACATCAAAAGTGGTCAGGCACTGAATGACAACTCATGAATCAGTTGAATAATTTACCAGCTTGGATTGTCCAAAAGAATTGACTGTAACTTTTTTGAGCTATTCATTTGGGATACAGCAGTGGTATCCAGTACATAATCTGTTGACTCATCAAACACAATGCATATAGAGTCAACTTTTTTCACATGTTCTATCAGCTTACTTCTGTATACTTCAAACACTTTGGATAAGCATTCTTGGTGAAACTTTGAGAAGAAGGAAGAACACTTGTGTTTGGAATTTGTTTCTGAATGTGCTCCCTTCACTCTGGGTTTTCCAGTTTCTCCTTTAGTATATTTACTTTTGAGATTACCTTGACAAGTTCAAAATATGCCACATTTTAAGCATTATGACTCTTGAGACTTTGATTAAACATAGATCAGTAATCTGATGTTTTACTTTTCATGTCAGATCTGTCTCTGCTTTGCATTTGGCATTATGATGCCAATCAAAATTTATATGAACATCAACACTTGACTTACATGTATGGTCTATTGTCACATTGAAGTTTGTACAAAGCTTTCTACTATCAGCATGCTATTGCTTGGGATACTGCTTTGCACAATCCAAAACACTGATATTTTTGCAGTGTTTGAGTCTTCAGCAGGATTTGCCATTTGCTTAAACTCATGATAATATGGCATGATATGTAAACAGCTGTTTTTCTCTTGAGTACATGTAAGTATTGCAAGATCAGATGAATTTATTCAAGTTTCAATACACAAGAAAAATTGAACAAATGTTGCCAAAGCTATCATATTAAGGAGGAAAGTACTAAAAAAAGGAGGGAAAAGAGTGTGTGTTGCAAACCTCAACGTGTATGCAAAATTGCGGACTGTAAAAATAAGCTAAGTAAAAATCAAAATTGCAGTGGAAGTCTAATATTGTGGGATGTACAATTTCCAAGACATTGCAAATGATGTAGATCCTTAATTATAAAGCAATATTTTCATATTACCTTATAGCATGGAATATGGATATTACAAGTAAGATTAATGCAGGGAGCAATCGACACATTTTAAAGAGTCACAACACTTATCATGTTCAATACCTATCTTTAACATACAGGTGAACTGGTCTGGTTGCCAGCTATGAATTTGTCAGTGCTCAGCAGAAGCCTACAGCCTTGGCAAGGGCTGGCACCTGGTTTACCAGCATCAGAGAGGTCACAAGTATTCAGTGCATAACTCAGAGAACAGGAATAAGTAGTTTTTGTAGAAATCTAATGTAGTACTTCAATATTTTTTCTACATACTAAGAAACCATTGTGATATATATTTGAATTAGGCATATTTCTATCTAATCTCAAGGAACAGATTTCCATAACAAAACAATTCGGAATTGTTAAAATACACGTGAGGTTGTAATGTGTTGCTCTCTGCTCTCCAATTCTTACAAATCAAATTGAAGAATGTTGTGTACTATTTGTTTTTAAATACTGTTTATTGTGGCATAATACAGATAGCTTGACATTGATACTTTGTTTTTCTGCATATTTTCTACCTTTTAAATAACTTAGAATTCTACTTGAATAGAGAAAGAGCAGTAGTTTGGGTCTAAGGACTATAACAGAGGATACACATATCCTGTGCTCTAGTTTTATTCTCTCTTTGTGTTTGTCCAAAATAATGCTTTTAGACTGAATGGGCCAGAGTCTAGTAGCTGTAAATCTGTAACATAGCATCGTTAATGCCAGTGGAGCTATGCTGATTTACATTAGCTAAGGATCAGGTCCACAATGTTCTGGTTTTTGTACATGGAAGAACACACATCACATATAACATTTAAGCAAATCAGCAATTTAGCCCAAAATGTAATATTAAATACAGAACAAATTAAAAGGGAAAAAGAAACAGTGTAAATGCATACAGAAAAGCTAAATGACATCTAACAAACACAAGATCAAATCCTGGCACTTTGTCTATTGAGTCACAAGGAATAATCTACAGCTCTGCTACCTAGGCATGCTCTTCTGCCATGGGCCATTAGTCAGACTTTGAGATGATATCCACCCACTCTTTCCCAGTGGGATATCCACAGAAACATTGCTTACTTTGATGTCATCTTTTGGAATCTTGGATGCCAGGCATCTTGGATTCACCTTTTGTACCTGTCAGAAGTAGGTCTTCTTTCATGGTGCATATCAATACACATGTCTATCCAAATAGCCAGACTTTTTCAAAGAGACACTATTTTAAGTGCCTTTTTTTATACCAAACTTGAAGCAACTTGAAAGGGGCCTGATCATGAGAAAGTACAAACCCTTAGTCTGTGAGGATCAGACTCTTTAAGGCACTGGCGCCAACTTCTTATTTTGTGGTGGGGGGAGGTATTCAATCCCCCCATCCTCTCCAGGACTATACTCTGCCCTGCCCCCTCCCCCAAGTGCACCCCTTCCCTACCTCTCACCCTCCTTCCCAGAGCTTGAACACTGAAAAGCAGCTGTTAAAGGTGCTTCAGAAATGCTGGGAAGGAGGAGGAGAAGTTGTTCAGTACAGGGCCATTGACCTGCAAGAGGCCTGGGGGGACAGAACAGAGAGGAGGAGCTTGGCACTTCTAATTTTTCCCCATGGGTGCTCCAGTCCCAGAGCAGCCTTGGAATCTGTGCCTTTTTTCTAAGGTGTCACTGTCATGAGACACGCTGGCAGGCCTGCCTGCAGGCCTCAGAGAGCAGGGATGGAAGTTTCCTAGCTGTATCACAGCCTGGTGTTCGTGTACCCTGCAAGCACAAACACCAGGTGTTCGCTATCGGACGGCCTTCATCGGCCACAACTCCATATGCTTGCTAGCTGAGAGCTGACTATGGGATAAATAACATGAGCTTGGCAGTCAGCCCCAGGGGAATGTTAAAAGTAGCATTGGGCCTGCTTGGGCACACTCAGTAAACAGCTTACATATAAGATTACTGGGACTCCCGCCCCTAAATGAGTCTCACCCGGAACCCCAACCTTGAGGGGCAACCGGGATTTGCCCATGTGAGAGCCACATCCACTGCGGCTGGGTGCAAGGTAACCGGAACGGGACCTCGATTCTCCCCTCCCCCCACTCCCCCGCAGGCCTGAAGGAACCCTCTAGGTTTGCCCAGTGATGTGTTGGCCTGCCGTCCTCTTTCTGAGTATTTGTGGAGCCACTCCCGACTCGCCCTTTGTCCTATTACGGTGCTGAACTCATTGCATAGCTGCGATAAGCTCCGAGGTAAACAAGCCTGTCTGTGGGAATTTTCTCAAACAGGCAGGTGTTTGTTTTGGGGTTTTTTTCCCCCTCTGCACATAGTTGCCGCTTCTATAATTTTGTGCACAGGCTCTGTATTGTTTACTGTTGCCAACACCCTTTAGACTTCCCGAAGGACCTGGAACTATACAGAGGTGCCTTTTGGACCTGGCCCAGTAGTCCATCCTTTGCTGAGTTGGAGTCCCCAGCAAGCCAAAGGGATGTTGTAAGCCTTCTCTTGCCTTTTCTTTTCATATCACCTGTAATAGCTAATAAACTTTGCATTTATTCGCATTAAGGGTATGTCTACACAGCAAAGTTATTTTGAAATAACTTTACCAGCATCTACACAGCCAAACCGCTATTAAGAAATTAAATCGAAATAGTGGAGGGCTTATTTCGAAATTGGTAAACCTCATTCCATGAGGAATAGCGCCTATTTCGAAATAGGGGGCCTCCAGCCCTACCCAGGGTGCCCTGTGGTGGCCACGCTGGGCACAAGAAAACTCCTCTTTCCCCCACTCCCCGGAGCCCTTAAAGGGGTACACTCTGGCCACAGTGACTTTGCCAGCTCCAAGCCTGCCAGCCCAGAGCCAGTAGTCACTGCACCTGACCCAGTGGCCCCAGCATGAGCCAGGCAGCCAGTGCCAGCCAGCCCTCCACCGCTCCCCAGGGCCAGTCTGCCAGCTCCCAAGAGCCTACCAGGGGCCGGAAAAGGTGAGCGCCTGCCTGGTTCAGTGCGGAGATCAGAGACCTAATTCAGGTTTGGGGGGATGCCTCCAATGTCCATGATCTCCACACTAAATGGAGGAACGCAACCGTCTACAGGCGGATGGCTGCCAGCCTGGCCACCAAAGGCCACATGCGAACCCAGAAGCAGGTTTGCATGAAAATCAAGGAGCTGCAGCAGGTGTATGCCAGGGCCACAGGGGGCAGCTTCCAACCAGGGGCAGACCCAGACTCCTGCCCCTATTTTGATGCCATGGACTGCATCCTGGGGGGCAGGATGGTCCGTGCCCCCCAGCTGGTCATTGACCCTGGGGCAGAGCTTGCTTTCTCCTGCTGCTCCAGCCCCTGCTGCCTCCCCAGCCACCGCTCCTCCTCCCACTCCTTCTCCCCCTCCCACTTCTTCCTTCCCCACCCTCCCTACACTCTCAGGGATGCCGAGGCCCCTGCACCCCCAACCCCGAGCTTCTCCTCCTCCTTCCTCCCCTTGCCTCCCCCTGCCAGATCCCTCCTCCCAGGTTTTCCCCTCCCCTCTCCCACCCTCCCTACTCCGCTCTCCCACCTTCTTTCCCCAGTCTCACCTCAGTTTCATTCTTCCACACCCCAGTTTTGTTCAATAAAGAGGCTTTGTTGTAATGAACACATGTGTCTTTTATTATACTGCAGGGAGGGGGGTTAGGGACGGGTAAGTGGAAGGACATGAGGGAGGAATGAGGCCCCCAGTGGGGCACACCAGGGAGATAGTTACTGTCTGCAGAACGTGCTGCCAGGCTTGCAGCAACACATCCTGGAGAAGCACTGGAGTGCCCAGGGGTGGCTCCGGCTCCATGCTGCAGAGTTCTGTGGTGTCCTGAGTGAGGACAACCAGAGCACGCAGAGAGAAAAAATGCTTTGCTGTCCCTCAGCGAGGTAGGCAAGCAAGCAGGGAAACCTTAGAACCGGCTATCCTGCGGGGGGGGAGGGGGTCCCTTTAAGCACAGGTCTCAGATACCTTGTGTGGCTGCTGCCTGAGGCTAACTCCTGACCTGATGCCCTGCCAGAACCGATTCCGGCCGGCCTTAAATGAGATTCAGCGTCCTATCAGTGTGGACACGCTATTTCAAAATGCATTTTGTGTCTAGACGTGTTATTTCAAAATAATGCTGTAGTGTAGATGTAAGCAGGGGCTGAACTGTTGCTTGCTATCAGCCAGCTAAAAGGAGGGGTGGGTGTGCCCGCTACAATTGTTTAGCTCTGCAAGGTAATTAACTGTTAACTGTTGATATGTAAATACAGCTCAGGAGAGAATACGAGGTGTGGCTATGTAAATCCCATTCAGCCAGGGCTGATGGAGGGTCAGTGTTGAAATGGAATGTGGAGAATTGTAAATAATTTGGGACTGTTGTGGGGGTCACTAATCATGCTACCCCTAAATGTGGGAACTGTAAAACATGCCACCAGTGCTTGCAGGAGAGACACCACCATCATGGTAAGAGGTCTCGAGGAACAAGCCTCCCCCCTTCCAGAGTTGAGTGAACTGAGCTGGGGGGAAGGGTTAAAGGGCTTGAGTCAGCCTGCTTCACACCTGCCAGGTGTGAGCTGTAAGACTGGCCCAACCTGCCCCTTTCCCCCTTTGTTTTAAGGACAGACCTAAAGCAGACTCCCTGAGGAGTCTTTTTCTTTTGCTAGTCCAGTGGAAGCTGGATTCCTTTGCCAGTCCAGCTGGTGGCTAAAGAGCTGAAATCACTGAGAGCTGAAATCACTGGTTTGGCTGAGAGCCAGACCCATTGCAGCCAGTGGAGTGGTGGCACCCAGCAGAGTGGCTGGTGGGAATCACTGGCTGGTGACATAACGTGGCCGGTAGGAGCGGCGGCAGGTGAGGAGCGGCAACCAGTGGTGTGGCGTGGAGCGGCGACCAGCGGCAGGCATGGAGCGGCGACCAGCGGCGTGGCGTTTTGCGGCGGCAGGCGTGGAGCGGCGACGCGCAGCGACCAGCGGCGTGGTGTGGAGTGGTGGCAGGTGTGGAGCGGCGACCAGCAGTGTGGCGTGGAGTGACGGCAGGCGTGGAGCGGCGACCAACGGCGTGGCGCGGCGACAAGCGGCGTGGCGTGGAGTGGTGGCAGGCAAGGAGTGGTGACCAGCAGCGTGGTGCAGAGCAGCGGCAGCAAGCGAGGAGTGGTGGCAGGCGACCAGCGGAGAGTCCGGTGGCGTGGGACGAGACAGCTGGTGGAGCGTGGCGGAGTGTCGTAAGGTGCCCCCTATCTATCCCCCCACCCCCATTTCTACCCAGGTTGGGAGGTGAAACCCTGCAGGTGAACTTTGGGACTCTGGGTGGCACGGACCAGGGACAGGACTTTTGGGGTGTCGGACTCTTTGGGCTTCAGGTGATTCTTGGCTGGGGGGGAGGGCTTAGCTCATGTTTGGGTTATGAACTCTGTGGTGTTTTCCCCAAGTTAATGCTGTATGACTTCTTTCTCTGTTTCATTAAATGTTTCTTTCTTACACTCAGACTCAGTGCTTGTGAGTGGGGAAGCATTACCTCTCAGAGGCACCCAGGGGTGTGTGAATTGGTGGGAGCTCGAGCTGGTTCTGTGTGAGATGGACCCCAAGATATTGAACCCAGCCCTGGTTACTACCAGGCCTACCCGGCAGAAGGGTTACATAGACATACCCTAAGTGATTTGTGTCATCTTGGTTACCCTCCGAACCTGTGAGCAGAGTCAGGCTGGCCCAGCCTCTGAAGTAAAACAATCACATCCTGGGTATCCAGGGTTACTAGGCATTTTCAAAAATCCTGAGACTACTGCACTAAGTGGACTTACGGTGACTTTTGTAAAGTGGTTTTGCTATTTTAAAAATGTCAACATCTAAAGAGAATCTCCCCAGCAAAGTATAACATAGGAAGAAGGGGTATATTTTTAATATTGAGGATAATTAACTGTTGCAATGACTTACGACGGGTTATGGTTAATTCTCCATCTCTGGCAATTTTTAAATCAAACTTAGTTGGCTTCATAAGAAAGAGAGATGCTGAAGTTGAAACAGGAAATTGTATAGCCTGTGTTATAGAGGAGGTAAGGCTAGATTATCACTGTGATTCTTTTTGACCTTATGATCCATGAATCTATATTTTCATGATTTATGAATAACTTCAAAAGACATGTTGAAATATTTAAAGTTGGCTCATTAGCACTGCTGAATATGCAAGATGATTTCATTGAAGTCAATGCAGTTGTGGATATACATGCAAGGAAAGGAGATGAGGGTGGGTCCTATGATAGGGGCTAGCTCTACCAGTGATACTGCCTAGTAGCTAGGTCCCTCGGTCTCTCCCCAATCTCTAGCATCCCCTGATAACGGTCACTCTGGTGCAGTGGAAATCTCTTTTCCAGTAGATAGTAACTCAGCCCTTTATCCACATCACCATTGCAGTCCTCCCCTTTCCAGGGTAACAGAGCCAAACTATCATGCCCCAAAAGGAGTTTCTGGCTCAACTCCACCCTTTACTTCCCTTCTCTCAGGGAAGGGGGGATTTGCTTCTTTCACTGTTGGCTGATGGAGGAGCTCAGCCCCTCCCTCTCTACCAGGCTCTGACCATGGGCCCTAGGAATAGCTGCAATATCAGGCACCCTGGAGTGCCCCAAAACTACCTCTCTGAGCCATTTCCTATCACTTGCTTTCTCAATCCAGGGCATGATCACAGTCTCACAAACAATCCAAGGGAAAAAATAGAGCAAAAGGGTTCCTTGATTCTTAAGTACAAGGTAACCAGGGTAGCTGCTGCTTACGAAGCCTCTTCCCTACAGCAGGGACTCCACCCTTATCCAGGAGCTCTTGGGCTGTGTCCATTGTTCTATTCTTTCTGTTGTTCTTCCCTTTCTGTGCTGTCCTTTGAACTTGTCCTACAGCTGGAGCATACTCAGTCTCCCGGGGGCGTGGGGGTACATGACCTGCTCCTTAACACATTCTATCCCAATGTGGGTTTATATATCCTATTACAAGACCCTAGAAGTATAACAAGGTCTATCAACACTTAAGGACACAGACCTTATCTACCCTAATAAGCAAAGTGTCCATACTAGCATAGGGATGTAATAGTGTAGTTGATTAACTCATTAACTGATAAGCAAAAGCTTATATGTTAATGCTATAAACTGCACACATCCTCCCCTTCCCCCTTGCTAGTAAATTTTTTAGCAAGCTATCCAGAAGCCTGGTTCAGTGCTGGCTCATGCTGGGTCCAGGACCTACCCCCGCTGTGGCTCTGCATTTAAAGTGTATTAGGAACCAGGTGGGCAGGCATTCCAGCTCAGCTCTGGCTCATGCTGGGTCTGGGAGCTCAGACCCCTCCCCCTGGACATATGCTGCTGCCACCCCACACTGTTGCCTCTGTATTAGAGGCAGATAGTTTTTAAACTGGCTCCCCTTGCGGATCAGAGGCAGTTACACGCTGATATAGAAGCAGCAGCGTGGAGTGGCAGGGGGCTTCTCAGGAGTGGGGCTGGAGCAGACCCCCAGGCCTCACCCCCAGGGACTATAGAATAGTCGAGTAACTGACAAGAATTTGTGAGGTTAATCGACTATTCAATTAACTGATACTTAATCTCCCTACACTAGCAAGCCTGCTATTTCAAAATAATGGGCGGGTTATTTCAAAATCTGTACTCCTGCTTTCCTCAGGGAATAATGCTTATTTCAAAATGGTTATTTCAAAATAGCATTAGTGTGGATGCTTAGCTGCTGCTATTTTGAAATAACTACTTCTCAGAATAATTCAAAGTAATTACTCCCCAGTGCTTCCTGGGGCTCTAAGTCAAAGTAACGTGTCCACATTAAGGGACCCTGCCTCCGACTAATTTCAAGGCTCCTCCATTGTGGGGACATGCTATTTTGATTTTGTTATTTTTGCAATTATTTTGAATTCAATTATTTCAAAATTATTTTCCAGTGTAGACATGCCCGCAGTGTTATTTCAGCTTAGGGTTAATTACTTAGCTGATTAAATGTCTTAAATACAGCATTTCTCACTATAACATGCTATTTTTTATTTTTATTTTATTTTATTTTTTTGCCATCCTTATAGCTTAATCCAGCATTTCAGTAAAACTTTATGGAGCCCAAGAGCCTTGCTCTTTGAGAAGAGCTATATCCCATCATTAAAATCTGAAAGATTTTTCATGTTTGAGAACTTTCATTATCATGCTAATAAGAAGATATACACCCTTAATAACTTGAGGGGCAGATGGGGCTAGCTAGCACTTTATCTCTAAAATCATCAAAGAAAATTTCCAGTACTGTATTTGATTGTATCTATTTTGCTGCACTATTGGTATGTCACTTGCCCTGATCCTACAAACAATGAAGCCTGTGATTAATACTTTCCTCATCTGAAAAATTCCATTGACTTCTATGAAACTAGCCATGTAGTAAAGTTATACTCTAGATTAAGCATGAATATTAAATAATAATGGCAAAGCTATTAAGTTATGATACAGTGGTCTAAATTATGTAGTTCCAAATGATAAGAAAACTATCAGAGAAGCTAATATTAATGAGGAATGTACAGAAACAATATTGGCTGTATCTACATTGGCACCCCTTTCCGGAAAAGGGATGCTAATGAGACACTTCGGAATTGCAAATCCGCGGGGGATTTAAATATCCCCCGCGGCATTTGCATGAACATGGCTGCCGCTTTTTTCCGGCTCGGGGTTTTGCGGGCGAAAAGCGCCAGTCTAGATGTGATCTTGCGGAAAATAAACCCTTTTCCGGAAGATCTCTTATTCCTACTTCAAGTACTTATTCCTTATTCAAGGAATCTCTTATTCCTTATTCAAGTAGGAATAAGAGATCTTCCGGAAAAGGGTTTATTTTCCGCAAGATCACGTCTAGACTGGCGCTACCGCAAAACCCCGAGCCGGAAAAAGCGGCAGATGTTCATAAATGCCGGGGATATTTAAATCCCCCGCGGATTTGCAATTCCGAAGTGTCTCATTAGCATCCCTTTTCCGGAAAGGGGTGCCAATGTAGACACAGCCTATTATGTTTTCAATATAAAGTTAATTGTGATTGTAAGAGAATAAGCAGATAAGAACAAAAGAATGGCCATATTGAGTCAGACCAAAGGTCTATCTATCCCAGCATCCTGTCTTCTGACAGTGGTCAATGCCAGATGCCCCAGAGGGAGTGAACAGAAACAGGTAATTAACAAGTAATCCCTCTCTTGTCACCCATTTCCAGCCCCTGACAAAGAGATGCTGGGGACATCATTCTTACCCATTCTGGCTAATAAGTGTTGAAATGAGGAGCAATGCTAGAGAGATTTTTTTTTTATTTGTGGTTAGAAGCACTTCTGACATTTAAGCTGTGGATTTGCAGAGAGGGGATTCCACAGCAAATGTCTCATAATTTGAATCTCTGTTCCTTGAAGGCAAAACTAATTAAAAATAAAAGCTTTGTGGGCTGAAGGTTGGTAAACACTGGGCAGCAAAGGATTATTATTAGTCACGACTTTCCCTGGTGTCTTCTAGTTTGTTCATTGAGAAAAAGCGGAACACCAACTTTCAGGAAGCATTATTCATTTTGTTACATACACGCAACATTTAACTTGAACTGCCCATATTCATGGCTGGGCACCAAGGTTCACACAGTCCTTATAAATCATCTCATTTGTCTATTATTGCCCTTATGGGTAAATCAAATGTTCAGTGGTAGACAGCAGCAACTAAAACCAGGAAAAGCCAAAGGCAAGGAGGAGGAGGAGGAGGAGAGACAACCATTATACAAAACAGAATAACTTTCAAGCAAAATGTCATCAACCATTCAGTTGCTACATTAAAAATAAAACAAAGACACTGCATGCAGTGTGTGATCAGAATGTAACAAGGGAGGCATTTCCACAACAAAGACTTCATATCAGTACATTTTGTAGGAATACTGGATCCTATAGTGGGTTTTTTACTTCTTTGGAGATAGGGGGATAAATCTATTGGTACCCTAAAGAATTTTCCCAGGAAGTGAAATTCTCTCCTTTCCAATCACTATACAGTTTGAACCTCTGTGGTCCAGAACTCTCTGGTCCAGCAACAACCATGGTCTGGCAGGATCACGAATGTTGCTGGACAAGAGAGCCCCAGCACAAAGGCTGGGAACAGAACTGGCCAGTGGGGCAGTGGAGCCCACAGCCAACTGGGCTGGGAAGCCGGCAGGGGTGCTGGAGTCTGCTGCTGGTGGGGCTGTGAAGCCAGCAGGGCCACCGGAGTCTGTGAGGCAGGGGGGCCACTGAGCTTGCAGATGGTGGGCCAGGAAGCGGAGAGAGACTGCAGAGCCCACAGCTGGCAGGGCAGTGAGCATCAGCAGAGATGGCAAGGCTGCAAGTGCTTACAGGGCCACCTCCAGAGCTCCCAGGGCTGCTGGGGCCACTGGAGCTCCAAGGGCCATAGGGCTGCCATAGCCAGAGGGCTGAGGGCAGTGGTGCCAGATATCTGGGGAGAGGAGCTCAGTGAAGAGGCTGGTGCCAGCCCCTCCCCTCACCTCCCCCTATCCCAATTTTCCCTGGTCCAGCAAGCTCCCTTGTTCAGGACCGGTCAGATGCTGAGGGAGCCGGACCAGAGAGTTCCAACCTCTAGTATTATAAAAGTTGGTGGGGGGAGGCAAACCTATTATGCTGTCTTTTAACTTTCACTGCCAATGCAAGATTGTTCAGTGTTGTGTTATTCAGTGTTTTAGTTTTAAATGACTGAAGTAATAACACTAATAGAAAGGATTCAGCTTACCTAGAGAGGGCAGGCAATGCTTCCACCAGGACATTCACTTCAGAATTACTCCAGAAAAGAGCAGCTCTGTGTTCTTTGAGGAGATCTTTGGCTGGAGAACCCTGATTCTGTCTCTGGCCAATGCTATCCACTTCTGAGGCCTTTAAAAGCCTTCCCATTGTTCCTTCCACGACTGACATGTGTTGGTTGATTTTCACTTCTATAAACTCCCCTTGGCAGACTTTCTGAGATCATGAATTCTGTGCTCTGGTTTATGCCAGTAGTGCCAGTGTTTATTAATTGTGAATGGAAACCTGTTAGTTTGAGCTAACTCTTTAATCCTCTTCACTAACTCATTATTTAACTGTAAAACTTTCACTGGAAGGCAATAAATGGGATCTATTTGTACAACTGCCTCATTAATCTGCTCCTTGGCAAGTCTCTGAGTGTTAGAGCATCCACCTACATTTAGTTTTCACAACCTCAGTGTAGCAAATCATGATCATAAAATCAAACATATAGTTTCCCTCAAAATTGTTAAAGTGGCATCACGTCAATTTCAAACTTTCCTAAACTCATTTTATTTAATAATAAGATTACAAACCTGAAATCTGTTTAGATATTTGTGCCAAATACTCAAAATATTAGCCTGAACATATTCATAATCCTACTGTGAGTAACTTAATTATAGGGAAGTAAAATTTTTAGAGAAAAATCTTTAGGATGAGCAAAGTGCTTCATCTAGTGTTAAAAACGTATCCTCAAAGAAAGAGATACAGTACATGTTGTTCTAAATAAAATGTATCATCTTTGTTCCATTTAAAAATAATTGAGAATCTTCGTTAAAATGCATCAGTAATAGTTACTCTGTACAATTGTCCATGCACACTACCTAGATATTATGATCAAATTATTTATGTAAGTGAAATCCAAGTATAGTGCTTGACACAAATAGTTTTCCGATGAATAGAAACAAACAAGATAAGGTTGAAGTGGGCTCCCATTATAACTCTCACTCTCAACACTCACCATAACTTCTCCCAAAAGAAATTACTCCCTCTTAGCCATGACATCAGAGGGTAAATTTCTTGGAAAGTTCTTAGAAAGAGGGTTTTAAAGCTACAGGAACAGTTCCTCAATTAGAGGAAGTCAGAATAGCTACACTGAATTCAGTGGAACATTGTCAATATGTGCGGAAGATTTTACCTATGGTGCTTCAAGTTTCCCTGGTATTGGCTTTGCAATAGTGCACAGTGTCCAGGTCCACCAAATGTCTGAAGGTTCTCAGAAGCAAATCATATATGCTACACTTGAGCTATGCCTACTATAGGAGCTTGGGGTGAACAAAAATCATGTAGCTGCAACACTCACCCATGCTGAGTGGAAAACCTCTTCTATTATAATCCTGTGAGCTCTTATGTGTTCATGAGCAGTGGAATCACACCTTTAGCATGAAGTGTAGACATAGCCTTATGGGTAAGCACTGAAGGTGCTTCAGTTGCGAGGCATTAGGGGGTACATTGACTGCAAAAATATAGGAGTGATTCTCAGAGTTTGGGTTGAGTGACTCAGGCTCAGGCTATGGGGCTGAAAATAGAAGTGTAGATGCTTCTGCTTGGGCTGGAGGGCAGGCTCTGAGCCCCATCCCTCTTGCCAGGTTTCAGAGGCCAGGCTCCAGCCTGAATGGGAAGGTCTGCACTATTATTCTGAGCCAAAGTCAGTTGACTCAGGATCTGAGGCTCACTGCTTAGGAAGTGGGATTGACTGGCAGGAAAAACAACAGATTTAAATACCCCAGATACAGTGACTCAAGCAGTGATATTTTAACCTAGTGATTCCTAACTGGGGGGGCAGTTGAATAGAGGTTGGGACTCTTCGAGCCTTGTCTTTTTCAGTCCATTCTACTTCTAAAAGGCAGCTAGGTAACTTGCAGGTTACCTAGTAAAGATCGGTACATGGTGTGTCTTTGTGGGGCCTTCTCTGCGTTATCCCCTTATTGCTGTGGCAGTACTTCCAGCACAGCTCCTGGCAGCAGGGTGCTCCAACCAGCATAGTGCCTAAGTTAAAAATCTCAGCATGGTTCCTGACCGTGTATGATTTTCATTTATGATGATACTTGTTCTTTCTCCTCAGGGGGAACCTCCAGTCAGAGCACACGGACCATTTCTAATCTTGAATATCTAGGGCATTTTGTCTACAACCATCTTCTTTGGGTTCCTGTCTCTTTAAAAGCCTGAGTTAGCTACTTTTTCTCTGTACTTGCTACAGACCTGCACTGAATGCAGTCTTGGTCATTCTTAGCCTGTTCCATATGTGGCTCTGCAGCTTCTGCACCCTTCATTAACTTCCTGCTGAGGACACTTCTCCTTAGGTTTCTTACTCTGCTCCTAGCCCTCCATGCACCCAATTCCAGCCTGCTCCCAATTCAGCATGAAGTTCCTCTAGCCAGTCTCCACTTCCAGCTTCTCTGCTCTGCTTCCCATGAGTCTTCTGCACTCCCTCCTGCTCCAGCCAATGCCTTCCTAGACAGAGATCACTCCCCAGATGAGGCTCTTTCCAAGAATGTCTGCATCCTTCTGGTATTGGCCAGGGATGGTAATGTGCCTCTGTGTCCATCCTGGAGGGAATTAGGTCAGCAGGGAAGGGGTTGATGGGAATAGTACTTTCTTGCTCAACAGATTCATCACAGCTTGTTGAAACTTGCGCTAACTTTTTGAGTCATCATCATATATCCCATATGACCAGCCTAAAGTCTCTGGATTATTTCATTTGCCTCACAGAGAACTACCTTTTAGTTTTTCTCCATTATAGTTCCAAAGACAACACTTGAAGAGGGCAGAGTAAAGGTTGAATTGTTAATCGGATAAGTGCTTTCATTTTGATAGATTCCAAGGCTAGAAGGGACCAGTGTTATGATCTATTTTGACCTCTTGTATAACATGGGCCATAGAACTTCTACAATTATTCCCATGGCATCACTTTTAGAAAATAATATCCAATCTTGATTTAAAAATTGCCAGTGATACAGCAACCACCATGATACCTGGTAAATTGTTAAACAAATATGCCTTGTGTCCAGTCTGAATTTGTCTAGCTTCAGTTTCCAGCTATGGGATTATATTATACCTTTCTCTGCAAGACTGTAGACTCTACTATCAATTATCTGTATCTGTAGGTACTTAAGACTGTAATCAAGCCACCCCCTTAACATTCTCTGTTTAAGCTGAAGAGACTGAGTTCCTTAACTACCACTTTAAGGCATTTTGTATTTTCTGATTTTCATCTCTTTACATTTTGCTACGTGCCACATTCTGGGGTCCAAGGTAGATACGGACCACCTTAACTCTTCATTACTGAAGTTTATGGATTAATATTAAATATCGTTGCATATACAGATTTGCAAGGTTTGTATACTTAAATCTACACCTCTGTATAATAAACACAAATCATAACATCAAAGAGATCACTCATTCACTAAAACAGCCTTTTGCTTTGCCAATGCAGTATTTTATGAAAAATAGAGGAAATTCTCTAAGTGGACAATCCCATTTATGATGACCCCACTTGCCTCCCCCCTCCTCCAAAACAAACCTGCTGAACACCCCATTGAACATTTTTAACACCCCAACATGGGAACTCTACATGCGAGAGCTCTGCCCTCTACCCAAATCCATCAGGACTCTGCCTTTGCACCCATGGTGCTTGTGCCCTTTGTCTGGTTAAACACATTGCACACAACCATCCTGCCTCTACACATTTAAAAGCAAATTATCCCCAGCATTAAGTTCCAGATCCCTTCTTCATCAGGCTCCCCCATCGTACACCCCAGATGTCTAGGATCCAGAATCCTCACAGAGATGCAGCTCTAGTGCCCAGCAATTCTCTAGGTATGATCTGGCAAAATGGACTGTAGCTGCTTCCCTTGATTTAGTGCCACCTTCTGCTCTTTCTGCAATCTCAGAACCAGCTATCGAGCTCTCTCTATCTCACCTTCCTTCTTCATAGACCCTTACAGTTCCCCTCAATCAGAAGGCAATTGCTTGACTACTCTTCCCTGCCTTATAAAGCCCAGGTACCTTCCTTTCCAATCAATCAGGAGCAACCTCCTAGCTGCCTTCCTGTTCAGTCAATTGGGCCCTATAATAGAGCAATAAGCTGTTCTTTTGCCCCCTCCCCCTTTTCAAGCCCTCAAGTAGGGGCTGTGTCTGGGGGTTGGAAGGGCATGTCAAGGACAGGGCCAAGGCCACAGCACATAGTAAGATCAAGATTGACATACGGCAGCGCAAGAACACTGGCATAAGTTATGTAACCACTCAGAGCAGACTAACTTCTTCTCTTGGAGACAACTCAAGCATCAAGAACAATCCAGAATCCAGGAGACTACCAAAGGGCCTGAAAGCCACCACACATGCCTACGCCTGGGTTATAAGGTCTTTAGTGTGCCTCTTAAAACTAAGCACAGCTTTAAATGTTGAGCTGCCCTCTCTTAGAATCATAGAATCATAGAACCATAGAGCTGGAAGAGACCTCAGAAGGTCATCAAGTCCAGCCCCCTGCTCTAGGCAGGACCAATCCCAACTAAATCAACCCAGCCAGGGCTTGGTCAAACCGAGACTTAAACACCTCTAGGGACGGAGACTCCACTACTTCCCTAGGTAACCCATTCCAGTGCTTCACTACCCTCCTAGTGAAATAGTTTTTCCTAATATCCAACCTGGACCTCTCCCACCACAACTTGAGACCATTGCTCCTTGTTCTGCCATCTGTCACTACTGAGAACAGCCTCTCTCCATCCTCTTTGGAACCTCCCTTCAGGAAGTTGAAGGCTGCTATCAAATCCCCCCTCACTCTTTTCTTCTGCAGACTAAACAGACCCAACTCCCTCAGCCTCTCCTCATAAGTCAGATGCTCCAGCCCCCTAATCATTTTGGTTGCCCTCCGCTGGACCCTCTCCAATGCGTCCACATCCTTTTTGTAGTGGGGGGCCCAGAACTGGACACAATACTCCAGATGTGGCCTCACCAGAGCCGAATAAAGGGGAATAATGACATCTCTGGATCTGCTGGCAATGCTCCTCTTAATACAACCTAATATGCCATTAGCCTTCTTGGCTACAAGGGCACACTGTTGACTCATATCCAGCTTCTCATCCACTGTAACCCCAGGTCCTTTCTGCAGAACTACTACTTAACTGGTTGGTCCCCAGCTTGTAACTATGCTTGGGATTCTTCCGTCCCAAGTGCAGGACTCTGCACTTGTCCTTGTTGAACTTCATCAGATTTCTTGTGGCCCAATCCTCCAATTTGTCTAAGTCACTCTGGACCCTATCTCTGCCCTCAAGCGTATCTACCTCTCCCCCTAGCTTAGTGTGATCCGCAAACTTGCTGAGGGTGCAATCCATCCTCATCCAGGTCATTAATAAAGATATTGAACAAAACCGGTCCTAGAACCGAACCTTGGGGCACTCTGCTAGAAACCGACCGCCATCCTGACATCGAGCCGTTGATCACTACCTGCTGGGCCCGGCCTTCTAGCCATCTTTCTATCCATCTTACCATCCATTTATCCAATCCACATTCCCTTAACTTGCTGGCAAGAATATTGTGGGAGACCGTATCAAAAGCCTTGCTAAAGTCAAGGTATATCACATCCACTGACCTACCGAAGTCCACAGAGCCAGTTACCTCATCATAGAATCTAATCAGATTGGTCAGGCACAACTTGCCCTTTGTGAATCCATGCTGACTATTCCTAATCACTTTCCTCTCTTCCAAGTGCCTCAAAATGGATTCCTTAAGGATCCCTTCCATGATTTTTCCAGGAACCGAGGTAAGACTGACCGCCTATAGTTCCTGGATCTTCCTTCTTCCCTTTTTGAAGATGGGTACTACATTTGCCTTTTCCAATCATCTGGGATTTCTCCCGATCTCCACGACTTTTCAAAGATAATGGCCAAAGGCCTCAATGACATTTGCCAACTCCCTCGGTACCCTCGGATGCATTAAGTCCGGACCCATGGATTTGTGTACGTTTAGCTTTTCTAAATAGTTCCTAACCTGTTCTTTACCCACCACGGGCTGTCCATCTTCATCCCCTCTTGTGTCACTTAGCGCAGAAGTCCAGGAGCCGACCTTGTCCGTGAATACAGAGGCAAAGAAAGCATTGAGTACTTCAGCTTTCCCCACATCATCTGTCACTAGGTTACCTTCTTCATACAGTAGGGGCCGCACACCCTCTCTGATCACCTTCTTCTTGTTAACATGCCTGTAGAAACCTTTCTTGTTATCCTTCACATCCTTAGCCAGTTGCAATTCCATTTGCGCTTTCGCCTTCCTGATAAACCCCCGGCATTCTCGAGCTATACATTTAAACCCTTCCCTGGTCATTTGTCCAAGTTTCCACTTTTTGTAAGCTTCCTTTTGTGCTTAAGTTCACCAAGGATTTCCCCGTAAGCCAATCTGGTCTCCTACCATGTTTGCGTCTCTTGCTACGCTGGCCGGGATGGTTTCTTTCTGTGCCTTCAATAAGGCTTCTTTAAAATACTGCCAGCTGTCCTGGACTCCTTTCCCTTCATGTTAGCATCCCAGGGATTCTGCCCATCAGATCTCTGAGGAGTCAAAATCTGCTTTTTAAAGTCCAAGGTGTGTATTTTACTACTCTCTTTCTTCCTTTGGTCAGGATCCTGAAATCTACCATCTCATGATCACTGCTTCCCAGGTTGTCACCCACCTCCACTTCCCCTATTAGTTCCTCCCTGTTTGTGAGCAGAAGGTCAAGCTGCACACTGCCCCATGTCGGATCCTTCAGCACTTGCATCTAGAAGTTATCCCCAACATTCTCCAAAAACTTCCTGGATTGCCTGTGTACTGCCATATTGGTTTCCCAACAGATGTCAGGGTGATTAAAGTCCCCCACGAGAACCAGGGCCTGCGATCCGGAAGCTTCTCTCAGTTGTCCGAAGAAATCCTCATCTACCTCATCCACCTGATTCAGTGGCCTGTTGCAGACACCAACCACAACATCACTGCTGTTGTTTGCTCCTTTAAACTTAACCCATAGACTCTCAACAGGTTTTTCTCCCTCTTTATACTGGAGTTCAGAGCAATCATAGTGCTCTCTTACATATAGCGCAACTCCTCCTCCTTTTCTCCCCTGCCTGTTCTTCCTGAACAGTCTATACCCTTCCATGACAGTGCTCCAGTCATGCAAGTCATCCCACCACGTCTCTGTTATCCCAATTAAATCATATTTCTTGGACTGGGCCAGGGCCTCCAGTTCTTCCTGTTTGTTGCCCAGGCTTCTTGCATTAGTGTACAAACACCTCAGGTAACCAGTTGATCACCCTATCTTCTCCATTCGAATCAGGGGTCCTCCTTTCTTGCTCGTTCCTCTCTGCATTTCTTCCTGGTATCCGACTTTCCCACTCTCTCCTCAAGGTTTTGGTCACCGTCCCCCGACGAACCTAGTTTAAAGCCCTCCTCGCTAGGTTTGCAAGCCTGCCCGCAAAGATGCTCCTTCCTCTCTTCGTTAGGTGGATCCCATCTCTTCCTAACAATCCTCGTGCCTGGGAACAGAGTCCCATGGTCGAAGAAAACAAAGCCCTCTGCGACACCACCTGCGCAACCACGCATTTACGTCCTCAAGTCCTTTCCCTTGAACAGGGAGGATGGACGAGAACACCACTTGCGCTCCGAATTCTTGGATCCTTCTTCCCAGCACTACATAAACTGCAGTAACCTGCTCAAGGTCATTCTTGGCCGTATCGTTAGTTCCCACGTGGAGAAGCAGGAAGGGATAGCGATCCGAAGGTTTGATCAGTTTGGTAAGCCTCTGTCACATCCTGAATGCGAGCTCCCGGTAAGCAGCACACCTCTCGAGATTCCAGGTCCGGACGGCAGAGGGATGGCTCAGTCCCTTTTAGGAGGGAGTCCCCGACCACCACCACCCATCGTTTTCTTTTGGGGGTGGTGGCCGTGGAACCCCCATTCCTAGGACTATGCATCCCATGCCTTCCAGTAGATGGTGTTCCCTTCCGATTTCTTCCTTGTGCGGTCCCTTCCAAAGCATTCAGCACTGCAGAGCCTGTGGAGAGAGCCTGAAAGCGATTACTTACCTCTATAGCATTGGGGGATTCCCATGCTGGCCTTTTCCCTTCTAGAAGTTACATGCTGCCAGTTCTCTTCCTGGTCCCGCACTGCCCTCTCTGGCTCTTCCGCCTGCCGTGCTTGAAAGATTAAACGCTGCCTTCTATCGAGGAAGTCTTCATCCTCTGATCGAGCGTAGGGTCGACACTCTGGGCCTCCAGCCCTAATTTTTCTTCCAAAATGGCGACCAGCTTGCACTTAGTGCAGATGAAATCCATTCTTTCTTCCGGGAGGAAGACAAACATGGCACACTCCGTGCAGGTAACAACAGCAGAACCATCACCATCCATCCCTGCTGTCCTGTTCGCAAGCTTGTCAGGGGGGCTGACAGACTTATCAGGTCCCTGGATAAGGTGGGGAGGTGGCTCCATGCTCCCAGAAGAGGCAGTGCCTCATGTGGAAGGGACAGGGCTGGGGGCAGCCATCCCTCAGCACTGCCCAGAGTGAACCATGCTTGCCACTCTATCCATAGCCAGCCCTGAATGCTTCCCGGAGTGTGCCATAGGGCACTCTGAAAGTGGTTTATTGGGTCCAGGGCCCCAGCCACCACCTGTCCTGTGTTAGCAGCAGCAACAGCTGGGAGCCCCAAGCCCTTTTGAATTACAGGGTATTGGGGCAACTGCCTTCTTTGCTGTCCCTCCCCACCCGACACTGACAGACCTGATCCAGGTTATCTACTACTACCTATATACAATATCATGTTCATTCATACAGGTTGAACCTCTCTAGTCTGGCACCCTTGGGACCTGACCAGTGCCAAACCAGAGAGTTTACCAGACAATAGGAGGTCAATATTGTCTAGCAGCATTACCAACACTTCCACTGCTTACAGGGCTCTTAGAAGACATGTAGGGGTGAAATAGAGCCAAATAACAGCACAGAACACTAGAGCCAGGACTAGTGGTTGTAAACAAACTTTATGGGACCATGGGAAACTTGGCCACCCCTATGATAAGCAGACATCCCTCTAACTAAAATCATGCCGGACCATAGATGTTGCTGGACGAGAAAGTGACAGACTAGAGAGGCTCAACCGGTAGTTGTTAAATTGAAAATCCACTATTCAGTAGATTGCAGAGAGCTGTCTAGTATTGAGTTCATCTTATTTATAATATAAATACATTTAATAACATTTTTCAGTGCTTGTGTAAAATTAACTCACTCTGTGTACAGAGGTATGTGGCAAACAAGAGCCATGAGTAGGGGCTAACCTTTAAATCTACTGTCCTAACAGCTAAGGGTTATGACGTTAGCCCTTAATGCAGTCATGTGAAGGTCAAGGAAATTCAGCTGTACTTCTTAATGTACTGTAAATACTATAGAAACAGTGTTTGCATAAATGTTAAATTTGAAAATTAGTCTTTTTGGTGTGTCCCTTTAACGCCTGAAAAACTCAGTTTCCTTCCATTTTGAGCATATATGAATGATCCTAGTGACTAATAAAGGTTGAACAGTATGAGTCTGAAATCCAGGACTCTCTGGTCCAGCAACATCCATGGTCCAGCGGGGCCACGGATGTTGTTTGACCAAAGAGCACCAGAAGTGGCAGTGAGAGACAAAATGGGAGCTGGGGAGTTCAACCTGGACCAACAGCGGCTGTGCCAGACAGTGGATGGGGAGCCCTTGATGTGGCAGGGCCCCCCCCAATGTCAACGGGGCCAGGCGGCTGGGGGGTCCCAGCCCTATCTGAGGAACCTCTGGCTGCAGAGGGGCTTCTGGCAGTGAGGCGCCAGGACAGGGAACCTCCAGCAGCAGCAGGGCCAGAGGTAGCCAGGCAGCCCTTGCCAGAACCCGAGGAAAGGCCGTTGGGGCCAGGGTGACTGGACAGCACCAGCTGAGAGCACCCTGGCTGAAGCGGGGCTGTCAGAGGGACCCCAGGGAACCCCAGGGCTGGCCCTATCAGAGGACTTGTGGAACATCCTGTAGCAGCAGTGTTCAGCAGCCACACGGTCCCAGCTGGGAGCCCCAGGGGATGCTGAGGCAGCCTTCAGGCAGCAGTGTGAGGAGCCTCTGCCAGGCCAGCATTAGAGAGGTCAGCACAGGGCCAGGAGCCCCAAGGAGAGGAGCCCAGGAGGGTGCAGCCTGCAGGCAAGAACTAACCTCCCCTGGTCCGGAAAACTCCCTGGTTCAGGACACCTCAGGTTCAGGGAGGTCCAGCTTGTACAACCAAC
The DNA here is from genome assembly GCA_019425775.1 of Rafetus swinhoei. Lineage (NCBI taxonomy): Eukaryota > Metazoa > Chordata > Testudines > Trionychidae > Rafetus > Rafetus swinhoei. The sequence goes on from CM033449.1 coordinate 48,019,366, forward strand.
CAAAGGCATAGAACATATTTTACAATTTAAAAACTATAGGATATATACATCCACATCTACATCCTAGGACTATGAACTGTGAAAATATGTTCTTAAAATATTTATTCATACAAACCGAAAAGTAATTTTATTTACATGGAATAAAAACATATACAGGCATATGTAGGTGTGGAAAACTGCTGTTACGTATTACAAATAAAAATAAAAGTGAGCATGTGAATAAGGTAGAGAAAGAACATGAATACACCCATTTCCAATGGTCTTTCACAACAGCTGAAGTAATATAGATTTTCTTACTCACATTCTTGAGCATAATGAGATCTCAATTTTGCCCTCCATATACTTTAATATAAGCCTCTCTCTCTCTATGTTTGACATTTACTTGTTTTTCTCAATATAAGTTTGCAGTTGCTAAAGAAAGCAGCAGATTTTCAGTATAATAAGTCTTTTAAAGATTTTAGAATTACTGCCCAGAAAATTTGGAAATTAGGGAAAATATCTGGTTCCACTTTTTATTTAGCTGTGACAGTTTTATTAGTTTCCCAGGCTTGAAGATGAGCTCTGCGCAGCAAAAAACTTTCCACCAATAGAAGTTGATCCAATAAAAGATATTACCTCATCCACCTTGTCCCTGCTAGGAAATTTTACATTAGATCCAATTCTCCATTGCACAGCATTTTGCAAAGTCACTTATACTGGTTCAAACAGCATGTAAAAAACACAACCATTCTGGTTTGGTAGTATTGTACACCCACGTACAATAGTGTAAATGAATACATGTGGCTCAATAGAGAATCATACCCATTGTCTCTGACACATATATGTAAAATTCTGAGATTAATGTATGCCCTTCCCCACTCTCTCAGTCTGCTTTGTTGGGTAGTCAGTCTTGATACTATCTACATTTTCTTAGATAAAACAAAAATTCATATTATCGATGCGAAAATTAATGGAATTTTAGAATTTTCTGTGTCTATGTTTATTAGGAGGGCTGATACCTCATGAATGTATGCATATTAATGCAAATATGATCAGTATTAAACCAGGTAACCTCTAGCAGAACAAGATATATGCAGAATAGCATGCCTTTGTTTGGAAATCTGAATGGTGCCATTTTTTTTTCACTCTCTTCACAGCAATTCCCAGCCCAAATAGATCTCCACTTGAATCTTTACTTTTGTTGTAACTGCTCAGTCTATAAAGGATTCACCTTGGAACAAACACATTTGGGACAGCCATGCTCCTTTGTGACTACTGCTCTACAAAGAAACTAGAGACTGAAAAAGACTTGCTAGGTCATGGAGCCCCCACCTTGCCAGTGCAGGCTTCTGCACTTTCTTTATGTTTTCCAGCATTTTATCCAATATAGCAAGGGTGGGAAACCTTTTTTGGGTCAGGGGCCACTGACCCACAGAAAAATCAGTTGATAGGTGCACAGAAGTGAGAAACAACAACAACAAAAAACTCCACCCCTCATCAGCATGGCCTCCCCAATGCTAGGGGAAGCCCCAGCCTCAGGGGCCAGATCCAAGCACCAAGCCTTAGGTTCCCCACCCCCGCAATATAGGTTTGACAAAAGGAAACTATTTCACAAGTCAGTTTCTGTTTTTTCATAGAGAACCACATGGGGTGAATATTGTACCTGTTCCATTTCCTGTGCACTATGGGGGGGCCTAGACTCTCAGAAAACATCTTAATTTGGTTCCTACATTATTTGTGTACTTTGCTTTTCAACCCTATTGATGTTGTGCCCCTTTGTACTAGTTTAAGTATTTCCCTTTTCTCCTTTGTGTGTTGGAGCAGGGAAGTCTACAAATCTTGAAAATAAACACAATCGCTATTTAGCTGGGCAATGCATATAATAGATTCTCCTCTTTTAATCTGCCCATGTAAAGGAAATTCTCCACCCACCTTGTAATTTTTATTGCTTTCCTCAGAATTCTCTCCAATATGTCTGCATCTATCATGCAATATGGTACTTAGCACATTCACTCATGGTATGCTCAGGGTTAATGCGCCAGAAAAGCTCAAGGTGGCATTAGGCTCAAATCATGCTGTTTCCATGGCTTCAGTAAGTCTATGGCTTGTGTAGGACCTTCTTGGTTAAATCCATATTAAGTTTCCAATGACTACTCATGGAGATGTACTTGCTGTCGACTCACATTAGCTTCAGTGTGGATAGGCCTCAAAGGCTACAATATCAAAAATGCACATTTGCCATCAGAGTGATGTTTAAGACCGTGATATCGCACAAAGGTGTCAGTCAGGTTTAAGCCTCACCATGATAGGCATTTCCCTGACACACATTGTATTTACACATGATCCTTGAGCTGACATGGATGTAATTAGAACTTGTGACAGATCTTTCAGTGTGACCCCAAATAAAAACTGTTTAGTTTTTAAATGACAACAAACTGAAAATGAAATTTAAAGACGTTATTGACAAATGGAAAAGCTGAAAATGGTTCCATTTGGGTCAAAGTGTTTCATTTTGGTTTTGCGTTTTTATTATGGTTTAAAAATAAAACAGAGACATTTCAAAATAAAAATGTTCAGAATTTAAAAATAGAAACATTTTGACAAAAAAGCCAAAACAAAGTGTTTCGAATTAAAAATAATTGATGAGGTGTTATGTTTTTTCTTTGATTGCTTTTCTGGAAAAAAAACCAACAAAATGGACATTAATTCACTATGTTTACACTTGTTCAACAAAATTTCTCTCATTCATGAATGCTTAAACTCCTCCCACTTCATGAATGACAAGGTTTTGCCATGGCAAGTGAACATACAAATATTGCTTTGTCAGCAGAAGCACTCTCTTGCTGACAAAGTGAAACCTGCTCTTTGGGGGTGGAAGTATTTTTATGCAAAAGTGCCAACAAAAAGTAGTCACTTGCACTGACTTTAGCAACAGGGCTATGTCAACAAAAGCTGCGTAGTGTAGACACAACCTAATTGTTTTGGTGTCACAAAATATGTATTTTTTCCAGAAAAGATTTTGGTCAGAAAATTTCAATCAGTTCTATTTACCAGTAAATTCTTTCTCTTCATGCTTTCCTCCTTCACTTTCTTCCAGCTCTTCCATCTTCCATGTCATGGGCACAGAGGCCATATTGTTCACATGCACTGAAAATTTAATTTTGTAATTTTACATTTGCTTTTACATTACATAACTTTATTTCCCCAGCTGTTTTGGGGGATTCAGCTGCAGAGATTTAACATTTCAAATGATAATGAAATTCAATAGCTACATATTAATTTATACATAAAATTTGAATTTGCCACACTGCCAACTTGTGTGTTTAAAAGCAGAATTAGAATGATAACATGTTTAGTTTAATTTACATGAGTAATATGGAAAGCAATTCTGGAACATTATTGTTATTAAGTGGTTTTATACAAGACTAGAAAGTTCATTAGAAGAAATACATGGATCCTTTCTATCATTTAGCAAAAGGAAACATTACTTATCACTTTTTATATACTACTTAACACTATCTTCTAATACGATTCTTTCTGTTAGGGAAAAAATATTAAAAATTGCAACATATAGCATATCTGTTAGTATTACATGCACAAAGAGGGTAGATTTAAAGAGGAAAATCCAAACTCCATCTCATTTGGTGCACTTTAGTGCGCACCAGTGCTCATCAGATGTATATTTGAACCATGGAAGAAAGAAATCCCCAACAGGCTTAGTTTAGCACTATCCAGCATGGGTAAAAAATAAATCCATCCCATCAATGTTTTTAAATCAATAGGAATGTGATTTGATGTTAGCCGATTAAATCTAATTGTAAACACACGTTAGCTCACTTTATTAATTACTCCTTTTCTACTAACTCTCCCTCCATCCCCAAATAAAGCAAAACAACTGTCAGTTACAACATACTTGAAAGCTGCAGTGCAATTGTGCAAACACTCAGTATTAAGCATATTTTCTTCCAATATTTTGCTCCCTGACATCACTTCATGCTTTTTTCTATAGGAAGCAGGACTCCCTCCACCCCATATTCCCCAGTTCCCCTTCCCAGCCATTTGTAAATAGATACTACAGTTGTTGTACACTTGAACCTCACCTAATTCATCACTTCCCTCCACAGAACACAGAGATCCTCTTTCATGTTTTACACAACATAAAGCTAGATCATTTTCCACTGTTCTCCATCCGTCTGATATCTCTTCCTCATCACTGCATTAGGGCATGAAAGAAAGTGATGGAGGAAAGCATGAAGAGAGAGAATTTATCACTGTATTTATCACTGTATTTCTTTCACTTTATTCCATATATTCCATCCCTTTACTCCATCTCCCACACCCATTCATTATTTTTATATAAGAGAGAGGCAGAGTCCTGCTTAGGAGAGTAGGGAAGAGTCATGCCACTCCAAGAACAGTGCAAATACAATAGCACTCCACCCCCATGAGGCCTACGAGCACCTTGAATCTTCTTCCCACAAATTCCCTGAGCATCGACACAAGCAAGGCTCTACATATCATTTCTTTCTTCCTGCTTTCTCTTGCATATCTTCTTTTCAGCTACTTTCCCTCTTACATTCCCCTTCTGGATGACACCTATCTCTTTTTCTCTGACCTTTCTCTCCTAGTTTTCCGTTCTTTCCCCTCCATCTCTTACTTTCTCCTTCTGTTATTAATGTCAAGGTGTGAACAGATTAAAACAGTCCTACTGATTATAGTCACCATATGTTATAGGGATTTTTAGTATAAGTAATAGATGTTATAGAATTTTGTGATTTGTAATTACAAACAGTTCTGTGCTTTGTAATGGTAATGTTCTGGTATGAGAATGATGAAAGTGTGTGTTAATTGCATAAATTCAAAGGTCATCTCTAGGTGCAGATGTACCAAAATATGTGGAAGGGGCAGTCAGGATCTCAGAGGCACTGGAAGGTCATGCAAACCCTGCCATCATGACAAGGGACAGATTGATGACCCTAGAGGTGAAGCAAGAGCCCCCAACCCTTGGGAACAAACAGAGAAGCAACAACTCCCTGAAAGTGCAAATGGATTTGCCTAAATTTGCAACTGGACAAATAGCAGCTGTCATATTGGGACAATGGGGGGACATACCTGAATGAGAAGGTCTTTGGCACCGAAGTGAAATCTCAGATGGAAATATCTGGGATGAGCCCAAACATTCAGAGTGTAGTAATCCAGTCCTCGGACCTATAGCTGCAATAGTTAAGAATGCCTATGACCACCCTGGAATAGTGATAGAGATGCAGCCGTGTTAGTCTGGTCTAACCGAAACAAAAGAAAGGACTATGCAGCACTTTAAAGACTAACAAGATGCTTTATTAGGTGATGAGCTTTCGTGGGCCAGACCCACTTCCTCAGATCAATATGTGGAAGAAAATTGGCACAACCATATATACCAAAGTGATACAATAAAAAAAAAAGTGTGTTACCTGGAAGGCTGAGGTAAACAATTGCTGTGGGCAATTTAATTAAAGCCTAATGCGCCTCTCCCACAGAAGCCAGATTCGACCTGGTACCCGTATCTATCACCGGTGAACAGCTAGTCACAAATCAGGTCTGAGACAGAATTTAGGGCCAAACCATGTATTTTAAAAAATTGTGAACACGTATCAATCAACAAGAAAACAGCAAATGTCCCACCCTAGCCCGGAAGAAAAGGAGATAGGAAACATCCCGTATACAAAAAGGGTTATACTTAAAACACAGAAGGCGGCGATGGATGCCTGTGACCTTCTACCTTGTGGCTAATTGGAAGCCTTGAGGGAGGACTGCAGGGAGATCCCTCGGGGTCCCGATCAGTTCTGGATCCTGAGTAGGTCCTCGAAGTAGATCCTCGCCTCTCCATGTGGTGGATGCCCTCCAGATTCCTTATCACCAATCCTTCGGTTAGGTGAGGTCCGTAGGTGTAAAATGGTGATATAGTCCCAGAGTCCAGGATCACCAGCCCCCCAAAAATCCTTACAGAGGGGAGACTTCTCTCACCCTCAGGAGGGCGCAACTAGTGCTGGACCTGAGCAGCCTTGGCGAGGCCACGTGTGGATGGCATTCCTCAGGGTTGACAGACGAAGACGAACAACAACACAGCTACAAGCGGATCGATGAAGACCAATGGACGGGTAGAGGAGAGCCGACCTGAACCATTCTTAGGGGAGGGTTTATAAAGACAGTAAGGCGGGAAACTGGGTTAGTGAGTGGGGTGCAACAGAATAGGGCGGTGTGCACAGGGAAAAGGGTGCCGGGTGCATAATCTGGCTGCGCACGCATTGGATTGGTAAGGGGTGCACAGGTTCGGAGCCGTGTGCAGAGGCCAGGGAGTGGAGTGCAAAGCCTTCTTCAGGGTGGTTTTGGCGGGAAGAGGCACTGCTGAGGTGAAAAGGGATCAGCAGACTCCATTTTGAATTATAAACTCCATTTTAAAAACACCAGCCTGGGTAACAAGTGAACACATATAAAAATGATGAATCAGGTTTAAGAACAGAGGAGGCGTGAGGGGGGAAGGTTAGTGTCTATGAGGTAATGACATTAGGGGTGATAATTGGGGAAGCTATCTTTGTAATGGGTGAGATAATTAGCATCTTTGTTAAGACCCGTACGCAAAGTGTCAAATTTAAGCATGAATGACAGTTCATGAAGTAGACACTCTAATCCCACTGACAGAGACCAGACAGAGACCAGAAACTTCAGGATCTCTACCAAGCATTTATAAACCTCAATTACCCACCCGAAGAAATAAAAAAAAAACAAATTGAAAGAGCCAGACGAATACCCAGAAACCATCTACATCAAGACAGACTCAAGAAAACCAACAATAAAACACCACTTGTCATCACCTATAGCCCCCAATTTAAACCCGTCCAACGCATTATCAATAAACTACAACCTATACTGGAACAGGATACTACCCTCCGAGAGGCTCTGGGAGACAGACCCATAGTCTCCTATAGACAACCACCTAACCTCAGGATGATTCTTACCAACAACCACAGGACATACCACACTAATACCAACCCTGGAACTTTCCCTTGCAACAAACCCCGGTGCCAGCTTTGTCCACATATTTACTCTGCTGACACCATTATTGGACCTAACCATGCCAGTTACAAGATCAAGAACACATATTCCTGTTCATCCAGAAATATAATTTATGCCATCGTGTGCCTAAAGTGTCTGTCTGCTATGTATATTGGACAAACTTCTCAGACACTTCACCAAAGAATCAATGCACATAAAATAGACATCAGGCTCTCTCACAGAGAGGAAACTGTTGCTTGCCATTTTAACCAGACTGAACATTCTCTCAATTACCTTAAAACATGCATATTGCTTCAAAGAGATTTTAACTCCGGACTTCAAAGAGAAGCCTCAGAACTGTCATTCATGCTTAAATTTGACACTTTGCGTACGGGTCTTAACAAAGATGCTAATTATCTCACCCATTACAAAGATAGCTTCCCCAATTATCACCCCTAATGTCATTACCTCACAGACACTAACCTTCCCCCCTCACCCCTCCTCTGTTCTTAAACCTGATTCATCATTTTTATATGTGTTCACTTTTTTTTTTGATTGTATCACTTTGGTATATATGGTTGTGCCAATTTTCTTCCACATATTGATCTGAGGAAGTGGGTCTGGCCCACGAAAGCTCATCACCTAATAAAGCATCGTGTTAGTCTTTAAAGTGCTGCATAGTCCTGTCTTTTGTTTCAGCTATGACCACCCTGTCTATCTATCGGGACGGGGGGAGGGGGGAACGACACCAAGTACTGTAGTCACTACATTCCCCATTTTAGCAGCTGATTTACAGGCAACAGGTAAATGGATAGGAAACATAAATAAAGCAAAGGGACCAAGAAGTGTGGAGGCTAGTTGAACAACTCAACCTGTTTGCTAAATTGGTAGTGGAACAAAGCCTGTTTCTGGGGAAAAGGGTGATTCGGCAAGGAAAGCAGGATTAGGTTCAGGCAAGCAGGCAGGCAACAAATACATTGGAAGACTGCTGGGAGCTTTGGAGGAAGGCTTACTGACAGAAGTAAGAGATGCAAAAAGTACAGGCGTGGGAAATTCAGATCCCTGGAATAATACTTGGAATGGTAATATCTGAACTACTAGACTTATCATTGAAAGATAAGCAAGTGATTTAAGGAAAGAGAATAAGAAGTTAACTCTGCGGAGTTTGATGGGAATTAAACAGTTGAATGTTCTAAATATGTTAATGGTAAAGTATCATAGGAAAATAAATTTTGGTTTCTTGCAGGCTTTCCTAAAGGAAAAAACACAATCTCATTTAAATAATTTGACTATGGATAATTTAGTCAAATTCACACACACACAAAAGGGGTTTCTATTAGAATTTAATTGCCCCCAAATGTATAAAAGGGAATGTACTGATGTGTAAAACTAATTGAAGCAGTGTAAGGAATATTAAGAAAACAAAAATGCATGCACATATGCATGTTTACATCTGTGGTTAAAAAATGTAAACTTTTAAAAGCCCAAATAAATATTCTTAGTATGTAAAACTCTGTTTTGCAGTTTTAAAATGAATTGGTTTTGTTTCTAATACATGCCACTAAAAAAATCCATTTGGATTATTTATTCAGTATTGCAAAACTGACAGATGCTTTTTGCCAGACTCAGCTATAATTAGTGTTGTTTGGCTTTGCTATTTAGCATTTAGCTCTTATGGTACCTTAATGCTTTATAAAGTTTAATATGTTTTAAAATAAAGACTGAAGTTGTAATTGTAATAAAGGGCAAAAGAACTGCAGAAAGAAAGAAATATACTTTGAGACAAAGCCTATGACCTCTGAAGCAATAGCAGGAGCAAGGTGCACAAAGAAGCAATGTTCATAACACTGAGCCTTAAGGTGGCTCTAAGTAATCAGACTGTCACTCTAAGAAAAGTACATGAAAACTCTAAGCACACGCACACAGAACAATAACATAGTAATAATACTTTTTAGCAACTGCCTTAGATAAATTTAAAGCTTAGCACAGCAGAAAAACAATTACAAGCCTGATCTGCTGTATCAGAAGGGAAACTGAGGTGTAATACCTCCTGAATATAACAACTGAACACGGGAATAATTTACTCTAAACCCTTAAAAGGTAAAAGACATTGAAACATCATCTGCCTATGAAACAAACACACAAAAAGTATGGAATAATTCTTTTCTTTTGTCTGTAATCAGCAAGAAAATTTGCAAAAGAAGAGTATTTTAAACAGCAATCTTCCCCCCAAAAGGCAGTAGAAAATATTTTTCTTGTATTTCAGCGCTTTAGAAAAAAAACTAGTACCAGCTGAGCAGCAATTTAGAATATCATGAATCTCATATTGTGACAAAAATTACATTTTGTGTTGTTTGTCTCTTTGCTAGCATTGGTGTGTATTGTGGTTATTTTTAATTAACATACATTTTAAGCACAAAATAAAATTACCAAGGAAAAGAATGTATGTAAAAATATTGGTTACTGAAAACAAAAATCAGTAACAATTGGCCGATCATTGTCAACATCCAGCCTCCAAGCCTAGCTGGGAGTACCTAGGTATGCAATTTGGAAAAGAGGGCAGGCAAGTAGAACAGCAAAAAGTAAAGGCATGCAGTGCTGGAAATTCCAGCCGCTATAGATGCACACTCTTTACAAGTGTTGCTGGGAAGATTTAACTTTCTACAGCCATGTATTTACAAGTGTGCTGAAATCACACTTTCTTTATGGAAACTATTAAAGAAAAAGTCCTATTGGGAATGGGGGCTGGAACAGGATCCTGTCCTATGTACTTTAAAGCAAAAAAGCAGCCATGGCTCCAGCTTTACGCTTTCCCAATGAGTCAAGGCCACTTGTTAATCAGCTGGCTGCTAATGATGTAGCACTATCAGCTACTCTACTGGAAAACTGGTGTCAGTAGCATACAAATAATTAAAAAAACCCTGTAGGTGCAGAATTAAATTTTAATTCCTGTGAGAGTGGATGGCTAGCAGGCATGTGGGCAGTACAATCCTTTAAGCCACTAATAGGTTTGGTGCCTATTACTACCCAAAAACCTTGCAGCATCAGAATCATGATTGGCAGAATCCACCTCCCCCACATGAGTCCAATGTAAGTAGCCATGAGATTGGTCTGAGCCACAGACAAGTAACTATATAAATGTCAACAGAACTAGTGAGTGAGTGAGTGAATGCATAAGCTGCCTTTTATGTTGTATTCTCAGTAATTGTGGTGTCTTGCTTTCTCCCCGGAAAAAAAATCCCAGGTGCTTCTTAGAAGCATATCAAGCCTTGATTTGACGGTACCAAGAGACGAAGAATCTATCATTTCCTTTGATTGTATGTTCCAGCAATTAATCAACCTTACTATTTAAAAAACTGTGCCTTATTTCTAAGTAAAATTTACCTGGTGTCAGCTTTTAGCCACTGATTTGCTCTGCTGGATTAAAGAGCCATCTACTATTTTCTCACTGTGAAAATCAAGCAACTTTTCAATCTTTCTTATGAACCAAAGAAACTGAGTTCTTTAATTCTCTCACTTGCTGGCCTTTTCTCCAGCTCTGCATTTCTGAACCATTCCCAATTTTTCAGCCTCCTTTGTAAAAAGTCCACAGCAGAACTGTACACATTATTGTAGTATTCTATATGCAGAAATAAAAATCACCTCCCTGCCCCTACTGAGTACTTCCTGTTTATACATCCAAAGATCTCACTAGCCCTTTAGCCACAGCATCACCCCAGGAGCTCATCTTGAATCGTTAGTTCTCTCTGACCCCTAAATCACTGCCTTCCAGGATAATAGTCCCTCATTCTTTAGGTGCAGCTCGCATTTCTTGTTCCTAGTTATATAACTTTGCATATGGCAGTATGAATTGACCCAAGATATCAAGTGATTTAGATCGCTCTGTATGAACTTTGCCAATCTCTGTGTCAGCTGCAAATTTTATCAACAGTACTTTTTTATATTTACTTCCAAATCACTGATGAAAATGTTGGCTAGCATTGGTCCTAGTACTGATCCCAGGGTAAGCCCACTTGAAATACCCTATCTCAATGATGAGTCTCCATTTTTAACTATTTTTTTCAGATATGTTAGTTTCCTTGGTTTTACTTTCCATTTTCCTAATTTTTTCTCCCAATATATTTCACAGATGATTATCTGCAGCTTTGGGAAATGAGACCTTTGGAAACACCACGCACACTATCCTCTTTTTGTTCATAACAAATATAATCAGGGCATCATCACAGGTCTTCCAGTCCAGTGATTACTTTTTTACTGTTCAAAACTGGGCTCCCTGGAGTTGAGTGTAACACCTTTGCATTGGAAATTTATCAGCTAAAAGTCTGAGAAATTCTTATAATCTTCAGCCTAGCACCCTCCCAAAAGAGCTATTTTGGAAGCTATATACTAATTTAAAATAAATAAACAATAAAATAACAGTTTACTTCTGGCTTTTATTAGACCTGGTTCAAAACTTTGTATTCAACCATTTTTGTAGTAAAAAATGTTCTTTTTCCTAAGGCAAAAACTTTCATAATTTTTTAACATTTCATCTTTTGGTCAAAACCTATTCATGGTTGTTATGCAAAATTCCATTGGTGCCTTTCAGAATTATGTATGCAAAAGAAGTAACACACATAACTCCTGGGCAGTAAATAATATTTTTCTTTACATTCGTTGGAGTCAATCAAAACATAAATATTTGTATGTACATACTGACTGGTTCACACTGTCCCTGATCATAAAATTTTTAATCTTGAGAAGGAAAACAGTTAGATGCCTACTGATTCATTACATGTTTTGATAGAGAGAAAGAGTGCGATACAACTAGAGTAAAGAATGATATTTGGTAATCTTTTATAAATTGTAATAGGCTACAAATCTAACTGTACCTCTGCTCTAGTCTATGCAGAATACAAGGATTCTAAAGCAATCTTCACCTCTTTTAACCATTCTTATGTGTGTTTCATGCACAAATCAAGGAATTAAGATAAAAAAGGCAATCAACTTGCAAATCAATTGAAAGGATCAAGGTTAGAACTTCCTGAATCACATTTCTATTTTCAGTGCTGTAAGGTAAGTAAAACTGAGAGTAGTTTAAAGTGTTTGCATTATATCTGAAGTTGTCCATGGGGACTGAGCTCTCTAAAAAACAGTTAGTATTTATGACTATGTCCCTGTATGCTATTTTACAACGTTATGGGTTAGTGTCTAGGGTAATCTGAAGACTTTCATTCCAGTGTCAGGAAAAGGTTGTAAAATATATAAAAGGTTTTTTAAAATGGCCATATAATAGGTGAGAAATAAAACAACACAGAGTAAGCCAACTCCGTGATTGACCTACAATAGGTGCAATGTTTCTGTTTTGCACACCTCCCTTTCAATGCAATACTTTTGTACAAAGGAAGACATGGTGTTTATAGATTACCCTAAGAGAGAATAAATGACCAGTTTGGCCCAGGAATGGAGTACTGGGGTACATTTTCTGTGCTTTGAGGAATTGTGCTTTCTCCATGTCAAAGAAATAATTGGAGAGCAGGAAAATGGTGTTGTCTTTCAGCAGCTTTATCACCTCAAATATCAGTGCACTAGGGAAACTCGGTAAAATGTCTAAAGCCAGATTTTCAGTCTCTTTTGCACTATTCTGCTCCATTAATCCATGATGGTGTAAGCTCTAGTAGGTCCCTCACACAAGTGGCATAAATGAAAGCAGTAAAGAGGTGAAGCAGAACAGGGAGCAGAACCCCCTCTCTGACAATCCCCATCTCGTTTCCTCTGTATTGAGAAGAGCATGGTTTTAATGGAAGAACATAGTGATTCATGCTTTAATGTGGTGATGCATTTCCAATTCTGCTAGCATATTTTTGTGTCATATTAAATGAAATCCAGCATCTCACAGACTTTTCATTCATGGATATGCTAGCACCATACTGCAAAGTTAAAAGATTTCTTTTTCTCATGACTTCATTCTTCCTCATCTGACTTGTAAACCCAGCCTCGCTAAGTATGTATTTAAACGCATACATATTTCTTTGTGTGTGTGTGTGTGTGTTAACAAATTCAAAGGTCAATGTATCTGCTGCTTCTATCCGCTCCAGTGGGACAAATAGGAGAACAAGCAGAAATTGATATACATTTTTTTGACTCCCACTTTTTGGAATACTAATGACGTGAAGCTGTCATAGCTACCAGCATCTCAGCTTGCTAATGAATTCCTAGAATTGCATTCAGAAGAAAGGGATAAGCAGATGAGTTGAAAATCCAGTTTCCAAGGAGACAGCCCTAGAAACACGTAAGAAATATATAACTAGGTGCTGTATATCTCCATCAATTGGAGCTTAAGTGATTCTTTTTTTCCTTTTTAGAGTGATAAATACAAACAATAATAGAAAGACAGTTATGCCCACGGGGCTCAGTTCTGATCCCTAAGTCCTGTGTGCTTATCTTGAATTTTGCACACAATTACGGTGGGTAGGGGGTAATATGGTGCCTAATACTGTAGAGTAGCTTTTCAAATGGCAGATGTGCACATGTGGTATAACATGGAATTTGTGCTGTGCATATTTAGTTATATATTTCATTATCCATTTTTATTTATGATGCTAGGGAAACTTTTCTTTCCCTTAGTGAATCTACGTGTAATCCTTAGACATGTTGTACAGAGCTCTGTATTCTCTGCATGGCAACAGCTCTGGACTAGGGGGAACTGCAAAAACACTGTAGGATGCTTGTGAAAGGCAGCCGCAGTCCATTAAGATTATTTTCCCCTAACTCAGGATGCTTCTGATGAGGAGGATTGTACAGTACCTGATACTGCTTTTCTGTTGTCTGCTATCAATGCACCGTGGGTGAAACTGCAGGCCACATAGGCTACGTCTAGACTGCAAGCCTCTTTCAAAAAAGAGCATCTGGACTACAACCAGTACTTTCGAAAAAGGCAGTCTGGATGCTCTCTCTCAAAAAAGCACAGTTTGCATTACATAACGCCTTTTTTCGAAAGAGAACTTTCGAAAAAAAGGCATTATTCCTCATAAAACAAGGTTTTCCGTGGTCAAAAAACCTCCCGCATTCTTTTGATTTACTTTCGAAAGAACGCGGCAGCAGTCTAGACGCAGGTAAAGTTTTCTCTAAAAAAGCCTGCAGTCTTGATGCACCCATAATCTTTAATGACAAAATCTTGAGCTGTTTCAGCCATTGCAACAGATGCTTTCAAACCTGGTCCCCTGCATTCAGGGACGTGCTCAGATGCTGCTGATCACCCACGGACAGTGGCTTTTATTTCCCCTTTTCATGAGTAGCCCTCAACCCAGATGTGGACCGAGATGCTGCAGCAGGGCTGCAACATCTGTGCTCCAGTCCCAGTCCCTGCTTCAGCCCCTGCTCCAGTACCACCCCCCCTGCCATGCCTGACCCTGCTCCAGCACCTCCTCCTGCCTGTCCCCCTGTTTTTCCAGGACCCTCCTGACCCTGAAGTTGATGAGGTCCCCAGACATAAGGTGGAACAACCACCCGAACCACACGCCAATCTCAGTCCCAGTTCTGAGTCCTCTCTTCCCCCCTCCAAGGTTCTCACCCCCCCTCATAGCCAGGTTCTCAGCCTCTCTCCCCCTCCCCAGTTACTTTTATTAAAGTTATTTTTTTTCAGAACTAAACAGTTGTTTTTATTTTGTCTGCAGGGAAGGAAGGTTGTAGGGGGAAGGGAGGGGTTGTTGTGGAAAAGGCAGACCCACACCTGATGGGCCTGGCAGATGGCAGCTGTGAATGGCTGCTCGAAGGCCTGTCCCTCCCAGCCGGCCTCTGCCCCCCACTCTGGAAGGAAGGTCTCCCCCTTCCTCTCCACAATGTTGGCTGACACCACCTGGGGGATGTTGTGCTCCCCCACCTTCAGGCAAGTGAGGAGGCACCTGAAGGCGCATTCAGCCTAGATGCAGGCTCTTCCCAGGCAGGCATTGAAACAGTCCCTGCTTGGGTCCAGGTGACTGGTGTATGGCTTCATCAGCCATGACTTGAGGGGGTAGGCTGTGTCACCCAAAGTGGTATTTCAACGTCCCCAACTCTGAAGTTGTGCTGGGGGAAGAATGTTCCAGCCTCCAGCTTCTGGCAGAGGCTGGAGTTGCAGAACACATGGGTGTCGTGCGCCCTCCCCTACCACCCAACGAAAATGTCCGAAAACTGTCTGTGGTGGTTGACCAGGGCCTGCAGGACCATAGAATAATATCCTTTGCAGTTTATATACTGGGTGACATGGTGGTCTGGGGCATGGATGGGGATGTGGATTCCATCTATAGCCTCCCCCCACCACCACAGTTGGGGAAGCCCAGGGCAGCAAATCCAGCCACGATGGGGTCCAGGTTTCCCAGGTAGATGACCGTGCACAGCAGGATGATATTAATGGCTCTCACCACCTGCAGAAGGAGACAAAGACACAACACAGAGAGTAAAAGGGGGTGTCTGAGCCCTTGGGAGGCCCCCGAGCCGTCCCCCTCCCTCCCCCTCACAAACACCCCAGCAGCCACCCCCTATGAAGTCCTCCCCCCCCCCACAGGGCTGTGTGAGGTGGGACTGCAGAACCCAGGGACAGGTCTTCCCCCCACCCCAACCGCACTCACACCCCCACCCTGCTTTCCCTAGGGTCCCACTTTCCAGTACTCCCCCCCCTCCCCAGGACTGCAGCCCGAAAGTGCCTTACCTCCATGAGGAGGGCTCCCACGGTGGACTTTCCCACACCGAACTGGTTGCCCACAGACCAGTAACTGTCGGGCATGGTGAGCTTCCAGACGGCAATGGTGAGCTGCTTCTCCAGGGGGATGGCAAGTTGCATCTGGGTATCCCATTGTTGGAAGGCAGGGGCAAGCCAGGCACACAGCTCCATGAAGGTCTCCTTCCTTTGGAAGTTGTGGAGGCACTGCTGATCGTCCCACTGCTCCATCACCAGCCGGTCCCACCAGTCAGAACTGGTGTCCAGCCTCCAGAACCATCTCTCTACTGTGGGGTGCGGTTGCAAGGGCAATGCTCCCACACACAGGCAGAGATTCTCAATGATGAGCTCGGAGTCGAGTTCATGGAGGATCATGAAGGCAGCCTGCAGAAACTGCAGCGTGGCAGTGTGGGGCCATCACATGCCCAGAGGCAGCTCCAGCTCCATGGCAAGGAGTGTGCTGCGGTGTCCTGAAGCAGGGTAACCAGAGCATGGAGTGGAAATGCTTTGTCTGTGGATGCTCTCTTTTGAAATAAGCTTCTCCAGAAGTTCTCTTCCGGAAAAGCTTATTCTGAAAGATGCTTGCAATGTAAATGTAGCCGATAAGATTAATTCCAGCAGTTGGGATACGGTGTGCAGTTCTAGCATCTTACTGCAATGGGAGACAATTCAAAGAGCAGCAGGAACCACCAGTAGATCACAAAGAATGAATCATAATAAAAATGTGCAATAGTTAAACATGTCTACCTTGGCTCCTGCCATTGAATATGTTAAACAGGAAATCAAATTTTACTCTCATGAATATTTTTTGAGTTTCTGAAATAGTTTAATCTCAAATTTGGCCAAAAATGCCAAAGCAGAAAGTCTGAATATTCTCTGCATTAATAGTGAGATAGAATGCATAACACAGTTTTTTTCCCCCTCTATAATTTTCCTTATATTATAAAAATACAATCAAGTTAAGTTGCTGACCTTTGAAGTCAGATGATGTGCCTGAATAAATGGCTCCCAATCCTGAACACCTGGGCTACATCTACCCAGCGGAGCTATTTCGAGATACCTCTGGTATCTCGAAATAGCTATTCTGCATCTTAAGAGCTACCCATTATATCAAAATATAATGGACTTGCTGGTCCAATGTCCCTGTAAACCTCATTGCACGAGGGATAAGGGACGCTTTGGAATAGCACCTTATTTTGAAATAACATCGAAATAAGCCACACTATTTGCATAGCACAAATTGCGCAGCTTATTTCGAGGTAAGGGTGCTGTGTAGGTGCACCCCTGATTACCAGAGGCAGAATGCTTTCAGATAGGTTGGAGGTTTGAATTGCCATTGGTTCCTATTTTTGTTCAACAGTGCAAAACCAGTCTGTTTTCCTAGGCTTTTACCTAGTGGGGATAAGGGTTTTACATGTGCTTGGTTTCATGAGAGAATTGCCTGTGGGTATGTCTACACTGCCACCCTAGTTCGAACTAGGGTGGCTAATGTAGGCATTTGAACTTGCAAATGAAGCCCGGGATTTAAATATCCCGGGCTTTATTTGCATGTTCCCGGGCGCCGCCATTTTTAAATGCCCTTTAGTTCGAACTCCCTGCCTGTGGCTACACGCGGCATGGCCTAGGTAGTTCGAATTAAAGCTCCTAATTCAAACTACCGTTATTTAAATCCCGGGCTTCATTTGCAAGTTCGAATGCCTACATTAGCCACCCTAGTTCGAACTAGGGTGGCAGTGTAGACATACCCTATCTTTCTTTGGTTTTGATGTAAAAAATTGGTCTTTGAATCTTTCTTGGTTTCTAGAGATTGTACATGTGTCAAAAGGCACTTAGGAAGGGTACCTTTTAGAACACCGGCTATTTAAGGGAAATTACATTAGGCATTTTAGGCAGCACATGTCATACATGCAGGACTCCAATTGAAATCGATGGAAAGCTTATTTGTGTGCCTATTCAGAGAACATGTTTCACTTTTCTTTTTGGAAAAGAGAAACACATTTTTCATACTGCAACTTCAGCTACTTACTTTTCACGGCAGGGTCTGTAAGCTATTCTAAATATTTCTCAGAGAGAATCATCCATCTTGGATAATCTAGGAGCAAACATCGCTCTCCTGGCAAATTTGTTCTTCTTCTCCCATCTTCTTGTGTGCAAGAAGGTAAAGAGGGTGCAGTGAGGTCTTTCCCACCTGAGGTAGGGCACCCCTAGGGTATGTCTAAACTACATGCAAAAATGGTCGCCATGCTGTGCTGGCACAGCGTTTCATGAGGCATAAGGAAGCGGTTGACAAAGGCTTCCCCTGTCGACTGATCCGTGTCTTGACTGCCACGCTGTGCCAACGATCTGCTGAGCCAGCACAGCGTGGCAGCCATTTTTATTTTAATGAAGCCGGGGATATTTAAATCCCCGCTTCACTGACTATGTCGGGTACCCTATTTTACATGCCTCTGCCGACAGAGGCATGTAGTCTAGACATACCCCTACAGTGGGAAGGTATAATCTGCTTCAGAACATTGGATGGCATAAAGGCAGAGAGGGTAGCTAGAACTGCTCCCAGTTGATAGCATTCCACAAAGGCCATGGGACACCACCACTTATACACATTGGTTCTATGCTGGGAGAAGCACTGACTGTTTCTTTGGAAATATGTAGCAAAGAGTGATTTCCATTACAGAGCAGGGATTATGCCTTCAGCAATCTCCACTTGATGTGGCCCTCCTTATCCCTTAAGCTCATAGGAGGCATAAAAGATTATTTGAGTATTGTATCCCTTTGAGGATGGACATGTGGTACAGCTAGAGCTGAGAGCAAGATTTGGACTAGGCTCTCTCTATATCTGGTTTGAAAACAAATTATTACCTTTTTTTAAAGGTGGGTTTTATGTTCAGAAGGAGGTGGAATTGTGGAAGAGCCACATGAATCTGGACTAGAGCATAGTGAATGCTGAAAAAAGCATTTACAAATATTAGCTTTTGGAGCAGATGTGCTTGAAAAGGTATTCATGACCCTTTTGCACATATACAATGCCTCATACAATTGGACGATGCTAAGAAGAGATTTCAGCAGGTGAAATTCACTCCTGTGCAGTGAGCCAGCCCAACACCTTCACAGCTCTCCCATTATGAGAATGTAACCAGTACCTAAATGATGCCCTGAGCTTTCTGCTGGCCCTCAGCAAAGCAATGCCACAATGAGGTGAAGGGCCTGGGAGGGGGCTGAAACAAACTGTCAATCAGCAGAAGGGGAAAGTTTTTCACAGTGAAAACAATGGAAAACAGTGGGTGTCTGCTGGTCCCTGCTGCAGCTGCTGGTCTCTGCTTCGGCAGGCTTGAGTTTCATAATGGCTCATTCCAGCAGTTATTCTGCCCCAGGGTCCCATGGCTGAGGTTGCATGGGTCCTGATACCTTAGAGTGGAAAAGGCTCCCCTTCATTGTTTTGGGTCTGCTGTTATTTCTGCAATCAAAAAAAATGGCTAACTTCATAAAACATATTACTCACTGCAACTAGCCTGCCCAGCCTTACCAACTCCCGTGAACTGTGTACAGCATTTTCACCCCAGGCAGTGCTTGCAGCATGGTGTCTGAAAGCTTTGTTGCCATGGAAATGAGAGGTCTTGGTCTCTTGGAAGATGATTCTGCACTGGGGATGGGTTAGTCAGAGAGCTGCACATTTTCATCCGATTATCACATAGATTACCAACCAGGGTGGATTCGAAGGGGGCAGGAGAAACACATGACAATTCTATACTTCTCTGTTCAGAACTGATGCCATACAGCTATGATATTAAATTTAGATTTCATAGCCGAGGCTAGCCCCATATGCATGTTTGAAGTGGTACATTGGGATGTCTTTGTGCCTACCTCGGGTTTACATGAGAAATCTTCTGAATAAACAACATCAGTTGAGTGTGCTTTAATTTCCCTACTAATTTTTCATTTTTATCCCGCGTATACAACAGAGTGCACTGATTTTTCTGGGAGTGACTTTTTGTTGTTTGACAGATTCGCCATAGTCAATGGTGCATACTTGCAGACTCCCAAACACTTTCTGAAAATCTTCCTTCCTTGTAGTGAGTGGGGCTTTTCCTTAGCAGTAATGAAATATAACCTGGTGAACAGAACTAAAATTAATAAAGCTGTATGTCTTCCATAAAATCTTTTGCTATGCTCATGCTTATGTTGTTTTTTAAACTGATTTTGACTCGCACTACAAAACTCCATTGTTATATGTCACAATTCACACTGGCTCGTGAATACCTTTTGTACAAAAATGAAAATACATTTCCTTTAGTTTACTGCATTCCACTGTTATTTTTCTTCTTAACAGCAGGAACGTTTGTCCTCAATAACCTTTAATAGTTAAGTTTTTGTCATCATTTTACATTTAGCTTCAGGTAAAGACTGCAGACTGTGATGAAGCAACAGTATGGCTAATATAATTATGCATTCAAGGATATAAGCAGCATACATGCAGAAGCAGTCAACCAACACATTCAAATGTCCATGTAGCTTGCAGACTGACTTTATCTTAAAGCAGAGCTCTACACTGGAAAATGACTGTAAAAACCAAATGGGGATGGGGGTCACTCCATGTCTATTGTGTTTTACTGATTTCATATCAGATGTGCTCAGTTTAGAAGTAAAGATGTTTTACTAACACTAATCCTGCAAATTTACCTTCTGATACGTACATCCAGGAGATAAATACATGGCTGCACAGGTGGTATAAATGTGAGGTCTTCAGTTTCCTGGGTCACGAGTTGCTATTCCAGGAAGGTGGTCACCTGGGAAAAGATAGGATCCATTTGACTAAGAAGGGGAAGATCATCTTCATGTCCCAACTTGCCAACTACTGCAAGGGGCTTTAAGCTTGGTTCAAAGGGGGCAGGTGACAAGAGGCCACATGTAAGCATAAAAAAGGCAACATTACCACAGAGTTAGATGTTGCAGGGAACATGGAAAGTTACAGGACCACAGGAGCAACAAGAAGGAAATTAATTAGTGGAAATTAATTTACTCAACAGATTAGGTGTCTATATACAAAAGCACGGAATATGGGGAATGAACAGGAAGAACTAGAAGTATTAGTACTGTCTTTTAGCGGATATAACCCGCAGGTTATATTCGTTTTTTACAATCCCCCCCCCCCCGTGGGGTATACTTGTGTGCGGGGTATACTGGGGTTTTTTTTACAGAAAGTACTGGGAAGGAGCCCGGAACCCTGTCCCGGGCGGCAGGTCGCCCGCGCCGTGGATCGTCGCAACTCCTTCCCCCCCCAGCCTCCTTTGTACCCCGCTTGCAACCTCCACGTGCCCCCTTGCAGCCCCCCGGCCCCACTCACCGGCACACAGGAGCGGGGCCGGGGTATGGTGCTTGTTGCTCCAGCGCAATCCAGCCGGGCGCCCTCCCCTGCCTGCAGCCACCACCACCACACGCCGGCCCCGCTGCATGCTTGCTTGTTGCTCCCAGGCCGGCGCCTGCCCCGCCGCCCCGAGCCATGTCCCGGCCCAGGAACAACAAGTGAGCGTGCAGCAGGGCTGGCGTGCGGTGGCGGCGGCTGCAGGCAAGGGAGGGCACCTGGCTGGAGCAACAAGCCAGCGCGCGGCGGGGCCGGCGTGCGGCGGTGGCGGCTGCAGGCAGGGGATGGTGCCCGGCTGGATCGCTCCCCTGCCCGGAGGCTGGAGGCTGGTGGCTGCGCAGGAACCAGGGCAGTGAGTGGCTGGCTACTTCCACCCCTCCCCCCACACCGTAAATATACCCCCGGCACAGTCTTGTATACCCCACGGGTAATACTCGTGCGCGGGGTATACAAGATTTTTTTTACTGAAACAGCAAAAAACCGTGGGGTATATTCAGGTGTGGAGTATATTTGGGTGTGGGGTATATTCACTAAAATACGGTATATAAGCTATATTATGACTTAATTGACATAATAAAGACTTAGGGATGATCAATACTGGGAATTTACAAAAACAGCTATGTCTGTCAAGGTCTGAAAAATCCCCAGAGATACACCTCTACCAACCTAACCCCCTGTGTAGATACAAGAATTCTTCTGTCAACCTAGCTACCATGTCTCAGGGAGGTGGATTACCTATGCTAATGGGAGAACTCCTTCTGATGGCATAGATAGTGTCTACAATGAAGCACTACAGGGCTACATCTACACTGTGGAGCTATGTTGGGATACCTCCAATATCCCAAAATAGCTATTCTGCATCTTAAGAGCAAGCCTGTTATATCAAAATATTCTGATATTCCTGTAAACTTCATTGCACAAGGGTTAAAGGATTTCAGAATAGTGTTTTATTTTGAAATTACCTTGAAATAAACTGTGCAATTTGCATAGCTTATTTTGAGGTAAGGGTGCTGTGCTGAGCAGAGCAGTTGCAGCTGTGCTCTTTAGTGGTTTAAGTGTAGACATACCCTCAAATAGGATAAGGCTCTTGGCCAGAATACCAATAGAGAAGGCTATACCTTGTTCAGCAAAGGCAGATGGGGGGAAAGGGCTGAAGTGTTGTGTTACACATCAAAAATATATACACTTATTCTGAGGTCCTGAAGCAGATGGGAGGCAGACCAGTTGAAAGTCTCTGGATAAAGATAAAAGGGGAGAAAATAGGGGTGGCATCATGGTCTAATATAAACCAGAAAATCGGGCAAAGAGATGGCAGAATAGGCGTTATTCCTTGTAGAATGAGGTTTACAGATTTTGGAATAAGCTGTCCGTTATTTCGAAGTTATTTTGAAATAACGGAATAGCTGTGTTTACGCTCACATTGTTATTTCGAAATAACACTAGTTATCTCAAAATAACGGTGCAGTGTGGATGCACCTTAGTTACCCCCACTGCTGTTGAAGCAGCAGTGGTGGCCAGAGCACCGTGTCTTTTAAATTGGTGCCAGAGTGCCATGCCATGCTCTCCAGGAGGGGCCCAAAGCCAAACTTTGTGTGGTGCTGAGGCGGCCTGGGGCTGGTATGGTGTGCTCTGGGCAGTGCTATGGGCTGGCTGCACTGGCCCTATCCCTTCCATTTGAGGCCTTGCCCCTTCCAGGAGTGTGGAGCTGGGATCCCCCACACACCTTGCTCAGTGACCCATGGAGGCTGTTGGTGCCCCTGGACCTGATAATAATGGAGCTCTTTAAATACCCAGACAGCTGTCTGAAAAGTAATGTGATAAAATAAAACAAAATTTACAATAGGTTCTCAGAATATATTGGGGACAGAAAAAAGAGGAAGTAACAAAGCGAGCAGCATTTTAGACTGGATTTTGACCAGCAAGAAGGACTTGGTATCTGAAGCTGGAGGGCAATTTCCATGACAGTGATCATGAAATGACAGATGTCATGATTCTGAGGAAGTGGCAAAGTGAGAGGAACAGAATATGGACAGTACATTTTAAAAGCAGCAGAATTTAACAAATTCAGAACTGATAGGTAAGGCACTAAGGGAAGAAAATCTAAGGGAAAAGGGTATCCAGGAGAACTGGCAGTTTCTCAAGGAAACAATACTAAAGACAGACCTGAAAACTATTCTGATGTGAAGCAAACTTAGAAAGAATAGGAACAAGCCCATACAGCTCCATCAGACCTGAAAATCAAAAAAGAATAAAGCAAAAAGGGGAAGTACAGAAAAATTCCTAAGAAGCAGTTCACAAGAATAGCACAGACAGTTAGGAACAAAACAAGAAAGACTAGGGCACAAAATGAGTTACGCTAGCAAGTAACATACAAGACAATAAGAAGAGGTTCTTTAAATACATTGGGTACAAAAGAAATATAAAGGAAAGAATAGGTCCTCTACTTAGTTGTGAAGGGGAGAGCTAATAACTGATGACATAAAGAAATCTGAGTTGTTTTATTCCTATTTTTCTTCAGTCTTCACTAAAATGGTTAAGAGTGATCAGATACTTCACACAATCAATATTAACAACAATGCGGGAGGCACTCAGGCCAAAACAGGGAAAGAACTGGTTAAAGGATATTTAGATAAATTAGATTATTTAATTCTGATTACATTAATCCCATGAAACTTGAGGAATTAGCAGAAGCAATCTCAGAACCATAAACAAGTATCTCTGAGAACTCCTTGAGGACAGCTGAGATCCCAAGGACTGGAGAAGAGCAATTATAGTACCTATTTTTTTAGAAAAAGAACAAAGAGGACCAGGAAAATAATAGTCGCAGTCAGCCTAACTTTCCTATCTGGAAAGACATTGGAACAAATTATTAAACAATCAGTTTGCAAGCACCTAGACAATAATAGAGCTATAAGGAATAACCTGGCTAGATTTATCAAGAACCAGTCAGGCCAAGCCAACCTATTTTCCTTTCTAGACAGTGTTACTGACGTAGTTGGAAGGAACTCGTAGACATGCTATATCTTGATTTTATTGTGGGTTTTGACAAAGTCCCAAATGATATTCTCACAGCTAGGGAAATGAGGCCTAGATGAAATTACTGCATGATGTGTGTATAACTGATTGAAAGACTGTTCTCAAAAATTAGTTATCAATGGAAAAACAGTTCAAGAAAACAGGAAATAGAGGAACTACACTGTTGATTATATAAAGAAATTATAAGACAAGAAAAACCTTTCTCAACAATCCAAAAGTAATAAGTAAACAGCATGTTGTGTTCAATAAAAAAACTGAGGTAGTGCTGTCGAATGTTAGGCCACATTTAGAGGTGCCGTAAGATGCCACAACTTCACTGATGTAAATGAAATAGTCTATTTATGTTAGCAGTGCGTCGGGGTCTCTGACTTAATCAAAAGAATGCAGGGTCTTTTATGAAAAAATAATAATTCAGTTCAATAAACAAATTGTTCATTTAATTGACAATGTTCATTTATTCAGTTTTATCTTTTGCTTTTTCTCTTTCTGAAATAAGATTTTCAATTTTCATCACCTGAGGGGAAAATATCAGCTTGCAACGTAAAGGCACTGGGGATACTCTAATAGAAAATACTTTAAGGTGACAGCAATAGCTTCCCAGGAGAAATAGCTGGTAGCACATTACTCTATTATGTGGCCAAGGTAATTTTGGCAATGGTCCCAGCACTCCTCCTCCCTAGGCTGCCAGTTTGAGCCACTGCATTACTTAGCTACTATGTGAAATGACAGGAATTTAAACAAGCAACCCATATGGAATCACAATGGCTAAAAATGTGAGACATCCACAAATAATTTATACCACCTCCAATGGCCAATAAAAATAATTGGTGCAAAAATGGTACATAGATAGCCTTTTCTGGCTTGAAAAAGGCAGATAACAGGCATTTCTATACTTTTCTCAAAAAGTATAGAATACAATACGTATTTAAGAGCTAAAAAAAAAAAGTTTCTGAGAACAAACCCAGAAGGAAAGAGAGAATTCATAATGCATCATGGGACTGTATATTTCACAACAAAACACCAAGTAGATAGTCAGCCTGTTAAAAATGGGCATATGAATTGATACTACAGTATCTTGCCAGATATAATGCACAGTGGGGACATTTCCAGAAAACATATTGCAGTAGAGATAAGATATTTTACCCTCATGCAATTAATGCCAGACTTATTTCCTCCACAGATGGAGGAGAAGAGAAATTGCAATTGCTTTGAGGATAAGGAATAAGGATAAGGACTCTTTCTTGCTCTCATTACAACTGTTTCCAGACTGAAGTGAATAAGAGCTGGTCATATGCAATAATGAAACAGCTTTCCAGAGGCTTCCTATAAAAACAGAGGAGGTTTTCTGCCTTGAGCTCAGTGCATGGCTCCTGTTGGTTAGAGGTGGAGTAAAAAATGCACATGATTAGAGTTGGCTAAACATTTTAAATTGAAATCACTATTGTTTAAACATTGAAATACAATTTGTTTTGCTTAAATGAAAAATACCAAATACAGTGAAAAAAGTTAACAAAAAAATTTGACCAGCTTTAGATCTGAGAAATTAACAATCCCTTTCTCTCTGTGGAGAAGCCAACACTGGTGTAAGCCATAAAGTATAGTCCTATAAGGTGTTCTAAGTGGTCTAGCCATCAGGATGAGGCATGGGAAAAGCTTAAAGAGGAGGGAAGAAAAAGGCATTCAGTGAAAATGGCTTCAGATGCCTTCGTGTGACCAGTGTGGTGATAAATGAGAATTGGGGATGCAATGGGGAAAGCAATTATTCATTTTCTGAGGCCACTGTTTTCCATCTTCCTTAGTTTGGAGCTCTAAATTTCTGGGAGCATGAAAAGTACAATTGTGCTTGTGGGTTTCTGTATGTACACACACTATGTGTTTACTTCGCCCTCTAAAGTAAGTGGAATGAGATCATCACCCATTTTCACATAGGCCATTGAGCAGCCATCAGACGGAACAAATGTACAGTGACTGCTGTGCACATTTAGGTTCAAATAGGCAACTTAAAAGAGAGACACTGAAAACTGCTCTCCAATTTACTCCAAGAGCTGAAATACAAAGCCTTTATATAACCTCTACAAATCCACGCAGCAAATCGGACAGGAGAATGTGTACCTTAATTTGTTCCTTTTTTGCCAAAGAAGTGATATGTGCTCTAGTTTTGTTTACGCATGACAAGAAAGACAATGCCTGGCTTGAAAGAGTAACAAAAAAGAATTCAGTCCAACAATAGATTTTCACATTTCAATCCCAAATGAATGCTCTTGACTGTGGATTTTCAGGCACTCAGCATTAGATGCTTGAATAGTGTTCTATGAGAGACTAGCACAGAAAACAAATACAAGTATACATTGTCTGCAGTTAAATAACTGAAAACACTTAAGGAGAACATCTAGTGAAAAATTTAGTAACTCTGGATGTTTATGTAAGACTTAATTCTGAATATTTATATGAGCAACATCAAATATAGATTGGGAGACAATAAGTCCCAGAGAAACAAAGCTAACTATGGAGGCCTACAAGATGTTGTTCTGTTGAGCAGACGCACACTGCCTTAAAAGAAGTCAACAACAAAGCCTGGCATATGGAAAATCCACGTGATATAACATTTATTCAGAAAAGAAAAGGAATACACATGGCAGCTAGTTTCCCAGGCAACTGGGAATCTGTGAATGTAGGGGAAATACTTCCTATTTTCCTTATTGTTTTGGTTATGGTGGGAAGGCTTTGTTAGAAAGTAGGGTCTTGCTCATAGCACTGATTGTGCCCAGGTTAGTCTGACTACCTTTAGAAGCTCTTTCCCAACAGCCCTTTTGAATAAGCATGATTTGTCTGCCTGCTTATCCACTGGCAGCTTTGCAAGGCTAACAGGAATAAGCAATACTAAAAACCTATTTTTGTCACTAAAGGAAACAAATAGGATCTGACTATACACAGGGAGATGAGCTGCTGAGTAAGAAGGTGTCCCTTTTTGCCATAGTTTTTCAGAGTAGAACACAAAGACTCATCTGCACTAGATGAGTGGGTGTCCTGAACAAAAACCAAAAAACAAAACCAAATTTAAAGAATGCTTTCTATAACAATGCTGAGAACAGTTATGTCCTGTACTTTGCTAACAGGTATGCTATTCTAAAGTAAGGCTTAATTAGAGATGTTGCTACCCATTCAGAATTAAAAATGTCTAGTCAAATGTTTTATAAACTATGAATGGACCCAAAGCTTGTTTATTGTGAGGAGCTGACATGTTAGCTGTCTCATTAAAGGTCTACAGAACATAAGAACATAAGAACGGCCATACTGGGTGGACCAAAGGTCCATCTAGCCCATATCCTGTCTGCCGACAGTGGCCAATACCAGATGCCCTAGAGGGAGGGATCACAAAAGGTAATCCTCACGTAATACCTCCCCTGTCACCCACCTCCAGAGAAACAGAGGCTAGGGACACCATTCCTA
Organism: Rafetus swinhoei; assembly: GCA_019425775.1. Lineage (NCBI taxonomy): Eukaryota > Metazoa > Chordata > Testudines > Trionychidae > Rafetus > Rafetus swinhoei. The sequence continues at coordinate 48,046,899 of CM033449.1, forward strand.
CCCATCCTGGCTAATAGCCATTGATGGACCTAACCTCCATGAATCTAGCTAGCTAGATCTTTTTTGAACCCTGTTAAAGTTTGAGCCTTCACTGCATCCTCTGGCAAGGTGTTCCACAGGTTGACTGTGCACTGAGTGAAGAAAAACTTCCTTTTGTTTGTTTTAAACCTGCTGCCTATTAATTTCATTTGTTGGCCCCTAGTTCTTTTATTGTAGGAATAAGTAAATAATTTTTCCTTATTCACTTTTTCCGTACCAGTCATGATTTTACAGACCTCTATATATAGACCTCATATAGCTGCACCATTATTTTTAAATGGGTTTGCCTACATTGTATTTGCACTTTCTTTGCCATGGCCTTTTGTTAAATAATGTACCTGATGAAGCTAACTGGTAAGAATGAATAAAGTGAATTTCAAAATCTGTAAAAGCGTTTTATTTTTCCATGATGGGAGACTGTCCCTAAGATTTAAGTTGCTCTGGTGAGAAACAGGGCAACTTATGTGTTTAATCAAAATAGCTCAAATGTTGAATATTCAAAATAAACTTAGTGCAAACCAAAAACCCCAGACAAACCTACAGCCCAAGAATTTTTTGCACATTATTTGGAGGGACATGATATTTAAAGAAATCACAATCTTATTGCTGTAAACCAAAAGTGGTGAAATTCATTGAATGCATTACTTATTCTGAATGGTTTGCAGTTCAGTTTAGGAAACAGTGATGGTATTTGGGGTTTATTGCTTTCTGTGAAACTGGTGTAAATGTAATTTTCCTCTTTTTTCATGGTACTGCAACATTTTTCATAGAAGTCTAATTTGAACAAAGATTATTAAACTGTATTTAGCAACATCAAACTCAATGGCAGCTGCCGTATTTTTAAGTAAGAAATCACAAAGAATCATTTGTTTTACACCTTATAGCTCTCTATCATCTTACTAAAGCCGGTTACCCCAAAGATATCATGTCAGAAAGACTGTATCATTGTGCCATGGACATTTGCTCTCCAGCAGATATTACCTGATAGCATACTCAGACAATCATTTCCTCCAGAGTAAATGAAAAATGGCTTCACTTTTGGTGGATTCACAAGGTCATGACTGTTTGAGTGGGTGTACTCTCATGCACTGGGTTTGTGAAGCATAACTCTAAATTATACAGTGCTTTTATATATATGTCCTTTAGATAATGTGCAACAGTGTTCTTGTCACTGAAAGGGATTCCTGAATTCCTTTTGCTGATATCTGCAGATAGAATATTTTAAGAGTCAGAGATTGTAGAGATCACTATTTCCTGGGGGCAGATCATCTCTACTAAGGCACACAAGAGTGCCCCCCCTTTATATGCGTGATCATTCATTTAAAAATACTCGGGGTATGTCAACACTATGAAATTAGGTTGAATTTACTGAGGTTGATGTTTAGCATCTGATTTTATAAAGTTGAAGGTGCATGTCTTCCCTAAGCACATTCAGTCGACGGAGTGCATCCCCGCTGCCATGGCTACCATCGACTTACACAGCAATGCACTTGGGTAGCCATCCCACAGTTCCTGCTGCTCACTTGAATTCTGGGATAGGCTTCCAATGCCTGATGGGACAAAAAAATTGCCAGAGGTGGTTTTGGGTACATGCCATCAGCCTACCATTTACCTCCTCCTTCCCACCTTCCTTGAAAGCAACAGCAAACAATCCTTTCACACCTTTTTTCCTCTGGCTCCATGCAGATGCCACAGCACAGCAAGCATGGACCTTGCTCAGCTGCACACTGCCATGGCAAGCACAGCAAACACCTTGCACATTCTCCTGTCATTTGTCCAGAGGCTAGGCAGGAGGTGCCTGCACGAGGAAGAATGTTAGGAGGCAACACACAGAGACATATAGGAATCCAATGAATGAAGCAATTGGCATATGCTGGCAGCAGTCAGGCCTATTGACAGAGTGGAGTGCCAATTCTGGTCCTGAGAAACAAGCACTTACTGGTGGGACTGCATAGTGGTTGCAAAACTTTCACATGTAAAGCCACATTTATGGGACTTTGCAAATTGCTTTCCCCCACCCTGTAGCAGTTGAAAAGCGAGTGGAAATAGCCCTGTGAGAGCTTGCAACACCAGACAGCTACTGGTCAATTGGGAATCAATTTGGAGTGGGTAAATCTACAGTGCGGGCTGCTGTGATCCAAGTTGCCAGGACAATCAATACTCTTCTGCTAGGAAGGACAGTGACTCTGGAAAATGTTCAGGCCACAGTGGAGGGCTTTGCCACGGTGGGGTTCCCTAACTGTGGAGGGGTGATAGATGGAATACATACGTCTAGCTTGGCACCCAACCACCTTGCCAAAGAGTACATAAACCAAAAGAGGTACTTCTCAATTGTACTGCAAGCACTGGAGGATCATAAGAGTCATTTCACCGACATGTAGAGCAGTTTTTAAACTAAGGACTGGGGGAAAGCCGACAGGTGTGGAGAAGCACATGGATCGGACAGAGACATCTCTTAGAGGAGGGTCTATGAATAGAGATGCTCTACGTTCTAGTCAGGAGGAGAGAATGGAAGTATGGGTCAGATCAGATGAGACCCAATCAAATGAAAAAGAGTCTAACACATCAGGAAATGGCAGACAGATAAATAGTGACAATTTTTTGAGTACTTATATCAAATGCTAGAAGTCTAAATAATAAAATGAATGAACTAGAGTGCTTATTTTTAAAGGAGGATATCAATATAATAGGCATCATGGAAACTGGGTGGAATGAGGACAATCAAAATATATCAGAAGAATAGTCCAGGTCATCCGGGTGGGGGAGTGGCACTATACGTGAAAGAAAATGTAGAACCAATGAAGTAAAAATCTTAAATGGGCCTAAATGTTCAACAGAATCTCTATGGATAGTAATTCCATGCTCCAATAATAAGAATATAGCAGTAGGGATATGTTATCGACCACCTGATCAGGACAGTGATAGTGACTATGAAATGCTAAGGGAGATTAGAGAGGCTATCAAAATAAAAAACTCAATAATATTGGGGGATTTCAACTATCCCCATATGGACTGGGTACACGTCACCTCAGGATGGGATGCAGAGGTAAAATTTCTTAATATCTTAAATGACTGCTTCTTGGAGCAGCTGGTTCTGGAACCCATAAGGGGAGAGGCAATTCTTGATTTACTCCTAAGTGGAGCACAGGATCTGGTTCAGGAAGTAAATATAACTGGACCGCTTGGAAATAGTGACCATAATGTAATAAAATTTAACATCCCTGTGGTGGGAAAAACACCTCCACAATGTTTGCATTAAGTCTGTACATTCATCTTTACAACATTTTGTTCTATGTTTATGTTGCACTCACTATGTCCACTTCAAGGTTTTTCAGCAGTCAAAGAAAATGTGTTTAATATCCTGCAGTGAAGGCTGGTTTCATTTCCAGTGATACCCTCTCAGACTGAAAATAGGAGTCACCTTATTAGAGCAGACATTGTTCTAGTGAGACTCCAGCTATGCTAGCTCTTCACATAAACAAGCATTCTATCAAATCCCAGGTCTTTTATAATCCATAAGACATTTTGATGTGACACTGTCTTCCTGAATGGACAGTCATCTGTACCATCATTTTGTCACAGCTATACGAATCAGGGCTACTATTATGGAATTCTTTGAAATAATGTTCTGCATTAATGATTGCCTACATAATTCATAGCAGTCTTTTCCCAAGGAAAAATAGGTGTTTCTGAGTTCATATGCTCATACTAATTCATCTTTTTGCCACAGTATAAATCAGCAAAAGTAACTTTTTTTACTTTGTTTCTGTGATACAATTGTTGCATGTGCAAAATCAAATCACAGAAAAAGAGTTATTTTATATATATATATATATATATATATATATATATATGCAGGGCTCGACAAATCCGCTGATCTACTCGCCCATGGTGAGTAGATTTCAGCCGGTCACCCCGTTCACCGGCGGTTCACACATGTGCAGTGCTGGGCTGGTGAGTGGTTTTTGCCGCGATCGTCGAGCCCAGTATATATATATATATATAAAATATATATAACTTTTTCTGTTTTATATATATATATATACTAGCTGGAGTTACCTGGCATTGCTCGGTCCCGCTCCCCGCTGGCCGATTCGCTTTCCCCCCGCCCCGCCAGTCCTGCTTCCTGCTGGCCAGTTCTCCTCCTCCCAATCTCCCCCGGCCAGCCCCGCTCCCATTGACCGACCTCCTACCCCAATCTCCCCCGACCAGCTCTGCTTCCTGCCGGCCACCTGTCAGCCGACGGTCAGGGCAGTGTGTGTGTGTGTGTGTCCAAGAAAAGGTTTAACGTCCGTGTCTTTACTGCTAGGACCAGGGTCCCGTCGCAGAGAGTAGCCAGCAGGCCAACAGACGCCCCTGTTTATAGGAAGAGCTTATTACACCTCAGATTTTAGCTGCTAGGATGCAAAAATCCCTTCGCAGCGGGCAGCCTAGGACAGACTGAGAGGTGCCCCAACGGACCTGTCACCTGGGAGTGACACAGATCCAAACGCCCAAGCTCTTCCTATACCTGTCCCTTATGACCGGCTGAAGTTCTTTTAAATTGTGCTTGGTTCTGTTACAGCAACTGAAGGAGTCAGGTTAAAGACTTAAACAGTTACAGGTTTATTAAACAAGCTTATAAATCATATGGTTACAATGGCTATTGCTCTATTTCTTAACTGCTAGCAAATATAGATCTTAAAAATGGTTACAAAGAAAATAAAGATAGAAAATAGAAATAATGGTACCAAGTGACAGCTTAATCTTTAAAGAGCTCTAAATCTATGTGTACACTTAAGACAAAGGACCACATCCAGGTACAATTTTAACCCCCGTCTGTGCCTCTCGACTCCAGCGGGTCAAGCCAGGGCCGGTCCTCAATTCCTAGGAAAGACGAATACGAGGTGGGCGTCGCCGTGGAACCTCGGGAGGTCAAACACCTAACCCGACCAGCAGATAGATGGTAGATTGACACTCAGAGTAAATGTGCTGCTGGACCCATCTTTATACCCATAGGGGCCCGTATCCTCTTTCTTATCTAAGATGCCAAATTGTGTTGGTTCGTCTTTGTGACGCCAGTTCTTACAAGCAAGTTTCAACTTAATTTACACTTGCAAGAGAGATAACTAAATTGTGAGTACTAAACATTTTTACTGGGCGAGAGATTCCTCCCCCCGCGGACGGCTGTGTGTTCGTATCAATATGGGTTCAGTCAAGGACACTCCTCTGCAGCCTCTTGGTCAGCAACTGGCGTATCTCTGTTTACAGCCATTCAGGGCCACAGCAGCCTGCCATATCCAGGCAAGCAAAGATGGATGTTACAGGGGGGGTTCCTGTCTGGCTACACCACCCCCTCCCGATCTCCCCTGGCCAGCCCCGCTGCCCCCGATCCTTCCCCCCCAACCAGCTCTGCTTCCCACCAGCCACCCGTTCCCCGATCTCCTCTGGCTAGCCCCACTGGCCCTGCCCCCCACCAGCTCTACTTCCTGGCCCCCCCTTTCCTCCCAGCCAGTTCCTTCCCCCCACACCCGTGATCAAGTGTGTCTGGGGGTTTTTTTTAGACTACCTGGTAACCGTAGCTGTGGGGGGCAGGGCGGGTGCCCGAGCCATTGTGCACGTGGGGGTGGGGCGAGTCCCAGATGGCGCTGGGGGCCGCAGGTGCCGGCCATGTGACCTAGGATGGGTGGGGCTGTCCCTGCAGCACAGCACGGCGGGTTATTTTTTATTTTTACAGGTTGAGATCAGGCCTGATTGGGTCCAAAAATACCTTAAAACCTTCTCATGGAGGAAAGGTTATCCCATGGAAAATCCTGTGAGATGACAAAGTGATGTCATCATGTCATCTGCATCTTCATGCCGCCACCGTCGCCTACCTGCATCTTGGTCCTCAGCCACTTGCTGTGGCCAGCCTCAGTGCTGTCCCCTCTGGACATGGCCTGCTCCAGCTCCAGCTCCTGCTTCACATCTGGGGGTGGGGGGGAGAAGCTGCTGAGTCTGGGTCCCCTCTGCCATCTGAGCCCAGCCCCTCTCATGGGCCACGCCAGGTCCCCTCCGCCATCCAATTCCCCCACTGGGCTTCCCAAGACCCCTTCACCATCCAAGCCCAATGCACAACCCCGAGCCACCCTGTGACCCCTCTGCCATCCAAGCCTTTAAAAATTGGAAATCTATTATTACTAAGGAAAACAAATGCACATACACTTTTACACTTGACTTGCTAGCATTTAATTAGGTAGGAAAAAAAGTATTGTAAGATAAAGTAGCAAAATAGCAAATGTTTTGAAAGTACATCATAAGCAGAAATCTTGCCACCAAAAAATCAATGGGACCACTAGACAACTGATGTGCTAAAAGGGTAACATAGAAGACAATGCCAGTGTGCAGAAACTAAATGAATTTATTGCCTTAGTCTTCAGTGCAGATGATGGAAAGGAGATTCCTACTACTGAACCATTCTTTTTAGGTGACAAATTTGAGGATCTGTCTCAGATTGAGGTGTTGATAGAGAAGGTTTCTGAACCAACTGATATATTAAACACTAATAAGTCACCAGGACCAGATGGTATTCACATGAGTGTTCTGAAGTCATGCAAATATGAAATTGCAGAATTACTAATTATGATATATAACCTAGTGCATAAGTCAGCCTCTGCACCAGATGACTGTGGGGAGCTAATCAAAAAAAAAAGAAAAGATCCTTGAGGTAATCCTGGCAATTACTGGCCGATAAGCTTAAATTCAGTACTGGACAAACTGATTGAAACCATAGAAAGGAACAGAATTACCAGGATGGATGAACATGGTTTGTTGTGGAAGAATGAACTCTGTTTTTGTAAAACTATAGTTTTGTAAAACTATCATATCTCCCCATTCGATTAGAATGCTTCAGGAGGTCAACAAACCTGTGGACCAGGGTGATCTAGTGGATATAGGGTACTTGGACTTCAGAAAGTCTTTGACATGGTCCCTCACCAAACACTCTTAAGCAAAGTAAGGAGTCATGAGATAAAAGAAAAGGTCCACTCAAGGATCAGAAACTGGTTGAAAGATAGTAAACAAAGAATAAGAATAAATGACCAGTTTTCACAATGGATATAAGTAAATATCAGAATTTACCAACAAGCTGTTCAATATAAATGCTTTAGAAAAAGGGATAAACAGTAAAATGACAAAGTTTGCAGGCTATACAAAATTACTTGTGATAGTTAAGTCCAAAGTCAATCACAAAGCATTACAAAAGGATCTCACAAAACTGGATGACTGGAAATAAAGTGGAAAATGAAATTCAATATTGATAAATGCAAAGTAATGCATATTAGAAAACATCCCAACTCTAAATCCACGATAGGGCGTCTAAATTAACTGTTATCACTCAACAAAGAGATATTGGAGTCATTGTGACTAGTTCTTCAGAAACATCCACTCAGTGTGCAGTGGCAATCAAGGACATGAAGAGTATGTTAAGAGAAATTAGAAAAGGGATAGAAACTACAGTAGTAAGGATCATAAAGCCACTGTATGAAACCTGGGTATACTCAGACCATGAGTATCGAGTGTCATTCTGGTCATGCCTTTTCAGAAATACAGTGGAATAGGAAAATATACAGAGATGGATGACAAAAATGATTAGGGGTATGAAACAACTTCTGCATGAGAGGAAATTAAAAAAGAGTACGACTGTTGAGCTTGAGGAAAAAGATTATGAAGGGAGAATATAATGAAGAGCTATAAAATTCTGAATGGTGCAAAGACTGAATAAGGAAGAGTTATATGCCTGTCTCCATAACACAAGAACCAGGAGTTATGCAATGGAATTAATGGGCAGCAGGTTTAAAACAAACAAAAGGAAGCTCTCCACACAACACAGTATCAAGTCATTGTCAAGGGTTGTTGTGAAGGGCAATCCTCTGACTGCCAAATGCTGGGACTAGATGACAGGGGATGGATTGCTTGACAATTACTTTGTTCTGTTCATTGCCTCTGAAGCATCTGGCATTGGCCACTGTCAGAAGACAGAACATTTGGATAGATGGACCAATGGTCTGACCTAGGATGGCCATTCTTACCTGCTTATATTCTTATCCAAAAAGAAGGTTTTTTAGGATCCTAAAAAATCCAGAAAGCTATTGTCAAGTAGATCATTTGTGACATTTGTCACCTATCCTGCAGAAGGGATCTGTCTCATTCAGTAATGTGCAGTAAGTGTTATATATTATGGGAATGGTCCCATAATTAATTGTACGTGGTCAGAATTAATTTTATCATATTTTGTTCCTGATGTCTCTTAATTATTCCAGCAGCATATTCAGATGCTTCCAGGTGGCATGAAACAGGATAAATAGTGCAGGGAAACTTTCCTAATAGCCTCCAACTGTGATTCTTATCATTCATGCTATATCTAGATTTTCTATTTTTATTTTCAGTAAGAGGCAAGAACTCTATTTGCTGAAATCTCTGTTTTGGGAGATACTGCTATGTTTACTGTAAAGATGCACATGTGCAAGAGGCTAGAAATATTGGCTTCTAGGTACAGAGAGTTCAACGTATATGAAAGATTTTTTTAATCTCAGTTATTAGAATGGACTGCCAGTCCTAGCAGGTACATTGGCTTCTCACTCCATTGTCCAATGAAATGTTATGATGGTAAAAGAAAAAAAAAGAAAAAAGATTAAATGAAAGGATTTTTTTCATAGACATGCTTATTGGAGCCTTATCTGCCACCCTTAATCATATCAAGTAACACCTGACTGATTGCCCTAAAAACCTGCTGCATCATCCCAGAATATATATAAAAAAGCAAAGAACAAAAGTTAAGGATGTAGAATTTAAATCCCAAAAGTTTAAAAGAGAGGTATTGTTTACTTTGATTAAATTAGTATTGATTTGCCCACCCTTATGGTAATAGGAAAACGCAGCACATTTTTTTGGCTAGGGCTGATTGTGTTAACTGCAATCCATACTATGGTATAGGTGGACTCTGCAAAATACCTGCATGATTTGTACTAGCTGAGAGTCTGACCATTATAATTAAGGGTTATTTGACTGATTTGTGTGCATGCAAGTGTGAGCACACAAATATATTGTAGTATTTATAGCATTTAATATCTATTTAAATTAGATTATTAACTGAAACTGAATGTGGGTGGACAATTCATGATAGTGAGGGGCAGATAGCATAATTTCCTTTTTTAGGAAAAGACACATACTATATTATCTATCCAACATCATATTTCCTGTATCTCCCTCCCTTATTATCCAATTCTATTTCTGCCATTTTTGTGGCACAGTCTTTCTATTTAAGGCTACATTGTCATGAAACAACCTGCTCCAAGCAAGGGGCAACTTATTGGTGCACTCCACCAGAAGCAGCCTGGAAAGAAAATTGTATTAGACTCACAATCTCCCTCCTGGTCTATTTGCTGTACCAAGAAGGGAGGGATCTATCTGATACTTGCTATGTTGGCTGAGAGAGCAGGGATTCAGCAGAGGCTTCCAGAGATCAGAGCATAAGCTGCTAAATGTAAGGCTGTAATAGACTTCTATACTGTGCAGATTGGACACCTAACACCCATCAACCTATGTATATGTGGCCCAACATAGCTGTCTGATAGGCTAGCCTAGATATACCACCAAGCATGCTGTGTATAGTGCCAAGTTCCTCCCTCCGGTTCACCTGTGCCAAGGAGGAAGCAGCAGCTCTCTAACCTGCTTCCGGTGACCTGTGTGTTGCTGTGCTAGCCAAGTCATAGTTTGGCCCTATGTGTTTGCCAGATAACGTCCTTAGAATGTGGGATCCTCAAGGCTGGCACATCCTTTCCCCTATGTTATTGACTAGGTGCAGGATTGGCTTTGCTCTTTGAAGCATCCCTGCCTTGCTGACTCTACAATCCAGCTGGGCTGCCACATATCACACATCTCACTATACACTGACATATTTGACAGCCATAGTGGAAACCTTCAATGACTGAAGGAGTAGAGCATTTCCATTTACAAATTAATCCATACCAATTGGCCAAACTTCCTAGGTCACCCTAATAGTCACTAATGCCAAAGCAGAATTATACTGTGCCATTCTGTGGTGCGTGTCTACATCATATGCAAGTTTTTCTAAGTTCTGAGCTTCAGGGAAATGCAAGCTTATAATATAAATATAATATAATAGCCTCATGAGATGCAGAGGAGTTACAGGATAGGTAACAGTGTGAATCACTGGGGGACTGTATATCTGAAGGTATGAGAGACAGTGGCAACTTTTCACAGGTTAGTTTTATGTAGACTGTAGGCATTTTGAAAACTTATTTTTAGTGGCATACAGTTTTCCATAAGGAATGTCTTTTCTTCTAAACAAAACATGCACTTTACACAAAAGCAATGTGTGATATGTGGCTCATTAATCAGTTATTTTAATGGTAGCCTGTTTTATAGTCTACTTGCTGGAATTCTTATTTGAACAATAGCTAATGAGACACAAACATTTTCTGAGTATTCATGATCAGCTAGAAAGATTTTCTGAATTTTGGCGTGCAGTGTGGATGAGATGTTAAAAATATCAACAGTGCAATAGCTGTATGTTTCTTGTGAGTACAATTTGGAGTTTTGTTACCCTCTCTCAAGCCCAACAGAGTCATGAAACTTGCTGGCAGCCTGTGGAGATAAGCAATACTCCTTTATTAAACTGAACAGTGCATCTAGAAAGGAAGGTCCGCAGGATGGAACACATTGAAACCACATTCTCTGAAGGCTGCTCCCTTGTTTCAAGAGCTTTCCTAAGGAATCCAGTGACAGTCTGTACCTTGCTATGTACACAAATTTTTGTGACGAGACAAGGAGTAGAACTAGTCAAAACATTTCATAATTTTGAATTGGAAAAACAAAAGCTAAAATGAAATACGTACATTTCCCACATTTATTCTCCATTTTTCATTCAGAACAATCACCTATGTAAAGGGGTGTGACTTTTTCATAAGGGCTCAAGTGGTAAAGGCAGACTGCTTGTAGAGAAATAATGTTTAAAACAACAGCCAATCATACCATGTCAATCATTTCTCATAGCTCAGCTTATAAAATGCACAGTAGAAAAGGGAATTTCACAGAAGGCTCTTGCTTAGTCAAAGACGGTTCTGACTCTAGGTTCCAACATAAGCACACAGGTCAGGATTTGTTAACCAGCCTGCCTTCCAAAAGCTACTGCGGCCATTCAAAGAAAGCAAAAAGGTTTTTGTCTTCCCTACAGTTTGTAAATACTAGAGATTTAGCAGTCCTATTGAAATGGGATAAAGGAGACAAAAAGTAAGGATCAGGGTGAGCTTGTTTGTTTGTTTGGTTGGTTGGTTGGTTTTTGTTCCAAGCTTTTTAAATCATTACCTTGTGTTCACATCTGTTTCCACAGCAGTGGAACTACTCGTGGAAGTTGTCACTAGCAGACGAGTCAATTTCAGCAACTGGTTTCTGATTCTCACTTCCGTTTCCATAGAAACTGATGTTGGCTCAGTGAAAGTAAGGTACAGTTTTTAAAATGGTACAGTACTGGTCTAATAAAGGTCTTTTTGTCATATTAGCACTATTCTGACCCTCATTTTCACACAAACCAGCCAAGAGCAGCTAGTTTAAAACCAAATACTAATTTCTAGACCCCTCAACTCCAAATGTCTGGAAGGAAGGAATAGCTAGAGTGCCAGATGGCCTACAAGATTATGGAAAGCCAAACGTGGCTAATCTACCTGCCACTTGTGCCGATGGTAATTTCAGCCCTCTCTCTCCCTCTCTCCTGTGCACCTGTACTAGAGCCAGATGGAATCCAAAATATGACTGAAGGACCACATGAGAAATCCTCTGTTTGACAGGGACTACTGGTACTTGTTTGAATAAGGTGAGCAGGATTTATTTTTATAAACCACTTTTTTAAAGCCGTAACTCATACCAAGTGATGAGGGTGTAATGTCTCAAGTGACAGAACACAAAAGGTACATATTGTTACTAGCACAACTCCTGAGAGTAGACAGCCAAAAAGCAAGCAGATAGATTGGTTGCAGCATTCATGATATTGCCGAGGCTTCCCTTTGTGTGCTATCTTCCTCCTCCAAACAATCTCTATAATGCACCCCAATCTCTAAAATGAGATATATTGGGTTGCTCATTGAGGAAGCAAAGGAGTTTCTTCTTATATATTTAAACACACACACACACACACACACACACACACACACACACACACACAAATGTAGAATCCCCCCCCCAAAAGTTACTTTATTATAAAGCAGCAGAGAAACTGAGACTCCAGCTGTCACAGGAAAGCAAGATTTCTGCACACTCCTCTGTCCTACCCTGGCTATTCAATAACATGGACACTGGCTAGTTAAATTAGACCATTTTATAGGAAAAGTTTATCCATGAGTTTAGTGGAGTTAAAGGCTTCTTCTTCAGACTAATTTTTTTTAAAAAGCCATACTAGCCAATTAATCATAGGTGATACAAACTGACCAGACAACTCCTCACCACAGCTGAATATACAAAACCAATTATTATGTCATGGTCAGTAATTTAAATTATTATAGACAGGAACAAAAACATTCCTTCAAACTGGGCTTTTAACCAAGCAAAGTTTTGTTGTGAAAAGTGCTTGCTATCCACAGGACATTTAAAATATTTTATCCAAAAAAAGTTTACAATTTTCAGTCAAAATACTTTGTTTTTGGATAAAATATTTTGCCAAGAAGTTTCCATATTTAGCTATTGAAAAAAAAGAATGAAAAATTGCTGAACATGAAAAATGAAATAATTGTAATTGAAATTATTTTTGAGTGAAAAAATTATTTTCTGACTAGCTGGTCACAATTATAATGTCTATGAGTAAAATTATGGCCCTATAAAATCAGTAGCAAAACTCCCTTTAAGAGTCTTATCTCTCTATATATTTTTGAGTGCATCTGCATGTGTGTCTGTGTGAAAATCTGTTTGTTCAAGAACTCCTCCTAAACGGTAAGAGCTAGAGCCACCAAATTTGGTATGCAGCTTCCTCTTCTTCCTAACTTAAAGCAAGGTCAGGGTCTGGATGTGCCAGGAGAACTGGAAGCCCCAGGAAAAGGACTGTTTTCCATAACATGCAAAGGAAGGTGCTGCTATTTGGCGGGAGTGGCTACTGGTGGAAGCAAGCCCTCAGGGGAGAGGTATATGCAGAGTGTCCACTGGGGGAAGCTGCACCACCAAGGGAGTGGCCAACAGGGCTGGGGCTCTGCTATCTTGCCTGCCAGTACACAGGTAAGTACCCCCCCACCCCAAACCCTTTCCCCTCCTCCCAGCCCATGGCTGCAGAACCGGAGTTGGGGAGAAAAAAGGCCCCTGGAGTTCCGGGAGAGGGATGCAGGGAGAAAAAGGCCCCCTGGTGTGGCTGGGGGAGGGAGTCTGGGGGCAAACCTGGCCTCTGGGGCCTGGGAACCTGGGGGAATACTGGGGAGAGAAAAAGGCCCCTGCTGGCCAAGGTAGGTGAGGGGGGAGAGAAAAAGCCCTTGGTGCCCAGGGGGGGCTGGAGAAGAGAAAATGCCTGTACTAGATGGGAACCGCCCCTCCCTGAGCACCTCATCACCCTCCACCCCTCATTCTCACCCTCCCACCCCCAGCCTCCTTCACTCCACTCCACTCCACACACATTGCCAGTCCCCTGCCCTGAAGGACCTAGGCAATGTTGGGTAAGTGTGTTAGTGATAATAAATGTGCTCTGCATCGTGCCAAATAACAAGAACATGCAGGGCAGACAATGCCTTTTTGTTGTCTATTCTTTGCCTGGCTGTTCTGAAGCATAGTTGGAGAGGAAGGCAGACAGATGCATAGCATCCACTTACTCCTTCATGCAGTCTAGACTGTGCCAGAGTAAAGGGGGTTCTTAGTTCCATTCCTGGGTATACAGTCCATCTTATACAGATGGTTGGGAATAGAAATGTGCATGTCTTTCAGAAAGCCTGGGACACATTTAAAGCAATATGGGCATCCATTCCTATAACATCCACAAAGCCTGTAGGGCACACAAGAATAAAACTAATACAGCTGGTACCTGAATTACGAACGGTCGATTTATGACCATTTGCATTTACGACCAAACCTCCCATTAAGCAGTCATAAAGGCAGTCCCCAAGTTACGAACGCAACCCGCGCTTACGAACAGTGTGGTCGCAATGTAACTCGATGGGGTCCGACTTACAAACATTTCGAGTTACGGCCAAGTGTTTGGTCCGTAACCCGTTCATAACTTGGGGACCAACTATAATCATATATTCTCACTTGAAAAAAGGTTAGCTCTGAATATAGATATGCCAGGTTCTGAACCAGACATGCCTACTGTCTGTAGTTTCCTGGGTTGTTCTTGTTTCTCTTTTTATAGATGGGCACTATATTTGCCCTTTTCCAGTCTTCTGGAATCTCTCCCAACATCCATGACTTTTCAAAGATGACAGCTAAAGGCTCAGATACCTCCTCTATCAGCTCCTTAGGTATTGTAGGATGCATTTTTTCAGGCCCTGGTGACTTGAGGACATCTAACTTTTCTAAGTGATCTTTAACTTGTTCTTTTCCTATTTAACTTCTAAACATACCCCATTTCCACTAGCATTCACTATGTTAGGCATCCTGTCACCATCAATCTTCTTGGTGTAAACTGAAACAAAGAAATCATTAAGCACCTTTGCCATTTCCAAGTTTCCTGTTATTGTTTTTCCCTCTTCACTGAGCAATGAGCCTACTTTGTCCTTGGTCTTCCCTTTGCTTCTAATGTATTTGTAGAATGTTTTCTTGTTACCCTAGCTAGATTGAGCTTGTTTTGTGCCTTCACCTTTCTAATCTTGTCCCTACATACTTGCATTATTTGCTTATATTCATCCTCTGTAATTTGACCTAGTTTCCACTTTTTACACAACTCCTTTTTGATTTTTAGATCATGTAAGAGCTTCTGGTTAAGCCAAGGTGGTCTCTTGCCATACTTTCTATCTTTCCTGC
This sequence comes from Rafetus swinhoei, assembly GCA_019425775.1. Classification (NCBI taxonomy): domain Eukaryota; kingdom Metazoa; phylum Chordata; order Testudines; family Trionychidae; genus Rafetus; species Rafetus swinhoei. Next base: position 48,061,905 of record CM033449.1, read on the forward strand.
ACCATGGAATAGTTTGCTTTTGGGCCCTTAATAATGTCCCTTTGAAAAACTGACAACTGTCTTCGGTTGTTTTTCTTCTTAGTCTTGCTTCCCATGGGACCTTACCTACCAGCTCTCTGAGTTTACTAAAATCTGCCTTCCTGAAATCCATTGTCTCTGTTTTGCTGTACTCCCTTCTACTATTCCTTAGACTAGAGTCATGAATTCTATGATTTCATGATCACATTCACCCAAGCTGCCTTCCACTTTCAAATTTTCCTACCTATTTAATAAAATCAAACCCAGAACAGCTTTCCCCCAGTAGCTTTCTCAACCTTCTGAAATAAATAAAAAATGTCTCCAATGCAATCCAAGAACTTGATGAATACTCTGAGCTCTGCTGTGTTAGTTTCCCAACAGATGTCTGGATAGTTGAAGTCTCCCATCACCACCAAATCCTGAGCTTTGGACGATTTTGTGAGATGTTTAAAAAACGCCTCACCCACCTCTTCTGCCTCAGTTAGTGGTCTGTAGTAGACCCCTAGCATGACATCACCTTTGTTTTTACCCCTTTTAACGTAACCCAGAGACTCTCAACAAGTCTGTCTCCTATGTTCATCTTCACCTCAGTCCAAGTGTATGCATTTTAATATATAAGGCAACATCTCCTCTCTTTTTCCCCTGCCTATCCTTCCTGAGTAAGCTGTACCCTTCTATACTAATATTCCAGTCATGTGTATTATCCCATCTCTGTGATACCAATTATGTCATACTCGTGCTTATTTATTAGCTCTTCAAGTTCTTCCTGCTTATTCCCCATACTTCTTGCACTGGCATATAGGCATTAAAGATACTGATTTGATTTTGCCCCCACCCCCTCCCAGTTCTTCATTGTCCCTCCTTTATCTCTGCCATGGTCCCTCCCATTTCTCACTCATCTCCCAGGTCTCCATGTTTTTCACTTACTTGTGGGCTTTGGTCACCTGCCCCCATCAAATCTAGTTAAAAGCCCTCCTCACTAGGTTAGCCAGTCTGTAACCAAATACTCTTTCCCCCTTCCTTAAAAGGTGAACCCCATCCCTGCTTAGCAGTCCTTCTTCTTGGAACAGCATCCCATGGTCAAGGAAGCTAAACTCCTCTCCTAGTGACACCATCTTCACAGCCAAGGCATTCACCTCCATCATGCATCTGTCTCTGCTGGGTCCCCTCTTTTCTGCCCCTCTTGGAAATGTTTGTCACTCACAGAGGAACTCTGGAGACATTGATAATGCTGGAATTCAGGCCTGATGGTCAAGTAAAGTTGAAATTAACTATCTGTAACAATAGTAAATACTATGGGGCTGTAATTGGGGTTTCAAATACTATACTGAGGCTACATCTACACTGCAGGTGTTTTGTGTAAGAGGAAATGCAAATGGTGCACTCATTTGCATATCTTGTACTATCATTTGCTTATCTTCTTCTGATCCTTTTTGTGGAAGAGGTTTTTGCGCGATAAAAAAGCCCTGTGTAGATGGGCCCATTTGTCAGAAAAAAACCCTTTTGCGCAAGAGCCTATAAGCCTCATTTTTTGAGGAATAAGGGATCTTGCGCAAAAGGGGTTTTTTCCGACAAATGGCCCCGTCTACACAGGGCTTTTTACTGCAAAAACCTCTTCCGCAAAAAGGATCGGGAAGAAGATATGCAAATGAGTGCTCTATTTGCATTTCCTCTTCTGCAAAACACCCGCAGTGTAGAGGTAGCCTGAGGAAAGGCAGAAAGGAGAAGAGAGTCTATGATTCTTTAAATAAAAAGTGATTTTAAAAATCTTTACTCCAATCCTTGTTCCTTCCCCACCCCACCAATCATAATAAAGTTAAGAATGGCATTCTGGAACCATAATCCTTCCCAAAAGGTGAGAAAGCATTTTCTTTTAATGTTTTGTCATGACATGAGAGCATATGAATAGCTGTCATCATCTAAAACTATAAGAATCCTTTTATCATGTTGCACAAGAAAAATTTTAAATTTTAAAATCAAGGAATTAATTCACGCGAGAGAGCCTGTGTCTTGCTCTTGTAATCTCTTGTCAGTACCTAGCAACCAAATTGCTAGGGAAGGTATAATTTTGTAGTGCCTCAACTTTACTTTTACAAAAAGTCCTTTCATTCTTTCAGCCTGTCAAAGTAATTGTTAGGTTCTCATGCTGAAAGGATTACTGAATGTTCACCTTTCATAGAAGGCTTTAGGCCACTTTCCTATAATGAAATGACTATAAAAATAAAAGCTTGCTTGTGTCCTCTCTTGTAAAAGCATGCAATACTGCAGCATAAAGTTGCTGAGCAAGTTTGGTGGCTCCTTAGTTAGGAATAACAGTGGATTTGGGGATGTTTTATGCTCTAGCTAAATGAAAGCCAATTGGATTCACAAAGGAATTTGGGCATGGCAAAGCTGAGTGATGGCATCTAACTTTTAAGTGGGTAGAAAATTCACAAGGACTTGCAAAATCTGAGTTCAGTGCATAGGCTCCTATACAATTGATTGGACAAATTTGGTGGCTCATAGTGTGATTCACAAAACCCAGCATCTTAGTACCTCCTATGAGCTTGATTAAATGAGGAGCCACCTAATTCCAGAAGTGAGCCCATGGGAGCCCATGTCGATCCTAGAAGTGTTTGCTAAGCAGGGATAGGAGCTAGGCCTGGGCTGTAGGAGGGTGCCCCTTATGCATGGGATTCTTAGCAGCAAACCCTCTCTATGCTGGAGAGAAGTATCAGAGGGGTAGCTATTACCCGCAAAAACAACGAGGAGTCCTGTGGTGCCTTAAAGACTAACACATTTATTTTGGCATAAGCTTCTGTGGGCAAAGGTCCACTAATCCACCTAACAAAGTGGGGGTGTGACGGGGTGAAGCAACCCCGTCACGTCCCCACGCTTATCGGCACGAACACCGGGAGCAGAGCGGGAGACGCAGCTCACGCGGCGCCGGCGTGCAAGACAGGCGGGGAAGTGGTGACGCATCTCAACGCGCCCACCAGCGTCACTGACATCAGCAACGCGACCATGGCGAGGGGGGCGGGGCACCCGGAAGTGAGGGGAGGAGAAATGGATGGGAGGGAGGATAAGAGGGGCGATGGACGGGGCGAGAAAGGGGGAAGAGAGCCGGTCAGGAGGGGAGAGGTAACCCGCACTTCCCCAGCTGATATGCGGGGGTGGGGCAGGCGATTAGGCGCAGTGGCGGGGTCGGATGCGGCCCAGGGAGGGCCGTGCAACCCGTGAGCAGGCGAGTTTAGGGGTAACACCCCACCTGCTACCACCAGGAGCACTAGCTCCTGGTGTTAGGGCCCTGGGTCGGGGTCCGGAGGGAGGGAGGACCCGGACCCCCAACCCCGCCACCAGGGCGGCCGACGAGGAAGTACAGTTGCTAGACTGTGTCCAGGACAACAAATCAACGGCCCACAGCGGGCAGGCGTGACAGGGGGTTTATCCATGAAAGCCTTTGCCCAAATAAATCTGTTAGTCTTTAAGGTGCCACAGGAATCCTCAACATTTATGCTGGAGAAATAGACTTCCCTCATAATTTTGAGCCTAGGGCTCACCTGGGATGAGGTGGGGCAGATGTGAGAGAGATTCAGCTGCAATGGAAGGGGGAGTTGGGATTTGTACTAAAATCTTCCCTCTCTCCCCTAAGCGCCCTAATGATGGAGCTATTCAAGTGTTTGCACAAGGTAGAAAATACCCAGCCATCTATTGCTAGTTACAGGCTTGTCTCCATCTCTCTCTTGTTGGGCTTTCAGCTTCTCCCCTTAATTGTTGCCTACCTTTGGCCTTCTGTGGGAGAGAGCTCTTGCATCCAGGCCTTTGAATATTCAGAAAGATCTGCTTCTTTAACTGACAGGAATATATTTAAGTACACTTATTGATTGATTAAATCTTTATACTCCTGTTAGTATTGCAGACATAACTCTGACAGAAGAGAACAACCTGGCACATTCTTAAAAGCCTTGCATTTGGAAGTTAGCTGAAAAGGCAAATTCGGTCTTCATTTACAACCTCATTGAAAATCATTAGTTACACCTGTGGAAACCAAAGACTATCACAAGGTTGTGTAGAATTAGCTAATGGTATAATTTAAAGACAATGGAGATACACAGTAAAAACTGAGTGTCTCAATTGGTATTACTGGAATTTTTATTAGGAAAGATTTATAAGAAAGAAACAAATGAGCTTGACTTTTAGATCTTGGGGTAAGTGTCCTAGCACAAAAGTGATTAAATGTTATTGATTTCTATGGGACTTCAGCCCATGCTTTAATCTAACAACATACTCAAGTGGTTACCTAAGCACAGATAATTTCCTGAACTGAGGCCTGAATGTGTAGCTTGACATTTAGAAGAAAAAAAATCCCATTATTGTAATCTTTGCAAATTTGATCTTGAAGTCATTGTGTCATTATAAACATGGAACCTAACAATACTGTTTTCAGAGTCACTTTTAGAATAAAACTATATTTTGAACATACTAAAATCCTTTCTATTGCCCAAGTTGTTGTTTTTCTGATGTTTTGTAATTACTTTGTTGTTCAATTTCCTGTATTGAAGCTAATTTGGAACAAGTGTTATTTCTAAATATGGGAAGAAGCTTTATGGGATTGAGTTCAGTAGCTAGGATTATATTCCAATTAAAAATTGTCTGTCCAATTTATTACATTTAAATGGTATTTGTTTTAATGATTTGGTGTTAATTTTATGCTGTTAACCATTTTTATAGTTCAGTCTCTTCTTAACTGAGATATTGGCTCCAATGTCAGGAATACTGTTACTTCTTAATCAAATAAGTGCTTATTTCAGTGAAGTGACTTTCACATTTAGAAGCGGTAATGCAAGCTTCAGCAGTATTTGTACACATAAGTTTTTTAAGAGTAAATGTTAATGTTCATTTCGATTAATAATATTCCCTCTTTGTCCACATTGTATATTAAAAAAACAACAACCTGTAAGTCTGTAGTTAGCAGATACTCAAAGTTCCATAGAATGCAGTGGTAATGCAGGCTTTCCTTGTTTAATTGCTGCAGAACCTAGACTTAAATTCAAGAGATGAAATTATGAGAGTGCAGCTATACTACTGGCAGAGCAGGGTCTTGTCAAAATTAGCCTTCATCATTGTTCCTTAACACAGGTTCAAGGAGCTCTTCTGTCTTTTTCAAATCACTGTACTTTCATTTGGCAAAGCAAGATATAATTTGAGATATGAAATAATACACAACAGCAAAGCAATAATATAATAAACAAAGCTTTTAAATAAAGATGGGAGAACAAGAGGTGAGTGCTGATTACGCAGTGTGCTGCTGCTAGCATATCGCTTTCACAAGCTGATTGAATAACCAGACTGATGCAGAAGGAGATAGAGCTCTACCTACAGAATAGAGTAGAACTTGTGCTACTAGTACTGTACTCCCACTTAGACATATATATAATGATGACTATATGAGCTCAACAAAGGGAGACAAATCATAGACAAGATTGTGTGAAAGAGACGCTCCCAGAGTGTATCAAATAATCCAAAAAGTGTTGTTTGGTTTTTCAGCAGAAAATCTTAGCTTTTTAGACATATTTGCAATGTCCTGTATAGCATGACTATGACTCCATGGCAATGGAATAGGTAACAGAATGAACCTTTTCTTGCAGCTATCAGAGAAATGCTTCTCATGGCTCTATAAACCTTTTCCCCTGCATCTTCTGGCAGGAAATCAGCCTAGTGCTTTAACTTCTGTATGCTGCAGTTTCCCTCCTGGTTCCCACTCCTTCCTAGCATCTAGAAGCTGGACAGAGAAGGTGTGGGTGATGAGCTCAAGTTCTGAAGCTAAGCTCCCTAATTTGGGGCACTCTTGAACAAATCTATATTATATAGGCAGGCCTACCAATGGCAGTGGGGAAGGGGGGGGATTCAAAAGGGCCTTTATTCTTTTGCATAGGGACTGTCCAAGAATAAATGGACACAAATCAGATATTAGGAATGGCAATATACAAAAACCTGTAGGAGAACACTTCAATCTCCCTGGACACACAATAGCAGATTTAAAGGTAGCCATCCTACAGCAAAAAAACGTCAGGACCAGACTTCAGAGAGAAACTGCTGAGCTGCAGTTCATCTGCAAATTTGACACCATCAGCTCAGGATTAAACAAAGACTGTGAATGGCTAGCCAATTACAAAAGCAGTTTCTCCTCTCTTGGGGTGTGTCTAGACTTCAGGGTTTTGTTGACAAAAGTCCACTTTTGTCAACAAAACTATACCTGCGTCTACACTACCACCAAGTTCTGTCGACATAACGTCAACAGAACTCTGTCGACATAACGTCCCCACCACTACACCCCCGAATGTTCCTGCCCCTCTTCCCCTAGGCACTCCACACAGTTTGAGAACCACACTTCTAGGAGCCTAATTATATTCTGTTTAAGTGCTATGCTTTGAGCATTAATTTAGGCATAGTTACTTTCTTCCTCAATCATATAAATTGACCTCCATCACCTAACCAAAAAAATGATTCAATATCTTAAACTCCGAAATCAAAGGAGTCGCACCTACTTATGCCAGGTCTGAATTGGATCCTTTAAGCCAAATCTTCTGCTGATGTAAATGGGCAAATACTATTGATTTTTGAAAGTGTCTCACCCATTTAAAACAGCAGAGAATTTAGCCCCTCTTGTCATTGCTACAAATTCAGATGACTTATACAAGGAGCTTGCCAGTATCTTTGATGAAGACAAGAACTGGTACATAACTGATTCATGCTGACAAACTACCTTTATTACTGAAAAGTTTGAAGCATTGCTTATAATAAGCTTTTCTCCCTCATCTTACCTTTAATTAAAGTAGTACTTTTTCCCTGACCTCTAAGATCTATTGTAACAATCAGTTCCTTTTTTTTCAATTTTCATCTTCTCTGATTTTATAGTTAACAAGCCACATCTTTGTTTTGTGAGGAATTCGATTTAAATACTGCTTCTTTTTCAATCTGTGATGTAGGATTTTATGGGATTTCCTCAGTGAGCTTATCAGAGCTGATCGACTTCTTTTCAGTTCACAGTTAAGGCAATTAACTCAACCTGATTATTTGGAGAGGTTTATCAGTTTTAGGATGTTCTGTTAACATGATATGCTTCTGGAACTTTTTCTTTCTGATTGCCTTATCTAGAGAGGAAAAATGCCTTGATCCAACTAAAATGCCAAGAATTAGTTTTGAGAATCTGACCTTCACTTATTTTACTTAAATTATAGCTTATTTAGGGGCAGATGTATCTCCCAGTTCAATGGGTGCAAGACTCCATGCAGCTTCCTCCACCCCTTCCCCACCGCATAGTCTCTAGAGGGGAGTTGCCATGATAGACTGAGCACACAGAGTTGGCATCCCTAGACAACAGCTTGGCTTCATGATAGACTGAGCACACAGAGTTGGCATCCCTAGACAACAGCTTGGCTTCAGCCCACTTTCTCTCCCTCACCCCAATCCTTAACCCTCCCTGCTTGTTCAAGGCTTCCTTTCATTCTCTTGTGTTGAGAGGAGCTAATGTGGGTTCCAGCAGGGAGAGTAAGACCCAAATGCCAGCTACACTCTCAGTTGGATTAAATCCATTTACTGTAGTATACATCCAGGCTTGATTTTTATGGGTGAAATTGCACACATAGACTCAGCTAGACTCACCACTCAGTTTACTCTAGATGAAGTACAATGTACCTCCATATGTATGCTGCGCTTCGTGCCACAAGTTCCCAAATATTTTTCATTATTTTCTAAAAGCACTAGTCCCAGCATAGACCTTTAGGGAATGTCACAGTTTACCTCTACCTCTGCTATATCTACTTTACGGGGCTTTATCGGAAAAAGGTACGCAAATTGCGCTCCACAATTTGCATACCTTTTTCCGATAGTTTTTTTGGAAGAGGCTTTTCCAAAATTTGACCCGTCTACACTGGGCCAAATTTCGGAAAAAAATCCTCTTTCGGAAAAGCCCTTCCTCTTTGTGGGAGAAGGAAGACAGGGCTTCTGAAAGAGCACGTCTGCTCTTCAGGAAAAAAAAAAGCAGAAGAGCAGACATGTTCCCTGGACATGGCAGAGTTTTTCTGGGATACCTTCAGTATCCCAGAAAAACCCTGTAGTGTAGACATAGCATCGGTTCTGTGAAATGTGGCCATTTATTCCTATATTTGCCTATCTACTGGTCCATGAGAGGACCTTTCCTCTTATTCCATGACTCTTACTTTGCTTAAGAGCCTTCAGTTAGGATACACTGTCAAAAACTTTCTGTAATTTCAAATATGTTGTTAACTTAGAATCATAGAATCATAGAATACTAGGACTGGAAGGGACCTCGAGAGGTCATCGAGTCCAGTCCCCTGCCTCATGGCAGGACCAAATACTGTCTAGACCATCCCTGATAGACATTTATCTAACCTACACTTAAATATCTCCACAGATGGAGATTCCACAACCTCCCTGGGCAATTTATTCCAGTGTCTGACTGCCCTGACAGTTAGGAACTTATTCCTAATGTCCAACCTAAACCTCCCTTGCTGCAGTTTAAGCCCATTGCTTCTTGTTCTATCCTCAGAGGCCAAGATGAACAAGTTTTCTCCCTCCTCCTTATGACACCCTTTTAGATATCTAAAAACTGCTATCATGTCCCCCCTCAATCTTCTCTTTTCTAAACTAAACAAACCCAATTCCTTCAGTCTTCCCTCATTGGTCATGTTCTCTAGACCTTTAATCATTCTCGTTGCTCTTCTCTGGACCCTCTCCAATTTCTCCACATATTTCTTGAAATGCGGTGCCCAGAACTGGACACAATACTCCAACTGAGGCCTAACCAGCGCAGAGTAGAGCGGAAGAATGACTTCTCGTGTCTTGCTCACAACACACCTGTTAATGCATCCCAGAATCATGTTTGCTTTCTTTGCAACAGCATCACACTGCTGACTCATATTCAACTTGTGGTCCACTATAACCCCTAGATCCCTTTCTGCCATACTCCTTCCCAGACAGTCGCTTCCCATTCTGTACGTATGAAACTGATTGTTCCTTCCTAAGTGGAGCACTTTGCATTTGTCTTTATTAAACTTCATCCTATTTACCTCAGACCATTTCTCCAATTTGTCCAGGTCATTTTGAATTATGACCCTATCCTCCAGATTAGTCGCAACCCCTCCCAGCTTGGTATCATCTGCAAACTTAATAAGCGTACTTTCTATACCAATATCTAAATCATTGATGAAGATATTGAACAGAGCCGGTCCCAAAACAGACCCCTGCGGAACCCCACTTGTTATGCCTTTCCAGCAGGATTGTGAACCATTAATAACTATTCTCTGAGTACGGTTATCCAGCCAGTTATGCACCCACCTTATAGTAGCCCCATCTAAGTTGTATTTACCTAGTTTATTGATAAGAATAGCATGCGAGACCGTATCAAACGCCTTACTAAAGTCTAGGTATACCACATCCACCTCTTCTCCCTTATCCACAAGACTCATTATCCTATCAAAGAACTAAAGAACTTTAGTGTGTCTTTGTTGACACACTAAAGAACAGGTTAGTGAGCAATTGTTCCTCTAATCTTTTTCAACCATATGTGGATTTTTTCCATCCATGTGTGGAATACATTTTTATGTGCACCGAGGCATGTCCAAATGTGCCCACCAGCAGAAACCTAGCTGTGAGCACTCTGTTAATCAGTTGGATGGCATTTGAATCTCCGCTGAGTGGCCACACAAGTGCACAGCTTACAAGTAACACTGTTGATGAGGCATGATTTCCCTTTTCAAAAGCTGGGTTGACTCTTCAACATATAATGTTTGTCTATAAGTCTGATAATTCTGTCTTTACTATAGTTTCAAACAATTGCCAGGATTACTTTTGGAGCCCTTTTTAAAAATCTGTATTACATTAGTTACCCTTTAGTCATCTGGTACAGATGCTGAATTCAGTGGCAGGTTACATATTTACAGTTAGCAGTTTGGAAATTTCATATTTGAGTTCCTTCAGAACTCTGAAGTGAATGCCATCTAATCCAATGATTTATTACTGTTTAATTTATTCATTTGTTCTAAATGCTCTTCTTTTGACACCTCTGTGTGGGACAGAATTTCAGATTTGTCATCCACATCAGAGCAGTTCATTTTGGTAATCTCCATCACATCCTCTGCTATGAAGACTGATGCACAGAATTAATATACCATCTCTGCGATGGCTTTGTCTTCCTTGTGCTCTTTCTAGCTTCTTGGTGATCCCACTGATTCTTGACACTTTTCCTGCTTCTGGTGTACTTAAAAAAATGTTAGCTCCTTCATCTTTAGCAAGTTTCTTCTCAAATTATTTCTTGTCCTATCATATTACAGTCATTAAACCTTTTTTCCTCTAACCGCCCTTCTTATTATGAAGCTTAACCATCACGGTATTCCTTTCATCTCTTATTGTGCCTTCTGATTTGGGGTATGTATTTAGTCTGAACCTCTGTTATGGAGCTTTTAAATAGTCCCCATGCTGCTTGCAGGCAGGTAACCCTCGTGACAGATCCTTTCATCTTCCATTCAGTAAACAACATCATTTTTGTATAGTTCCCATTATTAAAGTTAAACATTACTGTGGTGGAACTTTTTTTCTACAGGATGAACCTCTCTAGCCCAGGACTCTCTGATCCAGAAACATCTACTGTCCAGGATGATTTTAGTTAGTTGGATGTCCACTTTTCATGGGTGTGGCCAAGTTTTCCGCATCCCATAAAGTTTATTTACAGCCACCAGACCGAGTTCTCAGTGTTCTGTACTGTTATTTAGTTCTAATTTACTCCTAAATGTCTTCTAACAACTCAGTAAGCAATGGAAGTGTTGGTAATGCTGCTACAAAATATTGACCTCTCATGGTCTGGAAAATTCTCTCAAGTCTGGAGGGTGCCAGATTAGAGAGATTCAACCTGTATTATATACTGTACAAGAATATTAAATTGTATTACATTATGGCCACTACTACCAAACAGTTCAAAATCTTTGACCAGATTCTGTCCTCCACTTAAGACTAAATAAAAAATTGCCTCTCCCCTTGGAATAGCTGCTCCAGGAAATATCTAGAAATTTTATCTCTGCAGAATATCCTCAGGTGATATTTGCCAAGTCAATACAAGGATAATTTAAATTATGTATAATAACTATATTTTTTTTTAATTTTTTTGTAACCCCTCAACATTTAAAGAAGGATTTTCAAAATGTAGAAAGGATTAATCATTTATTTGCAAGTATTTTAACTAAATTCAAAGGGGTCTAATGTAATTTCTTAATATCATTGCTAAGTAAATGGTAGAGTGCTTTCTGTACCAGGATGCAGTCTAACATAATGGTTTCATGGATAAGGAGTTATCCTCCTGATATTTTCTCATCCTTGGATGACAGAGGCAGAACTACTTTGATTAGATTGAACATTTACATCAATTATTATATTTAGTTAGTTACATTTTCAGTCATGCAGGATATAACACATGCAGCTATATCTTAATGTTGATTAAAGATGCTAACACATTTATAATTACCAACATTAAAAGTTGATCTATCATTTTTGCATCAATATTGAAGGCCCTCCCTAACATTGGACTTAGTATAATAATCATTTATACCAGTGCAACCTGGATATAAAATGGTACCATTCCAATTTGTAGTATTTTACAACCACTTTGCATTCCTCATGTTCTGGTGTTAGCAACTCTACACGGTCAAAGGAATTGAGAATTAAGATCATAGTTCTTATTCCCTTTTGTGAGCATCTTCACTGGGCATGTCTACAGGGGGACATTCAGGAAGATTAATCTGAATTAACTAGAGATGTGAATTAAAAGTGTATTAGTTAAATCTCATTAAACCCCTGCATAGACAATCTCATTCAGAATTATTAAACTGAGCCAAATTAATGCCACAATAATTCTGAATGAAACTGTCTATGCAGGGGCTCAATGTGATTTAATTAATCCACTTTTAATTCATATCTCTAGTTAATTCAGATTAATTTTCCTAAGTGTCTCCATGTAGACAAGCCATAAACCTCATTCTGTATCCTGCTTCCAGCATACTTTACCCCCAGAATTCTGGATCTCCTGATCTCAAAGTGTTACCTACACAAAGTCTCTCTCCATAAATCCTCATGATGGGCATGGTTCAGATAGCCCTGTGTTTTAGCATGCTTCTTCTTTTATCCCTCCACTTTGTAACTTAAACTCTTCTGCCTGTGTCAGTTTCTCAGGTGTTTGCCTTTAAAGAGAATGTTTTGACCCAACTATCCTTAATGACAGCAGTAGCCAGCCCACCTGAACATATGTTGAATACGGAGAGAGGTACTTGTGAAAAAGCTCTCCATTTTTTACCCATACATAAATAGCTTTTACACCTAGTTTTCATATAATTCACCAGCATTTTATTATCACCTTTGCCCTAACTTCTATCAAAGCCAGTTCAGGAATCCTTCATTAGGGAACAGGAAAATTGTATAGCTCACCCCACCCCACTGCTGACCAATCTAGATGTCACCCCTACTATGCATTTGAGCAGCATTGGCAAAATAAAAATAGCATCATAAGTCATTTCTCAAGCCAGCTGTCTTGGTATCACCTAAGCAAGTTCCATTAACTCAGCAGTTATGCTTACATTTGAGAATTTATTTCGACAACACTAATAATAGTGATATCTATGTATAAGTTATTATCTTTATACTGATATTTTCCCCACTCACCTCTGCCAGGGGTTTTCAGAAGGTAATTAGTTACAGTAGTTAATACAGTATGGCCAGCAACATAGAATATAAACCCCTGTACTGATTATACTGACACAAATGTAAAAAGGTGTCAAATGCACATTTTAATTGCATAGGTCACATGTTTAAAATGGGGGGAACTAGATTTGTGCTTCATATAGTGGAGTGGAGTGATAGCGCTTTAAAACACACCCTGACTCATCTGTCTCCTGGGGGTGCCATGCTAGCAGCTCTTGTTGCCTCATTAGCACAGATCTACTTCCAGACCCAGGAAGCCACTCCTATGGCTGCTTCTCTCAAGCTCTTGCCCTTTCTGCATGCAACCTGGTTTCCCATCCCTCCATGTGAAATCTCTTAGGCAGCGTGTTCTGGTGCTGGGCAGCAGAAGGCCTGCTGGAGCTGAACATCCAGCAAGTTTGAAACCCACTGAGAGACATTTTAATTTTATTTACACAGCAGAAGTGGTTGTGAGAGAGTGGACTATGGGGAAAAGGTGACAGATTAGCCATCTGCTACCTGGGAGACCTAAATGGGTGTTATCACCCACCCCCCTACAGTCCTTTCCTTTGAGGAGCCTACAGAGAACTGGAGGGTTGGAAAGTCAATTGACAATATTAACAGACTTCTTGTTCTTAACCTACTATATATTTTCAAAAGTTTGTCTGTCTGTGAGAGTATCTATCTGACTGCTCCAAGGACTCTTCCTAAAGGGTAAGAGCTAGACCCACCAAATTCAGTATAAAGCTTCCTCTTACCATAACTTAAAGGTTTGGTTGTGCCAGGAAAATGGGATGTGTCTGGAATGGAATTGCTTCTCATAAAACCAAACAGAAAAGAGATAGAATCACCATTCAGATAATAGGGGGCTGAATAGGAGGGCACCCCATTATACTGACTGGGGGTATAATAATAACTGAGGCTGACTAATGGCATGTCCCTGCATCCAGAACTGCCCCAATCCTGAGCATCCCATGACCCAGGTCTCTTTAGGAAGTGGGGAGCTGAAGTTTCCCCCTGCAATTTATATGGGAACATTGCTAGTTATACCCCTTTGTTATGGAGTGAGGAGAAAGTGCACCATTTGCTGCATTCCTCACTCTGTCTGGACAGTGCAGAGGGCAGACGAACCAGGACCTGCCCCAGCTGGGGGACATGCACTGTCCCCCAGCTGTGCCTGCTGGAGCTGCTGTGGCCATAGACAGGTGCTTCTCACTTGGCTCAAAGCTGCTATGGTTAGGGACGTTAAGCAGTGGTTAATTAGCTAATGGAGTAGCCAATGGAATTTCCATCAACTACTCCATCAGTCGATAAGGGGGGGCACTTGCTACCCCCGCTGCAGCTCTGCAGTTTAAATGTAGTAGGAACCTGGTGTGCATGCAGCCTGGCTCTTCCTACATTTAAACTGCAGAGCCACAGTAGGGTTAGCTCTCAGGGGTGGCGCAAGCCAGGACTAAGAAGTCCCAGCTTGCGCTGGCTCCGGGACTGCTCTGGCTCTGCCTCTCTTGCCACTCCCCCACCCCACAACCACTGGCTCCTGCTCCTCCCCCCCTTGCTGCCTCTGATACAGAGACAGCAAGGGGGGTTGGAAAGTGAGTAGTTGAGTAGTGACTCCAATACCCGATAAGCCTAAGCTTCTCGGGTAGTTGATTATTCGAGTAGTCACTTATACCCCCTAGCTGTGGTGAGCACTCTGGGGCAGCCTGCACACTGAACCCCTCCTCTGCAGCCCCACCTCAGAGCAATGATTTAAATATATAAAAACAAAAATTAATTAAATTAAGGAGTCAAGCAACACCTGGTAAATCTTCTATAGTAAATATTTATATTACGGATAGGCTCAAAGACCCCTGTAGGGAATGGGTCCCCATTGTGCTAAGAATCATACAAGCACAGGCAGGAGATGAACTTTGCCCTGAAGAGCATGTAATCAGTCGAATCTGCCATCACAGGCATCTGTCTGCATCTACAGAGTTCCAGGCTGGCTGCAATGAGATTTGCCGGCACTGGTCTATGCTGCAACAACTTGCAATCTGAAAATATAATTGAAAAAATATTTCACACACTTTTAGTTCTATAATTGTGTTTATGTGCTGTCCTATTGAGGAAAATAATTCATAGTGGAAGGAAACTAATTTTTTTTTGCCTACTATTTAGAAGTGATTTTTTTTTTAAAATTGCTGAAGACAAAGTACAGATTTATTAATGGCATAAATCTTCCTGTCTAGTTAGCAGCCCTAACCTTCCACATCCATTAGTGTCATTTTTTCGCAGGTTTTCTTCACTAGCATACTTTCAGTTTCGATTTTTCTGTTAGAAAAGGATAGATCAGAAGAACAACACATCTCTGTTTAAATCCTGTATTGGAAAATCAAAGGTAGCAGGACAGTAGATGGACTTTTAAAAACAACTCTCTTCCCACACTGAGCACATGCATATTTTCTTGTTCTAAATTTCAGCAAAACAACCAGCCTGAAAGCTGGATGGTCAACTTTGCAGTTTTAGGAAAACTAACAAGTAAAAAGTTCTTATGATACCTTTTCTCAGTACTAAAAGTATCAAGGCCACCTTGAAAGTACTATTGAATGCAGTCTGAATGGGGGAAAATTCTCTTGGATTTCAATCATACAAAGATTTTCATGTGTTCTCAACTTTAAACATATCAGTAGAACCACTTGAGTTCAAGGGTAAATGCAGTTTCATACATCTCGTTCTCTTTCTAGCTGTCAGATTCATAAACTAATCACTGTAGCTTTGCAGGGAAACCCTCAAAAACATGCACCACAAATAACTTAGTGTAGATAAGGTAAAAAACTGTTAGCAGCCATGTTGCCACTTGCCAAGGTTTTTTAAAATTAATGAAAATATTGAAAGTG
This sequence comes from Rafetus swinhoei, assembly GCA_019425775.1. Lineage (NCBI taxonomy): Eukaryota > Metazoa > Chordata > Testudines > Trionychidae > Rafetus > Rafetus swinhoei. Next base: position 48,077,525 of record CM033449.1, read on the forward strand.
TTAAAGAGTTGAACCATTTCAGATTTCCAGCTTAATATATTTTAGCTCAATCCACAAAATAACTGTAGTGCCAAAATTAAATTCTCTGCGTAAGGTGGATATGTAATTTAATTCCATGGAATCAAAAGCTTTTTCTACAGCTCCAGATACAATTACCTCATTATCAGTAATACAGATTCTAAGTGAATCTGGTAATTGATTCCAGCTAGCTGCTTCAGCAAATTAAAGGCTTTTTACCTCTCTGACTTCTAACCTTTGTTATCTGTATAACAACTTTGTGATCTCAAAGTATAAGTGCAGTTTGGCATAGAATAGTGTTACAGTCAGTATCCTAGTATGTATTAATATGACAAAATAACCAGAATGTTTGTCTTGCACTTCAGTAGAATATATTTTATGCTCCAATAAAACAACTGACCAGCAGAAAACTCAGTCAATTATACAAAGTAGTGGAATAAGTTAATATTATATGTTAGGGGGTATTTTAACATTATAACTTTTGCAGTATCCATCCTTTTCTCTGTAATTACTAATTCCAGCTGATAGTTTAAAACTTCTAAACATGACTCAAAAAACTTTGGGGGAGCAACAAAGCATGTTTCCTGGTAACCTTCTAAACTAATCAGGGAGTCAAATTATGCTTTGAAGTAGGATCTATTTATTTATTTAAATGTAATCCAAGGATAGATAATAAATAAATATTTTTTCTCTTTCCCCCCCCTTTTTGTCTTTTGATTACCACTTTTCATTTTTTTTATTTGGATCCTTGGGTTTTATTTTTAAGGCAGTTCTCAGTTTCGTCAATTTTGTGGATACAATACTGTACTGTTTGTCCCCCCTAGTTATTTGCAAGTGCAGTTCATGTAATTTTAGATCTCCAAGCATAGGACTGACTGCAAACCATGTGTCAGATCTATATTCAGTAGTTACAGTGGCTGTGGTTTGAAAACCACAGCCATAAAATGGGGGCATAGGGAGAATAAATTGTAGCAACCACAGACACAGTTGCTGAATGTGGGCTCTGCGTGAAATCCCTTTATATGCATGTGACAGAATAAATTCATCAGCAATTGAATTATACACAGTGTTCCAAATATTTTAATGATCTGTTAGTATAGACTTGAAACTTGATAGAGCAATGTAACTATAAACAGCCCTTTAAAAACACATCCATACAAAAACAGTTGCTGCTCAGGAAGACTTTCAATCTAGTTCAGACAAATACAATAGTAGACAGGATAAATATTCAGAATGCAATGGAAGCTGGCAATTTAGAACTTTAAAGAGAATGTTAATACTTAATTAGCTTTTTGCTCAGCTAATGACATTCTAAATATCATTGTGCTTTACACAGTCTCCTAAGGTTAATGAATTTCTCTCAAACTTAATTGTACTCCATGAACTGCTTTCTAGACTTCCAAAATTTGCTCCAACCCTATTTTCTTTATTACATTGATAATGTTTTATGTTTCCTCAAAGCATAAAACACCAGAGATGTGAACATAGAAAAGCAGTTATTCTCTTTATCCCAAAGATGCTGAGGAATAGAGGAACAAGTTCTGCAGACCTCTTCTGACCAAATCAGCCACTCATTTATTTTTTTAAAGACCTGATTCTCATTTAAACTAAAAGGCTTTTACTGATCGTTAAATTACTCCCTTTGAATATACTTTATAATTAATTCATGCTGCCAGAAGAGTATAAAGAGGACTTGATGTAAATGAGAATTAGGCCCATTATTCGGAAAATTTTGACAAAGTTCTGTAGTCCATGTGCAGGCAAAACTCCCGTTTGAAGACAATAATAGGATTTAGTTGTAATTATCCAGCCAGGCCATTTAATGAAATGCTTGTTTGGGGTATGATTTTTGAAAGTGTCTAAGTCACTTTGAAGCATAAGTACCAAACAAAATTGATTAGACTTGAATGCCTGAGTGACTTAGGAGCTTTAGAGAATTTCATTCACAGTATTGTTTTAGTAGGAGAATCTCCTATGGAGATAATCTCAGAGGGATAGCCATGTTAGTCTGTAACTTTAAAAATGACTAGTCCTGAAACACTATAGATATTAACAAAAATATAATAGTATCATGCACTTTTGAGGTTAAAACCCACTTCATCAGATGGGCTAGAGTAGAAATAACAGAACCAAGATATTTATAACAGGCGGGGCCGGGGGAAGTATCTGTTAGTTGTAGGACCAGTGCTAATGAGGCTAATTAAGTGGGCTGGAAGTGTCCCATTATTAGCTTCTGATGTCAAAATGTACAGTTAGAGGCAGGGGAGACTGGCTTTACAATGCCACATCCAGTTAATATCTTTGTTCAAGCCAAGGGAAACAGTATCAAATTTGGAGATGAATACCAATTCCATACTCTTTCTCTATAATTGTAGGAGAAATTCCTTTGTAGAAGAATGGCTACTTTTAAATCCATTATTGAGTGACCAGGCAGGTTAAAATGTTCCCCTGCAGGTTTATGTGTGTTACCATTTTTTATGTCCAATTTGATAGAGTGTCGTTTCCAAGGCGGGTCTGGAAGAAATAAGAATGCCACCAGAAATACTTCTCTCTTATAGTTTAGCTTTGCAGGTCACCTTTAAATAAGAATTCCCTTATGCAATAATGTCTCTACAGAAATATAACATATTTACATAAGCCAAGGATATAGGCCGGCTCTTGTTATTTTAACTTAATTTCTTAGCATTAGCTGTGGGGGAGGGTGCAACCAGAATTGGGAGGAGTCTGCATGATTTTTGTTTTCTGAAGTAACTCTCAGTGTAAAACTGTGCACATGCATCCTGAGACTTTGTGCAGCTAAGCAAGGACTAGATGGATGGTGAGTGGTTTTTCACTGCTAATGAGGGGTCTGGTACTGAGGCTGGGGTATAGGTAGTACTGAGCACAAGGAAGATATAATGACCCTTGGAACATAATTGTTGGAACAGCATCTGAAAGGTAATACCAATGGCCTGTGCAGAAGGTTTTGGACATAGCCTAGTCAGACTCTGCATCTTCCTGGACACTATAAGGAGTCTGTTGACATGAGTACTGCTATGCTTGCAGAATCTGGTCTCTGATCTTAAGTAGCATGACTTTTACTCATATACTACATGGAGGTTCAAGGAGAGGAAAGTTCATCGCACCCTCTTTTATCATTAAGGCCCCGATTTAGACAAAACACTTGTATATACTTAAGTTCATCCCCATTCTGGAAAGTACTTGCTTAACTTTAAATGCCATCATCCTCAATGTTTAAAGTTAAGTGTATGTCTAAGCACTTTCCTGAATACTGTTACTTTACAAAATTGGGGCCTTGTTTTATTGTGTACACAAACACAGGGCCAGAGAAAGTGTAAGCCTGAACTGCTACATTGCTGTACATTCTTTTCACACTTAGCTGATATTCCCTGCAGATATAAACCTTTCCTGGTTTTGGAGGCTGCCGTATGAATTGTAAATAGTTCAGCTTGGAGTTCATCAATTTTTCAAATGGAGCTCGATAAATTTGCAGTCTAGATTATAGGATAGGGACTGACTTTCAATAGCATGGGTTGGACTTGATGATCTAGGAAGTTTCTTCCAGTCTTATGTTCCTAACAAGGCTTCCTTTAGAGTGTGTCTCCACTCATTGCATCATTTCTCACTGTGGACTGTAAGTACCTCAGGACAGGGACCATGCCTTTTTCCTTTGTCTCTATGAAAAATGCCACGTGTCACAATTAATCATAACAATAAAACAGAACAGTCATTACTTAACCTGTAGTTTTCTTGGGTATTTTGAAACTCTAGATGTATCTTTGCACTCCCTTCCCAATAGTAATTTCTGTACTAACAGCAACATTAGCAGCTGGCTATTGTAAATTTCTTGGATAAAAATTAATGTAATTTAAACTTAGAACAGGTTAAACTCTGCTCTTAAATGATGCTGGTATGAATCTGAATTGCCATTGGTGTCAGAAGATTTATATCAGATTTCAGCTGGTATTACAGAGAGTGAGTAGTGTGTCGTCCAAAAGCAATGTTACATTGGAAGGAGTTGAAAAAGCATTTAGGTAAATTATGTAGAAGCAGTCCCACTGAAAGGTAATACACAAAATGAGTAAGAATAGCAGAATCTGATGCCATAATGAGCCAAATTCAGCAGTCATTTGCAGAAATGCAGGCTGATTGAAATCTATGGGACATAAAGACTCAACTCAGTGCCCAGTGAGGTGAATTTAAAGATTCCCATTGATTTCAGAGGGAATAACTGCATTCTTAATTAAACAAAATTCGTCTCCTGGTCAAGATAATGAATAGCTAAATTTACAGTCATTGTTAAGAATCATTCTTAGAAAAGTTCCCTCTGTGCTAAGTTATATTGAAGCTAATAGCTTCCAGTTTCTTCCTGAATTGCCTTTGTAAGAATAGAAATTCTAACAAATTATGTAGCACGACACTAGAAAGTAGATAACCTTCCTTTTTCTTTCATTTAATATATTAAATCATTACTGCTACAGGGTCACAAGTATTTTCATTGAGATGCATGATGTGTTCTAAACATTTTTTAATCATCTTGCATTCCTGACCTTAGTGGAAGATGAGACTTTCTTGTCAGTGTCCCTTTTTTGTATTGGTGCAAAACCCCCACTGATGCCAGCAGGAATTCCATGTGCACCATGAACATAGAGTGTACCCTAAGAATCTTACTGACAGAAAAATATTTGTTCTTCCTAATTATGTTTATCTTTACAACTTCTAATCTATGTGACACTTTTCAAACAACCCTCTAACCTTTTAAAAATTCAGATTATTTTGGTAAATTTTCTACCCTTCACATTTCATGACTCCATTATTATGTCACTCACTTTCAAGAGTGTGAAATCTTTGTTGAGGATCCAGGTATCTGTCTGATGGAAATTATGGCTACATCTAGATTACAAGCCTCTTTTGAAATAGAGCATCTAGACTGTAATCACTTCTTTTAAAAAAGCGAGCCGCTTTTTCGAAAGAGAGCACCCAGGCTCTCTTTTGATGCTCTCTTTCAAAAAAAGCCCTGTTTGCATTCAAGAATGCTTTTTTTCAAAAGAGCATTTTCGAAAAAAGGCGTTCTTCCTTGTAAAATGAGGTTTACCGTGATCGAAAAAAAGCCGCGTTCTTTCGATATAATTTCTATTGAAATCACACATTCATTTCTGAAGCCCTACCATCTTTGAAGTCTCATAAAATCTAAGTCTTCCAAATGCAAAATGAACATAGTTGTATCTTTCTTTCCTACTTACCGTCTAGCTTATTCACTTCCATTTCTCTCAGACCCCACTCTTTGCCTGTAGGCCTGATCCAACTCCAAATCATGTCAATAGGAGATTTTTCACTGGCAAAATTGGAAACTGGATTGGGCCTTTTGTAACCAGTTCTCCTCCTTTGCTAGAGTTCTTTACACTGCTGGATGGTATAGTCAATGAAGACTAACACTACTGGTATGTATCAGCATATTCCTCTATTTGTATAGTACCTACAATACCATGGATTGACACTGACTATAGAAAAATGGCATTCAGTTTTGTTCTCATACTCTTACAACGCATTAATATCTGTTTATTGATGCATTTTGCAAGCATAAAGTTTCTTATGCACTTACAAGAAAAAAAACCTGATGAACTTTACCACCATGAAAATCTTGGTGCTATCCATCAATAGTGGCAGATTTCTAAACTATAAGCACATCACAAAAGTATTGAAGAAAGTGGCACACAGCATAAACATATGACTAAGAGTATCAGTCATACTTTAGCTTTATCTCATGTTTAATTGCTTTAATTAGGGAGGGGGCTTAGCTAAAGAAAATTAATACTTATTATAAAATGTCAGTGTATTGATATAAAAGTACAGGAAAATCAAATGTTAAAGTTAACAAAATGCTAACGTGCCATATACTGCCACTTGAATATTGCTACATGTATTGGGTACTTAGACCACACTATATTCTAAAAGACTGTTGCAGATCTGTATTTAACAGTTCATAAAGCTTATTGGTCATTGTAACAAGGTCAACACTTATCTCATGCTGAGTAACACTCTTTGTAAAATCACAAACCCCTTCCAGGGTACACCTCTAATAGGGGCCCATCCCCGGTGCCCTCTGAAGAATGTCTCTCAGTTTGATTCCATTCCTTTACTTTGTTGAGTCACTCTGAACAAGAGTAGTGCCTCCAGGGCTTCCCCTCCTCGGCTATGTCTACATTACAGGGTTTTTGCGCAAAACCAGCCATTTTTGCAGAAAAACCCACAGAGCATCCACACCTCAAGCGCGTTTTTGTGCAAGAAAATTTACAGTCAGTCAACAGAACAGAGGGCTTTTTGCGCTGTAGGTATACCTCCTTCTACGAGGCATAACTCCTTTTGCGCAAGAATTCTTGTGCAAAAAGGTGTGTGTGGACGCTCAACAGAGGTTCTTTTTGTGCAAGACACCTATCACAAAAAGCACAGGTGCTCTGATGACCATTCTGTGAATGGCAATCAGAACTTTCTTGCACAAGAGTGTCCATGCAACGTGGACGCTCTCTTGCGCAAAAGCACATTTCTTTTGCAATGTGCTTTTGAGGTGTGAACGTGCTTTTGCACAAGAAGTTTTTGTGGAAGAACTCTTCTGCAAAAAGCTTCTTGCGCAAAAACCCTAGTGTAGACAAAGCCCTAGAGACAACTCCTTTGCCCTTAGCTCAGGGCTTTACCTTCAAGTTCAGGGGCGGCCAACCTGTGGCTCCAGAGGTGGTTCTTCAGAAGTTAATATGTGGCTCCTTGCATAGGTTCCAAATCTGGGGCTGGAGCTACAGGTGCCAACTTTCCACTGGACTGGAGCATGCTCACTGTTCAACCCCCACCTCTGCCCTAGGCGCTGTCCCCCTCCATCCTTTCTCCCTAGGATCCTGCAACTTCCTATCCTCCCCACTGAGCCTGTCACACCCATGCTTCCTTCCTCCAGTGTCTCCCACTGAGAAAGAACTGATCACAGGGGGCAGGAGGAAAAGGAGAAGGGGGCACTGACCAGTGGAGCTGCCAGTGGGCGGGATGTGCTGGGATCATCAGGAGATGATCAGGGCTGGTGACATATTGCTGTTGCTCTTTGACAATGTGCTTTGGTAAATTCTGGCTCCTCCTCAGGTTTAGGTTGGCTCAAGCCCATCAGTCTCTCAACAACTCTCTACTGTGAGCTGTCCTTTGTTCTGCTGCTCCCTCAGCCAGCCAGCCAGCCACTTGTATATATTTTTTGGTCTCTAGGTGCTATAGGACCATTTGTTTCTTTGGTTGGTTTGTTTTTTAAGTTTTCTCTCCTTCAGGTCTGCCAAGGATCTGACTTCTGCTATGCTTTGCAGAACCTTTTATAGGCCTTCCTGGCCCTGATTGGTTGGTTCTTCAATAGCCACTCTAGTCTGCTGGGAGGACTTCTCTAGGGCCCTTCTCTGTCTTCAGGGCTTGGGTCCACCCATCACAGTCATATTTCAAATGTGTTTCATGTTGTTTCTGGCCTCTGCTGCTATTTTTAAACAAAATCCATTCAGCCAATAATGTACGTGAACCATTAAAAAATTACCAGTTTGTGATACTGGGCAATGTTCCATGGAGAATTTCTCAGTATTCTCAAATAATTCTGAACTACTATGCTTTGAAGGGCTCACCAAGGGAATCCCTATTGCTGATGGGCCTGAGTCACCACAGGCATCCAGCAAGAGTGATAGGGATGTGAACCAGGTACCATGATTTTGGCCATACTCTTTCAGCTAATGGAACCTGTGTTTACCATGACATCACAGAACTCCATTTCCAAACCACTCATCTCTCCATACATACAAGACTCAGGATACCAGTGAAATAATAACTAAATGTAGGCAATTTCATGGAATAAATAATACTGTGGGCTTTAGTGTTTCAGTCTTCTGGGCAGCCTAGAACTCAGGGACCTGGATAGAGTTACTCTGAATCTGCATGAGATGAAATGTGTTTTCCATAACTGAGAACCACTTATGCCTTAGAGCTCTTGTTATTTGGGTTGCTCATTTTTTAGACGAGGACAGTGCAAGGAGGTTGCTAACTTGAGTGATTGTCAGATGTATTTACCATCATCTGTCTATATTTTCTGGAATGTGTTCCCCCTCTTTTTCTCCTTCCTCATCCCACATGCATAAATGAGATGTGACGCAAGCTGCAAGAGAGAATCCATATAAGAGGGTACCAAGTTACCATAATTTGACCCTTAGGCTGTTGATATTTTTTCCACTTTATAAGTCAAATGAGTGGTCTGAGGAGATCTCTATACATCTACAGCAACCTGAAAACTAAGCAGAAGAGACACAAACAAAACAAAACATACCTAACTTGACAGCATAACAGAGTTGAACACTGAATGGACATGAAGTAAATTTATCCATGTCAAACAGATGGGCAGCTTTAAATGGAGAATGTACATCTTGAAGAGCCTTGATAATGGAGTCACACATCAATGACAGTCTATTAATGAACAGGGCTTTAAACTTTAAGTTAATGGGTGACAAATAACTCCATTTGCAGGGGGAATCCTACCATGATTCTTTCTATTTTTATTACTGTGTGCAGTGACAACTGCCAAAGCTGGAATTAGGAACACAGTTCACCATTTTTAGCTGTTAACCATACTTAATAAGTACCATTATGCTTAGACTGATGGGATTTTACTTCAAGAATGTGACAGCCCAGATAACTTAGTTCTGTCCTCTGCTTTTTTTAGCAGCCTTTTTATAGCTCTCCCATCTCTACTCTCTTTTACTTTTCGCATCCACTTGGAAACCAGTAATGAGAGTATTTTAAACTTATATGAGAAGAGATTTTAAAAGAAACACTTTGACCGTGTTTGTAAAAAAATATCATAGAGGCATATTTTTCTCTGGTTTTCAAACATATTTTATATATAATAGATGTACAGGCTTTGTCATTTTTAATTAGTTTTGCATAACTTTGTATATAGTTTTTTTCATTTTAGCAAAAAGACAACTTAGAAAAGTAAAATGTTTGGTCTGATCATCACTCACTCCAGTTCTACACAAGAACCACTCCACTGACTTCAGTGGAATTACTTCTGATTTACACTATTGTTTATACAGGCTTGTCTACACTATGTAGAAGATCAAAGCTGCCGTAGTCGATCTTCTGCGGTTCGAATTAGCAGATCTAGTAGAGATCCGCTAATTCGAACTGAGAAGGTGCTCCCATTGGCGCCGGTAGTCCTGCTCCTCATGGAGAGTAAGGAAACCGATGAGAGCATTTGCTCCTGTTGATCTCCCGCTGTGTGAACAGTGTGAAAACACAATTTAAGATAAGTCAATTCCAGCTATGTAATGAACGTAGCTGGTGTTGCGTATCTTAAATCAACTTTCCCCTTTAGTGTTGACCAGGCTTAAATGGACAATCAGGCACACTATTTCCAAGGGTCTCTGGTAAGATAACAGTCCCAGAGTGCCAATAACAAAACCTTGGACTCATAATGCATATACAGAACTACTCCTAGTCTTCAAACGTGCTTAAATTGACACTGTCAGATTGATTGTCCTGTCCTGATTCACCAGCTTTACAGGGGTGCAATCCCATTAACTTCAGGCTGTGTCTACACTGGCGTGTTCTTGCGTGAAAACAGCCACTCTTGTGCAAAAACATGCCGCCTGTCTACACTGGCCGCGCGTTCTTGTGCAAGTAAACTGATGTACTGTAGAAAATCAGGGCTTCTTGCGTGAGAACTCACGCTCCCTCTCAGGAAGAAGCCCTCTTGTACAAGAGCTCTTCCGGAAGAGGCCAGTGTAGACAGGCAACATGAATTTCTTGCACAAGAAGCCCCTATGGTTAAAATGGCCATCAGAGCTTTCTTGTGGAAGAGAGCATCTACACTGCCATGGATGCTCTTGCACAAAACCACATCTCTTGCGCAAAAGCACATGCCAGTGTAGACGCTCTCTTGTGGAAGAGTTTTTGCACAAGAACTCTTCCACAAAAGAGTTCTTGCACAAGAAGCTGCCAGTGTAGACGTAGCCCTAGTGTGGCCATTCATGATTTACATAAGGGAGAGGAGAATCACTGTTAAGAATCAAATTTCTGTATCTAAATGACAAAACAACAAAATGTCAACACCCAGCACATGTAAGCAATTCTTAAACACTGTTGAAAACCCCAGGACTTAACAATTATGAAAGTGCTTAGCATTCCCTCACTTTCTAACATAAAATGAATCAATAAGATACAAAATACAATTGGAAATACTATTCCAATACTAATACTATTTCGAAATGCATTTTGTGTGTAGATGCATTATTTTGAAATATCTTATTTTGAAATAACTATTTCAAAATTAGATATTTCGAAATAACACTGTAGTCTAGATGTACCCTAAGTGTCTTGATTTCCTGCTATATTTTTCTTTACCTGGATATTTTTGAGCGTGTGCAATTGTTTCAAAAGATGACTTCTTCCACAATGAATTCAAATATGACCCTGTTTATCCCTATTATGGATACTCTACATCAAAGGGTAAACAGTGCTGACATTCAGAGTGGAGACAACCCATATACGTAAATCAGTTTGGAGGACAAAGTCTCTTACATGAAGGATTTTAAGATTTCAGAATTTGGCTAATTGGCATAAACTATGAAAGTTTTGAAATTCTCAAATACACTCCCTACCCCAAATCATTTTGGATCTTCCAGAACATTTTGTTTTGACAAAATTGTTTTAATTGTCCGTTTTTTAATTTTATAAAGTATTTTTTTTAAAACAAAATAAAAAGTTGTTTCCAAACAAAACAAACGTTTAATTCCAGAAACATTAACCTGATAATAACTTTCATCTGAAGAAGTGGGTTGTACACATGAAAGCTCATGATACCAGCTACATGTTTTGTTAGTCTTTAAGGTGCTGCTAAACTAGTTGTTGTTTTTTAAGTTTTCCTGATAATAACCTGTTTGACTGCCAGATACTAGATCAAATATGGCATCAAGAGGGACGTAAACAGGAAGCAAAACAATGAAAAAAGGTAAATCATGGGGGCAAACAGCTGCTAAGCAGGTAAAATACTAATGGAAGGGCTGTTAATTAGAAATAAGCTACCTGCTTGTCCCCACCAAGCTGGCAAGGTGTATACTTGCCAAGGGAGAAAGCAAACTTAAGGTACATCTACACTGCAACACTATTTTGAAATAACTAGCGCTATTCCAAAATGACTTAGTCCGCGTCTACACAGCAGGCAGTTATTTTGAAATAGTGTCAAAATACTGTCAAGCTGGGGGACTTCTTACTCCAAATACTGTAACCCTCATTGTATGAGGAATAAGGGAAGTCGGAGGAAGAGTGCTCTATTTCGAAGTGCTGTGTAGATGCTCCCTATTTCGAAATAAGGTATTTCAAAATGAGCTACGCAATTGACGTAACTCAATTTCTGTAGCTTATTTCGAGTTAAGCCCTGCAGTGAAGATGCACCCTTAGTGTAATCCACACACCTAGTGGGCGTGCTTCACTGTCCTATGTAGTGGCACTAGACCACTTACAGCAAGAGATAAGAATGAGTGAGCTCTACAGCCTCAGTTGAGAGTCAGCTGGCTTTATAGCTCAAGCTGTAGAGGCTCCTACACTAAGCTCTGGAGATCCCAGCTGTGAATCTATGTGTAGGTGGTTACATTAGCATCAAGGGAGACTCTAAATCTTAAAGATGCTGGCTTTGGTGAGGTGTCAGTGAGAGCTGATCTGCATGCTATTCCTTTCTCTGCCTAGAAGAAACACAACAAGCTGGACCCACTGGAGTTTAGATGAGGAAATATGCAAATAATACTCTTTCTTTTATTAATCCATTCTCCTAAGCCTGCAGTTCCTTTGGCAAATAAATTCTACTTTGTCTCCCAGGATGTGTGATAGCAGCTCATTGAAGTCACAAGCAACATCTTGAAAACAAACAATGTATAGGAGATAAATGGGACTGTTCATTTAGCACAGCTGTAAAACAGGGTGCTGCAGTCTAGAGATTTGAGCCCAAGAGTGATAGGGCTGCGCAATTCCACCCAGCGAGAGGTGAATGTAGCAGAACCAGTCATTAAAGGCATGTGGAGGAAGAGGAAGTACAAGGGACCTAACGCACAGCTTGACCTGTAATCATGACAGATGTGTCTACATGGGCTATAATAAGTAATGCCTGTAATCAAACTGTGCAATTTCAATTTAAAAAGCAAATCATATTGTGGTTCAGAAATGACTAAACAACCATCCTATCAGGCGTCAGTGTTTTGTATGCATGAGCTGTTGAGCTCGGTTCAGTTAGTACTGGGCAATATGGGATGCTTGTTGGCAATCTTCACAGAAAGGCCAAGTCTTAAATAGCCATGAAGGCAAACTTGGGCCTTCTTCATGGTGCTCCAGGTAGCTCCATTGACTGTAATGGGATTCTGATCCTCTAGTACTCACTTTGGGTATGTCTATGCTACAGGACAAGGTTACATTAAGATATGCAACTTCAGCTATGTTAATTGCATAACTGAAGTCGAAGTACCTTAATTTGACTTTTCGCACTGCCCACACAGCAGGAAGTCAAAGGGAGAACACTCTCCTTTGATGTCCCTTATTCCTCATGGGAGCAGGACTATCGGCATCGACCAGAGTGCCCCTCTCAGTTCCAATTAGCTGTCTTAACTAGACCTGCTAATTCAAAACCTGGAAGATCAACAGCAGCAGCTTCGATCTTCTCTGTAGTGTGGACGTACCCTTTTAGAGCTGTTTCCTCAGCATAACTTATATGCAATGGAAGATAAAAACATGCTGAAAGTGAATCCTATGCTTAAGTACTGTGCTGAATGGGGATGGACATAAGCATCTGCATATGCTTTCCTAAATCAGGGCCAAAATTCACATGAAACATCTATAAATAGAATTTTTGGTTAGAAATTAATGTCTCTTACAGTAACTGTATACATAGTACAGTAGTTAAGAAAAAATAATTTTTGTGTTTATACCTGTTAGATACCACTTAAAATTCAGGCTCACAAATAAAAAAATAAAATTAATTCAATCTATAAACTTTGTAACATACTTCTAAAGCATTATTTTATTATTGCTGCTTTTCCAAAAGGTTTTGATCTCTTGACTGGTCTGTTGCAGACATCTTGAATCATTTATTTTACTCAGTCACTTCATGTTAGAAGTCAGGTAGCATAACAAAACATGACTGATTCAATTGAAAACTTCAAAAAGGTTGTTCACTAAAGTAATATGGTTACAGCAACTATGCTTTGGTTTAGAAAACCATTTCAGTCACACTGGTTTCATGCTGTGTTTTGTTTGCTCAATACATATGGTGCTACTGTTATATTCTAGGATGATAATCATTGCATGTATTTCTTATGATTTCACTGAGTTAGAAAATATTGGAAAATGTTATGTTTGCACTAACGCTAATTCTATTTTTTCATTATTATACATACTTATATACTTATGTGCTATTTGGTTTGGGATCCAAAATGTTTCATGTGTGTGCATGCATACAAGATCACACACAGAGATAAAAGAACAATATTTCTGCCATTCATAAAAGTGTTACTAAAATATAATTTTAGAAAGGACCATCCATTGAAAATATCATGTTAATGAACATACAGTTGCTTGATCACTCATCCTAAAGCGTCTGGGTGTGATTCAATGCCCATTTAAGCAAGTGAAAAAAAGGCCAATAGATGTCCACTGCAATTGGATCCAAGCCAATAAACTCATTTAGAGAATCTCTGAATTAAGGAAAATGTTAAACTTTGGAACAGTGATCTTATAGATAATATTTAGTTTTACTCACCAGAAAATGCTAGCTTTAAAAATTATATTCCTCTAAAACTATTGCTCCAGATTTTTGTATTTGGCATTTGAAAATGTGTGTGTATATAATCTGTCCATGCAGTTAATTTAAGTGGATGCACAGGTTTGATATTTTTGTGACTGCACATACAACTGACTTTATTTTGGGTTTTTTACTACTATTTGTATTACAGAAGCTCTTGGAGACCCCGTGCAAGTATTTAATAGGAAATAGTCCCTGTTCAAAAGAACGTATAGTTTACACAGAAAAGACAGGGCAGAGTAGAAGCCCAGAGCTGTACAGTAACATTAGCTCAATGCTGGATATGGAAATAGAATCAATAGAATCCTAGTTTTCTGAGTCCATTCCAGTAACCTATCTATTAGATTACACTGTATGCCTAATTGTAAATGTGTTGATGGATCACTGTGCTTTTACATGCAATTATGTTAAATACATGCATAAATTATGTGTGCAGCGATAAAAATCTGTCTCCAGAATGTATATATTATTTTACATTAAACTTTATTTTAAAACTATGATATCTGTAAATAAGGAAAGCCCATGCTTGAAATATTAATTAGTGCGTTTGGATCTAAATTGTGCTTCACTATCAATGTTGCTGTGCCCATGCTACTTGTACAGTCAGTGTCCGCAGGCTATAAGCTGCCACATTTAGCACAAAAGAACCTAACTGCCTTGTAAATCTCACCCTTCCAGAGGCCACATCTCATTTAAAATTCAATGGAATTTAAGTGACTCATCCAAAATCACCAGGAGAGACTGTATCAGGACAAGGAAGTGCACCCCAGCTCTTGAGTTCCAGCCCACTGCCTCAACTACCAGAACAACTCATGTCTGCCATTTTCTTCAAGCAAGTGTAGCAGAGAAGCTGGCAAAGTTTACCGGGGTGGTGGAGAAGGGAATAAAGAATGAAGGAAGGAAGAGAAGGGGTCGAAGGAAAGCAAATGCAAGAACAGATGGTGCATCTTCTCCCCCGCCTGCTCTCTCAAGTTAGTGAAACAGGAAGGGAACAAGAAAGGAGAGGAAAATTATAGGTTTCTCTAAGCCCCACTAATCTGTCCCAGACATGATTGGCCACAGCCTGCATACACTGTTGCAAGCAATGAAAGAAGAATAAGCAACTTTAAATCTGCCACAAAGCCATAGGCTGTTATGATTTTGTAATGAGGCTTGAATCCTAAATCAAGAAAGGTCAGTTTCTCCCAAAAAGCTAAATGGTGCCCATCTATTTTTGGCTGGAAGACTGTTTTAACCTGATTCATGCACTGCAGTGGCTGTTCTGACAGAAATAATGAGACTTGCTGGCACTTACTAAATGTTAAGAATAGGTCAACTTCCTCCTTCCAAAGCAAAAACATGGCCCTCGGCAGCACTGCCAAAATCTTGGTATTGATGGACAGAATAGAAACCATTACTTGCTTTTTATATATCTTCTTGTCCTAAAAGAAGTGGCTGGTTTATGTGAGGTTATATCACAATTTTTACATTTATTTGGGCCTGGAAATCTCTTCTGGGGAGTGTGACCCTTGAAGCTTGCAGACTATCCACGCTGAGTGGTCCTAACTTCGTCAGTACTTACCTTGTAAAAATGGTGAGACGCAAAAAGGGAGTTAACCTTTTTAAAGAGTAGGTTTATTGGGCAATTATCCCTGCTAAATTTACTAGCACTGAAAAGTGTAAAAAGTCACATAAAGGATCATGGCTTAGACCAGAAGCAATTTGATTAATTTTTTCAACACTTTTTACACAAATAAATCTAAAACATTAGATTTACAAAAACAGGTGTATACAGTCCTGTCCTGAGGATTTCTGAGGTCCTATGCAACCCCCATTGCAGCACAGCAGCAGCTGCCTGGGAGAGTCTTACAGAGAGGGGGGTTTAGTGCCTGATTGCTGTGGAGGCTGCCACTTGGCTCCACAGCTTGCTTGGAGTCTCAGCCACTTGGAGTCACTGTGCCATAATCCTATGAGAGCCAACCCACTCTTACTTGGTGTCCCAGAGGTGCCCCAAATTTTCAGATGCCATGTGCAGCAACATATGCTGTGTATGCTTAGGGATGGCCACGGATATATATTGAAAAAAGATAACAAAATAGTGGTCTGCTTCCATTGAAGTCAATAGAAGCTTTGCCATTGACTTCCAAAGATGCCAGAGCAAAAATCCACTCTGTCCTGGGGTCTTAAATTCCACCAGGCTCTGCAGGAAATATTCTTCCCTGAAGGGTGAATTCCACTGAATAGCATTAACTTGCTAAAAGAGAGCCATTCCTTTCCTGCAGAACAAGGGGAATTTTAATACCGAGGTAGCATATGTGTTGAAGTCAAATAAGGATCTAGAGCTACTGGCTATTAATAACCCAATCCTGCCTAATAACCAGAGAAAGGGCTCACATAGTTTATATGTGGGATGACTGGTGATCAAAAGAAGTCTGTGAACAACCTAAAGCCAGATCTCACTTTTATTGAAGTCAAGTAACAAAGCTCACAACCAATACCCTACTGGCAAAATATACCATGAGTGCTCTTTGAGGAGAAAGCCACAGAGCAATGAAAAGAGGCTGTCTCTTGGTGCATGGATTTCCCACAATTCTCAGGGCATTCATTTCCAACTGCAAGTTTCTCTTCCCGAGTATTGAAAATTGATCAGAAACTACCACCACCCTTAAAAGTCCCTTCCTGCAAGAGGACCCCAAGATCTGCGATACCGATACCATTTCGATACTAACATTTTGCTTCAGTCACATCTTCTTTTAAGACCCATTTATCCCCCATGAATGCTCCCTGTTTACAATTGTTTCTTTTTTAGAAGAGTTAAAAGCTTCTAAAATACAGCTGTTGCATATTCATCAGTGTCTACATATTCACTAAGGCATCCTTGAATGCCATCTCATGTTATAGTCATGTTAATCCTCAAAAATTGTTAAATATGATGAAATCATGTCCAGTATCTTCTTCACATACCAAACCACATGATTAATTCTGCTTTTCTAACTGTTCAGATATGTGCTTTCTCCTGACACTTTGGCATTATTTCCCTTTGTTCACCAGAAGAATCTATCCGAAAAAATATTATCTGGACTGTGATCTTTAGATTTTTTTCATTAAGCCAGAAGGGGGGAAAAACAAAATGGCTGACTCCCAGGGATACCAATCTATCTGTCATTTTAAACTCTTTATTTCTGTGTCTGAATCGCCCCATTGATTCCTTGGCTGACTATTTGCCTGGTGTGTAGGTGGAAAAAGGTAGATGTATAATTTATCTTTATTTGCTTTGCTTTTTTTGTTGTTTGTTTCCTTTACAACTGCAGACATCCTTACTGATTTTTGTTACACCCTTTTAATTTTGCAAACAGACCACTTCATCATCCTGCCAGCCTACCTTGGGGTTCCACTCCTGCAATGTATAATTCATGAATGGAACCTGTGACCATTCATAATGATCTGACTTCAAAATGTGATTCTGCACAGTGCAGGCATCCGTCCACTCATTGTAAATTGTAGGATCAGATCATAAGGCTTGTGTATTACAGAAAGTTTTGCTGCCAGTGTAATTAAACTGGAATGCCTCCCCCAGTGGCTTTTCTTAGATGCACCTGCTGGGCTTGCATTTGTGTTCATCACAGCCTATTTCCTGTTGATCACTTCTCATGTAGCCTCGCTAGGGCTCTATTAACCCCTTACATGCCAGTGTGAGGCAGACGCTTCATCATACCTTTACTACTAGCAAAAATGGTGGCCTAGATTCTAGATTCTTCTCTTTATTTTCTCTTTAGTATTTTTCTCTCTCAGTCCAAATAACATCTCCCAATCTCAATTAATCCTACAACACTTTTTGCTTTGTTTTCTGATATATAACATATAGATGCATTTTATGAAACACTGTCCCCTAACTTTCTCTAAAATAATTTAGTGTCTGTCAGGTTTGGTTTGGTTTGGTTTGGGTTTTTTGTTTTGGTTTGGTTTTTTGCTCTTCTCTTTCTTTGCTCAACATTGTTTGTCTTTCTGTGTCTGCCTGTCTCTTTTCTCTCAGTAGTTTCACAAGTGAACTAAGAAATCCACTAACTTCCTTAAAAGGGAAACACTGTCTTACCATTACTTCTGCCTTTGATGAGCATGTTTTTATTGGCTTAGCTGCTGTCCTTCCAACTGACTGCAGAATATGTATTTACCATTTTAGTCACCTACCATATGTTTGAAACTACATCTATCTATCAGGATCAGAATTGTGCAAAGATAGGGGGATACCCTTTGGAAAAATCAATGCAGAACCCTCTTCTGAGCTCTGGATACTATTGTCATTTGTTTCTGAGAACTACATGGTCCTGCTGAAAAATATAGAATTGTTTCAGTTTAATCACCCCATACTGGCTCCCTCACTTCACAACACTACAAGTAGTGTCATGAAGTGAGGAAGCCAGTATGGGGTGATTAAACTTAAGATGAACCTAGAAACTTTCATTACCAAAATGTGTGTGTGTGTGTGTGTGTGTGTGTGTGTGTGTGTGTGAAAAATCCATATACAGCATCAGCTAATAAAATAAAGATACCCTTGCCATTGTTTCATAGCACCATTGTTGTAGCATGGGACAAGCTGTGGATATGTAGAAGGAAATGCCACCGTTGTCTTTTAGAAAGGCTGCAGAGCACAAAAGCCATTTTGTTTTCCAGTGTCGAACAGGAAGCACACCTCATTAATCTTGATGCTCGTTGGATTGCTTTCCTTTCACCCTTCCTCTTTCTTCTGATTATCTCTTCTCACTCATATTTCATCTGAACTTTCAAGTATAACATCTTAAAATGGGGAACATCTTCTGATGCTTTATGAAGCCCCAACATAATTTGGATTGCTATAGAATAGTAATGATAAGTGTGTGCAATTATTTATGGAAACTGGTTAACCTCACAGTGAGAGAACTTGCATAAATGAAGAGTTCAAATTGCTATTTGAAACACTCAAAAAACAAGACATGACAAAGTGACAGTGACTTGTGTTTTATTTCATGGTATTGATTTCACATCAGCAATATTATTATTTTAGTGTTTAATCCTTATATTCTGGTAGTACTCTTAGTTCCTAAACAGCACAAAACTCTTCAACACATTCTGCCCCCAAATCACCCTTCCACCACTTTGTGAATTCAATTAATATTCTGACCTTGTTTTCACTTGCAAAAAGTTATTTACTCTGTGTTAGTTAACAAGTGGTAACATCCTAATGTGGACAAGTTTAGGCTCTTCTTATAGTTTACATCACCCTTGGCTGAACATGGGAGATATGAAAATCTGATGCTAACTGTACATTATCTGTAAGAAAATATTACAGTTTCACTTATATTGTTGCCTGTTTTTATGACACCAAAGGATCTTAGCCCAACACTAGCCCTCAGTTCCCACTAAACAAGTCTGCCTGAAGGATTGACCCTAACCCTTAGAAATGAGGACAGACAATAAACTGTCTTGCTACATGGAATACTCCTTTCCCCAAAGCATTGCATAACCCCAAACAGCATAGCATGTCTTGACAAGACTAAAAGTTTGCTCACACATTAAATAATATCTTGGAAAGCCATGTGTAACATCACAAACTGGTAAGCAGAGTCAAGGATGTTCAAGTCTATTGTGGACAATGCAACTGCAGGAGTACAAGAAGGTTTAAGATAAAGCAAAGACCATTTCTTAGGCCCTCAAAGCTGGGGCCTTAAAGGGTATGTCTACAAAACTGGGCTAAAGTCGAATTAAACTACACAACTTCAGCTACGCCAACTGCATAGCTGAAGTTGAAATAGCTTAACTTGGCTTTTGGCACTGTCTACACAGCAAAAGGAAATGAGACAGCTTTCCTACTTTCTTACATCTTCTATTCCCTTTTTTAGTAGTTTTTCTGCTACAGCCACAGATTTTTTTTTTTATCATTTCTGCGCATTAAAGCACAGGAGCTAATTGTAAAGTAATTCACAAGGAAACAATTTCCTAATGTTCATGAAACAAGTGACTAAGAAAATGCTCAAGGTGCAAAAGTGTTATGTTCTGTTGGATACAGCAACAACAGCTTGATATAATTTATTTCTACATTAGTTAGGTAGTCTAACAAATGCAAATTAACTACAATAGCCAATGCTTAAAATGAACAATTCTCCATAGCTGCCATATGCTCAATATTATAAAAGCTATATTAATAAAACTGTGAAATTACTTCATTTATAAATTGACGATCTATACTTGCATTCTCTTGTACTTGATATAGAGGGAAAAGGGAGGAGGAGGACAAAGCCTGTTTCACTTAGGACTTATCTCTGCAACGCGATGGATCAATGCTGCGGCAATGGATCCCCCAGCCATCAACTTATTGTGTCTGCTTAGATGTAACAAAATGGATCTCTGAGTGCTCTTCTATTGATTCCGGTACTCCACGAGTATGAGAAGAGTAGCCGGAGTCTACGGGACAGCAGCCTCTGCTGACCTTACCACGCAGAAAACGTTGCGGTAAGTACGTCAACTTCAGCTACGCTATTTGCGTAGCTGGAGTCATGTAGATTAGATGGATGGCATGGGTTAGTGCAATAAGGCCTTAGAAATTCCACTTTCATAGTTGTTGCAGTTTTCTATAGCACTTTATGATCCAAATATCTGCAACATCATTGAGCAGGGCTAGAAAGGTAATTTGTAACAAATGAATGTCTCTTTGTGGTAAATAAGTACAAGTTGAACATCTCTCATCTGGGATTTTCTGGTCCGACAACATCCATGGTCCAGCAGGATCATAGATGTTGCTAGACCAGAGAGCCCCAGCCACAGAGGTTGAAAGCAGCTGGTATCGGAGACACTCTGATCGGCAGTAGCTTACAGGGCCAGTGACCTGGGGGCAAGCAGCCCTGGGAGCAGCTGCTGCCATATGCAGGGCCAGGGCCAGAGAACCCCTGGGAGCAGCTGCCACCCATGTGGGGCTGGGGTAGAGGGCAGGGAGCAGAGCCTCGTGAATGGGCTGGGGGCAGCAGAGCCAGGCAGATGGTCTGGAGGTGGTCAAGCCTCTGGGTTCTCCTAGGACAGCTGCCAGGAGGGGAGTCCAGGGAGAGCCCAGACATCTGACTCTCCTGGTCCAGCAAATTCCCTTGTTAGGGACCATTCAGGTCCTGAGGGTGCTAGACCAGGGAGGTTCAACCTGTGTAAGCATTTTTTCATAACATGCCTCTAGTTGCTATTCTAGCAGATTTGGGGAACTCAGTCAGGTACACGTTCTTTTACAGTGTCTTAGTGGTATTGCAAAAAGGCCCTAAAGCAGGGCTGCTTTGATTCAATAATTTTAGAGCATCTCTTAATCTGGATATGTAGTTAACATAGTAAACAAGTTAACCATGATTATTACCTTTGCAATATTATTAGCCAGATCTTCAGCTGGAGCAGCTCTATCAACTTCAGTAAAGATATCTTGATTTGGGCAACTTAGGATTCAGCTCAGTATGTATAGGCAGAGCTGCAACATGCATATGAACTGATACTATAGCCATTAAAATTCTCATTTGGATAAAAAATAGCTTATTTCTTTAAATAATGAAACCACAGAAAATATAAACAGAAGAAAAAACCCACACAAATAGTTTCCCTTTAAGCATGCCATATAAGGTTCTGATGACGACACATTCACAAGGAACCAATGAACCTATGCGCACATAACTGATGTCTGACAAGCCTGTATATTCTTTTAGATGCTTAAAAAGAGCAAGCCACAAGTTTGGAAAACTGTAAGGTGTAATTCTCTATACACATACTTGAGGTGTTTTGGGAACTTTTCTTGAACATATGAGTTGTTTGTGAGCGAACCTTGGAGAGAAAGAATCCAGAAATATGAATTTGAATTCAAAATTTGATTGGAACATGTTCATGACACTTTCATGGTTGTTTTCTGTAAACACACAAGCAGCAGAACTTTCTTAGCACAAACATTGGCAAAAATACCATTTCAAGCTCAAGTGCTTGAATTTTCAAAGGAAACAAATTTCAAATGGGACATGTAATTATAGGGGAGTCGACAGAATTGTTGACCCCTGGCCAAGGTGGAGGGGGGCAGATCTGTGCTCCCAGAAAGGACGGGGCCCCAGGTAGAAGCTCTTCAGTGCACCCAGCTTCCAGAGATGGCAGAGATGCCGCCTCTGTATTGGCGGCAGTGGCCACAAGTCCCAAATCCTTTTGAACCACTGGGCCCTAGGGCATTTGCCTCTTTGCCCCCACCCCTCAACCCTCTGGCAATGGGCCTGTGTAATTGTAATACCTGAAACTCATACTGTGTTAATGAATTACCTTAGTCACTGAGTCAGGAAACAAACACTGGCACCTGATTTATGAGACAAATAGTAAATAAATCCACTCATTTCAAATACCTGAAATTGTCATTTTTATTAATTTACTAGATTGCCCGAGAGAAAGAAAATGGTCTCTTTATATGCAGGATAAGATGTTTATCATATTTCAAGGGTAGTATAGAAAAGGAAAAAGAGTGTTTTTGCAGAAACAGTCAACATTTTTTGAAAATTAAGTTTTGGCTAACTTAATCACACTCTTGCTAAGTAAAGTCATTCTAGAAACCGAATCATAATTTCATCTCCTAGTCCAGTTCATTATTACTGCTAAATAAACTAAACATGCAAGCTTTAGTTTAACTCCATGTACATAACAGAGCTGTGTTAATAATGCACAATGAATAATTTAAATGAAGTAACTATCTGTTTGTGCATTTCTTGAAGTACATCATGATATTCAATGTTTGAATATTGTCAATAGTTTTATTTTCTTTTGGCAGTACTCCCAAATAGTAGTGAATATTTAAAATGTGAAGGCGGGTTGGGGGGTTGTTTGTTTGTTTTGTCTGTAGTTCTTATTTTTTGTTGACCAATCACTCATATTATTTGTACTTCCTGATTTGAAGTATATAATGAAAAATTCTGTTGAAATACTTGATGTGTGAGAATTTAAAATTTAGTTTCCATGTATCTCCTTTGATTTTTGTAAACATGTTTGCTAGCAAAATGCTACTGCCCTGATGTTCACAAGAAAACCTTAAACAAACTTGTTCAAAGCAAATTCATCCAGAAATGTGAATGCATGTGATTTTTCTCTTTCCAAGGAGAGGTAAATGTTTCAGAAGTACCTAAATAAATTAGGAGCCAATGTCCCATTTTGAAAAGTGGTTCAGGCTACATCAACATTTCACCTGGCCTCACCCCCATCAGCCACTGCGATCGGTTCAGTCTTCGAAAGAGACTGCCTGGGTGGTCTCTTTTGAAAAAGCGGCTAGCTTTTTTGAAAGTACTGGTTGTACTCTAGACGCTCTTTTTCGAAAGAGGCTTTTTTGAACGTATCTTTTGAAAAAGCCTCTTTCAAAAGAGGCTTGCCGTCTAGAAGTAGCCTAAGTGTTGTGGGAAGGCAGAGGACAGGGACTGTCATGGGGCATCCTGGGTCCTGTCCCAATGCACTGCTTCTTTTCCCAGCAATCCAAGTGTTTCCATCCACATTTGGTGCCATCTTTCAATGGTTTGTTTACTGAATGTCCTGCCTCACTGGTCTGCAGGAATGGATTGTGCCCTGCTGACCAGTATACTGCTCACTCCCAGTATACTAACACATCACGAGTGACACTGAAACTGAAAAGGCAAGAGATGTCTGACACTGATCTCACCACACATAGTATCTATGATACACACTTTCTTGTGGCACTGTGTTCTGACCATAGTGGAACATCACTTTTGGCCTTGTGAAACAAGTCCTGAGTGGTGGGAATCATATCATCATGCACGTCTGGGTTGATGAACAGTGGCTGCAGAACTTTCAGATGAGGAAAGCCACTTTCAAGGATCTGCGTGATGAGCTAGCTGAGTGGTGCAAATACACGAGAATGAGATCTGCCCTGCTAGTGGAGAAGTGCATGATCATTACACTGTGGAAACTTGCTATTATTGGCTTCATTTTGGCATACTGTGTTCTTCTTTTGGTCCCTCTACTCGCTGTCATGCCAGTCCTTTAATATTCACTTTTCTACCACAGAGTGCAGCATAATATCATGCAGAAAGTCCTCCCTAGTTTTCTGAAGCTTCTTTGTCATCACTGGCTGAATGGATGCACGGGATTACAGAGAGGAAGCCTGGGCAGCCAAGGTCACATCTGTGAAGCCAAAATTCAACATTTTACAGAAGCACTGTTGTTTGCCATGCAGGCTGTGTCTATCCTCCAAAAATGAGGTTTACAGGATCTTTCAAAAAGGGGCATTTATTTCGAAAGATCCCCATCTTAACTGTGGGTTTTTTTCAAAAAGCAGTTTTTCAAAAAAAAAAAGCCACAGCCGCAATTATGTAAATGAAGCACGGGAAATTCAAATCCCGCCTTCATTTACAATTTCAATATGTCTAATTTACATCCCTTTTTCGATAAAGGGATGTAATCTAGACATATTCACAGAGAGCACTGAATTGGTGTTTTAAACAACCATTATCCACATACCTATCACTGCCTAGTGGACACTAGGCAAGCACACATGAGCCACAAGACTCCCAAAATGATGAGTAGTCACACAGGCAGAGAAATTCAATGTTCCAGGCTGTATTGTGCATGTTATTCCTGGGAAGTGCAGCATTGTAGGGGGAGCATTACAATCATTACTATCCCCACATTTTCCATAGGCAGTGTTTACTATGAAAGATATCTCACTGCTGAGAGTGACCAGTGAATCAAGGGATGGTCTTCTCCAACACTATAGCTTCTGCCCAAACCCTTATGCAGTTGGCCTATGTGCACCAATGCCCCGCCCCATACACACATGTTGCCCAAGTGGCATGAGAATTTTACCCTAAATGGGACAAGAAACAAAGCATCTCTGCCAAAGAACCTGTGGCAGTGGATTGCTCAGTATTTCTTTTTGTGGAAATCTTTGAGGCAGATTCCCAAGCAGTGTGGGAGTCCATCAACACCCTGTCCCACTGCTTTGTCTGTGCATGTTGTGGACTATGCTTCACACAGTCACAAGGCAGCCTTCTGCAAATCCCTTCCTGCAAGTTCAGTGCACAGAAACAAAGCTTGTTCAGCCCTATTGCCCCCAACAGTTAGCTTCAGTGACTCCAAAAATTGAAGCCACTTGCCAGGAACCTCCTCTACTATTTCTTGTTTGCCACACTCTGACTGAGTGACTAGTCCCCTCCAGGGTAGAGAAGCGCTCCTGGCTACAGGCATCTCTGAACACCAACTCATTCTCAGCCTCTGGGTCCCATTCCCGCTCTAACCACATCCCCATCCACCATTTCCTCAGGGCTTTGTCCACTCTAAGAAGCTCCTGAGCCACTGAAGTATCCACAGGGGTCTCTTCTGTGGAGGTGGAGCCAACACCAAGTATCGCCTCCAGCTCTTTGTAGAACTAGCAGGTTGTGGTTGCAGCACTGGAGCAGCGGTTTGCCACCCATGCCTTCTGGTTGGTGTTCTGCAGCTCCTTCACTTTGACCTGCACTGCAGTGTGTCCTGATCATGCCCCTATCCATCATTAAGCATAATATCTGTCTGTAGGAATCATAATTTCTGTGCCTGGAACACAACTGGGACTGGACAGTCTCCTTGCCCCAAACACTGATGAGATCAGCACCTCGGTACTTCTCCAAGTAGGGATTGGCTTGGCGTGTGGAGCACCCATGGTCATGTGAAAAGATGTGCTGAACCCAGTGTATGTGTTACTGAGCAACCAGGAAGGGGACATTTAAAATTCCCAAGGAATTTAAGAGGTGGGGCTGACAGTTGGTCACTTGAGGCCAGGGCAGTAGAGTTCAAACCAATGACCAGAGAGGTGAGCACAAGCATTGTGAACCTAAGAACATAAGAACGGCCATACTGGACCAAAGGTTCATCTAGCCAGTGTCCTGTCTTCTGACAGTGGCCAATGCCAGGTGCCCCAGAGGGATGAACAGAAAAGGTAATCATCAAGTGCTCCAACCCCTGTTGCCCATTCCTAGGTTCGGGCAAGCAGAGGTTAGGGATACTATTTCTGCCCATCCTGGCCAGTTGCCATTGCTGAACCTACCCTCC
This sequence comes from Rafetus swinhoei, assembly GCA_019425775.1. Lineage (NCBI taxonomy): Eukaryota > Metazoa > Chordata > Testudines > Trionychidae > Rafetus > Rafetus swinhoei. The sequence goes on from CM033449.1 coordinate 48,103,425, forward strand.
ATGAGTTTATCTGCTTCTTTTTTGAACCCTGTTATAATCATGAACTTCACAACCAGTGTTCTCTCTCAGATTTTTCTTTAGGGCAGGTTGAAATTTCTTATGTGCAACACCAATATTGAGGTAGTGTATGGATGTGCACCCACCAGTACAAACAAAAACCATAGCTATAAATATATATTTTACATAGTCTATACGTGTGGAAGAAAATATATTAAAACAAGGGATAATAAGCAAGAAGCAATGCTTATGATTATTTAATATGAAATAAAATAAACAGAAAATTAACATGACTTTTGGCTGAAGAAGTGGGTTGTGCCCACGAAAGTCCATGATACTATTTATATATTTTGTTAGTCTAAGGTGCTACAGGACCATTGTTGGTTTTTTAAGTTTTTTTAGTTACAGACTAATACAGCTACCCCTCTGAGACCTTGGAGTACATGTATCATCGTCCTTTCTAACAGACAGGTGCATTTTTCAAAGATCTTACAAATAAGATTTCATCACACCTAATACTTGCTACTTCTGACTCATAAGAGCCAGAACTCTACCATATAGCAAAGATCTGGCCTTAATGCAATCCAGTTTACCATGTATTAATTAGTAACACAGGACTTTTTAAAAAAATCACTAAGATCAGAGTTTTAGATATCTGCAACACTCAAAAAATTCTGTTAAAAGAATCTTTTTCTTTCCTACCATAAGCCATTAACACAGGGATGAGCGATAATTTTTGCTGGGGGGACACTCCAAGTATTTGGTAAGTGATCGAGGGCCACATTCTTCCATTATCTTAATGGAGGAGGTGTGGGGGTTTGGGATGGAGGTTGGATGAAGAAGGGAGCTTGGGTTAAGGGATCTGGGAGGGAGTTTTGGTGAAGTAGGGGATTGTGAGCTGAGGCAACTGACAGGGTAAGGCAGGGGGTACAGGGCCCGGGAGGGTGTTGGGACCTGGGGCAGGTGTTCAGGATGGGGTACAGGGATTTGGGCTGACATAAGGGGTATAGGATTGAGGTGCAAGGTCTGAGAAGAGGTTGTAACCTGAGGAGAGGTGTAAGAGGGGATGCAGTGTCTGGGAATGTGTATGGGGCTGAAGCAGAGGGTCAAAAGATTTGGGTTACATGGGGTAGGAGGGTAGAAGAAGGGCAGAAGTTTGGAGGAGGGTGGGAGAGGCTGAGGTGCCCCCATCAAAAATTATTGTCCATCCCTGTGTTAATGACTGGGAGATAGACTCTGGCTGGGAGACCTTGCCTGGCTCCCAGCCAGCAGCCCAGCAGGTTCCTTAGCCAGGGTCTCTGCCTTCCAGCCCTAGAACATGCTCAAGGGAGCCATGCTTATTGCTCTAAACTAAATGCTGTGAGCCCAGGGGATGAGGAACACTTCACATGCTGCCTATCCAACAAACAGACAGCTGCTATTGGTTGAAATTGGCCAATGTGAGATACTGGGGGTGAAGACAGTATCAGAAGCCTGTCTCCCTTCCCTCCAGCCTCTCAGCATTCTGAAACACACAAGTGGCCTTGCTCTTGGCTTTCCAGAGTGCTGAGCAGGTGCGGGGCAGGCAGGGAGTTCGCTGCAGCTCTTGTGGCTGGATCTGGCCCACAGATCATCTTTTGCCCAGCCCTGGGAGAGAGTCTGGAGCCAGCTTCTCTATTTATAGCAAGCAGCAGGCAGTTCCACAGGTTGACTGTGCATTCTGTAAAGATGTACTTCCTTTTGTTTGTTTTAATTCTGCTACCTATTCATTTCATTTGGTGACCCCTAGTTGTTGTGTTAGGGGAAGGAGTTGTAAGACATCTCTGGAGGGCAATTGCAATGCTGTAATAGAGCAGGGTGGCTACCCTGGCACCATAGTGATGTATCCCCCATGCAAAAACCTGTATGCCTTTTGTGTGGTGTTTCTTTTTACAGCACTGCAACTGCACAATTTGTGTACACTAAGTGGCTTGTCAATGTGCAGTGAGTTTGGGCGTTCCGGTGCTGTAAAGCAGTTTTCTGAAAGCAGAAACTTGCCAGTGTAGACATACCCTTAGGCATTTTAGGTGCTAACTATTTCTACAAATCTGGCTTTAAAAAGCAAATATGTTCCTAATCTAAATCTGTGAAAGCAAGACGCTTAGATACCTGTCTGCATTTTTACACACCAAAATACCTTTAAATAGCTTTGAAAATCTGGCCCCTATATCTCACTGAAAATCAATGGGCTATAGCCTGGCAAAGATCGGATTTTGAGACACCAAAATCATTTAACCCAAAATCATTTAATGCTTACCTTCCATTGATTGACTGAAAAACTTTTGACCACTTAAGCTGGAAGTGGAGGTTAACCTTAGTGGTCTTTTACAGGTAATAGTAAAAGTGTCTTATGTGATAACCTGGGCTTAGGCCTGTAGACTCGGTGTTTTCAAGCCTACACTAGAGCATCCACACAGTAACCTGGGCTTATAGTGCTGTACCCACATCTCAGAGGCATGCTAACTAATCCCTACTGACTTTCTGCCTCGGGACTGATGATTGAGCTGTATCCACACTGCAAAATGGCAGAGCTTGGACCTATGCCACAAAGACACCTGGGCTCTGACATCAACCTCCCTATCAGGGCCTAGGTCCCAGGAACTGTCTGACCCAAGTTCAATAGAGAGACCTATGGTCAAACGTGAGTCCAAACCTTGGTTTAATGTTCAATGCAAATGTTCCCTTGGAGGCTAACACTAAACTGAAAAAGAACCCAAAGCTTAAAACTGGAAAAAATAAAGCAAAATTGCAAGCAACCAAGAACATTTTAAAAGATATGCAGTAGCAAGGGTTGTGAAAATCAGGGTCAGACCCTTGGAAGAACAAAAGTTTTGAATTCCCAAAGTGAGTAGCTAAACTGATTGCATGCTTTCTTACGGGGCTATGAAAGTAGTACATTGAGGAAGTCTTTTATGAAATCTTGTAATATTCTGAACTTGATGGTCATTATGAGATCTATATACAGACTAGGAGTACAAAACTATGAGCACAGTTTTCTATATATAGAAATGCATAATCTGTGCTGCCACTTCACATATACCTCACAGCAGAGCAGTGAGCAGTCAAGCTAGAACATGCGCCTCGCAAGCCAAGCATATACAGGAAACCAGCTTCCCATCCAGCCCAAGAAATGAGAATTGATAGACCGCTAGAGTTAATGGATAGCCAGGGTGTCTAAATGTCTTGCAAGTCAAGAGGAAATTTCCCTACTCTGAATAAACATAAATCACCATGGACCTAAAGTAGGAGCAAGAGATTTTAAAAACACGGGTTCAAGAAAGGTTTTTTTAATCCTGACCTTGAAGTGCCATCTCAAGTTGGTAGGCTGTCTGTCAATTCTGGATCCCTCCTATAGCTAGGGAGTAAACTGGAAACTGTTTAAGGAAATATGTAACTTGTGTTAGAAAAGGGATATTAAAGTGTAAAGGCTGATGTAAAATCTATGGCCAGGTCTACACAAGGGGGCAATGTCGACTTAAGGTACATCAACTCCAGCTACATGAATAGCGTAGCTGGCGTTGATGTGCCTTAAGTCAAGTTTCTTGGCGTTCCCCCCTGTGGGAAGTTGACTTGGAGAAACTCTCCCAGCCTAGGTCTACACTAGATCAGGCAGCTCAGCTCAAGGTACGCCATTCAGCTATGCAAAATATGTAGCTGGATTCGGCTTACCTCAAGCCACGCCGCCTCAGTGTCTACACTATGGGAGGTTGATGGGAGCACATGCTCCCATCCGCTTCCCTTACTCCTTGTAGAATGAGGAGTACAGGACGCGGGCAGGGGCTGCCCCCCCCCAATATTTGATTTGGAGGTCTGCACTAGACCCGCTAATTGAATGCTAGAAGTTCGACCTCCGGAGGGTCAAACTTCTCGGTGGTGTAGATATGCTCCCAGTGACTTCCCTTACTCCTCACAACCCAGTGGAATACCAGAGTCAACAGGGACACCATCAGCAGTCAGTTTAGCCAGTCCTTACTAGACCCACTAAATGAAACCCAGAAGGTAGATCTCCACGGTGTTGATCGCCCAGTAAGTGAAGACAAGCCCCAGATTTAATTCCTGTGTAATGTCCAGATGTTTGCTTTCCCTTACTATTCCACCTTTGGGTCAGTGTTTATTTTCCCCATTAAAATAATTGTTTTGTTTATTTTCATCCCAAGAAGGCCTCTGGTAGGCAAACCTTTGGCACTTGTATGTAAGCAGGTGACTGGCAGTGTTCTCTAATTTTTCCCATCCCTGAGCAGAATTAATTTTATTATGTGCACCAATATGGAGGTGATGTGTGAAAAATCACCTCCATATTGGTGCACATAACAAAATTCATGTAGTGGGTGTGGGTCAAGAGGTTCTGAGTGTGGGAGGGGGCTCAGACCTAGGGTACAGAGTTGGGGTGTTGGCTCTGGGGTGGGTCTGGGATGAGGGGCTCGGAGTTGGGACAGAAGGTTGGGGTGCAGGAGTATGAGTGCTTCAGCTGAAGGTTCAGGCTGTAAGGTGGGGCTGGGTTGAGAGGCTTGGAGTAAAGGAGGGTGCTCTGGGGCTACTGTGAGGAAAGAGGACTCCCCCAGTTCTCTCTCCATGCAGCAGCACCTAGGCAGGGATGGGGGACGGCACCTCTCCCCACTGGCAGCTCTGGGGCTATGGTGGCAGGATAGGTGCCCCTCCCCTATCCTGGCACAATCTGGGGGAGGGCTGCCCTAGTCAGAGCTGTGTTTCAGTGCTAGGCCACCCCAGCAGTAGCAGGTCCAGGGATGAGCCGCCCCAATAGGTCTGGGGTGAGGCTAGGGGGAGAGGCATCCCAGTCATGGCAGATTTGAGCTGGTGCTGACTTCAGACCATCCTTCCCCCAGTAATGTCAGGTTGAAAGTGTGTATAAGTTGGAGCGGTGGGTGGGACAGCCCTTCCCCCAGCTGCAGCAGGTCCCCAGGCAGGTTCTTGGAGTGTCTACATGGAGATAAATAGGCTAATGCATGGCTGCACAGCTGATAGGGAACTTAGGTGGCTGGTGTCCCACCTTTGGAGTGATGAACTGAACAGAAATGGTATTTAAGAACTCAGGGAGGATGTATTTGGGGAGACAAAGGACTTGAAGGACAGTTGGTGTCACTCTGCAAGGAGTAACTGCACTACCCCAGAGTCAGACCTTATGCTTCAGGGATCTGCGTCAGACAAGATTGGCAATGACAAAAACCCTTTATTGGTTTGGTTGGGTCCCAAAACATGACATACTTAGAGAACAGCTGCCTAAGTAGGCATGTGTATCACATTTTCTATTATAGCTTGGGGGTGAAAGTTTTTAAATTAAAATATTTACTGTGGTCATTCTTAAAACCTTTGTATATGCAGGTAATTAAAGCCACTACATAACTGGCAACCTGTCTTATACTGTTGTCCACACCAGGGTCATATTAATGAGGCAAAAGCTAAATGTGAAGAAATTAATCAAATCCTTTTCACTTAGGGAGTTGATCAATGTTATCTCATTTTTTCCTTGGGCTTCACAGTCTGTTCCACTGGATGTGTCCTGTCTTAGACTGTAAATTTTTTGTGGCAGCGACCTTTTTTTCCTTAAGAATTTGTACAGTACTGAGGAGCCACAGTCCTAGACAAGTCATCCACTACTCCTGGAATACAAATAAGTGATATGATGTTTAAGTTGGTATTTGTAGACATTTCACAGATATAATCATTGAGAATGAGTATGTTTTTGGAGCAAAGAATTTCTTCTCTATAGGCCTTATGCTACTGGAATATGAATGGTAAACTGTTTTCCATTACCACCCTCTGTATATTATTACATACACAGTCACCTTATATACAGAGAGCCAAAGAAAGAGTAAATAGCTGATATTTAGTGATTGGGGAAACCATGCAGACCATCGCCTTCATTTGGGGACAAACAGATGACTGTTCTCCAGAAGCACTATAAAGTATTATGTTCCAAAAGAAATGCGTCGGCGAATGAAATTCACAGTTGCTTTCTTAATTTTAAATCATTTTCCATGTACTGGGTTGCTGCATAATAATCAAGGATGATGCTCTTTAATACTGTTGGAATATTTCAATGCCTTATGAACAAGATCCTTTTATAGTCTGAAAACAGTGATTATTATATTTTGTACACACTGCACTGAATCTATAATTCCCATTCGACATATAAGCTCTTCCAGGGCATTTCAGGTAATAGAGAACAACTTGAGCACTGCTGCATGACGAGGTGTATTTTTCAATGAAGCAATAAGCCATGCAACCTGTATGTTAGTGACTCTTTGAAACTATCAGCAGTAGACACATTATATCAAGGACAACCATCCATCTTAGGAATGACAGTGAGTGGTGTTGCCTGGACTTCTAAGTAACATGAACATAAAAAAGCACTCAACCTCACAAAGCAACGGGACGCATATCTAGGCCTGCAATAATCAATCATTCATATATATTTCTTCTGCTTGCTGAAAAAATTTACTGAGGAAATATAAGCATGTTTGCCTTTAAGATGAATTTTGATGCAGCTGTGTAGCTGATATAAATGAGCTGAGGAAGTTTAGTTATTGGGCCAAATTCAGGCTTGGCTAAATGGGTAAAATTTCACTGAAGTTGATGGAAATTCTGCCATTTACAACAGCTCTGAATGTGGCCCATTTTGTTTTTAAAATTTGGTGGAAATTTGCCCAATCTTGTTTCGGTTTGAAGTATGTTCCCTTTAATTTATACCGGTTTATGCTGTTATAATGTACATCTTCTGGTGGTTTAAATCACACACACTTACTGATGCAGGAATTACATATCACCACTCTATCAAGCTGAGTGAATAGCTAAGTTTACGGTATTGTAGGATGAGGTCCTATATCCCAAAGTGCCAGAAGAAAGGAGAGTAGCAGGAAAAAAACCCTGGAAAGCAGGTGTAAAAAAGATTAAATAGGCAATCCCCTATACTTTTCTGTTAATGGGCAAGGACAGAGGCTTTTGCAAGAAAAGTAATTAACGTAGGCTACTTTAGACTTAGGGACTAAATTCATAAGTGAAGTGTAAGTGTATAAGAATGTAAGTGAATCTGAGTCTAAGATGATGGAACTTATATGCTAATGTGGCCCGAAAATGACATATGTAAGACCAGTTTTTTCATCTGAATTTGGCCATTTACTTTAATAACAAATCTTTCCTTATCATGTTTCAAGTAGAAACAGCACCTAAGTTTATGGAATGTATCCACAGGTTTGCTGTAATACTGCACAAAGCCAGGGAGCAAAGCTGACACTCTGGGGCAGCACTGCACACCTGCCGGTACTATGTCTAGCTGGATGCCATCCTGAGAGGGAGGCCGGTCTTCTCCCCCATCATCATCATCAAGTCCAGCCAGGACACGCTCAGCATCAGTCTCCAGGAGGTGGTGAGGATGAGGAGGAGGAGGCCAGCCAGACAACCATGCCTGCCAGCAAGGAGCTGCTCCTCACTCTGGAGCCAGTTTCTCCCCCGTTCCCCCAGGACATCTCCTAGGCTTTGGAGGAACCAGGGAAGGGCACTTCAGGTGAATTATATAACATTCCCTATATACACGTGGGGGCAGGAGATGGGCTGTGAGGCGCTGCATGCACCTCGGTTGGCCTACTCAGCCTGGGGTCCACACAACAGCTTGTTCACATGGGTGCACATGGAGCTCCAGTCCAGAGCACTCAGCTCCATGATGCTTTCACAGGAACCGCTCGGTCCTTCTCACAAGGTTCCTGGAGAGGCCTGCCTTACTCCGGACTCCATGGTGGGACACCTTCCCATGACAAGCCACCACTAAGGAGATTGGAGTCATGGAACCACACAGCAGTGCCGCACATGGCACAGGGTCATGCCCGCACTCAGTCAAGCGTGGTGATGCAGAGGAGACTGATCTCATGCCTGGGAACCTGCTGTGGGGAGCAAGAAGAGGGGAACCCATTAGCACTCTCTCTGCTCACACACCTCTCCCAACACTCCACCTCCTCCCATGGGCAAGGAGAGAAGTTTTCCTTCCGGGGGATGTCACCAGTGCCAGACACTGCATGTGTAGGACATAGAAATAAGCTGAGATGCCCCCTCCCTCACGCTGACTCCTGGCCTGGCCAGCACCTTCGCATGCCTGCTTGTCCTCAGGCTGTGGGTGCTGCAATGCTCCCCTGGGACGTCTGTGCACCTGCCGGGAACAATCCGCTGTCTAGGCAATATATGGCCTTGCTTGAAGTACTTCGTCATTGTCTGACCCAAGACCTTTGGTGTCAGTAAAAGAAGGCAAGAGACCAAAATATGATGAATTAGGATCATCAGTACTCACTTGGTTGCATGTGCATGCTCAGTGTCTATACAGCTCCAGTATGTGAAAAATATGATATCATGTCACACACACACAGTTAATTCTTTATCTTTCCAATTAACTGGTAAATGCAGAGTCTCAGCAAAGGTCAGTCATTTTAATTTGGTATGGAAATTTGGTATCTCCTTCACCTCATTTCATGTTTTAAGAGTGAAGTTCACTCTGGGTCCAATTCTTGTTTACATGTTTTATATGGCCAGCAAAGTAGACTGGACCTAATGCTGCTTTATTATATGAAGAGGCCTGACAGAGGACGCAAATACAATCTGTGTCCATTTTAAGGTCCCTAGATTTTATCAGAGTAATGCAATGTGTCCTTTGTGTAAATAAGAATCAGAACTCCATAAAACTTGTTTTTTAATGGCTGCTTACTCAGATGCCAATTATGATAGTTAACAAAGCTTTGATCAAAATATGTCACTGCTTCTCAAAGCACTTAAAATAGTAGTATCATACTATGGAAATTTACAGTCTCCAGTGATTAGCATCCAGGTTATCCTGGAGAGGCCTTTAACAATAGTTGACGGAGTTGAAAGGGGTGCTATTGGTTTCATTTTTCTACCAGCAGTTTAGCTATAAAATGATGCCCATTTTAATATTGCTAAATCAAGATTCTCTATTTGTTTCACCAGGATATATCTGTAAGAGTTGCCATTACATTAGAAAATTAAGGTTCTCCTTCTACAGAAAATAGGTATTTCACTGCTTATTAATGGATTAACAAGAATAATTTCTTTAAGAGCTATCTATGCCCTACATAGCTGTAGAAACTGGCAACATTTCTTCTCATGTCCAACTCAGTTAGAGCTATTTAGCCAAGTGTCCAATTTTCACAGCTTCAGCTTCTGAGATGTTCCATAGTGGCTCTGCCAAAAGTTTCCCTGCACTACTACTGTTCAGCTCCACACTTCAGTAGAGCACAAAGTTACCCACCCACATCCATGGTTGGAAGGTGGCCCATATGGATGGCATCTTTCGACAGAGCACTGATGCCTACCATGCCACAAGCTCTCTGAGCCAGACTGACAATAGCGTTGCAGCCCATTGCCTTTATAGGAATATATTCACCCTGTTGCCTTGGATTCTCTGTCTGCTATTTACAAGCTCATTTTCAGGCTTTGCCCAATCAATCAATCATCTCAGCCCTCTGTTCTATTTTACCTGTCTAGTACCTGATGGAATGATTTATTTTCGGTGATGTTACACGGGTGACTCATTGCTTAGATCCTCGAAACACCAAGTGTAATTCTATATGCAGTGTTGCTCTGTTGCTCTGCGCCCAATATAAACAATGGGGGGGGGGGCGAGAAATGGCAAAAAAACAAAACATTTTGGGACAGCTGTGACATGGTTACTTTGAACAAAATACATTGTGGTGGGATATCAGAGCTAAAAATGTTTTTTTTTAAATGAATGGAGATGCCTATCTCTTAGAACTGGAAGGGGACCTTGTGTCCAGTTCCCTGCCTTCACAGCAGGACTAAGTACCATCCCTGACAGATTTTGCCTCAGATCCTTATATGGATTTCTCAAGGATTGAAGTCACAACTCTAGATGTAATAGGCTAATGCTCAAACCACAAAGCTATCCCTCCCTCCAAGCAATGAAAAGGATTATAAACATTAGAAGTAATAGTAAAATAAGTATCACTAGACTGGATATTAATAAAACTCAGAGAAATTGAATATAATATAAATATCTCATGAAATAAGTTGTATCACACTCACTGCATTCAAATTGTGATGAGTTACATCTACAGAAAAGATCGTATAGTCTTTCCTTCTTGGTAAAAAGAAGTTGGGTTACATTAGAAACAGATCCTAAAATCTATGCTCCATCAAAAGAATCCAATTACTTTATTCTCTGTACCAACGCTCATTGAATAAGCAAAATACTAGGAAAAATTTTATATTCATAAAAAAATCCAGGATAATACATTATGTAAAACATTTAGAAGTTACTGGGAAAATGAATTACATTTTGAAAACGGAGTTTGGGCATCTTTTAAAGCCACTCTGGGAGCATCCATTAAAATGACAGATACAGTAAAATTTGAAAGATCAGAAATCAAATACAATGCTTTCACCTCAAATGAACATGTCTATGATTTTAGTCCTCACTTGATAACCTATGATAGGAAAAGAAGAAATTTAGTCTCTAGATTAAGTCTGCTTTATTGAATGGGTGATTGCCTATTAGGTCAAACTGGGCTGTGTCACTTTAGGTAGTTGTTTATATGATACGTGTTAATATCCACTAAAAATAAAACTGAAACCAGTCAACGCATTTCATTTCAGAACTAAGTTAAGATTCAAACTGCAGTCGTAGAATTTAAATAAGGGCAATTCATTTACTAAAGCTCATTGACTTATTCCTCAAAAAGTCAAATAAAGTGTTCAGTTTTAGATTTGGAAATCAAGAGTATTATTTTATCATTTGTACAGAACCAACAGTCTTTGAAGAACAAATGAACCACTTTATATAAAGTCCAGGTACCATACTTTTGAATATGGGACTACTGTATGACATTCTGAACTCTGAGCAACTCACTGCTGATGATTCGATTTAGTTAGGAATGGAAAGTCTGCTCAAACTCCATACCAACAAAGACCTCATTAAATGGAATTAGTAAGAGAAAAAGAGTATTTTGGACTGAGAACTCTTTAAACTTCTTCAATCATATGTCCTGCAGAGTTCATCTCTTGTTAAAGGCAGCACAGTCATACAATGAAGTTAGCCAACAAAAGAATATTGTTCCGTTTGGGGGTTTTGCCAAGTATGGATTTAAAAAACCCAATTAGTCAGCTAGTCCATTTGTCTCTTTTTCCCTTTCTAAATCAAAGCACCATTTCTCTAAGTATTTGCCAGAAGAAAAAGGCCTTTTTCCAGAGAATTCATGAAACTCACAAGCTATCAGTTTTGAATTAGATTTAACTTCCCCAAAATCCTGAATTTCACAAAGTTTTAGTGAGTTCACCTTACCCACTCGAACGTGTCACTTCAGATTCCATCATTTTGCTTCCCTTTTATGAATTTAAGTGTAGCTGTTGAATGGCTGGGTCCAATGCCCAGTGAAGTCAGTGAGAGTCTTTTGATTGACTTAAATGAGCATTTGCTTGTCTCCCAAGTGCCGAGGCATCTAGAGTTATAGGGAACGTCAGAAGAGCTTTGTTTTCAGATCCTTGTTTTAACAGTTACAATCCACTATACTTCAGAAATCATTGTATTAGGAAGCAAAGTTTCTCTTTGGACTATTCGGTGGACAACTAATAGCCAATGGAAACTGCGCTGAGCAGAGAGTGTACACATGCCTTTAAATCATGTACACATTTTATGATGTAATTGCCAGTTCCACTTTTTTACATTATAAATAGGACATATCAGATGGTGATGGCTTATCATAAATAAAACCACTAAAATAATGTACAGAACAAAAAGTGGTTAATTCATTACAATGGCAGGTATACATTAATTGCTATGGGGCAGAGTATTCACTATAAAGTGATTGCTTTCCAAAGTTAATAGTAAGAAATTTTTCACAGCAATCTTTGGACACTGTTTCCCTCCATCAACGCTTTTCTTTTCTTAAGGACTTGGTCACATCTAAATCTGCTTCTCTATTGAAGTAAAGAACATAAAAATGATGCAATTAGTGTTGAAGCTTGCAGAAGTTATTCCTACCTTTCCATTTGTCCCATCTTCAGCTTGATGAAAAATTAATCAGAATCCCTTGGTTTTGTAGCCATTTCATCCTGATAGTGTTTCACTAAGGGACATTTTGGTAGTTCTTATTCCTCTGGCTAGCTAACCAAGATCAGATTTTGTTATTATTTAGATGACAGACATCCAAAGCTGCCATATGGGATCATGCCTATGGGAAGATACATGACTAAGTCAGATGTAGTAAGAACAAATGAGATTCTTAATTAGAATGTGGAGACATACAGATCTTGCAGCTCTCCCGCTCATAATCCAAGTAGAGCCCTAATTTGTGCCATCTTTGGATGACATATAGAACCAAAGTTTTCATTACACTCTGATATTAAATATCCATTGGCTTTTTTTCTCAAAAATAAGTGTATTACCTCTGCCAGTCTGCTCAGATTTCAATTTGCCACTTGCAAAAATCAGTAGACGTTTGCCTAAAATCTGAGTACAAATGGTGTTCACATGGGACCCATTCCTTGTAATTCCCTTGAAGCTTTAGTTGGGTAAGTTATTTTTCATTTCCATGTAAATATTTGATTATGAAGGCTTACTGGCAAAGAACTGATACACACCATAGCATCAGTAGCTACATTTTAGTTGTTAGTGAATAAATCTTTGCAAACACTGGACAAGAATTTCAAATTATTATATTTATTCCTTTTTTAATCTCTTCCAGCCTTCTGTCTCAGATGTCACTGCTGCTCCTGAGGCCTCACATCTCTTGTTTATGTTAAGCGGCTCTTCTCAGCATAGAAAAGGCACCTGAAACATTTACTCATGAAATCACCAATCCTTCCACTCCTGTATTGCAGAGATTAGGTGGAATAAGGGAAAGTACCTGAAATGCTCTTTGGAGCATCAGATTCTTTGCAGCAGCGGCAAAGATATTTTTAACAAAATGTTTTTGAAAGAGGATTTAAAACACTTTTTAAACAGGGATAAATTGCTGTGTGTGATACACAGTAAAAAAACAGGCAAGCAGCTAAGTTACATTTATGAGACTCAGAAGGCCTTCAATTTAGCTGGACTATATTGTTGCTGATCTATCAAGGAAATCATGCAGGTTTACACCAGCTGAGGATGTGACCCAAAGAACATACTTCAAACATATGAAACAGATTTCCTTATTGTAAATATTGCATATATGGTATTGATCATGAGATATTGGAAAATATGTCTAAGAAGAAAGCATTACAAGAAACCAATTAGAAAATTTAAGTCAAGTTCCCTTAAAGATTGTTACAGGGCCCTACAGACTTAACAGAGTCTTTATTAAATATAAATTGCATGAACATTTGTATGCATTCTGGATTACAGTATATGCCTCAATAAGTGTTGTATTTGCAAAATTAGAGAGCTTACAAGATGGGAGCAGGAGAAAAAAAGACATCTCCTTCCACAGTGAAATCCAAATTAGGGCTTAATTTTTCAACCAGTATGAAACTTGGAGGGAAGAATTTGGAGGCAGCATGAATGCAATCTGTGTGCATATGGCTAAACTGCTAGTTGTAGCTAGCAGTGTAAACATTTTTCTTAATAAAAAGTGCATTTAGTTTTGCCATCTTAGACTCTCATAAAGGTCCCGTTTGGCCTTACAATCTATAATAAAAAGTCTGAAACTCCCCCCACTGAATTCAATAAATTATAGACCCAATCCAAATCCCCTTAAAATGAGTGGTGGCCCTTTCCATTGACTTTTATGGGAGTTGTATTAGGCCCATAACACCTTAAGAATATGAAATATTTTATATACCATATTTCTATCATTTTTCACAACATTTGAGTTTTTTCCAGTGTAAAAGGTGGCAGTGGTAAAATTACCCATTCATGATCATATATTAGATTTTGTTAACAGTGAGGGGGAACCTATCTTCATTTTTTCATATTTTCATTTCCTTATAGATGTACTTTTTCTTCTTTGTCCCCTTCTATTTGCTTTGTTTTATGCAGATGTATTTTGAAGAGGGGTTTCATGTACATAAATGCTTTTGGTAAATTATTGACCTTGTTTGTAAACTACAAAAATGCACTACTGGTTTATTTGTCTTTAAAAAATCAACGTTTTTGTTGAAATATTGGCTCATTAGTAAAAGCAAACTTTTTTCATGAAGCAATGCAACTGTTACCACTAGAAAAGCAGCATGTTCCATGTTCACTGAATATATTGTTATCTCTCTGGTGGGTTTTGCAAGATCAAAGTGATATCAGCAACATCAACACACAGTGTTTACACAAGGTATAATCATAGAAGGATGCAGCAAGCTTATTAAGCTCTTCAGAAAGCATGCTGATGAGTCAGGCAGTTCCTTGTAGTGTTGTGTGACTTTTTTTGTTAGAGATCCTTGTTAGAAGATTTGATCTTTCTGAATTTTAAACCCTACCTCCATCTGTGTGCACAGTGTTTTAAAGATTTCATTTTTTTTTCTCAATTGCTTTATTTGTTTAAATTATGATGAAGCTTTGTTTATAATGACATCATTAAGTTCATGTTAATTATTAGGGACCCATTGAATGTGATCACTGGAAACTCCCATGTAGCTTATCATATTTGCATTTTATATAATTATATTACATATAATTAAGGATGCATTCTATAGTAGATGATGAGAAGAAGATGCCAGGATAGATAAAAAAAGAAATAAGGCTAGGAATCTTAAAGAAGGGGAAAGGTTAGAATGATTAGAAACAGGAATACAACTATACTTCTAGAAAAGGAGAAAAAGACACTCCAAGATTTTAAATCAGTGTTTCTCAACCTTTTTTTATAAAGTATCCTTTTAAAAAAATTTAAGTACCCCCAGTACCTACAGTTTTCAGACACATTTTTTCTTCTACCATTGCAACACATTTGTTTAAACAACTTAATTGTAGCTGAGTGGGCAATGAAATTTTTGGGTGTAAAAAGTACAAAAATAATAAAGCGCTGTAAAACTTAAAACAAAAATTCAGTTTTCTCCAAATTTCAGTTGTGTTGACATTCCCCCCAGACTTCTCTCAAGTACTTCTAAGGGTACTCGTACCACCGGTTGAGAATCACTGTTTTAAATTACAGCCTCTTTTGTTTTTTCTTAATCTTTTCAGAATGTTTCGTAAGGGCCAGATGGTATCAAACTGAGTAACACCTTACTTCTTGAATGGTTCCATTGTAATTAGTGGACTATATAAAAAGTTTAATATTAGTCCAGCTGAGTAACAGTGAAGAAATTTGAACCAAAAAGGAATAGATGACAAGAAAAAATTAGCAATCTATCCCCCCAAAGTTTTGCACTGACTACATCTTGCTCTATGAAAATGTTGCATACAAATAAGGCTTTCCTTTCAGCCAGATCAGAAATTGACCCTTGGAACCTGACCACGCTGTAGGATAGATTTTCATAGCATGTTGAGAAGACGAAGTCTGAGGCTATGTCTACACTACTGAGTTTTTTCGGAAAAACGGCAATTTTTCTGAAAAATCTTCACTTCCGTCCACACTGTAATCACATTCTTTTGACAAAAAATCAAAAGAACAGAGGGGTTTTTCCGACATTGGTAAACCTCTTTCTATGAGGAAAAAGCCTTTTTCCAAAAGAGCGCTTTCAGAAAAAGGCATGTATGGATGGGGAAGAGGGAGTTCTTTTGAAAGAAGAGGAAAGAGGAAAAAGTACAGGTGCTCTGGTGGCGACTCCATCCATAGCAATCACAGCTTAAATGCGAGATACCGTCCATTCAGTGTGGACGCTATCTTTCAAAAAAGCAGATTGCTTTTGGCAGCGTGAACGCTCTCTTTCAGAAGAAGTTTTTTCGGAAGATCTCTTCTGGAAAAGCTTCTTCCGAAAGAAGCCTGCAGTCTAGATGTAGCCTGAGTGAGAGAAGGATCTTCAGTAAGCAGGAAAATCTCACAGGAATTCAGAGAATCAAAATGAAGTACAATTCAGTGGAACCTTTCTAGGTTCATTGTGAGCTTGCAGAGGTTGCTGAATAAAGAGCTAGGTGGTCAAAAGCTACGAGTCAGAAGTGTCTTTGGGGCCAAAAGAAAAGAAGGCATTGAGTTTTCTGAGTTTTCCAGAGAATATAACAGTTTGGTACACAGTGCATACCCCAAATCTAAGCATCTGTATAATATGAAATTACCTTTCTGGAGCAACTGATCCTGCAGGTGGTGATCTCAAATGCCATATGCTATCCTGTCACAAATTAGGGAGCCTGTGTGTGCAAACATAGTAACCAAGAGGGGCTCTAGCCACAGAGGAAGCTCAATCTTCTCCCCTCGATTGTTCTGTAGTGACAAAAACAGAAACAAAAACAAAAACCTTTGTCACTCTACAGTTTTGTTCTGCATGAGTAAAATAGTTCTCTGGGTCTCTTCAGACTGTGGTGAGGATTGATGCAGTGGTGAACTTCAAATTGCAGCTGACTTCTACCATGTTCCCTAAATAAGTTAATACAGCTTTACTTTCCTGCTCTTGTCATCATCCTCCACGGTCAAGGCTGTGTATAGCTCGAAAGCCTCCATCGCTGGGGCAGGTTTGTGCCTGCAAAATCCATGGCTCATAAGGGCTGCAGATTAAGTGTTATACTCACACTGCCAGCTGGTCCACTGCAGAAAAGTCCCATCACTGTTTCATTAGCATGTTTCACTAGCAAAGAGTGAGACTAAAGGCAAGTTACATTTAAAAAATGACACTTTAATAAATTCTGTGCACTACTCTTTCCATATGGTACACTTTCTTCCAGTTTAATACTATTTCTCCTTCCCATGGGGAAATTTCGGGTTAATGTTGCATACTGCCAAAGTAAGTAGGAGGAGAAGGCTCATAATTCATATGCAGTATCCACATGATGCAAATCAGGGTAACTGCATTGAAGCCAAGCATTTACATCAGCGTAAAACGAGTGTAAGTGATAGAAGAATCAGGTCCATTATGTGAATCAGTGGTCTGATGGTGGAAAACATCTCAGTCCCAGATCATTCCAATCAGCTACCTCTCTCCTGTTCAGTTCCTTTAAAATAGCATTGTCTGGAAATATCCTGTACAGAAGGTTTGGAAACAGACCATGGTTGGTTGACTTGAGGCCCTTCTGAGAGAGCTCAAATCTCAGCTTCATCATTATATCAGCTGTGTATGCCACAAACAATAGTGGGAATAAAGGAATGGTTATTTAAATGTTTTGTTTAAACTTGGGTTTTAAGACCTTAAAATTGAAAAGTAGCAAAACCTTGCAAAAGATAAGAAAGTCATATCTTTAAAGGCATTACCAATCCTAACAAACCCAGAAGAGGTCTGGCAGTTGGAGAGAGAAATCAGCTTGTCACATCAGCTGAACACAAAGTTTCCCACACATTGGAACTCCATGTTCTTCATGCTGCAAGAGTTTCTTGAACAACTAACATTGTGCATGTCTTTATTGACAAATGCACAATCACAGAGACAGATGTTATTCTAACTTACAGCCATGAATTCTGGCTGCCAACATAGGTTGGCCAATTAAAAACAGACAACTTGGGAAGTCGGTAACAATAATATAATGCTTTGTACTACGCTGCCAGTGATAATGGCATGTGCATTTCTTCTTTTCTAAAATGATAGCTTTTCAGTCAAAGAGAAATGTCATTAGTCAGTGTGACTGAAATGTTAGTCCATAAGTTACATGATATAGGTTGACTTAGAGCCACCGCAGTCCACACTGATCCAAGGAGGGTAGTGGTACATATTCTCACCAGGAGTGTTTCCACTGATCCAAGGGAGGTAGTTTGGGAAGCTGAGAATCAGTGTCTCTGTTCCTCTGGCAGCTCTCTGCTGGAGCCCAGCTGTCCCCCATTCTCATTCCTCAGTGGGAGGAGAGCAGAACTAGCCAGTGCTTCTCTACTCTCCATTTCCCACCAGGAGTGGGGAGGGAAAAGCTGTACAAGGCTTCTTGCCTCACCGTTCCTCACTGTGAGTGGGGCCCTGCTACCCAGCCTTATCACTGAGATCCCAGCACTGAGCAGGGTCCATTCTTTCCCTGACTCCCAGCCCTGATCAGGGAGTTAGTTAGGCACTAGCTGCCTGACTTTCTTGTCAATTTGGAGCACAGTAATTGATAAGAGAACTAATAGATGACAGACACTGTGGGCATGTCTACACTAGTGAGAAGATCGCCTCTCTGGAGGTCTATCTTCTAGCATTCTAATGTAGACCCATAAATTGAATGCTGAGGGCAGCCCCACCGGCATCTGATACTCCTTCTTCTGTCATGAGTAAGGGAAGCTGACAGGAGCATGTGCTTCCATTTGTTTCCCACTGTGTGGATGCTGACATGGCTCAGCTTAAGGTAAGCCAACTCCAGCTACACTTTGCGTACCTTAAATCGACCTACCTGGTTTACATAAAGACCATGCCTCAGTCACCTAAATTACATTGACATAAGCCTCTCATGGAGTTATATTAGTGTAGAAGGGCACTTACATTGGAGGAACAAGGCTGTAGTGTAGACACTGACATAATTAGATCAATGTAAGGCAATGTAATATATTCCAGGCCTTGGAGTACATGACCATTAGTCAATCAGTTGTCAACAGTGCCTGGTCTCATGAACAAAAAGGACTGATCCAGCTCTTGCTATTCAATTGGAGTTGGTTCTACAGGACTATATTTCTTTGAAAAAGACAGCAGTCCTACTTAGGCTAAAAACTTCCACTGAAGCATCTTATGGGGATATTTTCCCTTTTCCAGAGTGTGCTTATTTTGGAGTACATTATCATATATATAGTAGCCCATTGTCTGAGAGTCTGTAATGCTGAAATGCTGGCTGTTCCCTCTGGGCGGCGCTGTTGCCTGAAATGCTGGCTGTTCCCTCTGGGCAGCGCTGTTGCCTGAAATGCTGGCTGTTCCCTCTGGATGGCCCGTGTTGCATGGGGAGTGTGGGGCCCAAACAGCCGCTTACTCCCCCGTGGCAGCCTGGCTCAGCGGCACAGAAGTCAGCCGAGCGCCACGGCGGGAGGGGAAGGGGGGCAGGGCGGTGATGTGTGGCGTGACAGCAGCTCCAGGCCCTGCCCCCTGGCCATGAACGTCACCGCCCCGCCCCCCTTCGCCTCCCGCCATGGCGCTCAGCTGACTTCTGCGCCGCTCAGCCAGGCCACCGCATGGGAGCAAGTGGCGCAAGCGACCGTTTGGGTTTCACACTCCCCATTTGGGCTCCGTGGTGCCCCAAGTGAGAGGCAGGAGGGGGAGGAGAAGAGAAAGAGAGAGACAGAGAGAGAGGCAGGAGGCGTAGGAGAGCTGAGAGAGAGAGAGAGGGGGAGGCAGTAGGAGAAGGAGAGAGAGAGAGAGAGAGAGAGAGAGAGAGAGAGAGACCGGAGGCTCAGGAGAGAAGATTGACATGGAGGAGAGACCCGAAAATCCCATCTTATGACGGACTAATTGGCTAGTTAAGGGATAGGGGGTAGTGGAATCTCCATTCCCTAGAGGTTTTTAAGTCCCAGCTTGACAAAGCCCTGGCTGGGATGATTTAGCTGGGTTTGGTCCTGCTTTTTTAGCAGGGGGTTGAACTCAATGACTTCCTGAGATCTCTTGCAACCCTATGATTCTAAGACATTAAACAGCATCTACTATTTTAGCTTTGTGGCTCACACAGAATTTATAAATGAATCCTTTAATGTCTACTAACTTTAGATACAGCATGTTTTGGCACATTGCAATCAAAAGATGGTCTTTCCTGCAGTAGAGTGAAACTTTGCATGTAATCTTTCCATTTGGTAATCTAAACCTTGCCAACAATTTAGGCACTTTGGTGAATTTGAAAATTGTACCCTTTTTACACTTCCTCCCCCTCCACCAGACGGGAGCCAGCTATACAAGACCAAACCACGCAGTAACACCAGATAGTGGTGGGACAAGCCTCAAAGCCCAGACCCTGATGTAGTATATGACCCCGCCTCCCAGTCATCCAGCACAAGGAAGCAACGGTGAAAAAGTAGAGATGGAGGACGAGTGAAGCAGCAGCCACCAGATGCTGAAGGTGAAGAGGGAGTGGGAAGGAGGGAGGGCATGAAGAACACACTCTCAGATGTTTCTGGTCAGGATCTTCCCAACTCCTCCCTATTGTTCCAGATTGTGTTACCACTGCTCCGACAAAATCCCACCCTGACTAGTGGGGTTAGCATCCTTACATGTGTACCAAATAGTAGCTTCTTTCACTTAGAAATGATTCCTGTGTCCAGAGTACACTGGATGTGAAGTTCTCTGAGCTTGCATCATCATTCGGATGAACCCATTTTGGAGTAAAACATGGCAGCTGTTTAGAAATAACAGAAATATTCCATAGAGACTGTAAAGGTCCTTCAGAGGTACAAGAAGAGTGAATGACAGTAATCCAGACTGGAATAGACAGGTCTGACATGTCCACATCGGAGTGATGGGGAAAGCATTATGTGCCAGTGATGCTGTCTGCTTCAACTTGAGACCATGAGACATACTGGAAGAAGAAAAAAGAGACAGAACAACAACTTTCCTCTCTTTGTGTCTTAAGATCAATTTCCCCCTACCTATGTACAACCATTACTTATGAGTTGTCAAGGCAGGGTATCAGCCTGTTTGCTCCCATCTAAGTCCAAACTTCCAGGTTTGAGGAAACGCACAAATGACAGAATTTGAGTTTGATGAATGTGAGTAAGATGAAGGTCATCCACATACGAATACATTGTCTGCTGCTGCTACTGGTCTTGCAATAGCATTCCAGACAAATTAAATGGAAAGAAA
The DNA here is from genome assembly GCA_019425775.1 of Rafetus swinhoei. Taxonomy (NCBI): domain Eukaryota; kingdom Metazoa; phylum Chordata; order Testudines; family Trionychidae; genus Rafetus; species Rafetus swinhoei. Next base: position 48,124,203 of record CM033449.1, read on the forward strand.
AAGAATGGTGGCAAGATTGAGCCCCATGGTACCTTGTATGCCTCAGTCCTCAGAGAAGCAGAGGAATTCCTCAACACCACATGCTAGAATTTTTAAATGAGTCAACAAAAACCTTGTGACCAAAACCCTACGGATGACACGGGTACAGATTCCATATGCATGTACGCATGCTCATTCTCAACACTTTTGCTACTAATCTTAAGGATGCTGTAGTAAAGAAAGACTAATTCATAAATGTTGCAGAGTCCAAATAGTGCAGGGATCGTCCAAAAGATTTTTCTGTAATGTTTATAAGGATGGCCCTCCAACACTTGTAGAGCTTATAAACACCATTGATACAGGCAAAAATGTTAAATCATAACTCCAAAAAGAGGCAAGGAGAATGACAGAGTTCATATACACATAAGCTGCAGGGGAAACACCATGGAGGAGAGGAGAATTAGCTTCTCCCCAAAGAATTGTGATTGAACTAATGAAGGAAACTCTGAATTTGGACTATTAGCACATTTCTCTCATTTCATTAGAAATTGACAAATTTAGCCATGGTACAAAACATTTCATTAAAGCATTACTTACCATTCTGAAAAGGTTTCAAGCAATGATCTTCATTCTGGGCTTCCTAAAATGCATTCTGTTGCAACAGCTGCAAGCTGTAAGTAATTAGTTTTGCCCTTATGTACATGTACAATCATGCACCAGTTAACCTATGACTATCCCATTGTGGAGGAAAGCCACATTTTAATACAAAATAGAGCATTGAAACTACATTCACTTACAACACTGATTTTTGGAGTAATCAGCCACCATTTAAAAAAAATCAACTTCACTTTTCAGAAAAAAGGAGACATCTGGTCTGGCTGAGTGGAGACTTCTGAACTGAGTCCAGCAATCTTTCTGTAAGTTGACAGAAGGCTTGAAACTGATGAAGCTGAGTAATGAGTTAGTCATAGTTGAAAATCAGAACCATACACCTGAAATAGGTCTTAAATTTGCATTTTTCTTACATATGGAGATAAGAGCTTGAAGATTTTCAATAATTATGTAGCCTCTCTGTCCCTTTCTGCATTTTCTTAGGAACTTCTCTTCTTTGGAAGCTCTGGCATTCTGATTATCTTGAATGTTACAATTTTTCTGGTGGATTGACTCCCTGAGTAAGTTGGAGATTTCACTTCATCAGATGGACTGGAGAATTGTGTTTTGTTTATGTTACTTCCTTGATTCCTCTCATTCTCAGGGAATGTCTACACTGTAGAGTTTTTCTGGAAAACAGCCATTTTTTCAGAAAAACTACACTTTCGTTCACACTGCAATTGTGTTTTTCCGACAGCAGTAAACCTCTTTCTGTGAGGAAGAAGCCTTTTTTCCAAAAAAGCTCTTTGGGAAAAAGGCATGTATGGATGGGGAAGAGAGGTTTTTTTTGAAAGAAGAGGCCTCCAGGAAAAAGCACAGGTGCCCTGGTGACCACTCCGTCCACAGAAATTAGAACTTAAATGCGAGATCACGTCCAATGAATGCGGACGCTATCTTTCAAAAAAGCACATAGCTTTTTCATTGTTCTTTTGCTGTGTAGACACTCTCTTTTGAAAGAAGTTTTTCCTGAAGATCTCTTCTGGAAAAGCGTCTTCTGAAAGAAGCTTGCATTCTAGACATAGCCTCAGAGACTCTGGCAAGGGAAAGCCACATGGGACTAATGTTGGGCATGGAGGAGTCATGGATTGCTAACATGTTCTAGCTTCCAAAACCCTTCACAGAACCCCAACAAGATCTATTATCCTCTATCACTCACCTCTTCTGATAAGGAAAGGAAGAAGATAGTTGCAAACACATTAAAGTCTGGGTAGTCTCATCACGGTGTTGTATTTTCAAAGTATGTCCCTCAAAGGTTTTCTAAAACAAAATTACTTTTCATAGCTATTCAGGCCAGGTGGGACCACTCTGATCATTGCATAACATAAGCCATAGAACTTCCCCAGAGATTTCATAGAGCAAATCTTTTAGGAAAACATCCGATCTTGAGTTAAAAATTGTCAGTGATGAAGAATCCACAACCATTAATAAATTCCAATGGTTAATTACTCTCACTGTTAAAAAATTATACCTTATTTCTGCTCTCAATTTCTCTAGCTTTGATTTCCACTGATTGGATTGTGTTGTATGTTTTCCTATTAGACTGAAGAGCCATTTGATGTGTTTTATTACCTTAATTGATTTTTCATAATTTTTCTAGAAAGTAAGCCCTCTGCCTCAGAATTAGTAAAATGGCATCATTTGTTTTAACTGTGTGAAATCTGACTGCCTGTATAGACTTTGCAAACAAAATGTGTCCTGACTCCACTCAGTACAAACAAACAAACAAACAAACAAATCTCACAAACAAAAAACCCATACATGACTCTTGTACCCTCACAAATTTTGTGAGGTGCACAGCAGGTAATGATTATACTAACATTATTTGCTACATGGCATCCAAATGGATCTGGAAGCAGTGCCAATGAGCCTTAAGCTTATCAAACACATATTCCATGACTATTCTACCACTACTTAGTATGCATTTTCATTTTCCAGGGCCATTGACATCAAAATACAATTTCACAGGTTTGAGGTTGACAGAGATAAACCATATAAAACAATATTGTTTTTAGGAAATAAAGTCCCTGCTTCCCCCTTCAAGTGTAATCCTGATCTCCTCAGCACCCTGGCACCCAGAAACCTCTCCAGTGCTCTCCATATTGATATTCATGAATCTGCTTCTGTCTACTATGCTTTGCAAAACAATGGGAAAGGAGCCTTTTTTAGTTCACTTACTGACTTAACTCTTCTGATGGGCAAACTGATGGGATGTGTATGCCATCAGTGGCCCCAGCACAATTCGGAAATCCTATCTTGGAAATCTCTGAAAACCAGTTATTATTTCTGGGAAGCTTTTTACGGAAACCACCTGTGAGCAAATCACAGTATTAATTGCTTCACACACCTCCACAACCATGACCCCAATAGTGGACCTTCCAGTCCCAAAGTGGTTAGCAAGGAACCTATCACCGTCTGAGATAGCAAGCTCCCACAGGACAATAGCAGCCCAGTTATGAAGTGGAATGGAGTCCCTGAAACACGTGCTCTGGCATTGATGGATTGGTGCAACCTCTTCTCATAGCTTCATGAACTTCAGTTTGCAAAAGTTTGGTGCCACTGCTTGTTATTTCGCACTTTCAAGATGTGATCTCAGCACTCCGTGCTATTCTCCTGCACGAGGGGCAATGGGGAACTGAGAAGAAAACAATGGCAATAAAAACGTACATATCTATCAGCCGTTCCATCACGACATTTTTTATCAATATACAGAGCCAACCATCTTCAGTAAGTCAGAAATGCTTCTTAAAAGGCATCTTCCAGAGATCATTCTACCCAGTTTCTCAGAGAAACAAGAGAGGAACTATGTGAAGCTGTAAGTGCCATCAGCACATGTATGAGGGTGAGGAACAGTCCTCACCCCTCCCCGCCCCACACACATTCCTAGGCGTGCCAGTGTAGATATAGCCAGTGAGTTATCAGGGGACTGTCCTGGCTACAATAATTAGATTCTTTAACTGAAAACCCTCCCCCCCCTGGAAAAAGGTAACTATGCCCTGGCATACTTGCTCCATCTGAGTATAGTTGCATAAGTGCTGATGGCTGGATCACTCTTATATGTTGCTGCATAGCTCCCAAAATAATCAGTTGGCATCCTGGGATAGCCAGAATTTAATGGCATGCCCCCTTTCTCTAACCACAGGACCAAGAGGAGATGCAAAAACTGGGATGTCAGATTTGTGCAACTGGGGAATTAGGATATGGTGAGAGAATCCTCAATAAGTGGCTAAATCCAATTCACAACTGCTTTGTGCTGTCAGAATGGTGCAGAGCAGCCACAGCAGGGGCCAGGATCTGGCCCCAACCTAGAGAGCTTCCCATTTAAATGTGAAGGCAAGACATAAGTGATAGCTGGAAGACCACAGGGAGGTAATATAGGGAAAAGGAGGGCAAGGCTTACAAAAATAAGGTTGCAGGTTTTGGCAGCTAGGCTTGTCCATGTCTTGCTAGGTGATCTCCATGTACATGCACAAAGCCATGTGAATGTATGTACACATACATGCAAGCAGGGTGTACATGTTTTTTTTCTTTTAACTAGTATAGACCATATGACTGTGTGTTTAAGCTGTGATGATTGTACTGACATTGTTCATTGTTTCAAACTGAGCACAGAGCTTTGTCTCTGCACCACTTATTGAGGTCTGCTTTGTGCACAGTCCAGCTACTTTATCTGAGTGCTGTAGCAGCTGTAGACAGAACACAGTGTCTGCATATAAATGTTGCCAGAAGCACTGGATGAGGTCTGGCTTGTGTTGTTGTTGGCATTCCTCTGGCAAACAGGCCGCATTTAAGGCTGTCGTCCCTTCATAGTCACCAGTGCTCCTGTATAGGGCCCACTGACTATAAAATTAATCAGCATCCTCAGACATTATGAACCAGCTATATTAGTCTGGTGCACTTGCACCTCCCAGTGGATTGCAGTATTTGCCTTAACAGAGCATAACCCTACACCCAGAGAAGTAAGAACTTATACAAGTACCATCCCTCTTTCCTAAGATGCAGAGCCCGGAGGAGACAACACTTTAATCATGCTGCTCATAGCTGGTTATCATTTCTACAGCATCTGCTAATTATGTCATATCTTTCCTCAGTCAGCAACTACACTCAATGTGTGCATGTTCAAGAGAGATCCCAGACCATTAGACCTGATGATCAAGTGACCACTCAGCTGTTGAGTTGCTGGCAGGCAGTGTATTGGGATTTGCTAATTGAATGCTCTCAGCTGGTGTATGAATTTGGCTGCCTGCTGCACTGAGTTGGTGTTTGTCAGTGTCCCGTGCTATAACTAATGCTGAATGAATAATCATATTTTTTTTTTAGTATGGTGGTCAAACAAAAAACAAAAAGGAATAAAAACCCTAAAATGTTAAAACATTTCAATTAGAAAATGTCAGTGAAGGATTCTGACTCTGAGAGATTGGCTGAAATGATTTACAATTTCACCCAAATTTGTAAATAATTTCAATTAACCCAAAATTATATTTTCAAATGAGTAAGTTGTTCCCAGGAAAAATGTCTTCTTGTAACACTTTTCCATCTCACATCCACCTAGTGTGCATGAGAAACAATGTCACAAGCATAAGTTTTCTTTATTGCACACTTGTTTATATTGTGTACTCTGTGCAATTGTCGGAATTGTGTGTATACAGCACCTAAGGCCGTTTGAGTGCTGCGACAGGGTGAATCTCAGAAGTTCCCTTAGGGCTGTCCCCTGGTGTGCTGATCATGTCACTGACACCCACCTTCCTGCTCTTTGGGGCTTCCCATCACCCTGTGCTGCTGGGCTAGATCCTCTGGTATCCCCCAGACAAGACACAGAGTTGGGATTACCACCCTCCTATAGAGCAACACAGACACTGAACCAGTTCAGCTCTGAGAGAACTCAGCTATAAGGACTCAGCACCCAGGTACCTACCCCAAACTGGGACTAAACCCCCAAATAAATCTATCTTACTCTATGTAAAAGTTTTACAAAGAGAAATCTTATAAGGTCCACCCACTTTACCAATGAAAAGAGAGATATGTGCATTGGTTGCTTTCCACCTCCCTTCCCCACCTCATCCCCCAATAACAATTATTTATGCTGGGCTTGATGAAAGTGTTTTATTAAGTACAAAAAGTAGGATTTAAGTGGTTGCAAATTAAAAAAGATTGAAGTAAATTACTAAGTTAAAATGAATAAAAACACCTAAGTTAGTAAATTACAACTAGCTGTTAAATGAAAATTCTTATCCTAAGCTGTTCTCATCACAGGTAAAAGCTTCAAGTCAAAGTTGATCTTTACTCTCTTTTTCAAAGTTCTTTTCATCCCCTTTGGGTGGGCCAACCAGTTTCAAAAGCCAGGTGAAGACAAAAGCTGATTGCTTCCCATTGCTTAAATAGACTTTCCCTGAGGGCAGGAATACTTTGTTTGGCATCCCCCATCTCCATGGAAAAATATCAGGCTCAAGATGGATCAGGACCAGGTGGCATGGTCATATGTCTTTCTAGGACCAACCATAGTTTGGGCTTATAGGATAAACATGACCTTGCACAAGTTTTTGGTTTTAGTTTTGAGTCATTAAGTACTGGAGCACCAATAATGGCCTTCATTAGCACATTTAGAACTATAATCAGACCCACACTTCATATTTTTAACTTCACATACTTAATACATGCACAAAAATAGGATATACAGATTTAGCAGATTGGAACTGTAAAACTGATGTTCATGACCTATTTTGCATAAAACATCTTTGAGTTATGCATTTCCCATCCATAAGCCAATTTTCAAAAAGCATGGGAGGCCCCATGACAGGTGCCACTAGACATTAGTAATTATATTGCATAAGATTTTAAAATGCTCTAGGCCATGTCCAATGGGAAGCATTGGAAATCCCACCTGATGTCTAAGTTTTCAATGTTCATTCTTTCTCTCTCTCGTACTGTATGTACTGTACGTATTCCTAAGAGAATGTTATACAGCCGGTCCCCGAGTTACGAACGAAATCCACACTTACGAACAGCGCAGCCATATGTAAGTGAATGTAATTCGACTTACGAACAGATCGAATTATGACCTAGTGTTTGATTTGTAACTCATTCGTAAGTCAGAGACTGGCTGTATTTTATAGATTAACGATCTGCTTATTCTATATCTAGCTGTTGCATGTTCTAAATACTTTTGTAGTATAGACAAGTCACAAATAGCCCTGTTTGGCCTAATGTTTCATTCCTGGCTCTATTTTCCAAGCAAAGACCATCTTCTTCAGCTTACCCTGTGAAGCCTTATCCTTCCCTCCCCATTAGTTGCCATGTAATAGCTGTAACAGAAGAGCCTAGTAACCCTAAAGGAATCCAGCGTACTAGGTGCTCTGCAAAAGCACCACAAAAGCAGCCCCCATCTGGATTGAGACAGTACATAGGAGGTTAATTATCAGATAAACAGGTCAGAGTGGTTGGGGAGTGGAAACGGAGACCAGGTAACTGCAGACTGTTGTCATAGCAGTCTCACTAATTATAGGTCATCACCATCCTAATAAGTACTAGCAATTCTTGAGGTCCACCATTGTCCAGCTGCTGCTAATGATGGAGTTGTTGTTCACTGACCTAGTTATGAGGCATTTTTGTTTCCAGGGACCCTGTAAGCAGTGGATCACTGTGATGTTTATATTTCATTTTGTGGCCTTACAATCACTAATCCTCTTTGCTAATCACTGCCATTTTTCTTGTTCCTTGGTCCTCTCTTCTTCATTCCATTATGGCAGTGCAATATACTTTTCCCTCCTGCAAGCACAGCCTCTGACTGGGGCCACAATACATTATGAACCAACACAGATTTAAGCTGATTTTAGCCATAGTAGTGCCCAATTTATATGAACCACAGCCCCTCTTACAAGATGAAGTATTCACACAAGTTTGTAGATATCCCTTTCTGGCCAGTGGTTTGGCATTTATATAAATAAAATCAGGATGTAGCTAGCCACCTTTTCTTTGCATTTTTATTTTCTGTCTCATACTGACATGCACAAAGTAGCCAGAAGTTAGTGGTATAAATGTTTGTATTTGTATGTGGATTTTTCCATTTGGTTTCTTAATGCTTTCGTTCTCCTGCTTATTTAATTCCCTGATCATTGGTGTCCACATTGCATACATTAAGTTTATTTGTTTTCTTGAGCCATAGCCTAGCCACTAATAGCAGTGCACTCATATTTGTTCTTCCTCTAGTGCATGAAATCCCTGCTTCCTTTCTGTTTACAATGGATTTCAAAATTAAACATGCTCTAGTCCCTTGTGTAAGCCACAGTCTATAGCTGAATTGAATTGTATATTATTATATATATGCTCTTAAATTCACATTTTGAAAAATTAATGTGAGCATTTGCAGTTGGCAGCCCTTTCTCAAATAGGAAGAAATCAATTTTTGATCCCGAAACATTTTGTTAGAACAAGACAGCACTTTACCAATGAGTATGCTTGTTTCTAGAATACTGCATTTGTACATGCTCAGAATAATTTTGTATTCATTGTGATTAGAGCAAACTGCTTACTCTCAAGAAGCTGACAAACGTTAAAGATTTCCACCTTAGTGCTTTACAATGACATCAAAGTGGCGTTGCATCTTTGCAAAGATCTTGTTTCCTTTGCAACATGAAACAAACTACTCAGTTCACAGGTGCCCACAGAGAGTAACTGAGATTCTATTTTCATGTTAAATACCAAACAATTTGTACAATAGATAATACCATTATATAAAATATACAACTGAGTTAAAAACAAGATGTTATACCTTCAACAAACCTTCAACAAACAGTGGAGATAGCTGCTTTGGAATACTGCAAACTTCAAATTACCTTTAGATTTTAAATCAAAATATGAGATGTTTTCATGTGTACATGTATGATTATTTTAAAAGAACCTTTGGGCACACAGAATTTTGGTGATTAACTGAGTATATGAAAGTGTGTTGATTTAAATAAGGGGTATTAAAGAGGATAATAAGTGATGTTTTAGTTAATGGCTAATGCAGGGGTGGGGAACCTTTTTTTTAATCGGGGCCCACTGACCTATAGGAAAAATCAATCATGGGCCAGACACAGTCCCACAGGGAGGTATAGAGGCTTGGAGTGGGGTGAGAAATGAAGGGGTTGGGGGAAGGAAGGTAAGAGGACTCCAGCTGTGGCTCAGGGCATTGAGATGAGGCTGGGTATGAGGGGTATGGAGTACTGCAGGGGGCTCTGGTCTGGGGCCAAGGCATTTGGAGTGAAGGTATGGACTCATGGTAGGGGCTTGAGGTGTGTGTGGGGGGGGGAGGGAGGAGGGATTCTGACCCTGGGCTGGGGGTTCAGGGCTTGGGGTGTAGACTGCCCAGGCAGCACTTACCTAAGAGGGCTACCAGTTAGAAACACAGTGAGGCAGCTCTGCATGGTGAGCGCCACTTGTGCCCACAGGCACCACCCCCCCCCCATCTCCCATTGGACATGGTTCCTGGACAGTGGGAGCTGTGGGGCTAGTGCTGGTGGTGGGGGCAGCACACAGAACTTCCCTAATCTCCCCTGTGCCTGTGGGCAACAGGAACATGCCAGAGCTTCCAGTCCACGAGGTGGGCTTTTTCCATGGGCCAGATTAAATTAAGCAGTGGGCTGGATCTGGCCCATGGGCCAAAGGTCCCCACCCTCGGTCTAACGATATCTGAAATTTGTATTTTTCTATTGGAAATTAATTTTATGTATACCACACAGTGATGAAAAATTGTACAGAATGGGTGCCATAATTAAGCCCTCATCCTCTCTCCGTTTGTTCATTACAACCTCTTGTTATGCCTTAATCCAGAATGACAAATAAGACCTTAGCTACAAATAAAGGTTAGCTTTACTTTGCAACTTGCATACTGTTGTTGGTGTGTGTAGTTATAGGAAGAATCATTAGCTGAAAGGGTCTAGTGTAGGATAAACAAGATGTAACAAGGTTGTCCACTTTCTGTGCATCCCTTCATGGACAGGAGTTGCGCTAATGCACCCTACCTCAGGTTTCCTTCTTTTGCTCCTCAAAAATTCACAAAGGCTTTCAAAAGTTCAGCAGACCTTCTAGAGGTCTGGGTTACTAAAATGCTATTCAAACTAAGTCAAGCCATCTTCAAATTCCCAGGGTAATCCAGACCATCCCTCCTAGGCCTCACCTATCTGAAGCCTTTTCCCAACACGTAACACCAACAGAAATACAGTTACAAACACCCTGACATGACAGGTTAGACAAGAAGTCAACTTGCAGTCAACCCCCGATGGGATGAGTAAGGTGTGTAGATAGGAGAATTTCTCCCATCAACCGTCCATGGTAACTCAGCCTAGGGTACGTCGACTCCAGCAACATTATTCATGTAGCTGGAGTTGCATGGTTTAGTTTAACTTTCTGTGATAGTGTAGACCAGGGCTGACAACAGACTTTGCTATAGAAGGGGTGAGTGATTTAAAGGGCCTGGGGCTTCAGGTGCTACTGCTGCCATGACAGCAGTGGTGGCAGCCTGGAACCCCAGGCCCTTTTTAAATTGCTAGGTTCCTTCCCCTTCTGCCTCCATTGGCAGCCCTTGTGTAGATACAGGCTTAGCCAGAAAGTATCGACCCTAAGGCTACAGGACCCAAATTCAACCTTTAGTGAAAAGTTTGTGAATGGTAATTAGGGCCAGTATATGTGAGATAGACTAGAGCTTTGAAATGCAAGCCTGTATTGTTATAGAAAGAGAAGTGTATATTACTTATATCAGATTAACTATGTGAGCAGACAATTCACATCTGTTACAGGTTGACCCTCTCTAGTCAAGCACTCTCTGGTCCGGAACCATCCATGGTCCAACATGATTTTAGTTAGCTGGATGTCCAATTATCATAGGTGTGGCCAAGTTTCCCACAGCCCCACAACGTTTGTTTACAGCTTCTCAGTGTTCTGTGCTGTTATTTAGCTTTAATTTACCCCTAAATGTCTTCTAAGTAAGCAGTGGAAGTGTTGGTAATGCTGCTAGACAATATTGACCTCCCATGGTTTGGCAAATACTCTGGTTTGGCACGGGTCAGGTCTTGAGGGTGCAGGATTAGAGAGGTTCAACCTGTACTATATTCTACTGAGTCAGAGATCAAAGGGGGAATATTAACATTTAGATAAAACTTGTGTGTAATAATATTATTATCTATATTTCTTTTTGAAGTTTGTGGTAAACTGTCTATGAACTGCTTCATGGACAATTACTTTATGCTGATGAATGCAACTAGTTAGCTGTGTATATATAGAAAATAGTAGGTTCTACTTCAAAGTCACAATGCTTCCCCCTCGGGAATGCCTCCTGTCAAGAGACTTCCACAGAACTATAGAAAGAACTCTTGGGCCCTGATCCTGTATCTACCTAAGTTGTGTTAGGAGAAGTCTGAATTGCAAGACTGATGTCTCCACAAAGGGACTAACAGACTTGCCAGCCCCTGGGCAAGGCCGGTGCAGGGGTGATCTGTGCCCCCTGGAAGGTGTGGGACCTCAGATGGAAGAAGCGGGGTTGTGGCTAGTTTCCCCCAGGCAGTCTCAGTGCTGCCCAGAGCATGCCACATGGGGTTCCAGTGGCGATTCAAAGGCTCCAGCTGCCAATGCTGCGAACCCTGGGCCCGTTTGAATCACAGGGCCCCAGTGTTCTTGGGTCTCCAGCTCTAGTCTGGATTACCCTGATATTGGTCATCGGCCTATAACAAATTCTGAAAGAACTTTTTTTCTACTCTGAAGTTCACCATCTCTACTATGAAACTGGCCTAGGAGTTTTATTCATTTCTGTGTGTATAATGAACTTTTAACCAATATTCTCGTTCTCTTTTCTCTTTAAATAAATTTTAGTTTAGTTGATAAGAATTGGCTGTAATCATGTATTTGGATAAAAACTGAAAAATTCGTTACCCTAGTGGGTGATATGGCTGAGCCTTTGGGACTAATAGAACTTTTTATACGATGAACATGATTTTTGGAAAGTCTTATCACCTTTGACCTAGGTGAGTGGGAGCCCAAGGCTAAAATGCTTTATGGGAACTGTGTTCATGGCTTCTGGATAACCAGTAAGGTATTGCAGAAGATATTTTATTGCTGGATTGGTGAATCTAATTTTTAGAAATGGAACATAAGTGTGCTCCATTGGGGTTTGGTTTTGTGAGGTTCCAAACACACTCATCCTCTATCGAAAGTTAATGGAAGCAGAGGGCACTTAGGGCACACCTATACTTATGAGAAGATCAATGCTCCAGAGGTCGATCTTCTAGCATTCGGTTTAGCAGGTTTAATATAGACCCATAAATCAAATGCTGAGAACAGCCCCTGCTGGCATCCGATATTCTTCCTTCTGCAACGAGTAAGGGAAGCTGAAAAGAACATTTGCTCCCATTGGCCTCTAGCTGTGTGGATGCAGCCACAGCTTGGCTTAAGGTAAGACAACTCCAGATACATATTTTGTGTAGCTGGAGTTGTGTACCTTAAACTGACTTTCTTGGTCTAGCATAGACCAGGCCTCAGTGCTTTGTAAGAGTTCTCAGTGTTTTTCAGGAGTGGGACAGACAGCTCTAAGGCAGAGATTTTCTTGATCCTAGTGCAAGTCTCACTGATGGGGAAAATAGAGTACTCCTTTGCATTGCGTGGCTTAGCAGTGGAAAACAGAGATGAGGAGAAGAAGAAGAAATTGTGTTTCTATGGAAGATGCTCCCAGTAGCAAATGGCTAACAATCCCCATCAAGAAGCTCCAGGGGGTAGCCGAGTTAGTCTATACAGGATAAACTTAAAAAACAAAAACTGGTCTTGTAGCACTTTATAGACTAACAAAACATGTAGATGGTATCATGAGTTTTCATGGGCACAGCTCACTTCTTCAGATGACCGGAGTTTTGAGTTTAGGATGTTCAGACCCATAAATGTCTTCTTTTGAGATACCTTCAACCTCTGCTGCCTTGTCACCTCAGTAGCGGACTTTTAAGCCTTTGGTAAATGAATAAATAGACAACTTTAATCCTGAATATAATCCTTGACACTGTTCTAAAATTTAGTAGAGGAATCTAACTTCAGTACCGGGCAAATTAGTCAAAACAATAGTAAAGAATAAAATTGTCAGGCATGTAGAAGAACATAATTTGTTGGACAAAAGTCAACATGGTTTCTGTAAAGGGAAATCCTGTCTTACTAATCTATTAGAGTTCTTTGAAGGGGTTAACAAACATGCGGACAAGGGGGGATCCAGTAGATATAGTATACTTAGATTTTCAGAAAGCCTTTGACAAGGTCCCTCACCAAAGGCTCTTGTGTAAATTACATTATCATGGGATAAGAGGGAAGGTCCTTTCATGGATTGAGAACTGGTTAAAAGACAGGAAACAAAGGGTAGGAATAAATGGTAAATGTTCAGAATGGAGAGGGGTAGCTAGTGGTGTCCCCCCAAGGGTCAGTCCTGGGACCAATCCTGTTTAACTTATTCATAAATGATCTGGAGAGGTGGTAAAGTTTGCGGATGATACTAAACTGTTTAAGATAGTCAAGACAGAAGCAGACTGTGAAGAACTTCAAAAAGATCTCACCAAACTGAGTGATTGGGCAACAAAATGGCAAATGAAATTTAATGTGGATAAGGGTAAAGTAATGCACGTTGGAAAAAATAACCCCAACTATACATACAGTATGATGGGGGCTAATTTGGCTACGACAAATCAAGAAAGAGATCTTGGAGTTATTGTGGATAGTTCTCTGAAAACTTCCACACAGTGTGCAGCAGCGGTCAAAAAGGAAAATAGGATGCTAGGAATTATGAAGAAAGGGATAGAGAATAAGACCCAGAATATCTTACTGCCCCTCTATAAAACTATGGTACACCCACATCTTGAATACTGTGTACAGATGTGGTCTCCTCACCTCAAAAAAGATATTTTGGCCTTGGAAGGGGTTCCGAAAAGGGCAACTAAAATGATTAGGGGTTTGGAACGGGTCCCATATGAGGAGAGGTTAAAGCGACTGGGACTTTTCAGTTTAGAAAAGAGGAGACTGAGGGGCGATATGATAGAGGTATATAAAATAATGAGCGGTGTGGAGAGGGTGAATAAAGAAAAGTTATTTATTAGTTCCCATAATAGAAGAACTAGAGGACACCAAATGAAATTAATGGGTAGCAGGTTTAAAACTAATAAAAGAAAGTTCTTCTTCACACAACGCATAGTCAACCTGTGGAACTCCTTGCCAGAGGAGGCTGCGAAGGCTAGGACTATAACAGAGTTTAAAGAGAAGCTAGATAATTTCATGGAGGTTAGGTCCATAAAAGGCTATTAGCCAGGAGATAGAAATGGTGTCCCTGGCCTCTGTTTGTCAGAGGCTGGAGATGGATGCCACGAGACAAATCACTTGATCATTTTCTTCGGTCCACCCCCTCGGGGGCACCTGGCGCTCGCCACTGTTGGCAGACAGGCTACTGGGCTAGATGGACCTTTGGTCTGACCCAGTATAAAACTGCCCCTGTATAACATAAGAACATTCTTATGTTCTTATGTTATGTTCTTAATTTTAGGCTCTGTTTTTCTTCCCAACACTAAATCTATGAAGCCACCAGCATTCACACCCAAGGATGTTGTAACCATCACAATGGTTAAACAAATATAGCAGATGATGTGGTTGAATACGGACCAAAAAGTAAATCAATTTAATTTAACTGCCAGTTGTTAAAAGCAGCTAGAAGCCATGTATTTATGTGTGTGTGTATGGATAATGTGTTGCATTTCCTTTGTTTACTGTTACCAGCTGGTAAGTAGGAAATTCACTGGCAAGTTAGAAGTGTACAGTTATACAGACTTAAGATGTATGTCTAATTAGTGTCAATTTGCAATGTATACAAAACCATTCATATAATACAGTTGTAGCTAGAAGTACACTTTTTAAAAAATGTATTCCTTTGACATTGCCACACATCAACTATAATGTAGTCTTTTTGTGATTCCTTCCTGTCAGTATTTCATAACACAGGCACCTGAATGGAACTGAACTTCCTGAAGGATTATTTTAGAACAAATGGTATTTGGCTGATTCCATGCCCTCCAACTTCAAAGAAAGCAAAATTGCAATTGGCACAATCGACTAATGGAGATGCAATTCACAATAAAAATGGAAGTTACTATGATTAAGGAATTCTATTTCTGATTTCTATTTTTACTCATTGTCAGTAAGTTTAGGATGCATTTAGAAACTGGGAATATTTGAGGACCAGTTTCATAGGTTTATATAAATGGTGACTATTTTGAGATAATTCAGTTGTTTCTTTCATGCAGAAATTAATGTACAAGTAAAAACCTATAAGAGCTAAGGTTTTCGGTAGGGGGCACTGTTGTTGTTTTCACCCTATGTTCACACACAAGAAGACTCATCCTTCATCACATTCCTGCTATGCTAAACCAGAATCAAGCCACAGAGCATGTGAACAGAAGTAATACTAGCTGTAATTTACAGTGACCAGGATGCAAATTTGAATTCTGCCTAAAGTCCCTTTAAAGGGCACTTGCCATTTACAGTGGGCATTCCTCCTACATTTTATTTTAAGCTGATGCTGATGCTCTATTATTATAGTGGCATTGGTTTATTGTTTCAATTTCAATTGAAGACCAGAATTCCTTCTTACAGCTCATGCTAGAGCAAACAAATAGTTTATGAGGTCTTATATTGTAGTGATTATGCCTGGCTACCTTTGCTTCAGTTATAACACTAGTGTACCAATGTCACATGAATCATGTCTGCCAAGTTCAAATTGTATACATGTTCTTTTACTTAAAAAAAAGGACGTGAAACCATGGATCAAGAGTCCACCCAAGTCTATACTCTTATATCTGGCACTGGGAAATTAAAACACTTTTCCCTGTTCATCTTTGTAGGGGTATGTCTAGACTGCATCCTTCTGTCGGCAGAAGGCTGCAGATTAGGTAGGTCAACATTGCAAATGAGGCAGGGATTTAAATATCCTGTGCCTAATTTGCATAAAAATGGCCACCACATTTTGCAGACTCAGCACTTGCAGGAGGCATAAGGGGGCTGTCGAAAAAGGCTTTCTTTCTCAACAGATCCCCCTCTAGACTGCCACTTTTTGCTGACAAAGTGCTGAGTCGGCAAAATGCAGTGGCCATTTTTATGCAAATTAGGCACGGAATATTTAAATCCCTGCCTCATTTGCAATGTCGACATGCCTAATCTGCATCCCTCTGCTGACAGAGGGATGCAGTCTAGACATACCCTAGGTGGCTCTACCCACATTGATAAGCACTCAAAATTCTTTGGGAATATATAATCATGTGTATTCTTTGGGAATATATAACCATGTGTGAGAAAAGCAGAAAGTAGTCAAAAGAAACAAGAAAACTCAGGCTATGTCTACTCTACACTGTTCTTCCGGGAAAAGCTACGCAAATTGCGAACCGCAATTCGCATAGCTTTTTCTGCTTCTTTTTTTGGAAGAGGCTTTTCCAACATTTGGCCTATCTACACTGGGCCAAATGTCAGAGAAAAACCCTTTTTTGGAACATCCCTTCTTCCTCGTAAAACAAGGTTTACAGGGATGCCGAAAAAGCACGTCTGCTCTTCTGAAAAATATTTCAGAAGAGCAGATGCGTTCCCTGGATGCAGCAGAGTTTTTCCGGGATACCTCCAGAAAAACTCTGCAGTGTAAACATAGCCTCAATGTATTTGCATGTAGTAAACTGGGAAACGCTTATCAGTGTGTCCAGCTGGACACAGGGCCCACCCCATTGGAGTGTGGCTTTCTGGAAAACAAATTCCTGTTCCTTCCTTCTTCTCTTGTATTTCTAGCTCTCCCAGCTAGAGCTTGACTAGTTCCTGTTAAGCAAATGTGGTTTAGACAATTTCTGTTAGCTGAGCAAATGTGGTTTAAGTAGCTTCCTGTTACGTCAAAATCAATAAGGCCAGATGCTTGCTTAAAAGCTACATTGCTTAAATAGAATTAATTATCCTCACCCTTATGAATATGTATGTAACCCATTAAATGAGTGAAGAAGTGTGACTGACAAACACCCAATCATAAGGCAGTGCAACCTTTTAAGTCAAGAAAGGATCCTGCAAGGCGGCCAGGTCTCTGTCTCTCTCTTTCTGTCTCTTGGACAAGTTGTAACAGCACACCAAGTCCAGGATCGGACCAAAGCAATAGATCTCTGTTAATCCAAAGGGACCTCAGGGAACTCTTATCACCTCGTGGCCTGAGCTCCGTGGGGCTGTCATCTGGCCAGTTTCAGCCATCAATGAAATTGAAAGTAATCTACATCACATCTTCAGCCGGCCTCCAAACTGCCAGTATGAGTGTGATGTGTGTGTGAGTACCACCATACCCTGAATAATCTGTACTAATAAACAAGCTTCAGTACTGCTTCAGTTCAGTCTTTGTCTGGGCTTTATTCCTGGGCTGATTCCAAGGACAGGTAACAATCAGAACATCAGGAATCTGGTCATCCCTCTGCAATACCAAATAATATATCCATCTTATGGAGCTTAAGAACTCTGTCTTACCACAAACCTCACACACCTAAAACTCTACTCGCAGGTCAAGTCAGTTTAAGTGGCAGCCTTCCTTTGCTGGTCTGCTTCAGTCCAGAGAAAAATAGCCTGTCAGGTCCTGCTCCAAGTGGCCCCTAGCTCAGTTTTGCAGTTTCAGCTCTAAGTGGGTCAGTGTACTATTAAATCAGCTCAGCACTGCTACCTTGCTGGTCTGGCTGGGCCATGTTATGGAGTCACCTCTGTTCTGCTGCCAACACTGCTTTGACTGTTCACCCAGACCCACAGACTTCCACACAAGAGTCCCCTAGGCTGGTAGGGAAATCCAAAGCAAAACATGACCCTTGGATAAAGTTTCTCCTCTCGAGGATATTGGTCTTCATTTTTAAGATAGAACTCCTTCCCCTTACTGAGACAGAGCTTCATTACTCAGGATAAATTCATGACTTGTTCATGCATGGTAACCCCGCACCCAGAGCATATCCTGCACTTTTATGAGCACAGTAACAATAGCAATCCATTAACACAAATAACTCAATGCCAAAGAAAATACTTAGCTGCTGGAACTATGGGTAAATGTAATTTATGTAAATAAATTGTCCAAAGCTCTCTCTTCCCCTTCTCCCTTAGAGTGGAATCAGAGAGCTCAATCCCTCTATGTCTTCTGGAGCTTGCATGTTTGTATCTTATCCTTGTAACACCTCTTTATGATGGGAGTAACACTTTTGAAGACATGAGGTTATGGAGAGGCCAGAATCAGGCAACATTTGTCAGAGGAGGATGAATGGTTATTCCCAAGAGGGATACCTTGCATACTTGGATCTCGACCATGGCCAGAGCTCCTCCGCATAAGGAGGATTTTTACATATCTGCTAAAAGTTAGACCCATTAGATATAAGTACTGTGATCAATTCAAATTCAAGTGAGCAGAAATGGTGTTTGCAAGAAATGAACTTTTCATACCTAGGTTATTCTTGTTCAACTTTCATGTAAGAAATATGATGGCCTTTCCCCAAAAAGGTATTGCTTCACCAATGTGTGTCCAGCACACCTTGATTCTGGTCTGCTCTGTTCCATTCATACAGTTTCCAGCCTCTCTTCAGGAAAAGCTACTAATCATGCTGCATTGTCATATTATAATAGTTTTGTGAAGTGATAAAAGCAGAGTAGGAAAATGTCAAATATATTTCACAAAGTAATTTAATCTGTTGTTCACAGATAAACTGAACTAGTACCACTCATTTCCCCCGCCCACAGTAACTTTTCTAGGATTGGGGGGAGGGAAAATCACTTTAGACATGTTTGTAACTAAAGTACAATTAGGCAAGAAACAAATATATTTGATAACGGGACTATTCTATTTCTTCACAAAGCATAGATCCCTCAAGATCTGGGAAAGAAACATACTAAATTATTGATAAAACTTTGGCCTTATTACAAACATCCAGAAGCTCACCTCTGGTCAGGTCATATTTCAGTCCCGAACCTTTGATGGTATCAAAAAGCTCAGGAAACAAAAGTCAGACAACTAGTTTCAGGATCTCCAGTCCCCTATCTCTGGAACCAAAGGTGCTTATAGATTTCTCACAGTGTTTTACGTCATCTTTATCCCTTTTATGTCAAGGAATTTCAAGACATCATCCTCATAGCTAATAAGGAAACCTAGGCCTATCCTCTACTGTTGGCTCCTATCTACAGACCTTAGGATGAGCAGTCCACAGTCATCCTTCCCCTGTTGTCTAGTCCTGGCTTCTGGCATAACAGATGCAGGCAAAACCAATGCAAGGGGTTACATCCCAGGCCATCTTAGGTAATAGCTAATATTGTACCATGTTAACAGCTAATATACATCCCATCATTATATTTTCCAGTGTGCACTACTTTGCACGTATCAACCTTGATTTTCATCTGTCATTTATTTATCCAGTCATCCAGTTTAGTCAGATTCATTTTTAGCTCTTCACAACTAGTTTGGACCTAACTATATTGAGTAATTTTGCATTGTTTGCAAATTTGCCATGTTACTGTTTACCCATTGTCTAGCTCACTTATGAACATGCTGAACAAAACTGGTCCCATTACCGATCCTTGGGGGACCTCTTTATTTAACGTCATCATTAAGAAAATGACCATTTATTCCCACCCTTTGTTTCTGGTCTTTTAACAAGTTGCTGATCCATGAGAGGACCTTCCCTCTTGTCCCTTGACTAATTACTTTGCTTCAGAGAGTTTGGTGAACAACTTAATCAAAACACTTTCTGAAAGTCCAAGTATGCTATATCCACTAGAACATCTTGCCCATGTAGCTGTTGGCACACTTAAAGAATGTTAACAGATGTATGATTCATGATTTCTCTTTACAAAAGCCAAAATGACTCTTCCCCAACATGTTGTGCGCATCTATATGTCTGATAATTCTGTTCTTTACAATAGTTTCAACCAGTTTGCATGGTACTAAAGTAGGCTTACCTGGCCTATAACTACCAGTTTGTCACTGGAGACAGTTGAGCGAGCGAGAGAGAGAGAGAGATCTGTGTTACATTAGTGATCCTTCATTCATCTAGTAGAGATGCTGATTTAAGCAATAGACTTTTGGGTGAATACCATCTGGCCCTGGTGTCTTATTCCTGTTTAATTTATTAATTGTTTCAAAACCCCCTCAAATGATACCTCAATCTGGGACAGTTCCTCAAATTTTTCACCTAAA
The DNA here is from genome assembly GCA_019425775.1 of Rafetus swinhoei. Classification (NCBI taxonomy): domain Eukaryota; kingdom Metazoa; phylum Chordata; order Testudines; family Trionychidae; genus Rafetus; species Rafetus swinhoei. Next base: position 48,144,049 of record CM033449.1, read on the forward strand.
ATTAATGGCTCAGGTGTGGGCATCTCCCTCACATCCTCTCTAGTGAATGAATACCAATGCAAAGAATTAATTATCTTCCCTGCTATGGCTTTGTCTTCTCTCCGTGTTTCATTAGCGCTTTTATCATCCAGTGGCCCCACTGACTGTTTGGCAGGCTTCCTGCTTCTGATGTACTTAAAAAAAAATCTGTTAGTTTTTGTGTCTTTTGCTAGTTTCTCTTCACATTCTTTTTTTAGCCTGTCTAATTATATTTTTACACTTGATTTGCCAGAGTTTATACTCCTGTCTATTTCCTCAGTAGGATTTGACTTCCATTTTTAAGAGGATGCCTTTTTCCTTCTAGCTACCTCTTTTAATCTGCTGTTTATCTACGGAGGCATTTGTGTTTGTTCCTCTGACTTTTTTTTAATTTGGGGTATAGATTTAGTTTGAGTCTCTATTATGATGTTTTAAGAACGTGTCAACATTTAATATATTACCATGCTACAGGCTAAAAATGAGGAAGAACAGCTCTTGTGCAAGAGGGGGGTTTTGCGCAAAGGAGTCTACACAGCTCCTTTTTGCACAAAAGCCTCTTGCACAAAAATGGCTGCTAATTAATTATGCAAATGAAGCGTGGCAATATTCCACTCCATGCTTCATTTGCATAAGCTTTTCCAGAAGAAGGCTACAGTGTAGACATAGCCCCAGGGTGCATCTGCGTAACCATAGCACTTAATAGTAGATACTACCTGTGCCGCTGGAAGGGGTTTTCCCAAAGCTAGGATTATGGAAGTATTGTCTACAGCAGGGTTTGAGGTGTTATAGTTCCATCCGTCAGAGGTGTGAATAGTGTTCCCTGTAAGCAGAGCACTTGGACTTCCACCCAGGAGAGATTCAAATGTCATCTAGCTGATTACACTGGTCTTCAATTTTTTAGAAGTCGTCTGCTTCAGAGATAAAATGTGCTATTTATTATGTATTTTGATGTGCTGAATTCAAATATGACAATTAAAATAACTGATTGGCTACTGTTTCCAAGATATTTAAGTTTTTACATTTTACGTCTATGTATATTGTGTAGATAGTAGAGTTTTAATCATAAATTGTAAACCTAGGTCTTTTCATGTGTTTATGGTTGCTTTACATGATAATATTTCACCTGTCTTGTTTATGTAACACTTTAAAAATCAGCAAAAGGGTTATATAAATAAAATTTATTATGAAACAAAAGGCAAAAAACTATTATGTACATAGTTTAGTCCTATTCAGTGTCTACTCGGCGCTTCTTGGCTTGTCTCTTGTATTCATTAAATGGAGCATCTCTTGTCACTATCCAGCAATAGTCTGCAAGCATGAATGGGCTCCATTTGCCCTGATAGCGTTTCTCCATTGTTGCAATGTCCTGGTGAAATCGCTCGCCATGCTCGTCGCTGACTGCTCCGCAGTTCGGTGGAAAAAAATCTAGATGAGAGTGCAAAAAATGTATCTTTAGTGACATGTTGCAACCAAGGCTTTTGTATACCTTGAGGAGGTTTTCCACCAACAACCTGTAGTTGTCTGCCTTCTTGTTTCCGAGAAAATTTATTGCCACTAACTGGAAGGCTGATGGAATGTTTGGATAATGCACAGTCCACTTTTTCTTCTTTGACACACCTTTCCCAACTGGAGGCACCATGCAGAAGTAACAATTGCTGGTATGATCTGTTGGCTCTCTCCAAATCATTGGCACTGCAAAAGGCATAGATTTCCTTTTCCTGTTCAACCACTGGCAAAGATTTGTTGCACAAGTGTTGCAGCATATGTGTGGGGCCCACCTCTTGTCCTGATCTCCAATTTTGCAGCCAAAATAAAGGTGATAGGCTTTCTTAACCATAGTGGTTATACTGCGCTTTTGTGATGCAAAAGTCACTTCACCACAAACATAGCAGAAGTTATCTGCACTGTTCACACACGTAACAGGCATCTCTGCTCACTTTGGCTAAACAGAAATGTGTCCCTTTGCAAAATCAAACACTGACAAATAAGAGAGCACGACACTGTATGGTTTCTAGAGCTGATATAGGGCAATTTGTTCAGCAGAGTGATGTAAGCTTCGTTATGATTGCATCATCCATGACTTCTAGGAATAACATGATGCAATTCATATCATGTATGACACAATACCAGCTTCAGATTGCATCATTCATTGTTTTGCCTAAAAAGCAAGTACTGTCCAAACCCAGTCATAGATTTATTCATAGATCCAGTCAAAGATGTATTTTAGTCATTTCTGGTTTAAATTGAGATCCCTTCCCTTTATAACTCACTTATCCTCTGCCATTCCCAAGTCAAGGGTCGTATATACTGACCCAATAGCATATCTTGAAAACTAGAGCCAATCAACAATTTTAAGCATCATTTTCGTTCTCAGTGACCCAGAATTAGTAAAGTTTGACTACATTTATTTCAGAAGCATTTTGGCTGTAGAGCAGTGTTAGCAGAGCACCACAGCCAGCAACATGTGTTTTTATTGGTGGTACACAGCTGCACATGCCTTGGTGCACATAACAAAATGTATTCTGCACATGGATGGATAAATAGAAGGAACATTAGGTGTGAATGTAAGTTTCTAGTGTAGACCAGCCCTAAGTAGTCTCTATTCAGCTTGCTCCATCCAGTTTCATTCTTTTAATTCTACTTTTGAATTTCCAATTAACTAACTTCCTCATTTTTTGTGTTTTCCCTTTTTGCTTCTATAGTGCTTATTTTTCACCAGGGTTCCCCTCCCAAAAAAAATCTCCACGCCATACCTAAATCTGGGGTAGATGTGAAAGGACAAGGTAGGCATAAATGATTAATGAGTCACCGGTTACAAACAATTCTTTGGGGAATTTAAAGCTCTCACTATTAAAGATGTGCTTAGTTAACAAAAGCAACCAAGATGGATGCAAATTCACTAATGTTAGTGCCTATAAAGGAAACAGTTTGGCAATTAGCAAACTACATTTTTCTTTAGAGAAACAATACTCTCTATTTTCTACAGTCAGCATTGATCTGAAATCATTCACGGTTTAATGAAGTTACAGATCACAATTAAAAAAAGTACAAACAGCTGCATGTGGGCCAGATATGAGATGTTGCTAACTATCCCCTTCCATGTGAGAGTTGTACTGAAGTGGGTGAGAGCCACTACCATAAAGATTTAGGAATATCTATTATTACATAAGAACATAAGAACATAAGAATGGCCGTACTGGGTAAGACCAAAGGTCCATCTAGCCCAGTATCCTGTCTGCCGACAGTGGCCAGCACCAGGTGCACCAGAGAGGGTGGACCGAAGACAATGATCAAGCGATTTGTCTCCTGCCATCCCTCTCCAGCCTCTGACAAACAGAGGCCAAGAACACCATTTTATCCCCTGGCTAATAGCCTTTTATGGACCTAACCTCCATGAAATTATCTAGCTTCTCTTTAAACTCTATTATAGTCCTAGCCTTCACAGCCTCCTCTGGCAAGGAGTTCCACAGGCTGACTACACGCTGTGTGAAGAAGAACTTTCTTTTATTAGTTTTGAACCTGCTACCCATTAATTTCATTTGGTGTCCTCTAGTTCTCCTATTTAGGGAATTAATAAATAACTTTTCTTTATCGGCCCTCTCACACCACTCATTATTTTATATACCTCTATCATATCCCCTCAGTCTCCTCTTTTCTAAACTGAAAAGTCCCAGTCGCTTTAACCTCTCCTCATATGGGACCCGTTCCAAACCCCTACTCATTTTAGTTGCCCTTTTCGGAACCCTTTCCAAGGCCAAAATATCTTTTTTGAGGTGAGGAGACCACATCTGTACACAGTATTCAAGATGTGGGCGTACCATAGTTTTATAGAGGGGCAGTAAGATATTCTGGGTCTTATTTTCTATCCCTTTCTTCATAATTCCTAGCATCCTATTTTCCTTTTTGACCGCTGCTGCACACTGTGTGGAAGTTTTCAGAAAACTGTCCACGATAACTCCAAGATCTCTTTCCTGATTTGTCATAGCCAAATTAGCCCCCATCATACTGTACGTATAGTTGGGATTATTTTTCCCGATGTGCATTACTTTATACTTATCCACATTAAATTTCATTTGCCATTTTGTTGCCCAATCACTCAGTTTGGTGAGATCTTTTTGAAGTTCTTCACAGTCTGCTTCTGTCTTGACTATCTTAAACAGTTTAGTATCATCCGCAAACTTTACCACCTCACTGTTTACCCCTTTCTCCAGATCATTTATGAATAAGTTAAACAGGATTGGTCCCAGGACTGACCCTTGGAGGACACCACTAGCTACCCCTCTCCATTCTGAAAATTTATCTTTTATTCCTACCCTTTGTTTCCTGTCTTTTAACCAGTTCTCAATCCATGAAAGGACCTTCCCTCTTATCCCATGATAATGTAATTTACACAAGAGCCTTTGGTGAGGGACCTTGTCAAAGGCTTTCTGAAAATCTAAGTATACTATATCTACTGGATCCCCTTGTCCGCATGTTTGTTAACCCCTTCAAAGAACTCTAATAGATTAGTAAGACAGGATTTCCTTTACAGAAACCATGTTGACTTTTGTCCAACAAATTATGTTCTTCTACATGCTTCACAATTTTATTCTTTACTATTGTTTCGACTAATTTGCCAGGTACTGAAGTTAGACTTACCGGTCTGTAATTGCCCGGATCGCCTCTAGAGCCCTTTTTAAATATTGGTGTCGCGTTGGCTACCTTCCAGTCATTAGGTACAGAAGCCGATTTAAGGGATAGGTTACAAACCACAGATAATAGTTCAGCAATTTCCCATTTGAGTTCTTTTAGAACACTTGGATAAATGCCATCCGGTCCCGGAGATTTGTTAACATTAAGTTTTTCTATTTGTTCCAAAACCTCCTCTAATGACACTTCAATCCGGGACAGTTCCTCAGATTCATCACCCACAAAGGACGGTGCAGATTTGGGAATCTCCCCAACGTCCTCAGCCGTGAAAAGGACGGCTTTTAAAGAATGTTCCTTTTAAAGAATGTTCAGCCGACATTTAATGAAGGTGGAATAGAAAAAGAAGGGCAAGTAAAAGTAACTGTTAATTTCTGTATTTTAGAGGCTGAAGTCCAAAATAGGTAAGCTAGTGGAATACTGCAAAAATAATATAACACAGTGAATTGATCAGCTTTAATCTTTTTATTTACCAAGTTCAAAAAACCCCCAGAAAATAGAAGTGTTTTCCCATCAATGAATAAAATTGAAACTGATGTTTGAAGAGCACAAGTGAAGAAATAAAATTAATTAATGGGCAACCTGACTCTATGCTCCCACATCACAGGAGGTGCCAGTTGTTGCATTCAGCCTCATTGAGACTAGTTATATCCTACGTGTATACAATTCACAGTTAGTAAAAGTTTTCTAATTGACCATGCTGAGCTCCAAATAAGTTATTTTCACAGATGAGTCAAAATGAAAAATAGATATAATTTACTGAAGATAATGGTGCAAAACACTGAATTGTCCTGTTCAGTTATTGGTGTCAGAGGTATGCCCTCTTCATGCTATATTACTTCTGCAAATCGCAACAGAAGTTAGGCAGTCTGCCAGGGGAAGTTCTCCCCTGAGGACCTTTCTCTGTACGCCACTTCTTAATTATAAAATATGGAGCATTCGCAAAGTGAACTAATTCTGACTGGGTAGCAGTTCTAGATACATGATCATTAGTAGAATTTAACCTAATTCAGGGTCTGCATAATTGCTCTGTGGAAAATAGAGATAAAAGCTAATGGAAGAAAGAGACAGAAGTATCTCTTCATAAAATCAGGGCTTGTTTAGATTGGAAAGGAGAAGACTGAGAGGGGACATGATAGAAGTTTTCAGGTATCTAAAAGGGTGTCACAACGAGGAGGAAGAAAAAGTGTTCTCCTTAGCCTCTGAGGATAGGACAAGAAGCAATGGGCTTAAATTGCAACAAGGGAAGTTTAAGTTGGATATTAGGAAAAACATCCTGTAAGGGTGGTTAAACACTGGAATACGTGGCCTAGGGAAGTTGTAGAATCTCCATCTCTGGAGATATTTAAGAGCAGGTTGGCTAGACATCTATCAGGGATGGTCTAGATGGTACTGGATCCTGCCATGAGGGCAACAGACTGGACTCGATGACCTCTCGAGGTCCCTTCCAGTTCTAGTGTTCTATGACTCTATGATTCTATGAAAATCAGTAATTCAAAACAAAAATATTTCTGAACTCCTATGATAATATAAATAGTAATGCATAATAATGGTGATAGGACAGCAAAGCTAATTATGTAATTCTGTTTTAAAAATATAAAATATTTTAAGTTTTATCTCTTTAACTTAAAACTCCTCTCCCTGACAATTTTTTCCAAATATAGTAAATGGATAAGAAGCATTTTTTGTTTAAAAAAATGGCTTTATAGAAATAGAGCATTTTGGTTTAAATTATCCTTAAAGTGCTTTGCATCTTTTGCCTTCAGGAAACATTCATGTTTTGAATTCACGCATTTGTTGTGTATTTTAATTAATCATTGGTCTTGTTCTTCTATAAACCCTTAATTTCACTGAAGTATCATGGAGGCTATGTCTAGACTGCAAGCCTCTTTTGAAAAAGAGCGTCTAGACAACAACCAGTACTTTCGTAAAAGCAAGCCGCTTTTTTGAAAGAGAGCACCCAGGCAGTCTGGATGCTCTCTTCAAAAAGGCGCCTTTTTCGAAAGAGTACTTTCGAAAAAAGGCATTATTCCTCATAAAATGAGGTTTTCCACGGTCGAAAAAACTGCCGGGTTCTTTTGATTTACTTTTGAAAGAACGCAGCAGCAGTCTAGATGCAGGGGGAGTTTTTTCGAAAAAAGGCCACTTTTTTGGAAAAAACCCTGTAGTCTAGACACACCCTAAGTTACTGTAGGGTAAATTGAGGCAGCCCATGGTATCTTGCTGAGAACTGACAAACTCAAATCTGAAAGTATTAGGCCAGCCCTGGGAAGTATACAGTTCAACAGTTACTGTGATCCTGGTTCCCCTGGCAACCACATTCCAAAGGGCCTCACTTTGATAAGGCCGGTACCAAACAACCAAACAACTGCGTGGGATTGTTTTTCATTGTCTGCTTTGTTCCTAGAAAATAAGCTTGGATCCCAAAGATCGCGCCAAGGCAATACCACCCCCACAGGAGACGCATTATATTTCCGGCTGACAAAATGACCATCAACATGTCTTTGTTTATGTTGGCTTATTTAGCTTGTTAGGAATAATTACCTGTATTAGTGATAATATGTTTAATTGGCAATGGGCGGAGATACTGTGTAACTGTGGTAGACCATTGGCTTATGTGCATATCTCACTTCCGCTGCTAGACCTATCAAATCACTTCTCCTCCGCCCATCTGCTACCTATATAATCTAATGTATGTTTTGGTTAAGTTAGTGCTCACCAGATTAACTCCTGATGGGTACTCCACCAGCTGTGTGAACCAATAAACCCTCTGCTTGTTTTCACCTGCACCCAGTGTGTCCAGAAATTATTCCCTACAGTTACACCACTATCATGAGAATGAGGACTTCAGTGTTTGGGTTGAATTTGGATTTGAGCAGTTATTTGGATGTTCATTTCCAGCCAAATTGTTTAGCTGCATTCAGAGGACATCTAATAGGTCAAATCCTGAGAGATGCAGAACCCTTTTGAGTTCCCAAGACTCCTGGGAGTTTTGAGTGTTCAGTATCTCTCAGAGTTGATTTTAATGGACTCACACAAATTTGGGCCCATTAAAATTTGCCTAGAGTCTTACAAGAAGTTTAATTTGGGTATCTGAAATAGTGAGCCATAAATCTGATTTGATGAGAACAAATTATCTTGTAAGATTTCCAGTTAAACAGGAAATTAGTGCCAGAAGAGTTTCTCAGCATTTCCATTTATGGTCTCACCTGCAATGAGCTAGAGCAGAAGGACACAAAAATCAATACTAATCTAAAAGCTAAGATTAAAAAATTGGGTTCTGTTCAATTTTGGGGTGAAGCTTTATAGGGGAAATGGAGACAAAGAGTCCAGAGATGTGAAGGGAGAGAACATGATTTCTTTTATTTATCTAAACTTGGGGATGGATTCAAAGTGTGCTGCAGCTCTTTTCCATCTGATCCACCATTTTTACATTTAAAAAAATCAGTAATTGCAGGTCAACATTTATCTGACATTATAAGATTAAACATTACAGCAAACCAAAGTTTAGTTTACTTTTAATATTTATGTCACAGTTACATCTAAAGGCCATAACCAGGTTGGACTCCATTGAACATACACATAATAAGTGAAAGATATTCTATGACTATATTTCTTGGATGGGAATTCGTGGAGCACTCAGCAGTGTCCTAACCCCACTCTTAATGAAGCCAATGGATGTTTGACTTCAGTGAAAGTAAAGTTAGGCCACTGTAGAGTGCTTTTCAAGATGACATCTTAATGTATCAATAGTGGGCAGATTTGAAAACACTTCCTTGGTTCTTTTTTAAAGTCACTAAAATGTGCATTGAATTCTATTATTAACATGTAATGTTGCAGTCATCCTTCAAAAATACTTGTCAAAGGAGAACAGATATCTATTTCCAGCTGACTAAGAAAGTAGTCTACACTGAACTTTGCTCTTTCCCCCATACCACCTGTGAATATTTTGAGCTGTCCCCTCACCAGAACTTCTTTAGTTGGAAAGCCATCATTCCTCAGGAAACTAACTGATGTGCAGAGGAAAGAGCTTGGGGAAATGTGTGTGTGTGGGAGGAGGGGGAGAAAGGAAGGGAAGGAAAGAGAAGGGGGAGAAGGGACTATCCAAGACTGTGAAACACACTCCCCCAGAACTAAGAACTACAGTACCACAAACTTCATCTTTCACTCTAATTTGAGGTGTGCTTCTTTGACCTTGCCTTCATTAACATAAACATATGGCACAGCCCTCATATAATTTATAATAACTGGTAAAAAACCCTAACAAAACAAAACACCACGCTGCACAAAAACAATTTTCTCCCTGGGAGACAGAATAACAGAGAGAGCGTGCATGTGTGCTAGAGGGAGGGAGACAGAATGAAAAAACACTAAGTAACAGACCTAAGTCATGTTGACTAATGCTCTGTTGAAAGAGCCTCAGTTGTTAGGTATAGAATAAACACTTAATGTTTCCAATAAACTATTTAAGTATTTATACAAAATGGCCAGAAAGTTAACTGCTCCCAGGGTCTGAGCCTGTCCCCATAGCAGTCATGACAAAACTGCCAACAACTTCTATGACGTGGTTGGACTCCATTAAAAAATAAGGACCCAAATTGTGCTCTAACTTAACATGAAATTTAAATAGGCTTCCTTTTTGTTAACAATGTCAAAGTTAACAAAATGCCAAACTCCTGCTGACTTCAGTGAGTGATGGGTCAAGCCCATTTAGAGTTCTCATGGCTCTTTGACCCATTTGTAATGCAATTCCTAGTGAAAGTTAATTGCACCCATGTAAGTGACATTAGAATCCAGCTAATCCATCTTTAAGCAGATCTCTAATTTCATGCTGTTTAGTGTGATTTTTTTCCCTCTCTCTTCTTCTCTTTCCTGCATAACACAATCACATGCACTTTAATTCAGGATTAGAGCAGAGAGTCAAGAAACAGGGGTTCTGTCCCCAGGGCCGGCTCACAACATTTTGGCACCTGAGGCGGGGAGCTCAAATGATGCCCCCATGCCTCCTCGCTTGGGCCAAAACTTTGAAAAGTCTTAATTCTGCCTTCTTCCTGTTCTACTCCTCTCATGGCACTCCACCATCTCTGTGCATCATATGCACCAGCAGCAGACACAATTTTCTACACCCTGGGTCCTAGTGGTGCCCCCCCTCCCCCCCCCCCCCACACACACACAGTTTGGCACCAGAGGCGGCCGCCTCAGGGTAAAGCCAGCCCTGTCTGGCCCTAGCTCTACCTCTATTATATAACAACTTGCTTCTTTGCTTCACCATTTACCAGTCTGTAAAATAAGGATAATACCAATCTAACTGTGAAGAGAGCTTTGAGTACCTCAGATGGAAGATGCTTTAAAAATATGTTGCACAATCTGATACTAATTGCTTTTCAGTGCAGAGTAAACAAATAGCAACTGGTAATTGATGCATCTGAGCCAAAAATGACTTATCTTTCTTCTCCACTAAGTAAAAGTATTTTATTGGAGGAAATTAATTGTCATGATTCATGCAGAAATCTTCCTCCTTATTAACAGAAGAGCATTTTTATGAGGACACAATTCTTATCCTTTAGTTTAGAAGCCTTTTATGTTTATGAAACCTTTTACCAAAAGAGGACGCTTTCACCTCTCTTACCCAAAATGTAACTCAATGTTAAAAGGGGGTGAGGCATTCTCAATGAGCAATTCAAATGGGAAATCCTCACAAGAAATAGCAACAAAAGGAGATGGGGCCTAAATACCACAATAAGGCATTTTTTCAACAGTATTTTGTAAAGAATGTGATGCTAGCCCCATTTACCAACATAATGCAAACTGAAGGGTCACAATGAGGAGACCAAGATATACCTATACAACTGACAATATTTTGAAGAATGAATATCCATTTCTCAGTGGTCATTCTTTTGAATAAGAATGTCTCTCACATACTGTATGAAGTCCCTGGAGTGGCAACCCCAGCATCACTATTTGGAAGCTCGCCACACTGGACAGCTACTGATCCATTGGGAACCAGTTCAGCGTGGGGAGATCGACCATTGCGGTCATGGTCATGCAGGTATGGCGCTCTCGTGCTATTGTCCCAGAAGGGTGGTGAACTGCTTGAATGGGGCTCCCTAGGGAAGAGGTGGTGGTGGAAGCTCCCTCCCTGGAAGGTTTGTCAGTCCCACCTTCACAAAGTCCTGCTGGGGAGTGGGGCAAGCTGATGTTGGGCTTGGTGTATGGTCAGGGGGGGGTTGGGCTCGGGGAACTCCTGAGGGCCCTGGCAACTCTGTGATTCTCTGTTTGTATCCTTCTGTAGATGTTGAGGGCCATCAACACCATCCTGCTGCGTAGGGTCATCACCCTGGGCAACATGGACCCCATCGTTGTCAGCTTTGCTGCCATGGGCTTCCTCAACTGTGGGGAGGGGGAAGCATTGACAGCACTCATCTCTCCATCTGGGCCCCCGACCACCGGGCATCGGATTACATCAACCGGAAGGGGTACTTTTTGATGGTCCTGCAGGCCATTGTGGCCCACTGAGGATGCTTCATGGACATCAGTGTAGAGTGGTTGGGGAAGACACATTACTCCCGCATCTTCCACAACTCCAGCCTCTTCCAGAAGATGCACACTGGCACTTTTTTCCCCAACCGCACCATCAGGGTTAGGGAGATGGACATGCTGATGTGCATCATGGGGGAATGCAGCCTACCCTCTGCTTCCCTGACTGATGAAGCCCTACACTGGACACCTTGACCAAAGCAAGGAAAGTTTCAACAGCAGGCTCAGCAGGGCCTGTATTGTTATGGAGGGCTCCTTAAGCTGTCTCAAAGGGAGGTTCCTCTGTCTCCTCACCCGCCTGGACCTCAGCGAGTGGAATGTTTCCCAGACAGTGTCGGTCTGCTGTGTCCTGCACTACCTGTACAAGAACAAGGGGGAAACATTCCTGCCAGAGTAGGGGGCAGAGGCCGAACAGTTGGCCAGAACCTTTGAGCAGCTGTGTACTGCTGCCATCTAGCATGTCCATCAGGGGGCTACAGGCATCCAGGAGGCCCTGAGGGAAAGGTTCAGCCTAGGACACCTGTGAAAGTCTCCCCTGACCCTCTCCACAAGGAGACTCTCCAGTGCCTGTATGGGTCTTTCCTCCCACACCTCTCCCTTTTCCTTCCCTCCCTTCCCCCCTTTCTCCCCCTCCCCTGCAGACACAATAAACCAGAGTTTTTGTTTTGAAACGAGAAACTTTTTTTAAAAAAAATTGGGTAAATATAATTGGGGAGGGACTGAGGAAAGAACCTGGGAGGGGGAAAGAGGGAGGTGGAAGGGAGAAAAGGGAGGAGGAGGGGCTCAGGGAGTAGAACTGGCACCTTCCTTGGGTGGTCCCACCAACCTTGTGTGCAGGATCCTTGATGGCCAATGGGCAGGCTGGGGGAGAAGCCAGAGGGGTGGGAGCAGGAGTAGGTGTGGAGGTGTCTTGGGAAAGAGTGGCTACAGGGGAAGGCTGGCTGCTGGATTGCTCAGTCACAGTGACCATGTGGTTGGCGGCAGCGTTGTATGCCGTGCACATGCTCCGGGTCTCCTGAGGCAACTCCTGCCAGGTGGTGTAGTGCAGCTTCTGGTCAGCTTAGTGCTCCTCCAGATCTGCATCCAACCTTTGCTCCTGCTGGTCCAGAGACCACTGGAGGGAATAAAGGCAGGCTATGTGCTCCCACTGGAGGTCCTCACAGGGTCGCCGATGCCTGCAGGACTCATGGGATCAGGAGATTAGTGCAAGAGATATAGCTCACTCCCCACTCGCAGCTGGTCCAGCTGTGAAGGACAAAGAGGAGGGGGATAGGGTGTTGGGGGAGGTGTGTGTGAGCGGCAGACACTGCTTGCCAGGGAGAGTGCTGCTAGTGTTCCCTCCACTTCCTTCCCCTGCCGGCAGGCTCCACTGGCAAGGGGACCAGTGTCTTCTTCCTCACCACGCTGGCCCGGGAGTGGATGCTGCCTCGAGACTGCGGGCATGACCCTGTGCCATGTTCGGTACTGCTGTGTGTGTGTGTCCATGACCCATCCTCCTTAGTGGTGGCTTGTGGTGGGAAGGTGTCCCACCACAGGGTCAGGAGTAAGGCAGGCCTGTGCAGGAACTCTGTGAGCAGGAACACAAAGTTCCTATGTGGCAGCCTCATTGCGGCTGTGTGCTCTGGACTGGCACTCCATGTGCACCCATGTGCATAGGCTGCTGTGTGATCCCCAGGCTGAGAAAGCTGAGCAAGGCACATGCTGCCCCTTGCCTTGCCGCCTTCTCCTACGTGTGTCTAGGACACATCCTAGAAGGGGAGATGGCTCCAGGGACAGGCTAAACTCCAGGCTGGTGGGGCATGGTGATGGCGCTGGCCTCCTTGTCTTCCTCCTCCTCCACCACCTCCTCTTTCTCCACAGCCACGCCCTCCAGGAGGCAGATGATGGAAGTCTCCCACCCAGAGTCCACAACACATTGGGAGAAAGAATTGACCCCCCCCCTCCCAGGATGTGGTGGAGCTGGTCAAAATACTGGCAGGAGTGGGGTACCACCCCAGAGGGGGAGCTGCGCCCTGTGGCCTTGGTATAGGTCTGCCTCAGCTCCTTCACCTTCATCCACACCTGCTCCAGGTGTGGCTGTGGCCCTTCTGGCCCAGGTTGTCGGCCATTCAACAGTATATGTCCGCATTCCTGCACCTGGTACAGAGATCCTGGAGGTTTGCTTCCTCTCCCCAGATTTCAATGAGATCCAGGATCTCTGAACCAGACCAGGATGGTGTCCTCCTCTTTCATCCCTGGGCAGGGACCTCAGAGCTGGCTGCCAGCTCCCTTGCAGCCATGGAGGACTTGGTGGGAGCTCAGGGGTTGCTCATGGCAGTAGGGAAGGCACTAAAGGCTGCTGGTGTTTGACACAGAACTAGCAGGGCTTTCCTTGTGCCACAAGCCCTTTCCCCTGAGGCTGCACCTTTTAAGGCTGTAGGGGAAGGGAAACTGTAGAGTTCTGATGAGTGTGGACAGAGTGGCTACCAGGGCTCCTGTGAGAACCCTGGAGGCCACTTATTCTGAAATAACCACAGCTATGCTGTCTACACACACCCTATTTCGAAAAATAAGTGTTTTGAAATGGGCATTATTCCCTGTGAAACGAGGATTTAAAAATTCAGAATGAGAAGTCTGTTATTTTGAAATTATTTTAAAATAATGGCCTTGCTGTGTGGATGCTCACCTTGTTATTTCAAAATAACTCTGTAGTGTAGATGTGCCCTTAATGTTTTCAGTCAAGGCTGGCTGGGATCCCATTTCCATTAATGGGAACACATTGTCCATTTATGTCCTAGGTGTGTTTGGGGAGGACAGTTCTTCTCTGCCTTTTATAGATACCGGTTGAGCCTCCCAGATCTGGCACAGAACTTTGGCAGGAATCCATTAACTTGGTTCCTCACCCCATTCAGTAAAGCCCATTGTTACAGACTCATCGAAACATAGAGCTCAATGCATGGAGGGACCACCAAATAAATCTAATCCAGCCCTGACAGATGTTTCTCCAGCCTGTTCTTAAACACCTCCAATGATGTGGATTGCACAACCTCCTTTAGAAGCCTATTCCAGAGTTTAAATACTAAGTTAGAAAAGTTAGATAGCAGGAAAAAATAAATCTCCTTTGCTACAGTTTTAGATCATTACTTCTTGTCCTACCTTTAGTGTATAACAACCCTTAATATATCTGAGGATTTACCAGGTCCCCCTTCAGTCTTCTTTTCTCAAGACTAAAACATGCCCAGTTTTTTTAACCTTTCCTCATACTTCAGGCTTTCTTATGTTTTTTTTTAATCATTTTTGTTGCTCTTCTCTAGTCTTTCTCCAGTTTGTCCACATCTTCCATAAAGCGGTACCCAGAATTGAACACCATATACTTGTGTCAAGTAGAGTGAGACAATTACCTGTCTTACATAAAACACTCCTGTTAATACACCTCAGAACAGAAGCCTTTTTTGCAATTGAATCACATTGTTGACTCATTTAATTTGTGATCACTAGATCTTCCAGATCCTTCTCAGCAGCCCAACAACCTTGTCAGTTATTCCCCATTTTGTAGTTGTGCATTTCTTTTTTCCTTCCTAACTAAAGCATTTCATACTTGTCTTTACTGAATTCATATTCTTGATTTCAGACCAGACCAGACCAATTCTTTGAAGTAATTTTGAATTCTAATCCTGTCTTCCAAAATTATTAAAATCCACCCCAGCTTGTTGAAATTCTCAAATTTGGTAAGTATAGTCTTCATACCATTATCCAACTCACTAATAAAATATTGAATAGTACTAAATCCAGGATTCATCCTTGTGTAACTCCTTGTACACTATCCATTGGACTCTGAGTATGTTTTTTTTCAACCAGTGGTGCACCCACATTATAGCAATTGTATCTATACCACATTTCTCTAGTTTGCTTATCAGAATGTCATGTGAGACATCCTTATTAAAATCAAGATATATCACCTCTACTGCTTCCCTTTGTCCACCAGACCAGTAACCTTGTCAAAGGAAATTAGGTTGGTTTGGTATGATTGTTTTTTGACAAATCCATGTTGCCTGTTTCTTATAACCCTTTTATCCCCTAGCTGCTCACAAATTGATTGCTTATCAAAGTAAGCCTGGAAGATCTATAATTCCTTGAGTCATTTTTGTTCCCCTTTTTAAAAAGTAGTGCTAGGCTTGCCCTTCTCCAGCCCTCTGGGACTTACCTGTCTGCAAGAGTTCTTAAAAATAATTGCTATTCATTCCAGTATTGCTTCGTCTACTTCCTTAAATGCCCTAGGATTAATTTAATCAAGTCCTGCAGAATGGAGTACATCTACATTATGTAAATAGATTTTAGCATGTTCTTTCCCTATTTTGGCTTGCTTTCCTTTCCTCTTATTGTGATATTAATTGTGAGTATCTGTTCACTATTAACATTTTTTAGTAGGAACTGAAGCAAAATAGCTGAACACTTCAGGCTTCTTAATGTTATTAGTGCTCCTTTGCCAATAAGAAGAGTTCACTCTTTCCTTGATCTATCTTTTTCTCCTTATATAATTAAAAATGTCGTCTTATTGTCTTTTATAGACCGTGCTAGTGTAATTCATTTTCTGTCTTAGCCCTTCCATTTTTATCCCCCAGGTCCCAGGTTGTGGTATTTTTTTATACTCCTTAGCAATTCATCCATGTTTCCACTTTTTGTAAGATTCCTTTCTGATTTTGTAAGATTCCTTTCCTTCCTTTCATTAAAGAGGGCCTGATGGAACCATATGGACTCTTTCTATTCCTCCTATCATTGTTTTACATCAGTATAGCTGGTATTTGTGCATTTAATATTATCTCCTGAGAAAACTGTCAGCTCCACTAAATCACTAAGATTTTTCTTTCCATGAGATTTTACCAGCAGTTATCTAATTTTGTTAAAGTTTACTTTTTATTGAAGTCCATTGTCCTTATTATTCTGCTTTTACTCCTTCATTTCACCAAAATAATTTCATGAACACTTCTACACAAGTGCCTTTCACTTTCAGAGCCCAACCAATTCCTCGCTGTTGGTCAGAATCAAGTCTAGAATTGCTGTCTCCCTGGCTACTTCCTCCATTTTCTGTCAGTAGGTAACTGTACCAGACAGAGTCCCCCCTGTCACATCCATCTTGCTTGCCCCTCTGAGGTGCCTCGGAGCACAGAAGACACAGAGAGCAATAAAATCAGCATAGTCTTTGATGTCTGGATAGAAGGCCCGGATATGCTGGCTCGTCGTGACCCTGGATAACTATAAACATAGATAAGAGGGTGATCAAGCCAGTCATTGACCAAGAGGCTGCAGAAACTGCCCTTGGCTAGCACCTAAGTTGATACGATCACACAACTGTCCCGGGAGAGGAATCTCCCGCTGAGTAAAGAATGTCCAGTACTCCCAATTTAGTTATCTCTCTCTTACAAGTGTAAATTACATTCACAACTCCCTTGTAAGAACTGGCGTCACAAAGACGAACCAGCACAATTTGGCATCATAGATAAGAAAGAGAATACGTGACCCCACGGGGATAAAGATGGGCCGAGCAGCACACTCACTTTGAGTATCAATCCATCAGCTGCCTGCTGGTCGGGCTAGGTGATTGACTCCCGAGGTCCACATGGGGACGCCCAGCCTCGTATTCGTCTTTCCGAGGAATTGAGTGACCGATCCTGGCCTGACACGCTGGAATCGAGAGACGCAGAAGGGGGCAAAAATTGTACCTGTGTCCTTTTCTTTTGTCATTGTGCACGTATAGCATTAGAGCTCTATAAGGCTAAGTTGTCATTTTGGTACCATTATTTTGGTGTGTTTTGTTTTCCCTCCTTCCTTTGTAACCACTTAAGACCTGTATTTGCTAGCAGTTAAGAAGTAGAGCAATAGCCATTGTAACCATATGATTATAAGTTTCTCTAAATAAACCTGTAACTGTTTAAGCTTTAACCTGACTCCTTCTGTTGCTGTAGCAGAACCAGACACAATTAAAAGAATCATAGCTGGTCAGGGGTAAATGCAGTAAGAGCTAAGTGTCGAGTCGTGTCACCTCCATGGGGCAGACTCTTGGGGCACCCATCAGCCTCCCTGGCTACCCGCTGCAAAGGGACTTTTGTCCTAGCAGTCAAAGACTCGGGTGTAACTAGCTCTCTCTGCACCACCTTGGGGCACCCGTCAGCCTCCCTGGCTGCCCACTGCGAAGGGACCTTCATCCTAGCAGTCAAAGACTCGGGTGTATTAGGCTCACAGACCATTCGCTACCCCGGCCACCGGCTGACAGTAACACAGTCCCTGAATTCGAAGATTTACTTGTGTAGGCCTGCCTCAGCCCCTAGGGAAATGCTGCCTGGTTCAGCCCTTAGGCTTCACCACCTAAGCCAGCTATACTGATTTAAAGCTTTATTTGAATTGGGTTGAATGGTTCTCATCAGAGTTAACTCTGCTCTGTTTTTGTCCCTTGTGGCTTCAGCTGATACCTGTCTCTTGAGTTTACTCCAGCATTCTCTCCCATTGAAGAGTGTTCCCACCAGAGCCGAATCAGTGAATGGGAATTATTAATATATAATAGACAGACTTTGCCACAAGGTTAAAGCTCTTGTGCTTTTTCTCAGTTGAGTTGCTGCTACCCAATGGATTTTGAATTTCTGTACTGTTATAGTGATTCACACAGGTCACTGGAGACATTCTGGATAGAATGTTCATGGAAATTATGTTCCTTCTGTTCTTTTTCCCTATTTAACCTCTGGAGCATCTATCTATCTGCATTTCTGGGTAAATAGCTTATACATATGAAACAGTTCTGTGAAAGTTGTTTTAGCTAGGAACAGAGAGCTCCTTTTCATCTAGAGCTTCAGGCCACTGGGCTCACATATAGATGGTGTCCTTTTATATGCAACAGATCCTGAAAAAAACTACATCTTCTCCTAAGAATATTTTTACCCTCTAATTACCAGAGGAGTAACAATAGATTTGAAATACTGCATTCTCACCACCTGGACACATTTGAAATCTCAAATTACGTCTATGGGGTTTTAAATAAATAATGCTACACATTTGGGAATCAGCACCTCTAGAAATATCATTTATCTCTATTTAAACAGCCCCAAAATAATCAACAGATGTTTGTAATACTTTTATCTCTGACAAGATTCCCACTTTAACGAAATACAGAGTTACAGAGCAATAGTATGGAGAGAAATAAATAACTAGAGAGCTTTCCTGCTGAGAGCTATGGCTATCAGAGTGTCCAGCAGCCATGCAAAATGTGATGAACCAGCCCCTTGAAGCTTCCAAACCAAATATTAGAGCTGGTCAGATGAAAAAGGTTTCAATTTATTTTAAGATATGAGCTCCTTTCTTGTTGCTTTACTATCCAAACTAGACCTGTATTTTACCTTCATTTATGTGTAAATTGCTAGTTCAATTATGAGTTATGTTTAGCAATCTCATTTCCCCCTATATACTGGCAAGCCAGATAATCACTATTCACAGGGACCAAAAAAAAAAAAAAAAGAATCTGTACCTCTGACAAGGAAAAATAAGGCTCAATACTGGACATTTAATCCCTTTATAGTGTATTGATACCCCTTTTGGCCAATATTTGAGGCTGTTTTAGTTAGGCGACAACCTTGATCTTGTGTAAGGTATTTCTTTTGTGCAATCCTGATTGTTTACAGAGAACTTTAAAAATGTGGTTTCCTTGAGCATAGTAGGAATCAAACGGCAGGAGACAGCTTCCTTGCTTAGAGTTCCAGGCCTGCCTTTCCAGCCAGCACTCTGGAAATCACTGTTTGGTTTTCTCCCAATTCCTGGCTACCAGTGCTTTTCCATCTCTTAGCTGTCATGACTTTGACAATTAATCCCCAGTCTCTGAATTTGTTAGCAGACCCCTAGGCTATGTCTACACTCCAGAGCTTTTCTGGGATACCAGAAAGCCAGGCGTGAGAGGCATGCACAGAATGCAAGTACTTTTCCCTCACTCCCTTAGTATTCAAGGAACGGGATGAAAAGCTAGCCCCATCCCAGAGTGCATGGCTGCTGCTCCCTTCCTCCACCCTCCCAAAATTCTGCCCTTGTCAGAGGGGTAGCCATGTTAGTCTATAACTGAAAAAAAACCTTTAAAAACAATTAGTAGTCCTGCAGCACCTTAGAGTATGTCTAGACTACATGGCTCCGTTGACAGAGCTATGTAGCTGAGTTTACTAGACTTAGGAAAATGAAGCGGCAATTTAAATAATCACCGCTTCATTTACATCAAAATGGCCACCGCGCTGTGCCGATCAGCTGTTTGGCAGCACAGCGGGGCAGTCTGGACGTGCCGCAGTCAACAAGGGAAGCCTTTGTCGACCGCTCTGGTAAACCTCATTTTCCTATGTCTAGTAAACTCATCTACATGGCTCCGTCAACGGAGCCATGTAGTCTAGACATACCCTTAGAGACTAACAAAAAATGTAGATGGTATCATGAGCTTTCGTGGGCACAACCCACTTCTTCAGATAAATGGAGTTAAGGTATAAATAAATAGCAGAGAAAGAGTGGATGGGGAGGGAAAGAGAAGGAAAAAAATGGGGAAAAATGTTGTCAGTTGGAGTGTCCATGCTAAATAAGGCTAATAGAGTGGGCTCTAAGTACCCAGTGTTTAGCTTTTTATGTCATTAGGGTGTGGAATGTAGTGGCCCATCCAATTCAGGTCTTCGTTCAGACCTCGATTCCAGGTCTCAAATTTGTAAATGAAACCAAGTTCTTCAGCTTCTCTCTCAAGTTTGTTTTTGAAATTGCTTTGAAATAATATAGTCACTTTTGGACCCATTAATGAGTGCCCAGGCAAGATAAAATGTTCCCCAACAGGTTTCTGTGTGTTACCATTTCAAATATCTGATTCGTGTCCATTAATCCTTTGTTGTAGAGACTTTCCAGTTTGGCCAATATACATGCCTCTTATTCAGCCTGGTCCTGATGCATTCAGATCAAAAGGAATCTTTCCGCTGAAATCAGTGAACGTTGGATCAGTTACTTGGAGTTCTACTCCTGTAGGTGAGAGCATCTGGCATGTTTTAGCCCACAGGCTCTGGTTATGTCTGGAAGAGATAGAGGAGGGTATTTTCAGTGGACTCTTTAGTATAGCTTGGTTTAGCAAAACACAAATGTGCTGACTATTAGGGCATGGTTCAAGGCCTGTCCATTTTGGCAGACTTTTTTCAAGAGAGGGATTAAGCACCTGTAAGCTAAGGTTATAGAGGAGGCATTTTATATGTATTTATACGGGTCTGAAAGTGCTTGAAAAGCCAACATTGGATTTAATTTTAATTTAGATAACTGACATATATAAGCACCAAGAAACTAGGATGGATGCATATTATAGATCCAAGTAACTAATGATAGTTCTTCAAAAGAGAATATTATCATTCTGAATACTATTGGCAATTAAAAGGCCAGCAGATACATGGTTTTTCTTACTTGGTTGAAGAGGCCCAAACAAAGACACCCCCTGTATTTCTACCATTGCTATGTGATTGATGTGTTTGTTAATTTAATTTTGGACAAGTCTCTGGTATCCTGAGGTAAGGACAAAGCAAATCCACATGGAGGGGAAATGATATTTTAATTAAAGTATCATATGAAATACACAGAAGGAAAGAAATACATTCTGCAGCAGCTTCCTAATTCTCTGGCAGCAGAAAAATCATACGGAAATATCTGCAGCCCCATAATAAATAATTAATAAAATTAATTAGAGACCACATTAGCTTTGGTCTCTAGTACAGGCCTGATCTGTTTTCTCAAAGAAAGAATTTACAGTGAAATTGTACACTCATAACTCTACCTAGATAATGACATTCTATTACCATTTTTAAAACTACAATTTACTATAAAAAATTTTAACATCTCAAAACCATGACAAAGAGGGTGCTGTGGTCATCTTCAACAGGACAGATTACAAACCAGAGGCTGCCAGACAACTCACCAACATCACATTCTAGAGGTCTTTTTCCTCTGAACCCACTGAGGAATATCAAAAGAAACTACATCATGTGCTCATGAAACAACCTGCTATAACTCAAGACCAAATTTTTAGAAACACACCTTGAAATCCCCAACAGGGAGTATTTTCTATCTATGTATTACCCAATATCTGCCTCAAGAAATCCCGGACATCCCATCATCTCAGGCATCAGCAAATTTACAGCTGGATTATCTGGTTATGTTGACTGTCTCCTCAAACTCTACTGCACCTGCATTCCTGACTTGCTGAGGAAACTACAAAGCATCAGCAATCTTCCTGAAAACACCATCCAGGCCACCATGGCTCTACAAACTCTTTACACCAAAATTCCACATAAGGATGGACTACCAGCTGTCAGGAACGCTATCCCCAATGATGCTACAGCACACCTGGTGGCTGAGCTCTGTTACTTTGTCCTCACCTGTAACTATTTCCAATTTGGGGACAATTTATACCTTCAAGTCAGTAGCATTGCTATTGGCACCCACATGGTCCCACAGTATGCCAACATTTTATGGCTGATCTTGAACTACATCTGCTTCTTGGATCCTCATAGCACAGGGTGTGTTCCACCTTTTAAGTAAAGTACATCAGTGTGTGAGGTGTAATGAGTGTGTCAGGCTTCACAGGAGTTGCTGGCACAGTGGTGAATCACAAACGGGAGTGAGTGTCACAGGGTCTGAAATTAGTAACTGGTGAAAAGTGCTGCAAGAGTCAGCACTCCCCAGGCCTAGCCCAGGGCCAGGTGGCAGAGGGACCCGAGGGCTGGGTGAGCCATGGAGGCCTCCTGCCAATGCTCTCTGAGCCTGGCTCGGAGGCCAAGAAGAGGGCAGCGGAGGCCTCCCAACAGCACTCCATATGCCCTGGCCCAGCACTCAGCAGTACTCCCTGGCCCAGAGACAGCCCCCAGCAGCATTCTCCTAGGCTGGTCTGGGGAGTGGGAGGGGCAGTGTCAGGTTGGGGGCACCTGTAATTCTGGGAGGAGGCAAATCTCTGGGGGAGACCACAGTGGTGGGACTGATGAGGGTTCCCAGCCCCAGTGTGGCACTGAGGTCAAGTGCCAGGAGGGAAGGATTTGGGGGTAGGGACACCCCTTACCTAGGCTGGAGGCCAGCAAGATGGTGAGCCCTGTCACCAGCTGGCCACTCCCTTCCTGGTGTGGTTGCCCTCAGTGGTCACTCTGCCGTACAGCTGTCCCCCATGATCACTTCTCCAAGTGACTGTGCAATATTGTGTCCCTTTGATCAGCCCCCTCCCTTTCCATGTTATGGAAAACAATTGAATTCCAGGAACATACCATTTTCCTGCCACAACCAAACCCTGACCTTGCTTTAAGTTAGGATAAGAAGAAGCTGCATACGAAATGTGGTGGTCCTAGCTGTTCCCATTTAGGAGGAATTCTTGAACAGACTTGCAGACAGATGGACACAGAGACAGAAGGATACCTCTAAAATATAGAGAGAGAGATTTTAGAAACCTCACAATACATGCACTGTGATTATATTAAATCTGAACTTAAAAGAACCATATAGGCTGCATAAGTGGCCATGGCAGAATAGAGGCACAATGTTATAACTGAAGCTATCAGAGGCAATAAAACACTGTAGGTTTGCTCTTACCCGTGGAGTTCTTGCTGCAATGGAATACCATGATGTGAACATAGTTTAATAGAAAAAATATGATAATTATTTGTATTTGGTAGTACCAACAGGTCCCAGAGTCTGGTGCCCCACTGTGCTCGGGACTGTACATGTAATGAAAAAATGTTTCCTCCTAAGAGCAGGAAACATGTGGATACAATAAACAAACAAAGTAAGAGTGAGAGGATTATATTCAGCATAACAGGCAACAGTCACAGAATGCCTGCTCCCTCCCACCTGTCTATTATCAAATGTTTTATAAGCATCACAGCAAAGGAGCCTTTTAATTAGAAATGTGAACTTTGAGAGTGTTGTGGCTCTGTGAGTTTCCCAAAGAGCTCCTCACTTGTGTTAGGGAGGAATGGAAAAGAAGCCAAAGATTAATGTGGGGAAAACTGACTAACAATCAGTCAGGGCTGACATCATTCATAGAGAAGGTATTGACCTCTTATTTGGTAATAGGTAGGACAAGAAGCTGGGGTTTAAACCCCCAAAGCCATAAAATGACAAGTAGTCAGTTCTTAATGCAGCTGAGAAAAGAAGCCAATGAAGTCATGCAAGAAAGAGAATGAGGGGATGTGGTCAAAGCAAGAAACCAAGATGATGATTTTTGCAGCAGCATTTGGGATGGATTTAAGAGGCAAGATGAAATTTCCCAAGACCAGAATGGAGGAGGTTGCAGAAGGCAGTGTCAGAGGAGAGTCTGGGCCAGCATTTTAGTTATGTAGAGTGAGAGAGAGAAAAAAGGTTGGATCTTAGAACATGAAGACGTCACAAACTAGCCTAGGACTTCCATGTAACTGCTATGAAAACTTAGCAAGTCCACATGATCTCCCAGTGCAATACTATGGTAAAAAGCCTAAGGAGATCCTTGGATATTTAATCAGAGAAGTACTGTCTAGGAAGGGAAAATATTAGAGAGGCTAATACTAGAATACAGTCTATAGGTCCTGCTTTAACATTTTTTAAAAAGAGGTTGAAAAACTGGATAAAGTTCAGAGAAGAGCCACAACAATGATTTGAAGGCTGGAGAAAATGCTTTAAACTGAGACACTTACACCGATCAGTCTGTTTAGTTTGTCAAAAAGAAGATACAAATGAACAGTTTGCAGTGTATAAGTACCTTTACCATGAGAAAATGCCAGCTATTAAAAGGTTCTTTATATCTAGTACAGAAAGGCATAATGAGAACAAGCTGAAGCTAGGCAAATTGAAGTTAGAAATTAGGCACACTTTTTTTTAAACAATGTGGGTGTTTGAACACTGGAACAGACCAAGATAAGTGGTGCATTTCTTGCTGGCTTCAAATCCATATGGGTTGCCTTTCTGCATGGTATGCTTTAGTCAAAATGTAAAGCCTCATCTGACCTCCTGTACATCACAAATGAGCTAATGGTCCCTCCTGGCCTTAAACTCTATTAATGCATTTGGAGTCAGTGAAGTTAGCAAAGTGCTGCTGAAGAGCTGATCGCCAGCCCTAGGCCTGTTGGATTACTTCAGTTTGGGTTTAATTAATTCAAAACCGGGCCGAAATGGGATCACAGATTCCAAGTTTCTGAATCTCAGCTAGCACTTTTCAATTGGAGGCAAATTGGAATATTCTAGCCTAGAAGCCAGAGGTCTGATAAGACAAGATGAGGGTTGAAATGACTGACAGTTACTGTAGATTTTACTAGCATAAGTTAGACAGCCACTATTTTTAGATGCAAAGGGCTTTGAGTGCCATCACTTTTACAAGGTGCACATACCCCATAGTCTGAAAAAGCACTTAGCAGTTTTAAATGGGTCTCTTGAACCTGATATGTATGCTCTGAAAAGGACTCTCACACACCTTTGTGAAAGCTGCTGGTATGTTGGGTGACTTGATAATGGATTTACAGTGAAATCTGCACAATGTTTTATAAGCAATCAACATTTGTGAGTCTATATTTGCAATTTCCTTTTAATTTCAATACCACAATTGAAGTTTAATTAGAATTATTAATGTAGTTTACAAAATGGCTGACTATAGGCCAAATCCTACTTATCTCGCTCACCTGAATGTTCTTACTGAAGCCAAAGGAAATGCCCTTATTTGCAGGAGTGAAACCTATATGACCTTCCTCATACAGAACTATTCCAGTTTAAGGCATTCTTTGGGCTCTATAAGGTGAAGTGTGGAGATTGATTTTGACTTTGTGTGTTACTTCAATGGATATTTCTTTTGGGTGGAATTTTGCAGCATCTCTGTAATAAGGAGGAAGAAGTTATGGATGAGGGCATTGGATAATTTAATATATCTGCCGACGTATAGGCTAGAGACACCAATTAAGGTCACAGTAGCAGCTTTATCTCTGAATTTCTTTCCTTTTGTCAGTTTTTAAAATGCAACTGTAATTCACTGGCTGGTGTTTCTGATGGGTCCCACTTGCTGTTGATATACTCAGAATATGAATCATTACAGCCTTGCTACACAGCCTTTGCTTTGTAACTCAGAAGGTAGCAACTCATGCTTATAGGGCAGGAATTTCCACCAGTCCCTGCTGTGTCAACTAATAGGCTGGCTGTCACACAACATCAGCGATACAAGGTAAGCAAGGTAATATCTTTTATTGGAACAACTTCTGCTGATGGACGAGACAAGCTTTCCAGCTTCAGACCCTGAAAAAGAGCTCTGTGTAGTTCAAAAGCTTGTCTCCCCCACCAACGGAAGTTGGGACCGACTTTAATATTCTGAGCCTGACACATGTAGAGCAGCACTGCAAACACCAGCTTAACATTATATTAAAAAAAATAAAGGAACTTTAATGCAAAAATGGTTCAGTCATATAGAACGTTAAAGAAAAAAATCACTTCTAGTTACATTATGATTTCCGGAGCTTTGGACCTGAATGAAACAACATGAATTATATAATTATAGTCCTTAAAGTAAAATATTCGGACCCAGCAGTTTAAATTGGAGACTTATGTCCCTATTGAGCCAGCTACATGCTAGCAGCCTGACTTTCAGTGATGTTGAACATCAGAACTCTTATTGTACCTATTGCCTTCAGCACTTCTAAAACTCAGGTCATTTATTTAGGTGTCTAACTCTAAGGATTCAGATGTATATAGATTAAAAGCTCTAAAATACCCATTCTCTTCACATTTATCATAAAAACTAAAACACTAATACACTAAACACTAAAACTAAAAACTAAAACACTAAAATTGCCAATGATAATCAAAGTTCAAGAGAAATCAATAGTCTTTTGTTTAGTGCTACTAATGCTGTGCTGCAGAATAGAAAAGACCATTAACTGTTTTTTTTAAAGGAACAAAAGAGTTATTCGTGCACCATACAAGTTACACAGTTTCTTTTTTATAAAAATAATAAAGAAACAGCCCATTGGCATTGCAGCATCTGCAAGAGTTGTTTATAACAAATATGGACTCAACATGATCTTGGCATGAAAATCAAGTTGAGGATCTATTTGAGCTGTATCCTCTCCTAACTGATGTGTGGTTGTGAAACTTGGACACTATGAAGCTCTGATTGGGCAATCTAAAGGCTTTCTATACAAAATGCCAATATTGAATATTGGGCATAAAATTCATAATGCAGATGTTCATTCCAGTCTACAGACTACTGGGGCCATTGGCCAGAACCAGCATCTTACGCTTTTCAGATATGTCACCTCAAGATGCCACAAGATGTTCTCCTAAATGTCGTTCTCTGGATGACTTGTTACATGGGTGCATAAAGTCTGGACTTTTGGCCTGTCAAGGCTTTTGAGAGAAACAGACCAAATGATGAACGATATGATTGCTATGGCCAATTATTTGGCTAAGCAAAGAAACAAGAGCAGTAGCCCAAATAAAGGAGTAAGTGTTTGCAAAAAAATCCATTTTTAGAAATCTATTTTTAATTAGAAAAGCTACATATTTTAACCACTGTGGATTATAAACTGATTTTAACTGACTAAACCATTTTAGAAAATGACACTTTAGCTGACAACGTTGGTGATGAATTCAGTTGCTGATAGTATAATTATACTTAGTCATGGATTCTTCTGTATATTTTCAAGGACCATGGGATTTCTGTGTATTGTAACTCCAGCGGTATGAGACATCATGTTGTATAGGCTACATGTGCAGTTTTTAAAATAAAAAAAGTATTTCAGGTAATGTTTTTATGATGAAATTGAATTTGACATGATAGGAAGAGTATAGGGGCATGTCTACACAGCAGGGCTAAAGCCGAAATAAGCTACACAACTTGAGCTATGTCAATTGTGTAGCTTAAGTTGAAATAGCTTAATTCTGCTTTTGGTGCTGTCTACACAGCAGGAAGTCCAAGAAAGAGCAGTCTTCCTCCAACTTCCCTTACTCCTCAAACAGTGAGGGTTACAGAAATTGGAGTAAGAAGTCCTCCAGCTCGACATTATTTTGACATTAAGTCGAAATAACTGCTTATAGTGTAGATGCAGACTATGTTATTTCAGAATAACATCAGTTCTTGTGAAATAATGCTGCTGTGTAGACATAGCTTAGGTGAGGTAATATCTTTCATTGGTCCAACTTTTGTTGGTGAAAAGAACAAGTTACATGGAGCTTATCTTCATATCTTGATGAGAGCCATATGTAGCTCAGAAACTTGTCTCTTTCTCCAACAAAAGTTGGTCCAATAAAATATATTGCCTTCTGTAACAAGAATACTCATATCTTGGTGCCTTCTACAGCAATCTTTATCCTGCTCCTGGGGCCTTCCTTCAAATTGCAGACCTTGCTTTGTGGTGCTCAGTATGGAAAATGGACTGCTGCTCACATACCCCAATATAGACTAAGTGACCGTGTGACTTCTTCCCTGCGGCAAAAATGGATAAATATTTTGCAATTAGACTAGTGTGAATGATTGATTCTTTGGTTTCCTGGCCAAACCAACTCCCTCACAAAAAAAAAAAAAAAAAAAAAAAATCAACCTAAAGAAAAAATGGTTCTAGAAAACTGGAACAAGAAACCTTTTCCCCATTCAATTTCAGTAGAACAAAACATTGCATATGACCAAGACTAAAATTTTTTATTTAGTTTTGGCGGCATTTAAGCTACTTTTTATTATTATTAAAACCCAAGAAATTTGGAAACACCATTCACAAAGTTACTGGAGAAGGAGATGTAACTCTATCATGCTCTGGTTAGAACATTCACCTGGGATACAGGATCATGTGTTGCAAGTCCCCACTCTACCTGATTCAAAGAAGAGACCTGAAATGTGGATTTCTTACATTCCAAGGCAATGCCCTAAACATTATGCTAAAGAGTATAAGGGTGAAGGACTCTTCTCTGGTAGTTTCGTGGCTGAGGTGTTGTCCCCTTGTGACTCTAGCTTCTCCAAAAATGTAGGGGCTGAAATTATTCATGTCGAATATACAAATAGTTTTGATCAAAACCTGCATTTTGAGTGACTAAACTGGAGATCTGAAAGATTTTGTCCAACTCTATTTGCAATATATGCTTTATATTCCAGCCCTGAGGTTTTTATACCCTATGTAACATGGGTGTTGATATTTTTAGAACATTTTATTCACAGGAAATTAAGTGTTCAATAGAGTGGGTTCGCAGAATAATGACAGATGGCAATGGACTAACTCCAGCATTTAATTACTGAAATGCCACCATCAAAAACTCTTCTTCATTCACTCTACTGGGGACTAACCAGTTTAAGCCTTCTTTCAGCTCATAATCACATAGGGATTGTCAATAACTTCAGTGGTAAAGAATGAAGCACATCCAACTAGTTCCTGAAAGGTGCTGAATACTCCTATGAAGTGCTGAGCATCTTCAAATCCCATGGGCTTCATTTTGTTAGTGTAGTAATGAGCCATTTTTTCCTTGTTGAAAGATCTATATAAGTAGAATGCAGACAGACCATATTTTATTGTATAATATTTAATGTATTTTTGAACAGGCCAATCTGATTTTTTTTTAAATCACTTTTTAAAAAACAATATAATTGCACACACAAATTTATACATAGAAATAAAGCTGAACTATAATACGAAGAACCTGGAATTTTAAAAAACAGCAACTTTAAAATAAAATAAAATAAAATTTCAGATTGGCCCATTCAAGCTGAATACATTGAGCACTACAGTAGTAGCCTCATAACATTCAATAAACAAGATGTACAATACAATACAATACCTCTTGGTTTAAAATAACAGTTGAAGAGGGAAAAAATGGTAACTTTCATTCAAGTAGATTAGAAGCAGCCAAACATCTTGTATATGATTCTCTAATTAAGGCAATGAAAATGGGTTTAAAGAACTGTAATTTGAATTATAATATAGCAGCCTTCTATCAGCAATAATGTTACAATTAGGCAAGTCAAATGAGTCCTTAATATCATTATTAGCATTTCTTGGCAATGCTAGGCTACAGCAAATCTGGATCCTAATAATGTAAATATAAGGCTTCTGTTCTAAATATAGAATTTCACAGAGAACAACAGAGATATTTTCTTTCATTTTTTTAGCTGGTATTGAGGCTAATCTAGAATTTAACATCCTAAGAGATTTAATATTTTAGTAGTAATTGATCTACAAACAATATCCATAGTCCCAATGAATAAAATAGGTATTTCCCTGTAAATGTTGTTCTTCAAGATGTGATGCAGATATGTATTACACTTAGGTATGTGCATGTACAGTACTGGAGAACGTTGCCTGGCAGTATTGGGAGAGGCAGGGATTATTGGCCTGCAGTTATAGGTCCTCCGCCTCTGCCCATATGTGTATGTTGTTGGCAACGCTGCCATCCTTTCAGTTCTTTCTTGCTGAATGTTAAAAGTACAATCTCTGATGCAGAGGGTAGAGGGGGTGGGTTATGGAATATGTAGCTACATTGCAATTCAAAAAACACCATTAACAGGAAAGTAACTTTTTTTTTCTTCTTCGAGTATATGCGGCCATGTATATACCTTAAATGACTTGCAAGCACCACTTGTGAGATGTAGGGCTTGGAGACTATAGAACTTTGTGTGTAATCTGGACATAGTGCATAGTGCACAGTGGTTTGTAAATTCATGCATAGAGGACCAAGTGGCAGCCTTGCAAATGTTCAGTATAGGAATGTCCCTTAGAAATTCCATCAGTGTTGCCTGGGCTCTTATAGATTGAGCTTGCACCTTCTGAGGAGGCTTAGCCTGGGCTATTTCACATACTTTTGACGATATCTGTCATGATAATAGGAAGTTGTCCACTTGGAGATCATCTGTTGAAGAGACAACCTGACTCTTCATTAAGGCTGCATATGAAACAAACAAGGTAAGGAAGGGAAAAGTTTGGGGCTAGTCAGATGAAAAACTAAATATCACCAAACATCCAATACATGAAGAAGCTATTCCCCTAGAGGCAGTGTAGCCTAGGGAAGAAAACTGGTAAATATATAATTTGATTTAAGTGAAACTGAGAAACCACTTTGGATAAAATCTTAGGATGTGACTGCAAGGTTATTATGTCTTTAGAAAATTGAATGATGTTGGCTCTGTTATCAAAGCCTGCAATTCACTCACCCTCTTTGCAGATAGTAATGCTGTTTCAAACAGACATTAAATATTATGCAATAAAATATTTTGTCTTCATCCTGCTTAAATAAATCTTTTATCAAGTGAAAAACTGGATCATTACTATACTCACAAAGTGAAGTCCTTGGGATTTGAAGATGCTCAGCACCGTACAGGAGTGCTCAGCAACTTGCAGGAACTAGAAGGATGTGCTTCATCCTTTACCACCTCTTCTTTCTGCTTAAGTGGTCTCTAATAGACCCCTACCATGACATCACCTTCGGGTTTTTATCCCTTTTATCCTTACCAAGAGACCCTCGACAAGTCTGTCTCCTATGTCCATCTCAGCCTTAGACCAAGTATATACTTGGAAGAGTTGCCTCAAACTCAGGAATGGCCCTGATTCTTTTTATGGACCTCTTCCTCACTGTCCCAGACAAGGATGAATGACCCTCTCTTCCTCTTGGGGGGAAATGCCGGAAATCAACATGGAGCAAAGCTTCCCTTGCCAGATCTAAAGGCAACCACCAATCAGACTTCATGGCCTGCTCTATGCAGATGCTGTTTCAGCGCAAATCTTTTGCTACCTGAATCCCCTTTGTGAATAACTTTCACTTGGTGCACTGCTCTTTAATGTGTCATTCATTGAGGGCAAGTCTACACTATAGAATTTTGTTGGAAAAATGGCCGTTTTTCTGAAAAAACTTCAATTACATCCACACTGCAATTACGTTCTTTTGAAAAAAAAATCTAAAGAACAGAGGGGGGGTTTCGACTTTGGTAAACCTCTTTCTACGAGGAAGAAGCCTTTTTCTGAAAGAGCTCTTTCACAAAAAGGTGTGAGTGGACAGGGAAGAGGGAGTTATTTCGAAAGAAGAGGAAAGAGGGAAAAAAACCAGGTGCCCTGGTGGCCACTCCATCCATAGCAATCACAGCTTAAATGTGAGATAGCGTCCATTCAGCTTTCGCAATGTGGATGCTCTCTTTCGGAGGACGTTTTTTCGGAAGATCTCTTCCGGAAAAGCTTTTTGTGAAAGAAGCCTGCAGTCTAGACATAGCCCAAGACTCAATAACCACCTTGTGTGGGGATCACTCTGAGGAATGCTTCTCCCACATGACAGACAATGCTTGTGTCACGCCAACAGGTCGAATCAAACCTGGGATCTCTGGAGCTTAGTACATGTGCCTCTACTGCATGAGCTAAGGCTGTAGAGTACATTCATTATTCTCTCTGTAAGTGGTCTCAGTGCCACTAGATGGGACAATACATCACACCCAGAAGGCGTGTGGGTGAGGGAGTTAGTAGCTGCTGCTCTTACATGGCTAGGGCAGGGGTACTGGTAGGCAAAGTTCTGAGACTCCAGTGCGCTGGAGATGCACTTACCGAAGTTGAATATACAGTGAATTTACTCAAAGAAGAGCTCTCCATTTGGACAATAAAGCCAACACTATTCCTCTCTTCCAGTCATCTCCTCTCCATGTGCAAACATGGAATATTATATGCAGAATTTTCACCACCATTTCCAACAAAACATTGATACATATGGTTTTAGGTAATTTAATACATCTTATCTACTACATTCATAACAATAATTATTAAGTAAAAATATTTTTAATTGAAGATTATGGTTATTCAGGTGTATAGTCCTAGAGTGACACTACACTATCCTATGCTAGAAATTCATGCAAGCCTTACTTTATCAGATTTTAATATTTTACATGGTTTAAGTAGCTAGCAGCTGAATATTGATATCTGATTCCAGTTCCTGGAAGGCCCCAGAGTTGTAAATAAGTAAATAGCAAAAGGGGAAAGTGTTCAACAGAGCAGTTTTTTTAATTCTATGCCCTCTCAAATATTAAATCAACTTTTTAATAAGGTAAATTACACTGGAGTAATAAATCAAAGGGTTTTACTTATTGAAATGTAAATTGCTACTTTGCATGCAAAGTTTGCACAGTTAGCTAGCTGCCCAGTCATTGAGTGCTGCTTCCATACACACTGCATAAAGGAGGCTTTATGCTACCTTTCTAGTGGCTTGTTGTTCCAAAGAAGTCCTCATGCAGCGCAAGCTATCCCTGTAGTGCACTACATCTGAACCAGGGTTGGGCAATAATTTTTATAGAGGGGGGCCACTTCACCAAAGTTGGTAGGGGCCACAGGCTGGCCCCAGAAGGGGCGGAGCCTCAGGTGGAAGGGAAAGGGCCTCAGTCAGAAGGGGCGGTTCCCTCTAGGCACCGCATGCCATGGGAGTGGTGCCGACTTCATGCAGGGCTCCCTGCCCCACCCTGCCAGGGACACGCCATGGCCAGAGGGAACCACCAGCCATTTTGAAAAGCTGGTGGTTCCTGCACACCTCTGGCAATGGGGAGGAGAGTTTGCTTCCTCCCCGGCCCCCAGGTCCAGATTGGCCTGGAGGCAGGGGAGCATATAGAGTCTCCAACCCCTGCCCTGCCAGGGCACACAATACTTACAGGGAGCCACTAGCCATTTTGAACAGCTTGTGGTTCCCTCTGGTGCCACTCTCCCCTGGCAGGGGGAAGAGACTTTGCATGCTCCCCAACCCCCTGGGTTTCGATTGGCCTGGGGACAGTGGCAGGGCAGGCTGTGAGCCAGATCAAATGGTTGGTGGGCCAGATCCAGCCTCTGGGCCGGATTTGGTACACCCCTGATGTGGACTTTTCCCTGACATGCCCTGGACTCACCCTGTGCTGTGAGGGGCCAAAGAGCAGATGTAGTTAGTTTAAAAAAAAAAGAGTCCTCTGCTATTGCTCTAAAACAGTTTTAAACCCTCTGATGTCACTATAGTGCTAAAAAGGGGACTTAAGAAAGGCTGAGCCCCTGCCCATTGCTTTTAAAAATATGAAAATAAAAAGGAGAGGCAGCTTCTATTTCTTCCAGAAATAGCTATCCCATGCTGAATCACCCTGTATCTAATCTATAATGGATAGCTTTCTACCACTGCAAAAGTAGAGCACGTACAGTACAATTCAGACTTCTTTAGGATCAACCTCTCTGTTATAAACAGTGATGAGGAAGTGCTGATTTGTCATAAACCTTTTCCTTTGTCACTAGGGCTAAAACTATCCGAAAGTCTCAGTTGGAAATTCACAGATTGGGATAGTTCCCATAGATAATTATTGTGTTGCTTGCTATGAGACAACCAGATGTCAAACGGGAATAGGGTCACAAGGTCAGGCACATGGCATTTCTAAATGCAAGACAGCATCAGGGAGGAGTGATGAACTGTAGAGGCAAGGGTGCAACTCATCATTAAGCAGCAAGGCACTGCCTAATTGAAATTTGTGAGGCATAAAATGAGTCATGCTTCACGTCCTGGAATTCTGTGAAATCTTCTAAGGAAAAATCCTCTTTCAGAATGTGTACGAGAGCTAGCAGGGCATCTCTGAGTCAGAGAGCATTCAGCACGCAATGGCCTCAACATGCAAAGGATGTCAAGAAGCAGATTTCTCTTTTAAGCTCTCCCCAGTTGCAGCTGGGGAAAAAAAAAAAGACAAGAAGAGTTTGACTGTAACAAGGGTTTTGGTTTATTTTTGCACTGTCTAGAGAGCTCATTTTCTCTAAGCATGGTTAAGTGTTATGGCTATACCCAACTTATGAAAGGGCATTGTAAATTACCTGTCAAGAATAGCTCCAATGTGCCGACAGAGCAACCAATCTCCTCCTAGTTTATCTGTAGAGCTTTCTCATGGGGATGCTACTCAATTTACACTGCTATCTGGCATTGGTCATTGGTGCATGCTGACAGGTAGAGGAAGATTTCCACTCATATAGTTAATGGCTACACTTCCGAGATGAGTTATATTTTTCTGACTATAAAGACCCCAATCCTACAAACACTTATGCTTAAATGTATTCATTTGACTAGAATATCACTACTTACATTGAGTAAAATTATAAAAGTTGACATATGAATATCTGTAGGAACAAAGACCAAGTTCATTAGTAGAGGGTTTGGGGATTCTTTGAGATGTAAGGGACTTTAATAGAATTAATTTTATTTCTATAATAGCAACAAAATTGACAGTTTAGCAATCCATGCTCTTTCTAGTGTTCCTAAACATTCAGGCTACGTCTACACTGGCATGATTTTGCGCAAATACTTTTAACGGAAAAGTTTTTCCATTAAAAGTATTTGCGCAAGAGAGCGTCTATACTGGCATGTGCCTTTGCGCAAAAGATTTGCTTTTGCGCAGAAGCATCCGTGCCGGTGTAGACGCTCTCTTGTGCAAGAAAGCTCCGATGGCCATTTTAGCCATCGGGCTTTCTTGCGCAAGAAATTGATGTTACTTGTCTACACTGGCCTCTTGCGCAAGAACACGTGTGCAAGAGGACTTATCCCTGAGCGGGAGCGTCAGAGTATTTGCGCAAGAACCACTGATTTCATACAGTAGAGCATCAGTGTTCTTGCACAAATACTTGCGGCCAGTGTAGCCAGGCGGCAAGATTTTGAGCAAAAGCGACTGCTTTTGCGCAAAATCTTGCCAATGTAGACACAGCCTCACATTATAGAAGACAGTATTGTACTTTGAGGAACGACAAAACCTTGATTTATATATTTGGCTATAACATCAAACCTATCTGTCCAGGACTCTGGTGTAGTTTAATTAGGCTACAACTTTATTACTTAACTCATCTGGGAATTATCTGCAATAATTCCTACAATCCAGCTCACGATTCCTTTCTCAAACATTTCCACTTACTTGAGAAGGACTGTTGCTAGCCCCCCAACTCTCCAAATCTCATCCCAGCTCTTTGCTAGAATCTCACACATACAACCCTTCCCCATCTTAGGGCTAAGTGGCTTGGAAAAGATGGTTGTCTCCTTGCTGTATAAGATGTTAGGAACTTCAATCCCATTTCCCAGCTTCTTTAGGGAAAGCCTTCCCATAAGTCTCCTTCCAACTGCATTTTATTAGGCAACCAGATTCCCTATGTAACAAATACCTACAAATGGACACCTGCCATCTGGAAAAGCAAAGAATTAGCTAGACAGCCTCCCCCTAATGCATGTTCCTAGACAGTTCACAATGGCTTACATGACCTCCTCTGGCCAGCCCCTCTAAACATGAAGGCAGGAGGGAACCACAATCCTATTATTCTTGCTCTATTAGGCTACGTCTAGACTGCAAGCCTCTTTCGAAAGTATCTGTCGAAAAAGCCTCTTTTGAAAAAGAGCATCTAGACAACAACCAGTACTTTCGAAAAACCAAGCTGCTTTTTCGAAAGAGAGCACCCAGGCAATCTGGATGCTCTCTTTCAAAAAAGCACAGTTTGCATTCAATAGCACCTTTTTTTGAAAGAGCACTTACGAAAAAAGGCGTTATTCCTTGTAAAATGAGGTTTTCCGCAGTCAAAAAAACTTCCGCGTTCTTTCAATTTACTTTCGAAAGAAAGTGGCAGCAGTCTAGACGCAGGGGAAGTTTTTTCGAAAAAAGGCCATTTTATTCTAAAAAACCCTGTAGTCTAGACACACCCTTAAAGTCCTCCCAAGCCCTGACTTTGATGTCATGAGGTTTGAGAAGTGCCACCAGCAGAGGGCAGATTACTACATAAAACTGGAGCTCAGAGGCCAGTTCTCCAATGTATCTGGGGAAGCAAAAGTTTCATTAGTAACTCCCCAGAGTTAATACGTTTAAAAAGCAATGAATGATATTGTCTGTGTATTCTCACTGTGCAGCCATTGAAATCAAATACAAAACTTCTCTGTCAGTAGTCAATATAATGTAAAATGGCAAATATCCTTCCTGACATTCTTATTTTTTTTAATCCTTATGTACATTAAGTGTAGTTGCCCCCTTATGCCCCTTTTATTCAGAACACTTTCTACTCCTCTGCTTTCCAAAGAGTTCTTCTCTATTCTGATATCCCCCCTCCCAGCTATAAATCAGCAAGTTTTAAGCCTGGAAGCCTTTTCCTTGATGGTGTGCAGCTACAACATCTCTACTCAGAGAGTACT
This sequence comes from Rafetus swinhoei, assembly GCA_019425775.1. NCBI lineage: Eukaryota > Metazoa > Chordata > Testudines > Trionychidae > Rafetus > Rafetus swinhoei. Next base: position 48,180,403 of record CM033449.1, read on the forward strand.
ACTACACTAAACACCTCACAATGTATTGGCCTCTTGCATGGCCAACATAAAACCATTCTGCCTGAAAATAAGCGGCAGAATGGCTCTTGTGCAAGAGGGGGTTTTTGAGCAAGAAGGAGCAGTGTACACTGATCCTTCTTGCACAAAAGCCCCTTGCGCAAAAATGGTGGCTCATTAAGTATGCAAATGAGGCATGGCGATATTCATCGCTGTGCCTCATTTGCCTATGTTCTTGCGCAAGATTGGGCAATGTAGACATAGCCCTAGTGGAGCTGCCAGTGGTTGTGGGGGATGATTCAACTCAAGGGGCTCAGGCTCTGCCTGAACAGTGAAAACAGTGTGCACCGTATAATATTTCTAAATGTGAACTTGGAAATTAAGCAGATCTTCCAGTGCTTTGAAATGGCTCTGTATGATAAACTCATGCATATTGTAGAAAAGTATAAACAACCTTTGTTGCCGACAGGATAAGAAAAAGAGGGCAAGAGAGAGCACCAGACCTCAGAGATGGGGTGGGCAAATGTCCCATAAAAAGAGTGAGCCCACCAAATGACCACAAAATAAATTAGTAAGGGAGGGAAGTTGACTGACTGACTCCAAAAGATGCAGAAGGGGAATTGACTGACTCCAAAAGATGCAGAAGGGGAATAGAAATGAAGCTGGTCAATCCTCGGAGGTAAAGAAGGGAGGTTGTTACATAAGAACATAAGAATGGCCATACTAGGTCAGACCAAAGATTCATCTAGACCAGTATCTTGTCAGCCAACAGTGCCCCAGAAGGAGGAAACACAACAGGTAATCATCACGAGATCCATCTCCTGTCATCCATTCCCAGACACAAAGAAGCTAGGTACACCATTCCAACCCATTCTGGCTAATAGCCATTGATGAACCTAACTTCCATGAATGTATCTAGCTCTTTTTTGAACCCTGGTAAAGTCCTAGTCTTCATAGCATCCTCTAGCAAGGAGTTCCATGGGTTGACTGTGCAATGAGTGAAGAAAAATTTCCTTTTGTTTTAAACCTGCTGCTTATTAATTTCATTTAGTGACCCCCTAGTTCTTATATTGTGGGAAATAATTTTTCCTTCTTCACTTTTTCCACACCAGTCATGATTTTATAGACCTCTATCATATCCCCCTTAATCTCCTCTTTTCTAAACTGAAAAGTCCAAGTATTTTAATTCTCTTCATATGTGGACCTATTTTAAACCCCTAATAATTTATATTGCCTTTTTCTGAAACTTTTCCAATTTCAATATATATTTTTTTAGATGAGGCAACCACGTCTGTACATAGTATTCAAGATGTGGGCATACCAACGTTTTACATAGAGGCAATAAAATATGTGCTGTCTTATTCTCTGTCCCTTTTTAAATGATTCCTAACATTCAATTTGCTTCTTTGATTGCCAATGCACACTGAATGTTTTCAGAGAACTATCCACAATGACTCCAGGATCTCTCTCTTGAGTAGTTGTAGCTAAATTAGTCCCTGTTATTTTGTATGTACAGTTGGGATTATTTTTTCCACTGTTCATTATTTTACATTTATCAATGTTAAATTTCATTTGCCATTTTGTTGCCCAATCACTAAGTTTGGTGAGATCTTTTTGAAGCTCTTTACAGTCTGCTTTGGTCTTAACTATCTTGAGCAGTTTGGTATCATCTGCAAATTTTGCCACCTCACTGTTTATCCCTTTGTCTAGATCATTTATAAATAAATTGAATAGGATTGGTCCCAGGATGGACCCTTAGGGGACCCCACTAGTTACCTCTCTCCACTCTGATAACTTACCCTTTATGCCTACCTTTTGTTTCCTGTCTTTTAACCAGTTATCAGTCCATGAAAGGACCTTCCCTCGTATCCCATGATAACCTACTTTACTTAAGAGCTTTTGGTGAGGGATCTTGTCAAAGGCTTTCTGGAAATCTAAGTTTGTTTGTTGACTCCCTCAAAGATCTCTAGGGGTATGTCTACACTAGCCCCCTAGTTCGATCTAGGGAGGGTAATTAGGGTGACCAAAATTGCAAATGAAGCACGGGATTTAAATATCCCATGCTTCATTAGCATGTTCTCGGACGGTCGCCATTTTAGAAATTGACTAGCCCGGAAGAACTGCCCAAGTCTACACGCGGCAGTGAAACAGGATTCCAAATTAAAGCCCTAAATCGAATTAGCTGGTAAACCTCATTCCAGGAGGAATAACAGCTAAATCAATTTAGGGCTTTAATTCGGAATCCTTTCACTGCCGGCGTAGACACAGGCAGTTACCGGGCTAGTCAATTTCTAAAATGGCGATCTGAGAACTATGCTAATGAAGCACGGATATTTAAATCCTGCTTCATTTGGTCGTCACCTCATTAGCCTCCCTAGATCGAACTAGGGGGCTAGAGTAGACATACCCTAGTAGATTAGTAAGGCATGATTCCCCTTTACAGAAACCATGTTGACTTTCCCCCAACAAATTATGTCCATCTATGTGGCTGACAATAATTTGCCTGGTACTGACATTAGACCAGTCCCCACCTATGGCGCCCACCGGGGCATTTATGTGTGCCCGCCTAGTGACCAGGGCCGGCCCGAGCCATTCTTGCGCCCTGGACCCTGGGCACCCGGCGCGTGCGCGGCCCCTGCCCCGGGTGCACAGTGCATACGCAGTGCTGCCCCCGGGCACGCGGAACATGCGCGGCCCTGCCCCTGGGCACCCGGCAGCCCCAAAAGGTTGGGGACCACTGCATTAGACTTACTCATCTGTAATTGTCAGGATCACCTCTATAGCCCTTTTAAAATATTGATGTCACGTTAACTATCTTCCTGTCGTTAGACACAGATGCTGATTTAAAGAATAGTTTACAAACCATAGTTAACAGTTCTGCAAATTTCACATTTGAGTTCTTTCAGAACTCTTGGGTGAATGCCATCTGGTCCCAGTAACTTGTTACTGTTAAGTTTATCAGTTTGTTCCAAAACATCTCTAATGACACCTCAATCTGGCACAATTGTTCAGATTTGTCACCTAAAAAGAATGGCCCAGTTTTGGGAATCTCCCCAATATCCTCAGTCATGAAGATTGAAGCAAAGAATTAATTTAGCTTCACTGCAATGACTTGATCATCTTTGAGTGCTCCTTTAGCATCTTGATCATCCAAGAGCCCCCCTGGTTGTTTAGCAGACTTCCTGCTTCTGATATACTTAAACATTTTGCTATTACTTTTTGAGGTTTTGGCTAGCTTTTCTTCAAAGTCCTTTTTGGCTTTTCTTATTATATTTTTGTACTTAATTTGACAAAGGTTATGCTCCTTTCTATTTTCCTCACTGGTATTTGACTTCAACTTTTTAAAAGTTGTCTTTTTATCTCTCACCATTTCTTTTACTTGGTTGTTAAGCCACAGTGGCACTTTTTTGGTTTTCTTACTGTGTTTTTAAAATTTGGGGTATACATTTAAGTTGGTCCTCTATTATGGTGTCTTTGAAAAGTTTCCATGCAGCTTGCAGAGATTTTATTTTTGTCCCTGTACCTTTTAATTTCTGTTTAACTAACATCCTCATTTTTGTGTAGTTCCCCTTTCTAAAATTAAATGCCACAGTGTTGGGTTGCTGAGGTGTTTTTTCCATCACGGGGATGTTAAATTTTATTACATTATGGTCACTATTTCCAAGTGTTCCCATTATATTTACCACTTGTACCAGATCCTGTGCTCCACTTAGGATTAAATCAAGAATTGCCGCTCCCCTAGTGGGTTCCAGAACCAGCTGCTCCAAGAAGCAGTCATTTAAGGCATCAAGACATTTTATCTCTGCATCCCATCCTGAGGTGACGTGTACCCAGTCAATATGGGGATCGTTGAAATCCCCCACTATTATTGAGTTTTTTATTTTGATAGCCTCTCTAATCTTCCTTAGTATTTCATAGTCACTGTCACTGTCCTGATCAGGTGGTCAGTAATATATTCCTAATGCTGTATTCTTAGGGTATTTCTACACTACAAAGTTAATTCGAAATAACAGCAGTTATTTTGAATTAACTTTAATAGCATCTACACAGCCAAACCGTTATTTCAAAATAAATTCAAAATAGTGGAGCACTTATTTTGAATTTGGTAAACTTCATTCTACAAAGAGTAACACCAAATTCAAAATAGCTAATTCGAAATAAGTGCTGTGTAGACACTTATTTCGAATTGGGGGCCTCCAGCCCTTCCCAGGGAGCCCTGGTGGCCACTCTGGGCACAACCAGGAAAACTCATCTACTCCCCCCAACCCCAGAACCCTTAAAGGGGCAGACTCTGGCCACAGTGCCTGTGCCAGTTGCAAGCCTGCCAGCATGTAGCCAGCAGACCGTGCACCTTGCACATGATGAGCCAGCAATCCGCTGCCACCCAGCCCTCCACCGCTCCCCAGGACCAGGCTGGCGGCTCCCAGGAGCCTGCCAGGGGCCACAAAAGGCGGGCGCCTTCCTGGTCTAGTGCGGAGATTGTGGACCTCATTGAGGTTTGGGGGGAGGCCTCCAATGCCCACGATCTCCGCACTAGGTCTCCACCAGAAGCCACATGCGCAGCCAGGAGCAGGTGCGGAGCAAAATTAAAGAACTGTGGCAGGCTTATGCCAGGGCCTCCCAACCAGGGGCTGACCTGGAGGCCTGCCTGGAGTACAAGGCCCTGGACCGCATCCTGGGGGGTCAGACGGTCCGTGCCCCCCTGATCATTATTGACCCCGGGGCAGAGGGCCCTGCCCCTGACATAGGGGAAGAAGAGGAAGAGGAGGAGGACAGCAGCCAGGAGCCTGCAAGGAGTGTGCCCTGCACCCAGGACCCCCGAGCCAAACCGGAGAGCCCGAAGCAGCCTCATCCAAGGCCGGGGAGGCCTCCACATGTGAGTGACATCACAGTCCCCATATGCGGGGCGGACGGGGGGGGGAGCCCAGGGACCGTGCGCATCGGCCTTGATGATCACGGAGCAGGCGGCAACCTGTGCATCTGCCGTGCCATCCAGGACATGTGGCCCCCGCTGGGTGCCATGCAGGGGCCCTGGCCTGTTCCCCACATGCATCTATGCGTGAAGGCACATGACAGGCTCCTGACTCCAGGGAGAGACACTGCACACTGCCCTCCCTCCAGAAGCCCCCTCTACACAGAGGCAGGGCACATCTCCCCTCCCCCCCCACACACACACCACACTATAGGCAGCACAGGGGCTGGGTGCAGTCCTGGGCCAGCTCACACTCCCAGGGATAGCAGGACGTGATGGTGCGGAGACCTGCCGTCCTCGCCTTGCAGAGAGGGGCTGGGTTTCACCCACTGTGTCCCCAGGGAGAACTGACCACTTCTCTTGTTTCACTGCAGCACCACCCCGCCTGGAACATCCACCCACACCTGGGCCAGCAGGCGCACCCGCAACCAGGAGAAGTTCCAGAGGCAGCAGCTGCGGTTACAGGGAAGGCAGGTCCACAGCCAGGAGCAGTGGGTGCAAGAAGACCTGCAGCTGTGGCGGGAGAGCTTGCGGGAGCTGCGGGAGCAGGGCCGTGCCCTCCGCGAGCACCTGCAGGCCCTGGTGGACCGATTGCTGCCTCCTTCTCCTCCAGCCCCTGCGGCCGCCCCAGCTATCGCTCCTCCTCCCACCCCTGCTCCCCCTCCTACGTCTTCTGCCCCCCCCGTCCCTCCTGCCCCACTCTCCACTCCCCTCCCGGGAATGCCGAGGCCCCCACACCCGCAGTGCTGTGAGACGGGAGGGCCGGCAAGACCCCCAAACCTGAGCTTTCCCTCCCCCTTCCTCCCCTTGCCTCCCCCTTCCAGCTCCCTCCTTCCAGGTTCCCCCCTCCCCTCTTCCGCCCTCATTCCTCCCTCCCTCCACCCCAGTTATGTTAAATAAAGAGAGTTTTTTTGTGGCAACACAGGTGTTTTTATTGTATATCATGAAGGGGGGCTAGGGAGGGGGAAGGAGGTGGAGGTGGAATGTAAGGCACAAGGCCCCAGTGGGGCACGCCAGGGGGACTTCAGTCCTCGTCGGCCTGGAAGCTCTCCCGCAGGGCTTCCCGGATGCGGACAGTCCCCCAAAGGGCCTCCCGGCTGGCAGCCGTGCGGGGCCATGCGTACTGGCCAGCCAGGCAGTCAGCCTCTGCCATCCAGGCTGGCAGGAAAGCCTCCCCCTTCCTCTCACATAAATTGTGCAGAACACAACACGCTGCCACCACATGTGGAATATGGTGCTGGGAGAGGTCGAGGTGGGTGGGGAGGCATGTAAATCGTGCTTTCAGTTGGCCAAAGGCCCCTTCAACCACAATGTGGGCCCTGCTGAGCCTGGCATTGAAGGCCTGCCGGGAGGGATTGAGGTGTCCCGTGTAGGGCTTCATCAGCCAGGGCTGTAGGGGGTAGGCCCCATCCCACAGCAGGCACACAGGCATGTCCACGTCCCCGACCCTGATGTGGCAGTTGGGGAAGAAAGTCCCAGCGTGCAGCCTCTGGCACACGGAGGAGTTGTGGTACACCCGCGCGTCGTGTGCCTTGCTGGACCAGCCCACATTGATGTCCGTGAATTGGCCCCAATGGTCAGACACGGCCTGCAGGATCACGGAGAAGTATCCCTTTCTGTTGATATAGAGGGAGGCCCGGTGGTCTGGGGCACAGATGGGAATGTGCGTCCCGTCGATTGCCCCCCCCCCGCAGTTGGGGAAGCCCAGGGCGCCGAACCCTGGATGACTGCGTCCAGGTTAGTGAGGAGGATGACTCTACGGAGCAGCACCCTGTTGATGGCCTTGACCACCTGCAGAGAGACACACAAAACAGAGGGTCACTGGGGTGCCCGGGTAGCTGGGAGTGTTCATTCCCCACCACTGCCCTGCGCCCCACTCCCAGGAGCAACCCCCGCTGCAATCCTGGCCACTGCGGGTGGTCTGTAGCGTGGCTGGGACAGACCGAAACCTCCTGGGGAGGGCACTTACACCACCTCCCCCACCATTTTCCCTGGGGCAGCCCATGTCCTCCTTGCAGCCCCCCTCCTGGCCCAGTGGCTGGTGAGTGCCGTACCTGCACAAGCACCGCTCCGACGGTGGATCTCCCCACGCCAGACTGGTCCCCCACGGATTGGTAGCTATCCAGCGTGGAGAGCTTCCAGAGGGCAATGGCCACCCACTTGTGGAGGGGAATGGCGGGCCTCATGCGTGTGTCCCGTCACCACAGAGCAGGGGCGAGCCACTCGCAGAGCTCCAGGAAGGTGTCTTTCTTCATCCTGAAGTTCTGGGTCCACTGTTGGTCTCCCCAGAGCTCCAGGACAATGTGGTCCCACCAGTCGCTGCTGGTGTCCAGATGCCAGATGCGGCGGGGCACGCTGGTGTCCGGGCGCCGCTCCTCCAGGGTCCCCAGGGGGGGCAGGAGGAGGGCCAGGGGGCTGGCCTACAGCAGAAGGTGCCAGGCAGCCTCCAGCAATTGCTGCCAGGCTTGCAGTAAGACATTCAACATGAGCACCAGAGTGCCCAGGGGCGGCTCTGGCTCCATGGTGCCGAGTGCTGTGGTGTCCCAAATGAGAGCGACCAAAGCAGGCGGAGAGGAAAACGCTTTGCTGTCCCTCAGCGAGGTGGGCAAGCAAGCGGGAAAGCTGAGAACCGGCTGTCCAGGGGGGTCCCTTTAAGCACGAGCCTCAGATAGCCTCAGACAGCAGCCACACAACGCAACTACTGACCTGATCCCCTGCTGGAACCGGTTTCAGCTGCCCTTAAATGTGATCCAGAGTCCAATCAGTGTGGATGCGCTATTTCGAAATAGCAAAACGCTATTTCGAATTAGATTTTGTATCTAGATGCGTTATTTTGAATTAGCTTAATTTGAATTAACTATTTCGAATTAAGTTAATTCGAAATAGCGCTGTAGTGTAGACATACCCTTATTATTGGAGCATAGAGATTCTATGGAACATTTTGGCTCATTTGGCTCATTTTTTACCTCCATTCATTTCCTCTTTTTCCTCTTCCACTTAACTTAGGAAAAGGTGCAAGGAGGGAAATACTTAGAACATAGAACATAAGAATGGTCATACTGGGTCAGACCAAAGGTCTATCTAGCCCAGTACGCTGTCTGCCAACAGTGGCCGATGCCATGGTGCCCCAGAGGGAGTGAATAGAACAGGGAATCTTCAAGCAATCCCTCTCCTGTCACTCATTCCCAGTCTCTGACAGAGGCTAGGGACATTATTCCTACCCATCCTGGCTAATAGCCATTGATGGAGCTAAGCTCCATGAATGCATCTAGTTCTTTCTTGAACCCTGTTAAAGTCCCGGTGTTCATAACCTCCTCTGACAAGGAGTTCCAAAGGCCCACCATGCGCTATGTGAAGAAAAGCTTCCTTTTGTTTGTTTTTAACCTGCTGCCTATTAATTTCATTTGGTGACCCCTAGTTCTTATTTACTTGGGTCTGTTAGGGACCATGGGGTGAGTCACAGCCCACAGGGCCTGATGGGAGGAGTGTGAAAGTGAAAGATGATGAAAGGCAAATGGTTTTCATCTGACACTATATATCTCCAGGATTCATACGTCAGTTAGATACATCAGAGATTACAGAATACAGATTATTTATGACTTTGAACTCTGTTGACAAGCTGAACCATTACTAAATGAACCTTCAAATTTAATGGTGTGTCCATCAAAGAGTAAAATGTGACATTTTATTTTCGGTGCTAAAATTCAAATGCATTATGCAAAAAGGGCATGAAGTGACCCTCCTAAAATGCCTGAGATGAAAGAGGGAGACTATCCAATTTCTCTGAGGCTAAATTAATTCTGAGTGGTCCTGTAGTTCTATAACAGCAAAGATGAACTGTCACAGAGGTTAATCTGACTACTGTGCTTCTTTCCTGGGTATTGCTCATCCTTAGGGAGAAATAATAAAGGTCAAAGTACATGCTTTAAAATACTTTTTTCCAAGAAGACAGAATAGTTCACCTTAATGAAGTATAATAAAGAAAAATATCACTCCCCCATCATTGACATGATCTGAGAATAAGTGATAAAATATTCATTACAGAAAGGTAACTCAAAAAGCCTTATGCAACAATATCCACTGCATCTCTCTCAGATAAACAAATGTTGAGAACTTTAATGTTTCTATTAAATAGTGGCTTTGCCCAGCTGCAGATTGTCAATAAGTCTGGCAATAATTATACTCTCCCCCTTAGAAAGAAACTAATTTACAGGTTTCTAGCAAGGTAGCAATAATGAAGCCCAGGGATTGGAGCAACCATCGAAGTTCATCACAGTTTGCAGTTGTCCTGTGATACCATCAAAAGAATTAGGCTTGCACCCTGCAAACAGCCCCTCAGCAGAGTTTTTCACCCCCACAGACAACAAACTGGATTATGAGGCTTGCCCAGTGAAAGGAAGGTGCCCATTTTATCAGAAAAAAAAAACAATTAAGAGTTAATCTATTTCTCACAGTCAATTCCTGCCATTAATGATATGTGATATTTTTAAACACATAAAGAGATACCATAATTTTACAACAATAAGCACCTAGTGTTCCATTATCTCCTTAGTAAAGAGTATAAAAACAAATGGACACATGAATGCTTTACTTCAATTCAATTTTCAGCATTTCAGTTTATTGGTTCAGCAAATCTGGCCTGTGTAGTCTCAGAAACAACATGTATACATATTGAACCATTAGCCTATAGATCACATTCAATCCTAATATCATGTGACTAAATCGTGCCTCTCTGTATCAGCAATATCCAATATATATCCAAGGAGGATTACCCCCACTCAGTGTTTGGAGAAGACAGCCAGCCTTTGTACTGACATCTTACTCCATGGATTATACCAAGGCAAGTCATTACAGTAGAAGAGCTTCCAGAGGAGGGTGAATTGAGAATAATGAAAGTCTGAGGAGCTGTTTTGTTTTAACTATCGTTTTTGATATTTCTTTTGGAGAGCATAGAAGACAAAAATCTTAAGGAGGATTTGAATGATGGATGATGGCATGCCAAAAGGGCATTGGGAGAGAATTCAATTCTAAGGCATTGATATGAGATAAATGGATGGGAAAGTATACAAATGGAACATATTGCTTGTATTACTGCAGATAAAGAGAGGAGAGGTGGTGGTAGATGACTCTCATATACTTGTTCACATTGTGGGTATGTCTAGACTACATGCCTCTGCCGGCAGAGGCATGTAAATTAGACTACCCAACATAGTCAATGAAGCGGGGATTTAAATATCCCCCGCTTCATTAAAATAAAAATGGCCGCCGCGCTGTGCCGGCTCAGTTGATCGTCGGCACAACGCAGCAGTCAAGACGCGGATCGGTCGGCAAGGAAAGCCTTTGCCAACCGATCCTGTAAACCTCGTTTCACGAGGCATAAGGGATCGGTCGGCAAAGGCTTTCCTTGCCGACTGATCCGCGCCTTGACTGCCGCGTTGTGACGACGATCAGCTGAGCAGTCACAGCGCGGTGGCCATTTTTATTTTAATGAAACAGGGGATATTTAAATCCCTGCTTCATTGACTATGTCAGGTAGTCTAATTTACATGCCTCTGCCGGCAGAGGCATGTAGTCTAGACATACCCTATTAGTTCAATTGATTTAAATTCGACTGCTCATCACAGAAAGGGCTGCAGGATCAGATTCTTCATCAAATTTCACTTCAACTGAGGGAAGAATGAGGGGAAGAAAAAAATTCATGCCTATTCATCCTTACTAGTTTTCTTCTCTAAGTATATATTTGCACCATGCCTGTAAACTCTTGTTCTGGTGTATTCCAAAACCCTAATTTGATCATATATGAACATTATCTAAATTTGAAGATGTTTTAGAACTATATATCTAATTGAACTGATTTTGTGCTGGTTGTGGGGAGTAGTGTTTATTCTGTTACTTCCTTTTGGGTCAAGAACTAAAATAATTCAATGTGTAAAAATAAATCGTAAATCTCCCCTTCAAGTAGTACAGAACACAAAACAATTTAGGAATAAGAACCCTTTCTCTCACAACTGAAAAAGGGCTATTGCCATTAAAAAGAGATTCAAACCAAGAATTATTTTGTTCTCCCGATGCCCCCTTTGCATTCCACAAGAGTTGAAATTTGACAAACCTTGAATTACATTGAGATGCCCAGAAAAAGAGGTAGATTTACTGCTAGATTTAGCTGATAAAACACCCTGTAAAATTATGGTAGGAAATGAACCATGGTCAAGAAATATGCCACTTAATATTGAGAAAGCATCCTTCATACCACTGTGAGAACCCTAGGTGGCACAAAAGATTTAATACTGCTACAGTAGGAATTGACAGATACTCAGATAAAATCTGATGTACATCTTAAATGAATACTTCGTTCATTTAAGGACAATATATTCTCCCGGAAAAAAATGTAAGTATTTAAAATAGTTTCAAATTTGTTCCTAGAGCAGATAGATCTGGCAGTACCAAAGAAAAGGGGGTGGAGGGAGAAAGACACACAGAGGACCTAATGCTGAAATATAGGATTGCTCTTTAAAAGCACTGTTTCATTTTCTCAGCATGAAAAGCCATTGATGCCAAAGCACTGTGCATATAATAGTCACATGTTGACTATAAAGGGATGCGGATGTACAGATAAGCAAACTGACATCATCTCAGGGACCATCAGATATTTGAGATCCCACTGATGATATTATGGGAACAGAAACACTCTTGCAATGTATTCATGCCAAAAATATGACAACCCTTGACCTGTGTTTTTTTTGTCATATGGAATCTCCTCTGTAGACATTGTTCAGAAACAAATCAATCTTAGGAAAAAGTGTTTTCAGAGCATTCCTCAGACTGGAATGATTAAAAGGCACTTAACTAACGTACAGCTCAGGAAAAAAAGAAAATCATTGATTGTGCCCCTCATAACATCAAGTAAATTCACTATTCTGAATTTCAGTGGAACAGGTTTCCTTCATACAATGTTTGAGTTCATGGTATGAACTCTGCATTATGAAAAGTGACTTTGTGAAAAGTCACACGAATAGCAAAATGTCATTTTAAAGACCATAAATTATTATTCTAAACATTACCAAGATACTCACCAAGATGAATCAGGCACAGATTTTTTGCAGTGGTAATGTTATAAAAGCAAGTAAAATGAGATCTCCAGAGATGCATAATTCCATAGAACCCTACTCCTGGAGTTACATTTCTAGTGAGAGACCGAAAATTGCTAAATTGGCTATATGGTGAAACTACTACTATTCTACAGGCATACTCTACTGTACTTCACAGGGGAGCTCTCACCTATTTATAGGATTCAGAGAAAGAACTGTATTTTTTGTGTATAGAGATCTTTGCCCACAGCAGCAAAGTATATAGAATGAAAAATTTCTGAGCTAAATTCAGTGCTCCCGTGTTTGAAGGCAGCTTCCATTGATTTCATCTATATCTGAAAGTAGAATTTAGCTCACTAATGTTAAAGTGTGCTTAAATCTGTTTGGTTTTATGTCCCTCATTGCAAAAGCTATGGCTTACTCTATTTCTGTATTACTATTTCACTCGAATTATGTAGATTTCTATATATTTTAAACAGAAGTTCCAAGTTTTGAACGTGGGTGTCTAAAGCTAGCACCTAAGTCTACATTTTAGGCAATTAAATGCTATTTTGAAATTTAAAATTGGCATATGGATGCATTAATATGGATATAGGGGATTGACTTTAGACATTAAAGTTTGGAAATTAGGTTCACATTTATTGATTCACTTTTCACTTCAGGCATTTGTGTGAATAAATATAATTGGACCATATCTTCAGCTGATGCAAACAGGTGTGGCACCACTGAGGTCAATGGAGCCATGCCCATTCAGACCAGCTACAAGTCTGACCTGTTATGGTATTATTGAAGTGATCCATAAAAGAAACTGATTGAGTGAAATTCACTTCTCTGTGCTAAAACCTCAGCTTTGTATGGTGGCAAGGATAGAACTCACCGCCAAATGACCCGCAGGCTTTGGAGATGCAATGCATCCATTGCTTCAGATCATGGATTAACATGGTCTCTGCTATCAGGAGGAGACTAATTCTGATAATGCAAAAGTAAAGTGTGCATCAGACATAGAAGGTAGTGTGTCAAATATTAATAAGGGTTATGTGTACTGTTTTAATTGTTGGGCATAAAAGGTAGCATTAAAACTAGTTGCTAATCTTATGCCTGAGATATTAATTATACTCTGATAGGTTTTTTTCCGACCATAGCTTGTGATTAAGGGGAAGGCTGGTCCTCGTGAAACTTCGAAATATTTTCTAAAATTTCATCAAATATTGAATTTCAATGAGAAAAAAGGGGAAACAACCCCCTCGTAAAATTAATAAATTCCCTTCCCCCCATTGTTCTGCCAGCAATAGTGAAACTGCTAGACTGTAACATGCAATTTATCACACTAAGCAAAACTGAGCAGTGAATCATGGCATGGCAGATGCTAATGACATGGTGGCTATATGTATAACATAAAGAACTATAAAGAAAATAATAAGCATGTGTCAGGAGTGCAGCATGCCCTGATTTTTTTCCACATATCATTGAGTAACAGACGAGCAAGTACTGTCTCTCTTGTGCTTCAAAAACAACAATCCATCGGGAGTGGCTTCTTGAATGTTGTAACCTTGTAAATGGTGTTAAACTTCCAGATGGGAAGAGGACAGGCTCACTCTTCACTGCTCTGGTAGATTTCTGCCTCCTTGGCATCAGTGGATCCTAGAGCTGATGGCATTTGGAGAGTGCCGTAAAACATCTCCAAGATGAAGCGCACAATATCACTCAGCTCTAGGTGCTGGATTGTGGGCTCATTTTCGATATTGTACGTTGTTACAGTACAGCTATTATTCAGTTGTTTACAGCTGAAAATGATGGTTTCCTCTTCTAAATCAATGTTTTCTTGGGCATCAGACTTGATTTGGATATTGGTCTTGGCATGCCAAGTGTTGTTATTGGGATCCACTTTCACAGAGATGCCAGTCCAAGTCTTGTTTTTCACAGAGATCTGCATGTTCTTTGTTAGGGAAAAAAAGTGCATTTAAGTTAAAACTAGCATGCTCAGGTCTGAGTTGAGAACAGTGGCTCAAATGCCAGAATATTGATTGTAATGGCCTGGGAGAAGATTGTTTATTCTAGTTGTTCAAAAGTCAGTATTCACTTACATTTTGCAGAAGTATCAGAGATACTACAGCTATTTTCTATTCTAAGCGAAAAGGAAAAAAATATGATTTCTATGAATCTCAGATTCTATTGTGTGGTAAGTATGGGTACTGATATCTAATAGCAACTATTCTCCAATGCTATTACTCCCACACAAAAAGGTATCTGAACAGTCAACATCTTATTTGTCTTCTGTTTATTATTACTATTGTGGTTGTGCCTTAGGCAGCCAATTCAGGATCAGGACTACACTGTACTAGGTATGGTGCAAACAAATAAGTGCCAGAAAGTGCTCCATAGACAATCTAATCTAAGACAAAACATTGTAAGTAAACACAAACTTTGTAGACTCTCACCTACTTCTCTGTGGTACATGAAGTCAGTTTCTTTCTACTCTACTTTTAGAGGTCTAAATTTAGTGGCTCATCTTAGATGGAAAAAAGTCCTATTAGCCTATAAAATACAAATCACTCACCAATATAGAACTATTCCTTGTTTTCTAAGTATATTGTGCAATTGTAAGTGCCTCAGGAACTAGTGCTTTTATTACTTTCTTACAAGAATTATTTCACAGATTAACAGTTCTCACTAGAAGGATTTTTTTCCTCTGATATTTAGCCCAACTGCTCCCATCAAAAATAATTGTTTATATGTAAGAAATAGCAACTGAGCCTAACATATTATTCGGCTTTGGGACATAGGCCATATTTTTTGTTTATTTTAGCACAATGGGGTCTTGATTCACAAATATGGATCCAAAGTGCTACCCCAATACAAATAAGATACAAGAAATTCACCTGAATCAGAAGATCCAACCACAATTAAACCACATGTCACAGAGGAAGGTAAAACCCTTCCTAAGGTCAGTACTAATGGGACCTCAGGGGAAGTTCCTTCCCATCCCCACAGTTGGCAATCAGTAGACCCTGAGCCTGCGAGCAAGAACCACCCAGCCAATCCCTGTGACAGAATGCACAGTGACATTTCTGAAGCCTGGTTCACTCTGCACCCATCTCCCGGCCTGGTCATTTCTGTTGCTTTAGAAGAAGAGGACTAAATAAATAAAGACACCACATTATACACTGAAAAGGAGTAAGAATGGCAGAATCTCACCCTATATTAACAGCAACTTCTATGTCAATATAAGTAATAGACTTCAGCATTATTCTTGCCTCTAATAAAAGTGAAGGGGCACTCCAAAGCAAGTTGTTCATGTCTGCCACCACCTCACATATTCCAAAGAAAGAGGGCTATAATTAAGTTCAATTAAGTTCTCCAAAAGTGATTTCTTAGCCTCAAATTGCCTTCATAATGTTATGAATAGGAATAACCCCCACTCCCACTCTCAGAGGCTACATCTACACTGCAGGCTTCTTGTGCAAGAAGCTTTTTGCAGAAGAGATCTGCCGCAAAAACTTCTTGCACAAGAGCGTGTCCACACTGCAAAAGCGCATTGGAAAAGCTATGCGCTTTTGCACAAGAGAGCATTCAGACTGCATGGATGCTCTCTCACAAGAAAGCTCTGATTGACATTCACAGAATGGTCACCAGAGCACCTGTGCTTCTTTTGACAGGCTGTTTTTGCACAAAAAACCTCTGTTTCCCATCCATACACACCTTTTTGCGCAAGAGCTCTTGCGCAAAAAGGAGTCATTCCTCATAGAAGGAGGAATACCTATACCACAAAAACCTCTCTGTTCTGTTGATTCACTGTAAATTTTCTTGCACAAAAAAGCACTTGAGGTGCAGACACTCCATGTATTTTTGCACAAAAACGGCCGTTTTTGTACAAAAACTCTGCATTGTAGACATAACCTCAGAGCTGGTAATGTTTAAGACAATTCTTACTTGAATTCTGTGAAACAATGGTAAGATTTTACACAGACAATAGCAGAAGAGAAAATGGAGCCCTTGAGTCATCAGCAGTATTTCTAAATGAACAATGAACACAGCCACCCATTCACACATTAACTCATTCTGACAGGCAGAACAGACAAACTGAGTCTCATACTCTAAATTATGCCTGGAATAAGAAAATGCCAATACCAACCACACTGTAGTTTGGAGCAATCTCCTTGGCCAGTTTGGCAAGTAGCTCAGCCTTGTCAAATTCGATTACTAGGTGGATTGTTTCTGGTTTGGTGACTGGACTGGGTTTGACAAATTCAGTCACCATTGCTGCTTTTTCAAACACGGTGACCAACTTGGTTTCACCAAGCGTAAGAGTTAGCCTTGTACTGAAAAGCAGGATGCAAAACATTACAATCAAGCCAAAAACGAGGATCAGCCCAGCCAAAAAGGCAAACAGCAGAGACAGGAGAGTATTTATGATGTTCATGATTATTGAATGTTCTGATGAAGTAAAAATAGCCAGATGCCCTTTAAAGAGCACCACAACAGAGTGCCATCATCTCATTGACCTCCCTAAGCTCTAGCCAGATCCATCTGTGCTGAGACCAAGCCTGGTCTAGTATCAGGAAAAGTCTGCTACATCACAATGGGTAACATGCGCACAGTTGCAATTCACAAAGGGTCCTTCAGCAGCATTGCCTCCTCCCTGAAGGACCTTGACATTTGCAAGTGCATTTTTAAGTCTTCCTTTTTTTTTTCTTTTACTTAAAGGAACCATTACAGCATTCTCACAAATCCCTCTTAAGAAGGCAAAATATGAAGTAACTCCTCCATCCTGCCAGCTGGTTTCCTAACCACTGGAGACACTTATTCAGTAGCTGGTTCAGTAGTCTAAAACATTAAAGAGAAGAATAGGCTCATGTATTTTTTTCCTTCTTGTTCACAATGCATTTTTAAACTCTCAGAATAGTTGTAAAAATCCAATTCACATTGCTTGGGTACTTATATATTCCATCATACACAAACCCATACATTAAAAAAAATAATCAAGGAAACAAAAAGATAAGGACACGATGCATCTAACACTTCTTTCTTAATAAACAAACATGATGAGCCAAATGTAAATCATAGTAGCTTCAGTGCTGATTCTCACCAGGTACGGATCCAGCCTGTTATTCTTATAAAGAAATACCTATTTCATTACAACAACTAAGTCCTCAACTTTAACTGTTACTGTCGTCTTGATTTTGGGACCCCATTTCTAAGAGACACCCTTAGATGTGATATATTTTCAAATATTATTTGAACAGTACTACAATGGTATCTAGAGTTCCCAATCAAGATCAAAGCTAATGAACATATTCATAAAATACGTATTTTCTGTTTCTTGAGAATAATGTTGTATGTATAGTCTGACAAAAAACTGTATAACTTTATTGCTTTATGATAAAATCATGTACATCTGTGGACTTGCTTTCAAAGCTGATCAATACAGGTAATCAATGTGAATATCATTGAGTATTGGTAGCTGCCAGAGAGTTAAGATTAAAGGTAACTTCCTATTATTCTTATGAAGACAGAATGACTTTATATGCACTTTCCATACCTACCTACCACAATGCCATATATTGTATTTTCCCATTTGATTTAGAATTATGGATTGACTTTTGCAGGTATAAAAAAGATATACCTTTGAAGGCACCAAAGTAAATGAGACTGATGTTGGCTTTGTACCATTACTCTTTTCTGATGCTCTTTGTAAATTCCTTTTGAAAATACCAAACTATCAGGTGTTTTTACATACCTTGAATAGTTGCACTGGGTTTTTTTTGTAAAAATATTTCAATTTCCTTCATTTCTAGACTTTCAGTTTCAAAACCATGTAAAGACTGAAGGATTTGGACCCCTAATCATCTCCCCTCCAGACATGCAACTGTCTACAGAGGACAAGTGTATCTGCTCCATGCTTTCTGTTCATACTACTTTACCATCCTCCTGCACAGATTACAGAACATCCTCCAGCATAGATTACAGAACAGGGCTGGGCAAGATGCAGCCCAGGGGCTGGATCCGGCCTGCCTACCATTTTGATCCACCCTGACTGCTTTCTATTTATGTCTTGCTGCCCATGCCACCGAATTTCCCAGGCAGTGGCTCAGGTAGTAGGATCATATTAAAATGCCTCACAGCGCTGCCAGGGGCCAGAGATGTGAGCCTTTTAGGGTGCATCTACACTGCAGGGCTTAACTCGAAATAAGCTACAGAAATTGAGCTACGTCAATTGCGTACCTTATTTCAAAATAGCTTATTTTGAAATAGGGAGCATCTACACAGCACTTATTTTGAAATAGAGCACTCTTCCTCCAACTTCCCTTACTCCTCGTACAATGAGGGTTACAGAAGTTGGAGTAAGAAGTCCTCCAGCTTGACAGTATTTTGACACTATTTGAAAATAACTGCCTGCTGTGTAGACACGGACTAAGTTATTTCAGAATAGTGTTAGTTATTTCAAAATAGTGTTGCAGTGTAGACGCAAATAGCAGCAGCAATCCTAGCTGGCTGCCAAGCAATGCCGTAGTGACAGGGCTGGGAGCCATGAGCCCATTTCTGTGTTTTTAATTCAAAGCCTCTGTCCCCAGACAATTCCCAAGGAAGACTAGTCCTCAGCCCTGCCCCTTCTGCCCTATATCCTGCCCCTTCGGGAGGGCGGGGGGTGGAGCCAGACCATGACCACATAGCAAAATTCATTAAGTGGCCCCCCTGTGATAATTATTGCCCACCCGGTTATAGAAGTAGTTGAAATGTTATATCTAGATCTGCTGAGGGCTATGAAGTTGTTTGTGAAATATAATGAAAGTTTTAGGAAACCCCATGCTGCTGGCTGCCACCAGAATAGGGTTTTTTTCATTCTTGTTAGAGAAAAATTATAACCACCCACATGCGTGCTTAGAAGTAAGGAGACATTGCCTAATCTATTGAATACTAGCCAATTAGCCCATTATAAGACGGGATTTTCAGATTTCTCCTCCACGTCGGTTTTCTCTCCTGAGTCTCCGGTCTCTCGCTCCGTCTCTCTCTCTCTCTCTCTCTCTCCTCCTCCTACTGCCTCCGCCTCTCTCTCTCTCAGCTCTCCTCCGCCTCCTGCCTCTCTTTCTGTCTCTCTCTTTCTCTTCTCCTCCCCCTCCTGCCTCTCACTCGGGGGACCGCGAGCCCAAATGGCCATTTGGGCTCCGCACTCCCCGTGCTGCATGGGGGGCACGGGGCCCAAACAGTTGCTTGCGCCACTTGCTCCCATGCAGCGGCCTGGCTGAGCAGTGCAGAAGTCAGCTGAGCGCCACGGTGGGAGGCAAAGGGGGCCGGGGCGGTGACGTTCACGGCCAGGGGGCGGGGCCTGGAGCCGCTGTCACGCTGCACATCACCGCCCCGCCCCCCCTTTGCCTCCCGCTGTGGCGCCTGGCTCACTTCCGCACCACTCAGCCAGGCCGCCACGGGGAGCAAGCGTCCGTTTGGGCTCCCCGTGGTGGCCCGGCTGAGTGGCACAGAAGTCAGCCGAGCGCCATGGCAGGAGGCGAAGGGGAGTGGGACGGTGACGTACACGGCCAGGCCCCGTGCCCTGGCCATGTACGTCACTGCCCTGCCCCTCTTCCCCTCCCGCCGTGGCGCTTGGCTGACTTCTGCACCACTCAGCCGGGCCACTGCGGGGAGCAAGCAGCCGTTTGGGCCCCGCACTTCCCATGCAGCATGGGCCGCCCAGAGCGAACAGCCAGCATTTCAGGCAACAGCACCGCCCAGAGGGAACAGCCAGCATTTCA
The DNA here is from genome assembly GCA_019425775.1 of Rafetus swinhoei. NCBI lineage: Eukaryota > Metazoa > Chordata > Testudines > Trionychidae > Rafetus > Rafetus swinhoei. The sequence continues at coordinate 48,200,205 of CM033449.1, forward strand.
AGGCAACAGAGCCGCCCAGAGGGAACAGACAGCATTTCAGCGTTACAGACACTCAGACATTGGGCTACTATATATTGAATATATATTGATTATATTATTACTTACAAATTCTCAGTTAACACTCTGATCTCAATGTTATTAGAAATCCTGGTTAATTGGAAACCCCTATTTGCATGGTTCAAACACTTACACTTCAGAAAAATGTTCTATATTGGTAATAGTCTTATTAACTCAGTTAACAAAGTTACAAACAGTCCAACCCAGCAAGGTAGGTAGAGGGTATACAGAAAGAGCTGAGCATCCATATACTCTCACCATCCCTTGCAGAGCAACATGAAGTGTTAGTTATCCTCTTCTGTCTCTCAATCTAGGCATCTCCTAAGGCACAGCAGCTGGGACACAGCTTTTATGTGTTATACTGACACCACCATGCCTAATGCACATTCAGAATCAGCCCTTTTGTCTTATTTGCAGCTCCTCACCTCATGAATGTCAGGGTGTCTTTCTCCTGTAGGTAATCAATCCTTTTACCTCATAATTTTTAGCATATAGATCAATTAGTTAAGATGACACTTTTGAGGTCAGACATCTACAGATGTTCCTAACTTAAAATATCCCAAGCTGATATAAACTAGCATTTTGTCATTATCTGTAAGCAATTTAATCAGTACAGCATTTTATCTTGTGATATTTTATGATCCAAGGCTACTCCTGGTTAGCGTCTTATGGGATGGTTTTTGGGACCTTGTGCCTTGATTAGTTTAGCTAAGTTGTTTTACAGTCCTTGAGGCTTGTAGGCCCATTGCATTACTACCTTACCTAATACCTATGCCTTACCTAAGAAATACATACAGCTATAGAGTTATGGTTCTCCAATAGGGGTCTAAAGACCTCTGAGGATCCTTATAGACTGCACAGGGTGTCTGCAAAATATTAAGAAAAAAATGTCCTTATGTCTGCATTGCCTAATAATTAAAACCAGCAAATCTACTATTTCTGTTCACATAACATATCCCATGATGCATGAATATCATACTACTCACAATGTACAAGCATCAATGTAAAACAAAATCTCACTGCTTTGTGCCAGCAAATCAGGAGTGTCATCCATTGATGACAGATGTCTTTGTCCTGTGGCAATGGAATACATCTTTATAGTGTATGAGTAAATGAGATTGAAATGGGATGCTTTTAAAATGTCCCCATACTAGTACTCCTAGTTGGGGTGAAGCCATAGATGATACAAAGTCAAATATAAGAAACAAATGAAGAACAGAAAGTTTGACAAGCCCCCATACCACTTTTTAAAGACACAGTTAGGAGAATTGAAGAGCTCTTAAATGATGCAAAATGCCAAGTAACTGAAACGCTACATACATGTAAACCATTTGCAATTCAGCTTCATCCCACAACATTCCGAGAATACAAAAATTGATGGAGTGGTAAATAGAAGGGGACAGGTCACTGAGTGATCTGGATCACTTGGTGAGTTGTCCACAAGTAAAAAAATATTCACTTTCATATAGTTAAAGGTGGACATCTATGAACAAAGAATGTTGGCCTTCATTACAACATAGGGGGATGCTATACTGAGAAACAATACCACTGAAACATTTGAGGGTCCTTGTAGATATTATATACGTGCCAACTTTTTCTCTACCTGGGGGGTACTTGACGCCTCCATCTCAGGCCCAACACTCCCCCAAGGCCCACCCGATCTCTTCCCACTCTTTTTTTCTCAAATATCTTCTCTAGGAAGTATTTAGAGGAATTTCTATGGCCTGTGTTATAAAGAGAGTTAGATTAGATCAGGGGTGGAGAACCTCTGGCCTGGGGGCTGGATGAGGCCCCCTGTCATGCCTGGATACAGCCCCCCAGGCTCAGGGCTCCCCTTCCCCGCATTGGGGAGTCTGTGTTGGCTCTCCAGCCCTCCTGCTGCCCCACCAAGGTGCGGGAGCACACAAAATCTACTAGGGTGGGCCCTCCCTAAGCTCTCGTGTGCAAGGAGAAGTGGGTAGTTTCTCCTTCTCAATCAGGAGCCACATGAGTGAGGGTTTTTTGAGTGCAACCCTTGACTAATTTTTCTGTGGGTCAGTGGCCCCCAACCCAAAAAAGGTTCCCCACCCCTGGATTAGATTATTATAATGGTCCCTTCTGGCCTTGTAATTTATGAATCATACCCCCTGTCATAATCAGGAGTGCTGATCAGCACTCAGTGGCTAAGGGGTTAACTAATGTCTTCTAGCCAAGGTATTGGGTGCTCAGCCAATAAGAAATCAGGTAGGAATTTCAAACTGGGACAAAGGGGTTTTTCTCTCTTCTTTGTTTGAGACTCAGAGCAGATCTCTTCCGCAACAAGCTTCTTGCGCAAAAACCCTGCAGTGTAGACAAAGCCTTTGAGCTAAAAGCCAGCAGGTTCTCAGCCTGTGCTGTAGAAGTCTTATCTGTTGCTGTGGTATAGGTGCTACTTCATGGGACAGTGAACCACACTAGGGCTACGGCTATGGCTACACTGTAGCCTTCTTGCGGCGGAAAAGTTTATGCAAATGAAGCGTGGCTTGGAATATCACCACGCTTCATTTGCATAATTAATTATCATCCGCTTTTGTGCAAGAGGCTTTTGAGCAAAAAGGAGCTGTGTAGATGGCTCCTTTTTGCGCAAAAACCCCCACTTGCACAAGAGCGGATGATAATTAATTATGCAAATGAAGCGTGGCTCTTGAGCAAGAGGGGGTTTTTGCTCAAAAATGAGCCGTCTACACAGCTCCTTTTTTGCACAAAAGCCTCTTGTGCAAAAGCAGATGCTAATTAATTATGCAAATGAAGCATAGCGCTATTCCATGCCGCGCTTCATTTGCATAAGCTTTTCTGCAAGAAGGCCACAGTGTAGCCATAGCCTAGGTGTGTGGCTTACACTTACACTAGGCTCAAGTAGCTCATTAGCTCTAGGGAAGCAACAACTTTTAGGCAGGTTGATGAATGTTGCCTGGTGGCAGGCACTGTTAGGAGTTAGGTGCCTAGGACTAGGAAGCAGCATAGTGTGTCAGTTTAGAAAATGTCAGTAGCTCTCTGAATGGTGGAGTTAGGAACCCAAGTGCCTTTGAAGATCTGGGCCAGAGAGATAAAGTGATTTGCCATGGCCACACCTGAAGCGGCAGATCAGGAAAACATAATAAGGACGTAATGTCCAAATCTAATGCACTAACCCCTGAACCATCCTTTCTCTGTAAAGCACTCTTGTGTACATAATAAGATAGTTTTCAGATATATTTACCTTTATTGTAATAAATGCCAGCAGCATATATATATATAGTAACATTAAAAATACAGAGGTCTCAACAAATGTTTTAAATTCATATCAAATCCTAGATTTTAGGTATGTCAGACTTCTGTTTTTTCCTCTCTGAATTCCTGATTTAATACAAATAGAATCAGAGATGAATGTTTCCATTTCCCAGGGCCTTTATCTAGGTGCTGACAAACCTCTGGTGTGAACTGCAAGCAATCAGAAGTTTTACAGGCTAATATTTCTAAATAAAACTAAATTCACAGTTTATGCAATGGACAGCGTGTAACTGGCATGAATATGCCTCCCACCAAGGAGCCTTTTCCCTGGTTAATGATACATAAGCAATGCAATATTGCCCAGGGTTCTAACAGTTTCCAGGTTTGACTGAACAGATTGTAGGGACTCTGTTCCCTTAATTAGCTGGAGCTGTCAAAACAGTGGTGGGAGGGCTTAGGAAGCAGAGTTATAATCCTACCCATTTTATGTTAATATGTCTCTGCCCATTAATTAAGAGCTCACATTAACCATCTGATTTTTAACAATATATTCACAAATTGTGCAAACAATATATATACAACTAATTGGCATTTCACAGTTATCCAGTTTGTTGTCTAATCACAGTTGTACCTGCATATAGATAACAGATTTGCACCACTCTTCTAAAGGAAAGCTGCATTCCTCTCTTCTTTCCAATTGGCTGTGTATTTATATTTTCACCTGAGAGTCAGGCAATTAGGTACCAAGTGTCATTCCTCAGTCTGTGGGAGAGGATATTTTTCACATTGTATAATTATGGGAAGCAGCGTGCAGTTGTAATCAACTGATTTGATAAGAGGACTAAATGTACAGCTTTTCCTATGGCAACTGGAAATTTTTCCACAAAGTACATTGCTATATACTAGAGCATGGTACATAGTACAGTATAGGTTCCTAAAATGTGTGAGGGCTTCTGAGTCATGGGATAACCATTCTAATGGTGAAAGGTAACAGGCAAATGCATCTCTAAGGATGAAAGATGCTTTGAAACTGTGACCCATAAACACCCTGCAATCAGGAGAGTGCTTTATTCTTGATGCAATTCAACACAAGAAGAAAAGTTTGCTCTGACAAAGGCTGTCTCAGATTTACTTACGAAAATGAGATGAAACATGAGAAGTGAACACAAGTTCCTGAGCTACATGAGTTCGAAAGTGAGAGACACAGACTAAGAAAAGGAGACTTCAGCTGCAAACAGTTTATGCTAGATTCATTTCCAATGGCTCTTGGAGGGCAAAAAATGAATATGCACCTTTTCTACACGGGCAAATCTGTCTGGAGAGCTGTGATCTACAGAATGAGAATCTCTCTCTTTCTTATATTATACTTTGAAAATAGATTAATATATTTAATACAATTTTATCACTAGGTCTCAACCAGCTGGTTGTGGGCTACGAAATCCCTATGGACTATTTATACAGAGTTCACTTTATTTCAATCTCTTTTTGGAAAATACATTAATGGGAATGATCACTTCATATCAGAATTCTGGATCCTGAGAGCTGTACCATATAGTCACAACAAAACCACAACCCAAAGCCAGAAAAGTGTATTTGATCATTTGTTTTGAATCCAAACACAATCTGGATTCAAAGCTGGGCTAAGGTTTGGTGTTTTGTCCCAAAGTTGCCCTTTTTCTTCCCAGGCCCTGGAACTAACCTTCAAGAAACAGCACATTCCTTCAGTATTCCCTGTAAACTGTATTCTTGTATGCCTGCTTAAGATAAATTAAAATGCTGCCCAGCTGATTAGCAGAGCCCACAGCTAGGGGTTTTTTTATTTGCAAATGTGTCAGTGCACATAAAAATTTATTCTGCACATGAATGAAAAACACTCACACATGACTGGAAAATATTAGTGGGATCATTGTGTTCCTTTGCTCTTCTTTTGCTGAGCAGAGTTTTTTATTCTTGATTTTGTTAGACACGCATCAGTGTGGCAGCATGCAACAAGTTACTGAGTACCTGGTATCCCTTTCCACATGCAAGACTTGAACCAATATAAATTATCAGGGCAGTGCCACTACAGATGCATGCTCAAGTCCCAAGACTGCTGAAACAACCAACAGCAATGGATGCAAGTAATCAGCATTGACCAAGAGTTCACCTGATTTATTCAGATCATGTGGGTAAAATCCTATTGAAGGGAGAGGGAATAGTAGTTTGTATCTCTCCAGCACCGCTTTGGAGTGAGGGGGCACCTCCTGTCTTAGATATCCTTCTCTCAGCAATAAGACTCATCTAGGTCCCAGACTTGGAGTAGAGTCCTCCAGATGCACTACTTACAGAGCCAGCCCCTGATCTGGGGTTGTGGAGTTTAAAAGTAGCCCAGAAACAAATAGCAAAACACCTTCATATCCCATAAAAAAAGGGACAGGCCCTTCCAGTCCCACACCAGGTAAAGGCCTATAATTAGTCTCCCTCCTCCCCTTTTTTTTCAAAATAGCATGAATCAAAATGAGTAAGAAAGCATAAAACAAAAAGGGGCAGGCAGGCCAGACTTCCTGAGTTGTACTGCGACCTAACAAATGAGGTTGCAACACCATTTATGTTTGGCTCACCTACCTCCTCTACTCGGACCGGTGTCAGGGAGAGAGCAAACAAGCCAAACCTGAACATATGTCAGGCCTAATGACCACAGTGGTAAGCCAGGCTCAACCTCGTGGGACAGTAGCCACCACTGCAGGATGGACTCAGTCTCCAGCCCTCAAACCACCCTCAGGCTTCCCATCCTCACTGAAAAAAGTGTGGTTTATTTCATATATATATACAGGCCTATGGGACCAAGGGGAATGAAATTAAATAACTAAATCCCCCAAACAAAATTATATAAAATATATAAAGAATCTGACTGGGCTTTGCCACTAGCCCTTGGGAGGAAGGTCAAGGCTCCTTATCCTTTGGATAATCAAGCCACCATGGCCAAGTCTCACGGCTCTGAAAAAAAAAAGGTGAAGAAAAGCTGGTCCCTCTGTTTTCTCAAAGCACTCAGGCTGCTGATGTTCTTATGTAGTTTTGCCATTAGACAGCCCATGCCCTGGGGCTCAAGAGCTCTGTGAAGTACTTCTGTTTGCTGCTGAGTGCCACCTAGCAACAGCTGGAGTTGTTCCTTTGAAAGAGCTGCCATTCTCCTTCCAGGACTGAAAAGATAATATAGGTGCTAAGGTGCAGCAGGACTGGGCTGATTGAGCGCAGAGCAGCTCTTTCACCCCTTCTAGCCTGGGGAAAGGAGGTGCCCTGACAGAAGGGAAATTTGGGGAAATATTTCCCCTATTTTTTGTCAAAGTGTTGAAAAGTTTCCATCAGCTCTAGTTCTGAGTATGCCCATAAGCAAACGAGGTATTGCGCAGTGGCCACTAGCATTTTGGAAAAAGTTAAACATTATGCTCTAAGTGCCCTCCTTTGCTTCTAAAATCTGACTGGGACCACTCTGCTCAGCTGGCGAGCCCTCCCCATTGCTCACAGAGTCTTCAGGTGGCACTGGGTAGCCACAGCATCTCTTTTGATTTGTATCTTCAGAGAACGGTGATTTTATCACCACTTTGGACAAAGGTCTCCTCAGTTGGGAAGATGGCATCAGACAGTTTGAAGCCCAAAAAGCATTCGCTGGGCAGGGAACCAACTCACACTTGATAACAGCAAACATTTTGGAATAGTGATAGAAATGTAGCCGTGTTAGTCTGTTGTAGCTGAAACAAAAAACAGGACTATGTAGCACTTTAAAGACTAACAAGATGGTTTATTAGGTGATGAGTTGGGTCTGGCCTACGAAACTCATCACCTAATAAACCATCTTGTTAGTCTTTAAAGTGCTACATAGTCCTGTTTTTTATTTTGGAATAGCTTTGAGTTTCATTGAAGAATCAGCGTAATGGACAGAGATATAAATGCATCCTAGCTAATAGCATTTCTCAGGTAAGTGGTTTCCCTTTAGATTTGTTGTTATGCAAATAGTCTAGCTGAGTGCTTGAGTCTCAAGCAAAAATACATAGGAAAGTACGGGTCTCATTTTATTCCACAGCATATGTCCCATGACATAGTACCTGACACATACTTTGTATATTTGATCATTTATTTTTGATACCACTATATTTCTTTAGACACCTATTCAAAAGCTTACCTAGCAATGCAGCCTTACTAGATTTCTTAGTACTGGTTGTTACATCAATCATGAATTATTAGATCCCATTTCTGTCTTCCACATGCTCTTCGCAAATGTAAAAGAAAGAAATTAAGGTACTGTCCTTAGGAATACTTCCAGGCAGAGTCTAGCATAGTGAAAGCAAAATTCATCTCCACTCAGAACCTGTATATATCATTATATGCAATATTTTTTTTAAAAAAAGTGGTTTAGTTAATACACTACAGTAGCCAAGCAAATAGCCATTCATTTATCTGCCCTTATTTTTATTTGTTAAAGTCATTCTGCAAATCATAATATATACACAATATCAGGAGCATTCATTTTCCCTTTCAATTGCATTGGTTTGGATGCCGCCTTATTTGGTGTGCAAGTACTTTCAAGCAGACTTCGAAAGAACTACTAGTGGAGGAACATTAAAAAACCTCTATAAACAGAAAAAATTCTATGCATTGCTGATGAAGTTGTGCCAAATATAGATACCAATATTCACTTTGAATAGTGATAAATCATGGCAACCACTGTACCATGGACTCAATTGAGCAATGTCCCATTTAATTTTCAATACAAACAAGCAAAAGTATTGGGCACACAATATTTACATCCCACATCAGTAAACTTGCTATTCACTTCATCAGGAGTCAGTATTGACTTATTGCATGTTTTTTAAGATTCCATTTATGGTATAAAAGTAAACTTACTTAAGATGTGTAGTCCCCTCAAAGAGTGAATTTCTTTCTAGAAAATAAATTTTAAAAACAACAAATAGTCTGGTAGCACTTTAAAGACGAACAAAACATATAGATGGTATCATGAGCTTTCCTGGGCACAGCCAACTTCTTCAGATGATCTTCAGATGATCTGAAGAAGTGGGCTGTGCCCACAGAAGCTCATGATACCATCTACATGTACTGTTCATCTTTAAAATGCTACCAGACTATTTGTTGTTTTTTACGTTTTTCCTGTACAGACTAACTTGGCTACCCCTCTGAAGTTTCTAGAAAATGGTAGTCTATTTTTAAAGGATTTAATCCATTTTTTCTTTACTCTATTTTTTTTAAATTGCAGCCCAGGATTTAAAGTTCACTGTTTTTATTTTCAATGACTGACATTTTTGAAACTTTAAATGTTTTGGAGCTTAGTGTTTTACTACTATCTATTCCTATAGTGAACTACCTGCAATATTTTTGTCAAGGCTATCTGTGTTCAGGGTTTGACTGTGTACTTTTGTCTTTCATCTTAATGATAAGACAGCAGGAAAGAATTAATCATATTCTAAAAGGACTTTGCTTTTTCTGAGTCCAGTTTTCATTTCTTTGAGCTGTCCAACTCCAACAGAGATTATTTTGTCTGTCTGAGATTGCTGAATTTCCTTCCATTCAATGTTTCCAGAGCCTGATATTAATTTTGATACCAGTCAGAGCAGTAGCAGTTTTATGTAGAAGTCTGACTACCATTCCATCAGCTATGTGTATATTAAAAGCCTTCTGAAAGAGAGTGAGCACGAAACCCTGGTCTACACTGAGGAGTTATTGCCCTTATTTCAAAATAATACGTGGGCATCCACACTACCCTGCCCGTTATTTTGAAATAACAGTCTGGTATTTCGAAATCTGTGCTCCTGCTTTCCTTGGGGAATAAGCTTATTTCAAAACAGTTATTTCAGGAGTTATTTCAAATTTGGTTATTTCGAAATAATTTCCTAGTATAGACATGCCTTAGAAAGCTCATGATGGTGTTGGTATTCCTGCCAGGTACATCACTACACAGAATGGCTAGGCTGACGCTCCTGGGGGTTACCTCCTCATTGATGCTGAAATGCATACTGGCCATCTCATCATGGCTGTGGTGGTCACAGCAGGGAATAAGCTTTGTGGCCCTACATGGCATCAGGCAGAGAACATATTCTTCATGGGAAGAAAATAAGACCCTGATAGATAAAAAAAGGAATGTTTAATCTTTACCACATTTTTCTGTTTGGGTTGTTTACTTACAGTTTTTAAGAACCTGGGTGATTTACCCCATATGTCAACTTGGTACATAAATAGCAAAGCTTTTAAAGGCAAAATTTGATTCATGTCTCAAAAAACCCAAAATGTTTGAGCTGAAGGGTTTTGTAAAAGGCTTAAAATAAGGTGCTGTGGTTTATACCTGCGTGGCCAAACACACATAAGAACGGCCATACTGGATCAGACCAAAGGTCCACCTAGCCCAGGATCCTGTCTACCGACAGTGGCCAATACCAGATGCCCAGAAGGAGGGAACATAACAGGTAATCTTCATGTGATCCCTCTCCTGTCATCCCTTTCCAGACAAACAGAGGCTACGGACACCATTCCTACCAGTCCTGGCTAATAGCCATTGATAGAGCTAACCTCCATAAATCTATCTAACTCTTTTTTGAACCCTGTTAAAGTCCTAGTCTTCACAACATCCTCTGGCAAGGAGTTCCAAAGGTTGGCTGTGTGCTGAGTGAAGAAAAACTTCTTTTTGTTTGTTTTAAACTTGCTGCCTATTAATTTCATTTGGTGACCCCTAGTGCTTATATTGTGCAAATAAGTAAATAACTTTTCCTTATTCACTTTTTCCACACCAGAGTGAATTATAAATTCATCTACTGCTTTCGCAGAGCTGTGCAGCAGTATTCACTTTCCTACTGGACCTGGAGGGTGAGTGGCATGGTGGGTTCCAGCTCCACGGCCGCCACGCAACCCAGTGGAGCCATGTGGCAGGTGGCTGCACCGTGTACCTGGGACAGCCTCCCCTTGGCCCTGGTTCCAGCTCCGGCACCTGGGGCTGCATAGTTGGTTGCTGCTTAGGTGGCTGGGGCCACATTGTGGGAGCAGCCAGAAAGTCAGCACATGGCCCAGGCCTCAGCTCCAGCCCTGAGGAAGAGCTGGAGCTAAGGCCAGGGCTCCATGGTGGTTGCTTCCACGGCAGGCCAGAGGTGGCCGCTGGAGCCTAGACTACAGTGCAGCTTCTCCTGGGGCCAGGCCCGTGGAGCAGGGGAGAAAGATAATTCTGTCCATTTTGTTTTGTTGCTTTTTTATAAATATTGTTTAATTATTCATATAATGCTTGCATGCTAATGTATGACTGTAATGCATTCTAATACACCTTGTCACTGTGACTTCCTGTGGGAAGCATACATATATCTGGCCAATGAACACAGAGCTGTGTGGGGAGGGGAGAAAAGGGGCGGGATTAAAGACACAAGACTGTTGTTAATCCGAGCACCAGTGTGTGTGCACCAGTAACACACCTGCTTTGCTGCGGGCTAGGAATTCATATGCTTTTCCGCCATGAATGTTTCCAAGGCAGAAATGGAATAAAGCTAGTTATGGGGGTGGTGGGCAGTGCTGCCCCCTGCTGGAAGGGACTGGGTTAGTGTGAGGTTGGGCATAGGGCATAGGACCTGGTACCATTGGATCCATGCTGGAGAAAGAGAAGAGGTGGTAATTGGTGCCATGCTAGTCACACAACGTTGTGCCATAGGCACCACTGGAGTGCCACAGCAAGGGACCAGGGGCCCATGATGCCAGACACTATAGACCCACAACAAAAAGCCAGCCCTGCCACAAAGAGTTGCCAATCAAAATATTCCCATGTCCCCGCTCCTTCCACAGTAGGACAGGTGCTGGTAGAAAGGTTGGACCAGTGGTTAGGGTACCACCATTGGTCTCTGCAGACAGTGGTATGGGGGTGACTTATTTAGCTGCTCTGTGCCTCAGTTTCCCCTCTATACAGTTGTGAGGCCATATGCCTTAGCAATTGTGAGGTGGTCAGATATAGAGTGAAGGAGGGAGGTGCGAGTTCCTTGGTAGGCAGACTGCATGTGTCCCAGTGAGGCTGGAGGAGTGCCATTAACACAGGCCTTGTAAACCTGAGCTCTGATGCCTTTGGGAAAGAGTCACACTTCCCTTGATTGGTGCAGCTTCTCCCTCAGCTGGCTGTGTCTCTCTTTCTATGTGCTCCTCACACTGGACCCAGCCAAGCCCTTGGGTCTACCTCATGCCATGTTTCTGGTCTGCCTCCTATGGCCCCAGGGGAAGGGGGAAGCAGAGAATAGCTGCAGCACAATGTTAATTATCCTTTGTTTTAGTATTCTTTCTTCCATAACATATACATCTAAGATATTTGTTAGTAACTGGGAGGTGCAATGGGGCCACACATCCGAACAAGCATTCATGACCTCAATATTGGTGCACAAGACAAAACTCACTCCACTCCTGGATAGAAAATCTTAGTTCATACCCAACTTCAGTACACACACCAGCTGTGCTAATGTCATCAGTAATGTGGGCAAGCAAACAAAGCTTGTGCTAACTTCATACTCCTTGGTTACCAGGGAGAGGATAATATTAGTTTAATTAAAAGGGGGGGGGAGGTCAAAACGTGAGGGGAGAAAAAAGCATTTTTAGCATCTCCTGGGATACATCAAATTATAGAAATAAAAAGCTTTAAGAAATCTTGGCAGTGCTCCTTTAACGTCTTACTTTTTTAAAACTTCAGTTCTTTTTACTGACTGAAAAGGAGGTAGCAAATCTTCAAAAGGGTCCTCGTTGTTTTAAGATGCTTTTGTACCACCCTAGCTATTGTTTTGTGTGACCATTTTGATTCAGGGGAAAAAAATCACTATCAGGTGGATTTAATCAGCCTGAACACCTCAGGAATATGCTTTGGGCTCTGGCTGAATTGAAAAGGCCACTTATCTTTTCAAGTACTCTGTCTGAGCCTTTATAGCCTGAATACCCTTCATCCCTCCTGCAGCAGCTGTACTAGACCTCAAAAGTCCTTCTGCAAAGAATGTCCCTGACTAGGAGCTCCTCCTATTTTAAGTTGTCTGGGCTACCTATATACCTTCTTATTCCTCCAGGTCATATATAGCTTAATCTAAAGTGAAATAAGTGTCAGGCTGTACAACTGCTTTAAACAAGTGGCACTTTTCAGAGCAGCCTGCTAAGTAAAAATGGTAAACAAATATTCAGCGCGTTGCAGCAATCAGGTTGCTCTGCAATCTGGCCTTTCCTTTGCAATGTTTTCCAAACGGCAGCAATTCTGCCTTTCATGTTTTAATAATATTAACAACTCTTAATGCCAGATGGTTGTGATTTTTAAATGGTAAATAATCAGTTTCATGAAAAGGCATCCTGGATTCAAAACAAGACAACTTAACAGGCTCCTGTAAGGACAGCAAAAACAAGATTGACAGAATACCTAAACAGCATAGATATTTTTCCTTGCAAAGGGCAAATATTAGTGTTAATTGAGTGGTATAGCAACATTATTTAACTAACAATAGGTTTGCTTCCCTTAACCATGGTATTCTTGCTTCCCAGCTCAGGGAGTTGCATATCGAGGAGTGATATGAATCAGCCAAGAATGCTGCACCAAGAGTTGCCTCTAGAGTTTGAGAGTTTTACTAGTAGCACATACAATTTCTTGCTGATTGAGGTCTATGAAGATGAATTATACTGTAATCAAGGGAACTGATGGCTCACATGAGATAGAGCTGCAGAAGAAAACCTTTAGACTGCATGTCTTGTTGATGAAGAAAGAGGACTGGGTTTCTGTAGTACTTTTGAATTAGATATTTGTTCTCTAAGGAGTTTTATTTTTAATTTAAAGGTTTTGTAAGATTGCCTTGCCAATGAAAACAGCCAATGGTAGTATACAAATTCTCTCCTGACCCAGATGCTCTAAATGAGCCCATCTGTCCTCACCACCCAAAGTTTGATTGAATGCTCAATTCAGAAGTTGAAACCATGTTCTTCTGCAGCCTTATGTGAGCCAGATTTCTTGGGAGATTTCCCAGTACCCCTTGGTTTCCACTGAGGAGGAAGTATTATTGGTATAGTTTAGGAAAAGAAACCCCCTTTGGTTCTTCTGCTTTTGTTCTTAACCCAGGTACTGCACAGTCAGACCAAAGTTAGAAGAAAGTTTATTTGGAACCCCCCAAATACAGTCATTCAGTTAACTTCTGAGCAAAGGTTTGGCTCAGTTTATTGAATCTGAACAGGTTTTCCCCAACCCCAGTACTAACTGGCCTCCACCCAAGTCAGTGGACTATCCTAATTTACACCAGTCAAGGATCTGGCACACGTCCCGCTCAGTGCTTCTATGCTTGTAATTAATGGTGTAGATATAATGTTCCTGTATCATTGCTAGGACTAAACCAATGCCTGTAGGCCCATCCCTGAGCAGGAATAGTTGCAGCACCAAAGTGCCTCAGAGACTGCGCAGTAAGGTCTTTCATAAAAGCTGGAGCCATAGTGTTTATTAATATCATTGTGAAATGTGTGTGCAAATACCATGTGCATGCATAGTGCTTAAAGTCTGAATCACAGCAGCGTTGATAAAATAGGTCTTTGCCAGATAAAGAATATATATTTACCTGTTTGCCTCAGTATTGTAAGCAAACACAGTGGAAGCCCTATTTATATATAAAATCAGCATAGTCACCCTGCTGCTGTATAAGCTTGGGGGGGACATCCTGACTCTGGAGAAAAATCATGAATTTTAGGGTTTACAAGGAATAGGCAAAAGCGACATAGACATGCATCTGACGAAGTGGGTCTTTGCCCACGAAAGCTTATGCTCCAATAAATCTGTTAGTCTATAAGGTGCCACAGGACTCCTCATCAGTTTTGCAGATTCAGACTAACACGGCTAACCCTCTGATACTTGACACCATGCAAGGCATAGGCAAAAAGCCACCCATTTATCCTGCACCCGAGGAAATAGAAAGCATGTTTATATTCTTGGAAGTGCAAGCATAGGACTGCTTCAGACAGATTGTTAGCCTGTTAAAGTTTAATTTCAAGAATACAGGTTATAAAATTGCTTATATATAACTTTTCTCTTTTTCTTGCTCATTGTCGCTTAAGTTCTTGATCTTTGGCAATAGACTTATGATTGTTTTAGCTATACCACAGCACTGAGTTATATTTATTGTAGAAGCAGCTGAACTTAAGATAAAGAACATAATCACAGACTATTAGTATTGGAAGAGAACTCAGGAGGTCCAACCCCCTGCTCAAAGCCGAACCAATCCCAAATAAATAATTACACCCAGGGCTTTGTCAGGCCAGGCCTTAAAAAACCTCTCGGGATGGAGATTCCACCACCACCCTAGGTAACCCATTCCAGTGCTTCACCACCCTCCTAGAGAAATAGTTTTCCAAATATCTAACTTAGACCTCCCACACTGCAACTTAAGACCTTTGCTTCTCGTTTTATCTCCTATGGTTTGTCTACACTGCAGAGCTTTTCTGGGATATTGGAAGTATCCTGGAAAAGCTATGTCGTGTCTAAGGAACGCGTCCACTTTTTAAGGAGAGTTTTCAAAAAAGCAGACGTGTCCTTTTAGTGTCCCTGCATTCCTCATTGCATGAGGAAGTAGGGATGTTCCAAAAGAGGAGGTTTTTCCAAAATTTGGCCCCGTGTAGATGGGTCAAATTTTGGAAAAGCCTCTTCTGAAAAAAAGCGAAAAAAGATACACAAACTGCGGTTCGCAATTTGCGTTTCTTTTTCTGACTTTTCTTTGTAGTCTAAACATAGCTCTAGTCCTGTCATCTGCACCGCTGAGTTCCATCCTCTGTGGAACTCTTGTCCTCTTTCAGGTAATTGAAGGCTACTATCAAATCCCCTCTCATTCTTTTCTTCTGCAGACAAAGCCCAATTCCCTCATAAATCATGTGTCCAAGCCCCCTAATAATTTTTTTTGCCCTCCACTGGACTCTTTTCAATTTGTCCACATGCTTTCTGGTGGAGGGGAGGCAATATTCCAGATGTGGCCTCTCTGCATAGAGGGAAATAATCACTTCCCTAGATCAGCTGGCAAAAGCTGCAACTAATGCAGCCCAATATGCTGTTAGCCTTTTTGGCAACAAGGACACACTATTGACTCATCAAGTTTCATGTCTATTATACTCCCCAAGTGCTTTTCTGCAGAACTGCTGCTTAGCCTTGGTCCCTGGCCTATAGCAGTGCTTGGGACTCTTACATCCTAAGTACAGGACTCTGAACTTGTCCTTGTTGAACTTCATCAGATTTCTTTTGGCCCACTATTCCAATTTGTCTCGGTCAGTCTGGACCTTATCCCGACTCTCCACTGTATCTACCTCTCCCCCCAGCTTAGAGTCATTTGCAAAAATCACTGAGGGTGCAATCCATACCCACATCCAGGTCATTAAAGAAGATTTTGTACAAAATCAGCCCCAGGACCAACCCCTGAGACATTCCACTTGATACTTCCTGACAACTCAACATCAAGCTGTTGATCACTAACCTCTGAGCCTGACAATCTAGCCAGTTTTGTCCATTCATCCAATCCATACTTCTTTAACTTCCTGGCAAGAATACTGTGGGAGACTATATCAAAAGCTGTGCTAAAGTCAAGGTGTATCATGTCCACCTATATCAGCCAAGCTATGCATGCTGTTCACATGGTGACAGCAAACCTGGTATTTCTGAGAGTACTTATGACAGTTCTCATAAGTACTCTCTTTAGCAATGCTTCCAAAGGACTCAGTAAGTGGGGTACACTTAGCCCTGAGGCCATAGTCATTTCTTACCTTGCCTTGTGGGCTAACAGGCTGATGGCATCAGAGATAAAGGCAAGTCTCTCTCACTGGAGGCAGGCAGTTTGCTTCAGGGTGAGTACTCAAAGGAAGTGTCACAGGAGTAAAAACAACAAGGAGTCCTGTTGCACCTTAAAGACTAACAGATTTATTGGAGCATAAGATTTCATGAGCTGGAGTTCACATTGTCAGATGCATGAAGTGGAAACTTTAGTTTGGTAGGGGTTTATATACATTAAAAGATGTGAGTGTTGCATTACTATGCACAAGACCAGTGCTAACAAGGCCAATTCAATCCAGGTGGTTGTGGCCCACTTCCAACAGTTGATGAGAAAGTGAAAATACCAAAAGAGGGAAAATTACTTTTTGTAGTGTGCTAGTCACTCCCTGTCTCTATTCAAACCCAGTCTGATGCTGTAAAGTTTGCATATGAATTTCAGCTCTGCAGATTCAAGCTGCAGTTTGTTTTGGAAGGTTTTTTTGCAGACAAAAGGTACAAGATAACCACTGAGCAAAAGAAAGAATCTGGACCTATAAATTCAGCATGAGAGAGGAATTTTGCTAAGACAAAAGTAAAGTTTTTTCCTGTATCTTATTTTCTATACAATGAATTAAAGACTTTCATCCCCATGTCTCAAGCAATACCTGTTTTACATATGTACACGTTATGTGACACAGATTGCAACACACTCTCAATGAGATCAGAACTGCAAGTATTTTGGCAGCTAAGAAATGACTTTTTGTCTTTAGTGCATTGGAAACACAGGTGCCAATGTCCCAATGTACTTGTGAGTGCCTGACCCTGGCTTTGCCCCAGGTCCCACTCCACCTCTTTCCCCAAGGCCCTGCTTCATTCTGCTCCACCCCCACTTTCTGCCCCATTCAATCCCCTCTCCTGAGTATACCTGGCCCTTGTTTCTTCCATTCTCCTCTGGACCTCCCGCATGGAAAGAGCTGATCATGGCAAACAGGATGTGGGTGAACAGACAGGGAGGTGTTGATTGGCAGCACTTGCCAGCAAGTGGTGGGGTGGCACTGGTGGGGTGAAGGAGTTGATTTCCCATCATAGGTACCAGTTATGCAGATGCTCTGGGGCTGTAACCTCTGTGTGTGGAGGGAGATTAAATGGGGGAGCTGCAGCCCCCACTGGAAGCCAATGTTCCCTCTAATTTTTCCAACCATTTGCAGAATAAATTTTGTTATGTGCACCAAGGCATGTGAGGATGTGCATCACCAGTAGAAACACATGCTGCCAGCTGTGGGCTCATTTAGAGTAAAACTGGACTCTTTTATCCTCACAGTTGTCTTTTTCTTTTATGAGAGTTTGTCTGGTTTTATAGTCTAAGTCATGGGATCAGACTTTAACAGCAACCTGAGCCCATAACCAACTTCCTCTCCTTTCCTTAAGACAGACAGTTATCACCATAGTTACTGCCATTCAAAATAGTCTCAAATAATGAGTTTTTCCTTCTAATAGTTCTCTCCAGCTAACAGGCACAGGGAACAAGAGAGTGTGATGGGGTAGAATAGGAGTCAAGAGAAAGGTAGTTTATAGCTACAAGCAATGTTGCCTGAAGGAGAGAATGAATGGGAAGAGGACAGAGAGCCAGGTAAAGTTAATCAGTGACTATATGGCTCTGGGGATAGGTAATGGGCTAGAGAGCCTGTAGTTTCTCAGTTACCAATTCAAATCTAGGCCAGGCTGGTACATGATGACTGTTCTTTGGTCTGTGTGAAATTAGTTTGATGGTTGCAGTTCAGTTCCCAATGGACAGGCGATCAGAAAAACAGACATTGCAAATGGCACCTCAGCTAGCCACCACACAGAAGCCAAGGTCATAATGCAGCTGTATATTTAACTAGAGGTTGCCCCTCCCTAAACCCGGACTCTCTGGTTCAGCAACATCTGCAGTCTGGCACGACCTTCAACCTTTTACACTTTTTATAATAAATTAAATGCAATGTTCTCTCCCTTAAAAAAAAAACCTGACCCCTGACAGCTGTGCACCATTATACCTTATCTATATTTTAACAGTGCAGAACAGCTGCATTCATGGCCCCATCCATGCTTCTGACCTTGTTCCTAGCCACCAGCCACTCTGCCATCGGACCCCTGGCCTGCCCCCATTCCCAGCTGCTAGAGCTCTCTAGCAGACCCTGGATGTTGCCAGACCTGGCCTAGAAAGATCTTACATGTACTTCAAAAAACCCCAAACTGTAGAAGCTAGTTTGGGAAGTAAACTGCTTTCTAAATTACACTCTGATCTCATAGGTGCAGTATTGTGTGGTAGCACAGTTTTATTGAAGCGTACATGTAATAGAGCACATTGGCAATCCTAGGAAGGTAAAACTGAGCCTTAACATTATTATGTACCTCAATACAAACAAAATGAAACACACAGATTACGTTCTACAAACCAGGCGCTTTCCATCCCTCAACTCTGTACAAGCCTAGTGGAGAGGGGGCACATATTAGTAAGAACAACTGCTCAGGATGCAACTGGAGATTTGGGGATGCTCTGAATTGTGAATCAGCCCATAGGCAACTCTCAGAAGGTTCATATAATTTGTACCAAGTCCTGAAAAAGTCCACAGAGCAGCTCAGAATCCTGTACAGTAGTGACTTATATAAACACTTGCTGCCACTCCTTTGGGCTGTGCCTCTCTCTTGCCACAGGCTCATGAGATTAGGATTTGCTAGAGAGGTAGGAGTCCTCAGATCCCTGTCCCTCTGTCCCCCTCATACTATTTAGTAAATTTTACCTTCAGGGGCTTGTGTGGCAGGGCACTTACATCTCATCTTTATTAGAGGGACGTCCACCCTGAGCTGACTAACATTATTCTTGTAAATCAGTGTGAGAGGACCACTGGAGAATTATATTGGATACTTTCACCCACCTGGATTGAAAGTACTGCCTTCGCATTACTTCCTTTACCAGGAGAAGTAGGACTAAGCAGGATCTCAGAACACACTATCTACACCCACCCCTCCCTGAAGCTCAATGCATGACTCAGGTTGGCAGGATGGCCTAAGAAATTTTTTAAAAATCTGTCTGAATTGCTGGCTTTAAGATCTCTCATTATACTGAAGTGCTGCTTGCTATAATTAAAGTAGCAAACCAATATGCATGATCACACACTGTTTCGCAGCTTTTACAACCATTCATCTTTTAAGCTAAATATTTTTCAGTTTTCTGGGCTTTACCTCTGCTTGAAGGAAATTTTTAACATTTTGAGAGAAGTCATCAATTTGACAAAAACATTCTGTACTCTTCAAATAAAACTCGACATCTTTTGAACAGCACTACAACAAAAACCACCTAAAATTTAATGTAGGGCATGTATATCAACCCCACTGATGATTGGAGTCTGTCTGTCTTTGGGGGAAATAAAATTAATCCTATTGACAATTATCTGATCATGCTTAAAAAGTATCTGCTGAGATGCCAATAACATTGTTCCATCTAATACCAAACCATATTCTCTGTTTAGGGGCTACTGTTTTCCCTGAAATTCTTAAGTAACAGCAGCCTGCTGCTCTCAGGTAACTGGTGGACTGATGTGTGTCAGTAAAGCAAAATCCTCCTTCCTTCTCTGCTCCATTTCTCAGACAATAAAATAATATGGCAGGCATGAAAAACAACAAAAATTTAGAGAGAGTTTCTGGGTTTTAAGTTTTGTTGGCAGCTTCTACTGAATTCTGAAGTAAATTGGTGTTCCCATTTATAAAAGGACTGCATTTTTCATATCTGACAATGATTTGCCTCCATTTTTGAGTGTCCACCATGAGAAAGCTTAAAGGACCTGGCTTTCAGAGAGCCATTCCAGGGTAAACCAGTATGCATGCACATCTGCTCTGCAACAAGCACAAGCTTGCAAAAAGATATATGGATGAATACAGATAACAACTGCACTAAGGATGGGTATTCACCAATGCTAGCCCCTAGCTCCTCACTGGAAGTCTGAATTTCAAAATTTAAGTGCAGCCATTGAAATGCTAACCTTCAACCTTTTACACTTTTTATAATAAATTAAATGCAATGTTCTCTCCCCTAAAAAAATAAAGTGACCCCTGACAACTGTGCACCATTATACCTTATCTATATTTTAACAGTGCAGAACTTCATGTTGCATTAACACATTTGGTTGTGTTTCCTAGATTCTTCTTACTTCGTATACCACCTAATAGTGTACAGCTTCCTCCGAAAAATTATTCCAGTGCTCAGTAGCATAAGAAAATATGCCACAAACACATACCAAAATGTTAGGTCAGAGATTGATCTACTTGTAAAGGTTGTAAACCCTCCCATCCATCCTAAAGAAAAATAAATGTCTCTCTCATTTTCTAATTTTCCTTTATACTATACTCACTATGGTTCAAATATGCCTGGGTTGGACATAATTTTGTTTGTTTACTGGCTCTGAATTCTAACAGCATGGTCACTACCTTTAATAATGTTGTCAAATATTAAATTACAGCGAAGCTTGGACAGGATTCTAACTTGGCAAAGATACTTTATCAAAATGGAGAATCGCGTAACATTCTATTTAATATAAGTGCTTTAATTTGGCATTGAGAGACCATGATCTTAGAAAAGAGATTAAACAAAACATGACCTAATCATATTAAAAGCTTGCTGGGCTACTCTGAAGCTTCTGTGTTATAGTACTGGCTTGTTGGAATTGTGCCAAACAATTCAACAGAAATGTATATATCTGTATAGTCGTAGTGAGACCAACAAAACTGAAGCAGTAGTCAGTCTGTTGGAAGGGATTTGGGGATGAATACAGGTTTACATTTCCAATGCCAGTTGAGACCTCCACAGGGTTCTAGCCAAGCACTTCACCCTACCCAGAGCACAAGACACCATAAAAGGGAACCCTTTCTTTTGGTGTAAGCTGGCAAATGTTCACAGCGCTGCAGCACTCATCATAGGAATTATCCTCAGTGTCCCATCTACTTTGTACAGTGCTAGGGAGGGAGCTGGGATCTGTGTACAATTGCAAATGCAGGGGGAGGAGGAGGAGTTATATTGCTGTTGCTTTAGTTAATACAGACCTTTCGTTTCCTGTCTCCAGTATAGTTCTCTCTGTTATATTGTTCTGAGTATGGCATTTCATTGGTTGGGGCTTGTATTGTCTTTTGTTATTCCTGTCTTAGGTTATATTCCTTGTGAATAGAATCACAGTACGTATTAGTTATTTTCCCCAAGGGCTGTGCTGGGTTGAAACAGGCTCTGAAAAATAATCCAAGACACCAAAGCACCAGGAAGGTGGCTTATGCCATGCTTTCGGGAGGGAATACATACAGAATGAAAAGAGAGGACATGTCAATTTGAAAATCAAAGTGAAATGAACAGGCCCACCAATTGGAGGGAGGGGCAACAAGGGAAGTTGCCCCATGGCCCAGTGATTCAAAGGGCCCAGGGTTCTTGGCTGCCCAGTGCTTTGCGGTGTGCACCAGGCAGCTCTGAGAGTTGCTGGGGGAGGGGGAAGAGAGTACAGCGCACGTTGGGTACACTGAGGGCTGGCTACCCTTGCCCCGGCCCCTCCCATTCTGACCAAAGCCCCACCCTTTCCAGAAGTGCAGAACAGCTTTCCCAGGCTTAGCTAGGGGCCTGGCGAGTTCGTCAATTAAATATTACTCACATTATAACTCTTGTCTGGGACCGCTCATGTGTGTACGTCCCACACATGATAATGCAATGGGATAATGCAATCCCATTTCTTCACTGGGGCTTTTAGGCATTCCCTCCCAATAAAATTATAGTGCTGTGTATTGTCTTCCCAGGGTTGCTATGGATAAGATTTCTTTTGCATTTTAAGTCTAAAATCAACTTTAATCGGTTAGCATAAAGTCAGCGAGAGGGAAAACAAAGATTTCAAAGGTCAGATTTATGAAAAAAATAAGACCTAAGAATTGTAAACACTGTAAATTCCTCAGTATAGAAATCCTGATTTCCATTCAGCCAGGATTATGAAGCTGTTCCTCCCATTAAATAGTATTGTAGATTATAAAGAGACTATATATGGATTCAACACAAATAAAGGTATCCTAATCTAACTCTTTATGTTTGCACACAGTGGGCACTGTTGAAAAAAAAACCCTAAAGAATAACGTGAGGCAATAAGGCCAGATTTTTAAAGTTACACATATGCAGATAATTGTGATTGCCTTCAGTGCATGAATGCCCAATAAGTGAACACAGATCATATATTTGCATTTTCACAATGCCAGTACAAATTCCTGCACATATCTTACTTTGAAAATCAGGGCCATACTAGGATAGCTCCAATTCCTCTATTGCCATCATATGATAGATAGATAGATAGATAGATAGATAGATAGATAGATAGATAGATAGATAGAAACTCACATTATTACCTTTCTACATTCAAAGAGATCATGGTCTACTGTCTACAGGAGATTTGGTCTCACAACTAGGATCCCCTCATCTGTCTTTTCAAGGCAGGGGAAAGGATAGAAGCATCAGGAAGCATTATATTTCTGCACAGGCACTCAATCTACCATTTCCCATACCAGAACCAATACCTCTTGTACATTTTAGCAAATCCATTGCAAAAATTCAACCCCACTGACCAAGATCAGTCTCTGAAGCTAGCAAACACATGTGGAGGGAAAAAAGTAGACACCACAAGTAAGGTCTTACAATCCCTCTTGAGATAATGTCCCACTGGAGTTTTCCTTCTCAGGCACATCTCCAATAGTCCGTTCATCTGTTCTAGGCTTCTTCTCTTCCATCTCTCCCCATTTGGGCTTCCTCCTTACTTTTGCCTGGCCCACTCTTCAGGTGCAAACAGGTGAGTCACTTCTCCAGCTCACAATCCTATTACTACCCTTGTAGTATAGACAGCTTATCACAACACAAAATGTCTCTTTGAAGAATATTGCAAAGGTCACAAGAGCAAGCTATTCCACTGCACAGAAAAAGATGGAAAGTATGGCAAGCGATCATCCTGGCTTATCCAGAAGATTTTGAATGATATAAAAATCAAAAAGGAGTCCTACAGAAAGTGTAAATTAGGTAAAATTACAAAAGATTAATACAAACAAAAACTACAAGTATGTAGAGGCAAAACTAGAAAGTCACAAGTACAGAATGAGCTCAAATAAGCTAAAGACATAAAGAGTAACAAGAAAACATTCTACAAATATATTAGAAGCAAGTGGAAGACCAAGGACAGAGTAGGACCATTACTCAATGAAGATGGAAAAACAATAACAGAAAATGTAAAATGGCAGATGTGCTCAATGACTTCTTTGTTTAGATTTTCACCAAGAAGGACACATAATATAGCGAATGCCAGTGAAAATGGGATTTGTTCTTTTGTTATTGTCTTTGTTCTTTGAACCTATCAAAAATTACTTAGAGAAGACAGATGTCTTATAATCACCAGGGCCAGATGAAATGCATCCTAGATTACTCAAGGAACAAAGGGTACAGCTAGCCTTTGGGGGGGGGGGGGAGGGCTTTGGATACCAGAGGTATCCTGAAAAAACTCTGCTGCGTCCAGGAAATGCATTTGCTCTTCTGCTTTTTTTTTTCATTTTTTTTTCCAGAAGAGCAAATGTGCTCTTTCTGAAGCCCCTGTGTCCCTCGTTCCACGAGGAAGAAGGGGGCTTTCAAAAGAGAGGGGTTTTCCAAAATTTGGCCCAGTTTAGATGGGCCAAATTTCAGAAAAGCCTCTTCCGACAAAAGTATCAGAAGAAGATACGCAAAATGCAGAGTGCATTTTGCATATTTTTTTTCTGATAGATCCTTGAAGTCTAGCCATACCCTAATTGAGGATATATCTGACCCATTAGCTATTATCTTTGAAAAATCATTCAAGACAGGGAAAATTCCAGAAGACTAGAAAAGGGCAACTATTGTGTGTATCTATAGAAAGGGAAATAAGGACAACCCAGGGAATGACAGACCAGTCAGCTTAGCAATAATTAAGGAAACCATCTGCAAACATATGGAAAATAATAAGGTGATAAGTAACAGTCAGCATGAATTTGTTAAGAACAAATCATGCAAAACCAACCTGACAGCTTTCTTTAATAGGATAAGTCTTGTGGATAAGTGGGAAGAGGTAGAAGGGGTCTACCTAAACTTTACTAAAATATTTGACATACTCATTAATAAATGAGGGAAATACAATGTAGATGGAACTGCTATAAGGTGGGTTCATATCTGGTTAGATAACCATTCCTAGAGAATAGTTATCAATGGTTCACAGTCATGCTGCTAGGACATAATGAATGGGGCTCTGCAGCTATCAGTTTTGTGGCTAGTTCTGTTCACTAACTTCATCAATGATTTAGAAAATGACATAAAAAGTACAATAAGAGTCTTATTAAGTTTGTGGATGATACAAAGCTGGAAGAGGTTTCAAGTACTTTGGAGGATAGGATCAAAATTCAAAATGATCAGGAGAAACTAGAGAAGTGATCTAAGGTAAATAAGATTAAATTCAATAAGGACGAATACAAAGTACTCAACTTAGGAAGGAACAATCAGTTGCACACATACAAAATGGGAAATGACTGTCTAGGAAAAAGGACTGTGGAAAAGGGGTTTTGGGGTTATAATGAACAGATAAAAATAAATATGAGTCCATAGTACAACACTGTTGAAAAAAAAACCCATAGTAATTCTGGGCTGTATTAACAGGAATGTTGTAAGAAAGACAAGAAGCATTTCTTCCACTGCACTGATTAGACCTCAACTGAGGTATTGTGTTCAATTCTTGGTGCCATGTTTCAGGAAAGGAGTGGACAAATTGGAGAAGGTACAGAGAAGAGGAACAAAAATGATTAAAAGTTAGCCAACATGACCTATGAGGGAAAACTGAAAGAACTGGATTTGTTTAATCTGGAAAGGAGAGGACAGAGGGGACATAGTAACAGCTTTCAAATATCGGAAAGGTTGTTTATAAGGAGGAGGGAGAAAAATTATTCTCCTTAGCTCTTGATGATGGGACAAAAGGGAATGGGCTTTAATTGTAGCAAGGGAGGTCTAGATTGGACATTAGGAAACACTTCCTGCTAGGATGGTTAAGCACAGGAATAAATTGCCTAGGGAGCTTGTAGAATCTCCATCACTGGATATTTTTAAGAGCAGGTTAGACAAACACCTATCAGGGATGGTCTAGAGTGTGCTTGGCCCTGCCATGAGTGCAAGGGACAGATTTGATGACTTCTTGAAGTCTGCTCCAGTTCTATTATATTATTATTATAATCAGTTCTGAGTTTTGGCTAGAAACTAATAGGGAACAATTAAGGGGAAAATGGGAGAGCAACTATCACAAGGATGGTATGAAAGGGAAACTTAACTACAGCAAACTGAAGTCCTGTGCCTCTTGAGGAGAGAGTGAATGGACCTATGGATTGGTGGGATTTGTACCCCCTAGTCACATAGCAACAGTTTCCATGATCTGGGTAACAGATGAGAACTTCTGTGTCTCTTATTGGGCCTTATTGAAATTTGGTTTTAGGTACTATGTTAGTTGCCCACCTAAACAACCCTGAGATCAAAAGGTTTTAGAGTGGTGCTACTAATAACGGATAGAAAGAAACCTCTCTCCTCATTGCTCCTTCATCTATTGATCAGCATACCATTAGATCTAGCCAGCTGGCAGGCCTGCTATTGCTACAATTTCTCTCTGTCTCTAGTGGTTCACAGCTGGAGTGCTTTGCAGAGAGTCAGCATGGTTCTTTCTCAAAGTCCAAGTTTTGTCAATCCAGTGATACCAGACATTTGGAGATGGAACCCTAATCTGTCTCTGCAGTGGGCTCTCAGAAAGCTTAGCTGTTAGTCATTTTTCCTTAAAAATGACATGAGACTGCTGCCACGGTTCACCTAGCTTTTGCTATGGAACAATTTAATAAAACCTCTCTGTGGAAACAAGGATTATATCCATTTATTCATTTTATTTTTATCTCCACTTTTCCTACAATTTGACACCTAATTCTCTCTCTGTACCTCTAGTATACAGTAAACCTATTTTCTTTAGTGAGTCATTGGTAAATTGCATGAGCAATTTGCTGTGTGGTAAATTATACATTATTTTTTTTTAAATGTAACTATTTACTTTGATTTTTTTTCTGCACATACAATGAACATTTTTATGGCACAAGGAGATGTGATTTATGCAACCTTACTGGCTTAAGATAGAGGGCATTAATTCTCAAGAAAGGCTCTCTAAATTCCAATTGAAACTTAATCAGCTATAAGACAAAAATATTTTCCACCTTGTTTTAAGATCATAATGGCAGTAGTATCCCTAAAATAGCATATTTCACAAGAATTCATGACCAATGAGATTAATGCTATTATCTCCTTTCAGCCAATCATTAATCTCTAGAAAAGACCCCAGATCTTGTTTAAAATAAGAAATAATTAAATCTGATTGGTTACAATTTTTTTCTTCTTCTATTTTAAAAACAAAATAAATTAAGCTATAAGGATAACAACAGCATCACTATGAGCATCTCTGAAAGATACCCTAGCTAAAAGAAGGCAAGGTAATACAATGGCTAGGATGTTAGGGTGAAGTTTGTCAAAAGTGACCGAATTCTTTCCCATTGAAGTCAGTGGTAAAACCCCCATTGACCTCACTAAGAACAAAATTAGTCCAACACTGAATACTTTTGAAAATCTCAACCTTACTCAAAGGCAGGAGAGTTTATTTAGCATACACTCTGCTATGTGCATGCTTTACTTGTGCAGACCTGCTGGTGTGGGACTTCTACACCTCGGCAAATTGCTTACTTGCCATATTTATCAAGATGTGTTGGAGGTTTAAGCTTTTACAGAAATGAAAGCAAAGCAATTCTGTCAAATTCTATTCTTGTATTTTAACAACTTGTTTAATTTAGCTCATGAACAATGATTTTGCTTTCCAGTTGCTGTATGCATAATCAGAAGCTGCATTTTAGATGAATACAATAAAACAGATAAAAGATCATTTTGAAAATATGACTATGTAGAGAAGAATTACAACATTGTGCAATTTAACTTTAAATACTAATAAGGATTTTTTAAAAATATAAATTAAGCTTCTTTGCAGTAAGTCTTAAAATATGAACAGTGATGATGATGATGAACACAAACAAAATATCTTGTTTTACACAAATATTTAAAAAATAAATCTAATATTTTTCTGTGAGCTTTTGATACTAAAGACAGGCCAAGACTTCACATTACTATGAACAAATTACAATGCATCCTTCAAATATGATCTTAAAACAAACCATACATTAACATGACGACTAAGCAACAGGTAATTACAGAGGCAAAACAACATTGTCTGAAGTGATTCTCCTTTAAAATATTGTGACTATTCCATGTCATAAGACAAGGACTGGCCCATAAAGCATATTGAAAGAAATCGTGTGAAGCACAGTAATCAGAATTCATTTTTTTGGCTTAATCTTGTCATTACACAAAATAAAACATTCAAATACTGGGAGTGATGACCAAAATACAATCAAATACACAACATTTTGCCGCAAAATAACACATTTAATGGCATTAACTATACAACAGAGAGATGATCACTTGACTACAAAAGTATCACTTAAGGTCTTACACAAGACATATTTCAGAAATTTTCCAAGTCTATGAAGCACAGTTTCCTGCAGTTATCTCTATTTCCATTTTCCACTCCTCTTCATTTATATGGCAGCTGCTCCAAAGCCCATTGCAGTCAATGAGAAAACCTGCCACTGACTTAAATAAACTTCAGATCATGACTGTTAGGGCTCAGTCATTAAATCACATTGATTTCAATAGGCAGCACTTAAAACATGTGTTTAAGGCCTTCTTTTTGGAAAACATTACTATTCATGAGACCACTTAAGCACAGGCATAAGTGCTTTCCTGAATACAGGCCAAGTGTTATTCTGAAAAGGGGTGGACTTAAGCATGCCCTTAAGTGCTATCCTGAAGCAGGGCCAGAGTGCACTACTCTAGACCTGTAAATCTCACAGTGGCATGCCTCAGCAAATAAGCCACTCTCCCTTTGATAGCTAGGGGTGTTTGAAAGATGATCACATCTAATCTCTACTTCCTGCCATTTTTCATAAACTTCAGTTAGATGTCTTGGTAACTATGGAAAGTGTTTACATGCAGGTTAGAAAGGAAGTGTATGGGGCTATATCAACACATGTATTGCATGCCCAGTTAGAGCTCACTGCATTCCCATTTCTGGTTGCACACAAAGCACTATGAAAAGCTGAAATGATTTCACCAGAAACCAATGAGGTACACATAAAAGTTGGTCAAGAAAACAAAGCAAGTGTGTTAATAAGCCAAAGAGCCATAACATTCAATAGCTTTAAAGCTCCCTTACATTGTTTCATACAAAATAGCACTGACAGACTTTTTTGTCCATCTGCTGCCAATTCAGGATGTTCTCTCTTTGCTAATTCATTCACAGGAGGCTGATTGGCAACTGACAACTAAATGAAATAGAAACGATGGACTGGATGTGCCAAGAGACTGCCCTCTTTGCAGCAGTGAAGTACTGATTTCTTCCTGCAAATACTGAACTCCCTAAACTCCTTTTCTTTAAAGGATAGTTGATGGAGCCTTTAGTTTTATAGTAAGTGCAGGACCCTTCATTTCTTTAACCTAGTGCTATTAAAACCACCCTCACTGCATTCCAAGGCTATGAGTGTCCTGTACAGTACACAGTCAAAACATCACAAATGCAGTGGTAGTTGGAACTGACTCCATTTCAGTTTATCTGAACATGTCCTAGAAAGTGGACTGTTAAACAATAATAAAATGATAGTAGATTAGGACACATTTTTAGATGATGCATCACCTTTCCCCCATTCTAACAAGTAGGGAACACTGAGTTTTGAAAAGGTCACCCAAGAAAAGCAGTCTGATAATGTCAGTGACAGTCTTTCAAATTCTCCTGATCATTTCTATACTATCCGGTAAAAATTGAAATGAAATTTGCATTACATTGTATCCATCAATGCATCCTCCCTCCAACCCTGCCCTGAATCTCTGCCTTTCATTATTCATTGAATGCCGGGATCAAATGCAGTTCTCCTGTTATATGGAGTAGGTCCCAGATTTCAAAAGATGCTTAGGCTTCTAAATTCCATTGATTTCAATGGGAGTTAGGCACCTAAATACTTGTGAGGTTCTGGGCCTTTGAATTTAGCATGTAATCACAGAATCATAAAACTGGAAGGGACCTCTAAAAGTTATCAAGTCTACTCTCCTGCTCTCATTGAACGACCAAACACCACCTAGACCAGAGGTGGCCAAAGAGCCAAGATAATAGTGGATCCAGCATGAAGAGCTGGGGCAAAGTTGTCGAGCAAAGGGAAAAAAAAAAGCTCTGCCCCTTTAAGAAAACACATTTAAACATGTTTTGAGGCTTTTTGGAGCCCAACGCCATCTTTTATGGCCATGCTGGACAGCTCTCCAAGTCAGCACAGGGAGCCAGGAGGAGAGGGCCATTTTAGGAGACACGGGGGCGGCTTACAAGCCACGGGGGGAGGAAGGCAGGGGGTTTCGCAAGCCGCACTTGGGGGAGGGAAGAGTCACATGCGGCTGATGAGCCTCGGGTTGGCCACAACTGATCTAGACTATCACCTACAGATGTTTATCTAACCTGCTCTTAAAAATCTCCAATGATGGAAAATCACAGCTTTCCCATGCAACTGATTCCAGGGCTTAACCACCCCTGACAAAGTTTTTCCTAATATCCAATCTAAACCTCTCTTGCTAAAATTTAAGCCCATTGCTTCTTGTCCTATCATCAACAGTTAAGGAGAATAATTTTTTTCCCTCCTCCTGGTAACAACCTTTTAGATACTTGAAAGCTGTTACTATGTCCCCCCTCAGTCTTCTCTTTTCTGGACTAAACAAGCACAATTCTTTCAGTCTTCCCTCATAGGACATGTTTTCTAGACCTTTATTAATTTCTGTTGCTCTTCTCTGGATCTTCTCCAATTTGTCCACATCTCATGATACAAATGCACATCCAATGATATTGTTCCTAGAAACAGCTACTGTAAGGAAAAGTTATATTTCTGAGACAAATCCAGAGAAGGGATGATATTCAATAGAACTCTAGGGTCTTCCTCCTTAAAAATGATACATTTTTGTCTACTTCAAGATATTAGTTATTTTCTTTATAGTTTGTGGAGATAGCCTCCAGTACAGTGCAATCTGCACTATGACCCTTTTCCAGCAGTCAACTCTTCTCCAATAAATCCCTCTTAAAGTGTCTTCATTGACTCTTTTGTTTGACTTTTAGTTAAGGAATTACTCGATTTTGCAGTTCACTTTTGTAGTTTCTCTTGAGACAAGTTTCATTGTCTATGAGAGGACAGAAAGTAGGATAGAGTGTACTTCTCTGCAGTGAAGACAAAATGATTTGTGATACAAAAGTGCTAATTGATTTTGCTAGCAAAATTCAACAAGTATGAGCTGAGTCTGAAAAGTCCACCACTTGCATAACATCTACTAATATCAATGTAACATCTGAGTGAGGAGGGGTTGCATGATGGGGTCCTGTGATTTTTAGGCATGTGTCACACCATAGAGAATAATCTGAAATACATAGATTCGTTTTCTGACAGACATTTCTAAAGATTACAATGGCCATTATGAATCAATTCATATTACAGGTGTACAAGGACTGCTGCTATTTAATATTGGGCTCAGACAGAGACAGAGACCAAGTGAATCAATAGAAGCAGTACCATTTTGGATTAACCTGTGAACAATATGGATTTCTGAGGAAGTGAAGGAAGAAGTTTTCTGAGGGCCAGAATTTGAAAGCAATGTCCCTGAAAGAATGACTACAGTAATGGTAAAGCTGGAGAGAACAATAGCTGGTCCCAAGTCCTGAAAACTTTGCTGAGCACAATGGTTATCACAACCCTGGATAGTCCCATTTAAATGTATGAGACTGGTTGTGGGTAGAGAGCAGGAGAGAGGAAGGAGACGCACTATGCTCAAAGACCAGATCCTGTTGTGGTATAAAGTAGAATATTCTCTTTAAAACAGCAGAGCTGCACCAATTTACACTAGTTAAGGATCTCTGCAGATCTGGCCACTTCTTCAGAACCTCAGAAAACTACCAAGAACTAAATAATAAAGGGCAAAATGTAAGCATAAACCTAACTAAAGTTTTAAGCACAGTACTTATGTGATGGTCAGAATCACACCAGTTCAGAATTATTATTCCCTTCATATAACACATCAGTTTTGTACCGCTTTCATTGAGCGAAAATGAACTGCATTCAGATGTATACATACTTGTTACCAGTATTATGCGGAGGACAAATGGTTAAATGGACCAGACGAATATTCCATGCCAACCTCTTTAAAACATCCATTTATAAAAGTTTAGTTTTATTTTTAAAAGTCACTTTGTGGTAGAAAAGGTAGATATGAGACTGGTCCAATAACAGTGCTGCTACACCTGTTTTATTAAGGCTTTGTTAACTTTGGTGTAAGAAATGCTATAATGTTTAGCTGTTGTTCCATTTAAAAAAAACCAAAATTTAGAAGTTATAAAGAGGTTCCAGATTCGGCCATTTAACCACTGGTTTCTCTGCATTTTGTTAGAGCTGGATAAAAGACAGGATTTATTTTTTTTTAAATGTTACTCCTAGTTTCAAAACTTAAAATATAATATAATTAGAGAGGGAAAAGTTTGAAAGTGTCATTCTATTTCCTTTAATTTTTTTCCCACATTTTCAAATTTCATCAAAAATTTCAGAAATTTCGACTAGCTCTAATTTTATATTGTTCACTGAGGTACATTAAACAGTATCAATGTTGAGTTATCCCTTTTCTGAGTTTGTCAAACCTCTGAAATTTATAGGTAAAGATAGCCAATCCAATAAACAAGATTAAACAAACCAAAGGCTGTTGGAAAGAAGATCCGAGAATAGGAATCAATTTTGGCAACACGTATGTGTATTCTTCCTTCTCTCCAAGAACCTGTGCGGCAGTCTTCAAAACAACAAAAAAAGCTGGTGCAGTCTTTGCCTTCCAGGCACTCATATCCATAATCCTCATCGCGTTGTTGGAGATGATTAGTGTTGTTAATTGGTATTAATGTTGATCCAGGACGAACAGCAATTGCAGACGATTTCTAAAGAAAACAGTATGTTGATTATTGTCAGAGAGAAAAACAAAACCTAACACTTATGTTTCCTTGGGCAACGTCCAACTACGAACATTTTAACGTATAATACATAGAATTCCATGTTGGAAGAAATCAGTTTGTAAACTTTTCCAATTATGAAACATTTTATATAATTAACTGATGAGGCCAAAGGATCATGAATATTTTTCACATGGTGCAATGCAGAGTGGATTGTTCTGGGAGGCCAAACTACTGAATAATTGGTTCTACAGAGTTAGGTGATCCCATCTATCTAGCACAAAGAACATTTTGGAACCTAGATGCAGCCTGAAACTTGGGTCACAAAATTGTTCATAAGCAGGATGAGAATAGTACTGCCATAGAAAATGATGGCTTGTCAATCTATTAATGTCTTCAGATCAAGCCTGGATGCCTTTCCACACGATATGCTTTAACCAAACAAGTTATTAGGCTCAATACTGTGGTAACTGGATGAATGTTCAATGGCCTTTGTATACAGGAGGTCAGACTAGATAATCGAATGGTCTCTTCTAGAATTAAAGTTGATGAATAGAAGACCCAGGCAGTGAGGAACCAAGAATCAAATTCTTTCCCTACAGAACTCCATTCAAATCAGTGAAATTGAACCAGAGATTAATATGGCACCATGTGTTAATTATGTTGGCTATACCAAATGGAAAGGCAGCTTGGTAACAATGTGTTATGTAGATAATCTCATCAGACAAGTGAAACCAATCACTTGATATTATTAATAATAATTTAGTAATCAATAATGGACAATACAAAGTATGTTCTGTTCTACTATCTGAATTTTGTCCATCCTACTCACACTATTTCCTTTAATCTTTCCTCCATCTATTGGTCTCCTTTTTTTCATGTTATTTCTCATCTTCAGGGCTCTGATTCCTTCCTCCATGACTCCTCTATCACCTGCTTTCCTGTTATTCTTCATTCCCTACTCTGTTCTCTTTCCAATCTCAACCCCACACTCTTCACTTGTCCTCTCATTCACTCTCCTTATCTTTTCTTTCAGCCAGATTTGGGGTCCCCCTCCTGCATTCTCAGACTGAAAAGAAATTGATATCCCTCATATTATCCCTGTATGATATTCATACGTGTTTCTTTTTCTCTTCCAGAACTTTGAGCACCTCCGTTTTCTGAACAGGAATGAGACCAAAAGCAATGGAAAGAAATATGTTTAGAAGATAGGCCAAGAGAGCACAAATTTGCAATAACGGCATTTATAACCTTAGTGCCTGAAAACATGGAAGGGAACTTCTCTAAAAGAATTGTGAGTGTATATGGTGGGGGCAAGGAAACAACATACAAGATGGCCAATAACAGTCAACCAAAGTAATCTGGGATCTTGCACTTCTAGGGTGCTGTTTCACCACTTACAAGACTCTTGCCTTGAACACTGTAGGTTTCCAATTCCTTGCTAATAAAGTGATTTGTGCCCATGCATCCTTGGAGCCAGTAGTCTTTCAGAGTTTGTATGGAAGTGGTACATTGACATGATTAAACTGTATTTAAATAATGTATTTCAACATTTTATATCAACTGTATCATAAGCATGGGCATTTTGCAAAGACTGCAGTTTCTCATTTTTTAACAGGAGCTATTTATTATCCTGAAGAAGCTAATTGCTTCCAATTTTGTGAAAATACAATACCAACTACATTCACAATCAACAGATGTTTCTTCTATTTTATACCAATAAGTAGAAAAATACAGGGCCTCATTTGCTACAGGGCTACACTGGTTTTACACCAACATGACTCCCTCAGTTTCACTGGTATAAAATGCAAGGAAGAGGAGTGAGGGCTGCATAAAACTATTTTATGCAGAAACTTTTTTTCTTTTAACTGACCACTCACTTAGCAAATCATTCAAAAATGTATTAAATTGTTAAGAAGCAGAAGCACAAAATTGTTCCGAATAGTGTATACCTCTTATTCAGTATTGTCATTAATTATGATCTCATAGCACCTCTGTAAGGTAGTTAAATATTATTATACCCATAATACAAGAGAGAAAATTGAGGCCCAAAGCTGTCAAGTCATTTATTCAAGATGACACAGCTATTTGTGCCATACGTATCTTGACTATCTGTGTAAAAAGATAGCCAAGAATCTTGAAACTACTCAAAGGAAAGGTCTCTGATGTGCCATTGAGTGGTTCTGATTCTATCCAGTAAAGGAACACACTTACCCAGACAGTTAAAACATGTACCTTTCTCTTCTTACCTAAAACCAGAAGTATCTGAGGCAAATCTAGGTTCCTAGCTTCTAGATTTTCTTGCTTATAAAAAGATGGAATGTTGTAGTAGAAGAGGATATGACATAAGCATGCCAATAAGTGGAAGGTGGAACAGTAGAATAAGAAACATATGCATTTAAAATAGTGGAAAGAGGAACACCCACCATTAGGAGCAAGATACAGTTTAACCTGTGTCTAGTCTGGAAGATATAATGGCAGCACATATCCAGCAGGGTAAGTGCCATTTACAAAAAATAATGTGTACAACCCAAAAGTATTTGCTCCAGTATATGACCAAGACAACCACAGGAAAGGACAGAACATGTGGAAGAATGAGGCTGTATAATGCCTACTGGTCTTTCTCTCCTTAGGCCAACAAAGAGCTGAGAATCCTGCAGATGTGATTTCCTCAGACTCATTCAGCATGAGAGAGACCTGAGTCATACAATAGTGATGAGTATGGTCATGAGAAGAATTAGTGGTACTTTCTACAGAGGGACTCAGAGAATGACAATTATTAGAATGATCCATAGCACAGAGTTTCAAAAAAGGAAGACAAAAAAAGAAAGAGAAAACCTAGTATACGGGGAAAAAGAAATAATAGAGAGAGGAGAAAGATAGCATGAGAGTGAGAAAGGGGAAAGAAAAGAGCAGAAAAGCACAGGATTTATAAAAACCTTTAAAAAAATAAACATTAAGGAAAATCTAGATGTCAGGAAAGGCCAGATCCTCAGCTGGTAGATTGGCATGTACCCTTTCCAGACCTGAAAAACAGCTCTGTGTAAGATATAAAATATGACCTTACTGACCTTGTCTCACTAATATTTTGGACACACACAGATAGAACAACACTTCATATACCTTGTTGCTTTACATTTCTCAAGTGTGTCTTTTGTGTAATCTGCATCCATGTGATACATTATAAAGGAATCATAAATGTGCAACTTTTTGGCTAAATCTATTTTCTACAGCCTGGGAAACGTTTAGCTTAATGAATATTCTACTTTCAGAAAGCTTTTTACCATTCCATTATTGCCAAGACAATAACTATTTATTCAAATGCTTTTATTCATGGGGAAAAAAAGTTTTCATCTCCATATATTGTAGTAAACTTGCTGCTATGAGTCTATATAGACAGGATGTATCCTTTAGCTTATTTATATGACATGCTAAACAATACAAATAAAGAACTTTATATAGTGCATACTGATATGCTGCATATTCATGTTTTACTATGATTACACTTTTGGGATTACAAAAGTGCATTAAGTTCAGTGCCCCCTTTTTATAATGACATGGATAACTTTTCTCTGGGCATAAAAATTAATTGGCTCTACAGTCATCAGTGAGACAGCTATGTGAATACTAACAAATGAAGTAAAATGCTGTTGATGAATTCACTTCCTGCCCCTACATGTTAGTAAGCGTCCTGTTCTAATCAGCTGCAATATCTTGACACAAGTAAACAGATTATTACATAGAGTAATAATCTTTTACTAAAGGCCCAGCTGTAAACAGAAAATTCCTATAGGCCGTCCTTCCAAAACAAGTGTGAATTAAACCTTTTCATAAAAACTTACATAGAATATTTTTAATTAAATTGGCTTTAAAATAGCACATTCATAATCAGAAGAAAAAAAAACAGGAATGAATAGGGAACTTGAAGAAAGGTATCAAGAAAGATCAGGGTTTGTTACTCTATGGCTTCTCTGTAATTAAAGATTGCCAGGTTAATTGTTCCATTTGGAATTAGAAATCTCACTGCATTTAAACAGTCACTGAATCCCCCCCCCCCAAAAAAAGAACAAAAAAACCCACACCTCTTTCATAAGCTTGGTCTCTTTTATAACTAAATATATTAAATTTAAAAAATTACTCAGATATGTTTCGTTTGTTTAAAGAAATCTGGATTAACAGATGGGGGCATTTCTCAGACCTTAAAAAAACAAAGCACATTTCTAAAAGGACCACACACAATACTATCCAGAACAATGTTCTAGATATTGTATCATTGCTTCTCATTTTAGACACATCTCTAGCTACATATTCAGTAATTGAGACTATGCATGACTCACCAATACAGTATTTTTATATTGCTTTAGGTACTGTAAGTTTTGTACCATTTGGCAGAATATCACACAAATGCTTAGTTTATGAAACAAAATTCATTAAAGTCTGGGAGTTCTATTATGTATTAATGCATCTCCATTACTTTAATTGTTAATGCTCTGCCACTATTTCAAAAGAGGTGGTTAGATATTTTGACTCTGATAAAAGACATTTAATATTAATAAAAGGTTATTATGAACAAATATATAAAATTAGCTAATTCTTTTTCCCCACAGGCTGGGAAAGAAGAGAGATTCTTATAATTATTTCTATTATTAAAACACATGAGATGCATTCAGCTCCACTGGTGATGGAGGCAGATTAAATAGGTTAAACTGATGGCAGTTCCTCCCTCTCTCTCTGGCTTGGGTAGGCGGCACTGCCTCCCACCCTCTCTAAGCTCCTTTTCCTCTTTGGCACACTGAGAGATCCCACTCCTGTTTCGGTGTACTGTGCCCCGTAGACACATACTGCAGGAGTACATGTTGCTATGACCTCCCTGGAGTCATGCCTGAGAAGTGCAGCTCAGACCCACTATCCCCCCAGAACCTTTATCACTGTCACCACCTCCCATCAATGTATCCCTTGCTTAGGCTCCCCTTCCATCTGTGACTGCATATGCTCCTACCACTTGGAACAAAGTGGCTCCAAGCCTTCCTTTCCCTGACAGCGGCCATGGTTCCTCGCTTGGGCTGGACTGCCCTAGAATCATAGGGCTGCGAAGGTGATTTAAAGTTACATCTCCTCCTTTCTCTCCTGGGCTCCATCAAAATACCATTCAGCCAGGCTAGAGAACCTGATTCCAACAGCAATGTTCACCTTCACTACCTCCAAACTTTTTTTTAATTTTGTCATGAAAGCATGTTCTATATGTCAGCCTCAGATTTCCTCAGGGTAAGGAGGAAAAAAGGAGGAAGTGTTAAGTCACCAGTGGTGGTATTGCCACCAACCTGTGTCTTCTTTCAATTCAGTGATTTGGAAGGGGGCTTTGCAGCAAGGCAGCTTTGGGGCATTTTCCTGCCTCTTAGGTCCTCCTACAGGGTTTCCCAAAGAAAGTGGGGACCAAGCCTCAATTATTATGAAATAAGGCTATTTCAGTTTGTATTTCAGTGCATAAGATATTCAATGCCTTTATCTCAATATTTTGCTAATTTAAAGCTTAGTGTGAAGTATTTTTACTATTTGTTGGAAAATACACTGATCATTTTTTATATATTAGAACACTTGGTTCATTACAATAGTCTAATATTTGTTCCTGCACTTCTGCTGTGTGGTGCTTCACACTCAACAAAATTTCAGACTGCAGTGCTAGAGTGTTGGTTCAATTAAAAAATCTTTAAATGAGACTATGAAATTTGCTTTTCATGAAAGGAATAAAGAATTCTCTCTGAAGTTGGATATGTTTTCTATACAAGTATCCAAAGATGATAGTATCAGTCCAGGTGAAATCCCATAACCTCGATCCACCTACAACATTTCTGCAGCTACAATCTGGGGTCAGATCCTGCATTTGGAAGTGTTAGCATGGACCCTGTACATATTCTGAATCCTCAGAGGGATTCATCACTCACATGGGTTACTGAATGGATCCCAATGAGGCATTGGGGCCTTTTTCCTTTGAAGCCATGGAAAGTATGTTTAACTGCTTTTTTGGCTCATCTTACATCCATTAGAGAGTATGATGAGCCTAAATCTATGTTCATTTGTTCCATTATCAGGAAATGAATCCAAGAGTGATAGGCTGTCATGTTAACTACCCTGACTGTTTACCTCACAGCTTGCCAGCTAGCCTCTTGAAGATTATTTTTACACTGCGTGGGGGCAGAGAGAATTTTTTTTGGTTTGTGTTTATACAGGACCTAGTCAGTGGGTTCCTGATTCATGACTAGGCCTCCTAAGCATTATGGTAATACAAATAAATAAATAATAATAAATAATAACAACAATAACAATAATAATTAATAAATACCCTTTAGTAAAAATATAATAAAGACACTACAATTAAGCAGACTTTTCCCAAATTTCTTAAACTTACAGCTGGCTTGTGCTTTGATGCCTTCTCTTTCTCCTTGCTCCCTTTTTTGTTGCTAGTGAAGTAATGCAAGGTTCCATATTCCATCAAGGCAGCAAACACAAAAATGAAGCAAACTGAAACAAAAAGGTCCATTGCTGTCACATACGAAACCTTGGGAAGAGATTTCCTAGCAATTGTACTTAGTGTTGTCATAGTCAATACTGTAGTAATACCTGTTCAAAAGAAAGAAAAGAAAGGAACAAGGAAATAAAGGAACAAAGGGAGATATTCAATAGTGATCCTACAAACAGATGTAGTTGTTAAGCATTTAATGTATTTACTTTTGTGCACAAGCAAAAAGGCACAGTGTTTCCCAGTACAATCAGATCTGAGCAAACTGACCCCTGCACTACACAGAGCCTATTGACTGGTGAGGTTTCACATCAGCACAGATATGTGTGCCACAAGTTCATCCCCATGTATCCAAATACCAGTATTGGGGCTTAGAGAGATAGATGATTTTAGTCTCTAGTTAAAGTCCAAATAATGCTGTATAAAATGCTGTAAAGGCCTGTTAATGTAAATTTTCAATTTACTTAACTCTGCAGTGTGCAGGAAGAACATAGACAATTTAACATTTAAACAATACAAATAAAGAACAAACATCTAGGAAAAAGGTGTCCCACTTAAACAACCCAGAAAAATCCAGAAGAAAGGGGTAACTGGGTAGTATGTAATGGCCCCTGACAGGCAGGAGGTCAAACTAGATGATCTAATGATCCCTTCTAGCCTTCAACTCTATGAATGCTCTAACTCACAGAAGAAGCATTCCACATAAGACTCACTACACAGCCTTGACATATGAGCCCATCACCCTGATTTTAATAACTGTACATTCAGAATCTGCACCAAATCACAGTTCATTAATGTAGTACAATATAAAATTGTTGTATTTTCTGTTTCAAAAGGATTAACTTCAGAATGCAAGGGTTACTCCAGTTCCAGATTGACTCAGCTGATAATGCCGATAAAAATCTGGTGGGATTTTCAATATCTCCCAGTAGGTATTTTTTTTAAATCCCAGTAGGTGCACATCTGTATTTTAGGTACCTTCAAAAATCTGAATCTCTGTGCTTTGAAAAAGGCACACTTTCTGCCAATGATCTGCCATACATGTGGGTGGGGTGAGCAGTCAGCATGGGTTTTTTTGCCCCCTAACCCCCACAATGATGTCATATCACATTAGCTCCATTTACAAGTAAAATATCTGACAACCACCATTTCATCTGCCAGTCAGCAAAATCATCATGGGATCTGACAGTCAACTAGGGTTCTTTATTGCTTAAACATCAGTCAACATCAATTAACCCAAGGGCATAAGTTATAGGTGCAGTACTATAAATCTCTAGAACATACCTGAAACACATTTTAATTCGAATAGGGTTATTGTTGCTGGTATGAGAGCTGGAAAATATTAGCTTGATTGTTATATCCTAGGTTAAGTTTTCAGGGCTGGTAGTTGACAAATTGTTTATGCAGTTCGCAAGAGACAATAAATCAAGAACATAGGATGCCATATTTACATTTTCTTTTCAGACTGTATCAAGGCCAAAGTTTAAATGCTATCCTTTAGAGGTATTTTATATATAGATTCTAAATATCAGGAGATATGTCAAATCATTAGCTTTAAACTCTATTCACTAAAATTTTATATAACTTTTTGTTAATTAAATAACATGGAACTAAGCGATTTTTTTTAAAAAAAATCTGTATCTTCCCGTACAATAATGCTGTCAATAAATTCCTGTCTCCCATACTCCGGTACTAAAATAACAGTATATTGAACAAAGAGATTTCTTTGCAACCAAATTTATAAGTGTTCTCCTGCAGACTGAAAGTGTTTATTTGATAAGTCAGTACTTTTGAAGAGAGCATAAATAACTGCAATATGTTAACAAGAATAAATATGATTTCTTTAGTACTTTTAAAAGGAGAAACTGTTTTGGCTACTACTTTTCTTAAACTGAATTATTAAATGAGCTGGGATGAGTGCCTTAACCAAATGTTAAAACAGAACCCATATCGAAAGGATGATACAGTTAGACTGATAGGCTCCAATCAGATCCTTGACATGGAGCCTAACAAAACTATGGAAATGGGGACTTATTCAGCTCTCACACGTTTAACTCCATCATTATTTTCAACTGAGTTACTCCCAACTTTTGCAAGTGTTAGAGAATCAGACATTAAACACAACTGTTGTTCTTGTTTACAAGTTCCTTTCCCTTCTATCTCACTGAGAAAGGAGCAAGAGAAGAGAAACCCCATGGTCCTGGGCCAAAACAAACACAGATATGTTAAAAACTGGGATTAGTTAATCTAGGAAGAGGAGGGGTTACTCACGGTCAATGTTCCCTCTAAACTGTGGAGCAGCACAGCTTCACAGCTGATTAATCAGCCCCACCCAGTCAGAGGCTCAGGGCTCCATGCATGGAGCTGACTGACTGGGCAGGACTAATTAATTATTACCTGTGTAGATATACTGCTGCACAGTTTAGAGGACACACTGCTTGCCATGTGCAGTAACTGACTTTCTTCTAGATGGGTGTCCTTGTGAGTGCTCCTCTGTGGGTCAAAGTATGTCCCTGCATCTTCAACTGGAGAGTTTGACAGCAGTCCCCTTATGGGCCATGCATGTGCAGTGCCTGCCTCATGAACTGTCAGAGCTTGAACAGCACGTGCATGGTTTGGACTCCTCAGTTCCTTCTCTACAATAGAGTGTGCACCAGTGTCCAAAGTAGAGGAGAGGAGAGTAGATAATGGAGCACCCATAGGCACATTCATCCTGAAGAATGTCAGTCACTGCACACAGTGAGTAACCTCTTCTCCTTCAAGAGATGTCCCTGTGAGTACTCCACCATAGGTGACTGTGAACTAGTATCTGTTAAGATGGTTGGGGCTTAGGATCACGTAAGAGGGCAATTGATAGTACGGTTCTTCCCAGTCTCACGGTTGATGAGGGGCCTTGCATGAGAGTGTAATATTTAGCAAAGATGAGAACTGATGCCCAGATGTCAGAGAGCAGAACATTATGGACAAATGCAGTAGAGGTGGACACAGATTTAGCAGGCTGGACTTGTCTCAGTTGGTACCAGAGATGTATTCAGCCTAATATCCATTTGCCTTGTAAGCACAGAGTGATTGAAACAAACAGCTTGGCAGTCTTGTCTGAATGGTTTCATCCCATCCAGATAGAAGGATAATACTCTATGTACATCAAGTGTGTGCACGGCTGCTTCAAATACATTAGTGCATGGTTTGGTGAAGAATATTGGGAGATGGGTTGGAGAAGTGGATCTTCAGCAGAAATTTAGAATGTGTGTGTAATGTGACTCTGTCACTGAAGAATATAGCATATAGAGGTTCCACCATCTGGGCTCCGAGTTCTCTGACACATCTGGCTGATGTAATTACCACCAAAAAGTAGTTTGTCATGGATAGATGGAGAAGGGAACAGGTAGCTTCAAAGAGTTTGTACATCAAGGCCTTAAGTGTAAGTCCAGGGTTCTACTGGTGGTCGTATGTCTGGGTATACATAGCATCTGGATGCCTTTCAGGAACCTCTTGGTGACAGGGTGGGCAAAGACAATGTCACTATCAATCTTATGATGGAATGCCATGATTACCACAAAGTGAACTTTGATTGAACTGGGGGAGAAGCCCAACAATTTCAGTTCTAAGAGGCAGTCTAGAGGGAGTGGAAGAGGGGTGGAAAAAAGCATGTTTGGCAACACACCAAGAAGTGAACCTTTTCCATGTTTGGAGATATGTTGTGCAAATGGCTTGTGTCCAGCTGTGTAGGAAAACTGACTGGACTGGTTCAGAGCATTCTAATTCTTCATGAGTAGTCATGCTTTGAGATAAAGATGTCCTTCATTGGAGCGATACAACTAGCTTCTGCACTGGGATAGGAGACTGTGAGGTGGGGGAAGGGAAATCAGGACAACTGGATGATATTCTGGTGAGAAAAGGCTACCATGGTTGCCTAGGCCATGTTGGAGCAATTAGTATGAGGCTGGATCTGTCTGTCTGTATCTTCTGAATTATCCTGTTCATGGGGGTATTGGTAGGAATGAATATAGGAGGCCATTGGTCCATGAGAACTTGAAGGCGTCTCTCCACAAATTTGTTCCCAGACCTACTCTGGAGCAGAAAGGGGGGCATTTCTTGTTGTTTGCTGAGGCAAATAGACCCAGTTGGTGCCACCCCAGCTCTGGTAGACATTGGATAGAACCACATCATCGAGTTCTCAGTGATATTTATGCAGTGGTGTTCTGAGACCTGGGTAGACATGAGGCAGAGCTGTGAATGTTATACTGGAAGCACCAGTTCCAGAGTTTCATAGCCTCAGTGCAGAGGGAACAGGACTGGGCTCCCTCCTTGTCTGTTCACATAAAACACATGCGTGATGTTGAGTTTCATCTTGTGAGTTTTGATTAGCAGAAGAAAGTGGAGGCAGGCATTGAGTATGGCCCTGGGTCATGAGGTGGATCATATGTGTTCCCCATCCTGTGAGGGATGCACTTGTGAGGGATGCATGACAATTGATGGGGGATCGAAAAGGGATTCCACCACATAGGGAGTTGAGAGGGATAGTCTACCATACAAGCAAGTACTTGACTCTTGAGAATACTCGGGGTGCAGATGAAAGAACAGGGTACTCTATCTTGGTAATGATTTGCCCCCCAAAACAAAATTACAGGAAACAGTGGTGGGCAGCATGTATAATGACATGAAAATATGCATTCTGGAGGTCTAGGGCTGAAAGCCAATCTTCCTCTTTCTGCTCCAGAATTATTTATGGAGAGGATAACCATCCAGAATGTTTGTTTCTTGACTAACCTGTTTAGCCACCAACTCTCTTTTCTCTCAAGAAATAGTGGGAATAAAACCCGTTCCCTCTGTGTTGAGCAGCCTGTTCTATTGCTTCTAACTGTATGAGATGTTGAACTTCTATATGGAACAAGTATTTGTGAGAAGGGTTCCTGAAAAGGGACGGGGAGGATGGAGAGAAATGGAATGGTATAGCCAATTGTATGATTTCAAGGACCCATCTGTTTGTGGTGAATGCTACTCAATTGGTGAAGAATGGGTGCAGATGGTGTCCAAACAAATGGATGGTTACAGTAGGTGCTAGGTAGGTCATGAGGTCTCCTATACCCATTACTAAAGCTTCAAATTTGCTTTTTTGCAGTAGGGGGTTGGGTTGCTGTTGAGCGTGGAGGGTGACGGCATTGGGTTCTAGGTCAATGGTGTTATTATCGATGTGTATCAAGTTATCTTTGGTATTGTTGTTACGCATAGGTGGGATACCTTGGCCGTTGGGACAGTTGGTATCTGTATTGTCTCTCTTTTGTGGTAAGTTACTGAATACTGAGTAATCTTAGTGTGGCCCATGACTCCTTCATGGAGTACAAGAGTCATTGGTCTTATCTTGTTTTCCTTATCAGATGGAGTGAAGCAAGAATACTATTGTTTACTTTTTTGATTTGCTGCCTCAGTCACCAATGAAGTGGATATGTAAAGAAGAGTTCAGATCCCTTAGATGGGTCAAAATATTTCCTGCATACTCTCTTGTTGGTGTGGTTCATAGTGGCGGGGGTCTACAACATCACTTTAGCTGGTTCCATGATGATGCTATTGATTGGTATTGTTATTTTAGAGAACGTGGTGGCTTATATTATGTCAGTGAACTTATGTTGGGTTTCAGATACTTTCTCAAGACTAATTTTGAGTTCATTGACTACTCTTTTGAAGAGGTCCTGGAAGTGTGTGAGCTCATCCATAGGTGCAGGAAGAAGAGGTAACTTAGCCTTCTGCACTGTGAGGGACAATTAATTGGTAATAAGTGAG
The DNA here is from genome assembly GCA_019425775.1 of Rafetus swinhoei. Classification (NCBI taxonomy): domain Eukaryota; kingdom Metazoa; phylum Chordata; order Testudines; family Trionychidae; genus Rafetus; species Rafetus swinhoei. The sequence goes on from CM033449.1 coordinate 48,244,708, forward strand.
GCACTGAGAGCAATGTCCTATACTGGCTGATCAGACTGGTCAGCTCTTTTCTCTGGCTCCAGGAGAGGAGGGGAAGCAGGAGGTCTAGCATCCTCTCTCTGCACCTCTTACTGCAGGGCTGGGTAAAATATGGCCCGGGGGGCCGGATCCGGCCTGCGGACCACCCTGCAGGGACCCTCAGGCTTGTAGCTGCATGGTTTAAAGCTCAGTCCACACATCTCTCTGCTGTGCAGGGAGGGGGGAAGCTTTGTGTGATCTGTCCCCCCCCCTCCCACCCTGCCCAATCCTCAGCTCCTATTGGCCAGAAACAACCGGCCAATAGGAACTGACCCTAGCCAATCTCTCAGCTCCTATATGCTGGAAACAACCAGCCAATAAGAGCTGAGAGATTGGCCTGGAGAATGGGAACAGTGCAAGACTCTTCCCCCCTCCCAGAGCTGAGAGCTACCTGTGGTTTGCAGCTTGCAGATTTAAGTGATATGGGACTGCAGCAGGCAGGGAGACCAGCCTGCCTTTCAGGTGCTGCAGGGCTGCTGGCTTAGGTAAGCGCCTCCCAGCCAGAGCTTGCCTCTGGTACCCCAGGCCCTCCTGCACCCTAACTCCTTCCCCCAGGTCACCATGCAAACCCTCTGCATCCCCTGCCCAAGGTCACAACTCCCTCCCAGACCCTATACCCCTCCTACACTCCTCCCCCAAGCCAGAATCCTCTCCTGCACCCACACTCCCTCCTAGACCCTGCACCCTAATCCCCTGCCCCAAGTCACTACCTATACCCTCTGTAGTCTGCACCCCCTTTTCCCCTTCTCTCCGGTCACAGCTCCCTCCCAGACTTTGCACCCCTTCTTAGTGCCCCTCTCCCAGGCCAGAATCCTCTCCTGCACCCATGCTCCCTCCCTCACCCTACATCCCTATTCCCTGACCCAGGTCACAACCCCCTCCTTTGCCCAAATTTCCTCTCAGACCTCACACTGTCTCCTGCACCCCAGTGCCTTACCTAGTGTGCCCTTCTGTGCCCAACCTTCCTAGACCCCATGCATCCTCCACAGAAAAGTGCGGCCCTTGATCACTTTCCAAAATCTTGGAGTGGCCCCCCACCAGAATTATTGCCCATCCCTGTCTTACAGCCTGGGGAGCTAGTCATGACAGCAAGCTGAGGGGTTTGTTTGGTAAATTTGAACTAATCTGAGCGAGAAATTGGAAATTGGGATTATGACTAATTATGAAGCAAAAATTTAGTCAAAGGTAAGGAACTGGGGCTGCTGAACTCTGTCTCTAGCCAGGGATGGTAGAGGAGGAACTGAGGAGCTCAGGCCCGGCACATACTGTTCAATCTCTGACAGCTCACAAGGCAGACACTGCACATGCACAGTCCATAGGGGAGCTGCTGTTAACATTTCCAGTCGAAAGTGCAAGGATGCATCTTGATCTACAGTGGAGGACTCACAGGGACATTTCTCGAAGGAGAAAATTAACTTCCTCTGTGTTCCACAACTCTCTCTGCAGGAAAATCTTGGCCCTGTGCCTAATCATTGACTGTGCTGCCACTTATGCAGGATGATGAGAAGAGCATAGGGTATGTCTACACTAGCCCCCTAGTTAGAACTAGGGAGGCTAATGGAGGCATTCGAAGTTGCAAATGAAGCCCGGGATTTAAATTCCACAAGGAGTAATGGTAGTTCGAATTAGAGATCCTAATTCGAACTACCTACTCCGTGCCGCGTGTAGCCGCGGGCACGGAGTTCGGACTAAGGGGGATTTAAAAATGGCGGCGCCCGGGAAGATGCAAATGAAGCCCGGGATATTTAAATCCCGGGCTTCATTTGCAACTTCAAATGCCTACATTAGCCTCCCTAGTTTGAACTAGGGGGCTAGTGTAGACATACCCATATATAGAAAACTCCTTTATGAGCACAGCTTCAGATTCACAGGGTTTGGATTAGAATTCCCGTGAGGATTTCCAGCATCTCCTGTGCTGTCCTCTGGTGCAAGCCCAGAATCTTCATTTTAAAGCCATGGATATCTGTATTGGTTTTTTTCTCTCTGAAGATTTTTATGCATTAGGAACATACATACCTAATGATGTCCTTGCAGGCACAGCATCTTTATTAATCCAAAATGAGACCCATGAAAGAACAACTGTTAATATACAAGGAATGTATGTCTGAATAGTAAAGTATCCCATGCGTCTGCTCAGATCAAAGAAGATTGTCATGATTATATAGTCCCCTACAAGGAAAAAGCCAACAATTCTAATTAGATAGTGCAAGTGATTTTCTGTCTCATAATTTGTTGGAATTCTTGTTCCGAATATATACCATGTTATAAAATTTACAGTTGGAAACATAGTACTTTCCTTTTAAACAAAACTGCCAAAGGACTTTTGTGCATTATAACAGGTCATGTGCAATTCTGTTTTGCCCTAGACATTAGCAGCACCCATAAAAATATAATGGTTTCTTAGAATATAAGAACGGTCATACTGGCTATCCAGGTACCTAGTATCCTATCTTTCAGCAGTGGCCAATGCGAGGTGCCCCAGAAGGGATGAACAGAACAAGTAATCATCAAGGCTATGTCTAAACTCGCGGCTTCTTGCGCAAGTACGGCCGTTCTTGTGCAAGAATCTGCAGAGCGTCCACACTGCCCGCCTGCTCTTGCGCAAGTAAATTTACAGTACGGCGTGGTAAGAGAGGGCTCCTTGCGCAAGAGCTACGCTCTTTTTTAACAGGTGTAAGCTCTCTTGCGCAGGGCTCTTGCGCAAAGGGCAGTGTGGGCTCGGCAGGGATTTCTTGCAAGAAAGCCCTATGTCTAAAATTGCCATCAGAGTTTTCTTGCGCAAGAGAGCGTCCACACTGCCATGGGCGCTCTTGCGCAAAAGCACAGCTCGCACATGGCAGTGTGGACGTTTTCTTGCACAAGACTTCTTGCACAAGAACACTTGCGCAAGATGTTCTTGCGTAAGAAGCCGCGAGTGTGGACATAGCCCAAGTGATCTAACTCCTGTCACTTGTTCCCAGCTCTGACAAACAGAGGCTAGGGACCCTATCTCTGCCCATCCTGGCTAGTAGTCATTGATGGACCTATCTTCCAAGAATTTATCTAGTTCTTCTTCAACCCTATTGTGATGTGCCCATCACAATATCTGTGCGTTGTGTGAAGAAATACTTTCTTTTGTTGGTTTTAAACCTGCTGCCTATTGATTTCATTTGGTGACCCCCTAGTTCTTGTGTTATGGGAAGCAGTAAGTAATTTTTCCTTATTTAATTTCTCCACACCAGTCATGATTTTATAGCCCTCAAACATATTGCCCGTAGTCATCTCTTTTCCAAGCTGAAAAGTCCCAAACTTATTAATTATGCTCATATGGCAGCCATTTCATACCCTAATCATTTTTGTTGCCCGTTTATGAACCTTTTCCAATTTCAATAGATCTTTGTTGAGATGAGGCAACCAGATCTACACATATTATTCAAGATGTGGGAGTACAATGCATTTATATAGGGGCAATGTGATATTTTGGCTATGTCTACACTGGCAGCTTCTTGCGGAAGAACAGCCGTTCTTCCGCAAAAACTTGCCGGCTGTCTACACTGCACGAGCGTCCTTCCAGAAGTAAATTTACAGTATAGCGTTGTAAAACAGGGCTTCTTCCAGAAAAGTTATTCCTCTCCCCACGAGGAATAAGCCCTCTTGTGCAAGAGTTCTTCCAGAAGAAGGCAGTGTAGACAGGCAACATGAATTTCTTGCGCAAGTAGCCCCTATGGTTAAAATGGCCATCAGAGCTTTCTTGCGGAAGAGAGCATCTACACTGCCGTGGAAGCTCTTGCGCAAAAGCACATCTCTTGCGCAAAAGCACATGGCAGTGTAGACGCTCTCTTGTGGAAGAGTTTTTGCACAAGAACTCTTCCGCAAAAGAGTTCTTGCGCAAGAAGCTGCCAGTGTAGACATAGCCTTTCTGTCTTCTTGTGTATCCTTTTCTTAATAATTCCCAACATTGTTTTTGACTGCTGCTGCACACTGAGTGGATGTTTTCAGAAAGCTGTCCTATCCACAAGGTCTCTTTCTGAAGTGTAAACAGCTAATTTAGGCCCCATCATTCTATATGTATAGTTGGAATAATGTTTTCAAATATGCATTACTTTGCATTTATAAACATTAAATGTATCTGCTATTTTGTTGCCCACTCATCCAATTTTGTGAGATACCATTCAAGCACTTCACAGTTTGATATGGACTTAACTATCTTGAGCAATTTTGTGTCATCTGCAAATTTTGCCACCTCGTTCATTACCCCTTTCTCCAATTTCTTTGCACAATTTAGGCAAACAATGAAAGTGCATAGCCTGCTAACCCTTTAAACACATGCAAGGAAAAATCAGATTTTTTTTTTTTTTACCAGACATAGTATGGGAAATTTCAGTTGTATTTCGTAATCCTACAAATGCAAACTGATACAATCTCCAGTATTTGGGATCTGCAACTTCAACAGAGGTTTTCTTCCATTTGTATTCAATTTCATTTCTGGGGTATCCATCTAGGACAAAGTAGAGCAAACAAGTATTCATTCATAGCATATAGAAAAGAACGCTTTCACTTGTGATCTCTGAAATTAGATACAACTCAAGTAACTGGGTTAGAAAACAACTGTTCTATAGCATACCTGATATACTGTTAAGCTTTACCCTGAAAATGTTGTCTTAGTTTTAATTGGCCAACTGTACTACCAACCAAAATGATACAGAAATAGACATTTAAGGGAAATGTATGTCTCAAATTAAGAATGCAATATTTCAATATAATTTGTAGTGATTCTGTTTCTTTAGAATGATAGTTTAAATGTAATAAAACAGAGGGGCATAATTTGAGAAGCATTTTTAAAGTTTAAATATGATAGATACTTTTCTTCATTTATTTCATACTTAATTTGCTTTAAAAAGTATAAATGCTTTTGGAAAAAACACTTATACTTGCCTTTCCAGGCTGAATATTTGAGGCCTGATACAGAACTGCATTAATCCCGTTTTAAGTGCACTGGAAGAATACAATCCTTCAGAAGACAGAGCTTATGTCTATACTACAAATGCTACAGCAACATAGATGTAGCAGCGTATATATTTGCTACAGCAACAGAAAGGGTTATTTTCCATTTCTGTAATAAATATACTCCCCTCAAGTGGCTGTAGCTTGATCCAAGGAAGTTTAGGTCATCTTAACTACACCCTTGTGGGGTTGAATTTTTCACATATCTGAGCATCATAGCTAGGTCAACCTAAATTTCAGATGTAGACCAACCCTAAGCTGTGAAATTATATTTAGCTGAAGTATTAAATAAGCAAACATTAAGCAACTAGCCAATTAGCCCGTCATAAGACAGGATTTTCAGGTCTCTCCTCCACATCAGTCTTCTCTCCTGAGCCTCCGGTCTCTCAGTCCGTCTCTCTCTCTCCTCCTCCTACTGCCTCCCCATCTCTCTCTCTCAGCTCTCCTCTGCCTCCTGCCTCTCTCTCTGTCTCTCTCTTTCTCTTCTCCTCCCCCTCCTGCCTCTCACTCGGGGGACCGCGGAGCCCAAATGGCCGTTTGGGTGCCGCACTCCCCGTGATGCATGAGGGTTGTGGAGCCCAAACGGTCGCTTGCACCACTTGCTCCCACGTGGCAGTCGCGGAGAAGTCAGCCGAGCGCCATGGCGGGAGGCGAAGGGGGGTGGAGCGGTGATGTTAACGGCCAGGGGGCAGGGCCTGGAGCCGCTGTCACGCCGCACGTCACTGCCCTGCCCCTCTTCGCCTCCCGCCATGGCGCTCGGCTACTCGGTCAGGCCGCTGCGGGGGAGCAAGCGGCGCAAGCGACCGTTTGGGCTCCACGCCCCCCATGCAGCACGGGGAGTGCGGAGCCCAAACGGCCATTTGGGCTCCGCGGTCCCCCGAGTGAGAGGCAGGAGGGGGAGGAGAAGTGAAAGAGAGAGACAGAGAGGGTATGTCTACACTACAACTTTAATTCAAACTAACTTAGTTCAAATTAGTTAATTCAAACTAAACTAATTCAAATTAGCGCATCTAGACTTAAAAAACTAGTTGGAATTAGCATTTTGCTAATTCGAACTAGTGAGTCCACACTGATTGGACGCTGGGTCACATTTAAGGGCAGCTGAAAACGGTTCCGGCAGGGCATCAGGTCAGTAGTTGCTTTGTGTGGTTGCTATCTGAGGCTCGTGCTTAAAGGGACCCCCCCGGACAGCCGGTTCTCAGCTTTTCCGCTTGCTTGCCTACCTCGCCGAGGGGACAGCAAAGCGTTTTTCTCTGCACCTGCCTGTGTCGGTGGTTCCCATTGGGGACGCTGCCGCAGTTGGCAACATGGAGCCAGAGCTCGCCCTGGGCATTCTGCTCCAGTTCTTGGACTTGCTGCTGCAAGCCTGACAGCAATGGCTGGAGGCTGCCTGGCACCACCTGGTGCACGTCAGCCCCCTGCCTCTCCACGTGGCCTCCCTGGGGGCCATGGAGGAGCCGCAGCAGCGCCCGGATGCCAGCATGCCCCGCCGCATCTGGTGTCTGGACACCAGCAGCGACTGGTGGGACCGCATCGTCCTGGAGCACTGGGGAGACAGACAGTGGACCCAGAACTTCAGGATGAAGAAGGACACCTTCCTGGAGCTCTGCGAGTGGCTCGCCCCTGCTCTGCAGTGACGGGACACTTGCATGAGGCCCGACATCCCCCTCCAGAAGCATGTGGCCATCGCCCTGTGGAAGCTCTCCACGCCGGACAGCTACCGATCCGTTGGGAACCAGTTCGGCGTGGGGAGATCCACCGTCGGAGGTGCAGGTACGGCACTCACCGGCCATTGGGCCGGGGGGGAGGGGGACTGCAAGGAGGGAATGGGCCGCCCCAGGGAAAACGGGGGCAGGGGAGGAAGCGACAGTGCCCCGCACGGGAGGGTTTGGTCTGTCCCGGCCGTACTACATGCCGCCCGCGGCGGCCAGGATCGCAGCAGGGGTTGCTTCTGGGAGTGGGGCATGGGGCAGTGCCAGGGAACGAACACTCCCAGCCACCCAGGCGCCCCAGCGATTCGCGGTTTGCTGTGTCTCTCTGCAGGTGGTCAAGGCCATCAACCGGGTGCTGCTTCGCAGGGTGGTCCGCCACGCCGACCCGGATGCTGTCATCCGGGGGTTCGGCGCCCTTGGCTTCCCCAACTGCGGGGGGGCCATCGACGGGACGCACATCCCCATCCGTGACCCGGAACACCAGGCCTCCCAGTACATTAACCGCAAGGGGTACTTCTCCGTGCTCCTGCAGGCCGTGTGTGACCACTGGGGCCAGTTCACGGACATTAATGTGGGCTGGTCCGGCAAGGCACACAATGCCAGGGTGTTCCGCAACTCCTCCGTGTGCCAGAGGCTGCATGCTGGGACCTTCTTCCCCGGCCGCCACATCAGGGTCGGGGACGAGGACATGCCCGTCTGCCTGGTGGGGGATGCAGCCTACCCCCTACAGCCCTGGCTGATGAAGCCATACACGGGGCACCTCAACCCCTCCCACCAGGCCTTCAATGCCAGGCTCACCAGGGCCCGCATCATGATCAAGGGGGCCTTCGGATGCCTGAAAGCCAGATTTAGGTGCCTCCTTACCTGCCTCGACCTCGCCGAGCACAATATCCCTCCCGTGGTGGCAGCATGTTGCGTGCTGCACAATTTGTGCGAGCGGAAGGGGGAGGATTTCCTGCCAGCCTGGATGGCTGAGGCTGACCACATGGCTGGCCACTATGCTCAGCCCCGCACCGCCGCCGTCCGGGAGGCCCCCAGCGGGGGGCCATCCAGACCCGGGAAGCCCTGCGGGAGAGCTTCCAGGTGGAGGAGGAGGACTGAACTCTCCCTGCATGCCCCATTGGGGCCTTCTTCACCTCCCTCCTCCTCCTTCTCCTTTCCTCCCTAACCCCCTTCCTAATGTTAAATAAAGACACCTGTTTTGAAAACAACAATCTCTTTTATTTTACATAACTGGGGTGGGGGAAGGGAGGAATGAGGGTGGGAGAGGAGAGGGGAGGGGAAAACCTGGGAGGAGGGAGCTAGAAGGGGGAGGAAGGGGAGGAAGGGAAGGGAAAGCGCAGGGTTGGGGGTCCTGCTGGCTCTCCCATCTCGCAGCACTGTGGGTGCGGGGGCATCGGGGGGGAGTGGGTGTGGAGGGTGGAGCAGGAGGGACAGGGGGTACAGAGGAAGCAGGAGGGGGAGGAGGAGCGAGAGCTGGGGCGGCCGCAGGGGCCGGAGCAGGAGGAGGCAGGAACCTGTCCACCAGAGTCTGGAGGTGGCCTCTGAGGGCACAGCTCTGCTCCTCCAGTGCCTCCAAACTCTGCTGCCACAGCTGCAGGTCCTCCCGGACCCAGTGGTCCTGGGTGCGGAGCTGGTGCTCCAGTAGCCGCAGGTGCCACTGGTGGTAGTCCTCCAGGTTCCTGGTATGCCTGCTGGCCCGGGTGTGGGTGGCTGTTGCAGGTGGGGTGGTGCACCCTGCAGTCCCAGGTGCTGCGGCTGTGGTGAAACAAGAGCAGTGGTCAGTTCTCCCTGGGGACACGGTGGGTGAAGCCCAGCCCCCCTCTGCAAGGCGAGGTCGGCATGTGGGGAATGGGCCAGGGCCCCTGCATTACACCCAGCTGCTGCTCCATGGTGGGCAAGGCCCAGGCGCACAGTCCCTGGGCTCCTTCTCCTCCCACCCCCCGTATACATAAGGGGAGCATGATGGCACTCACATGTGGAGCCCTCCTCGGCCTCAGATGACACAGCCGATGTGCTCTGTGGTGTGCCTCGGGGGTCCTGGGTAGGCTCCCTGCAGGCTCCTGGCTCTCGGCATCCTCCTCGTCCTCCTCCTCGGTGTCAGGGACGGGTCCCTCTGCCCCGGGGTCGATCACCACCCGGGGGGCATGGATGGCGTGAGCCCCCAGGATGCGGTCCAGGACCTCAAACTGGGGGCAGGCCTCTGGGTCGGCCCCTGGCTGGGAGGCCCTGGAGTAGGACTGCCGCAGGTCCTTGACCTTGCAGCGGACCTGCTCCCTGGTCCGCATGTGGCCTCTGGTGGCCAGGCTGTCAGCCATGCGGCTGTAGATGGCCACGTTCCTGTGGCTAGTGCGGAGATCGTGGACATTGGAGGCTTCCTCCCAAACCTCAATGAGGTCCACGATCTCCGCACTAGACCAGGCGGGCGCCCGCCTCTTGCAGCCCCAGGCAGGCTCCTGGGAGCCGCCAGCCTGGTCCTGGGAAGAGGGGGAGGGCTGGGTGGCAGCGGGTGGCTGGCTCATCCCGTGCCAGGTGCTGGGTCTGCTGGCTGGGTGCTGGCAGGCTTGCAACTGGCACAAGCAGTGTAGCCAGATCGTGCCCCTTTAAGGGCTCCGGGGCCAGGAGGTGGGCAGAAGAGTTTTCCTGGTTTGGCCCAGAGTGGCCACCAGGGCAAGCTGGGAAGGGCTAGCCTCCAACTAGTTCGAATTAAGTGGCTACACAGCCCTTAATTCGAACTATAATTCGAACTAGGCGTTAGTCCTCGTAGAATGAGGTTTACCTAGTTCGAATTAAGCACTCTGCTAGGTCGAATTAAGTTCGAACTAGCAGTTTGTAGGTATAGATGCTATGAAAGGTAATTCGAACTAACGGCTGTTTGTTCGAATTAACTTTGTAGTGTAGACATACCCAGAGAGAGGCAGGAGGCAGAGGAGAGCTGAGAGAGAGAGAGAGAGGGGGAGGAAGTAGGAGGAGGAGAGAGAGACGGAACGAGAGACCGGAGGCTCAGGAGAGAAGACTGACGTGGAGGAGAGACCTGAAAATCCTGTCTTATGACGGGCTAATTGGCTAGTTTTGAAATAATGGGCTTGCTAGTGTGGACACTCCTCTTATAAATTCAACCTAAGGGGGGTTATCTTATATAGTAGCCCAGTGTCTGTGAGTCTGTAACGCTGACGTACACGGCCACGCCCCCTGGCTGTGTACGTCAGCGCCCTGCCCCCCTTCCCCTTCCGCCGTGGCACTCTGTGCCACTCAGCTGGGCCCCAGCGGGAGCAGCGGCAGCAGCGGCGTTAGTCCACGCCCCATGGATGGGGAGCGCAGACCCCAAACGGCCGCTTGCTGCCACTTGCTCCCCCGCCGGGGCCCTGCTGAGGGGCGCAGCACTCAGCGCCACGGCGGAAGGGGAAGGGGGGCGGTGACGTACACGGCAATGCCCCCTGGCTGTGTACGTCAGTGCCCCGCCCCCCTTCCCCTCCGGCTGGGGCCCAGCTGAGCGGCGCAGCGCGAACGCCGCTCAGCCGGGCCGCTGAGGGGGAGGAGGGGCGGGCCGCACGCCACCGCTTCTTCCTTCCTGCCAGGGCCCGGCTGACGGGTGCAGCACTCAGCCCAGCCGCCACAGCGGGAGGGGAAGGGGGCGGGGCAGTGACGTACACGGCCAGGGGGCAGGGCCGTGCACGTCACCACCCCACCCTTCCCCTCCCGCTGTGGCGCTCAACTGAGTGCTGCGCCCCTCAGCCGGGCTGCCGGGGGAGCCAGCAGCACAAGGGGCCATTTGGGCTCCCCCGCGGTGGGAGGGAAAGGGGGCCGGGGCACTGACGTACACAGCCCCGCCCCCTTCCCTCGCAGCAGCACGGCTGAGCAGGCAGCACTCAGCCGAGCGCCACGTCAGGAGGGAAGTGGAAGGGGAAGGGGGGCAGGGAGAGACGGAGGGGAGAGAGAGGCAGGAGGAGGAGGAGAAGAGAAAGGGAGAGTGAGAGGCAGGAGGTGGAGAAGAGAAAGAAAGACACAAAGAGAGAGGCAGGAGGCAGGAGGCAGGAGGCGGAGGAGAGCTGGGCGGGGGGGGAGGCAGTAGGAGGAGAGTGAGAGAGCTCAGGAAAGAAGACCTGAAAATCCTGTCTTATGACGGGCTAATTGGCTAGTTTAAGAAGATTCACTGTAGTTTTTATATCCATCTCCTATTACATTGTACATTTTGGAATAAATTGTTTAGATATGTTCAGTGTTTTATTTTACCAAAGGTTGCACAATGTCCTCAGGACAAATTAATTTTATATGCGTAAGAGAGTTTAAAAGAGGATAATCTTGCAAGTTAATTCTTACTCAAATATACTAGTCCAACTGAAAGGAGTATGCAAATGTATCAGAGATACCATTTTCCCTGGGTTCAGAGGCTACACCTGGCTGACTGATTTGCTGCACCTAAGAAAATACTGGAACTTATTTCTCTGACCCTTATAAAAGAAGGAAGCAGGAAACAGAGATGTAAGATTGCAGCCCAAACCAAAAAGCTGAGGGAATGGGCACAGTGCTCCCAAAAGGCTGCTGCTGTGGAGAGAAATTGCTCCACATAGATAGAAGGGACTGTCTCAGGCAAAAGAATGGAAATTTTGGTTACTGGAGTTATTGGCATGAAGAACTGGGGGAAGGAACTCTTTGGTATGAACAGACTTTTGAGTGAAGAGTCTGCAAGGTTTTGCTTTTGTTTGTTTAGAAGGCTTAGACAAAATGACTAACCATGCTGGAAACTACTTCCCTAGATTCCCTGAGAGAGCTCAGACAGAATTAACTAAGGGAGTCAGTGACTCAGCAAGGGTAATGCTGGTAGGAGAAGGGTGTTTTGGGATTGGGCACCACTTGTAAAAGGACTGGAGTCTAACGGGACCAGACTAGAACCCCTTCCACCCAGAGGGGCTAAGGAGAAGATACTGCAAATAATGGTTAATCAACAGCCAGCAGATAATGAAAAGAAGTTTCAGAAGGCACTTCTGGTAAATCAACCATGCCTGAGTATGAGTGGAACAGACTGTTCCAAGCTGAAATGGCCTGGCTGCTCAGTGTCTCCTCGTAGATGGGAACAGCCCCAGAGAGGAGGCCGGTACCAGACTTCACCAAGTCTCACCTTGATGAGCAACGGTGATGACACTGAGACGTACCTAACTGCCTTCAAGTGCACTACACCCCCAGCAGGCTGAAAGAGGAGATCCTGAGTGGTCTGATACCTATACCTCACCAGAGAGGCCTCAGCTGCTTCCTGTTCCCTGAGCGTGCTCAAGGCACAATCCTGTACGATGCTAAAGGCAGCCCTCATGGGACTCCTCTGTCTCTCCCCAGAGGCTTGTCAAAAAAATTTCAGTCAGAGCTATTCCTTAAGGGGGCATGTCCCCTGGCTGTAGCTCCACAGGTCTAGGACTCTGCCACCTGATAGCTAAACCGAGGGATCAAGAATGTGGCAGAGCTCCCATGTTTAAGAAGGATGAATTCAAACTGGAACAGGTACAAAGAAGGGCCACTAGGATGATCCGAGGAATGGAAAACCTGTCTTATGAAAGGAGACTCAAGGAGCTTGGCTTGCTTACCTTAGCCAAGAGAAGGCTGAGGGGAGACATGATTGCTCTCTTTAAATATATTAGAGGGATAAATGCCAGGGAGGGAGAGGAATTATTTAAGCTCAGTATCAATGTGGACACAAGAACAAATGGATATAAACTGGCTACTAGGAAGTTTAGACTCAAAATTAGACGGAATGTTTCTAACCATTAGAGGAGTGAAGTTCTGGAACAGCCTTCCAAGGGAAGTAGTGGGGGCAAAAGACCTATCTGGCTTCAAGATTAAGCTAGATGGGTTTATGAAGGGGGATGGTTTGATGGGATAACATGATCTTGGCAACTAATTGACCTTTCACTATCAGTGGAAAATAGGCCAATGGAGGGATGATAGGAGTTACTATAGAGAACTTTTTCCTGGGTGTCTGGCTCGTGAGTCTTACCCACATGCTCAGGGTTCAGCTGATTGCCATATTTGGGGTCGGGAAGGAATTTTCCTCCAGGGTAGATTGGCAGAGGCTCTGGAGGTTTTTTGCCTTCCTCTGTAGCATGGGGCACGGATCACTTGGTGGAGGATTCTCTGTATCTTGGGGTCTTTAAACCATCATTTGAGGACTTCAATATCTGAGATATAGGTGAGAGGATTATTCTGGGAGTGGGTGGGTGAGATTCTGTGGCCTGCATTGTGCAGGGGGCCAGACTAGATGATCATGGTGGTCTCTTCTGACCTTAAAGTCTATGAGTCTATGAGCTCATGGCCAATATTGTCCTAGCTCGATACCTCACATAGGCTACATCTAGACTACATCCCTCTGTCGGCAGAGGGATGTAAATGAGGCACTTTGAAAGTGCAAATGAAGCGGGGATTTAAATATCCTAGGCTTCATTTGCATAGTTGCATCATGGCACTCTTTTGAACAAGCGCCATTTCGAAAGTAAAACCGCCGTCTAGATGTGGTTCTGTCGAAAATGGGGCACTTTTTCAAAAGATCCTGTAAACCTCAGGATCTTTTGAAAAAGCGCCCCATTTTTTGAAAGAACCGCGCCTAGACCATGGTTTTACTTTCGAAATGGCGCTTATTCGAAAGAGCACCATGACACAATTATGCAAATGAAGCACAGGATATTTAAATCCCCGCTTCATTTGCATTTTCAAAGTTCCTCATTTACATCCCTCTGCCAACAGAGGGATGTAGTCTATATGTAGCCATAGTATTCAAAGAGGTATTTTCATAGTTTTGCCTTACATCCATACAGAAGGCAATAGAGATAACTGAAACATTTTTGGAGGCTAAATTGCCTAGGAGTAGGAAATCCAGTCTCCTTGTCAAACAAGTGAGGGTCATAGTATCAATCTGCCCTGAGCAAATGAAACTTTACTCTCATCACAGGGGGCTCCAAAGTTCCATACTCTCAAGGGACCCCACCCCCCCACCCCTACCCACCATGAAGGGCCAGTAGTATGTTATTCTGGGAAACTGGACAAAGGCAGCAGGAATGCCCGGTGATGGAATATGACTAGTTAGGATGCCTCCTAAGCTAAGCAGGTGAGACTCTAATGCAACCCTTACGATTGACCACAAGGTTTTGCATGATCCCTTTAAAAAAGAGGAACCAAGTGGAGGAATTGATAGACTTGAGTGTGATAACCTCTACTCCAAAGCCACTAACTCTCACCCAAAGCCTGGATTCAGAGAAATACCTCTGAATTTCCTGCATTCATGTGAAAATCTGTGCATACCCACTGGTCTCAGGTGTTTTTTGCAGTTAGCAGATCACACAGGGCATTTTCAGATAGGGCACTCCCAGGTATGATCACCTACTCCAGACAGTGATCCCAGAATGTTATGGAAATGTCTTTTGATCATCCTGGAAGGAGAATCAATTCCCTCCAACCCAGACTCCCTACCAACTCGATAAAGAAGCCCTTTCTGAGGATGCTGGGACCTACTGCCCATTGCTCAATCCAATCTTTATGATGTCTCATGAAGGTCCCAGAGCTCACAAAGACATCCAGAACAGTCTTGGGAGCAAGCAAAAGCCTAAGTCTCTCCTGGAATTAACTTCATGGAGCCTGAAGAAGGACCTTCTCAAAGGGCAGACTCTATGAGGGGAACATCCTAACAGTCTGTGGGTTTTCACTCATCCATAGACTCTGCAGATACTCTTCCCATCTTGGATTACAGTGTCTTGAGTGATATCTTTGACGTTGTGGCAGTTCAGCATGATGACCATACTATCCAGGAAGGTTACAACTAAATCATTGCTGCCAAAATGACAGTTACTTTTGAGCACACATTTCATCAGTTTCCTTGCTTTGAATTATAGGATGACATTCTGAACTGAGCAGACGTAGACACCCAGAAGCCCACAGGTCAACTCCTAGTCCCCAAATCTGCGCAGCAGGAGTTATTTTGTCTATTTCATACTCTTCCTATGGCTAGACACCTGGGAAAGTGGAAAACCCAGGGGAAAAATTGGCTCAATTCTTATAACCAGGTTTATGCAGAGAGGTAACTGATTTCTGCTTACCCTTCCCTGATTACCAAAAGTAGCTCAAAGGGTCAGGGACAGGCCACTCTCATCCCCCTACCCGCATCAAAACCCACTGTGAGCAATTAGTAAAGTCCTTTACAAAAGAGGGATGACAGAAGTTCATTATGGTATTTGTAGACTAAAGCACCCAACATCCAATGACAATTCCATTATAAAGCACCTTTGCTCCACCCCAACATGAGAGATACTCCAAGTATGTTTCTAAGTTGTCCTTACATTGGAAGTAGTCATTGATCAAGGGACAATTTTGGGCACTGTTGAAAGTGTAACTGCTCCAGCAGTTTACTTTTCTCAAACTGATGGTCTGGCAGAGAGGTTCAATAAGGTCCTTAAGAATATGGTAAACAAGTATGTGGGAGCATCAGCTAAAAATGTCATCAGCTGCTCCCTTGCTCTTTGTTTGCAATACAGAAGTGCCACAAGCCTCCATGGGTTCTTTCCTTTTGAGCCTCTTTAAGGGGGACATTCTCAAGGAATGTTGGACTTAGACAAGGAATCGTGGGAAGATCAATTTACCAACATCCCACAATATGTCATTTAAATGAGAGAAAAATAGGAATCTTGTGCCTCTTTGATCAAACTAACCTCTTTCAGGACCAATGGACCCAGATACAGAAATATAACAAAGAGATTAGAGCTAGGGAATTACAACAGGGACTACCAAGTGCTCCTATTCCTTTTCAGCTTGGGAAACAAGCTCCTGGCCAAAAGACAGGATCCATATGAAGTACTCCATCAGGTAGGAGGAACAGATTATGAAATTTATAACCCAGACCAGCAAAAACAAGGCATATTTATCACGTAAACCTGTTCAAACCTTAGAAGGTACAGGGGAACCTTGTAATCTACCTGGAGGAGGGAGAAGAGACTCTAGTGCCTCAGCTTCCTAAGCAGCCAAACTTGGGACAAAGGAGGTATCACTAAGGGTACGTCTAGACTACAGGCTTTTGTCAACAGAGGCTTTGTTGACAGATACTGTCAACAGATACTCTGTTGACAAAAGGCGTTATTCCTCATAGAATGAGGTTTACCGCCATCGACAAAACTGCCGAGTTCTGTCTACGTTATGTCGACAGAACTCGGCGGTAGTGTAGACGCAGGTATAGTTTTGTCGACAAAACCCTGTAGTCTAGACACACCCTTAGGGAGGGACTGTCTAATGGGCAGAGAAGGCAAATAAACAACCCTATGGGATCTTGAAAGGAGCTGTTCTCTCTAACACTGGGATACACCTCTTTGGTGCCTGATCACAATGACATGGGGCCAGGGCCAAACCCATTAAGAAGTCATATCAATTTCCAGAAGGTAAAAACCCATTCATTCAGAAAGTACAGGAAATGTTAAGATTGGGCATCATTAAGGACTCCTGTACCCCTAGTGATCTTTGGCAGTTCTAGTGCTATATTGTCTCAGGTCAAGTTTGCTTTATCACAACATCAGACATAACAAAAGGGCTATTGACAAGTTCCCCTTGATCTCAACTTCCAGGGAAAACAATAAATTGTTTTCTATTCCCGATGGGCCTAGTCCAATTTGTTACCATCCCCTTTGGGTTTCATGAGGCCCCATCCACCTATTATAAGCTGATGGATCAGGTATTACAGCCCCACCATCACTATACCACAGCCTGACAAAGTAAGGGCATTGTATATAGTTGAGAGTGGCCCACCCAACTCCAGAACCTAGCAGCTGTCCTTCAAACCCTACAGGAAAGCTACTTAACAACAAACCCAAAGAACTGCAAAGTGGGGAAATGAAAAAAAAATATTTGGAATATCTAGTAGGCAACAATAAGGTACAATGCCTAGTTGACAATGTTGAGGCCCTAGCAAACAATGTCAAATCAAGAAAGAGAAAAGCAGGTCTGAGCCTTTCTAATCCTAACAGAGTACTATGAATTGCACTTCTTACCAAACTGGTTTAAAAAAAATTAGCCCCTGAACAAGTCACATGCTCCCCCCCCTCCCCCCACATGATCAAGCCATTGGGAAAATTAGGCAGATTTTCTGTAATAAGCCAGTGTTCCATAGCTCCAATTTTACTCAAGAAGTTATCCTACAAACAGACACATTACACTATCCTGTGGATGCCATGTTCCCCCCCCCCGCCCCCCGCAAGCATTCCATACACAAGAGCAGCCTATCCTTTATATAAGTAGAAAACTCTTAGCCCAGAAAACCCAGTACTCTGTCCTCAAGAAGGAATGCCTGGCCATACACAATACTTTCTGTATGAAACATCCCTTATCTTGGTCACTGACCATGTTGCATTAAGGTGGCTCCAAATTATGAAGGACTAAAATGTATGTAACATGTTGGTACTGAAGACTTTCAATCCTTTCAATTTGGAAAAGAGCATTGGCCTAGGAAGGATCACTGGAATGCAGGCTTGCTTTCAAGAATGGAAGAACAGAGCAGGCCCTGTGTAAGTACCTCTCCAGGCAGGCGGGTATGAGACAGTATTAGGGATAGTATTCCTCTGGGGTCAGAGGTCTGCAGTTGGCTGATTAGCCCCACTCACTGCATTGGAAACTTAATTAGTTGACCCTTATAAAAGAAGGCAGCAGGAAATGGAGCAGGGGACTGCAATGCCTTCCAGAAAGCTGAGAGATAAGGGACAGGACTTCCAATGGACTGCTGGAGCTACTGTAAAGAGGAATTGCTCCAAATGGATAAAAGTGATACCATGTGGGGTCATGGCTGAAGCTCTGAGGTAAGAGCAAGGTAACTTGGATCACTGGAGTTAGCGGTATGAAGGACAGATTTGGGGAAGGGACTCCTCAGCCTGTTCATACATTTGAAGGAAGAGTCTGCAAGGTTTTACTTTTGTTTTGCTGGTAGGAGGAGGGCACTGTAAGATATGTTTTAATCCTAGTATACAGTGGACCTAGTTGTAGTGATTAAGGGTTACTTTGTTGTACCCTGATCCTATAATTTTATACTGTTAAATATACTACACGTAGTCACTTAAATGTAGGTAAAGGTTGCAGATTATAGATGTTTCTTCCTCTCCTACAGTCTGGTCCAGAGTCCAGTGGAGTCAATTAACAGATGGCCCTTCACTCCTGTGGGTTTTGCATCAGGCTTCTAACTGGTAGGATTATTTTTAACCTTTTAAAGTTGCAGTGAAATGAAGTGTAACATCATTCATTACATTCAAGAGAAGACTAAGCAAACTATAGACAGCTAATGTATTTCAAGAATGTAATGTGCAATCACTGACATACTGTGTTGCAGCCTATCAATCAACAAAGTTTGAATTTAAATAATAGAAAATAGAAAATAATAATAGAAAGTTAATATTTTACCACCTACAGCTTGAAAACTCCAGAGGACAGGAATGCTCATCCATAGGAAAGTTATGAAGCTGAAGATAACATTCAGCATTAATTGTCAACCTAATTAGAAAAAAAAAATATGAGTGAGACTATGTTCAAGCACCTAGACCAGTGGTGGGCAACTTGTAGCCTGAGGGCTGCATGCAGCCCATAGAGGTACTTTGTGTGGCCCTTGAGACATTTTGTTTACCATTGCCCACACAAAAGATTGCCAGATTCTGCTGGGTTCCATCTGTGTAGGTTTTTCCTACCACTATTACAAAAGTGACATGCACTTAAAGCAAGGGTACATGGAGTGATGTGCATAAGGATTGCACATAATACTACCCGTGAGAGCCATGTGCAACCTCTGCATCCAATCATAGCACTATTATGGTCCAATCGGCACACCCTACAAATTCTAGGTACACAAGTGCAGTTAGCGAAACTACCCTATCCCGGGAGACTGTCTCGATTATGACAATCTTGCAACCAACTGAGATGAAGAAGGGCCACTTATATGGCATTCTCACTAGTCTAGATTGTCCCTCACTGACCTAGGCCCTTAAGACTACATATGAGAGTGCATGTAAGTCATTTTGGGCCAATGAATGTGTATTAGGGACAGAGCATATACAAAAGGTATTATTATCTCTAAAGAATCACCAAGTACTATTTGAAGACCTGTGAGTCTGGTCATGCTAATTTGTTACTCACAAAATACATCAAGTATGCATTCTATTTTTGTGTCCTTTCAGCTCTTCACTAGTACAAGCTGATTAAAATAGGAGCAGTTCTCACCTCAAAGAGGAGGGAGAGTTGTAGGAGAGTGTTGTTTACCCAAGAGAGGGAGAGCTCTCCATCAGCAATTAGCAAAGGACCTAGAGCTGTGCTCTTTCTACTGCACCCTGGAAGTCTTAAACCACATGTCCTTTGTGCAAAAGCCATTGGTAGATGGTTATATGTTAGACCACCTAATAACCTACTCTAATGGCTTTTCTCAAAGTGGGATTTGGAATCATTATGCTTGGTGACTAGATGTGCAATAGTAGAATTGAATACATAGGGCCCCATCCTGCAGATCTCATTCATGTAGATAGTTTCAATGAAGCTAGTGGTACTAATATGAGTAACAGGATCAGGCTCTTAAAGAGAAGATGCTGATGGGTAACATTTCAAAAAGATAAGCACCCTAAATCACTCCAGAAACTAAAACTTAGGCTACAGAATCATTTAGGGGCTTTTGAAAATTACACTTTACATCTATTTAAAAAACTTTCAAAGGCACGTTTGGTCCCTAAGTGCCCATTGACTTCCACTGGGGATAAGGCCCCGGTGTCTAATTTATGCTATTAAATCTCCCCTTTTCTTTGGTAAGAGTAAGCTAAATGGATTTCTGAGAGTAATACTATGATTAAATATTCGTGAGTGGACGGAGGGGTGCAAGGGATAAGCTGACAAGGAAAACAGGACTATGAAGTATTATTTTATACACACACTCCTCTGGGGGCCTGTCTAGAAATTTGACCTGACCAGTTAAGACAGACAGACTTTAGAATGCAAGAAGGAAAGAACTTCTACCATGCTGTAGAAAACATAGTTTATTTCAATCTGAAAGTTTATACCCCATGTTTTCTTTTCAGTGATTTGCTCAATGAAACCAGTTTTTATTTAAGACAACATAAATTAGGTTTGGGATCATAGATGGGTATCTTGAAGAGACCAGCTGACCAAACCTCAGGGGAGACAAAGTAAGGAAACTCAGCCTGCCTGTCAAGCTGAAGGTGAAGAAGTGCCAATCTTACTCCACAAAGCGCCAACAGGGAAATGGCAAAGGCCATTTGGAGTATCTATAGCCCAATGTCCTGTTGTGTTGTCAGAGCCTGTTGTTGCACCTTCATTCACTATTGTATGAACTTTGCTTTTCTCCATTTACTTCCACTTTAGGCCAAATTCAGGCCATCTCTTTCCCTAATACAAATGTATACATTGGACAGCACTGAGTTTTGCTGAAGGTCAGCTGCACTCCCTGTCTCATAGACTACCTTGGTGATATCACTCTCATCCACTGCTCTTAGGTTGCGTCTACACAGCAGGACTTAACTCAGAATAAGCTACGCAAATTGAGCTACGTCAATTGTGTAGCTTATTTAGAAATTGAGCGCATCTACATAGCACTTATTTTGAGATAGAGCACTCTTCCGCCAACTTTACTTACTCCTCGTACAATGAAGGTTATAGGAGTCAGAGTAAGAAGTCCTCCAGCTTGACAGTATTTTGACATTATTTCAAAAGAACTGCCTGCTGTATAGATGTGGACTAAGTTATTTCGAAATAATGCTAGTTATTTTGAAATAATGTTGCTGTGTACCCTTACTGAGCTTCAGAAACAGTAGCAGAAGACGTGCAATTGGCAGGCCTAGAACAACAACTGGCTACAGGAAAAGACATAGCTTTGAGCAGGTTTGGTGGTGATACTTAAACATAATCAGATGAGCATGAAATTCTAGAAAGTAGGATATACTCTTTAAAGAGGACTCTAGAAGAAAACCACACTCTTAAAAATAAGGCAGTTTTAAAAAAAATCAACTTAAATGTCCTTTTAAATCATGTTAGAGGGTTCTTTTTTTCTTTTACTTCTAACGGATTATTACTGGATACTTTTCTATACTGGCAAATATCTGCTTCCCACTGCACATTATATATAAGTATTTAGGACTAATATGTTAACTTAGTGTTTTCTTTTATTAAAACATAATTTGTGCAAAATAGCTATAAGGGACAATTAGGAGTTCAATTCAGTACAGAAACTACTGTCCAGTGTACAGCTGAAGTTGTGACACTTCAGAAGTTAAATACAAATTATGGTATTGGCTGTCACATTACGTTAATCTTATTACATCTTATTAAATTTATCTTTACTGTCTTCTTGAGCCTAAATTAAACAAATCTGTCCCCTGCTTCTATTTAATTTCTTGTTGAATAGTACATTACAACAGTATATATTTTATGTTCCACTTGACTAAGCCACAACAAATTCCACTCAACGTTATTTCTGGTCCTCTGAACTTCGGAAGCAAAGAAGACCTGGAAGTTACTTCTTATTATAATTCTCTCAAAGTCCTCATCAATATTTTTGCTTAGTAACAATAATTCATTTATTTTTGTCAGTTGCAATTGTTTTCAAAGTCTTAAAATTAATAGGTTTAATTTTAATGGATTGCAGATTAAAATAATGAGTGAAAATATTAATGAAGTGCTCTATCTTTTCTATTCTGTTAATGAACCCTTACCTCAGAGTATATAATACTCGTCCATCACTCCAGATTCGAAGCAAACGATTTGGAGTTGTAATCCAATGAGCATCAGATTTTCTTGAGTTCCGGAAGAAAGTGTCTGGAATCCAAATTTTTCCAACCATATTGCTATTAAGCATAAGCACTTTCATTGAGCTGTTAAATTTCAGGCGACTGTCATACCAAGTCTGGGCAAAAATTATATCTATGGTGTATTCCTAGAAAAAAACCCCAGAAATAACCATATTTTTATATTTATATACACACACAAAATCAAAGCCTATATGCCAAATATTTATTTTAAAAGGTTACATTTAAGGTTAGCTCCTTCATTCTGCTATGGAGTCTTTGGTACTGGTTGAGCATTGCACAGTATTTTAGCCTCTGATATAAAAGGAGAAACTGAGGAATGGGTGACATAATTGGAACATCCCTAAATCAGCTGCCAAAGGATCATATTTTCTTATATGTAAGATTGTGAGCCTTGGGGCTGCTCTATGGAGACAGAACTACTCTTTCATCAAACATAACTTGGTTAGACCAGAGTTTCTATGATTGTTTAAAAACAAGCATACAACCAATCTTGAAGATTTTCTGAAAAGTTTTTTTCCCATGCGTAAAATTCGGTCTTTTTTACACATTTCCATGAATATTTACCCGTCAAGTTAAATGCATTTTGAAAAACTCTTGAACACACAGGAAGGGAAATCACACCATTTCTGGTGTAAATTTTGATAACAAACACTCCCTGCATAAGGACTGGCGGGAGTACAGAGGGGAACAAATCCATAATAGGAAAGAAACCTTGTTAAAGAAAACTACATGGTAGTAAGTAACCTCTTGTCTTGATGGAAAGCTCCTTTCTTTAGAAGTTATTTTATGTCCGGAACAGAAGAATGGTAATAAAAACAAAGAAACCAGGATTCTCATTAGACATTTCAGTTGGAAACTGCACAGAGTGGGAGAGGAGAAATGTTATGTCTGTGTTAGACTTGTTTTTCAGAAATCCTTCATGGCTGCTCTTCACTTAACACAAAGGAACAACTTGACATTATCCCCTTTGAAAAGAGCTTTGTTACTGTCAGACAGCCCCTGAACTCCACTGAGAATGGTCCATCCATGCACGGGAGCATATGCAAGAATGTTTTTCCCCACAGAGTCCTTGCATCAAGAGAGTCTGCTGTTGGGAACAAGGAGAAGACTTGGAGGGCCAGGGTGAGATGTACCTTTCCACACAGCTCTCTATTCTAGTCCCAGGGACAATTATAGCCACTTTGATAAGGAGCATGACCAGAAGACCTGACCCAATCCCTTTGCAGGGACACAAGGTCTTCAGGCAGCTGACTTTGGTTTCATGGGACACGTTTACACTAGGAAACTATTTTTAAATAACTAAATTGATTTAATAACTCCTGAAATAACAAAATCAAAATATGTCCACATTAGAGGGAAGCCTCAAAATTAGTCCACAGCAGGCTTTATTATTGTGTATGTGCTAGCTCAACTTAGAGCCCCAAGAAGCACTGGGGAGGAATTACTCTGAATTACTCTGGAGAGTAGTTATTTCAAAATAGTAGCACCACAGTGTTCACACTAATGCTATTTCGAAATAACAATTTTGAAATAAGCATTATTCCCCAAGGAAAGCAAGACTACTGATTTCAAAATCACCAACCCATTATTTTGAAGTAATGAGCTCAGTAGTGTGGACACTCCGCTTATTATTTCAAAACAAGGCAGGTTATTTTGAAATAGCTCCCCAGTGTAGACCAGGGCATGTAGAGGTGCTAGTTTTGACAGGAGAAGGAAACAACACACCAGTTCCTGCGGTGGAGGAATCTCCAGAGCTTTAACTTGGAGGGGCAATGTGCCATATCATAATATATAAACTGTCTTGCATACAACTTAATAAAAAGGGAAGTATTGTATTATCAATTACTGTGGACTCCATTTACATATTATGCTCAACATTTGACCAGAGTGACTCAGATACAGACTCTAAATGTTGGTCTGTCCAAAAAACAGGAATAGTGTCAGTCATATAAAAGTAAAACTGACCGCAGATGGATGAATGTCTTTGTTTTCTAAGAAATTAAATATACCCAGAATATATTCAGTTCAGTGTGTTTCAGCAACATAAAAATCAGCCAGGTTTTACAAAGGAAAAAAAACTATACTTGTTAAATAAAAACCTCAGACCAAATGTTTAGGTGGTGCCAATTATCCATAATTTAATTGAAATCAACAGAGCCATTGGCAATTGACACCAGCTGGAAATTTAGCCACTCCTGTATGTAATAATATTATGCATAAGAGCAATCTGAGATATTGCTGATTCACTTCCTTGGGCAAATTCCTGTCTTAGTTTTAGTTCCCCCCTCTGCAAAGCGTGGATACTAGTTTTTTTCCCCTACAATAAATACTGCAAGTAGCACTAATGGAATGATGATGATAAAAATATAGAGCAGCGGTCTCATTCCCTGAGCTCTGTCCAACCTACGCACTGAATTAAGCAGGGGAACATGTGGAAAATTAATATGTGATCATAGAATTAAAGACTGTATTAGAATGCAGGTACACAAGAGAATAGAATTAATGTTGCATAGGCAGTCTTAATTCTGGCACTTTCTAATTTTCCAATTGTTGGTTTTGCAACCTAAATAATGTTTTAATTTTATATATCATACATAGGCAAACTGTTCTATAGACAAAAGGGAAAGGATAGGGTGGAGGAAAAAGGCATATGATTAAATCATGATATCTGGCACACACGGTTAACCCTAAGCTTCAATTGCTTTGTTTTCATTGTTTAGTTGCCTATGTAAAAAAAGAAAAATACCATGCTTCATTGAGGGGAGAAATAGAAGTTGAAGTTATTTTTTATTAATTAAGTTGTGGCAAATAGTGATGCAAAATCCTGTTTAACATGATGTTTAAGTGGTTAAACTCCCTTCCAGAACCTAACCCCTTGCCTAGGGTAATCAGATAGCAAGGGTGAAACTGGGGAGTAATAGGCACATATATAAGAAAAATCCCAAATATTGGGACTGTCCCTATAAAACCAGGTCATCTGGTCACCTTGCCCTCATCCCCTCCCACACACCCTTCCACACCCAAACTCCCTCCCAGAGCCTGCACCCCACATCCTCTTCTGCATCTTAACCTCCTGCTCCAGCCTGGCAAAAGTGAGTGAGGGTGGGGAAAGCGAGCAACAGAGAAAGGGGGATGGAGTGAGTGGGGTGGGGCCTCCAGGAAAGGGCAGGGCAAGAGTCTTTGCATTTGCATGATTAGACAACTGGCAACCCTACTGGGCAGGCAGGCGGAAGCCCTGGCCGTGCCAAAAGAGTGCACCCTGCAGTGCAAGCCAGCAGCAAACTGGGCACCAGCCAGTGCAGGAGCAGCACCACCCAAATTTCCTGCAAACCGCATCCAGGGCTTGTGCATGCATCAGGGCCCACTGACTGTTCTGCCCTGAGGCCTCATGCTGTTGGCAGGCCTCATAAGGAAAAAGATGGGAAGACTGACTCAAGATCATCTGTATCTAAGGGTACGTCTACACTAGCTCGTTAGTTTGAGCTAGGTAGGGTAATGAGGGCAAGAGGAGTTGCAAATGAAGCCCGGGATTTAAATATCCCGGGCTTCATTTGCATGTTCCCGGGCGCCGCCATTTTTAAATCCCCCTTAGTCCGAACTCCGTGCCCGTGGCTACACGCGGCACGGAGTAGGTAGTTCGAATTAAAGATCCTAATTCGAACTACCGTTACTCCTCATTCCACGATATTTAAATCCTGGGCTTCACTTGCAACTCCACTTGCTCTCATTACCCTACCTAGCTCAAACTAACGAGCTAGTGTAGACGTACCCTAAGAGTGTGGGTTATTTCCTGACAGTTACCATCAGTAGCAGTTGAGGTTCCATGAGTCAAGTGAGGCCACCAGTTATACCTATGCAAACCTAGTCTTTAAATTCTGCCTCCAAGGATGTCCATTTGCCTATGCTTGGTATAGTCAGCTACAGAAGTTCACAGTGGATGCAAAATGATACCAAGCAATGGTCCCTCTAATCTTTTCCATCCATGTGCAGATTTTTTCCATTCACATGCGGAATAATTTTGTTATGTGCATCAAGGCATGTGCAAATGTGCACTGCAAATAGAAACACAAAACCTAGTGGTAGGTGCTCTGCTAATCAGCTGGGCAGCATTTGTATCTCTCGTAAGAGGCCACACAAGCACACAGCTTACAGGGAACGCTATACCAGGTCAGAATAGGAAGCAGTCTTTGGCACTCACTCTTCACTGGCATAAATGACCACATAAAGCATAGTGCACTGGAGGACTTCTCTTCCCTCTCTCCCCCCACGCCAGTGACTTCAGTGGGTTACTCAGATTTAATTAAATTTGTGTAAGTAATTCTTTTGAAGACACACAAGAAAATAATAGACTCTAGCTCCCTCTCCTAGAGCTGCCACTATTACATTAATAGGAGTAAAAAGTAGTCACTAGGTAACTGAAGTGAGCAGATGATGTTTTTAATATACAAAAGGAACAGATCAGGAAAATAAGGCTCCATTTTAAATATTCGTTTTTCATACTTGAACTGCAAAAAAAAAAAAAAAGAAATATGTCAAAGTAACATTATAATCAAACCCACCAGAGCAGAGAATTTTCACACAATCACAGAATACTAACCACCCCAAACAAAGTAAAGTTAAAAAGGAAGAAAAACTAGACGACTTTAAATGAAAACATGATTTCCATCAAGGGAACAGCCAAACCAATCCAGTTCCTTATATCATCTTACATTTTAGCTCTAAATACAAGTTCCAGACATAATTGTATATTGCACAAATATTTCACCACCCCTTTTTTAAAAACATGGTGCAACTTTGCCAACACCTTACATAAAGCATAGATCACTGTTCAAATACAACCTAATGCATAAAATATGAAATTAATAATATGTTGCTAAATAGTTCACTGCTATGCCACACTGGACCCAAATACATGGATCCACGAGAGAGGGATGTCAGAGAGGAGGCCCTTCATATGTAACTCTCCCCTTTCTCTGCCACCTCCAAAACATTCTCATCTTTCCTCATCTGCAGATAGCCCTCTATTGTTGAGGATCCATAATACTTTCTTGGGCTACATTATTTTTCTATGGAATCTCTCTGCACAGCTGTCTGACATTTTCAGCTGGTTTTGGGGTTCACTGGCCAACCATAGAGGCTATAATCAGGAGAAGTAGAAGGAGAATGACAAGAGAAAGATCCTAACTTTGGTGTTGGCCTAAAATCTGCACTGTTTTTAGTGGATTCATGAATTCTGGAAGATGAAACACTATCTATTTTATTCCCTGTTTTCTAAAGGAACTGTCATTTCTTTACAAAAAGGAGAAATGTGGCTCCTAAAATTTGCTGAATAAGTGCAGCAATTCCTATGATCTGAATCAGACCCAATATCCATCTAGTCCAGTATCCTGTCTGCAGTGTTTGCCAGGTCTAGATGATTGAAGATCATAATATGTGTAGAAAATAATAGTTCACTTCTATACAACCCAGCATAACAGTATTTTATATTTATAACATACTCCTTTATTGCAGCATTTCTCTCCAGATGATTATTTCATCTCTCTTACTATGGTACAGAAAGTTACATTTAATAATTCTATCACTTCTTCCATTAGCCTTTTTACAAACCTTTTGCCTTTTAGTGCCACTATGTTAAAATAAAAAGGATTTACTGCTTTCTCTTTGAAATGAAATGAGTGATAAAATAGTCATGCAGACTAAAATTGAGGTCATCTATGGCCACAACAAAATTTGTGCTCATTCACATTTAGCCTCAAATTATACCTAGGGTTCAATGACCATGACACATGTTAGCTCATATTTGGCATTTAATCAGACATTGAACTCTTTAGAACTCTGCTCTTCCATGGAGCAGAGAATGAATGAAGAGCTAGCCTGACTAATTATTTAAAGCTTACCTCAATTTTTCTCCATATCTTTTCAACTATGGCACAAATACTTTTCTGCAGCATTATAATATAAATCAAGGTGGAGAGAATGGTAAATAGTGATGGATGACCACCAAACAGCCAGATTATGAACCCTTTCCACAAAAGGTTGAGCAATTGCTTTGTGGAATAGTTACAATGCGGGGGAAGGGGAATCAATAAAAAGTAACTAACTACATTAAGGAAAAAATCAGGAATAGTCATTCCATGGTATTCAAATTAGACAATTCCTGTGATCATAATTTCAAATAGCAAATGAAAAAGAATATGTATAGTTAGTATTCAAATAGAGCTGGATACTACTTTTTGT
Organism: Rafetus swinhoei; assembly: GCA_019425775.1. Lineage (NCBI taxonomy): Eukaryota > Metazoa > Chordata > Testudines > Trionychidae > Rafetus > Rafetus swinhoei. The sequence goes on from CM033449.1 coordinate 48,272,501, forward strand.
CAGAAGGCTCTGAGAAAGGGGAAATTACCTTGCTCTGTGAGGTTCTGTGGGATGTACTTGCAATAGCTGATTGACAACCTGTGCAATAACTTTTGCAGAATTACATCTAGAACAATATTGATTCTGAAGCCTAACTGTTATGGAAACCACATGCCATTCCAGCATGATGAGGGGTGCAATGACACCAAAGAGTAAGAAAAATCCAACAACAAAGAATGTTCTTTTTTTTTTTCTAGCAGTCTTCCTATTTCACAATACAAGAGAGTATTAAAGAGAAATTTGCAGCAAAGTGGGTCTAACATGCTAGCAGGGATGTGCTAATTGGAGCATATTTTATACAGAAAACAGGAAATTAAGAGTAAAAATGCCCTAATTCTTTATGGGACAAACACAAATACAACCATATTTCCCTAAGCCAAAAGTCCGAAAAAATAGCATAAGACTTGTTTCAGCAAAAATGTGAATTGAGAACTCAACAGAGGTCTGAGCTTGCTTCAAACACATTGCAGAGATGAAGAAGAAAACCCATTTGGTTCATCTTTGCTCAGTTCTGTCTAGAGGTCATTGCCCTCTTGGAGAGATTCTGTCCGGAAGACAAACTGAAAGAAAGAGTTTTCAGCAAGAGATTTCATGAAAAATTGAGAAAAGAATTTATCTTATTTGAGAAAGTTAAAGAAAATACACTGGCACTCTCTCATCAAGAAGGAGAGATATTACTAAATTTCACAACTCGGTGGGTTTAATGTGGGGATAAAAGGTTTAGGAGATCAAGGCAGCCAAATACAAAAGATAAAAAATATGATCTAAGATGCAGGAATGCATGAAAGAAAGCTATCAATATTAGCTGTTTTATCACCATCTCACAAATATGCTGTCAGTGAGCACTTATTTTCTCTCTCACACACCCATCCCACTATATACCTATATGTCAAGCAAGGGCTTTCAAGCAAGATCTCCAATATATTAAAATATTTAGCAGTCTTTCCTTTATCGCTACTTTAACAAAAGTTCTAAAATGTGGCTCCTCTCAAGTGGGTTATTTTAAAGACCCTTTAAAAAAAGCTGTAGGAACTACTTCAGGCTTAGCAATGGATTCATCAAAAGCAGATCCCCTGGGACTGAAGTTGAAATTAAATTGCTTGTTTCAGCAAACACTTTTAGTTAGTTCCTTAGGACCCCATGGCCAGATCTGAGAAGTCCAATGAGTCCCAGTTGATCGTGACTTGTAACTCTGACATTCTTGATATTGGAGGAAGGAGGACAGGGAGGAGAGGCAGCAGGGTATTATAAGAACTGAACAGAACAGAACAAAATTTCATCTATGATTGGAAACTTTTAACCAATCAGATCATTCCCATTACACAAATTGTACTAGAGGTTGTCATGTGAGCATATGCCAACCTAATGGAAAGAATACTTCAATTACATGTTTGCAAGAGGTGGCAGTATATAGAGAAAGTCCATTTGACTCCCTAAATTAGAATAATACTGCAAATAAATTCATATTCTTTCTTGTTACATCTGGTGCACACTCTAATCTGTGCCATTATGAATGTTCAAAACAAGTGTCTGTATAAGAGTTATTTTGACTCTTCTGTATAAATTAGAGACTATTAATAAAAATCATTCCAGTTAATGATTTTTCTACCTGGAATATTTACTAGAGTACTTCCTGTAGTTATGACACTTGAGGGTTTGTATGTTTAATTCAGCAAAGGAACTCCTGATGAATTGCTTTTCATTTAAATATAAGTATGCCTGCTGTTGCCATTCCCCTAGAGCAGTGGTCACCAACCAGTAGATCGGGATCTACCCGCAGATCTTGGAGCCTCTGACAGGTGAACCTGACTGGTTTGGTCAAGAGGCTGTCAAGTGCCAGCACTTCAGCTGCCCCCCCCACACACACACACACACAAACACACAGCTGCACTTCTCCTGCCCTTTGCCTTGGAGCTGTCCCCTCAAAAACCTCCTACTTGCTGTGCAGGGGAGAGAGAAGAGGGTGCTGATATCAAGGTGCCCCCTCTCCCACTTTGTGTCCTATCTCAACAGAGCAAAGAGGGGGCACAACAGGACTTGGGATGGAGTTTGCTGGCTGCTTTTGCGAGTGGTGCAGGGCCAGGGTAGGGGTGAGCCTGCCTTAGCCCCTTTGCACCACCACCCAGGAGCCATCTGAGGTAAGCAGGGTCCAGCTGGAGCCCACATCCCGAAACCCTACCCCAGTCATGAACCCCCTCCTGCACCCCAAGCACTCCTACATCCAAACACTATCCCGGAGCCTGCACCTAGAACCTCCTCCACACAATTTTTGGCCCATCCAACTCAGTCCTCAGCATGCCACAGCCTGGTGAAAGTGAGGGAGGATGGAGTGAGCAGGAGGCCGGGCCTCAGAGAAGGGGTATAAAGGAGGTGGGGCAAGGATATTTGGGTATGAGGTAGATCTTGGATTGCACTTAAATTCAAAAAGTGATCTCATGCTTAAAAAGGTTGGAGACTACTGCACTAGAAGCCTCAAAGCAGTAAAACAGGAATCTAATGAGGCAAACTGGTTAAAATACTTGAGGTAGGGTTGCCAATGATCTAATCATGCAAACCCAGACACACTGGGGCTATACCTTCCCAGAGGCCATGCCCTGCCCCATTCCCTACTCATTCCAGCCCCTCTCCTCCATTGTTCACTCGCCCACACCCTCATTTACTTTCACCAGGATGAGGCAAGGTGTTAGGGGGTAGGTTCAAGGAAGTCATTTGGGTGCAAGAGGGGCCCAGGGCTGGGACAAGAGGTTAGGATGTAGGTTCTGGCTGGCACTTACTTTGAGCTGCTCCTAGTGGGTTCCCTGCCTGCTCTAGCCCTGTGTAGCTCTGTGATGGATTATGTCCGGGCGCGAGCTCCCACCCCCACCTTAGGGGTGGGGCCCAGCGAGCCCACCGTCTTGAAGACCCGGGGTCCGGCAGTTAGATGGGCGTGAGCTCCCCAACTCACCCCCTTTTGGGTTGAGCGGGGCCCAGCGAGCCCTGCGATCAAGGAATCACGTGGTTCTTCGACCCCCTCCCAGGGCCAGCTGTCTATAATTACATCTCACTGGGGCAGCTGCCCCTCACGATTTTCCCAAGTTTGATTATGTGTTTGCTATGCGAGGTAATGGGGTGGGGCTACGGGGACTCGGGCCCACCCTCTCCACCGGGTCCCAGCCCGGGGCCCTAAGGGGTTCAGGTACTACCCTTACCCGGCTGACGGGGTCCCACCCCGTAACACGTCAGCCCACAGGCGCCAAAACTGCCCTGCCCCGGGCTGCTTCCTAGCCTCCCCTGGCCCCAGGGGCCCTGCCCCTAGCACACCAGGTCTTACCGTTCCGACGTGAGTCCTGGATGCCCCTTCCTGGTTCTCCGGCATCCCGGCCTCCTGACTTCAACGGGGGGGAAGGAATCGCTTCCCTGCGGTCCTTCTCCCGGTTCTGCCTCCTGGACGGCTTTTGAACCTCCCGCCGGAGGTCATGCCGCCCTTCCTTTCCCCGCCCCCGACGTCACTCTGTGCGGAGCGTCGGGCCAAAGGGGGCGGGGTTACGTCCTGACGTCCCCAGTCCGGGGCACGGCGGACTGCCACTGACCGCCGGCTGGCACTGTCTCCCGAAGTGGGGGAGTCCCGCCCCACACAGGGTTTGGCATGGGCGGCTTCACGGCCGCATGTCTGCTTGGCCGCGCCTCCCCGTCCTCCCGTCAATTCCTCCAGTGGAATCGGCGCCCGGCTGGTTTCAGTGCGGGCCTTCGCTGGCCCGTCACAAGCTCCTTGAAGTGGCTGGCATACCTCTGAAGCCTCTAGGGAGAAGGCCAGGTGGCTCCACACGGTTTTCCCATCATGCATATTGTGGCCAATGGGAGGTGTGAGGGTGGTGCCTACAGGTGGGGGTAGGGTTGTCCCTAGGCATGAGCAAAATAAGTGGCTTCGTAGGGCACCTGAAAATGTGGAGCTCTGCAGGCATGTGTGCTTATGTGCCTGAGGACTGTTCTGACCACCTCTGCTGGCTCCTCCCTGCAACTGCTCTCTCCTGTCTGCTGCTGGGCTTCTCCCTGCCATGTCCCCCCACCCCACATGGTCCTCTTGGCCAGCAGCAGTGGCTAGTGAGGACTCCATACTGCCAAACTGTTTGAAATAATATACTATTGAGGCACTTTTCACAGCACCTAAAACAAAACATCGTAAGAATGTATAACACTCAACCAAGAGCAATAAAGAAAGAAATCAAAGTATAATGTACTTACTGTCTGCATCTATGGAGCACAAATGCAAGCATGATGAGAAATCATCACTTCTTGACTACTGTAGCATGTATATATACATGATGACATAAACACAGGCTTTCTTCTGAGAATGTCAAAATGCATTTTAATTGTTAGTTAGCCAAGATGAACTGTAAAAGTAACTATTGGATGGTAATGGAAAACATAATACATGGGAAATTAAATTTGGTAGGATGATTCTCACAGCTGGAATACCGCATTCAAAGGCAACATTTGTACAGGAGCTAGTGAATAGTAAAAATGGGTAGAGACACATTTTGAAAAATATTTATTGTCTAACTGAAAATGAAGAGGATAGCTCAGAAAGTGTTAAAAAGGTACAAAAAGTGAAAGACAGTGAGTCTGGCAGCTGGCACATTCCTGAAGTGACAGAGAGAGGAGGAAAGGCAGAGGACAGAAAAGGTCTCAGTCAGTTGTTATTATGGAATCTGAAAATCACAAAATATTTCACCATAGTGAAGCCAAGTAGCCTGTATATGTTGGAAGCAAGTTGGGTAGAAGACAGAGAGAAGAGTAAGGACTATGAAGGAGACATGGTCTGTTATAGCATTAGCAAAATTTGATACTTACATTTAATAGCAGATATTAAAATAGTTAAAAAAAACAGTGGGTTTCCATGTGGAATTTCATTTCCCAAAACTATATCTTTCAATTACAAATTTCAAATACTTTTAAAATAGGTGTAGGTAATAGTGTGGCAGTACACCAACAATTGAAATATATATCAAATACTGGAAAACCAAAAAACATTAAAACAACAAAACAAAAACTCTCTAAGTCCCTCTATTCCACATACTTTCTGCAACTTCTTAAACTACATTAATCTAAGATACATATACTGTACACTGACATCTTAAATCTCATATACGCTGGTGATAGTTTGGCCATGTATACTACCATTTTTGTCTGTGGACCCTAAACACCTAAGCTAGCCCTAACCAAATCATCAACTTGAATACAATCAGCATACACCACTGCAGTCAATGGTGTTATATCAATTTATACCAGCTAAGAGGATATAGAACCATGTAACTTGTCCATTATCCAAAGAATAATTTTAGATACAGAAAAACTAAGCCAACTGTGATTTAAACAGCAGAGTTATTTTATAGGCAGTCAAAAAACCTGAACCAAGAACTGGATGGCTGTATATATTTTAAAATTTCATGATAACATAAACTTGCCTACATATGCAGTGTTAAATACAACTGCAGCCATATATCAAGGCATTCATAGATGGCATGCAGAAATCAGCATAGTCTTTCCACTGAAGAGCATTAAAAAAAAAAAAAAACACCTTTGTGGAACCATAAATAGATCAACTCCTGTTGTTATTAAATCTGTTAAGAGATAATTTCCCAAATTCTCAGCAGTGGCTGACAAGAGAAACATGCTATTTACGAGAGGGATACAAAGGTGGCAGAACCATTCTGGGGGCACCTGTGCTCTAGTTCTGTCCCTGAAAGCTGCTTTAACATGTGCCAACTGTCCAAAGGTTCCATAAAAGACACTTCCTTTTCTTTTCCCTCCCAACCACACTCCTTGCACCAGCCATGGGAAAGGGGAGTGGCATAGAATCTTTATTCCACACCACAAAATGGGAAGATCCTCATATAATGCAGCAATCTTTCTGTAAATGGCTAATGGATGACAAGTTTTGAGTGACTTTACAATAGCTGTGATGTATTTCCCTTGCTTTGCCTCACAAGTTTTGGAGCAATAAGTAAGTTTTATCTACTGTAAAATACCCAAATTGCATGTACAGCAAATATGAAATATACACAGTACTGAACAAATAGGAGTTTATTTATAGGGCCATGTGAAATTATAAAGTCACAGTGATTAATAATTTAATACTAATAGGCATATGGATTCTAAAGTTAAGTACGTTTAAAAGCAAAAGACAATTCAAATGCCAAGCTTACTAGAATAGTATTTACTCATCTGCTGTAAATATATGTTTTCAGCAAATATTAAATATACATGTGGACAACAAATCAACTAAGTAAGGCACAAAATGCTGACGGGAGCAAAAGATATTAAAATCCACCTTTCCTTATTAAGAAAAGTGGTTTAAAAAAATTGTATTCTCTTAGCTCAATTCAAAGAGGGACTTGATCTTTCAAATTTAAGGAGGTTTCCACAGTAAAGCTGACAAATAACGCTGCAGGAGTTGTTTCACTCTCAATGTCTGCAAAGTTCAGTTCACAAGCCCATCTTGAGCCAAAACTTGGAGGGTTCACATAATCCTAGAAATAGATGGTCAGTTGCTCTGCTGGGATAGTTGTTATATATTTTTGTGTATCTTACCTGGAACTATAGTTACTTTTTTAGGGTAAGTTTAGGCCACTATGCCATATAGATGTATTTGTTTAAATTTGGCCCATTTTTCCTATGTGTTTCAACTCTTCCTGTAGAGCATTTCATTTGTGTGTGTGTGTGTGTGTGTGTGTGTGTGTGGTTTGTACATTTGTGAGGGAGAGAATGAGAAGATGACTATTTATACATATAAACTGAAGTAAGTGCATTACGCATATGCAGGATTAGGCTCTTAATCCCTACAACTCATAAAAATAGCTGCCTCTTTCCAAGTAGCACTTTTTCTTTCTACTGGTCATTTTACAACCTTTCAATAAAACATGTAATTCAATAATATCCAGCAACAGTGTCAAATACAAGTAACTGATGCAATATTAGGTGTTACATTTTTTTGCATAGGAATAATGCATATCTATTGCTGTGTACTTTCTGAACAACACTGCTTATATTTTTATGTGTTTCGTGTAAATTTTATAATACTTTAACTGAATTTTAAGAGAACAAGTTTCTGTTCTTTAAAGATGTGAAAAGGAACAATGACTGAAGAAGCTGTGTGTTACATTCATAGTGCTTCTTAGTGATTACAATTTAAGAATAAATGGTATTTAAAAGTTGATATTTGAAAGTAACTATCAGCAACACTACAGATCAAAGTAAGGAATGGTGCAATAAGATGAGAAAAACGAAGCCTTACAACTGCCCATGCCGTTCACAGTGCCTAGTGAAGCAACATTTTATGTAGTATGTGACTCTTTGACATATTCTACCTTATTAAAAATAATAACCCTATACTTCAAAGTATGACTGATATCTTGCCTTCAATGGATAACTAGGAAGAGGCACAAAAGGAATTACACAAACTAAAAAAAGAGCATCAGAAATATGCAGGAATAATAAGGAAATGAAACGGTAAGACTGAAGCATAATTACAGGAATGTATTCTACAACCAAAAATCTATTAATACACTTTAATAGTTGAATAAATAGTGGCATCTCAATTGACATCCAAGAAAAAATAACAAACATCACACTAAAATAGAAGCAGATCAAAACTGTTACCTACATATTAAAGATATGGGAGTTAGCCAAGAGATTTTTCTTTTTTATACACTTTTAATCAAACCATGCAAGAAAGTTTTTTTCTCCAATCATTATGTGCACATGCCTTAGTGAGTAACTACACAATCTCATTAAAATGGTCCCTGTCTTTATTACCCAGTTCTCTCTCCATTATTTGTTTCCTCTGTATAGTACTGTGTGTGAAACTACATTGTGAATACTTCATGGACAGGGATCATATGCAGTTTACCTGTGCTGTGAGGGGCCTACAGTACCTTTTGGCACTGTAAAACAACTACATTTCCTAACTTTGGAGCTTCTGCTGTCTTCCTTCTCCCACGACTCCCATTACTTCAATAGGAGCAGACATTAATTTTAATGAGCATTTTGGATGAACACAAATTACAGGATCAGGCCATATTTTATGTCAACGATATAATAAAAGAAGCATTGGTAGCTTGCCATGTTTCTCTTCAATTACCATAACTTGCCTCTTTTATGGTCTCTCCAAAACTCAGAAGCAAGGGATTGCAATACAAAGAAAAGGACAGGGAAAGTCTTTCCTGGGGCACCTGTATCACCTGCACTCTTATCAGCACTGCTACACAAAAGCTCCATGGAAAGAAACAGGGCGGAAATAGCCAGAAAATTCCATAAACTATAAAGATCCACTGGACCGGGCCTGGGCAAAATATGGCCCATGGGCCAGATTCGGCCCATGGATGCAGCGGGGAGCCCCAGGCAGGCTCCCTGCTTGTTCCACACACTGCTCAGAAAAGGTGATGAGGGGCCATTTTTCTTCCAAAACTGTAATCCCAGAGGGAAGGGAGGAAGGCTTCAAGTGCTGCCCCCACCCCCAGCACAATCCCATGGCCGGTTTCTGGCCAGAAACTGGTGAATGGGAGCTGCCTGTTTGAATAATAGGCAGCACACGAAGCAAGACGCCCCCTCCCTCTGGCTCAGTTATTCACACAAGCACATGGCCCTGCAGCCTGTGTAGGCACAGGGTAGGCAGGCAGGTTGGCTGAGAAATGTTTTAAGCTCTGCAAGCATTTAGCTCTGCAGGCAGGCAGGCTGGTTGGACTGCTGGCTGGTAAGTTTCTTGGCCAGAACCTGCCTCTGGCACCCCAACCCCTCCCCTTTCCCCATCCCTCTGCCATCCCACTCAACATATCCAAACCCTCTGCCCCCCCCCACACCCATACTCTCGCCCAGATCTGGCATCCCAATCCCCCTACCCCAGATCACAATCCCTTCCCTACCCTAGGTCACAGCCCAAACTCCTACAACCCAGTCCCCTGCCCAAGGTTACATTCCAAAACCCTGCACTCCAGTCCCTTGCCCTAGGTCACAAATGCCTCCTTCACCCAAACTGTCTCCCAGTGCAACCCTTGACTGCTTTCCAAAATATTGGAGTGGCCCCCTGTCAAAAATTATTGCCCACCCTCCCTTGCACTAGACTCATTGCCCATTACACTACTTTGAACTGGTACTAGCAGACCACAGTGTGACTCTGTACCCCAGCCTCTGTTAGGGATAAGGAAAGAATTCCATCATCTGAAACCCCTATATGGATCTATGCAAAACCCAAGTAAAAGCACTTTCCTGGCCATATGTATTGGAAACTTATTGCATAATCTGGGCCTAAGTTCTATGTTAATAAAGACTCAGAAGAACTTATTGCTGGAATCAGGGCCTTTGTCATTAAAAATCCTTTAGCCATATTTTGTGTGGCTACTGTCTGATGTCAAAGACTAGAGAGATTTGTACCAATACTATACATAAAAAATATTTATTTAGACACCATATGGTCTGTGAGTATCTAACGACACCAGGTGCTTGAAAACACATTTTATGCACAAGAGAATGATGATCATGTCTACACCATTTAAAATGTACGTAGCACTTAAATCCTGGAGGCCAACACCTACAAAATGGTGCAAAGACAAATTCTACCAAATATCTCACATACACTTACAGCTTCTTTTTTCATGCAAGCATGAGTGTGTTCATCAGATAGCAGTGAGGGACAGACTAAAATCAGAAAGATAATTGGTTTGCTCTTCTTAATATATATCTTTCTATCAGACTAGTTCAGAAACAGAGGCACATGTTACATATTTCTTCAGTGTTATATTCTGTTCCAAAAAAAGCTGTATCTCACTACATTGTGTTATATGAACAGACTAAATAAGAGGATACCATTATTTTCTAAAATAAGTTCATTATAAATATTTCCATGAATTATGCCTTCAAATTTTGGTGGTTTTATGATAATGTTTTTAAAATATTACCACCCTTCTACCCCCCATCCCCTTTTGCTTTGCAGAGTAGACTAACTACTTATAAAGTTGAAACAATGAAACTGTTGTTAAAATGTACAGAATTAACAAACTACAAAAGTTATTTTGCTCTAATTTCTATAGAGTAGTGATGTGTTACTTGTAACAATAAAGTATATATATGGAAGAGGTTCAAGATCTTCAGGGGTGTGTACTTTACATATATGTACCACCAAGTTACATAAGGTTTTGAAAAAATGTCCAATTTTATTGAATTCACATATTTTATGCTGCTAGAACACAACTAGCGGTCTATATGCAGCACAGCTTGATATTTCTTGCAGTCAATGATCAGACCATTTTCATGGGCACTAAATACTAAAAGCACTTTAAAAGGCCTTTAGAATATAATGTGCTAACAACCTTTTCAAAGGCTATAACAATAACACTTTATCAATTCAAAGATGGACTGAACACTTCAAAGCTTTAAAGTATATTTTTTAAAGCATCATCCAAACATCAGTCTAACAGCAGTATATTAGCACCCAAACCTTGGATGCTACCTCACTGAAAAAAGGTAGAATTTGGGGTATTTACCTTGAAATAAGTAGTTGAAAGAAAAACTTGCTTCCCTTTTAACTCTTTCCTTTTGCAAATCATCTTCTTTGACCATGTCTTCACTCTGGGGAAGATTGACACTGCCGCGATCAATATTCCAGAGTTTGATTTAGCGGTCTAGTAAAGACCTACTAAATCAAATTCAGAGGGTGCCGTTGTCGGTGGCCAGTGCTCCTGCGAGGAGTAAGATAAACCAATGGGAGTGTTTGCTCCCATCGACATCCCACTGTCGGGACAGCGGGGAAACTCAAATTAAGGTATGTTGATTCCAGCTATGTAATTAACATAGCTGGAGTTGTGTATCTTAATTTGACCTTCCCCTTTAGTGTAGGCCTGGCCTTTGTTTCAAAACTTTTACCAGCAGCAGCTCCCTGTTGCCACCAGTCAAAGATCAGTGGCAAACAGAAGTGAAGTCTGCCACTCACTGCATAGCAGAGGCTGACAAAAAGCCTCCAAATCCTCTTAGAGTACAGAGTGGAGCACTGTCTTCAACAAAGCATATGAGAATCTTCCTTCATATTGAAATTAGCTTGGCTCAGGAGCCAAGACCCGGCTTATGGAGTGATGATGAATGAGCTATTTGAGTAAAGAGAAGGAGAATGGAGAAATAAGCATTTTATTGGTTTTAAGCTAAAAGGAAAGAGAGAAAGGGGGTGTGAAAGAAGAACTGTGGCAAATAAAGAGAAAAAGGTAGTAACAGCTTTAAAAAAATCAAGATTGTTATATTTTATTTAATATATATCAGATAAAGGGCATTACAGCAGGGCATTACATGAAGGGCATTACAGCAGGGTTGGGGAACCTTGGATCTGGACCCAGAGGCTCAGAACTTCCCCCCAGCATTGGATATCCAGGGGGCTGGAGTGCACAAAATCTACTAGCTTGGGGCCCCCTACTTTTCTGTGAGTCAGTGGCCCCCGACTCAAAAAAAAGTTCCCCACCACTGCAATCTTTGGACTTGAAAAAGTGAGTCTCTACTGTCTGCACTGAAAGAGCCACCTCTCATTACATAAGATTATCACAGGCTTATAAATCTCAGCGACCATTAGAGGGTGACAGAGCACCACTGAGCAAATATGGATTACATACTTGTGAAACAGTGATACCCTTTTACCTACTGTCAGGTGCTAAATGCAGTCCTTTGCATTTCCCTAGTTTTATACTTTATGATAACTTATTTTCCCTTTTTATTAGAATTGCTCATTTTAGAAGTGTTTTTCTCTATTTCACTGAGGATGTAAGAGTTTGATTGAATTACATATTTATGTTATGCGTATGAGAAACCCAAAAGGGAAAGACTTATGGCTGATCAATAAAACTGGCTTCATGAGAGAAAATAAAGCCAGCAATAAACTTCCACGATGTACTTGTGTGTCATATTTGACGATCTTATTGTCTTTTTTCCCAAAGTTATAGCAACCAGTGTTCTATTCTGGACTAATTAGTATGCAAGGAAAGTAAAATAGCTAATTGAGGAAGAATCTTATCTGCAAAGTATCACCTGTTTTAAAAATGAAATATTTCAAAATGGAATTATTTTATTTGGTATATAAGTATCTGAATCCTTAATAAGTGTGCAATACTTGATAGCAAAGAAAATTTCTTGAATAGTGGCAAGAACTAACTGAATATGAAATACTGGCATTTAGAACAGAGTATGAAATTGTATGCCTTATGGATGTCTTTCTAAACTGGCTAAAGTTTTCCATAATTGTGATATTCAGTTCTTGCTTGATTTTAAACAAATTATGGGGAACAAATGGTCTTTGAAAATTTTTGGGGGGTTGGAGGGAAGGGAGATGGGTAAGACTTGTCTGTATCCAATATAATTGTCATTCATAATAAACTTTATTTTTTATGAACTGCATGATATCTGACCCAAAACTATATACTGTTAGTATATTTCAGAAGCCAAAAAGCATGGTGATTTTAATTTACTTCAAACTAGCATTGCTCTGGTGCTTAAGGGGTGGGGTGGGGTGGGGTTGGAAAACAAAAGGAAAAATGTACATGATTTATTTAAATGATTGAATTTTCTAGAACTGCAGTGTTATTTTTATGAAATTACTTTTTATTTTGGATTTCTTAAATCAAGTGTAAAATCAAGTGTCAAATCAAGTGTAAAAATGTAATAAGAAAAGCAAAAGAAGACTTTGAGGAACAGCTAGCCAAAAACTCAAAAAGAAATAACAAAATGTTTTTTAAGTACATTAGAAGCAGGAAGCCTGCTAAAAAACCTGTGGGTCCCCTAGACGATCGAACTATAAAAGGCGCAATCAAGGACAATAAAGCCATTGCGGAGAAACTAAATGATTTCTTTGCTTCAGTCTTCACGGCTGAGGACGTTGGGGAAATTCCCAAATCTGCACCGTCCTTTGTGGGTATTGAATCTGAGGAACTGTCCCGGATTGAAGTGTCATTAGAGGAGGTTTTGGAACAAATAGAAAAACTTAATGTTAACAAATCTCCGGGACCGGATGGCATTCATCCAAGGGTTCTAAAAAGAACTCAAATGGGAAATTGCTGAACTATTATCTGTGGTTTGTAACCTATCCCTTAAATCGGCTTCCGTACCTAATGACTGGAAGGTAGCCAACGTGACACCAATATTTAAAAAGGGCTCTAGAGGCGATCCGGGCAATTACAGACTGGTAAGTATAACTTCAGTACCTGGCAAATTAGTCGAAACAATAGTAAAGAATAAAATTGTGAAGCATGTAGAAGAACATAATTTGTTGGACAAAAGTCAACATGGTTTCTGTAAAGGGAAATCCTGTCTTACTAATCTATTAGAGTTCTTTGAAGGGGTTAACAAACATGCGGACAAGGGGGATCCAGTAGATATAGTATACTTAGATTTCCAGAAAGTCTTTGACAAGGTCCCTCACCAAAGGCTCTTGTGTAAATTACATGGCCATGGGATAAGAGGGAAGGTCCTTTCATGGATTGAGAACTGGTTAAAAGACAGGAAACAAAGGGTAGGAATAAATGGTAAATTTTCAGAATGGAGAGGGGTAACTAGTGGTGTCCCCCAAGGGTCAGTCCTAGGACCAATCCTGTTCAACTTATTCATAAATGATCTGGAGAAAGGGGTAAGCAGTGAGGTGGTAAAGTTTGCGGATGATACCAAACTGTTTAGGATAGTCAAGACAGAAGCAGACTGTAAGGGACTCCAAGAAGATCTCACCAAACTGAGTGATTGGGCAACAAAATGGCAAATGAAATTTAATGTGGATAAGTGTAAAGTAATGCACATCGGGAAAAATAACCCCAACTATACGTACAGTATGATGGGGGCTAATTTGGCTACGACAAATCAGGAAAGAGATCTTGGAGTTATCGTGGACAGTTCTCTGAAAACTTCCACACAGTGTGCAGCGGCGGTCAAAAAGGCAAATAGGATGCTAGGTGGTATTGAGAAAGGGATAGAAAATAAGACCCAGAATATCTTACTGCCCCTGTATAAAACTATGGTACGCCCACATCTTGAATACTGTGTACAGATGTGGTCTCCTCACCTCAAAAAAGATATTTTGGCCTTGGAAAGGGTTCAGAAAGGGCAACTAAAATGATTAGGGGTTTGGAACGGGTCCCATATGAGGAGAGGTTAAGCGACTGGGACTTTTCAGTTTAGAAAAGAGGAGACTGAGGGGATATGATAGAGGTGTATAAAATCATGAGTGGTGTGGAGAGGGCCGATAAAGAAAAGTTATTTATTAGTTCCTAAATAGAAGAACTAGAGGACACCAAATGAAATTAATGGGTAGCAGGTTTAAAACTAATAAAAGAAAGTTCTTCTTCACACAGCGTGTAGTCAGCCTGTGGAACTCCTTGCCGGAGGAGGCTGTGAAGGCTAGGAATATAACAGAGTTTAAAGAGAAGCTAGATAATTTCATGGAGGTTAGGTCCATACAAGGCTATTAGCCAGGGGATAAAATGGTGTCCTTGGCCTCTGTTTGTCAGAGGCTGGAGAGGGATGGCAGGAGACAAATCGCTTGATCATTGTCTTCGGTCCACCCCCTCTGGGGCACCTGGTGCTGGCCACTGTTGGCAGACAGGATACTGGGCTAGATGGACCTTTGGTCTGACCCAGTACGGCCGTTCTTATGTTCTTATGTTCTTATGTTAAAATTTTTCCATTAAATTTTTAAGTATTTTTTACAATGGGAATTCCATCACATGTATTTTTTCTTCATCCCTATAAAATGTTATCATATGCTATGTTTTAACAAAAAAGGGCTATAGTCAATATGGTTTCCAATAACAGGTTCTTATAGTGTTCAAACTTTAATCACTGAAGCAGCTGTGCCAAAACAGCACTATTCCAAATGTCTCTGTTTTATCTCTCTTCTGCAAGGTTTATTGAGAAGTAATTCTATTCCAGGTTCATCCAATTTTCCTGGATCATCTTGATTCAGTCTCTTTCAATATTTGTTCAGTTACGTCAGTTCTGAGAATTGTCCTTGCTTTGATGGTTCTGTCCATTTTCTGTTTGATTTTATGAGAAGCAATCCCATTCCAGGCACATCCCGTTTTCCTGGCACAACCAAACCCTTATGTTGCTTTAAATCGGAGGTGAGGAACCTTTTTTGGGTCGGGGGCCACTGACCCACAGAAAAATCATTCAGGGCCACACACGAGCGAGGAGCAAAAAACCCAACCGAACAACAACAACAAAAAAACCCTCGCTAATGTGGCTCCCAACTGACGCTCCCCACCTTCCCCTCCCACACCAGAGCCTGGGGGGTCCCCAGCCTCGTAGATTTTGTGTGCACCAGCCCTGCAGTGGGATACCTGGGGGCCTGGAGCACCACACAGGCTCCCCAATGCTAGATCAAGCCCTGAGCCTCATCACTGCTTTACGTTATGGTAAGAGGAAGCTTTATACCAAATTTGGTGGTCCTAGCTCTTACCATTTAGGAGGAGTTCTTGAACAAACAAACAAACACTCTAAAACACATAGTAGATAAATAACTGAGGTATAGTTGACATGCGCCAAATTACAACATTCTCCCCACCTACCTCTAAACTGAACAGCAGTTACTCACATGAACAGTTGCTTTGAGTTCAGTGAGAGTGCTCTAGTTACTCAATAAAACAAGTAAGAAGATCAAAAGTGGAGCTCAACATATAAAAGATATAATATTAACACAGGTGATTTCTTCAGGGGCAGACTGAGATACCCTTACTCCACCAACTAGCACTTTATTCAACTTAGATCTGGTATACACTGAGAGTTTAAGTTGAGCTTAGCCACGTTGATTTTCTAAACAATGAGTCTATTGACTTAAAGGGCTGTTTAAGTCTATTTCTGTACTCCTTTCACGAGGAGTAACCGCTAAATTTGATCTTGCATGGTTGACTTTCTGGCAGTGCAGATGCAGCACTTTAAAAGTAGACATTCTTGGCCTCTGGGAGGTGTCCCACTGTGCCCTGAGATGACCAGTTTGGCCACAACTTTCAACTCTACTGATCTCCAGGTGAACAGGAAAAGCCCTGGGAAAAACTAAATTTCAGTTCCTGTGTGGCCAGCATGGTGAGCAGACCTCAAAGCATGCAACACACCTGACCATGAGTTCAAATTCCATGAGCTTCCAGGGTCGCAGCTGAGCACCAGCATGGAGTGAGCAGATGGTTCTGAACCTCATTGCTGTGTAGGGAGAGTTATCTGTTCTTACAGAACTACAAACCAGCAAAAGAAATGCAAATATCTAAGCCAAGATCACAAGGGGCATGGAGGAGAAAGGATCTATCAGGGACACCAAGCAGGAACCTGCGAAAATATAGGAACTGAGGCAGTCATATCAAAAGACAAAGGAGGCAAATGGATGGTCTGGAGCATCGTTGCAAACATGCTACTTCTATGAGCAGCTGCATGCGATTCTTGGGGGGGGGGGGGGGGGGGGGGACAGTCCTACCAGCTTCCCTAACCAGTCTGTGGATAACTCTCAAGACACTTAGCAGCCTCAGGCAGTGGTGTGGAGGACTGCATGGTAGAGGACGAGGAGGAGAATGCTCAGCAGGTGACTGGGGCAACTATTGTCACTGAAAGCCAAGAACTTTTTTATAACTTTGGAAATAATCCCTCCTCCCAGGAAGTCTCACAGTCAGGCTCTGATCCCAGGGAGGGCACTTCTGGTGAGTTCACATTTTTTATCTTGCTAAAAGTGAGTTAAGGCAGTTGGGTGTGATTTGTGGTGGCCACTGTGCCTAAATGGGGAGTGGGGAGTCCCCAGAACAGCTTTTTAACATGTCTGGAAATGCAGCAGGAATCCTCCCTGCACATCTGCATAAAGCTCTCATACAGGAACTCTTTAATCCTTCTCACAAGGCTTCTGGGGAGGCTGCCTTATTCCATCCTCCATAGTAGAACACTTTTCCACATCAAGCCAGCAGTAATTGTTCTGGCATCGTTGCAGCACGAAGAACTGAAGTGTAAACTCCAGGTTTCTGGACACATTCAGTCAGCACCTGCTCCCTATCACTGTGTGATTCATAGAAGACCAATCTCTCACATAGCATCCTGGATGAAGCAGGGGAAACTATTAGCTGATGTCTCTGCAGTAAACCTCCATTTGCTCACCCCCAATAAAGCATGGCTTGAACCTGGCCCTGCCCTCTTGCCACACCAGGACCTTCTCCCCTCTCCTGCCCTCATGATCCCGTAGGAGGGGAAAGTTGCACTCTCCTGGCAAATAGGGGGTGCCAAACACATGGGCACTGAGCAAGCTTCTGCCCCGCCCTGCCACCATAAATGGATTCCCTCCCCCTCTTGCCTGCAGGCTCATGCCCCAGCCTGTCCCTTAGCATACTTGCTACTGAACCGAGTCCAGCTGCTCCCTTAAGAACTCTAAGGTGTACCTACTGCAAAGTGACTGCATAACTATAACCTTGTACATAATATATCCCTATTGTCTTTAAAGAGATCTTCATTTTGTTCTAACAGAAAAGGCTTTACACACTACAATGTATTTCCTGTAAAGTCTGCTCTACACTTTTCATTACAGCGAGAACAGCAGTCAGCTTCCTGTGTGCTCCCACCTGGCAGAAATCTGAAGGCGAAAATGGACTAGGGAAGAGATGTTCATGCGGCAATTGCAATCCACCAACTTGGACAGGGAGTGTGTATATAAGTGGAGGAATATGCTGCTGGAGGAGATACACGCTGAGTGTCAGGAAAGGAGAGTGTGCACAGAACAGGATGGGAAGCACCAGGAAAGAGTGTTGTCATCCATGGTGGATGTGATGGACTGCATGGCAGCACTGGCCTCCTTCCTGGACAGGCACCCCCTCCAACTCTTGCGGTCCAACATTCCCTCCTCGTGTAAGTCAGTACACTCTACTGACTTTCAGAAACTAGCCTGATTTGTCCCAGGTGAAAAGCTGATCATTATATTTGATAGTGTGATTTTTTTTATTAATTACCTTTCTGAGATGGATTTTACTACGAAACACTATTCTCAAAGTATTTTAAAAATTAAGGAAAGTACAGAGCATCTCCAGTGTCTGCAATAATGGTATCATAATTCAACTTAATAATATGTTTTTTTAAAACACTACAGGTTCACATTATAATTGAATGAAAGTCAGAGTAGTTAAAGACAATAATTTGAATAAGGTGATGGCATTACACATTTATCCCACAAATATTTAAGGGAATATATTTTCAGTCAGTCAGGACTTACCATATTGATTGGATCAACTGGGCCAATGCTGTTAACATAGACATCTGTTTCAATTACTGTAGTTCTCACTAAAGAAAAAGAGTAACCATAATAATTACATAAGTAATCAATTCTATATACTGTCTGTTGTTAATTTAACTAATGCTATTTATTCAAATAAGAATAAAAGTGATCCTTTTATCAAACACAGAAGGGGTAGTCATAACATAAGATTGGCATTTGATCACTTTGCACAGACTCATAGTGAAACAACTCAATTGTAATTTAATGACAATGAAACAATGATCAAGATGAATCTGTGTTTTGCACTGGAAAACTTACTTTTGCCTGGTATGTTTTGTGACAATCTGAAGCAGTAATGGGAAGAAGGCTATCTTAATAAAGGTGTTCTGTTGTATAGGTGTTAGAGGATATACAGTAGCCTTTCCCTTATAGAATGGAAATTTCTGACTTAGAAAGGTCAGGACTCAGCTATAGAAATATTTTTGTTTAAAAACATTATTACAGGTTGAACCTCTCTTAACCGGGATTCTCTGGTCTGGCAACATCCATGGTCCGGCATGGATGTTGCATGACTAGAGTCCCAGTGGAAGGCCAGCAGTAAGGATCCCTGTGGGATAGCTGGGCTGCCCAGTGGGTTTGGGAGACTTGACGTGTGACTGCCCAGCAGGGCTGGGAGCCCCACCACCTGGCGCATGTGCAGCTGCCGGGGAGCCCTGGCACGCGATGCATGGGACTGCTCCTAGAGCCCTGGCATGCATGGCTGCCCATAGCCCCATGATGCAGTGCACGCGGCTACCTGGAGCCCCAGTGCCAGGCTGCCCAGTGGAGCCATAGCAGTGATGGCTGCCCAGCAGGTCAGCAGGGCAGTAGGGCCAGTAGGAGGTGGGGAGCTGACAGAGACCAGCAGCCAGGCCAGAGAGGCCGGTGGCAGGGGTCCAAAAATGGCCTTCCCTAGTCCAGCAAAATCTCTCACCCAGGAACTGTCAAGTCCCAAGGGTGTCAGACCAGTGAGGTGCAACCTTTAATATGAACGTAAGCAAACAAGGTGGCTCTTACGTAGTCAGCAAAGCTCATGAATATTGGAATGATAAGTTCAGAAAAATGACTTTGCTACACAATGGTATTTTCTCTTGTTACATTTCAAAATTGACATATAATTCTCAGCTTTCATATGGACAATCAACAGAAACAGGCAGAAAAGGAAGCAGTGTCTCATAAAACAGACACTGTTTTTAACAGCACAGCTTTCCCCTTTGTTCTTACAGACTGAAATGCTCTTAACAGGAAGAAACCAAATCCTACTCTGGCATTTGAACCCATGAGTGCCAGGCTCAGAGATAAAAATGTTGCTGCTATAAATTAACCAAATTAATTTAATACCAAAAATTCTTCTGTGGGATATCATTACTTGAAAGTTAAGGATATTCCCAGTCAAGTTACCTTGTTCTGCCAGTCTTCAGATGTTGAAATCAACACAAGATTTTATCAACATAATTGGAGTTTAGAATGAGTGCATTATTGACTGGTTGTGTTTCTTTCTCTATTAAATGTCTACTTTCAACAAGTAGCAGAGTGGGGTATGACTATGTAGTATGCATTTCTTTGAATGGACCAAGTGTTTAGGCCAGTGAAGCAAAGGGCTAAAAGTGTTCCTGTCTTTGGAGAAGAGTAACAGAGAAGGAAGTGTAATAATTACCACCAGGATGGCCGAGTGGTTAAGGCATTGGACTTAAGTTCCAATGGATGTTTGTCTGTGTCGGTTCAGGCCCCCACTCCTGGTAGCTCCCCATTTTTGGGAGGGATATCTCAGTGGTTTGAGCATTGGCCTGCTAAACCCAGGGTTGTGAGTTCAATCCTTGAGGAGGCCATTTAGGGATCTGGGGCAAAATCTGTCAGGGATGGTACTTGGTCCTGCTGTGAAGGCAGGGGACTGGACTCGATGACCTTTCAAGGTCCCTTCCAGTTCTAGGAGATAAGCATCTCCATTCATTTCACTCCTTTATGAGGGCAGGGGACTGGACTCGATGACCACTCGAGGTCCCTTCTAGTCCTATGATTCTATGATAATCTATGTTTTATTCAGAGACAACAGACTGTGAAAAGATTCTCAGTAATAGAAAGGCAATGTGGGCTAATGAATAGGGCACTGGTGTGGGAGACTGGAAACCTAGGTTGTAATCCTGGCTCTACCCATGTCCTTGGACAAGTCATTTTACATTTTGGTGCCTCTGTTTCCCTTTCAGACTTAGTTTCCTTTATTTAGACAGCAGCATTCAATTTGTGATCCAGAGACCCCCTCGGGGGCTAGGGGACACACACTATGTCTAAGATTTCCAAAGGGTTCTGTATCCCCATTTGAAATACAGGTTGAACCTCTGTAATCCGACACTGTCTGGTCCAGCAACATCCATGTCCACCTTGATTTTAGTTAGCTGGATGTTCATTTATCATGGGTGTGGCAAAGTTTCCTGTGGTTCCATAAAGTTTGTTTACAGCCACCGGTTCTGGTTCTCAGGGTTCTGTGCTATTATTTAGCTCTAATTTACCCCTAAATGTCTTCTAGGAGCCCAGTAAGTATGATGGTAATGCTGCTAGACAATATTGGCACCCTCCCCCCCGCCCATAGTCCAGCAAATTCTCTGAGTCAGCACCAGTCAGGCCTAAGGGTGCCAGACTAGAGAGGGTCAACCTGTATGTTTGTTACAGATGCACAAATGGAAATAATTGAAAATCACTGATTTGGACTGTAAACTCTTCAGGGGAAGGCCACCTCTTCCTGCGTGTCTATATAATGTCTGGAAGAATGGAGCCCTGATCCCTAAGAACATCAAAACAGCAATACTGGGTCAGACCAAGATCCATCTAACCCATTATCCTCCCTTCTTACAGTGGCCAATACCAGGTACCCCAGAGGGAATTAACAGAACAAATAACCATGAAGTGATCCATTCCCTGTCACCCATTCCCAGCTTCTGGACAACAGAGAGAATAGGGACATCATCCTGACTAATAGCCAATGATGGACCTTTCCTCCATGAATTTTTCTAGCTCTTCTTTGAACCCTGGTGCAGTTTTGGCCTTCACAACATCCTCTGACAAAGAGTTCCACAGGTTGACTATGTGTTGCGTGAGGAACTACTTCCTTTTGTTGATTTTAAATATGCTGCATATTACTTTCATTTAGTGCCCCCCTAATTCTGGTGTTATGAGAAGCAGTAAATAACACTTCTCTATTTACTTTCTCTGCACGAGTCATGATTTTACAGACTTCAGACATACCCCCTTTAGTCATCTCTTCCAAAATGAGAAGTCCCAGTCTTATTAATCTCTCCTCATACATAAGCTGTTCCATAACCTCATCATATTTGTTGCTCCTTTCTGAAGCTTTTGCAGTTCCAATGTATCTTTTTTGAGATGGGGCAATCACATGTACACATAGTATTCAAGACGTGGGTGCACCATAGATTTATAAAGAGGCAATGTGATACCTCTGTCTTATTAGCCATTTCCTTGTTAATGATTCCTGACACTTTGTTTGCCTTTTTGACTGCAGCTGAACACTGAGTGGATATTTTAAGAGAACTATCCATAACTCCAAGATCTCTTTCTTGAACAGTAACAGCTAATTTAGCCCCCTTCATTCTATATGTATAATTTGGATTATGTTTTACAATGTGTATTACTAATCAACATTGAATTTCATCTGGCATTTTGTTTTTTGAGATCTCTTTGCAGTCTGCTTTGGACTTAACTTGAGTAGTTTTGTACCATCTGCAAACTTTGCCACCTCACTGTTACCCATTTTCCCAGAACATTTATGAATATGTTGAATAATACAAGATCCAGTACAGACTCCTGGCAGACACCACTGTGTACCTCTCTCCACTGTGAAAACAGACCATTTATTACTATCCTTTGTTACCTCTTTTTTTAATCAGCTACTGATTCATGAGAGTACCCTCCCTCTTATCCCATGAATACTTACTTTGCTTAAAAGCCGTTAGTGAGATGTTCTGATGGACTTAAACAAAACACTATTAGTTTTAGGGTCTTCAGCTAGCTGTTCATCAAATTCTTTTGTAGCCTAATTATGACTTTTATACTACAATTGCCAGAGTTTATGTTGCTTTCTATTTTCCTCACTAGGATTTAAATTCCACTTTTTAAAGGATACTTTTTTGTTTCTCACTACTTCTTTTACTTTGTCGTTTAGCCACAGTGGCACTTTTTGTGCTTGTATTATAATATACATGTAAATTGAATCTTTATTATGATGTTTTAAAAAAATCTCCATACAGCTTGTGTGGATTTCACATTTAGCACTGTACCTTTTAATTTCTGATAATAAGGTATAATTTAATTAACTTCCTTATTTTTATCTAGTTTTCTTTTCTGAAGTTCAAGCTATCATGTTATGCTGCTGTGGGGTTTTCCATATGACAGAGCTGTTAAAATTTAATTATATTATGGTTACTATTACAAAGAAGTCCAGCTATATTCAGCTCTTGGACCAGATCCTGTGTTCCATTTAGCAATAAGTCTAGAATTGCTGCTTCTCTTGTGGATTCCAGAACCGGCTTCTCCAAGAAGCAGTCATTTAAAGCGTCAAGAAACTTTATCTCTGCATCCCGTCCTGAGGTGACATGTAGCCAGATGAAACCTTCTTATTATTGAGTTTTTTTATTTGTATAGCCTCTCTAATCTCTCTGAGCATTTCACAGTCACTGTCACCATCCTGGCCAGGTGGTCAATAGTAAATCCCTCCCGCAATATTCTTATTATTCAAGTATGCAGCTACAATCCATAGAGATTCTATAGTATAGTTTGGTTCATTTAAGATTTTTATTTCATTTGATTCAACACTTTCTTTCATAGGGCCACTCCCCCATCAGCACATTCTGTCTTTCCAATATATTCTGTATCCTGGTGTTGCTGTTTACCATAATTAGATACAAATACGCAATAACAAATAAGCAATGAGTTTAGCTAAACCTGTTCATGAAACAGTGAAACAGACTGTAATGTATTGTCTCTAGCAGGGTTAAGAATACCAGGTAGAAACATTTGAATAAATATTTGAAGATTTCAGAGTAGATTTTGACAGCTCTATATGTGGAATACCTTCTCATCAGAGGTATCACATTTAAAATAGCAAAATGAAACAAACAAACAAGGAATTGCTGTTGTTATCCATTTGATATTGCTTCAAATATTAAATAGTTTACATAGTACAAAAACATATATAGTTTCTATTGTGCTTGCCATAAAAAGTGGAAAGTTATTTTCACGTTCCATTTTATTTATATTCCGTTTATCTAGCTCTGATTATAATATGAACAGTTGACTTGCCAACAAACAGCTACTTGCCACCATTTCATTAAAGTCTATTGAATGTCTGCATTCTCTGGTTCATATTTTGTATTTACTATAAGGTGAGATTATCTTACCTCCAATGTCAGGCCGAAGTTTACTGTCATAGCCTTGAAGTAAGGAGTCCAATATGTGAGTGACATCTCCACCATGAATCTTTGGTGCAAGTACCCATGTTTTGTTCACTGTTAGATCTTCATCATCTTCATCATCAGCCTTATCAGCACTAAAAGATGGTTGAATGAAATACGAGGGAAGAAAAATAGTGACACAAAATATATACTGCTGGAAGAATGAAATAATAAAAAAAGAGTAAATATGGCAACCTAGTTATTATGTAGAAGAATGTTTTGAATGTATTTTGTTGCCAGAACATATATCAATTATGTGCAACTATTTTATTGCTTCTTTTTTATAATAGCAGAGCAAACCCAGTAGCTTCTCCAACTGAGAAATGTGTCAAGAGGAGAATTTGCCATTCAGAAACAATATCTGATCACAAATAAAGTGAAGCCGAGTGAAATCTTGACAGCAATTTTACCTTTATTTTGAGGGGCGGGGTTCCCTAAACTTTTCCCAATTCAACTGCTGTATTTAAAGTCACCATGCCAGGCGTGGCCAAACTGCAACTCATGAGCCACATATGACTCTCTTACTATTAGGGTGCATCTACACTGCACCCAGAGCTACACAAATTGCATAGCTCATTTTGAGTCAATTTCAAAGTTTGGCACTGTCTACACAGCACTTATTTTGAAATAAATCGCTGTTCCAAAATGTTGCTTACTCCTTGTGGAAAGAGATATACCGGAATAGTGAGCCTGTTATATTTCAAAATAATGGGTACGGTCAAAAGACATGGAATAGCTATTTCAGGATACCTTTGATAGCCCAAAATAGCGCTGCAGTTTAGACGTAGCCTTACAGTGCAGCCCTACACATAACCGCTCCCTTCCCCCTCTCTCTCACACACACACACACACACACACACACACACGCACACACGCACACACACTCCACCTACTGAGCAGAAGAGATCAAAACTTCTGCCCTGTGGTGGGATGGTGGAACTAGAGGCTTCGGCATTGCACAGAGGGGATTCTAAGGGCTTTAGCAGTGCAAGGAGGTGCCATCACTGAAGATCTGCGTCCCACAAGGCACCGCCCCATAAAGCAGCTTGCGCTTGTCTTGCAGTTCTAAAACTTCTGAAGAGTATTAATGCTAATGTTTTTAAGGGATGCTGAATCAAGGTCATGACATTAATGTTTCTCCAAGTGCCCACTGACATCACTCCCAAACACAGGATGTAAGCAAGTAGTCAACTATTCAACTACCTGATAAACATAAGCTTACTGGGTAGTCGAGTGGAGTACTCGACTAATCACTTTCCTCCCTTTGCTGATTATGCTTCCCCCCCCACTGTATTAGATGCGGCAAAGGCAAGGGGAACAGGAGCCGGTGCTGGGGGGGAGCTGGCTTAAAAACCAGTTCCCCCAATACCATCTCCATGGTGCTGCCTGCACCCCCACTGCCTTTGTAAGAGGCAGTGTGGCTGGGAGGTAGGGAAGGCTGCTCCAGTAGCAGCCCCTGTCCGTGGGGGGTCCCAGTATGGAGCTGGATCCCTCCCCCACAGCCCCCCGTGGACAGGGGCTGCTGCTGCAAAGCAACCTCTGTTTGCATTGGCTGGTGCTAGCCCTGGACAGGGGCTTCTGCCTATATAGTATTTGGTTCTAGCCTCCAAATGTTCTAAAAACAGAACATATTTATTTTACTTGGTCCAAACAATGAGAAAAGATTCCTAAAGTATTCATGTTTATTTTTATTTTTGGTTAGGAACCAAAAGCTCTGTGTCATTAATTTATTTGCATTTAAACATACTGCAGCAAGACTGCTATAATATTCATTTTTGTTTCTGTTGTTTGTGATCAGTACATTTTATCAAGAAGGAAGAAATACACAAGGAAAATTATTATATACCCATTTATTATCTACCATTCAATTAGATAAGAAGCCATTTATAATTTATCACTGATTCAGAAGAAAAATGATTGGGGTTTGAATGTGTCTATAGATCCACTCAGATTATCTCCAAAAGGTCAAAGAATGCCTGGAAGTAATTTTCTTTTCATTTGTATCAAATGAGTGTGGACTTAAATATTCCTTTAAATATTTCTTAAATAGATTGCTAATGTATGCAATCTTTGTTACTCATCCATGTATTTCAAGGAATTTCTGTGAGTTTCTAATCAAACAAATTGCATCAAACTGATAGTAACAATGTAGGCATGGTGATCCCAGGATATTAGAGAGACACGTTGGGTGAGGTAACAACTTTTATTGGAAGGGCTCTGTGTAAACTCAAAATTTTGTCTTGCTTACCAACAGAATTTGTCCAATAAAAGATATTACCACACTTAACTTGACCCAGCAGTATCTACGGGAGTCATACAATGTATCTTGACAAAGAGACAATGGCTTACATTAATTATAATAAAGCACATGGAACCATATAAATCCCAATTGTAATGCTAAGAGAAACAAAGATATTTAGGCAACAAAATGGAATGAAATAATCATCTATGGAAGAAGTTGCACATCAAAACTGCTTTAAAATGATTATTTTCCATTGTACTCCGAGGGCAAGATTTTTCAAAAGTGCCTGGGGGTGCATCAACACTGCATTTTAAAATCCAAGGCAGCAAGTCTCAGAGACCAGGCCTACGGACATGTTCTCATGGGGCTTATGTTATGGCACTAAAAACAACAGGGTTGACCTTGCAGTTTGGGCTGGCGCTCAGTCTCTAAAACCCACTGCTCTGTCTGAGCTCCAGCCCAACCCTGAAATCTATACAGCTGTTTATAGAATTGTGGCAGGCACCTGTAGATCCAAGCTCTGAGTGTTACTCCTGCAAGTTTTAATACTTAGTGCAGATCTATTCTAAGCAACTAGTGATCCCAAGTCACACTGAAAATCACTTAAGTGATTAGGAAAATCCCACCTTTAGTTTTAAAAACTTCTTAATTTCCTATAATGAATTAATGCCATTAAGATGCAGTGTTATAAATGATGACCTACAGATTACAAAAGTCAGTGCATGCTTTGAATCACTGAAGAGAAATCTCTACAATTCTTTGGGAGTGGAAAGGCTTTTCTGGCTCATGTAGTGCCCATAGAATAAAGACTAGGCTGCTAAGGCTACGTGCAGGATGTCCAGGCGTCTGGAGGAGCCCAGCAGTGTTCCCTACCCAACCCTCTTCCTGCGACAAATCGTAGGGTTGCTCAATCTGTTCCTGAGGGTCCTACTGCAGTGCATGTCCTTACAACCACAGCAGCATCAAGACTTTAATATTCATGGTGTTTGGCTTCCTGACAAAACTAGGCAGGCACAGCAAGGAAATTACTGTTTCAGCAGTTTAGAATTCAGTCAAAGCTCAATGGATTTTCATGGAATGAGCAAAAGGCACTTCTCTGATTCCCAGGGCTTTCCTTCTGGGAAAAAAAATAAAGAACCTACAGCAAAAAACGGAGGTGTTAATAACTATTCAAAAAGTTGTAAGAATTTTTTATAATGGAAAGTATTAGGCAACCTAGGTACAAAGTTCCAGCACCCCATAAGAGTATGGAAATCACTTTAGTTCCTTAGAACTGAAGGGTATTGCATAACATTTGACATCTTTATAGTACTGTATAGACATTACACAAATATCAGCCATTAAATATTTAAAGATTTCCATTACTGGAGATCTATACTGAACACTAAAATGAATAACAACAGAAGTCTCACAACTGCATGTTCATCTCTGCAGAATTACCAATTGCTATTATTTTACGTTTTGTTCCTGTTTTTTTACCTAACGGGCTATTCTAACCACTGATTAAATTTAGTAAGAAAATATGGGTGTTGTACTGTCTTTGCTTTTCCCTTGAGCATAATGAGTAGCTAGATTTAATTTACAACAAATTTTACATTGCAAGACGACATCACTACTGTGTAGTACAATTTTTTTTTAAGGCTCCAGCCCTGCAACTGTGACTCCATGCAGACAGAACTGCACCTACCAAACACTCACTAAAAATAACAGGGCTCCATGCAGATACAAGGATTTTCCTGAGTGGGGTGACTTTAGGGATCAAGGATTTTTCCATGAAATTCTGAGGGAATAGGTGAAGTGGATATGATGATGTCCCCTTCTAGTGACTTTCCTGCACCAAAGATAAGAGGCATCAACTCATCGCTAAAGGAGTTATGCCTTTAGCTGAAGTGGTAGGGGTATAACTAAAAGGTCCATTTGATTCTGGGACATTCTAAATTATAGTATTTTAAAGTATTCTGCCATACTCTCCCCTCTTTTATCCATTAAACACAGGAGAGAATTTAAATATAACTTTTATTATTTCACTTTTCCCCCTTCCTCTCAACTTTAAAAATTCTATACTACAAATATAATCCTTTATAAACTACTAACATCAATGTCCATCAGTAAGATGGTACTAGGAAAACCAGAAGAATTTCACCCTCACACCTTTCAGTTTTTTAAACTTCACTTAAATAAGTCCAGTGCTTAGGATTCTTATAAAATGCCCCATTTCTTATTTTGATTATTTATCCAGGATCTATATTTTAAATTCTCTCAATATTCTCCCTACCTAATGGCAAGTAAGGGATATTTTTATTTATTTTCTTGGTTGGGTATACTTCTCTATGGCATAGAGGTGAAACTGTTGAATTAAAGGCTGTAGCTTACTATCTAGCAAGGGCAGACTTGGGAAAGAAAATAAGCCTTTTTATTACTGTACCATAATAAAAATAAATTATTGATACTCATGTATATTAAAGCCCCCCTTTGTTCCCATATTCTGCAAAATCCTATCTACTAGAACTTTTCACTCCTCTGATTTTAGGAATTGGTAAATAATTGTACATTTTTATGTATACATTTATTTTCTTCCAGTTTCAGTCACAGGATATTTCGGTATTTCTACTGCATGACAGATTAACCTCCTTCCTCCTGTGTATTACTGGAAGTATAAAGTTATGGAAAATAGATACAATTTGTCTCAACAAGATCCACTCTCTATGAAGCATTTGAAGAATGTTTGTAGGTACTAAAATTAGGAATGAATTTTATAAGACTCTCAAACATCAAATATTTACTGTTCCATGGCACTACACTAATTATCATGGATTAAACTTCAGATTCTGAGTTTGACTATACTATGAATTATTTTAAAATAAAAATAAGCAAAGAAAAAATGTATTTCTAAACAGATTATTTTTATTATAGTAGTTATGATAAACTGGACAGCAACTACATAGATATAGTTAAATGTAATTAGACGAAAAGTGCCCTAATTATGCTCTATACCCTTCAACTAACAGGAGACATTACCATGACTAATAAATCCTTGAGCATAAGTGACTAATGACTGAATGTCTTTTCAGCATCAGGCAACATGTTCATCTTTAGACTTTAATATCATAGATCTGTGTTCTACTTTTACTATGAGGAAAAATATTCAGATGAGCTTTACTTTGTAATTAATATCTGTGAGGTTATGCAATGAATTGTAAAAAATAGAGCAGTTATATCGCTCTGACAGATGAAGCATATGTAAGGTGAAGTACCACACCATAGTACCATTATGCATGCTGTAAATGCCTAAATGCAATCAATGACCATAAAGATTAAATGTTTTAAATAAAATGACCTTAAGAGTTCCAATAAATTACTTAAATGATTAATTGTAGTTGATAAGACATTTTATTTCTGGATAATGGGAACTAATAGGGTGCATATCACAGGGGAGTGTGTAGTTTTCCCTATGACTTTGTGCACTTGGAGACTTCGTTTTCCTTCCTAACACAGAATAATACTTATTAAAAAAAAGGTATGATGAGATGTCAGTAAAGTGATCAGAACTGGGTCAACATTTCAGGTCATCAGTCTTCAAAAAGAGCTGAAATTTGCACCTACTTTCATTATTGTCTTGCACAGAGCATTCCACTTACTGTTAGCCCATTGTTAACCCCTTCATTGCTAATCAAGTAAAATCTCACAAACACCTTGGGAATGGAGGCAGTTTACAACTCTGAACAAAACATTATAGTTGTTCTTTCAAAAATGTACAACTGAATATTGACTTAATATAGCTTTCAAACTTTACTATGCAGAAGACAAATGCTACTTTAAACCCATCTTAATTTAAATGAAAGTATAGAAACAGTTTCCTTACCTTGTTCAAAAAAGGTTTTTTTAAGCTTTCCCCCTTTTTAAAAATAATGTATATTTACCACAGTTGTATACAGTACTTACCTTTTTTCTCCTTTTTGTTCTGTTGCCTAGATCGCATAATTCCAGTTCAAAATGGGATGTATGGTTGACCAGTCAGTTTGTAACACTGGTGTTCATAACTTTGAGGTTCTACTGTACTTTAGTGTCTATTAGCCATCAACTGAAGTCACTATATTGGTACTCATATCACATTTCGCCACACACATCCCCCATTCCACCTGCATATATCTGGGATACTTGATACTAGTTAGATATGGACCAAAGGACAAAGGTAAAGACAAAAGGAACAGGTTTCAGAGGGGTAGCCATGTTAGTCTGTTTCAGCAAAAACAATAAGTAGTCTGGTGGCATTTTAAAGACTGACAAATTTATTCAGATATTAGGGCATAAGCTTTTGTGAAATACAAATCACTTACTCAGATGCGAAAGAGAATATAAAACAGAAAAGGAGGGAATACAGAGATGGAAGTGTGATATCAGTGCTAATTACATCAGAGTGGGTGTGGCTCATTTCCAACTGATGAAAAGATTATAATTCCTGAAATGGGATATTATCTATTGTAATGTGAGAACTACTGCATGTTTCTATATAAACTTTGTTTCAGGGTGTCAAATTTTCATACAAATTTCAGCTCAGCAGTTTCTCATTCCAGTCTGTTTTGAAAGGTTTGGGGTTTTTTTGTTTGGTTGGTTGTTGGTGCCTGAGAATGGCAACTTGCAAGTCAGAGACTGTGTCCAGGGAGGTTAGAGAGTTCCCCACTGGTTTTTGTATGTCTGATTTGTGTCCATTTATTCTTTTGCATAGAGACAGTCTAGTTTGGCTGATGTACATGACAGAGGGGCATTGTTGGCATATATTACATTAGTAGGTGTGTATGTGAATGAGTCTGATGTACAGCTAACGTGGCTAGGTCCTGGGATGGTGGTGACAACCAGTTTAAGTGTGTGGACAGAGTGGGCAACGGGGTTTGTTGCAGGGCTAGGTTCCTGGATTAGAGTTTTTGTTGTGGGGTGTGAAGTTGGTGGGGAGTATTTGTAAGAGTTTTGTGAGATCAGCAGATATCAGGAGTACTGTTACATTAAGATGAACCAGTCTTGGTTCTGTTCCTCCATGCTCTATTGCCTGGCAAAGACTGCAGTGTAAGTGAAGTCAGATTGGAAAGAAGGAAAAGGGGAAAGCCAGAACTTCACACTGCATAATCATTTAGAGTACATCTAGACCAGGGGTGGGCAAAAGCCTTTCAGGGGGCCAAATTCAGCCCACCTAGGGCTTTGATCCAGCCTATGAGGCAATTCCAGGCCCCACCCCCTAACAGGTGTGAACACCAGGAGAAGGAGCTCAGCCCCGCCTCTCTTCCTGGAGGCGCCGCTGCCATGGCCACGCGGCCTAGGGCCGGTCCCGGAGGTGCTGCTATCGCAGCCATGCAGTTTGGGTCCAGCCCTGGTGGCTGGAGGTGCCTCTGGCCTCCGGGGCCAGCCCCAGGCTGTGGTAGCAGTGCCTCCAGAGCCAGCCCCAGGCCACCTGGCCATGGTATCAGTGCCTCTGGGGCTGGCCCCAGGCAGGAGTTCCACAGATTGACTGTGCGCTGAGTGAAGAAAAACTTCCTTTTGTTTGTTTACATGTTTTCTTTTCAGTACAAGCGTGTGTCTTTTTTGAACCCTGTTCATCACACCCTCTTTTTCAAAATAATGGGAGCACTATTTCAGCATCCCTGTAACCCTCATTCCATGAGGGTTAAGGGATATGTTGAAATAAGATAGGCAATTAGTGATACGCAAATTGCCTATCTTATTTCGAGTTTAGGGTGCTGTGTAGATACACCCTTAGAGATAATTAAAGATATGCCCAGAGCCCAAATATATTTAACAGAGCCTGGAAGAAGTAATAGCAAGACCTGTTCCCTGTGTGCTCTATCCTCCAAAGGCCTTGTGGTAATAAAGCAGGAAGAGTGTGAATATCCACTTTGTAAAAATCATTACAAAGAATGAGATTCACAGGAGTAACAAATTGAGTTAACATTAACAGCCCCAGTGTTCAACCTACACTCTTTGTTACTCATGTATAGTCCCATTTGGCAAAACCTTTCTTCCTTGTTGCACACAAGTGAGCCAATCACATAATACAAGCTATAAAAACTCTTTAAAAACAACAAATAGTCTGGTAGCACTTTAAAGACTAACAAAACATGTAGATGGTATCATGAGCTTTTGTGGTTGCAACCCACTTCTTCAGATGACCGGAGTGTTGGATGGTTTTGGTTCTGGACATCTCTGGTGGGGCGCCTAGCTCCACAATCCCCCCCAACAGGGTCACTCCCCGTCAGGCTCCAAGTCCTAGCCTCTTGCAATCCGGCCCAGAGGCCTAGTCTCTCGCAAACAGGCCCTGCAGCCTAGTTTCTCAGGATCAGCTCCTAGTCTGGGAGCTGGGAAAAGGGGGTAGGGGGACCCGGGCCCTCCCTCTCCACCGGGCCCCAGCCCAGGGACCCATCAGTGGTGGGTGGTTTCCACCAGTGGCTCAGCGGGGAGTTCTCCCCAAAATGCACTGAGCCCACTGGGGTTCCTCCTGCTCCCCGCCCGGGGCTGCTTCCTACCCCACCCCCCTGGCCGGCATAGGCCCCACCTGTACATGCAGGTCTTGCTGCGGTAGTGGCGTTGGCAGGCACGGCAGCGGTGGCTGGTCCGGCATCTGGTGCAACAGTGGTGTCGGGTGTTGTGGCGGCAGTTGGCATGGCAGCAGCTGGTGTGGCAACGGCAGCTAGGGTGGCTGCAAGCCATGGGTGGCGGGGTGGCAGAGACCAGTACGGTGGCTGTAGATGCAGCGTTGGCTGGGCCTGCTGCTCTGGCTCAGGTGGCAGCGGCAGCTGCTCCAGTGCTTGGGCAGGTGCTCCTTCCCCTCCGGAGGTCAAATCCGACTGAGCTGTCTCCCTGGCCTTTATACCTGGCCCGCCGTTAGAGAATGCCCAGCACTGCTGCGGGGGAGCTGCCTTCCCAGACATCAGGCCAGTTTGCTCTCCCCTTGGCTAGTGTGGGGTTGGGGCGCCCCATCACAACATCCAACACTCCGGTCATCTGAGCTTTCGTAGGCAGAGCCCACTTCTTCATGATACCATCTACATGTTTTGTTCGTCTTTAAAGTGCTACCAGACTATTTGTTGTTTTTTTAGTTTTTCCTGTTACAGACTAACTCGACTACCCCTCTGAAACTATAAAAATGCTGGTTAGTTATTTTTGGGGGGGGTTCCCACTATGTCCTGGCTAGGTCTCCTGTATAACCTAGACTATATTAATTAGAATGTTGTCTTCCATTACTTTTTCTTTTTAATTAAAAACATGATTTTTCATTTGTCAGGACAAAGTGATAAGGCAATCTCTATGATGCTTTTGATGTATTACCAACACCTAATATCCAAAAGTCATGAGTCAGACCTCCCTGTTTACTACTTAGAAGGAGCCCTATGTACTCTTTCCAATCCTGAGATGTGACTCTTTGTATTCCCTACATTCCTTAACAACTCTCTTTAGTCTACTTCATGCTCCTATATGCCTCTTAATTTTCCTCCCGCTTCTTCTCTTCTCTGTTTCCCCACATTTTTCTGCCTCCTCCTTATTCTGCTTCTTATATACCACCTTCCTTTGATTAAGAACATAAGAATGTCCATACTGGGTCAGACCAAAGATCCATCCAGCCCAGTATCCTGTCTGCCGACAGTGGCCAACGCCAGGTGCCCCAGAGGGAGTGAATCAAACAGGTAATGATCAAGCCATCTCTCTCCTGCCATCCATCTCCACCCTCTGACAAACAGAGGCTAGGGACACCATTCCTTACCCATCCTGGCTAATAGCCATTACTGGACTTAACCTGCATGAATTTATCTAGTTCTCTTTTAAACCCCGTTATAGTCCTAGCCTTCACAACCTCTTCATGCAAGGAGTTCCACAGGTTGACTATGCGCTGTGTGAAGAACCACCTCCTTTTATTTGTTTTAAACTTGCTGTCCATTAATTTCATTTGGTGGTCCCTAGTTCTTATATTATGGGAACAAGTAAACAACGTTTCCTTATTCACCTTCTCCACACCACTCATGATTTTATATACCTCTATCATATTCCCTGCCCCCTTAGTCTCCTCTTTTCCAAGCTGAAATGTCCTAATCACTTAAATCTCTCCTCATATGGTACCCGTTCCAAACCCCTAATAATTTTAGTTGCCCTTCTCTGAACTTTTTCTAATGCCAGTATATCTTTTTTGAGATGAGACCACATCTGTACGCAGTACTCAAGATGTGGGCGTACCATGGATTTATATAAGGGTAATAAGATATTCTCCATCTTATTCTCTATCCATTTTTTAATGATTCCTAACATCCTGTTTGCCTTTTTGACTGTCGCTGCACAGTGTGTGGACATCTTCAGAGAACTATCCACAATGACTCCAAAATCTCTTTCCTGATTAGTTGTAGCTAAATTAGCCCCCATCATATTGTATGTATAGTTGGGATTATTTTTTTCCAATCTGCATTACTTTACATTTATCAACGTTAATTTTCATTTGCCATTTTGTTGCCCAATCACTTAGTTTTGTGAGATCTTTTTGAAGTTCTTCACAGTCTGCTTTGGTCTTAACTACCTTAAGCAGTTTAGTATCATCTGCAAACTTTGCCACCTCACTCTTTACCCCTTTTTCCAGATAATTTATGAATAAATTGAATAGGATTGGTCCTAGAACTGACCCTTGGAGAACACCACTAGTTACCCCTCTCCATTTTGAAAATTTACCATTTATTCATACCCTTTGTTTCCTGTCTTTTAACCAGTTCTCAATCCATGAAAGGATTTTCCCTTTTATCCCATAAAAACTTAATTTACATAAGAGCCTTTGGTGAGGGATCTTGTCAAAGGCTTTCTGGAAATCTAAGTACACTACATCTACTGGATCCCCCTGGTCCACATATTTGTTGACCCCTTCAAAGAACTCTAATAGATTAGTAAGACATGATTTCCCTTTGCAAAAACCATGTTGACTTTTGCCGAACAAATTATGTTCGTCTATGTGTCTGACAATTGTATTATTTACTATTGTTTCAACTAATTTGCCCGGTATTGATGTTAGACTTACTGGTCTGTAATTCCTGGGATCACCTCTAGAGCCCTTTTTAAATATTGGCGATACATTAGCTTTCTTCCAGTCATTGGGTACAGAAGCTGTTTTAAAGGATAGGTTACAGACCATAGTAAATAGTTCCGCAATTTCACATTCCAGTTCTTTCAGAACTCTTGGGTGAATGCCATCTGATCCCGGTGACTTGTTACTGTTAAGTTTATCAATTAATTCCAAAACCTCCTCTAATGACACTTCAATCTGTGACAATTCCTCAGACTTGTCACCTACAAAGGATGGCTCAGGTTTGGGAATCTCCCTAACATCTTCAGCCGTGAAGACTGAAGCAAAGGATTCATTTAGTTTTTCCGCTATGCGTTTATCATCTTTAAGTGCTCCTTTTGTATCTCAATTATCCAGGGGTCCAACTGGCTGTTTAGCAGGCTTCCTGCTTCTGATGTACTTAAAAAACATTTTGTTATTACTTTTAGAGTTTTTGGCTAGCTGTTCTTCACACTCCTTTTGGGCTTTTCTTATTACATTTTTACACTTAATTTGGCAGTGTTTATGCTCTTTTCTATTTAACTCACTAGGATTTGACTTCCACTTCTTAAAAGATGCCTTTATTTCTCACTGTTTCTTTTACATAGTTGTTAAGCCACAGAAGCTCTTTTTTAGTTCTTTTACTGTGTTTTTTAATTTGGGATATACATTTAAGTTGGGCCTCAGGGATTTTACTTTAGTCACTGTACCTTTTAATTTCTGCTTAACTAAGCTCCTGTTCTAGCCTCCAAAACATTCCCTTTTCCCTATCCCTCCTCTCCAGTCTCATTGTTTTGGAGTCACAAAATTGAGCTGATTTGAAATTCAGTCTCATTTCCTGATGGCAGTCTGACTTTGGAAAAAATGGAAGACTGCAGCCTCACTTTTAAGTGCAAAGGATAAAAGGACAAGAAAGCCATTTTGCTAAGGGCAAATGCAATTGATGCTATCTCCCGTTATTGTCAACGTGGTGCCCATTCTGGATAAAGGGAAACATCATGGACTTGAAGTCAGACATTCATGAAAACCCATTTAAAACCCTCTTCTGATTCATCAGAGCTTAGCAATATATCTCCAAAGACACTGAAAAATCCCACAAATAATAAGCTCAGTAAAAGTAAGTTTAGTCACAGTAAAATGTTCACTTGAAAGAGTTCTCTTATATTTTTGGATAAATGACCTTCAACACCTCTGATGCTTGCATAGCAGTCTAAGTGAACTTTGAGTACAGCCAGATTTATTTCTGGGTACTTGAAAAGGATATTGTCTGTCATCTCTTTCAGTAGATATGAAATCTTAGTTGAATCTGTGAATAAAGTCACTCACTGAAGAATAGATTCTAAAAGATATTCCACGTAAATGATGTTCTGAGGAGGTTAGACATTGCTCTCTCCTAGTTTACATATAAGTTTAGGGGGAAAACCATCTGTAATAAACTTTAAATTGACTTCTCATAATTATTTTTGCTATCAGTAAACAGCTGTAAAGATTTCACTGAAATTATCATTGGACCTAATGTAGCAGAGCTATTGTATAACAAGGGCTCTTTTGTACCATGTATGTTCTTCTGGTTTCACTTGAAAAGCTTTATTCAGACACTGAAGTACACAAAATCAATTGAAAGTCATTCGAAACCCTAACAATGTTTCCCATTTTACATAGCTGTCCAGAAGTTAGTTGAGTTTTTTCACTTAACTAACTCTATTCAGAGCCACAAGCACTTCTTTGTGCCAATTTCAAATGAGCTCAATTTTGTGACTCCAAAACAATACACCTTGATTGACAGAGGGATTTCAGATAAGCTGCTTTTTAATACAGGGCTTTTAGTGAGCATTTGCAAAACCTTATTTCCAGCATTTTGGAATTCTAAAGGACAACACTTAGATTTTCATGCATCCCCTTGTTTCATAATTTGAGATAAGAAATAAGATTCTTGTGTGACTAAGATAACATAAGCTGAAAAGCAAACAAAGAGATAACAGCCGGCTTCCTCTCCACCCCTCCCCTCCACAAAAACACACGAACCTGAAATTGGCTAAATATGATATCAGGGTCAGTTTAAGTTACATTTTTTATGTCTTTTATGCCTGTGAGAGAGTAAGAAATATCTTCTCATATGATTTTTATGTCTTGGTTAAAAAAAAAAAGTCTTCCTGGAAAAGGTTTTATCAGGCAAGACTATGCAAATGCTATCTGTCTTACTGAGGACCATATATATCTTTTTGTTCCAACACAGATGACAGCAGCAATGGTTTCTCACTCTACTTCATGTTCACATGTCAATTCTCTCCACTGTAATTTTGATGATGTTTCAAATAGTTTATTTTGGATGTCAAAACTTGCGCTGCTTGATAATTGTGACATCCACTTTTGCATTTGAGGTACACATCTGTATCCATTGTGAGCAAGTCACTGGCCTGTCTCATTACCATGGTCCCTTAAAGCAAGTCTTTGTATAGCAAGATACTTGAAAATGCTCATTATTTTCAGCAAAGAAGCTCTTCCTTCCTCCTATTCAGATATGTTTAATGTTACCACCTGAACATCAATAGGATTCTTATTCTGACTGTGCCAAAGAACAGCTAGATATTGTAAAAGTGACTGGGATTTTCAATTGCAAAATTCTCTTGTAGTAGAAACCATCTCAACTTTTTCCTCAAAGTATCTTCTGAAGTCAGGGTTCAATATATATATATATATATATATATATACACACACACACACACACAGGCTCTTCCAGGTTGTAATCTACTCGCCACGGGCGAGTAGATTACATTATTTGTCGAGCCCTGTGTGTATAAACAAAAAAAACCTAGCCTAATGAATAATATAGTCATCAAAAGTTTTTACATCAATAACTGATAGTGAGGAGTTTACTTACTCAAATCCTGCTTAGTAAAAAATATTTGGAGTTAACAAGAAAATCAGAGCAATATGGATTGGAAAGTCTTTTAATGTTTTAATATCTTTCTGATGTTCCTAACAACATATGAGTCAGGTCGAAAGGGCCTTTGAATTTCTGAAGTTCATAGCCCCCTCTTTCCTCCTCCCCCCCACTACCACCAACACACACACACCTGTATTTTGGCCAGATCCTGCAATTAAATGAGTTATTAAATGTAAACAAACACACTCTAATGTAGAGCTATCCACCCAAATCAAACAGGGATAGATAAGTGGAGAACAATCAGAGGACTCAAGATAAAAGCATAAGCATAGATAATTTTATAGTCTAAATTATTATATCGTAAAGGGAGAAAAGATATAGAAAAAGGATATGATATTCCATGAATGCTGAGGACATGATCCGGAAGTACAATAAAGCCTCGTGTATTTGAAATTTGTGTTGCCCAGAATAGGATCACATCTCCTGGTGATGTCATACAGAGCAATCTAGGACCACCAACATTGATGGTACTGGCCCAGCAACATGAGAAAATGGACTCTCTAAAGAGAAACAAGACTGTAAGAAGAGAATGGAATTTCCGATATGGAGCATATGGGCAAAAAGGAACAGACTGTATTTAAGGAAGAAGCTTTTTTGAGCAAGAGGTGCCATGCATGTCCTTATCCCCGAAGACCTGACTGTAGAGACAGAGAAGGCAGGAGGGACAGTGCCCTGCCTGAAATGCTGACCAGATCTCAGAAGTGAGGTGAAACTAATGAGGATGTGTCAATATGTTATTTTGCATAAAATCTGTAACTCTAGTACTTTTTTTGAGAGTAAAAGTGAGTATGGTTAAGGAATTCCTTTGCTATGCCAATATTCATTGAGACAGTAGTGCAGTGTCAAGGCACGATGGCACTCCTTACCCCTACACAGAATATGCAGCTGTAGAGGACAACTGAAAATTTGGGGCACCACTAGTCTAATAATAACCTTAAAAAATGAGTGGTCCTGTAGCACCATAGAGACAAACAAAAATATAGATAGTATCATGAGCTTTTGCGGGCAAAACTCACTTCTTCAGATGAATACATGGGTTGTGCCCATGAAAGCTCATGATACCATCTATATTTTTTGTTAGTCTCAACAGGTTTAAGGGTTTTATTTTAAAGTTGCAGACTAACACAGCTACCCCTCTGACACTAGTCTTAATGTCCACCCACCCATTCTTCCAACCCTGGTCTTTGGCTCTGCTTCCTTGAGAGAGGATCTAGTTAACTTAAAAGTGAAAAAGCCTCTCAGACCTACTAGCAGACACTGAACCTGTAAAAGAGCCATTCAACTGGCATTTACCAACTCCAATTACATACTCTCATATCTTTTTGGCAGCTATCCTCCAGATTATTGGAGATGCCCTCCCAGGTGGAGTTGAAATAACCTACAGGATGGCCCTTCAATATTGCCACTTCAGAGCCAAGACCACAATAATGTCAGTGGTAGAATTCTAATACGCTGATGATGCACAGGTCATTGCCACCTCAGAAGATGGGCTCCAAGCAATTGTCAATGTTTTCAGCATGGACTACCACAGATTGGGACTGACTCTCAATGCATGAAAGACCAAGGTTCTCTATCAGCCAACACCCACCATACCGTTATCCGAACCAACCATCATGGCAGACAACCAAGTTCTGGAGAATGTCAACAGCTTCTCTTATCTCAGAAGCTATCTGTCCAGCAATGCTCACATCAACGATTACATCCGCGATCGAATCTCCAATGCCGGCTCAGCTTATGGTAGTTTATGGAGGTGTGTCTTCGATGACTGTGACATGAAGATGCAGACCAAAATTGAGGTCTACAATGCTGTAGTCATCCCAACGTTGCTGTATGGACCTGAAGCCTAGACTCCCTATAGACAACATATTAAAAATCTGAAGAAATTCTATCAAAGGTAACAGAAGAAAATATTGGGCATCATGTGACAGGACAGAAGGACCAATATTAGTGTCCTCACAGAAGCTGACTCTCACAGCATTAAGACAATAGTCACACACAAGCAGCTACGATGGTCTGGTCATGTGGACAGGATGCCTGACACACACTTGCCTAAACAGATTTTTCTACACTCAGCTAAGGACTGGGATGAGGTCTCATGGTGTGCAAATGAAGCGCTACAGAGATGTTCTTAAGAAGAGATGTTTTTGATGTTGACACTTGGGAGAGGCAAGTGAAGGATCAGGTAAGCTAGAGGACCACCATCAAGAACAGTGCCCATCACTTTGAGGTCAAGCGACATCTCCATGAAGAAGATCAGAGAGCTCGATGCAAGGAGTGTGCCCGGGCCCGAATTAGCACCACTGGTGTCAGTGCTGCTGGAGATAGAGATCTCATGTGCAGCTATTGCCAGAGAGTGTTCCTTGCCAGAATTAGCTTAAATTTCTCATCTATGCACTCATCAGTTATAGGTGTCCAAGGGGAAATCTTACTGGATTCGAGGGATCCCAAAGAGAGAGACTGTCAGGGTCTGAATTGATTGTGTTAGTCTACAGGACTTAGTTTAAAAAGTGCTTTAAAACTATTTCATGAGAGTGGCGCTGAATATTATAAAAAAAAAATTACATCTCTAAAAAAATCATCCCCTCTCCCCCAGGCTATCATTAGGAATAGGAGCACCAGTTTAATAGTACTGCAAGGGGCTCCTAATGACATCCCTCCACTTACCCAACAAACTCTTGAGGTTTGAATAGCACTGCGTGTATAGTTTAGTTTCTTGAATTCACAGAAACTAGGGATGTAAAATCCCAATTAATTGGTTAACAAGTTAACCAATTAAGGGGAGCACAGGGTAGCAGCCCTCTGCCCACGGCAGCCAGGCTGGAGCATCCCTCCTCCCTCACAACTGCAGGAAGGGGCTTCTCCAGACAGCTAAGAGCAGCCCCTGCCTGCGATGTGCCTGGGCTCACCACAGACAGGGGCTGCTCTGTATGGCCTCCAACCCCCTCCGATTAACCAGAACCAATAAGCATCACCCATTAAGGTTAATGTTTAACTGGTTAATCTTTCACATCCCTAACAGAAACCAGATATTATCATACATGAGAAATTGTAACTTCACTGTGGGTTCAAGCAGAAACTGAGGTGCCAATTCTGCCAGCTACACTGCAGGGATAGACCCTTGAATCCTTGTGGAGACTAATTAAGGACAATGGGAGTTTTCCTGTATTTTTTTCCAAGATTTCTTTCTGAACAGGTAATTGGGATCCTCTTATTCAAATAGAGGGGTAGGTAGGTCACAAGACCCTCATATTAAAGTGACTGGCAAATTTTTAATAACCTCTTTCATCTAGTTTGCCAAAGTCTGAAAGTTTCCTTTTAAGTCTCTTGTAAAGGAAGTATAATTATTTCCAGAAGAGTTTCTTCTCAGTATTTAACTATACATGACTTGTTACGCTGTGTATTAAATAAAGAAAATGCTAAAAATGAGGTGAAATGCTAATAAAACAACCTTCAATTAAAAAAACAAAACCAGTTACAGCTGCTACTGGACAACAGTGTCCTGTCTCATCACATCATATACTAAGCACATAACAGAAAATAAGTTAATAACATTATGTAATTGTCCATACAAATACATTATTCTTATAAATTATTAAGAAACACATATTTTACCATAATATAAAATATTTTCATTGATAGACTGTTGTGAGAAAAAAGTAACATTGTTTCTATCTGGAGTTCAGTATATAAATATTTTCCATAAAGGATACATCAAGAGGGAATAAAATGTATTAGTTAAATATTTGTATCCATTATTGACATGCATCTGACAAAGTGGATCTTTGCCCACGAAAGCTTATGCTCCAATAAATCTGTTAGTCTATAAGGTGCCACAGGACTTCTTGTTGTTTATGCACATCCCTAGCAGTAACTCAGTGTTACAAACAACTTCCATTACTGAAGGGTTTATAAGTCTGGAAAAAAATGTTATAATTGTTCTTTCAAAAGTTTACAACTCAACATTGACTTAATACAGTTTTGAAATTTTATAAGCAGAAGAAAAATGCTGCTTTCTCTTCTTTTTTTAGTGCAGGTTGAGCATCTAGTCTGGTGCTATCCTTAGTCCAGCATGATTTTATTTACCCAATTGTCCATTTATCATGAGTGTGGCCAAGTTTCCTGGCGTCTCAAAGTTTGTTTATAGTCACCAGTTCAGGCTCTCAGTGTTCTGTACTGTTATTTAGCTCTAATTCACTACTAAACATCTTCTAAGAGCCCAATAAGCAGTTGACATGTTGGTAATGCTGCTAAACAATATCGACCTTCTGTGGACCAGCAAATTCTCTGGTTTGGCACTAGTCAGGTCTCAAGGGTGCCAGACTGGAGAGGTTCAACTGGTATCTTACATTTAACATAGCACTTCATTGTATTTCCTTTTTGGGCTGTAGGGGATCATCTCTGCCACCATCTGATTTAGAGTCTGGTTCCAAATGAGGTGTATGGTAGACTGATCAGTTCATAATGCTGAGATTTTATTGTACATGGTTGTGTTAGAACAATCATACATAATGGAAAAAGCACCATAACCTTATTTTCACCTCAGTAAAGGTACCAACCATCCAACACCCTTACACAGAATTGTACACAGAATTGTACAAAAAGGACAGAGAAGGGAATTCTGGTTTCGTTTGTTTGGGTATATCTACACTGCAGTGAAACACAGTGGCTGGAGTTGGATAAGATTTGAGGACAGGATGTTGGAAGGTTAGTATTTGAAGGCAGAGTTAAGGTTTTCATGAACATGCGACTCTAGGTGGTCACCTAAACTAAAAGCTAAGTACTACTACTGGTACTCCCTAACTTTTCGTTTCCTTGCTTTTAGATTTACATTAAGTATGTTACTTCCAGAGCAGCCATTGGGGGTTGTAGGTGTTTACACATAAGAGCATACACATAAAACAAAGAATTTCCAATGTAGGTCTTTTGAAGATGGTGTGATGTGAAAGATGGGGACCTTGTATCAGAGTTTGGGGATCTCCTATCCTAGGCAATTTTTGGAACGTGTCTGCAGTTTGGGGCATTGGGGCAATTGCTGCTTTATAGAATGCTTTACACATGAGAGTCAAGGAAAAGCCATCTGTGACAGAGATTAGAACAGAATGCAGAGAAGCAAAAAATTCCCTCCATTCTTCTTTTCAACTTAGGGGCAGAATATTAAGAACGGCTCTAGATAGTCACAGAGAGCCCCTGCAGAACATCAGTGAGCTGTAACAAACTACACATCAGAGATTCAGTCACTAGAAAACATATCCATTTGTGGTCACATGGAAAAACTCCAGACAACAAACATTAATAATTAGTCCCTTAATGAAAAGCAAGCCTGAAAACAGCTGATAGAAGTACATACATACTTAGATTGAAGTTTCCATTTTATCTGAGAAGAGATTGTGCAGCCCAGAATAAAATAATTCATCCAAGATAATTTCTTCCTCTCATTGGAGGGTTTTTCATTAACCTATTTATAAATCTACTGCTAATTAAATATATACAATTTAAAATTCATACCTGTTCCTCTAAAACAATTTTATTTTTAATATGTCAAAAATGAATTGTCATCCACAATTATTTTAAGATAACTCTTCCCATATTTGAAATTTGGTCTTTCAACTGATAAAATGATACATATGCTTTTCTCTCAACCCCTTGATAATTTCCTTCATACCTGAGGCGCAACATGTTGCTTAAGAAACATTCTGAAGCTGCACAGTTGAGCTGGTATCATTTCCATCAATGCCTTTGAAAAATGTTACCTTAATCTGACAAGCTTTTAAAAAAGAAACAGACACTAGTACATCCCTAAGAAAAAGGCAATCAGTGGTGTTTCTAACTGGGATCACACAGTAGTTCTCTGATGATGACACATAAGCTAAGATCTGCACACTTCACACAGATTGACAAATGATAGGTCACCATGGGAGAGGGCTAACTTTTAATGGATTTCTTTAAACCTATGCTAATGGATTTCTTCCCATCCTAGACATTACACAGCTGCTGCATCATCATCTATGAATGATAATTTGCTGCATATAATTAAAAAAGGTAGAGTTCAGTGGACAATATTCTATTGCATTTTATAGTTGCTTAATTTTTATTAAAGAATAAAGGAATAATGTGTTACCTCTGAATTAACAGAGATGAAAGATAAAAAACAAAATCATTGTTCTCTCTTTTATGGATATTTATAAATATCATATTGGCATGGCAGAAAATGTTTTCTTCAGAGTCCATATGATCAGTCTTCCAATCCCTCTTAACGCTTGCATTTTCCGCTTCACAGACTTGAACAGCACCTCAGAACCTACTCAACTGTTCCATAGGTGTACA
Source organism: Rafetus swinhoei (assembly GCA_019425775.1). Taxonomy (NCBI): domain Eukaryota; kingdom Metazoa; phylum Chordata; order Testudines; family Trionychidae; genus Rafetus; species Rafetus swinhoei. Next base: position 48,316,841 of record CM033449.1, read on the forward strand.
ATGGGCCTGATCCTAATTCCATTAGAGAAAAAGGGCAAAACCCTTATTGACTTGAATTGTGCAGGATCAGGACCTATGTCCTAAAGCCAATACCAGACAATACCATAGTATGGTGGAAAACTAACATAGAATAAGCAGTTGCCTTTCTTTTTTGTACAATATATATTGGTTTATTTCTTTTTCAAATGAATGATTAGACTAAGTCATTTTCCAAATTATTTATTTACATCAGAGTATTTTCCCGCTGCAGGAACAACCACCACACTTGTCAGATGACAAGGATTTATTTTTCACAAACTAAACCAAATCAATAAATGCATAAAACTACTCACTGCTAAAAATGAAACTGATAATTCGCAGCCTTCATGGAATAATTCTTTTCGTTGAGCATGAAGGTCCTCCAGGGAAACAGGTGAAACAAATATGTGCAATGTCTGATAAGATTCCTAACTGTACTGACTTCCACAACTCCCCTCCCCCTTCCCGCCCCCTTCCCCATACAGTGAATATCGAGTGATAAGAAAAATGCCCTGTATAAAAAAGAAGGGTAAATTGAAGATCACTTACTGCAGCGAAACTGAAACAGGGGCTCCACAAGAGCTTGGAACTCAATGACAAAAATATCTATAAAGTTTTACTTCGTCAATATCAGATTCACACTGGAGGTAGCTGCGAAGAGTCACCAGCTGCAAGAGCGCTATTGTTTATGTTAAGATTTGATGTGTGCCCCCAACAGGGCACTCCCCTTCCTCGAGAGCCCAGTCCTGTCAGGCAGGTGAAAGTGATGCAAGTGAAAGCTGAAAGTGATCCGACAACAAACGTAAAAGAGGAGTTGGGTGACTGGGGGAGCGAGGGGGGCGAAGAGCGGGACAGACCGGCCCGTGATCTCCGTATTACATTGGGCTAGTACCGCGCAACGTCCCAGAGCGATCAGCAAAAGGAGGAAGGGAGGCTACTAAGCAGCCACTTTAGGTCCCGGCGTCACTTGTACTTACCCGTTCCCCCAACGCACTGACAATAAGAGAAGCAGAAGCCTCACCCTGCTGCAGGGACTGCACAGAGACCACGGGCAGGAGGGCCGCCTCCGTGAATCCATGGGCTTTAAGTCTCTCTCCTCTGCTCGTCTTACAAGTGATTCTCCAGGAGTTACTTTGCAACCCCGGGGTCCCCCCCAGCACGTAGGCGCGAGAGGCGACAACCCCCCAGCCAGGTAGGGTTCGACTCGAACAGGACCGTGCAGCCTGGCCAATAAGCTCATCAGGTTGCTCCACACATTCTCCGGCTAAGTGCTAGACGAATCAAGCCCTCGCGGGGGCGGAGCCTCCTTACTAGCAGGCAAACCTGCTCAGCAGAAAGGTTGGCATCTTTTTAAGCAGCAGGCGAGACAAACACAAGCCGCCACAGAGGGGCGTGCAGTGGGGCGGGGATCGCCTCGCGCCGCTTGACTGAGACCCCAGCGCGGAGGGAAGGCAGCGAGGAGTCCCTCGGAGAGCGGGACGCACTTGCAAAGCGCTTGAAGACAAAGCCAGGCGGAGGCGGCTTGTTGGGTGCGCGGGGGACAGCGGTCCCGGGGGCAGAGCGCCAGCTCGTGCCCGCCCGCGGACAGGGACCCCGCGGCGTGGGGGCAGAGTGCAGGGGAGCCAATGACGTGCAAAGCCCTGCTAGCGCCTCCGCCCACCTGCCGCTCCTGCCTCCGGCCCCCGGGCTGCAGAGGACCGGCCGCTGTGGCGCGTTCCCGCGCGCGCCCTTAGCAGGCACCTGGAGGCACCACCGAGGCTGCTGCCCACTTCCCAGGCCCGCGGCGCTAGAGCGGGCGGCAGCAGCAGGAGCGCCTGTTGCTCGGGCGGTTGCTATGGGGATGGGATAAGCTTCTGCCCGCCGCGCTCAGTCTCTGCAGCCGCCACTGGCGGAGGGCAAAGGGTGCACCCCATTTAGCAATTACAATGTTTGCACAGGGGGGTAAGGGCAGTGCACCTCCCACGTGCTACCTTGAGTCACCAATGCAGTCTCCTGCCATCCACTAGATGAATAATGCCTGATCAGGCTCAGGGCCGAATGTGGCTCCTAACGGCCTGGGTCAGGCCCCAAGGCTCAATGCTCCTCCGCAGCAGTAGGGAGCCCTCACTGGCACTCCAGCCTCCCCTTCCCCACGGTGGAGCTGGAGCACACAAAATCTATGGCTGTGTCTACACTGGCGCGATCTTGCGCAAAAGCGGCTGCTCTTGTGCAAAAACTTGCTGCCTGTCTACACTGGCCGTGTGTTCATGCGCAAGTAAACTGACGTTCTAATGTATGAAATCAGGGCTTCGTGCACCAGAACGCTGAAGCTCCTGCTCAGGAATAAGCCCTTTTGCACAAGTGTTCTTGCGCAAGAGGCCAGTGTAGACAGACCACATGAATCTCTCGCGCAAGAAAGCGCTATGGTTAAAATGGCCATCAGAGCTTTCTTGCACAAGAACGCGTCTACACTGGCACGGATGCTCTTGTGCAAAAGCACATGCCAGTGTAGGCGCTCTCTTCTGGAAGAGTTTTTGCAGAAGAACTCTTCCGCAAAAGAGTTTTTGCATGAGAACGCGCTAGTGTAGACGTAGCCTATTAGCCTAGGTCCCTCCAGGCTCAGGTGTGAGAGAGGAATGGGGGAAGCATCTTTCTCCTTCTCAATCAGGGGCCACCTGTCAGTGAGAGGGATTGTTGTGTGGGTTTCTCACTTGCATGCAGCCCTTGACTGATTTTTCTGCAGGGCAGCAGCCCCCAACCCAAAAGTGTTCCCCACTCCTACCCTACCTTTCACTTTTTCTTTCTTTCTGCTGATACTGATTAAAGCTGAGGAAACCCGGCCAAGTTGCTGAAGAGAGGGAAGTACTGGCTTCTATTCCCCACTGCCTCACATGGCCTTCTAAGGATCACCCTCTCTTTGCCTCAGTTTCCCCACCAACACTCCACCCCTTTATTAAAGAGAGATTTTATTATTTATGAGCAAGAATACTGTGGTTCATAGTTGTGAAGTCCCAGTTACAAGCTTTGCAATGGAAAATATACAAATATTCTGGGATGCAATTGCATATAAGTCCCTGTATAAAGTAAATAGTATGGGGATGTTCAGCATGTTGAATATATCACAAAAAATCATAAGGCAAGGGGATATTTTTTAAATATCCCCCCCCCCCTCCACACACACACACACACATTGCCTAGGGGCCCCATGGATTAGATAGGCCCTTGGGCTGGCACCTAGTGCCGAAGTATTGCTCTATGCACCTGCTGCCATTTTGCTAGTTAATGCCTGAAATACACTGAATTTGTCCACTCCTGGTCTGAGGTATTGGCTTCTTTTGTCTGGAGAAAACTTGTTTAAAATATGTTTATTAACTTTCTCTCACATACCTGATTTATTCACACATTTCCTGCACATCTATAAAGCTCTTTGTAGGTCAACCAAACATATGTCAGACAAGAATGTTAATGATTAGCGAGTTATTAGTTTTCAGGTGGTACATTACATACTGCTTTTGGGTAACTATAATGACAACAGGATGCCATCAGGCCCCGGCTATTAAGATCACAGGCTCACTCTGGTACTTAGCCTCTGAGCACACATTCCAGATTGGACTCCACATGCAATGTAGGCTGGCGAACCCCTATCACAGTGGTTCCCAACCTTTTTGAGCATATGGACCCCTTTTCAATCTATTAAAATTTTACAGACCCCCCCCCATGGGGTAAAAAGAAAAAACAAACAAACAAACAAGCAAACGCCACATTGGGTCCACAATCTTTACTTTTTAAACCTTCCACGGACCTCTTGCAGTACCATAATGGACCACCAGGGGTCCACAGAACGCAGGTTGGGAATCAGGGTATGTCTAGACTATATGGCTCCATCGACGGAGCCATGTAGATGAGTTTACTAGACATAGGAAAACGAAGCGGTGATTTAAATAATCGCTGCTTCATTTACATCAAAATGGCCCCTGCGCTGTGCCGATCAGCTGTTTGGTGGCACAGCACGGTAGTCTGGACGCTCCACAGTCGACAACGGAAGCCGTTGTCGACCATTCCAGTAAACCTCATTCCACGAGGCATAACAGAGCGATCGACAACAGCTTCCGTTGTCGACAGTTGAGCGTCCAGACTACCGCGCTGTGCCGCCAAACAGCTGATCGGCACAGCGTGGTGGCCATTTTGATGTAAATGAAGCGGCAATTATTTAAATCACTGCTTCATTTTCCTATGTCTAGTAAACTCATCTACGTGGCTCCATTGACGAAGCCATGTAGTCTAGACATACCCTCACTGCCCTATCACTTTGGGTACGTCTAAACTAAGTTCTATTTTCGAAAGAGGATATACAAATTGTGGGAATTTGCATATCTTCTTCTGATCTCACTTTCAAATGTAGAGCTTTCAAAAGTGAAAGTAATCTGGATGTGGGTTTTTTTCGGGGAAAAAACCCTTTTTCAAAAAAAAAAAAATGTGTAAACCTAATTTTTTAAGGAAGAGTGGGTTTTTTTTGAAAAAGGGTTTTTTCCCCCCAAAAAACCACGTCCAGACTACTTTCACTTTCAAAAGCAGAGTTTTCCTGTGGAATTTGCATATCCTCTTTCGAAAATAGAGCATAGTCTAGACATAGCCTTTGTGAATTGTTTAGACTGGGGGTAAATGCCCAGGTGCTTAGAGTGAGTCTGCAATACATATATTCATAGGCAAAAATATAGGCATCTAGAGAGAGTTAGCCAACAGCCAAGCAGGTATTTTGTGCATTGCAGTGGTGCCTACAAATAGGGTCCTACCCTTACTAAAGGTGCTTATTTTCTGGAAAGACCCTGTGTGCTGCAATCCAGACTCATAGACTACAATTCCCATGAGCCCTTGGGAAAAACAGGAAGGAAGTTACTCTTGTGTGGGAGATCAAGGCTCTCCATGTGCGTTAAAAGAGAGGCCTAGCAGTCTGGGACTCTGCCCTTGGAGTTTGGAACAGAAGGGGAACCAGGCTGCTGTGGAGGAGTTTGATTCAGTCCAGGGGCTGTTAGAGTGCAGCTACAGACTGGGATTAGATGCCTATGGAACTGGGATCTAGCAGGCTGCTTCTGATAGGAGCCGGGGGAAAGGCTGTAAGTAATTGGGCCTTTTTGGGAAAGTGCTGCCTGGGACAGAGCTGCTGCCTAGCTTGGACCCACATACACACTGCCTGCAGAGAACCTCCACTACAGCTGCAGTTCTTTAAGCGCGCCGCCCACGCAAGCAAGAGTCTGGGACTCTGAGTCCAGAGTGTGCACACTCTGAAGTGGGATCAATATTGGCAGTGTAAATGCTAGATATATATGTTCCAATTATTGTTGTGCACTTTGTTAATGCTATTCATTGTTAATCTGTTAAACCCTGTTTATTTAAGTTAAGTAAAGATTGTTTATTTTGATGTAATCTATTAGATGTATATGATTTGTAGTTGTTCTGGAATTAGATCCAGATTATAGCTGGAATGAGTATATTCCTGGAGGCTCTCAAGGCACGCCAATAAGTGTGTACAAGGCCAGCCAAGTGGAGGTACCGCCATTGTACATTCATTACGAGCAAGGGACTGCAGCAAGGGGGTGGATAGGGCTTTCCCCAACTAAATACCATCACCACTGGGGTGCTCAGGATCTCCTTTTGGGTTAAAACCATCAGGCGCCCAGGCACACCTGTGAGTGTGACCTGCTCCCAAGTAACCCAAGGAGGAAAAAGGGGGTTACATAGGATACAGTCCTCTCCCCTTCACCCACTAGGATGATAAATGGATATTCTTTGAGAGAACAATCAGTAGCAGCCTCCTAGACAGGAGGACTCTCAGACACAGAATGACACCACCACCACCACCAACATGGCAGTGCTCTGATAATAGGCAACATACTATTAGGGAGTTTCTGGAGGTAAATTCCAGGCTTTTGTGTATGATGGTGATCATTACACAGTGTAAGACAGCAACAATTAAATAAATCAGTATATTTCTATTTGTACAGAACTTTTCATCCCAAGACAACTCAATGCACTATACAAAATACAGGCAAAATATTCTGACCTTGTTCATACCTACATACATCCCATTAAAGCCAATAAATGTACTACATGAAGCCAACCATATTTACACCCAGTAGGGACTGTGGATGGTCATCAGGCAGCTGCTGGTGGACTCAGATCTTAGGCTATCCTTCAGGTAAATATCCAAACCACCAGATTCTTACAAGAACTGAAGAGACCACCTAAATTTTGAGGTATGGCCTCATAATTCTGGGCCTGTTTTGAAATTGGCAAACTATCTAGTCAATGGGCACAGAAGACTTATAACACAAGAGTAATCTAGGCAACAAACAAACAAACAAACAAACAAAGCAGAATCAAGTGTGTTTCACTGAGAGCATGGCTTTCTACCAGGAATCCCAAAGCAGATGGAGATATGTTCCTGCTATTGCGATTCAGAGCTGGTTAAAGCTGGAAATTAAAACACCACCAACAACTTTTGCAGCATATAAAACAAGATTTTGGCTTAGCTATCGAAAAGAATTAAAGTTATAGAAGGTGAGAAGAGAGAGAGAGATAATTAAATCTCTCCTCTCCAGTCTCTTAAGGAATGGGATAAGAAAAGGTTTTCCTGGAGAGCTGAATTTCTGCTAAACAAGATAGTTGGAGGAGGAAGCTTTCTTGATAGCTTCATGTAGGTTTGCACATGTGGTAGGGTCAGGGAACAATTCTGAAAATAAAATCTTCTGGGCTTGATTCAGCTGACAATATCCACAACCTGCTGTGCCATGCATGTTTCATACAGTTACAGATTCTGACTGCCCACAGGAAATGCATGGGTATGAGTCCCAGCTTTCCCCCAGTCGGCCAGAGCACAGGGGAGGGAGGCAGAGGCAGCATGCCGCCCCAGCCCCACCAGAATCAGCCTCATGGGGGACCATGAGTGCAGTGCGTTCACACCCTTCACATATCCCCTGTGTGCAGGCTTGAATCTAAAATGGACCAAGCCACAAAAGATTCAAATATTTTGCTGCACTAAGCATGCAAAAGTTCAGATAGTTTGGAACTTGTTTTGGAAAAACAAGACCAAATTTCATGAGAACAGACTTTTAAGAAGATTTATAATAATAATTATAGCAAACAGAGACCTCTCTAAGACATCTAGCTCCATTTGTTATATACCGTAAAAACCATTTCTCTGTGTAAGCTTGTCTCTTTCACCAACAGAAGTTGGTCCAATAAAATATATTACCTCATTCACCTTGTGTTTCTAATACCTTGAGACTAACAAAGCTGTAACAAGACTGAACATATAGTAGAGACAGCCCTTTCCCTAAAGAGATTGCCGCATTGGTTGATGCTTCCCACTTTTATTCTGGAAGGAAAATGCCATGAGAAAGAGAGACGTAATAATTGTTTTTTAGTTTAAATGATGCTCTCAGTAGGCTAATATTTGATTAGCTTTTTAGCCTTCTTGCATTAGGACTTAACAGGGCAGCTCTTCTTTCTGGATACTAGGAGCACTTACTGTTCTAGCCAAAATCAGTCAGGACAGAGACATGAGAAAATGAAAAAAAAATAGGCTAAAGAAGGATCACCAGCTGAATTTTCTCAACACCAAAAAGATTCAATTCATACTTGAATCAAGCTGTGAATAGAAGTTTAATTGCTTCTTATTTTATCCCAACCCGTTTAGTCCTCTTTATCATGTAAATAGATTGTATTCTTATCTCACTTATCACAGACTTCTAACAAAAAAGATGAACTTACTACTATCTTGATAGGAATGAAGTCTGTCTAATGAATAAAAATATACTCTCAAGAATTGCACTTCTGATTAAACCTGTGTGTCAGTTCACTGACTTTCTAAACAAATGTAAATTGAGGATGTTATTGTTGCTATCTAACACATGTCCACTCTCTACTTGGTACAATGTGCCATTTGCAGAGTCCATTGTCATTCCACCATTTATTCTATTGCAAAGGAGAAGTCTGCAATAGAAGTCCTAGACATTAAGGGAGTGAGTATAAGTGAGAGAGATCTTACCACAACAAACTCTCTCTTCTGCAGTTCTCTAACCACTGGCTTCAGAAGAAAATACATAATGGAAGTTGTTGCTCTGCATAGATCCGAGTGATGTAGAAATGCAACCGTTCATTCACATATCTGGAAGAACTGTCTGATTATATGTTCTCAAGAGAGCCAGATTTTGTTATCATTGCCTCATTTCATTTAGGACCAACAAACCAAATGTTCTGTTTTATATAATTGAATAAACCATTCTCCAGCAGTTACTTGTCCTGTGTCTTGAAAGCTTCTCCTTAAATTATCTTGTTGATTAAACTGGTGATATTCCCACAATTGTAACTTTTAGCAATCTGCTATATATTTGAAAGAGTCTATCCATCTGTCTGTCCAAGAACTCTCCTACACTGTAAAAGCCAGGACCATCAAATTCGGTATACAGCTTCCTCTTATAACTTATTGCAAGATAATGGTTTGGTTGTGCCAGGAAAATGGGATATGCCTGGAATGGGACTGCTTCTCATAAAACCAAACAGAAGAGAGAAAAACCAAATTACCAAGACAGTGAAAGGGGTTGAGTGGGGGGGAATGTCCCCGACCCCCATAACACCTGGGAGTGTTCCAGCCCAAGCTTCTCACCTCCCAGGCACCCTAGAGGGAGTGGGGAGATGAAGCATTCCCTCCTCCCCCCATTTGTCTGGGAACATTGCTGGCTATTCCCCCTTTGTCAAATAGCAAAGGGAAAGTGAGGAATGAAGCAAACTGCACCTGACTGGGGAGCACAGGAGGCAGATGAACCTGGAGGACATGCATCCCTCCCCAGATTGTGCCCGCTGGAGTTGCAGCAGCCACGGAGAAGCATTTCTCACCTGACCCCAAGCTGTTGCCATGAGAGATAGATGGGCTAGTCTTTTCCTCCCAGGGTAACCTTCATACTGAACCCCTCACCCCCAGCCCTACCCCAGAGCAATGATTTAAATGAACATGTACATTTTCATTTTATTTTCCAAAAAACAGAAATTGAGTTAAGGACCCTAGGAACCCTGGGTAAAATAAAGTATTTTAATATAGAAAAATAATCAAGAGTAATAACTGTTAAAAGTGCTTAAAAATGAGAAGTTCTGTGGCACCTTATAGACTAACAGATTTATTGGCGCATAAGCTTTCGTGGGCAAAGACCCACTTCATCAGATGCATATAGTGGAAATTCCAGAGGCAGGTGTAAATATACAGGCACATGAAAAGAAAGGAGTACCAGTCAAGAGGAAGGCTAGAAATAGCGAGGTCAAGTCAGTCAGGGAGGATGTGGCCCACTTCTAGCAGCTGATGTGGAGGTGTGAACACCAAGAGAGGAGAAACTGCTTTTGTAGTTGGCTAGCCACTCATAGTCTTTGTTTAATCCTAAATTGATAGTGTCAAATTTGCAAATGAATTGTAGCTCTGCAGTTTCACTTTGAAATCTGTTTTGAAGTTTTTTTGTTGCAAGATGGCTACTTTAAAATCTGCTACTGTGTGTCCAGGGAGATTGAAATGGTCTCCTGCAGGTTTTTGTATGTTACCATTCCTGATATCTGATTTGCGTCTGTTTATTCTTTTACATAGGGACTTGCCATATACATCAGCCATATTGGATGAGGGGCATTGCTGGGACATGATGGCATACATTACAATGGTAGATGTGCAGGTGAATGAGCCTGTGATGGTGTGGCTGATGGTTAGATCCTGTGTTAAAAGTGCTGTGTGTTTTCATGAAGCTGCTTCACCAAACATTCCCTCTTTGAACCCTGATTTACTGGGTTGTAATTCTTACTTAGGTCATTACTACATTGATATTAAACTCCTTGGTAAACCTCCCTCCCACCCCAATATATAAAGACAGCTGATCTGACAGTGGTTTTGGAGGAAAACCACAGAGGTTTCTCTGGACACTTAAGCATATATCTTTTATCAAATATGGTTCGTTTCCTTTTTAGATCTTTCGAAAGATAGTTTTAAATCAATTGCCAAGCACAAAATAACTATCAATATATATACACACTTCATTTCAGTTGAATTTTTATCTAGCCATAATAACCAGTCATTATAGATGTACATTTATCTGTGTGTCTGTTAAAGAGTAATACAATTATTGTCATTATGTGTGATACTGCCAAAATATTCTTCTGTCAACAGCTGTACTAGCCTTATCTGGAAAATTAATTTAAGTGTGCACTGCTATTAAAATTCACAATTAGTGCTATTTTCATTGGTTAGCAAAGTCATCCATTCAGCCTCACACAATTTAGAATATCAGAGTAAATTGCAAATAGTTTCAAAAATGCATGCAAATGATCTAGAGACCAATAACTATTTGGTGAAGAAATGTGCAGTTCCACATAGCGAACACATTTTATAAATTGTTCATGAACGGTTCATAAAATTTTCAAGAGGGGAAAGGTGACATTTGTGAATAATTATCTTTTGTAAATTATTCCCTCAACTGTATCGTCACCCATGTGTAAGACTCAAGTATCTGTTTTTATTTCCACATATCAAGTTACAGTTCCAGAGGCAGATTAAGATTTTTGTGGGGCCCTGCACCAGAGCAAGTGGGGACCTCTCAGTACCCTCTTCTAATGCAGTGCCCCAGCCCCCTCTCCTGCTGGGAAAACAGTGTCAGGGCATTTGGGCTTGCTCTGTCCTCCCACTCAGCAACACTCCTACCATCAACTCTTCTGGATCAGGGTATAGGGGAGCCCATTTATCTGGGCTCTCCAACTGGCTAAGGCTCCTGGGCATGGGCCCGAGGGCTAATCTGCCACTGCACGATACAGAACAAGTAGAAAAATCTAGTCTGTACACTATAATTGGTATGCTGTACTGACTGTGGGATATGGAATCTCTATGCGGATTAAAAAAATATGACCATTGTTTTCTGTTAATAGAATTTTAAAATTAATACTGATTTTCTAATATTTCAGAGTAAATGATCTCTAGGAACTTTACACTCCAACTTTTTAATAGGAGACAAAAGTTAAATACATCATAACTTCTTACGATTTATGAAATACATTCTATAAAGTCAAGAAAGTATAAGTCATGGAAACGCTGCTATGGTTGAATGATGTCTGTCTCAGATAGATAATAAATACTTTGCAGGAATAATATAATATATGTAACACTTCATAGCTCCTTTAATTGCTTCCAAATATTTACTCTAAATGATTTTTTCCTTGGTTTCTTGCACTAGTCAATGCTCGGTAGGTGTTGTCCTTGCTTGTTGTTGGATGTCAATGAACTGCCCTTAAAAAAACAATGCATAAACATCAACCACCTTGTCACTCCATTACTGGTTTACGATGGTGGACACTCAGAGGCTCATGCACAATGCAGCAGCACATATTCTAGCTGGAGACATTTCTCACACCAATACTCCACATCCCTAGCTCCTCATCCTATTACAGATGTAAATAAAGGTCCTTTTGTTGATTTACAAAGCAACAACTCTTTCTATATTACACTCTCTCTCTCTTCCCTCAAAGCAGTTTACTTGACACGGACACCACACTTTCACAGCTTCATTCTCCAACTTTTCTCTCATTCCAATTACATTTTCTCAGTCTGTCTATAGAAGAACCACAAATTTTGGCATAAGATAATAGAAAATACTACAAAGGACCTTAGCACTCTGTAGGATGCTATTACTGAAAGGGCATTAGGTACATCAAACTCTGAAAGAAAGAGAGGTGCTAACTCTCTTCGGGCTCAACTATGTGGGAAGATCTGTGCAGATATGTTTGTCCTGAACTTTGCTTGGGATGGGCTCAGGTTATTCTCTTCTGGTAATTTATCCCATAATCTAAAATGCCTTCTGCTGAGAATTCTGTGCCTCCAGTTCTTGATAAGATCCAGAATGAAGCTTTTTGCATCAACCCCAATGCACTCCAAGCTCTGATCTACACTAGAGAATTATTTCAAAATAACAAGTGGAGCATCCACACTACTAAGACCATTATTTTGAAATAATGGTCTGGTTATTTCAAAATAACTCCTGCTTTCCATGAAGAATAACACTTATTTCGAAATAGCTATAGTGTGTATGTTCCACTGCTACTATTTTGAAATAATTATGCCCCAGAGTCATTCAAAGTAATGACTCCTCAGTGCTTTCTGGGGCTAGAAGTCGAGGTAGCACATCCACATTAAGGAATCCTGCCTTTGGCTTATTTCAAGGCTTCCCTGTAGTATGGACATGCTATTTCAGGATAATCTTTTTTGGAGTTATTTTGCAGTACGTTTTTTCAAAATTATTTCCTAGTGTAGACATGCCCTAAGTGAGTTGTGGATGAGACTACAGGTCTTGAGTTCATTTGGTCCCAGTAAACTTCATGCCCATTCAATCAACACTGAGACCTTGGACCCAGAATAGAATGAGGAAGAGGTGGAGGGAGAGCAGAGCACAGCTTTGAGGGAAGAGTTCAGACTGTCTCTCAGCCAGGAGTGTTGCCACATTATGAATAAGCTGTAGCCTGTATCATAAACCCCTGGCAGACTGAGTCATGGAGGTCAAGCTAAAGGTGATAAACCCATGTAGTTCAGTTTCCATATAATTGTCAGAAAGGAATGGGTGTGGTCTGTTAGCGAAATGGAATTTATCAAAAGTTTCCCTCATGACTTCTACGTACAGTGTGTGTTTGACTAATAATGAGTTTAACCTTGTTGGGTTCAGTTTGAGTTCCTTGTCCTTATGCTTATCTCTTTCTTGGACCGTGACATCTTTGTTGTCTCTGCTGAGGAATCAAAGTAGATGGCACCAGCATATCCATCTTACTTGAGCTCATGATGTTCAAATATATATTGAAAGGGTTTACAGACTAACATGCAAAAAACTCTGATGCTATAAAGCATTACCGCTTTTATTATCAAATTCATATCTAATTTATGTTGTTGTCATTGAGTTTTATATTTGTTTATAGGATTTTTCAAGGAAGCTCAGAATACTTTCCCTTTGTTAGAATGATTGCCCCTAAAACTTGCCAATTGCTCCTTAGATAAATACTCTAAATAAAGTTGTTTTAGTTCCTTATACTCCAAGGAACAATTGGCAAGTTTTTAAGAGCAATTCCTGTACTTTGCTAGAATGTTTTGCTAAAAAGTAAAGTTGACAATGTCCAAAGCATAACATATCTTCAGTAAGATAACTCAATCTCATTAAATACCAACAACTGCAAGTGAAAGGACAATACAGTATGGGTAAAATTTCACAGATAAGCCAAGGGTAAGCTAAAACCATAGGCTACATCTACACTGGTGTGATCTTGTGCAAAAACTCTTTAGCGGAAGAGTTCTTGCGTTAAAGTAGTTGCACAAGAGAGCGTCTACACTGGCATGTGCTTTTGCGCAGGAGATGTGCTTTTGCACAAGAACATCCATGCCAGTGTAGATGCTGTCTTGCGCAAGAAAGCTCTGATAGCCATGTTAACCATAAGGCTTTCTTGAGCAAGAAATTCATGTTGCCTGTCTACACTGGCCTCTTGCGCAAGAACAGTTGCACAAAAGGGCTTATTCCTGAGCGGGAGCATCAGAGTTCTGGCGCAAGAAGCCCTGATTTCATACATTAGAACATCAGTTTACTTGCACAAAAACACGCGGCCAGTGTAGACAGGCAACAAGTTTTTGCGCAAGAGCGGCCGCTTTTGTGCAAGATTGCGCCAGTGTAGACACAACCAAATTGATTTGGCTAGATTACTTAAGCCACTACACTTCCACCTTAATATAGTATGCTGCATTGTCCTGTCTAACTATGGTATTCCCAGTTTTATAACATTTCAGGAATGCCCAAGCCAAACAAGAGTTAACTTCTATCAACATAAGCACTTATATGTACATTTTAAAAAAAATGAAACCATGGTTTTTAGTAGTGAAACCATGTAGTGAAACCACCAGTAGGGCCAGTAAGAATCATGTGGCTTGGCTTCATGCAGTTTCCTAACGACATAGCAGTTAAATAATGACTTTTAAATGATTTTTTAAAAACGTAGGCATGCAAATGTCTCTAGCTCCAATATGGCTGCAAAACCTTTGGTTTTGGTGTGAATTCCATGTTCATATCTTGTTGACAGAAGAATTCAGTCCCCTGAGCTATTTATCCACAGAATTGGTACAGTACAAGCAATAGTTCTGAGCATTGTCCACATATGTGCCTTAACCCAGCAGCGGAGAGATTGCCTGAAGAGGTAAAAGAATAGTTCATTCCTTAGGCCTATTCAATCTTGCCTTCTTTTCTGGAACAAACAATTAAACCAGTCCATGTTACTAAATATGATGTTGGTTCCTCTGTTGCAGATTGTAGGAAGCTGTCTGAACTGCCTTCTCATGTTATGACAATATTGATGATTTTTAGTCATGGCCAGCCTCATGACCCAGATGTAAAATGTTGTCTGAACCTTCCATTTATGCAATGATATTCTGACTCATCACCTACATAAAGTTTAAAAATAGGTTTTTTTTGTTTAGTTTTTCACCAAAGGAAATGTAGGTCAAGCAAGGCTGCCAACTTTGGTTTTGTGCAATTAGAAACACCTTTACCTTGTCCCTTGCCCCTTTTCTGAGGCCCAGCCCTCCCTACTTCTGCTGCTTGTTCTCCCCCTCTTGCAGTCAGTCACTTTAACTGGGCTGGGCAGAAGGTTGGGGTGTGAGGGCTCTTGCTCAGAATCTAGAGTCGTGTTGAGGCTGCAAGAGGGGAGGGATCCAGGCTGAGGAAGGGTGATGAGATGTGGGCTCTTGGTTGGACCAGAAATAAGGGATTCAAGGTGTGTGGTGTGAAGGCTCTGGCTAGGACTGGGGATGAAGGTTTCAGATTGTGGGGGCAGGCTTAGAGCTGGAACAGGGGATTGGGGAGCAAGTTCTAGCTCAGGATGTGGGCTCTAGGGGGACAGGTATGAGGGGGTTGGAGTATGTGGGGGGGGAATCAGAGCTGTAGCATGGAGGATACAGACTCTGTGAGGAAGTTTGAGTATGGGAGGGGACTTCAGGCTGGGGTGCAGGAGCATGTTTGAGGTACAGGGTCCTCATGGCACTTACTAGGGCTCCCAGGAAATAGACACCAGATCCCTGCAGCCCCTAGGCACAAGAATGCTCCAAGTACTGCCCTCAAACCCACAGGCACCACTCCTGCAGCGCCTGTTACTTGCGGCTCCCAGCCAATGGGAGCTGCAGAGCTGACATTTGGGATTGGAGCAGCATATGGAAGTTTCTTCTTCCTAGGGGGATGCAGGGACCTGGCAGCCAATTCCAGGAGCCACTTTGAGCCAAGGCAGGCACCTGCTGCACCACCAGCTAGATTTCTAGCAACCCAGTTGAAAGTTGGTGACCAGATCCACCACGGTCCCTTTCCGACCAGGTGTTCTGATAAAAAACTGGGCACCTGGGAACTCCAATTTCAAGTACTGTGGACTGTGTAATGGTTAAGCATTCTGATATTGAACAAATTGAGGGCAAATTTGGCTAGGTGACTAGTTGAATAGGATATGCAAGGGATTGCTGGTGGGGCTCTGGTGAGTCTATTTTTCTGTAGGTGGAAACCATAATGACGACCATTTCTTTTTCTGAGTACCTGAAAAAAAAAAAAATCAGAAGAATAACCTCAGTTCCTGGCAATTTTGCAGCCATACCTATATCTGCCTCTTCTGTCCCATATCACATTAAGAGATCATACCTGGAGAACTTTCTGTACAGTGAGTTATTGCATCTTCCAGTCAGTGTGATGTTTAGTGTTCTGAGATGCTGAAGGTAAAAGGTATTTCCAGGTCATGATTTTCATATTTATAAATGTATCTAACTTGAGTGAACATGTGTCATTGCAGAACCTCCCTGCACACATTATAGGCAGTGCAATTAAAAATGAAGAGGTATTACCAACATTCATCTGAGCACCTTTGTCACTTTGTGACATCTTGTAGGGCTCCTTGATCTCTGTGGGTTCTTCTATAACCCACATTTATCACACAGATTGAGCATGGCTTCCTGCTGAGTCCTCAGAATTGCCCATCCTAAATTTTGAAGATTCTTCTGATTCCCAAAGTAGCCAAGAGAGAGCCAACTACTTTCCTGTGCTATGCTCCAGCCAGCTCTTTGACAATTTTACATAAGAATGGCCATACTGGGTCAGACCAAAGGTCCATCTAGCCCAGGATCCTGTCTGCCAACAGTGACCAATACCAGATGCCCCAGAGAGAGGGAACACAAAAGATAATCCTCACATGATCCCTCCCCTGTCACCTATTTCCAGACAAACAGAGGCTAGGGACACCATTCCTACCCATCCTTGCTAATAGCTATTGATGGACCTAGCCTCTATGAATCTAGCTAGCTCTTTTTTGAACCCTGTTAAAGTCCTAGTCTTTACTACATCCTCTGGCAAGGTTGACTGGTTTTTTTTTTCTTCACTCAGAGAACACACTTTGTTTTACATGTTTTGTTTTCAGTACATGGATACAATGCTGTTAGTCCTGCCACAGAGAGAAATGAGACTGTGCACCACTGGTGCTTTCTCTTGATTAGAGTTAGAGCATAGTCTATTCATGGCTATCACCAGTTGCATGCCTATAGCTGTTTCCCACACTGGTAGGGTGGTTTGGTGTATTGCTCCTGCAGCCAAAACAAAAATTCTCTCCTTCTGAGCTAAAGTTCAAATATTACATCAATATCTTTCACTCTTTTGGGTCACAGCTGTCTGTCTAGTCTGTTGTACTGTTAGGTCCTTCCCTTTAGTTGCAGAGACCTCTCACTCCTTATTACAGGGGGTCAAAATGTTTTTTGCTCTCCTTAGGCTGAAAAATCATTCATCCTTCCATATAAGGGCTCCCCTTTTCCCTGTGTATTAGCCCATGGAGCAGGGCTCCATGAATCATGGCCTTCCCTGAGCTAATTGTGTCACTAGGGCTTTCACAGTTCTTCCTGTCCTCCCCAGCTTAGGTCCCTGTCCCAGGATCACAGAAGTTTTCACATTCCCTTTACCCCTCCATAACAGGGAATAAGTCCAGAGAAGTAGTTGAGTTAGTCTATAACTGGAAAAACTTAAAATACAAATAATAGTCTTGCAGCACCTTACAGACTAAAAAACCCTATATAGATGGTATCATGAGCTTGAGTGGGTTGTGTCCACTAAACCTCATAATTCCATCTACATGTTTTTTTTTTTTTAAATCGGTAAAGTGCTGCAAGACTATTTGTTGGTTTTTAAGGTTTTTGGGGAATAAGTCCCTCCCTCATTCCTGGGGAATTTTATCACTGCCTCTAGATGCCGCCATCTACCTTGTCCATCCTCAGCCCTAATCTACCTTGCATCCCAACTTTCCAGGCTCACCCTCTATCTTAGCCTGTTTTTATTTTGAGCCTTGTAGTCCGTAGTCTTCCAGTATACTTGTGTTCCTCTCCCAGTGCTTGAACTTGAAGTTGAGGTTTAGTAACAGGCTTACTGGACCATTCCTGTGCTCACTAACTCTGTTACAAGCCTGCACATGGGGTCAGAAAGTGTTCAAACTGTAGGCATCATTTTTGGTGAGGAATTTTGCAAGTCTAATGGACTTGGCAGTAATTGTTCCATTGTTATTTCAATATAACTTTGTGACACCATATAATATTTAAAAAGCACCAGGGACTTGGGTTTGTCAGGAGAGAATGCACAATGCTGTTAATTAACTGCTCAAAATATTCATCTCTCTCTGAATCCACTATTGACCTCAGGAAAGAGCTAATTCACACTGGACATGCCAAAGACAGGCATTAGCATAGTTTCTCACAATCTAACATTCCATAAAGGTTGGGGTTTTTTTTGTATAGGTACTTCCATCATAGCAACTTGATATCTCTCTGTACAGATATGACATCTACATACTCAAGTGTTTTTTAGCTTGTAATGCAGCTATTATACTATATTTTGAGATGAAAAAAGGCAAACACTAAAGGCAATTTTTAATTGAACAATCATCATACATATCAGAGGGCTTATGTGAATGGTTGTGTGTCTTTACAAATGGAGCCCTGTTTGCAAACATCCACAATATGTACACAGCGAGGGTGAAAAATCAGTTTGTGGAAGAGCATGTGTGATATCTGCCATCTTTACTGACACAGTGGGGACCTCAAGGAACTAAGAGTAGGAGTAGCTGCACTTGGAGCTATGGAAGATCAGATGCTCAGTGGATCAGATGTGTACACACCCATGCAAATTGGGGTCTGCTTATCATTTCTGAAAGGCTTATGTGCCATTGTTGCTGTTAGCCAGTGCCTAATTTTGCAACAGCACTGCTGAGGGACACAGGCATCCAATCTTCTCTCCAGCCAAAATGCACTTCCTGGTGATATTTCTAAACCCTCATAAAAGGTCAATTTTTTCCTCTTTGCACAGGATAATTATCTCCTTCCCAACCAGAGAATGATTTTGATGGAGATCAAGGATCAGATTTTATCCCAGAAGATGGAGAATCTGAGATACAAATGAAAGGACCTGATGAACAGAGCCTCATACATTTTACTTGTATTTTGGTATAAATCACTATTTAACACTAAGGAAGGTAGTTTGAAGATAACAAATGCTCAGAAAAAGCATTACACATCTTTATAAGATTGCTAATATTTATGAAGAAATCTAACTGTCAGGCCAAAGAGCCATTAGATTTTTTTTTTTTTTTAAACACACCAGCATACATTTTTTTAAAAATAAAGCATCCCTAACTATACAGCACTACAAAGCATGTTGCTGAGTTTTAGTGCATCTTTCAATGTACCCAGAGTGTTGGATGTCTCCAGTTTATGAAAAGTCTCAAGTATTGAGTTAGGCTGGAAAGGGACATTAATTCTGGAGCTGAATGTCTTTGGAGAATTTTCCTTTAAAGAATGATATTGTAGCTTCTAATTAGATATAGCTTATCTGATGTAATTATTTTTGCTGCTGTTCTAAATTGCTAGAGAACAATTATTTTCTTTTTGCCCTTTACAGTCAACAGAACATGTGTAAAGTAGCTAAAATACCGATGCTGGTCACAAACACAAGAGAACTATAAAATATGACTGTTTCCTAAAGCCCCCTTGGAGGCCATGCAAATATGACTGTTAACCTACTACTTTAATCTAAGTTCTTTTTAAGGTTGAATTGGCTTCCGAGAGTAAATTCATCTCAGGAATGGGGTGGGAGAGAAGAGACAATCACTGCTGGACACCAAAGTAGCCTTCCAAGCATTTAAAGGCTTATAGAGCACAGCATATCTCCATGTATCTGGTACAACACAGTATATGGCTTCAGAACAGAGATTCTCTTGACAGAATTTTCCTCAACCAATAGAATCCTACAAGGTCAATTTGGCTTATGGCTAACTTGGCTTCAAAACAGCTTGATAAGTTTATGGAGGGGATGGTAAAATGAGACTGCCTACAATGTCATGTGCCCCATTGGTGACTGCCAGTAGCAAAAATCCTGTGTCCAGCGATGGGATACTAGTTGGGGAGGGTTTCAAGTTACTACAAAAAATTATTTCCCAGGTATTTACCTGTTAGATCTTGCCCACATGCTCAGGGTCCAATTGATCACCATATTTGGGGTTGGGAGGGAACTGAGGGTCATTCATCTTCCTCTGCAGCATGAGTTATGTGCAGGTTTAATTAGTGTAAATGGTGAGTTCTCAGCAAACTGAAGTCTTTAAGCCATGATTGGAGAACTTCAGTAACTCAGCCAAAGAGTTAGGGACTTATTATGGGAGTGGATGGGTGAGATTCTGTGCCCTGCAATGTACAAGAGGTCAGACTAGAATCTAGAATGATTGCAATGGTTCCTTCTGACCTCAAAGTATGAGCTATTCAAGCAGATGTAAATGACGTTTCAGTAGCTAACAAGACATCCCTCTTTTGCTTAAATTTAAACTCAAACTCACAAAAATGAGATTTAAACAGTATTTTGAAGATGTTTTGTCCTCTGAGGGACATAACTGCACAAACAATCATTATTTATAAAGCACCAGAGGGTCACATGTCACTTTTATGGACAATTCAAACAAATTGTTTCTGCCATTAGTAGTCCTATGAGAGGATTTAAATTTTACTATGGCTCCAAATGCAACAATTGCAGAACTCCCCCAGGATTAAAATAGCATGACACCGAAGTTTAGATAAAATTTTACTAGTAACATTAAAGAGGGGGACTGGACAAGATCACTTTGTTATGTGTTTAGCTTGAGGAGTCTTTAAGTCATTTTCTCTGCTGCTCATTTGCTTCTTTTTGCACATGAACTGAGGTGATGGATGAAGGGCAGGCCCATCAATGGGGGCAGGAGGCAAAGCAGCAACTGCACTGGGACCCAGTGACACAAAAGCAGCCAGAGCTCCTGGACACCACTGCAGCAGCTGTCAAAGCCCCATGTGATGCATTCTAAGCTGCACTGAGGGCTGCTTGGGGGAGATGTGGTGCTCACTGGGCAGTGCTGAGGGCTGCCTACCCCCAGCCCCATCCCTTCTTCTCAAGTCCCTCCCCCCTCGCCTTGCCCAGGGGCGTGGCCAGGCTGTTGGTGAAAGGAGATAGTGCAAGAGGAAAGGGAAGAAGACAGAGGCTGACAGAATGTGAGGATGAGGAAGACATAGGTGAAAGGATGGAGAGGAGGAAATATGTAGTGGCATGGTAAAACAAGGTAATTAAACTGAATTTCAAGCAGAGAGTTTGTCAAGCAAACTGAAGGGAAATACAGTCAATTAATGGCACTGCAGACAAATCAGCTAGCAGCAATGAAGACAGCTCTTAATTCCCAAGGAGAGAATAAGTCAAAGCAGTTCTGTAGTTACAGAGCACTAACTGTCTGGTGTCCTTTTACTCATGGTGAGACGATTAGAAAGCAGACATAGGGAAGGGGGGTGAACAAAACTAGAGACGTGGGTGAGATGCTGCTACAAGTGGTGAAGATCTGCCCTTACTGCTGGAAGTTCCTTCCAAAGTAGCAGGGGCTTTTTATAGGTTGCTGAGACAAGGCATATGCCAGAGGCAAAAGTGCTGCAGAACTGAAAGGTTGGCTGGCAGGGTCATGTAATAAAAAGTGCTATAGAATATAATAAAAAGTATCTCTCTTCTATAGATCAGTACAAGATTGTTCAAAACATGAATAAAAACTATTGAATGAGAGAGAATCAAAGTAATTTCTATAGAGTTTTAGGTATTCAGAAAAACAATATTAGTTTTATCCCTATGAAAGGTTCTGGCAAGAACAGGTCAATATAAAAGGCAGGCTATTGTTGCTTGTAAAGCTGCCGGTGTGGAGGGGGAAACCTCTAAAAAGATGTTCTGTGATGCTTGTCCATTCCACCAGGACACAGAGGATTTTAACAGGACTATGTGTAATGGTCAGGATCAGTGGCATACTGTGAGGGGAGCATGAGCCCTGCAGTGTTATCTATGGATTGTATATTTCCTATGATCTTGCCTATGTTTGAATAGATGGAAGTGGAATACTGGGGGGGGGGGGGGGAGAGAGAAGAAGGGCGGGGGAGTGTTACCATAGTTCTGCTCTAACATTTTGGCTTAGTGCAAGTTTGTCTATTTCAGCAAGATGTCCTACATTTGTTTAGCATGGTACTTCCCCATTTTCATTATGAATCCATGAGTTTACCGAAAACAAAATGGTGAAAACATGGACTTGGACACACAAAATTTGCAAAATATGATAATTTCCCCACAGCTCTATATACAACCCTCCCAAAGTAAATACTCATTTTGAATCACTTCTGCTAGTTGTGGATACTTATAGAATAAGATCTTAATTTCCACAGGGAGTCCCCTTCTAGGAATTTCCCCGAGAAGAAAAAAATATTGTGGAGTTCCTTTAACTGAGTTGTCTCCAAAACTTTCTAATAGAGCTAAAGGTTGCAGCAGAGGAATCATGAGGAAAGAGTTATGTGAACCCCCTCAAATACTATTCATCAGACTGTATCGGCCTTGGTTACATTTAAAAGAAAAATATAAAATGGAATTAAGAATGTGCTATCTCTAATCATTTTTCAGTACTGTTGAAATCAGAATGCAATTTAAAGATACTAGGATGTACGGCAAGGAAATTGTGTCCTCTTGAAAATAAAGTATTTTGAAATGTTAGTGTCACTAGAAGAACTTTAATTATTTAGAAACAGGCAATATTCAGTATAGTAACTTTATGTATTCTGAGTGGCAAATAAAAATTAGAGGATTTGTATTGTCTTATTTTACAGTCTTATGGTTAAGCTACAGATTAATACTTTGATACAAAGATAAGAATTATTAGAAATTATTTTTTTTAAATCCTTGTTGTACTGTGATTTCCCACAGGGAAATCAGGGGAACACTCAGCTCTCTCATATTCTGGTTTATTTTGTACAAGCAAATAAAGTTAAAGAGCAAGAAGAATATAACTGTGTTCCAACAACTCAGAATATGGTAGGAAATAGATATACTAAAGGAAAGAAAAGGGTGAAAGTATGAGCTATATTTAAAAAAATAGAATTCTCCTTAAGAAGAAATTGTATCAGCACCAATTTAATGCACCCAAGTGCAAGAATAAATATTCTAGCCTAGGGTGGGCAATAATTTTTGACAGGGAGGGGCCACTCCAAGAATTTGGAAAGTGTTTGAGGACCGCACTCTTCCATGATATTAATGAAGGAGGTGCAGGGTCTGGGATGGAGGCTGAGTGCAGAAGGGAGCTTGGGGTAAGGGACTGGAGTGCAGGAGGGAGAGTGGGGTCTGGGAGACAGTTTAGGTGAAGGAGAAGTTGTGACCTGGGGCATTGGCCTGAGGTGCAGGGGGGTTGGATTGTGACCTAAGACAGGGAATTGGAGTACAGAAAGGGGTGCAGAGGATTGGGGTGCAGGAGTTTGGGTTCTGAACTAGGGCAGGAGGGGATTGTGATCTGGGGCAGGGGATTGGAGTGCAGGAGAGGGGCAGACGGTTGGGGAAGAAAGGGGGTTGGGGTGCCAGAGTCAAGCTCTGGCCAAGAGACTTATCAGCCAGCAGCTTCTCATGCAGGCAGGAAAGCAAGGAACCTGCCCCACTCTTGCACAGGCTGCAGCCATGTGCTTTGTGAATAACTATGAGTGAATAACTGAGCACAGAGGGGAGGGGGCATGGTGCTTTGTGGCTGCCTGTTATTCAAGCAGGCAGGTCCCATTGGCCAATTTCTGGCCAGAAATCAGCCAATGGGGTTGTGCTGGGGGTAGGAGCAGCACTTAAAGCCTTCCCCTTCCCCTTCCCCTCCAAGGCTCAGAGTTCTTAAAGAAAAACTGCACTGCAGCCACATTTCTGAGCGGCGTGCAGGTGGGATGAAGCAAGCAAGGAACCTGCCTAGGGCTCTCCGCAGCGTCCGTGGGCCAGATCTGGTGGCTTGGCAGGCTGGATTGGGCCCATGGGCCATACTTTGCCCAGGCCTGTTCTAACCCTTATTCTAAATGTACTAAGAAATGATTTGAGGCACCAGGAAATCTGGAGGAGGTGGAGAATGCTTTAAAAAATGTAATATCCCATGGTAGATGTTTTGAGGCCTGAATACCATAAGTTTGAGCCAAGAAACTCCTTTAGGGCTGTTTAATGCGTTTTATAATCACAACATGATACCTTTCTTAGGATAGTTCATTTCATAACACATAGCAGGTCAGACTACTTGACTGGAGAAACATCATCTCAGAAATGGGTCTTTGCCTTATCCACATACTGGTCTCTCTCTCTCTGCTAAGTAGAAAAGTAGCCACATTTCTATGCTCTACCCTAAGGTCAGATGTCAGTGTGTGTCAACTTAAATTCTCCTTTTTTCACGACAAGGGCATATTATCAAAAAACTGTATTTCCCTAGTTTCTTGTCTTACTGATAGCTCCTGAAATGACTGACAGCTGCCTTAACCACTTGGATGTTGCACAGAGTGCACATCTGGGGGCCACTTTTGTTCCACTGACTGACTTCAAGTGACTAACAAACATCTATTGGTTCATTGTTATGTGGGAGAATTGATAGCTATAAGAATCCAAAGGGGTTAACATTACATACATATGGAGATATATATCTCTCATAGAACTGGAAGGGACCTTGAAAGGTCATTGAGTCCAGTCCCTTGCCCTCACAGCAGGAGCAAGTACTATCCCTGACAGATTTGCCCCAGATCCCTAAATGGTCCCCTCAGGAATTGAACACAGCACCGTGGGTTTAGCAGGCCAATGCTCAAACCACTGAGCTATGCCTCCCCCTTAATATTGTGGTTTGGTCTCTATGGCAAAGAGCTAATCTGTGACTTGGATGATCAGCCAGTACAAAGACAGACAGCAGCTCCTTGCCTTTTCATCCTGGGAAGGGTGCTGGAATAATTGATAGTGATTCTCAGCACAGCCAGTCTGTAAACCCTGTATATAATGGAAACCACTTCAAGCCAAGAAGTGTTGCAGCACCTCCCGTATGCCTAGCTCCAGCACCTATGCATCTTAGTAAGCACTTCTCAGACCTTGGGTCAGCATACAGTATGAGGAAGCCACTGGCATGTGCCTGTCTGTCATCTGCCTCCCTTGGGAAAAGTAAAGCCAAAGCACCACCTATTTCCCATCATTCCAGCTTCATGGCTAAGCATAACTCAGCTAGGGCAGGGTTGATATAACTGGCTGCTGGCATAGGCCGGCAGGGGAGTATCTCAATCACAGTGCTCAGGGTTGGTCCTAAAGTCACAATTTAAACCAAAGATATTAGAATATTTGAGACAGGCTTTGTGCTGACTTCAGACTTCCAGCAAACATTCAGAATGACACATGATCAACCTATTGCATTTTCATTAGGCTGGAAATTAAAAGGTGATTTAAAAATATTCTGTACCTGATGTTACAGACAGCATAGTGTTAATATCTGTATCTGTCTCTATGTTTGAAATTATTCCCAAAAAACACCAATAAATTAATAATTAAAAATCATGTGGCTAAATTCTATATTATTTTACACAGCATGAAACATTAAGTCTGATCCCACATTACCATTTATTTATATTTAAATTCTTTAAACATTTGTTTGAACTGGCTAAATCATCAAGAACAAATGCAAGATTGTATGTTTCTGTAATAGTAAATAAAGATCCAATAAATACATTAAATAAAGATCCTCAAAGCATCTGTGATCTATTTCATTGGAGCTTTTCTGTATTTCACTTACAGGTGCTTCAAACAAATGAAAATCTTTTCCTTCATGGTTTCGTACAGAACAGGATTCAAAGAATTGTATTTTAACCTTAATTTAACATTTCGTTCAATTGGTCACCCTCTTGGATCAGTTCTTTTAAATGGTGAGAGATATATCCATTGTGACAATTACTGAGGGCTTTTTTAAAAAAGACAAACCCAACATTTTCTTTCAGCAGATCATCATTTCTGAAATTCAAATTAACAGGAAAACTACTCGTTCCTTTAAATGTAGATCATGGGGGGAGAGAAAGGAAAGGGAGTTTAGGATGAAGGAGAATTTCTAAATTATCTTCAATATTTTTGAGTGGATTTTAAATACTGAGTTCACCTCAAGGGTTTCCAGACAACTTATTAAGACATAGCTATTCAATTAAAAGGGGAGGGAGAGTTCTTTTAAGTTTCTTCAAGATAATTTTTCCCCATTAATTCAGATTTCAATTTTTTTTAAACTTTCTGTCCCTAGGCAGGCCTACTCCTCAGCTCCAAAACATATACTGCCATGACTGGTGCTGGGCAAGGAACTGTAGACTCTTAATAGAAGCAAGTAAAAAAACAGAAAATGTTGTTTCACTCAGTTCTTACCTTCAGGTTTAAGGGACTTCTAGCTGGTTCCCAGTTCTGAGTAGTTTTGCTCCTTATGTGGGACAACACCCAGCCCACTAATCAGCTCCATTCCACTCCCTAGGCACAGCCTATCCCAATCAACACCCCACCCAGACCAATAACAGCTCTTCATGTTGGTTGGATTGCACTCACCTGCTCTGGTCCAGGGATACTGAGTTTTGTCCATCCATAAGGACCCATTACTCTGACACACTTTCTTGTGCCAGAGGTCATACACAAACTAGGGAAATACAACCTAGATGGAGCTACTATAAAGTAGGTGCATGAGTGGTTGGAAAACTGTTCCCAGAGAGAGATTCACAGTCAAGCTGGAAGGGTATATGAAATGGAGTCCCACAGGGATCAGTTCTGGGTCTGTTTAATATATTCATCAATTATTTAGATAATGACACAGGGACTATACTTAAAAAAAGTGTGAATGATACCAACCTGGGAGGGATTAGAAGTGCTTTGGAGGATAGAATTATAATTCAGAATATCTGCAGAAACTGGAGTAAGAGTCTTAAATAAATAGGAAATTCAAGAGGGACAAATGCAAAGTACTCCACTTAGGAAGGACCAATCGGTTGCACACATACAAAATGGGAAATGACAGCCTTGGAGGGAATGCTGAGGAAAGTGATCTAGGGTCATAGTGAACCACAAGCTAAATATGAGTCAACAGTTTAACATGGGTTACAAAAAAAGCAAATATCATTCTGGTATGAATTAGCAGGAGGGTGTAAGCAAAACACCAAAAGCAATTATTCTGTTGTGCTCAGTTCTGGAAAGTTGTGGACAAATTGGATAAGGTCCAGAGAAAAACAAGAAAAATTATTAAAGATCTAGAAAACATGACATATGAGAGAAGATTTTAAAAAATAGTTTGTTTAGTTTGGAGAAGAAAAGAAAGAGAGGACATAACAGTTTTCAAGTACATAAACATTTGTTACAAATATGAAGGAGAAAAATTGTTCTTGTTAACCTCTGGTGATCTGGCAAGAAGCAATGGGCTTAAATTGCAGCCAGGGCAATTTAGATTGGACATTAGAAAAAAAAATTTCTACATGTCCAGGTAGTTAAGAACTGGAATAAATTGCCTAGGGAGTTCTAAAATTTCTGTCATTGCAGAGCTTAAGAGCAGTTTAGACAAACATCTATCAGGGATATATAAAGAATACTTAGGCCCCTTGGCCCTGGTCTACACCTAGGTGTTATTTCAAAATAATAAGTGGAGCATCCACACTACCACGCCTGTTATTTCAAAATAACAAGCTGCTTATTTCGTAATCTGTACTCCTGATTTTCTCGGGGAATAACACTTATTTCAAAATTGTTATTTTGAAACAGTATTAGTGTGGATGCTCCACTGCTGCTATTTCAAAATAACTACTCCCCAAAGTAATTTGAAGTAATTACTCCCCAGTGCTTCTTGGGACTCTAAGTCGAGGTAGTGCATTCACAATAGTGGAGTCTGTCTTGGACTAATTTCATGGCTCCCCCCATAGAGGGGACATGCTATATCGATTTTGTTATTTCAGGAGTTATTTCGAATTTAGTTATTTTGAAGTAATTTCCTAGTGTAGACATGCCCGTACAGTCCTTCACTTCTATTATTCTATGTTTATCTTTTCTCATCCTGTTTTCAGTTGTATGCAGTTTCCAAGACTTTTTCAGTTGCTCTTTCACTTGAACTGTTTTATTTGTAAAAGACGTTGGAGTATAGCTGCTTGTGTGGGATGTTGCTTAGGTGCCTGGACTACAAATGCGACGAGGAGTCCTGTGGCACCTTGTAGACTAACAGATTTGTTGGAGCATAAGCTTTCGTGGGCAAAGACCCACTTTGTCAGGTTGCATCTGATGAAGTGGGTCTTTGCCCACAAAAGCTTATGCTCCAACAAATCTGTTAGTCTATAAGGTACCACACGACTCCTCGCCGCTTTTGCAGATTCAGACTAACACGGCTACCCTTCTGATACTGGACTACAAATGTAACCTTTCTGTGGTAAATTTAAAGACTCTAATCCAATAAATGGCATAATGTCATGATAAAGTCCCTGAGGGCTAGATAAGGTCTTTATATCCCAACCCTGGTAAGGTTCCCAATCCTGTGTCCAGGATTCTTCCCAGACACATATGAAAAGTAAATCCTGTTTTACTGCTTTATGGGGTGCATCAGACCTGTTCCATGGCTGGTGTGAAGGGTGGACAGGGAATATGGCTTCAGAGCCAGATCTTCTTTGTTTCAACCTGCCTCCTTAGGTGCTGCAATTCTGGCTAGAGGAATTTGAGGAATAAGGTTCCATATAAGCTTCCCTCCACATTCTATACAATTGTGTACAAGCAAGTCAGGAATGATCAGCTGCACATGGTCACCTAATAATTCACACATGAGACTCTATTCTGAATCTATTGGAACACATAAGAACTAGAGCGGTGGGGTCAGAAAGGCATTCCCCACCACCAATGTGTTTTGGAAGGTTTTTATCTTCTCCTTCCTCTTTAGCCTCATGGATGGCCAGGACTGGAGATGGGATATTGGATTGCTCTGAGATGGTCCTGAACACTCTGTCTCTCAAGGGCTTAGCTAGCTAATACTTGCTGAAACACTTAGGATCTAACTGATTGTCATATGTGGAGTCAGGAAGAATTTTTCCCTCAGGTTAGATTGGCAGGGATTTTGTGTGTGGAGAAGGGAGAGGGAGTTCACCTTCTGATGTAGCATGGGGTATAGATAACTTTCCAGGAATATCTGGGTATACCTTACTTAATCAATTCTCTGCAATTTCAGACACTTATATTCACTTGCCTAACACTTTTTTACTGAGAAGCTCTAAAGGAAGCCTTTGAAATTCATCAAGGAGAAGGTGGGATCCTTTTGATCATCTTCTGTTGCAGTATATGATACAAGCAGTTCATACTCATTTCTCCTGCTAGCTAATGCAGCCGCTCCTATAAATGAAGGGGTAGACATCTGCGCTGAAGGGTTAAGGTTAAAGTACACTGATGATACAATGTGTCTGGGTTTGCTACAGTTGCACATAAAGCATTTGCTTTTTCCCTTTTCCCTTAAAAGAACTTAAAAAATTATATAAAAATCTACATTAAGAGGATGTCATTTAGGTTGCAAAGTTAAGGATTCACAAGTTAGGAAAAGCCTGTATTTATGGCAACCTGTATGGAGGAGAGGGGAGGCGGAGTGTCTGTGTGTGTGCATTAAAATTCAGCCTAAGTTGACAATTACATACTATTTTCCCCACAGTACTGAAGTACAAGGCAGACTTTGCAACATAAACAATTTCAGACTGTTTTTCTGTCCATTGGAATATGTTTAGGAGAATTCAGCATTAGAGTTTTTATTTTGATTAGATTTAAAAACTTTTCAAAGAAAGGCACTATTTGCAGAATAAGATATTTCTCAACATGAGTAAATGTTGGAGAATCTAGACAAAAAACTGACAGACTTTCTTCAGTGTTAATCAAACAAGAAACTTGGATGGAGAAGATGGGTATTAGTCTTAAACAGCAGTTGGGGAGTTGCCAGTACTTTGGAAAACAGAACTAAAATTCAGAGGGATAATGACTATTTGGATAATTGGACTAAAAATAACAAAATACAATTCAACAAAGACAGATGTAAGGTGCTATCCTTAAAGAAGAAAAAATAAATGCAGAATGGGGGAAAACTGGCTTCGTAACAGCACTGCTGGAAGAGACCTGGAAGTTGCTGTGGATCACAAATTCAATATGAGTCAGCAATGTGATACTGTTACAAAACAAGCAAATGCAGTTTTAGGTTGCGTTAACAGAAGCGTAGCATGCAAGTTACGGGATGTGATGGCACTACTCTGTTTGGTACTGGTTAGGCCTCAGCTGGAGTATTTTGACCAGTTTTGGTCACCAATATATAAAAAGGATATAAAGAAACTAGAAAGGATCCAGAAGCAAGCAACAAAGATGATCAAAGGCATGGAACGAAAGCCATATGAGCAAAGGCTGAAGGAACTGGGTATGTTTGGAAAAGAGGAGATTAATGGGAGATATAAGAGAGTCTTCAGATACTTGTAAGGCCGTCATCAAAAAAGATTGAAAAGAGTTGTTTTCTTGCCATACAGGACAGGTCAAGAGGCAATGGGTTCGAACTACAGCATAACAGGTATAGATTAAATCTCAGGAAAAATTATCTAACTGTAAGAACAATAGGACAATGGAACAGTCTGTCTAGGGAGGCTGTGGAAACGCCTTCGTGGTAGATTTTTCAAAAGGAAGCTGGAAAGCCATCAGTCTTAAATGGTTTGGGTACAACAAATTCTGCATGTTGGCGGGGGGATAGGTTAGATTATTTTTGCAGTCCCGTCTAAGCCTATGATTCTATGTGTCGATAACTGACTCACAGAACAGCATGGACCTATCAAAAGTAATTTATTGGCAATGGTAAGCATTACCTGGAAAACCTAATTAGATGCAGGAATGTTAGAATAATTGGTGTCCCTGAAAATAAAAGAGTTAGAGCTGATTGCCTTTATAGGAAACCAAGTGCCAACAACTTTAAAGTTAAAAGAAAATGGCAATATTGTGTATGTGGAAAAGGCTTAACTCAGGCCCTTAGAAAAAATAAATCAGTGAAAGCAAGCAGGAAGAAAACTCAATTTTAGAATCAAGGATTGAAATAGAAAAAAGGAGTGATACTTTTCCAAGCTCTGTTCACTACCCCACCTCAGGTACTTGCAACCACAAAATACTTGATTTAGTCCTAAATGGAGTGCAGGATCTGGTCCAAGGGGTAAATATAACTTGACCGTTTACAAACAGTGACCATAATGTAATAAAATCTAACATACCTGTGGTGTGAAAAACACCTCAACAGCCCAACACTGTTGCATTTAATTTCAGAAAGGGGAACTACACAAAAATGAGAAGGTTAGTTAAACAGAAATTAAAAGGTACAATGACAAAAGTAAAATCCCTGTAAGTTGCATGGAAACTTTTCAAAGACTCCATAACAGAGGCCCAACTTAAATGTACATCCCAAATTAAAAAACACAGTAAGAGAACTAAAAAAGTGCCACTGTGGCTTAACAACCAAGTAAAAGAAGCAGTGACGGATAAAAAGGCATCATTTTAAAAATAAACGTTAAATCCTAGTGAGGATAACAGAAAGGAGCATAAACTCTGTCAAATTAAGTGTAAAATATAATAAAAAAGCCAAAAAGGAGTTTGAAGAACAGCCAGCCAATAACTCAGAAAGTAATAGCAAAATGTACATCAGAAGCAGGAAGCCTGCTAAACAACCATTGGGGCCCTTGGACCATCGAGATGCTAAAGGAACTCTCAAAGACAATAAGGTCATTGTGGAGAAATTAAATGAATTCTTTGCTTTGGTCTTCACAGCTAAGGATGTTAGAGAGATTCCCAAACCTAAGCCATTCTTTTTAGGTAACAAATCTGAGGAATTGTCCCAGATTGAGGTGACATTAGAGGATGTTTTGGAACAAATTGATAAACTTAACAGTAACTAGTCACTGGGACCAGATGGCAAAGAGTTTTGAAAGAACTCAAATGTGAAATTGAGGAACTATTTATATTAACTGTGGTTTGTAACCTATCCTTTAAATCAGCTTCTGTACCTAATGACTGGAAGATAGCTAATGTGATGCCAATATTTCAAAAGGGCTAAAGAGGTGATCCTGGCAATTATAGACTGATAAGTCTAACATCAGTACCGGGCAAATTAGTTAAATCTATAGTAAAGAAATAAATTGTCAGACACATGGATGAATATAATTTGTTGGGGAAAAATCAACATGGTTTCTGTAACGGGAAATTATGCCTTACTAATCTACTAGAGTTCTTTGAGGGGGTCAACAAATGTGTGGACAAGGGAGGTCCCGTGGATATAGTATACTTAGATTTCCAGAAAGCCTTTGACAAGGTCCGTCACCAAAGGCTCTTAAGTAAAGTAAGTTGCAATGGGATAAGAGGGAAGGTTCTTTCATGGATTGATAACTGGTTAAAAGACTGGAAACAAAGAATAGGAATAAATGGTAAGTTTTCAGAATGGAGAGAAGTAACAAGTGGTGTCCCCCAAGGGTCCATACTGGGACCAATCCTATTCAACCTATTTATAAATGATCTGGAGAAAGGGATACACAGTGAGATGGCAAAATTTTCAGATGATTCTAAACTGGTCAAAATAGCTAAGACAAAAGCAGATTATGAAGAGCCTCAAAAGGATATCACAAAAGTAGGTGATTGGGCAACAAAATGGCAAATGAAAATTAATGTTGATAAACGTAAAGTAATGCAGATTGGAAAAAAATAATCCCAACTATACATACAAAACGATGGAGACTAATTTAGCTGTAACTACTCAAGAGAGAGATTTTAGAGTCACTGTGTTTAGTTCTCTAAAAACATCCACTCAATGTGCAGCAGCAGTCAAAAAAGCAAACAGACTGTTAGCAATCAGGGGTAGAGAATAAGACAGAGAATATCTTATTGCCTCTATATAAATCGATGGTATGCCCATATCTTGAATACAGCATACAGATGTGGTCGCCTCATCTCAAAAAAACATATACTGAAAAGGTTCAGAAAAGGGCAACAAAAATGAATAGGGGTTTGGAACGGGTTCCATATGAAGAGAGATTAAAAAGACTTGGACTTTTCATCTTAGAAAAGAGGAGACTACTTGGGGATATGATAGAAGTCTATAAAATCATGACTGCTATAGAAATAGTGAAAAGTTATTTACTTGTTTCCATAATGTAAGAATTAGGGGTCACCAAATGAAACTAATAGGTAGCAGGTTTAAAACAAACAAAAGGAAGTTTTTCTTCATGCAGCACACAGTCAACCTGTAGAACTACTTGCCAGAGGATGTGGTGAAGGCTAGGACTTTAACAGGGTTCAAAAAAGGGCTAGATAGATTCATGGAGGTCAGGTCCGTCAATGGCTATTAGCCAGGTTGGGTAGAAATGGTGTCTCTAGCCTCTGTTTGTGAAAGGCTGGAAATGGATGACAGGAGATGGATCACTTGATGATTACCTGTTCTGTTCACTCTCTCTGGGGCATCTGGCACTGGCCACTATTGGAAGACAGGATACTGGGCTAGATGGACCTCTGGTCTGACCCAGTATGGCCGTTCTTATGAGATGCTGCTCACAGCAGATTTAATAGAGCTTTAATATGGTTTTCACCTAATCTTTCTTGATGAGATCATCAGCCATGAAACAATTAATGTTGAGATGCACATTGTCATGTATAGGTTTAAGAGTTAATACCCATTTATATGAAATGGGGTAGGTAACACTTATCTGAATGAGTAGGTCAGACTTTCGTCAGGCTCAGCCAGACACTATTACATCTACACCATTGACAGTATGAAAGTTTTCTTTGCAGCCATAAGGACTGCTAGAGACCATTGTTTTTAAATTAAAACACATTTTGGAGTGCAAAATACCAAGTACAAATGAAGTACTGGCTCACTTTATAAAAGTGAGCTGGCCCAGTTCTGTTACTGGTAATTAATACATCAATGGAGATGTGCAAAAATCAAACACATTTCTCCAAAATTAATGCTGTCTATGGTGGAAACATCTGAAGAATTTAGAAAGAAAATCAATTTGATCTACTTATAACTTTCTAATAAGTGGGATAAAAAATAGGGTTCTGCATATGGATCAGACTATTACAAGTCCAAACCCAAATACTGTAAACATTTACACAAGTAACTATATTCACATGCATCATCCCATTAAATGTGAATGCTCATCTACTTGTTTGCAGGAGCTGATCCATAGAGTTCACAGGGCTTGAATTGCTTTCCAACCATGCAGGCTAGGGAAAAGATTTTGTTGAGGAAGAACACCTCAGCAGACCAGCACCCTGGCATTTAATTTCAAAAAGGGGAATTACACAAAAATGAGGAGGTTAGTTAAACAGAAATTAAAAGGCACAGTGACTAGAGCCAAATCCTGCAAGCTGCATGGAAACTTTTAAAGACACCATAATAGAGGCCCAACTTAAATGTATACCCCAAATTAAAAAACATAGCAAAGAGACCTAAAAAGAGTCACCGTGGCTTAACCACCATGTAAAAGAAGCAGTGAGGACAAAAGGCATCTTTTAAGAAGTGGAAGTCCGATCCTAGTGAGATAAATAGAAAGGAACATAAACACTGTCAAATCAAGTGTAAAAATGTAATAAGAAAAGCAAAAAGATTTTGAGGAACAGCTAGCCAAAAACTCAAAAGAAATAACAAAATGTTTTTAAGTACATTAGAAGCAGGAAGCCTGCTAAAAACCTGTGGGTCCCTAGGATCGAACTATAAAAGGCGCAATCAAGGGCGATAAAGCCATTGCGGAGAAACTAAATGATTTCTTTGCTTCAGTCTTCACGGCTGAGGATGTTGGGAGATTCCCAAATCTGCACCGTCCTTTGTGGGTAATGAATCTGAGGAACTGTCCCGGATTGAAGTGTCATTAGAGGAGGTTTTGGAACAAATAGAAAAACTTAATGTTAACAAATCTCCGGGACGGATGGCATTCATCCAAGGGTTCTAAAAGAACTCAAATGGGAAATTGCTGAACTATTATCTGTGGTTTGTAACCTATCCCTTAAATCGGCTTCCCGTACCAAATGACTGGAAGGTAGCCAACGTGACACCAATATTTAAAAAGGGCTCTAGAGGCGATCCGGGCAATTACAGACCGGTAAGTCTAACTTCAGTACCGGGCAAATTAGTCGAAACAATAGTAAAGAATAAAATTGTGAAGCATGTAGAAGAACATAAATTGTTGGACAAAAGTCAACATGGGTTCTGTAAAGGAAATCCTGTCTTACTAATCTATTAGAGTTCTTTGAAGGGGTTAACAAACATGCGGACAAGGGGATCCAGTAGATATAGTATACTTAGATTTCCAGAAAGCCTTTGACAAGGTCCCTCACCAAAGGCTCTTATGTAAATTACATGGCCATGGGATAAGAGGAAGGTCCTTTCTTGGATTGAGAACTGGTTAAAGACAGGAAACAAAGGGTAGGAATAAATGGTAAATTTTCAGAATGGAGAGGGGTAACTAGTGGTGTCCCCAAGGGTCAGTCCTAGGACCAATCCTGTTCAACTTATTCATAAATGATCTGGAGAAAGGGGTAAGCAGTGAGGTGGTAAAGTTTGCGGATGATACCAAACTGTTTAGGATAGTCAAGACAGAAGCAGACTGTAAGGGACTCCAAGAAGATCTCACCAAACTGAGTGATTGGGCAACAAAATGGCAAATGAAATTTAATGTGGATAAGTGTAAAGTAATGCACATCGGGAAAAATAACCCCAACTATACGTACAGTATGATGGGGGCTAATTTAACTACGACAAATCAGGAAAGAGATCTTGGAGTTATCGTGGACAGTTCTCTGAAAACTTCCACACAGTGTGCAGTCAAAAAGGCAAATAGGATGCTAGGTATTATTAAGAAAGGGATAGAAAATAAGACCGGAATATCTTACTGCCCCTGTATAAAACTATAGTACGCCCACATCTTGAATACTGTGTACAGATGTGGTCTCCTCACCTCAAAAAGATATTTTGGCCTTGGAAGGGGTTCAGAAAGGGCAACTAAAATGATTAGGGGTTTGGAACGGGTCCCATATGAGGAGGTTAAGCGACTGGGACTTTTCAGTTTAGAAAAGAGGAGACTGAGGGGATATGATAGAGGTGTATAAAATCATGAGTGGTGTGGAGAGGCGGATAAAGAAAAGTTATTTATTAGTTCCTAAATAGAAGAACTAGAGGACACCAAATGAAATTAATGGGTAGCAGGTTTAAAACTAATAAAGAAAGTTCTTCTTCACACAGCGTGTAGTCAGCATGTGGAACTCCTTGCCAGAGGAGGCTGTGAAGGCTAGGACTATAACAGAGTTTAAAGAGAAGCTAGATAATTTCATGGAGGTTAGGTCCATAAAGGCTATTAGCCAGGGGATAAAATGGTGTCCTTGGCCTCTGTTTGACAGAGGCTGGAGAGGATGGCAGGAGACAAAGCGCTTGATCATTGTCTTGGTCCACCCCTCTGGGGCACCTGGTGCTGGCCACTGTCGGCAGACAGGATACTGGGCTAGATGGACCTTTGGTCTGACCCGGTACGGCCGTTCTTATGTTCTTATGTTCTTATGTTCTTATGTTATACTTAAAAATAACTCAGTGGACAAAAAAGCCATTGTTGGAACTCACAACTTACTGTGAGGAATCACAAGTGTCCTAGTATCATTCTTAAACTGTCAAACAGAATAGAAAGATCTTATGGAAGATCAGTGTACATGGCAGCAACTAAAATAAAGGTTAAATCCCTATCCCACTGAAGTCAGTGAGAATGTTGCCACTGACTAAAACGCCGCCAGGATTTTACCCATGAAAAGAGGAAAATACTGAGGACTCAGACTAAGGCTCCTGCACATGTTAGAAAAGAACTTCAGTATTTGTTTGGACTTATTAGACTGCTTTATTCTGCTAGGTGAGGAAATATCTGATTTATGTAGTGTATTTTGGACCTAGCAACTCAAAACAAACATTTTTTAAGCTGTACTAAAGCTTTCACCAAAAGGAACAAAACTGCTGCTGCTAATTTACAATTTACAGCTCAAACATTTACAGTTTACAGCTCCTATAGAACTATGGGTTAAAAATATATTTCATGCAGTACATTTATGTATTAGAGGTTGAAAGTCTGGCAATATCTGTGGCCCAGCAGGACAATGGATGTTGCTGGACCAGAGAGCCCCTGGACCAGAGAACCCTGAGAGGCTGGAGGTAGAGAGCTCAGTGCCTGGAGCTGGCCAGGAAGAAGGGAGCTTAGGGCTGGCCATGAAGCCCGGTGGTGGCACCAGGGCAGCCAGAATTGCTGGCTCAGGGCTGTCCACAGAGCCTGGTGGTGGTATGAGGGCAGCCGTGCCTACTGGCAGCCCCAGGGCAGCAGAGCCATGTCCCGGGGCTGGCCACAGAGCCTGGCGGCAGCACCATAGTAGTGGAAACCGGGGCTGGGCATAGAGTTTGGCAGCAGCCCTGGGGCAGTGGAGTGCAGTGGCCTGAGCTGGCTACAGAGCCAGGAGCCCAAGGCTGACAGCAGCAGTCCTGGGGACGAGGGCCCAGAGGCCCAGGGATAAGGAGCCTGATGGCAGGGCTGGGGGACCAGGAGGGGAAGCCTGGCTGAGTCTGGTGATGGATCCTGGGAAAGCCTGGATTCTATCAGCAGAGGAGCTGGAATTGACCTCCCCTGGTCCAGCAAACTCCCTCCTTCAGGACCAGTCAGGTCCCGAGGGTGCCGGATCAGGGAGGTCCAGCCTGTAGTAGCAAGATGCATTGTCATAGGTTATTCTGCTGTGGTTTTGCTTTCTTTCTTTCTTTGGATTTGTTGGTATACAGTCTGCCTTGCTTTTACACTGACCACAGCCCCTCATTTATGTGTGATGGCATGGGTTGTAAACGAAAGCAGAATATGTCCCATTTTATTATAAAATGTCAATGCAATACATTAAGGTGTTAGTGTACACTTTCACTTACATGCGGGGGTGCATAAGCATCTTCACTGGCTAATGGTTATATTGGAAAGGATAAATCATTGGTATGTTGGGTGGAAATTAGGGATGTTAAATTTAGATTAATTAACTAATCAAATAGTCGATGGGCTTTCCATCAACTAATTGATTAGTCTAAGGGCACCTCCGCCTTTGAACTGCAAAAAGAGCCCTGCTGGGCTCTTGCTACAGTTCAAAAGAGGAAGCCCTGGAGGAAGCGCGGGGCCAGCAGGGGAGTGGCCCTGCACTTCCTGTGGTGCCTGAGCCTTTGAAATGTACAAGAGCCATAAGAACATATGAACGGCCATCCTGGGTCAGACCAACAATCCATCTAGCCCAGGATCCTGTCTGCTGACAGTGGCCAATGCCAGATGCCCCAGAGGGAGGGAACACAACAGATAATCCTCACGTGATCCCTCTCCTGTCACCCACCTCCAGAGAAACAGAGGCTAGGGACATCATTCCTACCCATCCTGGTTAATAGCCATTGATGGACCTGACCTCCATGAATCTATCTAGCCCTTTTTTGAACCCTGTTAAAGTCCTAGCCTTCACCACATCCTCTGGCAAGAAGTTTCATAGGTTGATTGTGCGCTGAGTGAAGAAAAACTTCCTTTTGTTTGTTTTAAACCCAACGGGGCTCTTGTACATTTCTAAAGCAGAGGCCCCACAGAGAACGTCAGGCCTGCAGCACCTGAGGGAACGCTCCCTGCAGCACCTGTGCCTTTGAAATGTGCAAGAGCCCCAGAGGAGCTCTTGTACATTTCAAAAGCAGAATTGCAGCAGAAGCAGCATGAGCGGAGACTGCTTCAGTCCCTGCTCATGCCATTTCCCACTGTGCCTCTACCTCCTCTGCCCCCCACAGAGACAGTGCTGGGGGGGAATCGCCTTTTAAGCCGACTTCCCCCAGCACCGGCTCTTGCTCCCTCCCTCCGATAGAGGCAGCAAAGCAGGGGAAGCCACTAGTTGCATCACTAGTCAACTAGACGCTTACGTCCCTCATGGAAATGTAATCACACGCCTGCAGTGAGCGTTATTGGGAAGTAGGTGCATGGAAAAAAAAGACTGAAAAAGGAACATGGTGGCTGTGTCTACACTGGCACCCTTTTGCGGAAAAGGGATGCTAATGAGACACAGTGCAATTGCAAATCCGCGGGGGATTTAAATATCCCCCGCGGCATTTGCATTTACATGGCTGCCGCTTTTTTCTGGCTCGGGGTTTTGCTACTTTCAAGTAGGAATAAGAGATCTTGCGGAAAAGGGTTTATTTTCCGCAAGATCGCGTCTAGACTGGCGCTTTTCTCCGGCAAAACCCCGAGCCGGAAAAAAGCGGCAGCCATGTAAATGCAAATGCCGCGGGGGATATTTAAATCCCACGCGGATTTGCAATTGCGCTGTGTCTCATTAGCATCCCTTTTCCGCAAAAGGGTGCCA
The DNA here is from genome assembly GCA_019425775.1 of Rafetus swinhoei. NCBI lineage: Eukaryota > Metazoa > Chordata > Testudines > Trionychidae > Rafetus > Rafetus swinhoei. Next base: position 48,355,663 of record CM033449.1, read on the forward strand.
GTGTAGACACAGCTGGTGAGAGTTAGCATTGGTAAAACAGCTAAGAGGATGTGGTGGTGAAGATTGTGTTATTTTCTTTTATTTAAGATATTCCCTCAACACACACACCAACATGTCTGGGAGACTCATCATTTCCTGAAGGGGAAACAAATCTGGTATTGGGCTGAAACTGCCCAGGTAGCTCTCAACTCAATTGTTATTATATTTCTCCCTTTCAGGAAACTGTACAAAATCCCTTCAGACATTTTTGAGTTAGAGGCCCCCTTACCCCCCCCCCCCCCACACACACACACACAGGTTGTTTAAAGGGAGGAAGCTGTGTTGCTTGTTTTTGTTGTTGGGGTTTTTTGGGGGGGGGGTGCCTTCCTCTAGAGAGATTTTTATGCATTTGGAGGTTTTGTAAATTACACCCATTAGATAGCAATGATCTTTGTAGAGATCTGTATTCTTGAAAATAAAAGCCCATCACTAGAGCTGGCATGTCAGCACTTTGTCTTTTCCTAAACATAATGGGTTTATTCACTTGCCTTCTATACCTACTTAGGAGTTGGCTTTTTAAATCTCTCAAAGCTCCAGACAAGGGTCCCTGTATCGGTTGGGTGTGGAAATGCAGACCAATTTGCAGTTCTATGCCTGGAGTGCCACATTTACTGCCACTCTGCTGGTGTTAAGCCGGAGCACAACTAGGGGGCATGCAGGACATGCCATGCATGCAGGCTCATGATCACATGGGGGCCCAAATCCAGAGGTGAAAGTAAGAAGCAGGTAGCCAGGAAGGTGAAAGGCCTGGCTAGGGGTATACCAACCCCCTACCCCAGACCAAGCCTGCCTCTAGAATCCCCTGTGCCCTTTCCTCCAGTAGCTGGTGGATGCATGGTCTCTAGTCCTGTCTTATTAGCATATTTGTCCCAGAATATTTGCTTCTAAGTGTTGGCCTCTGTGCGCAGACCCCAACATAAGCTGTTGTTCTCTGGTTCTCCTGCAGCTAGAGGGTAGGCATGACTCTCACTCCCAACCCCACTAAAATCATGTTGTTGGCAAAACCCTAAACTGAAAGGCCAGTCCTGTGTCCATGCTGTGTTCCCAATGGACAGAAGGAAGAGACGTGGGTCATTAAATTGTTTTATCCAAAAATGCTAACACTGGTTCTGCCAACGTGCCAGGCAAATTGATAATAAAACAGAGCTGGCTGAAAATGTTAGCTCTAAACAAAATCTGGACATTTTGGAATGTTGGGACTTGAATTTTTGTCACTAGCTAATAAATATTCTGTAGCACGATACAAAAGAATGGTCCTTAATAAAACTCTGTAGCATCCTTTTTCACTTACTACTCGTATACAGTGTTAGCAAGAGATAGTCTATGCAAAGTGGATAAGACACTGAACTCTATTCTTTTTAATAATTTACCTCAGAGACTATAGATCTGCAAAGAAATTGAAGTTAGAATTACTTTTAATATTTCAAACAATATGAATATTCATTTTCCACTTTAGCTGTCTCTCATATCCACAAGTGACAAGGGCAACTGTTCAAAATGTTTTAAATGTTTTGCATTGCTGCTCTCCTGTTTGCCATAATTTTCCTTGATTCTAAAAATGTTCCATGGTCCTCCAGTTAACTACTATCTGTACATAACCTCAACATCCAAATACATCTCACTTGTCTCCACCCATGCAATGAAAAACACACACACACAAAATCCACAAAACCTTTCTGCCCACAAAAATGTCATGAGAAATTCACTGTGCTATAGATAAACTACCACATGGCTTGCGTAGCTGCACACCATCTGTCTGTTGTGGCACGTGAATCTTGGGGAAAGAAAAATCAGATAAATAGCCAGATTTTCAGTAAAATGCTATTTCACTTGTTTGAACCAGCTGACCTTGGGTGTTTGCCGTTGCCAAAAATGTGCTGCCAGTATTTAAACAAGGCACTACCATAAAATTATTCTGCCTTTATCTGTGTGCCTGCTGAGAGCAGGAAAGAGGGTCCCTCCTCATGTCTTCTAGGTATACGGAAGGAAGAATGCAAGAAAACGTGTCAAGCAAACTTGTTTTAGGTGTGATTATTAGAATTGTTTATGTGCTGTACTGAAGAAATGTTTACACAGTTGAAGAGGGCTGAGCAGTAGAAGGTATCTAAAGTTGTCCATCCCAGCAACAGTTGTGGAAAAACTTGCTATTTGGTGCAATGAAAGGCAGGAAAAAGTTGCTCTTCCAAAGTATTGTTAAGAAACATAGGGATAATCTCACTCTGGCAGGGATGAGCTAACAACGTACAGAGATGGAAAAGAAGTCACCTCAACATTTTGACATAGCAAGAGCCAAATGACTCATGTTGCAGGTCTGGAGAGGGTCAGAGTGCCGCCTCTGTGAAGTTAATCTTGTGTGTCAGCTCTCTATCCTTATGTGACAAGACAATGGCAAAGACAATACTTTTGTTGAATGTGACCTTCCCAGAAGCATAAAATATATTGGGAGTACTGATCTTAGACAGGATTACCTTTTTGAAAGCAAGGCACTTCTTGAAATCCAGTGAGCTGGGCATCCCCCACCATGGGGAGGAATCCAAAATGGGGAAAAGAAACAAAAAAAAAAAAGAAACTAAACTTCTTTAGTTGTTAAAGGGGAAAAATAAGTAAAAAGGAAAAAAAACTACAGTTATAACTAGCACTAAGAAGTAGGAGGCTAACTAACTTAAGAAATACAAATGAAAACAACAGCCCTAACAGACTACAGATATTTCCATCTTTTGCCATGGGCAGTTGAGAGAGAACACGGGTTAGCTCGTGTGTTCTGACTAGCCTCATGGCACAGCAAAAGGAGAGAGACCTTACATGTGCAGGACTAATGGACACTGCTACTGAAATTCTCCAATCAGCAGTGCAAACCCAGAAGCACACCAACAGTGGATCACCCACAGGACCACTTCTCAAAGCAGCAGCACTACTTGCCTTGGGAAGGTGCGGTTACAGTTGAGGATGACAGTTTCTGAAATATTTAAGGTCTGTCCCATTGAGATCCTTTAAGCTCAAAAACAGACTTTGTAGTTACTTTTTTTTTTTTTGGTCCTATGTGCTTTCTGCATCACTGGATGCACTATAGAGACATTAAAAGATTCCTGGTGTAAACTCCCAAAATTAAAGGTTCTAATAATTTTACTTCTCACCTCTGGTTACAGATAATGGCTAGACAAGAATGGACACTGGCAGATACAGAGTGGCAGAGAACATAGAAATTACCATATTAGATCAAAATAGTGTATCATGTCATCTGGTATCCAATTTCTAAGAGTAGCCAAAATGCTTCTGAAGCATTAAGATCACTCTCCCTCCAAACAGACGATTGCAAGATTTCTTCCAGATCCCTATCCATTGGTGGCTGATTTATACCCTGAAGCATGAGGTTCTATATCCTTACATTTTTAAAAAAATGTCAAATATAAATGCCAGTGATCTCATTATCCACATGCATGGATCATCAACCTTTGAATCCTTGGGTGGCTGAGGACACTGAGGCTACGTCTAGACTGTGGAGCTATTTCGGGATACCATTGGTATCCCAAAATAGCTATTTCGCATCTTAAGAGCAAGCCCATTATATCGAAATATAACGAGCTCGCTATTCTAACATCCCTGTAAATCTCATTGTACAAGGGATAAGGGGCATTTCAGAATAGCGCTTTATTTCGAAATAAGACTGAAATAAGCTATGCAATTTGCCTGATTGTTCAAACAGAGGCATAGCGAGAGTGTCATGCGCCCAGGGGCGAAGGCAAAATTGCCCCACCCCACCCCCGCCAAATGGTGGAGCCCCAACCCTGGCACATAGCTGAGCTCGACCCTGGGAGGAGTGGGGGGAGATTGTACTGCATCTTACCCGACCCCCTCCAGTTTGGGGCTGGGTCCCACATGCACTAACCCTTTGGCAGAGGTGGAGGGAGTCGGGCTGGGGGCAGAAAGGCGAGGAGGAGGTAGCTCCAGCCAGTGGTGGCAGGCAGAGGAGGAGCAGGTGAGCAGAGGGATGACAGGGGGAGTTTAGGGGACTATACTGGCACCTCACTAGTGTGGCACCCAGGGGCCACTTCCCCTGCCCCCTCCCCCGCGCCCTCCTCACTATACCACTGTAAATAATCCACCTCTTAGGATATTTATTGTTTAATCATAGAATCATAGAATCATAGAATACTAGGACTGGAAGGGACCTCGAGAGGTCATCGAGTCCAGTCCCCTGCCCTCATGGCAGGACCAAATACTGTCTAGACCATCCCTGACAGACATTTATCTAACCTACTCTTAAATATCTCCACAGATGGAGATTCCACAACCTCCTGGGCAATTTATTCCAGTGTCTGACTACCCTGACAGTTAGGAACTTTTCCTAATGTCCAACCTAAACCTCCCTTGCTGCAGTTTAAGCCCATTGCTTCTTGTTCTATCCTCAGAGGCCAAGATGAACAAGTTTTCTCCCTCCTCCTTATGACACCCTTTTAGATATCTAAAAACTGCTATCATGTCCCCCCCCAATCTTCTCTTTTCTAAACTAAACAAACCCAATTTCTTCAGTCTTCCCTCAGAGGTCATGTTCTCTAGACCTTTAATCATTCTCGTTGCTCTTCTCTGGACCCTCTCCAATTTCTCCACATATTTCTTGAAATGCGGTGCCCAGAACTGGACACAATACTCCAACTGAGGCCTAACCAGCGCAGAGTAGAGCGGAAGAATGACTTCTCGTGTCTTGCTCACAACACACCTGTTAATGCATCCCAGAATCATGTTTGCTTTCTTTGCAACAGCATCACACTGCTGACTCATATTCAACTTGTGGTCCACTATAACCCCTAGATCCCTTTCTACCATACTCCTTCCCAGACAGTCGCTTCCCATTCTGTACGTATGAAACTGATTGTTCCTTCCTAAGTGGAGCACTTTGCATTTGTCTTTATTAAACTTCATCCTATTTACCTCAGACCATTTCTCCAATTTGTCCAGGTCATTTTGAATTATGACCCTATCCTCCAGATTAGTAGCAACCCCTCCCAGCTTGGTATCATCTGCAAACTTAATAAGCGTACTTTCTATGCCAATATCTAAATTGTTGATGAAGATATTGAACAGAGCCGGTCCCAAAACAGACCCCTGCGGAACCCGACTTGTTATGCCTTCCCAGCAGGATTGTGAACCATTAATAACTACTCTCTGAGTACGGTTATCCAGCCAGTTATGCACCCACCTTATAGTAGCCCCATCTAAGTTGTATTTACCTAGTTTATTGATAAGAATATCATGCAAGACCGTATCAAACGCCTTACTAAAGTCTAGGTATACCACATCCACCGCTTCTCCCTTATCCACAAGACTCGTTATCCTATTAAAGAAAGCTATCAGATTGGTTTGACATGATTTGTTCTTTACAAATCCATGCTGGCTGTTCCCTATCACCTTGCCACATTAATGAATTACTTATTTTACTAACTACAGACATATAAATTATATAGTTTTGTGGTTTACATTCTGTTAAATATTTTTTTTCTCTTTAATTTGTTCATATCCCGTTCTCATTAGGTTCATGTCTTTTACATAAAAAATGTCAAATTCTTAAATATGTAAGTTTTATAAAACATGCGAAAAGTTAATGTTATACAACCTAAATATGAATTTCATCACTATATTTCATTCAAGCATTTAAAACCACTGTTATAGCAAATGAGTAACACATTGCTTTAATGAATAAAAGTAAAAAAGATTTTGAGCATATCAAATTCATTGTAATAGAGAGGTAGCTGTGTTAGTTGAATCTTGGTAAAACAAAAGGAAAAAAAGTCTTTAAAGTGCTACATAACTAACAAGATACCTAATAAATTTATTATGAGTAATCTGTAATGTTTCCTAACTGCCCATTTACTTACCTAGTTAACCTAATTGTTTTTCACATTATCGCACAGCAAAAAACTACACGAGAGTTATCAATGTAAGAAATTAACTTGCCTATTAAAATAACACTCCAAAAAAACTTTTAAATAAAACTAACACACAACACACACCCTCGCTTTCTTGAAGGCACTTGAAGCAATAAGTAGCCAAAGTCTGAGAATACCCTGCAAGCATGGCTTTCTGTCTGCCACGAGGACTTTTTCCTTCAGGCTTCCATGAGATTCTATCCTTAAGTAAAGGAGAGAGGTCTCTCTGAGCTGCTCTTCCAAATTTCACACAAGCCATTCAACTGAAGCCATAGATATCAAGATTCAAGGCCAACTTTGCCTTGAGCAAACTGCCTCTCCATGTATTCACAATCACAACATCCAAACATGTATAAGACTTTTAGCTGAGAAAGCCTCGTTAATCCCAAGTCTCTGCTATGACTGGGAGATGGAAAATCGGCAACAAAACATGGGGTGATCTATCAGTTCAGTAATGCCATCTCCTTTAGAATTGAGGCTCTGATTATCCAGCACCAGCTAAGGTAGAGCAGGCACTGCGTGTAAGTCTGATACATTTTTACCAAAACTCCTGCCTGCCCAACTCACCAAAGGAGAAAGGAAACAGGGAGGCAAAAAGGAATGGAATAGTATAGAAACGTTTTTATAAGCGTCAGAGGGGTAGCTGAGTTAGTCTGTAACAGGAAAAACTTAAACAACAAAACAGTCTAGTAGTACTTTAAAGATTAACAAAACATGTAGATCAGAGGTAGGCAAAAGGGCCTCCATGGGTCGGATCCAGTCTGCGGAGGCCCTGCTGTTCCCCCACCCCCAGGCCAATTAGGGCTTGGGGCGGGAGAGCACGTGAAGCTTTCTCTGCTCTGCCCCCACCAGGCGAGCAGCACACGGTACTTCCAAGCACCACGTACTCCTTGCAAGGCAGGAGGAGGCTTCCCACGCTCCCCCGCCCTCAAGCCTTGATTGGCCTGGGGGTGGGGGAGCGCACGAAGCCTCCTCCTGCCCTACCAGAGACATGGGTGCCTGGTGGGAAGGAGGAGGCAAAGGGGCTCCCTCACCCCAGACCAATCATGGTCTGGGTAGCCCCGCCCCTTCCTGTTTAGTCCCCGCCCCTTCTGTGGTGACCCAGGGCTACTTCAAAAATTTTTGAAGTGGCCCCCGGGCAAAAATTATTGCCCACCATTTATGTAGATGGTATCATGAGCTTTCATGGGTGGAAGTGGGTTGTGCCCACAAAAGCTCATGATACCATCTACATCAGGCACGTCAAACAGGCTTCTGGCGGGCTGCATGTGGCCCAATCAAAATTTTTTGTGGCCTGCCACAACATTTTATAAAAGAGTAAAGTGTGGCCCACTGGCCGCTCGGAGCACGTGGCCGAGTGCAGATCACAGCTGGCTGGGCTGCTCTGCATAGGCATCAAGTGCCTGCTCACAGCTGGCTGCTGTGCTCACACCGCCCCAGCTCCTGAGGAAGAAATGTGTGGCGGCAGCAACACTGGCTCTGGGACCCAGGCATCAGGTATGGGGGGGGGGAGGAGCTGGGAGTGCCTGGGTCTGGGGGAGGGAGGAGGCATTGGGTTAGAGGGGGTTCTCTGGGGGAACAGAGGGGAATTGGGTTAGAACGGGGATATGGGAGTGCCTGGCTCTGGGGCAGTGGAGGGGGATATTTTGTTAATGTTTTGGTTTTTATTTATTTATTTCCAAATAAAATCACAAAACGTATATTAATTTTATATCAAATATATGTCAATTTTTTTGCAATTGTAAGAATAATTATATGTTTATGCAAAATCTCAAACTTACAAAGTATCTGAAATTTTCACAGAGGCCTGTTCTATTTGATTGACCATGGTCTATACTCGTTTTTATTTCAACAAAGCAAGTTATGTAACATAAACAAAATTTAAAGGTACCTTACATTTATATTTAAATTAAAAATTATTTTATGAGTAAATAACAATTTTACACATAAAATTAGTGTATTGTATTAAAACAAGAACTGAAAAATATTATAAAATATACCTAAAACATAATCTATAATATCAGATTATAAAATATATTATTTATATTATAATTATAAAAATATTATAAAATATACCTAAAACATAATCTATAATAATAAATAATTACAACTTTCCAATGGAAGTACATTTTCTTTGGTGTCCCTGAAAGCTATCAGTTTTCAATTGTGGCCCTCAGTGGGCTTCAAGTTTGACATGCCTGATCTATATGTTTGTTAGTCTTTAAAATGTAACCAGATTATTATTTTTTAAAGTTTTTCCTTTTGTTATAAAGTATCTTTTATTTTAAAAAAATTATAAGTAACCCCAATGCACCCATCTCTCCCCCCAGAGCCAGCCCCTCACCAGCATCCCCCCATCCCAATGCACTCATGCCTCCCACAGAGCCAGCCCCCATCCCAATGCGCTCACCCCTCCCCTGAGCCAGCCCCACAGTGTCCCATCCCAAAGCACTCACGCCTCCCACAGAGCCAGCCCCCATCCCAATGCACTCATACCTCCCACAGAGCCAGCCCCAGTGCTCCATCCCAAAGTACTCACCCCTCCCCTGAGCCAGACCCCCAGAGCTCCCATCCAAAAGCACTCACCACTCCCCTGAACGAGCCCCCCCAGCGCTGGGAGCACTCCCCATCAAATCCTCCCCAAGCCAGGCACGGGAAGAACGGAACAGCCGGGTAAGGGATTCTAACCTTTAAAGTGGCTGCTGCTGCTGCCTCCCGGCCCTACTGCCTCAGCTCCCAGCATGGAGCAAGCCGGGAGCACTTAGCCAACTCCCGGTCTCTGTTCAAAAGCATCACATGGGCCAGAGCAGCGTGCGCTTTGCTCCCAGCCCAGCCTGGCACCCCCCTGGCATGGCGCCCGGGGTCAAATGCCCCCCCTTGCCAGTCTTCTTCATGATGTCACTTACCTTCACCAACTAGCACAGTAGTTAGCTGGTGTCCTTAGGCTGCCTGTTTATCTTTGTCACCAGTCTCCCCCTTCTACCTCCATCCATCCCTGTCTGTGCTTCTACCTGAATGACTATAGATTTTTTTTTCTTTTCAGTGATGAGATACTGTCTGCAAACTGTTTTTAGTTGGGGTGTGTGTCAACGACTTTTGTGTCCTACCTTTTAATACTGTGCTCAGAACCCAGACCTAAAAATCATAGGGCTAATTGTACTCATATAGATTTGCAAGATCATGTCCTTCTAGTGAAAGCTCCTCAGGGCAGAGAATGCATTTTATTATTTCTATGTAAAGTATCATGAACAACCATGTGACTATATATACAAAAGTTCAATAATATTAACACCTAATATAAAATGTGATATAAATGTAATTTCTTATACTGTTACATCAAAAATATGCTGAAGTACTATGTAAGGTGAACTTTATATAAACTGATACGATGCAACAAATTAAGAGATGATAAATATTTTAGCTCGTTATAGAATGTAAGTATTGGTCCAGTTTTTGCATTGATGTTTCACTGTCCTGTCTGTTCTGAAACAGTGAATTAGATTGGGAGCAAACCAAAAGCTACAATATGGGATTGTTGGTAGTTTTAAAACTGCAGGTTCTAGAATGTTATGAACCCCCGTTCCCATTAAAATCTCACTAATTTTAATGTACCCTTGTTAACAACAGCTTTGAGTCAATGTGTTGGTATACGACAAATGTCTTAATGAAATGAAAATCTAAAACGTTCCTTAATGAAATAGCAAACAACATCAGAAAACCTCCAAGAATGTTTTCCTTCTGATTTTTTTTTTTTTTTTTTTTTTTTTTTTTTGCTATGAACTCCATCTATAACAAAAAACCACATTTGCAGGGATTAAAATTATTTCACTTGAACAGAAAAGTTGTGAGTAGTGCCAAACTGTTATGCAGTTCAATTAAAACAAAAAATGCAGTATATTTAAATTAACTTTTAATAAGAAGTACAAAAAGATAATGTTAAGCAATATTTTGCATGGGGTTAATAAATATTCTTTAACAGCAAGCAAAGTGACACATTCAAACATAAGTCAAGTTATTTCTTTTACACTTTTAAAAAAGTAACAACTTTGTCCAGTTAAAACAAGGTCACAAATTACAGAATATTGTCATCCCCTTTATTTATGAATAACTTTGAAATCTACTAAATAAGTGAACTGCCACCCAGACGAATTTATATCATGTTGGTGTTCAAGGTTAAGTATACATACATTTAACATGCAATTTCTTTATTGTGCATGTGCTTTATATTTAAATTTGTGACTATTTTTAAATACATCATATGCATTCTTATTATTTCCTGTTACTTAGCAGTTATTCTTCAAGCTTCTATACATTTTCAAGTCTAGGTGACATACTGAAATAAACTTACCAGCAAGTGTTTAGGTATGTACTGATTTCCACTTAGCTGAAAAATTACTAGTAGTGATTACTCTCTGAATCAAACTTGGTTTTTTTTAAGCACATATATTAATATTTAGTGTGATCACTTTTGTTCAATGAATTTAAAGTGCCCTCAAACAATTTTAAGTAAAGTGACCTATGTGTGGAAGCTTTTGTTTAGCAGCTGGATGTTATTTATGCAATAGTTATACTATACACTGTACATATGTAGTCTAATATATAGATGTAAAATACTAAGTTGCATTCAGTTCTAAAGCTGATCTACAGTTGTTTAACTGATTAATTCAACCAAAATAAACATCTAAATACAGAACTACCAAAACCAGAGGATCAAAGCAATATCTTGTCCCATTCTGTATTTGCAACCATCCCAAAAAGCCTAAAATCATAAAATGGGTGACCCTTGATGCTTATCTCTTTTAGCAGTTTACAAAATAATTAAATGAAATTTTGAGCACTTTTAGAACATATATATAAATCCCAGGCCAGCTGACAGAGTGAAGAATTCACAGTTATGTAAAGAATAGATACAAGAATTAGTCGTCATGCTACGGAATAAAAATATTTGTGTATGTATACATTAGCACTAAGAGAAGGGTATAAACCAGCTTGCATATTTTAAAACACATTTCATATTACTTTTCGCAAGTGGTATTCCCCACTTATAATCCATAGTATTTTCACAATATTTTTAACCCTATAACAATACAGTACTGGGAGTAAAACAGGCATGATCAAAGGCCCAATTTCAAATGTACTCACTTCCTTTATTTAGAAGTTCATCATCTCAGTATAAAAAATTAAATAATTGAGCAACTTTCTTCCAAAGAGGGCCACATAGTCTCCCATTAGTCAATGGAAAGACAGGCTGTCAAAGTGAATATTTCTCAAGTAAGGCCCCAATCATGCACAAAGAACCACATGGGCACAAGGCTACAACGAGGTGGCTCTGAGCACAGAAGTATGACCTATGTTTAAAAATAAATGGGGAGCTATTTGAAAAAGCGAGAGATAAATATTTAAACAATAAAAGCAGAACAAAACAAACAATACATGCAATTAGCATGGGCCATTCCCAAAATTAAGTCTCTATGGGCACATCTACATGGCATGGCTAAAGCTGAAATAAGCTACACAACTTGAGCTACGTCCATTGCATAGCATAAGTTGAAATAGCTTATTTCGGTTTTTGGTGCTATCTACACAGCAGGAAGTCCAAGAAAGAGCACTCTTCCTCCGACTTTCCTTACTCCTCATACAATGAGGGTTACTAGAGTTGGAGTAAGAAGTCTTCCATCTTAACATTATTTCAACATTATGTTGAAATAACTGCTTGTAGTGTAGACGCGGACTTTGTTATTTCTGAATAACTAATGTTATTCAGAAATAATGCTGCTGTGTAGGCATAGCCTTAGTGTTTGCCTTTTGCACCCTTATTTGTGAAGTGGTGAATCTATCAGCTTCCTCACAAATCCCTGAAAATACTCATGAAGCTGTAATTTCAAAATCTAAATCCAAGATAATAAATCCAAATTTTCCAATTGTTAGGGATTTGGATTTATTTACAAAATGAGGAAAAAAGGTTTTGACCATACATATGTATGTATAATAAAAAATTAAAGTATAATTAAAGTATTTTAAAGCTTAAAACTATGTTAAGACTTAGTTGTTCAATGGAAGAAATTCTACAGTTCCTGGGGGGAAAAGTTTGATATTTTTGAATTAATGGTAAACACAATTTAATTAGGGGATCTAGTTTTCCAAAAGACTTATTTTTTAACAAAAATGTAGAGTTCCTTATTTCTATGCTGTCAAATGATAAAGTCCTGCTCACTGTGGATTCTATTTAGTCTTGTTCTGATATTTGCATACTTATCCTTCAACACACTATTTTTGAAGGAAAAATTAAATAACCTTCTTTAGTTCAGCTGATAACACTCACTTTGTTCTGCTGCTTATTTAACTTTGGAAGCAGGGACCATGTGTTAACTCAAAGCGGACTTGGGAGGGATCATAATTTCATATCCAAATATGGAATTATTTTTCACATAAAAGACAAATTAGGATTTCAACTTCAAAAAAAAATCTAATAATGGTATTTGTGATTGTGCAGAGGGCCAATGCATCCCTGAGGATACACTTAGGCCCTCAAAATAAGGCATTACATTCAACCTGAGGAAAATTTTGGGGAACTAATAGGATCAACTTTGTTCCTGATGTAGGTTTTCTTTTCAGGACTTGTGGAGAGATGAGATGGCACAAAATTAACGACACTATAAAAACCAAAGGTTTCAAGATTTTCAGTCAGATTTTAAAAAGTCATCATTACAAAAATCTACTGGGATTTGATCTACCTTTTTGCCTTTAGTACAAAGCTGTCTGCCCACAACTGGTGTGCGATAACTATAGATTCAATATCCCTCTGCAAATGCACACATGAAGTATGTAAGCTTCCCAAAGGCTGTTTAGAAAGGACATATACTTACCAACTCTTCTGGAGAAGTAGTGTTGCCATTCTATCCCTCACTGCCCCACTACTTCCTAATTGCTCCCCACACGGCTCAACCAGTTTCCTGTCCTTCTCACATTCTCACTTCAAGTTTCCACAGTTTCCTGAGCCCACATCCTTTCTCTGTTTCTCATCAGTCCCTTTTCCTTCATATTCTCTCTCATCCTTCTGAGTATGTCTACACCACAGAGTTTTTCCGAAAAAACTTCACTTACATCCACACTGCAATCACGTTCTTTCGGAAAAAAATAAAAAAGAATAGAGGGTTTTTTCCAAGATTGGTAAATCTCTTTCTATGAAGCAGAAGCCTTTTTCTGAAAGAGCTCTTTCGGAAAAAGGCATGTGTGGATGGGGAAGAGGGAGTTCTTTCAAAAGAATAGGAAAGATGAAAAAGCACAAGTGCCCTGGTGGCCACTCCAACCATAGTAATCACAGCTTAAATGCGAGATAGAATCCACACTGAATGGATGCTATCTTTCGAAAAAGCAGATCGCTTTTTTGATGCACTTTTGCTGTGTAGGCACTCTATTTTGGAAGAAGTTTTTTCAGAAGATCTCTTCTGGAAAAGCTTCTTCCAAAAGAAGCCTTCAGTCTAGACGTAGCCTCTCTTGCACTCTCTCAGTATCTTGCATACCTCCCCCAGCCACACATAGCTTCCCTTCCAATTTCCAAACTATGCAGAGCCTTCATGGCAGACATTTTTCCTAAAAGCATCAGGGCTCAGATCCTCAAAGAAATGTAGACTCTTTAACTTCCATTGATTTCAGTGGAAGTTACGAGACTAAATATCTTTGAAGATGTGGGCCCATATAACTTCACACCAGTTGAAATAACAGGACATGGTGGCCATTTTGAGTAAGTTTAAAAATTTACACAAAAGCACTGAGAGAACATGAGAACATAAATAAAACATCACAATAGCAGAGAAGCTCACAGTTGCCTTATATATAATTGGAAGATGAACTTGTTTTCTCTGTCAGAAAATATCAAAAAGAATGTAAGTCACTGCATTACAACAGACACACAAAGCAAGGAGACTACCACAGAGGCTGCCTTGGCTGATAAACCCAGGGAGCTCTCTTTTTTCTTACTCCCTAATTCCAAATTATTATTAATATGTGAGCATTATTCTCTAGCCTTATATATCATGGAGTAATTTTGTAATTCAACATCAAAAGGCTATTCTTTAACAGTGGTTTGGTACCATGTTGAGCCTAGTACAAGTTACCACAATGTTAGGCAATTTTTAAATGCAAATTAGTGTTGTATTTGTTTTTTTGGGTCACATGGGAAAAGCTGTCCCAGAATGCTAGAGATGATGGCCAGGGAGGGCAGATAGAGTGGGAATACACTAGAAAAGACAGAAGTTAGGGAGCAAGAGAGGTCAAAAACTCAAATTTAGGTTCCTAAATCCATAAATAAATCTCTTAAATAAATGTGGGTTGATTTTTGGAAGTGCTTAACATTAACAAATCATATTGAAATTGACAAGACTTCCATGTCTACCTCTGCACAGGGATAGAAGACCTGCAGCACAGCTGTAATTTACCTGAGTCAGCTGACTCAAGTTCACAAGGCTTGGCCTGTAGGGCCAGAAATTTCTGTGCAGAAATTGGAGCTTGTGCTGGAGTCTGAATTCTAGGACCCTGAAAGGGTGGAGGATCCCAGATCTCTGCTTCCAGCTCAAATCCCGACATCTATACAGGAAATATGCAACCCTGAGGCCCAAGCTCTATGACCCAGGCCAGCCATGTGTTTGTTATTCCTGTGTTGTAGAATTACACCAACTACTCCACATCTATGCAAGTACCTATATATGATGTTGGGGAGGAGACAGTGGTTTGAGCATTAGCTTGCTAAACCCAGGGTTATGAGTTCAATCCTTGCAGGGGGGCATTTAGGAATCTAGGGCAAATCTGTCAGGGATGGTACTTGCTCCTACTATGAGGGCAAGGGACTGGACTCAATGACCTCTCAAGTTCCCTTCTAGTTCTATGAGATGGTATATTTCTATAACCTAACTTTTCAGTACCCAGGTTTGAAAAATCTTGGCCACAGACTGAAATGAATAACCTCTTAAGTCTGGCATTTTAAAATTCATGTTAAGATACTTGTGTTCACTTAAATCTTCACATTCAACATACAGTTGTCACTCTTAAGAACTCATCAGTTTCATTTTAGTCATTTGAATCCTCATAAATGATTTAACATTGGAATCACAAGGACAACTAATAGAAACTGCTTACAATGCAATCAACAAAAGACATCTTTAAATCTAAACCAACTATATAAGACTTCAAGACAAAACTCTACTTTAAGATATAACATAACAAACATAAGGACATAAGAATGGCCATACTGGGTCAGACCAAAGGTCTATCTAGCCCAGTATCCTGTTTTCCAACAGTGGCCAATGCCAGATGCCCAGAGAATGAACAGAACAGGTAATCATCAAGTGATCCCTCTCCTGTCATCCATTTCCAGCCTCTGAAAATCCTTGCAAATCCTACTGACTTCAGCAGTAGTTGCATATAGCTATCTGAAAGTGTATTCATGCACATAGATAGCATTTAGATGGTATTTGTTTTTCTACAGCCTAAGTATGTGATCAATGTCTGGTGCTTATAAGATTTACTCTAAGTTTTGCACAAGTCCAAAGGTACTGTTAAGTTTTTGCTCCTAAAGCATTATATTTGCTCCTGAAACTACAACTGATTTAGGTGGGAACAGGATCAGATCCTATGTGAAGTTGAGGATGCATAATTTACAGCAGTCCTAGTGCAGCTATAAACTTTTCATGTTATTTTTCTGAAGTGAGGACTGGACTTACTTGATTTTGTAAGTCAGATACGAGTGAGTGTGTATGTGTGTGTTTTTAAACAAGGATACACAGCCCTCTCTCATCATAATCAAATGCATCTCTGGACACACTCATAGACAGTATTTAATTTGTAATGGAAGAGATGCAAGGGCTCTAGCGATTTTTTTTTTTTTTTACATTCCTGACTGTTGTAGCAAGTCCAGAGGTGCTAAGTCTGTAAACTGCCAAGCCTAGAGATGCTAGGGCTCATCCCTGGCACAAATTAAACACTGCTCAGGTATCTAGAGGGCAGAGTTCTGACTGCCCATTATTTGAGACATCAAACCTAACGTTGTAGAGCTATCTGGGATGTAACAAGTGGAATACAGACCTTGCTCCCTATAAGCTGAGGTGCAGAAAGGCCTCAACTCTTGTTGAACTTAATGGGAGTTGAGTGCTCCCATCAGGTTGCAGAAGGGCACCCAAAAGTACATGAGAACAGTAATCCACCTACTCAGAGTCTGAGAGTAGATAAACTTGGGCCTCCACTGTACTACACAGTCACAGCCCTTTGCCAAAAACAAAGAGAAACACGAAAGGATTTCTCTACAGTACCAATATTTACAAATATTCTACATATGTACATATTTATATACGTTATACCTGGACACCATGACATTAAAGGGATTTTTTTATAATTTACAAATAAAACATTTTAAAAAGGTATAATTATACCATGAAAAATCTTTTTATTGCTTGCCTTCAAACCTTATACACATTATCACACTATTGCACACATCTCTGTATTACATGGAAGAGCTACATTTATATATAAATATATATATGAAAATAAGGATATTTCTATTTTAATGTTTTGAGTAAAGTGCTTGTTTTTCAACTACCGTTGATGAATAAAGATGGTTTAATTAGAGGGGATTAAGGGAATGCACATTTCACTAGTGGTTCTCCCTTGTTTGACTCAAGTCAAGTCTGTCTTCCTTGTAAAGTCTACTAATAAAATGCATTTATGACCTTGGCATCTATACTGTCATGCAAAGCACAAAATTGAATCACATTAAAAACAAAGAAAAGACAAGAAAATTAAACAGCAAAAAAAAGCAATGTTTGAGTCTTCTTCTTTGTTTTTGCTAGTTTTCATGTCTTAAGATAATTCATTTATTCATTTTTAGAAATATTTTTACAAGTTTGTCAAACTTTAAACATACTTATTTTATGCACTATATTCAAGTACTGTACAAAACTGCAATAAGTGACACTATACGATGACATATGTTTCTACTGTAAACACACCATCATAAAGGTGCATCTATTTTAAAAGGTCAACTAACAACTGCTAATGCGTATGTGAATCAAAATATTTTTGATTGGCCAAGTATATTAAAATCTAAATACGCTACACAATTATTAGTGATGCCATGATTTACCAGGCCTTTGAGGACATAAGGAATATTTGCAAAGGTTCCAACAAAAATTAATTTTACTAACTAAATATTTATATAAAATTGCAAATGGCCACTCCAATTTTACTTCAATTTGTGTATGACATAACTGATAATTACTGATGATGCACTGAAGTTTATTAAAAATAACATTCAAATCTTAGCAAAACCCTTTCTAATATACAAAGTTAAGTTATGTCAGTGAAATTGCAATTTACAAAAGCAGCAATTAATCTTATCCATGAGGACAACTTCCTGCACTGCAATCACAAACTGCTGTTTCCTTTGAAAACAATAGCTACTATGGGTAGATGAGAGGAAACCTTATTAAGGCAGCTTTTCCTTTAAATACTAAGCAGGAAAAATGCATCTTTTGTTTCTGATGTGCTTGACCCTGAAAAATTTCGGTGTGTCAATTACCAATATTTATGAGCCTGATATCAATCCAATTTAAAAAAAAAATGTTTTCTGACCTTTGCTGAATAAGAGCACTTGGTTCAGCAACCTCAGCTAAATAAACACTGATGAGAATAAAATAGGGTTTTTTTTAGTGGAAATTGGTTAATGCTACAAATTTGATTAACCACTACTGCTCACTAAAATGAGTTGTAATAGTTCATTTAAATTTTAAAGCAGGTCTAGAAGTAAGGAACTCATGACCTTGGCATTCCAATAGTCTTTACTAAGTTTCAAACATAACTACTTTTCAGAATGTTTGTAAACAACAAAATAGTTTGAGCTCATCTCTCTATAATATACATATGTAAATCCCATTGTATGAAATAAGGTTTAAAAAAAATCATTTTAATGACAGCTCAATAAAGTAGTATTAGTTATTTTATAGAAAAATATCTTAACTTTAAATTAAAAAAATACTGTTCCTAAATATTTATGCAGGACCCTATTTTTCTCTTAACTATATGGAGAAGATATAATTCTGTGTATTTGAATCCCAGGCTAAAGGAAATCCCCAGGGTAGAACTTTTAAAGAGTTGGCTGCATTTGCCAGGATTATTATCTGTTTACAGATCCATGAATAAACATTGTGTGCCTCCTTTGGAGATACATAGATAAGATATCTATATACATTCTGTACATATTGGTTCACAGATTAGCAGTTATTAGTCGTACTGTACATAGCAAAACAACCTATCTGATATAATGATGCTATACATCCCCAGTGTATATCAGCTTTTAGGTTGAGGGCGCAAAACCAAGTAAGACAGGTTCCCTGTTTAAATACGTAGCCCAGTACACTAAGTTAAAAGTACCAAATAATACTGGAAACACTATTCTAGACATTCTGTCAATTTTGCTAACACTGTTGAATGTTTTCTTTGCTTCTTGTGGCTTGGCTTCTGGCTTTGCCTTGTTGGGTTCTGCAGTTGTAGCACTCTTGGAGATTGTTGGTAGCACTGAGTCCTTGGTAATATTTGGAGCATAATTAGCAACAGCCACTGCATAGGCATTGTTTTTCTTAATGACAGATGCTTTTTCTTTTTTCTATTGGAAGACAGTAGGGAGTTAAATATTTACTGTATGGTACATTTGCCAAATCAGCTTCAATAAAACTGCATTTCAAATTTTTTTTTAATGAAGATGGGAAAAGAAATGTCAGTGATACTATAATGACAAATCATATGTAGGCAATGTCCTCAGTCTCACAGATGGAAGTTACAGACTAGTATCTCAATTTAGTAAAGCAATCCATAAGACTAGGCCCTTATGCCCACAGAGAACCCCACTGAAGTGACCAGGGGCATGTCTAGACTACATCCCTCTTTCGAAAGAGGGATGTAAATCAGATCGAAATTGCAAATGAAGCCGGGATTTGAATTTCCCGCACTTCATTTGCATAATGGCTGCCGCGCGTTCTTTCAAAAAAGGGCTTTTCTAAAGTGAAACCGCTGTCTAGACGCGGTTCTTTTAAAAAAAACCCTTTTTTTGAAAGATCCTGTACTCCTCAAAAAATGAGGTGCGGCTGCCATTATGCAAATGAAGCGCGGGAAATTCAAATCCCGGCTTCATTTGCAATTTCGATCTGTCTAATTTACATCCCTCTTTCGAAAGAGGGATGTAGTCTAGACATGCCCCCAGGAGACTCCAGGAAAGTAGGGCTTGTGGATATCTTCGAAGGACCGACTACTACCTAGACTGATTGAGTAGGAGCCAGCTTCAGAAAAGGATTATAATCTCTAGTTTTGGCTTGAGGCCCAGTGTTCTGACAGAGCTAACAGTAAACACAAAGCAGGAAATGGAAAATAAAAGGGCTACCAGAATAAAACGTAGGGGAGAATGATAATACAATCCATTTTCACTGACCTACCAGTCCCTACCATAATAAAGTGAAAGGAATCTCTGCACATTAATATAAAAATTACTCATACACCCCATAATTGCACACCAAAGAAACCTCTTACTGTAATTCAATTAAAAAACTCTGGTTATACTTGTATATTGTTAATTATATTTATATTGCTTGTTTGAGTGGCTACGGGCATTTTAAAATCCCACAATAGCTAAACCTGGGGAAGAGACATTTTCGAGTGAGTAACAATTCTACTTCTCATTATCATAATCACCTCAAGAATGTATCTACTTATCCCTGTCCCAGATTTCATGGTCAGGATTGAGGGTAAGGAGGCTTGCCAATGGCCACTTCTGCAACCTGTGCCTTTATCCCCTTAATATACAAGAGTACAAACCTGTGGTCTGTACAAGGTAGGCTGTCTGCACACTATGACCTGGATACCCAAACAAGATGGAACTAACAGAGGGCTTTTCAACTACCGAAAACCTTTCCACTCTCTAAATAACCTTTCAACTCTCTTTCCTGTACTACGTAGGATCAGGCCCTAGGTTATACAAAAGAACACATTTTAAAAATCTGGTCACAATTTCTGCTATTTGTTTACTTTGTGTATTTCACTCTCCTTGGCACATGATTTTGAAAAAATAATTTCTATGTTTTTTTTTTAATTTACATTTTTTCTTGTATGTTAACACAATGCTATAATGTATAGGTTGCAAATGCTGTCCTGGAATATTCAAATCTAAATAAAAAATTGTCTGACATGTTTTAAAAAAATTCAACCACCTGAAAATAATTCTGTCAATAATAAATTTTATAAAATTGAAGTTGCACAACCCCTACATTTTGGCCTAAATATCAGTTTTCTGCAAGTGAGCCTAAATTAAGAAAACCCTACTACAAGTGTGTGTGCAGAAATCTGAGTTGCTCAAGAAGAAAGGGATCCCATACATGAGAGAAGCAGTGTATTCTCTCTGAAAAGATTAAATGAAACAACTACATGGGTAGGGAGATGTCTCACTCCCCGAGGTGTACATTTACCATGAGTTGTGGCCTATATGCATTAACTACATGACCTCCTGGCCTGGTATAAATAGCAGTACAGACAGTGAGGCAATGGTAGGGTAAGTAAAAATATGCCTGAAACCTGGGATGGGGGAAGAGGATACATACATGGTTCTCTACATGCCAGGCCTCCCCTGTCTAAGACTGTTAATTTTTCAGCTGTGTAGCATCTCACTTCATTTGCACTGCCAGAGACTTTTCTCATTCCCTGTCCACTGCTGAAGCCTTTCACTGGCACTATGCAGCTACACACTGCAGCGTGGAAACAGGCTGCCTTTCACTATGGTATGCAGCTACACCTGCCCTCACACACCACAACAGTGGCATGCAGTGTAGATGTAGCCTAAGAGATCATGTTCCATGACAAAAATGCTGCTGGGGAGGGAAATGTGGACAGATTCCCCTTGCTGAGTTACATTCCCGTTCTCACCTCCTGTGGGGACTTGTGTGAATTGGTGTACTAACTGGAGTGTGAATGTGCACTGAAGTGTACTCTGGAAATTCCTAGTATCTTCACCTCAGTTCCCTAGTGAAATACAAGTTCCAAAACTACTTCAGAGGTAGAAAAGAATCTCAATGAATGTAAACACAGTCATTTCTCCTTGAACCTGACACTTGCTTATTCCCTGGAAGTATCTGAACTATGTGTTGTGCTCAGGGTCAGTAAAACCAGAGAGAAAAAGAACATACAGACAAAGAGGTACATATTAACTAATCTGCAAAATCCCTTTTTTCCCCTGCTGCAGTATTTATAGTCCCATTATGGGATTTTTCACATACAAAGCCCAGAATTTATCAGTATTGGAAACAATGGAAATATTGAAGGTTACATTTTTCTTTAGATGATTCCAGGGAAATAGAAATTTCAATACTGTAGAAAAACCCCAATATGATTTTGTTCTGAATGTAATTTCTAATTTTCAAATATTTAGACATTTTGATCTGTGGAAAAGTACAATTATTGAATAGGGTTGTTAGAAATTAGAATATTTTCAATTGACAATGGGTAGGTATTATCATTTACAAAAGTAATCTTGTCATATAAGAGTTAGATGAATTTCAGAATGGATAGTTTATGAGCAATTGAGTTAACACAGAAATACTGGGGGGAAAAGGATGGAATTACTTCCTACATTAGTCATTTACATAGGAACAGAGCTAGATTTCACATGAATATGTTTGAGAGTTATAAAAGGGCATTTAAGATAAAAAATGACAACCTGAGCAAACCCATTGGTTCACTTGAATTTTCCTTGTTTTGTCCAAGAAAAGCCTACTTTAGCTGTTAAGCAGCTGCCACTTCTGAGAAGGCAAGAACACAGTTACATTAATTTAAAGAAACAGCTGAAGGATGACTGGAGAGTTCATAAGGTCTTCCTACATCAATTATAATAGAGTGTCTATGTGCCTGTCAGAAAATCTGCATTTGTTTGACATTCAGATAATCTGGTGGCAAGCGATTCAGGATCTGTTTATAGAATCTAGACAATAATGCCTTAGGTTGTGGTGCTTCATTCTTCACTAGGAGTAACAGGAATTAAGAAAAGATGCACTATCACTTTTTCTAAAGTTCTTCGTTATTATTATTATTATAATTTGCACTTTTATGTACCACTTTACACATTCAAAGCACTATGCAACCATTAAATGTTAATCTTTGCTTCACTCCTATTATGGAAAATTGTAATATTTTTACCCAGGTTTGGGTCAGGCGCAACCACAAGTTAGAGATTTCCTTAGCAGAGATTTTTCCTTATTCAGTTCTTGGGGAGCTAAAGAAAGTAATTACATAATATACTAAGTCAAGACACAGCAATAGCTCTTTTTCTGGGTTATTTACAATAACGATTTACAGTGAAACCTTTGTTATCTGGCACTCTGTTAACCAGAAAACTTTGTTAACTGGCATTGCCCCCAGCCACAATACTGTCACATCTTTAGGCGCACAGGCCTGGCTTGGTTTACCATGATTGGCTTAGTAATTTTTTATTTAAGAAGTACTAATCATCTTTAACTCAAAATAGACATGTGAGACCAACTGCCTCACACTACAAAACTACCAATATTAAAAACTTGAGTTTTACTATTACTGTCCATTGGTTTTGCCTAGGTTGATGGGGACCCTCAGATAACCGGAATTTTTAGATAACCAGAATGCCCTAATCTCCGAGCGTGCCGGATAACACAGATTTTACTGCAAAGGGTTTGACACCAAATCTTGCAATAATGCCAATGTAGGCAGTTGATTATTACATCAAGTTAAAAGTTTCTACACACATTGTCCCCTCTATGCCAATATCAAAAGTACTCCATGTTTTAAACTGATTCAAACTTCTGTTGGTCTAAGGAGTTCCTGAGGGTATTTCTACACTGTTTTGGCCAACTGTGCTGTTTTCAAATCCTCTGGAATCCAGACACCTATTTCTAATTGTAATAGAATCAACCAATTGTGATGCCAATCATCAGACATCACTTATTTTAATATGCATTATTTCTCATATTCTGTGACCTCTTTGATACCTTCAGTCCAATTGGATCATATTAAATGGCACTGGTCCTGAAAAATGACAATGACCAAATTATAATTTATTTGAAAAACAATAAAAGTGAAACTAAGTAAAGTCTCATAAGTTAGAAACAGAACTGGACAATAACCAATACCTAATTCACTTTAAAAGGAAGTAGGAAATTTAATAATGGAGTCTAAGTTATTTGCAAATAAGTGCAACAAGCCAAAGTGTCATGAATATTTCATTCAGAATATTCAGAATTTAAAAATAAATGAGCTAAATCCTGAAGTATTTAATGAGGCAAAATTTCTGTTGACTTCAGCAGGAATTTTGTCCTAGTAACAACTAAGTATGTTTAGAATTTGATAATACACTGTACATAAATTGAAAATGAGTACACAAGATTCTGGTGCTTGGGGACTTCTTAAATGAAATATTATGAGAGATATTGCAAGATAGTGTTGTTAGTTTCAGTGTCTCTGCTACTGATATTATAGTAAAATATCTATGTGTTATAACTATATGTTTTCAATAAATCCAATGTTGTGACTAAAGATTAGATCTTGCGTTGATTCATTCAGACATAATTTATTTATACTAAGAATAGAACATACACTAATTTCGGCTTGTTTGTGGAGGCATGCAATCACACTATAAAAACTAAAGATTCAATTTAGTGCCCACTGAAATCAATGTGAGTCTTTCCACTGACTTTTATGGTTGTTGGACTTGGGCCTAAAAACTGTAAATAGGCAAGGAGTCTGCTGGGTAAAAGATGCAGGAGCACATTTTCAATAAGAAGTTCCTAAGATGTGCCCTGTAGAATATGCAGACCCTGTAAGCAAAAAAGGTAATTGCATGTACAAAATAGGCAGTTACTTATAATAACCAAGTTTCTGTGCATCCAACTACTTATTTGATACATGAAAGTAACTGTTTAATAACGGCATTCTTATTTTGCAAGTACTGATTAGACTCTTACTTTTGTAAAGTTGTCCTAGTGTATAAAAGGAATTTAAGATTGAGCTTTTCAACCAACGAGAAATTACAAGAAACTGACTGGATGAAGTGAATGTTAGAGGCTAGAGCACAGGACTGGGGGTCAAGAACAGCAAGTCTCTGGTTGTTTTGGTTGGCCACAGTACCACAGCGTGACCTTGAACAGGATACTTCACTGACGTCTTTTTTCCTGCTCTGTAAAATGAGAATAATAGTTCACAGCTCACAAGTGTGCTGTTAGGCTTAATCACATTCTTAAGGTTTATAAACTGCTCTGTGATATTTCAAAGATGCTAAAGACTAGCAAACTATTAATACCTACTCTCTATATCTTGGAAAGCCTAGTATTCAACTGAATATTTAACAAATTGATCCCTGGTGAAAGCAACAATTGTAATAGAGTATCACTGTACTTAAACAGGATGGCTACAGGGACCCAAATGATGCTTTTCTGACTCTCTCTGCAGGAAGACAAGTGCTGTCAATAGAAGTGCAAAAAGAGCTGTGACTGAAAACCTGAGTAACGAGGGTTCTGCATAGTGCAGATAATGTGCACAAGGATCAGCACCATAAACAAACCTGGACTGCACAAAACTCAGTACTGATGGCTTAGGGAGAAAATGGTTGTGACCAAGGGGGAACAGTGCCTGAGATACAATGTGGTCAGAGCAAAACTGTTTAAATGCAATCCAGTCAATATAAATGTTGAGTATGATGCTGGCATATTCATGATTTTCCATTACTCCTACTGCCTGTCTGGTGTGCTGCACTTGAAACTCAGACAGAGCAGCCACAGGGCCAGCCATGGAGAAATGTGTCCTGAGTTCTTAGGAAACAACCTCTGTCACTCCTAGCTGCTTAATACCTTGTGACTCATCTAGACATTGTATTTGTGCAAGCCTACCTGGCTGTTATGCCTCCTACTCTCAGCTTCCTCCACCATGCTTAGAAGTCCTACTAATAGGCCAACACTTACTTGCATCCTCATCAGACTGGGCTACTGATTAGGTTATAAGAGGGACAAGAAGAAATTTCAGGTGGCATAAGAGATGCTTAAAACTAAACAGGCCTCATCATCTGAAATTAAATGTGGGCACAGGGTCATTATATGCTTGCATTTTTCATTCTGAGATCTAGATACCAGGCCCATATTCAAGTTGAATTAAATTTTCCAAAGTTCCTCACAATTCTCAGGTCCTTCTACCTACAATAGTATGTCTACACTGCACAGGAGAGCACTCCTGACAACAAAGCAGCATTCACACTTTCACTTGCAGCAGCAAAACTTTGTCGTTTATGGAGGGAGAGGGGGTTTAAGCACCCATGAATGACAAAAGTTTTGTCTGTCATGTGTAGAAATACCCTTACTTTGAAATAACCCAGAAACAGCATCTTCAAAACAAAGGTGGAAAGCACACATAGCAAAGGGTTAAACAACAAAAAGTCCCATATGCATATTGTCCCATACCTACACTTCAATCTTTCACTAAATGCTTTTGTAAGTTCCTTAACCTGACTAACTCCCATCTCTAGCTGGGAAAAGCAGATTCTCTTGCCTACAGCATGCACCCTTTGCCTCTGTGTGTCTGCTTGTCTGACTGTTAGCTCTCCCTGACACCCCTTGAGCAGCTCCTTATCATTCCCATGGGCAACATCTTAAAGATTTTGGGACCCCCTTTGATCCCAGGCCTTCACCTTTAGTATGAAGTAGCATATTCTTCACAAGCTTCAGGGGGTATCCGAGTTAGTCTGTTACTGAAAAAAAACAAATGGTCTGGTAGCACTTTATAGACTAACAAAACATGTAGATGGTAACATGAGCTTTTGTGGGCACAGCCCACTTCTTCAAATGACCGGAGTTATGAGTTTAGGATGTGCACACCCAAAATAAATAGGAGAGGGGAATGGGAGGGAAGAAAAAAAAGGGGGGGGGGGAGTCAGAGAGCAGAGGGAATCAGTAAGTATCTGAAGATTGGGTAGTTAAAATAAGCAGATACGAATCAAAGTTAATAGATAGTATCCTTCCTGGCATGGGAGTATACACAAAAGAGCTGTTTTCACCGTCAATGGCTGTTAAACTGGTAGTGTTCCAACCAACTTTCATCACAATTGAGTCCATTAGCATATTAATTGAATTTGTGGATGAACTCTAGTTCCAATGCTTCTCTGTGGATCTGGCTTGTAGCTGTCAAGCCAGATCCACAGGGAAGCATTGGAACTAGAGTTCATCTGCAAATTCAGTTCACATGCTAATGGACTCAATCGTGATGAAAGTTGGATGGGACACTACCAACTTAACAGCCATTGAAGGTGAAAACAGCTCTTTTGTGCATACTCCCATGCCAGGAAGGATACTATCTATAACTTTGATTTGTATCTGCTTATTTTAACTACCCAATCTTCAGATACTTACTGATTCCCTCTGCTCTCTGACTGCCCTCCTTTTTTTTTCTTCCCTCCCCTTCTCCTCTCCTATTTATTTTGGGTGTGCACATCCTAAACTCATAACTCCGGTCATCTGAAGAAGTGGGCTGTGCCCACAAAAGCTCATGATAACATCTACATGTTTTGTTAGTCTATAAAGTGCTACCAGACCATTTGTTGATATTCTTCACAGTAACACAGATAAGGTACATATACATAGCAGGGCTAAAGTCAAATTAAGCTACGCAATTTAAGCTACGCAATTGACGTAGCTCAAGTTGAAATAGCTTAATCTGGCTTTTGGCGCTGTCTACACAGCAGGAAATCGAAAGAAGAACACTCTTCCTTTGACTTCCCTTACTCCTTGTAAAATGAGGATAACAGGAGTCAGAGTAAGAAGTCCTCCAGTTTGCCATTATTTTGAAATAATGGCTTGCAGTATAGACATGCTCTCTGTTATTTTGGAATAATGCCAGTTATTCCAAAATAATGCAGCTGTTTACACATAGACATAAAGAACAAGAGGGAAATGGATAACTATGAAACAAATAAGGAAAAAAGAAGTTGGGTGAATGTGAGTGTATCTCTAATGTTTTGAAATGCAGTGGATGCAAGTTTAAGATGCTTTTTCATTAAGTCTGAATAAAGATTTTTTCAGAAATATTACTCTGATTGTATTCATTTCCACATGAAGAATTCAGGAATATGATGTGGTGTAACCTCAGAGTTTATATTTTTGACACTTAACAAGATTTAGACAGGCTAATGATTAATGTGGAGAGAGCTTTGACACAATAATCATTTCTCCAAGGACAGCCTGCTAGAGAAAGTTCCTGCATGCAGATTAATTTCTGCTAAATTTGGCAATCTGAACACACACTTAACAATATATTTCTACCCACTCCAACTTTCATTTCACAAGTCATAATCTTTCTATTGGTTTGAAACTTCAAGTATTTTTCAGTAATAACCAACTATCAAAATATCTGTTAAACTGGTTTCTAGGAATTGACTGGAAATATAAATGTGTTTCATTATCGTTTACCTTATCATTGACTACGCTTTTTCCATCCCAGGCCCATCCTCGTTTTGTGAAGTAATTTACAGTAGCAAATTCTATCAATGCAGAGAATACAAATGCATAACAAACAGCAATAAACCAATCCATGGCTGTTGCATAAGCTACTTTTGGAAGGGAATTTCGTGCACTGATGCTCAACGTTGTCATTGTCAACACAGTTGTTACACCTGTGAGAGGGTGTGGGGAAAAAAGAAAATGTCAGCAATTTTAATTGAATTTTGAAATGTAATGTGCTTCAAAAGAGGAACATCTTACAGTACATATCTAAGAATTATAAAAATATTTACATACTGTTCATACAGTATGGTGACATATTAGGCATACCCTATTGAAAGTAGCAGCAGAATTGTCCTTTGTTTTTTCTTTCATTTTATTTGAAAATAATTGTTGGTGATAACAGAAAATACAGTCTTGAAAACACATAGAGGTTATAATTTTCCTTTTTTGATTAATCATACTATTGGGGGAAAACCCACAGCAAGGCAACTAAAAGTATAAGTTTGTTTAATTAAATAGGTCAAATCACTTAGCAGCAACATAGCAAAAATGATTTTTCGATGAGCACTTGCACTGCCAATAACCCCTGTCTCCTCTCAGTTTCCTTCTAAGCTTCTTAACTACAGAATCCAAAATGGTCAACTTCTCTGAGGTCAGCCTGGCATTGCAAACAATGGAAAATAATTAATGGCTGTCATTCCAAAGAGTGGCCTTTTGTGTCCATTTTCAAAGGCTATACATGTATGGAAACCATTATAAGACAGCCTGTGGGTTTAGTCACACTGGGAACAATGGGAGATTAAAGGCATCTTTGGTAATGGCTGTCTGACTGCCACATACAATTATTAAGAGGGATAAAGTGGTCAGTTGGATAATATTGTAGTAAAACTAATTAATTGAAACTTTCAGACTAATCCGTCTTCCTGTTAATATTTTTATTTAAACATTAAAAAACCAGAGAAAACAAAGACATTTTGCACTTCATGAAACCCCAATTGGTGGTGATAAAGCCATACTCAAACCAATACAAGACCCATGATATTCAGAAAAAATCCATACACCAATATAAATCACCTTTTAATCCACCCATTGACACAAATATACCAAAAATTCCCCTAGTCTACACAGCAGGGCTCAATTCGAAATAAGTTATGCAAATTGAGCTCCATCAATTGTGCAGCTTATTTTGAAACAGCTTATTTCAAAATTGGGAGCATCTGCACGGCACTTATTTCGAAATAGAGCACTCTTCCTCCGACTTCCCTGAGGGTTACAGGACTTCCCTGAGGGATACAGGAGTCTGAGTATGAAGTCCTTCAGCTTGACAGTATTTCAATATTATTTCAAAATAACTGACTGCTGTGTAGACACGGACTGTTATTTCAAAATAACGCTAGTTATTTTGAAATAATGTTGCTGTGTAGACGTACCCTTACTAAATCAACCCTACCCAGCCACCAAAGTTACAACTTAACCCTTAACTCTTCCATTTGTGGAATACCATTAAAAATGTATGTCTCCTGGATAACAAACAATACAAGGTTGTATGCATACCAGACATCAATATTTCTATATTACTATTGGCAGTGTCAAAAGAGCCTCAGTGACAGAAAAGAATTATTAAGTCTCTTCTCATAACTCACAATTCAAATATTACAAACAAAAATATTTATTATAAATGGTTACAATTATTAAGAGGAAATAAGGTCAGATACCTAAAAGAACAGGAACAAGTGTTAAGTCTGCAGGAAGTAATACCAGTATCAAAGAATGGTGAATACAGGAAAGGAAAAATCAGCTAGATACTCTATCATGGAAATCAGTCATACAAGCTCTGGAGAATGGGACTCAAACATTCATGTCACCTCTACTAGCAAGGCACTTTTAAGTCCCATTGGGAAAGGAAAGGAAGCAGAGAGGAGGTCTGCTCAGTCCCCTTCTGCCTTTTGCTGTTTCTGTTCCCCTTCAGGCCCTAAGCAACCCTCACTTTCTGAGAGGACTGTGATGGGAAAAGGAGGTTAGGCAAATAACTTCCATCTTTCTCTTTCCTACTGTGATTAAAAGACCTCTCTAGAAGTTACAGAGACATACTGCTTACTGCACATAGTTTCCAGGCATCAAGCCACACATCACATAGTTTTATTTTTAGAATCCACCTATTAGGGAGGTAGTTATCAACAGCAATATTGTTGTGGCAAGTATGAGCTATTAAACTGTACACCATGGCAATGCAAAATAAGCATTGTACATAGACACACAGTAAATGCTTTAACAAGCATTTATTTCCCACCACTAAAAGAACATTACTGGTTATTTTTTATTCCTTCCCCAAAAGGGAGAAGGGGACTCCACACCTTAAACTTGAAAGTAATACATACAAACTGTAATAGTATTCAGGTAATTCAGATAAATAAATTTCATTAAATGCAGGTGTCTATGAAGTGATTGCTTCTCAAAGATAAGATGACCTGAATGCCTGTGTAAACATATACAGCAGCCAACAATGTTCTGTTTAATTCATAATGCTAATTTTCTTGAAACCACATTGGCTTCTCCGGAATTCTAATTCAAGATTTGTTAGTGACCTTTTCTAGTCTGGTTTTAAATATTACAAATGTACATCTTATATACTGCTACTGGTTGCCAATTCCTCTAAAATGTTCAGCTGCAGACTCTGAGTACCAAACATTATTCAAACAGCTGTTAATGAAGGTTTCTGGACTTTTATTTATCAATTACATAAACTGAATGATGTCCAAGTGACCAAATTTTTATAACCTGGATTGAATGAAGAACAAATTAAAATAATTTGTATTGTAAAGCCAAACTTCCAATGTGTTTGGAAGTAAATCTGTGGCATTCTGTTCTTTAATTGACTGGCAATAGATTTTTTCATTATTAGGATTAATTAAAAGGAAAAGAAATTTCTGCATAATAAGACTTTGCTTAGGAAAAAGCATAGTATAATGGTAATTTGTTTGTTTATTACTGTTGGACATACTATGACTGAAAAAAAAATCAGTAATGCTGAGGAGTCAGTCCAAACTAATATAAAAGAAAGCAAAAGTATACATTAAGGGTCTGATTTTCCATTCCATTACCCAAGTTTTAACTTAATTGAAGAAATACTGATGTAACAATGATGTGAGAGAGTCATGAGTGGAAGGAATCTATGACAGACACCACTTCTTTTGAGGAAAGCTGTCACCTACCTTTAATCATACAATAGTCTGAACAATGCTACCAACTCAATGTGCCCCAAACATTACCTAAGGTCAAATCACTCTTTCATAAAAAAGATGGTTGATAAGGAAATGAACAGATACCTGACCTCAGCCAATATTATTCTAGCCCCTTTCCAATCATTGTGCAGATATGGCACTGAACAGTTGGCAAGAAATGCCAAAAACAATGATTGGTATTACCTTAATTTTGGAATTTTCTAATTTTACTGTTTGAAATATGATTCTAGTCTATAAAAAAATGATATTGTGGGATTTCATATTTAATGTTTCAATGACTTTATGTTGAATATACTTAGTTTATAAGTATAAATATGTCTAACTGTCAGCCCTGAAAATTCAATTTGTAATCTGAAAATCAAGCTTTTTAAAAATTTCTTGTGCCTCACAACCAATAATAAATATTCTCCAGGTCAAATACTCCCCTTATCTATACTTGTATAGCAGCCCCATCTCCGAGTCATTTCTGCACTTGCGCAGTGATTCTTTCCAAGAAGTGTAGCTGTAACAGAGATATTACAGGGCTGCAAAATGGAGTGGAAAGTAGCTTGCACTACTGCATATGCTCTAGGATGCTATAAATATTGAACCTTGTAAACATTTTGAGAAGCCCTATATTAGCCCGTAACCAATCTATACCTTAGTATTACATGCATGACCTAACAAAGGAAGCTCCAAATCAGAAATCAAATAAAAATAAAAATGACTATTGATGCATAGAAATGAGCATCAAATGGTCCCCAGCCATCTGTACAGCCTCCAAAGACAGTCCAGCTGGCCTATATTCCCTCTCCTATTCATTGTAAAGGAGAGGGCTCTCCAGTGCTCTAGAATTCAACTCATTTCACAATTTAATTTCTAGTAAAGAGCAAAGATGTGGTGGTGGATTAGCCACTGGCCAACTGAGAGGCCCTCAGCTTCTGCCACTCACTGGGCGGGGCAGGGAAAATGCCAGCATTCCCAACCCCCAGCACCAGCAGAAGCCATGGGATGGGGAAAGCCTCGCACAGCACTAGGGTTCTCAACTTTCTACTGGTGCAAATCCAAATAGCCTTGTCCTGTCCCCTGTGTTGCCACATCTCTGATGCCCTACTCTTGCTCACTCCATCCCCACCCTCACTCACTTATTTTCACTGAGCTGGCTCAGGGGGTTACCATGCAGGGGTGTGAGGGCTCAGGCTGGGAGTGTGGGCTCTGGGATGGAGCCAGTGATGAGGGATTTGGGTGTGGGAGTGGGCTCCAGGCTGGGGGTGGAGGCAACAGGTTTGGAGTATGGGAGGGGATTCTAGGCTGAGGCAGGGGAATGGGGAGTAGGAGGGGGGATGAGACTGCAGGCTCTGGGGTGGACCTGGGGATAAGGGCTTTGGGGTGCAGAAGGAGGCTCCATCCACTGCAGCGATTCACTTAACAGAGCCAGCAAGACAGTATCATTGGTGTATTCAAGATCTCAAACCACAACAGTGCTCATCTCAACATTGTCTAAAACTGCCTTCAACCAACCAATACCAATATGGAAAAACAAAGGTGGCAGAATGCAGCTTTGCCATGCTCCTTCAGATAGGGGAAACAATGCCACATGTGTGTCATTGACTCTAATGCAAGCTTTCCATTCCATTTTAGAGCTTTTATACTAATGACACTATTTTCCCCAGTGACAGCTTACCTTATCAGATTCTACACCCTTGTTTGATGCACTGAATTAAAGGTTTCATGGAAGTATATAAATGTATGACTTATGACATTCAACCATCTCAAAAACTCTCTTAAGTTAAAGATCTGGTAATCACTGGAACAACCAAGTCTAAAGTCATTCTGACCATTATCAGGAAATTGTGAAATCCCATTTCCTTATGAAAAGGCCTATTTCCAGTGTGCTATAATTCTAACATATTACACTATTCCTTTTAAAATAGAGGTAAATCTACTGTTTCTTTTTTCCTTCTTTATTTTTCTAAACTCCCTGGTGCAAAAGGATTCCACCAGTTTCTTCCATTTATTTTGGTCATATGCTCCTCTATTCAGGCTTCTGAGCATCACAGTGGATTTGGCTTTTTTCTCTACTGTTCTATATGTTTCTCTAGATTGCCCTTTTTCTCTTTCCAGGCGGTATGCATATTATCGCCATGTTGGTGGCATCCTTAAAGCAGGTCTTAAATATGTCCATCATCATCATCATCTTACAATGTTTGATGTTTTAGGTTGGTTTGTTCTACCTAGAATTTCTGATCTTGCAAGAAACTCTTTCCAACAGACTCTGAAAATCTTCCAAAGACATTTATTTTGGAACAAGCTGATCTCATCAATTTCCATGACTCTGCTCCATATATGACACCAAACATGATACCAGTGTTAAAGATTGACAGTTGTGTTATCAATGCTAATTATGCTACTTTTCCATTTTTTTCATTTGAGATTTGATCTTGACATCTAGGGTGTGTCTAAACTACACCCCTCTGCCGACAGAGGGATGTAGATTAGGCACATCTCTATTGCAAATGGAGCGGGGATTTAAATATCCCGCGCTTCATTTGAATAGAAATGACCGCCGCTTTTTGCAGACGTGGCACTTTGCCAGCAAAAAGCGCCAGTCTAGATGGGGATCGGTCGGAAAAGGCTTTCCTTGTCGACCGATCCGTCTGAGACTGCCGCTTTGCCGGCAAAGTGCCACGTCAAAAAGCGGCAGCCATTCTATTCAAATGAAGCGCGGGATATTTAAATCCCCGCTTCATTAGCAATAGCGATGTGCCTAATCTACATCCCTCTGTCAGCAGAGGAGTGTAGTTTAGACACACCCCTAGTGATTAGCTAGATTAGTATAAAATATTAATATCAAGATAGTAGATGACATCTATAGAATAGCAAAGAACAAATATTCTTACATAAACATAAAATAACTTATTTAACATTTTCAAATGTAGGCATCTAACTCCATATTAAATACCTAACTAAGTTGTCTTACTTTCAAAGGACAATAATGTTTTGCCTTTTATTCATAAACATGTTACTACTATATCAACAAATCATGCTAATGGAACATAAATGTAGCTCTGAATATATTTCATCCTAGGGTACTTAAACTATCTGAAGCAATCTCAGAAACATTAGTAAATAATCGACTTTGGAGAACTCATGGAAGATGGGTGAAGTCCAAGAAGACTGGCAAACATAGTGCCTCTCTTTAAAATGAGGAACAAAGAGGACTCAATGAATTATAAATCAGTGAGTCTATCTTTGATACCTGGAAAGATAGTGGAATACAATATTAAAAATCAATTTGTAAGTACCTAGAGAATAACAGAGTAATAGCCAATATGAATTTGTCAAAAGCAAATCATGCCAAACCAACCTAATTTCCTTCTTTGGAGCATGTTACTGACTTAGTGGATAGGAAAGGAAATTGTAGGCATGATATATCTTGATTTTAGTAAGGCTTTTGACAAAGCCCCGCATGTTTCCTGCATAAACAACCTAGAGAAATGTATTCAAGACAAAATTATTGTAAGGTGGGCGCACAACTAGTCGAAGAGCTATAATCAAAGAGTATTCCTCAGTGGTATGCTATCAAACTGGTGGGACAGATCTAGCAGGGTTTTGCAAGGATCTGGTGCTATTTAATATTTTCATCAATGACTTGGATAACGGAGTGGAGAGTATACTTTTAACATTTGTGGATGGCACCAGGATGGCACTTTGGAGAGCAGGATTACAATTGAAAATTATCTTAATAAAGAGTGATATCAGCAAGATGAAATTCAACAAAGGTGGAAAACATTTAACTTAGGAAGGAACTACAAAATGGGGAATAACTGGCTAGGCAAGCGTACTGCTGAAAAAGATCCAGGGGTTACCGTGAATCGCAATTGAATATGAATCAACAATGGGATGCAGCTGCAAAAATGGCTGATGTTCTAAGGTGTATTAACAAGAGCATAGATACATGGGAGCTAACTATCTCTACTTGGAACTGGCAAGGCCTCAGCTGGAGTACAGTGACCAATTCTGGGTGCCACATTTTAGGAACATGACCAATGAGGAAAGGTTAAAAAACTGGGTATGCTTAGTTTTGAGGGGAAAATAAAGACTGTTATGTTCCCCCTCAATAGTCTTCAAATATGTTAAGGGGTGTTGTAAAGAAGACTGATCAATTGTTCTCCATGTCCATGGAAGGTAGGACAAGCAGCTGTATCTGCAGTAAGGAAGTAGGTTAGGTTAATTATTTGGAAAACTTTTCAAACTACAAGAATAGATAAGTACTGGAATAGGCTTCCAAGGGAGATAATGGAATACTCATCACTGGAAGAATTAACAAGTAGATTAGAAAACCCTATTCAGGGATGTTCTAGATATACTTGGTCCTGACACAGTACAGGGGACTGGACTAGATGATCTTGGGATTGTTGTGGGGTTTGATTTATTTTAGATCCAAGGGAAACCAGGACACTCCAAGGAAACTTAACCACTTTCTTATTTATTGCAAGCTTTAAGCAGTTAATACAATTGTTTAAGGTTTACAAGCCTTAAAAACAATTACTATACAATTTAAACCTTAAATACTAAAAATTCTAAAGCAATTAATAGAAGGTTTACTATAATACCATAATAAAGCCTAGTTCATTTATGTAAACCCACAGGGGTACGGATTCGCTTTGACACAGAGCTTCCAGTGACTAGGGATACTTTATTAATGTTGCTAAGTTACTGCTATTACACGTTAGAAATCATATGCAGAGCAAAAGCAGATAGGAGTTACAGGGCTTATGGCATGCTAACGTCCCTTCTGCTATGGGAAGTTCTGTCCCCGTTGCCCTTGCTTCAAGGGCCGCAATGGACATGGCTCCAGCTAAGGGAGGTCTGGGCACCCCCAAGGTCTGAGTCCTTGGTAAGACTTCCCGTGCACAGGACCCACCAACGCCTTTGTACCCCAGCTGTTTACTGGGTGAACGCGTACTGGCTCAATGCCATTCTTATCACTCTTATGAGCTGAGACCGGGGTCAAACTTGTTTACCGCTTATTTCCCAGCTCAAGTGCACGGGTTAAAGATGATAAGGGCCAGCTGGTGTTTCAGGTTCCAGGCTGAAATATAGGGCTGGGAATTTCCATCCTCAGCTCTCGGACTTGTGGGCCCACTTACAGCTTATACTACAGGGATCCCTTCCAGCCCCCCCTTTGCTATGACCCTAAATCATGTAGTCTCTCTGTGCCTCAATTCCCTTTTTCGAAAGATCCTGTACTCAGGATCAATCCCTGTCTAAACAGCCGTTTTTCTTTCGAAATGCCCCGTTTCGAAAAAAACCTTGGGTGCCATTATGCAAATGAAGTGCAGGAAATTTAAATCCCAGCTTCATTTGCAATTTCAAAGTGTCTAATTTACATCCCTTTTTTTGAGAAAAGGGATGTAGTTTAGACACAGCCTTAGATACTACAGTAACAGGAGGCATTTAAGTGTCTTAGATTAAGAGAACTCCTGAATCTTAGCTGCTAAACTCATTCACCACCTCCCTCCTTGTATCACCCTCTAATTTGGCTGAAGGAGCAGGATTAAGCCCAGAAGCACATGTTCACTAGAAAAAAGAACTACTGTTTGCACACTGCAATATTCTGAAATGATATGAGGCTCTCATTCTGCTTAGTTATAAATAGAGCTAGACATACACATAAACCCCCACCCACACAAATACTTGTTAATAGTAGAGATGAAATATTTCAGAGCCAAAACTCAATATAAATTCAACTTTTAACTTTAGAAATTTATTTTAGTTTACATGCAAATTATTCCCCCCAAAATGTCAAGGAAATATCTGCATGCCACTCTCATCTCCTGAAAAGCCTCAGAATTGTCAAGAGATCTGCAGCCTGCACCTGAGGGTTCTATGGACTAAAAACAGCAGCACTTTGACCCTTTCTATAATAAACTTGTTACCAATATCTTCTCTGCTTCAATTTTCTCTTCCTCCTGAGCACCCCTCATAGTCAGATATCGCTTTGTGGAACCACACACCTGCTCCCACTTCTTCAGGCACCTTACACAGAGTTCACAGACTTCTTCTGTGGTCAAAATAATCCTCCTGGGGCTCTGGGTTTATGCACAGAAAGTAAACTCAACATAAAACAAAGTCCAACAAAGAAATGTTTTCTCAGGGTCTCCCCTGGCTTAGCAGGCCACATCCAGCCCTTCCTAGCTAAAGTCTTAGAGCCAAATCTCAAGACTCTGCTCACACCTAAAAGTCTCTGCTCTCCTTAAGCATATATGCATGCTTGCCACTTTGGATTGATTTTTACAGGGCAATCATCTGAATCATAAGGGTTGACTAGGCCCAGACCCTCTAGCCCCCATACTGGAAGCCACCCTAAAAAAGAACTAAGTGAGCTTCAGCTGGTATCAGAAGTGGTTACTGACTGGTGCAGATGTTGCCTAATGCACATGCTATGTGTTCCTCAGAATACTCACCAAAGACTGTCCTTGCAGGTACAGATTCTCTGTTCAGCCAGAATGACACTTGGGAGAGAATGACTGTCATGATGCAGGGGAGGTAAGTCTGAATCACAAAATAACCAATTTTTCTCTTTAAATGAAAATGGGCTGTCATTACTGTATATTCACCTAGTACATGAAAGAGAACAAACACAAGACCCTGTAAAATGAGCTGTTAGCATCTGTAGACAATTCAGTTTCATGGCAATTAAAGGTAGCATGGTACGTCTATCTGAAACAAATGTGCTGTAGATGCAATCCACAAAAGTACTCTAGGCAGAAAAATCCTGCTGAATGTAAATGGAATTTTTTACTTTATGGGCTGGATCCAACTATCACTGACCTCAAGGAAAGTTTAGCCGTGGGCAGAGCAAGCTTGAATCCAGGAAGTTTTCCACAACATGTTCTAGAAGTGATTTTTTATACAGATTGAAACTTTCTAAACCAGGACTTTCTGGTCCAGCAACAGCCATGCTCTGGCATGCTCTGGTCCAGCAACATCTATGCTCTGGGAGACCCCGCGTGCCTGGCAGGGCTGCCTGGCAGAGCTGGGAGCCGTGATAGGGGTGGCCTGGTGAGGGCTAGGAACCTCGGTAAGAGTTGCAGGGGGGGCCAGAAATGATCTCCCCTGGTCCAGTAAAATCTCTCATCTGGACTGGTCAGTCCCAAGGATGCCAGACCAGGGAGGTCCAACCTGTATTTACAAGGAAAAACGGCAATGCAAAGATCTTAGGCTTCAATCTTGCACATCCATGTGCATGAGTGGACGTACAAAGCCCCACTGAAGTCAATACAGCTTCATGCATATGCAAGGGTCAGCTAAATGTAAGAGCTTGTGGAATACCTATTGGTATAGGCTATTCTAATAATCTACTGTCCAGAAGAAAAAAACAAATCACACCATAAATACATTAAAAATGGCATTTCCCATCTTTCACCTTAACCCAGGTTTTGGTTAGGAAGTTTAATAAACCCCCTTAATATTAGGTTTCATGAGAACTCTGCTGAAACAGAAACAGTGATAGGGAGCAGCTAACCTCCACTACCAGTTGCTATTTCACTAAGCACACAGAATTAGTAAGGTGTTCCTACAGGCTGCTCATAGTATACAATAATACTAAAATGCAGTAATCTTATTCCTGCCAATACTGGTTTTGGCAGGCTAATGACATTATACCATCAGCATCTTATGGTTTTTATTATAAAGCAAGTATCCTTTTCTTCCAATACATTCTACTAACCTGTACTCGATTTAACAGTCTCCTTTCCAACTGTTTGACCTAGCAAATCATACTGATT
This sequence comes from Rafetus swinhoei, assembly GCA_019425775.1. NCBI lineage: Eukaryota > Metazoa > Chordata > Testudines > Trionychidae > Rafetus > Rafetus swinhoei. Next base: position 48,394,176 of record CM033449.1, read on the forward strand.
CAATCTAGAACCATCCGGAGCAACTTGTACGGAATCAGATGCATTGTAAGTCCAAATGTAGGTCACTTCTGAAGTTGTGTATGCATCTATGGGAAACATTAAGAAAATATTTTGTCAGCATTTTAGAACAAAAAGTGCCTATGATTTACAGCCACCGGGCATACATAATTAAAGAGAATTACTTAATTATTTTACTAAAACTGTCATTGTAGTCTAAGACTGATAGGGCAAAATAATTTCCAAACTGCTTAAAAATAAGTATGCAAGTCTCACAGTATACATAAGAACATAAGGGCATAAGAAAATGCAGCAGAGAACTGTGTATTCTTAATTTTCATTGATCTAACCAACTGAACATTATTGCTCTTGAGTTGTAAGCAACATTTATTTCTAAACTGTTAAAATATTCATTGGGGATTGCTTATTAAATGTGCCCTAAAATCTGAATTGGAATGTCTATGATTTGTTATGTCAAGGACAGGTTAACTTTCTAGAAATTTGTTTCTTCCTATCTATGAGTTTGAAATGAGCGACAGGCATTTCCCGCTTGTTTGATGTTCATATCTAAATGTGGTGGAACTGCCTACTGCTGCAACAAGAGTCACTGTGCCCGGCTATCTCTGGGCCTGTTTTTTCCTTTTTAAATTCTACTCCTTAACATGGCCCCTCTGAAATGCATGGGGCACAAAGTAAATTCCAGAGGATAGCAAAAAGGGAAAATACCCATGGTGCTCCTTGGCAAAGTGAAGGGACCCATCCTTGTTCCTTTAGAGAGGAGACGAATGAGCTATTCTAGACTCATTGAGGCACACTTGAAAGTTTTACTCTGCCTGGTGCAGGGAAGCTTAAAAAAGGGAACAGCACCATAGGAAGGTAGTGTGAACCGGAAGAAGATTACTATATCTCAGGGTGTGTCTAGACTACAGGGTTTTGTCAACAAAAGTGGACTTTTGTCGACAAAACTATACCTGCTTCTACACTACTGCCGTGTTCTGTTGACATAACGTCGACAGAACTCGGCAGTTTTGTCGACGGCGGTAAACCTCATTCTATGAGGACTAACGCCTACTGTCGACAGAGTTCTGTCGATAGAAGGCGTTATTGCATCTACACTGTCCTTTGTGTCTACACTCTCTTGTTGACAAAGCAGCTTGCTTTGTCGACAGAATTGGATGTAGTCTAGATGCTCTTTGTCGACAGAAGCTTTGTTGACAGTATCTGTCGACAAAGCCTCTGTCGACAAAAGCCTGTAGTCTAGATGTACCCTCAGAGACTGCTGGCCACAAAGACAGATCAGCCAAGAGGGAGAGAGAGTCACAGGCCTCACTGCTGTTGAAACTGAATGGACAAGTTCAAAAGCAGGGTGCTCCAAGAGAAGAAGCTGGATGCACACCCTAAGTAAAGACTCCATATCTGATGATAAGCTAAGCTCCAAAAGGGTGACAGTAATGTTGAGCATTGAGTTCAGTGGAGCTATGCTGATTGATAACAGCTGAAGATTTGACCACAGGTGTAAACCACAGTCCCTCAGCTGTTCAGCTGTTTTTATAATTATTTAAGGGTTTTTTTTAACCTTGTTCTCTTTCCCTTGTTAAAAATTGAAAAATACATGGTACTCTAGAAATGATTTTAATGTTGAGAAATTAAACAATGAAAAAAGTAAGAGTAAGAACGGGTGAGAAAGATGCAAAGTGGGCGTATGCAAAGGCATGTATGAGAATCTTCAGCAGTACTTCATTATTGTGAGCTGCAGCCTGCAGGAAAAGTCAGCTTTTCAAAAGAAAAAAAATATTGTGAACAGGCTTCAATTCTTCTTCCTATAGAACATGAAGATTGGGAGGATGCCAAATAAACAAAACAAGCACTAGCACTGTCATACAGACCAAAAAGCAGAAGAAACTCACTCAGTCTAACATACCCAATTCCAGCCAGATATATACCAAACTTCTGTGTACAAATGAAGTACTGCTATACAGTGATAGCTTTGTCCAAGAAGGTATATCAATGGATTTCTTTAATGTTTTGGGATTACCTCTAGCTTTATACTTTCCCTTTGGAATTCAGCCTTTCATAATACTTTGTCGGCAGACCAGTTCATTGTTATATAACTTGCTATCTTCCTAGTACATATGGCAAATATGCATTTATTTGTACACCAAATCTTGGGTGTTCTTTCTGCACACAGACAGTAGGAGCTGCAAAAGCTGTATGTTGTTATTTTTTAGTTGATTTTATGTAACACCTTTGGGGTACGTCTACACAGCAGCATTATTTCAGAATTGATGTAGCTGTTATCTGGTGTTATGTTTATGTGTTACATAGTTTGAGTAACACACAGCTAAATCTGTATATACAGCAAAAGATGACTTCCACAAGAAATAAATCTGATTTATATTCAAAGTAGATTTTGTAACAGACGACCCCACTCAGTCTTCACCAGACACAACTCCTATCTGCCTATTTTCTAGTTAAATAATGCCAGATAAAAATCTGTAGCCCCTTCTATTTCAGTGCAAAAGCAATAAAAGCTACCTACATCTCTCCAACTGGAGATTCCCCTAGCATGGAGATTATCCTAAAGGGCACAGACCTCATGCAATCCATTCCTATGTCTTTCCCCCATATACTCCTGGGAAAGGGGACACATCAGAGGTATAGACAGAATATACAGGGCTTTGACAATGCCCAGCTTATCAACAAAATTACCCCTTTGCTTATCACCTTGTGGAATGTGGGGGTTGTGTTGTACTCTATTGGGCTATGACCAGTGTGAAATCTGCGAGAGAATCAGATAGCAGTAACCAACCCCTTGAAATTCACCTTCTCTTTTGCACGTGGCAGTGAATTTCCTGCTATCTCTTAGGAAAATAAGGGCAAGAGCATGGAAATATATACAAAGAATATATATAATATTTAAAAATCCCCAACTACTATAAATCATAAGACTGATTCTGATCTCACTTATAACAGAAGTAACACCACTAAAGTTTAGATACACTCGTATAAAACTGGTATAAGTGAGATCAGATCAGACCCTACATATTAAACTACAAAACGTACACTGTAACTTTAATCTCAAGAAGTCGTCATTTGTTGCAGCCTTCATTAAGAATGAAACAACACATATTATTAAGTGAAGAAATGCAGTGCATTCTAAACTATTCGAGTTAGAACCTTCAGAAACAGCATAGATATATTTTTGAATGTATGTCTTGGTTTAGAAGGCATTAGTTTACTTTGTATAAATACAATATTTGTATGTTTGTATGTAGGTCTTGATTCACCACTGTGTTATTGAAATCAATAGAATTACACTAGCATAAAACTGGAACAATGTATGGTAAATTATCCCCACAACATTTTTAGTTAAAGCAGCTTCCAGGAATTTTTCAAATGCTTTACAAGATACAATTCTGAAAAAGATCTCAGCATGTCAAAATACATAATACAGCATAACTTTCTGTGCCTACATAAACCTGGGCAATGACAACTTGTGAAACAAAGTGATGTTGAACCACAAGATATTCATTAGCCAATGGCTATATTCCTAGCTATGTACTCACAGCTGCCAAATTTCAATGGGCATGAATGAGCATCCATTGGAAAGTCCTCCAAGTGCATTGGACATTCAGCTTGGACTGTAAGCCTAAAAGGCAACAGAACACTATATGTTTAAGTCAGTGAACAAGACAAAAAAATCAATTCCACAAAAATGAACAGAAATCATGCTGATTTAGGAGATGAAATTGCAGGGTTATATTAAACTAATTAAAATTCAAATCACAGATTGCTTCTTTACTTTTGTGTGGTCCTTCAGAAGACATTGATTTATCACATCAAAAACTTACAGCTGACCTCAAAACTATGAGGAAAGGTAATTTAAATGAAAATATAAATTATATAACTATGAGTTAAGAATAATCATTTTCTTCTAATATTCAGAAGTACAGGCTGTATGGCTCCCAATAGTTTGTTGCAAAAGCATATAAAACACATGATTTGTCTAAGGAATGTGTTCCACAAGCATCTGAACATTTATTTGACTTCTTAAGTGGAAAGTGAGGAAAAAATGCATCCATTTTCAAAAAATGGATCTTCTGATTCCTCAACTTCTACAATGCACACACCAATGCCAAAACAATAAAAACATGGAATGTCTTGACCAACATTCTTACCTCAAACTCAAAGATAAACATAATCTTAAAACATTTAAAATAATTTCTTTCAGATTTTTCATCTGAATTGCTTTTTATTAAACACTGAATTGCATGAATGGGCAAGCCCTGGTAGAGTCTATCCTTAGCTACAGTAAAAAATTAAAATAAGTAATCACAGACTGAAAAACAAAACTGTCTATATTAAGCATGCACCTTATTTTCTGAAGTTAAGTGCTTCATTTAGCTTTATTTTCTTAAGATTCATAGTTAGAAGTTAACGAGAAGTAATTTAATACATGAATTTCACAGCTTCAAGAGCAACATACCTCTACTTAGTTGATTTACAATTGTACACAATTGCATGATTAACTTTATCTGGCAGCTATGTATCAGTTTTCATTAGCGGCCTCCTATTTTTTTATCTCTTCAAATGGGGTGGAAATGGCATTTTCTTTGATTTGTAGCACAAATTAAAGACAAGGTTCTGAATGGTTGAAATTTCAGTCAGTTAAGACTGACATGTATTCAAATATTGATTTGATCACAGGTGAAAATACTATAAATGGTGGTGGCATCAATTTAGTTCCTAGCAAACTTTTCTATGAATTTTCCAACCATCACATAATTCAATATGAATAGCAGTCTATTTATCAAGACTCAGAATTGTAACTGCTTGGGAGTTATACAGCAAACCAGAGCTAAGGTGAACTGTCAGAGCTATGTGGGAAGACTTTATAGTACCTGACTGCTTTATGACTCATGATTTATGCCTTATTCTAGCTAGAGAGATGGAGTTCACTTTCCCAACTGGAACAATTCATTAAATGTATTCAAAGAAAATAATTTAAAAGTACGTAGGAGATTTCTGGCAATTGTTATACAATTACGGTTTTAAAATGCTCAGTACAACTAATAGCATTGCTACAGAATATGAAAAAGCAAGAGTATCTATGTAGATACACATTTTTTATGTTCCTAATCAGTTGCAATGTGGTTTAATTTAATTAATTGTTCTGATTGTGAAAGTGGACTACATCTCTCCAACCAGAGTAAGGTATATAGCATGAGCCATAAAGTATTCATACTTTAGCAAAGCCATGTAAATAAATATTGTGTATATAAATAGATTTAAAAAAAGATGTACCTCATGGTATACAAGAGAGTTCCATCATCCTGGATTCGTAGTAGTTTGTTTGGCATTGTCATGTTATGAGCTACTGACTTCTTCCCATTGTGAAAGAATGTGTCTGGAGTCCAGATTTTGCTAGCCATTAAGTTGTTCAGTCGCAGGATGTTCATTGGGCCTTTAAATTTTAACCTCTCATCTTTCCATTTTTGACGGAAGAAAACATCTATTGTGTACTCCTATAATGGAAAAAGACATTCTTTTTGTCATAATGAACATCAGTCTGTTTTCCAAGCAGAGTACACTAAAATGCTTGTTCTATAAAATCTGTTAATAAAAGTACTTGAAGGGGAAGAATGGTCAACAACTGTAATGGTATAATATTGAGAGTCATAAAGAGGAACTTAAGAGAAAGCATTAAGGATCTGTACTCCCCTTGGTAAGGTTACATACAGTAATGCTCATTAACCTTAAATAGACATGCTATTTTACTGCACATATGCCCTAAAGATTAGATGACTGTAGTCCAAATTTGTTTTCATAAACACTTTTTCATTTTGTTCTGAAGAAATGGTGATCAGTACAAGCCAAATTAGAATGCAGTATTGCAGCAAATACACTTGTAAAATGCACTTGTAAAAAGAAGCCAGTACTTCAGTAGCATTGAGAATGGCTATGTTTTGAGTCACGCCAAGAAAAAAAAACATGTTCAGAATGAACAGGATATATCCAGGAATATTAATGTAAGAAAGATTATTCCCAAGGGGAAAAACAGTCATTAACAAGGCTGTTGAATAATTATGGGTTTTATTAGCATAAATGCATAGATAAGGAATAGTGAGCTATACTACTTCATAGACATCTGATGAAGAAAAGGGGGCAGATTTGTCAGCTGAAATCCATGTCTGTGAAGGAGCTGATAGAAGGATGCCTTGGTGTTTAAGCTTGGAAGCAATTTGTGCTCAGAGAAGGAAGCTGTGGAAGGAGACTGATGTTCTACTTCCAGGTGAATGCATCACTAACGGCTATCCCACTATTCTGTAGACATTCTGAACACATCTTCGGGGTTGTTTATTGGTGTAGCTAAGAAAAATATTGATAAAAGTATGAGTTTATCAACCAAGTTAAAATTATGTGTGAGAGACCATCCCTCCAACCCCTCTGCAAAACCCCATGCAAATAGAGGAAACTCGCACACACCCTGATCCTGCAAACAGCTTTGTGCAGTAGAATCGTATGCCCACATAGACCTTCAATGGGACTCTCCTTTGGGGTCCATCTGCAAAGAGCTGCTTGTAAAATCAGGGCCTGATTTTATACAGCAAACAACAAAATTAGGTATACAAATATGCAAAAAGGAAATGAACAGAAAAAAAGAAAATTTCCACTTACAGATACTGTAAAAATAGCAATTAACTATTATCAGGCAGATATGCAAGTTTTAATTTAATGGCATCCCTTTAAAATTTTCTTATAAATCCTTAGAAGAAATTTTGCTAAAAATGCAGCTACTGAATGAACCAAACTGCTGGTGAATGATTTGATATATTCGGTAACAAAATAAAATTCATTTCTGTATAAACTGCAAATTTTCTAGTGACTGAATCCTACTACTGGTTGGACCTTTCTGGTCCAGCACCCTAAGGACCTGACTGGTCCTGAACAAGAGGATTTGCTGGAGCAGGGAAGGTCTCTCCCATCGTGGCTGTGCTACCACTGAGCTAGGGCTCCAGCCTGTCCCTGTCGCTGCCTCAGCCCCCTGGAGCTCTCCCCAGCTCCGGTACTACCAAGGCCGGAGCACCATGGCTAGAGCTGTGCAGCCAAGGCAGAGCTCCACAGCTGCCTGGCTCTGCGGCTGGGGCCAGACTTGCTGGCTGCTGCTTGGGCTGGGGCTGGAGTTCCCCAGTCTCTGGAGCCAGAATGTGGCTGGAGCTCCATGGCCAGGGATGGAGCCAGAGCTCCCTGGCTGCCACTGGGATTGGAGCTCTCTGGCTGGGGCCAGAGGTCCATGGCCAGGCTAGAGCTCCCCAGCTGCTGGGGCTAAGGAGTTCTGCTGAGGCCAGAACTCCCTGACATGTGGTCCATCTTCCGCACCGCCCCTCCCACCCACCCCCACTCTGGGCTCCTGGCTGAGTTGCCGGTGCCCCTTACAGTGCTCCTGCTCCAGTGCCAGACCTCTTTTTCCTGGGCTCTCTGGTCCAGGAACATCCGTGGTCCATGCTGGACCATGGATGTTGCTGGGCCAGGGAATCCTGGTTAAGGGAGGTACAACCTGTACCACTTACTGTAGAAGTGGATCTTGGAAGTAGATAGACCTTCATTACAACAGGGAGAGGTAGAGATGGGGGATCAGGCCTTTGACAAAACATTCACACTTGCCTTCAATGGTTTTTTTTTTTAACAAATACTGAGGAAGATGGGGTACCTTGAGGATTTTAACCAAGGCAGGACCTTGCTGATTTAAGATCATAGGCAGGAATGACACATCTGTAGTAATCCTGGCCCTATTGAAGAGCCACTGATTTCAACCGGACCAGGATTTAACCCTGACTACCTACATACAAAAGAGGACCTTTGGGAAATACTGTCCTGAGAACATAAAAATTTAAAAAAAAATTCCAAGGGCATCATTTTTCCTCAAAACATAAACAAAAATGAGTTGGTGTCTGTAACGTACAGATATAGCACATCAGGCAATGTTAGTGTTCATGAAAGTGAGGAGCTAAAGACACTGAGCTGAGCCAGGCACAATAAGAACAAGCATTGAGAAACTTCCTATTTCACCAATGCAACCCAACCCTGATTTACTATTCTGAACCAGTAAACATCCTTATCTGAACAGCCACAACTCATACAGACTATTCTAAAATGCCAAGAAGTGTTGGAAGTCTCGTGTAATAATTATAAATCCAAATCTAAAGGCATTCCTTTATTTTTCTGAAAAAAATAAAAAGAGTCATGAGAGGGCAAAAGAAATATTGTTAATTAACAAACATGAAATTATCACGGGTCCCAGGTCAGAGGAAGTGCCCATAATAGGACACTTCCCACTTGCAGAGTTCATCACTTGCAACAGCCTCACTCTCCACAGAGGTAGAAACAGCCACCTTATTGAGTGGAACTAGTGTAAGAAACTCTCAATCAGGTATTTGTAATACACCACTTCTATTGAAAAAGTTGGGCTTGTGGTTTAACAAAAAGTGGACTAGTAAGTGTACTAAAATTGCTCACAATGTGATAAATAAAAAGAAAACATCATTAAACTTCAAGGTCAATTTCACTTTGAATTTATTAAAATACATTATTGTTTCTGGAAACTTTATATCTTGAACCTTTATGGTTAATAACCATGTCACTGCATTCATGTGCAAGCCTGCTTTTTCAGACCTCATCAGCCATCAAGGAAAGGTGGGGGAAGTGGAAGAAGAACTACAATGAAGAACACTACGTCCAGCCCACCTGTACCCTGTGCCAGGCCCTTCTCCAGCAACAGGGAGCCTGGCCAAAGAGTGCTACACTCATTCTCACCAAAAGTTGTTGCTGATGTTAGTCATGCCAAAGAAGAGTTCAAAACCAGAGGCAAAGAAGAGAAGCCCTCACCAGCCAGCAACAGGTCAGAGGGAGCCCCCTTGTACGTCTACACTACGAGTTTTTCTGGAAGAGGCAATGCAAACAAACTGTGGATTAGCATTTTCTCGTGCTTCATTTGCATAATCTCTTCCGATCCATTTTTGCACTAGGGGTTTTTAGAGCAAAACCAAGCAGTGTGGACGTTTCCGTTTTGCGCAAAACCCGCTTTTTGCGCAAGATCATTATACTCAAAAAGGGTTTTTTGCACAAAACGGAAATGTCCACACTGCTTGTTTTTACTCAAAAACCCCTTGCGCAAAAACGGATCAGAAGAGATTATGCAAATGAAGCATGAGAAAATGCTAATCTGCGCTTCATTTGCATTGCCTCTTCTGGCAAAACTCATAGTGTAGACGTAGCCTTGGAGATTTCCCCTATGCCGCTGCCCTGAGAAATATAGACTCTCTGGACCTGCGATGTGGAGCTCGCACCTGGGCCAAGGGGAAGAGATTCCTCAGCTCCACTGCAAACCTTGGTGCTTTTTTACTGATATCTAAATGCTTTTACAGATTTTTATGGGCAGGTCCGATTTTAGGTCTTTTTAAAAATCGGCTGTCCATGAATTTACTGTTAGTTGGCAACCCTGATCAAAATCCCATGGAAATGAGGTGCTTAATTTCACCAGGTTCCATTAAAAATATCTGTCTGCATATAGACAAATCTAAATGTCTGCCTCTGCTGTTTCTAGTCTCTCCATAAACAAATTATATATATGGATCCTATGCCCTACTGCATTGCACCTTGTGTACACAATTACACAAGAACAGCAGAATAACAATTTTTTACACATAATTCATACAGGTGGAAAATGTCAACAGAAGATACAAAGTAGAGGAAAATCAGAGCCTTGAAACCATTCTTCTGGTAAATTTGTCCAGGTCTACAGCTAATTCTAACCTAAGCTTAAGGGCAAATTTCTCCTCTTCCATCTATACTTGTTGCACAGCGAACATGAAATAGAGCAGGGATTGACCCACATCACCATGAGAGTGTCTTGTGGTCAGTCTCCATGTGCATTTCCAATCATCTGAAACAATTCCTATCCTAGACACAATCATATACATAATATCCCCATGGCATCTTCTGCACTGAGACTGGAAAAAGATTAGGAAAGTATTTTGGCTGTCTTTAGTGTAATAAATGCTTTGTCCTTTTGGACTAACATTAATAAATGTGTTTATTCTATTCATTTCACTGATCTTTTCCATCTTATGTGTTTTTGAGCTTGAGACAAAGAAAAAGTCAGCATACTGAGACCAGCCAGCTCTTGGTGGACCACCAGTAATTGCTCTACAGACCACAGCTTGGGAATCATTACAACAGAAGATCAAAAGAGATAATTTTCATCATAACATGTAAAATGTGTATCCTGAAGGGAATGGATGATATGTAAAGTGACATTCCTCATGTTACTCTTTCCTGTAAGTCTGGTCCTCTATATTGTCATACAGAGAATTGAAATATTTGGTCACATATGTAAGTCTGCAATTATTGAAACACAGTGTTCTCCAGCAAAAAAATCAGCATTTGTCAGAAGACACCACACTTACAGAATGTTTAACAAGTCTTTATAAAAGGGAAAATGGAGTGCTCAGATACCATTGTGTAATAGTTGATGGCAAATACTTACTTCCTAATGCAGACAACTGCTTTTTATGTATTCAGAGATGGACTTTAGAAAAAAAAAGATCCTTAAACTGATACATTAAAATTGTATTGTGAATTTTACAGATACTCCTTCATTGAGAAAGATGTATTGTCTATATACTCAATAATAGTCAAAATATTATTCAGCACAGTACATTCATTAAGCTAGAAAAGCATACTTTCAGTATTACAGAAAACTTCTGGTGCTGATTTCTGGTCTAATGAATACTCCTTGTTGATTTGTATTTGAGGTGATGGTCTCACAGCTAGATTCTAATGCAGGTCAAACCTTTCTAAGTCTGGCAACATCTGTGGTCCTGCATCATTTTAGTTAGCCAAATGTCCATTTATCATGAACGTAGCCTAGTTTCCTGCAGTCCCATAAAATTTGTTTACAGACACCAATCCTGGCTCTCCATGTTCTGTGATGTTATTTAGCTCTAATTTACCCCTAAACGTCTTCTAAGAGACCAGTAAGCAATAGAAGTGTTGACCTCCTGTGGTTTGGCAAATTCTCTAGTTCAGCACCAGTCAGGTCCCAAGGGTGCCTGACTATAAAGAAGTTCAACCTGTACTATACATTTATATATGTTGCATTAGATATTACATTTGTAATTTAATATCACCAATTGCTGTAATCTTGTATATTGCACGATTAGAATTGTTGAACCTATTTTCTCAGCAGCTAAACATTGGGGAAAAATCAAGATAGGGATTTCATTCTTTTTCTATTAAAAAGTTGTACTTGACACCTATTTGAGTGAAGACATTAGATGTAAGTCAGTATCTCTGAAACAAAATTTCACATAGACTTGAGTCTGAGCAATTCTCTCCCCTTACTTGACAATCTTCTGTATTATGAAGGCTAGACTTGGACAGAGTTTGTGAAGAGTGGGGGAAGAAATTATCTCTCCTGTCTCTCCATGGCTGACAGATTTTGAATCTGAAGGAGAGATGGAAACATTCCAAACACTTCAAATATTGTGAGTGCCCATCAGCCTTCAGCACTGACACTGAGCAGGTTGAACATTTATTAATCGCGTCCTGCAACCCAGACTTTTTGTTTTGTGAACAGATCAAGCCAAAATTCCTCATTTACTGGCTTGTTCAGATTTTTCCAAATTGGTCCTTTATATTCAGACTGTCCTTTATTTAAATAGCATTAACTCTCTGAAGTAATTCACAAACATAATTAATGTAAACTGATTCAAAATAAGGTAAGTGTGGAGAAATAAGAAGTCTATTTTTTTACTGAATTTTTAAAGGCAGTCAAAAATGGGGGGGGGAGAACAGTCCGTCACCTTCCCTTTAATTTATTTCTGTGGGCTTCGCTGGGAGCTGCATCCATGTAGATGAGAGCAGAACTGATCCCTGAAAATTTATTTACAAACTCATGTCAGTTGTTTTGTTGTTTAAAGTATCAATGCTCCTGGTGTCACATCTTAATTTGTCTTACTGCATCTTAAGGCAATTTAGTGATCAGCCTACTAAATTAGTCCTGCTTCATTTTAATTTCAAAGATATTAATAATGTAACTCTGTAGCTAAGTGTCAAACACTTCTGTGAAACCAAAGGAGCAATTTTAGGCAAGATCCAAAAGAAAAAAATACAATTATTCAAAGTAGACTCATCTGTGTTGTATCTGAGCCTTTGGGACACATCTGCCTCCTTGTTATAATGTGATATTTGCCTGAGCAATAAGTATGCTGAGAATTAAGTAAAAGTCCTGCAACTTATTTTACTGGTGAATAATTCATCACAGCTCCCTTTGAATGAATGCTAAACATTGGGGCCCAGCTTCCAAACTCAAGTTGAGGATATTTCTGCAGTGGCAGCAATAAACCAATGTTTGTTTGCTTTCATTATTTAATTCTTTGTGAGAAGACTTTACTTGCAATGCAGAGGACCAGTGCAAGGTCCTATACAACACTGCCTATGTCACACAGAGGGATAGGAATAGAATGGCAGCCAGATGGTTACCTGAATATTCACCATGGAGAGAAAGCTCCCCCCTCCCCACCTCCAATGTTGGCTCTTCACAGCTCAGCATGCTAGCTTGCAATGGGAATATTTCTGCTAATCCAATGACCACCAACACTTTGTGCAACCTGAACAAAAGCAGAGGAAATAGCCAAAACTTGGGCCACAGCACTGAAATGCAACCAAGACTCGGGGGATGGATTTCTGCACCTCTGCCCTCTACCACCTGAAAACCAAATACTTTATGTGCCTATTAGAATCTGGACATGCTGTCAGGCTATGCAAGTTAAAAAAAAGAGAGTCGATGTCTCTTTCCCCTGTTTGCAAGTCAAAAACTATGGAAAACAAGTAGGTGGAGATCAGATGCTTTCATTCAACCTCCAAGGGATCTGAGGCAATCCTACCAATTGTTTAGTGGAGTTATTGTAAATATTGTTGAAGTACTGTCTCCCAGTACTTTTTTCTCATAACAGAGGACACTGGACTAAATGTTCCCTGAGCCTAGAAAACCTGAGGGAGAAGACTCTGGGAAAATTTGTGAAATTAAAATTGTAGTGTAATCTAGAGGCCCTGAGACCACTAGGGAGAGTGAAGCCTGCTCTACTATAATGCCAAAGGATCCAGGTCACTGGCGGGTGTGATTGAACATGGGAGTTTAGAGGTTAAAGCCATGAGCTTCTACCACATGAGGTAAAAGCTACCTCCTACTTAGCTTTTAGCTCATGCAGTACATGAGCTTTTAGCTCATGGCTTTAACCTCTAAGCTCCCAGGTTCAATTCCACCCACCAATGACCTGGATCCTTTGGCATTACAATAGTTTCCAAGAAAGATCTCTCTCATGGCCAAATGTTTGGCCATAAACTGCATGGCTTCAGGAGATCCACAGAGAACTCAAATCTAATCTGATAGGTCAAGAAATGCAGGAAAGCTTGATACAATTAATCACCTCAGAAATATAGTACACTAGCTTTGAGCCCTATGCCTGTTCTCTATAAGCCAATTCTGAAGGGAGCTAGAGCTCGTCTGGTCAGAATTCTCCCTCACATGTATTTCCAGGGGGTTTCCATAGGACAGAGGTTCCCAACCTTTTTCGGTCCCCATACCCTCTTGGCTTTTAGTAAACCTTCCCATACCCCCTATTCAATATGAAAGGAAATAAATTCTAGACTCTAGAATCCACAACTTTTTTCACTAACACTACTACTTTTGGAATATTTCAATTAGGATAATCTAGTTATTTACCAAATATTCCCCATAACCTCTTGACAAGCTTCTCGTACCCCAGGTTGGGAACCCCTGCCATAGGAGAATATCATGCAGCGTGGCTATCCTGACCTTTATTTCTCTGTCCTAAAATTATCCTTATATCCATGGATTCCCATTTCTGTGGCATCCATGCTGGGGGACTTGCATGGGAACCTGTGGGTCACAGAAAGATGGAAGTAATGTGGTCTGTATCTATCTCCCCCTCCACTACTTTTGCCTTCCTTTAGGCAGACTTCCACCTCTTTGCTCCACTCAGTGACCTGAAAGATTGAGGAACATGGGGCCAATTGCTTTTTTAACCTAAGAGCAGCCAAACAACTTGTTTTTGTACACACATTTTTTAGCAACAAAAAACAAAACAAAAAACCCCACACCATCACAGTGTCTAGAGGAAAAATAGTGCACAGTAATGAAGTAAAACTAACACACACATATATATATATACACACACACACACACACACACACACACACACAGAGAGAGAGAGAGAGAGACAACGAGAGAGAGAGAGAGAGAGAGAGAACAAATTCACTTCAATTTCATAAAGAGTGAGACTCAACATTGTTCAATGGGCTGGCACAAGGACCCTATTTAGGTCTATTTCATATTTCACTGAAAAGTTGACATTTGCTGCAGAAGACTTTTGACAAAAATCATTTTCTGCAGAGGAAAAAACCTTCATTTTTCCATCCAGCTATATGGAAAAGCTACTGCACCTTGAAGCCCCATTTGGTCCTCAAATCAGGGTTCTGGTGCAGTCTTTTGATGCAAAGTTAAGGTTAAACAATAAAATACAGAAGTGTCGGGAAGTTGATCTGTTATAATATTCAGACTAAGCTTAATCCAGTTTTTGCACATGCTTATCCAGATTCTGCTACCTTGCACAAACTGAGTAATATCTCACACTGTGTAGTCCCACTGAAGATTAGAAATAGAAAAGAGGAAATTCCATGAGAGGAACCTGGCTGTAGTTTCCTTCCTGTGGCACTCTGCTACAAGTCCTAGAGTCTGGCTGTATATTTCGTGCTCCAAATAATGACTCAGAACGTAAAAAATAATATTTCCCATTTAAAAATTTTACATGCTCTTCTCTTGAGGAGATCAGCAATTTTTGGATTCTCGAGACACTCTAGTTGGCTGAATGAGAGGGAGGCTTTGTCATAACTCAATCTTGAGGAAAAGCTGTAAAAACCACTGAAATAGAGGTGGAAATATACAACAAAATAAAGATCTCTTTAAGTACAGTATTTTCAAAAGGGCATTCAGAACGCCAATTGCCTAAATTCACAAATTTACTTGAGATTTTGTCATCGTCAGCCATGTTCCACCTAAAGTTTAACTAACTTCTACCTCAGATTTTCAAATGTTACATTTTTTAACCTTAATTATAGATGCTGTAATTAACTGCTTTAATTACCATTTAGTCCTATAGCATTCCTTGGACAATTATGGTAATTAACAATTTAGAGATACTGCTTTGTTTTTCAGTTGCTCAGTTTTTGTTTTTTACGAATTAAGCTTTCTCCTCTCAGGCTAATGTCACAATAAATTTGCATCACTAACCTGGTTGGAAGCCTTTAGGGCTTTACATCACAATACTGAATGTATACATTTCATAGAAATAACAATGCAACAGCTGAACCTCTAAAGGTGCAATCTGCTTTATTCTCCATTTTGGCTCCCCTTGATTAGTCCCTTTTTCTTGGCATAATGAAGTTGAAAAACAACTCTAGCACATTGCCCTTTTTTCCCTTTGACACTGAACTCTGTGGATTTCAGATTATACAGAAAAATTACAGCAGTTTTCCCACAATTAGTCTAGCATCAGCGCATCAGTTGGGTTGCTATCTGAAGAAGTGGGCTGTGCCCACGAAAGCCCATGATACCATCTACATGTTTTGTTAGTCTATAAAGTGCTACCAGACCATTTGTTGTTTTTTTCTGTACAGACTAACTCGGCTACCCCCTGAAGCATAGTAATTTTAAATAGACCTTGTTTGCCTTCAGCTAGACTAGATGAAAAGGTATAATATTATTTGTAAGAAAGCATCAGGTCTTGATGCACAGGCAGGAGTTTCAATGTAGCAGAGGAGAGCACATGACAAGAAAACTGTAATTTCAAAGTAAAATGTAGTTTAAGGAAAACTTGCACTGATACACTAAATGATGTCAAGTGAGATGCAGCTATTAAGGTCATTTTTTAAAAAAATCAGGACTAATAGATATTATGACAATGAATGCACAGGTTCTTTTAATCACATATCCACATTCAAAGTTGTAATAGATTATGGATTTTAATGTTAGTTATCCAATTTATTTCACTGGACTTAAATCTATTCATAAGCATAGTACTCTGACTGAAAATAAAAAGAAGACCTATATTACAAAACAAAAGAATTTATTTTTTTCCATACAAAAATATTCAAAAAGTAATGGTCTTGATTCACCATGGCATTATTCCAGTCATATGCAAGTGTAACTATCAGAATTGATGGAGTTATTTTTCTTAAACCCTTGTACTCTGAGTGGAGCATAGGCCATCTACAAGTCTCCTCCACTTCACTCTGTCTTGAGACAAAACTTCTAGCTGACTCCAGGAGTACCCCAGTTGTTGTCGTTCAATGTCAGTAGATCTTCTCCACGTTGTCTGAGGTCTTCCCTTTTTGCGTTTTCCATGTGGGTTCCATGTGAGAGCTTGATGGACTATGCTGGATGATGGTTTTCTGAGAGTGTGGCCTAGCCATCTTTCTTCTCTTGTTTGAACATCAAGTGCTTCTTGTCCTGCTCTGTTCCAAAGCTCCTCTTTTGTATATAAGTGGAGTATGACAGTAGTGAATTTTGCACTGTATCTTTTATCCATGTGACAGTTTATCCTGCATGACAGTAAAATAAAAGACTAAAACCTACATATTTTCAAAACTATAGCCATCTGAAAATTTCCTTTACTTTGAAGCATCTTTATTAGTAAAGAACACTATCAGATGAGACATAACCCAAGATCATTTAGATACAGAAGTGCCTTTAGCCCTGACCTGAAGGATGCTTTCCATTAGTTTTCAGTATTCAAATATAAATATTTGTTTCTAAGTACTATAGAAGAGAAAGTCATCCATTTCACTCTCCCATAATTCTGGAATGCACAAGGTGATATCCATCTCAGAATTAATACAGGTATTTATTTTGGTTTGGTTAAACTGGTTGGCTACTAATCATTCAAAGCAATGATCATGTGAAAAAGTGAAAATTAAAATTGGTCTGAATGAAGAAAGGACACAAAATGTAGGCATTAAAGCTTACCTAGATAGTCTAACAATATTGTAATGAATATTGTGATATAGCCCACACTTAGTTGAATAATCCTAATAATTCTTTGTGGTCCCCTGCCTCTCCTCCCCCTATCCCCTGGCTTATATCATAACATGTAAGTGCAACAGATAACAAGCTAATGAAGGGATAGCTGGGCAAGAGTGACTATGAATTCAATTTCCAAGTTCTGCAGTGAGTATATAAATTACATGGATGGTTTTAGGATTGTCTCAGCCCGTGTGCTTGCCAAATTCCCAAGATGAACATTTCAAATAATTAAGGGGGGATGGAGAGTAGGATTCAACTCACGAGAATCAAGGGCATCTATACTGACTCCACAGAACATGAAATAGAAATGATTAAAGCTGTTTTGCAATGGGCAAAATTATGTATTTATTTATTTGGTGCAAAAGAAAAAGCGTCACAAATGAGCCCTGCCAAGTTTTGATTAAGTCCTAAATTTATAA
This sequence comes from Rafetus swinhoei, assembly GCA_019425775.1. Lineage (NCBI taxonomy): Eukaryota > Metazoa > Chordata > Testudines > Trionychidae > Rafetus > Rafetus swinhoei. The sequence goes on from CM033449.1 coordinate 48,411,756, forward strand.
CCTAATTGTGGCTTTTTTGTTTTGAAGAATGTTCTTTTGTTACTTCTGTCTTTTGTAGTTGAAAGGGAGAAATAAGTGTCGTATATACTCAAGCATAAGCCTAATTTTTTGGTAAAAAATGAAGCAGTAAAGAGCAGGAATCAGCTTATGAACGAGTCATTGCGTTTTACCATTTTGTAATGGGGGCCGAAGGGATGGTTGTCAAACTTCAGTTCCCAGCCCAGCAAACTGCTGGTGCGCTAGGACATTTTATGTACCTTGAGTGTCTGCAGGCATGGAGCCCCTCAGCTTCCAGTGGCTGCTGTTTGCTGTTCTGGGTCAACGGGAGTGGCAGGCCAGTACATTCCTCAGCCTGTGCTGCTTCCCGCAGCTCCCATTGGCTGGGAACGGTGAACAGCAGACTCTGAGAGCTGAGGGGCTCCATGCCTATAGACACTCTAGGTAAACAAAATGTCCTGACATGCCAGAGACTTATGCTGACAAGTTGGGACCAGAAGTCTGCAAACCACTGATACAGAGTTGGCTTATGAATGGGTCATTGCAATTTTTTACAATTGTTTTAACTTGGGGGGGGGGGGTCCAGCTTATGAATGAATGGTCTTATGATTGAGTATAGATGGCATCTGCATCTCCGCAAGGAGGCAGGGCAACAGGAAGAAATCACAAAGGCTTCTCTACCCAAATAAAAGCAGAAATGGAGACTATGAGCTACCATGACAAAAATATGAACTCACATGGATGTGGAATTTTTGACCTACCGTAACAAAACACAAGTACTAATGACATATCCTGCTACTGACACACCATAAATAGTTTTGAACAGAGTAAAAACAGTTACCATAATGCATGCATTCTTGCAATACCTCTTTTAAAATTCAGTTTGTGCAACAATTCTGAAGCCAACAGTTAGGACATTAGATAATTCAATTTATGGACAGGAGATAAGATTGTTTTCCAAAAAACGTTCTAAATTAATTAAATCTTGATGAGCGCTAACCAATGCTGTATGTGAGGGTTTAGCACAAAAAATCTTAACTTTAAAAAAAAATCTTCTAATGTTAAATCATTGAACCATATTCTGTCGGATTTACTAACAGTTTTTGCTTGATAGCTTGATATCGAGTTTTGAAAACGCCTCAGAGTAAATGATTGGTTGGCAAAACTTGGGATTTCAATGGAAATCTGTATTGAGGCATTGGTTTTAAGTGAAACTTAGATACAAAATACATTACCACTGATGGAAATTGAGAACACAATCTGCTACATGCAGTGGCCATAACTAATTCCTATTAATTTGATAACAAAGAATAATAATGATCATGAACTCTTTCGTTAGCAATGTGAATGAGAAATGCTATTCCTCAACAATTCCATTTACCTATTCCTATCATTTCCAGTATGGATCTCCCCTGTTCCATAGAGAAAGTGAAGTCAGTGTGAATCAACCATACCCAGTGGCACTGTTCCCAGACCTTTTCTGTGGACCTCACTCCACATGCATCGTACTTTCATCCCTAGGTGCCAGTAGAAAAACTTGCAGAAAGTTAATGTAAGCAGAGACTGTAATCACTCTGCCACCAATCTTCAGCTATCAGGGAAAAAACCCATATGAATAAGTCCTAGAAGAAGCAGTAGCTATAGCTATGGGACATCTTGGCAATGAAACTGCACTGACTTCAAGGTGCTTAATGATAACATTTGTACATTCTTGAAGATCCCTGGGATTCAGCCAGTCTGAGAGCAGGACCACTGCCATTTCCTTGGAGAACTAAGGGTGAGGGTGAGGAGAAGGCAATCATATCCATCCTCCCAATGAAACAATTCAAGGAAAATTCTGAGAGGGAACTGTGATTTCAGTGAAACTGCACCCATATCCCCCTCTGTAATCAACCACAAGGCTTTCAGCTCCATAGCCATCACCTGTCTTGGGCAGAGATCCACATCTCACTCCTTCTTAATTAGGGTGCTAAAACTGCCCAGCTCCCTGTCTTACACTGTGATACCCTCAACAAGCCAGACACCCTAAAAGGCCAGCACGTGTAATTTGCTTTCTTTTTGAAGGTGCTGACCAGATCATTGTCCACAGATAGAAGTCACCACTCATCTCCTTCTAAGCAAGAACATTTATTCTTAAGGCAAAGAGCATTACAGAGAAGCATATTAAAACAACAAAGAAAATACATACTTGCTAGAAAGATTGCCAGAATTCACCCCCACATACAACTGGTAGGTTTTAGTCCTTCAAAACCCACAACTGGGTTTTCCCCATAATTATTTATTCTTCCAACTTAGATCCAGAAGTAGAACAAAGCCTGGACAGATCAACAATTTATACAGCTTGGTTCTTTTATCTTGGCCTTCTATAACAGGTTATCAGCAGACCATGGCCCTTTCTATAGGGAGTAGATTCAAAAGGATGGATTTTTGCATAATGGGAGATGTGGAAGTTGCATTAGTCATTCTTTAGGGATTACCCAGGGAATCCACTTAACTCTTGTTGTCTCCACAAGTCCATACTTATCTGGCACAATTCAGAATGTGAATGCCTTTAAACTTCCCAGGTCTCACATCCGTCACTTCTGTAATAAGTTGAGGGTCTGCAACATAAAATCAGCAGGCCTGAAATCTAGTGAGCAAGACTTTGGCTCAGTGGAACTGCAAGCAGGAAAGAGGTTTGGCTAACAAGAAATAGTATAAGCCAGGTCAAGCATAAAGAATGCCAAAAGTTACCAAGCACAGGTACCAGGCACAGGCTGTAAGCACATTCCAGAGGGGTCGTAACAGAACGCCTCGCTGAGAAACATTTTGGTACCACCCGCCTCCCCACAAATAATGTACATATGGCCTAGGTTCAGGACTGGGTCAAAGTTGACAGCATGATGAATAGTAAGTAAACCCCACTTCTGTGAGGTAAGGGGCAGTAACCAGGTAATAGAGGGTGGCAACCTGATATGTCAGGAGTGATGTGTAACTTGTTTGTACCTGTGTATAAATGTGCACCCCAAAGGGTGATCACCGGCTGACCATGGTGGGGTTGGGGGACTGGAAATCCAGAGTTCTTAGTGGGTGTTAGTTCATTGCCATGGCTTACATAAGGTGTAGTGGCACAGGACAAATCTGTTTGCTGACAACTATTATTGTATGTCATTTGGCAATAAACCTGCTTGGGTGATTTCAATCCTTATCTGATTTGTGGTCTCTGGGGAGTATGTCATGTTAACTAATTGCACATGATTATCGCACTAGACAGGGGAGCAAACACATGCATGCACTCAGCAGAAAGTTTATCATCATTGACGAAGTAGAGGACCTGTCAGGAACCCATTGGGATCACCCCAAATCCTGATTGACGATAACTTCTATTATGGCAAAAATGTAGTATTTTAGTATCAGTGTATAAATGTAAATTTGATGTATAATGATTTGCTTATGAGATCTGTATGCTTCTATTTCACCTTTTTTCTCATGATTAGACAACATCTGCATTGTAAACTAAGTTGTGTCTTCTAGTAACTATGTAATCCTTATCTGGAATGCTTTGTAAATTGCTTGGTGTGAGTGGAGGATGTGTGTAAGTGTGAAAGCCATCACAGATGCCCAGATGGTCAAGAAGAAGTGGGAACCTTGAAGATAACCAGGAAACATCCATTGTGTCTGAGGATGAATTAAATTAGCCAAATTGACGAACCCTGGAGACAGGCAGAACCCCCCAAAAGTGAGACACAAACAAGAGATAAGGATGGGAAGCCTGACAATAACCATCAATGGATAACTGTGGAAAACTCAGAGATTAACACCTTTTAAGGATGAATGATTGCAACATGACACTGCAAAACCCATAGACTCAAATGGGAGCTTACATAAATGAGAAGGGAGGCTCTTGCCATTTGACTCTGGGTTTGATCCTCCAAGGCAAGCCTCAAAGGAGTCTCGAATCGTGATCAAAAGACCCTGATTGAAAGACCCCGACCCTTGCCTGGCTAGTAAGACTGACTTGAGCCATGACAGACTGGTAACTATACATCATCTGCATCTGTATGTGTGGGCTTATGTTTATGAAGCATATGCTAGCTGCTTTCATACTGTAGTCTTAATAAATGTAGCATCTTGCCTTTTCCCCTAAAAAGATCCCGTGTGCTTCTTAAAAGCATAACACTATCCCCTAGGGAAGTTACATACAATTTTGGCTCACCTTAATACATAAAATTAATAAAATAAGAACTTCCAAAGGTGCTGAAGGAAATTGCCATATCAGCCACAGGAACATCAAAAAGTCTTCCTCCCTTTGGAGTTTCCCCCTACAAAAAATGGGGGGGGGGGAGGGAGTTGTTTTGTTTTTCGCAAACCAAACAGGGGATGCTAAAAACATTTTCCACTCTGGGTAACAACACACCTTGCACTGACCATGTAGGCCAAGACTGTTAGCTTCTTTCTTCTTTTAATCGCCATTGGTCCTGATGCTGTTAGTCCTTCCTGACCTGAGTAGTTCCAATGCCTTTAAGGAGGTTACCTAAGAACAACTTATATAAGCGTTTGCTGTATTAGAGCCATTGTCCAGAACTGCCAGTCAGAAATTTACAAACACAAGGGACCCCTTCCTTCCATGAATTTTTCTCAGACCATTTCATTGTGGGGACAGAGTTTGAGGTCCATGAAGAACAAACCTCAGAGCCCATATTCTCTCTCTCTCTCTCTTTGTCCCAAGCCATCCATCCCAAAGTCCTGGAAAGCTCCTCAGCTTGTCCAGTCATTGGGAATCTATGATCTTCTTTACAAAAGGCAGATATAAATAAAGCCATTCAACAAAACACTGTATTTATAACAACTTGGGAACTGTTACAGATAGGCTTTCCCTGCCTTGACTTCAGTCTGGGTGAAATCCACCCAAGTGCAGAGCGCCAGTAGAAAGCCTATGACCACCTACGTCACACCACACATCCTTTGACATATATCAATGTTGTATTGCCATAACTCTATTGATTTCAATTAATTTACTTCTGATATGCTCCAGTGTAAATGGGAGCAGAATGTAAACATTCTTCCAAGTTAACAGTATGCCTCCTCAGCCTTTCTGCACTAATTAAGCAAAATATTGGTTGACTCAGGAACTCACCATGTCTGTGTCTGAAACAGGTCCAAAGCTGGTTACATAGATGTTAGTGAAGACTTCTGTTATACTGTCTGATAATAGAAGAGAGAAATAAACAAATTTTTAGCATTGACATTTTCTGTATTCTGCACACAAAGCGACGTGAAACATTCTGAACTAGATTCTGCTCTCAGTCATACTGTTGTAAATATGGAGTAATTCATTAGAATTACTCTGTTGTTACACTGGTGTTAATAGAAGAAAACTTGGCCCCTAGAGGGCTTCACTTACAGCAAATATAAACATCATTCCTATTTTCACAGCCAGCAAAAATAATTACAATGCCTGGAATTTAATAAGATGCCACAATTCTAAACATAAAACACCTTTGTTGCAGAGCTATTATTCCTAGTGTTGCCGATCATGGCTGTTAAAAGCTTTCTAATTCAAGGCTATATTTTTCAGACTGAACAACTTTTTTCAAAGCCTAAGAAAATGTTTACAATATAATTATCAATGTGCTAAAAATAACTGTGCCCCAGCATCATACATTTTAATTGTTTTAAGTGACAAGTGTTTAAACATAATAGTCCCTTCCCACTCTGTATTCACCATGCTGCTGAACAGTTGTAGCTCTGTTAGAACTGGAAAGAATGTCCTCCTAATGATTATAGTTGGACAGCCATGATACCAGTAAATTGAATATTGTGCTATAGGGAAAAATAATTGCTGAATTTTCTATCTTCTTTTTTCAATTAGGTGCAAAACTGAATGATACACACTAACAGAGATGGCCCACACCAGCAGAAAATTTCCCACCGCAGTTTCCAACTACCATTTAATTATCAGCCACCTAAAATACTGAATATTCTGCCTTTCAGCAATTTTTTAGCTGAAAAAGAAAAAGAAAAGTACTTACCAGCTAAGTGTGATTTGACAGTGAGCATACTATGTCCTTTTCTAAAAAGAACATTGCACCTTGTAATTGCTCTTTGCTATATCTTGACCTTCATATTTGATCAAAACACAAACAGGAAATTCATGTTTTTTATTCTTGATTAAAAGCTGTTCTGAAAACAATCTTTTGACCAAGATGTTGTACGAATTTTTCATACCGTTGTGAATATTATAACGTAGGCCTAGCATTACAAGCCCAAAAGGAAGACTGGCATAGATTAGTTTCTTATATAATCAATGTTTTCCTTTCAAAGAGCAGTGTAATTGAACACGCTAGTGTTCATGTGCGCCACTTCCCTATACTGAATAAAATTTGATGTGCTCAATTGTTTATATAGGCTTCATATGCTAATATTCCCTTTTATTTTTAATAACAGCTAAGAGCAAGACTGTGACAGTTATAAACCAGTGTATTTTGGGAATGGTGTAGAGACACATCCCCACAGCAGGGATTTTGCTGGTGCAACCCTTTCTGGACTGCCCTGGAGCATGGAGGAAATGCATCTCTCTGTTGCTGCTTATGATGAAACGGTTACCAACGAGTCCTAAAAGGAGCTGTTGAAAGGTGGCAAAAAATGTTTTTTGCATCTTGTTCCTCACACACTTAACAGGGCCACTCAATCTTATAGTGAGGGCCTTTGCTTTTGGAGTCAGGCAACCTAAATTCTATCCCCACTTCTATCATGAAGTTCCAAGTGTTCATGCTTAGTAGCCAAAGTTCCTAGGTAGTTATATCAGACTTCTGCTGTGCTATGTGCTGTACCCACACATGACAAAGAGACTGCAATTGCAGTGTAAGATAAGGGACAACATAATATGTTGGTGTGCATTAATGTTCTTAGTATTTGGCTCGGAATAAGCATAGCTTTGACTGCAATAACATCTGGAAACCACAAGCATGGTTCAGAAACACAGTGATAAAATATTGTTTGTCAGAAAATCTTAAAATGAAGATAATTCTCTCCAAAATGGGCACCTGTTACAGGCTGAGAGGAAATGAAAAATGACAAGACTGAATCTCTCTCCGGGGCACCAAAACAGTGCTACAGAGATTAACTGTGAAATCTGGCTTGCACTATTCCAAAAAACACACAACCCTAATTATAATTCTATTTTAAAAGGTGTTAATGCATCACTGACAATCAAGCTTTCCACAGGCAGAAAGCCAAATCTAATCTCAGCTACACTGGTGTAATTTGGAGTAACACCACTGCAGGCAAAGGAATCACATGGAAGTTAGTTACTCCAGTATAACACATTTCAATCTGATCCATAACAGTAGACCCATGATAGGGAACTCAACACTGTCTTATTTTTTACAATAGATCTATATTATGATGTATTATTTGACAATATATACTACAAACTGGAATTTCATTATTGGTTTTGCATATAGTAAACTACAATGCATACAGTTTTCAAACTTGACTTCAGTTTTACATCTCAGTGAGAGCAAATCAATCCTAAATGTTAAGAATATAAACACACAAGTAGGGTTAAACTCCTCTTCCTCCTACTGAAAAACAGAAAGTGGACACACAATGGTGAGGAAGATCAAAGATGCAACATCAAATGGCTGAAAAGCTGTCATAACTATCTGGAGATTCCTTTAGCTGGCCCTAAATTATCTCCTTTAGAGTCCCCATCCTAGGGGTAAACCAAGAATCTAGCAGAGAGAAAAAAGACAAGTACTACAGTTCAGCTGCTAGAACTTTATATCAGCCACTGCATTTAGAGCGGTACTTAGGTCAGGACCAAGTTTGAAAATGTTGATCTGTATGTACAAAACATGACAAAGGTCACAGAGGGAGTCTGAATCCAGAGTTGGGATTAGTCCCTTGCTTAAGCAACTTGACCATGTTACCTCCTGAGCTGGCCTTCTTTCTGGCCTCGAGTCATACAGCGTGCTTGCTGGTAAGCAGAAGAGCTGACTCAGTTGAAAGTAGCTAGTAGGAAACCTGCAGTGGCCTTAGTGCTATCAAAGGCAGCCTGAATAGTGCTTTCCTTTTCAGCTATGAAATTGATCTGGAAACTTCCCATTCCCTCTTCCCCAAATGAAAGAACCTATGCCATAGTTTTACATGGACCACAAAGCCATGCTCAGATTAGCTGTGTGGGCAGGATTTATGAACAACCTGTGGCCTTTAAGAAAAAACATATTGTTTTAACAAACCTAAATACCCCAACATTTCATAATAGAACAGAATGTCTAAAATATGTAAATGTACAATTTTAATGCTGGGCATGCAACAATTTCTCTTTATTTTACAAAGTTTATTTTGTATGTGCAATAAATAGTACCCTGGAGAATGCTGCAATGTTGTAATTTGATAGAAGAGCTGTTATGGCATTAAAAAGTGAAAATGAAGCACTGCTTATTAATTATGTCAACATAAAATGAAAAAGAAGGTCAAGTTTAAAGTGCTGCAGGAGCCTTACGACAGGATTCCCAAGCCTGGGTGAAAAAGCTGTCAAAACCCTGATGTTATTTTAATTATTTTTGATTAAAATATATTCTTTAACTAAAATTGACATTGTTCTGACATTGTAATATGGTCTCCACAGACGTGCTGGGTAATTTTGCCCAAAGATACTGAAATTGTGATTCATAATACAATCCAGGAGCTGCACAAGTGAAACAGCCAGAGCTTTAATCCATCAAACACTGTTCCAACTCAACATTCTCTCCTTAGCTGACAAGCTTGTTAGTACAGCTGAAAGTGCCAGCTCAAGACACTTAAGGGCTGGGGGTGAGATAATTGGGAGCTCCAGGAGTGGAGGGAGGAAAGGGAATGTAAATATTTCAGTGCATATTTTGCTTCAGTGGTTACGGACACCATACCTGTCCAATTATTCAGCATTTTCTACTACTATCCACTGTCACCAGTTATAATAGAACACTTTACAACACTTTAAAACCACATATAGGTATTTAAGTAAAGATGTACATAGGGATTTCAGTTTGTAAACTGAAGATGGGTTTTGTGAGAAGAGGAAACAGATTCATTTCCCCCACTGCGGACTAACTGAGAAGTTTTCTTAAGGGAATCTATATATAAAAGTACCCATATATATTCTATTTGACTGGACTCCACTTAATCACTCCTGTCCACCTCATCTATAGATGTGCTTAATAAAAAGCTATTTAAATACAATTTCCAGTTCCAAAAAGGTAGCCACAGAACAAAGCTACTTGACGGCAATTGTGACAGTCCCGCCTTCCATGCCTATGAAATTGGCTTATGAATATAAATATGCATAACTTGGAGATGCTTTGGACAAATACCTCATGTGATCTATCAATTTTAATGTTGCAGTCTGCGGGATCTGCATATATCTTATTCTGGTGCATGTATCATTCTTATATGCAACATTAGAAATATGAAGTATGAGATTGTTTATGGTTTTAAATGTGCTTATGAGAGCACCAATGGTGCTCCAGAAGCCTTACCGTGCATCTATACTTCAGGGCTTAACTCGAAATAAGCTACACAAATTGAGCTGTGTCAATTGCATAGTTTATTTCGAAATAGGGAGTGTCTACACAGCACTTATTTCAAAATAGAGCACTCTTCCTCTGAATTCCCTTATTTATCGTACAATGAGGGTTACAGGAGTTGGAGTAAGAAGTCCTCCAGCTTGACAGTATTTTGACACTATTTCAAAATAACTGCCTGCTGTGTAGACGCGGACTAAGTTATTTCGGAATAGCGCTAGTTATTTCGAAATAGTGTTGCAGTGTAGACGTACCCTTAATGATTGGGTGATCAACTTAATGACTTGTAAGCAGCCTTGTTTGTCCTTTAAATCTAAGCAGTGGTTGGTCCTAGGAAGACATGTGACCATACCATCTTGTACTGGGATACCAGTTTGACCAGATAATTTTCCATGGAAGGGGGGATGAAAACAAAAAATTCCTGCACAAGAAAAAGTCTATTTAAGCAATGAGAAGCCATCAGTCCCTTTATATTTGGCCTGCATGATACACCCAAAAGGAGAGCTGGGGACCTAGGTGAAGTAAAAAGAGTTTCTGACCTGAAGATGATGGCTAAAACAAGACCACCTTTTAGAATCAGAGTAAGTTTGCAATAAGCTTTAGTGTATTAAAATTAGCTATGCGTTCGCCCTTCATTTTAATTCTGTAACTCACTTTGATAGGTCTGTTTTCACTTGCAACCACTTAAATCCTACTGTTTATAGTTAATAAAAATACTCTTCTGTACTATCAAGCCCAGTGTAAATAATTGTTACCTTGGGGGAACAATCAGCATGCATATCCTCCTTTCTTTGATAAAGGGGGCTTACATGAATGAGCTTTCATTGTATAAAACTCTTACACAGAGAAATATGGATTTATCTGGGGTTTTAATCCATTTAGAGGGTTGGTTTTCTGGGTGCTGTGCCCTAGAACTTTATTCTCCTAGAGCTGAGTGGTTCGGTGGCTGCATTGTTCTTAGGGGGACAGTTACCCCAGCTCTGTACTTTGTCTGGGGAAGACCAAAGGATCTGGCCCAGAAAGACAGGGTGGTGGGGAGCCCCAGAGAACAAGAAGGAGAGTGTCCGTGGCATAACCAGCACACTGGGGAATAGCGCCAAGGGGTCTTCCACCATAGCCATATTATAGCTTTAACTGATGCCATCGTAAAGCAACTATCATGCCTGATTCTGATCTCACACCAAAGTAAATCATGATATTGAAGTTCATGAACTTACACTGACAGAAACCTGGAAAAAGCCTGAAGAAAACCAATTTCACTGTTTCTTTAGAATAGAAGTAGAGAGGGTCTGATCCAACTTCCACTGAAATAAGCAGCAAAATGCACTTTGACTTCAGTGGGAATATGACTGAGACAAAAAATTGTAAGTTGTTCTTTATAACTTCTGAAGTGTAAGCATACCAAGTTATGCAAACCAAAAAGGATGACTCTGAAGGAATGGATAGTTTTTATAATTTCATAGTCTTAATAAATAGCAATATAGGTTGAACCTCCCTGGTCTGGCACCCTCAGGACCTGACCAATCTGGGACAAGGAAAGTCTGGGAGGGGGAGCGCCAGCCTCCCTGCTGGGTTCCTCTCCTCAGCCACCCGAGCTGCTCTCTCCAGCCTCCCAGCCCCGCAAGCTGTGGCAGCCCTGCCAGAGTGCCTGGCAGGCCCCACTGCCCTGCTGGAGCTCCTGGCAGCCCCATCGGCCTTGCCACAGCCACGCCGGAGCTCTTGGCAGCCCTACCGGAGTTCCTGGGACCCCTGCCAGCTTCACGACAGCCCCGCTGGAGCTCCCAGAAACCGCGTTGCTGGCTTTCCTGCCCCACCTGCTGCAGGCTCTGGTGCCCCATGGGCTCTACTGGCCCCACCTTCAGAGCCATAGCAACCTCTACTGCTGGAGCTCTCTTGCTGTGCAACATCCATGGTCCGTCGCTGGACCACAGAGGTTCAACATATTACAATTTTAGCCTTATGTAAAAACCCAAAGAAGCTATGTTGGCTATTTGAACAGAAGATGGCACCCATCACCAATAGGATAAAGACAGAGGTCGCTCTGTCACAAGTAACTTGGTCACAAGTAACCAGCAAAAATGGAGATTCCTTAAGACCAGCCGCAAAATAGTCCTGGACTACAAATTTCCAGTGATGCAGACCAGAAAAATATTGGAGTCCAGAAAACAAAGAACCTGCATAGTATAATTATATATTTGTATACAGGAACACAGACAGTTCCACAGATTAGATCGCTGTAATAATCTAATCTGACCTCCTATATAAAACAGCATAGAACTTCAGATAAATAATTCCTAGAGCATAACTTTGAGAAAAACATCCAATCTTGACGTAAAAGTTCCCAGTGATAAAGAATCCACTGTGACTCTTAGTAAATTTTTGGTAAACAAAGAGATTATTAAAGGGTGGCTTGATCACTGAGCAGTGCTTTTTTTGTGACAGTACTGTCTGGTACGCAGTACCAGTGCATCTAGATGCAGTACCAGGACCTCCAGTCAGAGCTCAACAACTTTTCTCCTGGAGTACTGGCACCCTTTTTTTTTTAACAAAAAAAGCACTGTCACTGAGTGTAAATATCTATATAGGCAATAAATATGTGATAATAGGCTCTTCAATCTTGCAAACAAGGGTGTAACACAAACCAATGGCTGGAATTGAAGAGAGACAAATTCTGAATGAAAATAGGGCATAAACTGTAACCAGTAAGGACAAATTAATCATTGGAACATTTCACCAAGGATCATGACAGATTCTCTATCACAGGCAATTTTTAAATCAAGTTTAGATGTTAGTTTCTATAAATCTCTTTTCTAGGCATTATTTAGGGGAAGTTCTATGGCCTGTGTTATACAAGAGTCCAAAATAGATCATCTTAAGGCCTTAGAATCTATGGATTGATGAATCCATTACAATAGCTGACAAAAATTGAGACCCTTCACGTAAACATTGTCTTCCTTGCTTTTCTATTTTGTTCTTGTTTACTGTCACAGATAATATGTTGCAATCCTATTTACTGTAATGAAATAAAGTTAAATTATAGACAGTCCAGTAGTTAGAATAATACACCGATACTCAGAAGATATGGGTGCTATTCTTGGCTCTGCCAGCAACTTTCAAAGCCACCTTAAGAAAGTTACTTAGTCTCTCTATGTCTCTGTTCCCAGCTGAAATAGCACTTCCCAACCTCGCATGGATGTTGTGAGGATAAATACACCAAACACTCACTTGTGCACACACTGTGGCAAAGGGGGCCATATAAGTATTTAAAATAGATAATGTACTTCACTGTCTATGATTTTTTTTGTATTAACCAATGCAAAAACTGATAAGAGATGCATACTGAACAAGTGAATAAGTTACTTGGGAAATAAAAACATCAGAACGGCAATACTGGGTTAGACCAAAGGTCCATCTAGCCCAGTATCCTGTCTGCCGACAGTGGCCAATACCAGATGCCCCAGAGGGAGGGATCACAACAGGCAATCATCACATGATCCATCTACTGACATCCATTCCCAGACAAACTGAGGCTAGGGACACCATTCCTACCCATTCTGGCTAATAGCCATTGATGGACCTAACCTCCATGAATCTATCTAGCTCTTTTTTGAACCCCGTTAAAGTCCTAGTCTTCCCCACATCCTCTGGCAAGGAGTTCCATGGGTTGACTGAGATGAGTGAAGAAAAATCTCCTTTTGTTTGTTTTAAACCTGCTGCTTATTAATTTAATTTGGTGACCCCTAGTTCTTATACTGTGGGAAATATTTTTTCCTTATTCACTTTTTCCATACCAGTCATGATTTTATAGACCTCTATCATATCCCCCCTTAGTCTCCTCTTTTCTAAGCTGAAAATTCGAAGTCTTTTTAAGCTCTCTGCATATGGGACCCATTCCAAACCCCTGATGATAAACATGGGCAGCATTTAGAATAGCTTGCTCTTTTGCCATAATTAAGATGGCAAGAGACCACCCTGGCTTACCCAGGAGATCTTCAATGATCTGAAATGCAAAAAAGAGAGTCCTACAAAAAGAGGAAAGTTGGGCAAATTACAAAGGATCAATATAAACAAACACTACAAGCATGTAGCCCAAAATTAGAAAGATCAGGGAACAAAATGAGATTAAACTGGGTAGAGACATAAAAAGAATAAGAAAATATTCTACAAACACATAGAAGCAAGAGAAAGACCAAAAGACAGGGTGGGTCTATTACTCAAGGAAGAGGGAAGACAATAAAAGAAAATGTGGAAATGGCAGAAATGCTCAACAACTTTTTGTGTTTCAGTTTTCACTAAAAAATTTGGTCATCTAATGTAGTAAACACCATGAAAATGAGGTAGGTTCTGAGGCTAACATAGTGAAAGAACAAATAAAAACATTACTCAGACAAGTTATATGTCTTCAGATCACCAGGGCTTAATTAAATACATCCTAGAATACTCACAGAGCAGACTGAGGAGGTAGCATTTATCTTGAAAAAGTCATGAAAGACTAGAGAGATTCCAGTGGACTAGGAAAAAGTAGATATATGGCTAATCTATTAAAAGGGGAATAAGGACAACCTGGGGAACTACAGACCACTCATCTTAACTTCTGTACCTTGAAAGATAATGGAGCAAATAATCAAACAATCAACTGAAACTCCTAGAAGATAATAAAATTATATGTAACAGTCAGCGTAGATTGTCAGGTACAAATCATATCAAATCAACCTAATATCTTTCTTTGATAGGGTAACAAACTTTGTGGATGGCAGAGTGGTAAATATGGCATTAGCAAACCTTTAGTAAAGCTTTTCACACTACCTTGTGTGACCTTTTCATAAACATAGGGAAATACAACTACTAGCTAGCCTTTTATGTTGTCTAGTTTGGACTCACTTGCATGGGCACTGAGCCTCATCTATCCACAGGGAGCAGCTACCCTAAGGGTGTGTCTAGCACCCAGCCAGCAAACCCTGAACCTGGCACAGCATGAGCCAGCCACCCGCTGCCACCCAGCCCTCCGCCTCTTCCCAGGACCTGGCTGGCGGCTCCCAGGAGCCTGCCCAGGGCTGCAAGAGGCGGGCTCCTGCCTGGTCTAGTGCGGAGATCGTGGACCTCATCGAGGTTTGGGGGGAGGCCTCCAACGTCCACGATCTCCGCACTAGGCACAGGAATGCGGCCGTCTAGGGCAGGATAGCTGCCAGCCTGGCCACCAAAGAACACATGCGAACCCAGGAGCAGGTTTGAATGAAAATCAAGTTGGTCCAGTGAGACCCCCAACCCCGAGCCCTGAGCTTAGAACATAAGAACATAAGAATGGCCATACTGGGTCAGACCAAAGGTCCATCTAGCCCAGTAGCCTGTCTGCCGACAGCAGCCAGCACCAGGTACCCCGGACGGGATGGACCGAAGACAATGACCAAGCAATTTGTCTCGTGCCATCCATCTCCAGCCTTCCACAAACAGAGGCCAGGGACACCATTCCTACCCCCTGGCTAATAGCACTCCATAGACCCAACCTCCATGAATTTATCTAACTTCTCTTTAAACTCTGTTATAGTTCTAGCCTTCACAGCTTCCTGTGGCAAGGAGTTCCACAGGTTGACTATGTGCTGTGTGAAGAAGAACTTTTGCTTATTAGTTTTAAACCCGCTGCCCATTAATTTCATTTGGTGTCCTCTAGTCCTTATATTATGGGAACTAATGAAGAACTTTTCTTTATTCACCCTCTCCACACCACTCATGATTTTATATACCTCTATCATATCCCCCCTCAGTCTCCTCTTTTCTAAGCTGAAAAGTCCCAGTCTCTTTAGCCTCTCTTCATATGGGATCTGTTCCAAACCCCTAATCATTTTAGTTGCCCTTTTCTGAACCCTTTCCAAGGCCAAAATGTCTTTTTTGAGGTGAGGAGACCACATCTGTACACAGTACTGAAGATATGGCGTACCACAGTTTTATACTTCCCCTCCTCCTTCTTCCCTGGCTTCCCCTTCCAGCTCCCTCCTCCCAGGTTTCCTCCCCTCCCCACCATCTCTCTTCCTCTCTCCCACCTCCTTTTCCCAGTCTCCCCAGAGGTTAATCCTCCCCACATTTTGTTAAATAAAGAGAGTTTCTATTTTTGAACACACGTGTCCTTTATTTTTACATCAGGAAGGGGCTAGGGAGGGTAAGTGGAAGGAGGTGAGGGAGGAATGGGGCACGAGCCCCCGATGGGGAGGACTGGGGTGGCTCTGCGGGCTCCTCAGGGTGGAAGCTCTCCTGTAGGGCCTCCTGGATCCTGACAGCCCCCCGATTGACCCCCCCGGATGGCAGCCTGCTGCAAGTGCAGCCGGGCTGATGGCCAAGTGCTGTGATGTGCCGAGTGTGGGCACTCAGGGCACTCCAAGACAGGACTGCTTTGCTGTCCCTCATCGAGTTAGACAAGCAAGCGGGGAACCCTGAGAACTGTCTGTCCGGGGTGGGAGTCGGGTCCCTTTAAGCACAGCCCTCGGCTAGCCTGAGGCAGCAGCTCCACACTCTAAGTCCTAACCTGATGCCCTGCCGGCACTGGTTCCGGCCAGCCTTAACTTCGGTTCAGGGTCCACTCAATGTGGACATGCTATTTCGAATTAGCAAAACGCTAATTCGAATTAGTTTTTGGGTCTAGATGCACTAATTCGAATTAGCTTATTTCGAATTAACTAATTCAAATTAAGTTAGTTCGAATGAGTGCTGCAGTGTAGACGTACCCATAAATAGACTCCAGAAATACAACCTAGATGGAGCTATCGCTAGTGCATAACTGGCTGGAAAACCAGACTGAGAAAGTAGTTACCAGCGATTCATAGTCAGGCTGGAAGGCACATTGGCAGAGATCAGTTCTGGGTCTGGTATAGAGAGTACACTTAAAGTCTGTGGATGATACCAAGTGGGAGAAGTAAGATTAAGATTCAATCTGGACAAACTGGATAAATGGTCTGAAGTAAACAGAACAAAATCCAATAAAAACAAATGCAAGTGCTTCATCTAGGAAGGGGCAATCAGTTACACACATACAAAATTGGAAATGATCCCTAGGAGGGAGTACTGCAGAAAGGGATTTGGGGGTCATAGTGGACCACAAGCTAAATATGAATAAACAGGGTAAAACTGTTGAAAAAAAGAGCAAACATCAATCTGGAAATAATTAGCTAAAGTGTTGCAAGCAAGATACCAAAAGTAATTCTTTCATTGTACTCTGCACTGAATAGACCTCAAATGGAGTTCTGTGTCCAGTTCTGGGTGCCGCATTTCAGGAAAGATGGGAACAAACTGGAGAAAGTTCAGAGAAGAGCAACAAAATGATTAAAGATATAGAAAATATGACCTATGAGGAGAGACTGAAAAAATGGGTTTATTTAGTCTGCAGGTGTCTGCAATGGGGCAGGATAACAGTTTTCAAGTATATAAAAAGTTATTATAAGGAACAAGGAGAAAAACGTGGTCTTGCTAAACTTTGAGTCTAGAACAAGCAACAAGGGGCTTAAATTGCAAAAAGGGAGATTTAGGTAGGAAGTTTTTCCTAATGTCCAATCTGTTGGGGTGGTTAATCACTGGATTAAATTGCCTAGGGAAGTTGTGGAATCTTTGCCATTGGAAGTTTTTAAGAACAGATTAGACAAACACATGTCAGAAATGGTCTAGATAGAACAGTCCTATCTTCAATGCAGGGAACTGACTAACATGACCTCTGGAGGTCTCTTTCTTGTCTACACTTCTATGATTCTCTATCCTGAAGATGAAACTAATTAGCTCTCTATAAAGCTAACTTTTAACTGAAATGGATTTGTTAAAAGAAAGATAAAATATTCCCCACACGTTCGTAATAAAATCCAGGCATCTTATCTACACACATGCTGCAAAAGCCAAACAAACAAACAAAAAAACCCCCAAAACCCAGGGAATATCCAGTTACATAAAAAAATCTTGTTCTAAAATACAATTAAAGAACATAAAGATTAACTATTGAGTTGGGTTCTGTTTTGCTTGTTTCTTTTCAGTTAGTTGGAGGTTATGTAAAAAAAGTGCACTGGAGATTTAAAATTGGAAGCTGAAAGATTAAAGTTTGGCTCTAAAATGTCTGATTGTATTGAGATAAAGGCTGAGGTAAAGCTTACTTATTGATGTGAAAAAAGGTATTTGTCAGTGTGCCAAAATTATGTCAACCAAACTAAAAAAGCAAGCCTTTTAGTATTCAGCCTCCCCTATCGAGCTATTACAGCTTCCCCATGATTCAAAGCGCTTGCATATTATAACCAGTCTGAGTTATTAATGGAACTATTATAATGTTCAGATCACTAGGTGGACATGTTGTAAAACTAAAAGAGGATAAAAAGTCAAAGGGCTTCTATCCAAAATATGAGTGTGTGTGCTGGGGTGGCATCATAGAATACTCTGCTGAGACAGAGCTGGGGACAGATTGATGTAGGCCAGTTTGCATCAATGCTGTTTGACTAACAAAGACAACAAAATATCCATTCCCATCCTGTTATGCAGTGTTCTGTCCCAGGATATTAGAGAAACAAGTTGGCTGACATAATGAAACAATTTCTATTAGTGAGACAGTTGTTGAATCTTACAGAGCACTTTTTTCAAGTCTGAGAAACATACTCAGTGTATCACAGCTAAATACAAGGTTGAACCGATTGTATTTAGCTGTGACACTTTAATATGTTTCCCAGATCTGAAGAAGAGCTCTGTGTAAATTTGAAAGTCTCTCTCACTAATAGTAGTTGGTTCAAAACAATATTTTACCTCCCTCACCTTGCCTGTCATTCCCAGGCTGGGGTGTTTTCCTCAGATTCCTATTCTTTTCAGGATTACTTGGAAGGACAACATAATGCACACCCAGGGAATATATATACTGGAAATACATCACCATTCATCTTAGAAATTATTATACAAAATTATCTGATTTTTAATGCTTAAATCCTGAGATTTGCCAGTCAGACGCACCCTTGTCTCTGCAGCAGCTTTTCTTTGAGCACACTTATGGTTTAACACCTCAGTAGTTTGTGCAAAGATGTCATATTCCCTGATCAGCAAATTTGAATCTTTGCACCTCAGGACTGATTCTGCTTCTGCTGTTCCCACCAAACACATCCACCAAAGAAGCAATATCATATGAAAAGGTATTTAAATAATCTATGCCCATATAACATTTTGCTACAAAGTAATGAAATGGACCCATCAGACATTGCTTTCCTTATCTTTCTGAAGGGCTGTGGGTACCTGTTTCTTCCCCTGACTGTAGACTAACTCTCAGAGAAAAGTGCTATGTTTGCATGTTCCTCCCTAATTATTACTGGATTAAAAGGACATCTGATGCAGAGTTTCAGAATGCTTCTGGACTCATCAGTGCAATTGGCCCTCTAAACAGAAGCAGTACCCAGAAGTGTGTTTTCCCCATCTTCATAAGACTAACGCCTCTTCTTTCCAGATGCAGACCAAATCTTCTTCACCTTTAGGCTGGACTGAAGCAATATGGTCTGACTTCATTGACTGAGAATTTCAGGCGGAAGCTTCAGCCAGTCCCATGTACAGTAAGGTAACAACTGACAAAAGAATATCACCCCTAGTGGTGACTGGTACTTTGGTCTTCTGCACTTGCTACCTATTCAATTCCAGATTGGCTTCAAGCTCCTGATACTTCTCTTAAGTCTATCAATAGGTTGAGGCCTATCTCTCTTTCAGTATGTCTTCCTGGCAGAGTTAACTAGTCTCTCACTCAGCTATTGCACCCAATCTCCCTCCTGTCCCAACACAAAACCCTATCATCCAAATTTAGCATTGCTTTCAAGCCAGGCTAGCTACCACAACTGAGACTAGAGACTATTTGCTATTTTCACTGAGATGGATAAGCCACCTATTTTGCAGTGAAAGACACAGGCTAAAATCATGCAAGTGCTGACAGTCCATTTCTCTCCACATGCCCAACATGCCAGTCAAGATCTCCCACAATTCACTGGGAAAGAATCTGAATGGCTCAGCTTAGT
This sequence comes from Rafetus swinhoei, assembly GCA_019425775.1. Classification (NCBI taxonomy): domain Eukaryota; kingdom Metazoa; phylum Chordata; order Testudines; family Trionychidae; genus Rafetus; species Rafetus swinhoei. Next base: position 48,431,299 of record CM033449.1, read on the forward strand.
GCAGCACAAAGAACCACGTGTATGCCCTTTCAAGTCCTAGTGACACACATGGGTGGGCACACAACCAAGCAGAACATAGTAACTTGGGTCTGGCTTTGCAGTGTGGCTGTTCACAGTTGGACTAGGCTGACCCAGGAGCTCAGACCTAAGCGTCCATCACACAAGTTAACTATGCAATGAAGGGTAATTCAGAGCCTATTGGTATCAGCAGAAAAGACTCCATCAATGGGCTTTGGACGACGTCCTTAGAAAACAACCTTTTAATCTCTCCTCCTCTCTTTCTGATTCACTATGACATGTACAATCAACTGAGCTGTTGCATTTGATGGAGCCCAGAAAGAAACTCTGGGAAGCCAAAGGCCATGCTTGCTCTGTGACAGACCCTCACATGTCACCAGAAGTCAGCATGAGCCCAAGTCTTCTACCTTTATGTTTCTGCACAGACCTTCCATGAATAAAATATTTTTAAAATGGCTGAAAGTCTCACCTGGAGACAATGTGTGAACATTTATTTATGAATGTGCTGTAAATGCTGTAGACTATGTTTCAGACAGACTACTGTACCACAGTGATGGGCAAATTAAAAATGCACACAGAGCTTTATTTTCCCTACTTAACTCAGTATTTTAAATACAGAAACTACTGATACCAGCTTAGAAAAACTCATTGTCTTCATTAAATATACCTTTTGTGACAGTGAGGCACTGATAATATACTGCTGCAATGGGAGGCTCAAAAATGTTAGTTTTGTTATAATCAGAAATGCTGTAAGGCATGACAAAGCAGAATTTCAGTAGAGGATGTTGAGGCAGAGCAATTACAGAAACCTCAACAAAACCTGAGATCCTTTGAATCTATTTATCAACCTGACAGTAGGTCCTCTGTCACGGAAGGTGAAAGAACTATTAAACACAGAAAATTAATCTTTATCCAGAGTATTCTAATAAGTATACTTGCAAAAAAGTTAGTGTAGACTGTTTGTAGCAAGCCAATTGTTGTTAATAACTTAGTAACTATAATTCTGTGTTTGTGTTTGAAATCTATTGATATTTTCTCTTTTACAAATTTTACTATTAGGGCTATTGATTAATCACAGCTAACACAAAACAATTGCAGTTAACACAAAACAAATTACTGTGTTTTTTAAATGAGAGTTATTCATGAACCTATGTTTTGAGCCTCTTCACTTAACATACTTTATTGCTTAGTGAACATTGGCACAATTCCCCTGTTTTTCTCTCATGATCTAGAGTGATTAAATATTAGAAAAATGTTAATGGAGGAAAGAAAAAAAAGTTCAGATCTCCTGAATGGGATGTTTATTTTTAAAAAAATTTCTGGATGGTCCTCTGATTAAAAAATGGTTATTTGTAGCTGAATCCCAATAGCATCAAGATACTTCAAGTCTGCAATGGCACCCATATGATAAATGTACTTTTGTCTTCAGTTCTTGTGCTACAGATAACCCATCGGCATGAAATGAATACTGCCCAATACAACCAAGTACACTTACAGAGTATCAGGATCGCTATGAGCTGATGGATCAAAGTATTTTTATGAGGTGAATTGAAAATGAAAAATATTATTTCTTTTATCTCTTTTACAATGCAAATATTTCTAATAAAAATAATATAAAGTGAGCACTGTATACTTTGTTTTGTGTTGTAACTGAAATCAAGATATTTGAAAAAAATATTAAAAAACATCCAAAAATATTTAATAAATTTCAAATGGTAGTCTATTGTTTAAAAGTGCAATTAAAACTGCAATTAATAGCAATTTGAGTTAATCATGGAAGTTAACTGAGATTAATGGACACTCTCGATAAACATGTAACACTTTTACTTAGTGTTTTTACATACCACAAATGGACTTGAATGAGTATGAGGCACACATCATTTTGCCTAAAGAAGTGCCAAATTCAGACCGCTGACATATGCACATAACTGTTTAATTTCAATAGAAATTGCACGTGTGTAGCTAATGCCAAAAATTGATCCAGAGAATAAAGAATATCTTTTCCTAGAATATTTTGTGGTCCATATTGCATATCATATTGCAAATACGACAGTGCTGATTTGGGGCATATTTTACTAATACCTGCTTTAAGCACAAAAGTGTCTGAAACCTGCAGCATGCAAGAGAAGAATTCACATTCTAGAGCTCACTTTTGCAAAGCATTAATGGAACCACCTGCATGAGTGAAGGTTAGCAGGATCAGGTCCTACCAACAAATCCACATTTTCAGAAACCTGGTTCAAATATTTTGGGGAGTAAATAAAATTTTCCTTTCCCTGTTGATTAGTTCCATGTGTGTATCAAACTGAAAAGATGACATATTTAAAAATGCATGTGAAGTTTATCTTTGTGGCACTGCTATATTTGTCCGATGAAATTAGAAAGACAAGGTGGGTGATGCTATATCTTTTGTTGCCTCACCTTTCATTGGTGAAAGAGCGAAGCTGTTGAGCTTGCAGTTGCAGAGATCTTCAGAAATACTCCAAGTATACTTCAAAGCTTCTCTCATTCGCCAACAGAAGCTAGTCCAATAAAAGATATTCCTCATGCACCCAGTTGCAGCAAGATTTATTTTGTTATGTTAAAGCTCTCCAAGTCTTATAATTAAAAACAATTAGATGATTTACTATTTTAATTCATTGTCTGTCGTTCTGATTTAATAGATTAGTGTATTACAAAACAACACAGCAGCTTAACAAATATATCTTCCATAGCTGCTTTTGAGACTAACTCATCATTAGAATCCATTAATGTCACAATTTTTTTAAAAAAATGCATAAACCATCATGATCCAGCTGATTATATTAACTGTTTCATTTGCAGTTTTCAGATGAGTATTTCAGATGAGCATCATCCTTAATTTGTCACCTGTTTATCCACTGACCTTGTTTCGGTTTCTCTGCTGTGCCTAAATCACCTCGCACCATTTACTGACTTAAATGAGAACAAATTTTCCCATACAGGTGATTTGTTACTCAAATAACATCATGAACAAACCACTGATTGGGATCTTTGAGTGCTATCATAGCATATATAACCAACTACAATAATTAACTGTGGCCTTTTATTTTATTTACAGTAACCTTTGTAATGTGGTGTTACAGGTTGAACCTCTCTTAACCAGGACGCTCTGATCCAGTAACATCCCTGGTTGGGAAGGACCACAGATATTCCAGGACCAGAGAGTCCCATTCAGAGCTGGTGGCTGGGAGTCCTGCAGCGGGGCTGGAACCCTGTAGCAAGGCTGCCCTGTGGCAGCAAAACCAGGAGCCCAGAAGCAGGACTGCTGCCTGGTGGCAACACTGCATGAGATTCGGGGGGCTGGGAGGCAGTGGGACTGGAGCCCAGCAGTGGGGTTGCCTCCCAGCAGAAGAACTGCCCAGCAAGAACAGACAGTAGGGTTGCCCGACAGTGGGGCTGCCTGGCAGCACAATCAGAAGCCCAGCAACCCCACTGCTGCCCAGCTGCCCAGTGTGACTAGGAGGGAGCAGGGCTACCCCGCAGGGCCGGGATCCTGACTGTGGGCTGCCTGGCGGTGGGGCCAGGAACCTGGGAGTAGGGCTGCCTGGCAGCACAGCAAAGAGCCCAGCAGCTCAGTGCTGCCTAGCAGAGCTGAGGCAGCGGGGCTACCCAGTGGGCTGAAGCCCAAGTGGTGCTGCCACCCAACAGTGCAACTGGACCCCAGCAGGGGGGCTGCCCTGCAGGGCCAGGAGCCTGACAGTAGAGCTGTGCATTCCATGGCAGGCCTGCCACAGTGGGGCCAGGAGGCCTGTGCCTGGAGGGGCTGGCAGCAGAGGGAAGCTGGCTAGGAGGCTAGCAGTGAGGCCATGGATGGGAGGGATGGTGGCAGCGGGTGCCCAGAAATGACCCTCATCCGGGACCGGTCAGATCCTGAGGGTGCCGGATCAGGGAGGTTCAACCTGCACAACACTGTGGGTTCGGCTCTGGTGGCTACAGTTTTGAATTTAACAGGGTGAAAGTCACCTCTGCTAGGAACACATCATAACAAGCAAGGCTAGGCACCACATATACATACACCAGTACAAGATCTATCTGTTTTAGAAGTTTTATTAAAGTTACAATTAAATAGTTACAATTACCCAAGCATATAAAAATTCTACAGAGACCTTTGTGCAAGTTAGAAATATAGTTATACTCATATCCTTAATATTAGTGTTGGGGTCTGATGGGTCTCTCCTGGTTTGATTAATAGTGGAGGGATGGTTCCTGCTGGAGTATTGCATAGGGAGCTCAATTTTCCCATTCTGGATATCCCCTTTGTATAATGAGCTTGCCTATACCTACATTCTATGCATCTCCAAAAAGGTGTCAATTCTGTTTTCTCTTATTGATCTGTGTCTCCTGGAAACTTCAGGGAACCCAATTTTCTATAGGTTGTGTAAATTCCCTTTATTCTCATTAGCATTGGCACATGGTTATGGCACCTCACAGAGACTGATATGCCTTCACAGTATTATAATGAACTAATATTAATCTTCTGGGTAATTTTTTGCAGTATTGCCATTTAGTATGTCTTTTTCCATAATCTTGGGGCACCGGGTTATTTTCTCAGCACTTTTGTCATCATTTCTTTTCTCCAAGGCCTAAAAAAATTGCTAAGCTAAAGACTTGCAGGATTTAACCTACAAGCTCTTACATATCAGCTTGTTTTAGTCCTGTCTAGAACACAGGTCAGTATTTGGAGAAACTGTCTTATACTTTTATAATCTGACAAATTAACTAATTGACATTCGATTAATAGGCTGTAACATAATCATAACATCAATAAATTAATAATGAACTAAATTTATTGGCCACATAACACAAACAAAATGTTTTGCAAAACGTCTGAAACTCCTACACACAATATAAATTACACTTACAATGGCCTTCTGCACCACCCTCTAGCTGTAAATACTGAGTGCACTGCTTTAGTGTGTCGGGAGGGAATCATTTGGTAAAGAGGGTGATGAAGTGATGGCATCCCTCCCACATAGCATCACTGGAACGTAAACAGGAGCTTTAAACAGAAGCAGCAGAATTGCCACAGATCACCCCTCCAGATTGTACCTCCCTAAACCGGGACGCTCTAATCTGGCAACATCTGTGGTCCAGCAGAACCACTGATGTTCCCTGATGTTTGAAAGCCCAGGGTCAGGGAGATCTGGTGGCATGGCCAGAAGCCAGGCAGAGGTACTGGTGTCCAGCCACCCCAGCCAGGGCTGGCAGCAAAACCAGCTGGATGAAGGGGGAACCGGGGCCAGAAGCAGAGCCAGCAGCAGGGAGCTGCGCTGGGCTGGGGTGCCTCCCATAGCCCGGCAAATTTCCTCATTCAGGCCCAATCAGGTCCCAAAGGTGCCAGACCAGGGAGGTCCATCTGTACTAGCAACAGCATTATATTGGCTAGGGATGTGAATGCGTAACTGGTTATGTGATAAGCATCACCCTTAATGAGTGATGCTTACTGGGTACAGATTAACTGGTACCCGGAGCAGCCCCATAGGGGCTGGGAACAGAAGTGACTGCCCTGCACGTGGGGAAGCCAGGAGCAGAAGCCGTCCCATCCCCCCATGCTTAGGGCTAACGGCAGTGGAAGCCAGCAGCCCCAAGCACAGGGCACAGGAAGGGCAGCAGCAGAAGATTGGCTGCACAGGATCCTGCTTAATTGATTAACCTGATGTTTAACCAGTTAACTGATTAACTGGGATTTAACATCCCTAATATTGGTATGAATGGAAGATGAGTGCAGAGGTTGTGCTGGGGAAGGGGTAGAACCCATCCTCTCATGCCCAGCCTGGAAGCCTCCCTGTGATTTTTCTGCTTATCCAACCCCAGATCTGATCAACTGATTTGTCTAATGAAATCTAATGGACAAAAACCCCACAAATACAATAGATACACCCAAAACCTGACCACAGCAAGGAATTTCACTGCATATGATTCTTCCCCTGTAGGGAGGATGAAAGAACAAACATAAGACAGATATTAGTCACGTTGCTTAGTGAATTACTGGAAGGTACTCCGATATTAGAGTTACAAGTGTACTATCAGAAAATACATAGAACAGAATAGAAAGCTGTGCATGAGAGATGGTATATGGGAAGGGGCAAAGGCAACAATGGAACTGGTGTGCTTGGGACAGAGAGATCACAATGAGATGAAATTGGAGTAAAAGATAAAGATGGAGTCAGGGGCAAAGTTGTGATATATGGGAGATTTCAGATGAAGTGGAGCGAATGCTGGAATCTGGGATGAAGGGGAAAGGGGGATATTTTCTGGAAGGATAAGAGATTATATGGATTTTTGGGAAAAGATTGATTTTTTAAAGAGGAGAGAGAGGAAATTTTATGAAGGGGAGGAGAGAAATAATTTGCCTCAGAAGATACTTGTGAAGGGCAGGTTTGGGAGTGTTTGGTTTTGGTCTGTGTAGTGTGAAGAACAGGATTTGTTGTTTGATTTTTGTTTGTTTTTGTACTTCAAAGAGCCTACCGAAGCCTTTTTTTCAAAGTGCTAATATTCCCTTTTTCAAACGCCATTGGACCCCTACTGCCACTACCAACTTGTTACTCCTACCTGTAGTATCACATATTAGTTCCTTAGGAGAATGGTTCTGTGAAGTATGACGCATCCCCTGGCAGATGCTGAGGCAACTTTATTGGGAACTGGGGGGACTCAACGCTTCATAGTATCCCATGTTATTGTGGGTGCTGGACATAATATACTACTTGACCTGCTAGTCTAGCCCTAATTTCTTCACAATAATACCAAGTCCTAGGCAAGGACTATCCAAGAGAACAGGTTATCTGTCCTCTAAAATTTCTAAGCTCTTTCAAATTCACTCCAGTTCTTCCATCTTGTCATTGGTATACTAATTATGAATTATTTTCTCCTTCCTTCAGGTACTTTCCTCTTTTCACTTAAATATATGTTCTTTGTTCACTTTTAAGGACTGATGTTGTCAAATTTATTATAGTTTCACCTGTCACAGATTAGAATCTGCAGCTATCTTCTGCTCCCTACACTTATAAATCAGAACTGTCCCAGAATAAAATTAGTCCAAGTGAGAAAATAAACAGATCCTGCATTTGTTCTTTAAAACTACATTTAGAAACCATTGCTGGCACTACCATTGTTGTTTGTTATCTGTGTTATGGTCATGCCAAAAAGCACCAGTTATAGGCCAGGGCCCCATTAAACCAGGAACTATACAAACAGAATAAAAAGATGGCCCTGGAAACAGCTTTTATTTATGGGAAGCTAAATTAAAATAAACCTGTATCTTTACATTTTTCATACAAATACCTGTTTTTGTGCAAGCACACAAAACTGAACATGTAGGATATGCCCACTTTATCCTAAAGCATACTCCCAGCTAGTTGCTCCCATAGAAGAGGATCCAAATCAATAAATAATTTTGGAGGAAAAAGTCCATATATGACTTTTGATCCCCATTAACTAAATTGATTTCTGCTGATGTGAAAGTACATAAACCTTTGGATGTTACTAGTGGTCATTTTTTTTCTTAAGTCCTTTTGAGGTAGATTCTGGAAATACTTTCAAGGACAGAATTCAAAATATCATTCATGGAAGACAAATTGTAAAAAAATAACACCCAGATTTAGGGTGATCATATTTTCCTATGCCCAATACAGGACACCAAGAGGGGGGCTGTCAGCATTTGGGGCTTTAGCCCCACAGTGTATGCGGGGAGTAAGCCACCAGCATCCAGGGCTTCAACCCTGCAGTGGGGGGTGGAGAGTGAGGGGAGCCACCAGTGCTTGGGGCTCCTGCCCCACAGTGGAGGGTGGGAGGAAATGGGATGGGGCAGTACCCAGCAGTGGGAGCAACAGAGAAAAGGGAACAGAGCTTCAGCCAGCAGTGGGAGTGACAGAGAAAGGGGTTTCTGCCTTGGGGGGACACCAGCAGTTGGGGCTTCAGCCCCATATTCTGGAAAGGCTGTCAGACTTCCCCCCTTCTTTAGGGTGCACAGGCAGGGAAGGCACTATTACTACCTGGTTTCTTTCTATGTTTCTCCCTTGGCACTGTGCCTGACTCCAAACACCACGTGCTGGTGCCTGCTTTACTGCCAGCCACATATAGGAGGGGGCGGCGGCGGCGGCTGCTGCTGCTGCTGCACTGAGTGGGGATCTCAAGGACCAGCAGGGGGCGTGCAAATACAGAACATTTTGCCCCATTTTTTAAAAAAAAGTCGGAATGCCTAGAAGACATCTTAAATACAGGGCAGTCCAGGTAAAAATGGTATGGATTGTCACCTTATCCAGATGTATCCATGTTTTCCTACTCCGACTTAGTCTGAATGGATCTTTGCCAAAATCTCTTTAATTGCTTTTAGATGCTTATATCAAAAATATAAAAGAAAACTTCTGCATGTTAGAATAGTGGGCTTTACCAATAAATACAATCAAAAGTAGACACTCCTAAAATATATTCATGGTTTGGGTCAAAATGTATTATCTTATTTTCATGCAAAAATATTACCAATGACATATATTTATGTATTTATTGTTTGAAAGAAACATCTACAGTAACCCTGATGTCCCAACAGAAGATTATAAGGCACTATGAAGATTAATCAAACAACATATTTTAGAAGAGGTATTCTGGCCCACTTTTGTACCTGCAACCAAAGAATGTCATGCAAAACTAAGGAGAAAGGGTATAAAGTGACTTTAATCCTCCATTCTGTCAGGCTCAATCCTGTGGCTACTCCATGGTAGCCTATTTTACAGGAACACATTTATAACAGCCTGAGAGCTGTCTTAACTTCTGCCTACTCCCTACTGCCTATGGCCCCAAGGGACATTGCATTGTTCTCCATCCTATGGCTCCACCCTCTTTGCTGGTTGTATGGAAGACCAGAGCTAAATAAGTTTCCACAGTAGTTGTACACCCAATTTGAGGACCCCTGTTACTAAGATGGGCCTTCAGTGACCAAGATTGTGAGTTTTGCAACAGTTTTGCACCAACAATACAACACAAAGCTGCTTTAACACCCTGCCTTAACCTTCAGAACTGAAACAGATGCACACATAATTTTTTAAAAATCAACTCATGTAGTATACACGCACACACACACACACACACACACACACACACACAATATATATCAAGTCTATCGAGACTAGGAGTCTCTAAACTTCTCCCAGAATTTAGGAACAGAGGTTCAAACAGACTCTCAGTTAGCTAGAGATTACACAAACCATTTGACAGAACTTATTAGAAAATTTTTTTTATGTTGTATTTTATTTTTTAGTAATCAGTTAAAATATTTAGTGCAAAACTAATATTACCAATTTTGATATTAAGCACAAAGGTATTAATTTTTATTGATCTCCAAATTCCCTGAGTATAGCAGAGAAAATTCAGCTGACACTTTTGGAAATGCATCAGATAATCAACAATTAACTGGTGCATTGGGTTTTCCTTTCAAAATGCTTCAAAGGAATCTATATCAGGTGTTTGATAGTTATATCTTAGTATAAGGTAGGCCAGGTTCTGATCTATGCTATACTAATGTAATCTATTACACAAAAATAAATACTTTAATGACTTAATTTGAGTTGCTTCAGATTCAGTCAGTGTATCAGGGATCAGCATCTAGTCCAAGTAATTAAAAATTATTCCAGTTTAACACCTATGCAAAACGGACCTAACTGGTGCCAAACCAGAGAATTTGCTGGACTACAAGTGATTAATATTGTCTAGCAGCATTACCAACACTTCCACTGCTTACTGGGCTCTTAGAAGACATTTAGGGGTAAATTAGAGCTAAATAACAGCACTGAACACTGGGAGCCAGGACTGCTGGCTGTAAACTAACTTTATAGCATCACAGGAAACATGGTCATACCCAGGCCAAGTGGACTTCCAGCTACCTAAAATCATGCCAGACCAGAGAGTCCTGTACTAGAGAGGTTCAACCTGTAGTATACCTGAAGACACAATTAGATCCTACCAACATCTACCTAGCATGCAATTTAAAAGAAAATTTCAATAACCAGTGTTTTCAAATTTTTGCCATAGGTAACCATTTTAAAACGACAAAGAAAGAAGAGGCTACACAATTTTTATAATATGCAATTCTGCCGAAATAGTACCTTGCCTGTAAAAGGCAGTGTGAGATATATAATATCCAAGGCCAGGCTTTTGATATATAACTGAACAAAACTGAAGTTTTGTTAAATTATCAATATTATTGCAGAATTCAGACTAAAATCATCGTATAACATGAATGGTTCAATATGCATGGCTCACTTTCATTTCACATATGTTCTGCATTGGTTAATGGCATGTATGTCAATTATAAACATACATATGTGTGCATTCCTGTGATCCTAATCCCTTTATTTTCATGCTCACAAAGCATGCATTAATTACCTGAGAAGTTTAGGAACTTTCTTCTTAAAGATATTTATGAAGATATATTTTCAAAATGTTAAGTACATCAAAAAGTTAAAAATAGTTGCATTCTTTAAATTCGTGCTTTTAATAGCATAAACATTTAATTCCAATGTTCTCTAGGTAAGGCTCCATATGCAAATCAAATGCTGTTTTAATTAATTAGCATGTTCCTCTTTGCATACAGGCACAGAATTTTTCCATTACTTTTCCACTAAAAAGATTTTTTAAAGAGCTACAAATTAAATTCAATTTTCTGATAAGTTATTTCTGCACATCATCTGTATGGCCATCTGTTCTTACTACATCAAAATGATTAAGAAAGGATCAATAATTCTGCCAAGAAACAGTATATCCTTTTAAGCAATTGCTATACATGTAAATCTATTTATTGTACTATGCTTCTCATTTTATCGATATCAACATATATAGCCCTTTAAAATATAAAATAAAGTTATTTGCAAATGTCTACTGAAGGAAGACCAGGACTGGAAGTAAAATGTATAATGAAAGAGCTATAGGTAGCTTGTGCCATTTTATGCTGGTCATACATTAACCAAGGCTTTCCAAACTGAAACAGCAGGAGAGCTACCAGTCAGGACAAAAGAGTCTTTCCACTGATTTCAAGAGGAGCTGAAACAAGTCTTTTGCCTGAGGCCTACTTCCAAATAAATGAATGGGAGTGGAAATGGGCTCTCAGGAAGTTTTTCCTTGCCCATACTATGAATGGCTTTAGCCAGTTGTAACAGCTTCACACTTGAACCCTGAACTTACCAAAATGTCAAACAAAACAAGAACAGAACCACAAAATATCAAGAGCAAGATATTTCATCATTCTTTATATACTATGGAGGACTAAGCATATATCACTACTTGTAGCCAAGGAAAATTCTTCAAAATTTGCCACTCAGATAATATGCTTCAATGGAATACAGTTTTAAAATTAAAATGCAAATAAGATAAACAGACATTTTGAAAATCACATATAGCCAGGACACAACAGCCCCTCAACTCCTCCCTCCAAGCTTTCTATTATTTGGACACCTGAAAATAAGAAGGAGGGATAAGATGCCTAGCATTGTGATCTTTAGAAGCTAAATCCTGATCCTAAAACAAGTGTCACACAACCATACGTACATGCATATGTGTGCATTGCCACCAATATTACATGACTACATGTATGTATTCATAAACTCACTGAATTCCAAGGGATCCTAGTTCACCCAAGTTTTGCATGGGCATTCATAATCGTTTGGGTTGTGCAAAGGAATGAAACAGCCAACCAATATGTGCCTTAGAGATCTCAGAGTAAAAGCAACTAATGCCAAAGGAGTTGTATCTATATGGAAGAAGATGACTTTATTTACAACCTATTTCAGTTTTATAACCACCAGACTTTTTTCTTTTTAAAAAAGGTTAATATATAAATAGTTACTACTAGTAAAAAGATTTTATTTCCGTTATACCTTTATTGTTCCATTATTTTTGTCAATCAGATAAATATGGATTCATAAATGATTTAGCAGCAGTATTACATCATTGGGAAAGAGTTCCTAAAGGAAAAAATATATTTGTTTAAACAAATCATGCAACATAGAACCTGATTTTATTTTTTTGAAATCAAGTTTTAATGTTTTGTTACCTCCTAATCCAGGTCTAAGACGATTATCATAACCATCCAAAAGTCTGTCTAGTATTCTTGTAAAGATAGTGATGTTATTCTTAGCTTCATCTTCTAGGGAGTCAGCCAGCACTGATCTAAAACAACATTTTACATTTTACACACTAAAATATATGGTTAGTTGCATACTGAATGTTATCATTTAGCATTGAATTTGTCAGTTGCTGCCCTCTAATCCTCTCCATTATCCTAATCATGCCACCCTTTTCTTATAAAAATGTCAAGTCAGGAGTAGGGATATAATAGTGAAGTCGATTAACCGATGAGCAAAAGCTTATAGGTTAATGCATTTCCCCTGCCCCTTGCCAGCAAATTTTTTAGCAGGCTGGCCAGCAGCCTGGCACAGTCCTGGTTTGTGCTGGGTCCAGGACCTACTGCCGCTGCAGCTCTGCATTTGAAGTGTATTAGTAGCCAGCTGGGCAGTCAGCCTGGCTCAGTTCCAGCTCATGCTGGGTCCAGGAGCTCAGACTCCCCCGCCCCCCATCCCAGACAATGCCTGCTGCCACCCAGTGCTGCTTCCTCTGTATCAGAGGCCACAGTGCAGCAGGCAGCCAATCTGCGAGGGGAGCTGGTTTTTAAACAGGCTTCCCTCACAGACCAGCTCCTGCCTGGCACCCTGCACTGCTACCTCTTATACAGAGGCAGCAGCACAGGGTAGCAGGGGGCTCCCTGCGAGTGGAGCCAGAGTGCACTTGCTGCCAGCCCCAACCCCAGGGACTACAGAATAGTTGACTAACTGATAAGAATTCATGAGGTTAACCAACTATTCAATTAACCGATATTGAACATCTCTAATCAGGAGTATTCTGAAACATGAAAAATATGTGTTGTTTAGTATAACTGTATGCACATACACTAATTATACATTAAATACATTAAACAAATGGTTTGAAAACATGATTCTAAGTACTAACAGCCCATATTAAAATACAATAAATATTGTTCCCTATGAGCTCAATTGAAAATGTGGCTGTTCAAGTACAGAACCACAAAAATGCCACGTGCTTCCATAGATCATTTACTCAGGGACTGATGTCCTTTCTTATGATACAAAACTATCTCCTTAGAGCTATTGGTCTACTCCCCTCTCTCCCCCCCCCCCCCCCACACACACATACACTATGTCTTCAACAGATACTTTGGATATGCCTCCACCAAATGGCCATATAATGTACGCAAGCAGAAGTACTGACATGAAGGAAAACTCCACTGATCATGCTCAGGGGAGTCCTCTGATGTCAGTACATAGTGGGCGGGCACAATGAGCAAGCAAGCAGGGCAAGAGCTGTGAACAGCCTAAGACCTATTGTGGGTTTCAAATTGTATTTAGAAACAATTCTTGTCTTTCAAATAACAAGAGTACTTCCCTATGTTTTGCATGATCCAACCATACCTTGTAAAAGTTAGTATGAAACTATAAATTAATTTAAGTGTGTCACAGACTTCCTTGGTGAAGAAAGAGACCTAGTTCTCTCCATTGATCAGCTCTTCTTGGAAAACAGCAATGAATCCAATGAAATGTGATTCTGCTGTCCAGTCAAGAATGGTGCTGAACATATTGCCTGGGTGTGAAACCCTATCCATGGTTTTGTATACCTTTAGTCTGTTCTCCTATATAGAGTCTTCATATTTCAATGCTCTTGTGTAACCCAATTGTAAGCATCATTTATGTGAAATAAATGTTATCAGAACACCATCTTAATTTAATACCAGGTTAAAGCATTAGGGCAGTAAAATGGCATGTGTTAGATACATTACTAGTTTAAACTATTTTTCAAAAATCTGCACATATTTTTGTCTTTCAGATTTCTTATTTTGTGTGTGTGCTTATCTTCTGCAATGGCAGTGCTGATCAAGGAATTTTGGTTGAACAATATGTACTATGTAAAATTAAAACATTTTGTCTTATAGCAAAAGCAATTAGGTAACATCTTTACATTTATGACAAAACGACCTAAATATTAACAAAGAAAGGATTTTCCTTTCACCCTACAATTAACATCATGGAGGAAGTATTTAAATGTAAATTATTGCAGTCCGTGGTTTCCAAGATACTACCCTTATAATCAAGCATAATCAGTTCATTTACAACCCAAATGCCAAAATGTCACATGTAAATTTCTACACAGAGCTTTTAATCTTACTATTGCTGTTTTTCTTTGCTTAATTTTTAATAGCATGAATATCTGCCTTTTATATTACTCTTGTTAAAACATGATAGTTTTTGAAGTCAAGATATGATTGAAGAACCCAGTTATAGCACTTTAGAATGCAATCATACAATGTTTATTCAAATGGAAGATCTTTAATTAAGCAAATTGTCTCTTTGATAGCAGTGGGATTACTCATGTGAGTAAAGGCTACAGGATTGGGTCCCTTATGACTTTAATACTGCACCATATTTAGGTAAGAGGTAAAATAGACATCCTATTTTTAGAAATTATCTAGTCACTGAAAGATAACCACCAGGTAACTGTACTAGACCAAAATAAAAGCAAGGATTTTCAGCCATATGGATCCCTATAATTTTGAATATCATATTATCCAGAAAACCTACTGCATTTACAATTGAAGCAAGTAAAATAAAGTTATACATGACAAATAATTGCACGTTTAGGGAGTGTAGGCAACATTAAATTAATTACATTTAAAAATTACTTTCTGGTATGTTGTCAGTTCAGAAATTGAGATCTCTAAACAACAATATAAAAAATTGATTGAGAAACCAGTCTATTATTTTATTATATGGTCTGTGAAGTTGTATGCTATCTCCACCTAGAGGTTTAAAGCTTAAAAATCATTTCTGGGGTCTGTTATGTTGACAAAAAAAAAGACAAACCTATACTAAAAATGCCAACATTATTGAGAAAGTGTAGTTTGATATTTGACTTCACAACAACCTATTACTTTGTCTATACCATTGTTCTATATGATTAGCTTATGATGTAAAATGGCAGTGACATACTAATTCCAATACATCTCTTACAACTCAGATGTTACAAAGAAAATATTTAAGGGTGTATTTTTTGTCTTTCAAGTGGTAGAATTAAAAATATCAAGTCATGCTTGTAGCAAATTGTTTAAGACAAATTAACTTTACTTTGTCCCTTGAACTCCTCCTGCCACTGATCTAGATTTGCCAAATGTTATATTAAAACAACTAATCAGGACTTTTTATGAAACATTGCCCCCTTCCAGTATGTATCACCCCTTACAGGAAAGGACTATGACAAATCAAAACACAATATGCCTTTCTGTTGAACAGCAATATGAAACGTATTGCTCACCTTGTTGGCACCCCCACCAATAAAACGAGAAGAACCAACTGCATATCATAGAGTGTCAATTTCCTCTTCATAGCTGCTGTTTTGCACAACCTAGCCATGCAAGAAAAATACAAATCCACTCAGACCTACAGTGAGTGTTCACCAAGGAATGCTTTCAACTTAACCAGAGGAAAAATATGTCACTTCAATGGGGAGGAAAAACCATTGGATTCCTACAGCACTTTCTTTTACTAGCAACTTATAGCTCCATCTTCTGCAAGGATTCTGTTTTGTACAAGCATGTAATGCATAATCAAAAGTGGCATGTGAGCAAATGCATCAGATGCTTCTCTTTTCTGTAATAGGAAGCTTCGACAAGACCTAACAAATAATCAGTTCGTAATCATTCACCGGTTCACTACAATATTCCGCAACCCACTCACCCCAAAATAATCATCATGCCCATTTCCAGAGGTTCAATGGCATGACTGTGAACCAACCGGCGGCGCAGCTGTTGGACAGCAGTTTAAAAAATAACAATGGCCATAGACTCACAGCAAAAAGAAAACGGGGGCAATCCCAGGGCAGTGCAAAGTTGCAAAAACGAGGAGCTTAGCTAGTGCAACACCGGGTGCGTGTCTCGCCTGAGGTTAAGGGAGGAGAGCCCGCCGCCCCCGTGCATCTCCCCGAAGCCACCCAGACTTTCCGGGGTTGGGGGCATGCCCAGCAGAGCGAGGCGGGGGGAGGCTTTAGGGTCCCTACCTGGAAGCAGCAGCAGGAGGCGCTCCGAGAAGGGGTGGGCGAGGGGGAGTCCCCCAGTGCGCTGATCTCCCGAGAGGAGGATGCCGAAGACAGGCAAACTTGGAGCCGAGCAGCCAGACTGCAGCGGCGCTGCGAGGAGGAGCCGCTCCGGAGTGCTGCGCGCGAGGCGGAGCAGAGCAGCAGCCGCGCTAGGCTGGGAAAGGGGCAGGAGGAGGCGAGCGAGCGAGCAAGCGTGCGCGCGCGCAGGTCGCAGGCACGCGCCCCCCTCAGCCCGGACTCCGGGGGAGGCAGAGGCGGGACCGCAGAGCTTGCCTCTCTGTCGGGCCGGCGCGAGCGCTGGGAGCCCGCGCGCTGCCGCAGCCTCCGCGCGCCCGTCAGCCCAGGGAATGCTTTGCTCCGGTGCCACCCAGCGCCAGGCACCCCACCCAGCGCGGGGCTCTTCCACGGAGTGGCAGGCAGCGCCCGGGGCAAAGCCCAAGCTCCCCCTCCCCCCCAACTCCTTTACAGCAGCCGCAGACCTCACTAGGGACTGGGGACACAGCACTGGGCTGCTGTGCACCCTCCCCCCAGCTCCCAGGGAGCGTCTCGGAGCAGCAGCAGCCCGGTGGGAGCCCTTTGCAGCTGCTCCCCTCGGGACATCCCTCTCGCTGATCTGGGCAGACAGGCTGCCGCAATCGCCCCCGCCACCAACTCGCACCCTGGCCCAGCGTATTCAAAGAAGTTTGCACTGAAGGGGGAGAAAGGGAGAGGCGCTGAAACGTTTCTTGCGTGGCCGCTGCACCAGCCCAACAGCAGCGAGCGCGACTGAGGCAAAATAGAGTGGGGAGGGAGATGGGGGTGTTTCCTTATTTAGCCTTTCACTTGTCAGCTCCATGTGCATCGAAGAGCATGTTATGTAGAGCTCAGCTGCAAAGCCCCCTCCACCCTCTTCTAAGGGGTTGTGTTTGATCTTCCTAGTTGGTATGCTCTGTTTTAGCTCGGATGATGACATGCAAACAGGCTGATTGCATGAAAGTGGTACCTTCTATTAAGGCATCTAATCTGAGATAAAACATGCAGACAAGGTCTACAGGAAACGAGAGGCATAGCTGCTCTCTAGGTGTGTTTAGAGTGCAACCCCTTGTGAAGATGCAAAGCGGGAAAGAGAGGAGCTGCGTGGTTAATTTTTCTTCACGACTGATGAATCATAAGTTATGATGATATGAGCATATTAAACATACAGGGACACGACCTCCCCTAATGACAATGCATGAGTAAACGTGAACGAATAAATGTGGTTAGATACTGATAAGACACAAAAAAACATTAGCTATGTCTATGCAAGAATAAGGAAGGAAGAAAAGGATCCCTTAAATGCTAAATAATATTTGCAGTGACCTTTTTAACCTCTTAATCACTACTTTCAAAGTAAGTGTTTAATGTGCTATAACCTAAACAAACAATTACTGGGTTTTGTCTGCTCTATTTCCCACCCTGGGTATCATTAATATTCTCTTCCCCACTTACCCATTGGCACAATCTAATTGATATTCAGAGAGATGAAAAGTCTGTCATTTAAACCCAGCTCAGTATACAGACAGCTGAAGAAACAAATCTCACCTTTCTATCCAGCTTGCATACTTGTCCTTGTCCTTTTATATCATGGTGTCTTCCTTCTAGCATAGAGTCTTTGTTTGATATTGACTGAACTACTGTTAATGGTTCTCTTTATTATTTTAGATTTTCTCACCTAAGTAGATCAGGCTTTGATAATTGAAGAACTAGATTTATTTTCAACATATCTGAAGAATGAAAATAAGGCTTACGTAAAAATATGAGGAAGAGCTAAACAGCATCATGCCCAACATTTGTGTCCTTACTTGGCATATCTCACTTAACTGGTTTTTCATCATGCCCTTCAAACTGCTAAGGCAAGACTCAAATGCTGTGACTGTATTCTGACATCACTAGTCTAGATGTTTATTATCTTTTATGGAACATCTTTTTACCCAGGTTTCACATTTACTTGGGAAGCTAGGAGTAAAAGATCAAATTTTATGTAAAAATTGTAAAGAATAATTTTTGAATAACCATAGTTGAAAAAACAGCTTTTTCTTTGCCAAAACAAGATTTTTTTCTACAAATTCTATTCCTAATACTTCAGACCTGTTTTTAATTTGTAAGCCTTTTACAAATCTAGAAAAAGATCTTTGACTAGTTATTTTCTAGACAATTTATGTGGGCCTTATATAGAGATCAAATAAAAGCAAGAATTACTAGCAACCAGTACCAATTTAAGACCAAAACTGTATTACAAATATATAAAAAAAACCTTTATTATGATCACTGTTACTCACCTCTATACACATTTTTAAACGTTGGTACTTCTTCAGTTATACAGAAGGCCTACTGCTAAAATCCAAGAAACTAAGAGGGAATTTCTAGTACAAACTTTTTAACTTAATTAGTTGGTAGACAAAACTAACCACAATCATCTATTCCAGGATATACAAATATGTAGTGGTGCCACAATGGTCAACTGAGTGTTTAGCATATGGAACAACTGCAAGATCTAACCATTAATTTACTGGTGACTCATCTTATGTCTTCTCTCATGTCCTGGCACACTTACCATCATTTATACATTGCTCTGTCCATAATTTCTCTCCCCTATTTGTTTCTTTTTCATCTGTATTTAAGGTTTTTTCTTTATTTATTTATTTTTTTCGTGTTACATAAGTTGTTTCCATTTTCTCTGTAGTCCTCTGCTCCCAAGTGGTGGACTCTGTACTTTCTCCCGTTAGCTTTCTTCTCGTGGTTCCTCTTCTTTTGCTGACTTCCTGTTGCTCTGATTGATAGATTTCTCACCATCAGTGATTCATTGGGCTACAGCTCAGCTGAACCAAAATGGCACAGGAAAATATATATATACTTTGGCTGCCAGGATGCTGTCTTCATCTTCCATAATTCTATGTTAGAACCAATGATCCCTCTAATTTTTTTCCATCCATGTGCAAAATAAATTTTGTTATGAGCACTGTGACATTTGCAATGTGCACCATCAATAGAAACACATGCTGCTGCTAATCAGATGAGCAATACCTGAATCTCTTTTGGGTGGCCACACAAATGTTCAGCTTACAGGGAACACTGGTTAGGGCATACCCTGGGAACAGGAGACAAGACTTCAAGGAGAGCAGTTACTTTACATATAGTTGTAAGAGCATGTTAACATTTCAGGACAAGGCACATGCGTTTTATACACTGCTGTTCCGCTTCTTTGCCCTATTCCTTCGCAGATTAGTTTACTGGGAAAAACTACCTTCCTCTGTTGATCAGCTTCTGTGCAAAGAAGCAACAACATATTCACACATTTCAGTCAGACTGATGTATTAATATTTATCTTTACTCTGCACAGACTTACATGTAATTTAGTTAGCTGATTCTCACCGCATTCTGAACTCAACTAGTCATTTTAGAACTCTGAGGAATGACAATCAAACCCAAGAATAAAAAAATATAGTGAACTGGAAATTTTGTAGTCAGTATTTCATTAAGTGGAAATGCAGGTCTGAGTTATTTGTTTAATCATTTGTTATTTTTAAAAGCCAAATTATTATATCTTTTATTCATATTGAGTAGTACCCTGCTTAACAAATAGTTCTGTTGACCTCAATGGAGCAAATTGTGGAGTCAATCACCACTCATTGTGAACCACTGTATCAGAATCTGACCTTAAATTATTATGTAAAAAAAAACAACTTTTGTTGAAAGTAATATCAAGATTTCTTTAGGTGAACGCCCCAATGACTCATGTATGAGGAGGGAAATGAATTCTTACTATTTATCTTGGGAAGAAAATCGCGGAGGTGTTCAGAAACAAGAGTTTTGGCAGTTGATCTTGATGTGGAAGGAATGGGTCTCTGAAGACTGTATTGGAACAAAGACTTTTCACAGTTATATGCACTTTCCCTCCTTCATTTAACCAGACACCTTCATTTAACCAAAACATTTAAAAGTAGCATCCCTCCTGGTGGGGTTGCATCAAGAAGTGGGAAAATTCTACAATTTGCAAAATGATTCTGTAGGGTATAATACAATGTTATCATTCACTATTATCTTTTCTAAGATTTTTCCATAAGGGATGCTGCCTAGCCAGTATCACGCCTCTATGTGAATGCTCCCTCTCCCCCAAATCATTAATCTCTAACCAAATCACTGTCCTCTAGTTTGTAGGGATTTATATACTTCCTCCATTTAAGTGCACTGCAGAGTAATGGAAATTCAATTCAACAGCTGGATGTTAATATCAACAGTTCTGTGACTTTTTCATGCACACATCATTGTACTCATATGGCCTCTAGTGCTGAAGTATCTGAGTACCTCGCCACTATCCTGTTGGTATGGAAGTACTATTATCCTCATTTTACTGTTGGAGAATGAGGCAAAGAGAAACTAATGACTTGATCCTATGAACATATTAAAGTCAAGGTGGAAAAAACTACCATTGATTTTAATGGTGCAGGATCAGGCCTTATGTGACTTGCTTTACGTCAAGCAGGAAGGTGTGACAGAGGAGAGAGTTGAAGACATCTCGGCTGTGTCTACATTGGCACCCTTTTTCGAAAAAGGGATGCTAATGAGACCAGTCGCAGCGGGATTTAAATATCCCCGCGGTATTTGCATTACATAACTGCGCTTTTTCCGGCTCGGGGCTTTGCGGAAAAAGCGCCAGTCTAGACGGGAATCTTGCGGAAATAACCCTTTTCCGCAAGATCTCTTATGCCTACTTGCAACTAGGAATAAGAGATCTTGCGGAAAAGGGTTTATTTTCCTCAAGATCCCCGTTTGACTGGCGCTTTTTCCGCAAAGCCCCGAGCCGAAAAAAGCGCAGCCATGTAATGAAATACCTGGGGATATTTAAATCCCGCGATTTGTAGTGCGACTGGTCTCATTAGCATCCCTTTTTCGAAAAAGGGTGCCAATGTAGACACAGCCCTCTTGAATCCCAAACTAGGCCCTAATCACCAGACTACGTTTCACGAGTTCACCCTGACCTAAACTTGTGTTTTAGATGCAGCATTAGGATTCTCAGTCTTTTTTGCCAAACAAACTGGCCTATACAATGTGAGCAAAAGAAAAATCACTCCACCACTCCACCTTCAGTAGATCCCTTATCCTACTTCAGCCTGTGTTGGCTGTCCAGTCGCTCCCAGGATGGGCGGAACTTGAACCCACCACCCTGCGCTTCCCAGGTTACGTCTAGACTGCCGCTTTTTTTTATTGTTTTTTCGGAAGAGGCTTTTCTGAAATTTGGCCCATCTACACGGGGCCAAATTTCAGAAAAACCTCCTCTTTCGAAAAAGCCCTTATTCCTCATAAAATGAGGAATACAGGGCTTCGGAAAGAGCATGTCTGCTCTTCCGAAAAAAATGTTGGAAGAGCAGACACGTTCCTTGGATGCGGCAGAGTTTTTCTGGGATTATTCCGGTATCCTGGAAAAACTTCATAGTCTAGACATAGCCCCGGGTGAATGGCCTATACAATGTGAGCAAATGAAAAGTCACTTTTAGCTATTAGTAGAAATGAGACTTATGTAATCTTTTTAGACTAGACTAGTTTCTTCTAGCAAAACAATCATAAAACAATGAATACTTTATCCAGTAGAGGGCAACACAACACACACACTAGCCAGTATATTGAAGCTAAGATCACCACAAATGTTTCTGCAAAAACAACAAAGAGTCCGTAGGCACTTACAGCTAGAAGATATCATAGATGACAATCCCTCAATCTCACAGACCTTGGGTGGCAGGCCATTCCTTACTTACAGACAACTCCCCCAACCTGAGACAAATACCACCAACTTCACACCCCCCAGCAGAAACACTAATCCAGGAAACTATCCCTGCAACAAAGCCCATTGCCAATTCTGTCCATACATCTACCCTAGTGACACCATCACAGGATCTAACCATATCAGCTATACCATCAAGGTTCATTCATATGCACATCTACTAATGTAATATTTGCCATCATGAACCAACAATGCCTGTCTGCCACAGAGCCGGCCCAACTTACGGGCTGACCTGGCTACCACCCGGGGTGCCCCATTGTAGGGGGTGCCGCGCGGGGCTGCCGGACTGGGCGGGGGCAGGGCCTCACGTGCGCCAGTGCCCCGGGGACGGCGCCGTGCTCCCAGGGCCGGGGGCGCACGAATGGCTCAGGCCAGCCGTGGTCTGCCATGTACATCGGAAAAACCGTTCTGTCTTTACACAAATGAATAAATGGACTCATATCAGACATTAAGAATTGCAACATACAAAAACCAGTCCAGGAGCACTTTAACTTCCCTGGACACACAGTTTCTGACTTGCAAGTTACCATTCTCAGGCAAAAAATTTCCAAAACAACTGCAAAGAGAAACTGCTGAGCTGGAATTCATATGCAAATTTAACATCCTGAAAAATGTTTAAATAGAAACATGGAGTAGTTCTCACATTACAATAGATAATTTCCTCTTCACGTGTTCTCACCTCATCACTGCTGGAGATGAGCCACATCCAATTTGATTTAATTAGCACTGATGTTACACTCCCATCTCTGTATCTCTTCCTTATTTTTCTTTTCTCTTCTGCATCTGGGAAAGTGACTTGTATCTCACAAAAGCTCATGCCCTAATACCCTAATAAATTTGTCAGTCTTTAAAGTGCCACCAGACCCCTTGTTGATTTTGCTGAAACAGACTAACATGGCTACCTCTCTGAAACCTATCATAAATGTTTCTGACTCCCATTCAGGAAAACTAAGTGCCAGTTCTGTAATGGAGGAGAGCAAAGAGGTGGCCTTGAGGTTTTCTCCGTCTACATATTGGATTATTTTTTACACCTGTATAGACTATGGCCAGAGGGAGGCAATTAGACAACTCACACAAAGCATGTTTAAGATAGAATACTAAGTGATGCGAGACTTTTATCCTCTATAAATGTTACAGAAAGCATACTTTTGAACTATTTTGAGGCTTTTAAATAATTTTTTTCAAAAGCAGTATTTTGGATTCAGTTTTTAATTTTCCTTTAGCCTAGAGAAAAGTTTTGTTGCTTTTCATCAAATATGTTCATTGATTTTAAATCTCAGATTTTGAGTCTCCAATCTAACATAGATATGGCCTCATTATCACAGGTGCTTTTAGCAGTTCGAAAAGTCAGGCCCACAACATTAAGCTAGACATTTCTCTCAGGGATAATTGTTTCTCTGAAAATATGGAAACATATTCAATTATGACTATGGAGTGAGTCAGAAAAGAGTTTGTTGATTTAGGCCTACCTGTGCTCTGTCCCTGTTCAGGAATACAAGAAAGGGAGAAGCAAAAAGAGCTTTTGCTGCTTTGTGCTGCCCTCAAAGTGACTAGACAAAAGGTAAGTCCTTGCCCTCAGGGATTGCAATGATTTTTTTGGATAGAGATGGGCAAAAAAAACCAGCAGCCCACAGGGTTAGTCCTGGACAGGCTGCCACTACAATGTTTACCTGTGCCTCCACAGGTATTGGAGGATCGCAGCTTTGGTTGGCTGCGAATCTCTGTTCATGGACATTCTGGGACGCCGCTTCCTGCTGCTCACATTGGCTATGAATTGTGATTCACAGCCAATGAGAGCTGTGATCCTCCGATACCTGCAGAAGCGCAGGTAAACTGGAGGTGGGGTCTGCCAGGGACTAACCCTGCGGACCGGATATGGCTCACAGGCTTGAATTTGCCCACCGCTGACTTAGGATCATCAGTGCCAACCTCTGCAGAAGGCCCATTTCCATTCTCAACTGGCCAGCACAGCAGACCAGCCATTGGAAGGAGTACACCCTACACTGGGGCAGGCAATAAAATGGCGGCAGTTCACCAGGATTAGCTCTTGGTGAGCCACCGCCACTATATATAACTGCACATCTGCAAGTACCGGCGATTGCAGCTCCCATTGCCTGCAAATCACAGTTCCCAGCCAATGGAAGCTGTGAGAAGTGGTACAAACCAGAACACCACTTCCTGCAGCTCACATTGGATGGGAACAGTGATCCACGGCCAATAGGAGCGGCAATCGCCCATACCTGTGGTTGCACAGGCAAATATAGTAGTGGCAGCCTGCAAGGCTAACCCTGGTGGACCGGATCTAATCTGTGGGCCATTATTCACCCACCTTTGCCCTACACTTTTCCTCACAGATGTCCCCTGCACACCAAGTTGCTCTGGAAAAACTGCCTGCTTACATCCCAATGCCTCAGAGAGTTCCTAGCAAAAAACGGGCCCTAGCTGTTTATCACACAGATGTTATTTACATTCTATTTTGTGAGTTCAATGGGTTGCTATGCGATAATGGAGACATTGAAATCAATCCCTTGCTTATTATGTACATTCTTGCAAAGGGATAGGTTTCCAGTAGAACTGATCAGAAAGTGTTTGTTTATTCTATAGGTACTTTAGACTATCAAAGAGAGCAAACTGAAATTTTGAATATTTTCCAATATTAATCCATAATATTTGGTTTGCGACAAGAAAATTGTGAAGTTCTGACAGAAAACTTTCAACCAGCCCTAATCTCCAGTTCTATGCCATTTAAACACACAATGTAAGTTAAGATAGTAGCATAAGTTGTATCTTTTCTTGATTCTAGCATATGCTTACAGAAGCAGAATTATTTTGGTGCTAAAGGCTGTGCCCATTATTAACTATTCTTTAACTTGGATATTCCTCTAAAGTAATCCTAATGGGGACTAACATTAACTAAGGCATTTTATTACTAGAAAAACATGGTCACAAGAAATAATGGCCCAGTAAAGAAGATGGGATTACATATGTGAGTAAGAGTGGAAGGTTTGGAACCAGTATGTGGGACCATCGTTACTTGAAGATAGAGTGGGAGAGGCACCTCAGTCAAATTTGAGAATGCTACTGACCTACTAATGCAAGACACATGCAGTGAGTAGAATATTTTATTTAATTTCCATAATGCTGTAAACATGCAAGGCAATTTACAGAACAAATATGACATGGACCCTGCCATGAATCTATTTGATGCTAGTTGTGCCTCCTCTTGGCGATTCTTGCTGGAGTATTCTGGCCAAGATTTACCAAAAATCTCACTAAAAAGACAAAACTTATGTACCTCGTGCTAGACTTCATATCACATCAAGTCTATATACAATTAAGGCAGTATTAGGTGTTCAATATTTTATTATATGTTCCATCTTATTCCCTTCTGTCTTTGCAGAATGTACAGCCATAGTTTGGCCAGACAGTTTAAAGCATTAAAGGAGTATTCATAGTTCCCACAGTAGCATTAATGCATACCATTCACAGTGATATTAACTATCAGTGTGCCATTCGCTATCAGAACAGACCTCAACCTATGCTTTTATAATACGGTAATATTGTATACAATCAGCTAGTTGTCATTTGAGGTTCAGCCACCACCTTATAGATCAGTAAATGGATTATTTTGAAAAAGTAAACCCAGGCCAAGCCTTTTTCTTGATTGAGGTAGATTCCATTCTGTTTTTTCCTTCACTTGCTAGAGTAAGGCTTTCCTACAACCCTTTTTAGCTTGATGGATCTATTTACTGCTTACTTGTATGTGGTGGTTACCACAGATCGCTTCATTTAGGGTAGGCCTGTTTAACAACTTTTGCCTAGCTGGTGTTGTCTCATTTTGAACAAGTAACATTATATGGAAGAATTCATTACTTTATTTGTAGTGTTGCTACAAACATTTCACCATGATATTATTGATTGCCAAGTTATTAGTTTTTAAATGATACCTCACAAGAGATATTTTGTACAAAGATTACTATAATAGCATGCAGAGTATGAATACTGGGTACTTTGGGTCACACACATATTGGATAGTTTCCATTTCATTTCATTCATTTTATACAGTATCACACAGTTAAAAGAAAAGCATAGCCATTTCTCTCACTGCAGAAATCTGATGTGTAAAAACTGATACCAAACACATTTTCACAAATACTCACAGCTAGATTCTGTTTTACACACTCCACTATCAGCACCTGCTGTGCCAGCGGACAAAATGATCAGAAAGCTGCCCTAATGGAGCAGATGAAGATTCCCCCAGCATGAGGACTTCCCCATCTGATACAGCCAACAGTGCTGGCTCTCAGTCACTCCATTCCCAACCCCTTGACAGAGGGATCATGTTTGTGAGGGATGGGTGTTACTAGTGTGCGCTGTGTACTGGCAAAGCCCAACCAGTGTAACAGAATTTAAAACAAATCCAAAGCAGCACCAGAGATTGAAAGATCTTAGACCTGGCTTAAAGCCATCTTTGCTTCCCCATCTCCTCAGCTGTGCTGATCAGAGCTCTGCTATAGCAGAGGATCTGGTCCATTGTTTTTCTTTCCCTCTCATAGGTGCTTATCTTCTGACATCACAAATATCTGGTAGGAGAGAGGGAATGAAGGAAATGAGAATAGAATTAAAACCATCCCAAAATGCCAGAGGGGTTTTATGGAGTTCTGAAAGCAAGAAACTCCCATATCCATGGAAATATTCCAAAGACTGTCTCAAGCCCATGTCATCATGATTACAAACTTATATGCTGGAAGCGTCACATTTAAGAATATACAGCTATCCCCAGTTACAATGCATACATAACACTTATGTTTGCATAAACAATTTGTTATATGTCAATTATTCCACCTAATCTAAGAATAAATTTAACAGAATGAGGTCTGGAATTCTACTGGGGAATAAAAATTGATTCTAAAAATGACTCCTATGGGCCAATATGTGGCCTTTTGGAATTATATTTGTCCCAAAGGAAAAATGTCAGATACAATTTAAAGTTATTTATTGTGGATAAGATTATTGGGGATCTCTATTTAAAAGATGTATCCTAAATAATCCTTAAATAAGATGATAATCTGAGATCTGCATAGATCAGATAAGAGAATAAGCCCTTATGATTTGCTCATTTTCCCTAATCACATTTTAGTAAATTGAAGACTAAGGATTAAAGTTCATGTATTTTTCACTTCTGGCAGCATCCTGAAACCATAAAGAGCTAAACTGTGTTTGCTAGACCTCTAAGGAATATTACACTGAGGCAAAGTCTCCTCTTAAAAAATAAATTGTAAACTTCCCTTAGCAGAAGGATTGGGAGATGCGACAGTAATAGAACTGTGAAGAAACATCAGTGCTCTAAGAAATTGGATTTATCTTCTCCAAATACCTTCTTGAGTAAATTTGATACAATTCAAAGGACAACCATGTAGCCATATAGCTAAAATGTAGCCTTATGCAATGTAATGTGCCTTAGTGCACCTTGCTTGACATTTGTCCTGACTAGCAGAACGGAATAGCCTAATGCTGATGGTAACGATGCATTAAGCAGGTTGTTTGTGTTTGTTATTTATGTTAAGGCAAAAATAGACCAGAAGGGTCCTTGTGATTCATTATGGTTACTTTTTTGCTTTTAGAAATAGGTAAATATAAGTGCGCTTAATAAAAAAATAATTAAAAGTTTTAGTACTAGAAGAAGTATATAGAAGTTTTTGTGCTAGATGTGTTTTTTTCCCAAAGCAACTAGGTATTTTGTGTATGTGTGTATAAAATAATTATGTTGCTGTTCCTTGAGTAAATAAGGAATGTTAGTATTTTTAAAAAGAAAAGCTTAAAGGCATTTAGCCTTCAGATGGCCAAAGGGGGAGCTGGAGACCCAGGAATGCCATAAAACTATCAAACTGACCCATTATGTTAAAAAAAAAAAGGTACAGGGTAAATGAACGACCCTACAGCTAGGTACAAGAACCCCAAGCTCTAAAAAAAACAAAAACGAAAACACATCTCAACAAAACCAGACCATGACAACAACCAGAAAAAGAGGCATCAAATGCAAGGATAACCTTCAAATAAACATATGCAACAAATGACTGATTGTAATGTAAAATAACTAATTAATAACTAAGCAAAATGCACCAGTTAAAACAAAAGGTAGGTCCTATAATGGATGGGGTATCTTACATGGTTCTCCAGGTCTTCATTTGTCAGAATTGGAGCATTGGTCCAGAGCAACAGAAGCCTGGCTCCTTCCTTGAATTTGACTTAGCTGGCCACTAGGTTGATGTAAGCAACAGACTAGTAACTATAACATCAACAGGATGGGCTGTGTGTGTGTAAGTATAGTATATGAATATGCAAGAAAAATATTATATTATCAGATAATGTGTTTTTTTGCTGTATTCCCATGCAAAATATCCCACATACTTCTTTCAAGTATAACAACAAGACAGTGTAATGTAATGTAGCAATATAGCTAACTAGAATCACCAAATTCCGCTCATGTAATCAGCAACATACTGGGCCAAATTTACTGCTGGAATGAATGGGTGGAACTTCCTTGAAGTCAATTGGGCAGCACCAATTGATACCAGTTGCAAATTTAGCCTACTGTATTCTCTTTTATCTTTATTAAAGTAACATTTACAGCATGTCCCTCTTTCTATGTGAAAAATGAAACACCATGAACATTTAAGAAAACACTAGTGCTATTTCTCATCACCACTCATCTGAGATCAAGGCACAAGCCAGATTCATAACATGGAAGAACAGCACTTATCTATGTTCGCAGTAGCTCACAGCAATATAGCATGCATAAAAGGTTAATCTGGAGATTATTACAGAGTACTTGATATCCTACAACAGAGCCAAAAGTGTGTGAACATAAATCTATTACATACATTTAAACTTTCTAACTGCTGGAGCCTTTAGACTAATATGATCTGTAGGTTATTCAATAGTGACTTGAAAAAGTAATTTTTCCATTATCTGCACAAAGATCTTCTGTCTGATCTATGGGTTTAATCTCATATGGTGTTAGTGAGCTCCACACAGATAACAGAGGTAAAATATATTTTGTAGATTTGCTATATTTGAACTATATGAGATAAAAAGGAGTTTTCAGTTGTTCAACATCAAGTTACAAAATTACAAAATATGACAGTCTAGAGAAAGAAGAAATATCAGGCCACATTTTAATAATCATAGAATTGTATGACTAAAAGTGACCTTGAGAGGTTTTGTAGTACAGCCCCTTCCACTCCTGGCAGGACTAAGTATTATCTACCATCCCTGATAGGTGTTCATCTAACTTGCCCTTAAGAAATTTCCAATGATGGAGAGTCCACAAGCTCCCAATGATTACCTATCCTGATAGTTTGGAAGTTTTTCCTAATGTCCAACCTAAACTGCTTTCCTGCAATTTAAGCCCATTGCTTCTTGTCCTATCATCAGAGGTCAAAGAAAAGCAAGTCCTGTTTTAACATATCATAACTAATACAATTTATATATAGGTAAGTAATTTCATTTGAAGATTGAAGAAATATATTGAGTATATCATGGATAAACTCAACAGTTTATAAATGGCCAAAGACTTATGGAACCAAAAGTGTGTTTAAATCAGTTATTCAAAAAAGGACTCCATTCAAGGAGCTATCTTGAGACAGCAAACCCATGAATATCACCAATCTTAAATTCCAGAATAAATCCTATTATTTTTTTCTATTTACCAAAGCTGCTTTCCAGGCTGTACCATCTTGTGTTTGAGAAGCAGCTATAATTATTTTAATGTCCAATAGCATTCCAATATCCCATTAAAATTATTTCAAGAAATACTTAAATCTAATTCCTTAGCCATGTTTTGCAAACTCCATCTCACACATGACGCTGAAGAAACAATGCTTAACTAGAAGGTTGCTGCTTCTTAATGCAGTTTTTTGTTCTGTTTTGTGCAACTTAGGAAGCCTGAAATTGGTAAGTAGGTGGAGCAAAATAATCTACGGTGCTGAATCTCTAAAAGGCTGACTCTGTTCCCATAAATGTAAGTTGTTTTGTCATTGACTTCAATGAAAGCAGGATGAGGCTATGGCATAGGATGTAAAAGAATGAAGTAGTATAGCAAAAAATGTTCACTTTGTCCTTTGTCAGATCACAATTCATACATACTCTACACATCATGTACTCTCACCCAGCTTCTCGCCTTTGCATTTATTGGCTCTCAGAATTTGGGAAAAACCAATCTAAGTAATTACAGCAAATACATTATGGATTATATTTGCCCAGTAGGATGTCCTCAACAACAGAGCCATGCAGGTGTTATTTTTAAAATGTTGCCATTTCCTTACATTCCAAATAAGCGCCCAAACCAAAAGGCTGTTGTTGGGGTGGAAGGACTCTCTGCCTCATTCATATTTATGCCAATAAAATTGGAAAGGCCTCATTTTCATCCCAGTGCAGAAGGAAACCAAATGTTGAAAGCTCAGAATTTTTCACAGAAGGGAATTTTTCCCCCACAGCAGCTCTAGCATGGGTAGTTAATATGAGCTGTGTTTTGGGTGTGATCAAGTCTATTGTTTTCCACCTGGATCTCAGAGTGTGATAAAAAAAACTGGCAAAAATTAATTTCAAAAGTTGTCAAAGTAATTTAAAAAGTAGTATAATTAAACTCCACACATGTCTAACTAAATTGGGATCTCTCAAGTAAAGTGAAACAAAAAAACAGGACTGTGTAGCACTTTAAAGACTAACAAGATGGTTTATTAGATGATGAGCTTTCGTGGGCCAGACCCACTTCCTCAGATCAAATAATAGAAGAAAATTGGCACAACCGTATATACCAAAGGATACAATAAAAAAAATGAACACATATGAAAAGGACAAATCAAATTTCAGAACAGAAGGGGGATGAGGGGGGGGGAGGTAAATGTCTGTGAGCTAATGATATTAGAGGTGATAATTGGAGAAGCTATCTTTGTAATGGGTAAGATAATTAATGTCTTTGTTTAGACCTAGGCGTAAAGTGTCGAATTTAAGCATGAATGACAGTTCAGAGGATTCTCTTTCAAGTCTGGTGTTAAAAGGTCTTTGAAGCAGGATGCAGGTAATCAAGTTGTTGAGACAATGCCCTTTCTGGTTGAAATGGCAAGAAACTGTTTTTTCTTTGTGATCCTGTCTAATATCTGTTTTGTGGGCATTGATTCTTTGGCGAAGTGTCTGAGACGTTTGTCCAATGTACATAGCAGACGGACACTTTCGCACATGATAGCATAAATTATATTTCTGGATGAGCAGGAATATGTGTTCTTGATCTTATAACTCAATTGGTTAGGTCCAATAATGGTATCAGCAGAGTGAATATGTGGACAAAGCTGGCAACGGGGTTTGTTGCAAGGGAAGGTTCCAGGGTTGGTATTAGTGTGGTATGTCCTGTGGTTGTTGGTAAGAATCATCTTGAGGTTAGGTGGTTGTCTATAGGAGACTATGGGTCTGTCTCCCAGAGCCTCTCGGAGTTTAGTATCCTGTTCCAGTATAGGTTGTAGTTTATTGATAATGTGTTGGACAGGTTTAAGTTGGGGGCTGTAGGTGATGACAAGTGGTGTTCTATTGTTGGTTTTCTTGGGTCTGTCTTGAAGTAGATGGTTTCTAGGTATTCGTCTGGCTCTTTCAATTTGTTTTTTTATTTCGCCTCGGTCTAAACAAAGACATTAATTATCTTACCCATTACAAAGATAGCTTCCCCAATTATCACCTCTAATATCATTAGCTCACAGACATTTACCTCCCCCCCTCATTCCCCTTCTGTTCTGAACTTTGATTTGTCCTTTTCATATGTGTTCATTTTTTTTATTGTATCCTTTGGTATATATGGTTGTGCCAATTTTCTTCCACTATAGATTGCCTTAGGACCAGGCTTCTTTCTCCCTTCCAGTAGCTAATGGGAAGTTGGGAGGCGGGGGAGAGGGACCCAGGCCCACACACTTCTCTGGGTCTTGGCCCCGGTACTTTGTAAATAGTAGTTGTCTGCTGTGTCCCATTCACTAAAGTTCAATTGCAATTCTCACTCCCTGGGCCACTTCTCAATGGCTCCGCACCCTCTTTGCCCTTACTCAGGGCTTTGTCTCAATAAAGTCCCAGCAGCACCCTATTTCTGCAGCTCTTCCTACCAGCCAAGCCCCAGTCTTGAGTAGCTGACCCTGGGTACCATTCCAGTCTATAATAAGCTCCATTCAGTGAGCTGTCCACAATACTGCTGCTCTCTCAACCAGTTACCCCATTTTCACTCAAGCTCCAAAGCGGAACTGTCTGACTCTGGCCAGCAAGTTGCTGGGCCCTGAATGGCTGCTTCTCACATTGCCACTCCATGGTGCTTGGATGACTTTTCTAATGTTCTTTTCCTGGCATCAGGTGTGGGAAGGCCACAATCCTTCAGCAGCGGCTTCTGGTCTAGGCCTAGTCCACCCCACCAAACAGTAATATAGAACATTTTATGAAATGTTATTCTGGCAGTGTACAGACACAGTGGTAACAGAACACATGCATGCAGCTTTGGGTTACCACTCAAGTCTTTCTACTTCAGAAACATCCTCCATTGACCTAAGGAGCAGCAGTTCTCGCTCAACCAAAAGAGGGAGCTGAAAAGTGTTTTAATAGGCCTGATATATTCTATCCAGCAGAGGGCAGTTATAAACATACAAAAAAAGACAACTCATTGCAGAGTTCTAGTGTGTAGTTATGTAGGTAGTTTGTTTTTATATTGCATTTAATATTAATTACCAAAACTGTTTACTGCAAATTAGGATGAAAAGTAATACTCATTTTGAGATTTAGGTAAGTGAAGGGACTCTGGAAACATCACATGAAAATAGAAACTCAAGTTTTCTTCTTATTTGGAAAAAAGAACAGCTTGAGTATTTTAATTTATTTATTTAGATTTAAAATAATAGTGATGCCTACCCACAGCTGTCACCCTAACATGGTGATATAGTAATTACATCTCAGCAGCAGCGACAAATTCTATGGACACTCAGGTATCCAACCCGCTCTCACCTTCATCAAAAAAGAATACCGTAGGCCCTCAAAAAACCTCTCAAACAGCTGTATTTTGCAGCATGCCTGGAAAGCCCCCCCAATTCAGGCTATTTTGAATCAAGTGAAAGCAAATTATGGATTGTAGAGAAAACTTGGGCACCTAACTCAGGGTCTGTGGGTCCCTTTCGGTGGTTAGATGCGCAAGAGTCTTACCTCCAAATTATTTCTCACAAGATTTGAGGGAGCACAAATTATTATTAAAACTAGGACATATAATCTAGAAATACTCTTTTCCAAGAATCAAGCTAATCTAACTTGTATTATAAATGAATTAATATTTGAATGTTTTATCTCACAGAAAACTTCAAAAAAAAAATTAAAAATTAGGGTTATTTTCCTGGTGAAAAAATTAACATGATCTGTAGGGATGGATAATTACTTGCATTCAGTAAGTCTACCCAGAGCAATAATTAGAGTACAAAATACTATTTTTTTAGAATAAAAATACTGTAAAATTTCACCAGGCCAATATGCTTTTATCATTCCTACTGGCTGATTGCTTGCTTATTTTGTTCTAGGTATCCTGGCTGAGTACTTACCTACATGGTGCAGTAAAGCACACCAAAGAAGTGTGATTTGTGAACAGCTGACATGTAACTTTCCAACTGCCCTATAAAGACCCTGTAAGAATGCTCTAAGAAAGGTGTCCAGTTTGCTGAACCAAAGTAATTGGTTCATGTCACCAGGGTCCACACAGGGCAGTTAGAGAGGAAAACATCAGTGTGCTTTACAATCATACCTCCCCAGAGTGCTTTGCCAGTGCTGTGTAGATATTTTGAGCATTTAGCACTGATGTTAAATCCAGTTTTCATTATTAGTGCAACTGGAATGCTGATAAGATGCATAAAAAGACAGCCCTGTATTCTAAATGGTAGCATGCTTTTGTCTCCCTTAATTCTCGTAGAAGTGGATTTAGTGCTGGGAGAGAATTACGTGTGCTTACTTGTTTTAACAGAAACAGGAACACAATTACATTCAACCAACAACTGGTCCCATATTAGATGTTTGTCTTACAAATGTTTTGTTTGTTGAAAGTGACTTGTTCTAGCTAATAAACAAAGTTGACTCCCTATGCTTTCATTACAAAAAAAAAAAATCATCTTCCTCATCTGTAACAGTAGTGTGCACTTTTGTTTCTCCTGAAAATCCAGGTTTCCAAAAATAATTTATAATTTTATATCTAAATTATGCACTTTTATAGCCTTCGAGTCAATATCATCCCCCGGCAAGGTGTTTATTTTAACCAAATGCTGCATATATGTAACTACACAAACCACAACACTGCTTTAAGGTGAATGGGCATACTGCCCCTTTAAATATGTGGGAGTAAGGTTACACACATCACACAAGTTTATACATTTTGACCAGGGACTAATCTTTTCTGATCTGAGCATTTAAAAATCCTTCCCTCTCTCATCCAGAGAAAAGCCTTTTCCCCAACTTCATTTGCATAAACCAAATGATTCCTTTGTGGGAAAAGAACAGGCTTAGGAAGCCTCAGGAACCTAAATTAATTCAATGCAGCTTCCTTTGGGACAAATTTTGACACCCTTACTCATGCTTAGTACCACCAAGGGAAGGGAAAATGCCTCCACTGAATATAAAGTAGTTACCTCGGATAGAAAACCCTGAACCTTGAGGAACTGCCTTAGTGAGTTACCTATTTTAATCCAAGGAGGGCTCCACTGCCTACCAGTTCTGTATCAAGTATGGTGTGAAAGGTGAGCAACACTTTTTCAGCTGTGGAATAACTCAGGTGTCTGAAAATACTTATGATCTTTACCACATAACAGTTTTCAGTGGAGGTGAAAAATTGGGTTCTGTTTATAAGACTAGGTTTTAGTAGTTTTGAGTCACATTTGGTTCACAGTCTCCCTCCCACTTCCTGCCCAACATTTTATATGTTTTGCCTTATAACTGGCTGCATGGATATATCAGAGTTAGGTCCCTGTAATCCAGCAACATTTAAATTTAGTATGCATCTCTGTCATGCAATACTTCCGAAGGTGACCTTTTCTCTTTAGCAACCTGTAGATTTATTTTAAAAATACACCCGCCGCCAAAACTGTAGTGAATGTTATGCCTGCTTTTCTTTCCATTGTAGTGATCCTTCAGCCTATCTGACAAACTTCTATTGTGGCATTCAGTTTCAATATGGCAGTGTCTACACTGGCATGATTTTCCGGAAATGCTTTTAACGGAAAAGTTTTCCGTTAAAAGCATTTTCGGAAAAGAGCGTCTAGATTGGCACAGACGCTTTTCCGCAAAAGCACTTTTTGCAGAAAAGCATCCGTGCCAATCTAGACACGCTTTTCCGCAAAAAAGCCCCAATCGCCATTTTCGCGATCGGGCTTTTTGAAAACAAATCTCAGCTGTCTACACTGGCCCTTTTGCGCAAAGTTTTGCGCAAAGGGACTTTTGCCCGAACGGGAGCAGCATAGTATTTCAGCAAAAGCACTGATTTCTTACAGTAGGAAGTCAGTGCTTTTGCGGAAATTCAAGCGGCCAGTGTAGACAGCTGGCAAGTTTTTCCGCAAAAGCGGCTGATTTTGAGGAAAAACTTGCTAGTCTAGACACAGCCTATTAGATGGAAGGTAATACACAGATGTCTAGGAAGGAGTACTGTAGAAAGGAATCTAGGGGTCATAGCTGACCACAAGCTAAGTGAGTCAACAGTATGACTGTTGAAAAAAAAGCAAACATGATTCTAGAATGCATTAACAGGAGTGCTGTGAGCAAGACAAGAGAGGGAAATATTCCACTCTACTCTGCAATGATTAGGCCTCAGCTGGAGTATTGTGTCCAGTTCTGGGCACCACTTTTCAAGAAAGATGTGGAAAAACTGGAGAAGGTAAAGAGAAGAGCAACAAGAATGGTTAAAGGTCTAGAAAACTGAACCTATGAGGGAGGACTGAAAGAATTGTGCTTGTTTAGTTTAGAAAAGAGAAGACAGAAAGGACATGATAGCAGTTTTCAAGTATCTAAAAGTGTGTTAGAAGGAAGAGGGAGAAAAATTGTTCTCCTTGGTGTCTGATGACAGGACAAGCAGCAATGGGCTTAAATTGCAGTAAGGGAGCTTTAGGTTGGACATTAGGCGTATGTCTAGACTGCATCCTTCTGTCAGCAGAGGGATGCAGATTAGGCAGGTCGACATTGCAAATGAGGCAGGGATTTAAATATCCCGTGCCTAATTTGCATAAAAACTGCCGACGCATTTTGCCGACTCAACACTTTGTCGGCAAAAAGCCACAGTCTAGAGGGGGATCTGTCGAGAAAGAAAGCCTTTTTCGACAGATCCTGTAAACCTCCTTGCAGGAGGCATAAGGGATCTGTCAAAAAAGGCTTTCTTTCTCGACAGATCCCCCTCTAGACTGCCGCTTTTTGCCAACAAAGTGCTGAGTCTGCAAAACGTGCAGCCATTTTTATGCAAATTAGGCACGGGATATTTAAATCCCTGCCTCATTTGCAATGGCGACCTGCCTAATCTGCATCCCTCTGCCGACAGAGGGATGCAGTCTACACATACCCTAGGAACCACTTCCTGTCAGGGTGGTTAAACACTGGAATAAATTGCCTAGGGAGGTCATGGAATCTCCATTACTGGAGATATTTAAGAAGAGGTTGGATAGACATCTATCAAGGGTGATCTAGATGATACTTGGCCCTGCTGTGAGGGCAGGAGACTGGACTCAATGACCTCTCAAGATCCCTTCCAGTTCTAGTATTCTATGTGTAATGCTCCTCTCTACATGAAAAATGTTTAATCAGATCGATGCAAATTGTGTTGTGTAATCTAATACTAATTTTTCTTGGTATCCTTCCCTACTAATGATCGTCAAGAAGAATTTGAGCATCATAGTAGATGTCACTTGTGATGTAAACACCACTTGCAGTCATTTAGGGCACATCTACAGTGCATGCTTATTTCAGAATAAGCTATTTTAGGGAAAATACTCTGAAATAGCTTATTTCAAAATAGCACCTCTGTACAGCAAATGCCCATTGAAATAGTGTGGAGCTATTTTGAACTAGAGCGTCCGTGCTCATTGGAGGCTGAATTGCATTTAAGACCACCCAGAAGCACTTCAGGAAGGGCATCAGGTCAGCACACTCTTCCTGGAGCTGCCGCCTGAGATTATCTAAAGCTCAAACTTAAAGGGACCCCCTGTACAACCATGTCTCAGGTTCTTCTCCTTTGCCTACCTCCTAGAGGGACAGCAAAGCCTTTTCTCTGCCTGCTGTGGTTGCCCATGCAGACATTTCAGCTCCCTAGACATGGTAGCTGGACCTGCCACCCAGCAGTCGACCGCTCTTGTACATCTGGTGAGGCCACATCTGGAGTATTGTGTCCAGTTCTGGGCCTCCCACTACAAAAAGGATGTGGACGCATTGGAGAGGGTCCAGTGGAGGGCAACCAAAATGATTAGGGGGCTGGAGCATATGACTTATGAGGAGAGGCTGAGGGAGTTGGGTCTGTTTAGTCTGCAGAAGCGAAGAGTGAGGGGGAATTTGATAGCAGCCTTCAACTTCCTGAAGGGAGGTTCCAAAGAGGATGGAGAGAGGCTGTTCTCAGTAGTGACAGATGGCAGAACAAGGAGCAATGGTCTCAAGTTGGGGTGGGAGAGGTCCAAGTTGGATATTAGGAAAAACTATTTCACTAGGAGGGTAGTGAAGCACTGGAATAGGTTACCTAGGGAAGTAGTGGAATCTCCATCCCTGGAGGTGTTTAAGTCTCGGCTTGACCAAGCCCTGGCTGGGTTGATTTAGTTGGGATTGGTCCTGCCTAGAGCAGGGGGTTGGACTTGATGACCTTCTGAGGTCTCTTCCAGCTCTATGGTTCTATGATCTTAGTGTACCTCTTCAGTCTGCCTTCCAGGCCCTGCAGGAGCAGGACCCCCAGGTCATTGCGGAGCACCGCCTCTGCACTCTCTGGGCACTGCTCATGCAGCTCGACCCCACCTGCCCTCCGCTGCACATCACGCACCACCACTTCTTGTGACTGGACACCAGCTCCAACTGGTGGGACCAGATCATCGTGGAGTGGTGGAATGACCAGCAGTGGCTCCAGAATTTCCACATGCAAAAGGACACCTTTCTGGAGCTGTGTCAGTGGCTCACCCCTGCCCTCAGGTGACAGGACACCCACCATCCCCCCTCCAGAAGCATGTCACCATTGCCATCTGGAAGCTGACCACGCCAGACAGCTACCAATCTGTGAGGTAGTTCAATGTTGGAAGATCAACCATCGGGGCCATGGTCATGCAGGTATGGAGCTCTCATGCTAATGTTCCAGGAGGATGGTGAACTGAATTGTTGGAGTGGGGGTCCCTAGGCAAGGAGAGGGTGGGGGGGGTGGGGGTGGAAGCCCCCCTCCCTGGGAGGTTTTTCAGTTCTGCCTCCACAAAGCCCTGATGGGGGGATGGGGCAAGTTGCAGTTGCTCCTGATGTGTGAGTGGGAGCAAGAGCTGGAGGGCCCTGGTGACTGTGTGATTTTCTGTCTGTTTGTCTCCTTCTGCAGGTGGTGAGGATCATCACACCAGCGTGCTGCACAGAGTCATCAACCTGGGCAATGTGGACCCCATCATCTCCTGCTTTGCTGACATGGGCTTTCCCAACTGTAGAGGAGGCTATTGACAGCACCCACATCCCCATCTGGGCCCCCAACCTCCAGGCATCTGAGTACATTAACCAGAAGGGGTTTTCACTAGTCCTGCAGGCCTTCATCAACCACCAGTTCACTGATATCTACGTCAGGTAGTCTGGGAAGGTGCATGACGCATGTGTCTTCCGAAACTCCAGCCTGTTCCAGAAGCTGCATGCTGGCATCTTTTCCCCCGACCACACCATCAGGATCGTGGACATGCCTGTCTATGTTGTATGGGACACAGTCTACTCTCTACTCCCCGGCTTATGAAGCCCTACACCGGACATCTTGACTCCACCAAGGAACGTTTTTAC
This sequence comes from Rafetus swinhoei, assembly GCA_019425775.1. Lineage (NCBI taxonomy): Eukaryota > Metazoa > Chordata > Testudines > Trionychidae > Rafetus > Rafetus swinhoei. The sequence continues at coordinate 48,470,309 of CM033449.1, forward strand.
ACCAGGCTCAGCAGGCCCCGTATTGTTGTGGAGGACACCTTCGGGCATCTCAAGGGGAGACTCCATTGTCTCCTCACCCAGCTGGACCTCAGTGAGTGGAACATCTTCCAGCTGGTGATGGCATACTGTTTTCACAAAGGTTGTGGAGGACACAAGGGGGAGACATTCCTGTCAGGGTGGAGGTTGGGGGGCAGAGATTGACCAGATTGGCAAGGCCTTTGAGCAGCTGTGCACAGCTGCTATCTGGCAGGCCCATCAGGGGACTGTGCAAATCCATGAGGCCCTGAAGGAGAGTTTCACCAAGGACCCCAGTAACACTCTCCCTCCACAAGGGGCCTGTGCAATGCCCTTCTTTGCCTTTCCTCCCATAAGCCTCCCTTCCTCTGCCCTCTTTTTCTCCCCTCCCCTGCACAGACAATAAAGTACACTTTTGCTTGGAAACAGAGTTTTTTTAAATTGGGGTAAATATAATTGGGGAGATTTTGGGGAAAGAAGGGAGGTGGAAGAGGTAGAAGAGAGAGGGAGAGGCTCACAGTTGGGGCTGGGAGTGGCGCCTGCATTGGGTAGTGTCACTGCCTCATGTTCAGGATCCTAGTGGCCCTGGGGGAGGGTTGGGGGAGAAGCTAGAGGGGTGGGAGCCGGTGTGGGAGTAGCCACCAGGCGGTCGATGACCATATGGAAGGCTGTGCAGATGGATTGGCCCTGCTGCAGCAGCTCTCGCCAGGTGTTGTGGTGCAGCTGGAGGTCCTCCTCTAGTCTCCAGTCCTGCTGATCCATGGAGCACTGCAGGGCTTGCAGGGCAGCCATATGCTCCCGCTGGAGGTCCTCATGGGCTCTCCAGCACTGGCGGATCACGCAGGGTCAGGACGATGACACGGGAGGCATCAATCACTCCTCTCTTGCTGTGGAGAACAAAGAGAAGAGCAGTCATGCCAATGACACTGTGCATGAAGCCTTGCACTCATCTCTGAGCTGAGACCAAAATGTCTTGGGTCAGACAAAGGCGATGTGCTTCGAGCAAGGCCACCTGAGATCTAGACAGTGGGCCCTTTCCTTCAGGGATACAGATGTCCAAGGGGCAAGTCTCATTACCCCCGTTTCCCAGGGATAAGCAGGCATGGGAAGGTGCTGGCCAGACTGGGAGCCTGTGGGTGGGAAGGGGGCCACGGGGCAGGTCCACCAGTGGCGGTGTCCCACAGGGAGAGGACTTATATCCCTGGCTGCAGGAGGAGAGTGGGGCAGCGTGTTGGGGGAAGGGATGTGTGAGAGTGAGAGATGCCCCTCTGCCTTGCATGCTGTCCCCAGGAGTGGATGCTGCCCTGAGAGAGTGGGCATGCCCATGTGCCATGCACGGGACTCCTGAGTGTGTGGGTGTCTCCATGTCCTCAGCCTACTTCTAGAGAGGGTTTCCCACACCGGTGTCAGGAGTAAGACAGGCCTCTCTAGACACCCTGTGTGCCAGAGCACAAGGGTCCTCTGTTGCTGCCTCCTAGGGCTGTCCCCCCCCACACTGGTGCTCCACGTGCACAGGCTGCTACGTGATCCCCAGCTGAGAAGGCGAAGCGAGAAACACGCAACTGCCCCTTGTCACTTACTTTCTCTAGACACACATGGGGGGAGGTGGCAATGACACTCACCTGAGGGGCCTTCCCTGGCTTCGGACAATGCCTGAGACACATCCTGGGAGGGAGGTACTGGCTGCAGGGCAAGCATGGAGTTCTGGTGGGCAGGCATGGTGCTGGTGCTGGCCTCATCAGCTCTGCCCGCCCCCCAGGAGGGTGATGACAGGCGTCTCCAGCCCTGAGTCCACAACAGAGGGCTCCCCACCCACCCCGGATGTGGTGGAGTTGTGCATAATATGGGCAGGCCTGCAATGCCACCCTGGAGCAGGAGCTGCACTCCCTGGCCTTGGCATAAGCCTGCCGGAGTTCTTTTACCTGCATGTGCACCTGCTCCTGGGTGCACAAGGCCCTTGGTGGCCAGGCTATTAGCCATCCGGCTGTAGACGTCTTCATTCCTGTATCTGGCGTGGAGATGCTGGAGATTTGCCTCCTCTCCCCAGACCTCAACGAGGTCCAGGATCTCTGCACCAGACCAGGAAGGCACACGCCTCTTTCAGCCCTGGACAGGGTCCTGGGAGCTGCCTGAGGCAGTGCTGGCAGCTGTGGGGGCCTCTTCTGGAGCGGTGGGCTCAGCTATGGCAGCAGGGAAGGCTGTGCAAAGTCCTGCTGCGTGGCACAATCAAGCAGGGCCTGCTTCATGCCACAAGTTCTTTCCCTTCTGCCTGCACCTTTAACGGGTGCAGGGGAAGGAAAACTATAGAGTTCTGATTAGTGTGGACAGAGTAGCCAGCAGAACACCTGGTGGTTTTCCTGGAGGCCCCTTATTTCGAAATAACTCCAGCTGTCCTGTCTACACACAAAACAGCTATTTTGGAATAGGTGTTATTCCTAATAGAATGAGGATTACAGAATTTGGAATAAGATGACCATTATTTCAAAATAGCGGGCTTGCTGTGTAGATGCTCACGTAGTTATTTCAGAATAACGCTGCTGTGTAGACAAGCCCTTACTAAAATATGAATTCAGGGTAATAGCATAGCTATAGTCACCTAGCACATTGTCAAATGGACCTATGATGTTAATGGCAAATGTATTTCCCCACCCCCCAATGCTGCATCTGGAAAAGGAACAGACTGTATTGGTAGCACATACAGGACAAGATGGCAATGACACAACTCACAAGTAATGCATTTTTGTAGAGCTGCTTCAATTTCACCTCCATCCCTGGCCACCAGTACAGGTTCTGTAGACACGATGTCATTCTGACAGTTGCTTGCTGTGTTATGCACCAAGTGTATGAATTTTGGCTGTAGTTCATCTGATACTTAACCATACAGGTCATGTGCCCATCTTGTAGAGAAAGTTTGTCATGTGCTATAAAGAAAGAGAACACAGCTGAATCAAATGCATTTGCAGTTGTGTGGCCAGATTGTCAGCAATTCCTGCAATCTTTGTTAAATCAGGCATGCTAAACAAGCAAATTTAAATTGTTCTGGTTTAACAGCTATGAAAGTGCCCATAATAAGCGGAACTACTTTTTAGTCATCATCAATCTGTATGGCAGGAGAAGGTAAGGGTAGGTGGATCAAGCAAGCAGCAGTCACATTCTTAATTCTCACATATGACAGAGTATAGGCTGCAAGATGGTCTTTCTGACCATCAAGCAATTCACCTTCATATATGGAGATGTTTTTTGTGTTCCTCAGGGGTCCTCCCAAACAGTAATATCACTGGACTTCAGGCTGAGTGGAATCATTCTTTGCAAAGCACTAGGTGCTGATGTAAGTCCATATTATACGTATGCACAGGTTAAATCTCTAAAATCCGGGACTCTGTTCCAGCAACATCTATGGTCCGTCAGGACCACAAATACTGTTGGACCAGAGAGCCCCAGCTGGCCAGGTTCAGAAGCACAGCCTGGGCTGGACTGGCAGTGGGAGACCAGCCCCAGCAAAGCCAGTGCAGTGGAGATCACATCCCTGGCCAGGGCTGATGGCAAGGAGCATAGCCCCAGACAAGGCTAGAGGTAGTGAGGCGGGTAGCCAGGAACACAGTCTCAGCTGGGGCTGGTGCAGTGAGGAGCCCAGCCTCAGCTGGGGCTGGCATGGTGCAGGAGCGCAGTCCTGGCCAGAACTGGCATCGGGAGCACAGCCCTGACGGGCTGGAGTCACCTGGGTGCACAGCTCAGAGTGGCATTGTGGGAGTGGGGACGCAGCACTGGCCGGGGCTGGAGGCAGTGGGGCCGGTCCCCGTCTGGGGCTGGTGTTGTGGGGGGACGCAGCCCCAGCCAGGCGTGCCTAGTGGAGGGCTGGAGGTAGCAGCAAGGAGTGCAGCCCCACCAGGCAGCAGAGCCTACAGCTGGGCAGGGAGCATTGACCTCCCCTCGTCTGGCAAACTCCATCATTTGTGATGACTCAGGCCCAGAGGAGTCATCACAAATGATGAACAAGGGAGGTCCAACCTGTATAAAAGAATAGTCCATCATACAAAAAACACAGATCTCTGCAGTCCTACTGTAGCATAAAGTTGGTGATAAACACTTTGTGACTCAAGAATAGAAAAACATCTTTGTGCTACAAAGTTCCACAAACTTCTTCTCTAGGTGGGAATGGACAACTGACAAACACAATAGCTTTATTCGATTTTCTTAAGTCTGTGCAAAGACAAATACCTCCCGTCATCATTTTTGTTATTGTCAGTGAGATCCATTCAAATAATTCAATGTATTCAATTCTAATACTAGTTCTGTACTAGTTTTAAGATCTTGTGATACCGACTCTGCCTGAGAATGGAGGCTCCTTCCTACCATCCTCATTGAGTGTAGAATTGGAATTGGTTCTTAATGGTTCCAGATGGGGTAGAAAGAATACATCCATCAACTACCTGCATGTTTAGGTAGGATAGGTGTATCCCTACACACAATATATAATTCTGCTCATATTATCAAAAGTCAGATACGCCAAAGCAACCAAGCACAGGCGTGCAGTTAATCAAGTAGCACTGTTGGCATAAGCTTTTCGGTAAGTGCCACACATCCAAAGTACTGCAAATGAAACTGATTCAGGTAGCATAGAAATTGCTGAGCCAGTGTCTCACATTAATTCTACCACCTGGTGCTTCGCTTTTGCTGTAGCAGAAACATGAGCAACACACATTATTTTATCCACGCGTGGAACTGCTTCTGTTCACACTCAAAAGAATATCAGAGGCACAGTAAGGGTGTGCTTATTGATGAGACTGGTTGCTTCAGCATACCTTAGAAAACTTTCCAGCCCACTGAGCTGCTTTTGCAGGACATCCTAGTTTGTGGTATGTTTAAATCCACAACAGTAACATACTATTCCCTTGTGCATTTTGAAGTCACTGGCCCTTGTGACTTCTAATTTGTATTACTCATGTTTTGACTGCCTTGCTGTAGTCCACATCTATAGTAGTTGCATGGCTTTTATCACAGCTACTGTACCTGCACTATCTATTTTCACTTCCACCATTGCTGACTCAGTATGATTAGCAATAGTTATGATTTTCTAAAACGTCACATATGATTCAATTAGTAGATGTTCTCTCCTATGCGGCGGCACAACTAATTTCTCCAAAAAGCTGATCTCAAATTATTTTATATGACACTGCCCCCCCCCCCAAAAAAAAAAAAAAACAACACAAAACCACACTGACAATTGATTTCCTTAAAGTAGGAATATACTGATCTGACTCCTCCTCTATTGTTTTCCTCACACTGACAGAATTTATAGCATTCTGCTACCACATACGCTGTTGGGAAATACACAAATCTTTCGGCACATATGCAAATCTTTAATACATTGAGTGCAGTTTAATTTTTCACTCAGAAGGGGGAGAGTCCGGAATATAAGTGCTCCTAGGCAGTAAATAAGGAGAACATATTTTCTAGATTTAGAAAGTTCTTTGTCATTAATTCCAAGAGTGTAGGTCTCAAATAAGCTACTCCACATTTTAGAAAGCAATTGGAAGCTCACCTAGTCTTTAAAGAATGGGTGCAGGTGGAGTCAAGGACAGAAGTACCATCCTTATTGCCAGTTTGTGGAGTAGCAGAGGCAAAAGCTGAAAAAGTGAAATATAAAAAGGTTTTGTTTTATTATAAATCATTAATTATTATTTATTCGTATTATTAAAAACATACAGGCAGCTCCAGAAACAGTTACAGGAGCAGAAGCTTTCCCAACTCAGCTGTGTCACACCTATTTATGTTTTCTGACAGAGTTTAAAACACAAACCCCTAAGACGACCACTCCCAGTATGCAATACTGGGTGTCGCACTGCCACATATCCCTATTTCACTCCCCACCACCCTCTGCCTAATGAGAAGGGATTTGAATTTGGGCTACCCACCTTCCAGGTAGGACTCTAATCACCGGTTGACAGAATCACTCATGCCCAATGCATATTTAGTTTATAGAAATTTAAACCGCTTCAGCAGGAGAGCTTGAGAGAGTCCCACTTTAGTGTGGAGTTAGACATGCTCAGATCATACAGGATAGAAGGAGAGGGAGACACCTAGTTTCACCTAGTTTAAGAATCCCATTGTGACTTAGGTGAGATAGGTGCCTACAATGGATGTTGTGCACATGCACAGCAATGGAAACATGAGTGCTTAGGGAGCTTTTACAGTGAAAACATAGGCATCTCCAGAGTTAGCTGAGCAGCGGTTTTTAGGCTCTTAGGGTATGTCTACACTAGCCCCCTAGTTCGAACTAGGGAGGCTAATGAGGGCGACCGAAATTGAAAATGAGGCGCAGGATTTAAATATCCCGTGCTTCATTAGCATGTTCCCGGATGGTCGCCATTTTGGAAACTGACTAGCCCAGAATAACTGCCCACGTCTACACGTGGCAGTGAAACAGGAGTTTGAAGTAAACCCCTAACTCGAATTAGCTGTTACTCCTCGTGGAATGAGGTTTAATTAACCCTCATTAGCCTCCCTAGTTCGAACTAGTGGGCTAGTGTAGACGTACCCTTAGTGGCACCTACATTTTGGACTTCAGGTAGGGTTACCATATTTGAACTTTCAAAAAAAGAGGACACCCCTGAGAGGGAGTGTCTCTCTATCCGTATCTACCAACTCACGTTGTATTACTGTGTTATATATTATAAAACACATTAATACAAAGTGGGGTGGTAGATACTGATACACCCCTGAGAGGGAGTGTCCTCTTTTTTGAACGTTCAAATATGGTAACCCTATATGAGCCAAATTGAGAGTATATACTTAGTAAATTACAAATCTAATTTAGGTTTAATTTTGTGCTTAGAAGTATTGGAAGACCTTATAGAAACCCTGAGCTTTAATTCTATACTCTGACATTGTTTAAGTATATTATCCATGCAGTAATTCATAATATTTTTATACCAGCTAATGGCAAAATGAGGTCATTCACCACAGTGAAGATTTAAATAATTATTTTTACAAGAATTATGCTTACTTTAAAGGTTTCATTGTAATGCAAGATTATTTTATGTTTAACACATCATGTATCACTACTGCTATACTATTATTCTTTTTCTATTTCAAATAGAACACCAAGAAAGGCCAATCACCACATTATAACAAAAGGGAAGATGAAACAATTTGCATTAAAGAATCTGTTGTTCAGTAAGGAGCAATATTTTAATATTATGAGGCCTGTCTGGAGATTTTACTGACTTGCATCCCACAATATATTATAATTAATTTGAAGAGATATTCAGAGCACACTGAAAAATATAATCTGTCATAGTCCTCTGAAATAGACTATCAGCACACAGCTAACTTCAGGAAACTTGTCTACATATCAAATATTACAAACAAAACCAGAATCACAAATGATCCTTTTGCTTTTACTTTGGGCAGAAAGGATGAGGAATAGATGGACATAGAGGCCCAACAACCTTCTCACCACTAGTCTAGGTCTCTCAAAGCGGATTCAAAACACCTCAGAGAAATGTATACTGCCCTGTAGTATCTCGTGCTAGCAGAGAATGGCTCTGCAGAGTCCGGTCTCCATTTCCCCTTCTCTTGGGGCTCCTGAAGAACTCCACATGGTCCAAAGTCAGTAGGACAAAATTTCCCTTCTAAAGTTCTACATTTTAAAGTCTGTATAAACTAAAATCTGTTCACCAGACTCAAAATAAAGCCTTCCTGGGCTGTCATTATCCCTCTTGAGTTCAGGAGGTTGCATAGCCCTCCTTCCTTGGAGCCTGTTTTTCTGAGCTCTCACCCCCACCCCTGCTTTCTTCAGGAACCCTTGCAGCCGTTCTCCATGTAGCTTTCTCTTATCTCCATGGAGTGATCAGTGGAGAGCCCTGCCTCTGACACTGGGCAGTATTACAGATGCAGTGGACCAGGCTCTCAGAGCGCATCTTTATAGCAGTGTTATTTCAGAATAACTGACATTATTCCAATATAGAAGTCTGTGTCTACACTCAAGCAGTTATTTTGACAATGTCAAAATAATGTCGAGCTGGAGGACTTCTTACTCCAACTCCTGTAGCTCTGATTTTACGAGGAGTAAGGGAAGTCGAAGAAAGAATGCTCTCTCTCGGACTTCCTGCTGTGTAGACAGCACCAAAAGTTGAATTTAGCTATTTCGATTGATGTAGCTCAAATTGCATAGCTTATTTCGGCTTTAGCCCTGCTGTGCAGATGTGTTCTCAAAGAGGCCAATCTCCGTGTCATGCTCCTGTGTTGTATTTGACTGGGGAAACACAAAAGAAACCAAAAAAAAAAACCTTCCTCCCTACATATCTTGTCCACCATCCCAAAGTATTTCCTCCAAACCTTTCAGAATTAGAAGAGTTAACTTTTTTTCCACATGCTTCTCAATTGCCTGAGTTGAACCAGAAACCAAAATGCCAAAAGAACTAGTTCCTGATTTCCATCCTATTTTTGCAGCCCCAGAAAGGTGTAGAACAGCTTTGACAGTTTAACAAACATTTGAATTTCTGGATGCTTCACTGAATTTAACTTCCTATCCTTTGCTCACAAATAGACTTCACCTTTGTTGCTAATCTGGCACTCTCCATAGTCACTACATTTGCTTAGAAATAATTAAAGAGAACAAACCAACCACAGGCATTTTGCTTAAATTCTAGCTTCTCCTGGGTTGTCTCTCTCTTTTCCCAGTTCCCCTCTTAGATGTAATATTCAAGATGAAGACATTTGGGGAAAACAAACAAAAGACAGAATACACCATGTACCTTGGTAGAATAGTGTATTGCATGAAAACATATGCTGTGTCTTGCAGAAATAATTGCACAGTAAGCCCTAGTTCTTAAAACTAGTTCACCACAGTAATTAAAAGAGCTGTTAACCTGACTTAATTCCCAGTTAGGACTTTCTAAAAAACTCATTTTAAGAAACAAAGTCAATGTCTCCCTGGCCATTTTAAATATGAGCTCAAGCTTCTGTTAATTTAATATATTAAATTAACGGGGGGCTCCTGCATATATGATTTTATGTAATGTTTTAATATTTCATCCATGGTTTAATGGTTTTAAAATAATCAGTCTTCAAAACCAACCGGAGAAGTGAAACACATTAAGAAATTGCTGTGTTCAGACTGCTGTGACCTTATGTAGATGGCCCAGTTACTAATCTCTAAAATTTGTATTATATGTTCACAATATAGCATTTTTCAGGGGTTGGGGGAGAAAAAGACTTAGTCATAAAGCCTCCTTTGGGACAGACTAATAAATAAAATGAAATGCATTTGTAACCCTTCTGCCAGGTAGTGCCAGCAACAGCCAGGGCCGGGTTCAATATCTAGGGGTCCCTTTTCATCCATCTCACAGAACCGGCTCGAGTCCCCACCCAGTAGCCTGGGAAATTCACACATCCCTAGGCACCTCTGAGAGGCAATGCTTCCCCACTCGCAAGCACAGAGTCTGAGTGTAGAAAAGAAACTTTTAATGAAAGAGGGAGAGAGGTTACAGGGCATTAGCTTGGGAAAATACCACAAAAAGAGTTCATAACTCCCCACGAGTAACCGTCCCAGTTCAAATGGATCAAGCAATGTCCTTTGCCTCTCAGGCTCACTAGTCCAACAACGTAAGGGTTCCATTCACTCACCCAAACTTTCTCCATACCCCACTTCAAACGCCCACTTACAGCTCTATCCAGTCAGTGCGGACCCTGACGCATCACCCTGACAACTCCACTCATTGAGCCTGAGGCCATGCCACCTTTGTGCTGCTCCTGTGATCCGCTTGCACCACCTGCCACTGCTCCTACTGGCTGCCCACCGGTCATTCCCACCGGCCGCCCACCATTCCTGCCAGCCGCAACGGGTCTGGCTCCAGGCCAAACCAGTGACTTCAGCTCTTAGTGATTTCAACTCTTTAGCCACCAGCTAGACTGGCAAAAGATTCCACCTTCCACTGAAATAGCAAAGAGACTCCTGATGGTGTCAGCTTTATGTCTATCCTTAGAACAAGGGGGCGGGGAAGGGGAAGAGAACAGGTTGAACCAGTCTTACAGCTCATGCCTGGCAGGCATGAAGCAGGCTGGCTCAAGCCCTTTCCCCCCCAACTCAGTTCACTCAACTCTGGAAGGGGGAGGTTTGTACATCTGAGATCCCTTACAATGATGGTGTCTCTCCTGCAAGCACTGGTGTCATTTTATGGTTCCCACATTTAGGGGTAGCATGATTTGTTACCCCACAACAGCCCAAATTAGTTACAATACATCACATTCCATTCTAACAACCGATCCTCCATCAGCCCAGGCTGAACTGAATTTACATAACCACGCCCTGGATTCCTTCCCCATCCCAGCATGAGCTGTATTTACATATCAACAGTTAATTAACTTGCAGGGCTAGACAACTTCAGCTGGCTGCATTGCAAACAGTCCTTCAGACCCTTGTCTTACTCTACAAGTTTAATGTGTAAGCCAACTAGAAAAGCAAAACCCCTTCAAAGTTTGTTTATATATCAGCTATTACAGACTTCATATGAAACCAACTGGATTACTAAATTGCATTCATTTTAGGCTTCTTTTGATATTTAAAGGTCACTTTGCCTCTCATTCTTTTAAGCAGAATGAAAAGCTATTTAGTCAATTCAACCATAGTGACCCAGCAGGAATTTACCTCTCTGGCTTCAAGAGAAATGACTTACTTCCTTTCATGGGCAGGTTTGCTATAGGATTGTACTGAAATTGACTAAAATGTCCCTTGTAGCTATTCTATAGAATACCATCTACCTCCAGCTCATTGAAACCTTTTCTTAAAGTAGTAAGTCATTGTATTTTGTATAGAGATTACACACTTGATATGGGTTGGAGAAATTAAATTAATTTTAACACTAAAAGCAAAGACAGCTGGACATTTCCCTTTCATATTTTCCAAACAGTATTTGGAAAAAAATAGTAAAGTAACATTCTCAAAGTAACATTCTAATTTACCCTTCATATGAGCTTCAACTCAGCCTTTACATGCTAATGGTTGGGGTCAGCAGAAGGGGTAAAGGAGGGGAATTCACTCAAGTAAGCAGAATGCAAACATTCATGAGGATAACTGATCCAACCATATCCACACTCCATTGGGTTTGGTTGATTTGTGCACAAGGATTTGAATTGTGTCTATATTAGATGGAAGTGTGACATGTTGATCCAAGAGTTCCCCTTGGGACTGTTACCTGATGTCTGACCACACCACTGAGCCTGCCTACCTGCCCTGTGGGGCAGTCCACCACCCCGTCCTACTGAGCCAGAAGCTCTGATCTCCTCCAGCAAAGACACAGAGTTGAGCTAACAGCCCTTCAGCAGAGTAACACAGACAGTCACAAGAGCTCAACTCTGGGAAGATTCAGTTACAGGGATTTGACAGCACCAAGGAGCACAGCCCCGGTGAAACCAAACCCCCAAATAAATCCATCTTACTATGTATAAAAGTTTTACACAGAGAATGCTCATAAAGTTTGCTGCCTTTATCAATGAAAGAGAGATGCAAAATGGTTGTTCCTCCCCCTCGGTTACAATTCTTTATACAGGGTTTGATAATAAACAAATGTGATTTTATTAAGTATAAAAAAAAAAAAAAGATAGAGCAAAGTAAGTTACTGAGCTAAAATAAACAAATCATGCCAGCTAAGCATGAGAAATGGTTACAAATCATAATTTCTCACCCTAGTCTTTATTTCAAGTACAGGTCTTCAGGCCTGAGCTGATTTTTTTCTGACTTGGGCTCATCTGTTTCTTCCTCCCTTGTTAGAGTCCTTTGTTTCCAGGTCTCTTCATGTGTCCTCTTGAGGTGGGGAGCTCTCTGTGAAACCAGATGAAGACCATCATTTTCTTCCTATCCCTTAAAATAGAATTTCCCCAAGGTAGGAAGTCTATTCCATTCCCTTCCCCCGAGCCCAATGGAAAATACCAAATTCATGATGGATTCCAGCACCAGGTGGCCTGGTCCCATGTCTTTGTAGGACCAATCACAGTTTAGGCTTACAAGAAAAACAGGACTATTCACAGATCCTTGTCTTGAGCACTGGGCCATTAAGTTGCCTAAGTACCACTAATGGCTTTCACTAGAAGACCTAGATTAATAAACAGATTTATATTTCTAACTTCATATACAAAAAAGATAGTTGTACACAGGTAGACTATGCACATATAGTGGATCACAAGCTCTTGAATATTAGGTTACTTGCCCCATTTTCCATAAAGCATCTTTGAATTATGCATATTCATATTAAAACACATTTACATAACATTAATTAACAAAGACAAGTTGTGAAATTATACTTAATAAAGAAACTGACACCTTTGATACTGAGGAACCTAAGTTCACTATCAGGCCAACAGCGTGACCCACCACATTAACAGAAAGTCTAGTCAAATAGACAACTTTGTTTTTTGAAGAATCTGCAGTCATAAGTATCATGCAGTCCTTCATGACTTCAGGGGCATTTCACAGAACATGTTCTTTTGAACAGATAAAACAGTGTCCAATGTTCCCACAGTGATTATATTTGGCTTCTGTGCAGGACACCCTGCAGCATTTGTTAACTGGTTTTAGAAGCACAGCAGAGACATTCAGAAGAACCCTAGGATTTTTGGCTTCAGCAGCCATATCTTTAGGAGGAGTATGAAACTTTTGCTTATCCTTTCAGAAAGTTGTTTTTGGGGCCCACTTAGAGTAAGTCATAGCTACAGGCTAAATCTCTCCATAAGCCACATTGCATTATTGAATAATCTATTAATCTGGCTGGTTAGAGTAAGAGCACTCTCTAATATAAGATTAGGATGAATCCTTTCATAAATTCATATATCCTTTTCCATTAATTGATCTCTATGCATTTCATTTCTCTACACAAATACACAATCTCTCCCAGAACTCCACTTCAAGATATGAGCTTCTGTGTTTACAAATTTAACTCTCTTCAGAAGACACATGGAAATTGTGAAAATACACATACATTAAGGGGGGTGGGGATTTTCAAAGTTGCAAAAGGCAGTCAGGTGCCTAATTTCCATTGGAAATCAGTGGGATTTGAATTCATTACTCTTCTATATAAAAATCTCCTCCTAAATTTAGTAGTGCCTGAAGTATATATTTTAGCCATTTCTGAAAGATACATTGTTTACATTTTCTTTCTGTGGCCAAGCAGTATACTGTAATATTTATCAAGACCTCTACCTGTTTTGCAGCATTAATACTGTTATACTAATTAACCCCATCTGTGCATTGTCCTGTTCACTTAAATATTTGTATTACTCATTTAAAACATGCACAAATGTAATGTCAGAGGCTATAAAATTTCTACTATGAGGTCCCTAACTTGGCTTTGTGGAAGATAGGAATTTACAAGAGCACTAGGTGCTTAAAATCCCATCCTTAGATTATAAACTCATAACCAATACAGCAATTTCAGCTCAGAATGCTGAAACCTTTATATTACAGCTTACCATCATACTGTGTTCCCTATTTATAGGCTCAGTACTTCTAGGTTATATGTAGAAGTCCATATATGAAGAATTCCAATTGTCGGACCTAAGTCAGGGATGCTCAGAGAGGCCTTTGATTTACAATCCTGAATCTTTAACTTCATGTATAGTCTTCTTTGACCTCAGCCTTGGACCTGCCACAAAAGAACCACTAACATACACAGAGTGTGAAATGATGTGGATGAGATCATTTCAAGATTAAAAATGAAACTAGAGAGGATTTTGAAAGGCTTAGCTAGGGTTCTTACAAGATTCCACCATTCTAGGGTAGGATAAGAAGCAGACCACGTGTGAGAATTATGGAAAGCAGTGCTCTCTGCAGTTATCAAGGAACTCTGAGATAATTACCTCTTGCTACACATGGCACATAGAGAATGAAGCAGACCTGAAGTGTCCCCACTGTAAGGCTGCCAGTATGCTGACTGTGCTAGCTGGCCATCTACTTTGTGCTTTCCAGTGCTGGGAGATCGATTGTGTCAGACACCTGCACACGTATTTGGGGATCAAGAGATACCCTCCTGAATGTAGGTGAAAAACCAATGCTAGACATCATGGAGAGCACAGAACACATTGACAGATTCCTCAGGTTACATTCTTTCCTTTAAATGTATGTTCTACCAGCATTGCTTCTTCATTTCATCGATCCTGTGAGGTATTGAGCACCCATAATTCTTGGCAGGTACAGGTGCCTAGCAGTTTGCAGAATCCAGACCTTAAATAGGTTGATTCATGGCATGCAGGGCAGTTTAAATACAAGATCCTCATTTAAAGCAACTCATGATAAGGGCTTTAAAAAAACCCTGAGATTTATGTTCCTCTAAAATATATGTCCTTACCAAGGACATACAGCAACCAGATAAGAACATTTTAAAATTTATAACACATCCTAAGCTGCTACAGACCAAGGTAAGTCAAATTTGGAATTCAAGCTTGAAAATAATAAATCCTGAAAATCAATTTGGTAACTGGTAAATGTAAGTTTTCTATCACCAAGAAGTTTAATGAAAATTAGATTTATTTTCTGTTTATAATCTTACAATAATGATTTAGGCTGTAACTCAGCAAAGTATATGTCTAATTGTAAAACATGTGAATTCAGTGAAATGACTCAAGCTTAAAGGTAAGCACATGCTCAATAACCTTCCTGCACCAGATTATTAATAGTAAATACATTTTTTGAATAGGAAGACATTATCATATTGTAGAAACTACATATTTTTTAAATATAATATCAGCACAGAAAGAACAGGTTACTCTTGACTTAGCCATATGGATTCTAGATGACAAACAGGAGGTGGTTCAAGACTTCTTATTTCTTTAAGACTCCTATACAATTGTGCCTTTAGGTACTGTGACAGGTCAGGCTGGAGGACTACAATACATAAAGAGAAAGGCAGCTCTAAAACAGCAATAGCTCTGGTCAAACAAGAGCAAAGGAGCTAGGGCTGCTGTAAAATTAGAGCCAGCTGATCTCACCTGAGGCTACTGTGGAGCCTTTTATAGGGGAGCCCTCCTTGCGGGGAGAAAGAGAAGAGTGAGAGGAGACCAAAGCAGATTAAGAATGGTAACGGCAACTTTGCCACAGATAGCAAAGGGAGGGGGCCGGGGAAGGAGGAACTCCAAACAGGGGTTTTAGGCCCTCCTTTTCCTGGCAGCCTGAGAGCCCAGCTGAGAACTGGAAAGGACTGTTTTGGCAGCCCAGGCTGACTCTGGGGCACTGGCCCCCAATGCCTTTTGTAACTGAGGGACCAGAGCTTAAACCCTGCCAAGGGCTAATAGCGCCATACTGAGATTGCCCAATGAAGGACTGAGCAGGGTACTGGGACCCAGGAGCGGGGTTACCCTGCCACAGTACATTTAATATTACAACATAACCCCACAAGCATTAAAACAGATCAGTCATGCAGACAGAAATCTACTAAAAAGTTTTTCCCCACCCCATCATTCTGAAGTTACTAAATTGCTCAACAATAGTTACTAAAGTTCAATAGAATTATCCACATCTAAACCTGGATTTAAAGTGTGATTTTAAACACATTAACAGACATGTTTTAAAAATTTAGTCTAGATAAAGTGTAAGATTGTCAGTGATGAGACAATCCCTGAGATTTATGTTTAAAGATGAGCTACCATCTTTAAATCCAAGCCTAGGAAAGACCATGGTGAGAGGAATCATACTAAAAACAGGTTTAACAAATGCAGCTATAGATTAGGGAATTTTTAAGAGACCCTAAAGTCCAAAGTGAAAAAATGAATCTTTAGTTTGAGCACATAGATTACTTAAACCAACGTAATTGAGTCATAAAAGGTATACATCCTCTGAAGGAAAAGGCAAGCTAAAAATCCATACACCAAAAATCCTGTAAAAATTAAGATTGCTCAGAGGTTACTGGCCCGATCTAAAGCCCAAAGAAAACTATGGCAGTCAGACCTGGTCTACACTAGATGTGGAAGGTTGGCTTAAGGTTCGCAACTCCAGCTACATAAAATGCATAACTGAAGTTGGCTTACCTTAAGATGAGCGTTAGCAGCATCCACATTGCCAGAGACCGACAGAAGCAAATGCTCCTGTTGGCTTCCCTTATTTCTCACAAAAGGAGGAGTACTGGATGTCAGTGGGAACTGCCTTCAGCATTTGATTTATGGGTCTATACTAGATCCAATAAATCAAATGCCAGATCAACCTCCGGAGTGTCAATCTTCCAGTAAACGTAGATGTGCCTTGAGTGACTTCAGAAAAGACCCTAAGTATAAAAATGCAAAATTATAAACCAAGAATAAGAAAGCATCTCCAAATTTGCATGGAAATTAGAAATAAGTCCAAACTACACACATACTCCAACCTGTGTGAATTGGAGAAATCTATATAAAAAAGTTATCTTTCCTTGGGTTCTGTCTAATAAAAACCATAACATCCTGCATACCTTTTCCATGAAAGTGGCTGAAAATAAATGATTGCTATCTGAGGCTCCAGCTCATCTGAAGTGGGTTTTGCCCACGAAAGCTCATGATAACTATCTATATATTTTTGTTAGTCTCTAAGGTGCCACAGGACTACTCATTGTTTTTAAAGTTACAAACTGACATGGCTACCCCGCTGAGAATATTATTACTTAGTATTCACTAAGGCTACATCTAGACAGTGGGGCTATTTCAGGATACTGGAAGTATCCCGAAATAGCAGTTCTGTGTCTTTAAATGCACCCGTTATTTCGAAATAATGGGTGTGCTATTCTGGCATCCCTGTGACCCTTGTTCCATGAGTGTTAAGGGATTTATCAGATTAGTGCTTTATTTTGAAATTTGGTGCTGTGTAGACAGTACCTAATTTCGAAATAAGCTATGCAATTTGTGTAATTCAAACTACATATTGCAAACCTGCCTTGTCCCAGATAATATTTAAAGAGATTTTTTTTAACATAAAAAGGGGAAATGAATCAACTTGAGGCACTCTCTGCTATGGCAGCTAACTTTAGAGCTACAAGAAAAGAAGCACTAGTAATACGCTGAAGTACTAACATCATCTGCTTTTTCTGCCAGAACAAGAAGCAGAAGTGAAGTTCTGCTCTGACGCCATGTCTACACTGCAAGTTTTTGCACAAAACGGAAGCAGCTACACTGCTTCTTTTTGCTCAAAAACCTCTTGCACAAAAAGAATCAGCAGAAAATATGTTAATGATATCACGACTCATGCTAATGAGTCCCTCATTGGCATATTTTCTGCTGCAAAAGCTTGCGATGTAGACAAAGCCTGAATAAATGGTTGTGCACTGGGTAAAGGGGAAGGATCTCTCATTCTTCCATCCTACTTTAAAATACTACATCCCCATATTAATGTTTATGGGGCTAGTATTATATAACCTAACTAAAAGTAGTGGGGGACTACTACAGACTTTCAAATTGCATGGGATTATTCTGCCCCAAGAATAGCAACTCATTAGCCAATCAGATGTATACATTCATATGCACTGCTGGTTTCCACACATACTCTCTTGGGAGAACGTGATGATAGGGGAACACCATTGTCCTATACAACAGGAACAGTTCCTAGTAAGGAATCCCTGAAGCTACCAAAGTTGTTTTCAGCATCTTGAAAATATTAATTGGAACAGGAGGAGATTCATTCTGAGACACTCCCTGAACTCTTGTATGTGTTGAGTCTGCAATTGGTCCATATCTCATTTCTATAACATACCATTGACTGGTTTTACCAGGAATGACATAGCTCCTGAGCTTTTTACAAGTTCTCTGGGTACCCAACTATAGTTGGGAGTCCACATAAAATCTCCTACTTAACAAGAATGACAATGAGTATCACAGATTATTTTCTAAACTTGGGATTGGGCAACATGAGACAATTTAAGGACATAGCAGGTCCCAACAGGTGCACAAAGACTGCTTTAAAAAAACTGAAGGTAACTCCTGATTAGCTGCATGTGGTGAGTTCCCATAAAACAAAAAGTTTTCCAATTACTGTTGATTCAAAACAGACTTGTCTTGAGGCATGCTTAAGTATTTGTACAAAGCATTCCACTAGTCCATTCACAGCAACCTGATAAGGAGCAAAACATATGCTGAAGTATATTTCAAGCTAGGAAACTCTTGAATTCTGCTCATTGAAATTGAGATCCATTTTCTCTTACCAATTGTAATAGTAGACCAAATTGGCTAGCTAAGGTGAGATGTCCAATGGCCTTGGAGGCTACAGTAGAAGTCATACTTTCTGGCCATTTTGAATGGGTGTAAACTAGAAACACACATAAGACCTTCTCTAACCTGGCAAAGTCCATGTGAATGCATATCCATGGAGTCCAAGGTCACAAAAATAATGGGTGTAGATGAGCTGAGCCAGGATCATGCTGAATGTGTTGACATGTAATACAGCACTTCGCTTTCCTCTCCATATCTTAGTTGATTCCTGGCCACCAGACATGATTCTGGGCTATGGCCATCAGTCACACAATTTGAAAATGGCCTCCATGAAGAGCTTCCAGAATTTGAGAATGAAGTGATTTTAGAATGATCCTTCACATTCCCCATAAAATGCAACCTGGAGTCACAGATGATTCACATTAATATGACACAAATTGTGTTAATGGGGGGAATTCTTATGAGCCAACACTGTACCTTGTAGTACTATTCTCTTCACAAGAACACACATCATCCTTAATAGTTTCTTGGTCAGTGCCTGTGCTAGTGACTGGTAATCTATCAAAACTGAGACACAACACTTTGCATTGTCTTTGGGATGGCAGGAGTGACAACCCATGTTGAGACCCTTTAAAAATTGAGTAGTATGAAAGTGAGCTGAAAGTAGCAATGTCTATAGCTGCTGCCAGTATGAAAATCATAGAACCTCATGTTTCAGTCCAAACATTTCAATTAAATGGGCTACACATGAAGCAAGATCGCTGTGTCTGGTGTTGGGGTGTTCTCAGAGTTTTTTCCAGACCTGGAATGAACATCATTTTTGGTCCGTCAGTATGTGTTGACTTTCAAATGAGCTGCAAGTCTTATTTGTTTTCCAGAGTGAGCTTCTGGAGTAGGTTAAAGTATATTTACTAACTGCAAGGAGCTGTTGTGGTGTAGATAGAAGGCTGAAATAAAAACTTGACAGAATTATTAGTGATGGGTTCTTAATTGTAAATGCAGCCAAAGATCATGGTGGCTGTACATTTAGAAAGATGATTTAAAAAAAATTGAAAGCTAATCAGGTGGCAAAATATGGATTTCATTCCAGCTCATACACTGGAGCTACAGAAATGTTCAGTTTTTAAATTATGGAAGTTTTATGATTAAAAAAAGAGAGCAGTATGATCTGGATGCCAAGTTTTAGGAATGTTCAAGCAGGAATACAACTGTCAAATGCATTTAGGTTAATGCTAGCTGAACCTATTGAAGGAACCGATATTGTGTTGAGGAAGCACAGTTAGGGCAATAAGAAATCATTTTGAAAAATTTCACTGCGGAGTATCTAAAAGCCATACCTCCATGTTAAAAGCAAAATGTCAATGTTCGATGCCCAGATCTGCTATAGCTGCAGGTGAAGGTATCCTTTTATATACTTTCACCACCACCACCTCCTCAAACTCTGGGAAGCAAATCTATGGCACAGACTTTTCTTTGTTTCAGATCTTGTATTTGAATATTGGCTCCTAATGTCTGAAAAGTACTTAAAGTGTGCCTTAGATATTATGTAAAACCAGAAAAACCAAATATCCCAAGGACAACAATTTAGAAGAAATCAGCCCAACTAAAGACAGAAAAAAAAAAATCAGAAAGTTTAGGTTTTCATAACAAAGATACTGTGAACCAATACAGGAAGTAAAAGGATCTATGCCTAAAAATTTGGGAAAAAAATAAAAGCGATTGTATCCTCAATAAAGCAAATGCCACACAAACATGGCAAGTTATTGCTGGGAAATAATAAATTATTTGGTAAAAAAAGACTGAGCAACATTAATTTATAGGACTAAGTGACTGAATGTTAGTTCAGCTGTAAAGCAAAGTAAAGTTTATATATCAAAAAAATTAAAAATGTAGACATTTGCACAAAAATTTATTCAGGTTTTCCTTAATGTCCTCTCGGAAATTTAGTATCATGGTAGTTAACATAGGGACACTATATTTCTTTTAAATATCCTACCTATGAATCCATGGCTAGCAATGTAATAGAAATGGAGTAAGTTTTGTAGGAAATTAGCAATGAAAATCAGCAGGGAATCACTTATTCCAAACACTAGTCTAAAGAGCTAATGAGCAAGAACCGCAAGGCTAAGCACAGTGAAAAGAAGCATCTGGGGGAAGAGAGGCACCAGAAGGAGACTCTTGATGTTATCAGGGAGTCCACTGACCTGTCAACTCAAACAGGTCGAGGACAGTAAAAACGAGAATAGTAAATATGAAGCAGCAACTCAATCACTGAGAAAAAAAGCCAGTTAATGGAAAGAGACATTTAAATATCAGGAAGCCAATTGTCTGAAACAAACCCACTCTTGAGGAAAGATGGCAATATAACACCACTTGAAAGAATGTGGCCAGCTGTATCCAAAGAAAATGAGAACAATTACAGAGCTGAAAAACAGCAAGAGAGAGATTGAAGGCACAGATACAATAGGACATCTTGGTCATAGTGCAGCCATTATTTGCGATTAAGTTATATTGAGCGGTGGTCAGAATTAAAATAATACAGCATCCATACCATAATGGCCTTCTTTCCAGAAGTGCTCGATAACCCAATCTCCCCTATTAAAATGAGGCATCATAATAAGACTCGTAATGAGCCAGCAACTCTGAAATGGTGGCCATAGGTATCTAAAATTTATTGTTTGTTTAGCTGAATGTCAAGTACAAGTTTTAATTGACAAGAAAGTATTCCATTCACTCAATGTCAGGGAGTCCTCTGATGCCAAGCACTAGAAACTAAAACTGTATGCCATGACTAAAGGAGGAAGGAGGAAAAATATCCTAGTGATTAGGGCTCTAGTCTGGGACTTGGGAGCCAGGGTTCAATTCCTGCTCCATAAAAGACTACTTGTGTGACTTTAGACAAGCCACTTAGAACAGTCTCTCTTACTTGTCTGATAAAAGGGGATAATAGCACTGCCCTTTTCAACCAGGGTATTTCTCCTCCTCTCTTCTTTACATTTCGGTGGACTGTTACCACAACCCATCACAGCCTTAGTACTCATTCATCTTTTTGAATAGGTCATTCCTCTTAGTCTTTGATCATATCTGCTACTGTTCTGTGCCCTCCATGCCAGAAAGATAAACTGCAATGTGGTTTTCAGAAGCAGAAACAGCATTTTAATTGTGGCCCCTCAAGTACAGTATAATGCCAGATCATTCTTCCACATGATAAAAATCAACAAGAGGGAATTAAAGGCAAAGCAAAGGGTCAGAACCTTCACAAGTTTCCCCTTGTGGAAAACTGATTGATGTGTGAGGTGATGCATTGAGGAGACGTGCCAAGCTGCCCCTGAAGGCACTGTGCCTTCCCACAGAACATTTCTAGCTCGCTCAGATCTTCTCCCTGGCAGCTGGGCCTGGGGAGGGATGGGATGGAGCCACTTCTCACAGGGCAGCTGCTCCTCTGTGTGGCACAGTGGTTGCCTGACAGAGTCCAGTTGGGGGTGGCAGTGGCCTACTTGCTCCTCTCCTGGGATTGGCTGTCAGGGAGAGAGGCCAGGCAAGCTGAAAGTGTGCAGAGGATGGGGGACACTGGCTTCATCAGCCCATGTGCCCAGCAGCTGGGCCTAGGCATGGAGCAGAGGGGATGCTGCCTCCCCAGCTGGGCTCTCTCTCAGGCAGTCGCCACGCTGCACAGAGGAGCGAGCAACCATCCTCATCTTGTGTAAGAATTGGCTCTATCCCATTCTCTCCATTCCCTATCCAGACCTGGTTGCCAGGGAGAACAGCCAAACCAGCTGGAAGCACACTGGGAAGGAGGCACATTGGGAGAAGGACAGAGCTCTCCCTTCACAAATAACTGGTAGGATAAGCCTGGCAGCCCTGGGCTGCACACTGGGTCAGGAGTCACTGAGAGCAGTTACCACACTGCTCCCCCTGCTGAAGGCATGGGAGCTCCAGGGAGACACTGGTGTGAGTCTCCCCAGTGCAGGCCCAGTCCCAGCCTGGCCCAGAGACACATGTTCCCTGCTTGTGTGTCCCCAGTGCCCCAGGAGCTGGTGGGATCAGTTTCCATAGCCCAGGCAAGTGGGGTGGAAAGATTCCTTCCAGAGGCAACATGGAGGGTGGCCACATGACCCCTGCCCTTTTTACAGTCTGGCACCCTAGTATCAGCAGGCCTGAGTCATCTCTTTGTTGCTAGCCAGGAACAAGGGGATAGTCCAGCCCCAGCCTTGAAGAAGTCAGGGAATCCACTGAAGAACAAAGTCATCTATTCAACAGCCTGTATCTCCATACTCCGTTGCCGTTCCAGGGGAATATGAGGGACAATAGATTTTTTCCCACTGTTCTTTTCCCACCCATTATGGGCCACTTTATCCAAATGGGAAAACATCTTTTTTACACCCCATCAGAGAAATTTTTCAGGGAAATCCTGGGAGACATCACATTTCCTGACAGCTTCCACACAGGAAAGCTAAGTTCTATGTGCACTTTAAAGTTATGAGTTGTTCCCAAAAAGAGGACTTATTACATCCATATTTGTGGATTACATGTGTAAAAGCACAAAACCACAGATTACATTGCCAGTTTTCAGTCATTTCACATTTAAAATTCAAGTTTAATGTGTCCTCTTCTATTAACCCAGGTCACTTTCAGCATCACTGCTTTCCAGGCTTTCCTCACTGATTTTTCTCCCAAATACATCAGCTAGAATTTTTCCAAACCGCGTCTCAGTATTATTTTCTGTCTCTATTTGTGATTTCTCTGGTGTTTGCAACTCCTCTGAATTTAAACTACTTATGTGAATTTCACCAATATGCTTTTTATTGCTTTAATATGTATGTTAAATTATCTGTTAAATTACCAGTTTAAACATCTCTCACCCATTTTGATACATTGCTACTTTAATTTAATCTATCCTTATACTTTTAGTCTTCTACCCAGTTTAAGTCCACATCTTAGTTCTTACATCAAGCTTAATTTAAGTTAATTTTTCAGATGACTTCATGAGATATCAAATGCTGACCTAAAATAAAGGAATATTAAATTTTGCTCATCCACTAATTTTCTACTGCAATCAAGTGTGTCTGGCAAAATGTATTCTTTACGAAAAGTTATTTTACCAGGGAAAGCTGTTAACATGACAGAAATTGCCAGGCTGGCTCTTCTCTTTTGCAATGATCGCTACTCCTGTACATGTGCTTTTCATACATCTTTCTATGCTTTCCCAGTTCTTGTCCCTGACTCTTTTGAATAATGATTGGTGGTTTGTTAGCTACCCCATTTACAACTTATTTCATACCAACCAGACCAGCTGATTTGTACATGTTCAGATGCGCTAAGTTTTTCTTCCCTGTTCCTTATCAAGAGTTCGTTTTAAATGAACTTCCTTCCCTACAAATTTCTCTTTTGTTTGTGATGAAGGCAGATTTTTAAACAAATCCAATCTCTTAGCCATTTCCATGTCATGGTTTATTTATTCTCGTCTCATGGGCTCACTTCTCTAGACTCTTGTGAATGTTTGCGTTTGTTATAGGCAAAAGTTGGATCAATTTCAATGAGTTGTTGTTGCACAAGAGGACCCACAGCAGCTCTAAAGAGGCAGACTTTGGTGCCCTGATGTCCAAGAGGAGCCATAGAGCATAGCAGGAAAGAGCAGCAGCTGGAGGCTTAGGGATAAAGAAACCTGACGCTTCTGGAGTTTTATGATTGTGTCTAATGGTCTGAAAAAGTATTATAGTGTACTTCACAGCATACTCATTCTTCACCGTAAAGAATCTCTTAGTTTTAGGGAATGATTTTCAATGGAGCTGACTGAATATTTTTCAGTAAAACGATTTTCTGATTAAATATGCCCCCCCCCCTTTTTTTTTTTTTTAAACAAACCTTGATTTTTCTATGGGAAAATTTGTTTTGCTGATGAATGTCTGTCATTTGTGGGGAGTCAGGAGGACACAGGTAAGGAGAGAAGGATGTCTCTCCAACTGGAAGGCTCACAAATTTCACTTTTGACAGTGACATTGACAAAAGCTTTCTTGGAGAGCTGCACGGCTGAGTGCTCTGGTTCTCGGTCTCTCCCTAAGCTCAGGCTCTGGAAGATGGGCAGGTTGAGTGCCAAGCCTCTTTGGTTCTTCAGCTCAAGTTATGGGGAGACAGGAAGTCTAAGCACTGGACTGGCATGCTTCTCAATTTTATGAGTGATGGGCAACTGAGAGATTGTTTTGACTGCTCCAGACCAGAATTAGGTCTCAACAGCCTTCTTACAGTTGCATTTGACAGATCTTCCCAGCTCAGGATAATGCAAAGTTTTTCGTGGGAAGGAATTTCCATTTTCCAGCCAACTCAGGCCTTCTATTTTATTACTATATGGCACACAATGCTGTAAGCCAAAAATAAAAAGTCATCTAGGATACCCATTACTGTCAGATACAACTCTAAAATTAAGTATTCCCAGATGTTATTTTAATCAAATTTATGACAAGAGGACAAGTACTTGAACCGTCTCATTAATATCTGAGGGAGACTAGGTGAAGATGTAATCTGAATTACAATGGAAGTCAGCTGCATGAGAACAAACTGCTGCTGCTATATTCAGAGAATGATTCAGGCTGCCTATTCATATTTTAATTTCTTTATCACTTTGTTATTGAAGGACTTTGCTGTATTTCCACAATTAGATAGTCATAAAGGAGAGCACAGGTGGATACTAGCAACAGGAAAATTAGTTAGTTTACATTACAAGTAAAAATTACATTAAAATCATATTAAGGACCAGTTATTAATGAAGAAAAAGCAAGGAACTTCAGTGTTATGCCTGCCACTGAAACTTTAATTGTGTCTAAGTATTGCAGCAGACTCAGAATTTGAGTTAGATCAAGAGAAAACATTCTTGATTCCTCCTCTCCCCACCCCCACCATTTATAATGCTTGATGGAGGATGCAAAGAACAGAGCTAATTTTCACTGAAAGCTATTGGGAAATGAAATAACTGCATGAAGGAATCTGTGCATAGGTTTTTTGTAGAGAAAACAAATTCACAGGAGCTCAAATTCCCAGATAGACAACTATTTTGTAGCAACCCATCTACAATGGGTCATCAGTAAGAAGAGAACCCAATACTTTTAAATACCCACACTGCTTGAACTAAAGAAAAAATTACTCTTGGAATGGAAGACTTCCATCCAGCAAAGCACTTAAGCACATCCTGAATTTTAACTATGCAATTAATCCCATTAAAGTCAATGTAATTACTCGTGTGCTTAAAGTTCAGCACAGCATTAAACACATGCTAAACTGGGGCCCGAGGATCTCCACAATGGGGGGAAAAAAAGGCTCTCTTAGCTTTGGTTAGCTCATCTCGATTAAGTAACTCAGGCTGAAACAGCCATGAAGACAAGTGAATTCAGCTTTTAACCATGTTAGCATCTTGAATTCAAACCTATAAGATTAACACAAGTCAAGTCTCAATGTTTCCACTGCTACTAAAAGCCACTCTTCCCCTCCCACCTTTTGGCAGTGTAGCGGTCTTTGGTTTCCTACCAAAAACATCATCATCCCAGATACATCAGTCACTTCATTTTACAATGGTCCCCATGTGAAACAAAGCAAGTGTTACAGAAGTACAGACTTCATGTGCTCTTGCAGTAATGGAATTAATAGCAAAAGACATTATCTGTGTTTTACAACGTAAATAACTTCAGCCTTCTTTCGGAGAGGAGTAACTAAACATTTTCAAGAATATCAAAGTACCTCATGTCTTCTGTCACCTCAACTTTGTGAATAGCATTGCATTTTATTTAATTTCTACATTATGTGAAATGTCAGTTCATTAGGCAATAAAATAACGTAAAAGTCCAATTCTGTGCTGCCTTGTCGTTTGTACTTGATCTAACTGGTTGCAAATCAGAATGGGTATATTTTCCATATACTTTGCACAGTCTTTATGGAGGTGTAAATGAGTATGCAAAGTATAAGGCAATAGATCAGGTGCTATGTAATTATACCCACTAGCTGTTAAAGGGTGCCTATTAATCTCAGAGGGACCTATTATAGAAAAAAAAAAATCTGGAAACCCCCTAGAAATCCAATTCTGAAGTTCTTAGTCCATATTCAGGCAAAACACCTTGAACGCAAAAGAACTACTGCCCCAGTAAAGACTAAAATGTTAAGTTTAGGCACTGTGTTAACAGTTGAAAAGCTGGAGTTAAAAGGAAGCCAGGTTTATGCAGGATTGAATTAAGCTATTGACATTGCAGGCTGGGCCTCTATAGTCTGGACTTCCATAGTCTAGCAACATCCGTGCTCCAGCAGCCCCATGAGTGATCCTAGGTTGGAGTACTCATGCGAAAAGCCAGGCTCCACACTCAGCTACTCCTTCCCTGTCCTTCCAGAGCACCATAAATAGCTCATTTACAGCACTCAAGCACAAGGAGGAAGGGGAAGGAGTGGACAGAAGGGAGATGCTCTGGGGAAGAGGCAGAGCTAGGGCCAGGGCACAGCTGAGCAGCAGGAGCCAGGAGTGCAGCCTGGCAGCTGCAGGGCTTGGCTGCACTCTGACCCACAGCCACCCTACCTCTTTATCTACACACCTCCCCCCACTCTCTGCTCAGTCAGTTCTATCCCCTCTGCTGCTGCCAGGTGAGAGCCCTGCAGCAAAGCCAGCAGCAACAGAAGAGCCAGTATTGACCTCCCCTGGTCCAGCAGAGTCCTGGTTCAGGACCAGTCTGGCACTCTTGGCACTTGAAAATCTGCACTAGGGTACCAGTAGTAGCATACATTGACCAGATAAGTGGGAGTCAGTCGAAAGAGGATTATTAATTCACAGCTCCTTTTATTTAAGGAGGGTATCATTCCTGCAGATTACTTTGCATTGAAGATTGTAGTACCTTCTGTTAGTTTGCATCCAGAGATTCTTGGGTGACACAAATGACTAACTGAGGACAGCTCAAGCACGTAGGGACAAAAATCAGAAAGGCTAAGGCACAAAATGAGTTATACCTAAGGAGAGATACAACAGATGAAGAGGTTTTATGAATATATTATGACTAAGAAAAAGACTAAAGAAAGTTTAGGTCTCTACTTAGAGGGGAAGGAGAGCAAATGACTGAGAAGGAGATTGTTAGCATTTTCAAATATGAAGACACTATAATTTGTCTCCCAACCACTTATCATATTGAGAATACATATGTGCTTTATAAGGATTTATTTATGTTTTCTTAAATGGGATTTATACCCATGACCTGCTAGTTCCAAAGCAAACTTATTACCTGTAGAATTCACCACTTCCACATAAAATGCTCTGAATAGTTTGACATAGTCCTCTATTAACATTTTTCGAACAGGCATAAAACAAACGTTAAATTTAAATCAGATTTCCTTTGTATTTTTTCAGAAAATATTAGATTAGAAAAAGAAAAAGTTAGCAAAAAAATTAAAGTATCTTGTCAATTTAACTAAAAACAAATAGACAGCATTTAAACAATGAATCTTCAGCTTTTGTTAGCAGTGAGACCCTTACATTCCTGTTTAAATTATGAGGAAAAATTGGAGAATTTAGTCACTTTCCTGCAAAAACAAGTGTTCCTTAAAAACTTTAAGCCACAGTAACTTCTGCCCTCCTCCACTGAATAAAAGTACTCTATGAAATAATGCCCTAATAAAAAAAGCAATTGTGAAAATTATATCAATTACATCTAATGGGAAGATGCATTTAAATCCCCAAGACTGTTTAGACTATTTCAGCCAATGACTTAGCCCACTTATCTTGCTATGTAAAATCTTATTTCATGCGAGATGCAGGAAAGCTCATTTATTTTATGGAAGTTTCTCATGGCTAAAGTTATGAATAAATGAAATATGGACTTCCTCAGATAAGAATGAAAAGTTAGAGGCTCATAACTTCTAGAGACAATTTTTCCTCTACTTTAGAAGACAGTGATAACAGTATCAAGACAGGATGGAAGAGGCTGGGGATTTTGAACATTGGCAAGTGACTGTGGCTTACCAAAATGTCTTGGTTTTTCCTTTGTTTCTTTGTAAAAGAAAGGAAACATAGGTTTACTTTGTAATAGTAAATATCAAAGTAAAACCTGCTAACTTTTCAAATGTTTTGTCTGTCATCTCCCCTTGGTATGAGGTTGCTACACTCATTTTACTCAACACACATTTCTTAGATCAGACTATAGAAATTGAAGGATGGATGACTAAATTTTGAAGTAGGAAAGCATTCTCCTCTTAGTCAAAATAGTCTAGGTTGTAAGTAATTGTTGATTAGTTGGGCTGGAAACATAAACAGACTAATGAACATTGTTAAGGTACTTGGGACTGAACAGGTTTATAGATTTTGTTGAAAGCAATAGATTTAATATGTGTGCTCTTAGGAGTTAACTTTTCAAACATTTGACAATCATTTACTTCACATAGGTACAGAAAGAACTGATTCCTACTGCCAAATTAGATACATCTAGAATTTTCACTATAGTGAATGACTAGACAAGTGTTTAATTAAATCCTTGTCACTCTGATGTACAGTCCAATCACCCCACAGTCTAAAAAGAGTATAATAAGAGTAGTTGCCTTGATAATATAATACATAACAGGCACTCACAAGAAGCTTGTCAGACAGCCACAAGAAGAGTTAAATCATTTAAAATATGTATTTAGGGCCAGATTAAGAATGCTTCATCACCATTATTAGTACTTCCTAAAACAAGTAGTCCCCATTGACATTGATTTGCTTATGTGAATTAGGGGCTCTCAAGATAGTCTTGTGAGGAGAATATAAGTTAAGGCCCAGTCCTGCTCCTACTCAAATCAGTGAGGTTTTGATTTCAGTTATACTGCAGTAAGTCAGCAACAATTCAGCTAAAGTCTATGGCATTATGCTAGTGTAAAACTAGCATGAGGTCAGAATCAGACCCATAGGCTATTTTGAGGAGTAATCAAGTCAAAGCTAATTGAGTTCTTGACTGGTTCTGTTTATAGTGTAGATAAGAAAGTTACTCCAAAAATATTAGGGGTGTTTTTTTTTCATTAAATGCAGAGGCCAAATAGTATTTTGGGCAACTAAATGGTGCATTGCAGATTGTGTTAGAACTGTGGCTCATAAGGAAGGAGGAACTTTATCACCTTTTTTTGGGGGGGGGGGGGCTAATTAAATGCATGAGAGTCTATGAATTTATCACTCATGTTGAATTATCTTTCACTGCCTATTACTCCAAAGGATAAAAAGTGGGACAGATCTGAGGTTAAGTGAAAATTGTGAGAGGTAATGGGAGGGACCTGAAGTACAAAAGAAAAAGTGGAATAGCCTCTGCCTTGAGAAAAAGCATGGTGACTGACCTGGCCAAGACTAGAAAGAAGCCATTCTTTTGGAAACCTAGACCCTAGGAGTATATGAGATCTTGACATGTTATTAATGAGAAGGTATGAGGCAAAGATGTCCAGAGCAAAGTGTGCTGTAGCAAATGGCTGTTTCTCTTCCACTTCTAGCTTTCTCCTTCCCCCATTTCAACATCCATCACCATCCCTGCCAAATGGCATTTCTCCATCTGTTGTAACAGCCAGCTGGCTGTTTTATTGCTACAGTGTGCAAGGCTGTCAGTGTAAAGTATGTGTAAATCGATGTATGGGCCTCACTTTTCCGCTCACACTGGAACAGCTGGCAGAGAAATATGTGGCTACACTGTTTTAATTCAGAGTAGATTTTGGCCTTATCTCTTCAGTCTCATTTCATGTCTCAATTTATTGCTGTTAGGTTTTACAACACCTCGGTTCTCGAATTAATGCAGTGCAAGTTCCAAGTCCTGCACATGCCAACACCTCTGCATGGAAACCCCTAATAGCATGTGCATATTGTTAACAGACTGAACAATAGGTAACTGCACTTATAATCACCTGCCTGCCTGCCTATTTAAGTCATTGGTACATGAAGATGTAGGTATACATATTGATGCATATTCTTACTGCCGACCTTCTCCACTTTGGCCTTAACCCTAGCTTAAGATGAGGGCCTATTTTTACAAAAAACGCTGGAAAAGCCAAAAATTAGCTTTATATTGAAAATCTTTAGGACTGAGGGCTAGCATCACTGGGAACTTTCACAGTTTGAGCTGCAGCAAGCAGCTTAACTGAGATTTCAGCTCAGATCACTGAGCCCCTTTGAGCTCAGGGTAAGCCTAGTAGCTTACCGGTGTTCACCTCAAGCCATCTAGAAGCTTAATAAAGTTAATTTACACACAGCCCTTCTCTTATTGGAGGAAGTTTTTATCTTCCCAGCAGCCATTGGCTGCATTTTAATTTACTTTCTGTCTGCACACTAGTGGTATGATGTTTGGAGAGTATGCTGCCCAACTAGCAAACTTCCAGCCCATCCATTCATTCTTGCTTCTTTGCAGGCTCAAATTTTACCTTAAAGTACAGTCATGTAGCCCCACTGAAATCCATGAGCTAGATACTCATCTTATTTACATGCATCAGGATGAATCTAGAGAAAGCCCCATTGATTCTATAGAGTTATAAAAGGTGTAAGGTGGGGCAACATTTATCTTCTGTTCTAATTCTGACAACTCATTGTGTGATCTTCTGTAAGCCAGAAAGCATGGGCACAACCACCTCAGTCTAGGTGCCTGTTTTATGCCTAATCACAGAGGGATCATCAAAATATTTGTTCCCCTACTTGTCACCTCTGGGGGCCTGATCCAGTGGGTGTTTTCAGAGCACACAAACCCACAACAGGAGGAGAACCTCATTTGACTTCTAGCTCAGACACTTACACAGGTTGTGGGTGAGCTGGATTCAATTCTGCCTGATGCAGAACACTTGAAAGCACAGAATGAGTCAATAAGAATATCACATTAAATGCCTGATTATAGTGTGGCTACTAAGTATCCATTTTAGATAATAAACCTAGTCTACTTCAAATAAGAACTTAGTTGCATATTACACCATGAAATATTACATTCAAACTTTAAATTCACAACAGCAAGGGAGATGAGGCTAGAATTTCATTCTTTTCCTATCCAATTTTGTCAAGGTATTTCATAGTACGTAAATGGCCTCCGGGTGAATCCTACCCCCAGTGCATGTGTTGACTTCAATGAGAAGTAATGTTCAGACATCCTAGGATAGAATTTGGCTCTTAATACCAACAATACTCAGAAAGTGGGGTTAGGATATATGAAGGACAGTTCCAGACTAAGGATTTTTGTCTTCACTACACAGCTGTGTCACCAAAAGTCAGGCAGTGCAAACATGGTCCGAAATCGCTTTTACCAATAAAATACTTCCACCTCTTATGAGCAGGGTTTGCTTTGTCAACAGGAGAGTGCCTCTACCAACAATGAGCCATTTACACAGCCACTTGCTGTGGCAAAACTTGGGGAGGGGAAGAGCACAGAGGGAGAACAACTTGTTAACAGCAACAACAGTTGGCAGGCTAAACAAAGCCTAATTCTAAATTTGCTTTGTTTGTGACTTTAAGCAACATCCTCCAAATTTGGCTGTGTGTGCATACTCACTGGTTTAGCTTTTAGAGTTGCACCATTAAACCCTGAAGGTAAGGTTTTATAAAGATAATACTGTTTTGCTAGAGCAAGGGTACTAGGCTCTTTTTTATATTAAACCCATTGGATCAGGCTTTCCAATCTAGAACAAACTAGACTAACCTCAACAATCTGTTTTTGCATGACTTACTCACATTACAGCTCAAACACATAACTCTGCTGTGCTATTACTCAATCAGCAACAGTTTCTTTTAAACTGAAAAAACATTAAAATTGCCAATGAAAGATGTGTCACTATTCCATAGTGATTTGAGCAGGCACTGGCTGTGACTGTACACTGGTTAATGATGGGTAAGGGATAGATTTGTCTGTCAGAGTGTGGATTGTCATAAGCTATGTAGGGCTTTATTGTGTGCTGCACTACATGAAAAAGTATTATAACTGGCCCAAATTCTACAGTCTTTACTCAGACAAAATTAAGGATGAAGGATTTGGTACAGAGTTAAGTGTTTGTTTCATAAACTAAGGTAAACATTTTTAAAAAAAGAAAATTGACTGATTTATCCCTCCCCATTTTGTACAAGACAAAACATGATGGCTTATATCTTTTCTAGCAATTTTTTAATCCTAATGTAACTAGATATTCTGATTACCTAAATAAATGCCTAATCCTTCTTGGACTCCTACTTTCCTTTTGGCCTCATTCCTATTTTGTGGAAATAAGTTTCACTGGTTAATTATTCATTGTGTAAAAAAAAAAAAAAAAAAGTTTCCTTTATTCAGTTTAACAGTCATTGCTTTTCAATTTAAATGCCCCTTTGATGTTGAATTTCAGAAAAGGTAAATATCCCTCTGATTAATCTTTTATATTGTCCTTCTGCTCTGTCTAAATAGAAAGACTAGGTTTTCCACAGCAGGTACTACAGCTTTGTCTGGTTGTGGATGCAAGGATGGTTGCTGCTTCTCTGGTTCTGGTGGCAGTTAAGGTCATTTTTGGCAGAAATTGCTGGCTGAGTTGCTACAGCAACTGTTGCCAGGCAGTCTCAAAGTTCTCTTGCTGCTTCTTCTCAAGTAGCTTCTTCTTCTTTGCAAGTGTCTTACAAGATCCAGAACACACAAGTTTAGCCTGTCAACCATATATTAGTTGTTCTCTCAGGCTTAGCCAGTCACCTTCAGGTTTTCAGCCCCTGTCCTATGATATCATCCCTATTATTAGTTGGAACATCCTTCAGCCACATGACTTCTGTCACTTTATGACCTCTTCAATTCTCTCCTAGTCACATGTGGATACATGTGACCAGTCACTTTCTTATGACATCTTTCAAGGATGGAATCTTCCACTACATTTTCCCTACGTCCATCATTTTGATCAGCCATATTAGATTTTCTAAATTTAAATATTAATTTCCATTTTATTAAAAATCTTTATCCTAAAATTAGCTACTATTTTATGAAAACTTAATGTTATGATATGGTCACCACTCTTTCTGCAAGCTTCTATAAGGGTGATGCTGGGTATCCCAGAACATTCCAAGTAAAAATCATTTGCTACAGCAGACCCCTCTAAGACATGCTACAGATATTGCATGAGATCCAGTAGAGTGTACCTTAACTAATAGAATACTGTTTAGTCCTTTGATTTACTGATAAAAAAAGCTACAAAAAGTGAGACTTTTCAAAGGATTTTTTGTTCTAGCCAGCAAAAATGGCATGACCATGAGTACACGGAGACATGAGGCTCAGGAAAATGGAGAAAGGGAGAGAGAGAGGTGAATAGGGTGGCTTAAATAAAAATCCAAAACATTTGGCAAAATATTTTGGGTGTGTTCCTTATTAAAACTGTATAAGGAGACCCTATCACCAAAGCCTGCAAAATGCACTCACTCTGCAAGCTGAAGTGATAGCCACTGAAAACCAGTGTTCTAAAGACAGCATTTTTAAACCATGGTGCACAAACTGTGCCTATGATTTCCAAAGTGGCCTTCTATTTCAAATGAATAGAAGATGAAAACCCCTGTTATAAAAGATCACTCATGAAACATAATAAAGATTTCAAAGGAGGCTCCTTTACAGTTATTAATACCACATTCATGACTTAGATAGGAAAGGAATCTATGTGGTGGAAACAAACAAGACTATCCCTTTAAAAGCTTGGAAATACTGGGGTACCAAATAGTGTTTCATCTGAAGGTGGGATGTCAAAAAATCTGCCAAGTGCACATTAATAGAATGACTGATAGACTAGAAAGTTCCCAGACGAGCAGAGGAGAGTCCTCTTGTTGGGTAAGTTTCTAGTTTGACCATATTGAAAAATGCTTCCACTTAGCCATTGTATAGAGACTTTCCTACTACTTCTTGAACAGCTGCACAAGGTTCTTGAACAGTTTCAGGGTTAAATGCCTATTTGACCCTCTTTTTGGTCTTCCTCAAGGGTATCCACTTAAGGTTTCAGGCTTCCCAACCTTCACTTCTCTTGGGTGGGATCCAGAAGCTGTGGCTAATCTTTCTTTAGGGAATATAACAAATGTACACCAGTTACCATCAAGCCTTCATAAAACAAGTGCTTTATTCTTAGGGCAAAATCATTAAAGAAAAATTATATTAAAGAAACCTGCACATATGCTAAAACCTTACCCAAAGTCACACACAACTTCAGTATAGGGCTCTGGTGGGCATTAGTTTCTACTGAATTACATGTTGATGTTCTTGGTCTGGAAACTAAATGAAACAACCCTGATACATTTCAGCTGATTCTTTATACAGTTTAGGCCTTTGACCTTTAGGCTTCTGTAACAGGTAATCACTAATCACTCTTGGCTTCTCTTCACTGGGAGAATATTTAGAAGGTGTCATGTTACTGGATTTTAAAGTGAGAAGCCAAATCACTGATGCACCATGGGGGAGGGAGGGGCGGTGCCCCAAAAGTCGGTACAAAGGGGGCCATGTGAGGTGTCACATGAAAGCTTATGTTTTTACTGATTCTGTATATGCCATTCATGTACTTGTATAGTATCTGTATGTGGCATTATAAATATATACTCTGTGTTGATGCTGGAAAATTCTCTGTCTCAGACAGAGCAATAGGCAAAGAATGTTCAGCCAGTGGCTATGCTAATTAGCAAGGAGACAATGAATCTCTAGGTGCCAATACACACCTGAGGAATGTGACTGATACCTGCAAGCCAGCCAGGGCATAATGGCTGCCAGCATGTGAAATAGAGATAGGTCACTCGATAGGCTGCCAGCATGTGACCTGCTCTGGCCAGAAGGATGCAGCTGAAGCATTTAAGTGCCATGGTGGCACCCTCCATCTTGTCTTCAGTTCAGCTCCTGATCCCAGATGCAGCCTTGCAGGGAACAACGAGCCGGAAAGAACCGTGGACCCATCCTGACATAGGATGTACACCAGAGACTTTTAAGATAGCAGTTTATAACATCTCTGCTAAGAGCCTGTATTGAGAACTGGGTGATTCGATGCATGTAATGTATTTTCTTTAACAACCTTACTCTCATGCTTTTCTTTCTTTCTTTCAGTAATAAACCTTTAGATTCTAAAGGATTGGCTCAGTGTGATCTGGTGGGCAAGATCCAGAATGTAAATTGATTGGGACCTGTGGCTAGTCTCTTGGGACCGGAAGAACCCATTCGGGGTAGGTGAGATTGGGTTCTAAAACCCCTCACCTGTGTGCAGGCCTGGGGCTGATAGGGGCACAGGAAGAGCTGGGGTGTCAGAGGGGTTTTGCTCGTGAGGCTTCTGGATGGCCAGGTTGGCAGCTGAAGCATTCGGTGTGATTGGTTTGTGACTGGTTTGGAAGCTCTCCAGTCTGGGGCTGTAAGGAGCCCCGAGTTTTGAGCAATTCACCCTGAGAGGACACCCTCAGCTGTGCCCAGACCCAGCCCAGCCCGTCACAGAAGGCTTTGGGTTTGTTTTGTTTTTGGCATAACCAGTATTGGAAAATATGCATTAACCACATCCCAAGGATTCGTTAGGAAACTCACTTAACGTTTAGCGTGACTGAAGTTCAGGCCTGTTTGGCACATTTCAGTATAGTCTGTTTTAGACGCTTGTATTCAAACCTGGTGCTACATTATTTCTAATAATTAATTCATTAGAAGTATAATTACTGTACAATTACAGACTATTCAGTTAAACAGTTGCCCTTGGGTATATCAAAACTGAAATATATTTGATCCTAATGTACATGATAAAAATTGTGTACAGTTGGCAGGCTTATTTTTAAATATAGCTGGTACTGTGAATATTTAATCATATCATCTGATGTGTTGCATAATTTAGTATATCAGTTAGCACTTTCAGTAGAAAGGTATTCAGTAATATTTTTAGCATGTTAATCCAGACAGAACTAAAATGATTGATGTTTGGTTACATCAGGACAATCTCCATTCTGAGCTTACAGTTTTCAGTAAATTTCTTGTATTAGCTAGTAACTTAGTTTTAAAGTCATTTGGGAATAAGTGCATATACAGACTTAACTGAAATTTGGAATTTTGCCCTGTGTGGTTTTTATACAGGGCCAATTGTTACCTTAAGGGGTAACAATTGTTTGTTGCTGAGGCTATGTCTGACTGTAGAGGTAACTGAATTCATTGTGATCGTATGTGAATCTAATTAAGGGCTTGGAGAACATCTTCTACTGCATTCTTGCCTTTTCCAGGCACAAAGTGTTTACTGGATGCCTCTTTTCCCCCAGTTTCAATTGACCTTAATTTTGGGAACTTCCAAATGTGATCAGAGCTGCATTTTCCCCCCTTCCACAAATATTAGTTCAAATTTTAAAATGGATTTCCTTCAGCCAGGTTTAAATGGCTTTAGTGTTTGCTTTCCTTCTTTGTACTACCTTGGAATGGGACCCATGAGGTGGAATGTCAGGTGAGAGGCTAACTCACTCTCAGCCAACCTCTACAAGTAAGAGTTGTGGGACCATGTAATAGGAAAAAGCAGGGGATTATTCAATCTTAACAAGACTAGCAGGCAAAGACTGATATAACTTCACCTGGATAGGATGTGTTTATAAAAAAAAATATATATATATATATATATATATATGGCCTGGAAGCCCCAACGTGACCTTCAAAGGAATGGTGGGGTTGAGGGGTAAGAAGATGCACAGGTGTAGAAAAACATAACACTAATACAGCTTTTTATCCTGAATCAGTCTGAGGGCTACCAGTTGATGTCAGATTCTCTAGAATGATATAGAACCATGAGATCAAAGAATCCCAGACTAGAAAGAGCTATGGAACATTCTGGCAATGCAGCTGCACTGATGGCGGTATGATGCAGAAGCTGTCAGGCTAGCAGGAGCTGGTCTTCTTGCATAAAAGAAAGCAGTAGGTTCAGAGGTAGAGACAATTCCTCTTTTTTGAGGCAGAGCCTACCAGAGGGTTGTCAAAGTTATTCTAATCCCCTTAAAAAGCCTGGTTCATGAAGTCCAGCACCTGTAGGTTCCAGGTTTGTCCCCCACCCCGGACACAGAGTTTGAAAGGTATGGGGCTCTATTTTTGAAGGCAGATCTCGGGAGCCACAGCAGTCATGCTTACACTGAAGGTAGTACCAAAATAAGACAGTTTTTTTTTGCAATCACAAACAATACAAAACACACTGGATCACACAAATGGATTCAATTCATCCATGAATGAAGCCTGAGTCTACAATTGTAATGATGTAAGTACAGTTAAAATTACCTAGTATAGTACCATACTCACATCCACCCTCCTGACGAACCTAGGCATGGAGGACCAGCCTCTCCCCACTGGTTTGATGAGGATCCCAGTAAAAGAATGAGAGAGTATAATAGCAGAGGAAGCTTAGAATAAGTGAAGGAAAGAGCTTGAGGTTGACAAACTTCAAACAGAAAGTCCTTAGTGAGGAAGCAAAATCCTGCCACAAACCACTGCCATAGAGTCTTATAGGCCTTTCTGCATCACCTTCAGCCAACCCCTTAAGGCCAAAAACAGATTTCCATGAGCTTTTGTGGGCACAACCCACAGGTTTTTAAAAAAGTTGAAATTCCATTTCAAATAAATACAAACTCTCATTTTGTATGTAATGGTCTTTCAGCTCTCAAAAAAAAAAAATCTAAAATGTAAATAAATCTTAAATATTTAAGTTGAAATAGCCAAAAAGGCACTGTCTCTTAAAAGAACCTCCTCAAAGATTAAGTTATCAGTTTAGTAAAAAATTGCTTAAGCACTGGCAGATTAATATTAGTTGGCGAATCAATTACCATAAATTAGCGTATATAACCCATGGGTTATACATGTTTTTACAAACCCCACCCTCCCCCACACGGGATATACATGTCCACGTCTTATATAAATTGATTTTTACTCCAGGAGCATCCGTTCCCCTAAGCAGCTCTCCCCTAAGTGGTCCTGGGCACGAGCGTGGCTCCCCTCCCACAGGCCGGCCAGCTTGCTGACAGCAGGAAGTCTCTGAGGGTTGTACATGTGTGCAGGTAATCTAATAATTTTTTACACACAGGATAGAAAAAAAGCGGGTAATACAAGGGTGCAGGTTATACATGGACGCGGGTTATATACACTAAAACACGGTAGTTATTGGTCATTCCTTAAAAGGGGTTCATACTGGGTTGCTAGTAATTCATTACTAATGTAAGTGATCTTGCTATCTGAAAGATTTCACTATTTACAGAACAAAGACATCAGGAAATATTTTTATGAGGCTTGCATTTTAGATATAAAATATTTGAAGATATATACACCTTCAAAAGAAACCTATGCCATTAGAGGCAAAAATCTTAAATGCCTAAAAGTGAACACATTGATTGAAGAACTCCGTTGTTGTTCTACAAAGCATTTCCCAATTGTAAGTTATTTAACAGCTGAAGATTTTAGATTGTCTATAAAAGAAATTAAGAAACCAAGGGTTTTACTCTCTCCCACTTGCAAGGAAAAAGGCCCATTTTTATGCTTTAATTTACTGCTTCTGATTTCACATAGTCTTTAATTACAAGTTGTAACAGCTATAAGTATAAAAGGAAGATAAATAGAAACAATGCATACTATCACATTTACTGTGCAATCACAGTAACATACACTTATATACATCTTTCAAAATACAGCATAAAACTAGGATAGAATATTAAGACAAAACAGAAGTTGCAAGACCGCATTTCAAAGACTTTGTAAAAACACTGAGGGTATGTCTACACTATGGGATAAGGTCGAATTAAGATATGCAACTTCAGCTACGTTAATTGCATAGCTGATGTTGAAGTACCTTAACTCGACTTTTGGCGCTGTCCACACTGCAGGAAGTCAAAGGGAGAACACTCTTCCTTACTCCTTGTGGAAACAGGATTACTGGCATTGACGGGAGTGCCCCTCTCAAATCCAATTAGTGGTCTTCACTAGACCCGTTAATTCAAACCCTGGAAGATTGACAGTGGTAGCTTCCATCTTTACAGTAGCATAGACATACTCTGAGTGTAAACTTCTGTGGAACCTCTTTTACTTACAGAAAGCAAAGACTCACTGGGTGTTCCTTAACTAGCTTGACATTTCATATAATTAAACAAACCATGGTGCTTAGAGAATATGTTCACTAAGTATGAAAACTGATTTTAGTTAAGGCAAAAGGTAAGTCTGTAACACCCAAAAATAAATGATAATAGCTATTTTAGATCAGTGCTGATGCTTCTCCCCCTACTCTACCCAATGGCATAAGCAATCATCTGGATAATGCATATTTGAGGTTCTGTGAGGAAATGATATAAAAAGAAGCATGCAGGACATGTACATTATATAAAACAAAGTAATTTAGGGCATAAATCTCTCATGTTATAACAGTTAGACATTAAGATTGATTTTATTCTACAAAAGACTATTTGTCTTCAAGTATCAGGGAGAAACACAAATGAAACTGTTTAGTGGACTTATATATTCCAAAGATATGGTATGTAACACAAGTAGACATGCAAGGTCTACTTGTCATATTTCCCTGGAAGCCAGATTCATTTTGTGTGGGCATTTTATTGTGGGTCCAGGGTTGTTTTGAAGTCCATTTTCCTCTCATTGGCATTATTGAGCTTGGGCTGCAATGTGTTCCATATTTTGTATTTTATCTAGACACATCTTAATTGCAAAAATTAGTTTATGAGCCACCATCTGGTAGTATGTTAGCTACGCTCTACCTGCTACTGCTAAAGGTAGAACCAACCATCTGTGTATAATTTCTTGCTTCAAAGACTTTGCAGTGGCTCTTGCAATAAAGGGATTTTTATATCTGGGTGTTAATATTCTTAGGTTCTGGAAATTCTCTTTGTTCCATTTACAGAATTCAAGACACTATATTCCCAAAGAAGTACATCCTCTTAACATAAAATCTTCATTCTACTTGTTTAATTTGTAACCAGAAAATAAGTTAACTATTTCAGCTCTCTTCATTTCTGACACCCTTACATACTAGTGAAAACTTGTGTAATGTTCTTTCATAATATTACATAGTTACTTCCTAGAACTTACTATATTTTCATTATTAGGACTGCATTTCAGATTCATACCAGTGAGTTCTGATTAGTTATCAACTCCTATGATTTTCATAAAGGGGAGAACAGGAGTCTGAAAATATTTGTTTTGGAAGTGCATCCATACAGAATAATCATAAAATGCTTCACAGGTGATTGAAGTCTACGGATTTGACCTTTATCTAATTGAAACATTTTTTATATTCATGTATACCCACAACACTCATAATTTACCCTGCTGCAATGGACAGATGGCAGGCATAGGGTTTGATCTAAGGGCCAGCAAACAATATGGGGTACATCAATATATCACACAATTGCCATTAGTAAACAGGACCCAAAGAAGTGGAAATGACTAGCCAGAAAAGTGACTGAAAAGGTGGGTGGGATTTTCAAAGTGCTTACAATACTTCAGAGCATAAATCCTATTGACTTTTAATGGGATTTGTTCATCTAGGGTTCTTTTGAAAATCCTCCACCTCTTTCACATACCATTTTAGAGGCAAAGTTAACTAAATGCATACACCTCAGGAAGGTGATGTATAGATCCTTGAGGTAAGTTGCACAGCTGACAATTTGCTGAAGTTTTGGTAAATGCAGGAGAGAATTTTAAATGAAATGTTTAAGATGGGAGAAGGCTCTTATGCATAGAGAGAATATTCTTGCATGACAGTACTACCAAAAAAAACAAAACAAAACAAACCAACCAAACAAACCACACACACCCCACGATCTAATAGATAACAGATTGGTCATATGATCTTGTTACCAGAAAAATCCGTAAGTCTTATTTTAGGCCCCTTTGTGATCCAATTCCCTCTCAATTGCTGCTTAATTCTGAAGGTGCCTAAACTCACTCAGCACCTAAAGTTTCCACTGAAAGAGTTCCCTAAACATACAAGTGTTTGCCTATAGACACACAGAAACACACTGCTGCTCATACAAGGTGCCCAAGTACCTACCTCAGGCCTAAGGCTCAGACCAACCAAAAACAGATACTCCTCTACCTCTCTCATCAATGGGCTTGATCTCGGAGGCATGCTCAGAGGCCAGCTACCAGATTAGGTCCCATTCAAACTTCAACCAGTAGCAGTGACCTTAAAATGTTTGTCCCACTGGTTAGAACATTCACCCAGGACATGAGACACCATATGCAATGTCCCCCTTTACCTGAGGGAAAAGAAGGTATTTTGTCAGGGGTCTCCCATCTCTCAGTAGAAGACTGACTAATCATCTATAGAATATCCTGATGCAAGGATATCAGACAGGAACATGGACATAACTAGTAGTTAGAGTAGAAGCCCAACCTAGTAGTTACAATAGGAGTCAGAAAGCCAGGAACAAGAGCCCAGGGTCAAAGCCAAAGGTCAGACACCACCACTAGAATGAGAAGTCAGGAATCAAAGACAACAATCTGATATAGGGTCAGGTACCTGAGACAAAGGTCATAGCCAAAGTAAAAAAATAAAATAAAAAAATACAGAAGTCAAAGATGTTTAGAGACAATTACCTGGAATGATGCAAGGCTAGGAACAAAGAACAGAAACTAATACAACATCAAGCACCCATGTCACACTGCTGATCCCAGTCTTAAGAGCAGATATACTAAGGCGATTCTGTTGTAAAGCCAACAGTGATTCAGCTGTGAGTCCTCTCTTTCTTACTGGGGAGGCAGAGTCAGCTATCCTAGGCTCAGCTGCAAGCCCTAATTGCTAAAACCCTTCTCTCTCTCTCCAGTTGAAGCTATT
Source organism: Rafetus swinhoei (assembly GCA_019425775.1). Lineage (NCBI taxonomy): Eukaryota > Metazoa > Chordata > Testudines > Trionychidae > Rafetus > Rafetus swinhoei. Next base: position 48,512,219 of record CM033449.1, read on the forward strand.
CCCCATTGGATAGATGAATAAATAGTCACTAGGCTTGGGGTGGCGGGTTGGACCCTTGGGCAGGTTCGTTGCACAAGAACGGCCAATCTTCTGCAGTGTCCACACTGTCCACCTGCTCTTGTGCAAGAAGATTTACAGTAAAGCATGGGAAGAGAGGACTTCTTGAGCAAGAGCTACGCTCTTTTCTAACAAGTGTAAGCTCTCTTGTGCAAGAGCTCTTACTGGGTGCTCTTGCGTAAAAGCACATGGCAGTGTGGATGTGTTCTTGCACAAGGGTTCTTGTGCAAGATGTTCTTGTGCAAGAACCAGCCAGTGTAGACATAGCCTTGATTTCCTACCTCATAGGCTTGTTCCCTAATCATCTGACTCACTCAATGACACTAAACTTTACAATTTACTCAACATTACTTTTATTTGTATTGTAGTAGGACCTAAAAACCCTCGTCATTGACTAGAATCCCATTGTGCTGGGCACTGTACAAACTCAAGATAAAGGCTAGACCCTGCCCTGTATTTTAATGCTATATCTGCACTGCATAATTAATTTGAATTATCTATCTTGAATTAATTCTTTGGGTTTTATCCTAGCTTGGATGAGGGGAGCCATGCTACAAAATAATAATTGAACTGCATTTTGATTGTGTTAACAGCTGACAAGTTGTGATCACTTCTGCTGTAGTTTATACCCTATGACAGGCCTCCCAACTTGGGTCAAAAGAAGTGAAAGGACTTTGCATATGCATGGGATTTCAGTTATAACTTGCGTTAACTACAGTGAAGATAAGCACTAAGTGGATACAGACAGGATAGCACAAGGAAACAATACTTGTCTGCATGATGGGCAGTGGTCTCAGCATACCAGCTGCCTAAGCACCGCAAGCTTAATAGACATCAGGACAGGAGAGTTTTAAGAAGGTGTTTGAAAGAGGACACGGGCGTGGCTTTGTTAAAGGGAGTTTCTTTCATGTATAAAGGGGGCAGCATGGGAGGAAGTGCAATACTGCTTGTCTGGAAATTTAACAAGTGAATGTTATAACAAACTGGTGATTGATATAGCAAGGCTGACATTGTTGGGAGAGTGGAGGCAGGAATACAGAAGACATGATAGTTAGGGAGGGTACTGGCCAGGAAAGGCCTTGGAAGTAAAGATAAATTGCATGTATTAGATGCATTGTTGAAGGAAGAACCAGTGAGAGAAGCAAAGAAAAAATTGATGTGACTAAAGCAAACATGATCTTCACAGCAGCTTTCTGAATCACTGAAGGGATCCAAATCACACTAGGGAACAGGATGACTACTCCCTTGTGCACCTAGCTACAATGGGAAAGAAAAAAAAAAGGCTGCATGATCAGGGGAACTTCAGTTTGCATAACATGCTAGAGGCCTCATGCTGCCAATACTAAAACATCTCTGGAATTTCCAAACATAATAGATTACAGTTTCCTAATTCACAATGTGATGTACAGGGGGAATTCTGTATTGGACCTTGTCCTAACAGATACGGAGGAACTGATCACATTTATAATGTGCAAGCAGAATAAAGTCAAAATCAGTAATTTATATACCTGGTTCTTTAATTGGGCCAATTTCACAAAGCTGAAAACAATTATGAGCCAAAGCAGCTGATTGGAAGAATTTAATCAGACAAATCTGATGGATAATTAAGATAACTGTACTAGATGCTCAAAAAGCCACACTCCAGCAAGAAGGTTTTGCTAGTTAAGAAGGCCAGCCTATGTGAGAGGGGGAAATTAAGGCAGCTATAAAAAAAGAAAATAATACCAACAACATACAACCATGGAAGAAAGGGGGAGTTGATAGTAGTGAATATAAATCAGCAGTTAGGAATTATAGAAAACTAGCAGATTTACCCAGTATTCCTTGGGCCCTTAACTCAATTAAGGGTTTGGGGGAGAGTGTTGGAAAATGAACATTCTTTATGCAAAGGAGTGTGTTTTTCAAAAATACTGTGTTATTCTTATAAAGTTAATTTTTAATTTGGATTTCTTAACTAAAAAGGATTAACATTTTCTATAATTTTTTAGGGTTTTTAAAAAATGGGAATTCCATCGTATTTTTTCTTTAACCCTATAAACTCTTATCATTTGCTATATTTTGACAAAGATCTATAGTTAATTTAATTTCCAATAACATTTTCTTCTTGTTTTCAAACTTTAAGCATTGATGTAGCAGTGCCAAAACAGAGCACTATTCCAAATTTCTCCATTTTATCTCTTTTTTTGTAAGATTTATTAAGAAGCAATCCTATACCAGGTTCATTCCATTCTATTTTTTCTGGCTCATTTCAGTTCAGTGTCTTTCAATATGCACTCAGTTGTGTCAATTTTGAGGACTGTACTTGCTTTGATGATTCTGTCTTGTCTGTGTGGTTTTATGGGAAGTAATCCCATTCCAGGAACATCCCATTTTCCTAGCACAACTAAACCCTTATGTTGCTTTACGTTATTATAAGAGGAAGCTGTATACTGAATTTGGTGATCCTAGCTTTGACCTAATTCTCCCTTGCCTGCATTTTAAGCCCATTGCTTCTTGTTCTGTCCTCAGTGAATAAGATTAATTTATCAACTTCTTATTTATAGCTACCTTCTACAGAGTTGAAGACTTTTTATCACATCCCCCATCAGTCCTCTCCTCTCCAGAGCAAACCAACCCAGGTGGTTTTTTTTTTTTTTTTTCAATCTTTCCTTCTAGACCTTTAATAATTTTTTGCTCTCTGTATTTCCTCCAGTGTGTCTACAACTTTCCCAAAGTGTGGTGCCCAGAACTGGACACAGTAATGCAGAGGAGGCTTTATCATTGTTGATTGGAAGAATTACTTTTCATGCTTGTTACTACATTCCTCCTAATACAATCCAGAATGATGTTTGCTTTTTTTTCCCAACAGTATTGCATTGATTGACCCGCCCCCTTCCAAATCTCCCCCCCCCCCCCAACACCCCAGGCACTACCCTCTATGAGGCCACCTCCCTAGCAACAGGGCTGTGTGAGGGCGGGACAGCACAATCCCCCGGGGATGGGGCTTCCCCTCCACCTCCACACCTCCCAACCCCCCTTTCTCAAGGGTGCCCCTTTTCCAGGCCTCTTCCCCCCCCCCTGCAGGGACTGCAGCCTGAGTGTGCCTTACCTCCCTGAGGAGAGCCTCAACAGTGGACTTCCCCACGTCGAACTGGTTGCCCACTGACCGGTAACTGTCTGGGGTGGCGAGCTTCCATACAGCGATGGCAACCCGCTTCTCCAGGGGGATGGCAGGCCACAGGTGGGTGTCGTGTTGTCAGAAGGCAGGGGCGAGCCAGGCACACAGCTCCAAAAAGGTGACCTTGCACGTGCGGAAATTTTGGAGCCACTGCTGGTCATCCCACCGCTCCATGACCAGCCAGTCCCACCAGTCCGAACTGGTGTTCAACCTCCAGAAACGCCTCTCCACTGAGGGTTGCGGTGGCAAGGGTGTTGCTCCAGCATCCAGGGAGAGGGTCCCAAGAATGAGCTTGGGGTTGAGCTCTGTCAGGACCAGGAAGTCAGCTGGCACAAAGTGCTACAGAAACTGCAGCATGGTCGTGTGGGGCCATCGCATGCCCAGGGGCGGCTCTGGCTCCATGGCACAAAGGAAAAAAGCTGTTGCATCCAAAAAACCTGAGCAACCACATCAGGCACTGCAAGAGCTTTGCTGTCCCTCAAAGAGGTAGGCAAGCACACAGCAGAAGCAGAGAAACGGCTGTCCAGGAGGGTCCCTTTAAGCATGTGTCTCTACTAGGCTCTGGCATCAGCACTCGGAAGCAACTGGTGACGTAAAGCCCTGCCTGAAGTGACTCCTGGTGGCCTTTTATGCTCGAGAGCATCCAATCAGTCTGGATACTCTCTTTCGAAAAAGCAGATCGCTTTTTCAATGCACGTTGGCAGTGTGGACGCTCTCTTCCGGAAAAGCTTCCTCCAAAAGAAGCCTGCAGTCTAGACATATTCTAATGGTGATGCCCTGGGATATAACATTCAACCATGGGACCCAGAGGGCACTTCATCTAGTGGCAATAGCACAGAGATATTTTCGTCCAATGGGGAGAATGAAGAAGGTAGGGGAACATCAGCCCTCCCTACTCCATCATGGTCTGACACAACCAGGGCCCTTCAAAACAAGGTACCCTGACATAGGATTCACATCCTAATGCCCCCAAGCATATTCCCTGGGTCATTTTCTACTCTCCTCCCAGGCCCTGCAGCACTGTCTCCAGGGTTGTACACAGGGTCCCCCTTGCATTCCCTCTGCTCAGTCTCTGGCAGCTCCTCTACTGGCAACAGGAAGTCATCCCCTTTGGCCTCTGCAGTCAAGTGGCAACAAGGTATGCCAGCTTCCTGGGAGGAGGACACATTCGCTCTCCTTTTCAGTCACCCAGACTGGGCTGATCTGTTCCCTTTTGAATATTCCCTCCACGCAAAGCAGGCCCAGCAAGGGCAAGAGGGGTGTGGTGTCATGGGCCCAGAGCAGTTTGTTAATCCTGACCGCTCCAGTTTGGGACTGGCACACTCCATCAGAGGGTAATGTAATTAATACAAATCAATTTCATAGCATGGTGGGTCCCAGTTGTTCACACAGCTTACTGTTCCCACTGCTGGCTTAAGGAGAGCCAAAGGACCAATCAGCTGTTTGACTACCACTAAGATCTCAAGGGCAGAGCCTCAAACTGGGGCTGAACTTTGTGGGTCCTAGGTCAGCAGTTGTCTGCAGGCTGCCAGATAGAGGGATGGAGTATGGCTGCTCCCCTATGGAATCATGTTTGAGGCTGTAGGTCATGACATCTGCACACTCTTGAATGGGCAATATCCCAAATTCACTACATACCAAGTTATGTCCTATAGGTATGAATTTCAATATTGCTTTTCTTCTAACTGGGCTCAGATCCCTACTCTGACTCCCAGTATAATGTGATCTTGCATTCCCAGATTTTACAGCCATATTTTTAATGGAACTCAAATTTGTGCAACATCAATATTTCAGAGTGCAGCAGGAAGCGAAAATTGTAGCTACGCAGCTGCTGCTATCACTATTAGCATTAGTATTTCCACACTCAGATTCCTATTTGTAATTCTGAAGTCGTTTTACTGCTTTGTAGGAAATAACTGGTATTTCCCCTAGAATAAGCGAGGGAAGCCATAAGGCTGTGCAACATGCCTTATACAAATCTCTTCACTGACTGAGGAGACTACTTTTACTGGCAGAGTGACAACAGTTTCAGTTTGATCTTTTGGTGTGCATTAACCTTTTACATTTTACAAAAATCAGCAACTCCATTTTCCCCCTCTGTCTGGAAACCATAGAAACCAAAGTAAAAGCAGAGGGAAGTATTTCGTCATTTGGCTATCTCTGGCTGATCTCCATGGAAACGTTTTGGTTTTTGTTTAAATGAAAGATTTCTCCATCAGACACATGACCATACTTTGATGGGGCCGTGACATCTTTGGGAACAATTTTAAATGGAGAAAATAATGTAAAAAGTTTCTGCTTTATATATTCTTTTCACATTTCCAGCCAGCAGTATTCATGCCCGTTTTGCTTCAATAATTATAATTATAGTTTTACCTTTAACATAGCCTTGTCAGAAAAGGTTTTGAACAGGAGATAAAAAATAGTGATACTTGAAGTTCCACCCACTATCCCAACTCTGCTCATTTGAGTTGCCATTCACTGAAAAACATAAAAACGGTGTTCTGTTTTCGGGCAGTTGCCAGTGCCAGGTGCCCCAGAAGGAATGAGCAGAACAGGTAATTGCTGAGACTATGTCTACACTAAGAGTTTTTTTTGGCAGAAAATATGCTAATGAGGGACTCAGTAGCATGAGTGCGCAAAAAGAAGCAGTATAGACGGGGTTTTTTTGCTCAAAAACCCCATTTTATGCAAAATCTGTATGCCTCTCTGGGACAGGCATAAGGATCTTGCACAAAACAGGGGTTTTGTGCAAAACTGAAGCGGCTACTCTGCTTCTTTTTGCTCAAAAACCCCTTGGGCAAAAAGAAATGTCAGAAAAGATGCTAATGAGATCACAACTCATGCTAATGAGTCCCTCATTAACATATTTTCTGCCACAAAAACTCACAGTGTAGACAAATCCTGAATGACCCATCCCCTGTTGCCTAGCAAGCAGAAGCTAGGGGGACTCTTCAGAGCATGGTTTTGCCTCCCTGCTCATGCTGGCTAATAGCCATTGATGGACCTGTCTGCCAGGAACTTATCTGGTCTTTTAAACTTTGTTAAAGTCTTGGCCTTCACTTGTAGATTACAAAAATCTTCTAATATCATTCCTGTGTGTTGCGTTCAGCAGTGAAATAGTTAACAACTAAATTGCAATAATTAAGATTATAACAACTAGGGTTCAGAGCTAAAAGGACACATAATGACATCCAAGGTGCCTGGAGTGATTCACACCCTCCCACAGCATTTGTTCCAGACTCTGAAGACTCAGGCAGGCATCACGGTATTAGTTCTACTATGTTTACATTTTGGAGATTATTAGATTTGTCATCATTAGTACTAGTTACATACCTTATAAAAATAAAAGCTGAGACTCCAGAGACAAGGTGGCAGCCACCATGATAAAAAAGTACTTCACATGACTGACAACAGAGATAGCCCAAAATGACCATTGTGTCAGATGAAGCTGTGCTTCTAACATGATTGAAATGCATCTGTTCTGCACTTCTAGCCAGTAGGAGATACCAGCTATGCTGGTATCTATAATTTCACTGTACCCACTCAAGGGCACCCCTATCCTCACTATCCAGCCTGAGAACAGGCACAGCTCTTACCACCAGTAACAATACCTAAAACAGTTATTTGGTGGGAAGGAAAGAGGTATAAAGAGTTGTGGGTGGTTCAGACAAAACAAGGAGCAAAGTAGATGATAAGGAATGGATCTTGAAACTAGCTGCAGCTGGGCACAAGAGGGAGGAAAGCAATTGGTGGCTGAGAAGCTTCTCAGCTCTTACCTTATCTCTGACGAGAACACAGGTGGAATGGAGCAGAGAGGGAGATGAGCAAAATATTTGGAGAAATGGATAGACAACAGTGCCGTGCTCTTAGGGGTCAAGATCTTCAAGGGTGAAGTTCTTTTGAAGATTCAAGGGCAGTGTTATGGTGCTTAGGGCTGAGGCAGAGGGTTAGGGTGCAGGAGTGAAGGCTATGGCTGGGGGGTGTGGGATCTGGGATGGGACTGGGGATGAGGGGCTTTGGGTACAGGCTCCCTCCAGTCCGTTCTCACCACATCTCCAAGCCAGGTGAGAGAGGCACCCCTCTGCAAGCTGTGGCAGCTCCAATGAGGCTGGGTTGGACTGGGGGAGGGGCGCCTCTTTTCCAGCTATAGCAGGTCTGTGCTGCAGGGGATGAAAAGGCACCTCTTCCCAGAACACAGCAGCACCCTATGTGCAGCAGCCTTAAGCAGGGGCTTATTAGGCAACATCTTAAGGGGAACTTAATCAAGGGGTGAAGTTGTGTTTCAGGTTCAACCTCAAGAGGTGGGGAAACATCAGAATGAAAGAGAGTGAGGGGTTACACATAACTGGAGGGCACATTGTGAGAAAGATGCCCAGCTTGATTGTGCCCATGAAAGCTCATGATACCATCTACAAATGTTGTTAGTCTTTAAGGGGCTGCAAGATTATTTGTTATTTAAGTTTTTTCAGTTATATACTAACATGGCTACCCCTCTGAAACAAAAACATTTGGTTTATGAACTAGTAGAAATGACTAAGACTTTCTATGAGAGAAAAATGGCACACAGAATTAATGTTAAATACTCTGTCAATCAGCTTCTGAGGCCAAATAATTGCAAGATTATATGTAGCAATGTACATGTGTAATACGTAACTCTGGGTTTTTTTTTTTAAGAAACTATTTCTATTATAAGAATGAGTGGAGGGGAATATGCAACTAGCCCACTGAAGATAAATGTTGGAAAGTGCTACTCCAGCTAATAGCTCTTTTATCTTGATGTGATAGCTATTATCTTTTGATAATGGCTTACAGCTCATATCAGATACAGTCTTGCAAAATGTGCTCTAAATCATGTCTTTTTAGTTGTTTCCCCCTTAACACAGTGTACAGACATTAAAATATTCCTGATTAATTCCTCTAATGGATAGTCAGTGAGTTGTCATATCAAATTTTATTTCTTCTTTTTCAGTGGAAAAAGGAAAACACTGAACAAGAAAATTAAAATTGAATAAAATAATCTGTTAATTAAAAGGATAATCATTTCCTGATGAGTCACTTCCATTTGGAAGCTTGCAAGAAACTGTCTAATAATAGCAAATCTGAGGGGTATCTGAAGATAGCTCCTGGCCCAAGTCCTGGTCAAGCAGCTCCCTTGCTGCAGAAGCTAAGCACATAGACAACTGGCCATGGACTGATCACAGGATATAAGAGGCTTCTCCAATGACATGGAGGAGGCACAGCAGCTTCTACTCTACCCTCCTTCTCACTGCTAGTTTAGGGAGCATGACTAAGAGGATATGGCTAGAGCTTCCCTATGCCCCACTGAACCTTTGGCTGCTCTCAGCTACAAGAGGGGCTTACATAGAGCCCATCAAAATACAAAACCACAATCTAAAGTGTTACCAAGACATAACCATCTGCCACCTTTCTCACTCTAAACATTGAGTGCTTTTCTCCTACCATTGCCATTCTGAGGTTTTATACTTTTATAGCCTGCTCCTGCAGACACTTACACCTGTACATTTACCCCGATGGATTGTCTCAGTGAGGTGCTCCCCTGCCGTGATGGTTGTACAGGGGAGAGTGTGGTCTCTGCTTCACCCACAGAGAGGATGCACTAAGCATTTGTCCTCAGAGCCATCCAACACCAGCCCCACCTTCTCCTTGTCCCTTTGAGGCTTGCTAGTGTGAAGTGGGTGAGGACAGATACAGGAAATGGTGGTAGCAAGCCTAAAACGGGCAAGGAGAAGGTGGGCTGGATAGCTCCCAGGAGAGGTGCACACTGCATACTTTTTACTCCTTCCCATCCTCTCTGAGATGTCTTGCACCATGTATTGGAAAGGGACAGTCACTGCACTCCGAAGAATTAAGCTATATTAAGCTGCTCCTAAGAGAAGGAAAAGCTTCTTGTGCCCATCTTTGCCCTCACAAACCCCAGGAGCAGCCAGGCACTATCTGACTCTATATTAGAGTCAAACGAGATAAGATGATGTGGTCTATGCCAAACTAAGGGTGCATCTACACAGCAGGGCTTAACTCAAAATAAGCTATGCAAATTGTGCTATGCCAATTGTGTAGCTTATTTCAAAATAGCTTATTTTGAAATTGGGAGCATCTACACAGCACTTATTTCAAAACAGAACACTCTTCCTCTGACTGCCCTTACTCCTTGTACAATGAGGATTACAGGAGTCGGAATAAGAAGTCCTCCAGCTTGACAGTATTTCAATATTATTTCAAAATAACTGCCTGCTGTGTAGATGTGGAATAAGTTATTTCAAAATAACACTAATTATTTCGCAATAATGTTGCTGTGTGGACGTACTCTAAGACAAAGGCCAAGAAAAACATTAAATTGAGAGCCCAGCATGCAAAATATGCTATTTAAAATAATATAGTCAATAGCTGTGCTGGCATGTTGCATAGGGTATATCCTGGCAGCTGCATATGTTTATTTTGTGAATCCCTTCCTTAATTGTTCCTTTATTTTTGGCTGAACTCATATTTCTCTGCATCTTGTCTTATTACTGATACCTTCATACCTAGTCTTGTAAATGCTATTGAATATAATCATTATGGTGCACTTCATTGACCTACTATCTTGACCTGAGTCACTTGAGTTAATGGAACTACTTGCAGCAATAAACACTCAAATCAGCAGAATGTGTTTACAGACTCAGGCTTTTATTGCAAGCTTCTTGGCACAGACTTATCATTTTAGGTGTATCATTTATGTAAACCACCAACCCAGGTTAGACCAATAGGTGGTGAAGTGAGGGCTTTGGATGGTAAAGGGCTATAATCTGTCTGCTACTAAGATGGTTTTGTGCTGATCCAGCAGTGTAAAAGCTACTTTAGCTACCTTTTCATTACAAGGTAGGGGGTGATTCACCTGCAGGCATAGATATACTTATGCTAGTGCTCATTAGCTAGCACAAGTATGAAAAACATTGCAGCCTTAGGTAGCATCCAGGGAACCATGACTTAGACATGCCACTGTGCCTGGGCTGCTGCTATCGATGCTGCCATGGCTACGCTGCTACAAATAATCCAAAGCAAATAGGATGAAATTCAATAAGGACAAATGTGAAGCACCCCATTTAGGAAGGAACAATCAGTGACACACATACCAAATAAGAAATGACTGCCTAGGAAAGCGATCTGTGTGTCACAGTGCATCACAAACTAAGAATGAGCTAACATTGTAACATGGTTGCAAAAAAAAGCAAACATCATTACCAGAAATGTTACAAACAAGGCACAAGACGTAATTCTTCTGGCTCTACCCCACACTAACCAGGGCTCCACTAGAGAACTGTGTCCATTCCAGGAAAGATGTGAACAAACTTGAAAATGTTCCTCTGTAGTTATTTTTGGTGTAGAATGGCAGCTGGCCTGCCAGTCTATAGGAGACTCTTGTACTGCTTTAACCAATATTTACAAATAAATCTGTTTATGTTATCAAGAAATCATATTGATATCACTTCATCCCACCATAAAATCATGATCAGGCACCATTATACATTGCTAAGCAAACATTATTCCGCTATACCGGTAGGTATAGCAATTCATATTTCAGTAATTACTTATATGAACTGCCGCTGTGATTCATCCCCTTACTTCCCACCAATTCATTATTCGTCAAGTCATTCATAAGTATATTGCATGGCAATCAAGCATCCAGATCTTCCAAGCACCGAATACCCACCCTGCAATTAATTAGCTTTTTCTTTCCTTAAGAACATTCCTACAAGTATTCTTTTTTCTCTTCCATTGGGCAATGAAAGTCCATAATTTGGGAGCACAAAGCATCCCTGACTTCCTTTTCACAAGTACATCCAATTCCAGCTATGGTAGATGAGCTTTCTGGCCCTTGCTCTCATAGGTCTATTCAGGGGGTAGTGGTTTATCTCTGGTTTCACAATGCTTGTGAAAAATCACAGCAAGCCCCAGTGATAAGGACAGCATTGATGACACTGGCCTCCAAATAGAACTATAAACATCTGCCAAAGGCACATTCAACAGCCATTCTACACCTACTGAGAGCGTAATTAAACTATCTTTTGCCAGGGTCTCTGAAATCAGGGAACAGTTGCATACGCCAAGGCATGCATGGGTATGCAGGATTTCCCAGAATAATGGAGGGAAGAGAAACTCAATTTATGACAATGCCATTTGGTGGAAATAGAGTTCCAGCTTGTCCATGCATATTGACTCCCCAAATCCCTGGCATCATGAAATTTTCCAATACAGCCCATATTGACATTCATAAATCAGCCTCTGTAGTCTACAACAGCCTCCATAACAATGGAATAATACCCTTTTGTTGTTTATATATTGCTGAAATGTCCACCTACATCTCATGGAAGCTCTGCCCATTTCCTGACAGGAGTGAAAGTGCAAGCAAAAGAACTTCTTCAAAAGGCACCTCTCTTTCCTGTTGCTGGCTCCAATAGATGGGAGCACATGAAGGGCGCGTCTATAGAGCAGGGCTAAAGTCAAATTAAGCTACGCAACTTCAGCTACGTCAATTGTGTAGTTTAAGTAGAAATAGCTTAATTCGGCTTTTGGTGCCGTCTACACAGCAGGAAGTGAAAAGAAGAACATTCTTCCTTCGACTTCCCCTACTCTTCGTGAAATGAGGGTTACAGGAGTTGGAGTAAGAAGTCCTCCAGCTCACCATTATTTTGAAATAAAGGCTTACAGTGTAGACACACTCTGTTATTTTGGCATAACATCAGTTATTCCAAAATAACGCTGTTGTGTAGACATAGCCAAAAAGACCTCAGGCAGGCACTTCAAATTTTTTGTAACAGGAAGGGTACATAACAGTCAAAAGGCTATTGAAGCCACATTTTGGGAAGCCCGGGATCTGATTTGTTTGCCTTGAGTCTGCATGCTCCAGTGCAAATGTCATGTCCCAGGTTTGAGCCTGGTTTAAAAAATTGCTACCATGGGGTTAAGACTAAATATAGACACTCAAGTCCTGGGTTATTTGAAATTGGCCTGTAGATGGAAGTGCCATTAACCTTGGCTTTACACTGCAGTGCACACATGCCCTGACCAACTAAAAGACTTACCAGTAAGTGATACAGTCTTGGTTCAAACTAAGATTTTTTCACCACAGTACCTTCCAGCAAGATGGCTTTCCAGCTTCTGATCAGGATCTCTTACAAAGAACGCCCCTCATCTTCTTTTGGTGAAATTTAGAGGGGCAACAAACACAAGTTCTTTTATAATTCAGAGAACCTGTAAAATGGATTCTCCTATAAGTAACTCTCCAAAATAAAGTTCATTCAAGCTTTGAGGAGGAAGAGATGGAGTCTGCTGGTGAAGAAAATTCCATGCTGGTTTCTTCCCCTACTGGTGTTTGTTAACATGTAAATGAATTGATCTGCTCCTGCAGTCTCCTCCCCCTGCCATGAGGCTTTGTGGTAATCTCCACTTCTGGTTAACTTTATGGGTTTAGGTAAATGCATTCCCATTGTCTGTTGATGTATTCTGGAAGTATCAAGGTGGCAGAATGGTATTCCTTTCTTTAGGGTACAATAATTCACCCTGCCCACCCTGTCAGACACATGTTAAGAACATAATTCTCAGTATGTGTGTAATTTTTTATTTGACTTCTGTACATACACCCAGCAGTAATATTAGCGATCACTATAATATTAACTTTCCTTTACTATCTTACCTGACACCTTTTAGATATAGGTTATGATATTAGAGTTGGAGTGCACTGAACTGGTCAGGTCAGCTGAAACTCACCACCAGATACCAGGGAACCCCTTGTACTGGCAGATTGTTAAGAGACACAGTATATTATAGACATTACTCACTACAGTAATATATACTGTAATGAGTACTTTCATTATAATGTTCCTGAGTGGGCTTTCACATTGTACCATTTCAAACAGCACTATGTTAAAAAGTGCACTAAGGAACCTTTAGTGCATACCAGCAAAGTCTACACAGACTCATTAATGCACATCATCTTAGTTCAATTTAGAAATCACAGCCCTGAGGTCTGCATTACTCTTCATGCAGATAAGCCCTTGGATACAAATCATCATTTCTGGTGTTTTTTTTCTTTTCTTATTGGATAAACACTGTTATTAATTGTATGGCGGGGGGCGGTGTTAGTGGCCAAAACCTAAACTCAGAAGCCTTATCGAGAGCAGAGTCACTAGTGATTAAAATGTACAAATATGTTATTGAATTGCAGGTTGAACCTCTCTAGTCCGGCACTCTCAGGACCTGATTGGTGCCAAACCAGAGAATTTGCCGAACCACGTGAGGTCAATATTGTCTCACAGAATTACCAACACTTCCACTGCTTACTAGGCTCTCAGAAGACATTTAAGGGTAAATTAGAGCTAAATAACATCACAGACCACTGAGAACCAGGACTGGTGGCTGTAAACACATTTTATGGGACCACAAGAAACTTTGCCACACCCATGAAAAGTGAACATCTGGCTAAATGCCAGACCACAGATGTTGTCAGACCACAGAGTGCCGGATTAGAGAGGTTCAACCAGTACAAGAAGTTATTTAGCCTAATTTTTAAGTGAATAATTCTTTTTGTAACACCATAAACTATATGTAACTACAAATACAATTCCGGTTTTGGTTAATTTCCAGAAAAGTGTTCTTATTGTGGGTTGAGGTGTAATTAAAGAAAAATTGACAAGACACAACTGCAAAATAAGAAACTTCCTACTGCAAGCAAAGCTCACTTCTCCTGGACAAGGCACTGGGCTTGTGTTTTGGATGTCAAGGCTACAGAATTTGAGGAATATGCCCAAAGGGCAGTTGGGCACCTACCTCCTCTTGACTTTCTGTGCCATTTCAGTCACATTAACTTTAATTCTGACCCTTCACAGAAAAGAAAAAGCTAACAGCTAAAAGGCGCCTGGGGTAAAACATGCCCAAGTGACTTATAAGCTGAATTCCCATTCTGAAAAGTGACTTAAGCAAACAAAAGGCTAATAATGACAGAAATTGAAGTTATTTAACTATAAGCTCAGGAAAAGGGATCTTAGAAAGAATGTGGATTATGCTTTAGATTTTCTTTAATTAAGTAAAGCAAAAGAAACTGGATTGAATGTAGAGTGGATAGAGGAGCTATTTTCTTTATTACTACACGATCATTTATCAGAATTACCATGAGTTATAGTGTAATCTTTCCAATGTCATAGCTACTACATTATAGTAAAATAATGCTTGGTACTGGCAGTTTATTAAATTACTCCTGTCAAAGGTGTATCTGTGAAGAAATAGTGCCAGTGCATAGAATAATCTAAGGGAAAGTTATGGGGTCATCAAGGTATCATACAAATTCAACCACAGACCATGACAGTGAAATCCTGATGACACATTGAAATTTGAAAGAATGTTGGAAAGATTGCAGTGAATTATCCAGAGCCAGAGATAGAAATCAGCAGAGCAGCAACTCAACAAAAGCATGAAAATATATTCATAAAAAGGAAGTGAAAGGTGAGTTATGACACAACTGACAGTTTCAGCGAGCATCTAAAAGAAGATAATAGTCTGGAGCAGAGAAGAAGAAAAAGCTTACATCACCATCATTTGGGAAAGTTGCATTAGAAACACATCAGTGGGTAAAGGCTGAGCAATTTGGCCCAGATACAGATATATTTGCCTAAGCATGTCCATTCAGAGTACTTAGGCCTGATCTATGCACCATTTTTGTGCTGGAATAACTATGTCAGTCAAGTGAGAGTTTTTCACTGAAACACTTTACCTAGTACAACCTCTAGTGGAGACACAATTATACCTACGCAAAGATGCCTTATATTAGTACACCTTGTTCTTCTTACATAGAAATAAACTATATTATGATAAGCACTTTTATAGTGTTGTAATTCTGTCTTATCTAGGGGGGTTGAACTGATTTAACTTGTCTAGTGTAGTTAAAGCAGGACAAGTTTTCTGTTTAGACAAGGCTCTATTTTCCAAATATTGTATATCTATGCTCAAAATTCCCTGGCACAGTGTGCCTGAAGGCTAATTTTTATTATATTAATGTTTAAGGAAAACAGTTTAGTTAGAAGTGAGAAGTGGGAGAAATACACTTTTTATAATATTAAAAAATGTGAAAATAGGTGAATACTTTTCAACCATATGATGCCCGTTCCAACACAAGGCCTCTCTCACTCTCCCTAGACTTCCATAGAACAGCACTGAATGAAATCTACCTATATGGATTGTACTGAGACACCAACATTATTAATATTACCTAAGTATGACCAAGTGCAAGACTCCAAAAATCATGAGTCAGGACTTAAAAACCATTTTTTAATATCAAAAGCTATGATGGTGGGTCTGACTTCAGAGCTCTGTTGACCATCAGTGTGCATGTACAACAGTAGCATACAGAAAATGTACACACAAAACTGTAAAAACCAAAAAAGCAGTTCTAATGCCATTGTGTTGTGGCCATGTTTATTATCATATTAACCACCAGAACTAAAGATTTGTAAACAGAATTTCTTGCCTGGACAATGGATTACATTACCAAAATGATGAATGAAAACAAAGAAAATTATAACAGCAATAATTTTTATATTACACAGTTGCTTCACTTTTAGAGTTTAACAAATGTTCTGTGTTGAATTATATTGCAATGTCAACATTTGTTTCCTTGTTGAATAACATAAGCTATGGACAATTGAAAATGAAGGTTTTGAGTAGTAAATTCATGAGATCAAAGTCATTATCTGTTGTAATTCTTCTGATTTCAGTGTAGGTTTATAGATGTTTTTAAAGCAAGGGAACCATTGTTATAATATTCATAAAACAAGTTATAGAATTTCACTTGTAATTGCTTCATCAATCCCATAATTTCTGTTTAAGCTAGTTATCTTGTAGAAAGACAACCAATTTGAATTTTAAGAGTTCACAAGATACATCACAGAATGGACTGGAAGGGACTTCAAGAAGTCATCTATTTCAGTCCCCTTCACTCATTGCAGGACTAAATATTATCTAGACCATTTCTGACAGGTATGTGTCTAACCTGCACTTAAAAATCTCCAATCATGGAGATTCCACAGGCTCCCTAGACATTTTTTCCCAGTGCTTCACTATCCTGATAGTTAGGAAGTTTTTCCTAATGCCCAGCCTAAACCTCCCTTGCTGCAATTTAAGCCTGTTGCTGCCTGTCCTCTCATCAGAGGTTAAAGAGAATAATTTTTCACCATTCTCCTTGTAACAACCTTTTATGTACTTGGAAATGGTTATCATGTCCCCTTCTCTTCTCCAGACTAAACAAACATAATTTTTTCAATCTTGCCTCTTGAGTCTTGGTTTTTAGATCTTTAGTAACTTTTGCTGCTGGTCTCTGGACTTTCTCCAATTTGTTCACATCTTTCATGAAATGTGACATCCAGAATTAGACACAATCCTCCAGTTGACGCATCATTAGCACGTATTAGAATGGAAAAACTATTTCTCACGTCTTCCTTATGACACTCCTGCTAATACATGAATGATGTTCACTCTTTTGGCAATAGTGTTACGCTGTTGACTCATATATAGCTTATGATCCACTATGTCCCCAGATCCCTTTTCACAGAATCTTCCGAAGTAGTTACTTCCCATTTTGTATGTGTGCAACTGATTGTTCCTTCTCAAATGGAGTACTTTGCATTTGTCCTTATGAATTTCATACTATTTACTTCAAACCATTTTGTCCAAATCATTTTGAATACTAATCCTATCCTCCAAAGCACTTGCAGCCCCTCCCAGCTTGGTATCATCCACAAACTTTATAAGTGTACGCTCTATGCCTTGGGACGGAAGAATCCCAAGCATTGTTACAGGCTGGGGACTGAATGGCTAAATAGCAGTTCTGCAGAAAACAACCTGGGGATTACAGTAGATAAGACGCTGGATATGAGTCAACAATGTACCCTTGTAGCCAAGAAGGCTAATGGCATATTAGGGTGCATAAGGAGGAGCATTGCCAGCAGATCCAGAGAAGTGATTATTCCCCTTTATTCGGCTCTGGTGAAGCCACATCTGGAATATTATGTCCAGTTCTGGGCCCCACACTATAGAAAGGATGTGGACACATTGGAGAGGGTCCAGCAGAGGGTGACCAAAATGATTAGGAGGCTGGAGCACATGACCTATGAAGAGAGACTGAGGGATTTGGGTTTGCTTAGTCTGCAGAAGAGAAGATTGAGAGGGGATTTGATAGCAGCCTTCAACTTCCTGAAGGGAGGTTCCAAAGAGGATGGAGAGAGGCTGTTCTCAGTAGTGACGGATGGCAGAACAAGGAGCAATGGTCTCAAGTTACAGTGGGAGAGGTCTAGGTTGGATATTAGGAAAACTATTTCACTAGGAGGATGGTGAAGCACTGGGATGGGTTACCTAGGGAGGTGGTGGAATCTCCATCCCTAGAGGTTTTTAAGTCTTGGCTTGACAAAGCCCTGACTGGGTTGATTTAGTTGGGTTTGGTCCTGCCTTGGGCAGGGGGCTGGACTTGATGACCTCCTGAGGTCTCTTCCAGCTCTATGATTCTATGATTTTTTGATTATCTAAATCATTGATGAAGATATTGAACAGAACTGGACCCAGAAATGTTCCCTGTTGCATCCCATTCATTATGTCCTTCCAGCACGACTGTGAACCATTAATCACTATTCTCTAGGAATGATTTTCCAACCAGTTTTGCAGCCATCTAGAAAGTCATGCAAAACAGTATCAGAAGCTTTACTAAAGTCAAGATATAACACATCTACCACTTCCCCCATCCACAAGGCTTGTTACCTGTCAAAGAAAGCTATCAAGTTGGTTTGACATGATTTGTTCTGGTCAAATCCATGCTGACTGTTTACTTATGGTCTTATAATCTTCTAGATATTTGCAAACTGACTGCTGAATTATTTGTGCCATTACCTTTCCAGGTACAGAAGTTAAACTGACTTTTTTTTTTTAATTCCCCAGGTTGTCCTTATTTCTCTTCTTATAGATGGGCATGTGGAAGAAAACAGTGTCCTCACTCTGCGTTTGTAAGCAACAAGTAGCCAGAGGCAGTTTTATTACAAGCTGCAGCAAGGGAAAAACTGGTTCGGACAAGGGGGGGAAGCCCCCCCCCCGAGGCAGATCTTCGAATACAAACAATTATGAAGCAGTTTATATACTGTCCATTAGATATAATAACAATAACAATTAGTCTCCTTCCCATTACAAACACCAATGGCTAACAGTTATTTTAGTTATACCCAGATGCTCCTTATCTCAAGGTCCCTGCCGGAGTCAGCATTCTATCCTTATCTCCGTATGGAGGCGAGAGGCAAAGGCAGCGTCTAATTACAGATATCGCGTTGTCAGGCCACAGACTTAGCCTGACTCTTGCTCTCTTGTTAACAAAACCAAGATGGCTGCACACAAATTCCCTGATTCCCTTTTCCTGCCTCCACAGGCACTATAATTTGCCCTTTTCCACTCTTCTGAAATCCCTCCCCTAATCCATGCCTTTTCAAAGATAATTGCTAATGGTTCAGGTATCACCTCAGTAACCTCTTTAAGTATTCTAGAATATATTTCATCAGGCCCTGGTGACTTACTTAAAGACATCTAATTATATAAATAATTTTAACTTGTTCTCTTTCCATTTTAGCCTCTGTTTCTATCTCATTTTTGTTGGTATTCCTTATGTTAGACATCTAATCACCACCAACCTGCTTGGTGAAAACAACACGGAGAAGTTCTTCTGCCATTTCCACATTTTCTGTTATTATTCTGCCCCTCCCCCCCAATTAAGTAACAGCCCTACCTTCTCCTTGGTCTTCCTCAATGTATTTGTAGACTGTTTTCTTTTACCCTTTATATCTCTAGCTAGTCTGATCTCGTTTTGTGTCATGGCCTTTCTAATTTTGTCCTTACATACTTGTGATGTTTGTTTATATTCATTCTTTGTAATTTGACCTCCTTTCCCCTTTTTGTAGGAGTCTTTTTTCATGTTTAGACTGTTGAAGATCTGGTTAAGCCAAGGTGGTCTCTTGCCATACTGCCTATCTTTCCTATGCAGTGGGATAGTTTGCTTTTTGGGCTGTAATAATGTCTCTTTGAAAAACTTGCATCTCTGTTGAATTGTTTTTCACTTTAAACATGCTTCCTGTGTTAGAATCTTGAACTTTATCATTTTCACCCAAGCTGCTGTCCATTTTCAAATTCTCAACCACTTCCTCCCAATTTGTCAAAGTCAAATCTAGAACAGCCTCCCCATAGTAACTTTCTCCACCTTCTGATATAAAAAAAATCTCCAGTACATTCCAGATAATCTGTACCCTGTGTCAGATAATCTGTGTCAGATAATCTGTGCCCTGTTGTGTTATTTTCCTAGCAGATATCCACTTAGTTGAAGTTTCCCAACACCATCAACTCCTGTGCTTTGAATGATTTTGTTAGTTGCTAAAAAAAAAAGTCTCATCCACCTCTTCTTCCTGGTTAAGTGATATCTAGAAGACCCCCTATCATGACATCCCCCTTGTTTTTTATCCTTTTATCTTTACCCAGAGACTTTCAACTAGTCAGTCTTCTATTTCTATCTCAACCTCAGTGCAAGTGTATACATTTTTAGTATATAAGACAACACTACCTTCCTTTATTTCCCTGCCTGTCCTTTCTGAGCAAGCTGTATCCTTCTATAACAATATTCCAGTCCTGCGTATCATCCCACTACATCTCTGTGATGCCTACTATGTCATAGGCATGCGCCTAGGTAAAGTTATTTCAGTGTTTTATTACGTTCACTTTCTAGTCTCAATTTGTCTAACTTCAGATTAAAGCTATGCCTTTGTCTGCCAGATAAAAGAAACATCTATCAGAAATCTAGTCCCCATAACAGTATGTATAGACCATGATACAGTCAGACCCAACTTTTCTTGGAGAAACTAAATAGATTGAGCTCCTTTAGTCTCTCACTATAAATCAGAGTTCCCAAACCTCTGGCATGTAGGTGACCCATGATATGTTTTTTTCTGGAATGCCACTAAAATTCTTATGAGGGAACAAAAAAGGTAGAATTGGGATAGACATGGTAGTGATGACATATGGCAAAAGTTACTTTGATGATGGCAAACTTCAACATTGAATTAACAAGCAGAAGTGCTTACAGTAATGATACATAAGAACGACCATACTGGGTCAGACCAAAGGTCCATGCAGCCCAGTATCCTGTTTTCCGACAGTGGCCAATGCCAGATGCCCCAGAGGGAGTGAACAGAAACACGTAATCATCAAGTGATCCCTCTCCTGTCATCCATTTCCAGCCCCTAACAAACAGCGGCTAAGGACACCATTCCTACCGATTCTGGCTAATAAGTACTGATGGACCTAATCACCATGAATGTATCTAGTTCTTTTCTGAACCCTGTTAAAGTTATGGCCTTCACAACATTCTCTAGCAAAGCATTCCACGGGTTGACTGTGTGGTAAATGAAGAAAAACTTGCTTTTGTTTGTTTTAAGCCTGCTGCCTATTAATTTCATTTGGTGACCCTAGTTCTTATGTTGTGGGAACAAGTAAATAACATTTCCTTATTCACTTTCTCCATACCTCTCATGATTGTATAGACTTCTATCCTATCCCCCCTTAGGGTATGTCTACACTGCAAAGTTAATTCGAAATAACAGCCGTTATTTCGAATTAACTTCAATAGCGTCTATACATGCAAACTGCTATTTCGAATTTAATTCGAAATAGCGGAGCGCTTAATTCGAATTTGGTAAACCTCATTCTATGAGGAGTAACGCCAAATTCGAATAGCTAATTCGAAATAAGTGCTGTGTAGACACTTAATTCGAATTAGCTGACCTCCAGCCCTTCCCAGTTTCCTCTGGTGGCCACTCTGGGCCAAACCAGGAAAACTCCTCTCCTCTCCCCCAGCCCCAGAGCCCTTAAAGGGGTAGACTCTGGCCAGACGGCACATGCCAGAGCCAGGTCTGCCAGTAGTCACAGCCCCTCACCCAGTGGCCACACAATGCCATTCAGTGGCAGCCAGCCGTCCCCCACCCAGTCCCCCTGCACCCAGGGGCCAGTCAGGGGCCGTAGACTGCGCGCACTCGCCTGCACTGGTGCGGAGATCATGGACCTCATAAAGGTTTGGGGGGAGGCCCCCAATGTCCATGATCTCCGCACCAGGAGAAGGAACGCGGCCTTCTATGGCTGCATAGCAGCCACCATAGCCCAGAAAGGCCACAGGCGCACCCAGGAGCAGGTGTGCCTGAAAATTAAAGAGTTGCAGCAGGAGTTCGCCAGGGCCACCAGAGGCGGCGCCGCAGCAGACGTTGACATCTGCCCCTACTTCCCTGCCATCAACCGCATCCTGGGGGGCAGGACAGTCCGCGCCACCTCGGGGGGCAGTGAGCCGGGACCAGAGGGCCCTGACCCAGGCACAGCAGAGGGGCCAGCATGGAGGGTGCCATGCCAGCGGGACCCACGAGCTGTCCCAGCACTGGAGTCAGCAGGGTCGTCAGGGGAGGCCACACCAGGTAAGTGCCATCACTGTCCCCTACCTGGGGTTGGGGGCGGGGAGGGAGACTAGGGACCACGCACATGGGCCATGCCTTCCACAGATCATGCAGCCACCTGTGCATGTGCTGTGCCACCCTTGGGCAGGTGGCTCCAGCTGCATGCCACACAGGGGCTGTGGCCCGATAGCCACACGCATGTGTGAAGAGACCTGACACGCTCCCAACCCCGGGGCAGGACCCAGCAGGATGCCCTCTCTTCACATGTCCCCTCCACACAGAGGCAGGGGACATCTGGGCAGGGGCAGCTCTAGCTCCATGTGGCCGAATGCTGTGGTGTCCCAAGTGCAGGCACTCAGGGCACTCCAAGACAGGACTGCTTTGCTGTCCCTCATCGAGGTAGACAAGCAAGTGGGGAACCCTGAGAACTGTCTGTCCAGGGTGAGGGTAGGGTCCCTTTAAGCACGGAGCTCAATTAGCCTCAGGTAGTAGCCCCACACACTAAGTCCTAACCTGATGCCCTGCCAGCACTGGTTCCGGCCAGCCTTAACTTCGGTTCAGGGTCCACTCAGTGTGGATGTGCTATTTCGAAATACTTTTTGTGTATAGATGCGTTATTTCGAATTAACTATTTTGAATTAAGTTAACTCAAATTAATGCTGTAGTGTAGACATACCCTTAGCCTCCTCTTTTCTAAAAGGAAAAGTCCCAGTCTTTTTAATCTCTCTTCATATGGCATCGGTTCCAAAACCCTAATCATTTTTGTTGCCCTTTTCTTAAATATTGGTGTCACATTAGTTATCTTCCAGTCATTAGGTCATACATGGCTGTAGATAGGTCTTCTGTGGAACAATTTCAAAAAGATGAGGTCTGGAATAGCATGTGAGCCTACCAACTAATAGCTGCCCTAAGACTGACAGTGGCCAATTGGATAATGAGGCCACCTTCCCTAAGCCAGTGGAACAGGACAGTGACCAGTGTTCCCTGTAAGCTGGGCACTTATGTGGCCACTCAGGAGAAATTCAGATGATTAACAGAATGCCCACCGCTAACTTTTCGTTGCTACTGGTGGTGCACAAGCACATGCCTCGGTGCACATAAAAATTATTTCACACGTGGATGGAAAAAAATCTGCACATGGATGGAAAAGATTAGCGGGAACATTGACAGTGACTCCTCTTTATGCATGTTTTTAATTAATTATTCACAGCTTTGTAATCCTTCTCACTGAGTGTAACAGAGAGCAGTTCTGCTGAAGGAAATGAGGTCATAGACACCACCTAAATCATCAATCAACAAAGCTCTAAGACACTACAACAACATGGGAGCAATTTGGGATAAAAATGGAAATCCTGCTGCTTTTATTAATCTATTCATTTTATTGCCATAAATATAAGATAAGTAGGTGAAAGTGACATTTGTCTAAAAGCTAATAACAAACCTATTCCATTAATAGTGTCGTGAGTTTTAAGACAAATGCAGTGTGTCACACTTACCCCTTTTAGCAATACTTTATATTCTTTGCAAAATGGGTGATTAAAATTGCCAGGGCTTATCATCATTAATCACACATACCTCACAACCTTGCTTTCTTATGACAATTGATTCTCTAGATAATTACACATGAGGATATTTTCAGTTAACATTTTATAAATGCTTTTGCAGAGGAATGAAAGGGGCTCTACATAACTCTTTTTAGATTACAAATCTACAACATCAAGACTGCATGGATTTTGTTTTCTCAGTTTCAAATTTCAGATTCCTCTATTAAAACATAAATTACCCAGAACATAGTTCAAATGACTCATGCTGTTTTTTCCCCACAGATTTTGGAAATCTGTTATTCAACCATCATTAAAGTATAAAGTTAACTCAAAACTATGGTAAGCAGCCACCCAATACCTTTGTAGGAAAAGAAAACATTTAGGATGTGCTCAGCTAACACTCTGCCATGATATCCCACATTGAAACTGACTAGAACTGGTAAAAAATTCTGTCAGAATGATTGAAAATGGCTCTTTTCAAAAACAACAAAAAAGACATTCACATTAAAAAAAATACCCATTTTGCATCAGCACCTCAGATTTTCATCTTCATCTTCATCCTATAAAATTCAAAAAGTTTGGACTTTTGTTTTTGAGGGAAAATATATTTCCCAACCAGCTCTCAAACTGATCTTTCAGGTTTGACCTAATAATTAATTTCAAAATTACAATTTTCTGAAGATAAAAAATAAAACCACAACATACATGAATAATCACTTTCAGAGCAGTCCCCAGGAATTTTAAACTAGCTTTCAGTTGTGTGGAGTAATACCATGGACCAAATCAGTGGAAAAAAGCATACAGGGGCATGCAGACCTGACAATGGAAGGTAAAATACAGAAGAGTGCCGCTTCCTATATGTGACTTTCCACTTCATATTGTAAAGTGGAAAACTGCAGAAAGGCTGGGGCCATAACAGTGAGATAGCCAGAAGGTCCACACACAATAAGGATTAATTTGGGAAAAACCCTAAGGTGGAGGATCAGTTACTTGTCTGATTATGGCTGAAGACTCCATATTTCATCCTAGCATTGTTTTCAGATAGGGCTCAGTATTTATTCATATAAGCTTTAATAACATCAAAAAGTTACTGCTGGTGAGACTTGGAAGCATAAACACATCAAGATTCATTCACTGTACTTAAATTTAGCTATTGCTATTACATTATTAAGGACAATTTGTTCCTGATTGTGTCTGAATAGGTCAAATACACTGTTCTGGAGTCCATTAACTAGAGATACAATATGAATACTCTATGCCTTTACCTTTAGGAATTGGTGAACTTGTTCTGATAAGAATTACATTTGAAGAAATTTAATTGGCCCTTTTAAGCAATTGCAATGGGAACTCAGTTGTCTAAAGGGTGAGGTAGACTGGGGGTACGCTTTGGATGCCTGGAAGTGTGTGATTAGAGGGAGACCCTCCTCTGCTATCCTTTGTAAAAATTGTAGCACGAGCAGTCCTGCAGTACAGTCACCATTATCAGGGTGTATATGGAGTTGTGAGCAATGTCTTCACTCTTATCCTATCTATGCACACTCCTTCTTGGTCTAGCAATGTAGGAAGTACTGTCTTCAGCTCACGTATCCCTTGCATTCCCAAGGCAAATTGTGGCTGATCTTCTTGTAGCTACTACAGAAACAGTAAAGGGCTTCTTGTGTCCTCTTCATCTATAGCATTCTAGTGCTGTTATTGTTTGTCTGTGTATAATTTTATTATAATATGTTAAACTGTTTTTGCCTTTGTATAGTGCATCATTGCATAGGAATTTTATTTACAGTGTGAACAATAACAGTTTAGTGACAACAGAAGATAAATCTCAGAGGGGTGGACGTGTTAGTCTGTAACTTTAAAAACAACGAGTAGTCTTACGGCACTTAACGGCATGTCTACACTACGGAGCTAGTTCAAAATAACTCCCCCTATTTCAAAATAACAAGGTGAGCGTCCATACTACCAAGCCCGTTATTTCAAAATAAAGGGCTTGTTATTTCAAAAGAGAAAAGGAATAGGGCTATTTCAAAATTGTTATTTTGGGAGTTATTATTTTGAAATAACTTATTTTGAAATAACTCCCTAGTGTAGACATGCCCTGTGAGACTAACTTATACATATATAGTATCATGAACTATCGTGGGCAAAACCCATTTCTTCAGATGATGAGCTGGAGAGGAGTAACAGAAACTAAATATTTTTTATAAAGGTACCTGTCAGTTGTAGGACTGGTGGTGGATTATTCATGTAGTATTTCTATACTGCTCATCTACATAAGGGCTGTCTGGAGGCTTCATTTGCTATCTGTGCAGACTAGAGCTCATGGGAAATGATGAACGTAACGAATATTTCAACAATCTCTAGTAAAGAGCTTTAAGGTCTTGAGATGGAAGGTGCTACAAGAGTGTAACTTATAATTCTGCAGTAGTGACACATAATATTTTTCAGTTACCAAGTGAGATCTTGTAAATTTTACTCCAGTTACTGTGAGAGTGTATATTGGAATTTATTCCAACAGTTGATGTAAATGAGCCAACTTGACAAATCTCTGTACATCTGCAGTAACTGCACAATTACCTTACTATGCACATATATTTTGCGTAGCCTCATTCTTCCACCAGAATATCAGATTTAATGTCCATGTTAGTTTGGTTTAGAGCACCAAATAATGAGGTATGACAAGAACAAAAATTATTTTAGTACTGAAAAAAATTAACATATTGGAGATTTACTTTCATTACATGATGTAAACTCCCTACCTCAAACTAATTAATTGAAACAAAAAACATTGCAGCTACAAGGCATTTGCTGCGTTTGTTGTGACAAGTTGTATATCACACCCTCTCTGTGAGAACCAGTGTTTAGATTGCCTTAAGAAGATAGACTAGAAAGCAACTGTAATTATCACTTTTGCTCAGATATTACCAAGCATTGAAAAAGTTACAAGTGCAGAAAGAGATGTATTTGCTAATTAACATCTTAATGAGATACACTTGTAGAAAGTTAATTAGGTCAGTCCCAAGGGTTGCAGTCATTATGATTTTAAAAAACCTTGACAAATCCCTTGTTGGTGTTTCTTGTGGTACAGGTTAGTGGATATTGTCGGGATCAATGTGATGCACTAATGATAGCACTGGATTAAGGAAGAAATTGGCAATTAGAAACATGAGGCAAGAAATCTGATGCCCCCATACATTAAAATTTAATTAAACCAAACGTGGCTATTGGGAGAATTGTGATAAATGAGGCACAAATTGTTTGGTTGTGGTGTCCTCTTATTTTTGACATTAACGTTTGAAGACGTGTGAGATCAAGAGAAACTACGTTCATGATTGCACTAGTTTTTTTAAGTACATCATCATAATGTTCAATGTTGAAATTAGGGACAGTTCAATTGGCTTGGAAAACTAAACTGTAGTAAGGTTCACCCATCTCCACACAAACTGACTGGATCAAATTAATGACCTCTCCCTGTGCTTTACTCCTAATTATGGCCATCATTCCCTTT
The DNA here is from genome assembly GCA_019425775.1 of Rafetus swinhoei. NCBI lineage: Eukaryota > Metazoa > Chordata > Testudines > Trionychidae > Rafetus > Rafetus swinhoei. The sequence continues at coordinate 48,538,985 of CM033449.1, forward strand.
TTCTCTCATAACCCTCAGAATAGATTCTAGTTCCCTCCCTTTTCTTGAAACTCTTTGAGTGTATTTTATTAGGCCAGTATCATACAAAACAGTATCTCAGGATAAGAATATGATTTATAGTTGTTTCTCTTTACAGTCTAAGAGTACTGGTGCTGGTTTTGCTCCAATTTACATTGATTTCACAGTATATTTCTATGGATTGTGCTGGAGTCACTTTTTATTTACTCATAGTTTCAGATCAAAATCAGATTATTCTTTCGATCTAAAATATTCTCCATACGTATTGCATACCCTACGATAGGTATTGAGATACTTATATCTAACAAACTAAGTTTGGTAATTATTTGCACTCAATTACAGATTCAGATGTAACTCTATTAATACATTAAATCATGTGCTGGGATGGCCTTCTATCTTACATGAGAGGCACTGACAAGTATCTCAAAGCATGATCAGATCACCACTGGAGACAATGACTAAATTCTTCTCTCATCTATAAAGGTATAGAGCCTCCAACAAATCAGTGGAGTTACTCCAGCTACACACTTGCACAGATGAGAACATTATTTGCTTTCTAGCATGCTTCTAATTAATCTAAAATAAATAAGAGCATCAGTGGATATTTTTAACCAACTCACTTTTCATGAGTTAATATACTGCTAAAATCATTTCTCAGTGTTCCTCTTGTACTTTGTTGATCTTAATTTCTTGTTTAATATTGCATTCATTCTCCAATTTTGCTCTTATTCATACCTTCAATATGAAATAGTATGGAATAGAGGCAAGATATAGTATTAGGGTATATCTACACAACAAAGTTATTTCGAAATAGCAGCCACTATTTCAAAATAACTTTACCAGTGTCTACACAGCCAAACCGCTATTTCGAAATTAAATCGAAATAGCAGAGGGCTTCTTTCGAAATTGGTAAACCGCATTCCACAAGGAATAGCACCAATTTCGAAATTGCTATTTCAAAATAATTGTTGTGTAGACACGCTTATTTCGAAATAGGGGGTCTCCAGCCCTTCCCAGGGTGCCCTGGTGGCCACTCTGGGCACAACCAAGAAAACTCCTTTCCCTCCCCTTCCCTCCCCAGAGCCCTTAAAGGGGCAGACTCTGGCCACAGTGCCTGTGCCAGCTCCAAGCCTGCGAGTCCAGAGCCAGCAGTCGCTGCACCTGACCCAGTGGCCCCAGCATGAGCCAGGCAGCCATTGCCAGCCAGCCCTCCACTGCTCCCCAGGACCAGTCTGCAAGCTCCCAGGAGCCTGCCAGGGGCCAGAAAAGGTGGGCGCCTGCCTGGTCCAGTGCAGAGATCAGGGACCTAATCAGGCATCAGGTTTGGGGGGATGCCTCCAACGTCCATGAGCTCCACACTAAATGGAGGAACGAAACCATCTACAGGTGGATAGCTTCCAGCCTGGCCACCAAAGGCCACATGCGAACCCAGGAGCAGGTTCACATGAAAATAAAGGAGCTATGGCAGGCGTATGCCAGGGCCACAGGGGGCAGCTCCCAATCAGGGTCAGACTCAAACCCCTGCCCCTATTTTGATTCCATGGACCGCATCCTGGGGGCAGGACAGTCTGTGCCCCCCAGGTGGTCATCGACTCTAGGGCATAGCTTGCTTTCTCCTGCTGCTCCAGCCCCTGCTGCCTCCCCAGCTACCGCTCCTCCTCCCACTCCTTCTCCCCCTCCTGCTTCTTCCTCCCCACCCTCCCCACACCCCCAGGGATGCCGAGGCCCCCACACCCATCGTTCTGGGAGACAGTTGGGCCAGCAAGACCCCCAATCCTGAGCTTCTCCTCCCCTTCCTCCCCCTGCTCCCCCTGCCAGCTCCCTCGTCCCACATTTTCCCCTCCCCTCTCCCACCCTCCCTCCTCCTCTCCCACCTTCTTTCCCCAGTCTCACCTCAGTTTCATTCCCCCCCACCACCCCAGTTTTGTTCAATAAAAAGGCTTTTTGTAACGAACATGTGTCTTTTATTGTACAGCAGGAAGGGGGGCTAGGGAGGGGTAAGTAGAAGGAGGTGAGGGAGGAATGAGGCACAAGCCCCCAGTGGGGCACACCAGGGAGACTGTTACTGCCTGCAGAACATGCTGCCAGGCTCACAGCAACACATCCAAGAGAAGCATCAGAGTGCCCGGGGTGGCTCCAGCTCCATGCTGCAGAGTGCTGTGGTGTCCTGAGTGAGGGCAATCAGAGCACGCAGAGGAAAAAAATGCTTTGCTGTCCCTCAGCGAGGTAGGCAAGCAAGCAGGGAAACCTTAGAACCGGCTGTCCGGGGGTCCCTTTAAGCACAGGTCTCAGATAGCCTCAGGCAGCAGCCACACAAGGTAACTCCTGACCTGATGCCCTGCCAGAACTGGTTCCAGCCGGCCTTAAATGCGATTCAGTGTCCTATCAGTGTAGATGCGCTATTTCAAAATAACAGAATGCTATTTCGAAATGCATTTTGTGTCTAGACGCGTTATTTCGAAATAAGCTATTTTGAAATAATGCTGTAGTGTAGACATACCCTTAGAGAATAATCTGTCAAAAAAATCCTAAAAGATGGTTTCCAAACAAGTAGGACAGGATCAATCATAAATGGATTAGGACTAAGGTTTGCTCAGTCCTAACTAAACCCTAAAGCAATTATGTGATGAATCTAGACTGCAAGGCCTTTTTTAAGTTGATGAGCGTTAACCCAATGCTTTCATTTCAACAGAGCTACTCTCTGTAAGTATGCATGCAGTGAGCTGAGGGAAGATTGCACAACCAAACAATGAATATCTAACAACGAACGGGGATCTTCCCCATTTCACACAATCCACAATAGGTGAATCCACGTTAGATTCCCAACAGAGGTGATGTTAAACTAGAACACCAGACAAACTGCCACAGATGGGGGAAGTTGGATTTACTGCAAATATGTCGGTATGGGTACATCTACATTGCACCCATAGCTCGAAATAAGCTACACAATTTGAGCTACACAAAATTGCTTTAGCTTATTTTGAGTGTATTTCAAAACAGCTTATTTTGTAACTTGGTGTGATCTACACAGCGCCAAATTTTGAAATAAACCATTATTCTGAAACATCCCTTAATCCTCAAGGAATGAGGTAAACCAGGATGTAGGAATAGCAAGCCCATTATTTTGAAAGTTATTTCAAAATAACGGGAATGCTGTCAAGACGTGGAATACACTACTTGAGGATATCAGAAGTATCCCGAAATAGCGCCGCAGTGTAAACATACCCTACAAGTTTACAAGTCCCTTTTAATTTCTGGTTTCCTATTGTGCCCTGTGCTACTCAGAGATGGAGGTGGGGAAACTAGGAGTCAAATTAAATGTTTAAGGAACAGCTTGCTGCAAGGCCCAGAAAACTAAAGGTTCCAGAGGGCAAATTTCCTGATACTCCCAAGAAAGCCAGTCCAATTAACTTTCACCCCAAATCTGAAGCTGTATATATGTCTGCTTTATTAATCAAAGATGCCAATGTGAATAACCTGCCTTTTTCCTTCAAAATAATCTCTTGTTTTATGGTAGGGCCCAGACTGGAGATGAAAGCTATTAGATATAATTGATTAGAAAGTGTATGAACTACATCCACAAAATTTAGAGAAACTATAAAGGCTTTTATTCTTTTCTTTCTAGTGATTGTTGCACTGTAGAAATGAATTGAATTGTGTGGCCCAAAGAAATTGAATATTGAAAGATGTAAGCTTTTAACAAGTGCAGAACTTTTATATATCAAAGAAATTACTTCAAAAAGAGGAAATTCCAGTTAATAGTAGGCGTTAATAGCAATCAGTTCTTGAAGGGATCAAAGAAATGTTATACACCATCCCATCTACTGGATATCAAGAGAAGCAGGTGAGAAATGGGGAGAGCACAAACTGAGAGCCCATTTGGCAAACATCCAATAGAAATAACAGGACCAACCTCCTCCAACAAACCTCAGAACAGAGTATATAACCTGAAGTCACAATGGTAAGCTTCAAGTTTGCTGAACCCACAGAAAGAAGCTACAGAACCAAAAAGCTGCTGGACACTTGGCTAATCTAATGGACAGATTCTCCTCTCCCAGGGCTACCAGGTAATTGAGGAGATGGCCGGTTTATGTGCTGACAAATGGATGAGCTGAGAACAAAGACTGTAGTAAACTCTGGACACATCAATACAGTAACAATAGAATTGCCACTGAAGAATGCCCAGTTAGATTCAGCATAGTTTCTGGAATTCTGTAGGGGTGGCAACCTGACCCAAGACCACCTACTATGGATAGATAGAACTCACCGACAGTGTGTTCACATTCCCACATCACAGAATGAAAGGTCTGAACCAAAAGTTGTTCCTGAAAAATATATCAGTGATGGCAGAAGTACCTCTTGAAGTCATTGAATTGGGGTATTTCATATGTGAAAAACATCCACCTGTATATCTGAAAGATTACAGAGTGTAATAGTAGCTGTCCATGTATTTGTTTGCTAGTTTATTATTTGCCATTTGCAATGCATTGCTCATTATTACTGAAGGTTTTGTAAATTGTGTAGTAAATACTTAATGTGAGGAAATGCTATAATGTATAGAATAGACCAGCCACTAGGGGGAGTGGAGAGATTGTTAAACAAGGAAATGTGTGGCTGTCTAGGCAACTGCAGAAAAGTGGGAGGCTGCCAAATCAATGCAGTTGGGTGAATAAAGACCGTTAATGCCTAAAAAAGATGCCATTGTGTAATTCACAAGCCTACTGTAATGCTAAATGCTGTTCTCTTTAAAGTCCAGTTAATTTAGCTAAACAGAATCTCAAACAATTTTAAACAATTGTTTTTATTGTTTTAAACCAAACATTCGAAATAGCAGGTACCTAAGATTGCCTTAAGAGAAAACTACATCCTTACTCCTTGAATGACTGTAAGTGTCATAAGAAATCTTGGCATTTGTATCATTCTATGATATAATTAATGCTTGATCTTAATGTTGTTTACATCAGTTGCTTGCAACCCAGCACGTTCAACTTAGTACTTGCCTGGAACCTTTGATATCTTAATCTAGACAAACTATTAGTTCTTTGACTGTGTGTTTCTTTGTAACTTGCTACATTTGTTCATGGTTATTCTAAAGCAGAGCCAGTATGAAAAGAATCTATCATTAAAATTAGTAAGATAATGCTCCTTGGACTCTAAATTAGAATGACCTAGGGTTGCCAATCCTCTAGGACTGTTGACCCTTTTATATGAATTACATTCAGTTATTGCTATAGCACTTAACAGGTACATTGGTAAATTCATAAAATTTACCCATTCATTTTTACAAGAGCAAACAATCTATACCACATCTACCCTCTGGATATAGCCAGCACTTCTGAGTGTTCAGTCCACAGCTCCTTGATTACATGCATCCTTTTCTGATCCATGTAGAAGCATAGTTTTGCCTCAAGGACCCTGATATGTTTGTTCTCTTATGCAAATGGCCTGACCAGGGAAATGGAATGTGCAAGAGCTGCAAGATTGGGTCCAAAGTGTATTTTTCCCAAAAGCTTTAGTTTGGATTACACAGATCAAACAGGAGAAATACTTTTAAATAAGTTCAGTGCTGCATAACAACTGTCAAGAAATGCTCATAGCAGGGGGAGTTTAGCAGATATTACATGACACTGGATTTTTATCTGCAATGTGAACCTGAGCTACAAAAATTACAGAAGGAATTGCCGAAACAGGCAAAACCAGGCTGCCATCAGTGAATGAAGAGCTTGCAGGCTCCTTGGGGAGGTTTCTGACTCAGCGATAACCTTGCACTCAAAAGAGAATGCCCTCCATGCAGGGAGAAGAGGTTAGTGCTTTTCCTAGATTTTGGGCATTAAATGAACAAGGAAGCCCTCTAACTAAATAATAGGAGTCTGGAAAGGAGTATGGATGACAGCATTAGATGCATTGGTGATTTGTGTTGACATGTCTTTAGAACCTAGTTTCATAGCGGCACAGATGGAGTGCCTTGAGGTCTGACAGCACTGTTCTGAGGTGCAAAAACAAAAGAAAATACCTGGCTCCTCCATGTTGTTCTTATAAGGCCAAGAGAGCTTGTATTACCAATTGCATTATTTTTACTTAAACATAACAATAAGAGCCTGCTGTAAGTTCCAGAAAGCCACAGTCTCTTCTGTCCCCTGCCATTCAGAACATATCTTAAAGTGTTACAGGTGCATTTGACAAAGTACACCAGACCTTTGAAAAAGTACCAATATAAAATGTTAAGAAAATGTTGCACCTTTAATTCCTGGAAAAGGTTACTGTCTTTAATATGCTATCCCTTCTTCCTAACTCCCTACTGTTATTGCTTGGAATTATCTAATGATTAGAATTAGGCTCTATAAGAACAATGCTGATAGAGCACATGCTGGCAATTGTCCTATCCGTGGGTTCATTATTTCCTACTAGTGCATTAGAAATACATTTGTTTCCATAGCAAAATCTAAAATTACTTTATTGCTGTACCTGTTTCTCTGAATTTCAATTATAAAAGAATCTGAAGCATAAACTATGGTAGTGCAATGCTAGGCCCTGCTTACAATGCAATGCTAGGCCCTGCTTACAAAGATGGGTAATGACTTTTTCCTGTGTTAGGGACAAGCCATTCTGAATTGTATTATTAACAAACATGCTCCTCTATCAACTCTAATACATCAGTGCAGAAAGTCCAGGGCTGTTTTGGTTTGTTTTTAAATTAAGGGTCATGCTGTAAAAATGGTCTGCAGATGATCCGTTTTTTCATTGTTAGATAAAAGTTTACAAATAATTTGTAATTCTGTACAGATTTTTCTAAACATGATGTACAATATATAGTCATTTCCTCCTGCCGCAGGTTCCTACATAGAGTATGAACAAATGGTATTTGATAAAAAACTCTGTCTATTTAAAAGTTTAACATCCACTACTGGGTTTGCAGCATTAGATTCTCCATTGCTCAGTGGCTTTTACTGTCATTCATCTGTGCAAAGTGAATGCTAATGCTGAAGAGTGACTCACGGTGAGAGCACCATTTTGTAGTTAAATGTGGGATATAAGGCTTTCCTCCTTTGTGCCTCCTACTGACAGCTGCTCCAGTCCTGCAGTGGTCTACTTCTTGTGACTCAGCTTTCGTATAGTTTCACCACACACTCCCACCTTAAACCCATATCTTCCAGGTAACATAAATAGTTCAGATTGCCACCTTATGTCAGGTCTTTGGCCTCTGCCACTAGGCCCAGTGCTCCTTACAGCCTTTGTTGCAAAGTTTCTATTAGCCCTTACCTCTCGTAGCACAGGGCTTCCCATCACCTTCTTTCATGGCCAGTAGGGGAATCTGGGCTCCCTCTCATCTGTTTTCCAATCTAGGGACCCTGCAGTGAGCAACCAAAGTCTTCTTTCATCACCTTGCTATTCCCTTTAACTTCTTCCTGCCTTGGTCTAGCTCTAGGCCCTTTACCACAGCTTCCTTCTAGTCTCTGCAGTATGCTTTGTAGCTCAGGTAGCAGTACTTTGCAGGAATTTTTCCCTACAGTTTGACTTCCTGCCCTTTTAGCAAGATTCATTGCAGGAAGTCACCCCGCTCCTGTGGGGTTTCAGCATCTTTTGTAGCCTACTGTCAGCATTTCCCAAAACCTATTCTCCCACTGCACTCCCCTTCCTTTTGGCCCTAATGCCCTTTTTTATACTAGCCATCCAGCTCTTGCTCGGCTGGTTCTGATTCTTAATTGAGCTTCACATGCCCTAATATTGCCAGCAGGTATCTTAACTGAGCTCTCCATCTCTGTTTAACCCTTTCGGCATCAGTGTAAGGAATACAACCCATCATATCTGCACTTCTGTTTTGGGAGCATTTTACAGCCTTTGCACAGGTGTAAGTAGCTATGGCCCAGAACAACGGCATATAAATGCCTAAATGCTACTGATTTCAATGTGAGCTAGATGTTTGGATAGTTTTTTTGGAGCTGAGCCTATGTAGAATGCAAGGCGGTGGGGACCAGGCCTATGTATCACACAGCATGGCATTCTATCTTTACCAAAATATAAATCACATGTTTAAAGCTATGGATTTTGGGGCCAGCTGGGCATGGGTTGTTTTCTAGAATAGAAAATATTGGTCAGAGTAATTTTTGCTGTTACCATCCACTCTGCATTTATGCCTACTTCCCTTCATAGCACCTATTTCTTCTATTTGTGTTTGATATAGAGATGTTCACACTATGGCCAAAGAGAGGAATATTATCTCAGGTAGGATAGTTAGTTAGGAGCTCATATAACATTAACCACCCTGACCTTTTCAGAAATCTGTAACCGAGGCAGCAACAGAGGAGGAGACATTTCATTACCTCAGTTGACATCAGCAGAACATAACACCTGAAAATGTAAGGTTTTGACTTGGACACAGTAACAAGCCAACCAAAAATACACATGTAATAGAAGTGGTGTATCACTTACAGAGACACTAAGAATAATGGGGACAAAGTCAAGGCCCTTCCATCCACAGATCTTCAAACATCTTACAAACACTAATGAATTAAGCCTCAACCCCCTTGCGAGGCAGGAAAGCTAGTAATCCTTACATCCAAGGGATTACATTAGAATAACAGCCTTGATATAAATGATCCCTGGGCTCAAATCTAATGTAGCTCCTGGTGCTCCCCTTCCCCCTTGGAAATCTTTAGTAAACAGGTGAGATCTAACCAACACCAAAGCAACTACCAAACTAGTAAAACCAAGAGGCAGATCAAGATTTATAAACTATATCCAGCTCTCCAGTTAAAGCTATTATACTGTGGAGAAATAATGAAATAGTGATTAGAGCAGGGGCACTGTACCTGTGTCACCTACCTCCCATATGAGTGCCCTAAGCACTGGTCTACAGAATTATTTTCTCTGCCCAAATGACTATTCAAGTCAGGGCTATCCCTAGGAATATGCAAAATACATGATTGTGTATGGCACCTGAAAATTTGGTGCCCCAAATTTTCAGGTGCCCCAATGGAGCCACGTGTGCTTGTATGCCTAAGGACAGCCCTGTGTGATCTCCGCTGCCTGGTTCCTCTCTGGCCTCTCCCATTGGGTGCTCTCTCCTGACAGCAGCGGGGGCTTCTCTCAGACCCCCCCACAGTCCTCTCAGCCAGCCACTAACTGAGGGCTCCCTCCTCCCAGATTGGGAGCCGACAGGAACCCTTAGCCTCTGTGACTCAGCTGCAGTCCAAAGGAAGCCCCCAAACCCTGGTAGAAGCCTCACTGTTGAGTGGGAGAGGGAAGTAATGTGGTGGGGGAAACATAAGCCCCCAACAGAAGTCACACAAGGGGGAAGGAAGCCCAAGTCCTTGGCAAAGGCAGTGCAGGGGGGTTCCCACAGTTGTCTGGGGAACCATACATTGTAAGGAAGGCCTGGATTCAATATTTCTCCTCTGTGGAGCAGTTATTTCAGAAATTTCAGCACAGTTTCAGGAAAGACAGCTTGAGATTGAGAGCTAGTACATACAATTTCAGCCCAAATGGTTGAAGTTTGGCAAATGTAAAGCCCCTTACCCCCACGCCCTTCCCTCCCCCACTCCTCTGTGCCACCACTGGTAGTGCAGTGGGGCTAGAGCAGGGTTTCCCCAACCTATGGGTTGGAACTCAAATATGAGTCGCCATTACATTTCAAAAGGGTCGCCAAGTGTCTCCCCAGGTGTCTCTACCTCCCCTCCCCCCCACCCTTTTTGAATTGCCTTGGGTCACCAAGTCTTACCGAATTGTCAAAATGGGTCCCCATCTGGAAAAGGTTGGGAACCACTGGGCTAGAGGTATAGTGGGTAGTACCTATGCTGCTAAACATTACAAATAATTAAAGACTAAGTAAGTCCTGACGATAGATCTAAATAGTAATGTGAGGGAAGATTAAGCAGAAATAGGTATTTTTATCCTTCTGCCAAATGATAGCAGATTTCAGGGATTTCCAGGTTGGCTTGCAGTTGGAAGAGAAATCAGTGTCATGGGGTTTCACTAATATATATACACACCAGCCCTTAAGTAGACAATTGCTTTATTCAGGTACCTCAGCCACAGATCAATCCACAGTTCTCAGTGATTAAGGTAGAGCTCAAACTGTCCTGCTGCTTCCAAAAGGTCCCACAAAAAGTGGCTGAAGCACAAAACTCATAACACTGAAACACTTATTCAAAGACTGAACACTGCTGACATGCTAAGAGAAACATGTTGAAAAACCATGTAACAATGCCATCAGGTGACACAAAGTACAGTTTGAACCTCTGTAATCCAGGACTCCCTAGTCCTGCAACATCTGTCATCCAGCAGGACCACGGCTGTTCCAAGACCAGAGGATCCTGGTAGAGGGCTGGTGGCTGGGCTCCCTGCTGCTGGGCTGCCCAGCACACTGCAAATGGGCAGCCAGGCACAACCCAACGGTACTACCCGACAGGGCCAGTAGCCCAGTGCGCCGCAGTGGGACTGCTCCATGAGGCCAGGAGCCCAGTGTGCCACAGTGGGGCTGCCCCACAGGGCCAGAAGCTCAGTGATCTGCAGGAGTCTGCCCCACGGGGGCCAGGAGCCCAGTGCACAGGGAGCTGGGCTGCCCAGCATAGCAGGAAAGGAGGTGGGAGAACCAGCAGGGCAGTGAGGCTGGTGGCAAGGAGGAGCCGAGCAGGAGGCTGGCAATTTGTCCAGGGATGGGAGAAGCCAGTAGCAGGGGAGCCAGATATGACCTCCTCTGGTCTGGCAAAATCCCTCATCTGGGACGCATCAGGTCCCCAGGATTTTGGACCAGGGAAGTCCAACCTGTATTACAACCAGCTCATGGTAATTTTATCTCAGACTTCATTTTGGCAGGTAACAGTGATTTGATCATCAAATTAAAAATTGATCATTCCCTAGTACAAATCATTACAAACCAATTTCATTTTCTCCTTGAACATGCAAATATCATTTAGTCCTGACCTGTAAATACATATGCACATGCACACACACTGGGTGCTTTTTAAAAGGTCAGTTTTAAAAGCTGAAAACAATTGTCAGCTAAGTTGAATGAGGGGTACTATTTAAACATAAAAGATGAAGGATAATTTGGAAACGTTTAAGGATTTTTTTTAACCACGTAAAAACACCACAGTTGGGCAGTCACACAAAAAAGGCTTCTTGGTTTACAAAAACATCACCATTAAGAGGAAAAGTGAAGGCAAAAAGGAAGAAAAAAAGGAAAATGGGGAAGCGGATAGAAATAAGTGTAAGACAGCAGTTACTATATATAAACAACTAATAAGGGAAACTGAATGAAAAAAAAAATCTGTGGACAGCATGGTTAAGGACAATACCAAAGATTTCTTTAAATACAATCAGGAAAAAATTAAATCCTAGGAATGGTACATATCTAAAACTAGACAAGGCTGGTAAAATTATCAATCATGATACAGAGAAGACAGAAGTATTCAATAAATATTTATTCTATGTATCTTATAGGGATAATGAAATTACATCACTAACTGGAGGGGAAATAAACAGCAACTTTTAGAGATAATATTTTTAAATCTGCAAATATGTAAAACTTGCATGCAAGAGAATTAAAAGAACTGGACAAGAAAAAAAATAAACACTAATGGTTCAGTATGCTAACAAATCTTGGAATGCTTAGGAATTTCCAGAGGACTGGAAAAAGCTGATGATGTGCCAATATTTAGGAAGTGTAAATGGGATGTCTCAAACCACTAAAGGCCCATTAGCCTGACATAGATCCAAAGCAAAATCCTGGAAAGGCTGTCATAGGATGCAATCAATAAAGAATTAAAAGTTGGTAGCACAATGAATGCCAGTCAACATGGTTTTGTGGAAAATAGGTCCTGCCAAACAAACTTTATACAGGTTTTTGTTTATGAGATCACAAGTTTGGTTGAAATACAGTAATTGTGTTGACATCAGTAAAAAAAAAAAAAAAATTTTTTTAAACCTTAATGAAATTCTGATTTTAAAAATTAGCACTATTCCATGCAGTTAATATAGAATGGATTAAATCCTGGTTACCTTCTGTATCTCAGAAAATAACTGTAAAACTGTAATTTCCATCCATGTGCAGATTTTTCCATCCATGTGCAAAATACATTGTTAATGTGCACCAAGGGATGTGCACCACCAATAGAAACACAAAGCCTCGCTGTGGACACTCCACTAAATCATCTGGGTGGCATTTGATTTTCTCCTGAGCAGCTGCGCAAGCACACAGCTTACAGGGAACACTGCTGCTCAATGATATTTTTTAACACTGATCTGGTTGAAGATATAAACTCATTGCTGATAAAATCTGGAGTTGTCACAAGAATTGGTAAAGTGATAAATAATGATGGGAACAAATCTGTGACAGAGCTAGATCTAACGAAGCCAGAGTTAAGGTTCCATGGGAGAACCTTCAATGTGTTTTTTCCTTGTTTTCAGAAGTTCGAGTTTTATTCAACTCATTTTTCTGCAAGAGGCTCCATACACAATGCACAAGAAAAACAGATGCCCAGAATGGCATCCACAAAAGCCAGCACTATAGGCAAGGAGCTGTCTAAGCTAACCAGTGGGAGATACTAAGCACAGGGCTGTGTCCTAAGACCAGCCCCTCTCCTGGAGCTTAGCACCTGTGTCTCAATTGTGGCGAGCACTTATTGCTGGTTGGGAGCCACAGCTGGGAACTCCTCCCTTGGAATCAGGCACCTTAGGTACCAAAGGTATTTCTTCTGAGAAAAATACAGGCACATGCCTAACCCCATACAAAAACTGGGAGGGAAGGAAAAGATGGCTTCTGTTTTATAACTTTAGTCAAGTGGCTAGGATACTCACCCAGGATGCGAGAACCCAAGTTCAATTCAGCCTCTGCCTGATGAGGAGAAGGGATGTGAACAAGGGTGTCCTACCTCTCAGGAAATCCTATAACCAATTATGGAGTCACACTCGGTCTCTGGCCCAATTAATATTTAATTATCACAAAATGGAAGTGTTTCAATGAGAGGCCTCCCACATCCAGCCGTTCGGTCACTCTCCTGAGAGGTGGGAACCTTGTTCCAATCCCTTTACCTCATCTGACAAAGGGGAAATTGAATCAGGATCTCCCACAGCACACATGATTATCTTAATCATGATCTAAAAGTTATAAGCGGGGTTGCCTGCAACCAAGCTGGGGGTTTGCTAATTGCTGTGGCGCCTAAATCTGGGCTTTAGGTACCTCAGTTCCTTTGTGGATCTGGGCCTAGTTACTACAGTTCACTCCTGCAACACTGGGCTCTCTGACATAGCACCTAATCAGTAGTCACCTCAAGGCTCCAGGTGGAGCTTTTCTGACAGATTACTAGGACCAGGAAAAAGCTGTACCCCATACTAACATGTTAGGCTCAGAATCTCAAAGGTATTTAGGTGTTGTTCTGCTTAGCATTAAAACACCTAGACTACGTCTACACTGCAGGCTTCTTGCGCAAGAACTGTTTTGCTCAAGAGTTCTTGCACAAAAGGTCTTGCACAAGAGCGCATCCACACTGCCATGTGCTTTTGCACAAGAGAGGTGCTTTTGCGCAAGAGTGTCCATGGCAGTGTGGACGCTTTCTTGCGCAAGAAACCCCTGTTGCCCGTCCACACTGCCTTCTTGCGCAAGAGCTCTTGCACAAGAGGGCTTATTCCTTGTGGGTAAGGGAATAACTCTTGCGCAAGAAGCCCTCTGTTCCGACACTTTACTGTAAATTTACTTGCGCAAGAACGCACGTGCAGTGTAGATGCGCCGCACGTTTGTGCAAGAAGCCTGCAGTGTAGAAGTAGCCCATGCCTAAAGCGCCCTGACACTTAATGGACTCCTCAGCTCTGAGCTACAATGCATGGAGAGAATGAGGCACCTAAAAAAGGGCTCCTTAGGAGATAGCAACCTGGGTGGGGAGCCACCTAAACTAGCAAGGAGTGAAGTGGGAACGGGTTGGGATTAGGGGTTTAAGCAGCAAACATGGTGCACCTGGCTGACAGGCCTTAGAGAAGCACCTTGGGATTCTTATTCCTAAATTCTCTCCTGGAGTTAGGAACTTAAGCCGAATCAGCCACTGAGGTAACCCAGACCTTACCAGTTAAAACAGTCTTCTCTGTCTTCTATTCATGCTCACTGACTCTCCCGTCCCCACCCTGTGTTTCCCTGTGCCACCAGTTGTCTTTTAGGGTGATGCTGTAATGCTCTTAACCTATCCGTAGCCTCCATCCAGCCCTCCTGCTCTGGGGTCTAATTGGTATCTTACCTTAAGTATGCTCAGACCATGTCTTTGGCAAGATCAGGCCCCTCTGGAAAGATAGGTGTTCCCTTGCCTAATTTGAGAATCTCTTTGAGGCCTCTCAGGTTTTGGCCTGAGCAAGTGCTGTGGGATGCTCAGCATTTGTGGGACAGCATCAGGGCTTAATGTTTTGAATGCTGACCAGCAGAAACATAGGCACCTAGGGGATGTAGGTGCCTACGGAATTAGATAGCAGTGGAGCAGTAGCAGCTTTCAAAATGTCAGCAGTGGTCTTGGGAACTGAAACCCTTTGAGGATCTGGGCCTCTAATATAGAGCAAGCAGCACAGTCTCCGTCCATCTTTAGCTATTTATCTCTTTCCTATCTTCATAGCACACACTGTGTTATTACACACCCTATGCTGTCATAATGGCAAAAAGTACTACTAGTGAAAGCAGTCTGAACACTCAGTACATCATTTTTCAAATGAATCCTGCAAGAAGCTTCATTGTCATGTTCACCTGATTTCCTTGCCTTAAGAACATCTTTCCTGTGCTTTTAATTTTTTTGAAGCACAGCATAGAGATAAAAGAGGCTTGACAACATCTCAGCAGCATATTTGGCTATTTTCCATTTATTCCACAATTTACTTCATTCTTCAAAGCCTTTGACATAAGTTCTTATCAGAAAGATTAGTCTGCACAATCTGCTCTCTTTACAAGATAAAAGTTTAGCTGCCTGTATCTTCCTGTTTGAAAACCAAAGACTATTCCCACACAACAGGCCTATGTAAGGGGCAGGATCATCAGTGCATAAAACCATAATGTCTGCAGATCTGAATTCAAATGATGGGCAGCAGGTGAAGTGGAGCCTCCTTTGGGGGAGGCTAGCCCTAGCTCTACCCCTTCCAGCACCACACCCATGACTGGAGCTCTGAGATCCAATCCTTCCCTGCAGCCAGCTGGTGTAGTGTGAGAAACTGCTATCTGTAGGAATTTGCAACACCAGATAGGTAAGATACTGTTAAAAAAAAAAACTGCTATTAGAAATTGCCACAGGTAGCAAATTCATAAAGGAAGCAGTCTCTCTCACACCCATTTCTATCCTTTACTTGGAGGAGCTCTGAAACACCTCCCAGTCTGAGAAGCCACAGGCTGGCTGATGCCCCAAGAAATCTTGGGTCAGCTGCAGCTGAAAAGAACAGAAAAAGAAAAGAAACTTCATGAAGAAATAAGCCAGCAACATTACATATTCTGGTTAATGTAGTGAATGCTACTGATTTATTTAAAGGAAGCCATTATCTCTTCTCCTGCTTCCCATAATGTGCTATGTTAGGGGAAATTATTGGAGAATAAAGAGAAAATAACTCCATACCAAGTGAGCTAAGTTGTCCAAAAGAACTTTCAGTTAATTCCATCTTTCCCTCCCCTCCCACACTTGGCGATACCAGAACTTGGACCTCTTGGCTAGAAGAGTGAGATGGGGGAGCTCCCGACATGCCCGCATGCAAGGACACAAGCATGAGGTGGACATTTGCCACTATAGATTTATGTAGGAATGCCAATGCATTCCTCACTGCTAGGAAACAAAAGCAGAGATGTAGAAGACATAGCAGCAAAAGCCCGTATCCTACAAAATGAATACATTTGCTAGAATTGGCCATGAGATATAAAAGATGAAGGACAGCACCTTCTCTCGACTACACTTATAATTACTGGGATAATTAGAAATCTGCAAAAGGAGACAAACATCTAAAATATCAATCACTTGTTTAATTCTTTTTAAAGCTATGAATAAATTATTCAACCACCCGGTTGAATCTACTTGGTATTGCTCAAGTCAGGGAACTGTGGGCATGAGGGGTGCAGGCGTCCGGGCAGGGACTTGGAGATGTAGGGTACGGGCCTAGAGGAGTGGGGGGGTGCAGGAGTCAGGGCACGGGTTGGAGGCTCAGGACAGGGCTGGGGTGCAGGATTTAGGGCAGGGAGCTGGGAGATGTGAGGGGACTCAGGGAAGGAGAGGTGCAGACTATGAGGCTGGGAGCAGTTTACCTGGGCTGCCCATGGCAGTGAGGGTGGCACTGGTCAGATGGCAGCTTGTCCAGGGTGGGGACTGGGACTGTGCTCTGGTGGCTCCTCCTGTGCTGCCCATCCCCCCTAAATCCACCCACCTGGCAGTTCCTCACAAGGGGGACCAGAGCTGGGCTGCCCAGCCACCCCTGTTTCTTCACAGGTTTGGGGGTAGGCCTGGGTCCTCCAGCTCCCCCCAGTAACTTTTCACTCTGGGAGTGGGGCTGAACTTCCAGATCCTTTCCCTCACCCCGTGGCTCCTCTGGGAGGGGATGTGGCTGAGCTACCTGGCTTCCCTGGCAGGTTCCCACAATGTGACGGCAGACTGCAGCTGTGCTACCCAGCCTCTCTGGCTGGCCGATAGCTCTTCAAGGGGGGCTGTGGCTGAGAACTAGTGGGAAGGGATTTGGGCTAGTGGAGCCACTTACTTTGGCCAATGGCTGGCAATATAGAGACTCAGCCCCAGCTGGCCACTCTCTTTCTGGTGTGGCTGCCCACACTCTGCAGTAGAATTGCTACCCATACTCACTGCCCCCAGAGCATTGCAGAGCATAACTTTCTCTCCTATCACAGCCCTCTGTTTCCATGTTATGGAAAACAATCAAATTCCAGGCACATCCCATTGTCCTGGCACAATCGAAAAAAATCCTTGTTTTAAGTTAGGATAAAGGAAAGCTGTATACCAAATTTGTTGGTCCTATCTCTTACTGTTTAGGAATTCTTGAACAAACAGTCTCACAGATGGACCGACAGACTGACATATGCACAAACTTTGAAGTCCAAAGCCCTATATAGAAGGTCACCCAAACCACAGATGCACTGTGCCAAAATAATTTGTTCTGTGTTTGTACAGCACCTAGCACAATGGGGTTTGGAGCCATGAAGGAGTTCCTAGGCACTACCATAATACACATAAATCATAATCACAATTAAAATTATGCATGAAATTCAACCCGGAAGGGAGGGACCATGTAAAGCAATTCACACTGTGATGTCTGGCTGAACAGGAAAGTTGCTGTCAGAACAGCAATATAACCTCTGCAGCTACCGGGAAAATAATTTTCCCAGTCCAGCAGCAGGCTAAATAAAAGCAAGTAAAATGATGTTGAGATCCCTGAGTTACAGGATGGACTTTCCTAAAGACTGGTTCTCAGCAAATGCCGACTCAGCTTCAGGTACTGAAGCTATGTCTTCATGGCTGCTAAGGCAATTACTCAGTAGAATTGAAAATAAGATTAACCAAACTAAATTAGGCAAACAGTCACATTTAACTTCCATTCACTAGCAATAAATGCCAGATAAATTAAAATTTGTTCACATTCTAGAAGATAAAGTAATGTCCTTAGTGGACATATTTGAATACTTATCCCCACAGATGGAAATTAGAGTATTTATGGAATGTTAGTGCTTAGACCATTTGAAAAGAAAAGTGCTTATTAATTTTTGACACTTTAGCATTTCAGCTTTGTATAGATCTGCATGCAGCCAACAAATGCTCTACATGAAAAAAAAATCACTAAATGCTTAACAGCTTTATGTGCTAGAAAGACTCAAAGAAACAGAAATGGAGAAATTTTGCATATCTGAGTCATACCTGAATTAAAAAACAATTATTTTTCAAGTGAGTTTTGCAGGGATTAAAAAAAGTGAGGGGCAGGCAAATGAGTCAGAATCAATTTGTTTTTCTCCGTTGTAAACATACAGTAAATGATCAGATCCGAAGATAAGTAACTGAGTTACAAAGCTATAAGTAAATCAAAGCACAATAGTGGTACAGTATAAACACAAACAATAATGAAGAGTCGTGTAGGACACTGCAGTAGCCCTGCCATAAATTGCTTTAGCCTCATAAAACTTGGTGAGATTTGTGCGACTCCAGTGAATGAAAACTGGTTGGTTTTGTCCTGGATCTCTATATCATTTGAAGTTCTCCAAATTCCAAAGGGCATGCAAATGAAACCCTGAAACAGTCTTCTCGCTACCTCTGCCTAGCAGTTTACCTTATTCTGAGGATGAGGTTGCACCAAATGCATTCCGGTTAAGAAGAAAGTGAGGGCTTCCCTGCACAGCAAGCCTTTACTCTGAGGGTATGTCTAGACTGCATCCCTCTGTCGGCAGAGGGATGCAGATTAGGCAGGTCGACATTGCAAATGAGGTAGGGATTTAAATATCCCGTGCCTAATTTGCATAAAAATGGCCACCGTGTTTTGCCAACTCAGCACTTTGTTGGCAAAAAGCGGCAGTCTAGAGGGGGGAAATCTGTCAAGAAAGAAAGCCTTTTTCGACAGATCCTGTAAACCTCCTTGCAGGAGGCATAAGGGATCTGTCGAAAAAGGCTTTCTTTCTCGACAGATCCCCCTCTAGACTGCCGCTTTTTGCCAACAAAGTGCTGAGTCGGCAAAACGCGGTGGTCATTTTTATGCAAATTAGGCACGGGATATTTAAATCCCTACCTCATTTGCAATGTCGACCTGCCTAATCTGCATCCCTCTGCCGACAGAGGGATGCAGTCTAGACATACCCTGAGTTTCACTGCATTCTGAAGCATTTCAAACCCAGAATGAGATACAAGCTTAGGTAAACAATAGCAGTGGGCCAAAAGAGCACTTTTCACTTCTGCTGCTGCAGGCAGTGGAATTAAGTTCTCCACTTCCCACCAGCCAACAATATGCTTCGGTTCTAAATTGTATCCAAGCTCCAGTTAGGTGGAATCTGAGAGCTGTGCTTAAGGGTGAATGTTACTATAAATGAAGCATGTTCCTAATCTCAAGATGCCTTTGTGGAACATAAATCTTGACAGGTTTCAGATTTGCATCCAAACCCCAGGCCATGTTTCACTGATTGATACATCCTTAGTTATAATTTTTCTTTCTTTCCCAAATATATGAATTCTCTGTGAATTGGTGATTTGATCATAGTCTAAGTTCCTACATGGCAAACAGAATTTGATAATAAAATATCAAGGATGGGGAGGAGTTATTTAAGTGCCAATATTGGCCCAAGAACAAATGGATATAAAACTGGGCATCAGTAAGTTCACACTTGAAATTAAGCAAAGGTTTCTAGTCACTAGGGGACTGAAGTATTGGAACAGCCTTTCAGGGGAGCAACGCGGGGGTAGGAGAACACCTAACTGGCTTCAAGACTGAGCTTGTTCAGTTTTAGACTGCCTAAAATGGCATGGAGCCAATCTCCAACTGCTAGTATCAAATACCTCCAACAGCTGGTGACAGGTAAGACTATGATTTTGTCACAGAAGTCAGTCACAGAAAGTATGATTTCCAAAGATCTCCATGACTTCAGCCCTGGTGGATGGGAGCTGCTTGGTCCTGGCCCGCTCCCACAGCAGCAGGGAGATACCCCCACTGCCTGAGACAGTGGTCCCAAAAGCTCCAAGTCACTATGGACAGTGGGGGTACCCCACAACTCACCAGCAATGGTGCCAGGACAGGGGGTCGCCCACAGCTCTCTGGCCACAATGGTTGGGGTTCCAGAGCTCCCCAGCCACCTCACAGCTGCCCAGCAAATTCCCATTTTAATAAGTCAGGGTAGGTCACGGCTTCTATTTTTCTTTATTGCTTGCCAGTGACCTTTCCTAAAAATATCCATGGAAAAAACTTAGCCTTCATGAGAGCACACTAAATGGCAAGGGCTGAAAACCCAGAATGAAATGCAAGCTTAGGTAAACAATAGCAGTGGGCCAAATGCTACGGAGAATTCTTCCCCAGAATCTAGCCATTAAGTCTTGTCCACATATTCAGGGTCTAACTGATTGCCATAACTGGGGGGAATTTTTTCCCCACTGGGGATTTTGCCTTCCTCTGCAGCATGGGGCATGGGTCACTGCAGGTGTAAACTAGTGTCAATGGTGGAGTCTCTGTAACTTAAAGTCTTTAAATCTTGATTTGAGGACCTCAGTAACTCAGCCAGCGATTATGGGTCCTTTAGAGGAGTGGGTGTGTGAGGTTCTCTGGCCTGCAATGTGCAGGAGATCAGATTAGGTGATCACAAGATCTCTTCTGGCCCTAAAGTCCATGAGTCTATAATAGAATAGAGTCAAACTATGAGACAAATATAGAACAACCCTGAAGGCTTGAAACTGAAGCTAGGCAAATTCAGACTAGAAATAACATCTTTAAAAACCAAAAGAGTGATGCTAATTGTCAGAACAATTTAGCAAGAGTTGTGGTGGATTCTCTGTCACTGGCAATTTTTAAATCAAGATTGATTGGTTTACTAGAAGATAGGGTCTAGTTCAGCGCCAACTTTTGGACTTGAAGCTGGAATAATTTATAGCAGTCCTATGCCTGTGTAACGCTGGTCAGGCTAGATAATGACAATGGTCCCTTCATGTCTTAAAAAAAAGTGGGGGAGAGAATTCGTAATTCTTTATCAGGATTGGTGAATACCATTGCCAATTTCTCATGATAGGACAAGTTTATATATTGAAAAAAATTAAAGCAAAGTACAATAATGCTCCAAGTTTAGCATTTCATATTAAAGCAACAGGCCATGACAGTCACTAAGGCCCAGATCCACAAAGGGATACACAAAGAGATGTAAACCTCATTTTACGAGGCAAAAGGGATCGGCCGACAAAGGCTTTCTTTGTCACCCGATCCCCATCTTGACAGCCGTTTTTTGCCAACAAACCGCTGACTTGGCAAAACGCGGCGGCCATTTTTATTCAAATGAAGCGCGGGAGATTTAAATCCCCGCTTCATTTGCAATGTTGGTATGTCTAATTTACATCCCTCTGGCGACAGAGAGATGTAGTCTAGACATACGCTTTGACTCTGACTGTCACAACACCTAACTTTTAGGTACCTAGAAAATCACAGGAACAACAATAAGATCCACAAAGCCAGATTTAGGCATCTAGGCTCCATATATAATGGATGGGAAGAGACAGGTGCCTTAGTATACAGACCAGGAAGCCAGCATACTAGGTGGGGACCTGCCTAAGAAAGCCAATGGGATAGGATTACTAAAGGGGTGCATTCTAACCCTCCTCCCTCTCATGGAGATAGCCATTTAAGTCTCCCCTTCTCTGCAGGGAGGTGCCTACCTCTGCTCATGATTCATGAGCTGGGAAATATAGGTGATCTGCCACCAGTGTTGAATATGGGGGTCTATGCAAAATAGAATGAATTTATAGACTACTGATTAGGACAGTCATCCAAAAAGGTGGCAGATCCCTGTTTAAATCCCTTCTCATCAGGAGGAGACCCTACCCTCCATTCTCCTCTCCTTTTGTGTGAACCTGCCTGAGGGGCCAAATCTAGTAAGCAGCCTCTGAGCACGTTGACGGCATTGGGCCCACACATCACTTTGGCACCAAGCCACAGCATTCAAGCAATGAAAATGTAACTAGAAGTGGAAATTTGTCCTGGGAAGAAAGGGGCCTCACACCAGGATACCTAGAAGAAGGAAGCAGTGCATATTCCCAGAGACAAAAAACTTAGGTACTTAGAGGGTAAGCAGTTGTGTGGATCACAAGGGCACCTAAAAATGGGATTTAGGCAACCAAGTATTTACATGCATTACTCCCTACATTTCCTGAACAGTTTTTGCATTGGTGGTGGTTAAAAGGCATAAGACAGAAGGCTAAATGGGTTTTAACCGCTCAAGCAGAGTGATGATCAATCTGAAATGAATTACCTGGAGATTCATTGTAATTTATAATTCATGCATCCAAATAAAGAAAAAAAATTATATTTTAAGAAACAATTTTCAAGAAACAAAGTAGGAAGAACTTATAAAATTAAAAATTAGGGAGGAAGGCATGAAATATTATCTTAGACCATTTTGCCAGATCATCCATAGTCTGAAGATGGATGAAAAGTGACATATGCTAAAGTTAAAGATATATTTTGTAGTACATGCAGATGGTTCTGATGAGTATTGGCAGAATAAGAGAACATTTTTTGGTGGTGGAATAGCCAAGTATGTTTGATTCTAGACAAAATAATTAAATACATAAAAATAGCAATAACAGGGGTAGCACTACAATTGAGTATCACAGTAAAACAGGACTCATTTATCTCTCTCTATATATAAAAAAAAGTTTTTCCTGCCAGGTGACAGAATGGCATCATCAGTGTCAACAGGCTTTCTCAATGAAGCAAAAGGAGCCAGAGAAAGGGGGGTAGGAGAGCATAGTAAGCAGACGGCACAACCTTCTAGTTACTGATTATAAATAATGCTTCCATTGAGGTCAACAGTCCAATAGATGCAGGATTAATCCTTAAAATTGACAGATGAGTTAGGGAATGTAGCGCATTACAAATTCTTTGGAGCTTAACCATTTTAAGAGAAACTCCAATTTACCAATTCCTCTGCATACTGGATCCCATATTATGATCTGCTGTGGTCTAAAAGGAAGATAAACAAAGAATTTTGTAAAATGTATATAAGATTAATAACATTGATAACTAACTTGAGGGATCTCCTTAAAAAACAACATATAGTCTAGCAGCACCTTAAAGACTAACACAACATGTAGATGGTATCATGAGCTTTTGTGGGCACAACCCACTTCTTCAGATGAGTGGATCTAGTATTAGTTCTAGAGCGACACCATAATCAATGGCACTGAGCACTAATTAAATATGTTTTGAAGGATCAGTTGGGTTGTTTTGGTAATGCCACATTTCTGTTTAAAGGCTCAGTTACCCAGTTATCTTATTGGGATAAAAGGCCAAAATTTCAAAGAGACTTAAACTCAGCCTCTAACTTTTCACCTTCTCTCAGTTCCAGAAACAAGTGACTGCAAGTAACAGAGTCAGATAATGAAACATCTAAACTGTCACAAAATTAGAGATTTTTGAAAATGTGGTCCTCTAAATATGGATTCTTTCATTCCGTGAAGGAGCTGGGGAAAGGAGAAACAACAGTTTTTTGTCCAATTGTAAATTATAATAAAGAGCACATAATAGTGTTTACTAAAAGAGGCAATATTCTTCCCCCATGTACCCATCCTGTCTCCTCCAGCTCAGTTGCAGGACTCAGCAGTGCTTGAGAACCAATTGTGTTCCTTATACAGTTTTAATTGGGAAGCTAAGTCAAGCCCAGTTGAAACTGTTGAAATTACATTGCATGTGAAAGGTCAGCTGAAAAGCATCTTCTCCTGGAGGGGGAACTATCCAGGAAGCAAAATACAGTTGATGGATCTCTGATGAGATGGGTGTTCCTCTTCAGAAGCTCATAGCAGAGCAGAAATCTAGCCATCTATAAGAATGTCCCTCAAGCTCAGCAGTTGCTATGCTCTCAGTACTTCAGAGAGGTTCTCCTGGCTTTTTTTTTTTTTTTTTGGAATGTTGTAATTTCCCTTTGAAGAGGGCAACTGAACTTCAAGGAGAAACACTGCATCTATCAAATACCTGGCCCCTGGCCTATCAGTGCTTTTCAGGTGACCAGGCAGCTTCATGAGTGTTTCATTCATGCAGCCCCTGATTCCGCTTTGAAATATACATTTAAACTTGAAAATGAATCAGCAGTTGCACAGCATGATGAACCTGCCTCCAAGAAGCAAAAAAAAGATTCCATTTTAAACATGAATCAGTACAATTTGGAATAATTTGAGTGTTCCTGGACCTCTCAAATTCTTTGATGGCTTTCAAGCAAAGGAAAGCTAACTAGAAGTGGAACCTCTTTTGGTTATATCTTAAATCCCTGGGGAAGGACTATCTTTTCAAAGTCACATCAGAGATATAAGCACAAGCCCCCTAAACTAGCCTGGCACAAGTAAGAGTCATATTTCCTGTATTCATTTGCTTCCTCCCTCCTCCCCATACACACACAATTTCTTCAAAGTGGAGAGCAAACCTATCATTTTCAAATTCAGACACATGATACTTATCTCAAACCTCATTTTTGGCTGCTGTGACTTCAAACCCTTGAATGGTGACCTGCTGCTGTGGATTTAAGCAGCACTTCTGTAATAACTGTATCATTCACACGGCTGTGACAATTAGAGTCTTTTGAAAATCCAGAGTAAATTAATATTTTGCTTAAGAATGCATTGATGACAGTTTTGCATGAAGCATTAGCTAAACAAAGGACTGATTTTTGTCCATTGTGGGCATAGCTACATTCCATTCTCCTTCTTCTAAACATAAGCGGGTGAAGGGGGAAGGCAGCACTGGGAGAAGTAGCAGTTGTCCTTTTGAGCCTCCTAAGCCTAAAATCTCAGGTGTGGGGTCCTTTCAAGCTAATTGCACCTGACAACTAACATGCCTATCTATGGCAACACGGAGGCTATTTGGAGTACCCATGCATCATATTATATTCTAGTTCATCTACATGAGCCTGGCATTACCTGGATTCCTTCCTGACTCAGAGGCAGAACTAATCCATTGAAAGCAATTTCATTTGTAGTTTGCAACAGTGTGCATATATTATTTGCTCATCACACTCACACCAAATAAAAGGACCACAATTAAGCTACACCTGTTTACACTAGCTGAGCATCTGGTCTTAACAGTGAACACTCTCAGTCTTAATTGCAAAGTGTCTGACTAGATCCTTATCAGTTTCCTTTAACTTCTCATGAGCCAGCAAATCCTGGTAAACTCATTTGATTAACAACATTAATTCTACCCTCCCTACCAAAGCCACAAAGATTATGGCCCAGATTCTCAACTGCTTTGCATTTTGTTCATTCAGTCACATCTTTGCACACTGAATTCAAAGCAGGCATGAAAAATAAGAATGGGAGCATTTTATGCCCATTTTGCACATGTGTAAATAAAGTTCAAGACATTGGCAAATCAAGTCCCGTTTATAGAATGGCCAGATGACCAGCCTTTTTGCTAACATGCATGGTCATATATGAATGTACATGTTTGTGTAGCACAAGTAAATTGAGGTGAATGAATACACTCTTTCCTAAACACTAGTGAGAACAAAAATGTGAACAGAGAGGAGGGGGAAAAAAGAGGATATGATTTTTGCTGAATCAAAATGCAGTTGTGAACTTGTGAAATGTTTGAATACTAACTACATTTCACCAAGCTGTAGCTAATGAAGAAACATTTGAAAGTAACAATTCCCCATCTTTGTCTCTAGGCTACAGGGTATCAAAGGTCACCTACCTAAACTCTTACCATTCTTGGTCTGTTATAGAAATTCTTGGGTTAGTCATAAACTATAAAAGTGAGATTAGACCATAACAAAAACAAGATATTGTGTTCTTTGTCATTCACTTTTCAAAAAAAGAGTCAGATTTTTATTTTATTGTCTGAATTGAAATACCTTGATGTTATGACCAACTTTAACAATGTTTGGAAAAAGCAAGTGTGTGTGCACACATGTACAGAAGGAATCCTCTCTGTCTTCAACAGTGCCATCCCTTCCACACAGTAACAATTATAGGAAATCTACCAATTGTGTTCATTACAGGACTTAGAGTGACACCGTGGACCTCTGCTACATGGTTTGATTTTTTTCTGTTCTGTCTTGAGTATTTTCATTTTAGCCTGTTATGAAAAATTAGATCATGCTACATTCCCTTATTTTGTTTTGAAGCGCTGCTGAAAATTCTCTCCCTACCCCACCCGCAATGACAGAAAGTAATTGACATGTCAGGAAGATAGATGCAACGGCCAACAGCAAGGAAAGCAGAAACTCCTCCATGGAGCCTAATAACAAATGCTGTATGTCCAAAGGTTAGTGCCATGGTGCCTGATTTTCTAACCTATAAATGAATTCTGAAGTTACCCAATGACAGGGCTTTGTGACTTTCAAAGATTTTACTTCAAAGGCTCAGGACATTTGCAAACTTGTAATGTGTCAAGAAAAAACAGATGAGTAATTGCAAAATGCCAAATGCCAGAACTTAGAAAGCAAATCCAGACTCCTTCTGTTGCAAAGAGGGACTGCGGTTTCGGCTGATCACATTTCTAGGAATATGTATTACGTCATAAATCAGCTTTGCAGGCGAATCTAATGTGTTCATTGTTTACAAATAACATTAGTAGAGTAGTTAATGGGAACAAAGGTGGCTTGAGTGAATGACAGTCTAAGGATGATTTTTTTAAATCCATTTCCTCCATCTGTAATTTATTACTGATATCAGCAATTCTGTCCCTACACACTAAAATGTAGCTAGACAACTTATTATATCTGTTCACAAATTCTTTTCAAACCCATCGCTATTCTCTAAACATACTTAATTGTTCATAAATATTCTTTAAGTAGTTTCACTAAAGTTATCATATGGGTTATTGGTAAACTCCTTACTTCGACTACTTGATGGTCTTTATTTGGGATTACAAATCTCAGAGGGGTAGCCGTGTTAATCTGTAACTTTAAAAATGCGTAGTCCTGTGGCAACTTAGAGACTAACAATATATATAAGCTATAAATATATCATCATGAGCTTTCGTGGGCATAACACACTTCTTCAGATGAGCTTGAAGGAGAATTCAGTGCATAGGGGTGCACACAAAGATGCTAATATGGCATAAGAAGCACACAAGCATACATGGTGTAAAGTGTGCTAACCCCTACTAAATAAATAACAAACAAATATGAATCCATGAATGTGGTGAACTTGATCTCTTTATCTGCAAATAGTTTTGCCTACATTCTCATTATTATACTAAATGCATCTTTTTATTAACTAATTCAGATAGCTGATCCCACTGTGCCATACATCCTTCAGTGCAATATTTACCACACTTGCTACCTTGTGAATCTGTGAAATGAGAACATGAGATAGACAGCATAAACCCCAACCCTGCAACTGATTCTGTGAGTGCCACTGACCTTAGGGGACATGCAAGGGGTCTACCTGTGTGGTACAAATTGCAGGATCAGGGCCTCACAGGAAAGATTTAAATCTCTGCAGCATAAGTCAAAATCTCTCCCTTTCGTCTCTCTAGCATCTGTAACACACCATTGCTCTGCAGCTAATTACTGCTACACCAAGAAAAATATTGCTGTGACTCACTCATGAGAACACACAGGCTTTTCATAATTGGTTCAAACATTTATTTTTAATATTTAATGTTTTAACATTAAGAGAAATCTGACCCAGGAAATCATAGCAACACTTTCTGATTCATTGGCAGCTCACGATTTTGATCACAGCCCTTGTAGGTTCTCTCTAATCTCTCTTCAGATACTTTGAAAGTGCATGTGATTTGGAACAAAAGGACTTGAATTTAATGTAACTAGATATTTATTTTAATGCAGTGGGCAGATTTGTTGACTGAGGCTCTCTAAATTATGAAGACCACACACAACATGTTTAGTAGTGTGAGCAGATTGGCTGTAGTATGCATCACTTCCCTGCCTTTTCTCTTAATTTAATTAGACTAGCTGTTGCAGACAGATTCCCTCCCCAAATGCTGTAAATGCCAAAGCGAAATATGAATATTGGGATGCAAAGGATTCTGCAAAGCAAACCTCTAGCAGTCTGGCACTTTAATAGAAGTGACCTGATCTAAGCTTTCAAAGCACAAGAAACTACAGGAGGGAGGTCCAGATCCTTTGTACCAAATTATTGCAAATCAGGCTACTGTGCACATTTATAATTATTCTACCAAAACATCTGTAAGTACTCTTAACCACCACTTTGCTTCTAGAAAAATCATTCTTTATATGGACACAATGACTCATTGCTACGGTCTCATTGCTACTGATCTCATGAAGGATTTCCTTTCATGGATGGAATTCTATTTTTTCAACATCTATAACTTAGATAAAACATAGAAGTATCTTTCATTTAGTCATTCAATGACTCTTAAAGTAAAAGAATAAAAAAAGATAAAAAAAAATGTATTTGGAAGTAATTCCTACCTTAGAAGACATGTTATGTGAAGAATGGCATTGTCATACTTACTGAATGCTATTAAACTAGCAGAAAATAAACTGAAATGTCTTAGTATAATAGTTCATGATGAAACCTGTACTAAGAGGCCAATTGACTATCAGGTAATTCTGAAGGATTACCTTCAAAGTTTTACAAACTTTGATCCTGGATTTTGCATACAGTAACCAGTGCTTAATTTTAAGGAAATGGGTATGCCTATTCAGCAACTAGATACCTGTAGTGGTTCTTGCTAGCCAATTCAAGCATGCAGGGCAGAGGCCAAAGTGCTGTTTAGACTTCCAGGCTCCAGCTCAAATCAGAGTCAGCTAGTATGGGCGAGCCATCGATTTTTCTTTGTTGTGTAAACATACCCAGTGATGACAATGAGATTACTTATCTGAGCAAAGGTGTGTGTTTGTAGGATCCTGGCCTTTGTGGTACCAACATTGCTATAGACTTCTAAAGGGCAAGTTATTTCTAGCTCCCTGACCAGGACATCACTGATCTTTAAAGTAGTTATCAAATGGACACTCAGAACATGCACCCATAGTCTCCTAGACTGAAAAGAGTGTAGAATTGGGCCAAGTTGGTACAAAACAGATACAATAAGGGTCTATTTGTACAACAGCATATCGTATGCACTCTGACACCCAGCCTGGCAATTGTAGTAAGATGAGGGCCTGGAACATAAGCCCATGTACCACAGGCCTGGTATGAGGCCTAAGTTCTAGGCCACAATGATCAAGACTTTGCTAACATAAAGCAAAGTTAAACTGTGAGCAAGAGGCAGGGCCTGCTCACATGCACAGGCTTGATAGCACATAAAGACTAATTGGTATTAGGAACAGGACACAAGCACATTCCAGAGGGGTCCTACCAGAACACCCCATGAAGAAACATCTTGGTACTACCTTACTCCCCACAAATAACTGACATGCCAACCCAGGTTTAAGACGGGATCTAAACTGACAGCATAATAGCTAGTGATCAAACCCCATGTACAAGGTAATGGATGATAACTAAGTAACATCAAAGGGTAGCAACTTAAGTCACACATCATTCCTGGCATGTCATTTGTATCTATGTATAAAAATGTATCCCAAGCAAAATTGAACTACGGGGTGGTGAGACCTCTCACTAAGTTGAGTCCATTGTCATGGACACACATTCTTAGTCTACCTGTAGATATCTGATCCAGGGAAGCTCCTACTGTGTTCCATTTACAATAAACCTGGACTGGTGCTTTCTATCCTGATCTGATTTTGAGGTCTTTGGTGCTCTCTTGGAGTCTACTATATTAGCTATCTGCACAAAGTGAACATACGCATGCTGCCGAAAGGTTATCATCATTGGACAGAGCAAGAGACCTATCAGGACACTACCCCAGTGACTTCTGACCACCACAGCAACAATATAAGAGTTATCCTTAACAAGCAAGCTTCCTGCAGTATATCTGCATTTACAACAACAACAAAGAAGGTTCCAAGGAAATATGCTAAAATTGTAAGACATGAAGGGCCCTGAGCAGGAACCCAGTGAATTGGGTTACCTCAGATTCCCCTACCTATCCTAGCCAAAAAAACTTTGAAGAAGGCTCTAAATCTGTGAAGGGCTATCTAGGCCCCACTAGGATCAGAGAACTTTCAATTCCTAAGAACGTAAGAACAGCCATACTGGGTCAGACCTAAGGTCCATCTAGCCCAGTATCCTGTCTACTGATAGTGGCTAATACCAGATGCCCCAGAGGGAGGGAACAATAGGTAATCCTCACATGATCCCTCTCCTGTCACCCATTTACAGACAAACAGAGGCTAGCAACACCATTCCTACCCATCCTGGCTAATACCATTGATAGACCTAACCTCCATTAATCTATCTAGCCCTTTTTTAAAACCCTGTTAAAGTCCAAGTCTTTTCACATCCTCTGGCAAGGAGTGCCACAGGCTGACTGTGCGCTGAGTACAGAAAAACTTCCTTTTGTTTTAAACCTGCTGCCTATTAATTTCATTTGGTGACCCCTGGTTCTTATATTATGGGAATAAGTCAATAACTTTTTCTTGTTCACTTTTTCCACACCAGTCATGATTTTATAGACATCTATCATATCTCCCCTTAGTCTCCTCTTTTCTAAGATGAAAAGTCCAAGTCTTTTTAATCTCTCTTCATATGGGATCAGTTCCAAACCCCTAATCATTTTTGTTGCCCTTTTCTGATCCTTTTCCAATGCCAATATATCTTTTTTGAGATGAGGCGACCAAATTTGTATGCAGTATTCAAGATGTGGGCATACCATGGTTTTATATACAGGCAATAAGATATTCTCTGTCTTATTCTCTACCCCTTTTTAATAATTCTTAACATTCTATTTGCTTTTTTGACTGCCACTGCACATTGAGTGGCTGTTTTCAGAGAACTGTCCACAATGACTCCAAGATCTCTCTCTTGAGTAGTTGTAGATAAATTAATTCCCATCATACTGTATGCATGGCTGGGATTATTTTTTCCAATGTGCAATACTTTACATTTATTAACATTACATTTCATTTGCCATTTTGTTGCCCAATCACTTAGCTTGGTGAGATCTTTTTGAAGCTCTTCACAGTCAGCTTTGGTCTTAACTATCTTGAGAAGTTTGGTATCATCTGCAATTCCTCATTATCTTCAAGGGGACAGAGACTACTAAGGACCCATGGAGAGGACTGGATGACAAACTTGATGAACACAGAACTGAGTGTGGCAGCATAAGGGAAATGGAGTTAGATAACATAGCTCCTTATTCTGCTGCAATACAGCTCTAACAAATAGAGGCCCATATTAAAAAATGTAAACAGTTATTGCACAACAACAGATAATTAAAGACATCTGGAAAAGACACAAGCTAAACAGTAGAAAGAAAGTAGTGGAGGGAAAATAAACCAATAAGCTGTAACCTCTTTAGGTCACAGAGAATTTATTTGTACAGTCTAGCGCAACAGAGCTGGAGCCTCCAGTTGCCTACTAGAGAACAGGTAAAAATTATTGTAAAGCTTTGAACAAAACAAGCTACAATAATCCAAACAACTTCTCTTTTTTTTTAAAAAAATGAGCCAGTTGGACCCATACTAAAATGTGGCTCAGGCATCTAGGTGGAGCAGCACCAGCTAATAGAGGGAAGGTGCTTTTTAAATGAACGTAATAAGTGCCTCAGATTTACCATTAATGCTAATAATAGTAGCTACCAGGAAAGCTACTGCTGTACATATTTAGCCATTAGAAGTTGTTATTACCAACTGACCCCCAAGATGACATTGGTAGAACATTGTTACAATTCAAAACAAAAATTTGACTAAATCAACTCTGCTTAATGTTCTCTCCCTTTTCCATACAAGAGTTACAATTCAAGTGACTTTATATCTTTAAATATCCTTCATCTCATTTTCCATGGACCTCATTTTTCCACAGGTTAGCCCCAAATTATTAGAATGACACCAGACTATTGTAGGGCCTTGTTATTTTGATTATTCAAAATTCATAAATAATGCCACTAACAAAATCATTTCACTGTATTATCACAAAGTCTCTACCTTTGCAACAGATGAGATACCTGGGATTTACAATTTAGTTTCTGCAGTCATTATGCAGAACCCACCACCCTCAGCTCCAGAGGCTGGTGCCTTATCCATGAGCCCACCCACCCCTCCTTCCCTGGATGCCTTATCCTGCCCATCTTAAAGAAATATGACTATATCTTTAAACAACAACCTAATTCTACATCTAAATTAACCTCTGTGAAGCCCAAAAGCTTATGACAGTTCAGCAACAAACATAGGTCCAATAAAGGATTCACTCAACAAGTCTCTTATAATTTGGTTGTCATTTCAATATTGGTCTAATACAGTGAGTCATGCATGTCTATTTAGATTATAGATATTCAGCAGCATGTCTATTGCCATATTTTCAGTATTAGCTCTAGCTCAGATATTTAGGTGGACATTCACTCTACATTAAATAATAAGCATGTATAGAATTAAGGTAGTGTGACTCTCTTATCGTGAGTCTGAAATGCCAGACCTGCCATACCCGTCTGCTATGTCATTTCATCTGCAAATAGCATATAGAACTAGGATGAAGGTATATTTCTTTTCAATGTAATTCTCTCATTGGTCTTACCCATGCATGGATTCGGGTGATCTAACCAAGATTCTGATGTGGTGTCTGCTTATGAAGAAGAATCTTATGCTACTATTATTGTGTAAGTACACGGTATGCCCTGAAAAGTCCTAAAGCTTCAAGGATCATCATCACACAATCATGTTCTTAATTTCAACAGGACTGAGAAGAGCAGGAGCTCAGATTCACCAAGAAATGTACAGGTTGGACCTCCCTGGTCCATCAATGTTGGGACCTGACCGGTCCCGAACAAGAGAATTTGCCGGACCAGAGGAGGTCTCCTGCCACCAGCCCCCAAACCCATTACTTGCTGCTGGCAGGCTGCCTCAGCAGGCACCCTGACTCACCCTCTCCCACCCCCAACCTGGCTGGGCTACTTCCCCAGCTGCTGCCGACTTCCTGAGTAGCAGAGGCTCTGACTCCTGCCCATGGGGCTCCAGCTCCATGCATCTGGGGGCAGCTGCGTGGCTCTGGCGATGGCCGTGGCCCCATGCTCCAGGGGGCTGCTGCAGGGCTCCAAACCCAGGGTTGCTACAGGCTCCGGCCCCGCAATCCAGCAGGCTGATGCGGAGCCCCACACTCCCAGGGGCTGCTGCAGTGCTCCAGCCCCGCATCCATCCAGGAAGCTGTCGCAGAACTCTGTTCCCATGCTGCTGCAGAGCTCCAGCCACAGCCCCAAACTCCCAGGAACTGCTGCGGGGCTTCAGCTCTGTGCTGACCTGTGGTGCCAGGGGATTCCAGCCCCGCCCTGCCACAGGCTGCTAGAGGCTGCCGCAGGGCTCCAGCTCCGGTCTTGTGCTGTCCTCAGCTGGGCTGTTGATCCTATTGCCCTGGCCCTCCTGTCCTTAGTCTCCCAGCTCTCTGGTCCGGGAGCATCTGTGGTCCTGCCAGAGGACGGCTGTTGCTGGACTAGAGAATGCTGGTTTTTGGAGGCACAAGCTGTAGTAGCTGAAAGGAAATGCCCTGGGAACACATACACCTCAATATCAAAATTACTCAGACCTGACAAATAGTTTTGTGTAGCTCTAAAGCAGGGCTACTCAACACGCGGCCCACGGCCCGCATGCGACCCACGGTCCATTTATTTACAGCCCACAGTGCGGTTTGGGTTTACGCAGGGCTCAACAGGCAGCACACGGGTGGGATCCTTTGAACATGGCCTCCACTGGGAACACGCTCCACAACGGCAAGTCAATATAATGGTCATCTGTTGATATGTGTTTTAGTAGTTCAATTCCTGGACTGTCATTGCTCATTAAAAGTGCTGTCATATTGGTGGAAATCGGGTAAATATTGCATTTTATTAATATCAGCAGAACTGACTTAAATGGGGCCTGCGTGTTGTATAGTCTTGCCTTAATCTTTGTATTCATGCCCATCACTGTGAAAGAAGCTATTTGCATGTATACACTACCACACTTCAGCCCTCGGCACATGCTGTGAGTATCATTGTGGCCCCTGGGGCTTCCAAAGTTGAGTAGCCCTGCTCTAAAGCATGTACATTCCACCAACAGAAGTTGTTTCAATGAAAGATACTGGCTTACCTACATCGTCTACCTCATCAGACATTCAGCCCACAACACTGTATGTAGTACTGAAGAGACTGATTTAGTTCCCAGTGAAATTTTTCCATTGACTTCAGTGGACTCTGGATGAGACCCTTTCAGAACTTTGGAAACATTTTTATTATTGTACTTGTGTAAACTGACACATTCTGCTACTTAAAGGTAAGTTATCAGAATTCTGTCCTGAAAATGTTTTGGTTTACTAAGCTTTGTGTTCCTTTTTCATTTCTCAATGAGTTACATTAAGGGTTCAAACTTTTTCACTGAGTCAAAAATAAATAAAAAGTAAATAACTGATTTTGATTTTAATGTAGGTTTCTAATAATATTATTTTGTTAAACCTGAGGAGATGTGTAATAAAAGAAGCTCTTACACATTTTATAGATAAACCTCTTAATAGACAACATAAAATCTAAGAATCGTACTATATGGAATTTGGGAAAATGAAAATAATATAGTTGCTGACACAGGGAAGTTAAGAGTTATAACTGTCAAGTATGGGTTCTCTTGTCCAGGCCTCGCACGCATAGCCGAGATCTACCTCAGCAACCTCACCACGTCACATGGATAGCAACAAGGCTTATCTACCAATAAAATGAAGCTTGTCAGAGTCCAGCACTCAACACCATATATGGGCATCACACCACACCCATGCCACTCCCAGAGCACAAACAATACCAAATATGGTGATAGGCAATAACATAAAAAACCCCTGAGCCCTTAGCTCAGAGAGGACTCCGGAATATTGGGAGACAGAATCTGAGTCTGGCTTAGGACTGATCACCCAGAGGCCGCCTCTCACCCACCGAATCTAAAAAGGGGTGTATGAATCTCGAGCATGCTCCAATTCCTTGTGTGTCTTTGTGTTGTTGTTGCTGAGTTTGTAAGTATTTAATTTACCCACACTGTTGTTAAGTGGTTTAAAAGAGACAGGTTAGAAAATATATTGCTCAGTTGTAACTTTTACCTTTACTATTGTCAGTGTTAAAGAAACAGTTTTTAAAATGTGTACATATTTGACTTAGCTTTAACTTAGGTAGAGTTTTAAAAATTGTTGTGGTTCAATTGTTTGCGGCAAATATTGGGTAATTGCTCAGTTTAAGTTGTTCAGTTTAATAAATCATTCCTTCTTTGATAAAACTTGTCTTGCCATCATTCGGTATTTTCACTGGGTATTTGGTCTTAAGCCTCTGGGACTCCTGCCATTTTACCGAACCAAGAACCAACAACAACAAGTCAAGTATCAGAGGGGTAGCCGTGTTAGTCTGAATCTGCAAAAGCGGCGAGGAGTCCTGTGGCACCTTATAGACTAACCGAAGTGTTGGAGCATAAGCTTTCGTGGGCAAAGACCCACTTCGTCAGATGCATGTAGTGGAAATTTCCAGAGGCGGGTATAAATATGCAGGCCAGAATCAGGCTGGAGATGAGGAGGTGGATCCAATCAGGGAGGATGAGGCCCACTTCTAGTAGCTGATCTGGAGGTGTGAATTCCAAGAGAGGAGAAGCTGCTTTTGTAGTTAGCTAGCCATTCACAGTTTTTGTTTAATCCTGAGTTGTTTGTGTCAAACTTGAAGATTCACACCTCCAGATCAGCTACTAGAAGTGAGCCTCATCCTCCCTGATTGGATCCACCTCCTCATCTCCAGCCTGATTCTGGCCTGCATATTTATACCTGCCTCTGGAAATTTCCACTACATGCATCTGACGAAGTGGGTCTTTGCCCACGAAAGCTTATGCTCCAACACTTCGGTTAGTCTATAAGGTGCCACAGGACTCCTCGCCACAACAAGTCAGTGATCTTTGAGTTAGTGTGTCCTTTATTTCATTGTCTTAAAACTGCAGCTTTGGATGCAGAACAAACAAACAATAAAATAGAAAACCTGCCTTTTTGAAAAGAAGCAAAAGCCTTGTAATCTCAGAAATGTAGTACCTGTTTGACAGTTAAATCAAAATTGGTTCTCCCTCCTCTTCACAAAAAAAAAAACCATTTAAAAAATGAAGGGATTTTGTTGTCATTTTGAACGTTTATATGTACATGTCATTCCCCTCCCCCCCCCCCCAACTCTTTTACACTGGAGCTAGAATGTGGATAAAAAGTGTATTTGGGTGAGGCATTATCCCTCTCCTCCTAACCCAAGTCACTTCTAAAAAAGGGACTTTGGAGCTTTTGACAATTTTACCTGAAATGTTTACTTTGGGTTACTATCTCTCACTTAGGCCAGTTCTACATTAGACCTAGAAGGTTGGCTTAACATACACACAACTCCAGCTACATAGAATACGTAGCTGGAATTGGCCTACCTTAAACCAAACTTGGTGGCGTCACCACACAGCGGGAGGCCAACAGGAGCAAGTGTTCCTGTTGGCTTCCCTTACTCCTCACAGTTGTGAGGAGTACAGGAACTGGCTGGAGCTGCCTTCAGCTTTCAATTTACGTCTCTAAATCAAACTCGATAAATCAAATGCCAGAACATCGATCGCCAGTGCGGCGAGTGTAGACTTGCCCTTAGAGACATAGTTAAGTGAGACACACATTTAAATAAGCAAGCTACAAATTACCAGTGACCATAGTGCTTTCTTACACTTTTCAACTTTTAAAAGTGTATCTCCCCTGATTCCCCTCCCGCACATTACCATTTTTCCTAAGAGAAAAGGGAGCAGTTCACTTCCATTTGGTATGATTTTGAGTATTCCCTTGCATGCTTTTAATCAAGAACTGCTTTTATACAGCAAGATTTCTTAATGGTGATGTCTTTTCTTAATGCATTATTTTAAGAGTTCAGGATCTCAGCCGTTTTCTGAGTCATTATTAGTTTCATCAACTTTCTTGAAAATTAGTGAGCCTGCTTTCTCTCCTTGCTTCTATCTGACCATCTTGTCTAGTTATTAAAGGCCTTATCATTTAATATTTATAATTAGATTTAATTAATTCTGCTTCATTGTTGATCTTCTCTTTCCTGTGACAATATTAATACACCCTTTACATTCTTGGTTGATAATCTCATTTTCTGTATATAGTAGAAAGGATACTTGCACATGAGTTTTTGAGCAGTCCATCATGAAACTGCCCTGGTTTATTCTTGTTCCTTTCAATCTTTCAAAGATCTTTCTCCACCTTGCTTTCTCCTTTTCCAGTTTTTGACACATACCACTCTTCACTCTGGCAGAAACTGCACTTTCCTTATTATTGCCTTAACAGTGGAGTATATCTTGATACCACAGATGAAGTTATTTTCGATTCTTGCTCCTGGCAGGTGTCTTAGTCCCATTCTTCACTCTTAATTTTAGTCTCCTGAATCATAGTTTGTACACTATTCCATCAGTATCATTTTGTGTTCTGATTCCTATTTATTATTTTATTATGTCTTTACTTTTGACTTAACACAGTTAGAAGTAACTAGGAAATCTGTAAAGATTTAGTGTCAACTACTTACCTCATTTCTACCCCTTATTTATTATGGTCCTGATCCAAAGTCCATTAGGAGTCTTCCTCAGAGTTCAGCAGACATTGCAGCAGGCCATATTCGTAAATAGATTAACTGTGTGCAACCAAATACTATTCAGTTGTAAGGAATCCAGGTTAAAAGTTTCATCAGTAAAAAAATTGCGAAGCACACCAAGTTGCCGGACAGGGGCAACAGCAGTTAACTGGTCTGGATTCCACCCCAGAATATCTTATCATGCATTAATGAAAACTGGGAAAAAGGCTTCTGGAATCATTTGTGATGAAATAATCAAATTGATACCAAGACAGACATTAATATAGTATTAAGAGAAAAAATTGCACACATGAAAGAGGTAAGAGAAAGCCTGCTTTAACATTCGGCCTCTGTATATGGTGGTGGTGAGACAGGTACTTAGGATGCTGTTTGCAATTTGGATATCAATTTTGAAAAACATTGAAAAACAGGAGAGGATGCAGAAGGGAACCACAAAAAATATTTAAGGGA
This sequence comes from Rafetus swinhoei, assembly GCA_019425775.1. Lineage (NCBI taxonomy): Eukaryota > Metazoa > Chordata > Testudines > Trionychidae > Rafetus > Rafetus swinhoei. Next base: position 48,576,752 of record CM033449.1, read on the forward strand.
TGGAAAAACTTCCTTTAGAAAAAGAAAGACTTAAGAATCTCAGTCTGTTCAGCTATTCAAACATTGCAGGTGCCTTCACAGGAAGACAACAAAGGGTACTGAAAGACCCTTTAGTGGAAAAAGGTATAACAAAAATAAATCAGGTCCTGGAAACCAACACCAGGCAAATTCAGATTTGAAAAAGCCCAGATTTTTAACAGTGAAGACTTTACCCCTGGAACAAATAAACTATTAAGAGAAGTGATGGATTCTCCATTGCTTAGAGAATTTGAATGAAGCCTTTCTGGAAGGTATGCTTTACTGAAACGCAAAATATTGTATTCAACACTGAGTTGAAGTCCTATGGCCTCTTATATAGATGGTCATATCTGATCTAGTGGTCTCTTTTGGCTGTAAAACATACAACTATTTTAATTGAGCAAGCTAGAGTTTTCCATCTACTGGGTGGGCATCAGTGTTCCCTGGAAGCTATGCAGTCATTCAGGAGAGATTCAAGTGCCACGCAGCTGATTAGCAGAGTGCCTAGAGCTAGGCTTTTTGTTTCTACTGATGATGCAGGCATGCCTTAGCACACATAAAAAACAATTATTCTGCACGTGGATGGAAAAGATTAGAGGGAACATTGGTGATCAGGTGTAGGTTCTGAAAAGCATTTGAACAATTCAACCATATGTACTGCAGCATATGTTAAAAAGCACATAACACAGTTATCTGGGCTTTTCATGATCAGCAGAGGTGAAAGTGTGCTGGTACGGGTTGGTACAGTGTATCAGTCAGAACGTAAATGGGTGATGTTAAAATGCTGCCATGGCAGTGCTTTAATTTCACTGCCCTAAGGCCTAGCAATTTAAGAGAGTCTGGACTCCCAGACAATTTATCAAGTAATGCAGCGGCCATGGCAGCAGCCAGGAGGCATCCAAATCGCTACTGGAGCCCCCCACAGATCTGGGACTCATGGCCACTGCGGCACTAGCACCAAGGAAGGGCTGGCTGTGGTACTCTAGCCCCATCCCACACCTTCTGCCAGAGAACCTACCCTTTCTGGAGGACAAGAGCTACCCTCCAGAATCGTTCCAAGGACCCCAGCATACCAGTAAGTCCTGGCAATTACTTTCACCCCTAATGAACAAGGAGTTTATGCTAGGAGTTAAAGAAGATGGAAAAGCTTGTAGCTGTTAGTCCTTAGTAGTATGTCAAGAAGTTGTTAGTATAAAAAGACCAGGATTCTCTCCCTGCAGATTCTGGAAACACTCAATTTAAATAGGAGCACACAAGCAGCTAATACTCCAGGATAAACAAAACAATCTACCCCACCAAGAATTTAGGTTAAACATTTCCCCCAGAATGCTGTGATGTATAGGAGGAGTGCTGGCCAGTGCCCAGTGGCTAAAGGGTTAAACTCAGGTAGCTAGCAGAGGTGTTGGAAGAAAGCCAGGGAAGCCAATGGGAAAGACTTGAAATCTGAATTGTATATAGATACCTGGCTGCTCTTTCTTTGTGTGAGTTCTAAGTTTAGGGCTGGAGGAAGCAATATGCAATAATCATGATTACCATGCCTCCAAGGAATCTGGGGCATGGAAGTAGACAGGACCATGAAGGGATTGTAAGTAAATAAGGGCAAATGTATATTCAGTCGTGATCAGAGTATTTTTCTTTGTTTTGGTGGTTTGGTTAAACTTCCTTCCCCCACATACCATATTTAATCTCCAGTTCAAAGAGATTATTCTTTGTGTTCTGATCTGTTCTTTTCTTAGTTGCTCTATAACACTTAGCAACTAAGTATGCTTCATCAAGTATATCTTTTTGTTTTGTTAATAAAATCCCCTTTTTTAAGGTGATGATTTAATTCTTGTGTCCTGGAAGGTAACAGGTCTGTGTGTGTGTCTGCCTAGCCTGGGAGGTCAGCTATCAAAGACACAGTTTGTTTTCTGTGTTTTCTTTTGTTTCTTTTTTCAAGCTCTCTTGTGGCAGAAAAGCTTGGGGTACCCCGAGGAAGGAATCCAAGTGTTTCTTCCTGATTTTTTTTTTTTTTAAAGATCCCTGAAAAATCACTTGATGGTGGCAGCCTGTCTTCCAGAGTCAGTGCATCTGTGACTCTAGAGAGGTGGGGTTTTTTGTTTTGTTTTGGGGGGATAAGCAGAGCCTAGTGAGGCAAGGTATTTAAGCTTTTTTGTAACCCCCCCCCCCTTCTGCACTTAGAGTGCTAGAATGGGGAAATGCCTTGAGAAATGTTATCATGCTTGGTCCCCTAATCCCTCAGTTCCTTGTACTCTGTGAAAGGCTGAAAAAAGTCATAACATTAGCTAGTAAGAGAGATGTTATCTAACTGGGTCACAATTACTTTTTGTAGATTTCCTTACATGGCGGGATGGTTGTTTCCAAAATATTCATGCCATTCATCTTAGTTTCAGAATACACACAAGTGTCGGTAAACCTATTTGGAGCTTGTATTTCTTTGACACAGTTGACACAAAGACAAGATCTCCCCCTCTTCGCAGAATACAGTTTATAAAACATTCAGTTAAAAAAAAAGTTTGGAGGAGGAGCAGTGTTGGGAAGCAAAGAGAACAGGGTGTTTTTAAATCACAATTTTTGAAAAAAGTTTAATGAATTTGAGTTTCCTGAGCTGATATTCCTTGACTGTCACTCATCTCTCTTCGTTAATTACACATACTTCTTGATTGAGATAAACGGAAGGGACCTCGAAAAGTCAAGTCTGGTCCTGTCATGAAGGAAGGGGACTAAGCACCATCTAGATCAATGTTTCTCAAAGTGGTCTGTGGCTTCACTCTGGAAAAGCTGCTACTGGTCCGGTCTAGTTTATTTACTTACCGGCTCCACAGCCACAGAGCCTTGCAGCTCCTATTGGCTGTGGTTAGCAGCTTTCTCAGAGTGGATCTGCTGACCACTTTGAGAAACACTGATCTAGAACATCCCTGACAGGTATTTCTCTAACCTGCTCTTAAATATTTCCAATGATTTCCACAACCTCCCTATTGCTGCATCACAGCAATAATACGAGTAGATTAAAAAAGAAAAACAGTTAAAAATGGCCTTTAGTGAAATATAAACCTTTGACTTTCTTTTCTTCTATTTTCTTCAAGACTTTGACTTTTAAAGTAAAATACATTCCCAGGACAAGAAAGGTTAAAGCTATTCTAGATAGATATAAATATAGACACTGTTGCAATGGAATTATAGAAAAGAAAATATGCATGGTGGCTGTGACAGCCTCACACATCAGGCCATATATTAAACTCCCCAAAGCATGAATCCCAACAAAAATATTTACGTCCTTACGAAACACAAACAGTCAAAACCAAAATTCACAAAAACAGACTAAATAGATAAAACCAAAGGAGCTTTTCACATGATGTGGCTCTCTTTTTGTGCATACGTTCCTATATGAATTTGAAATGCTAGTCATAAAACTGCAGGACTAACAGTTATTTTCTGCATATAGTATTTAACTCAGGGAAAATACTTGGAGAGAATGGGACTTCATTATTCAACTTTAAGCAACTATTTAAGTATATTCCTGAAGGGAGGTCTGAATTTTGCCAGTGTTATTTTAGTGCTGACTTGTGACACCTCTGTTTATCCAGCTCAGGACAAGATCATCTCATGTAAATCCCATGTAAAAAAAATCCCATAATAAAAAATAGAGTGTGATTGGTCCAAGCTTCCTTCCAAAATGAAACATAATTATCTAGAGTATTTTGGTAGTCACCACCCAATTTCATATATCACCTTTCAGAAATGGTTATCGAGAACTCCAGGTCAACGCAGATATTCACAGCAACTGCTGTATGTTCTATCGTGTTCACAGCACACTAAGAGAAGTTAGATTAAAACAAAGTAATTTTGCTGGAAGATTACCTTGCAACACAACTTTATTTTTTAGACTCCAGAACCCTCTTATACAAGAATAAAAAAGAGAGGCACAACTCACCACACCTTGCTCTAGGGTGGCAGTTTGCAGACTGAATGCAGAAAGACCTAAATCATACACTTCTCTACAGAACCCAATAGCCTGAAAACAGGAAACAAATCTCCTGGCCATTTAAAATGCTTATAATTTTGACAGTTTTCAATGCACCACAAATTCTAATCTGAGTAAATTGGCCATTTTGGGTTGAACTGAATTGAACAGCTCTTCCCAAATGGCTCCACAAAGGAGGAAAAAATAAGAGTGAGGTGGATTTCATACAGCTAGGGTTAAAAATCACCACCCACATTTCAACAGTACTCTGTATTGGTTTCAGAATGCACTTTCAGTAGGAATTGTTCACCCCCATTGATTAGCTGTGGAGATGCTAGGGAAGGAAAGGTATAGCACATGTGCAGTAGCACTGAGATGAAGAATCAAAGGACTGTGATAAAAATAGTGATCTCCTTCACTTACTGTCTTCACAGTGACACAATTTAAAAATCCAGGTCGTAATCGTTTGGTAGACTCTCATGTAAACAGGTTTCTATTCAAAGCTGAAACTGGCTCTGTGGTTCTTTATCATGTGGAGACTGAGGCCTTGTCTACCCTACTCCATGCTTCATTTTAAGAGGGCAAAAATAGCCATGTGCTCCAAAGAGCGCCCACTGTAACTCCCCCCTATAGACACTGTGAGCACAGCCGGAAAGGTTCCTAGCTTGTGTGAGCATAGTCCTTTTCAAACAGGGCTACCTAGGAACAGTTGAGATTGTGCCCAGAGAGTCCACATGGGGGAGGTGCAGAGCAGAACTTCCATGCACACTGCTATCAACACACCTATCATCTGTACTGTGGGACACCCATGCTGCACAGCCAGCACCCAGAAGTCATTCTCTGTGGAGGAAGGTTCCTTTTGACTTTAAAGCAAGTGCTCCTATGCTACTTTTCCTTCTGCAGCTCCCAAACCTTTCCTTTTCCTATTAGTGAGTGAGATTCGGTTGCCGCTGACAATCTAAAGGTCTCAACCCGACTGAGAACTGCATCAGCCATGGAGCTGTGATGGGATCACTGGTCCAAAACTTTCTCCCCAAGGTGAGGTTTAAAGTGAGAGGCCAAGGCTTCTTCACATAGGAAACTCACTTGCAAGACATGACAAGATACTACAAGCAGATGACTGGACGCAGAACCCTTCTACCCCATCCAACACCAGGATACATTTTGAAATTACTTACAAAGCCAAGCAGGCCTCCACATGTAGGGTTGCCCCATTCCTTTCTGGTGAAGGAGGAAGAGGACAGTGTATTGAAGATAGCAGCTAGTTTGAGAACTTAATGGCTTAGACTATGTGAAAATCTGCTCCTGGCTCCTCCACTGACATACAGTGTCACCTTGAACAATTCACTTACCCAAACGTGCCTCAGTCTCTCCTTCTAGAATACTATCCTACCTCACAAAGGTCTTGTGATCATTAATTAAATGCTCTAAAGCTCTTTGAGATCTTTAGCTTAACAATGCTATAGAGGTGCAAAGGACATTTATTTGTAATTTCTGATCATTGCTAAAACCAAGGCATTATGAGAGGAGACCTTCATTTTTTACCAATGCTTTTATTAGTGTTTTGGGGGGGGGGTGTCCCTCCTCTTCAGGTGTCTTAGCAGGTTTTATGTTCCCCCACTTCGGGATCTTGTATTTTACTTTAAATAAATTTATTTATTGTGTTTTAAAAAATGTTTGTAAGCCGCCTCAAATATTTTAAACTTAAAAAACAACAAATGGTCTGGTAGCACTTTATAGACTAACAAAAAAAGTAGATGGTATCATGAGCTTTCGTGGGCACAGCCCACTTCTTCAGAGAGACAGGGTAAAAATATTTTAAATAAATAAATAGATTTTTCTCGTTCACATCTCCAAGTCCAAAATATGTTAACGACAACCCTGTTATAGGAGCAAGAAAGGAGTTTCCTAAAGTGATTCACTTTTCTTTTGTTATCTCTGTAAATTGCTGTTTTCATACTTCATGATATATTACAGGAGGAGAAGGAAGCATAAATAAAAAAAATAAAAAAATAAACCCAATTGTCAAAAATCCTAAAGTGATTCACTTTTCACTTGCTATTTCTGTAAATTGCTACTTTCATACTGCATAATTTAAATACAGGAGGAGAGGGAAGCATAAACTCTGTTGTCAAAAAATAAACTCAATTGTCAAATTTTAAAATGATTGTAAATACAGTATAAGGCTTTCTAATGAGGATACGAAACACCCTTATGTGTGTGCTGTAATATCAGTAACTTATTATCATGTTTATTGTTCAGCCAGACTGGATAATGTTAACTCAATAAGTGAGGCTTTAAAATGTTTGTTGTCCTTTGCTTTATATTTCTCATTATGCATGTTTTTCATCATGATTTCTACTTTTTCCATTCTGAACCCTAATAGCTTTGCCATTTATCCACAGTAATTGGCCTCATTTATATGAACAACTTCTTTAAACTGAACTTAACAGGTTACTCTGTTTCTGTAATATTAATTTCCTTGCAATGAAATCTCCTGGCAGACATTCTTCTCTCCTAACTCAGCAGGCATTAAACGTTTAAATGCTTTCCCTGAATATTAACTCCAAAAATTCATGTCAAGCAGCTTCAGCTGTTCCAATATTTAAATATCCCCTTTTGTTATTGTTGCTTGATGCTCTCAGTTTTTTCTTCTTCCTCTCGTATTTGCTTCTCACATAATGCAGTTTTTTAACGGGTGTGAAGAATGCTTCAAGCTCTTTATGCTGGGAGGCATTGTTATGGGAGAATAAACAAGATGCAGGTAGTTCGTGGGGACTTGCTGAACAAGAGGGATTCATAACAATACCTATGAAAGGATGCTTCTTCTTTTGCTCTCCCAATATTTAGATGTATAAAAGAAAACAGGTACAAGAAACTTAATCACTGAGGCATTGTTGCTGTTACAAAAAGAGGTGCAAGGCAGAGCACTGAAGACAGCAACGGACATACTTTGTGTTGTTTATATATGGCCCAGTTCTACCACCTGCTGAGCACTCCTAACCCCTATCCAGCCAAGTATTTACACATGTGCTTCATTTTAATAGAACTGCTCACATGCTTAAAGTTACACACACTTAAGTGGTTGTCTGGAGCAGAGAGGGCAACATTTAGCAGAACCAGGACCATATGCTATGCACACAGTACAGGGAATGTGCAAATCAAATTAAGCTTAAAAACAAAATAATATTAATGTAGCCCAAGTTAAGTGCGAGTAATATACATATTTCTCTTTACTGGAGGGGAGAAGTTGGTTTGGGTCAACAACATAAGCAATCATATTATGCTCTCTAACATTATGCTTTGTCACCCTGAGGCAACCAAGGTATGGAAGATTTGTGTTGGCCCTCCATCTAGGTCATGAATATCCTGGAACTGTATGCACACATTCAGTAGTATGGAATTCAGGCTGTTTCCTTTTCTTAAGCTTTGATAATTATCCTCTCTATTTCCTAACAACATCTACACGTATATAGGCTTGTGGGTCTTTTTTATATCCTTCTCTTAGCAACAGTAGTCATTAAACTTAACTGAGATACAATATTCACCTTTCAACCCAACAGCAAGTACTGCTTGTTGTGTTTTTAACATATTAGTAACAAAAGTTCCATTCATTTTCCTGAACATAGAGAGAAATCTGTGGATTGTTTTGTTGAGGTTTCCAATTAAAATTCACAATTTTGACTAGACAAATAGAACCCAACAAAAGGTTTTGCTATATGAAAAACAAGAGTGTGTTTTAAATCAATGTTTACTGAAAATGAAACAGATTTTTGAAGTTTTAAATTTTTGTGGTCAAAATTGACATTTTTTCCTATAAAATATTAAGGGGCTCAAGATGTATCTATTGAGTGTTCATGAAAGGTGCCTGATTGACGCCAATTTCCCCCTTTTGAACATGTACATTTTTTCAGAATATTGTATTAACTGTATATGCATGCTGTGTATTTGGAAAGTGCCAAATCCTACCAAGAGTAGCAGATGTGCAGTAGGAGAAAGGCAGCTCAAGGCTGCTCTTTCCACCATCAACCTCCACTGTATTCCAGCAGCAGCAGCTGAACAGACAGGATCCATACTTGGTGCTCCATAGCACAATAGAAGAGGAGGGCGCTGCTAAAGCACCTGCTGACAAATCACATCTCCAAGGGGGATGGTCTCCAAGCTAAGAAAAGCATCACAAATGTGCAGCATTGCTAGCTAGGCAGCTGATACCACTCTCTTTACCAAATGACACATAAGAGTGGGAGCAGTTCAATCCTAAATCTTTCACCATAAATAAGCAAAACTGATGAATGTAGCAATTGCACTCCTAAAGTCAATGAAAATATTCCCCCTCGGGATCTTTTCATGGTTTCTTTTTACTGCAGTACGACTATACTAAGAACCAAGGTTTTATAGTAGGAGTGAAGTTATACAAACCTAACACAAGATTTCAGGCAACTGAATTTATATTTCGGCTAGTAGCAGGCAAAAGGCTATCTTCTGCTTTTATTAATGCAGTTCAGATTATATGAGCAGACAGAACTGAAAGGGAGCAGGAAAGTACTTTATCATCTGTTGGAGAATTACAATTTTCATTTTCAAATACAGTTGAATGATTCTTTGCAGCCAAAAAACCTGAAGATCTTGATTATTGTTTCAAAAGTAATCTCATCTTTGTTGTGCAGATGATAGAGGAAATAAATACTGTTAGTGGATGTTGTGTCATCTGTAAGCTACAGAACAAGAGCCAGAATATTAAATCCAGAGATTAACCTTAGGTGATAGTTATTAACATATTTTAATTGTGCTTTTACCCAGAAACATATGAGTGTTACAAAAGGAAAAAAGTATTTTCTTCTGCATTGTAGTTGGGTACTGCTAGTTGAATTACTGACTGCAATTAATATTTCCTGAAAATGTTAGCCTTTTTCTATATTCTTAGCTAATTAACAGACTGAGCCCAATTTTTTATAACGGCTGTTATTTGTAAGTATTCACCAAGCAGTTTATTCCAGAAAGTTTCTCACTAGATTATTTAGAATATTCACTACAATTATTCCTTGTTAATGGTGCATGACCAATCATTGAAGTCCCATTATATTAGATCGCTTCCATGACAATAGGAGAATATGTTTTGAACTGATGAAAAATAAAGAAGGCATATCCAGGAAATATTTTTGTATGGATGAATAAGGGTGCTAAGCTTTTATAATGTAAGCAACTTGTCACAAATAGCTGGTGGCCATTTGAATACTCAAACAATGAATAATGCTGACCTCATCCATAAACTGAACTTGGGAGAATCCATTTTTGTAGTAGTTGAGCACTTCTAATATTCAGGATGCTATGACTTAATATAAAATACTAGTTAATAGATGTCAACTTGTAACACATTTAACGAAAGTGAGAGAGAGGAATTAGTCAGGACCTCAAGAGCACAGACATACCCAGTGAATGTGATATGGAAAAGAAGAATCAGTATCCTCAGAGGAGCATGCTTTCCTTCCTCTGCCCATCAAGATGGTCAGTGCCAATTAGGGGAGCAGAACTGTACCCTGTCTCTACCCTGGCCCTTTTGGGTAGTCACTGCATTTTGCCAGATGTGTCCTTGGTCAACTACCGGAACTGTGACCATTTGAATTAGCCCTCTTTGTGCATCCATGCAAGGGCAGATCCCTAGTTTCCTAAATGGCGAATGCTTGTCAATTTTTTCCATTGTAGAATTGGGCATGTATGTTATTTTTATTCATATTTTTCTACAGCATCTGATATTAGCCACTTCTGGATATGCGATTCCAGAGTAAATCGTATATGTTTGGGTTCTAGGTTCCGAGGCAGACTAGTGCTATACGCTGTGGTGAAACTAATCGACCAGTGGTATTATAGCCTCAGAAGATTTTTCAGTTGATTTTTTTTTTTTAAACTTGTGAAAAATGCAGAAATTGTTGCAACTTTTGCAGTGCAATTCCTTTTTAGGCCTTGAGAGGAAACTGACACAGTATCCATACTGATATCTAAAGTAGCACATTGTGCATTTCAGTGTTGCTGAATTGTTCATGCTTTTACATTTCAGTCTGATCAATAAAAAGAAAACAAACACTCTCAAAATGAGGCATTTCTTCAGAAAAGGAAGTTATCCTCTATCTCTATGGTCAGAACCATCATCCTGCCCACCACACAGACCTAATGTGGGCATCATCTTCTATTTGAGCCTCTAGTTCTTCACCTCCAGGCTATATCTACATTTTTGCTGATTCCTTGTGCACCTCTCCAGAAGATGGTCTCTCTTACCCATACACACAGCTAAAACTCTAGTCCAAGCTCTTATCTTGATTACTGCAACACACTTTCCTCTGGCCTTGACAAATGCACTGTGAAGACACCCCCCCACCGCACACACACACACACACTGTAGGCTTACTAAAGGAGAAAGCAGAGCAGTTGCATTTGGGGGTGACCTAGCATGCTGTGTGATCAACCCTCTGACACAATGGAAGCAACTGGGCTGGGGGCAGGTTTTCTTTTTGTTGCAGAATCTTCACTTCTCAGCTAAGAATGCCTAAGGCAGAGTCTTAAGATTCATAGTGACTAAAGTAGACTCTGATAAATGCTGTAAAATGCTTCATATGTGAGGGAACTTCCTAGTTGTGATAATCAGTGATGGATAGTTGAAACGAGCCATCTTACTGAAATCTGGGGCTCTGTGTTCATAGTAGATACACCTGAGAAATACTGGCATCAATGGTATATTTTGCAAGATGTCTGTCTTTGTATTTACTTATGGTGATAATTTTATTCCTACTGAAAAAATAATTAGATATTTTAAAAAGTTGAATATCATTTTTCACTTACTTTCATTCCTATAGATCCACAGTTAAAAGACTATGAAAATATCTAGTGATGATTACAAGTTTTGTGTTTTTGGAGAAAAAACTTGATTTATTCAGCTGAATGTGCAGTTAGTAATTTGTAACTTATTTGATTAATGTTGCCATTTTTAATTTTGTGAAGTGTCCATGAACTAACCATAATTCTCTGATTTATAATTTTGACAACTCTTCATAAATTCTATTTAAATTGACTAGTTAATTTAGCTCCTGTTTAAGGAAAGCCTCCTTGTTCACGAAAAAGTATTCATGCTTATCCCTATGCTTAAATCCCATTGAGTACAATTGTGTGGATAGGATTCTGTTGAGGAGGGGATTTATCTGTAAAGAGAGACAAGGAAGGTTGAGCAATAAACTGAGGGGATATGGAAGAAGGGAATGGAGGGGAGCACAGAGGGCTTTTGGAATAAGGCTGTAGTAAAGAGACTATGAGGAAGAGTTGGAAGACCGTGAGAACAGCCAGTCAGTCTGTTCAAGGTCTCAGACCTTAGCTTCAAAATGTTCCATGGCCTGAGTTCAGGGTACCTAGACAAACTAAAACTTCATGAAAAAGGACATGGTCAACAACCTGATTCCTCATACACAATGGACCTTGTTGTATTTGGACCGATCAGAGAAAGATGGAGACACAGCTGATTCAAAGCCCAGCTGCCTGCTATGGTTGCTTTATTGTTGTTCTGGCAGCATAACTGAAAACAAACACAAAAGTGTGCAGACTGGAAGAGTGCCCAAACATGTAAAGAGTTACGACCTCACATTACTCCACCCTATATTTTTTAAAAAACCCACCTCTCCAAACACATACAGCCTGTCCGTGGCTAACAAAAAAAGGATATAATCTAATGAAAAGTTGTTGTTGGACACCACAGACTCTGAACTTTCAAGGGATTATTCTGCCTTGGAACAGCAACTCGACACAACTTCAGTTCAGGCAGCTCACTCATTGCTGTATGGGAGCTCTCTCAGGGGTTGGTTCAAGACTGTGGAATGAATTCCCCCAGAATTAAGGGCCATCACAAACCTCACCCACCTTCTACTTCACATGCAAGGTGAATTCCTGTGACTTTTCCTTCTCCGGGATAAGTACACAGCAACAAGCATACTTAGAAAACCCTGCCAAAACCAGGCATTGCACTGCACACACTTCCCTCCCTGGAGAGGAAAAGACTCCAGACCTGGGGCAGATGAGCAGTCATGATGCTTAGTGCACTGCTGGAAGATGTCCAGATACCATGCTGGTGACGGTGAGAACCTAACTGGGATAGAATCCGCAGACAAGAGAGGTCCAAAGTAGAGTTACCTCCTTTAAAACACAAACAGCTTCCACTCCCCCCAGTAAGTTAAGCCTGCCACAGCCTCAACCCCTAGACAACTCCTCAACCTCCTCCCTCCCCCACAACAGCCACTTACCGTAAGTATCTAGAGAAATAACACAAGGGTAAAATCGATATCACGGCACATCTCCTCACTCTCATGTGACTCAAACCCTCTCTCACACATACAATGCATTTGCATGTTGGTGGGCAGCCAGCTTCTGTAATTTTAGCAGTTTTGATCTGTTATCATATAAACTGCAGAAGCAGGAACATAGCAGGATCTTTCGCTGGACACAAATGTTTACAATTAAGTATCTCAGCATATGGTGTTAATCCACATAAAAAAAACCCTGGTGGATTATATTATTTTTCTGGCAACTGACTAATCCATAAGAAAACAAAACAAAAACAAAAACAAAAAAAAACCACCACACATAAAATCAGCCAGGGAAGTCAAATACTACCCAGATATAAAAGCTACCCCAGAATAAAAGCTGTAGACATGTTGGAATCCGGTGACATCAAAGCTTGCACTCCACACCATGGTTACCTGTCTCTGCTGCTCTCAGCTGAATGTCAGGTGGCCTCCTTCCAGCTATCCATGTCCCCATGCTGGATGAGGGGCAAGTCCCCATGGCTCCTAATGCTCCCAGAAATTCTCTCCCCTGCACAGTACTGAGGGTGCTTGGAGAGGGGTTACCCTCGCTGAGTTAATTATTAATGATCTACCAATTATGGGTTGTTGTGGTAATTGCTAGAGAAAATGAGACTGAGAAAACTGTGGAGGGACAATGAAATACAGCTGGAAATGTGGCAGGGGCCGGGCATGAGGAAAAAATGGGGGCAAAACAGAAAACAGGGCAAGGTTCTGGGACAGCATTTATAGTGGAGATGCTGATGATGGAAACATATTTGGTGTTTATTATTACTAATTCAAGCCCAGGGGTGCAGCAGCATTCCAGCACTCCTCGTTCCAGCACCCCTGAAGAGAGGAGAAAGAAAATGTAGCACAATAGAGCTGTGGGGTAAAGAGCAAAAATGGAGAGAGATAAAAGAAAGCCAAGAACATAAACAAAGAAACAGATAAAAGAAAGGGCCCCCAGAGGGTGCAGAGCTGGCTTCTCTGCTGCCTTTCCTGCAGCCCTTAAGAGTTGTGAGAAACTAGGAAGCACTGCTGGAACGAGCTGGGGGATTGGGCAGTAAATCAGGAAGCTATAGCCAGCTCTTTGAGGGCCCCCCACTCTCAGTGAAGCAGAAGATGATGCTCAATATTTTTTGTCTAGCTCAAGACTTTTGTGCAGTGCTACTCATGTATTTTTTCCATATAAGTCTAGTGTCTTTTTAACCAGTGTTTCTGTTTAAGTCACACAAAATTATTTTTAAACCTGAATTAACTGCTTTTTGAAAGCAAGCTAAATTTAGACATACCTGTTACAGAAAAGTGTGTCTACTGAATAATGAAAGCAAATTGACTGCTGGTAGTAAGAAATGAAGGTAACCCATTTTTGCAAGGGCATAACGAATACTCGTGAGGAACATCCATGACAATGAATTAAACACATGATTAAGTAATTATTTGGTAGATTTGATTTGCTCAATTTAGCACACCTTGAAACACTAAAAAGAGTGCTTCTGTGATAATGGAACACAATTTTCTCAATGAATTTGCTGTGTGTGTGAATTATTCACAAACTGACTTACATTTTTATTCATTTGTTTGTTTTATGCAAATACTTTTCAGCCAAAGGGGTGCTCAGGAACTATTCACTGTAACTTGTAGTCTGAGTATTTGTATTCTAGAGGGCTATTTAGATCATAAGGTATTCTTCCTGATCTGTGATTGGATTATTCATTCATAGTAAAAGGAGCAGGGTGGGGCTTGAATATGTACCTAGAGTGATTAATTCAGGCTTCTTCTACAATGGCAGCTACAGCACTGTTCATGGGGCACTTCAGTGAAACCACAGTTGGGTGTCCACAGCACAGTAGCATGACCACATTTGCGGCAGCATTTGGAATGGTACACTCTATGCAGCTATCCCACAAAGCACCTGTTCCTCTTCTGACACTGTGGCTTGTGGGAAGGTTGAAAGGGTGTCACAGGGCATCCTGGGTCCTGTCCCAATGCCCCATAGCGCTTTGCTTCTCATCCCAGCAACCTTTGCACTCCCGCCTGCATTTGGTGCCATCTTTCAATGGCTTTTGTACTGAACACTCTGCCTCCTCAGTCTGCGGGAATAGATCCCAACTGTTGAAGAAAATACTGATGGATCTCACTGACACATCACAAATGGCAGGTATGTTACTCCTTAAACTACAAAGTGATGATGAGGAGTCTGACACTGATCTTACCATGCATAGTAGCTACAATACAAGATTTCTTGTGGCATTCATGGAGGTGCTGTTTTTGGACTTGGGAAACAAGCACTGAGTGGTGGGCTCACATCAGCATACAAGCCTGGGATGACAAGTAATGGCTGAAGAACTTTTGGATGAGAAAAGCCACTTTCATGGGACTGTGTGTTGAGCTCACCCCCACCCTGTGGTGCAAGAACGAGAGCTGTCCTGCCAATGGAGAAGCACATGACAATTGCACTGTGGAAGCTGGCTACTCCACACAGCTACTGATCAGTTGACAATCAGTTTGGAGTGGGAAAGTCGTCTGTTGGACTCATGTTAATGGAAGTGTGCAGGGCCACCTATCACATCCTGCTCCAGAAGACCGTGACTCTGGGCAACGTGCATGAAATTGTGGGCTTCCCTAACTGTTTAGGGGCAATAAATGGCACGAATATTCCAATTATGGCACCAGACTACCTAGCCTTAATTGAAAGGGGTATTTCTCCAAGGGTCTCCAAGTGCTTGTGGATCTCCCTGGGTGTTTCATGGACATTAAGGCATGCTGGTCCAGAAAGGTGCATGACGCATGCATCTTTCAGAACACTGGCCTGTTTAGGGAGCTGCAAACAGGGACTTTCTTCTTGGCCCAGAAGATCATTGCAGGGAAAGTCAACATGCCCGTTGTGATCTTGGGAGACCTACCTACCTCTTAATGCCATGGCTCATGAAGCTATATGCTGGGAACCTTGACAGTACAACAACAATGGTTCAACAACAGGCTGAGCAATTTCAGAATGACTGTGGAGTGTGCTTTTGGCCATTTGAAAGCCCACCAGCAATGTTTGTACAGGAAGCTGGACATGGCTGACAACATCCCTGTGCTTATACCCTCCATAATATTTGTGGCGAAACGGGTGAAAGCTTCACTCAGGGTGGGACTGCTGAGGCACTGCACCTGAAGGTTGAGTTTGACCAGCCTGAGACCAGGGCTATAGAAGAGTACAGTGCGGGGTCATAAGAATCAGGGATGCCTTAAGGTAGCAATTTGATGCTGAAAGTCAGTAATATTTGTTGCCGTGCATGGGAGTGCAAGGGACTACAATGCTAGTAGGTGATTGGTCTGTGTGAGGCACTTAATAAAAAAGTGTATGTTGCTTTGCTGGGGTGTACTTACTTGCTTTCGTGTAATGGAATAAAATTGTTTTCCAGCCGAAGAATTTCATTCATTGAAAACAACAATGGTAGCGCACGCACACACACAGCATGACACAGCTGCGCTATGTGGGAGGGAGAAGAGGAAAGGAGGTGGTGAGGCCCCAGCACATTTACCGATTTGTGTATGTCCAGGTATCATATGCAGCCCTGCCGTTGGAAGTGCTGTGCAATGGGTGCTACAGTTCTGCAGAGCGAAACTGCTCAGGGATGGGAATTGAGTGTGGGTGTCAGTGGTTGTCTGCAGGCTTCAATGGTGTCAGGGCAGGTGTGGAATACAGCGGTTGCTGACTTCAGACAGGATGGTGACCAAAAAGTGCCTGCAGTGACAGGGGTGCATGGAGTTTTTGGACACAGCTGCAGGAGATTGGAGTGGGGGAGGAGGGCAGTCATGGAGCTTTTTTCTGCAGTGCTAGCAGCACCTGGAGCATGTCAGCTTGGTGCTCCGTAATATTTAACAACCTCTCTGTGGCTTAACTCTGGTGCTCAGCATTCTTTTTCTGTTACCTCCTCTCATCGCCTCTCCTCTCCTTCAATTCTTTCTTTTCCGCAGCAACCTGAAGCATAACCTCATGCATCAAGTCCTCTTTACTTTTCAGAGGCTGCTTCCTTGCCCTGCATAGCTGTTTAGCTGACAATAACAAGGAAGACTGGAAAACCAAGTCAAAATGCAACATTTTTCAGAGGGATCATTGTTAACACTAGACAGACCATTGGCACGACCCATTTTAAAACAAGCACTGTTCACATACCTATCTTTTGACATGGCTCCAAGTAGGGAATTTCCTGGTGCATGGAGCAGTCATGGTCACCTGGAAGGATGCACTGAGAGCACTCCATACATCGCCAAGCAAACAGAAAGAGGACTTTCAAAATCCCCAAAGAAAGTAAAGGGTGAGGCTGGGTCACCTGACAGCAGGGCAGCAGAGTTCAAACTGATGACCACAGAAGTGAGAACAGGCACTGTGAGATAGGTATCGGAAGCCTGTCATAGCACTGTAGAACACCACACTGGCAATCCAGTGCTGTAGCCATTGCAAAGCAAGTCCTATGCCTCTTGTTGAGAAGGTTTACCTAGGGCACAGCAACTGCTGACTTAGTGCATGCTAGGTGCCTTGCCAGTGTGGCCACCTTGAGAGTGGCCATGCTGTGAGAGGATTTACTGCACTGTGACTTGCCATCAGTTTCCAATGGAAGCCTGTATGTGAATAGATTCTAATGATTGTTTTCAAGACTAGTTTTCTATGATCTTTGAGAGCACAAAAAATGCCTCTATGAATGTTCACAGAAAACTGAATGGATTTTTGCATACAATGTAAATTAAATTGAGGTTTATATCTGAGTAATTTTATGAAAATCTTTTTTTTTACAGTATAAGAAATATGAGTGTGCTAACCTGCCACAGACTTCCTGGAGGACTGCAGGCAAGTCTTTATGCCTCATTTTGTCTTCTGCCTTCATTGTTGGAAAGGCAGAAAAGTTCCTCAGGACATGTGTGATGCAAATATCATTAGTCTTTACAAAAACAAAAGGAGACAAGGAAAATCGTTACAACTGCAGTCATTTCAATTCTTAGCATCTCTAGCAAACTGTTCAGTGAAGTGATGATTATATGGCTGCAAGTACTTGGCTGAAAGGGTCTACCCAGAGATACAATGTGAATTTTGAGAAGGTAGATCTACAGTAGATATGATTTTCTCTCTTCTCTATTTTCTCCTTTAATAAGCGAACAGGGCGGGGGAAATCACTTTTTATTGCCTTCATTGACCTTCCAAAGCATTTGACATGGTTAGCAGATCCAGTCTTTACAAAGTACTTTGAAAAACTGGATACTCACAATGATCCTCAGCATAATGCAATCTAGGACAATATGCAAAGCACAGTGCAATTTAAAGGAAACTACTCTGCAAGTTTTGAGATGAAAAGTGGAGTAAAATAAGGATGTGTCTTGGCCCCTACACTGTTCAGAAAATTCTTCTCAATACTTTTGAGCTATGCATTTAAAAACATAGAAGATTATGTTTATCTTGATCAGCAATCTGATGGCAAGCTGTTCAGCCTGCTAGACTGAAAGTGAAGACTAAGGTGCAAAAAGTTGTTTTGAAAGAATTCCTTTATGCTGATGACACTGCTCTTGTTTCTCCAAGAAAAGTTCACCTACAAGAGCTAGTAAATGGCCTCTGAGATGTGTGTCACTCACAATTAGTGTGAAAAAGACAGTAATTGTGCATCAAGGCACAGCCTTCCACTACCTTCAGCAATACAAATCACAAACCATGGACTCATTTTGTTACCTGGAAGTTACTATTAACAAGAATTTGTCATTGGATAAGGAGTTGGACATATGTTTTGGGAAGGCAGTCACCAACTTTGGTCACCTCAGAAAAGAATATGGAAAAACAAGAAGCATATGACTTAGACTAAGATCATGATTTAAAAAAACCTGAGTAGTCAGGATCTTCCTTTATGGCAGTGAGACATGGACTTCATACAGCAGGCAAGAAAAAAAAAAAAAAGACTCAAGAACATCTATTTATGGTGCCTGAGATCCATTATAGGCATCACCTGACAAGATAAAATCATCAATGAAGAAATGCTAAGGAGGGCACAAATCTTCAGCCTGGCAGCTATTATCAAACATAATTGTACTCATTGGTTAGGTCACGTGCATAGAATGCAAGATGGAAGACTTCCCAAAGACATCTTATATGGTGAGACAAAGGAGGGTCAAAGACAGAGAGATGCCCAAAACTTAGGTTTCAAGATGCCACAAGAGAGATGTAAGCTGTTTTGATGTAAAGCCACAGACTTGAGAAGCTCAAGTGCAAAAATTGTTTAAGTTGGTGATCCAGTCCAGAGACAGTCATTGCAAAGCTCAATAAACAGTGGCTATCTGCACTCAAAACAAAAAAGAGAGTAAAAAATGAGTAGCTACCCATGGACAACAGGAAAACACCTTTCGTTGTACTTGAAGCAATAAAATCTGTTTGTCCAGAAATGGCTTTTAGTGTCATCAGTAAAGCTGCCAGACCCAACTGTGATCTCATATTTGCAGTAACCAAATATCTCTAAAGACAAATGGGGGCTTTATGTAGATCTTCTGTTAAATGGGGAATAATACTACTTCCTTTCTCCCATCCTTTTAAATCTAATTAAATAGTAATATATTCAGGGCAAGGACTGTTTTATACTGTGTGTATATAGTGCCTACCATGCTGTAGCTGTGATCTTGGCATAGGGCTCTAGATACTCTACCGGAGACAGTCCTTCTAACAAAAAGTATAGTGTTTCATGCCTACATATCTGGGAAATAACAGATGCCTTAATTGCAAGGATGTCTCTCAGATTAGATAGAAGTTAGGAGAAGACAACAGAGCAAAGAGTGATGGAGAGAATTTCCAAGTTGAAATAACATACATATGTTTAGGTGCTTATCAGAATAGAGAAGAATTAACAAACCCTCCAACATTGTGAGATTCACTCAACACTGAGACTTGAGAGTTAATCATAAATGAACATTGTAAACAGGTGGCTTTCATACCAGCTCTAAGGGCTTGTTTACACAAGGAATTATGCTGTAATAGTTATTCCTGATTACCTGTTCCAAAATGGATTAAGCTAAATGAGAATCAGGTAATATTATTCCACAATAAGGCTATGTCTACACTCACGGCTTCTTGCACGAGTAATATGCAAATGAGGCTAAGCGTGGAATATCGCCGAGCCTCATTTGCATACCTAATGAGCCACCATTTTTTTCAGAAGAGGCTCTTGCGCAAGAAGGAGCATCTACACTGCCCCTTCTTGCGCAAGAAAAACCCTCTTGCGCAATGCCATTACACCTATTACTTTTCAGGAAGAACGGCATTGCGCTGGAGGGATTTTCTTGTGCAAGAAGGGGCAGTGTAGACGCCCCTTGCGCAAGAGCCTCTTCTGAAAAAAATGGTGGCTCATTAGGTATGCAAATGAGGCTCGGCGATATTCCACGCTTAGCCTCATTTGCATATTACTCGTGCAAGAAGCCGCGAGTGTAGACATAGCCTAAGAGTACTGCACACAACCCACAGTGCTGGAGCACACATTATGGCAACATCTGATATTGCCACCTACAGTAAAACTCCAATTGTCCGGCATCCAGTGGTCCGGCACTCCCGATAGTCTGGCACCAACTGGAACCCGGAAGTGCTCCAGCCAGCAGGACAATTGGAGCTGCTCTGCGCCGCTTCCCCAAGTCTGCTGCTGCTGCTGCAGAAACTGACCAGTGGCGAACTTGGGGAAGCGGCGCAGAGCAGAGCAGCTGGGGTGCTGCCCGGTTGGTCCCGCAGCGCTGCCCCTCACCCCCCGCTCGGCACCCAGCAGCACCCCAGCTGCTCTGCTCCATGCTGCTGTCGCTGCTGAAACTGATGAGCGGTGGACTTGGGGAAGCTGTGGAGCAGAGCAGCTGGGGTGCTGCCGGGTGCCGAGCAGGGCGGTGAGGGGTGGTGCTGCGGGACCAACCGGGCAGCACCCCAGCTGTTCTGCCTACTGTTTCCCCAAGTCCGCTGCTTGTCAGTTTCAGCAGCGGCGGACTTAGGGAAGCTGTGGGGCAGAGCAGCTGGGGTGCTGCCAGGTTGGTCCTGCAGCGCAGCTCAGGTGAGGGGTGGTGCTGCGGGACCAACCCGGCAGCACCCCAGCTGCTCTGCCCCGCCGCTTTCCTAAGTCGCCACTGCCGCTTGCAGCCCCAGCTGCCCTGTTGCCAGCGGCTGCGCGGGGCTTCCCCCGCCAACCCCATCCCCATACCCTTCATAGCGCCCCTTCCGGAGTACCTCCTGATACTCTGGCATATCCGATAATCCGGCACCCCCTGGGTCCCAAAGGTGCCGGATTATTGGAAGTTTACTGTATCTACTTCTCTCTTCCTATTGGCTCCCAGTGTCTCTGGTACTGATGTGGTTCTCCAGTCAGGTCACATTTTTGTTCTCATCCATTCCATGGTAACAAAGTCCCTTAGTACAGCATCAAAACTTAAAAATCTTCAGCTCCACTGAGCCCAGCCTTGCAAGCAGATCCCAGGAACAACTGTTTATTTTACTGCCTAACTGTCACCTCTTGGGCCCCAGTAATTCTGACAATGCAGACCAGGTCTATCCTCCTCTCATGGGCTCCAAGAGGACATAGTATTCCTCTAATCCTTGGATCAAATCAGGTTCCTTACCTCACACAGGAACCACCTGTCTGCTCTCCTTAACTGACAACCCTCAACTGCTTGGCTTTCTTCCTCTTAAGTCCAGCAACCCCAGTCAAATAGGCCTCATGCATGCAGTTAAACTGGAATAGTAAATCTGCTTAAAATTCACACCCTACCTTAAACCATATTAACTTTCATGTTTTAAAGGCAAGCTGTCTAGATATCTAGAGTTAAACCTCCTCCCTGAGTTTTTACTTAATTTTTTGGTTTGTTCATAGACAGATAAAAGTCCAGTTTAAACCTCCCTCCCAGAAAGTTTGGCATTTCCAAGGACTCAGTTCAGCGCTTCTCAGTCCATGTCCATCGACCTGATGGCCAAGATCTTTATGTCCAAGTAGTCTTTCTTTCAACTCTACTTCCCACCTTGATGTGGCTGGCAGGGTATCGCTGACTGAAGCCAGACTACTCACCTGTCCCTGCCCCAGCCTAGGATTTGTCAGTCCTGTCACAGATGTGCTTTCCTTTTAGTGGTAGAAATCACTCCTGATATGGCTTCCTAAATCTCCAAGTATTTCCAAACAGCATTTGGAGTCACATTAATAGCATAATTTGCACTAGTCGCAGATTGGCTTAACTGCTGGGTGTTAATATATTCACTGAAATTGTCAAATCTATATGTAGCTTTCATAAAGCTAGAAAGCATCAGAAGTGAGCAATGAAATACATATAAAAATTAACTAATCTTCTCTCTCTCCAGGGCATTACAAGAAAACAGACATTTAGGAGCCACTCAATGAGAAATAGATCTTTCCTGATATATGAAAAAATATATTCAATTAACATGAAAAGTGGTATGTTGTACAACCAGTGGTGTCCTAGCCAAATTTCTAGGATTTTGTGACTCCATGAGAAGGAATTTAAACAGGGGCTCATGAAAGGGTGGGGAAATTGAACTGGGATCTCCCATATTCCTGGGTGAGTGTTTTAGCCACTAGGCTAAATGCTGCCTTTTCTTCCTGTCCACCTATTGTATGGAATCTGGGCCTCCCAAGCTAGAGACTGGGCAACACCCAGTTTGAGGGTCCTATGGGAGTTTAGGCATAAGAGAACCCCAACTGCCGGCATCTGAGACAGCCGCATGCACATCCAGAGGCAGAGATGTAGGTGCCTCAAAGACTTTCATGGAAGCTGTTTAGGTTGCCCCAGTGACATGGATTAGAGCAGTGAGCATTAATTGCTTCCCAAGCAAAGGCAACATGTGGGGGAGGCACAGAGTATCACATCCTCTCCCCATTGCTGGGGGGCAGGAGATGGAGGGGCAAGGGTGCAGCAGCCAGAGGCTAGGCTGCTGCACTCTCTCTGGCAGCCTCCACTCATACTGCCTAAGAATGACAGAGGTGTCGCTGTGTCTCAGACAGCTCCCATGCCACCACCACCCCCTGCCATCAGGTAATGGGATTGGGATGGGAAAGGGAAGGAAGGGTCCTATGAGGGCAAAGAGGGGCAGCCGCTCATGGGGGAGGCAAAGGGGGACTGTTGGGGGCAAGGAAGGGCAGCAAGAGGGACTGATTGGGGGGCTGCACTTACCATGGTAGATCATAGGCAGCAGCAAACAAACAGGCAAGTCTCTGGGGTAAAGAGGGACAGCTGGGCCCAATCTAGGTGTTGGGGCCGGGGGGAACCATGGGTTTGGGGAAATCCCATTGTGGATAGGGAACAGGACTCAGGAAGGAGCAGAGACCGGAAGAAATGGGAGGTGAATCATGAAGGAGGGGGCCATGGCTATTAGATGTTGTGGAGCCAAAAATAAGGGATTCCAAATGTGGGAGGGAGCTCCAGGTTGGGGAAGAAGGTTGAGTTGTAAGAAGGAGTATGGGCTCTAGCAGGGGAAGTGGGCTCTGAGGGAACCAGGAGGAGTCTCCAAGCTGTGGCCCAGGGCTCGGGAATATAGGACAGGGCTCAGCCTGGCCCACTGCTGAAGCCCTGCAGTGGGGGGAAAGGGGCATGTGTCCACAGGCCTGTATGATTTAAAAGGGTATGGGAGCCCCAGACCCTTTTAAATCACTGGGGCAAGAATGGCAGGTGGAGCCCTCACTTTGGAGAGGCTAGCCCCAGCTCCTCTGCCTTGGCCAGAGCCTGGAGACTCCCAGTTCTCCCCCAAAGGCAGAGCCACAGCCCCTCCACCCCAGAGAGAAGGTGGAAGAAGATGAGCTGATGGGAGAAAGAAGGAGAAATAGGGAATGCAGGGGGGCACAGGCAGCTACTAGAAAACACACACAGGCACCATGTGGCCTGGACCTGGGCATTTTGGGCAGCTGGGCCCTGGGGTTAGGTGGGAGGTTAGGTCACTGTTTGGAGGAGATAAATCCATGGTGGAGGATTTCAGTGAGAGACTGAGGGAGGCAGCATCAGGCAAGGGGTGAGAATTTCCAAGCCTTTCAGTGCTGTCTCTCTCATAGCTGCTGATATGTTACAAGCTCTGAAATTACTGTTTACAGAGTAGGGTATTAGAAAATAGGTATGTGGTATACAGACTGACGGCAGGTTGGAAGGTATGGCATTGGCAAAGGGCGTGCAGGGGGTATTAGAAGGTATTCTGTATTATATTGAATACAGTGAGGTAATGAAAGGTATTGAACAGTATCAGGTATCGAATAATATAGTGTTGCACTTTGAAAGCTAGCGATATACAAATGTAGCTGTTGTAAATCCACTGACCCCAGTGAAGTTACACCAGGGGTAAAATTGGCCTAGTAGATTTCATTCTTTTTCTGAACTGCTGCAAAAATATCTAATTAGTTATTATTTTGTTCCTGCATGCTAATGTAATAAAATCTAAAATGAAATTTAAAGCTAAGCCAGAAAGCATGAAGTGGCAAGTAATAGCTCTCTTCTCCCCTCCTCCCCCCAGTTTGCGAGTACACCTCATTCCTGCCCTGGTGCGTTCTCTGCTATTTTTGTCCAGAGCCCCAGTGCAGCTTTTTCTGTCTCAGATTTGCACCCTCTCCATAGTGATAAGACTTTCTTCTGTTTGTGTAAGAAATAAAAAGACACTTTCTGAGAAATGGCCTGCGATATGTAAACTCTTAACTTTTGTCCAAGCTGCTGGGCCAGTGCATTGTCTCCATAGTCCCTCAGCCTCTGACATGCAGAATTAAAATCTATTGGGCTCCTGGGAGTCTTAAGTTTTTTAATATGCATACAAAGCATAAATGAAAGTTTTCTTCAGGTGTAGCTCTCTTTTACAATAGTCTTCATCCACTATTACGTAGTATTGTAAAACAGGACATCAAAAGTAACACTAGAAACCAAAACACCTTTGTCTCATGAGTACCTGCCTTGCATCCCACCATTACCTTTTAATTGTGCATCCTCACTAGCAGCAGTTACCTTCCCAAGCTTGTACTAAGTCATAGAATGAATGTATCTTGAATTAGACAAGTTTCCTCTGTTTATGCCAAATGGTGAGTTGTACTATTACAGGGTATTGTGGAATGTAGCATAAACTTTGAGAAAAAAATAGCCTATTTCAGTTCTAATAACTGCCATGAATCTACACACATGCTAGGCAATAGGTTGCATACCAGTTCTCATGCTAATCCACTGGGTTTAGTCATTCCCACATAGTTAACTTGTGGCCTAAAAATATCAGGTTTGATCTCAGCACAAAAGTTACTTTTTTTTATAAATTTGAGTAAAAACAACATGGCTGGTTTTGGATATTAAGGAAGTACCCCAAAGTAAAGACAGGCTAGAGAGACAGTCCTTGTATTCTGAGGACATACAGACTGTGATCCTGTAAGGGTTCTTGTTCGGTCCTGAATCCATGCCTAGTGCTCAGGCCTGCACATCCTAGCCCGGCGGCCCCTTTAAGACCAGGGCCAGAAGGCGGGCCAAACAAACAAACAATTCCCCACAGTCAAAATGGCAACCCAGGCCCTGGTTCAGGGTGGGGCAGACAAACAAACAGTTTCTGCAGCACAAGTGGAAAGGGGGAGACAGCCACCCAAATGCAGGGGTGACACAGGGGACATGGGCCCTCCCTACTCCACCACATTCCGGCCCAGGGCCCTAGCAGTGGCAGCCTTGCAACCACTGGGGTCAGCAGGGGATCCATACCAAAGCCCGCTGACCCAGCTTAAAGGGTGATCAGATCCACCTCATCATCCGTTGTTTCTCCTGGGCCACTTCCAGACTCTTCCTCTGGTTCTACCTGTTCCCCTGGTCAGGGCAGGTCCCCAGGGTCTGTATGGTCCTAGTCTAGATGTACGGCAAAAAAGGTCCCCCTCCTCCAGGCTGGGGACTGGTGGCCCAGGGCAGTTGTCCACCTCAGCTGGCTCTGCAGCCTTCTCAGGGTAGGGCTCCATTCCCGCCAACAG
This sequence comes from Rafetus swinhoei, assembly GCA_019425775.1. NCBI lineage: Eukaryota > Metazoa > Chordata > Testudines > Trionychidae > Rafetus > Rafetus swinhoei. The sequence goes on from CM033449.1 coordinate 48,602,017, forward strand.
CCAGGGCCCTACTGACCTTCTGGACCTGGCTTTTATACTTCCTGCCCCTCTCCCAGGCTGCTGCAGACTTAAAGGGGCAGACTCCAGTTTAGCCCATCTGGGCTCAGAGAGGCGTTCTCCCTCCTCAGGATTAGGAGCGACAGCATCCTAAAGGTAGACAGGGAGCGGTAAGTGATGAGGAATCATAGCTGCTTCCTGCCTCCTACACATGTACCAGGAAAGCTGGTTTGTGTTCTCCTCCAGTTTGCAAGGGAGTCCTGCCTTTCTGTAGCAGAAAGTTCCATGTGGGACAGTGCTACTTTGCATTGTCCCAAGCCCAGCTACACTTTACAGTCAGGGTGGTGCTCACGGTGGTTAACTGAAATGAATGATAAACACTCAATGCTCTGTTTAAAGAACGCTGAGGGTTCCCAGGACCATCCAATGTTACAACTACAACTTTCAGTCTGAACTTCCTAGCAGCTGCAATAGGAAGTTTCCACAAAGAAAAGAAAACCCTGAGGGATTTAAAGAAAAATGAGCCGAAGACTCCTGTGATTAGATATAGATAGAGACTGTCATGGCAGCAGGCCGGTCCAGAACAAAGCAGGAAAAAGGAAAATGAATGTAAATACCTACCCACAATATAATAGGCTGCTGAAGAGCTTACCTCCATTCCTGGCTCCTCTCCTCCCCCCGTCATCCACAGGGTGAAGGAACAGAAGAGGAATGCTTTGTGGCGTTAGCTACTCTGTGGACTACAGAGTGATGTACCCAATGGAGAGTCCAAGGTGTGACAGTCTGTACAGGCTGCACTATAACACCACCCTCATCCTCACAGTTTATAGGACTAATTGTGACAGGTTCTGGGATGATTAGGGGCCAGCTCCTCACAAGGTCACTCTTTCTATGCCAGTGGCTGCTTCTAATAAAAGGTACTGTCTCCATTCCCAGCTACCCTGTAAAGTCGATATAAGATTGACTCTCATGGATAGATATCATGCAAGTTTGTCATCATTGTGACCCTAGTTTAAAGTCTACATGAAACTCACTTATATTCAGACTCTTTTCCTGGAAAGGTAGGGAGATGAGGGGTGCATTCCACCTATGGCGCAAATATTTACTCACATGCTTACTTTCACACAATGAGAACTCTACCAACCTCCCATTAAGATAAGCATTTCTGATCATTTCTATGGCAACAGTTTCCTCCAATTCTTGGTCAGTGGCTAAAGATGTAGGAGGAAGCTTGGAGAACAAGTGTACAAGATTCATCATACAGGAAAATGCTTTTCTTAGTTGCCTTAATGGAAATGTTCACCTAAGAAACACATATGTAAATATTTGAAGGGACAGGAACTTGATAATGATATGTGGAATGAAGCTACTAAAGTACATAATTTTTGCCTTTCAAGTGAAAATATGTGGTGTTCTCTTTTTCCTTGTTATTAAGTGCTCTTTATGATTAGTAGTAAAAAAGCGGGATTAGCCAAACATTTCTAAAGAGTTTAAAAGCCATGGGGTTTTTTCCATTGTTTCTTCTCTATTAATCAAACTTATAATAAGCAGAGGAATGGTCCAGTTATTGACTGGAACTCTCGCGGCTTCTACTCTACCCCAATGATACGGGCTAGCCCCAAGTATCTGAGTCCTTGCCCTCACTTCCCTTACCCAGAGGCCTCCCTGATCTCTTGCGCGCCCCTTCCACTCTCCTGTGGAGCAAAAGCCTGCTAACCCCAGGATTCCTATGTGTCTCAAACCCCGACCTTGTGGTCACCAAGGGCAGGGGCTAGGGTGTCCCCCCTCTCCATACTAGATGCTTCCCTGACCCACTGGTCATTACATACCGCTCAAAGCAAATACAATTCATTAAAAAGCAATCAGTTCTTTAAAAAATAAGGAAAAATAGGAAAGGTTAAAGGAAAACATATAACCCCACTCTGTGGTAGGGGTCACCACATGCAAGTCTCTGGAATGTAAGGGATATTCACACTCTGTTCCTCACACTTCCCAGATCCTGGCTGTGCTGCAGGGATGCTGGGGGTTGGACTCTTGCTCAGGTGGCAACCACACATCTTCAGGCTCTAGGTGGCAGGGCCTTTCTTCCTAGCATCAGCTCCCTCATTGGGGTTATGATTCCCCCTCCCAGGCTGGCATGCAAGGATCCATTGCTGGGTGCATCTCTCTGCACTGGTCCCTCTGCCCAGGGTTCCCCTCCCCTTGCTGTTCACAGATGCTCACCACACGCAGGTCTGGACTGCTCCAGCCCTACCTCCACTCTGCTTTAGCACTGATGTTGCATTGCCTTCAGCAGCTAGGCTGATTCTCTGGCCCTGGTTGCTGCAGCTCTGCTCCCAGCATAGATCCACTTCCTGGGCTGTTTCTGACTCTCTCTCTGGCTGACACAGCTCTGCTCTCCAGCTCAGCTTGTGCCCCTGCTCTCTCCTTAGCTCAGCCCACTCTGCCGGACCCAAGAAATTGCAGCTCACATGGAGGGTGGGACCCCATGGCCTGCTGACTCCCTAATTAACCTGCCCACCCTGTCAATCAGGCTGACCTGGAGCATTGGCCTCTCCCCATTGTTCCTGGGGACTGTCAGTCTCAGGGGCCTGATTTCTCATTCACCCTTCCCCTTCCTTTTGGTACTGGGATATAGCCAACCAAGTCCCCACTCCCACTAAGTACTAGTAAGGGGCCAACAGTCCGCTTACATTGTTATGATTTAATTCCTTTGGTTTTGGCTTCTTGACAGACAATTCTCTTATGGGGACAAAGTAATATAAATCAACGGAGAAATCAAAAGAAGTAGTTAGATCAATTAATACATTGCAAACTTGGCAGTGTAAATAGACACTCTTTGCACTGGTCACAGAGGCTGTGGTCTATTACTCACACAGCTGAAATCGGTCTTTTGATTTGGCTTCTTTGGCAATTGGAGGGGAAAATACTTTGTGTCAGCTTATTAGGCAAATGGATCATATATTAGAGACCACATTTAAGATTAAAAAAACTGAAGTTTCTCCAGAACAGGCAAAAAAAGAATAAATCTACTGAGGAATACATTCAATTCAACCTGGAGTTAAATAATCCAAAAATACTCTTGCATGCATTGGTGAACCAATGCACTGCAAAATCTGGGAAACATTTCTATTGTCAATAGCTTGCTTGCAGCAGACTTGAAAGTGAGAATGGTGGGTGAGCAAGAGAATTGCCTAAATTTCTTTGCCAAAGTTGTTTGGAGAGTGAGAAAAATGATCCACATAATCTTCAAAAAGGACTTTGCTATTGTCTCCCTCATGTGTTATTTGGATACAAAGGTGCTGATGTAAGAGAAATTGGATGACAACGTTCTTGGAGATTTAAAGTTAACTTTCTTTAACATATGATTTTTTAAATTTTATCAAAGACTTCAAGTTTTAGCCTTTCCTAGTATCGTTCAGGAAATACGAGGCCACAAATTAGGTTTTAATTTATTTAGCTCTGGATTCAGCAAGGTAGGCACAGAAGTAATCTCAGGGTATGTCTACACTGCAGAGTTTTTCTGGGAAAATGGCCATTTTTCCGGGAAAAACTACACTTGCGTCCACACTGCAACAGCATTCTTTTGACAGAAAGTCAAAAGAACGCAGGGGTTTTCCCGACAGTGGTAAATCTCTTTCTACGAGGAAGAAGCCTTTTTCTGAAAGTGCTCTTTCGGAAAAAGGTGTGTGGGGACAGGGAAGAGGGGTTCATTTTTTCAAAAGAAGAGGCCTCCAGGAAAAAGCACAGGTGCCCTGGTAGCCACTCCATCCATAGTAATCACAGCTTAAATTTGAGATAGCATCCAATCAATGTGGACACTATCTTTCGGAAAAAGCAGATCGCTTTTTCAATCTGCTTTTGCTGTGTGGACGCTCTCTTTCAAAATAAGTGTTTCCAGAATATCTCTTCCGGAAAAGCTTCTTCTGAAAGTAGCCTACAGTCTATACATAGCCTCAGTCATTTCAGTGGAACTATTCCTATACTCTCAGTTAATTACATGCTTACTGTCTTGCTGAATCTGGGCCTCAAAAAAAAAGTAGAGCAAAATTATCATTTTAGTCAGTCCCCACACCAGTAGTCTGGCAGCATCACAACAGAGTTTTGACCCTATTTGAGGCTTGATGGGCCTTTCAGCCCTAGGTCCCAGGGTCTTCACATCACCCCCTGAGATTGATCAGTTGGGGAGCCCAAGTCAACCCTCTACTCTGGATTCTAACCACAGAATCCTTTATGAAACAGACCCCCTGCTGTATCCTGGTGCTGCTTTCTACCTTCCCCACACCTAGGCCTGTCTCTGATTTTTTTTTAAAGGGGGGGGGGGGGGAGCCAAACTAGTTATGGAGAAGACAAGAAACAAAATATCCCACATCAGGGCTACCTGCTCCAAGGAGGCTTTGGCATCTAAGCAGTTCTAGTTAGTCTTTGCCCCTACCTACACCTTCCATCACTGGGCTACTTCAAGAAATCCACACCATGTCTCAGTCAGCCACTGCTAAGCTGAGCTTTTCTTCTTCTAACTCCTCCCTGCAGCTTGACACCACTGACAGGTATAATATCGCTCACCACTGGACTGGCACCTCCCACTGGTCACTCTAGATTAATTCATGGCCAACACACCCAGCCATTCTACATGCCCTAACTCCATCTCTGTGTCCATCTGCAGCCCCTCTAGCAGCTTCCAGCTTCTGGAACTGCAGCGTCATCGTCATGGCTTGGCCCTTCAGCTAGGTCACAATCTGTGTTTCTCCCTTTGGGTGGGTGGGTGTTAGTATTGCAACCATAGTCCAGCCACTTCTTCAGTGGCAAGCAGGGGAGGGGCAGAAAAGAGGCCCACACACTACTCCAGGTCTAGCGCAGGTCCCTCTGAACCATAGTCACCTACTGCAATCCTTTGCCTCACCTACTGCTGCATTTCCCTGGGCCACTTCCCCCTGACCACAGCATCCCATCCAGTCCCAGCCACTTATCCAGAGTGCCCTCTGAACTCTCCAGTTCCTGCCCACACTGCTCTATCCAAGGTGCTACAACAGGGCTGGGTGAAATAGGGCACGCAGGCTGGATCTGGCCCACAGACACAGCAGGGAGCCTCAAGCAGACTCCCTGCTTGCCCTGCCACTGCATGCCACTTAGAAAAGCATCAGCCAGGCCATTTGTGTTTCTCAGCTGTGAAGCAGGCAGAGCGGGGAAAGACTATCCCCTAACACAATCCCATTGGCCAGTTTCTGGCCAATAGGAGCTGCCTGTTTGAAGAACAGACAGCATGGGAAGCACCAATTCCCACTCCCCTCAGGCTCTTATTCACAGATGCACATGGCCCTGCAGCCTGTGCAGGAGGTGGGGCAGGCTCCTGCCTGAGAAATGTGCTGGGTTGCTGGCAGGGAGTCACTCAGGTAAGTCTCCTAGCCAGAGCCTGCCTTTGGCACTCCAGCCCCTCTGTCCCCCCAACCATGTGTCCCCCTATTCCTACCGTTTGCCCACCTCCTGAGCCCATGCACCTTTCCAGATCTGGCACCCCAATCCCCTGCCCCAGATCATAATCCCCTCCTGCCCTAGGTCACAACCCAAACTCTGCAACCCTTCCCACACACACGTTCCCGACCCTAGATAACAACCCCCCTCCTGCCCTAGGTCATAACCCAAACCCCTGCATCCCAATCCTGTGTCCCAGGTCACAACTGCCTCCTTCACCCAAACTCCCTCCCAGACCTCACAGGGTCTCCTGCAACCCATTCTCTTACCCCAAGCTCCCTTTTGCACCCAACCTCCATCCCAGATCCTGCACCTCCTCCATTAATATCATGGAAGAGTGCAGCCCTCAACCACTTACCAAATTCTTGGAGTGGCCCCCATCAAAAATTATTGTGCCTCCCTGTGCTACAGATTTGTGTCTGTTAGCAACACAAACTTTTCAATCTCCTTCCAACCACTGACCCTGCTCTTCTCTGCAGCTTTTCTTATATGGGCTTGCTGGGTCCAGACTGGCTACTTCTCACAGTCCCCTTCTATTGGCCACTCCCCCACATATCTCCCTAGGCTTCTTTTAACCCCTTATATGCCATGGATGATGGCCTGATAGCTCTCATCCAAGCCTGCAAAAAGAACATTTCTATGTTACAGGCCACATCTAGCAGAAAAATCGAGTAAGACGGATGTGTGTACTGCATAGACATTTAGTCATATTGACAGGATTTGACTGTAAATATCTCTGTATATGTACATATCTTTCTAGGTATCATTTCATTCACAACTCACATGCAGCCATCTCAGCTCTAACTCAGTTGAAATGTTTTGGTTTTGTGAGAGTTGGGTCAGGTGCAAGAAGAGCAGAGCATCCCAATATGTTAGCACAGGCAATGATATAGAACACCATGCACAATTAGAATTGAGATACTTAGAACAGGAAGTGAGAACCTGAGGTAAGATTTACAGGAAGAAATATTTCAGAATAAGATAGGCGCTGTGACTGTATTAATTACTTATTTCCGTTACTGGCAGAGAAACAGGCTAATAGCTTTTAGCTGATTAATGTATTAAGCAGCATCTTGGCACTATTATTATTATGCCAGTAGGACTGTGTGCCAGTTTAATGTATAATACAATAGATTAGCATTCATCCTATTGCTGATTAAGGCCTTTCCCCTATCTGTTCACATGCATCATGGGATTGATGAATCACTGAGCTTGAAGTTTTAACACTAACAGCAGAGGTATCCATATCAAATATTAGAGCAGCACTTCCACTGCTCCAGACCACAGAGAGCCAGCATTTAAGAACTCGCACAAGAGTGTTTTATTTGACATCAGCAATATACATTGGGCTATAATAGGAAAAGTTTGCACAATCTTTCTTGTAACTTGGATTTATTTTCCAAATACACAGATGTTCATAATACAGGTAGGTAACAATTAAGCTGTACGATAGCAAAACAAGTTTACAGTTATCAAACCACCTTAGATTGTGTTATTATAATCAGGTGACCAGCACAGAACATATGCAAATTAGCCTAATAACTAAATTAACTATTGAATCTTCCACTCTTTCAGACACATTGTTTCATTTGAACAAAAATGTGCATGAAGAATATTATAAAAGAAGTCAACAGTTTCCACCTCCAGAAAACTAGGCATACCTTAACATTTAAAACCACCTGCTCAAATAGTAAGACTTGCTGGTGACACTCTAAGTTTGATGCTCTGCCCCACCCAGGCCTCCTGCATTGCCATACTACTATGGAGTACGTGATAACGTGGCATGGTATAAAAGCATTAACAACAGTAGTTTGGGCTGGTTCCTGACTCACTAGTTTTAAATTTATGAGGGAGAAGCTATTCGGGTAATTCCCATATGAGCACTAATGACACAGTTCCACCACACCACATTATTGTGCTCTTTCAGGGTGCGTATACACAGCAGGGCCAAATCCGAAATAAGCTACAAAACTTGAGCTTTATCAATTGTGTAGCTTAAGTCAAAATAGCTTATTTTGCCTTTTGGCGCTGTTTACACAGCAGGAAGTCCGAGGAAGAGCACTCTTCCTCTGACAACCCTTAAGTTTCATAAAATGAGGGTTACAGGAGTCAAAGTAGAAAGTCCTCCAGCTGGGCATTGTTTCAACATTATGTCGAGATAGCTGCTTGTGAATAGACACGGACTATGTTATTTAGAAACAACATGTTATTCTGAACTAATGCTGTTGTATAGTCGTACCTTCAGTGTGCCACATTTTATTTTTTAAAAGTATTTTAGTGAGGGGTTTTTTTTTAAACTATGTTGAGACTGCTTCTTTCATCCCCCTGCCTGACTCAGTCCTAAGGGAATTCTGAAATTTTACTATGGCTCCTAATGCAACATTTGCAGAATTCCCCCAGGATCATGTGTAAAGTCAAGTGCTTTACTTAGCATGAACAGGACTTCACAGGTAATAAAGAGTTAAAACTAATAACACACCTTCAAATATTAGCTACAATAGCTTTTCTGTACTTAAAAATGTCACTGAGCAAGAAGCAGCTGTTTTGTGTCAAATTGAAAAGCAGGGAATCTTCCTTTTATCTTGGTTTCTAACTACATAGAGTAATGTGTGAAACTTTATGTTGGTCACTGGTTGGAAATTAATATTGCCTAGCCTGCATCTCTCACCAGTGTAATTGGAGAGTGGAAGGGGTAGAACATTCCATATTTTGGAGAAAGAAACATTTTTGTGGCAGGTTGGTTTTTTAAAAGCTGGCAGCTGCTCAGAGGTTGGAATGTTAGAATTAACCTGCAGGAGATGGATTAGTAGGCAGAATACAGATGAGTGCTCAAGGCACATGATAAATGCAACCTGTCATGTGTCTGTGCAACTTATTACATGGCTCCATCAGTTATCATATGGTTATCATGATACACAACCATGCACGTGTGAATATATAACAGACAGCGTTATTGGTACATTTCTGCTGCTTTGCACTTCTCCAGTGATGTAAGAAAGTTGTAAACCAGGTTCAATCAGCAAGTGTAATGTGTTTGCCACTATATGTCATCAGAGGAGCCTGAAGCAGTACCAGTGAATCTGGCCCACACACCTTTACAAGCACATTTGTTTTTAATTTCATTGTTAAATGCACACAAGTCTTGTTACTAACATTTCCATAATGAACAATATTGGTGTCAACAAGTCAAATAAAGTGTATCTAACAGGTATTCCATATAGTTCATCATCAGTGGGGATAATTGACAGGTGGAAACATGATCTAGTGGATTGAGCTCAAAGCTGGAACCAGGACCCTCTCAGTTCTCAGTCCAGCCTTGCTACTGTACTGACTTCGGTCCCAATGCTGCAAAGTGCTTGGTGCCCTCAACTCTGAATGACTTTCTTAGAAGTTATCGTTCCTTGACCCTCATGTAACTGCAATATTAGATGCCTAACTTTAGGAACCCATCTTTCTGCTCCACTGTTGTACTTCTCCCTTCATCACACTGGTCTCCTGCTCCCTGAGGTGCGCTCAGTTACTGAAGTGCCACTGGCAGTACTATGGCCTTTCATCCCTCATTGTTATCACTAGGGGGGACAACTTTAATCTTTGACTGTGATTCCTGCCAACAGAAGTGAGCAGCTATGTACTGAACCAGTGCATCCCTGGCTGCCCTGACCATTCTCCCTCTCTGGTCAATGCTGCCTACTCTTGAAAATGCAACCACCTAGCCTATTTCCCCCAACTGAGGGGATACTCAGAGTGTCATGTACCACTGCAATATGCCCTCTGATTAGACTTTTTGTCACTAGGAACTATCCCGCAGGATATCTTGAGTGCAGGATGAGAAAGGCAGGAATAGAGATGGTCATAAATGCATTGTGCATTTGTTTTCAAGGAAACTTTCCCATTTTTTCCTCTAACAGTTATTGAGCTGGCCCTTGCTGTAAAGCAGAAGTAGAATCCCTCTGTCCCTCCAATCCCTGCTAGAGTTGCCAGGTACTTTCACAAAAAATACCGAACATGGTAGTAAAAAAAATTGGTTGTGCAAAAAAAAAAAAAAAAAAAGTGAGAAAAACACAGAAAATACCAGACATTCTACATGTCTGGTATTTTCTGGGTTTTTTCCACCAGACAGAGGCCACAAATACCGGACTGTCTGGGCCAATACCGGACTCCTGGCAACCCTAATCCCCGCAAGCAAAAGGCTTAATAGTGCCCAAGGTCACCTGTTCTATTATGAAGTCAGCATACACTATGAGGCTGTTGTTCCTGACTATCTCTTTCATTCAGCAAAGCATTTAAGCAAACTATACTTTAGACATGTGCTCAAATGCTTTGCTGAATAGGGAAAGAACTGCTGAATTGGGCCCTAACCTTCCATATATTTGATTGAGAATCTATCCCCACCAGACACTTCCCTGGACTTGTATTGTTGGGGGTAGAGGGGATAATTTTTTAAGCAAAGGAAAATATTTTCTAACTTATATGCTAACATTTATGACAGGTTGTAATTCAGATACATTCTACTCTTCTGATATTTTACATATCCTGGCTACATTTATTTGTATGTATCTATTGTATACATATGCAAAGAGGGGAAACCTCTCATCTCTCTCTCTTTTCTTATTAAGAATAGGCTCAGAAAAAAAAGATGTCTTTGATATATTTTTTCAACTATGTAAAAATCTGTTATTGAATAACATCACAGTGTTAAATGTTTCCTATTCTGATTGATACAATCTCACACTATGAAATATAGCATAGTATAACACTAACAACCACTGGATCTTATTTCCAATATACATGGAGGATAGCTAACACGGAAAAATGTCTTAAGGCAAAATTAGCTTCCCTGGCATAGACCAAATATTTTGAAAAACTAAACTATTCAAGAAATAATGAACTAAACACCATCCAGCTGAATGACAATTAACTTGTTTACTTTTTATTCTAAAATATATTTTTAAACCAATCTTTCTAGACTTTTTCTTATTCTGTACGTGCCTAGGAGGTATGCTTTCCATTCCCCTTACCTATAATTTGCATAGGAACTTTACAGTTCACATATTGGTTTATTTTAAAATTGAAATCAGAAAACATTTTCCCTTTGATGTTTCATTTACCAAATAAACAACAAAACAAATGGAGTGGGAAGAATCAACAAGAAGTTTTAAAATGTTAAAAGCATAGGCTATGTTCTAGGAAAAGAGGTATAGTACATAAGAAGTCTACACTCCTGAACAGCAAATAGTGTACTGTCTATCGCTGTGGGACATTAAATACATAGGCTTTGTCTACAGTGCCAAGGTTTGTTGCTAAAAACTGCCTTTTGTCGACAAAACAATGAGAACATTCACATCGCAATGTGATTTTTTTTTGTTTGTTTGTTTTTGGTGGGAAAAACACCCAGTTTTGGTGACAAAAAACTTCCACCTATATGAGAGACTTTTGTCTTTTCCCCTCCCTTTATTGTTGACAAAGAGCCAATGTAGACTCACCTGTTTGTTTTGTTGATAGAACTGGCTTCCACCAGTTTCCCCCAATGACTGCCCCAATGGCTGTGCTCTCTGTTTTGATCCCTGCTGCCCTGAAGGCATGCTCCTTCCCCTTTCAATGCTCTAGGATGCATCTGACAGCTGAGTGAGCTGCTCCATTTGTGGAACAAAGAACATATCATTGGAATGCTCCTGTTCTGCCCTGCACTAGGAACACAGCAGCAGGCAGACTGCTGCTGCACGGGGAGGGGAACAGGCTGTTGCACTGCTTTGACATTCCTCAGCACAGAGAGCTCACAGAGTTCCTTATGACGCTTCTCCCAGCAGCTGAGAATGCTGTGGGAGAACTCAGAGGAAATCCCAAAAAGCACCCGGAGGGGATGCTTACCCACATTGCTTTGCTCTATTTATCCACAGAGGGCCAGCAATGTGTCCATGAAATGCCAACAATGTGAGGCAGAAAAAACTTTGAGCAGTTTTCACTTTTGGTGACTTTTGCATGTCGACAGCACTTTTGTCACCAAACTTTCCCAGTGCAGACATAGCCATAGACTTGAGTGAAGTGTGGTGAGAGCTGGAGGCATTTTTCCTGCACTGTGCAGATTCCAGAGAACACGTGGAATTCCCGAGGGAGCATCCTGAGCAGCTACCATGGAGTTTCCTTTTGCTTTCCTTCCAGTGCTTTGGCCAGTAGATGATGTGCAGGGTGGAGCCATGAGCCAACACCCACTTCACAAAGTCAAGCCTCCTTTGGGTGTTCAGAGCTGGTGGTTGTGCTAACCCAGCCCCTTTGTGCTCAAGCAAAGGTAGAGACAGCATTCTGCCTACCTCCTATGGGAGAGAAGGAGCTTTTTTTGCACCTTCAACCCACCCCTGCACACCAGAGGGGAAACCACACTTTGATCCTACCCTGAAAAAATGCTTCAAAATTAATCAAAATAATAATGTTTACACAATTGTCTTTTATCCTACCCCTTAATTCTTCCTGGCCTGCTATTATGAACTATAAAGGTTTATTCACTGAATAAAAAGATGTTTTAAAAAGGGCACTTGCCAAGATATTTTCCATAAAAAATATTTGTTCTTTGTCTCCTGCCCTAAGGCCTCACAAAATAACATTTCTTAAAATAACTCTTTGGAAGCCAGAAACTGAATTCTGCTTCCTTAGCCATATTCTCCTCTTTGCTCACACACAGCCTGGGTGATTAATGCACTTTCATAAGGCCTGGACTCCTGGTATATGATTTTCAGTCCTTTCATTGTTTTAAGTGCACAGAATCACCAAACTAATCAAACAGAAACATTGGTGCTAATAAAACCTATGGGCATCTTACCACTACTTTGACTAGAAAAAAAGCTATTTGGTGAACTTTGACAGTAGATTATATTAAAAGGTTTTCAAACTTGCAAACCTGCAAGTTCTACTTTAAAATCCTTTACCTATATACAAAATCTAGGCTTGATTTGTCAGATTGACAATGAAGAATTCCATAAAATCAGTGGAGACACAATAGTGAGAAACTAAAGTGCTATGTCTTATAAGACTGCCTCAGAGGACAAATTACAGTAAAGAGGGGCAGGGGATCTACAGCTCTCCATTGCTTGCTGAAAGTGCAAGACAAGCTTTTTCTTATCCTGGCTTAGGTAAGTGACACTCCCTCACTGCTCCCTCAGGTCCTTGTTTTGTGTGCAAAGAGCTTCCCTCCTGGTTTTAGCCTGCTTTAGCTTATCTCCCAGGCAATGCATTTTAATACGATTATACTTTATTTTGGGGGGGTTCAAAACCCTGCCTTATAGCACTGCAGGTGTTGGAGGAAGCAGAGAATACATCCCATTCCCAGAGCACACCCATCCAGCAGCTGAGCAGGATGGCTACGTCTAGACAGCTGGGCTATTTCAGGATACCAGAAGTATCCCAAAATACTAATTCCACGTTTACATTTGGAAGTAATGGGCGTGCTATTCCGGTGTCCCTGTAGCCCTTGTAAAACGAGGGCTAAGGGATTTGTCAGAATAGCACTTTATTTCAAAATTACCTCAGAATAAGCTACACAATTTGCATCTCGCAAATTGCATAGCTTATTTTGAGGCAAAGGTACTGTGTAGATGCACCCGATGGCAGTCTAGTTCCCTTGTGTGTCAGACTGAGGGGATGATTAATATAGATATCCATACACTAGCAGCTGGGACCTTATTCTGTCTTTGGTCACCCCTGTGGCATTCTGAGGCATTTGAGAAGCCAAGTGGAAAAAAGTGCTTTATTATGCTGCTTCTGTGAGGTGCTCTTAGAAGTATTTTCCTCCCACAAGCCCTGAGCTAGGCTGCTGAAAGGACGATTCAGCAACCCAATACAAAACTATCACTCCTCTGCCACCTATACCTATATCACACCTCTATCCTCACCAGGCATGGCTGAAATCTGCAAGCACAAGAGTTTGCCCCAGCTCCATAAAAAGCATAAGTGGCATATGATCGGGAAAGGCATATATGTAATTACAACGTAACAAAACAACATTTGTAGAGACCCGCACAAATACAAAATTGGTATCCTTATCCATACCTGCATTTGCAAAAATGATCTATAGATATCCTCATCCATGGATATGGATAGCCACAATTATAAAGTAGATAGGTACAGATTTGCAGGGTTGTAGATTAAAAAAAAAATAGTATCTGTATGCACATCCATATTGGCAAAAATGAGCTATGGCTATACCTGCAGATTTGCAAGGCTCTATGCATTTTTCATGTAAATTCCAGAACTGTGCCTAGCTGCATGGGTACCTAGAATGTTTTAAATCTCAAACAACGTCTGTCATGTAAGTTAACAATGAAGCCATAAATCATTCTTTTTCTCCTGAAGATACATTATTCATGGTTCCTTTGATGATCAGATGTATATTAACATGAAGGGAGCTTTTCAAGCTTGCAACAGCAAAGTGGACTCTGACTTTAATTTGTAGTGATGAGGTTGAGCCAAACATTCTCATACTTTGAAAGCACTTTAAGTGAAATGCAGGTAAAAAGTAAACATTCCTGACTTCTGAGCACTCCGCTGTTACATCTTCCCATAACAGGAAGATGAATCGTCATCATTAGCGTCAAGGCAAGGCAGTGTTCATTTTTCACATACCTGTTTGGAAAGTACTGTGCTCATAACCCCACCTGGGTATTTTATGTAGATTTATTCTTCTTCTATCAATCTCCAGTCACACTCCTTTTTAATGGCAAAAACACACTTGTAAATAATATTGATTTTACAAAAATAAATACTCTGATATTCTATTATGTCTGTTTTATAGACTAACACCATGAATTGTAGTATTCACGCCAACAGACAATATGAATACATCCTTTATTAAAATGCAGAACAAGCATACTGAAGTAGATCAGAAGCTGCAGCCAAAAAAAATCAAAACACAAAAAATAAAAACAACAACCCTGAAGCTATGTATTAGTCAAAGGTTAATGATAATAGTACAATATATTATTTTTACCTAAATATCCTTCTCTTTGATTTTGAAAATGATAAAAAATGCAAAGACAATAATAATTTATACAGGTACTGAGCTTTTACATTGTTCTTTTCATCCATGCAAAAATCCTTTCAAATTTAGGTTTGCTTGCTTTGGAGTATACCTTCATAAAATCTTCCTCGCAATTTGGTAAATATAATATTTGAACCTTTTTCAATGTTCAGTGGTATGCTGCTTTACTACATTGAGTCTGTGTGATCATGTTAATACTTTATAATACTGGACTTACGCTGTCCTTTGGAGAAACTTTTCAGTAATTCTTCGCTAAATTGGGATACTTTGCTAATGCTTAGTTCACAAAATCTGAGATTCCAGTTGCCTTAAAAAAAAAAGTTGTATGGCTCTTTGTTATTGAAAGAATTTGATAGAACAGGAATTCAAGATCTGAGCAAATTACAATGAGGCTGACATTTTAGTTGGCTGATTTGCTTTGGAATCTTTTCTGACAGGATAGCATACAAAGTCCAAGATAAATCTCTCAGGACCATTATACATTAAAAAGCAAAGCAAAAAAAGATTTAGCCATCACATCTATTAATTCAACAGTGAAAACAAATCATGTTTTGCAGGCATCGCTTATTTTTAAAGGAATTGCATTTTTCTATTCTCTACATTTAAGAGCTGCAGGGAGCTTTTAATCAAGGTGCCCAGTATTTCACCACAAGTGTGAACATGGAATGTGAAGAAGAGGCTTGCTTTCAAAATGTCTGCTTTATACAGGACAGTTTGAAAAGGCATTTACTTTAACAAATAGATTAAAAAGCACCAACTAAGAAAGTTCTGTTTTCATTCTGAATGAAGAGATACAAATGCCAACCACTAACATCTGTCAGACTTTTCCAAAAGATGTTACTTTCTTGTGAGAGAGGCTATGTGTCTGATTTTCCTCTTACGTAAGGCCTGATCTAACACCCATTAGAGTCAATGGAAAGATTCCCATAGAACTATGCTGGATCCAAGTTCTTACACCAACATGATAAGGAGTGGTTTACAATGAAATCAGAGGAGTTACACCAGTGCAAAACTGGTGTAAGTAAAAGAAGAATCTGATCCTGCATAAGTAACATGTGTTTTTGAAGCAGAGTCATGCTATTGCCATTTCATTGCTTTACCTTTGCATAGTTTTTAGTATTTTCTTAAACTTCTAGACTACATCTATACTACAATCCTCTTTCGGAAGAGAAAATGCAAATGGAGCACTCATTTGCATTCCCTTTCCCTTTTGCACAAGAGGTTTTTGCGCAAAAAAGGGCTGTGTAGACCCCCTTTTGCGCAAGAGCTGTTCTTTTATCATCCATTCCCAGCTTCCAGCAGTTCTAGGCTTAGCAACACCCAGAACATGGGATTGAACCCCTGACAACATAGCTATTGATAAACCTATTAGCCAATCTTCTATGAACTTATTTAATTATTTTTAACTCAGTTATACTTTTGACCTTTACAATAGCCCAGGTTGACTTTGCATTGTGTGAAGAAGCACTTCCTTATGTGTATTTTAAACCTGCTGCCTGTACTTTTTCCTATTCTAATATTTTTGAGGTGGGGTGACCAGAACTTCCTATAATATTCAAGGTGTGTGTCTACTAGGGATTTATACAGAGGCATTACATTTTCTGTCTATCCATTTCCTAAGAGTTCCTAACATGGTTATCTTTGACTGCCACAGCACAGTGAATATTCAGGGGACTAGCCCCGATGACTCCAAGACCCCTTTCTTGAGAGATAACAACTAATTCAAACCCCATTATTTTTTATGTACAATAGATACATTTTCCAATGTGCATTATTTTACCTTTATCAGCATTGAATTTCATCTGCCATTTTGTTCATCAGTCACCCAGTTTTGGTCTTAATTATCTTGAATAATTTTGATCTGAAAATATTGCCACATCACTGTTTAACCCCTTTGCCAGACCATTTATGAATACTGAAAAGCACTGGTCCCACTACAGATCCTTAGGTGACACCACTATTTACCATTTCTATTGTGAAAACTGACTTTGCATTCCTCCCCTTTGTTTCCTATCATTTAACCAGCATCGGATCCCTGAGAGGATCTTTGACAGCTTACTTTGTTTAACAAGGTGAGGGACCTTGGCAAAGGCTTTATAAAAGTCCAACTATGCTATATCAACTAGATCACCTATGTCCAATTGCTTGTTGACAGCTTCAGAGAATGTTAATACCCAAAGAACACATGTAGGAGGACGAACAACAGACAAAGGCCCCATTCCTATTTGTGATCCAAGGATGTTGCAGTCTACCCACATGAATCACAGTGAAGGAATGGGGCCTAGGCTTACATCTCCAGCTGCACCACTGAAATCAATGGGAGTTTTGTGATTAAGCTCAATGTCTATGCAGTGGTATAGCTCTTGGCAAACACATTTCATGGATTGATTACTCCATATTGAACTTCTTGAGCCAAATGTTCAAAACTGGCAGCTTAACTTGTTTGCCCCAAACTACTCATCATTTCAGCAACAATTTAAGCAGCCAGTTTTGAACATTTGGCCCAAGATTCCTAGATTATTCTTGGTGTGGGTTTGTGTGTGTGCACGTGCGTGCGCACGCCTTCAACTACAGACAGTTCATAAATGCTAATATTGGCTATACTCCAGCCTCTCTACTGCTTCTGATTGCTCTACTATGAGACTAAAAAGTAACAAAAAAATTCCATTAACCATTTTCCCTTTACATTTGTCTTTATCTAATTTGGAAAGCTAGTTATAGTAATTTCTTCATATGCCCCAACACAAAAATGTAGTGTATCATTTAAATTATTCCTAGCTTCATGATGAGCTTGTCGTCTCTCATTTTGGATGCAACCATGCAGATGTAAGCAGGTGCTTAAGAAGTGTCTTGCCAGATTTAAAAAAAAACACCTACCAAAATCCATTTATTCTGAAAAACTCCTAAATATTCTCCTCCAACACAGAAGGTTGGAACTGAATGTTTGTAAGTTTGTTAATTTTCTGTGGTTGTGTTGCAGGTTTTATTTTGTTTGAAGTTTAATCAGAGCAGAGTAGGAACTGGCAGGGAATCCAAGATACATATTCAGATCATCTTTGTCAGCTAGCCTGAACCAATATTGATCCAGATGAACAATGTGCTGGTTATGCATCCAAAATAGGAAGGTGGGAGGAAAAGGAAGACAACTGTTTCTAGTGCCTTGTTTAAAGCCATTCCTGAAAAAACAAAGATAATTTTTCTCCTCGTCGGAGGGTAAAGCAAAGCTCACTTTTAAGTAACTTTCAGAGCAAATGCATTTTCCAAACAAACCAAAATTACATTGTTCTTCAAGCTAGAAATATTGTAGTATTTGTGTAGTAGTTTGTGATCAAGCAATTGCTTCTGGACTTAGTTATTTCTCTTATTTTAACCAGATAAATAGATTATGGCATGTGGAGGTGAGCAATAGAGTGATTGCAATACTGTGAGTAAATTAGGGAGCCAAGGTTATAATTGTCAGAGATGCACCTATGGATTCAAAATTGCTTCAGACAGCAAATTAGTGCACATGCTGCATTTGTAATTTTGTGCAATGGCAGCTGCTGTGGTATTCTAAGAAGTGTGCCAATCTTAAATATGTTATACGGTTAAAAAGTAGTATTATGCCTTTTGATGGATGTAAAGAAGCAAAATATAAATTATTCCATCTGGGTACTTGGAAAAGCCAATGAAAAGAAAAATAAAAGAAATTCTTATGTTACATCATAATAAACTCACACAAGTCATAGCCAATTTCTGTGCAGCCTAATGTAACACATGATGAACTGAAATCCTTCCTACATGTGATATTAAACACTATGCTTGTGGTGACCCTAAACTTTTGATAACCAAAAGCTGGGGGTGGAAGACAGGGTTGATCATTCCATAATCCCCTTGAAGCTCTGGTATGGGTCCTGCTCAGCTAAAGCCTATGTCCATAAGGTAGAAATAGAAAGAAGGGCTGCAAAGAACCCAGCTGTGGTTTTCTTATTCTGGAGCATTTTTACACTGACTCTTGTCCCAGAATAGCTTAGGGCGACCTCTTGTATACTCTAAACTACTCAAGTTGGCTGTGACCACCAAAAGGTCCAGCTGTCAATTAGTCATTGCCAGAGCACAGTAGAGTGCTGGCAATACCTGCTTCTGCCATTAATGTATGCCAGGGCGCCTGAAGGAGTGCTTAGAAGTCAGTTATGTCACACTATTCCAGCTGGGGATTAACCCACCCACACATATCCCTGCTTATGCTGGAGCATAGCTGAGAACCTGTCCTATTGTTGGTAGACCATTGCAGAGAAGTTCATTTAGTTACCCATCTGGAATTTGTGCAGGCATTTTTTTAAATCAGTATACAGTCTACTCAGTATGGTAGAATAGAAAGGAAATTGATAAACAAGACCTCTAGTAGATTTAAAGAGTTCACTTCATCCAAGAAATACTTATCTGTGTACACATCTTAACTCCAACTATTCAGGAGAGCACTTTAGTGCTACTGAGTAAGAGGAAAAGCACCTAACCCCATCTAGGGAAGTATTCCTCTTATTTATGTCACATAACTACTTCCCAAAAGCATGGATTTATTTCCATTCCTTACCATTGTACTGTACCCATAACCACAGAAAAGATGGGCAAATTCATTTTGCCATTTTAAAGCCACACGAACAATTACCTTGAACTCAGACACTATTGGGTTTGCATTCTGGGTAGGGGAGGGTATGAGAAACAATGCAAAAGGGAAACCTCATTTTTTCCACCATTATTTCTCACTGGATGAGAGCAGACAGAGTAAAAAACAAAACAGGGGAAAGGCACCAGAGAAGGAAGAATTCTAATCAAAATCTAAATATCATGGGCCCGTTTCTTCTCCTGCTGTAAATTAGGAGTAACAACACTTGAGTTAAATCTCAAGTGAACAAAGAAACAGGCTAATTAGTTGTTTTGCAAACCCAAAAGAACTAGTTCAAGAGGTTCATAAAATCTCAGGCTCCATAAGATTCACTCATCCTTTAATTCAGCAGAACAAAATACTGCTTTGTAAAAATATACAGAGTCCTCCAACTTCTTTGGCTAACTCTTTTCTACAGCACAATCCTTGGCCCCCTCCAGTCTTTCTTTTCCCTCCTCCTGATCTCTTGCCAGTAGGACTCTTTCTATTTTTTTCTGTCACACTCATTATTTCTTTCATCAACTTTACTCTAGCAGGAAAGAGTCCCTTTTTGGCAGTGTTTAAAAAAAAAAATCCACAAAACAGTCACTGCAAGTTACAGTGGAAGATGCATTGCTGGGTCTAGGCAGTGGCGCTGGGAGCCTCATGGATGCATACTAATCATTGTGGCATATTAATATAAGTCAGTTATGTTACACTGCATAAACGCGTGTCACTGCATTTGATTGGCTTCCCAGCCCTGTTCCTCCCCTCCATGGCAAATTCTGTGTTCCCAGGGTATTTTGTTTGAACAAATTGACGGCTCACTGTCATTTGGGGGAGGGAAGCCAATTTTCTTACCTTTTATACACTGATGAGTTAATTATCCCAATAAACTTGTTCTTCACAGTGGAAATCTAGCACAGAGCCTTGTAAAATAAGAATTAATGGTCTCTTTTTTAAAAATTAGTTTTTAAAAGAAGGAACCCTGCAACAAATGTGTTATAATAATTAAGGAAACTACTACATAGCAGCAAAACTACATTAAACTTTCTGATTTTTCCATGGTGTCCTTGGATAGATACACTACCCAGTAGACCATGTTAAATGCTCCAAATGTGACTGGAAACAGAATGCGTGCATATTTGTCTATCTTACTAGTGCCAGAGCTGGAGGCAGGGGAAACAGGAGGCGGAGAGATAGCAGTCGACTTTACAGATGTGCCGACCGTATTAGCTGTGGTCTGAATCTGCTCCAGTCTAGATCCAAGTAAATGGTGAATGGAGGAGGATCCAGCTGTGGCATGCTGTGTTATGCATCCAGTTAAAATTGGGGTGGAGGGAGGAGCTGGAGGAGTAGCTCTTGCAGAAGACAGTGTTTCTGAGACATTGAGGCGACTGAACGGATTTGGACTTGATGCTGAAAGAGACTGGGGTGTAATGTCAGAGGACCCCTGAGTTACCACCGAAGGTTGGTTAGAACTGTTTGCTGTATCAGTTCGGTTCCCACCATCAGCTTCCGACTGTACCATGGCATTTGTTCTTTTCCTCACATTTGAATTGGCATCTGTAGTCTGCAAAGTTATGAGAAATAATATTAGTCACTTTTTTAAAACAGACACAAACAGAAGCAATGGGACATTTTTAAACAGGCCCTATGATGCAAAATCAAAATGAGCTTGAGCCTGAAGTCCAAATATATTATCTGCTCATGAATATGAACTTTAGTTGCAAAAAAAAAAAAAAAAAAAGCCCAGAACTGAACAAGTCTAGTGTTATTACTTGGGGCTATAATATTGACATGGCCAGATCCATAACTACCAGCATCAAGTGACATCAATTTAAACTTGATATCATTAACCTAAGGATCCTTGGCTGGATTTTTTTCCCCTCTTTTGGAGCTGTGAGGGGTATAAAAACCCCACTCTGAGCCTCAAGGAGTCAAAAGACAGACAATAGTTGGTGCAGGTAGCACCATCCCTCTGGGCTTGCTGAACATGTGCTGGGCAGAAGAACAAGCTAAATGGGAGCTCAGAAGCCCAGGCAAAGGATGGTGGACAGGCTGCAGGAGAATGGAATGCTTCTCCAGGAAGCTAGACAGACAGTTGAGCCTGAGAGGGAACAACAGAGCAGGTAAGGCCCCTAGATAGTGCCTTGTCCAACAAACACCCTTTTGAGAACCTCCAGGGTTCTGCTCCTTTGGATTTTTTTTTTTTTTTTGGTTGAGACTGACTGGTCTATAGGGCCCCTACCCCAAACTGAAAAGCCTATTGGCAGGAAGTATCCCAGGGATGTGAACCTGGACTTACTACAGGGAAGATCCTGCCTTTGTTGCTGCCCTGTGCTGGGACCTGGTGGAGAAGGACCCATTTCCCATTACCATACCCTTTATCAGCTAAGGCCCAGATGTAGGAGGAAAGCTGAAGATTCCTGGCTGTAGGTCAGGAACAGATATCCATATTGCCCTGGCAGGGAGGGCTGTAGATGGAAGTTGTGTGCGCTAACCACTAGGCCACTCAGCTCTCATTACACATGGAAGAGCAAGTCCCAGGCTTGAAATCAGGCCAGAAGGAAGGGGGGGGTGAGAATAGGCATAAATAGATTGAGAAGTTGCTTAAGTGTGTCCTAGAAAATTATTCACAATAGCTCTGCTGCTGCTGGATTGCATCGATCCAGCACACACTGCCCATCAACAGTAGCTGATTCAAGAACTGGGAAGACAGCAGCAGCTCATCAAGTAGATGATTACACTCAGACACACACCTGGGGCAGCATCAAGTCTTACCAAGGAAGGGGGACGTACTAGCTTAGTGCCAGCCAACCTGGTGAAACGGATAAAGATGGGCACACAGATGACCCAGAGGCATTCCTTGTCATGTTCAAGAGAGTTGCTGTCATGCCTCCATGGCCAGTGGGAAGCTGGGCCAATCCATTGGCTCTCTACTTGTCATAACTGGTCCATATTATAGGGGCCATCTACACTGGGAGACCTAGACTACAGATAGCTAGGCTCAGAAGAAGGGCCCAAAGAAAGATGTTAGTCTATCTGGAGAGAGGGACCATGCAAGGACTGCTGGATGCAGCCAAATTCTGGTCAGGGACTAGCTGGTGAGGCCAGGAGGGCAGCATGGAGGGATGCTCTACCATGGAGACATACAGCCCTAAACAATAAAATAAATAAAATTAACTGCAAAACCTCATCAAAATGGTAGATGCTGGTGTTACTGGAGACCTAGCCAAGGAAGGAAACCACAAGAGGAGTGCTTAGGAGACATCAAGGACCCAGAGGAAGGATTGTCCTTGCAGGTAAATGATCATGCACCATCACCAAACTGCTGCAGTAAGGGTCCACCACACCACTCCTCAGTGTGGACTTCTTGTCTGACGAGATGGACTTTGCAGTCTGTGGAAGCAGCAGAGCATACATTCCACACTCTCAGCCTAACGAAAGGGTATTGGCAGAAACCCTTAAATCCCAAGTTTAAAGAGATGACTGCTTTCTTCACCCAATTTGGTTTTATCAGTTTAAGACCAGGCCCTTTGGGCTTCATGGGGCCACTGCCACCTTTCAGTGATTGATGGATAAGGTGCCACAACTGCCTGAGGAACAGCCCCCTGCACCACACATGCAAATGCTGCGAATGAAGAGTGGGCTGACCATACAAGGCACACTATTGCAAACTACAAGCTCGAATGGAGGCAGCATTGATGGCCAACCCAATCAAGTGTCATCTGGCTGCCAAAGAAGTCACTCACCTGGAGCACACAGTGGGAGGGGACAGTTATGATCCCTGGTGGACAAAGTCCAAGCTCTAGCTGATTGCCCTCTCCCTTCCACCAAGAAGCAAGTTCACTGTTTACCGGAAATGCTGGGGGATGAATCTCTGACAGTACCCTACCTTTGCTATCATTGCTGCCCCTTTGATGGACCTGGACAGGATTCAGCATCCCAAAAATATCTTGTTGGATGAAACATTGTGATGAGGCATTTAAAGCACTTGAAGACCAGTTGAGCCAGGAACTTGTGCTATTCTGCACAGAGTTCACAAAATCATTTATTGTGCAAAACAGTGCAGAGAAGTCAGGCTTGGGGCAGTGATGTTGAGAATTCAGAGGAGAAGAGCAACCCATTTTCGTTCTCAGTAGAAAGCTGCTCCCCTGGGAAGTGGCATACGAAAAAGGTACTGGCAGTAAAATTAGCAACTGATGCCCTGTGAAATTACTTACGAGGGCAACCCTTCCACCTTGTAGCCGACTATGCATCTCTCTGAAGACTGAACTCCATTAAAGACCACATCATACAGTGGTATCTCTTGATGCAGTCATACAGGTTCCAAGTGTCCCACCACACAGACAAGGAAAACACAAATACCAGTATCTTCTATGAACCAGAGCAGACATGGATCAGCCCTGTGGCTGAGTGGGAGGATGTGTGATGGGGTATACAAACTCCACACTGGGCCCCAAAGGTGTTAAGACACTACCGGGACCAAGTAGCTCTGCCCCTCTAGGCCTGATGAGCATGCTCCATCCGGAGAATCAGGTTCAATAAGTGCTCAGAATCTCAGGCAAGGGATGGTGGACAGGCTGCAAGAGAGAGGAATGCTTCTCCAGGAAGTTAGACAGAAAGTTGAGCCTGAGAGGGGACCACACAGTGGGTAAGGCCCTGAAACAGGGCCTTAGGCCTTGAGACAGTGCCTTCTCCATCCTCCACCCCCTCAGCGCCAATAGGTCCTGCAGGGTCTTGCTTCTTTTGACTTGTTTTTGTTGTTGAGAGAGACTGACTGCACCATAGAGGATGAGGTCCAAACTGAAGCGACCTACTGCTAGGAAGTAGCCCAGGGAAGTAAACTTGGACTTACTGCAGGGAGAACGTGTGTTGCTTTCCACACGTTCCTAGATGGTAACCTACTGGAAAGGGATGTCCCAGGTCCCCATACCACATCCCTTTATAAGCTAAGTCCCAGATGCAAGTGGAAAGCTGAAGATTTCTGGCCTAAGGTCAGGAAAAGATATCAGTATTGCCCTGACAGAGACAAGGGGCCAGAAGTCAGATGCACTAATCTCTATGCCCGCCTGCCCTCCAAGCCCCTATTCATAGTTTTAACTGTTGGCTCAGAATTCACTGGCATGTTCTTATAGCTTTGGTGATGTGCAACAGCTCTAAATCCAGCTTTTGGTAAACCTGATTTAAAGTTTAGAAGGGAATCTGGCCCTTATTTTCCAAGTTGACACATTCACATTGTGGCCCAAAGATACTGACCCACTGTGTGGTAACTGCTGGCAAATGCGGACTTTTCAATGGCAACGACTGCACTCCTCATGCAGTATCATCAACCTCAAATTTTGTTAGGAACCAAAAAACCAGCAGATTTAGAATAACTGCAATTAAAGAGCCATGTGGGTGGAAACTCCTTTTTTATATATTCTGTATGCCTTTTCACAGCATGCATCTCAACTTGGCAGCAGAAAATTATTAATTTCTTTATATAAAATTAGGATTTTTTATTTTGTTGAAACCAGAACAGAGATGTTCACAATATATTAAAAAAAACAAAAACAAAAAAAAAAAACACCCCTAAGTATTGAAACAATGAAAAGATCTAATATTGAAATTTTACACCAAGTAAAATAAAAACATCTCTCTCTACCAAATGATTACACAGTCATTTTATCTCTACTGTGACAAAACAAAAACCATGGAAACTCACTATATGGACTACACTAACATTCCTTTCCTTCAACTAATAATATCCAATTAACATAAAATACAAGACATTAAACTGCAATGTAAAAAAGAAATAAACAGGTGTAAGAGAAACACAGTGTAGAATTCCAAAATCTTGTGGCTATTTACCACAACGACTAATGGACAAAGTGCAGCAAACCTCACCACTGATGTCAGTACTCTCAATAAATCCTGTCCACCTGATTACACACACGCATTTCTCTCTCCAAACACACAAATACATCAGGAATTCAGGAGAGCTATAATTGTGGAGTGATACCAATAGCTTGAAAACAGGCTGCCATTTCAACATTCCATCCCCCAGGCACTGTACCAATCTTAGCAATTCATTTAAATAGCAATCACGTAAAAACTGAGAACCGTTGCAAATGTCACATAAGCAGCTTTACTGTGGTGTTCAGCATGATGATTTGGGGGCCAGATTGATTTAGGGATTTTGGCATTCAGTTGCCACTTGAGGGGCCTGTATTCAATATTTAGTCATGAGAATTCCCACTCAGCTGCGCCCTTAAATCTATAGGTGCCTAAACGCACTCAGTACTTAAATTTCTGCTGCAAAAGTTCCCTAGGCACCTATATTTCTGCTTCTGGGCATGCACACTGCTGCCTCACTCTAGGCATCTGGAAGTCTAAGTCCCAGCATGATATTCAAAGCAAGGGAAAACAGAGTTTCTTGTAGGTGAGTTCAGAGCTCCACTACAAGATTGGGGCCTGTTGTCATGACTACATCGATTTTACCTCAGTGTTTAGACCAGGGGCAGGCAACTACCAGCCCATGGGCCAGATCCAGTGTGCCAAAATTAGCCCCTGGCGGGTCTCCACACTAACGTATTCACCTGCACCTCCATAAGCACGGGGATCACAGTTCCCAGCCAATAGGAGTTGCAAATATCCATACCTGTGGAGGTGCAGGTAAATCTAGCAGCAGCAGCCAACTCCATTCACCACTGCTGTTTTATTACCCACCCTTGAGTTAGACCCTTCACATGGGATTTGGGAAACCCAGGTTTAATCTGCCAGGGGAAGAAGAGAAAGGAATTGAACCAACACCTCCTATCTCTCAGGCAAGGGCCTTACCCACTGAGCTGTGGGATATGGAGCCCCTCGGTCTCACCTGTTGAAGATGTTGCACTTTGGATAAATAATTAAAGCGCCACCATGCTAGAGAGAAAGAAAGAAAGACTCTGTAACCTGGTGGGTAGAGCCCTCACCTGGGGAGAGTGGGGAAAGCCAGTCCCTGTGCTCCCATTACTCCCTCAACAGCTGACACTGAAGGAGCCT
This sequence comes from Rafetus swinhoei, assembly GCA_019425775.1. Taxonomy (NCBI): domain Eukaryota; kingdom Metazoa; phylum Chordata; order Testudines; family Trionychidae; genus Rafetus; species Rafetus swinhoei. The sequence continues at coordinate 48,628,167 of CM033449.1, forward strand.
TATATTAGAAGATCCCTTTGCCCAGAGGTGGGCGAACCTTATTCCGACCGTTTCTTCTGAGCAAGCAGAAGTGAAAAACTGAACCTGGGTCTCCCACCTCCCAAGTAGGTGTTCTAACCACTTGGCTACAAGGTGGGCGGTAGCTCTTCCTCTTCCTCCCAAACAAATGTTCCTAACATCCTGAGATGGGTAAAGTTTAGGGCACACCCCTCTGCTCAGCAGCTCCCCACTCAGCGTACTGGCTTCAGCAAATTCCACTCTTAGGTTTCTCTCTCCCCTCATTCATTCTAGAAGGAGCCCAGGCACCTACTGCAGCCTTTTATGAATCCCATGCATTCCAAGATGCCTAAAAGTCATAAGTCCCTTTGTGAATCTAGTCATTGGTCAACAGATGAGTTACCATGGCAAACTTGCTTCTCATAGGTTGGAGGAATGAATGATGCACAGCCAAATGATTTTCCTGAAATGGGGGGAAAACAGTTTTGTGCATCTGCCAGCAATAATTGATTCTCCTCACACTACAGTTGAGCTGATGAATAAACTGGTCTTTCATCTGATAATTCATTTGTAGGAAGAGTGCTGAACCAACACATTCTTCCAAAATGTGGGAAAGAATAATAAAGAACTTAAAAGATTTCTTAATATAATCCATAATGATTACTGAAGGAAAAATACAATGTGCTGAAAAGAGCTACTGTCAGTGTTGGACAAGTTTGAACATTTAGGGGTGGCTCTAAATAAAACAGCAAATACAGAGCAATCTAACTTAAAAAAGGCATTATTCTATCTAAAATTTAATCTATATTTCTAGTTCTGACAAATACATATAGTCCCTAAAAAGGCATTGTTATTTCTAGATGCTAAGGACTTCCTGGATGAGAAGGAAATAATTTTCAACTTTAAAAAAGAAATCTTGAAATAAAAAATTAATACAAAGAAGCACAGTGTCTATTAGAAGTCAGAGGTTACCAAATAGAAGTACCTTCACAGATAGCAAATACCAGATAGTAAAAGACTGTTTATTCTAGCAGAGAAAGACAGAGCAAGAATCAATGGTTGGAAACTGAAGTCAGATAAATTCGAATTAGAAATAAGTCACAATTTATTTTTTAAACCGAGAAGATTAACCTTTGGAACAAACTATCTAGGAAAAAGGTGTATTTTCCATCTTTGAATGTCTTCACATCAAGATTGGTGACCTTCAAGGGAGATATGCTTTAGTCAAACACAAGTTAATGGGCTCTGTACACCAGTAACAGGGAAATTATGTGACCTGTGTTATTCAGAAAGTCAGGTTACATCAGCTCAAGGTTCCTTCCAGACTTACAAAGCTGTGTAACAATCAGGAGAAAATATCCACTAATATTAGTTAACATTTTAAAAAGCTCTCTGTCTCTTGTGTCTAATGTTTCCTAACCCCTGAGCACTCAAGCTTCCCGGGCAAACAAAAGTGAATTTCAAAAAATTTCAAAATGTGCAAGTTTTCACAAAAATTGCATTTTTAACTTCCCAACATACAAGTTCTGACATCAGTAGTGCTTATGTAATTAAAGAACAGGAACAGTACCATGTGACTGTTCTGACCAATTACACACAAACAATATAGCTCGAACGTGTAGTATCAGCAATCAGTTTAAAAGGATAAAGAGATTTTTTTTTTAAAAAGGATATTCCTCAAATGAACTCCAACAAGGAATATATTTGAAGAAATTATTCTGTTTGAAGATTTGCCATGAACAGAAAAAAAAATACATTGAATAAATACATTGCCAATTATGTATTCTGCCACCAACAGCATATGGCAGTTCAGTTGCAATATAATTCAGCATCTCTCTTAGGTTTTAAATATCTCCTTTTTCCATTGCCGGTTACTAATTGCCTTGTTTGTTTATTTATTTATGGTGCTGCAGCTTGAATAAATTGAAAGGCTGAATTATTGTGTAAAAAGAAGGGGAAATGATACTTACTGAAAGAAACACTAATGATTCAGTTTGAAATAGAAAGGCTGAGTCACTATTCAATATGTACAGCCACATGCACAGATGTGCTGTTTGCATACCTCTACAAGAGGTTTTGCTTACAACCCAAAGCAGATTTTAAGATTTCATCTAAAGGAAAACTAAAATAAAACTATACATTCAGTTGGAGTTTGAATGTGCATTTGCTGTTACTCACTGTCTGGTATATAGTTATCTTAGAGTGATGTATCACACGTCAGCTGAAGGCTTGCAATGATTAAACAGATGTGATTCACTGAGAGCACTGTCCAAACCAACCATGTTGTTCTGCAGAAAGGATGGCACTGGAGTTCTGAAAATGGAGGTTGGCATTAATCTTTCATGTACAGGGCTATTAGTGTCTGTGGTTTGGCTCAGCTTGGGTGACATTCACCTGCAGTGCAGAGGGCCAGCCCCAAACCCTTTATACTATATTCTCAGTATGGGGAAAAGCAGCTGTATAAAGGTGCCTGCATTTTCCTCCATTTGACACAGATCTGCACGGAAGGCTACAATGTGGCTGGACAATTTAATCAGCAATTATAGGACGCTATTAGCCCCACATCTCATGCACGCAGAGACGTGCAGCCACTATTCCAGCCCATAGGCTGGGATAGGAGTTGTAGAGTGAGGACAAGAGAAAGCATTCCAACCTGGGACCAGTGTGCAAGTGATTTCAACCCCCAGACTATGCTCTATACCTGCAGGGAGTCCAGTTACTTGAGTTTTATGTGGATGGAGAGACTTTTGCCCTTCATGAATAGCAAGTCTCCACTCAATATGGGCTAAATAGTAAAATGGCTGCATGGCTCCCAAAACGGCGACAACAACAACATCCCAAAATGACAACGACAACAACATGCATCAGTCTCAGTTCATTCCCAGGCTCTCACTTGCTCTGTCATTTGTTTTCATGGACCAGCTTAACTCTGCCCCACCCTCCACCTTTGCACCCCAACAGCTGCTGCTCTTTGTGAATAAGAGAGGATGCATCCAAGGTTCATCCTACTTTCTACTCCTAGCTGCTCCTTCCCTTTCAAGTTGATCCTGGCAGGAGGTAACCCCAGTTTTCCCCATCGCATCTGGAATGACAATATGAGCAAGTCAGTGTTGGGTTTAGAGGGGAGGAAAAAGAGCTACTTTCCTAAACAGGCAAATAAGGGCAAGAGCAATCTAATGAAGCCCCGAGACTAATGGCCTAACTATGTATTTAGCCTACATTAAACTTTTTTTCTTAATGAAGGCAAATAAAGTATGCCCACATATATAGAGAGTCTGTTGTTCACAATAAAATTTACATTTCTGAAGACTCCATACAGATTACGCTTCATTTTATACTGTCACCATATAAAACTGTACAATAAATCTGAACAGCATGTGAGTTTCTGAAGAATTTTGGACAGCACCTGCTGGCATGATAAAATACCAGATGCATGGAAATTAGAAAGTATATTTGCAGATATGGTGTAAACCCATTACTAATGAAAGCTCCCACAGTTAATGTTTTGAGCAATCATCATGTGCCTCAGTTCACGTGCCCTTGCTTTATATGCATGTCACTTTAATAACGTCAGTAGGAAAAAAACCTATGTGGATAAAAACCAGTGGAATCTGGTAACCCAGCATGTAGACAGTGACAAAATGTATTGTGGGTCACGTGGTAATCGGGCTGCAGATTGCCCACCATTGCTATAAACAAACAACAAATCAGTTCAGCGCATCCTGGAAAACATCATTCATGAAATGCTGAAAATATAGCCAGAGCATCACATAGCCCAAATGGCATAACTAATAACTCAGTCTGTCAACTGGGACAGTGTAGGGGTTAATTGCGGAAGAACTTTGTACATGAAAGCATAGGGGTGGTGAGGCACACATCCTCCCCCCTCCTCCTTTACCTGATGAGCCAGAAACAAGCTTCCAGGAACACACACCATTTAAGATAGGCGGTGGTGCCATTGTAATGAAAACAAGTTATAGATAAGGGTAGGAGAAAGAACAGGAACACATAATCTTGCTTAACCAGATGTATTAATCATGTAAACAAGGTCAAAGGACAAGCAGTACCAGATCAATAGTCAATGGCCAAGCCATACTATAACAAGTGATAAGTAACCCCCAGAAAGTTCCAAACTGCAAAACAGGGTGAAAACCTATATATAAGCTGCACAACAGTACAGCAATTTGGACTTCACCGATGGACTCTGATACCGGTGCCTCGGAAGCCTAGATGGCCTCCCACTCGTCCACAGCTGAACAGGGTCCCCAGCTTGAAGAAGGGACATAAGAGCTGCTTTTCTTATCATGTTGATCTGTTGTTCTTTTAGTTAAGGGGCACAGATGACATCTGTCTGGAAATAAACTGCTTGTGTTTGACAGATACTGGTGCAGCATGTTTTGTACTTAGAGAACCCAGTGTCGGACCTGAGAATTACTCTTGCTGGCAACAGCCAGCGGCAAAATCTTTGGTTTCCTTGGGTTCTGGGCATAGAGACCAGCACCTGCAAAACCAGGATCTGAGTCTCCTGCATCTACAAAGTGTCCATTCACTGGAGGCCAATCTTGCAGCCAAGCCTGATTTTGGTCTTTGTCTCTTGGGGTACACAAACTATCAGGATCAGGATCAGATTGTGGATGGTCAGGCCTAACAGTCAGAGCCAAGAGTGGCCTTGCCTGGCGGTTAGAGCGGAACTGAGATGGGCCAGGGTCAGGGCTACAGGCACAGTCAAAAGCAAAGGCAAGGGTGAGATCCAGGGATCAGAAGCCAAAAGTCAGAGCCAACAAGTGAGCCAGAGAAGTGGTGGGGAAGCACAGCTAGGGATTAGAGGCTGGGGTGTCAAAGACAGATGAAGGGCAGGAACAGAAACGTGCACAAGAGCAAGCAGAGGAAACAGGACTAGGCACAGCAGCAGACATGGAACAGACTGGTCAGCCAGCAAGCTCTGGATGCTGGTGAGTCAAGTAGTAGTTTAGCTCTAACTCCTCCACCAGTGAGGAAGCGCAGTCAGGCAGCCCTGGACTGGATTAGCTGCATCCCAGTGTGTTGCTAGGAGACTGACCCTGCTGCAGCTGGCTCCATGACACAAGGAATAGGATGAGAAGAACAGAGCAAAGGAATAAGCTCAGGTTTCAGGAAGAGCCCCGTGTGGGGTGGCAGCAGACACTCAGGAATGAAGGCTACATCCCCGGTGCTACCTCTTGGACTATAGAGTCACAGCATGTAACACTGGTGTCCTATAACATCCTTAATAAAGATATTTTCTGACATGCCACCTGCAGCCACATCACTTATTGCCCATGAAACAAGCACCCCATCCCTGCTCTGACCAAACCCACCCACTTTTGGATGTCTGATACCCTCCAGCTAGGTAGAATGCTGCATCGCATTCTAAGAGGACTTTCTGCTACCAGGACCCTGCAGTCTTGGCTCTGCCTCCTGTGAATCTGAGGGTATATCTACACTACAGAGAAGATTGAAGCAGCTGCTATCCATCTTCCAGGGTTGGAATTAGCAGGTCTAGTGAAGACACACTAAATGGAATTGAGAGGGGTGCTCTGTTCGATGCCAGTAGTCCTGCTTCCACAAGGAGTAAGGGAAGCCAAAGGGAGAGCACTTTCCCTTCAACTTCCTGTAGTTTGGAAAGTGCCAAAAGCCGAGTTAAAGGTACTTTCACTTCAGCTATGCAATTTACATAGCTGAAGTTGCATATCTTAATTCAACCTTATCCCATAGCGTAGACATACCTAAAACTACTACTTCAGTGAGAACTGCCAAATCCCAAAGGATCTTCAGGCCCAGTTCACTTCAATTTTAATGGAAGTAGCATGCACAAATCCTACACAGTTTTGTTCGTTTCCATTTCTGTATTTTGCTCCAATTCCAGGGTTTCTTAAATTGAGGAAGCGCCACAATGGATTCTGGTGAGGTCAGTCCCAAAAATCCAGCAGCAACAGCCTCCCACTTGGTTCTAACTGTGATGTGGGGCTACTGTGCAAGTATAGGTTTTCAGACAGCCAGGTTTCATTGAGCTCAGGATCTCAAAGTTTATCACTAACCCATAGAATTTAGTGCAGACCTGAGCACAGGCATTATGCATTCTCAGCAGTGGCCCCCACTTAGGAAGTAGGCACCTGGACTCTTCATCAGCTGGCACTGCCACGTGAACTTCAAGGACACCCCAAAGTAAAGCACTTTGCTGTAATCTAGTCTGACGGTGACAAAAATGTGGATGTGTTGTAAATCCTGTCAGAACTGTGGTGACAACCTCTTGGCTCACCATATCACAAGACTGAATTTTTTTTTCCTGGATGTTGAACAAAGAGTTTGCGTTGATGGGGGAAATTTAATAACTTCCTCTAAGCCATCAGTAGGGTTCAAACCCACAGCCTTCAGCATCACCATCTACTATTTGCTATAACAGCATAACTTCATTAACAGCTGGAGGCGGTTATCCCCTAATGAAGCAGCCCCTAAAAGGGGCAATGACAAACACTATGCTAGCGTAAATTTTGTACTATCCCTGTTAAAGACAGATGAGCATGTGAGGGTGTAATAACTTTGGAATGATGCCCTGCACAAACTTCTACCACTGGAGTTAAATGAGTGGCAGCAACAGGAGATTGGCTATAAAAGGGATAACATGACACACCCTGATGAGAACACTGGTCATACACACACGGTGTCTCTAAATGACGTACACAACAAATAAGCTTTCCAGGTTAAACTAGAGCCAATTTACTGAGGAATCTATCCTTCATCAAATAATCCAATGGAAGTTTTGCCCTGGATATCAAGGGGAGAAGGATACTGCTATTATGAACTGTTCAGAGCAGCAATCTTCTTAGCTTCATGCAAAGCACCTAGCACTGATTTCTGGAGTTACTCCAATAATAAATAATCAAATACATGGTAATGGGATATTAGCTGGAAAAAAAAGAGAGACCCATGGAATGATATATTTATGATTTCATTTACCTGAGTAAAATATATTCTGGTTATGACAAGAAGAGGCATCTCAAATTTGTTATAAAAATGATTGGCTATTTCTAGCACATCTTCTCCAAGTTTTATTCTAATTTGTTTCTTCCTAGAGTAATAATGTGAATATGAAAGTAGTGTCTCTTAATATTAGCATCCATTGAATAGGATACTAAATAGCTGAATGAAAGTGGACTGTCTTGAAATAAGATCTTCTAATAGACTATTCCACTCAAAATAGGTTTATTTTCCTTATCAGTGTTAACCATTTTGGCAGTCAGCCAATATTTTAGCCAGCTGATATTTCTTTAGTGAGGATGGAACCTGTTACATTTTGAGCAGTAATACCAATGTCAGCATACAATTGGTTTTTGAAATTCTTACCGATTCAAACAATTTAAGATTCTTCCCTTAATATTAATAGTCAAACCATGCTGAATGTTCTATACATTTTTCCCCCAAAGGGGACTGATTGCAATGAACAGAAATGACTTCACTCAAACTCAATCCATTTGATTTGGCATGAAGGTAGGAAAACTAGGCAAACTACCTTGCAGGTATGCATAAATATTATAATTAGTGCTGTGCCCTTTTCTTTCCAAGTGGAAGCACATGCAATTGACCATAGATAACACAATGAAGTATGCTGTTAGCATAGTTCAACATAGATTGGATAGATTTATCACTAAATCTTACAACAGGTTTCTGCAGCAAGGTTATGTTAATCATCTTACATGACAAAATACATCACACCACGAAAAACCAGTAATAAATCAGTCACAAAATCAACTCACAAATCATTCGCAGTGTCCAAAGAGTAGGACTAAAATTGCTGTTTATTGTTGTTTGGTATCATACTAGACTCATGTTTAAATAGGAGTCAATCTAAATTCTTTAATATTTAACAGGGTGTCAGCTCTTACAGCCATTCATCTAAAGTGCAAATTTTGAAACTTCCTCTGAGCCTACATAATCCTCGACTTGAACCATATGCACACAAGAGAGTCAGGTAAAAGATTGTTTTTTTCTGTGTTTTACCAGCTTATGACAAGCAAGCCAATTTTGCACTTCAGTGAAGTCAGATTGCCAATTTAGCATCAACTGAAACAGTGTATAGTAGCTAAATTGAGATTCACAGCAATTGGATCAACAACATATTAATATAACACACTAAAATGCCAGACAAGGAAACAAACTCAACACACCCATTTTACTTCCTCCGTAATGAGACCTGGTCAAGAAATCTATATAACAAGTACATACTTGTAAAATATTTCAGGATAGATGCCTTAGACAAGTCATAAGTGCAGGGTTAGTATAGGAATGCTAAAGCAATGATAAAAGTATTTATAGTGCATCAGATAATGCAAACCCCACTGAATATGTCTAGGATGCAAAATATGGAGAGTTGTGCAAGCTGTAAAAAAGTTCTACGCTGGTGCAGCATTATGCAAAGTTGCTTGCCAAGCCCCTTTCTAGCTCTGAAAGCATTTTAGAGTCCTCTTGCAGTGCCCTAGTGTTCTACAAAGCTGTTTTAAATCATTCTCTTTCATTTAAAATTGCTTTCACAGTTTGTATGAGGAACATGTCCTCTTGGGATCTGAATCCAAAATAAGTAAATCTACTGTGAGTTCATCTAAAGAGCTATCAGTAGGAGTAGTGCATAAATCCTCTTTGTAGGTTTCTTGCCACTAGAGGACAAGACTATCACCAACTGATGAGAAGTAGACAGCTGGTATGTGTAGGATCACATATTTGCAGATCAGCTTCAGCACTATTTTGAACTGAGTAAGCCACCGCAGCACACTGGAGCTGGTGGGACAACCCTTTAGCAGTGATTTGTCAGCCTCATCCTACTCCAGATATATTCAGAGCAGTCTCAGGGAAGATCCCAGGTCTGCTTTTGCAACAAATATGCATTACAAGGAAGTTTCCATTGCTACGGAGGCATGTTCCTTCAGAGCTTTAGCAGTCCCTTTATGTCACTAGATTCTAATGCAGTAAGGTCTGAGGGTTAAAGATGATGTACCATAAATTCAGAATAATAGGCTTATTGTATTGCTGTTTTAAAGGGGAATGATAGTCCATAACAGACTAAAGAGGGCTTTTATGGATATGTAAAGAAAAAGCAAATGTTAACTTATTGTACATGGGCACTCTTCATAATTTGGCAGACCCAGAGTCTGTCTTCATTCATGGCAGGATCGCTAAGATTTCATTAGTTTACAATTCACATGCACAAAAAGAACATGGAGTCATTTGATGCCATGAGGTCAAAGTATGGATTTTTCAAAGTTAGGACTCATTTACTCATGCCAAAAGGCACACATTTTATGTGACTTTAATTGCAATGCAACTTTGTTAGCACAATAAGGGGTACTTCCATGAACCAACTGAATAATTTTGTTTTCAGATGGAGCTTCTTGGCCAATCGTGCCACAATTCTTTAGTTTACATATGCAACCACTGCGAAACACATGTAAATAAAGTTCATAATTATATGAGGCTAATTTTGAAAATCCCAGAGAGGAATTTGGGAAAGTGAGTGATCACCTGTCTAGATTTCAATATAATTTGGAAGATTTAGGCAAAGATTCTGTCTATACAAACTAGTTAGCTCCCCCACAAAAGCCTTCCTTTATCACAGTTTAGAAACACTTTTCCAATTACACTCTAATCCAAGAGCTCTTTTCTTATTCTCGCTGCTGTTTCCTAGGGAAATAGGGGTTTCCAGTTACTTCAAGAGGACATGATAGCTTGTCAAATTACATAAGAGTTGATGTTTGCCACAGAGATAATTCATTTTCATCTATGTAAACAGTGGTCTTCCTCTTTGATATTCATTGTGCTCCTCCACCAACTATTTAATGTTGATTATGTATAATAAGAAAATCACAATTTTTTTGCAGACCTGACTTACCATATTGCCATGTCATTGCCAAACATATAAATTTTGGAATAGAAATTTCTTTTAGGTTGATGTTCCAGAACCAAGGGACCAATATTTACTGAAGAAATGCATTATAGATTTTGTTTTGCCTAGTCCTAGTAAAATCTACACTGGCACACAGGACAATGAATTCCATTACAAATAGAGATTATCATAGTGCACAAAAAATATTTTAAAATTTGGAAGTCACATAATTCTAAATTCTGTTGAACAGAAATAATAGTTATTGAAAGTTATTCTTTATAATCCTATCTGTAAAACTAGATATTCAACTGTCAAATAACCTCTTCCAGCTGTACAATAAATGTTAAAAAAAAAAAAAAAGTATTCAATTTAGATAAGGCCAGAGTACGAGAACCAAAAAACAGAACTAAATATGGAAAAGTTTCATTAGAGGTCTGTTTTTCCCCCTATTGTAGGATTATTCCCTGCAGTGTATTCAAAGGAGGAGAGGAAAGAACTGATTACAAATGAAAAGGACTTTTTAAAAAGTGTTGTCCCCACATTTTAATTCTCCAATGACCTTACAGTCTCCTTAAATTTGCTACAGTGCCTTGATGAAAATTTCTTTGAAAACATACTTATCTGCCTGAGGGATTTTTTTCCAAGCACCTCATAGCTTTATTTCCATCTATCCCCTCAGAGTATAAATGAAGTCAGCTAAAATGTTATAATCAGCATAGAAAACTCACCCTAATGTTTGGTGGTGCATAGGCTCTCCTGTACCATAAACCTCACTGCTCAGTTTTTCCCATAAGAATTGTCAAACCAAGGAAAAAAATAGAAGCCACAGTACAAATAATTAAAATTTAACTTACAGGTTTATCATAAAAATATTTACAGGAGATAAGAAAATTGATCCTCTTTGTGGAGAAATACACATTCACATATATGATGAATATTGAAATGACAACTTTAAAAAGTTGCCTTTTCCTTATTTATTCTTTAGAAAGCATAGTATTTATCCTGAGCTACCTGAAAGTCCTACTCTTTCCAGTTGTACTTAATCTCCTTTTGTGTTTTTAAAATGTTCCAAGATATTATAATATTTGACTGTTTCCAATATTTACTTTAATTAAAAACTAGAAGAGAAGAAGCTCTGATCAACTGGTTTGATATAAATCCTAATTGGATTCTTAAAGCCAATATTAAAACAACCACCACTATTTATTTCAACAATGAAACTGAAGAGAATTTACTTTTCAGTGGATTTGTTCAATCCTCCCCTGAGGAATGCACTTACACACATGCTTAAGTCCAGCCCACATTAGTCATCCACTTAAACATGTAGAAGCCTACAAAAACAACATTACCTAGATATGCTTTAATTTCCAAAGTAAGTGCCTGATCCAAAACCCATTGACCTCAATGGAATTTGACTCAGGACTTTATAGCTTAAAATGAATAATGACAGAGATGAGCCTCACAGTGCCTAGCTGGCATTTCCGGCAGTTCCTTGTTGTATTGCAAAGTTACAAGAATTAGCAAACTACCACACTTTCTAGCAGGCTTTGCAGGTGGGAAGCACTCCAGAAGGACATCCTGTTTATTTACAAGACAGCTGCTGTGACAGAATTCCTGTGGTAACAAACTGTAAAGTCAAACATTACCACTATTACAACTTAATTATTCTTAGCCAGACTCAGATCTGTAATTCAATGGATTTTTTTTCTGGATTTATGCCTAAATTACGTGAGATCAGAATCTGACCTCCAAAATCTAATACCTTAATTTTCATCTCCCAAGAATTGCTCTGCCCACCTTCTAAAAGAAGAAAGCATTCACGTTTCTGCAGCTGTCTGTGAAAATGTCCTATATCCTAACCAGATCAGACAGACTATCAATCCGAGGTTTCTGGAGAGACACAATCCAATTAAGAGAACTCTGATGCACACATTCAGAATATTGCTAGCTCACTTAAGCCACTTGCAATGTTGGTGGTTAGCCCCATCTTGTAAAGACTTACACACATGCTTAACTCTGCTCAAGTCAGTGGGACTATTCAGAATGTGCAAAGTGGAAGACATGCTTAGGGCTTCTCAGGATCAGGCCTTAGCTGGCTAACAGTGATATTGAAGCTGAACTTTATTCTCAAGTAGCTGAATGCTCAGTATTGACATTAACTCCAGTGATTCAATCAGCTAGTCATCACTACCATACCTTTCAAATAGTGTTTAGTATGAGATATGCCAGTCACCCTAGAACCTCATCTGCTTTCATCCCACACAGAATTATTATCCTAATGACAGCAGAGATATTAACAAAACTAAAGCAATAGAAAATTGTTGACACATCAAAGACATTTTCACCGAGCACTGAAAGCTTCCTCCTTTGCTTTATTTAATTGTGCATCATGCCCAGCTTTTGCAGGACCACCACATGTTTTTAAAGACCCATCTCTCTCATTTGATTCCTGGATGGATTAATCACTAACCACCATGATTTGTTTTTAAACACCTAAGGAAATGAAGATAGAAGTGAAACACTACTATTGCATTTTAAAACAACTATTGTTCCATTTTCTAGTGCTAAAGTTAGAAAGGGGGAGTTAATAATGTACTGCCACTGTTGCAGCAAAGACGAAGCAGCGGGAGGAATTGTGGGATGGACTTTATGCATCTCCCTTTGCTCAGCACTGAGCCTAAGTCACAGGATGAAATCCTACCCCATGAAAGTCAATGGCCAAACTCTTATTGACTCAGAGTGGTCACAATCTAACTTTTAAACTGTAATGATGGGATAATATCTGGCATATCTTAGGTTTGGATATTAAATGACCAAAAATATTTTTTTTAAAAGAAGCCCAATAAGACAGTAATACGTTAGCTCAGCTAGTAAGGATAAACAAAGAGGAACTGAATCAGTGTGAATTATATCTACTTGTAATTTTAAGCTTTACAAATATTTGATGTAATTTTAATTGCTCAGAATAGTAGAAAAAGATTGTTTAAACCGACCTACTTTTTGAACGGCACATCCCAGAGATACACCGAGAAGGATAAAGGTCTTGCTAATAGATCTGAAGAGGTTTGCTTTTTTTAAAAGAGAACTTTTTGAAATGACCTTAAATTGTGATGAAATTCTTTTTTAAACACAAAAAGTCACAAAGTATGTCTTTAAAATGGAAAAATGAGCAGTCCTGTGGCACCTTAGGGTACGTCGACACTGCAGAGCTATTTCAGGATACAGAAATAGCTATTCCGCGTCTATTGAAGCAGCTCTTTATTTCAAAATAGATTTTGAATTAACAGGCAGCTTATTCCGATGTCCTGGTAACCCTCATTCCGCAAGGGTTAAGGGGAATTTCAGAATAGTGAGTTATTTTGAAATTTGAAGCAGTGTAGACAGCGCCAAATTATGAAATAAGCTATTTTCAAAATACACTCGAAATAAGTTATGCAATTTGTGTAGCGCAAATTGCATAGCTTATTTTGAGCTTAGGGTACTGTGTAGATGCACACAAAGGGTACGTCTAGACTACATGCCTCCATCGACGGAGGCATGTAGATTAGACAGATCGGCATAGGGAAATGAAGCCGCGATTTAAATAATCGCGGCTTCATTTAAATTAAATGGCTGCCCGCTCTGCCGATCAGCTGTTTGTCGGCAGATCGGGACAGTCTGGGCGCGATGCGACAAGAAGCCTTTGTCGACCGGCGCAGGTATGCCTCGTGAAATCAGGTTTACCTGCCGATCGACAAAGGCTTCCTTGTCGACCGCGCACGCCCAGACTGCCCCGATCTGCCGACAAACAGCTGATCGGGCAGAGCGGGCAGCCATTATTTAAATGAAGCCGCGATTATTTAAATCGCGCTTCATTTCCTATGCCGATCTGTCTAATCTACATGCCTCCGTCGACGGAGACATGTAGTCTAGACGTACCCTTAGAGACTAACAAAAGTGTAGGAGCATGAGCTTTCATGCATAAAACCCACTTCATCAAGTGGGTTTTACTCATGAAAGCTTGTGATCCTACACCTTTGTTAGTCTCTAAGGTGCCACAGGACTATTTATTGTTTTTAAAGTTACAGATTAGCACAGCTAACCCTCAGATTTTTTTAAATGGAAGTGAAACTAGCACAAACATAAAAATTGAATCATGATTCTGTCAAACAATAAATCATACAGCTTCCTCTAGCACTGGGATTGCCCACCTTCTTGGCTTGCCCTGTAGTCTCCAGAAATTAATCTTTAATTAAAGACCATGTCATGAGATGAAACCTCCAGGAATACAGCCAACCTAAGTTGGCAACCCTAAGGGTACGTCTAGACTACAGGGTTTTGTCAACAGAGGCTTTGTCAACAGGTACTGTTGACAAAGCCTCTGTGGAAAAAGAATGTCTAGACTACAGCCAGTTCTGTCGACAAAGCAAGCCGCTTTTTCAACAGAGTCTAGACGCTCTCTTTTGAAAAAGCACAGTGTGGATGCAATAGCGCCTTTTTTCGACATAACTGTCAAAAAAAAGGCGTTGTTCCTCATAGAATGAAGTTTACCACCGTCGACAAAACTGCTGCGTTCTGTCGACTTACTGTCGACAGAACTCGGCAGTAGTGTAGACGCAGGTATAGTTTTGTCGACAAAAGTCCACTTTTGTCGACAAAACCTTGTAGTCTAGACACACCCTAAGTGACATACAACAATATTATTGCTTTTCCTAAAGAGAGTTCAGAATACATATGGCCAGATCCACACTTGCTGGTGCAAAAAGGTGCTAACCTGTTGTCTGCCCTGCCACCCCAGGGTTACACTTCAGGGAGGGCTGGCTGTGATAGGTGCTAGCTATCCTAACCTATTAGCTTGGGTCAGAGGAGGGAGCTTTAAGCTCTGCTGCCTTTTTCTGAGGAATAATAAGGCAAAAGCTGCCTAGGAGCAGTGCAGATTCCTTTTATCCTGGATTGCAACAACCCAACTCCCCTTATGAGTTGGACAGACAAAAATCCCACTAACCATGATCCTGGGGCAGGGAAGTGTTCTCTGGGGAGATGTAGATGTCTCATTTCATGCCTGCTGGACAACAGTAAAGGAAGCTGACATGGTGGGGAAGGGACAACATCAGGCACAGCAGTGCTATGTGCCCCAGTGAGAAGACAGGATAGTCAGAGAGGCTGCGTGAGCATGTAGAAAGTGCCCTGAGCACACTGAAAGCCTGAAAGAGGACAAGAGCAACAGAAAGGAGCTGAACTTGGAGGAGAACACTCACACTATGTAGGGGAGACAGGTCTTTCTGTTCAGAAATTAAATATGAAAGCAGGCAAGCAACACCACTCAGAATATGCTTTGTTCAAAGTGGCTTTGAACAAAGCCTTTAAAAGCAACAAGGCAGCACTCTTATTTCCCATCCTTGACCTTCAGAAGCAATTGCTTTCCTCTTCCCCTGACATGGAAATTATAAGAGGGGGAAAGGAAAAATAATCTTTCCTCAAAAGGCCCAGTCACCATGTTCCTGTATAAATATTCGCTTCATTTTTGACCAGCTAAATAACCCCAACTATACATACAATATGATGGGGGCTAATTTAGCTACAACTAATCAGGAAAGAGATCTTGGAGTCATCGTGGATAGTTCTCTGAAGACGTCCACTCAATGTGCAGCGGCAGTCAAAAAAGCAAACAGGGTGTTAGGAATCATTACAAAAGAGATAGAGAATAAGACGGAGAGTATCTTATTGCCCTTATATAAATCCATGGTACATCCACATCTTGAATACTGCATACAGATGTGATCTCCTCATCTCAAAAAAGATATACTGGCATTAGAAAAGGTCCAGAGAAGGGCAACTAAAATGATTAGGGGTTTGGAATGGGTCCCATATGAGGAGTGATTAAAGAGACTGGGACTTTTCAGCCTGGAAAAGAGGAGACTAAGGGGGAATATGATAGAGGTATATAAAATCATGAGTGGTGTGGAGAAAGTGAATAAGGAAAAGTTATTTACTTGTTCCCATAATACAAGAACTAGGGGCCACCAAATGAAACTAATGGGCAGCAGGTTTAAAACAAATAAAAGGAAGTTCTTCTTCACACAGTGCATAGTCAATCAGTGGAACTCCTTGCCTGAGGAGATTGTGAAGGCTAGGACTATAACAGGGTTTAAAAGAGAACTAGATAAATTCTTGGAGGTTAAGTCCATTAATGGCTATTAGCCAGTATGGGTAAGGAATGGTGTCCCTAGCCTCTGTTTGTCGGAGGGTGGAGATGGATGGCAGGAGAGAGATGGCTTGATCATTACCTATTTGATTCACTCCCTCTGGGACACCTGGCATTGGCCACTGTTGGCAGACAGGGTACTGGGCTGGATGGACCTTTGGTCTGACCCAGTACAGCCATTCTTATGATATGTTATTGCTTTGTTACAACAATGAATTTTCTAATATAAAAATAGTCAGTGGCCAAATTTTACCCTTCCAGATAACATACACAACCCTTATTGATTTCAACAGGAGCTGCACAGAGAACAGAATTTGACTTACTAATGAGACATGATTTTCCTGGCCATGTGAACTGATTACTCTTTTGCTATGTTTCCAGTGTTTTCTACCATATGGATATGGGCACTAACAAAATATTGATTATTATTTTATGGGAACAAACTAGAGCCATAAGAAAAACATCAAACCCAGGCAGGTTTTGTCTGACACACACACAGATTACATCTCTTACAGGAACTGATACAGCCACTGCAGCACAGCCTTGGTAAATGTAGTACAGTAATGTTAT
This sequence comes from Rafetus swinhoei, assembly GCA_019425775.1. NCBI lineage: Eukaryota > Metazoa > Chordata > Testudines > Trionychidae > Rafetus > Rafetus swinhoei. The sequence continues at coordinate 48,644,810 of CM033449.1, forward strand.
CAAATTTAAATTAGCCTTACAGAGGCATCAGGAAAATGACAGTCTTTAGAAGCTTGATAAGAAAAGTTATTACTACAACCTTGACTGACAATGGGGAACAGAAACTGCTTACGTTTTAGTGAAATAGATAACTGGATAGTTACAGTATGGCCAAGTAGCAGAATTAAAACCAATCTCAAGAAGAAACAGCAAAGAGAATAAATATTTGCACTTCACTATAAATAATGCAAGAACACTCCCTTTCAGTCAAACAACCCCTGTGATGCATCCTGTGTAGCCCTTAGCTCTTTCATTTAAACAACGCCATGTTTGAAGTAGCACCAGTACATCACAGTGGAGGTTCACAGGCTGATCCAAAGCCCACTGAGTTCCATCGAACACCTCCAAGAGTCTGAGAGACAGGAGGAATGAGGTTTGCTATGTAAAGACATCAAAATTGAATCCCAAGATACTGATCCTGTAACTTATTTCACAAGAGCAGGAGTCCACCACTATAGAATGAATTGTACAACTGAGGCCTAAACACAGAAATAATCCACTGATGTCAGAAAGTTGTATTAGACGGGTTGAATATGAGAATATTGGAATATATTGATCTGAATTATAATGCATCAGTTTTTCTAACTATGCCCTGAAAAAAGCTTAATTTTTTTAGATAAAAATGTAATTTAAAATTTAAAATATAGTAGGTCAATCTCATCCATGATGTAACCTCAGTCAAGTAAAGTAATAGCACAAGAGAACAAGTAGTCACATCATACAGCCATTCTCTCTGGCAAAGCATGTTGTAGCCAAAGCAATACTAACTCGGAAATGGATTTGCATGAGTTATGTACAATGCAAATGAATATCTCCAAATAAACCAGAATGCATTTCTTTCCAATGAAACATGTTCTCCTTGAAAAGCTATCAGACATTTAGAGAACGAGCATTTGATTAAAAATCTACATCTCTCTTAAAAGCACAATATACTGGTGTAAGTAACATACATGTTAACTTAGCATGAAAATCACATTTTAAAGTTATTCTTGGACTCATGAAAACAGATCAAATGAACAACAAAACATGTGAAAACTCTTTCTAATTATCTTGATTTTATCCACTCCTATTGCTTAATTCTTATATTTATTGGGCTGTACAATCTCCCTCCATCAAAATGGACACGTCTTCATAGTCCAATATCCCTCCTTCCTCATACAGAGCCCAGTGCTACAAACCCATATTTATGTGAATAACACCAACTTGTGTGTGTGTGTGTGTGTGTGTGTGTGTGTGTGTGTGTGTGTAAGGCTATGTCTACACAGCAACGTTATTTCGGAATAACTGACGTTATTCTGAAATAATAGTCTACGTCTACACTACAAAACAGTTATTTCGACATACTGCCAATAATGTCAAGCTGGAGGACTTCTTACTCCGACTCACATAACCCAGAGGACGAGTGCTCTCTCTCGGACTTCCTGCTGAGTAGACAGCGCCAAAAGCCGAAATAAGCTATTTTGATTTTAAGCTGTGCAATTGACATAGCTTAAGTTGTGTAGCTTATTTTGGCTTTAGCCCTGCTGTGTAGATGTGCCCTAAGGTGCCACAGACTATTCCTTGTTTTCATTCAGGAAGAACAGCCTAGAAAAGGGCAGAACATAGTACTACTTTTAACATATAGCATAATTTGTTTTGGTTTGGAGAGTTTTGCATTAGATCAGTTATTGTCTTTTTTATGTTGTTTTGAGAGGATCTAAACCACCCTAAATTTGGGAAATTTCAGTGGTGAGAAACCAGCACAGTCATCACTACACCATCCAAGGGCAGGGGATAGTAAGGGCAATCCACACTCAGTCAGGAAGGGAAGTATGGTAGGGATCTCCAATAATACAGATACTCTTTCTGTGTACCAGTGAGAGGGGGTTAGGACTTAAAGGACCCTTCCTCTCCCCTCTCGTCCCCCCCCCCCTTTTTTTTTTGAGAAACCTTTTTCAAAATTCACAAATGCCAAGTTTTGGCTAACTATCTTTTTGAATGTTCACATTTTTCCCTGTGGACAACTGTCAGTCTGTCAAGATTTTGCCAACAATCTAAATGTCAGGGGGGCTAAATTACACAAGACAAGGTTAAAAAAGGTTTAGTGAATTTCATATATTTTACCCAAGATTATTGCCAATTCCTGGGCAGCAGGGGAAGTAGAGTGAAAGCAACCAAATGGAATGACTTGGAAAGAAATCCCACAAGGAGATCCTTCTAGCTTAGCTCCCTCCCCTGAAGAGGATGCAGTCTGGCCCATTGTTAAATATTCTACTTTCATCTTCACTCTACTTCACTAAGGGTGTGTCTACACTGCACCCATGGCTCGAAATAAGCTATGTAATTTGAGCTATGCAAATTGCGTAGCTTATTTCGAGTCAATTTCAAAATAGCTTATTTCAAAATTTGGCACCGTCTACACAGCACTTATTTTTAAATAAATCGCTAATCCAAAACGTCCCTTACTCCTCAGGGAATAAGGTTTATAGGGACATTGGAATAGCGAGTCTGTTATATTTCAAAATAACAGGTATGCCCAAAAGATATGGAATAGCTATTTCAGGATACCTCTGGTATCCTGAAATAGCACTGCAGTGTAGACATAGCCTAAGAGTTGGACCTGTATCTGAAAGGTGTAACTTGTTACTCTCAACAGCCCATATGGAATGATCCTAACAGAGCCAACTCCTCATCCCATTTACAAACAGCATAAAAAGCCCTCAATGGGACCAGGTTTTGTCTCTTAGCATGTTCTCTTACAGAACCCTATAAATATAATCAGACATTTTTTACACCTTGGACTCATAAGAAATTGTATATAGGCCTGAAAACAGTGTAACAAATAACATATAAATTTTTTAAAATACCGTGAGTGCCTCTTCTGTGCACTGTTCTCGCTGCACTGGCATGACTGGAAATTCAAGGAGGGATTTCACGGTCTTCCTTTTTTTGGCTTTTTCCATTTGAACATTAGTAAAATAGTTGACAGCAGCAAACTCAATAAGAGCAGAGAACACAAAGGCAAAGCAGACCGCTATGAACCAGTCCATGGCAGTGGCATAGGATACTTTTGGCAATGAATGCCGTGCACTGATGCTCAACGTTGTCATGGTCAAAACCGTCGTTATTCCTTCAAAGCAAAGAAACAAAGTACAATTAATTGTTCCACCCATGAAGATCTGAATGGGCATAAAAAAAGAAAAAAAGAAAAAAGCCAGCTAGCACTTTTCCTTATGTGATTGCAAAGCCTAATAACATCATCAACAAAAATGCAATTAAACTACAGATCCCAAGATAATAATCATTTAATTGAACATGACAGTTAAGTCATCTTACCACTGAATAATGAGGAAAAAAGAAACTCAATATTCAAAAAAAATATTACTAGCGATTCTTTCAGCTTTAAAGAAAAATAGGCAACAATTTGTGGGAAAGGATTGCTATCCTTCTCTTGGCCTTGTAGTCCAGTGGCAACAATACTAGTTGTATAAGAGAACCTCAGTTCAGTTCCTAAGTTCAGACTAGTGCTCCATGCTAGCAAAAGGTGTGGAGGGGTAGATTTCTCAGTCCCTCAAGGAAAGAGGGCATCTGGTATTGCAATCAAGCAAATGTCTGTGGGTGATCTGGAACCTGATCCAGCTTTTATTCTGGCAAAACTCCAGTTGAAGCCAATAGAAGACTTGGCTGAGTAAGGACTGAAGTTATGTCCTTATGGCTGAGTCTTGATTTTCAGTCAACCGTGATCATTAGACTGATTACTTTGTTCAACATGGAATGTCTAAGAGGAAATTAGGGGCATAATAGGTGGGTCCTAATGGTCCACCTTACATGAAATTGTGATTGTGCTTCCTTATGCAGAAAAAGAATTTCTGACATAAGAAGGAAAACAATTACCTCGTATGGGGATTTATACATTTTATAAATACAAGGGCTTTGCCACTGATGAGTAATGAATTAAACCCTGGTTTGTGACAACATACTACCATTCACCACAGTGAATTCTATACTGTATATGCAGTATAAACACCTAGAAGTGTTACTGCTCCTAAGAGGGACTATGTAGCCATATGAAAAACCATGTGTCAATTGTGTAAGTAATCTGAAACTCATAGCTATAAAACCTTTGTACCTCCACTGAGCATTTTTTTCCTACATTTATATTTTATACAAGGAATGATGTGCTACATAATTTCATACTGTGGTTAGTATTTTCTAAGTATTCCTTATAAAACATGTTAATATATAGTACAGTATTAAACTAATGCAATTAAATTGTAACTATCAGACTAAAAAAGAAAAATAATCAAATTATCTTCAGTGCCTCAGTCAAATTTGTGTTTTTCCCCTATACTATTTATGATCCAGACAGAAATAGCACCATTAATATTAAAGAAAACAATTTATTTGCATGCTCAGTGAAACTGGAGTATTGCTGTGCTGGAAACTATTATTCAACAAGGCACCGACAACCTTATCTTTTATGCTCTCTACTAGATGTATGCAGATGAAACTCAGATATCATCATCTGAAAGAACAATTTTAATTAAAATCTGCATTCATGAAGGTTTCAGCTGAGCTCAGACTACTCCACTGTAATATTTGAAATGCAAACACACATAGTATAAAGCCAAGCCGTAAGCTAGCTTTGTGTTATGCAAAGTATCCTAAGAACTATTAGTGCCTCAAAAAAAAAAAAAAAATCACACTTCTTTCAACACAAGATATACTTGTTGTACTATGAATATGCTGGTTAAAATTTTAAACAGGATAACATAATTAGCTGTGGTCTAAACTAGGACCTTATTTCAAACTAACCCCTCCAAGGTTGAATTTATAAGCGGAGCGGCCACACAACCAAGCCTGTTATTTCAAAATAACAGGCCACAGAATTCGAACTCTGTACTCCTGCTTTCTTTGGGGAATAATGCTAATTCCAAAATAGTAATTTTGAAATAACAGTAGCATGGATGCTCTGGTGCTGCTAATTCAAACTAATTGGCCTCCAGAGGCCTCTCACAGCTGCGGCTCTGACCGCTCTGGCCACACCTACAGTCTCCACTGCTCTCCTTCTCCTGCAAAAAACTCTAAAAGTCCTGGGAAGAGGAGAAGGGTTTGTCCCATGTGGCCAGCTTCACAAGCCCTATGTGAGGAAGCACCACAAGGAGACATCAATGACCCCAATGCTCCCTCAGACCCTCTGATGGCTGCCCACACTTCTGCTCCCACAGCCTCCACTGCCCAGGGATGCAGAAGAGCTCCGGCCTGGACTGGTGAAGAGATCCTGCACCTCTTCGAGGTGTGGGGAAAGAGTCCAACCTCCAGGAACTCTGCACCAAGAAGTGCAATGCCAACATCTACAGCAGGATCGCCATCAGCCTGGCCAAGAAAGGGCACAGCAGGACCCTCAAACAGAGCGGACACTCTGAAGTGGCACCACACACCTGCCACTTTGAGCTGCTGGATGCCATCCTGCATCCAGGGGGCCAGTCACCTCCCCCACTGTCATTAGAGTCCAGCCAAGACACGCCTGGCATCAGCCTGCAGGAGGGTGGGGTGGCAGAGGATGACAATGACAATGTGGAGGAGAAGAGGCCAGCCAGGGGACCATGTCTGAGAGTCAGGACATGCTCCTGACCTTGGAGTCAGTTCCCCCCTCCCAGGGCATCTCCCAGGCTTCCAACAACCCCGGGGAGGGCACTTCTGGGGAGTTCTCTAACTTTCTCTATCTACAAGGCAACAAGCTGCAAGTGTCTGCACACTCCTCCCTCAGCCTATTTGGCCGGGGTAGGAGCAGGAGGTCGCACAACAGCTTGTTCACCTGTCTGCACATGGAGTGCCAGCCCAGAGCACTCAACTCAATGATGCTATCACACAGGACCCACTAGCGAGGCCGGCCTTACTCCAGCCTCTCTGGTGGGACTCCTTCCCACAACAAGCCACCACTAAGTTGTCTGGGGTCATGGAACCACACAGCAGTGCTACGCATGGTCCAGGGCCATGCCCGCACTCAGCATTCACTCCCGATCAAGCATGGCGATATGGAGAACATGGATATCATGCATGGGGAACCTGCCGGGAGGAGAAAGAGGAGGAGAACCCATTAGCACTCTCTCTCGCAAGCATTGTCTGCTGCTCACACACACCTCCCTCCACCACCCACCCACCCACCCCCCATCAGTGGGCAGGGATAGATGTTCTCTCTCTGGGGGATGCTGCCAGTGCTAGACCTGGCGTGTGCAGGCCACAGAAGGAAGCCAAGCCATGCAGTCCCCCCCCGCTCCCACCCACAGGCTCCTGGTCTGGCTGGCACCTTCCCATGCCAGCTTGCTCCCAGGCTGTGGGTGTTGCGATGTTCCCGTGGGATGTCTGTGCCTCTGCTGGAAAGTGCCCACTTTCTAGGAAACACATGGCCTTGCTCAAAACCCATCATCATCTGAACTGAGACGTTCGGTGTTGGCTCAGAGATTAGGGCTAGGCTTCATACACAGTGTCTCCTGTGGAACTGCCCTTGTCACTTTTCACAGCTAGGCCAGCTGTGAGTTTGGCGTGTCCCCCACCTCCCACTCCATCTACCCAACTGAGCGGGATCCATAGCTGGCAACACACCATGAGGAGCTCATGAGGGAGCAGGTGGTCTGCCTGCAGTCCCTCATCCACGGACTCAAAGGAGAGCACCAGGAATGGGCCACTGACTGGGAGGAGCACCAGGCTGCCTGGGAGGACAGAAAGGCCACCTGGGAATAGCTGGTGTCGAATGTTTACCACCCTCACCTTGGTGATGGAGCACATGGCATCGTGCATAGAGCAGGCCACCAGCCACTTCCCCGCCTGCCTGATGCTTCCCCTCCAAGAGTTCCTAGGGGCTGCCGGGGCCCTGGAACAGAGTGGGAGGGGCAGAGCTTGGGAGGCAGAGACTGAGACAGATCTGAAGGAAGGCTTCATAGATGAGTTTGCCACAGTTCCATATGCTATGGAATATTCTGATGGTACCTGTGACAGGTCATCTGCCCTGCACTGGCCCTTTAAGGGCAAAATATCCAACCCTGAGTGAGGGCTGAGAGTGAAGCCCCAGCTGAGGCAGATATTGCTAACTAGGGCCCAGTTGGGGCTTTGTAAAGAAGGGCTTCTGGAGGGAGAGAGGAGGACTTGCTCTTGCTGGAGAGCAGGAGGGACCTGGCTGCCTGGGAAGCGGGAGGTTTCCTGGATGTAGAGCAGGGCTGGAGAAAGGCAGGCAGAGCTGAGAAATCTCTGGCCAGGCAAGCTCCCAGGCTGCAGGGCCTGAAGCAAGGCCTGAGGCTACTAGGGCAGCAGAGAGGCAGCCAGGGTAAGCCAAGGCAGCAGGTCCACACCCCCTTGCCAAAGATGAGTGGCCATTACAGACTGCAATTTGCCCGAGGCAGGGGCTAGATGAAGACTGGAAGTGGGTCACTGAGGCAAGGAGGGTATAGGGGAACTAGGTGTTCCCTGGGAGGGCCCTAGAGTGCAGACACTGATAAACACCTCCTCCACCCCCAGAAGGGGGACAAGAGACACTAAAGTGGACACTGTTGGAGGGCAGTGTCCTGAAGAGGACGCCACAGTCTGAGTGAGACGCAGGTCCGGAAGGGAGTGTGTGGAGTGAGGACACGGGGAGAGGAAGGTACCCTGTGACTATGTGAGCTAATTCCCAAGGCTACCGGTACGAGGCACCATGGCGGTGAGTCCGCCCCTGAACAAAAACTGCAAATTGACTTTGTATTTCTAGTTCAGGCAGTTTAACCAACATGCCCACAGCTTGGAGAATATAGTTGGTATACAAATGGTCACAAAAGGAGCTGCAACTAGCTTTGCAGAACTTGCTGAACTGGGCTTCAGAATAGTACGCCAGCCTCTACAGAGTTGTGAGAGCGGCAAAAGAGTATGCATTGATCAAAGGTGCTATGATGTCAAAGAATCAGTTAAAGCTTTTGAGGATGCACAGAAATCCTCCCAAAGTAAATGAAGTCAGAAATCTATGGCTCCCAAATGCCCACCCTAAAACAGAGTACATTCATTTGAAATCCTAAGAATAAAGCACACCTGGTAAATTTGTCAGACTCATGATGTGTTATAGCAGAAACTTTACTTGTCGCTGCTCCAAAAATGGTTACTGCAGATAGATTCAAGGATGGCCTCATTGTTCCCAGGGTCACTTCAAATGGAGTTGTAGGCCAAAGAATATCTATTCTCATTGCATGAAGTAGACTCTCAGCCTCAGTGTCATGTTGCACGTGCTTCACAAAAATACCCTTGTGTAGTGGGTATGGTCTCCTGACGCTGATGTTGCAGTTCTCTGTGTATTTTTTTATTCACAAGTAAGCAGCTCAAAACTTTTGGTTTCATACTGGTATAGAAGATAAAGGCCAAGTTTATACCCACCCACAAAATAGCAGCTGAACTTGGCCAGTCTCTACACAGAATGTTTCCAACAGTACACATGCTGACTGGGTATAATTCAAGCAGAAGTCTGGCAGAAGTTGGCAGACAAATTATGGAAGCTTGTTGGTAGGTAGGCGGGGGACAAAAACCACAAATTTAGAAGCCTTCCTAATTTTGGCGCTACAATAGATATACTTCCTTCACCATTCGCACTACAGTAGATATACTTCCTTCACAAGTTCCTTCAGTAGAACTTGTAGCAGTCCTTTATGACCTAACAGCTAATCCCATGGATGTAAATCGTGCACAATGTAAGCTTTTCTGTTGCAATCAGGCCCAGAACAAGCCCTTCTTTCAACTTACCAAGTGTGCAAGGTACCAAACCCCGATTTGGAACATGGCATGGAGGCTCAGCTTAACATCCCTTCCCCATTTGGAAACAGGCAACATAACAAGGATGGACACATTTCTCCAACACTGACACAGATACCAAAGCATTCATGGAACTCATTACTTGAGCTTTCTATACGCCATATATGAGCTCAGCTACAGTTGCTCAAGCCAGAGCATGGTGTGCACACAGGTTTACTCATGGTAACGACTGTTATACACATGAAAGTTGCCCATGTGGATACAGATGAATCTGAGATTGCAGTGGCTCAGACACAGATATGTTGCATATGGCAAATATATTGACAAAGGATAGACACACACACACACACACACACACACACACACACAGAGAGAGAGAGAGAGAGAGCGAGCATTGCTCAGGTACTTAACACCTTTTGTTTTTCCTTCATTTTAATCATTGTTCTGGGGTGAGGCTGGGGATGAGGGGTTCAGTATGCAGACAGCTCTGCAGAGAGAGGACTACCCCAGCCCCTTCTCACCCCAGCAGTTTGAGGCCAGGTGAGAAGCACCTGTCCATGGCTACTACAGCTCCAGTGAGCAAAGCCAGGAGAGGGGTTCCTGTCCCCCAGTTGGGATACGTCCAGGTTCATCTGCCCCTGAACTCCCCAGATAGATTGAAGAATGGAGTAAGCTGTGCACTTTCCCCTCACTCTCCCCACCGAAGGGGAACAGTCAGCAATGGTCCCATACAAATTGGGAGAGGGGCACTATAATCCCCCCACCCTCCCTAAATGATGCCTGGGAAAGTGGGAGGCATGCCCCAAGCCAGCACCTGCCTGTTTCTGTTGCTTTTCTGTATGATTGTGTGTGTCCCCATATGCATGGGGGGCGGGAGCTTCAGCCCCTACCTCTGTACAACCAAACCCTTACCTTGGTTTGAAAGTTACAAGAGGAGGCTGGATATCAAATGTGGTGGTCCTAGTTACTATTTAGGAGGAGTTCTTGAACTAACAGATTCACTTGCACACAAACTCTCTCAGACAACCTGCCATGATCTACTATATATTAGTGCTTTGTTAGCACCGTGCTGTTCAATAGTATACCTAGCTTCTATTATAATGAATGTTTAAAACTTGTATCAATAAATATCCTACGTATTTATCACTAGGAAACATGAGGCCAACTTTCTTTAAATCAACAAACCCTAATAATGCGGCAAAGAAAACTTTTGTGGGACTAAGATTTGTTTCTGCCTTATATAATTTGTTGAAATCCCATTTAATTGGCACTTTTTTCTTAAAATCTTGTCTTCAACACTTCAGAACATTTTTGTGGCCTTTTCACTTGTGCAAAAGGTGTTTTGACATGGGTACAAAAACCTGGCATTGGCATACTTTACATTACTGTATGTGTCCTAGTACTTAAGGGACACTTCTATCAAAATAACCTAGTTGTTGGTTCCTGTATTGAGGAGAGGGCATGTAGTGTCAACAGCAATGTTCAGATGGGCCCCCAAACTATTGCATCTAGATATTCCCATTGCCTTACATGTTATTGTCCATGAATGTGAATTGACTCACTTCTTGTATTCCTTCCCCTTCTAATGTAACGCTTGAGCTGGGTATTAAGGTTCTAAGTAAGACTTGGTTTTTTTCCATAACTGATTATAACCAGTTCTTTTTGTGATGCTGGACAGTCTTTTCAGTCTTCGCTTACAGGTATGACCTTTTACTACTATTCTTTTAAATCTATATATAAAGAACTTTTTTGGCTGAATGCTTTCCAGCTGATTAATCTCATTTCAAAAAATACACAACCTTAGAGAGTCACTTCACAAGACTGCTTTAAACATGCTTGGTTTTGCTTTAACCGTACTTGTTTTTGCTATTCCTTTGTTAGGAGCCAGTTTGGTTTTGTACATTTTGTGTTCCAGAAACTGATTCTTTGTCTGTGTTCACTGTAGCATCTCTTTTCAAATTGTATTTTAAATGTGTTTCACTTTAATATTTTGTGATCATTTGCCTAATTGCTCTTTTGGTTCAGTTTCATAGAGGCCATAGGAGAAGGATAGTTTCACTGCAAGTACGGGGCCTAAACCTTACTCAGACAAAACTACCACGAATGTCAGTGAGATTTTTGCCTAAGATCTGCGCACACATACACAATCTCCCCCTTCCCCCGCCTCCCCCAAATTAAACACTTTAATTGGATTTACTCTAAGGAGCCAAGAACATACATCTGAGGGGTAAAATTGTCCCATCTGCAGACTGAGGACCTGATTTGGATATGGGAGGCTTCCCATTTGCTTCAATGGGCACAAGGATGGGTTCCCATAAATGTAAACCTGTTACAATCAACCACATTCCCCTGCAGGTTAAATATTCCAAGTTTCCTTCCATGGTCTAATGATTCATGTTACCTATTCCTAATATATATTAGGCAGATAGTAAACAAATGCCCATCTTCCTTTGAACTTCATTTATTTTCTCACGTTATCAGCACTGCTTTAGAGAAAGCATGCACATTCTCTCCCATAGTTAATTCCAGGAAAAATCATTTGAGGAGGAAACAAATAAAGAGTTATAATTACCAAAGACAGTTCTAGCTGGAACAGATTCTTTATTTATCCAAAATGACACTTGCGAGAGGATCACAGTCATAATGCATGGGATATATGTCTGAATCATAAAATAACCCATTTTCCGTCTGAGGTGGAAGTAGACTGTCATAACAACATATTCACCTAAAAAATAAAGCAAAAGACAAGTATGCTTCTGAACCCGCATGCAATTTTTCTGTTGCAGAATAATCATGTTTCTGACAGCCAACCAGAAATATATATGAAAACATTATCTTCAGAGCTTAGCAACACAAGTTGCTTAGGAGACATGAAGGAAAGAAAGTGTGATATTACTTTCCCTGTTTGATATCTCCTTACAATGTCATTCTGGAGACTTCATATATAAAAGACTATAAATTAATAGGCAATGTTAGATTGCCCTTTATGGTTTAAGTGCTATTTAAGAGCTCTTTTGGCATCTCAGGAAGAAAATACTATCTCCACAGCTGTGACATTTGTAAAAATCCATTTCACTGTACATAGGCACCATAATATCTAGGTATTACCTTAGGATACATAGGAGTTTATAGGGAAACTTGTAATTGTTTCAGAAGGTGTTTCCATCCTAGTACTGCTGTCATAATTAAACAGTGAAATGAATACATTGTGTTTACATAATGCCTTTATCGTTCTTTACTAGTATTAGTTAAATTATGAAGTGGACGTTATTAGAAGTGTGAGAAAATATTCAGAATGAAATGCGAATAGTGGGTCTTATCCAACTGCCACGGAAGTCAATAGGAATCTTTCCATTTGGATCAGACCCACTCTGAGCTAACATGGTGTGCTTCAGAACTGCAGGATTTGGAAAGCAAATTGACTGGAGAAAAACTTAAAATAAATCATTATTGTAAATTTTATCTATAGTACACACTGTACAACAGTGTGATTCAACACTGCTGTACAGTACAGAGGGTTTAGGAGGTGGTCTAGGGGCAAGTAGTTGGGGTGGGAAGAAGGGGTGTGTGCCAGAAGCAAGCTCTGGCTGGGAGGTGCTTACGCAGGTGGCTCCCAGACAGAAGCCTTGCAGGAACCTGAGCTGCAGTGGCAAGCTGCTCCACATGGCTCTGCTCCGGGCAGGCGGGGGGCGCGAGAGGGAGGGAGGGAGGAAAACTTCATTGGCTGCCCCTGCCTCCAGCAAAAATTTCTCAGCTCCTTTTGGCCAGAAACTGGCCAATGGAAGCTGAGAGATTTTGCTATGGCGGTGGGACACAGTACAAAGCCTCATTCCTCGCTCCCCCAGCATAGATCAGCCATATTTAAAATGGTGGCAGCTACACTCTGCTCCCAGCGAGGCAGCCACAGGCCGGATCTGGTGACTTGGTGAGCCAAATGCAGCCCGCTAGCTGCCTCTTGCCCACCCCTCTCAAAATGTCAAAAATAAGAGACTGAATTAGATGGACCTGATCTGAACCAGCATGGCAATGCCTGTGTTCCTATGCCTACAGGCCCTACTTTGATAGATATTATTTTGGGCAATTCTGTGGGTTGTGTTATTCAGGAGTTCAGATTAGATGATCACAACGGACCCTTCTGTCCTTGGAATCTGCAATAGGGAAAAGATACTTCACACCAGACTAAGAAGTACAGAGATAGGCCAGTTTGGAGCAAAGCTCCCTAGGAGCAGGTGAACTTGAAATCTACAAGGCTATTTCAGTGTGTCATGACTACTCACAGGAGGAAAAAAAAGTTTGCAAAAATAGGTCCCAAGACTTTCCTAGATCCTGCAGAGATCAGGGAAGGCTTCTGTGCCACTCTACCCCCAGTATAGGGCGATACACAATCTTTTCATTCTAATCAGTGGAAATTCCTCTCAAAAAAAAAAAAAAAAAAAAAAAAAAAACCACCCAACAATTTAACCGAAGGATTTCTATTGTAGTAGTAGAGTTCTTCCAATAGTCAACTCTCATACAGACGTAACAGTGTCATGAAAATTCAAAGCCTTCTGCTAGGTACTACAGTATTAATGAATGATAATGGTATCACAGCTGGCCCCTGCAAACGCATAAATTGAAATCAAGAGTTTGATTACAGGGAAAGGAACACAAATGGTCTAGTACAGACTAGATGGCTTTGAAGTCCATTCCTTGCCATGGGTGAAATCCTTGTCTTGTGAATTCTATGGCACAAAATTCCCATTGACTTCAGTGGGGGACAAGATTTTACTCAGAAGAACAGCCATACTGGGTCAGACCAAAAGTCCATCTAGCCCAGTAACTGTCTGCTGACAGCAGCCAATACCAGATGCCCCAGAGGGAGGGAACACAACAGGTAATCCTCACGTGATCCCTCTCCTGTCACCCATTCGCAGACAAATAGAGGCTAGGGACACCATTCCTACCCATCCTGGCTAATAGCCATTGATTGACCTGACCTCCATGAATCTATCTAGCTCTTTTTTGAAGCCTGTTTAAGTCCTAGTCTTCACCACATCCTCTGGCAAGGAGTTCCACAGACTGACTATGTGATGAGTGAAGAAAAACTTACTTGTTTTAAACCTACTGCTTATTAATTTCATTTGGTGACCCCTAGTTCTTATGTTGTGGGAATAAGTCAATAACTTTTCCTTATTCACTTTTTCCACACCAGTCATCATATCCCCCCTTAGTCTCCTCTTCTCTTAGCTGAAAAGTCCAAGTCTTTTTGACCCGTTCCAAAGTCCTAATAATTTTTGTTGCCCTTTTCTGAACCTTTTCCAATGCCAATTTATCTTTTTTGAGATGAGGCGACCACATCTGTACAACCATACATCTATGCAGTATTCAAGATTACTCCATTCAGTATACTAGCTCAGAGATGAAGACAAACTAACGCAAGAAGCTTAGACTTCAAAAGGTTTCCAGAAACTGCTTTTTGGGGAGTGGAAGGGATGTGATCTGGTTTGTCTTGTTATTTTATGGATAATCAACAACATCTTGTGCTAATATTATCCAGAGATATTAAGAAAATATTGCTTTATCTTGAAATAAGGTTAGAGATGTCTAATACAATCTGTTGTTTAATTTTGTCTATATCTTGTCTTGGCATTTCATTTTATAGTAAACATCCAGGATTCAGTAATATAGTTTTGTAACAAGTCAACAACAGATAGCTAAGCAGTGAGATTTCACTTATCGGGGGGTACTTTGTTATTGTTACTTACCTTGGAAATTTTAGTAGCACAAACAGCAGCAGCAGATTCTGCTGTGATTTACACTGTTAATCTGAGCATAGTTCTGATTACTTTAACATATTCTGCATGTTGTATTGCTATTCTGAATTGTTTGCATTGATGAACAAAAGACTATTTTCCCCATATAACACAGAACACCAAGAAAGTACTTTTACTGCTAGACTTCAAGGCCTCCTATAGCCTTAGAGACATAGCTCCTGACTCTACAGATTACATTTTTAAGCAATCATTACACACATCCAGCATATCTGAACACGTCATACTTGCTTTCTGAAGGGACTTTGAATGCTACTCCACCACAGTGAATCTGAAAGTTTTCAAAAACCCTGAGCTCTGATTTAAATGTGTATATGCAGAATATGACATAATCTTTGTAATACTTTGTAGAAAAGGCTAGGACAATAATTACATTGTTAATTTTGTATCTCAAATTGATTGATTGATGAGATATTTACCTGTAATTGATTTAACAGTTTCAGTGGATACCGTATGCCCCAGCAGGTCATATTGAACTAAACTGGAGGACTCTTCAGGAACTTCCACAGATTGCTCAGGTCCTTTTGTCCAGGTGTAAATCATTTCACTCTTTGGATATGCATCTAAAAACAACATATTGTTAGCATGAAGAATGGAACAATGTATGGAACCACCCATGAACTTCAATGGAACTTCTACATGCAGGACACTGTCAGGATCAAACTCCTAATTTGAGGTTAAATGTCATTTTAAAAATGTTTGGTAAGGGCACTGATCAAGGCATGGAAAGTTTAATTATGTACACCAAAGGTAACTCTACACTGCATGATAAACCCAGGTCTGTGAGACCCACCCTTATGGATTCAGTGTTTCCAAGCCTACTCTTGAGGAACCATGGTGCTTTGTAAACCTGAGTTTACAATTGCTAGATCCAGGTCTCACAGTTGTGCTAATGCACTCATACGGCACTGCACAGACTTTCTGACTCTCAGCTGACACTAGAACTGTGTCCAAACTGCAAAATAATAGTCTTGGACTGAGTCTCAGTCAGTACATCTACCCGGCCTGCAGAAGCAAAACTCCTAGCCTGGGTCCACAGATGTGGACTAGCAAGGTTTGCCCTCACACTGTAAAAATAGCAGTGTGACACCACCCTCAATTTGTAGCTTGGGCTCTGATGCCCACAACTTCAGAACCCAAGCTCCAGTCCTAGCCACACCTTCAAAGCTATTTTTAGAGTGCTAATGGGAGCCCCAATTACTGAAGCCTGTCAATCCAGGCTGGGAGTGTAGGTTGTGAGGACTGTGTAAACCAGGGCTACCCAACTTTGTAAGCCCCAAGGCCACAATGATACTCACAGCACCCGCCGAAGATCACAACTTAAGTGTGGTTGCATATGCTGACGGGCATGAATACAAAGATTAAGGCAAGACTATACAACACGGAGGCCCTATATAAGTCAGTTCTGCTGATATTAATAAAATGCAATATTTACCTGATTTCCACCCATATGACAGCACTTTTAATGAGCAATGACAGTCCAGGAATTTAACTACTAAAATGCATATCAACAGAAGACAATTATATTGACTCGCCATTGTGCTGTGTGTTCCCAGTGGAGGCCATGTTCAAAGGATCCCACCAATGGGCCACGTGTTGAGCTCTGCATAAACCCAAACCACACAGTGGGATGCAAACAATTGGGCCGCATGTTGACTAGCCCTGGTGTAAATATAGTGGGACTCAAACTTAGATCCACCCCCTGCCATTTGGGTCCTAGGCCCTGCTCCTGAATGCTTGCTGACCTGAGTCTGCGAGAGATCTGCGTGTGGACAATCGAGGGATTTTGGTTCAAAACTAAATCTGAGCCCAGGTTTAAAAATTCAGTGTAGACACATGCAGGTGGATACATTGGAGAGGCCAGGGACACTTATTTTAACACTTTTGCCAAGCTCAGGAATTTTCAAAATATTTGCCAAAATCTGAAGGCCTGTAAACAATTCCCAATACCCAAAATATACCCCCATGAAATAGTCAAATAATATGAAATGAACTGTTAATGCCTAACATGTAATTTACATAGCCAAAACTCATGTTAATGCCAAATCCAACTCTCCTTTTACATGTGAAATGACCTTTTTACCATTTCATTGAACATAGGGCCAGATACTCCAGTCTGCCAAGTGCAATTTTCACGGCACATATTTAATCTGGCCAGTGATCCCCTGAAGAATTCTTCCTGTATAGGGGGAATCTCTGATATTTTATAGTTCTTGGAATAATCACCTCTTATTCCAGCTGCCATCCATCAGGAAAAATAAGGAATTTCAGGGCAGGTGGTACAGCCAACTCCTATGCTTGATTTTCCACTAGTGTAAGTGGAATTTATGCCCAGTGACAGAAGTTAAAGTTACATGTCCTATTGCTCTAGCTTCCTCTGGAAGTGGGCTTCCAGGACACAAGGAGCTGCAGCAAACTCTCTGCAGCCATACCTATGTACAGTATCTGACTGCAGCACAGGACATGCTAGGGGTTCGATGAGGGACTGGTTAGATTGTAACATGCCCCACTGGTCCCCAGGCTGCTCAAAAGTGCTCTGAAGACACGAGAAAGAAATGGGGAGCCATGATTGCCTCCTCCCCATATGCAAGATGGAGGCAATAAAGAATCTAGCCCAATAAGCTACCACTAGAGAATATTTAAAAAATTAGGAGCTATCTGTAAGATCTGATTTCTGAAAGCTTTACTTTTTATGTCAGACACTTGGGCCAGGTCTACACTAGGCCTGGAAGGTCGGCGTAAGGTACACAGCTCCAGCTATGTAGACTACGTACCTGAAGTCAGTTTACCCTAAGTTGAGCTTGGCGATGTCCACACAGTGGGAGGCCAACGGAAGCAAATCTCCCATCAGTTTTCCTTACTTCTCATGACTGTGAGAAATATAGACACCAGCTGGAGCTGCCCTCATAATTTTATTTACAGGTCTATACTAGACCCACTAAATAGAACACCAGAAGATCGAACTCTGGAGCATGGATCCGCCGGTAACTATAGACGTGGCCTAAGGGTCTGAGCCAAAGTCAGCTAGAGTCAATGGAAAGTTTTCCATAGACTTCAGTGAATAATAGATCAGACCCTGAAATATCCTTGTAGTTGGAGAGGTGGAGCTTAATTTAATATCTGAATTTGTGCCCCTTTGTTAATTTGCTGCCCTGATAGCACTATGGGTTTGATTCATTGCTCCTTATATAAACAAAACTCATACTGAAGTCAATGAGATTTTTCTATGCATAAAGCTTGTGGCTCATGTCTAGGATTCAGAAACCTCAGTTATGGTACAAATAATTTTTTACAATCCACATCTGTTTTAATACTAGAGCTACAATAAATTCATAATTGTAACTTACAACTTCCAAATTTGAGAGGACAAGCATGACCATCCATTGGAAAATCCACTAATCTCATGGGACATTCTGCACTTATGGTAAGCCTATAATGAAAAAAAATTAATATGCTTTGGTTTAGGTTTTGTCTGTGCAGTGTAACTTTCTTTACAGTAACTGAAAGAGGACAAATAAACTGAATACCTCATTGTGTATAATATGGTGCCATTTCTCATTATTCTAAAGAGTTTATTTGGGGCTGTCATATTATGTGAGACAGATTTTTTCCCATTCCTGAAAAAAGTGTCAGGTGTCCACACTTTTGAAACCATCATATTGTTAAGTCTTAAAATTTCAATGGGACCATCATATTTTAATCTTTTGTCCACCCATGTCTGACGAAAGAAGACATCCATTGTGTATTCCTATAATAAATTGTAGAAAAACAGAATATTACACTTTTATGTGTACAACTCTTGTAAAAAATCCCTTAAGAGCAAACAAATGAGTGGTGATGTAAATGTTGCTAAGTCACCTACAAAATATATTTCCACCAATTAAAATGAATTGTGCACTTCTTAATTTCCCATGTTAGTCATATAAATAAATTGCTATACATATTTAATCATTCAAGAATAATTACTATAATCTAATAAAATTGCAGGAAGCAAACAATTACGTTTGTACTCTAGCATATAACTGGAAACAAGATGACTAATGTGATAACAAGTGTCAGTGGATTGCAGAAAGATATACTGTACATGCATATGTTGTTGGGGGGTTTTTAATACAGTTGGACACATTAAAATTATAAGGACACATGATTTCTTATTCCTCTCAAGTTCACCAAAAAACATACAAGGAAATAGATATCTAATTTAAATTGAAAAAGCAGGTGGTTTATTAAAAAAGGATCAATTGTTCTTTTGTCACATCTACAAAAAAGGGTATATAAAACAAACCCTAGTTCTGCAAACATTTAGGCCGTGATTACACTAGGAGATTTAGAATTTACTAAAATCAGCTTCTGGGCACCTGATATTACAAATTTGAAGTTCTGTGTCTTCACTACGGGGAAGAATCAAATACAGTTGGAGGCAGTCTCCGTTAACATGGACACGCTTGTGATGGGCTACGGTTACAGAAGACCCCTTGGGGGTGCTTCCCAGAGTACTGACAAAGCCACTGATACTCGCCTCTTTGCTCTCTGGGGCTTCTCACCACCCTGTCCTGCTGGGCCAAGTTTCCCTCAGTGAAGGAACAGAGCTGAGATCAATCCCCCACCTCTCAGAGGAGCAATATTGACACAAACTCTTCAAGTCCAAGGAAAAAGCAATTTTGGGCCCAGCTTTCAGGAAAACCACTCCCCAAATGGGATCAGAACCCCAAATAAATTATTTAGGTAAGCCTCCTTCAACAATGAAAGGAGGATGTACGTGCTGATTGCTTCCCCAGGTATTTACACTGGGCTTAGTAAATAAAAGTGATTTTATCATCAAGTATAAGCAATAGGATTTAAGTGGGTGCAAGTGAAAACAGGCAGAGCAAAGGGACTCTGAGCCCCAGGAAGCACTCTGGGGAGCTGCGGGAGGACTCCTGGAGGCCAATTTGTTCAAGTTAGTGGCACCGGAGCATCCACAGTAACGTTATTTTGGACTTACAAGTTTGGGAATAGCATTTTATCTCATGAAAAGCAGGACTACAAAGTTCAAATTCCATGGCCCCTTATTCTGGAGTAATGGGCTTGGTAGCATGGATGCATTGCTTACAAATTCAACCTGGGTGGGCTAATTTCAGACTCAAGTCTTAGTGTAGGCCAGGCCTAAGGTTTCAACTTTAAGCACTTAGGGTAGTACCACTGACTTCTATGGGACTACTCATATGCTTAAAATAAAACATGTGCATAAATATTTGCATTGATTAGGGCCATGAATATGTAATAAGAACACATGCCTAAATGAACGTATGAAGACATGAATGGGTACATGGGTATTTTTAATCTGGGATATCAAGGCATTTGCACAAAATTAGTTTAACAGTGAAAGGCACTATTCCCTCAGCTGTAAGGTACCTGCAGTTTTGTGCTAAAACATCTTAAAATTATTGTGATCTGATTTCTTTCTGGCAATTTTCCAAGAAACATATGAAATATAAAACCGCCTCATTAGATCCAACAAACCCTTCCTCACATGGGTAATCAACCAGTGGACCTCTTCACAGCCAATGAAACACTGTTATTGTTACTAGTGACTATTCAGATGAGGAAAGTTTTGTAAGACTGGGCTCCTAATTTTATTGTCGGAGGGAGATAGCTTGGCTTGGGGAACTTATTTTGCATATAGACGGAGTATTTCATGGTCTTTCACTGCCTTTGTCCTTTCTCTCCTTCCCCTTCCGCCTTGTGTTCATTCTCACTCCTGCTACATAGTACCAAATTCAGTTTATGGTTATACAGTTCTGCATAATACCTAATGTTATGTCATTGAGCACAGTAAGACCGCTTGCTTCTGTAAAAAGTACTCAAAGTGAGTAATGGTTACAGAATTGAGCCTTAAGCCTCACACACCTTGGGGCAGAGATTTGCCAATTCTAGTTGCCTATAAAGTGCCAAGCATACCCATAGTGCTGTATAATTGAATGAGCTGAGCTAATAATTCACAATTAATTTAGTTGACAAATACTTAATTATCACAGAATAAAGACTGTATCTCAAATGTATTCATTACTCAGATTTACTTGGGACCAAATTCTGATATCCTTACTCATGCTGAATAGCACTTTAATGTACAAATGCAATCACTGAATGAGCAAGGTCCTATTCAGAAGCTGTAAGGCTATCAGAATCTGACCCTTGAAGAATCTTGTCTAAACTTCATTCCAAGACTTAAATGTAGCTACATAATTTGAGTTATGGTGCTTAACCACATAAATCACATGACATTTTCCCCCCGTTTCGCCCTTATTAAGGGTAGAACTTGCACCACACAAATCAATAGGACTTATTCTGGATCAGGCCTTGAATGTGCCTGAAAGGCTTCCACACTCAAATGTGTGTGTGCATTTAACATCTGTCTTTGGTGACTGCTCGTGCACGCCACTTTGACATTTTCTTTTGGCAAACATGTTTTCTGGCAAGATTCTTTCACTTGAATGTTTAGTGAAAGTGAGGCCAAGAGGGGTATGAAGATGGATGACTAATTCATTTGAAGTGAAAATGTCAACAAATATTTAGGGAATAATGCCATTATTTACCCATTAATAATAAATACTAATCAACTGGTGAGGCAGAGAAAGGCAAGCTCCAGAGGGGAAAGCATCTCCGTGATCTCAGAGAAACCATCTGCTCTCCATACAGTGCTCTCAGATACCTCAGTGGGCCCAAGTTGACTCCAACAGTAGTATAAATTAATTCATGTCAATTCTTTACATCAGTCTAAAAAACAGTCTGAGTGAGATCAGAATCAGGCCTGCCCTATCTAATTATAGCCTACAAATTAAGCTCTTGGTAATCTTTCGTACTTTGTACTGTACTGTCAATCATGCAAAGTCATATGAATTAAGCATGCATTCCTTCCTGCAGTTAATGGTTTATCAGCACCAGAAAGTGGTATTTTAATTCCAGAAGTACATACCATTTCTACATCAGAAACAGGTCCAAAACTGGTGACATATATATCTGTTTTGACTTCAGTAACCGGACCTAACATATAAAAAGGAAGTGAGCAAGACATTTTGCAGGTTAACATGTCTCAAAAAGGATCTCAGAACATATACCACATTTTATGCCATAGTCACACTGAAGGGTCTGTGGATTAATCAGAGGAAAATGCATAGACAGCATGTTCTCAGAAGCAGACCTACTGTAATTTTCCAGGGTTGCATGGCATTAATTATCAGAGTATTAGCTTCGCTTGTATAAGTAAAGCATATATGTTTAAAATGCTAATTCCCATTCAGAAAATACTTTGACTCACTGGAGAAGACGACAGGTGCCCCAGCAGAAAAATCTTAAGAAAATTAGTATTTTAAACAATTAGGGGATTCATTCAGCAAAGTCTTATTACAAAGACCCAATTACTTACTATTTAACATGCATGTGTCTAATTAAAATTAATGGAACTACAAATACTATACGCAGTATGCTACCTTTGACCCATTCTTGCAAATTCCATTGATATTAATACAATGTTCATGAAAGTTATACTGAATACTTATGTCCAGTCTATTGAAAGGTATAGGACATGGGAAGTGACAGTTCACTGCAAAGCTTCTCCACCTAAACCCATCATTGTACTTTGCCATTCTAAAGAGAAATTACCTCTAGCAGAAGGTACTGTAATTCCAGCAACCAATAAGGGTCTGATCTAACTACCATTAAAGTAAATGGAAAGACTTCTGCAGATTTTAATGGGTGTTGGATCTGTCCCTACTGTGAAAGTTAAGAAGTTGCCACATAGTACTAATTATATGGGTGTTTTATGAAGTGGATACTAGCCCAATGTGCAAGTTTAAATTGCTAATCAACTCATATCATATATGCTGTCAAACAGCCATTATATGGTAACAGCTTTGGGATATTTGAACTGGTAACCTAGAGGTGAAAGGATTCACAGTTTCCAGTCTCCTGAGATTACTGATTCTAAAGAAAAAACATTATTTGAGTCTATATTAACTCAGGCTTTTTGCTAGCTTCTACAATTCAATTAGCAGCAAGTGAGAACTTTAAAACTTTATTTCAAAGACAAAGAATGTCTGCCTCTCGTAAAACTGTTGTGTGCACAGATGTCATTTTAAATCACAATGCAGAAATGAAAAGAAAGAAGTAGACAACTTGCAAACAAGTGAACTATTTCTCTCTTCAGCTAAGCACACACATTGCATACTACAAACCAAAAGCAAATTAAAAGTTTGTAAAATTATTCCATTAAACAGCCTGCAAATTTTGTCTTAAGAATAAGTTAGGAGAAAATGCAAGCACTATTCTGTACTAGTCAAGGACATAAGAATATTAGACACCATATTTTAGATTATATAAACCAACTTAATGAGCTAATTCATCTGTCAAGCATCAAGAAACTGGATTTTAACATTCCTCAAACTATTTTACTTCCTCTCTCTTTTCAAAATGTTTTTCCCCCATTTGAATTCACAAATTGCTATAACTTTATAACTGCATCAAAATCAAAGGCTCAAAAATCCACTGGAATGGGTGCTTCTTGCAGGCATTGACTGATTATTTTGGTCTACTAAATAGCGTTACCCATGAGGCTATAAAGTTTACCGTAGGGTATTAAGTGAAATCATTCTTTGGAGTATCCTGAAAAAGAGGATATAAGACAAAGGCTAGAAACTGAATTTAAAAATCTCAAAATTAGGCAACACAGAAGTCTAAATTCAGTACAATATCTTGCCATCTCATGGGACCAGTGTTTGAGTAACTAGCTAGGCCCTCATGTCATAGGCAGGTGGAGGCAAGAAGCACTGCAGAGTAGGGATGTAAAGGTTAACCGATAAGAATGCCCCTTATCGGCATGCTTACCTGGGTAACTGGTTAACTAACAGGGACTGCTCTGGCTGGGCCTGGCCAGAGTCATGGTGTGGCAGGCTCTGCCAGAGCAGCCCCCACCCACCTACGGCAATGGATAGGGAGGTGCTTCAGCCAACAGGCTGGGCTGGAGGAGCCCCCCACTGTGATTAATCGATTAAACACTTCATTTAACCAGTAACCACCTAACCAGGATTTTACATCCCTACTGCAGAGTACAGCTGTGCAACAAGCAGAATTGCCAACATTTCAAAATGTGTTTTCTTCTGAATTTTCCACAAAGAAGTTAGACTTTATACATATAAATTTCTGAAGAAAAGTCATTTTGAAACAGAAAAATCAGTTCCAAAAATATCAAAATGAAACATATGAATCTTAATAAAGGATTCCTTCCCCTTCTTTTTTTACCTCCAAAATGAAGTTTCATCAAAACGGACACATTCCCAAGAGGTTTCTATCTTCACAAAATGGCATTTTCCAATGTAAAAATGATGGATTGGAAAATTATTACATTTACTTCTGCAGTAGAGCTAACTTAAGGCATTACATCCAATATATAAATATCAATGTAAATAAAATAACTTTAATTTTGAGGGGAATGTCATGCTTTGAAACTAAAAAGTGAAATATTAATGGCAGTTTACAGAACTAGCCATAATGAATGTAAGCAATATTCATGTTTTTCCTTAGAATGCTACCACTCGCCCTCACACTCTGCTTTTCTGCTCACTGGCCTCAGGTTTACCATCATGATAAAGTGCTTGGTCATTTGGAAGTGTGTACTAGGAGCAGGTATGTACTCAAAAACATTTTGTCTTAAGACTAAATGATTCTTCAGCATGAAAGCACTCTACCTCTTACCTTGAGATTACATAGTTAATCATAATGACGTGTTACAAAATCCTAACTTGCTATTAGTAAGAGTGAACTTTTAACCTTAAGTAGAGGATTCTAGAGAAGCCAATTACCACTGAAATTGATCAACAAAATTTGCTCTTCACTGGACCATGTGAATGTTTCTGTACACTCAAATTCTCAGAAACATCAAGTAACTGTTTACAACATGCTCATGGTGAATGTGTTTTAAGCCATTAAATAGTAGAAGAGTCCTGCACACTGCTATAGGCACTGTCAAGCCAAAATCACAGGCTGGAAGATAAAACACTTCCAGATCTGCTCACATAGGGTTAACACCAACCCCAGCAAAAAGCTAGAATAATTGGGCACGTACAGGGAAGTTGATGGATTACTGAAAGGCACAGATTCCAACCCCAAAAATTATGTGCAGGCCAAAGGAATATCATAGTGGTCCCATGACTGCTATTCCAGCCAATGAGCTGAATTGTAGCCACAGGCCTCCCAGAGCTCCTATGAAGAGGCTCTGAACCTTGTACGTTAGCAATAAGAGGGTGATCAGGAAGGGCGTGGAACCCTTCCTGGATGAGAGAGGTAACCTAGTGACAGATGATGTGGACAAAGCTGAAGTACTCAATGCTTTTTTTGCTCTGTCTTCACAGACGAGGTCAGATGCCAGACTACTGCACTAGGCAGTATGGGAAGGAAGTGGGCAGCCGTTGGTGGAGAAAGAACCAGGTTAAGAACTATTTAGAAAAGCTAGACATACACAAATCCATGGGTCCGGATTTAATGCATCCAAGGGTACTGAGGGAGTTGGCAGATGTCATTGCAGATCCTTTGGTCATTGTCTTTGAAAACTCGTGGCAATCAGGAGAGGTCCCAGATGACTGGAAAAAGGCAAATGTAGTGCCCATCTTTAAAAAGGGAAGAAGGGCGGTCTATGGTTCCCTGGATTGGACAGCCTCACCTCAGTCCCCGGAAAAGTCGTGGAGGGGACCCTCAAAGAGTCCATTTTGAAGCACTTGGAAGAGGGGAAAAGTGATCAGGAATAGTCAACATGGATTCACCAAAGGCAAGTCATGCCTGATCAACCTCATCATAGAAGCAACTGGCTCTGTAGACAAGGGGAAGTCAGTGGATGTGATATACCTTGACTTTAGCAAAGTTTTTGATACCGTCTTCCACAATGTTCTTATCAGCAGGTTAAGGAAATATGAATTGGACAAATGAACTGTAAAGTGGCTGGAAAGCTGGCTAGATTGTTGGGCTCAATGGGTAGTGATCAATGGCTTGATGTCTAGCTGGCAGTCAGTTTCAAGCAGAGTGCCCCAAGGATTGGTTCTAGGGCCAGTTTTGTTAAACATCTTTATTCATGACCTGGATGAGGGGCTGAATTGCACCCTCAGCAAGTTTGCAGATAACACTAAGCTAGGGGGGTGAGGTAGATGTGTTAGAGGGTAGGGATAGGGTCCAGAGTGACCTAGACAAATTGGAGGATTGTACCAAAAGAAATCTGATGAGGTTCAACAAAGACAAGTGCAGAGTCCCGCACTTGGGACAGAAGAATCCCAAGCACTGTTACAGGTTGCGGACTGATTGGTTAAGTAGCAGTTCAGCAGAAAAGGACCTGGGAATTACAGTGGATGAGAAGCTGGATATGAGTCAACAATATGTCCTTGTAGCCAAAAAGGCTAATGGCATATTGGGGTGCATTAGGAGGAGCATTGCCAGCAGAACTAGAGAAGTGATTATTCCCCTTTATTCGGCTCTGGTGAGGCCATATCTGGAGTATTGCATCCAGTTCTGGGCCCCCCACTATAGAAAGGATGTGGACGCATTGGAGAGGGTCCAGCAGAAGGCAGCCAAAACAGTTAGGGGGCTGGAACAAATTATCTATGAGGAAAGACTGAGGGATTCGGGCTTATTCAGTCTGCAGAAGAGAAGAGTGAGGGCAGATTTGATAGCAGCCTACAACTTCCTGAAGGGAGGTTCCAAAGAAGATGGAGCAAGGCTGTTCTCAGTAGTGACAGATGGCAAAACAAGGAGCAATGGTCTCAAGTTACAGTGGGGGAGGCCTAGGTTGGATATTAGGAAAAACTATTTCACTAGGAGGGTGGTAAAGTACTGGAATGGGTTACCTAGGGAGGTGGTAGAATCTCCATCCCTAGAAGTTTTTAAGTCCGGCTTGACAAAGCCCTGGCTAGGATGATTTAGCTGGGGTTAGTCCTGCTTCAGGCAAGGGGCTGAACTCAATGACCTCCTGAGGTCTCTTCCAGCCCTATGATTCTATGAATCATTACTTCACCTTCTATGTCACACTTGGGCTACCCTTAGGGGACAATTCTAAAGTAACGCAGGAACAATGTTGAGCTTATATGTTGCAGAAAGCCTTGTATAGACCTTGGCAAATTTCTAACAGAAGAATTAAGAGATTAGTTAGGGGTTACAGTTTGTGCAGAGCCTTCTGTGTGTGAAGTGCCATTTAGGTGCTAAGCATTGTTATTACCATTTGAGAAATGATACTTTCTCTTTTCAAATAACTACTGGCTAGACAGAGAAAAACAGGACAAGTTTGAGACTGGGAAGCCTAACCGATACAGTTCAAATAAAATGAAAAGTGCAATCGGCAAGAACACTGAAGGAAACCTGAATAGAGATAATACTTTGATTTTTAATAGTGAATTTGTGGTAACTATAAAAAGGACATTTTTATGTTAATGTTTAGTATTCATGGAAGGTCCAAGAGAAAGTGCTCGGCCATACACCCCGTACCGCATTCAAACAGAGACAAAAACCACATAGGTAGCAGCAGTTCTCATATTCCAATGCCTCTTCACACACATATTCACCTGCACACGTGCCCAAACCCTGATCCTCTCTAGGAATAAGGAGATCTCAGTCATCAGCGTCTCTGCTGAAATTGCCAATGGGGATGGTAACTAGTGCCAATTTAATGATGTAGACACCTAGTCTACTGGGAACTAGACTAAGAATACCAGCCAGTCATCTGAAGAAGTGGGCTGTGCTCATGATACCATCTACATGTTTTGTTAGTCCATAAAGTGCTATCAGACCAATTGTTTTTTAGCTGATTTTACATAAGTCACTGAAAAACAGACAGATGGTAATGACTTCAGTCACTACCAACCTGGGCCAGATTCGAATTAGGCAACTACAGGTAAACAGTCCCATATCCTGCTAACAATCCCATGACTCAACCAATCTACCCAGCTGAAGAAGACCGGACAATTGCCTGGAAAACCAATCAGCTTCATGGCGCAGTTCCCATTCCTAGCCCACTGATGATTTTTAATAAGAGCATTAGGTCATAGGATGTAACCTTGAAAATATATATGAAATTTTTACTAGATGCTCATAATTGTAAGTATTTTTCTGTCCTCTAGAAACAGACATAATTACGTGTTTTTCCATTGCACGTTATGTTTATTTTGTGGCTTACTGAATGTCAAGTCTAAATTAAAGGCCTGAATTGACAAGCCCTTCCTCAGTCAAGTATTTCTTATTCACAGTGGGTACGTCTACAGAGCAGGACTACAGTCAGAATAAGCTCCTCAGCTTCAGCTACATCAATTGTGTAGCTTAAGTCGGCTTTCGGCATTGTCTACACAGCAGGAAGTCGAAGGAAGAACACTCCTCATGAAATGAAGGTTGCCATGAGCTAGAGTAAGTACTCCAACTCAACATCATTTTGAAATAAGTGTTTGTTGTGTAGACATGTTATTTTGGAATAATGTCAGTTATTCCAAAATAATGCTGCTGCATAGACACACTCAATAGGCGCTTTAAAGATTTTTCAGAGTAGGCCTTAAACCAGTTGTGAGCAATTTGCAACCCACATGTGAGCCATTAGGGTCCTCTGTGGCCCATGCGACTCCCCTTCCCCCCCCCCCAACACACACACACACACACACACACACACACACACACACACACACACAGTTGCTCATATGCAGAGTTGTCAGATGTCTCTGTTTTCCACCCACATAGTTTTCCCCCCCCCCCCCCCAGTATTATGAAAGGGACACACATGTAAAGCAAGGGCATGTGAAGTGAATGCATGCTGATTGCACATGACATTGACAGAGACATACTTTCCCTCTGCATCCAATGAAAGTGCTGCTACATTTCAATCAGCAGACCCTGCAAATTCTAGATACACAAGAGTAGTTAGCAAAACTACCTCATCCTGGGGACCCTGATGGTTATCATAATCTCACAGCCCATTGAGATGAAAGAGGGCCACTCATGCAACCCACTCACTAGCCTAGATTTAAGGCAGTGATGGGCAACCATTAACAAATGATGAATTGGTCACTCTAGCCTGGTAGGGAATAGAAAGTCTATAGAAGAGATGCTCAGCTACTAAGCACTGAACAGCAGGGCTTCTACCGAGGATGGGTGGGAGGACCTTTCTAAAAACCCTTCTGAGTAATTCTTGGAGAGGCACTGTTCAGCCACACAAAGTATCCATCTGCACGTTCACAGCTCTGAGCGCTGCAGGGGGAAAAAAGACATCCACCTGATCAAAATGTTTTGATCCATTAAAACCTGAGGAAAAAAATGCTCATGGCTAGAACTGAAGTCCAGTAGAACTGTGTAAAGTGGAATTCTATGTTTACTGTCTCAATTATTTCTAGATCAATTAGGCACAGTTTACAAATAACACCAACGTGAGGGGATTTGTATTGTTTTCTTCTCAAGCTGCCAGCTTGTCAAACTCCGTCTGAATTCTGACATTCAGGTTTCATTTTCCAAACATTATCACTGGTAATAAAGTTGTGCAGACCACATGATGCCTTGAGTGACACCTCTACAGCCCCAGTGCATTCAGATTATGTTCTCACTGACACCTGTGCAAACCCATTATCGTCAGAGTTTACACAAGTGTACCTAATCAGAAATTAGTAAGCAAATCGTTAGAGTCTATTCCTTTATTCATAATCTATTTTACTCCCTCTTTGGTGTCAGCTCTGCCAGGGCTAAAAGCAAAAAAATACAATACATACATATTTTCCCCTACACACTAAGCAAATACAACATTGACGTGCAGAAGTGGATATGATGAATAAAGGAAAGCTACTTTTGAATCATTACTTTTCAGACTAGAACTACACATTAAATTATTGGGGGTAGGAATTAATTATGTCTAATTTTAATAACATTTGTTTTTAAGTCTGTATTTCATCAGTCCATGAAATATTACAGTAATTTAAGGAAAATGTTAAACATCCAAATAGTACCCTATGGTTATTTTAATGATAATTTCACAGAGGTTAATTTTACAGCTTCCTCACTAATTTTCAAAGTGATGTGTAATACTTTTAGTGATATAACTCTCATTAAAGTCAGAAATCCTCATTTTGAAATAGTAACAGTCAGTGTGTGTGGCATAAGTATTGGCATAGTCCCCTGGATCAATAATCAACATATTGAGACTGAATTACCACTGCAGTCCTATGACACCTGAAAGTAAAACTGGCACATTAAAGTTTAGTCAGTCAATTTGCAACATGAGCTAAATATTTCAGAACACGTGATTAGATACTGGCTAGGCAGGTCTATCCTTCTTAAATTCAGCTGTCATTTATACGAACCCTGAAATTCCTATAATGTCTAGCAGATCAAAAATTTATTTTCTAAAAATACTTGGCTTCCCTGACTAGATCAGACTAGTAGTCAGTCAAGTCTAGTATCAGGTCTCTGGCCTCCAGTACCAGATGCTTCAGACCCATCTTTACCCTGTAATGGACAATTAAGTAGTAACTTGCCCAGAGGGGAAATTTCTTCCTAATGTCAGTCAGTGGTTGACTTATGCAACCATTATATCCACTGTCATGTTTTAATTATATTTACTGTCACTGAGTATATTCTCAATATCCATATGAAGGTCTATTTTTTCTGAATCCTACTAAGCTCTCCAACAATTCTGTCTGGTCGCAGTGGCTTCCACAGGCTAGCTGTATATTGCACACAAAGATTTCCTTGTAGTTCTTCTGAATTGGATGCCTCTCAGCTTCAGTGAACGTGCCTTTGTTCCTGCATTACAAGCGTGGGTCAACAGGAGGGCCCATTCTTCCTTTTGTGTCTCAGTCAGATCCCCCTTTGTCCAAAGAGTGTCTGAATGGAGAGTTCTGCTGTATCGATCCTATTTGGGACAGGCCCATATGCAGGAATTTCTGGGTGGGGTGAGAGCTGCTCCCTGCCCCTATGGCCCAGGCCCGCCCTTGGCCTCGCTCCTGGATGAGGAATTGGGGAATCAGCCCCAGCCTTCCTTAGCCAGCCAGAGCACAGGGGAGGGAGGCGGGGGTAGCGCACCTTCCTGCTTTTCCCCAGCTGGCCGGAGCACTGGAGAGGGAGGCTGGGGTAATGCGCCGCCCCTGCCTTCCCTAGGTCAGCCAGAATCTGCCACATGGCGGACCATGAAAGACCGTAGGGGGCTACATTCAAACCCTGTGCACTCCCTCTCCTCCTCCTGTATACGGGCCTGTGGGAACAGAGTGCAGGTGGGGACTGAAGGTTGCAAGGAAGCTTCTCTGTGAGGACATGCAAAGGACAGAAATTGGGTATAACCACAGTCCATTTCCCCACCCTAAACTCACTGACTGCTCCAAGTGAACAATTCCATCAGCACTAGCCTCTGCAAAGTGAATGGGAAAAGGGATCATAACCCTCTTACAGAGCCAATGGATCTGGCCTAATGTGGGCAGGAAGAACGTGCTGCAAGGAGGGGGAAGCAGCTAGACTCTCCCATTCTCGAGGAGTTATTGCCACTCCATAGGTTGCCACAGACTTCCACCTCTGCACTAGGCTTTGTGCCTTTAAGGCACAATCAACTCCCTTGCAATCATAATATCAATTCGCTTAGATCTCTGCACACGATACACATTAAATTTACCACAAAGGTTATGCCAAAGATCATGTGTTATACATTATCCCTCCCCTAAAGAGCCATCTGAGTTTATTTTCTCAATAGTACATGCTTTCAAACATCAGCAAATGTACAAAAAAAAAAAAAAAAAAAAAAAAAAACACATACTTGTGCTGAGCCTGCTCCTACTTAATGCAACACCCAAAATTCTTTTTACTTAAATAGGAACAGAGATAGGATTACTGTATTTACCTGATTGATAATGCAAGTTCCAAGGGACCATACAGTGCATTAAGAAAATAAACACATCAAAAAACATGTTACGTATATGAAAAATATGGCCCTAATTCTGATATAATTTTTAAATCAGGAGTAACTTCTTTAAAGTCCATGGATTGGATTTGCATTAAGCCAATACACAGTGTCTGATTCTGGTCTCATATTTATGCAGTTAAATAATATACCTTTGAAAAATAACTTTTAATTATATTTAATTTAGTATAAGATCACCAGTGAAACATGGCAAGCTCAATTTTAAGAGAAAACAGTGGTTTATTTCTTTCTTCCTTTATTATGATAAAATAAAGGAATGAATTCACACCATGAATTCACATTGTGGCTAGAACTGGTGCAGCATTTGATTTTTGCTACGAAAATTTTGTGCCAGAGTTACCATTTTTGGTAGCAATTTTGCAACAGATAGTTATTTTTGCATAAAATATATTTTCGTAGACACCTTGCATGTATTCACTATGAACTCCATACTCTTCTGATCCAAAGTACTGTAATGTTGTTTTGATTTGGAAAGGTAGGGTGCACTGTACAATGAGAATACTGAATGCAGTATATATAGTGTAGATTGTGTAATTGACTTGAATTCTACTATAATCACTTCCAAACCTCACAACAATATTTTATTCGCTAGTCTCTACATATTTTCCCCATTCCTGTGACACCACCTGATTATCTTCAAAACAGCTGTACACTAGAAATCTGCCTGCTTACACTTCACAGCTTTCTTCTGCAAAATTACCCTAGCTTTTTCGGACACATTAAAACCATGATATCAGATTATTTCCTCCATATACACACACACACACACACACAAATATGAAAATTCACTCGGTACTAGTCTGAAAACAGTGTTGTAAAATTTACAAATCATTGTACAGATATCATGGCTTTTTTCCCCCCCACACACAAAAAAAAAAGTCTATTTTCGTTATGGAAACTGCCAAACTTACAAAGCACAGTAAGCCAAGTGTAGATTTTTTATTTTATGTGTGTTTTATTAGATAAGTTGATCACTAATGTCAGGCTTGTGCCATTCAACACAGGAGACTTGATTCCCTCAATTAGCCACGAAACTGATACAGAATGAGTAATAGCTTCCCCCACCTCCAGCTTTCCAGGTGGTTCATTCCCATTCTTGAAGGGCCATAAATGTAAGATGGTATTTTGTCACTCAGTCAGCCTCTCTTCTGTGACTGGCAACAACTATGCTAATTAATGCTAATGTTTAAAGTTTGGATCCATATTAGGCTTGCTCCAATTCCTATTAAAGTTTTTTCCATTCACTTTTATAGGAAATAAAAAAAAAAATCCATTTTGCCTCTGCATGCAGAATTTTTCACAAATTGTTATTCTGGTAAAGCTGGCAGATGCCAGAAAAATTTGAAAGCTATGGCTAGCTTCCTGGGTCTGATTCTAATCTTACTGAGACTAGTATGAATCAGAATTTAGGTATATAAAACCAAAGTCATAATAATGCCAGGGAAATAAGTGCTTGGCCCCTGTTTGGACTGCATGAGCTGTTGATGGTGAATAAACTTCAGCACTGAATATTATGCCGTTTGTCAGCATGTGACAAAACTGTAACAGTACTGAAACGTACTTGTTCTCTCTGAATATTGCTGTCCTCTGAGACATTTATTTACTATGCATTCATTGGTGAATGACCCACTTTTAAAACGTGAATCATATTTACTATAAATATTTATCAGCAAACACCTGAATACAAGGTAAAACAATGATTAAGAAAATAAATATTTTAATGATTGATCATCTGTTATTACTCTGTCAAAGAATCAAACCTCAATATTTATGTGCTTTACTTTATGGTAAAAGCTGCTCTTGCCAGTTCAGGTGAAGGTAACTTTTGCAACTAAAAACTAAGGTGCCTGATACATTAAAAATATTCTTCTTAATGTATAAAGTATTACTCAAATTTTATAAAAAAAACCACAACATTTAAACCATTCCCCTTTGAGTTTTAAAGTTTGCTACTGGAAGTAACAACAAGCAGTCTAGCCTAGGTACTGTAAAATATTCACCAAAAATACATTTTTCAATCTGAACTCTGGGTTTTATTTTCATCCTGCAAACCCTAAATTGTTTATTTACATTTGAAGTTAGAAGGAGAGAAGGACAGAATTCTCGTTTGCTTCCTGGTAGAATTTTTTAAAAGTTTATAGTACGTTTTTAAATTATTCTGTACTTGCACAATAGGCTGAAAATATAAAATCACCATAAATTGCATGTTGAGTTACAGATTGGGCATTTTCTGCTCATTTTAGACAGTCCGATACTTCACTTAAAGTATATTTTATATGCTTAATAACTGTGTTCAAAAAAGAATGACAAAAATCTCTGTACACAACACATGCCTCTGAAAGAAACCTGCAATCTATCTTTAGGAGAGTCAGACGACAGAAGATCATCTGCGTAAATTATCCTCAGTGCCGGTGCTTAAATAGGGTTACCTTTATTTATACCTAAAGTCCTAAGCTTAGTTTACAGAAAGACCTCTTCATAAGATTTTTTTTTTAAATCTAAAACAAGCAGAAATTGATTAATGGTGTTGTGTGTGTGGTAGTTTTTCATAGGGTTTTGGTACATATTGTGTGTGGCGTGTTTTAGCTTATATGTTGGTATACCAAGTGTATGAAGAAGGTATGTTAAAACAGGAGAGAAATATTCCACAAAATAAGCCTAGATGAGCGTACCCTCATTCAAACCTGATGTGTAGGTAGCCCCATGACTGTCTCTCTCAGCTTGGTATATCACCAGAGATGCAGTGTCACTTTTCTTTTTCCCCAAGCCTACATTTTAATACCCTCATTCCAGGAAGAAAAAAAAAAAAAAAAGTTGGATTCATCTGAATGCTCATGGGTTTTGGTCCCTAGTTCCCAGATTGTACCATAAAAAGAGAGAGAACGCATACTGCCTAGCTTTCCATGTAGCACCAGAGAGAAAAAAACTCTGATCCCCAATACTTCCTGGCACAACGGTGTCAAAAAAAGATTCAACACATGAAAACAGCTAAATATTAGTCCTAAGCCCTCAATTTCTAATGCCCAAATAGAAAACAGATGTACTTGTTCTAAACAAAAGGCACAAATGGAGGAATTTCAGTTTAAATTTGACAGGGTAAGATTCCCAATATGTATTTTTCCAGTACTATTTGAGCAGAGATGCACTGAGGTTCAGATTTTTCAGTAAAGTGGGTTAGCTACACTGGTTTCTAGATAGATTATACACACAGGATCTTGGGGTCAAAATTGCCCAGATCCAGTGGCATCCAGGTGTCAAATACATATTTTTGCAGCCCCATTGTGCCACTGTATGATGAGCTTAAAATATTTTTAGAGAAGTCAAAGCAGCTAAACCCCTTCTGTGTTAAGTAGTAGACCTTGGGAAATGGGGGCTAAAAATTAGCAGAATCCTGCGGTGTTCAGATGACAGATCTGAGTCTTTGCCCCATTGCTGTACTGAGTGTGGCAAAAATAGCAGCATAGCTAAACTCCTCCAGGTAGTGGAATTTGGATATTACTGCCTAAAAATGGCAGGACCCACCTGCCAGACCCAGGCACTTCTGTTCCAGGATCCTGATTCTTTTGGCAGCTAGATTTGCTCTTTATTTTAACGGTACAATTTGGGGAGGGGGTCAAAAACCAGCTAGATTTGGCAACGTCTAAGTAGATCCAGCTTTTTTTCCCCCTCTCCTCACTGATTTAGCTTCTCCCCAGACTCAGAGAGAGCAATGTTTTGGGGAAGAGGAAGCAGGAGGCGAATTACCACATGACCATGAATCAATAATAATCACGATCATTACTTTTGTTTGTTTTAAAACGCACAAAGCATACCTAGTGCTCCCCACAGACAGACACACAGGCACTGACAGACAGGAGGGACCGTGCACAGAAACCATACCCCCAAATCCAGGGCGCAGCCTGTTGTCATAACCATCCAGCAGACTGTTCAGGATGCTTGTAAAATTCTCCGGCCATAATTTCTCCTCCTTTTTCACGTGCCCCGGGGGCTCGGTGACGCTGCAGGGGGGACAGACAACACGTTGTGGCTGCGGGTGCTAACCGGGGGGGCAGGCTAGGCTTCCCCTCCGGCCCCTACCCCACCTGCTGCCTCTGGAGTGGCACGCCCGGGGCCGGAGCGCAGCAGCCGGGAGGCGCTCGAAGGGCAGGTGGCGGCGGCGCTGGCTCGGGGTACTCACCAGGTCGCCAGGCACAGGAGGTGCAGGAGGGTGATGGAGAGACCCGAGGACATGGCGATCACTAGCTCCTTGGCAGAGCCCATCTTTGCATGCCATACTTCAAGCCTGGCCGCGCTCCCCGTCACGCCGCGCCTTGTCCGGAGAGGCGATCACAGGGCGCCCGGAGAGGGGCAGCACCCTGCGGGGGGGGCGGACCGGTTTGCTCGCGCCCCTGGTCGCCCGGCAGAGCTACATGCCGGGGAGCCCGCGCCGCCAGGCGCTGTGCACAGCCAGGAGGCTGCCCGCGCCTTTAACTCCCCTCGGGGGCAACAGGCTCCCGTTCCCCACCTTCGCCGCGCGCCAGCCCGCCCGCCCTGCGTCCCACCCCCCGCCAGTCCCTCGCCAGAGGCGGCTCAGCTCGGCTCGCTCCCAGGCGCTGCTGCCCGCGCGCCCCGCTCCCTTCCCCGCGCCGGAGGAGGAGAGAGGGAAGGAGGATCAAACTGGCAACTCCCATTGGGGGGGGCGGGGGGGGAGAAAGAGGGGAGGTCTCTTCCCTCCCGGCCGTCCCTTCACACCCCGGCTCTGAGGCGGGGGTGAAAGGGTTAACGCCTCGCTCCCCCGCCAAGTGTTAATTTTATACTGGAGAGGGGAGGGGCGCAGCCACTAATTGGAGGGAGAAAATGTCACTTAGCAAGAAGCCCATTAATTATCAAAAACAATCTGTGTGAAGACCCCCCCACACTTCTATCCATACCCCCCCCCCATCTAAAACACACCCCTCATTTCCTTCTGGGGCCCTTCTCTAGACCATTATTATACCTTGCTGCCTGCGGGTGACAAATACTTTCACTTCTTTGAGACGCTGTAGCCCAGAATGACGCAGGCTCGCTGTGAAACTTCCCCTTCCCCGGTGGCTCTTTCCCCAGCTGTCTTGGGGATGATCATGGTGATGAAGTCTTCATTTGTCCTGATTGTCTTTTCTTTCCTACGAAATGGTGGTGGAGAAACAAACCCACCAGCTACAAATTCATGAAAGCCTGGCGCGTGCATTTCCTGGGTGTGGGAGGTTTGAAAGAAGGAGACTTTTATTCCCCACATAGATCGTGGTATAAAATAAAGGGGGGGGAGAGAGAAGTGTAGCTACTGTGAACACCCAAAATGGATGCAATTGAGCTAATTATCCTTGGATACTGAACATGGAGATGCCACACAGAGAGAATAGATCACAGTCAGGTGCCGGTTGTTTTGGGGTTGGTTGTTTTTTTCTTTTTGATTCCACACAATGATGAATCCAGGTGTGATTACCTAAATAATTTCTAGTATATTAAATCCAAAGGATTATGCACTAAATAGAGAGCAATCCCTTTTGAAATGTTATTATTCAGAGGTGATTGGGTTGTGGGAGGTCCCCCCTTCTTTTTCTCAGTCAAATTAAAAGTGTTTACTATAAACATCAACTTGTTCTTCTGATTCAATATACTGTAGAGTTGCTTGTATTTGAAAACTAGAGTGCATATAAATCTTAATGAGGATTCTGAATTTCATTGTGCTGGAGTATATAGAACAGGTACTATAATTGACTCAAATATTATTGTACTGCCAAGCTTGCCAGAGAAAGGCTTTATTCATTACTTGCCACACATTCTACAACTATTTAAATGGCACCTGATTATCTTCAAAACTGCTCTCCACTTGAAATCTTCCTAATTGTACTTCAGAATTTGTTCCAAGGAAGGTGCCCTTTCTTACTCCTTTTAAAAACCATTAAAGCTGTGTTTCAAATCTATTTAGCACATGCTACTGTTTATCTTTCAAAAGACTCCATCTAGGCAGGCCCGATTCAGGGTTGTGCTAATTCTTAGTTGACTCTAGCCATTTCAAAGGATGTAATGCAAGAAGTTTTGCAGGGTTTTCTCTGACATACCATATTTTGTATATTACTTAATATATAGTAGACATTGTAAATTAAGTTATTACACATTATAAAAATTTACAGCATGGCCTCATTGTGGTAGGGGTGGTTCAGCCAGAAAAAATAAGACAGTTCCAGCCATGAAGAGCTCACAATCTAAATCAACAAGACAGATTATAGAGTGAGACAAAGTATTATCCCATTTTACAGATGAAAACTAATACCCAAAAAATGTGAGTGATTTGACCAGGATCATACCAGATGTTTGCATCACAACCAGGAATTTAACTCCAATGTTTTTTTCCCCACAAGTTCATCCTTCCTCTTAATGCACAGCAAAAATCTGTGTGAAGATGCAGTATTCAAAGGGCCTAGCTTTTCCCTACTCAGAATTCCCACTTAATTCAGGGCAATGACACCAGGAATGAGGTCAGCCCCTGCTATCTTACTCTGAAGTGTGATATTATCATGAGCGTGTAGTATCACTTATTGTAACACACACTTCAACACCCTACATCAGGGAAATCCCTTTTAGAGCAAATGCAAAACAACCCCAGTGTTGCTGATTTTAATTGGGTTTCTGTGATTCTTGCTAGCAGTGAAAATGTGGAAGCTTAAGAAGAGGAACTGTGAGCTTTGTGTATGAGCTCTGCTAAAAAAAAAACAAACAACTGCAGCTGAAACAAGACTTATGACAAAGGTTGTCACTGCTGGAGACTGCCAAGTTCTTTTTTTTTTTTTTTTTTTTTTTTTTTTTTTTTTTGCCAGTTCTCAAAAGACCTGAGGATATCTGTTTCAAGTCTCCACCCCCTAACTTCCAATGTTGTCTCTCCATCCAACTCTGTATTTCTTACATTAATTTAAAGATTTAAGTTAATTTTTACAGAGGAGTTTTGCTGGCATTAGGCCTGTTTCCAGCCCTTTCCCCACAACCAATCCACTTGGGACAATTTGCTTCTTGGAAGGAGCAGGAACAGCATAGCGCCTGTGCAGTCAGAGCAGCTCACATTTTTGTCCTCAGTGGCAGGGGAAGATTGGAAGTCAAATCTTCTGCTCCTGGGCTTCCCTGGAGAATCTTGCAAGATAATCATGCCATTTGAGGGTAAAAGACTCAACATAATGCAAACTCTATCACACAGGCATCTCAGTTTCATTTAGCCTGATTGGGGGACAAAGGAGGAGGAAGAGGAATCAGGGAACACCAACACCATGTTCCCCTTTGAGGGCTGCTAAGTTATCATGCAAAACATATCACAAATTCCTGTTGCCCTGAGCAACAGTAACAATCCCTCTGCAGCTTTTCACACTGCAGTAGGGTAGGGGTAGGTGTCTGACAGCTCTAAGACAGCAACAACTCTTCAGGGACAAGTCCAGGCTACAGCTGCCTTAGTGAATATGAGGATGAGCACAGATGTACTGAGAATTATCCCAGTTCTTCTTACACACCAAGGCATTCTGGTAGAACTTCCAGCCCCCTGCTTTCCTACTCTGCTGCTGGCTCTAGAACCAAGAGAAGATGACAGAAGCACAGTACAAAAAGGACACCCAGTGTTGGGACTGAGATGCTCTTGGAGAGTACACGGCTTATAATGAGTATAGCCCTGGGAGTACAATTCAACTTGCCATGGAAACCTGACACCTAAATGTTGCATTATGCAGTATTGCCCATTCTTCTGGTTTTGTGGCAAGTCTCACCATAGTTGATTATTTTATTCTTAAAGTCTCAGCTCTTGGAAGCAAGTGATTACATGAGAATCTTGGCTTTCATTAAAACAGAAAAAGGAAGTTTCTGTCTTTCATAGTAGCAGAGAAGAGCCTGAAACTATGATCTGAGCACCCCTTGCAGACTCAAAAAGCAGAAGGCAAATCAAAAGAACCCAACATTGTTATGAAATCTCACTATTCTAGTAGGGGCTTACCCATGAGTCTTGAGCAGTTGGGACTGGCCATATGGTTATGGTCCATTTATGCTGCTATGTAATGTGAACTTGCTGTCTGCTAGTGGTGGGTTAGCACACTCAGGTCCCATCTCTGGAATGATGAAGGCACACACTCAGTGCATAATAGAACTACATCTGTTTATCACAGGGGCTACTCCTCCCCTGCTGGTATGAGAGCACTTTTCCTTTCACCCTGCAACTAGGGCCTTTTCCATCAGGGAGAAGTCACATCCTTAAATGGTCATGTCTCTGGATTTGTCAGGTAAAGAAACACTCCCTCAGCCAGGCAGCACTGCACAGTCATTTTGTTACTGTCAAAGGATCTGATGGCATCAAAGGACCATAAAGCCAATCAAGTTAGTTCTGACAAAAATTCTTCTGTGCCACCCCCTTCACTTTGAACCACAGTGGGCTGTGGCCAGTGGGAAAGGTAAGTAGCCTCACTGCCACTGCAATCTGGTTATTCAGCACTGCTGGTGCATTCTTTCTGGTCTGAAGCTGCTTGAAATGTGGGAAAGGTACAAAAGTGTGTTAAAGCCACTTTCTCCCCCTCTGCCCCAAGCAGAGCTCAGTCTGACTTGATAATCAGACCTATTACCGCTAGATTTCCTGGCTAAGGAGATTCAAAACTGTAAAGTGTAGCAAAGCAGCAAGTGTAGCAGCTGTGCTGAATAATTTAGAGTTCTTATTTTAATGTTGATAAATGTTTACTGGTCTTGAAGAGAAAAGTAAGTAGATGTGTTGTGATTGTAAATCATTAAAAGACACGTATAAATCTACCTGCATATAAATGGGTAAATATTGTAGATCAAATATAATAAAACCAAATCATCTTTTGAATTGTACCATCATTGTTCTAAAGGACAATAGACTCATTCAATAACACTATGAGTGCTTTGACATGGATGTAAAAATACTTCATCTTTTTTTCCTAAAGAAAAAAAATATTTGAAGAGTCTGCACTGCAAACAGACTCAATAAGTCAGACTTCTGTAGTGGCCAATGAGCAATAAAGAACTGAACAGTTTAGCTTTAAGAACTGAACTCACGTAATCCTAGGGGGAAAGAGTAAGTATGCCACTGGAGTAATACACTACATTCTCAGACAACTCACAATCCAGTCTGCTCTTCACTAGCATCTGAGGGTTGCTATTTGGAGTGGCATTGCACACATCTCTAAAAGATAGTTAAAGGAACTTATTGTGATGTCATTTCCAAAAGAAAAATGGAACAATGACAACAGTGGCCAACAAAAAGTGACATGAATAATCTTGTTCTAGACTATGGCTGGGAGGTGGGATCTAGCCCACCTTGCTGCTTCTGCTGCACTTCTATTTTCAGTGGGATAATTTGATCAGAGCTAGTGCAGCTATGTCTGTCCAAGCTAGATAATGCACCTCCAGCTCCATGGTACATGTTCCCTTGGAGGCATTGACTGTAAAAGTATCAGGCTGAAAAAATACTGAAAAGGTGAACAGATGGAAGAAAAACACAGAATGAGGGAACATGTGGCATTAGTCCAACAAGTAATCCCCCTGGCTGTACAAATTCTTTACAATTCTGAGTTCCTCCTGGGAAAGCTTGAGCACCATCAATTCCTTCTGAAATCAACAGAAAATAAGAGTATTCAGCATCTTGCAATATTAGCCACACAGTAACCATTTTTAATCATTAGAGCCTAGATCACCCTCCTCACTTCAGCTAGGCAGAACTTGCCCTGGTGGTAAGGAACAGAAGTGTGACAGCAAAAGGAGCACTGTGGGATTTTGGGGAGGAGCTAAGAGATCAGCTGTTCTGAATTTTACAGTTGCAGCTTTCATGCAGAAGTTAGAAATTAAGGTTACTTGAAGCAACACTAAATCAGATA
Source organism: Rafetus swinhoei (assembly GCA_019425775.1). Lineage (NCBI taxonomy): Eukaryota > Metazoa > Chordata > Testudines > Trionychidae > Rafetus > Rafetus swinhoei. Next base: position 48,686,230 of record CM033449.1, read on the forward strand.
AATCTCTCCCCCAAATCAAGCTAAGCTAAGTGGTGCAATGAGTATCTTGCAGGAAAGGGTGCTTGTCCCTACTTGCATCTGAGGGTGTCTCTTCTTGCAAATCTTTTGCACACATGAAGTTGGAAGGTCATTGCTCCCTCCCTTCTATGGTCCCCTACATCCTCCCTTTCTAAGGGAATGCTTTTCAGGAAATGCCATGAGGAAATCCTTCCAATTTTCTGGATATCATCATTGCGTTTGTGGTGAGCAGGGGTAATCTGTTCCTAGGCTAGGAGGGATATTTTATTGCTCATGGTTCAGGACATGTCAACCTTTGACAGGGATTCAGACAAAACTTCCTCATCTAGCTAGTTTATTCATTAATTTTACACCATGGGGTATATTGCAACATCTGGTTTTGGCTATTATCAGACAGGAGATGGGTCCAGGTGGACTATGGTCTCATCTGCTATGGCAATTTCTATGTATTAATATTGACTAGAATTTTCATTTATGACTTGGATAATGGAGTGGAGAGTATGGCTCACACATTTTAAAATATTAATCCTAATATCAGGACTCAGAAACCATCCTCAACACATGAAGAGTCAGCTTTCTACAGGACACAAAACTGACTTCCTCCACCAACTCCACAACATTAACAAACTCCGTGGCAACCTTGGGACATAGGACAGATAAGGGGGGGCCCAGAATGTAGGGAGGTTGGGGGGGGGGGGGCTCGTGCAGTGGATAAGGTACCCACCTTCAGAGCCAAAGGTCAAGGGTTTGAGCCATCCTCACCACCATATATATCAGTTCCATACACCAAGCTGCTTTGAATATTTACAAGACAATGGACACCAACCTAAACATTTCACCTGACTCATCCTCACTATAAAAATTTGGCAATTAACATTTTGTCCAAACCATAGGTTTGGGTAGGGGTAATAAGATAGCTCCCTAATATGCTAACCTCTTTATCAGTCACCAACTGATGGTGAATTTCTGGATTAACACACCATGAAACTAGTCATACCTGAGATGCATCGATGAGATTTTCATCTTTTGGACAGACATTTAAACTCCCTCACATTTCCACCACAAGTTCAATAATCACTATCTGACCATGAAATGCTTTCTGGAACACTCCCATACTAGTATCAGCTTTCTGGGCACCACAATCAGCTTAAACAATGGAACCTTACGGACAGGGGCAACTGGTGAGGGGGAAACCAGCCATGTGACTGCATTCCCCAGCATGGGGGAAGGCTGGAACAACGCTCCTCCATCTCACACCCTGCTTCTCCCCTCCCCTGCTCTGCCTTTCCTCATCTCTTTTCTGCCCTGGCTTACCCTCCATCCCACCTCTTCTCTTCCTCCAACCCTCTCCCCTGGAGCTATAGGGTCAGGAGGTCTGGTGCCGGGAGTAGCAGTCGCTCCCCCCAACACACTCACAGGCAGTGGCAGGGCAAGCGGAGCAACAGGGCCCCAGCTCACTCTGCTTCCTGCCACTTTGCTCCACTTCCCACTGCTGAATGCAGGGCATTCCCACCTCCTCCCCCAAGCAGCGCACTGAGAGAACAGAGCAAGCTAGGGCCGTATCACTCTGCTTTCCCCCTATGCTGGCGGTGCATGTAGGTATGAGGTGGATCCCTTCTGCTGGTGTTAGCCTCCCCACACACTAGTCCTCCTGAATGCCCAGAGGCTCTGGCCCTGCCAAATGATGACATTTGGGCACACAAACCCCTTGTGCCCCCCCCCCCCACACACACACACCCCTGCCTGGAGACAATCATACACAAGAAACTCACCATCGATCACCACACCTACCTTCATAAATCCAGTAGCCACCCCAAACACACCAAAAAATCTGTTATCTATAGCCAGGTACTGACACACCACATAATATGTATCAAGGAGAAAGTCTGGAATAAGCACCTTAACACGCTTAAAAACACACCAAACAAGGACATTGCATCAGAGAAGTAGATTATGTCATGGAATAGGCCACCCAATCCTGGCCACCCTAGGAGAACCTGCTTCAATACCGAAATAAAGCCCCCTTTCACCTCACACCCCTATTTGTGACTTACCACCCCACATTGGAACCCATACAGGGTATCAGCCAACAGCTACAACCCATAATTGATGGGGACCTCATCCTGAAAGAAATCTTTCCTAAAACCCCACTTCGGTCCTTCAAACAACTCCACAGCCTCATCATCAGAAGCAAGCTCCTCACAGAGCAACTCAAAGTGGCAGCAGACCCTTCCAGAACAACAAATGCAAACACTGTAGACATATATCCACTGCTAAACTAATCAATGCCTCCCCCTCAAAAAAAAAGGACACACGTTTGGATTCTACACATGCCTATCATAATGTGGTATACCTTATCCAGTGTAGTAAATGCCCCAACAACTACTAAGTAAATTAGGTGAAAACAGTCAGGCAACAATGATGCTCTCAAATGAACTAAAATAGGAAAATGAAAAAAGACAAAAACACCCTCCTCTCCCCACCCTCCCGGGCACTTTTCACAAAGTGGTCATTCTACATCGCATCTCTCAGTCCTCATTCTCAAAAGAAACTTGCACACAACACTTTCAAAAGATGAGCCTAGGAGCTTAAATTCATAACTTTGCTAGGCACTAAAAGTCATGGACTAAACAGAGACACTGGATTTATGGCTTATTACAACAGTCTGTAACATACTAATTCCCTATTATTTGTCTTATGACTGCAAAGGTGTTTAACAGGCTACTCTACCTTGAATGGTCCTTTAGAATACGTGCAAGTACCAAATCCGTTCTACTTCACATTTCCTTGATGCTCAAAGAACCTTTCCCAGACTGAAGAAGAGCTCTGGGTGGCTCAAAAACTCGTCTCTCTCACCAAAATAAGTTGATCCAACAAGAATATTACACCTACCTTGTCTCTCAAATAATTCTAACTAGTGTGAGTCTCAGTTTCCCATTTTGTTCAAAAAAAAAAAAAAAAAAATATCTACCACATACTTGAGAGAGTTTGTCTTCTGTCCACCTGTCTGTTCAAGAAGTCCTAAATGGTAAGTACTAGGACCACCACATTTGGTATATAACTCTCCTAAGAGGAAGCTGAAGCAAGGTAAGGGTTTGATTTTGCCAGGAAAATGGGATTTGGCTGGAATAGGATTGCTTCTCATAAAACCATGCAGAAAAGAGACAGAATCATCAGGGAGGCAAATTGGGCTGCCTGGGAGTGCACCCCTGTCTAGTCCAGCTCTGTCCCAGCTCTGAGCCTCCTACCCCCAGGCACTCTTTAGGAAGAGTTGTGGGGAGCAGAAGTTCTCTCACCCATTCATATGGGCATATTGCTGGTTGTTCCCTTCATCAAGGAGTGAGGGGAAAGTGCACAGTTTGCTGCATTCTTCACTCTTCCTGGGGAGGGCAGGGGCAGATGAACCTGAACCCACCCTAGTCGGGGGACATGTACCCCTCCCCTGGCTGTGCCTGGCATAGCCATAGCAGCCACGGGGAGGTGCTTCTCACCTGACCCCCAAGCTGCTGTAGGGAGAGAGAGCTGGGGTAGTCCTCTCTCCCCAGGGCAGCCTGCATATTGAACCCCTCAGCCTCACCACAGAGCAATGATTTAAATGAAGCATATACATTTTCATTTTATTTTCAAAAAAAAATTTTGAATTAAGGACCTGAGTAACACTGAGTAAAATCTTCTAGTATGTGCATATAATTTATAAGGATAGTGTGATGATTAATTCATATTTGTACAATGGTTTGAAAAAGAAATGTAATATAAGTATTACCATAAAATAGGTCAATATTTAACCCCTATTCATGTCTCTTTGTGGATCTCAGTTTATACATTTTGTGTACTTTATATCATATCTGGATGCTTAATCCATAATCAGCTTTTTAAAATATTTCTTCACTGCATATAGGCTACCATAGTAAATGAGATTAACACCGTGGGAAAATAAAGTATCGTAGGCTGAACCTGCAGTGTCTAAACAACTTAGCCAATATATTGTCTACATGAGCAGAATATTTGTTGACACTTCACTGATCACTTGGCTCACCCAGCCACGAGGGGTGGTTATAGGAGAGAAAATGAGAAGATGATGGATATAAAGGTAAATAAATGGATCAACCTTTTCACAAAAATAAATGTGCAACTTCTGTAGGGAGGCTTTGAATACAAGGAATTTTAACAGCATAATTCAGGCCTGTATTCATGTAAGCTACCAGTAAAGAGGCATCCCACTGCACCTCTTGGAAATTCTTCTCCCTGGTCCCTGCCTACTGCTCCAGGCTTTCCCATTCTTTTTCCTCCTCTGATGTTCAACGTCCAGCCAAACTGTTTCTGTATCTGAATTAAAGTCTGACTGATATACTGGAGTCTCCTGGGGCCTGATGTAAAGCCCCAAAAAGTGACTGGAAAAAATTCCATTTACTGCAATAGGCTATGGCTCAGAGCCATAATGTAACTTGCCTTTGCTTACTGATTTTATGCCTCTGATTGTTTTTATGGCTATGTTTTATTAGAGCCTATTTTGTACAACCAATCATGCAAGTCTCTGATCTGCTCTATTCCATATTGGAGAGACAGGAAAACATCACTTACCTACACCACAGGGTGATTGGAGTTTTACCTCATTGGTGTTTGCCAGGTACATGCATACCTTCCACCTGAAGGCTCTATACAAGGACATTTTTCTAAATTCTGACCACTTGACTTCTCAGTATTAAATTTGCTTTAGTGTTTTTAGGCAGTTACAAGAGAACAAAATAGGAGCTAGGCCGCATTGTGATAGGTGATGTACAAAACACACACCAAAAGACAGTCCCTGATCAAGGAGGGAACAGCACAAAAGGAGAGAAGGTAGAGGTACAAAACCCACCTTCCTCAGCTGGCCAGTTGGGGGAAACACAGGCTCCATCTCACCTCTGGGTTCTAATCCAGATATCCTTTCATAAACAACCATGGCCTGGCTATGCAGACTCCTTGCAGTCTCCATGGATCTCTTCCTACCACAACCTGTCTTAGGTCTTTCCCACAGCCTCTTCCAAGACTAACTGTACACTACTCTTTCCAGACCTCTTTCTCTAGGCTAACTGCAGAGCTTCTCAACACTGAACCCTATCTGGCTGATTCTGCTTCAGGAGTGTTTCCTCCTCACAGGACAGTCCCTGAACCCACCAATATTGTTTTCCCTGCAGGCCTCTGTGCCAGCATTGAGAACTCTGGACAGATTCCCTTCCCCCATCTTTCCTACACAACTAGCTTGTGTTCCCTGTTGCAGGCCCACTTTCCTTCTGGGAGGCTCTGTCTATCAGGAGACTAACCTAGCTTCTGCACTCTAGCTAGGCTTCTCACTGAGTAAGAACTAGCTCCATCTGACCCTGGTTCAGTCCTTTTAACTTCTCCCTCCAGGCTTGACACCTCCTGCAGCTGTTAACAAGGGGAGGCTAATTGAGCCCACAGACTCTCATTAACCCTTCTGGCCTGGCGTAAGGATTTCTACGCTTCATCACACTGTTTTCTCGTACTGACTGAAACATCTTCCCTGCTGTAGAAAATATCACCTATGTAGAATTGTGGTGAAAGAAATACCATTTTATCTGAACAACAGCAGAACCACCTGAACATTTACTATTTGTTTTTATCTTTAAAATCCTTTCTTACAGCCTACTACTCCCATAATGCCTACAGAGCATTAGTAATGGACACCAGTCCATTAGATTAGTTGACAATCATGATGATAATAAATCATGAAAATATGCACACATTTGTTACCCCATTCGCCTGTTTCTATAACTGTTGAATCTCCTCATAATCCACCATATACTATTAGTCTCTGGACCAGGGAACTGGCCTGTTTAATCATTTGTACGGTGTACATCAAAGAGCCCCTAATCTTTCGTTGAGACCATCGGATTCACAGCAATATAAATATATATTTTAGTAATTACTTAATAATATTTTCCTCTTTCTCTATTTTCACACATCACTGCAAGATGGAGGAACTCATGATCCTTTCACACTTGGAATGAAAAATAGTCTCACCTACTGGAGGTAACAAAGACTACATCACTCCAGTGTGTCTAAGAAAAGTGGAGCATAGGAAGTCTGTGATTTTTAGTAATATGTGCTTTTTGGGCCACGATGCATTCAGCCTTGGACTCATGTATGGAGATACAGCAAACTCTGTGTACACAAAATGTTGAAAGAGCTAATGGGTGATTTAGAAAGACTAACACTCTTTCTATATATGGAATTATGAAAGGGTCACTAAGTCATTTGAGTTGTGGAAACTGGAGGACAGAAAAGAAGGAGGATGTAGTTTTTATTTCAAGTTCTCATCTCGCTTTGAGGATCAAACAGTGCCCCAACATCAACACTCAATGTCTTATTTATTTATTTTTCCTTTGTATAGAATCAACCCTGTACTGGGTGTTTTACAGTTTTACATGGAATCTGCACCATAAAGCTTACAATCTAGCTTGGCAACATACAAATAATGCCGTAAAGAAGGGAGAGCACAAAAAGTAATATGAATGAGCAGTAAATTATGACACACATCTTGTTAGTTCTGCCATTTCTCTTTTTTTCCTGAGAGGAGAGTTAGGATATATAGGAAGAGCATGAAAGAGGACTGGGCTGGGGAGAGAGTTCTGGGCATAAGAATCACACTTGAATGACACTGAGTCAAAATGGTGACAAAGGAGTTCATGAGGCAAGCAAGTTGGGTAAAACAAAATGAGCAAGATGATTATACATCTAAGCTATGTCTACACTTGCGGCTTCTTGCGGGAGTAATATGCTGAAAAGTATATACTTCCTGAAAAGTAATAGGTGTAACGGCATTGCGCAAGAGGGTTTTTCTTGCGCAAGAAGGGGCAGTGTAGACACTCCTTCTTGCGCAAGAGCCTCTTCTGAAAAAAATGGTGGCTCATTAGGTATGCAAATGAGGCTCAGCGATATTCCACGCTTAGCCTCATTTGCATATTACTCACGCAAGAAGCCGCGAGTGTAGACATAGCCCTAGTGTTTTCCTGGGACATCAGCAAAATGGTAGAGATGTTCAAGCTATATAGAGAAGGGATATGGAAGAAAGTGCTCATACTCCAGATCTGAACAATGAAAGCTGGAGCCAAGCACTTAAAAGAAAAAGCAAGAACTCTGTTGTCATATTGTGCAGACATATTTTGAGAAAGTCACATTGCAGACAAGGTTCCAGCTGTTTCCATCATGTCAACAGACCCTGCTACTATTTGAGTTCCCATCAGCATCTAGCTCTTCAGCAGGGACACACTGAAAGGAAAGGAAGATCCAGGGACTAGGCTATTGGTCTAGGACTTGGGAGTCTTGTGTTTGAGTCCCTATTCTACTACAGACTTCCTGTATAATCCTTAGGCCTAAATACACAAAAGGGGCCTCAATCCCATTTTTGGAACCACAGCAATACACAAAACCCACTATCCCTGGTTTATTGCTAAAGCACCATAGATTACTAATGCCTTCCAACCAGAGAAAGGTGCCTCCCTGCAGCCAAGACTTGGCTGCCTATTGCTGAGACGGGGCAGGACTCAGTCAATGTGAGTGGCTAATGATGCGGGCTTGTTCTACCTTAGGCAGCCCCTGCTTCATGTGCTGGCTTTCATGAATCTCTCTTTAAGGTTCCTGTCTCCTCCTCCTCCCCTTCCCTGAACATGCATTACACATGAGCTTAGGTGCCTAATTCAGGCTTTGGGGATTTTTTGGGATTGCAGTGATTTTCTAGACACCTAAAGTCAGGTATTGTGATGCTCACCATTTTAATACCCAACTTTATTTGTGCCGTCAGGACTTAGTCTTACTGTGCCTCAGCCCCAAAGGAAGTCAGGAACCTTCTGGTGGTAGAACTGCCTGCTTATAGTATGCTAAACTGGGATGGTTAAAGTATTCTTCTAGGAGGTGGGAGACCAGGGTTCAAATCCTACTCTAGCTGCCTTATTTGGAATAGGGACTTGTGTCTCACCTTCCAGATGAATAGTTTAACCACTGGTCCATAAAGTGGGTCACGCTGCATCTCCCCTGTTTCAACTGTCCCACTTAATGTAAAATATTTAAACAGTGCCTGAGCTAGAAACAGAATGACTTTCTATAGTCCAGTGAGCAGGGCCCTGCTCCAGAGAATATGTTGGTAAGTATTTAATACAAAGAGGAATAGCACATGCCCACCGGCAGAATTTTTGTCACCTAAGGGCTTTAGACAGTAGTTAAGTAAGCAGGTATTTATACAATCCAGCTTTTGGATTTTGTCACCTTAGGTCTCAAATAATTACATAGCAATAAAGTGTTCTGCACATTATATGCATTTCATACAATACCTGAAATATCAAATTGTTTCCATAAGTACAGCCCACATTTCAAATACTTTTCCAGGTCTTTTTGCCATCGGCCCCCACTTTAAGGGAGGCAAAAGGAGAAAGAACTGAATGCAACTCAGGAATGTGTGCATGTGGCCAAAGTAACCATGCTCCATTTGAGAGGAAATGGAAAGCATCACATCTGTATTAGAAGGAGGAAGGGGACCACTGAGGTCCCAAAACAAAGAACTCAATAAAACAGCAACCATGATAATTGCAAGGGGAAAATGAGAACCCTTTAGAAATTACATAAGAACGGCCGTACCGGGTCAGACCAAAGGTCCATCTAGCCCAGTATCCTGTCTGCCGACAGTGGCCAGCACCAGGTGCCCCAGAGGGGGTGGACCAAAGACAATGATCAAGCGATTTGTCTCCTGCCATCCCTCTCCAGCCTCTGTCAAACAGAGGCCAAGGACACCATTTTATCCCCTGGCTAATAGCCTTTTATGGACCTAACCTCCATGAAATTATCTAGCTTCTCTTTAAACTCTGTTATATTCCTAGCCTTCACAGCCTCCTCTGGCAAGGAGTTCCACAGGCTGACACAACTTTTCTTGGCTTAGCTGTTTCAAGGACACCTGTATTTATGTGGTTACACCTGTATTTGTGTGCTTACAAATGCTTTAATCATGCAACATTACCATAGACAAGTTCATGCCCATGCATGAAATGGCAAGAATATTGCCAACTGGTGAGCAGTGAAACATAGATTAATCTGTTACCCACCTCTTTATTCTGGTATTTTTTGGAAAAAATTGTTGGGAAAAAAAAAAGATTATACTTATTTTCATTCCAAAGTATTCAAAATAGACCCAGTATGTTTTTAAAAATATTGAAACCATGACTATCTACATTATCAAAATAGTTACTGAAATTCCTTGTCCAAAAATCAAGCAATTAATAACGTTTGACACAAGTTTGGGGGAATAAGAGGCACACCAAATTTGTTGTGAAAAAACAGAAAAAATGTCAAAAATAGGATTTGTCATGGTTACTTTCACTGTTGAGGAGGCAGGAAAAGATGTTAACCAGCCTTAATAGCTATACTTTCCCAAATGCAAAATCTTCATATTCTTTACCATCTGTAATGATCATCTCCACAATAACTTCTCCCTGTATTGGAAGGGGCTAACTTTTGTGGTTTTCCATACATCAGCTATCAGGAAATGGGAGCATTTTTACAATGTGTGGAGGACTCTACACTTCTTTTAAAGAGCAGGTGCTGTTTGAGCAGAATAATATCCTTTTTATTTTGAGCTATGCAAGCTCTTGATTTAGAACTGAAAATGTGCACTGGGGAAAAAAAGGCTTTAATAAACTGAAAAAACACCCTCTGCTAAAAAAAGGTTTCCCAGAAAGTTCTGCATAATGAAGATGAAAAATGAATACATAATTGGCGTAAGACAATTTTATGAATCAAGCTGTTAGTTTTTATAATTTTATTGCATCTGGTACATATACAATACGCCTCAAAATATGGACACAAAAACTTTAGAACAAGTGTGCTTTAATTGCTTTTGAACATGTTTGACTTATGCCAAAGATATTTACCCTTAGTCCTCCTTCACTCACTCCGCTCTTTGCTAGTATCTACACATAACATCATATGCAGAAATCATTTTAAAGACACAGCTGTGTGTTTTCCCAGACACTCCTGGTAGCTTCATAGATCTTTAAGGCCAGAAGGGGTCATTAGATTATCCAGGACTGACTTCTGTCAAGTACAGGACATAGAATTTCACACAGTATCTCAGTACTGGAGACCAATATCTTGTGTTTGATTAAAGAGTATTTCCAGTAAGGCATCCAGTCTTGATTTGAAAACAGCATGAGATGGAGAACCCACTACTTCTCTTGGTATTTTCTTTCAATGTCAATCACCCTCACTATTAAAAATTGCATGTACCCTAATTTCTGATTTGAATTTTTCTTTAACTTCCAGACATAGTTCATGTTATGCCTCTCTGCTAAATTAAAGCGCCCTTGAGAGCCTGGTATTTTCTCCCTTGTGAAGATATTTATACACTATCATCAAGTCACCTCTCAATCTTTTGTTTTGATAAACAGCTTTCTTTGGGATTTGACCGAATTATATGATATTACTCTTTCTCTGGTAATTGGTAACAATACAGCAGAGAATGGAAACTCAAGAGCACCTAATATAATTCTGATTTGGGCAAAGGGAATTTTACCAAAATTATCTGCAATGTTCACTTTCATTATGAGAATTAGCAAGAGAAATTTTTGAGCCCAAAGAAAAATTTGGAAATGTATATATTGGACAACTCTTCTTCTTCCTTCCTATATTTATCACAGTCCTCTAGAAGTTTTGGGAGAAGTCCAGTTACTCAGTGAGTTGATTAAAATCAGGAGCACCCCCTGGGCGGGACACAAGTTTTCCCCCAACTTACATGGAGTCAGTGGCTTACATAGCTGAAAGACCACCCAAGATACTTGGCAATCTTTATTTGATCAAGTCTAATATTTTTCTTGTTATTCACAGGTTGCAAGTGAAATCAGACTTCTCTTTGACCAAAACTACATAGGAGCCCTGTTACAGCACACACTCACCATCAGAGCAACCCCTTGTTGTCAAGGGTTGCTGGTGTTCTTTCACTTACTGGTTCCACCACAGCCTGTCCCTTCTGTGGCCTAGCCCTGCAGACAGGTAACCTCTCAGTCCACTCCCCTTCCAGGGTTAACAGAAAAATTAAAAATAAGAAAACACAAGATCTAGTGGCTTCTAAGCCCAGCCTTCATCTGGGACAAATAGGTCTCCACTTCTTTCACTGCTGTACTTCCCCTCCTGGTCTAGGAAAGAGGTTGAGAAACCCAGGCCCATCCTCTACTCTGGAATCCTTCCCAGGGACCTTGTTTTAGGCATCTACAGACTGTTCTTTCAATCCCTTTGCCACTCCTAGCTTTGCCCTGCTTATCGGTGTCTTTACCTGAACCTTGGAGTTGTGATTCCTCATGGCTTCTTCTTACCACGCTACAGAGATGCTTCCTCAAAACCATTCCCAGCCACTCTGCCGCAATGGGATGTATTTCAAACAATCCCTCTGTCTCCCACTTTAAGGCAGTCAGTATCTCCCTCCTTCAGTCAGGCAACTGTCACCCCTGGCCTCCTTCAGAGACTGGGGTTGTACTTCAGATAATCTCTCTGCCTCCTGCCTTGTGAGTATCAGGATCTCCACTCTTCAGACAGACATGAATTCCCCCAACTTTCCTCCTCCAACTGGGGCTTAGGCCAGCTGTAAAGCCTTGTCACCTCCTGTGAGCTGGACCTTTTCCCCCAATTAGCCTTCCACTTTGGAGGTTTCAGCAGGAATGCTTTCTCCTGCTGGTGCCAACCTTGCTATGAGAGAGGAGGAGGTGTGTATGCTGGCCTCCTTTCTGGAACTCATCCCAATTCAGTGGGAGAGTGGAGCACCTTGCCTCACCCACTGTGCAAGGCTCCTGGTCCTGGCCATTAAAGAGACAGTAACAGCATTCCTCCAAAACTGTTCTTATTCCTGTGGATATTTCCTCTCTCTCTCAATTTCTCCTCCAACTCGGTGTATAAGATCACCCAAAATCATCAAGGAGCCACCCTATGTGACAGGGGTAAGCTAACTCCTAACCATCACTATCCTTAAGGAGCAGATCACCCCTCATAAGCCCTGATGGAAGAAGTTGTCTAGAATATGGACTGAATTTGTTTAGGAGCTGTCTGAAATAGCGAATCTCTCTGATGTCCTGACCCCTCTTCCTTCCTGCCTAGCTCCACTGATTTTATAGGCTAGTATATGCCTTACAGTGGAAGAGGGGATGAAAGCAGTTTGCAGTGCTGCATCAGTGATCCTGGTGGACTTCCTGCACCAAGGATCCTGCATTCTGTGTTCCAGAAGGCCTGACATAATGAATGTGGTCCCTAATGTTTAAAAGGGAACCTTGCATGATACCTAAAAGGTGACATAGAAATAAAAGATTGATGTAAAATGAAAAATTCCTCTTGGACAGAATGAGGAACATTTTGATCTGAGAAATACTAATTCCAGGTGTCACCAAATCAGCAAACTTGTTTAATAATATGTGGCCCTACCTTGGCTCATCCAAGTATCTCAATGACATATTTTTTTTTTAATTTACAGTCCATTAATTTTCTTACATCATTCTGTACTTCAATTTTGTGGTAGACTAATTTATGATACTCATTTAAAAACAAAACCATACACACATATATATTTTTAAATTCCAGAAAGCCATTTTGTTTCTTAGATTTATGTCTAATAGACCTTATAAATCTTAAACAGACTGGAACAGAGGGCTGAAAAAAAGGAATTAAAAATTAACATTGGTGACAGTCCAATGGAAAAGATTGATATGAATGTAATAAAAGCCACCTCTAATACAAGGCAAAGACTTGTGCACTTCTAAATCAAAGCAGCAACAGAAGTTAAATTTCCTTTTATAGATTTTAAAAGCAAAAGACAATGACTTTAGGGTCCTGGATCCAAACTGAGGCACCTAAATAAATGGCCTAATTTTTAAAAACACTAAGCACACAGCAATTTTCATGAGACCTAATCCAAAGCTAATTTAAGTTAATGGAATTACTCCCATTTACTTTACAGTATTGGGGTTTGGATCAGGTTTCTCGATTCCAATGGGAACTGCAGGGCTCAGCACTTTTGCAATCAGGCTACTTAGTCAGATGCCTAAATCGGAACTGGAACCTAATGCTATTTCGAATATCTTGTCCAAAAAGTCACTAGTTCAGAGAAATGTTAGAGATGCACCACTTGTTCTAGCAGTTGCCATAAAACTTAGCCCTTAACCAAGTTCAGAGATTTCAGAGAACCCTTGCACCCTCAAATCAGGCTTCTTAACAAATAACAGCTAGCAGTGATACTAATGACTAGCAAAAAAAGAGTTTTTGTTGAAATGGAAGAAAACAGATTCTCTCACAGTAATGACTTGGAAAATGTATGTTAAATTTCCCGAGAAAACTATTTGCTGTAAAAAACAAAAGTTTAAATGTTCTCAAAATTTGCCATAAAACAACTAAATATTTCACTAGATAACAGCATAAATAAGACCTAGTCCTGCTGTTATTGGTTTCCCTTTGCAGGCCTCCAGAAAGGATGGAAGATCAATCCTGCCCACAGTATTCACACTGGGCTGGAACAAAATCCCTGCTTGAACTCCTGCTGAAATTGTATGATTGCATCCTGCTTCTACTATGGGACAACTATTCGAAGCACCATATAGATTCTAATGTATCAAGCTTCTTATTATCGGATGCTCTTTTCCATGTCTACCAAGTGCAAGCCGCTCAGCTGGACAGTTAAGATGCACTGAATGTGTGCAGAGAACCCATGCTATATGGCCATGTAGTCTTCCTATCTAACTTGTCCTCCACATGAGGATTGAAGGATATATGACCCTGCATTTGATTCCTGCTGGGCATCCATATCTTCAGTTTTTAGCATCATTCTTCAACCACAGTGGTCACCATAATATTGACTATTGGCTATTGAAAGGACTATATATTTAACAAATGCCTTTCAAGCAAACATTTGATCCAGCTGCTGCTTAGTCACCATTATAACAATGTGATGTCACAGTTACTCTGAAGACGATTCTATATATAAGGAATTATAACACTAGAACCTGAGGAATAAGAATAATCACTGAAGCTGTTTGAGAGGAGATACTTTCTGGAGGGCTAGGCAGGTTGACTGTCTCCCTGTCACATAACCTAGTATGATTTCCAAGTGCTCTTTAATAAATCTGAAATGACCATCAAACAAGACACGGTCCTCCAAAGCAGCTTGGTAAATAAGGTGTCTGTCAAGAGCTGGCCATTCAGAAGACCTTAAAACCACTCCAAGGAAGATCCTTTTTTCAACACTTCAGATGAGCAATGTCAGTTTATCATGTATATGTCTGACACAGCAATGAGCAGAAACATTCTATTAGCCTTCGGTAGGAAGAATTTTTCAAAAAGAGTTATACTCAATCAGCACAAATTATATACATTCCCAAAGTCACATGAATGGTGTTGAAATATGCCCAATTTAAGTAGTGTACTTTCAAAATTCTTTCAAAACGGCATAGCTGAAGGACTGTTATATAAAAAAATAAATTACCATAAAATGAAATATTATAGAAAGTAATAAAGGAAAAGAAACGTGAGCAAAAGAACAAAGAGTAAAAGTCCAAAAAAGGGTATTTAAAATAGAATTTTCAAGGAACAGAAGCTACAAGAGGATAGATAGCTACAATATTATAGAAAGTAGGTAGGACTCATTTGTTTGAAATGTTCTCCCAAATTGTCATTCATTCTCATAAACTACCCATGCTGTGGGTTTTAGAGGTAGTCATGACAATGTTCTTATTTCTGTAATACTCATGCCCTCCTATGTCTCCAAGAGTAACAAAGTCCATTAGTGAAATAGCTAAGGTCACGGAAATTGGCACTAGAGTTTATATGAATTTACATTTCAATATAGCTGTGGTTTTCAAATACTGTGGCCTATTTCCACAAAATAAATAAATAAATAAATCTGGCTTTTTCTGCTAAATAAGCTCACACAACACTGTGGGATCCTCAAAAACATCAATTATACATTCTGAGGTCACTGCACCCAGCACTATCTAGAGCACAAATGAGGGGGTTGAATTTGAGAAGGATAAATGTTATCTCTGCTGAGTTACTGAGCAGGGAAATATTTAGAAAGACATCAGTGAAATAACAGATTGTTGTACAAGCCCTGATTAGTCAGTGTAAAATTTCTTGGAGTAGCTCAGGATAATTAATAGCATAAATCCATATAAGGTTAAAAAATCCTCTCCTGAATGCAAGATCAGTTACTTTGCCTGAGCAATAGAAACTGAAAATATGTTAATGTTTTAGCATATTAATGCCTAGTTAATAAGCTAAAAACAAATAATTAGTACTTTTGAGTGACAGTTCCAGTGACAAATTACTCCAAGAAGCAGAGCACTACACAAATTTATCATCAAACCTCAGATATTTAGAGATGGTAAGTAATGCAATGCATTTCCAGCAAATATCCTTTCAATGTTTTAATTAATTTGCTGCAACCATATTCACACTCCTTTTTCCATTAGCTTTGAAAAAAAAAGAGTAAATTTTCCTGGCTCAAATGTTCACAGAAAGAGCTATAGTAAGGTTTAAAGGGAACCTTCTCTCCAAAGAGAGGTCACAGTTGGTTAGGGGAACCAGACAGAGACACTGGCCTGCCAACAGAGGTGGGGGCAAAGAAGGAAGTTGCCCAGGGGCCCAGTGATTCAAAAGAGCCAGGGCTTCCGATCACCACCACAGCTAAGGATGAACTGAGTGTGCAGCCAAACAATTGGCTACACCTTTTAGTCAATAGTATTTAGAGATAATGGATTTTAAAACACCACAGAGTTTATGCACATGTCTATTTTATCTTAAACTCTACCATCCTTTGATGGTAACTTCAGAAGGCCTTGCTTGTTTAGACACCTTACTAGATGTCCATGTCTCTGTAGGGGTGTCGACAATTTACCAGGCCCGAAGGCAAGATATGGGGGGTGGCTCCATGCTCCCAGAAGGGGCAGCACCTCAGTTGGAAGGTGGGGGGGGCTGAAGGCTGGTTGAAATATAGCAAAAGGAGAGGCAGTGTGCTACCCCTTCACATATATGGGACCCTGTGGACAACCTGTTCTAGGGAGTACACTACATTCCACCGGAGGGACATTAAACTTTGATAGCGCCCACTGAAATGGGAACATCTTAGGATAAGGGGATGGCCACTTTTTTCCAACTTCTTGGTGGGGGGGATGAGGGTGGTGGCTGGGATTTGGAGAGTGGAATATCCCTAAACAAGAGAACAAAGATATCAGGTGTTAATGCTGGGTCTTAAAAACCACAAAGCTGGAGACATGGGATTGCGTGTGGTGGTGGTGGTGGGACTTAAAGGGACTGACAACAAAAAGTTTGGGCAAGAGAAAGGAACAGAAGAGCCTCCTTTTTTTTAAGCAAGGGGCTTCTTTTTAATTGCTGGACCATTCAAAGAAGAAGAAAACTGGCTGCAGAGTAGAGGGAGGGAGAAAGACCATCTGTGAAAGAGAATCATTTGGAAAAACATTTGCAGAGCAGGAAAATCCTAGACTTTTTAGATGACTCTTACCCAAGAATGCTCAATAGTGGAGAGGAAACTGAGGCAAGGAACATAAGAACGGCCATACTACCCCAGTATCCTGTCTGCTGACAGTGGCCAATACCATATGTCCCAGAGGGAAGGAACACAACAGGTAATTCTCAAGTAATCCCTCTCCTGTCACCCATTTCCAGCTCCTAACAAACAGAGGCTAGGGACATCATTCCTACCCATCCTGGCTAATAGACATTGATGGACCTAACCTCCATGAATCTATCTAGCTCTTTTTTGAACCCCATTAAAGTCTGAACGACTGAACTCGGAAATGTAATGGGACTGGTCATTCACATTGTAAATTGGATTCATGACCCAGCCCTTAATCACCATCAATTTCAGTCACTGCTTGATGAAGTAGTTTCCAAATACCCTGATCTACTACTGCACAATGTTCACTGGTTATCACGTGGCAAAGTTTTGTCTCGTTTTGCCACCTGCATTAATGAGATTAAGTCATTTTTGGATATGAAGGATGTCAACACACTGAGTTTTCGGACTGTGACTGGTTGCTCAAATTTTACTATCTCATCAACATTACTGGTCATTTGAACGAGTTGAACCTTGGGCTGCAAGGGCAAGGAAATAGCGTCCTAACTCTACAGCATGTAATGTTTGGATGTGAGTCAAAATTGACTGTCTTCATCAAAGATATCGACATGGGCAAACTAGCACATTTTGAAAGATTATGAATGTTTCGTGATTCGTATCAGAGAAAGAATCCAAATAACAGCCTTGATTTGCAGAAACTTGCTAGGTTTTTTTCTGGGCTCCTGATAGCATTCAAGTCTCGTTTTGTTGACTTTTGCAAATACAGTGCTCTGTTTAAGTTTATGATTCATCCACATGAAGTGTCTGTGGAAGAACTGGATTTGGCAGTCATTTCAGGCATCTTGGTCATCGATTTGGAAATGGAAATAGATTTCAATGAATCAGATATCTAGGTGGAAAAATTCATCAAGCTGAATTCTGATATATAACGTCTTGCTCGACACCATACAAAATTGGCAAAACTGCACAAATGGGCTGATATGAAAAAATTGGAGCACTATGATAGTCTGATTCTGCAAAATTGGAAGGAACTTCCTGACACATACACCACCATGCAGAATGTCAGCTTGGGCTTACTTTTAATGTATGGCTCCACCTATATGTGAGAGCAGACTTTCTCTCATTTGAATCACATCAAAAGTAGTTTGCGCTCAAGATTGCCAAAAGAGAGGCTGAATGCATGCATGAAACTGAATTTGACCAGTTATGATGTAAACTTCAAAGAAATATGTGAAAAGATACAGCAGCAGAAGTACCATTAAATAAAGTCCTTAAGTACAACATTTCATTTATGCTATTATTAATCATGTCAATTATTAGTAATATTAAGTAGTGTATTTTCAGTCATGCAAATGGGCATTCTTATATTAGCTCTTTGTTGACCACTTGTTCTGAATTTTGATGTAGTTTTTGGCTCTTTGGTTTGAAAAGGTTGTGGAACCCTGCCATAACACAAACACAAACTACTACTTTTCGGCAGAGATGAGTTTATACCCTAAGTTGAAATCATGTGCCAATTGTCCCCATATCTGTGGTCTCTGGATCCAGAATTTTGGTTCAGCCCATTACAGGAATAGGGGCCATGTGCCTGGTTTGGGTTGTGATCTAAACTTCTTCAAGGTCTAGGAATGCTCAGGATGCTTAATTTGGGACTGTTTATTAGATGAAAAAACAGGTTAAGGCAAAACTTGGTTGAGACAAAATGTTTAGAGGACCTCACTGAGTACCTGTTTTTGGCAAAGCTTTCCTCCCCCTCCCACTTGCGTGTGGATTTGCAGTGTTTTTAGTATAATGTCGATCATGTCCTTTGACCTCCCCCGCCTGTGTGCCTTTAAGGGTACGTCTACACTTCACGCTTATTTCAAAATGAGCTATTCCAGAATAGTTATTCCGAAATAGCTTATTTCAAAATAATACATCTACACTGCAGGGAAGCCTCAAAATTAGTCTGAGGCAGGCTTCCCTAATGTAGATATGCTATCTTGATTTAGAGCCCCAGGAGGCACTGGGGAGGAATAACTTAGAATGGCCCTGGTGAGGGGCTATTTCAAAATAGCAGCAGTGGAGCATCTACACAAGCCTTATTTTGAAATAGCTATTTCGGAATAGTAATAGAGATGTAGCTGTGTTAGTCTGGTCTTGCTGAAACAAAAGACAGGATTATGCAGCACTTTAAAGACTAACAAGATGGTTTATTAGGTGATGAGCTTTCGTGGCCCAGACCCACTTCCTCAGATCAAATTGTGAAAGAAAATTGGCATGACCATATAAACCAAAGGGATACAATAAAAAAAAAAAGTGAACATATAAAACTGACAAATCAGATTTTAGAACGGGGGTGGGGGGGAGGTTAGAGTCTATGAGTTAATGATATTAGGGGTGATAATTGGGGGAAGCTATCTTTGTAATGGGTAAGGTAGTTAGCATCTTTGTTAAGGCCCATTCGTAAAGTGTCAAATTTAAGCATGAATTACAGTTCTGAGGTTTCCCTTTGTAGTTTGGTGTTAAAGTCTCTTTGGAGTAAGATACATGTAGTGAGGTCATTGAGACAATGCCCAGTCTGGTTGAAATGACAAGAAACTGCTTTTTCTTTGTGAAACTGTCTGATGTCTGATTTGTGGGCATTAATTCTTTGGCAAAGTGTCTGAGAAGTTTGTCCAATATACATAGCAGACGGACACTGTTGGCATATTTCGGAATAGGCATTATTCCTGTGGAATGAGGTTTAAAGATTTCAGAATAAGCGGTCTGTTGTATTGGAATTATTTCAAAATAACAGACTAGCTGTGTTGCTGCTTGCATTGTTATTCCGAAATAACACTAATTATCTCAAAATAATGGTGCAGTGTAGACACACCCTAAGACTAAATATTAATGCCCCCTTGTGTTCAGGATCCCTGGAGTTTCGGCCTTGGGAATCAAACATCCAAATTGCCGAGGATGGGCACTCTGCATTACCTGTGGAAAGCCCATTTCTGCAACTCCAAAGCTACTTGTTGCCCTATTACAATTATTTCTGCACTTCACACTCAGGAGGGAAAACAAACACTCATCTAGGTGTGAGCAGACTGCAGTCACGGATCACTAAAGCATCTTCCTGCTGTGGTGAAAGGGGGCGGATTGGAGCAGTCACATTCCTCCTCATCAACACTGAAGGAATGGCTGGAAGGAAAATAACAGGCTGAGTCTTTCAAGTGCCTCTTCCCTTCCCCTCAGAGTTCTCAGTCACGTCAAACCCGCTGGGAGAGGGGAGAGCTGGGGCGACACCCGTGTAGTACTGCACGCGGTGCCACAGCATGCCTGTTGCGGTGATATGTGTGTGTGTGTGTGTCCATGATGCACACCTAGGAGTCCTTCCTAAATGTGTGTGCCACCCCTCGGGAGCCACAAAAGCTACACAACAAAGGGACACAACCAAGGCAGAGTGGAGGCTGCACGAGGAAAGCAGCGAGGGAGAGCGGTAGTAGCCATCCGGGGTTTCGCGGTGTGGGTCTGACAGTTTTGCTGATGAATAGCGGGGAGGGGTGTACGTGCCATTTATGTGATGGCTGTAGCTGCGTGTCTGTTACAACAGAAGCTTTTGCTCCAGCCACAAACATAATCAGAGCACCGGTCGTTGGCTCGCTGCTTCTTTCATTTCACCTCCCTCATCAGAGAAACGGTAACCAGGTCTGCCCCGGGACCCTTGCACCAGGACTGACTGCGGTGGGAAGCCTCTACTATGACCCGCACCATTTCCTGTGCTCTTCCCTCCATCCGGATCGACTGTCTCCAGTTGCAGTGGACAACCGGGGACTGTCCACACTAGAAGCCAAGCGCCGCCAGGTTCTGTCTGAGACCACCACGCTGGGCTCAACTGGTGTGGGGAAGAAACCCCGTCTGCCACCGCAGGTACTTTTCTGAGCTGCCCTGAGAAGCCTGGCTGAGGCGATCGGGAACTTTCAGAGGCTTGGCTCTGTTGACTGTTTTACACAAATGGTTTTCAAGGCAAAAGGTGTCTTTTGAGATCAAGCGAGCTCCGCGCATGCGTCGGCCTGTTGGGAATTATTGCTGTGCCTTGGACTAAGTTGCATTCCGTGGATCTTCGCCGAAACGCCAATTCTTCAGACCGAGTTAGGAATGTGGACAGTTCACAGGCGAGAATATTTTGGGATTCTGTCGCTCCCGGTGATGATAGCCATGGTGTGCTGTACGCAAAGGTGAGCGTTATCCCCTGGTGTATTCTCTCCTGGTGTGTTGGTGAGTGTGCAGATTGTTGATTCATTCTTTTTGGAGGTGTACGTGCGTTTGTTTTTCTGTCTGCCCGCACTTTTTACCGCTGATTCTGAATCCAACCCTTCTTCCCTTCAGCGTTAATGAGCCTAGCAACATGTCATACGTGAAAGAGACAGTGGATAGATTGCTCCATGGATACGACATTCGCTTGAGGCCAGACTTCGGAGGTAATCTGTCAGTTTTTTTCAACCTGTAACAGAACCATGTTGCATGTCCTGTAGAGCAGAGGGGAACGTCAGTTCCAATCCAAATTGGTTTTTGTAAACGGTTGTGGACCAGTTTATGACCACGTATGCGCACACATACACACACACACCCCCTCCTGATGTACCCATCCCCACGCATACAAACACACATATGTATATATGCCACTACAACACAACCAAGCACAGGGATGGTGCTTTTAAAGGCACGTGACGTGCATAACAAATCTCCCTGTTGGCGTTTCTAGGTGCTCCTGTTGACGTTGGGATGAGGATAGACATTGCTGGTATAGACATGGTCTCAGAGGTCAACATGGTGAGTACACGCTCTGAATTAAACAGAATATCTAAAACTGGTACATTTTGTGCCTGCCCCTTAGGGAGGGGAGATCCCAGAATCATGTCTCAGCAGCATTTTCTTTCATGCCAGAGCAAGAGGCGATGAGCGGAGTTAAACACCTTGACTGCTCTTTGGAGACAAGCTGTTGATAGTTGCGCTGGCTGGGGAAACCTGTTTGGGACGAGTTTGCTCAATACCGTATTTTAAAATATGGCAAGGCGCCATCTGCCGATCACTGAGCCTTACTGCCTTTCAGCACCAAGGACAGCTCCCTGCTTCTCAGCCTCCGAGGCTCTTGGTGGCTGGACCAGTGAGTCGGGAATAAAAGCACCATATTTGACACAATGACAATGTTGCATTCATAGTGCTGGGTGTGGGTGGGATCTAGGGCCAACCTAGCTTCCCTCGGAGGAAACAGCAAGCTGAGGAAAGCTGACAGGTGACTTGTCAGGATACAGAAATCCTTCGCCTTGGCAAATGTTGTTAACACTGTTCAAAGAAAAAAAAAGTCCGGAGTGGTGGTGTGGATTTTGCGTGTGTCTGTGTGCAACTTGTAGAGTTACTTAGTCACACTGCGGTAGCAGAAATCAGTTCTAGATCAACCTCCCATTTGCTCTTGGAATCCAGAGGCACCTGTGGGGAGAGAAAAAGAGAGAGAGACCGAGATCCTTGTATTTGGAGGTTAGAGGGCAAGATATAGTCTGATTGTATTTTAATTTCTTGTTATTTGGTGTGGAGTCACTAGTGCTGCTACGTTGTCTAGTAAGCACCATGTTCTGCGTAAGTTACAATGCAGAAGCCTGTTGATATCCCTCTAGTATTTCAGAGATCTCTTGGCGGAGTTAATTGTAACTGCTGATTGACTGACAAACCTTAGCTGTAATGTGAAGTGCTCTATCATCCCTCACGTAAATATGTCGGCGAGGATTTTAACAGCAGGAGGTAGGGAGGAGGGATTGAAAGGCTTCCATCATGTTTTAGCTGGGTGTCCAATCTCTCAAAATCGCCTGTTAAAAACAAACAGTTTGATATTGCAGGTTGAATCTCGTGCTTTGGAGTGGCAGGATTAATAGCAAATGTCTGTGTAAAGCAATTCAGGACTTCTAACAATAAAAGTTATTTAGAATATGTTTATAATTTAAATATAGACTCAGATTTTTGAAAATGCTCACTGCATATATTTAAATAAAAATAACATATGGGTTTTTTGGTTTTACTCTTGATGTTTTCACTCCAAATCAATTACATATGTGATCAATTTAGAAATGATAAAAATAGAAATATTTGGAAACATTAAAGATTCCTGGTACATATTTCTGACAGACAAAAGGACTTCATGTCTATGTCAATTGATTTAGATAGTAGAGATAAAGGCTATTGTAAAGAAAGAACATCGCCTTCACAAAAGCTTCTTAACATAAAAGCAAAGAGAAAGAAAAAAGAGATGGTGGAAAGCACTTTTTTCATTGGGGAAAATAGGTATATACTTGAAGGAAATGCCATAGCTAATTAGAAAAATAAAAACTGGTTGAGGGTCAAATAAAAGACAACTTTAGACAAAGATGTGTGCTACATTGTACTTGACTATGAATGTCATTGCTTAGATTATTGCATTATAATAATTATGGACGCATAATGTAAGGTACAAAAATCTAGTGCTGAGCTGACTTCACATTCTCTTCTTATACCACAGAAAATGAAAATCAGAATTTTTAATCCTATCAAAATCATTTCTCATTAATATACTTCATGGGCATTTTGGTGCGGAGGGACTGTCTCAAACGAAAATCTAAAGTACTTTCATCCTGTCTGAAGAGGAACATCTATGCAACTAAGAGGAACTGGATAGCAGTGCTTTGATTTGATACCAGCTGTTAGTTTTTTGAAATTTCAAGAAGCAAAAAGGCATGTATTCAAATTAAATAAGTCTCAAATTAAATTTCTCTTTTTCCTAATATTCCTAGACCCTAATATTTATCACTGGAACACTTAAGACAGTATTTTTTTCTCTTCAGATTTAGTTTTACTGCTCTTAACTGTACATCTTAATTTTCTGCTGTTACATAAATATAGGTGTTATATATATTTTAGTGTCATAGTTACATTGTAAGTTCTTTGGGACAGGGACTGTTTCCGCTATATGTGTTGTGCCCAGCAGAATGGGGCCATAAACAGTTATATCTTAATACAATGTTAAGTAGTAATTAGCAGTAGGTAGGTAGAAGGGAAAGCACAATGAACAGACTTTGCAAATTCTAACTTGCAAACTTCCCGTTGAACTTTCCTTTCTAAGAGAATATATGAGTGACTGTGCAGATGGAATGGAAGAAAGAGCACTTAAAGCTTGTATATGCCAAGGATATGCAAGGAGAAACCACATCCTCTCCTCCACACCATTTGCTTGGGCAGGGTCAGCCTTGCCACATTCCCTTCTAACATAATGGCTGCCTTAGATAATGTGTGTATTCCCTTGCCATGGCTTTGTGTTGACCTCCTTTTCAGGGATGTAGGAGCAAAGTGAAATTAATGTTAACACTAATTGTACTAAAGGCCTTATCCTGCGGGTTCAGATCATGCTAGGTCCTCAAATGGGAGTTGAAGGGGCCATGCCACAGGAAGCACTCAATGCTGTGAAGGGTTAATTATGTTGTATTTTCCAACAGTATTTCCACTTAGGGCTGAATAGAGCATGATCCATAATGTGTCTCCCTGTCCCAGGTCCTCTCCCTGCCCACACCATTCAACAAAGTATGAAAATGACATAAAATTGAGGGAGTGGCACTGACACAACCACTGCTGGATACTGTGTCCAGTTCTGGTGTCCTCAATTCAAAAAAGAGGTTGCTAAATTGGAGAGGAATCAATTATGAGCCATGAGAATGACTAAGGGATTAAAAAACATCCCTTCTAGTGACTGAATTCCTGAAATCTAACTATTTATTCTAACAAACAGAAGATTAAGGAGTGACTTGGTTACAGCCTAAGAGTAGCTACATGGGGAACAGATACTTGATAATGGGTTCTTTAATCTAGCAGAGAGAGGTATAATATGATCAAATAACTGGAAGCTGAAGTTACACAAATTCAGACTGGAAATAAGGCATAATTTCTTAACAGTGAGAGTAATTAGCCATTGGCAATTTACCAAGGGTCCTGGTGGATTCTCCATCATTGACCATTTTTAAATCAAGACTGGATGTCTTTCTAAAAGACATGGGGAAGTTCTATAGCCTGTGTTATACAATAAGTGGGCCTAATAATCACAATGGGCCCTTCTCACCTTGGAATCTCTGGATCATAGATTCATTATCTATGAAAAACTGTAAAGAATAGAGACCTTTAACTCAAATGTTGGCTTTCCTACTTTTCTATTTATGCCTTACCTTACTGTCCTAGAGATATAGTTTGCAATATAGTTTACTATAGTGAAATAAACTTAAATTAACTTATGGATGGCCCAGTGGTTACACCGCCAGCCTAGCACTCAGCACTTCTGCAAGTCAAGTCACTTACTTAAATGACTTACTTAAGATACCAAGTTTTTACATCCTGATCCAAATCTTCACTTCCTTTCCACTTATGCTTAAGAAATACTAATTGATATTCTAACAAATGCTTCAGACCAGATAGCTATCCTTTTACTTTCATTATCTTTCCAAAACAAAGTGTCCCTCTTCACATTTTCAAAATGCTTCACCCTTATTTGCTAAATTTTGATCCTTTGTCCCCTTTGCATTCCCTCTGCTGCTGCTTCCTCTTGCCAAATTACTTATTTATAAACACCTACTTAAAAGGATGTTTAAAACATTCCTAGCATAATAAGAAACAGCAGGGAGTTTTTGTTTATTTGTTTGCAAAGCAGCAGTGAAGTTTCCTTGTTTGGAATTGCTGTGCCTCAGGTAGCTTTTTCAATGGAGAATTTAGTTATGGCCTCAGAGTAGTATTGTTGCACTTCCTCAGCCCTGCTGAGGAACAAACCCGGACAAAGGGTGGGCTGGAGAAGTATTGCTTTTGGGATTGTTTATTGGCACAGATTCTTAAGAGTAAAGTGATGCTCACACACACACACACATCACAGTCATGCTGGCAGTTTGGAGGCAGGCTGCAAGTGTGGTGTAGATTACTTTTGATTTCACTGGTGGCTGGAGTGCTGGCCAGGCATCAGCTTCCTGGAGACCCGACCATGATGTTCCTTAGGAGAGCCTTTCAGATCTGCAGGAGGCTTTACTTCTTCTGGGCCAGTCCCAGGTTTCTGCTGTGATGTTACATCTTGTCCAAGAGAAAAAGAGATTTTCTGTCTGCTTCTCAGTTAATTTATCTGCTTGCAGGGTCTTCGTCTGCCTTAAAAGGTCACGGATCCTAAACTGCCTTTTTGGTTGGGTATTTCTCATTCACACTTCACACACATTCAACAGGTTACATACATATTTATAAGCAGGGCTCAACAGTCTATGTAATCTACTCGCCCGTGGCGAGTAGATTACATCCCGGAAGAGCCGGGTTCGGGCAATCTGCACATGAGCAGAACGCCGGACAGTGCAGCTGGCGAGCAGGGCTCGCCGCAGCTCGGCGAGCCCTGTTTATAAGTAATATGGTTTCTAAGCAAAATGGGGTCTCATGACCTTGAGTATAAGAAATTGCATAGTACTACAGATAACATACCAAAGGCATGATAAAAAGCCTAACAAATTATAGCTAAGAAATCCAAGGTCAGGGAAGAAGGGAAAAGCAGAGGAGTATGTCTGGTAAGCTAGACACCAGTGAAGTGGAGGGAGGGGGGTTGTGTCCAACTGGTTACAAGTATTACTGCTTGAATCTAAATCTGTGCTACATCCTGGATCCAAAGGCTACTGAGGAAAGGCCCTGTAATATATATCAATATATGACTTTGCAAACCACATTTCCAATCTAACCTAAACAGAGATAAATGGTGATATGTAGCAGCCGCCCTCCAGGATAGACTGTAGGGCTGTGTCTACATTGGCACCCTTTTTCGAAAAAGGGATGCTAATGAGACCAGTCGCAATTGCAAATCGCGATTTAAATATCCCCAGCGGTATTTGTTACATAACTGCCGCTTTTTCCGGCTCGGGGCTTTGCGGAAAAAGCGCCAGTCAGACGAGGATCTTGCGGAAAATAAACCCTTTTCCGCAAGATCTCTTATGCCTACTTGCAAGTAGGAATAAGAGATCTTGCGGAAAAGGGTTTATTTTCCGCAAGATCCGTCTGAACTGGCGCTTTCGGCAAAGCCCGAGCCGAGCGCAATATGTAATCAAATACCGCGGGGATATTTAAATCGCGATTTAATTGCGACTGGTCTCATTAGCATCCCTTTTTCGAAAAAGGGTGCCAATGTAGACACAGCCTAGGTGTTTAGGAAGCGGTTATGACTCTGGGTGTCACTATAGAGACTGCACTGTGCTTTAGATTGGTGCAGTCTCCTCCCCTTATAATGCAGGGCTCTGGACCCTGACTCACTTCTTTTACAGCTCTGCTCACCCAGGGGTTGCATAGAAAGAGCAGTCCCTGTGCTCTTTCTAGTGCAAGTCTGCAACTGTGTCTGGCCATGTACATTTCTTTCAAGCTCCCTGATATTGATATTGGCATGACAAACTATACAAATTTTGCTTAAGAAATTAAAGCCACCCTTACCCCTACCCAGCTACAGGCCTTCACAATCTGTGCTACAAGCAGAACAATAAAAACGATTATGAAAATGTCCTTAAATACTGAGAGTTAAATGTACATATTTTCACTCTGGTTTTTAAAGATGCTGAGGTCCAGATCTTCAAAAGTATTTAGGTGCCTAAGTCCCTTTTAGTTTATGCAGTTAAGTGCCTAAATACCTTTGGTCCCAATCACCCACCACTCCTATTGGTTTCAGTGGGAGCTGAAAATACTTGGTACTTGTAACATTCAGCTCCTTTATGCGTTGAGAATGCAAATTATTTTTGCCTGTTAAATGTTTTTGCCATCTCTTTAAACATGTTTGCAATCGTGCTATAAAAACAATGAAAACTTATTTGCAAACTTTGGTTTCCATTATATTCCAAGAGATCTTTGTGATGGGAAAATTGCTTCATTGCTGAAAGACTACAATAACTTTGAACACAGGACACTGAGGTGGAATTATAAAGTATGAAGTAAGATGTACTGGGCAATTGTGTTTTGCTAATGATGCCTCTAATGGCTTATCATAGCACAATCACCACATCTCTCAAGGGCCATTAACTCTGCCTTATTTGGGGTAATGTGGCTTTGTATCTCATGAAGAATATCAAAGTAAGGCCTGATCCTGCAATCCAACTCACATGAGTAGTCCTCACTGATTGACTTCAGTAGGACTAATTTGCATGGGGGATAAGGACTGGGCGCTTAATGTGTACTACCACTGACTACAGAATCAGCTATAGAGCTCCTGCTGAGACAAATGGAATGAATATAGTCCAACATTGCTATTAAAGTAATTAAGAAGTCTATAGCTCTGTTTGAAGTCTGGCTCTGTGAATCACAGCCATGATAGGCTGAATATTATATCACTCTGACTCTTGCACTGAGCATCTTGTTTTGTTTTACTGGACACCATTCATTTTCTGCTAAACTCATTAGTGTTATATGTGTGCATGTGTGTGTTAGTTTAGTTTTATTTAAAAGGTATTGCTGTCACTCTCTTAGCCTAGGTCTACACTAGACCAGGCAGGTCGATTTAAGGTGTGTGACTCCAACTATGCAAAATGCATAGCTGGAGTCAGCGTACCTTAAACTAAGCTGTGGCGGTGTCCGCACAGCTGGAGGCTGATGGGAGCATACACTCCTATTGGCTTCCCTTGCTCCACACAGAATGAGGAGGACTGGATGCCACCAGATACCAGAGAATGCAAGTTACATCTTCTGCTGCCGGAGGCACAGCCAGTCTATAAGTCCCCACCACACACACACCAGTGAAAACTCTCTGCTAGGTGCAAGCGCGTTTTGCTTGGCTGGACTCCATGCATTCCCTGTTGAAGGAGTGCCTCTAGGAAATGCACTGAAGCAGCACGTCATCTGGCTGATTTTCTCCACGTAGAGCCATATTTTCAAAATCAGAGAGCCAAGTTTTGACACACTCTGCACCTGACAGTGAGGTCAGACTTTCAACCTAGATGCTTATTTTGGCACTTAAATAGGAATGGAGTTCTTTAGACAGTCTATCCTTAGTAGAGCAGTGTGTGGGCAGCTGGCACTGCTGTGAATTCACCCTTGATGGACATACTGTCACTGTGGAGTTAATAACCTGGTTTCTGTATATGCATGAATCCTGTCCCCAGACTTTTGTGGAAACTTTTGCTTAGACTCTAGGAAACTCTGAACCCTATGCATTCCATCAGGAATAATAGACCTTTTTCATGCAGCTTGCCCAGTGATGGAGCCTTTTGAAAACACACTCTCTGTTGTGAAACATCTCACCATTTGGGTATTCAAACTCACCTGCCTTTGAAATCATCCCTGCTGGTATTTTCCTGAAATTACTTATTTTATGTCTATTTAGCTTCTTGGGACTGCATTATTTATAGCTGTTATGTTTAGTAGTTTAATAATAAAACTTCACTGAGCTTCTACAGTAAATATAAAGGAGTAATAAGCATTCAGTCTATGACCTCCTTATTTGGCACATTAGCATGTTGTGTCACTCATTTTACAGGTGGGCAAACTCTGGCACTGGGAAAATTTCTGACTTACCTTATATAAATCAGCAAATCAAGGGCAGAACCTGAAGCAGGACCTAGTTGTACTGGTCCCCCATTCTCCTGTTCTAGTCATTGTACAAACTCCCTCCATCCCTAATGTACCATAGGCACATTTTAATGGGTTTATTTTTGCATCCTTGTTATAGTAATTGAAATTTACAAAGTGTTTCCTTTCAAAACTACAAGGTGACCCTTTTGCTTTGTCTCAGTTAATGATGTTTGACTAATTTTCTGCCATGACAGAATTCTTATGGAAATATATTAGACCTTTACATGAATATGAAATGAGTTCATTAGGAACCATGTGATGACAAAATCTATTAAGTTTCTGTGACATGATTTGTCTGGTTTACTGCAATACCTTGACCCAAGTTAACAAAACAGGCTGCTTATAGAAGATGCCTAAGCATACATCTGAGTAGTGTGATACATAATAGCTTTGCTCCACCTCCAGGACAAGCACATGAAGAGTGTATAAGCTATACCTACTAGAAAATGGTCCCTAAGAAGTGGGCTTCAGAAAAGAATCATTCACATGCAACAAATGAGTTAGAATGTTACTTCTAAAAGCTTTCCCTGACAATTTTCTTTCAATGGTGCACAGGTCAAAGCATTACAAGAGTAGCAAAAATAGTCATTTCACGTGCTTGTAGAGATCTGAAAACTCATGTATTGTATAAAAACAGATACAGAACTTTTTATACAGAAACCAGATGTAAACCTGTTTTCATAGCTTGTAGGGTCAGTTCCTGATCTACAATACCGAAAATACTTTCACTCTAGAGCTTCTACACTGGTACATGGCCTAAATTTAGCAAAGCACTTGAGTAGCTTGTTTAAGCCTTGAAGCACCCATAAAGGAAACTGCTATCAAAATGAATGAGGATGCTTCCAGAGCTCTTATATTAAGTACATGCTAAAGGGACCTTGCAGTTTTAGGATCAGAATGACCAAAATTCAAGCCATCAGGACTAATCTTATCTAATAAGTGGATTCCTAGGGCTTAACATTGGACTGGCCTTTCCATTTGGCAGGAGATACCCCTCACTGGAATACTATCCACTACTTTACAGAATGTTAGAAATAGTTAGGAAAGGGACAAATAATAAGATGTAAACTCTTGTAATGCTACTGTATAAATCTATGGTACACATACACCTCATATACTGCATGCAAATCTAGTTGCCCCATCTCAAAAAGATGTATCAGAATTGGAAAAGGCACAGAGAGGGCAACAAAAAGTATTAGGGGCATGGAACAGCTTCCATATGAAGACAGATGACTGTGACTGTTCATCTTTAAAAAAAAAAGAGATGCTAAGGAATGATATGATAGAGGTCTATAATAGCTATACAGGTGCAGAGAAAGTAAATAAGAAAGTGTTTTGTCCCTTCAAATATCATAAGACTCACCCAATGGAATTATGAGGCATTAGGTTTAAAACAAACATAAGAAGTACTTCTTCACACAATATACTGTCAACCTGTGGGACTTGTTTTCAGGGAATGTTGTGAAGGTGAAAAGGTAAGTGGATTCAAAATAGAATTATATAACTTCATGGAGGATAGGTCCATGAATGGTTATTAGCCGAGATAGCTACAGCTAACCCCATGCTGTGGGTGTCCCTAAATTTCTGACTACCTGGAGATGGTATTGGACAACAGGGGATAGATCACTTGATAAATTGCCATAATCTGTTCACTCCATCTAAAGCAAGGGTTGGCAACCTTTTCAAACCAAAGAACCAACCAACGTCAAAATTCAGAACAAGTGGTCAACAAAGAGCTATATAAGAATGCCCGTTTACATGACTGAAGATATAGAACTTAATATTATTGATAGTTGACATAATGATTAATAATAGCATAAATGAAACATTGTACTCACAGGCTTTATTTAATGGGACTTCTGCTCCTGCATCTTTTCATGCATTTCTTTGAGGTTTACATCATAACTGGTCAACTCCAGCTTCATACACGCATTCAGGCTGTCTTCTGCCTATCTTATGGCAGGGGGTTGGGGATATGGGTTGGGGTTTATGAGGGGCTCGGGGCAGGGGGATTGCGTGTATGATGGGCTCAGGGCACAGGGCTGGGGTGTTTGGGGATGCAGGAGTCTGGGAATGTGGGCACAGGTGTATGATGGGTTCAGGGCTGGTGTGGGGGGGAGTGCAGAAGTGTTATGATGCCAAGGTCAGATGGGGGCGGGGCCCCAATTGAGGGCTTGTTGGCCAGGCTTCATTTTTAACTCAAGTAAAATATTATGTCCAACACAAAAGGTTGCAACATTGTTTTTATTTGACAGTGAGGCAGGAGCAGGGGACCTTTTAGGGGTTGGGAGCCACAGAGTTTGGGTGAAGGAGGCAGTTGTGACCTGAGGCACGGGATTGGGGAGCAGGGGGGTTGGACTGTGACCTAGGGCAGGAAGGGACTGTGATCTGGAACAGGGGATTGGGGTGCAAGATCTGGGAGGGGGTATGGGCTCAGGAGGGGAGCAGAGGGTTTGGATTATGTGGGGTAGGGGGCAGAGGGCTGTAAGGCTGGGGTGCCAGAGGCTGACTCTGGCTGGGAGACTTACTTGTGAGACTCCAGAGCAGCAGCCCAACAAGTTTCTCAGGAGTCTGCCTCCCCGCCCTCCCTCCGGTCAGGCTGAATGGCCATGTGCTCTGTGAATAAGAGCCTGAGGGAGCGGGGGATTGGTGCTTTGCGCACTGCCTGTTCTTGAAACAGCAGCTTCCACTGGCCAAAAACCGAGTTTCAAAAGAGCCATATCTGGCTCACGAGCCATAGGTTGCCGACCCCGATCTAAAGCATCTGTCACTGATGAACTAGACGGCCAGAATAGCCATTCTTATGTACTTAAATGTAACTTCAGAAGGAAAATGTCATCACTCTTATTAATTCTATTTCCTCTGGCGAATTCCTGGGTTGAAGTAACTTCTATGGAATTCAGTTATTTATTTGCTCTTCATTCTGACATTTTAATCTTGTAATTCTTGGGCACAAACCACCCACCCACTAGTCAGTCTCCCTCCTATTAGGTAGTTCTTCTCTCCCCTCTCCTTCCCCTCTCACATGAACCCCACTAATATTCAAAGTATCAGCAATCCCATTATCTGTAGTTACATCACACCCAACAAAATATGAAATTTGATCAGTGGCTGCACAATTCCCAACCAGCTGCTATTCAATAAACTAGTCAATTAATCATTTTTCAGAGAAGTCCTCAAGACCTACTTGTACTGAGGCACCTACAAGAAATCTGTCAGCCAGTGATGACAAGGTGATGCCTCAATGACTGATAGCTAATTTTATCTAATTATAATAACCAACATGGCTTTCCTGAACTTGGAACAATACAATTTTACAATTTAGTGTAACTGTCATATCCACTCTTGTTTGTCTCATTCAC
The DNA here is from genome assembly GCA_019425775.1 of Rafetus swinhoei. NCBI lineage: Eukaryota > Metazoa > Chordata > Testudines > Trionychidae > Rafetus > Rafetus swinhoei. The sequence goes on from CM033449.1 coordinate 48,718,816, forward strand.
TTGCTGCATTTTCTTTCAAATTAAACTGTAAAGCCTTCAGGGCAGGGACTATCAATACCTGTGCATTTGCACAGCATTTAACATCAGACTGGGGTGGGCAATGAGATAGAGGCAGTTAGCCAAGATTAGCCCATGGTGGGCTACCACCACTATATTTACCTGTGCCTCCGCAGGTACAGGTGATTGCAGCTCCTATTGGCTGTGGATCATTGTTCTTGGCCAATGGTTGCTGCAGGAAAAGACACAGACTGGGACACTGCTTCCTTCAACTCCCATTGGTCAGGAATAGCAAACCGCAGCCAAATAAAGCTGCAATCACCCATACCTGTGGAGATACACATAAATATAGCAGTGGCAGCCTGCCAGAGGCTGGTATTTGCCCACTGCTGGCATTAGGGGTATTAATCTTGACTGGAGCCATTGGTAAAACAAATAATTAACAATAATTTTCCATCCATGTAGTTGAAAACAGAATTAGTGGCATTCAGTGCTTAGTTTGCATTGTAGGTAACATCACCCACAATCATCTGGGACCAACTGTTAATTTTATAACATAGACAACCAGTTGCTTTAACATTATTTTATGGCTAAGGTCATAAATTCATATAAATCTGGATATTCCAGACCTGCAGTTTTTATAGCAAGCATGAGTATGCCATCTGCTATACAATATACATTATTATTGATGTTAGAAATATATGTCCTGACATTTGTAATCTGCACTGTTGTTGTAGCACACTTGGTTCCAGGATATTAGAGACACAAGAGGGGTGAGGTAGTCTCTTTTATTAGAGTTTTTTTGGATTTGGTTCAGAGAAAGATATTACTTCACCCATCTAGAGTCTCTTGATATTTGTACACATTTTGTCTGAGTTATGGCTACTATGGAAACCATAATAATGTCTTTCTTGACTTTTGAGCATTTAAATCTCTCTGCAAGAACATTCCTGAACCTTCTGAATCACAATTTTATTTGCCTGTTTTCCTTTAGAACAAGAAATAGGAAACTAATGTAGACAAAAAGTTTAAAAGACAATTATGCTGATGCATTGACTTAGCTGTATGAGCACTGGCCATTAGAACAAACCAAATAAACAAACATCCATTTGAATGTTCAAACATCTGTCCAAATAAGTAAACACACTCAGGCTTATTTGGGTAGGCATTAATTAGCGCACACATTCTGGAGGCAGATCTCCCTTTAACATCAATAGATGTTTCATATGTGCACTAAGGAAAGGCTACCACTGATTTCAACGGGGTTTGGATCAAGCATGGGGGAGGAAATGGACCACAAAGTATATATTTATTTCTTCAAAGGAAACTAGAATTCTACAAATTATCGAACGTCTTATAAAAATGTCCCTGGCTGTATACCATGCCTGAGTCAACAGTACGCATTCTTCCCAGGCCCCTGTGCAATTTTCAATGAAATCAATAGAAAGACTCTCCCTGAGTTGGACTGAACCACTATTCAGCTAGAAGGAGACAAATTTCTACCTCAAAGATGCAGATACATTCATTTTAAAGCATCTGATAAAATTGTTCAAGACAGATAAAAATCTCCAGTAAATTGAAAACAACAGCACTGAGGGATTTTTAGTGTTGGTTCATAAATTAAAGCAGCCAAGATCAGGCCAGCCTTATCCCTTGGACTTTTCTTCTTAGTAGTCCTGAATTTCAGTCTGGAGCGGATGCTGGTTGAATTTAGAGCTGATGCTGTTAGCACAGAGATGAGGTCCATTGGGTTGAAGATTGAATGGTTACCATGACAACAAATACGTTATGTGAAACATTCTACCTCAAGAAGAGCTCTGTGATGCTGAAAAGCTTGTCTCTTTCACCAAGAGAATTTGACCCAATAAAAGCCACCTTACCTCTCTATGTTCTACCTCAGAAGTACAAAAACAGCTTCCCAGAAAGGAAAGTCCAGCAAGACAGTTTAAACAACTCCCCGCGTTTTTTTAAATAATCGCTATGTTTCAATTTCTGCTACATATTTTGAGATACAAGTATGCAGATTAGCATCATGTTTGTGATTAGTTTGTTGATGATTGTAAGACAAGTTTAACAGAAAGGCAGAATGGCATCCCATTGTAGTTCTTAAATCTAAGCAGAGATGCTTTAACATACATTAACTATTCAAGAACCAAAATCAGACACATAATACTCTGCATCTATTGTCTTTACAAGGTCAGTTGTGCCCAGCCTGCCCTGCATAGATGGTAAATATGGAGGTAGGGCTGGACAGAGAAGGAAGCCTTCAGCCCTTTGCAGAGGCTGGCCACATTAACAGCCTTTGTATTCAGCAAGTGTGATTGCTGTTCTGGATTCCGTCAAGGAAATAGAGTGCACTGGCTAGAAGAGCTGCCCCCTCAAAGGATAGCATGACTGTTCCATTTTCAGGAGTCCCTCTGGGGCAGTGCCTATATGTTAAAGACACAACTGAACTCTGACACTGTAAGTAAGTAGAATTAAATATAAATATAGTTTTTAAAAACTCCAGAAAGTTAGCTCTACTCATTACTTCCTCCACTATTTTTTATTTATTCCCTGCTTTGTTAATGCTTTAGCAGCATAAAGAATTCAGGCAATGCAACTTACCATATACTTGTAGTCTATCAGTCCACATTTACTGAATCTTGAGCGGTATGAATCTTTAGGAGATTTCTTTAAGTCTCCTGGGGTGTGTCTAGACTACACCTCTCTGTCAACAGAGAAATGTAGATTAGGCACATTGAAATAGCTAATGAAGCCGGGATTTAAATATCCCGTGCTTCGTTAGCATAAACATGGCCACTGCTTTTTTTCAAAATGGAGTTTTTTCGAAAAAAAACGGCAGTCTAGGCGTGGATCTGTTGAAAATAAACCCTTTTTCAACAGCTCCTGTAAACCTCATTTTTTGAGGAATACAGGATCTGTTGAAAAGGGGTTTATTTTTGACAGATCCGCGTCTAGACTGCCTTTTTTTCCGAAAAAACTCTGTTTAGAAAAAAAGTGGTGACCATGTTTATGCTAATGAAGCGTGGGATATTTAAATCCCATGCTTCATTAGCAATTTCGATGTGCTTGATTTGTCTAGACGTAGCCCTGGGTTCCACAACTACAGATGATGTATTTTAAGTAGTGTATCCTTCCCAGAGGAGGTGGCATAAAGTCAAGCTCAGTCCTATTGTCTGACTGTCTCCAGAGGCAGTTATAGACTGTCTGTCTCATTGGTGTATATTGTTAGTGAGTCATAGAGAATCACTTAATGGATGTCTGAGCATACCCCTTACATTCCTTGATATCCTTCCAGGAGATGAGTCTCTCCAGGGCTGACTGACAAGAGTAATTTTTAAAGTTTGACTCTGTCCTGGAAAGTGGCTGTAAAGATGGCATTGTGGGGTCTTGTTATTTTTATTTTTCAATGACTCCATACCAAACGTACTCAATTGACACAACTAAAAAGATGCTTTTTATAACTGCCAGTCATGCAAACTCAGCCTGCATTCCAAACTTTCAACTGAGTTCTTTCAGGTACTTGTATCACAATCGCTAAAGCTTCTTTAAGAAGAATATAATTCTCAGCAAGACAGTGGTTCAGCAGAGTGAAGTGGAATAAAAACCTTTGCCAAAAAATTAAGCAGATGTGACTGGATTTGTACAAGAAGCCTGTCTGTTGGAGGAGAGACTCTTGATACAAGCTTAGCATAGTGAAAATATTTGGGTCTATGTTATATAGGAAATCTGACTAAATGATCATAATGGTATATTAAAATCTGCGAAGGGGGCATTTCTTTCTATCCTTTTACTGCCAATAACAGCACTCTAGAGTTGAATATCTGAAATGGAAGTTGAAAATTTCAGTATGTTAGCACAGAGATGAGGTCCATTGGGTTGAAGATTTTACCATATCCCTCCCCTTTCAACGATATCACTGATTAAGAAGTCAGGATAACCATTTCCAGCAAAGGAGACATTGCCTTAGCCAGAGATTAGGAACTTGAGCCAATGTCTAGTCTCCCAAGGCAGAATTTGGCAAAGATAATTCTCTTAACTACGCTATTAACTTATTTTAGAAAAAATAAAAACAAGGTCTGGATCTGCACAGTAGTAATTAGTACATCACTGTCTGTGGTCACTACTATAGATACTGTAGACCGACCAGGGGAGAAGAATCCCAGGACCATAATGTATTACCCTTTACATTTCTTTTTCTCTTGTATAACTCAAACTTTCACCTGTAGAGTGGGTTTTTACCCTGGTGCATCATGCTGGCCTTTTCTGTAGAATAGGTAGCTCTTGTATGCAACTGGATTGTGAGCTATTCAGGGTTTACCCTCCCCATTAGTCCACAAAATAGAGACTTTCAGTGTGATGTTGCAGGAGATTCACAGCACTCTTTATCTGTGATAATTATCTCCCTCCCCTCCATGCCCAATACCATGGCATAATATAGCATCTGGAACACAGGAAGACTAGTGGTTTACCTGAAGTCACACAGTAGGTCTGTGACGGAGCAAGGAACTGGATCTGAGTCCATGTTTACATTGGTACTTCACAGTGCTGTAACTTTCTGGCTCTGAGCTGTGAAAAATCACACAGATGCACCCCTGAACATAGCAATTTACTGCACTGTATAAAGCACCAGTGTGAATCAAGCTACAGCACTGGGAGCTGCATTCCCAGGGTGTGTCTAGACTACAGGGTTTTTTTCGAAAAAAGTGACCTTTTTCCAAAAAAACTTCCCCAAGTCTAGACTGCTGCCGCATTCTTTCGAAATTCAATCGAAAGAACGCTGCAGTTTTTTCGATCGCGGTAAACCTCATGTTATGAGGAAGAACACCTTTTTTCAAAAGTGCTCTTACAAAAATAGGCGTTCTTGAATGCAAACAGGGCTTTTTCGAAAGAGAGCATCCATACTGCCTGTGGTTGCAGTCTAGACGCTCTCTTTCGAAAGAGGCTTGTAGTCTAGACGCAGCACCCAGTGCTTTAGCTACTCCCCTCACAGAGGTGGTTTACACAAAGTGCTGCGCTTTAACCTGTTAAGTATAGACATAGCCTCAGTATCCTGAGTCCCAGGCTAACATCCTCATCACTACGAACCTAAAACCAAGTCTCAGCATGTTAAAGAAAGAAGCTGTTCAATTATTCGGTACTATTTGGGGTGGAAATATAATTAAAATAACAGCAAATTGGTTTGATTTATTATTTTGGATGTTGTTATAATATTACCAGTCCAGTACCTCTAATGCTATCAAATAAGTAACTACTACACTATGAACATTAATTAGAGATCTTGTTAAAATTTTGCAAAATATCTTCATATTATTTTTATTGGCTTTTCAAAATTTAATTCTCTTCTCCACAGACCTCCACCCCCACAAACCAAAACATCTCAACCAATTCTGATTGCAAGCTGCTTGGGACAGATTATTACACCTATCACATCTAGCGCCAAGTGCACTTAGTATGCTTAAGAAATCATAAACAAAAATAATGATTAACTGGTAGCACGAAAGAAATGTAAAAGAAGTGCTGATGTGAAAATTCTCATTATTATCTCAGCAAATATCCCAGTTGTTTTATTGTACAGCCAACCTTCTAAAAAATAAGGAGAGATGATCCTCTTGCATATTTATCTCTTATCTCATTGAAAGTGCACCCAAATTGAACATGCAGTATAAGTATCATGAGACTGTGTCGATCTTTCACTATTTTCACCATTAGGGAGTCTTATTTAAATGATGTTATTATTGCAAGGGAAGGTATAATCCCCAAATTAATCTAATTATTTTGCCTTAGTACCTACAAAAGATGCAGTTTACCCAAAAAGCATTCTGTTTAGTGAATATTGGTGGAGTAAGGGAAAAAAAAGGCTCCATGAGGAAGACTGAGGGAACATATCACACCATATATTTCTTTAGAACAAAAGAGTGTAAGCAAAAGGAGTGTATATATGGGTGAAGACAATAAGCAATTTAAACCTACACTGGTTTCGGCAGAGTAGCACAGAAAGAATGACCTCTGATTCCCCTTGTTCCCAAAGGAGAATAGTGCAAACAACAATCTGACCATGCCTTTTGTGCTCAGAATAAAACACACTATTTCTACAGGTGAATGCAGCCAAAGAAAGTTACTCTCAGTGCTAATTTGGCCTATAGGATAATAGCCTATTTTTTATAGAAGTGCTGATTCAGCATAATGCAAAGTTCCCAGAAAGAGAAAGATCTAATGTCATCTAAAAATTCCCTAACCTATTACTCATCCAAAGAAGGAACAGAAACAATACCATGAGCAGTCACAAAACAGTAATAATAGTAATTATAGGTAGGAAACAGATTATAAGCATGTCACAAGTGCTTTCATGAACAAATTCACGAAGATCAAAAATTGGAACAGAAAAAGAGGCAACATTAATCAAATAAACCATTCACAATGAAAAGTTCCAAAGTTCTAGTGCAGAATATGTAGACAGAGACAAAGTTATATCCTATAGCAACCCTGTGTTGAAAAGGATGAAGGACATGCAAGAATACATAAAATGAATACTAATGAGAATGTTCAGCACCTGATATTCATTTTTCCAGCAAACACAGAAAAACAAATCAAGCAATAATACATAAAGGTCAAATCCTTTTATCGCTGTCCATTCAAAAATGGAGAATTATATTAAGAGTGAGACACGTATGCATTCTTAACTAGGCAGCTTGAGGATAAACTACTGAGTCACTGTTACTGGAAAGTTTTTCATTTTATTTTTTATTTCTCTATATGAGCAAGTGGTCTTTCAACAAAACAGCACTTAGGCAAAATGAGTAAAGCAAAACTCGAGAGAGTCCTTCTGTATGCTTCTGAAATAACCCAGTTTTTTTCAGAGCTTGAATAAACTGAAGGCTTGTCTACACAGGGAAATTTACCAGTATAACTGTGCTGATATAATTACACCAGAATGACTAGGTGAGTTAGTAAGTTTCCCCATGTAGACAAACATGTAGGCTATGTCTACACTGCAGGCTTCTTGTGCAAAAACGGATGTTCTTGCGCAAAAACGTGCAGAGCATCTACACTGCATGCACATTCTTGAGCAAGTAAATTTCCAGTAAAGCGTCGGAACAGAGGGCTTCTTGCGCAAGAGTTATTCCTCTCTCCATGAGGAATATGCCCTCTTGTGCAAGAGCTCTTGCGCAAGAAGGCAGTGTGGATGGGCAACAGGGGTTTCTTGCACAAGAAACCCCTATGGCTAAAATGGCCATCAGAGCTTTCTTGCACAAGAGTGCGTCCACACTGCCATGGACGCTCTTGTGCAAAAGCACATCTCTTGTGCAAAAGCAGATGGCAGTGTGAATGCGCTCTTGCACAAGACCTTTTGTGCAAGAACGCTTGTGCAAAACAGTTCTTGCTCAAGAAGCCGGGAGTGTAGACGTAGCCCTAGTTGCAAAACTGTCTGGCTTTGGGGTTAAAGCAGTAGTATTCCAAATTCTGAGCCACACAAAGAGATGCAAATTCCCTGACTTCAAGTTTTAAAGCAAACAAAAATCACAAACACCCTTTCAGACAGGTTTGAAAAAAGTAAAACTCTCTGTAACTTGAGGGGTCCCAACCTGAGCCCCAGGGTAACTGGCTCCCCGATCACACCCATCAGCTTACTCTTAATTTCTGGTTTGGTTTCACTGGCAGCTTTTGACTTCCAGCTGCTTCTGGTATCTGTGCATTAACCTCTAGCTGTCCAGAGCTGTGTCACAGCTCTAAAGACCCAGAGCTTCCTGACGCTCTTGGGTTCCTGCAAAACAATATAATCCATCACAGTGTACATTGCTAAAGGAAATATAAAAAATGTGAAAGCCTCTCTTTTGTATAAATAGTGTGCTTCCAAATAGCATAAGATCCACAAATCCTTTTGATAATGAGAATGGGAAAGGACTGGAGTGGGTTGAATTTTTCCTGGGGGTCATGTCCTCCTCAATGTTCGCCCTTTTTTTTCTGACCCTGAAATTGGACAAATTGACAGGGAATCTTGTTGCTGCTGCTGTGCCGCACAACCAAAAGTCTGATGCCAACTTGATGTTTCCAGCAACTCTGAGAAATGTGCCAATGCAGACACAATTTCTGGGTCTTGCTCACAGCATGCTTCTTCAGTCTGGTGAAATTCTTAGTGGCTACAGCTACTTCCACCAGAGATGTGAGCAAAGATGCAAGTACAGATAAACTATTGCATGAAATCTTGGTCCTCTTAATGTTAACGGTAGTTTTTCCATTGGCTTTGATAGTAACAAGTGGGGTTGAAGAGCAGTGAGAATGTGTTAGCCTTGCAATTGCATTAGAGCAGGGGTGGGCAATAATTTTTGACGGGCGGGGCCACTCGAAGATTTTGGAAAGTGGTCAAGGGCTGCACTCTTCCATGATATTAATGGAGGAGATGTGGGGTCTGGAATGGCAGTTGGGTGCAGAAGGGAGCTTGGAGTAAGGGGCTGGGGTGCAGGTGTGAGACTGGAGTCTGGGAGGGAGTTTGGGTGAAGGAGGCAGTTGTGACCTAGGACAGGGAACTGGAGTGCAGGGGTTTGGGATGTGGCCTAGGATAGGAGGGGATTATGATCTTGGGCAAGAGATTGGGGTGCCAGATCTGGGAGGGGGGGTATGGATGTAAGAGGGGGACAGAGGGTTTGGGTATGTTGAGTAGGGGGGCAGAGGGTTGGAGCAGGAAATGGCTGGGGTGCCACAATCAGGCTGAGGCCAAGAGACTTACCTGCCAGCTGCCAAACTAGCCTGCCTGCCTGCAGAGCTAAGGTTTGCAGAGCTTAAAATGTTTCCAAGCCAGCCAGCCTGCCTGCTTGCCTGGCCACGTGCTTCATTGAATAAGTGAGCCGAGAAGAGGGGGCATGGTTTTTCTTGGCTGCCTGTTATTCCAACAAGTAGCTCTCATTGGCTGGTTTATGGCCAATGGGAGTGAGGCAGCTCCTGAAACTTCCTCCCTTCCCTCCAGTTTTAAAACAGAAATGGAGCCCTGCAGCTGCATTTATGCACAGCGCGTTGGGCTGCGGGGCAAGCAGGGGCGCCTGCCTGGAGCTCCCTGCTGCCTCTGTGGGCCAGATCTAGTGGCTTGGTGGGCCAGATTTGGCCCACGGGCCATATTTTTCCCAGGTCTGCTACTTTGGGCTACTAAGGGCTGTTTTCTAAGATTTCTTGGTTCCCAGGATGTTAAATCTTGTGGGACCCCTGTGTCTGCATTAGAGGATCATCTCCAGAGTAGTAATAACTTGTCCTTGGCATTCCACCATCCTGCCCAACTCCTCCAGAATTTGTGCCAATGTACATGCTCTCTGGAAAGTGTCTGCTGGTTCAAACAGTACTTGCCCTGTGTTACTGGACTCATAACTGACTGATTTAGTGATACTATTTTTGTGAGACTCTCCAGGACCTTTAATATCAAGATCCTTCCTGATCCCTAATACTGAAGCTGATCAACATTTTTCATTCAAAATTTTTTTCCAGAAAAAAAAATCTTTTTTCTAAAATAATTTTCAGGGTTTTTAAATATATTTTCAGTTCTCTTTGGAGTTTTAGAGTCAGATTTATTTTCTCAATTTCTCTGCCCTTTTCCTGCCCCCTCCCCTATCTCTTTCCATTTTGTCACTTAAAAAGCATGAGAAAGGAGGAAAACTGAAACTCCAATACCAATAATATTAGAAGACTTTAAACATTTCATTTTTTGTGAAACATACTGACCATGTTTTGATCAATTCTGCTTAACACTATAGAATCCAAGAAGTTCCCCAAACACACACCCACAACTCTCAGGGTATGTCTACACTTCATCCCTCTGTCGGCAGAGGGGTGCAGATTAGGCAGGTCGACATTGCAAATGAAGCGGGGATTTAAATATCCCGCGCTTAATTTGCATAAAAATGGCCGCCATTTTTACCGACTCAGCACTTTGTCAGCAAAAAGAGGCAGTCTAGAGGGGGATCTGTCGAGAAAGAAAGTCTTTTTCGACAGATCCCTTATGCCTCCTGCAAAAACGGCGGCCAGTTTTATGCAAATTAAGTGCAGGATATTTAAATCCCTGCTTCATTTGCAATGCCGACCTGCCTAATCTGCATCCCTCTGCCAGGAGCGGCCCTAGACGAGCTGCCAGCAACTGGCGCCCTAGGCGAAACGCGCGATCGGCGCCCCCACCTCCAAAGCCCTCACCGGCCATTTATCTTGGTGCCCTAGGCAACCGCCTAGTTCACCTGTATTGACGGGCCACCACTGCCCTCTGCCGGCAGCGGGATGCAGTCTAGACATACCCTCAGATGCACTGTGGCAACAGCTGAAACTGCTTTGTTAAATCAAGCCCAAAGATTTTCAAGTTTCAAAAAAGTGTCTCCCACTGAGGTATGCTGCTAATGGGGGAGTTAGAGAAAATTGCTACTAAAGGCTGTTTTCTAAGATTTCTTGGTCCCCAGGATGTTAAATCTTGTGGGACCCCTGTGTATGCTGCACATTTAAAGTGACAGCAAAGTATGAAATGTAGCCACAGGGGCCTCTCTTACTGGATGAAAGAGTCCAAGATGGCAGGCATACAGAGACAACTTGCGGATGCTTTTAAATCTTAATGAAGATAATTTTTCTAGGAAAAAATTGCTGGAGCTCACATAGGCACGTTCAAGCTTGAAAAAGTTTTTCAAGAAGTAGCCCTTTGTAAAGAATTACACAGATTAGAGTAGGTAGAAGGTCAAATTTCATTTCCTCAACCTTGAAAGGGTCCTTCTAAATTTAAAAGATTGTTTGGCCTAAGTAATGCCAGAGATTTAGTTTTCTCCACTCTGTTTTAGCAAAACTTTGATGCCTTGTGTTGTGTCATGAACAAAAGAAAGATGGTGATACAAATGCAGCTTCTAGCAATACAGTACATTGTGATTCTACATTAACATCCAATAACATGTGTACATTCACGTAGTAACAAGGCAGGGCAATGCCTGGAAAGGGTTTTTTTAAATAAAATGTTCAAGTGAGAGCATATGTCCTCAAAGCAAAGGATGAATGATTTCAGACTGCCAAATATAATTACAGGTTGAAATAAATGTTCTCCATTAAAATGCATGAATCCGTTGGGCTTAGATTGAAGGCTCTCAGTAGTGTCTTTTGTGATTGTCTATGTTAGAATAGAAAGCACTCAAGTAGCAACAAAGTTGAGATAATTGAAATAGATACACACCATGGCTAAATATTGTTCAGCATCTTAATCATATGAAAGTAACAGGGCGATGTGTGGTTTTTTCCGGCTTTTAATCTAATGAGTCTCTTAGCATCAGGAGCAAAGTGAATGCTAGTCACCTGCAGACGTCTGATCACAGGTGTATACAATGGAACTGAATTATTAACTATGGACTGCTTCAGCAAGATGCTGAGCTCTCTGGCCCACATCCAGGAAAGCTCTTAAATATGTGCTTAACTCTAAGCACGTGACTCTCACCTGCACTGCTCATGCTTTGTTATTTTGCTGGACCAGGGCCACTTGCAGGATCAGCCCCTCTGCCTTACATCAGTTTAATAGTTCTGTAGCACCATTGACATCAGTGGAGTTACTCCTAATTTACGTCAGTATGAGAGGAAAAATATGGGGCCCTATCCATCATCCCTCCCACTGCTCAACCATAGGCTCACCTGCCAAAATATATCAACTTTTTAAACCCTAACAGCAGAAGACTTCCTTGGCTCACATTTTTGCAAACAATTTACTCCAAATATCTTTAGCACTGATGTTCACACACGAGGCAATGGTGCAAATATATGCATCTCAGAGATTTTGGCTTCAGGCTAGACAGCTGGGAAACGTACATATTTCTACATATGTTTTGATGCCAGTATGAAACAAAAACAAATATTTTTTTGAAATTTCCCATACAATGGAAAGGCTAATGAAATTCTATTTTGAATTTTTAACAAAATGTTGATCATTTACATTTTTCATTATTATATAACTTTTACAATATTATGACATGTCATCAGTGGTGCATAATGACATCATGGCAAATATTCTATTATTTTATATTATTCTGTTTTTAAATCATTAAGGGAAGCTGTACATAGTACTGATTGAAACATTTTAATTTCTAGATCGAAAGTTCTCCTGTTTGCGATGTTATTAAATAGTTTGACACTTTGATTTAGAAAATAAGATAAAGCACTCAGTGTAGTATTTAGATGAGCAGTTGTTTTCAATATCTTTGTGTTAGCCTGGAATCATTTTCCATTTCAGTTTTTTTTTTTATGGAAAATGTCATCAAAATCTATGTGATTTCAAGAAAAATTTTAGTTTTGTCAAAGCAGCATTTTGTGATGGAAAACCATTTTTACAAAAAATTCCCAACTAGCTCTACTTCACACATATGCCATAGTTCACAGGGCAGTGCAGCAATATTGCTAGCTTCCCCTGAGGGAACTTTAACACTGAAAACATATTAGCAGATATCTTTAAATTCTGTGGCTTTTTTATCCCCTCTCAGGATTGAGCAGAAAAAAATAAGAAAACTGCAACTGATCAATGATACCCTGAGATTTCATCAGAAGTAGGTTTCAGCTTGTTACTGCTGTGCTAAGTAAATATTCAACAAACTCCTAGAGAAAAGGAGAACCAGGCACTTACAATGCAGTGGTCTTTTATCAGAAACAGCCTCACACATAGTGAGCCATATGAGGAGAGCTTATCTATTTAGCCTTTTCTGCAACAATCTCCAGAGCCTAACTTCAGTGCAAACAATTGCTACGGGTAGTGACAAAACTATGGCAGACACATACAGCATGGATGATCAGTCAGATTATTGCACATTTGGACAGATTTCAAACTGACACTGAACTGTTATCATGTCACAATGGTAAAAACTCTCAGAAAGAGTGACTCTCTTCAAACCCTGAACAAGGAATTTTATTAAAATAAGCAAAACCAACTTTCTACTTCACCATACAGCTTTCATGTACAGCCTTCCTGGAAACCAGCCAGAGGTTCAAAGTGCCCATACACTCACAACTTCCCTTCACACTGGATCTGTTTCTTCAGACCACAAATCCTGAACAAATTCTAGATCAAGAGAAGTTACTACTTATATCATGTGCTAAGATTCAGTCATCATCTGACCATGAGTGGAGTTTTATTCAATCAACCTACTTGTAATATCAAATCAGTGCTCACATTCTACCTGTAACCCTATGCAAATATTTTTCCAGTATATTTTGTACATGATCCATTAGTTAATTTTGTTTTCTTTTAATAGTAATAACATTTTGCTCTTCTAAGACATCACCAGTATCAGGATCTCAAAGGGCTTTAAATAGATTTATGTTGTCTCAACAGTTTCAATTTTTATATTTTCCTGTTTGTTTACTTCTTGTTAGATGTCAGAATGCTGATTGGTTCATTTAAGCAGGAAACTCCTTGAGCTTAAGATCAAATTCTGATCTCTTATGGTTTTTTATATCACCCTCATTGCCACTGTTACCTGAGTACACTGAAGTCAATGGGAGATTTACCAAGGTTTTGACCTAGGCTGCAGTAAATACTTTACACTGTTGATCATTATGCATGCAATCCTGGTTAATTATTTTAGCTGGTGTACAGATCTGATATAATACAAAGGAAAGAATTATTACTTCAAATCCCTTATCCACATTGCCATAAGTTGGTTTTCTGAATACCGTATCTACTTTCTTTGTACTTTATTAAATACTTTTCCCTAAAGAAAGTTTCATATAAGGGGTCCAGATTCAGACTCTCTTTACTTTTGCATCAGTTACACAGGAAGGCTACAAAAGCACCTTTCCAGTTTCCAGAGAAATGGTTTGTTTTCAGTAAGCATGCCAGTATGTGTTAAGAGAGCTCAAGTACCATGTTTGTTTCTAGATCCACGTTATCATTAGAATGTCAACGGAGATTATTAAAATGACTGTGACATAGTAAGTTAGGAAATATAATGCAAAGGCACCTGCAGCTAACATTCCACCCATCTATATGGTATTTGTAACACGTTTTTATGATCCAGAACGCCAGCCTATCACGTCACCATCTCATACAGAGTGGAATTCCATATGGAGTGGAAATCCATCAACTTTACCACCTGAGATCTGCATTACGATGAAACTTTAACAAATGGGCCCAATTTTAATATCAAGTCAGTTCAAAATATGTAGCTAAAACTTCTGCTTCATATTGCAGAGCTTGATCCCACCAATGCAAGACACTTCAGAGAAATTATGTATTTCAATAATTCCTAGGAACCCATTCTTTCCCCAGATATTGTACTTGGAGGAGAGGCGGGCCTTCAGAAGAGATCAGAAAGAGAAACAGGTTTTAAAAAGCATTAATATTAATTCTTTCACAAGCCAGCACTCTCGTGGGGAATTTTCACAAGATAAGGAAAACTCCTGGCATCCTGTTAAAGATGGTTCTCATTGCTAAGGACATCAGAATGAGTCATTGGTCCACCAGATGGTGAAAACAGAATGCACTGCATAGGCAAAAAGCAGATGCACAGCCATCTGTGTTCTCAGTTTCAGATCTTAACTTGCAATCAGTCTTCAAACTATCAGGTTAAAATATGGATAGCAGCCTCTCCACAGAAGATAACACCAAGTAAATTGCGGATCCTACTACTATCTCCGCTATGAGGTTATGAGACTTAGGAGTTTCATTTTCCCATCAAACCCAGATCCAGGTTCAGGCACAGAGGAAGAGATTTTCCTCAAAATCAAGAAGTGAAAAACAAAAAACAAAATAAAGTTATTTTATTTCTTCAGTAACCATTTTCCTTCGTACAGACACTTACCTATCTGTAACCAGCCTATCCCCATACAATGCCATCTATTAAGTGATTTATTCAAAAAAATTATTTTAAAAAATGATGCAGACATGAATTATTTAGACAAGATTATTCCATGGGCAATGCCTTCACTACCTTTACTAGCCTGGATAGACTGGGTGTGTTCAGTGATTCCCACACAGTTTGTATTCTGAAATCCTACCAGGTGGTAGGATGATGATGGAGATAGAGATGATGGAGGCTGCAGGACCTCACATCCAAGTACAAGGTAAGCAGGGGCCTTATTTTCTATGAGGCAAAAGGGTCAGTTGCTCCCTCTCCGAATTTTCATAGGTCTATACCTTCCATTATGTTTTCCCTTTTCTTTTTCCTCCATCACACCTCTCCCCTCCACCTGACTTTGCAGGACATAATATAATTATATGGAATGTTCTACATAGTGACATTGTTTTGCCCATCCCCCACCAGAATTTTTCTGAAATGATGACCCTGTCCCACAAAAAACAGTTTGAAGTCCCAGTCCCACAAACTACACCCTCTGTATGGATGGAACCCTGTGCTCACATGGAGACCGATCAACATAAGTGGTGTTCCGCATAGGCAACCCTGCAATGCAGTTGGCAGGATTGGGAACTACCTCTGCTCACCATATTTAAAATAAAAGAACATATGAGGCCAAATTCCTCTGTCAGCTTTGACGCAGTGGACTGTCTCTCGATGAATGTAACTGGGAACCATGTAGAGCCATTTACCTGCAAATATAGATAGGATTTGCAATCTGACCTTTCTGATCAGGCTTATGGGCTGTTTTCCTGGGGGTAAATGAGCGCAGGGCTGTGCATGGGTGTTTGTGCTAACACAAGGGAGGGAAATCTGCAGCCCTATTAGTAACTCTTTTTCTTTCCATTTAAATGTTAAAATAACGTTCATCATGATTTTATTGGAAGGGGTGACAAAAAATTGAGTGTTACATGCTGAACTGAAAATACCATGAATCAACCACACTCAGTGGGATGCTTAATTTGGCACTACTTATACCCAGACCAATGGTGAGTAAGAGTTTCAAATCTTTCCAGGTATATAAATTAACAGGATAATGCATTGTAACGTCCAAGAATCTAGTAACATCAGGCCACAGAAATACAGGTTGGACCTTCCTGACCCGGCACCCTCAGGACCTGACCTGTCCCAAAGGAGGGAGTTTGCCAGACCGGGGTTGGGGGGGTCAATTCCTGCCCCTCTTCTGACAGACTCCGGACTCTCCCAGGGTCTGTCAGCAGATCCAGTTGGGCTCTCCGCCTTGCTACCAGGCTCCCTGCCCCCAGGGCTGCCACCAAGCTCTGCTGCCAGCCCGGGGGCCACTGCCACCACCAAACTCCAGTGCCCCAGGACTGCCGCTGCTGCCAAGCTCATCTGCCCCAGCATCACTACCAGGCTTCACAGCCAGCCTCTGGGCTCTGCTGTGCTCCCAGCTTCCTGGCCACCTCCAGCCTCCAGGCTCTATGCCTCTAGCCTCCTAGGACTCTCTGGTCTAGGGGCTCTCAGAGAGGTTTAACCAGAGAGGTTAAATCTGTGTTAGACAACTGCACAGTGATGCACATTTAGAATCAAGATATTCATTAACTTGAAATATTTTTATATAGTATCATGTAGATTTACCCATGTGCACTTGAGTTATGTATTTTTATAAGCTCCCATCTCAAGAGAAAGTTATTTTCCTATCTAGACATTAGGTATACGTCATTTTCAGTTCTCACTTTCTTTCACTGAAAATATCAGTCCCCAGATGCTCCTCTTGATTACTTGTAGCTAGAAATGCTGGGATGAAATGGTCCCTGATATAGCTCCATTGAGGGGAGGAATAGGGGGCAATTGTCCTGGGGCCTGGTGATTCAAAAGGGCCCCGGGTGCCCAGTCACTGCCACCACTGCAGGTTCCTTAGTTTCCTGTGATCAGAGGTGACTGGTGAACATGGGCAAGGGGGAACACCAGTCACATGACACACACCCCTTTCTGGGGAAGAGCCAGGACAACCGCCCTCTGCCACTGGCTCTGCCTCTCACCCTGCTCCACCTTTGCACCACCTCTTCCCCCTCCCCAAGCTGTGTGACCTGGGGGACTAGCAGGGCTCGGGGCTGGCAACCGCAGCGAGAGTCTCCCTGCCTGGTATGGCCAGCCCCTTATCCTCCTGCCCACAGTGTTTGGGGCACATACCCCCTCGTTATCCCCATCTGTCATCTATGCCTGTGATCATGTCACCCCTTAGTGGTCAACACTTCCATTGTCACAGTGGAAGAAAACTTATATGGGAGGTCACAGTCACAAGGGGAGAGACTTGGGCCAGTCCTATGAAGGGCTTTGAAAAGCACCATAGAGATTTGGTATTTGATTTTGCATTCAGTGAGAAGCCGATGTGTGCAGCCCCCAGCAAACCACCCATCACCAATCCAAGTAATTGTATGTGATGGTATTTTGAAAAGAAGTCAGATTGGAGCGGGATAAAGGACATGCTTGTGACTGAAGCATTGTTTGGAGACCTGGGTTCACTTTCCAGTATTTCTACAGATCTCCTGTCTGACTGTGAAAATTAACAGTTCAATGCTTCAGTATGCTCATCTGTTTAAGTGGGTATTATTATTGCCCTACTTCATAGGAATAGAGAGGTAGCCATGTTAGTCTGATCTTGCTAAAACAAAAGGAAAAATTGTGTAGCACTTTAAAGACTAACAAGATGGATTAATAGGTGATGAGCTTTCATGGGCCAGACCCACTTCATCAGATTCATAGGGATATCCAGGAGATCAATTCATTATCATTTTTTGATACACTCACCTATGACCGGTTTTGGGACCGGCTCTGTTCAATATCTTCATCAATGATTTAGATATTGGCATAGAAAGTACGCTTATTAAGTTTGCAGATGATACCAAGCCGGGAGGGGTTGCGACTGCTCTGGAGGATAGGGTCATAATTCAAAATGATCTGGACAAATTGGAGAAATGGTCTGAGGTAAACAGGATGAAGTTTAATAAAGACAAATGTAAAGTGCTCCACTTAGGAAGGAACAATCAGTTTCACACATACAGAATGGGAAGCGACTGTCTAGGAAGGAGTACGACAGAAAGGGATCTAGGGGTTATAGTGGACCACAAGCTGAATATGAGTCAGCAGTGTGATGCTGTTGCAAAAAAAGCAAACATGATTTTGGGATGCATTAACAGATGTGTTGTGAGCAAGACACGAGAAGCCATTCTTCCGCACTACTCTGCGCTGGTTAGGCCTCAGTTGGAGTATTGTGTCCAGTTTTGGGTACTGCATTTCAAGAAAGATGTGGAGAAATTGGAGACGGTCCAGAGAAGAGCAACGAGAATGATTAAAGGTCTAGAGAACATGACCTATGAAGGAAGGCTGAAAGAATTGGGTTTGTTTAGTTTAGAAAAGAGAAGATTGAGGGGGGACATGATAGCAGTTTTCAGGTATCTAAAAGGGTGTCATGAGGAGGAGGGAGAAAACTTGTTCATCTTGGCCTCTGAGGCTAGAACAAGAAGCAATGGGCTTAAACTGCAGCAAGGGAGTTTTAGGTTGGACATTACGAAAAAGTTCCTAACTGTCAGGGTAGTCAGACACTGGAATAAATTGCCCAGGGAGGTTGTAGAATCCCCATCTCTGGAGATATTTAAGAGTAGGCTAGATAAATGTCTATCAGGAATGGTCTAGACAGTATTTGGTCCTGCCATGAGGGCAGGGGACTGGACTCGATGACCTCTCGAGGTCCCTTCCAGTCCTAGTATTCTATGATTCTATGAACGTGATGGGGACACAGATATTCCTGTATGTACAGTGGGTGCACTGCACTAGGTTGGAGGGTGGTTGTCTGCCTGCGCTCAAAGAAATCTCATCCCAAATGGCCTGTACTTGTAACAGAACACCCTGACCTATGACCCAGCCAGTCTGTTCCTGCAGATATACCACAATTCCTACAGCACTGACAGGATTTCATTTCTTACTTACCATGTGAGAAATCCCCAAACAGCACAAGATGTTCCACGGTAATTACACTTTGCTCAGTGGGATTACTGAGTGACATGTTGTGATATATCAAGCGGCAACTGGGAAGTAAACTTGAATCACCACAGTTGTCTCTTTGTCCAGTGCACTATGTTTACAGCTGAACACAGTATGAACGTCGAGATAAAAGGAAGTTGCTAAATAGTTTACAGTGTCATGCACTCTGTCAGTATTACCGGTAGCCTTCGAAGCTCTTTTCTTGGCTTGAGAAATGTGTGCATTCATAATTTATTTAGTTTAAATATTGGTTTTAATATTTAAGACCATACTGTTTTCAGAACAGATTCACAGGAGAATGCAGTAATGACACTCATTTAAGATATGATTCAAATGTACCATACTATAAAACAAGTTATTTCTTTGTTTGTTCTTTAAATCCAAAACACCTAATGCCATTAAATGCAGAGAGTAATTTCTGTGAGTAACTGAACAGGCAAGGTAAAAAATAGGATGTGTATGGTGATAGAAGGGCTAAAATGTTTAATCAAAGATCAGGTCATGTTTTCACAATTTATGGAATATTATTCTGGTGGCAGCAAGAACAGAAAGTCTTGCTGATAATTAACATTTGGACTAATTTGTATCCCTCCTTGGTCTATCTGTCTTTGGCTTCCCGACATTTCTTGTTACCATGGTTATGTAGAGTTGCAAAATACTAAAGAGAACAAAAGATTGGTGCAAAAAATGTTTTTTCTTTCCTTTCCTGCAGGGCAGAGGAGCTTGGCTTTGTGTGTGAAGAATTTGTATTTTATTTATTTATTTTAAGATCTTTTGTACATAGTACATAAGCTTTATGGGACTATAGGAAACTTGTCTACACCCATTAGTGGACATCCATTTAACTAAAATCATGCCGGACCATGGATGTTGCCAGACCAGAGAGTGCCGGACTAGAAAGATTCAACCTGTACAGGTTGAACCTCTCTAGTCCAGAACTCGCTGGTCTGGAAACATCCATCATCCAGAATGATTTTAGTTAAATGGATGTCCACTAATCATGAGTGTGGCCAATTTTCCCACAATAATCCCATAAAGTTTGTTTACAGCCATGAATCTAGGATTGCCAGATGGTTTCAGAAAAAACACCAAACAAAAACAACAAAACAAAACCACGCGTGAAAAAAAAAAAGGACCCTGAGAGTTGTTAAGCAACATCGTGGCCCCTTTAAAAACCACAGAGGAGCTGTCCGGCCAGGCGCAGGGAGGCAAGATGGCAGGCCTCACCACGCGGTTTTTAAAGGGGCCACAGTGGTTTTTGTTTGTTTGTTCTTTGCTTAACAACTCTCCGGGCTGAGTGATCATGCAAAACAAACTTAATTAGACTTTATAACAGGTGTGTGTGTAAGGTGGGTTCCAGTTAAATATTAGGGGGGGCTTAAATACATTTTTATGAATATACTGTCTTTGCTGAAAATCTCCCAAGCTTCCAGAGCCTGCCCACAAATTCCCACCCCAGTCCCCTGCCTCAGACCAGATCCTGCCCCCCCAACTCCCTCCCAGAGTCTTAGGCGGGGGGGGGGGGTTCTCTTGGACCCATTCTAGGCACCACCAAAAATTCTGCTAACCTGCCCCCTTGCTAGGAACCACTCCAACCCTGGGAGGGGAGTCCCCTCCCCTGCCCTGCACTCGCTAGGACCCAGGAGGCGCTGGGGATGGGAGCCGCAGCTGGGAGTCCTGCTGTCCCAGCAGGCATAGGAGGAGTGATCGCTAGCTCCTGCCCAGCCACAGGAAGTGACTCGCTGCTGCTGCTCACAGGGTCTCTGGGGCCAGGCTCTGGGCCAGATCCCTGAGCCCCAGCGGGGGCTGCTGCGGGGCCCCGGAGCCTGGGCTGCAGCCGGGAGGGGGAATCTCTGGCAGGGCCAGTCCTGCTGCTCCCCAGTAGCCTCTCCCAGGGCAGTGCCCCAGCCTGGCCAGGCCCTGCCCGGCCCAGCCCCAGGGCAGGCAGTGCTTGGGGGCAGGTAAGAGAGACCTCCCCCCAGGAGCGGTGCCCCCCCAGCTGCAGGGGAAGGGTTTGGCCCCAGGATGCTCCCAGGCCTCCCAGCCTGTGGGGATTTTAGCTGCCTTGGTTGAGTGGGAGATTAGTAATCTCCACCCCTCTAGGTTGCCAGGCTGCCTCCGTATTGAGCCAGAGAGCCTGGCATTTTCACCTCCTGGATGGGAAAAAATCAGACAGTACTGGACATTTTAGGTGTCCTGTATTTTCTGAATTTTTTTTACCAGACAGGAGGTGAAAATACCAGACTGTCTGGTTCAGTACCAGACACCTGGCAACCCTACACGAGTCCCAGCTCTCAGTGTTCTGTGCTGTTATTTGGCTCTAATTTACCCCTAAATGTCCTCTACCAGCCCAGTAACCAGTGGAAGTGTTGGTAATGCTGCTAGACAATACTGACCTCCCAGAAAATTCTCTCATTTGGAAGCAGTCAGGTCCTGAGGATGCCGGGCTAGAGAGGCTCAACCTGTATAGAGGCCTAAACAGTTCATTTGTTTAGTGTGGCCCTACTGTATTAATATCAGGGTGCCCTTCACCAATCCTACAATTACCAGACCAGTCCCAGAATACAATTTAGCGCAACCTAAGGGCTGCTTTATGTTGCATAACTGATATCTGGGGATTGATTGGATGCAGTGACGCTGTAGCCGAACTTCCTTTTTTTTTTTTAAACTATATCTCCAGCCTTGGAACAATAGGAGCTATTACACAACTCTATGCCATCTGGGAATATACTCATGATGGGGGAAATCCTTGGGTAGCTGCCTTATACAGGACCAGCACTAAACAATCTCAGTAAGGACACGAGTCTGGGCCATGATGTACAAAGAATTATTATAACCAGAGAAGAATAAAGTTTAGTTCTATAGAAGATTAGTTTTCTCCATAAACAGAGGAGAATAAAAACATTCAAACTAGAGGCTTCTTTCGGTCATCTAGCTATTCCCTCTCAGTCCAGTACAGGACTTCCCCTACTGTACATTTTCTACTGTTTTCTCCAGGCTAGTTTAAAATGTCCCAAAGGTAGGATTTGGAGATGATTACACACCCTAATACATCTCACTGTCAGAATATTTCCTTCCTCCCTGATATTTAATCTAAATGTTAAACTTCAGAAAAGTATTAATCCTTACAGTACCCTTATATACCATCCTAAAGAATTACATCCCTCAGTATTGACACCTTTCAGGTAAATGCAGCTGGCTGTTCTAACCTTCCATTGGTACCCTTATAGTTGACTCAAACTTGGTCATAAATCACATTCTTAAACTCCTGTGCCATTTTGCTTGCCTATCCTTGAAACTGTTTTATCTTCACATCTATTTTAAAGTGAATTAATCAGAATGCTGCATATTACTCCAGATGCCAGCCAAAGTGAAGAGATACTGTAAGCTGGGGCATGCAGTCTTGCCAATGCATTCTAAAATAGGCTATGACACAGTGGGTCTGATTGGCTACTCGTTTATGCTACTGTAAGTCAGAAGTAATTCCACTGAAGTCAGTGCCCAGGTGAAGTCAATGTAAGTGAGAGAAGAATCCATCTCATTATGTCTTGCAAGGCCCACTATGTCTTCTATGTACATGCAGAACAGAGCTTTTTCATTTTCTTTGGATGTAACCTACATTCATATTACCATCCCCAAAACTCTCTCCCCATGACTACTTCTTATATAACACATCCCTAATTTACATTTAGCTGTGGGTTCTATTACCCCACCTGCAATATCATGCATTTCTTTACGCCAAAGCACTCTCCCCTGAGTCCAAGCAGACACCTAAGTCATGTAGCAATTAACCTCTGTTTTCAATGTATATCTTGCTGCATTCACTAATCCCATCCTCACACCCCAGCTGTGTTTCATCCAGGGGGTGACTGCAGTGCTTGGGAAGTGCTGGGACACAAGTATAAGAAATACCACAATAAGCCATTCCAGCTCCCAGAAATAGTTCAAAGGTATGACTCAAGCATTGGTGTTGTCCTTTGGACTGGTCAGTGTTGAAGTAACTTTCTATTAGGCTATATCTACACTATGGGGTTTTTCCAGGATACTGCCATGTCCAGGGAACGCGTCTGCTCTTCCGCTTTTTGGGGGGGAAGAGCAGACACACTCTTTCAGAAGCCCTGTCTTCCTCCTCCCATGAGGAAGAAGGGATCTTCCGAAAGAGGGTTTTTTTCCAAAATTTGGCTCAGTGTTGACAGGCCAAATATTGGAAATGCCTCTTCCAAAAAAACTATTGGAAAAAAGTACACAAATTGCGGAGTGCAATTTGCGTACATTTTTCTGATAGATCACTGTCGTGTAGACATAGCCTCAGGTTATTAATCAATATACTGATTAATCTTGATCCTGCTCTAAGCCTGCTCTAACACATGCTCCAGTCCTACTCTGTGCTGAACATCTCTGGCCAGCTGCTGCATGTCTCTAGCTGCCTCTGAAGTCAGCATAGGCACTCTGCACCTTGCAGGATAGTGTCCATAAAAAGCAGTGAATCTCACTGAGCGAAAAGTGGGATAAGAAGTGATTTAGACAAAGTTCTTCAAAGAACAGAACTAAGACGAGTTGAGGTCGTATCATATAAGATGCTTTACAGGCATAAATGATTCCCATGAGATTTCCTATTACTCTTGTTAAGGCAATATTTGAACCAATGTTTTTGATATAAGAAATGGATTAAATTCTTTAGCCACTCAGCCTACACTTTATTGCTGACATAAGTGAAATATGTTCTCCCTGAATATGTGATACATTTCACAGTACGTACCTTCAGGTAGATGGCATTTTCTGTAATGATCTCAGTGTTGAAAACATAGCCTGATGCAAACCCATTTTCAAGGAGACAGGAGTGCAAAGTAAGTAATAAAAGTTAAGGATCTCACACTTTATAAAGCGAGCAATTCAGTTCATTTTCTTGGTGTAGGCCTATGCACTGTGTTTAACAGCAGGCAGTTATCAAATGATATTTGCTTTTCAGACCATTGAACATATTATTCAATATCTTTGGCTTATATC
Organism: Rafetus swinhoei; assembly: GCA_019425775.1. NCBI lineage: Eukaryota > Metazoa > Chordata > Testudines > Trionychidae > Rafetus > Rafetus swinhoei. The sequence goes on from CM033449.1 coordinate 48,742,668, forward strand.
CATGATGGAAGGCAGGGGTCTGGGAGGCAGGGGTTCTCCAGGTGGCAGGCTCATTTGTACAGAAGGAGAATGGAACACCTGCAAGGCAAATGAGAAGGAAGAATTCTGGCAGGGTATAGGAAGAGATCCAGCGATTCAGCTGGATGTTATGGGTTTGCTAAAGTTGGCGTGCACTCAGTGAGACATTTTGGATGCCATTCAAGGGCTTTATCTAGCCCCAGGGAGAAAATTATGTTATTTTAAATCGGCAGTGGATGCAGAAGACGACAAATGGGGAATAAGCTTTAAGCATAGACAGCAGAGCATAATACAGCCCTAAACTAATAAATAAAAGCACTGTCTCAGAGTTTTGGGAGACAGGAGAATGATTTCCATACAATGAATCATCTGTACAAAAAAAAGGCATATGTTTCCCTCTTTAGCGGGGGTTGATCTATGGACTTGGTATGGGACTTAAACAATTTCTCAGTTCTTTCGCATTTGCAAAATGACATTATTATACCACATGGGGCAATTAATGCAAAATATTTCACAAAGAACATACATAAGCAAGAAGTAATAATGGATCCATTAAATATCCGAGCATCTCAGGTGAGAACACAATGAACACTAGATACTATGGTCTCTAGAGATAAAGTTTAAAAAACAAATTTGCGAACAATTAATTGATGTTAAGTTTTGAAAATAGCCACATTAGCCCAATACACTTAATTCAAATTCCTATGTTAGTTATCTCTTGCTCCCTTCATCCATTTGTTGTATTCACCCATTGTCATATCATCTTTTAAAAAGACTATGAGCTACTTGGGGCAGAAATTGTCTTTGTTACTTGTTCATACAGTGCCTAGCACAATGGGCTGGTGCCTACAGGCATTACTGTAACAATTAAATGGCAAAAACTCTGTTAATGCAGAATGAAGATTGTTTGACGGTGCATCATCCCCTGGCAGAATGTGGGCTTGAACAAAACTCCAACTTCTGAAACCCAGGACATTGTCCATGAAGTCTTAACCCTGCTCTCTTTCAGCAATGCCCCACTCATACCTTTACTCTGGCCATGTCTTCACTAAGCAGAAGACGGACACTGCCACGACTGATCTCCTGGAGTTCAATTTAGTGGGTCTACTTAAGACCCAGAAAATCATACCCACCCCCTTCAGTGACCAGCACTCCTGCTCCTGTGGGGATGGCAGAGAAACTCAAATCAAGGTACATCAACTCCAGCTACATAGTTAATGTAGCTGGAGTTGTGTATATAGATTTGACCTTCCCTTTTAGAATAGACCTGGCCTCTGTCAAACCCACTGTTGCTAAAATTTACAAAATTTTCACAACCCATTCACTCTCACCCACAGAATCCCCTCTCACATTACTAATGGAGAAAGAGGGGCATGTGAAGTAGCCCCCATCACCTCTCTGTTCCCCTGAAGCTGGCAGGAGCCAGTAGGAATTACTTGCATATTTTCAGGCACAGTCAGAGTATTAGTGTGCCTGCACTAAATGGTACAAGTCGGAGTTGAGCCTGCTTGGTAAAGGTGTGTTTGTTGTCCACCAATAAAATAATTTTAGGAACTCCTCTACATTCTTCATTAAAGCATTGAGTGTCCCTCCTTTTGTTTATTCAGATTTTATATAGCCCACCCGCTGTACAAGATGTTGAATTGCGGTCCATCACTTATGAAAATGGAGAGAATTGGGCTTCCAAGAGTACCTTATTCATACCACTCCTTCACTAGCCCAAGGAGTTGCTGTTCAAATCAGTGCACTTTTCACAAAGGCTGAGTTGGTAGCCTTTGGCCCATCTCCCAGCCATTTCAAATGCTGCAGGTCGGAGACTGGAACTGGAGACTCAGCGCTGCCATCTCCAATGCTCTCTTATACATGTTCTACTTATAAAATATCAAAGCCTGCAGCTTATCCTAAAGTTAGAATTTAGGTGAGGATGTGAGGGATCTTCCATACACAGAAATATGACCTTGAAAATATCCTGCGCTATTGTAACAAAATGCTAACACGGGTGCCAGGGGTGCTCTACTCCTTCCCTGAGGCCCCACCTTCTCCTTGCCTCTTTCTGCCCCTGCTCTGCCCCCTCCCCTGAGGTCCCACCCTACCCTACTTCTCCCTTCCCCACTACACTTCCTCTTCCAAAAGCACCCCTTCCTCGCTTTATCTTTTCCGGCCCCCTCTTCTCCCATTCCCGTGCCACCTGCCAAACAGCTAATTGGAGGCTGGCGGGAGGCACTGGGGGAGGAGTGGGCGAGAAAGGAGCTGATCAGCTCAGCCTGCCAGACAATTGATTGGTGGGTGGCTGAACCCTCCACTTTTTTCCCAGGGGTGATCCAGCCCCAGAGCATCCACAGAGCTGGTGTCTATGCTAACACATTCACTTAGGATTAAATTTACCCTTGTGCAGAGGACCAGCACAAGGCTTATGCATCAGTTAAATCATAGTCTTGTCACAGGTGATAAGTGTTGTATTGTAACATCACCACCTTCCCCTATATATATATATATAAATAAAAATGACAAGGCAGCAGACAAGTTTCTTAGTTCATTCATTTGGTGCTCTACAGATGAGTGACTAGATTATGACTTTATCATATATGCACAATGGGGCAGAACATCCCTGAGGAATCCATCTTGGTTTGACATCACTGGCAAGTTAATCTTGCATTTATTTCCTCTGCCGTTCTTGTTCATGTTCTATAACTAGAGGACTTCAAAGACATTGAGCTTTCAAGCAACTACAGCACTAGTTCACACAAAGGCTGTGTCTAGACTACAAACAAAAGTCGGAAAAAGATACACAAATTGCAAACCGCAATTTGCATATCTTTTTCTACTTTTCTTCCGAAAGAGACTTTTCCGACATTTAGCCCATCTGCACTGGGCCAAATGTCAGGAAAAAAGCCTCTTTCAGAACATCCCTTCTTCCTTGTAGAATGAGGTTTACAGGGATGCTGAAAAAAATGCATCTGCTTTTCTGAAATTTTTTTTGGACACATTCCTTGGACATGGCAGAGCCTTTCTGGGATACCGGAGAACTCTGAAGTCTAGATGTACCCGAAGTCAGTACGGCACTGTCCATTTTCTGATGTAAGGCCGCTAACAAGGATCTGGGTGAAAGTTTATATTTAAAAGTGCATTTTCCATAGATATTTTCTTCCACAAAAATGAACTTTTTAACTGATTATGAAAAATTACTGGAAAGAGGCTTGTGAACAAATATGATTAGATGCATACCACCTTTCAGCAAAAAGTAGGAAGGGTGAAGCAACCGGGATATTAGCAGCAGCACAATAATGTGACATTCAACCTAAAATAAGTTTTGCCAGAGACAACTGCACAGTTGACCTCTCTATTATGTCATTATAGTTGCTTGCACTTTGCACAGAAACCAAAGTACCTATAACAGCAGAACCTTTGACAGAATGTATTACATTAAGGGGCAGCATTTATATTAACCATTCCCTACATTTTCAGTGTACTTACTTGCATTACAGCAGTGTCTAGAGATCCTAACAGATACTGGACCCCCCTCTGTACTGCCCCCAAAAATATAAGAGACAGTTCCTGCCCCAATGATTTTACAGTTCAAATAGACAAGACAGATGAAAAGCGGCAGAAAGGTAACAGTATCTCCATTTTACAGATGGGAAACTGAGGCACAGGAAGATTAAACAACTTGCCCAAAGTCATATAGGACACATGCATCAGAGCTAGGAATTCACCCTAGATTTCCCTAAATCCCAGTACAATGCTTTAATCACAATCCTTTCTCCTCACTTGGACACTTAGCTACATGAACACTACTAACTTAAATTCTATCTTAGGAAATCTGCGTTTGGGTCCATTGGAACCAATGGATACTACGGATGTGCTCTGAAAGTGTTACTTTTATGTTTACAGATTAAAAATTGATTATTAGTACTTCAGTCTTAGCTAGTAACAATAGAATAGACAAACATGCATAGCCAGGCTTGATTAATAAAGGCACCTTTATTATTTAAGAATAGTACATAATAAAAATAGATATACAATACCCAATCCTTATAAAAACAAAACTCAATATTTGCAACCAATTATAGTCTGATCCCAGTTTTGAACCAGTCACAGTCTGGTTTGACCAATAATCCAAATGCAATCTTTTATAGATAGGCTGTTGACAATCCATAGCTACCTTTTCTCCCCACCACTTCCCCATATGACAGTTACATATATTCCCGCATTTTTTTCCCTTCTCTTTCCCTCCCCATTCCCTCTCTTTCTCTACTATTTATTTGTTCCCCGGACCCCTTAACTCCATTCATCTGAAGAAGTGGGTTGTGCCCACGAAAGCTCATGATACCATCTATATTTTTTGTTAGTCTCTAAGGTGCTGCAGGAGTATTTGTTGTTATTTTGTTTTAATTTCAGTTACAAACAAATGTGGCTACCCATCTGAAATATTTATTCCCTTTTGTCTGGTGCCCGTAGGAAATGTCCATGAATACTTTGCAATATCCAGACTTATACTAAAGTGATTAGTACATCTGATATTAAAACACTTGTTCTGATAGATAGGACATTATACCAACCATTAAGCAACTAAACTTTCCGCTCTTACTAAACTACATTTCCCACTTAGTACAGGTAACACCACTTAATATTATTATTACACATTATTTGTAATGCTTGCTCTGGTTTTGGTTCATTTGTGTCTTTTCTTAGCAATAGCCTTTTAGCTTAATGGTTAATAGATGATAACCATTTAAACCTTGATGTTTACATTTCTCTTCCTTTCTTTTATATACCTATCTAATGTAATGTAAGCAGAAATCATAAATCATGAATATGTCAATATATGCAAAATTTTATTCACTATTACAGTATTCCATACTTTAAATCACAGATCACATTGCTAACATACTGATATGATTTTGAACCAGGACACAATGTTTATCACATGGAAACATAATGAAAGACAGATTTAATTTTAATGTCCTGTTACATTTAGTCACAGAACAAAAAATATTTATTTCATTGCTATCCCTGGGATATAGATATTTCAAATAACAGTTTGCATGGAATCTGTCTGTCAATATGTCGCCACAATCAAAACAAAACTGACAAATTGTCTTAATAAAAGAACCAAGTAAATATAGCTTGGATTCATTCATTCCACTGAGAGATTAGGCCCTTTGATAATACTGGAATATCATTTAATGCTACGAATATAGGTTGAACTTCTATAAACCAGGACTCTGTGATCAGGCTGCTGGACCACGGATGTTCCAGGACCAGAGAGTTCAGGTGGCAGGCTGGTGCCTAGGAGTCCTGCAGGCTGGCAGGGCTGTAGGCTGCTCAGAACGAGCTCCCAGTGGGGCCAGGAGCCTGGCTCCCCACAGCTGGGCTGCCGGGTGCACCTCAGCGGGGCTGCCTGGCAGGGGCAGGAGCCTAGCCTGCCCCAGCTAGGCTGCTCAGCAGGGGCAGGTGCCTGGAGCACCCCAGTTGGGCTTCCCATTGTGCCTCAGCAGGTCTGCCCTGAATGCCCCAGCTGAGCTGCCCGGCGAGTCCAGGAGCCCAGTGCCCTCGGTTGTCCAGTAGGATGGGAGCTCAGCGTACTGGGAGCTGGGCTGCCCAGCCTGGCAGGCAAAGGGAGGTGGGGACTGGCAGGGCAAGTGGGGCCTGAGGTAAGTCCAGGACTGCGGGGGCCAGTAACAGGGTGGCCTGAAATAACCTCCCCCAATCTAGCAAAATCCCTCATCCGGGACCAGTCAGGTCCCAAGGGTGCTGGACTGGGGAGCTCCAACCTGTACTCAAAGGCACGTAGGTTAAAGGTTTTGAGGAGGTTAAATTCATACAATTGTACTTTCTATCAGTATATTTTTAATGTGGATGTATGAGCTGAAGTCCTGAACCAAACATACCTCATCTGGAAGATGATTCCAAATTTTGCCCGATGGGTGAAACTTGGGGGGTAAGCAATGTGTGTTGATGTTCAGGAAAAGAAATAAGAAAATTCAAGTTCACTCTGCATCAGTCATTAAAATGTAGGTATAAAGCGAAGATATATGTAAACAGTGACTATTAAAGCAGAATTTAGGTTCAGAGCATATTATCTCTTTGTAAGCACCACCTCCTTTGGCAATAGGGATTTATTGATTCTTTTGGTGGGATAACAGTATGGCTGTTCTCTGAAATTTCACTTATCCCACAAAGTTAAACCTAATGTGATTGATTTTGTTCATACATACATAAGAACATAAGAACGGCCGTACTGGGTCAGACCAAAGGTCCATCTAGCCCAGTATCCTGTCTGCCAACAGTGGCCAGCACCAGGTGTCCCAGAGAGGGTAGACCGAAGACAATGATCAAGCGATTTGTCTCCTGCCATCCCTCTCCAGCCTCTGACAAACAGAGGCCAAGGACACCATTTTATCCCCTGGCTAATAGCCTTTTATGGACCTAACCTCCATGAAATTATCTAGCTTCTCTTTAAACTCTATTATAGTCCTAGCCTTCACAGCCTCCTCTGGCAAGGAGTTCCACAGGCTGACTACACGCTGTGTGAGGAAGAACTTTCTTTTATTAGTTTTAAACCTGCTATCCATTAATTTCATTTGGTGTCCTCTAGTTCTTCTATTTAGGGGAACTAATAAATAACTTTTCTTTATCGGCCCTCTCCACACCACTCATGATTTTATATACCTCTATCATATCCCCCCCTCAGTCTCCTCTTTTCTAGACTGAAAAGTCCCAGTCGCTTTAACCTCTCCTCATATGGGACCCGTTCCAAACCCCTAATCATTTTAGTTGCCCTTTTCTGAACCCTTTCCAAGGCCAAAATATCTTTATTGAGGTGAGGAGACCACATCTGTACACAGTATTCAAGATGTGGGCGTACCATAGTTTTATACAGGGGCAGTAAGATATTCTGGGTCTTATTTTCTACCCCTTTCTTAATAATTCCTAGCATCCTATTTGCCTTTTTGACCGCCGCTGCACACTGTGTGGAAGTTTTCAGAGAACTGTCCACGATAACGCCAAGATCTCTTTCCTGATTTGTCGTAGTCAAATTAGCCCCCATCATACTGTACGTATAGTTAGGGTTATTTTTCCCAATGTGCATTACTTTACACTTATCCACATTAAATTTCATTTGCCATTTTGTTGCCCAATCACTCAGTTTGGTGAGATCTTTTGGAGTCCTCACAGTCTGCTTCTGTCTTGACTATCCTAAACAGTTTGGTATCATCTGCAAACTTTACCACCTCACTGCTTACCCTTTCTCCAGATCATTTATGAATAAGTTGAACAGGATTGGTCCTAGGACTGACCCTTGGGGACACCACTAGTTACCCCTCTCCATTCTGAAAATTTACCATTTATTCCTACCCTTTGTTTCCTGTCTTTTAACCAGTTCTCAATCCAAGAAAGGACCTTCCCTCTTATCCCATGGACATGTAGTTTACACAAGAGCCTTTGGTGAGGGACCTTGTCAAAGGCTTTCTGAAAATCTAAGTATACTATATCTACTGGATCCCCCTTGTCTGCATGTTTGTTAACCCCTTCAAAGAACCCCTTTCACTTTCATGCTATGCTTCGAAGTGAAAGTACCACAGTATAATAAATACAAACAGCACTGTGCTCAGAGCTTGCAGGAACTGGAATTTCCATTTTAAAATTTCCACAGTTTTCAATTTGTTTCTGTTCAGAATCTGAATAAAAAAAAAGAATTTTGAAATGTTCTATGAAACAAAGTTTTCAAAAAATGTTTAGTCTTACTGAACAGATTTCATTTTAATTATGACACTATTTTAATAACAAAATAAACTTCCTAAACAAAGTAGTTTTGAAATGAAAATTCAAATTATTAAATTCTGAAAATGTTGAAACAGAACATTTTGATATTATCAGAATGATTTTCTCCCAACTCTTTCTAAATTAAATGTTGTCAACATTCACATAACCCCGTGAAATGTGTCAGTTGCGATTCATTCCATGCAGTTCAGCATTTTCCACTGGAAAATTTTCAACCAGGTCTGCTCATAAATAACGCACCTTGACTGGAAAATTGTTCTTTGCTGTTTCAAGTTTTAAACAAGACTACATTTTCATGGGGAGTCACCATTTCTTTCAACTTCAGCTATCAAGAGTCTGATTCTCTGCTCATGCTGATTTTACATTTGTGTAATTCCAATGATGACAGGATGGCTATTCCTACTTAACATGGATCTGAGAGAGAAAGAAATTAACTCATTACAGAGGTATTGTTTGTATTTAACCGTGTTTGAATATAACATCAAGCTAAGATTTCTTGTATGTTCACTACATACATGTGAACACTGGTTCCATTCATCCTTGCCTTGACCAGTGCAAAGTGAAAGCAAAGTGGGTGTAAATTCCTGTCAGCTTTTATGGTGTTTCATGATGAAAACTAGTGAGTTGCCATGCTGGAACTAATCATAAATGATGCCATAATATAATATAATAATGATCTAAGCACCATGCTTGGGGGTTTAAACCTGCTCTTTATATGACTATGGTGATAGCGGTCCTTGAGGCTCAATGCAAAAAGGCCCTTCCACAGTCTTATGTCCAGGTTCTTCCTGAGATGCTCCTGTTACCTTATTTGACTGACATCCCCTCTTCTGTTGTCCATGGATGACCAGCTCAAATTGGGTGAACCTCAAGGACAAGCTCCAGGAACAGCTGATTCTGTTCCTTATCTTCTGCGACAGCTATGTTCTATTAGAACAATGGAATTATTGCTCTTATGGGAGTAGAACCTATGCTATGGAACTCACCCCCAGCATAGCGTGACGTCATCATTGCCCAGGTTGCCTACATCCACGGGCCGCCCCTGTGGCGACAGGCCTAAAATGGAGGGGGCGGAGCCAGGATGCTTCTGGGCTTCCCCAGGTGCTGATTGGCCTGGGGGCAGAGGAGCATGTGAAGCCTCCTCCCGCTAGCATGTGCTCCTCGCAGTGCAGGATAGAGGAAATTTGTGCGCTCCTCCTGTCCGCAGGCCAATCAGGGCCTGGGCAGGGGGAAGAGCACGAAGTTTCCTTTGCCCTACCCCCGCCCAGCAAGGAGCACATGGCACGTCTAAGTGCCATGTGCTCCTTGCAGGGCGGAGAAAACTTCGCACATTTCCCCCCGCCCTCAGGCTTTAATTGGCCTGGGGGCGGAGGAGCGGCAGGGCCTCCATGGGCTGGTTCAACCCACTTGGCAGGCCGGATCCAGCCCGCGGAGGCCCTTTTGCCCACCCCTGCTCTACAACACAAATAATGTATTAACAAGTCATGAAGTACAGTAATAGTAGAATGGGGGTAAGCAGATACAAAGCCTGTTCAGTAAAATAGTTTAAATCATGGACTAAACTTAAAATATATGGATGACCTTAATAGCTCCACTTTTAATTACACCAGTGCTGGAACGAGCCATAGTTGGGCCCTGCCCAGCGGGCGCATGGGCAGCCCGGCCCCGCTCTCGGGCGCACAGCGCCCCTTAACACTTCAATCAGGTGCCCCGCGCAGCTGCCCGGCTAGCCCCCCCCCTTAATCCGGCCCTGAATTAGACTAGTTAAAAGTCATTCAGTTACAACAAATTCACTAGCAAAAACTAATCTGGGGAAGAACATAACATTACAGTTATCTTTGTCTGGCTCTAACATCTCTTTATTCGGCACTGATGAGGCCACATCTGGAGTATTGCTTCCAGTTCTGAGCCTCCCGCTATAGAAAGGACGTGGACGCATTGGAGAGAGTCCAGTGGAGGGCAAGCAAAATGATTAGGGGGCTGGAGCACATGACTTATGAGGAGAGGCTGAGGAGTTTGGGTTTATTTAGTCTGCAAAAGAGAAGAGTGAGGGATGATTTGATAGCAATCTTCAACTTCTGGAAGGGGAGTTCCAAAGAGGATGGAGCAAGGCTGTTCTCAGTGGTGACAGATACAGAACAAGGAGCAATGGTCCCAAATTACAGTGGGGGAGGTCTAGGTTGGCTATTAGGAAAAACCATTTCACTAGGAGGGTGGTGAAGCACTGGGATGGGTTACCTAGGGAGGTGATGGACTCTCCATCCCTAGAGGTTTTTAAGTCCAGGCTTGACACATCCCTGGCTGGGATGATTTAGTTGGGGTTGGTCCTGCTTTGGGCAAAGGGCTGAACTCCATGACCTCCTGAAGTCTCTTCCAGCTCTACCATTCTATGATTTCCTAAATCACATACTGTTTCTTTACCTGCATTGTGTTCTCTGAGCTTATCTGTGTTAGCTGGTACAGCAACATCCAGTGGATTTATTGCTAAAATACAAGAACACAGTTCAGTGACGAGATTATATAGGAGGCCCCAGTGATTTATTTTTATAGTTAGGCTACTCTAACCGAATTGGTACAAATATGTCATGTAATGTGATATAGTGCTCTGTGTAACGTGTGTGTGCATATGTCTATGTCAGGGTCTATGTCAGGACCCAAATGTGGATCGCCATTACATTTCAAAAGGGTCACCAAGCGTCTCCCCAGGTGGCTCTGCTCCCTCTCCTCCCCCTGTTTTTGAATTGCCTTGGGTCACCACGTCTTCCTAAATTGTCAAAATGGGTCCCCATCTGGAAAACGTTGGGAATCACTGGTCTGTGTGTAGCCAGGCAAGAGGAATACTTGCTTCTAACTTTTTCAGATCTTTGGAGAATTTCCTTCAGTCCTCCTTCTGAAGCACTTAATTCAAACCACTAATTTCTCAAAAAAAATCATGTTTTCAAATGTTGGCTGAAAATGAGGGGTTTTTTCCCCCCAATTTCTCAATGTGCTGTGTTCCCTTGTAATAACTCCTAAATCAATATCAAGCTTTAATATAGGTCTGATCAGGAGTTGACTTGGACTTGATCTATTTAAAACAGCCTGAAAATGTTCTGCCCGTCGTTTTCTTTGTTGTTCTTCTGTACTAAGAGTCTTTGCATTTGCATCTTTAATAGGGTCACCAGTACCAATAAAGTTTCTTGTCTTATGAAAAGTTGTAAGCTCACCTTTTGGGCTAGCATCTGGTGACATAAGTGTGACATCAGTCAATACTTTGCAGTAACGACTGAGAAAGGGAAGGGTGTATTAACAGATGAGCATGGAAAGTGGTTGCAATGATATTAATTATGTAATGAGAAAAGTAACTGGAGGAGGCAACCAAGGAATATTGTGGACAAATGATAAAGCACAATTAGTTGATCTCTTTTTGTTCATGACACTGTCTTGCTTACTTTAACACATTGCCTTAACAGAAGACAAGACTCAGTTTTTGGCAGATAAAGCAAAACAAGTTGTTCTGTTCCTCAACATGGGGAAGACAGAAATATAGGACTGTGTCCCAAAAGCAACCATTGGAGTAGATGAAGAAACACTTAAAAAGTACATTATTTCTCCTATCTAGGAAGAGAGATGTGCAATGATGATGCCAGCATTCTAGATGCCAAACAACAAATATCAAAACAACAAACTACTTTCATAAACTTAAAACTATCTGTTTAGAAACATGATTGGCACGGACACAAAAATACAAATGTGTAACACCAGCAGTCATGGAAATTTATAAGAAAGTCAACTCATTCTAAAGTAAATGCCTGTAGAAGATCTTCAGAGCAGACACAAGAACACACATAAGAACTAGGGGTAAACAAATGAAATTAATACATTGCAGATTTAAAACAAAAAAAAAAGGAAATGTCTCTTCACACAATACACACACAACCTGTGGAACTCATTGCCAGAAGTGGTTGTGAAGGCCAGGACTTTAACAGGTTTCAAAAAAGAGCTAGATAAATTTATGGAGGAACAGGTCCATCAATGGCCATTAGCCAGGATCAGCAGGAAAGGCATACCTAGCTTCACATTATCTGTTCTGATCATTCCTCTGGGGCAGATATTGGACATATTTAGGACTATCTTAAAGGATGTCACCAAAATTACTTCCCACAGAAAGCGACAACACAGACACCACATGGAAAGAGGAGAAGAAAAAAAAAAAAAAAAAAAAAAAAAAGAGGGTGACCTACATAGTTCTGCACAATATTTCTGTCAACAAGACACTCAGAAGTCTGAACATATGAGCAAAAGACTAAATCAATAACCACATATTAGTGGATGCCATATGCCCCTGAGGTTGTGGGAGGATTGGAAAAGAAGGGAAGAAGTGCTGTGTTCAACATTTAAAAGTGGAGCCAGTAAACTAGTGAAAGGACATCCTGGAAAAATGAGATTTTTGCTTCACCAGTTGCTTTTCCTGACCCTGATACAAAATAGCTTGTCAATTATATCAGTGGCAGACTCTGTATGGCAGAAGATTCTTGCTCACAGTTTCCATGCTCGTCTCTTATTCAGTATGGGTCTCACTCAATGTCTAGTACCCTGGTGACCATGGGTGAAATTCTGCCCTGTTTTCACAATGAGGGTGTTGCCATGGACTTGAACAGGACCAGCATTTCATCCTTAATGTGGCAGATGAAGAGCACAATCCATTGGTATGGTTGCTAGATCCTCTGCATGATTTCTGTTAGATCCTCTCCTCTGGTACTGTATGTAGTTCACTTTTTTGGTTGCCTCTGTGGGTCAGGAATAAAGGAAAGTAGTGCCAGATGGTGTCATAACAAAAGAAATGGGAGGCATGAGCTGGGTACCTAGGGCTCCCTATAGTTCAGTGAGCTTTCCTTCCCCTCTGCACTGCAGTAACCCTCTTTTCTCTGTCTCCCCTTATGGTCAGTAAGAATGAGGAAGGTGACCATTTCTGCAGAGTCTAGCAGGAAGCGGAGTTGTTGATGAGACTGTGATGCTAATTTTTTGGGGAGGAAATAGAAGGAACATATTATGTTAAACCACAACTGCAGTTGCATGAGTACCCAGGTGTGGCAACTGCAGTTCTTCAATTACACTCATTTGGAGAGTCCAGCAAGGTGAGGTATCAGATGTCCTTTTTATTGATGAGACATATTTGGAAAAATAAAAGGGACCTGTATAGGTTCCTCTAATTTAGCCTACACACTCAGTACTTCCTTGGGAATATCTGTTGAGGTGGTAAGATTTCAGGGGGGGGGAAGAGGGGGTTCATGCTAGAAGCTATAGCCTGAAACAAGACTTTTGAGCAGATGCTACCATTTAGTTGTTCTTGGGACAAAATTCTATTTTAGGGATCTGTTGGGTTTTAGACCACCCTGAAAGCCCCTGCACTCTCCTACACTGAGTATATCTTGTGCAAGAGAGAGAATCTAGCCCAAGGTACACAGACCAAAAGGACCTAATTCTTCAGTGTATATCAGGAATAATTCCACTTAAGTCAATGGAGTTAAACCAGTGTAAATTAAATCAGAGTCAGATGTGCTAACTATACTGGCATAATATTGGCTTACTTAGAACGTTTTGATTATTTGAATAATTTGTGCTATATATTGGAAAGCAAACTCTGCAGTGATACCATATTTATTATAGAGTTCACAATATAGAATTAAATAAAGGTAAGTTATTCAAATTTGGGGCCCTGTTTTGCTATTGCTGGAAGTCAATGATCAAACATATGAACCAAACAACAGCAATATTGAAAACCAGCAGTAGAAAAACAGCTGAACAGCAATTTTACGGCTTTCTAACTAAAAATAATCATACGGACTTGACAGAAAAATAAAAGAAAAAGTGATTATGGGTTAAGGACTAATATTCCAAGTTTCCTTCAGTTGAATAGCTGTGATGTAAACCCATCAGACTCCTCACTATATTCACACTGCCAAGAATTACTCTAATGGAATAGATTAGAATTGCTCTGGTCTATTACCATAGCCTGCCAGCAGTAATTCTACTAATTCAAACAGTTAAATGACACTTAGTAGGACAGCCATGCTGCTTATTGCATCTTTGAAAATAGATGTAAATGTTCTACAGTGTGTCAATCTAAACAAGCTAAATTTAGTACCTGTGTCTCCACTTCTTGCACCCTGTTGAGTCTTTCAACCAAATTGGAATGGTAGTATTTTGCATCTACTTTGCACTGTTATATACTAAATATTTGAGAGAACACCAGTATTTACGGTTTTATTCAAGACAATATAAATATGGAATTATACTGTTTACTATTTCCAGGTACTCAGAAGTATAAGTGTAGTAAGGAAGTTCTACTGTAAATTTACAGGTGTCTTAAAACCTATGTCATTGGGAGTGGTTGTGCGTTTGTGGACAACCTTCCAACCATACTTTATATCCCTATCTCACAGTCTAGAGCACAGATGGGCAATAATTTTTTGCTGGGGGCTGCACCGGAAGGGGTGGGGCCTCAAATGGAAGGGGCGGGGCCAGGATGCTTCCGGGCTTCCCCACCCCAGACCATGATTAGTCTGAGGGTGGGGGAACCCCTTTGTCGTCCCCCCCCCCTTCCCACTAAGCATCCATGCCCCTGGCAGTGGGAGGAGACTTCCCATACTTCCCCACTCCCAGGCCAATCAGGACCTAGGGATGGGGGAGCATATGAAGCTTCCTCCTGTCCTGCCAGGAGTATGCGGCACTTAGAAGTGCCACATGCTCCTTGCCGGGCAGAGGAAATTTTGTACGCTTCCCCTGCCCCTAGGCCCTCATTGGCCTGGGGGCAGGGGGAGTGGCAGGGCCTCTGTGGGCCAGATCAACCCGCTTGGCAGGCCAGTTCCAGCCCGCAGAGGCCCTTTTGCCCACCCCTGGTCTAGAGGGTTGGATTTCCCATTGAGGAGAATGGATGAAGGAGGAAGCCTGGGCCCAAAAAGCTAATTCTCCCTCCAAAATAATAAGCTTGTATGATTTTTGTCACAGAGACATGCACACAAAGTAAGGTCATAGTTTTTCCCAGCCTTCCACCTTGTCTAGTCATTTATTTCTGTACCATGTGGACATGAGTGTAGTTGTAATTTACACAGATTTTGTGCAAACATAAATAATTATACAAGGGGACAGGCAATAGAAAACAATCAGATCTCAAAATCTTTTTTTATGGTTTGAGCTTCACAGCAAAAATTGTTTACCTTTTTCAATGAATTGTTAGGCATATTTGTGTAACAATACACATTAGGAAGTATTCCTGGATTAAACTGCCAAACTTTCATGCAGTTCCAAATAAAGACTGGCAAATTTGGATCCAGGTCTAAACTGGAATTTCCCCAACTAGAATAATTAGATCCATGGTTTGCTCCAGGCCCCACTCTAATTCCAGGTAGGGTACTGGTGAGATAAATTATGACGGTCCTCTAATTTCTCCCCATCGAAACCTCCATGCTGAATTAATTTGTGCTGCTTCCTTCTGGTGCTGCATTACTCCTTCAATAGCACATCCTAGAATCCAGACTTTAGAAACCATTACATTGCATCCCAGGGCAGTCAAGAGCCTGGGGTGGGTGAAGGGAAGGACAGTCCTCAGCGTGAATGTAAGGGTCAACCCCTACGATCTATGTTATAAATCTATGAAAAACAGAAGCTGGCATGTCTAAGAGTTAATTGAAACAATTTGTACCAGAAAGACCCATAGGAAATATCAAACACCTTAGGGTTAATAGTTATACTTTTGTTCTGCTCCACTCACATTAATAACGAATCCTGCTTCTCCTTGCTAATATGATATGGGGAAGTAGAGGGCAGTCTTTCACCTGCTGCTCAGCAGAAGTGCACAAAGCAGTGCAATACATGTGACAACTGACTGTTCAAACACTCTTCTTTCAGCACCCAGGGTGCAAGTAGGAACATTGTACAGGGCCAGATTTAAGGGTCAGAGCATGGTCAGAAAACATGCAGAATGGGGCCCTTTGGCTTTTTTAAAGATAAAAAGGTTTTTAAAAAACAAAACAAATCATAGGATTAATCTCACCAGTAACTTCCAGTTACTGGACCGTCACACAACAGTGACAATTTTCCTTGGCACATTGTTCTGTGATACTGCCCAGCTCCAGCCTTGCTATCTTGTTACTCTCAAATGCGAGAGCAAGGTCACTCAGCCGTGTCTGAGACAGTGTTGAATGCATACTTTTTTGACACATCTTAATGTGCTCACTGCACTGAGCACTAGCCACTCCAACTTGTATAGTGAGAAAAAGTTGACACAACATTACAGTTTCTGGTAAAACCTTATCAAGAGAACTTACCTGACACTGAAATCCAAATAGCTATGGATTCCATGTGACACAATGAACACCTCCATATCCTTTGTGAAATAGTACATCATGAAAGAAAATCTTGTGATGTCTAAAGAAAAATATGAACATTTTCCCCATGAGTTGAAGAACTACCTCTTCTGATTCTTTTAAAATTATATTTTGAAGTCACCTAGGCTGGAAAAAACAAATTCTTGAAATCCCTCACCTCAAGGTGTTAGTTCCTTGAGTATATTGTCTAAGGCATTGAAATATTTCCTTCGATGGTTAGCCTTTGCTTCTAACTACAAAATGTACACAAGTTCATCATCCAAGAGGTGTACACTTCTTCTCCTGTGACTTAGTCTGTATTTTCAAAACCTATTGCTTCATACCTATTCTGAGATTCTTCTACAATTTTCCCATACTTTTCTTCAGATCTGAGTTTGCTAAACTCCTTCACTGTGCTCTCAAATGTGCAGAGGACTTAGAATAGGTTATGTGTCTTTGACTGAAAAATTCCAGAAGTTGCAGCCATGGTAACAGAGATCCTATACTACCATAACAGTTTGAGGTACAACATCTAAGCCATTGAAGAATGGTTGAGCAAACAGCAAATCTATGTCCCCACTATTCCTGCTTTCAATAAGTATGTATCTATACTGCACCATTATTTCGAGATAACTAGTGTTATTTCGAAATAACAATGTGAGCTTCTACACAGCCAGTCCGTTATTTCAAAATTATTTTGAAAGAATGGATGGCTTATTCCAAAATCTGTAAACTTCATTCTACGAGGAAAAACACCTATCCCGAAATAACTATTTCGAAATAAGGCATGTGTAGATGCTCCACTGCTGCTATTTCGAAATAGCCCCTCACCAGGGCCATTCTAAATTATTCCTTCCCAGTGCCTCCTGGGGTTCTAAATCAAGATAGCACGTCTACATTAGGGAAGTCTGCCTCAGACTAATTTTGAGGCTTCCCTGCACTGTAGACAAATTATGTCGAAATAAGCTATTTCGGAATAACTATTCTGGAATATCTTATTTCAGCATAGCCATGCAGTGTAGATGTACCCTAACAGATTCATCTTCTAGGCATTCAATCCTACTCTAAGCATTTACTTACATTGCCTCAGTGGCTTTCATTTGAATTGCCCATCTAGTCTTGCAGAGTACCTTTAGATGTAAAAAAAAAGACAGAACTATGTAGCACTTTAAAGACTAACAAGATGGTTTATTAGGTGATGAGCTTTCGTGGGCCAGACCCACTTCCTCAGATCAATATGTGGAAGAAAATCGACACAACCATATATACCAAAGTTATACAATCAAAAAGATCATGTTATTATTGGACCTAACCATTCCAGTTACAAGATCAAGAACACATATTCCTGTTCATCCAGAAATATAATTTATGCCATCATGTGCCTAAAGTGTCCGTCTGCTATGTACATTGGACAAACGTCTCAGACACTTCGCCAAAGAATCAATGCACACAAAACAAACATAAGACTCTCTCACAGAGAGAAAGCTGTTGCTTGCCTTTTCAGCCAGACTGATCATTCCCTCAATGACCTTAAAACATGCATATTGCTTCAAAGAGACTTTAACTCCAGACTTCAACGAGAAGCTTCAGAATTGTCATTCATGCTTAAATTTGACACTTTATGTATGGGTTTAAACAAAGACTCTAATTATCTCACCCATTACAAAGATAGCTTCCCCAATTATCACCCCTAATGTCATTACCTCACAGAAACTTCCCCCTATTATCACCCCTATGTCATTACCTCTCAGAAACTAACCTTCCCCTCTTCCCCCCTCACCCCCCACTCTGTTCTAAAATTTGATTTGTCAATTTCACATATGTTCATTTTTTTGATTGTATCACTTTGGTATATATGGTTGTGCCGATTTTCTTCCACATATTGATCTGAGGAAGTGGGTCTAGCCCACGAAAGCTCATCACCTAATAAACCATCTTGTTAGTCTTTAAAGTGCTACATAGTTCTGTCTTTTGTTTCAGCTACACCAGACTAACACAGCTGCATCTCTATCACTATTTTAGATGTAAAGGTTTCCTTCATCCTTCAGAGATCTGTGCAATTTGACTTGCTGAATCAACCCTGTCAGCTTCTGCAGGGTTTGCCATCAAGTTACTTGTCCTTTTGGAAACTACTCTTGCAAACAAAAGTTTGAAGAGAAAGATTGTTATAAAAATAATGAGGAGTACTGTGGTAGTACTCATTTCAAAATAATAACTCCCAAAATAACTATTTCAAAACAGCATGTCCATACTACAGGGAAATCTCAAAATTAGTCTGAGGCAGGCTCCCTTAATGTGGATGCACTACCTCAACTTAGAGCCCCAGGAAGCACTGGGGAATAATTACTTTGAATTACTCTGTGGAGTAGTTATTTTGAAATAGCAACAGTGAAGTGTCTACACTAATGCTATTTCAAAATAATTCTTCCAAAATAAGCATTATTCCTTGTGGCAAACAGGAGTTATTTTGAAATATCCAGCTCCCTATTTGAAATAACGGGCTCGGTAGTGTGGACGAAATAAGATGAGATATTTCAAAACTCCCTAGTGTAGACCAGGGCTTACAGACTAACAAATTTATTTGGGCATCAGCTTTTGTAGGCTGGAGTCTCAGATGCATGAAGTGGAAACTTCAGTTTGGCAGGGAGATATATATGTGCAAAGATTATTTTAGTCTTAATCATCAGTTTTTCCCATCAACAGTGAGTAAGAATAGTATTTATTGCCTGCTAAGTTGCGAAGGAAACCTTTGGGTCTAGACAGGCCTTCTCTTTAGCAGCATGCACTAAAATTAAAATAATTTGATGTGCTGGGCAATGCATCTATGGTGCATATACATTGTCTCCCTTACCCTGAAATATATTCTCTCATTTGTGCATGCAGCCCTTTGCAAACGCCGGCCATAGTGCTTGTCCCAGCCTATCCCTGTTAAGACATGTATTTGGGGTCCAATTCATACTTGCAGAACAAAATATTAGCTAATGGGTCACATCAGGAGGCCACCACTGCCTCACTTATAGCCACAAATCTACTTTTTCTTCAATGTGATATTAAGCAAAGCAAACTGGCCATTTGATCAATATGGCTAATATCCATGGTTGCATCTGCAATGACAATTTTTAAAAAAAGGAAATAGCTTCTTGGCAGCTATTAAGTATGCACCTCCTGGTTTCTAATGCTGAAAGACATAAGTTTACCATAAACTGTCTCTTTCAAGTATTTGATTCTCTTGGTGCCACTGACATGCTGGGAAAAATTTGTATTATGTCTATCAAGCATCTTACCCTAATTGTTGCTGTCTACCATTTTACAGTAACTGTGGCAGGAGAGACCTAAGTTAGCTAAAGTTATGATTGGGTCAACTAATATTTTTGTATGTCTTACCATTTCTTACTATTTTCAGATGTTTGTTTGTCAAAACACACATTGATCTTTTGACCCTTTATGAAATGCATGTGATGTTTGCTCCTTCCATGAACAGACATTAACTTTAGTATATTCTTCCCATGTTGATTTTCAAGTTCCTGTATCCCTGAATATCCAAAAAAGTGACAGTTTGCATGATCTGAAAGATATGTTAAGTCATTTGACATGCAAATCTTCATGAGCCATGTTTTTAATTCTTTAAAATGATGATGAAGAATGGTGACTTATAGGAGGAAAAACAGAAACTGTCCATTTGGCATATCACTTTCAATGGGCTGGCAAGAACCATTCTATAGAAGCATATGCAATTGCTCAGCTGATAAAACAGAATCTTGAACATGACACCAACTGGGAACATCAAAACAATTTCAGCGGGAAGACTGCTTTGACATGCTTCACTGATGACTTGCTCATCTACAGGGATTTTTGTTTTGCTCCTTTCAAGTTCATCTATAGGGCATTTAGAGTAGGGGATTTGGAGGGTTTTGTTTTAAGATCATTAGGGGATCTTTGGCTTTGTTCATTTACAGGCTCTTCAGCTGTGCTTATTTCAAGCAACGTTTCTCTGGAAATACCATCACTGGTACAGGTGGTACTGAACAAATCATTTTCCTGACTTAAGCCTTGACACAATGACAGATTCACGCTTGCTGAATTGAGAGGAACTTCATGACTGTAGGAGTTGATCAGGAAGTTTACCAAATGACAGTTTTTGCTGTTTATGCACTTTGTAGGTAGTTTATAACAACAAAATCTCTTTCTTTTTCATGTTCTAAAACCAGAATTTGAATTAGTTAACTTCCAGTATGAGAATAAGTTGAAAGTATAGGCCTAAATAAAGTGCATTATTGCACTGCTCATATTATCCTTCAATAAAAAAAATGTTGATTTTTCTGTGCAGAATCTAGGGGTGCATCTAGACAATGGTGCTATTTTGGGATACTCTGGTATCCCGAAGTAGCTATTCTGCATCTTTTAAACAAGCCTGTTATTTTGAAATAAACCTTGTTCCACGAGGATTAAGGGATGTTTCAGAATAGTGCTCTATTTCAAAATTTGGCATTGTGTAGACTGCACCAAGTTTCAAAATAAGTATTTTAAAATATACTCAAAATAAGCTACGCAATTTGCTTATCTATCTCAAATTGCATATCTCGAGCTACAGGTGCAGTGTAGATGCACCCTAGCAGAGACAGGTGGAATTAGAGTGCGGCAAGCTGAGGAGAGTACTATGGAGTGGGGAGAGGCCAAAACAGGCAGACACGTACCTCTGTCACTAGATCCGTGAAAAACAACTTGTGAAACTAGGATAAGGTTAGAGATTGCAGGACAACCATAGACCAACCCAACTGTTGTATCCGTCCTGCCTCCTGCGTAAACTTGTCACATGGTCCTAGAATAGTGATTCCCAAACTGTGAGCCATGGTCCCTGGGTGTGCTGCAAAGTGTTCATAGAGAAGCCATGAGAATTTGGGGTTGGGGAGTCCCATTTGTTGGGGGGAGTTGGCAATTTAAGAAACTATTAACCTAGGGTTAAAGTCCACCTGTGTCTTATCTATGGGTCTGCATGTTATGTTGCTATTATTGCCGGGGCTGGGAGCCAAAGGGTCTGTTTAATCACACTGAAGACTTCCAAGCCTGGGTTCTAGGACTCTGCTAGATGGAAGGGTCCCAGAGCACAGGCCAGCAATAGGTGTCTAATTGCAATCTAGACATGCCCTCTATGCCCTCCACTTCTGTAGGGAGCCTTCAGCAGAGATACTTCCTGCAGGGGGGCGGGCATTCAGTAGGGAGTCTATTGGCCAAAAATAACTATAGCAGCACTAGCAGCAAGGGGAAGAGGTCTGAAGGAGAGACAGGGTTGGCTTGTCTCTAAAAGGAGGTGTCTTTAGAGTGATAGGCAGTCTGAAATATGCTCAGCTTCAAAGGAAGAGTTTAAAGTACTTTCAAATACTGCAGCTGGATTCCCCAGACAATCTCTGTGGCTTTACAGTCATATTTTCTTATTTTTACAAAAACTTTTCTTTATTCTGTTGCTATGTGACATGACATGATGGGGAAATGACTAGGCTGTGCTGCAGGCTGTTCTATGCAGGTGGAACCCTGCACAAAGCTACATGGAATTGCTACCAAATATAGAGTAGTGATAGAGTCAGAACCTAACTGACTACAGATGGAAAACAATACACATGGTTAGACGCACATTACTGTCAAATGCACAAAACTATGTGAACTAAAAAAATTTGAAATTTTATTTTCTAATTTCTTTCCTTGCTATTGTTTCAAGTAGCTCCATGTGCTATGTTAAATTAATAGTGTTTTCCCCAAGGATTAGCATCTGTAATTAGAGTCAATGGGCCTATTTCATCTCTGGTGCATAAATATAAACAAAGTGTAAGTCACCAGCATCACATCCAACTTCCTTTGACTGTCTTAACCCTATGGATCAGGTACCACTTCACAGCAGACAGAACTGGAAGCAGCCTTTCAGTGTGATGTTGAGCCACACTGGACTGCCACGACTGCCAGAACTGTAGTTAAACATCTTAATTGTAGAAGCAGGGTTGGACCATAAATGGAACACAGCTAAAATGAAAGGGAAACATGCAGCTCTATGGGAGCTTGAGAACTACCTACTGATATGCCTTTCAGTTGTTGCAATGTACTGACATCTTGTGCATGTATCTGCACTCAATTGAGCACCCAATTGCCCAAGTCCCTGCACAAACAAACTGGACCCAGAGCCTTGACTGGTGGGAATTTCCATAAAGATGTTGTCTCCACTGGCACCAACTACTTCAAGCAGCGGAGGAGGTGACCTCCACTTTGCATGCCAGCAGTTCTCAAATGTACTTGCATATGCCTAGCTTTTAAAATGTAACAAATAATTAGCACCAAAGGAAAAATTTATATATTTTTAAATTTATGTACAACTAATTACTTTTCAGTCTGTTTCACATGGAGTGACTAAATGCAGATATACAGAGAGTGCAAAAATAGAACATGCCTTCCTTTGCTTGCTGCAATATGTGATTGTCTTGTTTCCTGTTCATTTACAAAAGGCTAATATTTAGTTGCATCTTCTCTCAGGACTAATTAACATAAGAACGACCATATCGGGTCAGACCAAAGGCCCATCTAGCCTAGTATCCTGTCTGCCAACCTCCATGAATCTATCTAGCTCTTTTTGAACACTGTTAAAGTTCTATCCTTCACCATATCCTCTGGGAAGGAGTTCCACAGGTTGACTGTGCGCTGAGTGAAGAAAAAACTTAGAGCAGTAAGTTCTTGAACACAGAGAGGAAATGGTCTCACACTGTTGGCTAATGTATTTGTAGAATATGTGCTCAGATTCCAAGACCAGAAGGGACCATTTTGATTATTTATTCTGACCTTCTGTATACAGTAATACAAGCCAGAGAAATGTCCCCAGAAAAATCCTACAGCATATATTCCTGGAAAAAAAAAAAAAACCTTGATTTAAAAATTGCCAGTGATAGATACTATACTATATTTTATATGTGTAATCAAGCCACAACATGAATGCCAAGGTCATATGATACTGCCAAGTTCAGAAATTTGACTTTATTTTCTTTCTGCCTTCAGGATTAAATTCAGTACAGCCATATACAGTGTGATCATTCAAGCTTTATGTGGGTGAAGTTTGCAGTACTGGGGATGTCGGCCATCAAAATAGCATGGCAATGTTTGCATAGTAAATCCAGAAATAACAACAAAAATATGATATTATACAATACAGGAATGATTTATAGTGGACAGCAATTATAATTTTGCTTCACTTGAGCTGAGCTCTCTATTTAAGCACCAGGTGACTCTTGGTTAACCAAGAAATGCAAATGCACATTTATTGGTAAATCTTCAGAATGGCCAATTGTGGATTCTGATATGAAAGCCAGACTCACTGAAATATTACAAAACAATGTAGTGCTTATTATATGTACTGAAATACTTCTGCTATCAATAGTCAGTCCCTACAGAGATGCACACAAGCTAATGTTTCATTCTGAGACACATTTCCATAGCACATGAGCTGGCTTCCTTTGGAGTCAGCGAACATTTTGAGATTGATTGTACTGGGAGCAAGACTTCTGTAATTCTTTCCCCTTTTAAGATTCTAAACACTTTTCCTGTAAGTTTCTTTGGCTGCTTGTTGACCAATATATCTGAATTGCTTCTAAAGCTTTTTCCATCTGTTCCAGTATAATTCACCATACCCACTGGTATATTTCTACTTTAATAATCCTCCACTATGAATATTATATCAGTTTCCCCAGATGATCACACACTGATCAAATCATTGGGTCTCAATTCACCTTGTCCAAGATAAATATTTTACAGCTTCCTCCAAAGAGCTAGTAAATACTGCTACCCACTATAAGGTAAACGTGCACTCTGCCATCATACACCATGGATTTCCAAAAGCTCTCAGTGGTGGCCCAAATCAGTTCTTATTGAAATCAGTGGTAAAAAAGGTGTATAGTACATGTTTGCTTATTTATAAAAGGAGACTACTACACATTATTAGCTCCGTGGCTGCCTATCTCTTATGAAGCACTCCATTAGCGTTGCTTTAAATTGTATAAAACTGTTTCAATTTATCCTTTATAACCCATAAACATACATGAAATCTTTTATATTGGTTAATAGATGTCTATGTTTAGGGACCCCACCATTGGTGTCTGGGAGTATCAAAGAGTCAGGATTTCACTTGGCAAACAAATGATCTCCTCCCAGTAAGATTGTTCTCAATAACTAACACTTGATGTTACCCCTACATGGCCCTGAGAACAGACTAAGAGCTTGAGGATACTCTGATGCCCATAGGAACACTACAGTATTTGCACTTAGACTTGTAAATCCAATTTCATCTTTTATGCACCTGAGTAGATTATCTGCTGTTTGAGGTAGGGACTGTCATAATTGTTGATTGTACTGTGCTGAGTAGAGCTGGTTGTAATTTTTCAACTGAAGAATTTTCCCCATTGGCAAATGTGTTTTTGTTGATATATTCCACAGGGGCTGCGTCTAGACTGCATCCCTCTGTCGACAGAGGGATGCAAATCAAGCACATCAAAATTGCTAATGAAGCCGGGATTAAATATCCCGCACTTAATTAGCATAAGCATGGCTGCCGCTTTTTTCAAAACTGAACTTTTTCGAAAAAACGACAGTCTAGACCCGGATCTGTCAAGAATAAAGCCTTTTTCAACAGATCCTGTATTCCTCAAAAAATGAGGTTTATAGGATCTGTCGAAAAAGGCTTTATTTTCGACAGATCCGCGTCTAGACTGCTGTTTTTTCGAAAAAGCTCCATTTTGAAAAAAGCGGCGGCCATGTTTATGCTAATGAAGCATGGGATATTTAACTCTTGGCTTCATTAGCAATTTCAACGTGACTAATTTCGACCTCTGTCAACAGAGAGATGTAGTCTAAACCCACCCGGGGGGGGAAAAAAGGTAGATTTTTTTTTTATTTTCCAATCAAATTTAAAGAAAAACCCTTTCAAATAGTGATTCAAAACAAAACATTTAATTTCATTCAAAACCAGTGAATTTTTCCATTTTAGCATTTGATTCATAGCTCTTAGGAATCTTTTTTGTTCCATGAACAATTTCAATATTTCAACTTTTCATCCCAATTTGGAAAGAAAGTAATTATGGAATATTTGTTTCCCATTAAATGAAAAATCAGTTTTTGAACAGCTGTTGTATTGGTCTGAATAAATAAATAGTAACGATGCAGCCTATATGGCAAAGTGCTCTTTTTAATAACTAAAAGAAAATAACTCTAATGGTCTGCAGCAGCAACGCCTTTAACTTTCTAAGCCATGTTTAAGTCAACTCTGACCTCTCAAAAGCATCCATAAAGATACTGGATAGAAGCAGTGTGAACAACAGAATTTTGGTTCACTAGAAGTTTTAAGGAAGGAATTTTTAAAATAATTTAGAACACACATTTGAAACTTTTGAACAATCAAAACAGAAAAAATATTGCCTCAAGTTGAGCAAAACATTTTTCAATCTGAAACAAAACATGTTATTTCATTTTCAAGGACTTTTACATTTTTGTATTTTAACAATAAAATTAACACACATTTCAAAATGAAAAGCTATCTTGACCCCAAAGATTGAAACATTTCATTTTTTAAAAATGTCAACTTTTCAGCTTTTTTGGAATAATGTGGTGAAACTGACACAAATTCAGGAAACATTTCAGAGTGTTTTTTGCCAAATTCTTTCAGCCAAAATATTTCACCTAGGTCTCTTTATGGGCTGTGGGAAGTACTGCATTTCCTTAGAAAACATGTCAGACTATATTTTAAATCTTAAATGTGAATTCCATTGCTTTTAAGTGTATGGATTTCTGCTGAACTCAGTCCTATTTTATCAGTGTATTTCATTAATAAAATTGCTTTTTAAATATTGAGAGACATTATCGTGGAGTTATACATTTCTAGGAAATTTTTAATACCAAATCTAAGTATAGGTAGATAAAACCCCAAAACACTGAGCTGAATCTATGGAAGTTTATAGCTATTTCCTAACCTATATTTTACTGAAAAATGGGCCCTGGCTGTTATGGTAAAGTTTTCACGCTAGAAATGTAATCACTATGAAATTGTAATTGCAAATTAGCTAGTGATCAATTAACCAACAGCTGCTGCTGGCAGGGCATTTCTCTATAAAAGGCATTTGAATCTCCAATTTGCCCCCATGCCTCTTGACCCAAAATAGTCAGGTTATCATCTTAACTGAATGTCTAAGAAACTGATTGTTAGAGGGCGTTAGGGCTTTTCTCTTCATCCTTCCCCTTCCCTGGTTCTTCCCATGCAGACAGTGTGCAACTGACAACAAGTCTGAAGTACAGACAATGAGATGTTTATTGGGGCTAATTTCCACTAAACATGATTCTGAAGCCCTTTACACCCGTCAGACTTATGTTGATAGAGTCTGTTTCCCAGTGTTCCATTCCCAACTCTGACACTGCAGAGCCTTGGCTTTGTCCCTGTTCCCCATCCCCTACTCCCTGTTCCCTTCCCCCCCTCCTCCCCAGCAAATAGGATCCCACTTTCCTCCCCACTGCTTCCTTTTTGACCTCAGTGTACATAGTAAAACTTTAATTCTGCTCAACTGTACCCTCACCAACCATTCTACTGAAATTTCACTAACCAATCCTAACATTGTAACATGATTCTCTGGCCAGTTATATTCCAATAAATTAATTATACAGCAGGTAGAAACAATCAAAGAACCAGATAGAGACCCTGCAGATCAGCAATAGAAGAGTGGGGACCATAAAGACAAAACAAAGAAAGGAGGATTTCACAATCACAACTACTGATAAGTGAATTCTTGCCAGATAGAAAGCTATCAAACTAAATTTTCTTTAAACATTCTGGGATCTTTCCTTTATCTGGAGGCATTAGATTGGATCACCTTCTCAACAGCCTAATATGACTTTGTTTCAGCGTGACTGGCTTGCAATGTGAGGATGTGACCGCATGCTTCTCAGCTTATGGCTGTCCCTGCTGCTTAGCCAAAGAACAAGGTCTCAGACTATGGGTGCATCATAGAATCATAGAGCTGGAAGAGACCTCAGGAGGTCATCAAGTCCAGCCCCCTGCCCAAGGCAGGACCAATCCCAACTAAATCAACCCAGCCACGGCTTTGTCAAGCCGAGACTTAAAAACCTCTAGGGATGGAGATTCCACCACCTCCCTAGGTAACCCATTCCAGTGCTTCACCACCCTCCTACTGAAATAGTTTTTCCTAATATCCAGCCTAGACCTCTCCCACTGTAACTTGAGACCATTGCACCTTGTTCTACTATTTGTCACTACTGTGAACAGCCTTTCTCCGTCCTCTTTGGCACCTCCCTTCAGGAAGTTGAAGGCTGTTATCAAATCCCCCCTCACTCTTCTCTTCTGCAGACTAAACAAACCCAAATCCCTCAGTCTCTCATAGGTCATGCACTCCAGCCCCCTAATCATTTTGGTCACCCTCCACTGGACCCTCTCCAATGCGTCCACATCCTTTCTATAGTGGGGGCCCCAGAACTGGACACAATACACCAGATGTGGCCTCACCAGAGCCGAATAAAGGGGAATAATCACTTCTCTGGATCTGCTCGAAATGCTCCTCCTAATGCACCCTAATATGCCATTAGCCTTCTTGGCTACAAGGGCACACTGTTGACTCCTATCCAGCTTCTCATCCACTGTAATCCCCAGGTCCTTTTCTGCAGAACTGCTACATAGCCAGTTGGTCCCCAGCCTGTAACAATGCTTGGGATTTTTCCGTCCCAAGTGCAAGACTCTGCACTTGTCCTTGTTGAACCTCATCAGATTTCTTTTGGCCCAATCCTCTAATCTGACCAGGTCACTCTGGACCCTATCCCTGCCCTCCAGTGTATCTACCTCTCCCCCTAGCTTAGGGTCATATGTGAACTTGCTGAGGGTGCAATCCATCCCCTCATTCAGGTCATTAATAAAGATGTTGAACAAAACCGGGCATAGAACAGATCCTTGGGGCTAGAAACCGACCACCAACCTGACATTGAGCCGTTGATCACTAACCGTTGGGCCCGACAGTCTAGCCAGCTTTCTATCCATCTTACAGTCCATTTATCCAATCCATATTCCATTAACTTGCTGACAAGAATACTATGGGAGACCATATCAAAAGCTTTGCTAAAGTCAAGGTATTATCACATCCACGGACTTTCCCATAGCCACAGAGCCAGTTACCTCATCATAGAAGCTAATCAACTTGCACTTCGTGAATCCATGTTGACTACTCCTACTCATTTTCCCCTCTTCCAAGTGCTTCAAAACGGATTCCTTGAGGATCCCCTCCATGATTTTTCCGGGGAGTGAGGTAAGGTTGATGGGTCTGTAGTTCCCTGGGTCGTCTTTCCTCCATTTTTTAAAGATGGGTGCTACATTTGCCTTTTTCCAGTCATCTCGGGTCTCTCCCAATCTCCACGAGTTTTCAAAGATAATGGCTAAAGGCTCCGCAATGACATTTGCCAACTCCCTCAGTACCCTCAGATGTATTAAATCCGGATCCATGGATTTGTGTATGTTTAGCTTTTCTAAATAGTTTCTAACTTGTTCTTTCCCCACCAAGGGCTGTCCACCTCCATCCCATACTGCGCTGCCTAGTGCATTTGTCTGGGAGCTGACCTTGTCCAAGACGACAGAGGCAAAGAAAGCATTGAGTACTTCAGCTTCTCCCACATCGTCTATCACTAGGTTACCTCCCTCCTCCAGTAAGGGCCCCACACCCTTTCTGATCACCCTCTTCTTGCTAACTTGCCTGTAGAAACCTCTCGTTATCCTGCACATCCCTTGCTAGTTGCAATTCCAGTTGTGCTTTTGCCTTCCTGATAACTCCCCTGCATTCTCGAGCAATATATTTATACTCCTCCCCTAGTCATCTGTCCAAGTTTCCACTTCTTGGAAGCTTCCTTTTTGTGTTTAAGCTCACCAAGGATGTCCCCTGTAAGCCAATCCGGTCACCTACCGTAATTGCTTTTCTTGCTGCGCATCGGGATTGTTTCTTCCTGTGCCTTTAATAAGGCTTCTTTAAAATACTGCCAGCTCTCCTGCACTCCTTTCCCCTTCATGTAAGCATCCCAGGGAATCCTGCCCATCAGTTCTCTGAGGGAGTCAAAGTCTGCTTTTCTGAAGTCCTGGGTGTGTATTTTGCTACTCTCCTCTCTTCCTTTGGTCAGGATCCTGATATCTACCATCTCATGATCACTGCTTCCCAGGTTATCACCCACCTCTACTTCCCCTACTAGATCCTCCCTGTTTGTGAGCATCAGGTCAAACTGCACATAGCCCCTCGTCTGTTCCTTCAGCACTTGTACCAAGATGTTATCCCCAACATTCTCCAAAAACTTCCTGGATTGTCTGTGTACTGCTCTATTGGTCTCCCAACAGATGTCAGGGTAATTAAAGTCCCCCATGAGAACCAGGGCCTGTGATCTGGAAGTTACTCTCAGTTGTCGGAAGAAAGCCTCATCTACCTCATCCACCTGATCCAGCGGACTATAGCAGACACCAACTACAACATCACCCCTGTTGCTTCCACCTCTAAACTTAACCCATAGACTCTCAGTCTTTTCTCCCTCTAAATACACAGCAGGACTTAATACGAAATAAGCTACGTAAATTGCGTATCTTATTTCGAAATAACTTGTTTCAAAATTGGGAGCATCTTCACAGCACTTATTTCGAACTAGAGCACTCTTCCTCTGACTTCCCTTACTCCTCATACAATGAGGGTTACAGGAGTCAGAGTAAGTCGTCCTCCAGTTTGACAGTATTTCGACATTATTTCGAAATAACTGCCTGCTGTGTGGTCACAGACTAAGTTATTTTGAAATAACGTGGAGGCCCATACACAGTCAGACTTGTGATTTTGATTCTTTGTTTTATATCTCCATAACTAGTGATAAGAATACACCTACATTCTTAAAGTATAAGTCTTTTCAAGTAGACTTGAAAATCTATATTCTAACGCTGAACTGTTCTCAGACATTCAGAGGGGCTAAGGACTGGAGGAGAATGGACCTATGTGATGTAATTGCAGTTACTGTTTACACTGTGATAGTGCTTAGAGACCATAGTGAGGTCAGGGCCCATGGAAAGTGGCAGCGCTGTTCCAAAGACTTTACAGTCTAAGGGCATATCTATACTAGGAAATTATTTCAGAATAACTACATTTGAAATTATTATTCCTGAAATAACTATTTTGAATTAGCATGTCCACACTACAGGGAAGCCTCAAAATTAGTGTGAGGCAGGCTCCATTATTGTGGACACAATACCTTGACTTAGAGCCCAGGAAGCACTAGGGAGCAATTCATTCAAATTACTCTGGGGAATAGTTATTTTGAAATAGCAGCAGAGGAGGGGGGTGGGAGACAGGCAATTCCTATGTCAGGAAGGATACTATCAATTGACTGATTCTTATCTGCTTCATTTTAACTACCCAAGCTTCAGATACTTACTGATTCCCTCTACCTTCCTGATTTTCTATACCCTCTGCTCCGTCTGCCACCCCCCTCCTTTTATTCCCTCTCCGCCTCCCCCTTCTCTCCTATTTATTTTGGGTCTGCATATCATAAACTCAAAACTCCAGTCATCTGAAGAAGTGGGCTGTGCCCACAAAAGCTCATGATACCGTCTACATGTTTGGTTAGTCTATAAAGTGCTACCAGACCATTTGTTTTTTTTCTGTACAGACTAACTTGGCTACCCCCTGAAGCTTTTGTTCATTATAATGAAGGTGGTTTTAAGGAAGCACTTGAAGGTGGGAAAGTTAGCAGCTGTGTGGATTTTGACTGGAAGGTTTTTCAGCAATACAGAGGAGAAAGGACAAGGGAGCACTTGAAGCTGCCTATTTTGTTCTGATAGCATGGCCTGATTTATTTTATCAGGTTGAACTTTCTGGGCTATTTTGGTTGGGCTACTTTTATGACTGATCTTTTAATTAATGTCAATATGCCTGGAATTACTATGTGCTGGCACTTTTGTGATTCAAAACTTAAATAAACATATGCAAAAAAACTCATGTATCCAAGTGAACAAACAAGCATTTGTACAAATGTATTTAAAAGTTTGTGTAATCTTGAATTACTTAAACCTCTGGCCTAAAAACTGTGTAGAAATTACAAAGGCCCCAATGTCATGAAATTCTAGGCTCCTACATTGTGAAGGAGAATTCTTTTATGAGCCATTTTCCACTACATGAAATGGATTGCATCTTACAACTCTATTATTTTATGTGACATAAAAATTATCAGTTTAGCTTCAATTTCCTAGTCAATGGGCAGCCCATGGTGTGACATTATTAATAATTTCCCAATCATATGAGTAATTATTTTCCTATTAGAGAAAGAAAACTGACAGCATTCCCTGAAAGTAATAAGGAAATGTCCTGATAAAGAAATTTGCTACAGACAGAATTCCCCTCCTGTCATGTCAAGACTACATCTTTGTGACTCAGCGATCCCTTAGTGCCAACTGGCAGAGGGCACAGGTAGGAAGCCAACTTACTAATCACACAAAACTGAACAACCTACCCGGCTCCTTTACCAAGACCCCACCCATACCCTTCCCCTTCTCCAAGGTCCCACCCCCCATTAGGTCCATTCCCCCCTCCCTCCATAGCTTGCTTCCCCCTGTGCTCACTCACTTTGTCCAGGCTGGGGCAGAGGATTGGAGTGTGGGAGGTGGGTGGGGGCTCCAGCTGGAGGTGCAGGCTCTGGATGAGGCCAGAAAGGAGGGTTCAGGGTGTGGGAAAAGGCTCTGGGTTGGAGCAGGAGGCTGGGATCTGTATGGTGGTAAGGGGTCCATTGGAAGGTTTTGGCTGGGGATGAGGATGTTGGGGTGCAGATGCAGGAGGGGCTAGGGCAATGGGGTTGGAGTGGGAAGGCGAGAGGCGGGCCCTGGGAGGAAGTCTGGTGTGGGAGGGGACTTTGGGCTGGGTCAGGAGGGAACTGGGATTCAGGGTTCTGTCAGTATATACCATGGCTCCCAGGAAGAGGCTGTCAGGTCCCTGTGACTCCTAGGCACGAGGCTCCACATGCAGTTGCCATCCTCACAGTTCCTATCAGTTGCAGTTTCTGGCCAATGGGAACTGCAGAGCTGGCACTTGGGGAAGGGGCAGTGCAGAGGACCCCTGTACCTAGGGACTACAGGGAGGTGGTGGTTTCTTCCAGCAGCCACACAGAGCCAGACAGGTAGGGAGCCTGCCTCAGCCCTAGGCCCCCACTGCACCATCAACCAGACTTTTAACAGCCCAGTCAGTGGTGCTAATTGAAGGCATCGGGGTCACTTTTAAATCAGGCATTCCAGTCGAGAACAGGATGCCTGGCAACCCTAGGCACGGGAGTGCAAAATGTGTACAGGGATCCCTGGGTTAGATATATCCATATTAGGGTAGCATATGTGGTCTATACTGAGAGCCAGTAGTGCACTCGTCAACACATCCATTGCAAAATGTATATATCAATACCAAAAATTATGTTAAGGTAGTGGAGTTGAGGCAGGTTGCCAGGTGGAGACATACTAGGAAAGTTTCTTTTGAAACAGCAGGTGGTAAACTCCTATGTCTCTGTCTGGCTAGTTGTGGACTGTATGCCTCACACTGTGCCTATTGGCATGCTGAGCAGGGCAGAATGAAAATTTTGAACTCCACCAGAGAGAATTTACAAGATGAAAAGGACAGTAAGTGGGGAAACCTGTTTATGAATAAAGACGATTGGTCTGGTATAGTTTGAGAAGCCAGGATATACACAGAATCCTTCATCTAGGAGGGAACTGCTGACTGCTTGTCTCATGAAAGGCGGTCACAGCTAGCCTTTCTGTAAAGTACCACAAGGACTATGGGCAAGCAATACCCTACAGGACATGAGAAGTTCTTGTTAAGTCTTGGCTTTAGAATGCACGTTATGATTGTATTGTATGTGTCATGGTTTTGTTTCCCTTACCTCTGCTTGCATCTCTCTGCTTACTTTAAATGAACATATACTCGATTTCACTCTATAGGTATGAAAGTTGTGTGTTAAACAGTGATGATCTCAGATGTAACCGGTAAGCTGGGGTGCACGGTTTGTTTGGAAATAACAAATCTGTAAATACCATAAGGATCCTGTGAGCCTGGGGCTGCCGCTGGACACTCCAGAGAGATACTCAGAGAGCTTGGGGGTTGGAACGTGCTAATCGCCAAACTGTTCAGTAACAGCCAGGTCTCAGAGTGCTTGCATTGCCAATAGCCAATGGAGTTGACTTACAGCAGGCCAGACAAGACTTCACCACCTCACAGGACAATCCTGGGTGCTCCTGTGAAGTGTCACAACCTTACCCCCTCCGACACTGAATATACATGGAAAGAGGACAGAGGGCCCAAGAAATGCAGCAAGGTTTACCTTCAAACTGCTTGCAGGGGAGAAGGACTGGTGACCCACGAAGGAAGCCAGAAGTGTGATCTCAAAATCCAAGGGTCCTGTAAAAGCATCCATTATAAAGGTTACCAGTTTCATTTAAGGAGTAGAAATAATATCACTTATTAGGCTGCTGACCTAAGTCATAAGGGGACTTTGGTGAACATCAACTCATCACAAAAAGCAAAAAATTCATGAATATCCCGTAGGCTAAAACTGTTCATTGCATGTTATGCAAACATATTTCCAATAACAAATCCATTACTAAAAATCAGTTAATTCACTGAACCTGCAAATTGAAAAAGAGACTAAATTAACTGAATAAATTATTCAGTCTAGATAGTTGGACTTCCAGAAGTTCAGAAAATAGAGACTCTTACCATTTATTCAGATGACAATCTTTTTGCAGTGACATTGTATCTGAGAGTAGAACATAGGAATACTAAGGGCCCAGTTCACAACTGTGTTACTGCAGTTTTTGCTGGAGTAGCCCCATAGATTATAAAACTGCAACAACACAAATGAATTAAACCTTAATTCTATAAAGACTGAGTTTTGTAGGGAAGAGAATAAGCTCTTGTGGGCTGGAACTGTCTATTTGTATCATCTACAGATCCATCTACATATTTCAAGTGAAATCTTGGTTCCGTTTAGGTCAAAACAAGGGACCTCGTGGGATTTTGAAAAGCACCCAATCATGTTAGAAGCTTAATTCCTGTTGAAAACAATTGATAAACTTTTGAGATTTGCAGTCACTCTCAAAATACCCTGAAGATTCACAAATAAAGAATAAAATAATCTTTTGATTCCAAAACGATGCATGGATCACTACTATATTAAGTGATTGTTGTATTCTAATTTAAAAACACAGGCATTTTTATAGAAACATTTTTAAAACTCTGATGTCTGGCAGCTTTGAGAAGAAACAGAGAAAGCATTGCCCAGTAAACTGTACTGTGCAAGAATCAAAAGAGGAAGTCCAGTGTGTTAGATCAAGTTAAAAAGAAACCTACTGATGAATGCATATTGCAGTAGGAGCTGCCATGCTCCATCTGACAACAGTAGGGAGAAGACAGCAATTAGGAATTAAACTAAGCAAAAGTCGGAATGGGTTTCTTTGCATATAGTACTTATAATACTCTATTTTACTCACTTTGTTATATTATACTGCAGTAGATAGATCAGCCTGTGATATTAGGAAAAACTTACATATAGCAATGGGGTTTTCAAATTCATTCAGAGTTGTTTGGAAAAATATAAATTTTAAAAGCCCATACTTGCAGCACTCCATTACATGAGCTTCATCAGAATGAATTTAACTAGCATGCAATGCTTACAGAGGTGAATACCTGAGTGCCAATTTTTAATTATTAATAATTATTTATATTAGCATCCAGGTTCTCCACTCAGGATTGGGGTCTCATTGTGCTGAGTGCTTTATAACTCTGTTAAAAGACACTAGAAGAAAGATTCGTTTTAGTGTACTTCCACTTGTGTTTCCTTCTACCTCTGAAACAAACTTCTGAGATTCTAAATCTTTGGAATAGAATAAGGTGCTGCTCCATGCTCATGAGTAGTGTAAAGAACTGTGACTCAGATTCACCGTTCCCTCTTTGGTACCCTCCTCCCCTTGCTCCAGGGGAACAATACCAAGATACTGGCTTATAACAGAGGCAGATTACTCCCTCCTCTGTATCAGCTCAGGTACTGTGCCTCTACATTGAGGACCATGACCGTGCCCTTGTGAAGGTGACTAGGGGCCTGACAGAATCAGCTCTTTCTACACACAGCATTGCTAAGAGCCAGAAGAATGTGCTTTATGCCCTCTTGCCATCATGAGAAAACATGTAAGGTGAGTGATAAAACTGCTCTTTGGGATTTAGCCCTTGGCAAGAAGAGGATTGTTTGGGGATTGTTTTGTGGTACTGGCTACTGAAAGACCTACAAAGAAGACTATGTTGCTTATGTGACACTTATCGTAGCCTACATGTAAAAGGCTAGGTCTGCGAAGTTGCTAGGTAACAGTGTATTCTCTTTAGAATCACTGATCTGTCAGTGATGATTTGTATTCATGTTCCAGTGCTTAATAGCCATGCTAGAAAGTTCTGCAGACAGAGATTATTTTAAAGGAAAATTACTCAGAACTGATTCTTGTTTAGAAAATGCTCCTGCTGTCCTGCTCACGGAAAGAGATTTTTTTTTTTTCTAAAAGCACTTGCCAACATTCCAACGTCCCAATGAATTAATTATCCCAAGCCTAGTTCCTTCCAGCCAATGGGAAATATAAAAAGGCCACCCCCCCTCTCTAAACCCCTACTCTTCCTGAAAGGCCTAGAGAGGAGTCTGAGTGCAGGAAAGATTGGCCCAGTAGGTGGTGCTTATTTGATGACCAAAAATGGTCCCTGTCTAAAACAACTGAAATACGTTCATTTCCATGGCAGCACATGCTGAAATGAGTCCAATCAGTTATTCATTCTTTAAGTTATATGATAATAGGTATTGTACTGTATTGCGCGCTTTGTGAACTGTTTGCAGTGAGGAGGAACTGTGTCTGATAACAGTTCTAGATCAAAATCGATATTTAAATAGCAGCTGTGTGGATCTGGTATTTCTAAGTGCCATCCGCAACAAAACGACTCACTCCCAAATAGGATTGGAATAGGACTTGTGATGTTTGGGAAATAGGCAGGTTAGTGCCAAAGTGCAGCAAATTCCCCATAGTCCATAGGAAATAATAAAAAGTCTGCAGCTGACATAACATTACCGTGTGTTGGCTGGTTTGATGTGACAGTAACAGACTGTTTTTCACTTGTGCTGTTTTTTCCCCAATCTAATCTGTTAACCTAGCTTGCCCACTCCTTTACTCTGTTGGTGGTAGCATCCTGTGAGAGTTGCTTTGGTTGGGTTCCTTCTAATAAACAGAGGAACACACACCCTAGACTTTCCCACCTCTCCTCAGTTAGAATTCCTAGGGCTAGACAGTATCACCTCTGTGGAGGCAGGCGAGGGAATGGGGATGGCATGCCACCAGCAACTCCCACAGGCCTTGCTCCTGAGCTGGGCACAAAGCCTCTAAGCACTTAGGCCTACTGAGAATGCTCCCTATCTGCTCCACCAAGGCACATTGCTGTGGGAACCCCACACACATTGAAAGATAGGGCTGTAGCTTTACCCCTTCCACTCCCTTTGGGATTTGGGAGCACAATCAACAATCATGGAAATCGCATACTGACAGAAGAGCAACAGCCAAATTTGTGCTGGCCCCCAATCCCAGGAAGCAAGGGATAGGGAAGAAGAGAGGACTCCACTTCTTTTGCTTTCTCTCCTGCCCCTTCCGCTCCCCCACACCCTGACAGGGATATTATGCTGTTAGCTCCTAATGAATGCCTTCTCCTTAGGAGGGATCCATTGCAAATGGCTACAAAAATGCCATTCTGGTTATTCTATTTCAAGAGATGTGAATAATCCCCTATCTCCTAGCACTAGTTTGGGCTTTTTTTAGTTAATACTTTTTACCTGAGGCAACCTCAAGGCAGCCCCAAATAGGACATATGTCACTAGCTTAATTCTGGTTAACCTCCTGCCTATGACCCAAAGTTCTTGAAAATATGACTAACAACTTTTTCCTCCAAGTTAAGTAACAGTTAAAAACAGCTCTTTTATTCTATTGCTGGATGTATTACCCAATACTCTGTTCGTGTTGTCTAGCACTGAATCCAGACAATCTACATACAAGATTCAGCGAGACCAACAGGGATCTGGATAGGAATGCATTCCATTACAATTTTTTCTCTTATATTTAGTATCATGGATCAGGGTGAGCAGCACATAGGAGCTCTTCAGTCTTGTTGTGGATCCTCTTTCCAAGTAACAGGCTGCACTTCTCCTAGAGCGGACCTGCCACTCATCCCATTTGAGACTGGATAAACTGGATACAAAGTGAATGTTTCACCATCACAGTTACCAAGGGGGGGAAAACTACCTTAGCTGTACTTCCGCATCCCTCACAAGTACAACCCTTAGTTAACAGGTTTCATTATCTTCACCTTTCTCTGGATGGAACCTTGCCAATTCTAACACTCTTACACTGACTCCTAAGGTGCCAGCTCCGAATTTCAACCATATCAACTCACCAGGCCCAACTGTATTTGGCAACTGCAAGCAACATCCCTCCAGGAGCCTCTGACCAGCAGCTGACTAAAGTGATTCTAAACAATTTCTTAAAACAAATAAGTTGTAGATTCACCCGAAGATGCAGTGGGTGGGTGGAAGGGTTAAAACAACACAAGCCTACCTGCATCTGATCTTACCTTAACCTTAACCCGCCCCATACAAGTACTTGTAAATTCCAATAAACCCAGATGCCCCCACCATTGGGCTAGGAGAAAGATTTTCTTGCTGCAGCCTCTGTTTTCAGTGGCTCTCCTTCAGCGTCTTCCCTGAAGCAGCTGCTGACAGCTCATTTCTAGGCAGTCTTTTTAACTGTTTAACATTCTTTTGATCTCACATCTTGGCAAAGCAATTGGGCATTTGTTTTGGAGTCTGGAGTCATCTCACACCTCAGAGCTCAGTTATGTCTTTCAAAGGTCTGCTGGACTGTCTCTCACCTGGACTGTCTCACCTGGACTATGGTGTTACTTCTCTGCTTGTTTTTCCAGCTGCCTGTCATTATCTTGAATCCATACATTTCCACATTCCAATACCCCAACAGTGCTATTCATTATCTACTGTAATAGCTAGGTCACAGTCATCAAATTATTTTAGATTAACCCACCATCTCTACATCAAGCAAATTTGCCAGTTTTTAAATGCTTTTGGAGTATGGCATAATGGATTAGTACCCTTGTTATTCCTACTGTGGTTTGATTCTCTATTTCTGCTAGCCTACAAAGACAAGTTCTACTAATCTGAATAAAAAACTGAAATTGTTCAGATTTTCACCTTAAGCTCTCTCAGGGATATTATAAACAGATGGAAAAGTTCAAAGAAAACAGATTCATTAAATTTCTCAGGAGTTATGAATTCATTTTCTACTTACCCCTGTCTTCTTCTAATCTAAATTTAAAGAATTATTTCTTAGCCATGTCCTATTATCCATCCCCGTTGTAGATTTACTCAGATTTTTACTCCTGACATACTGTTCTTTTTTTAATCACATTAAGTCTCTTTCATCAGGTGCCACTGCTGTGCTAGTCTCAGTTGTAATATATTTGGTGATATGGGCATTCAGATAACTGTCACACGACCAGAGCTTTTTATGTAGTATATTTGTACATCTTACAGTGGCAATTCCACTATTTTTAATTTTGAAAACAAATTGCAGACACACCAAATCTTTTTTTTTCCCCCCCATGCTTTTTCACTATGGGTAAATGTGTCTTCAGGTATATGCCATTTTGCAACAGTCCTGTCTAGGCTTTTCCATAGTAACACAATTACTGATGCTGGAATATGATTTTGATATATTTCATCTGATTTGGTATTGATTTAGTTTTCACTAGACTTATTTCAATGATATTTTAATTTCATTAACCATCCATAACCTTGAATTAATAAAAATCTTTACCCATCAATCTTCCTCCTTTACTTTGTGGGGGAGGGGAGGTTAAAACCGGTTTCAGAGTGATACATTAGAATATGTAAAAGCTTCAAAGTTTAGAAATGCTGAGAGAGAGTCCACTGTCAGCATGTGGGCTGGGTTTAATTCCAAAGGCATTAACTATTTATCTCTAGGTCACTGGTTCACACCTGCTTCAGGTCAGTAATAACCAAAAGTCATTACTATCTAATGCATGGGTTCCCGAACTGGGGGGGCATGCCCCCCTGGGGGCGTGAAGAAATTCCAGGGGGGGGCACAAGGCGACCCAGCCACACACACACCCATCAATCCCACCCCAAGTTTTGCTGCTTTTTTTGGGAGGGGGGGCATGAGGGTTTCTCAAAAATCAAAAAGGGGGCGTGATGCGGAAAAGTTTGGGAACCACTGATCTAATGGTTGACTGTAGACCTATGTGATGTAAGATGGGAGTATTTGATCCCAAGTATTCAACAGTCCATATAATAAAACTACTGACACCGCTAGATTTGTTCTTAATAGACTTCAAAAGCCAAGGACAGATTGGCTATGGAGATTGTCACAACACTCTCCCCTGAGCCACAGAAGTGTTGCTTGCAGGACTGAGGCATATGGGAAAGGGAGAATGAGAACACTTACTCTGTTGCTGTCCACACCACACTTCTTCACTGGTGAAGAGGGACAATTTTCTCAGTGATCATAAACCAAATTTAGCTGACACTGTTGTATTAGTTGAATTCAGATGTTAATGTTTGTTGATATGAGGACAAATCCAAGTTCCTCTTAAGCCAGATGTGGCAGGGTGGACTAGGCCCCGAAGCCGCTGCTGGAGGCTTGTGGCCTTGCCACATCCTGACACCCAGGAAATCCTCCAGACAAGCTAGAGTGGCTGCAGCAGAAGCAGCCAGTCAGGGCCCAGCAAGCCAGTATAAAGAAGCTGCTGGACCAGAGGCACGCATTCCTCTTTGGAGCTCAAGCTATGCAGGCTGAGTGACTGACTGACAGAGAAAGCAGCAATATCTTGGACAGCTCAGTGTGGGGAGGGCATTGTAGACCAGTCTGAAGCCCAGGGGTGGCTACTGAAGACTGGGCATGGCTGGATGGAAGAGTTGCAGAACCCTGGATGGGTTTGAGGCAAAGCCCTGAGATGAGGATAGGGATGGTGCAGACTCATGGGAAAATGGCCCAGGGAGGGAGGATAGGAGTGAAACTGCAAGAACCGACACTCAGAAGAAAACGGCTATTTACAGGGTCCATGGTCTGGGACCCAGAGGAGTGGGAGGGCCTGGGACCCCCACATTCTCCTAGTAGCTACTGGACGGGAAGACAGAAACCTGATTGTAAGCAATCCAGAGGAAGGGCCATCTGGGACACCATCCGGTCCTGGAGCTAAAGAAAAGGAGTAGAAGCAGGTAGATACATGCCCTCAACAGAAGAGGACACTCACAAGAGAGTGAATCCATTACACCAGACAATTCATGTCCAAATCCAAAGAAAAATCTGCATTTGTGCTGCACTGATGCTCAAAACAGAGAACTAAACCTGGTTGAGGTATCACAGAGAACAATTCCTTCACTTTCTTTTTGGTGATTTATCTCCAGACAGGTGACAATTTCCATGAACTACTATTCACATTTATTTAATGAATATTTTATGCACGTACACTTCAGCCTATAGATTCCCTTCAAACTGTTTGCTGCAATTATTGTTTTGCCTACATGAGACTTACAAAGGTATTCTTGTGACTGGTACATTTCTGTTTGCTGATGGGCTTAAGCATTACTCTTGAAAACAGGATTATTCTGTGAACATTTATGATTATGGATTTCTGCAAATATTCTCCAAAACCCATTTATTATTCCCTATTCTGGTGACCATTTGTGCCAATATGCTGGAGTGCTGAATTGTTACAGAGAGCAAACAGAAAAAGGATGCACACAGTTGAAGCTAATTTATTTAAAGTTTCAAAACACATGGTTATGAATGTTGTTGGCACTATCTGCCAGCTCTCCAGAGAACTTATGCTGAGAAACTATGCTTCCACGTTTGCTGCACATACTGTAAATTTTCCATGGCAGGTTTTCCTAGAGCCTCCACTCAGCTGCAGATCTGCAGAGCTGGTCATGCTCCGGACACTTCATCCACTTGCCCCTCCCCATTCCCAAGCTGCTGGGTGCAGCAGGGAAGGAGGTACGGGAGCTGACTACGCCCACTCTACTCCTGTTGGAGCCTGCAAGAGGTGTCTTTTCAATCCCACACTCTAAGCTAGAGTGTGGTTAGTTTGAGCATTCTCACTGACTGCAACTACCATGCATTCAGAAGGTGGTGGTCTCAAAACAGTTGGAACTGTATAGGCTATCCACTTTCAACTCTGCTGGGATGCTGGCAGCTAGTACAGACTACAAACTACTGGCATGCTATCTTCTTTTCTTCACCCAGAGATCTGAATATCTATCTTGGTTTGGGTGAACTTGTACAGCTCTTACTGAAGTCCACGCAGAAGTCCACACAGCTGCAGCTTCTCTGCTACTGGTATCTAAGATAACTAAATTAAAGTTAGCTTCAGTATGTCTACACATGCTGCAGTCAAACAGCAGGATTAACTAATGCTATACCTGCCCGATTTCAGTACAGGTACAGCATTAATGGCTGCTAAACCCTCCCTTCCCCGGCCCCCTCTTGTTTTCCTCAGGCCAGCCTCTAAGTTTTCTAACCAATAGCCCACAGTGGCAACCACTGTAAATCCATGAGCTGCAGTGACTTCGTTCATGGCTTCTTTGCCTTAGTTCCATGACACAGAAAGAAGTATGTCATATCTGATTTGTTCAGAGCCTTCTGAGGCACTTGCTCTAATTGAGCACTCACTAAATTAAACAAAATAATTTCATTTGTAATATATTATTAAAAGTGCCTAAAATCTTCCTACTAAAATTAGGTTCTCTTTTGACGGTATATCAAGGAACTGCAAATTTCTTAGCCAGTGCTAAATCTGTAGTATAATTTTGTGGGGGAAGATAGCAGGAAGGGTCTTAAATAACTGATGACAATGGGTTTGTGAGTCATCTTTACATGTTTGAACTAATTTAAA
The DNA here is from genome assembly GCA_019425775.1 of Rafetus swinhoei. Taxonomy (NCBI): domain Eukaryota; kingdom Metazoa; phylum Chordata; order Testudines; family Trionychidae; genus Rafetus; species Rafetus swinhoei. The sequence goes on from CM033449.1 coordinate 48,784,885, forward strand.
GAATGAAAAGGCAATTTCCTTTCTAAGCAAGCTAGAAATCTCAAGGGATTTCAAATATGTGAAGAAGTTGCTAGTGGAAATCTATTAGAACCCCCAGGTCCTGATTAAAGTTAGAGTCATGTGCACTCAGTTCCTCAGGCATTGTCAAATAGGCCTGCCTTAGTTTTAAAGGTCTTCCAAAAATCATTTTCCAATGGATTTGGCACACTGATTTTAGTTAGATTATGAATTAGTTGCATGATTCCAATACTTGGATTCCCTTCCTTCATATTAATCCTAATGACATCATGATGCTATTGGGGGACTGATAGATTAACAGATTTATATTTTACTTTAATATGCTTACTTAAGATGATTTCTGTGAAATTCTCCATGAAATAGCTGTCCTACTGATTTCTCCAGACCTAGCACTAATTAGTACCAACTATTAACAAGAGTTAAAGGACCCTTGTATCATAGGCACCAAACAAATTCCTCCTCTTCCCATCTAGAAGTGAGATACTATTTGCATGCTTTAAGTATTGCTGTGACATATTATGCATGCAAACTAAAAACTATAGGTCTTTACAAGAGATTAAGACTCACAAGACTCCTACGAGATAGGTGGATAATAATAGCCTTATCTTTTACAATGAATAAATGAGGCACAGAGATATTAGTTTTGGGGGAAGCAAGTAATACTGAAGACAAGCTTACAACTATCATTGTTTTTGCAGGAATATTGTAAAGTTTTTCCATTTAGCTGCCACCTACCATTAATTTGCTGCAAGATGTTCAGAAGAATTCACTAATTGTTTGAGCCTCTTTATTTCAGATGCACAGTTGGAGACACACTGGGCATCAAGTTCAAAGTCTCAGTCCTTAAGTTCAGTGTTCCATGTTCTCAGCCCAAATATCTAAAAACTCACCAAAAGCTCCAGAAAAAAAAACCCTAGTCAGGCCCACTGAGGAGTGGGGCAATTGCCCCATGGCCTAGTGAGCCAAAGGTGCCTGGAGCTTTTGGCCACCACTGCTGCTATTGCGGTGGTGGCCAGAGCCCCAGGGCCTTTAAATTTCCAGCAGAGCACTGCTCTGCACACACTCCACAACTCTGACGACAGAGGGAGGGGAAGGAGGAGGCCAGGGCTGCAGTCTGGGTGGTACTGAGGGCTGGCTGCCCCAAGTCCACCCCTTCCACCTTAGGCACTGCTCCTTTTGGGGGTGTTAAGATGGGGCCTCCCCAAACCTTGCCCAGGGGCCTACAGAAGTTGTTAGCCCTACAAACATGGCTGACAATTACATTCTTCTGGCCAAGTGGAAATATTGCCAATAAAAGTAAAGTTCATCCATGGAGAAACAGACTTATCAGGGATTGGTCCAAGACAGTGCAATAAACTCCCCCCAGGAACTTGGGATCATCACAAACTCACCAACTCCTGGCTTCCAGTGCAAGGTGCACTTCTCTGATGTTTCATTCTCTAACACATAGCAATAGGTGTGTATACTGAAAACAGAACCTAACAAAACTCCAATGGACACATCTTCTGTTCTTCAGAGTGGATGAGAGAATAAACAAGACAAATGTGTAGCCTCATTGTTTAATGAACTCTTAAAAGGAGCTCAAATGTGATGAGTGCAACAATATAGATTTTTCAAAAGTGCTTAAGACCCATCTCTCCAACTGTGAGAGAAATTTTGATCCTTTGCATTTCTGGATATTAGGCAAAATATGTTTCAGGTGCCCAGAAAATAAGGCGCATAAAAAATAACACTTCCAGAGATGCTAGCCACAGAGAAAATGAGACAATCACTCACTCAAGGCCCAAATCAGTTAATCTTGCACAATTAATGAGATAATTCTGGTGTGTGTGTGTGTGTGTGTGTGTGTGTGTGTGTGTGTGTGTGTGTGTGTGTGTGTGTGTGTGTGTGTGTGTGTGTGTGTGTGTGTGTGTGTGTGTGTGTGTGTGTTTTCTAAATTCTATATCCTGTCTAACCTGTTCTTTCTGGACAAGGTTTTGAAAGGAAGGAAGAGGTGATTACAGCCAGTAAGCAAGCAGAACAGCAAAAGCTAGGGGTGGAACAATGTAGTGCATTAGATGCTGCTGCCACTGCACCACATCTTTTAAAATCTCTTGACGTTTTAGGGCAGCTAAAAGGGCTTCGTAAATTTAATTAACTTTTGGCACTTAAGAATGATAGAGGAAACAGAGAGACTAATAGAATTTCCTAAAGGCTGATGCCAAATCCTTAGCTTGTTTTCCATACCTTGGAAGCCAGTGATTTTATTTGACATGACCCAAGATCACTAGCCCTTCTTTCCCCAGTTTATATTAGGAACATGCCCCACTTGCCTAATTTTATATTCACCAGATGCCATCAATCTTTTATGTTTCTCCACTGTTGCCACTGCATATCAGAGTCCCTCCAGATACATTTCCACAAGCACTTGAAAAGTAATTCTATAAAGCTTGAAGGGTTCATTGATTTTTTTCAGATAACACATTCTCTTTGGGTATCAGTATTCACCTGTGGTAATGTCACCAGCCTTATTCCTTAGCATTTCTCCTTTTCCCATAATAAGTGAGCTCAAGTACAGAATGAGGAAGAATTTGTAGCAAGCAATTTTCACAGAGACCTCCATGTATCCCCCATTTGCCACCTACCAGACTGCAGGGGGAGCTCAGGACCTCTGCCTTGCAAGGGCAGTGGACTTCTGCTCAGCAGGAAATGGGGTCTCAGGCTTCAGCTCAAGGGGCAGACTTGCCAGAGCTTGGGGCTTCAGCATGGGGCCAAATTTTGGAAAAAACCCTCTTTAGGAACATCCCTTCTTCCTCGTAAAATGAGGTTTACGGGGATGCTGAAAAATGTGTCCGCTTTTCCGACATTTTTTTCAGAAAAAGTGGACACATTCCTTGGATGCGGCAGAGCTTTTCTGGGATACCTTTGGTATCCCGGAAAAGCATTGCAGTCTAGACATAGGCTTGGACTTGCTATCCTAGGGTCTGGGGATTTTCCCCCCCAGTACTGATGTACCTTTAATCTCTCTGTGCTTTCAGTTAGACCATCTGTAAAACAAGGAAAGTACCACAGTCAGAGAGATATTGAGAGTTAGAATGCCTTGAAATTGTCAGACAGGTTATTTAAGTGCTGTGGATTATTTTTTTACTGCCATTTATTTTTATTCTTGTAGCACCCATACAATATTAGGATTCACAGGAAGAATGCCCCATAAAATGTACCCTTTAAGGAGACAAGCAACATCACGGATCTGGCTATGAGCAAAACACGTACAGTTTTAAATGCATTATTCTTTTTGTTGATCAAAAATGAATAAAATAAAGACGTTTGCTATACCCAACTGTCCCTCAACCTGTCAAGTGGGTTTGGAGGGGAGATTTGAAAAGAATATTATTGTTATAGATCCCATTTGAAGGACAATCCTTTTGCATGTGCTCACTTCTAACGAACGTTTAAGTCCCATTTAAGTCAGTGGGGTTGAAACATGAACTAAGTGCCTCTTTGAAGTGGGGTCAGAAACTGTTGGCAAGCAGTAATGGTGCATCCTGAAGTGGCCCATCTGCCCCTTTGTGGACACTAGCCACTTGTATCTGTTAAAAACCAAATAAAATGGAGAAAGTACCGAGACAGTTCAATGAAATGGAGTCTGCATTTATGGCAGTGGATTATTTCCTACCCTGGTACACAAAGGATAACGTGTAAATACAAATAGTTTTAAAATCCTGTTTTGTTAACTCAGCAATAAGGTTTAAAACTGAGCCCTATTGCTTAGAGCTAAAACTTGATGAAGAGTATAAAAACTAAAACACAGCTATGAGTCTTTGTTCAATGAATATTTCAGTACAGTGCGCAAAATGATAGGTGAGAGGGTGGCACAGTAAGTTGGCCCTGAGGTTTGCTTTTGTTTGGTTGGTTGGGTTTTTTCCTGTTAGAGACTTGGGATGAAATCCTGACTATTAGCATCAGTGGGAGTTCTGACATGGACTTCAAAATGGGCCAGGACTTTGTCTTTGGATTCAAATTTGAATTTGGGTGGAAGTTCCTAATTCCCAATTAGCATTACCATCCTTTCTCTTACCCATATCAGCACAAAAAATTCCTTTGTTTGGCAAGTTATAGTTGCTAGAGGACACACCCCAACACTCCAACTTCAAAAGCTGGAAAATAAGAAATGAAGGGAAAATCCTCCAGCATTCTTTGTCATCTTCCCATTGTCTTCAATGCTGCCAATGACACAATTCAGTATTTTAGAGGGCATTCACTTCCATTTCCAACAGATACCCCAAAAGCGCTGTGCCCCAACTTCACAACATTTTCACCATAATAACACTAACAGCCTCATGCAGCAGATCAGAACACCTGACTCAAGTTCTATACACCTGGAAGTTTACTCTCCTTTAACATTACTAGGAATAGTCCTGAGGTTCTTAATTAGAACAGGTGTATTGCATTTCCACACTAAGCTCTATAGAGCCAACACAGGGGGAATATGCATGTCTCACCTGGCTGTGTCCTGGCCTGCTCGCAGCCCAACCCTATCCATATGTGGCTCCTCAGACCCATGCAAACTGATTTTCATATAGTCTGGGAGGACAGGTACTGCCATGGGAGGACACGGTAGCTCTTTTTCCACATGGGATAGGGTATCTTAGCTTGGAGGGCTATCAGGGGTATGGCTTAGCTCACAGTCATTTCCATGAATTTCAGAGAGCTGTGGAACAGACCCACGGTAACTAAGACCAACATAGCAGTGTCCAGTTCTTTTCCTTTCCTAGGTTTTTCAGGTTTACTTGGTTTTCCCTCTCCTTCAATTTTACACACTCACAGTTCTCAATGTCAACTCAGAAACAGTCTAGGGTTACAATGGCAGTGGCATACAAGCAAAAGGGGCCATGCTGTCAAAAGGTCATCTGGGGAAGTGTATCCGGGGTTTGCTAACATGGAGGTCAATCTTGCAGGCCTTACACACAAGAGTAACCCTTTTTGAATGGGCTATTCTCATGCATAAGAGTTGAAGGATTTGGCCCATTTTCTCTGATTCTGACAGCTCCTCTTCATCCCTCATTTCCATGGCAAACACAATTACAATACAGATTTTAAGCGATAAAGAATGTTTACGTTGTGAAGTAACAAGTATTTACAAACTAATTAGTGTGTGGGGGTTAAATGTAACATCATCTAGGATTTTTTTAAGAATTAAAAAGAGAGAATAAAATCCATTAATGCCCTTTCAGAAAACTGCTTTACGATGCCAATAGGATCATCATCATCAGGTTGATATGGCAACCAGTGTTTCTAAGGCAACTTCCCTTGTGTTGTGAGGCTAAATCCAATGTTAATGTCTGTGAGGGGCTCTGCTATTATGCCAATGAGCACCATAACAAATACATGAATTATTATTTATTTGCATTGAGGTCGCATCGGGAGGTCTCAATAAAGGATTAAAGAGATACTGTACACGCATGCAATGAAAGTCTCACATTCTGGCCCAAGCTGTAGTAATAATTATAGGACAAAACATTTGTATATATACAGAAATGTACTTTACATTAAAAGGGGGAGATCAGGATGTTTAAACCTCAGAGTCTAAAATTAGGCTGCTAACTCTATATTTAGATCCTAAAATAAGTGACCTGATTTTCAAAAGAGCTGACAACCCAGCAGCTCCCACTGAAGTCAATTAGATCTCAGCTTTTCCAAAGTTTGGAAATGTGTGAAGGGATGTTTCAGTTTGGCATTCTGGCATAAGTCACATATACTATTAACCAAATACATTCAAAGGCTAAGAAGAATGTCACACAGTGTCAATACTGTCTTAGGCAATATTTGTAATTATCAATGCTCTTTTGTTCAATTATGCCCTATTAACTGGCTATTTTTCTCACCCTTGATTTTTGCATTTTCTGATTGTCATTAAACAAAATATGTCATAAGCATTTTCAAAAATGCCCTTGCTTGCAAAGCCCTCAGAGGAATTGCTGCAGCCTGCCTTGTCAGGCCTTTCTCCATATTACTCACCTATAATCAGCTTTTTCGTCTCCTCCCACATTCTCTCTGTTTAATGCATGAATTTGGTCTTCTACCATCTGGAAGATCCCAAAATCTCATTTAGAAATCTCTCTTCAGATTTATTCACTCCTCCCACTTTTTATTAAATCCTTGATCCAGCATGATCATGGACCCCAGGAACTTCCTTGAGACCCTACATGGTCAGAGGTGTTTCTATTAGCACATTTTGATTCGGGTAATTATTATTATTTATAGTATCACCAGAGGGCATAGGAGCCCCAGGCATGGACTAGGGCCATCATTGTTCTAGATGCTGAATAAACAGAACAAAAAAAACCCCTGCTTGTTAGAACTAACAATCCAAGTATCAGGGCTTCACACACTGCTTTATTTTAGTCCTGAGAAACAGCTTGTGTGGAAGTTGCTTGGCAAAATACAAATATGGTTAGACCTGCTGTTTGAGGGTTTTTTAATCTCATTTTTCAGGGATTTTGTATTTTGAGTTCTTTGTAAGTGTCCAAGAATTGGGAATTTTAGCACCCTCTCTTTGTATGCACACAATACTGTTTGAAACAGCACTATGCTCAAGTGCACTATGGAACACTTAGGCTCTGCTGGTGTGCACTACACAGACCAGTTAATGTGCAATACAACGTGCTTTAGCAGTCACACCGCATTTGTCCACATTACTGCTCAATGTATTCAAAGCTTTTAGATCAGCAATGAGCAACCTAGGCTAGTGAGTGGGCCGCATAAGTGGACCTCCATCTCATTGGGCCGCAAGATTATCGTAACCAAGACTGTCTACCAGGATAAGTTCGTTTTGCTAACTATGCTTGTGTACCTAGAATTTGTGGGATGTGCCAATTAAACTGTAGCAGCACTTTGAGAGGATGCAGAGTGTACACACAGCTCACACAATCAGTGCTGTGTGCAATCAGCATGCACCTCAATTCATCTGTCCTTGCTTTATGGGCGTGTCACTTTAGTAATACCAGTAAGGGGAAAAAAAAACCTATGTGGAAAATCTGAGCATGGGCAACAGTAAACAAAATGTCTTGGGGGCCACACATGTGGCCTGCTGGCCACAGGTTACCCACCACTACTTTAGATACAAGCCACTTGAAGCAGAGACCTTACCTATATAAGCAAACTGAACTTGGAGAGGGGTGAAGTCAATGCAAACAGAGTAACTATTGCCAGTATTTTTCCAGCATTCATTAGATAAACACCATTTTCTTTTTTTGTTGTTTGTTTTGTTTGGGAGGGTTGGTACTGGGGGTGTTGTGTCAGCATTTATCAGTTACAACCAAAAATCAGAACTTCTTACTTTCCAAACTGAAAAAGTTGGAATACTGTTTGATTATCTTAGGATTGGAAACTTTTCCAAATCAAACATGTACCAGAATCCTAGAGTGGCTGGTTATAAAGGTGTGTTTAGAAAATGTTATCCTTTAGAAAGAATGTAATGAATGTTTGCATAGTGGGGCTAACTAAATTGTTGACTTGGGTCACATTCTAATCTGAAGAACAACTATTCCATCATATTCTACAGTTCGCCAGATAAAGAGAGCCTTCCTGCCACTACCTTCTTCCCCCCCCTTGCTATCAATTACATTTCTACTCGGCTGGTGCAATATTTTGTGAACCCAATTCCAAAGATGGCCCTTGTAATGATATGACTGACCTCCCAATAGACAGCTCTCAGCACAGAACACAGTACAGATATAAAATAGTTAAACATCTGCCAGCACTCAGAATGGCAGATGAGTTGTTTACATAATGCTTTAACAAATGCCTTACAATGTCCATGGGCATACTGCTATATCTTTTTATACTGTGTTTTCTGGCTCTGTCTGGTCTTTCCTCAACCCCTACATTTTTATGGCTTCAGCCCTTTTTCTGGTCAAGTCCAAAGGCCCAATATGAGGCTGCAGGCATAGATGCCAATTCTGTGAGTGATCGGGGGGGCTCAGGCACTCCCTCCCAAAACAAGAGGCTGCTCAGAAAAATCTTTTGAGAGCCCCAGCACCTGGACTGTGGCCACACTTCCCCCACACCACCCTGACTTGGCCTCTTCCTTCCGAAGCCCAACCTGCCAGTCACACAGGGGAAAGAAGGTGAAGAGGAGCACGCAATGGCAAAAACAAAAGCCAGTGCCTGTGACTGCAAGGTTCAGCCCTTACTTAGATGAAACTTCCAGTGTCAGCTCCAAGGAAACTTTAACAGTAATTTGCAAAGGATTTTCTATCTGAGACCAGATGGCAACACATCTAGCTCTGGTGCTTTGTTTCAATTTCTTCTGTACTCATGAGAAACATGGGTCTGCTAACTACCACTCTCTTGAAAGTATTTTAAATGGGGCTCAGACTATTTCTGGTGGGTTGAGAGTGCAGTGCATAATTAATTGTCCTTCTAGCAAACATATGTTAATAAAGAATAGTTTGCTACTAGGTGAACTGTAGCTGCTTACACTTATATCTGTTATGCTTACTCTTCTTTTAGCTCCTCATGAAAAACCAGATTGTGCCTGTCACTGGAGCAGTTGTGCACTGTGGCAGGAAGGCACAAAGAGCCTTTCATGCTCTCCTGCATGACAGGTGCAAGGGCCAGGCACCTTTGAAGAGTCTGTTCCCTCCAACCCTTTCTGTCCTGGAAGTGCAAAGAGCCACAAAAGGACAGGAAGTGTGGGGAGAAGAGAGGCTTCAACCTCCCCTCCACAAAGGCCCCTGGAGCACCAATCTGGAGATAGAATGGTGAACACTAAAGAAGTGCAGCAGAAGCTGTAGTTGTCATGGGTAAAATACTGGAAAGATATATTTCTTCCTGTCACTAAGTATCACAAGTCATTCCAAAACCAGCACAACTAAAAATGTCATAAGGATTGAAGGTGAACCAATAAGTCAGCATGCTTACAGTTCTCCAGGGTGAAACAACAACCCCCATGACATTTACACAGCATCCAGCACACCCTGTGACGATAGGAACTTAAGCAACTTGCCAAGAAACTAGCTAGGTGTAAACTCAGATATGCCAGCTGGAAGATACGCCGTTGAGCTGGACATCTGAAGCAAGTACTTATTAACTGCAGTCTGCTGGGAATGATAAAGAAGGATTCAATGGAGCAGACAGAAAAGTGGCAAGAGAATGTAGAGGCAAAAAAAAAAAAAACCCAACAACATTTAGGCATCAATTTCTTTTTTTAAATGATGCTGTTATTTAAATAAGATTTTAGTTGTGTGTAAATAAATCAAAACTATAAATGGGTTAGCAAACAGCTTTAATCAAAAAGAAAAAAATTAAATTCTTGTGGAAAGCACTGAACAATAGCAAAGTAAATGTATAAGCAGAGCTAGGCCAGTGCCATATGGGAGCCCAGCAAGCATGAAAACAGTGACTCAGACATCCTCCACAAGGCTGCAAAAACTGCACAGCTCAAATCTGCTGCTTTCGTTATTTATTACAGTTCATTAAATACAGATATGCACTCCCATCCCTACATTGCAAGAATACACACTCCAGCCCTAAGTCGACTGCCTTCTCAATAGCCCAAGAAATGATGCACTTTTCCCAGAAAGCTAACAAATCAGGGCCCTGGTAAACCAAAACTGGGGGTACTCGTTCCAAACTGAGGACCACTCACCATGAAGGTCCTGCCAGCAGCTCCCTTTAATTTATTTCAAGGAGGCTTTAGCTTGAGCGCCATTCAATGGTGGCAGTAGGTCATGTGGAGAGAGGTAGCTTTTCAGGTCCCAAACCACTTTGGGTTTGGCTTTATAGATTAAAACCAACACCTGGAATTCTACCTGGAATTAACTGAGAGCCAAATCATTGATACTAGACTTTCATTTATGTGCTTGTGGGGGTAAGGGTGGAGGCGAGATGAAAAAGATGGCATTCTAAATCACCTGAGGTCGAAGTACAAGAGTGGGCTAAGTATTTGGTTTAAATCATCGGCTGCTGAAGCTATAGGCACTTTGAATTTCTGCACGCTGAACAAGGTACTACAGTCTACTATATAGAGAAAATGCCAACCTCAGTACAGGAGCACAGAGTCCCAAGCAAACTGAAGAGGTACAAATGGAGCTCACAAAACTGGGTGAGTAAGAAACAAAATGGCAGATGAAATTCAATGTTGGTAAATGCAAGTTGGAAAACACAATCCCAACTATACATATGAAACTATGGGCTCTAAATTAGCTGTTACCACTCAAGAAAGAAGATCTTGAAGTCATTGTGAATACTTCTCTGAAAACCCCCATGCAGTTGTAACCCACACACCTAGTGTGATTCACTGTCCCATGTAGTGGCACTTAGACCACTGACAAGCAAAAGATAAGAGACCTCTACAGCCCAGGCTAAGAGCCAGCCGGCTTTATAGCTCAAGCTGTAGAGGCTCCTATACTAAGCTCCAGAGGTCCCAGATTCAAATCAACACAGTGGTGACTACACATTGTGGAGAAGCAGTTAAAAAAAAAGCAAACAATGTTGGGAATCATTAAGAAAGGGATAGAGAATAAATCAGAAAATCTCTTATTGCCGCTGTATAAAAATACATGGTGTGCCCACATCTTGAATACTGCATACAGATGTGGTCACCCCATCTTAAAAAAGGTATACTGAATTGGAAATGATTAGGTGTATGGAACAACTTTCATCTGATGATAGATCAATAAGACTGGAACTTTTCAGCTTGGAAAAAAGACAACTAAGGGAGGATATGATTGAGGTCCATAAAATCATAACCAGTGTGGAGAAAGTAAATAAGGGAAAGTTATTTACTCCATCTCATAACACAAGAATTAGGAGTCACCCAATGAAGTTAATAGGCAAAAAATTAAAAAAAATAAAAGGAAGTATTTTTGCACACAACAACCAACCAACCAACCTGTGGAACTCCCTGCTAGAGAATGTTGTGAAGGCCAAGATAACAGAATTTTAAAAAAGAATTCGATAAATTCATGAAAGATAGATCCATCAATGGCTATTAGTCAGGATGGGCAGGATGCTCTCAGAAGCTGGGAAACAGCAACAGGGATGGGTCACTTGATTCCCTGTTTCTGTTCATCCCCTCTGGGGCACCTGGCACTGGCCGCTGTCTGGAGACAGATACAGGGCTAAAGGGACTTTTGGTCTGACCCAATATGGCCATTCTTATGTAATCAAATTCACTGAACTTCATTGGGCTGGTCTAGTTCCTCTCAAAGGTGGAGGAAGGCATTGCTGATGGGTCAATAGCCGTCTCTAAGTACCCATACAGCTTCTTAGACTTTGCTTGGAGAGGGAATCACAGCGAAGGGATAAATATTATCTAGTGATGGTCAAAAGATGGGAAACACTTCTCATGAAAAATCTAATGAAATAGTGTCCCTTTTTGTTGAAAAAAATTCACCTGTTTAACTTTCTAACCAGCTCCACCCAATGTCCAGTCAAATCTAACCATACTGAAGATACTGAAAGTTTACATGACTATCATTAAATAATAATTAAAAACAACATTAATAAATGTTATATCACTCATGCTTTAAACATTTAGGCTGTGTCTACACTGGGCCACTTATTCCGGAAAATCGTCTGCTTTTCCAGAATAAGTTGCGAGCTGTCTACACTGGCCCCTTGAATTTCCGGAAAAGCACTGACGATCTACTGTAAGAAATCAGCTGCTTTTCCGGAAAAACTATTCTGCTCCCGCCAAGGCAAAAGTCCTTTTTCCGAAAACTGTTCGGAAAAGGGCCAGTGTAGACAGCACAGTAGTCTTTTCCAAAAAAGCCCGATCGCAAAAATGACGATCGGGCTTTTTTCTCGAAAGCAGCGTCTACGATTAGCACGGATGCTTTTCGGAAAAAGGGCTTTTCGGAAAAGCATCCTGCCAATGTAGACGCTCTTTTTCCGGAAATACTTATAACGGAAAACTGTTCTGTTTTAAGCATTTCCGGAAAATCATGCCAGTGTAGACGTAGCCTTAATGTTTTGTGATTCGGCAGGGCAAGGAAAACTTTCAGCAGGCCAGCACAAATGCTTTCAGGACACTGAAGTTCTCTAAACACAGATACAAGACCAATGATCAGTGTGCTAGGGTGGATAAGTGTTAAACGGAGTGAAATTTTTTGGCCAATATGGGAGGCAGGGAAATCAAGTGGAGAAAAATGAAGATTCAAATCAACTGAAACATTTCACAAATGTATCAATTTTTCCAAAACTGTTTGAGTTGGAAAAAAAGAAAAAACAACAAAACACCCTGAAACATTTCATTCTGGTGTTTTCAAAACACGTTTCAGTATGTAGCTTTAGAATGACGGTTTCAAAATTTACACCTTTCTTTAAAAGAGTTTAAAAGCCCAAAAACTGAAAGTTTTTTAATCAGATCAAATGTGTTGTTTGACCTGAATTTTTTCTTAAATTGCCAGCAAAAAAAATCACTTTTTGCCATACTTTAGTGAGAAGGTGCGCTGGAGATGAGGAACAGTCCTTGAGACCTGTGTTTACACTAAACCATCCTTGACTCACAGTTTCCTCCTGCTTTGCAGTGCTGTTTCTTGGCTTATGCCCTAAAATAGTTCCTATTATCTTTTTTCTCTCTGATTTCAGTTTTTCCTTCCCTGATACCTGTCACAAGGAAAATCATTATGAAACAACTTGACAAAGCATAGGCTCAGTGATCATTTCTATTGCCTAGAAGACAGTAATCTCTATGAAAAAATAATCATGTTTAGACTAGCATACGTAATAAAAGGCTGAGAGCGAATGAAATTTGACTAAGTTGTGAGCTGGGAAGGGAGGTTGAAAATAACTGGAAGGCGAGAGAAAGAAATTTTAAAGAGGTATAGAACCTCAAGAACTATTTCTTTTGTTTGTACAATCCTGCTAGTCTTCATGGCAAAATTTTAACTACAGTAGGCAGATTTCAGGTATTCTTTATTCTCGATACATTTTTTTAAATGGGATTATTTTATGATGCAATATTAAATAAGGAAGGAACTGTTGGAGCAACTGAGAAAAAATTATTAATGTTGCAATGAAGAGCAATACCCCATCTGGGACCTTTTAGTCAACAGAGCATGCTATTTTAACCCAAAACCAAAGCCCATTGAGTTTTGCCTTTGTTAAAACACATCCATCTACTACAGGATTATTTGGAGGGTTTTTCCTTTCCACAGACGAATAACAAATCCTTGGCCCTGTGTGAAAACAGATTAGTCTATTTATAATGTACACTTCACTAAAATGAAATTCATTGCTTTGAAGGCAGGATAATGACTTACAAAGCATACTGAAATCAAACTAATGAAAAATTATGTTAGCCCTGAAATATAAGCCAACTCCCACCAGAAACCAGGCGGATGTACTGTAGTCACACAAAAAATAAAACTGTGATGATGTGAGTTCAAAAAAGAACTTTTGGTACATTTTGCCCCTGGAACTTCCTGGTTTACTCAAGATGTTGTAGAATACATTATGATGAGACCTCACGCACATCTTGGACTGCATGGGTCATATGAGTTTTCAGCAGTGGTACTCAACTGGGATAAGTATACCTTTGGGGGTACACAGAAGTCTTCCAGGGGATATGTAAACACATCTTATTTGCCTTGTTTTACAATAGGCTCACTGTCATAATAGCGGGAGAAAGAAAAATTCAACAAACAACATGAAAACAGGTGGGAGAGGGTATCATGAGGCAGGAGCAAGATTAAAAAACAGTCCTCCCACACTGAAAACAACATCAAGGCTCCAGCCAGCAGCCACTGCTCTCTGGGTCCCTAGCTCTGAAGTCTCACAAGACAAATTAGACTCCTGAAGAGGAGCAACCACTGCCATACAATGGCATCTTCCATGTACAAAGAGAGGAGAAAGAAGGAATTTTGGAAAGGTTACCAAAAATACTTTTTTTTTTTTTTTTTTTGCGCTAAGCCTCCTTCATAACCTATTTAGTGGGGGCACTAACCAGTTTTCTAATTTTAACAATTTTTTCATTATTGCTTTACAGTTCATTATCAGCCATATATTGTTGTCCTAGATAAACATAATTTACAATGAACAAAATATGCAGCAAAGCCTTCTGCCCCGCTCTCTCAAATTGTGCATAAGTAGATTACAATTTTCTCTGGTGTATTCATTACTGAAAAGATACTCACTGACTAGTTTTGGCCACTAACACTGATCTATCTAAATCTATATCTGTATCTTAGTTGGGTTGGGATAATAGTTTTGATTAGACATGAAAGTCACACAAATTGAGATTTTCAGAAGTGCTCAGAATTGGCATCAATTTTTATCTACAAATAGAAGCAAAATTTAAAATTATGGGGGGAATATTTCAGAGGGAAAATGCACAACAATTGTCAGATGGCTAGCACTAGTAATTACAAGGTTTAGACTTGGATTCTCTAACAATATCTCAGAGACACTGCCCAGTCCTGTCACTCACTAAGCAATGTGGATGATATTTGTAGTAGCAAAACAGAAAGCTAACATGCAGTACTCAGTATTTTATAAGGCTGGCTTGCATGGATTGCCTTAATTAAAACACGGATCTAACACGGTATAAAAAGACAAATTTGGATTTCAGCAGCTGTGAAATATAAGAGATCCCTTGTTAATGTGCCCAAGGTTGACACTACCACCAAATATGAATTAATGCATTTGTCAGAAGTCTATGTTGCTTTCCAGAAATGAGTACCAGTTTTCAAAGGCCTGCACCACCTGCTGTTACTGAGTTCTCCTTTGCCTGCTGGTACACTGATTTGCATTGCTCAAGGAGCCTTGTGGTTCTTTGGTAGATTTCCCATAGTAACAATTTCACGTTTTAGCTGGTGGCTATAATACATGTCTGTCCACCGCAGCATGTGAGACATTTGCCAGATTTCATAGACACATAGATTAAGACACAGCTCTAATTAAGGATACCTAAATTTGAGGCTGTGTGATGTGCCACACATTTTTGCCCACAACCACATACTACGGTCTTCATAACCTGATTTATAAAACCAATAGCTCATATGCAGAGAGAGGAATAACTAAGATTTCTCTGAGCTTCTTGAACTGGTGGATATTTGGATGCCTGTGGTTCTGTCTGGATGCACTTGAAATGACGCACACACTGTACTGATTTTGAGTTACTACACTACAGTGATACCAGAAGGACCAGAGGCACTGAGCAGTCTTTCTTTTTAGTAATTCAGTCACTGGCAGGAGGAACTTCAGGGTCTATAGCCTGGGAGCTACATGATCCAAATACAAAAAAAAAAAAAAAGCCACTGCTTTTTTTCATGGTTTTGAACTTGTAAGTATTGATGGAAAAATACCAAGTTCTGCAGCTGTTTTTGATGGGGATAACAACAACATTCGGTGTATAATGCTGAAAAAGCATTTGGCTTTGAGCATCCTAGAACATAAAATTGTACAGAAAAAATGTGTACAGTAACAATTTGGTAATTCATAGTTTTAGATTAAGTTGACCTGTCAGAAGATGCTGATAATTAAAGCTTTTCTACAGAGAATACCAGGAAGAATTGCCCACTTTCAAAATGGCTATTCCTTCCCATTATTGCCCTTCAATGCTCCCTCCTTTGCCCTTGTTTAGCAAATCCCTTTCCAACAAAATTCTACCAAAACATTTTAAAAA
This sequence comes from Rafetus swinhoei, assembly GCA_019425775.1. NCBI lineage: Eukaryota > Metazoa > Chordata > Testudines > Trionychidae > Rafetus > Rafetus swinhoei. Next base: position 48,800,516 of record CM033449.1, read on the forward strand.
AGAAATATACCAAAAAAGGGAGCTCTAACAGGATATTCACAGACCATCATATTGTTTGCCCCACGGGTGTGTTATTCCCTTTGTCTGTCTATTTAAATTGTAATGTTTTTAGGGCAGTGGCTGTCTCTTATTCAGCTTTGGCACTACTCTAATAATAATTATTAATAGATTGTGAGAGTGTGGGGGGTTTAGCTACAGGATGCAAATGTGCCATACAAAACTATGTTAGCCTATAGCTTTAGGCCAGGCAATTCTATATTCATCCAGCTTGTTTATCATAAACACAGCACACGCTACAGACTGCCATGACTGAAAATATGAAAGTGCCTCACTAAAACAAGTCCTACTAAATAATAAGATTAATTTTTAATTGCACAACAAATTAAACAAATGTTTAAATGTGAACAGACTATTAAAATATTTGAAGAGATACTGTCAAGTTTAAAAAGTCATGGGGGCTGCTCCATGAAATCCTTACTTCTGCAAGTAGTCTTAGTGATCTAATGACATTGCTCATGCGGATAAGAGTTTGCAACATCTGTCTCAATATGTGGTGGAACCCTGATTTTCCAGATTCAAGTTAACCAAAACTCCCTATAATGAAGCAATTCATGCCTGTCCTAGTCATCTCCTAAACACCTCAGAGCTAACGCACAGCTGCTTATGAGTGGATCTGCACAGAACCTCTGCACTTGTGGAGCTTAGGAGATCCTCAGGATCTTAGCTGCTGTTCTGCAGGACTGTGCCTTCCAATTGTATCAATTCTCAGCTGAGACCTCTGCTATACTTTTCCTTACCTCTGTTAGAGCAATTTATTATATTTTTAAAAATCTTTCCTCATTTCATTCAAAGTATAAGGAGAAAATACCACCAGTAGTTTCTTATTTTTAATCAGATTCTCTTTGAAACATGAACCAGAATAGTGCTGGAGTGTTTGGGTAACAAAAAGTAGAGACACCTAAATCACCATTAAAAAATAGGCCCACCATAAACCATTTTCTTCCCCATTCCAAATCTTATCACGAAGAAAGACCTACAGAAAGCCCACTATTTGGTAAGTATTTGGCCCCCGGGATATGTACCCTACACAATCAAGCAGAGCGTCCTCTGGCTACACTGCTTTTTTTAAACAGCATAGTGTCTGGCTGCCCCTGCATTGCTGGAGCTCTTCCTTCTGCTAGAACCTTCCTTCACTGTCCCTTGGATCACCCCCTTCTCACCAAGCCATTCACGGTCACATATAGCTATGCAGTGTAGTGTCTGTACTGTACGCAGTGCCATAAGTATAGACACAGCCTTAGATGCTGCTGCAGGCCAAATATTAGAACTGCTTAGTGACATTAAGTGGCCTGTGTCATGTAGGAAATCAAATTACATGATCTCAGTGGTCTCCTCTGGCCATCAATATCATAAAACTCATCTTTAAAGCTACTCTGAACAAACAAATCCACAGTGGTCAATGAGAGGAATTCTGTTCCCAATCTCCTCAAACACAAGAGAGGCTTCCTTTAAAGGATATATTCAAAGTACTGTGTTTCAGTCTACAATTTTAGGGACATCAACAACATCTGCAGCCAGTGAGCTAATTAATAGACCCAAAACCTAGAGTAGCTGATTGAGTCACAGACACAGTAATAAAGTTTTCAAGCCTCACTGTCCTGGAAGAATTCAATTCCTAATCAGTGGTATACTTACAGTACATTTTCATGACAAAATACAAGCAGACCAAAACAGAAGAGATTAATTATAGTACAAAGACATTTTTAATGTACACATTTAAATTAACTTTTTTGTACTTGAACAATAAGAAAATAAAATGTAATAAAACCTAACTATATATATATATTAAAGAAATTTTAACTGGTAAATGGGTCATATTATTGACAATTCTAATATGAAAAGATGGTATGGTATTTCTAATGCTGCTAACTTCTAATCAGTTAACCCCCGAGGAAAGCAGAAGTACAGATTTCAAAGTTACCAGCCCATTATTTTGAAATAATGGGCTGGGTAGTGTGGACTCTCTGCTTATTTCAACATAAGGGGGGTTATTTCAAAATAGCTCCCTAGTGTAGACCAGGGCTGAGAATGTTTTTGTACTTAGAAATACCAATTCAAAGAGCTGGGCATGTCATAAAACTCTATTCTGCTTGGAAACAGTAAGCCTTAAATTCTGGACTCCTTGCTAGAACTGGGAATAGTAACAATAGTGATTTCCCTGCATTCTTAGACCTTAAGTTGCCAGGTAAAGGTTTAAAAAATAAGGCTCGGAAAGAGAATTAAAATTTTCATCCAATATGGAGTAAACATCTGTTGTTGAATCTACATTTGTGTTGTAGGGAAATGAAAAACAACATGCTTTAGAATAAGGAATCTTTTCCAACAGATCTTGAAGCAAAGAACATTTAAAAATAAATTTAGGATTCTGGACATGACTTGTTCCTAAAACTACAAAAGCATCCAAAGGTAAAAGAGCAGGTACCATATCTACTTGAAAACACTAATTTTCACTAACATGGACAGAAGATCTGTCCTGGAAGAGCTTCTAGATGCATCTTGCAGAATTGTTGGTCAGAGACCAAACTTTATTACCTATTCCTAGTCACATGACCTAGACATCTGTTATAAAGGATTAATACTCCCATCACACATCAGTGGCTACCATTACAGCAGGCATCATACAATTTTTTTTGCATACAAAAATCTACAAAAATTCATTTTGCCAAATCTGAAACTGGTCTGATTTTCTCCTGATAATTTCTCAGTAAAATACTGTATGCTAAATTATACCCATGTTTCTGGGAGAAGCTGCAAAGCTCTTCAGGGTCTACCTCTGTGAAATTCCTGGGAATGTTATTGTTTCATTACATAGCAAAGGAGATCCAGGTATTATCACACATCTGGAACATAGGAACTGCCACATCTATCTACTGCCAACATCTATCTAGTCCAGTAGCCTGTCTCCAACAATGGCCAGAACCAAATGCTTCAGAGAAAGGTGTAAGAATTTCAAAGGAAGATTTAGGATAATCTGCCACAAACATTAGTTCTCACCCTGATACCTAGTAGTCTGAGAGTTTCATACCTCAGCACTTAAACAATCTTCCACTCATTTTTGATGCGTTTACACAAGTTAGTTTCAACATGTAGAAATTGTGTGACTGATCCATTTGTATATAAAATATAAGCAAACTAAATTAATGTCAGGAATGTAGTGACTTCATACATCCTCAATATTCTTAGGAACAGTGGGGGCCAACCTCTCCCAAGGCACCTTGGCAAACACGGGGTGTGAGGATCTACTCTGTCCACTAGAGTCACAAAGATAGTGCTCTTAGGAATTGCCACTGCAATCTGTAGAGGTCCCAGAGACACATTTCAGTCCTCTACTCTACTCCTGGGACACAACTATATACTGCCCCTGACTTGGCCTGGGTTAAAAGATGTCAATCCAGTGCTAAATTTGTCAAGGGATACATCCAGTGATTATAAACATTCAGTCTTACAATGTTAAAATGAAAGTTAGCTTAAGGAAGTAAAACTGTCACTAAGTAACATCTTAACAGGACTCTCAGGTCCCCTGTTTATTGCTCTATATTTATTGGTTGTCAACAGTCAGTTTCCAGAGAGCAGACGTTTGTGTTACCAAAGCTACCTAGAGAGGTTATAATTAGCTGAAAGCACCCATGAAACTATATTACTTGGTAGGTTGGGAAGTACTGTAAATTACTTTCCTGCAACAACTACAAAAAGCTTTCATAACAAATGATTAAAAAAACTAAACAGACATCCAGATGCAAAGAATCATACTGAAAAATCATGAAGAGCATTTATCTCCTGATAGTTAAATGAAAACTTAAGCTAATGTCATTAGTTTATCTGATTAAGTTTTTTCTTTCAAATTAAATTTGATTATGTTGTTAATCTCCAAACTGACTGCACATTTACTTTAGGAGATTTGCATCTTTACTCTAAAAATCAGGATATTTACTAAATAATGTATAATTGCTTTTTAATTCATTGGTCAAAATCATCATAGAGAGTTAATACTACTGTAAGGATGATAATTATTGTAAATGTAGCATGGTTTGGATTTAATATATTACAGTACCTTTAATTTACAAATACCAAACGTGAAAAAAGGGCTAAAGCAGACATGTGATTGAGAGAGTGCAATCACTCTTGTTAAAGTTAGATGGGTGGATGGATATAGGTGGCAATGTTTGGCATTGTTTTGTCTTATGAATACTATAAATGAAAAACATTGCTAACAAAAAGTTTTGCAACAAATACAGTTTTCCAGGTTGGATGGGTGCTCACAAAGGAGAAACAAATCTTTTTTAAAAGTCAAGGGGGTGCCAAAAATGTTTGCTATTAGGAACACTGAAAATATTTTGTCCTGAATTTTTACATTTCAAGATCAATTTGTTTGGCCGGTTGAGATTGGTCACAAGTTATGTGGTTCAGGTTAGATCTCCTTGATCCGGCACCCTCAGGACCTGAGCTGTCCTGGACCAGGGAGTTTGCTGGACCAGAGAAGGTTAGTGCTCCCCTGATGGCTGCCCCACTTCCAGGCTCCTCTCCTGGGGGCTCCTGGCCCTGCCACTGGCCCCCCCTTCCCCAACACTGGTCCAGCATGGCTCCCCACTCAGCTGCCCTCCCGCTGCCCCAGGGTCTCCCAGGGCTCCCAGCGGGGACATCTTAGCCACTGCCAGCCCCGCTGCTGCAGGTTGTTCCCCAGGGTTCCTGGCTGGGGCCACCCAGCTGCTGCTAGCCCTGCTGCTGCTGAGGGTTCCCCAGCTGGGGTACCCAGCTGCCCCACCCCGCTGCTAAGGCTGGCCCCACTGCTGCTGGGGACTCCAGCCACCCACCTCTAACAGCCCCGCTTCAGCCAGCGGGGGAGCCCCTACAGAGGCTGCCCTGTCACCCCTGATCCGCTGCCACTGGGGGTTTGCCAGGATTCCTGGCCGGGGCCACCCAGCCACAGGCAGCCCAGCTGTAGACAGGGGTTCCCCAGCTGGGCCAGGAGCTTCCTGGCTGCCACCTGGCCCCACTTACACCAGGGATTTCCTTGCCAGGCTGGGGGCTCCCCAAATGCTGCCTGGACTCACTGATGCCAGGGGTTCCCAGCCACAGTGGGGGCTCCCCAGATGTGCTCAGCCCACCTGGGGCTCCCCAGCCCCTGCTTTGCTCCCACCTCCTCCGGGGCTCTTTGGTCCAGCAACATCCATGGCCCTCCCAAACCACAGATGTTGCCAGACCAGACAGTCCCAGATTTGGGAGGTTCAACCTATAATACAGGCTGAACCTCTCTAGCCCAGTACTCTTGGGACCTGTCCAGTGCTGAACCAGAGAATTTGCTGAACCACAGGATGTCAATGTTGTCTAGCAGCATTACCAACACTTCCACTGCTTACCCGGTTCCTAGAAGACATTTGGGGTAAATTAGAGTTAAACAGCACAGAACACTGAGGGCCAGGACTGGTGGCTGTAAACAAACTTTATGGGACCACGGGAAACTTGGACAGACCGATGATAATAGGCATCCAGCTAACTAAAATCATGCTGGACCACGGCTGTTGATGGACCAGAGTGGTGGACTAGAGTGGTTCGCCCTGTAGAAGACTTACCCAGCATTGCCCAGGTCCTTCAGGGCAGCAGGCTGGCATTGTGGAGGGTGCAGGATTTAGGGCAGGGAAGGAGGCTAGAGGTGGGTCTCATCCAGCAGGATTTTCTTGCCTCCAGCCCCAGCAGGCAGAGCCCTGTTTCTGGGGGCAATTGGTCAGGAGTTTTAACAGAAGCCTTTGCCACATTTCTTCAAACATTGTTGTCCCAGCTAGGAGCTGAGTAGAGATAGTTAAAAAACATCTCAGGTGCTGGATGAAATTTGACCAGTAGCATAGTGTTTGTGCATTCAGCTGGAATGTAGGAGAACTAGGTTCAATTCCTTTCTCTGAATCAGGCAGAGCAGAGATTTCCAGGAAGCCTTTGACAAGGTCCCTCACCAAAGGCTCTTAGGTAAAGTAAGCTGTCAGGGGATAAAAGGGAAGGTCCTTTCATGGACTGATAACTGGTTAAAAGACAGGAAACAAAGGGTAGGAATAAATGGTAAGTTTTCCAAATGGAGAGAGGTAACTAGTGGGGTCCCCCTAAGGGTCTGTCCTGGGACCAATCCTATTCAACTTATTTATAAATGATCTAGACAAAGAGGTAAACAGTGAGGTGGCAAAATTTGTAGATGATACCAAACTGCTCAAGATAGTTAAGACCGAAGCAGACTATGAAGACCTTCAAAAAGATCTCACCAAACTAAGCGATTGAGCAACAAAATGGCAAATGAAATTTAATGTTGATAAATGCAAAGTAATGCACATTGGAAAAAATAATCCCAACTATACATACAATATGTTGGGGACTAATTTAGGTACAACGACTCAAGAGAGAGATCTTGGAGTCATTGTGGATAGTTCTCTGAAAACATCCATTCAGTGTGCAGCAGCAGTCAAAAAAGCAAATAGAATGTTAGGAATCATTAAAAAAGGGATAGAGAATAAGACAGAAAATATCTCATTGCCTCTATATAAAACCATTGTACGCCTACATCTTGAATACTGCATACAGATGTGGTTGCCTCATCTCAAAAAAAGATATATTGGCATTGGAAAAGGTTCAGAAAAGGGCAACAAAAATGATTAGGGCTTTGGAACGAGCCCCATATGAAGAGAGATTAAAAGACTTGGACTTTTCATCTTAGAAAAGAGGAGACTAAGGGGGGGATATGATAGAGAAAATCATGACTGGTGTGGAAAAAGTGAATAAGGAAAAGTTATTTACTTATTCCCACAATAGAAGAACTAAGGGTCACCAAATGAAATTAATAGGCGGCAAGTTTAATACAAACAAAAGGAAGTTTTCCTTCACTCAGTGCATGGTCAACTTCTGGAAATCCTTGCCAGAGGATGTGGTGAAGGCTAGGACTTTAATAGGGTTCAAAAAAGAGCTATATAAATTCATGGAGGTTAGGTCCATCAATAGCTATTAGCCAGGATGGGTAGGAATGGTATCCCTAGCCTATTTCTCTGGAGGTGGGTGTCAGGGAAGGGATCATGTGAGGATTACCTATTGTGTTCCCTCCCTCTGGGGCATCTGGTATTGGCCACTGTTGGCAGACAGGATACTGAGCTAGATGGACCATTGGTCTGACCCAGTATGGCCGTTCTTATGTTCAGAGACTTAAATATATTTCTCCCACCTCCCAGAAGGGGTGACTCATTTCCCCATAAAAATTGTACGTCTCATTTCCATTCCACTTCAAAATTAATCTCAAAAAATCAGTTTTTCATTAGAATGGATCTGTTGCTTTCCAGCCAGCCCTAGAGCAATGCTATGCAATGCACTGCTTTGTATTGCATTATGTAGGAACACTCATCTGATCAGGGTCAAAGCCTGCATCTGATGGCCTCCCAAAACACTACATGGGTGGGGCCACCAGGCAGATGCATCTATCAGTGCTGTGGGGGAGGGTAACAAGCCACCAGTCCTTTCCCTACCAAATATAGCACATAAAAAGGATGATCAGAGATCATATGGGGATAGAGGACCATACTGGTAAACATATAAACTTTGATTCTTGAGAATGCTCGATAGATAGCAGATTAGATACAGATATTTGCATGCACAGATACAGTCACGTACAGAGTTTGGCTATGGTAAGATTGGCTATGTAGCTGCTAACTGACTTGCAAAATTATTCTATTCGCCTATTTACAGTGCATTTATGTTGATAATTTTAATGCACATTTTATTAGTATAGATCAGTGCTGCTCATCCTGGAGATGAAGAGATACTTGCAGCCCTTGAAGTTCTAACCTGCAGCCCTCAAAGGTTACTGAATTAAGAAATTATTCATATTTGGTTATGTATCAAAAATATGTTTCCTGTAACTTTTAAACAGGAGTAAGAGTCATCTCTCTTCCCTCCCTTCCTCTCCCAAATCACTACAAGAACATAGGGAACAATCTCCTCAAGTGCTTCCCAGCACTTCCTCTGGCAGCCCCAGGAGCAGTTTTGATAGGAACAAGAACAGCTCTGAATAGATGAATTCCCTTTCCAATGAGTGCAGCACTACAGCACTCCCTAGGACACCTGCTATATCAGAGGTGGAGGGAGAATAGTTCTGGCTGTACCATTGACTGCCAGACTGCTCCCCACTGTCTGATTTTTCCCCTGCCCCCCATCACCCTATTTATCATTGCCATCTTCTGAGAAGTCAAACCTCAGGCCTTCACCCTCTCTCAACTCTTCTGCTCCTATGCCTTTGGGCACAGGTGGGGAAGTCCTAAAGATTCTGAGCCAGCACCACCACAATCCATAGCTGGAAGTGGCAAAGATCTTCTCTTCAGACAGTTTCTCCATGGCCTTTCTGGCCAACTGAGAGGGCAGTGTAGCGCAGGGATAGTCAATAGACAGTCTGTTGGCCAGATCACCAAACATTTTTAATATACCACAAATCTTGTTGTTTATTTATTATCATTACTGTTATTGTGTGAAAAATATTTCTCTACAGTCTGAACCTTTATTATATCTTGACCTAGAAATTTGGACCATCACAAAAAAAGATAATTGACTACCCCTGCTGCAGAGCAAAATAGGGGCCCTACACCCAGAAAGGAGGCATCCTGAAAAGAACAAATTGAAAGAGTCATTCTTGACTGGATTGCTCCTACCTGAGACAGTAAAAAATGCAGAAGCAGTTTGAAAAGTTTGTAATGCCTGTGAACACGCAGAATCAAAATCCCTGTATGTTATTAAAAAAGGGGGGATGTTCATGAGCAGCAAGTATTTTTCAATTAAAAAAAAAAAGAAAGATTTTTAGTTGTCAGAGTTAGAACATATGCAGTGATCCCAGCCTTAAAGACCCCTCAAGCAAACATTGACAGGACAATGATCCATGGATTCAAGATTTTTGGGTTACCACTGATGAGAGATATCTTAATAGTGCCTTTAGCCTGTATAATGTCAATACTCCATGTGAAGGACATGTCTTCCATGTCACTGATCATCAGAAAATGGGTCACTGGGAGATGTTTTAATTGTAACTTTCCCTCCATGCCACAGTGCTTTTAGGCTGCAATGAGGTCGGGTGAAGCTTTGTATGTGAGTGTACCCGAGGCATTGAAACATTTATTTCTACTGAAAATGCTATAGCAGACCTTGTTGATAACCAAAACAAAAAACTTAAAAATATCTACTGAAATGGCTGCCATTCTGGCCTCACAGTGTTATAAGATGGGTCTCAGCAGTGCTGCATCATTCTCTACTGTAGTCTGTCACTGTTAAGTGAACTAAGGCACAAGCATTAGCCTTAAGTCTCAATTTTCTTCCTTTTGTTAGTTAAAATTCTAACTCTGATTTTATTCTTTATGGCTTCTGTGTCCTGCTACTATGAAAATAAATGAGTGTAAATTAACCTAGCAACCTACTAACTGCAGAGTGTCCTTGCTGCTCTGCATATTGGATATTGTAATATTGGGAAAAATATAATTCAAGGTAGTATGACACTGCAAGTAGGGCATAAGACTGGGGGTATGTCTACACTACAAAGTTAATTCGAAATAACAGCAGTTATTTCGAATTAACTTTAATAGCATCTACACAGCCAAACTGCTATTTCGAAATAAATTTGAAATAGTGGAGCCCTTATTTTGAATTTGGCAAACCTCATTCTACAAGGAATAACACCAAATTCGAAATAGCTAATTTGAAATAAGTGCTGTGTAGACACTTATTTCAAATTAGGGGGCCTCCAGCCCTTCCCAGGGAGCCCTGGTGGCCACTCTGGGCACAACCAGGAAAACTTGTCTGCTCACCCCCAGCCCCGGAGCCCTTAAAGGGGCAGACTCTGGCCACAGTGCCTGTGCCAGTTGCAAGCCTGCCAGCACACAGCCAGCAGACCGTGCACCTGTCAGAGCATGCGCGCCAGCAACCCGCTGCCACCCAGCCCTCCACTGCTCCCCAGGACCAGGCTGGCGGCTCTCAGGAGCCTGCCAGTGGCCGCAAAAGGTGGGCTCCTTCCTGGTCTAGTGCGGAGATCGTGGACCTCATTGAGGTTTTGGGGGGAGGGGGGGAGGCCTCCAATGCCCATGATCTCCCCACTAGGCACAGGAATGCGGCCGTCTACAGCCGCATGGCTGCCAGCCTGGCCACCAGAGGCCACATGCGCAGCCAGGAGCAGGTGCACAGCAAAAAATAAAAGAACTGCGGCAGGCCTATGCCAGGGCCTCCCAACCAGGGGCTGACCCGGAGGCCTGCCTGGAGTTCAAGGCTCTGGACCGCATCCTGGAGGGTCAGACGGTCTGTGCCCCCATGGTCGTCATCGACCCTGGGGCAGAGGGCTCTGCCCCTGACACAGGGGAAGAGGATGAAGAGGAGGACGACGGTAGCCAGGAGCCTGCATGGAGCGTGCCCTGCACCCAGGACCTCCCGAGCTGAACCAGAGAGCCTGTCAGCAGCCTCATCCAAGGCCGGGGAGGTCTCCACATGTGAGTGACATCATGGTCCCCTTATGCGGGCCGGGGGGGGGGGGAAGAGAGAAGAGGGGGAGCCCAGGGACCATGCGCATCGGCCTTGCTGACCACGGAGCAGGCGGCAACCTGTGCCTCCGCCGTGCCATCCAGGACATGTGGCTCCAGCTGGGTGCCATGCAGGGGCCCTGGCCTGTTCCCCACAAGCACCTATGTGTGAAGGCACATGACAGTCTCCTGACCCCGGGGAGAGACACTGCACACTGCCCTCCCTCCAGATGCCCCCTCTACACAGAGGCAGGGCACATCCCCAACACCACACTGTAGGCAGCACAGGGGCTGGGGTGCAGTTCTGGGCCAGCTCACACTCCCAGGGATAGCAGGACGTGATGGCGCAGAGACCTGCCATCCTCGCCTTGCAGAGGGGGGCTGGGTTTCACCCACTGTGTCCCCAGGGAGAACTGACCTCTTCTCTTGTTTCACTGCAGCCACAGCACCTGTGAGTGCAGGATGCACCACCCTGCCTGGGCCATCCACCCACACCCGGGCCAGCAGGTGCACCCACAACCAGGAGGAGTTCGAGGCAGCAGCTGTGGTTACAGGGATGGCAGATCCACAGCCAGGACTAGTGGGTGCAAGAGGACCTGCAGCTGCGGCGGGAGAGCTTGCGGGAGCAGGGCCCTGCCCTCCACGAGCACCTGCAGGCCCTAGCGGACCGATTGCTGACTCCTGCTGCTCCAGCCCATGCTGCTGCCCCAGCTATCACTCCTCCTCCCACCCCTGCTCCCCTTCCCCCTTCTTCCACCCCTCCTCCCCTGTCCCTTCTGCCCCACCCTTCACACCCACTCCCCCCCGGGAACACCGAGGCCCCCGCACCTGCAGTGCTGTGAGATGGGAGGGCCGGCAAGACCCCCAACCCTGAGCTTCCCCTCCCCCTTCCTCCCCTTGCTTCCCCCTTCCAGCTCCCTCCTCCCAGGTTTCCCCCCTCCCCTCTCCGGCCCTCATTCCCTCCCTCCCCCCATCCCAGTTATGTTAAATAAAGAGAGTTTTTTGTGGCAACACAGGTGTTTTTATTGTATATCAGGAAGGGGGGTTAGAGGGCAAAGAGGAAGGAGGTGGGGGTGGAATGTAAGGCACAAGGCCCCAGTGGGACACGCCAAGGGGACTTCAATCCTCGTCTGCCTGGAAGCTCTCCCGCAGGGCTTCCCGGATGCGGACAGCCCCCCGAAGGGCCTCCCGGCGGGCAGCCATGCAGGGCTGTGTGTACTGGCCAGCCAGGCGGTCAGCCTCTGCCATCCAGGCTGGTAGGAAAGCCTTCCCCTTCCTCTCACAAATTGTGCAGCACACAACACATTGCCACCACGTGTGGAATGTTGTTCTGGGAGAGGTCCAGGCGAGTGAGGAGGCAGCTAAATCATGGTTTCAGTCGGCCGAAGGCCCCCTCGACCACAATGCGGGCCCTGCTGAGCCTGGCATTGAAGGCCTGCCGGGAAGGGTTGAGGTGTCCCGTGTAGGGCTTCATCAGCCAGGGCTGTAGGGGGTAGGCCGCATCCCCCAGCAGGCACACTGGCATGTCCACGTCCCCGACCCTGATGTGGCGGTCGGGGAAGAAAGTCCCAGCGTGCAGCCTCCGGCACACAGAGGAGTTGCGGTACACCCACACATCGTGTGCCTTGCTGGACCAGCCCACATTGATGTCTGTGAACTGGCCCTGGTGGTCAGACACGGCCTGCAGGATCACGGAGAAGTACCCCTTCCTCTAGATGTAGAGGGAGGCCCGGTGGTCCAGGGCATGGATGGGGATGTGCGTCCCATCGATTGACCCTTCCCCCCGCAGTTAGGGAAGCCCAGGGTGCTGAACCCCGGATGACTGCATCCAGGTCTGTGATGAGGATGACTCTGCAGAGCAGCACCCTGTTCATGGACTTGATCTGCAGAGAGAGACACAAAACCGAGGATCACTGGGGTGCCCAGGTGGCTGGGAGTGTTTGTTCCCCACCACTGCCCCATGCCCCACTCCCAGGAGCAACCCCTGCTGCAATCCTGGCCACCACAGGTGCTCTGTAGCACAGCTGGGACAGACTGAACCCTTACACCACCTCTCCCCCCCTCCCCGTTTTCCCTGGGGCAGCCCATGTCCTCCTTGCAGCCCTCCTCCCCCTCCTGGCTCAGTGGCCGGTGAGTGCCATACCTGCATGAGCACCACTCCGACGGTGGATCTCCCCACACCGAACTGGTTGCTGACGGATCGGTAGCTATCCTGCGTGGAGAGCTTCCAGAGGGCATGGCCACCCACTTGTGGAGGGGAATGGCGGGCCTCATGTGTGTGTCCCGTCGCCGCAGAGCAGGGGAGAACCACTCACAGAGCTCGAGGAAGGTGTCCTTCATCCTGAAGTTCTGGGTCCACTGTTGGTCTCCCCAGCGCTCCAGGACGATGTGGTCCCACCAGTCGCTGCTGGTGTCCAGACGCCAGATGCGGCGGGGCACACTGGTGTCCGGGCGCCGCTCCTACAGGGCCCCCAGGGAGAGGGCCAGGGGGCTGGCCTGCAGCAGAAGGTGCCAGGCAGCCTCCAGCAATTGCTGCCAGGCTTGCAGCAAGACGTTCAACATGAGCACCAGAGTGCCTAGGGGCGGCTCTGGCTCCACAGTGCCGAGTGCTGTGGTGTCCCAAATGAGAGCGACCAAAGCAGGTGGAGAGGAAAACGCTTTGCTGTCCCTCAGCGAGGTAGGCAAGCAAGCGGGAAAGCTGAGAACCAGCTGTCCAGGGGGGTCCCTTTAAGCACGAGCCTCAGATAGCCTCAGACAGCAGCCACACAAAGCAACTACTGACCTGATGCCCTGCTGGAACTGGTTTCAGCCACCCTTAAATGCGATCCAGCATCCAATCAGTGTGGACGTGCTATTTCGAAATAGCAAAACGCTATTTTGAATTAGTTTTTGTGTCTAGATGCGTTATTTCAAATTAGCTTATTTCGAATTAACTAATTCCAAACAAGTTAATTCGAAATAGCGCTGTAGCGTAGACATACCCTGGGAGTAAAGAGAGCTAGATTATGGACCCAGTAGTGCCCTGACTCAGTCTATGATGCTCAATACGTCAGCTAAACCCTCTGTGCCTCAGTTTCACCATTTAAAGAGGTGATACAATACTATTAATTTTCGTAAAGCGCTTTGAGATGCATGGGTGACACTATGCAAGGGCTAGATATTAATGGATATGTGGTATTTTGGGCTGCTTCTTGCATCACACCAATACAACCCTTTTCATCTACCACACATGCTTCTTGGCTTTCTGGATATGCTTACTTGGACCACATAGTAGTAGTGTGCTGAGTATGCAAATGAACTCATATGTAAGTGAGGTGGCTAGAGCCGGTCACTCTGTGGGCTGGTGTCATCCTCGCTCTCCTATAGTTCCTTGCACACAGAGATCAACTGCCATTGCTGGTTATCATGTATGCCCACACACACGGACTTCTGGCCCTGTTCTCCTCTCACTTACATCAGTTTTATACCAGACATCTAGCTGTATGGATTGCTGGCAGGATTAGAGGGATAGTTTGATATAACAATGGTTGTGACATGAGGAGACTGGAGGGTGCTATGAGGCCTGTCCCCTGAGAGGGTCTGAGTCCCTCTCCCTGTCTGCCCCCATTCCAGGCCTGTGTGACTGAAGGAAAGAGATGTGTGTGCCCCTTGAGATCCAACATGCTCCATTTCAGTGCTTAAGCTGGTTGTGTCACTAGCGATGCAGATGGTTTTCTTGAAATGGGGCTTGTCAGCAGGGAGGAGGGATCTGAAAGTTGTCTGTTTAGTGAAGGGTAAGTCAAAGTATAGTGTCAGATGGGAGCCTGGGAGAAAGAATGAAGATTTTGTAAAATGTAGCCAGCATCGGGTTGTATCTGTGGAGCAGGCCCAATGTTTGACTAGGAGCTTCCCTTGTCTGACTACCCCATCCCCCAAGCGTCCCAGCCCCAGGCATCCTTTAGGGGTGAGGGGAAGTGCACAGTTTGTTTTCTTCCTTACGTGGGCTAGGGAATACAGGGGATAGACGAACCTGAACCTGTCCTATCTGGGGGGCATGCACACTTCCCCCAGATGTGGCCACTGGATAGGACCTTCTTACCTGGCCCCAAGCTGATATGGTGAGAGGGTTGGGGTAGGTCTCTTTCCCCAGGGTAGCCTACATACTGAACCCCTTATCCTCAGCCCCAGCCTAGAGCAATGATTTAAATGAAACATTACCAAATAAAATGAAAAAACCTCAAAAATTAATTGAGTTAAGAACCTGAGAAATGCTGGGTAAATCTTCTAGTTATATTAGAATAGAAGATTTACCCAGCATCTCTCAGGTTAACTCGCTTTTTGTTTTTCTTCATTTAAATCAGTGTTTCTCAAACTGTGCTCCGCGGAGCCCCAGGGTTCCACAAGAGATCTCCAGGGGCTCTGTGAGATTGACAAACTGGAAACATCGATAGGTACAACACATACAATCAGTGGACCGCTGGGGCTCCACATAAATTTTTTACGCATGTAAAGGTCTCCGGAGCCCAAAAAGTTTGAGATCTGCTGATTTAAATCATTGGTCTGGGGTGCCTTAAAAAAGGGACAAATCAAGAACGTTCAATCAGGGCAAACTGCAAAGAAGGGGCTGACATTCCCCAACACCAATAGTTCCTTCTATAATTACATTTACTCAACCAATAACAAAACAGCTTTTTATAACACTCTATGGGTTATCAAGAAGCCCCCAAATACAGTTTCCCTTAAGCAATCCTGCCATAGGCTCCCACCCAGACATCCAAGTCAAATATGGCAAGGATTACTTAAAATCCTTTTCATCATGTATAAAGCCCTAGAGTTCTTTTACTGATTTCTGGTGGGCTATGATAGCCTCTTGACAGCAGATAACAAAACAGGTACCTTGGATGAAGACTAGGTAATATACATTATTACTCTGAAGCAATCCTTTTTGCTATGTATACATAGGTATTTCATTGTATTCATCAGCATAAGGTAATTATCCATTCAAGCAGTTCACTAAAAACGTCAAAGAGAAATATATAGAAATATTATTACCCCCAAGTTTCATCTAAATGTTAATATTCCCCTTTTGATCTCTAAATCAATAGAGCATAGTAACAGACAGGAAGAGAAGTTTATCATCTACCAGTTAATGAGATCATACTGTGAAGCTTCTAATAGCTATAGGGAAAAAAAAAAAGAAAAAAAAAAAAACACCACTCAGAAGTAAATACTAATTGCATTTGTCAAACTCTGACAACAAAAAACTTGCATTTCAAACACTCTGACCTATCAATCTAACAGGGCTTTGATAACTATCTAGAAGAAATGGCCCTATTTATCATTCTAATACTTCTCAAAAATGTTCTTAAAGGCTTATGTGTGTCATGTTAGCCTGTTGGTTGCTTGAGCCAGTGAGGGCTAATGTCACAATTATTTTATAACTGAGTCAAATACGTAAGTTATCCCCAAACCTGATTCACTTACCAATGTAATTACCACAGGGAAGAGGCACAAAACTACTGGGGGAGCAGACTACATGATCCTAATGGATAACTCAGTAGACACACTCCTCCCGACCCCCTTCCTGGAAGAGCTGGAAGGGATGGAGTATCCAAAACACCAATCCTTTCCAGAGCTTGCACCATCCTGTAGCTGAAAGTCACAATGTGACCCACTGTATGCAAATGAGGGACTATATATGCACTGGAAAAGTTCTGTAAGAGACCACAGTACATCTACCAAGAAAAGTCACCCGCTCTCAGCTAGTGCCCTGATAACTCTAGTTCAACTGTTGGTCTGGCTACTGTTTATTTTACACATTTACCCTAACATGAATTTAACTGAGCCTATGAACTACTGTTCTATGACAGAATACTTTGTACACAGGAATGATACAAAAAAGAGACATCTCTTTTCATCCCTTGGTCAGATCTGAGAGAATTAGTCAGATGCTTTTCAAACTGGTTACTTTTGTTCTTGGTGGTTTTCATCTTTCTTAAAATGCCTAGCCACCTCGAAAAATGCTTTGAAATGTTGAAATTCTATTATACTGGCAATGATGCCAGATTTTTGGTGTTTTAAATCAGATTAATCATATTAAATAGACCAATTCCAATTAGTTACCCAATTAAGTTAAGCTATTCCAAAGTTTAAAATAAAACAATGGCTTATCATTACTGCTCTAAAAATAACTTGTGTTTTACCAAAGCTATTGCTGCACCTTATACATGAATCATGCATCCTCAAGGCAAACTGCTTCGCTTGTGGAAGTCTACAGAAAGTTTTCAATAGAAAATCTGCATCAGGCATGTAAACTCATTATGTATCATGTTAAATCATTATGTAAGAAGATTAATATTTAAAATTGCAGTGCTTGTGGGAAGTCGCAAGGGGAAGCTCTTTCTGGAGTTGTCTTTTGTACTCTGATAGAAACAGACCAGATGCCAAATGACTATTTATAGTCTTTACAAAACGAGAATGAAAAAAGAAAACAGCTCAAGCCCCTTGAAGCTGTGAAAAATGAAAACAGCCACATTTAACTTCCAGAAGATTTTAATACAAAGTGACTTCAATATCCTTCTGGAATTGTTGCACTTCAGTGATGACATCACAAGGCCAGTGTCTCTTAAGCAGTTAAAATACAGTGCCATGGCAACCCTAAGGATAAATCTTTCAAACATCCTTCTCTTAAAAATGCTGGGTGAGAGATGTCGCTGGAGGATTATTTAAATAAGGGGACATATTGTTCAGCAACAAGTTAAGTGGAACTCCAGCTCCTCACTCTGCACAAAGAGCTTGATAAAGCACTGACATTTCTCTTTTAAAAAAAAGAAAGAAAAAAAAAATCACATTTGGTAGTACACTAGAGCTTGTAATTTCTTGGGGTGCACCAGGAGGGGAAGATACCACAACTAATGCTATACACAACAGCCAATCCTTTAACAAGAAAAGCCTATAAGAGCACATTATGTCCATGTTCAATAAAGTTCACTAGTAGCTTCTTTAGTGCTTACTTTCATATTTGACACTTAGGCCTGGTTTACACTAAACTAGGCAAGTCAGCTTAAGGTACACAACTCCAGCTACGTAAAATACGTAGCTAGAGTTGGCTTGCCTTAAGCCGAGCCTTGGCAGCATCCACACTGCAGGAGGCCAACAGAAGCAAATGCTCCTGTCAACTTCCCTTACTCCTCACAAAAGGAAGAGTACTGGATGCTGGCAAAGGCTACCCTCAGCATTCAATTTACAGGTCTATACCAGACCCGCTAAATCGAATACAAGATTGACCTGGGAGTGTTGATCTTCCAGTAAGGAAAGATGTGCCCTTTGATACTATTGAGAATACATTAAAAATATGAGATACTGATTTGTATTTGTATTGAAGCTTCAGGGAGTAGCTGAGTTTATCCTGTACAGGATAAACTTAAAAAAAACAACCAATAGTCTGGTACACTTCAAAGACTAACAAAACACATAGATGGTATCATGAGCTTTTGTGGGCACAGCCCACTTCTTCAGATGACTCTGCAATGGGCTGTGCCCACAAAAGCTGGGTGGTGAGGCACAAAATACCATCTACATGTTTTGTTAGTCTTTAAAGTGCTACCAGACTATTGGTTGGGTTTGTATTGTATTTCATAACAGCAGCAGATGGCTAATTGCCACTATGTGAAACATTCCCATTTTTGTGTTTCATTTACTTGTTGTATTTTGTTGTAAACCTAGATTCTGAGCTTTCTGGGGCAGGGACCAGCTACTCATCTATATAGTGCCTAGCAAAATAGGCCCTGATTCTTGATTGGAGACATCAGATGCTACCATAATACAAATAAATAATCATCAAAATCCTATGAGTCAAATACTAAATCTTTATTCAGGCAAAATTCCCATTTGTATTAGGAGGCGCTTTGAGCACAGATGGCATAATTGGGCTTTGCAGGAACTCTACTGCAAGCTGTAATGTTTGGACCAGTGGTTTGTTTTTGTGACTTTTTTAAAATCTAGAAGAAAAGAGTGAGTAAAATTAGGAACCAAACTAAGAGTCAGATGTGGAACAAAAGCTACATTTTCCCCAGTTAAATTTTTCAATTAGTACCCCTTTTAAAATAAAAAATAAAAAGTGACCCCAATCTATATAAATAATGAATTGGTAAAAATAGTTATAAATCAGTATTGGCATCTCTGTAATATTAGTTCTGGCTTTTACATGGAGACCACCTTAACCCTCTTCCTCTCCCTCTCCCTCCTCTGCCCCCCCCCCCCCCCCAAAAAAGCCAAAAACATCTTGAGTTAAATGGTTCTTTCAACCCAGGCTGGCTCACTTGGCTGGGGGTGTTGGTTAGAGTGGTTCTGCTTTCTCCCCAGTTCAACTGGGCCAACATTCAGTGAGGATTCAGGCTAAGTCATTTGAGTGCCGGGTAGTCCTCCAGTGCCTTCCCATAACTACCTCCTGCCTCACCACCCAGAATGGCAAACAAGTTCTGCCATAAATCACCAGGAAAGAATCAAAGTAGCGCATCCTACTGCAGCACAAAGAACTATGGACCATGCACTATGCCCCCAAAAGTCCTAACACAGAAGGATGAACCGCACCAGCGAGGACAGCAAGTTGGGAACAGCTCTGCAGGGTGGTTGCTCACATCCATATTAGACTAATCTAGGTGCTGAGACCCAAGTCTGGATCACCCAGGCTAACAACACTCAAGACTTGTCAAATCACATTTACCAGGAAAACAAGTCTCTGATTTATGTTTACATTTGTTTTATCAAATACCTAGGTCTGGATCAATCTACTTTAGTTTCTGCTTTGGCCTTTATTCAGTCCCATGCAGATCAAAAATATGAAGATAGTTTAATATTTTGCCCTGTGTACGAGTATTTCATTTATATACACAGAATGCAGGACCAGTAGCATGTAGTCATATCATACACATTTTTATACTTCAATGTATTTGTTTCCCCAAGTACACATTACATTATGACTTCTCTTAAGCACTATATAATACCCACACACTAAGAGCCATATTCATTTTCTCCTTTTGCGCCCAGAGTTTTAAAGACCATTTTTTAAAATTAACTACAGGAGCACTCATCTCATTTTCACACCTCTCAAGCTTGTGCATATACCTAGTTCATGATGGAGCCATTTAAAGTCTTAATGCGGATATCAATAGTCACTCTCATATAGATGTTACGTCATCTCAATTTCATAACACCCCCCACTCCCATGTTGTCAACTTGTATCTGCCTATACAGTGAATGGATAGTATGAAAGCTAAGTGAAGCTGGGAATGCTATAATTGTGCTTGTAAAAGAAAATGTATTCTTTAAAGAAAGCGTCAATTATTATTAAAAACCAGGATATTAATATTCACAAGCCAATGTGTTTGTATCTTATTTAGCTCTTAACTTACTGAAACCACTGCCCAATCAAGAAATTCCACATGAGCAACTAATAAAAGTTTCATTTTAGCAGAAATGGTACTCTTAGACCTCCCAATGCAAACAAATCGGATATTCAGACTAAATCCACTTTGTAGTAGGACAGCTCAAACAGTAATTCCTGCAATTACAGCCTGATCCAAAGCCCATTGGAAATCTCTCCACACCCTTGCAGACCAGCTGGAAAAGAACCTGAGATTAAAATCACACCATAATGCACCAAATTCCAGGAAATGCACAGCCCAGGGAATGTAGCTACTATTCTAAATTATGAAATTATAAGACCATAAGCCATCTAGATACGTTTATGTACTAAAACATTATGCATAATGCAGCCAAGTATATAGCATTCTATTAACAGACCTGAATTTTTATTTTGTTAACAACGATTAGAGACAATGGGGTGAAATCCTGTTCATTGCACTCAATGGGAATTCTTCCATTGACTGCTAAGCGAGCAATACTGGGTCCCAATACAGCAATGATTAGGCCTTTCATTTTTTACATCCTCATATATTGTAATCAGTCTTATTTAATTTCTGACTGTGCTTAGAGCAATAAAGAGCACTTTTATGGCCCCTATAGCTCCTGCCAGATTTGTACCTTTTTTTTTTTTTTTTAAAAGACATGACTCCACGCTGTGCACTTAATTTAATTGTGAAGTTGTAAGTGCCAGCAATGTTTATGATTCATTTCTCTTGAGAATATGTAATCAGCAATTTTTCTTCTGAGTGGTAATTTTGAATAAAGGTTGTCAAAGTTGCTCAGAAAAGGGAACCTGGTTTCTGTTAAATGCAGAACACTTTAATTACTATCAGAATTACTACACAGATCAAATCGATTTTTGTGAAAGACCTTTAGAATACTATTTTTTTTTAATTCTCCTTTGTAGAGATGGTCAGGAATAATCTACCAGAATGGTTTTCCATTATGAAACAAACAGTTTCCATAAAGGCTAAATTTTTTGTGCGGAAAAATTGTTGTATGAAAATTTTTCAATTTTCTGTCAAGAAAATCAAAATGAAATATTTCATGAGTCAATTTGACCCTAATCAAAATATTTCATTATTTGAACTGTTTTGTCTCAAATTAATTCACCACAAATCTTTAAATTGCATTTCCCTCTCACCACATTACCTTGTGGGACTTGTAGTTTGGGCCTTGGAGGCCACTCTTCCAAGCTGCCTTGGGTTTAGCTGGCCTCAGGTCACTACGATGCTGCTGAGGTATCAATAGTCTATCTGGCAGAAGCAAACACAGCAACCATTTGTGGCTTTGGTCCTTGCCCCTATGGATTCTCTAGCTCACAACCCCACAAAAGGGCTATCCACAGTCTCCAATTAGCTCTAGCCCCTTCGGCGGGGTCAAGCAAAGAGCAGGCTTTACCTAGTTCTTCTGGGCATAAGCAGACAGATGACCAACACAATCTATGACAGTGGTGGGCAACCTGCGACCCTAGTGCTTCATGTGGCCCATTGGGGGTCTGTGTGTGGCCCATAAGACCTTCTGTTTACTGTTGCCCATGTGCAGGGTTGCCAGATTCTGCTGGTTTCCATCATGTCATTTTTTCCCCTACTGGTATTACTAAAGTGACATGCAGGTAAAGCAAAGGCAGATTAAGTGAGGTGCATGTTGATTGAACACAACATTGACCATAAGAGCTGCGTGTTCCCTCTGCATCCAGTCAAATAGTGTCTCTCAATCCTGGCTCCTGTTCTGGTTGCTTGGCACTGCTTAATCCACATGAACAGCCAGAAAAAACAATAGATCCCACCTTTTCCCTCTACATGCATAAGTCTTTAGATGGCAAAGGGTGCCTCACCTCCCCACCCATTACAAAAGGGGTGCTATCTGCAGACCGTCTCAAAGGGGATGGTGTGCAATCCCCACTCACGCACCCACCTCCCCAGTTCCCACCTCTCTAAGGGCTGGATTAGAGAAGCTTGTGCAAAGAGTCCATGAGCCTGAGGCCAGTATTGTTCAGGTGTGTATATAATTAGAATCCATATACACAACAGCAGCAGATTTCAAGGCAGGTCTAACAAGGAGTTGGGCAAGTAGGTTGCCAACCTTCCAGGATTGTCCCGGAATCTTTAATTGAAGATTGTGTCAGGTTATGAAACCTCCAGGAAGATGGCCAGCCAAAATTGACAGTCCACTGAGCTGTCAGTTTAAAATGAATCAAGCATACTCAGTACAAGGAGTCTTCTATAATGCAGGCCCACTAAGGGCTTGCATGCTCAGAGTCTGTAGGAACCATCTTGTTAGGTATCTACGTGAGTTGTGATTTTAACATTATATTCCTGGTCTCACTCTGGGTTCCTGAAGTACAGAGACTGCTGCAAACTCACAAGGAAGACACTCTCAACAGCTTGGCTGTACTAAAAAGTCTGACAGTAATGGTCTGTGACTTTTGCACCATGGTGTGGGAGAGTGAGAACATTATTATCTTATAGCCGTGTCTAATACCCTGAATCAATTCCAACTATTTATGAGGAAATATCTGGGGGGGGGGGGGGGGAAGAGGAGGAGATGCTGGGAAGCACAGGATTCAATTTTAAGCAACAAGCCAGTCTCAATATACATTATGGGTAGATTAGAGTATACTTTCAGATGTTCCATAGGAATGCCTAGTTGGATCAGTGGTAAGAATCGATGTGATTCTATTGTCAGCTTGGAACTAACATTTTTTTGGCACATAGGCATATTAACTCAAAGTTACTGGCTTGCCTTTCACATGTGCACTTCAGGCTATAAACACATCCACTTAAAACTTTTTCCCTTCCTGCTTGGTGTCCAATAAACTTTTGTCCAATGTATTGGACACCAAGCAGGAAGGGAAAAAGTCTCCCCCCACCCCACCCCCCCAATTAATCATAGCTTGTAATCAAGACAGGATTTACATATGCTGGTGTACCACAGTGTATGGTCCCATCTCTATCAATATTAGTATTCACATCACTTTATATTTCATCTTAAAGTGTTATTTCAATTATGTTTGCACTGATTAAGTTATACATATATTTGAGTGGCATTGCATCTCATTTTCTGCAACACCTCCAGATATTTAAATTACTAAATGTTTCTAAAGAATATTTATATTCAAGCCAGTTTTTGTATGCATTCCTCAAGTATATATATATGTGCATGAGATAGTGATCTATTACATTTACTGATGTCCTAAATATTATAGCACTTACTACAATCTTGATATAATAGAGCTCCAGTATTCAATAAGCATGATGTCTGCCACCTCCTATTTTATTTATTGTGTTATGAGAACTCAAGAGTTGAGAGTTGTTTTTACCATGTGCTTGATTCCTGAATCAATATTTATTAATTCCAACAAGTATTTCCCCACTGGGAAGGAATTTTCAGCAGCCTGATTAAGGCAGTGTTAAGTCTGATTTGCACATGGAAGTAGTACATTAGTGCCTTCACCTGGACCCCAATTATCTATCCCACTAATTCTTCCTGATACAGGGGCAAATGAAAGTGCAACTAGACAAATGATACCTTTACCAAATTAAAATAGTACATATTTTTAATGATGAGATGCCTATCAACTGCATTTTTACCTATCAATTGTGCAACTATAGCTATCTTTAGACGCAACAAGGACTGTAACAGTTAACATTGTTTTAACTGAGTAAAGAAAGATTTGCAAGTGAATTTTTGCATTTAGAAACTTTTACTAACTGCTTTCACAGTATTGCATTTCAGCTGGTAAGACTTTGTGAAGATCTTTGTTTTTTAGTTACTATTTAAAGATTAATCATAAATGCTTTAAACAGCTCTGCCAATGCATGGAACAGTTACTGCTGTAATACAAAATTATATTTAAGTCTTAATAGCAAACCAGAAGGGATCAAAGGTCATTTAGACCAAATTGCTAGATGAAGACAAGATTATTCCAAATCTTGCTTTTTAAACAGCGACATGTGCTTATAAAATCTGTTGTATACCCAGTGGCATGGGAATAATTTTTAGAGTGCCGGGGGGAGGGGGGGGGCGGTGCTGAACTGCATCCTCACCCTTACCTCTGTCCGCCTCCTCATCGCCACCTAGAGCTGGAGCCAGCAGTCAAGACCCCAGGCCCAAAAGCTGGGCAGGACCCCACAGGTGGGTTCAGCAGTGGAGCCAGTGGCCAATCATGCAGCCAAGAAAGACCCAGGGCCAGCAGCCAAACAGCCCCTGTGCACGGGGATGGCAGCTGAGCAGGATCCTGGGACAGAAACAAAGCCCCAAGAACATCAACTGGCCCAGCAGCTGGGACCCTGGTGTGATAGGGGCACAGGGCCAGCAGCTAGGAACCTGGGCAACAGGGACATGTGGCTGGGATGCTCCAAACCTGGGAGTGCTACAGCATCCCCTCAACCCTACTTCAGGCACTTATGTGACTATCAGTCTGGAAATATTACAGTCATTATTTTAGCTGTCACTTATTCTATCTACTGTCTGTATGTGAGTTGCTGAGGGTTTTATGTCCTCCTTTATGTAACCATATGACCCAACAGGCCAGATTCCTTTGTAGCCTTTTCTATCACATTCTGTTCTGTCGTGGTGGAAAGACAGGAGGGGAGTTGACATACTGTGACAAACCACCACATGATAGAAATTACAAGAGTGTCCACTGGGGAAATTTTCAGATTTCTACTGAAAACATATGATCAAATCAGGAAGGCTTGGAGTTACTACAGGGAATTCTCTCTCAGGTGTCTGATTGCCGGGTCTTGCCCACATGCTCAGGGTCTAACTGCTCACCATATTTGGGGTCAGGAAGGAATATTCTCCTGTCTCTTATACAAAGACTCTGGGAGGCTGAGTTGCCTTTGTCTGCAACACAGGGTATAGGTTACTTGCAGGTTCTAGGCACAGGTTGGATCTCCCTGGTCTGGCACCAGCAGGACCTGACTGGTCCCCATTGAGAGAATTTGATGGACTAGAGGAGGTTTCCTGCCACCAACTCCCAAGCCCATCACCTGCTGCTGGCAGCTGCCCCATCAGGCATCCTGCCTCGCCCTCCCCACCCCCAACCTGGCTGGGCTCTTTCCCCAGCTGCTGCCGACTTCCTGAGCAGCAGAGGCTCTGGCTCCTGCCACAGGGTTCCAGTCCGTAGCTGCAGGACTCCAGGCCTGATCCCATGCTCCAGGGAGCTGCTGCAGGGCTCTGACCCTGGGGTTGCTGCAGGGTTTCAGCCCTGACCCTGTGCTCCAGCAGGCTGCCGTGGGGCTCAATTCCAGTGCCCCAGACAAATGCTCTAGGAAGCTGCTGGGGGACTCCGGTCCCACACTACTGTGGAGCTCCAGCCACATCTCAAAGCTCCTGGGAACTGTCACAGGGCTAGAGCTCTGCAGCAACCCATGCTGCCAGGGGACTCTAGCCCAGCCACAGGCTGCTGTGGGTTCCTAGAGGCTGCCATGGGGCTCCAGGTCTGGTCTTGCACTGCCCCCAGACTGGCTGCTGACTGTTGCCCCACCTGTCTCTCCTGCCCTGAGTCTCCCGGCTCCCTGGTCCAGGAGCATCCATGGCCCTGCCGGACTACAGATGTTGTCAGACCACAGGATGCTGGTTTTTGGAGATACAACCTGTAGTATAAATGCAGGATTGTCTATAGTACTGAGAAATGGATGTTATGTGCTTGGTTTTCACTTGACTAATTTTTTGAAATCACAGTAGAGATTCCTTAGCCCAGTTGTAACAGCTACCCATGCCATAAGCCACAAAAATCTTGCAATTGTTTCAAATGTTGGTTATACAAAATGTCTGCTCTGCTGTGTTCTACCACATATGGCATTCAAAACTAGTCCAAACTGTAGCTATTTTGCTCATCTCAGAAAGGATGACATTTCATTAAATGATGCCAAATGAATTTTAATGAGTGTTTGAGTTTATTTGCACTAAAAATAATTTTCCTAATTTTCAAAAAGCTGATTTGAGAGAAAGGAGCAGATTGACATCAATTACACTTTTCATGCTAGAGAACCAGAATTTTCTGTGCCAGTGTTACCATTTTAATAGAACTGGAAACATACAGAATGTGCCCTATTTACTTATGTACTTGACTGCTGATGTTTGTACAGGGGATGTTAACTTTAGCAGGAATGTGAAAATCCATGCTTCTTTCACTATTAACCCAGTGGCCTTTCACTTTTAGATAAGTAGCTTAGATAAGTAGCTTCTTAAAATGTAAGCAATTTGCATTTTACTAGAGAATTGTCTTCAATTTGCTGTAGCATCAGGCTACTGAATTGACATTTACTAGTGCATTTTACTCAAATGCCACTTGAGAACCAAGTCAATGAGAGATCTCTGTTGCTTCCACCAATATGCAATTTATTTAAAGCAGATTTGGCATTAAAACTATTCAACAGTACTGATTTCACTGGAAAAAAAAATCTAACTTGCCTAGCTTTATTCAAAACTAGAGTCATTGTCCTTCAAAAATATTGTTATGTCTCGAACTTTTTCTATGAATCTGGACAAAGGTTTCAGTGTGAAATGCATCTCCCAATCTGGTTATTTATTGTGCCATTACTGCTCTGTTTGGTTTCTAACCACTCAGGAAGCACAGGAACTGTGATATTTGATTGGATGAATGGCCCATTGATTCCAGTATGGAATAAAATGAATGCATTAGTCTTCAGTGCAGATGATGTGAGGGAGATGGCTTAGATGCGGCAATGTTTTATAGGTGACATCTGAGGAACTGCCCCAGTTTGAGGGGGTCAATAGAGAAGACTTTGGAATCAAACAAATTGAACAGGAATAAGTCAATAGGACCAGATGGTATTTACCCAAGAGTTTTGAAGAAACGCAAATATGAAATTGCAGAATTGTGATATGTAACCTCTTAAGTTGCTTCTGTACCAGCTGACTGAAGGATTGTTAATATGACAATGACTTTTTAAAAGGACTCCAGAGACAATCCTGGCAATTATACAATATTGGGAATCATTAGAAAAGGGATAGACAATAAGACATAATATTCCAATGCCACAAGCTCACTCCATGGTATAGCTACACCTTAAATATTGCGTGCTGTTCTGATTGCCTCATCTCAAAGCAGTATTATTTCCAATTCTAATGCAGAGAAGAACCAAAGGAAAGATTGTGGATGAAAAAAGCCTGGAATGTTCAGCTTAGAAAAGAGATAATGGGGAGGGGGCGGGGCGGGGCGGGAGGGAATATGATAGAGGTCTACAAAATCATGAATGGTCTAGAAAAGGTAAATAAGGAAATGTTATTTACCCCTTCACGTAACAATAACCACAGATCACCTAATGAAATTCATAGGCAACAGGTTTAAAACAGAAGAGAATAGTTCTTCACACAGTTCCCAGTAACCTGTGGAACTCATCACTGGGGAGTCTGTGGAGGTCAAAAGTATAAATGGGTTAAAAAAACATAGCTAAGTTAATGGAGGACAGGTCTGTCAATGGCTATTAGCCAAGGTGGCTAAACCTCTGACTGTCAAGTGATTCAGCCCCTAGCATTTGACAATTGCCTGTACTGTTCATTCCCTCTGAAGCACTGGGCAGTAACCGCTGTCAGAAGACAGGATACTGGGCTGGCAGGACCATTGGTCTGACCTAGTATGACCATTTATGTTTTTTCCTAGCATCTACAATACCCAGGGCCATTACATTACAGAGGAAAGTACTTTTTTTTTTTTGGTAGACTGCTATGGGATAACCTACTACCAGGATAAAGTTTCCTCCTAGCCCTAATATTCATCATTTGGTACAATGGATTCTAGTCATACCATAAATGGTAGGCAGGTTCGCCAACTGGGGGAAGGGGGTGAAGAGGGAAGACCGAGGAAGGGATAAAGGGGACATTTGCCCCGGGGTCTGGCAATTCAAGGGATCTGGGGCAGCGGTGGCAGCCAGAACTCCAGGCCCTTTAAATCACCATTAGAGCATTGATCTGCACAGCTGTAAGGGATGTGGGGGGGGCACACCAATGCCATGCTCTAGGCAGTGCTGAGGGCTGCTGCCCCACATCTGCCTCTTTTGTGCTAGGCCCTGCCCCTTCCAGGAGTGCAGAGCTGGCCTCTCCTACCTTGTCCAGGGGACTGCAGAGGCTGTTAGTGCCCCTGGTTGCAGGACACAGGTACATAGCATAATTCTCTAACCTGAGCCTACCAACATTGTAAGCCAAAACATTAACACCTTAAAAAAAACCTGATTAACTCTAAGGTTCTACTGTGTGTATTTTGGCTCAGATTAAAAAAAAAAATTGTGTGTTGGGGGGGCGGGGGGAGGAGAAGAGGGGAAGACTGGGAGTTGAACACACCAGGAACACAACTAATTTGGAAATGGAAATACACAATCAGGCAGCAGCAGAGACCTGCCTCCCTACCAAGAGTCAACACAGTTCAATACTGTGTTAAGCTACTAAAAATAAAGGACAAGTTTAAATAAAAAGATTTGACAAGGAAAGGAAAGTATTTCTCTGCTTGTTTCAATGCAGCATTTTTCTTCCACACAGTAAAGTTTCAAAGCTATATTCGGTCATTATTCAGTTGGAAACTTTTGAAAGAACAATCATAATGTTTTGTTCAGAGATATGAACACTTCATAATTATGAACAGCCTCCATTCCAGAGGTGTTTGTAATGGAGGTTCTACAGTAATTTATAAAAATCTAAAACCTTTTTAAAATGTAAACCCTTCAACAAGAGTTTTTACCCCCAAAAATGTAGAAGTTCCAGACACTCCATGAACTTCACTAGGGACTTGGCTATTGTAATTGATTTTGTGAAAGACTCTCAGATTTGATGGTGGTAGATGGCAAGTAAAACCTTAAGACAGATAAAAGTCACAAGGCCATTAGGGACTAGGAGAACAAATTATTCAATACTATTAGAAACTCACTATCATTACTTTTTAATCCATACCAAACATATTTCCAGAGCAATTGTCAGAGACAAACCACTGAATTTTAATATACAGTGACTTTCTCGTAGATGCCAACTTATTGATGGAGGAATACCCAGTAATTACTTGTTCTGTATTTGTTTCCACATTGCTCAAATATTTATCTTGCTAATCCCTTATATGAAACCATTTCAAAGAAGCAAAAACTCTTGCCTCAACTGAATATATCAGACTGTACTCGGCACAAAAATAATAAGATGACATCACAACAATTTAACTGTTAGTGAGTTAGAAATTTACCAGCAGGAAGGTGACTGACCTTGGTACATTTAGAAGCTTATATAAAAATACAGACAGCTCAATTATATGGAGTATACTAGTTCTTTTTTACTGTACTATATTAAAATAATTTGACTACGAGTAGCCAGTATGTAAAAAGGGGGATGGGATTTCTAACATCTTTTTCCAAATAGGCAGTTACCTTTTGAAACAGATTAAAAACCATCTACATATGGTACTCTGCTGTTCTAATTCATTATCAGAAGCTCTTACAAATAAAAGTTAAACAGCTTTATTTCTTCATGTCTAGTCAGAGATCTGGGGATACTGTCAGAACAAGGTTAGAACTGCACCTAGAAGAGGAATGAAAGCACGAAAGCTTTGGAAATTAATCAAACACCCTTGAGCTTGAAGTCATATTGTCCCATGGAAGCTGTTCTGATTAGAAAGCAGGTAGTCGTTAAATTCTCACTTCAAACACTTCAGTAAAACAAAACAAGTCTAGCCATATGGTTTGATAGCATTTCACTGGTACTATGGAAAGCTTTACACCACCAAGAAATTCTAGTTTGGGTGCTGTGTCACTTGCTACTTAAAGTGTAATGCTCACTGGACCCTATTTTTAAGGTAATTATGATTCCAGAATGGTGAAGAGGAGGGAGGAGATGTTCTGTACCCTAAACTCAAGTTCTTCAAAGTCTCCATTTCTTAATAGGGAACCTGTCATTGACATTGCCTGTTAATATTTGTCAATACTCTGAGGGCACATCTGCACTGCAGGGCAAGAGTCAAATTAAGGTAAGCAACTTGAGCTGTGTCAATTATGTAGCTGAAGTCAAAATAGCTTAATTCGGCTTTTGGCACGGTCTACACAACAGGAAGTTGAAGGAAGAGCACTCTTCCTTCATCTTCTCTTACTTCTCATGAAATGAGGGTTACCAAAGTCAGAGTAAGAAGTCCTCCATCTCGAAATTGTGTAAATGCTCACTTTGTTATTTCGAAATAACACTGCAGTGTAGACGTGCCTTGAGTTGAATCATTTGCCTTACCCAAATTGTGTAAAGTTTAAGAGCTACAGAATAACTCATTTGATGTCATCTTCATTGGGAAGTTTGCTTACATGGGAAATCTAGAGATTAACCTTTGTGAAATGATGCAAAGCTAGACTGCTGCAGAGAGTTTGCAGAAACCTGATTTACTAGAAGAGGAAAATGGCCCTGGCTCCCAAACCACAAATAAATAAATTTGTGGTTTGGGAGCCAGTGCCATTATACATATATTCATCCCTCTCAATGTTATTTATAATGTTCCATTTTCTAGTTACAAGAACACATACCAGGCACGGTTATATTTTTGTAATGTGATTAATTGCATGTTATTAGCAAACATGGATCCACACTTTGTAATGGGCTATGTTCAATTCATTTAATTAAAATGAGACATCAAATGGTTATGCTCAATTGCTTTTTATTAACCGGAGATTAGACATCTAGGATTAATCAGCACAAGCACAGAAAGGAAAAGTTAATATCGCTCTAGACACCCTTCCAGGGAATTTAGGTTACATCAGGTTACCTAATGATTCTTAGGTAATCATTTCATAGGTTTTTAAATCATACATGTTTACTTCATTCTATAATTTGCAGTGAGCTACACTCCCATCACCAGCAATAATCAGATCTCACACTTGATATCAATCTAGATAGTTTATATGTCCCAATATACTTCAAATTTCCAAAGTACAAAAGGTCAGTATTGGCCTATTCAGAAACAGAGACAATACTGGGTAGCAAGAAACACTTATCAACCAAACATTTAATTTTGCCTTTTGCAGGTAATCAATATGACATTATCTTTTATGTATTATCCAATCATATTAAAGTTATGCTCCTATAAATAAAGTCATGTTCTTTGGTGGAATTCCATTATATGCCCTTTCATGTGTTTCCATTATATTTTCATTTGCCAAGCACAAACACTGTTGTCAACTTCAGAAATAGGCTATGAAGTGTGTCATGATATTCGAGAGATACTGCTTTTAGAGCAAAAATATAATATATAAATAATTCTGTATCATCTTTCAGCTTTACTTTGCAGCAACACTATTTGCAAACTTTGGTCAATAAGCCTACAGTCAAACATGCCTTCTTGGTTCCCATGAGTGATGCTGGGTACTTTAGTTCCATGTGGAAACAGTACCCATTAACTGTCATTATTCAGAGATGCCACTATTGAAAAGTTTCTGGTGTTGGAACTCTTCCTATGTGCAGGGATTACACCTAACGTACTGTGAGGTTTACCAGAACACATTTAAATTGAAAAGCCATAATCTCACAGCAATCTGACAGGATTTTATAATAATTATGACATTCATCATCATTTTAAATTAAACAGAGTCTGCTAAATAAATAGTTCTACAAGACAAATGGTTCAAGACAGAAGATCAATGCTAAAGAAATTACTTGAATTAATTCATGCTTTATAACTGTCAGATTTTTATTTTAATTTATCAAACAAAAACTATCATGGAGAGGCATAAATAGAAATTGTTCCAAAAATATGGTTCTCAACCTTTTCAGAACCATGAACCCATGTTAAAATGGAAAGAAGTTTCCTTTCCCATCTACACAAAGATAGGGAGGATAGACTGATTAGAGCTCAACAAAATGTATTGGCTTAATAGTTTATTCACTGCCCAGGTGAGTTTCATTCTCAGTCACTCTCATGGTGCCTTCATTCCCCACCAGTGCAGCTTAAGGCTAACTGGCCTCTCACACCATTACCCCCATCCATGTTGGTCTGGGGTAAACCACAAGCCCCCCAAAATTTTGGGGATGGATTCAAAGCAACTTAGACACCATTCAGAAAAACGCTGACCAATAGAGGAGATGGTGGTATCCCCCATGGTAAGACTGCTCAGATGGGATGTGTGAAACCCAAATTCAAGTTCTTCTACATCAGACTATAACCATAAGACTAGAGAGTATTAGTAGAGGGAAGAGAGAATGCCTCTTCAGGTGGCAGTTTTGTGAATGACATTTCCAAAATGTCCTTTGCTTGTCTTAAAAGTAATTTAAAATGCCCCAAATCTAAACAAACCATTATGTTCATCCAGAAGTTTTTTTCAGCTGTTTCCTTGGCAAAACAAAAAATAATGTTTTAGGTCAGTCTCAAGGAAGAATCGTTGATGTTTTGGTTTGGCAAGTGAATCAAAAAAATTGATTAACAACGGAGCTCTAGTCAAAATACCCAACTCCCTATGACTCCCATCAAACTTAGAACTCACAAGCAAAACATATCCCACATCCTAAAGGAGATATTGGTCAATCATCATAAATCAGAGAGAGAATGACAAATCCACTAAGACCCTGCTCCATATGAAACAAAACATCCTTTTATGCTCAGCATCCTGGGTTTTAATCACCTTTGTACATGGATTGTTACTGAGTGTAATAATAGAGTCAGCTGGAGTTCAATGTACCCATCAAGTTATTTTCATTCCTATTGAGGCATGGCTAACATGTATGCATGATAAGAAATGGATGTTTTTAACTTCATCAACTAAATGATCATTGAAATATTGAGCCCTTACCCTCTAATGAGAATTTGTTGACCACCGGCAGACTAAGTCACAGTTTTATTATCTCAAATGCAATTCAATTAAGCTTTAATATGCATACAAGTTGGAATGAATGCTATTCATGGAGTTATGAAGCACAGCGTACGCTTGACATCTATATCTTGGCAACCAAAGGGCTTATTAAATAAAATAAATCTGGGAGTTTCAGCTTCTCATGCATAAGTGCAGACAGAATCATTCATCTTGTATTCTCAGAAAGGTTGGTGTCTTAATTTTTTTAATACTTCCAGAAGGTAACAATTCTTGGCAGTCAGAATGCTATCTAGGCATAACAGACAGCTGCCCTTCAGAGTACTACAGCCCCAACAGCCTTGCTCAAACCCATTGCAGTCAGCAGTAATTTTTCCAGTGACTTTGAGGGATTTTGGATTAAGTTCTGACAGAGCAAATGGAACTACAAATCACCACATTTAATTTCAGTGCTCATTCAATAGGATTGGGACCAAAGTTTATAGCATGCAGTTTTTCTGATCTTAAAAAAATTCACTTTCTACATTCTTTATTTAAAACTTTGATACTCTCAGTCTAATGAGATTTAATTCAAGTGGCATTATTGAGCCTACCATAGAGATAAAACTAGCAAAGATGTTTATCCAAAGAAAATAATCAACATGATTAAATTGACTGCTTTAACCACTTTTCAGCCTTCTTCTGCCATCTTTACCAAGAAAAAGCATAGGCTGGCAAAATTAGAAACCCTCTATCTTGACATTCTAATTATTTCTGCTCCACCGCCCCATCTATACCTGCCTGGCTGCACTTTTTTGCTCCTCAACAATTTAGTTATATTTCACAATGTTCATTTTCTGCTCCATTTTTCCACACTTTCATTCACTGGGTTTTTCTTCCCTCTGCCCTCTCATGTGATCACAGTAATTCTTAAAGAAATATGAACCCAAGGTGGAGTTTAAGTTGAACTTTTGAACCCTCTCTATTGGACTGGGTGGAAAACAAGGAAAAACAAGTTTGTCCTTCCCTATTCCAGGCTTTTTTTTAAATCAAGTTTGATGCAGTCCCCTTTAAAGGGAGCTGGGTGTGGAATGGGGCAAGGGTACCCATTAGAGAAGGAAGGGTATGCTGAAGCACCCTGCTTTCTACCAATGCTGTTCCCCTTCCAGTCACTGTTGGGGAACAAGAGGCAAGCTCACAGAGTGGGTCACTCACTCCTCTGGCCCCTCCCCACACCAGCCAGGAGGGAGAGGGATACAGGGCCACTGAGCTTCCCCTTGCTCCCTGCCAGTGATGGAAAGGGGAACAGAAAGCCACAAGCAGCATCAGTAGAAATGGAAGGGTTCAAAACCCCTGCCCTGCCTAAAGGGCATCTGAGGGGACTTGGGTATGGGGTAGTCCCCGGACCCACCAGCCCTTTTCATCTGTCTGCTGCTTAGCACAGCAGTCTGCAGGAGTGCCTCTAGAGCCCAGCAGGGAGTGCACCCTACCTCCTCCTGCAGCCGAGCGCCCCAGTCGGCTCTTATTAGAGGGGCACACTAAGGCACACTGCCTTACTTTCACTTCTGCCTGCCCCTTTCTCAAAGGTCTCTTCTTCTTTCCAGGACTTCTGTGTGAAATATGAAGGTCCTCTCCTATTACTCCCTCTGTCACAGATCCCCATCTCTTCCTAATACAAGACAGGACCCAGAAAGTGATCTGGGCTTCATTAGATACTCCTCCACTGTCCCAAAGAAAGGGCTAAGGAGGGAAGACTATTTACGCTGGTCCCCCAGCTTTCAGTCACTGCCAATTCCAATGGAGAAGGCTTTTGGGACAAATAGGTCTCCACCTTGCTATACCTTTTGATCTCAAGCCTTGCGCAGTGATCTGCGAAGTGAAAGATGCTCTCCTGACTTCCTCCATCTTCTATTGCTCCATGGTTGTGTGGAGAGGTCCCAGGAAAAAAGAAACCCTCCTGCCCTCAAGCTCAGAATCTGTAGGAGGACACTTGCCATTTGTAAGCACCACTCTTGCAGGACTGTGGGACCTGCACAAATGAGAGCCTCCTACAGAATGGTGCATAAGTGTGATCATGTTATGCTGATGTGATCTCATCAATTGTAGCTATAGAAGGCACAACACTTCCAAACAGAACTATGGTTTTCAAGTTGACCATATGCTCTTCATAAGTATATATAAGAGGTCCAGGTAGATTAAGAGTGAAAACACCACATTGAAGTATTTATGGTGCCTTTTATTTCTTAAAAAAATTACAGTCCAAGTTAGGATTTGGTAGTCTGACAGGCATAAGGCCATCTCTCAGGATAGAGAAAATT
This sequence comes from Rafetus swinhoei, assembly GCA_019425775.1. NCBI lineage: Eukaryota > Metazoa > Chordata > Testudines > Trionychidae > Rafetus > Rafetus swinhoei. The sequence continues at coordinate 48,835,574 of CM033449.1, forward strand.
CTCCTCTGGCAATCTGTTTGGCAAAGTCTCTATAATTTTGCTACACAGTTATGGCAGTGAGAAAAATGACCAGATACTGGGTATGTGCGGGGAGGGAAACTTTACCAGTGTACATGCTGCCGCTGGAGTTAAGAGCCCCAGTAAGTACAAAATTCTAAGGGGGTTCTACTTTAAAAACTAACAACCATTAAAAAAAAAAAAAAAAAAAAAAAAAAAGCAGATTGAGAGGTGGGGAGGGAATCAGATGGTTTTCAGAAGCCTTTTGAAATAATTTTCTTTCCACATCAAGCTGAGTAGAAGACATGCAGATACTATGGCCTGGGCTACACAAGAAAAAAGGACACGCTCCAAAATGACAGTTAACTAGGTCAAGAGAAAAATTCAGTACTGGGAAAATTGGTTGAAACTACAGTAAAATCACAGATTTGTCAGACACATAAATAAACTTGATTTGTTAGGGAAAAATCATATTGATTTTTGAAGAGGAAAATCAGGTCTTACTAGTCTACTAGAATTCTTTGAGGAGGGTCAACAAGCATGTGGACATGGGGGAATCCAGTGACCTTAGATTTCTAGAAAGCCTTTGACAAGGTCCCTCACCAAAAGCTCTTAAGCAAAATGAGCTGACATGGACTAGGACAGAAGGTCCTCTCATGAGCCTCTGTAGCATTTTAAATATAGACAAGCCCTTTGTTTTCAGGCCCAGAAAAATGCACCAGTCTCAGGACCAAAGTCATTCTTACATATCCATGTAACAGGCTGCAACTCACTGCTGCTGTGCCTCCTGCTGGATAGTCAGGGAATCAGGTCTTCAGCTCTGGAGTACTACTGTTCCCTTTTATTCTCTACCACTTTGCATTAGGACCCTGATCCCTCCCAGACTGCAGTGTCCTCCCCTCTGGGTACTGCCCTGCTATAGTGCCCCCACACTCTGGGGTCCTCTCTCCCAGGGAACCCCAAAGCCCTTACACCCACCTTATTTCAGTGACCCACCACCAGTCATCATTTAAACTCTTACCTCAGGGGCAAACTGCAGCGTGAAATGGCCACTCATCTGCAAGGGGTATAGACCTGCTGCCTTGCCCTGCTCTGGCTGCATCCCTGGTACCCTCAGGCCTTACTTCAGGCCCTGTAGCCTGGGAGCTTACCTGGCCAGAGCTTCCCAGATCTGCCTGCCTTTCTCCAGCCCTGCTCTGTATTAAGAAGCCTCTAGCTTAGGTTCCTCCTGCTCCACAGCTAGAGCAAGAATAAAAGAGACTTTCCACCCCTCCAGGAACCCTCATTTATACAGCCCTCAGCTGGACCCTAATTGGCTGCTATCTGCTACAGGCCTTCCCAGGGCTGGATTTAACCCTTTTTAGGACCAGCAAGCTCTCTTGGGTTGTTGTAGAGTGGCATGTGAGAGAATACATCAACAAAAGCTCAGCAATAGTCCCAGCTTGGCTATTGGCTGAGATCAGGCAAAAGCCGCTCTCTTCAGTTTGAGAATAAACCTTAAACAATATGTATCACATGATTTATGGATTATAGTCCCTTAATGTTATTCCCTACTGCATGACTGCCAAATATTCTATTTCAGTAGCTTTCAACCTTTCCAGGTTACTGTATCTCTTTAGGAGTCTAATTTATTTTGCGTACCCCAACTTAATCTCATTTCAAACCCCAAGTTAACCTCATTATAAAATCAGCCATAAAAATACAATAGTCACACAATGCTCTTACTGAAAAATTGCTTACTTTCTCATTTTACCATATAAAAGAAATCAATGTGAATATAAATATTGTATCAGAGGGGTAGCCGTGTTAGTCTGAATCTACAAAAGCGGCGAGGAGTCCTGTGGCACCTTATAGACTAACTGAAGTATTGGAGCATAAGCTTTCGTGGGCAAAGACCCACTTCGTCAGATGCATGATAAATATTGTAGTTACATTTCAGTATACAGTATATACAGCAGTGCAAACAAACCATTGTCTATTCATTGTCTATATGACATTTTAGTTTGTACTGACTTGGCTAGTGCTTTTTATATATCCTGTAGTACAGTGGTTCCCAAACTTTTCAGCATCACGCCCCCTTTTTGATTTTTGAGAAACCCTCATGCCTCCCCACCTCTTCTTTACTATCATCCAAGCCCCCTTTTAACAAAAAATTCAATTCATAATTTAAAATTAAAAATAAACACAAAAACTTGGTATAAAAAATTTATTTAAAATTAAAAATAAGCACAAATAGTTTTTCTTGGTGCAAAAATTTAATAAAAATGTAATTTAACATAAGAAATAGCAGAAACAAAACAAATTTAATGTGAAGGATGATGCTGCATTTTCTTCACAAGTTGGCAAATCCTAGGTTTGAAATGAGGAATGAGGGATTTGGGTGTGGGAAGGGGTGAAAGGTGCAAGCTCTGAGAGGGAATTTGAGTGCAGGAGGAGGTGGAGAATAGGCAGCTGACTGAGGAAGGGGGCTCCAGCCTGGAGAGTGTTGGGATCAGATGGAGAGTTGGGGTACTGAGCAAGCCACATGCTTGTGGATGTGAGGGTGCAGGAGTTCAGGTTGGGATGTGTGAGGGGCTCAGAGCAGGGGGGCTGGGAGTATGATGGGCTCAGGACACAGATATGCAGTGTGTGGATTGTGCAGTAGTGTTGTGGCAGAGGACTGGGGATGTGAGAGGCTTAGGACAGGGGGTTAAGGTGTATGATGGGCTCACGGTTGGGGTGGGGGGGGGGGATGCAGGGGTGTTGTGATTTTGCGGCCAGATGGGGGCTTGGCCCTGTTGGCCAGGCTTCATTTTTTAATACAATATGTCCAACACAAATGTTTCAGCATTGTCTTTATTTATGAGAGGGGCGGGGAACCTGTTTGGGTCAGAGGTCACTGACCCACAGAAAAATCAGTCAGGGACCACACAAGTGAGATGCAAAAACACAACTCCTCCGAGCCCCACCCCCCCACCGTCACTGATGTGGCCCCAACTGAGACATCTCCCTCCCCTGGCACCCCAGCCACATTGGGGGAGGGTAGGTAGGATTGAGGTTCAAGGCCTCAGGAAAGATTAACTCTTCTGGGGTTCCAGGGTTAGTGGAATTTGTGGGTCCCTCTACACTCTGAGATGGGGCCAAAAATGAGGGATCCAGTGTGTGGGACAGGGCTGCCAGTAAGTGGGATAGGGATGGAGTGCAGAATCTGGGTGGAAAATAGGGTACAGGAGCAAGCTGGGGGTAGGTGTCTGGCCAGGAGGGAGGGGGCAGGAGCAGGATGCTGGTGGGTGTCTGGCCCCGAGGCAGAGGCAGGGTGCTGGATGGGGTCTGGCCAGGGGGCAGGTGGGGCCCTGGGCAGGGTGCAGCTGGCGTGGTCCCAGGACTCCTACACCGCCACCCCTCTACCCATGCAGGCAGGAAACAGGGGAAAAGAAGTACCCGGCAGTATGACAGACCCAGCATTTCAGGAAACACACCGGCTGTTTGGGGCAGGGGAAGAGCAGCCCGCGTACTTTCTGAGATGCCGGCTTTGGCGTGCAGCTGCAGGACTTCCCCCTCACGCTGCAGAAAGCTGGTGTTACCTCTATTATTGCAGGAGGCAGTGCCAGTGCAGGCTCTTTCTTCGGGTAGAGAGAATGACGGGAGGGCTGGGTCGCCTTGCGCCCCCCCTTGGAATTTCTTCACGCCCCACCAGGGGTCACACACCCCAGTTTGGGAACCTATGCTGTAGTAAAACTAGGCAAATATCTAGATGAGTTGATGTACCCCCCTGAAGACCTTCATGTACCCCCCAGGAGTACCCGTACCCTGGTTAAGAACCACTGCTTTATTTGTTATGGCAGGAGATGCTGAGGTCTATTGCAGTTTTCAGTAACTGGAAGGATATTTCAGTTCATCAGCTGTAAATAAAAGGAAACTCAACATTAACATATACAGTTCAAGAGTCACAGATGTGACTACTGAATGGAGATTTATATTTGCTACAAAGTTTCAGTGAGCTTTAAACATTTGAGTGTGCTATTAATATTCAATTAATTATTGAACTTAAATGATCAAAATTCAAATTATGGATATATGACCTATTATGCAAAATACACAACTACTAAAAGACACTTTCTTTTTTGATTCCAGGACTATACACTCACAATGTATTTCCAGCAGTCCTGGAGAGACAAAAGGCTGTCTTACTCTGGAATACCTTTGAACCTAACTTTGGACAACAGAGTAGCTGACCAGCTCTGGGTGCCAGACACATACTTCCAAAATGACAAAAAGTCATTTGTTCATGGGGTTACAGTGAAAAATCGAATGATTAGACTACATCCTGATGGAACAGTCCTTTATGGCCTACGGTATGTGGTATTTTACCTTATGTTTCATGTTTTTTGGAATAATTATATACATGCATGTGGTAGTAGCTATACAGCATGAACCATTGAACATTAAAACTGGAAGGGACCTTGAGAGATCATCAAGTCCAGTCCCCTGCCCTCATTGCTGGGCCAAACACCATCTGTCTAACCTGCTCTTAAATATCTCCAGTGATGGAGAACCACAAAACTTAGATTCCACAACCTCCCTAGGCAATTTATTCCAGTGTTTAACCACCCTGAAAGGACCTTTTTTCCTAATGTCCAACCTAAACCTCTTTTGCTGCAGTGTAAGCCCATTGCAGTTTAAGCCCATAAAAGCCCTGGTCTACACTAGGGAGTTATTTTGAATTAACACCCTTTATTTCAAAATAATAAGTGGAGCATCCACACTATCAAGCCCATTATTTCGAAATAATGGGCTGGTTATTTCAAAATCTGTACTCCAGCTTTCCTTGGGGGAATAAGCTTATTTTGAAATAATTATTTCAGGAGCTATTTCAAATTCAGTTATTTCAAAATAATTTCCTAGTGTAGACATGCCCAAAGAGAATATGCAGGGTCATCTCAAAGAACTCCAGGTCAAAGCATGTAAACTTCATTTTTAATTTGAGCATTTCTATGTAGTCCCTCTTATGGGTAAGTTTGTTAAGCAGTGCTAGAAACTCAGGAGGTAGGAAGAGTGATAATTAAATAACAATCGAACTGCAGCTCTACCAAATGGAACATTCACTCTAGACACCAAATCCAAAGCATAATGCTTAGTAAATGTAGCCACTAGCTTCCAAGCAGCCTTACAGATTTCCTCAACAAAACACGTTGGCTGAGAACAACTAACCACAGCCAGCAAGAACTGTAAATGGTAATACTGGTGGACACGCAGGTAAATAAAGTGTCTGTCCACCTGCCAAGAGCTAACATTGGTGAACTGCATCAGTCACATGGGTCGCTTATTGCCTACACCTGGCCCAGATTGTCAGGTGGAGAAACTGGAGATCCAGATGAAGAATTCTTCCATGCTGCTGTGACATCAGGTCCAGACACAAGGGGAACGGTTCATAGATGCCTTCTGACAACTGAAATGAGTTCCAGGATAATCCTACTGGAATGTGACTTGCTTTATGCTTATTCGACTCCTGTTTGCATGTTGGGTATTTTTTTCCTGTGCTCCTTTAGGACTTATAGTGTGTAGCTTCTTGTTATGTAACTGGCTCTGTGAGTCCACTGTCCCTCCCCACCCCTGGTCCCAACCATCAGAATGAAAGCTTAGGGGTGATTTGGCTGCAGTCCAGCTAGTGTGTGATTGTGCATCCTCTGGCTATGTGAGTAGGCAGCATGTGCACATGACTGTGTGAGACTTTACCTGCATGTGTCTATAGAACTTTAAAGTTCCAGTTCCTTCATTTCATTCAGTTTCCGAGTCTCAGCACCCCACCAGACAGGACAGCTCCGGTGGAGGGGGAGTCAGAGCAGGGAGTCCTTTTGTTCTCCCTGTTCCTTGTTAAAAAGGATTAAAATTCTGGGAGTGGGAGGAAAAGCCCTGAACCCAGTAGGAGACTCACAATGGGGATAGGGGCAGGAGAAGATCTAACCCTGACAGAAGATGTGTGCCTGAAGCCCCCAGCTCTGGAGCCCCAGCCAGTGAGAGAAGATAAATGCAGGGCTGAACCCAGCCCAAGTGCTGGCCTGAGGTCCCCCTTCCCCCACCCATCCTCCAATGTGTTCGCGGTTCTTTTACCTGTAGGTTTAAGGACTGCGTCAAACACTTTTCACTGTATTTATTCTCATGTCTTGGAAGTTCATATTTATTTCTGGGAAAAATGTTTACACAGAGATGAAGAATGATCTAGTCTGGTCCTGGGGGGTACATAACAGTAGGACCATTGCATTCAATTCTCTGCCCAAGTCTTCCTGACTTCTACAGCTGGAGTGTGCTGTAGAGCCAGGATAGGACTGCCTACAATGGCACAATGGAGTGCCCTTAGCAGAGGAATTCCCTGGCTGCTGGTGGGCTACTTCAGGGAAGGGAAGAACAGTGCCACATTGGTTAAATCTCTCTGGGCCTCAATTTTCTATCTGTAAAATGGGGATAGCAATCCCTTTTGTCTTATCTGTTTAGATAGTTGTTCTCCTGCCCTATGGACGCTACAATCTCCTTCTGCGGCATGGATTGATGGCTGCCAGGCAGATGCACCAGAAGCAACTGGATAGAATTCAGGGTCATGCGAGTGGGTCTGCAAAATGTACCCCTGGGGATCCAGTCACATAGATTGGGGTTTTTTTTAAGGGTTTAGCTTGGTTTTGGCCATGTGTTGAAATGGTATTAGCTTTATTTTAGCTCATTGTGAAAACTGGGTTGCTCTTTTATCAACTGTCCTTTGTCCTATCTTATCTTCACCATCCGAATTAGTAGAAAGAGCAAAACCCATATAGGAGGGGGGTTTTTCTCGAATGCATTAGGAAAGCATCTAAGATGGACTGACTCTCCTTTCTCAGTCTTGTTCAAAAACAAAAACAACGCCTTTTGCTGAACCTGTGTGTAAACAGATCCACAACAGGCTGGCCCCAACAGGAAAGGATCTCTTACATCACTGGGTATCTGAGAATTGTTTCTGCTTAGCTGTTCTGCCACACACTCTCTGCTAAATGCAGAGTACCAGATAATATTGCTACTGTGGAAAAAATATCACATGGTATTACCTACTGCTCATACCCATTACTCTTTCACCATTATAAATCGAGAGCCAGCTCCTTATAGTGAAGTACTTGGTTTTGGATTATGCTACAGTGTGTGGACATGTGAACCAGTTCCAATAACCAAAGGAAAATAGGCTCAAACCTCTGACCACACAGCCTCAGACCCAAACTTCTTGGTATTTCCTGGGAGCAAGTATACCCAAATACTACTAGATATTCCATCTGCCCCTGCCACAGGAAGGGAAGTACCAGCAATATCTTTATTCTGATTTTCAAGATTTACAGAGCAAGATGTTTGGATAAATGTATTTGAAGTGAACCTCCAAATATGTTTAGAGCTGTTACAGCTGCAATTTTCATGGCTAAACAATAACAGAATTTTGTCCAGTGTACAGAATCATAGCATACTAGAACTGGAAGTGTCCTTGAGAGATCATCAAGTCCAGTCCCCTGCCCTCACAGCAAGACCAAGTACTGCCTAGATAATCCCTGATAAATGCCTATCCAACCTGCTCTTAAATATCTCCAGTGATGGAAATTCCACAACCTCCCTAGGCGATTTATTCCAGTGTTTAATCACCCTGACAGTTAGGAAGTTTTTCCTAATGTCCAACCTAAACCTCGCTTGCTGCAATTTAAACCCACTGCAAGAATTAACACACTGTACATACCTCAGAAGGGTCAGCTTCCATTTAAAAGTTCGCTTTCATTTCAGAAGTACAAGACAATTACCACTGAAACTGCATGATCACATTCTAGGAATGTTTTCTTAGGTCCAGATCTAACTTCCGTTGATATCAGTAAGAATCTTACAGTTGATGTCAATACAATTGGATTTAGCACAGCATGACAGAAGCAAGGAGGCTGACTCAGATTCACCACAATTCTTTAGTGTTCGCTTTTAGACATCCTATGTTATAGTTATTTGTACTGTGGTAACAGATACCAACCCCATTGTGCTAGGCACTGTACAACATAAATGAAAAAAAATGAGATTCTTTGAGACCAGAATCAAAGAGTCCAATAGTTTGTTACGTATAGAGGGCACCTGCAGCATAAATCTCTGGTAGGGAGTCAAATAAGTCCACCTGTTTTCACATGGCCTTCACCAATGCACCAACAAAATTTGAAGCTGCTGATTTTTACATAGAAAGGTTTAGATTATGCAGCAAATCTCATTGTGCTAGCCTCTTATTCACCCAAGTGCCACTGAAGTTAGACTAGCACAACTGGGCCAAAATGAGTAAAGGTCTAGGCAAGGCAATATTTGAATTCACATTTTGTGAGCACTAGTGCTGCTTTTTTTTAAAAAATGTAGAATAGTTTTGTCAGCAAATACAATAAGCATATTCACAATCATTGAAATGTAGGTCTGGCAAGATGAAGTATGTCTTGGCCATCCATCACAGGTATCTGACCACTTGTTAAGCATAGGGATTTTATAGTCCTTGGATAACCTGTTCCAATGTTTAATTGTCCTGATAGTTAGAAAGATGTTCCTAATATCTAACCTGAATTTTCCTAGCTGTAAATTAAGCCAATTACTTCTTGTCTACCCTTAGTGGGCACAGAGCACAATGTGTCATCATCCTCTTTAGAGCAACTTTTTACATAGTTGAAGTCTGTTATATTTGCCCGTGCAGTGTTCTCTAAATTAAACATGCCCATTCCTTTCAGCCTTTCCTCATAGGTCAGGTTTTCTAAACCTCTGTTTTTGTTGTTCTGTTCTGGACTCTCTCAAATTTGTTTACATCAGTCTTAAAGTATGGTATCCATGACTGGATACAAAACTCCAGTGAGATCTCACCCATGCAGTATAGAGTGGAACAATTTTCTCTTATTTCTTACACATGACATGCCTGTTAATACATTACAGAATGACACTGGCATTTTTCACAACAGCAAAATTGCTGACTCATATTCAATTTGTGATCCACCATAAACCCCAGAACCTTTTCTGCGGTACTACTCCCTAGCCAGTTCTTCCTCACTTTGTATTTCATAACTAAATTTTCATAGTTTTTTGTGGATCCCCTCCCCCATAGCTTTAAGAGACAGGGACTGTTGAACCTTGTTAAGGGCAGGCCATCAACAAGGAGTCTGCTATTGCTAATATTCAAGTGCTATAGATTTCTTTTTGTGCAACCACAAACTACAGTCCCTTTTTAATAAAATTAACAAAGGTAAAAGTAATAGATTAAAAGACTACTTTTACTTCATTCTGTAGAAAAACACAAAGTGTTCGCTGTGGATTCTTTTATGAAGGGATAAAGTATGATGCTGCGCATTCTTTTATGAGGTGATAAAGTCGCTTTGAAAAAGCAACTAGCTATCTCCTACCTTCCATTGCCAGCAGCTATAGTGGTTGCAAGCAGCTTAATATAATTAAGAATCATATTGGAGTACAGCATCCACGGAGGACCAAGAAATTATAGTTGAAACAAGAAAGACATTCTTCCATTTAGCATGCTCATGCTGTACAAGTATTTGTTGTTTGGGGCCCATAAAAGATGGTTTTAGTCTTCCTTTAATTTGAGAACCTATAAATAAAAGATAACTTCAAAAATATAATCAATTCCTAAGGCTGAATATTTGCCACTATTTTTCCTACAGCTCTCAGGTTATTAATGGCTCCTATTACAGTGGAACCCAAGAATCAGGTGACTAATCTGCATCCTCACCCTGGATTTATGGTTTGAGAGGTGGAAGTTGCCCCTTCAAGCTTGTGGCTGCAGCAAGTGGCATTAGGGTTGCTGCAAGCTTTCTCCCAGTTGGCTACTTTTAAATGAGCTAATTTGTCTGCTGAGCAACGAGTATGGCCCCTGATCACAAGAGGTACAGGCTAATGAGGATATAAGATACATTATAAGGTCTATTTGTTGTCCATAACTGCAAGGGAATAGGAAAGCTGTTGAGGGATAATTTAAATACGTTTTAGCTGGTTAGTGTCAGAGCTTTTAGCTGTGTTGGTATTAAAAGTAGTGCATGCTATCAGAGACACAGGTGTCCTGCAGGACAAGGGCTAATGGCTCGCTGGTGAGAGAAGGAGAATATGCCCCACCTGTAGCTCTGGTCTCTCTGCTTGTCTCCCCTACTGCTGCCGAAGAGGTTTGTGAGGAACAGCTGCCCAGAGGCTGACAGGAATAGGGGAGGGCTGAAAGGTGCAATTGCATCACATCCACAACAGGAAACAGTCAGCAAATCCAGCCTTGAATTGTTTTGATCTCTGTTCCCTCCCACTGCCTTCCCTTCTCATCCAGAGGTCCTCACTCACCATAGCTTGTTCCCACCTCACCCCTCTCCTATCCAGTCTGTCATCTCCACTTCAGCAGCTCCAGGGCTCACTAGCCTCTCTGTACTTCTGAGAGAAGGGAAAAGGGATCAATAGTAGCAGCAGCCCTGAAGGTGGGGGTGGGGAGAAGGGAGAGGCAACATTGGAATTAGTTGGCAGTCGTAATCCTGGAATCTCTTGGTGCCAACTGAGGGAGAACACAGGGGGTACATAGAGTTTTACAGGGATCCCTGGTCAAGTATGTGCATATTAGTTCATCAAAGAGTGGCATTTAAGGTCTCTTCTACTCTGCTGGTCATCGTAATCATTGTGAAATGTATGCAAGGATAATATTTAAGAAGTTATCCATCTATCCTGACAATAATGCCCTTAAGGAAAGGCAGGTCACCAGGAAGCAAGAGTCCTTGAACTGGTTCCTTTTAGACAGGGGATAACAGACATGTCTCTGTCTGGTCATTGTGTATGGCCCACTTCACATTGGTGAGTTATTTGAATACCGAGCCTGAGGCTAATCAGAAGATTGAGAAGAGAGGGAAGCGAAAGACAAAAAACAATCCACAGGGATGCTTATACATAAGAAGAAATGACAGGCCTAATATATCTAAGGGTACCATGTGACATTCTCCACCCGTGTCCTTCATTTAGGGGATAAACTGACAGCATGAGTTGTCTCATGAGAAAGGTGTCACAGCCTATCTGGAAAGCACTGGTGAGCCAATGTCTTGGTAATTAAATCTGTTCTCTAGAATGCTTGTTATGATTTTATTTAATATGTAACCCTTGGTATCCAAAGCTTCTACTTACTATCACTGGACTCTGTACTTTGCTAAATAATCTCTCTTGCTTTCACTATAAACGTATCTACATGTGTCAAGTTCAGTAGTGATCGAAGGCGAAGTGGTAAGCTGTGGTGCACCACTTCATTGGAAGCAATCAATCCCTGCATACTCCATGCTCCAGGGAGACACTGGAAGGTTGGAGCGTGCTAATCACTAAGCTGCAGAGAGACAGTAGGGCCTGTGTAGGCCTAGCAAGGGGATGTTGTGTTGCCAGTGGCTACATTGCCAGTGGAACTGGGGCACTGCCCGCCCCGGAAGGCACACCGTCATTCTCAGTGAAGGTGATAGCAAGGTGTCTTGCACCCTAGGGAACACACGAGTAGGCAGCTGGTATTAGTCTATGGAGCAAAAGCATCCAGACGTAATTGGATTTGTGTATGAGGCAATATGAACGGTACCACAGGGTGCATTAACTGTGGGACTTACGTGTATGGGGTGTCTGCACCTAACCCCACACTGAGGCCCCATAAGAAGACCAGCCACACCCCACAGCAGCTTGGGCAAGGGTTTCTCCTCTAAACTGGGCCCCAACTAGCCAAAACCTGGAACACCTGCTGTTGGTATATTGCAGTACAGTATATAAGAAATATAAAACCTATTTTTCAGAATGTTCATCTTACTATTTGTAACAGGCCACCATCCACCACACACATCAGTTAACCCATTATACATTGCAAAACTGGTTTACCTAATGCACACAGCGTGAACAACTGGTTTTCCTTATTTAAAACATTAATCGTAGAATCATAGACTACTAGGACTGGAAGGGACCTCGAGAGGTCATCGAGTCCAGTCCCCTGCCCTCATGGCAGGACCAAATACTGTCTAGACCATCCCTGATAGACATTTATCTAACCTACTCTTAAATATCTCCAGAGATGGAGATTCCACAACCTCCCCGGGCAATTTAGTCCAGCGTTTGACTACCCTGACAGTTAGGAACTTTTTCCTAATGTCCAACCTAAACCTCCCTTGCTGCAGTTTAAGCCCATTGCTTCTTGTTCTATCCTCAGAGGCCAAGATGAACAAGTTTTCTCCCTCCTCCTTATGACACCCTTTTAGATATCTGAAAACTGCTATCATGTGTCACTTCGTGCATGATGTGCAACCAAATACAGGTTGTATGCTTTTCATTTCAGTGGCTTGTCTCTCGTGTTAGTTGGTTTGAAGTTTGAGAGGTATGGTTGTTCATATGCTGAATAAAGGAGGAGTGTCCTGGAGCATGTCCCTCAGACCTCGTAGGGTCTCATCATCGGGACTGACCCCCGTGTTCACTAGAAATCCTAACTACTCCGAGATCCCTTTTTCCCGTCACCCCGCGTGCTCAACCCACGACCTTAGTCCAATGTCGAGGTCCCTTGGTCCTCAGCCCCAGCTTAACGTGCCTAGTTAGCTGGAGAGAGCTTGTCAGCATTGGAGGGGAGGGGGACCTGGGCCCGCCCTCACTCCAGGTCCCAGCCCAGGACCCAAAGAACAGGGAGTCCTCACCTGTTCGGCTGGTGGGGATTCCCCCTTAACTCACCAACCCGCAGGCTTCTGTGTGCCCTGTCCTGGGCCGCTTCCTCCTCTCCGCCTGACTCAGCTCCTCGGGGCTTCCGCCCAGCTCCACGGCTCCTCTGTCTGGTCTTGCAGCTCCTCTGGCCAGCCCCTCGGCATCTCTGCCCACCTCGGCGGCTTCTCCTCTATCCAGCCCTTCGGCTCCTCTGGCCAGCCTCTCAGCTGACTTGACCTCCTCGGCTTCTCCCCCCTCCTCGGCATCTGGCGCTCTCCTTTTGAAGAGCCCACGCCTGTTTGCTCCTCCGCCCCCCTGCACGTCCGCACCTGTGCAGACGCCAGGAGGCTTCGCTTGTCTGCCAGCGCCTCTGTGCTTGCGCTGGGAGCAGCGCCTGAACAAGCCCCATGCCACCGCCGCCCCAGGGCTGCCTTCTCCCCGACGAGCACCTCTGCGGCGTCTTGGCAAGTACGGGCGTCGGCGGGCTCCGGTGGCAGGGAGCCCACTGCCCTGTTACAAGGAGGAGAATGGGAATGGTCTGTTTTATAGCTGGATATGTAAGGAATTGTGCAAGAGACCCTATCTCAAGGGGTAAGTGCTCTTTTTTAACAGCTGAGTATACACATCTAAACAAACAGCAGCAGCTTTATATATTGGATGGTCAGCAAATGATTCCTGCATTCCAATACCAGAGCTCTCACTGCCTCAAACCAGTTAAGTTTACTTGTTCAAAAGTGGTCTCCAAAGTATGGAGGCAGAACCAAGTATATCTACACCATCATTGACAGGTATTTGTGTAAACTGTTCTTAAAAGCTTCCACAGAGTGATTTTTATTGTCAACACAAATACCATTCAAGCAGCCATGACCCATACATTAAAAAAATTAAACCAATCAACCTAAAAAATTCAGGTCAGTGAACATCTACTGAACAATAATATTCATGCCTCTCCCTTAATAGTTTTGTTTGTTTGCATTACAGTGCAAGGCAACCTGCTTTCAAGCCTTGTCCTCTAGCTACTTTGTGGTTTTGAGAATGATTAAATAGAAGTATTTACAATAAACTTATTATACTCAATTCACCACATTATTATATTATACACAGAGGACAGGTTGTGAAGTTAATCTGTAGACTGACACATGTATAGTTGCTGATCAGAGAAAGTTACTGATTAGTGACAGATATGCAAATAGAGGAACATTTTGTTGAATTAGTACACACACGGCATTGCAAATTTTATTTGGCTGTTCTAAAGAAACAAGGAATCCTTTTTGGAAAGATTTTACCCACTTTACATGATTCAATTGAGACTATTCTCTTCTTTTAAACTAGTTCCTGATTTAATTGTATTGCAAAGCCTCATTCTAGTCTCAAACCCTGTGCATTATTTCTGATTTGTGTTTGTAACAGAAAATCAGGACAAGTAAAACAGTACATTAGAAAATTTTTAATAAGGACAAATGTACTTCTCACATATTAAAAACTTTCAGCCCATAAGGTTTTTGAAAATCCAAAATTCGGAAGTGTTTGTACAACGGTGTCAACGGTACACTTGATCCTGCAAGACACTGAACAGCTCCCATAATGTGCAGAGCACACCTTTATTACTGTAGTGCAGACACCAATCAGCAACACAGTTTACAATCTGAAAAGTTACATGCAAAGGTTGAGCTGATTTATTATATAAATCATAACAAAGGGAGGAGATTTTAAGGCATTTACTGCCCTCAGTGTTTCTCATACCTGGTGTCAAACTGCACGTTGCAAAACATTATGCTCAAAAGCTTTCATAGGAAGTAGCGTAGGGTTTTTTCAAATATATATAAATAAAATGTTATATATATCGTGACATGCCTGGGCTATGCCCCTGGGTCCTGCGCTTACTGGCGGGGTTTTTTGTGTGCCTCAGAGGCTTGCGGTGTCCCTACCACTGCTGAGGAGGCAAGGGTACCCCGCTCTAAGAGCCCTTTTCATCATCGGCAAGTCAGGGGGTTGGAGATCAGCCCCTCCGAAAGTCCAAGGGTCCTCCTTTCCTTGCTGGCATCCCACCACCCAGGAGGAGGTTTGGGGGGAACCTGGTTCCACCCACTTGCTCCGGGTTCCAGCCCAGAGCCCTAAGTAGTAGCCTGACAATTGTAGCATGTGCATTGGGCTCTTGTGCTCTTTCACAGTTGGAGAAACAGTTCAAATGGGGAGAATCTGGTGGATACCTGGGGTATCTCTTGGATCACGAACTTGGTATAGGGCAGCAGCATGTCCCAGTCTTTCCCATCTGTACTCACCACCTTCTTAATCCTGGCTTTCAGGGTCCGATTAAATCTTTCCACCAGACCATTGGTCTGGGGGTGATAGACTGATGTGCGCAAGGTCCAGACACGTAGCAGGGAACACAAATCCTTCATTAGCTTGGACATGAAGGGAATTCCTTGGTCTGTAAGGATCTCCTTTGGGAGCCCCACCCAGGGAAAGATCGCCACCTTTGAAGTCAAATCTGGGTTCTATCCCACTGTGGATACGTTTTGGGTGCATTTGTAACCTGCAAGGTAAGAGCTGAACTCACCGAAATTTAACATGCATGCCTCTCCCTTATTAAAAACATGAAGTCAGGTGTTGGTACAAGTACTTACATTTTTTTCCTGGTTTTCAATTATAGGCAAAAAAGGGAGGTCATACTTTTGAAAGTTGCTCCTTAATTTCTATGATTGTCACTCTAAGGCTGTGTCTACATTGGCAAGATTTTGTGCAAAAGCAGTTGCTTTTGTGCAAAAACTTGCTGCCTGTCTACACTGGCCGTGAGTTCTTGCACAAGAACACTGACGTTCTAATGTAAGAAATCAGGGCTTCTTGTGCAAGAACTATGACGCTCCCGCTCAGGAATAAGCCCTCTTGCGCAACTGTTCTTGCACAAGAGGCCAGTGTAGACAGGCAGCCAAGACATTTTGCGCAAAAGCAGTCTCAACGGAAAAAAGCCCTAGTGGCCGCTTGGATGCTCCGTACCTGCAGGCAGCTCCCGGACTTCCTGGTAATCCGAGCCCCCTTAAAGGCAGACGCAGCCTGCAGAGGCCACGAGGCAGAAGCCTTTCTGCTGCCTCTGCACTGAGCTCTGCCATGCGGCTCTGCTGCCTTCCCCAACAGCCACCAGACCAGGATGGCCACTCCGGGGGGAGAGGAGGAGGGACAGCCACCCGCACCCCCAGCGCAGGAGGCCTCAAGGGGCAGAAAGCGAAGAGCCCCATCCTGGTCCCCAGGGGAGCTCGAGGCCCTCCTGGAAACTGTGGGAGGAGGAGGCCCTCCATGACACCCGGGGCACCCATCGCTGCAACGCGGAGATCTTCCGCCGCATGGCCCAGGCGCTCTCGCACCAGGGACATCCAGCCCGGACCCTCGAGCAGGCCAGCGAGGGCCGGGGGCAGGAGCCGACAGCTGCCCCCACTACCAGCGGCTCCACTGGATCCTGGGCCAGGCAGCACCCCACGGACCGTCCGTGCCTGTGGACACCTGCAGGCGCCCTCCTGTCACCAGGCCCAGCGAGGCGGGGGAGGAAGATGAGCCAGCCAGCGGGTCAGATGAGGAGGAGGATCAGGGCAGCAGCGTGACCCTGCAGCTTGAGGTTGTCTCCAGCAGCCCCGACGTCTCCCGTGCATCCTTGGAGGCCAAGGAAGGATCCAGTGGTGAGTGTTGCACTTTGCACTCACAAGGGCGGGGGGGGGAGCGGAGCCAGGCGCCCGGGGGGAAGGGAGCGTCACTTAGGCAGCGTGAGCTGCATGCTGTGTAGCATTAGCAGTATGCAGCACGTGTAGCCACGTGCAGCCTGGTGACTGAGCGTCACGTGGCTGCGGCAGGCAGCTCCAGGGCACACCTGGGACCGTGCTGCTCACTCACGTCCAGACCGGGGGGGGAAGGGTGGATGCTGGATGGTACCAGCCAGGGCCCCAGGGGCTCAGGCCACAGCCCAGCAAGGGTGCAGCACACAGAATGGCACACTGTTCCATGCCTCGCTGTGAGGCACAGCCAGCTGCTGGGAAAACCGCAGCATCACAGACCTGTGAAGCGTGGCCCCCACTGAGTCCCTCGTCTGCTCTCGGTGCCTTGGCTGGTCCCCCGAGGAAAGTCCCCACTGCGGCCACACACGTCCCTGGGCTACCGTATGTGAGGGCTAGCGGGAGGGGGAGGGGAGGGGAAGGGAAGCGCTCGGGCCGGCCCTAGCCACCTGAGTTTCACTCCAAGGATGGTACACTCCCCCAGTCACCCCTGGTTCCGTCCAGGAGACAGCCATGTGATGGGGATCTGAGAGCCCAGACCACGTCTGCCATATGTGCTCCCAGGCACTGTGTGGGGATTCATCTTGCTCCCTGTCAAACACCATTGATTAGCCCAAAGCCTCACAGCCTCCCGGCAGGGAGTTCCACAAGTTAACACAACACACGTGCCCTCCCACCCCCCAAGGGACCAGGACACAGACCAGTGGTTACAATACATGGAGGAGCACCCTTCTCAGGGGGCAGTACTGTATGCAAACATACAACACTTGGGGGGGGGGGAGAGTGGGCCCAAGGCACAGTACCATGGTGTCACCTGGCCTCAGGGGCGGAGGGCATGGGGTGCGGGGACGGTGGCCAGGCTGCCTGAGTGACCCATCCTTTTCTCTGTTCCCTGCAGCGGGACCAAGCAGGAGCGGGAGACCCTCCAGCCCTGCGGCAGTGGCAGCACCCCCAACTTCCCAAGCCGGCGGGTCCGGCAGCGGGACCAACTGCTTCGGCGGCATGTGCAGGCCGTCGAGCGCATTTAGGCGCCATCACCCGGCGGGTGGAGGCGGATGTTGAGTGGCGCCAGCAGGCCTGGGGCCGCTTCCAGGCCCAATGTGAGCGAGTGGCAGATGCCATCACTGCCCTCACCGCTCACATTGGGCATGACATGCACTACGGCATGGCAGTGCCCCATCCACCCGCCATCCCTCCCATAGCAATGCCCATGCCTCCTCCTTCTCCTGCCCCTCCTGCTCCCACAATGCCCCCTCCTGCTGCTGCCCCTCCTGCTCCCACAATGCCACCTCCTCCTCCTGCCCACCTTCCCGTGCTGCCTGCCCCAACGCGGCCTGACCCCCATGTCCAGCTCCGCCCCCGCAGAGGCAGTCGCAGGGGCCACCCCTCCCAGCAGTAGCTCCCCCCTCCCAGTTGAGAGCCTCCTCCCCTCTCCCACCCTACATCCCCCCATCCATTGTAAATATAATAAAGTTCGAAACGTTGTGTTCCAAAAAAAAAAAAAAAAGTGGTGGTTGTTTATTGGGAGGGAAGGGGAGAGGAGGTGGGAAGGGTTGGGGATGGGAGGGAGATGTCAAGGGAGACAGAGGCGACCCTACTATGGGGCCTGGGAGAACATCTCCGTCAGGGCCTCCCGGATGCGCACCCCATCGTGGTGCGGATGGCAGCTGTGCGGGGCTGTTTCGAAGGCCTGGCCCTCACCTGCCATCCATGCCAGGAGGAAGGCCTCCCCCTTCCGCTCCACAAGATTGTGGAGCACGCAGCACATGGCCACTACCTCGGGGACCCATCTCCAGATGGGTGAGCAAACAACGGAACCGGGCTCTCAGATGCCCAAAGGCGCACTCTACTTGGTTGCGGGCCCGGTTGAGGCGGTTGTTGAAACGTGCCTGGTTGTGGTCCATCCTCCCTGTGTAGGGCCGTGTTAGCCAGGGCAGCAGGGGGTAGGCCGCATCCCGCACAACACACGTGGGCATTGGCACATCCCCGACAGTAAATTCCCACTGGGGGAAGAAAGTGCCCGCCTCCAGCCTGTCAAACAGGCCAGAGTTTCGTAGAATGTGGGCGTCGTGTGCCCTGCTGGACCAGCCCGCATAAATGTCCAGGAAGCAGCCACGGTGGTCCACGAGCGCCTGGAGTACGATGAAGTAGTACCCCTTTCTGTTTATGAAATGGGCCGCTCGATGCTCCGGGGCACGGACAGGGATGTGGGTTGCATCCAGGGCTCCCCCGCAGTTGGGGAACCCCAGGGCAGCGAAGCCGGCCACCATAGCCTCCACGTCGTGCAGGCGGATGACTCTCTGGAGCAGGACATCATTGATGGCACGGACGACCTGCAGAAGGGTGCAGAGAAACACAGGAGAACACATCACATAAGGCAGGGTGAGTGCGTGCTCCCTTGGGGGGGGGTCACCCCCCTGTGATGCCCTCTGTCCTCATACACACACACACACACACACACCAGGGCCCCCTCGCCCCACGGGCCACCCCTCCCCCCCCCCACCAGCAGGCCTGTGCAAGGGAGGGACGGCCCAAACCCCTGGGTGACCCAGCCTGGAGTCTTGCCTGCCCCTGGGCATGGAGTGCAGCACCCTTCCCCCGCCCCACTCCCCCTGGGACTTACCTGCATGACAACAGCACCGACGGTCCATCTGCCCACCCCGAACTGGTTTGCCACCGATCGGTAGCTGTCCAGGGTGGCCAGCTTCTAGAGTGCGATGGCGACCCTCTTGTCCACTAGATGGGTGCCCGCAGCCAGGTGGTGCTTCTCTGGAGCGCAGGGGCGAGCCAGGCACATAGCTCCAGGAACGTCTGCTTTCGCATGTGAAAGTTCCGGAGCCATTGATGGTCGTCCCATTGCCCCAGGACCAGCCGGTCCCACCAGTCGGTACTGGTGTCCAGTCTCCACAAGGATCTCTCCACGGTGGGGTGGGGATGGCAGTCCAGAGCGACCTGCGCCTCGAGGTCCTGGAGGAGGAGTGAAGCAGCCTGGAGCAGCAGCTGCAGCCACTCCAAAATGGCCGAAAGGGGCCAGAGCAGGCACAAGGCCACCCCTGGCTCCATGGCACAAGAAACGAGCTGAGATCAAAAAATCAGCCAAAGGCACTAAAGGCAGAAGGCAGTGGTGTCCAAGAAGGCAGAGGGCAACCACAAATAGAACTGCTACGGCTGTCAGTCCCTGCAAGAGGTCCTAAAGCACGCAGCAGGAGAGAAACGGCTGTCCGGGGTAGATCCCTTTAAGCACGTGTCTCAAAGGAGCTCCAGCCCCCGCCCTCGGAAAGGGCTGGTGCCCTTTTGCCCTCTTCAAAATGGTTCCAGGCTTCTGCTTTTGCGCAAGAGCGTCCCACCAATGTAGACGCTCTTTTGCGCAAAAGCACATCGTTCTTACAATGAGTCCCGGACCAATATAGACGTTCTCTTGCGCAAATACTCTAACGCAAAAACTCTTGCGTTAAAAGTATTTGTGCAAAATCTTGCCAATGTAGACGTAGCCTAACTGTAAAATGGGAATCAAAGCTGCAGCACCTCACAAATTAATATTTAGGCCAACTGCTTTAAAGGCTTTTTTATTGAAAAACATCCTATTCCTCGTGTTGTGCCATCTTTAATATGTACTGATTGTAAGATACTGATCAAAGTACATAAAACTTGTCATCTGATTTTGTCATGACAGGCACAGACTTCACAAATATTTTGATTGGAATAGGCTCAGTTGAAATTATGTCAGACTCCATGGTTTTGCTTTGAAGGAAACAGCTACATAATTTTACAACTACAATGCGATACCATGAAGGAGGTTATTGAAACAATCATTCAGTTTGTACACAGGTCACATCCTGTCTAGGAAAAAATGGATGATGCTGCTTTTCCTCAGAATACTCTGAGAAGACTGAATTATATCTGTAATTGAGAGATCACATCTGTACTGTGTTAACAGTATTCTGAAAAATACACAAGGGAAAACAACTTATTTAGCAGTGTTGGGCAATCATGCACTTCTGTTTAGATTTTAGGATGGGTTAATTAATTAATTGGCTTGGGTTCTGAATTTATATATTGAATTCATCACACATATAAATTGCAACTAAGATCATGGATAAATCATTCCTTGTTTTGAAAAAGACTGTGAACAGTAATTCTTATTAAACTGGTAGCACAGATCAACAGAAGACAATTGATGTCATGCACCATTGGCTACCATGTTTACCTGAGCTTATTGACAACTGTGCTTACACACTAAACATGAGTGTGCTTTGGTTGGGAAAGAAAAATGGTATCACCCTGAAAATCAGAGAAGGCTAGAAAGAGAGGTATGGGGAAAATTCCCTGGTACAAGGAATAACGGAATGGGGGGGAGGGGCATGCATTCACATTGTCACCACGCTCCCCTATTACAATGCTCTTTTCACCAAAACAGTGAACAATGACAGGTTATACAGTGACAGGTTATACAGTACACATTTTACAATAAAATATTTCATTCAATAGAGCCCTACTAACACCATTCAAACACATAGAACATTTTAATACTGTAAATACAATACAATATTACAGCATGACAGTGTCAATTACTCTAAACTTAGTTAGAGAAGGTGGCTGGGTTTTCTTGGGCTGGCTTTTCTGTGGCTGGCTTTTTGGTTGCAGAAGGCTTTAAAAAGGATTTAATCAATCTCTGCTTCCTGCACAAATCTTTGATCTCCCTGTAGCAAGCCACTGCATCATTAAAAATCTTGGACACTTTGGCAGACTATTCACAAAAAATTATCACCACTCTGAATGGATGTCTAACATCTCATCCAGAAATCCAAAGAAATTAGATTCTTTGTTGTCAGACTCCTAGCATCCTCCCCTACGTCATCTTCATCATCGTCATTCTTGCTTTCTTTGGATATCTGTTGTTGAGCAAACTCAGTCAGTTCCTCATTTTCAGTTACGCAGCGTGAGACTCCAACAGCTCCTTGTACATCATCCTCCTCAAAGCCAACAACCTTCACCAACTTTACAACTACTTGCTGGAGAGCAGGAATGGCATCAAATCCCATGAAGCTGTGGTCATGCATGACTCCAGAGGCCATTCGTAGAATCATAGAATACTAGGACTGGAAGGGACCTCGAGAGGTCATCGAGTCCAGTCCCCTGCCCTCATGGCAGGACCAAATACTGTCTAGACCATCCCTGATAGACATTTATCTAACCTACTCTTAAATATCTCCAGAGATGGAGATTTCACAACCTCCCCTGGGCAATTTATTCCAGTGTCTGACTACCCTGACAGTTAGGAACTTTTTCCTAATGTCCAACCTGAACCTCCCTTGCTGCAGTTTAAGCCCATTGCTTCTTGTTCTATCCTCAGAGGCCAAGATGAACAAGTTTTCTCCCTCCTCCTTATGACACCCTTTTAGATACCTGAAAACGGCTATCATGTCCCCCCTCAGTCTTCTCTTTTCTAAACTAAACAAACCCAATTCCTTCAGTCTTCCCTCATAGGTCATGTTCTCTAGACCTTTAATCATTCTCGTTGCTCTTCTCTGGACCCTCTCCAATTTCTCCACATCTTTCTTGAAATGCGGTGCCCAGAACTGGACACAATACTCCAACTGAGGCCTAACCAGCGCAGAGTAGAGCGAAAGAATGACTTCTCTCGTGTCATGCTAACAACACGCCTGTTAATACATCCCAGAATCATGTTTGCTTTCTTTGCAACAGCATCACACTGCTGACTCATATTCAACTTGTGGTCCACTATAACCCCTAGATCCCTTTCTGCCATACTCCTTCCCAGACAGTCGCTTCCCATTCTGTATGTATGAAACTGATTGTTCCTTCCTAAGTGGAGCACTTTGCATTTGTCTTTATTAAACTTCATCCTATTTACCTCAGACCATTTCTCCAGTTTGTCCAGGTCATTTTGAATTATTACCCTATCCTCCAGATTAGTCAACCCCTCCCAGCTTGGTATCATCTGCAAACTTAATAAGCGTACTTTCTATACCAATATCTAAATCGTTGATGAAGATATTGAACAGAGCCGGTCCCAAAACAGACCCCTGCGGAACCCCACTTGTTATGCCTTTCCAGCAGGATTGTGAACCATTAATAACTACTCTCTGAGTACGGCTATCCAGCCAGCTATGCACCCACCTTATAGTAGCCCCATCTAAGTTGTATTTGCCTAGTTTATTGATAAGAATATCATGCAAGACCGTATCAAACGCCTTACTAAAGTCTAGGTATACCACATCCACTGCTTCTCCCTTATCCACAAGATTCATTATCCTATCAAAGAAAGCTATCAGATTGGTTTGACATGATTTATTCTTTACAAATCCATGCTTGCTGTTCCCTATCACCTCGCCACCTTCCAAGTGTTTACAGATGATTTCCTTAATTACTTGCTCCATTATCTTCCCTGGCACAGAAGTTAAACTAACTGGTCTGTAGTTTCCTGGGTTGTTCTTATTTCCCTTTATAAATGGGCACTATATTTGCCCTTTTCCAGTCTTCTGGAATCTCTCCTGTCCCCCATGATTTTCCAAAGATGATAGCTAGAGGTTCAGATACCTCCTCTATCAGCTCCTTCAGTATTCTAGGATGCATTTCATCAGGCCCTGGTGATTTGCAGGCATCTAACTTTTCTAGGTGATTTTTAACTTGTTCTTTTTTTATTTTATCTTCTAAACCTACCCCTTTCCCACTAGCATTCACTATGTTAGGCATTCCTACAGACTTCTCAGTGAAGACCGAAACAAAGAAGTCATTGAGCATCTCTGCCATTTCCAAGTTTCCTGTTACTGTTTCTCCCTCCTCACTGACCAGTGGGCCTACCCTCTCCTTGATCTTCCTCTTGCTTCTAATGTATTTATAAAAAGTCTTCTTGTTTCCCTTTATTCCCGTAGCTAGTTTGAGCTCATTTTGTGCCTTTGCCTTTCTAATCTTGCCCCTGCATTCCTGTGTTGTTTGCCTATATTAATCCTTTGTAATTTGTCCTACTTTCCATTTTTTATAGGACTCCTTTTTTATTTTTAGATCATGCAAGATCTCGTGGTTAAGCCAAGGCGGTCTTTTGCCATATTTTCTATCTTTCTGACGCAGCAGAATAGCTTGCTTTTGGGCCCTTAACAATGTCCCTTTGAAAAACTGCCAACTCTCCTCAGTTGTTTTTCCCCTCAGTCTTGATTCCCATGGGACCTTACCTATCAGCTCTCTGAGCTTACCAAAATCTGCCTTCCCAAAATCCATTGTCTCTATTTTGCTGTTCTCCCTTCTACCCTTCCTTATAATTGTGAACTCTATGATTTCATGATCACTTTCACCCAAGCTGCCTTCCACTTTCAAATTCTCAACCAGTTCCTCCCTATTTTTTAGGATCAAATCTAGAACAGCTTCTCCCCTGGTAGCTTTTTCAACCTTCTGAAATAAAAAGTTGTCTCCAATGCAGTCCAAGAACT
The DNA here is from genome assembly GCA_019425775.1 of Rafetus swinhoei. Lineage (NCBI taxonomy): Eukaryota > Metazoa > Chordata > Testudines > Trionychidae > Rafetus > Rafetus swinhoei. The sequence continues at coordinate 48,859,452 of CM033449.1, forward strand.
TATTGGCTAGTCTGTTCCCCACTGTGTTATTTTCCCAACATATATCTGGATAGTTGAAGTCCCCCATCACCACCAAATCTTGGGCTTTGGATGATATTGTTAGTTGTTTAAAAAAAGCCTCATCCACTTCTTCCACCTGGGTAGGTGACCTGTAGTAGACTCCTAGCATGACATCACCCTTGTTTTTAACCCCTTTTAGCCTAACCCAGAGACTCTCAACACTTCTGTCTCCTATGTCCATCTCCACCTCACTCCAAGTGTGTTCATTTTTAATATACAAGGCAACACCTCCTCCCTTTTTTCCCTGTCTATCCTTCCTGAGCAAGCTGTACCCTTCCATACAAAAATTCCAATCTCAACCTCTTCCCACGACATGTCAATGTTTTCCATGCTGTTCAAGATGTTGTACAACTTCTAAAACTCCTTTATGCTGGGAGTTTATTCAGGATGAGAACAGTGCTCTTGGATTCAAAAGACTGCTTAATCCTCCTTCAGGAGAAATGCAGAAAATGATTACAAGTTGAAACCTTTGTCTGGTATTTCTTTCACCTGCTGTCTCCTTAATCAGCATGGAGAATGTCCTCCGAAGATAATAAGCCATTACACCCTAGTCCATAGGCTGCAGCAACAAGATGCTGTTGGGTGGCAAAAATAGGACCTTGGCATTTGGACAGAGGGCTTGATAGTGCAGTTCATGGGCCCTTACATTATCCAGCAGAAGGAGAATCGTAAAGGACAAATTTTCCTTCTGACAGTAAGCCTTAAATTCAGACACTTCGTAGTCTTCAAACCACTCACCAAAAATCCTGCATGTCATCCAGGCCTTTCTGTTTGACCTCCAAATTATGAGGAGATGAGACTTGATGTAGCTCCTCATTGCTCTTGGGTTTTCACTGTAGTAGACAAAGGCTTCAACTTGTAATCATTTTCTGCATTTCCCCTGAAGTAGGATTAAGCAGCCTTTTGAGGCTTTGAATCCAGGAGCACTATTCTCATCATGAGAATGCAAGTCCATATTGGCATTTTCTTCCAGAAAAGGCCCATCTTGTCAACCTTAAAAGCTTTCAGAAGTTCATTACTCTCCAAAAGAAACACTTATGGTTAGCTACGTAGGAAACATTTCAACTGCTTCTTTATCCGCACTAGCCACTTCTCCTGTTTTATTGACACACTTCTATATAACCACCCACAACTAGCATTGAAGGTCTCCTTTTCTGTTATTGAGCTCTCTCCCTCTCTTTCCTTTAATTATACAGACTTTTGACCTTCTCCTGAATCAGTCTTCAACTCACAAGTGTTTTCTTTTCATGGAGGACTTCAATCCAAATCAGTCAGCAAACATTCCATCTTCTCTATTGTACTGCTTCTGTTTCATTATCTTCATTTATGAAATTTAGTAGCACTTCTAGCACTTTCACAAATTCAGTGAGCACTCTTAAAAATTGAGCATACCATTGAAGCAGGCAAACCGAGAATATGAGCAATGTCAGCTGCACATTCACCTTTTTCCAAAGGTTTACAGGATCTGTGGAAAAATGCTTTCTTTCTCGACAGATCCCCCTCTAGACTGCCGCTTTTTGCCGACAAAGTGCTGAGTCGGCAAAAATGGTGGCCATTTTTATGCAAATTAAGCGCAGGATATTTAAATCCCCGCTTCATTTGCAATGTCGACCTGCCTAATCTGCATCCCTCTGCCGACAGAGGGATGCAGTCTAGACATACCCTAAGTGTTTGAGCTGAAGTATCCCATATTGGATGTCTGCTTCAAGCTCTTCCTCCTCGTCCCCATACCGCCACCCCATTTAAGCCAAAATGTGTCAGCTATTTGAAAATGAGGCTAGAGAATATACCTGGTTTTTCCCATGTAAAAACAAATCTTTTGGAACAGTACTTCACATTTGGCAGATGATGACCTTTGTGTCTTTTGCCATCCCTCTGAAAATCCACCCAAATCTAAACAATTTATAAATGTTTGGGGGAAATCTCAATGTACAGATGCTGAGGACAGATTTGCTTGAGCTTCACAACTAAAAATTCCAAAGATTCCTTCCACACTGAGTTTGCTGTATCCTGAGACTCAAGGAGCTGATCAGGACTTTCCCTGAAATTGTAGCTCTGGGTTGCCTTGGTGAAGTTGGGAACACCCACAACCAGCCTCCTACATACAACAATGGAGTAGTCAGGCAGCACTATTGGGTCTCAAATCAAGCACCCAGAAAATGAAGAATATGCAGTTAGTGGCCATCTCTGAAAAGTTTGGTTTAAGTGACTTGCCCCACATCACAGAAGAAATCTGGCAGAGGCAGGGATACCAACTCAGTTTTCCAGAGCAGCATTCAATTGCCTAAACCAGTTGAATATGGCGACTGAGCAGTAGCGGATTTTTTACAATGGCACCAAGGCACCTAACCCACACTCAGAAGCCCGAATTATGGCCCCACTTGGCCTTTTCCTGCCTTCCCCAACCAGTTCCTCTCCTCCCCCTGCCTGCTTCACTTCACAGGCACCTCCCCCATGATCCAGAGGGGAGAAAAAGAGGCCAAATGGGGGCAGGACCTTGGGGCAGAGCACAGGGAGGTAGGAAGCCCACAAAAGATAATCAGGCCCTGACCATTTTAGGCATTGCCACCAGAAGTCTCATATTTCCTGTAAAAACTGGTAGAACAGTAGGGACAATTTCTAAAGCTATGTGGAGAATTTAGTCTCCAGACCAACTCAGATCTTGGCCTGTCTACCTAGTCCTCCTATCAGGTTGCCACTTAACCTAAATTCTTGGTGGTTGTTTTGTGGTGTAATCCCGTATTCACTGAGAACTTGATAAAGAGTGCCAAACAGCTGTCAGATAAAAACCTCTTTCCTCTCATTACTACTGGCCTGGGCAGGATTTGAACTAACAATCTAGACATGAAGGATTCCATAAGCCACTACAAATTCCTGCTCTGCAATTTCTTAAGGGTGAAAAATATCAAGTGCATTTTGTTGAAAACTAGACACTTGCATCCCAACAAGACTATAACAAAGGTGGGTGACTATTATACTGTACACCCTTACCTTACTTACATTTAAGGGAAAAGTTGTAATTCATTTCCAACTTGCTTGCAGCCACTCTGGGCCCATTGGCCATGAACATTCAAATTGTTTAGTTTTGCTTACATGTGGAAATCATGCATTAAGTTTGCATACCCAAGTACTCAGGATACATTTTAAACATTCAGGTGCAAGTCCTTATGCCGTTTGGGGCTAAGTCCTCTGGTTCCCTTCCCCCTGGGGAAGAATAATCAAACCTCCTTATCAGAGTCCTGGGGAAAAAATGCAATTGAATGTGCCAGGCAAGGAACTTAACATAGTCTTCACAGCCAGAACCACACATGCAGTTATTCTGTATCAAAGTGATAAGAGAAACTAAATTAAGGCTTATTGTGTGATCTGAACGAAAAGAGGTTAAATATTATAAAATATCCTAATCTGAGCTATCAGCTATCACTGCCAGAAGGATTCCAAATCCTCTCCTTAGTTGTAGGAATTCAACTTCCAATCAAGAGAACTCATTTGTGTGACCAGTCACAATTAACCAACTATTTGAACTTCAGTACCATTTTATAGATATTTACAATGAGCTGCTTACAGTCAATCCACAGAGGGTAAAACTCCACACCTAACAAGCAATTCTGAGGAAATCATGACCTTCTCAAAGATGTTCTAGAAGCGGAAAGAAGGGACTAAATTCAGTGTGAATAATGATCTACAAATCATCCATTCAATTCTAACCTGAATCTTTTTTTTTTCTTCAAGTCAATCCCTTATAAAGCCTGTGACCATTATTGTAGGCCCTGCTAATACCATTTCTGAATGCCCAGTAATGTGTTAGAGTGCTTTTTAGTAATGATTTCTTTCAGAAATTATTAAAAATGTGTGTTAAAGCACTAGGTGGCGGGCCCCTCCCACCTGACCTGTTAAGTCCAAGGCCCTCCGGCCTGAGTCCGAAGCACAGTCTAAGTCCGGCCCCTTTTGGCAAGGCCAAGGCCCTCCGGCCTGAGTCCGAAACGCAGTTTACATCTGGCCCTTTAAGACAAGGCCAAGGCCATCCGGCCAGAGTCCAAAACACAGTTTAAGTCGGGCCCTTTAAGGCAAGGCCAAGGCCCTCCGGCCTGAGTCCAAAACAGTTTAAATCCAGCCCTTTAAGACAAGGCCAAGGCCCTCCGGCCTGAGTCCAAAACCGCATTTAAGTCTGACCCTTTAAGGCAAGGCCACGGCCCTCCAGCCTGAGTCCACAACACAGTTTAGGGTTGTAGCGGGGACACACCCCAGGTAGGGGGACCCGGGCCCACCCTACTCCACCGGGTCCTGGCCCAGGGCCCTGTGAGCGCCCGGAGAGCAGGTGACTCCCTTGGCGGGGCAATCCGGCTGCAACGCACCGAGGTTCTCGGGGCAGGAGAGGCAGTACCCGCTCCTGCCCTGGGCCACTTCCTACCTGGTTCCCTGGGGTTCCTTCCCATGTACTCACCCAGCTTGCTGCAGCCTCCGGGCCAGTGTCTCCTCGGCGGGCAGTCCCTGGGTTGCACCAGCTCGCCTCCGCATCCCCCCCGGCATCTCCTGGAGTCTCCAGTGGCAGCTGTGTGGGAGCCCCCTTCACAGGTCCTTCTCGTCCAGCTGTCTCTCCAGACCAAGTCCTTCCCCAGGCTTTTATGGTGGAGCTACAGCCCGGGCACGCTCGGTAGGACTGCGGGGAAGGGGCCTCTGCAGCCAGGTAACCCTGGCTGGGCCCTGCAGGCTCAGTGCGGGACTGCCTCGCCCCGTCACACACTGTCTTAATGAAAGCATGCCCATGTAAAATGATCGCATCCCTCCTTTGTGGTTCAATTTTTCAAGAGCAAGTAGGGGAGGAGAATTGCTGGATCCTGAAGCCCAGAAGGCAATAATATTCCATGGTTGGGCAGTAGGACAAACAAGTGAAATCCTTTAAATACACCCTCATACTTCGTTAAGACATGAAATATCACCAGAGATGGGATGGAACAACACAGAAAGAGTTAAACATTGTAAACATCCTCTGTGTTGGTTTTATCTGAAGATTCTCCTCAGGATGATGGACAACTGTGAATGGAAAATAAATGAGGCTGTTCATAAGAACTTAATAGAGCTGAAATCTTAACTTGTTTTAACTCTGTAAGAAATAGCAGCTCTATCGTCTAAATATTACTGTCACAAAAATCAGGAGAAATAATTGAATGCATTATTTCCATCTCATTTTTTTTCCTTCAGAGACAATTTGCTTTTGTTATTCACTGCTTCATCTTAGCTTGTTTTGCAATGCTCCATTGAAAACAAAGGTTTAATTTTTTAGCATAATTGGGTTGTAAAGGACATGGCTGAGTCCCTGTAAACATGATGGTACTTGGTTCTTGTACACACATGTACATTACATGTGTGCCACCTGAGACTTAAGTAATTCAAAATACCATTCAATCTGAGAAATCATGTAATGCTGATGAAATGGAGTTCACCTTGTCATTGAAAGCAATGTGGGAAATAGTTGCTAATTAAAATGAAAAGATTAACCTGAAAATAGAATATGTATACAAATTACTTGTACAGAAATAGCCATTAGGAAGGGCGAGAGAAGGGAGAAGCAGAATAAGGTCAACAAGATGAACCCTCCCCAGGCACGTATTCATGAATTTATTTTTCTGGCTGAATTGTTTCTCTTTTCTGCGTATCTGGATGTTGGCTCTTCTGTTCCAAAGCTATTGATTCCCCCAAAGCCCTAAGAATTTTGCAGTAGGAGTGAAGGCATTACATATGTCTATACTAGGAAGTTGGAGCAAAAACAATTTGTTTGTGCTACCAAGGGTTCAACTGAAGCAGGTTGAGTTGACACAAATCATCAAACTCTTGCCCACACCGAGTCTATGTCTACACTGGGAAGCTTTGACAACAAAAGTGCAGTGGACATGCAAGAGTTACCAAAAGTAAAACTGGTTTTTCTGCCTTCCTTTATTTGCATTTCATGGGCACATTGCTAGCTCCCTGTTGAAAGATAGAGCAAAGCAACGTGAGTAGCATCCCACAGTGCAGTGTTGTGGGAAGGTAGAGTTGATCCTTGTGCTTCTTGGGATTCCCTCGTAGCTCTATGAGCAGTTAGTGCTGAGGAATGTCAAAGCAGCGCAGCAGTCTCTCCAGCCCTCTCCCTGCAGCAGCAGTCTGCCTGCTGCTAGCAGGGCAGAACAGGAGTATTCCAATTATTTGATCTTTGTTTGTTCCCCAAAGGGAGCAGCTCACTCAGTGTCTGGTAATTCCCAGAGCTTTGAATGGGGAGGGGCACATAACTGCAGGGCAGAAGAGATCACAAAACACTAAGTACAGCCAGTAGGGCAATATTGTGGGATACTGGCGGAAGCCAGTTCTCTCAACAAAAACAAACAGCAGAGTCTACACTGGCTCTTTGTCAGCAATAAAGGGAGGGGGAAATAAAAAAAGTCTCTTGAAGGACTGGAAGTTTTTTGTCAACAAAACTGGGTGTTGTCACTGACAAAAGTCACATTTCAGTGTAACTACTCTCACTGTTTTGTTGCCAAACATCAGTTTTTGGCAACAAATATGCCAGTGTAGACCAGGCCTGAGGCTCCCCTGGTACACCATGCAGTTCAGATGAACCACTGGTAACACCAATAAGAATTTTTTTTCTCAAATCCCCTATTAGAAACAAAGCCTTTGAGATACTGATTTTTGCAGATCAAAAGGAATATCCCAATAGGAGTGAAGTCTTTATAAAGGATCCTTGAACCTATTACATAAAAGAGTGGAAGCCATTAACTGGCTTTTACAGTACTCCAGAAGAAAGCTGTTTGGGATGGAGGGGAGAATGAAACCGCAAAGAGGCTGCCCCCGAAGCAGCTTTAGCAAAAGAGCCACATCTTGACTGTCCATAGAATTATGAAATAAACTACAGATTTGCTCCTACGGAAGGGGGAAACAGAGTTTTCTGATTAGGCAGAGTTACAAAAGCTCACTCAGAATAAAAAGAAGGAGAGGAGCTGCAAGGGGGAGAGGGAAGCTTCCTGGCAAAGGCCAAAACAAAAGTCTGGTTTGGAGAAAGCATATCAGGTTCAAGGTAGCAATACAAACATGAGTACTATTCAGGGGTTACTCAATTGTAATGGGCTATAAAGGACATTGTTAAGTCCCTGTGTATGATGGTACTTGCTTCTTGTACATACACATCACACATATGCTATGAAAGATGTTGGTATAAGCCATCCCCCGCTATATGCTGGTTCCCCACTAACATCACTGATGCATTTAGGAATTGTTTTGTTATAAGTCCTCCCATTCAGTGTTCCCTCTAAGCGGCGTGGCAGCACAGCTTCGCAGGTGATTAATCAGCCCCACCCAGTCAGAGGCTCAGGGCTGAATGATTGGGCCGGGCTGATTAATCCTCTGCGAAGCTGTGGTGCCACGCAGCTTAGAGGGAACATTGCTCCCATTCCCCAATCTTAGGTCGCTCAAAAAAATGACAAATTAGCTAAAATGAAAGTCAGCCGCTTGAACGCAACTCAAAGTAAATGGACAACTCTTGTGCAGCGCAGATGCAGCGGACACAGAGGAATACACTGTAGCAACCTGTGCCAAGTGTCACGGCTCTCAGTCTTCTTCATGTGCAGTCATGTTATGCAAAGATATTGTGCACCCGCTGTGTCATCCTTTACATTTTATTTGTGATCAATATTGTGTTATGTTGTGCAATCCTTCAATATGCCTAAAGGAAGCACAAGTGAGGTTAAAAAGTAGAGGTGGTAAGTGTAAAAGACATTGGAATAGTGTTAGTTAGGATGTGAAGTTGGCCAATATTGCTCACTATCTTGGACTGCCTCCAATGACCGTAAGCACGATTATTAAGAATCGTGAGAAAATTTTGAAGACAGCACAACTTGTGCCAAAGCATGCTTCTGTGAAGCTTACATAGCAAAGAAGTGACAGGATGGAGAAAATGGAACACTTGTTGTCTGTTTGGCTGCATGACCTGTACAAGCAGAATATGCCCGTCAGCTTAGACTTCATTCAAGAGAAGGCCACGAGCTTGTATAAAGACATTGAAACAGAAGGAGAGACTAGTGAACCTGGACCTTTTAATGCCAGCTGTGGATTGTTTCGCAGGTTCCAGAAAAGATATGGCTTCAAGAATGTGTGAGTGCAGGGAGAGGCTGTGAGAGCAGAGAAGGATGCAGCTGAAGCATTGCCCGAAATGCTGAAGACCATCATTGAAGAAGGCAGCTACAATCCATGGCAAGTTTTCAATGTTGATGAAACAGGCCTGTATGGAAACGCATGCCGTCTAGGACCTATATTTCTGTGAACAAGAAGTCTGCTCCTGGATTTAAGGCCTTAAAGGATTGCCTAACTCTGTTGTTAGGGGGCAGTGCCAACAGAGGCATGAAGCTGAAGCCTTTGCTAGCGTATCATAGTGAAAATCCACATGCTATGAAAAACTATGTGAAATCTTGGCTTCCTGTCATTTGGAAATCCCATAGAAAGGCCTGGATAAACAGGCAGATTTTCCATGAATGGTTTGTGGATTATTTTGTTCCAGAAATGAAAAAGTATTGCAAGGAGAATAATTTTACGTTCAAGATTCTCCTCCTTCTGGACAATGCTAGCACCCACGACCTGGATTTCGAATCCCTCTGTCCTAACATTAAGGTTGTTTTTATGCCAACAAGGATAACCTCACCCAAACTTCAAAGTTTACTAGTTGCGGAGGAGATTCCACAGACTCATTTGGAAAACTGATGGAGAAGGAAAACCCACAGTCCTATTTTGGAAAAATTTCAACATCATGGATGCTGTTATGATCATCAGTGCTGCCTGGTGAGAAGTTTCCAATTGGTTAATGAACAGTGCCTGGAAAAACCCGTATCCTGATGCTGTGCATGACTTCTTAGGCTTTCCAGAAGCCCTCCTACATAAGGAAATCATCCAACTAGCAAAGGAGGCTAGCTTTCAGAAAGTCAGAGGATGATGTGAAAGAGTTATTGGAATCTCATTCTCTGTGTCTCAGTAACGAGGATCTAGCAGAGATGGATAAACAGTGCCATGAAGAACACAGTGTCAATGAAGATGAGGATAAAGATGCAGATGCCACTCACAATCCCTATCCTCTGACATGTGTTCGACACTGATGCAGCAGGTGTTGCTGAATCTCCAGTTGTCAAGGCGGTAGACATTTGTGATGTTGAGATGGCAATTGATGATCCTCCATCTGCTTCTCCAGCCTTATCCTCCAACTAATTCTCCATCAACACCAACATCAGGCCAATCAAGCAAAAATGTCACCTTCTCAAGGTAAGGTTATTAAAAACTACTGTAAGATGTCAAAAATCACGATTACGTGTTGTTAAAATCAGAAATGTGGCATTTCCTAACTTCTGAAACCTAATTTCACCTTATTCCATCAATTCTTATGGAGTAAAATTCCCTGCCTTGCATCTTTAAGGTGACAAAGACTGTTCTAGAACACATCCTCCACTATAAACATTAATTCTTATGGGGAAAAATTTCCCGCTTTATGTTGTTTCACTATACATCCACATTTTTTGGAACATATCTAGGATGTATAGCAGGGACAGCCTGTAATTCAGAAGACCAGTTCAATCTCTGAGAACTCATACAGTGCTGGTGAGACGGGGATTCATCTGATCATTAACTGGATATGGAACTCCTTACATAGTTAAAGGAAAGTGGTGTTGCTGGATCAAGGCCGGAGCATTCAATAGTGTCTGTGTAACGCTATTGTTTTCATATTAACCTCTGTTATTCCAGTTCAAATGCACTGGAAGTTAATGGGGATGGTACAGGCACAATTGATGGCTTACTCTGAAAACAAAGGCACTACACAGATGAAACAGATGGAACACAGCATGCCTCTTGCAGAACATTCCCTACAAATCTGGCCTCCCTCTCCCTGCCATCCCCCGCCAGCCCCTGGCACCTACAGTCTGTCTTTCTCCTAGGCTCTCCACTGCAACCCCCATGACACATGCTAGTCCCAGCCATTACCTTTGACTCCTCATCCCATTCCCTTGTCCCAATCTGCCCATTCCCCACCTTTCCAGAACCATCTCCTCACCATGCCACATTCCAGAGTTCCAGCATTCCAACAAACTCGCAGTCCAACACAAAACCTCACACACAACCTAACATTATCACCTTATCTGGCTGTCACACATTCCATGTGTAAGCAGGGGCTGAATTACTGCTTGCCATCAGCCAGCTAAAAGGAGAGAGCTGCCCTGGGGGTGGGTATGCTCACTCCAGTTGTTTAGCCCTGCAAGATAATTAACTGTTAACTGTTGATATGTAAATACAGCTCATGCCAGGAGGGGAAAGGAATCCAAGGTGTGGTTATGTAAATCCAATTCAGCCAGGGCTGATGGGGAATCAGTGTTGGAATGGAATGTGATGTATTGTAACTAATTTGGGGCTGTTGTGGGAGGTCACAAATCATGCTACCCCTAAATGTGGGAACTGTAAAATTTGACACCAGTGCTTGCAGGAGAGCCACCATCATTGTAAGAGATCTCAGAGGAACAAGCCTTCCCCCTTCCAGAGTTGAGTGAATTGCGTTTGGGGGTGGGGGGGGGAGGGCTAAAGGTCTTGAGTCAGCCTGCTTCATGCCTGCCAGGTGTGAGTTGTAAGACTGGCTCAATCTGCCTCTTTCCCTCTTGTTTTAAGGATAGACCTAAAGCAGACTCCATGAGGAGTCTTTTTGCTAGTCCAGTGAAAGCTGGAATCTTTTGCCAGCCTAGGTGGTGGCTAAAGAGTTGAAATCACTAAGAGCTGAAGTCACTGGTTTGGCCTGGAGCCAGACCCATTGCAGCCAGTGGAGCGGCTGGTGGGATCGACTGGTGGGCAGCCGGTAGGAGCGGCAGCAGGCGGTCAGTGGAGCAGCTGGCGGGAACGAGCAGCAGGTGGCCGGTAGGAGTGGTGGCAGGCGGCCAGCGGAGCGGCTGGCAGGAATGACCGGCGGGCAGCAGGGGCAGCACACAGGTGGCATCACATCAAGCTCTATGAAGGAAGTTATCAAGGTGATGTGTCTGGGTCTGCACTGACTGGACAGAGCTGTAAGTGGGGCATTTGAAGTGGGGTATGGGGAAAGTTTTGGGTAAGTGAATGGAACCCTTACCTTGTTGGACTAGTGAACATGAGAGGCCAAGGACATTGCTCAATCCATTTGAGCTGGGACGGTTATTCGTGGGGAGTTATGAACTCTGTTCATGGTATTTTCCCAAGTTAATGCCATGTCACTTCTCTCTCTCTCTTTCATTAAAAGTTTCTTTTCTACACTCAGACTCTGTGTTTGCGAGTGGGGAAGCATTGCCTCTCAGAGGCACCCAGGGGTGTGTGAATTTCCCAGGCTACTGGGTGGGGGCTCGAGATGGTTCTGTGTGAGATGGACCCCAGGGGTACATCTAGACTACAGGCTTTTGTCGACAGAAGTTTTGTCGACAGATACTGTAGACAAAGCTTCTGTTGACAAAGAGCGTCTAGACTACATCCAGTTCTGTAGACAAAGCAAGCCGCTTTGTTGACATGACAGTGTAGACGCAAAGGATAGTGTAGATGCAATAACGCCTTCTCTCGACAGAACTCTGTTGACAAAAGGCGTTATTCCTCGTAGAATGAGATTTACAGCCGTCGACAAAACTGCTGAGTTCTGTCGAAATTATGTCGACACTCAGTGGCAGTGTAGACGCAGGTATAGTTTTGTTGACAAAAGTCCACTTTTATCAACATAACCCTGTAGTCTAGACACACCCCTAGATATTGAATCCGGCCCTGGTTGCTGCCTGCTCTATCCGGCAGAAGGGTTACACATGCATTTAGGAAGTTATTCTGCCTTAACATTGCCAAGAAGGAACCAAAACTGATCTGGTATTTGAATAACTAGGTTATATGCCCTTTTGTGTAGCTCTTTATTCTCTCATGCTGTTTAAAGTGCACATATGCACATTTACATATACAGGGATATAAATGTACACACAAAGAATATAAGATGCCTTAATATCTAGAAGAAAGAGTTCATACAGTGCAACTAGATATAGACTATACAGGATTCTTTACTTTTTTAGTTATATTTACTTCATTCTGAAAGAGACTGTTTTTCAACAGTGAGCTAGTATGCTATGCTTTAGGGTTGATGTATTAGAGAGGGTGCACCATATGTATGGTTGGGAAGATGAATGCTACACGACACATACATTAGCGATTCTAGGTCCATAGGACACACTAATTAGTTAGGTGCTTCTTGGAGATGAAGTGAAGCACAATATAGGACAGTACTTAGTGTACAAGTGTAAAGAGTGATAACACATTGATGAGCACTAGCAACAAGCCTAAAACAAATGAAATAAAAGAAAACCTAAGTATTAGAGCTAGTCAAAATACAGAAAATCAGCTTTGCAGAAAATTTTGAACATGTTTCTCATCTGTAGTGCTCGAAACATCCCTATGGCATTTTCAGTGAAAAAGTGTTCTACATCAGACACAATTTCCATTAAAAATTAGAAATATCAGTAAAAAATTACTAGAATTTTCACAAACCCTAGAAAACATGAAAGGTATCAGCATTGCTAAGTGTTATGTTGTTGAAAAAGGCCATTTTTTCGTTTATTCAACTATTTGAGAAAAGGGGGTGCTAACATTTTCTTCTCAGAGAACTGATTTACTCAAACACAGCCATAACACTTTCTCCACACACATGCCTTACCAATGACTGTTAACTAACAAGCAGGAGAATCTAGTGTTCAAAGCACAACCAAGCCACTTTTTGTGTGACCATGAAGTCACTGACCTCCCTGTATCTCACATAACCCCAACAGTAAAACTGGGTAAAAAAGCAGAATGATGCTTTAAGAAAGGTATGGAGATTTGCTGTAGTAAACGGTTCATTAGAACTACACAAGACATGATACTATACAATACACAAATTAGAACCCTATGGTTAACTAAATATTACTTATTAACTGTATATTCCTTCTTTAGAATTTTAAATGGAATTAATATGTTATCCTAATAGCCTGTGCCACTAGTATTTAGGTGCTGATAATCTCTGTAAGGTCCAGTCGATCCACACTGATAGTTTCTTTTGAGTAGAGTGCAGAGCAATCACCATTTTTTCCTGGGTGGGCCTTGTTTTCTAATTAAGATCAATTGACCAGCCATGATCATCTTAGTCAGTTTTCCACATGGAGTTATCAATTTGGTACTGTCTGACAAGCCAGCCTCATTTCTGAGCTCAATATTCTGGCAAAGACAAATCTCTTTTTGCATACACTGCTAATGTATAATTTTCATTTTACTTTTATTCCATTAAGAGAATTCATCACGCCACATTGTAGATTAGCTGCAGCAGCTGGCTTCTTTAGGTTCACTTGAGCATCCTCTCAATATATGTAGCAAGACATAATTACACAGCCAAATCCAATCACTAGACTCATTAGGAGTTTGCATCGTTCAGGTAACTAGCTAGGATTGGATTTTTGGTTTTTTTCTGAATTGCAATCTCTGACTATTAGGAAGTTGTGCAAAAATCTTATGAAAATGCACTTAAAAGTGCATTCATTGGCATAACCAGGGCTCAACAAATTATGGAAAACCCTACTCGCCAGACAAAAAAGGGACTCGCCACCCTCCCCCCCCAAAAAAGTGGGTTTTTTTAATGGCATAAATTCCTAATAAGAATAAGAACAATAATTACTAATACATTCTTAATAAATATCACCCAAGTTATTAATAAATATCTTATAAACTTCTACTTTTTCCCTCTGCTGCTATGTCTCCTCCCCTTGCTCCATCAGCTCCCCTGGTGCCTGCTGCCCCCCAACCCCTCACACTCCTCTGCTGTCCTGACTCCTGCCCTTCTCGCTGCCCTCAGCCTTCCTGAGACCTGCCCCCCTCCACCAGCCCTTCTCTCCCCACTGTGCCCACTCTGATCAAGTGAGCTACCCCTCCTCATCCCCTCTCCTAACACCTCCCTCTACACACCTGCCCTGCCTCTCTCCTCTGAGGCTGGTCCCTCCCCTGCAGGTGTCTGCCCTTCTGCTTCACCCCCAGAATTTCCTGGCACCTGCACCCTCCTGGTTCCTCCCCTTCCCTCACTGCCCCTGCCCCTTTGCCCTCTTTTTCCCACCCCCTCAGCACCCTCTGCCCCCATTCCCCTCATGCCCCTGTGCCCTCACACATGCCTTGCTCTATCCCCACCTTCCTCATGCCCACCCCTTCTTTCAAGCCTTCTTCCAGCACCTCCCCTCCTCCTCTAGCCCCCAGTGCCCTTACCTCTCCTCTCCCAGCATCACCCTGTTCCCCCCTCCCACTGACACTTCCCCTCCTGTCCTTTTCCTCATTGTCTGCACTTGGCCCCCTGAGATTTGTCTCTCCTGCACCCCTGTCCCTTGGTGCCTTCCCCTTTCTTCTTCTTCTCCTGACCTCCTCCCCTCCCCTCAGCACAAGCCCCTTCCCCATATTTTCCCCTCCCCTCCCCTCCCCACAGCCCAGCCCAGCCGCTTCCCCTCCCCCAGGGCCAAGCAAAACATTCCCCCTTTTTGTTGTCTTTTACACGTTTGCATTTTGCAATGGGGTTTTTGTTTGTTTTCATTTTTGTCCCAGCATTTTAGCCCTATAAATAGCAAATAGCATTTTCATTCATTTTTTTCCATAAAGGCAAAGGCGCTTCAAGTGAACTTCCCCTTTCACTGCTTCTGGGTCACAGCAGCCTTTTCCCTGCCCTGTCCAGCCCCTCCATATGGGCAAGCACCCTCACTCCCAACCCACAGGGGAAACAGGGTGCAGGGACAGCACAGAGCCAGAGGGGTGCAGGGAACAGTGCGGGGGGAGGGACAGGGGTGGCGCAGGGAACAGGAGGCACAGAGGCAGAGGGACACAGGGATGGGGGAAGCAGTGTGTGGGGTGCGGTGGAGGCACGGGGAATGGGATGCGGGGAACGGGAGGGGCAGAGGGATCGGGGTCTAGGGGCAGTGCAGGGAACGGGCAGCACAGAGCTGGGGGGGGCAGGGATCGGGGGGAGCAGGGTGCAGGGTGCAAGGGCGGCGCAGAGCCAGAGGGAGAACAGGGTATCCGGGGTGCAGGGTGCAGGGGTGGCGTGGGGAATGGGCGGCGGGAGCCAGATGGGGTGCGGGGAGGACGCAGCGAGCCGGGCGGTCGGCAGGGAGCGATCTCTTGCTGGCGAGGGGCTGGGGCCGTGGCAGGACTGGAGCCGGTGGGGCGGGGCCTGGCTCCGCCGCGTGCCGCAGCCAGCTGCCGGGGACACACAGCCAGAGCCGAGCTGCCACAGCCCTTTAAAATCGGCGGGGCCACGTCACGCCAGCGTCCTGGCATCTGCCGGTGCTCCGCCTCCTCGTGCCGCAGCTGCACGCGGGCAGCCCGGCGCTGAGAATCGCCACAGTTCCTCCTCCCCGGCAGCGCTCTGCTCCTCCGCCAGCTGGCGGATTGGATGGGGCCACGCCGCCCGTAGTGCGGGCTTCGCCAGCCTGCATACACGCCCACCGGGCCAGTCCGCCCCTGCACTCGCCAGCTGGCAAAATCTACTCGCCACGGGCGAGCGGGCGAGTGCATTTGTCGAGCCCTGGGCATAACTATATCTCTCAGGAGGTGTAAAAAATACACACCTCCAGGACATGTAGCTATGCAGACCCAGGTACTGCCTCGTAATGCGATGGATTAACTGCCCTGATGGGAGAACCCCTACCATCACTGTATGAGTGTCTGTACAGAAGTGCTGCAATCGTGCTGCTAAAACATTTTAAGTGTAGCCACAACCTTGTCAGAAGACTCCTAAACCTTCCCTTTAAATGCCCAAAAGCACATTCTACCACCATTCTGCACTTGCTCATCCTGAAGTTTAACTTCTTAGTGCCCATATACAGCTGTATGTACCATGGGAGCAAGGGGTAGGCTGGGTCAACAAGGATTACTGTTGCCATTTCAAAGTCTCTGCTGGTAATTTTCTGGTCTGGGAAGAAACTTCCAGCTTGCCAAAGAGGCAGGAGTTCCCAAAAATGTGCACATCATGCACCTTTCCCAACCATCCCATGTTGATGTTGGTGAAATGGCTCTTGCGATCCACCAGCCCTTGCAGCACCATTGAGAAGTATCCTTTGCAGTTTATGTGCACCTTGGCAAGGTGGTTAGGTGCCAAGCCGGGTATGTGCATTCCACCTATTACCCCACCACAATTAGGGAACCCCAGTGCAGCAAAGCCCTCCATTATGTCCTCCACCTTTCCCAGAGTCACTACCCTCCACAGCAGAAGGGTATTAATTGCCTTGACTACTTGGATCACAACTGCTCACATTGTAGATTTCCCCACTCCAAATTGATTTCCAGCAGATCAGGAGTTATTTGGCATTGCAAACCTCCATGGGGCAATTGCCATGTGCTTCTCTACTGTCAGAGCAGGTCTTCTGTGGGTGTCCCAGCATTTCAGGAAGGGGGGAAGCAATTCACAAACCTCCCTGAAAGTGGTCTTACACATGCAAAACTTTTGTAGACACCGCTGATCATCCCAAACCTGCATAACAATGTGGTCCCACCAGTCTGTGCTTGTTTGACAGCACTAGAACCAGTGTCCCACTGTGTCAACAGGATCAAATGCTGGCAACATCTGCAAGTCACTCAGCTCAAGTGCTTTGCAAAAGCGTATGTTCATGGTCTCCCAAGATTCTTTGTCATTACAGCAGACCCTGGATACGCTCTGGACATACTCCAGTATTAAGCCCACCAGGGGTAATATCATCATCATACTTTGATGCTGAACGGGATCTATGATGGGTTCCATGCTTATGCTGCTATGGCATCTGTGCAGATAACCAAGTGAAAAAAGGGTGCGAAAAGACTGTTTGTCATTGGTCTGAACCAAAGGGGAATGGAGGAAATGAGTGCATTATGGGATGCTTACGAAATGACCCAGAACCACTCGCTGCACAACCCAGAATGAAAGGGATGCAGGAACTGTGGAATACCTAGCCACAGTACATCTCTCTCAAGGTCAGTGGTAGCCACCATACTGGGGATGCGCTATATTGAACTACGTCAAATTCTTGGGCACAGTGGGAACATTCATCTTCGACGTTACAAAAATGGGTGCTAAAAAAGTCAACTTTAATAAATTCAAACTTATCTCACAGTGTAAACATGGCCTGACACTCATTGCTAAGATTTCTGCACCTTTTAAACAATCCTGTATTCAGGTATCTAAAAGGGTGTCACAAGTAGGAGGGAGAAAAATTGTTCTCCTTAGCCTCTGAGGATAGGACAAGCAGCAATGCCAAAAGTTTGGTTTTGACAAGACACTCAATTTAATCTAAGGTCTTCTTTGAGTTTCTGGGTTTATTTGAACCCAGCAGGTAAGAAGCAAAAGCTTCTGTGACTCACAGCCAATGAAAAGGTTCACGTGAAACCACACAAACTGAAATCACCAAGCACTAAATTCTACCACTGTTACCGATGTTGTGGCATATCATAGTCCATGACTAATCCCACTGGTATCAGTGAGACCACTTGAAGAATAAAGTACTCTTTAACATGAGTAAGGCCTCATCTATACTGATGCTGGTACATGATGTAGCTGTAGCTACATGCCACAGTGAAAAATCAGGCTGTGTTCACAATGATATACAGCTACACATGACAGTGATAGGGTCTGGCAGGGGAAGCCACAAAAGAAAAGGTTCCAGCAACTCCCTGCTGCAGGGGAAGGTGATGGCAACAGGAAGCTGCCAAAGCCTCTCTCCGCTGACTTCCCCCACAGATGGACCCTTTCACTGCAGCAAGGAAAGGCTTTGTCAGCAGGCCCCTCCACTGAATCAAGATGACTTTGCTGGAATTCATTGCTCAGCAACTCAAGGCTGGGCACCCAGGGGCTGCCAAACCAACACTCACCCTTACATGAATCTCCTCAATCGCACATCCAGCAGTTTTGAAACACCAAGGGAATTGTGAACACCACACACAGTCCAGACTCATGCCCCTCAGAATTGGACAATGCCAATGAGGAGCATGGGGGTGCACCCAAACCCTGCCTGTAAGGATCCATCACACCCTACCACCTCATTTTCCCTATGACTAAATCAAATCATGGACCACACATTTTGTTTCAAATCAACTATACCTTAAATACTTTTTTAAAAGCTAACCAGGCTTTTAAATATCACATAACTGCATGTACTAATGTCCTATTGCATCTTAACCTTAATCTACAGAGTTTAAAATAAATGAAGTCTATATGGGAATTTTTTTTTAATGTTGCAAAATTGCCATCACTTGTCTTTATGTGCTCTCTTCAGCAAATTATTAGAAACAAACACAAGTTAAATAATGTATAGTCAGTAACTGCTTAATACCTAGTCATGAGACATTCTATGTTTAGTAATTCAAAACCATAATCGTGTCTCCTACTTGTGTTTGACAGACAGGGAGATAGTAAAAAAATTGTGTTGAGCTATTCAATTATTGGAAAGGTTTCCATGCCAACCATGAGAGTTTGGAACATTCAGTTCATTTCTCTTTAAAAATAACCATTCTGTATACTCAGTAAAATCTTAGCAATAGTGGTTCTCTCCTTTCCAAACTATTTCTAACTGCTAAAAAAATGGCTCACTCCCCACACTGAAAAAACTTACAGGAGCAGACCAGAAAAGCAGGAAACATGGCTCAGGGTGGTTCTGCTGGCCCCTTTCTCTCTGGCAGCATGATTCCTGCAGGAGCCATACTGCCATTGATTAGTATACCCTGTGTACACTACAGTCAGCCACAATGTAGATCTATAGTAGGAGCTATGGGCATGATTCACAGCTTGAAAAGACATAACCATGCTACCTCTGATTGAGCAAATATGCTAAAAATAGAGTGTAGCTATGGCAGTGGCAGTAGAGGCTAAGCCAACCAGAGTGTCTCCCCTCAAACTGGCAGTCACGCCCCCAACTCTAGTCTCTTCTCGGAGATTCAGGTCAGATCATCATGGTTACCTAAGCTGACCCTACATATCTCAGCCCACCCCCTCTCCCGCTATAGGCCCATACCCTTTGGCTGAGTTCCTAAAATCCTCTAATCTTGTTTTTAAAACATTAAGTTACGCACAATCCACCATTTACTCTCATTCAAACCAGCAAATTACCCATCGACCACGTTGCAGAGTAAGGCAAAACCTGCCGTGGATCTCTGACAATCTGACCTGAGGAAAATGCCTTCCTAAATCCAAATATGGACTCTAAGGCTTTGTCTAGACTACATCCCTCTGTCAGCAGAGAGATGTAAATGAAGCACTTCGAAAGTGCAAATGAAGCCAGGATTTAAATATCCCGCACTTTATTTGCATAATCATGTAATGGCGCTCTTTCGAAAAAGTGCTATTTTGAAATTGAAACTGCAGTCTAGACACGGTTCTTTTGAAAACGGGACACTTTTTCGAAAGACAGTTTACAGGATCTTTCGAAAAAGCACCCCATTTTTGAAAGAACCGGGTCTAGACTGTGGTTTCAATTTCGAAAGAGCGCTTTTTCGAAAGAGCGCCATTACGTGATTATGTAAATGAAGCGCGGGATATTTAAATCCTGGCTTCATTTGCACTTTCAAAATGCTTCATTTACATCCCTCTTCTGACAGAGGGATATAGTCTAGACACACCCTAAGGATGTGGATGAGACCCTCTAGACCAGCAGTTCTCAAATTTTTTGGGCTCCGGAGCCCTTTACATGTGTAAAAATGTATGCAGAGCCCCAGCAGTCCACTGATTGTATGTGTTGTACCTATCAATGTCTCCAGTTTGTCAACCTCGCGGCGCCCCTGGAGATGTCTCGAGGAGCCCTGGGGCTCCGTGGAGCAGTTTGAGAAACACTGCTCTAGACAGACATTTGGGAAAGAATTTTCTGTAGTAACTCAGAGCCCTTCCATTTTCAGCCATTGGAGATATTTGCCAACCGTGGAGCATGGCTCATTGGCAACTACTACTGGCAAATTCAGTACCGTTAAATTCAGTCTTAAGTGCTTTGCCTCCACTAGTCCCCTTGGAAGGCTGCTCTAGAATTTCACTCCTCTGATGTCTAGACACTTTCATCTAATTTCAAGCCTAAACTTGTAGGTGGCTAGTTTAGATCTACTTGCTCTTGTGCTTTCGTTGGTCCTTAACTTATACAAGTTCTCTCCTCTCTGGTGTGTATCCCTCTGATCTATATAGACATTGCAATTGTACCTCCCCTCAGCCTTTGTTAGGTTAAACAAGCCAAACTCCTGAAGTCTCTTCTCATGATTCCATTGATCATCCTAGTAGCTCTTCCCTGCTCTTTTTCCAGTCAGAATTCACCTCTCTCAACTCCTGCTCCCAAAGCCCCAGGAAGTCTGAGGATAGAAGCTTCTTCAGGTTGCAAGGGAGGGTAGACAGTGAAGGTTCTTTTTACCCCAGATGATCTGACCAGCTCTAGTGAGCGCTTCTGTTTTGTTGAAGCTGAAACATTTTGGAGATATCAGTATCCACAGAGTTTTCATCAGGGGAGGGAACGACAGAGCCTCTCTTGCACTATATAGCCTAATGATTAGGGCCCTGAGATGGGGGAGACCCAGATTCTAGTCCCAGTTCTGTTTGATACATAGTGAAGTGGGATGAATTTTTTTCTTTGAAGTAAGCAGAGTATTGTCTTAATCCCACAGCCTCTCATGAGTGCCCAAACTATCATGTCACATATATACTCTGCTTCCTGACTTTAAAAGCTTAGGTTTGGTTTAAAGATAGTCATTTCGGGCTTATCTAGACTACAGGGAACAGTCGAAAGAAGATATGCAAATTCTGCGCGGGAATTTGCATATCTTCTTCCTATCGCATTTTCGAAAGCAGAGCTTTCGAAAGTGAAAGTAATTAAGACGCGGCTTTTTCGGTGAACCCCCCCCCCCTTTGTCAAAAAGCCATGTAAACCTCCTTTTTTGAGGAAAAGCTCCACTTTCGAAAGTGCGATCGGAAGAAGATATGCAAATTCCCATGGAATTTGCATATCCTCTTTCGACCATTCCGCATAGTCTAGATACGCCCCTTTGATATCAGTTTTCCTGATGATCTCTGAAAAGTTTAGGTATTGCTCCAATGAAGACCTAAAGCAATTTTTGAAACTTTAAAAGTTGCAATGAATTGTCATCCTGTGAGCAACTGTGGAATAGCAAACAGAGCATTTTTGGTTGATTCAGGAGAAACTTCACTTCTTGCATTTGGTCACTTTATATCAGTATCTGTGTATAATTATAAAGATTTTATCATCATTCTTTTTATTAAATCCAGGTTGAAAACCAGTTCTCCAATTTAATTTTCTCTTGGACCTTTTTATCCTGAACATTTTCCATTTGATTCTCTCTTTTGATTTGTTCTATCAAACTAAACCATTGTTTGCAGTCAATTTTGCCTTGAGCACTTTTTATTATAGCAACTTGTTTGTTATGCTATAGTCATAGCTCTGTGAAGATTTCTATTATAAATTTTATTTTCACAGGTTTAGAGCTTCATAATAAAAAGGCCCTCTGTGCTAGAATTTGTTTTACAGGTAACAATCTAAGAGGCTATTTAAATCTAAAATTGTAAACATATCTTGCAAAGATATTTTAATACTTTCTATCTTGAGAGTAACTTACAAACAAATTAATCCTTCCATTACCCTGTAAAGTAGACAAGCAGTATTAGATTTGTGACAGATTACTTGTCCATGGTCAGTATCTGAGTCAGGTTTAGAATTCAGGAGTTCTGTATTCAGCGCACTAGGCAATTGTTCTATACAACTTTGTCAATAAAGCATAGTTACAGTGTTAAAAGTCAAACCTGATTTCAATTCATTCAGAAAAAAGTCTTTGCTTATACATTAAGTTTTGGGGTAAAGTTTCCAGAAGTGTCTATCATCAAGGCCTACATCCCATTGTGAGTCATCTATATGGTGCTCCAAAAATTCAGCATCAGTGCCCCAGGCTTCAAGGAGTTTATAATCTAGGAAACACCTGCCTAAGTGGTTTGTTGGGCCTTAACCTGCCTTTTGTCTGTACAGATTCTAAACTCCTTGGAGCAAGGACATTGGCTTTGGATATATCTGTGTGAAGAACCACAGAGGTGCTTTATAAATAACTGGTAAAGTCAATAGAACTACTCACATACTTAAGTTAAGCAGGTAGTTAAATACTTTGCTGGATACCAGCCAATATAGATAAGGTGTGAGGATGGGGGGGGGAAGGGGGGGCGACGACTCAGACCTTGTCTTCACTCCTGGAAGATCGACACTACTGTGCTTGATCTTCCGGAGTTCAATTTAGTGAGTCTGGTTAAGACTCACTAAATCAAACTCAGAGGGCACCCCCCCTCCGGCATCTGGTACTCCTGTCTTGAGAGGAGTAAGGGAAGCTGATGGGAGCATTTGCTCCTGTCAGCCTCCTGCAGTGGGGATGGCACCAAGTTCGGCTTAAGGTAAACCGACTCCAGCTATGTACTGTACATAGCTGGAGTTGTGTACCTTAACCAGGCTTCTGGGTCTAGTGAAGACCTGGCCTCAGTAAGGTAACAGAGGGAGAGGGTGAAAAAGCCCTTGGGAGAGCTAATTTTGTTTTTATTGTTTCAGACACAGGTTTTTAAATCCAGGTTGCACTGTCATGAGCTAGAGGATGAGGTCTGAGTAGATTAGTACTGGAATGTTTGATGAAAGGAGTGAGCTTTGAAAAAGGGAAGTGAACAACAATGGGCACAGTGGGAGGGAAAGAGGATATAGTAGGAGACAAAAACAGAAAGGGTAGCAAGAATTAGCAAAAAAGCTTGATACTGAAGATGAGGTATATATATATATATATATATATGAGGAAGGAGGCTGAAAGCTAGTGAAAACCTCAAGAGGAAAAGACCTACTGGGAGTTCTCCTTAAGTATATGGTGTAGGTCTTTGTTTTTCCTTTGTAAGGCCTCAGAAACATCTCCAGCATACCCTTGTCTGCAGACTTTTAATGTAGATAACTCTAACCTCTTCCCAGTAACACTGCAGCCACAGCCACAAATAAAAGTGGAAGTGTCCTATGATACTCAAGCTGTCCCTAAGCAAGTCCCTCCACAATTCTTCCCAGTAAAGTAGGAGATCATGAGGTGATCATTTGCTCCCAAGCTCTCAAGCAGTTACAGTGTGTGGTTGAACCGTTAATACTTTAACTCTCCCCCTAGGAATGAGTTTTCCCCAAGATTTCTCACTCCTCATCGTGTTGGGCCAGGTCCTCTCATTTTAATGATTTTTCTGGCCTTCCAGGAAGTGGCTAGCTGAGGGGCCAGGTTGGACTATTATCCATTTTATTATCCCCGGCCCCCATTTGCTGGTGCCAAGGATTTGTCTTCCAAATCACCACAAGACTGGGCTCCCTGTAGCAGATTACTTACTTAGATAAATTAAATTCCTATGTAAGGGGGAATCAAGGTTCTTAAACCAATTTCAGCTCCTCTGAATATAGAATTAGGGACTTCCACTAGTATCTAATGAGTATTAATTAGAGATTGTTATATCCTCAAAGTGATTTGCACAGTGCTAAAGACAGGCTAAGCAGTATCTCAGATACACACACATTAAACAACATTCATTACCTTTATTACTTCCCTTTAACGTTAACAGTAAAATCCCAATGAGCACATTTGAAATCACTGCCACTCACAGACAGGCAGATTACTCCTGGGGAATTCTGGGCAACTGCCTGCATGGGTAGGAGTGACACTCATTCTGGCCCTCCCTATTGCTGCATCCTGGGCTTGGAGGCATAGAGCTGTGTGTAGCAGGCTCTGTCCCTGAGGCAGAGCAGAAATGTGACAGCTAAAAAGGCAGTCTGCTGATGAAAACCCACTACAATCTACGTACCCCATGGATTACAGACAGAGATTATGCCACACCCTCGCAAAAAAACTAAGGAACCACCTTATCAGCATTCTCTACAACAAACAGAAAAAAATCAAGGAGGAGATCTCTACATTAGGAAATATCATAAAATTGCAAGCCTCCACACACATTTCACCCCTTCAAGACTTTACTACTATCCAACCAACCACCTACAAAGACCACTTCATCTCCCTTCAGAGGAAAAAGGACAATAAACTATCCAAACTGCTACATGCCTCAGGATCTCTCATAACGGATACTCTCAATTCACCCAACAACATCATCAACCTATCTGATCACTCTCTCAGCCCAGCAGAAGAATCTGTCCTATCCCATGGACTCTCCTTCTGCCCCACCACCCCCACAAATTTGATGCAGTTCGGTGGGGATCTGGAATCCTATTTTCACTGCCTCTGCCTGAAGGAATATTTCCAACACACCAATATACAACATACTGACCTCACTGGTCCCCCCCCAGCAATCCCACAAGAAGAAGGCTTCTATGTGGACCACCACCAATGTACGTAACGAAAATCTGGACTTCTACATTGACTGCTTCCGCAAACGCGCTCGAGCTGACATGATCAGCAAACAATAACATATAACATACAACCTCAGTCACACAGAGCGCAATGCTATTCACAGCCTCAAAACCAATCCTAACATCATAATCCAAGAAACTGACAAAGGAGGTGCTGTATTCATCATGAACAGGACAGATTATGAACAGGAAGCGAACAGACAACTCACCAATACCAGATTCTACAGGCCTCTCTCCCGTGACCCTACTAAGGAATACCAAAAAAACATGAAAAAACTGCTCATGAAACTCCCTGATGCTACTCAGGACCAAATCTACAATAACACCCCTCCTAATCCCCGACCAGTAACATTCTATCTACTACCCAAAATACACAAACCTGGTAATCCCAGACAACCCATCATCTCCAGCATTGGCACACTCATTGGCAGGATTATCTGGCTATATCGACTCCCTCCTCAGACTCTATGCCACCAACACTCCCAACTACCTCCTCGATACCACTGACTTCCTGAGGAAACTCCAAAACATCAATAATCTCCCTGAAAATACCATTCTGGCTACCATGGATGTAGAAGCCCTCTACACCAACATTTCACACAAAGACGGATTACAGGCCATCAGGAACACCATCCCCAATAACAATACTGCACACCTGATTACAGAGCTCTGGGATTTTGTCCTCACCCACAACTACTTCCAATTCAGAAACAATCTCCAAATCAGCAGCACAGCCATGGGCACATGCATGGCACCACAATATGCCAACATTTTTATGGCTGACCTTGAACGTTTCCTCACCTCTCGCCCCCTAACACCTCTTCTTTACTTGCACTACATTGATGATATCTTCATCATATGGACATATGGTAAAGAGACTCTTGAAGAATTCCACCAGGATTTCAACAACTTCCACCCCACTATCAACCTCAGCCTGGACCAGTCCACAAGGGAAATCCACTTCCTGGACACTACAGTAAAGTTAAATAATGGACAACTTTCAACCACCCTATATTGTAAACCCACAGACTGCTACACTTACCTTCATGCTTCCAGCTCCCATGCCAGACACATTTTTCAGTCGATTGTATAAAGCCAAGCCCTACGATACAACCGGATTTGCTCAGACCCCACAGACAGAGACAGTCACCTACAGGATCTTTACAGAGCATTCATAAATCTGAGATACCCACCTGGGGAAGTGAAAAAACAAATTGACAGAGCCAAAAAAATACCCAGACATGAACTACTTCAAGACAGACCCAAAAGAGAAAATAACAGAACTCCGCTTGTTGTTACCTACAGTCCACAACTCAGACCCCTCCAACGCATTATACACAATCTACAACCCATCCTGGAAAATGATCCCTCACTCTCAGAGGCCTTGGGAGAAAAACTTATTCTTGCTTACAGACAACCCCCTAACCTGAAACGTATTCTTTCTGATAACCATGCCATACAACCACATCATAAGCCTCCAGGAACCCGGCCCTGCAACAAGAAAAGATGCCAACTCTGCCCACATATCTACACTGACGAATTCATCACTGGAGCAAACAACACTAGCCACAAAATCAAAGGGTAATTTGACTGCTCATCTAGTAATTTGATCTACGCCATCAAATGCCAATAGTGCCCCTCTACTATATATATTGGTCAAACTGGACGTTCTCTACGTGAAAGAATCAATGGACACAAATCGGATATACATAAAGAAAATACTCAGAAGCCAGTGGCAGAACATTTCTGTTTACCTAACCATAATCTCACAGATCTGAAGGTGGCAGTCTTGTCACAGGCCAGTTCCTCAAGCCAAATCCACAGGGAAAGCTTGGAATTACAATACATATGCAAATTCAATTCAATTAATTATGGACTTAATCAAGATATGGGATGCTGGAACCTTTATCAATGAAGGTGCTAACTACTTTCTGAATGGTGTCCTTCCTGCCTTATCCATCCACTGACTTTGATCTTTATCTACTCAGCTTTAACACCCTTTCTCCTGATACTTTATGCATAGAGGTAGGGAGGTGGAATATCTTTGTTCTGTCCCCCCCTTCCCTTCTCCTATTTATTTCGAGTTTCCTTATCCTCTAATCATAACTCCGGTCATCTGAAGAAGTGGGCTGTGCCCACGAAAGCTCATGATACCATCTACATGTTTTGTTAGTCTATAAAGTGCTACCAGACCATTTGCTTGCTGCTTTAGCTATGTTAGTCTCTTTCAGCAAAAACAACAAGGAGTCTGGTGGCACTTAACAGAAAACACCAAATACAAATAATGTAATTTAAATGAAAATCTGGGACTATAACTGGAATGCAAGGTCTTGGTTCCCAAGTTTTTTTAACTTAACTTTCACATGTTTAGGAAATGCTGAACAGTTATTGTGATTTTTTCTGTATGCTAGTTTACATAAATTTCCAAAATAAGTGAAACTGGTATAATTACACAGGTTGAAACTCTCTTAACCGGGATTCATTTCTTAACCAAGAAAAAATATATATATGTTTGGCCATGTACCAAAACCAACAGTCATTCATATAGCCTAACTTAACAAATGCTTACATAAAACACATCTGACTGTTGGTTATTTTAACTTGGTTCATTATGGCACCAATGAGTGGTTTAGAACAGCAACATTACTTAAACAGTTTTTACAAGTTTTTGACAAGTGGCTTCAGGTTAATGCTTATTCTACACTCTCTTTTACTCTCCACTACATATTCTTCTGAATACATACGATAGCTACTCTGGAAGACAGCATACCTTCCAAAAGCCTCTCAACACAACTTCCAAAACCACACAATGTTAAAAATCTGTTTTGATGATGTTTTCAAACTACTTTTTCATTTTCTGCCCCAATGTACAAAAAAGGCAAATTGCTGCCAGTAGCAGACAAAAGGAACTAACCTTGTTGTCATTTCATGATAATAATAAAATATTCCAGGTCACATATATTCCTAGAGGGACTAATCCATATCTATGTCAGTAAAGTCACTTGATTTACATTTTTTATATTATAATACCATCTCCAGCATGCTATAATTGACCAAAATTTCAGCTTCTACTGTTGTAGATGAGACTGATAGCATCACCTAAAGTTAATGTTGCCCAACTCTTTCCCATGTAAGACCAGAGACCTTATTTCTTGCATTTTGAGTGCTTGACTTTGCAAATGTAATAAAGGACTTACAGTACATTTTTCTTGTGTGTAATATTCGTTCTGCATAATTATTATTCATCACTGACATGATAGCAGCATTAGTACATAACCAATAGAGAAAATGCATCATATAAAGCCTACATATTTTTTAAAATATATTTTTAAACAACATCTGGCGATGCAGGTGACAAATATAAGAACTAGAAACCCAAAATGGAAGGGGAAGAAAGAAAAAGGCACATGAAAAGTGGTTTGGCAAGACATGAGATTAGATAATTAGCTCCTAAATTTTACTGGCTCACATACCATCCTCTTTTAAAAAAAATTATGAAGTGAATCCAGACAGAGGCAGCAAATGCCATGTACCCTCATGGTCCAGGGTGGAGATCCTGTCCCTCCTGGAGCTGTGGGGTGAGGAGGACACCCTGCAGAATCTCCTCTCCTGGAGGCGGAACTCAGACATATATAGCTGGATGGCCGAGGCTCTGGCCGTGATAGGCCACCACCTCCAGGCCTTAGCCCAAGTCAGGAGCAAGGTCCCGGAGCTTTGCCAGGGCTACGCCAAGGCCAGGGAGCATAGCTCTCGCTCCGTCCGGAGCAGGACCCTACTCCTGCCCCTACTACCAGGAGCTCCACCAAATCCTGGGGGATGACAGCCCCTTCCACACCCATGGTGGTTGACTCGGGGCTCGAGACACCCATCGTTGCCTGCCCAAGGCTCCCCTGATGAGCAGGAGGAGGATGACGACCAGCTGCAGGAGGAGGAGGAGGAGATGGCAAGCACAGTGACCGTCATTCTGGAGCTGGTATCCCAGGCCTTGGGAGATCTCACAGGCACCCTCTGCTGACAGGGAGGGATCATCAGGTGAGTGCTCTCAGTTTCTCACATACACAGGGCAGGAGAGGTGGGTGCAGAGTGGATGGGATGTGATTGTCACTCAGCCTGCTCGGCCTGGACATCGTGCTGCACTCCATGCACGTGGACGCACGTGCAACACCAGTCTGTGCCAAGTGGCCTCAGGAGGCAGCCCCAGAGCACCCCCGTGGCTCCTGCTCACAGGCTGTGGAGAGGCTACACATAGCTGGCCCCTGGGGGGGACTCCTGGGGGGAGGGATGCCCTCCCCCCCATCAGCCTCTGCTGGAAGCAGGCTGGGCACAAGGGTGCTCGCATGACCCCATACAGACTGAGGAGTGCTGCACATGGCCCACGGGGATGTCTGCATGTGCAAGGCACCATCCATCCCACGTACAGTGCTCCCAGGCACAGTTGTGTGTGTGCAGGCCCCATGGAAGGCCAAGCTTCCACCCATGGAATCCCACTGTGGATGGACACTTCCCTTGCCTGCTTGTTTGTGGGATGCGGGGGGGCGGAAGCATGGTCCCCTGGGCACTTAGAGCCCCTGTGAGGCAGGGCCCGCTGTGCAGGCCACACATGGCCTTGCTCCCAGAACCTCCCCATCCTCTGGGTCAAGGACTGTTACTCGCAGCTCACAGAGGAGGGCAGGGCCTCAGGGACAGTGTCTGCATGGATGACTGATCAGCTCTCCCTCTTTATTCTCCACAGCCAGACCAGCAGTCACTGAGGGGTGATTAATGCCATCAGAGGCAGCCACCCAACCCCGGGGGAGCCGCAAGCGCAGAAGAGTCCATGAGGCCCTCATGAGGGAGCACATGGCCGTCCTCTGCGACATGCAGCAAACCCTGGCCCAAAAGATCCGGGATGATGCCCAGTGGCAGATCCACATGTGGGACCAGCTTGTGCAGCAGGGCAACATTTGTGCCACCATGTGAGAAACGGCACAGCCAGCTCCTGACCCTGCTCCTGCCCCGCAAGCCTCCCTGCAATGCCTCTGCCCTCTCCCCCCCAAACTATGCCTCTGGCCCCTGCCCCCCCCACCCATCCTCCATCCCTCTGCCCCTCCCATCCCTGACCCCGCTCCATCCCCGCTGCCCACCTTCCTGTTGTCCCAGGACCCATCCACCCCCAAGGTCGCCGAGGTCCCCGGATTCAATGTAGCACTTCCAGCTACACCATGCACCACTCCCAGCCCTGAGCCCTACTCCTTCTTCCCCCATCCAGGTTCTCAGCCCCTCTCCACCCTCCCTAGTTCCTTTTATTATG
The DNA here is from genome assembly GCA_019425775.1 of Rafetus swinhoei. Taxonomy (NCBI): domain Eukaryota; kingdom Metazoa; phylum Chordata; order Testudines; family Trionychidae; genus Rafetus; species Rafetus swinhoei. Next base: position 48,889,215 of record CM033449.1, read on the forward strand.
AAAAAAATACAAAGTTCTTGTGTTTCAACTCAAAACTAGTGTCTTTATTCAGTGCACAGGGAACGGGGGGGAAGGAAAGGGTTGTTATGGGAAAGGTATAGGGGGCAAAGCACAGGCCCCTGTGGAGAGTTATTGGGGTCCTTGAGAGAAACTCTCTCTCAGGGCCTCCCAGATGTGTGATGGGCCTAGCAGATTGCAGCTGTGCTTCCTTCCCAACCCAAAAGTCATGCTGGGGGAAGAATGTGCCAGCCTCCAGCTTCTGGTAGAGGCTGGAGTTTCAGAAAATGCAGGCGTTGTGTACCCTGGCCAACCACCTAATGAAAATGTCCGTGAACTGTCCATGGTGGTCAACCAGAGCTTGCAGCACCATCAAGAAGTAGCCCTTGTGATTTATGTATTGGGTGGCTTAATGATGTGGTGTATAGATTGGAATGTGGGCTCCGTCGATGGCTCCCCTGCATTTGGGGAAGCCCAAGGTGGCAAAGCCGGTGATTATTGGGTCCAGGTCTCCCAGGCGGATGACCCTGCACAGCAGGACAGAGTTGATGGCCCTCAACCTGCAGAAGGAGACAAAGGAACACACAAAACAGAATGAGGGGGAGTGCCTGAGCCCTTGGGAGGTGCCTGCCCCCCTCAGGAGCCACCCCTATGAGGCCCCCCACACAGGGCTGTGAGGGCAGAACAGCAGAACCCCGAAGATGGGGCTTTCTCCCCACCCTCCCTTTCCCTAGGGTCCCCTTTCCAGGACTTCAACCCCACCCCCCGCAGGGACTGCAGCCCGAGAGTGCCTTGCTTCCATGAGGAGGGCCCCGATGGTGGACTTCCCCATGCAGAACTGGTTGCCCACAGACCAGTAGCTGACTGGGGTGGTGAGCTTCCAGGTGGCAATGGCAACCTGCTTCTCCAGGGGGATGATGGGTTGTACCTGGGTGTCACGTTGATGGAGGGCAGGGGCGAGCCAGGCACATAGCTCCAAAAAGGTGGCCTTCTGCATGCAGAAGTTTTGGAGCCACTGCTGTTCGTCCCACCACTGCATGACCAGCCGGTCCCACCAATTGGAACTGGTGTCCAGCCTCCAGAAGTGACTCTGTACCGTGGGGTGCATTTGCAAGGGCATTTCTCTTGCATCCAGGCAGAGGGTGTCACTGGTGAGCTCGGTGTCCAGTTCATGCAGGACCATGAAGACAGTCTGCACAAAGTGCTGCAGAAGCTGCAGCATGTTACTGTGGGGGCAGTATATGAGGCAGCATACTGTTACTGTAGGGGCAGTGTGCTGAGGCAACTCCAGCTCCATGGCTAGGAGTATGCTGTGGTGTCCTGAAGCTTCAGCTATAAAGCCAGCTGACTCTCAGCTTAGACTGTAGAGCTCTGTTGTTTTTCATCTCTCACTATAAGTGCCACTATATGGGACAGTGACCCACACTAGGTGTGTAGGTTACACTTACACGAGGCACGTGTAGATAAAGGATGTTGCTTTTATACTGCAAATCACATGCATCGTTCTCTTGTTTCCTGTAATAATTTTGCTAGTGAGTTGTCCTCCTGAAACAAATAAAAACAGACTGCCTTAGGCTTACATTTTAAACAGAAAAATTGAGCAGCTCTCTCCCAGGTGACCCATGGGACTGATTTGGACCTCTTAACAGTGTGATGGAGTTACTCCAATGTCAGACTCAGTAGAATTACCTTGGTGTACCACTGAAGTTCAGGAAGAGTATTCCCCCCCCTGCCTCCCAGTGTAAAAGTTCACTTTCACACTGCAGTTCAGGCTGAATTTTCACAATGTGTGCAAGAGATTTAAAAAAAACAACAACCAAGTCTTCCCCAGTTCATACCCTTGTACGTTTATAATTTACACTATATACTGGTTGAAAAAGGATGCAAGAACACATTAAAGTTTTATTGCTTCTTCTCCAAGTGGGACAAGACTTTTCGTGACAGGATTTGTATCATTTAACTCTGGGTCCTCCCCATATGTAATCTTTCTTGCTATGTTAAATATAGCTTTGTTTTCCTCTGTAAAGAGCTCTGAAGAATATACAATAGTTTTTTGGCAATGCTCTTGTGGTGAAATGCTGTGACCAAGTATTAAGCAACGGCTACACTTCATGTTATTGCTTCTGTGTTTATTTTAACCCCGGTAGTCTACACTGCAATTAAACACCCCTGCAGCCCAAGCCAGCTGGCAAAGGCCAGCTGTGGCTTCTTAATTGCAGTATAGACATACCCATAGTAAAAGAGTCCCAGAGCTTGCCATCTAAATAGAAACAGCAGACAAAAGGTGGAAGGGGAAATCAATCCAACTCTTATACACATGAATAGTTCCATTGAAGATAACAGGACTAGTCACATGTGTAAGTGTTCACGGAGCCTTGCCACAGTTCAGTATTGTCTTGAGATGCCTGTTCAATGAGATTTTTAGGGATAATCTTCCAGCCTACAAAATTCTTGCAGCTTGTCCTTTTCTTTTGTCTGAGAAATACAAAAAATTACATAATTCTAATACAGTCTCTTAAGCAGAACAATCTCCCCGCAGAAAACTTGGGAAATTCTATAGAAAAAAAATCAATTAAAACTGTATCACAATACAGAATTTCTCTGTGTGTATCAGAGTCTTCAGCTGAGATCCCAGTGTCTTCAGCTGAGATCCCAGTGTGCTAAGCATTGTACAAACGCACATGAGACGGTCCCTTCCCTAAAGAGCTAAATAGACACCACAGACAAGATTGCAAGGGAACAGAAGAGGATACAGATACAGAGAGGTAAAGTCACTTGACCAGCGTCCTGAAGCAGGTCACTGACACAGCTGGCAATGAAACCTAGATCACCAGACTCCAAGTCTAGTTCTACTGTTAACACACAAGCTCCTAAGAAGTGTTGTGTGCAGAATCTCATATCTAGTAAATGATCCTGCTTCCACTGAAGTCAACAAGAGCAGCATCAGTCCTAAACTACATTTTTCACAAGTCATCACAAACACTACATAGCAGTTCCCAGATATTAGCTACTTATAAGAGGATTCATATTTGTCTGTTATGCTAGCAACTGTTTCCTTTGGAGTCAAGAGAAAATCATAGTTATATTTATATTGGTCTTAGGTTTCTTATAACGTGTTTTTGCCATACTTAAGTGTTGGTTCCAGTTTGAGTTGACAGTATAACTTGTGCCTAATAGCCTTTTTATTTTGCTCCCTAACGTTTACTCAATTGGTAATTAAGGAATGTTAAATGTCTAATACCAGACATATACTCTTGTTCCTTGTGAGGAAAATAAACTAAAACCAACAAAGTTCAGAGTATATTATCTGTCCTACTCACTCAATTAGACAACCATAAGGATGAAATATGAAAAATGGATGAAAAGGATACAAAAATTGTGTACTAGTGAATGCCATTTTATGCCAGGGCTAGTAGTGCATATATGCCAGATTAGGAACAATTGAAAGTCATTAACCTGACTAGCTTTCCATTCAAATGGGAGCACTTTTAATAAATGGGACTGCTGCAGCCTATGAAAATACAAGTTCTACCCAGATTTCCTACCAGAGGCTGAAGCAGTGGAAAATTCTTAGAAAAAAAATCATTTTAAAAGTTTATTAAACTACACAGGTAGAAAGGCTTATTGTGGATAAAAGAATCCAACTTGGAGTTAATCAGAAACAAGTCCAGGTGTATAAAAGCCCTGAGAATTGATTCCTAGGAGATTCAGTCTATGTCTACACAACAGAGTTTTTCCAGGATACCAGAGATATCCCGGAAAAACTCTGCTGTGTCCAGGGAATATGTCTGCTTTTTCGGATCAGTTTCCAAAAAAGCAAGCACACTTTCAGAAGCCCTGTATTCCTCATTTTATGAGGAATAAGGGGTCTTCTGAAAGAGGAGATTTTTCCCACATTTGGTCCTGTATGGACAGGCCAAATGTCGGAAAAAGCCTCTTCTGAAAAAAGAATCGGAAAAGGGTACACAAATTGCAGTTCGCGATTCACGTACCTTTTTCCGAAAAATAACTGCAGTGTAGACAGCCTCAGAAAACACAAAGGGACATCTCTCTGAGCTGGAAAATCTTTTGACTGCTGAATCCACACAAGTTGAAGAAAGCTTGTTGTAGGAATCAGAGGGAGCATCATGATCAGGAAACGAAGAGTGGGCCAGAAGAGTGAGATCCAGAAGAAAGGACATGGGACCACTGAAGGCACTGACAAAAAAACCCAAAATGCTCAAGAATGATGAGGATTCTGAAGGAGGGAACTGCATATCGGCATTTCTTATTTTCCCTTGATCTAGTTACCTCCTGTGCTTTTTCTGTGAGTAATGAATTGTTAATTTACAAATCCCTCTGCAAAGTATGTGTCTTGCCTTTAGCCACCAAGTTCCCTGAAGGGTTAAATAACAAACCAGGGTGTACTGGGGGGTCAGCACTGGCCTGGGGCCCAATCCTTAGAACTGACACCAGACAAGTTTTCTGTACAGAACATATGTCAGAGATCAGAGCCGTTGACTGGAGCCTGCCCAGAACCAGGGTAGTGTAGAAACACACAGAGCAAGCATGAGGGTCCAAACACACTACCTGGTAAGCAGTCACAAGGGGTGAACTCAGCCAGGACTGGCCATTATCTTGACTTTTTCCCTCTTTTTTTGGCAAGTGCTGCCAATGGGGCTGGGAGTCAGCAAAAGTGGCAGCTGCTGCAGGGCCAGGTGTTTTAAAAGTTCCTGAGGCACATGACAAGAGCCAGAGCCCTGAACTCTTTAAATCTCCCCCTGGAGCCCCAGGTACCTGGTCAGGCACCACTGAAAGACTGGCTGGGAGATGCTAGCCTCCTTCTGGGGCGGGAGGGTGGGGTGGGCACAGAGCTGCTACCTCAGCTTGTCTAGAAGCTCAGCAATTCTGTCAGCAGCCCTGCTTTTCCCTATGATTCACTAACTGTTTTTCAGATTCTCAAAGTGGTTCATGAATCACTCGACCTCAGTAGAAAGGAATAATAATGAGTCCATTTACATTGTGTTCAGTATGCAACTAATTACTTGAAAATGATTGCCTGGTATTGCATCAAGGGTTGTCTCATTAGCATTCAGTGCTGCTGTTATAGCAGAAAGGAGGAAAGAAAGAGGAAAAGGGGGTAGAGAGCAGAAAACCATTTTTTTGTGGCACAGAGAGTTACTGTACTTTGGACTTATCAACCCTTTCCCCCAAATACACCCACTCATCTGTCTGCAAGAAGTGGTATCATACATGAGATCCATGGGAAAGTTTCAGCTTTGAACCCTAATTTCCCATATCTTAGCCAAGTGCCTAATTCTGTGTCCCATTGGCAATATTCCTATTAGCTTTGAATGGTTAAAATTAAGTACCTTCTCAGGTTCTCTGCAGAACTGGGTCCGAACCAAAGTCCATATAGGGAGGTGGTTCCTCTACAATCATGAATGAAACCACCAAAAAGATACTTTTACAGTAAATTACAACCCAAATGACAAACCCTAGGGGAAAATAAATGCTACATTAATGTTTTATTTGCTTTAAAAAGGTAGACAGATAATTCCATCTTGTCATACTGCCTGCTAGAGATATTTGGCAATACAAAAAGCAACAACTCAAGTGCTTTCTAGGGTCCCTCATTTCACTGCTGCCTTTTGCTATTTATTTGTATCAGTTCTGTGTCAATTTCCTGTTTGGTAGGTAGAAACATCTCTCTGCAGTTCAGAGATAAGAATTCATCCTTTCTGAACTACCAAATCAGAAAAGTGAAAGGTGATAAAAGCCTCCTTATTCACACAATACATAGCCCTGTGTAACAGGTTCCGCCCTTCATGCTAGCGCCCCATGGTGGCTGGGGGGGGCGCACTCAGTATTTACTCACCTGTCTGTGGGCAAGGCAATGTCCAGTTAGTGGTTGGAGATCAGGCCTCTTCTTTTACCCCCCGGGTGTGGTTTGCAGGGTGTTGGGGGAGACCCAGGCCCAGGGACCCTGTAAGTAGCAGTTACCTGCTGAGTTTCAACTTACTTAGATGCTGTCATGTCCCTGGGCCACTTCCCAGGGATGCTGTTCCATCAGCCCTTCTCTAAGGCCTTGTGGCTAAGTTCCCCTTGTCCAGGGTTCTGCAGGGCTGTCTTTGGCTTTTTTGGGCTAGCTTTTAGCCACAGTATCTGGCTCCCACAAGGTAGGATGCCCAGCTCCCACTCAGAGTTATCCAGAGTGCTGGTGCTCCCCAGTCAGCACTGAGGTCTGCCTGGGTCAAACTCCAGGAAGGAACTGACAGACCTTACCTAGCAGCTCCTTTTATAGCAGCCTGCTGCACCCTGATTGGCTGCAGCAAAGGCTGCCACTCTACTCTGCCCGGAGGACCTCTCTACTGCTCCTGTTGCTGCCCAGGGTGCTAAAAGGCCTCCAGCGGGGATGCCGGGCTTTGTCCACCCCATCACACCCTGTATATACAGGATTGTTCCCTCCAGTAGCATCATTAGTGTTATTCCCAGTCTCATTTTTAATGCCACAATAGCTTCTCTAGGACTGCTTTAATTAGTAAGAAAGAGCATGTAGTCCATATTGTGGCTGTTATCACAGAAAATAGTTGTTCGGAGGAAAATATGATATCTTTATGTTACAATACACTATTTTTCATAAAATAGAATGCCATTTTGGAAAGGTCTAGTCTATTTATCACATGATTGATTGATGAAAACACATGCTAGTTCACCATCTATTTAAAACTCTGCCTTCACTAATGCATAAAGCATGGGTGAAAATTGTTATATGAATGTTAAATATAAATTCACAGTAACGGTAAGTAAAGATGCATCAGAAAGTTTTCATTTTAAGCAGTACTCCACACATAGTTTACAATATGGTTTGAAGAGATCTTAACTGCCAATCTGAAAATGAGACTCTCGAGTAGAATTTCCACTAAAACAGTGGTGGTTCTCTAACGTACTGAGCTGCAGTTTTCAACAGGAATTTCACTATTGAATTTTAATGTTCAATAGATTCTCTTAACGGAATTATCAGAGCTGGGCCCTGGGCAAAGGGCAGGGGCTTGGCTCTGGGGGATCCCCAGAAAGGGTGGGGCCTTGGGCAGAAGGGATGGGACTGGGAGTTGCATTCCCCAGCCAGCCCTCAGCACTCCCTGCTCTGGCAGCAATTTAGAGGGCTCAGGGCTCCAACCACTGCTTTTAAATCGCCAGGCCCTGGAGCGGCTGCCCCTGCCCCCCTCATGGGCCCTGTGTATTATTCACTATTATACACTATTTGTAGGTGGCAAATAAGGCTGGATCTTGCTCCTGTTGAAGAGCCTTTTGAAGTGGCTAGCAGGTGTAAAGAAAAGCTGCCCTTCCAAGCAGTAAAATATCTGGTCACAATTACCAGGCCCAGGACTTGTTTCATGATCCCATCTTTTTCCCCCCATCTTACAGGATCACAACTACAGCTGCTTGCATGATGGATCTACGCAGATACCCTCTGGATGAACAAAACTGCACACTAGAAATTGAAAGTTGTAAGTTATTGGAGGGAGAGGGTTGACCACACTGCATCTTTGTATTGAAAATAATTCACTGGTTACTTGAAGTACTTCATGGGTCTAGGACAGAATTCACAGCCCTACTGTATTCTAAATGGTTTGTATTGTGTGCAGAAGCTATATAAACACATTAATGAAATTAATTGCACAAGACAACCACATATTATTTTGCTGATTCAAGACTATCACATTTCTGTTAAAGTCTCTTGCCTAAAAGAGGGAGTACTGTGTAATGGTGAGATCAGAGCACTGAGTCAGGACTTTTCCCTTCTCTGTCACCTCCTCACCACCGTATCTTGTGAAAGTCACCCCACCTCAATTTATTCTGCTATAAAAGTAATACTAATATTAAACATTTGCAAAGCCCTTGTAGAACTTCAGATGAAAGTCACTATAAAAATGAGATCCTGATATCTTATATCTTTAAAACCATTTAAAACCATTTCTATTGACTTCAATAAGTACAGGATCAAGGCCTATACTTTTACATTCTTCTTTGTAAGAGGCAGGTGTTAGTAGTGGGTGATTCGATCGTTAGAAACATAGATAGTTGGGTTTGTGATGACCGGGAGAACCGTATGGTCACTTGCCTGCCTGGTGCGAAGGTTGCGGATCTCTCGAGGCATCTAGATAGACTTATGTGTAGTGCTGGGGAGGAGCCGGTGGTCGTGGTACATGTAGGTACCAATGATGTAGGGAAGGGTAGGAGAGATGTCCTGGAGGCCAAATTTAGGCTGCTAGGAAAGAGACTGAAATCCAGGACCTCTATGGTGGCGTTCTCGGAAATGCTTCCAGTTCCACGTGCAGGGCCAGGTAGGCAGGCAGAGATTCAGAATCTCAATGCGTGGATGAGACGATGGTGTAGGGAAGAGGGGTTTGGATTTATTAGGAACTGGGGACACTTTTGGGAGAGAGGAGCCTATACAGGAAGGATGGGCTCCACCTAAACCAGGGTGGAACCAGACTGCTGGCACTAAACATTAAAAGGCCGTAGAGCAGTTTTTAAACTGAGAGATGGGGAAAGCCGATTGGTGTGGAGATGCACATAAATCGGAGGAGACTTCTCTTAGAGGAGAATCCATTGATAGAGATTCTCTAAGCTGTAGTCAGAAAGAGAGGAGGGGAGAGGGCAAACCATGGGCCAGAGCAGACAAACAACTGCGTACAAAGGAATCCAATGCATCAGGGAAGGGCAGACAAATAAGCAGTGGCAAATTTTTAAAGTGCTTCTACACAAATGCTAGGAGTCTGACTAATAAGATGGGTGAACTAGAGTACCTAGTATTAAATGAGGAGATTGACATAATAGGCATCACTGAAACCTGGTGGAATGAGGAAAATCTGTGGGACACAATCATACCGGGATATAAAATATATCGAAAGGATAGAGCAGGCCGGGTGGGTGGCGGAGTGGCACTGTATGTGAAAGATAATGTAGAATCAAATGAAATAAAAATATTAAATGAATCAACATGTTCAATAGAATCGCTATGGATAGTAATTCCATGCTCCAAAAATAAGAAATTAGCAGTAGGGATATATTACGACCACCTGACCAGGACAGGGATACTGACATTGAAATGCTGAGGAGATTAGAGAGGCTACCAAAACAAAGAACTCTATAATAATGGGGATTTTAATTACCCCATATTGACTGGATACATGTCACCTCAGGAAGAGAAGCGGAGATAAAATTTCTCAATGGCTTAAATGACTGCTTCTTGGAGCAGCTGGTGCAGGAACCCACAAGGGAGAGGCAATTCTCGATCTAGTCCTGAGTGGAGCGCAGGATCAGGTCAGGAAATAACCGTTACAGGACCACTTGGGAATAGTGACCATAATATAATAACATTCAACATTCCTGTGGTGGGAAGAACACCTCAGCAGACCAGCACCCTGGCATTTAATTTCAAAAGGGAATTACACAAAAATGAGGAGGTTAGTTAAACAGAAATTAAAAGGCACAGTGACTAGAGCCAAATCCTGCAAGCTGCATGGAAACTTTTAAAGACACCATAATAGAGGCCCAACTTAAATGTATACCCCAAATTAAAAAACATAGCAAGAGACCTAAAAAAAGTCACGTGGCTTAACCACCATGTAAAAGAAGCAGTGAGGACAAAAGGCATCTTTTAAGAAGTGGAAGTCCAATCCTAGTGAGATAAATAGAAAGGAACATAAACACTGTCAAATCAAGTGTAAAAATGTAATAAGAAAAGCAAAAAGATTTTGAGGAACAGCTAGCCAAAAACTCAAAAGAAATAACAAAATGTTTTTAAGTACATTAGAAGCAGGAAGCCTGCTAAAAACCTGTGGGTCCCTAGACGATCGAACTATAAAAGGCGCAATCAAGGACGATAAAGCCATTGCGGAGAAACTAAATGATTTCTTTGCTTCAGTCTTCACGGCTGAGGACGTTGGGAGATTCCCAAATCTGCACCGTCCTTTGTGGGTAATGAATCTGAGGAACTGTCCCGGATTGAAGTGTCATTAGAGGAGGTTTTGGAACAAATAGAAAAACTTAATGTTAACAAATCTCCGGGACCAGATGGCATTCATCCAAGGGTTCTAAAAGAACTCAAATGGGAAATTGCTGAACTATTATCTGTGGTTTGTAACCTATCCCTTAAATCGGCTTCCGTACCTAATGACTGGAAGGTAGCCAACGTGACACCAATATTTAAAAAGGGCTCTAGAGGCGATCCGGGCAATTACAGACCGGTAAGTCTAACTTCAGTACCGGGCAAATTAGTCGAAACAATAGTAAAGAATAAAATTGTGAAGCATGTAGAAGAACATAATTTGTTGGACAAAAGTCAACATGGGTTCTGTAAAGGGAAATCCTGTCTTACTAATCTATTAGAGTTCTTTGAAGGGGTTAACAAACATGCGGACAAGGGGATCCAGTAGATATAGTATACTTAGATTTCCAGAAAGCCTTTGACAAGGTCCCTCACCAAAGGCTCTTGTGTAAATTACATGGCCATGGGATAAGAGGAAGGTCCTTTCTTGGATTGAGAACTGGTTAAAAGACAGGAAACAAAGGGTAGGAATAAATGGTAAATTTTCAGAATGGAGAGGGTAACTAGTGGTGTCCCCAAGGGTCAGCCTAGGACCAATCCTGTTCAACTTATTCATAAATGATCTGGAGAAAGGGGTAAGCAGTGAGGTGGTAAAGTTTGCGGATGATACCAAACTGTTTAGGATAGTCAAGACAGAAGCAGACTGTAAGGGACTCCAAGAAGATCTCACCAAACTGAGTGATTGGGCAACAAAATGGCAAATGAAATTTAATGTGAGAAGTGTAAAGTAATGCACATTGGGAAAAATAACCCCAACTATACGTACAGTATGATGGGGGCTAATTTAGCTACGACAAATCAGGAAAGAGATCTTGGAGTTATCGTGGACAGTTCTCTGAAAACTTCCACACAGTGTGCAGCGGCGGTCAAAAAGGCAAATAGGATGCTAGGTATTATTAAGAAAGGGATAGAAAATAAGACCGGAATATCTTACTGCCCCTGTATAAAACTATGGTACGCCCACATCTTGAATACTGTGTACAGATGTGGTCTCCTCACCTCAAAAAGATATTTTGGCCTTGGAAAGGGTTCAGAAAGGGCAACTAAAATGATTAGGGGTTTGGAACGGGTCCCATATGAGGAGAGATTAAAGCGACTGGGACTTTTCAGTTTAGAAAAGAGGAGACTGAGGGGATATGATAGAGGTGTATAAAATCATGAGTGGTGTGGAGAGGGCCGATAAAGAAAAGTTATTTATTAGTTCCTAAATAGAAGAACTAGAGGACACAAAATGAAATTAATGGGTAGCAGGTTTAAAACTAATAAAAAAGTTCTTCTTCACACAGCGTGTAGTCAGCATGTGGAACTCCTTGCCAGAGGAGGCTGTGAAGGCTAGGACTATAACAGAGTTTAAAGAGAAGCTAGATAATTTCATGGAGGTTAGGTCCATAAAAGGCTATTAGCCAGGGGATAAAATGGTGTCCTTGGCCTCTGTTTGACAGAGGCTGGAGGGATGGCAGGAGACAAAGCGCTTGATCATTGTCTTCGGTCCACCCCCTCTGGGGCACCTGGTGCTGGCCACTGTCAGCAGACAGGATACTGGGCTAGATGGACCTTTGGTCTGACCCGCTACGGCCGTTCTTATGTTCTTATGTTCTTATGTATCTCAGTGTTTCCCTACAGATAAGAAAATCACAAGAACTCTGTAGTGAGATTTATGTAATGGTGCTTGTTCAATGTTGTTTTAAGTAAAAAAGGAATCCATTGGCTGCATAAAACACCTTATTTAAACATATTCTGCTTTGAAAGTTTTTAATCTGATATCTCAGACAGGACGTTACGGCAGTTTCTATGAAATAGTTCCAATTGTCACTTTATCATTTTTGTCAATTGACTATAACAGTGTATTAATCTCTTACTGCAGCTAGTATTTGTTTCTACTATTTCCCCATCAAAAATGTTGTGGAATTACTGCAAAAATGTTTCAATTTTGACACAACCACATTTTGAAATAGAAGACTGAAAAAAGTTTGTGGATCAAGCAGCCCTGCTGTAATAAGAATTGCAACATGCTCATGAGTTAGATTTTTTTTCCAGTTTTATAAATAGAGAAACTGAGACATGGAGTAGCAAACGACTTCACTATTATACAGCAAGCTTCTAGCACAGATGAAAGAGGCGTAACTTCCAGTCTTTTGTTTTAACCATGTAGTTATAATTTCTAATGTAATGCCCTAGGTGAGGAAATACATTTTCATCTGATTCCATTATCTTTTTAAGCACTGAAATAGCAAGCACTTACCTTCAAAATTACCCTCAATTCTCCAATGCTTTGTTTCTTTGTAAGTGTATAATCAATTCAAGCCAATGGGAGATGCAGATTTTTAGTTTTTAACTGTTTGGTTAAAAAAAATTGAAGTGTTTATCCAAGAATTATTTGCTGTTGCTGCTTTCACTGAACGATCAATTGATTTTGATTTTACAAATTACCTGCCAGGAAATAAAAATACAAACCTTTTATTCAACTAACAGAAGATTTTATTCCAGTGAACACTCTACAGGTGTAATTAAACTTAGGGCTGTCAATCAGTTAACTTACACAATTAACTGAAACAAATTAATTGTGATTAATCACATTGCTAAACAATTGAATACCAACTGAAATTTTTAAAATATTTTCGGATGTTTTCCACATATTCATATGTATCGACTTCAGTTACAGTGCTCACTTCATATTACTTTGGTTTACAAATATTTGCACTGAAAAAATGACAAAAGTAATAGAGTTTTCGATTTACCTCATACAAGTACTGTAGTGCAATCTTTCTATCCTGAAAGCTTAAACAAAATCTAAATTTGTAAGTTATGTAATAACTGCACTCACAAACAAAATGTAAAACTTTAGAACCTCCGAGTCTGAGTCCTATTTCTTGTTCAGCCAGTAGCTCAATACCATTTATTTAAATAAGCATTCTTGTTTAACAGCATGATTAATTTTTTTATTCACTTGACAGCCCTAATTAAAATTGCTTGTAGTAAAGTACATGTTCTGAAAAGAACCTGTTCATGTATTTCCTCAAAGTCTCTGAAATAAGGTGTTATTTGTAAGATCCAGATACTCTGACATTACAAGGTAAATATCTTAGGGTATGTCTACACTAGCTCGTTAATTCGAGCTAGGTAGGCAAATGAAGCGACCGGAGTTGCAAATGAAGCCCGGGATTTAAATATCCTGGGCTTTATTTGCATGTTCCCGTCCGGTCGCCATTTTGAAATTTCACTAGCCCGAACTCACTGCCGCACGGCTACACGCGGCAGTGAAATGTTAATTCGAACTAAGTCCTAAGTTAAGTCCTTAGTTCAAATTAACGTTTCACTGCCGCGTGTAGCTGCGCGGCAGTGAGTTCAGGCTAGTCAGTGAAATTTCAAAATGGCGACTGGACGGGAACATGCAAATAAAGCCCGGGATATTTAAATCGGCTTCGAACTCGGCCCTCATTTGCCTAGCTCAAATTAACAAGCTAGTATAGACATACCCTTAGAAAGGTAAATGGGGCACACCATTATCTAGAGTATGTCCTGGAAATCTCAACAGACCAAATCACAAATGAGCATAGTATTAAGAAGATTCACCACTATAGATTCACTATTCTTTATTCACCATGTGTGGGAAAGTTTCTGCAATAGTGGCTATACTAATGGTTTACCACAGTAGAACCACCAGAACTCAGAGAGATAGTAGTGTTAGTCTGTATCTGTAAAAAAAACGAGGAGTCCTGTGGCACCTTAGGAGACCAACAGATATATTAGGGCATAAGCTTTTGTGGGTAAAAGTCACCTATTCATCAGTGCTCAATTTAGCATATATACATGTTTGTACCAAGTCCATGCTCTCTAGCTACCTACCTGTAATTAACAAGATCAAATTACCTCCCCTACACCTGGTCTTAGGTCCAAATTGCATCCATCTCTCTCCCCGGTTATTCAGGGCCCTCAAACCACATCCCTTGAGTCTTCCTTCACACATACACAACCATTTTCTCTTAATTCCATGAAGTACTAGTAGTAATAGCAGCTCAATCCAGCTACACAGAATTACAAACTCCCTTTTCCAGTGCTATCCAATTCCTTACTCTTCACCTCAGAACTTTCTAACATCTGTCGTCGAAGATTGTGAAACTTCCAGTGAGTGTCATAATCTAATACTTTAACTGGAAATTTCCTTCATAACCCGCAAAGCTGCATATTATGGTTGGTAGCACTCTCTCACACACACATGCTACTGCAGTCTTTGCGGGCACAGTTTACCATCTCTCTGGCACAAAACACTCTTTAATGCTACTTGCTACTGGGCTCATCTCCTGGTTTGCCGTTGAACAGCCCAGCAGTCAGTACATTTAAAGAACAAATCATTAGAGCTCTGTATCTGTGGATGTGGCTATCTGCAAATCATTTTTGCAGATGTGGATGCAGATACCAATTTTTTATCCATCCAGGGCTCTACAGATAATCTCTGGACTCTCTATAAAGGTTCACCTTATGTGCAATACCTTTCCCCTGCTACTAGAGCACTGTGAGTTTGTATTAATATGCATGAGACATTGTAATTAAAATTAACAGAGACATGAGCTCCTTGATCCTCTTTGCTAGGGGAGCACTGGAATAATCAAGCCCAGTCATTAGCATTAATGACTAGAGAAGATCAGCAAATATAAAAACTTGTTTGTAAACAGTCTAAGGAATCATAAACCAGTTTATAATTTGATGTGTTCATGCTTCTTTATTATTTATCATTTGAGAGCCTTCACACAACTGAAGCTTCCCTGGTCTGAATGCTCATGACACTGAATTTTAGTTATGTAGTTGACAAAGAAAATTAATATTAGATAGAATAAAGTATACAAATTCATCTAATCAGGAAACAGACAATATCATGTTATGTAAGCAACCAGTGATGAACCCTAACTAGAGAAAGTTAAATAATCTCTCTACTGATCACTAGCTATGGGTAACTTAGAGCTTCAAATTGACAAATGCTTTAAAGACTGACCTGTTGAGGGAAAGGGGGAAATTGTTTGAATGAAGTTTCTCCTTGTTCTACCGTTTCAGATATACCCCCTGGCCAGACACCCTACCCCCAGACTACTTCTGCATGCTCCCTTGGTCCTGTACCTTTCCTCCTTGGTCAGACACCTTTCCCCCAGCCTGCTCCTGCACTCTACCTCCCACTGAGACCTCACCCCCTAACCTCCTCCTTCACCTCACCTCCTTCCCAGACCTCACCCCCTCCTGTACTCCACTTCCCACCCAGATCCTGTACCCCCATCCCTATCCCACTCACTGGCAGCCCTGTCTCACACACTGAACCCATAATTTTTGTCCCCACCCCAGAGCCTAAGGAGTCCACAAAATCCACTAATCCCAGAAGAGTAAATCCAGCCCATGGGAAGCCCAGAACCTCAGTCCTCCCTGTCCCTCCTCCTCACCCCATGGGGCTAGTGTGCCAGAAGAGTGAGGTGTCTCAGTTGGGGGCCACATCACTGAGTTGTGGGAGTTTTGGAGAGGGTTTTTTTGCTTCTCTCTTGTGTGGTCTCCAACTGATTTTTCTGTGAGTCAGTGGTCCCAATCCAAAAAGGTTCCACACACCTGACATTAAGAAAGAAAACACAGGAATCTTTTGTGTTGGACGTAAATTAATATTTTACTTTGCTTATCAAGCTTCATTTTAAATGAGAAAGTTAAAGTGCATAATCTGTTCAGTGATTTAATATTTCCTTTCTTACCAGTTAAATTAAACCATTCTCCCTAGCTGCAGCACTAGCAAAATGACTTGGGCGTAATAATGTAACTAATAGTGAATTTCCATTAGCAACTGGTGGTCCATGGAAAGATTTACATTAAGCCAGGTGGGACATGGGCCAAAAATTTGAGAACCACTGATTTAGAGGGTCTTTTTCCCAGAAGCAAGAACTACGCTGATCTAAATCTACTTGTACATGAAGCAAGGTATGGGGATTATGTGTACAAATGCAGTTATATAAACATATAGTATGAGCTAACAATTGCAAACAAAAGTCTTAGAGATTACTTTACTAATGGCTGTGTGTCAGATCATTGTTTCAGATTAGCACTGAAAGTAGCATCTGTTCCTCACACATTCTCTTCACAGATGTTAAATGCCAACGAAGAGAAGGAAATTGAACTTTGAGAATGATTCATGATTTTTTTTTACATGCTCATCTAGTCCCATGGTCAGGGAAATTAGTGCTGCTGGATAGCTCCTTAAAAACTCTGATTATGTAGAACTCAGCTGACAGCTAAGAGAAAGTGAATATTCAAATTATGTTCACAGAAACATCTTGCACTGAGTTTGTCACCTCACATTTTGTTAGTTTTGCCTTAGACCTGGATTCATAATTTTTCTCTTCAGTGTGGGTCAGATTGTGACTGGGAGGTGCATCTGGGAGTGCACAGTGGAAAGGAAGTGGGAGGAATCCTTTTCCTCCCTTCCCTACATGGGATAACTATAGCTATAGCCCATGGTTTCCTGATATCAGACACCCCACAGAGTGGGAGTGAGGCCATGGCCAGTCTCCTTATCTCTCACCTCACTGGCCAGCTGAACTAGCTGGGAGCAAAATGGGACAAATTTCACCCTCTTAAGGGACCCCTGTGTGCCCAAGAGTTCTGGGAGGTACTTTACATCCCTATGGTTCAAGGCTTTATGGAGCATTCACTGGGGCAATGCAGCTTTGCATCTACCCCAATGCAGACATGTACACAATCTAGCCATATCTGGGTAAATTGTAGGTACATGTATTACTTACACACCATTTCAGCAGTGATCTTCCCCCACATGCCTCAATTTAGAGGGTTCCATAGGAATCAGGCTGTATAGAAGAAAACGTATTCCATAGAAGAGACAAACGTATCATACTGTGTCAATACAAACAGAGCCAGTGAGTCATTATGTCACACAAAGGGGTTGGAGGAATTAGCTAATACAATGCTCTGAAGATGTAAATCACTATATACAAATTAATTTACATGTTTGTTATTTACAATTCAGGAAATGCAGTATGTTGCGGGAAACTGTCAGAACAGTCAAGCTGGATAGGAACAGAAGTTGACATACAAATCAGTATGGGCCCATCATCTAATCTGGTATTATGCCTCTAGCAGAGCAGAGAAGAGAAATAGCAGATTTCAGAAATTAGCCAGCAGATTATTTTGGTATTTTTATAAAGCTTTTAAAAATCATCTTTAAAAAAATTGTTTAGACCACTATTTTCATTACTCCATAACCTGGGCTGTTACCAAACAGAAGAATGTGTTTGTTTAGGCATAATAAAGATTATGAATTTATTGTTAAATATCAGAGGGGTAGCCGTGTTAGTCTGGCTCTGCAAAAGCAACAAAGAGTCCTGTAGCACCTTATAGACTAACAGATGTATTGGAGCATAAGCTTTCGTGGGCAAAGACCCACTTCGTCAGATGCATGTAGTGGAAATATCCAGAGGCAGGTATAAATATGCAGGCCAGAATCAGGCTAGAGATGACAAGGTTAATTCAGTCAGGGAGGATGAGGCCCACTTCTAGCAGCTGATCTGGAGGTGTGAATACCAAGAGAGGAGAAGCTGCTTTTGTAGTTAGCTAGCCATTCACAGTCTTTGTTTAATCCTGAGCTGATGGTGTCAAACTTGCAGATGAACTGTAGCTCGCAGTTTCTCTTTGAAGTCTGGTCTTGAAGTTTTTTTGCTGCAGGATGGCTACCTTTAGATCTGCTATTGTGTGTCCAGGGAGACTGAAGAGCAGAGGGGCATTGTTGGCACATGATGGCGTATATTACATTGGAGATGTGCAGGTGAATGAACCAGTGATGGTGTGGCTGATCTGGTTAGGTCCTGTGATGGTGTTCCATCTATGTGTGGATGTTACATACGCTGTCAGGAACTGTATCCCTGATGATGACACAGCACAACTGGTGGCTGAGCTCTGTGACTTTATCCTCACACACAATTATTTCAGATTTGTTGACAATATATACCTCCAGACCAGTGGCACCACTATGGGCACCCGCATGGCCCCACAATATGCCAACCTTTTTATGGCTGACCTAGAACAACGCTTCCTCAGCTCTCATCTACTCACACCTCTTCTCTACCTACGCTACATTTATGACATCTTTATCATCTGGACCCATGGGAAAGAAACTCTGGAAGAATTCCACCACGATTTCAATAGCTTCCACCCCACCATCAACCTCAGCCTGGACCAGTCCACACGGGAGGTCCACTTCCTGGACACCATGGTGCAAATAAGTGACGGTCACATAAACACCACCCTATACCGAAAACCTACCAACCGCTATGCCTACCTTCATGCCTCCAGCTTCCATCCCGGACACACCACATGATCCATTGTCTACAGCCAAGCACTGAGGTACAACCGCATTTGCTCCAACCCCTCAGACAGAGACCAACACCTACAAGATCTGCACCAAGCATTCTTGAAACTACTATACCCACACGAGGAAGTAAGGAAACAGATTAACAGAGCCAGACATGTACCCAGAAGGCTCCTGCTGCGGGACAAGCCCAAGAAAGAAACCAACAAAACACCACTGGCCATCACCTACAGTCCTCAGCTAAAACCTCTCCAATGCATCATCAGTGATCTACAACTCATCCTGGACAATGATCCCTCACTTTCACAGGCCTTGGGAGGCAGACCAGTCCTCGCCCACAGACAACCCGCCAACCTGAAGCATATTCTCACCAGCAACTATACACCGCACCATAGTAACTCTAACTCAGGAACCAATCCATGCAACAAACCTCGGTGCCAACTCTGCCCACATATCTACACCAGCAACACCATCACAGGACCTAGCCAGATCAGCCATACCATTACTGGTTCATTCACCTGCACATCTACCAATGTAATATACGCCATCATGTGCCAGCAATGCCCCTCTGCTATATACATCGGCCAAACTGGACAGTCCCTATGTAAAAGAATAAATGGACACAAATCAGATATTAGGAATGGCAATATACAAAAAACTGTAGGAGAACTCTTCAGTCTCCCTGGACACACAATAGCAGATCTAAAGGTAGCCATCCTGCAGCAAAAAAAACTTCAAGACCAGACTTCAAAGAGAAACTGCTGAGCTGCAGTTCATCTGCAAGTTTGACACCATCAGCTCAGGATTAAACAAAGACTGTGAATGGCTAGCTAACTACAAAAGCAGCTTCTCCTCTCTTGGTATTCACACCTCCAGATCAGCTGCTAGAAGTGGGCCTCATCCTCCCTGACTGAATTAGCCTGGTCATCTCTAGCCTGATTCTGGCCTGCATATTTATACCTGCCTCTTAATTTATTCTTGTTTCTGTACTCAAAATGATATAATTTTACTCCATTTGTTCTCTAAATCCTGAGGTTTTTTAAAGGGGA
The DNA here is from genome assembly GCA_019425775.1 of Rafetus swinhoei. NCBI lineage: Eukaryota > Metazoa > Chordata > Testudines > Trionychidae > Rafetus > Rafetus swinhoei. The sequence goes on from CM033449.1 coordinate 48,908,704, forward strand.
AAAAGCTGCTCTCCGATGTAACTAGGCCTGAATGTGTGACCGCCACCATCTTGGCTGATGCAGTAGGGATTAAATCAGGGACCTCCAGAGCTAAGACCATGAGCTGCTCCAGCATGAGTATCAAGCCAGTATCCCCTACTTAGGACAGCAAGAAATATTCTTTGTGGATGGACACAGAGAGCAACTTGTAACGTATATTCAGCAGTGGGTTACAAAAGCACTTAGGAGGGGCACACAGCAGCCCTGACTGCTGCAATTCCTGCTTTATCATGCTGCAGTACCAAAGTGTTCATTGACCCAGCTCTGCTAGCCAGTGCATAAGGGAGGGCAGAACTAAAGCTGACATTGCCCTACTCCTTCCACTCACTTTGGGGTTTCTAGTGTCACTGTCACAGCAAGAGCTTAAGGACCAAATTTCTGCTGGCCTGCACTCAAAGTAATGCAGGTAATGGGGAAAGGCCACTGCTCCAATTGTATGTCCTACTCTACTGAAATGACTGTTATACTGCAGCAGCCCTGCAACACAGCTGAAATGTGGTTCACTCGTGCAAGATAGGACTAAACTGTGTGCCTATGTAACCACCACCAGGCAGATTTGAACCTGGAACCTCTAGAGCTGAATAGGGGGAGCCTCTATCCTCTGAGCTAAAAGCCTGCTAGCTCCCAGCCCATCCTGTAGAGGTCTCTTGATCTTAGCTGGGGTCTAGGTATCATTTGCATTGCTCAGTAACCACACTAGGGCTATGTCTACACTGGCGGCTTCTTGCGCAAGAACATCTTGCGCAAGGGTTCTTGTGCAAGAAGTCTTGCACAAGAAAACATCCACACTGCCATGTACAAGCTGTGCTTTTGTGCAAGAGCGCCCATGGCAGTGTGGACACTCTCTTGCGCAAGAAAGCTCTGATGGCCATTTTAGCCATAGGGCTTTCTTGTGCAAGAAATCCCTGCCGAGCGTCCACACTGCCCTCTTGCGCAAGAGCTCCTGCGCAAGAGAGCTTACACCTGTTAAAAAAGAGCGTAGCTCTTGCGCAAGAAGCCCTCTCTTACCACGCCGTACTGTAAATCTTCTTGCGCAAGAGCAAGCGGGCAGTGTGGATGCTCTGCGGATTCTTGCGCAAGAACGACCATACTGCGCAAGAAGCCGCGAGTGTAGACATAGCCTAGGTGTGTGGGTTACACCTACTCTGCAAGATTATGGACTTGATGCAGACATTTTAGGATGAAGTTCTATGGCCTGCTATGCAGAAGGCCTGAACAGATTATCAGAATGGTCTCTCAAAAATCTGTGATAACTTTAAGACTGCAGCATGGTTCAGGATGCAATTAAGACATGTATTCACAATCAATTAGTAGGATTGTGGAGACCCGATGAAAACTATACCCTGAACCTAAATAGAAAGAGGTAAGGATAATAGAGAGTAGTGTTTTGTTAAGCCAGCTACCGCATGAGAAAAGGCATTCTCCATTGAGTAAAAATCTGTTATTCTCCATGGTTTTTGTGTCTATTTCTGTACAAGGTAGAGGCACCCGTAACACTAAATACACCTAATGCTTGAATGAAACAGCAACCAATTTAAAGTAATATTGGAGTGAATCAATAAGATATTCCACTGGACTCTGTAGGTGGTTTGTTGTCAGGAAAGAAGGACTATGTTCATACCTAAACCTTCATTATCTTTTCTGTGGGTACAGAGTGTTGTGATAGAATGAGATTTGAACACATTTGTCACAGCTCCGTGCTTGAGACAAGATTGCATTGATCTGGAATAGGATTGCATTTGAACTACCTAGGTGGTAAGAACCTATGCTGCAGAGTAAAAGGTTTTCTTATTAAATCCAAAGAACAGTGTTAAATACAAGCCTTCCTAGAGAGGGGACCTGCCTGTCTACTGACACAAGACATTTAGTACTCACGTGCCTGATGCAACCATCATGCCTAGCAGGGTGGACACGCATCCCAAATTGGGCAGGATAGTCCCAAAATGCAGAGTTCATACCCTAGTCCCAGGCTCAAATTACTCTAGAAAAGCATGTGTCCCAGATTCCTTTGATGCCACTCCACATCTGCCTGAGGTTTCAAGTTAGTGCCAACCTCTTCCCAGTGAGGGGGGAGGAGGGCACTGAGGTGGCCTTAGATACCCTCACCACGAGGCCCCCACTCCCTGCTCCTCCTTTCTTCTGACTAGGCCAGAAGCTGGAGCCAGGCAGAAGAAAGAGCCACCCCGAGAGTCCAGACTGCTGTGGAGAACCCCAAACCTTACGATTGCTCTGGGCAGTGCAGCCGGGGGGAGAGGGGCAAGAACACAGGGTAGGGCTGCTGTCAGGCACCACAACCCCCTGCCTTGGGCAGGTGGAGAATCCAGAGCTCCCCACTGTGGCCTGGGCTCACTGGCAGCTCTTACCACAGTCCAGCTCTGACTACCAGCCTGCCCTAGGTCCACAGAGGAGGGCAGGGCTCCTGTATGTGTCCTAATTTTGCCCTTTGAAAAGGTGGTCACTCTGTGCATGAGCTGTTTGTGTTTGCACAACACCCTGTACTTCTGATGGCCCTATGTTCTCAGGACCTTTTGGAACACACACCCAGGGCTTCCCCAGCCAGTGACTGACCGTTAGTGACCCCTTCTTTGCTCACCACTTACACAACTGCAAGGCCCAACCTTCTCCAAAGTCCTCTGCCTGCTACTTGATTAAACCTTTCTGGCAAGCATTTCCCTTTCCCCCAGTTGCTTAAATCCTTCCACATCCACAAATGAGAAGCTTCCCTGACACGCTCAGATGTCAAAACCTCCTCTCACTAGATGTTAACACAATAAATATTGCTATGATCTTAACCCTTCGGGTCAATACTGATGGTGTTTTGCTAATGGGCAGTGATGCTTTGGAGGCAAATGAGATCATCCTATGATAGTTACATAAGGTCTTCAAGTAAAAATTTAAACCTGTCTGTTGCTGAATTGGGGTTTGACACCACAAAAATATGTATGTACCTTTTTTAAATTATCCCACCATCAGAAGTGTCCCTTCAGTGAATGTATTTGGCTGGCGTGATATTCCAAGACTGACAGAACAGTTTGTCCCTGTTTTCTGCTCTTAAGAATGTCATTGTTAAACTTGAGATTGCCATGTATTTTCTTCATATGATGTCAGAAGAAGGATGGGTTTTTGTCCATGTACCCTGGAGGTAGGATAAAAAGCATTCTGCTATCGGATATGAATGGTAAGCATTGTTAGTATGACCAAATGTACAGAAGCAGAACATCAAATATTTTATTATTTTTCTGTGGTACACTTCTCTCCCACCTCACATATTACAGATCTGTGATTGATGTGAACTTAGAAAAAAAATCGATCAAATTCTGTACAATGTCAACATCAATTTCCTTAGCTTGTGCAATAAGAGATTAACCGTTTGATGGACAGAGCTGGAGAAATATGTCCCTTCTAAAAGGCTCTCAAGGATGCTAATGATCTTCTAAACTGGATTATTATCTATCCTTTTTTTAAAAAAAAACTGGTCTTAGAACTTGAAATCTGTGTTATGTGGCTTTCTAGATATTAATGTTTTCCTGTAACACATTTCAACTCAAAGATATCTCTAAGAAGTCCGTTTCAACTTCTAAAATTTATTATGAAGTACATGCGTACTTTCCTATTTAGTCTGAATGTAATTATATATTGTAAGCAACATTTGCTAAAATCTCACTCACCCCATGCATCAAAAGTAGCAGTCGTACACAAACCTAGATAGGTGGAATTATGTTAATGTAATATATTTTCAGTGCATCTATACGTGTGAGCAATGTGCCTGCCTCTGTCAACACTGCACTTTGCAAAAGTAGGAGAGAAAGTGACATAGGACAAAAAAGTGTTTCTATTTGCACCTGATATTTTAGAGCAAGATTTTACTGACTGTACAGCAAGTGCACAAAGGAAAAGAGCCCAAGAAAAGGGATCTCTTGTTTGAAACTCAGGCAGTCAGAAAATGGACTTTTTCATCCCGTGAAAAAAATTCAAGATTGATATTTTTGTCATTTGAAATTGAGACAAAAGACCCACATTTCAACAGTTTTCATGAAACAAAAAATCACGCACACAAAGTAGATTTCTAAATAAAAAAACTAAGATTTGATCTAAATTGATACAATTTTATTTAAAAAATTGCAACACAAATTAAAAATTGTCCCAGTAGCATTTTCCAGTGGAAAACAGGTTTCAACTAAAAATTTTGTCAACCAGCTCTACTTGTTCCATCCGGCACCAGGCACAACAGCAGTCCCTGCATTCCAAAGCACTGCAAGGACGACTTCACTTCTAGAGCCCTGCCATGCACAAAGGCTCCAAAATTACTGACATGGAAGGGAAAGTAGATAGGGCCTTGCCCTCACTTTCTCCTTCCTTAGTGGTCAACAGAACTGACTGGCTGCTTCAAGGAGCCCAAGCTGCAGCACCTTAAGAATGGTAGAGTATGACCCTTCCCCCCATGCCACTGGTGGAGACAGAATGTTCCTCCTGAGGCACACCCCTATCCAGGAATCCCCTGGGGTATGTTTAAACAGCAAAGTTATTTCGAAATAACAGCCCTTATTTCAAAATAACTTTACTAGCGTCTACACAACCAAACCGCTATGTTGAAATTAATTCGAAATAGCGGAGCGCTTATTTTGAATTTGGTAAACCTCATTCCATGAGGAATAAAGCCAAATTTGAAATAGCTATTTCGAAATGAGTGCTGTGTAGACACTTATATTGAAATAGGGGGCCTCCAGCCTTCCCAGGTGCCCTCGTGGCCACTCCAGCCTCAACCAAGAACACTCCTCTCCCTCCCCCCTCCCCGGAGCCCTTAAAGGGGTTGACTCTGGCAACAGTGCCTGTGCCAGCTCCAAGCCTTCCAGCCCTGACCCAGTGGCCCCAAAACAGGAGCCAGCAAGCCACTGGCAGCCAGCCCTCCACCGCTCCCCAGGAGCAGTCTGCCAGCTCCCAGGAGCCTGCCAGGGCCCGGAGAAGGCAGGCGCCTTCCTGGTCCAGGGTGGAGATCATGGACCTTATTCAGGTTTGGGGGGGATGCCCCCAATGTCCATGATCTCCGCACTAGATGGAGGAATGCGGCCGTCTATGGCAGGATAGCTGCCAGCCTGGCCACCAAAGGCCACATGTGAACCCAGGAGCAGGTTTGCATAAAAATCAAGTTGGTCAGGCGAGACCCCCAACCTTGAGCCCTGAGCTTCCCCTCCCCCTTCTTCCCCTTGCTTTCCCCTTCCAGCTCCCTCCTCCCAGGTTTCCCCCTCTCTTCTCCCCTCTCCCGCCTCCTTTCCCTAGACTCACCAGAGTTTCATTCCCCCAGTTTTGTTAAATAAAGAGAGTTTGTGTTCATGGATTTTATTTGACATCAGGAAGGGGAGTTAGGGAGGGGTAAGTGGAAGGACATGAGGGAGAAATGAGGCACAAGCACCCAGTGGGGCAGACCAGGGAGGCTCTTCGTGCTCCTCAGGGTGGAAACTCTCCCACAGGGCCTCCTGGATACTGACAGCCCCCCGATGGACCTCCCGGATGGCAGCCTGCAGAAAGTGCAGCCAGGCTCTCAGCAACGCATCCACGAGAAGCACCAGAGGGCCCAGGGGCAGCTCTGGCTCCATGTTGCAGAGTGCTGTGGTGTCCTGAGTGAGGGCAACCAGAGCACGCAGAGACAAAATGCTTTGCTGTCCCTCATCGAGGTAGGCAAGCAAGCAGGGAAACCTGAGAACCGGCTGTCCAAGGGGAGTCCCTTTAAGCACAGGCCTCAGATAGCCTCAGGCAGCAGCCACACAAAGTAACTCCTGACCTGATGCCCTGCCAGACCTGGTTCTGGCCGGCCTTAAATGCGATTCAGCGTCCACTCAGTTATTTTGAAATGCATTTTGTGTGTAGATGCACTATTTCGAAATAAACTATTTTGAAATAATGCTGTAGTGTAGACATACCCCTAGAGAAGTATAGCTCTTCATCGCACTCAAAGTGGGACGGAATGTAAATTATTAAGGCTGTCCAGCGATTAAAAAAATTAATTGTGATTAATCACTTCTTAAATGGTCTTTTATTATTGTTTATGTAAATATTTTGGCAGCTTTCTATATTTTCAAATATATACATTTCAGTTACAACACAGAATAAAAAGAGTACAGTGCTCACTTTATATTTATTTTAAAAATATGCATTGTAAAAAAACCAAAAAATAGTATTTTTCAATTCACCTCATACAAATATTGTAGTGCAAATACAGAATTTATGTACAAAAACCTGCACTCAAAAAAAAAAATCCTTAGAGCCTACCCAGTCCTACTTCTTTTTCAGTTAATTGCTCAGATAAATTTGTCTGAGCAATTGGCTGAACAAGAAGTAGGACTGAGTGGACCTGTAGGCTCTAAAGTCTTACATTGTTTTGTTTGAGTGCACTTATGTAACAAATATACATGTGTAAGTTGCACTTTCACAATAAAGTGACTGCATTATAGTACTTGTATGAGGTGGACTGAAAACATACTATTTCTGATAGCTGACCAGTAAATCATTGTGAACTATAGCATTTTGCCAGATGTGCCTAAGTTCCCCAAGCACAAGTTCTGACATTCACATCCACAAAGAGGGAGAACAAACCTTTGACACTGATGTCGCCAGAACTCAGGATTGCTGGACAGTTGAGATAGCTCTTGGCAACTTTTTAGTTGAAAGAGGAAATATTAAATCTCTTTAGTAAGACAGAGGTAGCCAGAAGAAGCTGTGAACCTTGTCGTTTCACATTTTGGAAGCCAGACATACACTATTTCGAATTAATAAAATCATCCTCGTATTTTATGGCCTCTAGCACAGTGTATGCATTTACTGGTTTTCTGCCAGGATGTGAACTGCTGCTTATGTAGACAATCAAAATCAAGGATGAATTTAAAGATGTATGAGTATGTCTACACTAGCCCCCTAGTTCGAACTAGGGTGGCTAATGTAGGCATTCGAACTTGCAAATGAAGCCCGGGATTTAAATATCCCAGGCTTCATTTGCATGTTCACGGGCGGGTGCCATTTTTAAACCCCCTTAGTTTGAACTGACTGCCCATGGCTACACGCGGCAGTCAGAAGTTAATCCGAACTAAGTCCTTGGTTCGGATTAACTGTTACTCCTCCTGCAATGAGGTGTAACAGTTAATCCGAACTAAGGACTTGGTCAGATTAACTCTGACTGCTGCGTGTAACCGCGCATCAGTTGAACTAAGGGATTTAAAAATGGCGCCACGAAGTAAATGAAGCCAGGATATTTAAATCCCGAGCTTCATTGCAAGTTCAATGCTACATTAGCCACCCTAGTTCGAACTAGAAACTAGTGTAGACATACCCTATATGTTTATTGATTCAGCTCAGGTTGTGGAAGTTGAAACCAACCCAAAAATATCTGATGAAGGCACAGTTGATTATTACCCTTTCTAACGCTAGATTAAATATTAATCTACAGTAGCATAAATTGACTTTGCTGATTGACCAGGAATATTCACATACAACTCTCCCAGTTATAGACAATAGCTTGACTTTTAAGGGGTCATAATTTGAACAGCATTTTTACTTGAGAGTTGTCATAGGCAAAAAATTTATTAGTATTTCCCCTATGAACAGCTACTTCTCCTGGCTTTATTTCCATAAAGATTTTTATTTTCCTATAAACATACCGCAATAAATATTTCAAGGAGGAATAGAAATGTCACTTATTATGAGAAAACCAACATGAGTAGCAAACTTCAAAAAGGAAGCACTGAACATTTCAATCTTGTGCAGAGGCTGAGTAATACTAACTATCATCATCACCACCACCATTTTTAACTGAATGTGTTACTTCTTAAAGGTGCCTGAACGAGAGCCCCAGAGACTCAAGCCCTCAGTATAGTCACAGAACAATGCTGCATGGGCAGAAGCAGTACAAGCTTTCCCTCACCCTCATGCAAACCTCTGTCTAGGGGCAGACTGGCCCAGTGAGATACCGGGTATTTCCCGGTGGGCTGTCGTCCGATGGGCCGTCGTGTCCGCACGCCATTGCCCCTCACTCTGAGCAGCTCTGCGTCTGCGCTGTATGCAGCACGCAGAGCCCAACTCGCCGCCTGCACTGAGTGCCGGACATGACGCAGGGGGCGGGGCTTGAGGGGCACGCAGGGGTGACGTCATGGGGAGGGCCGTTCTCAACCCATTTCCCGGGCCTATTTTGATTGCCAGTACGCTCCTGCCTCCGTCAACCCTGGCTGTGCAGGGATCACCTCTGTAGACAAGTGCTTTCCACTCTCCATCTCTATTCTGGCCCTTCTGCTAGCGTTACTAGAAGTCACAATAGTACCAATTCCAATAGTGTTTTCCATGAGGTGAACAACAATATTCTGGGGCCCAAGTGAAAATTGAGTTAAATATCAACTAATTTCATAGAAGATACTCTACCACCATCTGGTGGCAGTGAATTTTGATCAATATAATTATGGCCTATTCCCTAGGGCAGTGGTCACCAACCAGCAGATCAGGATCTACCGGTAGATCTTGGAGCCTCTGACAGGTGATCCTGACTGCTTTGGCCAGGAAGCTATCAAGCACTGGCACTTCAGTTGCCCCTATGCCCACTGTCATGCTGCTCCTGCCCTCTGCCTTGGAGCTGCTCCCTTGGGAGCCTTCTGCTTGCTGTGCAGGGTATGTGAGGGAGAAGAGGGGGGGTGTTGATGTCAGCTCCCCCCACTTCTGTACCCTATCTCCACCCAGAGAGAAGGGGATGGAGGGAGATTGGCAATGCAAATCTGTCACACACACACACACTGTGTGTGTCTCAGTCACTCTCTCTCTCTCTCTCTCTCACACACACACACACACACACACACACAGTCTTTCAACCTCATCTCCCAACCCAACATATACGTGGGGGGGTTGTTTTTACTTCTTTTACTGCCTGCAAATTTTTTGGTTTTGACTGGTCTGTGCATTTCATTATTTTAACTTTTCTCTTATGCTTAAATGTAATTCTTTGAATAGCGAGTTCTAAAATGCCTAACCTGGTGTGGCTGGAGTCATTATCCCTGTGGTAATTGCTGCCTGAGAAAGGCCGAGCAGGGGGTCTCCACATGCGGGCCTTGCTTGCAGACACAACTCCTGCAGTTCCCATTGATCAATAATGGGGAACCATGGCCAGTAGAAGCTGTGGGCTCAGTGCCTGTAGGGGAGGGGTAGCATATGAAGCCATTGCTGTACATGTCAACAGCTCTCAGGAGTGGTGCAGGGCCAGGGCAGGAGTAAGCCTGCCTTAACTCCACTTCTCCACCACCTGGAAACTGTCTCAGTTAAACAGTGCCTAGTCAGATGCTGCATCCTGAACCCTTGTCCCAGTCCTGAACCTCCTCCTACACCCAACCTCCTGCCCCAGACATGAGTCCCCCTGAACCTAGACTCCTTCCCAGAGCTTTCACCCTGAAACCCCTCCTGGACCCCACCCTGGGCTAAGCCTGGAGCCCCTCCCACATGCCAAAACCCTTGGCCCAAGACCAGAGCCTGCACCCCAACTCCTTACCCCAGCCTGGTGAAAGTGAGTGTGGATGGGGGACTCAGGAAGGGGCATGGAGTGAGCAGGGTGAGGTCTTGGGGAAGGGGTGAAGCAGGGGCAGGGCCTCAAAAAGGGGCAGGAAGGAAGCCGGGCAAAGGCATTTGGCTTTGAGGTAGATCTTACATTGCACTTAAATTGCAAAAGTGATTTTGTGGTTAAAAAGGTTGGAGACCACTGCCCTAGAGCCATCATTTCCTCATACTGCTGTCTTAAACATAGATATGAATCTCTCTGCTACTGAAAGCACAAGCCTTCCCCTAAATCAGGGGTGGCCAACCTGTGGCTCGCGAGCCGCATGCGGCTCTTCTCCCCCACAAAAGTGCGGCTCATGAAGCCGCTCCTGCACCCCCCCTCCCCAATGCCCCCCCGGCTCCCTCCTCCTCCGGGTCCCCAGCTCCCTTGTGCTCACTGGGACGGCGATGCAAAATGGTGCCCAAGATGGTGGCCATCGATGGGAGCCTGATATGGCCAAAAAGCCTAAGCTTGTTTCTTAAAGGGGCAGCCTTTTTTTTTCCTGGGGGGGCTTTCCTTCTTTGCATTTTTTCCGACGCTGTTTTGGTTCTCTTTGTTAAATGGGTTGGCCATCCCTGCTATAAATTCAATTTCTGTACTTGAATTTAAATTTTAGTGCCAAAGGGTCTTAAATTTCATTGAAAACCCCATGCAACAAGGGTAGTAATTCAAACTTCCATATAGGCAGGTTTCATGTTAATCAAGCAAGAGATACAGGGTGGAACTTGTGCAGAGGCTAAGGATCAATAAGGAAATTTGCCCCCAATCCTGCAAATCTTGGGGCTTCTCTGTGTGGAATGCTTTCTTCCATAGTTCTCTCAGTCCACCCATCATTCTGGTATCTAGTAGTGTAATCCACTAGACACAAAGTTGCTGTTTTGACTCACAGAAAATGTGAATTATTATAGCCTCCTGCTAAGAGTTTTAGTTCAAGCCGTATCAAATTTTGTTTCAGCTCTGAAGACCTCCCAATTCAATCCCATGTTGACACACAAGATGGCAGTAGCATGGCCAGCTTGGGGAACATGGTATCACCAGTTCCCCCCACACACACACACCCTTCCTGTGTATGGCTGCATTCCACTCCTGTTTCTAATAGGGTAGAACCCAATGTTTGAAAATTAACATAGCTCTGAACAGCATTAGTCTCTCTCTACCTGTTAGCCTAGTAAGGCATAACATTTTCCATTATAACCTTTTCTTTTCACTGGCTTCTTGTCATTTTCATCCAGGTTGAATTACTAGATAGTATGTTGTATTCTAAAGATTTCATACCCCTCAACTTCTTGCTCCCCAGCTCTGTGCTTTACATTTGACCTCATCCCTTTTAAAAAATTGCAGCAACCAACAATAACATGAGCATCAGAGTATACCCAGAACTTCCACCCCTCACCTCAAAACCTCAGCCTCATTTTGCAGGTATTTGGAACGTTTCCTCTTGCCATGCAGTGGAACAGAGAACCACACTTTTATTTTTCTTCCATTGTAATTTTGCAAACTTTCCCCACTGTTGCTAGCACCAGCTTTGCTTCACTGCTGTTAGTAATGCTGGGAGACCTAGTGTAGATGAATCCCCCAGCATTTCAAACACCGTGCTTATTTGCCGTACTTTGAACTGAGTTAGATGAAAAAGGTGTTTAAAACCACAGTGGCTCATCTACAGAGGGTCTCGCTTGCTAAGTTTCTCTAGAATACACAATGCTAGAAAAGAGCCACTAGCAATGGGATTCTCCCCCATGAAAACAAGTTCTGATTTATCTAGGATTATGGCCCAGCAACAGCATAACTGCACACAATAAATGTCAGGAGAATATGACAGTCTAAAATGGGAACCAAGAGGGCAAATGACAGGGGAAAACAATTATTTCTATCTAATGTATATTATATAAAGCAGGGGTTCCCAAACTTTTGTACTGGTGACTCCTTTCACATAGCAAATCTCTGAGTCAGGTTATATACTTAACACCATTAGAAATACCAGAGATAAGGCAGAGTTTGGCTGGCCATGTAATAGCCTCACAATGTCCTGAGCGGTCCTGACCCCAGTTTGAGAACCCCTGATATAAAGAGAGGAAGATTTTGAAACAAGGGATAGAATCAAAGGGCTAGAACTTTGGTGTATATTGGGGTAGCTCCATTGAAGTACATATTGAAATCACTGGAGCTATATCAAAATTACCAGTTGAACAGCTGGTTTAAAATTTGTAGGAACTAATGGGTAAAGATTACACATATAAGAGATGATTTTTAAATGTCAAGTGTTCATCTGTGCACAAACATTGCATACACAACTACCTCAGTTACACACAACATCCACTTGGTGCAAGCATAGAATGGTAAGTGTTTCTAATAATGAAGCAAAAAATTCATGCCTGGTTTGTTTAAAAATAAACACCCAACAAAATCTGTCAATATCACTGCTGTTAATCTTAGAAGAGTAAAAATCAGAATGTTGTGTTTGAAAGGAATTTAAATAATGGACCATAACTGCAGAAAGGTTAATTGAATGTGGGAAGGGGAGAATCTTAATTTTCAGCCATCTTTTATCATCTGGGTTATGATGATCATTAAAGTCAAGTCTCTTCACTGATATGCAAAATGTGAGAACAGGACTTTAAAAATAGAGTTTAAATTTAAATCAATTATACACAAAAACTGAAGAATCAAAGGCCTTGGAGACCTGGTTAAAAGTCAGCCTAGACAGGGCCATAGAGCAAATATGACTTATAAAGGCCAATGATAAAACTGACACTAATTTAGTCAGCAATGGGTCATATCATGATACTGTATACCAATCCTGTGCACACAGGATGGTATTCTTGGAAATAGGAAATTGCAGCAAGAACGATATTAGAAGTTTGTCTGCATCTTTGTAAAGGAAAGAGGAGCCATTAGAGAGGTTATGTACTTGGGAAACTTATGGGGGAAGAGAATGGCAAGAATGTAATTAAGAACATCAGGGTGTTGATAAGAGTGGGGGACATCCCTCATACTCGACCACCTTAACAGATTAAACAATATCAGTATGTAGGTGGTCCTGGCTGTCCTCTTTCTTATATTTGTCAGTTTTACACTGGTGGCATGTCATTGAAGTCATTGACATAAATCCAGTGAAATGGCATGATGCATTGGACCCAATATTTCCATGGAATGTCACAAGTGTTAAAATTTGTATAAATCTCCCAAGTATCAAGAGTGTAGCTTAAATCTTCTGCTATTTAATGTTTCCATCTAGAGCTCCATTACCATGATTACACCACTACATAGGGCTAAATCTATGAAGGACACTTAGATTCAGCATTACAATTCTAACTTTTAGGCACTTTGATGCCTAATGGAATCCACAGTCTTGCAGGGGGGTGCCTAAGTTAGCCAATGAGAAATGCCAAGACGAGGGGTGAGTCTTAACTCCTGCCCTTCAAAGGGACTTAGGTATCTAACTCTAGACCGGAAACAGATGCCAACCTCTGCTCAGGATTCATAGCTGTGAGCCCCCTTCTCCTGGAATCAGGTTCCTGAACACTTTCTTGCAAAAGTAAGTAGGTGGAGGAAGGGATGCATTTTTTATTATTTTAGCCCTGCTGTTAGAGCACTACCCCGATGTGGAGATCCAGGGTCTAGTCTCTTCTCTCCCACTCCAGTATAGAGAAGGAATTTGAACTTGGGTCTCCCCCTTGCTGACAGTGTGTCCCCAAGCCACTAGACTCTGAAGTATGTTGGAGTAGCTCTCTGTATCCCCTGTTCAAGCAGTTTTACTGTGTATCAATACTTATATTTGTGTCACGCAAAAGCCAGCATGAGAATGACCCTATAACCCAGTGATTAGGGCACCTGAGAGGTGGGAAACCCAAGTTCCAGCCTTGCTGTTACCATGAACTATTAATCATGCATGCACAATGGAACGGCTTCAATAACAGAATGATCGCAGCCAGCCTCTACAGCACCCTCTAGCCCAGTGGCTAAGGCGCTCTCCTAGGAGTGGGGCAACCCAAGTTCAATTTGCAAAAGGGGGAATTGAATCCAGCATTCCCATATCCTAGGCAAGTCTTCTAACCTATGGAGTAAACATTATAACAGAGGGCAGCAGCAACTGGTGAGATAGAATGTAGGCACCTATATCCCTTTGTGGATCAAGCCCTTGGAGTCTCTGACCAGATTCCCATAGTTCTAGGTGTGAACAGACAGTAAGCCTAGATCCAGATGCTATGAAGTAGTAATGGTTACTGTGTGTTTTAACAGACAGACATCCTACAGGATGGGATATCTGCAACTGGAACATCACACAGATTATATTTGTTTGGTGTATTATTGTTCAGAAAGCACACTGTCTTTTTAGTTAACGGGATACTAATTTCCTTGTCAGACTCTGGCCATGTGCCCTCTGTCAGCATCTGTTTGGGACAATGTTGTCCCACATTCTGACTCATGTCCTCAATTCCAAAACTCCATCTGCCATTAGACATTGCAGAAAGTCTTCCATAACATCAACTGGCTCAAGCATCTTAATGAAAAGAGTGCATGATGCATTCCATGTATTTGTAGATAAATAGCCAAGTCATAATATAAATCTCTGAGCTGGCAAGAAAGCAGTTAAACTTATGTTATACCACATAACTTGGGGCTTCTGCTTTCCAAACTGAACCCATTAAAGTCTTTGATTTCTTGATCTTGGGGGAATGACAGTGTTGTTCTTTGTATCAGAATATGAGCCATTTTCTCCCAGTGGCAAGTGCTTTGAAATGTATTAATGGCAGAATGAAGAGACGCTTCATCTTCCTGTTTCTGGATGGATACAAATGGAAATATGGTGGTGGTAACTGAGTAAAATAAAATAATATTGTAAAAATGTAACTGGCAACAGAGATCAGATTGGGATAGTCTATGGAATTCCAAGCAAAAGAGCAATGACAGGAAGTATGGTTTGATGAGTGAGACACTGGACAGGACCTCAGGAGATCTGGATAAGTTTCTTGCTCTGCAACAAAGCAAGTACATCTGTTTGCGCCTCAGTTTCCCATCTGTAAAACAGGGACATTAAATACTTCTGCTGACTGACTTTTCTATTTAGATTGTGAGCTCCTTTGTTGCATGGCTATAGAATGCCTGGCACAGCGAGTCTCAGTTAAGCATTACTTTGATAAAATATTAATGCAACAGAGGTAAATGTAGACTGATGCTATTGTATCGGGTGGGGGTCATGGTTGTATGTGGTAGAGATAGGGGAAAAAAGAAGCTGAACATATCAGGAAATGAAGTAATCTCTAGCACACCGCTCATATGCTGTCTCATGACAACAGTAAAACTCTTTCTATAGTAATTGTTCTTGGAATAGTAAGGTTTGTACCATGCCTTCTTTCTCAATTTACTTAAGCATAGTTACTTTTTAGACACATGGCGCTTGTGTCTATATCCATGCAAAATAACCTCTCATATGCTGATCTAAGAAACTGCAAGGATGCTGTACTGATAACACTGCATTGCATTGACAATGCAAAGATACTGTATTGTTGCTATACAGTAGCTTTTCTTTTGTCTAGATGGTTGAATTTAAAATATTCACATCAGTGAAATTCAATTATATTATTTCTAGAGAGATAATGGAGCTGGAAAGATTTTTCTCACCAAATTAACTCTTAAAGAAGGCAGGAAGTTTCAGTACATGTTTTTTCTGTAATAGCATATTTTTTTCTAAACAGTCTAATATATTTTTCATTCTTTACACAGAAAGTATCAAAACAAAGATAAAGTATCAAAACTCAGTGAATCATTAATATGAGATAGCCTGTTACAGATGTCAGTGTAAAAACAGGCCACATTCTCTCTGAAAGTATCTAGGAAGTTTGTTACACCCAAAATTAAATGTCTATATGTAGCCTCATGGCTAGTTACAATTCCACATACTAAACTACTTAAATTTTCATCCTGAAATCCTGCTCTCTGCAAATATATACTAACTGCTCTTATGCATAATTAGTGAGAATAATCCTTTAAGGTACAAACTTTATAAGGGTGAGTGATCCTAAATTCACACACAGAATTAAATGTTTGATTAAGTGTGAAGGATAAATTAAACTAAATCCCAAATCTTCAGTGACTGCATGGATGCAGCCAACTAGTTCCTGTGGCAAGCAGACAAATAGCAGATCTTGAGTGCCCCCTTGTGCTCTGTTTCATCTCATAACACTTGTCTAATCAAAGAGAAGAAACATGACAATGATGGAATAAGATTTCTAAGTTTGTTAAATACTTGCAAGCCTTTAACATTTTAAATTAATCTTAAAATATGTTGTGTTCATGTAAAGGCAGGCACTGTTATTCCCCGTTTGGAAAACTACTCCTGAATTGGGGCGATGAAGATTTGTGATCAGAGCTGCATATTCTGATCATGGGGTGCAGAATGTAATTGAATAAATAGGATTCAGTTAAGCTGTATGTGTAATGTAGTTAAATATTACACACACACACCTATATATATACACAAATACATAAATAAAATCACATACACATGCTTCAGATTCCCAGTTTTTGACCTTTTTAAAAAATCAGTTAAGGATTTTATTTGGCGCCAGTATGAATATTGCCTGATTATGAATACTTGTTTATATTACAAAAGAAAATCCAACCATTATCAACAGTGACAGGTATTTGTGCAGGGGAAATCATACCATAGAGAATACCTGCTGAAGGAAAGTGTACAGTACAGCAGTTCAGTGAACAATCCACATCTTTTAGAGACATATTTAGCCCACAGTAGTACCAATTTTCTATTAATTTTATGGCTATTCTGGACTTGGGAACATTAAAAGCCTGGCATTGCCAGAAATAAGAGTTTATTGTTGGTTGCTAGCCAAAAACAGTAGCTGCTCCACTATATTTCTTATTTTGTGTCACTAATGCTATTCACCATCAACTGATAGACACATCCACTTTAATAAGGGAATGCAACAATTGAGCTAACACAGAGAATTAGGGCGTGATTCACAAATCCCTACTAATGTGAGTAATCCTGATTCATGACAGCAGTGCCATTGAAATACACATATATCATAATGTGTCATTAGATATGTAAGGCAATAGCACAAGGTGGACCTTATCACTCTGAAACATATATTGTCCACCAGAACACACACATCACATATTAATGATTACTGTTATCCAATAGGTCTCAATCAGAATAAGGACACTACGAGGTAGGCTATTATACAAAGTCCCTGCCCAATTACTGTATTCAAGGCAAAGCCAGTATCATGCCTATTAAGGTTGCCTGATATTTTCTATTCAAAGACTCTGATTTCAGTTTCTTTGAACTTTGGGCTGAACTTTTCCATACTGGGTATCTGCTTCTAGCTGAAACTCTTTGGAAAATGAAAACCAACACAATTTGGCTATTTTCAAGATTGAGATGAGGAAAAAAAATCTTAGAACATAAGAACAGCCATACTGGGTTGGACCAAAGGTCCATCTAGCCCAGTATCCTCTCTTTCAACAGTGGCCAATATCAGATGCCCCAGAGGGAGCGAACAGAACAGGTAATCTTTTTTCATATAGTTGATGGATTTCCATTCCAAACAGCTAAATGTAGTGCCTCTATGACTAAGTAATCTTTTGTCCATGTCAAAAAATTCTGACAACCTCTTCTTTCCACAAAAGAACTGAAGTTTACCAGGAGGTAGCCTTTGTGTCAGGGATGTACCTTTTTCTGTCCCCATAGAAATCCACCCACATTTGTCCAAATAAGCCTCAAAATCTCAATCTGCATATCAGTGGAGTAAGTTTCTGATATTTTAGTAGCTAGATCATCCAACGACAATGTCCACATTGAGCAGGATTTGCCATGGAATTGCAGCTCTGGGCTGCTGCAGACTATACCAGGTCCATGATAGGACATTAAACTAAAAGGTACAAGCATTGGAAAGACAGGCTTGCTATGACACCACCTCCACTCTTCACAGGCTCAGGCAGTATGGAGGAAGAAGTTGTATGATTCAAATGCAAACTTAACAAGAGCTGGATCTGTGGGAGTGGGGGAAGCAGGGGAATTAGATTTGATAGAGGCAGCCTCAGAAAGGAGATGGGTGGGGGAGACTGAAGACTGAGCTGGGACAAGGGGAGAGACTGGGAATGAATAGGCAAAGAAAAAGGAAGTGAGAAGTAGTGGGGTGGGCAGGGGAGACCACTCTGGTAAATAGCTGAGGTGCAGGGGGACAACTGAGATAGACTGACAGACTGGGACAAGGAGTCAGATAGCAGAGACTATGGTGGCAAAAGTAGGGATGGAGAATGTGGGAAAGGGTGGTTAATTGGAGACCAGGTTGAGGAGAAAAGCAAATTGGAAGAGGAGCCAGAAGAGGGAGAACTGGGATTAACTGGGCAAGGAAAATGAGCCTGGCATTGGAACAATGAATCCAGAGAGGTGAGACTAGTGCTTTCAGGACACAGAGACAAGGGCCGGAATGAGAAGCCTGAGGAGCAGAGACTGGGACTGGCTAGGTGAGGAAAATGAGACTGGAATGAGGAGCCAAGCATGGGGGAGAGAGATAACTGGTACAAGGGGTCACACTGAGGAACAAGGGGCAGGAGAGTGTGAACACTAGAGCACATTCCCTTCCATAGCCAGCAATGAAATCCAGGCTTCCTAAATCTCATTCTCCCTCTGTTGTCAGCAAGTATCTATGAAATCCACTGGCAAAATTTGTGTTTATCTTCTTCCAGTGCAGGACCACTCAGTTATCCTATTAGCACAACTGACAGAGATCTGTGTGGTGGATCTAAAGATTGGTCTTTTCACCAGTCTATTAGCTCTCACCAGGGATAGGAGACACCCAGGTTCAAAGCCCGTTTCCAAGCAAAAAAGGAAAAACAAAAAATTGCCAGAGCTCTAGTAAATATGAAAAGCGTTGTTATCCATGTGACCTTTTGCCACATCCCCAAACCAGTCACTTCTAAAAAGCTCTTCTGCCATTTTGTTATACCTATCTGGCTCCTGAATTAAAAGGGATGGCTTTGTTTGTAATTTCTCTCTTCCTTAGCATTTTTAAATGGTAAAAATACTCCTCTGAAATCTGCAGTGCCTAAATTAGGGAAGAAAATTTATAAAAAAACAATTAACAGTGGGTTAGATTGTATCTTTGCCATCTCTGTCAAGTAACTTATGCCACAGGTAGCAGCTCTGCACCAAATGCAGACTTTGGGGGACAATTGCAGAAAGCAACTAGCCAGAAATTACAGCTGATAGGTAGGCCTAAAAGCAGGCAGAACCGGAGACTGTTTTTGGACTTCATCTGCCATGCGCTGATTGGCTGTTTCTTCCATCCTTCACCATTCCTTGCAGTCTCTCCACTTCAGCGCTCCTCATACCTGCCTCCTTGCCCTCTGCCACCCCCACTTCTTCCTGTTTAGCTAAACCCCTCCTAAGTAAACCCACCCCAGAAATAACTATGGAATTAACATATTTGCCACCATTACATTGTTCATGCTGGTTGTGTTATACCCTTTCCCCCACCCTGTTTATTTGGGTATATATTGTCTGTTTCCTTGTATTCCCCTTACCTTTTACTTGAATTGCAAACTCTTTGGAGCTGGGACTTTTGATTTGTGATTGGATAGTGCCTAGCACACCAAGGTCCAGGCCCACAACTACAGCTCTCATCCAAACTACATTCCTCTTTCGAAAGAGTAATATAAATGAGGCCGATCGAAAATTCAGATGAAGCGTGGATTTACAAATCTCACGCTTCATTTGCATAATCACGTGAGAACGCTTTTTTGAAAAAGGGTTTTTCAAAAAAAGAAACCGCAGTCTAGACGGGGTTCTTTTGAGGGGGAAAAAAACCCTTTTTCAAAAGAACCTGTACACCTTATTTTTTCAGAAGTACGGGTTCTTTTGAAAGAGGGTTTTTGGTTTTTTTTCCCCTCCAAAAGAACCCTGTCTAGACTGCGTTTTTTTTTTTTTTCAAAAAACCCTTTTTTGAAAAAGCACTCTGATGCAATTATGCAAATGAAGCGCAAGATTTGTAAATCCCCACTTCATTTGAATTTTCAATTGGGCTTCATTTACATTCCTCTTTCGAAAGAGGAATGTAGTTTAGATGTGTCCTCATACAGATATACACATAACAGTAACCTGAGAAATAATAAAACAGAACCGTAACATGTTAAGAGGTTCTTTAAGTGTAATTTGTAGAGCAGGGAGGAAGTGTCTTTTAGGGAAGGAACTGGACTGGAATTGGGGCATCCTGGTTCAGTTCCCAGCATTACCATTTGGCCTTGGGTAAGTCACTTAATTTTGTGGAACTAATTCTAGAATAAGGTGCCACTCAACGTGAGCAATGATGGTGGCTGCTGGCCCTAAGCCATCTCTAGTCCACATTACTTTTGAATTAGCTATACCTACTTTCATCTGTTGGAGCAGAGTTATAATATATTCTATCCCCTTCATTCAAAACCATTATGTCTCCTTCACCTTTTTACACTTGTGCAGCTTAAGTTCACCTTTTAAATTAGAATTTCCATCAGTCACTTTCTACCGTAGACAATTTTAGCATTATCAAACCAACCCTAAAATTGTCATTTGGACCTAGCAGTAAAGTTTGAAAAATATATGTAAAATGAACCAAAGAAAGAGAAACTGCTATTTTTAGACATTTCAGGTTTTTTACAGAAAAAAGCAAGCACAGAGACACACAATATTTAGCTTTTCCAAAATAGGGGTCTTCTCCACCCCACCCCAGACCTGTACTAAAGCCAGTTTTACCAGCAGATGAAGAGTCTGATCAAGCAATGTATCAAGTGCTCTTAACACCCTCTTGAAACCTATGGAAACCAATGGTGCTCAGCAGTGTTGCATGACAGCCCTAAAACAGGAGATCCCTATTAACTATGGGGTCACTTGAGTGATGTTCACATGAGCAGTGGGAAGCCAGCAGTTCTCTCTCATCTAAACTGCTGTGCTAAAATGGTACTAAACTATCTGGAAGCCATGCAGGTGGTGAGCAAAAGATGGTATTCAGTAGTTCACAAATAGCTAAGACATGTTAGCATTTGCCTTTGTTCAATTCATCACAAATATTTGCATCAAAAGATATTTACTCAGTAACTTCAACTGCTAAGCAGTCCCATGAGTCAAAGAGCAAGCTCTGAGCACTCTGGCTTCTTTATTGTTGCTAGGGAAACTGTACCTACCCGAACCATGTATTTAGCCTTTAAGACGACTAGGCTACAGTAAGGCTCTGTAATAGAAAAATTACATTTTTCACTTTTCTTTCTAAGTAGAAAATATATTGTTAACACACCTAAAATATGTTTTTAAAGCTTTATATGGCAAAGTAGCCACCGTGGCAAAAGTGCAGCTAACTGTACTCTAAAGTCTGAATTCAGATATAGGGTGTCGTTTAAATTAAGTCTTACCAAATATTTACCTTTTTCAGGAAGCCAGCTACTTTCCCTCTGGAGAAGAGGGGAACCAATGACCATATGGGGAAGTCAATGACAGAATCCCAATATGGTTCCTGATCCCTTTCTAGAGCAGCACAGTTTACTCAAGATAATTGCAAAAGTTCTAGAAGAGAGAGCTTCTTGCCTGCAACATAAATATAAAACCAAAGCCAACTGATATGTATTGCAGTTTCAGAATTCAAAGTGTAGCATGTATCGAAGAAATGAACAAATGACAAACACTCAGGGCTCAGTTTAAAAAAAATAGATTAATCTCTCAGATGCTTAGAAGGCACTAAGTGACTCCAATAACAAAAAAGACAACTACAAGATATGGCGTGAAAGCAGCAAAGAGTGTCCAGGTAGGAAAAAAACAAAACAAAACAAAACACAGGGCTAAATTTCACAGGCCTGACTCGGCTATGCAGGCAAGTAAGGAGGCATAAGACCTCATTTGATTACTTACTTGGTACTACGAAGTGTAAGCAAAGTAGAAGGAAGTGTGTGAAGGAGACTACGGCTGCCCTGATTTATCAGCCAGAGTAGTGGGCCAGGCACAGAGAGGATTCATTTGCATTGCACCTGGGAATGAGCCTTCCTGCTCAGGTAGAGAGACCAAAAAAGCTGCAGTGTTGATGCAGCAGCAGAGGCTCAGGCTAGGTGAGCTCAGACCCACCTGACCCCCTGAGTTTAGGTACTCGTGCAACTGTATTTGCCCCCCACCTTCCTTGTGCATGTGCATTATGATAGAATCTTTAGAACACATACTATTTTTCCCCAGGAGCCCAGCCTCATTTACTGCACAGAACAGACAGAGCTCATTTAATGAGCAGCTGTTCAATATTCTGTTTCTTTGTTATTGCTCAGTGTGTGACCCCAGGCCTTATTTATTTGCACACTATTCAAACCTTGCTCTAAAAATGGAGCTTTTCATTTCCTCCTGGGTTTTTCTATTGTGCTCATCACCAGAGTATCTGAATGCTTCACAAACAATTAATTTTCATGACTCCCCATACGGCGTAGGGCATTATCCCCATTTTACAGATAAGGAACTGAGGCACAGAGATTAAGGTTAGAAAGGTATCTGCTAACCTTGGATTCCCAATTTAAGACACCTACAGCCTGGATTTTTCAGAGTACTTAGCTTATACAACACTTTTTGTTCAAGGCACAGCTCCCATTCACTTTAGCTATAGATGTGAGAGCTCAGTACTTCTGCAAATCAGACAAGATGTTTCAAGCTGGGTGCTCAGAAAATAAGGGCACAGTTAGTGGTCACTTGTGAAAAGTTTGCTTTCAGTGACTTGGCTGTCATGACAACAGAACCCCTGTGACAGAGGCAGGGATTCTCCAGCATTCCCCTGCCTTAACCATGAGGCTGCCTTTTCTCTCCTCCTGTAATCCCCAGCTTCATTCATCACACACCAGCCAACCTCCATAATAAAGAAGGCCTCCTTCATTGCACAGCCTTGATTCATTCCCAGAGCAGGTTCATTCAGTGCACTAAATGAGGCAGGGGTCCTATGTTAAAAATAGCATGTGATTACATAAAGACTACACTATAATGTACAAGGAACTAAATTATTTCCTAAACTATTCTTGGAAGTGGCTGAACTATTTCTGGTGAAGCTCTCCAAAAAATGTAGCCTGCAGCAAACACCCTGCATACAAACTGTTAACTGAACAATTACAGTTTGGCAAAATTGTAAGTACTGAAAACAGGGTTTAATGGGACAAGCTGGGAAACCTTAATTACAGGCAGTACTATCAGCTTTACCCCAATCTTCCTGTATTTTTATTTATAATCTTCTGCATACCCATTCTCTTACATATTGCCTTATTAAAAAGAAAACAGTGACTTGTGTGCAACTTGGAACTCACGTAACAGCACATTGAACTCCTGTTTCAAGTAGCTACATTTTTAAAAACAAGCATTCCAAACCCAGAATAAATAGAGGATGGCTTCTTCCTTGTTAAAAAATATGGTTTAAAAAAATCAACTGACCAGAGTGAAATTATGTTTTTTTGTTTTAGATGGATACACCACTGATGATATTGAGTTTTACTGGAATGGAGGGGAATCTGCAGTAACAGGAGTTAATAATATTGAGCTCCCACAGTTCTCAATTGTGGATTACAAAATGGTATCCAAAAAAGTAGAATTTACAACAGGTGAGCACTGAGTATCACAAAAAGTGCACCTGACAGAAGTATCATTGGATGGAGTTTTCATAATGTCACTTTCGTCCTTCTTTCAGGGGCATATCCTCGATTATCACTTAGCTTTCGGCTTAAACGAAATATTGGTTACTTCATTTTGCAAACCTACATGCCTTCCACACTGATCACAATTCTATCGTGGGTATCTTTTTGGATCAACTATGATGCCTCTGCTGCAAGAGTTGCCCTAGGTAATTTATTTTCAAAGCTATTAAAGTGGCTTGAGTACTGATTTGTATAAGTCAGCATGGCCCCATTGAGTTCAATGGGACGATCTTGCTTCACAGCAATTGAAAACTTGACCTTGTGTTTCACCTATATGCCAGCTCATATGGTGATACCATGCTACCTGCTACAATTTTATCTGAGCAATCAGAAGAGACCCTCAACATCTTACCATAGTTTATAAGGACTATCTGTGGTTTAAGCTTATATTTTTTTCAAAGGCTAACTGCAGTAAATCGTGTTGTTCCTAGTCTCATTTAATCGGAGCTCATTATGAATGAATGAATCCAGAGCTATTCATTAGTTATATTAATGGCCTGTGATTAGAACAAAATAGAAAATGGACCAAACTAAATATTAATCACATTGTGGTTGATAAATTACAAAACCATGAGCTGGAAAAGTTTCATCTCATAGAATAAAATAATCCCTTTGAAGATTAGTTAAGGGTACATTTACACAGCAACGTTCTTTTGAGATACCAGAGTATCCCAAAATAGCTATCCTACGTCTTCACAGCAAGTCCATTATTTCGGGCTCACTATTCCGACATCCCTGTAAACCTCATTCTACGAGGAGTAATGGATGTTTCGGAATAGCGCTTTATTTCAAAATTTAGCGCTGCGTAGACAGCATCAAATGATGAAATCAACTATTTTGAAATAGCGTCAAAATAAGATATGCGAATTTGCGTAGCTCAAATTGCATATCTTATTTTGAGTTATGGTGCAGTGTAGATGCATCCTAAGAGTGCTCTTATGATGGAACCACCAATCTACCTACACCAATGCCCACCATGCCATTTTGGAACCTCCATTTATCCCCTCAACTCTCTAGCTTCAGTCAAAATTACTCCTATTACCTTCCCTCTAGCTAGGATACTTACTCTGTCTTGAAGAACACTGGTCAATTTAATTCCATTCTATGTGGATCAGGCAGGATGGCTACTTTAAGAATCAAGTTAACAGCATTCTCTCATCTGACAAGATCAAGTGTCTTCTCCATAACATCCCTGGTTCTGTAGTCACTACATCATCCAGCACTGGAATGTGCCTTTGTAAACCACATTTCCTTTGGAAAAGGTCTTAAGTGCCCCCCGCCCCCCCAAAAAACAGGGCAATCTACAAATGAAACTGGAGAAGAATAGAGTGGTCAGGTAATGAACTGTCCCTACCCCCATGGAAAATGTAAGGAGGTTAGCCTCTGAGGCCTGCAAAAATTGTAATTTAATATGCCACTTAATGAAGGCATCTGCTCTTTCAAATTTCCCACTTTCCACTTCACTAGCTCCCTTCACAACCAGTTCATGTATATAAACCTAATATGTTGCCTAATAGACTGTCCTGATGCCCAGTAATATTTTTTGCTAGCTGACAAATGCATGCCCTTAATGGTTAGGAATCTCTGATGAAATAATTAAGCCAGCTATGTCATAACCCCAATGTGTTTGAGCGATGATTCAGCTTTTATGCCTTCAGTGTGATGAACAACATTTCAGAGTTTCCTTGCCAACTTTTTTTTTTTTTTTTAACTTCACAGGAATCACAACTGTGCTGACCATGACCACAATCAGCACTCACCTCAGGGAGACACTGCCAAAGATTCCCTATGTAAAGGCAATAGATATTTACCTGATGGGATGCTTTGTGTTTGTATTTCTGGCCTTGCTGGAATATGCCTTTGTAAACTACATATTCTTTGGAAAAGGCCCTCACCGTCAAAAAAAGGCAGCTGAGAAAGCTATTGATGAGAAGGGCAAACCAGAGATGAATAAAGTCCAGGTAATTGATTCAAGCTAATATTTCATGTATTTGTATTGCTAATAAGGCAATGTGTCCATAAGAGAAAGCATTAACAAAAAATTTCCAAATAACTTAGTATATAATTATGATTTGTCCTGTCTTCAGCTGAAATATGGTGCCACATTGCCCCTCAGTACCAATGAACTTGTCATCCTCATTGTACTACTTGACCAGGAAATATATTTACCTACATTCACCTGTTGTCCAAAACCATAGAGAGTGACCTATTATGCTACATGACAACACAGTGCAAGATGCTGCCACCCACCACGTACTCTACAAAGTTACCCCTACACTGTTAAGGGCATCTGCCAACCCTTTACGGATTGCTGGCTGGAGATGATGCCCATACCTATGCTGCTTTCAGATGAGATGGGGAAACAATAAGTTAACAGAGGCCAGCTTCAAACACTCACCTCTGCTCAAACCTCCCAAAGCTATTCTGAGCCAGGTGGAAGGTGGACAGTGAGGGTCCATGTAGAAAACAGAGAAACACCACTTCTCCAGCATCAGCCCTGGCTGTGAGGACCTGGTACATGAGCAGATAACACTATAGATGGTCCATGGAATGAAGGTAAGTTTCATTTTTTTCCTACAGATTTGGTGATACAAGTTACATATTGGAGAGGTTCACTGAAACCTGTTTAAAATTTTCACTTTGATCATAAACTAGCAGAGATATTACAAAAAATAAGTGTCTGACAATTCCTTAATTGATCAATTGTCTTCTGCACACTCTAAACATATGCCTGTGACACACAAGCATTTAAATTAATTGTTGAAGAGTTCCATAGATTCATTATTTTATTGTTGCATTGGTGACTGTAGACATACTACAAGCATAATCCTGAGTGTCCTTTTGACCTGTGGTATGGAAAATACAGATGTTCTAAGGGGGACTTTGTCTTTCAGCTTTACACAGGAAAAATACGTGATCAGAGCTGCAGGTGGGAAGCTGGAATAGCTCATCTGATCCCTAATCTGCAGAACTTCCCCATCTCTTTCATATTTCAGCGATGCCCTAATGGTCGGTACCAAAATACAGGAAGCTGATTTTGGAGGATAAGAAAGAGCAACAGTAAGTATGTGGCTTCTTCTGCCATATTGACCCATGTCATATATCCATGTTAGTTGTTTACAGTGGTGATTGTTTACACGTAACTGTTTTTTTTTCCTCCTTCTCTTCAGGTTACTTCTACCTGAGATGTGGCCAGCATAAGGAGGATGAATTTCTCCCTATGGCAGATACTATGCCATTAGATATACTGAGAGACATGCAATGAACTGATTATGAAATTGAACCAACACATGGAAGACAAACTGGATGCAGATAATGACCTAGTAATGTTCCACATATGGTGTTTTTTCTTCCACAACCTTACAGAGGAGGAATCCAGGACCACCATAGCCATATTTAAATGTACCATTTAAAAATTTGTTTTATTTAAATATTTGTATACATGATGGAATTTTTTCTTCATTACAAATAAGCTCTCTCTGTTCTTGGTTCTATTTTTGATTATAAAATATTTTAAAAGTTCTTTATATCTCCCTGTCCTCTTATTGTCTTTTCATGAAGAGCTAGTTATAGCTTTGATATCTGGGGAAAAACACCCAAAAGGTGTAACACATTTGTAGGGTACCCATACACAAGTGTACATTTCTATTTGTACATGAATAATTGTTTAAAAAACTTCAAATGATGTCTTCTCTTTGAATACGTGGTCATATTCTAATCATCACAGACACAGAAGAACCATGCCTGGCCTTGGTCAGCCAACTTGGGCTGCAGGCCTGTAGAACTGCTATGAAGACCTCGGGGCTTGGGCTGGAGCATGGGCTCTAGGACTCCATGAGTGAGGAGGGTCCCAGAGCCTGAATATCTACACAGCAATGTTAGCGCTCTACAAGCCTGCGTCAGCTGACCCAGGCCAGCTACAGCCATGTTCCTGGTTTTATCACAGTGTAGGGGTAGACTGCAACACCTTTACATATTGATTATAATGTGACTGCTTTTGTGCATAACTACACATCATTATGAGTGAGAGGCTCAAAAATCTGGTCCTAAACTTTTGTCTCCTAAGTCAAAGGAAAAATTATGTCCTTCAGGCATTTATATGAAATGGATTAATTTCATTCACTCTAGACAAAATTGAAAGTTTCTGAGACTAGTCGTCTGACAATAAATTTAAATGAGAGAACCATATTAGGTTGTTCTTATAGATGTCTGAGTACCTTTTATAGCCATCAGTGGTATATTTTGAATGTGTGCATTACTTGCAGCCAAAACTATTTTGGACTTTCTTTCAGTGCTGTTTAAAAGTCACAAAGCATGATACCGCATTTAGCATCCTTTAGATGAATGTACTAGCTTGAGTTTCTTCAATCTTTACTGAGCAGAGAGCCCCAGGGATTTCACTGATGAAGATTCATGCATATGTGAGTTAAGTCTTAAGCTGCTTCACTGCAGCTTTCTTACAGGCTTTGTCTACACTGCCAGTTTTTTGTGGCAGAAAATATGCTAATAAGGGACTCATTAGCATAAGTCACGTTATCATTAGCATATTTTCTGTCGTTTCTTTTTGCGCAAGGGGTTTTTGCGCAAAAAGAAGCGGTGTAGCCGCTTGCGCAAAAAGAAACGGCAGAAAATATGCTAATGATATTGTGAATTATGCTAATGAGTCCCTCATTAGCATATTTTCTGCTGCAAAAACTGGCAGATTACATGTAGCCACAGTGAAAACAGAGTGGACTACAGAAATTGAAAATTTAGCAGAGACTAAAAACTATGTGTTTACTATATTGAAATATTCAATTGAAACTACATCCATTTGTTTGAAATGTGAAGGATATTTAAATTTTGATATATTTGTTTAGAAAGGCTGGTTAGTTAACAAGAGATCAGTTAGTCACGTTTTATAATTCTCTTTATATATTATTTAGGTCATCTTCAGGTAGCAGCCCAACAATGTAACAATACATTTCCATAGCCACTGTCATCTAACAAAAGTTAATTTAAATTCATATAGTCACTGAATAGGGGATTATTAGCCCCATTTTATAGATTGGGCAACTAAGACACCCAGTTTAACCAAGGTAACTACAGGACTTGAATAGCAGTCCTATCCTTAAATCACAGGAACAATCACTCTCCATCTGGATCCCATCCTCCACATGAACAGGCCCAATAAGTCATTGAAGACTTTGCAAAGAAGTTAAATTGCAGGTCTATAGGTATGTGCCAGATGTTAGGACTTCTGCAAATGTCCCTGACCTACTGTAGGAAAATAATCATTTAAATTCATTCCTGAAAGGGCAAAATTGTTAAGCAAAATGTCAGCAATCCATCATTCTAAACAGCTTGATTTTCAAACATGACTGATGATTTTGAATATCCTAATTTGAGATGCCTTAAAGACAGGGTGACCAGATGTCCCATTTTTAAAGGGACAGTCCAATATTTAAGCCCTCCTGCAGGTGCCCCAATTTATCTTATAAGTCCCACATATTCTATCTCCTGCCATCAGTACTGGTATGTCCTGCTGCTGGCTGTATCTCTGCTTGCCAGCCGCCTACATAACAGTGGTAAGTGGGAGAGCTGGTGGCTGAGAGCCCTGCAGCCAGGCTGGAGCCCAGTAGTGGGGCTGCCATGTTGCAGGGAAGCCAGGAGCCCAGCAGCAGGCTGCCGCCTGGTGGAAACACTGTCTGGGGAGGAAGGGAGCAAAGCCGGGAGAAGCTGGGCTGCCTAGCAGACCCGCTAAAGCACAGTGGGAACCCAACTGCTGGGCTGGGAAACTGGGAGTGGAGCTGACACCAGGTGGCCCAGCAAACAGCCCGTCAGCCTCACTGCTCCCTGGCAGAGCTGCCCAGCAAGGCTGGGAGGCAATGGAGCTGCCCCACGGGGCTGGAGCCCAGCAGCAGAGATGCCACCCAGTGGCACAACCAATTCAAGCAGTGGCTGCTCTGTGGAGCAGGGAGCCCAGCAGCGAGGTTGATCAGTGGTGGGACTGCCACAGTGGAGCAAGGAGCCGTGTGCATGGAGGGATTGGTGGCAGGGAGAAGCCGGCTGGGAGGCTAGCAGCCAGGACCTGGCTGGGAGACCCAGTGGTCAGGGATGGGGGAGAAATGATCTTCCCTGGTCTGGCAAAATCCCTCATCTTGGACCAATCAGTCCCAAGGGTGCTGGACCAGGGAGGTCCAACCTGTATAAGCTTTTGAGCTACACAGAGCTCTTCTTCAGGTCTGGGGAAGAAAGCAGAGAGTGTCTGAGCTAAGACACTTTTAAAT
The DNA here is from genome assembly GCA_019425775.1 of Rafetus swinhoei. Taxonomy (NCBI): domain Eukaryota; kingdom Metazoa; phylum Chordata; order Testudines; family Trionychidae; genus Rafetus; species Rafetus swinhoei. Next base: position 48,938,269 of record CM033449.1, read on the forward strand.
GAAAGATTACCTCATGTACCTTGTCTCTCTGTAGTTAGGGCTTTCAGTTCCACAAACGAGTCTCTTTTGGAGATTTCTTTTGGTGGTCGCCTATTTTTTCAAAATTCTTGTTATAGCTCAGTAATTAAACCTCTGCTATTACTATGGAATTTTTTAAAAAATAGTATTTTGATCTGAAGTTTAGTAGTCATTTCAGGGTGTACTAAAGATACAGGAGTCAAATCCTCTGCTGACCTAGTTCCATATCATTCAATCAGGGAATGTGTATTACAACATTTTTGCTTCTTTTTGGGATATTTTTCTTACAGATCATCATAAACACTTACCTGTGAATTGTAAAACCTATACTTCTAAGACGGTGAATTACTTTGCTGATTTATTCAAATCAGCAAGCTTAAAATGGTTTAAAAACTCATTTAAAATGTAACAGGATCATTCACAACACTTAAATTAAAGCAGCAATTCATAAGCCACTTGGCTTGCAGTAAATTTTGAGTGTATATGAGCTTACAAGGAGCACCCTGATGAATCAATTTAAGTTGTGAACACATGTTATTTGTCTTTATAAGGAGAAGCTATAATAGAGTAACTTAATGATGCTTACACTCCTGTTGCAACGGATTCCATATTACACGACTCAGAAGCCTGTAATTTACACATAAGATTAAATAGTAACAAACAGCTATGAGATATATTTAGCTTCTTCACAAGCCTCGTGAGACTTTATTTCCCAGTTTAATACACATTAACATTTTTCTTCCCTCCAAAATCTTTATTGTGGCCAATTCTCAGTCAGACTATAGGCTCCTCTGGACAGGGACTTTATCTTCATTTTTTATTGTCTTGTATAGGTTTTAGTGTCATCAATTTGTGAATGACACTTCCCTGTATCTTCTCTCACTCAAATGAGGCAGATCACCTTCCTCAGTGTCTGGCTGAGCCTGGGGCATGAATGACAAACAGTTGCACGTTGTTCAGTCCAGATCAAACAGAAGTTATGGAGGGCTCATGGAAGGAAGTTAAAATTGGGTAAAGGTTGTACCTCCCCTTTTATTGAGGGCAGTTGTCCACCACTTATCACGTGTCCTCACAACTTCATACCCGACTAAATTTCCATTTATGGTTGAATGACCAGCAATCAAGACAGGCTTTCATCATTTGCATCAAACCAGGAGGTTCCAACGTATGATAGTTTAAGCATACCTTGCTAATGTGTCACCTGAAGGCTAGATTTCTGCAATGTGCTCAGCTGGCAGCTATTTCTGAAAGCTACTCAAAAGCTAAAGTTGAAGCAGAAAGAGACAGCCTGGTTGTTAAGCGGGCTGCATGCTGGGTGCTTCATGATCTGGATTAGCTTTTTGTGGATTTCCAGGTGGAGTTTAAATGTTGGCTTTGGCTTACAGGAATGAAACCGTAGATGTCCTAGACAGGGCCAGATCGAGCCATTCCGGCACCCCTGGGCAGACAGGGAGGGCGCATGCACGGCCCTGCCCCTGCGCCGGCGCATGGGATAGAGCGCATGTGTGGCCCCGCCCCCGCCCAGCGCGTGGGGGAGGGCGCGCGGAGCTGGCGGCGGCAGGACACACGTGCCCGGCCTGGCCCAGCCCAGCCTCTGGCGCGCAGCCCAGGGCCGCCCGGGGCGGGCCGAGCCTGGCCGTGCTGGGCCTCGCGGCCCTGGGGGGAAGGGTGCTACTGGCCAGCACTGCGGGGGTTAACACGGCCCCCGCCCCGGGCGGGTGCTGCAAGGTGGCCGCTGGGAGCTGCTGCAGCCCGCGATCCGGGAGCCAGGCACGGGCACCTGATGGCAGCTAGAAGGGGCGCTGCACGCCCTTTACAGCTACCATCAGGCGCCCCCCATAGGTTGGCGCCCTGGGCAGCTGCCCGGCTAGCCCATGCCTTAATCCAGCCCTGGTCCTAGAACCTGTTTGAGAGACTACATTACTCTCCATGCTATACCGCTGCAGTTAATGATGATTCTGAAGCAGAAGAGCTGATGATTAAAAACAGAGGGAGCTAGTGGCAGATCATTCTCTATGTAACCGAACTTGAACTTCTCTCCTTAACTTGGTCTGATACAGCCAGAACGTGTTGCCCTTCAGTGGAAAACCCATCATTTTTATGGAGGATTCTCAGAAGAAGTTGTCACAGGAGTAATTGTTATGGAGAATAAGGCATTATTCTCTTCCTTCCAATAAATAACTGTTAATGGTAATTAGAGCCTCTTACTGATATTTAAAGAACAGGCTAAAATATTACTTCTCACTTGGAAAAAATATATAAAAGATAAATATTTTAAATATCTACCTAAGGAGGTACTAAAGTGAGACAAATTAACAGCATTGTGGTCTGTAGAAACATATCATCCTTCCTCTCCCCGCATATGATTATTATATGGTCTCTCTTCACAGCTTCAAAATTGGCTTCTAATTATAATTTTTTTAAATCACATCTTTAAGACTACTGAATTCACAGAATTCTTGCCTGAACCATCCATACCCTAATCTTTTACATTTATAATGGATTTCTTGAAATAAAATAATTTCTGGATAGTTCCTTAAGGGCGTGTCTAGACTACATCCCTCTTTCGACAGAGGGATGTAAATTAGGCACTTGGAAATTGCAAATGAAGCCGGGATTTGAATTTCCCACGCTTCATTTGCATAATCGCATCATGGCGCTCTTTCGAAAAAGTGCTATTTCAAAAGTAAAACCGCAGTCTAGACGTGGATCTTTCGAAAAAGCCTTCCCTTTTTGAAAGAACCGCTTCTAGACTGCAGTTTTACTTTCAAAAAGAACAGTTACTTACCTCGTAACTGTTGTTCTTCGAGATGTGTTGCTCATGTCCATTCCAACTAGGTGTGTGCGCGCAGTGTGCATGAGTTGTAAGAGATTTTTCCCTCAGCGGTATCCATCAGGCCAGCAGGGAGCCCCCTGGAGTGGCGCCGGCATATCGGCCAATATATACCTCTGCTGGCCCTTCACCCACTCAGTTCCTTCTTACCAGAATACTCCGGAGAAAGGGTGGTGGGCAGAGATTTGGAATGGACATGAGCAACACATCTCAAAGAACAACAGTTACGAGGTAAGTAACCATTCTTTCTTCTTCGAGTGATTGCTCATGTGCATTCCAATTAGGTGACTCCAAAGCAGAACCTACGGAGGAAGGCCGGATGCTGAAGCTACCTAGAAGCGGAGAACCGCCCTACCCAGGATGGTGTCCTCCCTGGCTTGATGCATTAGCGCATAGTGATTGGCAAAGGTATGGACAGAGGACCACGTGGCAGCTCTGCAGATATCCAGGATGGGAACCTGCGCCACAAAAGTGGTGTAGGCAGCCATAGCCCTCATGGAGTGTGCTCTAAGGGGTGTAGCCGGCACCCCCGCCAGGGTGTAGCACTCCCTGATACAGGCGGTAATCCAGGAGGAGATCCACTGTGAAGACATAGGCTGACCCCTCACCCGTTCCGCAATGGCCACAAAAAGTTGCAGCGATTTTCGGAATGGTTTTGTCCTGTCTAAATAAAAGGCTAATGCCCTACACACATCTAAAGTGTGCAAAGCCTGTTCTTTGCCAGACGCGTGCGGCTTAGGGTAAAACACCGGCAAGAAGATATCTTGGGAGTCATGGAAAGAAGACACCACCTTAGGCAAAAAAAGATGGGTGGGGGCAGAGCCTGACCTTATCTTTGAAGAACACCATGTAGGGGGGGATCCGAAGTGAGCGCCCTGAGTTCAGATACTCGCCTGGCAGACATAAGCGCTACCAGAAGGGACACCTTATATGATAAGTACAGGCGGGAACACGTGGCTAGCGGCTCGAACGGGGGTCCCATGAGTTTGGTGAGGACCAGGTTTAGGTCCCACTGGGGAATGGGCTGGCGGACGTGTGGGTAGACCTTGTCCATCCCTTTCAGAAACCTGTTAACCATAGGGTTGGTGAACAAGGTTTTTCTCCCTTCCCCCGGGTGGAAGGCTGAGATGGCCGCTAAGTGGACCTTAATGGAGGGGGAAGAGAGGCCCTGTAACCTGAGGTACAACAGGTAATCCAGGATCAGGGGAATTGTTGCCCACCTTGGGTGTACACCGTTATGGGAGGCCCAGATGTAGAACCGCTTCCACTTGGCAAAGTAGGTGGCCCTAGTGGAGGGCTTCCAATTACCCAGCAGGACTTCCTGAACCCGTGCTGATCACTGAAGTTCTTCTGCTGTCATCCACAGAGCTTCCACACTGTCAGGTACAGCGATTGCAAGTCAGGGTGGTGGAGCCTGCCCAAGTCCTGGGAAATCAGGTCCAGGACCAGGGGAGGGTTAAAGGTCTCTCACATGACATGCTGAGGAGGGTTGAGAACCAGTGTTTTCTGGACCATGCAGCGGCGATTAGGATCAGGGATGCCCTGAACTCCCGCACTCTCAGAACCCTGTGAATGAGTGGGAATGGGGAAAAGGCATACAGCAGGCCGCCCGGCCAGGGAAGGAGGAGAGCGTCTCCTAGGGAACCCCTTCCTTGTCCCATTAGGAGCAGAACCTCAGGCACTTCTTGTTCTAACCTGTGGCAAATAGGTCTAGATGGGGAGACCCCCACGCATGGAAAAGAGAGTGGGCCATGTCCCACCTTAGGGATCATTCGTGCCCCACAAAGGACCTACTCAGCCTGTCCGTGAGGACATTTTGGGAACCTGGGAAATACGAGGCCATCGGGTGGATATCCGCCCCGATGCAGAGGTCCCAAAGGCGAATCGCTTCTAAGCGCAGGCAAGGGGAGCATGCCCCGCTCTGCTTGTTTATATACACCACTGCTGTCGTGTTGTCTGACAGAATAAGGACAGACTTGCCTCCGAGGAGGGGAAGAAAAACCGCACAGGCCACTCGGACTGCCCAGAGCTCCCCGATGTTGATATGCAGGGAGATCTTATCCGCAGACCACATACCTTGCGTATGCAGGTCTCTTAGGTGGGCTCCCCAGCTGGTGTCCGATGCGTGTGTGACGAGGCGGGTGGGACGGCACTGGTCAGGAGAATGGGACCCCTGTGCAGACCTCCGACTGGTGGGTCCATCAGTCCAACGCGAGGAGGACGAGGGCAGGAACCATCACCACCCTGTCCCATGAGTGAACAACCGGCTTGTGAACTTGTGATAGCCACATCTGTAATGGGTGCATGCGCAGTCTGGCATGCTGCACTACATAAGTGCAGGCAGCCATGAGACCCAGGAGACGCATGCAGGTCCGGGCGGTAGTCACTGGAAAGTTCTGGAGCGCCCTGACCATTGACTCTATTGTGAGGAACCAGGAGCTGGGTAGAGAGGCTCTCGCCAGCGAAGAGTCCAGAGTGGCACCCACAAACTCTATTGTTGGGGTGGGAGTTAGGGTTGATTTGCCCAGATTTAGAAGAAGACCTAAGTCTTTGAAGAGGCTGCGGACTATGGCAATGTGTGCTCTCACCTGGCTCTCAGAATCCCCCCCTCAGGAACCAGTCGCTGAGTTAGGGGAACACTTGAACTCCCCTTTTCCTGAGGGTGGCGGCCACCACCGCCATGCATTTGGTGAAGACCCAAGGGGCCATTGACATGCCAAAGGGGAGGGCCGTAAATTGGTAGTGCTCCGGGCCCACAGTAAAGCAGAGGAACCTCCGGTGGTGGGAGGTGATTGAGATGTGTAAATAAGCGTCTTTTAAGTCAAGGGCAGCATATCAGTCTCCGGGGGGCTAACGAGGGAATTATGGACGCCAGTGTCACCATTTTGAATTTTGCTTTGGTGATAAAGGAGTTGAGGGCTCTGAGGTCCAGGGTGGGATGGAGGCCCCCTTTTGCTTTTGGGACCAGAAAGTAGCGGGAATAGAACACCCTACCCCGAAACTCAGGAGGGAAACGCTCTACTGCCCCTAGTATAAGGAGGTGTTGGACCTCCTCTTAGAGCAGAGGCTCGTGAGAGGGGTCCCTGAAAAGGGACCGGGTAAGGGGTTGGGAAGGAGGAGGCGAGTGGAAAGGGATTACATAACCCCTTTCCACTATCTCCAGCACCCATCGGTCCAAAGTAACAGACCGCCAGGCTTGGAGAAAGTGGGATAAACGGTCCTGGAAAATTAGTGTGGACGGGGGCCCGAGGGTTTGTTGGGGGGAGCCCTGGTTATTGTCTGGGGCCGGGCGCAGTTGGCGCCTGTTGTTCCTGCCATTACCGCTCCTGTTCCTATGACAGGAGAAGTCAGGATGCAGGGTCTGGGGAGGCACTCTAGGAACATTCGTATTTGAGAAAGTGTGCCTCTGGGTAGCAGGGGTGTGCATGCCCAAGGATTTCAGGGTAGCCCAAGGAGTCTCTGGTCAGTCTCCTCCGAGAAGAGTGAAGGGCCCTCAAACGGGAGGCCTTGGATGGTGTTTTGGAGCTCTGGGGAAACCCCAGAGCCCTGGAGCCAGGAGCTATGGCGTAGGACCACACCTGTGGCCATCACCCAGGCAGTGGCATCCACCACGTCAAGAGCCAGCTGGAGTGCTGCTCTGGAGATCACCCTCCCCTCTTCATGGAGAGCCTTGAACTCCGAGTGGGAGTCCCTGGGGAGCAGGTCCATGAACTTGTCCATGGATGCCCAGGTGTTACAGGCATAGCGCAACAAGAGGACCTGTCCATGGATGCCCAGGTGTTACAGGCATAGCGCAACAAGATGCCTCCAGACATGTAAACCTTTCTGCCAAGCAGGTCAGTCTTTTTGGCCTCCCTGTTCTTAGGGGTGGCAGCGGGCTAACCTTGCCTTTCCCTCTGGTTCACGGCTTGTACCATCAGGGAGCCCAGGGGAGGGTGGGAAAACAGGTGCTCATTGCCCTCTTGGGGAACGAAGTACCTCCTTTCGGCTCGCTTATCAGACGGGGGAATGGACGCGGGGGTTTGCCACAAGGCCTTGGAAATTTTGGCCACGGTTTTATTGACCAGGAGAGCCACTCTGGTGAGGACATCAGAATGCAGGATGTCCACCGTAGGGTCCGAGTCTTTGGACACCTTCTCTGCCTGGACCCCCAAACTTTGGGCTAAGCAGTGGAGAAGGTCCTGGTAAGCCCTAGTGTCCATGGAGGGCATGGATGGTGCAGAATCGCCTAGGGCCTCGTCCGGAGAAGAGGACGAGGCCCTTTCCTACCGAGACATCCATGTGCACTGGATCTTGCGAGAAGCCCAAGGACGAGGATGGGGGAGGTTGGCTCACAGGAGCTGCGCTCCCCCCGGGGCCTGGAGACGACTGGCCAGAAGGTAGCGACTGGCCAGAGGTAGGAGACCTGGCTAAGGGGGTTGCTGAAGGAGGGGCCCACGTGCATGAGGAGACAGAGCCCAGCCTGGATGGATCTACTCCCTGGCTTTGGTGGTACGCCCAGGGTGTCCAGAATGGCCACTGGCCCGGAGGTTGCGGGGGCTACGTTTGCTGAAGCAACGGCACTGGAACTGGTTGTGCCCACTGTTGTTGGTACAGACGGGGCGGGCTGTGGTGCCAGGAGGGGTGCCGAGAGTGGAAGCGGTGCCGAGAACGGGACTGGGAACCCTTGGAGGACCAGGTGGATTCCACCTCAGAGTTGGACAACTGCTCTGAGGTGGACCAAGGTGGAGCCGACACAGGTGCCAGTGAAGCTGCCTCATGTCTGGCCATGGATTCCGGCTTGCCACGGTGCCCAGGCAGAGGCAGTGGCATGGCGGTGCAGGCGTCACGCGTGGGGGTAGGTGCTGGGGGGCCCTGGACCGGTGGCAGTGCTGAACAGTGGTGCCGTGCCAAGTCCAGTGCAGTGTCCTGGGGTGGCACCATGAGTGAGGGCGCCTCGGTGGCTGGTGCCGCATGCGGCACCGCCGGTGTCAGGAGGGGTGGGCGGTGATCTCTATCCTCTTGTGCTGGACCCTCAGATGCCCTGGAAGGAGGCCAGTGCTGACCCACCCCATGCCACCTGGAGGGGATTGGAGTCGGAAGAGGCGAGGGGGAAGAGTCAATCAGGACCCTCGCTGCCTCTAAAGCCTCCGGCGTGGAGGGCTCAGGGAAGTCCTCCAGGGGGCTGATCTCCCTGTGTTGGGAGGAAAGTCCGCCCGACCTGGAAGGCCCAGGATCAGGACTCGGCAGCGCCGCGTGCCCTACTGGAGGGCACATGGAGGGTGCATGTCTCGACGGGGACCTGTTAGGCCTCCACTTTTTCTGAGGTGCCGGAGACTAGGACTGGTACCGGGGTCTCTGCAGTGCCGGAGAGGCGCGGTGCACAGAACTGTCCCGCACCAACGCCGATGCGCTTTGAGAGGCCGGTGCCAGGTCTGATGTCGGTGCCAGCCTGAGAGCCGCCTCCATTAACAGGATCTTGAGGCGCGATTCCTTCTCACGCTTGGTACGGGGTTTGAAGGCCTTACAAATCTTGCAGGCTTCTGCGAGGTGAGCCTCCCCCAGACACTTTAAGCATGCTGAATGAGGGTCGCCACAGGGCATAGGCCTGTGACACTTTTTGCAGGGCTTAAAGCCTTGTGGACTGGGCATGCCCTGCCGCGGGCGCACAGGGTGCTGCGGCGGAGAACAAATAAACAAAAAGTAACAAAAGAGTCTTTAACTTAATTCGCAGCTACTTAGCTGGGGACTAATTGAAAGGACAGAAACAATGCTGAAGACAACGATCTCTGTGAAGAGCTGAGGGTTGTTCCAACGACCATCACGGCGGTAAGAAGGAACTGAGTGGGTGGAGGGCCAGCAGGGGTATATATTGGCCGATATGCCGGCGCCACTCCAGGGGGCTTCCTGCTGGCCCGACGGATGCTGCTGAGGGAAAAATCTCCGACAACGCATGCACGCTGTGTGCACACACCTAAATGGAATGCACATGAGCAATCACTCAAAGAATAGCGCTTTTACGAAAGAGCACCATAATGCGATTATGCAAATGAAGAGCGGGAAATTTAAATCCCAGCTTCATTTGCAATTTCGAAGTGCCTAATTTACATCCCTCTGTCGAAAGAGGGATGTAGTCTAGACACATTCTAAGACAAGACAACCATTTTTCACTTTGGGTGGATTCTTCCTTTTCTGACATTTGCATCTCTTTCCTCCTTCAAGAAATTTCATGACAAAAAACAGAATCCTAAACTTCCAATTTTTTATGGCAACTTTATGTCTTAAAGTCATGGAGGACAAGTAATAATGGGCTTAATTTGCAACAAGGGATATTGAGATTAGATACCTATGGTCTAACTATACTGTTACCTAAACACTGGAATAAACTACCAGAAAATGTTGTAGAGACCCCATCACTGGAGGTTTTTAAGAATGGGTTGAACAAACACTTGTCAGGGTTATGTGGTCCTACCTTAGTACAGGGAGTTCTTGGGGTCCCTATACTTCTAGTATATAAAGATATCAAGTCCTTGAGTCTTTTAAAAGTCAAGTATCGTAAATTGACTATGAAACAGAGAAGAAAAAGAGGAGGGATGGAAGATTATGTACTGTAATAATTTTGAGCTAGAAAATAGCCATTCCATCACAATTGCAACATTTTTCTTGGGAAGAAAGCCCACTTTCATGAACCAAGGCAACAGTAAGTTTTAGAAATGAGCACATAGCCCTGAAACTGTAAAAACAAACAAAAAGACAGCAGAATGTATGTTCAGCATAAGTACATGACAATGTCAGGGTGACCTGACACCCTTTGTTAAGTGGATGTCACGTTTTTACAAAGATTGAGCCTTAACGGTAAAACTAGCAGAATTTTAATAAGGGGAGCAACTGTGCCCAATAATTGACTGAATCAATTCCCAAACCAAGATAGATTTCAGAGGGGTAGCCATGTTAGTCTGTTTCAGCAAAAACAACGAGGAGTCCTGTGGCACCTTAATAACTAACAAGTTTATTGGGGCATAAACTTTCATGGACTTTGTACGCACTTCATCACATGCATGAAGCGGAAACTACATTTTCATAGGGATGCAAAAATAGAAGTGTTAACATTACTCTATGGAAGACCAGTTCTAACAAGGCTAATTCAAGCAGGGTGGATGTGGCCCACTCCCAACGGTTGATGAGAAGGTGAGACTACCAAAAGGTGGATTCTTTTGGGAGTGGGCTAAATCCACCCTGTTGAATTAGTCCTCCACATAGTAACGTTAACACTCCCATTGTTGCATCTACATATATCCCTTCCAAAATGTAGTTTCCACTCCATGCATCTGACAAAATGGGTTCCAAGCCCACGAAATCTTTTGCCCAAATAAACTTGTTAATTGTTAAGGTACCACAGGACTCCTCGTTGTTCACACCAAGATACTGTCTCATGAATTGTTTAGCAGTTATATTTTATCATTTCATCTTTAGCATTAAGCAGATGGGGAACAGTATCAGTATCCTCAGGTAATGCTTATTCTCTGTAATCCTATTGATGTTCTACCCTTCCTGATGCTACCATTGCTCCTCATTTGTAAAATCAAGTGAGATTTGCAAGTTTGCTGATGCAATGATAACCAATTAGATACATTATCTAAAGTACATTCCTTTCTTGCCACAGGTTGATGCCCATGGAAACATTCTTCTTACAAGTCTGGAATTAAGGAATGAGGTTAGCAGCTCAGAAGTGTTCACAGGTATCAGTGACCCAAGAGCCACCATGTACTCCTATGACAGTGCCAGCATCCAATATAGACGACCCATCTCAAGCAGAGAACTCTACAGCAGAAGTACTTTGGACAGGCATATGGTTCATAAAAAGGGACGTTTACGGAGAAGGGCATCACAGCTCAGAGTCAAAATCCCAGACCTGACAGATGTTAATTCCATAGACAAATGGTCAAGGATGGTCTTTCCTATCACATTTATTCTTTTCAATGTAGTTTATTGGCTTTACTATGTGCAGTGATTTATGCACTGATCATCTCATCCTTAGATTTATTTTCTTCCTTCATTTTGTTAATCCTCAAGGACTGCCATAGCTATAATGCTACATTTCCAAGGTAAGATACTCAGCCATTTAACAGTTCTTGTTTTAAAAACCTCACAGTTTAACCATGTTCACTTCAGCATGTTATTATTTCAGATCTGCTCTTAAAGAGCAACTTCAGCAAGGGAATAAGTGCTATGCCTATACTTATACTTTTTTTTTTTTTAATATCTTCCATGATTTTTCCTACCTTCTTTTATCTTTGTCTTATTTTCCACCACATTCTGGTAGAATAACACTTTTCAAAAAAAGGATGTATAGTGTTGACAAGTGCCCTATATGAGAGTTACAGCTTTCCTACATTAATAGGACTCAAAGAAGTGGGAAAATACCTGTTTTAAGAATTATGTCTAATTTACATAGAGTATTATTCGAAAGTGAGTAATTATGCTAGGGCTGGCCTTTGAGAGTGTTTGCAGGAGGTACCAGTCAAGGACACAAATCCCAACTATCATTTTCTGTAAGGGTAGGATTTTCAAAGAAGCAGAAAAGAGATAAGTGCCCAAATCAGGATCACCAGATGGGTCAGGAAGCCTGGCCCATCACTTAAACGTGCCCTCCTACTTTTTATTGTAAGGGCAAATGATGAGGGGAAGGATTTCAGGGGGAAGAGGTGGTATGGGGGCAAGACCTTGAGGAGAAGAGACCCCCTCTCCTCCTCCCACACACACACACACACACACACACACACACACACACACTTACTTTTTAGGAACTTCCATCACTCCTGGCACAAAACCCATTGAAATTCTATCAGGCAAATGGCTGATCTGGTCTGACCTGGAATGCAGAAATTACAACAGAAGAGCTTTGCTGACTTTATTACAGTTTTAACAGCAAAATACACACAAGACTGCATTTTTTAAAATACAGTTAAACCTGACATTTTGTGCATATGGATTTTGTTCAGGATAAATACAGCCCAAATCAAAATATCACTTCTGATCAGCAAGATTTGTAGCCAGCATCCCAGCCTAAAGTAACTCCAGATGATGTTGTTTACAGTGAAAGCTTGCACTGCCAGAGCAATTGGAAATGAAAGTCTCCATTTTGTAGTTGTGCATTTGATTTTTCCTTAAGTGTACTACTTTGCCCTTCTCTTTAATGAATTTCATCTCATTGTTTCAGACCAGTCATCCCATTTCTAAAGGTCAGCTTGCTTTCTAATCTTGTCCTCCGAAGTGCTTGCAACCCCTTCTGGTGTGGTGCCCTCCACAAGTTTTATAAGCATATTCTCCACTCCATTACCCAAGTCATTAATGAAAATATTGACTACTACCAGACTGAGGACAGACCTGTGGAATTCCGATAAATATATGTCCCAGTTTGACAGTGAACCATTCAACAGTACTCTTTGAGTATGATCTTTCAGCCAGTTATGCACCCACCTAATACTAATTTCATTTGGACCACATATCCCTAGTTTATGAGAACATCATGTGGGACTAAGACGGGTTAGGCAAATACCGGCCCGTGAGATGGATCCAGTCTGCCAGAGTTAGTGGTAGGGGCCCACCAGGAGCTATATTTACCTCCACGGCCACAGGGACCAGCAATCCCAGCTCCTGTTGGCCATGGATCACCATTCCTGGCCAATGGGAGTGGTGGAAAATGGGGTCCTGGTCCACACCACTTCCCACTGCTCCCATTGGCGAAGAACAGCAATCTGTGGCCAATGGACGCAGTGATTGCCAGTATCTGCAGCCACGTAGGTAAATATAGCAGTGGGGGCTTGCCAGGGACTATCCTTGTCAAACTGTCACCATGTTATTGCCCAACCCCCCAGACTAAGCTCCTCTCCTACCCACTAGGCCAGTAACCCTGTTAAAGAAAGAACTTCCCCAGGATGATTTGCCAAAATCTCTGAGAGCAGCCTCAGAATTCTCCTCCCCACCAGTACCAGAGAAGCATTCATGTTCTTTCTTGTTAATCCAGTTATTTAAATCTGAAGTGATGCAGGTGTTTGCTTCCATGAACCAAATGAAGGATTGCCACCAATGAGATGCAGGGGGGAAAACCCAGCAGCTACCCGCCACAATGAACAGAAACTGATCGCTGTTTCTAGCTCTCCTTCCCCTCAATAAAAAGAATCCTAGGGTCTACTATAGCTAATTATTACTAAAAATGTTTTAAAGAACCATTTTACATGAAAAATAACACAAATGTGTGTTTTTGTGATATTTTCTTACCTTATCTTAACACAGTTCTGCAGTGCAAGCTATGGGGCTATGAACAGTATGGCACACTAACGTATCCCAAGTGAGGAAAAAGGACACAGCAGATTTTTTTAATCTTCAACTCAGTACAAAAATCAGCCAGGTTCAGGTAGCAGCCCTAACAAGATGACCAAGATTACACTCCACTTTCAAAAACTACAAGTAGTCCTGTGGCACTTTAGAGACTAACAAAAATATATATAGTATCAGGAGCTTTCATGGGCAAACCACACTTCAGATGAGCTTGACACTCCAGCTTCAGTGAATTAAGTTTCTGATATTAATGGATCTACAAAACTACCACAACTTTATAAAAATTTAAAGCTCATAAAACTTGCTGTGAATGGTTAAATGAGCCCCATGATAGCAAACATTCAAATACAACAACCACATAACACAGGGCCACTCTATGAATATGTCCCGTTCTTGTTAGGAAAAGAGAAAGGGATGTAAAAAGAAAGTAAGACAGAGACATTATTGTGCAGAATTATTATTATTATTATTCTGTGACTTTGAACCATGAAGTGCAGGGCTAAGAATAAGGTGTGTGAATAAGAGAGCAAGAGTCAAGTGACCCTTTTCCATCCATTTACATCCCATTTTTGCCATAAAAAGTGGCACCCTGCCACATACAATTTTTTCAACATGTTCAAGCTACGGAAAGCAGGTACAGCATTTAAAGACAACAAGAATCTCTATTAATAAACAAAGAATTATCTGATCAGTGCTGTAGTCTCCTGCTTTAAAATCTTTTTTAAAGTTTAACAGAAATTAGAGCTGTCCTGTGAAGCTGCAAGCTGTGTGCTATGTGCCAGCTAGTGTCTGATCCTCTTGGGTGGGCAAGGGGGAGGGCACACACACAAGAGACCTCTCCGCCCTCTTTACACAGCCGCAGGGATGGCATGATCATTGCCTGTGTATTCTATGAAGAACAGAAGACTGCAGGAAGCTAGCTCCCACAGCCATTCATCACAGTGATAGGCTTCATATTGCTAGGCACAAGGGAGAGCACATCCTGGGCCTTATCACAAGGTGGCTCAGTGACCGCACTCCTCCTGTGGCAGGTCTCAGGTACAGCTGTAGTTACAAGACACAATCAAGACCTGCCTCTATGCTCCATTCACCTTCCTGTATTACATTAAATTGGTCAAATACTGTGCTGACTTTCACAATGTTTTCACCAATGTTGCAAGGGATGTAAATATTGCAGAATTTGTCCCAATACATGTTAAACAAAGAAGAAATACATATCGACATGTGAAATACATATCGAAAGGACAAATCAGAATTTTCTCTGTTGATAATGTACACATATACATTATCACAGTTGAATCAGTTAACCACAGACCACCACAAAAAATTAGACTCCAATACTAATCCCCCCTTCAAAACAAAGGCCTGAGCCCAACCCTGAAGATATCCTGTCAACAGCCTCAAAGACAATCAAATCTAGGCATTATCAGGTCAAATACCCTACCACTAAAGGCTTCTGTTTAAAACTCCCCAAGGTCACAGATTCCCTGACCTTGGGTGGTATGCTGCCACCACCCAAATGCAATAACCCTTTGAGAGCAAGGAAGATGCACTTGGTAATTTCTTCCTGTGGGGTAATCCCAAACCCCTTAGGAGAGATCTTGAAAACAAACTGTAATTTCTTAATTGCTGACCTTCAGTCTCAGGCATGGGCATACACAACCTCCTGCCTTCTAGGACACAGGAATCAGATCATAGTTTTAAAAAGTAATTTTAACAACAAAACCGAGAAGATATATTTGGTAAAGCATAAATGGGTTTTAGTCTAGTTTGAGAACTTGTTCTGATTTTGGGAATTCATTGTCACGTAAATGCTGCCTTAGTTAGAAATGTAGCCTAGATTAGGTCCTTCTGCTATTTAGATTTTTAGCTAAGGATTTTAGTTGGGTGTCTTCTGGACCCTAGAGTTGGATTTTATAAAGGGGTGACTATTCCATATGATTGATTTTTTCAGAATTCTGCAATTTAAAATGTATTTTTAGAGTTCTCACATTAAAAATCCCTTATTTTGACACTTAGAGTGGCTTCCTGATTACATGTGACTTTACCTCTCTTTATTGTGTTTACAGATCCACATTTCCCACACTACAATCACAATATGACCAGATGTGGAGCCCCTGTACTGACAATTCATGGAAAAGGATAGTCATAATATTCCACCAAACTATTAACAGAGTGGCCCAGAGGCCAAACCGAAAACTTTCTGAGAGTAGTTAGCTGATTAGTTTCCAGAGACAGAAAAAACAAAACAGGCTATTTAAATCTGGCTTTTCCTAATTGCGAGTAAAATTTACCATGAGCTGTTTGTGTAGTCCTGAAGCCCAAGTTGAACAATAAGTATTTTGTCTATATCTTACTAAAACAGGCACTTATAATTTTGTATCTCTTTTTGTATTTCCCAATTTTTAAAGACACGATAACCTCTTGCCTGGGTAGAACCAGTGCCAGTCCCACAATCATCCCCTTCTAGCCTTGTCTACTTCTCATTACTTTCTTATTCTGGCAAAATTCTCACATGCCCTTGAACATCATGTCAGTGTTAAAGGGAAGTGATGGTTGCTACATTGCAGCAGTTGCACCTAATTTCACCAATAATTTCTATAAACTCAGCACTGTACAGCTATATATTTATTTTAAAGAATTATTTTTCATAGTTGTAAAGAAATGTACAAAGAGCATCAGCAATCATTTAAAATAATTTTTTTATTGTTTTGTAGATTCACTAATTATATAGAGAGCTAGAATCCTTTTTTCATAATCTGAGAATCTCATTTGTCTAACTTTGATTTAGCAGGCAAAACAAAATATTAGCTTATTTGTAGAGCGATATTGGAAAATAGTGCTAACAAGTGGTGCTTTACAATGCAGATATGATAAACCCTTGGTATTGTGACTATTTCTTGAGACAAGGCCTGAATGAGAGTTAGGGATATGCAAAGAATGCAGGATTGGGCCCAGAGTCAGCAATTAGCTGCTATGCTTGATTCACTGTCTACACTGCAGTGTAAGCCTAGAGTTTGAACTTGGACGCAAGACTAACCCCCTTCCATCTACATACAAGTTGTGCTAACCCAGAGCTGTGACCCATTTCCAAGACTCCACAAAACTGGAGTTTGAGCATGAGCCAACCTGGGACCTAGGGTTGAAGCCTTTTTGCTTTGTAGTGTTGGCACAGCCCCACTGACTTCATGCCTGGGGTTCTCTCTACCCAGGGATAGAAGACCTGCAGCCTGGCCATGTATGGCCCAGGTTAGATGAATCAAGCTGATGGGGCTTGGGCTGTACAGATAAGACTCACTAGATGTTTAGGCTCAGGCTGAAGCTCAAGCTCTGTGACCCTGCAAGGATGGAGGCTCTCAGACCTCTGATTTTTCAGTTCCAATGTCTGAGACCTGTGAACCTCAGCTGTGTAGGCATACCTTGGAAGCCACGAAAAGTATTCCAGAATCCCATGGGCTGGCTTTCCTTGTCCTCTGGATAGTCAAGTTTGATGCTGCAGTCATGTTTTCCCACACTGCATCTCAGAGGACCAGAGCAGCCACATTTCAGGAGAGCTCCGGGAAGTCAGGTGTTTGTGTGGCTGGACTTGGCTATGCAGCGCAGACGCTGGAACCCCAGTTTCCCCAGTTCAACAATTCCCAAGGTTACAAATGAGTGAAGCTGCCCAAGCCCTAGGTTGACCAACCTAGGGTTTGCTAACTCAAGTTCTATTAATTCTGGGCTTACACTGCAGTGTAGACAACTTAGGTTCTATCCTGCTCCCATTTAAGACAATGAAGAAACCCTCATTTACTTGAATGGTGATGAATCACTCAGCTGATTTTCATGACCAATCACAAGCAGGAAAAAAAATCCCTTGTCTCACTGTAACACCTCAGACAATCACTGATCCATATTTTGACCTTTTAGACATACATACCCTAAGGTTTTTTGTTTTTAAAGTTCCACCACTGCCAACACCAGTTTATACTTACAGGAATCCTCAGATAAACAAGGCTCTAGAATCTTCTGATGGATTTATGACTGTGTTAGTTCAAGCTGCTGATCAACATGGCGGTAAATATTGCCAGAAACAGTCAGAACCCCGTCCCTACTAGGGCTCTTATTAGTGCTAACTCAAGTAAAATCTCTACATTACTGTTTCTCCATAATTAATTTTAATCCACTATTCAAGGCATAAATATAATTACACGTGCTTTAGGACAAGCAGTGACTGAGTATATTTCAGCTTATTTATTACCATAAAGGCAAACATCAGACATTTATATTTTAATTGCAGACTCACATACATTGCAATTTTTATAGTAAAGCTATTTTGACATACAGTTGGTTTGTTAGAAAAGCTAATTTATTGCAGTAATAATTTTCTGCACCTACAGCTTAAGGATCTGATCCTGCTCCCAATAAAATCAATAGCAAACCTCCCATTCACTTCAATAGCCCAGGAGCAAGTCTGAGAGATTAATTTGGAACAAATGTAATTTTTTGAGTTTTTGTTTAAGAGAAGAGTTCTATAAAATGGAGAAAACTAATTTAATGAATGCCAAGGGAGGACATGGAGAATAATTACTTTTATAATTAACTTTTCTACTTTGTATAAAGATATGCTGCATTTTCTAATTCAAATAGGTCTGTCCATGCAATGTGAATTTGTGTAGCTGCTTTTTACATGTTGAAATCAATTTTTCAAACAGCATTTGCAATACATGTACCCTTTTTGTCTGGGTTGTTCAAATATTCTACAGGACAGTTACATTTGTTTCTTTATTACATGTTTAAAAGAGCTTTACAAGGTACCTTTAGAATATCTTGCTGCCACAAAGGTTGATGTCAATATTTTACTTGAGTTACTTTCTTGAATTGGATTCTACATTTTGATACATGACAATTTCCATACATGTCTCAGTACTGTGACTTTTACATACAGTGACTCAACAAAGCTCAAATGAACCAAATCGTGCAATTGTTAGTCAGACAGGACTACAATGGAAATTTTGCCTAAATTAATTCTGAAAGTCAAAACATGCAAAATTGCAAAAGTAGCCATGCAATTGCAAAAAACCAGAAAACTGTGTGAAAAAGGTGAACTTAAAAGGAGGCAGCATGTCTTCAAATGTTCATAAAACCAACCCTGTGGCACAGTCAATAATGAAGAACAAGCAAGCTCTGCAGAGAGTTAGAATCTCCTTTGTCATAATCTAAGAAAATCAAGTAAGTCTAACTTTGATCTAAGACAATATAATGTGTTGTTATAATTATTTGAGATGGTTTGCTCATGCGAACACACAGGCACCATAAGTAGGATCCATCTAAACAAAATGTCTATAGGCAGAGAGACAGACAGACAGATATGCAAACACACACTAGTGTGTGTGTGTGTGCCTGCCTGCCTATGTGTTGGTGAATGTGGAAAAGAGAAAGTGAACCTATGTTGAGATCAATTAATGGATTTATAGTTTTGTAGGCACGCATACTGTAGCAATAAGCATGACAAATAGCTAAATAGATTTAGAATGTAATAAGGCCTGAAAATATGCAGAGAAACATGGAGATGAGTCAATTTGTGTGCTAGGAGCTAACAGACTCTGCTTCCACTCTTTATATACTGAATGTACAAGGGTTAGATCAGAACAGATTAAATGTTTCCATAGTGGTGTTTACTTTGCTTCCTCATGGTAGAAACTCATGTGACTGATGATGAAGACAAACACTTTCTCTTCACATTACAATCCACCACATAACTAATTGCTTTCCCTTGAGTAGGTGGATATTTCTCAGATTTGTCCCCATTTTGCAGTTTATACAGGGCTGGTTATGTGCAGTTCAATGCTGTATGAGAACCTCCTGGTAGGTCAGAGGTCTTCTTTACTTACCCTGCCTCTTTGCATATAGCTTTCTAAGCACTGCTGAGTAGATGTTTAACACAAGCTCCTTGGTGTGTCCTCCAGGCTTCTTTAACCTTTGCCTGACTCTTCGCTGTATCTGTGAATTCTGAAGCTGACAGTTTACCAAGTTTTGTAGAAACTAGTTTTGATTCAGCCCAGTGTGATTTCTAGATGTACAATCACAGCATAGAAAAAAACAACTTCTCTTATGCGCCTGGGACTCTTATCCATAGCACATATAAAGACATGCTATTGCCCAAACATACCATTTAATACCATAGAAAAGTGGGCTCTTTCTTCTGTGGGTTTTTTATCCATTTTCTCTTATGTTTACTATAGGTCACTACGTGCCTTACATACAGGATGGTTTGGTCCTTTGTAATGACTTAATGATTTGGCCATGTTTCCTTCAAAAATACTACAAATTATAACTCCTCCCCTGTTTAGGCTTTATTCAATTCTGTAAGTATTCATTCCCTGCTTTTTGGTCATTCACATACTTTAGTCAATGTTTACTGACAATATTTGCTACTTTTATAGAGCATATAGTTTAAGGAATGTAAAAAAATAAATTTCCCATCAATTTCAAAATCTCTGTAAAACTGTATATTCAAAAAGTGTCTGTTACATTTTTATTATTGCTTCATTCTACCAGCAAGAAACAGTTTTTCATTTTCTTAATATACAGTAGAACCTCAGTTTCCAATACGATAGTTATGAACTGACCCATCAACCTCATACCTCATTTGAGCTGGAAGTGCACAGTGCCACAGCAGCAGGGGAAAAAAACAAACTACTAAAAATGAGAAAGCTTAAACGATTTGACAAAGTAAGGAAACAGTTCCTGTGCTTGTGTCATTTAAATTTAAATGGTTTAAAAAGCAGCATTTTTTCCTGCATAGTAGTTTCAAGGGTGTTAAGTCAATGTTCATTTGTAAACTTATGAAAGAACTAACACTTTGTTCAGTTACAGCCTCCATTCCCAAAGTGTTCTTAAATTTGAGGCTCTACTGTATTCAACCTTCCCTGTTAAATGCTGCAGTAAATGGCAGGATACGAACAAGAAAACGCTGAAGTATAAATAACACACACCTGCAGTGTAATTAAAGCCATTTTTTCATAGCTTCAAAACATGTAATATAAAATGTAAGTATGTAAAATATTAGTGTGCATCTTCCTAGCAACCAAATAAAAGCATTATTTTTAAATGTTTTAACATCAAACTTACTTTGTATGAACTGAAGAGCATCTGATTTTCCATATTTTTTATAGTTTGAATGTAAACTCAATCATTTGCAGCCTGTTTAAAATTAGAGAAACCTTTGTTCTGAAGAATTTATTTACAATCTTTTTGAACAATAGATCTCTGAACCATCATGTAAACCTGCATCAGAGAATATTCTTGTACTAACTTAACCTACTCATTTTTACATCCTTTGAAGTAGAGACCTTGTAAGCATTCAAAAGCTTTCTTTAACGCATTCATGGTGTTTACAAACTGTTAAAAAAAAAAAAAGCAGCAAAGTTGTCTTCTACTCAGAAATGTGCAGAATTGACTTAGCATACATTTGTATAAATATTTGTATAGCAGCTATTTCTTACTTTTAGCACTGTAAATATAAGGAGCAGGTTTCTAGCCTGTTTGTAACTCCTTCCCCCATTCACAAAAAAGGAAGTATGGATAATAAAATTATTAAATTAACAGTGAGGCCTCCTTTATCAAGAGTCTTTTGGTATGAATTTGGCCAGTTTTAATTAAAGCTAATTTTGCTATGCAGGTCCCCACACTATTCCTGAGGAACCTGACGTACACATGGCCATATCCTAGAACAATATCCATGCCTATGTGATGCAGATTACTGTGGATTTGGGGGGCATGTACAATGATGAGAAAAATAGTCAAGGCCCACAATATCATTGTAAAGATGGCTCTTGGTAAAAGTCTGTCCCCATCCTGCTGAAGATAAGCTAGTCAATCCACAAATGCGGATGGTCAGTTTGAAAAGAAGACAGAGGTTTTACTTGAATATCTTTTACTTAAATATCTATATTTATGTCCAATAATTTATAGTCCTCTAAATTCAAGTGTTAGGAATTCCACACATACCTAGTCACCAGAGACAAATATAAGGGAATATAGTCTCTCCTCAAGTGAATCCTGTAAGAGGAGGAACATTTTCAACTTGCTGAATTTCAATTAAATTCTTCCTCAAGGAGAGGGATTGGAAAATCTGCAGAGAAGGGCAGAAGCATAGGGTTATATTGTATAGTGTAATTACATGATTTTAGGTGGCTCCTTTACGAGTACCCTAAGAGGTGGGTAATTGACTAATCATGTAATTGATACAATTTGTATCGACTACACGATTAGTCAATAAGGGAAGGTGCTCTGTGCCAGCTCACACCGATCCAGGAGCTACCCCCACTGCAGCTTTGCAGTTTTCATGTAGTAAGAGCCAAGTGCACAGGCAGCCCAGCTCCTACTACATTTAAACTGACAGAAGCAGCAGTGCAGGGGAGAGGGCAGATTGTACCACAGAGACAGTGCTGGGGGGGAACCGGCTTTTAAGCCAGCTCCCCCCAGCACTGTCTCCTGTTCCCCCCCAACCTTGATACAGAGGCAGCGGGGGAGGGAGGGTGGGGAAGCAAGTGGTCAAGTGCTCAACTACCATAATAAGCTTAGGCTTACTCAACTACTCATTTATATCCCTACCCAGAATTTCCTGAAAAAGAGGCCTCTTCAATGTACATCAAGTTGGGAACCTAAACTCCCTCTGCCTGCGCCAGGTGCCTTCAGAGTAGAGCAGCCCCCTGCTCACATCAGGTGGGGGATTGCTCCAGCCACTGCCATTTACCAGGTGATGCTTACCAGTTTAACCATTCACATCCCTAATCTAAGCTATAAAATGTATATACTCTAATCAATAACGGATTGTTAATTTTATAAGCAACCCTATTCACTCATTTCAACAATAGAAAAACAAAAACAAAGCTAAAAAAGGAGTAACCACCTGAATATCTTTGAGAGAGTAACAAAACTGCTATATTTCAAATCAGAAAAAAATCCAGTGCGTCTCCCTGCATCTAAAATAAATTGCTTGAAATTACATGTAGCTATTCTATGTGAAGGTTGCTTCTCTCTACTTCACTCTGCCTGGAAACACCATTACAATGATACAGTACACTAAGAATTAATTTGCAATCATTTCTGAAATTATGTAGTATTCTCAACATAAAATTAAATAGTGGTGGCTCATGGCTTCTTCATTAGCTTGCCATATGGAAAACACAAAGTATTTACACATTCATTTAATCACAAATACTATTCACAGTGGAAAGGGAAAATTATAATCATATTTAAGGCAGATAATCAAAAAGTAATATATATTTTTATCAAGTAATTAAGGTAACATTATGAAGAAATTCACTTTACCACTGACTTAAAGACATCTATATTTTATGCTGGCAGGGCTAATGTTTCATTAGAGGGCCAGTTTCTGAAGAGATGCAAGTTGGCAAAGCTCCATTAAATTAACATTGAAGCTACAATCAAATTTGACAGGTGAGGATCTGTCCTACAGAATGTTGTAGTGGCTGACTGTTTTCTCTTAG
The DNA here is from genome assembly GCA_019425775.1 of Rafetus swinhoei. NCBI lineage: Eukaryota > Metazoa > Chordata > Testudines > Trionychidae > Rafetus > Rafetus swinhoei. The sequence goes on from CM033449.1 coordinate 48,960,937, forward strand.
GCTACATCTACACTATGAGTTTCCTTGGTAAAAATATGCTAATGAGGGACTCATTTGCACGAGTCACGATTTCATTTACATATTTTTTGCCGCTCCATTTTTGCGCTAGGGGTTTTTGCACAAAAACAAGCAGTGTGGACATTTTCTTTTTGCGCAAAAACTTCTTTTTCTGCAAGATCGGTATACCTCTCTCATTAGTATATTTTTTGCCAAGAAAACTTGTAGTGTAAACATAGCCTTAGAGATGTAAATTTGAACTCAGGTCTTGCTTTCACACAAGTCAATGAGAATCTCACCACTGACATTTGATACTCTTGGTTCTTGTATCTGACAAATCTGAGTAGGATAGCAGGATTCTGTCCTTTACTTCACTTCTGCATCCTCCTGCTGAGAAAGTCTCACACAAAAAATTTAAAGGCAGATAACATCATTTACTACAGTTCACAAGTAAAATGAATGCATAAATGTTTTTATTCTATTTAAATACAAGTAAACGTGTTTTAACAAAGCATGTAATAATTCAAATCGGATAGCATTTAGGTGTCAAATTCTCTGCAGAAATGTAGGTTTTAATCTGTTTTTCCATTTGCCTAAATCCTGCTTCCAACCTCTGCAGATGTGTAACACCCTCATAAAAATGGCCATAGTAAGTCAGACCAAAGGTCCTTCTTGCCCAGTACTCTGTCTTCCGACAGTGGCCAACACCAGGTGCCCCACAGGGAATAAACAGAATAGGTAATTGTCATCAAGTGATCCATCCCATCGCTCATTCCCAGTTTCTGACAAAGAGAAGCTAGGGATACCATCCCCGCTCATCCTAGCTAACAGCCATTGATGGACCTATCCATGAATTTATCTAGCTCTTTTTTTAATCCTATTATATTCTTGGACTTCACAACACCCTTTGTTAAGGAGTTTCACAGGTTTACTGTGCAATGTGCGAAGAGTACCTTTTATTGGTTTTAAACCAGCTACCTGTTAATTTCATTTGGTGACCCCTTAGTTCTCTTGTTATGGGAAAGAATAAATAACTTTTCCTTATTCACACTCTCCATACCAGTTATGATTTTATAAACCTCTATTATAGTCCACCTTAGTCATCTCTCTTCCAAACTGAAATTCCCCATCATTAATCTCTCCTCATATGACAGTTGTTCCATAGCCCTAATCATTTATGGCCTTTTCTGAACTTTTTCCTATGCCAATATTTTTTTTTAAATGAGGCAACCAGATCTGCACACAATATTCAAGGTGGGGGCGCACCAGGTATTTATATAGAGGCAGTAAGATATTCTCTCTTATTCTCTAATTCTCCATGCAGAAAAACACTATGTTGGGTTGGGAGCGCTATTTTGATCCCTATGTATAGCATTTATACTCCTAGATACTCTTTGGAAATAGCTGACCTAATATTCCACAAGGCCACCACTTGCTTTCATTTATTTATTTAGTGCCACACTTGTCAGTTAAAAGCCAGGTGTTTCTTACTCAGAATTTTTGACACCAGTCCAGTTTGCAGAACAGATTCAAGACAATTATGTGAAACCCACAAGACACAGGTAGGAAGGTTCTGAATGTTTAATGATTTTTATGTCTCACAGGAGTAGCCATGTTGGTCTCTAAGAAAACAACAAGGAGCCCCATGGCACCTTAAAGACTTATAGATTTATTTGGGCATAAGATTTTGTGAGTAAAAACCACAATGTTTCAAAGCCATTAACCATGTAAAGCATCAACTGTTTATTACTTTGCTAATCAAAAGTATCAAATATTTATGTTACGGGACACTGATATGCTTATCCTTCCCAGCACAACTCCTCATATGACGATGTAATCAGTTATTGTAGAGGCAAGATTTCTTATTCTGAAGAAAAACAATTTTACGTACATCTTCAAAATCTCTTCTCCAAACATAGCACTCAAATTTTCCATAATGCTGCTGCAGTCTTTCATAGGCTTATACAACCATCAGCATTTTCTATAAGACAACTGTGTTTGCAGTCTAGTGGACAGCAGGTTTTCTTCCCCCCCACCCCCAAGTTGGTGATAAATCTTCTAGTCTGCATCAGTGTTGCTTAACTCAGTACTTAATAGCATCATTACTCTTCCACTTTATAGAGTACATCTCCATTCTCTTTGCAGTCTTTCATGGAACCATCACCAACAAGTGTCACTGATAATCAGAATCTTCTCATTTCAGTTGCAAAACGACCTTCAGAAAGAAAATGAAAGAAGGATGAGGCTCAGTTACAAACAGGGCCAGAGTCACAGGCTCGAGAAGCCTAGACAATACCTTACAGTCTTTTCAGGTTCTCAGAGAAGTGACTCACTCTATGAATGGTGCCCAATGTTTGCTGTGTGAGAGAGAAACCTGCTGGTACTTGCAATCAAGTATGAGAGCTTGCCATCCCCATCCTTTATCTTATCTTCCCCTGCATCCCTAAGAAGAAAGCAGACCAAGCTGGAATCTGCTGGAGCCTGGGCTAAAGGAGCCCTGGCAGGGTAGTCCAGATCCTGAAGAGCAGCTGTTCCTTTCACTTCATTTGTGGGGTACCCAGAGGCCTCAAACTGCCCCTATTATCAGCTCTGAAAAGGCCCCACAGAAACTGCTGCCAACCGCTTAGGAGCCTGCTCTGCACCAAGAAGGAGCAGTTCCTACAGGTAGCCATAAAACTACCCCTAAAACCACAAAAAGGCCACCACAGAACATAAATGGAAGTACTTAAACAACAAATAGTCTTGGAGCACTTTAAAGACTAAGAAAACATGTAGATGGTACCATGACCTTTTGTGGGTACAACACACTTCTTCAAATGAATGGAGTTATTAAAGGTCCAGTTTCAAAATAAATAGGGGTGGGAAGAGAAGGGAAAAAAAGGGAAAGAAATAGTCTCCGTGCTACATGAAGCTGATGGAGAAGTTGCAAACTGTTCTTAAGTACCCATTGTTTGGATTTTTATATCACTAAGATGTGGAATGTAGTGGGCCATCCAGCCAATGCCTTTATTCATACCTTTGTGATAGGAATCAAACCTGTAAATGAAGTTAAAATCCAAGGCTTCCCTGTGTTTTGGCTTGTGGAATTGGCCTGAAACAACACAGTGATTTGGAGATCCATTAATGAGAGCCCGGGCAAGATAAAATTTTCCCCAGCCGATTTCTGTGCGTTAACTTTTCAGATATCTGATTTGTGTCCATTAATTCTTTCCCATAGAGACTGTCCAGTTTGGCCAATATACATGGCAGAGGGACATTGCTGGTATTTGATGGCATAGATCACATTAGTGGATTTGCAGTTAAATGAGCCTCTGATGTGGTGGTTGATGTGGTTAGGTCCTGTGATATCGCTTGTACAGATGTGTGGACAGAGTTGGCACCAGGATTGATTGCAGGGGTGGGTTCCTAGATGATTATGATGGAGGTGTGCAGCCTGGTTACTGGAAAGAATACACAGGGAAGCCTTGGAACTTAATTTCATTTATAGGTTTGATCACAAAGGTATGAATAAAGACACTGGCTGGATGGCCCACCACATCGTAATAACATTAAAAAAACCCAAATGGGTACGTAAGAACAATCTGCAACTTCTATATCTGCTTCATGTACTAACTGACTATTCCTCCCTCCCTTTTTTTTCCATTCCCTCCCCTTCCCTCCTCCCCTATTTATTTAAAAACTGGACCATTCATCTGAAGAAGTGGCTTGTGCCCACAAAAGCTCACAATACCATCTACTTCTTTTGCTAGTCTAAGGTCTTGCTAGGTCTTTAAGGTGACTATTTGTTGTTTAAGTTTTTCCAGTTACAGACTAACTCAACAGTGCTAACAAACCACTGTACCTTAAATAAATGCTGCAATTAGGTTGAAAATGCCTCCAAATGCACATGGTAGCATCAACAAATGTACAAGTCAGACAATATCACCCCTTTCCCTATCATTTCTCCACTCAAAGCATATTTAAATTACTTTCTTCCCCTTATTTTCTACTCTTTCCATTGTCCAATTTGGAACCATTCCAGGGTATTTCCTCTCCATTAAAATTAAATTTTTCATTGTCAGACATTGCCATTCTCAGTGTACAATACCCTTTCTATCTGTTCTATTAACCCACAAGAATTGGATTGCTTGATCTAGATTAACTCATGGAATGTATCAGTTGGTTTCTAGTCACTGACGTTTTGTGATGGTCAGGAGAAAGTTCTGTTTTCAGATCATTCTGTATGTGGCTCTCAGCTCAATCATTGTTCCTTTCATGTTTTATTCTGCTCTCTACAACTTTTAAGACATTTTGATCCTTTAAAAAAAAAAAAAAAAAAAATCTTAAATGAGCCAAAATGTTCCATAGAATCTCTATGATAATTCCATACTCCAATAAGAAGAACATAGCAGTAGGCATATATTATCGACCACCTGATCAGGACAGTGATAGTGACTATGAAATGCTAAGGGAGATTAGAGAGGCTATCAAATTAAAAAACTCGATAATACTGGGGGATTTCAACTATCTCCATATTGACTGGGTACACGTCACCTCAGGACAGGATGCAGAGATAAAATTTCTTGATACCTTAAATGGCCGCTTCTTATGTTCTTACACTCAAGTGTCTATTGTGCTAGCGGCATTCCTGCCACTGTAGAAAGAATGGGTACATTTGCCAAGGAACTTGCTCTAACGCACAGCATCAAGAACATTTTGCTAGGTAGCAACATCAAGGATTCAGTCTTGCTATACAGAACCAGACAGGTAACGATGGTAATCAAACACTATGAAACGAAACAATATAAAAGGGGCATGCAAAATTCTGGGCCCAGGCCAAAGAGCTCAAAGTGGGGGTAGAGTAGCAGAGGAAGAAAGTCATCTAGTGCTCGTGACAAAAAGATGTAAACTGTTTATTAAAGGAAATATGATTTTTATAAAACTACCAGAGAAACTAAGCCCGTTAAAGATAAACATAAACAGACATAGTAATAACCACTAGTTACACAGAAACATGTTCCACTACCAAGTCACTTCCTATATGGTGTTGGCAAAACACCAAAGAACAGGAAAACTGTAGTGTAAAAATGATTTTAGTACTTACAACCTAATTAAGAAAAGATGTAATAAAAAGCCAGTAACAAATACCTTATTAGCTACTTCCAGTGCATTTATTAGGTTCTGCAGTTCCTCCTTATTCATTTCTATAGAGACTGGCTTAATTTCACCATTTTCTTTCACGTCCAGATCAAGGTTAAGAAGTGGCATTTGCAACATGGAGATCTTATCACTGGAGAGAGCAAGCTGTACAAGATGATAAATTAAAAATCATTTAAAGTAGAGTCATTAAATGTTATATATTCACCATGCCACCACATCTACATTTTATCTTGAAATGGCACTATCAGGATAAATGTTAAGTACTTTTTCTTGTTAATTATACCCATCCTTTTTGAAGCCTAAAACTTTCATTCTGTTTCTTTAGCAAACAATTATTTTCTCCTCCATTGCACAATAGTTTGTTAATGCAATATTGTTCAAAGATGACAAGCTGCTAGCATTTTTTGTTATAGGTAACAGCACTGAACCATGTGTTTTGAAAAAAATCAATCCTCGAAACTTATATTGCGTGAACTTTGCAATCACAAAAACTTTTAAAGCAAATCACATTTTAGGCCTGCCAACACTTAAACAGTGACGCTTTCAAACTTGTTTGCTTATGCAACAGAATAAAATTTAACTACGCATCCAACACTGGCCAGGATTAAATAAAAAGGGCAAATCTGCTGACAGAGTGCAAGTGAGCACCAGGAAAGAATAAAAAGCTAAGAGATGACACTAGGCTGAACAATATTTACAATTTACTCAAAGAAGAGAATAGTAATAGAGATGTAGCCGTGTTAGTCTGATCTTGCTGAAACAAAAGAAAGGACTATGCAGCACTTTAAAGACTAACAAGATGGTTTATTAGGTGATGAGCTTTCGTGGGCCAGACCCACTTCCTCAGATCAAACTCTGGAAGAGAATTGGCATGACCATATATACCAAAGGAATACAATGAAAAAAATGGAAAAAAAAGTGAACACATTATAAAACTGACATGCCAATGTCAGTCATGCCAATTCTTTTCCAGAATTTGATCTAAGGAAGTGGGTCTGGCCCATGAAAGCTCATCACCTAATAAACCGTCTTGTTAGTCTTTAAAGTGCTACATAGTCCTTTCTTTTGTTTCAAATAAGAGAAAGTCTATAAAATCAAAGCTGATGTGGAAAAAGTAAATGAAGAAGTGTTATTTACACCTTCTCATAATATTATGGGTCATGAAATAAAATTAGTAGGCAGCAAATTTAAAAATAAACAGAAAGGAAGTGTTTCTTCACAAAACAAACAATTAACCTGTGGAACTCTTTCCCAGAGGATATTGTGAAAGCCAGGGGTGATAACTAGGTAAGTTCATGGAGGATAGACATCAATGGCAGGATAGGCAGGGATTCAAAACCATGCACCCTGAAGAGTCCCTAGCCAGGTTGCCAGAAGCTGAGTGGACAACAGGGGATGGATCACTTTATGACTACCTGTTCTGATCATTCCCTCTGAGGCACCTGGCATTGGACAGTGTTGGGAAACAGGACACTGGGCTAGACAAACAACTAGTCTAACCCAGTTATGGATGTTAAAATGCAATTACTTTCCTAATCGATTAGTCAACAGATTGTCTATCGACTAGTCAATTAGTCGATAAGAGAAGGCAGTCGCAGCGTTCTGTCTGGCTAGTGCCAGTTCACAGCATAATCTCCCCCAGCTGCTGCTCTGCACTGCACACCCTAGGGAAGCCATGCACAAAGGTGGTGAGTTGGTCCCTGCTCCATGTGTTTCTTTTAATTCATTCCCCCCCCCCACACACACACACACAGAGACCAGGCTGAATGAAAAGAAACACGTGGAGCAGGAACCAACTCATCGCCTTCGTGCACAGCTTCCCTAGGCTGTGCAATGCAGAGCAGCAGCTGGTGTCTGTGTGTGCTATCCTCAATGAAAAAAAATGCGTGGAAGAGGTACCAACTCAGCACCTTCGCAAGCCGGCTTCTCTTGGCTGTCCGATGCAGAGTGGCAGCTGGGGGGGGGAGGGGGATTAGCACAACTAATTGATAGTGCTAATCGATAAGCTCCTGCTTATCAGTTAGTCAACTAGTTGATTAGTTACTAAACACCCAGTATGGCCACTTTTAAGTGTTTTTTTGGAGTTTCCAATAAACACTGCAACTGATCAAATACTATTTAACAAGTATACAATTTTACAAATATTGGTAAAATGGTGTATCGATGTTTTTCTACTATTTAATCAGCTCTAGTAGAAGTTATTTTTTAAAAAATGTAATAGAAAGTTTATTGACAATTTTGCAACTAAATACAGTACAGAGCTTTAATCCATTAAATTGCTGGATATGGAGTGGTGCAGGTATTTTTTACACCAGGTAGCAAACACTGAATACATTTTTCCATTTGCTTGGTAGTATTCCCATATACCAAATACAAAGAGTCTGTGACTTGGTTTTGGTTATGTACAACTATGGGAAGGCAACTTTTTCTATAACAGCAGCATTTCCTGATTTTAATAAATAGCACAGGTGATTAATGGGAATAAGGATAAAGCAAAAAAGTGATTCACAGAGAAGGAAATAGCTTAAAATTAGTTCAGATGGTTTATTTATTCAGAATGAATTAACCTGAATTTAAAAAAAGAAAAGAAAAAGGAAAAAGGAAAAAAAAAAGAAAAAAACCTCAATAAAGAGAAGGTAATAAGAAATTGCAGGCAGCAAGTGGGTGTTTTTATAGGTCTGGTTTACAGTCCTGTCAGCAGTAAATTGAGTCGGTGAGATAGATACTTAACAAGTAGCTCATCTGAAGCACAACATGTAATACTATCAGCTCCTGCAAATCCTGGTCCAGTTAGAAACTGACTTGGTTCAAAAACATTTTTCAGCACAAAGTATCTATAGTGCTAGTCAAGACTAAAAGCTTATTTAACAAGGACAGATAAACATACATGTTATCAATATTATATCTGTCATGCACTTCTGGGCGCTTAATATATTTATACAAATATTCTTCCAACTTTTAGAAACACTGTTCTTATTAATAAAATAAAACTAAATGCAACTTATTTCAATCTATCCCTTAAAGGTATGTACATCTAGTGCAGGGATGGGGAAGCTAAGGCCCAGGGGCCAGCTCTGGTCCTGATTTTTCTAAGGGTCAGCAGCCCCCGATGCAAAAAAGGTTACCCACTCCTGATCTAGTTGATTTTTTTTTACGAGTCAGAATTCCATCGAGTATTCATGTAGCATTACTTTATTTTATTCTAAGTAAAGGTTTCTTCTATCCAAATTTCCCAGGGCTGGACTCAATTTTGATGAAAAGATACAAATTCAATATGTAAGGAGAATCAAAATCTTTAAAATATTCAAGAGATGGTAGTAATTGCAAACAGGAGCTCATTTTCATGAGCTGTAGGTCTTCCCAGCTATTCTTCTACTCTTGGTTTCTGGTATCCAGACAAGTCTAACCTTTCCTCTGAATGAGGCAGCTTACCAGAGGCTGTGTATGTAGCCTTTTAAGCTCCAGAGCGTAAGGAACACAGATAAGTCTCACCTTTAACTGCCAGTCAAAATCCTGTAGCTGAGTAGAGGAGATTGCATTTACGCTTTCTATCAGTGCATGCCTGATTTCTTCCTTTCTGCCTTTCAAGCATTTCATGATTGCTTCCTGATAGCTTGAGCTCAATTCATTCAACTGCTGAACAGCCTTCAAATATCAGTAAAAAGAGTTTTAATTAAGAAGCAAAAAATGGTTATATTTACAATAGAAAATGGATGTATTGGGTAAAAAGCCAAAAAAGTAACTGCTACCTGGAGTTACTTTCAGTTTATGCCCTTGCCACTGGGTCACAATGGCAGACCATGAAGATAAGCAACTACCAAAAGCACCCTCAGAAAGTGGCATTTTTATTCAGTAGAAAGCCTTGTTTATATACTAGAGAAATGTGTCAAGTGTTTACTCACTGTTGCTAACAATGATTCAGTTGAATACTCTTGAGCAGGGATCTGCAACCTATGGCTCTCAAGCCAAATATGGCTCTTTTGTCATTCCCAAAATACATGCAACATTTTAAATTAAAATGAAAAATGAATTCCAATTTTTAAAAACATGTAATTTTAAAAACATGTAAAACTCATATAGCTTGAATGCATGCATAAACCTGAATTTGACCAGTTATGATGTAAACTTCAAAGAAATGTGCAAAAAGATGCAGCAGCAGAAGTCCCATTAAATAAGTCTGTGAGAACAATGTTTCATATATTAATCATGTCAATTATCAATAATATTAGGTTGAATGCAAATGGGCATTCTTATACAGCTCTTCATTCTGAATTTTGATGTAGTTTGGCTCTGGCTTGAAAAGGTTGCCAACCCTGCTCTTGAGGCTTGAAAAGTTCAAGGAAGTTTCCCCATCAATGCCTTTTTCCCCCCACAGATTTTCCCCATTTGTGTCTGTATGGTATGTAAACGAACTAGTCATGTTTATCTCTTTGTGTACAGTAGAGTCCCTATCATCCGACGTAAACGGGACCGACACAGGGTCGGATTACCGAATATGTCGGATGATAGGGACTGCTGCCAGGGCAGAAGCGGCCCCGGCAGGAGCCCCATCAGCTGCTCCTAGAGAGCACAGGGACAGCTGCTGCTGCCGGGGCCGCTTCTTCCGCAGCAGCAGCAGCAGCAGCAGCAGCAGCAGCAGCAGCAGCAGCCGCCCCCGTGCTCTCTAGGAGCAGCTAATGCGCTGCTCCCGGGGAAGACGGGGCCCCAGCAGGAGCCCCATCAGATGCTCCTAGAGAGCACAGGGACAGCTGCTGCTGCCGCCGCCGGGGAAGAAGCGGCCCCGGCAGGAGCCACATCAGCGGCTCCAGGAAACGGGGTGGGAGAACGGCCCCACTCGCTGCCCCGTTGTCCCGGGCAGGAGCGGCAGCAGCTGCTCCAAGAGAGCGACGGGGCAGCAAGCGGGGCCGTTGTCCCCGCCCGCGCTGTATCCGACCCTGCAGCTCCCGGGGACAAAGTCCCCGGGAGCTGCAGGGTCAGATAAAGCAGAGTGTCGGATTACCGGGAGTCGGGTAATCCGGACTCCACTGTACTAGCATCACAACTGTAGATTATACATGAGCAGGGTTCGAAAAACTATACAATCTACTCGCCCGTGGCGAGTAGATTTCAGCCGCGCGCCCTGTTCATTCGCGGCACGCGCATGCGCAATGCGGCTCTTGCGCATGCGCAGTACGGGGTTGGCGAGCGGTTTTCGCTGCCGTTTGTCAAGCCCTGTACATGAGTGATATTGTATTCAAACACAGACTAAAGAATGGTCTCTCAAGAGGATATGATTTAGTAATTAAGATGCACCTCTTAAAAGAAAAGTTCCAATCAGAATCTATTGAGGTACCCTTAAAAAAGGTAACTCTCCCAGTGCTAGTTGAAAAGGACATACTGTTTATCTGTCACTCAGATACCCGCATATACTTTCGAGCTAGCATTCTGGTTGCTTCCTCCCTGATATCTATAAAATGAAATTATTAAATTCTTAACTGTATTTATGAGAGCCTACAACTTTTCCTTAAAGTTAGGTACACTAGGTCTTTCACAGTATCAATATCAATACCTCCACCTCATTTCTGCTCAGCCTCCCAATAGAATTAGGGATGTTAACTAACTGAATAGTCAATGGGATTTCCATTAACTATTCGATTACTCTAAAAAAGCACCTCCGCCTTTGAACTGCAGCAAGAGCTCTCCTGAGTTCTTGCTAAAGTTCAAAAGCAGAAGCCCCACATGGAACACGGGGCTTCCTTGTACATTTCAAAAGCAGAATCACAGCAGAAGCAGTGCAAGCAGAGACTGCTTCAGTCCCCTCTCACGCGGTTTCCGCTGTGCCTCTACCTCCACTGTCGCCCGCGGGAGATGGTGCGGGGGGGAACCAGCTTCTAAGCCAGCTCCCCCGCTCCAGCACTGCTACTGCTCCCCCCGCGCCCCGCTCCCCCCACCCACTGCCTCTTTCTGATAGATCTGGCCTATTCTATTACTATCCAGATCCTATAGTTATCATATGAACCCCTACTTAAAATATATATTTCAAGATAGAACAGCAATAGCACTAGACTTGATAGCAGAGTCTCAAATCTAGTCAATGATAGTCCCACCTCTTCTTCTGATAGATTTTTTCCAACTGTAGTTTTGAAGTATGATGTTGATTCTTCTAAAACCTCCATCCATTCTGTCAAATTCCAAACACTGCCATAATCTTGATATCGAGAATATGCACGGCCACATATACCATCTACTACCTGATGAAGGAACTGGGGGGGAAAAAAAGCCAAAGCTTTTATGGCCTCACACAAGAAGAAAACTTCAGTAGACATTTCAGGTATTACTGATGCCTCAGCAGCTGGATACTGAATGAAAGCCATCCTATTCTGGTGTAAAGGCATAACGTAAAGCCAGATGGATATTTTGAAAAATTTTTACAAATCAAAAAATTAAAGAGATCCTGACTAAAGATGATCCTTAAACATTCACACAACGCTTTTCATGAGAGGAGTTGTTTAATCACCATGCATTATGCATCATGCCTCTTTATCTATATTTTTTTCTTCATTTCCCATCTTCTGTTATGTACTATTAAACTATCACTGAGTTTCGCTTGAGTAAGATATAATGATCTTTCTGAAGTACTCTGAAATCTTCAAAATCAGAAGTATAACATAAATACGAGATGTTAATAAATGAGTATCAATGGCTACCACAATTCTCCATTACCCAACTCACCAGCCACTTGCATTCAGAAACTCTCCCCTAGTTTCTCTATTCTCAAAGTTCAATGCAGCAAATGTTTACTTTGTGACTAAAAAGGACTCACTAGTACTTCATTTAAACAAAAATCAACAATAATCAGAGCTGTTGTGACTAGGGACGTTAGTGACTAGTCACTTCCCTCACCCCTTGCTGCCTCTATCAGAGAGAGGCAGCAAAGGGTGGAGGGAGCAGCAGGAGCCAGTGCTGGGGAAACTGGCTTTAAGCCGGCTCCCCCCAGCACCGTCTCCATAAGGGTAGGGAAGGCAGAGGAACAGTGGGGAAACTGCATGAGCGGGCACTGCTTCAGTCCCCACCCCGGCATCGGTTCCCAATGTCAGCGCTTCTGTTTTTGAAATGTACAAGAGCCTTCCAGGTTGCAATGATCACTGCACCTCTCCATTTTAAACCCAGTAAGAGCCCACTGGTTCTTACTACGTTTAAAATGCAGAGCAGCAGCAAGGGTGGCTCTGGAGCCGGCTCCTGGAGCTACCTCCACTGCGGCTCTCCACAGCAGCGCTTATCAACTAATCATATAGTCAATACAAATAGTCAATACAAATCATCAGGGAGGAAAGTCATAACACAAAAGCAAATTAAATACTTGGCAGTTGTGAGGAAGAATCTCTCAAATGCTTTATTTGTACTGGTAGAAAAGTTCAAGAATATTTTCACTAGTCTTCTAATAAAGATATTTCTCTTATTTCTCTTGCTAAATATAAAATTGCCAAACATGTATGTGTTTGGACAGTGTTTTGTCCATTAGACATAGCTGTTAACACTGAAGAAAGATATTGTCATTATGAATAATTCTCTGAAGACATCCATTCAGTGTGCAGTGGCAGTCAAAAAAAGAGAACAGAATATTGGGAATCATTAAGAAAGGGATAGATAATAGGACAGAAAATATTGCCTATATGTAATTCCATGGTACGCCCACATCTTAAATACTATGCAAAGATGTAGTTACCTCATTTTAAAAAAGATGTAATAGAATTGGATAAGGTTCAGAAAAGGTCAACAAAAATGATTAGGGGGATGGAACGGCTTCCATATGAGGAAAGATTAATAAGACTAGGACTTCTCAACTTGGTAAAGAGACAATTAAAAGGAAATATGATGAGGTCTATCAAATCATGATTGGTGTGGAGAAAGTAAATAAGGAAGTGTTATTTACTCCTCATAACTCAAGAACTAGGGGTCACCAAATTGAAATTAATAGGCAATAGGTTTTAAACCAAACAAAAGGAAGGATTTTTTCACAAAACACACCATCAAGCTGTGGAACTTTTTGCTAGAGGATGTTGGAAAGGCCAAGACTATAAGGCTGCGTCTAGACTGGCATGATTTTCCGCAAATGCTTTTAACGGAAAAGTTTTTCCGTTAAAAGTATTTGCGGAAAAGAGCGTCTAGATTGGCATGGATGCTTTTGCGCAAAAAGCGCTTTTGCGCAAAAGCATCCGTGCCAATCTAGACGCAGTTTTGCGCAAGAAAGCCCCGATCGCCATTTTAGCCATCGGGACTTTTTTGCGCAAAACGGTTCTGGGTTGTCTACACTGGCCCTCTTCCGCAAAAGCATTTGCGCAAGAGGGCTTTTGCCAGAGCGGGAGCGTCAAAGTATTTGCGCACGAAGCACTGATTTTGTACATTACAAAGTCAGTGCTCTTGCGCAAATTCAAGCGGCTAGTGTAGACAGCTGGCAAGTTTTTGCGCAAAAGCGGATGCTTTGGCGCAAAAACTTGCCGTCTAGACGCAGCCTAACAGTATCAAAAGAGAACTAGATAAGTTCATGGCAGATAGGACCAGCAAGGCTATGGCTAGGATAGCCAGGAATCATATTTCCAGCCTCTGTATGCCAGAATCTGGGAATGGGTGACCAGGAATGGATAACTCACGTTTACTTGTTCTTAAAAAACAAAAACAATGAATAGTCTAGTAGCACCTTAAAGACTAACAAAACACATGGATGGTATCATGAGCTTTTGTGGGCACAACCCACTTCTTCAGGTGACTGGAGTATTATAAATCCAGATCCAGGAGTAAACAAGGGAAGGGGGTGGGGTAAAGGAGGGGAAAAAAAAGGAGAGAGGAGGGGAAGAAAAAAAAAAAAAGAGTGACAGTGAGTTGATGGTTGAAGTAGTTAAGAAGCTGATAAGAACAATTAGCACCTCCATTGTTTGGTTGGGTTTTCAGTTAGTTTAGTTTTTCCAGTTACAGACTAACTCGGCTACCCCTCTCATTACTTGTTCTGTTCATTCTCTCTCTAGGGCACCCCCGTAAATGTCAGTAGATATTGACCTTTGGTCTGACCTACTATATCAGCTCCTACATAAGAACCCACAAGTTAGATAGAAGAGTTCAACAGGAGAAAGATTTGCCCAGCTCATTTTATTAGGGTTTGATTGATACAGCCTCAAACTTACATTTAAAGACATACATAACCCATACCCTTTCCTCACAATTAAAGATATTTGTCTCAGTACTTCTAAAAAGTTAAAACCCGATCATACATTATAGTAAGCAGAGAGAATCCTGATCCATACGGAAACAGGTCCTCTAAATTTCCACTGGGTGCTTAGCCCATTTTGAGAGGGTAGGAAAAAAGGAAGCCTCCGCGGCGAGATGGTAAGGATCCATTGTCCTGAACGACCGTCCCTTCGTAGACAACAAGTATCTATGCCTAACCTACTGAAAATATTGACCAAAGAAATTCTGTCCTTAGAGCTCACTAAAACCCTAGAACCGCCCCGTGTGGCGGTTTGGGGAGTCCATTGCAGACAGGTGCGGGGCGATGGGATGACATGCAGCAGCGCCCCACACTAGACGCTACAGTGTCACAGCTGTAGCGCCTGGGCGGGCTTTGGAGCCGGGCTGGGCGCACCCGAGGCGGGCAGGGCGGCTCCTGTCACCCTGGCGCGGTGAGCAATTCGGGGCGCCTGCCTGGTGCTTAGCTACAGCCCGGGGGCTGGCCGCCCCACCCGGGACCAGGCCGGAGATGGCCCCTAGCGGGCTGCGGCGCCGAGACCGCTGACGTGCTGCATGGGGCTGTGAGGCGCGCCCCGGGGCACTGGGATAGGCGGGCGGGCGCCAGGCCCAGCCTGGGCGCTGCGAGCCGGGGCGGGGCTGAGGGCGGCCGGGGCCCCGGCGCCACAGAACGCAGCCCGCGCGCCCTGCGGCGGGAGAGGGGTCAGGCAGGGCGCGGGAAGGAGGCCGGGCCGGTCTCACCTTCAGGACCTGATCAGCCGGGAGCTTCTCCAGCAGCAGCATCGTTCCTTCGCGCCTGCGCCGAGTCGGGGGCGGGGCGGGGCGAGCGAGAGCGCGTGACCCCAACGCTCCAGCCCCTTCCGGAAGTGCCGTGAGAGACCCTAGTAGTCGGGCTCGGGAGAGCTGTAGAGCGCATGCGCAGCTCCTACGGGACTCGGGGCGGGGCGGGGCGGGGCGGAGTCGCGCAGGAGCAGTGAAGGGGGTGGAGTGTGTCTGGGGGGTGAGGCGCAGCCGCTGGGGGCGCTGTGTCCGGTGCTGTCTGGCCAGCGGATGGAGAGCGGTGGCCTTAGTGGCGCTGCTGCACTAGCGATTTGGGGAGTGACCGGCTAACCGGTTCGCCTCGCCTCGCCGCGTGGGCCGGGCCGAGCAGCTCCCGCCCAGCCGCGCCCTGTAAGCGGGTATCTGGTTAATTACAGTGTTTAACTAGCTGATTAAGCGGGATTTTACCTCCCTGTGCTGGACTCCCCACCCCTGTACTCTGGGGGGGAGGGGCGTTTACAGCTTCATAGTGGGGGTCACGTTATATTTTGGGCAGGGCACGATAGTGCCTGTTAGCCTTCTCTACGCCAGTGCCAGGAGGCAGCCAGACTGGACTGGGGCCTGGGCGGTGGGCGCCAGGGCCGGCTTTAGGAAATGCAGGGCACAATTCGACCCGTTTCAACGGGGCCCTGGCAGCCAGGATTTTTTGTTGACCCCTCAAAAAAAACACTACACCCAAATTTTGGTTGAGCAAAAAAAAAAAAACAACCACAGCACACAAAAACAAAGTCACAGCCCCTTTAAATCTCCAGCTACAGGGCAGAGTCCTGCCTTCCCACCAAACTACCCAGGGGCCGACTCCCCCTCCCGCACCGCAGGGAAATCCCTGCACCGTACTCACTCCTCTTATGGTTCACAGAAGCCGTCGTGCTCCTCTGGGGCCAACGCCCGCGCCTGGCACGCCAGCACACTTCCGGATTTAGGGCACGGGGCCCTCTTGCTTTAGGGCGCAGGGCCCTGTTAGGCGCGGGGCCCGATTCACGGTAATCAGGCGAATCGCCCTAAAGCCGGCCCTGGTGGGCACTGCCGCTCAGGCAGCAGGGAGCTGGAGAGGAGCCCCCAGTGGGCGGAATAGGTCTGGAAGAGGCTGAGAAGATCAGCCGTAACTGCTGGCTGCAGATCTGCAGCGGACTTTGCACGGGGAGACGGTGCAAAAGGCCCTAGTGAGAGAGACTGGTGGGGATCTGTGCAGGCTCCCATTTGCACAGAAACAGGACTGGAGAGGACAGTCTGGGACCTGAAGAGCCCTTACTTTAGGACTCAGATAGGAATTGCTGTTACTTTGAACTCTTTACTGTGTAAGCCTCTATATCTAGGGTATTTGCAGCCTTTCCTTTTCCTTAGCTGAGTGTGAGTAGTTATTGATACATACAAGACTAGTGTCTATAAAGGCCCAGCTATTGAAGGCTTTTACAGTAACTGCTGCTAAGGTACACATGATATGCTAATGGCAGTCTAGGGTTTGGTGCACTGAACTGCCACAATAATTACAATCAGTAAAACCCTTTCAAGTCCCTGAGTGAAAGGTGCTCTGGAAGTGCAAAGAATATTTAAACAAATTAAAAAACTTACTCAGCATGTATAATATAAATAATTAAAACCCATTCCAACAAAATACTGAAGCTCTTACTTAATGTTAAGCCTATGAATAAACATATGAGACTAATTCATTGAAGCCCATGGGGCAACTCTTCCTTAAATTTAAGATCCTGTGAGAGGGTTTAAGAGATTGGATACTAAAATGTCAGACTCGTGAGGACTTGGGAAAACTAGTACAACAGTTTGGTATTATGGAAGACCAACTGATGGTTAGCTCTGTTTGAAGCATATTTACTCCAAATGGTGGCATAGGTACTTTTACACTGCTAGAACCATTTTGTGTGGTTGTTTCATGTATTACAGTAATGTTGGGGGGAGAAGATGTAGGATGCCATACTTCACTTGTGTAGACAGAGACAATGAGTCCAGTAACCTCCCAGACAGACAATATGACTGCTATCGGGCTAGGATGGCCGAATGTAGAGTTTGTTTTTTCCAAGGAAAAGTTTCTATGCATGTCAGATATCTTTTATAGTAATAAATCTGTAGGTTTCAGAGCGTACTTTGCTATTCTTGCTATATTATCAGTTTCCGAAACAGAATATAATGGCTTCTGAAAAAATATACATTTAATTTTAAAGTGTATTGTAAATAGTATTTGATGGTATAATTGAATGTACACAACAGCAAATGTGTAGATAAACTGATAAGATTTTTAAATCTTCACTAGTAATTCCATCCCCCTTCCCCTCCGGTCATTTTAAATTGTAACCTTGTCTCAAAAATGCATTGTACATAACTGGAAATGAGGCAAATTTCATCGGCTTGTACTACAGTCTCACATGCAATAAAACAGAATAGCAGAAGGAGTATTCTACAAAACAAAACTGCAGGTGATTAAAAATTGTAAAATGAAGGTACAAGATGAAGAAAAGACAATTTGGGGAGAAAAAGAAAACCTGGGGGAATAGAGAGACAATACATGAACTCACAGAGTGTATGTCTACAGTACAACCTTAAATCAACCTATGTTAATTCAATTTACAGCCACTGCAATAATTATTGCAGTAGTTCATGTCCACACTACCCTCCTCTCCATAGTGCACTTCCTCACCAGAAGTGCTTCCACTGACTTGAGTGGGAGAGTGTGAAATGGGGCTCTCAACTTCATACACAGCTCCTTGCTGGGAGCCAAGCTTTCCTGTTGGGCTCTGGGCGAGAAGCATCATGCCCAGAGCCTAGGCAGCTGCTAGGCTTCTAGTGAGGAGCTGGGAACATGGACACAGGTGGGAACTTGGATGGTAGCCTAACTCAGAGTAAGGAGCCTGGCAGAGAACCAGGAATCTAGGAAGCAAATGTGCTGGAGCCAAAGCCACTCATAGGATATGGTCAATTGGGGTAACTGAATTGACTTTGGGGGATTTAGCAGGCCAGTGCAATTAGTTGGCACAGCGGTCCTGGAAGTGACAAATTTGTCACTGCCGCCCTGGCCCTACACTGTTCTAGGGACGTCCTTGGCTGGAACCCTCACCTACACCAGGGTGACAGCTCAAATTGTGAGTTAGGAGTACCTAACAATATTTCTTGTCAGTTCCATGGCTCCAGCACAGACCTGTGAAATGAGCAAGAATAACAGCCAAAAATCAATGTAAGTAATGCAGCATCAGTGTTACCCTGGGACGCAGTAACGATTAATTTAAAACCTAATTGGACACGCCCTGACTTGTAGTGAAGATGGTAAATATCCCAAGTCCCAGAAGACGGGATCGCCTGAGGCCGATTACTCGTGGCCGTATCTTTCACCGGCGCGTGGTTTGCCAAATAAAACTCCGAGTCAATTTAGGCCAAACCATATATTATGAATTTAAAATACAGAACAGCATATAACAATAACTCTATAATCCTCCTAACCCGAAGACAAAGTAGATAGTAAAGACCCCTAACCAATAGGACTATACATTACATTCACGTGGCACAGAACGGCTGAGGAGCTCACGACCTCTATGCCTTGGCTAGTTGTAAGCCGTGGCAGAGGAACAGTGAGGAGATCCCTCGATGTCACTTCAGGATCAGGTCCTCTGGTTTGATGACAGACGGGATATGGACTATAAGTCAAAGGCCTTCCGCTCTCCGGAAATAATCCAATGGGATCCAAATGGTTTTCACCCAGGAATTCTCCACAGGCATAAAAAAAACCCCAAAATAGAACCCTCCACTCATACAAACACTACGCTGTCTATACTCACACCCTTACACTCCCTCACTCACTCTCACACACATGCTATTACACAGAGACGCTTCACAGAACCCAAACGCAACCAGGAACCCAAAAAGAACAGGGAACCCGAACTGACATTCAACTGGGGTATTTAAGCACTCTCCGGCGGGAAAATTCCAAGGGTGCTGAGTGCACTCTTTTCCGGGTGGGGTGCATAACATTTTGAAACGTGTGCAGCTATTTTGAGCCGAGTGCAGAGCATTTTGGGCCGTGTGCACAACATTTGGTACTGAGTGCAACGGATTAGAATGGGGTGCAAAGTACTAGTACCGTGTGCAATTTAGAAAGGCGGGAAACTTTCAACTGACAAACTTCCTTAGTTCGAACTAGGATAGATGGTTCAAACCAACTGCCTTAGTCTGATTAAATCAGGCCTTAATTCGATCTAACCCTGCTAGTACAGACTCATATCCACACTACTTCACTATTTCCCATCCACACAACCAATAAACATACAAACTGAGGTAACATTTCCCCTCCTTGATGGTCTGTTACGATGTTACAGAGGAACAAGACCATCACATAACAATGTGACCATAACATATATACAGCTAGTTTTAAGAACATTGTTACACTTTTAGCACAAACTTCTCTTCACTTCCTCTTACAACATGCTTTTGAGTACATACAAAAATAGTTAACATACCTAAGTATAAAATTATACAACCTTGAATAATTACTGCAATTATTACAGGATTCGTAAATACAGAATGTATATTAAATTCTTCCAAGGTACTTTCCCACCATGACTTTTTAACCACTTCTTGTACTAACGTATTTACATTTCTCAATTCCGTTGCTGCATGTTGCACTACAATACTCGTTTTCTGTCCAGTGGATTCTATCTCCTTTACAATACCTATCAGTTTACTATGATGCATGAGTGATTCTATAACCTTTACATCGGGACCAATAGATACAGGATTTATAATACGGATAATACGTAAATCCACTGTAATATCGTCATAATAAGTTGGATGTAATGTAACATCAATGTCGCAACCTTGTACATGGAAAGCTTTACATATGCAGATATTCGAACCTTTTGGATTATCAACAGTGTAGAAGGAATTAACTCTAAAGGAACGACATAAGCTTCTTATACATAAACAGGTTTCATCGGTTTGAACTACCACGGAATGGTTGGTCTCGGGAACAGAAGGGTGTAGCTCGTAATGACACTCCCCTATTCTGGAGTTGAGGCGTAAGTGAGACTCTTCCCACAATCCCGCAGTACATGTATACCCTAGATTGGTTTGTTCTGTACATGCTTGCATGTTTACCGTGCTATAAGACCCATTTCTGACATGTGCCCAAACGCGATCGTGTACCGGCATTAAAATAGAATGATTCACGAATACTCCTATCGGTACAATTGGGAATATTATTTTCTCAACCGCATCTTGTATAGTAAGGATGGCTATTTGTAAGACATCCTGTACTGAATCGTATGATGAATCTAAAACTGTCCACCATTCGGAATGTTCCTGTTCAAACGAATTAGTATGATCTTTTAGTAAGGAGATGATTTCTATTGGAATTTTATCAGATAGGCTGTCACGTATGACGTCTTTTGCTACTTCAGTTAACATAGTTTAAGCTTGCAAACACGCTAACACCATTGATACGTCCTTCTGCAAAGATTTTATTGCTCCTACCAAGGTAAGGTGATCTCCTTCTTGAACTTCCATCCATATGGGTAGTAATTGAGAAATATCCAGTTGTATTTTGTTCAGGGAGAGAATCGCATCATTAATGGGGTGTGTCATGGAAGAAAAGGTATTTGCCATTTTAGCTATCCGTTGTGCCATCTTTACCTGATTTAAAGTTGAAACCACCCCTAAACTAGCTCCAATTCCTCCCATGATCTTAGCCACAGCGTCCCTTTGTCTTCTATGGAAAACAGACGAGGTCATAACAATTTGTAGCCACTTATTCCATCCCACGATTATTGGACCCACATATGCTCGGCATGCTCTGTTAATTCCTGCAGCTAACACATGCAAAGGAACATGTACTCATTTAATATGATATCTAGGCTCAACTAAAACCTGTCGAGCAACATTTCTTTTGATGACTAAGTGTCCGACCTTATGAGAGATGGGTTGTTGAGCCACAATTAAATTAACTTCATAGAGTACTCCAAAAGGACCCTTTACTATCCACAGTCCTGAATTAACTGCATCAATGTATACTTGTCCGATGCACTCATAACCTCTCATTTCAGATATACGTTCCATCTCACAAAACGGTGAGCCCTTATAAGTTGATGATTGAGCTTGTTTACCATATCGCTCACATGACAGCTGAATCTCGTGTCTCTCTCCTTGTGGACCGAAGACACCCATAGGGATACTTTTAGTATCTTCATTCTGATGTACAACTTGTATGGTCCATGTTAGTAATCCTGGCTTAACTATATGCGTATATATTACATCCAAGAATATACATTTAGTTGTCGTCTATGATTCTATAATCTTATGGCAGTTGATAATACATCGGATAGGTTTCTTGTGTTGACAAGTGTCATCCAACTTTAATTCCCAATCACAGTTTCTTTTCCCAGGTTTCAATTCTTTCGCTGCGCCTTGTAACAACGTCGTATTCACCCAATTGATTGTGTAAATTTCCATTTGATCTTTTTGTTGAGGGGCTGCAAAGATCAATTCTGCTTCATCCGATACTTCGTCCTTCACCTCAAAATAGCATCTTCCATCAAAGTCGTGCCCCACCATGGTCACATTTTGTGACTTAAACACTTCTCTATTGTACGAATGACGTTTACTAGGTATAACCATCACTGAAGATGTCTTCGGAATTTCCCAGAACCGAAGTGGTCGATCGATGACGGTACACTGCCAGTATTCATTTTCCTTAAATTCTGTCTCTTCACCGGGAATTACAAAAGTCATAAAGAGTATATGAAACCAAGTTGGAATCTTCATTTTCCTCCTGCAAGATAACAAAAGATAGGAAAGTAATTAATTCTTGTCATGGCTAGTATTGGGAGATTTAGACGGAGATTCATTATTTACTGATTCATTCTCATTACTGACATGCTCCCTTCCTTTCCACAACTTTAGTTGGGATATATGAAACCACTTTTTAACCTTTTTCTTGTGAGAATTTCTCTCTACTTGATACACCGTAGGTCCAGCTTTATTTACTATCGGATGCGGTCCCATCCACCTTGGGCTAAGCGGGTGATCTTTCTCGCTGAAGTGGCGATATAGCACCTTGTCTCCGACGTTCCATTCTCGATGACTTAATTCTCCTCCTAAACGTTTATCCACTTTCTTGATGTTACCTTTTAATCTCATGGCTACTGAGTGTCTGATATACTTCCAGGATATGTTTAATATATTGGTCTACTAGTATCCTTGGCTGGTAATTGTTGGGTGGTACCCCTCCTTGTAACCACCATAGCTCCGGACTCCTCATCGGTCTTCCGAACAACACTTCATGTTGTTGTGAGAATCCCACAGAACTCACAGTAGAACGTATAGCCATCAAAATTAAGGGCAAATGTTCGTCCCATTTCTTTCCCCATGACTCCACTACTTTCCTCAACGCTGTTTTTAATGTTCGGTTAGAACGCTCTACTATTCCTGAAGATTGAGGATGCCCTGCTATGTGGAAACGTTGTTTTATTCCTAGGGCTATGCACATTTGCTTCGTTATTTCTCCGGTGAAATGTGGACCTTGATCGCTGTCTATTATTGAGGGTAACCCAAATCTAGAGAATACTTCATTGAGTAGAATACGGGTTGTAGTTTTTGCTGTGCAATTCTTAGATGGTATAGCCTCTATCCATTTGGAAAATGGATCTACAATTACCAGACAATACTGATTGCCTCTTGATGACTTGGGCAAAGGGCCAATAAAATCGATCTGTAACCGTTTCCAAGGACCATCGGTTAACTGATGTTTGACTGGACCTGGATTATTCCGAGATTTAGGATTATTTTGTGCACATTGTAAACAATTATTCACAAAATGTTCTACATCTTGTTTCATTTGAGGCCACCATGACACTAATTTCAAACGATTCATAGTCTTATCTATCCCAAAATGTCCTTGAGCATGGGATAA
The DNA here is from genome assembly GCA_019425775.1 of Rafetus swinhoei. NCBI lineage: Eukaryota > Metazoa > Chordata > Testudines > Trionychidae > Rafetus > Rafetus swinhoei. The sequence goes on from CM033449.1 coordinate 48,984,020, forward strand.
TGCAATTAGTTCTTGCCTAAGTACGTTTGGCATTACCAAGACTGGAAGGTGGTCTCCCTCATTATCATCAGGCTTCTCTCTAGCCATAATTAATCCATTGGGTTGCTTCTCTATTAAGTAGTTCTTACATTCCCCTTGTTTCAGTAAGGTCATGATTTCTCTGTCCATTTCCTGTACTTTAACAATATCTATGGTCTCTTTCACTTCTACAGGTGGTCTGGCTGAATCCACTTTTCCTGGTTTTTGAGTCCAAGTTTGGCTTACATCTAGGAGCGCTGCCTTTTTTGCTAATAGATCTACCTCATTGTTTAAAATTGAAATTTCTGCTTGATCCTTACGATAGGCTCGAACTTTAAACAAAAATGTTTTTCCTTTTCTTGAACAAGCCAAATTCCATGCATGATTAAGGATACTTGCATGTGCTACCAGACGATCATCTGAAGTGCACATATTGCTCTCCTTCCAAACGGACATCCAGTCTATGAACGCCCGCAGGACCCAGTCCGAATCCGTACATATAGTTTAATTCTCGTTCTCTTTCCCGTTCTCCAAAGCTAAAACTATTGCAATGATCTCTGCGGCCTGGGCAGATGGAATGGTAACAGCTTTCATTATTCTTCTACCAGTATCTACATGGAGTGCAGCAGCTCCAGTTACAGTTTTACCTTCTTTGTGATAACAGCTCCCATCTACAACCCAGATTTCGTTAGGTGTAGTCTTTTTTACTTCCTCATAACTGTTCAGAAGGTGGAACGGGGACTCGATGTTTGATGAATCGATGGTCGGTAATGGACATTCATGATCTTTAACTGAGGTGAAAGGTTGGCATAATATCGCAGGGGTCATAGATGGTGATTTAGATGTTTCGATTTTAATATCATAATTCATTAAAGTCAGTGTCCACTGAGCCAGATGCGGGTGACTTACTCTACCATTGTTCGCTTGTCCCGAGATTACATATCTAACTGGGGTGTGACAAGTCTTGAGAATAATCGGTGATCTCCCAATCAGATATTCCCAATGCTGTAGAGCCCACGTTAAGGCTAACACTTCCTTTTCACAAATGGAGTACTGTTTCACTCCTGTGATGGTTCTTGACCCATATGCTATAGGTTTTAAAGACGTGCCTTTAAATTGTAGAAGGATAGCTCCTATCGCTTCTTTCCCCGTAGTTAGTTGCAGATGGTATTCTTTTATGGGATCTGGATACGCTAGAGCTGGTGCTGTCATCAGTGCAGATTTCAATTGGAAAAAGGCTTCTTCTTGTTCTTTCGTCCATTCCCACTCCTGAGTCTGAGTCTTTCAACAATTTATAAAGTGGTTTAGCCTTCTTTCCAAACTCCTCTATGAAGTCCCTACAAAATCCTATAAGACCTAGGAACATTCGTAAACTATGGACATCCGAAGGAGCTAGAATTCGAGCTATTAATTCAACCCTGGCCTGGTCCAGCTTCCGACCTTCTTGGCCCAATCTTACTCCGAGGTAGGTCACCTCTCTCTGGACTAACTGTACTTTAGTCGGATTGATGACAAATCCTGATCGCTCTAGTGCAGTTAGTACTTCATCCAGTGCTTCCAAGTGGGATTCCTTGTCCTTTGTCGCAATGAGAATGTCATCAACATAACTAATTACATTTTGGGAGTATTTCAAGTTCTTCCATAGGGCGGACACGATTCGGTGGCATATAGTTGGGGCATTGTGAAAGCCCTGAGGCAACCTGGTAAATGTATACTGCTGATTTTGAAAAGTGAAGGCGAATTTATGCCAAGAGTTGGGATGCAGAGGAATCGAAAAGAATGCGTTACTGATATCCAAAACCGAGAACTACCTGGCTCCATTAGCTATTTGGGCCATAATCTCGGGGTATTTTGCTACCACCGGGGCCATCCGGGGAGTAATTTTATTCACCTCCCTGTAATCCACAGTTAGTCTCCACGCCTTCCCATCTGCTTTTCTCACCGGCCAAAGTGGGGAGTTACATGGGCTGGTTCCTTTGACTAACACCCCTTGAAGCAACAACGACTTGATGGTATCTTCCACTCCCTGTTATGCTTCTATAGGGAATCGATATTGCTTCATTGGTTTTGGATCGGGTCCGATGACTTGGACTACCTCTTTGGTTTTCCCACAGCTTAGTTTGTGAGTCGCGAATGCTGCTTTGTGATTCTTCACAACCTGTTGGACCTCTGGTTCCCATTCCGGCATTTGAAGTTCTTCACACGGCTTGATTGCCCCCAATCGGTACAGGGGAGATATCAGTATCCCCACCTCCTCTGTACTAGGTGCCTTATATACCATTCTATTAGGTATATCAATAATCAATCCGAATTTACTAATCGTGTCCATGCCCATAATTCCAATTTCGTCTAGCTCCTGTAATCCGATATTCATAATTGTTGATTCTTCCCCTATTCTACATTGCTAATGAAAGGTACTATTGAGGTTTTACCGTTGTAAGATTGTAATGATTTCACACAGGTTATTATAGATCGCTTTATATTAGGAAGCTTCAAAGTGCAGATAAGACTAGCAGAAGCCCCAGTATCCACTAGTGTTTGTTGCTTAACTATACTGAACTTCCCCCTATATTCAATCCATATTACTGGTCTTCCATAATTGTCTATTAATATTGGTGATATCTCAACAAGGGGCTGCCGAGAAGCTCGGCACCTTCAATTGTCTTCCGTAAAATTCCCACGCTGCTGGTTCTCACGCTGTACTTCCAGCGTGGCGTCACTATGGCATCCCGTATTTTCACGTCGGCCAGCGTCATAAAAATGGCGTCCTCCATTATTTCCAGTGTACGTATTACAAGATGGAGACTCCGTACGGCAATATGGCGCTCTGTTTCCCTCCGATTTACCGTCTCGGTTGTTTTCAAACAGGGAAAGTTCTTTAAAAATGGCATCTAAACTCATAGCCTTAATCTTATCCCATGGCATGTATTTAGCTAATCTTTGTGATAACACCCTTCGGGTTACAAACAAATCTTCTCTTTTTCCCCCCAAAGATTCTAGGCTGCTGCTGACCTTGTTGTGTCATTTGAAAAGCCTGCTTATTACCTCTCGGGGAATTTTGATCACCAAATGCTGCTACCTTCTTTATTTGTTTGTGCCCAGAATACCCAAGCTGATGATGCAGCTCATGAATCTCTCTCAGCTTTTGTTCTAATGCCATTAATGGGATCCTCACACAATCAAAAGAGCCCAATGCCAACATGATTGCAGGATGCAATCCTTGATAGGTAACCTTTTTAAAGTCTGGAGTGTCATACACTATAATTCCACCCCTCTGTACCCCAAGACCAGCAATCCAATAGAGCAGCTTCTTACGCATTACATATAAATCTGGTTTTTCATTATCTTTCTGTACATCGGAATAAACCTTCCCTAAAACATCCTCATTTGGAAAGTACAGATGATACACACTTTTATACAATCTCACAATATTCATATTATTCACTGTATCATATGGCAATGCCGAGAAATCTTCTAATGGCATGCATTCTTTCAACATAACAACAGCATCCTCAGGAGCTAAGTTTGGGGTTACACTCAGCCTTGCCAACCAATTAAAGATATTATCTTTATTACAAGGACCCCAACTTCTACTTATGGCTCGAGCCTGCTCTGGTGAAAGAATCTTGCTCTCATGTTTAACCACTGGTTGTGCTTGCCCAGGGTATTTTACTACCGTGGTTGTAATGGGGGCCATGCACTCACAGGGTCCGCACTCCCCTCCTTCATAAGAAGGTGATTGTAAGGGATGACTCGCCTGGACGGTCTCATCCTGATCGCCCAACCAATCAATTTGGTTATATTGGGGGTGTACTGCTGCCATTACCCCCCTGGCTCTGCCCAATTGCTGTTGTAGCCTATCAATAGTTTGGTGACAGGCAGTATGATCCGCAGGCAACTTGCTGCTGCTTGCCTCCTTGAGCAACTGCCTTACTGTAGCTTGTGAATCGTTCAGTTCAGATATTTTCTCTAATAACCCTTCTTCAGCTTGTTCACATTTCTGCTGAGTACCCATAACTTGTGACTCCAAATTAGCATTCTGAACCTTTAAAGTTTGAATTTCTAAGTTTTTACCATTCAATTCAGATTTTAATTTTGCAAGCTGTTTATCAGCTTGTTCTTGTAGATCAACCATTTCTTGTAATTTGTTTTTATTAGAATTGAGATGACTTGCCAATTCTTTACTGACCATAGCCAATCCATACAACAATGCTCTTTTCTTAAACTTGTTTTTAGGATGTGGCTTGGTGGTACTATATTTTTTCCCACATCATGCTAAATTTTACCAAACAATCCTCCCCCACTAGGGCCTTCTTGACTCACGGGTTAGAACCTTTCCCAAACGCATTAACCGCAGCCTCTAAAGAATTTTTATTTGTCTGCTTTCTCCAGCCTTCTAGATCGAACAGCCGGGGCACCGCCATCGTGATGGTTGCCATGGGTTGCTTACCCAACCTGAAAGAAAATAAAGTTTAAAGGGTTCCCGGAATGATAAGTTAGGCTGGCTTGACCAAGCCTACTTACAGTCTCTCACTCTTAAAAGGCAGGAAAGAACAATCCAGGGCAGGGTGCAGCGCCACCAAAAAGCGGCGAACGGGTTTAAAATCAATCAGCAGTGGCCGAGCTACCCGCGAATAGGCCGAAGCCTGCTGCTGCACCGGCCTAGAGTAGGGAAGGGCCTCTCGCCCAGCCAGCAGATGGGGAACCACTGACTACCGGGAAGGACAGTGCGGTAGTGGGGCGTCCCCTCACCACTCAACATGGTCAGTGCACCGGATTTAAGGGACAAAACAGAAAAAGGGAAGGGCCCCCGGGGCACCCACCCCGAGTCGTTGGACCGTGTTCAACACCAGAGGTTGTTATATGCTGTTCAGAACCTGACCCTGTAAGTGGAGACAAGTTGTACTGAGGACCCGAAGAGAAAAACCTCCTCAGGTCCCGCCACGGTCGCCAAATCTGTTACCCTGGGACGCAGTAACGATTAATTTAAAACCTAATTGGACACGCCCTGACTTGTAGTGAAGATGGTAAATATCCCAAGTCCCAGAAGACGGGATCGCCTGAGGCCGATTACTCGTGGCCGTATCTTTCACCGGCGCGTGGTTTGCCAAATAAAACTCCGAGTCAATTTAGGGCCAAACCATATATTATGAATTTAAAATACAGAACAGCATATAACAATAACTCTATAATCCTCCCTAACCCCGAAGACAAAGTAGATAGTAAAGACCCCTAACCAATAGGACTATACATTACATTCACGTGGCACAGAACGGCTGAGGAGCTCACGACCTCTATGCCTTGGCTAGTTGTAAGCCGTGGCAGAGGAACAGTGAGGAGATCCCTCGATGTCACTTCAGGATCAGGTCCTCTGGTTTGATGACAGACGGGATATGGACTATAAGTCAAAGGCCTTTCGCTCTCCGGAAATAATCCAATGGGATCCAAATGGTTTTCACCCAGGAATTCTCCACAGGCATAAAAAAAACCCCAAAATAGAACCCTCCACTCATACAAACACTACGCTGTCTATACTCACACCCTTACACTCCCTCACTCACTCTCACACACATGCTATTACACAGAGACGCTTCACAGAACCCAAACGCAACCAGGAACCCAAAAAGAACAGGGAACCCGAACTGACATTCAACTGGGGTATTTAAGCACTCTCCGGCGGGAAAATTCCAAGGGTGCTGAGTGCATTCTTTTGCGGGTGGGGTGCATAACATTTTGAAACGTGTGCAGCTATTTTGAGCCGAGTGCAGAGCATTTTGGGCTGTGTGCACAACATTTGGTACTGAGTGCAACGGATTAGAATGGGGTGCAAAGTACTAGTACCGTGTGCAACTTAGAAAGGCGGGAAACTTTCAACTGACAAACTTCCTTGGTTCGAACTAGGATAGATGGTTCGAACCAACTGCCTTAGTCTGATTAAATCAGGCCTTAATTCGATCTAACCCTGCTAGTACAGACTCATATCCACACTACTTCACTATTTCCCATCCACACAACCAATAAACATACAAACTGAGGTAACATCAGCATGGGCATGGTATCACCCCAACTACAGTAAGATAGCTCTGTGCCTTTCATGGAAGTCAGAGTTGTTATGTCAGTGTAGAAGGACACTTATATCAATGGGAGCAAGGCTGAGTGTGGGCACTGACATGATTAGTTTGACATACGATGCCTTATGTTAACCTAAATCTTTATTCATGCCAGCATTGGTAAAGTGGTTAGCCGAGTTCCAAATAGTAGATGTAGGTATCTACTATAGTAGATAAGTGCTTATTACAGAATAGCTTATTCTGATTTCATGATGCAAAGAAGCTATTCTGATATAGTACCTTATACCCAATATGACTTCATCTTTATAAAACTTTGTGTACCAACTCTAAGGCATTAGTGGCAATCAATGAACCAATCTGATTTAGACCAGGAATCCAGCAAAGCTTAAATATAAACTTGTTCTTTTGTACTAAAAAGCTGATAAGAAATTACATGTACCATACCTTTATTTAGTTCTTAAACTCAGACCAACCTTTCAAGTTTATAGTCCTGCCGTGAGGGCAGGGGACTGGACTCGATGACATCTCGAGGTCCCTTCCAGTTCTATGAGATAGGTATATCTCCATATTAAAAGCCGTCTAAACAACACTGAATTGATGCTCTGAGCATTTTACTAGCTATTTACTCTGTAGTCTGTACAGTCTATATTCTGTAACAATCCTCACTTAAATTACTGCAATGATTGGAGACTCCTTGTATTAATATTATAATTGTATATTAAATATACTCGAGAACATTTATGCTCTTGAAAGCAAAGCTACAACTCAGTTTCCAAACATAAGTCTGGAATCATGTTTTTTCATCCATGTTGGCAATAAAGTTACGTTATGACATGCTGGCACCTACCCAAGCCTGAGAACTATACATTATGGATAAAAGCACTATATAAGTGCTAAATATGTGTCATTAATTGTTATAACTATTGCTCATGCTTTTCTTGTGGTGTAGATAGACATTATCAAAAATATCCTGCCACAATGTATATCAATTTCAGTGAATCATTCAAAGCTTACAGAAACCTTTTTGGTTACCTCAACACATACTAGCCCCAGTTTTCTTCTTTGCTGGGGAAAAAGATCTGCCAGCTTGATATATCTTTTGGTGGTTCTTAATCTGCAGGGGAGGCCCACAGCCCTTTACCTTTCTTACCAGTTAGGGTAGACCGAAGTAGCACATACTCCTTCTGAACTTCCCTGACTTCAGACTTTTGACTCTTTTTCTAGATAAATGTACTACATAAAGCTATCACCTAAAGATCCCTTGTGAAATCCTTAGCCTAGTGTCCTATTGGCAGAGAACCTTTTGACACATATTTAGCATGTGGTCCATATATGATCCCTAAATCCCTTTGTGCACTACTCCTTCCTAAGCAGCCATTTCCTTTTGTGTATGTGTGACATAATTTCATGTCTTTTTAATTTCTCTTCATATGGAACCCATTCCAAACCCCTTGTTAGCAAAGGCACACTAACAAAATAGAATTCAGTAAATATAGGGCTTGATCTGAGATGGTGGTATAATACCTTTGTCCCAGAAGAGGGTTCGCCCTGGAACCTGCCGTATTTAATCACCGGCGGATTTTACGGATTCCAATAAACATAGACTCACTTTCAAATTTAACAAAATATATTGTAAAACACAACAGGTAAAACACTACAGTCAATAACAATGAATCAATACTGAACAACTCCAACCCCTCTCCCTCTGATATAACAGGAGATAGCAAAGAGAAAACCATACGCTAACAGTGGAATACTGTACTCAGTCAGAGGTCTGATGGAACAGGAACAGGTGCTCAGGACCTTCTACCCTGTGGCTATAGACAGCCGTAGGGGAGGAATTCTGAGGAGTCCTTAGGCGTATAAATCTCTGTGGTGTTAGAGCAGGTGAGTTGGCAAAATATACAAACATTTCTGTCCTTTGTTTAATCCCCGCCTTCGCGATGGGAAACAAAGCTGAGATCACCAAGCAGCTTTTTGCGAAGCTGTTCCAGCACTGCAGAGGGCCTTCACCACAGAACGCAGGCTTTGCTTCGTGTGGTCGATGTCCGGTGATATGGGGCACAGGTAGCTATGGACTCACTGTGTTGGGCAGTTGCCACAACGGTGGGTCCAAGCACCCTGATGGTGGCAGTGGGATGAGGTCAGTCTGTAACTTGAGATGGTCCCAGCCTTTGCCATGGCTCCCAGGTACAGTAAGCGATTCTCCTCCACGGTATGATGAAGAGCTGCCAACCTGTTTCTCTCAGGAATCAGTGTATTAATGAATTCAAAAGGTGGGAAAACAGCTGGAGTCCCGAGTGTAGAAAAGTAGAGTGACGTGTGCAAAGTCTATGTGCCTTGTGCAGGTTTCCGTGCCGTGTGCACACAATTGGTGTCGTGACACAGCCAGGTGCTGTGTGCAAAAGTGTTTTTGGTGGCAAAGTCTCTGTCACTCATGACGGGTTCCATTTTGAATTCCCTTTCCAAAACCCTGACTCCATTTTGATTTTGCCAACTGTGTCTTAACACCCTAATCGTTTTTGTTGCCCTTTTCTGAACCTTTTACAATGCCAAGATATCTTTTTTTAGATGAGGCGACCATACCTGTACGCAATATTCAAGATACGGGTGTACCATGGTTTTATATAGAGGCAATAAGATATTCTCTGTCTTATTCTCTATCCCTTTTTAAATGATTCCTAATATTCAGTTTGCTTTTTTGACTGCCGCTCTTCACAGTCTGATTTGGTCTTAACTATCTTAGGCAGTTTGGTATCATCTGCAAATTTTGCCACCTCACTGTTTACCCCTTTCTCTAGATCATTTATAAATAAGTTGAATAGGATTGGTCCCAGGACAGACCCGTGGGGAACCCCACTAGTTACCGCTCTCCATTCTGAAAATGTACCATGTATTCCTACCCTTTGTTTCCTGTCTTTTAACCAGTTATCAGTCCATGAAAAGACCTTCCCTTTTATCCCATGACAACTTACTTTACTTAAGAGCCTTTGGTGAGGGACCTTTTCAAAGGCTTTCTAGAAATCTAACTATACTATATCCATTGGATCCCCCTTGTCCATATGCTTGTTGACCCACTCAAAGAACTCTAGTAGATTAATAAGGCATGATTTCCCCTGTTGACTTTTCCCCAACAAATTATGTTCAGCAAAGTGACAATTTTATTCTTTAGTATAGTTTCAACTAATTTGCCCAGTACTGACATTAGACTTATTGGTCTGTAATTGCCAAGATCACTTCTAGAGCCCTTCTAAAATGTTGGCATCATGTTAGCTATCTTCCAGTCATTACGTACAGAAGTTGATTTAAAGTATAGGTTACAAACCAGAGTTAATAATTCCGCAATTTCGAGTTCTGTCAGAACTCTTGAGTGAATGCCATCTGGTCCTGGTGACTTGTAACTGTTAAGTTTATCAATTTGTTCCAAAACCTCCTCTAATGACACCTCAATTTGGGATAATTTCTCAGATGTGTCACCTAAAAAGAATGGTTCAAGTTTGGGAATTTCCCCAGTATCCTCAGCCGTGAAGACCAAAGCAAAGAATTCATTTAGCTTCTCCGCAATGACTTTATCATCTTTGAGTGCTCCCTTAGCATCTTGGTGGTCCAAGGGCCCCACTGGTTGTTTAGCAGGCTTTCTGCTTCTGATGTACTTAAAAACATTTTGCTATTACTTTTTGAGGTTTTGTCTAGCTGTTCTTCAAACTTTTTTACTTTTCTTATTATATTTTTACACTTAATTTGACAAAGGTTATGCTTCTTTCTATTTTCCTCACTAGGATTTAACTTCCACTTTTTAAAAGATGTCTTTTTATCTGTCACTGCTTCTTTTACTTGGTTTCACTTTTGTCACAGTACCTTTTAATTTCCACTTAACTAACTTCCTCATTTTTGTTTAGTTCCCTTTTCTGAAATTAAGTGACACAGTGTTGGGCTCCTAAGGTGTTTTTCCCATCACAGGGATGTTAAATTTTATTATATTATGGTCACTATTTCCAAGTTTATTTAGTGACTATAAATATTGGAATAACCTTCAGCTTTGAGGATTGGCTGTCCTATTTCTTGCAATGCACCCTAACTGAGTGATCTCATCTGGCTCTTTAGGGATCCTCCATATATCACAATGGCCTCTCATTGTAGTGTAGATCAGGCCTGAATAGTTAGAAATTCTCTGATGGGCTCTTGGGGAGGGTAGTGGCAGGAATTCTGTCCAATCTCTGGACCTAAAATTGCGAGGAAAGCCGGATCGGTTCTTCATTCCAAAGGGAAAGGTTGATGTTCACTCCTTGTGGAATGCTTCCAGCAAATCTTGCATGGCCCAGAAAAGTTTAAAATCTTCTAAAATGACTGAATGCCATTAATCTCCTCCCTGTGAGGCTTTGCCTTCACTGGTATACCACATTACATTGTAACTAACACAGGATGAAATCTCAGTGAAGTCAAGGCAGTTTCTATATGCAGTATTGTAGTTTCCATGTACATTATTAAGCACAGGTATGCGCTAGGCGTTTCCCAAATGTTCAGCTATCATGGAAGCAATGAATTGCTTGTCTTCACTAAGATTTTACCATGTGGTACCTAATACCTGAAAAGAAAACGTACCTTTTCCCACTATGGACAAACAATGAGAGAGTCACAGCCCCCTCCTCATCATAAAAATTAAACTCATCCAATCAGAAAACAAATCGTCTCGTGTGATATAAGCAACCAATAATCTCACATGGTAAAGCAAAGAACAATTAGTCAATACAACTTTAATTTTGGACATTGAATATCAGTGATCAGTTCACAAACAACACAGAGGGTAAGTTGCTAATTATAACAATTCGTTTGTAAACATTCAATAAGCAGAAAGAAAGTCTACATTTGTTGAACAGATTATTTGATGTGAATGATTGGCTCAGCTTTCTTTACTACCCAGCAAAATGAATTCATAAAATGTGGATGCAGAGTTACAATTATTTTATGAGTCAGATATAACTTGCTGATAAAGAAATCGCAGAATTACATAGATTATGTACATAACAATAATGTGGATACACAAGTGTGCTTTGCACATCAAAGTCATTTTTATGCACAATAAAATTCTTCTAAATTGTAGCAATGTAAACAGGCTAGTAACATGTTTATAGCTAAAGGTAAGATAAGGCACTACATTGTAATAAAAAGGGATAAGTCAATTTAGAGTGAGACAATCCCTTTCTTGGTGTAATTCTACTGAGCTGCATAGCAGCAGCAGGGAGCCCCGGGCCCTTTTGAATACCTGGGCCCCAAGGCAATTGCTCCTTTTGCTCCCCACCCCTATTGGTAGGCCTGCCGAGCTGAGATTACAAATTATCATTGTCTCCTGGCTCCCACCCTGCACATTTTAACATGGACTGAAAAGGAAGTGGCCAATGCCGCGGTGTTCCCCTGGTCAAGACCTATTGCTCTTTGCCTACATATATCATCTCATTATGATAGCTGTCCTGCAGGGCTGGGCCCAGCTTGCTACTGCAGGCATTGTAATTTGGTGAAGGTGTTAAATGCCACCTATCAAATTCTGAGAGAATAGGTATGTTGTACTAGAAGTAACTTTTATTAAAAGTAGCCATGTTGGTTTGTGGTAACAACAACATGTCTTCCATGTTGGAGGCACTTCTTCTTTCCCCCTTGTAAGGCAAGGCGGGAAGAGAGTGCAAAAAGGCAAGAAAAATTTAGATTGTCGTCTAGCAACCAAAGGCAATATAAGGGGTGTGATGTGAAGAGAGGGGAACTCGCTCTCTGCCTTGTACACTTGCAATGATCAGCAAGCAGAAGCGGTAGTTCCCTATCTGCTAAGCTAGACTCCAGTTACTCGGCATAGGTAATTGCTTATAAGACCAAAGCAGAAAGATATTGGTTTTGTTGTTGTGAGGGACACACACACACACACGCGCGCCCCCTCTCCGAGTAGTTATGGCAAACTCACTTGCAGAACATCGCAAAGGAGATACGGTGGTTCTCAGGTTGGGTCACTGAACGCACCTATCCATCTGGATCAGGTCTTCCTCCCAACATGACATTCCTGTCCTAGCGAGTAGAACCCTGTCTCCGACACAACTTTTGTCACTTTCTTGCTGTATCTACGTGAATGTGTGTTTGTGTGAGCATAGTAGCTACTCTCTGACAACATTAATCCTCCCTCTCCTTAGTTAATAAAAGTTTAGTTTCACGTATGGTTATTGTGTTTTCTTTTATTCTGACAAGCTCTGATAGATGGGCTATAGGGGCTGTGACTGGATGAATCATAGAAGTCCTCTTAGGGTTGTCCCCTAGAGTGCTGATCATGCCACTGACACCTGCTTTCCTGCTCCCTGGGACACCCCCTCCCCCCATCCTGCTGGGCCAGTTCCTTTGGTCTCACCTAGGCAAGGCACAAAGTTGGGGTTACCACACACCTGCAGAGCACCACAGACACTGAACCAGTTCAGCTCTGGAAGGGCTCATCTATAAGGGCTCAGCACCCAGGAAACCAACCTCCAAACCCCAAAGTCACAAATAAGTGTTATACAGAGAAAGCTCATAAAGTTTGCTTAATTTATCAATGTAAGAGAGATATGCACAGTGATTGTGCATATCTCACAATTATTTACACTGATCTTGAGAACATACATAATAAAAACACAAGTATAAAAAGTAGAATTTAAGTCAGAGGTGGGGAACTTATGGTCCGTGGGAAGGGAGGGGGGGAATCTGGCCCCAGCTTGCCTGGATCTGGGCTCCGAGGCTCAAGGCTCCCCCTCCCAGCATGGGGAGCTCACGTTGGCACTCCAGCCCCCCCCCACACACACACACACCGTGTGGCTGGAGCACCAGTGCCAGCTCCCCTCTACCACAAAGGGGAGCCCTGAGCCTTACAGGCCAGAGTCAGGCAAGTCAGAGCTAGATTCATCCCATGATCTCTGCCTGGTGGGGGAGGAACTGGCTCCATGCACTCCATGCTGGAGAAACAGCAACATAGGGATGTGCTGGGAAGCGCTGCCTGGAGGCTTTTCCCCCGCCACTCCCATTGGCCATAATCATGGCCAATAGGAGTAGTGGGAGGCAGTGCCTGGAAGCACTGGGGAACAGAGAACCTGCCCATCACCCAGACCCCACACCCACTGCTTACTCCTGCACCCTCCTACTGCCCAGATCCCCCAGACCCACCCTTGCACTTGCCCTCCCACTTCCACTCTACTCCCTCCATCCCCCAGCCCATTTCTGCACCCTCCCTCCTGCCCAGACCTCACATCCCAACCCCACTTCCTGGAAAAAAACCTCATTTTGGCCCCATCCTAGAGTCTAAGAGGGCCCCAAAAATCTACTAGTCTGAGCCCACGTAGGCTTGGGGGTGGTGTGCGCAGGGAATGAGGAGAGTGTCTTTTTTTCTGCTTCTCAGTTGGCAGCATGTCAGTAAGGTGGAGTTTTTTTTCTTCTCACTTGTGTGTCTCCAACTCCTGACTGATTTCTCCATGGGTCAGTGACCTCCCCGACCTACAAAAGATTCCCCACCCTTGACTTAAGTGGTTGCAAGTGAAAATAGTCAGATCAAATAAGTTACCAAATTTAAACCAACAACAAAAATGCTTAACTAGTTCTAATAAACTAAGAAATGTGCTATATGCAAAGTCTTACCCTAAACAGCTCTTTAAGGTAAAAAAACTTCAAGTCAGAGTTGTTCTGTATTCTAGCTTGGATCTAAAGCTTTTTCAGAGTTCTTTAAGTAGCCTCTTAGGGTGTGCAGGCAGTTTCAAAGGACAGCTGAAGATAAAGGCTGACTGCTTACCAATGCTTAAATAGACTTTCTTAGAAGGCAGGAATCCTTTTTTCTGTACTCCCACTCCCATGGAAAAATACTAGGCCCAAGATGGATTTCAGTACCAGGTGTCATGGTCACATGTTTTTCTAAAACCAACCACAGTTTGGGCTTACAGGACAAACAAGACTATTCACAGATCATTGGTTTGAGTACTGAGTCATTAAGTACCTGAAGTATCTCTAATGGCCCTCATTAGCACACTTAGAACTGTAAACAGATTCACACTTCATATGTATATCTTCACATAGAAGAATGATACATACACCAAAATACACATTCAGCAGACTAAAATATTAAAATTGACATGTTACATGAAGTATTTTGTCTAAAGCATCTTTGAGTTATGCATAACCATCTCCATAGTCCAATTTTCATAAAGTATGGGCAGGGTGGCGGGCGATGTCCCGTGACAGAGGGAACCACAGGAGCAGCCACTGTAACCCCTCATCAATCTTCTGCAATAAGGATCTAAAGTTAGAAAGGTAGCCTAACTGCAGCATGTAAGTGTGTTTTCATTTACAAATGGAGTCCTAGGGCCACTCAGGTATGGTCCAACTTTCCCTCCACTGTGATGGGAATGAATAGTTGAGACAAGTGTCAGTGGCAATGCTGCAGCTTTAAGAGTCAGCTTGCAATGGGAAGCCAAGCCCAACTCTGGGACAGAAGCCACAAGAAGGCTGTGTTTAGGGTGAGTTTGTATACACAAAGACAAGTCAAGGACAAATGGAAAAATCACAGTATCTGTGACAACCTTGCAGCCCTAATCATGAGTTCTTGTCTAAAGCTCTTCTATTGCCTGCTGTTAATTCTCTGTGGGAGCTCTTATTATTGAGCAATGCCTCATATTTCTAACTTAGGAGGTAAGCAAGTATTTGCTGGTTTTACAAATAGAGTGACTGCAAGATTGCACACAGACATGTTGTCAGAGCTGGCAATAGAACCCCAGTCTCTCCACTTAATAGGATGGCCTTGAAGGATGAAAGTGCTAAACCCATATACTTGGTTGTTCTACCTATAACCACTATTCTGCAGGACCAAGCACAGAATAGAATCTAGAGTTCCCAGCATTCCTCAGCTGCCTCAAAAACAGATGTACAAACCACTAGCAAAGTGAGAATATTGTAGAGGATAATAACCTATTATGGTATCCTTTATCTCACATTATAGTTTTCCAATAATGCTGATTACCAATACAGGGATTCAACGTGGTTTCACTTGATTGAATTTGAGGGGTTTTTTAGAGGTTTTTGCTTTGCTTTTTAAAAAGCCTTGGTAATTATATACAAAAACTATGTTAAAATAATATTAAGGTTACAAAGTCAAGGACTTAAAAATGCAAGAATTCAGTTTGTGCATTCAACTTTAATTCAGCTCCTGTGTTGCACAAATGCACTAGTCTACAATCTTTAATTGCATGATTACATCCTCTTCTTTTCTGGTTCATCACTCAGCACAAGGGATGGACAATACTCAAGGAAGAAATCAGGGCTGTGCAGTAATTGGCATTGTTGTGTGTAGGATTCCTGTTCATTTGCTCTAGAAGTTGAAAGATGAGTGGAGAATGGGTCATAGATCTTCTGACAGAAGTGGGAACATAAGTCAATTCTATAACTGGCTTTGCTGCAGACATGCTATGTGATACAAGGCAATTCACTTACACCTGAATTTTGGCAAGGATATTGTTCATTTCCGGAGTAAAGATGAGAAACCTGGCACCTTTTTTCTAGAACAAATGGGGACTCACAAATTGTATTGAAGGAAACATGAGCTGTGGATATTCAGCACCTGGGTCAGTAAGCCACCATGATCTGGAAATAGCTGATTGTAGTTTGGGAGCTAGATGACCCTGAGTTCTAATTTTGGTTCTACTACTGACAATCTAGGCAAGTGTCTTCTTTCTATGCCTGTTTTTCATCTGTGAAAAGAGGTACAACATATCAACAGCTAGTGGACCAAGTCCTACAGCTATAGTTATGCCACTGCCTACCTAGATAAAGTCCTGATATAAAGCTAGAGCTGGGAGGACCTCCTGAAGTAAGCAGCGGTTGTACCCTGGTCCCTTGAAAAGGCTGAATTAACTGCAACCCAACATAAGCAAGTTCAAGACAATTTACCTAGATGATAGCTTGGTGAAGAGCCAGATACAACAGCTTGTGGACAAGGTCTAGTCCTTAATATCTGGAATTCTTATCTATTGCTGCCCCCTTTCATTGGGCCGCTCAAAGATAGCAACATAAAAAAATCTGTTCCTCCCTATTTTTCTTTTTGTTCTTTAATAGTGGTACATGGAGTCCGCTGGGTAAGAATAAATTGATAGTAAAAGGAAAGGAACAGCTCATACATTTCAGCAGCTCTGGGGTTGGCAATATAAAGGTATGTGTGTTAATTAGATGTATTCTGGCACTGCTGAAAGAGGGTAGAATTAAGATTGCCTGAGCAACCTTAATTGTGCATTTTCTCCAGTTTTTAGAAGTTGGAGTTTTGCTCAATTCAGCATTCTGCAGGGGCATGATATACCACCACAAACTCTACATTAAGGTAGCTTGGTGCCATTAAATATAAATTTGCATGAATACTGTAACATTACTTAGCAAATTAATTTATAAGAGACGCACAGAATCAGGAATGAGAGGTAATACAGGTTGAATCTCTCTCATCCAGTAGGACTATGGATGTTGCTAGACCAGAGAGCCCCAGCCCCACAGGTTCAGAGTGGATGGAAGCAGAGCCAGTCTGGGACCAGTGACCTGGGGGTAGATAGCTCAGGGAATCCCCAGAAGCAGCTGCCACCACACAGAGCCCCGTGAGAGGGCTGGGGCAGCAGAGCCAGGCAGGTAGGCCAGAGGAGGTCAGGCCTCAGGGTTCTCCCAGCAGGGGAGCCCTGAGAAATCCTGGACACCTGACCTCCCTTGGTCCAGCAAATTCCCTTGTTTGGGACCACTTGGATCCCGAGAGTGCCGGACCAGGGAGGTTCAATCTATATGCAAAATATTAGCTGAAATAGTGAAATTCAGGCTTCCCTATCAAAACCTTGGGCTTAATGAAGTGAACTAAGCAGAGTTAAGATGGGCAGGTTATTAGGCTGCTAAATAAGGGTACGTCTACACTAGCTCGTTAGTTCGAGCTAGGTAGGGTAATGAGGGCAAGCGGAGTTGGAAATGAAGCCCAGGATTTAAATATCCCGAGCTTCATTTGCAGGTTCCCGGGTGCGCCATTTTTAAATCCCCCTTAGTGCGAACGTGGAATGAGGAGTAACGGTAGTTCAAATTAGGATCTTTAATTCGAACTACCTACTCCGTGCCACATGTAGCCGCGGGAACGGAGTTCGACTAAGGATTTAAAAATGGCGTGCCCTCGAACATGCAAATGAAGCCCGGGATATTTAAATCCCGGGCTTCATTTGCAACTCCGCTTGCCCTCATTACCCTACCTAGCTCGAACTAACGAGCTAGTGTAGATGTACCCTAAGAGATTAGGACCTCCAGTAGCATACTCTGAAATTAAACAGTATTAAGTCACTAGGACCATGTAGTATTCACCAAAGAGTTCTGAAGGAACTATTTATTTTTGTTAGTCTCTAAGTTGCCACAGAACTACTCATTGTTTTTAACATTACAGACTAATACGGCTATCCCTGGAGGCTTTTTAACTGTGTTATGTAACCCATCACTTAAATCAGCTCTGTATCAAATGACTGGAGGATATCTAATATGACACCGTTTTTTAAAAAAGGCTTCAGAGACTATCCTGGAAATTACAGGCTGGTAAGCCTAACTTTAGTACCAGGAAAAACTGAAGTTGAAATTATAATAAAGAACAGAATCATCAGATACATATGTGAACACGATTTACCGGTAAAGAGATAACATGGCTTTTGTAAAGGAAATCATGCTTCACCCATCTAATAGAATTTTTTGAGGGAGTCAACAAATGTGTGGACAAGGACTATCCAGTGGATGTAGTGTGTTTGGACTTTCAGAAAACCATAGATAAGGTCCCTCAAAGGTTTTTAAGCAAAAAAAAGGGGGGGGGGAAGCAACCATGGATTAAGGAAGGAAGGTCCTCTCATGGATCATTTGTAACTGTTTAAAAGATACAAAACAAAGGGTAGGAATAAAATAATAGTTTCAAAATGGAGGGGATAAATAGCAGTCTCTCCTATGAATATGTACTGGAACCATTGCTGTTCAAGATATTCATAAGTGACCTGAAAAAAATTTAAACAGTGAGATGCTAAAGTTTGCAGACAATACAAAATTACCCAAGACAGTTAAGTCCAACACAAACTATGGAGAGTTACGAAGGTATTTCACAAAACTGAGTGACTGGGCAACAAAATGGCAGATATATTTAAGGTTGATTAAAGCAAAGTAATGCAGATATATTTAAGGTTGATTAATGCAAAGTAATTGCTAAACATAATCCCAATTATGCATACAAAATTGTGATCTAAATTAGCCATTAGTACTCAAGAAAGATCTGGGAGTCATTGTGGATAGTTCTCTGCAAACATCTGTTCAAAGTACAGTCAAAAAAGCTATCAGAATGTTAGGACCCATTAGGAAAGGGATAAATAATAAGACAGTAAAAACCACAAGGTTTCTATATAAATCCCTGGTATGCTCACACCTGCAATATCATGTGCAGTTCTGGTCACCTCATCTCAAAAATGTATATTAGATTTGAAAAAAGAAACAGAAGGGAAGGGATTAAAAAGACTGGGACTATTTAACTTGGAAAAGAGATGACTAAGGAGGGCATATGATAGAAATCTTTAAAATAATAAATGATGTGGAGAAAGTGAATAAGGAAGTGTTATTTATTCTTCACATAGCACAAAATTTGGTCACCGAATGTATTTAATAGACAGCAGGTTTAAAACAAACTTAAGTAGGTACTTCTTCACATAACATACGGTCAACCTGGGACTACATGGCTACAGCAACACTGCAGTCTAAATATTTATGTTGTGGGTCAAACTTCAGGCATATAGGCATGTATTTGGTAGAGAGAATGCATCTATGAGGCGCTGTTAGATACAACTGTCAGTTTTTTATTATGATTTAATAGTGATATTGGGGTTGGGCCTGGAGGCCATAATCAAGATCAATACTCCATTATAGTAGACTCTGAAGACCGCAAAGATGTTTTCTGAAACTCCTTTCTGCCCCCTTCTAGAAGATGGTGTCAGAGTAGAAATTTCTCACTTCCCTCTAAAGGGACACTTGAGAAGAGAGAGTATTTTGGAGGCAGTGATTATGCAGGGGGTAAGATAAAACTACAGCAGTGATGTTTAGATCCCACAGCTGCTGTTTGAATGGAATGTATTGGATGATTTAGATATTATTCAACTCTAAACAAACTATTTGATAATTTGGCTATGAAGAAACTGCCCATAGGCATACTCCAAAGAAAGTAAAAAGGACATTGTTCAGTTGTGTTGATTAAGGTGGTTAAGGCTGAAGGTTCCATAGGGTGACGCAGTCTTAAATGTCAGCCTGACCCGGCAAATGGTCAAATCTATCAACCCCAGCATAGCAGTACTCCTGCCACTGCTCCAGTCTGCTAAGAGAAACACTTAAAAAGTGGTCTGCCCATTATGTGTACAAGCAACATGCAGACAAGGCCAGAAAGATGTATGTAACACTTATATACAGTAATTCCTCATTTAACACGGTAGATACGTTTCAGAAAATGATCATGCTTAGCGAAAACATGTTATGCGGGGTCAATTTTCCCGAAAATAATGGAAAAGGTGGGGGTTGCATTTCAAGCACACGTGCGCTCGTGGCTCCAGCCTGCACTTGCTAGCAGCCGGCCGCTGAGCACAGGCAGCTGCCTGGGGACCGGGACATATGGTTGGGGGAGAAAGGGGACTGGGTTACAGCAGGGAGGAGAGGTGTTTGGCTCTGGGAAAGGGAAGGGGAGGAGAGGGAAGGGGGATAGGATTGGGAGTATGCCCCTGTGACAGGTCTGCCGGGACCCGTACTGCGTTCGGCGAGGGGGAGTCAGCGGGGAACGGCACAGCAAGCAGCGAACCCTCCGCCACTTTGCAGGGAGGCGGGGGAAGCCTCATGTAGCTGCCGGCGACAGGCCGGCTGGGGAAACTGTTATTTCGGGGACGGTCGTGTTATTCAAAAAATGTTCCCTAAAAAAAAAAAAAATCGTGCTATCGCAAAAACGTGTTAAACGAGTAATTAGTGTATAATGATCTTGTGATTCATGTGGACAAAAGGAGGCCTTTGTTAAAGATCAATTGCCTCTCTCCCTTTAGCTAAGGTGTGAGAGCTCACAATACAAGGACTTGTCTATGCAGACATTTTGCAAAGTTTCTCTTTGTTACTAGTCCCATTTTGGTCTAATCTGTATATTAACTACCAGCTGAAGTTGGCATTCTAAACATTGCCTCATCTTAGCCATGCTCTGGGTGAAATGACAAGATGCTTAAAATGCAGGTCAGCAATTACTTTTTCACTAATTACACTGTTTGACAAGATCTAAATTGCAGTAATGTGTTTTGTAACTGTTTACTCATAGACTGCGGTTTGATCAAACAAGATGTATCTGGTCTCCCATATTCCAATGTGTGTATGTGTATTTTACCCATCACCTTTCTATTAAACTAAAACAAAAGGAAAACACCACCGCTTTCACCCATCCTACCGCTACTCAGTAACATTTTTGATATGCTCACTATTTTCCTTTACTCAGTTTCCAGGGTTGCTGTTTCAAAATGAATAGAATTTTAAGGGGGAAATTCAAATAATCAATTAGGTTTTTAATATTGCATTCAGATACACACATTGCAAAGCAATTTAAAACACTGCCTTAAATGAATTCCCCAAATAAAGGAGCCTCTTCCTCCAACGGAAGAGGCTGGGAGGTCTATAGCTTTTAAACCTGCGGTTTGCAACCTTATTAAAACAAAGTTATGAATCTTGTACCTCTGCATGGCCCCACATGCTATTTCATCCTAGAGCAGTGGTTCTCAAACTTTTTGGCATCACGCCCCCTTTTTGATTTTTGAGAAACCCTCATAACCCCCTTCCCCCCCATAGCATCAAAACTTGTTGAGCAAAAAAAAAAGGAACTGACGGGCCAAAAACAAAAATTGCACCAAAACTTGGGGGGGGGGGGGGACTGAAGGGGGGCCTTGGTCGCCTCACGCCCCCCAGTTTGGGAACCCATGTCCTAGAGGATAAGGGCAAAGTGCAGCACACTAGAAGAAACAGAAAGCGCAGAAAAAGGGAGAGGCGAGAACAATAAAAAGGAGCAGAAAACAGGAAAAGTAAAACTAGGAAGAAACCAGGGCTGGAGTAAAAGAACAGGGAAGAGACGTGTGACCCTAACACAGCACCGAAGGGCTCTGGGGTTCCCAGCAGCTAGCGTTAGGGAGAGCCATTCAAGAAGTGCCCAGTGGAGACTTCAGAGAGGGCGAGACCGGGCTGTGATTCGCCGCTCCGAAGGAAGGAGGCTGGCCCAGCGGGACTTCCTTGGGAAACTGGTGAGCTAGGCGCGCGCCGCAGCAGCAGCTGCAAAGACGCTTTGGGCGGCGACGCTGGGGCGGGTTGTGCTGTGGAAATGGCAGCAGCGCCGTCCGAGTGCGACTGGTAAGCGTGAAAGCGTGAACCCCCCCTCCTGCTAACACTTACCTCCCCCCCCCCTTTCATCCTTTGTGCTGCAGCTCAGGTTCCTGCTAAAGCCGGCGAGGGGCTTGGTCCGAGGTGCAGCGTGATAATCCCTCCGGCCAGGAGTGCCCCCCTCGTTTAATTCAGGCCATGCATGATTTTAACTGACCTCGGGTTGTATTTATTTGTTGCGCCGCGTGGGAGTTAATGCCTAACCGCAGTTTCCTGAACCCCGCCTCTCGTACTGCATCTTTAGGAAGGTTACAATAGGCCACGTGGGGGAGGGGGGCAGCAGGAAATACAGTCAGACCCTGTGTATACTCGTTGACTGAATTTCTTTTCTCATTGCCTTCAGTGGGAAGGGGAAGACGGGCCGAGGGAGGAAAAGGAATAAGGTGTATAAAAGCAAAACGTGGATTTGGTGCATAGTGGGATAAGAGAGAGAGTCTGGCTGTGTATTAATTCAGAGAGACCGTTGCTGGTTTGCCTGTCTTCTGACGAAAGGTCCTATATGCATATTACATACCAGAGCTCTCTTGTATTGGGCTTGGCCAACTGCTAATAAACTAAATGTGCCAGAACTGAGGGCACAGTCTAACTGAAGATCCTGACCTGTGTACTAATGGCCCTACCACAGAGAACTTGGTAGGCTGCACTGGGTCTTTCCTGGATCTTTATGGCCATAAATATGGGGAAGGAAATCATGAAAACTATAGCTAGGGAAATGTGTGTTCATTGTTGATTTAAGCCTGTACAAAATTAATAAAATGTTGTGTACCTTTGGACTAGGAAACTTCTGGTCTCCGCTTGTGTAACTTAATCTATAATGCCCAACATGTGAGATCTTTGAAGGATCAGACTCAAATTGTTTTAACTGTTCCATTGATGATCGGAAAACCAAATATTTTTCAAGTCAAGTATAAGTCAGAATTTGATAATGAAAAAAGTTTGCCAATATAGAAATGGGTACAATCCTGCAAGCCTACTGCAAATGGGAGGACAGCATATGCAGGTCTTTCAAATAAATCTGAAATCTTTATTTAGGTTAAATGCAGATAAAAGATGGGTGAGGTAATATCTTTTATTGGCCAACTTCTGTTGGTGAGAGAGGCAAGTTTTCAAACTACACAGAGCTTTCCTTCAGGCACCAAGAGTGCCACAGCTGAATAAGAGTATTCTGCCTTTCCCAAACCTATAGAAGAGCTCTGTGTGGATTTTTTGTCTCACACCAATGGAAGTTGGCCCAATAAAAGGTATTGCACCCAAATTGTTGCTCTCATATCCCTGGGCTACAACAATACCGCATAAAGAGTATAGGGTCATGCCCATGGGTCTTAGGGGAGTGTCAATTATTCTGTAAGAAAAAGATGCTACTGTGCAGTATATTTGACCTTTGAATATTAAACTTTGAGATATGACTGATTGCAACATAAGAGATTTTTTTTACTAACCCAATAGCTTTCTTTTACTTTGAAAACGTGTGATCTAGTCCATATGCATGTAGTGCTGCTGCTTTAGTATTATTGCCTCCATATTACTCTTTTTTGCTAGCCATACGAGGGATTATGTGAAAATGTCACAACTGAGAACTTGATGTGAAACTTACTTATTTAAGGGCTGCTTTCCCTCAGACCTTTTCCTTTTATGTAAATATGGTCTGTTGAGCTTTGCAGGGAGGCAGAAGTGGTAAAATTAAAACCTTGATCTAGAAAGTGAAGGTATGTATTGGATTTTTAAAATTATTATTTATCACAGACATTGGGGAGGGACTGAGCTTTTTTCACATTTAACATTCATGAAAGATTTAGTCTCTGTAACTTGTAGTAAGTAGGCAGATCTGGGCTCACACAGGAGTCCCTTTGAAATCCATGAAGCTTAATATGGTCATAGGATAGAGGTGTACGTACATACAACAAGTAGTAGATTTGGGGGGGGGGCCATCATCTAAAACTGATAACCCAGAAGTAACAGTTCCAAAGGGAAAACTCTTGTGCTGCAGTTGTGGATATTGAACAGGAGGGTTTATTTCATATGATTAATACTTCTATCAAAGGTATTTATATGTACTGAGTGCCTCACAGTCTTTAATGTATTTATTCTTGGATCCTCCCTGTGAAGCAGGGAAGGATAATTATTTCTGTTTTACATTTAAGTAACTGAGGCATGGAGAGACTCAGGGTATGTGCACACTATAGTGCCACAGCTATGGCACTATAGCTGTTCCAATGTAGTATCTATAATGTAAAAATTTGCTACAGTGATGGAAGGGTTTTTCACACCCTGGAGTGATGTAGCTAGGTTGACCTAGATTTTGGGTGCAGGCCAGGCCTAAGTGACTTGCCCAAGCTGTCACAGGAAGTCTATAGTAGAGCAGGGATTTGGATCCAGGTTTCCCAAATCTATGCTGTCCTTAACACTAGGCTATACTTCAAACTGTTATATTGTTATTATCTAATAATGGACCCTCACTACTGACCTGTGAGGAATGTACTATAAACAGGAGGAAAATGGTCGCTGATTTCATATACTGCAATTAAGAGATTTGTGTACTAAGCCTCTCTGAAAGGATATGTTGATTATTGAGACTTTTTTTCTAGCAAAGACGAGGTCAGTACCAAAGCAAACTCTAGGTCAGTACCAAAGACCAATTTGACCCTAGTAACTAACTCAAGGTCATACCATAAGTCTGTGGAAGAGCCAGGGTTAAAACCTGGGAATCGATTTGGTCTCTGTTTTGTATTCAGGCCACTTCACCATACAATTGAGAAACTAAAATAAAAACTAATAATTTGTATTTGAGCTGTGAGGTATTGTAGGGAGTGAATTCACTGAGCTTATTTCACAGATCTGAAACTGTCCTCCCTTAACAGGCATATTTTACAGTGTTGCAGCACCTTTTTTAGTGATTACAGAGGTTATACCTGTGAGGAATATCATTGAGCACTGGACAGCTGTATATTATTACAGACCAATGTACTGATTGTCTCTCTTCTGGTAGGCACTTCAATTTTGACATTGATTCATAAATGGATGATTGCGTAACTGGATGATTAAAATGTACTTTTATCTTTAATTCCATTGTACAGTATGTTGTTTTGGTGCCTGTGTCATGGCAGCAAAAGTTCCCTTGCATTACAGTAATCACACAACTTCTCTGCATGTTGCTATGCTACAGTTCAGCTGACTAAGCGATGGTGCTGAGAGAGATGAAAAATCCACCTCCCAGAGCACTGTACCTATGCTGATCTAACTCCCTTGGATAATGCTTCTGTCAATCTATCTAAGGTCTCTCAGGGAGGTACTGTTACTACAGTGGAAGAAAAAAAACTTTTGTTGCTGCATCTGCATCAGTGGTCTCCAGCCCTTTTAAGCATGAGATCACTTTTTGAATTTAAGTGCAATCCAGGATCAACCTCAAACCCACACACTCTTGCCCCACGTCCTTCCTGCCCCCTTCTCTAAGGCCCCACACCTGCTCACTCCATCCTCCCTTCCTTCCTCATCCTCACTCACTTTTATCAGGCTGGGGGTAGAGGGCTGGAGTATGAGGGAGGGAGGGAGATACAGTCTCTGATATTGAGCTAAAAGATTTGGAGTGTGGGAGTGGTTCTGAGCTGAGCCTGGGGCAGGGAGTTGAGGTGCAGGAGTGGTGCAGGCTCTGGGAGGGAGTTTGGGTGCAGGGGGACTCAGGGCTAGAGCAGAGGTTTGGAGTGCAGGAGGTGTTCAGGAATGCAGCCTCCAGCTGGGCACCATTTACCACAGGTGGCTGCTGGGTCATGATGCAGGTTTACCCTTATCCTGGCCCTGCACTACTCCCAAAAGCAGCCAGCAAACTGTCTCCATTCCTGCTCCCCCCCTGCTCTGTAGAGATGGGGTACAGGGTGGAGGGAGGGGCACCCTGACATCAGCCCCCCCCCCCCCTCTTTTTCCTGTGTCCTGCACAGCAGTCAAGAGGCTCCCAGAGCTGGGAGTCAGCTCCAAGGTAGAGGGCAGGAGCAGCACAGTAGTGCTGAGAGGGGCAGATAAAGTCCTGGCATTTGACAGCCTCGTGGCCAAACCTGTCAGGATCACCTGTCAAAGGCTCCAAGATCTACCAGTAGATCCCAATCTGCTGGTTGGTGACCACTGATCTACATTATGGAGTTATGCCATTATGGAGTTATGCCAAAGGTGTGCTACTATAGTCCCCAAAGTCAGTCATCTAAGTACAATGGCTAAGGGGAGTAGGTGGTTGTTTCTGCTCCAGTGAAAGCATTGATATAATTAGTATTGACATCCCATTGAAATTAATGGGTACTTCACACTTCCTTTAGGATTATTGTTCCAGCATGTTTGGGGGGAGGGGGGAAAAATACTAAGAAGTGGGTTGTGCCCCTGAAAGCTCTTGATACCATTTACATTTTTTTGTTAGTCTCTAAGGTGCTGCAGGACTATTTGCTGTTTTTTCAGTTACAAACTAACATGACTACCCTTCTGAATACTACACTGGTTCACCTTTAGAAGGCTATATTCAAAAGAAGTAAAAATGTTTGGGGTTTTTTTGAGAATGACCTACGGACATTTTTTTTCCAAATGTGGCCTGTTTTTCCTTCTAAAAAGTCCTGAAGGGTATTTTTCCCCCGATTGTTTTTTACATTAGAATTTCAGGTCTTGCCTGTATAGCTTGTTTAACTTGTGGGAGGCAGTCCACTGTCCTCAGTAATTCTTTGGCCAGTACAGTTGTGTCCACACTAGGAACACTTTGCTTGAGTGGTATACGTATTTCTACCAGTAAAATACTTGTGTAGACATGGCCCTTAATAGATAGAAACGTTTGGGGAAATAGATTGAAACTAGCCTAGAACATTGTGTATTCGCCCTGTGAAGATAAGGAAGACTTGCATTTCATTTATGAGAGGCTGTGAGAAGGAACAGAGAGGGGAGGCAGCATGATAAAAGGTGGTCCTGTAGTCAAGATTTTTAGAAAAGGGTTTAGAGCCTGACGCCCCATGGCGTCCACATATCCCCATTTTGAACATGATGAGCCTGCAAAATCTGGGGGTGTTTAGATTTGGCCTATTATTTATACAGGGACTAGAAGAAAAATTGTGATTTGAACCCTAAATATCCTCATCCATATTTGGGACCATATCTCATTTTACTTAAAGGGTATTACTCCACTCCCTGAAACATTCTCAGCCTTATCCCAACCATATGGGATTTTGTTTACAGTTTAAATTACATTTGTAATTGTCCTTGTACCAGTTCCATAGCATTTCCTAGTTCCTAACAGCTGCTTGCTGTTTTGGGCAGGGCCTTCTCACTGTATTTTAACTACTAGCAACCAGAGGAGCTCTTATGTAGGTTGACTGGTGTGTTAAGGGTTTCAGGAGGCAACGGGAGATAGGAGAAAGGGATTTCCAGGGAAGGCAGCTTGTGGGCTAGAGCAGAGCATTTTTCTAACACGGGGCGACTGGTAAGCTGTAGAGGCTCCTTTAGAATCATAGAATCATAGAATACTAGGACTGGAAGGGACCTCGAGAGGTCATCCCTTATGGCAGGACCAAATACTGTCTAGACCATCCCTGATAGACATTTATCTAACCTACTCTTAAATATCTCCAGAGATGGAGATTCCACAACCTCCCTGGGCAATTTATTCCAGTGTCTGACTACCCTGACAGTTAGGAACTTTTTCCTAATGTCCAACCTAAACCTCCCTTGCTGCAGTTTAAGCCCATTGCTTCTTGTTCTATCCTCAGAGGCCAAGATGAACAAGTTTTCTCCCTCCTCCTCATGACACCCTTTTAGATATCTAAAAACTGCTATCATGTCCCCCCTCAATCTTCTCTTTTCTAAACTAAACAAACCCAATTCCTTCAGTCTTCCCTCATAGGTCATGTTCTCTAGACCTTTAATCATTCTCGTTGCTCTTCTCTGGACCCTCTCCAATTTCTCCACATCTTTCTTGAAATGCGGTGCCCAGAACTGGACACAGTACTCCAACTGAGGCCTAACCAGCACAGAGTAGAGCGGAAGAATGACTTCTCGTGTCTTGCTCACAACACACCTATTAATGCATCCCAGAATCATGTTTGCTTTCTTTGCAACAGCATCACACTGCTGACTCATATTCAACTTGTGGTCCACTATAACCCCTAGATCCCTTTCTGCCGTACTCCTTCCCAGACAGTCGCTTCCCGTTCTGTATGTATGAAACTGATTGTTCCTTCCTAAGTGGAGCACTTTGCATTTGTCTTTATTAAACTTCATCCTATTTACCTCAGACCATTTCTCCAATTTGTCCAGGTCATTTTGAATTATTACCCTATCCTCCAGATTAGTCGCAACCCCTCCCAGCTTGGTATCATCTGCAAACTTAATAAGCGTACTTTCTATACCAATATCTAAATCATTGATGAAGATATTGAACAGAGCCAGTCCCAAAACAGACCCCTGCGGAACCCCACTTGTTATGCCTTTCCAGCAGGATTGTGAACCATTAATAACTACTCTCTGAGTACGGTTATCCAGCCAGTTATGCACCCACCTTATAGTAGCCCCATCTAAGTTGTATTTACCTAGTTTATTGATAAGAATATCATGCGAGACCGTATCAAACGCCTTACTAAAGTCTAGGTATACCACATCCACCGCTTCTCCCTTATCCACAAGACTCGTTATCCTATCAAAGAAAGCTATCAGATTGGTTTGACATGATTTGTTCTTTACAAATCCATGCTGGTTCCCTATCACCTTGCCACATTCCAAGTGTTTACAGATGATTTCCTTAATTACTTGCTCCATTATCTTCCCTGGCACAGAAGTTAAACTAACTGGTCTGTAGTTTCCTGGGTTGTTCTTATTTCCCTTTTTATAAATGGGCACTATATTTGCCCTTTTCCAGTCTTCTGGAATCTCTCCTGTCTCCCATGATTTTCCAAAGATGATAGCTAGAGGCTCAGATACCTCCTCTATCAGCTCCTTGAGTATTCTAGGATGCATTTCATCAGGCCCTGGTGACTTGCAGGCATCTAACTTTTCTAGGTGATTTTTGACTTGTTCTTTTTTATTTTACCTTCTAAAACTACCCGTTCCCACTAGCATTCACTATGTTAGGCATTCCTACAGACTTCTCGGTGAAGACCGAAACAAAGAAGTCATTGAGCATCTCTGCCATTTCCAAGTTTCCTGTTACTGTTTCTCCCTCCTCACTGACCAGTGGGCCTACCCTCTCCTTGGTCTTCCTCTTGCTTCTAATGTATTTATAAAAAGTCTTCTTGTTTCCCTTTATTCCGTAGCTAGTTTGAGCTCATTCTGTGCCTTTGCCTTTCTAATCTTGCCCCTGCATTCCTGTGCTGTTTGCCTATATTCATCCTTTGTAATTTGTCCTACTTTCCATTTTTTATAGGACTCCTTTTTTATTTTTAGATCATGCAAGATCTCGTGGTTAAGCCAAGGCAGTCTTTTGCTGTATTTTCTATCTTTCCGACACATCGGAATAGCTTGCTATTGAGCCCTTAACAATGTCCCTTTGAAAAACTGCCAACTCTCCTCAGTTGTTTTTCCCCTCAGTCTCGATTCCCATGGGACCTTACCTATCAGCTCTCTGAGCTTACCAAAATCCGCCTTCCCGAAATCCATTGTCTCTATTGTGCTGTTCTCCCTTTTACCCTTCCTTAGAATTGTGAACTCTATGATTTCATGATCACTTTCACCCAAGCTGCCTTCCACTTTCAAATTCTCAACCAGTTCCTCCCTATTTGTTAGGATCAAATCTAGAACAGCTTCCCCCTGGTAGCTTTTTCAACCTTCTGAAATAAAAAGCTGTCTCCAATGCAGTCCAAGAACTTATTGGATAGTCTGTGCCCTGCAGTGTTATTTTCCCAACATATATCTGGATAGTTGAAGTCCCCCATCACCACCAAATCTTGGGCTTTGGATGATTTTGTTAGTTGTTTGAAAAAGCCTCATCCACTTCTTCCACCTGGGTAGGTGGCCTGTAGTAGACTCCTAGCATGACATCACCTTTGTTTTTAATCCCTTTTAGCCTAACCCGGAGACTCTCAACACTTCCATCTCCTATGTCCATCTCCACCTCACTCCAAGTGTGTTCATTTTTAATGTATAAGGCAACACCTCCCTTTTTTCCCTGTCTATCCTTCCTGAGCAAGCTGTACCCTTTAAACCCATTTGTTCTCACCTTTGGGAAGCTATTGAAGGAATCCATCCAACATGAAGGCAGTGATGCTGTTGAGGAGCACGTGGAGAGAAGCTACAGTTAAAAAATCTCCATGTTACCTGGGAAAAATCTGTTACTCTTGGGTCCTACTGCTTCTCAGGCGTGGGCAGCTGGTATGCTAGGTGGGGGAAGGCATTGCCTTCCCAAACCACCAGGCATGGCCATGCCCACAGTGCGCCCCCAGAACACCTACTATAGGCGTACATGGGTGGAGTGTTGCTGTCCCCGAGCATCTGCTCTCCCCATGCTCCAGGCCAGGGAGACTGGGGCTGCACGCCCTTCTCCCTCCCCAGTGCTCCAGGGTCGGGGAGTCTCGGACTGCATGCCCTCCTCCCTCCCCACCCTGTGGTGGTGGGGGGTACACGTGCTTGGCGTGCTGCCCTGCTTCCCCATGGTGTGGACAGGCCGGGCCTCAGCAGAAGGGGTGGGGCTGGAGGTGAGTCTGGGGGCTTGCCTCTCCCAGCCTTACCTTCACAAACTGCCCATGTTCTCAAGTGTCGTTTTGCATGGGGCTGGAGTGAGCTGTGTGTGGATTCTTGTCACTTTATATTTGTTCAGATCCTATATTAGTTCAGATCCTACTTTTGTGACTCTGAATGTACAGTAAACTGATTGGATTGTACTTGAATCCAGGGGGATTTCAATCTTTTTCTTTCTGATCCTCATCCACCTCCCGGCCCAACATGCTATAAAAACTTCACTGCCCCACTGTGCCACAGCCACTGTTTTTTGCATATGGAAGCCAGGGCACAGTTGGGGGGTATCAAGCAGGGCAATTGCCCAGGGTCTCACACCAGAGGGGGCACTACAAAGCTAAGTTGCCTGGACTTAGGCTTTAGTCCTCGGTTGTGGGGCCGGGAACTCCAGGCTGCAGTCCTGTGCAGAGGGACTTCAGCTTTCTGCTCTGGGCCTAGTGAGTCTAATGTCTGCCATGCTTGGCAGACCTCTTGAAACCTGCTCTCAGCCCTCCCAGGGGTCTCAGACTGTCAACATTTCCACTTGTTCCCTCCTCTTAATCAGGCTTGTAGGTAGCATTGTAGGGTCAGATACTGGCCTGGTTGTGTGACTTTCATAGTTCTTCTCACTTGTGTGCTATTCTGGTCTGGGCGTGTTTCATATCCCCTTTATGTAGGTGTAAATTACTACACGACAATAAAAAAGCTAGGGAACTGAAAGTGGCCAAACCATTCTTTCAGTTGATAGAGTTCTCATGTCTTACAGGCTACTTACATTTAACTGCATAGGTGGCTTGTGGTGTTTGTAACACAGGCACCCCAGAGTTATGTGAAAATTTAAATTCTGATTTATAAAAGCCAACTCTATTAAAGACACTATGCAGATTTAACTTGGGTTTGCAAAGACTTTGTCAGTGTCTCTTGCAGCTTTCTTGTTAGAGGAAACAGTAACAAATGCCTTCCCAAGAGAGGATTATTATTGTTTGCTTTCCACAATGTAAATTGATCCTTACACTTCTGGGTGCTCATTATTTTTCTAAACCTCTAGATGTTTAATAACTCTTGATTGTCAAAACAGATTAGGAGGCTAAACCATAAATCCTTATGTACATTTAGTCTTTGTAGTTTTGATACTGAAATCAACGGGTTATTATTTATGGACTACCATAGCATGGGCAATCGGTGAAGGTAGGGCTGGGGGAGGCAGGCTTCTTCTCCACCTACAGCCCCACCCCCTTCTGCTGAGGCCCCACATCCCACCACAGGGAGGAGAGGAGGCGGGGCAGCATGCTGAGCACGTGCCCACCCCCATCACGTGTAACTTTAAAATGCTCAATACGTGTCTCTTTTAGCAAAGAAATACTACAAATCTGACGTTTCAAGAGCGGAGTAAGTAACCCACAAAAGGTAGTGAGTAGGTAGTTGTCAGCGTTTAAAGGTCTTGAAACTTGAGGAATATTTCCTCTTCTATTCCCTTTTCTCAACACCCACTCTGAAAATATCTTATTTCCACTGCTTACCAAAGACACATGTCTTCAAGTTTTAGAGACACCTGAGAGACACCTGATTTTAATTTCACATGACTAGATAATTTGTGTGTAGTATATTTGTTTTGTACGTGTGATCTGAATTTTGTATTGCATTCAGTGAGCTGTGGAAGTTTTTGTAATTTAAGAACCTCACGAAAGAATGCCTCCCCTTGCCAAAACATCCCCATCAGATATGTTTGATGTTTATTTGTGGGAAACGGCATTTATTTTTCAATAATTTTTTTTCATAATTTTAAGTAATAATCTAAAGAGTGTTGGCAGATCTCCAGGTCTGAGCACAACAGAGTTGGGTAACACATTACATTTTCTCTTGCGTAGAACAAAAACAGTATTATATGTTGCAATAGATTTGTCATTTTCCTGTGGCTTATGGGAAATAACTATTGCTTTATACAAAGATGCAGTATTAACCCAGTGTGACTCCGCTAATGCTAAAGATGGCTGCATAATAGTGGTAGCTTGACAGAGACTACATGGGATAGATAAATCATGGGGGGAAACATCCCCTTGGATAAATAGCTGTTTAAAGACAGTTTAAGAAGTATTGTGCATTCATTTCATAATATTAAGGCAACTCAGTTTGAAAATCCTTCCAGTTTATCACAGTAAAGAAGGTTGAGGGAATTTTGCTGTTTCTCAAGACTTTCAAAGCCCCAGGGATATAGGCCAGATATGACTCCCTTCCAATGTTCCCTCTAATCTTTTCCATCTATGTGCCGAATACATTTTTATGTGCACCAAGGCATGTGTGAATGTGCACTGCTGGTAGAAACAATAACCCCTACCTGTGGGTGCTCTGCTAATCAGCTAGGTGGCATTTAAATTTCTCCTGAGTGGAGCACACATCTTACAGGGAACACTGCTCTTTTCTCATTCTTTATGACCGTGGATCTTGAGCTGATGAGTTTAGGCTCCCTTCCTCATGTGTGCTAGAGACAATATTGAGATATATATGTACACCCCCCCCCCCCCCCCCACACACACACACGAGTGTCTGTAAACTATAATACAATTGACACATCCCAGTGAGATGGTGGTGCTTGTTTGTGTGTGTAGTGCTTATCCCCTGATGGGAAAGCTGATCCAAACTGAAACAGGAGAGTGACTTGTGAGCCCCATCCCAGTCTCTTGGGGAAGAGGAGCACCAAAGAACACAGGTTGGGACAAGGGAATGGTGCTCCAGAAGGAACAGATTAGAAACAGAAGCTGAAAGGGATGTCATGAATGCTTCGTTTTGCCAATTTTGTTTCCCTGCTGGCAAGGCCCTGATGTAGCTGCCAGCTCTTCCTCCTCCCTGGTGGTTCCACGCTGGCTGGGGACCATCAGGGGCAGCATTGAGAGTGAGAGTGGAGGAAAGACGGTCACCTTGTCCTCTGCTACAGCAGCCCCTCATGGTGTTAGGGAGTAAACCTTCCTTAATCCTTGCTGAATGCAGGCGAGAGACTCATTGGAGCTGTAACAACCCCTCAGAGAATTCGAGAGAAATTCCCAGGTAGGGATTTGCAGTTTTCTTATTTTCAGCGTTATAAATAAGCAAGCCAGGCAAAATTTGTGCCACATTCAAGCAGGGTCTAGGCTTCTCTGATAGGGCCTGGCCCAGTAGTTGAGAGCCTGCTTTATGGTTTAATTGATAAATTCTGGTTGGCCAGTAGCCTTGGAATAGTGAAGATTAGAGGAGGTATAGCATGCAATAATGGTAATAATGTTGAGGATTTTGATATGCTAACAGCTTATTTAGAAAACTAAAGTTGGGGTGAAAAGGGGCATTGTTAGACTGCTTAGCTAATTCTCCACCATAGGCTCACATACAAAAAAAAGTAAATTAAAATGGTAGAGTGTTGTTTAATAATGGAATGTTAATTACTGAAGTATTTTCAAGGACGCTGCCAAGAAACTGATTTTTTTAATAATTAAATATATTCTCCTCACATGCTTGAAACTAAGATCCAGATAGTATTTTCCCTTTATTGTATTAATGCATTGGCTTGTTGCAGGATTCCTTTAAGTGGAGAGGTATCCATAACAAACACCATCCAGTTGGCTCTAATTCACATCTTTACTGGCAGTCTTTTTAGATAAGTTTCAGAGATAGCCCTTTAAGTCTGTTTTAGCAAAAACAAGGAGTTAGGTGGCACCCTAAAGACTAGCAATTTTATTATAGAATAAGTTTTCACGAGTTGCAACACACTTCATCAGATGAATGAAAGGAAAGAAAAAGAAACAGATGGTAGGGGTACAGAGATGAGAGTGTTACATCAAAGCTAATTCAGTCACAGTGGATGTGGATAAGAAGGTGAGAATATTTTCACTCCTGGGTGTGAAGAGAGAAGTGAAACACAAAGTTTGATTTTCCAGCAACTTTTAATTACGCAACCAAACAATGAGTACTTATAGAGGTGCAAATTGTTCTTATCAGCCTCTTGTAACTTGAACAATCCAATTCACAATGTGTCCCCTCCTCCCCTCACCTCCCTTATTTATTCTTGGATCTGGTCTTTTAATACTCCAGTCATCTGAAGAAGTTGGTTGTACCCACGAAAGCTGCATACCATCTGCATGTTTTGTTAGACTTGAAGGTGCTGTTAGGCTTGAAGAAGTTGGTTGTACCCATACCATCTGCATGTTTTGTTAGACTTGAAGGTGCTGCTAGACCATTCATTGTTTTTTAAGTTTAATTATGCAGTTGATCATGCATAAATTAAACGTTGTAACAAGGTTCCTTGAAAATATTTGTTGTTATCGCTCTTCAAATTTCTAATTTGCACTAACATATTTTAGGACAAATACTTTGGAAGTTGGATAGGCACTTTCACATGCATTGTTCCGCATGCGGAATGTTCTCATTCAGTCAAACTTCTGTTTCACTTATACCTTCACACACACAGGGTTCTGGTTACATTTGGTAGAGGGTTTTCCTTCAGGAAATGTATTTAATAGAAGTTGCCAGAAACAATTTAACCTCAGATATAAGAAAAACAGTAAGATAAGGAAGATGAGCAATGTGTTCTGCTGTATTTCAGAATTTATCTCAAAGAGCATCATGCAATGCTTTTAATTGTTGCATGCCTAATAGAAAAGTTCAGATATTATTATTTGAAATACACTGCATTAGGCATTTGCAGAAGGACATCGAACTTTTCTTTTTTGTATCTTCTCTTTTTAGTTGCTTATATAACAAGTGCAATTGCACATCCATATCATTGCTTATATTACAGTATACTTTATAGCATGGAGGAAAAATAATTTCATGTAATTCGCTTCTAAAGCATAAACAGTGGTAGACCCAGTCCCACTTGGATTGAGCTAATTAAGTCACTTTTATTCCCCTCCAAAAAGTATCCCACACAGTCAGTTAATCTGTTCCATGTGCAGACAAGCCCCATGCCTTCATTAGATACTGCAGCAGGATTGGGAAGTTACAATATAAGCTTTAGAGTGGACAGTCTTATGTACTGGGAAGTAGATAGCACAGGTATCTACTTGTTTGGCTGTAAGGGCCTAGACTAAACAAAAGGTACTTTCTAAAAATCAGGTTAGCTAATTGTTATTTGTTTTCTTTCATCCTATAGGCTAGATGCTTTAACTATGGAGCAGGTCCCCATTTTTCTAGTCCCTGTATAAATTGTAGAACAAAAAGATGGTGCCTGCCTCAAACACTTTACAATCTAAGACCAGAGATAAAGATCACAAATGGCTACAGACCGGTCCTGGAGTGTGAGGAAACACAGATAGTATTGATCTCCTTGTAGGCAGTGGTCTCAGCACACTAGGGCTATGTCTACACTCGCGGCTTCTTGCGCGAGTAATATGCAAATGAGGTTAAGCGTGGAATATCGCCGAGCCTCATTTGCATACCTAATGAGCCACCATTTTTTTCAGAAGAGGCTCTTGCGCAAGAAGGAGCGTCTACACTGCCCCTTCTTGCGCAAGAAAAACCCTCTTGCGCAATGCCGTTCTTCCTGAAAAGTAATAGGTGTAACGGCATTGCGCAAATGAGGCTCGGCGATATTCTACGCTTAGCCTCATTTGCATATTACTCGCGCAAGAAGCCGCGAGTGTAGACATAGCCTAGGGGTATGTCTAGACTACATGCCTCTGCTGACAGAGGCATGTAAACTAAGCTACCCGACATAGTCAAAGAAAACCGTGATTTAAATATCCCCAGCTTCATTAAAATAAACACGGCCACCGCGCTGTGCCGGCTCAGGTGATCGTCGGCACAGTGCGCGAGTCAAGACGCGGATTGGTCGACAGGGGAAGCCTTTGTCGACCGCTCCTGTAAACCTCGTTTCACGAGGCATAAGGGAGCGGTCGACAAAGGCTTCCCCTGTCGACCGATTCGCGTCGTGACTCACACGCTGTGCCAACGATCAGCTGAGCCGGCACAGCGCGGCGGCCGTGTTTATTTTAATGAAGCTGGGGATATTTAAATCCCGGCTTCTTTGACTATGTCGGTAAGTCGGCAGAGGCATGTAGTCTAGACATACCCTAGCAGTCATAACCATTGTCAAGTTGCTGTTATCAAAACAGCAAAGGAGAGTTTTAAGGAGGCATGTGAAGGAGGATAATTGGACAGTTTTGGGGAAGCACTTCCCAAAGTGAGAGTGAGTGAGTAAGGACAAATGATAAATATGGCATGGCGAGGCTGTGAGAGGCTTTCAAAGTGAAGACAAGTAGTTTGATGTGATTAGAGAAGGGGGAGCTGATGGAGAGAGGTGACTAGGGATGTTAAATAGCCATTTAAATGATTAACCTATAAGCCTGGGTTTATTGACAATCCAAATGAGTATACACTCTCCTCCCCCTTGCTGTCTCTGTATCTGAGGCAGCAAGGGAAGGGTGTGGGGAGAGGGAAAGGGAGAGAGGCAGGAGTCAGTGCCCATGGGGAGCTGACTTTTAAGCCGGCTCTCCACGTGCGCCACAGAGGCAGTGGGGGCAGGGAAGGTGGAAGCCGGTGCTCGGGGGGGGGGGGGGCGCATCTTAAGAGGCAGCAGCACAGTGGGAAGGGGACAGGCAGGATGCTGGAGCAGCTTCTGTCCGCAGGGAACTCAGCCCCCTTGCAGACTGGCTCCCACTTGCCACCCCACACTGCTGCCCCCATATTAGAGGCAGCAATGCAGGGTGGCAGGGGGCTGCCCAGGAATGGGGCCAGGAATGCACTGGCACCATCCCCATCCCCGGGGACCACTTAATTGTGTAATTGCTAAGATTTGATGTGGTTACACAATTATTAAATTAAAACGATAGCTAATATCCCAGAGGTGAAATGGTCAAAGTGATGGCTTAGTGGTGCTCAAGTTTTCCAGACTGTTGTACCCCTTTCAGGAGACTTGACTTGTCTTGCACTGCCCTGCAATGTAAAACTACTTGTTTACAAAATTGGACATAAAAATACCTTAGGGCATGTCTGCACTGTGCTACCCCATGTCTTAACAAGCCACCTTTTATTTAAAAATATTTTTCGAAATAACGTGTGCACTATTTCAGCCTCCTTCTAAACCTCATTCCACGAAGGTTAAGGAATGTCTCGAAATAGTGTGGTGTTTCGAAAATTGGCGCTGTGTAGACTCGCCAAATTTCAAAATAAGCTATTTCGAAATAGAATTGAAATAAGATACTCAATTTGCGTAGCGCAAATTACGTGTCTTATTTGGAGTTTAGGGAGCTGTGTAGACGCACCCTTAGTGTCACAACACACTATTGATGAAAAATTGCTTTCTCATTTTTACTATATAATTATAAAAGAAATCACTTGGAATAAACATAAAATCTTCAGTGTATGGTACATGCAGCAGTAAAAACAAGTTATTGTCTGTATGAAATTTTAGTTTGTACTGGCTTTGCTATGCTTTTTACTAAAACTGTGCAAATGTTGAGATTAGTTGATAGATTACCTGGAAAACTTCTACAAGGGTATATGTACCCCTGATTGAGAATCACTGGCTTACGAAGGTGATCAGCTGCTTTCTGAATAAATATGAGCCAAACAAGACTGCACTTGTCAAGGCCAGAGGAAAAAATGTGGCAATAATCGAGATGCAACATGATGAGAATGAGCAATTTAGCTGTGTGGATTGATAGGAAAGATCATATCTAAGATGTTGGGTGGAAAGAGTTAGCAAGGCTTAGCCTGGATATGAGGATCATAGTGAACTCTGAATTGAAAGTGTCAGAAGGGTAGCCAAGTTAGTCTGTAACTGGAAAAACTTAAAAAACAACGAATAGTCTAGCAGCACCTTAAAGACTAACAAAACTTGTAGATGGTATCATGAGCTTTCGTGGGCACAACCCACTTTTTCAGACCACTTCTGAAGAAGTGGGTTGTGCCCACGAAAGCTCATGATACCATCTACATGTTTTGTTAGCGTAGCAGCACCTTAAAGGCTATTAGTTTGTTTTTCCGAGTTGAAAGTCATGTCCTGGTTAGAGGCCTTCATGCTAGACAGGTTAATGATGTTGCCTACAGTGATTCGGGGGTGTAATAGAAAGAGCTTAGTATGTGTAAGAGGAGGAGGAGATTAATCCAGTTAAGTAGGAAAGAAAGAGGTCCAGGTGATATTTTCACAAGTTTTAACAGAACACTTGGTAATACTGTAATGTACCATAAAAGTTAAGTAGCTTGCCCTCTAGCTAATTATTCACTACTCCTTCACCGGAAAGTATTTTGTCAGCATTTTACCTTTTCTTTTCCCTGCTGTTTGGACCTGCTCCTGCAAGGTGATGAATGCCTTAAATTTCTGTTGACGCCATTGAGCATTTAGGGTATGAGACATTTAGTATTTGCGTCATTGGGACCATAATTAATTGGCACACTATCTCACCAAATGTAAACTTCCTATTTTGTGGTACTTGGATGAGAAACAACTGATGCTTCTGTGTGACAGGGTTGAATTACAGAAGTCCCCTTGGGGTTATCCCTTTGTGTGCTCTGATCATGCCACTGACACCTGCCTTTCTGCTTTCTGGGGCTTCTCACCACACTGTCCTGCTGTGCCAGATCCTCTGGTCTTCCGCAGCCAAAGCACAGACTTGGGGTTACTGCCCTCCTGCAGAGCAACACAGACACTGAACATGTTCAGATCTGGGAGGGCTCGGCTATAGGGGCTTAGCATCCAGAAAACCAACCCCCCAAAAGGGACTGAACCCCCAAACAAATCCATCTTACTCTGTGTAAAAGCTTTACACAGTGAAAGCTCATAAGGACCGCTCACTTCATCAGTGAAAGAGAGATATGCACAGTGGCTGCTTCCCACCCTCCCCCAGAGAACAATTATTTACACTGGGCTTGATGATAAAAGTGGTTTCATTAAATATAAAAGTAGGATTTAAGTGACTGCAAGTGAAAACAGATCAAAGTAACGTTACTTTATTAAAATGAACAAAAAACACTTAGCTAGTTCTAATCCTCTAAGAAACTTGTTGCATGCAAATTCTTACCCTAAACAGCTGTTCTTATCTCTGGTAAAAAACCTGAATCAGAGTTGATCTTTAGTAGGGATGTGAGTGACGAGTCGACTGCCCAATAAGCAAATGTGTATCGGGTAGTCGAGTAGGAACTTGACTAGTCCCTCCCCTCACCCCCACTTGCTGCCTCTATCAGAGAGAGGCAGTAAGGGGGGGGAAGCATGAGCTGGTGCTGGGGGGAGCCAGCTCAAAAGCTGA
Source organism: Rafetus swinhoei (assembly GCA_019425775.1). Classification (NCBI taxonomy): domain Eukaryota; kingdom Metazoa; phylum Chordata; order Testudines; family Trionychidae; genus Rafetus; species Rafetus swinhoei. The sequence goes on from CM033449.1 coordinate 49,023,447, forward strand.
TTTCCCCCCCCCAGGATCGTATCCGTTGGGGCAGAGGAGGCAGAGGGCAGAGAGGAGACGGCGTGAGTGGGGATTCAAACAGTCCTACTTGTGTTGGTCTGACTGCTGCTCCTCCCTCTTTGAAATGTACAAGAGTCGCCTGCGGCTCTTGTACATTTCAAAGGAAGAGGCACGGGGGGAACCTGTGCCAGTGGGGACTATTTCGGTCCTAGCTGGCACGGGTTACCGCTACCTCTCTCCCTTTGAAATATACAAGAGCCACGGGTGGCTTTTGTACATTTCAAAGGGAGAGGTGCAGCGGGATAGTGAGCACCCCTCTTATCAACAAGTCGATGGAATTTCCATCGACTACTTGATTAGCTGATTAATCAAAATTTAACATCCCTGATCTTTACTCTGGCCCCATTCTACAGCTTCTTCAAAGTTCTTTGTAATCTCTTAGGGTAGGCCAGGTAGTTTCAAAGGCAAGCTGAAGATAAAGGACTGATGGTTTCCCATTGCTTAAATACGCTTTTTGTCAGCTTTTTGTCAAACTGTTTCTGATGAATTCAGAAAATTGCTTGGTGTAGAACAGGACATCATTAAGCCCAGGTCCTGAATTCCTTATGCCGCACAGTAGCTTCCTGGGTTCAACAGACATATGGGGTGGTCAGCAAATGGGCAACACAACAAATTAAGTCCTACTGTCGCAGGGTGGTCCTTCCTTCTCCCGCTCCGGGGCTAGGGTCCCAGACCCCTGGGCTGTCTGAGTCCATGATACACCCCGCGTGACTGGTAAAAACTCTGGTAGTTAAACCCCTCGCCTCGGGGATGGATAGCCTAATGTCCAGAACCAATGTGGGGCCCTTTAAAGCTGGGCTGTATGGCCCAATGGCCAGGGTCAGTAATCAAAACCAATTGCCGGTCCTTTAAGGGAGGGCTGGAAGGTCCAATGAGTAAAGTCAGTACGGGGATCTGGTCCCATCCTACTCCACCGGGTCCTGGCCCTGTGAGCAGCAGAATGGTCCACCACTCCCTTGGCGGGGAATCCGACTGAAACACGCTGAAGATCTCTGGGTGGAAGAGGCACTTCTGCACACTCCCTCGGCCGCTTTCTACCTGATCTGATGGGCTGATGTCCCACGTGGTAGCTGGGTCCTCTGACTCCTCAGGGGCCATGCTTCCCTGGAGATCAGCGGGGGTTACATCCCAACCGGTGTCGGGGCCTCCTCTGCTCTCGTCTCGGGAGGCTGGCTGCTGCTGCTCAGGAGCTACAACCTGAGGTCCTTCTCCTCCGACAGCCAGCTCAGGCTGAGCCTCTCCCCAGGCTTTTATACCTGGGCTACAGTCTGAGCATGCCCGGCAGGGTTGCGGGGACAGGGCTCCTTCAGCTAGAGTAACCTGGCTAAACCCTTCTAGTTCAGTGCAGGGCGGGTGCATCCCATCATATCACATTAAGAAGAATTTAGGAATGAAAGACTAACTCAGCCTAATATTAGGCGTTCCATTATTGTGAATACCTAGAACATGCCTGTTTTTAGGCCCATACATGGGGGGGTGCAAAGGGTGTGAACGCCCCACGGTCCTCATGGTTCACCATGGGGCCAATTCCAGCCCGTCTGGGAAAGGCAGACATGGCGTGCTGCCCCAGCCTTCCTCCCCCATGCTCTGGCTGGCTGGGGGAAAGCACAGGTAGTGTGCTGCCACCCTCCCTCCCCCGTGCTCTGGCCAGCCAGGGGAAGCCTGGGGTTGATTCCCCCCCCTTTCTCCCCAAGGAGAGAGGCTGGGGGTGAGGCCTTTGGTTCAGGGCAGCTACCAGCCCCTTCCACAGATTGTACCATGCCCACAGAAACAGAAGTTTCAATAGGTTAACAAATCCTAGCCATGTAAAACTCAGAGACAATACAATAATTTGTACAAGTTAGCTTTTCTTTAAAGAAGCTTTATACAGTGAAATAAATACTGCATCTCTCTCTTTAGCAGTGTTCTGTGCTACCAAGGGAATATCTTTACACTAGTTGTTTCTAGTGATTTTTATTAAATTGAAAGCTCTGGTTATACCTATTTAATAATCCAGGCGTATCCAAAAAAGTAGTAAAAAATGGAACAGATATGCTGGGGGTATTTTTGCAGGCGAATATACTTTGTTGAATAAATGATAACCAAATATCTAAGTATCTGTTTGTCCTGTGTTTTGTGGGTGTGTAATTGGTGCATTAATTCCCCCTCCTTGCTGCCTCAATATCAGAGGCATTAAGGGGAAGGGAAGCAGGAACCGGTGCTGGGGGGAGCCAGTTTAAAAGCCAGTTTCCCCCCAGCCCTATCACTGCAGTGTGCGTGCTCCCCACCCCCATCAGAGGCAGCAGCATGGAGGCTGCTGCAGAATAGCTTCTGCCCATGGGGGCCCAGGCTTGCCACAGGCAGAGAATGTTCCACATCCTGCGGAGCAGCTTCTGTCCGTGGGAAGCCTGGGCCCGCAGTGAGCAGAGGCTGCTGCTGCAGCAGTCTCTGTCTGCTGGGACCCCCCACAGAAGGGGCTGCTGCTGTAAAGCAGCCCCTGCCTGCATTGGCCCAGGCTTGCTGCCGCAGAGGTTGCATCATGGCAGCCTCCCCCGCTCCCTCCTTCCTCAGCAGCCTCTGTCTGTGGGGAGCTTGGACCCCTATGAACAGGGGCTGCTGCCACCCCATGTTGCTGCCCTGTCCCCTGTGTCAGAGGCAGCAACACAGGGCAGCAGGCAGCCAGTCTGTGCAGGAAGCTGGTTTTTAAACTGTCTCTCTTTGCGGACCGGCTCTCGCCTTACACCCTGTGCTGCAGCCTATGATACAGAGGCAGCAGCATAGGGTGGCAAGAGACTCCCTGGGAGTAGGGCTGGACTGCACTGTGATAGTCAGTGCGCTAAACAGACTAATGGCAGGAATTTTTTTTTACACCTCTCATGATCTTTTAAAAAAGATTATTGTGATTTATGTTTCTTGAGCTTTTGTGAAAAATGAGCTCAAAAGTCTTCCTACTCAATCAGTTTGAATTCTGCAGCTCTTTTGCTGCACTGAATGTATATTAGAAGATTGATTGTAATCTTTATGCTCACTTTCTGCAAATAATGAAAAGACAGGAATGTATGCGAAACTGGTAAAAATATACAAATCCTGTCTTGGATCACAGAAAATGCAGTAGGTTATGGTTTCTTTGTACTTGAACCTAATGTGAGAGCCAGAAATGAAAACTACATTTTGTGGATTTCCTCTCCTCCCTTTCACATACTGGGAGGAGATATCAGATACATATTGAGATATCAGTTTGCTGTAGAAAAACAGGCTATCCACAGCTATCAGCAGCTTCACTGTTGATGTAGAAAACAAACTATTATACTGGCAGTCTTATGCAAGAAGAAACTACAGAAGACATCTGAACACTGTCTTGAGTTTTGATGAGTAGCAGTTGCAGATTGAATCTGGATTTCCATTGTTGAATACAGTGACCTTTGCTTTGAAATTAGCATTCTGTTTCCTGGCTTTCACAAGTAATTAGTTAGTGATATACACAATGCCATTGCATGCCATTACATTATAATCAGGATAGATTATGTGAAACAAGAATCGTTCATTAGTATTCATGAAATTCTAACATCTGAATATATACACACTTTGATCTATGTATTTTTTGGTTAGTCTCTAAGGTGCTACAGGACAATTGTTGTTTAAGATTTTTTTAGTTACAGACTAACAGGGCTACCCCTCTGAGACTTTTAACTTTGATCTAGGGTTATTTAATTAAAGGAACATAATGCAGTCTCTCTAAACCTGTTGATTACTAAGTGAAGACTGCCATTAACATTTCTTTGAACTAAATTATGACAGGCAACCTGCTAGACAGCATCACACAGGGGATCATATATTTTCCACCAGTCTTTTATGTCAGTAGCTGATGGATATTGATTGAGGTGGAGGTTGTGATTTGTATTTATGGAATAATTATTTTAAACAACCCTTAAATTAAAACAAACTAAAACTGGATTATATCTCTTCCTAGTCTCTGCAAGGTAGAACTAAATCTAAATAAATAGCCCTTCAATACAAATTATTACGCTATTCAATTAGAGGTTCCTACCTCACATAAACTATATAGTTTCTTTCACTTCAAAACCAAAATTGGGTAGTAACTCAATTCTCATTGTAAGGTTAATAAACCAAGTTAATCTTATTTAAAGGCCTTTGCAATAACCATTATGAACAGCTGTTTGGTTTTTCCTTGGTAATTTTTTGTTTTCTATTTTTGAGCTAAAGCTTCTGCACACTTACTGTGTAACTTTCTGGACTTTACAGTTTTGCTAGATAGAAGACCTGGCGTGGATCACAAACCATTTCAGACAATATGGCAGACCCCATCCGATGGGCCAGATATCGCTGGCGGCGTCTGGTATCTGCAGAAGGCAGGGATGGAAGCAGCAGCAGCAGCTCCTCGTGTGACAAGTGTTATAATTCGTCCAAAATGCCTGGCAGACATAGGATCGTTATACCATGTCTGGGACACTTTAAAGAAGAGTATGAGAAGGTGTCAAAATTATATATGAACAACAGAATACGTACTACTAAATACACTTTATTCAACTTTATACCACGAAATTTATTTGAACAGTTTCACAGGTAAAAGATTCTTCTGTGTAATAGTAGAAATTATTCCAATCTGAGGACTTGTGTTTCTTTGTTTTGAAATTCACATGCCAACATGGACAAATTTGTTTTTATAAACTGCTCTTCTCTCCTGAATTTAGAGATCAGTTCTGATAACAACTTTGTAACAAGACTCCTCTTGAGTTGTAGTTTTGGGATAATAAATTTCTCCTCATTTGGTGGTGTGTTCTTCTGTTCACTATTTAGGATCAGTTGGATGTTCCTTTCTCTTGGATGACTGACACAGAGTAGCATATAATAGGGATTCTTCCTTCTCCCCACCATGTTTGGCAGCTGTTGAGGTGGAAAAGAAGAAGGTTGCCCTTACTTTTCTTCAGCCATTTTGACTGGCAGCTGGCTTAAAAGAGTATTAGGGGGAGAGGGCTCTTTTGGGAAGCAACATAATGGCCTGGGGGGGGGGAGGAGGAGGTGTCCAAAAAATGGGTTTTGTGAAACCAACAAGGACACTGTCACAAGTCTTTGAATTGGAGAGATACTTGGTCCACAGTAGCCTTGGTGGAAGAGATATGTAGAACATCTCTCAGGTCCACAGTCCCTCCTTAAGAGCTGGTACTCTAGTAATGTTTGTGTCAGTGGATAGTCTATAACCACAAAGCCTTGACAGCTGTAGTTCAGCCAAAGCAAATCTCTAGATTAGGAGATTGCAGTTCTATCAGTGGCAAATTTGTTTAAATGAAGGGCATCGATGTACCTGTTCAATTGTCTAATCATGAATGGAAACGATCATCCCAGCAGTTCTTTTGGTTGGAGCATGGAAACAGGGCTTCTTTTAGTCTTAATTTTGTGGGGCATGGATGAGTTATTAATAAGCAATGAGAGACATGGCAGAGAGGCTGTCTCAACACAAGAAAGGGAAAGAGAACAAGGAAAAAGTAACTAAAGCATCCAAGGGATACAAATTCATGAACTGAAAATGTTGAAAGCCAGCTTCAAGTAAGAATTCCTGAGAAGTTCTGTCTTTGAACTAGAGAAAAACTTAAAAAACAATGAATAATCTAGCAGCACCCAAGACTAACAAAACATGTAGATGGTATCATGAGCTTTCGTGGGTACAGCCCACTTCTTCAGATGAACGGAGTATTAAAAGTCCAGTTCCAAAATAAATAGGGGATGGGGGGGGGAGGGGAGGGAGAAGAAGGGAAAAAATAGTGAATTAGAGCAGTGTTTCTTAACTTTTTTTTAAAAAGTACCCCTTTTTCAAAATTTATATATCATAGAACCATAGAGCTGGAAGAGACCTCAGAAGGTCATCAAGTCCAGCCCCCCTGCTCTAGGCAGGACCAATCCCAACTAAATCAACCCAGCCAGGGCTTGGTCAAGCCGAGACTTAAACACCTCTAGGGATGGAGACTCCACTACTTCCCTAGGTAACCCATTCCAGTGCTTCACTACCTTCCTAGTGAAATAGTTTTTCCTAATATCCAACCTGGACCTCTCCCACCACAACTTGAGACCATTGTTCCTTGTTCTGCCATCTGTCACTACTGAGAACAGCCTCTCTCCATCCTCTTTGGAACCTCCCTTCAGGAAGTTGAAGGCTGCTATCAAATCCCCCATCACTCTTCGCTTCTGCAGACTCAACAGACCCAACTCCCTCAGCCTCTCCTCATAAGTCATATGCTCCAGCCCCCTAATCATTTTGGTTGCCCTCCGCTGGACCCTCTCCAATGCGTCCACATCCTTTTTGTAGTGGGGCCCCAGAACTGGACACAATACTCCAGATGTGGCCTCACCAAAGCCGAATAAACGGGAATAATGACATCTCTGGATCTGCTGGCAATGCTCCTCTTAATGCAACCTAATATGCCATTAGCCTTCTTGGCTACAAGGGCACACTGTTGACTCATATCCAGCTTCTCATCCACTGTAACCCCAGGTCCTTTTCTGCAGAACTACTACTTAACTGGTTGGTCCCCAGCTTGTAACTATGCTTGGGATTCTTCCATCCCAAGTGCAGGACTCTGCACTTGTCCTTGTTGAACTTCATCAGATTTCTTGTGGCCCAATCCTCCAATTTGTCTAAGTCACTCTGGACCCTATCTCTGCCCTCAAGCGTATCTACCTCTCCCCTAGCTTAGTGTCATCCGCAAACTTGCTGAGGTGCAATCCATCCCCTCATCCAGGTCATTAATAAAGATATTGAACAAAACCGGTCCTAGAACCGAACCTTGGGGCACTCCGCTAGAACTGACCGCCATCCTGACATCGAGCCGTTGATCACTACCCGCTGGGCCCGGCCTTCTAGCCATCTTTCTATCCATCTTACCGTCCATTTATCCAATCCACATTCCCTTAACTTGCTGGCAAGAATATTGTGGGAGACCGTATCAAAAGCCTTGCTAAAGTCAAGGTATATCACATCCACTGACTTTCCCATGTCCACAGAGCCAGTTACCTCATCATAGAAGCTGATCAGATTGGTCAGGCACGACTTGCCCTTTGTGAATCCATGCTGACTATTCCTAATCACTTTCCTCTCTTCCAAGTGCCTCAAAATGGATTCCTTAAGGATCCCTTCCATGATTTTTCCAGGAACCGAGGTAAGACTGACCGGCCTATAGTTTCCTGGATCGTCCTTCTTCCCTTTTTTGAAGATGGGCACTACATTTGCCTTTTCCAATCATCTGGGATTTCTCCCGATCTCCACGACTTTTCAAAGATAATGGCCAAAGGCTCCTCAATGACATTTGCCAACTCCCTCAGTACCCTCGGATGCATTAAGTCCGGACCCATGGATTTGTGTATGTTTAGCTTTTCTAAATAGTTCCTAACCTGTTCTTTACCCACCACGGGCTGTCCATCTTCATCCCATCTTGCATCACTTAGCGCAGAAGTCCAGGAGCCGACCTTGTCCGTGAATACAGAGGCAAAGAAAGCATTGAGTACTTCAGCTTTCCCACATCATCTGTCACTAGGTTACCTCCTTCATCCAGTAGGGCCGCACACCCTCTCTGATCACCTTCTTCTTGTTAACATGCCTGTAGAAACCTTTCTTGTTATCCTTCACATCCTTAGCCAGTCGCAATTCCATTGGTGCGCCTTCCTGATAACCCCCGGCATTCTCGAGCTATACATTTAAACCCTCCTGGTCATTTGTCCAAGTTTCCACTTTTTGTAAGCTTCCTTTGTGCTTAAGTTCACCAAGGATTTCCCCATAAGTCAATCCGGTCTCCTACCATGTTTGCCTCTCTTGCTACGCATCGGGATGGTTTCTTTCTGTGCCTTCAATAAGGCTTCTTTAAAATACTGCCAGCTGTCCTGACTCCTTTCCCTTCATGTTAGCATCCCAGGGATTCTGCCCATCAGATCTCTGAGGAGTCAAAATCTGCTTTTTGAAGTCCAAGGTGTGTATTTTACTACTCTCTTTTCTTCCTTTGGTCAGGATCCTGAAATCTACCATCTCATGATCACTGCTTCCCAGGTTGTCACCCACCTCCACTTCCCTATTAGTTCCTCCCTGTTTGTGAGCAGAAGGTCAAGCCGCGCACTGCCCCTGGTCGGATCCTTCAGCACTTGCGCGCCAAGAAGTTATCCCCAACATTCTCCAAAACTTCCTGGATTGCCTGTGTACTGCCGTATTGGTTTCCCAACAGATGTCAGGGTGATTAAAGTCCCCACGAGAACCAGGGCCTGCGATCTGGAAGCTTCTCTCAGTTGTCCAAGAAAGCCTCATCTAACTCATCTACCTGATTCGTGGCCTGTAGCAGACACCAACCACAACATCACTGCTGTTGTTTGCTCCTTTAAACTTAACCCATAGACTCTCAACAGGTTTTTCTCCTCTTTATACTGGAGTTCAGAGCAATCATAGTGCTCTCTTACATATAGTGCAACTCCTCCTCCTTTTCTCCCCTGCCTGTTCTTCCTGAACAGTCTATACCCTTCCATGACAGCGCTCCAGTCATGCGAGTCATCCCACCAAGTCTCTGTTATCCCAATTAAATCATATTTCTTGGAGTGGGCCAGGGCCTCCAGTTCTTCCTGTTTGTTGCCCAGGCTTCTCGCATTAGTGTACAAACACCTCAGGTAACCAGTTGATCGCCTATCTTCTCCATTCGAATCAGGGGTCCTCCTTTCTTGCTGCTCCTCTCTGCATTTCTTCCCGGTATCCGACTTTCCCACTCCTCAGGGTTTTGGTCACCGCCCCGACGAACCTAGTTTAAAGCCCTCCTCACTAGGTTTGCAAGCGTGCCCGCGAAGATGCTCCTTCCTCTCTTGGTTAGGTGGATCCCATCTCTTCCTAACAACTCGTGCCCGAACAGAGTCCCATGGTCGAAGAAACCAAAGCCCTCTCTGCGACACCACCTGCGCAACCACGCATTTACGTCCTCAATTCGACGATCCCTGCCCAGTCCTTTCCCTTCAACAGGGATATAGAGATATACATACACCTCCAGTACCTCTAGTTCTCAGACAGAAAAAAAATTGTGTACCATTGCAACACATTTGTTTAAATAACTTAATTGTAGCTGAGTGGGCGATGAAATTTTGGGGTGTAAAAAGTACAAAAATAATAAAGCACTGTGTAAAACTTAAAACAAAAATTCAGTTTTCTTCAAATTTCAGTTGTGTTGATGTCCCTTCCTCCCCAGACTTCTCTTGAGTACCCCTAGGGGTATTCGTACCACTGGTTGAGAAACAGTGAATTAGAGTGTTCAAGTTACAAGAAGCTGATAAAGGAGGTGCAAATTGTTCTTAAGTACCCATTGTTTGGTTGATTAAGTCATTAGGATGTGAAAGGTAGTGTCTTTATTCATACCTTTGTGATGACTCCCAAACTTGTAAATGAAGTTAAATTCCAAGGCTTCCCTATTTATTTTACTTGTGGAATTGGCCTAGCTCATGATACCATCTACATGTTTTGTTAGTCTGTAAGGTGCTGCTGTACTATTCCTTGTTGTTTTTTTAAGTTTTTCCAGTTACAGACTAATTCCACTACCCCCCTAAAGCTTTTGAACTAGAGGTTAATGTGGAAAGCTACACCAAACATGTTTGGTTATGTATGAGGTATGAAAGATATAATGGGTAACTAATCTGTTGGTGTGTACGATATATATACACTGTTGACCTGTTACCTCAAGATGTTTTACATCATGAACATATATCTAAGCATCTTGAATTTTCCTTATTGCCCTCTCTAATACTCTCAAAAAAGGTTATTGTTATAATGGTTAAAATATGCATGATTTGATGACAAAGCAATTAAATGTTTAAAGTGCTTCAACTTTTTCAGTATGCTTTGTTAATGGTAGTTCATGTTTACACCTTTTATCTAAAAGACAGAAATTGCTGGTGATCTGTAATTGTTTTCTAATTAGGGATGTGATTGGATGGGTAACCAGTTACATGGTAAGTTGGTATCCAGAAGCAGCCCCAGTCCCAGTGCGGGGGCCAGGAGTGGGAGCCGGAGGCAGCAGTCCCAGTCCCAATGTGCGGGCTGGAAGTCGGTGGCAGGATCTCTAGCCCCAGTGCGGGGGCTGGAAATGTGAGCCCTATGGGTTAGGGTCCATTCCCTGCCTGGGATCCTACTTAGTTGGATAAACAGTTAAACATTAGGTTAACCTAAAGTTTAACCAATTAACTGATTAACCAGGATTTTATATCTCTACTTCCCACTTGACTGAATCATTTATAATATCGCAGTGGGGTAGCCATGTTAGTCTGTAACTTTAAAAACAACAAGTAGTCCTGTGGCACCTTAGGATTATGAGCTTTTGTGGGTAACACTCAGTGCATCAGACTCATTTTAATCCATGAAAGCTCATGATCATATATATTTCTTAGTTTCTAAGGGTACGTCTACACAGCAGCGTTATTTTGGAATAATTGACATTATTTCGAAATAACAAAATGCATGCCTACACTGCAAGCCATTATTTCAAAATAATGTCGAGATGGAGGACTCCAACTCCTGTAACCCTCACTTCATGAGGAGTAAGGGAAGTCGAAGGAAGAGTGTTCTTCCTTCGACTTCCTGCTGTGTAGACAGCTCCAAAAGACAAATTAAGCTATTTCGACTTTAGCTACACAATTGATGTAGCTGAAGTTGCATATCTTAATTCGACTTTTGCCCTGCTATGTAGACATACCTCCAGTGCCACAGAACTACTTTTATAATATGTTACAACAATAATCTGTACCAAGGAAGGCTGTAAATGAAAGATGTGTTGAAATGCTGGAAGCTGAAGCTATAATTATGTAGTTCTTTAACTGATGCAGAAGTGTTTCATATTTCCTTTTAAGTTAAATTCTAACTGTGTGGGCAATAGTGAGATTAATGATGCTTAGTGCTTCTGTGTTTTGCCGCAATGTTGACCATAGAAAATTTCTATCTGCTGGTGGTTATGGCTCAAAGAATTAATGCTGAAATTGAGATGCTTGCATGGAGATGACCATTAAGGCAATATGCTTGTGTTTCTATATAAGATAATCAATCTTTTTCAGGAAATTTTTATTTTTATTGGTGTGACTGAATAGCTAGATGATGCTGAGAGATGTGGACACGAGACTTAAGCTAACATTTTAATAATTTTGGATATAAAAAGTATGGTGTCTTCTAATATGTTGATCTTTGCTGACAACATGCTAATTTTGTACAAAAATCAAGGGCAGAGCTCTAGGAATGGTTTGAAACTATGTGACTCATGAAAAGGAGTTATTCTAAAACTATGGCTGCATGGTAAGAGCTCAGTTTAGTTTCTTGATATGTAAAACACATGGATGCGCATGTCTCCATTCAGCATTTAGTCTCTTAGGCAACATAACCATAACACACTGTGAATAAATGCTATTTTTAAAGTACATAGAAACTTCAGCTTAATGCAGTTTACTAATGAACCACATCGGTGTCATTCCTGCTTTTTATTCACCCCCAAACTTTGTTCCATTCCTAACTCTTGCATATATTTTTTTTAATTTTCTTTTGTTTCAGAGCTGCCAATTTATATTTCCTATTTTTAGTTGTCCTCAATTGGGTTCCACTGGTGGAAGCCTTCCAGAAAGAAATTACAATGTTACCTCTAGTAGCTGTTCTCACAATTATCGCAGTTAAAGATGGCCTTGAGGATTACTCGAAATACAAACTAGATAAGCAGATAAACAACTTATTAACTAAAGTATATAGCAGGTAAGTAATAAGAATGTATTTCTTTTTTTGTTTGAATTTGTTATTGGTAAATAACGTACAGTGTATATTATTAAAGCGTATATTAAAAAACTAACCATGCATTCTTATTTTGATCTAAAATTGACTTATTTCAGTTATGTTTAAGTTAAACTGAAATAAGTCACTCCTAAATGAGTGAGAATGTCTGTGTGAAGACCCTTATTTCAGATCAAGTACATTAATTAAAATCACCTCTGTAGTTAAGTTGGTGCAACTTTCTCACATAGACAAACCCTTTGGTCCAGGATGCACTATTTTCATTCCTTGACTACTGCCAAAAACTAACCGATTATTGTGAGGCACAATTGAAGGTCTGACAGAAATCTAAGCATTGTTATTTCTGCACAGTCTTGGTGAGAAGCTTTTCAGCCCTCCATTAGGGCTTGCCCATACTGCACATAACTGTCTCTGCTCTTACTTCACAATGAGGAGCATGACGTATCTAAATGCCTTCCAGTAGTGCATTAAGAAATGTGACTGCTATCTATTGCATGTTATCTGTCATCTCCCCTTGTTGCTATGTATTTGTTAAAGAAGGCAGGTAAAAGAAATGCACTTGGAGTGGAGGATGGTGTGGTTTGTGTCCTAGTTCTTGGGTGAGTTAATTCCACAACCTACGACTGGCCCCTGAGTAATTTCTGTCTCCTGCACAGATGAGATTTATGCTTATTCCAGAGCTTCAAACAGTCTTTTAACTATCCTAATTGTCCTTAGTGGTACCCTTTTAATGTTGCCATTTTCTCCTTTCATGCATTAAATATTATGGATATCAGCAAATTAATCTTTGCTCTTTTCCATTTGAAAATTTTACACAATTTGTAACAGTTGTTGGTATCAGAGGCTGCAGCACAGGGCGGCACCTGGCTCCCTGGGAGTGGGACCAGCAGGCGGGAGCCAGTAAGCATGGTGGGTGGATGTAACCATGTAACCGCTGAAATTTTCATTGGTTACATGGTTACTCAGTTACCTGCTTTTTAGCATCCCTACTCCTTGTGATATGCTTATATGTGCAAGTAGGATCCACGCTTATGTACAAAGAGGTTTAGAGGATGTATTTCAGGAAAATTAAAGTTAGTGATAGATATGAATGTTTATGTGGATGAATTAAATATCTTTAAGGTACATTTTTAAAGAGAATTTGATTTTATGTGTAAATGTCCCCATGTATGTGGCACAGACATACATTAAAGTGCATTAGCACTAAAGTTCCTAATAAACAAAATGAGAACCAATTGTTAAATGTACAGATTGTGTAAGCATGAGATTATGTAGACATTGATAGAGCTGCTAACATGAATGGGTCCTCTAGAGCAAGTGTTTTCAAACTTCATTACACCACGACCCCCTTTTGACATAAAAAATTACTACACCGACCCCAGCAGCTAGGACCAAAATTTGAACCCATCTGAGGCCCCCTGCTTTGGCGGGGGAGGGGAGGAGGCAAGCGAGGAAGAGGCGCAAAGCCAAGGCCCAAAGGCTTCAGCCCCAGGTGGGAGGCCTGTAACCTAAGCCTTACCACCCAGCTTCAGCTTTGGCCTCAGGCTCCAGGAAGTCTAAGTCATAAGAACATAAAAACAGCCAGAGCAAAGGTCCATCTAGCCCAGTATCCTGTCTTCTGACAGTGGCCAATGCCAGGTGCCCCAGAGGGAGTGAACAGAACAGGGAATCTTCAAGCAATCCCTCTCCCATTACTCATTCTCAGCCTCTGACAGAGGCTAGGTACACCATCCCTACCCATCCCGGCTAATAGCCATTGATGGACCTAACCTCCATGAATGTATCTAGTTATTTTTTGAAACTTGTTAAAGGCCTGATCTTCACAACTTCCTCTGGCAAGGAGTTCCACAGGCCAGCCAGGAGCCGTGTGAAGGAAATCTTTCTTTTGTTTGTTTTAAACCTGCTAAGTCAGCCCTGGTGACCCCATTTTAATGGGGCCCTGAACCACAGTTTGAGAGCCGCTACTCTAGTTTGAGAAGGCTTGAACGCTCAAAGCCCGAGTGCCATGAGATGATAGCACGTGGTGCAAGCATCTGTAGAATGTGGTTGGCGAGTCATATTCCAGATCTTCTGTGTCATTTCAAGACATCATTATCACAGTATTGGGAAATAAGCAACACATAAAGGTGGTATTTGAATTTGAACTTCTGGAATGTTTTCTGATGTACATTAATGTAGGTTTAATTATCTTCTATATCCATACCACAGTATTGATTTTTTTTTTATGACTACTTGGAAAACCAGTGATAATGACCTTGAAAAGGAGGCAGGCATGTGACGTGCACCAGTTTAGCTTTTATTGCTTTCCACACTTGGTTCTGTTGCACTTTGAAGGATGTGAAGACACCTGTGCTTAATTAGGGAAATATGTCAGTTCACCACTTAATTAAGTTTCCTTCATGGCTTCTCCTTTTTTAGGCTTGCACTTTTAAGGAGATGCTGTTAGATAGTTCAGGCACCAACATTTTTAGTTACAAAACCTAATGTAAGAAATATTTTTCTGATATTTTCTTTTTTATTAAATTTAGTTGGTTTTTATTTGCCTGCAGTATTTTACTCCGCTAACCGTTTGCTTAATGCTAGTACATTGATCTGCCAGTCTGTATAAAAACAGTGTACTGGCTGGTCTCCTAAGCTCCAAGTTAAATGGTTATAATACCTGGCACCAGAAATGCCTTTTGTCCATTCACCTTAGGACACAGAGGTGTCCCTATCAGATGATTTGATTACTTGGAGCAATCGTTATATTCCCTCTACTTACACTGGTGCTCTCCACACTGGTGTCCATAATCCATCAGATGCTCTTGCTTACTTCTCACCCAAAATCCTATTCCTGTTGCATCAAAATAATGTTCACATTAACCAGCGGAGATCACATAAAAGGAGGATTATGGCTTCAGGTAAGCTCTGAACAGCATAAGTAGATGGAAAGTCAAAGAATTAAGCATGAAAAAACAACATTTTTAAGGGCTTTTGTAATAAAAGGTTCAATCCTGCAAGGTTCTGAGAGTTGTACTCTTATTGACCTGGCTTGTAGTTGCTGATCTCTGTACCTTACTACATTGAGCTCAGAGAGAATAATTAGCTATTAAAAATACATAAAAACAAATGTTTTAAGTAGAATTATGTTCTCAATAGTCAATATAATGTGTCAGATGAATGTTTTAGATTTTGTGTACTTGACTAGCCAATTAAGTGACAAAAATGTGAGTTCTGGAGTCACCATCAGGAGTAAAGGGGGATGGGAGAGTTGCAGATTTGACACTCTTGTTTACATAGTTTGAAAGTATAATTCACATAGTGAAAGAATTTTATAACACTACTTCCTCTATGGGAATAGAAATCATTGGATCAAAATCTGTGCTGAGTTTTATTGAAGTCAGCGTCGCAGAATGTTTTTTATTCTCACAGGGAAATGTGGTTCCCATTCAGCAATTGATTGTGTTATGGGTACACTCATCCTCAATTGGTAAACTGTCACACCAATACTTTGGGTTTACTGATTTAAACTATTTTATAGTCAAAACAATAATATTTTATAGTTAGTTTGTTCCTTTGAGCTTGCCTCCCCATGGGTAGATGTGGCTTCTCTCAGGGCAGATTATAAAATTACAATATAGCTTACATAAGTGTGGAGTATTATTTTAATTTAGATTTTTATATATATTTCAGGAAAGAGAAGAAATACATAGAGCAGTGCTGGAAAAATGTTAATGTCGGGGACTTCATTCGACTTTCATGTAATGAGATAATTCCTGCTGATATGGTATTGTTATACTCTACTGATCCAGATGGGATATGTCACATTGAAACAGCCAGCCTTGATGGAGAGACCAATCTGAAGCAGAGGCAGGTGGTGAGAGGATATATGGAGCAGGTGACTATCATGTATTTTTGATTATTTTCAAGAAAATTCATCTAACTGGTGGCTTACACCTGCATTAGAACCAAAATAACAAAATCAGTTTTAATTCACGTCTTTGATTATTTCACTGCAAATCTGTATGTGGTCTCTAATTTCAGATGGAGTGTCTTATTTAAAATCAGTGTAAGTCAGTAAAAAATACTTCTTCAGGTACAGTGTGGATTCCACTTCAGGTTTGCCTATGCACCTTATGCACATGAGACGGGAGTCTTTTGAATAGCAGTGTCTTCTTAGGGCTGCATGTGTTCACTGTGCTTCTTTGTGTTCTTGTGCAAGGACATAAAGGGTAGAGTGGCCTCCCTCTGTTCTCTCTTGCTACCTGTGGTAGGTAGCAAGATGTAATCTGGCAAGTGTCTGCCTGACCTGCTGGTTCTTGGATTTGGCTAATTCCTTCAAACTTTTCATAAAACCTTCTGAACCCATCTCATTTTCTAACATACAACAGCTATGAATAATATTAGCACACCTGGACTGAATATTGATGGTCACCCCTCCCTTGTAGATATCCCCTTGTACATCCTTCTGCCTACAGATTCCTTTAGGGCTTTTCAACATGGTGGCTACAATCCCTTTCCTCACTGTGGTGGGCTAGTTGCTTTGAAAGATTTTACAGGACTGTCAGGAGATGCTGCCAAGCCAGTCCAAAGAGCACGACCTTTGGAAGCTGCATTGTCTTATTCCACGAGGTTTAGTTTATCATGCCATCGGACAGATGGGCACTAGAGATTAGGGATGTAAAATATGTTTAATCAGCTAACTGTTATGTTTAACCGGTTAACAGTTTAAATAGGCGTGGTGGGGGACCCGCCCACCCCATCTCTCCCGCCATGGGTGAGTGCTGCTAAGACGGGGCTGGAGTGCCCATAGCATAGCATGGCATGGCATGCCCAGTCCTCTACCACAGCCAGGGGCTGCTCCTGCCCAGCCAGGCCTGCTGGTTGACTATCACCAGTAGGCATCACCCAGTAAGGGTGATGATTAACAGTTAACCATTCACATCCCTACGAGAGAGTGTTTCCCATTGGTACTTCATCCAGTTCTGTTCTCTATCTGCTGTCCACTGCCCTTCCAGTCCCTCTTAAAGGACCCTTCTCACAAAAGCTTTTTATAGGTGAGAGTGGTCTTGTTGGTTGTTGCGTAGAGGGGAGATGTCACTGCAATTCAGGGGGTATTTCGTTATCCCGAAGAAGAATGAGAGAGGAAGAAGGGGAGGGTTGTCTTACCCTAGACCTGAGGAGACTCAACAAATGAATGTTTAGGATGGCAATATTTGCCTCACTTATTCAGTCCATCTAAGCTTAGGACTGGTTCATGATTATATACTTCCATCTATCTGCCCATCAAGCCCATAGGAAGTATCTAAGATTTACAGTGGGGCTCAACTGTTATCAATAGAGGGTTCTCTTCTTTAGACTCTCCATAGCACCAAGAATATTCACTAAATGCCTGGTAGTTGTGTAGTGCATTTAGTGAATTCACCTGTGTTTCTAACTGGACAACTGGCTGATCAGATGGAAGTTCTTACAGCCCTGTAGCACATCCACTTCCTGTTCTCCACAGTAGGACTCCTTGTGAACTTAAAAAATTGTCATGAATTCCAGTGAGGGCAACTGAGTTCATAGGAGCTATGATTGACTCTTGGGCGGTATGAGGTTACTTCAGTCTTTGGCAGGGGAGTGAAGACTAAACCCCAGAACAATGGTGCATACATGTCTGAATGACACTGCTAGCCAAGTTTCACTAGCAGCCCTTACAATTATGGCTGAGGTCAGTGTATTCACCATCCAAGCATCATGTGATCAAAAATCATGGTCCTCCCCAAGGTGTCTCAGAACTGTTTGGTGTCTGTGTATAAAAGGGGTGCCAGTCTACCCTCTCCTCAATCATGACAATTTGCCACCTGCAGTGGCTTTGGACTGCTTCAGAATCATGCTTGTATTCTTGATCTGCAAAGCAGAAATGAGGAACAAAGTGCCAACTTGTGTAAAATATGCACCCTGGTTCAAACATTACATGCATGATATGGCTGCTAGGTTTGATGCCAAGTTTGGGGGAGCATCTCCTTTTCTGTTATTTCAATTTCTGTTGGACTGATGTGGCACATTTTGCTCATTCCCATCAAGCTGTGGGGACACTGCTTGCCAGTTGCCTATAGCAAGAGTGACACAGGCACATACTCAATGAAGGAGTGGTTACTTATGCTACACTTCCTATGGCTCTTTGAGATGCTGCAGTCATTGTGGGACTCAAGACTCCTCTCCACGTCTTGGAGTACTCAACAACAGAGGCTTTAATTACAAGGAAACTGAGTGGAGATCGTGGCCATGCCTCCCTTTATTCCCTTGTATGGAACTACAAGGATACACAGGGCATGTGCATGGCTGTAGCTGACATTGCTATTCAAAAGTACCGGATCTTGTGTGCCTGAGACACATGCCCACACACCTCGAGTGGGATCCACATTAACTACAACATCTAAAGAACCACAGTTACTGTAGGGCAAGTAACAGTTCTATTTAAATTAACTCAAAATAGGACATACTTAACCTGCAGTAACAGTCTATTCACAGTATCACACCCAAATAACTTAAGATGTAAATTAAAAGGGATATAGTTAATTTGGTTCCAGTCTGTGGGCAGAAAAATTCTGATTTTGCACTGCCTTACTCTGTGGAATAATTTACTCCTGTGCAATGTGGGTGTCAGATCCTACTTTGGATCACAACTGCTTAGCACTCATCAGAACATAAAAGGTGCCAAAATGGATGAGATCAATGGTCCATCAAGGCTGGATCAATGGTCCATCATTGGCCAGTACCAGAGCTTTAGGAAGAGTGTACAGAACACGGTAATTTTGGAGTGATACACCACAGTCTTCTGTTCTCCGATTCTGGCAGATAAAGGTTTTAGGGTTGCTCTGTCCATGGGGTTGCATCCCTGACCATCTTGGATAATAGCCATTCATAAACCTATCCTCCTGGAACTTACCTAGTTCTTTTGTTTGTGTATTTTAACCCAGTTATAGTTTTGACTGTCCAAACATCCCAGGGCAATTTGTGCATTGTGTGAAATAGTACTTCCTCATATTTGTATTAAACCTGCTGACTATTAATTTCATTGGTGACTCATTTTTTTAATCGTGTGAAATGGTAAATAATACTCTTGTTCATTTTTTCCACATCATTCATGATTTTATAGACCTCTATAATATGACACCCCTTAGTTGTCTCTCTTTTAAACAGAAGAACTCTGATCTTCTCAATAACTCCTTATGTTGTATAAATAAGGAGCAGAGCAGTAGCCAAAGAAGCCTTATGTATTTATTTATATTTATAAAATGACAAGAAGCACTATCAGAGGCTTTAGGAACCTTGGACAACAAATCAATATATCAAAATTAACAGCCAGCTAGCAAAATAGGGCCAAATAAGAAAATGCCAAACTCTGCCTATGGATTTATATCTTAGCCTCAGGATTGGATCCGCCAGATATAGAAAGAAAAGTCTTAGGGAGATAATTCAGGGTTCGTTGAAACATTTAATTATGAAGACACTCAGATGAAACCTACCAGTTGGACTTTGATTAAAAAAAGAACAGCTGACCAACCAAGGAACTTTCTTATAAAGCATTCTATTAAGAAATCCTTCTATTTCAATATCACAGGCCAGATTTGCAAAGATATTGAATCATCATGTATCCCATTAATTTTATTTGCAGTTGTGGTTTCTAAGTACTCTTGCAAATAAGACCTCCTTCACTTTACCATACTGCTTGTCAGCTTTCAGTCTTTCTTAAGAAGGGCACTTGCTCCAGGCAGGTATGCAACGTATGTAGCATTGCTCAGCTGCTCTTGCTTATTCATCACTTGTAGTTCTTTATGGTAATCGTTTTTCTATCACTTAGGCTTTATCTATACTAAAAAGTTTTACTGGAAAGATTTCTATTCTGTCAGCATCGTCTACAGCCTAATTGTGTCTAAAGTATCAGTGGGTCATCTGATATATCTGAGGGCTTTATGTTGGTGAAACAGTCGCTCCATTTATCTCGCAATTGGAATACCTGATTTTGTTCCACATTGCAATACTTGCTTGCGTGAAAAACTTCCAAGTCTGAAACTGCCACTGTGAATTCATAATTTTTGTAAGTGACATCATCTTTATCTAAATTTTATGTTCTTCTCTATAACTATAGGTCTCTGAAATTGATCCAGAGAAGTTTTCAAGTAGAATAGAATGTGAAAGTCCGAACAATGACCTTAGTCGATTCCGGGGCTTTGTGTAAGTAGGCTTGGGGAAATTTCCCATTTGCTGTGGTAATGCTTACTTATTAAAACACCTTTTTTAATTAAATTACATTGCCTGATTATAATTTCACCATTAAATCCTTGTATGTGGTTAAGAAGACACGGAGCTCCACAAATGCTTTCTGTACAAATGCTTTCTTGGGAATGGCAGAAGCTTTTTGTTACATTTTTTGTTACTATGAAATTTTTGAAGTGCTTAGATTATACTGTAATTTACATTGGTGCCTTCTTTATTCAAAATGTCTCCATTGTCTGTTTCTAATAGTTTGTGATGTCTGCAGTAATGCTTTCCCTAATACTCACTTGTTCTGGACTTTAGTCTTGTAAATAGGGAGACAATATTGATTAATGATTAAAAGACCAGAACTGGGAACAAAAAGGTCTAGATTCTATTGCTGGGGTTAGACTACACTACAAAGGTTTTGCCAATTAAAGCCCTCAAGTGGAAACACAGCTTATACCAGCAAATAGAGTTTTGTGTTGGTACACTAAAACCAACTCCTGAAAAGAAGTATACTGTGCTAGCAAAAAACCTCTGTTTTGGTTATAAACAGCATCTGCTTAGAGGAGTGTTGTCAGCCTAGCTAAGTTGGTTAGGAGTATGATTTTGTTTGTTTGTTTGTTTTCCTTTATGCTTCTAACCAACATGTCCTGGCCAGCAAAACTCTGTAGTGTGGACCTAGCCTGTTTCTGCCTCTGGCTTACCATGTGAACCTTGCATAACTTGCCTATCTTCCCTGGGATTCAGTTTTTCCATCTGTAAAATGTCCTTTGTAAAAAGTTTATGACATTGGTGTGAAGAACACTGTTTAAGCTGCAACCTATTTTTTAATGAACACTATTTATGTTTTAATTTTGAAGCTCTCTGGCTCTACATTGCCCTTCTCTGCCCGCTATAGCATGGATAATAAGAATTTATAAATGGGAGAAAGGGGGAAAATTATAAAGACTTAGTTAATCTATGTTCATCTTGAAAACCATAGACTATCTATGTTCTAGTTAACTTGTTTACAACACAGTTAAAACAACATTCAATCTTCTAGTATTGGTGTGTCCTAACTCTGTATTAGCCATGTCCCTGGTCTGTATGACAACCTAGGATAGAACGAGGCTGTAGAATATTTTAGGGGATCCTGCTATTGTATGGCTAGGTCATTTCTGCCCTATAAGGTTGAATCATAGAAGATTAGAGTAGGAAGAGACTTCAGAAGGTCATATAGTGCAGGGAGTTGGATAAAGCAGGACCAACCCCCAACTAAATCATGTTTTAACAAGTATGTACTCTGGTTCCCCATCATGGGTTTGATTACGGTATAGGTTCAGCTGAGACCATAAGTTAACATGGGGAGGAGCTAGGTTTAAGACTCTGCTTTCCATTCTTAGGGCTTGTCTATACTTACCAGAGGATCGATGCTCCAGCGATCAAACTTCCAGGGTGCAATTTAGCGGGTCTAGTAAAGACCCACTAAATCAAATGTTGACCTATTGACCATGGTACTTCTCATGAGGAGTAAGGGAAGCCAACAGGAGAGTTTCTCCCCTCGGCCTCCTGCTGTGGGGCTGCCCCAGAAAATCGATGTAAGGTACGTCAACTTCAGCTACGCAGCTGTCATAGCTGGAATTGAGTATCTTACATCAGTTTTCTCTGTCAGTATAGACCTGGCCTTAGTGTTGATCCTGAGATAGTTGTAGCAATGTTGCCCTTATATAGGATTCCAGCTGATAAACTTTTGGCTTGTAAACCCATGAAGTCTCAGTATAAAACAAGAGAGCAATCATGGTCAGATTTTCAAAAGATATCATTAGGTTTGGTACTGAGTTTTATTGAAAATCTAGGTGTCATAATGGGATTTACTGGGTGAAAATGTGTCCTAGGATGCTTTCTGGGCTTAGTGCTATTGATGCTTTGGGAGGCTC
The DNA here is from genome assembly GCA_019425775.1 of Rafetus swinhoei. NCBI lineage: Eukaryota > Metazoa > Chordata > Testudines > Trionychidae > Rafetus > Rafetus swinhoei. Next base: position 49,045,425 of record CM033449.1, read on the forward strand.
CTTCACACCTGTTAAGTAATAGACTGTGTTTGCAGGGAACATTCAAACAAGGAGCGAGTGGGCCTGAGTAGAGAGAATTTGCTGTTACGAGGATGCACAATCAGAAACACAGAAGCTGTTGTGGGCATTGTGGTGTATGCAGGTTAGTGGAACCAGGGGGTTTGCACTAATGTCATACAAATATGAGTTCTTCAAGATTTTCTTTTAAACTTTTTATTTACCTGCTTTGAGAAACAGTATGGTTCAGGGCACTGCTAAATGGGAAATTGCCATTTTCAGTCCAGAACAGGTGAGCAGCAGCTGGAAGTTTTGCTAATGGCTGTTCAGTGGGCTATATGAAATAAATTGGTTTCTGTTTTGGAGCTCTACACTCTGAGCACAGATTGGTAGTCTCAGTTCAGTTTCATGTGGACAGGTCTCAGCATTCCCACCTCTCCCCCACCACAATTAGCACTGATTATTAATTGCCACAAAATAGAACCCAAATAATGGGATAGGTATGGAGACTGATGTTCCTAGAAGAGATCAAGGCTGTGCTGTTGTCTGTCCTGTGTGTATTCTTGGTCAGAAGACAAGTCTCCAGAACAATTAATCTTGCCCTATTAGCAAGCACTATCATTCATATTTAGAAAATAATAACCCACCTTGAAGTGCAACTTCTTTTCAACTTCTTTGGGGTTAAACAAACCAGAAATTTTCTTCTTAGAACAGAATTAATAGATACATTGTGTTGACAATTAATTGTTTCTCTTAAGTTTAGAACCTCTGTCCAAATACTAATTAAACCATGTATCCAATTTTCTCAGTCTTCAGGGCTGTATCTGAATTTTGATTTAAATATCTGCCAGAGGAGAAAATAAAATGTTTGTGTGTTTCAGGTCATGAAACCAAAGCAATGCTGAATAACAATGGTCCTCGTTATAAACGCAGTAAATTGGAAAAGAGAGCAAACATTGATGTCCTTTGGTGTGTTCTGCTTCTAATTTTAATGTGTTTAATTGGTGCTTTGGGTAAGTAAAGTGTAAATAAGGATCTGCAAAGTAGTACTTTGTTTAGTGTCTCCGCTCTGCCTTTTTGCTGCAAGCTTTTTAGTGCTTTATTTTTGGGGCTGTCAGTCTGGTGGGATATAGGAATAGTTAATAGTCTCACTGTTTGAGGAGTTAAGAATGAAGCTGGAATAACTTGATATTAAATAGCTAAATTTCTCATATACCTAGTAGGGCTAGGCACTGACAGTTGAAGACTGAGGCTTATCAGTGATGTGAAATGTGTCACAATTTTCAGGAAATCTTAAAAGTTGTTTTAATTCCCACAGTTACACTGCCTGTATGGACAAAGGTACTGGTATCCAGAGCATTTCTGGGTGCAATTTAAAGTGGTGTCACAAATAGCTTCCGTCCCAAGCTCCTCAAAAACCTATTCTTCTTCTTGTCTAATACTTCAGCAACTGAGCTGCACACAGTGCTTCAGTTCACAGTCAATTCAGAGGAGGCTGGGGGGAGGATATTCTTAGGTTACATCTACACTACAGCTGGGATCAATGTTCTGAGATTGATACACTGGTGGTGGTTTTAGCGGCTCTAGTTACTCTACCCCAGATGAGAAAAGTAAGGGAAGTCGATGGGAGAGTTTCTCCCATTGTGCATCCCTGCCCCTGTGGTATAGAGCCCACATTAAGGTACTTTGACTCCAGCTATATTATTCACGTAGCTTGAACTGCGTAGATTAAATGGACTTGTAGTGTTGGTGTAGACTCAGTGAAAGGTTTTACCTTGGGAACAAGCTTCCCCAGCTTGTCTTCAGTTGATCTTACTGGTAGTCTGCAAAGCTCATATTTTCTCCGAGTTCTCTGGGGGGGGAAAAAAGGGCTGATGGTATGGTATTGGCTGGAGAGTGTAAGTTTGCATGGGTTTTGAAGGGTTTTATGTTTTGGACATTGGTTAAATTTAGTACTTGTACTCAGCTGCCTGGAAGGGCACATTTTATAATCAAAATGAGCAAGTTTATTAACATTTTACGGAAACCTCTTGACGTAGTACATTGGGGGTACAAGCATATTAGCTGAAAAAGTTTTTAAGGTTGGATTTTTAGAACAGTTTTCTAACAGCCAGTTTTGTAACATAGGCAGGACCTACTTGGTGCCCTCATTGTGCCCATTAATATGCCTGAATGAATCATGGCTCACAGGCTTGGGGTGTTACCCAAATAAGCTACCCGGAGGCCCTTCATTGTTGGGATGTTCCAGAAATAAAAGAAAAATCCTTTGAAGCTTCTGTCAACTGTATCTTTCTAACATTCCCATTGGCTTGTGGACGAGTAATTAAATAAATAACTAAAATGCTATATATATCTATTCTTCATGCAGTCCCATGTGGGGATGTAAGCAACTAGTCGACTATGTGATAAGCAAAAGCTTATCGAATAGTGGACACATTAGTTGACTAGTTGCTTCTCCCTCCCCCGCTGCTTCTTTTGCAGAGACAGCAAAGGGGGGGAAGAGGAGAGGGTCCTGGGGGGAGCTGGATTAAAAGCTGGTTCCCTCCAGCTCTGTGGGATGGGACAGGGGCGCAGTGGCACCGCTTCCTCTTTGAATGTACAGTAGTCCCAGTGGGGGCTGTCATACATTTCAAAGATTGAAACGCGGCGTGGAACCCGGGGCCAGCCCGTTGACCCCAGGCTCCACGCGGCATTTCAATCTTTGACATGTTCAAGAACCCCCACCGGGGATGGAAATCCCATTGGCTATTCGATTAGTTAATTAATCGATATTTAACATCCCTAGTCCCCTGGCGACCTTCATTCATGAATTAGAATAAGCAAAGTGGGAGGAGCATTTTGTTTTGATGGACTCTTTCTCAAGAAAAACCAAAAAGCTAAAGTCTAGTTTGTATCAGGCTTTAAAGCTGTTCCAGTGGCTGTTCAGCTTGGCACTGAACTATTGTCCCATGTATGCATAACTCACTCTTTTTTCATCGTCAATGGTTTTCTCTCTCTCCCCCTTTTTTAAGGTCATGGAATTTGGTTAAGTAGCTATTCGGAGCTGTCTCCTTTTAACACCCCTGAGCCAGATGGAAAATCTACTCCGCCAGTGTTAGCAGGGTTTTATATGTTTTGGACAATGATCATTTTATTACAGGTAACGTCAATCTACTTCAAACATCCTGGGCCAGATTTTGCTCTGATTTTTCCTTTTGACTTCAGTGGAGTTACTTTATTTACACTGGTCTAACTGGAGCAAAATTTGGTTTCATAATCATCACAATATGTAGATGCATGTAATCCATTCATTTTATTTTGTCAGGTCTTGATCCCAATTTCTCTCTATGTTTCAATCGAAGTTGTCAAATTGGGACAAATCTATTTAATTCAGAATGATATCGACTTGTACCATGAGAAAACTGATTCCACTATTCAGTGTCGAGCGCTGAATATTGCTGAAGATCTAGGGCAGATCCAGTACATCTTTTCTGATAAGACCGGAACCCTCACTGAGAACAAAATGGTTTTCCGTAGATGCAGCATTGCAGGACAGGAATACTGCCATGAGGAGAACGGTAAGGAATGAAACACTGGGACAGCATTCATACTTTATTCTTGCAGAAGTTGAAAAGTTAGATGGGTAGGTGCAAGTCAAATTCACTTGGTATATCCAAGCCCAGTAGCATGCAGAGGGGGAATGCAGGCTAACCCTGTTAGCAACAGTGCTTTTTGGCCCTCTGTGTGAACTGTTGAGCACTACCCATACGTTACCTTCTGTGCTGAGAGTCTCTAGAGAAATGGTGGCAGGAAGCTAGTATGCGAAGAGTCTCATTTCTATTCACTGTGCAGGAGAAACAGTTTTTTACTCTGGCTGCATGAACTTCAGTGGAATCCAAACACTGCACTCTGCCTCTCTCCATGAAGTTTTAGAAACTGTCACTGGGAAAGTATGCAGATAATCTTTCCTCTGATTTTTAAAGTAGTGAACCAGGGATAATATCTGCACAGTATTTTAGGGGGCAGTTGCCCAGAAAATATCCTTCCTCATTCCATGTTGTAGGCCTCAATTCCACATGTGGCTATTTAAAGCGCACGAATAGTTCCACTGAAATTGTACGCTTAACTTTAGCTACATATGTATTTTGTTGAATCATGGTGCCTTCACAAGCAAATTCTCCTGGAAACCTAGCAGATAGGTACAGGTTGGACCTCCCTTGTCCGGCACTCTCAGGACCTAAGTTGTCCCAAACAGTGGAGTTTGCCGGACAAAGGGAGGACAAGGCTCCCTATCCTGCTGTAGGCTCTGCTGCTGGGTGGGGCTGCGCTCCCACCACCACGCCAGTCCTGGACAGGGGCCAGTGTTGTATTTAAAAGTGCTGCATGGGATCTTTTCAGGGGCAAAATGCCACATTTATTGGTAATACACACATATAGCAATCAACACTTATCATACGCATATGATGCATCACAAACCCACACCCCATCTTGTTGTAGGTTCCAATTGTTGCTCCCCTAACTGCATTGGCCAGGTGAGTTAGGTGGGGGTGGGGTGGAGCCAGGCTTCTGCCAATCCGGATCAGTGCTTCTATGTTGACAAGACGAAAACCCGGGGTCCCTCTGCAAGATGCCTTAGATGCATGTGTCTTTCCCCTCCTGCAGATCTCCACCAGTTAGTCATCACATGCATATGCATCATCTGTGAGAGTCATCATATGCATATATGCAGTTAGACATCTATGGCACCTTCTTTTGGGTGGTGACTCAGTGCTGCCACATTCCCCTTCAAAGAGGGTGCTTCCAAAAGCAGGCACTTGCTTCTGACTCCCAGGGCGTCCATATGTCCAGTCTTCGTTCAATGAGCCCACTTCACAGGTCCCATTGTTCTTCTCATTGTTCTTGGATCTAGCTTCCACCCCTCTCCAACCTTTGCAAGTGCCCAGAGGTGCTTGTCCTTCATGCCACATCCATTCACACCTCATTCACCCAAACAGGACAATCAACCAAGCAAATGGGAGTAAAAAGTCTACAAGATACAAGATTTCTATGTAAAAAGACTTAATACAAAGTTTCTATGCTCCACATGAAAGCATACAAAGTTTCTGTATAAAAGGACCCAATACAACAAAGCTAAAGACTTATTACAATGCTAAAAGGACTTGATACAAAGTCAAAATAAAAATTTAAATGAGAAAATGATTAATACAGAGATTAATGAGATGTATCTACACTAGGCCTGGCTGGGGCTGTGCCGCCATCCCCATGGCGCCAGTACTGGTTGCATGCTTAGTTGACTCCAGCCCTGGCCGGGACTACATTACCACTGCCAGCCCCGGCCGGGGCTGTGCTCCCCACTGCGCCAGCCCTGGCTGGGGCTGCGCTCCTTGCTGCTAGTCCTGGCCAGGAATGTGCTCTCCACCGCACTGGTCCCACTGGAGCTGGGCTCCCCACCGCCAGCCCAGCCCAGACTGTGCTTCTGAACCTGGCCAGCCAGGGCTCTCTGGTCCAACAGTATTCGTGGTCCTGCTGGATGTTGCCGGAACAGAGAGTCCTGGATTTTAGAGGTTTAGACTATAGTAATTTGATGAACAGCCATTCAGCTAGCAAGGCTTGCACTTGCATTCTAGCACACTCTATTTACAATTACTTTAAACTGGTATGTTACAAATGGGTGGAAATTCTATTAAGTTTCAGAAACCTGTCTACTGAATGGTGAAAATACCATGTCTTGTATATGAGTGACATTCTGTATCTAGCTCTCAGTAGCATATTAATGGCCCCCTGAGAGTCAGGTGTTCTTTTGTTAGTGCCTTTGTGTTTTTTAAAATGCATAAATTAACAATATAGAATGTAACCATAGACAGAGGAAGAAATTATATACATCATAGGCTCTACCACTTAATTTCATAATTGATTAATTTAGCTGTTTGGCTGTTAGATCAAGTATAGAGGGACAGAATGTATTTTAATCACTGTCTGCAGGTACTAATAAATAATCCTGGTCACTGAAGAAATCTGCCATTGTTTTGCCCACAATCAATGAGGATTGAACCAAAGTGAGATCGTGGCACTGCATGAAACTAGTATTATTCTCAATACAGTGTTTACTCTTGCTGTGATTTGATGTAACAGTTCATTATTCAAACTAGATACACCACCTAGTGGTTATATTGATAAAGTGATCAACCTCATTCAACAACATGGAAACACACTGGTTTAGAAACCAGTTTAAAAAATAATTTCTGCATACATTTTTTGGTAGTAGGGCAGTAGCAGATTTCCAAAATATGAAAAAAGTCCATCAGCTTCCAATGTTTAAACAATGTAACAATTTAAATTTAGAAATTATACTGAGTAAAGCTAATGAAATAATAAGTTTTAAGAAATAAACAGATGACCATATATTCCATATTGGTAGTTATTTGTGTTGCAGTGGCACTCTAGAGCAGTGGTCATCAACCAGTAGATCGGGATTTACTGGTAGATCTTGGAGCCTCTGACATGATCCTGACTGGTTTGGCCAAGAGGCTGTCAAGTGCTGGCATGTCAGCTGCCCCTTCCCCCTACTGCTGTGCATCTCCTGCCCTTTGCCTTGGAGCTGCTCCCTCCCTTCCCCGGAGCCTCCTGCTTTCTGTGCAGGGTAGGGAAGGGAGAGGAGGGAGTGCTGATGTCAGGGTGCCCCCCTCCTACCTTGTATTCTATCTCCACAGAATGGATGGGGGCACAACAGGACTTGGGAAGGAGTTTGCTGGCTGCTTTTGGGAGTGGTGCAGGGCCAGGGCAGGGGTGAGCCTGCCTTAGCCCCAGTGCACCACCACCCAGGAGCCACCTGAAATAAGTAGTGCCCAGCTGGATCCAGCTCCAACCCCTGCCCTAGTCATGACCCCCCTCTTACACCCCAAGCCCCTGCCCTAACCCTGAGCTCCCTGAACCCAAACTCCCTTAGGGTATGTCTGCACTACAGCATTATTTCAAAATAGCTTATTTCGAAATAGCGCGTCTAGACACAAAATGCATTTCGAAATAGCATTTTGCTATTTCAAAATAGCGTGTCCACACAGTTCTGGCAGGGCATCAGGTCAGCAGTTACCTTGTGTGGCTGCTGCCTGAGGCTATCTGAGGCCTGTGCTTTAAGGAACCCCCCTGGACAGCCGGTTTTAAGGTTTCCCTGCTTGCTTGTCTACCTCACTGAGGGACAGCAAAGCATTTTTTTCTCTGCGTGCTCTGGTTGCCCTCACTCAGGACACCACAACACTCTGCAGCATGGAGCTGGAGCCGCCCCTGGGCACTCTGGTGCTTCTCCTGGACGTGTTGCTGAGAACCTGGCAGCACTTTCTGCAGGCAGTAACAATTTCCCTGGTGTGCCCCACTGGGGGCTTGTGCCTCATTCCTCCCTCACATCCTTCCACATATCCCTCCCTAACCCCGCTTCCTTCTGTACAATAAAAGACATGTGTTCATTACAACAAAGCCTCTTTATTGAACAAAACTGGGGTGGGTGATGGGGAATGAAACTGAGGTGAGACTGGGGAAAGAAGGTGGGAGAGGGGAGGAGGGAGGGTGGGAGAGGAGAGGAGGAAACCTGGGAGGAGGGAGCTGGCAGGGGGAGCCAAAGGGAGGAAGGGGGAGGAGAAGCTCAGGGTTGGGGATCTCGCTGGCCCAACTGTCTCCCAGCAGCGCAAGTGCAGGGGCCTCAGCATCCCTGGGGGTGTGGGAAGGGTGGGGAGGAAGAAGCAGGAGGGAGAGAAGGAGTGGGAGGAAGAGCGGTAGCTGGGGAGGCAGCAGGGGCTGGAGCAGCAGGAGAAAGCAAGCTATGCCCCAGGGTCGATGACCACTTGGGGGGCACAGACCGTCCTGCCCCCCAGGATGCAATCCACGGCATCAAAATAGGGGCAGGGGTCTGGGTCTGCCCCTGGTTGGGAGCTGCCCCCTGTGGCCCTGGCATACGCCTGCCGCAGCTCCTTTATTTTCAGGCGAACCTGCTCCTGGGTTCGCATGTGGCCTTTGGTGGCCAGGCTGGCAGCCATCAGCCTGTAGACAGTTGTGTTCCTCCATTTAGTGCGAAGATCATGGACATTGGAGGCATCCCCCTGAACCTGAATTAGGTCCCTGATCTCCGCATTGGACCAGGCAGGCGCCCGCCTTTTCCAGCCCCTGGCAGGCTCCTGGGAGCTGGCAGACTGGTCCTGGGGAGCGGTGGAGGGCTGGCTGGCAGGCACTGGCTGCCTGGCTCATGCTGGGGCCACTGGGTCAAGTGCAGTGACTGCTGGATCTGGGCAGGCAGGCTTGGAGCTGACACAGGCACTGTGGCCAGAATCTACCCCTTTAAGGGCTCCGGGGTTGGGGGGGGGGGAGAGGGAGAGGGGAAGGAGAGGAGTTTTCTTGGTTGTGCCCAGAGTGGCCACCAGGGCACCCTGGGAAGGCTGGAGGCCCCCTATTTCGAAATAAGTGTCTACACAGCGCTTATTTCGAAATAGCAATTTCAAAATTGGCGCTATTCCTCGTGGAATGAGGTTTACCAATTTCGAAAGAAGCCCTCCACTATTTCAATTTAATTTCGAAATAGCAGTTTGGCTGTGTAGATGCTGTTAAAGTTATTTCGAAATAACGGCTGTTACTTCAAAATAACTTTGCTGTGTAGACATACCCTTACAGAGCCTGTACCCTGAACCCCCTCGTGTAACCCAACTCCCTGCCCCAGGCTCAGCTCAGAGCTCCTCTCACATTCCAAATCCCTTAGCCCAAAACTGGAGCCTGTGCCCCAACCCTCTACCCCACCCTGGTGAAAGGGAGGGAGGACGGAGTGAGTAGGGGTAGCCCTCAGAGAAGGGGCACAAAGGAGGCAGGGCAGGGTACTTGGGTATGAGGTAGATCTTGGATTGCACTTAAATTCAAAAAGTGATCTTGTGCTTAAAAAGGTTGGAGACCCCTGCCCTAGAGGCTGCCTGTCAAGATCAGAGCCGTCTTGTGCTAGGTGCTGAACATCCACTATTAATTTTCCATGTGTGTTCTGGTCTGTTAGTATCACCGTAATAAAATGCCATAACGTTAACTATATTTCCAGTAGTTTCATGCTGTGCCCCACTGGCTGGGGATGGGTCATGTGCTTATCGATGGTGACGTGTAAATACAGCATGAAAAGTGCTGGGTACAGTCTTTCTGCCTTTCTTGGATTGGAGAGGACAAAAATGGGTTCGTTTTTTGGATGCAGCTTTTTAGAACGTTGCATGGGATTTTACTCCCATATTTTCTGTTTTAGAGTTGCATTGCAGAGTTGCATTGCAGAAACCCAGCAGAATCATCTGGGTACATTCTACTTAATCAGTGTATATTCATTTGTGCTTATAGTACATATTGCCCAGGATACAAGAGGGAGAGAGGCACATAAATGTGCTGAGAGCTGCCGATGGGGAGAGGGGGGCAGCTGCCCTGTGCTCTTTAAATCGCCGTTGTGGAGTCCCAGGCTGCGCCTGCCAAGCTGTTCCAATCAGTGCTACTGACTGAATTGCTAGGCACTTCCTTCCCCCCCACTTCCCATGCGCGTATCTTGCCTGTCTGTTCTGTTGGCAGCCCTGGTTGGAGCAGTCGTGGTACCAGAACTTTGTACCGGAGATAGCATGGTCCTAATGCAAGTCTGAAAGCCACATCTGCATGTGAAGGAACACAGTATCCTAGTGCAATGGCAAGTTTGTGTAAGGTCTCTGATTGCAGTCAGGCTTCTCTTCAGTTACTGCATTTTATTTTATAAACCATGTGCCATTGTCACAAAACTGATATTTGTTCTCTCTACAACAAACATCAGATTATGAAAACAAATATTTTTGGTGACTGAAAAGTATGGCTGGAAGGGCATGACTTTTACTAGAGATGTCCTTGCACAATAGTTGCTTTAAGGAAAGGTGTTGGTGGAAGAGCATGCAGCACAGATTATTTTCTTGAAAAAAAGGGGTCCGTTTTCAAGTGAGCAAGTTGTCTTGTAGGCTCGTAGACTGAGGGTACGTCTACACTAGCCCCCTAGTTCAACCTAGGGAGGCTAATGAGGGTGACCGAAATTGCAAATGAAGCGCGGGATTTAAATACCCCGCGCTTCATTAGCATGTTCCCAGCCGGTCGCCATTTTAGAAATTGACTAGCCCGAAGTAACTGCCCGCGTCTACACAGCATGCCCGCGTCTCCTGGAATGAGGTTTAACAGCTAATTTGATTTGGGGCTTTAATTCGGAATCCCGTTTTACTGCCGCGTGTAGACGCGGGCAGTTACTTCGGGCTAGTAAGCTACTTCTAAAATGGCAACCAGCTGGGAACATGCTAATGAAGCACGGGATATTTAAATCCCACGCTTCATTTGCAATTTCGGTCGCCCTCATTAGCCTCCCTAGGTCGAACTAGGGGGCTAGTGTAGACATACCCTTAAAGATCAAAAAGACCAGCATAGTCATCTCGTCTGACCACCACTGAGACTGGCTTTTCAGTAGAAAAAAAAATGTTTTTGATTTATCACTTTTTTACAAACAGATAAAGTTTAGGCAGAATTCACAGAGCCCTTATTAAAAGCGATACTTGTGATGCCAAACCAGTGTTCATGTGATCAGTGTTGGCTGTTTTGTTTTTTGCTTTTGATTAAAATGTTGAATTGAATATAATCTATGTTTATATATGTGTACAAAATTGCATGTTTTAAAGTTCATATCACAGACCTCCAGCTGATGGTTTGAGCTTGTAATAATGGACAAATGTGGAATTCTTCTTGGTGGCTGAAATGTGATTTCTCCCCCCTCCTCCCGCCCATTAGCCAAGAGGCTGGACTCCTACCAAGAGGCTGATTCAGAGGATGAGGATTTAACAGACGCTCTGTGTGGCTCATTGAGTCGTATGCCAAAGCAGAAGGTGCACAGCTGCAGGACAGTGAGTGGGCTTTTGAACTCCAAGTCTTTGAATCAGCTGGCTGGTTCTGCTTTAGGAGGGGAAGATGGAGTCAGTAACATTTCACACTCAAGACATGTGGCTTTCAGCAGCCCCATTGTAAGTATAGCTTGATGTCTTTTGATCTTAAATATCTGAAGTAACTCATGAAGACATCTCTCTTTTTTTTCTTTAAAATTGAATAGGTCATTGGTTTTATCTGAAAATGTTTGTTTACCTTCAAAAAGACAGCTGAGAGAGCGCTTCCCTGCAGCTGATTTGTAACTGCTACATTTTTAAACGATGGCACAAGTAAAATGTGGATTTGCAGCTTTTAAAGAAAAATCAGAACTGAATTGGGAGCATCAGGTTTTCATTTATGCTCATCCCTTTCTAAACTGTTCACATAAAGCTAGGTGAGAAAGATGGTCCAGTGGTTAGGGCAATAGATTCAAATTTTCTGCTCTTCCACAGACTTCCAGTATGGCTTTGTTCAAGTCCCCTAGCTTCTCTGTGCCTCAGATCCCTTCTGTAACCTGGGCCTAATAGCACTTCCGTACCTCACAGGGGTGCTGTGTGGATAAACAGAGGTTCTCAAATTGGTGATTGTGACCCCTTAGGAAGTCATGAGGTGGTTACATAGGGGTTGCAAACTGTCAGCTCTGCAAGGCTGATAGCCCTGAGCTCCCATTAAGTGAAATAACCCCAAACTCCCATTTTTAATGTAAAAGGGGAGATGGTTATACTCAGAGGTTTGCTGTGTGAAAAGGCTCACCAATACAAAAAGTTTAAAAACCCTTGGGATAAATGCATTAAAAATTTGGAGTTGCTTTTATACCACAGTGATAGGGGCCAGATAAATACCTAAGATAAAGCATTCAAAGGGCTTTCCTATAAAGCAGTTGTTTGATGACATATATTTGATATGCACAGTGTGTTATGCATGGAAGTTAATGTTTCTATTAGATAATACAGGTGCTACTAAATAATTCAGATCACCAGTGCATCTTCACTGAATCTCACTGACATAACTCCACAAGCAAGCCAGAAGAAATAAATAAGTCAAATGTAATCAGTATTTGCAGTGTTGCTTTAGAAGATGTTTAAAAAAAAAAGGTAATAGTTGGGTGGGTAAGCCATATTCCAGCCTCAAGCACCAGGTTGTTGGGAGCAAAAAGCTCCCTGCACCGTGTACATCCCTTACAAATGAGACTTAAAGTAACACTAAATAGATGGTGTCTCAATTTTGTTTTATTTTGGTTGGAGTGCTCATGAGGAAGGGTAAGATTTTGTCACAGTTACTTTAGTAAAAGTCATAGGTCACAGGCTCAAGTGAATTTTTGTTTGTTGCCTGTGACCTGTCTGTGACTTTACTAAAACTAACCAGGGGCAGGGTTAGGTAGGGGGGAAGGAATGACAGATGGAGTCACGTGGGGAAGGCTAACAGGTCAAGCCCCACCACGATGTGCATGGGGTGGGGGCACAGCCATGGATCCAGTGGCCGCAGCCATGGGAGACGGGGACACAGACCCAGCTGCAGGGGAGGGGTACACAGGCCTGGCTCCAGCCACAGGTGCACAGTCCTGGCCATAGCTAAGAGGAGTGTGTGTGGGGGGTGCTTATTAAATTTGCAAATGCATGGCCCAGGGAAGCTGTGGAGCAGGGTGCATGGCCCCAGCTGCAGCCCCTGTCGGAAGCCACTGACAACTAAAGCCAAAGAAGTCACAGTGGCTGGTAAAGTTACAGAATTCATGACTGTATTGTAGCCCTACTCATGAACTAGGACTTGGGAAGACTTCATTCTGTCTATGTAGGTGTGAAATTCATCCTATGCAAAAGGCCAGCTCAAGGTCAAGGCACGTTCAAGTCCCACTTATGCACTAGAAGGTATACGTAGGACTTTCCCTGGGGCTGTCTCCTCTGAATTGGTGTGAAGTTTATCCCCCTTAAAAAATCTCAGAATTCCGAATGGGACGTATCCTCCCCCCTTTCTCTGTAGATGCAGGAGAACTGGCAGCAAAAGAGTTCTAGAAGGCAAAGGTATGGGGCCAGGGGGGTGAGGGGGAGGGACAATTTTATGGTGTTCCCTCATGAAATTAGGATGTTGGGAAAGTGAAAATCTGTTTTGAGGGTTCGAAATTAACAATGCTCATGCAGGAAAAAGACCTAAGTATCAGGTTGACCAACTTAGTGAACACTTCTACTCTGTGGTCAAAACAGCCAACAAAATACTAGGGTGCACAAAGGATTAGAATGAGATTTGTGGGGGGCAGGTTATAGTCTGCCTGTTGAAGTGTTTCTTATTTCTTCCTCAGAAGTATAGGATACCAGCCACTGTTGAAAACAGGATACTGGTCTAAATGGACTGTGGGTCTGATGCAATATGTCAACTCCTATGTTCCTATGAATTACCATGCACTAAAAAGTATCAGGGATTAAAGATCTGCCCCTGCAAAGTGCTAACCCTCATCTGTGAGATGCTGCATACATCAGGGTGTTCTCCTCTCTCCCAGAAGTGCTTCATATCTACCAGGATGGGATTTTTATTAGCAGGAACACATTGCCTAAACTTCTCTAATCCATCCATGTTACAAACTGTAGTAGGTTTTACTTTTTTGGTTTGGTATTAACTTCCCTGCAGCAGCTTCCAGTAGGAGTTCAGGAAGTGATTATTCTATTTATGTGCGCCTTTAAGAGAACTTTATACATGTGCATTGTAAAACCTTGCAACACTGAGACTGTTTTGTGCCAGCAGCCACATCAGACATTTTGGAATTATATGATAAGAGGGTATCATATTTTATTTGACCAACAGGAGACTGATGTTGTTCCAGATGCAAAGCTCTTGGAGAAATTTAGTCAAATTTCCTATAATGTATATGCACAATTAGAAGAAACTGACAGAGAGTCATCCTTGGAATCAGTATACATCACTGACTTCTTTCTTGCTCTGGCAATCTGTAATACTGTGGTAGTTTCAGCTCCTAACCAACCACGTCAAAAGGTAAGGCAGAAAAATCTGCTGCTCAAGTGGTCACGCTTCTGTCTGCTGCAGCATATTACAACTTTTCAGGTGTTCCCTATAGTCTTGTTTGCATGGAGAGAAAACAAAACATTGCCTTTTAAAAGTGGTAATTTGCCTCTCCTTTGGTTTGCCATGTTTGCTCGAAGAAAAGGAAAATTTACTGGACTGTTCCATTTTAACACTGTAATAAGTTAATGCATAATATACAGCTAACATAAGTTTCCAGTGAAGTGAGGCTTGCCTTGAATACTTTATACTTACCTTTTACAAGAGGGACTTAAAATTAAATTGGATTTTCCATTTTTACAGTGTTCTGTTAATCAGTAAAATGCCTGATTGAGCATTGGCTTGCTAAACCCAGTGTTGTGAGTTCAATCCTTGAGGGGGCCATTTAAGGATCTGGGGCAAATCTGTCAGGGATGGTACTTGGTCCTGCCATGAGGGCAGGGCACTGGACTCGACCTCTCAAGGTCCCTTCCAGCTCTATGAGATAGGTATAGGTATAGCAAGGATGAAAAATGTGGTGTATAGCAAACTGTAGCTGACTCCTGGCATTACTACAAAGCTTAGGAAGAGCCTGCTTTTCAGTTTTATACTGTAATAACAATTAAAATATATCTAGATTTGGCAGTTTGGGTGCATTGCTGAGGCTCAAGAGCTATTTTGAGGGCAGTGATCTTTCTCTCTGCAATAGTAAATTATCACAGTATATTTATAACTGGAACTCATTGTTTTCTAAAATATTAAAATTGAATGTATCCTGAGAGTAACCTTATTATAGAAAAGGTTAGGGTTGAACTTCTCACAAAAAAGCATGTGATTACTATCAGTAAATGTCACTTCATTGAAAACTTGTTCCTGCTACTAAATTTCAGTATTTCAAACTCCAGAACTGTCATATTTGTGAATTAGGCTTTACTTAAAGATGCATTTAAAAAATGGCTGATGGAAAAAATAGCTTATTTTCCCTAAGCGATGATACCCAAAACTCCTATTCAATCACTCTCACCTAATTCACATAAACTACGTCTACACTGCAAGGTTTTTGCGCATCCACACCTCAAATGCGCTTTTGAGCAAGTAAATCAGCAGTAAAACGGCAGAACAGAGGGCTTTTGCCAGTGTAGGTAAACCTCCTTCTATGAGGCATAACTTCCTTTTGTGCTACAGCTATTGTGCAAAAAGGCAAGTGTGGATGCTCCAGAGGGGAAAAAAAGCACATGCAGTGTGGACACTCTCTTGCGCAAAAGCACATCACTTTTGCAACATGCTTTGAGGTGTGGATGTGCTCTTGCACAAGAAGTTTTTGCTCAAAAACTCTTGCACAAAAGGCTTCTTGCGCAAGAAGCCTGCAGTGTAGATGTAGCCATAGAGAATACACTAGAAATTTTAAATAGGAAAATACATTCCATAGTTCTCTCTAGTGTTTTGATCCTTCAGAGTGCTTTATAACCACAAGACATTAGCTGTGAAGAGTCAAGGGAGATGTGGGACCCATTTTGCCCTCACTTCTATGCAGAATTGAGGTCCAAGTTCTGAGGCTCCACTGATCCTTCATCACAACTCGGGAGGATAAGAGTTCCAGAAACCCATATCTCGGCTCATGATGTTTCTAAATTATTTTCCTTAGATTGCTTATTAATAACTGGAAACTAATACTAGTTAGGGATGTTAAAAAGCAGGAAATTGGTTAACCATGTAACCACTGAAAAACTCAGCAGTTACATAGTTACACATACCCGCAATGCAGGATAGCAGCTGGTTCTCAGTGCATACTGGTTCCTATTTAAAAGCTGGCTCCCAGCGTGCTCTAGCTCACCGGGAGCTGGTTGCACCAGGAGCTGCTTTTAAGCCAGCTGCCACCCTACCCTGATATAGAGGCATCAGCGCAGGGCAGCAGCTGGCTCCTGCCTGCAGCCCCGCTGATACAGAGTGGGGTGGTAGCCAGCTCCCCAGGCTTATCAGTTAACCATTTAAACAGTTATACTTTTGCATCCTTAGTACAGGTTGAACCTCCGAAATCCGGGACTCTCTGGTCCAGCAACATCCATGGTCTGGCATGGATCTTGCTAGACCAAAGAGCCCCAGGAGTGGGAGCTGGCCAAGGGAATGTGGGGTTTGCGGAGTCCTGGCTGGACCAGCAGCAGCTAGGCAGGTGAGCCCTGGCATCAGTGGGGCCAGGTAACATTGGGGAGCCTCCCCTCTGCCGGGGAACCCTAGTGTCAGTGGGGTCAGGCAGCTGGAAAGCCCTTGACAGTGGGGCCAGTGACAGCCAGGGAACCCCAGGAACTTCCCAGCACTAGCAGGGCTGGGATGGCCAGACAGCCCTGACCGGGAAACCCCCCGGTGGCAGCAGGGCCAGGGGAACCTCAGCAGCAGGGCAAGCCGGCAGCAGGGGGAGTCCTGACCCCAGTGGGGAACCCCAGTGTCAGTGGGACCAGGCGGCATTGGGGAGCCTCTGCCCTGACCAGGGAACCCCGGTGTCAGTGGGGTCAGGCAGCCAGAGAGCCCCTGGCAGTGGGGCAGGTGGTGGCTGGGGAGCCCCGGGAAACCTTTGATGGCAGCAGGTCTGGGCCACAACAGCAGCAGGGCTGGTGGCGGCCAGATGGCCAGGGGCTGGGAAACCCCAAGAACTGCTGGAGGCAGCGGGGCTAACAGCGGCCAGGTGGCCCTGGCTGGGGAACCCCTGGTAACTCTGAGTTCAACCAGTAGGCAGCTTTAGCGGGGCAGCAGCAGGGTGGGGAGCCCCAGCAATGGGAGCCCCAGGGAGAGGAGCCCGGGAACGGGGCAACCAGCAGGGGAGCCTTGACCTTCCCTTGTCTGGGACCGCTCAGGTCCTGAGGGTGCCAGATCAGGGAGGTCCAACCTGTACTAGTATCATAACTAGATTAGCAGTAGATATAAACTACTAACTATAGAACTGTTCTGATCAGGGTCCAGTATCCAAGCATTTTCTGTGTAAGTCCAAATATAAGAAAAGTGCTTCCAAATGATTTTATTTCTAAAAGTTATTTTTAGTAATTATTGTTATTGTTTTGTGGGGCACATTTAATCCGTGCACACGTCTGATCCAGAGTAAGCAGAATAAAACGTTAAATCTATTTGCTGTAAAATTTAAAAAAGAAGGTCATGCTATTTGTTTCATTATGGTTCTGTATTCTAGAAATGGACCACAATCATTAATCAGACTTGGAATGAGTGTAAATTTACAAACCTGAAGTGTGTTTTCAACAATTGTGCTTGCAATCTAATTAGCTATGGGTTTGACTGTATTTGTTTAACAGAATTACACAGTAACATATATTAAAAATAATCAATATAAGTGTAAAAATTAGCATTAAAGTTTTAAATTAGTGATATATTAAGAAAAATATCTGTTTTTGTCACCCATCTACTCCTTGCTGAAATAAAATACCTTCATTACTAAATTACATTGTTTCAGCGCATGTATAAATGTTTCAGATGATTTTTTTAAATTCTGTTGCAGTTAAGACTATCTTCACTAGGTAGAATGCCTATTAAATCCCTTGAGGAAATCAAACAGATGTTTCAGAGGTTGTCAGTCCCAAGGTTGAGCACATCATCAGTTCCAAGTACAAAAGAGTCCTCATCGTCGGACAGCCCTAGTACTTTTGTGAGCAAACTATCTATTTTCAGAGTGAAGCTGGCTTCACCTGCTATGGAAGCGGGGGCTCACATGGCTAACGAAACTCAGGCTACTGAGATCTCTCAATGTGCCAAAGTACCTCTACCTGAACCACCAGATAGAGTGGACGCAGCTGCAGGCAGCGAGCTCTGTGATGCTGGATCATCTCTTGAACAATCTATGTCTAAGCTGTGTTATGAGGCTGAGAGCCCGGATGAAGCTGCACTAGTTCATGCTGCCAGAGCTTACAAATGCACTTTACAGTCTAGGACTCCTGATCAAGTGACTGTGGACCTGGCTGCTTTGGGATCTGTAACATTTCAGCTTTTGCACGTTCTGCCTTTTGACTCAGTACGGAAAAGAATGTCAGTAATTGTAAGACATCCACTCTCCAACAAGGTGGTGGTGTACACAAAAGGTGCAGACTCAGTCATTATGGATTTGTTGTGGACTGGACCTGCAGGTACGTACGGAAATTTGTCAGCTCTTGGTTTCTTCATTGTATCTCACCAGAGCAATTGAATGCAAAGTTTGGAGTGATACATAAAAGAAGGTAAATAACTGAACAGAGCTCCCTCAGTGAACAATTCCCTGGTTCCTATGTTCCTACAGAAATATCTAGGTCAGTAGTTGTCAAACTTTTTGGCCCAGGTCAATGCAGCCCTTTCTATGGACCACCAACCAACCACCCATGATGACAGAATGGGTGCAGGAGAGGATGGGAGTGCAGGGTCTGGCCAGGAAGTAGGATGCAGGAGCGGGCTGGAGGATATGGGGTGTGGGTGCATGGTCTCAGTGGGAAGGGTATGTGTGTGTGGGGCGGGGGGTAGGAGTGTGGAGTCTGGCCGTGAGGGGATGGGGGGTGCTTATCTGGTTCTGTGCCTCCCACTGTTCCCAGGCACTGCTCCCTGCTGACTGCAGTTCTGGCCAGTGTGAGTAGTGGGGAAAGCCTCCAGGCATGCTGCCATTCCCCAAGCTGGGGGGGGGAAGGCAGCGCACAGAGCCATTTCCTTCCCCCCGCAAGCAGGATCTCACCTGTGAGGCTCTTCTCTCCCTCCCCCCCCCCCAAGCAGTGCAAAGCCGGCACTATCACTCCAACCTAGGGAAGGGAGGCCGCAGGGCTGGATTGCCAGTGCAAGCTCATGACTAGGGGGGAGAGAAGGCGTTGAGTGAGTCCCAAACCTGTGGCCTACCTGCAAGATAGTTGCAGGCCACATTTTGAGAACTACTGTTTTATATGTGTAGTTAGGTTTTTGTTTCCCAATGTACATTACTTTGCCCTGCACAGAGCAAGACATCCTGGTACAGTCACCAAACATAGGCCCCGAGTATGATTTAAAAATATACTTGTTTTACTTTATTTTTAGAAATATACCAGTAAGTAAACTGCCAACAAGGCATATTTTACTTTTTACTTTTTAAAACAAATTTCAGATGATAAATCAGAAATGGAACAAAAGAAAATTAAAGCGAGAACTCAGAAACACTTAGATGATTATGCCAGAAGAGGACTGCGCACATTGTGTATTGCTAAAAAGGTAACTTGTGAAGAGATTTATAGGAGTTCATGAACTGACATACCTTCTGTGGAACATTGAATGCAATAGCTATGAGACGGAGCTCACTACTTCAAAACAAATGCTTTCACATCAGCACTAGACTTTTATTTAAGTTAGGGCAATTTCCATAAAGATCAATCATTTGACCAGTGCTGCTGCTTTCCTTTTAATGGTCATAGTGGGTGTCTGTGCAGGATGTCAGATGGCTTAATGCCCACAACTTTGTCCCTAAAATTGTGATTAACAAATGTGGTAGGTAAGTAGTATTAAGGAAATGTTCACAAAACATAAGATACTTGCCCAGTTTGAAGACTAGTTAAACCCCGATAAACCTGGGCCAGTTTTGTGGCTTCACTTTCAGGCTGTGTACAGTTGGCAGTGCTGCGTGGTTTGGATGCAAAATGTCATTTTGACATTTCGGGAAAGTTTAATTTTGGGTTCACAGATATTTACAGTACAGCTCAGCAGTAATGAAAAGAAATGTGCCCAAACCTGTCAGCAAAGCAAATCACGGATATTTGTGTAGCTAGAGCACGGAGTAGAGCTGAGACCAATGTTCCTGCTAATTTTTTTCCATCTATGTGTGGAATACATTTTGTTGCCTATTCCCAGGCCTATATGGATGTGCACCACCAGTAGAAGCACATGATACTGGCTATGGGTGGCTTTGGGTGCTCATCTAATCAAGCAGGGCAGCATTTGTATCTCTCCTGGGTGGCTGCCCAAGTGCTCAGCTTACAGGAAACACTGGCTGAGGCATTGATCTCTGTGTTTTTTCCCCTGCTTCCTCCACAGGTGATGAGTGATGCAGAATATACGGAGTGGTTAAAAAGTCATTTTTTAGCAGAAACCAGTATTGATAATAAGGAAGAGCTGCTGCTTGAATCTACCATGAAGCTTGAGAACAAGTTAACACTCCTTGGTAAGTAGAAAACTCTGTGACTTGCTAGAAATGCCCCCTCCCTTTTTTTCAGTAATAATCTGCTTGAAAAAATAGATTTATTTTGCAAGGCACTATGCGAAGTTTATTTTTAAAGTGACTTTCTGTAGAGGTAGGATTTATTGCTGAATTTTTGTAAGTCTCTCTCTCTCTCATATGTTTGCAAACACAGGGCCTGATACAAATCCCATTGGAAACAGCTGGACTCTTTCCAGTGTGTGCAATGGGGTTTGGCTCAAGCCGGGATGAAGTCTGTCTAACTTTGCGTACACCAGATCATCTGGGCATTGGCAATGACATTAAAAGCTTGTTAGGAGATTGTAACATGCCACAGACTCATACTAAAGTGCTTTGCTGATTTAGCAGCTGTAGAGGTGCAGTTAGTGTCTTTAGAGTGGGGTGGCAAACTATCATCCGCGGGCTGCATCCAACCTATCAGCCATTTTAATCTGGCGCTCACACTCGTGCTGGGGAGCGGTATTGGGGGCTTGCCCTTCCCCACACAGCACCCAGAAGCAGCACCTGTGGCCAGGGTGGTGCACAGAGCCCCCTGCCAGTGCCCTCAAGAGCTGGGGGACATGTGGTGCTGCTTCCAGAAGCTGCTTGAGGTAAGCACCGCCTGGAGCCTGCACCCTAAACTGTCCCTCAACCCCTTGCCCCAGCCCTCTCCCTTGATCCCAGCCTGGTGCACCCTAAACCCCTTATCTCCAGAGCAACCTGAGAGCTCACACCCCTTCTTGCACCCCAATCCCACTCTATCTAGTAGTTCAGATGGAGGTACATCTGCACATTGTGAGCATTTATAGACTATTTGGTGATAAGACATCAGCCACAGTTCTACACTAACTCTCTTCCTTCTTTGGTAGTTCACTTTAGCTATGAAAGAATGGGACAAAATCTTCAATGTAGATGCAGCCAGACTTAGCAGGGAAGGTGGAAGGATTGGGGTTGAGGACAACTGCTCAAGAGGTGACCTTTGGAAAAAAAATCAGACTAGATTGTAGTAGTGGGAATAATAGCCCTTGCTAAAGCAGGAGAGAGACTTTTTTGCTGACTTTTTTTCCATGACATGCGATCAACATTTAGAGAAGGGAGCTGTATCCAACTTTATGCTGTGTCTCTATATTTTTCCAAGTTACAATTGCTTTGCTTCTTGTAGCATAGGGGTCAGATTGTGGACAGGCACAAAACAGAGGTGGTACCAGACAAAAAGAAGGCAATGCTCCCTCCTAGCTCTTCTGGATGTCAGGGAAGGGTGGGGAGGAGCTAGGGTGTGACATTACCTATGGCACTGTCTGGATTTATGGGCAGCTGTATCCCCTCAATTCAAATCTCCAGTTCCGCCCCCTCCAGGGGTGCTTCCTTTGTTCCTCAAGCTTGTTGATGCTGTGCATGAAGAGCAAGGAAGAGATGATTCCCTCTTGCACAATGATTAGACTCAGCAGAGGTGCAGGAGACCACTTGTGTGGACAGAAATCTCAAGCTGTTTCTTTGATCAAGTTGTGGATTTTTGCTCACCCTCTCTCCTCCCCAAAGTAGCCACTTAATCAGGGGATGGTCTGTTTGATCTAATTAACTGAGGTGTTGAGTAGACTTTTGTCTCTGGGGAGTTGGTTTGTGATTGCCCTCCTGAACATGCTGGAACATGTCCCAAAAATATCACACAGAGGAATTCTAACATACAGTGTTGCTGCATATTGTTTACAAGGGTAGTGATGATCATAAATCATAGTTTTGTACACGATTTATCATAATTCTATGAAAAGGTTGAATGTAGGGTACAGACTTGTCATGTGAGGCCAGACTGCTTATCTGCACAGCAGGCTGCTTATCAGGGAGAAGGCTCTCTTGAGGCAGTGTAAGGGTTCCCTGTATACACTTGGGGAACTGGCAGAGGGATTGTGCTCCTTGAGGTACAAGCCCTTCAGGGCAGGGCAGCTTTGCACCTTCCCCCAGCCGAGGCAAGAGGGTTGGTGCCACGGTCTGCCCTGCAGTGCTAGGTAGGAAGGTAAGTGTTTTTCTTCCTGCTTCTCTGTTCTTCTCCTTGCTTTCTTAAATAACATCACATGGTATAGCTGTAGCTGTAACTCTGGCTGTGTCTAGACTACACAGTTCTATTGGAAAAAGATACACAAATTGCAAACCACAATTTGCATATCTTTTTCCAGTTCTTTTTTTGGAAGAGGCTTTTCCCTCGTTTGGCCCATTTGCACTGGGCCAAATGTCGGGGAAAAAAACCTTTTTTGGAACATCCCTTGTTCCTCGTACAATGAGGTTTACAGGGATGCTGAAAAAATGCATCTGCTTTTCCGAAATTTTTTTTGGAAAAGCAGACCCGTTTCTTGGATGCGTTAGAGTTTTTCAGGGATTCCAGAGGTATCCCAGAAAAACTGCAATCTAGATGTAGCCTCAGATTAAGAGTGAGGGAACCAGTACTGGGAAACAACAGCAGCTCCAGCCTGTAAACTCCTTTTGGCAGTGTGTAGAGTGCACACAGCCTATGCTCCACATGGGTGTAAGGAGCAGTGAGATACCACTGAGGCGAGAAAAGTAAAGACACTCCTGAATCTGAGAGTGTGTACACTGTACAGCCCAAACAGTGCCTCCCAGGCTGCACTGCTGTTACGTGCTGCATGGACATGGGAGATGACCAGCTCCCCACTGCAGGAGCCTTTCCCTGCTGCCTCCCTTCCTCCTCCCCCGCCCGCGAGAACCTTTCATTGACATGTGTAGCTACGTACCTCTGTGTGGATGCAGCGGCACACCAGATAGACTCATCACTGCAAATGGTATGCAGTGTAGAAGTAGCAGTAAAGGAGGAAGAGCAACAGGTGGAGTCAATCCAGTTATTATCCAGGCAACAAATAGAGGCTTAGGCTGGTCCATAGTCCCTGGTTGAAGAGAGAAGGGTGGAGTTCATGCTGATGTACAGGGAGCCCCAGTCCTTTTGGTATACAGAGTGGTGGAGCCCCACACTTACAAAATTATATCACTTCATTAAAATGTTATTGAAATAAAAATGTAGTTTCCAGTAAAAATATTCTTTCTGTGCCAGAGAGGGAGTTTGTTCCTTTATGATGCTGCAGTTGCACAAAGCTGGATCCCAGCAGTATGTACTTCTAATCTGCCCTAGATTAGACGGAGAAGGAAGCAAATATTGTGACAGAGCTGTATTAAGACTATGTACTCTGCCAAGATGGAGGAACATCTTTGTCCTTCTTTCTGCTTAACAGTTGGCAGTGGCCAGCTTGTCAGCTGAGTCTAAATCAAGTGACTTTCCAGTCACGGAAAGACCAGCTTGTCTCCTGCTATTTGGTTGGCCACTGGCCAATCACCTGTGTGGCAGCTGCTCACTCAAACAGCAGTAGCAGGAGTATTGTCCAACCTTAAGGCCCACGTCCCCATCACCCTCTTTCAGGCTCTGCTGCACTGCAGCTCATTGTCTATTGGAACAGGTCTAGGAAGGAAAGACAAGTCTGTACAGTGAATGCTTTTCCTTTGTTTCTCTCATCCATCCAGTAGGGATGTTAAATTTAGTTTAATCAACTAATTGACTAGTTGATGGATTTTCCATCAACTAGTCGATTAGTCAATAAGTGGGGGAGCCGCAGCAGGGTTAGCTCCTGGCCCTGGGAGCTAACCCCACTGCAGCTCTGCCTTTTAAATGTATTAAGAGCCTTCAGGCTGAAGGCTGAAGTCCAGCAGGAAGGACCTGGTGCGAGCTGGGACAGCTGATTCCCGGCCAGCTCTTATACATTTAAAAGGCTAAAGTGCAGTGGGAGGGACCCGGCGCAAGCCAGGAATCAGCTGGTAGGCTCTTAATACATTTAAAAAAGCAGAGGCACAGCTCTGGGACTGGGCGCGAGCCGGGAATCGGCTGTCTCTCCCCAGCACCAGCTCCTGCTCCCCCCCTTGCTGCCTTTGATAGAGGCAGCAAGAGGGGGGGGAAGCAACTAATCGACTGTTCAGTAAGCTTTTGCTAGTCGCTTACATCCCTACCATCCAGTCACATGTGGGTTTGCAGAGTGAAAGCAGTCAGTTACCGTTCTACCCAAAGAGCTTCTGTCCTCTGGCATGTGAGGAATCTGCTTAGCTTTGCAGCTTAGTTCCCTGTGTGCGGAATCATTTAAGCCCAAATATCCTGCAAGTGAAACCATGTCTGCAGGTTAGAACACAGTTCTATTTTGTAGTGTGGACAGGACATAAAACAGGTCCCTGAGCCATGCTAATGCAGGGACATGACTGTGTTTCAGAGCTATTAACACGTAATCTTCATTACAAGACAGAGCCACATTGCAGCTGAATTGGAAGGACAACTGCCTTATGAGTTGTCCCCTGACATGGTTCAGTCTGTTATGAAGACTGGGTGTTAGACAGTAGCATTGTGCTAAAATCCCAGACAGTCTTTCATCTTGAAATCTGGCCATATAATACTGATGTCTGTCTTCAGATATGTTTGGGGGCGTTGAAAGAGGATGGTGATTGATTGTTCTCCCTATCCACAGAAGGGAGGATAAAACATAATTAATTTAGTCTGAGTAAGGGAGGTTTCGGTTAGATACCGAACTCGTGTCCTTTTCATCACAGGTGCCACTGGGATAGAAGACCGCCTGCAGGATGGTGTTCCAGACACCATAGAAGCACTGAGAAAAGCTGGAATCAAAATCTGGATGCTGACAGGGGATAAACAAGAGACTGCTGTCAATATAGCTTATGCTTGCAGGTTATTGGAACCAGATGACAAAATCTTCACCCTCAAATCACAGAGTAAAGTAAGTGGAAAATGAGATTGTTTGTGGGGTGATATGGAGGGCAATTTATTTTACCAGAAATGATGGTCAGGCTACACAACAAGTGCTGGGTTTTTTTGTTGTTTGTTTGTTTTTGTTTAAAATTATGCATTTTCTAATATGTCCTTTGTATACTGAAAATGAGAGTTTTTTCCCCCCTCCATATGCATAAAGAATTCTACATTTGTTTTACAGAAATCTGTTTCTATTAGGGATGTTAAACTGTGTTTAATCAAGTAAATGTGTAACAGCTGAATATTTCGACGGTTACACGCAGTGGAGGGGTGAGAGAAGCAGGTGGCTCTGAAGCCGGCTTTTAAAGTGACTCCCCACTTACACCATCTCCTGCCTGCCCCCTTGAACTGCTGCCTCTGATACAGAAGCAGCAGCGTGGGGGAGGGCAGCTCCCTATGCATACCGGGAGCCTGCGTGTAACAGTGAAGATTAACCAATGAGCCCAGGCTGCTCTGTTGTCTTCCCTCAGCTCTGTTTCATTAGCATTAATGCACAAGGAATTATCTCATTGAAGTAGTATTACACACAGAGATCCAAATAATTAATCTACATAAATTTTTAATGGAGAAAAATCTTTTATTTTTTTCTTCTCCTTTTGAAAATAGTTCACTCATTTAGTAAATAAAACTGTTAAAAAATGAAGCTGCAGAGGGACTCAAACTCAGTCTGCTTGGTAATTGTGCCATCTGCTGGATGTTTATAAGTAACGGTATTTTGATGCTCTGTTTTGTGAGCTATTTAAGATAGAATTTTAAAGGAAAAATGTCTAACCATTGATCAGATTAAGGGTGTGTCTACACAGCAAAGTTATTTTAGAATAATGCCTATTATTCTGAAATAACTATGCAAGCGTCTACACAGCAATTCTGTTATTTCTAAATAATTTTGAAATAATGGACAGCTTAATCCGACTTCTGTAAACCTCATTCTACAAAGAATAACACCTGTTCCGAAATTGTTATTTTGGAATAGGGGCTGTGTGTAGATGCTCCACTTCTGCTATTTCGATATAGCCCCTCACCAGGGCCATGCTAAGTTATTCCTCCCGGGGCTCTAAATTGAGATAGCATGTCTACATTAGGGAAGCCTGTCTCAGATTAATTATGAGGTTTCCCTGCAGTGTAGATGTGCTATTTGAATAGTTATTCTGCAACAGCTTATTCTGAAAAAACTGTGCAGTGTAGACGTAACCTATGTGACCTACAAAAATAGTACTGTAGTTGAGAGTAAACATGGATACACAAAGCTTACCTATTTCTCATTTGGGAAATACGGAGTTTAGTTAAAGTTTGGTTTACCTACGTCTTCTTTTTTAAACCACTACCCCACTACATGTGTGTGTGGGGGGGCAGGGCTGGGCATGTGTCAACATTTTGTTCTTTATGATTTTTAGAGAATGTATGAAAGCAGTGAGGGTGTGTTTTGCTTGTGCTATTCCTTTAGAAATTCAGGTCATGTTATCTTTGGGAGAAACAGATTGAAAAGGAAGGGAATTTTTAGTCATTCATGAAAGGACTGTTACATAGTTATTTTTGCTAATACTGATCTGTCTTCCACAATTACTTAATTTGGATAAATGGTGCCTTTATTAGAGATACAACACCTAGCTCATTTGGGTAAGATTTTAAATGCAACAATAAACGGGCTCTAGGGTTCTTCAACAAAACTAGGGTAGACAGAACCTGACTGTTGATATGTCTAGGTAAAATTAAAAGCAGACAAAAACTTTTACAAAAAAGAGTACAAGGCAAATTCTTTTGGAAGGTTTGCAGATCAAACCAAGTTTTAATCTGCATTTGAAAGGTATCCCTGGGTATCCATTCCAAATTAAGCAAATTAAAAGAGCACAAGACTCAGAACTAAGCCTGATTTATATTACAGAATCCTTAATGGATATTATGCACAGTATAGTCCAGTAAATATTTTCCAATGTACTTTATTATTTTCCCAACTAGTAGTACAAAATCTGGGCCAATCTGCTTAAATAAGGGTGAACAGGCCTTTTCTACAGACAGTAAACTTTGTCCAACTATGATGTTAAAAAACAGTAGAGTTGGAGATCCAGTTTGGGTCATCTTCCTCATGCATGAAGTCCTGCTGATGACTCATGCAAGATCTGACCTGTGCAATATGTATTTTACATATTGAAAATGGAGCCAGGATGGAAGATAGATCAGCCTAATATATCCTTTCTCTTTGCCTTACACAAGGATGCCTGTGTGTTGCTGATGAACACTATTTTAGAAGACATTCAAAAAAGTACATATGCCAAAAAAAATCACAGCTCAAAACTTGCAAGCGTCTTTCCAGCTCCCTCTACCCAAGCCCCGGAGTTCAGTGCCAGCCTGGTTGTTGATGGAAAGACTTTAGAATATGTCCTGCATGAGAGCCTGCAGAGTATCTTCCTGGAGCTCACAGAGAGGTGCCGGGCTGTGGTCTGCTGCAGAGCAACACCCTTGCAGAAAAGTGAAGTGGTCAAACTGATGCGAAACAGGTTGAAAGTGATGACATTAGCCATAGGTGAGTCTCAGTTATCTCTTCTCTCTGGAAAAGATGCTATTTTTAATATTTGTGTTGCCATCTCTTATATGTTTTTCCCATTAAAGGAATGAACTACTTAGAGCCAAATTCATTTCTGACATAACTCCATGGAGTCAATACAGCACTGTCAGCGAATTTGGTCCCTAAACTTAGATACTGGCAAGCCTTTCCTAGGCTTGCAATAGCAGTAACACTGATGCTTTCTCTTATACTTTTGTCAGTTCATTTTTTTAAAGTGACACATTGAGGGGAGGGGAGTTTCTCTGCTATTTTCTGTTGCGAAACCCACCATGTACTGGAGGAGAGACAGGAAATGGTCCCAGTCTCTTTCATGTAGTGCTAGAATTAACAAAGATCTCAGTTGTACTGTCCCAGGATATCAGTAAGTTTCTGAAAAATGTAACAATAAACATGCACTGGACAAAAGTGTCCTGTAAAATACACTGTTTCCCATTTTTGTTCGTGGGAAATTCCATAGCTTGCAGTATTGATTAGAACAATTATTTTTAGTATTCTGGGCCATGTTCTGATAGATTTGCCTCTTCTCACTATCTGTGTGTGGAATACATTCTCCAGCAGAGCTACCTCCATGTTGTGTTCCAACTAAGATTATCTTCTTGTTCCTCCTCCCGCATCCCCCAGGTGATGGTGCCAATGATGTCAGTATGATCCAAGTGGCTGATACTGGAGTGGGACTCTCTGGCCAAGAAGGCATGCAGGTAGTGGAGACGGAAAACAGCTGCAAATAAAACCAGACTCTGGTTGAAATATAATCAGGATTCAGTCCTGAGATTTAGTGGCTACACAATACACTGCCACAGAAGGGGCCAGTTTGTGTTCTGAGCTCACTCCCGAGCCTGAGTGCTTTTCCAGGAGCAGTCAGAGGCTGAGCGCTGCAGGGGCTCACTCTCTTGGACGAGGGAGCCTGCTGCTCGTTACTGAACTCCCCGTTCCTCAGACTCCCTGATGTTCACTTCCTGGCCAACACATGGAGCCCACATGCAATTGGCTTGGATGTACATGAGGGCAGAGCTCAGCCTGCACCCTCTTACATGTTAGAGTTGTGTGTGTTTTGTGCAGTGTCCAGCACGAGGGAGCCCTGAGGTGAATGCAGCACTTGCTGCTACTCTAATTAGTATGAACAATAAATAGGAGTAATGTAATATAAGTGCACCACTACCATTCACTGGTCTGCATGTGATGTGCATGGCCTCTGGTATTTTAACTGTTCAGGTGTCACAACTCTTCCTTTGTGTGTGTTGCAGGCTGTGATGGCGAGTGACTTTGCTATTTCCCAATTCAAGCACCTTAGCAAGCTGCTGCTTGTTCATGGTCACTGGTGCTACACCAGGCTGGCCAACATGATCCTGTATTTTTTCTACAAGAATGTGGTAGGTAGCTACAGTGCATCAGGGCAAAGGTTCTTAGTGTGAAAGGTTGCAATTTGGTTACCTGCAGTTGCTTGGTTTGCCTTGTGGCTTTTGGAGATGGAGGCAGTAGAATAAATGCAAAATAGTTAGGCATTAGGGGCAAAAGTTAAGGGGCTCAACTTTCAAGCTGTATTGGTAGTGGGCTGAGCCTGTCCATCTGCCTTGGATTGAGTTCACTGCTCCAAATTGAAATCACTTAAACTTTATTTGTTTTATTACAAAAAGCAATCTGCAGGCATTCTTGTGAAGTGGTAACAAGGGGAATATTGAAATGAGTTATGCAGCTGGACGCTGGGTTTTGAAATACTCCATTTACTAGTAAAATTATATTTTAACTGCAGAGTTGGGACATATTTGTTTGGAAAGCAAGTGTGTGTTTCATTCCCTGCAGACCTCCCATAATAATGCAGAGATAAGATCTCTCCTTTTTTTCCTGAGTTTGCATAATGCTCAGCTATGGGCTTTTGTTTGTTCTTTTGTCTTTGAACTGCCAGGCATATGTAAATCTCCTCTTCTGGTACCAGTTCTTTTGTGGATTTTCGGGAACATCCATGACTGACTATTGGGTTTTGATTTTCTTCAACCTCCTCTTCACTTCGGTGCCGCCCATCATTTATGGCATTCTGGACAAAGATATTTCTGCAGAGATCCTCATGCAGCTCCCTGAGCTTTATGTGACTGGTCAGACATCTGAGGTGTGTTAAAGAATCGTTGACCTGAGTCAGACTGAGACACTCAAAATTGGTTTCATTTTTTTTCTTTGCTCTGTGCTCCTCGTCAGTGAAAACACTTCTCCTGTCTTAATGCAACCTTAAGCTATTTTTCAGAGCTCTTTAGGCAGGTTCCTTGCTGCCTTGTGGGGTGGGTAGGGAGGAAGAGAAGGGAGAGCTCTGGCTGAGGCTGTGAGCTAGATGAATATTCTGTTACCATTATGTTCTGTATTTCCTAATGCAGAGTTCACAATAGTTGAAACAAGCTGCCTACAAGCTCCCTAGAAACTAAGGTACTCATCCTTGAGTGTAATTGACTCAGCTACCATAGTGATGAACATAGCATAAGAACCTGAACAGAATAGAATATACTGTACCTTGTGGGACTATCTTCAGCAAAATCTCATCATTCTGGGCTCCTTTCCTCCCTTATGCCTGTTGTCCTGGACTTCACTGGTTCCTCCCTCTTGCAGCTCCCTCTGTATACACTACACTTCATGTCTGCCTGTAATGAAGCAGGGAAACTTTTCATAAAATGTTTAAAATCAGCAAATCACATTAATCTTTTTACAGATTGTGTTTAACTTAAAACAAGGCAACTCAGTCAGCCTTTCCCTGATTCTGCTTTGCTCAGCATGAGTTGTAGCAAAATTTTTACTTAGATGAGTGTTGAGGGAAGTAAAGAACTATATTCTAGCAACTTATGCTGGTACAATAGAAATTGCAGGTGTAGAGGGGCATTCAACATACTGTTAGCTTAAAACTCACCATTTCCCAACCATCTTAGGCCTCTCAACAGCAGACATCACTGGAGTAATGGCTCCTGGTCTAAAAGATGCACTAGCTTGCAGCATGCTGGGGACATAATATCAGCTGTAGATCCTTGCTGAAGCCAGTGCTTCTTTAGAAGGGGAAAGAAGGTGGGGGGTAGTGAGGGAATGTGGTAGGGGACTTAGTTAATATAAGTTGGTGTTGTAGGTGATGTGCATCCCACACACACACACACACATTTCTTCACTTTAACTTTTACTATTTTGTATCACTTGGTTCGTAAAGTACTAAAGTTTTCAAGCTATCAAAATAAGGTGCTTGTCAAGCCTCTACATGCAGGCTGTGGCTGGGGGGTGGGTGGGTCTGGGCCTTGCAAGTCACAGTTTTGATTAAATACATCTCATACATTTGCCCCCATATCTTGGCTTCCTCACTCTGAGATGTTGCATCTTTCCACCTTTTCCCCATTACCTCCAAACCTTCCTCCTCCCTTCAGCCTAGCACAGGGGTAAATGTTACTGTTTTACACAATGGCTTTTTAACAAAACTTTGGGCAGCTTTTTGTCCTGTTTTATATCATTTTGCCTTGCTGTCTCTCTTAAAGCCATTGTTAAATATCATCTCCCTTTATGTCTTGCTATGAAGTGCATCGAGTCAGGCGATGACATAAAAACAGGATGAAAGGCAAGACACAAAAACAAGTGGAAATGCTTTATATAATAATCTTGTAGTGATGGTTTGATTATTTTTTTTAATGTGGTGCATGCTGAAGCTTACATTCTTCAAGAGACAGATCTTTTCAGCCCTGTACAAATGCAGAAGACAGTTTCTTATCCAAGCAGTTTAAAAACTCTGGGTTCCTTATGCCAAGAGACATCTCCCTAAGATAATGGGATTCTGCATGGTTCTAGGGATGTGCTAAGCAGAACATGCTGCAAGACCCAGGTCCACATCTCATTCTTGGTTTAATCTCTGGTTATTAGTTGAAAGCCTACAGTGAGTGTTCTCATTTTTACCTTGATCAACTCACTAAGGGCTTGTCTACATGAGAAAATTGACTAAAATAAGCTGTTCTGCAAAGGCTATTTTAGACTGTTTCCCCATGTAGACAACCAGTAAATGTCCCCTTTTTGTCCAGTGTTTACACGTGACCCTTCATGTGGGATATTAATTAGGAGCTTGGGGTTTGCAGGCTCTGGAGGGGCTCACTTCTGTATCTTCTGAAAATAGTATTTAAAGTGCAGTAAGTAAAGCTGCAAATGCTTGAGCAAACAAGATTCTGTATGATGATAGTAATGTAATTTTCCCAGAGTCAGAAATGAATTACAGCTGAGACTGCTGCGATTTGTTCATGTCGCTGAGGCTGCTGGGATTTTTTCATGTCACTGAGGCTTTATTTCCTCTTTAGGCATATTCACCTCCAACTTTCTGGATCACCATGCTGGATGCTTTTTACCAAAGTCTGGTTTGCTTTTTTGTGCCTTACTTTGTAAGTACTAGATTTGAATTGTATTAATACACTTGTCATTTTCTCTACTGGTGTGTTTTTAAACCTAAGGGGTTTTGGTTGAATTTTCTCATACTCTTGTTAAAATTCAGGATGATTATGGGGCCTGTTTCGTAAATCCAGTATTGCTGCTGTTTATATCCCTGTGAATGTGCATATCAAAATATTAGGGGTATATGCAGAGAACATATCAATTAGTATGTATCTTACTTTGCAGACATATCATGGCTCTGACATAGACATCTTTTCTTTTGGAAACCCATTAAACACAGCAGCACTCTTCATAATATTACTGCATCTCCTAATTGAAAGTAAAACTTTGGTAAGTGTGTTTTTTTATGCATTCTAAAGAGTACATTCTCTCCCTAGTGTGTTCATACAACTCTTATTAAAGCTAAAAAATGGAAGAAATCTCTCCCTATATGAAAGCAAAAAAATATATTAAGGATCAAATGCAGGTCATTTTAAGCAGTATTTCTATAACTAGTCTCCTTGGAGTCAGCCAGATTACTCACATGAATAAGGCAAGCAAGATCTGCCACCAATAATGTTAATAAATAACAAAAGAATTCTGCTCTTAACAGCTTCTGTTGCTTTCTGTAAGTATAGTTTTGCCAAGGGGAAAACAGATATTGATATACCCTACTTTTATCAGTTCCTAAGGCTTGATTTCCCAAATGTGGAATGCTAATTCTGAATGCTGGGAACTGATAAACTGTTTGTAAACAAGATGAACAATTCAAAGGTATCTTCCTTGCCAGAAGAGAAGAAGCTGTTTTATGCCATAAAACTGTCATTCAGGTGTTTAAGTCTGAACAATCTAGAGCAACAATTGATAGCATTCACAATTGATTGGATTAATTTCTTTTTAAACAAGCCAGGGTAAAATAGTGACTTTTTCCTGTTTGTCATAATTCTGGAGAAAAATGTCATTGTCCTGTTCAAAGTGGGAGGATAAAGAGTGGTGGTGGCTTACTCAGTGCAGAAAACAAAGACACAGGCTCATTCTTAAGTTGTTTCACAGTCAATAGGCTGTCAGGCTACTTTCTAAAGTCTTGGGCTGTGTCTATACTGGCGTGATCTCGCGCAAAAGCGGCTGCTCTTGCGCAAAAACTTGCTGCCTGTCTACGCTGGCTGCGTGTTCTTGCGCAAGTATACTGACGTTCTAATGTATAAAATCAGGGCTTCTTGCGCCAGAACTCTGACGCTCCCGCTCAGGAATAAGCCCTCTTGCGCAAGAGCTCTTCCAGAAAAGCCCAGTGTAGACAGGCAACATGAATTTCTTGCACAAGAAAGCCCTATGGTTAAAATGGCCATCAGAGCTTTCTTGCGCAAGAGAGCGTCTACACTGGCATGGATGCTCTTGCGCAAAAGCACATCTCTTGTGCAAAAGCACATGCCAGTGTAGACGCTCTCTTCCGGAAGAGTTTTTGCAGAAGAACTCTTCTGCAAAAGAGTTTTTGCGTGAGAACGCGCCAGTGTAGACGTAGCCTTGTTGCTTAAAGATTTTGTGTGTAACCCAAGCCTTTTTATCTAGGATCTGGAGAGTGCAAAAATCCCTTTGTTAGCAAACTATGGATGCACTTAATGTTTCTGTTCTCTGAATGGCAAAATGAACTTTTTTGGCATTTAGAGAGGTCAGCAAGCTGTGAGACAAATTGCACAACAAAACAGAATCTGAGACAAATACACAGTTATTCTGTTTAAAGCAAACTGTAAAGGGGAGGATCATGTGAAGATTGTGTTCCTGCTTGTTTGAGAAGGCCTTTTCTGATGCTTGAGTAATGCAGTCATCTAAAGCAATTGGCATTAAATAGTCTTGTATCATGGTATCATGAGTTGTATATTTAATAGACAAAAATAAGTTTAAATCAAGAGTCTGTTTGAACTAATTTATTATTTACTTCAGTTCAGGGTGGGGTGTGAATGTGTGTGCACACATACATTTATATACTTTTCTGTTTGTAACAACTTTAATCCTGAATCTCTGATTCCTGTCTTATTTCTCCTGTACTTCCTTTCCACATTACAGACTTGGATACACATCGTTGTTATGATAGGCAGCATCTTATTTTACTTTGTCTTTGCACTGACTTTTGGAGCAACCTGCAAAACCTGCAATCCACCATCAAATCCCTACTGGATCATGGAAAAACATGTGACAGACCCGGTGTTTTATCTAGTTTGCATCATTACTACTTGTGTTGCTCTTCTACCCAGGTACTTTGTTGTTTTACAACCACTAGTATTGACTAGCTCTGGCTTTCATTGAAGCTATGATGCTGTACATCTCTCTGGTTGGTCTTTTCTACTTGAAGATATAAAATTGTACAGCCTTGCATTGTAAGCATAAATAAACCCATATGTAAGTAAGGAATTGTTAATAAGGGTCTTCTTCAGTTAAATTTAAACAAGTACATAATTGCTATAATGATTTAGTCTAAATCCTGCTTCTCATGTTTAAACCAATAACTGTACCTTAACCATTTTTCAAAGGTCAGAATTTATATCCAAAGAAGTTATAGAAGGCAGCAGAGTGAATCATTCACATGTAATAGAGAAGCTATTTGAGTCTGTTTTTATTACAGAAACAGTTTTCCATTGTTTTCTTCTTTGTTTTGAAAAAGCTTGAAACCAGGATTTTTGTAAACTGACAAAATGTTCAGAAATATCTCTCTGGATTCCTAAAAGTTACTAGGAGATTACTGCTGGGGATATGCAATTTCTCCCTCCTAATGGTGGGATGGGGCACAGCATACATAGGATGCACATTTTTGCATTAGAGTGAAAACACATTACTCCATTGTCAACCTTGGCTCAGACCTTGCAACTAAAAACCAGCAAACTGGTGGTACTGTAGGCCTGTGCTTACTCACATACACTCTTCTGTACTGTGCTTGGCTCCAAATGGTGCTACTAACCATTTGCTTTCCCTCCTGAATTAATTTAAAAACAATGCCCACAGTGACTTTTTTTTCTGGAGCAATAATGAGCCATGGTAGAAGGATACTATTTTAAATCACACAAAATATTGGGTGAAACACAGTGTTTTCTGGTTTTAGGAGTGGCTGATTTTTCACGGTAGACTAAATGCAAAGTTTTTAGACTTTATAAATAAGATTCTTTGAGTGACTTTCAATATTCCAGTGCCAGAAAAGTTTGAGCAGCACTGCCAAAACAGACTGGTTTTGTTTGGAAACATGCAGGAGCCTACAGCTCCCACTTACTTCAGCTGGAGTGCCAGTACACACTGTTCCTGAATGTCAGAGTGTTGTGTCCAACACGCAAAAACTGAGGCACAGAAATCAGTGGTGACTTTTTAAAAATGTTGGTTCAAATAACCTGTTCTAGTGTAAAACTGCAGGTACAGTTACTTATGTGCAAGCTTAAAGGTCACTGCTGTAAGGGCTACTGCAGCTTTGGGATTACAAGGCAGCCTGGGTGATAGGAGTGATGCCGCCTCTCATTTCTCTGCCTGCTCCTGTTCAGTAGACCCTTTAGCATTGCTGAGAAGAGCAGGAATCTGTTTCGGAATGGCTTAATGGAAACCCCTGTTTATATTCCAGGTATTTGTTCAGAGTTCTTCAAGGGGCATTGTTTCCATCTCCCATGTTGAGAGCCAAGCACCTCGACAGACTGACGCCCGAGGAGCAGAGGGAAGCAATTAAAAAGTGGAAAGAGGATCGTATTGGGAAGTGTAGCATGGGCTTCCAGGACACTTGTGCATGTTCCAAGTCGGCTGAAGATGCATCAGTAAGAGAAAGCGCTGACCATTCTTTATACATCCCAGCGGCTAAGACACCCTTTCCTACCTGTCCATCAGGCAGGTCAGTTCAGGAGAGGTCTTTTGTATCAGACATACAGGATGAGTCCAGGGATGCAAACAGCCAGACTTGTGAGAGAGCTGCATTTTTGAACTCCTTGGAGGAAACCTGTTCAGAAACATCTTCCGGCCTTCCGGAGTTTACTTTTGCTAAGGGCCACAGTGAAATTCCTCTACTAAATAAGGCAGGTTTGAATTGTGCTTTGAGTGAACAGGAGGTTTTAACGTACACTGCAAAGCCAGAATGTTAACTGTTTTGTTTAAAAAAAAAAAAAAAAAAATCAGTGCATTACATTACGTTTAGGCCTTTGTTGGTAGTGGTTTTTTGTCAAGTCAGTTGATGTGCAAAATTATTCAGAAGCATTTTGTATTTTTAAAATATTTTAAATAACTCAAAGTGTCCGGGTCTAAATGGGCATGAAACATTGTGCAAGTATCAGCTTTAAGAACTAAGCTTTTCTGGTACATTATAACTGCATAACATAGTAACTTTGATAAAAATGACAGTAACCTAATTTAAAGGCTGTCCTGGTGGAAACACTTTTACCAGTTGACCCTGACTGTCATCCTGACCCCCATCCAGTGTTACAATGTTCTCATGTGTGGCGATGTTACCATGACAACTAGTGCTGACCAGGTCCACTGCGCTCTTCAGGAACCACTTTGCAAAACATTTTTTATCCTAATCATTCTCTTTGTGATGGCAATATGTGTGTGATAGTTTTACACCCACATGCCAGCAAGACTTACAGAACACATTGCCCATGTTCAAAGTCCATTTTAGGAAAAAATAAAACATTCGATATCCTATCAGCTCTCACTCTTTCGGTGCAACTAAAACAAAAGGAGCTAGATATTCTAATGTCTGGAGCTGCTTGGCACAAGCAGGGCTAAGTTGGTTTCTGAATGTCTGTTATGGGCGAGGTTGTCAATAATTCCTATTTGCTATGTTTTGTTTTGGTTTTGTCTTAGGCTACATCTACACTATAAGTTTTCTCAGCAAAAAATGTGCTAATGAGGGTCTCATTTGCATATTTTCTGCTGATCCATTTTTGAGCAAAAACAAGCAGTGTGGATGTTTTCTTTTTGCGCAAAACCCCGCTTTTTCCGCAAGATCCTTATGCCCCAGAAAAGGACGTTTACCGATCTTTTGGAAAAAGAGGTTTTTGTGCAAAAAGAAAGCATCCACACTGCTTGTTTTTTCACAAAAACTCCAGCGCAAAAACAGATCGGCAGAAAACATGCAAATGAGATGGTGACTCATGCAAATGAGTCCTTCATTAGCATATTTTTTGCCAAGAAAACTTGTAATGTAGACATAGCCTGTGATTGTAGGGGTAAATAAGTCCTACCTTTCTACCTACCAATTGACTAATCGTCTCCTCATTAGTGTTGGTTGGGAAAGTTCCATCTGTTGTAGTGACCCTGGTGGTAGAAACAGTTGAAGACTTCCTGATAATCGTTAATTAAGACACAGTCTAAGATAAATCCCCCTTCCCAAGCACCATGGCTTTGCCAATACTGTTACTTCCTTGGGTAGCTTAACATTGTTATTCCTCATCTTTTTAAGACTTCTGAAACAATTGAAACAAATGCTGTGCGGATTGGTTGGACTGGTAGTTAAAGGCATAGTAAGTTCATACAAATTCACCATGTGTTGTGATCATTGAGTGTTTTTTGTTTGGTGTGTTGTAGGCATGTTAGTCCCAGGATGTTACACAAACCAGGTGAGTGAGGTAACATCTTTTATTGGACCATTTACTTTTGGTGAAAGAGGCAAGCTTACAAGCTTGAACAGAGCTTTTCATCAGGTCTGGGAAAGGTACTTAATGTCACAGGTAAATACAAGGGAAGAACAGATTAGTACTGCTATATGTAACTCTAAATGTACTGAATAGCTCTGCAAAAGGATTTCAGAAAAGCTGTACTTAAGTACCGGTACATGATTTGTGTTAACTCTTTACATGAGTAGTTCCAGATCAAATGGTAGCATAACTATACATCTCTAAAAGTAGGGAACCATAAAGGAAATGTTAAAATATAAACCCCTTCAAAATAGCTGCATTAGATAAATCTTAAGACAAAAATGGTTTTGCAGACTTGTTAGTCAGTCATACCCTTCATTTAACGGGTGTCATTTCAGCATAGCAAGGGTTTTTTTGTACATAGTTTGACTATAGTCAAAGGGTGAATCTGTGTAACTAGTCTCAACACAAACAACCAGATCCCACCATTTCAATGGAGTTTGAGCACACACACCACCAGCCACTGTTGTCTTTGTAACCAGGAGATTTTAAAGAGGTTCACTATTTCTGCTTGCAGTACACTCCATGCATAGCACTACTTCTCCACTGGCCATAGCCCAGTTGTGCAAACAGCAGTGCTTTCAAGGGGTTTAACAGGAGGCTTGTCCCTTATAGATTAAAGGCCTGGAGTCAACCAACCCTGATTACTAAAGAGGCACACCTGAGCAGGAATCCTGAGTTTCCCCCTATTAAAGCAGCAGAAAGCTGTAGAGACTCCTCAGGGAGAAGCATGTGGTGGGGAATTGAGGAACCCAGAAAGAGCAAGGCTCCTGCACGGGAGACCCTGACACCAGGAAAGGTGCCCCAGCTAGGAAAGGTTAAGAGTAGCCTGCTAGAGCAAGGAAGAGCCTGAGACACAGGGGAGTTTGGGTCTGCATCTGGATTAAGGCTGGAGGGAAGATTTTGTTTGATTTTGAACTTTGAGTTAACAGCCTTCATTAGGATCTGGTTTATGTTCTGGATTTAGGAAAGCCTCTCTTTGAACTTGAGGCACTAAAAGGAGGAAACTAAGGTGAGGGACTGCTTGCAGGGTTGCCCTGAGCCTGCCAGAGGGTACCCAGGAAGTGGAAGGGCCATTCCCTGACAAGATGTTTGACATTAACGGGGGGAGAGGGAGGGGGAAGGGAAACCCCAGCAGGCATTTTTTCAGTGGTTTAGTGAGACACTATGCTTGAGGCAATTGGCTATTTTCCCCTTTTGTATAAGGCAACACATTTTAAAGTAAATGCTTTAGGGCAGCTAACCTTTCAACTTCACACTAATGACAGCATGAAAACATCTGAGTAGCAAACTGATCTCACTAACAGCCTCAGTCTATCATATGAATTGATTCAAAGCCACTGTGAAAGAACAATGGATAACATACAGGGGACGGAAGGTCTTCATGTAAACTTTCTGTCTAGCTCTAGTTCTGTTACAACTGCTGAGTGCCTTCATCTTGCTCTCTGCACATTGATGTGGTATTGACATTATTTCAAAATAATTAGCATCAGTATGGACAACCAAGAGGCTGAATTTCATCAGCAGAGAAATACTGATCTAAAGATATTCAGAGAAGATTATATGACTAAGGCTATGTCTACATAGCCGTGTTATTTCAGAATAACTGACCTTATCCCGAAATCATAAAGATATCTACACAGCAAGCCATTATTTCGAAATAAAGGTGAGGTGGAGGACTTCTTACTCCGACTCCTGTAACCCTTATTTTACGAGGAGTAAGGGAAGTCGAAGGAATTGTGTTCTTCCTTCAACTTCCTGCTGTGTGGACGGTGCCAAAAACCAAGCTATTTTGACTTAAGCTACGCAACTTCAGCTACATCAATTGCTTAGTTTAATTCAACTTTTGCCCTGCTATATCGACATGCCCTAAGTGGATTTTTAAAATTTCTCACTACAAAAATTTAATTTAATCCAAAATAATTGTAGGCAGTCACACTTAATCCTCCTATTAATATTCTGTATTGGTAATACCCAGGAGAAATATGGGTAGGGACCACACTGAAGTTGTAGAGACAAAACATGAATCAATTCTGTGCTAAGAAATGGCTAGCAGTGGTGGGGTAAGCAGGTTGGTGCATGTGTGCCAATGTGACTTCAGTGCTATTTGAAACAGGATCACAAGAGAGTAGAAGAACAGCCTTGCCTTTAACTGAACTGAGTGAGTCTCTGGCAAGAATAAAAACATGTTTATTTTGAATCACAGAAATTATTGGAGAATTGTTATACATACTTGTTTAACAGGAGTAGAAATAAACACATTTGTCTAGTTGGTGCAATGTTAATTCCATGTGGCGCAATAGGTGTGACAGGAGTGAAGCAATAAATGTGTGTTTATCACCTTAAAATGGGGTTAAGCTTGTTAGATAATTCTGATTGTCATAGATATGACAATATACAGAAAGGGGAAGTAAGTTTGATTCTTTAAAACTTAGATACAGTATTATCATGTGCACATAGAAAGGGAAAAGCAGTATAAAAATACATTTATAAAATTACAAATATCTTTACATGGAATGTTGCAGCAGAAATAATTTGGAAAAAACTTTTCTAACGTCACTTGGGACACAATTTCCTAACAAAGGTAATATGATTCAATGGGTTACATGGTGCCATCAGATTTTAAGCAGAACTCATTTATGTTACTGGGGAGTGTTGCTTGAAAGCTGGTGGCAGGCCAAGACCCACATACTCAATGAGAAAATAGGAAATTACCTTAAATATTATCTCTTGGCAGTGCTTACATATATATTAAAAGGGCTGTAAGTGTTCCAGTGCTTTACAATAAAATCAAAGCCAACTTTAATTATATTTTTTTGGTGAACAGAGAAGTCAGGACAGGTTGTTCATTTTATGAAATTTTTCAATTTTTTCCTGTTATTTTTTTCTGAAAAAAAATAACCCTGTGATCCAGCTCCACTCTTTTATTGCAAAGTTGTCAGAATGGCCATCAGTGGAGGAGCTGGTCCTATTAAGAAAGACGGAGCATGAATTATTGGAAATTGTAAATTCTATACCTTTTAGCACTCAAGATTAGAATGTTGACAGCCTCTCTCTTTTTGCACAAGTCAGATGAAGCTCTGAATTGAAGAAATTTGGATAAAGCTGCATTACTTGGAGGTCGGGGAGAGTTATTTTTCATATTTTGCTGTCCCCTAAACCCATAATATCAAATGAAACATACTGTCAAGTCACTGGGCTTTCTTTCCTCATAGTGAAACTGCAATACAACAATGACTTAAAAGTAGTTTAAAAATCCATAATCCTATTAATATGTATGAAGACAGTGAATATTTCTATACCTTTCATTAGATTCATCAAAACTGAAGGTACTGAACTTCAGAGGTAAATGTTTCAGTTTACAGTAGTCTGAACTATGTGACTTAAGTGGATTTTAGACACTGTCACAGTACAATTATCACTTGTCTCAAAGAACTACATATTCTCCCACGCCTGTTGTATTTTTTATAAAGCCCTGCTTTGCTAACATGGGAGCAAACTCGAGGTAGCAAAAGGGCTCATTTTAGTACAGATCTCAGTGTCATCTTTAAGAATGTATTGATTCTACTGTTCACTGCAAGAATTGTGGGCTGAAACTATACTACTACTACTACTGTTCATTTTCCCCTAAAACATTTATAGTTTTTACTAAGTGTGTGCTACAGCTTAATTTAAATGTCTGAAAGGCAGAAAATTGGCTGGTTCTTCCTTTAAGCCTTGTGTTGTGCCTGGAATGGTAACACAGCTAAAGGAAAATCTAAAAGGATTACAAAAAATATTAGTCCTGCCTTACAGCATCTTCAGTGGCAGAGTGTTTAGTCAATTCACTGATGCTGCATTTTCCATACCTCTCCATCAACAATACAGAACTTGTAACTTTCTCTTTAGTTTCTTGATTGCACAGTCTTCAAGGCCTAAATGCCAATGATCTTTGCCTCTTGTATCTCAGCACAATGCTAACCTTCTGGCATTAGTTTAATAGAAAAGTGTGGATGTATATTTGTCTTTCAATCCATTCAATGAAGTGTGACACGTTGCTATAAACTCCAGGCCCCAAAACTTTGGAAAAGCAGACTGAGCCCCATGAGGTTAAACCAAACAATGTCCAGCGTCCTGCAGGCTGCTCACAAACTAACGGTCCTCCACTGTCGCCCTGTAATGGGAGGAAAAAACAACCCATGGAGGTTATAGCCAGTGCCATTATGCCTCAAGACACATCTGAAGTTTCTGGGAAAATGGCTTTTTATAACTAATGCAGCTGTAAAAATTGGTTTCAGCTAACCTGTACAACAGCATGCAGATTATGCAGCTAATATTTTGACTGTCAAATAATAAGGTTTGGGTAGCTGGTATGTTCATACAAAACATTAGCTATTTAATATTCACACAAATTAAAGAAAAATCAGCTTACTATTTAGCATACTCTACTATTTAGAGACTCCAAGCAGTGTATTTTACAAATAGAAATAAATAGTTAGTTAAAATGTTTATTTCTTACATAAGTCTATGAAAATTGTTACCTCTGTATTAGAACTAATGAAATACCATAGGTTCTTAGACTTTTATTTAAAATCTGCTTCAAGTGTCTACTCAGAAAATGACCTACCATGCAAGAGTCCACAGTTCCAGTCTCATAGCCTGCACATAACATCCTGTTGGTGATGGTTTTCATGTCAAAGTATGACTGGCATTGCTCTAGGGAAATAATACGAACTTCTCCTTCTTGAAGTTTAAAAGGCACTGAAAAAAATAATCTGTATCAAAGTATGCACTATCATAAACAGAAATACTTATGTTCAACTTTGCAACATTATTTTCTACAATGGTAGGCTAAACTTAATAGTATGATAAAATTAACTTTGAATGTATATTTAATATAAAAAAGCTGATTTTCCACTTCTCTCACCAGTACAGACCACACAGCAGGGGACAGTTTCATGTATACCTGCACACAGGGATTCATGCTTCTCAAGCTCATAGGACAGTGGTATATGTGTAGGGATGGGCTCATCTTTCATGCTAGTATGGGTGTGAGCATTTTATATTGTGCCTTCACCTCAATCAGGCTTAGAGTTGGCAAACTGGGGAGAGAGCCAACATGCAATGAGACTTTTGAAATTGGAGTTGAGGAGAAAGCATAATTAGGGAGCATATACTTGGGACTCAGAAGACAGGTTCCATAACAACACTGTCAACCTCCAATTTGGTGTAATAAGCTCCTCGGAGCTGACTGAGTTACTCTAAGGATTTTGATGGGTAGGGGGCAGTGACTGCATGAAGCCTTAGTTCATGGCAAGCTGGGGTGTGAATCTAGTTTGCACACACTGTCTCTGTGCACCCTGCTCCTGCATGCTAAAAGTTCTCTACTGCACTTTGACACAGGAGTGACTCAAAGTGCACGAGGGAACTTTTAATGAGTAGCCATATGATCCACACAGTCACTTTAAGAGTTTGTCTACATAAGTATTTAGTTCATGGCAAGGCTAGCCCACCATACACTAAGAGCATATCAGAGAGGAGCAAGACCTGTTGCACCATTCATCCTGTTCCAAAGAGGCTTATTCCCAGCTGTAAATTTCTGTCAAAACTCAAAGGTGAAGGGAATTGTTAAACCCAGAATACAAATCACTATGCAATCAAGGTGAACACCTTTGTTTTACAATACTGACAATGCTTGAAATAGGGATATTAAGAAGCGGATATTTAACTAGTCAAGTAGTAGATAGAATTTTTGACTACTCAGTCGATAGGCAGCCTGGTTCAGTTCTGGCTCACACCGGGTGCAGGACCACACCCCACTGCGGCTCTGTATTTAAAATGTAGTAGGAGCCTTTTAAATTGCAGAAACGAGGAGGGGTTTTGTCCC
Organism: Rafetus swinhoei; assembly: GCA_019425775.1. NCBI lineage: Eukaryota > Metazoa > Chordata > Testudines > Trionychidae > Rafetus > Rafetus swinhoei. The sequence goes on from CM033449.1 coordinate 49,088,730, forward strand.
GCACTAAGCGTGAGCTGGGCTGCCTGCCTCGCCAGCACCAGCCCCTGTGTGGGGGGTCCCAGCAGGGATTTGGGCTGCTGCTTTTTGGCTTTTCTTATATTTTTACATTTAATTTGACAGAGTTTATTATGCCCCTTTCTGTTTTCCTCAGTAGGATTTAACTTCCACTTTTTAAACAATGCTTTTTTATCTTTTTATCTCACTGCTTCTTTCACTTGGTTGTTAAGCCACAATGGCACTTTTTTGGTTCTCTTACTGTGTTTTTTAATTTGGGGTATACATTTAAGTTGGGCCTCTATTATGGTGCCTTTGAAAAGTGTCCATGCAAGTGTCCAATTATATTTACCTCTTGGACCAGATCCTGCACTCCATTTAAGACTAAATCAAGAACTGCCTCTCCCCCTTGTGGGTTCCAGAACCAGCTGCTCCAAAAAGCAGTCATTTAAGGTATCAAGACATTCCATCTCTGCATCCCATCCTGAGGTGACGTGTACCCAGTCAATATGAGGATAGTTGAAATCCCCCACTATTGAGGTTTTTTTGATAGCCTTTCTAATCTCCCTTAGCATTTCGTAGTCACTATCACTATCCCTTACAGCCCTAGCTTGAAAGTGATGTCATTGACAGCTCTGGCCAGCAACAACAAAAAATGGTATGAAGAATCACTTGTGTGTCATTGGGTCTGCTACCTTAGACAGACTGGCTGTATGTGAACAGAACGGATGTGCTGTTAGCAAACAGATTACACCAGTCAGTGGCAATTAATTCATTGTTGTGGACTGTAGAACATGCTTGTTATAAAAGGAATGATTTGAGCAGTGTTACCACGTTTAACATGGCCATTAGAACCTGAATACCGTTCAATGTAATGTCTGTATTCTCCATAGTTCAGGGTTTACCTCCTGCCCCTGCTAACAATTACAATAAATAAAAAAGAAATATTTCTATAACGAAGCAGAACAGGACTTAACAGCCAGGGCCACCATCACATTTTTCCTTATGTTCTGTGTCAGTTAATTTTCATATTGATAGCTATATAATGTAAAAGCTAGTGTTATGGGACAATTAACAAGAACAAGGCAAAACCTTTCTGTGCAGAAAAGAGGCACCCTGGGATTATGGAGGAGGTGGAATAAATAGTGGCACAAGGCCACAGCATGCTATGGAGAGTTCTGATAAAGAAAAATCTTGTTTAGTCAAGCAATAAGCCAAGACTTGAATAACAAGACTATAGCCAAGATTTTCAGGCTATTTCCTCAATCGAAGCTCCTTGATGTGAAATACTCTTAATCACATTACATATGTCATTGCTGAAATATGGATTTAGCAACCTAATTTTAGGTTCCCGTCTTTGACAAGCTAAGTTCTAGACACAAGTATAGCCTTGTGAGTATTATTATTAGTATGGATTATGTATGAGAGGCCTAATAAGACACAATTGTAAAACTAGAGGTAGACACCAGTGTGTGCAATGAGAGCCAAGTAGTTGATTGGGTTAGTAGAAGGTTAGATTCCTCCAAGAATCTGGAAAACATTCATCTTACTTTTGTTGCCCATGTGTCCCCAGCCTGTGATGTAGCAGTAGGTATCTGGCTCAACCAACTGCTCCCTGCTTGGTAAGCAGACTGGCCTTACATAACTTGTCTCATTGATATCTTCATTTAGTTCTACAATGCTGATATCATAGTCAACTACTGCTCTGTTATAGCGTGGATGCAAGATAATAGTCTTCACCAGTCGGGTCTGCATGAAGATAGATGGATGATCCAGATTGTTTATACCAAACACCACTTTCCAGACTGCAGCATTTTCTCTCCTATGTAAGAGAGGGGGGGAAAGGTAAATTTTTTCTATAGTTCTTTTATACACAGTTGTATAATTAAGGACTTTTTCTGGATACCTTTCTGCAAAGCACTGAACACACAAGTGGTACTACATATAGCAGAAATATTATGTTAAGAGATTACATTAAAATTAAGATCTGAACAAAAATGCAGAATAATTCATTCTTTCCTTCAAACTTCCCCTCCAAAGAACACAGAGCTAGATTCACTAGGGGAAATCAGTAAGGGACACTTTGAGTTGTGTAAATTCCACTGTGCTGGATTTGCACATACCCACCAGTACAAACAGATACCTACAGGGGTAGGCATGAGGTTTTGTGAATGTCAGTGATGTCCACTGTTTGACTTAGGCATTTAATTGCCCTATTGGCTGCTTAAATTCCCCAGGTGAATCTAGACCTCAGTGCTTTGCAACCATTCATTAATTCACTGTTGCCTCATGCTTGTGAGGCTAAAACATTTCGTAGTTGTTATAAAGTGAAATATGGCAAGAGTAAGTGATTTGTCTAAGGTCATAGAGCAGGGGCGGGCAATAATTTTTGAAGCGGGGGGCACTTCACGAATTTTGGAAGTGGTCACTGGCTGCCCTGGAAGGAGCAGGTTCTTGGGCAGAAGTGGAGCTGTTCCCTCTAGGGGGTAGGAGACTTTGCGTGCTCTCCCACCCACAGACCCTGATTGGTCGGGGAAGGGGGAGTGGCAGAGCATGTGAAGTTTTTGGCCCCTGCCAGGGGCACAGGGCACCTAGAGATAACTGCCAGCTGTTTTGAACAGCTGGCAGTTCCCTCTGGTACCATGCACCCCTGGTGGTGGGAAGAGACTTTGCACACTCCCCTGGCCCCAGGTCTCAATTGGCAGAGTAGCAGCAGGGCTGCTGCAGACCAGATCAAACAGCTTGGCAGACCCTGTCTTGCCCACACCTGTCATAGAGGAAGCCTGTGGAAGAGCTGAGAACTGACTCTGAGCAAGGTCACCTGACTCCCATCCCTATATTTTAACTAGTACCATCCTTCACTTGTTAGTTTATGCAAAAGGATGAACAATAATCTCAGGTTGCAATTAGGTCATGGAAATTTTTTAGAAAACAATTCCTAAATAAAAATACTGGAAAAGGCAAAGATTACAGAACCATAATGGGGTGGGCAGTATAAAGTTATACCAAACTAATCACCTACTTTTCCATTTTTAGTGCAAACAAGAACAGTGCACATGCTGTTTTGAACATGAAGTGCAACATCAGAACATACTGCCTTGCCCAGTCCCTGAAGTTTTCAGTTTATTTATAAGAAGAGGCTGTGCATATTTTAGCTTAGCAAAGGCTAGTCCTTCCTTGCGCCCGTAATGTGCCAAGTGCTTTCAATTCCTGTTGCCATCAAGATGCTCAATATCATTAGGTTAGGGCTAGGAAATCCAATAATGTGGTCTTTTGCCTCTGTCACTAAGCAACTGATTTCTGCGTGCTGTTCAAGGAGCTCTGAATTCAGGCTTATTAGAGTGCTGTCCTTGGTCAGCCATCAACTAGTACCAAAAAAAAAAAAAAATCATATCAGAGGTTGCTTACTTCTATGTGTAAATTCTGAAAGCTGCACTGCCCCTGGTAGCCATGGCAAGAGTCCAGCCTTAGGTGTTGGGCACCAAGCTGTCAAGTGTCAGCCATAATTGGCTAAGACTACATGTCCAGAATTCCATTTTTTTTTTTAAAAGAGTCCTCCTTACTGACATTTGTGAATTCTGGCAGTTGGGAAAGAGGAGATTATAGTGTTAAAACTGAACCAATATCAGTTGAGGTGCACGTGAGATACCATGTTAAAATGTGGGCTGTATCATAGACTAAAGTTGCATGATGAAAACTAGTGGGTAGTCACAGGGTCTCTGACTTCCCTGTGGCTTAAAAAAAAATAAAAGGAAGCATTCAGTATTTGCATAGCTGATTGAACACAGTTTTGTAAAGTCTGGCTGCCTGTACAGAGACTGAGCCAGAAAGATGCTGAGAAAAATGCATAAGTGCAGCTCTTTCTCAGCATGTGGTTTTGATTTCATAACGTTATTTTCATTAAAATAAGGTTAACGTGTCATTGCTGACATTTCTATCCCATGACCAGATCACGGCTTTCTGTAGAATGACAAATTACAATGCATATTTATTGTGTGTTGTGAGAACAAAGCAAAGATGGGTTTTGAAAATGCACAGCCATGGGCACACAACAGGAATATTTTCTCCAGCGGAAAGCTTTTGGTTATTTTAAATTGGTCTTAGGCATTTTCACAGGACTTACTGCAAAATAGCCTAGACAAAACCGTAGGGTACACAATGAAGAAACACTAGAAATGTCAAGAACATGGACTACAACATACTTTATCAAGTTTCATTGCTATTGTCTGTAAGTAGGTGAAAGCATGTGCGCTGAAAAGCATGCTCTCTGAGTGGCTGTAACACCTATATATACCCAGACACTGCAGGCTGGCTGGCTGGCTTTGCCAAAATGCCTGTAACTAATAAGTCTCAGGATAAAGATATATTATCTTAAGATCCCTTTCAAATTCCTCTTTTTTGTCACAATTTAAAATAATTTACCACAGACCATCTTAATCTACAATACAACACCATAATGTCAAACAGATAAGGAAACAGTCTGGTCCCTCCAATTTACGAAAGTAAACTAATAAAAAGATTTAACACCACCTCACGTGTATAGTTTGGTGCCACCCTAGGGTCAGAAGAGTGAGCATAACACATTTCTTGTAATTTCACAGTGACGGATTCAAACACGATATCCTTTTCATCATTCCAGCAATTTCAAATAGATGGCATTTGGGGTCCATTCTGGGATACAGAGCATTCTTTTAAAGGAAACATTCTAGGTACGCACTGCTGCAACATAGATCTATCCAGGGACAAATGAACCACTTCAAAAAAATCGGTTCTGCAGAAAGAAAACTTCTACAAGTAGCTTCTCTTCTCAGTTATCATAAATGCGTAATGATGCCTCTCAACTGCCACAGATTAACAGCATTAAGATGAAATTCTGTTGATTAACCCTTAAGAGAGTTAAATGTTTGTCACCCTTCAAAGGAAAAAAATATCGATTTATTGTAAGTTAGAAGTTACATCTAAGTCTTCCAGAGTGGGTTGAATGAAAAAAAGACACTAAGGCCACGTCTATACTGCGCGCTCTTGTGCAAGAAAATATGCAAATGAGACAAAGCAGTGAATATTGCCATGCCTCATTTGCATACTTAATGAGCTGTTCTGCCGCTTTTTTCCCCCAGAGAGAATGGCTCTTGCCGCAAGAGGGGTTTTTTGCGCAAAAAGGAGCCGTGTAGATGGCTCCTTTTTGCGCAAAAGCCCCATGCACAAAATGGCAACTCATTAAGTATGCAAATGAGGAGCGGCGATATTCACCGCTTTGCCTCATTTGCATATTTTCTTGCGTAAGAGAGCGCAGTATAGACGCAGCCTAATAGGAAAGAAATTTCTCATTTTTCTGCTTAACTTCTTTCCTTATTCACCTGCAATGGGGACTAGCAAGCAGTGAATCACAGAAATGGGGAGAGTGGTAAAGGGAGGATAAAGTGGAATTTTAATTACTGTCACAGTAGAATAATAGGCAGAAATAGAACTTCCTTCTACATAAAAGCACAATTTTATAACTTGTTTAGGGATCAACCCAACAGCAACTTCCTAATAAAAGATGTCACTACAGAGGAATAGAAACCTACTGTATAAATTAGATGCTTTCTTCCCACAAATGCCATATAAAGGGCAGCCTTGAACGCCCTCTATGTGTGGTTTCCCAGAGAGCTAGCATGACAACTGGTGCAGGATTTGAACATCTTGCCTGTAGCAAACATGAAGCCCAAAGACCCTGACATATAGAGTAATTGAGATGAACAAAATATGATCACATCAACATCCAGGAAATATTGCAAACATAGTATTGTACACACTGCTGCCAGCACAGACCAGAGTGTGAACCCGAGACGTCTGGCATTCAAAGTAGGGATGTTAGCATGTAGTCATTTACACAATTAACGGATAAACCTGGGATTATTAGTTAATCTTAATGATTATGTGCACCCTCCCCACTTGCTGTCACTGTATCTGGGTGGGGGAGCAGGCAGGAACCAGTCCTTTAAGCTGCATCCTACATATACCGGCTCCCATCTGCTCCTCCCCTCACCCACGCAGCTCTATCAGAGGCAGCAGGGGGTGGGGGAGGGAGAGGGGCAGATGGCTCTACAGAAGTTGGTTCCCCATGCATACCAGCTCCCATCTGCCCTCCCCCCCACACACACACTGCTGCCTCTGTGGAAGGCAACACCTTGGGGAAGTAGGGGCAGGAGCTGGCTTGAAAGCTAGCTTCCTGTGTGTACCATCTGCCTGCCCACCCTCCCCTCTGTGATGCTGCCTCTGTGGGAGGCAGGCAACTCCATGGAGCTAGCATGTTTGGAGAACCAGCTTAAAAGCCGGCTCCCTGCACATATCAGCTCCTCCTCCCGCCACACCCCCCACTGCTGCCTTTGATACAGAGGCAGCAGCTCGGGGTTGGGGGGAGGAAAGCCAGTATGCAAAGGGAGCCAGTTTTCAAGCTGGCTCCCCATGGACACTGGCTCCCATCTCCCAATGTGTAAATGCGTAACCGCTCAAAAAAATCCAGTGATTACACGTTTACACAAATTCATGTTAGATAACATCCCTAATTCAAACCAGGGCTTCCCTACTGCTATAGTGGGGGAGAGAGAGCCCGTTCAAGAGGTGCTGCACCAGAAGAACCAGAGGGAGACTCAATGTTCCAGCAATTCCTCGCTTCAGTAACAAGTAAGGAGAGCTAGAAGCTGAGGTGAAGTTGCTAATGCACAAAAATGAACACAAATAGTTATAAATCCAAGAGCGGTCAGGAGAAACTGAGCTGACAGCTTTTTCTACTGCCAAAAGCAGGATTTCTGGTGCCCTGACTTGAAGGATGGCACTTCGTTCAGCTGCAGTTTTTGGAGACTCCAGGATTGTTTGTCTCCAAACTCCACGGAAGGTAGGCATCTCCCATTAGAGATGTATGAGCTGAGAAACTGTGCATCAGAAATGTACTTAGGCTATTGCAGAGGGGCGGGAAGCAGGAAGCACACTAACAGATGGGACACATTTTAATTATTTTTAGAAACCTAATTAACAGGACTTGGTGCACAACAGAAAGTAAGTTGTTAAACTTCCATCCAAAATCTTGTTTTATCAAAATGATACCAGGATTAGCATTAAATTGTCACCAGTATGTGGTGCCTGAGGTGCACCAACATTCCTGTGCTGCACCCAGAAAATCCATTTGGTACTGAATCTCAGATACTAGAAATTACCACTCCCTAGTTAATGCTAACTTTTTAATGATGACAGCCCTATTGGAGATACCACAGTATTTCTCTATGGTTAGAAAAGGCAGTAACTTCATTATCTTAGGCTATGTCAACATAGCTTCCCTCTTCCTCAAAAGTCATAAGAACATAAGAACGGCCGTACCGGGTCAGACCAAAGGTCCATCTAGCCCAGTATCCTGTCTGCCGACAGTGGCCAGCACCAGGTGCCCCAGAGGGGGTGGACCGAAGACAATGATCAAGTGATTTGTCTCCTGCCATCCCTCTCCAGCCTCTGACAAACAGAGGCCAAGGACACCATTTTATCCCCTGGCTAATAGCCTTTATGGACCTAACCTCCATGAAATTATCTAGCTTCTTAAACTCTGTTATAGTCCTAGCCTTCACAGCCTCCTCTGGCAAGGAGTTCCACATGCTGACTACACGCTGTGTGAAGAAGAACTTTCTTTATTAGTTTTAAACCTGCTACCCATTAATTTCATTTGGTGTCCTCTAGTTCTTCTATTTAGGAACTAATAAATAACTTTTCTTTATCGGCCCTCCACACCACTCATGATTTTATACACTCTATCATATCCCCTCAGTCTCCTCTTTTCTAAACTGAAAAGTCCCAGTCGCTTAACCTCTCCTCATATGGGACCTCCAAACCCCTAATCATTTTAGTTGTTCTTTCTGAACCCTTTCCAAGGCCAAAATATCTTTTTGAGGTGAGGAGACCACATCTGTACACAGTATTCAAGATGTGGCGTACTCATAGTTTTATACAGGGGCAGTAAGATATTCTGGTCTTATTTTCTATCCCTTTCTTAATAATACCTAGCATCCTATTTGCCTTTTGACCGCCGCTGCACACTGTGTGGAAGTTTTCAGAGAACTGTCCACGATAACTCCAAGATCTCTTTCCTGATTTGTCGTAGTTAAATTAACCCCCATCATACTGTACGTATAGTTGGGGTTATTTTTCCCGATGTGCATTACTTTACACTTATCCACATTAAATTTCATTTGCCATTTTGTTGCCCAATCACTCAGTTTGGTGAGATCTTCTTGGAGTCCTTACAGTCTGCTTCTGTCTTGACTATCCTAAACAGTTTGGTATCATCCGCAAACTTTACCACCTCACTGCTTACCCCTTTCTCCAGATCATTTATGAATAAGTTGAACAGGATTGGTCCTAGGACTGACCCTTGGGGACACCACTAGTTACCCTCTCCATTCTGAAAATTTACCATTTATTCCTACCCTTTGTTTCCTGTCTTTAACCAGTTCTCAATCCAAGAAAGGACCTTCCTCTTATCCCATGGCCATGTAATTTACACAAGAGCCTTTGGTGAGGGACCTTGTCAAAGGCTTTCTGGAAATCTAAGTATACTATATCTACTGGATCCCCTTGTCCGCATGTTTGTTAACCCCTTCAAAGAACTCTAATAGATTAGTAAGACAGGATTTCCCTTTACAGAAACCATGTTGACTTTTGTCCAACAAATTATGTTCTTCTACATGCTTCACAATTTTATTCTTTACTATTGTTTCGACTAATTTGCCAGGTACTGAAGTTAGACTTACCGGTCTGTAATTGCCCGGATCGCCTCTAGAGCCCTTTTTAAATATTGGTGTCACGTTCATTATCTTAGGCTATGTCAACATAGCTTCCCTCTTCCGCAAAAGTCTATGCAAATGAAGCACAGATTAGCATATTGCCAGGCATCATTTGCATAATCAATTATGCAAATGAAGCATAGTAATATGCTAATCTGCACTTCATTTGCATAGGCTTTTGCGGAAGAGGGAAGCTGTGTAGATGTAGCCTCCGACTCCTCTCTGGCAACCTATGAGAGTTTTTTTCTAGTTAAATAGCAACCACTGTCCACATATTCTTGTATTATTTTTATTCTGACTATCAGTAAGAAGAGATATTAATCCAATGCAGTTTATATGCAACACATTCATAAAATATCACAAAGATAAGGTATAGGTTTTGTGAATATTTTAGCTGAAAGTCAAAGCCATCAATTTTAGGTAGCAAAATGAATATTAAAACTAGTCAAACCCTCAGATTTAGACTCTAAAAACTGGTCTCTTATGATTTGCTGTTTTGACAAGATCAACTACAGGTTGGACCACCCTGGTCCGGCACCCTTGGGACCTGACTGGTTCTTGATAATGGATTTTGCTGGGCTAGGGGAGGTTATATCTGGCCTCCCTGCTGCCGGCCTCAACCCCAGCCCTGACACCCCACTGGGCTTCCTGTGTGCCCTGGCAGCCCAGCTGGGTCAGGTCCCAGGCTTCCTGTCCCCCTCTCCCTCCGAACACCTCCAGCCTTCCCAGCTCCCTCCTTATCCCCCTCTAGGCCAGCTGAGCTGGGCACTGGTCTCCCCAGCGTCCCCTTCCCCCATAGCCCAGCTGAGCCATGCACCCGGCTCCCCAGCTTCTGCCCCCAGTCCAGTTGAGCCACACACACCGGGATTCTGAGCTCTTGCCTCCCCCCCACAGCCTAGATACTGCCAACCAAGCTCCTCCCCTCCCCCATTCCACTGGGACTCTCTGATCTGGAACATCTGTGGTCTGGCCAGAGAGTTCCGGTTTATAGAGGTGCAACATGTACTGATTTTTTTATTTTGACATTTTTATGTGGCAGTTATTTGTCTAAATAGCCATTTGTACCAACAGTAAAACTCTCTCAGCTCTGCTCACCCCTCAAAGCAGTGTGCTACCGTCAAAACCCATTTGTTTGCAATCAAAACACAGCCACATATGTGCCCACTTGGTTCACTCTGCAGAGAGCACTGCCATGGCCATCGTCCTGGACGACTAGTCCTGCCACCAAGGATCCTCTTGCTCATTCGAGCTGCAGGGCGTCGGCCACAATCTAGCAAGAAATATATGATACCATGTGTTATTCACTGGCATAAAGTTCAGTGTGCATAGAATGTTCTTGAAATCTGCTCAGAAAAATATTGAAAAGGGGCTTCTCTATACAAAATGAAGTTATAAAGCTCATGAAATTATGTTGTATGTATGGGAAGGATTTATAAAAACTCAACACATTGTGTTTCAAGTCCATATATAGTAAGCCAAATTCATTCCTTCTGTTACTTCAATGGACTCAACCCAGGGATTACGCTGATCCATTCAGTTCTTAGGGTTCCCAAATAAGACAAACTAACCTCCCAAAAAAAGAAAAAGCCAGACTAAGCTGGAAGAATTTGGCTCTCTCTGAGAAATAGAGCTACCGACCTATCCTTGGGAGGAGAGGAGGCGGGGGGAGTTATTTTTATACCAGTCATCACCTGTCAGACCCAGAAACCCAAATCTGGGATGTGCATCTATCTTCAGGATATAATATTTGCATTACTCATGGAAATTTCCAAATGAAAATACCCATTTGTTTATATACAGCTTCCCAGTGAAGATTTATTTTTTACTATGTCTATTCTAGTGCTGTCCATTCTAGTTTTAAATATCTACCACTTCCTTGGCAACTGTATCATACTGTTATAAATTTCACCTACACATTTTTCATCCAAGTGCTAGTCAGCTACACACCTTTCAAAAATACATTCATTCCTTTCCTTTCTTTTTTTTTAAATTCTGGGATTGTAATGTGACAGGCTATTATAAATCTCTAGTTTTATTACTGCCTGATTTAGAGAACTGGCTTACATAGCATCAGTTTCTGGAATCCTTCCCCAGGGAAGATATCCTGTTTTTACATATATGTGGGGAATTTAGCAATGAAGAAATAAATTAGTACAATGCTGATTTGTAACGACTAAATTCCTAACCCATTCCTTCAAGTAACTTCAGAGGGCAAGGACTTTTGTTTTGCTTTAAAGGCCTCTCTAGGTACTACTCGTAAGAGACAAACAACTTTACAGAGTCCTGCAAGATGATTTTTCTGGTAATAGTAAGTAAACCTTGAAAAGTTTCCTGGATCTACATCATGTTTTATTATTAATCTTTATCAGGCTAATTCATTTATTCAAAATGTTCTTCAGGAAAGCTTTTTTTTTTTTTTTTTTGTAGAACTTGATCTCCATCTGAATAATTGTTATATTTTCAAACCACTTAAATTTGCACAATACACTGTGTATTTGGATTTAATCTGGAGTTTCTCCTTTAAATTTCCCCTATCCCCTTGACAATCAAGGGTACAAATGGATCACATGCACAACATCAGGAACTTATTTACTATACCGGTAGCAAAAGATGTTCCCAACAGTAACAAAAGTTCAATCTAATTAAAATGTGGCTATTGACAAGATCAGGATAAACCAAGGATTTCTCCTTCGGTTCTGGTTCCACTTAAAAAACATTGGAAAAAATGAGGATACCAGTGCAAACAGTAATAATCTGGGCCAGATTGTTTTCAGTCAGTTCAGAGTAAATCCAATAAATCAATGAACTTACTCCAGACTAATTAATATCCCAGTCTGAACCATTCTCATTAGACTCTATAGACTGAATCTTTATGTCTTTATTCAGGCAAGTTTCCATGGAAACTTGAGAGTCTTCCTAAGTAAGACTTGAGGAAAAATTATAGAACATGTAATAAGAATTTCTAACTATATCATCATACCAATTATGGAACAAGCCTGCTTCCTTTAAAATTAATTGCAAGACTCCCAATTAATTAAGCAAGGGCAAGAATGGGTTATCTAAGGAAGTGGTAGAATATCCATCCCTAGAGGTTTTTAAGCCCTGGGCGGGATGATTTAGATGGGCTTTTAGCAGTGGTTTGGACTTGATGACCTCCTGAGATCTCTTCCAACCCTATGATTCTATAGTTCTAGGAGTCCGCTTAATCCACTACAATGGGCAATTTCATCACCGAAAGGGGATAAAAGCTGATAACACTGGAAGTAGTGGCCAAAAAAATTAATCGGAAACTAAAAGGTGAACAAAAATAAATGAGATTGAAAAGGGATATATATACATTAATTATTTGTTTTTGAGAAAGTATATTTCAACATATCAAAGACATAGGTTTAAGAATCCAAATAAAATGCTCTTTATATGTTGTTCAAGGAATTACATGTTTTTCTCCTACCTTTTTTGGTACAGAGAAGGGAAACTTTGCTTCTGCTTTCACACAACCGCCTAAGTGTTGAAACAATAACAGGAAAAACATATTATAGACAATCTGCACATCTCATTACATCTCCCCAATATAAGAACAATTGGATCATTTGTTTAAACACAGCAAGATCAATCAACATGATGCAATGAAAAACAGGGAGCATTACAATGGGGTACCAGCAATTGCACTGGATTCCAGTTTGTTTCTAAAGGTAGTTAAAGGTGTTTTAAATTTATATACACTCTTTATTAATAGAGTGCTGCATATCTTAGAGATTACCTCTTTCTTTATGCATTGACCCAACATCTGAGATGCACTATCTGATTATCAGAAATTCAGACATACAGAGATTTATTTGCCGCTGGATGTTCTCTTGGTTCTTCCAGGTAAGTGAAAGCCTTTTGCTGACACTTATTTGATAGAAAATGGCTTTTAGATTAATCAGAATATTTTTGCCAAAAGAAATTTGGGCTTTTGATGAAAACTCAGAAAGATTCCAAGGGAAACATTTATGCAACTGAAGAGTTCATATTTTTGTTGGAAGTTTTTGGAAGGGAGACGATCATTTCCCTACCAACCGTATTGATTCTGCAGTTCATTTGCTTCCTTATTTTACAGTCCAAGGCCCACTGACTTCAGTAGGACTACTCACACTATAGAAACTTCAAAACCAGGCTGGAATGTGAAACTGCTGAGCTGGAATTTATATGCAAATTTGCCACCATCTGAATGGGTCCGAATAGAGATTGGGAATGGCTCACTCATTACCATAAATAATTTTCCATTTTAGGTATTCTCATCGTCTTATCCTCATCCGCGCTGATGTAACAATCTCATCTCTCTTCCCCTATCTGTTTCTTTTTCTTTCCCTTCATGCATGTGATGAAGTGAGCTGCAACTCATGAAAGCTTATTATACAATTGTTAATCTTTAAGATGCCACCAGAATCCTTGTTGGTTTTGCTGAAACAGACTAACACAGCTACCTCTGAAACCTGTCAATATTTATTTACTATTCCTATAGATTTGCCAAGAATGGAAGGCTAAATCATTGTTATTCGTGTTTTAAGATTTTTTTCTGTGTGTCTTGAGAGACCGATGAGCACAAACTACTAGTGCAAATTTGTGTATATATATCTATATCTATATCTCTATGGCTTTCCTAGATTTTAGTGACAATACTGCTTAAATTCTGGACAAGTTCTCAACTAAAACCATATTAAAACCTAAATTAATTTTGTGTTTTTCTTCTATATGAACTCAGATAATTTTTAGGCCAGCACAGATTACAGGAATGTGAAAATATATGGAAATTAAAGAAAAATCAAATGCAGGTCAAGTTGGAAGAAAAGGCCTTGTACTGAAATAGAAAGATAAATGTATCCAGTGTTTTAAAATGGAGGCAGTATTAGACACTTTTATAACTTTATGCTGTATTATTAGATATATAAAAAAAGGAATGATGTATACTAATATTTATAACATGCATTTTATTCAGAAGGATTACAAAGTATTTTACAAACTTACTGTCACTTGCTAGTTTGAACTAGAAGAAATGGTGGATTCTTTGTTATGCCAAATTCTTAGCTGACTTATAACTCTGATGAAATGAAAGGGATAGACTGGAGTGTATGTTGTGTAAGAATTGGTATAAAAATCTATCCCACTTCAGTCTTAACACAAAATTCTATTCTCACAGACACTTGACCAGTCTCAGTATTGTAACTGTTCTCCTTAAATGTGTGGAACACCTAGGGAAATTCCTAAAGCAGTTGTATGTACGTAAGAAGTGCAGAATATCTGACACTAGTCATACTCTTGAGAAGATTTTTTTTCTCCAAATGTTTTGTCTCTTGCCCAAGTAGCAAAATATAGCTGAATGTGATGCAAAGCTTGTACTCTGCTTTCATCCTTTTTAAAACATCTTTTTCCAGAAATACTGAAGCATTTATTAGTCTTGCCGAAGTTCTTGTCAGTCTAATAAACTGGTGTCTGGATTTCACAATTGCTTTTCTGTAAAAGCTATTAAAATTAAGCTTGCAAGAGCTCTACAAGGGAGAATGGAATTATCCAGTAAATAATGCGTTTCTCTTTTTGGGTGTCACAGAGCTATTTTTCTTAACTATTCCTGATGCTTGACTAACCAGAAAGAGATACTCAGAGGAAGAAATAAGCACATGTATTCAGTTTGGTATCCTAGTTGGTCCCTGTGAGTGTGTATAGTTTTTATCCTACTCCAGGCCCTCTGATCGGGGGGGAGGGGAGGTAAAGGAGGTAACTGCCTCAAGTCCCAGTGATTCAAGCCCTGGACCCTTTAAATCGCCACCAAAGCCCACATGGTACACTTGTGGCAGCTCTGAACTTTCTTCCCCAGCCAGGTAAGCTTGGGAACCAAAGGGATTACAAGGAGAAGTCAGATAGAAAAAAATGTAGCCAGCAGCACCAGCAAAACGCAGCGGCAGTCAGGACTTGCGGGCTCCGATGATGCTTGTTTTATCCCAAAGTTTTTCACATTAGCCACCACCAATCTAACCAGTCCATTAATGAATCCACCAGGATGTCTGAAACAGAAGATGCTGCTGATAAAACGTTCTGCAAGGGACTAACTTCTGGTGTTTAGAAGTTGCAGTCTCTGCAAAGTCCAGAGTACAATAGCACTAGCAAGGAAGGTGGAGGCGGTGTTGATGTTTTTCCCTCTTGTCTCATGGATTTTTCATTTTCGCCAACAGAGACATGCTTGAGCTGTTGTAAGAGACTGGCAGAATCTCTTCATCATTTGTCTGATCTCTCCTGTACTTGCTCTACTTGCGTGCCTTGTAAATAAAGCTGGTCTATTGAGTCTGCAATCTTCTTCTCTGAGAGGCAAGCCTCCACTGTTGGAGGGCTTGTAGGAGCATTGACCTGAGTCAGCAGGGTAGGAAGGAAGCTGCTGTGTATCCGGGGTTCACTCCTAGCAGTGGTGCCTTCTCCTTTTCCTCAGCAGCAGCATTGGCTCTGCCCACACAGGATATTTGCACAGAACAGAAAAGGTACAAACAGGAGCAAATACAATGTGCAACCTGGTCTTAGGATGGCAATAGCTGGGCTTGTTGGTCCTGATGCGAGCTGTCTGAAGGACTCAGGGAAGAGATACAGACAGGGCACAGAAAGAAACTGCAGCTCATCAAGAAAGAAAGATGTGTGTAAATGGGGAGATAGCGTTAGGGGGAGAGAGAAAGAGAGTAGTAAATCAGATGGCATCCAAATACAAAATAAGTTTGCAAACTAAGGACACAGACCTGCAAAGATTTTTGTAAATGCGGTGGCGTAATCTTATTTAAGTGCTTGCATAAGATTTTATAAGACTAGGATATAAAGGACAAGATTCAGAAAGTTGCTAAGTTCATCCTGTGAGGTACTGAGCAGTTGCAACTCCGAAGATACTATCTTAAATTTGGGAAGCCACCCATTTTTAGAAGAAGCCTTGTTTTTATATTTCTTTTCCCCCCCACTAATAGCTCTACCAGTCCAAGTGAGCACTCTCTTAAAAGTAGCGAATAAGTGAACTCTAAAACCAATGTCACAGATTTCTCCCTGAAAACTGGATATGTGACCTTATTAATTTCTTTAAACTTAATAGTTCAAATAGATAGGGATTCTGTGATTAAAGCTTTATTATAAATAGTTATATTGTACAAAATTATGCTGAACCAGAAAATTAAATTCAGCAAAGAGGACCCAAAATGAGAGTGAAGTTGTAAAATACATTAGCTGTGTTATGGAATTTACATTACGTAATACATACATATGTTTATGCGAGTGCAAACACAGATACCTTTGTACACTTGGAACATAAAACTCATTAATGGAAGTACCATCCTTCACTGCTATATTTCCATCTACTGCTCTAATGCACATGTGAAGCACAACATTAGTTATCATCACTTACCCTTTCACTAGAAGGGCAGGCAATGTGGATGCATTTTTATTCTTCCAGTCAGAGTGCAGATTCAGCCACTTCTGATGGTGTAGTAGTTCATTTTCTTGCACAATTTCTGTTGCAGATGGCCCCCTGAAATGAATAAAAAAGTTCATAGATCTTAAATACCTTTGATCCTGACTCTCCAGACATTATAGTTATAGGAGGGAAAGGTGCTTTAACACCTCCCCTGTATCCCAAAGTCAGGTAACTGAATGATATTCCATATCCAGTTTTGGCCAAAGTCAGACCTACTCACATTTTTTTTATTATTAATGAGAAATGTTCTAACAAGTGAGAGTAGGAAATAGAAATGGCAAAAGTTCTCTGATGGCAAAAAATGTAAGCACATATTTCACATCTGTTTTATTCTTTCATACAAAGACTTGGTCATAATACTCAATCTCTTTGAAGCTTTTTCTTCCCATAAATTTCCTTTCTAAACCATTTTCATTTACCCACTATGTGTCTGTTTAGCTTGTATTGCTTCCATAAGATATCATCAAGAATGATGATAACAGTATGGTTTCATTTTATTCATATTGATCAACAGAACCACCCAGACAGAGGAAAATTTCAGAACATTTCAAAACAGAGTCTCTTAAATGAAAGTACCATATAATCAGATTTGGCAGATTGGTAAGATCAATTTCACTCCTTTTTTTCCTGATAAGACTTTCATCTCTCTTTCGGTTTTTGTTTTGTTTTTGGTTTTTTTTGTTTGTTTGTTTTTTAAACCTCTCTATTATAAGGTCAATCATACACCAAACTGAGCTGTCAAGCACTGCTTAGCAAAACAATTGTACATGTTTCTCCTGAACTAATCTGCACAAGGAGCCATTAAAAAAAAAAAATTTAAAAACCCATTTGTGTATCAGTCAAGCAATTAAATTTAAAGGAACAACAGATCAACCTGCTTCAAAATACAAATGCTTTTCAATAAAGAAGTTAGCAGATTCTCAAACATAACATCAGGAAGATTCTTCACGGACTTGGATTTCAAAAGATATGATACAGATTGTGCATTAACATGAAAGCTGGGTAAATGTAGCAATCTTTTGCTAAATTTCATCATTGCATATAAGGAGATTTTGCACTTGAAATATTGCTCTTCTGCAATACTTTTAGCAAAACTGGCTATTTTAATCTTAAAACCCTGCAAAAACACACATTTCAGAATATTTGCTTTTGTGCTGTGAATTTGGAATGGGTTCCAGATGTAGCTCTACAACATAAGTTAACTAACAAAATACCAGATCCTAAAGTCCAGCCAAACTGTGTAGGGCACAACTCAGGTGCACTAAAGTTCGCCTTTATGCTCTCCTTATCTTGAGCTCCCTATATGCTGGAGTGGTTCCCAAGCATAAATAGAGCAGATACTCTAGACTTTAGAGTTATTTACGCTAGCTGTGATCAGTTCCAGGAGGCTGGAAAAAAAGGCAGGAAATGGCAGGGCTTAAGGAAGCCTTAGCAGGGGCGGACTGGCAATCAAAATAGGCCCAGGAAATGGGTTGAGAACAGCCCACTTTTTCACATCAAAGAATTTTTTTTAAATTTACTCTTTGACCCCCATTAGCCACACCCCCTGACTCCCATTAGCCATGCCTCTGGAGGTAACACTCTCGGGGCCAGATGGACACATAACCAGAAGTAAAAGGTGTCATGTGTCCCCTCTAAGGACTTTTCCCACCATCCTCCTACCAATAGGGATTAGTTTGGCCCCCACCAAGCCCCCCTCATGCAACTATCCTGCAATTGCATTAACCCAACATGTGTCACATTAACTCAAGGGCGGGGGGGCAGAGAGGTTGGGGGAAAGTGTTCCCTCTAAGAGTTTCCTCCCATGAGCAGAATGAATTTTGTGTTGTGCACCAGTACTGAGTTCATGTGGCTTGTTTGGATGTGCCACTGTGACACCCAAGTTATTAATAAATATCTTATAAACCTCTACCTTTACCCTCTGCTGCCATGTCTCCTCCCCTTGCTCCATCAGCTCCCCTGGTGCCTGCTGCCCCCCAACCCCTCACCCTCCTCTGCTGTCCTGACTCGGACTCCTGCCCTACTCACTGCCCTCAGCCCTCCTGAGACCTCCCCCCTCCACCAGCCCTTCTCTCCCTCCTGTGCCCACTCCTCCAGTAGCCCCACTCTGATCATATGAGCTACCCCTCCTCATCCCCTTTCATAACACCTCCCTCTACACACCTGCCCTGCCTCTCTCCTCTGGTGCTGGTCCCTCCCCTGCAGGTGTCTGCCCTTCTGCTTCACCCCCAGAATCTCCTGGCACCTGCACCTTCCCTTACCCCTGCACCCTCCTGGTGCCCCCTTCCCTCACTGCCCCTGCCCCTTTTCCTGGTGCCCACCCCTCACCACCCTCCCCTCAGCCTTCCTCTCCCACCCCTTCCCCCTATATTTCTCCCTTCCCCTCCCCCACCTTCTGCCTTCCAGTTTGCAGGGCTGAAGTCTGTGATCGGGCCCCAGAAGTCCAGATCCTGCACAAGTCTCTGATTTACCCCTCACCCCGCTGCCAACCCCACATCCCCTCTGCGGGAGTCTTAGCGCCGACTGGCTCATGGGACGTGTCCGGAAATGTCCTGGGCTCCCCCATTTTCCTCTCCAGGCAGAAACAGCCTGGGGGGGCGGAGGGACACGGGCACGCGAGGAAGGTCCCTAGGGGTCTGGGTGGGCCAGAGGGCTGGAAAAAGGCAGCGCTACGCTCTGCAGCCAGCGCCCAGCAGGGCTCTGTGGTTGCTGCTTCACAGCGAGGGGAACGAGACCGGGCTGCTTGTCCGAGCGACCCCCCGGAGCCAGGAGATGCCGTGTCTCTGTTCTAAGGAGCTGAGTTCGGAGAGGAGGAGGAATCCCTGCCCCCCCACGCTCCCCAGCCAGTGTCTGCCCCGCTTCTGATGCAGACTGAGTGAGACCGGACCCCAGCTCCTGGACCCACCCCAGCCCGGCGGGCGACTGCTCCCCCGCCCCCCTTTCACTACGCCTCTGAAGTGGGGAGGGGCGGGGGCAGGAGAGAAAGGGCCGTGCAGAGCCAGAACTCCGGCAGCCGCTCCCAGGAGTGGCTTGCTGGGTTTCCCCCCTCCTCCTCCAGCAGCCGCCAGCTGGCCCTTCGGCCAACGGCCCACTGGGAAATTCCTGGTATCCTGCCGGGCCAGTCTGCCTTTGAGCCTTAGTCATGTCCTATTACCCCATGTCACATGCCTCCTTCTCCAGTAGCAGAAATGTAAGGCTATGTTCAGGCCTAGGTAACATCAAAGCACAGAAGAATTGTGCAGCTCCATAGAGATCTATATGACAGACACTAGAGGGATAAAAATTGTGCCCCTCCCCAAAATGGGGGACACATACAGGATACAAACACACAGACAGAGAAAACAATATTAATGTGGAAGAAACAGACAAAGAAAAAATGTGCAGGGAAGCTAGCTTCAAACATTATAAACTCTGAGATTTAAATTGATATGTTCAGGGAGCAGATGGAGTGCATGAAAACAGCTGGGAGATGTGGGCAGAGTGTCAGGAAAGGATTGCTGAACTCCAGGAGAGGAGAGCCACCAAAGAGCAGCAAGGCAAGGCAGCAGGAGACCCTCTTTACCTTCCTGACAGCTGTGATGGAGTGCCTGGCTGCATGTCTGGAGAGGGATTCCTTCCAGAACCTCATCCACCCCATGACAACACCACTCCCTCCTCCTGAGCCCCATTACTTCCACTCCCAGAGTCATCAGGGTCTGCCAGGAACTCAAGAGCAGCCTTCAGGATCTCTGGAGGCAAAAAGCTGTCCCACATGTGTTTCTGAGTCCCCTCCCCCTTCAGGTTCCCACTTCTTTAATTTCCCAGCTGTTTTCACCAAATAAAAACTCATGTTCTTTGAACAACGGTTTCTTTATTGCTTGAATTGCAGGGGTGGGCTGGGAGATTAAAGGCAAACACAAGGAAGGTAGTGGAACCTTGCTGAGAGCATCATGGAAGAGTCTCAAAACTGGCCATTAGTAAAACTGTCTTTCAAGGCCTCTCTGATTTGCACTGCCCCACAATGTCCTCTCCTTATCACTCTGGTGTCCAGCTGCTTAAACTCTCTTCCTAGGTGCTCTGCCTCAGCACCCCAACCTGTCAGATAAGTTTCCTCCTGGCTCTCACAAAGATTATGGAGCACATAACAGGCTGCCACCACAAAGAGAATGTTGCATTTGCTGAGGTCCAACTGAGTCAGGAGACTCCCAAACCTACCCTGTAAACGTGCAAAAGCTCTTTCAACCACCATTCTGCACTTGCTCAGCCTGTAGTTGAAGTCCTCCTTGCTGGAGTCCGGGCTGCCCATGTACGGCGTCATGAGCCACGCGACCAAGAAGGAGGCTGGGCTGCCAAGGATCACAATAGGAATTTCCACCTCTCTGATTTTTCTGTCTGGGGAAAAAAGTTCCACTCTGCAACTTTCTGAAGAGGCAGGAGTTCCTAAAGGGGCACATCACGCACCTTTCCCAACCATCCCATGTTGGTGTTGGTGAAATGGCCCATGTGATCCACCAGTGCTTGCAGCACCATGGAGAAGCACCCCCCTTGTGGCATATGTACTCCTTGGCAGGGTGGTTGGGGGCCAGGATTGGGATGTGTGTCCTGTCTATTGCTCCATCAGAGTTAGGGAACCCCATCATGTCAAAGTCCTCCACTGTGGTATCCACGTTTCCCAGAATCATAATGCTCCCTAACAGAATGGTATTGATTGCCTTGGTTACTTGTATGACAACAGCTCCCACTGTAGATTTCCACACTCCAAATTGATTCCCCACTGAACGGTTGCTATCTGGTGTTGCAAGCTTCCAAAGGGCTATTGCCATGTACTTCTCCAGGGTCAGAGCAGGTTTCATTTGGGTATTCTGGCACCTCAGGGCAGGGGAAAGCTATTTGCAAAGTTCCAAGAAAGAGGCTTTGCACATTCGGAAGTTTTGCAGCCACTGCTGATCATCCCATCTCTGCATCACAATGTGGTCCCACCAGTCTGTGCTTGTCTTATAGCACCAGAAACGGTGCTCCACTGTGTCCACAAGATTTACTGGTGGCTGCGCTTGCATCAGCGCCAGGGTTTACATGAGCAGCAACTCCATGCAAGCTGAGATTCCTCCTCCTCCTCCTCCTCTTGCTGGCAGAATGTGTATGCTCTCGGAGTAGTGTGCCATTAGGAACACCAGCACATATCAGCATCAATATGGCTTGCTGTAAACCAGGATTCATGCTTACATTGCTATGGTGTCTGCACAGAAAACCAGGGCACAAAAAAGCACAAGCACACTGCTTCCTGTTGATCATATGCAAGGGGGAAGGGTCTAGATGAGTGCATTATGGGACAGTGATGACATGAGCCCATCAGTACCCGCTGCACAGTTTTGGTCCCAGCGGGCACCGGAAGCATAACCCAGCATGTAAAGGTACCCTTGGTGCATCGCTCTCTAAGTCAACAGTAACCTCCTTAAAGAGGACGCAACTACTTTGTACTATATTTTATTCTTCCCTGCAGTTTGGACACAGACCTTCAACTTAGCAAAATCGGGTGCCTAGAAATCAACCATATTAGATTTGACCTTACTTCATAGTATAGTCATGGCTTAAAAAGCAAGCACACACAGACCGTGATGAAGATGAATAATGGACAATGTATTGTATTTCAAGGTCAATGTATTGACCTTGCCTGAGCAATGGCTGTAAGAAGAAAACATGATGTGTTCTCAGATTCTACCAAGATGCCTTTCAGCTTTCAATGAAATATGCAACTTTCAGACTTATATTTCTTCCTCAATCAAGATTTTTTTTAAAGGACAATCTAAATCCATGCTGACTCATTAACGATACAGAAAAATCTGGCTTTCCTTAACAGGCCAAACCTGCAGGAATCACTTTTTCAGATTCTAAAAAGCCATTACACAAGAAGAGTTTGTTAAAAAAAAAAAAAAAAATGTAAAAAAAACCCCCAAACAGTTGACAGTACTGAAGTTAGACAAAAGCCATGAGTGGATTTTGAAAGATACAGATATTCAGGGCTACTGCACAATTAATGAACCATAAACTACTGACTCAGAGCTTAATTGTATTTTAAAGCATATTATAGTTTTTAATGCTCGATTTTTTTTTTCCTCCCAGGAACTATTACTATTTGGGCCTTTCCTGGAAAACTCATTTGTTTTCCCAACCCATCCATTTCTCTGCTACAGAAGTGTCTGTTATATGCAAGTCTACCCTCCTACTCAGAAGATTCCTTGACAGCTAAGGAATCCTTTATGGGAGGAGTGAGAGGTAACACTTTTAGTATACTTTAAATAAATCATTTATATGTTAAAAAAATCAAATTTCTTCTTATACTTTTAAAATTGGATGTGTGGGGTTTTCTAATTCATATTGACCATCAGAAGGGCTATTCTTGTTTACATTTTTGCAGGTTAATATAAAATTGAACTTCAATTACAGCATTTGACAGTCTGAGTCCAAGTTGTCAAATTTGCTAAACAAAGCAAGCAAATGGCCAGAGAAACCTGGGAGCCTACATCTGTCGAACAGACAACTGAAAATAGGTTGGAATGGTTCCACTAAATGCTATTTTCAGACTTACACCTCTTCAGCCAAGCCATTATCTGTTATGTTAACAGCTCTCCCTGCATAGCCACTGAATATGTTGCTGTCTTTGATAAGTTTTAATTGCTATATGAATGAGAGGGCATATCTCATAAATGGCTCCAGACACCTCACAGTTTACCTCTAAAGAACCATCTATTAGCCATAATACTTAACAATACATCATGCTCTGTGTCAGCAGTGAGTTAGTTTTCCAGGTCTGCATCCCCTAAAGTTGACAGTAAGTAAAATTTTGGATTACAGCCAACGGAAGAAAGAACAAGAAAGAAAATCAGGAAAAATGTCAAAGGGCTTAGAGATTGCTCCTGAATCCTTCTCATATGGCAGAACATGGCATTAGGCTGCCTGCAAAATCTATTTTTTAATCAACTTTTAAAGTGGTTTAACTAAAGTGGTACAACTTTTAAAGTGGTTTAAAACAAGTAGAACCCATGGGTTAGATTGCTATACAAGTTGTTGATGTTCAACTAAACCTGATTTTTGGCAATAGTTGTTGGTGCTACCATATGGAAATACTCTCAGTAAGACTGGCAGAATTAGACAGACTGAGGTCCTGCCCTTGGATCCTATCCATTGTATGGTTTCTTTCTCCTCATCTCCTCTGGGCATATTAAAGAATTTTCACTCCATGATTGACTAGCCAGCATACAACATAGTGGTTGCTAGTAAGCACTTTTAAAACAGTTCTCGCCTCAACAAATGAAGGGTCTTCTGCAGCAAGCAGCTTCTCCCTCCTGTGTCTGCTTATGGTAAACAGACACAGCTGTCTCCTCCTATTAATTCCCAGTATTTTCTTATTTCCCCATATGTTTCCTTCAACAATGTTCACAAAAACATTTTGTCTAACGTTTTTTACCTGTCTCCTTTGTATGAAGAATCTGCCATGAGCAACTTTTCCAATACTTCAAATTTTTGTGAATGGTGTTTTATCCACTGTGTAGTTTTCACCACATATATAATTTATAAAAGATGCAATTCAGAAAAATATATTTTTAAGCTTGAACACTATCATGTCAGTGGATGGATGCAAGTTTATATTACCCCAAAGACTGTGCCATCGCAATAAGGTAAAACAGACTATAGCTAACTTGTGCTTCTTATTTATATCTGTTCACTACCATTAAAGGGACACCATCAATTTGGATGCTCTGAAAGTAACTAAGGCTATACTTACCTTGGAAAGATTTGGTGACAAAAGTGCTATTGACATGCAAAAGTCGTCAAAACTGAAATCTCGCCAAATCTGTTTTTCTGCCACACTTTGCCACCTGCCCCTATCAAATCTAGTTTACCCCCTCCCATTAGATCAGCCAGTCTGTGTCCAAATATGCTCTTTCCTTTCCTCAGCATATGAACCCCATCTCTACTTGGCAGTCCTTCTTGGAATAGCCAAAGCCTTCCTGGAGACATCATCTTTGCAGCCTGGAATTCACTCTAGGATGCATCTATCTCTGCCTAGACCCCTACCTTTGACTGGAAGGATTGAAGAGACTACCACCAGTGCCCCGAACTCCTTCATCCGCACTCCCAGACCTCCGTAGACACTTCTGATCTGCTGAGGGTCACACCTCGCAGTATATTTAGTGCCCACATGTATGACTAGCATGGAGTAAGTCAGATGGCCAGATGCTTTTTAACAATCCCTCCATAATGTCTTGGATTTGAGCTCCTGGCAGTCAGCATACCTCCCGGTATGCCATGTTAGAATGACAGACGGTTGTCTTGGTCCCCCTCAGAAGAGTATCTCCATCCACCACTATCCTAGGCTTCCTCCTGGGCATAGTGGCTGCAGAACTCCAAGCCTTGGGATACATGGCTTCTCCTCCTCCACCTTAGGGGTGATTCCTCATCTTTCATTGTCAGGGCAGCATAACAGTTCTACAGAACCATGGTGGGTGGAGTGGGAGCAGGAGTGGAGCACTGCCTGTTGCCAGAAGTAACCAGCTGCCAGTGTCCTTAAGACAGAGCCATCTCCTCCTCCCACAGCTGTGTGCCAGAAGTCTTTTCTAACTGGATAGCTTCCTTGGCCATGGATGTTTCCACATGAGTACTCCTTGAGGAATTCCTCATGGACACGGATGTTCCTAAGCCTAGCCATCTCCTCCTGTAGCTCTCCCACTTGCATACTGAGCATATTATTCCTTTGTATTTCACAGCAGGTTACTATAGTTTACCATAGTTGCATTTGCTATCTCATCCTAGCATAGGGGAAGAAATGGAGACTGTTCCATGCAGTTTCCAGAGAGATGCTAAATAGAAATATCTGCTAGAAACTTGCTTTTGGTAGACTTCAACTTTGAATAGACTGTGGTTGTTTTATCACTGCCTGAGCAGCAGATGTGGATTTCCAAATACATAAGAATATTTTGATCAGACAAATGACAAGTGAAAACTATAACTAACTATATACATCTAGGCATCTACTATTCTTACAATTCAGTAGAGAATGCACATCTTTAGGTATCAGCTAAGCCTCATGCAATGAGAAGGTTTCCAGTCAGCATGATAGCATTATAAACAATTGGTCATCTCATGTTTAACATTCTTTTCACAGTAGGGAAAAACATATGAACTTCAAAACAAAAAGCACACTGAGTTGTTTGAGCAATGGACACTGCGCAAATCTACTTACCAAAGGTATTGAGACAATCCTTTCTTCTCTTTCACAAGTGCAACGTACAGTTTCCCACAACATCATAACACATCACTATGTTGTGCTATGACAAATTGTGGGAAAAATACAATCTGAATGGGATTAGTAATGATTGGCAGTCAGGCAAATAGCCTGAGTTAAGTACAATAGGCAGAACTGGGTTACCTTTTATGTTGCTCCAGGTAACAGAGGGTAAGTTTATTACATGTATATTTTCAAACTGATTGTTTTAGAAGCTGCCATTCAGAAATGTTATGTATATTATGAACCATTTGCTAAATTCATCTAACAGAACACCATTTCATTTTCATTAAATTCTGTTCATTTGCTTGCAGTTAATGTAATTTTCAATCATTTAAAAAACAACCAAACACATCCACCAGCATTTAGAAAGGCATTGTTATTTCCTGCTCAATTGTCCTTCAGGGCCCAACGCCTATACTTCCAGTTCCTGTCCTTCCACTTCCAGCATGATGGCCTATGCCTTCTGGGTTCTGCCCATCAGGGGGCAGATGGCTCTCCCTCACTATCAGTTTCTGAGGGAGGCTACACTCCCTTGCTACTTAGGAGTGGTTTGGTAGCATTTTACACTCAGCCCAAGCATAAGTGAGTATACAAGTTTCAGGGTGCTGAAGAATTAGGCCCAGGCTGCATAATATAGACCTAAAAGATGGCTGTCAGGTGATTGTCAGGTGTCAAAAATGCCTTAGACCTCACCCCTGCTCTTTATAATGCCTAGTGGTCATGTAATCGAAATTAGCAGTCAGAGTTTATACAAAGGTCCAAAAATCAGGAGATCCAATCCAAGGGGAAGAAAGTTGAGGAAGTTAAGTACAAAGCTGACTGCAAAGAGTTACAAAAGGGTGTCACTAAACCAGATGAATGGCCAACAAAATGGCACATGAAATTCAATGTTGATAAGTACAAAGTAATGCACAATGGAAAAAGTAATTAAAATTAAACATACAAAATTATGGGGTCTAAATTAGCTATTACTACTCAAGAAAGAGATCTTGGAGTTTATCATGGATAGTTCTCTGAAAACATCCACCCAATATACAGAAATAGTCAAAAATCTATGCAATTATGAAATAGGAGACAAGGAGTTATTTGCCATCGTAGCTACTTCTGACAGTTGGCAACACTACCTTGAGGGTGCCAAACAACCTGTCCTAGCTTTAATTGGCCATAAGAATCTAGAATATATATATGATCTGCCAAGGTGCTGAATCAGCAGCAGTTGTGTCTGGCCCTATTCTTCTCCATATTCAGTGTCATAGACATGTATGATCCAGGCAAAATGAATTAGGCTGATGATCTCTGAAGAAAAGGGGAATACTATACAGAACCCACTAACCCCAAAGAATTGCCATCTTGCACATTAAAACCACACCATTTAATTTGTGGGTCTGGACCCTTGGACTTCCTCACCATGCTTTGAGCAGTCCTAATTAATCCTTTTTAAAAACTCATAACTTTTTCCAATGAGGGTCTCCCCAGTGCCATTTTTGCTATTATTCCTGGGCCAACAACCTCCTCTATGTCAATGGCTGCCTACATATCCCAATGGGTTTCCCAAGACTGGAAGGGCTGTACATGTATCGTGATATCCCTTAGGCAGGTGACTTTGAGCAATTCAAGACTCTGCGTATTGTAGCCCACTTCTTCTGGTGGCCACAAATGCAGGATGACATTCAGTCATACATCAGATCCTGCAACATCTGTGCTTGCACAGAACTCTTTCAGAGCAGGACTTTTGGCCGCCTGATGCCAACCTGAGACCCTTTCCTGGCCCTGGTTATATATTACTCTTGATTTTTTTTACAGGGGAACTACCTGAATCTGAAGGTCTAACACCATATTGACTGTTCTGGCCCAAGTCACCAAAATAGGCAATTTTGTACTGTGCACATGCGGAAACTACTGCATACCTTCTAGTTACACGTATGCTCTGCCTCCACGGCCTCCCCAAATCTTACTACCGACTGAAGCTTCCAGGTCATCCAGGTTCTGGAAGGATGAGTTTTCCTTCCACGAAGTCCAGCCCATGAATCCATCACACATCACCATCAGACAGATGGCCAATCAGAAAAGATCAATAAGATGCTTGAACAATAGATTGATAAGTATGTAGGAGTGATGAGTGTGTATTAGATAGATAAATAAAGTATGGCTGGAATGCAAGGCCTACAGGCTGAGGCCTTTAAGATTTTAGTTTAGCCCTACTAGGTCATAGGCTTAAGAATGATTGTCATAAGCGGGTAACCCAGGAATAGCCCTATGCCAGGAAGTTTACAAGATTACTGTAAAGTATATGCCTACAGGGGATGTTATGAAAAAAGAGATCACAATAGACCTCAATTCACAGTCCAAGACCACAAGATGCCTGATAGTAACATCACGGAATGTCCTGTTTTGACTGCAAGTTACTATGGACATATGTTGTGTGTAGATGGTAATGAGAATAAGGAGAACTAAGACAACAATCTATGAAAAATGGGACACCCAAAAATTCATAGAAGTAAAGATAAGGATGAGGTTTGAAACCCTCTTAGACATGGTCATAACAACAGTATAAAAGAGGTTCCCTGGCTGGGTAAAAGTGGGGAAGACACATGGGAAACCTCATCAGGAACTACTTCCACCCCTGGCTCAAGTTCAAGACCATAAGGTATACCTTGTCCATGACACCTTGGACTCTCAAATGTATAGAGCGCCCTAGTACTGATTGACTGGGAAGATTATGGGCCTAAAGAATGCTCTTGGGAGCCAGCTCCTCATGTGCACATCCTGCAAAAAAATACGGACTTTCCACAGGAATCGTTCAGAAAAGTCTGGCCCCACCGATTACCTTAGGAGATGGGGTAGTATCAAGCACCACAGGTCTTGATCCTAGGCTTGGGCAGCTCTGTATACCATCATGTTGCAAGAGCTGATGAGAAAACTGCTGCTATTAACACACATACACATACACACACATGCACGCACGTGCGCCCCCAGACGTTACACTCGCTGACTCAGTGGGATCAGATGACTAAAGCACACAGCTGATTGGACACTACTGATCATAAAGCTTCCTTTTCTGGCCCATCCCTTGCCCAAGCAACTTGTTGCTAGTCGTCTTGTTGCCCAGATTGCAGAGACCAAGTTTCTATCTTGCCTTATTCCTTTTCCTTTTTCCACATTTGTCTATGTTCCTGTTCCCACACCTTGCTTCCTATTGCCGATTCAAGCTCTGACCCTTGGCATGACTTCTAACTGTCTCCCTCCTTTGATGTGACCCTGATGCTACCCCTGATTCTCACCAGTAGGTCAGACAGGTCACATCAGATAGGCCCTAATACCTATCATATTCAAAATGCAGTTTTCTGTTAGGCCCCTGAACAGATTCTGACATCTAGCATGGTGACCAATCAGGCCATTCTTGCTTGATCTAGTTCTGGGATCAGGGTAGTGGGTAACATTTTTTGCATAGCAACTTTATTTAGGGTGCACACACAAGGAACAGCCATCAGGATCTATCCTTCTTTTTTATGACGACATGGCTCTGACTGGGGAAATGGACTGTTAGATAAAACCCTTTTTAAAATTCTCATGGATATATTCTAATCATAGAACTCCAGTGAACAAACTGAAATTGTAAGGTTTTCTTCTTTTGTTTAATAAAGCAAACTGTTTATTTTTGGCCGCTAGGAACAAATACAGTATCAATTTTCTAAGCTACAATTAGTTTAAAATAATTATAAATTCACTTTCCAAGACTTGGCTGAAAAGCTATCTTAATAACTAACCCCTTTAATTACAGTTGTGCAGGGGCGGACTGGCCCGGCGGGACACCAGGAATTTCCCGGTGGGCCGTCGGCCAAAGGGCTGGCTGGCGGCTGCTGGAGGAGGAGGGGGGATAAACCCGGCAAGCCGCTCCTGGGAGCAGCTCCCGGAGTTCTGGCTCTGCACAGCCCTTTCTCTCCCCCCCCCCCCACCCCACTTCAGAGGCATAGCGGGGGAGAGGGGGCGTTGCCCCCACCCACCGGGCACCACGCTAGGGGGGGCGCTGGGCTGGGGTGGCACCAGAGAGCGCACGCTGCTCTTGCATCCAGGAGCTGCTGGCCAGCTAAGTACTGCTGCAGCTAAGTGGGTCTCTCCAAACTGCAGCTGAAGCAGCCAGCTGGGTGGGAGGAGCAGTGGTTTTCAATCAGGGTATGTTCCTACATGCCTGGCTGGACAGGGGGGAGGGGGCTTGATTGGGGGAGTGCTCCCCCCGGCACTGGGGGTGCCTTGTTCTGGGGGAGGAGGGGTGAGTGCATGGGGGGGCAATGCCCCCCCCATTCACCTTCAAAGAGAGACCTTCCAAAAGCAGGCGCTTGCTGCTTACTCCCAAGGCATCCATAAGTCCAGCCTTCTTTCAATGAACCCACTTCACAGGTCCCATTGTTCTTATTGTTCTTGAATTTGGCTTCCACTTTCTCCAACCACTGCAAGTGCCCAGAGATGCTTTTCTTTCATGCCTTATCCATTCACACCTCATTCACTCAACAGGACAATCAGTTTAGCAAAGGGGGGGGGGGTACAAAGTCTACAATATACAAGGTTTCTATGTAAAAAGGCTTAATACAAAGTTTCTATGTTCTGTAAAAGTATACAAAGTTTCTATAAAAGGATATAATACAATCCATAGTAACAAATTTGGCCTTTGCAATACCCTCACTATGCCTCTGGTACGGACCCACTTACACAGCCATGCTCTGCATGGCACATCTGGGGGGGTGGGGACTTCCGCCCACGCCCATGTTCCTGCTAATGGGAGCCAAAGCTGGTGCGGGGACTGCAGTAAAATTAGCACCGTGCGGCCCAGCTCCAGGCCCGGCACGTGGTCTGGAGCCCCGGAAGCAGCTGGGGCCAGGGCTGCGGGGACTTCTGGGGCACGATCACAGACTCCAGCCCCGCAGACTGGAAGGCAGGAGGTGGGGAAGGGGAAGGGGGAAAAATAGGGGGAAGGGGCAGGAGAAGAAGGGGCTTGTGCTGAGGGGAAGGGGGCAGGTCAGGAGAAGAAAGGGGAAGGCACCAAGGGACAGGGTGGACAGGGGGCCAAGTGGAGACAATGAGGAAAAGGGCAGGAGGAGGTGTCAGTGGGAGGGGACAGGGTGATGCTGGGAGAGGAGAGGGTAAGGGCATTGGGAGCTAGAGGGGGGGAGGAGGAGGTGCTAGGAGAAGGCCTGAAAGAAGGGGTGGGCATGAGGAAGGCGGGGATGGAGTTTGGCATAAAATTTATATTTAGTTGTAAATAAACATGTTTTAAAGGTTGCTTATCAATAAGACTCACTCATCCTTTAGGAAAATACTTTAAAAGTATAATTTAAATGATTAATTGCTCATTTAAACCAAGGATTTCTGCTTGCCGGTTTAAATCATGATTAAAATTAGAGATTTAAATCAAAGCTATTTAAATCAATCCACCCTGCTTTAGAGGCTATTTGGTCCATCCCTGAAGGAGAAAGCACAGGGCTGCGCGCATGGAATAGGTCCTAGGCTAGTGGAGTTTTGTTGTCTGGTGCCTGTCTTGTTCTGGACAGTTGAGCTGGGGAGTTGAAACAAAAGTTCTCTTAATCCCTTTGAACTGTCTCATTGTATAATGAGGCTGATTCTTGTCCATAGACACCAAGAGTTGGACAGCTTATGTGTTGGGGTTGGAATCTGAGTGATTATAAGGCTTCTAATAATAAAATCCCTTTGCAAAGTGAGGAATGGAAGCAGGATTCCAGCACTAGGTGATGTGAACAGCCGCATGCTTTGGAAGTCTTTAACTGACTTGCTGTGGATGAACCTGCCCTCCCATTGTCCTCATGTGGGGGAGTCCCTGGCGCTCTCCTAGGAGATGAAAATGCCCCGGGGTTTGGGCTCCCCCCGGAGCGCGCGCCCCACCCCCCAGGAAACTGCACAAGCTGCATTTGTGCACACACCCCCAGCAAGCCGTGGAAGCTGCATTTGCGCGCGCACCCTCCCTGGACAAAAAAAAAAGGGGAGGGGGGGCGCAGCCAAAAAATGTTTTGCTTGGGGCGGCAAAAAACCTAGAGCCGGCCCTGGACGCAGGGAAAGGGGGAGGGGCACGCAGGGGTGACGTCATGGGGAGAGCCATTCTCAACCCATTTCCCCGGGCCTATTTTGATTGCCAATCCGCCCCTGCAGTTGTGTAGTGTTTGTAAGGTAGTATGTAATGTTGGAATTTTATTGAGAGTTTGCTTTCTAAGAGTTCACAGAATTCAATTACCCTACTACCCCTTTTTATACTAAGTTTAATTTCACACAGGCCACAATAACAATAGTCACTACACATTCAACTAAATCTGCCACCCCATCACCATGGGAAATTCAGCAATGCTACAAACTACTGACCTTACCCTAAACCCATTTGATTGCAGGCCAGTTGGCTTAAATTTTCTTGCCACTCATCGGCACAAACATGGTAGTTCATAGCTGACCTTTGAATTGTCAGGAATGCGAAAGAGCTTGTGTTTTTAGATAGAGTCACTGCAAAGAAAAAGAAAAGTAACAATTATTTCTGCAGATAGTTGGTATTCTATTTGTTACATTATACATTCTAAATGTAAGAATAATTTTCAAAAGCGACTTTCAGTAATGCAAGTTCCAGTTATCTTTTATTTCCTCTATACTTTATGAAGTTTTAATTCAGGAGGTGGCAGCAATGGCCATCAGAATCTAGGTAATCTTAGACAAGACAATATGAAAGATAATAAACAAGAAACACATCCTGCAGTTTAGATCAAATAAAACCACTGTAACTCATCATTTGTTTACATGGGCTAGACGGATCACTTAACTCTTGTTGAATAGCACCTTACCCTCCATGAGTAGTCCTACTGAAATCTATGAGACCATTTGTGGGATCAGATGGTGCTTGGTATAAGAACAATATCAGATTCTGGCCTCTGATAAATTTATATTGCTCCAGAAGAAAAACAATCAATAGATATTTCCCTCACAAAGACAATCCTCTACTATTACCATCATCTCTCTTCCCAACCTATTTACTGGCTTGAAGTGTGCCTTTGTTTTGATCCTTCACAAGAAAACTTCCCAATGAGCAAAAATGGACTAGAGTAAACTTAGGTCTCCCTATTGCACTACTCTGTGTGTAGGAACTCTTGACAGAAGAGTTTTCTATGTACATTTTCACCCAAGTACATACTGTTTTTATTTAAACTTTGTACTTCTCACTTATTCTTAGATTTCATTAATCCTAACTCACTTAGGGTACATCTACACTGCACGGCTATTTTGGGATACCAGAGGTATCCCGAAATAGCTACCCTGCGTCTACACAAGCTGCCCATTATTTCAAAATATTTTTTAAAATAAAAAGTGCGCAATTTTGCCATCTCAGTAAACCTCATTGCACGAGGGATAAGGGATGGCTTGAAAAAGCGTGTTATTTTGAAATTTGGTGCTGTGTAGACACACCAAATTTCAAAGTAAGCTATTT
This sequence comes from Rafetus swinhoei, assembly GCA_019425775.1. Taxonomy (NCBI): domain Eukaryota; kingdom Metazoa; phylum Chordata; order Testudines; family Trionychidae; genus Rafetus; species Rafetus swinhoei. Next base: position 49,121,750 of record CM033449.1, read on the forward strand.
CGAAATAGATTTGAAATAAGATACGCAATTTGCGTAGTGCAGCTTGCGTATCTTATTTTGAGTTCAGGGTGGTGTGAAGATGCACCCTTAGAATCATAGAATACTAGGACTGGAAGGGACCTCGAGAGGTCATCGAGTCCAATCCCCTGCCCTCATGGCAGGACCAAGTACTGACTAGACCATCCCTGATAGACATTTATCTAACCTACTCTTAAATATCTCCAGAGATGGAGATTCCACAACCTCCCTGGGCAATTTATTCCAGTGTTTGACCACCCTGACAGGAACTTTTTCCTAATGTCCAACCTAAACCTCCCTTGCTGCAGTTTAAGCCCATTGCTTCTCGTTCTATCCTCAGAGGCCAAGATGAACAAGTTTTCTCCCTCCTCCTTATGACACCCTTTTAGATACCTGAAAACGGCTATCATGTCCCCCCTCAATCTTCTCTTTTCTAAACTAAACAAACCCAATTCTTTCAGCCTTCCTTCATAGGCCATGTTCTCTAGACCTTTAATCATTCTTGTTGCTCTTCTCTGGACCCTCTCCAATTTCTCCACATCTTTCTTGAAATGCGGTGCCCAGAACTGGACACAATACTCCAACTGAGGCCTAACCAGCGCAGAGTAGAGCGAAAGAATGACTTCTCGTGTCTTGCTCACAACACACCTGTTAATGCATCCCAGAATCATGTTTGCTTTTTTTGCAACAGCATCACACTGTTGACTCATATTTAGCTTGTGGTCCACTATAACCCCTAGATCTCTTTCTGCAGTACTCCTTCCTAGACAGTCGCTTCCCATTCTATATGTGTGAAACTGATTGTTCCTTCCTAAGTGGAGCACTTTGCATTTGTCTTTATTAAACTTCATCCTGTTTACCTCAGACCATTTCTCCAATTTGTCCAGATCATTTTGAATTATGACCCTATCCTCCAGAGCAGTCACAGCCCCTCCCAGCTTCGTATCATCTGCAAACTTAATAAGCATACTTTCTGTGCCAATATCTAAATCGTTGATGAAGATATTGAACAGAGCCGGTCCCAAAACAGACCCCTGTGGAACCCCACTTGTTATACCTTTCCAGCAGGATTGTGAACCATTTATAACTACTCCCTGAGTACGGTTATCCAGCCAGTTATGCACCCACCTTATAGTAGCCCCATCTAAGTTGTATTTGCCTAGTTTATTGATAAGAATATCATGCGAGACCGTATCAAATGCCTTACTAAAGTCTAGGTATACCACATCCACCGCTTCTCCCTTATCCACAAGACTCATTATCCTATCAAAGAAAGCTATCAGATTGGTTTGACATGATTTCTTCTTTACAAATCCACGCTGGCTCTTCCCTATCACCTTACTACCTTCCAAGTGTTTGCAGATGATTTCCTTACATGCTCCATTATTTTCCCTGCCACAGAAGTTAAAGTAACTGGTCTGTAGTTTACTAGGTTGTTCTTGTTTCCCTTTTTATAGATGGGCACTATATTTGCCCTTTTCCAGTCTTCTGGAATCTCTCCTGTCTCCCATGATTTTCCAAAGATGATAGCTAGAGGCGCAGATACCTCCTCTATCAGCTCCTTGAGTATTCTAGGATGCATTTCATCAGGCCCTGGTGACTTGCAGGCATCTAACTTTTCTAGGTGATTTTTAACTAGTTCTTTTTTTATTTTATCTTCTAAACCTACCCCCTTCCCACTAGCATTCATTATGTTAGGCATTCCTTCAGACTTCTCGGTGAAGACCGAAACAAAGAAGTCATTAAGCATCTCTGCCATTTCCAAGCTTCCTGTTACTGTTTCATCCTCCTCACTGAGCAGTGGGCCTACCCTGTCCTTGGTCTTCCTCTTGCTTCTAATGTATTTATAAAAAGTCTTCGTTTCCCTTTATTCCTGTAGCTAGTTTGAGCTCATTTTGTGCCTTTGCCTTTCTAATCTTGCCCCTGTGTTGTTTGCCTATATTCATCCTTTGTAATTTGTCCTACTTTCCATTTTTTATATGACTCCTTTTTTATTTTTAGATCATGCAAGATCTCGTGGTTAAGCCAAGGCAGTCATATTTTCTATCTTTCCTATGCAGTGGAATAGCTTGCTTTTGGGCCCTTAATAATGTCCCTTTGAAAAACTGCCAACTCTCCTCAGTTGTTTTTCCCCTCAGTCTTGATTCCCATGGGACCTTACCTATCAGCTCTCTGAGCTTGCCAAAATCCGCCTTCCTGAAATCCATTGTCTCTATTTTGCTGTTATTAAGTTATTAAACACTTATTGTTCATAGTACCCTGCTTTTACCTCCCCAAAAAGGAAATTATATATTAATCTTTGATTCCTCCTTCTCAATACTTCAAACTCATATTTATAGGACATTTTTCTCCACTTAGTAATTTTGATAGATCTGTGCACATTGTATTTTCTCAGCATTATGAACAGAGAATACTTGTTTTACTAAACAATAGCATATCTGTTTTATACTAAATATATGTCATAAAACATCTGATTTCTTTGTGGTGTTGCATTACTTTCATGGAGAGAAATAGATTAGCTTCAGTAGCATCACACAGTGGAACCAACTGCTGTCTGGTGGAGTTAGGATATAGCCAGGACACCACAACACACAGCCTGCTTCCTTCAAATATTGCTATAGTTTGTATGGAGCCTACATAATTCTTACTCAAATAGCCAAGCTTTGAGAACTCTCATTTTAACAACACATAAAAACACGAGGCCCTTCATGGGCCCTGGTACTGCAGGTGGCTAATACCAGATTTCTCTACTGATTTTCCTCTCACACTTGAAGTCCATTCAAAACGGAGGTGCCAGACTTATTTTCCTCTCAGCACCATTGAAGACAATGGGAATTCTGACACTGAATTTAATGAGTGCAAGATCAGGGCCCTAGTCATTCTGCTCAAGTCACTTGTATTCTTCAGATTCCTCATTGCAATCTCTGCCTTCTTTTTACAGCAGGCTCAAAATTGTACTCCTCACTTCAGAAGCTCTTCATATCTCCATTCAATCAATATCACTTCTCTCATCTTATCTCCTCTTGCACCTTGCAGTATCCATACACTTGCCACCTCCTTTTTCCTCCTTTGCCCACTGTACAGTTTGTATTGACCTTCATGCTTTCCTGGAACAAGATCCTAGTCCAAGCTCTTCGCAGCACCATTTTGGAAAAATGTTATAAAAAGTCAACTATTTAATGACATGTACCATGCACAACATCACTTCCAGCCAATGGCACAGATGAGACTTACCACAGTTCCATTCATCTGAGTTGTCCACGCAGTCTAGCTGCCCATCGCACCATAGCTCACGTGGCACGCAATCATGACTGGCACATTCAAGCTCACCTGCCTTGCAAAATGCTGCTGACACAAATACAAATATTAAAATAATATTTAAAAAATGACTCAAAAATTCATACTAAGATCTGACTGGATAAAGTCATAGGGTCAAGTTCAAAGCAGGTTTATGAAGAAGGGAAATAGTCAGCAGGCAGAAAATATACTGTGGAGTGGACAGGAGGACTCAGATGTAGGGGATCTTGGAGGAGGTCAGCAAAATCTCACCAGTGGGCAGTAGTATCTGGAAATATCATGGCTAGGAGTACATGATTCAGTGTGTCCTACCTACCGAGTTCCAGGTATGACCTTATCACTACAGCACTATGGTCCTTCACAAACTTTAGATGGAAACTTTGTTTTTGTTTCTGCTGAATTGCATTAATCCTAACCCAGCCAGCTATTTCATGTTAATTAGACATTTATCCTTTATCCTGAGATACCTAAAGTTCAAAAATATTGTCATTGTCATTTCAGAGGTGGGGAACTGAAGCATGGAGAGGCTTGCTCAAGGTCACATAGGTAGGCTTGTGGCAGACCCAGGACCTGAACTCAGGTCTCCTGCATCCTAGTCCAGTATCCACAAGATCATCTGAGGTCAATTTATGGTCACATACAGTCCCCAGAATTTTTTACCACTACCCCTAGCCATCACAAAATCCCCAGAAAAGGTAGCCATGCCACATTACTAGTTCCTCTTTATCAGACTTTACCCCTAGGGCACCAGAGCAGGCTGGCAAAGAATTAGCACTATTATGCATGATTTTTTAAATATATCTTGTTAGTTTATAGAGTGTATTACTGTACAAGCCAGGCATTTATTTACAACAGGAAAAGCCCATCTTACCATATATCAAACAATCCACAATGAAAACTATAAAAAATATGTAAACTGATACTATCCACCATGACATTATCAACCATATATCTTTAGGTCAGGAAAAGAGTATGTACACTCAGAAACAAAGCCCACACACATACATGCATGTGCAAAATCAAGCAAAAGCAAAACTGAACAGCCACATCTTGCATCATGCGGTGAAGCTCCCTAACTCTGGCTCTGGCAGGCTTCCAAGAGGAACAAATTCCAGAGATAGAGAGCCCTCAGCTGAGAAGGGAGAAAAAACTCAAGAGGAAAAGGGCACCCAGATGAGAAAGGGGAGCAAATTCCAGCATCAGAGACACCTCAGCTGAGAAGCTCTACTACTATTCTTGAATAATTCATCCCCAAGACTGACAGCAAGAGTAGACAGAAAGGATGATGCAATTGTTGCCTGGGACTCAGGAGGCTCAGGTTCGATTTCCTGATGGGACCTAGGGCAAGAAATTTAGGCTTGGTGTTCCTCAGTTCCTGTCTGTAAAATGAAGATAATAGTACAGATTGAACCTTTCTAATCCAGCACTCTCTGGCCTGGCAACATTTGTGGTCTGGCATGATTTTAGTTAGCTGGATGTCCACTTATCATAGGTGTGGCCAAGTTTCCCGGGGTCCCATAAAGTTTGTTTACAGACACCAGTCCTGGATAATAGTGTTCTGTGTTCTTAACAATATTGACCTCCCATGGTTCAGCAAATTCTCTGGTTCAGCCCCAGTCAAGTCCCAAGGGTGCCAGACTAGAGAGGTTCAACCTGTACCTCACTCTCTCAAAGAGGCATTATGAGGACAAGTACATTAAAGACGTGAGACATCACACCACAGTCATGGGAACCATGTAAGTAGCATAGGTACAGTACATCAGCTTATTTGAAAAGCTTCAGTTTATTGTGTAAAATGTAAGTTGCTCTTAGTAATTCACATTTCAAAACATCCAGAGCTTTAGAGACTATCTTGATTTATGTAATCTCTATATTATCTTATGGGTTACACCGAGTCCAAAATTAGCTTATGTGCATTAAGATTAAGATATAATGGAGAAATGCAAAAAGCCTACAGACCTAAACCTGTAAGATAGTAACTTAAGCAGCTAGCATAAGGATATGAACTTCGGCAGAAGTAAATTGTTTAGTTTGCCATAAGTTACCAGTGACATTAGGTCACAGAATGGCACAAAACATAACTTTGCAATAAATAATTTTGTTGACTTTTTGCAGAAAGCTGAGAGAGAACTGCAAAAAAGACAGCTGATGCCAGTTTGGTGTATTTTGTGATAGACGCATCAGTAGATGCTTAACTACAGAATTGTTATAGTAACCAACTGACATATGCTAATAAGTTTGATATTATAAATATACAAACATATGGATTAGAGCAGGGATGGGCAATGAAATGGTGGTGGTTCACCCAGGGTAGCCTCTGGTGAGCCGGCACCACTATATTTAGCTGCACCTCCTCAGCTCTCATTGGCTGTGATCACCTTTCCCAGTCAATGGGAGCTGCAATCACTGGCACCTGAGGAGGTGCAGGTAACTATAACAGTGAAGTCCCTCCAGTGGCTAACTCTGGCCAACCAGATCCAGCCTGCAGGCTGGTATTTGCCTACCCCTGGATTAGAACAAGGACACCCCAACATTACTAGTGTAGAACAGTTAGTTCTGTGCAAAGGATAATAAACACTCTTCTGAATATTCATGATAGTCATCAAACCTTACATCAGGCTTGATGATGAGGTAGGCAGACAAGACTTCAATCCTAGCAAACATTATGCATACCAGAGAAGAGAGGACCCCTATAGACCACCAGCTGTCTCTCTACTTCTAGTTCTACAGAAGAATAGTTGTGAGCATGTGTATAAACTGATGCTGGGTGCCCAATTATTATTGCATTATTCATATCATCCAGATTGGAACATTTGTGTGTTAACTATTTTCAGTAGAACATTTTTAAAAGAACAAAAGATTTTTTTCCAATATGACTGCGTCGTGGGTTCACAATTAAATAACAACCCTAATAATACTGGATCTGATCTTTGGACAAGAGCCTATCAAACCTCACTATGTTGTTAATTGGGAACTCTTAAGTAATCAATATAATTAATTCACTATCAATAAATCGGGTTACACTTGCACCTGGAAGCATGCAGGAAACCAAAAAGGGATTTGAGTACTGATGCTATCTGCTCTTCTAGAGAACAGCTGCATTGTATATGGCAAAACATGTGCATTTACCCTACACAGGTGGTGCACGTGCCCCTTCCAACAAGCATTAGAGCTGGTTAAGAATTGTTTATCAAAATGTTTTTTCAATTTAAAATATGGTTTCCACAATCAGCATGAAAACAAATACTGAAATATCAGAATTTCCTGGGGGATAGAAATTCAGATTTTCAATCAGCTCTAACATGCACCATTCCTCTCTTTGGTGGATCAAATGACAAAATATGGGATATCAGAACTTGATTTGTCTAAAAGCAGATGAAACAGAGAACCATCAACATATGCAGCCAAAAGCATTTCCCATTCTCCACTACTGGCTTCACATACACATTGAAAAGGACAAGCAACAAGATGGAAGCTCGTACAGCAGCTGCCACTCAGTAGTTCCTCCTCCTCCTCCTCTTCCCAGCCCACTGATAAGCTGTGTAGTGTGAAAAGGAACTCACATCAGCTCCTGGCTATCAGGAAGGAAGAATTTCTTAGGTGTTACAGTACACAATCATTACTCAGGCTCCAAAGGGGGTTTTTGGGGTAGCCCTATGCTCTTGCTGGCACTGCATGGATGCTCACTGCAACCTTGCATATGGTGAGAAGGGAGACCATAGAAATATGGGAAGAAAGGAGCAAAGGGAGCAGGGTGAGAAATGAAAGCCCAAAGAGTTTTGGGACCGGGTAAGATCAAAGCAGCCATATGAAAGGATGTCAAGGATTTTAGGGGAAAAAACAGGAGCCAAGGAGCTACCAGCAATAAATAGCCATCAAGTGCACTGTAGTGGAAAGAGAACAGGTAAGGAGAGAGAGGGGGAGGAGGAAATATGGAGCCAGAGCACTGGGAAGAGGAACCAAGGAGAGAGAGGTGCAAAGGATTCCAGAGTGACAGTGGATACAAAATGCAAAGAGAACTTGGAGCAACAAGGAGAATGATGAGCTAAAGGTAGAGGTGGGGCCATTATGCTTTAAGGGGGCAGCTTTTATAGTTTGTCTAGTGCCTCCAAAATTCTAGATTCAGTCCTATCAACCTGATTAAGTACTTACAGCAGTTCTTTTCATCCATCTTGTCAGGACAATCTGGAAAGCCATCGCAGATCATGGCATGCTGGATACAGAGCTTGTTTGATGGACATTCCCAAAGACCTCTTTCTCTACAACCTGGACACAGAGAACAAGAGCTTTGAGATGCTGCATTTTATCATTTACTAGCACTTAGAGCTGTATGTATAGCTGATTTTTCAGTTAGTTTATAGTTCTGAGAAACAGGAAAAAAAACTGGTTCAGGTCAAATTGACACAATTTTTTCAAAATATTAGGTGACAAACATTGGAAAAATTGCTTGGGGTGAAACTAAACATTTTGTTCAACCTGAAACTTGAATTGTCATTGGGCAAAAAAAGAGAAAGCAAGTGACTTTGTAGCTCACTAGCTAGGACACTAAGCTGGGGGCGGGGGGGGACACTTGAGTTACAGTCTCTGCTCCAATCACTCTTCAAGGATGTTATTCAAAGTAGAACTGCCTCAACAGGAGAAAGAGAGAGCACCCCAGAATGTCGTTTCCTGAGCAATACGGGCATTCACCTGAGAGGGGGGAAACCAGGATTCAAATCCATGCTTCAGAGTAGCAATTCAAACTTGGGTCTCCCATATCCCAGATGAGTAGTGTAACCACTGAGCTAAAAATTATAGAGACCACCTCCTCCTTCTGTTTTGTAAATGGTGCCTGAATCTCCTTCTATATCTAGCTCCCAAAAATCTTAATGTTCCATTTTGATAACGTCAGAACAAATCACTTTGATGATTATAAATCATTTTTGTTTTCATTTTAATTGAAATCTACATGAATTCATTAAATTTTGTCCAAAAATGTTTTTCCAGCTCTATTTGCCATATCAGATCATTTTAAGGTGTTGTCTTCCTTACTGTTTCTGAAAAATTCAAGGTTCGTTCAATTTTCAATAGCTAATTTAAAAAGTATCAAGAATAATCATTACTGAGCAGGGAATAGAAGTATGATTATCAAAGTAAACATTTCTTCAAATGGGCATGAAATATATAATATTCCATTGCTCTTTGAGTAGGAATTTGACCAATTACTCTTACTTATCCCTTGCCTATACTATCTTCATCAATTTAGGCCCTAACTCAGGAAAACATCCATACCAAACTACTTCCAGTGATATACTGTAAAACCATCAGGCACCATGCTGTGTGGTAGCTACGTGTATTAATACTGCTGCTGCGCAATAAAAGTTTCATACAGCAATTTGATCTATTCAGTGTACAACATCAACTTTTAGTACAGTATAGCAGGGTTCACATGGACAGCTAGTATACCATCGGCTAGTACTCAGTAAGTTTAAACGCCAGCTTGCCATGCACTTACTGTTAACAGGCCCAAAGTTATGCATATGTATGACTGAGCATAAGAATTTACCACTAATTAAATATCTGTTCACTATTGCCCTCGATTACTTTTAAAATTTTTGCAGTTTTACTGACAAGTGCCCTGTCACACCCGAGGACACTACATAAATGCATTAACATTGTTTATCTTTGAATGGAACAGTGACACCCTGTTAGAACAGAAGTTCAGTGTCTATATTTCAATGACTCTGGCCATGGATATACCAGCTGGTTTTGCAGCAAAAGACATAGTTCTATTCCGCATGCCAAATGTGTCCTTTTTGATGAGCATCAGTAGAAAAAGGATTTGTTATAAGACGAATTTCTCAATTTAATGTTTATGGAAAACGTATCCCCATCTCAAATTACATGTATACAACCCCCATCTCAAATCCTGATTTTGATGGGAGAAGGGGGTTCATGTATTAACTCACCTTTGGTGTAATTTAAAATTGTGTGTTAACTCATTGTCACTGATATATTCATTGTGCAATTGTTATTACTTGAGTCCTTAATGTTAAATGACAGGACTTTTTTTATTTCAGCTACAATACTACAGTGAGAACTAAAGCTGCAGAAAACTGTAGATGACAAAATGCTGATTTTGAAGGTTATGCTCTTTGACATCCACAGTACTCCTGTTTGCCACTTTTCTGCTATCTATTTGCTATCCCTAGTAGAATAGAGAAATTCTAGACCTAGAGCGAATCTGGCAGAGCTAGCTCCTAAGACAACCAGGCAACTTATACAACCACAGAGGACACATCGGAGAAGGGAAAGGCACAGTGCTGTATTGCCAATTTTCAATTTGCATGTAGTCGCTTAAGGGTAGCCTTAGGCTGCTCTAACTTACACTCGAGCCAGGGTAGCTTGAGAATGAGGAAGCTGTATATGGCTTGTGCAGATCTTGTCACAGGATATAAACTAACATAGTGAGTTAGACTGTCCTAACATGATACCCACTACTCTTCCTGTTATTTATGGCATCTAAAATATACATTATTCAAACACAGCCTGTTGAGCTAATTGTATAAAAAACAGTATGTTCTTTTCTTAAAAAATAATATAACCAATATATTCCGAGCTAGCCATTTACACAGGGAAAGTTTAATGCTCTCTGAGTTTGTCCTGCACACAAAGAATACGAATGAGCTACAGACAGCAACTTCCAGAGCTCTAAAAGCACTGGCTGTTCTTCAGTAACAACATTACCCATGGTCAATGTAATGTCACTGTGACAGCTGTAATTTTCTAGCAGATGCAGCCTTCCATATTTATAGAAGCTGATAAAAATTCTGTTGATTGCAAGTGACATTTTGTCTAGACCAAAAACAAAAAAAAAAAAAAGAGAAATCTACTTAAGAAATTTGTTTTATGTACTGAAGTACTATTTCAGACCTTAAAATCAAGATAGATACATAGCTATTAGCGTTTTCAGGAGTTAAAAGCAAGTGTCAATGATAATAATTTTGAAGGGAGGGCAACCAGAACAATTGTTAATTAACTAGATTATTTTCCAGGGGAGGATTTGCTCCTTGTTGTTGCTCAGCCACAGTATTTTCTTCACTTTTAAGCAGTAAGAGTTGCTTTTCACCTGGAAAGAACTCTGGAATTAAACTGAAAATAAAATTTGCAATTACAAGTGGCATGCTTGAACCTACTGCTGGAAGCTGACAGCTGCAAATTCACAACATTCTTGAAACTTGATAGTGTTGGAGCCCATTGCAGTAAAAGAGACTAGACTATGAGAAGGTCTCCAGCCTGTGTTCAACCCATCATAAAAAGAATGTTGACATGTAAACTTTTAAAATTATATTTGACTATTCCAGGTCTGATTCAACACTCATTCATTTTTTATCCCAATATAACTCCATCAGTATCAATGGAGCAATATAATGGGGAATTGAGCCTGAACCCTCATTAAAGATTTCCTCCTAAATCAATTGATATTTGCACAGTCTAGAAACAGGCTTACTAGGGCTTCCATGTTTTCAGTCTCACAAATGATGCTGATGTACAGCAAGGAGTACGTGGCCAGCACACATTTTTTACATTCAAAACTCAATGTTCAAATACATTGCACACATCAGCAGCTCGCCATTCGATCAGCTGGCTCATTTTATTTATTTACCACAATTGTCCTCATCGCTATCATCTTCACAGTCAGCCTGACCATCACATCTTCTGGAGGCCAAGACACACCTCCCAGAACGGCACTTGAAGTGGCTAGGTGAGCACTCTGTCAATGTCAGAAAATGTAACACTTTCAGCAGACTGAAAAACTTTAATTATCACAGAGTACTTTTTGATTACCATTATTATTTATTGTTATGACTGAGTAAAAAGGGTAAAAGATAGTATATCACAGGTTTTGTGGTCCTAAGTTGGAACTATAGAGAAATGGAAACTATCCTTGATAAATATATGGAGGATGGGGTAGGTTTGGTTTACACTTCATGATTTTCCCATAGTCCACTACTATCTTTTCATGTACCCTCACGTTTCAAACCTCACAACATTATTGGCAGATATTGTTGGATCGAAGTCACCAATTTTCTAGTTATGTTGTTCACTAATATTGTGTTCAACAGATAGAGGTAAACCAGTCAGTGTGTTGATTTTATAAGGGATAATAATATTTAGCAATTACCCGGTCATTTAAAAAAAATTCAGCGTCCTTAATAAGTATTCCCCACACATCACAATGGCCAGGAAGAATTTTCAGAAGTGCCTTACTGATACAGAAAAAAAAAAGTCCCATTAAAAGTCAATTTGTCCTTTCACTCCCAAGTCACTAGATTCACAAAAGGATTTAGATACCCATGTCCGACATTTAGTAGGGATGTGAATGTTTAAACTTAATGGGTGAGGCTTACTGATTATAGTTAACTCCAGCCCCACAATGCCCACCGCCAGGAAAGTGGTGCTCCAGCCCAGCCAGAGCAGTTCTTGTCCGTGGAAGGCATGGTGTGGGTGCACTGTGGGCAAGGCAGCTCCAGCTCAGCCAGAACAGACCCCATCTGCAGCAGAGGGGGCCCCCCACTTCAGTCCAGCAACAGAGGGCACCAGGGGTGTTAATTGGTTAACTGGTTAAACATTATGTTTAATCACTTTATATTTAACCACTGAACCAATTCAACAGGATATTAGATTCCTAAAATTTAGGTGCAACTGAGATCCTTAAAACTTCTGCTCAGCTACTGCATAATCCTGGAGCCACCTAATGTCCCTACATAGCTGAGTTTTCACCATTTAATTCCCTAGAAACCTAGGTCTCCACTGGTGAGTATTCACATTGTTACCTCAGTCTAGGCAACTAGGCTCCCGTCTCTTGCCTAAGCCCCAGTGAAGGCCTCAAACAAGGGGTCCCCCTGCCTATCTTTCTGTGGCCCCAATCCAGTAAAACTTCTTCGAGCATGCTTATACACATACAACACTGGGGAAGCTGGTGGCCTGCTTTATAACTTTTAGCCCATTGGTTAAGGCAGCTCCCAGGATGTTGCTAGTTACTTCCTCAGCCTGATATGCAATTGGGATTTGAATTTGGGTTTCCTATTTCTCTGGAGAGTGTTGTAACCACTGAACCATGGGATATTTTGGTGTAGGGCCCTTTCAGAGTCTTTTGTTGAAGTTCCATTTTGTATTAATAAAAATATGTTGGATCAGAAACAGACTAAGAATGACTCTCCAGAGAATGAGAGAGACTCCCAAGCCTCTTTCCAGCCCAGATATAGCCTACACCTTAGGAGGGCAGAGGTTCAGGCCACAACACCGTCCTCATCATTTTCTGTTGGCTAGACCAGTGTTTCTCAACCAGTGGTACGAGGACCCTTTGGGGTACTCAAGAGAAGTCTGGGGAATACGTCAACACAACTGAAATTGGGAGAAAACTGATTTTTTAAAAGTTTTACAGCATTTTATTATTTTTTTACTTTTTACACCCAAAAATTTCATTGCCTGCCTGGCTACGATTAAGTTGTTTAAACAAATGCGTTGCAATGGTAGAAATTTTTTTTGTGCATCTGAAAACTGTAGGTACTGGGGGTACTTACAATTTTTTTAAAGAGGGTACTTTATAAAAAATAGGTTGAGAAACACTGGGCTAGATTATGAAGACTGCTCAGCATGCCAGGTTTTGTGGATTGCATTCTTAGGTACCTAACTCTCCCAGGCATTGTAAAGAGGACCTAACTACTTAGCCTGGGGCTGTGGAGCCATTGGGTGGAGAGGTCTGTAAAAGTTAGACAATGCAATGCCTAAGTCCCAGACACTCAAAGGGATTTTGAAATCTTGTTGAGACTCTGGGCCCTAAACCTTAGATTTTTTTATTTATTTTTTGAAAATCCACTTATTTGTCCCCATTTTATAGCCAGGGAACTTTGACTTCTATGAACTCTCTAGCAATAACATCCCACCCCTCCTTTTTCTGCAGGTTCTCTGGGGGCATTTAATACAATTCAACCTTTTAAGGTGCAATATGAAAAAAGTTACAAATAAAACTCATGTGCTTAACAAAATAGCAATGGTTTCCACTTTCTTTTAAACAAAAAATAATTGTGTTTACCATCTCTGCTTGGGGCTAAAGTCTGCTGTGAGTAAATGCATTTGAGTTAATATGCTGTCTCAGAGTAGTTTATTCTGGGATTCACTGCATATTGTTAGGTAACTATTTTCAGGGGTTAAATGATTCAGTACTGTTGTGTTTTTGCCAGATTTTGTTTAAGTGGGCAAATCACCTATGTTCTGTAATAATTACCGGTAATAGGACTCTGTGTCTGCCATGAACGTTGTGGAAGTCACAGTTTCCATGACTTTCCATGGCTTTCATCATTTCCGCAGCAGTCAGTGTGGCTGATCCCAGGGCTGCCCAAACAGCTGGCTCAGGGGCCTCCTGCTCAGGTAACACAAGGGACAGCCACACAGGCCACTGTTGGAGCGTCTCTGCTGCCAGCCACCTGGGTGGCCCCACAGCCAACTGCATTGGCCGCTGCTGGTCCCTGATAGTGGTCCTTGGGGTGACCAGAACAGCCGCTGCTTTGGCAGCCCCTGAGAGCAATGGCCGCCTGGGGGCGCTCTCCCCCACAGTGGTGCTCCCCCTGCAGCAGTGCCCCTCCTTGCAGCATTACTCCCCTACTGCAGTGCCCCCCCCGCCCAAGATTTAGCCAGGTGCATTTACGGCATAACTCATGGACAGAGTAAGGGCTGTGATATTTTGTTTATTGCCTGTGACTTGTCCGTGCCTTTCCTAAAAATTCATGTGCCTAAATTTTAGCCTGAATCATTAATATTTAAAAGGTTTTCAAAAGTGTCATTTCTTATGCTGTCATGTCCTTCTGAAACATGTATTTCAGTATTTTAAACTTTCAAAGAAGGCTTGTCTTTCTAACACTGGCAGATGGGGCAAATCTTTCATTAAGCAAATAGGAAATATTAGCTATGAGTCAGTGTAAGGAGAACTTTGATAGCATTGTTTTACTAAGCTATTAGGCTATTTATAAAAGAGTAACAGTACACATTTCTCTTGTGATTTGTTCTATAAGGACGTCTAACATATAGTGGCAATGACAAGCTAAGAAATGGACAGCCAAGTAGTTAACCCAGTAGCCACATTCTATAATTTAACTAAGACATCCTGGAAAGGGACTTTAAAGAAGATGATGAAAAAATGTGTGCCCCGAATTTAACTCTGTAAACAATTCACTACTATTTTAAAACATACATTTTAAAATGTATCCAATTCAGTTCTACCACCCAAAATCAAAAGTTTCGGCTCCATACTGAGGAGGGATAGAAGTTAACTTATGCACTGCAGATTACCATCACCTTATTTTTCTACAACTGGGGATTTTCACCAGGATATTTTGTACCAGAAATTTGATTGTACTTCCCCATATAGTACCTTCTACAGGTTGTACTTTCCTTAACTGAGAATCCCTGGTCTAGCAATATCCGTGGTCCGGCATAGATCAAGATGTTCATGGAACACAGAGCCCAGGAAGAGGGAGGTCTGACGGCAGGACAGGAGTTCCATAAGGGGCAACGGTGATTCAGCTGGGAGCCCAGAGAGTGGGGCGGAGGGGCGGCATGGCAAGGAGTTCTGGCCCCGGCAAGGAGTTCTGGCCCCAGCCAGGGAGCTCCGACCCCAGCGGCAGCCAGGGAGCTCTGGCCGCATTCTGGCTCCTGCAGCCGGGGAACTCCAGCCCCAGTGGCAGCCAGGGAGCTCTGCCCCGGCTGCAGAGCCAGGTGGCTGTGGAGTTCTGCCCAGGCTGCGGAGCTCTAGCCATGGCGCTCCAACCCCTGCAGCAGCGGGGCCGGAGAGAGTCCCAGGCAGCCTGGTGGCAGCACGGCCTCGAGGGGAGAGACTTCCCCTGGTCCGGCAAATTCCTTTGTTTGGGACCAGTCAGGTCCTGAAGATGCTGGACCAGTGAGGTCCAACCTGTATTAATGGATGATTATTTTCTCCCACCAAATTGCTGCATGACATGGTTTAAGGCTGAATGTATGCCTATGTCTTCCAGTTTCTCGGTATAAATTATTTTACGATATATGCATATCTTTCACCGTGATTTGGGCACACAGACATTGGTGCAGCATGTGGCGTATAGGTAGTAATAGGTTCTCATTGTCCTGGTCCACTCAAAAGGCTTTAAATCATATTGTGCATTAACCAGGGTAATTCAGGCAAGGCACACTGCAGCAGCCTAGCCTAGAGATAACAAAGGTACGTACAAATGACATTTGTGAACATATAAAAAAAGGTAGATTTGCTTATTGATGCAATCTCAGAATCCAGGAAGCAACAAAGACTTTTATAAGGCTCCCTAATTAAGAATCAATTTTGTGATCTGAAGGTAAACTCCTTGGATGCAGCTATACTCTTTGCTGAAGCCTCAGAAACCTTCCTATACAATTCCTCCCCTCCCCCCCAAAAAAACCCCAACCCTTAAAAAACGAATAGTCCTGCAGCACCTTAGAGACTAACAAAAAGCATCATATCTCATCATATCTTTCTTAGCTAGATGACTGAGACACAAATGGCTTTCATCTGTGATCCAATCCCAAGCAAACACCAGGAGACTGTGGAGACACCTACACCTTAATCAAACGAAAGGGAGATTAAAGAGCGGGGGTGGATCATAAGCATAATGCTGATATTCTAACTCATATCACCCCACTATCTCCCAAATCTGATTTTGAATCATTTCTACAGTATATCAGCCATATGGAGAATTTACCTACCTGACATAATGTAATGTAAAGAGGGTGTATTAAAGTATGAAATGGGATTGCTAACTTACAGAAATCTACAAATTTAGAATACTTATACTTGTATATTGAATATAACATGCAACCTTCTACATCCTCATCAGGTGTTAGGCAAGTTCGGTTGTCTGAGTTTCCATCTGGGAACTGAATGCAGTCTGTGTCTTCTGGCCACTGCAGGCCAACAATCCCAAGCACAGATTCACAGCGTTCCTTGGAATGTTCACACAGCACCCTGGAGGGATGAATTGGAGAGGGTAAGTAAAGACACGGATGGAAAAACATGTCGAGACAGGTATGCTGGAAACACACTCCTAGCTGAGGATTTGATGATGGGAAAAAAAAAAAGCTGTTAATCTTCCTTATATGAAAGAATGCTTTCCTTACATGCATTAAACTTTTACTAGATGAAAGAAAAATATATTCAATATTTTATCACTGTTATTTTTGTTAAGAAAATTATGATAAACTATTGCCTGCATCATACCATAAAAGTCATAACAGTAATTATAAAGTTTCTTACAAACACCCTTTGTTCAGATGAAAATGCAGAGGAGACATTCTTAAAGCAAAACATACTAAACTCAATTCTATGCAGAAAGATGAGGAAAAGATATTCTTCTAGAAGAAATTCTTAAATGAATCCATGTAGCAATATAAATGTTTCACAACCACCCTGAGACTATCCTCCTGAAGGATTCCAAAGCACTTCACAAAAAGCATACATACTGCACCAATGAAATACTGTCTCTTATGATGTGGAGGGCAGCAGCCATAGTACACTGCACAACAACTAGCAAGAGAAGGACAATTTTGGCCATGGACAATGAACGTATCATGTCTTATCTTACAAAGAAGTGTCATAAGAAATGTTAATGTTCATGGAGAACAATCAGGTTCTGGATTTTTAAGATTTCTTTTCAGAGACTCACTCACAGGGTTCTAGTGCACTATTTGCTACACAGAAGGTTGCAGGGCTGAGTTGATCCTGCGGTACCAAGCAGTAGGGATTTCAAACTTGGAAAACAAAAAAGCAAAAGACTTTTCAGTGAATTTCATAAAGAGAAGATGGTTTGAGACCACATGACCTAATTTGAGGGTGTGGTCACTGACCATCAACACCTGTATGAGGCCTGCCTTTAAAGAGGCAAGAAAATTATGTTGATTTTGAATATTTTTTCCAACACAGAAACATAGGAATTGCCTCAGGAGATCGGATCAATAGCTCATCTAGATTAGTGTCCTGTTTCTCAGAGTGGCCAGTGTCAAATACTTCAATTGTATGGAGAGAAAACACATAATTGGAAATGTTGCAATCACTTTTCTATGAGCAAAGCTTCCTTCTAATCACAGGCAACTATTGATTAGCTTATGTTCTCTATCAGGAGCTGATATGCTTATAATTTTTTATTCTGGCTGAGTAACTGCAGATGATATTTTTACATTAATAGTTGATTTTAGACCATTTTAGAAAATGAAATTCTGTCCTTTTTTGACTCTTACAAAGGTCTTTGTTTCAATTATATCTTTTTTCAGTGAGTTCCACTGGTTATTTGTATACCGTGTAAAAGTGTTATATTTTATCCATTATAAATGTCTTTCCACTTTAGTAAATGTACCCTTAGTTCTTATATTATGAGAAAGATTTTTAATGGGAAGGTCCAATTTACCTTCTGAATATTTTGTGTGCTTCTGTCAGGTCACCTTAATTTGGCTCTTCTCTATACTAAACAGCGCTGATCTTTTAAATCTTGGTTCATATACACAAATCATTCCATGCAACTAATCATTTTTCATAGTCCTCCTCTGGATCTCTTCTCCTTCTGTTCTGTCATTTTTGAAAATGAGTGACCAATAGTTTACATGCTGTTTAAAGCAAGGTCATACATACTGTACCAATAATGCATCAATCTTTTCAGTATTATTTTCAAACTTAATTTGGATTAGGGGAGGAGGGGAGGTTAAAAAAAACAAGGTTCATTTTTGTTTCTGTGCCTAAACGATCAACCCTTCATTTAAAGAGTAAGAATGTAGTGTATGAGCGTATGTGTAAAAACCAGTGCACTCTGCTAAGATAAGTTGCAAAATAAGTTGCCTGTGTGGCAAGTGTTGCAAACTAGTGTGGATAATAGCAGCTATCTTTTGTAAAAGCAAATGCCATCTGCATATTCTTTTCAGTTAGCCACAACAATCCATTCAGTTATTTTACATGTGATTTCATCAGCATTCACTTAGAATGAGAACAAACTGAACTCTATTTCTATGCCCACTTGAAATGAGGCACAGTGTACTATAAAGAGATTCATTTTATAGAATGGTCTAAAATCAACTAGCTGTTACAACTCAGAAGTAATCTGTTTCCTTTTAGATTTGCCTCTCCACCAAACAACTGTGTTGATTCAAATCACATTTGAACAGTTGCCCTACATTGTTCTGTAGTTTGGCCTCAATCTTCTGAATTCCAGAGTTTTCTGCTCTGTTTATTTTCTGATGACAGCAAAGGCAGTGGAAATAATACAGTAGATTTAAAAAGTTTTGGTCTAGTTTTCCTGAAACATCTGAGTAACTTGTGCCTTCAACATATTTCTGCTCCTTCAACCTCACCCCTCCAAAAAACCAACCTTCCCTCAAAGGAGAGAGTTTCCAATAATTGCTGCAAGACATTCAGTTTTAATTTTGGGGGAAGAGTTAAAATTCAGTGAACATGTCAAATATATGTCTGAAGCCAATAACAGTGCACATATTAATTCCTTACAATATAGCAAGAAAAAACAGCACATGATTTAGAGGAACAATAATGATGCATTTTGCAGTTCCAATTAGGGTTGGCAGGTGTCCGGTATTCTACCAGACAGTCCAGTATTTGCACTCTTTGTCCAGTAAAAAAAATATCAGAGAATACCGGACACGTGCAATGTCCGGTATTCTCTGATTTTTCCAGCTGTGCACCGGACGGAAGCCTGGCGTGGGCGGGGGGAGCGGCTGGAAGGCGGGGCCACGATCAGCGCTAGGAGCCTGTGATTGCGCAGAAGCCTGGCGGGTAGGTAACTACAACAAAATGGAAACAAAATTACCACATCAGCTGGCAGAGCCAACAAAAAGTCCAAGGAAGAAATGGGTAGCAGAGAACAAGTATGATGTTCGGCAAAGAAACTAGTAAGGAAGCTTTCTCTATTTTGTATTAAGTCAGTGATTTCAGTCTCCAGGATTTTAAATCTAGCATCCTCCATGAATATTAAACTTGCTTAAAAGTAAACAAATAAAAATGGTGCAACAAGGCCCTAGAGGGATGTTTTGCAAGAACAAAGGACCCAATTTCACTCCAACGCCTCACCCCACAGACCCCAACACCCGCCACAAACCAGTCTCTAGGAACTACTTGCAAATAAAAATGTCATCTGAAAATCTTGAAAGGGCAGCTATGTACAGTTTAGCCTCAGGACTGGTACCACGAATGTCCTACTGAAGGTAAACTACATTGCACAGAATTTGAAGTCATACACGATAGATGCCTTAATGGCCATTTTAATTTACAAAAACTTATTCATCATGTTCCCCTTGTAGTACATGACCTTCTTCTCCTACACTAAAATAAAAGCATAATGATTAAAATAATAAAGTGATAAATTAGGTGTGCCTCACAAAGCAAGGACATCTGTTACAAACATAGAAAACAGAATTACTATAATAGAAAATAGAGATGAGTAACCCCAGTATCAATAAATCTTATATTCATCAGATGGGTATATGTTATAACAGATGAATGATTACAAAGTGAGTTTGAAATCCAGGTTTGTAAATTGCACTTGGACTTAGAAAGTTTATCACAGGGAAAATTGCATTAGCTGAATTTTGTTTAATATTTACAGAAAAAGGTCAAACAGAATACATGCACTGTTCAAACCAATTAATCACTACTGTGGTATCAATGAATGTGGGTGTGCTTAATTTGCAAAGGGTGAAGCAGATTATAGGAAAATAGTCTATTCTTAGAATTTTCCAAGGGAAAGTAAATAAATAATCTGACTTTAACAGCTTCAGACAGCAATTAAATATTTAAACGATTTATATTTCTGTTCCTTGAATTTACCCAAGCTACACCTCAGTCCACTAGAATGTATCAATTTCTTTATAGATTCCAAATATTTTTCTCTATTTCAATCTATTACTTTGTCCACAGTTCTTCCTAAATCAATACAATTTGTGAATTCAACCAAATACAACAATTTACTACTTAGTTCATATTTATAATGGCAACACTGGTTATAAATTCGAATGCTTATCTCTGTGCAAAACTTCCCTTGTTAAAATTAATTCTCTGTTAATGATCTATGCTAGGACAGAAAAACGATACATTTATGAAAATAGTTCTACTAACAGTTTTCATAAAGCTGTTTTTTTTAAACAACTGACATTTTGTGACTACAGCTATTATTGAGCCCCTAATTTACTAGGCAGACAGAAATACATTCCGTGCCCTGAAGCACACATAATCTCATTGTTTTCCTTCATTTAAAAAAAACCCACACAGCTACTAACTCTGGTTTTAAAAAACTGGAATCGCTTTTAAAAATTATGTTTTTGGTTGTCAGACACACACTTGTGGGATATACTTGAGCAATTCACTTTAATAACCCTTCTTGATCCACTAGGGTTCATCATCAGTCTCTATGCCATGTGCACTATTCTAACCTTCCAACTATAGTAGATTGCCATGCAGGAATTAAGCATGTCAATTAGTGGTGCCTAATTAGTTTTCAATATGAATATTATTAGGTCCCACTAGAAAATTGATCACTAGGCAAAGAAACACAGTCCATTAAACAACTTAACAGGAATAGCTCTAGATAGCTTCCCAGTGTTATACTGTAGGAAACCACGGGATACAGAAGTGCTCTCACAATTTTTATAGTGGGGTTGTTGAGAACCACTTAACCAAACTGTAAACTCTGTATATAAGGGGAACCATGTCCAGCCAGATGGCAGAATCCCCTCGGCCCTTGTCCCAGCACTATGATAGGACACATACAGTAATTTTCAATAATCCTCTTTCAATCCGCCTGAAATAACCAGAGAAGTCCTTGGACTGATACACCTAAGAAGCATTTTAGTTTTTACACAAAAAAACCCATGGGGCAAAACTGGACTGTTTCTACAGTACTTGCTCTCCAATTTTGGAAAAGTGACCATTACATTCAAATCTGGTCTTTCATTAGATAATACTTGGTACAGTGCTCTGAATATATAAAGCTTTCCATATGAGCTAAGCACTATTATGAATAGTTGTATTTCTAGCTGAACTCTTCACTTACTGTATGTTTTTCTACCCCTTATATTTGTGCAATTCTTTTCTACTATCTAAAACAAGATTAGTGAAATATACTACCTTGTAAGTATTCTAACTGATTTTCTTTATCTATGTCTTTAAATATTTCAAAAACAATTACATGAATATAAAGAAAGATACTCTTCAGTTTGTAAAATATGGATCCAACCCTGATTTCAATAGAAACAGAGTTAATTTTGAAGATGAATGAAACTAGTCAAGAATCCAGTTAGGAAGTAGTCACGTTACCTGCAGGGTGGGATACGCTGATTTGTTTGAGGGTCACATTTTGGTACCAAGATTGTACAGGCAAAAAACATAAGATACTTGTAGCAGTTAGTCTGAACCAACGCTGGAAAAAGGGAAGACTCCCAGCTGATGGAGGCTTCCTTCTGAGTCCTATGGCCCAAGTAGTTTGGGTAGTTAGTATAGTTGTAAGGCAGGTTCATGCAGAGCTCCAGAGTAATTGGTTCACACTGACCTTTTGAAAGAAAAGAACATGCATTCTGTAAAGATAGATTAAATTGGAAATAAATAATTACAAGATTCTGATTATTTGAACACATAATACTCTCTCTAGCTTCTTAAAGTAGGTCTCATTTCCCTCACTGTGGCAGGACCAGGGTAACTTTAAAATTGGTATTAAAATATACAATAAAATAATTTGTCTGGGCCTTAACCACGAACAAAATATTAGTCCCAGATATGAATAAAAGCATTAAATATATTAGATACAAGGATGTCTGATATGACAATAGTATCTCCATCAGCTCCCTTTGATGCACTCTTAAAAGATGTGACTAGGACAGCAATGGGCAACCAAAAACAGTGAGTAGGCCACATGAGTGGGCCTAATTTATCTCAGTAGGCCGCAGCAGCCCACAACCCACTGGCGTTCCACCTGCAGCGCGTGGATCTTTATCTGCACCCTATCCAATGAGCTTCTTACACTTGGACAGCTGTGAACAGCGGATTAATGGCATTCCAGTTCCATGAGGAAGGGGGAGAGCGGGGACAGAGCGCAAACCAGGTGATTCATGGTCAATGTTCCCTGTAAGCTGCGCAGCTTTGCAGCTGTTTTCTGAACCCTGCTCAGAGGTTCACAGCTCCTATGTAGGCAGGGAACCCAGCTGACCGGTGGGGAAGGGGCATCTGGCTAAGCAGCAGCTTCAAACAGAGCTGCTGCATTCTTGAAATGGAGGAGCTCCCAGAGCAGGTAAGGAGGGAGATAAGGAGGAAATAAGAGCGGGGGGAGGAGTGAAGAAAAGGAGGGAGTGAGGAAAGGAGTAACTGGCTAGGGAAGAGTAAGGGGGAGTGGAGTTTGGAGAGTCCCATCTGCATGAGGAGAGAGAGAGAGAAAGAGAGGCACAGAGGCAGACACTCAGCACTCTCCTCAAGCCTTCTGAGCTGGGAAGAGGGAAGTACAGGACTGACTACATGGAACAGGTGGGAAAAAAGGGGTTGGGTGGGTATTGGCATTGGGGTGAGGTGGAGGAAGGGAAAAGTTTGTTTGTGCTGTGTGTCCTAGTGTTAGGAGGAGGAGGGGTGACAAGTTTGTTTGTGCTGTGTCCCCATAGGCTCTTTGTGTCTGCAAGTTTGAGAAGCAGGATTTTATCCCAGCCATGCTGGGGGGAAGCAGATTGCACAGGGGTAGGTGGAGAAAAGGGGGGGGGGAAAGAGTGCTGGCATCTGTGCGGTGAGGTGGAGGCAGAGGGCAGTTTGTTTGGGGTGTCCAGACTCACTTGCAGTCCTCTCTGTATGGTTGGGTTGAGGGGGAGGGAAGCAGGCTGCATGGGGGTGGGGTGGCAGGACATCTGCATGATTTCTACATTTCAAACAAAGTTTACATAAGTGTTAATGGCTTAATGTAAGAAGGAAAAAGATTCTTTTAACAGAATTTTTTTGGAGTGTTGCAGATATTTAAAAAACTCTGACCTTAATGCTTTTTTTTTAAAATCCTGTGTTTCTAATTAATACACGGTATATTGTATTGCATTAAGTCCAGATCATGTGGTAGAGTTCTGGCTCTTATGAGTCAGAAGTATCAAATGCTGTGTGGTGCTAGTTGGTTTGTAGGATGAAACCTTATTTGCAAGCTCTTTGAAACATGCATCTGTCTACAAACCCTGAAGCCATGTGTTAATTTGTTCAGGGGCTTCTACTCTTTGAGTTGGTGGCACACACAAGGTGAAAGTTTCAAACCAGGACAACTTTTATCTGTTTTTACAGGTCCGTGTTTCACCCTAACCCTAAACATTCCCCAGAGAAACTGCATAAATCTTAACGAATGCCTTTTACTCTCCTTTTCAGTGGCAGTAAATATTGTATTAGTCATGCTCTCCTTGCAGATACTATTTCTAGTTCACTCACAGATTTGTTTAGCATCTTAAATCTGAGCTATGTGTGGATAATATGCATTTTTGTGTGTTTATTAGACTGAGTTATTAGAAAGGATGATGATACATGTACTCCCAGGTTAGTATTAATTTCTTTTTTATTTGATTTCATATTAAATATCATAAGCGCTTTGTTAACTATCCATTGTTTTAATATATTTTCTTCCACACATATGGACTATTTATATGTGTGTGTGTTGTTTGTATTGTTGATGCACATCCACACCCTACCTCAATATTGGTGTTGCACAAAAGAAATTTCAACCTGCCCAAAAGAAAACACAATCTGCCCAAGTATAGAAAAAGTTAGAGGGAACACTGTTTGTGGCCCCTCCAAAAGTGCTGCCGGGGGGTCAGGGGAAGGGAGTAGAAATTGTGGGGCTCCAGTGCCTTAGTGCAAAAGAGGCACATGGGAGAAGGTAGAGGGGGTCCATGGGCCACAGGTGGTGCCCCAGTGGGTTGTAGATTGCCCACTACTGGTTTAAGACATCTGTACTATCATTATAAAGAAGCCATGGCTACACTATAACATCAGCCCAAAAGGACTGGCCATTATGATGACCAGAGGGCATTCAGGCCATACTGAATGCTGTGAAAGGTAGCCTCTGCTCTTACTAATTTCCAAAGTTACTGCACAGATACTAGTCATGTTTTACATGGGGATGATGCCTGCAACAGGTTGTTCTAGGAAAATAAATGTCTTTATGGTAAAACTGGTTGGAAATAAAGAAAAATACTTGATCGAAGCCATTTTCCCCCTCTAAAAATAAACCAAAATGCGCATATTCCAAAAATTTCTCATTGAGGCCAACTTACCTGTATAATATATTTCATCCTGATTACATTTGAAATTATCAGACTACTAAACTCATAATCCATAGCTAAATCTAAAGCCCATAACTCTCTCAGCTTTGGCCTATGAAAGTTATAACAAATAAGCAAAGAACAGCGGGGAAGCACCAACTCAAACTAATAATGTGCTAGTTCTTAGGAAAGCTATATCTTCATAGCCAAATTCAGCACAGTCCAAGTAAACAGACCTTTTGCAGGAGAACACAACGTTGGTTAAGTAGATGAAGTCTTCCCTCAAAGTCATGGGACACTGGCATTGTTACTACCAGCTGAAGAGAGCTGGGACCAGACACTGCTGCAATAATTCTGCTGTGAGACAGCCCTTCTTATACCCCATTAAGCATAAAAATGAGACAATTTATCAATCATGCCATATGCTACAAGGTCAAAATAACACTGCCATGATTCTGCAATAATTAATAAGATCCTTGGGAATGACATTCCCAAATCCCTGAGGCTTTGTCCTACATGATCTGTCAAAGTCAATATGCTCACTTCAGGACTCATTCTGCGACGTGCTGAAAACCCTAGCTTCCATTGTCTTCAATTAAGTTAAGGCCACTCAATATCTTGAATAATCAGACTGCATAGACCATATGAGGGAGTGAAAGGGGCTGCAGTTTTCTGCACTGAATCTAAAATGATACAGAAATCATTACCAACTTCCCTATGAAACTGGTACCCAAACATGGCCAAAGTGGTAGCCCTTGAATAGCTCATTTACAACTGAAATAACCATTCCAACCTGAATCTATGAGCTAAATTCCAATTTTTTTCATACCTGTTCAACTGACGCCTCAAGATCATTTTGCCTGATCCCAGTAAACCAATCACCAGTGATGATACATCAAACCTGCCATAAACAATCCATTCCTAGAGGGAATACTCCCCATACTCTTCTCCCTTTCTTTTCATCTTTCTTTAAAACTCCTGCAGTGATATTATTATGATATTATTTGGGCATAATTATGATGCAATTTGTAAAGGATGGATCATGTGAGGTGTCAGTGGAAAAGTTATGAATTGCTGAATACGATTATCCTGTTTGTAGGCATTTGTCATTTTTGTATCTAAAGTCAAGTATATTGACTATGTATCTGCATTTCAAATGTGCTTACTCTGGATAACAACCACAACTAGACTTTCTGGTACAATGAAGAAGCCAGACAGTGCTTCATCAGCAAAGAAAATGGACCCTGCAAAAACTTAATGTTCCAGACAACCTATAAGTAATGGCTGCTGTGACTCAGCAGAGTATGGAAGGGCACGAGACACATAACTCTGGACTTCATCAAACTGAGTTTTATAAGGTAGGGAGTGACCTCATCTGTTGTTCTTCAGACCCCATGAAAAAAGAACCTTGGAAATACCTGAAGAACAAAGACTGACAGGGGGAAGTGCTGAACCCAGGCTCAAGAGATGTCTAGCCTGTGTATGAAAAACCTGGGAATTCCAAATTATAAAGCAAGTGTCACTTGTACCTTGGGAATCTGTCATCCTGCTTGTATCATCATCAAGGGTGAGAATTTTGCTAATTCATATTCTATCTTTCTAGAATCTCAGGTTTAGTTTGTGGTTTTGTTTATTTACTAACTAGTTTGCTTTGATCTGTTTGCTATCACTTATAATCACTTTACATCTATCTTTTTTTATTAATAAATGTATTTTATGTGTTAACCTAAACAAATAAGTTTAGAGTGAAGTGCTTGAAATTCATAGCTCAAGGGGCGGAGGCTGGTGCATTTCTTCTCCACACTGAGGAGGAAACAAACAAGTTAGTAAATTCACACTGGCTGGGATTTTCACCAGGACCAGACAATACAGCATTGGGGTCCTAGCTGGGAAGGTGGTGGTTATTTTGGCTGTAACCTCTTTATTGTTGTTTCATGCAGTTGCTGGTCAGCCTGCATATAACTGTAGCTGGGTGTGTCGCTATCTGTGTGAATGCAGGAACAAGTGCAGGACCAGGAGCAAGTCTGCAACTTTTCATAGCAGCACAGTGTAACAGGGAGCACTGGCAGGACAGGAGTCACCCCAGTTCCAAGTGGCACCTTGGGAGAAACCAGTTACACTTCTCTTCAAACCATAGTACCCAACTGACATATTCTATATTGATACCTCACTTAGCCTAAATTAACAGCTGTACAGAGTAAATTTTAATATTTTATTATACCAGTTTAATATTGTCCTTATGCTTGGCCACCTGTTAAGGTACATAGTTGCTACATGCTATATGACTGGAGTGTATTTTGTCTTTGGAGGCCTATACGGATTCTATACTTTGTTTCCTTCATACACGTTAGAGTTCTTTAACTTTACTTAAATAAATTGCAACAATGAACGTCCATCCAGAAGAAAAAAGCAAAGAAAACATGCAAAGAGAAAAAAATGTAGGGTCAAATATCATTAAGCTGTTAACAAGTGCATGATAACTTCCTTATGAGTCAAGGTAACAGATTTGTTTCTAGTTCAGCTTAACCAAGGCCATTTCAACAACTTGACTACTAGACATGCAATCATTAGTCATCAGATTAAACTGAAATTAAAAGATTCTTTCCCTCTGTATTCTGCCAGCAGTTTCATAAATTCAATTACAGTGAAAGCTCTGGAAATGTGTCCTGAGACAACAATGGCAGGAAACACATGATCTACTTACTACAATTTGTCTGGCTATTGTTCATGTCACAAAGAGAAGAGACGCCACAAGAATCAGGGCAGGAAGTATCAATACATCTATGGTCTCCTTCCTGACATGGTGTTTGATCTAAAGAAAAAACAATAAAAACTTGTTACTATAGTGATTTAGTAAAAGAATAAAAGTGACAGTGCAGTGGTGAGAAGATACAGTTACAGATTAACAGACACAGATTAAAAGCATTGCCAAATTCACTAGATAGTTCAGTAATAATCTGCTGCTAGACCATAAGTGTACAAGATATTTCCTGTATTAAGCATAGAGAACCCATTGTTTCCACCACTACATCTGGGCACGAATGTTTAAGATATTTCTAAGACGGGGAAAAAAACATATTAGTGTTTAACATAATTTCTCCTTTCTTTTTTCTTATCCCCAGGTTTAAATTAATATGCAAGAAAGTTTATATCCCAGATTTTGGATTGTGCATGAGGATTGATTTTTGTTTTGTAGACAATAAATCATATGTCATTAAAAGGCTAATGCCTAAAACGCTGTTTTCCTTCCTGGGCTAGTAAAACTGCCCACCAACCTATAGAGCAGTAGTTTTTAACCAATAAAAACTGACCGCTTTTGGCCCAGTCAGCACACAGATGTGGCCTATGTGACATCCTCAGAGCCATATAGGTAGTGTATATATATTGTATGGATGCAGCCCACATAACACAGAGGGGGACATACACGGCTTACAATGATAAATAGGTCGACAACCTCTGCTACAGAGGGATATGGTGGTTCCATTCCAGCAGCCACCAGCTTAAACTCCTCAAGAGCATCATTGACAATCTACAATCTATCCTGGAAAATGATCTCTCACTCTGACGGTCCTTGGGAGCCTGGCCAGCTCCAGCTGGGAGGGTGGCTGAACCTGGAGACAGCTCCCCCTCCCCAACCTGAAAAGCAAATATTTATCAGCAACCACACAACACACCACAGAAACATTTACCCAGGAACCTATGCCTGCAACAAACCCCACTGCCAACTCTGTCCACACATCTAACATAGTAAATGCTAGTGGGAAGGAGGTAGTTTTAGAAGGTAAAATAAAAAAAGAACAAGTCAAAAATCACCTAGAAAAGTTAGATGCCTGCAAGTCACCAGGGCCTGATGAAATGCATCCTAGAATACTCAAGGAGCTGATAGAGGAGGTATCTGAGCCTCTAGCTATCATCTTTGGAAAATCATGGAGACAGGAGAGATTCCAGAAGACTGGAAAAGGGCAAATATAGTGCCCATTTATAAAAAGGGAAACAAGAACAACCCAGGAAACTACAGACCAGTTAGTTTAACTTCTGTGCCAGGGAAGATAATGGAGCAAGTAATTAAGGAAATCATCTGTAAACACTTGGAATGTGGCAAGGTGATAGGGAACAGCCAGCATGGATTTGTAAAGAACAAATCGTGTCAAACCAATCTGATAGCTTTCTTTAATAGGATAACGAGTCTTGTGGATAAGGGAGAAGCGGTGGATGTGGTATACCTAGACTTTAGTAAGGCGTTTGATACGGTCTCGCATGATATTCTTATCAATAAACTAGGTAAATACAACTTAGATGGGGCTACTATAAGGTGGGTGCATAACTGGCTGGATAACCGTACTCAGAGAGTAGTTATTAATGGTTCACAATCCTGCTGGAAAGGCATAACAAGTGGGGTTCCGTGAGGGGTCTGTTTTGGGACTGCTCTGTTCAATATCTTCATCAACGATTTAGATATTGGTGTAGAAAGTACGCTTATTAAGTTTGCAGATGATACCAAGCTGGGAGGGGTTGACTAATCTGGAGGATAGGGTAATAATTCAAAATGACCTGGACAAATTGGAGAAATGGTCTGAGGTAAATAGGTTGAAGTTTAATAAAGACAAATGCAAAGTGCTCCACTTAGGAAGGAACAATCAGTTTCATACATACAGAATGGGAAGCGACTGTCTAGGAAGGAGTACGGCAGAAAGAGATCTAGGGGTTATAGTGGACCACAAGTTGAATATGAGTCAGCAGTGTGATGCTGTTGCAAAGAAAGCAAACATGATTCTGGGATGCATTAACAGGTGTGTTGTGAGTAAGACACTTAGAAGTCATTCTTCCGCTCTACTCACGCCTGGTTAGGCCTCAGTTGGAGTATTGTGTCCAGTTCTGGGCACCGTGATTTCAAGAAAGATGTGGAGAAATTGGAGAGGGTCCAGAGAAGAGCAATGAGAATGATTAAAGGTCTAGAGAACATGACCTATGAGGGAAGACTGAAGGAATTGGGTTTGTTTAGTTTAGAAAAGAGAAGATTGAGGGGGACATGATAGCAGTTTTTAGATATCTAAAAAGGGTGTCATAAGGAGGAGGGAGAAACTTGTTCATCTTGGCCTCTGAGGATAGAACAAGAAGCAATGGGCTTAAACTGCAGCAAGGGAGGTTTAGGTTGGACATTAGGAAAAAGTTCCTAACTGTCAGGGTAGTCAGACACTGGAATAAATTGCCCAGGGAAGTTGTGGAATCTCCATCTCTGGAGATATTTAAGAGTAGGTTAGATAAATGTCTATCAGGGATGGTCTAGACAGTATTTGGTCCTGCCATGAGGGCAGGGGACTGGACTCGATGACCTCTCGAGGTCCCTTCCAGTCCTAGTATTCTATGATTCTATGATCTACACAAGTGATATCGTCACAGGACCTAACCACATAAGCCACAGCATCGGGCTCATCCACCTGCACATCCACTAACATGATATATGCCATCAAGGGGCAGCAATGCCCCCTCTGCCATGTATATTGGCCAAACAATATACGGACAGCAAACAATAAATGGTCACTGTAAAATGATAAACAAAAGAAATTGCATTTTTCAACTCATCTCATACAAGAGGTAAGAGTGAAAGAATTGGGCTTGTTTAGTTTGGAAAGGAGAAGACTGAGAGGGGACATAATAGCAGTTTTCAAGTATCTAAAAGGGTGTTACAAGGAAGAGGGAGACAAATTGTTCTCCTTGGCCTCTGAGGATAGGACAAGAAGCAATGGGCTTAAACTGCAGCAAGGGAGGTTTAGATTGGACATTAGGAAAAAGTTCCTAACTGTCAGGGTGGTTAAACACTGAAATAAATTGCCTAGGGAGGTTGTGGAATCTCCATTTCTGGAGATATTTAAGAGCAGGTTAGACAAACATCTATCAGGGATGGTCTAGACCAGTGTTTCTCAACCTTTTTTTTTTTATAAAGGACCCCTTTAAAAAAATGTATAAGTACCCTCAGAACTAGGCACCCTCAGCCCCCCCATCCCAATGCACCTCCCCCTCCCCCAGAACCAAGCACCCCCAAGCCTCCCACTCTAACCCAATGCCCTTCCCCGTCCCTCAGAGCCAGGTGTCCCCAGCCCCCGCTCTAACCCAATGCACCTCCCTTCCCCCAGAGCCAGGCACTGGACATATGGTAACCCTACCTTTGAAGTGCCCACTCCCACCGCCCAGCCCTGCCTCGACGGCTTGTCTGTAGGGAGCAAGTGGCCCGCCAGCGACGGGCTCACCGCATGGGGCTATGTGCTCCCACCCCAGCTTGGTGTCCCCCCTCGTGTGGTGCCTAGGAGAAACTGCCCCTCCCATACACTCCCCATCGCTATGCCACTGATGCGGGGGAGCCCTTGGGACCAAAGCTTAGTGCCATTTCATCGCCTTTTAGCTCCTCTCTGCAGCACCATGGGCAAGGGGCAATGGAGACATGTTGTACCTAGCTGCTGGTGGGAGTAGGGGTGATGCGTGTCTCCAGGTTCAGCCACCCTCTCAGCTGGAGCACCCCGGGGAGGCTGCCAGAGAGGAAATGAACTAGGAGAGGCAGCCATGGAAGTGATTTTTTTTCTCCCTGCCCAAACCTGCTCCCCCGCTCCCACTTGGAACTGCCCTGGGTCTCACCGGAGCCACTGCCGCAACCACACACTTTTCCCACCAGGCACTGGGGTGTGTGCACAGAGTGTTAACATCCGAGTGCATGGCTCCGAATGTTCAATTTGACAGGCATGTGCTGTTGCCCCCTCCCCAATCCTCTTTGCAGGACAAAATCCCAGACATTTTTTGCCAAATTTCACTTGTGTTGAGGTATCCCCCAGACTTCTCTTGTGTACCTTTAAGAGTACATGTACCACTGGCTGAGAAACACTGGTCTAGATGGTGCTTGGTCCTGCCATGAGGGCAGGGGACTGGACTTGATGACCTCTCGAGGTCCCTTCCAGTTCTAGTGTTCTAAGATTCTAAGTACAATAGCACAATCTTTTTAATCGTGAAAATGCAATTTACAAATGTAGATGTTTTTGTTATCTAATCACACTCAAAACAATGTAAAACTTTAGAATCTACAAGTCCACTCTATCCTACTTCTTATTCAACCAATTGCTAAGAAAACAAGTTTGTGTACTTCTATGGGAAATACTGCTGACTGCTTATTTACAATATTAGCTGAAAGTGAGAGCGGGCATTTGCATGGCATTTTTGTAGCCAGCATTGAAGTGTTTTTATATGCCAGTTATATATCCACAGAAAAAAATCAGTCGAGGACTGCACAAATGTGAGAAGAATCATCCCCACATTCCCATGTCACACAAGTGCCACGGGGCAGGGCAGGCTAGTACATTTTGTGGGCCCCCCTACTCTCTGGGGTGGGGCCAAAAATGAGGAGTTCAGTGTGTGGGAGGAGGTTGCTGGGAACCAGGCTTGGTGTGTGAGGTATGGGGGTCTGGGAGGGTGGTAGGGTT
Source organism: Rafetus swinhoei (assembly GCA_019425775.1). Lineage (NCBI taxonomy): Eukaryota > Metazoa > Chordata > Testudines > Trionychidae > Rafetus > Rafetus swinhoei. The sequence continues at coordinate 49,153,834 of CM033449.1, forward strand.
CAGGAGCAGGCTGGGAGTGGGAGGGATGGGCAGGTGATAGGGTGCATGAGTGGAGTGGTGGCGTAGAGTCTGAGTGGGAAGGGGGCTCGCAGAGCTGGAGCACCAGCTCTCCAATGCTTGGGGGAGGGCACAAGCCTCAGGGGCCGGATCCAGGCAAGCTGAGGATCCAGCCCCCAGGACGTAGGTTCCTCACCCCTAAACATTCTTATGTCCCTGCACGCTTTAGCTACCATTCCAGTGGACAAGTTTCCTGGCTGATGACATACAAAAATGCATTAATTAAATTTGTGATTGAACTTCTTGGAGGAGAACTATATGTCATCTTCTTTGTGTTTTATCCACATTCTGCCAAATATTTCATGTTATAGCAATCTTGGATGCTGACCCAGCATATGCTGTATGTTTTAAGAAATATTTCACTGCAGATTTTACAAAATACAAAGCAGGTACCAATGTAAGATTTCTAAAAATATATAGATATAGATAGCACTTGACCCAAAGTTTAAGAATCTGAACTTCCTTCCAAAATCTGAACGGGAAGAGGTGTATGTATTCAGAAGTCTTAAAAGAGCAATATTCCACTGCAGAAACTACAGAACCCAAACCATTAAAAAAGAAATTGACCTTTTGATGCAGATGATGCAACATGTATCAGTTCATACTGCTTTGGACTGATATTGAGCAGAACTGTCGTCAGCATGGATACATGTCCTCTAGAATGGTGGTTGATGTACGAAGGAGCATATGAATCTTTAGTGCATTGGGCATGTAAATATTTTGCAACTTTGGCTACAACAGTGCCATGAGAATACCTGTTCTCACTTTCAGGTGACATTGTAAAGAAAAAGTAGGCAGCATTACCTCTTGCAGATGTAAGCAAACATATTTGTCAGAATGATTAGCTAAACAAGAAGTAGGACTAAGTGGACTTTTTTTTACATAATTCTACTTTTATAAGTACAACTTTCATGATAGAGAGACTGCATACAGTATTTGTAATGGGGGAATTGAAAACAAAATTTTCACACTGAAAACATTTGTAATAAAAATAAAGCTAGTGCTGCATATATCCTGTTGTTGCATTCAGTGTTGTAACTGAAATCAATATATTTGAAAATGTAAAAAAAAAATCCACAATTATTTAAATAAACGGTATTCTATTGTTAATGGTGCAATTAATTACACAATCAATTGTGATTAAAAATAATCATGATTAATTGCACGATTAAAAATTAATCACTTGACAGTCCAAATGAGGACCTTTCAAGCTAGAAGCATATAGTCAAAACATTGACTTTCTTTCCCTCAACTTTGTAGCCTCAAACAGTAGGAGCAGAGGAACCTAGAAAGTACAGTGGAAGTCTGGGGATGCAGAGAATGATAACAAAAAACAAACATTAGAAAAAGGGAAAGATGGAGAAGAGGAAATTGAACCTAGTTTATGGTTGCACAGATATATTTCAGGGCAAAATTCAGCTTTTGGTTTTATATCTTATGACAGAAATGTAAAAAATACATCCTGTTGTTGCATTCAGCAATACAAATTTCAGTTGTAATGGTGGTGGAGAATGAGTTGACATTTCTTTGCTTTATTTCTTCAGTTATTCTTTTGACCGGATGACTTAAAATAGCAGTGAAAAGGGCCAGAGTACTTAATGAAGAAAGCAAAGGAACAGAAAAGATTAGAAAGGTACCAGCTGACCCCAGAGGAGAGTGGACTTATAAGAAAGGATTTTTTTTTCCAGAGTTTGTCAGTTCTATGTTCTGCCATTATTGCCAGATGTGAGCACTTACGATATTGCATGTTTTTTTCCTTATTCAGCTTTCTACATTTAACCAGTAGTTGAACTTCTTCCTCAAATTCTCTATTTTCAATCTGGAAAGTCTTTCCCCAGGAGGTTTCTTGCCAACTGGTAATAACCACTGACAACATATAAATGCCATTGTGCCTCATGGAACCTCACGGAAATGCTAGCAAATTGGGTTTATTGAAATACAGACAATACTAATTTTTGTTAAAAAAATGATTAGTTATAAAACCACATGTCCCAACTTCAGGTAGGCAGGCAATGATGGGGGGGCAGGAAGGGAGGGTACCTCTGCCTACTTCGTCCAGTCCACCTGGGCTTGTGTTGGGCAATGGGACACTCTGGTCAGTCCCCCAAGGCAACAGGCCTACATTTTGATGATCACAGCTGCTGGGCAGGTCAGCTGGACAGCTCCTCCTGCTGCAGCATGCATGCACAGTGCACTAGTCAGGTGCTCTGCTGCTGCTGTCTCTCCCCCTTCAGCCAGGCCAAGGTTGTGTGGCATCCTCCAGATCCAGGCGGAATTAGTGCTGCGACTGTAGCAGAGCTTGGATGGGGGAGGGCCCTGACTGTTAAGGTGGTGGGCTATGGCCCATCCAAGCCTACCCCCAGCTCTTCCCTGACTAGGATATTTCCATCTCTGCTTAGCTTCAGACTACATTCTTCAGGAGTGGTTAAGAAACAATTCTGCATGTAAGTGGAGGCGCAGAGGGTACTTCTTGTGTGCCCATAGAGTGATAGACATCCTTATTTCCCACAAAGAAGTTTCATAGCAGAGAGGTCATTGGTGATTGGTTGATTTATTGAAAAGGGAATGAAACACAGCATACCCTTATTTTCACTGCAATTATCTTCATCGCTTCCATCCTTACAGTCATTATCCCCATCACACTGGAAAGCACTGGGAATGCACTGTCCATTTCTGCACTCCACCAGACCCTGACTGTAACACGCTGAGGAAACAAGGACACATTCTAATCATCCCACAGCCCTACAGGTTTCTCAATTCTTTTCAACATAATTTTAAAAATAAGTATTAATGAATAGGCTGGAATCACTGCCTACTAAGGTAGCCCAGCACTTACCATTATAAAGACTCTTTTTTAGTTGCGTATAGTTTTTTTCAACTTTTGATCATTTGGGCTAAACATTTCCTTACCAGGTGCCTGCCTCAGGCTAAATTCTTCAAAATGTCAGCTAAATGGCTTGGCTTTTTCTGAGAATGCAGCTCTAAGGAAAAATTAGTTGTTTTGCCCATGTTCAAACATTGTTAAAAAATCTCCAGTGTTTGTATTTTTGGGTATAGCTACAGAGGGATAAAAAACCCCACAGCTGGCCTTAGTCAGCAGACTTGGGCTCGTGGGGCTCAAATGACTGTGTGGACCTCCCTACCCCACAATGCTTACGATATAAGGATAGTTGCAGTATTCCAATTGAAATGTTAATGAACCAGAAGGAAGCTACAACAGATCAACTACTATACATTTTGACAATCAGAAGGAAACGTTAAGAACATAAGAATAGACATATTGGATCAGACCAAAATGGTATATCTAGCCATGTATCCTGTCTTCTGACTGTGGTCAATGCCAGGTACTTCAGAACGAATGAACAAAACAGGTTATCATTAAGTGATCCATCCCCTGTCGCCTATTCCCAGTTTTTTGGCAAACAAAGGCTAGGGAGACTTCAGAGCATAGTTTTGCATCCCTGACAATCCTGGCTAATAACCATTGACGGTATCCTCCATGAACTTATCTAGTCTTTTCTGAACCCAGTTATAGTCTTGGCCTCCATAACATCCTCTAACAAAGAGTTCCATGAGTTGACTATGCACTGTGTGAAGAAATGCTTCCCTTTATTTGTCACACATGGTGATCCTTAGGCCATGTCTCCACTTGCCTTGCCAGAGATCAATCTTCTGGTATTTGATTGAGGGGGTCTAGTAAAGACCCGTTAAATCAAAAGCTGAGGGCACCTCCTGTCGGCACCAGTACTCCTCACAGTCGTGAGGCGTAAGGGAAGCCAACAGGAGTATTTGCTCCCATCAACTTCCTGCTGTGAAGACAGTGCCAAGCTCAGCTTAAGGTATATCAATGCTATCTATGATATTTATGTAGCTGGAGTTGTGTATCGTAAGCCGACCTTCCAGGTCCAATATAAACCTGGCCTTAGTCCTGGTGTCATGAGAAGTAGTAAACAACAATTCCTTATTTATTTTCTGTACACCAGTCATGTTTTTATAGACTTAGTCATTTCTTTTCCAAGTTGAAAGGTCCTAGTCTTACTAGTCTCTCTTCATATGGAAGCTGTTCCATTCTCCTAATAATTTTGATTGCCCCTTTTTGTACCTTTTCTGATTCCAATATATCTTTTTTAACATGAGATGACCAGATCTGCATGCAGTATTTCAAGATGTGGATGTACCATAGTTTTATATAGAGGCGCAATATGATACTTTCTGTCTTATTATGTATCCCTTTCCTAATTATTCCCAACAAGAAATACTTCCTTATATTTAAGCATGCTGCTTATTTAATTAATTGGGTGACCCTTGTTTTTTGTGTTATGTGAAGGGGTAAATAACACTTCTTTATTGACTTTCTCTACACCATTCATGATTTTATAGAACTTAATCATATCCCCCCTTGGTCATCTCTTTTCTATGTTAAACAGTCCCAGTCTTTTTAAATTCTCCTTATATGGAATGTGTTCTGTACCCTAAATCATTTTGGTTGCCCTTCTCTGTATCTTTTCCAATTTTAATATATATGTTTGAAGAGCTCACAACCAGATCTATGTGCAGTTTTCAAGGTGTGGATGTACCAAGAATTTATGTGTAAGCAGGGGCTGAACTGCTGCTTGCTATCAGCCAGCTAAAAGGAGGGGTGGGTGTGCCCGCTACAATTGTTTAGCTCTGCAAGGTAATTAACTGTTAACTGTTGATATGTAAATACAGCTCAGGAGAGAATACGAGAATACTGTTAACTGTTGATATGTAAATCCCATTCAGCCAGGGCTGATGGAGGGTCAGTGTTGAAATGGAATGTGGAGAATTGTAAATAATTTGGGACTGTTGAGGGGGTCACTAATCATGCTACCCCTAAATGTGGGAACTGTAAAACATGCCACCAGTTCTTGCAGGAGAGACACCACCATCATGGTAAGAGGTCTCGAGGAACAAGCCTCCCCCTTCCAGAGTTGAGTGAACTGAGCTGGGGAAAGGTTAAAGGGCTTGAGTCAGCCTGCTTCACACCTGCCAGGTGTGAGCTGTAAGACTGGCCCAACCTGCACCTTTCCCCTTTGTTTTAAGGACAGACCTAAAGCAGACTCCTGAGGAGTCTTTTCTTTTGCTAGTCCAGTGAAAGCTGGATTCCTTTGCCAGTCCAGCTGGTGGCTAAAGAGTTGAAATCACTGAGAGCTGAAATCACTGGTTTGGCTGAGAGCCAGACCTATTGCAGCCAGTGAAGTTGCGACCAGCAGAGTGGCTGGTGGGAATCACTGGCTGGTGGCGTAACGTGGCCGGTAGGAGCGGCAGCAGGCGACCAGCGGCGTGGCGCGGAGCGGCAGCAGGCGAGGAGCGGCAACTAGCGCCGGCAGCAGGCGAGGAGCGGCGGCAGGCGCCCAGCAGAGCGGGACGAGACAGCTGGTGGAGCGTGGCGGAGTGTCATATAAGGTGCCCCCTATCTATTCCCGCACCCCCATTTCTACCCAGGTTGGGAGGTGAAACACTGTGGGTGAACTTTGGGACTCTGGGTGGCACGGACCAGGGACAGAGACTTTTGGGGTGTCGGACTCTTTGGACTTCAGGTGATTCTTGGCCCGGGGGGGGGGGGGAGTTGGCTCATGTTTGGGTTATGAACTCTGTTTGTGGTGTTTTCCCCAAGTTAATGCCGTATGACTTCTCTCTCTGTTTCATTAAATGTTTCTTTCCTACATTCAGACTCAGTGCTTGTGAGTGGGGAAGCATTGCCTCTCAGAGGCGCCCAGGGGTGTGTGAATTTCCCAGATTACTGGGTGGGGGCTCAAGCCGGTTCTGTGTGAGATGGACCCCAAGATATTGAACCCAGCCCTGGTTACTGCCAGGCCTACCCGGCAGAAGGGTTACATATGTGATGTCATTATGATATTTTCGGTTGTATTAGCTACCCCTTTCCTAATGACTCAGAAGATTTTGTTCGCTTCTTTGACTACCACTGCACATTGAGCAGTTTTTTTTTTTCAGAGAACTATCTAAAGTGACTCCAAGATTCAGGCCTGTCTGTCACGAGCCTGCACTCGTAGTTTATGCGAATTTCACCCCTTTATTTAAGCATGCATCTTCCCACACCCAGTCGCCGTCTAGTTCAGAGGCAAAATGCAGGTAGATCGCCCTAGGGCCAGCCAACCGCTCCGACTGGGCCTCGAGGATCACCTTCGGATGGCGGAGAGGGGGGCCCGGGCCCACCCACTCTCCCAGACCCCGACCCAGGGCCCCTAACGCAGGGAGCTAAGCTCCCTACTGTAGCAGACGGGGGTGTTGCCCCTAAACATGTTTGCTCGCGGGCTCTGCGACCCCGCCCTAGGCCACTGCTCAACTCCGCCGCCCGGGCTCAGATCGCAGGTGCAATATGCGCTAGCTGCACCCCTGCTCCCGAGTTCCCCCGCACCTGTTCCTCCCCGCACCTCTCTTCCTGTGTCTCCGTCTCCCTGCACTCATCCTTCTGTTCCTCCTTCCCCCTCTCCTGCCCCGGCGTCCCTCTTTTATCTCCGCCCCTGGGCTCAGCGGGTGACGTCACCCTCCTCCCCAGCCTTACCCCCTCCCTCATGGGCGTCTTTGGGTGCCTGCCTGACATCACGCGCCCGGAGGGGTGACGTCATCCTCTTGCGCCGGGTCTGCAGCTACCTGCGTGGCCCGCGTTCCCCACACGGCCCCTTCCCTGTTCGGCGCCTTCAAGGCCGGCCCTGCCGCTTCCCGCGTAGCGCGGGTGCCGGCGTCTTCGCCCCCCTGAGCCTCCCTTGGCGTGGGGCAGTGGCGGGGTTGCTTCACCCCGCCACACCATCAGTAGGGGGGTAAAGAAGGAAACTACCCGAGAACCCAGTGATTCCAAAGGCCCAGAGCTCCCAGCCACGCTGCTACTGCAGCATCAGCAAGAGCCAAGTCGCTGACAGAGCTATGAGTGGCAGGCTCTGGGTAGCACTGAGGCCTGGCGGGGGGTGGTGTGGTGTGGCACAGTCCAGGCAGCGCTGTGGGTGGGCTGCCCCCACCCTCACCACTTCTGCCTGAGGCCCTGCCCTTTCTGGGAGTGCAGAGCCAGGTTCGCCCCACCTTGCCCGGGACCCAGGAAGTTTATTGGCTTCCCTACCAAGATCTCCTTCTTGAGTTGTAACAGCTAATTCAGACTCCATCATTTTATATGTAAAGTTGGGATTATGTGTTCCAATGTGCATTACACTGTATTTATCAACATTGAATTTCCTGGGCCATTTTGATGTTCAGTCATCCAGTTTTGTTAAGTCCCTTTGTAACTTTTCACAGTCTGCTTTGGATTTAGCTATCTTACGTAGTTTTGTACTATCTGCAAATTTTGCCACCTCACTTTTTTCCCTCATGTCCACATGCTTGCTGACCCTCTCAGAGAATTCTAGTAGACTGATGAGGCATGATTTCCCTTTACAAAAATCATGTTGACTCTTCCCCAACAAATTATGTTCATCTATGCATCTGACAATTCTATTCTTTCCTATAGTTTGCCTTCTCTGAAGTTAGGCTTACTCATCTATAAGTGCCGGGATCACCTCATTTTAAAAATTGACACATTAGCTAGCCTCAGAGAACATTTACCACCTACTTAGTTATATGAAATCAAATTACCTTACATTCTTGTCTTTCTAGCAACATTCCATGATTAACAATTGGTTAAAATTGTACTGATATGGGAACTTAAGAAATCAGGTAACTTACAGCAATTGACTTCATCTGACTTGTCTATACAATCGTGGTCACCATCACAAACCCAATCTATCGTTATACATCTCCCATCTCCACATCGATGTTGCATTAATGGATTACAATCTAATGAAAATGAAACATGAGGACAAATAAAAAAAAAAGAAAGATCAAATTAATTCCAACTGTATGATTCCTATTTCTGCTTGACAAGTCCATGCTCTGGAGAGGTCATTATCCTTACTAATTTGACAATATATTGTTAGATTAACTATAATACACAAAGTTACCATATTTGCCATGTTACTTAAACTATTCAATACTTACAGCAAATGCTTTGAGCAATGAAAACGGATTTAAAATGAGGTCAGCATTCTGGTCACTATTAGCACTAATTAGGTTCCTAGAGATGTCCTAATTGGGCAGAGATGGGCCTGATTACTAGGTCAGGTAGGGGTTAGGAAGTTGTAGCCTGAAGAACTATTGTACTTATAAGATTATGTATTAGGGTACAACATGCACTTGTTACAGATAACTGGTTCTTTTCCTAGGAAGATACTTAAAGTTAATTGAGAAGATGGAAACTTGTGAAACACCCAGAGAAACTTGATTTAGTACAGACAAGTACAACTGACCTATAGGAAAAGATCAATATACATAAATATAAGCATAGATAAGAGTGTTAAAGTGGTTTCATATATTTGTCATACTTACAATCTTGCGTGGTGCATTAGTTACAATTTATGGTGACCACTGAAAACCAATATAGAAGGGAAAAATAAGTGGCCTGTGGGACCACTGAGTCCTCCAGACCCACCAACCTGAGCTGTTTCTCACACTGGGATATTGATGTGAACCTACAAGCCTCTGATAGGAACTGCATGTACAAAGCCATCCCTGAGTAGGGACGTACCCACTTGAGCTACATGAGTGAACTCCCTGCCACTCATGAACCATCAATAGGGAGGCTTCAGACAATGTCCCCCAGCTCCAGCCCTACACCCATGTGCCATCTTGTCCTAATCAGAAGCCTGACCAGTGTAAGTTCATTCCTTAATTTACCACTTTTTCAGAGGAAATTGGACATGCATCAGTCTTTGAAGTGCTAGGGGGATCTCCGCTCAGGTTCCAATCAAAAACATACTATTTTGGGTAAAATATAAAACAGATTTATTAACTATGGAAAGATAAATGGTAAGTGATTATAAGTAACAGGCATAGAGGACAATGTTGGTTTCCTAAGAAATAAAAATAGAAACAAAATATAAATTGTAACTTTGATAGACTGAATAAGATTTGAATCAAATGGTTTCTCACCCTAACAGATGTTACAGGCAACTTACAGTTCCTCAATACACAAAGTGCACTCCTTTCCAGCCTGGGACCAATATCCCTAGTTCCAGGGTGAGGAAAATATGGCCTGTGGGCCAGATCCAGCTCACTAACATCTCTCTCCAGCCTGCACCACAGTGGGATGCTCAGGCAGGCTGACTTCTCACAGTTCATGTCGCAGTTCCCACAAGTGGTAGGCTGCTGCTACCATGTCTCTGTGTGCTCCTGGTGAGGGGAAGGGGGTCCGGGTCTCTGTGCAGAGTCCCCCTGCACTGTCCTCACAGTTCCCATTGGCCATAAACTGGCCAATGAGAGATGCAGAGGTGGTGCCTATAGCCATAAGCAACATGTGAAGACTCGCTGCCTCCCTACCCCAAGGGGCGTGTAAAGACATACCAGCAGCAGCTGCCCGCTTCCAGGAGAGGCGTGGAGCTACAGAAGACAGGCAGCCTGCCTGAGTGCCCTGCTGCACTGCAGGCCAAGAGCCACCTATAGTATGCACCTCCTGGCCAGAGTCTGCACCTTGCACCCCCTCCCACACCCAAACCCACTGCCTCAGCCCAGCACTCCATCCTACACCCAACTCCCTCTCAAACCCCACGCCCTCTCCATTAATATAGTAGAAATGCAAGACCCATGGAGTGGTCCCCCTGTGAAAATTACTTCCTACCCCTGCCCTAGTTCCAAGTGTTTGTTCTCCAGATGATCTTCCAGATGCTGAGTTGGGGGATGGAGAGAGACCAAGCGATATATATATTGTTTCAGCTAATAGAAAGATCCTTGCTATGACATGGGGCTCAGACAGTCCTCGTTGGCCAAGCAATCTACATTGAATACATGCCTAATCTCAGGAGCCTTTGGGTTAGTGGTAATTTTATGGGCCATCTACACTTGTCTGGCCCCCCTTTGTTGCAAATGAAATGCTGACTGTGGGTATCTCCCAACTTCACAGCATGTTTCAGAAGCACATGTAGCAATATTCACAACTACACATACAATGGTAGCACACACAATTCAACAGACTAAGATTTTTAAAATGAGTCCTCACAAGCAACACTTTGTACAAAACATACCATTATCATATGATAATGTTGAATATGAGGGATTCCAGGGTGTTACTTTGAGGTGCACAGTATCATACACCACAAAACTCCCTTCTTTCTTTCTTATTTATTTATTTCCCTCAATAAGCATGCAAAGTTTCTGACCCAGGGTTATTGCCTTAAGTCCCTCACATTTCAGCTCCACTTCAGCCTTTAGTATAACTGTTGTACAAAGCTTTCACGTACTATAACATACCCTTAACTCTAGCAAGATTAACAAGCCATTTACTTGTGTTCACCTACTTGGCCCCATGCATGTTCTAAGCTAATAAGCTATACATTCCAATCATTCCTATAATGTCATTTTATCAAGCATAAAATCACTCATAAGACATGACAGAGGACCCTAGGTCATAAGATCAGGTCAGAGTTAACAATGTTACTAAGCTAACTAACCCATTAACAGGAAAGTGGATGAAAAGAAGCACAGGAAGGAAGTGCTTGAGGAAGAAGTGAGGAAAGAGAAGGCTAGGAGAGCCTGACAAGGGAGCTATTGGAGTGCAGACATATCAAACACTCACCCCTGGAAGAAAGGGACAGAAAGCTGAAAACAGTGTAAGGGTGTCAGTCCATTGATTTGTACTGATGGAGGGACAGAGACACTGTAAATACAGTGCACGCTGGTGTTCTCAAGCAAAAAGGTCTCAGAGTGGTCTGTTTTGGTGGAAGAGATGGACAGCTATTACCTGTCACAGTGTTACCTAAGGCAACTGCCAAGTTTCCACTGGTGACCACTGTATAGACCATTATCTATTAAAATAATTTAGGTTTACAGCAACAAATGGGAAGTATTCTGAACAGAGAAACTAAGCTTTTGACATTTCACTCAATTACTAATAGATAATATGACTGGAAGAAATAAAATGTGTCTGATGTAAAAGATTACACTGAAGACTCAAATAGTTTATAAGGAATAGATTATCGTTTGGCTCCTCAGTGAAATAAGGTTCAGAGAAATGAAGAAAGAGACACGGCCTTGGATGTCACCTATTTTAAAAGAGTCTTGGAGGAAACTCCAATAAATGAAAGAATTGCTAGAATCACTAGTTATCTCCAATAAGGATTTGGAAGACTTTGTGGCTAGTATTGCGGATAAATCCGTTCAAGCTGAAGAAAGAATTTTGATGCTGCACAACAAAAAAGAGGCTGAGGTAAAAGATTTCTAAAGATCTTGTCCCTATTGAAAGATAAGATAAAGAATTCTGAACAGAGACACAGAAGTAACAATACACAAATTTAGGGAAGTCATAAGACACAGCAAGAGTCAACGATACTGTGTTTGTGGAAACACTACTTCTTCATTTTACACCTCCCAGAGGGAGACATCAGTTGAGAGCTGAAATGAACACTGCTTCACAGATGGAAATAACTAAGATTCCCAGATGAATAATGCAATCTTCCGCAGGCTTAAGCTCTTGTAGTCTTACCTATTATAGACACGGCTATTTGTTTTGCCAGCCTTCTTGGCCAAGTTAGAAGAAAAATCTCTCTCTCTCTCCCACCACAAAATTGTTTAAAAGTTTTAAAAAAAACCCACAGATCTGCATTGCACTATGGGACACATAATGATCACAACAGTCTGCTAATCTTTGGAAGACGTCAAGAATTTTCTATAAGAAAGCTCCAAGAAGAGACAGAATTCTTATCCTTTTTTAGCCCTTTAATTAGTTTTTTCTTCAGATAATAAACTTTCTTTGTGAAACCCTTAGCAAAGGTTGAATATAAGGAATACACTTGGTATAAAAGTTCTTGAGAGTATGTTAAAGATGGGGAACAACAAAGTTCTTGAGAGCATGTTAAAGATGGGACATAAATCTGAGAGTAATTGCTGCCACACACTGTTTTATGTCAATGTTTGCTGTTACTATGTTATTAAGTTAAGAAGTGTAACTTGTTTCCAATTTGCTAAAAAATTATTACAGACCATGGTACACAACTGAGCACTTTAACAGGGTAGGGATTTCACTGTAACAGCCTGATTCTGCCAACCTAGCACATAAGGAGTAATACCTTACATCACAAATAGAGTATCACAAATACCAGTAGTCCCTTTGATAGAGTCCAGTAAGAAAAAATCCACACACTTGAGAGATGTAGCTATACCAATCTAACTCCTAATATACACTGTACTAGCTCAAAGGAAGAATTCATCCATCGATTGAGCTACTGCCTCTCAGGGACATGGATCACCTACACCAATGAGAGAACCCCTTTGTCGGCATAGGCATTGTCTGCTTCAAAGTGCTGCAGCAGTGCAACTGCCGTGGCTTAAATGCAGATATACCCTAAGCTCTGGTCTAGACTTAAAAAAATTAGAATAGTCTTTTGGTGAGGGTTGTGATTTTTTTCTCTCCAAAAATAGTTATATCAACAGAAAAGTAACTTATACCTTTATTGTTAGTTATTCTTCTTGCCAGAAATATTTATACCCTTATAAAGCAACTGCCATCTGTACTAGTGGGATTAAATATACTTGTATAAACTTAAAAAACAACAAATGGTCTGGTAGCACTTTATAGACTAACAAAACATGTTGATGGTATCATGAGCTTTTGTGAGCATAGCCCAATTCTTCAGATGACCGGAGTTTTGAGTTTAGGATGTGCAGACACAAAATAAATAGGGGAAAAGGGAGGGAGTGGGGAAGGACAAAAAAAGGAAGGGGGTGGGAAACAAGGAGCAGAGGGTATGAAAATATCAAAGGGAAAAACAAGTAGGCAGAACTGGTAACCTTTAAGCACCTAAAGATTCGATAGTTAAAAGAAGCAGATAAGGATCATAGGATAGCAATTAGAGAGGAAGGGTACTAACGCAAGAATCTACACAGACAAAGAGCTGATGGCACCTTCATCGAATGTTAGGTTGATAATGTCCCAGCCATCCGTTATCTCAATTGAGGAGGTCATCAGTGTGAGAATTGAATTTGTGGATGCATTGTAATTCCAACGCCTCTCTGTGTATTTGGCTTGTAGAATTGGTTTGTGACAAGACAGCCGCCTGGAGATCTTTTAAAGAGTGATTAGGTAGACTGAAGTGTTCTCCAACAGGTTTCTGTACGTTCCCTTTACGGATATCTGATTTGTGACCATTGATTCTTTCCCATAGGGCCGTGGTCACCAACCCGTCGATCACGATTGACTGGTCGATTGGGAGGGCTCAACCAGTCGATCATGAAGCGGTCAGGTCCCCCCCCCATTTTCCCCCACCCCGCAGGAAGCCCCACTACTTACCTCCAGCGACAATGGAGGTAGTGCCGGCTTCCTGCAGGGTGGACGGAAGTCCCACAGCTGCGCGCCACTTTCGGGGTTTCAGGAAGTGCACTGGCTGCTCCCCTCCCCCAAACAGCCGACGCGGTACCTGAAAAGCCAGGTCTGTGATGTGCCGGGGACAGGGAGAGTTAGGAGTCCCTGGAGGAGGCGTGCTCTGCTGGCATCACCAATATGCAGCATCTTTAGATGCTATTTTGTCTTATATCTGCTGCTGAATTAGTGGAAAGCTGTCAACACATCTTGAATAAGTTTACAACCAAGTCACCATTTCTTCAATAAAATATGTACCTGATTTGTATAAAACACAAAAATTGTGCAAAAGCACTGAATGGTAGAATTCCCCAAACCTTTTATATTAGTTATGAAAAGACACACTTTAATAATGCGTGTTCACTTCCTTGCATGTGGGTATATTACTGTTTCTGGTAAGTCTAAGGGAAAAGATTCTGTCAGTTTAGGCAATGCTATTATATTATAGCCTTTAGAGAAATGTAGCGCTCCTAATTACCACAGTTTTGTTCATCACTCAGGTCTCCACAATCATCGTATCCATCACAAACAAAGGTGTAATTCAGGCATTTCCCTGTAGTACAGCGGAACACATCCTCACTGCAATCTGAAAAACAAATATTCATAAAATACATCAACAAAGCACTGCATTGTGTTCTATTTTTACAGCCCCACAGAAGTGATAAAGCAAGTTAAACTAGATTAATAGCTATACACAGTAGCTATATTACAATAGTAAACACACACATAAGACAACCATATTCTATAAGCACATCAGCTCATTAGAATCCAACATGGAAACTGAATACAAGAAGAAAGATGAAAAACACTTTGGTAGACCTTTTTGACTGCAGCCAGGAAGGAAGTATTTGGACATGCCTCTCTGGCTGCACAATTCTGTCTAAGACCACAGCTCAGCAAAACTTAGCACTCATGCTGCAGAGCAGGAGGCATGCCAGAAAGCACACAAAAGGTGATGTGCTACACTAGCACTTCCCTGGTTATAGTGCCACAGACCTGCATGTGACCAGGTACTTTTTCTCCCCTAAAAAAACACCTGTTGCCAATATTCAAATCCCATTAATATTCAAGTCAGTTGAACAGAACCAGTTCCCAGCAATAACGTTGCCATTCAATGAAAGGTGTTAAAACAGGAATTGCTAAGTGACAGCTACCGCATTTAGTTCTCAGTTCTTCTTACCATTCTCAGGAAATACACTGGAGGCTTTGGCCAATCAAGTCTTTTTGCACCACACAGTGCATACAACCTGGTCATGGAGCCAACATATCTGGCCCCAAAATGATATGTCTAGAATAGGAGGAGTCTCTGGTGATGAACAGCCTGCATAATGACTGCTACCCTACCTTTTCTGCCATTGAAAGTGTGTACGGCTGGGAAAAACCTGGAATGTTCCATCTGGCTCTGGTTTCCCCCATTGTGAAATTGGTAACAGAAGTAAATTAGCAAAAGCCTCAGGCTGCTATAATGTATGCTCGGGACCAAGCCTGCATACCATGGCCCCAGAATCAGGCCTGACTTTTTCTGCGTGTTCCATATCTTGGCTGAAGACAAGGGTCTGGGCCTGGTATCTTTTTAAAGATACACAACACCTTTTTTGTTGGTTTGATGGGCTGGATCAAGTGTCTAAAAATGTTACACTGTTACAATGTTATCAAGACATAGATGAGCAAATTTAAACATTTTCCAAAGCATGACACAGTGCTTTACTTATATGTTATAGACTCAAAGCAGAGGGAGATAGGGCTACATTATAAAACCTATTGTGAAACAGCACATGAAAATCAATTTCTTATTATATCCAGTGCCTTTCTCTGCATTGAACTGCCCATTACTGTTTTCATGAATTATTCTCTGGGGCTCAGAAATGATAGCAATTGTAGCTGCTCATTATTCCCACCCTCACTTCTAGATGATGCAGGATCACTCTTGATTTTCAAGGGCTACAGTTACACAAAGAGTAAGTTGTTTTGAAACTCTGACCCCATATCTTTTACTGTAAGAGTTTATGGGCCTGATTTTGTTCTTACCAGAGTGACTTCAAAGACAAAACTCTTGGGCTACATCTACGCTGCACCTCTCTTGCACAAAAGCCTATACAAATGAAGCACAGATAAGCATATTGCCACGCTTCATTTGCATAGTTAACTAGGGGCTGTTATTGCCCAAGAGGCTTTACAGCTCCTTTTTGCACAAAAGCCTCTTGCACAAAAGTGGCCCCTAATTATGCAAATGAAGCACGGCAATATGCTAATCTGTGCTTCATTTGCATAGGCTTTTGTGCAAGAGAGGTGCAGTGTAGACGTAGCCCCGGTTTGCACTGGTGTGAGCTCAGAATTTGGTCCATTATTTACTTTCTAAATAATATACTAATGCAGACATCCCCAACCGGGTTTACTCTTTCTTTCCATGACTGTCTATTGCAGCAGTTTCCAACCTTTTCCAGATGGGGACCCATTCTGACAATTCAGGAAGACTTGGTGACCCAAGGCAATTCAAAAATGGGGGGAAGAGGAAGGGCAGAGCCACCTGCGGAGACACTTGGAGACCCTTTTGAAACGTAATGGTGACCCATATTTGGGTCCTGACCTACAGGTTGGGAAACCCTGGTCTATTGTGAGGCACATGGGACAAAGAATCCAGTAAGTATTCTTGTGTTCAGTGTGAAAACACTTCTTATTTTGCTGAATTCAGTGTTCTTCCATGTTATTACAGTGTGAGACCGTGGAATAGGAATGGTTTCCCTGGCCTCTGTTTGTCACAGCCTGGGAATGGGTGGCAGGGGTGGGATCACTTGATAATTACCTGTTCTGATCATTCCCTCTGGGGCATCTGGTGGAAGACAAGATACTGGACTAGATGGGACCTTTGGTCTGACCCACTATGGCCGTTCTTATGAGACACGAAGGTACATATGATTATTTACAATTATTTTGGAGGGATAACAATTAACATGCAGGTTTTGGCACATCGTTCTGTTCTGTAATATCTGATGGCAGTAGTAAGTTGATGCTAGTACCTGTAAAATTGTAATTCATGGACAAGAAATTGATTCATTGATAGAAAGGATGAGGATAAGCCTTCGTCCTGTAACGTAATTTCTGGGAACATTTCCACATGAGCCTTTGCCTTTTGCAACTTGGCCCTTTCCCTTCCATCTTTCTGTCCATCCTCTACCCATTCTGCCTTCTGGATACTCCCTTTTTGGGCCTGCCTCCACTACTTGCAGCCTTCATGAAGCATCAGAAGACCACCTTCATGGGAATGGGTGGATGGCCCAGAACCCATAAAATCATTGGCTGATAAAAGTAGTGCTCTCCCACACTTTTAAAAACAATAAAGAGCTGTGGCTAAATATCATGAGAAAAATCAAAATGAAAAGAGCGTCACTGGAAGAGATCTCTAAACTACTTGTAACTAGATCCATGAAGGAAAAATGGGCATTGGGAAGAAAAGTCTGGAAGATTCCAAACTGTAACTAAAACACCACAAAATACAACCCTATATGGAAAACTGAAGAATGATTGGTTTTTAAAAAATCTACCTATGCCATCTTATAATAATGTATGGTGTTTAATAAAAATACAAATATAACTTACAGTTTTGCTAGAAAGAAAATATTATTTTGCTTGCAAGTTGCAGGGAGAGAACAATCTTGGAGGAAGTACATAGGTGACCTTTCTATACTGTACCTGATGTTAAAGCCATGAATGAAAAAAAAAGTTTGTCATGTCACAAATACTTATGCTTTTGATGATGGTTTATAAAAACTCTCCCTATGATAATGGAGAAAATTCCTGTAACAAACATGTATTTTTGTTAGAAAGAAAATAAATTTTCCAATCAGAATGATATTTTTCCCCACCCGCATGAAAAGGACTTAAGTTAGCTAACCCAGATATTGCAGGTTGGGGAGGCATGGGATTACGCTGCTTGTATACTGTGTCAGATTTTATAATCACAAGAGAAAACATGTCTGTAATGCTACAAATTTAAAGTACCTCCTCTTTGACAAGAAAAAAGATGACCACTAGGTACTCTCCTTAATTGTACAGTTTGAACCTCTCTAGTCCAACACCCTCAGGACCTGACCTGTCAGAACCAGAGAATTTGCCAAACCATGAGAGATCAATATTGTCTAGCAATATTACCAACACTTCCACTGCTGACTGGGCTCTTAGAAGACATACGAGGTAAATTAGACCTAAATAACAGCACAGAACACTGAGAGCCTGGACTGGTGGCTATAAACAAACTTTATAGGACTGCAGAAAACTTAGCCACACTCATGATAAGCGGACATCCTGCTAACTAAAATCATGCCAAACCACAGATGTTGCCAGACCAGAGACTGCTAGATTAGAGAGGTTCAACCTGTACTAGAGCTAGCAGCATGCACAGCACAGAGGCTCATAGACTTTAAGGTCAGAAGGGACCATTATGATCATCTAGTCTGACCCCCTGCACAATGCAGGCCACAGAATCTCATCCACCCCCTGCTAGAATAATCCTCTCACCTATATCTCAAATATTTTGAAGACCCCAGGATGCAGAGAATCCTCCAGCTGTGATCTGTACCCCATGCTACAGAGGAAGGCTGCAGGAACAGCACTCTTCATGCATACTCCGTGCTTGGGTACTTCACTGTATCCTGTTGGGAAGCATCTGTTCTGTGATGGCCATAGTATGTTTACATAGCCACAAAACTTCTCTTGCTTCCCATAAGAGGAAGCCTAGATTCCAGTCACCATGGTTGGGATATGGAGGTCAGCCTTTTAAAGGTGATATCAGTGGAGACCTGAAAGCAAGTGTAAAAAACCTGGACACTATTTTTCAGGGCAGGTAAGGAGGGATTATAGTTGCATATGTAAGACAAAGCCCCTAATCTCAGGATGGTCCCAACAATATTGGAATGTTTGGTCACCCTAGCAAGACTGACATAGCTCATCTGGCTAAGAGGGAAACTAGTGAGCAGAAAACTACCATTCCCATCAACCCCTGCCTCATAGCACATCCTCTTCTCTCAGCCAAGTAGAGGAAAAGGCCATAACCTCAGGAAGTGACCTGGCATTTCTGGAGGAGCTGCAGCAGCATAGACCAGGAGCAGGAGGGAGGGCTGATGCAAAGAGAGACTCCCAGAAAGTACACACACACAGCAGACTGCTGTAGGAGATGGTGGACTATGTGAACCATGTGTGGAACATGCTGTGACTCCCAGATCTGTGTTGGACTTGCAGGGAGGTAGTAGAGGCTGGGCAGGGATCCAGCGCAGGGGAGCTCTAATGAAAGCCACAGAGCCTGTTCAGGAAATTTGCGAACTCCTAACCGCTTGAGATAGAAACTGGAATGGAGAGGACATCTCGGGCATTGACAGAGCCCTAATCCTTCATTGAATACCTCTCACAGACACCCCTTCACCAGAGGCCCAAATAAGAATCTCTATTGTCTCACTTTGAATGTAACTATTTAAGCTACTCTATCTCAGATATTTGCAATATAGACAAAACTAGTAACCAGGAGAGATGTGTACCTCCACAGCTCTGAGCTTTAATTCAAAGAGCTCCCAGCAATCTAAGAGACAGCACCAATATACCAGCAGGAGAGCAGACAGGATTTCTCTAGGCTTATTTAACACTAGCCAGAGTGAGACAATGTAAAAAGGGAGACAAGAAACAGAAGAATGGCCATGTTGGATCACTCCACTTGTGCATCTAGTCCAGTATCCTCTCTTCTGACAGTGGCTAATGCCAAATGCTTCAGAAGGAATACAGAGAACAGGCAGTCATCAAGCGACCCATCCCTTGCTGCCCAGTCCCAATTTCTGGCAGTCAGAGGCAAGGGATATCCAAGCAGGGGTTTGCATCCCTCGCCCATGGCTAATAGCCATTGATGGAGCAATGCTCCATGAATTTATCAAATTCTATTTTGAGCCTCATTATACTTTTGTCCTTCACAACATCTCCTGGCAATGAACTCCACTGGCTGTGTGTTGTGTGAAGAAGTGCTTGTTTGTTGGTCTTAAACATACAGCTTTGTCATTTAATTGGATGAGGCCTGGTTTGTGTGTTATATGAAGGGATACGTAACACTTCGACTGACTTTCTCTACGCCATTCATGATTTTATACACTAGTATCATGTCCCCCTTAGTTGTCTCTTTTCTACAATGAACAGTTCCAATCTTTCTAAACTCTCCTTGTATGGAATCAAATCATTTTGGTTGCTCTTCTATCTCTCTTTTTTTGAGGTGGGACAATCAGAACTGCATCCATTTTCAAGGTATGGCCATACCATAGACTTATATAGTGACATTATGATATTTTCTGATTTATTATCTACCCCTTTTCTAATGGTTCCTAACATTGTTAGTTTCTTTGACTGCCACTGCTCACTGAGCAGTTATTTTCAGAGAACTATCCTCAAAGACTCCAATATCTCTTTCTTGAGTGGTAACAGCTAATTTAGACACCATCATTTGGTATCTATAACTGGGATTATATTTTCTAGTGTGTTTTCATCCGCACTGAAGTTCATTTACCATTTTGTAACCAGTCACCCAGTTTTGAGAGATTCTTTTGTAACTCTTTTCAATCAGCTTTGGAATTAACTATCTTGAATCATTTTGCAAATTCAGAAAACTTTGCCAGCTCACTGTTTATCCCCTTTCCCAACATACTATGTTCAGCTATGTGTCTGATATTTGTGTTTGTACTTTCCTACTACTAGTTTCAACCAATTTAGCCTAGTACTGAAGTTAGGTTTATTGCCATGTAATTGCCAGGATTGCCTCTGGAGCCTTTTTTTTTTTTTTAATTGGCATTACATTTTGCTATCCATCAGTCATCAGATACAGAGACTGATTTAAGCTATACATTACATACCATAGTTAGTAGTTCTATAATTTCACATTTGAGTTCCTTCAGAACTCTTGGATGAATACCTTCTTGTCCTGGTGACTTACTAGTGTTCAGTTTATCAATTTGTTCCAAAACCTCTTCTAATGACACCTCAATCTAAGACAATTCCTCATCTTTGTCACCAAAAAAAAGACTGGCTCAGTTGTGGGAATCTCCTTCCCATACTCTGAAGTGAAGACCAATGCACAAAATTCATTTAGCTTCTTCAAAATGGCTTTAGCTCTTTTAGCACTTTAATGATTTAGTGGCCACACTGACTGGCAGGCTTCCTGCTTCCAATGTACTTATTGATCTTTCTGAAAGATAGCTCCAAAATGAATCTGCCAACCAAGTGAAGAGGAGACTTTCACCATGATAAAGAAACTTTGTGATTCCTGATAATCAGGGAGGGGAAAGGGCGCAAACTCCAGCAACCACTATACTCCCACATATATTGCTACATGGTAAAATCTATTACTACTCTTTTTAGAAGATGAGTATCCACCCACAAATGCTTTGCCTTTGCACCCAGGAGCCACATGAAGATCACTGCAACCCTTTTGCACTTATTTATATTGAGAGAGGGGGTTGGAAATACTCCTGGCACTGTTTGAGGGAGGAGAAAGGGTAGGGAGTTAAAACAAGCTTCCTAACCCTTTAAGCAGTAACCAGCCACACAGAGGATACAGGTCTCCTCTTCTCCACCTTAGACCTGGGGCTTGATAGTTTTCAGGCTTGGCCTGACCACATTAGCACTGGTTTATGTAGCCTGTTAGATCTTACTCTTCCCTACTGCCACATAAAATGGTGTAGTATTAGCACATCTGCTAATAGATCTAAGGGAGTGGTCTGAAATTTGAGAGAGCTTCGTAGGTTTGTAGAGTTTCCCCAGGTTTGTTAACGGTCTTAATTTGGGAATATTAATTAAGGAT
The DNA here is from genome assembly GCA_019425775.1 of Rafetus swinhoei. Lineage (NCBI taxonomy): Eukaryota > Metazoa > Chordata > Testudines > Trionychidae > Rafetus > Rafetus swinhoei. The sequence continues at coordinate 49,175,130 of CM033449.1, forward strand.
GTAAGAGATTAACAGATTAACCAGTAAACAGGTGACTTATTAGCCTGCTTACAAAGCAACTGGTTAACTGGCCCTGCCAGCTGGACTCCTGCGGCCACATCAGAGCTGGGGCAGCCCCATCCGCCCCTGGAAGAGGCAGGGCCAGGGCAGCTCCCACCATCCACAGCAGGGCTGGGGAAGCCCCCACCACCCGTGGCAGCAGCAGGGACAAAGCAGCCCCCACCGCTTGTGGGCCGGTGATTAACTGGTTAAATAAATCATTTAACAGGTTCACTATTGTAGTTTTTTACATCCCTAATATTAATCACCTCCTGCTTCCACAAAAAGATTTATTCTCTCTACTAATTTTGCATTATTTCAGAAGTTCATGTCTCAACTTATTACTTAAAAGCCACGCCCTGTGAGTAAGATAATGTAATAAAATAATCTCACTGTCTTGAATTTTCCAGACCAGGATATTAAAAAAAAAAAAAAAATGAAGATGGCAAATTTCAAAACCATAAAAGTAAAATGAAAATATGTGAGTTCTGTGTATGTTCCATATGAGCAGAACAGCATCCAGCTGGGTTTAAAATTCAAAACATTATTTGTCTTGAATCTGTGTCAGCATGAACTACCCTGGCAATCCTCTATCTTTCCCCATTGGTATGTAACTTTTAACAGTATCTATTTCTTATTATTCCTTATTATAAACAAAACAAAGCTGTCTTTGCCCCCTGGTGCCTGGCTAAGTTAACTGTTTGATCTACATTCATGTCCTAATACATATTTATACTCATCCTTTCATAGTTACAGAAATGACATTTAGAGCATGGCACAGCTTGACAACAGCACTCCGAAAGGCAGTGTAACTTAAACAAAGGCACACAAATGTATTTGCAAGGGCTGAAATAAGAGAATATTCAAGTTTAAATGTATTAATATTTTTATTAAGACATTGGCTATAATATATTAGACACAGCTACTTAATCTCATCATTATCCAAATCAAACTTCATAACCATCTCTTGTACTGGTAGAATTTAATTTTAATTAGGAAACAGCCAAGTCCAGTTTTCATTAAGCAAGAATTATTTGAACTGTTCCAATCTCCATTAAATCCAAATCTTTTAGAAGTTTCATATCAGTTTGGTTAATGCTGGTCAACCTTTCAGATTTATCAGCCCTATAACTTATATTAATATACCTGCCCTTTCCATTTTACTATTGTAACACACACTCTTCTGTCTATCCATTTCCAACCCTACTTCTTAAAGATTATTTTAGGGGGTCCAATTACTTCTGTGCAATGTGTTTTAAAAATGTTTGTATAATTTTACTGGATTTGTTTAGTAGACGCGGGTGGAAGGAACCTTATTTTCAGAATGACAAATTCTACTTTTACTTACACCTCTCTAAATAGTAGGTTTACACAATGTGTAAGTGTAATCCACACACCTCCTGGGTATGGGGTACTGTCTCATCTAGTGGCACTGAGATCTCTTCCAGAATGAATAATGATGCTGCTCTACAGCCTTAGCTAATAACTCATGCTGCAGAGACTCATACGCTAAGCTCCCAAGGTCCCAGATTTGATTTCACTGGCAGACTGGGGTCTGTCAGTGTTACGCAAGCCAGTGCAAAAATTGCCCTGTACTTGTAAATTTAACTCCAAAGTCACTCTCTCACATTTCATGATTAACATTGCCATCTTGATCTTGTTCAGCCTGGGCAAAAGAAAATAAGACACTCCATCTTCCTATGGCTCACTACAGGTAGGGGCTGCTCCGTCTGTGGTGGGCCCACCTAGACCCCCTCCACAGGTTATATGCTGGCTCCCCGGGAGCAAGGCGGGCAGGAGCTGCCAGCCCCCGCTTCCAGGAAGCTGGCTGCAGAGCCTGTAGCAAAGCCTCCCTGGGAGCAGGGCCAGCAGCCCCTACTGGCCCCGCTCCCGGGAAAGCCAGTTTCACTGTGGCAGGGAAGCCTCTTCTCCAGGAGCAGACAGCCCTTGCTGGCCCCGCTCCGGGGGAGGCTTCGCTGCAGGCTCTTCAATAAAAAGCGGTCATTTTTACATTTTTTAAATGCCTTTTACATCCCTAGTCTATGCTAACCACCTTCCCCCCGCTCTAACCTATGCCACTTCAGCTATGCAAATAGCATAGCGGAAGTCAACATACTTACTGCAGTGTCTTCTGTGTGGTAAGGTCAGTGGGGACTCCTCTCCCATCTTAAATGAGTGACATCCCTCAAAATGGGAGACATCTGAAAAGTATGGTGTGAAACCTTAGATTTTTGGTTCACTGGGGCACAGTAAAATTAAACCAGCAGCTGTGTTTCACTTTTGTTCATGTCTGTTGGTGTTTAGCTGAAGCTCTGGTTCATGCTATCCTTAACATTCCAGGTAAAGAAGCCTGATTAAATTTGCAGGTGACTATAAGGTCTTTGGGGACAGGAACTGTCTTTTATCCTGTGTTTATATGGTGTCTGGCAATCAGCTCTTACTGCACAACAAATAACAAAAGACTCCTCTATGAGAGCTGCCATTTTACTTCTAATGTATTTCCCAGAAATAGATTCTGTCTGCCGACATAATTCACAATAATTGAAGTATTAGCCAGTAGATTAATTCAGCAAGGCTGAAGAGCTCCCTGGTTGTTTTAAAGGAAGTTTTATTTGCATGAAAAATATATAAACATTTTTTGAACTAAGAAAGCAAGCAAAATGTGTCTCCCTGGGGTGCCAGATCCTGCAACTGGGTCTATGAGTACCCATGCAGAGCAATAGGGCAGTATGCAGTTGCAAGAATCCACCTCAGCAAATCCAGCTGTGGCCACAAGTTAGCATGAAAGCAAGATGGGTAGCAACCTATTTCTTCAGCTATTTGGAAATGCTATTCAATTTAACAAAACACTAGGAAAAATGATTATTTTGAACATGCTTAAAAAAAAAAAAAACCTAGATGAAGTGATTATATACTTATTTAAAAGCAAGTATTTTGTTGTACTTTTTTGTCAACAATTTGACCTCTCCAGAGCTTTCACATGCTGGAAAAATCATAATGCTGTTCTGCTTCAGTTTTAAATCTAAAGCAAACTCACAAAAATGTTTTCATTTCAATCACAAAACGTATTAGTGAAATTATTGCTTTTCATCTTTCATTTCATAACCATTGTGTTTTTATATAAGCCCATATGTTTATTTTAATAGAACTGTGCCAATTTACAGCAGCAGAGTTTGACCTTTGAGCCTAAGGACAAGGCTATATTTGCACTGAGAGGTGTGACTCCCATCTTGCATAGACATTCCCATGATAGCTTTTTGGGGCTAGCATCTAAAAAATTAAAGTGTGTCCACAGTGGCACATCGACCATGTACCCAGAGGGTAGGATTGTCCCAGGCAAGACAGAGGCAGCTAGACTGAGCAGCCACCCATGACACTATAAATCACTTTGCTATTTTTAGATGCTAGCTTGAGGAAAACTAGCATGGGTATGTCTATGTGCGCTGGGAATCACACCTCCCTGCTCAATTGTTAATGTGTCCTAATTCAGTCCAGTGCCACTTAAAAGATTCAATTAACTAATATTTTGAAGTCTACTGAGTTGAAACTGAATAGAGTTTGTTGGTTAATTAGTTTACAGAAAACCTTTTATATCATTTCAAAGATGTAAATAAGTCTGCATCTGCTAATCCATCCTCCCTCCTCCCCTTTTCTCTCTCTCTCTCTCTCTCTCCAGAGGTTTACAACAGCAGCATTAAAACAAACTTAATTCTGGATCAAACATATCCAAGATCAAATAAAATTTGGACATTGTTGAATTGCATCCATGTAAAAAGTTTACCAGTTGTTGTTCTGGATTCTTTTAGATACAGGAATGCCACATATCAGCACCAGCACTAAGAAGTTAGTTTATACAAACTAGTTTAAAGGACAGAAAGTCAGAGAAAAGCACATTTTCTTTTCATGTCTAAGTTGTCTACTTAGATCATCAACCATGTAATAATTCAACTGATAAACAACACATCAAAATATTTAGGATAACTAGCACATTTCAATATTATGAAAACATTGGTCTTGGTTCCAGTTACTGTTTTACACTTAATAAAGTGTTCCAATCTCTGCTTTATATCCAAAGAGCACTTTGTTCAATGCATAGCAGTGGTCCAAAAGGCTTACAGAATGTTAGGAACTATTTGAAAAGGGATACAAAATAAGACTGAAATTATCATAATGCCACTATATAAATCCATGGTGTACAAACACAATTAACCTGTGGTACTCATTCCCTAGGATGTTGTAATGACCAAAAGTATCACTGAACTAAAACTGAAAAGGAACTACAGTAATTATTCATGTAACAACTGCCCGTTTAACACGTTTTCACAATAGCACAATTTTTTTAAGGGAACGTTTTTCGAGTAATACGACCGTCCCCGAAATAACACAAAAATAATCAAGTGATTATGCGGCAGCATAAGTTAGTGAAAAAAGTGGTATTACGCATGAGCGGATGAATACACGTGGTCACAGTGCTCCTCCACTCACTCACGTGTTTATCTTTGTGTTTTAACAAACCGTGGTGACTTGTGTTTATAAGTGATGTAATAAACATTTTTGATGAGAATGATCCTGATCGTGAACAGAGCTCAAAAGTAGCGAAAAGCTTAGAAAGCGCCATATCTTGCTACAAGCAACTTTACAATGAAAAATAAAAAGCAGCAAAGCAGCTCTCTATCAAAAGCTTTTTCGTGTTCAACCTAAAAAAAATCAGCTGATGAACAAGATAGGCCTGTTCCATCTACTTCATCTAATGTTGATGTTGACGACCCAGCACCAACAAAAAATTGACCTCGCCACCACCACCTGAAACGCAACCCCCACCTTTTCCATTATTTTTAATAGGAAAATTGACCCGGCATAGCACGTTTTCGCTTAGCACAAACATTTTCAGAAACGCATCTATCGTATTAAATGAGGAATTACCGTAGATAAGTTCACAGATGATAGGTCTATCATGCCTGACCATTTTGGCTAATAGCCATTGTAGTTCTATGCTCAGGTAAACCCTAAGCCTCTGACTGCCAGAATCTGGGAAGAAAACACAGAGTGGATCACTCCAACTGCCTTGTTCAGTACAGTTCCCCTAAAGCTCTAGTAGTCACTGTCGGAGACAGACTATTGAGCTAGATTAGGGATGGGCCACTTTTTGCCCACCCCTGGGCTGGATGGATCACTGGTTTGACCCAACATGGCTACTCTTATATAATATCTCTTTTACTGTAACTGTTGAATTATGTTAATAATTTTAGCTACTAGTTAGTCTTAGGATAAACAACTAGTTGATGCTGATAGCATCCTAATTAAGTGAATACCACTGTGGTTAATTCTCATAGGTTTTCAAATTTTATACTCAACTATTTAATATTAATTCATTCAATACACTTAACCAACCTTATTTTAATATACTTTATATTTTAGAATTTCATACTGCTTTAGTATTGCTATACTGTATCACTTATTTTATTTACCTGATTTTATCATTTGCATCACCCCTGTTGATTTTAATTGTTTATTAGTTTCTTTTTTTATTTTGATATTTAAATCATTTATTCTTTATTTCAAAGTCATGTTCAATTGTTTATTTGGAGACATCCTTTAGTGTAGAAGGAAAAGAATTCTTTGTAAAGTGTAAGTGGTTACTCCTTGAGAGCAGTCTCATTAATAAACAATCAGTAACTGCATATTTTGATTTATTTATCCTGAACTCATCCTATAAGAAGCATTTACTGTAATTAGTAATTCCATGTAATTGATTGTTGCTTCTCCCAATTATCAAGTCTGATAATTATTTGTTTTCTTTAGGTAATTTTATTTTTCCAGTTTTCGAGTATTTGGATCCAGAGTCTTGGTTTGACTCTCTGATAATTTTCCATACACACTCACCGTTTACTTATCCCTAAAACGGTCCCTCTTTCTTCATATATTACTCTTTTGTCTAATGTTCTTTTTTTTTCAGAATGTCTGACCATAAGGCTTTTAGTTTTAGAATTTACTCATCGAAACAGACGAATATGTGTTTGAGTTTTGAAATATATACTACACTGGAGAATGGAAATGACAAATGAAGAAAAGTAATGAGCATATACATTTTCCTTTTCCATGGCACCTCATAGTGAAACGTGTTTATAAAGGTCATATTCAGGGCTGGAAAAGAAACAACTTTCTAAAGTAGATGGTTTTTGCATCTGCTGTAAAATCAAAGCCAAGTACCAGAACAATATACATTCAAAATTTGTAACCTGGTTATCTTTTCACACAAATGGTCTTTAGGGCAGGTAACTTATCAATTAAAAAAATTCTCTGTCCAATAATATTTCCAATTGCCATAGAGCCTTAAAGAAATCTTAGCTGTTCAACTGCCAATAAAATCAAACTTCTAAACATAAACTTAAAAAAAAAAAATCTACAAAAACATTCTGTACTTAGGCTGGGCAAAGGCAAACTTATTCATAGGAACTTGAAAGAGAAGCCAGAAGTGAATATACACAAAATGCAAAGCTCTTATCCTGTTTCAATAGTTGACTTTTGTTTCTAGGCTCCACTAAATGGATTCAGTGTTCTGTCTAGACAAACACTATTCAGATTTAAAGTAACATACTGCAATGTGCCTCATCGCTCCAGTCATCACAGTCATTGTAGCCATTACACTGTAGTTTCCCGGGGATGCAGATTCCACTGGTACACAAGAAGCTCTCATCTCCACCGCACAGCACTGGGAAGGGAAAGAAAAACACATAGAATAAGTTTTCAGATTTTATAAAATAAAATCAGAAGCAATACCTCCTTTTGAACTTGTGTCATATATTATTAGTGTAATTAAATAACAAAGTCACAATTAATCAGTGTTAATTGGAGATAGGCTGGGAAAGTGGAGTCCAAATGCAGTCCAAGTTTAGGACCAAGACAATCAAGGTTAAGCTACATATTCTATATTGCCAAGGTGAGATATTCTTTCTGTCTATGAATTTATATGACCCCTTTGCCAAGGTTATGGTCACAATAAGGGAGCCATTGAGATGTTAGAAGAAAAAGTTAACTAAATCAAATGTTGTATAGTTAGGTAAAAGCATTTCCAAAAGCTGTATTTCTGTTGTATCCAGAGCACAAAGCAAAGTAGTCTTAGAGCCAAATAATGTTTATTGTTCTAAATATTACAGTGATAGGTGTTCCAACTACATGCAGTATCTTAAGAGACTATTGTATTATCTTTATGAATGTCATAGGTATTGCTGTGGGCTAGGGGTTATATTCTGCTCCATGGCAGAGTGTGATCACAGCTCCACCAGGAACAAAATCCATTGGGGGAAGATTACTTCGATCCCTGGGATTGAAAGCAGTTCCAGAGAAATACTACTCCTTGGAGTGACTGGCATATACTGCTTCAGGTCAGTTTCAAATGCCACATGATACAAAGAAAGAACTTGGGGTAAAAAGGACCAGACTTAATTGACAGGGAGGGCTTCATTTTAATACAAAGAACAGACATGATCCTCTGACTAAGAAGGGAACCAAACCATGCTGAAGGACTGGACCTTGCAGACACACCATATGGAAGATGGGCAACTGCTGGTGTGTTTAGGATGCATGTATACCTGTTATTATTATATGTGTTTTCTCTGTGAGGCGTCTGTCCTGCAATAAATATACTCTGCTTTGAAAATGTTTGGTTACTGATAACTGCTGGCAGATATTGATCATAACTCTTAGGGTGTGTGTACACAGCAGTGTTATTTCAGAATAACGGCACTTATTCCAAAATAACAATTTCGAGCGTTATTTTGAAATAAATTCAAATTAACAGACGGCTTATTCTAACTTCTGTAAACCTCATTCCATGAAGAATAACGCCTATTCTGAAATAGCTATTTCAGAATAGCAGTAGTGTGGATGCTCCACTGCTGCTATTTAGAAATAGTTCCACCCCCGGGCCATTCAAAGTAATTACTCCCCAGTGCATCCTGGAGCTCTAAATTGAAGTAGTATGTCCACATCAGGGGAGCCTGCCTCGGACTAATTTTGAGGCTTCCCACTAGTGTAGACGTGCTATTTCAAAATAAGCTATTTGGAGTATTTCTTCCAGAATACCTTATTTCAAAGTAAGCGTAGAGTGTAGACGCACCCTTGGAGAGAAGGCAAAGCACAGCTGCAGCCCAATTCCTGGATAGAACAGAGAAGGATGCAGGTTCCAGCTTGAGGCTTCAGAATGGAAAGCGTATTCCTTACACATACCACAAAAAGACTGTCACAGGTGCAGCTATTACAAAACTGTGACAATTATTGACTTTGCAGTAATGTCTATAGGCCCCAATCAGGGGTCAATGTTCTTGGTCAGTGGGCAGATATGCACTGGAAATGCATAATGCATCCCGAGGACCATTGGGGGAGCAGTGAGCAGCAGCTCTTCCAACACCTTTAGAAAAGGTATAACAAATGCTCCCACCAATTACTACCTGCGACTATTAGGTTTAAATCCCATGAGTTCCTGGGGGACCACTTTAATTAGGTCTTTTAGGAATCTAATAACAGTAAAATGAGAAGACTGTGTGATTCTCTGACAGCAGGTCATAAGCTGAGATGGCTGCCAACTGAACCTTGACAGAGCGGAGAGAAAAATTATTTCCTTTTAGCTCAAGTAAGCAGACAAGAATTTGCAGGAACAAGGAATAATGTGCACTCAATGAGTTTTGATGACACCAGTGGGAGAATCTCATTGATATTGCCAGGTGAGTTTGTTCTGTCTTTTATTGATTATTAAAACTCCCCTAACTGGAGAGGAACAAGACTGCTGCACTGATTATATCCATCCACCCAGCATGCTGTGAGGTGCAGGTACAGAAGATCTGGATGCAGGATCTGGCTCTGGCTATGAGATTATTGGTTTCAGAGAAGAGGTAAATTCTGGGTTAGGATACAGGCAGGTTCAATAGACTTGTGAACCAGAATTATCTGGATCATCCTGGTGCTATGAGGATTGAGTTTGCAGACCATTTGGGGAATTAGCATGGTCAGTGGATAAGCATACATCATGTATGCTGAACAAGCCATGAAGAATGTGCCTGTTACAGATCCCTGGCTTATCCCCTCCTTTTTGAGCAGAATCTCTGACACTGGAAACACTTATGACTACATTGAGTGGCAAAAACCTCTAACACAGGATTGACTCAGGACATGAAAATGTCTGCCAAAATCACGACCTTGATCTCCCACTGTGGTTCAGGCGAAAGTGCCTGCTGAGACTGTCCACAAGCAGTCTGTATAAATGTACTGCACCAGTTCCAGAGTCTGACAACTTCCTGCCAGAATGTGGATGACCTGGTCATGTTGTCAATCATGATTTGTACTCATTACCCTTCTATTAGATGGAGAAAGGACTCTCAGGCTTTCTGTACAGCTCTGAATTCTAGGAGATGGAGGTCTATTCTTTTTCTTGGGGAGAATAGGCGGTGTCATTACTTTGTCTATATGAATGCCCCATCCCTGTAAAGACGCATCCATGACAGTTGTCTTGGAAAGCATGAATGCTCCGTAGAATCTCTTAATATGCATTCAGCAGGTCCTTCCACCATTTCAGTGAGGATAGGACCAAAGCCTGAAAAACCTAATGTCTAAACAGGGCAGCATCTAATATGCCTTGCTTTCTCTGCAGAAGCACTGATCAACTGTAAGTCACACAGGCTACGTCTGTACTGCAGCCTTCTTCCACAAAAGCTTTTGCAAATGAAGAGTGGAGTAGAATATCACTGTGCTTCACTTGCATAATTAATTAAGCAGCCGTTTTTGCGCAAGAGGCTTTTGCCCGCCTCTTGCGCAAGAGCCGTTCATCCTCATTTTTTCCAGTTACACTGCTCCTTTGAAGCGCCAGACCGGTGCTTCAAAGGGGCAGCACATTAGGAGCCCGGGGTCAGCTGGGGACTCCAGCTGATCCGGGGCTTCTGCAGTGCTGCCCCTTGGAAATGCCGAGCTGCCTTTCCGAGGGGCAGCACTACACTGTGTGATTAATCGTGATTAATTTTTTTAATTGCTTGACAGCCCTAGTTTTTATCCTCTTTTTTCCTTTGGGATGAGGAAATACTTGTTGTAAAAGCACTCCTCTCCGCCAGGTGGAGAGATCTGTGCTATCACTCCAAGGGAGATGAGCATGAGGACCTCCTGGAATAACAGAGCCTCATGAGCAGGATTCCTGGAAAAGGAAGGGAAAGGAGAATTAGGCATAGGAACCATAGTCAAGGAATAGAGTAACAATATGCTAGTGTGTCAATGGTCCATTGGTCAGTAGGATGAGGAATTAAGCCTGTTTGACGTGAACTAACTGGTTTCCAGAGAAGAGGTTTTTCATCTATGCAGGTGATGGAGGCAGAACACATCTCTCATCTGTTCAATCAAAATAAGGGCTTCTAGGACTGGGAAGGCTGGGTCGTTTGTGATAGAGCAGTGGTTATCTCCTCCTGTGGAAATGCTGTTATTTCCTAGGTGGCTCCAACAACCTTTGGTGGTAGAAATGTACTGGGATTGGTCTCTATTAGTGATAAGCTTGCTTTATGTGTTTCCTTTTAGAAGATGGTGCTTGGTCCTCCCATGAGGGCAGGGGACTGGACTTGATGACTTCTAGGTCCCTTCCTATTCTAGTATTCTGATTCCATGAAGCTGACACGAAGACTGCAAGGGAATGGAAAGTGGCTCAAGAGTCCTTCAGAAAATAGAGGATTTGTCTGTCTTAAAACTCTACAATTCAGCTCCTTTAAAGACAGGTATCACACAATCATTTGGACTTGCCAGGGGAGTTCCTATCCAAGAAGCTACAATGCCCATTGTAAAACAACAGCCATTGGCACTGATCAGGCCCCTGTTTCTGTTGCATTGAGTACTTTCTAGAGACTTGTTCTGGCTTGCTGGCTACAAGGTGGATCTTGTTAACTAGCTGTGAAATAGTCTGGAGTCTCATTAGGTGGATTATCCATGAAGGCAAGCAATCTCTCATGTATGCAGAAGTTGTACATGGCTAACATAGCCTGATAATAAACCTTGCAAAAGAGTTGACTCACTGAAGATCTAGTCTCTTTGACTCTCTTTCCTTTGGTGTGGACCTGAAGTGTTTTTCTTTTCATTCACCACTCTGATCATATAGCAGGAAGAGGTTCATGTAAAAGAATTCCACAGCTGCAAGAGGCACTTGCATTGTGAGATGTAAGCAGTGCAAAATCAGGTATCTGCCCTAAGGTGCTCATATGGTGCTTATTGACAAGGAAGGCTAGTTTGCCTGTAGAAAACAACTGAAGGATATCTACCAGTTTACTTGTCTGCTCCTGTACCTCTCAACAGGGATTTGAAGGGCCTAGGCCATCTTTTTAAATAGGTTTGGATAGCCTTGTAGTCATATTTCTGAGGTCACTGGTGGCCTTACAGTAACCTCGCTAGGGACAAAGTGGAAAGAATTACCAGTGTTGGACAATCTGGTGGCCAGGGTGTAGTGAACCCTGAGTGTAAATTCTGTGAGTCTCAATCAGTGATGCCTCTAACATTTTCTATCCTTGGGCAGGTTGCGTTTTCTTTTGGGCAGGTTGAAATTTCTAATGTACAACACCAATATTGAGGTAGAGTGTAAACAACACACACACATATATATTTATATTTTAAGAAGCCCATATGTGTGGAAGAAAATATATTAAAACAAGGGATAGTTAACAAGGAGCAATGCTTACGATATTTAATATGAAATCAAATAAAAAAGAAAATTAACACTACCCTTGGAGTACATGTATCATCATCGTTTCTAACAACTCAAGATAGTAAATACACAAAAATGCATATTATCCACACAGCTCAGATTTAAGATGCTAAACAAATCTATGAGTCAACTAGAAATAGTATTTGCAAGGAGAGCATAACTAATACAGTATTTACTGCCACTAGAAAGGAGAGTAAAAGGCATTCACTCAGGCTTATACAGTTTCTCTGGGGAATGTGCAGGGTTAGGTGAAACAGAGACCTGTAAAGCGAAGTTACTCACCTTCGTGCAGTAACTGTCATTCTTCGAGATGTGCGTCCTCGTGGGTGCTCCACATTAGGTGCTGGGCTTGCCCCGGCACCGCAAGATGGAGATCTTTAAAGCCGTAGTCAGCTGGAACGCTCATGCGCGGGGAGGGGCGTCTCGCAGCGTTCGCGCTCTCCCGCGCTGCACAATCCGGTCTTAACCAGTTCCTCGGAGCCGTCTCAGGATCTGCAAAAGAGAACAGACTCCGAAGCGGGGAGGCTGGGTGGGTAGTGGAGCACCCACGGGGACACACATCTCGAAGAACGACAGTTACTGCACGAAGGTGAGTAACTTTGCTTTCTTCTTCAAGTGATGTCCCCGTGGGTGCTCCACATTAGGTGACTGAGATGCAGTACCCACCCGAAGAAGGAGGTGGGATTCGGAAGTCACTGTGTATGTAAGGAGGAAAGCACTGTGGTAGCCACAGAAGTATCTGAGGACCATTTGGAGTGAATGGCATAGTGCTTAGCAAATGTGTCGAAAGAAGACCAGGTGGCCTCCCTACAAATATCGGGAAGGGGGACACCTTTAAGGAATGCAGTAGAGGTGGCTATTGCTCTAGTGGAATGGGCTCTAAGGCATTGAGGCAAGGGAACATTATGTAGAGTATAGCATTGTGATATACAGGAGAGTATTAGCTTAGAAATTCTCTGGGATGAGAGGGGATGTCCTTTGGATTGTTCTGCTAGGGAGACTAATAATCTATCGGTCTTACGAAAGGGCCTAGTGCGCTGCAAGTAAAACGCTAAGGCCCTGCGTACGTCTAAGGTGTGAAGGGTGGCCTCGAGAGGAGATGTATGAGGTTTCGGGTAAAAGGCCGGTAGAACTATAGGTTCGTTAAGATGGAATTGTGAGCAGACCTTAGGGATGAAGGTCGGGTGGTCTCTCAGGATAACACTGTCTTTGTTGAAGACAGTGTACGGAGGCGACGCCATCAGTGCGGAGATTTCACTCACTCGGCGCAACGACGTGATGGCGATCAGGAAAACCAGCTTCTGGGTGAGGATCTGGAGAGCTTTGGTAGCCAGAGGTTCGAATGGTCGTGTCGTCAAAGTGGAGAGTACCAAGTCCAAATTCCACAACAGCATGGGGGGAATGTACAGGAGGGTTTAGATTCATTAAACCTTTAAGAAATCGCTTTGTCAGAGGGTGAGCGAAGAGCGAGATTCCCCCTATTGGTTGTCTAAATGCAGTTAGTGCCGCGAGATGGATCCTTAAAGATGTTAAAGCCAGTCCGTTTTCTTGTAGATGCATCATATAGTCCAAGATGAGAGGAATAGGGACAATTTGAGGATCAAGGTTGTGGTCGGAACACCAGGAAGTGAGTCGACGCCATTTTGACAGGTAAGTGACCCGTGTGTTTTGTTTCCTGCTATGTATAAGAACATTCTGAACACTATCGGAGCAGAGGGCTTCTGAAGCTTTCAGCCAACTAGGTACAAGGCCGACAGATGCAGTGTGTGCGGTTGGGGATGAAGGAGGGAACCTCGCCTCTGTGTTAGGAGGTTGTCCAGTAGTGGTAGCCGATATGGTGGATGTTGTGCCAGGCGCAACAGAATCGGGTACCAATGCTGGCGAGGCCATTCGGGTGCTATGAGGATGACCAAGGCTTTGTCGGACTTGATCTTCTAGAGGACTCTGAAGATAAGTGGGATAGGGGGAAAAGCGTACATGAGGGGACCGTTCCAGTCCAGTAGCAAGGCGTCCCCTAGCGAGTGGTGCCCTAGGCCTGCCCTGGAACAGAAGCGGTGACACTTCCTGTTGGCGGCCATGGCGAAAAGGTCTATTTGAGGAAACCCCCAACGGCGAAATACAGAGTGAAGTACATGGTGATTGATCTCCCACTCGTGTTGTGTCGCAAAATTCCTGCTGAGGGAATCGGCCATCGTGTTGTTGACGCCAGGTAAGTAGGAGGCCACGAGTGTGATGCCGTTGGCAATGCACCAATTCCATAGTCGGGTTGCTTCCGCACAAAGAGACCGGGATCGTGCACCCCCTTGGCAGTTGATATAGAACATAGTGGCTACATTGTCCGTGAAAACGGCCACGGTGGAATTGCGGAGGTGTGTATGGAAGTGTCTGCAAGCGTTGGCAACGGCCCTCAGCTCGAGAAGGTTTATGTGTAAAAGCGATTCCTGAGGAGACCAACGACCTTGCACAGCTAGGTTGGCCATATGAGCACCCCAGCCGATGAGAGAGGCATCGGTGGTGATGTGGAGGCGCGGTGACGGGTACCGGAAAGGCGTGCTGGAGAGTAGATTGTCACCTACTGTCCACCACTGGAGGGAAGACTTGACGGTGGTAGGAACGGATACCCATTTGGTCACATTGTGCGTTACGGGATCGTATATTGTGGTTAGCCAATGCTGAAGAGCACGAAAGTGGAGCCTTGCGTGAGGAACGACGTAAGTAGTGGAGGCCATGTGACCCATTAACTTGAGAACTGTTGCTAATTGCACTGAGCGACTGTAGAGAAGCTGATCCAGTAAGTTCTGCAGTGTTTGAAATCTGGGTAGAGGTAAGTATGCCCTTGCTGTGACTGAATCGAGGAGCGCACCTATGAACTCGAGTCTCTGGGTAGGTACTAAGGTGGACTTGTCCTCGTTGAGAAGAAGACCCAACGAGAGGAAAGTGTCGATCGTGATCCGTACCATGTGCGAGGCCTCCGAAGAGGAGAGTCCTTTTATCAGGCAATCGTCGAGGTAAGGATAGATTATGACCGACATGTGTCGCAGGTAAGAGGTCACGACTATGAACATTTTCGTAAAAACTCGTGGTGCGGTGGCGAGACCGAATGGGAGTACTCGATATTGGTAGTGGTCCTCCCCTACTGTGAAGCGAAGAAATTTCCTGTGAGCAGGATGGATTGTCACATGGAAATAGGCGTCCTTGAGGTCGAGAGCAGCAAACCAATCTCCACGCTCTAGCGTGGGCAGAATCACGGTTAAAGTCACCGTCTTGAAGCGTTGTTTCTGAATGTGTTTGTTTAACAGACGAAGATCCAATATGGGCCTCCATCCACCCGTCTTTTTCTCGACAAGGAAATAACGGGAATAAAATCCTCTCCCTAGAAACTGAGGTGGCGCTTCCTCTATTGCTCCTATGTGGAAGAGATGAGAGATTTCGATCTGAAGCAGATCCTCGTGAGAAGGGTCCCTGAAAAGGGACGGGGATGGGGAGGTTGTGGGGGGGGGAGTCCGGAATGGGATGACATAACCGGAGCGGATAATTTCCAAGACCCACGCATCTGTGGTGATCTTTGCCCATTGGTTGTAAAAGGGTCTGAGACGATGGTGAAAGATGTGACTGACGCTTCGAGGAGGGGGTTGCTGACTCTCGACCAACGCGTCAAACATGCTGCTTATTGGTGGATTGCGCTTGCGCCCGGTTACTTTGGTTTCGACACCTTATGGGTCTCTGTCGCTGAAATTGGCGTGGTTGGTCAAACTGACGGTGTTGTGGCTACCAGTGCTGTCTGGGATGGTAGTAATCGTAACGCCTTTGAAAGGGGGAGTAACTTTTCCTCCTATAGGGAGGGATGTACATCCCCAGTGATCTCGGGGTTGTTCTCGTGTCC
Organism: Rafetus swinhoei; assembly: GCA_019425775.1. Lineage (NCBI taxonomy): Eukaryota > Metazoa > Chordata > Testudines > Trionychidae > Rafetus > Rafetus swinhoei. Next base: position 49,190,777 of record CM033449.1, read on the forward strand.
TTATTGGAATGTAAGACTGAGTCCGTTTTATCCCCAAAGAGAGAATCTCTCTCAAACGGTAAGTCTTCCACTTTGGACTGAAGCTCTTTAGGTACTCCTGCGGACTGGAGGAGCGAGGCCCTGTGCATAACAACTGCGGTAGCTGCGGTACGTGCTGCAGTGTCTGCCACGTCCATAGCAATCTGGAGGCTAGTACGAGTGGCAGCATAGCCCTCCTGGACTATTGACTTAAGAAGGGGTCTCTTAGCCTCTGGGAGTGCGTCCATAAGATCTGTGAGTTTCGCGCGTAATTGTAGAAATTATGGTTTGACAAGTGCGCCAGATAATTTGAGATTCGGAGGAGTAAAGTTGAGGAGGTGTATACTTTCCTCCCAAATAAATCGAGCATCTCTGAATCCTTGTCAGCGGTGGCAGACTTATATTGAGGCGTCTTCGCGCGCTGCTGGGCTGCGTCGAGCACCAGAGAATTTGAGTGTGGATGAGAAAACAAGAATTCAGAACCTTTTGGGGGTACAAAGTATTTCTTATCAGCCCGCTTGTTAGTGGGGGGGGAAACAGAGGCAGGAGTCTGCCAGAGCTCATTAGTCACCTCTAAGATAGCCTCGTCCAGAGATATGGCTAATTTAGTAGAGTGAGCAGACTGTAAATTCTTTAAGAGATGATGTTGTTTGTCCTTAACTTCTGTTAGTTGGATCTCCTGAGAGACTGCTACTCTCTTGAAAAAGTCCTGGAACTGCCGCTGGTCCGTGCTTTCTTATCTTGTTCTTTTATTTCTCTATTTCGTATTCTCTGTTGTTATTTCTTTCTTTTTTTTTTTTTAAACTATGTACTCGGTAACGGGATGGGAGAACTTGGAGCTAACAACGAACAGATTTTTTTTTTTTTTGAGTAGTAACAAAGAACTTAATAAGGAACTTAGTATAACACTAAAAACTGAAAGTAAAGCTGAAATTTTTTTCCTCACAAAGGTTGGACAAGAAGGAGAGATGATTCTTCCGTCTGCAGCCTGAGGCGGTTGAAGAGGAACTGGTTGAGACCGGATCGCGCAGCGCAGGAGAGCACCAACACTGCGAGATGCCCCTCCCCGCGCATGCGCATTCCAGCTGACTACGGCTTTAAAGATCTCTGTCTTGCGGTGCCGGGGCAAGCCCAGCACCTAATGTGGAGCACCCACAGGGACATTACTCGAAGAAGAAAAACAAATACAAGCTGTCCTGGTTTGAAACTTTCACCTTGTGTACGTCACCAACTCAAAGAGTAGAAGCCCCAGAACAAATGAATTATATATAATATAGCATGTCTTAATAACAGAAGGTTTAAAAAATCATTAAGGTCAGAGTTTTAAATATCTGCAACACTCCAAAAAGATTCTGTTAAAAGAATCTTTTTCCTTCTTACCTTAAGCCATTAACACCTATGTAAACTTTGTTTGAAACGTAATCATGCAAATGTCCTGGCAGACCGCTTTCCCCCTCCTTCCAACCCAGCCAGCCAGAGGACTGCAGCAAGTGAGTCAGGACACCTCAAACAAACTGCCCCCTGCCTCCACCTCACTGCACAGATGCCAGCACCTACCCACCTCCTTTCCCTCACCTACCCCTGTGCAATCTGCTCCCCGCAGCCCAGCTGGGGGCTGGGATAAATCCTGCTTCTCAAACTTGCATGCACCAGTAGTCTAGGTGGGAGTAAGGACAGGACACACAGCACAAAAAAAATATCCACCCCTCCCCCACCTAATCCTAAAACACACAGTACAGACTTCCCCCTGCCTCCACCCCATCCCAATGCCAGCACCCACACACACCCTCTTTCCCTCATCTACCCCATGTAGTCAGCCCCTTACCTCCCCCTTCCCAGTGCAGGAGGCTTGAGGAGAGTGATGGGTTTCTGCCTCTCTCTCTCTCTCCTCAGGAAGACAGGACTTTCCAAACTCCCCTCTCCTCTGATTCCTCTCCAGCCAATTACTCATTCACTCACTCACTCCCTGTCCCCACAACCACTTATTCCCTCCTTATCTCCCTTCCTTATCTGCTCTGGGAGTTCCTCTGTTTCAAGCACGCAGTAGCTCTGTTTAGCTGCTGCTTAGCAAGACGCACCTCCCCCTGCCATCAGCTGAGCTCCCTGCCTGTGTGGGAGCTCTGAACCTCTGAGTGGGGTTCAGAAAACAGTTGTGTGACTGTGCACCCACGCAGCTTACAGAGAAGTTTGGTCTCAGTACCTCTCTTGTGAGAAATGTCTGGACTGCCTATAAGACGTTGAGGCTGTGATGAGAATTTGGGTGAGTGAAGATCTAGGTATGGAGCTTCCTCATCTGAGTCTGAAAATAAAGACGAATAAAATGGATCTATGGGCAGTGCTGTGGCCTTTGAGTGTTAGGGGCTGATGATGCCATTCTAGTGGATAAAATAAATGCCAACTATAGTGCTGAAGTTGACAGTAAAGGGGACTGTGGCTCCAGATGTGCTGTCTCTGCAGGTCCATCAGTACGGATCACCTGAAGAGTGCTGTGCGGGGTTGTATAGATAGGTGAGCTGTAACCAAGTTCTCAGGGCAGTATCACAGTCTTTGACATGATGATGGTGCACTGCCTCTATGAACCTGCCAGGGTCACTGAGGCGAACGCTGCAGGGGGTCAATTGCAAACTATCCCCATCTCAGAAGAGCAATAAGATTCACAGGGGGTGAGTTCAAAGAACTATTTTGGGTGATTAGTTTTAAAGTTGAAGTTGTTTGTTGACTGTATTATCTTTGCGTCTGAGTTTGGTTGGAAATCTATTGTTTTGAAGTTATTTGTTGATTGTGAAACAGCAGGTAATACAATGCTACTTAGCATTACATTTTGGACAATGTGTTGTTTTGTGTTGTGAACATCCCTGCCTCCATATTTGCAGATTTTGTCATTTGCAGCAAACTTGAGAACATATCCCCTGTGAAGGTTCTTTCATGGATTGATAACTGGTGAAAATACAGGAAACTAAGGGTAGGAATAAATGGTAAGTTTTTAGAATGGAGAGAGGTAACTAGTGGTGTCCCCAAAGGGTCTGTCCTGGGACAAATCCTGTTCAAATTATTTATAAATGATCTGGAGAAAGCGGTAAATAAGGAGGTGGCAAAATTTTCAGATGATACTAAACTGTTCAAGGGAGTTAAGACCAAAGCAGACTGTGAAGAGCTTCAAAAATATCTCATAAAACTAGGTGATTGGGCAACAAAATGGCAAATGAAATTTAATGTTGATAAATGTAAAGTAATGCACATTGGAAAAAATAATCCCAACCATGCAAACAGTATGATAGGAATTAATTTAGCTACAACTACTCAAGAGAGAGATATTGGAGTCACTGTGGATAGTTCTCTGAAAATATCCACTCAATGTGTAGTGGCAGTCAAAAAACCAAACAGAATGTTAGGAATCATTAAAAAAAGGATAGAGAATAAGACACAGAATATCTTATTGCCTCTATATAAAACAATGGTACACCCACATCTTGAATACTGAGTACAGATGTGGTCACCTCATCTCAAAAAAGATATATTGGCATTGGAAAAAGTTCAGAGAAGGACAACAAAAATGATTAGGGGTTTGGAATGGGTCCCATATGAAGAGAGATTACAAAGACTGGGTTTTTTCAGTTTAGAAAAGAGGAGAATAAGGGGGGGATATGATATAGGTCTATAAAATCATGACTGGTATGGAAAAAGTGAATAAGGAAAAGTTATTTACTTGTTCCCATAACATAAGAACTAGAGGTCACCAAATGAAATTAATACGTAGCAGGTTTAAAACAAACAAAGGAAGTTTTTCTTCATGCAGCGCAGAGTCAACCTCTGGAACTCCTTGTGAGAGGCTGTTGTGAAGACCAGGACTTATACAGGGTTCAAAAAAGAGCTGGATAGATTCATAGAGGTTAGGTCCATCTATGGCTATTAGCAATGATGGGTAGGAATGGTGTCCTCAGCCTCAGTTTATCTGGAAATGGGTGACAGGAGACGGATCACGTGATTATTACCTGTTGTGTTCACTCCCTCTGGGACATTTGTCATTGGCCACTGTTGGCAGACAGGATACTGGGCTAGATGGACCTTTGGTCTGACCCCGTGTTCCTGTTCTTACGTTCTAATGGTCCTAAAATCCCAGATTTGAGAGCCAGCCATTTTGGTGCCATATAGTCAGAATTGGCCTGGGATTTGGTGGGAATTAGACTGGGCTATGAAGTCTCACATAAATTTCAGTATTGTCAGGTGGCTTTCCTCAGAGAGGAAGCTCTAGTAGGTGATCTACCTTTAGAACTTCTAGAAGCTTATTGTAGGGTAAACTGAGGTAGTCCAGGATATCTTGCTGAGAACTGAGCGCTCAAATCCAAAATCATTAGGCCAGACCTGGGAAGCATACGGACAGTCAGTTACCGTGACCCTGGTTCCCCTGGCAGCTACATTCCAAAGGGGCCTCACTCTGATAAGGCCTGGCTGGTATCAGCCAAGCTGCGCGGTTTTTCTTATTGTCTCCTGTGATTTCAGATTAATGAGCTTGGATCCCAAGGACTGTGCCAACACAAGGAAGGAGTCATCTCACAGTAGACATCACAATTTCAGCAAACAAGCTAACAGCAACATGCCCATTTTGGGGGCTTCCATCCTGTTTATGTTGGCTCATTCAGCTTGTTAGGAATAACTACCTGTATTAGTGATAATATGTTTAATTGGCAATGGGCGGAGATACTGTGTAACTTTCGTAGTTCATTGGCTTATGTGCATATCTCATTTCTTCTGCTAGACCTATCAAATCACTTCCCCTCCGTCCATCTGCTACCTATATAATCTAATGTATGTTCTGGTTAAGTTAGTGCTCTCCAGGCTAACACCTGGTTGGCACTCCACCAGCGCTGTGTGTTCAATGAATCCTCTGCTTGTTTTCACCTGAACCCAGTGTGTCCGGAATTATTCCCTACACTTATGATTTGTCTGAAGAAGATGCTCATGTTCTTGGATTGAGAAGGTCCCTATACAGGGAGAAAGAGTTCCAATGAGCCCAGTTCAGAAATGTATATAATAGATTTAGTCATTATGAAGACCTAAAGGTGGGTCTCCCTGTCTTTCCTAGACCAGGCAATGAAGGAATTACAAATGCCACATTTACTAGGAATGTGTAATTCTCCAGAGCGATAGACACATTTGGAGGGGTCACCTGAAGCTCGAATAGTTCCCTCACAGCAGTGGAGGCATTTTAACATGGGAGAAAGAACTGGATGACGCCATGCCAGTGATAAGTAAAATGCTAATGACTGAAGGTTGCAAAAGGCAGCTGGATAACTAAAATCATTAAAATTATAAACTAAACTGAACTGTAAAAAAATGAGTAGTCCTGTGGCACCTCAGAGACTAAAAAATATATAAGCTTTCATGGGTAAAACCCATTTCATTAGCTGAATAAAAAAATAATTAGCAATGAAGTACAGAAAAAAGGCAGTGGCAGTCTGTTGGACAGTCAGGCTCTGTCCCTAAACTGGGAAGCTGTGAGATGAACTGAATAACGAAAGACACATCTCACCCTGCATGCCTTTTCAATGTAGCATGAGGACTGAAGAGTGAATGACTAACTATATTTGTATATGATAGTTGGAAAGCAGGAGAACAAGAATGGGGAGAGAATTCCAGAGGGTTAAGTACAGGGAAAAAACAGAAAAATGAGAGAAGTAAATAAAAAGATGAGATTGAAATAATATAAACAATGGGAGAAAAATTAAGTCCTAAAGCTTCACTACCAACTCTGGCAATTTTTTTGCGATTCTCATAATATTTGAGGTTTTTCTTAAAGCCTCAACAGCTTGAGTCAAGTAATTATCAGAGAATCTTAACTTTCACTTAAAACAAAACTAATCTTCTAGCCCTACAGTTGCTGACAAAAGTTTGAAAGTTTGGCCAAACTGTAACCTAAAGATTTTAAAACTAAACTGTAAAAAAAAGGAAACAAACATTTACAATGAAAACTTCGTTATCTGATACTCATGGGGAATGGAAGTTGCTGGTTAACTGGATGTGCCGGCTAACAAAGCTTATTGCTCTGCTCCTGCCTCCTATTGGCAGATCCAGCTCCCAGCAGCTTGAGGCAGGCTGAAGGGAAAGAAAGCACCTGCTGATGACATCAGCCAGCAGTGCCAGCTGTCAAGAGCTTCACGGCAGTCAGCTGGACAGGCGGAAGTCAGGCTCCTGAAAATGCAGCGGTATTGTGGCTGTGGGCATTGCCAGTTAACGTTTTCTGGTTAACAATGATGGACAACAAAACTTTCACTGTATTAAAATGTTATTCTTTATCAATCATGATTTTTTTGGAAGGCCTGAACTTTTTTGAATACTTTTAGAAGCAATAATGTTCAAGTTTTTTTATAATCTGCAGGAGGCAAGACATATGGACATGTTCAATATCAGCATTTACAGCATTTCTTCCTTTCACCATTTTACCATAAGCTTGTGCAGAGTAAAACACAGCATGTGGCTGTGTGTGTTCCTAGTTCAGAACTCTCCAGAGCTGCATTTTTAAAATCAAATTCGTATTTTCTGTCCTTTTAAATAAAGTTTCTTGAGTGTGTCTCTGCAGAAGCAACTTTACATTCCCTGTTTTACTAATATTGCATTTATTGAACTTTATGCTTGAGCAAGGTAACAAAATATAAAACTCTACAACTAAGAAGCTCAGCTAATAAAAGCGATGTTAAAAAAGTCTCACATTTTTAATTCTTTATAGTAATAAGTATTTACATGGAGTATGTACTATGCAAGATCAAATAAAGTAACCAGGAGGAAAAAAAAACAGATCACTAATGTTATAAGCACTAGTAACATCCTGAATTTCTCTGAGTGGAATTCACTTCTGCACAGAAGGCCTGAGCAATGCTAACAAACCACTTAAAGTCCCCACCATAAATCACTAATAGTTCACATTTGTTATGGTAAGTTTGCTACATATTTCTCTCTTGTTTTCATAGAGTTTTATGTTTCACAGCGTTTTAAGCCAGAAGGGACCATGAAATCATTAAGTCTGATCTCCTGCACATCACAGGTCATTAAATGTCACTTAATAAAGTACTCATTTATTAAGCCCAATGACTTTAGTTAGATCAAAACATTTAAGGGTGCAAGAAACTAAAGCATGTGCTTCAGGCCAAGAAAGGAAAGACTGATATGTCACGAAAATTTGAGGTCCCTATGGTAGCTAATGGATTAGGTGAGATATGCCCAAATGATCCCAGCATGTGAACCATGTTCTAGGCTACAGAGAAAGGCAAAAAAAATTCCAAGCTAAAGAACAACTCTAGAGCTCAAAAACTGGTCTCTGTTACCAATAGAAGTAAATCCAACAAAAGATACTACCTCACCCACCTTGTTTCTCTCATATCCTGGGACAAACACAGCTATAATAATGCTGCATATAATAACCAAATCCATTACATTTCTTTGAACTCTGATAGTCCCATGAACAGCAGATGTCCAGGTTGTCTATAAGATATAGAGAAACACCTGAATAATTTGTATCTCAGGCATGTTATAGGCAAAACTTCCACTTACTTCAATGGTATAGGTGCAGACGTAAATCCAGTAAATTCTTATGAGGACTGCAGTAAGAATATTACAGAGGCTTCGAAGCCAATGGAAGAGTTTGATCATAAATATTGAAGGATACAAATTAAAAAAGATTCAGATTCTTAACTGCTGACATGAAACAAAGTCACTGCTAGTGCCCGTGTCTCTTGATCCTGAAATAAACTATCATGCAGAGGAATTTCCATTATTTAAGTCTTGATTGGTATTTAAACAATCTCTCTGATTGTTACTTACATGGTTACTCACACCAAGCTAGGTTAGTCACCCTTTGGACATCTTCACTGCAATTAGGTTTATACCTGGGCTTTAACAATATTGAGCAGCTTGGAAAGTGATATTTTGCTATTCATTAACCTTTTATTTTCAGTGCATTAATTCGTTAATGAGTGATATTGGCATCTCAAGGTACTTTCCCTCTTCCTCTTCATATCCGGGGTAGCATTAAGGGCTAGCATGAGTGGGTAGTATGGTGTGGTCCAAGTGCTGTGGAGGGCTGGCTGTGCCAGTCGTGCCCCTTCTGTCCCCGGCCCCACCTATTCTGGGAGCATGGAACTGCCCTTCACACCTTACCTGGAGGCCCAGCAATTCTGTCCCTACCCGCATATACACTTGCAAGAAAAGCCTCTAGACCTACAGAAAATAATTCATTTTACAGAAAGTAAAGTCCAAATTCAGCTTGGCAATAGTTTGAAAGGTTTCACCTACTCTGAAGAAATACAGATAGTCTGACGTGCAGGCTGAGAAGATCTGTTGAGTTGGAAAGATATTTGCATTGTTTTCTCTCCCACATCTAAGGGATAGTTCCAAGGAGGAGTATCATTCACCCCCATCATTTGGGTTCTCAAAAGTGCTGAGCTCTCTCACAACTCCAGCTGTAGGCCTCCACCTTGAAAAATCAAGCCCAAATGAAGAATAAAACAACATAACTCATCTAATTCCACTAACTATGGGCCTGATTCTGCAACATTTTCCCCCCAAAGGAAACATCAGATCTCCATAAGAGTCTTTGATCTGCTTTCCTGACAAGCTGAGAACTTTGTCATTTAGATTTCACTTAAGTCCTTCACAGACTGTGAGCTCGCAGAAGTTTATGAAGTGCCAAACGTGCACTATACATGTTACAGACAAATACGAGGAAAGCATCCCTGCCCTGAAGTGTTTATGGTATAAGGCTCTGATCCTACAACTTACTATGCATGAGAAGATGTCTGCCACATCAACTTCAGGAGGACTCTGTAAGGATGTAGGAGTCCGCCCATGCAGTGCTAATTTCAGGATTTGGTGTCCAAACGGGTAATGTAGAAAGATGAGGTTTCATGAAACTGAAAACAAGTGAAAGAGCATCTCCTTTTTGTTCTGTGCTTTCCTCCCCTTCCAGTCACTTATTTTAATCCCAACTGAAATGTACTAAAGAATAATAGGTATACATTCATAAATATCACTCTTAACTTTTAATCCCAAATATATTTTTAAATCAACATTAGATATTTATATTTTATACAATAGGTGCTTGTAATAGATGAACAGCCACCACCAAGTCTTATTAATACTGGCACTATTTTTGGAGGATATATCCCTTTTTTGACCTGAATACACAATATGTAACATGCACTTACTTAGTTTCCTTCTTCAAATACTAAGTTGTGATAGCCCTTAACACATTGAGTGTAACTATTTTTCATGTATATTCCAGATAATTGATGGACATGGCTGGATGTGGCCTCATAACCTATTCTTGTAAATTAGGATTTCCTTTCAGACTCAATTTTGTAAAATTAATACCAATGTTAAATGTCCTCCTGCAGCAACAGCCCAGATCTCTATTAGGGCTGTAAAATCCCATTTCATTGGTTAACTGGATAAATGTAGTGTATCCAGGGCCCACCGCAGACTGGGGCTGCTCATGCTGGAGTGCCCCTGTCCATGGTAGGCCCGACAGGGCTGGAGTAGCCTCCTGCCCAAGGTGGGAGTGGAGCTGCTCCAGCCGCCACCAGTTAACCAGAACCAGTAAGCATTACCCTTTAATGGTGATGCTTACCAATTAATCACCTTTCACATCTCTATTCTCTGTTATGGATTAAATCCAATCTAATGGGCATTCCTGATCTATTTCCCCACTTGTGCAGTAGCATCAGCAGCAAAGAATGCTAAGAAACTAACCACTCTCTGGACATCAGAAGTAGTAGCAATATTATCAGAAGAAATTGCAGCACTCTCTATGGTGGCAATTCTGTTGTCCAAAGCTAGCCACATGTTCTTGCGCGCTGTACTGAGAAGCTGTTCTGACACTGGTAAATTTGGAAGGGTTTTCCTTATATATGAGGAGTTGCAGGTTGTCAAAAGATGATATTCCTGATCGTCACATAAATGAAAACCATACCCAAAAAAGTTTTCACATAGAACCTCATCCATAGACTGGGTTGCCCCAATGCCCAGGTTTCCTGATGCAGGCTGACAACATGAGCATTCCATGAATGATGATCATATCAAAGTCATTCCCATGAGATCAATAGGAAACTGTTGAAACTTAAATTTGTTCTGCAGTAACATATTGATTGGCAAGCAATGTTGTGTATCCAGAAGCAATATTGGTATATATATATGTAAGATGCATACAAAGGAAAAGTTTCATTTCCAGAATGGAGAAGAATACCAAATGAATGTAAACCATGAACAAAGTTACTTCAAAGCCACATTCCATTGAAGTATGAATCATAACAACAAAAATTAGGGTCTCTGCTAATTTTTTCTTATAGCTATTCACAGAATTGATTCCTCTCAAACTCTACTGATTTTTAGTTTTTAAAAATGATTTCATTTTCACATTTAAAAATAGATAAGCAGCAGAATCAAAAGCATAAAACTGAAATTAGTCAAAATAACAGCATAGTGTACCTTTAAAATAACGGACTTCGATTAACTTTTAACAAATAACAATTAGTCGGTAATGTGCTCTGTCCTCATACATTAAAGTGTCTACCAACACATTTATCTTCAAAAACTAACAAACATCTGTAATACACACAAAGCCTGTTATACATGGAAGATTTAGAATACAGCCTTTCAAAATTATGAACACACCCATGCAAACACCTTAGAGCATTTTCAGTGGTTATTATTAAAAAGTCAGCATTAACAATTTTCATACCAAAATGTGTGAAATATAGTCACATAAGGAAAGAGTACCATTTCAGATTCTGAGGTATGATTGGTTTTAGGAAATCATGCCTTTTTAACTGGCATCTTCTATATATTTGGTGTCATTAAGAACCAGGAGACCAGATGCCCTGATATTATATGGACTGTCCCAATATTAGGGGCTTTGTCTTACATATCCAATTATACTCTCCCACCCAACCCTGCCTGGAGAAGAAAGTCCTATTATTTCAGACTTGCTGTCTGGTCATCCTATTAAGAAGTTAACATTTACCTTGCTACAATATAAATACTTCATAGTAGCATCGTATTCTAAGTTCAGAAAGATTTTGGGTAAAGTCAATATTAAATTAGACTATTTGTTTACATTTCAAAGGAATCAACTGCATTTTGAAGTAATTAATCAAAATAAATGAATGATTTATTTGGAGAAATGGCTATTAATAGGAATAAAAAAACTAAATTATTTGATGACATTTGATAAGCTTCTAAAACAAATTGTGGAAAAAAGTTTTCAAAAACTTTATTCAAGAACTGAAAGACTCTAATCATAGAATATTAGAACTGGAAGGTCATCAAGTCCAGTCCCCTGCCCTCACAGCAGGACCCAGTACTGTCTAGACCATCCCTGATAGACATTTATCTAACCTACTCTTAAATATCTCCAGAGATGGAGATTCCACAACCTCTCTAGGCAATTTATTCCAGTGTTTAACCACCCTGACAGGAACTTTTTCCTAATGTCCAACCTTGCTGCAGTTTAAGCCCATTGCTTCTTGTTCTATCTTCAGAGGCCAGGAAGAACAATTTTTCTCCCTCCTCCTTGTAGATACCCAGAAACACCCTTTTAGATACCTGAAAACTGCTATCATGTCCCCTCTCAACTTCTCTTTTCCAAACTAAACAAGCCCAATTCTTTCAGTCTTCCTTCATAGGTAATGTAAGCAGTGTGCCCGAGGAAATGATTTATGATACCCCAATTAGGCTCCTGTTAGAAGAGTTTTTAAATTCACTGAAAAACAAAGTACTTCCAGCCTTAATTACTTATAGCTTCCTATTAAACAACAACAAAATCATATTTAAAACTTAAGAATACATAAACTTGATCCAAATATTGTGTGACAGAGAGTTCTCTTACAGTTAGCAGCACTAAATGTAACTTGAATTTTCTAAAATAGAGAGAGGGATTTTTGGAACTTCTCACAGAGGATTAATTTTATTTCTGCCAAAATGTTCATGCGTCTGAGATGCTTAGCATATAAAAGCAATTTGTTATTGGTCAAACCATAAGGAAATTTTAGAATGACATTTGGCAATTAAGCAAAATCAACCCTGATATAGAAGTCACACACATTTTTCACTTTAACATCTTAAAGAGCTTTACAAAAAAGGCATTAAGTGTTATTTTATGTTTGGGGAAACTAAGGTATAGAATGGTAAAATGACTAGCCCAAGGTTACATACAGAATCAATGGCAGTGCTAAAGGGGGTTCATGAAATTCCTTGAAATGATTTGTCATCTTTGGATTCAGACTTTAATTAATTCTCTTCACAACTGTATATAAATGCTACTTATGTGATGGACAGTACCTTACATACCACCTCAACTGTTGTAACATTCTTCTCTCCAGCCTCCCAAATACATACACATTGCCTTCCTTCAATCAATCCATATAAAATACTGCTATCAAAGTCATCTACTTTGCCTATCCATTTGATTGTCATTCCCTACTCTGAATCTCTCCAGCAATGTAACAAATTTCTGCTTCTTGTTGCTATATTCATAACTCTACTTATCTTCCTCTTGCCAAGATTCATATTGCCCCACTACTTTTCAATGATAAAATGGCTCCTGACCGTAGCAGTAACTTTCTTGCCCAAGGCTTCTTAATCCAGAAACCACCATCATGAGCAATCTCCTAAAGCATAACACAATAATGCGCTATTGTGATTTTTGCAAACACCACACAGTAACATAAGCAGAACAATTAGGCTTTCTCCTCACCCTTCCCCCCAGATTAATTTTCAGTAAAATTAATATAGGATAGTGTTCATGTGATTCTTATGATCGTGAAATGAAATACACTCAATATCACACTATATTGTCAAAAGCCTGTCAAAAAGTAACAGTCAAATGTTGAGGGATTTGTTCATCTTAATTATTTCTGATGTCGCTAAAGTTATGGAAACTATAGAAATCTTAACAAGAGGCTGAAGTAAAATAAAGTCTAAAGCAACATCACAACTGCTATAACTACCACACTATATATTATATTCATCTTCATGCATAGACTTCTGTCTTGTCTTCTCTTCCCTTCTGAAGCAGAAATGCTCCAAATTCCCTCCCCCCCTCCCAGGAAGTTGGCAAAACAGAGAGAAAACTGCAGAATCAATGAAGAACAAAGGAGGATGTCTTTTTCCTCTTCTTGCCTTACAGAAAAATGAAAATCTGAGATTCTTCTTCCTGTGTGATTCTGGCTGATGAATTTTCTCTTCATTTTTTAATTAGCAACCCAAATTATTTGCTGTTTTCACTAAACTTAATAAAGCACAGCTCACTTTCTTACGGATGAAACAGGATTGTTAATTTCTGCTTTGGATGTTACTGTGGTAAACTCACATGTCAAAAGATGAAATTAATTATTACACGGCACCATCTGGTATCCAGACAACTGCGATGTATGATAACGGAAGTTTCTAAACATTTACTGGCTTATGCTTAATGGGTTTAATATCTAGAATATCAAACACATTTTTCAATGAACATCTAGTTATTTTATGACATTTATATAATAGTATGACTATGTTAGTGAGAAATAGTTCTGAAAGCTCTTCAGACGTTTTAATTGATGGAATAATGTATAGTTAATTTTAAACAGTTGTTTAAAGTTTGCTGTCTATTCAGCGAAATTTTGCAAGCAAGTCATTATGTGAAGATTTACAAACAGATGTACATGAACAAAAAACGCAATATTTTATCCTGCATAACACTAAACTAAACAGACCTCCAAAATGCATACCATGAAATGAGAATGCTTCTTGCATTCTAAACAAACAAAAATTAAAGGTTCCTCAGAATGTCTTAACTCAACATTAAATCATATTAAGCGCCTAAAAGTCCAGCACAATAATGCACTATCATGATCTTTACCAACAACACATGGTAACATATGAAGGACAATTAGCCTCTCTCCTAACCCTTCTCCTCTAGATTAATTTTTAGTAAATGTAATATAGGATAGTTTTGGGTCTCTGTTTATTTTAAGCATTTCCCCCCATTTTTATTGATTTACATTTTCACAGTTGTGTGAAATTATAAGTTTTAAGGGGCTTATTAAAAATTATTTAAATTTTCAAAGTTGAGGGAAATTATGGGGAAGGTCAGACTATGAGGGAGCATTAGACAGTAATTAAATGACAGAAACTGAGATTGAAGAAGATAACTATTAAAACACAAAGTGCCAATGTTGTATATTAAAATATACAAAGTAAATATCCTTAAATCAACCTCTAATAAGTTCTCAAGCAATATTTTTCCTTTTTTACTTATTTTGATTATCCATACAAACTGATGAAAAATATTTTATGGTAGTACAGTGAAATTGACATTTACCAATAAAAATCTAATCCTTCCAAACCTTAGCATAATGTTCAGAAATAAAGTTAAAAACAAAAAGTTAAGTATTATAAGAATATCAGAAAAATATACTCTAAAGGAAAATATCTTGCTTAAACAGAGTCATAGATTCTGCATTAATACCCATATATGCAAATATTAATTATTTGTATCATATGTTTATTTGTTGAAAAGTACCATGTAGCTGGTAATTGTGATAAATCGTTCATGCACTTTCAGGGTTTTTTTGGGAAAAAAACACCGCACCAAATCTATTAATAACAAGTCTACTAGTTCTATGATACATTGAAGAAAAAAAATTTCATGTAAATTTACACTTTGGTATACATTTTACCAGAGTAAATTTATACTCTGGTATAAAATTTACCAGAGTAAGAATTACCAGCAAGTAACCCCCAAACACAAACACACACACTACAGACAGCAACTTACCCCAAGGGTCCCATAATCGCTCCTCCTTCACCCAGGACATGTTTTCTAATTCATTAATCATTCTCACAACTCTTCACTGAACCTTCTCCAATTTATCAACATCATTCCAGAATTGTAGGCACCAGAACTAGACACTGTATTCTAGCATCTGTTACATTTATGCCAAATACAGAAGTAAAATAACCTTTCAATACCTACTCAAGATTACTCTGTTTATGTATTCAAGTATTGCCTTAGTCCTTTCAGGCACAGCACTGGACTATGAGTTCATGTTCAGCTGATTATCTGTTATGATCCACATTTGTATAGGGTCTTTGCTTTCCGGTATGTCTGGCCTGCATTCTTTGTTCTTAGATATATACACATTAAAATGCATGTTATTTGCTTAAGCCAAGTTTACCAAGTAGTTCAGATCACTTTATAACAGCTAACTATGCTCTTCATTGTTTTCCCACTCCCTCCATTCCTTTGTATGACACACAAAATTTATCAGTGAGGATCTTATATTTTCTTCCAAGTCAAAAACAAAAATAGTAACAGTGTAAAACCTTAACGATCCCTGTGGGACTTCATTAGAAACCCACCCATTCATTGATGCTGCCCCATTTACAATTACAATAGTGATCTCTCTCCAGCTCCACAAAAACAGCCTGCTGTGGTCCAGAGACATAGGTCCTAAGATAAGGACCTCTGAGTTTCCAAGGTCTTCATGAAATGAGACATACCTTCTTTTAGTTGATTTGTTTGGCTTCTTCTTTCCCTAATTCAGGGGTAGTCAATTATTTTTTGTCAAAGACCAAGTTTCTGGGCCAAGGTACAATCAACATCCAGAAAAAATCAAGAACAATAATGGTAGCAATAAGTTAATAATATTTTAGGGTCTGTTCAAAAGTTACTGGCAGATTTGACCCAATGTCCATCTACTGACTATCCCTGCCCTCGTCTGTGCAAGTGGATTTACTGACACACAGATGAGGGAAGGGAAGGTAGAGCTCACCTGCAGTGCCACACCTGGCCAGAAGGAGGTGCAGAGTATGGTCCATTCTTTTACAGACACCCAGGAAGATAGTAATATCACAATATTGGCCATACATGGCACAGACAGAAATAGTTTAATTCTCCAGTTCATATTCAGCTTCCTTAACCATGAAACCATTCTTGTCTTCCAGCCATCTCCTGCTTCTTTCACTACACATCATCTTACTTGTGCAACAGATAAGGCAAAGGTCCTACAGAAAAGAGTCACCTTTACTTCATAACCCTGATTCATTCCCTGATTCATTCTATGGTGTGCACTGAATGAGGAAAAAATTATGTGAAAATAGCAGTATGTGGCCATAGGAAGACAAGGTGGACGAGGAAATATCTTTTATTGCACCAATTTCTGCTGTGAAAGAGACAAGCTCTTAAGATACACAAAGCTCTTCTTCATGTCTGGGAAAATATTCAGAGAATCACAGCTAAATATAAAATGGAAAAAATTACTTAGCACAAGTAGTTAGCACATATTGTACAAGACCATTGAAAGTGAAGTGCCCTGTAAACATCTTCACAGTCAAAGGACAAAAAGGGGAGGGAGTTAGAGTTTTGTAATAAGCCATACATCCAGTGTCTTTATTAAGACTATGCTTTTTTTTGTGTTTACAAAAGTTATGAATGTAAGCTCCCAGGCACATCTTTTGAAAGTGTTTGCAGGACCAAGGGGTCAGATATGTAGTGACTGTTTTGTGAAAAGTATTAATTCAGACATGCTGTTTTTGTATGATTTTCCCTAGTTCATTTGAGAACATAATGCCTGGCTGGTTTCACCCACATAGTTGTTATTGGGACAAAAATGCAGGTGGGTGGATAAAGCCAGATAATCATGACATTCTTTATATGATTTTAAGATAAGGAGTTACATTAAAAAGCCTAGTTTTAAGCAAACAAAAATAAATTCCATCATATGAAACCATACCAACCCTTAAATGGATCCTCATTAGGCTCAGGATTTTTATATCCAGAATACAGAGCTCTACCATTTGAGCTAGGAAAGTAATAGACAGAAATAGCAGACTTTACTGTCTACAAGGATGGACCAGCCACGATGGTGGAGAATGAGAACCATGTTATACAGTGGGTTTCACTGGTATTTGCTAGACAGCTGAGGAATGCTGAGACTCAGGAATCCTGGGTTCCAATTCCAAGTTCTGGAAGGAAGTGTCCTCTAGTGGCCCTATTTCTCTATGTTCCAATCTTACATCTATCTTTTGTCCTTCTTTCCCTTCTCCCATCTACCAGTGTTGATTCAAGTTTTTGTATGCATGGTATTTCACTACTCCTGAAATTAGCTTCTGATTGCAATTTAAGGTGTTGAAATTGATCATTAGGGTTTGAGCCCTGGCTGTTGGATAAATGGCCTCTCTCAATTGTTACAGCAACTGAAGTCAACTGGAATGTCGAACCTAACAGCCCCTAAATTTAAGTCTGAAATGGTTGGGAGTCTTGGCAGGGCATTTTCAAAGCAGGCTCTTTGACTCTAGAATTCACTTTCCCTGCTGGCCCAAGAGAACCTAAAGCTTCATTTACACTACCAATTTATGTGAAAATCCACACCCCTTACTGACATATGTATGCCGACATAACAGTGCTAGATTGATGGGAGGGCTTCTTCTGTAGACACAGCTACCACTTCTCAGGGAGGTGCACTGCCACAGTTCTGTATGTGTAGACAAGCCTTTGAGGTCTGTTGACCTTCAGAGTGTGGCATAAAGCCCCTCTGTTTCCACAGATTGCTGCCTGATATGATATTATTTGAATGCCAATGTTAATCCCTTTTTTTTTGTGGATTGTGATATTTCCATTTTTATTGGGGGGGGGGGGGAGAGGAGGGTTTAACGTTTTTAGAGGCAGTGTGAGAAAGGGAAGTTATTCACCTTGTGCAGTAACGATGGTTCTTCAAGATGTGTGTCTCCGGGGGTGCTCCAATGTAGGTGGCAGATCATCCTGGAACCGCAGATTGGAGTTTTCCATAGTAGTAGTTGGTTGGGCCGCATATGCATGGTAGGCATCACGTGGCGTTCACGCTTTGTACTTTGTACGTGCTGCCTGACCCTCCTCAGTTCCTCATGTATGCTTGAGTATCTAAAAAGAGAGAAATGAGAAGAAGAGGGAAGGAGGGTGGGTAGTGAGCACCCACAGGGATGAAGATCTTGAAGAACCATCATTACTGCATAAGGTGAGTAACTTTCCTTTCTTCTCTGAGTAATGTCCCTGTAGGTGCTCCACTGTAGGTGACTGTATATCAGTAATCAAAATAAAAGGTAGGTGGACTTCAGAATCACCATTTATTGGTGGTAGAAAGTGCCACAGCAGCTACTGAACTGTCATTAGACAGATGTGGGAGAATGCCATAGTGCTTCATAAAAGTGTGGTTCAATGATCATGTGGCAGCACAACAAATGTCCTGAAGGGGAATACCCCAGAGAAAGGCCATGGATGTTGAGATCGCTGTAGTGGAATGCGCTCTGGGTGGAAAGGGGAGCATCTTGTTCCATAGAGAGTAGCAGTGGGTGATACAGGAGACAATGATTTTGGAAATACACTGTGATGAAATCAACTTGACCTTGGAGTGCTCAGCAATCAAGATAAAGAGATGTTGTGATGTGTAGAAGGCCTTCTATCTGTGTAGAAAGAAAGAGCCCTGTGAATATCCAGGATGTGCCGGTCTTGGCAGGATGAGTGCAATTTGGGATGAAAGGTAGGGAGGATAATGGGTTCATTAATGTGAAAATCAGAGCACATATTTGGTACAAAGGAAGGGTGAGGTCATAGTATGACACTGTCCTTAGTGAAAAAAGTATAAGGTGTAAGGGCCGCGAGTTCACTCACCCTGCGGGCAATTGTTATTTTGAACAAGAACACAACCTTCATAGTCATCAGAAGGAGAGGACAGGTTGCCAAGAGCTCAAATTGGAGCCAAGTATGTGTGTCCAATACCATCTCCAGATTCCACATTGGGAGGGGTGGTCTGGAGGGCAGGTTGAGATTGTGAAGGCCTTTGAGGAACCTTTTAGTAGTGGGGTGTGCAAAATCTGAGTATCCATCTATGTGAGGACGGAAGGCAATGACAGTGATAGTGGCAAGGTGGACCCTGAGAGAAGACAGAGATAACTTCGATTGTTTCAAGTCAAAGATGTAATCCAACATTTGCGTGGAGCGGTCCTGCATGTGGCTCAGTGTGTTTATGTGAGCACCATGCGACAAATCATTTCCATTTATGGAGGTAAGTAGTACATGTGATCTGTCGTCTACTATGCAGTGGGATGTCCTTCACCCGGTCCAAGCAAAGTTCTTCAGATTCATGAAACGAGCAAGGAGCCATGCTGTTAGGTGCAGGGTTTGAGGTTGGAGATGTAAAAAGGTGCCCGTGTTCTGAGACAGTAGATTGTGCTGAGCCGGAAGGAGATAGGTGCGTCAAAGAGACATCCAATAGAGATAAGGGAACCACATCTGTCTGGACCAGGAGGGAGGTATCAGAATGACTCGTGCCCTATCACTCCTGATTTTGTTGAGGACCCTCAGAATGAGGGGAATTGGTGGAAAAGCATAATGCAGTAGGGCATTCCAGGTGATTAGGAATGCATCTCCTCGCCATCCACATCCCACTACTGCTCTGGAGCAATATTGAGGACATTTTGCATGGTCATGGGCGGTGAACAGGTATATATGGGGAAAGCCTCATCAGCAGAAAATGGACTGAATACCTGATGATATATTTCCCATTCATGGTCTATGGTAAAGTGCCTGCTCAGTGTCTGCTGTTGTATTGTTGATCACAGGCAGATATGATGCAACTATGGTCGCATTGTTGTGGATGTACCAATTCCAGAGTTGAACAGCCTCCACACAAAGAGAGCAAGAAAGGGCTCCACCTTGTCGATTGATGTAGAACATGGTTCTTATGTTGTTGGTGAGTATTCTGGCAGTACGGCTGTAGATATATGTGATGACATGTCTGCAGGCATTGCTCACCACTTGGAGCTCTAGGAGATTAATATGATGAGCTGCTTCGTCAATGGACCATCATCCCTGGGCAAAGTGTTGGTCCAAGTGGGCGCCCCATTCGAGAAGGGGAGGCATCAGTAGTAATTTGGAGCAAAGCCTGGTCACAATCGAAGGGGAACCCCCTTAAGAGGTTGTTGGGATTGGTCCACCATCGCAGGGCGGCAACCACATGGGGGGGGGGGGGGGGAGAACATGCTTGTGGATGCGATGTTTGGAGGGGGGAGGTACTCTAATAAGAGCCAGTGTTGGAGGCATTAAAGATGTAGCCAAGCATGGTAAACAACATAAGTTGTCGCAGCCAAATGGTTCATCAGTTGCAAGTAGGTGAATATTGGCACAGTCGGACTCGTCAAAACAACCACTACAAGATCCTGTGTCACCTGAAATCACTGGATGGGCAAGTAGGTCTGGAAAGTTGAGGAATCTAGCTGGGTGCCTATAAAGTCCAGAACCTGCATCAGTTAGAGCGTGGATTTTTGCTTGTTGATAATGAATCCCAATATCTTGAAAAGCTTTCTGGCGATCCATATCATGCTGTGTGTCTCTCTGTCCAGGAGGGTCCCCTTATAAGACAGTCATTGAGGTATGGGAAGATTGTAATACCCTGACATCGTAGTTATGCCACAATGACTTCAAGTGTATTTGAAAAGACCGTGGGAGCAGATGAAAAGGCAAGGGGCAGGACTTGATATTGGAAATGTTCCGATGCTACTGTGAAATAGAGGAATTGTCTGTGGGATGGGTGAATGGTCTTGTGAAAATAGGCCTTGTGTAGATCGAGGGGTACAAGCCAGTCTCCCTTGTCTAGCACTGGAATTATAGATGCTAGAATAACCATTTTGAACCACTGCTTGTATAAGTATTTGTTGAGCCTGTGAAGATCTAGGATGGGTCTCCAACCCCCTGTTCTTTTTTCCGTGAGAAAGTAATTGGAGCAAAGGCCCCTGCCCCTGGTCGGGCACTCTCTCAATGGCTCCTATGGCAAGGAGACGATGGACTTCTTGCCTTAGGAGCTCTTCATGAGAGGGGACCCTGAAGAGGGACAGGGAAGGTGGGGAGGTTGGGGGAAGAGAAGTAAAGATGATGGTATACACTGATCTTATAATTTCGAGGACCCATCAGTCCATGGTAATCACTGCCCACCGCTGGAAAAACAGGCGCAGGTGATGATAAAATGTCCTTGCGTATTCGTGAGGTAGTTGCACAAGGAAGAGCTTGGGCAGACCCTCAACCAATGTCTCAAAACTGATGCTTGCTGGAGTGCTAGGTAGTTCTGTGGCAGTTTCCACTGAGCTCATGATCTGGAGTGAAGTTGATCGAAACCTCTTTATTGGTGACAGGAGTATGAGAAGTCACATTGGTGTTGGTATGGCATGTATCGTCTGCATCAGGGGTGGCATGTACATGCCAAAAGTACACAGTGTGGTGCGAGAGTCCTTACTCATGTGAGGGACCACATCAGAGCTGCAGCCACCCTACAATTCCGGTCAGCACAGGAAGTCAGTTTTTAAACCCAGCTCCCCTCGTGGACCATAGCTCCCCTGCTACCCAATGCTGCTGCCTCTGACAGCTCCTTGTGGACCATATCCCCCACACTTCTGGTCAGCGCAGGAAGCCAGTTTTTAAACCAGCCCCACATGTGGACCATATCCCTCTGTCACCTCCTTTTGAGGTAAATCAAATGTATTTTTGTTTTTCTGTAGGGCATGTAGGGGAGAGAACTCAAAACAAAATCAATAATACTGATCACTGCCCTGGAATAACCACAAAATTAATATGCATTTATTGTGCTTTGAAAGTTAAAAAACATTTCAAAGTTATGTGTGTTAGGGTAGGAACAGAACAATTATTGTCTCTGATCTGCATCTCATCTGCACCGATCAGCAGTAAAGCCGCCCTCAACCATGTGAACTAGCCTCTTAATGTCACGCCATTTATATTTTGAAATGTTAAGTTGTTATGCAATTTTACAAATTCTTTTTTAGCTACTGGCAAGAACATGTGACCAAAGGGTAATTTATTCTTGGGAGTTATCTTTCCAGAGAAAGTTGTTTAGAAGAGACAACACAGAATGAGCAAACTATGTGACGATACCTTTATAGCTAGACTCACTATAGCAGGAAGAAGTGAGAGTGGTGTATAGCCTCAAAAGCGGTATTTATTTTTAGTTAGTATTTTATTTGTACTGCTGCAGAAGCTAGGACCTACAACCATGGACCAGCATTCCATTGTGTTAGACACTGCATATTCACAGAACAAAAAGAGAGTTCCTACTCCAAACAGCTTACAATCTAAGTTTAATAAAGGAGAGAACAGATGGATACAGATAGATAGGGGAATACAGGGAAACAATGACATAATACTGGTTTGTGTGATAGGCAGAAGTCTCAACACACCAGCAGCCTGAAAAAAAAATTAAGGCACAGGATAGTTTTGAAGAGATTTAAGGATCTAAAGGAGAAGAAGGTTGTGTACATTTAAAGGAAGCTCCTTGCATGCATGAGCAGGGAGAAAGAAAAAAGAACTCAACTGCAAATGAGAGATGAATGTTAAGGTGGCAATAGGCCAGAAAGGGTTTTGAAAGTGAAGATCAATAGCTTATGTGTGACACAATAGCAAGTCAAGATCAAAGAAAAGGATGGTGCAGCAATCAAGAAGTGAGAGGTTGAGACACTGGTTGAGAATTTTAGCCATGTGGAAGATAAGAAAGGCTGCAACTTAAAGATATTATTTTAAAAGAATGTGCACAACTTAAATGTAGCAAGATGTGAAGATCTAGACTTAGGTCAGAGTCAAAGATGTTGCCCAGACTATAGATGAGAGTAGGAAGATGGTCTTGTTGTCCACAGTCCTTGAGAAAGGAGGCATCAGTGAAAGCTTGGAAGGAGCCTTAGCTTGAACTGACAGCTAGACATCTGTGAGGATGTGGTAGATATATATTTAATTTAGACAGAAGACGACAGGTAGAGAGAGTAGGGAGGTAGATCTGTGCATCATAGTTGAATGTGTGTCTGTGAATGAGATTACCCAGAGATAAGGTCTAGGGGGGAGAAGAGAAGGACAGCACCCTGTGGAAGCCCCACAGAAAGCTAGAGAAGGATTATGGGGGGGGGGAGGAAGTCATCTAAAGCACTTGCTGAAGGGAATTGTTTGATAAGTAGATGAGATCCAGGAAAAGGCAGCAGCGCAGAATTAAAGGGAGGACAAGGTTTTAAAACAAGCATGGCTAATGGTGCTGACAAGGCAAGGAGCATGAGGATAGAGCATTGGTTCTGAGATCTGGCTAGGAAGATATCACTAGAGATTTTAGCCAGGGAAGTTCCAGTAGAGTGCAAGAAACGGAGGCAGAAGTGGGGAGGGTTTGGGATGGAATTGGAGGAGCCAATTTGTGTATCTGCCATCAGCAGATTTGAACCTGAGACCTCTGGAGCTTAATGTAGGAGCTTTTACAGCTTGAGCTCTAAAGCCAGTTGGCTCACATCTTAGGCTGTAGAGCTCACCTGTTCTTATCTCTCACTATCAGTGGTCTAAATGCCACTACATGAGACAGTGAAACACACCCACTAGGTGTGTGGGTTACATTTGCTCAATGAACTTGGAGGTGAAAGGGGGAATGACCATAGTTGGAGAGGCAAGAAGAGTGAGGATTTTTTAAAGATGAGAGTAAGAGATAAAGGAGAAGAGTGCTAATTGCTAGACAGCTATTGGAGACTGGTATCAAGGAAGGAGGTACAAGAATTTACAAGATACACTAATGTACACTTTGTACATTACAAAGTTTTACAGTGTTTGAATACAACTATTACATGTTGAACATGATTATTCCTGGTCTGATCAGCAATCTGTCAAAATCTTGTCATAATTGTGTTTAAAGGCACAGAAAGCAGCACAAACAGAACCATAATCTTGTAAACAAGCTGTGACTCCATGATCTATACGGTAATCTTATTTCTATTGTAGTCAAGCCTATGGGATCCTACCTCCATTGTGCTAGGCACTGTGTAAACACAATCCTACCATGAAGAGCTAACAGCCTATCCAACATGTACAAATGGTGATGATGCAGAAATAGAGCTAATGGCTGGACACTATGAAAGATGTTTTTGTCTGGAAAATGTCTTTTTTGGGTCTATATTATTTTACAATTTTGAATGTTCGTTACTTGAATTGGGAAAAGGGAAACAGGATACCCTGTGGTACCGCCGATGCTACTAAGCTTTGGAACTGGGAAAGACAATTGGAGGGGATTCTGCAGAGCACTCTGCACAGCACTGGAGATGAGGGGCAAAGCAGAGAGCAGGTAACTCTTGTAGTGATCAGAAGCTCTGCATGTTTCCCCGCTTCCATGAGTCAACTCCCATTAGCCCTAGAGATTCTTGATTCCTGCTCCCACTCTCAGGCTGGACTCTCTACAGACCTTCTAAAGTTCACCACATGTGTGGCAAACACAAGTCAGCAGGAGGAGTGGACCAGAAGTGCATTTTAATGATAGACACGACAAGCTGTGCCAATGTTAACATGTCCAGAGAGAGGCAAATATGGGAACATAAGCTAGAATTTGGATATGGAAACTGCAACTGGAGAGGAGTCAGGAAGTTAGTGGGAATATGACTTTGGAAAGCCAAAAGGGCTGTAAATCCTACCAGGGCCAAGGAAAATGTAGCATGGCACTCTTTGGGCCCTCTGAACTGGAGTTATAGTGGGGGACCTGGGAAATTTAGGATCCTCACAGGGCTCCAGGAGTCCTCCAGGCATGGGGAAAGCTGGAGTCTAGCTTTAAAACTATGTGACTCCGCAAGTGTTTGTGGTAGCTATCTTGCAGCTGCTGTCTATTCAGGGTTGTATCTTGTATAGTTTTCATTGTATGAAATACAGTAGCAGCTATATTCACTATTGATTCTAAAAATATTTCACAATCTATAGTATTTATTTAAGATACAATTTCCAGGACTCTCTGATAGGCTTCAAGTTTATAGAATCATAGAATACTAGGACTGGAAGGGACCTTGAGAGGTCATCAAGTCCAGTCCCCTGCCCTCATGGCAGGACCAAATACTGTCTAGACCATCCCTGATAGACATTTATCTAACCTACTCTTAAATATCTCCAGAGATGGAGATTCTACAACCTCCCTGGGCAATTTATTCCAGTGTCTGACTACCCTGACAGTTAGGAACTTTTTCCTCATGTCCAACCTGAACATCCCTTGCTGCAGTTTAAGCCCATTGCTTCTTGTTCTATCCTCAGAGGCCAAGATGAACAAGTTTTCTCCCTCCTCCTCATGACAGCCTTTTAGATATCTAAAAACTGCTATCATGTCCCCCCTCAATCTTCTCTTTTCTAAACTAAACAAACCCAATTCCTTCAGTCTTCCCTCATAGGTCATGTTCTCTAGACCTTTAATCATTCTCGTTGCTCTTCTCTGGACCCTCTCCAATTTCTCTACATCTTTCTTGAAATGCGGTGCCCAGAACTGGACACAATAGTCCAACTGAGGCCTAACCAGCGCAGAGTAGAGTGGAAGAATGACTTCTCATGTCTTGCTCACAACACACCTGTTAATGCATCCCAGAATCATGTTTGCTTTCTTTGCAACAGCATCACACTGCTGACTCATATTCAACTTGTGGTCCACTATAACCCCTAGATACCTTTCTGCCGTACTCCTTCCCAGACAGTTGCTTCCCATTCTGTATGTATGAAACTGATTGTTCCTTCCTAAGTGGAGCACTTTGCATTTGTCTTTATTGAACTTCATCCTATTTACCTCAGACCATTTCTCCAATTTGTCCAGGTCATTTTGAATTATGACCCTATCCTCCAGATTAGTCGCAACCCCTCCCAGCTTGGTATCATCTGCAAACATAATAAGCATACTTTCTATACCAATATCTAAATCGTTGATGAAGATATTGAACAGAGCCGGTCCCAAAACAGACCCCTGCGGAACCCCACTTGTTATGCCTTTCCAGCAGGATTGTGAACCATTAATAACTACTCTCTGAGTACGGTTATCCAGCCAGTTATGCACCCACCTTATAGTAGCCCCATCTAAGTTGTATTTACCTAGTTTATTGATAAGAATATCATGCGAGACCGTATCAAACGCCTTACTAAAGTCTAGGTATACCACATCCACCGCTTCTCCCTTATCCACAAGACTCGTTATCCTATTAAAGAAAGCTATCAGATTGGTTTGACATGATTTGTTCTTTACAAATCCATGCTGGCTGTTCCCTATCACCTTGCCACATTCCAAGTGTTTACAGATGATTTCCTTAATTACTTGCTCCATTATCTTCCTGGCACAGAAGTTAAACTAACTGGTCTGTAGTTTCCTGGGTTGTTCTTATTTCCTTTTTATAAATTGGCACTATATTTGCCCTTTTCCAGTCTTCTGGAATCTCTCCTGTCTCCCATGATTTTCCAAAGATGATAGAGGAGGTATCTGAGCCTCTAGCTATCAGCTCCTTGAGTATTCTAGGATGCATTTCATCAGGCCCTGGTGACTTGCAGGCATCTAACTTTTCTAGGTGATTTTTGACTTGTTCTTTTTTTATTTTACCTTCTAAAACTACCCCCTTTCCCACTAGCATTCACTATGTTAGGCATTCCTACAGACTTCTCGGTGAAGACCGAAACAAAGAAGTCATTGAGCATCTCTGCCATTTCCAAGTTTCCTGTTACTGTTTCTCCCTCCTCACTGACCAGTGGGCCTACCCTCTCCTTGGTCTTTCTCTTGCTTCTAATGTATTTATAAAAAGTCTTCTTGTTTCCCTTTATTCCCGTAGCTAGTTTGAGCTCATTCTGTGCCTTTGCCTTTCTAATCTTGCCCCTGCATTCCTGTGCTGTTTGCCCAAGACAGCTCATTGCATTCATTTTACTTCTTAAATTACCACATACTATTATCTCAAGTGTACCATCACCAGCTTTGGCTAGTCAAAGCAAAGAAGATACCAGGAAGGCAGAGGGAGAGTTAAAAGAAAATAAATTAAGTATTTTCATGGTTAGGAAAGTGCATTTCAGACCCGTAGGAATGCTATTTAAATATTATTTTTCCAAGTATTCAGACAAGATAGAAGGAAGGTTAGAAGGCTCAAGTGAGAGGAAACTTGATCTTCACTCCCTTACTTACTCAACTCATCTGTGAAACTAATGCAAATATTTATTTCAAACCTCTGCAGCTGAATTCCCAGTGCTATGTATTTTTATATCAGTCAATTTCCCTTTCATCCTTTAGATGGGCACATGCTGCACAATAATGGAAAATAGAAACAGGCTGCACAATGAGATGTTCACCAGACAATGAGATAGTGCTAAGTGGCCTTTTCTTCAGTGATGCTTTCTTTTCCACACGAGACCTATAGAATACCAGCCTCAGAAGTTGCTAACATTTTTCAAAAACCCAGGTTTCCTTGTGACATTTGCTACTAAAAATATCATTTTGACTTAAAACGCTCCCTTATTTTATCATGGCATTTAACAAATGAGAAGCCATTTTGTCCTTCGACTAAAGTTGTAGAGTTTCAGAGGATTAGCTGTGTTAGTCTGAAAAAACTTAAACAATGAATAGTCCTCCAGCATGATACAAGACTATTCATTGTTTTTTAAGTTTTTTGAAGTTGTAGAGACCCATAAAATTATTGCACTGTGATATCCTTGTGTGGTTTATGTCACAGTAGTGTATCTATAAGAGATGATGCCATTGTGTCTTTAAAATAGAAAAGTCTCCATGCTACAGAGAGATATATTTTGCTTTCTTTTTTTTCAACTTCATCTCCCAGGCGCTAGAACTTTTCTCTCATTCTCCATACCTGTTGGCAACTGAGACTCAATGTGGTAACTCTCTCTGCCTTTTCCCTATTTTCCTGGATGTGAGTTACAGTCTTACCTATCATGGGAAAATAGGACTGGGATACAGATAATAATGTCTCTCACATGGATATGTTTGTCTGCCCGGCCCTCCTCATTCTGCCTGACAAACATAAATCAGGAAGCCTGGTAACTGGCCATTGTGATAAGTGTTTGTGTTCCAGGCAAACCAGATGGATGGACAGTCAGGTATATAAACAGCCCTTTAGAATCTTTCTAAGTAATAAAATGTGTAAAAAACACACAATAGTCAGACACTATCTGCCAGATGATACAGCAAAAATAGAAATTCTCTTAAAAATGAAAAAATATTCAGTATTATATAGTTTTTCATCACACATTCTACATGAAATCTCTTCATATAAAGATAAGCACACTCCCATCCTCAAACAAAAACACTATTGCTATTACCCTTTGTTTTAACGACTAGCATGTTAAAATTGTAAATAATAAACCAGGATCACAGCAGCTTGTACAGTATAAGCATCCAACTTCCCAACTGGCATCACCCATTTTCCCTAATCGATCAAAAGGGTATGTAACCCAACTGTTTGTCGATCTCCTCCTACTCCCATGATGTCCAACCAGTTCTGAAGCAATAGCCACTATAGCCACAAGCTATAGTGAACTAGCCACACTCAACTGACCAGTCACATTCAAATGGCCAAATAGCCACATGTGGCTAGTGGATAGCATGTTGGACATCACGGTACTAGCCTAACATTCAAGCAGACTTGATTCCAGCCTTACGAAATTAGGGGAGAATAATTCATCAGGCACAACTGTATCAATGCATCAGGCACTATAACATCAAACTTTTCGTAGTCTTACATGAGCCTAAGCTGTACTATTGAAATCTGAGCGCTATACCATTTCTTTCAATGAGCACAGGGATCAGATCTTAAGTGCACATTAAATCAATCATGTCAGCATACTGGGCAGTCCCAGCTAACAGTTTAGTGTCTCAGAAATATTCAAAAAGTTAAGAATCCTACTAGTTGTAATTTATCTAAAAGTTAAAAGGTACATTTATATTTTGACACACTGCCCTCTATGCTTTATGTATATTGCATATAACAAGCTATGCTAAAAGAACATGATTAAGGTTGCAAAATTAAGCATTGAAAAGTTAAAAAGGGTATGTGCAAACCTTTATTCTGCCCTCTTTTTCCATATGTGTTATGATATAAGATTTAATTACCGGTACATTAACACATTTTATTCTGGCTTTAATTATGGCACATCCTGAGAGAGAGAGAGAGAGAGAGAGTGTGTGTGTGTGTGTGTGTGTGTGTGTAGCTTCACAGATATTTGATGGCAGCAGAAAAACGGTGAGACTCGGGAACCAACAGTTCAATTTCTGAAGGAGAGCGTAATATAACAGGCACTAACCCTGCTGACCTGTCCCCTCCAACCTGTCACTGTTCTCTCTCTTCCTCACACCTGGCTTTTCATCCTAGCCCCATTTGCCTTGCCTAACCAATCCTAGTCTTCAAGCCTCACGCTTTTCATCCCAGTTCCAGTCTTTTTGCTCCGCTAGAATAAGTCTCCTTTCTGGCCTCCCTGTCCAAATCCTAGTATTTCCCCTTCCAAGGATCTCCCATCTCACAGTCCCAGTCCTAACCTCTTGGTCCAGCCAGTGCTAGTTTTCCCTTCCTATCTTCTTATGCAATCTTTCTCTTTCCCAACCCACCCCAGCTTCCTGTCATCCCCCATCTACCATTATTTCCTGTTCTCCACTGGCATCCGGTCCCAACTACCGCCACCTCTTCAGCCATTTTCAGTCTCCCCACTCTGATTCCTTGTTCCTGTCTCTTTGACCTTCCAACCTCTGTTTACCCTTTTTCTCTAGTCCTCCCTGAATCAAGTCTGGCACTGTCCTCTGTGCTGCTGCAGAAGTGCGAGTAAGAACTCAAGTGAGACAGACCCCCTGCCTTTAGTTCCAGTGTCTGGCTCCCTTGGGAATGGACCAGAGTCACTCTGGAAGATGGTGTATACACAGTCCTGTCAGTACTAGGACGGAGCAGGCTCAATGCACACAAAATATTGTTGGCCAAATTTGGCCAGATTTACCCGAAGAGGCTTTACTGAGCAAAACCTAATATAGATATATAATTTGATTATTAAAATAGAGTAACATACATTTTTTTCCTCTTTCTTGCCATGGCGAGAAGCAGACTCTTGTGATGTTGTCATTTTCAGTTCTGTTTTGGAACTGGGAACATTTGAGGAACTCTGGCCATGAAGAATTCACCATCCCCAAAACTGGTTCACAACCTTCCTTTGCTGCCTCACAAAATGATCTACAGGGCAGGAGTCCTCGACTGGAGGAAAGAAAGAAAGAAGAAACCAAGAAATAGTTGATTTGCTTGTGAAATTATTTCCACTTTTTTTTTTTAAATCAACATATTTGATTAATTGCATCTTCAACAAACTATGCAGAGTAATATGAAAGTAGATAAAATGATCTGGAGCTAAGTTTTCATTTTTCACTGATGGTCCCATCTACTCTGAATATCCTACAAACCACACTAGCAGTGAAGATCAAGCTTGATTCAAACTTGGTTGAAAAAACAGTGTAACATGTTTAAAGAAATTGTATTTGTCTATTTCATTTGCTCACTTTGACATATATGTATGTATATATACACTGCCCCCCATTCATACACATCTACAAATATGCATATCAGAACAAGAGAAAAAGTACAACTCATAAATGTGAAACACCAGCAATAATTTTCTAATTAGATTTTTGTATTTATTTATTATTTCAATATATTAATGCATTTATGAATGAGCTGGAAAAAAGTGATCAGTGAGATAGCAAAATATGTAGATGACACAAAATTAGTGAAGTTAGTCAAGACCTGAAAAAACTGTGAAGGACATCAGAGGCCCCTCACCAAAGGCAAAATGAAATTCAGTGCTGACAAATACAAAATAATACCTATAGGCAGAAAAAATATGAAGAATTCATATACCTTATTGGATTCTAAATTACCATTAGTAGTACATTGCGGCCAGACCAGTGAAACACTGCTCATTGTGCAACAGTGGTCAAATAAACAAGCCAAATGTATGAGAAATGGGATGGAGAATGCTACTGAAAATATAACACAATTGTTTAAACCAACTGTATACGCTCATATGGAATATTTTGTCCTACATAAAAAAAATCAGCAACAATAAATTAGGCTTAGAAACATGTGATGAGAAAAATTCTGATATGATAAAACAATTGAAAAAAACTGGGCCTATTTATTTTACAGCAGATACAGACAAAAAGGGAAAAGACTATAAACCAATAGTTCCCAAACTTTTCGGCATCATGCCCCCTTTTTGATTTTTGATAAACCCTCACCCCCCCCCCCAAAAAAAACAGCAACAAAACTTGAGGGGGGAAAAAGGAACTGAGGAGCAGAGAGGAGCATTGCCCTTTTGAGAGCAGAGCAGGCATTGCCCTTTTAAAGCGGCCATTTTGAAGTCTGCCCCAGTGGCTGAGCAGGAGGACAGACCGAGCTCTTTCTTGGGTGGGGATTGACCCGGGGGGGGCTGGGTTGCCTCACGCCCCTCCCCCCCTGGAATTTCTTCACGTCCCCCCCAGTTTGGGAACCCATGCTATAAACAAATTTGTAAATGATATAGAGAAGGTAAATCAGGAATTCTATTACAATACATGAATGAACAAGGAGATTCAATTAAATTAAAATGTTAAATTTAAAACTCATGCAAGAAATATTTTTTCATACAACATAATTAGCTTGTGGAACTCACTACAAGATACCATTGAGCGTATTAGTTTAATAGGATTCGGAAAAGGATAATTTCTCTGGATTAAAAGAATATCCAAAATTATTATGGTAAGGATTAAACAAAGTTAAGAGTATTGAAGGAATGTCACCTCTTTTTCTTGAAGAAATAAACCAGCTTCTAACTATTGAGGATTAAAAAGAAACTTTTCCTGTAGGCATCTTATTCCATAACTCATTTCTTCAAGGTTTCCTCCATCTTCCTCTGAAGCCACTAGTACTGGCCAATATCCCCCCAAAGTATGAAGTTCATGTGTCTATAATTTTAGTACCATAAGATGTCAGAAAATAAAGTTTATGCAAAAGCTAGCATCAATCCAGATCTGAGTTTTGTTAATCCTCAGCCCCTAAGGAGGGAGTAATTTTTACACCAGAAATTCCAAATTTGTGGGAACAAGGTGTGGAAACCATTTCATATTTAGCTAGAAGCCATTTGTATCACAGAAGCCATTTAAGTTGCCTGCTTCTGCATGTATGCTAGAAAGTGAACTGACCTTCACCCATGTGAGAAAAGCCAGGAGGATGAGCTGTTGGAATGAGTTAATGAACTATTTTGAGCTGAAGCTCCTACTCCCTAATACCTGTTTCTTTCTTTGCTGATAGTAGTTTCTCTTTGAAGTTTGCTTTGATTTCTTGCCCTGACATCAGACTTGTTTGGTTAAGGATATAAAATACTAGGATTGATTGTGTTGAACAGCCTGACTGGGCCCGGTTCTGCTGGGGTCACGTTTGGCTCACTTTATGCCTTATTGATCAATAAAGCTGTTTGTTAGCTGCCTAAACACATAGAAGTCTTTTGCTTTGACAAAGGAAACAGTTCTTTGATAGGATAATTTTCCAGCTTTTGTTCAAAGCCATTCAAGAGTTTGGAATATTAGAGTAAATTTTGGGGAGATGGCTTAGTAGGATATATATGAATGATTTGGGATGACCAGCATTACTCTTGCATGTCAGTCATGAGTGAGCTATCAGCATATCCTAAACTTACGCTATTAAAATTCTTATACCTCACCACAGCAACCATGCTAGTATAAATAAATCAACACCCCCTCTGGCTGTAAAGTTATCTCCAACTACATCTATATTGCAGCCTTCTTATGCAAAGGCTTATGCAAATGAAGCGCAGAGTAGAATATCGCCGCGCTTCATTTGCATAATTAATTAGCAGCAATTTTTGCTCAAGAGGCTTTTGCGCAAAAAGGAGCTGTGTAGATGGCTCCTTTTTGCACAAAACCCCCCTCTTCCACAAAAGCTGTTCTTCCTCATTTTTTCAGGAAGAAGGGTTCTTGCGCAAGAGGGGGGTTTTGTGCAAAAAGGAGCCGTCTACACAGCTCCTTTTTGCGCAAAAGCCTCTTGCGCAAAAACGGCTGCTAATTAATTATGCACGCTTCATTTGCATAAGCTTTTGGAGAAGAAGGCTGCAGTATAGATGTAGCCTTCAAGGGATAAGTCCTGTCTTTTCTCACGCAGAGCTGCAAAGGGTCGCTGGAAGCAGAGGAAGTACAATTTATCAGTGCAAGGCTGGGTGCCTGATCTGGGAACCACCAGATGGCTTCATTAGAGTCCGTTTGCATGGCAGAGTGCAGGATGCGAGGAAGGAAAGGGACAGGCCAGAGGATTTGCTACCATGCAAGTTCTTCACCTCACAGAAGGTATATGTAAGGAGCACGGAGGCTAATTTAGCATAGCCCCGATAGAGGGGCTCTGTAAATTCTCTTGGCACGTGAGAGGCTTTTTACCTCTTGCTCATCTGCTCACAACCCAGTCTGGCTCCTCAGAATGAGTACTATAATAAGGGTTCAGCCCTAAGTGACTACAATTTGTGGAAGTAGATAGGCCAAGATTTTCACGTCCATATTTAGGCTCGTAAATAAGTTGCCTGATTTTCAGAAGTGCTGAGCACTTAGTGGCTCCTGCTGACTTCATGGTTTCCCTAGTTGAGTATAAAAGTGGATTAATTTGTCAATAATAAAAGTGACATTATGCTGAGAACCAAAAACTAAGTAGATGTCAGATTGTCAGTGGTGAAAGGGAGAAAGATGAAGGAGCTCACATGTTTATGAGCCTGAGCCTTCTATTTTATAAATATAAAACTTATAGATGATCAAAATCCCAAGAGTCTGAGGAGATTTCCGTTTCCCTACTTTGACTTGAGTCAACTAGTATTTCTGAAATCAGTCTAATGGCATTTTTCTGCTTAAACACGGATGAAGTGAATGTACAGCCAGTGTCCTTATCATGTTTACTGAGCATCCTGACTGGCGCTGGAGCTGGAACTGGTGTTTACATATACACTGTCTTTAGAGATATGTTCGGAAAGTCATGCTAAGAACTTTCACACAATGCTAAATGCATTTTACACACTGAAGTGTGGGAATTATTATCTCTGAGATAAAGACTTGTATCTCTAAACTTGTCTCCTGTGGCTCCCTGAGTGATTATTTCCAAGCAACAAATAAACTGTCAACTACAAATAAACACATTTTAAATAGTACCTTTCACCAGGACTTTATGTCATGCTGAAGGCAGATAGTTTCAATATTATATAAAAGGTCTGGCTGCGTGCAGAAGAAAAACAAGTGGCTTCTAGATTCTCCTGTTGACAGTAAAAGCTGCTGGTTATTAATATTCTCGTGATGTTTCCAGCATGCTGTTCTAGTAATTGAAGACTATCTGAACCAGTAAAACCCACTTCAGATAAAGTCACTCAAAAATCACGTTTCCTGTTTTTCATGGAGCCTATTTTTGAAGGGAGGAAGAGTGAAAATACTAGAGGGTACATTTGTGTATGGGGTCTTTCAGTCAATGTTTATCTGCAAAACAGGGCAAATACAGTCCCTATCTCACTCCTGGGAATATGGGAAGACAAATAGTTAACAATTCCTTCCAGGCACTTTTTCTGCCCAAAGAGCATATATGGGTAATACAAATACCTTAATAATAATTTAGAAATTACTAGGCTTTTAAAAGACAATTTCATATGATTAAACCAACCAACAAAAAGCACATGCTTATGGAAGGCTATATATGCATGATCATATCTGTGCAAAGTTACTCATGAGTAGTCTCATTCACTTCGGCAAGAATGCTTGCATAACTAAGGGTTGAGTAATCAATCCTACAATTTATGTATATGTGTATAGGAAATTCTAGAAGAAATAGTTTCAAAGATGTTTAAAAATGGTGGTGAAGTTGTATGGGGCTATGCCATTCCAATAGTTCAGCAATAAATGAGATGTCATAAGTAAAACAGAATTAGATATTAATTTACTGAATTTATCCACTTAATCTATAAAGGCTAATCTTTTAAAGTCCTAACTGTTCTTTCAAATTTAAAAAAATGTGTAAATTACAATCCAAAACAACATTTGAATGCAAAGATACAAAGGGCATAATTAATGAGATAATTGATTAATTCATTAACTATGAGTCTCTCTCATTAGTCTGATAGAGTCCATCTGTTGGACTCAAGGAACAACTAAAAGTCCATCTATTCTTTTAACCTTTGACTGCAGGGGTAATGACAGGGTTATTTGTTATATTTAACAATTCTGTGGTTTGGGTCTGTTTATTTTTTGTTACATAATTAGTTAAATAGTTTTATTTTTTAAAGATTTGTACAAACACACCATGACAATTGAGAGGGACACATTTTTTTTAAAATTAAGCATTTTGAGACTCTCATATGAAAGACATGACTGAAATGCAGAGTGTCCATAATTGATCTAAATCTACAGTCCCCCAAATAATTTACAAATTGCTATGTGGTAGCACTTTGGCAGTTCTGCCATTTATTTCTTCTAACGATGCAGCTACACTACCAAGCCTGTCATGTTGACTTTAAGGGCTGCTGAAGTCAATATTGGTTACCCCAGATTTCATGAGGTATAACGCTATTCCTGAGCTTGCATGGCTGAGTTTACAGTAGTGTAGACACAGTGTTGGCGAAAGTCGAGGCTATTGACCTCCAGAAGGCATCCTACAGTTCCCCACTCTCACCGCTCTGGCAAAAACTTACATCTCTGCTTCCCCGCAGTGAATAGAAAAAGCCCCAGAAAGTTAGAATAACATTTCCTGTGTGGCTAGCATCGCAAGCACATCTCAGAGCGAGCCGCACACCACAGAACAAGTGGACATCACTTTGATCAAATCAAATGCTGCGAAGACTTTGAATATTTCTGTTCCCATGGGGTCCAGTTCCAGGGGTACAGAAGAGTACCAGCATGGAGTGCCCGGGAGATCTTGGACCTCATCAAGGCATGCGGAGAGGAACCCATTCTCTCCAAGCTCCAAACCAGCGAGCGGAATGTGTACTTTTACATAAAGATCGCAAGCTGCCTGGGAGCTAAAGTCTATTCTAGGGATGCTCAGCAGTGCCAAGTAAAAATCAAGCAGCTGAGGCCAACGGCGTCATTTTGGGATGTCGGGGATGGGGCCAGCATCCATGTATAATGGGACGCTGCTTGCTTTTCTTCCAATTCCCCTATCAGAGAGTGAGAGGAAAGTACACAGCTTCTGAGCATGCCTCCCACTCCTGGCTGGTGAAGGGAAGAAGCAGAGGAGTAATTCACAAAATCCATGTACTTTCTCCTTGCTCCCTGATAGTCAGGAGAACTGGAAGAAAAGGAAGCAGTACACATGGCTGCTGCCCATCCTGCCCCCCCTCTGGAAATGGCACCTTGGCTGAGGCAGTCCTACCACAAAGCGAAGGTGGTGAATGGACAGTCTGGCACATCACAGATGCTTCGTCTACGAGCAACTGGATGCCATTCTGGGGGTGGAGGCTGACCAACTTCCCAAGTCTGACCATGGAGGACACCCAAGACATTCCTGGCATCAGTGAGGAGGACAGTGTGGTGACAGAGGAAGCAGAGAATGGCCAGCCGATGACTGACAAGCCCCAAAATCCATTCATGCCACTGGAGCCAGCCCCCTCCTCCCAGGAGGTCTCCCAGTTGAGCACTAATCCTGGGGTGGGCACTTCTGGGGTGTGTCTAGACTACATGGCTCCGTCGACGGAGCCATGTAAAGTAGTTTACTCGACATAGTCAATGAAGCGGGGATTTAAATAATCCCCGCTTCATTAAAATAAACATGGCCGCCGCGCTGTGCCAACAATCAGCTGATCCGGCATAGCGTGGCAGTCTAGACGTGGTGCAGTTGACAAGGGAAGCCTTTGTCGACCGCTCCTGTAAGCCTCGTTTCAGGAGGCTCCCCTTGTCGACCGCGCCGCGTCTAGACAGCTGATCCGGCACAGCGCAGCAGATGGTCAGCACAGCACGGCGGCCATGTTTATTTTAATGAAGCAGGGATTATTTAAATCCCCGCTTCATTGACTATGTCAAGTAAACTACTTTACATGGCTCCGTCAACGGAGCCATGTAGTCTAGACACACCCCTGATGAGTTCACAATTTTTTTCTTAGGACAAGAGTGTTAAGGCAATTGGGAGTGATGTGTAGTGCACTCTGTGCCTACACAGTGCTGGGGGCCCAGAACAGGTTATTAATGTGCCTGCAGATGGAGCAAGAGACTTACCTTCACAACTCCAAGCTCTCAGATAGGAACTCTTTGATCCCTCTCACAAGGTTTTTGGGAGGCCAGCCTTATTCTGCCCTTCCCACGCCAAAATAACAGTAAACAGTCTGGCATCATTGAACCACAAAGCATTGCAGCATAATGCCCAGGTTTATGGTGTCAGATTCTGTCAGCATCTGTACCCAATCACTCTGTGATTTGGAGAAAATGGAGATCTCTCATGGCAACCTGGATGAAGGAGGAGGGGAAGCTATTAGCACTCTCCTAGGAGGCCACATGTGCTGGACACACACACTCTCCTACACGCTGGAAAAGCAGCACTGTACTGAAAAGCCGCATGTGCCAGACCCAGCATCAGCCGGACACAGAGGGAAACCATCCTGTCCCATCCTCCTGCCTCCCGCCTGCAGGCTTCTACCCTGGCTAGCTCTTTACCATGCCTGCCTCCCTCCAAATGCATATGTCCAGATGTTCCCCAGAGTACTCTGTACACCTGCTGTAGAGTGCCTGCTTTAAAGCAAACATTTGGCCTTGCACAGAACACATCTCCAATGTCTTTATAGAGACCTTCCGTGTAGGCTAACTGATGAGGGAGGTAGGCGTAACATAATTATCTGCTGTGATGTGTGCCAGCTAGCTACATATTCCCCATCCTCTGGCATCTGCCAGCCTGTCTCAGATCCACGGGTTAAAAATGCACAAGGGAGGAGATAGAGTGCATGAACTCCCTTCTGGAGGACATGTGGGCAGAATGCCAGGACCAGATTGCTGATACCTGGAGAGGAGAACCACCAAGGAGCAGCAGGCAAGGCAGCAGGAGACCCTCTTTGCCTCCCTGACAGTGGTGATGGAGTGTCTAGCTGCATGTCTGGAGAGGGACTCCTCCCAGAACCCCACCCGCCCCAATGACAACACCAGTCCCTCCTTCCTCAGCCCCGTTACTTCTACTCCCTGAGTCACCAGGGTCTTCTGGGGTCTGAGGCTATGTGAGGGGCAGGGGACTCAAGCACAGCCTTACTCTCCAGGACCTTGGAAGGCAAAAGGCTGTACACTTGCATTTCTGAACCCCTTCCCCACTTCAGGTTCCCACTTCTTTCATTTCCCAGATGTTTTCACCAAATAAAAACTCCTGTTCTTTGAACAACAGTCTCTTTATTGCTTGAGCTGCAGGGGTGGAATGGAGGATTAAAAGCAAACACAGGGAATGCAGGGTCATCTTCCCAACAGCAACATGCATGTTTCTCAAAACTGGCCATTCATAAAACTGTTCTTCAAGGCTTCTCTGATTTGTGCTTCTCCACGCTGTGCTCTCTTTATTGCCTTGATGTCCAGGTGCTCAAACGCTCTGCCTAGGTGCTCTGCCTCAGCACCATACCCTGCCAGATACATTTCCTCTTGGCTATCACAAAGATTATGGAGCACACAACAGGCTGCCACCACAAAGGGAATGTTGCATTTTCTGATGTCCAACCAAGTCAAGAGACTACTAAACCTTCACTTTAAACATCCAAAAGTTCTTTCAACCAACATTCAGCACTTGATTAGCCTGTAGTTGATCTCCTCCTTGCTGGGGTCCGGGCTGCCCAGCTTCATATGTCACAGGAGCAAGGGGTAGGCTGGGTTGCCAAGGTTCACAATAGGCATTTCTACCCTTTCCAATTCTGATTTTTCTCTCTTGGAAAAAAGTGCCACTCTGCAAGTTCCTAAAGATGTACGCATCATGCATCTTTCCTGACCATCCTACAGTGATGTTGGTAAAATGGCCCTTGTGATCCACCAGCGCCTACAGCCCCATGGAGAAGTACACCTTGTGGTTTATGTACTCCTTGACAAGGTGGTCAGAAGCCAAGATGAGGATGTGTGTTCCATACAGTTAGGGAACCCTATTGTTGCAAAGCCATCTATCATGGTATCCATGCCTCCCAGAGTCACAACCCTCCATAGCAGAAGGGTATAGATCACCTTGGTTACTTTACTTGTATGACAAGAGTCCTCACTGTAGAACTGATATGGCGCCTCATTGGAAAAAGGTATTGCACGATTTTTATGAAAACACTATTATTTTTATGTAGCCGTGTGACTATATTTGACTTGTAAAAACCCTTTAAAAATCAACATAATATATTTAAGCAGTTTTTTAAAAATAATCAAGACTGTTAATGAAACTGACTGGTAATGGCTTTTTGATAGCCATTTTTAAAACAATCTATAAACATTGTGTTTATATTATATTAAATGTATAATAAAATGAGAATAAAACCCAGAACTGGAAAAAAATAAGAATACTATTTATGGCTATAAAACAAAGCATCAAATGGGTTGTTCTAGTTAGGGATGTTAAATTGCGGTTAATTGACTAGTCGATAGGCACTTCCACATTCCTCCTTTGAAATGTACAAGCACCCCCGCTGGGCTCTCCATTTCAAAGGAGGAATGCGGAACTCTATATACAGCCTGGGGCCACCAGGAAGTCCCGCTGACTCCTGGCTGCAAACAGGTGCCTCCTTTAAAATGTACAAAAGTCCCCAGCAGGGGCTTTTGTGCATTTCAAAGCCATGGATCCTGGAGATAGCAGGGGACTCAGAGTCCCCCACTGACCCGGGCTCCATGCTGCACTGCATGCTGCATGGAACCTGGGGTCAGCTGGACACTCCCCAGCAAAACCTGGGATCAGCTGGGGACTCTCCAGCTGACCCTGGGTTCTGGGGAAATGCCACAGAGAGCCTGGGATCAGCTGGCCCTGGGCTCCATGGCACTGCCCCTTTGAAACGCCAAGGCGGCATTTCAAAGGGGCAGCTGCCGCACAGCTGATCCCCGGCATGTCTACTCTGCAGGGAAGCCTCAAAATTAGTCAGAGGCAGGTTTCCCTAATATAGACATGCTATTTCAATTTAGAACCCCAGGAGGTACTGAGGAGGAATAACTTAGAATGGCCCTGGTGGTGGGCTATTTCAAAACAGAAGAACTGAAGCATCTACACACGCCTTATTTTGAAATAGCTATTTCAGAATAGGCATTATTCCTCACAGAATGAGATTTACAGATTTTGGAATAAGCCATCCATTATTTCAAAAGTATTTCAAAATAACGGAATGACTGTGTAGACGCTTGCATTGTTATTTCAAAATAATGGTGCAGTGTAGATGCACCCTTATAGGCAGACAGGGAGCATCTTTGTTTAAGGTCATTTGAGAG
This sequence comes from Rafetus swinhoei, assembly GCA_019425775.1. Lineage (NCBI taxonomy): Eukaryota > Metazoa > Chordata > Testudines > Trionychidae > Rafetus > Rafetus swinhoei. The sequence goes on from CM033449.1 coordinate 49,231,060, forward strand.
TGTAGTGTATTAGTGTTGGCCCCTATCTCTCTGGGTCAGTGGGAACCCACTCCACCTCACTATTCATTGTATGTCACCCACAGTTAGGGAATTAGCCAAGCAACCCACAACCTGTAGATCTGGGCGGCTGGCTGGGCAGAGTGGTAGTCAGGGTCTCTCGCCTGCGATCAGGACAAAGGAGGAAACAGTTACGAATCCAAGAACTCCATCAGGGAGAGGTAGCAAAGAGTATAAGGCTCCGGCCTGTACTCAGGGATGAGCAGCAAGAAGGTTCAGCATCCTAGCTCCAATTGATGTCCAATAATCACAGGCTCCTTGGCCTATAGAGGGGGAGCTTTTGTGAACCACAAGTGTGTGAGGAAACTCAGAAAGAAATTATAACATGGTTATGTATTTAAAGACAGATTGTAGGATTTGATGTCTTAAAATATTTTCTTCCACATAAATAACCTGTCATGTTTTGCAAGTGCTCAAAGTGGAAAAGGGCAAAATTTAAGATAACCCAGGAAGTAAATGCACCATGCCAATACATTACTAAATATCTGCAGTATTCTTGGCTTGAGCAATCTTCTAGATTGCTTTGACCTCTATGGTATTTGGGCTGGCCACATCTGTCTAAAACTGTATGACAAAACAATGCAATCTGCTATTTAAAAATAAAATTTGTCCTTGATGAATGTTAAGTGGTGTATCTTGAATGTTTTACCACATTCTTGGCATGTTGTTCTAAAGTATCATCACTGCATGTCACAAGCACAACGTTCACAGGATCAGAAGTTGTTAAATCCATGGATGGATTTTTGGCTAGTTGAAGTCTACTTCAACAAACACTCACCAATATGCCCCTTAAATATTATACATGGTTACATATTGTTTATTATACAAATTGCATTATTGTAGCCTGTATTGGTTTTCTACAAGTTGGATTGCATCAAATCTTGCCTATCTAGTTTCTTAAGCTGAATGCTCTAAATGGCCACAAGTCCCATGATGGCCTGAAGTTAAGCAATCTTTGACACAGAAGGATGGGTTTTGCTCACATTTACATGAGATATAAACCAATGTGAGTGCAGAATCAGGCTCACTGATTCATCCACAAACCCTTTCACAACCAGTAAAACAGAGTCTCACTCCGTTGCAGTAGACTCTATCCCAGTAGAGAACCAGACCATGGAATAACTGTTGTTCAAGAAGTTTTGCAGCTAACTGGAGCATCAACTTTGGGAATGGTATAAATAGCACACCAACATTCCCAAAACACACTACATTCACTTATCAGAAGTTCTGGATACTCTCAAGGATTCTTGGCCTAAGACTTGAGAATCAGACCCAGACCATTCCTGGTTTTTGACTTTCTTTCCCAAACAACAGGTGTCCTTCCTGACAAACAGCTAATGGCACATTTAGAGAAAGAATTGTCTCTTCCTCCTTCATACATGTAACAGTATAACCAATACTGAAAAAACCTTGATACTTTAGTCCTTGCCAATTACCACATGTCAAACCTCCCATTTCTGAGCAAGCTACAAGCTGAACCTCTAAAAATCCAGGACTCTCTGTGATCTGGCAACATCTGTGGTCCAGTAGGACCACAAATACTATTGGACCAGAAAGACCCGGCTGGCCAGGTTCAGAAGCACAGCACAGGCTGGACTGGCAGTGCAGAGCCCAGCCCCTGGAGGGCCAGCATGGTGGACAGCGCATCCCTGGCCAAGGCTGGTGGCAAGGAGCACAGCCCTAGCCAGGGTTGGAGGTAGCAGGGCCAGTGGACAAAGCACAGCCCCAGCCGGAGCTGGTGCAATGCAGGAGCGCAACCCCAGCTGCGCGCACAGCCTGGACCAGCGCCGTGGGGGTGAGGGTGGGAGCACAGCCCTGACTGGGGCTGGAGGCAGCAGGCCCAGCACCTGTCTAAGGCTGACATAGTTGGGGGATGCAGTCCTGGCCAGACATGCTGATGGAGGTCTGGAGGCAGCAGCAGGGAGCGTAGCCCCACCTGGCCGCAGAGCCTACAGCTGGGTAGGGAGCCTTGACCTCCCCCCGTCCGGCAAACTCCATTGTTCGGGACAACTCCAGTCCTGAGGGTGCCTATATCAGAAAGCTAACTGAAAAGACAACTACAAGTTCATCTAACTGAAACTAACTTTCTAGACCTGGTTCTGTGAGGATTTGGGCCAGGACATGAAAGCAAAAACACCTTAATTTGGACATATTTTTATTTGTTACTGCATTTTGAGCCTTTTGAGTTCACTCTAGTTATATTTTCAAGCTTTTCTCCAAAACAACAAGAGCTAGAAATTTGTCTTTAAACCAGTGAGATTTTCATGACCCCACCTGACTGCAAGAGATGGTGCTTTAAGAAAAACACCAACTATCACAAAACTCACAACCAAATGGTGGGAACTGGCACATAAGTAAACCTAAGCACATGTAAGTATTTACCGGATCTATGCATTAGATTACAAGGTCTTTATGGAAAAGGACTACTATGCCTTTTATTTAGCTATTCAGCAAACCATCCCTATTCAGCAAAGTGCTGAAGTCTTATGAACACAAATGGGTCTTAAGCATATGTTTAAAATTAAACATGTGCTTATATGCTTTGCTCAGTAGGGCTGGACTTAAGTAAATTCTCAAATGCTTTATTGACCAACACTGAACACTTAGGCTTTGCATACATAAGCAGATAATGATCTTAAAATAAAAATAATCTGATTATCTACATAGAACCTGACTTGGACAATGAAGTGAAAATAGTGCAGAGAAAGTGATTCTCTAAAGTTTCTACTTGCCATGATAAGTTTTAAGTAGTATTTCTCACTAATTGCCATATTAAAAAATCCAAAACAAAATCCACTACAGTTGTTGTGATTACTATTTTCTTCTAATTTACAGGAATGACCAAGTCGGCAAACTTATGCATGTCTTGTAAATTAAAACCCCTTGTAAGTAGATTGTATCATCCAATTCAAGATGTCTCTTTCATATTTTAAAAGGGACATTGAAAAGATTTTAATTTACATTTGATTATTATCTGCTTCGGGTGAGTTATGGCCAAGGGTTATTGTTGTTTGTTTTTGAAGCTTAGTACTCCAGCACAGGACATTTTAAAATATTTTTAATACTTACAAATAGAAAGCAGAGAATTTTTGTTTGCTTTCACAACAGACAGAACAGATGAAACCAAGAACTAGAAAAATGGGAACAAAAAGTACATTTCTCACAATTATAATAGAGCAACTCTACAAATTCTGCTAAATTGATAAGAGATCTATACAAGATGACTAAAAATTAAAACAACCATTCTTTTTATTGAGACTGAATTATCTAAATTTCGTAGCACCACAAACACACATCATTTGGATCCCCTTCTGCTTGCTTTCCAAGAGTTTTTAAATGACCACAGTTGTTTCTACAATGCAGATTATTTCATAAATCCTAGTACTTAAATTAAAGGCTTGTCCACATGGAGATTTAGTGCATGATGAGCCAGGGTATAAATCTACAGCACACCAATCTGCTGCACACTAAGTCTCATGTGGACCATGTTACCACATACTAAAAGTTTCACAGTGCAGTGGTATGGAACATTTATAATACAGTACCAGGTGCCACAGAGAGACTTAGCATGCAGCATGTTAATATACTGTAAATTAATGTCCTAGTTTGCCAAGCACTAAGTCCCCCACGTGGACAAGCTCTTTGAGAGGTTGACATGACAAAATGCTTGTAGAGGAACAAGATGCATGAGCTATTATCTTTTGTTGGACCAACTTCAATTGGTGAGTGAAAGAAGCTTTTAAGTTTACACAGAGTTCTTCTTCAGGAAAGGTGCAGAATGTCACAGCTAAATACAAGGTGGAACCTGATGACAGCCATCCAACACAACACAACTATTATCTGTGGTTTGTAACTTATCCTTTAAATCGGCTTCTGACTGGAAGATAGCTAACGTGACACCAATATTTAAAAAGGGCTCTAGAGGCGATCCTGGCAGTTACAGACCGGTAAGTCTAACTTCAGTACTGGGCAAATTAGTCGAAACAATAGTAAAGAATAAAATTGTGAGGCACGTAGAAGAATGTAATTTGTTGGACAAAAGTCAACAAGGTTTCTGTAAAGGGAAATCATGTCTTACTAATGTATTAGAGTTCTTTGAAGGGGTTAACAAACATGCAGACAAGGGGGATCCAGTAGATATAGTACACTTAAATTTTCAGAAAGCCTTTGACAAGGTCCCTCACCAAAGGCTCTTGTGTAAATTACATTGCCGTGGGATAAGAGGGAAGGTCCTTTCATGGATTGAGAACTGGTTAAAAGACAGGAAACAAAGGGTAGGAATAAATGGTAAATTTTCAGAATGGAGAGGGGTAACTAGTGGTGTCCCCCAAGGGTCAGTCCTGGGTCCAATCCTTTTCAACTTATTCATAAATGATCTGGAGAAAGGGGTAAGCAGTGAGGTGGTAAAGTTTGCGGATGATACTAAACTGTTTAGGATAGTCAAGACAGAAGCAGACTGTGAGGGACTCCAAAAAGATCTCACCAAACTGAGTGATTGGGCAACAAAATGGCAAATGAAATTTAATGTGGAAAAGTGTAAAGTAATGCACATCGGGAAAAATAACCCCAACTATATGTACAGTATGATGGGGGCTAATTTGGCTATGACAAATCAGGAAAGAGATCTTGGAGTTATCGTGGATAGTTCCCTGAAAACTTCCACACAGTGTGCAGCGGCGATCAAAAAGGCAAATAGGATGCTAGGAATTATTAAGAAAGGGATAGAAAATAAGACACAGAATATCTTACTGCCCCTGTATAAAACTATGGTACGCCCACATCTTGAATACTGTGTACAGATGTGGTCTCCTCACCTCAAAAGATATTTTGGCCTTGGAAAGGGTTCAGAAAAGGGCAACTAAAATGATTAGGGGTTTGGAACGGGTCCCATATGAAGAGAGGTTAAAACGACTGGGACTTTTCAGTTTAGAAAAGAGGAGACTGAGGGGGATATGATAGAGGTATATAAAATCATGAGCGGTGTGGATAGGGCGAATAAAGAAAAGTTATTTATTAGTTCCCATAATAGAAGAACTAGAGGACACCAAATGAAGTTAATGGGTAGCAGGTTTAAAACTAATAAAAGAAAGTTCTTCTTCACACAGCGTGTAGTCAACCTGTGGAACTCCTTGCCAGAGGAGGCTGTGAAGGCTAGGACTATAACAGAGTTTAAAGAGAAGCTAGATAATTTCATGGAGGTTAGATCCATAAAAGGCTATTAGCCAGGGGATAGAAATGGTATCCCTGGCCTCTGTTTGTCAGAGGCTGGAGAAGGATGGCAGGAGACAAATTGCTTGATCATTGTTTTCGGTCCACCCTCTCTGGGGCACCTGGTGCTGGCCACTGTCGGCAGACAGGCTACTGGGCTAGATGGACCTTTGGTCTGACCCAGTACGGCCGCTCTTATGTTCTAACAACAAGAAGCTGCATCCACTACAACCCACAGAACAACCCTCTGGAAGAAAAACACAGCACCAAGATCCACCACATGGACTGTATACAGATCTGAACTAGCTATACTCTTCAAAAAACTGAACTTCTTCCTCAACACAGAACCTGAGACCATACTAACACGTGAAGAACAAAAAGAATTCTTCTTCCAACTCTGGCTCAAAGAATTATTTCACAGTGACGACATCACTCACAAACACCATGTCCCCGCAGAGAGTTATGAAAAACAAATAAACTGACTGAACACTCCCTTTTTGTTATTGCCAGCTGAATTAGAAAGAGGCAGCAAACAAGTAGGGAGGAGTTTCTGTGTGATGTTATGCTGCACTCTGTGGCAGAAAAAGCAAGAACTGAAGGACTGGCATGACAGCAAGGACAAGGACTGAAAGAAGAATGCAGTATGCCAAAAGAAAGTCACAAAGCGGCTCAAACTTTAGAGAGCACCATGTGGACACATTTCATGCACTTGGAGGACTTCAAAATGAGCAGTACCGCTCTTGCTGTCCCCTGCAGCCATACCTGAAAAACTCTTCTCATGCTCTCTTCCCTGCATAACCACCAACACGTTCTTATCAACATCCTGGCTGCATTCTGCACCTGCCCCATCACAGTCCAGTTCTGCTTGACTCCCACTACCCACTGCACTCAATGCCGGTCCTCCTGCAATGTCTCTCTGCTGAAGTTCAGTATCCACTGCACTCTACTCCAAAGAGTAAGGTTGCATATGATACCCAGACATACACAAATCTTCAACTGTCCTGGGATCCCACTTCCTTTCCTTCCCCTGCTTCCCACAGTGCTGTGATGTGTGTGTGCATGTGTCCTAACGTAGTTTAATAAAAGAGTTGAGTTGAAAGCAATTTTTATTCTATTAACTGAAAGCAAACATAGCAGAACCCTAAAAGCAAGAAGCAATTTTATTAATCCATCACAAAGCATCCTCCATGCTAATTTCAACTTTACAAGTATGGAATCCCCAAGCACAGCAGCAAACATTAGTGGCTTTCAGCCTTGAATTACTGCCTCAAGGCGTCCCTGATCCTTATGGACCCATAATGCACCCCTGTAACAGCCCTGGTCTCTGAGTCTACGTCTAGACTGCAGAGCTTTTCCGGGAAACCAGAGGTCTCCCAGAAAAGCTCTGCCATGTCCAAGGAATGCTCAAATTTGAAAGATAACCAGACGATCTGTTAGCCTGACACTCACTTAAAAGGTTGATTTGTAAAAAGCAACCAAAAATTACCTTTAAGGAGGATTAGGAGTTGGATTTGGGTAACTCATTTAGGTTTGGCAAACCACCATTTTTTATTTTTTTTTTTTTTGACAGGCCACCATTTCTTCTCTGTTACTCAACAATCAGTCAGCCCCATCTCTGTTTAAACACATGCCATGAGCAGAAGATACCTGCTAAGATTTCATTTTTTAAGCAGAATCTAATGTAGTCCTGTATGATTTATGTTATCATAACGTACATTCTGCCTTCCCAGCCTAACAGGCACATGCAGCACATTCCTTCAAATATAAATCAATAACCCCTTTGCACTATACTGACAGTAGGAATGGGAAAAACTGTTGCTATGGAAAAGTTGCACATTTTTGGTCTCGACTTAAATGTGACAATAACTTGAAAATACTACCTGTTTTTAAAAGTTTATATTTTAATTGTCAAGACATAATTGTTATACTGTAAGTAGATTAACTACTTCCCTGTCAGCCCAGGCCTCATCTATCTGAAAGGTTTAGTTTTCACACAGCTGATGCACATTTACTGGTGAGCAATATGTAAGCTTATAATAGAGTACACATGGGGTAACTGTAGTCCTTTTTAGTTTTCATCACAGTGTACGTGTAAGAAGGTCTTGGTACATACTAAGTGCATGACATTCTAGAAGGCTATCCTATGGTCCTTTGCTTTCTTGTTGAGCAGTCTGCATACTGCAGTTTTTCTTGTTGTGCATTGAGAGATTCATAGCACAAGTCAGGCGGAAGCCAGTAGAAGTCTGGAAAACCTGTTTGTGGGCTTAGGAAGCCAATGTCATTATTGGGAAAGGGTCATTCTGAAGAACTGGAGTGATAAGCCTATGGTGGAAGAATTTCAGAATGACAAAGACAACCTCTCTTTTTTTTTTTTTTTTTTTTTAAACACATCTGTGCTGACCTAGCTCTGGAGCTGTAAGGACAGTGTATGAACATGAGGTGTTCTCTACTTGAGGACAAATGCATTGGAAGCTGGCCACCCTGGAATGTTAGAGGTTCAGAGCCCAACTATCTGATATCAATTGTTGAGGCTATCATCATGTAAGTTTGTGATGCCATATGTAAGGTACAGATGCTCCGGGTTCTAAACCTAATGTTCAGGATATCATGCTTTGTAAGGATGAGGTTCCTAAAGCGTATTGGGGCAATTGATAGGATCCATCCGTCTATTGCTTGCCACCAACAGCAGGATTCAGAGTTTACAAACTGAAAGGAGTCGAAGGCCACCTGGGCAGAAGGCAGGAACTGTTGAATTAAGTCAGTGGGCTCAAGAATTGCAGAATGACAGTGGAGCATGCATTTAGCAGTCCATGAGCCTCAGGCCTCAAAATATGCAGCTATATCTCCCTATGTTATCCCAGGGAGGATGTTGGAAAATGGATTGTGAGCATTGCAGTGTCTTATGAGTGGCAGAACTAGCATATTGTGGCATTCATTATTTTGTCACGTGTCTGTGCCTTTATATATTTGTAAAATCCTATGATTTGTGCACAATGTAATGAATTCAATTCACTGCAGATTCTTTATGAATGAATTTAATGGTTTTGTTATTAAACAAAATAACCACAAATAAACCTTTAGTTTAAAAAAACCCAATGAAACACTACAGCAGAGGGCAGAACAAAACCACGTGGGAGGGGGAAGGTCTCCAATTCACAGGAGAGTATATGCCTTGCCTCTGCATCTTCTTGTTCTTTTTCCTGGTGCTGTTGAGTGCGGAGGCTTGAAAAAGCAGGGCTTGCAGGTGCAATTGTTCTTACTATTCTGAGCTTGGGTTAGGGAGCAGACTGATATCTGGGACCGTGGCTGCAGGGGTATAGATGAGCAGATATCCTAGTATTCCTAGTATCTGTAGTGTCCAAAGGATATAGAAAATAGCAGGGCCCTGATTGAGGGCACTACTGCATACAGCCTACAGCAAAACACTCTGCAACTGTATTGCCTCCAGGAGTTGCTTTTGCATGTCCGTGTCTTTCGCCATGGCAATGCTGTCTCTGGCCACTTCATGTTTCTCTCTGGAGAGCTTCCTATCTTTTCCCTTCTGCAACTTCAAATACAACCTCCAGTTCTGTTGTTTTCAATTTGGATTGGGGGTCGGCAATATGGTCTGCAAACATTTCATCCTGAGCTTCCCGGTTCTTCCTCTCCCAGTTAGACAGCCACTCAAGTGATGCTGAAGACTCCCTCTTTAAGGGTCTTGCTCAGTCTCAGGCTGGGTTTCTGACTGAGAATCAGGCTGGCTTCCTACATGGCCAACCCTGGAGTCTTGAAGAGATCCTGGCTTTCCAGGGAGAGCACTTCACTTCCTTGCTCATGTTCCTTTGCTAGTTTTTCTTGCTGCTTATCCACAGAAGGGGAATATTTTCCTGGCAACCGAGGTTTTAATGTTAGTTCTCCTGAGCGGTTTGCCCTATATCTAGTATTGGTTGGTGTCCTTCCCCATTGTGACCCCTTGCAGAGATCTGACAAGCAATGTCCACAAATGCATCTTTATTGCAGTGGCTGACTTACCACAGCTTCTCCCAGATGACAAGATGATTTTCAAGATCTCCAAGAGGCTCCAAGGCACGTTGTAAAGGCTACTGGAGTAAAATCTGTGTAGTGCCAATATACTGGAATCTAGGAGCAAATAATCCAATTCTAGCTCTATGCCAGCTTTTTAACAGGGGAGGGGCTATCTGCTCAACTTTACCCCTGAGCAGTGAAGGGGACACAAGTAAACTGGTCAGTGAAAGATTCTCGCAAAACAATATGGCAGTTGGAGGACAGCCATTGTAGTGCATGGCAGAATTGTATGCACATGAACAACAGACTGCACTAACTCAATTAGCATGAAATTTAATGCACTTTGAAATCAAACTCCAAAGTTCTCAATAAATAGACTTTGAGTGCACTAAGGGATTGTGTAGCATGTACTAAGGCATTTTTTTCAGATCAGAATAAGACCTTGTCTGCACTACAAAATTTTATCATCTTTGTCATCAAAAGGCAGCCTTTGTCAACAAAACAGTGCAGGTAAACTCAATCCTCCTCCTGCCAACAAAACTCTCTTGCTTTACTAACTAAATAAAACTCTCTCGATGAGAAGCATAGAGCTTTCTTCAGCTCTCTCAGTGGTCAGTTGTTAATGAGTGGAACGTCTTCCTGTCACCCTCCTATTTGTGGATCTGTTGATGGCTGATCTGAAGCCACAGGTCTTGTCGCAGAAGAGGCAGGTGCTGGTGGCTATTGCAGGGATGCGGGGCAGTTTTTGCTGCTCTTTTCTCCTTCTCTGCCTCTCCTCTGCTGTACTGCAATGGAACTTCTCAAAATGTCCACCCTCTCACTGATTACCACTCTCCACTGGGGATAGTCCTGGGCAAGGTTCTCTCAAGTGTTGACACCGATTCCACACTTTTTCATGTTTGCCTTCAACATCTCCTTGAATCGCTTCCTCTGGCTCCCAATGCTCCTCTGTCCTTCCTTCAGCTCGAAAAACAGAGTCCTTTTTGGAAGGTGTTGATCAGGCATCCAGACCATGAGACCAGTCCAGTGAAGTTGTTGGTAGATTATATTAGCTTCAATGCTGGTCATGTTTGACTCTTGCAGGATGCTAGTGTTCGTGTGCCTGTCCTCCCAAGAGGCAGCGTTGATGATATTGTTCAAGTGCCTTTAGGTGTCGCTATATGTTGTCCAGGTTTCGCATGTGTATGGCAGTGTTGGAACAACCAATGCACGGTACACAAGGAACTTTGTCTTGGCACTGATGTCCCAACGTGGCAGCATAGACACTGAGTTGACTAAGTCACTATACCTCGTCTCCAGGTATATCCCACAATGCTCACTGTTTTGAACTCTGCAGCTTTACATCCAGCTTCACAGGCATGCTCCCCTACCCCTTTCAAAGACCCAGGAAGCTTTGAAACACCTCAGCATGGAGAACACACACAGCTACTATCCTGATGAGCACACCAGCTTGCAGCAAATACATTCCTGCCTGGAATACGTCGAGGCGGGGGATCTCCTGGGTCTGTGGGAAGAAGAGGTCATGGCAGAACTCAGGACTCATGAATCAAAATTAATGCAGAATCCTGCTCTCCCCAGCACTAGGATTGCAGTGGCAGGCAGGCAGGGCAGACTTCCTCTGGGGTGGGGGTGGAGGCAGCAGGGGAAAAGACTCCGTGTGGTGGTGCGATGCAGAGCCAGGGAGGGAGGTGAAGGCTCATGTCAGGATGTCCCCCTGCTGGTGTACTGGTCTCTGCTGTGCTGATGCGGGGGAACAGGAAGAAACCAGCTGTCAGGACTGGTTGTTTCCAGCTGCTGTCTGAATTTACAGAGACAACACTCTCTCACCCAACCCACATACTTTCCCAACACATACACTGTGTGTCTCACATACATGCTCCCCCAACACACACACACGCCTTTGTAGACATCTTGCGTTAGTGTTTAATAATGTCAGTTTGGTCATATTACTGATTGCAAACCCTTCCCAAAGAAGCCTGCAGCCTGTTGCATACTAATACTAGGATAGCTACCCAGAGTGTACTGTTTTCTATGTTAGTGCAACGGCTGCCATCGTGGATGCACTGCACTGACACAAGGATCAGAGTGTGGACATGCAACAGCGGTTTCATTACAACAGTGGCTGTAACTTGCATCGACAAAACTTTGCCGGGCAGACAAAGTCTAATTCAAGTTAGAGTAGGCTAAGCCACCATTGTTGACAAGCCTCGAGCCTTACAGAAAGCGGTCTTCAGACAAAGAATAAAAAAGCAGTATATGAGTGAATGGCCTGCAAACATGTTGTTTTAATTGGGTTGTGGCCATTTTCACTTCTTTATAACATTTTAAAGCGGATCTTTTTTCTTTCTATTGTTGTCTTAGAATTATCAGGAAAGTTAAACTTAGCCTTCCCTAGTATTGCTGGTTGATTTTTTGGGGGAGGACTGTAGGATGTATATACTGTGAGCTCTCGCTCCTTAACTGGAGGAATAAAGATACTGCATCTTCAGCTGAGACATCCTTTCACCCAGGCAATCATTAGTCAATTAAATTAAATAGGTTTTAACAAAAAAACCAACATTTTAAACACTCTGACAAAATGTCTTGTCCCTTCTCAATTGTTCAGCTTTCAGTCTCTTGGCTCAAAGATTTGAATTTGAAATGTAAAAAAGCAGGAATCAGAACCATGGTTTGTGGTTTTGGTTTATTTGTTTTTTGTTTTTAGTATCAAAAACAAAAAGTTACCAGCCTATTTCTCCTTTTGTTACTTTTAATTTTCAATATTATTACACATGAATGATCTCATAATTTTCCTTTAAAAAGCAAAGTCAGTGAAAAATTGTATGAATGGGATATTAATTAATATAATTAATTGCTAAAAAACAAGAAAAGAAATGACATGTTAATGCTGAAGTTCCTAAACAACATTATCTCGGTCCCTTTTCATACATGCTGCTAAATGTACACTGTAAGATATGCAAGACAAAAATATATTTACCCTATTTTTCTTAAATAAGTAGAATAGAAAACACTACCCAAATGTACAGCATGGCTGAGCTACTGCTGCATTAGAAACATAAATTTTGTTTACCCGATCTTGTAAATTAAATTTAAATTTGATTATTCATAACGTTATGCATATAAACATATTACATATATGTAATATTAGAAGATTCTGCCGCCCTTGCTCGGGTCCTTAACTCGATTAATTTTTGTTTTTTGGAAAATGAAGCATGAAAATGTATATGCTTCATTTGAATCACTGCTCTGAGATGTGGCTGGGGATGAGCGGTTCAGTATGCAGGCTGCTCCTAGGAGAGAGGACTACCCCAGCCCTCTCTCTCAGTTGCTTGGGGCCAGGTGAGAAGCGCCTCTCCATGGCTGCTACAGCTCCAGTGGGCACAGCCAGGGTAGGGGTGAATGTCCCCCAACAGGGGTAGATCCAGGTTCATCTGCCTCCTGCACTCCTCAGTCAGAATGCAGAAAGCAGCAAACTGTGCACTTTCCCCTCACTCCCTGATGAAGGGGAACAGCCAGCATGTCCCTGTACAAATCAGGAGTGGGGGAGCTTCAGCCAACCCCATCCAGGGAGTGGGAGGCTTGGGGTTGGGGCAATCCTGGACGGGGATGGGGAGCATCCCCAACCAGCCCCTTTCACCTGCCTGATGATTCTGTCTCCTTTCTGACCAGTTTTAGGAGATGCAATCCCATTCTAGTCACATTCCATTTTTCTGGCACAACCAAACCCTTACTTTGCTTTAAGTTATAATGAGAGGAAGTTGAATACCAAATTTGGTAGTCTTAGCTCTTACCATTTAGAAGACGTTCTTGAACAGACAGACAGACAGAAACTCTCTCAAATATATATAGTAGATATATCTATCACTCCATTTGAGCACATGGCCACTAGATAGCTTCTCTTACTATATCTCTTTCATTGACTGTGCTAAGAAAGCAACCCCTGACTGCATTACAGTTCTGGTCTATATTTCAGCATTACTAGAACTACTGGTAATTATTCAAACTGTTATGACAGTAATTTCTTCCTGGGCAAAAATACTAAGCTTGTCATAAAAAAAAAAAAGAAAAGAAAATGGGCAACAGGGAAATGGGCGACAGGGAGTGGATCACTTGATGATTACCTGTTCTGTTCATTCCCTTTAGAGCACCTGACATTGGCCACCATTGGAAGACAGGATACTGGGATAGATGGACCTCTGGTCTGATCCCGTGTGGCCATTCTGATGTTCTTAATAACTTGAAAACAGTTTAGCTGACTGGCAGAATTTTTGCAATAAGGCCATAAGCTTAGCTCAGGCCTGTTTTATTCTGATTAGATATGCAGTGTTATCCTACAACTGGCTCTAATCACTGAGTGATTTTAGTTCCCAAATACCTGTCATCACCATCACTGATGCACTCAGGAAGAGCAAGGCTACAGCCGAACAGCATGATGTGTTGATAGCAGCTGAGGCGGTTGAGATAACTGAAGAACTTGAGGAACTTTTCCATTTCAATGTTTTTGACAATGGAAAGAACGGAGGTTAGAGTGGTGTGGTTATATGGCAGCATTTGGCACTGGCTGTAGGTGATATTTATGCAGGCACCTGTGAAATCAAAACAAATATTTAGATTTAGAACATATGAACCAACTACAATATTACATGGTGGTAGTAAGTATCTGCAGAATAGAATAGTTAACATTAAACACTATCACATCACACCAAGAAAGATGAGCATTTTCCTAGTGTTTGAAGAATCAGGGAAAGTTTGGCATTTCAGTCTGGATAAGCAGGCAAAAGTTTGGCTACTTTCACATTTATCTGAACCTCTTGGTTCTTAAACTGGATTGGAAACTATACATAACAAGCTCCCTCACAAGTTTTATATTAAAGTTGGGATAGACAGACCATGAGAATATCCTCTTGTGGAATTTTTACATAAATGCCTCTGACTGAAAGAGGGAAGGAAGCAAGAGAGATCAATTAAGGCTATTTGTGTTCTGGATCAATCAAAATCTCGGGCCTTCCACAAGCTTCTCTTCCTCTTTTTTTAAATTCATTCAAATTGTTTTTTCCACCCCTAATTTTTATACAATATATTGAAGGTACTTAAAGGCCCCCCAGAAGACTCAGCAAAAAAATCAAAGGATAAAATCTTGACTACATTGAGATCAACAGCAAGACTCCTACTGACTTTATTTGAGCCACAGTTTCACCCAAGAGCTTTTAAGATTTCCTCTCCTTTCCATACTGCTAATAAAAATATAACACTAACTTGAGGACTATCAGGCTTTTCTACGCCACTGCAACAAGCATGCATACACCACTCTTAACCTTAAATTCTCTCATGCTGAGCACTTTCGGGATATAGAGTGCCAAGTCAGTTCGCATACAGCCAAATTTTTCAGAAGAATTTGCGGCCAGATTTTCAAGTGCTCAGTGCCCACAACTGAGGGCAAATTTTCAGAAGAGCACATAAATAAAGGCCAGATTTTCAAAGGAGATCAGAAGAAGTAGCTCCCATTGAGACATTTATGGATAGATGTTCAAAACATCTCTATATTCAATTTATTTAGTTTTTCTGAAAATCCAGACACTTATTTTGACATCTCTTTGGGGCACAAAAGTGAAATATTTGCAAGCTGCATGGAAACTTTTTAAACACACCATAACAGAGGCTCAAACTAAATACATACACCACCAAATCCACAACTAAAAGGACCAAAAAAAAGTAATTTTTAAAAATACTATTGTCACAAAAATTAACAAATAAAATGAAATAAAACACTTCAGAAGCTTGAAATCTGCCACGCAATCAGTGGTGGTGGCCCGAGGCATAATACCAGGTATTTTAGGGTATTTTACTGAAAGTGTGTAAAAGTATTTAGGACACCTGAAAAGTGTCCTAATAGCGTATTAATCTTATCTTGGCATAATCACTATTAGACTCAGGCTCCATAATTTCACATTCTTAAAAAATATTTTAATCGAATTTTAAAGAAGGATTTATTGAGCATATCCTTCCACTAAGAAAAATATTTTCTCATAGAAGACTAATGAAAATATTAGGGGAAAGCTTATAAACTCCTCTATAGTTTGAATATGGTTTTTCTTATAATTATCTGTTTGTATATACTTAAGCGCCTGTATTTATTAGATCCTTTCATCAATGAGCCCACCTGCCCTTCTCAGCATTGACGTGTGGCCCAAAATGCACTTTAAACTCAATTTTTATTGCAAAAATTGATCTGGGTATAAATAGCACCCAAATAAATTAAAATCAGTTGATGGACCATGAACTGGTGTTAAACTATAGCCAAGAATGCTGAGTTCATTGAGGAAGGCAGCTCCAACCAGCTCATAATCACTTTTTTTAAGCAATAGTGCAATGCAAAGAAACCAGGCTACGTCTAGAAAACTGCAGAGTTCTGTGGCCAGAGCTCTGAAGGAAAACAGAGCTTTCCTTTAAATAGTCACCAGGAGGAGCACTTGCCATTAAACATAACGGGCAAAGAGCTGTTACTTCTTTGTTTGCTAATAAAATATTGCAGCTGTGCAGATGATAGTCAGCACACAGCAGTGATATCATAGAATCATAGAGCTGGAAGAGACCTCAGGAGGTCATCAAGTCCAGCCCCCTGCCCAAAGCAGGACCAATCCCAACTAAATCAACCCAGCCAGGTCTCTGTCAAGCCGAGACTTAAAAACCTCTTGGGATGGAGATTCCACCACCTCCCTAGGTAACCCATTCCAATGCTTCACCACCCTCCTAGTGAAATAGTTTTTCCTAATATCCAACCTAAACCTCTCCCACTGTAATTTGAGATGACTGTTCCTCATTCTGCCATCCATCACTACTGTGAACAGCCTTTCTCCATCCTCTTTGGAACCTCCCTTCAGAAAGTTGAAGGCTGCTATCAAATCTCCCCTCACTCTTCTCTTCTGCAGACTAAATAAGCCCAAATCCCTCAGCCTCTCCTCATAGATCACGTGCTCCAGCCCCTAATCATTTTGCTTGCCCTCCAGTGGACCCTATCGAATGCGTCCACATCTTTTCTATAGTTGGGGGGGACCCAGAACTGGACACAATACTCCAGATGTGGCCTCACCAGAGCTGAATAAAGGGGAATAATCACTTCTCTAGATCTGGTGGCAATGCTCCTCCTAATGCAACCTAATATGCCATTAGCCTTCTTGGCTACAAGGGCACACTGTTGACTCATAGCCAGCTTCTCGTCCACTGTAATCCCCAGGTCCTTTTCTGCCAAACTGCTACTTAGCCATTCAGTCCCCAGCCTGTAACAATGCTTGGGATTCTTCCATCCCAAGTGCAGGATTCTGCACTTGTCCTTATTGTACCTCCTCAGATTTCTTTTGGCCCAATCCTCTAATCTGTCCAGGTCACTCTGGACCCTATCCCTGCCCTACAGCATATCTACCTCTCTCTCTTAGTATCATCTGCAAACTTGCTGAGGGTGTAATCCATCCCCTCATCCAGGTCATTAATAAAGATGTTGAACAAAACTGGCCCTAGAACTGATCCTTGGGGCACCCTGCTAGAAACCTCATCATAGAAGCTAATCAGATTGGTCAGGCACGACTTGCCCTTCGTGAATCCATGTTGGCTATTCCTGATCACTTTCCCCTCTTCCAAGTGCTTCAAAATGGATTCCTTGAGGATCCCCTCCATGATTTTTCCGGGAACTGAGGTAAGGCTGACTGGTCTGTAGTTCCCTGGATTGTCATTTTTCCCTTTTTTAAAGATGGGCGCCATTTGCCTTTTTCCAGACATCCGGGATCTCTCCCAATCTCCACGAGAGTTTTCAAAAATAATGGCCAAAGGCTTTGCAATGACATTTGCCAACTACCCTCGGATGCATTAAATCCGGACCCATGGATTCGTGCATGTCTAGCTTTTCTAAATAGTTCTTAACCTGTTCTTTCTCCACCAAGGGCTACCCACCTTCTTCCCATACTGCATTGCCTAGTGCAGTAGTCTGGGAGCTGACCTTGTCTGTGAAGACAGAGGCAAAGAAAGCATTGAGTACTTCAGCATCTGTCACTAGGTTACCTCCCTCATCCAGTAATGGCCCCACACTCTCTCTGATCACCATCCTATTGCTAACATGCCTATAGAAACCTCTCGTTACCCTTCACATCCCTTGCTAGCTGCAATTCCAGTTGTGCTTTTGCCTTCCCGATAACTCCCCTGCATTCTCGAGTAACATATTTCTACATATTTATACACCCAAAGACCCAAATGGCTGGAAAGAATTTGACTTTGGATAATCAGTGCCCATAGCCATATACTGTTTATATCCTCCATAGTTTGGTAGAATTTAAGGCAGTCAGGTTTTGGTTAGCAGTAGGGAAATAAAATCCCATTTAATTGGTTAACCTGCTAAGCTGCTCCAGCCCCCACTAATTAACTGGAACCAGTAAGTTTTACCCATTAAGGGTGAGGTTTACCAGTTAACTGATTAATCAATCACATCCCTATCAGCAGGGAATCATATTTTTCAATTTCCAAATCATTTGGAATATCCATATTTTTACTGGCTGACGTTTTCATGTAAACATTTCCCACGACCATTATGATTCATTATTTCACTTGGCATGCTGAAGTTGGGTACTTGATCTAGTTGGTGGTCAAAAACTATTAAGTCTCTCCACATATGCTACTGTAACTGATTGAATCATTATTTATTGCTGACATAATTGTGCTCAAAAGTTCTATTTTCAAGGTTCTGTACAAAAAGAAAAACATGGTTCTTGCACTGAACTTAAAGAAAAATGACCTCTCTTCTCAAACCAAGAGAAACAGTGAGGGGATGGAGGTAGAAAGAAAAAGGACACTGTAAAAAGGACACTGTACATGTGTTTGCCTGCAGCTTCTTAGAGTAATTTTTTCCCTAAGGTCCAAATTTTACCTTCAAACACCAGTAGGAAAAACAATGTACTCGTCTACCAGATACCGATTCAGTAAAGATTCTGATTCAGAAAAGCACTGCCTATAAAAAGGAGAGAGCGTTTTCCAGCTTCTCAAAGAACTAGAGAACATTCTATAGGAATCTATGTGGGACCGGTAGCAGGATAGTCTCAATGAGTCTTCCCCCCTCTCTAATTTCTATGAGTATTGTTTTCTTCTTTGAAGCTACGCCAATGCTTTGTCTAAGGAAATACTTTAAATCACAGTTTTGTAATGAATGTCCAGTAGCAGGAAATCCACTTAAAAACCTCCCACAGGGAAGCACTTGAATTTTTTTCTGTTTGGAAAAACCCTTTAGTAATAGGCAATAATTTTAAAACTGAAAGGGCAATTCAACGTAATTAAATCAAAACTTCCTGCCAACAAATAGCCACAGAATAAAATAAAAACATTTATAAAGCCCAAAATTTATAGAAGAAACCATGCTGACTTAACACAGTAACAAATGACAAAATATGATCTCACATGGAAAGCCTAATCTACCTTACAAACTCAAACCTTCCACAAAATACTAGAATATTAATAAAATACCTAAGTGAATCTGACTAACACTATGATGTTCTAATAACCAAGCACAATACATGCCAATTGTGAAAAGAGCCAGATTGAAATCAGGCAGGGGGGCAGGAAGAACCTCCATTCCAGTTATTTCCTCTCTTCGCCCAGGCTATATCTACACTGCAGCGCTATTTTGGGGTACCGGAGGTATCCTGAAATAGCTATTCCCCATCTTTTGAAAGCTCCTGTTATTTCGAAATATAACAGGCTCGCTATTCTGACATCCCTATAAACCTCATTCCATGAGGAGTAAGGGACACTTTGGAATAGCAATTTATTTTTAAATAAGTGCTGTGTAGACCGTGCCAAATTTCAAAATAAGCTATTTCGAAATAACAACGAAATAAGATGCTACGCAAATTGCATAGCTCAAATTGTGTATCTTATTTCAACTTATGATGCAGTGTAGTCACACCCTAAAGGTCCTTTAATTATAGGAAATGCAAGAAACATAAAAGTTATACGGAGACGAACGAGCAGTGGATGTAAGAATGATAAAATGGGGAGGAGGAAATGTTTAATCAGACATCTATGTTCTGTATCAGTGTGGCTCATTCTTGTTTTTTGAGCTAAATGAGGGTTGCTCTGAATGTTTCACTCTGATGGAGACTGAATTTGCTGAGCTGGTGATTTTTTTCAAACGTATCATCTAAGCTAGATCATACATGTTTTAAAAAAAAAAAAAAAATCACCAGCTCAGTAAATTCATACATTTGGGGGTTTACAATGTCCTTATTTAAAAATAAAAGGGATATGTGATTGTAGTAGGAACTATCAGAAAAAGATCATCTGCACCTTCAAACAGATCAATGCCATGTTTCTGCCAACGTTTGTTTAGGGCCTCATTTGGTAGTACTGGTTCCTTTTGATTTTGTTTCTGAAGTTCAAACTGTATCATCCTCATTTTCACTAGATCTGCCTCATCAATAGACAATCTCTTCTTTTACATTGCTCTGTACACACACGATGCTCATGGATAAAAAGCCAAGATCTCTTTTCTGATAATATGATTTTGTCACTTTTAAAGTCAAGTGTATCTTGCACATTTAGTTCCTTTCTATATGAGCAATAAGCACAGATATCCTCTGATACGTCAGTTCTCTGGACTTGCAAAATAATTTGTGTTAAGATATGCAGGACAATATTGTTTGCAGTAGCAGCATGAAATTCTTACAATTTCTGTTCTGAAATAGGCAAATAAGATATGAGATGTACTGCAATATCAGCTTCCTCCAAATTTATTCCTCCTCCATGCAATATATATGCTCTGGATAAAGCATCAGCAATTGCTAACTCTTTCCCTGGCTATAGACAATTCCCAGTTGATATGTCTGGAGGCTTAACAATTATCATTGAATCTTTGGTGAAGAACTATGCAAAAAGTTTTCTGAACTTAAGAGGTTTGTGGTCTGTTTTCATGGCTAATTTTTCCCCATAGATAAACTGATGAAATCAAGTATAGCCAAATATTATGGCCAGCTTTTCTTTTTCTGTTTGGGCACAGTTCTGATGTGTAGTTGCTTATGCTATAAAAGCTCTGACAACAGGTGCCCTGTTTTGTATCAACACGGCCCCTAATCTGGTAGAACATGCATCTATTAACACAATAATTGATTCTTTGACACTTAAGCACTTCAGCACAGGTGCCCCGTATGCAATTCTTTCAAATGTTTATATGCTACTACATATACTAGCATCCAGGCTAGCATCCAATCTCGACATCTTTTCCCAATACTTGTCTTAAGGAAGCTGCAAGTGTGGATATGTTCAGGATATATTTCTCAAGATAAGTAACCTTTCCAAGAAGTCTTTGCAATTCAGCTTTGCAGGTTGGTGTGGCCATTTCAGTTGTAGCAACAATTTTTGAATTGTCAGATTTTAGACCTTCTCTTGTCAAGAGATGCCCCAAATATTTTGTCAGAGACAATTTGCATTTAGTCTTGTTTAGTCACAGGTTCCTTTCATGATACCTGTCTAGAACTCTTGAATCTTTCAGCATGTTGTCAGATGAGACTTCCCCAGTCAGTCATCTATATAGCATTCAACACCTTTCAGAACTTCAAATGTTTGTTAGATCACTCTTTGGTACACTTCAGGAGCTGAACAGCTGCAGAAAGGAAATCTGATGAGCCTGTATCTGCAAATGGTGCTTTAAACATACAGATTATGTAACTATCAGCCAACTGTATATGATAAAGGCCTGTTTATAGTAGGAGGCTGTCGTCAAAGTTAGCCATTTTAGGTCAATTTTATAAACAACGAGTCTGCATGACTAGGCCCATTACACTGACTTTAAGGGTATTTAAAGTCCTTTTCTGTACCCCTCCATGACAAGAGTAGCAGTACTAAATTCGACCTTGCATGGTCGACTTTGGGATATTGCAGACACAGCGCTGTTCAAGTTCATGTTCTTGGATTCCAGGAGGTGTCCCACAGTGCCCCAATGTGACTGGTCTGGCCAGCACTTGCAACTCTGTTGTTCTCCCAGGTACACAGGAAAAGCCCTTGGAAATTTTGAATTTAATTTCCTGCTAGGCCAGTGCAGTGATCCCAGGGGAACACTTGACCATAAATTCCCCAGGGTCACAAATGAGCTTCAGCATGGAGCATGCAGGAGATCCTGGCTCTGATTGCTGTTTGAGGAGAAGAATCTGTGCAGGCAGAACTCTGGAGCAGCAGAAGAAATGCTGATATCTATGCCAAAATCTCACAGGGCATGGTGGAAAAAGGATACACCAGGGACATCCAGCAGTGCTGCATGAAAATAAAGGAGCTCAGGCAAGTGCACCAGAAGACAAGAGAGGCAAATGGTCGGTCTGGGCCAGAGCTGCAAACATGCTGCTTCAATGAGCAGCTGCATAGGATTCTTGGGGGGAGGAGGACTCAACCACTATCCCAAAGCTGTCCATAGATACCTCACAAGTGACCCTTCAGGCAGCCTCAGGCAACAACAAGGAGGATACTGTACACAAGGAAGAGGAGGAGAAGGAGAATGCTCAGCAGGCAATATCACTGGCAGCCGGCACCTTTTTATAAACTTTGGAGCCAATTCCCTCCCAGGATTTATTGCTGCTGGACCTTGATGTCAGGGAGGACACTTCCGGTCAGTTCACATTTGTAATCATACTTCTCAACTGTCAGAGCAGATCTCATTCTGGTATTACTGCGGTTCAGGGCAGGGGAAAGCAATTCACAAAGTTCCATGAAAGTGGCCTTATGCATGCGAAAGTTTTGCAGCCACTGCTCAATGTTCCATAGCTGCATAACTATGCGGTCCCACCAGTCTGTGCTCATCTCACGGCACCAGAACCAGTATTCCACTCGGTCAACAGGCCTGACTGCTGCCAGTATATGCCAATTGCTCTTCTCAGTCGTTTCCTTCATGTCTATGTCCGTGGCATGCTCACATTCTTCCATGCTCTTGTGGCTCCTGGCTAGGCTCTGGACAAACTGTAGCATATTGTGTGAGATGTTCCCAATGTTTGCCACAGCAATGTATAGCTGAGCAGGTTCCATGCTTGCCATGCTGTGGCATCTGCATGGATACCAAGAAAAAAGGGCATGAAAAAATTGTTTGCTGTTGCTTTCAAGTAGGGAGGGAGGGAGGAAAGGAGATAAGTGCATTATGGGAGGCTGATGAAATGTACCCAGAACCATCCACTACAATGTTTTTGTCCCATCAGGCACTGGGATCCTAACCCAGAATGTAAAGCGGTGACAGGAGTGTGGGATGGCTACACATAGCGCACCTCTGTTAATGTCAATGGTAGTCATGGTAATGGGCACGCACTCTGTCAAACTCATGTGCCCATTGAGGACATGCACCTTCCACTTCGTAAATATGTATGCTAAAAAAACTGCCTTAAAAATTCTTAGTGTAGACATACTAAATCCATTTCTGACAATCAAAAATTGTAGCTTGTGCTAACTTGTTGGTCATTTCTTCTACTGTAGGCAATGGAAATGTTCCCTTTATATCACTTTATTCATATCTCTTGGATCTAAGCAAATTCTTTTTTAGTCTCAACCCTGTCTGTCTACAATTACTCAAGCATAAACTCATTTTGTAGGCTCTTACACTTTTGTTATTACTTGCAGTTGTTCTTGTGTTGCAGTTCTTCTTCTACTTTGCTCCTTAATGCCACTGGAACTTTATGAAGTACACGAGTGCATCTTTATAGTTTACTTACCCAGCAAGCATCCTACACTTCTATAAACATCTACATATTCTTTAAATATATCCCACTTACCTTATGGCTCTTTCTTTACCAATATTGACTCTTTGCCCAAAGTTTAAGCTTATCACGGCTTGTAAGCCCAGTATGACTTGTGAATCAACTCCATCACCTGAAATTCCATCAATGCTTTTTTATCACAGTACTCACAACATAAACTGCATATACCATGTACGTGCAGTGTTTCCCCTGAGCAGGTTATCAGTTGATTCACTGAGCTGTGAAGTAGTTTGATGGTTAAAATGATATGTAACTTTACAGACCACCACATTGAACTGTGTCACAATATCAGTTTTAAAACTCAGTTTTGTGATCTTTAATAGTAAATCTGCACTCCAATCATTCCAGGGAGCCTCAGTAATCAGCATATCAAGAAACAGATCCTGCAAGTGCTAATCTGCTTCTGTGAGGGTAAACATCTGTTTGTACTGGGACTTTACCATTCCAGAATTGCACATTTTGGCAAAACGATTGTCTGCGCCACATCTTCAACATTCTTGTCCTTACACATGTGGCATGGCTATCACTGCATATATAACAATCTTCTAACTGCTCTTTTTTTCCACTTCACTTGATTGCAGGTTTTTATTAGTGCCAGGATGCCCACCCCTCTGTGGCTTAATGTCGAGGTTCTTACTACAGGCAGACTTATGCTGTAATATGTGCACATTTTTCCAGTTCACCCAGCCCAGTAAACTATTTTGTAGTCATTTCATCTGCTTGACATATGTCTCTGTATGTTCGTGTTAAATTAGTCTCCGTCAACAACCTGTACTGAGTCTGACAGAGTACCACACACAATGCGGTCTTTAAAGAGCATGTCACATAGTTCTGCCAGTTTCACATTGTGCTGCCAGTTTTAAATCAGTCTCATATTGAGCTATACTTTCCTCTTGTTTGACTGCTATCCTCTCGTGACATTTCTTCATGGTTCATAGTATGCATCAAACTTACTAGTTCAAACTTGTATTTTTTCTTTATCTGTTGCATTGTCAAATTGAGAAGTATTAAATAACTCTCTTGCTTCTTCCCCTGCCCAAGATGAAATACATGGTTTGCAGCTACAGAATACCCTTGCCATTCGCAGTGGATGCATTCCTGGCACCACTGTGAATGGCAAAATTCACAAATACTGGGAGCCGTGGCTCCCGAAGTCACTGCAGGGGCTGGGAGCCACGGGGAACTCACCACAAGGGCCAGGAACTCTGTGGAACTCACCATAGTTGCCAGGAGCCGCAGTGAGTTCCCTGCAGCTCCTGAACCTATCACAGCTGGGAGCACACCGCAGGTGCCAGAAGCCAGAGTGAATCCCTGCAACTCCTGGCCCCATTTCTTCTCCCAGGTCAAGAGACACCCACAAATAGAGAGAACCACAAAGGTCTCCCTGTATTCATCTTTTTTTGTCTGCACCACTTGCAATGCTGTACAACTCAAATCCTTGCTTCCACTTTTTCCGATTTTCTGGCACATTTTCTTCAAACACCAACTTTCCTTGAGGCTTTAGTCACTGAAGTTTTTAGGCTTTTTCTACTCTTTTCTTACTTTAATTTTGTTCTGATACCACGTAATAGCTGTTGCCAAGTACGAAAAGATACCACAAACTTTAAATAATGGTAAACATGTAAGTTGTTGTTGAGAACTGTAGAGATAAGCATTCCTAGCTTGCCTGCCTGGCTCTACGTGATGTAGCAAATGCAATGTGCTTGTGCTGATCAGACTTACTGAATAACGACTCCCTCCATACAACAACATTATTTGCAACTTTGGTTCCTACTCCAAAGTTTGTACTATCATTACTTACACTGCAAAAATGCAATGCAGCAGGGTTAGGAAGAGCTCAGTTGAACTGTTAGAGCTGAGGTGCTTCACATGAGACATTATAAGAGCAATTTTCTCTAAAAATTGAATATGTACAGTTAGGGTATGTCCAGACTACAGGGGGTTTTTTTTGTTTGTTTGTTTTTTTAAAGTGGCCTTTTTTTAAAAAAACTTCACCTGTGTCTAGACTGCCGTCGCGTTCTTTCAAAATTAAATCAAAAGAACGCAGCATTTTTTTCGACAGCAGTAAACCTCATTTTACAAGGAAGAATGCCTTTTTTCGAAAGAGCTCTTTCGAAAAAAGGTGTTCTTGAAAGCAAAGAGGGCTTTTTCGAAAGAGAGTGTAACCAGACTGGCTGGGCGCTCTCTTTTGAAAAAGCAGATCGCTTTTTTGAGAGTCGTGTGGCTATCTAGACGATCTCTTTCTAAAGAGGCTTTTTCGAAAGAGCTCTTGTGAAAAAGCGTCTTTCAAAAAAGGCTTGTAGTCTATATGTACCCTTAGTGTGGTCTTGTGTTTATTGCACCTGACTGTGCATCACGATCTTTTATTTACAAGTAAAATTATGAATTTTCTAATTTCCATCTTGCAAACATAACCAGGGATCTGAAAGTGAAGGTAGGCTCTTTCCTCCTCATTCATCCTTATCAGTAATAAAGACTCTTCAGGCCAAATTATGTCCTCATTTACATCCATAGAAAACTGAGGTGTGCCACTTTGCTTCAAGGACAAGATCCTAGTTGTAGTATTATCAGCAGCAAGTTGTAGTACTATTAGCAGCAAACACATCAGTCTTAGATACAACTCTCTGTTGTGGTACAATTGTGTAAGAGTACACAATTTGGCATGAAGGATTTTTATCACTGGTGATGATGCATAAAAATGAAAGTATTTGGCTTGACTTTCAAATTACAGGCATAATTTGCAGGGATGTAATAAAAACATCATATCTGTATTTGTAAACTGAGTAAATTTTACATGGGGTCATTAAGACACGAATATTGAACCTCACAATGCTGTTTTATACAGTAACTTTTCACAGTAGAATTACCCAAAGAAAGAAAAATCACTGGATGAACGCTTGACTCCACTGAAATCAAGAGAAAAACTCCCACTGACAAAGTAACTGGAAATAACCCCCTCCAACTTTCATTTAAAAAATCTGGCTATTATAGCTTTGAAGGGCCTATAATATAAAAGCAGCTATACAAATCCATTCTTTTCTAGCCTGTTACAATTATATGTCTAAGATTCAGGGCTTCTTTTGCTAAAGATCAACTTGGAGAAAGACATTCCAGCTAGGATCCGGTCTTTGAACAAAACTACTTTCCAAAATTCATTTTCTTCTTCCCAAAGTACAGTACTTCATATGGATCTCTGTGATCATCACAACAACAGTGGTAGGTGATAGGGTTGCCAGGTGTCCAGTATTCACCTGGACAATCCAGTTTTTTCGCCTCCTGTCCGGTAAAAAAAAATTCATAGAATACCGGACACCTAAAATGTCCGGTATTTTCTGATTTTTTTTCCCTAGCCAGGAGGAGAAAATGCCGGGCACCTAGCAACCCTACAAACACTCAGCGCCAGGCCTCCTCCTCCCTGCCCCCCGACTCCCAACACCCCCAGTCCCTCCGACCCCAACCCCCATGCTTACCTGGTTCCGCAAGGCTGCCGGCACAAAATGGCTGCCAACCAAGGGGAAGCCCTGTGTCTTAGCGCTCAACTTCTCCCCTGTTCCTATCCCTGCACTCACTCTTAAAGGGGACATGCTGTTTTAATTTTTTTTTCTTAAGTCTTGGAGTCCTCTTTTTTTTGCTCAACAACTTTGGTCTCTCCCCCCCCCCGCCCATTTTTTTCCTCCAACAGAATTTTTTCCCGGTGGTTTTGGGTTTTTTTGGAGGGGGGGAGGGGTGTTCAGTATTTTTGTTTCAACCATCTGGCAACCCTAGTAGGTGATAGAGCTTTATTTTATGGAGGGTGAACAAATACCCTCCTCTCTATTTGGGGTTCAGCACATATGTCACTCTGAGGTTCCAGAGATACTAGGGATACATAGGCCTGCAGCCTATGAGCCTATGAGTTAGACTCAAGTGGTGAAATCCAGTGAGGAAGTGGTAGGACCAAACTAGAGTTGGATATCCTCCCTACTCATAAGGGAGAACTCTACTCAGTCAAAATAAAAAATTCAGACAGCCCTCATGGCCTATTTTCAGCCTGGAATTGCCCCTGGTTCTGTCCATTTTGGACCAGATTCTCATTTAAGATGCCTCCTGCAGAGCTTAGAAAAAGCCCCTACTGTACGATTTTCTTGTGATACATCACAATGCATGCCACTTGTCTGAGGCCACGTTGTCACTTACCAGGGATTGACGCTGCTGTGATCAATGCAGCAGGGGTCAATTTAGAGGGTCTCCATAGAGTGCTTTCCATTCAACTTCAGTACTCCACGAGAACGAGAGGAGTAAGATAAGTCAATGGGCTAACACCACACAAACCCAACCTATGCTAACTGAATCCACTCATTCACTTTACTGGAGTTGCATAACTTAGTTTGCCTTACCTCAGTATTGTAGACAAGGCCTGAGATTAAAATGTATTAATCTACAAGCAAGGGAATCTGTCAGCTGTATTTTCTCTTAATTAAAATAGATGTGTTTAGATCAACTATATTACAATGAAAGTGTAATCTATACAATTTTTTCATATGGGTTTTGAGTTCAAAATAAGATGAAAGTTTCACAGTCCAGAATTTTCAGGAACTACAGCCTTACTTTACCAAAAAAAGGGAGGTTGGTTGCTGAACCGAACATCCAATTAATAATAAACTCTGAATATATTTTCAGAGGTTTTTTGTGCTAATTTCAGAATCTCAACAAACCTTTGGCACTCATTCCCTTTAAAGATGCGTATAACGCTAAAGCAGAAAAACCAAGCCATCTTACAAAGTAGCATACAATCACACTACACAATGTTAAGAGGGAAAATGTCAAAACATGTGCAGCTTTTTAGAGAAAAACTGTCTACATATAATTAAGTAAGAATTTTTTTGGTTTTTTAATCTCTTGTAAAGGTAAATTATGGAATTACTGTGCAAACATTTGAATTTAGGAGCAGCAGAATTTTTTAAAAAATCTGAAACACATACACACTTAAATACCCAAAAGAATAGTTACAAAAGTGATTAGCTGTTTTTGTAAAAATTAAATTCATTCACAGATTCTACTGAATTGTTTATCTAACCCAGCTATGTGTAATGCCTAGATAAACTGGTACATATTCTTCATAGTGTTTGGCCCCTGGTAGAGTCATAGAACTCCCATTTGACTGCAATTACTGTAGTGATTTCTGGTGTTTACTGCAGCCAAGGCCTTAAATTGAACCACACGTTTACAAGGAGACAATGCAGAGTGAGTGGTACTATTGCGACATTGGGCTTCTTTCCCAGACACTGTGCATTACAGTAGCCTACATGGAGGTGAAAAAAACATGATCAGCATGGTGCAGCCAACACTTGAAAGGAACCTTCAAAGAAGTTTTAACTATATCTGCTCAAACTGTTCCTCTGAAGGTAATTTTTCACTTCCTCCACATTTTGGAGATAGAGACAATCTGCCTGCCTGGTGTGGTCAGTCATTAAAAAGGTACTGTAATTTCTTCATTACCATTTCTAGTTTTCGCTAGTATTTCTACTTCAGACTCTAGAAAATATTTGTCTTTCTAAAACTGTCCTGCATTTGCCATTATAAAATAATGAGAAAAAGAATGCATTTAATTTCTTCAGTAATGTCCAGTGCTTAGGTGTTTAAATTATTCTTACCCTCTGGTAGAGACCCCTACTGTCTCCTTCCCAGGTTTTTTTTTTTTATATTCTGTAAGTGGTGGGAACTTTTCTTTTTATAACTTACACTCTTACGTAAATACTTTTCTTTTCATTCTCCATCTCTGCCTTTTCTCTCATTTTTTGTTTATAATGTAAATTTCATTCAGTAATTTTTGTAGTCGTTTTGCATCTTGACTAGGCCTCTTATTTTCATTTACAGGTTAGCTGCACTTCATACAATGATTGGCATTTATACCCCCTACCCTCTGCACTTCATTAAAATGGATATATAATTTTTCAATATTTTTACATCACATTCCTTTATTACTTTATTCAATTCAAATTTCACTCAACATTTCCTGCAGTTAAAAGGGACAGTTAAAAACTGCCTTATCTATACAGATTATACCTAGACTTTAGTAAGGCATTTGATATGGTCTCGCATGATATTCTTATCAATAAACTAGGCAAATACAATTTAGATGGGGCTACTATAAGGTGGGTGCATAACTGGCTGGATAACCGTACTCAGAGAGTAGTTATAAATGGTTCACAACCCTGCTGGAAAGGTATAACAAGTGCGGTTCCACAGGGGTCTGTTTTGGGACCGGCTCTGTTCAATATCTTCATCAACGATTTAGATATTGGCATAGAAAGTACGCTTATTAAGTTTGCAGATGATACCAAGCCGGGAGGGGTTGCGACTGCTCTGGAGGATAGGGTCATAATTCAAAATGACCTGGACAAGTTGGAGAAATGGTCTGAGGTAAACAGGATGAAGTTTAATAAAGACAAATACAAAGTGCTCCACTTAGGAAGGAACAATCAGTTTTACACATACAGAATGGGAAGCGACTGTCTAGAAAGGAGTATGGCAGAAAGGGATCTAGGGGTCATAGTGGACCACAAGCTGAATATGAGTCAGCAGTGTGATGCTGTTGCAAAAAAAGCAAACATGATTCTGGGATGCATTAACAGGTGTGTTGGGAGCAAGACACGAGAAGTCATTCTTCCACTCTACTCTGCGCTGGTTAGGCCTCAGTTGGAGTATTGTGTCCAGTTCTGGGCACCGCATTTCAAGAAAGATATGGAGAAATTGGAGCAGGTCCAGAGAAGAGCAACAAGAATGATTAAAGGTCTAGAGAACATGACCTATGAAGGAAGGCTGAAAGAATTGGGTTTGTTTAGTTTAGAAAAGAGAAGACTGAGGGGGGACATGATAGCCGTTTTCAGATATCTAAAAGGGTGTCATAAGGAGGAGGGAGAAAACCTGTTCATCTTGGCCTCTGAGGATAGAACAAGAAGCAATGGGCTTAAACTGCAGCAAGGGAGGTTTAGGTTGGACATTAGGAAAAAGTTCCTAACTGTCAGGGTAGTCAAACACTGGAATACATTGTCCAGGGAGGTTGTGGAATCTCCATCTCTGGAGATATTTAAGAGTACGTTAGAAAAATGTCTAACAGGGATGGTCTAGACAGTATTTATTCCTGCCATGAGGGCAGGGGACTGGATTCGATGACCTCTCGAGGTCCCTTCCAGTCCTACTATTCTATGATTCTATGATTAGATTATTCAAACACACATCACTTAAAATAATTTAATTTACAATTTCCTCTTTATGATACTGATTTACTTTTTGCACTCTTCTCAGCTTAGACCATGAAAGTAACCTAAACAGTTTCACTCATGTTTATGATCAGTTTCAACCCAATTTCATTTTCTGTTCTCAGACAATTCCGGAACATGTAGAATGCAAACATTGCAGATATATTTTTATGTATTTAAATGATGTAATGAATGCTTGCTGTAAACAGGATAGCTGGTCATTTTTAGGAAATTAAGGTTCTGTGAAAGACAGGGGAATCCGGTAATTGCAAGCAGCATAAAATGAGTTGTTCCCTGGATGAAGATATCAAGTTTAGTAAATAAATAAATGAGCTATCATAATAAATAGCAAAACATATTACTTTAACTGAATAGTGCTTCACAAACAGGTCACTTTTTAATATTAAAGAACCTAACTTTGTTTTCCTGAACTGGGGCCATCTATAACCCAGACAGTATTTTACTATGTACTTAAGGGATAGCTTTCAGGATGCCCACATAGGGGGGAGGGGGAAAGGATACACTTTACCAAGATCCAGAGGCCCCAGGAGGCCCCCACCCAGGCTGCAACCCCATTTATGAAGAAAAAATTGAAGCTAAATTGTAGACCATTCCTGAAGACAGGGGCTACCCCTGAGAACAGGGGTGACACGTGAGGGAGCACGTGACTCCCCCCCCAATGACATGGGTGGGAGGGGCAAGAGGCCAGAGCCTCTGAGAGGCCTGGGGAACTGGAGGGGGCCTGGAACCTGTAGCAGGAGTTGAGCCTCTCTGCACTCTCAAGCAGCAGCAGGGGGAAGCGGAGCAACCTGGCTCTGTGCCCCTGGCTCCCAGTCACATCACTTGGGGGAAGGGCAAGACTGCCGCCTCCCTGCACTCACCAGCAGGAAGCAGTGCACACAGCCAGCAACTGGGAGAGTGGAGTGGGCGGTGGCCATGCCACTCCACTTTCCCGATCCCCACAACAGCCAGTGAGTGCAGGGCAGCGACCCCTGCTTCCAGCACCAGGTCCCCGCTAATCCCCCAGGCTGTGTTGCTGGGGGAGGAGGGGAGGTAAGGCAGGGGCGGAGCAAGGGCAGGAAAGAGGAAGACAGAGGGTGGAGCAGGGGCAGGAAGAGATGTAGCAGATATGAGGATGGGATGGAACAGGGATGGGGAGAGGGATATCCCAGCCCTCCCCTGGGCTAGGGGTGGTGTGGGGAGAAATCACACGGGGGAGTGGATATGTGGCCAGTGCCCCTACCCCCTCACTGGTCTCCCCTACCTGAGGATATTTATAGAAAAACTTATTTCCCTGTAGCTATATATCTATTGCCCAGATAGTATGAGATTTGCTGTAGCCAATCAGCAGCATTAGAGCAGTCAAGCAACATTCTGAACTGTGAATAGGCCCAGCCCATGTCCTTCTGTAGAACAGAGAGTATGTGTACGTGCAGTTCAACTAGGACTTGTCGTTTGAGACAAAGATTTGTGTTCCTCTGTATGAAATGGTCTAGTGAATCAAGATCAAGCACTACAAGTTCCAGCATTCCTTGCACATAGGCAGGAAGTAGGGACAAAGCAAAGGAAAAGACAGAGAGAGCTAGTGTTGCTGCTTCTTCTACTAAGATCTGCAGGCCCCAAATATGTGTATAATTGTCTAATTCACTACAGTCACACACACACACACACACACACACACACACACACACACACACACACACACCCATACTATCATGTCTGGTGGTAGCTATAAATACATAAGAGGCAGCCATAAATGTAAGGAGGTAAAAGAAAAGGAACTAGAAGAAGCTAAAAGACTCCAATCTATTAATCCAGTTTTAGACTGGATTAGGTGAGGCCTTTCTGCCATATACTATGCCATATTCAGGCCATATACTAACGAGGGAAGCAGATGAACAAAACCAAGATGAAAATTATTTCAATAAGAGACTGTGTGTGGCACTGGCAACTGATAAAGAAAAGCTGCCAGAATATGTATCAGGTGACTCCAATCTAATGCTTGAAGATAGCCAGGTCAGGTTGTATCACCATTAGTGCCACTATATTCAGAAGGCTTACAAGAAGCAAGAGAGCGTAGTGCTACACTATCGGATTCTTGTCTTTTCAAAGATCCAGGCTTGCTGCTTGTAAACAAAACTGGCGTCCTAACTTTTGAAGAAAAGTGAAAGCTAGCAAAGTCAATGCCAAGAGATGTTTATGGGCATAATTTTCCTGAATTTCTTCTCAAATGTAAGACTTCCAATGAGAGAGAAAAGATACCAGGAGACTGACTTGTTTGGAATACTACCAACCAAGCACTGTATTGTTTTCCATGTCAGCTGTTTCCTGAAGGAAGACAAACAACATAGTATGCTGGCAAAAGAAGTGCAAATATTTTAGGAAAAACTCTTCGAAAAGAGGCTCACAAATATTTTCGTGGTATAGACCATCTCTCATTAGATTGTCATATACACCGTTTGATCTCCATTTGTTACTATGCAGAGCACGTCCCCTTCCACTTACACTTGCATACATGGAAAAGTAATGTTGGAAAAGTACTGAATGTATGTTTAGCTTCCCTTAATATGATTATGTAGCTTAAAACAGGGAGACATTGTGCACTAAAGGCTATGAAGGTGAACTGGGAGTCAGGAGACCTGGATTCTTTTCTCCATTTGCCATTAACCAGTAGCGTGACCTTGAGAAAGTTACTTCCCCTCCTACCCGTTTATTTAGATTGTAATCTTTTTTGAGAGGAGACTTTGTGATAAAGGCCTGGTCTACACTATGCCCCCCCCCACCACACCTCGTCAATCTAAAATGCACAACTTCAGGATAGCTGAAGTATATGTACTTAGACTATTTACCGTGGTGTCTTCCATGCAGTAAGGCTGGCAGTTGATGGTCTCCTGTCAACTCCACCTACTGTTCTCATCCAGGTGGAGTACCATTAATGGGAGAGTGCTCACTGGGGCATCAATCCACCATGGAGTGGAGACAGGTCTTGAGCAGAGAGTACCTATGATCAGGTTTATATGCTGAATCTCATATTTTTTTCAAACCAATCCTGAGAATGGCTGATGTGAGCTGTAATTTGTTCCATATCTTGTAATTTGTTCTGTATCTTGTCTAGCCACAGCCTAATTTAATGATTCTTTAGCATGCGAGATACATTTCCAAGAAATAAGTGATAAGATTCATTTCCTTCTGCGTTTTTCTGAAGGAGCTGGAGAATCTATTTCCAGCATCACAGAAGGCTGGAATGAGTGCTGAAGGTATTTTGAAAGCTGCTTCTGTTAGAAGTTAAATTTTTTAATTACAAATGTGTTTATGAAAAAATGACAGATGCTGAAATGCAAAGCCTTACAAATATGTTTCTAATAAATTCAAATGTAGATTGGGCTACATTAATACAATATAATTATTTAATTATACATGTGTTTTCATATTTTTATAGTCAGAATAACAGTCAAATATTTTGTTAACAACATATTCCCAATAGACATATAAATGCTACAAATAGGAAAGGAGTAAGCTGTCTAAACAGAGTCTTGTTGGATTCCCGGTTACCAGTGGTTGGCCACCAATTAGCTGTAGTCAAGGCTACTTTGTACAGTGATGCCCTGGAGGACATCATGACCTTTTCTTCGTGATGCAACCTTACCACTACCATTCATGCCTTACCTCCAGATAAGACTATTGTAATTTGCTCTACTGTAAAGTCTAATTGTCCAATATCCCAGGACAATTTTTTTTTTATTTTATAAGAGAATAGAACTATAGATTTAGATATAGATATAGATCTCATATACACACACTAGGGGGCTGTGTCCTCTGCTCACTAGACTCGCCTACTGCCTCTCCACCCGGCCGCTTTCACTTCGCTGAGAGAGCCTGTTGATGCTGATGACATTATTCTGTTGCCTGGCAGGAACATTCTGTCCTCCGTCGGGGGCGGGGAAGGCGGGAGGAGAGAGAAACAGAGAGAGATCTATCCCCTTATAAAATACACACACACCCCATCATGGCAATGTTCATGTAAACAGATTTTGTGTCTGGACTAGTAAATTTTCATGATAGTTTTGCAGGGCTCAATTTATTACATACTCAAGTTTCATCTGTTGTGGCTGATTTATCACCTCAAATTTGCTGTTCCCACAATGATTTTTATTTAAAATGTCTTTACTTTCATTTTGTTCTTGGATATCACAAGTTTTCAGTGAGAAAAGAAAGAAAATGTTACAAACAGCAAAAGAGTCAAATTGAAAGACATGACCTGTCTTTCGCTGGGTGTTAATACTCTCCAATAACTTCTATGCGACATGACAGTAGTTCTGAAACAGAGACTGATGTATCAATACTAAGACTTCAGACTTTGTGACAGCTATTCTAGACTTTACCTTGGTACATTAATGATGAGCCTACGTCCACCTCCTACTATACTGGACATGCTATCATCTGCAATGGATCAGACAGAAGCATAAAGCATACAAAATTTGACTAAGTCACAACACAGCTGCCAGAAGCAGGCACTAGCAAATAAAATGACGGCATACATCTAGTAATCTGGTATAACAGTAAAAAAATAACCACACAACAGGACAACCCTAATCTTCCTGGTACTCTAGCACAAAAACCACATATGCTCTTTACTGAAACAACCAGGTAATTAATTTTACTTGTGTTTGAGTGAGAGTGAGAGTAAGAAGGAATGAAAGAATGAACAAAAGGCAAGTTTGCAAAGAAAATAATATGGTTCTCAGGCCATTAATTTATAGTAACACTAGTATTCAAATTTCACTCCAGCCATTCCTAGAGAGTATCTTGCCATCCTTGGCATATTTCTTCATACATAATCTCTTGGCCAGTTGAGAGTTTATTATTTTGTTGATGAGCATCTGTTTAAACTATAAGCCACAAATACAGTGCACATGGACAAATGCACAAGGAGGAAGATTGGCTCAAGGCTAAAAAGGATTTCAGTTTTGTACATAATAATTGGTGTTAAGGCGCTACGTTCATAATTTTAAATGTGCATAGATGTCATATAAAGGCAGGGGAAACAGGTACAAAGCCAGCTTTGTTCTAACCAGAAAGTCTCCCACTCACAGCAGAGTACATTACCAAAAAGCCAAAGAGTATAGACACACGATTAAGTGAAAATGTTTGTGGAAGAGGGTATGACAGTTATATATTCATAATATTACATGTAGTATACATCTGAGTCAGTTAAATTACATAGCAGTGAAATTTCATAGCAGTGAAACAATCCTCTGTATATATAAGTAGGTGATCACCTAAAAACTAAATAACTATAACATGGAGCAATAAGTTAGCACAGTAATTGTAGTGAGTTAAAGTCACAAGCTTAGTTGAAGGGACAATATATGATGGAACTGACAAACTTACTAATATTTTTGCACTGAATTTTGGATATTTTTTTTATTTATTTATTTTCATGTACTTCTAATTGTCCATGAAGAGAAAAAGTTAAAGGTCTCTTCTTCTTTACAAAATATATGGGAAGAAATAAAAATACCAAATGAGAGAAAAAGGGTCATATAGTGAATCTACTAAAGAAATGAAAAAGAGGTTATATTATTGTTCCTGGCTCTCTGTGAAGTTAATTTACTTGTAAAATGAAAGGTTGATACCTGACTCTCATAGAATCATGGAACCATAGAGCTGGAAGAGACCTTAGAAGGTCAAGTCCAGCCCCCTGCTCTAGGGAGGACCAATTCCAACTAAATCAACCAGGCCAGGGCCTTGTCAAGCCGAGACTTAAACACCTCTAGGGATGGAGACTCCACTACTTCCCTAGGTAACCCATTCCAGTGCTTCACTACCCTCCTAGTGAAATAGTTTTTCCTAATATCCAACCTGGACCTCTCCTACCACAACTTGAGACCATTGCTCCTTGTTCTGCCATCTGTCACTACTGAAAACAGCCTCTCCATCCTCTTTGGAACCTCCCTTCAGGAAGTTGAAGGCTGCTATCAAATCCCCTCACTCTTCGCTTCTCAGACTAAACAGACCCAACTCCTCAGCCTCTCCTCATAGGTCATATGCTCCAGCCCCCTAATCATTTTGGTTGCCCTCCGCTGGACCCTCTCCAATGCGTCCACATCCTTTTTGTAGTGGGGGGCCCAGAACTGGACACAATACTCCAGATGTGGCCTCACCAGAGCCGAATAAAGGGGAATAATGACATCTCTGGATCTGCTGGCAATGCTCCTCCTAATGCAGCCTAATATGCCATTAGCCTTCTTGGCTACAAGGGCACACTGTTGACTCATATCCAGCTTCTCATCCACTGTAACCCCCAGGTCCTTTTCCGCCAAACTGCTACTTAGCTGGTTGGTCCCCAGTCTATAACAATGCTTGGGATTCTTCCATCCCAAGTGCAGGACTCTGCACTTGTCCTTGTTAAACCTCATCAGATATCTTGTGGCCCAATCCTCCAATTTGTCTGGACCCTATCTCTGCCCTCAAGCGTATCTACCTCTCCCTCTAGCTTAGTATCATCCGCAAACTTGCTGAGGGTGCAATCAATCCCCTCATCCAGATCATTAATAAAGATATTGAACAAAACCGGTCCTAGAACCGAACCTTGGGGCACTCTGCTAGAAACCAACTGCCATCCTGACATCGAGCCGTTGATCACTACCCGCTGGGCCCGACCTTCTAGCCAGCTTTCTATCCATCTTACCGTCCATTTATCCAATCCACATTCCCTTAACTTGCTGGCAAGAATATTGGGGGAGACCGTATCAAAAGCCTCGCTAAAGTCAAGGTATATCACATCCACTGACTTTCCCACGTCCACAGAGCCAGTTACCTCATCATAGAAGCTGATCAGATTGGTCAGGCACTACTTTCCCTTTGTGAATCCATGCTGACTATTCCTAAACACTTTCCTCTCTTCCAAGTGCCTCAAAATGGATTCCTTAAGGATCCCTTCCATGATTTTTCCAGGAACCGAGGTAAGACTGACCGGCCTATAGTTCCCTGGATCGCCCTTCTTCCTTTTTGAAGATGGGCACTACATTTGCCTTTTTCCAATCATCGGGCTTTCTCCCGATCTCCACGACTTTTCAAAGATAATGGCCAAAGGCTCTCAATAACATTTGCCAACTCCCTCAGTACCCTCGGATGCATTAAGTCCGGACCCATGGATTTGCGTACATTTAGCTTTTCTAAATAGTTCCTAACCTGTTCTTTACCCACCAAGGGCTGTCCATCTTCATCCCATCTTGCGTCACTTAGCGCATTAGTACTTCTCTCAAAGTAGAAGTACAAGATCTTGCTCAATAATAAGAAATACTACAAGCAACAGTGAGTAGAAGAGGTAAAATATGACCTCGTAGTCTCTTGGCTCCCAGACCTGTGCACCTTCACTTAGACTAAGGATACTTGATTCAAAAGATTCTTTTTCCCCTCTTGCTCTGCACTCCTCTCTTTCTCTTACTTAATGCTGCAGATCAGGGAAAATGGAATACTCAAGAGCTCTCCTCCTCTCCTCCCCCAACAACATCAAAGTCTCCTTCCCACATTATTGTATAGCTGCAACATATTTGTGTTTCAACAAAAAGTCAAAATAGCTTGAGGTAAAAAAACACTTATTTTTATCTTAAAGAAACACCCTGTGTCCTTTAAGGTAAGCCAACAAATGTAATATTTTTTTTCTATTTTACCATCAATTAGTGGATTAAGAGAATACCACACAGGTTTGTAAATTAAATAAACATTTTCCTGGACCTGTGGATTCTTTACAAGTTACCCTGTTGCTGTATTTATTCTTAGAAAATCCTCACATGGACTATGCTTGACCTATGATAGTGGCTTAAATCTATAGAGCGCACACAGTCTCCAAAGCAACAAACGAGAAATGAAGTCACATTAACTAAAACCCTTTAACCGGAAAAATACATTTATCTCCTTCCAACACAGCTATAACTCAGAGTATTCCTTTATTAAACTACTTTAAGGGAAATTAGTTTCCTTGTTCACTACATTTATTTAAAAATAAATTTTCAGTTGCTTCTTATGTAACAGAGAAGAACCCAAAAGTGAAAATCATTGTTTGATTCAAAACCTCCCACCTCTGGGATAAAAGTTAGAACTTCATCATAGGTCACATAAAACTATCTTCCATTATGTTACAATAAAAGTTATATCTAATGGTAACAATTTTACTCTACTTGGTTTACTGTTCAGGAGACTAGTAGGGAATGTTTACTACAGACATAGACTAGTCATATGAATCAACCTAAGGCTTGACCTATGATAGACATAGACTAGTCATATGAATCAACCTAAGGCTTGAACTATTTAGAAAGTTCCATACAAACAAGCAAATACACGGAAGTTACATAGGTTACAATAAGGACATCAATACCATTAAATATATGGAGGCAGTGTTTTAGACAACTACTAAATAATGAGATAGTGGCCAATGCCACAGATAAGACAAAAAGACAAAAAATCTGAATGTGGAATGAGTACAAGAGTAGACATAGAAAGGCATCAGGTCGAGACAACACTGACAGCAGTTCTTAAGGTAGTTTGTGTTTTTCTAGTCACTTGTATAGTCCTTTTACAAAAGATATGGGAAGAAATAAAAATACCAAATGAGAGGAAAAGGGTCGTATAGTGAAACTACCAAAGAAAGGAGAACTCGGTCATTATAAAAAGCAGGGGGAGCATTCATCTGCTATTGATTCCAAGTAAGGTATTTACGTGTATCATGCTACGAAAAATAAAGACTGTGGAGATTTAAGGTTATATAACAAGAACAGGAAAGGGTCAAAAGAAGAAATCACATATAGATCAAAGTATAATCCTACATATAATCATAAAACTGTTGATTGAATTGTAGTTACCACTTCATTTGAATTTTATAGATTTCCAAAATGCCTGACAGTGGACAGAACAGTTTTATGGAAGTTGCTTTCCCACTATAGAACACTTCAGAAATTTGTGAACATCACTAACAACTTGTATGAAAATGATATGCCACGTTACACCTAATAGTGACCTGACTAAGCCATTCAAGGTTACTATTGGCATAAGGTTGCTCTTTTCTGAATTTTCCAATGCTAAGATATATATTTTTTGAGATAAGGCAACCACATCTGTATGTTCAGTCTTATTCTCTAGCCCTTTCTTAACGATTCCTAACATTGTTTGGTTTTTTTTGACTGCTGCTGCACATTGAGTGGATGTTTTCAGAGAAATATCCACAGTTATTCCAAGATCTCCCTCTCAAGTGGTAACAGCTAATTTAGTACCCATCATTTTATATGTATAGTTGGGATCATATTTTCCAATATACGTTACTTTGAATTTATCAACATTAACTTTCATTTGCCATTCTGTTGCCCAATCACCTCGTTTTGTGAGACCCTTTTGAAGTTCTTCACAGTTTGTTTTGGGCTTAACTATCTTGAGCAGTTGTGTATCATCTGCAAATGTTGCCACCTCACTGTTTATCCCTTTCTCCAGATCATTTATAAATATGTTGAATAGGATTGGTCCCAGTACAGACCCCTGAGGGACACCACTGATTACCTCTCTCTATTCTGAAAACTGACCATTTATTCCTACCCTTTGTTTCTTTCTTCTAGCCAGTTACCAATCCATGAGAGGACCTTCCCTCTTATCCCAGGACAGCTTAATTTGTTAAGAACCTTTGGTGACGGACCATGCAAAAGGCTTTTTGGAAATCTAAGTATACTCTATCCACTGGATCCCCGTGGTCCACATGCTCATTGATCCCCTCAAAGAATTCTAATAGATTGGTGAGTCATGATTTCCCTTTACAGAAACCACGTTGACTTTCCCCCAACAAATTATGTTCATATAGATAAATTATGTGTCTGACAATTCTATTCTTTACTATTGTTTCAACCAATTAGCCCAGTACTATAGTTAAACTTACCAGCCTGTAATTAAGCTCCAATAAATCTGTTTGTCTATAACTTACCAGCCTGGAATTACAAGTATCACCTCTATAGAACTTTTTAAAAATTGGCATCACATTAGCTATCCTCCAGCCATTTGGTAAAGAAGATGACTTGAAGGATATGTTACAAACCATAGTTAGTAGTTCTGCAATTTCCCATCTGAGATCTTTTAAAATTCTTGGGTGAATGCCATCTGGTCCTGGTGACTTATTACTCTTTAGTTTATCTATCTGTTCCAAAACTTTCTCTAATGGCACCTCAATCTGGGAGAGTTCCTCAGATTTGTCAGCTAAAAAGACTAGCTCAGGTTTGGAAATGTCTCTCGCGTCCTCAGCAATGAAGACAAATGCAAAGAATTCATTTATTTTCTCAACAATGGCCTTGTCATCCTTGAGTGCTCCTTTAGCATATCAGTCATCCAGTGGCCCCACGGGTTGTTCAGCAGGCTTCCTGCTTCTGATGTACTTAATTTTTTTTTTACTATTAGTTAGTGTGTCTTTGGCTAGCTGTTTTTCAAATTAGTTTTTGACATTCCTAATTATATTTTTACAGTTCATCTGACAAAGTTTATGTTCTGTTCTATTTTCCTCACTAGGATTTAACTTCTACTTTTTAAAACAATGACTTTTTAATCCCTCACTGCTTCTTTTATTTGGTTGTTAAGCCATGGTGGCACTTTTTTGGTTCTTTCTCTGTTTTTTTAATTGGGGGTATACATTTAAGTTGAGCCTCTATTATGACATCTTTAGAAAGTTTCCATGTAGCTTACAGGAATTTCTCTTTTGGCACTGTACCTTTTAAATTCTGTTTAACCTGATTCTTGCGTAGTTCACTCTTCTGAAATTAAATGCCACAGTGTTGGGCTGTTGTGGTGTTTTTCCCACCACAGGGATGTTAAAGTTAATTATATTATGGTCACTATTTCCAAGTGTTCCAGCTATATTCACCTCTTGGACCACATTCTGCACTCCACTTGGGACTAAAGCAAGATTTGCCTCTCCTCTTGTGGGTTCCAGAACCAGCTGCTCCAGGAAGCAGTTATTTCAAGTGTCAAGAAACTTTATACCTGCATCCTGTCCTGAGGGGACATGTATCCAGTCAATATGGGGATCACTGATATCACCCATTATTATTGAGCTTTTTTTAATTTTTATAGTCTTTCTAATCTCCCTTAGCATTTCAAAGTCACTATCATCATTCAGGTCAGGGAACTGCAAGCTACCCCGCAGCACCTGGCTGCTTGGGCAGTGGTGGCTCCCAAACCTCTGAGTTGTCACAGGCAATGTGGGCTTCCTGGAGTTTGTGGCCACCATAAGTGGCAGGGGTATTCCAAAGCTCTCAGTCCCTACAGACAACAGAGAAGCCTCAAAGCTCTGCAGTGGGTGCTAGAGAACCTGGAACTCTGAGGCCCCACAAGCAACATGGGGACCCTGAAACTGAACTTCTTATTTTATCATGGCTATTTTTAGTAAATCAGGGACAGATCTGTGAATTTTAATTTATTGCCTGTGACCTGTACATGACTTTTACGAAAAATACCCGTGGCAAAATCTTAACCTGAATTATCTTCCCACATTGTGAAGGCACTTCCTTGATCCTAGTGGGAGCAAAGATGAAGAGAATTAAATTAAAAAATACCCCCAATTAAAAAACATAGTAAGAGACCTAAAAAAGAGTCATCGTGGCTTAACCACCATGTAAAAGAAGCAGTGAGGGACAAAAAGGCATCTTTCAAGAAGTGGAAGTCCAATCCTAGTGAGATAAATAGAAAGGAACATAAACACTGTCAAATCAAGTGTAAAAATGTAATAAGAAAAGCAAAAAAAGATTGAGGAACAGCTAGCCAAAAACAAAAAAAAAATTTCTATTTCTTTTTGAAGTACATTAGAAGCAGGAAGCCTGCTAAAAAACCAGTGGGTCCCCTAGACGATCGAGATATAAAAGGAGCAATCAAGGATGATAAAGCCATTGCGGAGAAACTAAATGATTTCTTTGCTTCAGTCTTCACTGCTGAGGATGTTAGGGAGATTCCCAAATCTGCACCGTCCTTTGTGGGT
This sequence comes from Rafetus swinhoei, assembly GCA_019425775.1. Taxonomy (NCBI): domain Eukaryota; kingdom Metazoa; phylum Chordata; order Testudines; family Trionychidae; genus Rafetus; species Rafetus swinhoei. The sequence continues at coordinate 49,273,338 of CM033449.1, forward strand.
GATGAATCTGAGGAGCTGTCCTGGATTGAAGTGTCATTAGAGGAGGTTTTGGAACAAATAGAAAAACTTAACGTTAACAAATCACCGGGACCGGATGGCATTCAGCCAAGGGTTCTAAAAGAACTCAAATGGGAAATTGCTGAACTATTATCTGTGTTTTGTAACCTATCCTTTAAATCGGCTTCCGTACCTAATGACTGGAAGATAGCTAGAGTGACACCAATATTTAAAAAGGGCTCTAGAGGCGATCCTGGCAATTACAGACCGGTAAGTCTGACTTCAGTACCGGGCAAATTAGTCAAACAATAGTAAAGAATAAAATTGTCAGGCACGAAGAACATAATTTGTTGGACAAAAGTCAACATGGTTTTTGTAAAGGGAAATCATGTCTTACTAATCTATTAGAGTTCTTTGAAGGGGTTAACAAACATGCAGACAAGGGGGATCTAGTAGATATAGTATACTTAGATTTTCAGAAAGCCTTTGACAAGGCCAAAAGCCGGTCGGTCCCTGGGCAGGAGGGATAAAGGGCGCCCTGACAGTAAGGTGGTGGGGTGGGTTGCAGCATGGCCTAGGGGATAGGGCACCCACCTGGGGAGGACAGGGACACAGGTTCAAGTCCCACTACCATGGGGTTGGGGTCAGGGCAGCCAGGAAGCCCCAGGGCAGAAGGGACAAAGGGCACCTTGACAGCAAGGTGGTGGGATAAGAGGGAAGGTCCTTTCATGGATTCAGAACTGGTTAAAAGACAGGAAACAAAGGGTAGGAATAAATGGTACATTTTCAGAATGGAGAGGGGTAACTGGTGGTGTCCCCCAAGGGTCAGTCCTGGGACCAATCCTGTTCAACTTATTCATAAATGATCTAGAGAAAGGGTAAGCAGTGAGGTGGTAAAGTTTATGGATGATACTAAACTGTTTAAGATAGTCAAGACAGAAGCAGACTGTGAAGAACTTCAAAAGATCTCACCAAACTGAGTGATTGGGCAACAAAATGGCAAATGAAATTTAATGTGGATAAGTGTAAAGTAATGCACATTGGAAAAATAACCCCAACTATACATACAGTATGATGGGGGCTAATTTGGCTACAAATCAGGAAAGAGATCTTGGAGTTATCGTGGATAGTTCTCTGAAAACTTCCACACAGTGTGCAGTGGTAGTCAAAAAGGCAAATAGGATGTTAGGAATTATTAAGAAAGGGATAGAAAATAAGACACAGAATATCTTACTGCCCCTGTATAAAACTATGGTATGCCCACATCATGAATACTGTGTACAGATGTGGTCTCCTCACCTCAAAAAAGATATTTTGGCCTTGGAAAGGGTTCAGAAAAGGGCAACTAAAATGATTAGGGGTTTGGAACGGGTCCCATATGAAGAGAGGCTAAAGCGACTGGGACTTTTCAGTTTAGAAAAGAGGAGACTGAGGGGGATATGATAGAGGTATATAAAATAATGAGCGGTGTGGAGAGGGTGAATAAAGAAAAGTTATTTATTAGTTCCCATAATAGAAGAACTAGAGGATGCCAAATGAAATTAATGGGTAGCAGGTTTAAAACTAATAAAAGAAAGTTCTTCTTCACACAGCACATAGTCAACCTGTGGAACTCCTTGCCAGAGGAGGCTGTGAAGGCTAGGACTATAACAGAGTTTAAAGAGAAGCTAGATAATTTCATGGAGGTTAGGTCCATAAAAGGCTATGAGCCAGGGGATAGAAATGGTGTCCCTGGCCTCTGTTTGTCAGAGGCTGGAGACGGATGGCACGAGACAAATCGCTTGATCATTGTCTTCGGTCCACCCCCTCTGGGGCACCTGGTGCTGGCCACTGTCGGCAGACAGGCTACTGGGCTAGATGGACCTATGGTCTGACCCAGTACAGCCATTCTTATGTTCTTATGAATATCATTGTCCCCCATTAAAGATATAGAACCATGAAAGTCACTATAGAAGACTAATGTACTTAGGCTTTTACAATATGCTGACATACACACCACCACAGGGAGCAGATTTCCCACATGCTCTGTCTCCAGAACCCTTAGCAGCTCTACGCTGTTCGCCTGCTCATGCTTGTAGAACATTTAGGGTACATCTACACTGCATGCTTACTTCAAAATAATCTATTCTGGAAGAAAAACTCTGAAATAGCTTATTTCGAAATAGCACGTCTACCCTACAAGGAAGCCTCAAAATTAGTCTGAGGCAGGCTTACCTAATGTGGACATGCTACCTCAATTTAGAGCCCCAAGAGGCACTGGGGAGTAATTACTCTGAATGGCCCTGGGAAGTATCTATTTTGAAATAGCTGTTTTGGAATAACAGTAGTGTGGACACTCCACTGCTGCTATTTCGGAATAAGCGTTATTTCTCATGGAATGAGGCTTACAGATTTCAAAATAAGCTGTCCGTTATTTCAAAATAATTTCAAAATAATGGAATTGCTGTGTAGACACTTGCATTATTAAATAATGGCTATTATATCAAAATAACTGTGCTGTATAGATGCACCCTTAGATGCAATCAATAGTCTATTTAGCCCCTGAAAGATCCATCTGTTGCCCCAGAAAAACATACCCAAGCTTTATCTTCCCTACTCTTAAGCCTCCCCATTTACCAGGTTCTATATTAGGGGTACACAAGATTCAGCCCACAAGCTGGATCCAGCCTGCCTCAGAGCAGGCTCTCTGCCTGCTGCAGCCTGAAGCTGTTCAAAACAGCCAGCAGCTTCCTCTAGGTGCTGCAAACCCCTAGCCAGAAACCAGCCAATGGGAGCTGCAATGACTGGCTTGGGGATGGGGGCATTGCACGAAATCTCCCCCCACCTTCCACCACGGGCACATGCACCCTTCTGCACCCAACTCCATCCCAGTCCCCACACCTCCTCCATAGAAAAGTTCAGTCTTTGACTACTTACCAAAATCTTGGTGTGACCCCCATCAAAAATTATTGCTCACGCTTGTTCTAGATCTTGATTCCTGCTCCTAGTTTGAGGTTTGCTTACCTGCACACTAAGATGTGCATGAACTACCATACAGCTGATTGAGACATCAGGCAAGGAATTCCTTGCTGGCTTACTTGGTCCCACAGCTGGTTCCATGGGCTTCTGAATTTTTCAGAAAAGCCAAGTTGAAAGTAGAAATAATAATTAAGATACAAAGACTAGGAGATCACGAGTACTTGTTTTGCAAAAGCCCGCATGGGAGTTGGGCAGTCAGGAACCATGGAGAACTACTAAGCTCTACAGGTTCTACTTCCTTGTTATTAGTGCCCGGTGAAGTATAGGAATTCCTCAGGTTATCCTGCAGACAAACTCTCCTAGCAAATATTTATTTTATGTGTGAAACTAAAGTAATTCCCAAACCTACTCCTCCTCTTCCCATTAAGCTAGAATTAAGTTTAAGAACTTACATATCAGCAAGTTATAAGATCTGGGGTAGGGGGACACCTTTACAAATATGTTGCAATCAACAACAAAAGCCCACCATTTGAAACTCAGGAGGATCATTTTCTCTTTAAACAACAAAGGCATGAAGAAACCACACAATCACAGTTGGCTTCTACACAATTTAGTAAATATACACAAACATGCCAGGCTTAGTTAACTTCACATTGCTGTTCTGCCTTGTTTATTTCAGTTTTCAAAACACAAAACACAAGTGGGAACCGTGTGGTGGTTCACAAACTATTTAAAGGGTATTATTGTATTCTTACACATTACAGAAACTCAAATATCTGAAAGTATAGGAATCCACAGCTAAGACCACCCAGACCAATTTTAGTCCTGATGCTGCATTCATGCCCTGGGAGGGGAGGGGGGAACCACACTTTGAAAGAAACTCCTTTACCCATCTATATAAAAGTTCATCTCATGACTAACCACAAAAACTTAGAATGCTTTAGTTTACACTAGTAATTGACAGCCCAAGTCACCACACAGGTATGGCAGCTGGGCCACATAATGCACCATCTATATAATCTCCTTCAAATAGCCAATGAAATGCAAATTAGCTGAAGAGTAATAAGGTGATGATTGGTGGAGTTACTTCTGGTCTCACAATGGTAGAGGACTCTTGCCATGGCATAGATACAGGCCATGTTGTCACATGGGTATAATATGTAAAGTCAAAATGTATGAGACTTTAAAAATTGGATGCGAACGAATCACAAACCCAATTGAACCTCATAATATTCTGAATAAAAAGAGTTCTTAATCATACTTGTAGCTGTTTCCATCACTTCACAAATAGTCTAGACAAATCCTGGAATATTATATAGATTAGCTGTTCTCCATATTTCCAGGAAGTCCAGATACCCCAAACCTGAGGATCAGACCACAAAGGTATTGAAATACCTGGGCCCGGCAATATATATTACACACTGTCTTGGGCAACATAATATAAACTGCATCTAAACAATCAGTGAAAATTAATCATGAGGACATCATGATTCAGAAAAGAAAGTCAGCACCTGTTTTTAAAAGGCAATGGTCAGGGAAGAACATATTAAACTATGATTTTGTTCAATGTTAATTTGGAAGCTAATAAGTTTGAAATTTGGGGGGGGGGAGGAGAGGAAGGGTTGTTTCTGTTACAACTGGCAATTGTGGCATATGTAAGAAATCTCTCATTCCAAATCTGTAATGACCCAGTATATTTCTATGTTCTTGATCAGTGCAGGGATATAATAGCAAAACAAAGTAAATCTGTAATATGACCAATAGGATGCAAGTGTGGATATGCACATGTGCTTTCAATTCTGAGAAGAGAAGGCTAGCAATTGGAGAGCACACAACACCCAGTAAATAATCAGGTTCTCAGATAGTGTTATAGAAGAAGTTTTGTCTCCTTAAGATCATCTGTGAAACAACCTGTTATGGGTTACAGAAGCCACTCATTAGCATGGAAGGGGCTCAGGAGCTGCTTTGGGCTGAAGTGATGCTGCTTCCCCACACTTGCAAATCATGCCAGGACTGGAGGAGTAAAAAATGAGGTAACTCTATTCAGATGGGGCAGCCTTGGGAAAAGAACAGGCTGGTGAGCTTCTCCAGCTGCGACGAATGGGCTGACAGATAGTAGAGTCTCTGCCCTCGCAGGAGGATGTGGCTTCCCTGAGCTAACAAAAAGACTGATACTTGTACTGGAGACTTAGTGAACTCTAATTCTCCCAGGGCCTTCAGAAATAAGAGAACCCTATGTCCTGATAAGAGCTGGCTACAGATTTTTTCCCTTTGCATTTCCTTCCAATCTTAATTTAACTTTGTTAGCTGATTGTGGACAGTTTTGTTGTTTCACCTTAAAACCTGAGAAGGGAATAAACAGCCAAGAGGCCTTGGAAAGATGATTGAGAGTCAGCCTGCTGGGGTGGAAGTATATGTCCTCCCCACACAGTTCCTAAAGAAGGAGCTCTACCATAGATTCATCACACAGCCACTATCCATAAGACAGACAAGAATGTTCCTCATCTCCTCTTTACAGCAAGTTAGCACTAGAAAAGATTAAATAAATAGGCAACAAGAATGATTAGTGAATGACAAATGTGACATATGGCAACTTCCTGAACTAACCTTCAGAATCCTTATCCTTGGGGTCCATTGTACTAAGTGCAAAGATTATGTACTATTGTGAGCTGGGACTGTATGTAACCTCTTTAGGGAGGCAGATGTGATATATATCCTGAATGACTAAAGAACTATAGTGAACAATTTTCCCTGCTGTTTACTATGAATAGAATGGATGTTGGAGATAATATATGTGAAGTGCATTTGCTGAGAAATACTTAAGTAGAGGTTAATGCAAATTTGCCAAATCCAGATTATGCAAAATCCTTACCTTTTGAAGCTATGCCCTGATGAGAGGCTCTTTGTCCACCGGTCACCTGTAGTATGAGGACAAGACCAAAGACCCAAGCCCTATAACAAAAATGATTTTTCTGGTTCTGAATCTGAGACATTCATGAACAAAGGGACAAACCCAACTGAGGGTTCTGAACAACTGACATCAACCAGAGCCAGAGGTTAGGGTTGTCTTCTGCTAAGCTTTTTAGTATGCCTATAGATTCTTTTATTGTTTTTAATAAGTTTTCTCTGCAATGCTTTCACCTTAAGAATAAATATGTATAAAGAGATACGTGGTGACTTGCAACTCCCAGGGCTATCTATAACTGCCAGCAGAGAAAGTAAAGCATATACTCTGTCCTGTCCACACCAAGCAAGAGTAAACATCACAGTATGAGCAGGGGACGGTGCAGCCTGACAAAAACCCAGTCAGGATGGAGAAAGGGAAGTAACAGATCTAGATGGTCAAGATAATACTTAGTCCTGTCATGAGTGAAGGGGACTGAACTAGATGGCCTCTTGAGGTACCTTCCAGTTCTATGATACTATGGCAGCAGAGAAGTCAGGAGCCTAAAGTGGGTGCTTTTGGTGGACCATGAGGAAGAAATATAGTTGCAGTTGCCCTGAACTGTGACACAATGTGTAATATATTGCTATAATTTTCTCAAGAAAACAAAGAGCTCCCTGCCATCCACCCCTTTCCATGGAAGAGGTTACTAAAACCACCATTTTCAGAAACTTTCCCTGTTTTTGTGTGATTGTAGGAGGAAAGCAAGGGCTTATCCTTTGTTGTGCTAAAGAAGGGGAAAGCAAATAAAGGAATCCTCAGTGCTGAAGATATAAATTGTATTTCAAATAAATATTTTACACTAAAAGTTTTCTGATGTGACTTTTTTAATTTCAAATTCAGCTGGAGAAACACAAATGATTAAAAGTTGCAGATAAATAAGTATTAGGTGTGACTTCTGAACTAGACACAGCGCCTAGCAGCAGAGTAGGGCACACACCATTCTCCTCAAAATCTTACAATATAGTTGAAACGTGTGTGTGTGCGTGCCTGTCCATTTGTAAACCCATTTATTTAACAACCCTTCTAAATCAGGGCTGGGCAAAATACAGTCCAGGGGCCAGATCCAGCACGTGAAGCCATCGGATCCAGTCTACGGACCACCCTGCTGGGACCCTCAGGCACACAACTGCTGCGGGTTTAAAGCGCAGTCCAGCGGCTCTCTGCTGTGGAGGGAGGAGGAGGCTTCATGTGATCTCCCTGGCCCCAGCCCAGTCCTCAGCTCCTGGGAACAAACAGCCAATAGGAGCTGAGAGATTGGCCTGGGGGACGGGGGCAGCACAAGTCTCTTCCCGCTCCCAGAGCTGAGAGCCACGTGGAGGGAACAGCCTGAAGCTCTAAGTGATCTGGGGCTGCAGCAGGCAGGGATCCCAGCCTGCCTTGGGGGTGCTGGCCAGGAGATGCGTAGGTAAGCGCCTCCCAGCCAGAGCCTGCCTCTGACACCCTGCCCCTCCCGTACCCCAACTCCCTCCCCCAGGTCACCATCCAAACCCTCTGCCCCAGGTCACAACTCCCTCCCAGACCCTGTAACCCCTCCTACATCCTTCCCCCAAGCCAGAATCCTCTCCTGAACCCAGACTCCCTTCCTGACTCTGCACCCCATTCCCCTGCCCCAGGTCACAACCCCCTCTTTCATCCACACTCCCTCTCAGATCTCACACCATCTCCTGCACTCCAGTCCCTTACCCCATGCACCCTTCTGTACCCAGCCTCCATCCTAGACCCTGCATCTCCACAGAGAAGTGGAGCTCTTGACCACTTTCCAAAATCTTGGAGTGGCCCCCCACCAGAAGTTATTGCCCACCCCTGTCGTAAACAGTAAGAGCTAAGACCACCGAATTTGGCATGCAGCTTCCTCTTATCATAACTTAAAAGCAAGGACAGGGTTTGGTTGTGCCAGAATAATGGGATGTGTGTGGAATGCAATTGTTTCATATCAAACAGAAAGGGAGAGGTGTGAGAACAGGGACAGTTATACTCACAAATGACCACAGGGGGCAGCAAGCACCCTAGTGAACAGTTGCTGGCCATCAACCAGCCCCCACTACTCTGGCCTGCCCCAGGGAGCAGCTGTCAGCCACCAGGTGGCCCTCGCAACCTCATGGAGTAGATGGCGGGTGGCCTGCATAGCCCCAGCCACCTTGGGCTAGCCCTGGGGAAAGGCCAGCAGGTTGGATGTACAGCCCCCCCTCCCCACACACACACACACACACACACACCCCAAACACACACCCAGGATGGCCCCAGGGACAGGCCGGAGGGCAGAGTGCATGGGCAACACTCCGTAAATCTTCTGGTAATTTACATTACTGGTCTTTCAGAAGCAGTTTCTACCATCAGACACTGCCTCTCTATCGCCTCTATAGACATTCTCAAAAGCATCATCACTTTATTAGTAGACAGCTATTCTCACATCATTCTCTTGACCATCATTATCTTCAGTAATATATGTTATTTTGTTTGTTATTTCTTTACAGTCCCATGACGACTGTTGTGTACAAACACATATTCTACAAGCTTCCAGTTGGGCAAGAACTTGTCTAATAAGATACAAAAAAAAAGTAACTTCAACATTAGGATCTCCTTAAGCATGTGAGCTGATACGCAGATGTCAGACGTGCAGGCCCACTGTCTTCAATGCAATTACTCATGCACTTAAAGTTAAACATGTGTTTAAACTATCTTACTGAATTAGAGTCTAAACTGGTTTTTAAAATCACTGAAATATAAGAGAACTCAGTATAAAACACAGGGTTAAAATCTGCAATAATTCCAGGTGACTGCCCCGCTGCTCCCACCCCTCCCAGCTCCAGCCCTGGGAATGCTGGTGTTGGCTGCCTGGCTGCTTCCAGGGTGTGGGAGGGGCAGGAGCATGTGGAGAGGCTCAAACCCATAATCCTAGGCTCTAGAGGCTATAGCAAACTAGCCACACTCAACTGGCCAAATATCCACATGTGGCTAGCATATTGGACACCACAGCTAAGCCATGATTAACATGCATAGCTGTCACAATATGCACTGTGTCAACCAAACAAACAGCAGTCTAAGAGTTACTTAATCATAAAGGAGGTTCTTGTATCTTCCTCGCCAGGGCTGACTACATAGTTTGATAAATTGATTCCTCAAGATATGGAGCCTTCATGATGAAAACTACCTAGAATTAACTCTATTCCTGAGAATTCATGGGTTCGGGAAGAATTCTAATCACAAATACCAACTGTATTTTTTGTACTTGTTTTAGGTCATAATTTATTATCGCGTCAAATAAAATATCTTACTTTTTTCTCGTACCACAGCTGGATGGGTAGAACTTAACGGAGGTAAAGAGGATAATCTATCTGTGATCTTGACGGATGTATCTGTGGACCAACGTGTACCCTCCTCTGTACTGGCAAGTGACCGTGTACTGTCTTCAGGGGCTCTGGTCAAAATATCAACATCTGCAGTAGTAAGGTTGAATGGTGGTGCTGGTGTAACAGGAGCCAGTGAATCTTCCTGCAAAGCCTGCCTAAACATACTGAAGTTTTCATGAATTTGGTCATCATGGGACAAAGGGCTTTGGGTCCAGGATGATGGCAGTATTTTAAGATCCGCTGTGGGAAGCACATCCAAACCATTTTCAACAATATGTGGAAAAGGAATATCAGATGTTCGAATGTTGCCACCAGCAGCTAGCAGGTCACTCCCATTTGAATAAAAACATGTTTTTTCTAATATACCTGGCGGAGACAAAAAAAAAAAAAATGTTCAACACTTATAATGAACACACTTACCAAGATTATTAGAAAGGACAGAAATTTGACCAACTAGTTTTGAAGGCAAATGCTACTTATAACACAATAATTGTTAAAACAATATTTTTACTTTTAAAGTCTCATAGGTCAGATAGAATTAAACCAAGAGTTTTCAAAAGGCTCACCAAGTAAAATAAAGCCACATACAAATAAAACCTAAAATTACTGCAAAATAAGCATATTATTAATACACCACCCAACACAAAGAAGTAATCCTCACAAAACAAATTGAAAATATTTTAGCCTTATCTAGAATGAAGTCACTGGACTTGTTGGATTTTTTAAAGAACTGTGGATTAGAGTGGGAGCAGTTGTAATGTGTAGTTGTTCTAGGCACCATTTTATTAAGACTAGAAATAATTTCCCTTCCATTGCATCATAACTAGTCTACACATTACCAGCTGTATCTTTAGAAGGCTACTTTCTGCCTTCATAGAAGATTCTATTTTAAACATTATTATGTTAAAATATATAAAGTAGACATTGTTTTTGCTATGTATAGCTTTATGCAATTTAAAGTTCAATGCTAAGAAACAGATTCAAGAATTATTTGGCTTCATAATCTGGTGCTGAAGATGTTATAAAATATTTAAATCAAGATTTCTAGACCATTGATGTACTGTATTTTATCGCTTCAGAGGAGTAGCTGAGTTAGTCTGTAACAGGAAAAACTTAAAAAAACAACAAATAGTCTAGTAGCACCTTAAAGACTAACAAATAGTGGATTTGGATCTGGACTTCTAACACTCCGGTCATCTGAAGAAGTGGGTTGTGCCCACGAAAGCTCATGATACCATCTACATGTTTTGTTAGTCTTTAAGGCGCTATTAGACTATTTGTTGTTTCTTAAGTTTTTCCTGTATTTTATTGGTTTAGAATAAAACAAACATATGTTGTGCTTAGCTATGTTTTTTTACACTTACAAATAATTACTAGCTCACAAATCAAAAGAGATATACTGGTGCTTTCTAGCTTAACTTTGGGATAAATCAGAAGATGATACGGTTCTATATGCTTCAGAAAATTCAACCCAAATGATAAAATAGTCTGTGTTTAACTTGGCTGCTTATAAAGATATTAGATTTGTTGTAGAACATGGTGAAGAAATATGTATTACATATAGGAATAATTAACTTGCTGAAAATTATTACATTTAAAATGGGTATTGGCATTTTTATCTAACAGATCTGTTATCTGATCAGGAGTTATATTTAAGGGATATTTACGCAGTGGATAAAACATTTTTCTGTACTGAATATATACACAATATATGGTAAATAGGAATTGTTTTGGTTTCTAGTGAATCATTTAAGGGAATATAACGATATATACGTAACAGCTAGACAGAAAAATAGTTTTCATTAGAAATAATTAAAGGAGTTCCTCAGCACAAATTATTTCATCAGCTGTTCTTAAACTCCCCACTGGTATAGATCAGCATTATTAATAGCCAAGCCTGTTGTCTTTTCACCAAATGCTGGCATGTGACAGCACCCCATAGCAAATGTTAAGCTGAAGTCTTAATTGTATATGGTTCAGATATGCTACAACTGCTAGGGCTGCAGTACCTTTTGGACATAGAACAATGGTTTTTCTTGCTTTGAACTTCCCCAGTTCAAAACTTTTCTATGTCAATAAAGAAAAGCAAGCATGTAATAGCTGTGTTTATGGCTATTGGAACTAGACAAGACTCTACCCCCATCATAAGTTTAAAACACTTTTCTGGTATAAAAACAAAAAAAGTAAATGCAAAAAATGACTTTCCCTTTAGAGATTAAGTAGAATTACACCGTCACTTGTTTTAACCAACATCTAAAGCAAAAGTGTGGCTCACTTCAGCTAGATTCAAGATAAAAAGGAACAACCCATAATCTGCAGAGCACAAAGACACTGTAGGCACTGTCAGACTTAGGCACTGACCCTAAGTCTGAGCTCAACTGTAAAAAGTATATAAACATTCATAAATGTCACAATAACCTATTATAACAAATGCTAAAGATGGACAGCTCACCCAAAAATGTTGAATTAAACCACACAAAAAGCCTACCAATATAACTCAAAGACGCTGTTAAAATCTTGTTTAGCAAAACAAGGAAATATACATTTAACAATAACCAAAATTAGAGTGTCAATTATTAAGCCTAATTAGTGAACAAAATATTCCATCAAGAGAGCCCTTTTTGAGTCCTAAAATAAAAGGACCTTGGGGGAAAATACAGGACATGTCTACACAGCAGCATTATTTCGGAATAACTGATGTTATTCCAAAATAATGAAGAGTGCGTCTACACTATAAACCTTTATTTCAAAATAATGTTGAGCTGGAAGACTTCTTGCTCTGACTCATGGTAACCCTCATTTGATGAGGAGTAAGGGAAGCTGAAGGAAAAGTGTTCTTCCTTCGACTTCCTGCTGTGTGGACAGTGCTAAAGCTGAATTAAGCTATTTTGACTTCAGCTAAGCAATTGACATAGCAGAAGTTGCATAGCTTAATTCAACTTTAGCCCTGCCATAGATTGGCACTCAGTTGATACTATCACCTCTATTGCCTCCAGCTGAATCCCTAACAATCTTGAATTAGACTATAAAAACAGCTCCAGCTCATCTCAACTAATTTATTCTCTTTTACCCAAAAGGACAGTTATTACCATCTTTTATACCCTCTAAAAGACTGACAAGCAAGGGTTCTCCCCCCCCTAAAATGTTCTCCAACTAAAAGGAAAACAATATTATTAAAATAAAAGCCTACTTTAATACTATACATTTCAAATGTTTTAACTGTATTTCCTTCTTTCCTTTATTTTTAATAAGTCAAAAGTGTTTTAGTAGTGTATTTGCTGTAGTACTAAGGATTCCAAACCCCAGACCTCATTTAACACTGTTTAATGTTAAACAGCAACAAAGCTTGTTAATATCTTTAGTCTAAATATTACATCTAATACAACACTCCTTCCCACCCCGTTCTCTTGGCTATGAGGTCTATGGCACAGAATCTTCTTAGAGGGACGGCACAGAATCTTACCTAAAATGTGTGTAATATTTTAAAATACAGGGTTAAAAAAGACATTTAAAATTGCAAGATCAAAGTTGTCTTGCTTCCTGCAACTTTCTCCTGACCCTGATTTTAAGGAAATTGTGGTTTAGAGAAATTTGCTGTTTGTGTTTCACTGAGACACTTGAAATCTCCCAAATGTAGATCTCAGCAGCAGTATCCCCTTGCTTGAGCCTTCTGGTCAGGCTAGACAAGAGAATGAATGTGCACTGATGTCAGAAATAGTGGCAATACTAATAAAATCTGCTAAAAATCTTAGCAGATGGCAGTGGAGAAGGGGAAGGGGCATGTTCAAAAATTCCTTTCAAGCATTTGTAGCTCTGTTTGAATATTGTTTCCCCAAACCAAACTAAAGCACTGACTCTCAATGGCTATGACCCTTCCATGTTTCAAACTTTCGCCACTTTTTGTTCTGCTCTTTAAAATTAAAAATGGGTTCTTTTTTCTTTCATTTCAAAAGTGTAATGTTTTCTCTCTCCTATAATTGAAACAATAGCTAAGGGGGGGTTTTGGTCTAACTCTCACAGTTTCAACCTCCCTTACCTGCCCCACTCCTACCCTCATTTTCGCTTCCTCCTCCCAGCACAGATTTGAATCCCTAAATTACTGGTACACAGGGCCATCCCTAGTGGGGTTTGGGGTCTGGGACAAATCAGCCTGTGTTTCTAATCTGCCAAAAAATGCTCCACTGCAGTTCCACTCAGGCCCCTCCTCTGCTCCCCTCCTTTACCCAATGCCCCATTTCTCCCCACTCCCACTACTTCCTCACCCTTTCCTTCCCAATTCCACCCCTCCTCCTTCTCCCTCCCAGCATCTCCTCACACCTCAAAACAGCTGATCTGAGACAAGTGGTAGGCACTGGTAGGGAAGAGGAAGTGCTGATCCGTGGGACCCCATCAGTGGGAAAGAGGCACTGATAGGATGCTGCCCAGTATGTGTTCAGCATACACCATTTTTTTAAATCCTGGCTGCTCCAGCCCCATGGACAGAGACCACTCTGCTCGTACATGCCCTCAAATTTTAAACTGATTTTAACAGAGATATTTTTTGTCCGAGAACAAAATTTCAGAAAGTCTAGAGGAACCAGTCAATTTCAAGGCTTGTAAGAAAAAAAGAGCACAATCCCAGATCCTCCCACTGATTAGAGATCCCTGTGGAGCTCAGTCATGGTGCTTTAAAACAATATTTTGTATATCTCCAAGGTACTTAGAGCTGTGTCTCTAACATCTTAAACAATACACTACAATATGCATTACATAAAAGACATCATGAATGCAATGGGCTTAAACTGCAGCAAGGAGATTTAGGTTGGACATTAGGAAGAAGTTCCTAACTGTCAGAGTAGTCAAACACTGGAATAAATTGCCCAGGGAGGTTGTGGAATCTCCATCTCTGGAGATATTTAAGAGTAGGTTAGATAAATGTCTATCAGGGATGGTCTAGACAGTATTTGGTCCTGCCATGAGGGCAGGGGACTGGACTGGATGATCTCTCAAGGTCCCTTCCAGTCCTAGTATTCTATGATTCTATGATTAATTTAATTCATGCATGTCATCAAAATACTCTGCAAACACATGTGTGCATATATAGATATATATATAGTAAATCATAACTGCAGCCAAATATCAAAGCTAATAAAATTATTTGTTTTGGATTTGTGTGTCAAACTACATTTGGAGAGGACCAGATGACGAAAGCATACAGCATGCTGACATTCAGTTTGTTCAGTATAAAAATGAGAGATATGTGCCACGCTCATTTAGTTCAGAGCAATACCATGCCAGCAATTTTACTGATGATTTTCCATTTCTTTGCTATTGGAAAATTAATATTTTATTTAACAATGTGCAATAGAGAGTGATGAGTTCTGAGAAGGATTCACATACTCTAAGCTAGAAGCCAAAGAGGATTAAATGGAAATTTTGTGTGTGGTGATGGTGACTTCTAGGCCCTTTCTACAGCAGGAAAGGACGGATGAGCCTATACATGTCACGAAAGACCCTGGAGAGTGCAGATCACACACAGATACTGCTGGGTGGGAAGGTAGGGCGAGCTAGAGAGTTCCTGGCAGCTGTAGTTCCCAATGTGTCCTGAAGGAAGGAGAAGGTGGTGCACAAGAAAACTCCCTGCAAACCAGGCACTAAGCATCAGTCTGGGCTCCAAAGGGGGAGGGGAAAGAGTCTGGGTTGAGGGAGGCATGTTTGGGCTCTGAGGGAGTGCAAGTCTCTGGGCAAGAGGGTGAGGGCCCCATGGCTGGGTTCTGAAGGGGTGCAAGTATCTCAGCAAGGGGGAACAAAAGATCTGCCCCTCCCCCTCCCCCTCCCCCTCCCACCCCCGTCTGAGCTCAGGGGTTGGGGAAGGAGACAGAGAAACATGAACTGGGTTGTAATAGTGGTTTCTTTAATTCTCTGCTCCTAGGGGGAGTGAGTGAGTGAGTATGGTTAAAGACATACTTGTTGACAGGAATTTTGAAATAAATTACAAAAATAATTGAAACATGCATGATTATGTAGTGTTATTGTGACAAATAAAATTTTCAGAATTTTATGTGCCAGGAGTAGTAATACGTAGACACTTTTTTTTTTTTTTTTTTTTAAGGAAGAGAGGAGTATGACAGATCAGATACAGCTACCATTTTTCATGCACTTTCTCATTTAATAGTGAAAATCTAGGGCAGAGGATATGAAAGATTTAGATGGAATGCTAAGACACCAGGAAACTAACAGAGATTTCACATTTCCTAATTGTCAAGTTTACATGATCTTAATCTGCTTCAGACTGTTCTCAGTTTAAAGACAGATCCCAAGACCTAACTGTCAATCACCACATTCAATAGTTTTTTATTTTGGCCACCCATCTTAAGCACATCGAGAAGACCAGACCTTATGGGTCTTGTTGCTAATCATCCTTTACAGACTGAAATTAATATAGAGATTCAATTTTACTTGAATTTGATAGAGATAAAGCAGTTAGTTCAATACATATTCAGTTTTATTTCCAGACATCCTGTTTCAACTGTATTTCTTTAGGTTGTTTGATTTTTAATAGGGAAAGAGAAGATAACTTTATATATTTTACTACCTTTCTGCCACTGCCAAAAATACACATTCTTTAGTCTCCCTAAGAGAAGTAAAACAGTGTTTTACAGATATATTCTTCAAGTGATGAAGGCAGGCAATATCAGCCAGCACTGAAATAAGAGATATAGCTATGCTGCTAAACCACTGGATGAAGTTAAATAAAAATGTCTTTACTGTTAAAAAAGAAAAAGTACACGAACAACTACAACCCTACAGTACTGTACACAACTAAAAGCAGGAGTTATATAACATGTTATCCCAACTCTCGCATTTCTCTCACACCATACCTATGATTTCATTTCAGGCATGTCAAATTTGCTGTGAAAGTAACAAAGAACTAGCTTTTTAAAAATTGTTTCTCTCAAATAACTTATTAATTCCATACCAAATATGCAGTTAATTAATGAATTAAGTATATTTGCAAATGTATCTTCTATGAACTATTGTTGTGATTTTCAAATTATGCATATTTAAAATTAGTAACAAAATACTTAATTTTATTGGTGAGAGGGAGGAGACCTCATGCTACTCAGAAAGTTGTATTATGTGCAAATTAACTTTCTCCTGAAAATATTACATTTATAAATTGGTGTGTGTAATGATAAGGGAGCAATATCCTGTACCATTTAGAGATATTTAAATGGTGTTTATTTCGTAGACACAATATATTTAAAAAACCATCATTAAGTGCTTGTAAGAGTTACTATTGAAAACAACAAAATGTATGACCAAGGTGATAAATATATCAACAAAATATACAACTTTCAGAAACTCAAAAGTGGTTTTCCCCTAATTAATTTTTAATAATTTTTAAACAATTGAATTCAGTTATTCTCTGCAACTGAAGCAACATAACACAACTGAAAAAGCATAATTTACTTACAGTTTTACATGGATGTTCTAAGACATTTGTTTACATTCTAGAAGTAGACTGTACTGTGAGTTTATAGTACTTGTTAAAATACATTTCAGCTCACTTCTCTTTAGTTAAGTCTAGTACTCACCTACAAAGGTAAGAAGGATCACCAATAGCAGGATGACAGCACAGATGCACGGAATCAAAATTAGTAGCAAAAGTCGAAGGTATTTGGCAGAAGCCAGCTTCTGAGAGCAACTATCCCCCATATTATCTTCATCTGTTCCTAGTACCTGAAGCACAAGAGTACAGGTTTATCATTCTAATATAACTTGGTGATTCCTATGATGTATTTTAAGACTAGTGTTATCTGATACACCTAACAGCAGTACTGCACAAATATATGTCATTAATATATTTAAGTCATGAATGAAAAGCAATATAAAAATTTAAGCTGGCCTATCAACAAATAAAGCAGTTCATTTAGGTTACATATTTAGCTCACCCTTCGATGTGTCAGAACTCATAGCTTCACCACCAGCATTTCAGAAACTCCTTGGATAGACTTTTTTAAATGGTTAGGCTGAATGAAAATCACTCCATTTTGAGACACATAAAACACATAGCAAATTTTTAAAAAATCAGGGCTAAATTCTGCCCAATTTACCCAGAAATGCAGAAACTAGTCCTTAAAAAAGTTATTAATAACTGCATAACTGACTCCATCTTTTCAAGGATATATTATTAAGGCATCTGTCAATCTGTTATAAATTCTGCTTTAAATAATACTCTGCCATTAAGCACCATGATGCTCTCATCTTCAACACACTTTACAAACTATAACTTATTCCTCCCACCCTCTCTGAAGCTGATAAATAATATTTTCACTTTACAAATGGGGAAATCACGTACAGAGCTTAAGTTGAATTTTCTAAACTCAGCTTTACTCAATGTGCATAAAGTTATACATGTGCAAAAGTCTTTGAAGGGTCAAGGCTTACATTCTAAAACTGTATTTATGACATACATACAGAAAAAAAGTCCTTATATGCCAAAACTGTATTCAGCCCTATGTTTTAGTCTCTTGGGAAAAAATTGTTCCTTTTAAACAAAACAAATTATGAACACATGTTTGAATAAGAACAGTTCCACTCTTCCTATTAAGTTTTGAGAAAGTACACACGCAATCCTAGTTTTAGTACATTTAAAAGTTTAAATGTTTTTGCTTGAAGGACTCTAGGGTGAACAATATACATTTGATAAAGTCCTAAGATGTTGAAGTTATTAATTCCTGACTGTCTCTCACCTAAAGCTGACTTATCAACTAAGTGATACGAGCAATTATTCAAATTGTTTGTCAGAAAAATCAGTCATACTGAAGTTTGTCCCTTTTGTACTAGATAAAGCGAGACAGTGACAGGACACAAGAGTACAAATGACAACATCTCACCCCAAACACATGGAAAGGGTCTCTGGGAAGCAGAAATACATAAACTCTGGCTGAGATATTTGTCCACCATATAAACACCAATGTTTATGTGTTATCCTACGGGTAGTTTCAGTTATAAATGCCTTTTTGTGGAGAACAAAACACTAGATTATCTGATATAAATCAAAGTTTGCCTGCTGCTTAAGAAACTGTTTCTTAACAAAGACGTTTTACTTATCACCCAGTCTTAGCTCTCCCTTTTATAGAGGTGCCTGAGAAGATTGTACATGACAAGTATCTAGAATGGGATTCTTTGGCATCATCCAATCCCTCTGGTCCTCAAACAACATAAACAATATTGGTGTGCAAGATGGCTGCAAGACAACTCTCCCTCTAGATCACATTGGAGCTGTCATCTGTTTTTGATACTATTGATTATGACATGCAGTTAACCCAACTGTATGGATAGGAGTAAATGACCAAGATTTCAATACTGTGATTCCATTTATTTTTTTAACAGCATTGGGTAATGCTACTCATATGCATTGAGAATTCTTCAATATGAAGTTCCACACAGATTTATTGTGTCACCATTGCTGTTCAGTGTAAAGATAAAGTAACACAAAAATGATATAGCAGCAGCATAGACTGAGGTACTAGCAATACCTCATGATACCCAAATCAGCGTTGCTACTTTCTACAACAGTGATTCAATCTCAGCACAGCCGCATTCTGTAGCTTAGGTTGCAGATAGAATATAAGAGTAAGATATTTAGTTGATGGTCAAGCTAAAGACGGAGATATTGCTTTCATGACAAGGAGACCATTAGAAGCTGTAACTCTGAGGCTAGAATATTACTATGTTTTGATGATTTTCCAGAGTGATTGACAGAATTCCCAACTTATAGTCTATAACAAACTGAATATGGAAACCAATGTTTCATCAGTTGTCAGGAGTGCTTTTCTAACCTCCAAAATATTCATAAGTGGCAATCTTTTTTTCTGAACTATGGCTAAGCCTACACTGCTACTTTATTGCACTGCAACTTTCTGTCTCAGTGGCATGAAATAACACCTGCCCTAACTGTAGCAAGTTACAGCAATGTAAAGTGCCAATGTAAAAGGACTCCCGCACTGTTAGCTACTCTCCTCATGGAGGTGGTTTACAGAGTGCTGAGAAAGGTCTCTCCCATGAGCTTCTGCCATGGCCACACTTTCTTTCATTTTAAAGTTCAACCACAGTTGAACTTTAATTTTCGAAGTGTAGACAAAGCCTATGACCTCAATCAATGGTTTTGTAACCCCTCTGCTAAATCACTACATTGCACAGTTTAGGTTGTTGTTGCAGCCCAGTACGCACAAGATTCTTCACCAGTGAGAGTCTGTGAGCAGAATTTACCAGCCCATGCCAGGCCCCCCAAGTAATCCCTGAGGCTGCATCCCTCGGAGGACAGGCTGCAATGGGGGGGGGGCAGAGCACGGTGGTGGAGGGAAAGAGTGGAGCTTGGGAGACAGGAATAGACACGCTCCCCTTCCCCCGTCCACCAAGATTCTTGGGTTGGATTGCAAATATGCCCGTAGATGACCCATGGACTGGAAGTTTGAGACCCCTCCACTAGACTAATTTAATGTTACTATCAGTCAATCATCACGAGTAAACTTACTCTCTTTCAGTTGAGCATCTTTATGTTTTTTACCCATCCACATCTATAGAGAATGTGAAATAACTTAATATAGATAATGGCTCTCCATTTGAACATTATAAATGAGAATTTAATTATATTAATTAAAAAGACTGGGCCTTTTCAGTGTGGAAAAGTGAGATATGGGGGAGATAAGGGGAGATATGACAGCTCTATAAAATCGCGAATGGTGTGGTGATGGCTAGGGATGCAACCCCATGTTCTGAGTGCTTTGAGCCTCTCACTACCTCAAGGTGGGAGTGGATGACGGGATGCATTACACAATAATTGTATGTTCTGTTCATTCCAAACTAAAGCACCTGGCATTGGCCTCTGTCAGAAGACAGGATACTGGACTAGATGGAGCATTGATCTGACCCAGTATGGCTGTTTTTATGTTCTTATGTCCTATAGAGCTAATTATAAAAGCATCCCACTTGCTGTATTATAGAATCCCTGCTACCTTGCAAACTTTGGGATGATCAAGCAATTAGAATAACAGAATCCCAAGGTTAGAAGGGACTCCAAGGGTCATCTAGCCCAACCCCTTGTCAAGATGCATGATTTGTTGTGTCTAAACTATCCAAGACAGATGGGGTATCCAGCCTCATTCTGAAAACCTTCTGCTAAGGAGCTTCTAAAACCTACCTAGGTAATCTAGTCATTCATGCACTAAATCTGAGATGGCTTCTTAGAGCAGTGGTTCTCAAACTGTACCCCAAAGTGGGTTGGGACTCCATTATAATGAGGTCCCCAGGGCTGGTTTAGACTTGCTGGGACTGGGGGCAGACCAAAGTTTGAGAATCCCTGTCTTTCAATTGCTTGACCCTCAAGAATAGACGCCACTCCCATCACAACAAGGCGTCGTGTCTGTTGATGTCTGTTATAACAAGGTGTATAAGCCCTGTTGTCCCGAGTAGGGATATTAAAACAGAACAATTACCTTCCACATCTAATACATAACATGCCTGTGAAGACACCCGAGAATTATATTCACTTTTTGCAACTGCATCAAATTGATTCATATTCGGTTTGTTACCTCTTAAAACCTCAAGATCTTTTTTTCTGTTGATCTACTGCCTAGCCAGTTTTTCCCCTTTTTGTAGTTGTGTATTTGATTTTTATTTCCTAAGTGGAGTGCTTATCTTCATTGAATTTTATCTTCTTGATGTCAGAACAATTCACCAATTTATCAATGTAATTTTGAATCCTGACCTATCTTCCAAAGTGTTTGCAACTCCTTCTAGCTTGGTGTCATCCACACATTTTATAAGTACACTCTCCATTCCATTATCCAAGTCACTGATGAAAATACTGAAGAGTAATGGACCCATAACAGATCCATGTGGGACTCTGCTAGATACATCCTCCCTGTTTGAGAGTGAACCATTTAACAGACTTTCAGTTATAAATTCACCTTAGCTCATCCACATTTCTTTAGTTTGCTTGTGTGAATGTCACGTGGAATTGTGTCAAAAACTTTAATAAAATGGGGCTACATTATGTCTACTACTTCCCACCACCCACGAGGCTAGTAACCCTATCAAAGAAAGAAATTAGGTTGATTTTGGCATGATTTATTCTTGACAAATCTATTTTAAAGCGAAGTTACTCACCTTGGTGCAGTAACTGCCGTTCTTCGAGATGTGTGCCCCCGTGGGTGCTCCACTGTAGGTGCTGGGCTTGCCCCGGCACCGCAGATCGGAGATTTTCACAGCAGTAGTTAGCCAGACCGCGCATGCGCGGAGGGCGTCTCGGGGCGTTCGCGCTCTTTTGCACCGCATGGTCCGGTTCTAGCCAGTTCCAGATTCTCGAACCCCACTCTGAATCTGGAAAACAGAAGGACACAGACGCTGCAGCAGGGAGGTGGATGGGTAGTGGAGCACCCACGGGGGGGACACATCTCGAAGAACGAGTTACTGTACCAAGGTGAGTAACTTCGCTTTCTTCTTCAAGTGATGTCCCCATGGGTGCTCCACTGTAGGGATCTGAGTAGCAGTACCCACCCATGTATAGGTAGGTGGGATTCGGAGCCCCTTATCTATTTGCAGATGAAAGTACTGCAGCTGCTACGGAGTTATCCGGCAGCCATCTGCGCTAACAAAGGTATGATAGGAGGCCCACGTGGCTGCCTTACAAATATTCACACGGAGGACACCTCTGAGAAAGGCAGTAGAGGCAGCCATGGCTCTAGTAGAGTGAGCTCTAGGGTGTTCTGGGAGTGGTACATTCAGTGTTATGCTACACGTAGTTATGCAGGAGACAATGATATTCGCTATTCTTTGGGAAGAAAGAGGCTCCCCCCTTGACCGCTCCGCCACGGAGACTAGGAGTCGGTCAGTTCTCCTAAGGGGTTTAGTGTGTTCTATGTAAAATGTTAGAGCCCTGCATACATCTAGCGTGTGAAGAGCTGCTTCGCGGAAGGAGGCATGCGACTTAGGGTAATAGGATGGTAAAACAATCAGTTCATTAACATGGAATTCAGAACAGACCTTGGGAATAAAAGCTGGATGATGTCTAAGGATAACACTGTCCTTACTGAAGGCAGTGTATGGGGGTACCGCCATCAATGCTGATATCTCGCTAGCTCTGCACACCGACATGATGGCAAGAAGAAATACCAGTTTTCTAGTTAAGATCTGGAGAGGTATTGCGGCTAATGGCTCGAATGGTGGAGCAGTGAGAGTTCGTAGTACTAAGTTCAAACTCCATAGTGGGGTAGGAGTCCAAAGGGGGGAGGGTTCAGATTAGTTAGACCACTGATAAACCTCTTTGTGAGAGGATGGGAAAACACAGAAATGCCATTTTCAATGGTGTTGAAAAGCTGCCATTGCCGCAAGATGGACTTGAGTGACACTAAGGCTAATCCAGTTTGTTTCAGTTCCGGAACATAATCCAATACGGTGTGGATGGGAGCTGCCTGAGGGTTGATATGACGTTCAGAACACCAATAGGTGAATCTTCACCATTTTGCAAGGTAAGTAGCTCTTGTGTTCTACCTTCTACTATGTATCAACATGTTTTTGACGTCAGCGGAGCATAGGGTCTCAGATGCATTCAACCAGCTAGGTACCACGT
This sequence comes from Rafetus swinhoei, assembly GCA_019425775.1. Classification (NCBI taxonomy): domain Eukaryota; kingdom Metazoa; phylum Chordata; order Testudines; family Trionychidae; genus Rafetus; species Rafetus swinhoei. Next base: position 49,296,208 of record CM033449.1, read on the forward strand.
TGTCAGGGGCAGGGTGTGTAGCTGTGGGTGTAGAAGGCAACCATCGTCTTGAGAGATTAAATCCGGGAGCAGTGGGAACTGATACGGAGGATGCAAGGACAATTGTAGAAGTGGAAACCAGTGTTGTCTTGACCATGCTGGAGCGACCAATATCACCTTGGCCCTGTCCAGTTTGATCTTCTGAAGGACTCTTGGGATAAGAGGTGTGGGGGGGAAGGCATACATGAGAGGCCCCCTCCAGTTGAGGAGAAATGCATCTCCTAGAGAGTGATGTATAAGACCCGCTCTGGAACAACAGAGGCAACATCTTCTGTGGTTGTAAGTGGTGAAGAGATCTATGACTGGTGTCCCCCACCAGTGGAAAAGAGAATGGAGAAGTCCGTGGTGAAGCTCCCACTCGTGGTCTGGTGCAAAGTTCCTGCTGAGGGAGTCTGCTGTGGTGTTGTTGATGCTGGTAAGTAGGATGCCACAAGTGGTGCCATTGGCAATGCACCAATTCCAGAGTCAGACTGCCTCTGCACATAGGGATCGTGAGCGTGCATATATAATACATCGTCACCACATTGTCCTTAAGGATCTTCACTGTGCAGTTGCAAATTTGGCTGCGGAAATGCCTGCAGGCATTGGCAACTGCCCTGAGTTCTAGAAAGTTTATGTGAAGCAGTGTTTCATGGGGCAACCAGCGACCTTGGATGGATACTTCACCCATGTGCACTCCCCAGCCCATGAGGGAAGCATCCGTGGTAATAAGATATCGAGGTTGTGGTTGGTGGAAGGGAATTCCCGATAACATGTTCTTGTCTATGATTCACCATTCGAGAGAGGCGTGAACTCTGGGTGGGACAACCACTACTCTGTGCACGTCGTGAGTTGTGGAATTGTGAACTGTGGCCAGCCAGTGTTGCAAGGTGCAGAAGTGTAGTCTGGCAAGGGGAACTACATATGTTGCAGCTGCCACATGACCCACGAGCTTCAGAGCTGTGAGCACCTGTACTGTACGCTTGCAATGGAAAGTATCTATCAATGCTCGTGTAGCCCAAGGTTCAGTGTGTTTCAGCAGCAGCCCTGGGAACTACAAGTTGTGGACTACAAACTACGGCATGTTGGAAGAACTTCCTGGTTCCTGCCAGGACGTACCCTCTGCCCACAGCAGGATCTCAGCAAGGACTGTGCTAGAAGCAGCACACAGGCTGCATGCTGAGAGAAGGGGCTGCTGAACTGTTTTCCTCTTCTATGTTTTTTACAGAATAAAGCCTGTTCCTGGTGATTTGTCGGAGTGGGTCTGGTCTGAGGTGCACTCACACATACACAACGCAGAGCACACCAAGCAGCCTCAGGCCTAGCCCCCCCCACAGTGGTGTAAGAAGTCACAAGCTTCCCCTATGCTGAATAACCTCACACTGGACTAGCCAACAGGAGGGGTTACATTTGTATAGTCCGAAATCTGTTGATGGGTAAAAATGCTCTTGCTGTGATGGCATCAAGTCAAGCTCCGATGAATTCCAACTCGAGTGGGTCGTAGCATGGACTTGCCCTCGTTGACAAGCAGACCTAATAAATGAAACGTCTGTCTGGTGATATCGAGCATTCGGGATACCTCCGCTGAGGATTGACCCTTTATGAGGCAGTTGTCCAGATAGGGGAATATGACAACCCCTCTGTGCCGAAGGTGAGCAGCCGCTACTGAGAGTGTCTTTGTAAACACCCTGGGGGCAACGGGGAGCACAAATGGTAGGGCGCGGTATTGGAAGTGATCTGTACCGACAATGAAGTGGAGAAATCATCTGTGTGCGGGATGAATGGTAAAGTGAAAATATGCGTCCTGGAGGTCGAGAGTAGCATACCAACTGTTTTGATCCAGGGATGGTATTACAGATGCCAGAGTTACCATCCTGAATCGTTGCTTTTGCAGATATTTGTTCAGTTGCCTGAGATCCAATAGCAGTCTCCATCCTCCGGTTTTCTTCTGCACCAAGAAATAATGGGAGTAAAACCCTTTTCCTCTGAACTGGTCTGGCATCCTCTGTACCGCATCTATGGCGAGTAGGTGATCGATCTCAGTGCAGATTAAGTCTTCATGAGAGGTGTCCCTGAAGTGGGACGGGGTTGGTGGAGTTGTAGGACGGAGAGAAAGGGTATGGCACAGCAGATTTGGATTATCTCCAAAACCCACTTGTCGGTGGTAATGTCAGCCCATTGATGGTAGAATAGCCGCAGGCAATGATGAAACAAGCGGGTGGGGACATCTGTTTGGTAAGAATGTGCAATCATGTGCGTGCTCTCAGCCAAGGAATCAAACCTGCTGCTTGGCATTGGGTTGATTTTGCAAGCGGTTGTTCTGATTACGATATCTGGGTGGTCTATGGCATTGGCGTGACTGGTCAAAGGACCGTTGCTGCCACTGCTGTCTAGTATGTGTGTAATCATAACGCCTCTGGAAGGGGGTGTAGCACCTTCTTCTATAGGGTAGAGTGTACATCCCCAGAGTCCGGAGGGTCGATCTGGAGTCTTTACTCGAATGAAGGACAGTGTCCGTCTTCTCTGTAAACAGATTATCTTTTTCAAACAGTAAATCCTCTACTTTTGTTTGCAGTTCCTCTCGCAGACTGAAGGTATGAGGCCCTTCTCATTACTACGGCAGTGGCTGTGGTTCGAGCCGCGGTGTCTGCTACATCCATTGCTATTTGCAAGCTAGCTCTGGTGGAAGCATAGCCTTCTTGGACAGCTGATTTTAAGATGGGCCTATTGGGTTCAGGCACTGAGTTTAGTGTAGTTATCGAAGTTGTGATTCGATAAATGAGCCAAATAGTTGGCTATTCTAAGAAGCAGCGTAGAAGATGTATAGACTTTCCTTCCAAATAAATCGAGTCTTTTCGAGTCCTTGTCTGTTGCATGATTTCTGTATTGTGGCACCTTTGTTCTTTGTTGCACCACGTCTACCAACAACAAATTTGGGTGTGGGTGGATAAATAAGAACTCCGACCCTTTGGGTGGAACAAAATACTTCTTGTCCGCTCTTTTGTTCGTTGGAAGAGCGGATGCTGGGGTTTGCCATAATTCATTGGCAACCTCGAAGATAGCCTCATCTAATGGGATGGCTAATTTAGAGGTGAGAGTCATTTGGAGATTCTTGAGAAGGTGATGTTGTTTCTCCTTTATCTCCATGAGTTGTACCTCCTGGGTCACTGCCACTCTATTAAAGAGATTTTGAAATTGCCTGAGGTTGTCGGGGGGGAGGGGAATATCCCCCGGAATGACCGCTTCGTCTGGTGATGACGACGATTGGTCGGTAGGAGATACCTCAGGCTGTTGCACCTCCGCTACGGTGGGTTGCTCCTCCTCCAGCTCGGATTGGGGAGGGCATGGGGACATCGATCCCTGGTCTAAGAGAGGTGGATTGGACACAGGTGAGTGTCTGGAGGATGAATATTCCCCAATGGATCTTGGTGCCGATCTGGAGACATAATGGTAGGAGCGGCTATAGGGTGAATAGCCTCTGTGATGATTGCGTTTGTCATAGCAGTGGCAATGGTAATATGAAGAGCGGGAGGGAGAACAACCATAAAATGTATGATCTGCTATACACTCTGCCATAAGTAGACCTTGGTGACCGAGGTGACAGTGATGGGGAATAAGACCTCCATGGTGGTGGCGGCCAAGGAGAAGCAGAGAAACGGTGGTGATAGTAATGAGGCTGCTCCCTCAGTGGGGTAAGAAAGGGAGATAGTAGTCGTTCCGAGGATGTATAGCGCTTATCTAGTGGGGGTGATCTTGGTGACTGAGGTGGAGGTGAAGGCGATGGTGCCGGCAAAAAGGTTGGAGGCGGGAAGCATGGTGTCGGGCTCCGGTGCCGATATGTTTTTGAGCTGGCTTCCTGGGTGCCGGCCAGTCTGCTGCTGTAGCCGGTGCCACCGAGGCAGCGGTCGGTGCCGAAGCCGGTGCAGGTTGACTCGGTGCTGAATAATGCGGTTGCGGTTTTCGTCGGTCCAGCACCAAGGTCAGTGCCGGCAAGGGCTCAGTGCACATTGGTGCTGGCTGTGTCGGTGGTTCACTCGGTGCCGACGGTTTCCACGCAGAGACTGTCGGTGCCACAGAATGGCATGCAGACGGCACAGTCACGTCCGCTTTTCTTATCTTGGAGACCGTCATCGCCATAGCATGGGTAGCAGATATACCCAATATTCCCGGTTTGGTTCCTACACTCAATCTGCTGTGCGAAGTAGCAGGCAGAGCAGGTTGGAGAGGGTTTACTCTTCCTTGGAGGAGCTGCAGTTGGGGATGAGGCCCTACATTTTTGAGCCTGCTGAGATGATCAAGGGGGGAGGCTGATCCTTCAGGCTGGAAAGCCTTATCAAAGAGGATCATGCGGAGCCTCATCTCCCTATCTCAACGAGCTCTAGCTGTGAGCTTAGAGCAATGAGGGCACTTCTGCGGAACGTGACCCCTCATCCAGGCAACGTATGCAGGCTGAGTGGCCGTCTGAGGCGGGCATGGCCTCGCGGCAGGCCTCGGAATTTTTAAAACCTGGAGATCCTGGCATTTTGTTAAGTCTTCGTTTTCGTTCTTTTTTTGTTTTTGTTTTTAAGGGAGGGGGATGTTAACTATATACAAGAGGGGAGTTAACAGGGAATATAACTGACAGTAAAAGTAACGGATTCTATGGGGTTTTTTTTTAACTAGTAAACAACAAACAACAGTAATGGCAGAAGGAACTATATAACGGAACGAGTAAGAAAATCAAAGGCTTTGAATTCTCTCACAACAAGTCAAGTTGAAGAGAGTGGTTCACTCCGTCTGCAGCCTGAGGTGGTTGAGAGGAACTGGCTAGATCAAGACTGCGCGGTGCAAAAGAGCGCAAACTCCGCGACACCTTCGCACATTCACGGTCCGGCTAACTACCGCCGTGAAAATCTCTGATCTGCGGCGCTAGGGCAAGCCCAGCACCTACAGTGGAGTACCCACAGGGACATCACTCGAAGAAGAACTATTACTTATTACATTACCACCCTCTAGGTACTTTCAAACTGATTATTTAATCATATGTTCCAGTATACTTCCAGGTATCAAGGTTAGATTATGGAATTATAAATTGGTTAAAGTAGGCTAGAATTAGAACCTCTATACCTAGTTTTATATCTTAATGTGACAGTCTCCAAAGTAAATAGCACCAGGTTATAGTCACCAGTATAATAATGATCTCCATACATTTTATACTGTGATCTAGGCAGATCTCCTAATTTCCATAAAATTTCCTAATTTCCATAAAATCAGAGAGCATGGGGATTGGTTTTCAAAGGAAGCAATGTTGAACACCATTTATCACAAAGTGCAATTATTATTTGTTAAGTATGATTTCTTCAACATTGTACAGTAAAACTCCAATAGTCCGGCATCCAATAATCCGGCACTCCTGATAGTCCGGCATCAAAATGGCAAGAGCCTAGCGAGTGAGCTTCGTCAAAAAATGAGTCACAAGGTAACAGCGGCAGCAGCTGAACTGAGCAAAAGGGTAAAAAGGCTTAAAAACTAAAACATTACAGTATACTGTATACAGTATGTACAATAAAAAGGGTTAAGAACACTTTATATACCGTATATAATGTATACAGTATATATATAACCTGCTTATAGTACCTCCTGATAGTCCGGCATATCTGATAATCCGGCACCACCTAAGTCCCATAGGTTCCGGATTATCGGAAGTCTACTGTACATTGAATTTAGGTCATGTAATCAAATTACAGGAGTCAAAGTAACTTGCAGTTAAACAGCTAGCCATAGATGCTTTAAAAGTCTTACAATCTGATCCTGTTGATTTTTTAAACACAATTTTGGCCTATAAAGTACTAACTCATTCAAGGCTCTTTCATTGTCTATAATAACTACAGCTAAAAGCGTGTGACCTTGTTATACATTTGCACAAGCATAGGGGTCAGCAACCTTTGACTCTCTGCCAATCAGAGTAATCTATTTGCAGACTAAGACATTTTTTTGACATTGATGGTCCACAGGCATGACCCGCCCCAACAGCTCCCAGCGGCTGCAGTTCTCCATTCCTGGCCAATGGGAGCTGAGGAGAAAGTGCAGGCTGCAGGGATGTGCTGAACACCTGACTGGCCAAGAATTAAAGGTTGCCAGCCCCTAACCTAGCACAGTGGTGTCCAGGACCAAGGGCTCTTTGACACTACAGTAATGCTAACTGTAGTAAGGAGATAAAATTAAGCTTTAACACAAGATATCAGCCTATTGGGTGAATTTGAGAAAAATCATTTGAAAAGAAGACAGAAGTGAACAGCCCTAGAGACGAAATATCAGCTGAACAAAGGGGGCGTGAGTGTTCTGTTTACGTTATTACTTCATAAGGTGACTTCACTTAGTCATAGACTTGAAAGATATTTAGCACATAGCTCTCAGTAACAGAGAGCAGATCTTCATGAGAGATTCTTTGATCCACTGGGCATTAAAAGCAGAACAGAAAAAACAGAAATCCAATACATAATGTTGAAAAGTTTTAATGCTACTTGAAGGAAATCTGCTCTGAGGATGTACAACCTAATCACTCAGAAGACTGGATTAAAAGTGTAAGAGAATTTAAAAAAAACCCCACAACAGAAGAATATACAGGACTATCAAAGGAAAGAAATAGATGAGATACTGAGAGGAATGAAAAATTGGAAAGCTCTCAGACAAGTTGCAGTGCAAGAATTATGGCTGAAACATCTAACAGTTCTCCATAACTGTTATCTGAATAACTTAAAAATGCTTGAAAAACATATTCCCAGGATGTATGGTGACTGGGAGACTCATACTTGTACAAAAATAAAAAAAAAGAAGGGAACAGTGATCCTATTAATTATAATTAGTAAACACAGGATGAATCTATGTGAAAGTTTCTAGTTCTAGCAGCTTTTCTGGCAAAGGAGACCCAGATAGTGCTAGCTCACAATGGAATGCTGCCTCCTGAGCAAACAAACATGAAAGAGACAGGAAGAACACATTGGACTTTACAGGATAATCACAGACGATACTAAACAAAATAAAACAGAAAAATGTAGTGATGGTGTGGATTGCTTACCAAAAGTATATGATACACATTTGTAGATTATCAAGATACTGAAAATGCACAAGATTTATCCAAAGATCATTTCCTTTCTGCAGCAACCTATGGTTAACTGGAACATTCTGTTGGGGAAAAATAAACATCTATGCCCTAAACTGAATAAAGCACCTCAAAATGCAACAGGCAAAATTGTTGACAAACCTTATATATAATTTTCAAATGTGATGCTCAACTTAAGAGTAGGGTTGCTAGGTGTCCGGTTTTGAACTGGTGAACAAATTGAGAAAATATAAATGTCCGGTATTTTCTAAATAAGATATAATGTAGATTGTGATGTAATGTGAAGTGTGTCCGGTATTTTTGTTGAAACCATCTAGCAACCCAACCTAAGAGCAGAAAGTCCCTAGAAAAGTTAAGAATATGTTGATGCTAGGGCATGTTGTTCTCCATAACTTCCTACTCAGGGGGTATATTAGATATATACTGAACTATGATGTTAAAATATGAAAAAAACAGCTGAATGGTAGAAAAGAAGTGTTACATTTTGTTAGTTTAATGTTAATGGTTTGTTATGTTAATGTATATTAAATGGTAGTAAAAGGATAGTTGGTCTAATGGTAAGGACTTCTAGCAACATAGAGAGAATAAAAACCAAATTATAAAAATAGACTGATTAAATGTATACCTGTGTACCCAAAATGTTGGTTATAGAAGACTAAATTAATGTGTATAAAGAAAGAGCGAAAGGCTCAAAATGGAGAGCCCAGTCCAGAGACTGAGACAATAACACGGAGAGCTTCCCAGTAGTACCCCAGGACTCTGTAAGTTGGCCCCCTTCCTGAACTACATGTGTGTAAAAAAAATATAAATATACACACACACACACAGCGCTTCTGGCAACTATATATATATACATTGTGACAGGGTCAGGCCAGGGAGCTGCTGCAGAGAGGGGAAAAGGCAGCCCAAAAGGGGAAAACCCCTGTGAGAGAAGCAGAGAACTGCAGCCCAATTAGATGCAGCTGGGAGGGAGCTGGCTCAGGCTAATTGGGGCCAGCTGACTTCTCTGCTGTCTGGCTGAGGGCCTTTAAAAGCCTCAGCAGTTGGAGGCTGGAGAGGAGAGGAGAGGACAAAAGGAAGGTGGTGGAGAGAGAGAGAAGAAACCAGAGAGAACAATTTTGACCGGCATTAGGTAAAGGCAGCTAAGGAGGGAGCCTGTGGGCACGTGGCCCGGGCTCCCTACCATTGAGACCGCTGCAAAACCCCTAACTGGGGGGGGGCTAAGGGGAGGAGGCCTCCCCAGTAGTGGCTTGGGGAAGAGGGGCCCTTGCCACAATAAATATATATATATATATATATATATATATATAGCCAGAAACTATAAGTGGATGGATGGATGGCCAGAAACTATAAGGAACAATAATTCTGTTGGAAAGTTTATAAATAAAGGAGAAATTCTGATTAAGCCTAAACTGGGTGGAGTCATGCCCTAGGTTCCCACCTTTCTACTGGACTCTATCTGGAAGGGAGTCTAATTGATGAGATCCACATTTTAAAAAGTCTTTCGAAGGAATTCTTTTTTGCCACTGCTGTTTTGAGGTAGCAATGCTACTGCTGACTTGGATGTTGCAGGGAATAAATTGCTCTTTGATGATCTGATAACATCAACAAGCAGTCAGCCATTTGTTATATGTGGATGATCAGAAACTACATGGATGGTCACAAAAGAAAATACCAAGACTGTAGAAAAGTAGAAAATACCAAGTCTGTAGACATGTAGAAAAGTTTAATGAAAATATAAAGCTACCAATTGGCTTGGCTAAATGTGCATCAATCTGTAAAGACAGGCAAACTGGTACAATCAGATAGCATACAAGTTAATGAAGATACTAGCCAAATATCTCTCTCAACATGGCCTCTACAAGTGTGAATTCAATGTAAGTCTAAGAAACAATATCATAGATGAATAATACACCCTCTAAGGGCAAACAACTGGAAGAATTTGATCAAAGCCATTAATATGTGGGTAGTACAGTACACTACTGGAGTGATCAAGAGGAAAAGAAAAATATTGACATCTAAACAAGAAAGCTCCTGGTGATGCATATGTAACCTCTTTGTTTTTTATTTCCTGGAGTTCGGCCAAAAACATTATTGCTGTATTTACAGCTGCTAATCCAACTTGCTCTGAGTTGATATGGAAACATTCCCAGATAAGGTGGCAGTATAGAGGTTTGTGTGACTGCACACAAATACTTGGTATGTCAGCATACTAGACTGAGTGCAAGAAGTTTTTAACTATGCTCAGTAGCTGCTCTGAAGCTGGTATGGAAGGTGTCAAAGGCTAGACATTCTTGCATGTACACACCAATACCCTGTTACTGTGGAAACTCTGTCCCTCCTCCCCACAAAAAAATAAAATTCTGCACACGATATTTTAAAGTGTTTTAATTTTTTTAATTAAAAAAATCCCTCAGAAGTACAGTGGAAAGATTTCCTTGATGAGTGTAGGGAACTAAATCACAATTAACGCAGAATGTATCCATTTTTTTAAAACTACCTATATGCTTTATGGTTGCAATGATAAGCTTTCAAATGAAAACTGATTGTAAACTATTTCCACATCTTCCTGAATCTAAATAAACTGCTTCAGTGCCTGGCCTGTTGCCCAAACTTTTGTCTCGTAGAAGCAGAGTAATATTAATAGGATTTTAGTCAACTTCACTAATACTATTCAAAATTCTGAAGACAGTAGTGAAACTATCAAGACAAGCATCACTTTTCTGTTTTGGCTCCATGAGAATTTAATGAGCATAGGCAGATGTTAGAGATATTAACACAAGAAAACAGAGGTGAGAAGCAAAGAAAGAGTAGCGATTTCTTAACACACCCCACTTGCAGCAGTTGAGAGACTCTGTACAAGAGACAGATTAGCAGAGGCCCTCCTCCACTTTATGCAGGTAGGACAATCTGAAAGGGCAGAAGATACAACAGGTTGTCCTGTGCCTTAGCATTACTTATTAGACACCAAAGAGCTAGACATCGGAATAGAATAATTTATCATTTTTAAATTCAAGAAACTCGAACATCTCATAGGAGAAATGGGTTGAACATTTGTCATGAAGAGTAGGTGTAAGACTGTATTAAGTGGGAGAAACCATTGTTGGGGCAGTTGTCCCTTTATGTTTTATAGGTTTTTTTAAAGAATAAATAAGAAAATTATGTAAGTACTACTCCCTCTGCTATAAAATTTTGATAGTAAAAATTAAAATTTTGGATTCAAGCATGACTTTTCTAACTTGTTACATTAGCTTTGCACTACTAATTTTTCTTCTGAGGGAATTGTGAGATACTGTTCTACAGGGATGGGGTGGGCAGTAGCAACATCTTCTGTGTAAAATGAGGGCAGGTTAGGATCAAAGTGACAGTTTTTCTAGCTCAGGGTAGTAGAAAACCTGTCATACTTAGCCCTCTTCCCAGAGAGAAAAATGGAAGCGTACAATGATATGCATGTTGCTAACTCGTTAACTGTAAAACTGAGTATGACACTGCACTAGGGATGTTAGGGTGCATCTACACAGCAGGGCTTAACTCAAAATAAGCTATGCAAATTGAGCTACATCAATTACACATCTTACTTAGAAATTGGGAGTGTCTACACAGCACTTATTTTGAAATAGAGCACTCTTCCTCCAACTTCTCTTACTCCTCATACAATGAGGGTTACAGGAGTCAGAGTAAGAAGTCCTCCAGCTTTACTGTATTTCAACATTATTTCGAAATAACTGCCTGCTGTGTAGACACGGACTACGTTATTTTGAAATAACGCTAGTTATTTTGAAAAAATGTTGCTGTGTAGACATACCCTTAGACTGTAACCAACTAACCATTTAACCAATTAGCTGATGTTTATCGGTTCCACTCAGTTGGCTCCCGGGGAGGCATCCCTTACCTGGGATGTAAAATAAAAGGGGGGATGCGGGGGCTGCTCTGGCTGGGCCCAAATGCTCTCTGCCATTCCAGCCCTCACTGGTTAACCATAAGGGTAATTTTAACTGGTTAAGCATTCACATCCTTATTTCCTATCTATATGTGTGCTGGTAAAAGCACAGGTGAGGGTTTAGCAGGCTGTTGGTTGGGACAGAGGAGCTCTGTGGTATTCCAGTTCCTGGTGGTACCCCACAGGGAACCTGTTACACTGAGATAAGTGAATAATTCACTTTTCATTAGAATTCCATGATCCTCCATTCAGAAATATTTAGATGCTGATCATTTTGTTTCAGTGGAAGGAGAAGAAAGGACATAAAGGAAAATTTTTGAAGTATAAGGCTATCCTGACAGAAGTAATTAAGAGAGGTGACAAGGGAGCAAATCTATTTTCTGTTTCATGAGTCAAGTAATAATGAGCTGCTCAATGAAGCTTAAGGTTAAATGGGTTAATAATGCTCTTACATTCTTGTAATTTTTTTTAAATGGACTCTTTGATATTATATTGAAATCTTAATGTTGGTATAGGCTCCCCAGAAGAAAACACATCAGGCCCAAAGTCACCTGAATGATATTATAATGCAAAGTAAATTTCCAGGAAAATTCAACAAATCAGTATCTTGATAGAGAAAGATCGACCTTACTGTAGCTATGGCTTAAGGCAGGAAATAAAAAAAATCTGATTTGAATTTCATCCATAGAAAATATTTTTCTTCCTTTCACACTTTCTCTGGGATCTACAAACAGCCCACACAAAAACTCTACCATATGATGAGGAGGAAGCAAAAGAAAACCATCTGGGCACTTAACCCTTCCAGACCACTATCAACCAAAAGTCTAGGGACTCTGATTTCATTGGAGTGTGTGTATGGGAGGTATTAATTTCTAAACAGCTGAAATATTGTCTTCATTATGCCCTTTCACTTCAGCTCAGTTATTTAAATGAATAACTATATTAATGCCAATACAGAACAGTTCAGCAACAAGAGACCTGATCTGGACATTTCTGTAGTGTTTTTATGAATTACATACATGGCAGCAACTTATTTGACTTCGTATTGCTACCCAATTGGTGTATGAGGGTTAGGAGCAGCTCCTGGGTATGAGTAGGCAATATGAGGGGTTTGTATCACCTAACTGTCTAGGGTGATGTGAATGGCTTATTAACAACTGACTGTAACCAACACACATCAGGGGAGCATATGGAAAGATACTAGGAACCCCACTGACTGAACAACTGATACAACAAGGTGAAGCTCCTGCAAGCAGAACTGATAAACTCAGCATGGCAATGCAGCAGAAGGACAATAGACCAAGAGGTGAAAGAAGCAATGCTAAGTACTGGCCTCACAAAGACACAGAAGCTCTCATGTAGAAAAACAGATGTGAAGCCAAAATGGTTTCTACGGCAACTTGACCAACTGAAGCCCTGGCTCTGGCCAGTCTGCACTCTCTTAACCTTTGCTTCTGTATGCTAACCTATGGATCTCCTGGGCCCCAGCAAAATGACAGGCCATGCCCATGCCTTGATGAGAATGTCCTCATTTAGCCAATGACTGTGCTATTAGCTCTTAAATTTGACTGTGGTAACTGTGTCTAGTCACTTCCATCAAATACCATGGCTAAAAGATGATCAGACAAACTTCCATGAATTTCTTTTTTGGAAAGAGCGCTTTTGCGAAAAAAGACGATGATGTTCCGAAGGATAAAGAGGAGAATGTTGTAGACTGTGTGTACAATGTAGAGGATACACAATGCCTAGAAAATGCAAAAAACAAAAAAAAGAGCAATGTTCAATTGCAAGTACTATTCTTTGTATTTAAAGTACGGTTTTATTGCGTGTAGCGATTCGCAGGCTCCAAATATGCTGTGTGTTATATGTACCGAAACACTGTCCAACGAAGCAATGAAATCTTCAAAGTTAATTTGGCACTTAGAATCTAAACATCCAGCTCTCAAAGAAAAAACACTTGATTATTTTTTAAACAGAAAAAAAGCAAATTTGAAGGACAAAAACAATTATTTCTCAATACCACGTATGCCCTCAAATATGGCTGCTTTGAAGGTGTCATTTCTAGTAGCTCACCAAATTGCCAAAGCTAAAAAGCCTTTTACAATTGGCAAAGAGCTGATTCTTCCTACTGGAAAAGATATCTGCTGTGAGCTGTTTGGGGAAACGGCAACTTGCAAGATAGGACAAGTTCCTCTTTCCGACAACACAGTTGCCAGGAGGATCGATGAAATAGATGAGGACATTGAGGAGCAGTTCTGGATTAAAATAAAGGGTGAATATCCAGAACTCAGCACCCCAGCTCTGAAGGCCTTGCTGCCATTTCCCTCTACATACCTTTGTGAAATGGGTTTCTCTGCAATGACTGCTACTAAGACCAGACATCGGAATAGGCTTGACATGAGAAACACACCGCGAGTTTCGCTATAAAGCATAATGCCTTGATGTAACTTGCTTGTGTCGGGCAAACAATGCCCAGTGATCCTACTGATGTGGTCTTGTCAGTAAGTCATACATTTTCATTGTATTTAGCTAAACTAGCTAGTGATATCTTATGTCTGATTTTTAACAGTGGTGGAAATAAAATACTTTGGTAGCTAGCAATGGGTTATGAATGATTTTTTTTAAGGTGGAAAACAAATAGTTGGGGGGGGTATTAAAAAAATCCATTACAATTTCATGTATTATGTGTGTATAGATACAATGTAAAATAACATGTGACCTCTTAAAATTAATTACCATAATGAATATGCAAATAAAATGTTTCTATACTGGTCTGCCAAAATTTTTTGAATGAGTTTGCCAGTCTGCAGTATAAAAAAAAGGAACCACTGCCTTAGGGGTTGAACAGGGGTCTACCTCAGTTGAGCTTACCAGGAAGAGCTCACCCTGAGAAGAGACATGGTGGAGCATAAAGCCTCAGTCTCAGAGGCACTGAGGCCACATGGTGTACTCTTTTGGCACAGTGCAATCCCTTGGGTGTTTGAGACACTGACAGGATCCTCTCAACTTTTGAAAGGCTGGGCATAATACAAATCATATAGATCCATGACACACAATCACTGCAACTCAAATAGAGAAAAAGAATGGCTGGTTACTTACTCTACAAAAAGTGATTCTTTGAGAACGGAGTTGGAAAATGCTTATTTTCTGGGGGTACAAATTAAAACCCAAGCTCTAATTTAACACAGACTTGCAGTGAGGGTGTAATCAAATATCACTTTAATGCTGATAGTCCTCCTATGCCCCACCCACAATTTCCCCCAACCAACAAACAAGTTCTCCTGCAAGTGTCAGGGAAACATTCCTAGAGCATCTCAACACAAAGAATCATGAGATATCCCCCCCAAAACACACAGAGATGATTGTAGAAATAGTGAGGACACTAACACAGGCTTGGCCTTTGCTCTCTGAACACACACCCAGGTGAGGCTAAGTCAGGATCTCACCGCTGGGTGCCAATCACCCAAGTTAACTATGCAGTGAAGACATACTGTTTGTATCACCTTGTCCAAATGAAATACCATCTTATAAAGTGGACCCACAATGAGGGCTGTAGCTCTCTCCTAATCACCAAACTAGAGGTATAGCCACTAAAAAGCAGGCGCCACACAGGTGCTATAGAGAACAAGATTCTCTGGTTCTAAGGGGGCTTCTATGAATCCCAAAAACATGGCATTGAGGGTGGAATGTTCCCAACAAAAGGAAAGACATAAACAAACACCCCCGAGGAATCAACTGTTTGGTGTGAGAAGACTGTATGCGCCATCATCTTTCCTACCCCTTTCCTCTGAAAATTTGGTGATAAGAGCTTAAATGCCCTTCCTGATTGAAACAAAATACAGGACTATGTAGCACTTTAAAGACTAACAAGATGGTTTATTAGATGATGAGCTTTCGTGGGCCAGACCCACTTCCTCAGATCAAATAGTGGAAGAAAATAGTCACAACCATATATACCAAAGGATACAATTGTATCCTTTGGTATATATGGTTGTGACTATTTTCTTCCACTATTTGATCTGAGGAAGTGGGTCTGGCCATAAGCTCATCATCTAATAAACCATCTTGTTAGTCTTTAAAGTGCTACATAGTCCTGTATTTTGTTTCAGCTACACCAGACTAACACGGCTACATTTCTATCACTATTCTTCCTGATTGAGTAACACAAGAGCTTAAAAGCCCTTCCTGGAAGAAGAGCAAACTCTGGAGCTTGGTTGTCCATTTATTGCATGTTTGTATATGAGAACTCTAAATTAAAAACAAAGCAAACCTTAGGAGGAAACTCTATGTGTTTGCCACCAGCCTACCACACAGAGGTTGGTGGGTCTGGAAAACTTGTCTCTCTCACCAACAGAAGTTGGTCCAATAAAATATATTAATTATCTCACCAACCTTGCTACTCTGGTATGTTTTATCAGACAGTGGCACCACATTCAAACCCGTTCAGTTCTCAACTGAAAAAGGAGGTTTTCCTCCTAACCTTCAACTCTGCAACCTCAAGCTGGGATCAGAAAACGACCTGTGCCTCCTGCACTGTCCCGCAGCACTAAAAGTTCTGCGAGGGGCCCTTACCAAGCTCACGCACAGGGCGGAACGCGGCTCCCTCTCCCTTAGGTGCGCTGACTCCGAACAGCTAACAGGCATCACCAGCGCTGGGTACTTGTTTCGCTTGGGCCACATGCAAGACACGCGAGGAGGCTCCGCCTACAGTAACACGGGGGAGCAGAAGCAAGAGCCGCCGTGCGCTTTCCCAGAGCCCTTTTCCCACCACACCTGCGCTACCCGGCTCGCTCACCGCAGTGGTCCGTTGGTCCACGTGGAAAATCTGACCAGGTCCTGCTGTGACCAATAGACACCGCTCCCCGCAAACAAGCACCTGGGACGCCGGCCGGCACCAAAGCATGGGACTACCGCGGCGGGGGGGGCCTGAGCTCGGTGCTAAGCTGGAAGGAGGCTGCCTGGGGTGCGCCCCTGGGGTCTCGCCAGGGCAGCGGCTGTCGCCCGCTGGCGCTAGGACCTGGCGTGGCGCCGCCCGGCTACTTTATTTTTACCGCGGTATTTTCTGCAGTCAGATTTTCCACAGCCCGCGGCCGGGTCGGGGGACCCGCTCCGCCAGGGGAATCTGACAGCTCACCCGGCGGGAGCTATTTATAGCGGGGGCGGGCGCCGCATAGCTCCTGGCCCGGCCGTGCAAATGGAGACAGCAACAAATAGCTCCCTCCCCGCGCGCGGGGGCTCGGCGGCGGCTCGTGCCCTCCGCGCGGCCGGGGATCCCCTGTGGAACGCCGGGCCCAGGCCCCTGCGCTGCCATTCCCGCCACGCGCCGCGCCGCGCCGGGGAGCAGCTTGCAGGCGCTTGGCGGCACAGGGCGAAGCAGCTTCCCTGTCGCCTCACTGCGCCGCTCCAGGAGGGTGCGCCCCCCTTCTCCGCCCTTGATCCTAGGCAGGCTCTGCCAGCCACCCCCGGGCAGGTGAGAGAGCTCCCATGGCGGTCCCACTCGCAAGGCACCTCGAAACCATTTGCAAAGGCGACACTCACCGTCAGGGAGAGGGCCAAGCTGTGGGAGCCATGAGGCACTTACTGAGGAGGCCACAACTGCCCGGATAGCCCGCTTAGAAAGTCGGGGGTTTGTCTGAAACGGGCTTGCTAAGGTTAGCTACTTTGAAGAATGGTAAGAGGATCTGAACTTTAAAGGCACAGCCCTGCTGGGGACACTGCCGTGGTACAAGGTGATACCTTTCGCCTGGGTTTCATAAAGGTGCTCCTTATCACCAGTCATTTCTGTCTGGAGCAGGGATTTGCTTGCTGAGGTATTTTGGCTTCCTCTGTAGCTTGGGTCCTGGGTTCTAGGTGTGACTCACTGGCAAGTTTACACTAGTGTAAATTGTCATTATTTGAGGACTTCAGTAACTCCTTCCAGGTCTATTACAGGAGTGGGCTGGTGAGGTGCTGTTGCCCGCACTATGCAGAAGTTCAGACACAGTGGTTCTCAAATTGTGGGTTGGGAATCCCAAAGTGGGTCAGGACTCCTTTTTAATGGGGTCTCCAAAGCCAGCATTACACTTGCTGAGATACAGAGCCAAGGCCATCCCTACCAATATGCAGTCACATAGGGTACCACAAAATTTGGGACACCACATTGCCCCATATTTTGTGGTGCCCTAGGTAACTGTGTGCTGTATATGCAGTGTGGCTGGCCCCCTGTCTTCTCCCCTCCCCCCCCCCCATGGGCTAAACCCAGCAGGGTAATCTTTAGGGCATGTGGGCCTAGGACAAGCCCCCACTCATCCCCTCTCTGCCCCCATTCTACACCTTCCCCTAAGCCCCTGCCTATGCGCTGCCTATTCCCACCCTCATGCTAGCTCTTCCTTCAACTCTCCTCCCTCAAGCAATGCAGCCTGGGAAAGCCCAGCACCACAAACACCAGCAGCCTGCTCTGCTGTGCCAGCTCCCAGCTGTGTTTCTCTGCTTCATGCCATCACTGAGTTCCATCTCTTTCCCCAAGTTTCCTCCCTTGAGCGCTCACTGCCAGTGAGTGTGGGAGGCAGGCCCAAACCCTGCTGCCTAGCTGCCCTGCCCCTGCCCTCCATAGCTCCTGCCCCCACAGCTCTTGTGTGCAACCATTCTTGGGTGCTCTCTCCCATGGAGGACCCCCCACATGTGGGGTTGTGTAGGGTACCAACAATGCTAGGGACAGTGCTGCCCTGGGCTAAAGTCTGAGTTCCATCCCCCCCCTCCCGGATGGTGGGGCTTGCGCTGTGGACCCCTCTCCACTGTCCTGGTGCTGGGGTTGAGTTATGGATTCCCTTCCCCCATCTGCTGTGGTGAATCCAGCCCCTTCCTGTGGTCATGTAGTAACTATGTTGTCAGAGGGGAATTGCTGTGCAATGAAGCTTAAGAGCCCCTGGACTAAATTATGATGGTCCCTTCTGGCCTTAAAGTCAGCCTTCCTGGATGAGCATGCAGTGAAATTGTATTGTGGAATCTGTTATGGCGTGTTTTCTAGGAAACCAGAGATTACTCACATAAATAGACATGGCTACAGACAGTAACCTTGATTTTTTTTTTTCAAAACACCAGGAAGAATTTACATTAAAACTTTAAGTTTAATGATCAGGTGAGTGGTCACCCCAATGTACACACAGTGCTGGAAACACAAGATTAATCTGATTGCTGAATTTGTACTTTGCTTAATCCCGATCAGGCAATTCATAATTTGCTGTCCTGCAATCTTGCTGTTCTTACAAAACCCTGAATGGACACACACCAAAGGTGCTCTTACCCAAAATCCCAATGCTGCCATTCATTAAGTTTCCTAACCCTAACTGGAGAATGATCCAGATCGCAGTACCCTTGGACTTTGCTAGCTCGTGCAGTGTATTTTCATTAAACCATAAAGTAATGAAGAGTGGAGCTACTTGATTGTTTTTTATAATGTTAATTACAATAGTGACGTTTCTCTCTGCCTTAATCCACCAGCCCATTTGTAGCTCTTAACTCATGCCATATAAGCAATGATCAGATTATGTGCTTTGCAAAATGTGGATTCAGGGCAACAGTGGGACAATAACATCCAGAGGAAGAACAAAGCACTAAGGGCTAAATTCATTATTGTATATCCTGTTTAGCACTAAAATTATTCCTATTATGTTGATATAAAGAAACATATTTTAAACAATTGCTGAATCTCACTTGACTTTCCATTCACATGTTGGGATATTATCAAACAGCAATACATAGATATTTGTTAAATGTCTACTATAAAACTTATAGACACTTTATATAGCATTTCACATGCTGAAGGATTACTAAATGCCTATTCTTTTGATTCCATATGCATACATACACAAATATGCAATTATCTTTCGGGTGCAATACAGAAGCCATTCAGTGCCAACAAAGATTTTAGAAGAGGAAATGAAGAATACTTTATTCAGCTGAAGGTACAAAGGGGATTGGAGTGAAAATCAATATCCCAGTGGAAAATAAATTGCAGCACTGGATTTAGTATCCATATTATTGCAAAAAGTGTCATGAGATTTTATGTATATAGATCATAGAACATAAATCAAGAGTCTGTCATACCTCCCGTGTCCAACAGATGGATGAAAAACAGACTAACTGGCAACTTTCCAAAAAATGGTCCTATCGAATATTAATGTGGTAGCATGAACACAGATTTTCTAGTCTGGAAAAGTGAATTTGGCCTCTTCATTCTGTGTCCTGCAACCTTTCTTATGAGAGTAGCTTCACTAAAGTTAAAGGAACTTAACATCTGAGTAAGAACCACTCATGATAGCAAAGCCTGCAGGGCTGGGCTCTATCACTTTCCTTCAGAAACAGAAGTTGGCTGGAAGAAAGAAAACTCTAACGCTCAGTAAGTCTTGCAACACAGACATGTTCCAGAATATTGAAATATGTAAAAATTAATAGAGGTCTGGAATGACTATACATCAGTGGAAAAGGGGTCTAGCCAGAATAGGCATTGCCCTTTAATCATGTTTTTTTCCCTTTGTTTCTGCAGTCTGGAAAGATAGATTAAGAGTCCAGCCAAAAGCAGGTATTATCCTTCTAATGTATAAATATGCTCTTTTCCTTTGTTCTTGCAGCCCAGAAAGATAGATAAGCATGCAGCTGCTCTTTTTTTATTGTGTCTTTTACCTACCCTTACTGGCTCTGTATAAAATATTTTTAGGGTCACTCTTTTGTAATTTCTGTAACCTGCTAATTTAAGAAGTTTGTAGTGTAGAAAAGTGTTAATTTAATTAGAAATTCTGTAAACAGTAATTCGGGGCGGGTATAATAATATTAATTACCTGCCTATTAATATTCATTGCATAAAAATGAATCTACTAAATAAGGTATTTTAAAAAGTAGTAATGAACATGTAAATTAACATACTAAAATAAATTTAAAAAATGTAACTGGCGCCAAATTGTTGCCACTTGGAATATTGTGTTAAATGTCCAAGATAAACGTGTGTGGACAATAAAGCAGTTCAGTACCCCATCCGCTCCTGGGTCGCCTGTTTCTTCTCTAACACAGAAGACTGGAAAAAAGCTGATGTGCCAATATGTAAAAAGGATAAATGAGATGACCAGGGTAATTATAGGCCTGTCAATCTGACATCAATCCTGGGCAAGAGAGTGATACAGGACAGAATAAAGAATTAAAGGAGGGCAATAGAATTAATATTAATTACTTGGGTTTATGGCAAATAAATATGGTCAAACTATCTTTATATAATTTTGATGAGATTACAAATACGATAACAGTAAATAGTGCTGATGTAGTGTAGACTTCTTGAAGGCATTTGACTTGAGACTACATAACATTTTGACAAAAAAACTAGAACCGTATATAATTAACATGGCACACATTAAATGTATTACTGGATGGCTAACTGATAAGTCTCAAAATGTAGTTGTAAATGGAGACTCATTATTGAACAGGTAGGTTTCTAGTAGAGTCCTATGGGGCTTGATTCTGGGCCCTGCATTATTTAGCATTTTTATTAATGACCTGAAAGTAAACATAAATTCATCACTGTTAAAGTTTGCAGATAACTGTGACATTCTGTACCCCAAAGCAATACCGTGGCACCCCCATATTTACAATGGTGATATAATTATATGTTTTGTACAAAATATGCCTTGTGAAGTATCATTTTTAATAGTCTTGATCTGTTGTACAGCCGCTCTCCGACTTACGGCCACCTCCACTTACGACCATCCACACTTACGACCAAAGCGGTCGTAAATGCGGATCCAAGTTACGAACGGCGATCCGCGCTTACGAACAGCGCGGTCGCCATGTAACTCTATGAGATCCGAGTTACGAACAGTTCGAGATACGGACCAAGTGTTGGTCCGTAACTCCTTCGTAACTCAGAGAGCGGCTGTACATTAATATCCTGTTGGGTTGAATTTTTTGTTGTATCATTATGAAGTTTTGCTATGTGTTTGTTACTGAAATACGTTGGGAGATTAAAAACACCACAAACCAGCCTTTCAGATACAACCAAAAAAAAAAAAAGCCAAACAGTATTGATAGCTCGCTGAGGAACGTACACTCACCAGGATTACCCCAGGAATTGTACACCATGGAAATCTATCAGAGACAACATGTACACCAGGCGCGGCCAACCTAAACCTGAGAAGGAGCCAGAATTTACCAATGCACATTGCCAAAGAGCCACAGTTCTATGTCACCAGCCCTGATCATCTCCCCACCACTACTCCCAGCACATCCTGCCCACTGGCAGCCCCACCGGTCAGTGCCTCCTTCTCCTTTTCCTCCTGCCCACTGGGATCAGCTCTTTCTCAGTGGGAGACACTGGAGGGGGGAAGCATGGGTGTGACAGGTTCAGGGGAGAGGGTGGGAAGTGGCAGGATCCTAGGAGGAAAGGGTGGAAAGGGACAGAGCTGGGGGTTGAACAGTGAGCACCGTCCAGTCCAGTGGAAAGTTGGCACCTGTAGCTCCAGCCCTGGATTTGGTACCTATGTAAGGAGCCACATATTCACTTCTGAAGAGCCGCATGTGGCTCTGGAGCCACAGGTTGGCCGCCCCGATGTACACCATGGAGACCATTTGAATCATGTCACAGAAAAAGATCTTTTCAACAAGCTGGAAGAAACTATAAGACAGGGAAGTGACATCATCACTAGGCCTCATTCCCCTCACAGCTAAACACCTGAAAATGCCTTAGTAATGACGACTGGACTGGAGAAGTTGTCCCCCATGGGAAAGAAGTAATCCCAGCCTATGAATGGAAGATTGGTGGATTGTTTGTACCATCAGTGTGAGACATTGCTTGATTCAAATCCTGCCTAGTATATAGAACTTAGATTGCAATTTTATTTTCTATGGTAATCAACTTTGATCTTTAAGCTATTATTTATAATCACTTAAAATTTATCTTTCTGTACAGGTTGGACTTTGCTGGAGCAGAACCTTCAGGACCTGACCAGTCCCAAATGAGGGAATGTGCCGGACCAGAGGAGGTCCCCTGCTACTCGCCGCCCAGCCCATCTTCCCTCCCCATTGCTGGCCCCAACTGCACCCCTGCTGGACTGCCATGCTGTTGCAGCCCCAGCAGCCTGCATTGCCACATTCGCAGCCCCAGCCCTGCTATTGGGCTGCCACAACCCTGGCTCTGCTACCAGGGCTGCTGTGGCTGCCACATTCCCCGGGCCTGGCTCCACTACCAGGCCTGCTGCAGCTGCCATATCCCTGGCCCTGCCCTGCTACCAGGGTTGCCGAGGCTGCCGCAGCCCCGGCTCTGCTACCGGGGCTGCTGCACTAGCTGCATCCTCAGCCCCAACTCCACTACCACATTTGCCACATTCCCAGCCCCGTTAGTGGGGCTGCTGCAGCCCTGGCTGCACTACCAGAGCTCCAGCCCCAGTCTCAGCTCCAGCCTCGTCAGGCGCTGAGCCGCCAACCATCTTTGTCATTGGGGCTCCCAGCCAGGACTCCCTGGTCCAGGAACATCCGTAGTTCTACTGGACCACGGATGTTGCCAGACCAGAGAGTCCCAGTTTTGGAAGGTCCAATCTGTAGTCAATCAATTTTACATTTTTTACCTAAAAACAGGGTGGTATTTGAAGTGTAAAGGAAATGTGATCAGGGACAGGGGCTGGTCCATTGTCCTACCCACAATGAGGAAGGGCAGACTGGGTAATAATTTACACTGGTCAGGCTTCTAGCAAGGGTAGAACAATACAGCTCTGGTTCCCATGCTGGGGGGTGGGGATTGTCTGAAACATCTTTATTAGTTTCTGAGTAGCTAGGAAAAACATTCCATGCAGCTGGGTGTGTGCCTGCTTGTGTAAAGCTCTGTGAGTGCAGGACCTGGAGGCATCTGCAGCTTATCACAGCAGCATAGTAGAAGAGGACGCCCAGGCTGGTAAGACAGAAAGCTCCGCAGTACCCCAGTTCCTGGCGGTGGCAGTTACAGTTGCACCATGGGAAGTCCATCACAGACACAGAATTGGGAGAATGGTAAATAAAGAATAAAGAAGAGGACAGGTTACTGATACAGAGCAATCTGGAGCACTTGGTAAGCCAAGGCAAGCAAATAACGTGCATTTTAATATGGCTAAATGTAAATGTTATATATTTAGGAACAGAGAATAAAGGCCATATTTACCAGATGGGCAAATCTATCCTGGGATTCAATTATTTAAAAAAACCTGGAAGTCGTACTGGATAACCAGCTAAACATGTTGATAAAGTGTACAAGTTTCCAATAAGGACCCCAAGAATGATTAAAGAATTAGAAAAACATGCTTAATGGCAGGCTAGAAGGGTCTAGCCTGAAGCCTGAGCTCTTAGGGGATAATAAAACAATCAGCCTCCATTGACTCCCAAAATTTACTAAAGAACCACCCTCCTCCTCCAAAAACAAACAAAAAAGAGCATAGAATTGCAGAGGATGGGTGCGCCAAGAAAATGTGAACATTTAAAAGATACTTCATCAAGATGAGTGTTTCTGGCTCACAGCATGGAGAGACTTCTCACACTTCAAGTGAACACATAGAATCCAAATCACGCAGAAGTTCCAGAGCTGAAGAAAATGAAATGGCTAATAAAGCAAACATTCTGTAGATGATATCACATCTTAAGGCCATGAGAGACGATCTGATGACCCAGAGTTTTTGCAGTACCACATGGAACTGATGGAGCAGAGAGAAAGAGTTGCATCTTAAACTGGATTGTATAGAAAACAGATTGAGACACAATATCAGAATTGTGATCAGATGACCAGTAACTAAAGAAAATAGTGTAAAATTTGCTTTACTTGGGGTGTTCAATAATAGCTGTGTTCTGTATTTTAAAACATAGAGGAAATAAAGGACACTAACTGAGGAGGGGGAGAGGATGCAAAAGATGCGGGAGACTGGAGAAAACAATGAGGGAAGGGGATGGTGAGGAGCCTTTAGGAATGCTCTATCCTCCTCATAGCTCAAATGACCAGACAGTAATTCATCCCTAAGGTCCCATAGGTAGAGATTGTACTAAGAGAAGCAGGCCAGGTGTTCTTAAAGAGCATTGATGGTTCACAAAATACAATCATTTGGTTTTGTTTCACATGTTGATAGTTTGTTTGTAGTTGGATTTAGGTTCAGTCTATGTTACAGACCTATACTGGTATAACTATGTCACTTAGAGATGTGAAAAATCTACATCCCTATGTGACATAGTAATACCAATCTAACTCTCCCCTGCCTCCATTTATACAACTGTATGTCAGCAGGAGAACTTCTCCCACCAATATATGTACCACGCCTTGGAGGGTGGATTAACTACACCGATAGATGAGCTCTTTCCCATTGATGTAGAGCATCTTCATTAAAGTGCTACAGCAGCACAGCTGCATTTGTGCAGCTGGGGTGATGCCACATTTTAAGTAGTGAAGTGCTGTTAAAGTAAGAGGACGACGGAGGGGAGGTACTGGGAAGGGGGGGGGTTCAAAACAGCAACCAAGTCATACTGAGGCTCACAGTCATGAATGCAACAATTAAAAATGAGAGACATTGACAACACAAGGCTTTATGCCATAAAGTAGCTAAAGAATAATATTTTCAAGTTTTTCACTAAGCAGACTAATAGGCTATCCCTCTGAGACTTTTTACTAAGCTAAATAATTACTCTCAATGTTTTTGTCCAAGTGACATCTTTGTCAATAAGCTAAATAATGTCATTAAAAGGGGACAAATCTAGACATATATAAAAAAAACCCTCTCAGATTATTCAACATCAAGAAATCCATTTTTCAGAAAGAAATTATGGGCATGAAAAGTGATATGTTTCAGCAGACATTTTTGCTTTAGCAAAAGAAAAGAGGAGTGGGCATTATACTTGCTAAGCACGTGCCTTTTCAAATTAAAGATCAATTTAAGGAGGAGGGACCATTTATATCGCTGTAGAGCACAATTGTTAGGTTAATAACAACACCGGGCTCAGTGCATATTCCCAACCAAAAGTACAAATAAGTAAATAAGCACAAATAAATAAATAAAATTAATAGTAAGGACTTTTTTAAAACACTGCAACACTTCGGGGAAAGGGAAACTATACTCGGAGGAGACTTCAAATAGACTGGGACAAATCTGATTTAAAAAAAGACAAGGGGAATATGGAATCAGGTGAAGCATTGACTTCTCTTTGCCAACAATTTGTCAGATTGCTGAAGAGAACTGAACCTAGCGAAAGAGATTACACATTTTATTCATAACCACATGAATTATACACTAAAATAGACCTAATGTTAATATCTAAAGTTTCAGAAGGGTAGCCGAGTTAGTCTGTAAGGTATGTCTACACTGCATTCCTCTTTCGAGAGAGGAATGCAAATGCAGTTGAGTGAAATTGCAAATGAAGCACGGATTTGACTTTCCCGTGCTTCATTTGCATAATTGCATCTGGGCACTATTTCGAAATACCCTATTTCGAAAAAAGAAACACTGTCTAGACGCAGTTATTTGGAAAGAAAACCCTTCTTTCGAAATTACCCTTAAACCTTATTTTAAGGAGTAAGGGTAATTTTGACTTGTTAGTCTTTCAAGTGCTACCAGACTATTTGTTTTTTGTTAATATCTAAATCCTTAATAAAACAGAAAAGATCTGCGGAAAATGGCAACATTACATGGTCAGATCATGCACCAGTGGAAGTAATATTGGATAACTAGATTGGGTTCTATAGATCTTTTTTTTTTTTTTTTAAATGAACTGCTTGCTTCCCCAAGACAGTCATCGGGTTCCAGCAATTAAGGATGACATTCTTCAAAACTTTCAAATAAATAATGCAGGTGATATTAAAAGGTCTTCTCAGAGAGGTAGTTAAAGCAGTATTCAGGGGCCATTTGACAAGCAATGCTTCCCAATTGAAAAAACAAAGGGCTCAAGAAAAAATGTAACTAGAACAGGAGATTAAAAGTTACAAGACTTTCACAAAAACACAGATTAAATAAAAATACCAACAATTCACTAATATTACAGGGAAGCAGGATACGTTGCAGGACAGATGCCATTGTAAAAGCGGTTGGCAGAAGTTTTATGAAAACAAATATAAAACTGATAGGTTATTGACTCAGAAACTTAAAGGGATTATAAAGTTAAATATTATCCCACTCATAAAAAACAATCAGCAAAAGACAGTTACACATCGGGATGAAATATGTGCATCTTTTGCTGCTTATTTTAAAAATATCTGGAAATAGCTGACTTGCCAAAGATAAGCAAAATTGATAAAGACACGTTAGATAAAGAAATAACAGAAGAAGAAATTCTATAGACAGTAGCAAGTACAAAAAGTGGTAAAATGCCAGCACTTGATGGTTTTCCAGTTGAATTTTACAAGGTATTTAAGAAGGTATTAGTGTGTCCCTGGAGAGTTACCTTCAACATTGTTCTGTTAGGGGAAGAATTTCCATAACCTATGAAAGAAGCTGCTATTGTTGTCCTCTCTAAAGATGGTAAAGATTTACGTTATGCAGCTCCTACAGGCCCATATCACTTTTAAATCGTGACAAGAACATTTTAGAAAAAATGCTAGCTAGTTGATGATAGTCTTTTCTCTCAGCTTTTATAAATCAAGAGTGAACTGGACTAATTAAAGATAGACAAATATCAGACAGTATTTGGAGAGTACTTGGAATCATCCATAATACCAGATCAAAATAAGATCAATTTCTTATGTTATCACCAGCTGCAGAGAAAGCCTTTGATACACTAGAACGGAACTGTCTATTTCCAGGCCTGTCCTATATGGAATTAGACCCCCCACTTCCTGAAATACGTAACTAGAGCTCTGCACAGAAACAAATTTCTATCCTCAAATGCGGATATCTGTGGATAGAAATCGGTATCTGTGGTGGCACCACACAGCTGTGTCTCCTGTCTGGGGGTTGTACAGTTTCACTGGGGGGCAGGAATGGTGGGCACTATAGCCACTCAGCTGGAAGGAACTGCTGGCGCAAGGTGCAGGCTCCATGGAGTGGTAGCCCCACATTCTCTTTTTTGCCACTGCAGTTTCTGGTAGAGCCCTGCAGTTCAGCAGGTGCCAATTTTTATCTGAAAATAGACATTTGTACCTGTGCAGGGCTCTATAGCTCGAGGCCACTATTTGAATTACCCAGAGGGGCTATGTTTATTGTCCCCTTTGTTTATGCCACTGGCCATGAATCCTTTTGCATAGAGGATAAGGAACAATGAATCCATCATAGGAATAAACCTTATCAGGAGTCCATAAGAAAATAATATTATATGCAATTGATAAAATATTATTTCTATCTACACCAAATATTTAACTAAAATTAGTTGCAAAAAAAATTCAGAACTTTGGGAAAGCATCTGGTTTTAAACCAAACTATGCCAAACCTAAAATGCTAGTTATAAATTTGTCAGTCTCTGAAAAGTCACTCCTCCAGAAAGCATTTGGGTACAAATATGCAGCAACCACAATACCTTGGGATTCAAATCGCAAACAATCTAGAAGAGGTCTGTAATTTAAATATCAAACCACTAATTCAGCAAACAAAACAATCTGAATGTTGGGGAAAGTATGCAATTTCTTGGTTGGGAAGAAATCAAAACAAAAACAAAATCAAAAGCAATATTCTGCCAAGGATACTTTTTTCCCCAAAATCCTTCTGTGATTATCCCACATGAAACTGTAGCACAGTGGTTCTCAAACTGTGGGTCGTAACCCTAAAGTGGGTAATGACCCCATTTTAATGGAGTTCCTGGGCTGTCTTAGACTTGCTGAAAGCCTGAGACCAAAGCCCAATGGCTTTAGCCTTGGACATTAGGACTCACATTACAGGATCCCTACCTGGGGCTGAAGCCCCTTGGGCTTTGGCGTTGCCCCCCCATTCCACTTCAGGGGTTTGGGCTGGCTCAGGCTTCATTCCCCTCCCAAAGGGGATTATGATATAATGAAGTATAAGAACCCTTGCCCTAGCACAAATACAGAAGATGTTGTTAGAATTTATATGGGACAAGAAAAGACCAAGAGTGAGTGCAGAGGGTTTTTTATGGATCCATTAAATAGAGTGCACTAGCTGTTCCAAATATTCTATGGTGCAATCAAGCCAGACCAGCTCAAAGCAGTAGTGAAATTGGGGTGCTCTAACCCAGTCAAATAATGGGTCTTTATTAAACAAAAAAATCGTGACAGTGTAACTATCACCAGGTTACCATGGATTAATGTCATGCTCTCCAGAAATTTATACACATTCTTCAGCAAAGGTTAATCTATTGGTTTGGGACAGAATTAGAGATAACATAAATTCTATTCCCTCACCAATGACACCCATTGCAAATAATCCAGATCTAAGCCAAATTGTGAACCAGAAAACTGCAAACATTGGAAGATCTACGGAATGCACGTGGCTGGTCAGCTATTCAGTAAAGAAAAATTTCTATTTTTTTTTTAGAGATCAAAACTAACTTTAATTGGTCCTCTCCCCGGCAGCAATACTTTCAGGTCAGAAATTATGTTTCTTAAATTTCTATAGAATTGATGGTGTCTGGTCAATTAGAAAACAAAAAAATTATAATCTACTATATATTTTAGAGAGTCTGTCTGTCTGTCTGTTGAAGAACTCCTCCTAAACAGTGAGAGGTAGGACCACCAAATTCAGTATACAGCTCCCTCTTATCATAACTTAAAGCAAGATACGGGTTTTGCTGTGCCAGAAAAATGGGATGTGTCTGGAATGCGATTGCTTCTCATAAAACCAAACAGAAAAGAGACAGAATCACCAAGCAGATGAAAGGGACTGGCAAGGGGCGCACCCCAGCCTAGGGCCTCCCAACCCACAGGCACCCTTTTATGAGGGCAGGGGGGCTGAAGTCCCCCCCCCCCATTTATACAGGGATATTGCTGACTATTTCCCTTTGTCAGGGAGCGAGGGGAAAGTGCACAATTTGCTGCATTTCCTCACTCTGGCTGGGGAGTTCAAGGGACAGACGAACCTGGACCTGCCCCAGCCACGTCTGCTGGAGCTGCAGCAGCTCTGGAGAGGCACTTCTCACCTGGCTCCAAGCTGCTGCAGTGAGAGAGGGCTGGGTTCTTCTTCGAGTGATGTCCCCGTCAGTGCTCCACTCTGAGTTCTGAATCTCTAGTTCTGAAGCCACTTTTTTTGAAGAGAAAGGTTTGTGGTTGGGTTTTTTTTTTTTTGGTTGGTTGGTTGGTTGGTTGGGTTTTTTGAAGGTAGAGGGTTGGGAGGGATTCAAAACTCAGAGTGGAGGATACATCTCGAAGAACTCCTATTACTGCACAGGGTGAATAACTCTCTTTTTGTTCTCTCTCCTCAGGGTATACTGCATATTGAACCCCTCACCCCCGCCCCACCCCAGAACAATAATTTAAATGAAGCATATACATTTTCTTTCATTTTATTTTCCAAAAAAACAAAAATTAATTGAGTTAAGGACCTGAGCAACTCTGGGTAAATCTTCTCGTTAATTTATATTAGGTCTTTGCAGACAGCTTTTCTAACAAAAAGTCTGTGGATAAATTACCCCCAAAAATGTAGTTTGGTCTGGAAAAGAGGACCAACAACCTCTGTCTGTAGCATAATAAAAGAAAAAATCTTTAAGATATTGTTTCAGTGGTATCTCACATCAATCAGGGTAAAATATATAGCAGGACTGAATGTGGATAAAAGTTGAAGAACTTGTGTTGAAATAAAACGTTATGCATATATGGTGGATATGTCTGGATATTGGAAGGTACTGGGGTGCAGTGATCCCTTAGTAATCCTTCTCGGGCTTCCTAGTGGATGTTAGTAACATAAGAGGTAATGAAGAATTAATCTCTCATATACTAGTAGCTGCTTAGCTATTGGTAGCCTCTTGCTGGAAAAAAATAGCCCAACTATAAAGGAATGATTCAATAATATGGGAGGTTTTGCTTATGGAAAAATTAACACACCAATTATGTAACCACCTAACTACACACAGGACAGATAAATATTTAGGTATTTATATTTAGGTTTTTTTCATTACACAAAGTACACTCATTTGCAAAAAAGCCCCAGCACACCTGTCCAGTTTTTGAATATTTATATTTGTTAGATGTGTATGGTCTGTTAAATGTTTATACTGATAAGTCACTTAATAAAATCACTAGAAATTACATATTGTATGTGCTCATTTTGTAACATGGCAACACCCTATTAAAAAGATCTGATGATGTACTTCATTTGCATCCCTTATTTCGAAATAGATTATTTTGAAATTGGAAGCATCTACACAGAACTTATTTCAAAACATAGTACTCTTCCTCCGACTTCCCTTACTCCTCGTACAATGAGGGTTATAGGAGTTGGAGTAAGAAATCCTCCAGCTTGACTTGACAGTATTTCAACATTATTTCAAAATAACTGCTTTTGTGTAGATGTGGACTAAGTTATTTCGAAATAATGTTGCTGTGTAGATGTATCCCTAGAGTTTACAAATTTAAGGTGCCACAGAACTCCTCCTTGTTTTTGCAGATACAGACTAACAGCACTACCCCTCTGAGACTTGTTGTAATGTTTGTTTTGAATCTGATATTTATTGAATCTGTAAACTTGTTAAAACTTCCCAAATAAATGAATAGTTTTGAAAAGAAAGGAAGAAATACAGTGTAATGACTGAACCCAGGAGTTCAATTTATTTAGCTTAACAAGGAGAAGGTTAAGGGATGATTTAATTTAAGTCTGTAAGTACCTATATGGGGAACAAATACTTAATAATGGGCTCTTCAGTCTTGCAGAGAAAAGTAAACACAATCCATTACTGGATGAAAAAGAAGCTAGACAAAGTCAGGCTGGAAATAACTTCACACATGCTTAACAATGAGAGTAATTAACCATTGGAGTAACTTACCACAGATGATCATGATGAATTCTCCATCCGTGCTCATTTTAAAATCAAGATTGGCGCTTTTTTCTAAAATATATGTTCTGGGAATTATTTGGGGGAAATTCTATATCCTGTGTTTTACAAAAAGTCAGACTAGATCAGTGGCTCTCAACCTTTCCAGACTACTGTACCCCTTTCAGGATTTGAATTTTCCTTGTGTACCTTCAAGTTTCACCTCAATAACTACTTGCTTATAAAAATCAGCCATAAAAATACAAAAGTGTCCCAGTGCATTGTTACTGAAAAAAATGCTGACTTTCTCATTTTCCACATATCTATAAAATAAATCATTGTACACTATATAAATACTGTACTTACATTTCAGTGTATAGTATAAAGAGCAGTATAAACAAGTCATTGTATCAAATTTTAATTTGTGTGACTTTGCTAGTGTTTTTATATAGCCTAGTGTAAAAGTGGACAAATATCTAGATGTGCACTCTGGAGGACCTCTGAGTACCTGTAGGGATACAGGTATCCCTGGGTAAGAACCACTGGACAAGGTGATCACAGTGGCCCCTTCTGGCCTTGGAAGCTATAATTGCTCTGCCTGACATGTAGCTAAAGGACCGGGATTTTAAACAAAACATACTACCATAGTTACATAATTTCCAACAATGTGCACTTGCGTTGTTTATGGAACGAAATGTTTATGTATGGAATGTTTTTAAAGTGTACTGAAGGCCATTGCTGAACTGTCATGTGCCAAGACGTGGTCAGTGTTTTGCGGCACCTTCCTAGACATTATGCAACGCATTAGCTACTTACCTGGAAGTGAGGTTTGAATTTTATCCTTCCCCCTTCCCAGCACGGTTGATTTCTTTGCTGGGAGTTCCGATCCACGCATTAGATAAGCGCATCCTAACAATCAGTGGGGGGAAAGGCCCTGTACATCACAGGCAACTGTAAAGCTCACGCCC
The DNA here is from genome assembly GCA_019425775.1 of Rafetus swinhoei. NCBI lineage: Eukaryota > Metazoa > Chordata > Testudines > Trionychidae > Rafetus > Rafetus swinhoei. The sequence continues at coordinate 49,328,105 of CM033449.1, forward strand.
CAGTGGGGATGTGTTACATATGTGGGGAATATTTATACATTTCCCTTGCCGCTCTTCAGGCCGCTCAAAGGTTTATTTTCAGACCTTCCTCTTAGTCTCCCTAGCAGCCCCAATTCGCGGCGACCCTTCCTTCCCCCGCCCGGGAGCACTGCGAGTCTGGGGCCGGTGCAAGAAACCCTGGCCAACCCGCTGCTCTAGTCTGGAGTCCAGAGTGCACCTGGGCGAGCGAGGTCGAGTTAAAGCTAACCCCGCGCCCTGTCCACAGCGGGGTTTTACAACCTGCTAGCTAGCACTGGATCGCTAACTGCGTCTCACTGTTCCGCAACGCGCCTGGAGGGCAGCGACCGCCCGGACTCTGCACATCTTGCCCGGTGTGTTCCCCGCCGCTGGGCTGCCCCGCAGAGAGCTAGTAGCTGCCCGGTTTCGCCCCACGTCTCACCTCACTGCTGCGCCTGCCCACCTGCGAGGGACGGGCCCCGCCACCGAGAAGCTGCACGCCGCTCCACGACAGCCAGGGACAAACGTGCGCGTGCCCCTTTCAGCCCGCCCTTACTGCTGGCTGGTGTTGCCGCCCCGCCTGGTCCTTGAGGAAGGGCGGTAACGAGGCCGGGTGGAAACGTGGGAGAACCCACAAGGCGAATGCAGGAGCTAGCGCCCTTGCTCCGCGCGCACATGGCCAGGCGCGCTGAGGGAACTTGTTGCCACTGCACTTTGCGGAACTTTTCTCAGCTCCCGCCATAACCGACGGCAAAGGACTCAGATTACAACACATTAACCCCCTTTGCTGTTCTCCTCGACCCCGGGCCGCTAACACACCGAGGAGGGGGGAGACTGCGGCTTGATCATGTGTGTGGCACGTCGTCCCCCGGCCTTGGGCTAAACTTGTGCATTCAGCCCTCGCCTGTCTCCTCAGGAGTCAGTCCCGTCTGGTCTGATTTAGACGCGACAATATTTTATGTCTCCCCCAAAGGGCATGGCTATTGGAACTCACTCATTTCGATCACTTCCCTGATTGCTAAGCGAGGCTGGGGGCAGAGCTGGCTGGCGGCATTTGTTGATTACACACCGTCCTCCCTTGACAATGAAAGGAAACGAAATGTTCCCTGGTTACAGTAAAGGGCAGCGGAGCCGTTTCTCCTTGTCAGTTATTTGCGTGCTTCGCCACTGCACGCTGTGGTGCCATTGTGGTGTCGGCGGGGACGGGCTGAACTCTCCAGCGTTTTAAGCAACATGCCTCTCAAAGTGCGTGGCCCGAGACAGCGGGTGGCGAAGAGGCAGAGGGCGCCTCCGCGCGCAGTGTAAGGTGCAGGGGGCCCTGCCGCAAGGCTGGACCTGCTCAAGAAGTTTCTCCTCTCCCCGGAGCTTTTCTCTCGCACCCGCACCGGCCCCGCACGAGCCACTCCGCTCTGTGCCCTGCGGGGATCATGGCCCATGTGAGCGGGGCCCTTTCTGCAAAGCTACATCGGCGCGAGCGCGCTTCCTCGGAACCGTGACCCAGCCTCAGCCTGTGGACTGCCACCCTGCTGCCCCTCGCCCCTAGCCCCAGCCTGCGGGCGGCTCAGCCAGGCGACCACGAGGCGGTGCCCGGACAGCTGCGCTAGCCCGATCGATGCCCCAGGCGCGCCGCTCTCCTCCTCCTGCCGCGCATCTTGCGCGCCTGTGGGCGCGGCCCCCGGAACCCTCGGCTGGCATAGCCCGGCACCCCGATCGCAGCCGCTCTGGGGCTTATTCATCAGGGAGGTGGAGACGACTCCATAAGGGGGCCGCTGAGCTATGGCCCCAGTCCCGGGCACGCCAGGCCCCTGTGGCCACCGCTGGTGCCCAGAGAAAGGACCCAAACGGCAGCTGAGAGGGTGGCCGGGGCACTGCGCTCGCCTTACCCGATCAGAGGAGAGGACCTGGCGGTAACGCTCTTCTTCCGGAGGCAGGGCAGGGAACTGTTGCATCGAGAACATGCTCTGGCTGCTGCTTAGTCTTCTCAACCTTCCTCCCCCTTCTGCATCTCACACGGACGTGCCACGACTGCCTCCCTCCCTGCCTCCCTAATACAGTACACAGCCTGGCTCAGGGGCGGGAGGGGGCGCCGCAATTTGTCTGCTCGGCAGACCCCCCGCACCTTCTCCCACCCAATAATACTAAACCTCAGTGAGAAAGCCACCTCCTCCCCACCCCTTTTGTTCTCTAGGACTTGGGTCCCCGAGCACAGGCTGAGAGCCAGCCGGCTTGTTCAGTTCTCCCCAGTTCAGCGCAGTGGGAGGAAAGGTGCACGGGGCAGGAAACTAAGACAGGGAGATTAAAAGTCAGCCCCAGCGTTTGCCCCTGGGGCTAATGATGTCCCACCTCGCTGTAATAGTGCAAAGGGATCCAGGTTAAGCCCAGCCATCCCTAGCAACTCACTAGAGCTAAGGGACAGGGACTGCTCGCGGAGCTCACGCAACTGGGGTAGGTGAATTGCCGTCACTTTCAGACCTGCCCTGACCTTAACCCCACTGCCCACAGTGCAAGCACTGCCTGGCTCCGCCACCTTATGTTCCCTGCCCATACAGGCTCATATCGCCCTACCGCGGTCGGCGGCTAGGTGGCAGGTCGCCCTTCCTGAGCGAGCCAGGTGCACAAGGCGCCCAGCACAGCTAGACCTTCCCCGGCTGGTCACACAGGAAAGGAAAGGAAAGGTTGGGATCTATATCTGCTCCGGGCAGGTTCCCTTCTTCCTTTGACTCAGGCAGTCTGGAACAGGAAGCCACTTCTGGCTGTAAAGACGATTTGGAGGCTGGATTTTTAAAACGTATTTCATAATGGCCCTCGCACTGCTAGTTTCATGCAGCAAGGATTACAAAGCTCTTCTTCAAGCAAGGGCTTTTACTCCTTTGTACAAGGAAACGTGAAATGTGGGAGGTAGGAGGCGGGGAGGGGAGACAATTTATGACCACGTTTGATAAGACTGAATGCTATGATGTTTCTACAGGCTCTCAGACAAAGTACGCGCTGTCGCTGCACAGCCTCCTGAGGGACTAGAGAAGAATGGGAATGAAGCACTAAGGAAGTGCTAATTAAACACCATTTACATTCCCCACCGAAGGTGGAGGAGGTTCTCTGTGCACATTTAAATTAATGAATTGTCCGTAGAGCCCACGGACTATGTGAAATTGACGCTGGATTTCTACTGAGAGCTGGGTTAGATATTGCCAATATAAAAGGAGAGCCCAGCCTGAGCACTGAGAGAAGAAAGCTGGAAGGAAGAGACTCCTGGGAGATTGAAAGAGCCAATGAGCCCTGTGAGATTTCTAATTCCAGATTGTTCAGGGGCCTGGTTCCTCTCTTCCCTTTATTTCCCAGGGGGTAAAAGTCCCCAAGGAAAACTAATGGAAAATGGGGGAGGGAGGGAGAGCAAATCACAGATGATGATTTCATATACACTTAACTGTTCAGCCCATAGTCTAAACTCCAAGGCCTAAGAACTATGCAAAACAAACAATGATACAGTGGGATAGCTCAGTTAGTCTGTAACTAGAAAAACTTAAAAAACAAGGAATAGTCTAGCAGCACCTTAAAGACTAACAAAACATGTAGATATCATCTGAAGGAGTGGGCTGTACCCACAAAAGCTCATACTACCATCTACATGTTTTCTTAGTCTTTAAGGTGCTGCTAGACGATTAGTTGTTTTAAAGACAGACAATTACAGTACTTGGGACCTCAAAAGAGCGGAGAGTCCTCACAGCCTGAGCTACAGCACCAGACGCCCAAGCTCAATTCTGTACCACATCAGCATTGCTGAAAGTCACACTCAGGGAACAACCTCATACCCTCTGACCACTGATTACACTCCATATAAAACTTGCACCTATTTTGACTGGCTCCCCTTCCTTTACAGTTTGTAAATTGCTTACTGGCCCAATCCCTAATCCTGCAACTGGATCCATACAGATGGACCCTTATAACCTGGTGCAGGATTTGACTTCAGCCAAAGATCAAGACAGGGAGTTCCTGTGGGTGCAAACAATGCCTCCTACATTGTAGATGCTACCAGAATATAAAAGGATTCAGTACTTGTCCAGGAACTGCAGTTACCCTTCACTTAGAACGGACACCATCTTGTGTAAGTAGATTATGAAAATATGCTTTAGCAAGTAGAGTTGAAACAAATAAGCTTCTACTATTGTTCTTTAAAATATGCTCGTTAGCATTACTTGAAATGTCACTGTAGTAATCATAAGAAAAAAAGTGTGAATCTAGCTCTAACAACAAAATACCCAGACTTGAACCGTACTTCCATCACTGACTTCCACTCTGGTTTTCATTCCAGACACTATCCCCTATTTTAGGATAAGAGAGACACCACCAATATACTCAAACAACAAGCACATCTCAGTCTTCTGCCAACCCATACTCTTCTCCAGCCTTCCTGTGTCATGATTTCCTGCTTTAGGTCATGTCTAATTTACCTGAAAGCTTCAAGGACAAGGACTGGCCATTTTCTCTCTCAAATGCAGTGAACACTAAACAGCACATAAATGTTACCAATCCAAATGCTATTGTACAGTGGTGGGCAACCTGCAGGCCATATGAAGTCCATTGGGGTTCTGCATGTGGTCTGAGAGACCCTTTTGTTTACCATTGTACATTAGCAGGGTTGCCAAATTCTGCTAGTTTTCTTCCATGTAGTTTTTTCCCTATTGGTATTACTAGAGTGATACATGCCTAAAGCAAAGGTATGTGAAGTGAGGTGTGTGCTAATTGTGCACATTGACTGTGAGTCCTGCACTCCCTCTGCATCCAATCAAAGCGCTGCTACAATTAAATCAGCACACCCTACAAATTCTACATATGTAAGCGCAGTTTTGCAAACTGCATTCTCAGGAGACTGTCTTAGTTACCACAATCTTGCAGCCTGCTGAGATGATGAAGGGCCCCTCATGCGGCTCACTCACTAGCCTTGGTTGCCCATTGCTGCTATGTGCCCATCCTGCATTTTTTACTTGGTCAAAATCCCTCTAGTAGAACATTAAAAGAACAGGATGCTGCTACTTCACAAATAGCAGCAAATGTGTTGAATAAGAATCAGAGAAGCAAATGGTTCAAAAAACTTAGCAACTGCTGAAAGTTTAATAAGAGACAGAGGAATTAGCTTTTACATGGTGATTTACTTGCTAGTACTTTGTAAAGTATTTTAACTATTTTTCTCAAATGTTTAAGTTCTGAAGAGGGTGAAGAGTGTCATTAACCACATTTTATAGATAGGGAACCTGAAGCCGAGAGATTTAGTGTATTGCTCAAAGCTCAGCAGTGGAGCTAGAATTAGAATTTAGGATCTCCTGCCACCTCACCCTCTACACAGTCTATGCTGTCACTCTAGCTACTGAAGCCCACTGTGAAAACTAGCTACATTTTTATAGTAACATATCAGAGCATGGGTAAACTTAAATGAAGTTCTGTTTCTAGCTGAGTATTTTACTGAGTATGTACAGCTACATTCCAGAAATTAATATAACAAAGTTGTCTACTATTTTTAACATTTCCCCTCCCACCATTGTTTTGCTTATTAGTAGTTTCCAGATCAGAACATACCTTGCCATTCAGTTGATCTTCACACTAAAAAAATACCTGCACAATTGCTGATGTCAGCAGAAAGCAGTACTTATTTTCCACTAGACTGATCAGTATATATTTATATTATAGTGTACTTTTTAACATGTTACTGAGGATAGTGAAACAAATTAATATACAATTTACTAACAAATTAGATCTACTGATATAAATTCTTTGATTTTATTTGTCTCAACAATATACCTTGGCTTCCACTGCCTAGCAGAGTGCAGATAGTTGCAGAATTAGGTTAAATGTATATTTATAGAAAACAACTGGTTACTTTGGTTGAAGCCAAAAGACAAAGACTAAAGAATATACTTGCATTTCAATGCAGCTCAAGGGAGAAATGTCTAAAGTAGTTGTGCATGAAAAAATATTTGAGGAAGAGATTGGAGTAAACAAAGATTTAAAATAAGGGGGAAAATGGAGCTATATTATGTCTGGTTTCTGCAGGTTTCTCTTAACCCATGTGTCATGGAACAGCAGCCATACAATAAGTGTAATTCTTAGGCTCTCTGGTACATAAAAATAATTTTTTATTAAGAGTATCAGCCACCCCAAAAGTGATAGGAATTACTTGTCTCCTCAGCACCCAACAGACTTATCTGGCAGATAGGAGCGTGCGCACACACCCACACCCACCATGAAAAGAGTATGAGCTGCACATGAACAGGCATCATGGCTGTTGAAGCTCCTATTGGGACAGAACAGGTCTGTAAATCATCCAATATACGGCAGTGTTTTAAAGCTTTGTATAAACAATGAGTTTGAATGGGTCTGTGTAGTGAGATTTTACCTCTTGACTGTTTAAAGCAGGAGTGATGGGATGGATGTCAGTGACACAGATATTGCAATCCCATACAATACCTTTGGGAACCATATTTTGGAATGGTTCACGTATGCTGTAGCTTTGGAACTAAGTGCAACTCTAAGGAAGAGAGTTATCACAGCTACAAAAGGAACTAAAAATGGTGCATCAGCGACTAATGTTGACTGTCTCATATTGCAACCACCACCAGAGCGGTCTCACCCCTTAGGGAAGCTTGCATATTCTGAGTTTTCAAAGACCAAACAGAGAAAGGGCATCTGGTTTTTAAAAAACTGGGTTTAAACTGACTCAGGGCTTTCCCTCTTATTCAGTAAATGGACCTTCTGTCCTAGGAAGTCCCCAGCCCTTTTAGAAGGTTCCTACTAGGACCCTATAAGACTGATGCGTGATTCTGATAAACTTTTAGCATGTATATAGAACTTTGTGTTTTTCTGTAATGCTTTTTATATTACTAAATATGCTTGCTTAGAGCTGTGTGGCAACTGCTATCTATTTCTAATACATTGTTCATAACCCTTGGAGATGGAGCAATGCATGGGCACTGGCCAGTAGGCAGACTAGCTTGCAGTATAAGGCAATGAAAAGCAGGAAGCTGTGCAGTCTGAAAACTCCTTGTCAGACGAAACTGGAACATGAGTCCCTCCCCAGAGATCAGTGATGGCTGGAGTTGGGAGATCTGACTGCTTACTACAGGGGCAGAAGACGACATACAGGTGCAGTTACCATAAAACTGTATTTAAATTGGACATATATTTGAATAAAATGCATGGATAAGGAAAACAGTGCTGACATACCAGCACACTGGTCACAGTGAAGATAATTATTTATTCCTTCCCCACCATCTCCCCTCTTTCAGCTCTCATTCTTTTGCCAGCGCATTTTAATGAAATGTCATGAATAAATAATGCAATATTCAAGTTGCCTGCTTTGGTGCTCAAGCTCCCTTCCTCTTGTTTCCCCCTTTTCATCCTTTTAGTTATTGTTTAAGCAAACCCATCAAATTGACTTTATTGACAGTGATTGGATCTTATATATACTTGAGATGGAAAAGACCTATTAGGTCATCTTGTATAAATTTTCAACAGTACAGCATTGTCCTCTAGTCTACAGTAGACTGGACAAAGCCCTGAAGAATACAATTTTAAATGACAAAAAAATGCAGCTACCACTACTTCACTTGGGAGAGTAATTACACAGTTTAATAGATCTCACAGTTTAAATTTATTCTAAGGGGGGGGGAGAGAAGAGAAAGAAATCTCTCTTGTTCCTCCTAGTTATAGCCTGGGAGGAAAGGAAAAGATAAAAATCAGGGAAGTAACCATCAAAAAGGGGAAGTAGGGAATGAACAGAGTTTTTCCATTTTGATCTATAACAAAGTTTACTGTTTAGGTATTGTTTTGCTCTTTTGTCATATTACTACTGAGAACAAATTAATGATCTAAATTTTATTCCACATGTTTGTCTGACTTGATTTTTACAGAAGACTGTACAGTTCAGCACAGCACTTCTGATAAATTACAAATCGCCAGCTGCCAAGGAGCTTACAATTTAAGGGCCTAATCTCTAAGATCCTGGGTGACTCCAGCAAGGTAACAAAACCTTTAATTCTCATTAATGCTAGTATAGCCAAGGTTGCTTAGCACCTTGCAGGAGGTATTCAGATTTGGAAGATGCTTGGTATTTAAATATATAGCTAAATATACTGTATTTTAAGACTGACAAACATGCCAAACACTTCCCTTCTAGTACTTTGTGTCACTTGTGCTGATCAAGATTTCTCCATATTTATCTTCTTTGCAAAATAAAATTCTTAATATCTGAATGTTTGTTCATTAAGTTGTAATGTAGTAGGTACATACTATGGTTGCAAATATCTAGCTTCAATATTTTCCCAATACAAGTTCTAAACAATTTAGGTATTGAATAAACCATCGTAAATGCGTTAGCTGCATGTTTGACTTCCCAACACTTTGTTGCATCCATAAACAGACTAGCCTACCCTTCCATCATTAAAATGTAAGGAATGAAATGTATAAGATCACATAAGTGGAAGAAAAGTTAGTAGTCTGTTACATTACAGATGCAGGTTTTTTAACTCACTCAACGTTCCTTGATGCCAGGAGTCATGAATATTTGGTTTAGCAAGCACTGCTTGTAGTAGACATACCAACTTTAGGGAGAGTAAAGGACTAAGAAGTTTTTTGTTGTTGAATTGTACTCTATTTTTTATATTTTGTCCATTTTAAGTTCTATCTTTCTGTCATACAAATAGATCAGGAGAGAATTAGTCCCTTACATACAAAAAAAGAATTTAGAACAGCAATGTGCTTTCCTACCAAATATGATTAAGAAAAACAAATATTCAACATGATCAATGAAGTAGCTAGTACTTCCCTCCAATATTTTACATCAAGCTGCTACAAAATACTTAAAGCAATCTATACAAAACTTCTGATGCAAAAGCAGGTCATATGGTTTCCTCTATTTGGAAAAATGAATTCTTTCACTTTTGGAAACATTAGTAGAGCTAAGCAGGCAGATTACAATTTATTTGTTGAAATAAAGAAAGTAACAGCCAATACTGTTGTAAAAAATGAGTTAATTTCCAGTACAATGAGAAATTATTCAAAGCCCTGATCATATTGACATAATGTCTGCTGCAAACAGATCCATAACATAATACTGGACAATGAAACAGACTATCTTCATATATCTGTTTAAAGGTAAATCGCCACCTTTTTTCACCTCTGTCTGCGTCAACAGATAGATTATTTGGCACACATGTTCACAAAAAAATACTGTTTGCTCTCTGGGCTGGAGGACAAAGTTCACATTTATGTTATGGATTTGGAATAAGACTTTACTTGTCACTAAAGGAATATATAAAAGCAGAAAAACTGTGTGTTTTTCCTTATACTGTAAAGGAAATTTGTTAAAAAAAACAAACAAAAAAAAAAAAACAGGTGTTACAAGACAGCAAAGCTTTGAGATCCCATTCATGCCTAGTGCATTTTTCAAATCCTTATGTAATAATTGATAACCACCCATAATATTCATGGATATTTCTGAACATTTTTTAAAATAGTCAAACTAAACAAATTAGCAATACCATTTAAAAAAAACCTATCAAAACATATTCCCATGCTAACTGACCACCAATTAGTTTATTTTTCAATTTAGGTGGTAAAAAAAGAACCAATCATCTTTACTTTAAAAAAAAAAAAAAAAAATCTAAATATGAACACGGCAACATTCTGCAACTTTCGACAACAAAATAGTTCTCCTGCTGTTAAACCAGAATTACAAGAAGGTATAAACTGCTTTGCAATATTTCACATGGAGCACCTTTAATAATCGGGTCACATTCATCCTATGAAAAGACCAACCTGTGGCTTTAACTCATAATTCAGGCAAGTGATCTAACGGCCTTCAACAAGACTACTGGTCAATTTAAGAGTCTGGATTACAGAAGGCAGGCCCTTGTTTTGTTTTTGCAAAACATTTTTGCTCATCTTTTGAAAAAAATTTAAAATCAATATGACTTTAACTACTTAAGTATCATCATGGCAAAAAGTTAGCACAATTCTAGAAATTCATTTTTTCCCATTAATATCTATTCCCTTATTTGAGATAACACTACTTCCCCTATAACTTTCAATATGGGTCAAATTTTAGGCATTATAGGTTAACAACATCCTTTAATATTTAAAAAATGTCAGGGAAAGCTCATCTAGACTATTAAGGAATGAAAGTATTTTAATACATTTAAAAGATTACCCAGCTATTTTAAATACAACTACCAAGAATCAAGATAACTTTACAAGAACACATACTCTTGAATGTTTGAGTAAATTCAGTTAACAGTTTGTACTGCTGTACGAGTAGTTAAATATTCAAACCTGAACATTTAACTTGATTGACATGCATGAGGTTCGCCTTCAATTTCACACTGCAATGTGCCTTTCTGCTTTGGGCAAAAGTGCCAATACACTATCAAGCAACGCACGTGACCAGCACAAGTCTGCAATTCCATTAGGCTTTTACTTTCTTTTTTTGGAGGCACAAAAAAAATTCAGGATTTGAACAGTAACAACATCAAACCCACTGCACTATCTGCAACAGAACAAATAAAGAAAATAAGTTTTTGTGAAGAAAGCTGACATTTCCCCATAACACCCTAAGGATTTTGCACAGACTTCTAACCTGTGGATATGGAATGCCCAAGTCTTCTAGACTATTTGAAGCTCCTTATCAATAAATTGATAATGATAAAAGTTGCTGAAGGATGGATCTTTCTATTTTGTTTTGTATGAATTATGATTTATCTAAACCAAAGAATAAAAATAAAAAAGTACAAGGCAATCTGCTACCCTAGGCAACACTTCAGTGTACTGCCCTTACACCACTGAGTTGTGGCCTGGTGCCACCCCTTCACCATTACAGAGGTGGCCAGGCCAAATCTGAAAAAATGGTATTGTAATCTAGGATCATACCACCACTCAACAACGCAGTACAACTGCGTAAAAAAAAAAACCATGTTTAACATCGTAAAGTAGAGTTAATGAGAAATAATACAATATCTTATAACAGCTGATGAAACTCGTCGGAATAAACTGCAATATTACATGCACTATACAACTTTAAATTACTCGACTTCGAATTAATCTTTTTGTGTTGCTAGCTAAAATTTAAACGCTTCTCATTCTTTTTGTTTTTCCCCATGACAACAATTATTTTGTTAGGAGAAAACTGTACAATTGAACTATAAGCATAAAGTTCTTTTATATACAGACTAACGTTCTAGCTGTAAGAGCTATGTAAAGACCAACTGAGGTATATTACAAAAGATCAAAGTTATTTCAGTTGTTGTAAGCCACGAGCCACGCAAGCATCACAACAGCAACTCCACATACTGGCAGCATGATAAAATTCTTATATTTTTGCCACATTGATTGCTCAACTTCTATTTCATCCTTTCTTCTCTTGTTTTTTCGTCGTCCTTTTAACCGGTTCTCAAAGGCTTCTAGTTCAGCCTAGGTAGAACAGAAAATGAATAGGTAACATATTTTCAGGATTAAAAACTTGGATATAATAATTTTAAATGCCAATTTATGATAATCAGTTAATGGCTTATGAAACAGATCTATTATAGGTGGGGTAATAGTACTACCTATTATTCAGACTGCCCCAAACTTCCTCTTTTAAGACTATTTCCAGTTGCTTGTGATATAGCTAAACTTTAACCACTGGGGCTGAACTGTCAGATGTCTGCCTCATTGATTTTTTTTTTCAGAGGGAGAGGAGAATGTAAGCCAAAACCATTCAGCCATTTCATGGAACACAGCTAAGGAAAAATGCACAACCCTCCCATCACTCTTTTGCAGGGACTCCCTGAAACTTTCATCTCCTCATTCTAGGACCTGTGTCACCCTTTCCTTCTTCAGCAAATGCTGAGGCTTTGCATACGCTCCATGTCCCTCCCCCCTACACCATTGTCCCCCATTTCCTTCCCATGCCAGGGGGTAGGAATGCTCCCTTATTTTTCCCATGCCTTCATCTCCTCCCTTACTGGGAATCTGTGTTATCCCCACAACTTGTCAGAGTTTCATGCGACTCCTATTGCCCTAATGCCAGGATCCCAGTTCCCATCCCTCCCTGCACACTTGTTGGTTATGCACACTTGCCGGTTCCCTCGTTCCCCTGCACCTGGAAGATAGATCATTCATAAAATGGAATGTATTGGGATGATGCGCAGAACTGGGAGTGTACAATATGGGATGGATCATTCATGACAGGAAGTACTGTTCAATCCCTCTGAATCATCTGGCATTGGCCATTGGTGGAACACAGGATGTTGGGCTTAAATGGACCATTGGTCTGACCCAGTATGGCCCTTGTTACGTTTCGTAATAGATTAATCAGAGAAGGGTGTCCGTGCATGGAGTTCATTAGGAATAGCTGTTCTGGAATAACTCCCTATATAGCCAAGCCATTAAACCTGTAATTCTATAGTGATAGGCACCATAGAAAAGCCCATAGGGAAATGATTCTATTGTCAGAGTCAAGTTTGAATAATGCACAGTAAATACAGCCTACAAAGAGCAACAAGATTAACACAAAATACTGAACAGAGACTGATTAGGTCAGTACAATTCCTCCTGTGTACTATGAGACAGGGGTCCTGTAGAAAAGAACCCCAGTATGTGATTATGTAATTAAAAACTGAGTCATAATGCACACTCACACACACACAGAGGACAAATTAAGGTTGCATGAAAAACTAAAAATCCTAATTTTTAGGGTTTGAATTTTCACTTTAAATGGGTTTTTTTTTGCATAAAACAAATAAAATGCAAATAAAAACAAATTTAATTATGTTCAACTTTACCAGCCTCTCATTAGCAGTGTTCAATCCCTGAATCTCAAATACGGAAGCAAAAAAAGACTACCACCACTTGTGCTACAGGACTAAATACATTACTGACCACTGCAGAAGTGTGTTAACCCAGAATGGGGCAGTGGACCCCTGCATTTACAGGGTTACGCCATTCAGCCTGGCATTGCTTTCCTCCCTAACTAGTGAGCACTGAGGAAGCTCTGGCCCTACGTGGTGCCTCTGTGTTAAGAGTGGGGAAGAAGATGGGTTGCTAGATCCAGGTGCTGGGTTTAAGGGTGGTCTATGGTGAGGGCAGGGAACTTGGCCAGGCTCTCCCCGCACTCCCTGCTGGGAAGGTGTAGGCTTCTTCCCTACGTGATGCCCTCAAGGGGCCTGGGCCATGTGCTGTACACAGACCAGATTTCTTTCCTGCCCCATCTCATTGCTGCTCTAGTACAGTTTTCTTTTGACACTATTTTGGCATCATCCCAACTTTGGAAGGCTACCAAAATTTTCCTGGGGTATGTGAACAAGAGAAGAGAAATTTCAATTTTATATCATTTCTAGCTTCAAAAGCATGAGTGAAGTTTCATGGAAAAAAGAAAAGACACTTTCCACAGCCTGCCAGGTCTGTTGCAAAATAATGGAGGTGTGAAAGGTTCTCCAAAAACAGGTTGCAAGAATATATACTTATTTATTTTAGCCTGTCTGAATCTGAGAGTCCGTTTGTTCAAGAACTCCCCCTAAACTATAAGAGCTAGGACCACCAAATTTGGTAGGCAGATTTCTCTTACCCTAACTTAAACCACGGTCATGGTTTGATTGTGCCTGGAAAATGGGAAGTGCTGGGAATAGGACTTTTTTCCATAATATAGAAAGGGAGGTGGCAAAGAGGAGGAATGCAAAAGGGAAGGGGCAGAGAGTGGAGGGATGCGATACTAAGAGTAGCCACTGGAGACAGCTGCAACACCAAGAGTGGCCAGTAAGGCTGGGGCTCAGCCATCTTGTCTGCCAGTACATCAGTAGGGAGTCTCCCACCCCAAACTTGGAACGGTCCCCTTCCCTGTGGAGAGCCTGCAGGCCATGGGAGCGAGTGGGCCCGCCCCCGGAGCCTGGGTCCCTTCCCAGACAGCCTGCAGGGTGTGAGGGAGGGCAGCTGAAGTTTGGGATCAGCCTGCAGAGTGCTGCTTCCCACCCCTGCAACAAGCTACAGGATTTGGAGCACTGCCACAGCCCCCTGAAGGAGCTGCTGGCCAGGAAGCACTGCAACAGCCCCCCTTGGAGGAGTTGCCACCAGAGAAGCGCCACCTTTGCCACCATGGGTGGCCCTGATAAGCCCCTTCCCACTAGCCCCCTGTCCTGAGTCCTGCACCTTCTACCTGCCTTGACTTCTGCACCCCCACCTCTTTCACCGTGATGAGCCCCCTCTCATTCTCCTGCCCTGAGGCCCCTATCCCCTGCCTTGAGCCCCCCTACACCTCCCAATCCTCTGCCCTAAAAGCTACCAATCCTTGCCCCCTCCTTATCCCCAAACCCTCAGCCCAGCCTTCATTTTTAAAAACTACAATCATTTAAATGAAAAAGGTACATTATTTATTTTCCAAAAACTAAAAAATTACTTCAGTTAAAGATCCGGGCAACACCGGGTACATTTGCTAGTATTTAATAAAATTAAAGTGTTAAAAAAGGGTTGCTACATCAATATAACTAACCAAATATAGTGCACTTATTTTAATAAAGCTTATACTTTAACCTTGTCAGAAGGAGAACTCACAACAGGTGATGTTTTATTATACTATGAGGTTCCTAAGAAGATTGCAGCATCCATTTAAATGCCTACAGGATCTGTTTCTGCAGCCAGAACTATTTTCCCAATTTTTTTTCATATTTTATAAATGTTTGGTAAAATGTAAATAAGCAATTACAGGGAAAATATTAATTTAATACACATTTAAGAAGATATGAACACTGAGCTAATAATTTAAACATGATCTTGCACATACTTATAGATGTTTGGTAATGTGGAAGAACACTTTGCCTCTTAACTACTGTAAGTCACTCATAACATAGGGCTGAGTTCTTTGGGCCAGAATCCTTAGCTGGTGTGAGGAATCTTAGTCCTCAGCATCTGAAGACAGAATGTACTTTGCAAACCTTCAGTTATACATAAATGAATTAATTTACCAAGAGAACTAAGGTTATGTCGACACTACCATTTATGCAGCATAGCTTATATTGCTCAGGGGTGTGAATAAATCACTGCCATGCACAGGACACAAGTTACACTGACAAGTGCCAGTATGGGAGAACATCTTCTACCAGCATAACTTCCACTGCTAACAGGGCTGACATTTAAGTCAATGAAAGAACAGAGTGACTACATTAGAGATCTTAAAGTGACACAGCTGTGCCTTTAAACTCTCTAATGTAGCCATGCCCTAGAGAGGCATGGGAGGAGGTGCTGGGGTCAAAGGAAGAAGGGTTGGTACCTGTTGTCTTCGTTTTTCTTCTTCAACAGCAGCTTTGGCTTCAGCCTCTTTTATCTGTTCAAACACATACATGTCAGTTACCCATTATTTTGTTAGTTACTGATTATAACTTCTGTTTTCATATTTCTCACAGAATCATTTTGGCTTTTCACAGAAAAAGACACATTAGAAAAATCTAAAACAAAGAAGTGTAAGCTTCCTCCTAGGTGAGTTTCTAATCCTATTTAAGAGGTTTGCTGTCTTTTAAATGATCAAATGAAAGACATTGTAATAGACTCTGACAATGCATGGTAAATAATTCACAACTATCATGATGCCCCCCTCAAGTGAGTTCACTGATAAAGCAGAAAGCTCAAAACTTGAGGTGGGATTTTGCGAGAGTGTGTGTAAGTACAGGGGAGTCTTAATGGTCACCAATGAGCCTAAGAGCTAGGCAGCTGAACATCAGGATTCAGTTCTCAGGATAGCATGTGAAGCAAAAGATCAGCACCCTGGGAGAGTGTGCCTAGAGACCCAGAGATTGGGGCAGTGGCTGGACTCTGTTCAGGCCTGGAGGTTTAAAACAAAAAACAACAACAACAACAACAAACGTGTGGATCCAGCGACCCTAGAGCAGGGGTGGGCAATAATTTGACGGGAGGCCACTCCAAGATTTTGGAAAGTGGTTAAGGACCACACTCTTCCATGATATTAATGGAGGAGATGCGGGGTCTGGAATGGGGGTTGGATGCAGAAGGGAGCTTGAGGTAAGAGACTGGGGTGCAGCAGGGAGACTGGAGTCTGGGAGGGAGTTGGGATGAAGCAGGTGGTTGTGACCTAGGGCAGGGGACTGGAGTGCAGGGGTATGGGATGTGACCTAGAGTAGGAGGGGATTGTGATCTGGGGCATGAGATTGGGATGCCTGATTTGGGAGGGGGTATGGATGTAAGAGGGGGACAGAGGGCTTGGGTATGTTGAGTGGGGGGGCAGAGAGTTGGGATAGGAAAGGGCTGGGGTGCCAGAAGCAGGCTGTGGCCAAGAGACTTACTTGTCAGCTGCCAAACTAGCCTGCCTGACTGCAGCGCTTAAACTGTTTCCCAGCCAGCCTGCCTGGCCATGAATAACTGAGCCTAGGAGAGGGGGTGTGATTCTTCTTAGCTGCCTGTTATTCTAACAAGCAGCTCCCATTGGCTGGTTTCTGCAAGAAACCAGCCAATGGGAATGTGCTGGGGCCGGGGCGATTCCTAAAACTTCCTCCCTCCCCTCCGGTTTTAAAACAGAAATGGAGCTGTGCAGAAACCGGTGCAAGCTTGGGAACCTGCTTGGGGCTCCCTGATACTTCCGCGGGCCAGATTCAGCCCGTAGGCCGTATATTGTCCAGGCCTGCTCCAGAGGCTTAGATTCCCTTCCCAGCAGTATGGTGGGCAGCCAGCAGGGGCACTCAACCAGGTCTGACACATGCAACAGTCAGCACCTCTAAGTTCCTCAAAATATATGGAGTTTCCTGCTACACATATAATTCTGGAATTTAAATTTAAATTTGGTTAATAACCTGAAAATAAGTGGTCTAGAGCCCAACATTAAACTTGAATAGATTATTTATGTGTATTCTGATAGTGACAATGCCCTAAATCAAATGGTCATTCACATTGAAAAATCCCTTCTCAAATAGCCCATAATACAAGGAGAAATGCTAAAGACAAAGGGGAACTCAGAAATTCATACTATATATTAGGGATGTAAGCAACTAGTTGACTAATTGATAAGCATAAGCTTATTAGATAGTCAACTAGTCCCTCAACCAGTCCCTTCTCCCTTACTTGCTGCCTCTATCAGACGCTACGGCTACACTGCGTGTTTTTTGGCAGAAGATATGCAAATGGAGCGCTCCATTTGCATACCCTCTTCCAATCCTTTTTGCGGAAGAGGTTTTGGCAATAAAAAGCCCTGTGTAGACAGGGCCATTTGTTGGGAAAAGAACCCTTTTGCGCAAGAGCCTGTAAACCTCATTTATTGAGGAATAAGGGCTCTTGCGCAAAAGGGTTCTTTTCCCAACAAATGGCCCTGTCTACACAGGGCTTTTTATCGCCAAAACCTCTTCCGCAAAAAGGATTGGAAGAGGGTATGCAATGAGAGTGCGAGATATGCAAATGAGCTCCATTTGCATATCTTCTGCGGGGGAGGAGGAGGAGGAGGAGGAGAAAAAAAAAAAAACCACACAGTGTAGACCTAGCCAGAGGCAATGAGGAGGGTGGGGAAGAAGCAGGAGCCAGTGCTGGTGGGAGCCAGCTTAAAAGCCAATTCCCCCCAGCACCGTCTCCACAGAGGGTAGGGGAGGCAGAGGGTTAAGCAGGGACCAGGCATGAGCCGGGAATCAGCTGATTCCCGGCTCGCGCCTAGTCTCAGACACTGTGCCTTTGCTTTTTAAATGTATTAAGAGCCAGCAGGCTTGTCCTGGCTCCTGCTGGGTCCCAGCACTGTGCAGCAACCTTTTAAATTTATTAAGAGAAGATAGGCTTAAAAGGCTGGTGCGCAGCAGGGGGGCACCTAGCACGATAGCCAGGAATCAGCTATCCTGGCCCATGCGGGGTCTCTCCCACTGTGCACCAGCCTTATAAATGTATTAAGAGCAGCAGGCTCTTAATACATTTAAAAGGCAGAGCGCAGTGGGGTTAGCTCCTGAGGCTCGGAGCTAACCCCGCTGCAGCTTCCCCCCCTTACTGACCAGTCGATGGAAATTCCATCGACTAATCAATTAGTTGATTAAACTAAATTTAACATCTCTACTATATATTATTATTTATCACAGTGAAGATCACTAAAGGCCATTTAATAAGCAGTCCAATAACCTTTGTAGATTTTCATCTATCCTTTTACACTGTTGAGGCAGGAAGCTTAAAGAGACACAAAAATGGCTTACAGAATTAAGAACTGTATTAAACAAAATGCAAAGTTATATTATTTTTAGAAGAGACTTTATTGGAAAAGTTTCATCCACATATTTGTACCCAAAAAGTGTGGCCTTTTATGTGTACAAATACCAAGTATTTGGTATTTTACTGCCATCTAATGGTAAAGCATAAGCTCTGCAAGATGAGTTAGCCATCCATGATATAACAGCTAACCAGTCTGAAACAGAGCAGCAGAAAGACTGTTTCACAATAGACTACTGTAGTTAAAGTTGAACCAGGGGAAGAGGATTAACCAGAATGATCAGGGTTTGTTCCACTGAGGAAAAGGAAGAAGAGTAGGTAGAAAAAATATTAAATGGTTCTAAAAATAATAATCAAACCTTCGGATCGCTACCCCTTCCTGCTTCTCCACGTGGGAACTAACGATACGGCCAAGAATGACCTCGAGTGGGTTACTGTGGATTATGTAGAGCTGGGAAGAAGGATCCAAGAACTCGGAGCGCAAGTGGTGTTCTCGTCCATCCTCCCTGTTGAAGGGAAAGGACTGGGCAGGGATCATCGAATTGAGGACGTAAATGTGTGGTTGCGCAGGTGGTGTCGCAGAGAGGGCTTTGGTTTCTTCGACCATGGGACTCTGTTCCAGGCACGAGGATTGTTAGGAAGAGATGGGATCCACCTAACCAAGAGAGGAAGGAGCATCTTTGCGGGCAGGCTTGCAAACCTAGTGAGGAGGGCTTTAAACTAGGTTCGTCAGGGGACGGTGACCAAAACCCTGAGGGGAGTGGGAAAATCGGATACCGGGAAGAAATGCAGAGAGGAACGAGCAAGAAAGGAGGACCCCCTGTTTCAAATGGAGAAGATAGGGCGATCAACTGGTTACCTGAGGTGTTTGTACACTAATGCGAGAAGCCTGGGCAACAAACAGGAAGAACTGGAGGCCCTGGCCCAGTCTGAGAAATATGATTTAATTGGGATAACAGAGACTTGGTGGGATGACTCGCATGACTGGAGCGCTGTCATGGAAGGGTATAGACTGTTCAGGAAGAACAGGCAGGGGAGAAAAGGAGGAGGAGTTGCACTATATGTAAGAGAGCACTATGATTGCTCTGAACTCCAGTATAAAGAGGAGAAAAACCTGTTGAGAGTCTATGGGTTAAGTTTAAAGGAGCAAACAACAGCAGTGATGTTGTGGTTGGTGTCTGCTACAGGCCACCAAATCAGGTGGATGAGGTAGATGAGGCTTTCTTGGACAACTGAGAGAAGCTTCCGGATCGCAGGCCCTGGTTCTCGTGGGGACTTTAATCACCCTGACATCTGTTGGGAAACCAATACGGCAGTACACAGGCAATCCAGGAAGTTTTTGGAGAATGTTGGGGATAACTTCTTGGCGCAAGTGCTGAAGGATCCGACCAGGGCCGTGCGCAGCTTGACCTTCTGCTCACAAACAGGGAGGAACTAATAGGGAAGTGGAGGTAGGTGACAACCTGGGAAGCAGTGATCATGAGATGGTAGATTTCAGGATCCTGACCAAAGGAAGAAAAGAGAGTAGTAAAATACACACCTTGGACTTCAAAAAAGCAGATTTTGACTCCTCAGAGATCTGATGGGCAGAATCCCTGGGATGCTAACATGAAGGGGAAAGGAGTCAGGACAGCTGGCAGTATTTTAAAGAAGCCTTACTGAAGGCACAGAAAGAAACCATCCCGGCCTTGAAGCAAGAGAGGCAAACATGGCAGGAGACCGGATTGGCTTACAGGGGAAATCCTTGGTGAACTTAAGCACAAAAGGAAGCTTACAAAAGTGGAAACTTGGACAAATGACCAGGAGGGGTTTAAATGTATAGCTCGAGAATGCCGGGGCTTATCAGGAAGGCGAAAGCGCCAAATGGAATTGCGACTGGCTAAGGATGTGAAGGATAACAAGAAGGGTTTCTACAGGCATGTTAACAAGAAGAAGGTGATCAGAGAGGGTGTGCGGCCCCTACTGGATGAAGGAGGTAACCTAGTGACAGATGATGTGGGGAAAGCTGAAGTACTCAATGCTTTCTTTGCCTCTGTATTCACGGACAAGGTCGGCTCCTGGACTTCTGCGCTAAGTGACTCAAGATGGGATGAAGATGGACAGCCCGTGGTGGGTAAAGAACAGGTTAGGAACTATTTAGAAAAGCTAAACATACACAAATCCATGGGTCCGGACTTAATGCATCCGAGGGTACTGAGGGAGTTGGCAAATGTCATTGAGGAGCCTTTGGCCATTATCTTTGAAAAGTCGTGGAGATCGGAGAAATTCCGGATGATTGGAAAAAGGCAAATGTAGTGCCCATCTTCAAAAAGGAAGAAGGCGATCCAGGGAACTATAGGCCGGTCAGTCTTACCTCGGTTCCTGGAAAAATCATGGAAGGGATCCTTAAGGAATCCATTTTGAGGCACTTGGAAGAGAGGAAAGTGATTAGGAATAGTCAGCATGGATTCACAAAGGGAAAGTCGTGCCTGACCAATCTGATCAGCTTCTATGATGAGGTAACTGGCTCTGTGGACGTGGGAAAGTCAGTGGATGTGATATACCTTGACTTTAGCAAGGCTTTTGATAGGGTCTCTCCCAATATTCTTGCCAGCAAGTTAAGGGAATGCGGATTGGATAAATGGACAGTAAGATGGATAGAAAAATGGCTAGAAGGCCGGGCCCAGCGGGTAGTGATCAAGGGCTCGATTTCAGGTTGGCGGTCGGTTTCTAGCGGAGTGCCCCAAGGTTCGGTTCTAGGACCGGTTTTGTTCAATATCTTTATTAATGACCTGGATGAGGATGGATTGCACCCTCAGCAAGTTTGCGGATGACACTAAGTTAGGGGGAGAGGTAGATACGCTTGAGGGCAGAGATAGGGTCCAGAGTGACTTAGACAAATTGGAGGATTGGGCCACAAGAAATCTGATGATGTTCAACAAGGACAAGTGCAGAGTCCTGCACTTGGGACGGAAGAATCCCAAGCACAGTTACAAGCTGGGGACCAACCAGTTAAGTAGTAGTTCTGCAGAAAAGGACCTGGGGTTACAGTGGATGAGAAGCTGGATATGAGTCAACAGTGTGCCCTTGTAGCCAAGAAGGCTAATGGCATATTAGGTTGCATTAAGAGGAGCATTGCCAGCAGATCCAGAGATGTCATTATTCCCCTTTATTCGGCTCTGGTGAGGCCACATCTGGAGTATTGTGTCCAGTTCTGGGGCCCCACTACAAAAAGGATGTGGGCGCACTGGAGAGGGTCCAGCGGAGGGCAACCAAAATGATTAGGGGCTGGAGCATATGACTTATGAGGAGAGGCTGAGGGAGTTGGGTCTGTTTAGTCTGCAGAAGCGAAGAGTGAGGGGGGAATTGATAGCAGCCTTCAACTTCCTGAAGGGAGGTTCCAAAGAGGATGGAGAGAGGCTGTTCTCAGTAGTGACAGATGGCAGAACAAGGAGCAATGGTTTCAAGTTGTGGTGGGAGAGGTCCAGGTTGGGTATTAGGAAAAACTATTTCACTAGGAGGGTAGTGAAGCACTGGAATGGGTTACCTAGGGAAGTAGTGGAATCTCCATCCCTGGAGGTGTTTAAGTCTCGGCTTGACCAAGCCCTGGCTGGGTTGATTTAGTTGGGATTGGTCCTGCCTAGAGCAGGGGGTTGGACTTGATGACCTTCTGAGGTCTCTTCCAGCTCTATGGTTCTATGATAATACACATTTAAAGTAATTTCAAACTATTCAGCAATGCACATTCATTGGGCACTATTATACTGATTTGTACAGTTAAAACATGTCGGTGATTTCTGGAAACTGATGGTCACCTTGTAACCATGCAAGATGACTTCTTTTGTAAATGTCTGCAGTCAATCAAAATGCTGCTCAGTCTTGATATCCTGCCCTGAACTGTAATTATGTGAAGTGTACATAATAGAAGTTAATTCTAGTTTGTCATTATCAAGCCTTCACATGTACCAGAAAGTTACCTAATAATGAGCACTTGTATAACACTTTCAGCTTCAGAGCAAAGAATAACACTCAACTCTGAGACAGGTACTCAGTTATCCCATGTTCATCACATTTGTAGCACCATTTGCAGTGAAATCTGGGAATGCTTGACAATTAGTCTTATGCCTTCCTTGTGGGAGTACAATTAAATTGCAAAAAACCAGCAGAAAGTAAATAAATTTATGATGTCATTTGCTAATTATTAACTCTTGAGTCTGAAAATATCAATTCTTAAACAGTAAAAGTCTAGTCCAAGACTGCTGAAATGACTCGTAAGGTAATAGAAGTATTTTTTCAGCTAAGCCATAAACAAATATCCAAATCACTAGTTGCCATGTGATAACTGTTCAGCTGCTAGTAAGTTAGTGGTTTCAGTACAGTGAACATGTGCCCACATCTCTAAAATTACAGTCACAAATTGTGGTTTCAGCAAGGCACCAAGGACAGAAGAAACAAATTCTCCTATTTCCAGTGACTGATTTTTCTAGAGCAAGATTAATGCATATTGATAGCATGAGAATGCTGGTATTACAGCTACATGTGAGCACAATGGATGTCAGTCTCCTTAAAAGTTTCAGTCACATTGGCAATTCATAGAGAGACATTTTAACTGAAAAACGCCGATACCTAACAAGACCTGTTCAAAATCCTTCATTATACAGAGAAATAGCTAAATTCATCTTTCATTTAGACTTTCATAAATCCAGAATAATTTCGCTGACTTCAGTTATTCCAGATTACGGCTGATATAAATGAGATCCCAGTTTAGCCCAATGTACTTTTTTCCAACTATTGAGAAATTGTTTTACAATTTCCCAGAGGTATTCTAACAAATTCACTCTCTGACATGACTGGAAATCAGTGGCAGAATGTCTTCATCAAGCAATGTTCCTGGGGGACAATACCCCCAATCATAACTGCCAAACTATATAGTTTGAGGATTTCAAGGAAATGTGTTTGTATTTCACAAAAATACAAAACCTTCCTATCTCACTAGTATAAAAGTGGATTCTCCACAAGGTCAGGTGTGTATAGACTTAAGTATTTTTCACGCCCCTCAAAGGCTTTGCCAGAGTAGGACACACTATTTGGTCCATAAAATAAGCTGACACACACGAGAAAAAAATTATGAGTATTATTCTAGCATAACACAAAGGTTCACTAACTCATACTTATGTTAAATATTAACTCTGTCCACAAAACAATACAGAGAATTATTTTTCCACATTTAACCAAAACCGAGGGTCTGAAGCAACAGCTGTTAAACATGTACATTTGATTTGATTACATGATATTTCTTGCTAGTAGTGTGTTGGAAGCTCATTTCTCTTTTTTCTGAAGCAGTGAGACTATATTATAACCACAAGAGAGACATTACCTCAGATGCTTTCCGTTTCATTTCCTTACACAACGTGTCACAGTCTAGTGAAACCTGGCCTTCTCGTACCTTGCTGCATTGTAATTCCTATAGGTATGAAAAAATTTCAGATTTAGAAGTCACTCCTCTATCCAAAGTTAATTAATTTTCAACATGAACGATATATCAGATTTCTATCTGATGAAACGTGCCTTAAATAATATGTTTTATAAAATGGAAAATAAGCTAGTTACAGAACATTTTCAAGTCTATAATTTTATGTTTGTAATTCAGATATTTTCCATCTTCCTGGTAACAGTGAAGATCCAAGTATGAATAAAAGTAATACCATGCTTTTTTTATTAGCTGTTTTTGTATTTCACTAATTTTACTGTCCCCTCTACCCCTCACAGCCTCAGAAGTGGGCAAAGTCTACATAGCTATGTTATTGGGCAATAATGAACGTTACTCCAAAATAACTATGCAAGCATTTACATAGCAAGCCCGTTATTCCAAAATAATTTTGAAATAATGGGCAGCTTATTTCGACATTTGTAAACCTCATTCCATGAGGATTAACGCCTCTTCTGAAATAGCTATTTTGGAATAGCAGAAGTGTGGACACTCCACTGCTGCTATTTTAAAATAGCTCCTCCCCCAGGCCATTAAAAGTAATTACTCCTCAGTGCTTCCTGGGGCTCTACATCGAGGTAGCATGCACACATTACAGGGAATCCTGGAAATTAGTCCAAGGCCAGCTCCCCTACTGTAGACATGCTATTTTGAAATAAGCTACTAGGGAGTATTTCTTCCAAAATAGCTTATTCCAAAATAATTGTGCAATGTAGACGTAGCCTTAATGCAACTAGCACCCTGAACAATCAAGTACATTTTGTTTCTTGCTGGGGTGTGAAAGAATTTACTCCACTGTATCTGAGAGCAGGGGCACTACAATTTGGAGAGCTATGCCCTTGGCTGGCATCAGACTTACTGGGTTGTTTATGGTGCAGCACACTTAGCTACAGGATACCTGACTACCAGAAACCTAGTAGTAGGTTCTAGCTAAACTATCTGAGGGGTGTGTGAAATCTACCATGGCTAATAAGGAGACAAAAGGGCAGATTCAGATGGGTTAGGAAAAAGATCTGACTACCTGAATCTTCTTGTGTCAAAGAAACCAATTAAGGGCTGACAAGGTAATCTGTGATAAGCGAGTGTTGGGAGGCGGGGATTTGGCCAACCAAAGCAGTATACACTTGCTGAACATGCACACTGCTGGTGCCAGAATGCTCTTCTGTCACTGAGAAAGAAATTGCATCAGAAAAATTTCGATTCATGGTGATGTCAAAGAAGTTGTATTTTTGAGGTGCTCCTACTGAACTGGGACCCCATTTGTTCAGGACTGGTGTGGTTGCAATAGGAGCCAAATGAGGCATAGTATCAATGGTGGCATCCAAATGCAGAAAGGGGTGTGGGAACCCAAAAGGGAGTATGGTTTAGTGCGTTATATGTACTAAACACTTCCTTATAGTCTTTTCTTCACAGAGTTGGTGACTGGGTGTTTGGGCACAACATTGTGCATCTGACCTATGGGCAGGTGGCCTGTTCCTGCTGGAAGCTCACTGCTGCGCCTCAGTGGTAAGGCAGCTCTGATTTGGCCTGGGATAGAGGGGCATGCTCTGGAGCCAGAAGATGCCCTCTTGTTTCTGTTGGCTAGGAAATGGCCACATGAACAGACCTGTCTATTACAACCCAATGATGATGCCACCATATTTGCACTCAGATTTACATAGAACCTTAGGTCTGTCAATGGATTCTTTAATGTAATTACATATACACTTCCCTGATCTCTGGTCAGAAAAATGTACGTGTTTCCTTTATCTGATCTAGATTTGAGCGAGACTTATATGCTAGTCTCCCAGTAGAGTTATACAAACCCACATACATTTGAAACAATTCACTGCATGAATCACAATATTTTTAGGTTACAGAACTAAATTTTACATCTTCAAAGAATCCATTCATACTAAGGGCAAGACCCTCAGCTGAGGTGAGTATTTTAGGTCCACTAAAGTAATTAGAGCTACTGTATACCAAATTTACTTCAGCGATGATCCTTCCCTACAGATGCAGATATAAAGCAAAGAAGGAAGTTCACAGATACAACTCTCAAAATTACAGCATGGAATTTACCTTTTTAATTCTCTTGCATGGACATCTGATTTTAACCTTCTGGTTGCAATTTTGAGGACAATCACCTGAATGGCAAATCTCTTTACAGCGATGACCACAGGACAACTGAGAAACAAAGAAACTGGTTCTCTGCAACTGGACTTTAAAATGTTTCTATTTCAAACACAACATTTAAACAAAAGTAGAACCAGGAAAGCCCAATTAATTTATTAATTTTCCCACGTAGGTAGTAACTAACTACATGAAGCTGTGAATGGGTGATGGGATGGATCACTTGATTACCTGTTCTGTTCATTCCCTCAGGGGCACCTGGCATTGGCCAATGTTGGAAGACATGATATTGGGCTAGATGGACCTTTGGTGTGATCCAGGATGGCTGTTCTTATGTTCTTAACCTGCTCATTAACATTACTTTTTATTTTCTTCACAGAATTTTTAGTTCCTATTACTAGAAACCATGCAACATTCAAAGTATAATTTTTTATGGACTTCATTTTCACAACTTGATTGAAAACAAGATCCAGTTACTTTAAATACAAAATTTCAGGAAGTACAATATCCTCTCTAAAATTATACACACCACACCACCACCACAACTCCAGTCATGGGGTGGGGGAAAATAAGGGTGAAAAGGAAGGGGGGAAAGGAAAGAGTTAAAAAATAAGTTAAAGTAGCTGCGCTGCATTCACTACCTTCAAGTTATACACTTCAAATAGGAGAGAACAAAAACAGAAGGAAATGGAAATGTTTACTATGACATATTTTTGAACCATAAACTATACTATGAAGAAGCCAGATACACTACATCAAGCTTTTTTTTTTTAGCCTCCTTTCAAGTTCAGAAAATTTTAAGTGTATGACTTTGAAGGACTCCAATTTCTTGTCTTTAGGATATGGGGCCTACAAACCTTTTTCCTATTGTAAGTAGAAACCCTTAAGATTACAAAAACCAAAATTCAATTGCCTTTTAATTTTATGATCCTACATAACAGACTTTTTCATGTTAACTATGTCTGTCTTTAGGTGCTCAGCAAAGATTTCACTAGTTTCTTACCACAGTACGGTGACTCTAATGAATTTAGGGATGCACCAAACGTTATGTTAGATGTAAAATTATAGAGGTCAGAGAAGTTTTTCACTTGAGTAAAGAACTTAGCTTCACATATCCCTTATATATATGTGTGTGTGTGTAAGTACTTTTTTCTCATCTGCTAAATATGTTTTCAATAACCTTAAGCTTCTCCCTAAAAGTAGCACATTTGATTAAGTGATTTATAAAAATATCTTAGTTCTCATAGCTGTTCAAAAATTGTATCTGGAGATACAAGCAAGAGGAGACAAATAAAATTTCAAAACATATCTAACAGTAAACATTGCCTGGCAAAGCACTATTTTTAGACCAATGTTGGTCTAATCCCATGAATAGTTCTGAAGTGAGTGAAATCACACACAAGTGCTACAAGACTCAGCTCCAACATTTTCTCTTAAAGACTCCCACTGTTGCACTGCCATCAGTGTAACCTCATGGTGGGAATGCTAGTGTAAACTAGCTGCTATAATTTTAATCAACATGAGCAGGGCTAGATAACCATGTGCATTCAATTTAAATTAGATGTCACCGTTACTGCCACCAGAGAAGCTGTGCAACTGTGGGAGAAATTTTTTAAAAAAGCTTAGTATATAAGCTTAGGGATGCCGGCTGAGGGAGGGAGCTCCAGGCTGGAGAGTGTTGGTTAGGTGGAGGGTTGGGGTGCTGAGTAAGACGCAGGCTTGTGGATGTGAGGGTGCAGGAGTTTGGGTGGGATGTATGAGGGGCTCAGGGCAGGGAGGTTGGGTGTATGATGGGCTCAAGGGACAGATTTACAGTGTGTGTACAGTGCAGGAGTGCTGTGGCAGAAGACTGGGGAGATGGGGGTGCAGGAGTTTGGGGATGTGAGAGGCTCAGAACAGGGGATTCTAGTGTATGATAGGCTCAGGGTTGGAGTCGGAGGGTTCTGCGATGCTATGATGCTGTGGCCAGATGGGAGCTTGGCCCGGCTTCATTTTTAAATAAAATATTATGTCAAACACAATGTTTCAGCATTGTCTTTATTTATGAGAGGGGCGGGGAACCTGTTTTGGATCAGAGGTCACTGACCCACAGAAAAATCAGTCAGGGACTACACAAGTGAGATGCAAAAAAACCCCTCCAAACCCCCCTAAGCCTCACTGATGTGGCCCCCAACTGAGACACCTCACTCCCCTACCACTCCAGGCCCATGGGGGGAGGGTAGGTAGGAATGGGATTCAGGCCAGATTAACTCTTCTGGAATTCCAGAGTTAGTGGAATTTGTGGGCCTCTCTACACTCTGAAGTGCAGCCAAAAATGAGGGATCCAGTGCACGGAACAGGGCTGCCAGTGAGTGGGCTACAGATGGGGGTGCAGAATCTGTGTGGAAAATAGGGTACAGGAGCAAGGAGAGGGAAGAAGCCAGGAGGGAGGGGGCAGAAGCAGGGTACTGATGGATGTCTGGCCAGGGGGTAGGAGCAGGGTGCTGGTGGGTGTGTGGGCAGGGTATTCATGGGGATCTGGCCAGGGGGAGCGGGCAGGGACAGCTCGGCCAGTACCCGTGGCACGTGCTGCTCTTCCCATCCCCAAAACAGCTGGCGTGCTTCCTGAGAAGTCGGAGCTGGTGCGCAGCCAGGGACTTCTTCCCCCGGTGCAGGAAGGCAGGCAGCATGGGGAAGGAAGTCCCTGGCTGTGTGCCAGATTCAGCTTTTCAGGAAGCACACTGGCTGTTTTGGGGAGGGGAGGAGCAGCGCACACTTGATGAGATGCCGTATCTGGCCCGCAGCCGGGGACTCCCCACCCCCACCACACCACGGGAAGCTGGCACTACCTCCATTTTCCCAAGAGGTAGCACCAGCACAGGCTGCTTCTTGGGGATGGAGGGGAACGAAGGGGAGGGGCTGGAACACCTCATGATTGACTGGTCGTGCCCCCAAAATCAACCAGTCGATCATGATCGATGGGTTGGTGACCACGGTTTTATGTTATACTGAAGTAAGTTAAAGCAACTAGAAACAGAAAAGAATTAGTCCATCATGTACATCTCTGTCAGGGTTCCTATGTGTATGCAAACAACAGTAATCTGACAAACATGTCAGGCTCCACTGTTCTAGTGAACAGATGTCACTCTCAAATACCACCACCTTTTTAGCAGTCTTTTTAGCACTCTTTTTAGCAGTCTCAGAAGGAAACTACAAATAAAGATATTCTTCCTTTCAAACCTAGTAGTGGACACTCAAGTTTAAAGTTAAAGTCCACTATCAGGGCTTTGATGGAAAGCTTACATTCCTCCTGCAATACCTTGTTGTATGGCCTTTATCCCCAGGACATTCTTTCACAAGTACTTCATTCACTTTAAAAAAAAATTACACAAAGTACCTAAACTGTCAATATTTTATGTTAAGGCTCCAGTAATTAAACTGTAGAAGGAGAAACTGTACAGATGCACATTGATAGGTAAAAGTTAGAACTATTTCTGGTTTTTAGTATCATCTCTACTTTCAGGCATGACTTTCACCTTTATAGTGCTGGCACATTAAAATAAACTATACCTACTCACTAGTCATGTGTTACTGGTAGATTGTAAACCAGTCTCCTTTGTAACAGTAAATTCTGATCAGCATGAACACAAGAGTATGAGTGAGATGTTCAAACAGATGATATAAACATACAATATGGAAAAGTTTCTATATCAGAACACCTCCCTTTTAGAATTGTCCTAAACATTTAGAAATGTGTTATAAATAATAATCTGAGGACTCATTACTAATGGTAAAATTATAATTTCCTTCCTCAGGACATCTGGTTCTTGCTGCCAAATTAAAAAAAAAAACAAAAAAAACCACACACTTCAAAAATGTTTTAACTTTACTAACATCTGTTACAATTCAAAGCCTTTGTGGTTCCCTAAAGCAGAAAAGATATCTGAAAGAAGAGTGCTACTTGTATCAGACTATGGAAGTCCTCGGAATAGTTTGTACAACCATAGCCAAAACACAACTATGAAACTTGGCAAAACTTTTACAGTTATTGCTATATCTTTTAAGCCATGTAATGAAGGGTCTTTCACAATTCCCAAACGTAATATCATACTTAACATTTCAAATACTGCATAATATTGTCTTACCACAAATTGCATCAATTCTGAAGTTTAAAAAAAAAAAAAAGTAGTACACCTAAAAACTACAACTTAAGACATAAAACAGATATTACCCTTTAAAGAAGTAAAGTTTTGTAACTCTGGTGGAGGTATTTTTTAAATAAAGCAATGTACAACAAGCAGCAACAAGGTCACTAAGCTTCTTCATACTAACACACAGCCAGTCACTGGCACTTATATGAAGATTTGCTCTCACAATAAAAAGGAAAAATACATTTGGACAAAGGAAAACAAAATCAGTTTAACACAGACTCAGAGTTAATCAGTGCTGCCACAACAGTATGTGAACTCATGGCACAATAGTATTAATTACACATTATGGAGGCATTATTTGCAGCACCGTTGTTAAAGTTGATTTTAGTTTTACACCTGAAACTCTCATACTAATGTTCAATCAATCTTTCCATTTTCCATTGGCTTTTTTGAAAATTTAAACTATTCAGCTTCCACTATCCACATCAACATTCTGACCTGTGGACTGCCTATTAACATTTCTGGTCTCTGAAAGATTTCTCTTGATGGAATTGCTTTATATTGTGTGTCTCATTTTCAAATTTACCTAAAATTCCTCTAGTGGCCTTTGTGCTTGTCCAGGTCCTTATTCCATACAGGAGTAGAGTATTTTCAACTAGGTTGTTGGGGGGGAAAAGAACCCTATTTGACAGACCTTCTTTCAAAATCTCCCACAGTATGCAGTCCTAGCTATCTCCCCTAATCTTTGACCAAGTCACTTAACCCTTGCCACCAGGGGGCCACAATTTACTTGGTCTTTTCCGACCACAAATAGTAAATATGTTCTGAGCTTGTCCCTTCGTACTTTGCACCTGTTTTATATATTTCCTTTAAGGCATCAAGAGCTACAAAAAGGCTCTCTGGAAAATCTAATATATGACACACTGACAAGAATAAAAACAAGACAAGCTTTATTCAACTCTCATTTAAGTTAATGGCAGCTTTTCAATTAACTTTGCAGATTGGTGACCTGCTCCAGTTCCAATGAGTTAGGCTAGGACAATCCAAGGACAATCCAAGAAAGTGTTTTTTTTTTTTTTTTTTTTTTTTTAAGAAAAGGGAGCAATTTTACACTGGATCCTAAAATTTGTGGGACACTCACTAGAATTTTGAAGCTTGCAAGTTATGTAGTCTTGCTTTTCTTTCCTGTATCAATGGGTCACTAAAGTAAGAAGGGAGTTACAATACTCAAAGTAAGATATGGAGGAGGTTTCAGAAGAGGTGGAGCTGAGACAATGGAATATTCAGTAACTGTTGTAGAGCCACAGGTACATTAGCAGATAGGAGAAGGAGATTTGAGCAAAGGACTCTTAGATTACCGAAGAGGAACATGAAAGGATTGAATTAAGGAGGTAGATGCAAGGAATAAAACAGTTTCAGAATGCTCCTCTTGTATCAAAAAAGTACTTCCATCAGATACATATCTGAAGGAAATTGAGATAAAGCTACTTATTTACTTGCTCAAGATAAATGGGAAGGCTGAACAGGGAAGAGCCACTAAAAGGAACAAACGCAGGCTGAAAGCAGCAGAGGGAAGGAAGGAACAAGAAAAAGAATTGTGAGCTTGGAAGGCTGTGTATGTGTTTCTTGTGAGCCTAAAATGTTGGATGGGAGGATTCAGAGCTATGGAGATGGTAGGCATGAAAAGGAAAAGGAGGATTCTCAGTCTGGGGTTAAATAAATTCCATGTTCCTTAGTAGGCTGGCATCACAAGAGCTGAGGGAACTTGGGAGTTTGAACTGTCAGGGCTGTGTGAAAGGAAATGGCATTAACTGACAAATGAAGATTTGAGTGAACTGGGGGTGTATGTAGGAGACAAGAGGAGTTTGTGGGGCACAGGTAGATTGGAAAAAGGACAGCCTGAGGTTAGGAGAGAACAGTGAAGAAATGGCAGAGGGATACATATTGTTCTCTCTCCCAGTTTTTCACTCGAGAAGTAGGGAAAAGATTGGGAAAGGTTGTCCCTAATTCTTACCCAATCTCCCAAGAGAAGAGCTTCTCTAATCTCCCTGACTTCTATTTCTATTTCCCCTATTTCTCAATTTGATAATCCCATCTGCAATTGGGAAGGGAAGGACAAAATTGCTACTTGTAGCCCCTCCGGTTAATTTGGTACTAGTCACAGCTAATGGAGTCTAAGCTATTGAGCAGGGGTTGGCAACTTACAGCTTGCGAGCCAAATATAGCTCACTAGGCAGCCAGATATGGCTCTTTCGAAGCTGGAGCCCAGCTCCCCCTTGCTCCCCCCAAAGCAGGGAGCCCACGCTGGTGCTACAGCAGGCCTGGGCAAAATCCAGCCCATAGATGCAGCAGGGAGCCCCCAGGCAGACTCCCCTGCTTGCCCCACCCCCGCACCTACTCAGAAAAGCACATGTGGGGCCATCTGTGCTCCACAAAGTTTGAGCATGGAGGGGAGGGGGAAGTGGTGCTTTACAGCTGCTCCCATCCCCAGAACAATCCCATTGGCTGGTTTCTGGCCAATGGAAGCTGCTTGTTTCAAGAACAGGCAGCATGCAAAGCACCAAACCCCTCAGGTTCTTATTCACAGAACACATGGCCATGCAGCCTATGCAGCCTAGGGGGGTTATGGGAAGGGCAGGCTCCTGCAAGAGAAATGTGTTGGGCTGCTATTCTGGAATCTCACTGGTAAGTCTCCCAACCAGAGCCCTGCCCCCAGCCTACATAACCCAAACCCTCTGCCCCCCTCCTGAGCCCATACCCCCTCCCACATCCTGCACCCCAATCCGCTGCCCCAGATCACAATCCAAATCCCTGCACGTTAATCCTGTGCCTAGTATCACAACTGCCTCCTTCATCAAAACTCAGTGGCCCGACCCAAAAAAAGGTTCCTCACCCCTACCATAAAGACAATGTTGAAAACTTTTGTGTTGGACATATGCCATGAATAGGAACTGCAAAGGAGAGTCTGGCTTACCTGAAGAGCGAGGAAAGATTTAAGCTAATTTGGAGATGCACCTGAGGGAGGGGGCTTTGGATATTCAGCCAATGAAACGCAGATATGGAATTTCAAACGTGAGAAGGGTTTTTTTTTTTTTTTTTTTCTTTTGTTTGGAGCAAGCAGCAGTTTTTCCCAAAGTAGCATGAAAAACACTCTCTCCTAGGAACCGACCCCTTGAAATGTGTAAGTAGGGGAAAGTTTAGATTGTCATCAGGTTTTTATTGTTTTCCAGGTTTGGAAATCATGTGTGAGCAGGTTAATTTTTTTTTCTCTTTTGTAACTAAGTATTACAGCCCAGGGATTCTCCCTGAGTCTATTTCAGCCCATGGCTTCCAACACCCAGTCATATACTATGCTTGCAACAGTAGACTTTTTTTTTTAATTATTATTATTAAAACAAGTGTTTTCTTTTTATTTTGGTTAACTGGTATTGGTTGATTTTGGTGTCCTTAAACCTACATGCTTAAGTTACCAGGGAAAAGCAGAGCCCCGTTGTTCTCTGCAAATTATCTCTGTTGGTTTTCCCAATTCCAAGCAAAACGGAGGTTGGAATGGGTGGAGGGAGGACAGCTTTGCTTCAGGGAGGGGTTTCCAAGTAATCTCTTCCTCGTAAATGGGTTTATTTTATATTTCTAGTTACATTTGGTGGTGGTAGCAACCAGTCTTTTGGGGGGGGGGTCTCAGGGAAAATGAGACTGGACAAGTTTGTGTCTGGGAGTTACAGAGGCAGGTTCTTACAGAGTTTATTCTGCTAGCCGGGCCCCCATATCTACACTTGAAGCGCCAACTTGGGGAATTGAATTGTGACAACATAATATTTTACTTTATTTAAAAATCAAGTCTGGCCAACAAATCCCAATTGGGCCCCAGCCTCCATCTGGCTGCAGTGTCATAACATTCCTGCAAACCCCCCCCCCAAACACACACCAACCCTGAGCCCATCATACACCTAAACCCTCTGACCTGAGCCCTTCATAGTCCCACATCCCCAGACTCCTGCAGCCCCACATGCCCCAACCCTGTGTCCTGAGCCCATCATACATTCAAACCCCCTGCCCTGAGCCCCTCATACATCCCAACCCAGACTCCTGAACCCCCACATCTCTGAACCCCCTGCCATAAGATAGACAGAAGACAGTCTGAATGCGTGTATGAAGCTGGATTTGACCAGTTTTGATGTACACTTCAAAGAACTGCGTGAAAAGATGCAGCAGCAGCAGAAGTCCCATTAAAGTCTGTGAATACAATGTTTCATTTATGCTATTATTAATCATTATGTCAATTATCAATAATAGTAAGTTATATATTTTCAGTCATGCAAACGGGCATTCTTATATGGTTCTTTGTTGACCACTTGTTCTGAATTTTGATGCAGTTTGGCTCTGGTTTGAAAAGGTTGTCGACCCCCACTTTAGAGTAATGATCTGATGACTTAGAGAAAGTGGACAGAAAACAAAAGAATGAATTGCTCCCTGGGAATACCAAAGCAGAAGAAAAGAAAGCACTAATTTACCAATAAAGCTTACCTCTTTTGGACACTGATTTTTACAGGAACTGAGAAGATCCTTTTCTTTTAAGTCAGCACAAGTTATTTTTCTATTAAAAATGTTTAACAAAAGGCCAAATTAAAACTAATTCAATCAAGCACAATTATGAACACATTTAATTACATATTTTTGCTCAGCAGAGAGAAATAGTTTCAGTTGGTTGCATACTATACACAAGAGTAACTGTCCCAAATAAAAAACTTTTGTGCCAAGTCAGATAACCACTCTCTTTATGTTGGCAATTTAATAATGCAATCAGATTGTTCACTGTCAAAGCTTAACACAATTGTTGATGCAGCTGATTGGGAGCATTGAAATTTGAAAGAGTAACATGCTCATAAAAATAGAGAATTCTTCAAAGATATTCTATTAGATCAGCAAAGCAACATGATTCTGCAGATATGAAAAAATCCACCCTAGTTAAAAGGGTATGTGGAAACAATGACACACGTGAAATTAAAGCAATCAACGAAACATCAACGGACAAAAAAGCTAAATGTATTTTTTAAACATATTAAGAACCAGAAAAGTCCTGGCAAGGTCCAGGTATATCACTAGATACAGATGGTGGAACAATAAATGACAGAGAAAAGGCAGAAATGTCTAAGATATTTTTGCTCTATAGTTGGAATGAAGCAGGAAAATATATCCATTCAACTCTTGGAGAAACTCTGAACCACTAGTAAATTTTTTAACAAACCTTGGCAAACCGGGGTAATTCCAAAGGAATGGAAGACTGCCAGTGTAGTTCCAATATTTAAAAAAAGGCAAAAAAGGATAACCTAAAGCACTACTGATGGTTAGCCAGACACTGATAACACATAACATAATGTAATGCTTTATTGGGGATTTTATTAAATAATTAGAGACTAAAAATATAACTAGTACCAGTTAGCATGATTTCATAAAAGATATTTTTTGGATAATTTTTTTTGTAAACCTCCCTAGGCAATAGGTGTGGTTGATACAGGCAGTTATGTTGATACAGGGATCTGGATTTCTCCAAGGCATTTGGCTTAGTATCACATCACATTTTGAGAAATAATTGCACTATAGGATATTAACTGGACATGCATTAGATGGATTAACAACTTGATCAGTGGGGTCTACCAGGGATCGAGTCTTAGTAAAACATTATAATATTTTGCTTTATCTAGAGGACACAAAAATCTTTGCTAATATTTGAAGAGGTGACCAATCTTTGTGTGCGTTAGAGCAGTTTCTCTCAACCAGTGGTATGAGTACCTGCAGGGGTACTCGAGAGAAGTCTGGGGGGCACGTCAACACAACTGAAATTTGGAGAAAACTGAATTTTTGCTTTAAGTTTTACAGTGCTTTATTATTTTTGTACTTTTTACACCCAAAAATTTCATCATCCATACAGCTCACGATTAAGTTGTTTAAACAAATGTGTTGCAATGGTAGAAAAAAATTGTGTGTGTCTGAAAACTATAGGTACTGGGGGGGGGTACCTTTTTTTTTTTTTTTTTTTTTTTTTAAAAGGGGGTACTTTATTTAAAAAAAAAAAGAAAAAGGTTGAGAAACACTGCATTAGAGAGATCTGAGTGACTTGATTATATGATCACAATCCACAAATGTGTTTTAATATAGCCAAATGCAAGTTAATATATCTTGGGAATCAAGAACACAGATTATACCCCTTCAGGATAGAAGATTGAAGGACTTAGGTGTCATCATAGATAAATTCCCTCAAAATGTTGTTTCAATATAAGGCTGTAACAAGATCCAGTGGCTGGAAGTTGAAGCTAAACAAATTCAGACTAGACAAATATGGCACACATTTTTAACAATGAGGTAATCCAAGACTCGAACAATCTACCAAGGATGTGATGAAATCTCCAGAACTGACAATTTTTAAAATCAGTACTGAATATTTATCTAAAATATAAGCTCTAGTTTAAACAGTAATTTGAGAAAGTTCTATAATGTGTATTATACAGGAAGTCAGTTTAGATCGTAGCAGTGGTCTCCCTTCTGACTATAATCTACGAATTACAGAGTTTCAATTGAAAAGATCTTTATAGAACCTAGTACATTTGTGTACTGCCTTCATTATAACACTTTATAGGAGAATAAAGTCCATTTCTGGCATATATTACCAAAAAATCAACTACATACAGAAACTAATTATTCTCTTAACACAGTTGTAGAATCTTAATGTTTTAACTGCCAATAGTGAATCAGATTTGAGTGCATAGAAAAGCAGATGGAAATTTTTAGTGCTTTTTTTTTGAGCCATCATCAATTGTGTAATCTTCAAATGAAAAGACCCAACCAAGAGATCTCTTTTAAAATGTCTCCTCCAAGTATTCATATTTCTTTAAGATCTGAATTCAAACATTCTTTTTCTACTTACATGCACTCAATATACAGGTTTATGAGTTTGCAGTGACACTTCATTTTAAGCATTTGGACACACGGTGGGCATTGGCCAGGGTGACAAGGCAAAATGCACAAGTGAGGGCAGCCTGGTGGTCGTGGCTTGGTACACCCCTCCTCACACTGAGAACATTCTGGACTAGCCTAAGAAAACAATACAGGAAAAATTATCAGTGGAGACTTGCTAATGGAATATAATTTTAAATGAACTTTTAACATTTAGAAAAAAAAAAAATACATGTGAAAAGGGAGCTTTAATCTTCAGTGAGCTGTCCAAACAAAACATTAAAAGATGCTTTTAACAGAATGGAAGGAATGCCTGCAGCTGGGGGTCAAACAGAGAGGGTCCTACTTTCTCTCCCAGACAAAGAGGGCCATTTAAGGTTATTACTTTGAAAAACTGCCATTCAGGACTACTATATTAAGTTTGCATGGTTAAAAAGTAGTTAGTCAGGAAATGCCAAAGTCAAGACAGAATACACAAAACTTTAACTTTGCGCCTCCAGTGCATATTCATCATGACACTGTAATCATATAAAAATACTACTTCTGATATACAATATTTTTACTCCAACAGCTGCAAACTACACTTACACTAATACAAGTTTCACAGTGGTCCAAAGACTACTGATTTAAATTCTCATGTTTGAGAGCAGCTGAATACTGCCTCCACTAAGTACACGTTACAAAGTACCCAGGAACCCTGGTTTTTTTCCTCAGCTCTAGTCAACAAGGCAGATCACATACAGAGTTCATCGTTCTTTAGATGCTCATTTAAGCCATTGATTCTGTAATGAGAACCAGACAGATGAGTAGATCTGACTGCATAGTTGGGGCCTTAATGACCATAGCAAAAAATTTCTACACATTATCACATCCTAGTTCTCAAAAGTTCATACGCAAGCCAAATTAAAGAATTTCCTGAAGAATTAGGAAGGAGTGCTTGTGCTGCCTATGGCCAGTGAAGTAAGGGAGCGGACCCTCAGCATACACAAACAAGGCTTCCATGTGCTAAGAGTAGGTTGTAGCAGGATGCCTCACAAACCTGAGTACTAGGGATGTTACATATTGGGTAACTGAACAGTTGTGAAACCGCATGAAATCTTTGCAGTTACATGACTATTCGATAGTCCCCAAGGGACAGGGTTGGAAGCAAGTGTGCTCCCAGCCCCACTCTCGGGGAGCCCCCTGACACTCCATGCTGCTGCTCTGCGAAGGGAGCCAGTTTAAAATCCAGCTCCCCACACAAACCAGTTGCTTGCCGCCCCACGCTGCTGCCTCTAATACAGAGGCAGCAGCCCCTGTCCATGGGGAGTCCAGCCTTGGTCTGCAGGAAGCTGGGATGCCCCATGGACAGGAGCTGCTGCCACAAAGCAGCCTCTGCCCGTGGCGGGCCCATGCTTGCCATGGACAGAGGCTGCTCCGTGGGATGTGAAGCAGCCTCTGTCCCCAGGGTGCTCAGGCCTGCCGTGGACAGAAGCTGCTTCGCAGCAGCCTCCCCTGCCCTCCCCACCCCACTGCCTCGGACAGAGGCAGCAGTGCGGGTGGGGGGGCAGGCAGCACCACGGAGCTGGTGGTAGTGGGGAAAACCAGCTTTTAAGTTGGCGCCCCCCCTACCACTGGCTCCTGCTCCCCTCATCTTGTTGCCTCTGTAACCGAGGCAGCAAGAAAGGAGAAATGTGTGTAGTTGAGAAGATTAACCGATAAGTCTAGGCTTATCAGTTAATCGTATAGTCAAATACACATTAACATCCCTACTGAGTACAGACCCTGACATTAGGACAGACACACCGATACAGTGATCTTAGTTGCCTTTACTGGCTACAGTAAGTTATTTCCAGTTCTGCTGCATCTGATCAGGCTGATCAGACCCTGCCCTTTTTGTCCTACTCCTACAGGAATATTAATGGATCTTATTCACCCTGAAAGGACCCTACCTTAGGTGTTGTCCACTTATGTTTAGCAATCTATTCCACCTTGTATTTAGCTGTGACACCGAGTACTTTTCCCAGACCTGAAGACAAGTTCTGTGTAAGCTTGAAACCTCATCTCTCTTAACTACAGAATTAGGTCCAATATATTACCTTAGCAACCTCGTCAACTCAAAACTAGGGCAGTTCTTTATCTCTGCTCAATCTTCTCATTTTTGTTTCGTTGAATTCCAGCAACTACTATTTTCTAAATGCACGGTTTATGTACCAAAACAGTGTAGAAATTTGTTAAAATGGTCTTCTCTTGATAGATCTTAACATGCAGCCTCAGAACTTTATGAAATCTCAACTGCATAGTTCTGACATATTCCTAGTGATGATGCAGAACTGTTCTACTGATAAAGGGCCTGCTGGCCTCCTGTACTTCAAGTCTGACTGTTTAGCAATTTCTCCCTAACAGACTATTCTGGTGTTCATGAACCCCTCTCACAATCTCCTTCTCTCTCAACCCAAGATTAACCCGGATTCCTCCTATACATGAACAGGCCATACAACCCAGAAGGGTCTGTCATATTTGACTTCGAACAAAGTTTATAAAAATACAAAAGTGACGGTGGAAGGGGGGAAAAAACCCCACTCTACAACTACTTTGCTTTAAATGTTACAACATGGATAATACTATTTCACTTTTACAAAATAGCTAATTAACATTATTCCAATTTTAAAGATGAGAAAATGGAAACAGAAAAGTGAAGTGACTCACTGAAGGTCACCAAGTCAGTCACTGACAGACCTAGAAAAAAAAAAAACTTTTCTGATGGCAAATCTTGTACTCTCAAGCCAAGAACATTCACAATAAAAATACAACCTGTAAAATTTACCTTCTGCCTCTCAGCATTACCATTTACTTTGGTAAATTTATGACATTCTTTCATGCAGGTGTGATTCTGACAATCAAGCAGTCGTCCACAAAATCTTTTACACGAGTAGGGGCCAGCAGAGTGACATGGTAATGGACTCACCTAAAAGGTTAAAAAACAACTCATGGCACCAGAGAACTTTGGTTTCTCTATACATCTTTGACAAATAGTCTTAATTAACACAATACAAAGTTCAATTAATGTTATATACTTGCTTTTATACATAAAACACGTTAACAAGCTTGCTTTCTTAAAATATAGCCACTGAATAGCTGGAAAATAGACAACTAACTGCAGACTAAATGCTTTCAGTATGGACTTCTATTGAGAATATCTAATGAAGGCGCAAAGTATGAGTGCTTTTAAGCTCATGATAACTCTGTGGAGATGCAATATATACTGACCTCACTCAGAAAGTCCACTCCAGTTATAAAATTAAGCTCCAGAATCTCTCTACATATAGGATCTTTCACTAGAGCCAGTAATCTTTAAAACCAGAATTTTAAGTGTGCCCACTGTAATTCCAATGAGAAACTAAACACTGAAAGATGTGTGTCAGTGGCACTATGGAAGAACTAGAATTTGAAGATGGAAGGCAGAAGATACCCTCAGCAGTGATCCTGAGTGGTGCTCTGGCTGGCAGATTCGTTATATGATTGTGGCATGGGATACGTGGAACAGAAATCTAAGGCTGTCATTGCCAAATTACTCTCTCTCTTCACCATACCATGTGGAAATTGAAGCTTTCTGTGCTGTCTGAAGCATGATCATCTTCCCAAATACCTAGAAGTAAGCTCTTATGAGATTAAAATATTAAATCATTTTTAAATAAATTAATTTTCTTCTCAGATTTCATTTCCACCTCCTGACTTCGAGTAGTTACTAGTCATTCTGCTGTGGATGTCCCAGACCCATCAAAAGAGATTCTTAAAGCAAGTGTGCTAGTTTAGCCTCTTGCTGCTGGAACACTATAAAAACTTTAATATAATGAACCTCACTACCATTGCCAGCAGCTCAAGAAATCAATAGCTTCAAGGAAGCTGATGGAGTGGAGACAATAGGAAAAAGAGTTGAAGAGAGTGGAGGATCACGTCTAAAAATTGATTAGGAACAAAAAAATGTGGCCTCACCATTTCCCAGTACAAATCTACCAGAAAGAGAATGCGGAGGACAGGGCTAAGAAGAGAGGAAGCAGAAGCAGAAAATCTTTTAACTTTCAGCAATTCATTCCATTCTTTCTGCATGGAAAGTGGTTTTATATCACCACCAGAGCAAACTAGAGACCTGCCTGCAATGGGAAAGCAAAATTAAAACCAAAGACAAAACGAGGAAGTTTAAAATGCTAAATATGGAGGGTTTAGGAATGGATGGTCTGTTTGTTTTTGCTTTTACAAATAATATTCGATTACATTTTTAAATTTAGGTAGTTGGAGAACTAAAACAACTAACTATACTTTAGGTTATAACATATCACATAATAAAGGAGCTAGCATAAAAGAATGTACACAAGCAGAGTCACAGATTAATACATCAATTGCCACAGACTTTAAAAATGAAATTGCAATTAAGAGAAAAACAAAACATTAGAACATAAAATCAAAGGTCCATAACAGAAGATACCACCAAAAGAGTT
Organism: Rafetus swinhoei; assembly: GCA_019425775.1. NCBI lineage: Eukaryota > Metazoa > Chordata > Testudines > Trionychidae > Rafetus > Rafetus swinhoei. The sequence continues at coordinate 49,369,438 of CM033449.1, forward strand.
CTAGGAAAACAAAACAAACCAAAAACCTGGCTACTCACTACATACAGAAGAATGATAGTCTGAATACCGTTTATATAGAAGACACTATGTCTAGAATACCCACCACAGGAATCACTAAATTAAAACAAAGTGGAATTTTTAAGGTTACCTCTCAATATTTCATGAACTTAAACAAGTGGATTACAAGTATCTAGAGTTGTAGGTTAAAGCAACTTTTGCCCAAGTATTTAATATTTGTAGTATCCTAAATGAATACCTAATCATAGAAGATTAGGGATGGAAAAGAGCTCAGGAGGCCATCTAGTCTAATCCCCCCGCTCAAAGCAGGACCAACCCCAACTAAATCATCCCAGTCAGGGCTTTTCAAGCCTAGCCTTAAAAACCTCCAAGGATGGAGATTCCACCCCCTCCCTACATAACCCAGTCTATCAGCTCACCATCCTCCTAGAGCAGGAGTGGGTAATAATTTGTAATGGGGGGGGGGGGGCAGTCCAAGGTTTTTAGCAAGTGCTCAAGGGCCACATTTCTACCAAGGGGGCTTGGGGTCTGGGAAAGAGGTTGGGTGAGGAAGGGAGCTTGGAGTAGGAGACTAGAGTGCAGGCAGGGGTATGGAGTCTGAGAGGGAGTTTGGGTGAAGGAGGGGGTTGTGATTAGAGAGGATAAACTGAGGGTAATTGACTAAGCGAATAGCCAACGCATTTTGCATTGACAATTCGACTAGTTGATAGGGCATCTCCACCTCTGAAGTGTAGAAACAGACCTAGGGCTGTTGCTATACTTTAAAGCAGCGCCACATGGAGCTCGGGGTCAGTTGGGGACTCCTGCTGACCACAGGCTCCGTGCGGTGCTGCTGCTTTGAAGTACTCCTTCTTCCCCCCCCCCCCACTGCCTTTTCCTGATAGAGGCAGCAAACGGGGGGAAGTGACTAGTCAATAAGCTTGTCAACTATCCAATAAGCATTTGCTTATCAGATAGTCGACTAGTCCGTCACATCCCCTAGTTGTGATCTGGGGCAGAGGCTTGGGGTGCAGAGTCCAGGAGGGGATATGGGTGCAGGAGAGGATTCTGGCCTGAGGGAGGGGCTCTAGGAGGGGATGCAGGGTCTGAGAGGGAGTTGTGACTTGGGGGAAAGGGTGCAGAGGGTTTGGGTGATGACTTGGGGCAGGGGAATGGGGTGCAGGGTCAGGGAGGGGGTATGGGTGCCAGGGAGGATTCTGGCCTGGGGGAAGGGTGTAGGAGAGGATGCAAGGTCTGGGAGGGAGTTGTGACCTGGAGGAAAGGGATACAGAGAGTTTTTGGGTGGTGGCCTGGGGCAGGTAGTTGGCAGCGGAGGGGCGGGCGGGGGTGTGTGTGTCAGAGGCAGGCTCTAGTTGGGAAGCAATTACCTAAGCAGCTTCCAGTCAGCAGCCCTGCAGGAACATGTAGGCTGCAACTGCAAGCTGCTTGACATGGCTCTGCTCTGGGCAGGGTGAAGTGGGAGGGGAGGGAGGAGGCTTCATTGGCTGCCCCTGCTGCCAGCAATATCTCAGATGCTATTGATCAGAAACTGACCAATGGGAGCTGAGAGATTTTGCTAAGGGTCGGGCAAGAGCACAAAGCCTCCCACCTCACTCCCAGAATAGAGCAGATCCATTTAAAGTGGCTGCTGCTGCACTGTGCTTAAGGGTCCTGTGAGGAAGCCACAGGCCAGAGCCAATGGCTTGGTGGGCCAGATCTGGCCAGGTGGCAGCCTCTTGCCCACCCCTGTCCCAGAGAAACAGTTTTTCCCAATACCCAATCTGTACCTCCCGCACTGCAACCTGAGACCATTGCTACTTGTTCTGTCATCTGCCACCACTGAGAACAGCTCAGCTCCATCCTCTTTGGAACCCCCACTTCAGGTCATTGAAGGATGGTATGAACTCCCCAACCCCACTCCCAAATCACTCTTCTCTTCTATAGACTAAAGAAGTCCAGTTTCCTCCACACACACACCTCAAAGTCATACAACCCCGTACTCTATTTTTGTTGCCCTCCACTGGACTCTCTCCAGTCTGTCCACATCCCTTCTGTAGAGGGGGTCCCAAAACTGGATCTGATACTCCAGATGTGGTCCCACTAGTGCCAAACAGATGGGAACAATCACTTCTTTGATCAATTCTCCTACCAATGCAGCCCAATACACCATTAGCCTTCTTGGCAACAAGGGTACACTGTTGACTCGTATCTTGTTCACTGTAATCCCCAAGTCCTTTTCTGCAGAATGGCTGCTTAGCCAGTTAATCTCCAGCCTGTAGCAGCACATAGGGTTTTTTTGTCCTAAGTGCAGGACTTGTTAAATCTCAGATTTCTTTTGGCCCAATGCTCCAATTTGTGTCAGTCATTCTGGACCCCATCTACTACTCCCTAAGGATGTTAAATTTAGATTAGTTGATTAATCGAATTTGCATCAACTATTCGATTAGTTGATATGGGCACTTCTGCCAGCTCTTGCTACACGTCAAAGGCAGAAGCATGCGGGGAGCAGAGCCAGTGGGGGACTCAAGCAGTCCCCTGCTGACCCTGCACTCCCTACTTTTGAAATGTACAAGAGCTCTGCTCTTGCTACATTTCAAAGGCAGAAGCACCACCAGTTCCCCGCTGCACCCCTGCTCCTTCTCTCCATGGAGATGGTGCGGGGAACTGGCTTTTAAAGCTCCCTCCAGCACTGTATCCTGCTCCCCCCACCTTACTGCCTCTGATAGAGGCAACGAGGTGGAGGGCAGGGGGAGAACGAGTAGTCAAGTCACTAGTCGACTAGTCCCTTACATCCCTACTACTCCCCCCATCTTAGCATCATCTGCAAATATGCTGAAGGTGCAATTCAACCTATCACCTAAATTAATGAAGATGAACAAAACCAGCCCCAGATACCAGCTGCCAAAAGGACATTGAGCCATTGATCACTACCTGTTGAGCCTGATGATCCAACCAGCTTTCTATCTACTTTAAAGTCCACTCGTGCAATCCATACTACTTCAACTTGCTGGCAAGAATATGGTGATCTTATCAAAAGCTTTGCTAAAAATCAAGCGATATCACACCCATCACTTTCCTCATACCCACAGAGCCAGTTATCTTATTTATGGAAGGCAATCAGTTTGGTCAACCCTTTGTGAATCCAGGTTGACTATTCCTGACCAACTTCCTCTCTTAAGTGCTTCAAAATTGATTTCTTGAGGACCTGCTCCATGATTTGTCTGGGGACTGAGGTTAGGCTGACCGATCTGTAGTTTCCCAGATACTACTTCTTCCCTTTTAAATGATGGGTACATATTTGCCTTTTTCCAATAATCTGTGACCACCACCATCACCACAAAGTTTCCAAAGACAATTCTGGCTTTAGCCTAGGGTCAGGGAGGTGTGGCTTGGGTGGGCTCAGGGTTTGGTCCTTCTTGTGGAGTCATGTAGTAATCTGTGTCGTCAGAAGGTGGTCACGGCGCAATGAAGTTTGAGAACGCCTGCTCTGTCTGGTTAAGGCATACTGGGCTCTATTTCCATCTGCAGCATGATAGTTTTAATTAATGCACCCCAGAAGGATAGACTTTGTTCAAACGTATTAATTTTCCAGATTTCCACCATTAAATGACCTTAAGTTGATACATCTGTTGTTACAACTACAAGAAATTAGTTTTCACACCAATCCAAAGTTAAATATAATCAGAGGCGCACAACAACTTTGTTTAAATGGCAACTATGACATCGCAACCCACAGGGAATCTCACTTTTAATTTAAGTCCTGTTGAATCATACTGAATACATATCATCTGGCAATAAAACTTAACTCTTCTGTCCCAAGTGGTGGATCATTTACGAGAAATATATAAAAAGATATCCAAATTCTATACACCCTACTTCTAAAAAAAGCTTTCTGAAAGGAAGAAATACTAATACAAAACAAGCTATTTACATTACACTGTTTATAAGAACATCTACTACATTAAAATAAGTGCTTAACTCATATTTTATACATGTAAACAGCATTAAATCTGGTGTTTTAAAAAATACCACTGCAGCCCAACACTGACATTTAATTTCAGAAAGGGGAACTACAAAAAAATCAGATTAGTTAAACAGAAATTAAAAAGGTACAGTGCCAAAAGTAAAACCCCTGCAAGCTGTACGGAAACTTTTCAAAGACACCAATTTAAATGTATACCCCAAATTAAAAAAAAAAAAAGTAAGAGAACCAAGAAAGTGCCACAGTGGCTTGGCTTAACCAAGTAAAAAAAAGCAGTGAGAGATAAAAAGGCATTGTTTAAAAAGTAAAGTGAAATTCTAGTGAGAAAAATGGAAAAGAATATAAATGCTGTCTAAGTGTAAAAATATAATTAGGAAGGCCAAAAGGAATTTGAAGAAGAGCTAGTCAAAAATTCAAGAAGTAATAGCAAAAGTTGTTTTAAGTACATCAGAAGCAGGAAGCCTGCTAAACAACCAGAGGGGCCACTATATGATCAAGGTGCTAAAGGATCATACAAGGACCATCAGGTCATTGTGGATAAATTAACTCTTTGTATCGATCTTCATGGCTGAAGATGTTAGGAAATTCTTTTTAGGTGACAAATCTGAGGAACAGTCCCAGATTGAGGTGTCATTGGAACAAATTGATAAATTAAGTAGTAACAAGTCACCAGGACCAGACTGTGTTCACCCAAGAGTTCTGAAGCAATTCAAATGTGAACTTGCAGCATTAAAAACTGTGGTTTGTAACCTATCCTTTAAATCATGTTCTGTATCAAATGACTGGAAGATAGCTAATGTGATGCCAATATTTAAAAAGAGCTCTAGAGGTGACCCTGGCAATTACATACCAGTAAATAACTTCAGCACCAGGCAAATTAATTGAAATTATAGTAAATAATGGAATTATCAGACACATATATTAATATAATTTTGGGGGGGGGGGAAGTCAACATGGTTTCTGTAAAGGGAAATCATGTCTCACCAATCTGCTAGAATTCCTGGAGGGAGGGGGGGTGTCAACAAATATGTGGACAAGGGGGATCCAGTGAATACAGTGTATTTAGATTTCCAGAAAGCCTTTGACAAGGTCCCCTCACCAAAGGTTCTTAAGTAAAGTAAGTTGTCAGGGGATAAGAAAAAGGTCCTCTCATGGACTGATAATTGGTTAAAAGACAGGAAACAAAGGGTAGGAATAAATGGTCAGTTTTCAGAATGGAGAGAGGTAACTAGTAGTGTCCTGCAGGGAGTCTGTACTGGGACCCATCCTATTCAACATATTCATAAAATGATCTGGACAAAGGGATAAATAGGGAAGTGGCAAAATTTACAGATGATACTAAACTGCTCAAGATAGTTAAGTCCAAAGCAAACTGAAGAACTTCAAAAGGATCTCACAAAACTAGGTGACTGAGCAACACAGTGGCAAATGTACTTTAATGTTAACGAATGCAAAGTAATGCATATTGGAAAACAGTCCCAACTATATTATAGTGTGCGTGTATATATATATATACACACACACACACACACACACACACAGGGGCAAGATTAGAAAGGCAAAGGCACAAAATGAGCTCAAACTAGCTACGGGAATAAAGGGAAACAATACATTAGAAGCAAGAGGAAGACCAAGGACAGGGTAGGCCCACTGGTCAGTGAGGAGGGAAAAACAGTAACAGGAAACCTGGAAATAGCAGAGATGCTTAATGACTTCTTTGTTTCAGTCTTCACCGAGAAGTCTGAAGGAATGCCTAACAGTGAAAGCTAATGGGAAGGGGGGAGGTTTAGAAGATAAAATAAAAAAAGAACAAGTTAAAAATCACCTAGAAAAGTTAGATGCCTGCCAAGTCACCAGGGCCTGATGAAATGCATCCTAGAATACTCAAGGAGCTGACAGAGGAGGTATCTGAACCTCTAGTTATGATCTTTGGAAAATCATGGGAGACAGGAGAGATTCCAGAAGACTGGAAAAGGGCAAATATAGTGCCCATTTATAAAAAAGGGAAATAAGAACAACCCAGGAAACTACAGGCCAGTTAGTTTAACTTCTGTGCCAGGGAAGATAATGGAACAAGTAATTAAGGAAATCATCTGTAAACACTTGGAAGGTGGCAAGGTGATAGGGAACAGCCAGCATGGATTTGTAAAGAATAAATCATGTCAAACCAATCTGATAGCTTTCTTTGATAGGATAACAAGTCTTGTGGATAAGGGAGAAGCGGTGGACGCGGTATACCTAGACTTTAGTAAGGCGTTTGATACAGTCTCACATGATATTCTTACCAATAAACTAGGCAAATACAACTTAGATGGGGCTACTATAAAGTGGGTGCATAACTGGCTGGATAACCGTACTCAGAGAGTAGTTATTAATGGTTCACAATCCTGCTGGAAAGGTATAACAAGTGTGGTTCCGCAGGGGTCTGTTTTGGGACCGGCTCTGTTCAATATCTTCATCAACGATTTAGATATTGGCATAGAAAGTATGCTTATTAAGTTTGCAGATGATACCAAGCCGGGAGGGTTGCGACTGCTCTGGAGGATAGGGTCATAATTCAAAATGATCTGGACAAATTGGAGAAATGGTCTGAGGTAAACAGGATGAAGTTTAATAAAGACAAATGTAAAGTGCTCCACTTAGGAAGGAACAATCAGTTTCACACATACAGAATGGGAAGCGACTGTCTAGAAAGGAGTACGGCAGAAAGGGATCTAGGGGTTATAGTGGACCACAAGCTGAATATGAGTCAGCAGTGTGATGCTGTTGCAAAAAAAGCAAACATGATTCTAGGATGCATTAACAGGTGTGTTGTGAGCAAGACACGAGAAGTCATTCTTCCGCTCTACTCTGCGCTGGTTAGGCCTCAGTTGGAGTAGTGTGTCCAGTTCTGGGCACCGCATTTCAAGAAAGATGTGGAGAAACTGGAGAGGGTCCAGAGAAGAGCAACAAGAATGATTAAAGGTCTAGAGAACATGACCTACGAAGGAAGGCTGAAAGAATTGGGTTTGTTTAGTTTAGACAAGAGAAGACTGAGGGGGGACATGATAGCCGTTTTCAGATATCTAAAAGGGTGTCATGAGGAGGAGGGAGAAAACTTTTTCTTCTTAGCCTCTGAGGATAGAACAAGAAGCAATGGGCTTAAACTGCAGCAAGGGAGATTTAGGTTGGACATTAGGAAAAAGTTCCTAACTGTCAGGGTAGTCAAACACTGGAATAAATTGCCCAGGGAGGTTGTGGAATCCCCATCTCTGGAGATATTTAAGAGTAGGTTGGATAAATGTCTATCAGGGATGGTCTAGACAGTGTTTGGTCCTGCCATGAGGGCAGGGGACTGGACTCTATGACCTCTCGAGGTCCCTTCCAGTCCTAGTATTCTATGATATGTTTAACACAATGGGGACTGAATTAGCTATTACCATTCAAGAGCAAGATCTTGGAGACAATGTGGAGAATTCTCTGAAAACATCCACTCAATGTGCAGCAGCAGTCAAAAACAGCAAACAATGTTAAGAAAGGACTAAAGCAGAGGTCGGCAACCCACAGCATGTGCGCCATAAGTGGCATACAAGCCGATTTTCAGTGGCATGCGGGATGGGAGCTTAGCCCTGTTCCTCCTACTCCATGTAGCAGGGAGCCTGCACTGCTGCTTGAGCCTCGTGGCCAGTGCGCAGCCGCAGCACCAGCTCCGTGGGGCAGGCAGAGAGGCTGCAGATCGGGCTGCGCACCAACAGCCGATGCTCTCCACCCACCCAACTTCATTGCAGCAGTGAGCCAGTGGAAGTAGCAGTGAGCTGGTAGAGGCAGGGGCTTGGACCACACGGGCTGCTCCTCCAGCAGCAGGGCCGGGACCAGGGTGGGTGGCTGAGGTCGGGGCTACGTGGCTGCCCCTCCGGTAATGGAGCTGTGGGAGCGGGGCAGGGGCAGGCTGGCAATCCAGCTGGGGTTAGGGGCAGCCCATGTGTGCTTGCTCAGCAGCAGGGTTGTGCTGCAGCACCCTGATGGGGACTGCATGCCAGCCCAGCAGTGGGGACAGTGCTACAGTAAGCTGGCCATGAAAGCCCCACAGAAAAAGTGTGTTTGGGGCTACGACAGTGGACCAGCAGCAGCAGATCTGGGGCTGCAGCAACCTAACTGGGGTCAGGGTAGGCTGGCAGCTCAATCAGGGCTGTGTGCTAGCTGAAAGTGGGGCTAGTGCCCCAGGAGCAGGGCCAGAGTCATGCACTGCCATGCCAGCTGGAGCAGCAGTTATGGCAGCAGGGCCGGGTCAGCTGTGTCTCTCAGCGAGCAGCAGGGCCGAAGGAGCCACCGGCAGAGAGGGGGCGGCAAGCTGAGGAAGCCAGTGGCAGGGGACCATAGTTCCCTCTAAGCTTCATGGCTGCATGACCACACAGCCGTTTACTGAACTCTGCTCACAAGTTCAAAACTCCAAGGCAGGCAGGGAGCTCAACTGATCAGTGGGGGACAGGGCATTGTCTTGCTAAGCAAGCAGCTAAATGGAGCTTCTCCAGGCTTGAAATGGAGCAGCTCCCAGAACAAGTAATAAAAAGCAAGATAAGGAGAGAATAAATGGCGAGGCAGGGGAGGAGTAGTGAGGCAGTGAGTAATTGGGAGGGGAAGTCAGAGGGTAGGGGAGTTTGGAGAATCCCTTGTGCACGGGAGAGAGGCAGAAACTCAGCACTCTCAAGCCTCCTGGGAAGGGGGAAGTAAGGGGCTGACTGCATGGAGTTGGTGGGTGGGTGCTGGTATTGGGGTGAGGTGTAGGCAGGAAGGTAGTTTGTTTGTGCTGTGAGGTGGGGAAAGTGTGGATAATTTATTTGTGCTTTAGCTGGGAGTTACAATAGGACAGACTGCTGGTGCCTGGTACTTTGAGAAACAGGATTTTATCCCAGCCCCCATCTGGTCTGGGGGGAGCCGATTGTACAGGGGTAGGTGGAAGAAAGACTATTATTGATTTTAAAAAGTATTAATGGCACAAAGACCCATAAATAGAAGTGAATAAGTTAAATCTCGGCACACACTTCTGAAAGGTTGCTGACCCCTGGACTATAGAATAAGACAGAGAATATCTTATTGCCTCTATATAAATCCATGGTATGCCCACATCTTGAATACTGCGTTCAGATGTGATTACCTCATCTCAAAAAAAGTATCTTGGCATTGGAAAAAGTTCAGAAAAGGGCAACAAAAATTATTAGGGGCGTGGAACAGCTGTTATATGAGAAGAGATTAACAGAACTTACACTTTTCATCTTAGAGAAGAGGAGACTAAGGGGGGCGAATAAGATAGAGGTCTATAACATCACGAGTTGTGTGGAGAAAACGAATAAGGAGAAGTTGCTTAATTGTTCTCATAACACAAGAACTAGGGATTACCAAATGAAATTAATAGGTAGCAGATTTAAAAACAAACAAAAGGAAGTAGTTCACACAATGCAGGACCTTAAAAGGACTCAAAAAAAGAACTAGATAAATTCATGGAGGGTAAGTCCAACAACAGCTATTAACCAGGATGGGTAAGAATAGTGCCCCTAGCATCTGTCTGTCAGAAGATGGACATGGGTAACACGGCAAGGATCACTTATTACCTGTTCCATTCATTCCCTCTGGGGAACCTGGTATTGACCACTGTCGGAAAACATGACACTGGGATAGATGGATCTTTGGTCTGACCCAGTATGACCGTTCTTATGTTTGATAGCTTTAACATCTACTTCTTAAAAACTGTTCCCCTCTCATTTCTTACCTACTTATCTTCTTCAGGCACTCTGTGATAAGAACACCCACTTAGGATCTAAAATGCTTGTTTCATTTCAAAATGTTGGGGTTTTTCACAGTACAGCAAGTGTTGTAATGAATTTGTAATTGGTTTCTCTTATGACTAGTACTATTAAATTAACCTGAGCTCCTTTTTCTGGATGGCTGTCAGCATAACAATAGAATATTGCAGATATATTAACAATTGCAGATGGGTAACCATGTTAGTCTATAAAATTAAACACAACATGTAGTCCTCTAGCACCTTAGAAACTAATAAATATATAGAACCCACTTCAGAGCTCGTGATCCTATATATTTGCTAGTCTCTAAAGTTCCACAGGACTTCTTGTTTTTATATATGTTAATGTATTTAAGATCTTAGAGTAATCCATAAAAAAATGTGTAATATATGTTATGTACACCATAAAAATACATTTTCCAGATGAGGGTTTCTGTCCTTCTCTTACTACCAAGCATCTAGAAATTTAACATACTGTTCATTTGATTCATGATACTGTAAAACTCAAGCAGGAAGAAAAACATTTGCATTCTGCAAGCTGACAAAACAAACAAGTTGACAGAACAAAGGACCTTGAGCACAGAATGCCACTCTCACAGGAGTCAAATGATTTGGTGCATTCACCGTGTTAACCTAGGCACATTTTCTGTCCATTTTCTCTATAGTACCCAATCTGTAGTATTTAAGTACTTTATAAAGCTATTTGTGGTTATCTTTAAGAAATAATTCCATAGAATTACTTTGTTTTAATGAAAAATAAACTGAAAAACTCTTCCAGGGTGAAGGTGTAAATACATGCTCTCTCTCTCTCTCAATATAGAGTCCTAGACATAAATTCTGTTTTCCTTCCATATAGATATATAGAGGAAGATGATTAAATGACATAACTGGCATTGGGTCTTTATTCTGACTCAAATTTTGTTCATGTATCAATCCATGAAGCTTCAGTAATGCATCAAATCCTGACCATGATGAGGGATTGTTTAGGATTGAAATAAACTGTACTTATGATAAACCTACAAGTTTTGGCATTGAGAGTATTCCATACACAAAGATGAAAGGCACTATCTTTTGAAAAAGAGGTGCACATCCATTCTTCACATCACATTTTTCTTGTGAGGGGCATGCTGCTTGAACAGTAATCTTCTGAAAAAGCCACCCTTATTTCACATAGGTATTCAATGGGTTACCTAAGACACCATGTATTCTGTAGTAACAAGTGCATTTGTTCCTATATCATTGGCACAAGTGAACTATTATCTGTAGAAGAGTGTAGATAAAAATCCAACACATTTCTAGTCTACCAGGCTAATCTACATGATTTATTAGATTATGTTTAGTTACCATATATACGTTTATGGAAGATTCATCTTATGTATTTTTCTGTATGGGTTTTTTTTTTTTTTTAAACAGTCTATACACCAGGCTTTAGAAGTCAAAGGGTTGTAAGCACATGCAGCTTTCAAATATGTGCATGAGCAGGGCTCGACAAATTATACAATCTTCTCGCCCGTGGCGAGGAGATTGTAACCTGGAAGAGCCGGGTTCAGGCGATCTGCGCATGCACAGAACGATCTGCGCATGCTCAGATTGCCGGACAGCGCGGCTGGCGAGTGGGGCTCGCCGCGGTTCAGCGAGCCCTGTGCATGAGGGTCTATTTATGTCACTTTTGCATTTGATGACAGTACAATTTATATGACTTACTATGATATATGTCTCAAAGTCCACAAATATTTCTATTGTGGGTGGGCCAAAGGGAGGGAAGATAACATTGTTCTGAATGGGACTGTGCCATAAGTAGTGACATATACTGAACACATTCCACAGCACTGAGATATAAAAGGGACACAGGAATTTTCAAGTCAAATGAATGGAAATGTTCTAGCTGTGAAGGAAGAAAGGTAAAATGCAGCAGATGTGATTTAATTAGCAATTTTATGAACATAACTCACATGGAAAATTCTCTGCATTCGGTCATATAGCACAGGCATCATTCTTCAATTATTCCCACTTCCCATCTATTTGGGAGGGCTGCTATCAGCCCTCACCCCTACCAGTCTGCTCTCTGCCCATTGCTGATACCCTATCACCTTCCACTCATAGCGGAGGCAACAGGAAAATGGGGGTTGTCACCTGATGGCACCAGAAATTAGGAGAAGCAACCCCCATTTCCTATTTATTAGTGGATGCTTTCCTGAAAGTCCACACTCCATTTTCAGTTTTATGACGGAACTGGATTCCCTATATGCACTGGACTCTTGTAACCTCTAGGCTGAAACAACCTGACCTAATCTTATTGACCATTGTGTGTACTGGGTTAGGTAATGTCTCATCTGAGCCAGCCTCTTCCAGTTGACCTTGGCTTTGGGATCTACCCTCGCTTCAATAACCCAAAGGCAATGAGAGAACCTTTACAGAGCTACCACCCCTTTTCTTCCTCCTGGGAGGACAAAACCCCACTACACTCAGAGTGCAGTAAGTGCATACTCATTGCAGACTGAGAAAAAGCTTGAAGTAAAATAGTAAAATGGCTGGACCACATTGTCCATTCTTCCCACTCTGCATCTAAATATAACCCACACCGAGGCACTACAATTTACTGTCCCATATGCAATGCAAAATCTCCCCTCTTCTGAGGAATATTGTAGTGATAGCAGCTACTTGAAAAAGAAAATTTTATATGAAGAGAGGAAAAATGGTTACTTACTCCGTAACTCTTGTTCTTAGAGATGTGTTGCTCAAGTCCATTACACTTAGGTGTGCACATGCCACGTGCAAGGTTTGCCGGAGAGTTTTCCCTTAGCGGTACCCGTTGGGCCAGCCAGGGAGCCTCCTTGAGTGGCGCTGCTATATCGGTGCATATATATCCCCGCTGGCCCTCCACCCCCTCAGTTCCTTCTTGCCGGGACGCTCCGACACAGGAGAGATGGGTGGGATGTGGAATGGACATGAGCAACACATCTTGAAGAACAACAGTTACAAAGTAAGTAACTGTTTTTTCTTCGAGTGCTTGCTCGTGTCCATTCCACTTAGGTGACTCCAAAGCTAACATAGTGATCTGCAAAAGTGTGCACTGAGGACCAGGTAGCAGCCCTGCAGAACTCAATGATGGGCACTGGGCTTGCACCCTCATGGAGTGTGCTCTAATGGGAGGAGCCAGAATCCGTGACAGCTGGTAGCACTCCCTGATGCAGTCTAAAATCCAGAACGAGATATGCTGAGCCAACACTGGCTGACCCTTCATCCTTTCTGCTAATGCTACAAACAACTGGGGAGACTTGCGGAAGGGCTTGGTCCTCTCTAAACAAAAAGCTAACGCACACCTCATATGAAGCGTGTGCAACGCCTGTTCTGCCCCCAAGCAACAGGGTTTGGGGTAAAACACAGGGAGAAATATATCCTGATCAACATGGAAATATGACACAACCTTAGGCAGAAACACTGGGTGGGGATGCAGCCTGCCCTTATCTTTAAAGAGGACGGTACACGGGGGATATACAAGTAGGGCCCTGAGCTCCAACACTCACCTGGCTGAGGTAATAGCCACTAGGGGTATGTCTAGACTACATGCCTCTGTTGGCAGAGGCATGTAAAATAGGCTACCCGACATAGTCAATGAAGCGGGGATTTAAATATCCCCGGCTTCATTAAAATAAAAGTGGCCACTGCGCTGTGCCGGCTCAGCTGATTGTCAGCACAGCGTGAGAGTCAAGAAGCGGATCAGTCGACAGGGGAAGCCTTTGTCGACCGCTCCCTTATGCCTCGTGAAACGAGATTTACAGGAGCGGTCGACAAAGGCTTCCCCTGTCGGCCGATCCGCGTCTTGACTGCCGCTCTGTGCCGACAATCAGCTGAGCCAGCACAGCGCGGCGGCCACTTTTATTTTAATGAAGCCGGGGATACTTAAATCCCCGCTTCATTGACTATGTCGGGTAGCCTATTTTACATGCCTCTGCCGACAGACGCATGTAGTCTAGACATACCCTCGGGAAAGACACCTTCCAGGAGAGGTGTAAGAGGGAGCACGTGGCTAATGGTTCAAAGGAGCAAACCATGAGCCTCAAGAGCACCAAATTAAGATCCCAAGGGGGCACCAGTTCCCACACCTGGGGGTAAACCCTCTCCAGGCCCTTGAAGAATCAATGCACCATGAGGTCTGAGAAAACTGTCCCCCCCCCCCCCCCGAGCCAGAGTGGAAAGCAGAGATGGCTGCTAGATGGACTCGCACAGAGGAGGGAGCCAGGCCCTGGAGCCTGAGCCCCAGGAGATAGTCCAGGATAACCGGGACCGGGGCCTCTATCGGAGGAACCCCCTTATCACCCAACCATATCACAAACCATTTCCACTATGCCAGGTAGGAAGACCAAGTGGAGGGCTTCCGGTTCCCCAGGAGGACTGCCTGAACCTCCCCCGGATCGCTGCCTCTGAGGCCATTAACCATGGAGCTTCCACACCATAACGTGAAGGAAGCGGAGGTTCAGGTGCCCGAGCCTGCCGAACTCCTGTGACATCAGGTCAGGGCACAAGGGGAGAGCCAGAGGCCGCTCCAGTGAGAGGGCGAGGAGATCCGGAAACCAATGCTGCTAAGGCCAGGCAGAGACTATCAAGATTACTGAAGCCCGGAACTCCCTGACCCTGAGGATTACTTTGGGCATCAGCAGGAAGGGAGGGAAAGCATACAGCAGACCCTGAGGTCAAGGGATCGTCAGTACGTCCCCCAGACACCCTGGGCTATGCCCAAACAGAGAGCAAAACCAGGGACATTTCCTGTTGACATGGGTAACGAACAAGTCCAGGTGGGGAAACCCCCACCTGCAGAAGATGGAGAGAGCTACATCTGCCCTCAGAGACCATTCATGCCCCTGGAAGGACCTGCTGAGGTGGTCCGCCAGTTTGTTCTGAACCCTGGGCAGATAGGTGATCACCGGGTGAATCTTGTGAGCCACCCAAAATTCCCAGAGGAGGAGAGCCTCTCTGCACAGGGGATAAGAACGAGCACCACCCTGTTTATATAAAACATCGCAGCTATGTTGTCGGTCAAAATTGAAATGTACCTGTTTCAGAGCTGCAGTAGGAACACGCTGCAAGCGATGCAGATAGCTCTCAGCTCCCTGACATTGATGTGGAGGGAGAGATCCGTGGGACCCCACATTCCTTGCATCTGAATCTTCCCGAGGTGGGCTCCCCAGCCCATATCGGAGGCGTCCGTCTCCAGCTGGACGGACGGGGAAGGGATGAACAGCATCCCTTCACATGCCACTTCCTCACAGAGGGATTTCAGCACGTCTGTATCCACTGTCACCACCATGTCCATATGGTAGAAAACGGAGTTGTGGATCCGGTGCAGCCACAACTGAAATGGCCTAAATTTGAGCCTGGTGTGCCGAACCACATAAGTGCAGGCCGCCATAAGCCTGAGTGGCCTCATGCAACAGCGGGCTGTCATGGCGGGGAATGACTGTAGGTGCAGAACGGCATCCCTTATTGCTATAAAGTGCCCTGAGAGCAGGGGAGGCTCTGCCTTTTGTCGCGTCCAACAGAGCTCCCACAAACTCTATCGATTAAGCGGGAAGGATGGTAGACTTGTCTTCGTTTAATATGAGGCCCAGATTGAGGAACATCTCCCTTACAAGGGATATATGGCTGATCACCTGAGACAAGGACGAGCCCTTTATGAACCAATCGTCTAGGTACCTGCCGCTTTCTCAGGAACGTGGCCACAGCTGCCAGACATTTTGTGAAGACCCTGGGGGCCGAGAAAAGGCCAAATGGGAGGGCACTGAACTGATAATGATTGTGGCCCACCCTGAAATGGAGGAAGCGCCTGTGCGCAGGCATGATGGAAATGTGAAAATGGGCATCCTTGAGATGGAGGGCAGCGTACCAGTCTTGCGTCTCTAGAGAAGGAATGGAGGAGGACAGGGTAACCATGTTGAACTTGGATTTTTACTATGAAGGTCTAGAATAAGATGGAAGCCGCCCTTGGCCTTTGGGACCAGGAAGTATCGGGAGTAGAAACTCTTTCCCCTGCAGTCCCACGGGACTTCCTCCACCGCCCCCAGGTCAAGAAGTTTCTGAACTTCCACCCTGAGAAGATTCTCATGAGAGGGGTCCCTGAATAGGGACAGGGAAAGGAAATGGGAAGTGGACTCCCCACTATCGAATACCCAACTGTCCGTCATGATGAGTGACCGGGCACAGTAGAAGGGGAAAAAGGTGGTCGGTAAAGGGCCTCTGGTCTGAGACTGCTGCGTTGTCCCCGCACACACCTTCAAAGGTTCCCCTAGGGCCCTGGGGCCTGTTGGAGGGGCCCACCCCCCCGATCGGAGGAGGTGCGGGAGGTGTGTCTGCCACCCCTATTATTATTATTGCTTCGGCCCCTATGTCTAGGGAAATCAGGCCTGTTCCCCTGCTGAAAAGGGCGAGGTGGGGCTCTACGGAGGGAGCGTCGTTGCGGAGTGGGGGTATGGATGACTAGAGACCTAAGAGTTGTTGGAACTGAAAGTTTTATTCTTTTTATTTTATCTTACGTTTAGTAATGTAAGGTAATATATAACCATATTTAAGATTGTAGTAAGTCAAATCCTTTAGTAAAGTATATATCTCCTATATTTCCTTTATATTTCCTTGTTCTAAAGTTTTAGTAAGTAAAGAGACAGGATCTCATATTGTGTCTGTGTTAATGAAGATTATAAGAATGTTAAAGGCTGAGGCCTTAATTGCTTGATTTACAACGCCTCTTTGTCTTACCAATACAGATGTTGATGTGCTGCATAGCCTTGAAAGTCCTTGTAACATTGCGTGCATGCGTGCGTGCAAGGGGAATCAATGTGTCAAGATAAGGTGCAAAGTTATTTCTCAGAACCAGATGGCCAAAGAAGGAGGGGGAGCAAGCGTGGGTGAAGACAAGACGACCTGGTAGCAAAGGAGCAATCTATAACCATCGATGCATACCCCGACTCATAAGGTGATTGGATATTGGCAGATTGACGAGCCTTGAAGCAAGCGGGCACCCCCGAAAGATGATTGATTACAGGATGAGCCTTGGAAAATGTTTTGGGAACACTGACATCAAAAAGATAATGTTCCGGTCACAAGCTGACAGAGCGGAATACATTGATTTCAACAAAGAAAAGGATTATAAAAGCAGGGTGCTTTGCTATGGAACTTTGGGTTCGTCTTGCCAACAAATCCAGAGGAGCATCGGATCGATCGACCGACAAAGGCCCTGCTCCCCCCCTGTGTTCTACATTGATACAGACTCTGGACTGGTAACTATGACATCGTCTGGCAAGACTATGTGTATGTTGTTTGTGTGTATGAGTGATTGAAAAGCATATGCAAGTGTTGTATTCTCAATAAATGCGGCGTACTGCCTTTTCCCCTATAAAAGATCTCGTGTGCTTCGTTTAAAGAGACAACGGAGTTGCCTAGAATCCTTTAGCCCATGAAGGCTGGTGTCGGTTCAGTCGGAGAACAAACCGCCACCCTCCAAGGGCAGGTCCTGGATTGTGTGCTGGACTTCTGGAGGAATGCAAGACACCTGCAACCATGTGCCCCTACGCAGGCCCAGGCCCAGGCCCACGGCGGGTGGAGGAACAGGTGCCCATAGCCCACTTCAGGGACAAAGTAACGGAGCTCTGCCCTCTCATCCGTGGGTGGGATAGATGCTGGCATCTGCCAGAGGGTCTTTGTAATCTTGCCCACTGTCTTATTTAGGGGCAGAGCCACACGGGACGGCACCTCAGCATTGAGAATGTCGACCTTAGGGTCTGAGTCCTCAAAGGTCCGTTTGAGCTGGACCCCAGGGCTCTGGGCCAGTCTCCAAAGGAGTTCTTGATGGGCCGGTGAGTCCATGGCCGGAGCCGACGCCGAGGCCAACCCTAGGGCCTCGTCTGGGAAGGACAATGAGTATTCCTGCACTGTCAAGTCCTCCCTCTCATGAGGCCACTTGGACGCTTGAGATAGGGCAGACTGCTCTGACAGCCCCTGACCTACGACTCCTCCTCCGCCCCCTCCCCCCCCGTACCATGAACGGCTGCGGTGCCGGGGCACTCATCAGCAGAGTGGCCGAAGCTAAGGCTCTAATCCCCAAGTGCGCAGATCCCGCCATAGAGGGGACGCTCCCCTGGGCCTGATGGTACGCCCGGGGGTCCAGAACGGCCACTGATTTGGCTGTTGCCACTGTGGAGGCCAAGTTTGTGCGAGTGCTCGCTACACCATGATTGGGAATGGAGCCGAGACTTGGAGCAGCGCCGAAACGAAGAGCGGTGCTGGAACTGGGATTGGCACAGAGATTGTGACCAGTGCTGGGAGGAGGAGCAGTGCCAAGAGCGAGAACGAGACTGAGACCGGGACGCCCTTGATGGTACAGACTCCACATCAGACTCCGACCACAGCAGTGCAGAGGTTAGGCCTGGGGACTGAAGCCTCTCTGCATGCAGGGCCATGGAGGCGGGCTTGCTCCAGTGCCATACCGGCAGAGGAGGCATGAGTCACTCCGGTGCCACCAACTGGGCCACCGAAATGAGCGTGCTCAATGCCAAGCTGTCTCTGGACTCCTGAGAGTGCGAAGCCACTGGTGCCACAGAACATGCTGGCATTGGCATCAAGGCTGGGGAACACCGTGCCTCATGGTGTGCTGGTACGAGTGGTGGTACGGGCCTACCTGGATCCGGTGCTGTTGACGAGGCCCAAGACCAGTTCCAACACTTCGGGTGAGGCGAGGGCAAGTCAGCTGTCAACTCGATCAGCTCCCACGCCGCCTCAAACGTATCCGGAGTGGAAGGCCATTGGACCTGAGACGACTTCTCCCCTGCACCATGGCTCCTGGCCATGCTCGACTGGCCACTCTCCAGCCCAGGAATCGTTGACCTTGCAGCCGGTGTGGGCGCATCAGGGTGCCCCAATTGGGGAGCACCTCAGGCACACAGCAGGGCGGTGACCTGCCCCTCTCCGCTCCTCTTGCTCTGCACTGGTGACCGTGAGCGGCGTTGCGCCGTGGGGTGCCTCAACGCTGACAAGGCCCCTAAGGAACCGGGAGTCTCCTGCACCGAGGGCAGTGCACTGTGGGATTGCGGTGCTGAGTCCAATGACAGTGCCAGGCAAAGCATCGACTCCATAAGGAGTATCTTCAAGTGCAAGTTCCTCTCGTGCGGAGTTCTGGGCTTGAAACTACAACAGATTCTGCAGTTAGCCGGGACATGGGCCTTGCCCAAGCACTTCAAGCTTGGGTCACCACAGGGCACAAGCTTGGAACAGCCAGCGCAGGGCTTAAAACCGTGGCACCCTGGCATGCCCTGTGGGCTGGACGGGAAGGGGACGCAACAGGTGAACCCCAACCCAAACTACTTAACTAACTCTAACAGGGAAGATAACTTGGGTAAGAAAACAAAGGGGTTTAACAAGGTGCTAACTACTGAGAATGCTATAGATACTGCTGAGATCACGCTTGGCAAGGAAGCTCCAACAACTGTCACGGGAGGTAAGAAGGAACTAAGAAGGTGGAGGGCCAGCGGGGATATATATGCACCAATATAGTGGCACCACTCCAGGGGGCTCCCCTGCTGGCCTGATGGGTACCACTAAGGGAAAACTCTCTGGCAAACCACGCACGTGGTGTGCGCACACCTAAGTGGGATGGACATGAGCCAGAACTCAGAGAAGAAACAGTGCTTACATGTAACCCATTGAAAAAGGAGTGAAATATTTAATGAAAGAGACAGCATTCATTAAATACATTTAGTCCTAGTCCAAGAGCATTTTACCTAAATAAGCTGTATAAAAGGTAGTCCAAAAAGCCAAGAGCTTAGAATTTTAGATTGCTTGATCAAAGTTTAGTGTTACACATTTTCTAATACCGTGCAATAATATTGTCCTAATGAGCATGCTAGCACTTATATAAAAACACATCATAGATTTTAAGGCAGATTAGTTCTTACAAAAAATAATCAAAACAAAGCTATGCACACTTCATATTTCACTCAAATGGTCATTTATCTGTGACTCACCTCATGCTGCCCAAGGCATTCCCTGCAGAAAAGAAAAAAAATAATTGCAAACAGCTGCATTCCTTAAAACAATAAGGCATCTGAAGCAATGGGAAAGAATCTGTTATAAGCCACAGAGTGCCAAATTCAGGCTGCCAGTTCCACAAATACACATAACTTTTCTACTTCTTTCCATCTACTCTAGGGCCATGCCTACACTAGGGAGCTTACAAACAGCACAGCTGTACCAATGCAGCTGTGCTGCTGTACAGCCCGTGTAGCCACTCTATGCCAATGGCAGAGAGCTCAGAGCTCACCAGTTGATATAATTAAACCACCACCACTGTGCAATGGTAACTGTTCACATTGGTGCTTCTCTCAGTGCAACTTCTCACTCACAGAAGTGTTTTATTCACATTCCCGAGAGTCATAAATTATACCAGCTAATATAGACATAGGCTGAGAGTTCACACAAATTTAAGGGCATTCCTAAATATGACCTCAAGCACATTTTAGCAAAGGTGCTCCCTGGTCAACTTGCTTTAATTCTCCCCTACCACCACATCCTTTCAGCAAGAATTTCATGGAGGGAGGCTCTACCTGGCACCATATCAAGGTCAAAGGATGAGTTCAACATTCACGCTATTTCTGTAGCACAATTATTTCAGTGAACTGTTCAATTTTCTTATCCATGCGTTAATCTCTAATTTTCCATTCTTATTTGGATTCTACTCGCTCATGTTTTTATAGACAGAATCCCAGAATCAATTATTCCAACTGCAGAGCCTGCAAGGCTGTACAAAGAAATGTTGTGTTATCTTTATTGCAAACATTTCTCTGGTTCATTGTTTCAACTGCTACGTCTAGACTGCAGGCTTCTTTTGGAAGAAGCTTTTCTGGAAGAGATCTTCCGGAAAAACTTTTTTCGAAAGAGAGCGTCCACACACAAAAGCGCATCGAAAAAGCAATCTGCTTTTTCGAAAGATAACATCCACATTGATTGGACGCTATCTCACATTTAACTTGTGATTACTATGGATGGAGTGGCCACCAGGGTACCCGTGCTTTTTCCTGGAGACCTCTTCTTTCGACAAAAACCCCTCTTCCCCGTCTACACACGCCTTTTCCCAAAAGGCTTCTCCCTCATAGAAAGAGGTTTACTGCTGTTGGAAAAACCCCTGCATTCTTTCAACTTTCTGTCAAAAGAACGCAACTGCAGTGTGGACGTAAGTGTAGTTTTTCTGGAAAAACAGTTGTTTTTCCCAGAAAAACTCTGCAGTGTAGACATACCCAAAATACAATGACCCCAATTCTCAGTTCTGGCTAAAGAATATGGAAGAATTTAGGATAAATGATGGCATTTGGCAACAACTACTGTGGATTGTACGCAGGCCTGTCTCACTCTCACATCTGTTTGGGCTCTCTCTGCAGGCTGTCCACCACCAAACTGCTATGAAGGAAATCCCAGCTTCTATCCTCTCACGTGTTTTAAGTTTCCCTGCGTCTAAGAAGGTTAACACACTATTTCCTCCCTTAAACACTGTGGCACATTTCCTGGGCACCGACTCTCAGTCTGCTACTCCTTACTGGAAATGGAGTCCATTAACCCATCTACCTTAAGCCCCATGACCGATCTGGCCTTCCAAGATACCTCATGAGCTTGAACATACCCTCTCCCACAACTCCACCCAAGGCATGCACCATCTTAGTTACAGTTTAACTCTCTCTGGAGGCATGTTCTAGTTGTAAGCACGTAACATGCACACACGTCCCACAAAGTCTCACATTATTTATTCTTTAATTACTCAATGAAAAAAATATGATTCTTTTAAAGATAAACTCTACATGCAGTGCCCCCCCCCCCACAAGTTCACCCTCTTCTTGGGAGTCCTTTGGGACCACCTGCATTTAGGGTGGCAGGTCTCCGCGAGTCCACTTGCCTCAGCCAGTGCCCACAGTAGTATCCATCATCTTGAGCTAGTAAAATTGACCAAAATGAACCCTGAAAAGAGCAGTTCCCATCTTTTTATAACCTTTCTGTCCTTGTCAAATGACTCCCAGAATCAGACTCCACAGGTAACTTGGTTGCCAGATTGCATCCCCCACAATAAACCAAGTTCTTGTGATGGGGACACAACATATTGTTTACATCTACTCCATTTCAATGGAAAAGCCATGAAGATTTAGGCTATATCTAGACTACACTCTATCTTCTAAAGAGAATATGCCAATTGCCACAGAAAAAAAAAAAAAACCCCGCTCTTCCTTAAAAAATGAGGTTCACGTGGTTCTCTCAAAAAAGGGTTTTTTCCCCCCAAAAAACTGCATCCAGACTACTTTCTGAAGAAGATATGCAAATTCGTCTTTCAAAAATAGAGCGTAGTTTAGATGTACCCTTAGCGCCTGTCCCTCCGCCATCCTGTTGGAAGTTTAGTCTAACATGGAGGTAACAAACAATACGAAAGGACAAATGAGATGTACATTCAAAATGGAGACCAAAAGATACATACATTTCATAGTCTGACACAGAATTACAATATAGTACGGATAGACTAAGTCATCAGAGCCTCTCTGCCACACATTCCTGTGTGATGCTAGTCAAGTCATTTCACAGGTGGTCACTAATTGTGCATTTCTCATTTGTTGGGTAACGGATATGAGACACTGGATTCTGATTTGCACCAGTCCTGGACATCCACAGTTGTGAGTGAAGTCAATGGGAGCTGTCCTTTGAGCATGAAATGCTATATAATGTAAGACTTTTTTCAGAATACATAACATTTCTCAAATGGACACTTAAAATTAGTGGATTTTATCATCATATTTCTGTGCCTCAGTCCCATATTTACAAAATATTTTCAACATAGCTTTGTGCATTTGTTTAGAAATATTTTTAAATCAGGCACTTATTTTACTCTTCCTATTCATCCCTTATTGCACTGAGCAGACAATTCCAGGATGCTAACTATTGGCCACCGAAAGAAATTCCCTGCCTTCAGAGATTATACCATTTCCACCAAAAATATAACAGGCTTCATCAGTACAAATCCTTGTAAAATTCTGAAGCACAAAAGAAATTGATGCTTTAAACATTATATAGCAGTATAAAATAATACAATTTCAAAGCAAAATTAAAAAAAACAAAACAAAAAACAAACCCCACAACATTTTTATACTTACGTTGGTATAGGAACCTGACACGGGGGGCAAGGTAATGCAGTTTGAATAAAAGCTGGCTCAGATGGCTGTTCCCAGGGACCAGCAGGTTGATGCTAAATGCAAAACAAATACATTGCTATGTTTATATTACGTCATATAAGCTGTGGTGACAAGTAGAGCCATCTGTTTAGCTAAAAATATCCATAATGCCTGGTAAGATCTTAGTTCTAACAGGTTTATTTTCCCCTTAACTGAAGAAATTATACTTACTGAAACTAAGACATGAATACAGTAGATTTCTGGATAATCATTTCATTTTTTAGTATTACTAAGAACATGAGCCTGAAATCCAAACAGCTTTATTACACATGCCACTATTTCATTCCCTAGCATATTTTACTGTTAACTTGACAACAAGGGCAAGTAAAAAAATTAGTCATATAATTCCAAACATTACAGGCAAAGGATGTGTAATTTAACAGTGCTCTCACCTGGTCAAAACACTCTATTCCAAGAGTATTACTATATTTTGAAGTTGTCTACTTTGCACATGAAGCTTAAGGTCTAAAAGCTTCAATGTATAGTTTCCTATTTTGAACTACTTCCCAATATGATCATTTAGCAAATACCTAGAAGCTAACCAATTTAAATAGAGACAAAAATTAAGGCGTATGCTGATACTGCATACAATATATTAAATAAGTTTGTCGATAGTTTTAAAGAACATAGAGGAAGAGGAAAGAAAAGGAAGACTCTTGATTTACCTGTGGAAGTATATGAACTGTCAAGTGTCATTTATGGCCATACAAAGAGAAATTAGATTTTAAACAAGGCAAAGAGAATCACAATCCTAATTTCTCAAGTTAGTATCACACAGCATATTCACCCCTAAATATTTACTTCTAATAGCTATGCTTTCCAACATAAAATCAGGGACAGGAGTGTTCCCCATTCTTCTTGGGAAGCAGAGTGCTAGCACCTTACCAAGCCAGTTTGCTTCACAAGAGCTTCATCATGGCAAGAAGCAGGACATAAGTGGCTGCACTTTAACAGTTTCCGGCAGGGCTGACGACATGCAGGGCAAGGGCCAAAGTGACAACTGTGTCTCTCTTGGCTGGTATGATGGCAAGTTGGTGGCCGACTAAAGTAAAAAGCCAAGAATAAATATGATATGAAACATTTTACTGCGATCCTTGGGTGTATGCATTAATACAATCAAAGAATTAGGGAGCACCAATTATTGTATTTAATAATTGTATATAAGTTATATTTAACAGTGCTTTGATATGTATTTAGCCAATTCAAAATGAACTTAACAAAATATCAGATTTGCTTATAACACAGCAACCCATCAAGTCCTTTCTGTGCTTTCCACTGCAATTTAGACACTGCCTAATCCTTACATTTTTGCTATCCTGCCTTGCACTTTCATAGTTTCTTGATCTTTTCAGGACACCCTTCACCCAAAAAAGGAGACTTCAACAGAACCCTCACCTCCTCTGCTGACTACTAAACACAAGCAGCCCTGCTGAGATCAGGCTGGCTCAACTTCCACCTTTGTTTAAGTGGAAAATCAAACATGGCACTCTATCAGGACAAATAGATGAGCTATTAACTTGAAAGTCTTGTTTTTCTTGGTGCTCTCTCACTGTTGCTTTCTCTTCATCCCTGTAGGCCTCACGAACCATAAAAAATTTCAGATTTTCTGGATAAGAGTCATTCAATCAGTTCCTATAGGCAATCAGGATAGGTCAGCTCAGTGTTTTATTTACATTACTCTCACACACAGGAATATGAAGTCTTGAAGATCACCCTTGACAGCTACTTCCTGAATTTGTGCATATGAAAGGTTTGGATGGAAGCCTTAGCACTCCTTGCCTATTGTTCGTACAGGCAAGTTTCTATTGCTCCGCTTACCTTCAGAATACCTACCCATCTCCATGTCCCATTTCACTGGGGCCATTGCAATGTTCTCCACTTGGCTCTTGGCTAACACTACCAGTTTGTCACCGATTTCTTCACTCTAATCTATATAGTTTTTTTACACCATCCTCTTCCCTGCAGCATCTGAGTACTTTCCAATACTGAATTAAGTAACATGACTAACGTGTCATATGTCGTTTGTTCTTGATTTTCATCCATCCCCCTTGAACTTCACAAGAACCTAGCAATTCTAGTGGCTAATTAGGATATACACAACCTGATCAGAGCCCTGTTGAAGTGGTCATGGGACAAGGTTCTGTAGTACCATGCATCTCAGGGCTTCCTAATCAATCATGACAATTCACATTTGCTTCTTTCAGGTCCTCATGATCCTGTGACTTGACAAAAGGCCACATTTCTCCAGATAGGTTTTAGCAGTCTACTCTAATAGGTCAAGACATGAAATACTATGGTCAAAGCCTTTCTTTGCCTTCTGAACCACTTTGTTGCCTGTGGTGAGCTACACTGAGCATCTACAATACTTCCCTCTGGTCCAATAGCACTCTACTTCTTTCTTCAAGTAATTCCTTTTTTTTTTTTTAAAACCAGTTAGGTCTTCTTTCTCTTCAGATGTTCCAATTTACCCCATAACAGGGCAGGTCCTTCTTTTGCTAACCTTTTCTAGTTTCTTACCATGGATACCAATCCCAGGATATAACTTGCACCAGGGTTCCCCCACACCAGCAGACTTAGTCCCTTCCCAAATAGAGACTAATCATCAGCTGACTTGAGCCTCAGACCATCTTAGCCCCTCAGACACAAAAGGTACTGTACTTTCACAGGTACCTTCTGATGCAGCCTGGCAACTAGACTAAGCAAACAGCGATCAAGTGCACATTCCTCTCCTGGATCTGGGCAGAGTCTTACTTCTTTCTTGTCACTCCAGGAAGTCTACTAGTGGGGAAAACTGGAAGGTCAGTTCAGCTGAAACCAACTGACCATCAATGAACGATATTTCAATATCCTCAACTTTAAGCAAATATGCTGCATCCTGAAATCTCAATGATTGACTGTTACAGAGTAAACTGGTCTATTTTCCTTTCTCTCTGCACATTCAGGGTCTGGTGCAAATATGTTAGTACTTTGGTCTCAAGATCAGGCCAAGAGCCAAGACGCTGCTCCTTCCAATCTTACTCCTACCTACTGCACCACCTGTGCTTAAGAAGGGAAAGCAGGACAAATGGATGGAACAAATCCATTTAAAGAACAAATCATGTCAAACCAATCTGATAGCTTTCTTTAATAGGATAACGAGTCTCGTGGATAAGGGAGAAGCGGTGAATGTGGTATACCTAGACTTTAGTAAGGCGTTTGATACGGTCTCGCATGATATTCTTATCAATAAACTAGGCAAATACAACATAGATGGGGCTACTATAAGGTGGGTGCATAACTGGCTGGATAACCGTACTCAGAGAGTAGTTATTAATGGTTCACAATCCTGCTGGAAAGGCATAACAAGTGGGTTCCGCAGGGTCTGTTTTGGGACGGCTCTGTTCAATATCTTCATCAACGATTTAGATATTGGTATAGAAAGTACGCTTATTAAGTTTGCAGATGATACCAAGCTGGGAGGGGTTGCGACTGCTCTGGAGGATAGGGTCATAATTCAAAATGATCTGGACAAATTGGAGAAATGGTCTGAGGTAAATAGGATGAAGTTTAATAAAGACAAATGCAAAGTGATGCACTTAGGAAGGAACAATCAGTTTCATACATACAGAATGGGAAGCGACTGTCTGGGAAGGAGTACGGCAGAAAGGGATCTAGGGGTTATAGTGGACCACGAGCTGAATATGAGTCAGCAGTGTGATGCTGTTGCAAAGAAAGCAAACATGATTCTGGGATGCATTAACAGGTGTGTTGTGAGCAAGACAAGAGAAGACATTCTTCCGCTCTACTCTGCGCTGTTAGGCCTCAGTTGGAGTATTGTGTCCAGCTCTGGGCACCGCATTTCAAGAAAGATGTGGAGAAACTGGAGAGGGTCCAGAGAAGAGCAACGAGAATGATTAAAGGTCTAGAGAACATGACCTATGAGGGAAGACTGAAGGAATTGGGTGTGTTTAGTTTAGAAAAGAGAAGATTGAGGGGGGACATGATAGCAGTTTTTAGATATCTAAAAGGGTGTCATGAGGAGGAGGGAGAAAACTTTTTCTTCTTGGCCTCTGAGGGTAGAACAAGAAGCAATGGGCTTAAACTGCAGCAAGGGAGATTTAGGTTGGACATTAGGAAAAAGTTCCTAACTGTCAGGGTAGTCAGACACTGGAATAAATTGCCCAGGGAGGTTGTGGAATCTCCATCTCTGGAGATATTTAAGAGTAGGTTAGATAAATGTCTATCAGGGATGGTCTAGACAGTATTTGGTCCTGCCATGAGGGCAGGGGACTGGACTCGATGACCTCTCGAGGTCCCTTCCAGTCCTAGTATTCTATGAAATCATAGATACTATTTTTAGTCTGCTGGCGAGACAGACGCCTCTG
Source organism: Rafetus swinhoei (assembly GCA_019425775.1). Classification (NCBI taxonomy): domain Eukaryota; kingdom Metazoa; phylum Chordata; order Testudines; family Trionychidae; genus Rafetus; species Rafetus swinhoei. Next base: position 49,396,807 of record CM033449.1, read on the forward strand.
GTTTCAGGAGCTAATAAGCCTGCTGGCAGACTAGGTCAACCTTCAAATCATATCAAACTACCATTTTCCCACTCAATCAATTTCAGTTTTCCCAGAAAGACAGACTTCATTCCCCAGAAAAATAGGTTAACATTTGTCTCATTCATAAGGGCTGTGTCTAGATTACATCCCTTTTCTCAAAAAAGGGATGTAAATTAGACACTTCAAAATAGCAAATGAAGCCAGGATTTAAAGTTCGCACGCTTCATTTGCATAATGACGGCCACAGTTTTCTCTCAAAACTGGGCTTTTCGAAGGAAAAACAGCCGTTTAGATGGGGATTGATCAAAAGTGAAACCCTTTTTCAAAAGAGGAGTACAGGATCTTTTGAAAAAGGGTTTTATTTTCGATCGATTCCCGTCTAAACTGCTGTTTTTCTTTCAAAAAGCCCAGTTTTGAAAAAACTGTGGCGGCCATTATGCAAATGAATCACGGGAAATTTAAATCCTGGCTTCATTTGCAGTTTCGAAGTGTCTAATTTACATCCCTTTTTCAAGAAAAGGGATGTAATCTAGATATAGCCAAGCATTCAGAGAGATATGGTGATTGTTTTGAGAACTATCAAATCCACCACCAACAGAAAGCATCTTGGTTGTCCATGAGAAAGTAAAACACCCAAACGGGTCAAAAGGTCAGTCTGCTAATCGTAGCCACTCCCTAGACAGAGTTGAAACCTCATTTTCAAAGGTGTCTAAGGCAGCAGCGCAGTGTTTTCCAGAAGTGGCAAAGTGCTATCCATCTAGCTCTGTCCGTAACAGAGAATGCTTTCTTTAGATACAGCTCTCCACATGGTAATAAAGTTCAGATATCTTCTTTAGAATACTGTTAGTAAGTTTGCTGTGTGTCTGACTGTCCCTTCCTGCTGAGGTGCCAAAAGATGAATGTACAAAAGAAAGTTGCTCACTGGCAACTTTCTGTCATTGTCCTCTTCTCCCATTCTACATCTCACTCTCCTTATATTAGAAAAGACACTCCCTTATATACTTAAATCTCATTCTCTAACTCTCCTGCAGAAATACACTTCTTAAGATAACAGGACTGGGACCTTATTTAATGTTTGACATATTTTTTGCCTCTGAGGTAAAGCCATGATGCTATGTCCTTGATTGTTGCACAATGGCAGAAAAGAAAAAATGCAAGCAAATAATTTCTCTTTAATGTGATTTATTTAACTTTATTTTAAGATAGTAAATCATCTGGATCTTTTAATTCAAAAGAACCATTAAACCATCATTTAAACTATATACACTCAATTATTAAAACTGATTTTTTCTTGGACATTTAAAGACTGTTGACTAAATGGTTTCTAGTTCTATGCTACACAAAAGTCCATCAAGCTATTACACTTTAAAATGAACACATTAAAAAAAAAGAATCAAAATAAATTTTCTATGGATTTCAGTGCAAGTTTTACCTTTCCTATTTCCAAAGGCCATGGATTTTAGAGTATTTTAAAAGCCAGTTCCATTGGCAAATGAAAAGATTTTAATCGTGCAAGCATAAGCCAGTAAAACCAAACTTCAATTGTAAAAATGAAAACAATGTAGGCCTTTAGTCTTCAACACCACCAACTGCTTTGACCAGTTAACAAGAATTCTTGAGTTCCAAAGTGATACAGTCCTCTGAGGGCAAAAAAAATACAAGCCAGTCTACTAAAAGGGGAATCTGAGTGGAAGGGACATTGCTGCAATTACCTTGTACAGTGGAGTATAGAGAGGACCCTGAAAAGACAATAGTCTTACATAATAAATCTGACATAATGCTTCCGTCAGAGAAATAGTAGCATGCAAGCATTTAGATGCATTCAAATTCTTCAAGTCATCCAAAGAACTAGAAACCAACGTGTGTGCCCAAGTCTTCTGTACCAACCTGCAAAGCTCTTTGCATTTCGGAGGCTTGGTGCTACGTTCTCTGCCACATGGTACTTTGAGAATAGTTTTACCACAACTGCACAACACATCTACTGTCTCTGGACATGGATAGCAACTACCTAAAACAAATACATTAAGAGAGTGATGGTAAAAATATTCCATTGCTTCTAAAAACATTAATCGCCACAATTTTGAATTTGGAAACCCTTTTGTACTAGTTTGTCTACTCTGCATTGTCCGAAGAACATACTGACATTACATTTGCATCTTGAGTCAAAGTGTCAAGAACCAATTTGCAGGGGCAATTTCAGACTTTTCAAACAAACATTAATTTTGACTCTTCTATAGTGATATTACCATTATCCAAGAAAGGAAAGTTCAATTTGTGGATTTAAAATGCAAGGCAGTGTTATCGGTACAAGAGAAGTCACCCTGAGCAAATGGCACTTACGCAATTCTATTTCTATTTCATAGACTCTTGTGAATGTGAAGACATATTACAGCCTCTCATCAATTTCTGAAAGGTCAACAAAGAAAAATCAGATTTCTGACATTTATAAGATGCCATTTTGGAGCTTTTATCATGCTTGACAAAAATGCAAATGTGTCACTTAACTGCACAGAGGCTGATAAAATGCACCTAATAAGTCTTCCTCCTTTTAAAATTATTTGTATTAGGAAACACTTACATATTTTAGAAATAAAAAGGTAGAGCTCAAGAAGGTTAAAATAATATTATGATTCTTCCACTCATTTATCAAATAGGAAATGTTATTGCGTATGCCGCTCTTGACATTAATTGCATAAGAAAGCAGATACAGATGGAAAAGTGCAGGTTTTCACCTGAATATCTGTAACCCTATTTTTTTTGTTAATTTTATGAAAAAAATGTGTAGTTCAAAACCATTAATGGAGATATAAATTTGTGGATAATCCTGGCTGTCTCAATAGTATCTGAGATGCAATACTTCTAGAATCAGGAGTCTTCTCACCAACAGCACAAAGTGCCCATGTGAAAGTCCAATGTCAATGAGGGGTGTGAGTGTACATAAATATAGAAAATTTATGCCGGCTCTTAATACATTTAAGAAATAGAGGCATGGCGCCTGTGACTGGCTCACGACCAGTCCCCACAACACCTCTACCTCCCCTGCCCCCCGCAGAGACGGTGCTGGGGGAAACCAGCTTCTGCTCCTATATCAGGCAGCAAGGCAGGGGAAATGACTAGTTGAGTCACTACTCAACTATCCGATATGCTTATACTTATCGGATAGTTGACTAGTCGCTTACATTCCTAGTTTAATATATACTTTAGAGAGTCATTGATATTCTCTGCCTACTTCTATCACTTTTCAGCTGACAAATGCACCTTTACGTGACAATCGGGTGACAGCCATTTTGCATGCAAAATATGCTGGAACTACCCTATCAGCAGCAGAAACGGACACAATCAAGTTAGTGATGAAATGGACCAGTGCTATTTCCTTTGGGAAGGACATCACTGCTGTCAACAAAAGAGGCCAACAAAAAGTACCAAGATAATGCATAAAAACTATTTTGCCAGGGTTTGCAGCATTTTCGCATCTATCTTGCACTCATTAAAATTGTTTAGTATTCCCAAGGTCAGTGTTCCTCCCTCTTTCAGTGCACAGAGCATCAAGAGTATTAACTCTACAGTTACTCTTGGATTCAGCACTACAATGTTTTCATAATTAAAAGTGAAAATCAAAGTTTACACATATTAGGGAAGAATAACATGCATTAGGGGATATAGCGTAAAAATGAAGGAAAGAAAGAACAAAAAAATACTCATGAGGAATCACTCCTTTAATACGACATCTCTTGCCAGTGCTAGAAAACTGACTTAATTTGCTCCAGAATTTTCCAGATATCACATGTCTTATAAGTCTCTCTTTCCAGGTCTCCACTTTTCCCCCTTTTAAAGATTGGTAGTATAGTCATCCTCTTCCAGTTCTTTAGGAACTCATCTGTTCTCCATGAGTTCTCAAAGATAATCATTCATGGTTCCAAGATTGCTTCAGCTAATTTCTAACTACCGTAGGATCAATTTATCAGGCTCCACCAACTTGAATGAATCTACCTTATCTAAATATTCTTTAGCCTTTCTTCCCCCTTTTCCTGTCTTGGGTTACCTTTCCTTCCCCTTGTTTATACATATTGTGTTATTTGGTCACACACACAACCAACCTTTTTTAGTGAGGACTGAAGCAAAATAAACTTTGACATTCTTTTACATTTTATTTGTTGAGTAAGGATATATTTGAATCATGTATTTTTGCATTAAAACTTGAAGGCCTGATTTTAGTGCAATGTTATTTTCAATTGAAAAATTTGAAAACAATTCTATTACCCTTTCCTGCATCCTGAATTAACAGTTTTCTAACTATGTGAATTTTATCTTTTTATCTTCAAACAAAAATGCATGGTAGTGAGGGAACAAAACAAAAGACGGTTTAAAGTCCCCACACATTCCAAACCCTAAAAGAGTGATCTCCCGTTCTTTCTTTCCAGATTGCAGTTTACACAGTAAAGTGAGACCATAAACCATACTGCCTGCAAAATAAACATCTCCAAAATCATTTGAGAATTTCTTATATTTCAGCAAACATTATGGTCCCATAGTAGCCATTAATGCACCTCTTAATGTACAAAGAAATGAAATAATTTAAGAAGTAATGTCACAACATTCTCAAGTTTGTAAATTAACAATTAGTATTTTAGCCAGGCAAGGAATAGTAATACTTCAAGGACAAACCTTATTTTATGACATTTCTTTAAAAACTTAAGGAGTTCAAAGGCTTTTTGTAATAAAGTAGACCATTTTGGATATATATCAAGTTGAATATTATATAAGATGATATTTTTACTAACACCATTTAGAGATTTTTGATGTATAAAATTTAGTGTAGGAGTATATATTAGTGAGTCTAGATATGCTATCTAATGATTAAGTGTAGCAATTACAAACTTACAGAAGACATTACAACACTCTTGATGCTCTTAATCTATCAAGGACAATGCTTAAAATAAGACAATAATTCTAACCATTATGAGTTAAGATATGGGAATTTTACAACATTTATATATTGAAATTATAATCAAGTTGGGGGGGAGGAGAAGTGTTCCTACTCTCGAGAAACAGATAAAAGTCTCCCAAATTAAAAAAAGTTGGAGAGAAAAAGAATAAAGCTCCCAGAAAATAATCACCAAGTTACAACAAATGAGAAAACTTTTATACTGCTGTTAAATTGCTTAAGGAGCAGCAGCAACAGAGAATTGAGCCAAAAAATTATTTTCTGAAACCAGATCTGCATACATCCCAAAATACTGGACTGCCCATGCAAGATTCTAGAGGAAATAATCTGCTTCTTTTTAGAAATGGTACAGCTTCTGAATACAACAGAACAGAGTGACGATATAAAAAGTGCTGCATAACTCCAGTTCTCTCTACAATTGAGAGATCAGTACCCTTTTCACTTGAGAGACCAAGTCTTCACTGCAGGTCCTGTGCTTCCAAACAGCAACGCTAGCAGATTCAGACCTACAGACACACCTGTCCGGGATGGTCTAGACAGTGCTTGGTCCTGCCATGAGGGCAGGGGACTGGACTCAATGAACTCTTGAGATCCCTTCCAATTCTATGATTCTATAATTCTAAGAACCACCCCTATTTATATAACAGTGTTCAGTGACTGCTTTTCTAAATAGAGGGTTTCTTTGAACCGAAAGTCCTTTACAGACAAACATTTTGAAATCGTAAAGGTAAGTCCTAAAGATAGCAAAAAGAAATTACTACACCAGGGGACCCGCTTCCCCTCCCCCAAAAACAAAAGGAAATGTGAGATAAATCATCATATGCTTTCCAGTAAAGTGGGATTTAAGAGGCGGTATTCATGATTTAAAGGAAACCAGGATTTGGCCTTGGAGAACTATAACACTGCTTTTTTTTAAGACTCGAACTCCCTCGTAGTTCAGGTTCTTTTTCCAGTAATCAAGACCATTTTTCTGGATTCTGAATTGAAATTCCAAATTCTTAAATTCAACTTCCACAGTAATTAGTAAGAAATTCTGATTCCAAATAAATACCAAAATGATTATATTAAAATTAGGAAAGAAAAGTAGACTGAAAGATCTTAAATTTTCTCCAAGAATGACCATCTGACAGAGAGCAAGCCTACACTATAGGGTGTCTGGTGAAGATGTGCTATGCTGATGGGAGGGTGATCCATCTCAGCAAGAAGTGGAAGCTATGCTGACAGGACAGCGACTCATACAAACTAAGGATGTGAAAGTGTAACCATGTACACAGTTAACCAATGAGCCTGGGTCCATTGGTTAATGTGCATGGTTATACACAGGCTCCCCTGTACTTGTCGGGAGCTGGTTTAAAAGCTGGCTTCCTGTACACACCAGCTCCCAGGGAGCCACCTGCTCCCTCCCCCCCCACGATGCTGCCTCTATAACATTAAGGATGTTAAATTGCAGTTAATAGACTAGTCGAGTAGTCGATGGCATTTCACACTGTCTCATAATTCTTCTGCCCAAATCACAGTCCAGCAAGTCAGCCCATTTCACTCATCTCCTATGCCAATTCCACCTTATTCCCAAAGAGAGCCTATAACCTCTTTGTCTTTCCCAGGAAACTCTGAACTGCCCCACAATCAAACACAACAGGAGATCAGCTGATGGGTTACAGGTATACTGGCTTCTTCCCTTTGGAAGAGTCAGTGTCCTCATATGACATCAACGTCTTCATGTGACTATGGTGCTATTTTGATAAATCAGAACTTGCTTATGTATTGTAGTGCCAACAGAAACAACATTCCAACAAAAAGGCATCAATTCAACAAGAAATTTTCAGTTTAGTCTCACCTCTATGGCAAACTGAAGGACATTTGTGATTTCTACATCCTAAAGTCCGTCCGCAGAGTTGATCACAAGGTGGACAGTTTCCAGAACAACACTAAAAAAAAAAAAAACAGAACATTCCACAGAACTGGCTATTTTAGAATTTCCAACATGCCACTTTCTTCCAATGTCATCTGTACAAGAGACAGAAGTATAGAAAATGAGCATGTGTAATAAAAACGTACTAGAAAGAAATACACTAGAAATTGTTTGAAAATGTCATTTCAATATATTAACAAGATATAGACCTTCCAATAAAAGCATACACACCAATTAATGTGAATTTCTAGAATACTTTTGCACATGACTGAGTTGTGAAGTCATTTTAGAATCAACTACTGTACAGTTTGCATGATGATGGCTGTCATTAGCCTTGGTCTGGCCCAGCATTCTCTAGGCTCTGTTTTTCCCCATCTGTGCCTGCAGCATGAGAATACTATTTACATGCTTCTGGGATTTGTGGTCCATTCAATGTGCTTATTCTCAAGTGTGTAACACTACCTATTCTGTCCAGTACACATATACCCAGAAGAACAAGTGAATGGACTCCAGGGCAGAAGCCTCTCCCCCTTGCACCTGGGAAACAACAGAAGGCAGATGGGATAGGTATTTGCAAAAAGGAGGTTGGACTTTTTTTGCTCATCCAAAAGATGGCAATTCTGATTTAGTAGTTTTGTTCTCTTCAGTGTACTGCAATATTTAAAATGCTTTAAGAGTGTGCCAGTCAAAACTAACACCGATTTTCTTTACCTCAGTGTGGCAAATTAAAAGTTTAAAAAAGTGACAAACCAAAAATTAAGCAAGACATTCACCTGCACAACTCAAAGTACATGGTCAATCTAGTCATTTTAGTTAAAAAATGCTTGTTTGGGTCACTGAGATTGCCTCAAGGTGGATAAAAATCAATGATTAATAAAAAAAAATGTAAAATCATATTTTTTAATTTAAATTGGATTATTTGATAAAATGCTTTTTGAGGGAAAAAACCTAAAGATAATTTTAATTAACATAATTATAGCTCAAAGATATCTCATCATGGAATAGGTATTATTAATTCTAATTCTATAGTATGAAACAATACAGTCATGTAATGTTTAAGAAAAGTTTTGTAAATGAGTTCCAATACTTTATGGATTAGGAATCCAATCTGGAATTCTAGAGGCTTCTTATAGATTATTTAGATTAATTTTTCTATCTACCCAGCGTGACTCAGTGCTCAGTCTAGAACAGACCTGGGCAAAATACGGCCCATAGGCTGTATCTGGCCTGCCAAGCCACCAGATCTGACCCCCAGGCAGGCTCCCCTGCTTGCCCCACATGCTGCTCAGAAATGCGGTTGTGGGGCACCTTCTCTTCATGAGTCTGGAGGGGATGGGGGAGGAAGTTTCAGACACTGCTCCTGCCCCCAGCACAATCCCACTGACTGTTTTCTGGGCAGAAACTGGCCAATGGGAGCTCCCTGCTTGAACAACAGGCAGCCATGAATCACAACCCTCCTGCTCAATTACTCACTCAAGCACATGGCTGAGGAGGCAGTAACATTTTAAGCCCTGCAAGCCTTTAACTCTGAAAGCAGGCAGGCAGGTTTGGCTACTAACTGGAGTCTCCCAGCCAGAACCTGCCTCTGGCACCCAGTCTCTCCATTACCCAATCCTCTGCCTCCCACTCCTGCCCCTCTACTCCACATGCACCCATACCCTCTCCCAGTTATGGCACCCCAATCTCCTGCACAAGATCACAATCCCCTCCTATCCTAGGTCACATCTCAAAACCTGCACCCCAGTTCCCTGCCCTAGGTCACAACTGCCTCCTTCACCCAAACTCCCTCCCAGACTCCATTCTCACTCCTGCACCCCAATCCTTACCCCATGCTCCCTTCTGTGCCCAACCTCTATCCCAGACCCTACACCTCCTCTATTAATACCATGGAAGAGCGCAGCCCTCGACCACTTTCCTACATTTTGGAGTGTCCCCACCCATCAAAAATTATATCCCATCATTGGTCTAGAAGATACCATCAAAGATGCTTAGTTTTGCAGTTTTCAACCAATGGATTTGTGTCTCCAGAGATAACATGCTTGCTAACAGCAAAAATGCATTACATAAATAAATATACATACAGACATAAGAAATAAGACCTCAGCCCTATTGTCCCTCTTGAAATTTGTGTATACATAGTCAATCCCTTACCTCTCTCTAAAACTGCACAGTTTCAAAAAGTTCAATAAATAGAAGATTATTGGTGCAGAATAGATCTGGATAAGGAGAAGTCTGGAGACAAATGTGAGATGAAAGGGACAGGAAGTAGAAACAAAAAAGTGATGCTGTACGAGCAGTGTATTCCAGAAATCTTGAGGTCTTTCTGAGGGTAGCCACCACTGATTTCAGATCTACCATACCATTCTCTCATTAGAAAAGAAAAACTATAATGGCAGCAGGCCATAAAATAGGCTCCATTTGTGAATATTTTAATGATGTTCCTCTACCAGTGGGTAAGGCATGTGTACAAATTGCAAACAGTGCAACAAAGAAATGCAAGGCCTGGTTGCCCAAATGAAGCAACATCATGAGAAGTGTCCTTCTTAGGAGGAAGCTGCATTGATGATGATGAAAGGAACATGTCAGAACATGCAGCATCTTCATTTTGGTAAACTTTTTTATTGCATACTTCTTTCTTAAGGATTGCCTGTCTTCCTTCTGGACTATTCTTGAATTCTCATGTTTGAGCAAAAAATATAGTTGTTAGTCTATGGAACTATAATTTTGATGCAGTTGTGATAAAAAAAGCTAAAATATGAACATCTTCCTTTTGCAATTTCACCTTTAAAGTAGTACTGAGTGTCAGTGAATGCATTGAGTAATACTAAATGAGCAGCATGGTAATGCTAATTAAATTACTGCATTGACTTATTTTTGTTTAAGAGAATCCATCCTCAACATGCAGAATTCTGAAGACTATCCACCTTCAATATCACTATCATTTTCTATAGCTTCAGAGTTATATACCAATAATAGGGTTTCAGTCACATCATGTGTGTCACAGTCACAGTATATCACATGTAAAGATATAAAAAGAAAAAAAATTCCATCATCAGAAACAACCATAGATAAGTTTGTGAGAAGAACCAGATGATTACAAAAAGAGGTAATTGATGAAAAAATTGCCTGGTTTGTTATGCAACAAATTGCCTTTCTATATGACTGAGAAACCACATTTCATTAACATGGTTCAGTCATTAAGTACAGGATAAAATTCCCCAACAAAAAAGATGTTGCACTATATGAGAGAGAAATTGAGCAGTAGGTTTAAAAAAAAAAAATATATCGAGGGAAAAAATTGTTAACCTGAGTCTCTATGGGTGGAGCAATGTCCACAACGCTCCTGTCCTATGTGCATGTGTGACAGCAGAAAAAGGGAATGTCTTCCTTTCAGAAACAACTGATGCATCAGGAAACATACACGCAGCAAAATACAAAAATACATACAAGAAGTAGCAGTAAAATCTATACCCAACTATGGAAAAAAATTCAAATGTCTAGTACGCCGATTCGTCACAGACATTGCTGCAAATATATCCAAGATGAGAAGAAATTTAGAAGAGAGTGAAGAGAGTCCCTAACTAACAACATATATTTGCAGTGCTCATTTATGCACCTCCTAGCCAAAAACCTCAGTGCTCCAGAAATCAAGGCCAATGTTGAAATTGCAAAATAATTCCATAACTTTGTAGCAGCTGCTCTGAAAAAGGTGCGAAGAACTAAGCTAACTCCCACAATTCATGTGAGGGAACGCAGTAGTAGACTACTTTAAGCACTATATGAACAGGCCTAATATGATGACAGTTTGTGAACAAAATCCTGAAAAAATAGATGGCACTGTAACAAACAAAGTTCTCAACATTAGACTTAAGAGAAATGTTGAACATGCTAAGTACCCTGGAGCCTATTTCTGTAAGCCTTGAACAAAACGCAGGGAAACAGCTTTTTTACTGCTGATGCTGTTGTAATTTGGAAGGAACAGAGTGTGATCTTAAAGAGAGAAGTATGAAATGTCAGAGTTAAATCACAACCATTAAAAAAAATGAATGGACAAGCACTATCTCCAGCTCATTTTCCTGCAAATATTCTCAATACTCGGTACCAGGATCAAACCTTAATTACTGAAGAAGAGGAGCTGGCTATGACATGGGCATCCAGAAATCATCCCTCCATAATCCCAACTATAATAAACTTCAGAGCTAAGGATGAAGCATTCAATAAATATATGTTTTCTGATGATGTTTTAAAGCAGGTCATACCAGTGAACTGGCAGAAGTTACTTAAGCACTTGGATTCAGAGACTGTTGAAGTGATAATCTCACTTAACAGCAGAAGCTTCTGTTGCTGGTGTAGATACAATATTTTCTTCCTTTGGACTAATTCATTCCAAATTGAGAAATTGTTTGAGACCTGAAAGAGTGGGAAAGCTTGTTTTTCTTTTCCAGATTATGAACAAACAGGAAAATGAAGGTGAAGACAGCCGAGTTAGCTACAGAAGCCAATATTAAGTTTTCCATGTTGATTTAATTACATTTAACTATATTAGTTAAAAACAAACAACAAAAAACAAACTTGATTTTCAAAACCTTGAATGTGTAACTAAATTTAAAAATTCATATGCTTGTTAAAATATTATATATTTGCTGTTGAAGGAAAAAATCCAGAATACTTAATGATGTTGTTTTAGTTAAATAAAATAATTGAAATGTCTGTCTGGTGATGTTCTCCTCCAAATACAGCATGACAAGAAAAGCCTTTAAATATTAATTATTAAACTGTTTAATTGGAAATAGTTCACCTCCCTATGACTTCAAAAAATACCTGCTTCAATTACCATTAGTAAATTAAATAACCAATCATTCATTTTCTGATATAGCTGTAACACAAATGTGTCAAGTTTTTTAAATAAATCCCTGTTTAAAAATGCATAGTGCGTACCTTCTTAAAATGAAACCTACATCTGAGTTGTGAAGAATATGTATTAAGGTTATAAACCCCAACATGAACGCACTTTTATGTAGAAAACCATGATTAAATCATGTCTTCCTGACTAGTGATTTAAATCAAATCCATCCTGGATTGCCTATCAGTTGTCCTCAGAAAGCTACAAAAAGGGAAAAAATAAAGATTGCTTCTCTCCTCTAACTTCCTATGGTTCACTTAGTGCATTCAAGGACATCCTTAAGGGGGACAAACACAGAAAATGAACAGGAAAAGATATAATTTCAGACCCCTTACAGCTCCCTCGGGTTCCATTTATGATTTTTGCTCTTTTCAAATATGAATGATACTGGAAGATTTACAGTGTTGCTGGATCCTTAATTTTTGTTTTGTGAAAAAAAATGAACATGTACATGCTTCATTTAAATCATTTCTCTGGGGTAGGGCTGGGATGACGGGTTCAGTATGCAGGCTGCCACGGGAAAAGGACTAACCCAGCCCTCTCTCAATTGCAGCAGCTTGGTCCAGGTGAGAAGCACCTCTCTAGAGCCACTTGCATTCCAGTGGGCACAGCCATGGGAGGGATGCATGTCCACCAGCTGGGACAGATCTAGGGATATAAGCAAGTAGTCGACTAACCAATAAGCCTGGCTTATCAGTTAAGTTGACCACTCACATTCCCCACCTCCCACTGCCTCTATATCAGAGGCAGCAAGGCAGGGAAAAGCAGAAGCTGGTGCTGGGAGGGGGAAGGGACGCAAGAGAGCCAGCTGAAAAGTCAGTTCCCCCCAGCATCATCTCCACTGTGCTACCTTTCTCCCATGCTGCTGCCTCTATCAGAGAAAGCCGCGGGGAAGGGGGAGGAAGAGAGCTGCCGTGAAGCGCCCATCCGTGGTGGCCCACGCTGGCCACAGGCAGAGACTACTCCAGCTGGGCAGGCAGCCTGGCTCAGTCCCAGCTCATGCCAGGCTTGGGAGCGACCCTGGCTGTGGCGCTGGAGTTTAAATGTAATAGGAGCCAGGCTACCTGACCACCTGGTTCTTACTACATTTCAACTGCAGAATTGCAGCGGGGAGTAGCTCACAGACCCGGCACAAGCCAGGACCGAGTGCTTCTTCCCTTATCAACTAATCGTGTAGTTGATAAAAAAAAAAAAAAAAAAAAAAAAAAAAATCTATTGACTACACAATTAGCAAATTACACGCCTCTTAACATCCTTAGGCAGTTCCAGATTCGTCTTTCCCCTACGCTCCCCAGCCAGAGTGAGGAATGACTGGTGATTCTGCCTCTTTTCTGTATGGTTTTATGAGAAGCAATCCATTCCAGACACATCCCGTTTTCCTGGCACAACCAAACCCTTACCGTGGTTTAAGTTCTGATAAGAGGAAACTGCATACCGAATTTAGTCATCTGAGTGCTTACCATTTAGGAGTTCTTGGACAAACAGACAAATGCGCAGAGCCTCCAAAATATATAAAGAGATAAACTATAATCAGACAAAATGCTACTTGGAACCTTTTGGCTGACTGTTAATGATCTTTGTACATACAAATTTGGAAATTATGCTTCTATGCATATATAATTTGACCTCAGATTTACATATAGCAAATATAAGAAAGGAGAATTTTGAGAACAGGACTGCCTGAACTGATTTTTATGACCAAACACTAGTACAACCCTTTAGTGCCACACTTGCATACATCTCTAACAGATTTGAAGTTTAAGCAAGCTCCAACAGCAACAGTTTGAGAATCCTTGTCCTAAATGGCATGAATTCAAATCTCTTTCAATACATTCATGATCGGGAAAAGTCCTCAAAACGCCCCATGATAATTTCTATAGTGACAATACAAGGATATTTGGTATATTGCATGTTAATATGTAAAAAAACCCTTAAGAGTACAATAAAGGCAAACTTCTACGTTTGTAAAAGCAGAATATAAAATTGGACAAAAACAAGTTTAGAACTTTAATGATCACTTTGTAAGTGTATTGTTAAAATGTGTATTAACACTGACCTTTCTCTTACACTGGTGTTTCTGGCAATCGCGAATTTTAGTACACTTCGTCTCACACAGATACGGTTTATGACATGGCATGCGTTTAGTATGCTTTCCACAACGGCACTGCTTTTCAACTTCCTGAGGAGTGGAGGGGGAAAAAGAATAATGACAGCACATTACAATTGGAAGTTAAAGAGTTTTCTACCAAGAACTTTCAAGACAACAGACTAACTTACATTATAGTATCATCCAGAAACCCTATTGTGTTAGGCACTATAAAAACACAGGAGGATTCTGTCCCTGCTCTGCATAGCTGACAGCTCAAAAAAGGACAATGACTCAAAGATGTGAGGAAAGGAGATACAAATACACACAATCATTGTATAAAATTAAATAAGCAAGCTTATCTGACCTGCTTTCCAACTACCATACATTAGGCTACTTTCCCACAAATTGTAGCTGAGTTATCTGGAAGCAATAACTGAAAAAAAAATATGGGAAGTTACCATAAAGATCAACTGAAAGAATGTTCCATGCATAAAAAGAGTGGAAGATGTTTTAGATGCTTAGTAATGAGCAGCTGAGGCTGCCATTACCAGCAGAGCCTAGAACACAGAAGAGTAGCACAATAAGAATGAACGAAGAGAAAGGGGCAGAGCTTTGAAAGGCCATGGAGATTACCTTTTTTGGAGAAGTAAAACTAATTGGAAAAATCTTCCCACCACAGTACCCAACGATAGGGCATTGTCCCATCAGATACGTACACAATTACAAGGCTACAGTGCCCTCGGGGAAGAAATAAGTTAGTTAGTTAGTTATAATGAATGTATGTTATTTCTCCAATTTGTCCAGGTCATTTTGAATTATGACCCTATCCTCCAGATTAGTCGCAACCCCTCCCAGCTTGGTATCATCTGCAAACTTAATAAGCATACTTTCTATACCAATATCTAAATCGTTGATGAAGATATTGAACAGAGCCAGTCCCAAAACAGACCCCCTGCGGAACCCCACTTGTTATGCCTTTCCAGCAGGATTGTGAACCATTAATAACTACTCTCTGAGTACGGTTATCCAGCCAGTTATGCACCCACCTTATAGTAGCCCCATCTAAGTTGTATTTACCTAGTTAAGAGCATTCAAAGATCAGATGCAATATCAAGTGGCTCTGAGTGAATCATGTCCAATTCATCTTATCCTAGAGAGAATAGTGGTTGAGAAGGCATGCCTCCAAGGGCAAAGTTGGGGGAAATCCACAACAACATAAAGTGTTTTCAAGCCAACTTATCACTAGCATTCAGAAAGGAACCAAAGGGCTACAGGTTGGGTCAAATATAAAAGAGGCAACAATCATACATCTTAGGTATTTATATAGCCTCCATTATTATATCTCTTCTCAATCTATAGCCCAATTAGCACACAGCTGCAACCCAGTTCAGCTCTGTACTAAAGGCTGAGAGGCCCCTACCACAAGGAAAGCTCAGGCTGCCGACTACTACCCAACAGGCTCAGGGTCCAGAGTCCTGGCTACCATGCAGCAAGCCTGGGCTGTAGGCTACTACCTGGCCCTGCAAAACAGCAGGGTCAAGGTCTAGGGTGCTGTGCGGGGTCAGGTAGCAGCCAGCAAGTTCAGCATTGCAGGGGGGTCCGCAATCCTAGCTCTTCCCTAGGATCCTGACCTCACCGTGCAGTACTTGCCACCCACCCAGTGCCTGGCATTCTATTCAGATGATACTAAGTTTGCAGATGATACCAAGCTGGGAGGGGTTGCGACTGTTCTGGAGGATAGGGTCATAATTCAAAATGATCTGGACAAATTGGAGAAATGGTCTGAGGTAAACAGGATGAAGTTTAATAAAGACAAATGCAAAGTGCTCCACTTAGGAAGGAACAATCAGTTTCACACATACAGAATGGGAAGTGACTGTCTAGGAAGAGTGCAGAAAGGGATCTAGAGGTTATAGTGGACCACAAGCTGAATATGAGTCAGCAATGTGATGCTGTTGCAAAAAAAGCAAACATGATTCTGGGATGCATTAACAGGTGTGTTGTGAGCAAGACACGAAGTCATTCTTCCGCTCTACTCTGGCTGGTTAGGCCTCAGTTGGAGTATTGTGTCCAGTTCTGGGCACCGCATTTCAGAAGGATGTGGAGAAACTGGAGAGGTCCAGAGAAGAGCAACGAGAATGATTAAAGGTCTAGAGAACATGACCTGAAGGAAGGCTGAAAGAATTGGGTTTGTTTAGTTTAGAAAAGAGAAGATTGAGGGGACATGATGGCCGTTTTCAGGTATCTAAAAGGGTGTCATAAGGAGGAGGAGAAAACTTGTTCATCTTGGCCTCTGAGGATAGAAACGAGAAGCAATGGGCTTAAACTGCAGCAAGGGAGGTTTAGGTTGGACATTAGGAAAAAGTTCCTAACTGTCAGGGTAGTCACACACTGGAATAAATTGCCCAGGGAGGTTGTGGAATCCCAGTCTCTGGAGATATTTCAGAGTAGGTTAGATAAATGTCTATCAGGGATGGTCTAGACCAGGGTTTCTTAACCAGTGAGGTGCGCCTCCCCAGGGGAGGTGTGAAGGGGATACAGGGGAGGTGTGAGGTGCCTTACAGAAAATTTATCGCAGGGAAGCCTTCGCTGGCCTGAGGGAAGGCGGCTGTGGGAGGCCCGGGCCAGGTCTCAGCCTCGTCAGCCAGGAGCTCTGGGCAGGCCTCTGTCTCCCTCAGAGGCTGGGCCCCGACTGAGCTCCCTGGCAGAGTTCTTATAGTCCTAGCCATGCCCCTTAGCTTCCTGCCAGGTGAGGGGGCGGGGCTAGGCTGTGCACAAAATGGCTCCCAGGGGGGTGTGAACATGAAGTTCACTTTCAGGGAAGGTGTAAAGGTAAAATAGTTAAGAACCCCTGGTCTAGACAGTATTTGGTCCTGCCATGAGGGCAGGGGACTGGACTCAATGACCTCTCGAGGTCCCTTCCAGTCCTAGTATTCTATGATTCCTGGCTCCCCTTTCTGGAGAGGTCTCTGGGCAGAGGGCACTGGCCACATGAGTTTGTGGAGTGATTTAGGTGGGCAGCACTATGGTTCTCAACTTGTGGCCCAGGTAATACATTGTGGGCCACAAACAGATGGAGAATCACTGCTATATTATTTAAGCCCCTCACCATTTTTTCCATGTGCTCATCCTTACAGCACTCCAGTAGTACTATTATCCCCAGTTTAAAAATAGGGAAATGAGGCAGACAGATTAAAGGATTTGACTAAATTCATGCAAAGTCTTGTGGTAGAGCAAGGAACTGAATCTGGACAGACCAATGCCCTAACCACTGGACAGTCCTTCTCAAACTGTCATATTAATTTTTTTTTTAAAAACTAGCTATTTGTAATAGGCAGTTTTTAATTCACTTTATTAACCTTTGTCATTTATGCAGTTGGTTTTGCACACTTAACTCAGCTTAGAGACTATATAAATATATAGTCAGTTTGATTTTGAATTTTCATGCTTTGGGAAAAACATCATTTTGGTTGACACCATACTAGGGAATGCTTAAAAGCAGAACTCAACACTGAAAACTTGCAAAAAGTAATTCAATGTAATAAAGCCTTTATGGCACCCACATTTAAAATTTTGGCCTAAAACTAGTTGTTAGCATCACTATAGCGATGTTAGTGGCCTATTCATAGTGCTACAGTTGAAGATGTGCATTATGCACAAAGGAATTCTAGTTAAGTTTGCTCAGCTACCAGTTCAGCTTTACATATGGCCTTTAGTAATTGGTTAGGAAACAGACAAGTGTATTGCATTTTTCTGAACACATTTACATAAATCATCTGTTTTTAGATGGGTACTTAAGAGGCAAAATCTCTGTTAGACTTGCAAAGCATTTAAAAGTTACATGTTCAGAATAGATTAAAACGAACCTGTCTACAAATTTCACAGGGACCACGATGACAACGCTGTGAACACCTATGGATTCCACATTCAAGAACTTTGTCACAACTATCTCCACATGTAGGTACATCTTCCGTACAAGGCAAAAAAAACACTAGAAGAAAAGAAAAGATTGCACAAAGATGAATCTAGATATGCAATTGACAATTTGACCTGTATTTTCTAAATTCACCCTCTCATTTTTAAAAGAAACTCTACAGAAATTATACAAATATACTGAATTAAGTTAGTATTAGGGATGTTAAATTTAGATTAACTAACTAATCCAATAGTTGATGGGATTTCCATCGAGTATTCAATTAGACGATAAGGACACCTCTGCCTTTGAACTGTAGCAAGAGCCTGGTAGGGCTCTTGCTACTGTTCAAAAGCAGAAGCCCAGCAGAGAGCATGGGACCAGTAGGGGACCGGCTCCCCTAAAGCCTTTTAAACGTTCAAGGGCCCTTCCGGGGCTCTTGTACATTTCAAAACCAGAATTGTAGCAGAACCGGGGCACGCAGAGACTGCTTCAGTCCCCACTCGCGCTGTTTCCCGCTGTGCCTCTACCTCCCCTGCCCCTGCGGAGACAGTGCTGGGAGGAACTAGCTTTTAAGCCGGCTTCCCCTCAGCATCAGGTCTTGCTCCCCCACCTTGGTGCCACTCTCTGATAGAGGCAGCAAGGTTGGGGGAAAAACAACTAGTCACTTCACTAGTTGACTAGTCGCTTACATCCCTAGTTAGCATCCCTATCATAAAATCATAGTTAAATTAAATCAGTGATATCCAACTTGTAAAGAATAAAGCAACAGAGTTACATAAAACTAGAAGCTTTCATTGCTCATTGAAACTAGCTAAGTGACTACACTGCAAAGTAACCCTTTGACAACCACTACTATAAAAAAGGTTTATAGAACAGCTACAACTTTTGTCTGTAATTTCATACTACTTGGGGCCTGTTTGAATATTTGATGCCTATTACAGCAAATTGATGTGCCTCAATGAGACAGAAAAAATCCTTACTTGATTTTTCACATGGACAGGGCCTTTTTCCAGACCGAGGACATTCTCCACAGGGACCAGAGTGACAAACTAGTTCACATGTGTGATTACCACAAGGCAAAGTTCTTCCACACATCTTAAAGAAAAAACAAAACTAGAACAGTTCTACAGCTGACAATGAGCAATTTAACAAGATGGAAGGGCACAAAACTCAGGAGGAGGGAGATTTTTTTCTGAGCTCTGAAAATATGCTTAACCTACACATTGAAATCAGGGATTGTGTACTGTCTTACAAGAACACTTATACTTTGTGTTCCCTCAATTCAAGGTTTTTTCATTCTTCATTCTTAGAATCTACAGTTTTAGGACTGAGTCACAAATACCAAATAATTCTTAGTAAACTGCTTATGCTTTTAGAAGTTGCTACTAGGAATGTAACAGTAAAACTGCTTAAATGGTTAACCAGTAAGAGTGGGCTCATCGGTTACTGTTAACAGTTACACAAAGTCTCTTGGGAAGCTGGTTGCCACCATGTGCTGCTGCCTCTGTGTACACACAGGGGAGGCGGCTGCCATCTCTTGCTGTGGGCTCTGCAGTATAAAGCTCATACTGCAGAGGCCGCAGTACAGTCGGCTCCCCAGGGGTGGGGCCAGCCACCTCTGCTCCCAGAGAGCCAACTGCACTGCAGGCTCTGCAGTATGAGCTTTATACTGCAGAGCCCGTAGCGGGCAACCAGTGTAACCTCTGAGAATTTTCAGTGGTTACACAAATACCTAGTTAACTGCTTTTTTCAACATCCCTAGTTGCTATTAGTAAGTGAGGAGCTCTAGAGCACATCCTAAGCTGTGTTTCATATTTAAGATGGCAAAAGTAGTTTTACTGTCAAAAAATTTTGAAAGTTACTAGACAACAACCAAAAGCAAAAGTTTACCACTGCCGTAAGTAGGGCCCTACCAAATTCACAGTTTGTTACAGTCCATTTCAAAACGCTTAAAAAAAAAATTGGTAAATTTCAGGATAAAAAAAAAAAGGTTAAATTTCATGTTTTTAGGTATTTAAACCTTAAATTATATGGAGTTGTAACCATGGGGGTTCCAATTTAGTGTATGGGGATTGTGGGATTACCATCCTCATTTCTATTCTGCCTTCAGAACTGGACCAAGATGGGAGGAAGGGGTGCAGAGCTATCCGCAGCTGATAGAGATACCCAAGAGTCCTGTACTGCCCCAGATCTGCCTACTCTAGCAGCTAGAAACTCCCTTTTCTGGAATGCTTCCAGCAGCACCAGGAAAATGGGCCCCAACTCCACAAGTCTCCCCTAATTGCAGGAACCTCTGGGACCGCTGCCCAGTCCCAGAGCATCCTGCGCCAAGGGAGGCACCCAGAGATGTGTCTGGTCTCCCCACTCACCCCAAGTGGCTATGCAAGAGATCAACAAATCCTGTCCCTCTCCAACCCAGCCAGAGCTAGGAGACCCATTTACCGGGGTGCTCCTAGGAACAAGGGGATATCAGATTTCACTGGAAAGGGCTTATTTCACAATCCATGATGTGCTTTTCACAGTTGTGAAATTGGTAGGTTTAGTCATAAGCAAGCAAAATTGCAACAGTCAACAAGGTTATGAATACTAATATTACGGGTGAATTGGGCCCATGTAACGTCTATCTTCAAATGACTGTTAACTAGATTTGTGTGTGTGCATTCAAAACCATGTATCTTTACAAAAAGAATAAAAACTTTAGCCAGTAACATTTTTCAATTTTCCAATATAGTTAACAGCCAATTTTCTTTAAGATGATCCGCCAAAACATTTCTTTTAAAAAAGGACTTCTGAAACATACCTGCTCACACTGCCAAAATGGACTTGCACAGAGCCTTTCTGCTATTTGTCTACCACAGATACACCTTTGTTTACTGACTCGTGGGCAGGGCTGACAACTTCCTAAAATAAGTAATTAATATAGATTTAACTGAGAGGGGACAGAAGGAGAAGGATTAAAATCATTTTTCTCTCTGATCAGTTCATACAGACAAGCTTCAACTCTTAACAACTGATCAAAACTACTCTTCTAAATTGTTTCAGAGATCAGGTCTACCTGGGTGACAAGGGTTCTCACAATTGTGCTGTCCACATGGCAGCTTTCGACCACATGGCAGCTGACATGACCATTCTTTGGTACTGCACCTTCGTGGTACTGGTTTAGCCTTCTTACAATAACAGGCTGTTGTGACCACCTTTGGACAAGGAGGACAAGGACCTGGGAACAATTAAAAAGAAACAATAAAATTAACATGTCATCACTGAATCTACAACTCATTTTATTCTCCTTTCATTAGTGTTCAATAACTTATATCAATAATAATTTCCCACAAATATTCCCTCTCTCATATATATTAAAGGTTTAAGTCCACAGTCAATTGATTTTAAGCATGATAAATTTCATGACTAAGTGTGAACAATTAATTGATATCATGTAAGGGACTTACCTGGGTGACAGAGCAGAAGGCACTTATGCCCACATGGAGGCTTAAACTCCTTTTCACATACTTGGCCGCATGAGTGAGGTACCAGCCATGGGTCCAACTCTGGATCCTCCACCTTCCCACAGTAGCAGTAGTATCGAGTCGGAGTTTCAGATCGTTTGTACTCAAACCTACATTTTGGACTGACATAGGCAAGGAAAAAGGAACAGTTTTACTAATTATGTTTGGCAAAAGCAACAAAGATATTAACAAAGGTTTTTTTCCCTCAAGGTGGAAAATTTGACTAATTTTTTTTAAGTCAAAATTTTTATTTAAATTATTTTGACACAAATTATACTATTTGTTTAAATAAGCTATTTAAAAGAAAATCTAAATTGAAAATGTTAATGCCTAAATTTACAATGTTTTAAGCCAGAGTAACCGTACATCCAAGAAGAGACCTATAAAAGACTCAATCTTATTAATACATGTAATTAATAAATATATGTTGATAAATTTATTCAAAATATTTGAGGGGTTTGTTTTTTTTAATAAGAATAAATATTATATGCTGTTGTGTGTTTAATTAAATCCCAGTTATCACCTTCATGCAATTTGATATAAATCATGAGTCAAAAAAAAAGTAATATAGCATTCACCATTTTCAAATAATATTAAGCTATGTAACTGCTTAAATAGATGCATACAGTCATAGTGTACCCTCCTAAGCAGCCAAAAGATGTGAATATAGTGTAAAGACTATTTTAAAACAACATATTGGCCTACTGAGGTCCCTTCTAGTGACCCACTTCTATGTTTTAATGGTTACAAGTATGCACCTTTCTTTAGAAAATAAGTATAAATGAAAAAGTTTATTCCAATATACTCAAATTGAGCCTTTTCACTTACTGATTTAAAAATCAATCCACACTGTTTTTTGCTATTGTTTTAGTTAATGATAATTAAGTTTACAATACACCACGATGACTGCTACATAGTAGGGATGCTAAAAAGCAGTTAATTAGGTAACTGTTAAAATCTTAGCAGTTACATAGTTACACACTGCGGGCGCTGCAATATAAAGCTTATACTGCAGAGCCCGCAGCGCATCCAGACACAGACGGAGCAGGGTGGGGTGGCTCCTAGCCCCGCTCCCAGGGAGCTGGCTCCTGCAGGCTCTGCTACAAAACCAGCAACACCGGGTGGCAGCAAGCTCCCTGGAAGTGGGGCCAGGAGCCAGTGTGTAACTGTTATGGTAGCTGATAACCAATACGCATGAGCTTAACTGTTTAAACGGTTTCACTATTACATCCCTACTACATACCAGTTTTTAAATGCACAATCTCATTAAGACCAATTCTTCTGGCTCCTAATGCCACAATACCTTTTCCACAAACAAGTTTAAACTGCAGAGATTTTTATATACTAAACCTTTAGTATAACATTTTTACATCGCAAGTAATATCTAAATCCTATAACTGTATTCCAAAAGAGTACATGTAACAAAATTATTACTTCCTTTGCTCCTGGTCCCATGCACTGACATTAAAAACCTGAAACTCTTCCTGCACTTAACTCCTAAGATATGCAAAACAAAACTTAATCCCTTAAAAATATAGATGTACAAGAGATTACAAGTTACAGTTGCCTGACAGATAGGACTTGCTGTAGTCAGTCCCCGAAAAGACCCATAGACTCCGGGACTAATGACAATTTTAAAGGACCAAATTTCACAACCCCAAGATCTGCAAACAAATGTAACAGGCGCAGAAAACAACAAAAAAATCATTTAATTCCATTTGCTATCTTGCTTGTTTCTCACCAGTTTCCACATGGTAAATGTCCTACCTCTCTAAGTGGTTGGGCACTCTGTACTCGGAGCAAAACCTCACTTCTGTTTGTTCTTGTTTGTTACCAGAAAAAACAAAGTCTCTACAGCAGACAGCTGTGTTTAAAATCAGTTCTCCCTTTGTCTAGCTCCTTCACTTCTTGGTCCAAATAAAACATTGACAATGAGGTTATTCTATCCCACAAGAGTCCCGTGTCCCACAGACTGCCCAAGAAGGGGAACAAAACAAATTAAAAAAAAAGGTGTCCCTGTGGAAGAAAATGTCCGGGGGGTGGGGGGGGGAGGGTACTAAGTCCAATAAGAGTGAAAAAAAAAAAAAAGACAAATTTGTAGGTGATGTTGGTGAATTAGAGAAAAACCACGAATCACGGATAGCATGCCTCAAACAATCTGAGCAATTTGTAGTTTTCAATTCCATTCCAAGTCGGGTTTCAACATTGCTGACAGTAATAGATCTGAAAACATTCAGATTGCTGAATGATCTGTTGTCTCCAATTATGCCCAGAAGTTGCCACAATTACTACAGCTACAAACATTTCTCTTCTGCCCTGCTGATGACAGCAGACAGATACTAGTTCCATCAAGGAAGCAGAGAGCCAGTAGCACAGTCCATTGATACTCTAAAAATGCTGTCTAAAAATGCTGTCAAAGAACTGTCAATGAGGACAAATATTAAGTTATGCCTAATGTGACCAGTTTATCTCTGGATTATGGAATGATCAGATCTGAAAGAAGTTTCTGACTTATCAGCACTAGCATTAGACAAAACTGTTGAGGTAGCTATTGGCATGGAAACTGCAGAGAACAATTCTCTGAAATTTAGGGTGAACCAAGTAGTACACTTCTTAAATTGGCAAGCCAGAGGACCACAAAATGCACAGAAATTCCATGTGGCCATTGTATGTGCTGAGAATTGCTATCCAAACCAGGTCATTTGCTAGAAGTGTCAAAAGAATGGACACATTGCCATGACCTGTCACACAACTGAACAACCAACAGAGTAACCATACATTAAAGAAGAGACCTATGAAGTCTGAATCAAGACAGAAGTCAAATTATGATTTGGACTGTTTAGTGAACATTTGAATCTTGTCAGTGAGATACCAGTTTCACAAAGTCAGTGAGATACCAGTGCTCAAAAAGGATGGCTCCATCCAAACTTACATAGATTTCAAAGTGACACTGAATCCAACTTTATGTACAAATCAGTATCTACTACCTTTTAGTGAAGATTTTTTTTTTTTGCTATTCTTAGCAGAGGACAGTGTTTTAGTATACAGGATTTGCTCAATGCAGACCTACAAATGGAGAATGATATGGTGTACGGCAAATATCTCACAACACATGAAAGGGTAGGATGGGGGGGTGGGAGGTTTGGGGGCTGGGGAGAGGGGCTACAACAAATTGCCTTTTTGTGTTACATCAGCACCTGCTCTGCTGCAGAAAGCGACCAGTGAGATTCTGAAGGAAATGACTGGAGTTCAATAATATTTGAACAACATTCTCATTAGAGAGGGGATCAAGAGGATCATCTTAAAAATTTGGATCCTGTTTTGCAACGATTTGCAGACCATGAACCAAGACAGTGTGAAAACAAAAGTGAGTTTTCCAAACCTTCAACTGAATACTTGTGACATATAACTGAGCCAGGGGCTTAAGAATCACCAGAGAAAGAAAAGGCAATTCTTCAAGTGCCACTGCCAGAGAACATGCCACAGTTCTCAATTTTTTTAGATTCTTAGAATTTTATCATGCTTTTAAAGGCAATATATCTGTCCTTAGAAGAAATCAAAAGTGTCACTGAAAGGGTCATTTCCCCTGCGGTTGTATAAGCATTTGAGAATAGGGTTAAGAAACACTATTTGTAGTAGAGAAGGCATTGTCAGCCTGCATAAGAGCAGAAGTGGTTGCTAGGTAAGAAACTGTATATTTAACAAACATGTAAATCCAGTCTGTACTGTAATCTTTTGCTACCACAAGTTAGCCACCTCTAGAATTTATCATATCATAGCTCATTTATATTAAGTTTATTGGTGGTGGTGGCAGTAAGATTTTGAAATTGATGAGAAAACATTTTAAGAGAGGGCAAAACACGAGATGTGTAACAGTCAAGTTACTGTTTTCAGATGTTAAATATTTCTAGGCAGTGGTTATTTTTATGTTTTCTGAACACACACTGAGCCAGTGTGAACTTCAAAGAAATTCAAACAATATGTAAGCAAGTCTGGAGTATACATTTTTCAGCTACAAGGACTGTCACTTTTTAAGTGACTCCAGTTCCCACTTAGTCCTCAATCAAGGCATTTTTGTAAACGTAACATGAAACACTTACCAAGGCCATGGATAATCTTTCTTCCCAAAATCATCATCTGTCAAGGGAGAAGATACAAGAAAAAGGCTGTCCTTAGCCCACTTTTGGATACATGGCATGTGAAATATACAGAAACATCCAGAACAGCTCCAGACCTAAAAGATAAATAAAAAAAAGAAATGACTAGCATCTATTGGTTTGCTTCGGATTAAATGAATGGGAAAAAACCTCACCCCAGCATCTAAAGGGATATCAACTTGAAACCTAGCCAGTTAAAAAAGGAGGTAAAACTAGTTTCATATACTACATGTATTCACCTGCTAATTAATCCCAACTAAATCAACCCAGCCAGGGCTTGGTCAAGCCGAGACTTAAACACCTCTAGGGATGGAGACTCCACTACTTCCCTAGGTAACCCATTCCAGTGCCTCACTACCCTCCTAGTGAAATAGTTTTTCCTAATATCCAACCTGGACCTCTCCCACCACAACTTGAGACCATTGCTCCTTGTTCTGCCATCTGTCACTACTGAGAACAGCCTCTCTCCATCCTCTTTGGAACCTCCTTCAGGAAGTTGAAGGCTGCTATCAAATCCCCCCTCACTCTTCGCTTCTCCAGACTAAACAGACCCAACTCCCTCAGCCTCTCCTCATAGGTCATATGCTCCAGCCCCCTAATCATTTTGGTTGCCCTCCGCTGGACCCTCTCCAATGCATCCACATCCTTTTTGTAGTGGGGGGCCCAGAACTGGACATAAATGACAAAGTTAAAAACACAATTAATGTATTATGATCAGTCTCCTTCTGTGCACCCTTTGCCATTATTGAAGTTATATAATCTTGATCTTAGCTGCATTTTTCTTTGCTGATTCTGAAGTGAAGCATAATCATATGCTCAATACATCCCCATAGCTGAGCATCAAGTAAAATAGAACAAATGCAATTTTATGATTTCACTACAAGATGAAATAGGGGAGTTGTGAGGGAACACATTCTGCCTAAAAGTAGTAACTGGAAACCCTCAAACAGCACAAGAACAGTTATGAAAACACATGAACGGTGAATAAATTTGTGTTGTCAGTTTTCAACATAATCTTTCAGATATCAGACTCTCTCAAAGCAATATTATAGGCAAAATCTATAAAAATACATGCAATTTACGCGCACACAACTTCCAATGCATAGATGTGAATCAGGGCCTACGTACATACATTTGTAAGTCTTGCACAATACTCAAAGATGCAAGGCTGTGAAAACTAATGTCACACCCCTTATAAGTTTGCAAATTCATAGTGTAACAAAGACATTTCAAGTCATAGTGTAAGGTCCTTTAGGATATGTCTGCAAAGCCTATGCAGAAAGTATCCCGGCCCACGTACACAGACTCAGCTCATGCTATCAAGCCTAAAAGCATCTGTTTACACAGTGCTTTGATATCATTGCTTAGACTGGAGCTCTAGGTCTAAAGTCCACATACTCTCTTAGGCTCAGAGTCTGAGCTGCAACAATATTTGGCTTGCTACTGTGAGTTCCAAAGACACACCCTTAAAAATCAAGAGTGTTGCAGGAACTGGATTTAAGTGAAACAGCTGAATATGTAAGTCTGAATTTCCTTTTTTTCTGGATTTACCCTTGGATATTTTAAAATGGAAGCAATTTATTTTATGCTTAAATAAAAGGCAAGAGAGAAAACATTTCCAGTCCTCTGACAAAGTCAAAAGCGTGTTATACAGGCTCACTAAGGGTATATCTACACAGCAAAGTTATTTCAAAATAACAGCCCTTATTTCGAAATAACTTTCCTAGCGTCTACACAGCCAAACCGCTATTTCCAAATAAATTTGAAATAGCGGAGCGCTTATTTCAATTTGGTAAACCTCATTCTACGAGGAATAACGCCAAATTGAATATTATTTCAAATAAGTGCTGTGTAGACACTTATTTCGAAATAGGGGGCCTCCAGCCTTCCCAGGGTGCCCTGGTGGCCACTCCAGCCTCAACCAAGAACACTTCTCTCCCTTCCCCCCTTCCCGGTGCCCTTAAAGGAGTAGACTCTGGCCACAGTGCCTATGCCAGCTCCAAGCCTGCCAGCCCAGAGCCAGCAGTTACTGCCCGACCCAGTGGTCCCAAAACATGAGCCAGCAAGCCACTGGCAACCAGCCCTCCACCGCTCCCCAGGAGCGGTCTGCCAGTTCCCAGGAGCCTGCCAGGGCCCAGAGAAGGTGGGCACCTTCCTTGTCCAGGGTGGAGATCATGGACCTTATTCAGGTTTGGGGAGGGGGATGCCCCCAACGTCCATGATCTCTGCACTAGACGGAAGAACATGGCCATCAATGGCAGGATAGCTGACAGCCTGGCCAAAGGCCACATGCGAACCCAGGAGCAGGTTTGCATGAAAATCAAGTTGGTCTGGCGAGACCCCCAACCCTGAGCTTCCCCTCCCCCTTCTTCCCTTGCTTCCCCTTCCAGCTCTCTCCTCCCAGGTTTCCCCTTCCCTTCTCCCACCCTCTCTTCTCCCCTCTCCCGCCTCCTTTCCCCAGTCTCACCAGAGTTTCATTCCCTCCCCCCCAGGTCTGTTAAATAAAGAGAGTGTGTGTTCATGAAAATACGTGTATTTTATTTGACATCAGGAAGGGGGCTTAGGAAGGGGTAAGTGGAAGGATGTGAGGGAGGAATGAGGCACAACGCCCCATTGGGGCAGACCAAGGAGGCTCTTAGTGCTCCTCAGGGTGGAAGCTCTCCCGCAGGGCCTCCTGGATACTGACAGCCCCCCGATGGACCTCCCGGATGGTAGCCTGCAGAAAATGCAGCCAGGCTCGCAGCAACGCATCCAAGAGAAGCACCAGAATGCCCGGGGGCAGCTCTGGCTCCATGTTGCAGCGTGCTGTGATGTCCCGAGTGAGGGCAACCAGAGCACACAGAGACAAACTGCTTTGCTGTCCCTCATCGAGGTAGACAAGCAAGCAGGGAAACCTGAGAACTGTCTGTCCGGGGGGGAAGGAGGGTTTGTCCCTTTAAGCACAGACCTCAGTTAGCCTCAGGCAGCAGCCCCACACAATAAGTCCTGACCTGGTGCCCTGCCGGAACTGGTTCCGGCCAGCCTTAAATGCGATTCAGAGTCCACTCAGTGTAGACGCGCTATTTTGAAATAGCAAAATGCTATTTCGAAATGCATTTAGTGTGTAGACGCGTTATTTCGAAATAACTACTTCGAAATAACACTGTAGTGTAGACATACCCTAAGAAAGTTACTATCTGTAATAGCAATTTCCAAAACTAATGTTTATAAACAGTTGAGAGGTTTATTACATTTGAATTAAAATACTCAATGGAAAAAATTGTCAAGGGTCCAAGATGAGTAACAATGTGTTAATTAAAAACCAAAAACACAACTTTCATTCTGATTTCCAAATAATATTAGGTCTACTGTGCAAAGTCAACTGTTGCTGAACAAATAAGATTTAAAAACAGACCCTGACACATTAAAGATAGCTTATTTCAACTAACAAGGTCTAACAAAAATAAATTTATAATGTGTTGTACTAGGCTTCTGTGAGCAATTTTAATTTTTTTAACGATGGCTAGTTGTTTAAGTTTCTCTGCACATTCCCTCTTTTGCAGCAATTTTTATTATTGAAAACCAAGGGCACAGCCATTCTATTTTCCCTTACAATATTTTCTGGAGTGAAGTCTGATGGGTCCCATCAGGTTTTTAAATGAGGTTTTTTCCAGTGTGGGAGTAAGATTTGGCTTGAAATATGTAGGATCATCGAAAAAATGTTGCTGCATGAAAAATAAAATGGTTGGAGTTGGGGGGGGGGGAGAAGAGGAGTGTCGTTTTGGCTATGTTTATTTAGCCATGCAGATCTGAGTGCCAAGATATGCAAACTAGGGATGTAAGTGACTAATCGACTATCCAATAAGAAAAAGCTAGTCGAATAGTCACTCCCCATCGCCGCCGCCTTGCTGCCTCTATCAGAAAGAGAAAGGAGCTCCCCACACCTCCAGCCCCATGGATCCCCGCTGGGGCTCTTATACATTTCAAAGCGGAAGTACGCATGGAGCCCAGGGACAGTGGAGTCCCCCGCTAGCTCCAGGCTCCATGCAGCATTTCAATCTTTGAAGTGCACAAGAGCCCCTGCTGGGGCTCCTGCATGCTTCAAAAGCAAAACGCCATATGGCACTTCCGCCTTTGAAATGTAGCAACAGCCGGGAGGGCTCTTTTGCTACATTTCAAAGCAGAAGTGCCCTTATCAACTAATGTCATGGAATTTCCATCGACTATTCAATTAGTTGATTAATCTAATTTTATCATCCCTAATGCAAACTCTCCAATCTTTCTTTCATCGTATCTTTCTGACCCACTCTGCAAGAATGACATTTATTTGGGTTCCCCTGACTATGATCCAATTGTGACACTATTGCCGATTGTAACAGTACCTTAACCAAGATTCAGTGACTGTACATCCTATTATGTGACTTCCTAAAATTTAAAAATGAGATCCTTATATTTAGGCTTGGAAGGATTAAGTTTTTAATTGGTAAACTAATGAAAAAATATTTCCCACTATACTAATCTACAGAATTAAGAAGAGTACCTCCTGAAAACTTTAAAGCTATTTTGTATATTTTGATATGTACTGACAATTCTACTTTAACAGTTATAAAGCTTTAACTTTTTTAATCTCAATATCTGTCATTAAATAGTTGACAGACTCACCTTCCCCAATTTCCTGCAACTGTGAAAATATAGATGTTATTCATCAAAATTATAATGAAATAAAAAACAAATTCTGTCTCGCTTACTTATACTGTTCCATAGCCACAGGTGTGGCAGGGACCTCAGAGCAAAGAACCCAAAATTCAACACTATGATTTCAAGTTATAAATGCACAAGCATGACAGACAAAAAGTAAACTATAGGTTAAACCTCTCTTGTATGGCACTCTCTGGTCCCACAACATCCATGGTTCGGCATGATTTTAGTTAGCCAGATGTTCATGTATCATGGGTGCAGGCAAGTTTCCCGTAAAATTTATTTACGGCCATCAGTCCTGGCTCTCTGTGTTATTTAACTCTAATTTACTCCTAAATAGCTTCTGAGAGCCCAGGAAGCAGTGGAAGTGTTGGTAATGATGCTAGACAATACTGACCTCCCATGGTTCAGCAAATTCTCTGTTTCGGCACCAGTCAGGTCCAGAGGATGCCGGAATAGAGAGGTTCAACCTGTATAATTTATGTAATATTCAGTACTGATAGAACTTTCATATTAATCCTTAACACTCCAGTGAATTACACAAGTTAAAGATTCAAATAGGAACACATTTACTTGATACATACGGATAAAAAGCAATTTAGCTGGTTAATACCTTCAAGACTATTGTAAAATACTTACAGCTTGGTTCCTCTTAACTGAAGCAATACAAATCAAACATGTTAAAGCCCCAGATTGGAACGCTTCATTCACATATTGTCTTGTGCGTTCTAGTTCACTTGCATCTCCATCTTAAATGCACAAAAAACAAGTCAAGTCCATCAGTGTTGGATCCTCTATACCTCTGAACATCCAAAGATAAGCACTCATGTTTAAAGATAACAAGTACAAATTTTAAAAATGTCAAGTTAGTGCTGCATTAAGCTTAAGAGAGTAAAGTCAGTCACGCTATTCAAGATTGCAAGTCTGTCCACACAGCAGAGCTGTAAATAGTCAGCAGGCGCACAGCAATTTAGTTAGTTTAATTTCAGTTCTTGAGACTATACATGCTGAATCCTACAGTCCTCCTCACCTGCATCGCAACAGATTGCTTCTGCCCTTCACAAAGCAGTGGCAAGTATACAAAAGTTGCTACTTCCGGCTCCACCTGCTATCCATCTCTGTCCTATTAGCTCAAACAGCCCTGCCTGACCAGTTCTTCCCTGCTACTCTGTCATCCCCACTCCTTCAATTTTCAGGAGCTCTTCCATCACTACCATCCAATTTCTATTGCCCCACCAAATAAAACAAAAAATGTAGGCATGAAAGAACTGGTGAATGTAAAAGGTCCAGATGCTAAATCTCCCATGCATGGGATCAGGTTATCTTAGTTACAATGTTATAAAAATTCAGCCTAAGAAGTTGGGGTACACATAGGGATTTATTCTCCCTCCAAAAACAAAATATAAGAACAAAAAGCTGCAGTCCCAAAGCCTTATTTTGCAAACCTGAGACTTTTCTTTCCGCACTGCTTAGTAGTTAGTCAGCTTCCCCCCGAACTGGCTGGTTGTTCAAGTGGCATGCAATCGTAACAGACTGCTAGCAGCACCTCCTTAATCAGTTGCTGCAGCTCTGAGCAATTTTACACTTTCTGCTGTGGGATTATGAGTACCTGGGTGATAATTACTGGGCCAATAATATCATTGGGAGTCTATAAACAGAAGGGACAGGAAACGAGACTGATCTCAGAAGGGAAGCTCAGAGAGCCAACTGTGCTAAGGAAAGAGGCTATACTGAAAGCTTCTGCTATATTTTATCCATGTGACATTCTGTGCATTTTAACAAAAAGCACAACAAACAGAGGAATAAAAATAAACATGGTGAAATTAAAATATCCTGGAAGAGTTTATAACTGAAATGTGACACACAGTGTAGACATCACAGTACAAAGAGCAACAGAGATACCCTGTGACAAATCATCTACCAATTTTGAACACCACAGAAAATTAAGTATTTAAATGCATATGTTAAGAACATTAAAATATCAATATAGTTTACCTACCTTTAATTATTCAAGCTTTTAAATATAGATAGTAGGGATGTGAAGGTTTAACTAGTTAACCTTAACTAATAAGCCACACCCATTAAGGATGAGGTTAACTAGGGGGGCTGGAGCAGCTCCTTGCCTGCCATTGACAGGGGGCTGCTCCAGCCCTACAGGGGGGCCCACTGCAGACAGGGACTGCTCCGGCACAGCTCCTGCCTACAGCAGGCCCGGGCGCCCCATGGAGCAGCCTCTGTCTGTGGCAGGCCTGAGCACTCTGCAGGCAGGGGCTCTGATCAGGATGCTAGAGCAAACCCTGCCTGCAGGGCACCCTGGCCCACCGCAGACAGAGACTATTCCAATTGGGAAACCAGAGCAGACCCTGCCTGCATCAGAGGGCTGGGTGGGAGCCTCTCCAGCCAGGCTGGAGAAGCCCTCCCCTAACCCCCTTTAATTGGTTACACAATGTTTAACGAGTTAGCCAATTAAACGGGATTGTACATCCCTAATATATTGTAGTGCAATTAAGCTAATTTCTTATACTACAGAGAAGTAAACATTAAAATATTTTACCAGTTTGAATAGTATACGTTGTGAATGTTTTGGCCAATATCGTTCCATGTTTTCCTTCAATCTCGTCGTCATCTTCTTCAGAAGAACTGAACTGGGCTTCAACAAACTTTTTTGCTGCTGCTTGATTAGCCTTCTTAATTTCATCAAATTTCTTCTGAGAAGATAATTCTGTGTAAGAGAATACATTAATCTTAATGTCATGTTAAGTTCTGCAAATTCAAATGCCCTTTCCTAATTTTTTTAACTTAAGTCTCAATAAATATTCTATTCTTACAGCCAGTTCATTTTATTGCATTTCTAATACAGCATAAGTAAACATGACTTTAAAAAAAGTGTATCAGCATAAATGTTCACAGCTTTGGAAGCAGTATTTGTTAATTGTGTCTAATGGACTGGTATCTCTATTTGGAAATAAATATTACTGTAACCAGACAGACATATCTTATCAAAGTGTGCTGGATAAACAGTACATACTGATGCTTTACCTAAAGGCTATTAAAAATAGTATTTCTTTTTGTAATGCCAGGCACTTAAAATTTCACAAAGAGTTTGCAACGGGACATCTGTGATATTTTGCTGAAAATTTGAAGGTACACTTAACCATTTCTACTGCTGTTATAATTGTTTTTTTTAATAGGGCTCTCCCTCCTGTCCAGGGCTTTGCTACGAAAGGACCTACGTCACTACATCATTTGACAAAATAGAGGCTATTTTAATGTTGTAATTTTAGAAGACAATATCTTAAACTAATGAGTACAACATTGAAGGAGAATGGGTTTGCAGCTGGGACTTTACTTTGTCTCATTTCTTCCTTTGGAGAGAAACTAAAGGTCTTAATAAATGCATTCTTCCCCCACTTTTATTCATTAAGAATGCTACTGCAAAGAAATTCTTAGTTCATTGCTTTGACCACATCACCTCTGTCTTTGCAGCTCTCTACTGGCTCATACTACTTTATTGCAAACAAACTACTTGCCTTCATTTTCAAAGCCCATCAGTCTATCCACACCCTATTTATCCCTTATTCAATAACAAAAGTTTGATTCTTAATTCTGACAGATCCATTTTACCAGCCTCCATTATCCATTTATTACATTTTTAAACAAAAAGTTTTCATGCTTTTTCCTACATGGCACCTCACTTAGGAGAATGTCCCCATAACTATCTGCAAAGCTACCTCATAATCCACCTTCAAAACTCCTTTCTACTATGATCTCTACAAAAGGTATGGCACTGGTGAAGCTGCAGATATATTGAGCCCACTGCCCGTCTTGCCAATACTGTTTCATTGTTTGTCTGTATTGTGTCTGCATCCATCTTTAACTCTTGGCATATACAGGCTATGTCTACACTGTAGACTTACAGCAACACAGTTGTACTGATAAACAGTCTCTAGTGTAGTAGGGATGTAAGTGACTAGTCAAGTCAATACTTGACTAGTCACTTCCCCCTGCTTGCTGCCTCTGATAGAGCTGTCCCAGCTCATACCCAGTCCCAGATATTGTGCCTCGCTGCTTTTTAAATATAGTAAGAACATGTTCTTATGTTCTTACTACATTTAAAAAGCAGAGGCACAGCATCTGGGACCAGGCATGAAGCAGGAATCAGCTGATTCCTGGTTCACACCCAGTCCCGCACTGTGCCTCTGCCTTTTAAATGTAGTAAGAGCCAGGCAGCTCTTGGCAGCATGAGTGGGGACTGCTTAGTCCCATCTCTCACCATCCTGGGGAGCCAACCCTGTGGCGGCTCTGCAGTTCAAATGTAGCAGGAGCTGGGTGGCAGCCCAGCTCCTACTACATCTGAACTGCTGAGCTGCAGTGGGGGTAGCGAACACCCACCATTATCAACGAATCGAGTAGTTGATGCAAGTTCCATTGACTACTCGATCAGCTTATTATCCGCATTTTAACATCCTTATAGTATAGAAGCCCTTTTCAAGGGAGAGAGCTTTCATACTGATATTATTAAAACACTGTTAAGGAGAGTAATAGTAAGAGAACCCCTCCACACCAGCACTACTGTCAGGGAAATGTACATCAGTCAGGGTGTGTTTTTTCCTCTCCATCCCAAATGACAAAAGTTTTGCTCACAGCCTAAAACTGTAAATTCATTGTGACAAAGACCATCTTTCTGTTCTGTTTGTATAGCACCTAATATAATGGGGTCCTGGCCCATGACTAGAGCAACCAGGCACTACAATAATGCAAATGAATTATAATAAAATCACAACTCGCTGAGAGTCCAACATAAAGTGTAGTAGCCTTAAGATCAGATACTGCAGAATTAGAGATAGAAAAGGTTTCTTAGGCCAGTCATTCCATCACCATACCAAATGCAAATTTGTTCTGTATTCATAAGTGTTTTAAAACTAGATTTCTTGTGTCTTGCTCGGGGAACACTGAGATTTTCCATAGGCCTCAATTGGAGTACTGTGTCCAGTTCTGGGCACCACATTTCAAAAAAGATGTGGAGCAATTGGAGACGGTTCAGAGAAGAGCAACAGGATTGATTAAAGGTCTAGAGAACATGACCTATGAAGGAAGACTCAAAGAACTGGGCTTGTTTCGTTTGGAAAGGAGAAGAAAGAGGGGACATGATAGCAGTTTTCAGTTATCTAAAAGGGTATCACAAGAAGGAGGCACAAAAAATTGTTCTCCTTGACGTCTGATGGTAGGACAAGAAGCAATGGGCTTAGATTGCAGCAATAGAGGTTTAAGTTGGACGTTAGGAAAAAATTCCTAACTATCAGGGTGGTTAAATACTGGAATAAGTTGCCTAGGGAGGTTGTGGAATCTCCATCTCTGGAGATATTTAAGAGCTGTTTAAATAGACATTTATCAGGGATGGCCTAGACAGTACCGGGTCCTACCGTAAGGACAGGGGACTGGACTCAATGACCTCTCGAGGTCCCTTCCAGTTCTAGCATTCCATGATTCTATAGGACTGGATTTATGACCACTAGCTCGCCCTACCATGGGCAACAAGCCCCAAACCGCCACATCTTCCTCCACCCTCTGGTGGATGAGTTGAACATTTTATATTCCCTCCCCCCCCCACCCAAAAAACCCCCAAACCAACCATAAATTAAGTTGCTTTTTACTTGCATGCTCCCCCGCTCCCAATGATTTTTCTGTGGGTCAATGGTCCATCATAAAAAGTTCCCCGGCCCCTTGACTAGCAAGTAGCCCAGGGGCACCCTTGGGGGCTAACAAATATATAAGTACCATGAAGTTTCGTGGGAAAAACATCTTCAGATGAGTCGGACGGGCTGCAGCCTGTGGCTCCTGGCCCGGGCACTCGGCGGAGGGGGCCGGGCAAGGGAGACACGGGCACAGCTGGGGGGCTTCCTGAGCCGCTGTGCTGCCGTTATACCTGGCTTGCGCTGGCCCCCACCTGCCGGGGCTGCCAACGGCTCAGGGGCGGGGCCCGGCGGGGGATACTCACCACTGGCTGCCACAGAGGCGCTGCCGGGGAGCGGGGTGCAGGCGCTGCCCCCTCCTCTTCCCCGCCCGGGCCGCGCGGCGGCGCCGCCAGCTCCCCCGCGAGCACAGAGCCCGTTCCCGGCCTGGCCGCCGGCTCGGTCGCGGGCTCGGCCCCTGCCCCGGCCGGCCTGGCGCCACGCCGCCTCCATCCTTCCCGGCAGCAGCAGGAGAGGCGAGACGGTGCTCACCGGCAGTGGCTAAGTCCCGCCTCTTCCGCCCGAGGCCCCGCCTCTTCCGCTGCCAGTGTCCCGAGCTCCGCAGCGAGGTCGGAGCGGCCTTGGCAGGACTGCCCCGACCCTCCTGACTGCAGCCCCCAGAGGGTAGAGGAGAGGCGCTTCCGGGGAGGGGTTGCTAGTGCTTTGTGCGCCCGGCCATGGCCGGGCGGTTTTGTTTGTGCATTTAATAAATAACTGGGTGTGAACTGCAGTTTGCAAAGTGATGTCCCCATGACATTGATAATTATTATCGCTCCTTTTCTGTTGCTCGTTTACTTGCTAGTTTGCACAGTTCAGCCATTCCTAATAGGCTTTTGAGTTAGTGCAAATTAACAGACCCGGCTGTGCCTTTTTATATGACACTTCATAAATTAAACTCCGTAAGGACCTGTCGTAAGTAGGAGCAAGGAACGCTAGAGCTGTGAGTGCACAGCATGTACTATTCATTTGTCGTTGTTCTTAACTTGCTGTCCGTTCTTATGGCCAAGGCTGTGTTTGTCCCGGAGGTCGTGGATGCTGTGACTTCCCGACATCCAGCTGCTACAGCAATCGTGGAATGTAGAGACGGTGCTTATTTGAGGGGTTCAGCTCCTAAACTCCATCTGCTATCTCAACCCACAAGCACCACACCCACTGCTTCCATGGTATGCGGCTCCCAGCCAATAAGAGCAGCATAATCAGGACATGGGGTGGAACATTGGCAGCATGTGCCACTACAAAATTAGAGATATAAAGTCTTAGTTAACCAGTTAAAGCTTATGTTTAACTGGTTAACCAGGATGTGGGTGTGGGGCTGCTCCAGTGTGGCTGGGCCTGCCATGCCACAGCTGCTACTGGGCGAGCCCACCATGGATGGGGACTGCTCAGACAGGGCTGAGCCCACCGCGCTGTGGTTGGGGGCTGCTTGGGCTGGGCATAGCTAAGCCAAGCCTGCAGCCTTGCTAGCAGGGGGCTGCTCCAGTCAGGTTGGGCCCACCATTCTGCACTGTGCCAGAGGCCAGGCTGCAGCAGCCCAAGCCTGCCCTTCCCAGCATTCAGGGGATATGTCTACACTGCAGGCTTCTTGCGCAAGAGTTCTTGCACAAAAGATCTTGCGCAAGAGCACGTCCACACTGCCATGTGCTTTTGTGCAAGAGCGTCCATGGCAGTGTGGACGCTGTCTTGCACAAGAAAGCTCTGATGGCCATTTTAGCCATAGGGGTTTCTTGCGCAAGAAACCCGTTGCCCGTCCACACTGCCTTCTTGCGCAAGAGGGCTTATTCCTCGTGGGGAGAGGAATAACTCTTGCAAAAGAAGCCCTCTGTTCTGACGCTTTACTGTAAATTTATTTGCGCAAGACACGCGTGCAGTGTAGATGCTCCGCAAGTTTTTGCGCAAGAATGGCCATTCTTGCACAAGAAGCCTGCAGTGTAGACGTATTCCCAGTGTTCCTGTAGACCATGTTGCCCTAGCACCCACCAGACTGTCCCCTCCAGCATCCATGTGTCCCCCTAAGCCACACCCCCTTGGCACTTGCTAGATTGCCCCCTACCAGCACCTTCAGGGTCACCCTCTTTTCCATCTGCCCCTCCACAGTTTTAGTCAGGGCTATATAGTAAAAGTCATGGAC
Source organism: Rafetus swinhoei (assembly GCA_019425775.1). Classification (NCBI taxonomy): domain Eukaryota; kingdom Metazoa; phylum Chordata; order Testudines; family Trionychidae; genus Rafetus; species Rafetus swinhoei. The sequence goes on from CM033449.1 coordinate 49,434,790, forward strand.
AGGTCATGGGCCATGAATTTTTGTTTATTGCCCGTGACCTGTCCATGACTTTTACTAAAAGTGACTAAAATGTAGCTTCAACTATGACTAACAAAAGATCATCTTGTAAAGAGACCTGACTGGATTCTGATTTTTAATTTTGAACTATAAGCATAATAGATTTATAATCTTCTAGCAAGTAAATAGTAGATGTCTTTGCTTGGTGTGTGTGTTTGCTTTGCTTGCTGCAGTGCTAATGTGTATTTATTTTTCTAATGCTGAGTTTTTCTTGAAAGATATTATAGTAGAACCTCAGAGTTACGAACACCAAATTTACTTGCTAATTGGTCAACCATCCACCTCATCTTGAACTGGAAGTATTCGAGCAGGCAGCAGCAGAATCTTCCCCCCACCCACTGCCCAAAAGCATAGACAGTGCAATACAATGTAAAATGTAAACTACTTTAAAAAAAGGAAAAGTTTTAAAAAATGATTTGACAAGGTAAGGAAACTGTTTCTGTGCTTGATTCATTTAAATCAAGATGGTTAAAAGCATCTTTTTTTTTTTTTTTTTTTTTTGCATGGTAGAGTTTCAAAGCTGTATCAAGTCAATATTCAGCTGTAAACTTTTGAAAGAACAACCATAATGTTTTTAAGAGTTATGAACATTGCAGAATTATGAGCAACATTGATTCCCAAGGTATTCGTAACTCTGGGGTTACTGTACATATGTACTGTTAATTCTTGCTGAAGCAAAAAATGGATCCTTAACTATAAATTAGGGATGTTACAAATTGTCCAATATGGTGACTGTGTAATTGCTAAAAATCTTATCGGTTACACATGCTGCTGGCTTTGCAGTATAAGACTTAGCACTCTGATGCTCTCTGCTATTTACACCGTAATAGCTTGAACTGTGAGGTTGTACAGACATGCCTAAAGTCTTCATGTAGATAAGGCCTAATTAAAAGAATCAAAACTGCTTACTGGAGTGATTCAGGACATACATGAAAAGGCCAGTTAGCCAGCGTGTGCTTGAAAGAAAGGCCATATTGAACTGTTACGTTTAAAGAAAGATTATAATCTAGTTTAGGAATGTTAGGCTATGTCTACGCTGCAGTGCTATTTCGAGATATCAGAGTATTCCAAAATAGCTATCCTGCATCTTCACAGCAAGCCCGTTATTTCAGGTTCGCTATTCCAACTTCCCTGTAAACCTCATTCTACGAAGAGTAAGGGACGGTTTGGAATAGCCCTTTATTTCAAAATTTGGTGCTGTGTAGACCCCAAGGCTCTGGTGTGCAAAAGGAATATGGGAAGTGTCTTTGTCATTCAGGGACCACATCAGTGAGGGGTTTCTTGATTTTGATTTTCTCACTTGTGTGCAATCCCCAGCTGATTATTCTGTGGGCCAGAGGCTCCCAGAAGTAACGTTTATCTGTTTATGTTATCAATTAAACTCTTGCCCGCTCCTAGGGAGGTGCTTTATTTTAGATGTTTTCCCCTTTAATTTAACATAGATTTGAACATGCTATTTTTAAAAATTATTTTATTTTGAAATTTTTTTAAAAAATCAATCACTATCCATACTCAACAACTTCATTATAAGATTTATCAGAAGATTTTTGCTTCACAAAACAGAAATTGAAGACTGTGTTTGTAACTGATGGAATTTATTTGGAAGACAAATTCTTAGAAGTTGTTGCCATACTGTTGATAATTATTCTGTACACCTTAGACTTAATCTATTAAATACACAAGACTTCCTAACCGTATTTGTAATATTTTAGTGACTTGCGGTTGATTCACTCTTAATGGTTAATTTCTAAATATTAGAATTCTGAAACAATACATTCCAGTTTTGCAGTGGCCTTTGAAATCCAAACTCACTTTTGAATATAGTAGGATTTGTATCTATAATGGACCAAACTGGAACCCAAATTACTAAGTCCTGATGCTGTAAATACTGAAGTTTGTACAGAACTTGTCTCCTCTAAGAAGTCCCATTGACTTCAGCAGAACTACTCACAGAAGTAATGTTATGCATACACTTAAATATTTGCAGGATTGAGGGATTTGGGTCATACAAAAATGCAGCATGATTTACAAGAGCTATATTGTCTTCAACATGAAACTTAAAACATCCTTAAATTTGGAAGAATTTTAATATAATTGGAGTATACACACATAACCCCTACATTTTTATTTCAAAGTACTTTGTCAAAAGAAAACTTTAAACATAGTTTTCTTTTAACAAATACATGCTTGTTAAAGTTAAAAACATTCAGTATTTTATATTATAAAATTTCTCTCTCTCTGAAGTACACCAGAATATGGTTTGGTGTTTCTATTAGAAATGCAGGATTTTGTTCCGCATTCCATGATTTTTGCTTCAGGAAGTCATGTCAAGAAAATGTGTTCATGTAACCATAGTGGCATCTAGTGGCCATTACTGATGTCACAGCCAGATGGACCAATAAAGCAAGCCAAAAATTGTGGTTTTGACAGTAGATTTGAACTTGTAGTCACTAAAATACAGCAACAGTATAATCATGAAATCTGTCAGGTGCTTCATATTATTACCACTGGACCACAAGCTGCATTGCTGCATGTAACATCACCTCTCTGTTTCAAATGCAGCAGCACCAAGTCCATGGATATGTGCATAGATAGGTGAGGCCACATCTGGAGTATTGTGTCCAATTTTGGGCCCCCAACCTCAGAAAGGATGTGGACACATTGGAGAGGGTCCAGCAGAGAGCAATAAAAATGATTAGGGGGCTGGAGCACATGACCTAGGAGGAGAGGCTGAGGGATTTGTGCTTGTTTTGTCTACAGAAAAGAAGAGTGAGGGGGGATTTCCTAGCAGCCTTCAACTACCTGAAGGGAGATTCCAAAGAGGATGAAGAGAGGCTCTTCAAAGTAGTGATGGATGGCAGAACGAGGAGCAATGGTCTCAAGCTGCAGTCGGGGAGATCTAAGTTGGATATTAGAAAAAACTATTTTACTAGGAGGAGAATGAGTTCTCTAGGGAGGTGGTGGAATCTCCATTCCTAGAGGTTTTTAAGTCCCAGCATGACAAATCCCTGGCTGGGATGATTTAGTTGGGGTTGGTCCTGCTTTGGGCAGGGGGCTGGACTCAATGACCTCCTGAGGTCTCTTCCAATCCTATGATTCTATGATACTCTTTTTGAAATACTGAGGTTACTTAGTAATAGAGATGTAGCCGACCATGTTAGTCTGATCTTGCTGAAACAAAAGAAAGGACTATGCAGCACTTTAAAGACTAACAAGATGGTTTATTAGGTGATGAGCTTTCGTGGGCCAGACCCACTTCCTCAGATCAAATTCTGGAAGAGAATTGGCATGACTATATATACCAAAGGAACACAATGAAAAAAAGTGAACACATTATAAAACTGACAACAATTTTATAATGTATTCACTTTTTTTCATTGTATTCCTTTGGTATATAGTCATGCCAATTCTCTTCCAGAATTTGATCTGAGGAAGTGGGTCTGGCCCACGAAAGCTCATCACCTAATAAACCATCTTGTTAGTCTTTAAAGTGCTGTATAGTCCTTTCTTTTGTTCAAGGTTACTTAGACTCTTATAGTAAGCCATTGAGGGAGGAATAATCTGTTTCTTAAATGCATATAAAGTGTCTAGCATAGGATTTGTAAGTGCTGCAGCAATATAAATAATGAATTATATAATACTCTTTAACTATAGTGTTTGGCTTAGCAACCTTAAAAAAACCCGTTCAAGTTAGGAAATGCCAAAAATAAGGTTGGTGAGCTAATATCTCTTATTGGATCAACTTCTGTTGGTGGAAGAGACAAACTTTCAACATTCCCAGAGCAGTTTTTCATGTCTGCAAAAGGTAACCAGAGTGTCTCAGGTAAGTACATGTTGCGGCGGCATGTTAAACATAAAGGGTTAAAGACATTGGAAGAAAGCACTTAAAATGAAGTGAACAATTAACCCCTCCATAAAGATAGGGCCAAACAAGGGTTAGTGTGTTACAATTATTGTAATAAGCCATAAAACCACAATATCTTTGTTGAGACTATAATTTTTTTAGTGATCAGCAGTTATGAATTTAAGTTCCCACATTGTGTTTTGAAGGAGTTGTATAGGTTTCCTTTGAGGATGAGGACTAATAGGCCAGAGATGAGGTGATCACTTTGTGAAATGTGTTTGCTCATTGGTGATATGTTATTTTTATCTTATATAATTTTTCTATGAGAGTTCATTTGAGAATGGGGATTGTCTACCTTCACCCACATGTCTGTTGTAGCATTTGATGCACTGGATGAAGACCACCACGCATTGTGATAGGCACATGTAGACGCCATAGACGTTGAAAGGTGTGTTGAGAGGTATTAGTCATTGTAGTTGTGGAAATACATCTTCAGGTTAAAGATTTATTGTACTGTCGGGGTATGGTGCCACTTTGAATGTGTCCTGGTCTGTGGGGAGCTTGATTCTGACTATGAGGCCATATTGCATTTACAGTAGAACCTCAGAGTAACAAATTACAGAATTACAAATTGACAAGACAACCACATACCTCCTTTGGGTCTGGAAGTACACATCAAGGAGCAGCAGAGACAAAGAAGGCAAATACAGTACAGCATTGGTTTAAACATAACCTAATTTTTTTTAAAGGAAATTAGCATTTTTCTTCTGTTTAGAAAAGCTTCAACGCTGTATTATGTCTGTTTTCACTTGAAAACTTTTGAAATAACCATAGTAAAGTTTTATTTAAAATTACAAACATTTCAGAGTTACAAACAACTGCCAGTCCTGATTTTTTTTGTAACTTTGAGGTTCATCTGTATGTCTATACAGATTACAAATAACTAATAAAAATGTTACCAAATGTTCCCTTATTTATATAGTTTGATGAGAATAGAATTATAAAAAATTATAATACACAGCAGTAAAACTTTGCATGTAGATTAAATGCACTTCAATTTTACATAAAGGATAATATAAATGAACCATTAGGAAATATTTATATTGTTTTAGAACTTAACCTATACTAATTATTTTCCAAAATACAAAGGAAATACAAATACATAGTCCTTGTCCTGAAGGGCATAAAATTGTAAAAGACAAAATGATGGGTTTATATTGCAACATTTAGATATCAAGACACTAAATTTGTATATGCACTTCATAAATATAATTGCAAGCCCAGGACTGAATAGCATTTCCTAGCACAGAAACAATATTTAAGCTCTTTTTCTATACCTGATTCTTCATCTTATTTTTTTCTTGCATTTACTGTATACATATAGGGTATGTCTAGACTACATCGCTCCGTCGACAGAGCCATGTAGATGAGTTTACTAGACATAGGAAAATGAAGCGTCGATTTAAATAATCGCCGCTTCATTTACATCAAAATGGCCACTGCGCTGTGCTAATCAGCTGTTTGGCGGCACAGCGCGGTAGTCTGGACGCTCCGTGGTCGACAACAGAAGCCTTTGTCAACCGCTCCATTATGCCTCGTGGAATGAGGTTTACTGGAGCGGTCAACAAAAGCTTCCGTTGTCGGCCGTGGAGTGTCCAGACTACGCGCTGTGCCGCCAAACAGCTGATCGGCACAGCGCGGCAGCCATTTTGATGTAAATGAAGCGGCGATTATTTAAATCGCCGCTTCATTTTCCTATGTCTAGTAAACTCATCTACATGGCTCCGTTGACGGACTAATCCAGCGGAGCCATGTAGTCTAGACATACCCATATTGTCTAATAGGAAATAAGTGACGTTTCATGACTGTGTTGTAGCTTATAATAAAAGATTAGTGTTTCCAGGTGTCTGGTTTTGAACCAGACAGTCCAGTATTTTAGCTTTCTGTTCGGGAAACAAATTGAGAAAATATAAAAGTCTGGTATTTTCTAAATAAGATGTAATGTAGATTGTGATGTAATGTCAAGTATGTCCGGTATTTTTGCTGAAACCATCTGGCAACCCTATAAAGGATCAGATCCCCAAGGAAAATAATTGAGGTCACTCAGTATCTTGTAGGATTTATCCTTAACTGCTAGTGGCAGTCCCTAGGATTTTATTCCAGTGGTTACACTCCAGATTTATTTATCTGTTTCTTCTAAATCTGAGAATTCAAAGTGCGTAGTTGATTTCAGTATTTTCTCAACTTGTGTCAGTCGTTTTTTCAGTTTCTGCTGTGAGGCATCATACTCAGCCAAAAGCCTAGCAAACTTTGTTTGCAAGTTGTCCACCGTTCCTTCCATTTGAATGACCTTTTCTTCGATGTCTTTAGAATCACTTCTTGCATTTGCAACATTTATATCCAGTAACCCATCCTTCAGCAAGATTTGTTTACCTTTCTCTTCCAGCATGGCCTTTGCATCTGGATACTCTGTTAAAGCCTCCATGAGGTCATCTTTAGATAGACAAAACAAATCTGAGTATCCAATGCTTCTGATGTTGGCTGTTCTTCGATTGCCAGCTTTGCTGCCTTTGATATTAAGTATGCTAATTTCCCCAAAGTAGCTGCCATCACTCAGGATCACAAATTGTGTAATTCCATCATCAGCTACTACAGCAAGTTTGCCTTCTTTGATTATGTACATCTCTCTTCCAATATCCCCCTTTCGACAAATGTAATCTCCAGGACTGTAAACTTGAGGCTGCAGTTTCAAGACTAGTTCAACTAACAGGCCAGCTTCACAATCTGCAAAAATCCGAACTTTCTTTAATGTGTCCAGATGAACACTGATTGCAATTTCTGCTCTTAATTTATCTGGTAGGTATTTTAAAACTTCCCTTTCATCCACAGCCTTTTTATTTGTCCACAAATAGTCAAACCACTTGATAACTCTTTTTTCTATTTCTTTACTCACATTTCGAAAGTGCATATACTGCTTGATAGCATCAATCCTTCCTTGAAACTCTGCTCTAGCAGCATTCATATTGGAGATCATGGAACCAATGTTACCAACAATAGTAGCAAAGATCAGAACCCCAACCAAGAAGTCAACAACCACAAAGAAGTACTCAGAATCCTTTACCGGAGGAGGTGTTTCCCCAATAGTGGTCAAGGTCAACGTTGACCAGTAGAGGCTAAATACATATTTTCTAGCCAGACGGCCAAATTCAGGATCAGAGATGTTTGGATAGACCCATGTGTCTGTCCCAAATCCAATGGCTTTGGAGATTGAATAGTACATACATGCATTCCAGTGAATAATAATCACAATGTACATAACAAGAGTAGAGATCCTGAAGATATTTGGATAGTTTGTCCTTGTTTCCGTACGCTGGAAGAACTCAAACATACGAGATACTTTAAGTACTCTGTTTATTCTTAGTTCTGGATAGTTTAGCCCTAATTTAAAGTAAAGTAGATCAGTTGGTATGACTGACAGTAGATCTAGTTTAAATTGTAAAGTTCCTGTATATTTTTGTTTAAGTTTAAGTTCTTCTTTCACCAACAAACCTTGTTCCAGGTAACCTAAAATAAAATATAAAATCTTTCAAATTATTTTACTTTATTATTTGACTTGGACTTTTCTATTCCTTTATCATCTGCTGCATCCTGTTATATGTAAATGTCAACTTAATCTTTAAAATTATTTTGGTTGTAGAGTTTCTGACAGTACATAATTTTCCATCTTTTTTGTCATGATGCATAGTTTAAACAGCTATATATGTTAACTGGAATTTGATTTTTGCAGATAATCAGTTGATTTTTTTGCAGATAAGCAGTTGCGGCCAAATTTTGGTCCCAGATGACTTGATTAAGCAGAGACATCAGTACTTTCTGGCCTGGCTAGGCTCTGTGGAGTCTTATAGAAATCTTGAAGGGAGAAACCATCTCCCATCGTAGAAGTACCGCACTTACCGCCTCCCATGTCCACCCCTGTCTTCTGTGGTTTCTGCTGGCTTAGCACATAGGCCAAGGATGAGCAATAATGTTGATGGGGGGCCCACTTCAAGATTTTGGAAAGTGGTTAAGGGCCACATTTTTCTATGAAGGGGGTGCAGGATCTGGGATGGAGCATGGGTGCAGAAGAGAGCTGGGGTACAGGAGAAGGTGTGGGGTCTGAGAGGGAGTTTGGGAGAAGGAGGGGTTGTGATCTGGGGCAGAGGCTTGGGGTGCTGGGTCTGGGAGGGGGTATGGGTACAGGACAGGATTCTGGCCTGGGGGGGGAGGGCTGCAGGGTCTGGGAGGGACTTACGATCTTGGGTAGGAAAGGTGGGGAGAGCAGAGGGTTTGGATAGTGACCTGGGGCAGGGAGTTGAGGGGCAGGAGGGGCTGGGGTCCCGGGGCAGGCTATAGTTAGGAGTTGCTTACCTAGGTGGCTCCCAGCTAGCAGCCCTGCAGGACCCTGAGGCAAGCTCCCTGCCTGCTACAGCCCCAGGTTGCTCAAAATGGCTGCTCATCACTCTTGAGAGCCATGCTACTGATTTAGGTATTTAAATGTGAAGTTAGGAACCTAATTTTAGTAACAAATCTTTGAAAATATTGATCCTAACTCTTACAGAGCGCAAGTGGATTCTATGCTTTGTCCTGTTCTAGACAGTTCTCAAGTTCAGCCAGCAAAGACTGCATTTGGCTTACATGGTGGCAAGAGGTTTATATATTCCTTATTAATGAATAAGTGTGGCATGTCCTGATTTGCAGCTCATAGGCTAGGATAAAGTGGGTATAATTTTATGTTTCCTCTACTAATATGATCATTTGCACACCAGAGATTCCCCACAAACAAGGGCAAAGGATGCCTTCTTTCTTAGGGGTTTCTTCTCTTCTTTTAGAAAATATTTACAATTGCATTATAAAGTTATTTTTAAATCTTTAACAAAGACAAAAAACTAAAACTTCTAGCTTTAGTTTGATTAAGTAGTACAGTTTGAGTATAGTTTCCTTTGACTGGGCTTTTTAGGAGTTTTATCAGTGGATGATACAAATTAGCACATCCCTGCCACAAGTATAATGCTGTTTTCTACATAGTAATTTTACTTACACTTTACATTTCCTACCAAACCCATTTTGTGCCTACTCAGAAGGACACTGCTCTCTTTTGTTCAGACAAATTCTCACTGAATTTCAATGGCAGTTATGCCTAAAAAGGGAAGGTTGGATTAGTCCCTGCTTTATGGAACATTTAAATTAGGACATCTAGATTACAGATAAACTCATGTCTGATATATAAAGCATGATGAAGTGTATTGCCAAATATAAGCAAATGTGTGCATTTGTGAAATATTTGAAGTGTGACTCCAAAACTGTAGAAATTATGTTTCCAGTGGAAGAACTTCAGTTTTAGACTCCTTTCTGCTAAAAATCAGGATGACCTTGTATCTCAAGAGATATTTCAGTGTTAAGTCCTTCCCTCAATAAAGGAGGCCAGAACACTACCAGAAAGATACTTTACATCATCATTTCATAGAAATAAAGTGTAACTGGAACGTCAATCCTAGAGAGAGACAATTCATTATTTCTTTTGGCCCCTAAGTCATATTCTGATGGGCATTTTAAAGTGCCTACCAAAGATAAAAGGAAGATAATTAAACAGTTGGTACATTTACCTGTTCTTATCCGTACAAACATGTCAGCAATATAGATTATATCTGATATGTAATCAAAAAAGAACCACATTCCTAAATACTCATTCTGAAGTTCATCAAAACAGGCTCTGGGTAGGAAAAGAAAAAAAATACACAATTGAAATAGTCCCATTAGACCAGTAATTACAGTAAAATTGCCATATATTCAGGGGCCCTACAGATTTTTGTACATGATCTCTAAAAGACCTCGGTCATGCTTGTTAAAAAACAAAAGTATTTACAAAGTGTATTTTAAAGCTTTGTGGAAAAAATTGGTTTTGGATCTGATTTCAGAACAACGTTGACGTTGGTAGCTATGCCTATGGTTAAAATTGCCTATCACTTACATTTTATGTTTAGGGAATTCATAGTCCATTCTGGCTAATTTCAGTCATAGAATTTTAATATTGTAAATTGCATTATTTCAGTTATTTCAATCTGAAATTTCTTGGTATTCTAATTTTAGGTGTCCTGACCCAAAAAGGATTGGGGGGAGGGGGGTGTATATTGCAAAGTTATTGTAAGAAGGGTTGCAGTACTGCTATCCTTACTTCTGCAGTGACTTCAGAGCTGGGTAGCTAGAGATCAGCCACTGCTGCCTGGGAATCCAGCTCTAAAGACAAAGCCTCTGCCAGCAGCAGCGCAGAAGTAAGGATGGCATAGTATACCTGCAGAAATGGGCCCTCAGTTAGCTGCTGCCACTCTTTGTCTGCTCAGCTCTGAAGGCAGCAGCACAGAAGTATGGGTGGCATAGTATAGTATTGCCACCTTTACTTTGGCACTACTGCTGGCATGGCACTGCCTTTGAGCTAAGCATCTGGCCAGCAGCTGCCAGTTTCAAGCCTATGAACTCTGAAGATAGCACAGGAGTAAGGGTGGCAAAACTGCAACTCCACGTAACAGGGCACATCAGCCCCATATTGGTACTGAGGGGATTAATCCCACTCTTTGGTCTGAGAAGACCATGCCCCCAAGACTGGGCATGCTCCAACTGGGGAACACATATAAAAGGCAGTAACTCAGCTTAGAGTGGACGGTCAGTGCAGAAGGACCTGTGACAGAAATTCCTGCTGAAGAACCCCTGATACCTTGGTTGGAAAGCCCTGTTGGCTCACAGGGCCTAGCACCCAGAGAAGCCTTGGGGGCCCACTTTGTGGAGGAGTCCCATGACTACAGGAGACCGCAGACAACAGCCCCCAGGACAGAGGGTAGGAAATGACCCAGAGAAGGTGAGCAAGTGGTACCTCCCACCCGACTGAGTCAGCGTGTTGCAGTTGGATTCGCTGCTGACGTGGCGGTGGGCCACCCTCTCTGCAATTAAGGCCAAAGGATGGGATTCAAGGGGAAGAAAGGAAACTACTTTTACTGACTCTAGCCATTGGGACACACTGCCCTGCAAACAAGGGCATGGTTACTGACTCTGGCCACTATAACTAACTTTGGGAGTAACTTTGGCCATTATGTCTCACTGCCCTGAGGGAAAAGGCTGCTGTAACTGACTTTGGCCATTAGGCCACGTGGACCTAGAAATTGATTTAGGCCAATAGGCTGTAGCCTCCCTGACGTGAGAGTGGGACCACGGGGAGCATAAATATCCTCTCTGCACTCTACGTGGGGGTAGGACTCATCAGTTCAGTGACAACCCCTCCTAAAATAACCTTACTACCCACCACTCCCCTGCAACATACTTTTGGGTCAGGACCCCCAATTTGAGAAATGCTGGTCTCCCAGTCAGATCAGTATAGTATAGAGAAAAGAACACCAAAGATCAGCTTTTCACAGGGTGGGAGACCAAATTTCATAATTCGTGACATGTTTTTCAAAGCCATGAATTTGGTATGTCCCTGTTTATATTGATTATAACTTTGCCAAACCTCCTTTAATGTATATGTATTTAATTACCAGGGAGCATAAGACTGATAAGAGTATTGAAGCATCAGATAGAAAAAATAATGAAATTAAGTTAATGCAAATCCTTTACTGAACTGGACAAAAGACATTCTGGAAAGAACTTCAGAGATTGTAAATAAATGTGTGTGATCTCCGCTTCTGAAGATAAGAGTCTGTAGACAGTATTTAATACCAGATTGAAAAGATAAACACAGTAAAAGCATTGAGTCAATACATTATCTGCATCCATTCTATATGATAAACAAAAAGCTTTCCTTGTGGGAACAAGATATGAGGATTTCATTACTTTAATGGGGAAAAAGAGAAGTTAAAAACAAATGCACACTGTTATACATCACCTAGCAATGATCATGGTCCAGTTGTACATGACAGGTATGGCGATGCAAAACAGCCAGTAGTAATACAAGTTTCCTGATGGATCAATAACAAAAAGATCTTTCTTCTCCCTGAGCAATAAGCCCAACAGAAAGGGAATATTAATGGGAAACTTATAAAAATGAAACTTATAAAATGGATTTTAGGAACTACAAAAAATGTTCTATGTTTACTAACATATGCTGATCATTTAGTTTAGTAAGCAGTTCATTAGTGCAAGAACACCCTTAAATGAAAATTAGACTCCTTGTTTGAATGCATGGAGGACAAGAAACTAGATGGTGAATATGATTGGGATTTTAGAATCTAGGACACCCCACCAAGAGAAATTAAATTGGCAGGCCTCAACACAAAGTCACAGTGACAAATGTAGTTTCAACTTTTTTCAAAATAATCTCTTTCCCACTAAGTTAATTTTCTTCTTTGTAGGTTAGATGACTCAAAGCATCCATGCTTCATCTTTTCGGAAGATAAATGGTTATGTGCCCATTACTATTTAAATACGTTGAATAGATCATGCCTTCAGTATTAGGGGAGTCCAACACTGATTGTGAAACAGTGCAAAGGATGGCAAATGAAACTAAGGAACTTAGAGCATTCCATTGCTTTCTGTTCCTCTTGCCTTTTCCCCTAACCCACAATCTGTTTATTTACATTGTAGGTGCTAACGCATCTCTGGATCTTAGTTTGGGTGGCTGAGGCTTCTTTATTATGGCTACAGTCTATCCTTAGCAGTGGGTTCTCACAAGGGTGGTGATCAAGTTTTATACAAAGTTCTGAATAGTTCCATCTTATAACCTTCTTGCTCAATATTTGTATGGCATTATTGAGAGGGTCAATAAAGAGACGAGGACTGTATCATTTCTAATAGGTTATTGACATGCAGCTTCATCACCATTTATTGTGCCCCAAGTAAAATATTTAGTGAGCTTAGTATGTCTATGAATTTGGAGCATGAAATTGTATCAAATGCTTTACTGAAATCCAGGTATATTAGATCTATTGCGTGTTATATATTCACTGTTGAGTGTAATAATAGTGAAATTATCAAGATTCTGAAAATACAGTATTGGGATATTTAGATTTTTAAACTAAAACAGGTTACCAAAATCTATGTACCATATATTCAGATTCTGAAATTACATCCTGCTGTTAAGTGGACAGCAACATTAGTAACATTCTGTCTTGTCTTTCAGAAGAAGTGATAATGAAAATGGCTTGACTGAAGAAGATGGAAAAATTTAAGTACATAAAAGGCTTGTCTATACACAAGGGGTTCTGTACATGGAGTTTTGCTGATTAACTTCATGTGTAGATATTAGGGTTGTGAATGTGTACCCAGTACATAGTTAACCAATGATACTGCGCTCATGGGTTAACCTTCACGGTAGCAGGTATGCATGGGGAGCTGGCTTAAAAGCAGCAGCACGGTGGGAGGGTGCAGAGGCAGCAGAGGTGGGAGAGTGCAGAGGCAGCAGCATGGGGGAGGAGGAGGGTATAGTCGGGAACTGGTGTGAGCAGGAAGCCAGCTTAAAAGGAGACTTCCCCCAGAGTCTCCTCACCCTCCCCCCCCCCGCCACATGTAAACATGTAACCACTGAAATTTTTCAGCCGTTACACATTTACCTAAATAAATGCATTTTAACATCCGTAATGGACATTTTAATTCCAGAATAAGAATTCCTTGTGTCTGTTTAGCTTAAGCCCTAAAAAGGAACAAGACACAACTTGGACACTTCTGCTCTAGAGTAAAGTTATGTCTACACTGGGACTTATATCAGTCAGGAACATGAGTGAAGCTTCCCTTTGGGGAGCTAGCACCCTGCCCCACATTTTCCAGCTGAGGCCACACCCCTGCTCACTTCTGTCAGCCTCCTCGTGGGCCTGGCTGGCATGGAAATGGGGTCTGAAAGCTCCAATAGATGGGGCAGAGGCTGAGAGCTCAGTTGGAGTCATAGAAGTGGGCTGAGAGCCTGGAGCTCCTCCTTTATGCCAGGAACCACAACCGTGGAGCACCTCTTTCTCTGCAGTCCTGTCTCTGTTCCACCCACTACCTCTGTTCCATAGCACCCCACTCTGCCTCTTCCCCCTAAGGCCCTGCCACTCACTCCTTTGCACACATGTCCTGCTGCAGCCCCCAAACTAGAAAAGTTTTGTGGCCACAGCAGATAGTGAGAGCTCCAGCAGTCCTGGGGCTGTGGTGGGAGGAGATTTTTTTCAGGACCCCTAAATTAGTAGGGCCCCTGGGCATGGGCCTCTTTGGCCCATGTGGTTATCTGCCACTGCCCCACCCCCCGCATGGCAGCACAAGGCTTGGGGAGCCTGTCCTAGCCTCCATTACTTTCTGCCCATGGTCAGGAGTGTGGAAAAAAAACAACCCTTTGAGTAACATACATTTCACGGACAGAAGCACCAATGTGGGCAGCTCTACAATGTCAGAGGACGTTCTCTCACCAACATAGCTACCAACACTTTTTGGGGGTGGTTTAATTATGTTGACAGGAGAGCTCTCTCCCGTCAGCATAGAGCAAGTTACACAGGAAATCTTATAGCAAAAAAGCCACCTCCCTAATCAACAAAAGTTTTACCAACAAAAAGTGCCAGTGTTGAGAGTGCTTTGTCAGTGGGAGATGCTCTTCCAATGGCAAAGCTTCCGCCACTCATTGGAGGGGTTTTGTTGTTGTTGTTAGGGGAGCACTCTGCTGCTTTAAGGAGCGACTGCACTGCATATTTCACAACAACACAGCTGTACTAGCACAGTTGTGCACTATAAGGCATGCAGTGTAGACAGAGCATAAGTGTTCCTGTTTAGGATTTAAGCTTAATAAAGAAAAGGCATTTTATTGTGGAATAAGAGTGTCCATACATGGAATTAATTAGGAACAACTTCATGAACAAACAAGACCTAACAGTGATCAGCACTTATCACTTATTTAGGGCTAACATATATAACATGCTTGCAATATACCTATGAATATATGCAGTTGTACAGGCAAAGCATTCTTACTAAAACATAAAACTACTCTGAAACCAAATGAAGAACACTTACTCTTCTTTCTTAACTTTCTTCTTATGCTTATCTTTATTTCTATGTTTTTCCTTCTTTTCCTTGTTCTTTTGCATTTCTGTGTCCTTTTTCTTGTCCTTTTTACCTTCAGACTTGCTAAAAAATGGATTCAAATGTTAGTTTTACAGATAAACTAAAATGATAGTTTTCAAATAAATTATCTTCTGCAATGTAATATTATTGTCTTACCTCTTCTTTTCTTTTTCCTTTTTCTCCTCCCTAAACAAGAAGCAATATTTCTGTGATAGGCTTTTGGGATGCATGTAACTATTATTTCCACTATTTTTCCTATTAAAATCTGTTGAGTTCTATAAATCTACCTTTATATTTAATTATTTTGACCTTTGATTAAAACCTTTTATATAGTTTTCAACTATTTCCATTTTTGTATGATTAAATGGGACATTAATAACTTTTGTGTTATAAAAACATTGGCTGTGCATACAGTTCAGACGTTCATGTAATTTCTTATTCAATTACTTGTATGATACAATAATTTGCAAAGAAAGGACTAAGTGTATTGCATTTGTTGCTACTTTTTACACTACAAATAACTTTATACAAAAACTGTAGAGTACTTACTCATCTTTATTACTGTTGTTGTTAACATTGTACTGTGCAAAGGCACTAGGTTGGCACTGTTCCCTAAGAAACAGTAAAATAAAATAGTTATGTCTGCTGAATGATACTAAATAAGCTAGTAGGTGTAAAATAGTCCTTTAATGTAAGGTTTACCACTGCATAAGTTAGTTAAGATTACCTAATTCGTTTTATAAGTGTAGAATGAAAATATTCACCAGTAAATATATAGATGAAGAAAACCCTTGAAATGTTGTTTATGTCTCTGTTTTGCATTCCCGGAGTTTCAATACTTTTGAAAAGAAAAGAGGTGAAATCTTGGTACCATTCACACAATGAGGAATTTTGCCATTGGCTTCACTGGAGTCAGGATTTTACCAATGATGTTTACCCCATTAAATGCCTGTGTGAGGCTGGCAGACCTTGGTCATCTGCAGGCAGAATCAAACCTGGGACCTCTGGTGTTTAGGACATGAGCCTCTATCATATGAGCTAAAAGTCAGCTAGCTGGTAGCTAAGGATGTAGAATAGACTCATTATTCTCTTTGTAAGTGGTGTCAGTGCCACTATATGAGACAATACACCACACCAGAAGGACTGTGGGTTCCACCTGACCACCATGGATCTGGTTTTTAAACTGCAGGTGTCTTAGTAGCTTCTAGGGTATTCCATATTTAGGCATTCAAACGGACCATAGAGTGTAGTTGTTTGCACAATTAACTGATAAGCCTGGGCTTATCGGTTAGTTTTAATGACTACAGGCACCACCACCCCCTCCTTGCTGCTTTTGTATCAGAGGCAGCAATGGGGGGAGGCGGGAGCCGGTGCCCATGAGGAACCAGCTTTTAAGCTGGCTCTCCACATATGCCGGCTCCTGTGGAGCTGCCTGCCTCCCCCACCTGCTACCTCTCTATAAGACAGGAGATGATATGTTCAGGGGGACAGCTTTTAAACTGGCTCTCTGTGCATGCCAGCTCCACGGAGCTGCCTCTCCCCCACTTGCTGTCTCCCACAGAGGCAGCAGCGAGGGGGGGCAGGCGGGAGCCAGTGCTCAGGGGGAGCCAGCTTAAAAACTAGCTCCTCCTGAGCCTGCCCCCTATGCTGCTGCCTCTGCTAGAGAGGCAGCAGCACAGAGGATGTGAGGAGGGGAGAGCAAGTGGGAGATGGTACACACACGGAGTGGGCTTTTAAACTGTCTCTCCGTGCATGATGCTTTCACTGAGCCATCTGTCCCCCGCCACCTCCCACTGAGATAGCAGTACAGGGGGGCAAGAGGGAGCCAGTGCTCTTGGGAGACAGCTTAAAAATCTGCCCCCTATGAGCACCAGCTCCCACAGAGCCACCTGTCTGTCTTCCTTCCCCTCCCCCATGCTGCAGCCTCTGATAGAGAGGGAGCAGTGCAGGGGGTGGGGGCCAGGCGGGAGTTGGTACATGTGGGAAGCAGCTTTCAAGACGGCTCCCCGCGTGTATCAGCTCTAGGGATGTAAAGGCCTAGTCAACTGGTCAACTATGCAAATGCTTATCAGATAGTGGACAGGATAGTAGACTAATCACTTCCTTCCCCCCTGCTGCCTCTCTTAGAAAGAGGCAGCAAGGGCGGGGGGAGCAAAGGGAGTACTTCAAAGCAGCAGCACCGCATGGAGCCTGGGGCCAGACCCTGGCTTCCATGCAGCACTGCCACTTTGAAACGCCGCGTGCAGCCCTGTACCAGCTGGGGTGTCCCCAGCCTGCATGCAGCATTTCAAAGTGGCAGCACCACGTGGAGCCCAGGATCAGTTGGAGACTGCCCGCTCCCCTGATCCCGGGCTTCCTGTGGCCTTTTAAAGCAGCGTGGAGCCCGGTGTCTGGCCCCAGGCTTCAAGTGGCTCTGCTGCTTTGAAGTACCCACTCCTAGGGCTGTTGCTGTACTTCAAAGGTGGAGGCACCCTATCAACTAATCAAATAGTGGATGCAAAAATGCATTGACTATTTGATTAGTCAATTAGTCGATATTTAACATCCTTAATCAGCTCCCACGGAGCCACCTGTCCCCCATGCTGCTGCCTTTTTATCAGAGGGAGCAGAGGGAAGCAGGCAGGAGCTGGCTTAAAAGCTGGCTCTCTGCAAGCACTGGCTCCTGCCTGCCCCACTGCATGTAAACATGTAACCAGTAAATTTCCAATGATTACAAGTTTATACAATTACACGTTAGTTAACAACCCTACTGGACCATTTTTTAATGACTGAGCAAACTGAATGCACATATAGGGAATCTGGTTGTATTATCAAGGTCCCTGTGTTTTAAAATTAGGCCCTATCCATTAATGTTGTACCTAATCAAAAAAGATGTTATTAAAATTAGATACAATAAAATTGTTTTGTTGCATAAAGTGAGATTCCAAAATAAGCAGATAAAAATCCACCTACGTAGGATCATATGGACAAAATCAAAGATTTGATATGTTCCCCACACAAGGAGCACAAGACTCACATGATTTCTTCTGCTGTCTCATCACAGTGATTATGATTATTACAATTATTGCTCCATCTTGGTTGTGGACCTTGAATTTTTTCCAAGAAAGAATCTGGGATTTTGCAGCCTTCATTGGAAATCCTCTTGTCCCACTTTTTTAAGGTATTCAGAAAGTGGGGTATTCTAAAAGTAGATATAAATACTAGTTAAAGACTTTCTTAAAATAAGTGTAATTTCTTTGTGGGGAAAAATAAACCTATATATTGAACCCAAATGTCACAGTAATTACTGTAATCAACTACCAGGAACAAATTTGGCACCATGCCATAGAATTAATCTAACTAATGATTACTGCTGAGAGATTCTCAGTTGCTTAGATTTGAGGGCATTCCTTCCAAAATATCTATAGGTTGGACCTTCCTGGTCCAGCACCCTTGGAACCTGATCGGTTCCAAACTAGAGGATTTGCAGGATCAGGGGAGGTCCCTCCCCTCGTGGCCTGTGCTGATCCACTGCCCCCGGGCTAGGGCTCGAGCCCAGCCCCACTGCTGCCAGACTCCAGCACCAGCCCCCTTCTGCCTGCCTGGCCAGGGCTCCACAGCTGGAGCTCTCTAGCTACCAGCCCAGCTGCTGCTGGGGCCAGAGCTCCCTGGTCACCACCAGAGCTCCATGGCCAGCGCTGGAGCTCCCTGGCCACTGCTGGTGCACCATGGCCGGAATTCTGCAGCTGGGGCCAAGCTCCCTGTCTGGGACCAGGGACAGAGCTCCCTAGCTGCCTACAGGGCCAGAGCTCCATGGCCACTGCTGGCCCTGTTACTGCCCAGCTGCTGGAGCCAGCACGCTCTGCCGTGCCACCTGCCCTCACCCCTGACATGGGGCTCCCAGCTGAGTCACTGGTCCCCACTGTTGTGCTGCTACCAGACCTCCCTGTTCCTGGGCTCTGTAGTCCTGCTGGACCATGGATGTTGCCAGACCAGAAAGTCCTGGTTTAGGGAGATACAACCTGTACTATATGTTTTAGAGAGTTTGTTTAAATATGAGAGAGTTTACCAAAATATCTCCCTAAACTTGTGTAAATAACTGGATACATAGATAAGTAAACACCTAAATATGTAGACATACTGTGCTAAATGTGGATCCCTGGGATGAAACTCACCTCTGTAGAATTCTTTTCACTGCCTGTGAGTTGTTTGTGGAACCACTACAGCTTCCCCCATGCTCCTGTGTTTGTAATATGGATAAACCATCATACTCTACAGCCAAGGACCTATAATTAAACAGTATGTACAGTGAAGAAATTATCTACTGTACTACAGCAACAATTCATAAATAGTGGTCCCCAGGAATGATTTACTCGTGTTTTATCTCTAAACATTAAAGTTGCATTAACATTATTTTTTGGTATGGTCTTTTATTATTTGTAAAGCACTGAGAGTGTGCTAGGTACTGTACTAAATACAGAAGAACTTTCAGTAATTGTTCCCATATACTGTACTCACTAATCCTGCAGAAAATACAAATCTAAGGTTCCAACCTTGCAAATTCAGTGGGACTACCCACATGTGTAAAGATAAGAGCATGCAAAATCTTTGCAGGTTTGGGATTAAGTTGTGGAGTTACATCAAGAAGAAAATGTACCCCTATATTAGTGTGCATTGCTTGATCATAGGATGTTCTCATGGAATTCATGGTGCATTCTTTAGTGAACTAGATAGTCTATTTAATAGCAGAAGGAATAATATTTGTACAAAATGAAGATAATATGTCTATTGAGTGCCTCCTCCAGCCTATTAATGGGAACTTTAAGCACACATTTCTGAGGGAGCACTGTTCATTTCACTTTAATATTTGGGGTCCAATTTTTAGACCACCTTCCTAAATTGCAGCTACACCAGA
Source organism: Rafetus swinhoei (assembly GCA_019425775.1). Lineage (NCBI taxonomy): Eukaryota > Metazoa > Chordata > Testudines > Trionychidae > Rafetus > Rafetus swinhoei. The sequence continues at coordinate 49,454,631 of CM033449.1, forward strand.
CATGCACTTGTACAAATTGGCTAGTTAGATATTCCTCAAGCAAAATTTGCATACACAATTTCGTGCTGAACATCTGTAAATCCCATTGAAATCATTTGGACTTGCTACAGATGCTCATCAGACCACATTTATTTATTTGTCTAAACACAGATGCCTTTAGGCACTCAGGTTTGAAAAATGTAGTCACATAGCATGCATCTAGACAGCAGGGTTTAACTCGAAATAAGCTACGCAAATTGAGCTATGTCAATTGTATAGCTTATTTCAAAATAGAGAGCGTCTACACAGCTCTTATTTTGAAACAGAACACTCTTCCTCCGACTTCCCTTACTCCTCGTACAATGAAGATTATAGGAGTCGGAATAAGAAGTCCTCCAGCTTGCCAGTATTTCGACATTATTTCAAAATAACTGCCTGCTGTGTAGATGCGGACTAAGTTATTTTGAAATAACATTGCTGTGTAGAAGTACCCATAGTGACTTGTTTATAAACAAACCGTAGGCTATAATGTGATTTCAGTGGAAGCTCCAGGTGTTTAGTACCTCTGAATATCAGAATACACTTTATTTAGAAGCCAAAATATGGATGGAGGTGTCTAATTTGGGCAGCCAAATATAAAAGAACTAGCCTATGAGCAATCATAATTTGTTGTTCACTTTTTTTTTTGGCTATATGATCTATCATCTGTGTCAGAGGATATTTTTTCAGCTCCCTGCTTTGAGGAGACTAAATTTGGGCAGCCAAATATGAAAGTATAAACCTGTGAACAATCACAATTTATTATTCCGGTTTTTTGCTATATGATCAATCATCTGAGTCACGGTATTATTTCAGCTCCCTGCTTTGAGGCAGCAACTTGCAGAAACTTGAAAGAATTCCCTTTTCTAGCTGTAAAATTATCTACAAACATTTTTAACTATGTGGTAGTTCTTTACAAAAAAGTTTTTCAAAATGGTCTTCCTAGTGTTTAATGCTCACATATATTTATTCAGAATAGTATTCCATCTTGCTTAGCTTTCGGTGGACTTCTTCTGAATAAAAAGCAGCTCTGTTCAACAGCTACAAATAATCAGATAAAAAGGGTTGTGAATGCCAACAAAGTGGGATTAACTCACAATTATATTTTTGCAATATTTTCCCAACTCAAGCAAGAGATACTTTGCTGAATGGTGAAAACTTGGTAATGACTGTTTGAGTGTATTTTTGACTAGTTGAACTCATTCTTAAGGAAGCAAAATCATTTGACTAACAAATACAGTCACATTTTATATTATCCTAATGAATTACAATGGACAATGTATCACAGGTAGGTTTAGCCTTTGATAGAATAGCCTTATGAATAGAAGAGAGAAGACAACAAGACAGGGACAAACATCTGTTCCCCTGTCATTCCCATGAAAACTAATAAAAATAAAAAAATCCTGAGAACAGACTTTGACCTAATTACTATACTTGACTTACCTGCTGTCTCCATTCTCCATCCTTCCTATGCCTTCATCAGCATTTTGTACTGCCAGCCTGGGAACATTTATATATGAATGATGGGTGTTAATCACGCCAACCTTCATGATCAGATTTGTATTCCTTGGGTAAGAGAGGAGGAATCATTTCAAAATGGGAGGAAAAAGTACTTTTGTGGTTCTGTACAAAAATAAACCTTCGAATGCCTGACATCTACATGTTACCTGCTCTAGGGCAAAGAGTAGAAAAATGATCATAGAAAGTAGAGAGATGCAATTTATACATTGAGCCCTTTGCTCCTTAATCATAATACATCTGGATAACAGGAGGCAGAATCAAGAAAAAAAATCCAAAATGTCTTTAACAAATGGGACCATTCAAATAAAAACATAAATGTAATAAGACATAATTGTGTGCTTTAAGAATGTTAAGCAAGGCTGCTTTTTAATGTAATTCTAGGTATATGGATGTGATTTACATGTATGTATGTACAATTCAATAAAAACACATGTAACTCATAATCTCTATTCACATTACAACATTAAAGTCTAGCACTGTAGTTCCTTACAAGCATGTAGCTCTCTCAGGGTGCATCTACACAACACTGTAACTCGAAATAAGACAAGCAATTTGAGCTACACAAATTGTGTATCTTATTTTGATGCTATTTCAAAATAGATTATTTTGTCATTTGGCACTGTCTATGCAGTGCCAAATTTCAAAATAAAGTGCTATTCCGAAATGTCCCTTACTCCTCGTAGAATGAGGGTTACAGGGACATTGGAATAGTGAGCCTGAAATTATAGGCTTGCTGTTAAGACGTGAGATAGCATTTTGGGATACTCCGATATCCCAAAATAGTGTTGCAGTGTAGATGTACCCTCAGGAGTCAGTGGAAGTTCTGCGTATGTCAGTAGTTTGGCTTCGGGCTTAATATGTGACTTACCCTATGAACATTGGAAAATATTAAGAATTGTTAAGTATAAAAATATGTCAAGCACGTACCCTATTAGAATAATAAATTGCAAAGGCACTCTAGCTGAAGCATACCCCCCTCATCCTCCTTCCCTCCTCCTTCCAATTATTTTTCATAGCCACTTGTCATATCTTGCCCGTGGTTAGATTGCAAGCATGTCAGGGCAAAGGCTGTGTCTTTCTATGTGTCTGTACAGCACCTAGCACAAGTGGGCCCTGCTCCTGATTGGTGCCTTTACCTGCTACTGCATACAATTAAGAAGTAATAAAATGATAAAATATGACTGATTAAGAAAACATGAGCAGAGCTGTCCTTAGGCATACGCAGCTGTGTGGGGCACTACTAAATTTGGGGCACCACTGATGCTGCCTACGGCCACCACTAGAAGGGGACATCAAGCAGGTAAGGCAGGAAGCACTGGCTCTGGCAGACACGTTGCCCAGCCCCTGTAGGCTGTGCCCAGCATCGCTCACCCTCTTCACCTTGCTGAGGCTAGGAGCAAGGCCATGTCTCTGAGTGGGTAGGACCCAGACAGGGCTGGGGACCAAGACTGGGGCCACAGCTGGGGGCAGGCACACATCTGGGAGTGGAGCACTGGGAGGCAGCCAGGAGCCCAGGCATGGGGGCTGATGGCTGAGTCCTGGGTGGCAGTCAGGACTCCACATAAAATTTAGTGTGCTGCAGCATGCCCCCAGTTCCCGCATCTAAGCCTCCCTGTTCTGCTTCCACTCTCTGCAGCAGCCCTGAGTGCAGCTCCCACCACCCCTGTGGAGTGGCTATCTGTCCCCCACATGTCTGTAGTAAGTTGAGGGTCTGTAACATAAAATCAGCAGGCCTGAAATCTAGTGAGCAAGACTTTGGCTCAGTGAAACTGCAAGCAGGAAAGAAGTAGGGCTCAAGAGAAATAGTACAAGCAGGGTCAAGCATAAAGAACACCAAAAGGTGCCATCACAGACCATAAAACACATTCCAGAGGGGTCATAACAACACCTCATTAAGAAACATCTTGGTACCAACCACCTTCCCACAAATAACATACATACCAACTTAGGTTCAGGACCAGGTCTAAATTGACAGCATGATGGATAGCAAGTGAACCCCCCTTTGTGTGAGGTAAGGGGTGGTAACTAGGCAACAGAGGGTGGCAACCTGATACGTCAGGAGTGATGTGCAATTTGTTTGTACATGTGTATAAAAGTGCACCCCAAAGGGTGATCGTCAACTGACTGTGGTGGGGGGAGTTACTAAAATCCAGAATGCTTAGTTGGGTGCTAGTCCATTGTCATGGCTTACATAAGGTGTAGTGACACAGCAGCAAATCTGTTCGCTGACAATTATTATTGTATGTCGCATGACAATAAACCTACTTGGGTGCGTTCGATCCTTATCTGATTTGTGGTCTCTGGGGGCTCTCTCAGGAGTCTGTCATGTTGACTAATTGTGCATGATTAACATGTTAGACAGGAGAGCAAAAGCATGCATGCACGCAGCTGAAAGTTTATCATCATTGACAGAGTAGAGGACCTGTCAGCAACCCATCGGGACAACCCCAATCCTGACTTACAACACTGCCTTCACATAGGACACCATAAATCTTAAGGACAGACCTGGATAAGAAATTAGACTCTAGGTTGAGTATAAAACACAAATTGCAAAACCAAATGTAGTTCACTCACCTACGTACTATAACTTTAGGATAAATGTAAGGGAGCTGATTCTTTTCTCAGTCTGGTATAAATCAGGAATACATCTACTAAAGTTAATGTAATTATACTAGTTTTAAACTGGTGTCAGTGGCAGGAGAATCAGGTCCAATATCTTTGTCCTATTAAAAAAATAGGATGGAATCCTGGTCCTTTCAAAATAAACTTTGCCATTGACTTTTTTCATTCTTAATGCTTTCCTAGCAGCTCAAAAAGACAGTATCCGCTCAGTGTTTGCTCTGTTGGGCCCTCTGATGGTCTCTATGAAGTCAACAGCAAAACACTTAATTTAATGGGACCATGACAGGGCCCCTCTATGTGGAATCATTTCATTTTTTCTAACATGACCCATTATGTAGCTGAGTAAGACAGGAACAGTGGTTTATAATTAGGGTACTAGGCTGGGATTTTGAGAGACCAAGGGTCAATTTGTTGCTCTGTCACAGATTTCCTATGTGATTTTGGGCACAACATTTAACCTCTCTGCCTCAGTTCACCATCTGTTAAATGCACTTCCCTACCTCACAGGGTTGTTGTGAGGATAAAATTATTAAAGACTGTGAATAGGGATGTTAGATAGTGTGTAACTGAATAATTGTATAACTGCATCAAATTTTAGCAGTTACAATAGTCCCCGGAGGTGGATCCGGCAGCCAGTGTGCTCCGGCTCCACACCCAAGAAGCTCCTGCCTGCCACCCTGTGTTGCAGCCTCTGTATCAGAGGCAGCAGTGCAGAGTGGCTGCATCCCCTATCTGTGGAGGGGGCGGACCATACTCCCCATGGACAGAAGCTGCTGCCAGAGAGCAGCCCCTGTCTGCGGGGAGCTCAGACCCACTGCAGACAGGGGCTGCTGCAGAAGCAGCTGATACAGAGACAGCAAGGGGGGAGAATGCATGTAGTCAACAGGATTAACTGATAAGTCCAGGCAGTTTATTGTGTAGTCATCTTAATGGTGAAGCACTAAGTTATAATGTTGATGGAAGCCATATAAGTACCTTAGAGTACCAGGCATTCCATGAATAAAGGACCTGTGCCTGACATGAAGTTTTATAGTTGGAAAGAGAATTTCATAGGAAATCATGAATAAAAGTTGGTGTTCTAGCCCTTGAAAGATGCCTTCTGTTTAATACACAATATCAGTGCTCAGTTAGTAAATAAAGGAAGGTGTTTTATAAAATCCTTTCAGAAATGATGATGGTAATAGTCAATCACTATACCCAGCATGATATCCAGTTGCTTGTCCTGAGCATTTTCAAATTTGTCTAAATGCACAATTTCTGTCAGCCTATTAATTTGAATTTGAAAGGCAAAAGCATATGGAGCTGAATGAAGTTGACAGTTCTGAAACTGCCTGTAACTGACCGAAACAATTGTTTTAAAAAGACACATTCATGATTTGCTGTGCTGCTGTGAAGTGCAGTAAAATGCCATGTATCTGCTAAAATCGATAGGAATATGATGTATTTGTTGGTGGATTATGAAACAAAAAACAGGACTATGTAGCACTTTAAAGACTAACAAGATGAGGTGATGAGCTTTCGTGGGCCAGACCCACTTCCTCAGATCAAATAGTGGAAGAAAATTGGCACAACCATATATACCAAAGGATACAATCAAAAAAATGAACACATATGAAAAGGACAAATCAAATTTCAGAACAGAAGGGGGATGAGGGGGGAGGTAAATGTCTGTGAGCTAATGATATTAGAGGTGATAATTGGGGAAGCTATCTTTGTAATGGGTAAGATAATTAATGTCTTTGTTTAGACCGAGGCGTAAAGTGTCGAATATAAGCATGAATGACAGTTCAGAGGATTCTCTTTCAAGTCTGGTGTTAAAAGGTCTTTGAAGCAGGATGCAGGTAATCAAGTCGTTGAGACAATGCCCTTTCTGGTTGAAATGGCAAGAAACTGTTTTTTCTTTGTGATCCTGTCTAATATCTGTTTTGTGGGCATTGATTCTTTGGCGAAGTGTCTGAGACGTTTGTCCAATGTACATAGCAGACGGACACTTTTGGCACATGATAGCATAAATTATATTTCTGGATGAGCAGGAATATGTGTTCTTGATCTTATAACTCAATTGGTTAGGTCCAATAATGGTATCAGCAGATATCAGCAGGTATCCACAGGTTGACTCTTTTCTTTGTGAAGAAGAACTTTCTTTTATTAGTTTGAAGCCTGCTACCCATTAATTTCATTTGGTGTCCTCTAGTCCTTATATTATGGGAACTAATGAAGAACTTTTCTTTATGAACCCTCTCCACACCACTCATGATTTTATATACCTCTATCATATCCCCCCTCAGTCTCCTCTTTTCTAAGCTGAAAAGTCTAAGTCTCTTTAGCCTCTCTTCATATGGGACCTGTTCCAAACTCCTAATCATTTTAGTTGCCCTTTTCTGAACCCTTTCCAAGGCCAAAACAACTTTTTTGAGGTGAGGAGACCACATCTGTACACAGTACTGAAGATATGGCGTACCATAGTTTTATACTTCCCCTCCTCCTTCTTCCCCTGGCTTCCCCTTCCAGCTCCCTCCTCCCAGGTTTCCCCTCCCCTCCCACCCTCTCTCTTCCCCTCTCCACCTCCTTTCCCAGTCTCCCCAGAGGTTCATCCCCCACCCCCAGTTTTGTTAAATAAAGAGAGTTTCTATTTTTGACCACACGTGTCCTTTATTTTTTACATCAGGAAGGGGGGCTAGGGAGGGGTAAGTGGAAGGAGGTGAGGGAGGAATGGGGCATGAGCCCCCAATGGGGAGGACTGGGGTGGCTCTGCGGGCTCCTCAGGGTGGAAGCTCTCCTGCAGGGTCTCCTGGATCCTGACAGCCCCCTGATTGACCCCCCCAGATGGCAGCCTGTGGCAAGTGCAGCCGGGCTGTGATGTGCCAGGCTGTGATGTGCCGATGGCCAAGTGCTGTGATGTGCCGAGTGAGGGCACTCAGGGCACTCCAAGACAGGACTGCTTTGCTGTCCCTCATCGAGGTAGACAAGCAAGCGGGGAACCCTGAGAACTGTCTGTCCGGGGTGGGGGTTGGGTCCCTTTAAGCACAGCCCTCGGCTAGCCTGAGGCAGCAGCTCCACACTCTAAGTCCTAACTTGATGCCCTGCCGGCACTGCCTTTTATTCCTTTTAAAATCAGGAATAAGGGATCTTCCGGAAAAGGCTTTATTTTCCGCAAGAGCCGCGTCTAGACTGGCGCTTTTTTCCGTCAAAGCCCGAGCCGGAAAAAAGCGGCAGTCATGTTCATGCAAATGCCGCAGGGAAAATTTAAATCTCCGCTGCATTTGCAATTCCGACTTGTCTCATTAGCATCCCTTTTCCGGAAAAGGGTGCCAATGTAGACACAGCCAAAAAGTTTAAGAAACACTGATCTAGACAGCGGTCTTGCCATGAGGGCAGGGGACTGGACTTGATCTCTCAAGGTCCCTTCCAGTTCTAGTATTCTATGATTCTATGCTGCAGGTGACAACTTATGGGCCTAAAAGTGTTGTGTGGGCACACTGTAAGACAACAGAGGCTTCTTGGGCATTGGGCTGGAATATCCACCTTGGAATTTCTGCAAAAGCTGATCTGCTGTATGTTTCTCTGCTGTTCAAAGAAACAGGCGTTTATGTATATTTCAGTAAACAAATACAGTACAGGTTTCTCCAACATCTTATCACTGACTTCTCATTCAAATAGAACTACCCTATAAGACTTTTCCAGTTTGCCTAAGGGGCAATCATAGCAACGTGCAATCCTGGCTGAGAACTTTTAAAAGGAGCTGACAGCTGGGGACAGGGACCCAAAGGTCTCATGCATTCCTTCTCCCAAGACAGTTTTGGAGTGAAAAGGGTAGAGTAGAGACTCTTCAAAACCACTCTGCCGTAGTGGAATTTAGAGGCTTTGATAGAGGCACATTATCTCCTACGCTCCTTGATTTCATATCCACACATCACTACATAAATGATACAGATGAGCCAGAATCTATAGATGACATATGAGCTCCCTGCCACTTCTAATATTCCACTGGTTCAGACTATGGAGCAGCCACTCTGAGGCTATGTCTAGACTGCAGGCTTGTTTCGGAAGAAGCTTTTCCGGAAGAAATCTTCCAAAAAAACTTCTTCCGAAAGAGAGAGTCTACACAGCAAAAATGCATCGAAAAATCGATCTGCTTTTTCGAAAGATAGTGTCCACACTGAATGGAAACTATCTTGTGTTTAAACTGTGATTACTATGGATGAAGTGGCCACCAGGTCACCTGTGCTTTTGCCTCTTTCCTCTTCTTTCGAAAGAACTCCCTCTTCCCTGTCCACACATATCTTTTTCCGAAAGAGCTCTTTCGGAAAAAGGCTTCTTCCTTGTAGAAAGAGGTTTACTAATGTCAGAAAAAAACCTCCATTCTTTTGATTTTTTTTCGAAAGAACGCAATTGCAGTGTGGACGTAAGTGAAGTTTTTTCGGAAAAACATCTGTTTTTCCGAAAAAACTCTGCAATGTAGACATGCCCTGAGACCCCTTCTTCCCCAGCCTGATAGTCCTGGTCTAACTGGTGTGGTAATTCATACACATGGAAGTGGAAAGGACTTGACACCCAACAGCCCCAAATTAGTGGGCCAGAATTTGGATCGAAATAGTGCAGGGCCAGGTTGTTTCCCCTGTCTTCAAATTATATTAGCATTAAAGAATATTTTTTATAATTTCAGAAGCTAAGGACCACAAACTCAGAAGCCCAAAATTGTACTGTGGAAATGACAAAACATAACTGTCTGCATATATGTGATCACACAGGCAAGGTTCTTCTGATTTATGAGTGTGGTGTTTCTTTTTGAGCACTTGTGGCTCAAAATCCCTCTCACTACTGAAGTCATGTTAAACAAAATATTTGGACTATATTAATTATATTAATACAGCTTTTCCTTATTCTCTAGCTACACAATTTAATTAAAATATCATGTTAGAACAGTCATTCACTGTTATCTTCTAGCCCATTCCACAACAATAGATTACAATATTTAGGAAGTTAGAATTCAAGGTAGTGCAAATGAACTTTTGCTTTAGAAATATTTCACAATTATTAACATGTCATGGATTTCACAAATAATCTGACTCCATGCATTCTCTTTTAAAAAAAAAAATAAGAGCGATGACAAACAGATAAAGGTCCAAACTTTTTTACAAAACGTTTACCAATTGTAAGGCAAGAGATGTAAGTTGCAAGAAAACAAAGAAAAGCATTATTCATTCTCAGAATTGTAATAAATGAAGGATCAGCAGATTCGTCTGCGGTGCTTTTTTTTGCATTAGCCAGTTCTTATTGGCACAATGGTCCAAATTCACCCCTGCTGTATTTATACTCACTTCAGGGATGTAGTGACTTCAATAAGATACAATAGGGATTTGGCCCAGTGTGTCTATCTCCTTATTTTTAATCACTGAAGAACAACATACAAAATATTCAATTGCATTACGTTAAATACTGTGTTGTAACAAAATCTCTAGCTTTTGCCCTCTAGAAAATAGGATACATTTAAAATAAAGCAATTTTTTTTAAAGTAAGTTTAAAAACCAGACTCTCCAATATTATTGTTATCACAAGGTGTTTTGCTATTGTGGATGCTTACCTTGGTAATGTAATCTACTCCTAGTAATGATTGCAATTCTTTAAGTCATCCGCATTTCCACACTGAATGTAAACAATGAAAATCCAAACACAATCAACATTTCAGGTTATTAATTTCCTTATTCTATGGGTAGTCGAATGGTACTTCTCTCTATTATTCCAAGACTAGCACATGGACCTTAGAAAAGGCTTTCCTTGACCTAGTGCTGGATTTTGAGATTTAGAGACAGATGGAAGTGACAGTGACAGTCACCATTATCCCTCACCTGAGCAGAAGCTTATGAATACTTTGAATATGCATGGGATTTGACAAAAACTACTGAATAATGTTACATAGCAATATTGTCTCATGGTACTTTTATTATTTTTATTTCAGATTTCATACATTATTAATGTACTAGGTCTTTCACTGGAATAGATATGGTTTACTGTTTATTCTTTCATATTTTATTAAATAGCTTAATAATAATTACAGTTTTAATCAATTTGGAAACTTCTCAGCCAAACTAATACCAGCTTTGTAAGGCCACATATACACAGCAGAGCTAAAGCTAAAATAAGCTACGCAACTTGAGCTACGTCAATTGCGTAGCTGAAGTTGAAATAGCTTATTTTGGCTTTTGGTGCTGTCTATACAGCAGGAAGTCTGAGTTAGAGCACCCTTCCTCCAACTTCCCCAACTCCACATAAAATGAGGGTAACAGGAGTTGGAGAAAGAACTCCTCCAGCATGACATTATTTCAACATTATGTCGAAATAACTGCTTGCTGCGTAGACTCAGACTATGTTACTTCGGAATAATGTCAGTTATTCCAAAATAAAGCTGGTGTGTAGACATAGCCTAAGACAGGGCTACTCAACTTTGGAAGCCCCAGGGGCCACAATGATACTCACAGCACATGCTGAGGGCCACAACTTAAATGTGGTTGCATGTACATGCAAATATATATGCAAATATCTTCTTTCACACAATGCCCCGGCGCTCCCAGCACCTCCTCGTTGGGGGCTAGAAATGTCGACACCCTGTACCCATCTATTCCAGCCAGCCCGTCCGCTTGCGTCTTTCAATGCTCACCCTGCCTGGGAGATGCCTCACTGTTGTGAAGCCTGTTCCCAGTGGAGGCCATGTTCAAAGGATCCCACCCGTGGGCCGTGTGTTGAGCCCCATCTAAACACAAACTGCACCGCGGGCCACAAACAAACAGGCTGCATGTGGAGTAGCCCTGGTCTATACTGTCCCATTGTGGTGCTTAAAATAATTATAGAACGTTTCATATATGTTTAGTGGAAAATGTTGTTTATAACTTCTTTCTTGGCAATTCCAAGGAAAAAATATTTTAGCTATCAGATAGAGAAAAGCTATTAGTAGAAATCACCTTGCTCTTAGGTTCTGAAAAAAGACAATCTCACATAGATTTATGTCATCAGAATATAAAACTGTGTCAGAACATAAAACTGACACAAGCATGATTTGTTAACTCACTCAGATAGATGCCAGGAGATCTGATTCAGATCCTACCTTTGCCACAGGTTTCCCTTCTACCTTTCCCTTAGGGCTCAATTCACAATTTCCCTGAGGGCACTTTCAGTATGTCTAGGCAGGACTTGAGTCAGATGAGCCTGGGTTAGAGAACACAGGATTTGAGCATCCACATTAATTCTTAACCTTACACGAGGGATTTTCTAATGCCAGGCTTGAACCTGGGATCCTGGCAACCACAATGTAGCACACACACAGACCCAGCTCAAACCAACCATATCCCAAGCTCCCTACTGCCACTCCAAAGTGTGGCTGCTTTAATTCTTTGATCATGTAGTACTGTGGGGAAACTTGACTGTTCACCCTGCACATCACAAGAAGTTTGAACAGCCCACCAACACATGCTGCTAAGCTGTCATTTTGATCTATGTGCACCCTATGTGCAGGGCCAGCAACATGGGAAGGCACCTTTTCAATAAGTTTTTGCTTGAGCTTTCAATCCCGTATCAGGAAACAGGTAGTTTCCATGAGATGCTGGTGAACATTTTGGTGGCATATTCTAGCCCACCAAAGGCACCTAACAGATCTTATGAAGAACCAAGAGGAAAAAGACACAGACATGGCAGACTCAAAATGGCTGATACTATTCATGACACTCAGTGTGGTCACAGATGTCCCGTGTAGATCATCTGGAGCAGAACCCCAAGCACAGACTGGTGCGACCACACCATCATGCAGATTTGGGATGACCAACAGATGTCCAGAACTTTCGCATAAAGAAAGCTATGTTTCTGGAGTTTTGTGAGGAGCTTATCCCAAGCCTCCAATTAAAGACATGTGCATGAGGACAACCATCCTGGTCCAGAAGTGGATTACTACAATAATCTGAAAACTGCTACTCCAGGCTGCTATAGACCCACTGCCACCCAGTTTGGTGTTGGAAGGATGACTACAGATAAAGTGGTGGCATAGGTTTCTGAGACTATCAGGTTTATCTCAAAGAGGCAAGCATAAAAGATATTCCTGATATTCCCAATTGCTGGCTTTAAAAGAATGGCATTTCCAAACTGTGCTAGCACCACTGATGGGACTCATGCCCATAGTTTGCCCTTCTCAAGGAATATGAATACATAAACCTCAAGAGGTATTACTCCATTGTTGTACAGGCTCTTATGAGCCACAAAGGTTAGTTTATAAATGTTAATGTGAGATAGGGATGTTAAATTGTGGGTAATTGACTAACCGAATAGTCGATGCATTTTGCATCGACTATTCGACTAGTTGATAGGGCATTTCCACCTCTGAAGTGTAGAAACAGCCCTAGAGGTGTTGCTACACTTTAAAGGTGAACACGCCACATGGAGCCTGGGGTCAGCTGGGGACTCCCCACTGATCCCAGGCTCTGTGCGGTGCTGCCACTTTGAAATGATGCGGGGAGCCTGACTTTGGGCTCCCACGGCGGCATTTCAAAGAGACAATGTCGCATGGAGCCAGGGATCAGCTGGGGACTCCCCAACTGAGCCCGGGTTCCATGCGGTGCTGCCACTTTGAAACGCTGAGAGGAGCCTGACGCTGGGCTCCCGTGGCAGCATTTCAAAGCGGCAGCACTGCATGAAGCCTAGAGTCTGGCCCCAGGCTCCACGTGGCCCTAGCACTTTGAAGTACCTCCTTCTTTCTTCCCCCCCTTGCTGCCTCTTTCTGATAGAGGCAGCAAAGGGGCGGGGGGAGTGATTAGTCGACAAGCTTGTCGACTATCCAATAAGCATTTGCTTATCAGATAGCCAACTAGTCGACTAGTCCTTCACATCCCTAGTGTGGGAAGGTTCATGATGCCAGGGTTGTTCACCTTTCAGGAGTCTATATTCATGGAAAGAATAGTACATTGTTCCCACCAAATAACATTATCATGTACAGCATTATTGTTCCTATTATTATTCTGAGGGATTTCACATACCCCCTTTAGTCTTTCATTATAAAACTTTACCCTGATTTTTAGAGGCCATGGCAAAAGACAATTTCATTATAGTCTGAGCAGGTATAAAGTGGTGTTGAATGTGCTCTTGGCACATTGAAATTCTATTAGAGATATCTACAGATCAATTTGGATCAATGCTGCCCACATTACTGTGGCTTACTGTGCTATTCACAATCTTTATGAAGAGGGAGGTAAGACTCAGGGGATATTCTGTGGCTTGGTAGAAGAGGGAGTGGCTGAGGTATTCATAAGCCCCAACAGCTCTGCACACTACAATGGTCTATAGCAGAAGTTCCCAACCTACATCCCTTAAGCAGTGCAGTATTCCCCACTCTAGCACTTAACGAGCAGAAGTTGGGGGCCCACAAAAGACTTTTAAATACTCTGACACTAAAGGCTTCTGCTTAAAAAGCTCCCCATGATCACAGATTTTCTGATTTTGAGTGGTATGCTGCCACCACCCAACTGCAAAAACCCCTTGAAAATCCACGAAGATGCACTTGGGAATTTCTTCCTATAGAACATCCTCTCTCAAGAGAGAGCTTGAAAACAAGCTAATAGCTGACCTGGCAGGTTTAGGCATGTGCACACAAAACCTCGTGCCTTCTAATACATAGGAATCAGGAAAAAGGTGATTTTATTAACAAAAAAAGAAGATATACTTGGTAAAGTATTACTTGGTTGCTAGGTGTTACAGAGCCACTGAGATAGGCAAGATTAAAAACACAGAGACTTGCTTCTGTAGAATTCAGTTTAAAAGGTATAGTGTACGGGGTAGGGTAGTACCCATAGAGGAGTCCAACAAACACAAAAATAAAGAAAATAACCTGATCGTGTCTGACTAAATATTCCCTGTTCTACTCATGTATCTGTTGTTCCAAGGTTTAATCCTTCCCAAGGCATAGATTTCTCTGGAAATTCCATGCATTGCTCATGGCTTAACCCATATCGCCCATCTTGGCTCTGGTCTCACAAACACTGCAGCAGGAAGGTCCTGCTTTTTAATACAAAATCCACAGTCTGTTTTCATTGACTCTCCTGATCCCCTGCCAACACTTCCTGGAGACTCTCAAGGACCCACTTTCTGTGGGGTTAAAACTTAGGCTAACGCTCTTTGGCGGAAGAGGCAATGCAAATAAGCAAGGATTAGCATATTCCTACACTTCATTTGCATAATCTCTTCCGGTCCATTTTTGCACAAGAGGTTTTTGCGCAAAAACAAGCAGTGTAGGCGTTTCCTTTTTGCACAAAAACCCCTTTGTGCACAAGATCCTTATGCCCCCGGCATAAGGATCTTGCACAAAAAGGGGGGGGGGAGCATAAGGATCTTGTGCAAAAAGGGTTTTTTGTGCAAAAAGGAAACATCCATACTGCTTGTTTTTGCACAAAAACCTCTTGCACAAAAATGCACCGGAAGAGATTATGCAAATGAAGCGCGAGAAAATGCTAATCCGTGCTTCATTTGCATTGCCTCTTCTGGCAAAGCGCGTAGTCTTACAGGCAATTTAGTTAACTGAATGGCTGGAATGTCTAGAAAACAATAGCACCCCTCCGTGACAGGATGTACCAACCTCACACTGGGCCTGAAAGAGTTAACCAGGGCAAACTGGCTGAAAGAGCCACTCCCCGCCCCTCAGCCCAGATGGGCATGCTCTAGCTGGAGGAATGGTGTGCTTCCTTTTACGTTAAAATCAGAAATCCCATTAACATCATTGGGAGCTCAGTTAGTTCCATTGTTTATACAAAAGTATTTTCCCATAGGGCTTTCTTACATTTTTTTGTATTTGAATCAAGTAACCTTGACTGATGAAAGGAAGATAGAAACCCTGGATTATTGTTTTACTAGGCCTGCTTTAATCTATTTCAGTATCTTGCTTTGTCAGCTCCTTTACAATTCTTCTCAATCCTATTAAGGCTGTCTCTATTTGCAAGCTCTCCTTCATGACACAGATACATTATTCATTTATATATCATTAATTTCTGAAAGGAAAGGCTCTGCTTTGTATGCAGAAAGAAAATCAGAAATTTACTATGTTGTAGTTATCTAGGTCGATAACTGAAGGAAAATGTGAAATTGTATAAAATATATCCAATTACCCCATTTTAACTATATTGTTGAGACTAATGTTCCAATCCAATTGCCTAAATGGCATGAGTAGTCCATTGACTACCTACATGCAAATAGTTAAGCAACTGTATAAACCTTTGCAGGTTTAGAGCTAGATTAAGTAACTGGGATAACTCACCCAAAGTTAATATCCACATTAGCTCTACAGGAGTAAAGGGGCAGAGTTTTTTTAACTTTTGTAATGGTCTCTTGATATACTATAGCTTTTACGATAGTAATTTTTACTTAGAAGTAAGTGAGCATGACTCACTGCCATTGTTATGTCACTCCAAACTTTTGTTACTTAACTTTTCTGGAGTTTAAGTCTCCCTTTTGTTAGGACAGGATAGCCACAGTGACTTTGATGCAATAACTACATCAAGTTTGCTACAAAGTAAATTGAACCATATAATATCAGATCCCATGTTTAAATTGTGCATCCTGTTCTGCTGCTAGCAAGCACACCGCCAGTGCTACTGATCTATTATGCTCTGTCTTCATTTCTACTATACTTAGCATTTTTGCTCTTGTAGCTTTTGTGTCCAGAACTTAGGAATGAGTGGCTAAATGAAACAGCTAAAGCATAATTGAGTTTGCTAGTTGTGTTTTCAGGTTTTATTGCTTCTTAATATTGCTGTTAAAAAGACACACCACAGAAGCAAATTTTTCCCATTAATCCTGGAATTGAAATGGAATGAAGGAAGGAAGTTTATAAAGGAATGAAAGGGTTTGTTACAAATTTGCCATCAAGGAAGGTTTTTTCGGCCAGTCACAAAGAATGCTAATGTTTACCAGCCAATCATCTACCAAAACAGCCCAATTTTAGATATTAAAAGGTAAGAGCAGAAAACATTATTTGATGGGTAATATCTATTTGGATGCGAGACAAATTGTATAGATTTGTTAATAAAGGCTGCTGGCAACTCTGTTCTAGATTATGTGGTTACATTATTCAGTACTTTGTATTTAAATAATTACTATTGTTTTGGTTGTTTTTACATTTATTATTAGCTCACATTTCTTTATATCTGTTTCTTTTTCTGGAGCTATCCCTATAAGCACCTTAAATGCTTTGGATCATCAGTCTCTCTTACAAGAGACGTTTTTTTTTTTCTTTTCATAAGTTGATGGCACTATGTCCTTATATAGTTCTTGGACACTGAATATGGTCCAAACTTACCCGTTCCTGGAATTTGCCTGAGAAGTTATCAGAATGATTATTTTCAAAATACACTCCAATGGGGTATTTTGAAGAAATCAAAGGCAAAAATTAAAGACACCATTCCAAATAAATTATCACTCTGAATAATATGAGATATTTGTAATTGATATAGCTTAACTAGCAAATCGCAGTTTGCATCAATAGTTATCAAAATGATTCTTTTAAAAATACACTCCAACGGTGATCCCAGGAGCTACTACCCCCCCATATCTTCTGAACATGAAGCTCCTTTAAACTGATTTAGTGATATAATTGTGCTAATAAGAGAAACAGTTTGTTCCTAAATATTTGAAGTTTGTTTTGAAGCTTTACATTTAACATTAACAATGAACTATGCATCTTTTATAGTAAGAATCTCCATTTAAAAGGGAGATATTTAAAATCTGAAGTATAATTCTCAGCTTTGAGGCAGAAATCAGACACTACTCCACATAAATTATCACTCTGAATAATATGAGATATTTGTAATTGATATAGCTTAACTAGCAAATTGCATCAATATATTTAAAAAATTAAAGCATTGGATTTTTTGAGAGTGGCATGGTTTAAAACAAGAAAAACAAGATTTGGATTTCAGTTGTGAAATCACTAAATAATAAAGCTAGTATATTCTTATGATTATATAACAGTGGCAACAAAGTGAGTCACACTCTGGGTGTGTACAGGCTGCACCCATTTTGCTCATTTGACATATGCAGAAAATTCCTATGGCATGAAGCATTTCACCTGCATAGAACCTGAGTAATCACATCGCACACCCCAACAGGAAACCAGGGCCTAAGGCTGCAGCACACCTCCCCTTTTACTACTGGTACATTCAATGAAGTCATAGCCTTTCCATGCCAGTTTTGGGGGATGTTTTCTGAAAACTAGTCTCTCCCCAAGCTTACTCCCACCAATGCCTGTGGTGCAGAGCTACAACCCAGGCTCTTTATTTTGCATTTCAGAGGCAAACAGGTCCTCTTCCTTCATACCTGCTGTACCCTTGTGTTCTACCCTATGTGAGACTGATCTTTTCATAATGGCTTACTTAAAATTTAAGATATTAAAACTGAGGTGTTCAGTCTGAAATCTGCTGCTGGGGATCCTAATGTTTTTGCCACCTACTCTCCTTGAAAGTGACATCATTCATACCTGAAACCAGCAAGACAGGGGTGAAATCCTGCCCTGCCCCACGGATTTCAAGGGCAAAACTCCCACTGCTTGCCAAGGGGGTGGGATTTTCCCACTACTCTTTGAGGGATGGTAAATGCGTTGGGGCCCACTGCGGACAGACGAGGCCATGTGAGGAATCATTCAGCTCAGGGACGGATTAAGACGCACCCCTCCCTCCCATCGGGGGCATGAGAACAGACTGTAAGTGTCCACTCCGGGACCCCTCCCAGACAACGCACGTGTCCCTCTGAGCGGGGAAGGGAGGCACCATTCCCCCGACAAGCCTGGCGGTGGCGAGAAGCTGCCCTCTGGGTTCCCCTTTGCCCTCGATTCCCCACGCCCCGTCACTGTGACACCACAATGAGGCGAGCAGGGTGCTGGCGGCCGCACCTGAGCTGGGAGTGGCTGAGGAAGGTGGGGAGCGGAGCGAGCGGGGAGGGGCGGTTGCCGGTGCAGCGCCGGGCAGGACGGGATGAGGCAGTGAGGAGACTCAGCGCTCGGCCAGAGCCGGGTAGCATGGGGGAGCCAGTGATGGCGCCAGCTCTGGAGACCTGCCGCGCAGGTCAGTTTCCGCCCCGCCCAGGAGCAGAGTGGGAGGGGGGCAGTGCTGGGCCGTCGCTGGCTCGTGGTCCGAGGAGACGCAGCCAGGTGGCCCTGGCCGGGGGCGCAGTGGGAGCCCTGAGTGGGCAGGCGGCTGGGGAGGCAGCGGGCTGGTCAGCTGGAAGAAGGCGCTGCTGGGAGGAGTGGAGTCCGCCCTGGGTGAAGGGCAGCGAGGTGTGGTGTGTATTGCTCCTGGGGCGGACAAAGAAACACCGTGTGGCTCTAGGGCAGCACCTAGCGCTGGACGGAGGTCTGTTATGCACAGCTTGTAGCACCGAGGCACCAGCATACCACTATCAACACACAAAATAGTGATACAGCCGGTGCCCGCAGGAGGGATTGCACAGTTACTGGTGCAAAAGCCTTGTGCAGAGAAGTTAATTTGATGTTTGCCTCTATCTCAACTGTTCTTGCAGTATTTCCGTAATTTAAACACGGGGGCTGTGTCTACACTGGGCCACTTATTCCGGAAAACAGCCGCTTTTCCGGAATAAGCTGCGAGCTGTCTACACTGGCCCCTTGAATTTCCGGAAAAGCACTGATGATCTACTGTAAGAAATCAGCTGCTTTTCCGGAAAAACTATGCTGCTCCCGCCAAGGCAAAAGTCCTTTTCCGGAAAACTGTTCGAAAAGGGCCAGTGTAGACAGCCCAGCAGTCTTTTCAAAAAAGCCCGATCGCGAAAATGACGATCGGGGCTTTTTCCGAAAGGCGTCTACATTGGTTACAGACGCTTTTCGGAAAAAGGGCTTTTCCGAAAAGCATCCTGCCAATGTAGATGCTCTTTTTCCGGAAATACTTATAACGGAAAACTGTTCCGTTTTAAGCATTTCTGGAAAATCATGCCAGTGTAGACACAGCCACACAGTACAGGGTACTACACAGCAGTAGTTAGCGTGGGTCTCTCAGCCTGAGTGGGACTTTTGGTTGCTGTTACAATAGTCATAGATTTCAGAGAGGTTAGAGGCATGTTCGTGCGTTTTAGCAAAACAACAAGGAGTTTGGTGGCACCTTAACAACTAACAATTTTATTATAGCTTCAGAGGGGTAGCCGAGTTAGTCTGTAACAGGAAAAACTTAAAAACAACAAATAGTCTAGTAGCACCTTAAATACTAACAAAAATGTAGATGGTATCATAAGCTTTTGTGGGCACAACCCACTTCTTCAGTTGCAACTCATTTGGTCAGATGCATGAAGTGAAAGAAAAAGAAACAGGTGATAGAGCAACAGAGATGGGAGTGTTACATCAGAGCTAATTCGATCAGGGTGGATGTGGATAAGAAGGTGAGAATACCTAAAGGAGACAGTTACTTATTGTAATGAGAGAGCCATTCCCAGTTCCTATTCAGATGCATTCTAATGGTGTAAAATTTGCATATGAATTCCAGCTCAGAAGTTTCACATTCCAGTCTGGTTTTGAAGTTACTTTGCCTAAGAATGACAACTTTCAAGTCTATAACTGTGTGTCCAGGGAGGTGAAAAAGTTCTCCCACTGGTTTTTGTATGTTACTTTTCTTGGTGTCTGATTTTTGTACATTTGCGCAGAGACAGTCCCCATCGTCCAATGTAAATGGCACTGCTGGCACATGATGGCAGCAGTGAATGAGCCTTTGAAAGGCTGATATGGTTACGTCCTATGATGGTGTCACTAGAGTAGAAGTGTGGACAGATTTGGCAACTGGGTTTATTGCAGGGATTGGTTCTTGAGTTAGTGTTTCTGTTGTTAAGTGTGTGGTTGGTGGTTGGTATGTGTTTCAGGTTAATGGTCTGTCTGTAAGAGAGGACTGTCTTGCCTCCCAAGGTCTGTGAGAGTGAGGGATCATCATCTAGCCTAGTTTTTAGGTCAGTGTTTCTCAAAGTGGGCTGTAGCCCCACTTTGAGAAAGCTGCTAATGGGCTGCTCCAATTTGTTTACTTAATGACTCCGCAGCCATGGAGCCTCGCATCTCCCATTGGCTGCGGTTCACCATTTGCAGCCAAGGGGAACTGCGGGAAGCAGCGGCCCGGGCAACTGAAATGTTAATGCCCTCTCTTCTGTTCCTGGGCAGCCATAACAACAGATTAACTTTACCAACATTTCTCTTCCCCTGAGACAGGGCACCCACTAGTTTATAAACACAGACCTTACTTCTGAATGCGATTTGCCTACCATCCAGTGCTGCTGATTCCCAAGATCATTTTTAAGGTGAAACAAGAGGAGACAAAATGATATTCATTGAACCAGCATGGGCAAGGTAGCCATAGTTCTCAGACTTGCCAGAATGGTCAGTCAGGAAACTTTTACTCCTGCCTTCAGTGAAGGGCCTGATATTGCAGAATCATTGACTTGTGTCACACCCAACTTTTAGTCATTATACTTCACATTCTGGTTCCTTAGTGGGTAAATCTAGAAGAAGCTTGTTATTCAGAATCATTCTAGAGTGTCTTGCTTAATAGTGGGAAACAAGGGCTATTTTCCATTAGAAAGTGGAAGCATTTCTCTGTCTGGGAGACTAGCCATGCCTCTTATTCACTGTATGGTTCAAAAGATCTTGGACTATTTGTTACACTTTAGAGAGTCAAGTTTAACAGTTAGCTGTATAAAAGTGCAATGTCTGCATTTCTCCTCTATATTCTCTATTTCTAAGTGGCATAGAACTATTCTTCCCATCTATTGGAGACCTTACTCCGCTGGATTTGAAACTGGTGTTGTGGAGCTCTTATGGGTCCCCATTTCAAGCCATTAGCCTGCAATTCATTGTTACACCTCTCAGTGCTAAGATGATCTTTCTAACAGCCATCACCTCTTCAAGAATAATCATAGAATACTAGGACTGTGAGGGAGCTCGAGAGATCATCAAGTCCAGTCCCCTATTTTCACGGCAGGACCAAGCACTCTTTAGATCAGAGGTGGGCAAAATGGCATCCACAGACCACATCCGGCCCACCAAGCAAGTTGATCTGGGCTTGGGGGCGGGGGGAAGTGCATGAAGTCTCCTGCTGTGCCCCCACCCTGAAAGGAATGTGTGGCACTTAGATGGACCGCATGCTCCTGGCAGGGCGGGAGGAGACTTAGCGCATGCTCCCTCCAACCCCAAGCCCTGATTGGCCTGGGGGTTTAGGGGGGAGCTCACAAAGTCTTCTCCTGCCCTGCCAAGGGCGCGACGCTTCTAAGTGCCTCATGCTCCTTGCAGGATGGGGGCAGGGTTGGAGGGGACTTCGTGTGCTCCCCCTGCCCGCAGGCCAATCAGGGCTTGGGGGTGAGGGGAGCGCACTAAGTCTCCTCCCGCCCTCCCAGGAGCATGAAGTGCATCTAAGTGCCACACCCTCCTTGCAGGGTAGGGATAGAGCAGCGGACTTCATGCACTTCCCCCTGCTCCCAGTCTCCTCCCGCCCTGCAAGGGACTCAGCACTTAAAGTCAACCGCCAGCTGCTGCTCAGCTGGTGATTAACTCTAAGCATGGCACTTCCTTGAAGGCTGGGGGCAGGGAGTGAGAGACTTCACATGCTCCCCAATCTCAGGCCCTGATTAACTTGGGGGCAGCAGTGGGGAGCATGTGAAGTCTCTTCCCACTGCCAAGGGCACGGATACCTAGAAGGAACTGCCAGCTGTTCAGAACAGCTGGCGGTTCTCTCTGGGGAGGGCAAAGACTTTGTGTGCACCCCCATCCTCCCAGACCAAACAGGGTCTGTGGGTGGGGAAGCACAGAAGTGTCCTGGCCCTGCTCCTTCCACCTGAGCCCCCTCCCCTTCTGGAGAGGCCCAGGGCCACTTTAAAAATTTCGGAAGTAGCCCCTGGTCAAAAATTATTGCCCACCCCGGTCTAGATCATCCCTGATAGATGTCGATCCAACCTGCTCTTAAATATCTCCAGTGATGGAGATTCCACAACCTCCCTAGATAATATATTCCAGTGTTTAACTACTTTGACAGGTAAAAAGTTTTTCCTAATGTCTCTTGCTGCAATTTAAGCCCATTGCTTCTTGTTCTATCCTCAGAGGCTGAGGAGAACAATTTTTCTCCCTCCTCCTTTTAACACCCTTTTAGATACCTGAAAACTGCTATCATGTCCCCTCTCAGTCTTCTCTTTTCTAAACTAAACAAGCCCAGTTCTTTCAGTCTTCCCTCACAGGTCATGCTTTCTAGATCTTTAATCATTTTTTTGTTGCTCCTCTCTGGTCCTTCTCCAATTCCAATTTCTTGAAATGTGGTGCCCTGAACTAGACACAATACTCCAATTGAGGCCTAATCAATGCTGAGTAGAGCGGAAAAATGACTTCTCATGTCTTGCTCACAACACTCCTGTTAATGCATCTCAGAATCATGTCTGCTTTTTTTTTTTTTTTTGCAACAGTGTCACACTGTTGACTCATGTTTAACTTGTGGTCCACTATCACCCCTACATCGCTTTCTGCAGTACTCCTTCCTAAACAATCACTTCCCATTCTGTATGTGTGAACTGATTGTTCTTCCTCAGTGGAGTACTTTGCATTTGTCCTTATTAAATTTCATCTTATTTACCTCAGACCATTTCTCTAGTTTGTCTAGATCATTTTGAATTTTGACCCTATCCTCCAAAGTACTTGCAGCTTCTCCCAGCTTTGTATCATCTGCAAACTTAATAAGCATACTCTCTATGCCATCATCTAAATCGTTGATGAAGATATTGAACAGAACCAGTCCCAAAACAGATGCCTGCAGAACCCCACTTGTTATGCCCTTCCAACATGATTGTGAACCGTTAATAACTACTACCTGAGAGTGGTTATCCAGACAGTTATGCACCCACCTTATAGTAGCCCCATCTAGGTTGTATTTCCCTAGTTTATTGATAAGAAGGTCATGCAAGACCATGTCAAATGCCTTACTAAAGTCTAGGTATACTACATCCACCACTTTTCCCTTATCCACAAGGCTTGATATCCTATGAAAGAAAGCTTTCAGATTGGTTTGAATTTGTTCTTTACAAATCCATTTTGGCTGTTATCTATCACATTATTTTCTTCCAGATGTTTGCAGATGAATTCCTTAATTACTTGCTCCATTATCTTCCCTGGCACATAAGTTAAACTGACTGGTCTGTAGTTTCCTGGGTTGTTCTTATTTCCCTTTTTATGGACGGTTACTATATTTGTCCTTTTCTAGTCTTCTGGAATCTCTCCAGAAGACTTCCAGTAGAAGACCTCTGTGCACTGATGTCACAGGGTCACTTATCACTTCTGGCCTTTCTGGGTATTAGTTTCTTCCAAGTCTGAGAATCCCTTTTTCTGGCCCCAGTGATCCACAGACCACATGTTAAAAACCATCATTGTAAATACTAATACTTACTGCTTAACTTTACAGGTGAGTGCCCACATGTGTAAGTGTTTATAGGATTGGAATCTAAATTTGTATTCACTTATCACCAGGGCTCGCCGAGCAGCAGCGAGCCCCCCGCTCGCCAGCTGCACGGTTCTGCGCTCTGCGCATGCGCAGATCGCTCTGCGCATGCGCAGATCATTCTGCGCATGCGCAGATTGCTCTGCGCCGGCTCTTCCGGGGTGTAATCTACTCGCCACGGGAGCACAGTTTGAGAAACACCGGTCTAGGAGGTGCTGAGGACTGGCTGCCCTCAGTCCCACCCCTTCCTGCTAAGCCCCTACCCCTTCTAGACAAGGATGTTGACTCCCCCTAGTTACAGTTAACTCTAACAAGCTATCTTACAGGCTGTAACATTCTTTTCCAGTACTGAATTTTGATTTGTTTCCTGCAAGATGATGGAATATTACTTGTTTCTTTCCAAATTTCCTTTCTTACTTGTGATGCTGTTTTATTTTGACATACAATCATTCTGTGTGTATAATTTTCAGATAACTTTTCCCATTTAAGTAAATTAGACATCAAATTGCATCTAAATCCTTTTTTCAAAAATAGAATTGTTAAATAACATTAATAAGTCTATTTAATACGTTTAAACTCAGCTTCTAAACAACCAGCATATCCTATATACAAATTCTGTTCAATTGATTTTAAAATTTAAATAGTTAAATCCATACACTTTTGGGTGCATTGACTTAAAAGAGAAATAGTCCCGATCTAGCCCAACTTGATGTTGTTTTTTTTAAAAGTGGGATTCATAGTTTAATGCCAGAAGGGACCAGTAAAGCATCTAGTCTGGATTGTACTTCACATAGCATTAAATTTTATCTAGTCACCCCAGTATATAGACTGAAGGCTTGTTTGGCTAAAGTATAGCGTATGTTAGGCCAAAGTGTATCTTTCAGAAAGGCACTCATTCTTGATTAGAAGATATCAAGAGATGCATAATACACCACTTCCCTTGTAGTTCTTTTCAATAGTTAATCATCCTTACTGCTAACAATTAGTGCCAAATTTCTTATTCGAATTTGTCTGGCTTCATTTTCCAGCCATTGATTTTTGTTTTCTAGATTAAAGTGACTTTTAGTACCCAGGATTTTATCTGAATGTGCACACTGTAATCAACTCACCTCTCAATCTTTTTTATGGGAAACAGAACAGAATGAGCTCTGTAAGTCTCTCTCCCACTAAGGCATTTTCTCTAGCCTTGTTAAGGGATAAGAGATCTTTCGGAAAAGGCTTTATTTTCCGCAAGATCAGCGTCTAGACTGGCGCTTTTTTCCGGCAAAGCTCCGTGCGGAAAAAAAGCAGCAGCCATTTTTGTGCTAATGAAGCGCGGGAGATTTAAATCCCCGCTTCATTAGCAATTGCGATACATCTAATTTACATCTCTTTTACGTCTAATTTACATCCCTTTTACGAAAAGGGATGTAGTCTAGACGTAGCCAATATGTATGTGTGAGAAGACATTTTGGTAGCAAACGCATATCACTAATTTTTGACAGCCCAGAAGTGGGGAAATGAAATAGCTGTTAAAGAAACCAGATATTATTCAGAGACCCATTTTCATGAATGTAAAATACTCTTTAAAAAGAAGCCCATCACTTGGATTTGAATAAGGTTATTCCGTTTGTTGACTTTTTCCTACTCAGTCTAATCTTCCTCCTTCCCACTGCCAGCGGTGGATAAAAGAGTAGTGATGACTATATAACATTTTCCCCCAGCCCTCAAAGGACTATTTGACTTATATACGTCAATGCATTCTTAATTTTTAAGCTTAGATCAGATCATAAATCATAACTACCCTGAAATTAATCTCTATCATCACAATTGGTAGATGGCATGTATTGTGATTCCAACTTCCTGTCATACATTTTACGATCTTACAATGCAACAAAAGTTTGATTTCATAAATTAAAGATATTTTTTGTGGTAGGCATTGAGAAGGAATATTTTTTTATTCGCACAGGATCCTCCTTCACTGACCTAAGTGACTTTGGAATGATTAAAAGTTCATTGTTAGATGTTATGAAAGTTGTTTGTGGGTTGGAAACTAAAGGATCAACAGGAAACAGATGTCATTTTGTTTGGGTATGAGTTCTTTTGGCAATAGTATATTCCTTTTGACCCTCTGCTAATAAGAGAGTTTACTTTCCATTTATAAGACCGTAAATATGCAGGGTGCTTATATCATGTGCTTTTGTTCCTAAACAGGGGCGTAGGTATAGCTTCACAATGAGGAGAAACCTGAGACACTCTTCAGTAAGGCAACACTTATTAAAATTAGCTAATAAACTAAGGAAGGTAATGAAAGGTCATCTGTACATTCATTCACTGACAGGGACTTTTCTTTAATGGATCACAGATGCCATGCATCCTTAACACGTTCAGAGTATTGTCTCATTATTTCATAATATCCAAAGTGCCCAATGGATGTCAGTATTGCTTCTAATAAATATAACTTGCTGTAAATGTACCGTATTAGGCATTCCAAAAATTATAATTTCTTAACAAAAAATACATTGTAAAAAAACAAAGTGATGCAGCAGGTGTGATTAGTATTCGACCTTCTGTCACATCTCCTTTCTGCTCCCCTCAAAAGTCCTTACAATTTGTAGTTTTTCTTATGGCTCTTGTTCCTTACATTTAGCTCATGCCAGTTGACTAAGATTCACAGGACTTGTGCTAAATGGTTGTTTAATTGAAATGTAAACAGTCAGGCTTGGACTGCAGCCTTGACTCTGGGATCCTCCCACCTCACAAGGTCCTAGAGCCTTGGCTACAGCCAAAGTCCAAACATCTACAGCACAATTACATCACTCTTTAGCCCAAGGGTAGGGAACCTTTTTTGGGTTGGAGGCCATGGACCCACAGAAAAATCAGTCGGGGGCTGCACACAAGTGAGAAGCAAAAAAACCCAAACAAACCCTCGCTGACCTGGCCCCCAACTGAAAAGGAGAAAGACACACTCCCCACATTCCCCTAAAACCCTAGAGTCGGGGTGGGGTGCAGGCTAGTAGATTGTATGTGTTCCAGCCTTGTGGTGGGGCAGCAGAGGTGCTGGAGCACCAGCACTGGCTCCCTAATGCTAAGGGCACCTCTGAGCTTCAGGGGCTGGATCCCAGCAAGCTGGGAGCCACATCTGGCCCCCGAGCCTAAGACTCCCCACCCCTGCCTTAGCCTCAGCCCTGTGAGCCTGAATCATAGGATCATAGACTACTAGTACTGGAAGGGACCTCGAGAGGTCATCAAGTCCAGTCCCCTGCCCTCATGGCAGGACCCAGTACTGTCTAGACCATCCCTGATAGACATATATCTAACCTACTCTTAAATATCTCCAGAGATGGAGATTCAACAACCTTCCTAGGCAATTTATTCCAGTGTTTAACCACCCTGACAGTTAGGAACTTTTTCCTAATGTCCATCCTAAACCTCCCTTGCTGCAGTTTAAGCCCATTGCTTCTTGTTCTATCTTCAGAGGCCAGAAAGAACAAGTTCTCTCCCTCCTCCTTGTGACACCCTTATAGACACACCTGAAAACTGCTATCATGTCCCCTCTCAATCTTCTCTTTTCCAAACTAAACAAGCCCAATGCTTTCAGTCTTCCTTCATAGGTCATGTTCTCTAGACTTTTAATCATTCTTGTTGCTCTTCTCTGGACCTTCTCCAATTTCTCCACATCTTTCTTGAAATGTGGGACCCAGAACTGGACACAATACTCCAACTGAGGCCTAACCAGCGCAGAGTAGAGCGGAAGAATGACTTCTCGTGTCTTGCTCACAACACACCTGTTAATGCATCCCAGAATCATGTTTGCTTTTTTTGCAACAGCGTCACACTGTTGACTCATATTTAGCTTGTGTTCCACTATAACCCCTAGATCCCTTTCTGCCGTACTCCTTCTTAGACAGTCACTTCCCATTCTGTATGTGTGAAACTGATTGTTCCTTCCTAAGTGGAGCACTTTGCATTTGTCTTTATTAAACTTCATCCTGTTTACCTCAGACCATTTCTCCAATTTGTCCAGATCATTTTGAATTATGACCCTATCCTCCAGATTAGTCACAACCCCTCGCAACTTGATATCATCGGCAAACTTAATAATCGTACTCTCTATGCCATCATCTAAATCATTGATGAAGATATTAAACAGAGAGTCCTAAAACAGACCCCTGCGGAACCCCACTTGTTATACCTTTCCAGCAGGATTGTGAACTGTTAACTACTCTCTGGGAACGGTTATCCAGCCAGTTATGTACCCACCTTATAGTAGCCCCATCTAAGTTGTATTTGCCTAGTTTATTAATAAGAATATCATGTGAGACCGTATCAAACGCCTTACTAAAGTCTAGGTATACCACATCCACCGCTTCTCCCTTATCCACAAGACTCATTATCCTATCAAAGAAAGCCATCAGATTGGTTTGACATGATTTGTTCTTTTCAAATCCATGCTGGCTGTTCCCTAACACCTTATTATCTTCCAAGTGTTTGCAAATTATTTCCTTAATTACTTGCTTCATTATCTTTCCTGGCACAGAAGTTAAACTGACTGGTCTTCCTGGGTTGTTTTTATTTCCCTTTTTATAGATGGACACTATATTTGCCCTTTTCCAATCTTCTGGAATCAGAGGCCACAGGCCAGATGCAGGCTTTTAATTGCAGTATAGACATACCTGTAGTAGCTAACATGTGGAGTCCTTAAATCCCCTGCTGTAGAACCTGTCTGGTCAGCAGCCTCCAGCCCTTGCTCATTCTTTTCCAAAGGGTGGAGATAAGTCACGCTGCAATTAAACTTTTTATTTGTTAGTGGCCTGGTAGTGTCCATTTATTAAAATATTATATATAATATGAGGACAAGATTATTTTTAATTGCTGTGTATCATGCTTTCTACATTGGTTTTTGTCATGAATCTTCTAGAGAAATAATACCTTTTTTCTCCTTCTGTTCCCCAGGTGCTGTTCTTTCTTTGATTTGTCGTGACTCTTATGAAGCATTGTGCCAGATCATCAATGTGTCAGAAACACAGGCCTCTTTCTTTACCTATCCAGCCAATCGTTCCAATGAAACAAACCTGAGTGTTTCCACATCTGCGGGAAGCAAATATAGGCTCTATGTAGGTGTAGCTTTGGCAATAGGTTCTAGTATTTTTGTTGGTTCCAGCTTTATACTGAAAAAGAAGGGCCTTCTGCAACTGGCTGACAAGGGAGTCACCAGAGCTGGTAAGAAATGTTTACTTGTTTATTTTTGACAGAAAAATCAATCTATTTCTTTATCATAAATCAGCAAGTTCAATGTTCAAAACCAATGATGTTTTCTGTAGTTGTCTACAGATAATATTGTATGTAACCAAGGTATTTCTAATGCACCCACTACAATAATATCTAGGTGTCAAAAAAAGTTCTTCCACTGCCCCACTCTCAAAAAAGATTTTCACTGTTTCTTGCCTTTCAGTATGAGTGAGGGAAACACTTAACTTATGATAATACATAGAGTTGCCAGATGTCCGGTTTTGAACCAGACAGTCCAGTATTTGAACTTTCTGTTCAGGAAACAAATTGAGAAAATATAAATGAGAAAATATAAATGTCCGGTATTTTCTAAATAAGATGTAATGTAGACTGTGATGTAATGTCAAGTGTGTCCAGTATTTTTGTTGAAACCATCTAGCAGCCCTAAAATACAGTTATAAAAATAGGTGTTTGAATATGTCCCCAGATTGTGGAGTTGCAGGATGTGGAATTAGGCAGTCTAAAGGGAACTGATCTCTATTTTTTGTAAATTAAGAACTATCAGGACAAGTCACTTCAAAACAGAGTATTAATAAAAACTTACTAGCTAACTGAACAGGCTGACAGAGACCAGAAACTTCAGGATCTCTACCAAGCATTTATAAACCTCAACTACCTACCCGGAGAAATAAAAAAACAAATTGAAAGAGCCAGACCAATCCCCAGAAACCATCTACTTCAAGACAGACCCCAGAAAACCAACAATAGAACACCACTTGTCATCACCTACAGCCCCCAACTTAAACCCGTCCAACACATTATCAATAAACTACAACCTATACTGGAACAGGATACTAAACTCTGAGAGGCTCTTAGAGACAGAC
Source organism: Rafetus swinhoei (assembly GCA_019425775.1). Classification (NCBI taxonomy): domain Eukaryota; kingdom Metazoa; phylum Chordata; order Testudines; family Trionychidae; genus Rafetus; species Rafetus swinhoei. Next base: position 49,484,365 of record CM033449.1, read on the forward strand.
CCATAGTCTCCTATAGACAACCACCTAACCTCAAGATGATTCTTACCAACAACCACAGGACATACCACACTAATACCAACCCTGGAACTTTCCCTTGCAACAAACCCCGTTGCCAGCTTTGTCTACATATTCACTCTGCTGATACCATTATTGGACCTAACCAATTCAGTTATAAGATCAAGAACACAAATTCCTGCTCATCCAGAAATATAATTTATGCTATCATGTGCCGAAAGTGTCCGTCTGCTATGTACATTGGACAAACGTCTCAGACACTTCGCCAAAGAATCAATGCACACAAAACAGATATTAGACAGGATCACAAAGAAAAAACAGTTTCTTGCCATTTCAACCAGAAAGGGCATTGTCTCAAGGACTTAACTACCTGCATCCTACTTCAAAGACACTTTAACACCAGACTTGAAAGAGAATCCTCTGAACTGTCATTCATGCTTAAATTCGACACTTTACGCCTCGGTCTAAACAAAGACATTAATTATCTTACCCATTACAAAGATAGCTTTCCCAATTATCACCTTTAATATCATTAGCTCACAGACATTTACCTCACCCCCACGTCCCCACTCTGTTCTGAAATTTGATTTGTCCTTTTCATATGTGTTCATTTTTTTGATTGTATCCTTTGGTATATATGGTCATGCCAATTTTCTTCCACTATTTGATCTGAGGAAGTGGGTCTGGCCCACGAAAGCTCATCACCTAATAAACCATCTTGTTAGTCTTTAAAGTGCTACATAGTCCTGTTTTTTGAACAGGCTATGTTCTTAACAGTTATATAGTACAGGAATTATCTCCACCATAAGAGAGAGTTGGCCTAATTTTATTCCCATCAAAGTCAATAGGAATAGAGTGGTGTGGAGTGCTTTTGAAAATCCCACCTTGCTGGTATTAGAACTATCACTACATGTTTTTGAAGGTTTTGATTTTGTTTGTTTGCTATTTTCCTTTTGTTTGGAATGTTTCTAGCAAACAATAATACCCTAGTATTCTGGATATTCTCAGTATTTGAGGAAAAATGGATTTCCCAGTATATAACTTGTTTGTATTTTGGAAGAGAAATCTTTCGGTAGCTGTAGCAGCTTTGCTTTTTATGTAGGTTAAAAAAATTACTTTGTGTATTCCAGATGCATCTTGGTATAGATAGTTGTATAGGCTCTGATGTAGCAAAGCACTTAAACATATGCTTTATTTTAAGCCCATGAGTAATCCTAATTAATGAGGTAGTATTATCCCTTCATGTGTCTACTGAAATTCATGTTCAGCAGACAGGACCTGAAATAATATAATTTAATATTTACAATCATATTTTATGAATAATTCAAAATTAGGTGCAGCTGATTCTTTCAGTGTCCCATACAGACTGAACATGCCACTTGTACTGCTTTAATTTGAATAAATTTTATAGTCTACAGAATTTGAAATATTTATTACAAATTTTAATTTTGAAGCATCATTTTAACTTTTTTTCTAATATTAAAAAATATTTTTCAGGAGAAGGTGGATATTCTTATTTGAAGGAATGGCTCTGGTGGGCAGGATTACTTTCAAGTAAGTCATAGTAAAAATGTTTCTTTCTCTGAAACATCTAAAACAGAGCAATATGTATAACTTTAAAAGGGATATTCAAATTTTTAATAAAAAGACTTCAAGGCAAAAAGGCAACTTTTTTTTCCACCTGGCAAAGGACTTTATAGAATCATAGAATCCTAGGGCTCATCAAGTCCAGCCCTCTACCCAAAGCAGGACCAACCCCAACTAAACCATCCCATCCAGGGCTTTGTTAAACCGGGACTTAAAAACCTTGAGGGATGGAGATTCCACCACCTCCCTAGGTAATCCATTCCAGTACTTCATCACCCTCCTAGTAAAATAGTTTTTCCTAATATCCAACCTAGACCTCCCCCACTGCAACTTGACACCATTGTTCCTTGTTCTGCCATCTGTCACTACTGACTTATTCCAAATTTCATTTTGGTACCCAGGATATATCTTCATGAAGTACTCTTTTTTGCTTTCCAAAACTCTTTCATGAATGAGAGTTTTCTTTAATGACTAGTTGAGGTTACACTGAGGCTTGTTTGTTTGATTTTTGTTCTTTTCCCTTCTGCCCCCAACACTGTTAAAAAAATTTAGGAGTGCAAACTGGAGTTGGATGGCAGGAGTAAAATAATAGTACATGAAATGTTCTCCCCACCACTATCATTATTGTTATATTTTAATATACTAATACAGTACAGTACTTTGAAAATCTGTTCCTGTGTGTGCACTAAATTTGTGATATCTTTATTTTGGTTATGTCCAGCAGTAATTGATAGATATTTAGAATTCTGAATAGAATATTTGGACCGCAAGTTGCCCATCAGGTTAATGTGATTGTGGACCACTAGACATTTTCCTGACGTTGATTATCCACATGCACTGCATCCCGCAACTCCCAGTGGCCATTGTTCTCTGTTCCTGGCCAACAGGAGTTCTGGGAAGTGGCACCTCCAGGTGAAGGGGCCACAGGGATGTACTGGCTGCTGTTTTCTATAGCTCCCATTGATGAGGAACAGAGAATCATGGCCACTAGGAAATGTGGGGGTGGTACCTACTGGTGGCCAACATCAACAAAGTGTCTTGCAACCACAACCATATTACTATGATGGACTGCACATGGCCCATGGGCTGCAGTGGCTACCACCATTTGTAGTAGATAATAAGAACTAGTATTTTACTTCCTACTGTCTTGTCAAATATTTTATCTTCTGTCTAGTACTCATCATCCTAACACTTCTAATACAGTGAAAGCTTTGTTATCAGGCACCCATGGGGAATGGGGGTTGTTGGTTAATTAAATGTGCCTTATAACAAAAGCTTATTGCTCTGCTCCTGGCTCCTGGCAGCTCGAGGCAGAATGAGGAGGAAGGAGGCAACTTGTTCATGATGTCAGCCAGCAGTACCAGCTGTCAAAAGGCCTGCAATGGCCAGCTAGACAGGCAGGAGTCAGGTGCGTGCGCCTGAAGATGTGGTGGTATTATGGCTGGGGGCATGGGCAGTCAGTAATGTAGGCAAGGGAAAGCACAACCTTCCCAAAACTGTCTACATGCCTGACTGACAACGGCTGGGGCCACCAGTGGGGAAGGCTGGGGCTGCGGCAGGGCAGCCCGGCTTCCCCTGGCCGCTAGGGAGTGATGGAGCCATGGCACAGTAACCCGGCTTCCACCAGCTGCCAGGGAGGGATAGAGCCGGGGCCGCAGCACTGCAGCCCTGGCTCTCCATGTGGCCAGGATGGATCAGGCTGGGAGTGGGCAGGGGCTAGGCTCAGAAGGGGCGAGGTGAGGTGGGGCTGGGGCTTGCCTTCCCCAGCTGGGCTTTCACCCACCACCCATGGTTGGGGGCAATGCCAGTTAACAAAGTTTTCCAGTGCCAGATAACAAAGCTTTCACTGTAGGATTTTTTTCTATACTAATATTGTATCTTTTCTAGTGGGAATAGGGGAGGCTGCCAACTTTGCTGCCTATGCCTTCGCACCTGCAACCTTGGTTACCCCCTTGGGTGCACTGAGTGTTCTTATAAGGTTAGTATGAATTGAAAGGAACCACTGAAAAGTTAGCCTTTTTCTATATGAGAAAATACTGTATTTTTTTTTGTACAAGGAGGAGTTTTAAAAGAAAATCCAGGTCAAAAATTGCTTCATAGATTACAAAGCCAGAAGTGACCATTGTGATCATCTAATCTGATTACTTGTATAACACAGGCCATAGAACTTCCCTCAAATAATTCTTAGAGCAGATCTCTTAGAAAAAATATCCAGTTTTGATTTTAAAATTGTCAGGAATGGAATCTATCATGATTCGTGATAGATGAGTGATTTTCAAACTTTCTCATGATCCAGTTGAAGAAAATTATTGATGCCTGTGACCCAACATCATTTGACTAAAGTGTGGGCTGTGTGGTGGGGCTGAGGATGAGAACATCACCTTTGGATCAGGGCTGGGGCAGAAGGGGATGCTAAAGCAGGCTTCTGCCTTTTCTAGAACCTCAGACCATGCTGTGCCCCAGAAGCAGCAGCAGCAGGATCTGCAGTGCCAGGACAGGCAAGAAGCCTGCCTTAGGACCCCCACTGATCACCCTGGAGCAATGAGACCCAGTGCCTGGCATTCCATGACCCAGTACTGGGTCGTGACCTGTAATTTGAAAACCACTGGACTAGATTGTCATGATGGTCCCTTTTGGCCTTTATGTCTATGAGACTTGATTACAGGGAGAAAATACTGAATACTTGAGGGTTACTGGAGGGTGTGCCTGCTACTTGCTATGCTCACCAACTGCCCTCTCTCTGGCCACTTTTGCGGCCAGAGAACCTGATAATATCATTCCATCGTGCATCAGGAAAAACTTTTTTATATAGAGAGATTTTGTTGAGAAATGAAAGGCATAACAAGAACCAATGGCTCAAAGTTAGAGCCAAACAAATTTAAATTAGAAATAAGTCTCAAGTTATTATCAGTGAGGGTGATTAATCATTGGAAAAATATAGCTACCAAGGTGACTAGTGGATTCTGCATGTCTTCAGATCCAGACTGGATGCCTTTCTGGAAGGTATGTTTTATTCAAAGTCAAGTTGCTTGAAATCCTGTAAGAATAATTGGTGAAATGAAATGGCCTCTGATATATCGGAAGTCAGACTAGATGTTCTCTGTGGTCTCAAAATCTAGTAATTACAGTATATCAGTAATTATATCAGTTTTTTTTTTTAAGATTCCAGTTTTTATCTTGCCATGCACTTCTCAATTTGCTTGTTTGCATTAATGTGTACTCAGGGGCACAGCTAAGGGGCATGCATACCCACAGCCACAGGGGGGCCCAATCCAGAGATGAAAGCTGGTGTGCCTCAGTGCAGCACTCCAGCAAAAGGAAGCCAGCAAGGTGAGGTGTTAGCTGCAGCTGCTCCCAACCAGGCTTCCAGGGCTCTCCTGAGGCTGCCTTGCTAAGTAGCAGCCAGGCAGATGAAAGGAGCTGGCTGAGGGTGTGCAAACCCTCCCCACTGGACAGGGCCTGCCCCAGCCTCTAGACTTCCCCCCACCCCCTACTCCCTTTAGGGAGGATAGTGGGAGCTGCAGCCACATATACCCAGAACTCTGTGACAGGAAAGTACGCAGCTTGTGCGCCTTCCTTTTGCTCCCAGCTGCTCAGGGGAGGGGCAGAGAAGATTTCACACAGTCTGCACACTTTCCCTCAATCCCTGATTATCAGGGGAAGAGGAAGAGCAGCAGTGACCCAGTATGTCCATCGGCAGCCCCACTGCCTTCCCAAAATTCTTGTCTCCTCCCCCCCGCACTCACCCCATACCTCCCAGCCTCCTGCTCTGACCCCCTCCAGCTTTCTGCCCTGATTCCTGCACCCCCCACGTCCCCTTTTACCTGAGCTGCCCCATCCCCAGCCCTTTTCCTGAACCCCTCAAAGCCCCCTGCCCTGAGCCCCCTCCCATACTCTAACCCTCTGCCCTGAGCTCCCACACACACATACTCCACCCCAGTTTTTTAGAGGGACTGTTGTATTTCACCCTCTCACATCCTGGGTGCCCCCCCCCAAAGGGAGTGTAATACGACAATACCTGTAAGAAGCTTAAGTTACTTTCACCCCGGTCTTTAAATGAAATACAAGGCACAATTAAAACAGTGCAAACTTATTTAATCATTCTTTAATACACTGAGAAGATGGGGTATAACAATTAACACTAGCTAAGCAGTAAAGCTCAAGAGGTAAGCCATGAAAGAAGGGGAGGGGCAAAGTCATACCTTGCATGCCCCCCAGAGCAGCTAGTTGTGCCTCTTTTAGGTGTACTTAAAACAAGCTGTTGTATTCACCTAAAACATGTTAATTACATTCCATTTACCTACAGTGTCCCCTTGCCGTTTCAACTGGATCATATCACTTTCTGTCCAAATCTACTGTAAATGTTACTGTGCACACAGTTTTAGAAGTAGATAAAAGGATTTCTAGGTGTATCTATGTTTGAATACTGCATTCCATCCCCATGTTATCTGACTGCACACAATCCCTTATCTCATAGAAGAGAGTTGAGATGCTTATCTGTTCGTGAACACCGGTATCTTTCTGTGATGATGTAGATGCCAAAGTAGTATAATTATATTGTACTAAAACAAATGCAAATTTTAAAAAGCTGGCACATGACTGGGGCATCAGTCTTGCTCAGATTGTATGTGAAAATAACTTAGTTCTAGTCCCAAATGGTTGTGGTCCAACAGTACTACATGCTGTCTTCTACTTTACAGTCCTGTGTTTCCCTTGCCACACTAACTTCAGAAAAGCCAATCTCCAGCTTTCTAAACTTCGAAACTTCGGGGTCATTAATTCTTTAAGTCTTTGTTCTATGGTTTGTGTGTCAGTAGGGCTTATGTTTGGTAATTCATAGATATGTATCCAAAAGGAAATATGACTGGATATACTGGAGCTCTGTCTGACTTTGTAAAGTTATGGGGAAGGATGGAGAGGGAAGAGTCAAGACCTTTTGGAAAGCCATAGAAAATGGGGCAAGACTTATCTGACCTTTATCAAATTAAAAAAGCTTTGGAAAAAGGTGTTTGATGGTTTTGTTGTTTTTTATATATCCTCAGCTGGTTTCCTCATCCCCAATTCAATTTTTTTAACTAGTATCATTATACATAAAAGCATTATGATTATATTATCAAGTGATTTGTGCAACCGAACTTATTACTTTATTTTTTACATCCACAGTGCAATATTGTCTTCCTATTTTTTAAATGAAAAGCTGAATGTTCATGGGAAATTAGGCTGTATATTGAGCATTTTGGGGTCAACGGTGATGGTTATTCATGCCCCTGAAGAAGAGGAAGTCACTTCTTTAGATGAAATGGAAATTAAACTGAAAGATCCAGGTCTGTAACTTAAATAATCTGTATTGAATGAAAAAAATGCTTCTCGGTGTCTCTTACTTTCAAAGGCATGCCAGCTAACACTAGACCAGTCCATAAGTGAATAATTGGAGGGTTTTATTGTTATATGTTATCACCTCCCTCATCCCATTCACTTTCCCTTGAAGATGAAAGTAGAATTTGATATCTCTTTGGTGCATTACTTTAATGTTGTATACCTAGAAGGCAATAATCAGGCTGTGAATATAAGCAAGCAAGACTTACTTAAAGCATCTTTACACTGATATTTAAAAAATAAACAAAGTAAAATCGGTATATACAAGAAACCCTGGTTAACTCTGAGCCATGTTAGTTATTGCATTAAAACCATGATAATAGTGCTTATGCTGTAGCTAATTTTTTATTCTTGCTTGTTGCTCCCAGTTCCCAATCTGCATATCTTGGCAAATATGTGGGAGGAAGAGGGCCATTTGTGCAGAAACTCTGTGTGAGCTGGTTATGACATCAGTACTTAAGGTACTAACTTTCTGGGATCAAGGCGTGCTCTGACTTTTCCTCATGATCACGTTCTTCCAATGGCCAACCTCCTCATTTAGCAGTCTGCCCTCTGGGTACTCTTGTGCAACAGATGTTGTCTGCAAATCTTGAGTCTTTGCAACTTCCTTTCTCCTCTCCTCCATGTCTTCAAATCCTCATTTAAATTCTACCATCCTCTCCAGCTGCAGCTCATAGCTTCTCTTCCATGAGCTCCACCAGGCAACATTTCATACATATGTGGCTTCTATTGGATACTCACTCAGGAATAATATATATTACTTAGTTTCTGCATCCAATCATCTTTTTCTCCTCTTCTTAGATCACTTCTAGACTTGCCTCAAATGCCCTCATAGTCTTCTCTTTGCAGTTCCTAGCCTTAAGGAGGAGAGGACAAAAATCCCCCAAACTCACCTGTTTATCAGGTACAAGCTGATAACTAACATAATAAGTCTTTTAGAAATATAGGTCTTCATTGTCCCCTAGGGATACTTTTTGAGATCAGAGTCGTTGGAGAAGCCCTAGCTGTGCACAGGAGCGGCCCTAGACTGGCTGCCAGCAACTGGCTCCCTAGGCGAACCATGCAATCGGCACCCCCACCTCCAAACCCCTCAATGATATTGCACCACCATTTGGCGCCCTGTGGCACCCCATTTAACTTGGCGCCCTAGGCGACCACCTAGTTTGCCTATATGGAAGGGCCACCACTAGCGCAGGGCCTAGGAGTTCCCTCTAGTTAATGTAGGAACTCAAAGCTTTAACATACATACCACTGTGCCTCTGGCATGTTCTCCAGGAGATGCCAATTTTGAGAATAAAATGTTCTGCCCTATCTTGGGGCAGAGGCCTAGAATTATCTTTTTAAAAACTATGTAAATCTTTCCTCTGTTCTTCAGCACACTCATCTAAGTTTTTCCCTGGGAAGAAGAAATCCGACTAATAAAGTTTTCATTTCCAAGCCAACTGCATGGCAATGACTAGAAATTGTTGCCCTCTTATGACTGATTCTGGCTTATGTGAAATGAGTTACTGGTTTAATTCTAATTTCAAGTAAATGTGGCCACATCACAAACTGGTCCATAACTGTCTGACTTAGCAGACAGTCCAAATATTGAGAAACTTGCACTGCTGCTACTAGCATTGTATCTGTTCTTGGGTCAAATTAGAGTTCATCACTCTTCTTGTCTGTCAATCTGGAACCTTTAATGAATAATATATTCATTCTTTACATTACCTATGAAGGAAGGCTGAAAGAATTGGGTTTGTTTAGTTTAGAAAAGAGAAGATCGAGAGGGGACATGATAGCCGTTTTCAGGTATCTAAAAGGGTGTCATAAGGAGGAGGGAGAAAACTTGTTCATCTTGGCCTCTGAGAATAGAACAAGAAGCAATGGGCTTAAACTGCAGCAAGGGAGGTTTAGGTTGGACATTAGGAAAAAATTCCTAACTGTCAGGGTAGTTAAACACTGAAATAAATTGCCCAGGGAGGTTGTGGAATCTCCATCTCTGGAAATATTTAAGTGTAGGTTAGATAAATGTCTATCAGGGATGGTCTAGACAGTATTTGATCCTGCCATGGGGGCAGGGGACTGGACTCGATGACCTCTCGAGGTCCCTTCCAGTCCTAGTATTCTATGAGTCTATGATTAATAATAATAAACGTGTATGGTGAACTCTCCAAAATAATTGGTACAGTCTGAAGCCACAAAGGAGTTTTTTGTTTAGGACTAATTTTAGGACTAACATCTAGAATCAGTGTTGACCAGAGGTGTTTGGAATAATAAACAGCACTATATAAAAGGCACCAGAAGTAGCTATCAGAATCCTATTATATTCAAGCACAGCTGTGAAAAAGAGGGTGAGAGGGTTTAACAGATTGTAGTATGGAAAGGTGGATTGCTCAGAGTGAGAGGTTGAAAAGCTGAGACTATCAAGGCCAAACAAAAGCTATGAAATTGCCTCAGTGAAGTGAACTTCCCTTGATTAGGCTAATACAATGGACTCACCCATGTGGGCAGAGAAAGTTCACCAGTATCATTTTTATAAATGTATACATAAAGTCTGATATAGTTCATTAGTTGTATTTTATATGGCCAAATAAAATGCATAACTTTATTTACAATTATAAGACATACTGTGCCAAAATTCTGTAAGCAGAAAACAGGTTAGATGCTTAAACATAAATACTGGGTCAGTTTCCCTATTTGAGTAAGTGGGTACAACTCTGTTGATTGCAGTGGAATTATGTTTCATGAATTTGTGTCAATATTTATACTGCAGTTAGAAAAACTATATATCTTTTTGTACCTACCTGAATCTGATTTAGAATGGTCCCTCATTCACTGTGTGTAACTTTTTTTTTTCTTCCTTCCCAGTGTTTATTGCATTTGCTGTGGTTATAAGTGTGGTCTCCCTCTTGCTGATTTTTGTTGTGGCTCCAAGGAAAGGTCAGACAAATATACTAGTCTACATATCAATTTGTTCAGTGATTGGTGCCTTCTCCGTCTCATCTGTCAAGGGCCTTGGTATTGCCATTAAAGAAATACTGGAGCAGAAGCCGGTTTACCAACATCCATTGGTTTATATTTTGGTGGCGACTTTAGTGCTTTCAGTCAGCACTCAGATCAACTATCTTAACAAAGCATTGGACATGTTTAATACATCTCTAGTGACACCTATTTATTATGTGTGTTTCACCACTACAGTTGTGACGTGTTCCATCATCCTATTTAAAGAATGGAATAGCATGGACCTGGGTGATATCATTGGCAGTCTCAGTGGATTCTTTACCATAATTATAGGCATTTTCCTTTTGCATGCTTTTAAAAGTACTAATATTACCATGAAGCAATTGACGTCCACTGCTATAAAAGAACCCTCATTGCCTCTGCATGGATATGATGCTCATCATACTTTATTGGAGAACATGGAGAGCCCAACCTTGGCATATGAGGAGGACAATCCTTTATTCCGTCGAGGAAATGCTCAGGAAGCTATGTGCCATTAAAATATCTAGAAAAGTAAAACAGATCCACTACATCAATCAGAACTGCCTTTGCTTTTTTCCTGCAAAAAATCCCCACCCTATTTATGAAGTGAGAAAAATATTGGCAACAACACTGTATAGTTGGAGAAATAGATAAGCCACTATGATGCTAGTTATCGATTATATACAACAGTTTTCTATTCAGCACTGTAAATAGAAACCTGGTTTGAGACCATTTTTCATTGCCCATATCTCTGACAGTATGAGTTTCTTCAGTCTCCTTACTGTGGTTTTGTCAATCGGAAGACTTTCTTTTCAGCTGAAGAATTGCAATATGTGCAATATATTTTTATAAAGTGTCATTTTCCTTCATAATATGGGGAATAAATAGTTTTATTGAGAAAAGAGGCACTTTTATAGCTATATTAATAAAGGCATTACTAGAAAATATGACCATTTAAAAAATTGAAATGCTTAATATATTGCCAATATATTAATATATAATTACTGTTATATAATGCAACTTTGAAGCCATCCATTAACAGATGTCCTGAAGAAAACTCTGACTTCCCCCATTAACAGTTATACACTAAAACTTAATTTGTTTAAATGAGAAATTCATTTGTGAGCATTGAACCCAGTACAGATATTTTTATATTTATAAAAAACCTACATTTGTAGCAGTTTTCTGATATCTAATTTCTGCAACTTTTCCTTTTTTCCTGTTAGTTTTTGTTTCTTGACATTAAAGTCCAGTTCTTCTAACTGGGATGCTTATACCTTTATAAAGTCTTTCTCTACCTTTCTTATGAAACCATGGCCAGGATTTGCCAAGAATCTCCTGAAATTGAAGAATATTTTTTTGGCTAAAAATAAGTGCATACGAGTATTCAATAAGACAAAAACAACTTATTTCATGGAAGGCATGAAGCAATATGTGCTCAAACTCTTCCAAATGGCAAAATCTCTTCATGTTTTCCATAAGCTTTCCAATAGTAATGAAAACAATACCCAGTGTGTGACATCATGCAGCTCTGCAAAAGGTCCTCTAAAGTGGAGTTGCTGGATTGATGCTTTGACTAGAATATATAACATTTACTTTAAACATAGATTTGGTCTTACTAATTATTTCAGACTTTGTTTCTTTGCATTGCTGTTAGGCATAAGAGGAACTTAGTCTGCTTCTGTAACTTGCCACTCCTCCACACTCACACCTGTGCACAGATACCATAAAGCCCAATACATTTAATTTTTTAAGAATCCATACTCTTCCAGACAGGAATCATTAGCAGTTATTCTTAATTGTTGAAACAATCTGAGCAATACATTTACACAGGACTGAATGTTTTCCTATATAAAAACTATATATGGAGATGTCAACTATTTCTAATGCATTATAGTGCTGAATGTGTATTAGGCAAAAGGAAGACTATATAATTTACTTTTTCTGTATTGAGTGATCAAGAAGCATTCAATCATTGCATTAAGTGATTTGTCTAGCCCTATTTTCTACAGCTACTTATTATTTGCCTCACAAATTTGTTAACTTATTTAAAATATCCCTCTTGATGGCTATCATCTACGTTGTGAGAACCCGTATGTCACAGTGTTGACCATGAAACCTATAAAAAACAGCTGATCTGTGCATTTTATTGAACAATTTCTATTTAACTTATTTAAAACTTCTTTTCCTGCTATATTATGAGTCAGAAAGTGACTTCAACTATCAAAATGTAGGTCCAATAGACTAGAATGGTCAAGTTTTATAGCTTCTCCTCAGCACAGCATCACCATGCGGCATGGCTTCCTTACTGATTTCCGAGCCTCCTCCTCAGGAATTGATTTTAAGATTTAACCAATTGCTCAAAAATCATGTGCAACAAGGAAGCACAAACAAATAGTTTGCAATTTGGAGAATGAAGTGTTGCTCTTTCTGCTTTTATAAAGTAAACCTGTTCTTTGAAGTGCACTTTAATGCAGATGTATAAGAAAGTTGATTTATTGACCTTAAAGAGTTCTTGACAAGAGGAAAATGGAAGGGAATGTTCCATGTGTGTTTGTATTTTGCATAATTTATAAGGTAGTGTATTTTATTTATTTTGAGAGGTATTCTTAATATGAGTCTTATTTGCTAATGATGATGATTTTCCCTTACTATAACAATACTTTGAAAACCATCAAAACCAGACTAATAATGGTGTTCAGCACACAAATTTAAAACCGTTTTAATCCCAAGTTTTAAACTAAATATATCGGTTAGCTTGGTTATGAAAGTGATTGGCACGCATTGCTACAACTGATACAATTTGTCAATCATTTGCTGATTGCCTTTTTCCTCCTGTGAAATACTAGTTTGAAGTGATTGTCTGTCTATACTCCTCCTCAATGTGGTATATACAATATTACAGGAAATGTTGGTAATATAAGATGCTTGCTTGACTATAATAGTTCAGGAACATAGCCTGTTATGACTTTTTTTGAGAAGTATATGTAATAATGCTGGAGTAGTTTTAACAATGTTGCATGAAACAGGAAAAGATTCTTACAAAAATTCTTCACACCTTGGAAATACAATGAGTGTGCATATGGCTCTATATATTCTTCAGATATTCAAAATAATGAGATGCTTCTGTTCAATCCCTGTATTATTGGAGTTTTACTAGTTGGGTGTGTAAAATCTAACTATTCAGCACAAAAAGTGGGTAATATATGTTACTGTAAATTTACACCATTAACTTTAGAGAGTTTGGCCTTTTAATAAAAACTTACATTGCTTCTCAGTGGAAATTAATTAAGCTGGTTAGAGTTTAATATTTAGGGAAAAAGTTGTACTTTTTTGAAAGGCAGTCTATTGTCACGTTACTTGCCTGTGTTTTCAAAAATAACTATCGCAATTGTATGTACATATGATTATTTGTCTGAACCAATGCCCTGTTAGTCATGCCTGTACATTTATTGTTTTAAAAAATGAACACGTACTTGTATGTTTTGGCATATTAACATGGGCTACCTATTTTCAAACCTGGTGCTGATAAAATCTTCTTGGTTGTCATAAGTATGCAATAAGTCTCTTCTGATGAACCTGCTTAGTTTGTATTTATACACAGTTAATTTCATTAAGAAAAACAACAGTTTTATGTTCATTCTTCTTTGAGTATCAAAACATCAAAGTTGATTATTAGTTTCATTATGTCCAAGAACACTCTAAAATGTCAAGAAAGAAATGATTATGGTTTTGTGCTGATTTTGATTCTTAAAGTTATTTTAATGAATTATTTTACTATAAACATTTTATATTTTTGTTGGAAATGGTTACACTTAGTGATTGCTTTCCTAGCAAAGGTTTTTATGTTTTAATATGAGAATAAAGATATTCTACTGTTTTATCTTGTAATGAAAAGTATCATGATGAACCTCCTACTCCAACTTGGTGGATTCAATGCTTTCAGATGAATTGCTTGTCTCAGAGAATACACTTTTTAAAGTTACATGAAGTGTTTTTGAGGGGTGGAGGGCAATGTTCCCACTAAGCTTTTCCATCCATGTGTGGATTTTTTCCATCCACGTTTGGAATACATTTTATGTGCACTGAGGCATGTGGAAATGTGCACCTTTAATAGCAACACAAAACCTAACTGTGGGAGCTCTGCTAATCAGCTGGGCAGCATTTGTACATCTCTTGAACAACCACAGAAGTGCACAGCTTACAGGGAATGTTGGTGGAAGGTGTTTAAAGAGCTCAAAATATGATATATTGGTTTGTGTCAGATTTGAAAGAAGCCAGATCTCACCTGGCTGTAAGCTAATCTCTATTCAAGGTATGTATAGTGCATGCAGCAATACAGTGCCAGGATCCAATTGACTAGTATATTATACATCCACCTAGTGAATGATAGTGCAGACTTTGTTGTTTACTCCTCGGGGAATTCTGCACCATGGCGCAATTCAGAATTTTGCAAAAATTAATGTGTCCACAGAATTTCCTTTTCCCCCTCAAAATGGACTGCAGAGGTGTTGGCGGATTCTAGGGGCTGCTGGACCATCAGGCTATGTCTACACAGCAGAGTTATTTCAGAATAAGGTATTCCGGAAGAGAGATTCCGGAATAGCTTATTTCAAAATAACGTTTCTACACACACAATGCGTTTCGAAATAGGGCTTAGCTATTTCGAAATAGCGCGTCCACACTGATTGGATGTTGAATCGCATTTAAGGCCATCCGGAACCAGTTCAGGCAGGACATCAGGTCAGTAGTTACCTCATGTGGCTGCTGCTTGAGGCTATCTGAGGCTCGTGCTTAAAGGGACCCCACTGGACTGCCATTTCTCAGGTTTCCCTGCTTGCTTGCCTAGCTCTCTGAGGGACAGCAAAGCATTTTCCCTTCTTACTCTGGTTGGCGTGCTTCAGGACACCACAGCACACTTCGCTATGATTCTTGGTGTGGGAAGGGTGTGGAGGGAGAAGCAGGAGGGGGGGCGATAGCAGGAGAGGGAGCAGAGGCTGGAGCGAGAGGACGCAGCATGCTCTGCACCAGGGTGTGCACATGACTGCACAGGGGAGCAGCTCTGTGTAAGCAGCTCCCGCCAGCTCTCCCGTGATTGCTGCAGGTCCTCCTCTTCCCAGCGGTCGATGGTCCTGTGCAGGGCTTGCCATGCTGCCAGATGCTGTCGCTGGTACTTGTCCATTGGGTGTGCGCGACTGTGGAAGCCTTGGGTGTGGGAGGAGGTTCTGGGGGTGTGGGCTTCCCTCCACTTGCAGCTGGTCCTGCTGTGGAGAACAAAGAAAGATGGTCAGTCATCCCAGAGGACACAGTGCCTGATGCCCAGCCTCCCCCTGCAAGCCGAGATGACAGTTCTTGGTGCCGTCACAGCTGATGTGCTTGGAGCCAGGCCATGCGCACTATGGTCAATGGCCCCTGATGTCCCCAGGACTGGGGGCTACCCCAGGATTGTGGCCATGCCTGTGTGCTGTGTGCAGGAGCGCTCAGTGTGTGTGGTGAGTGTGTGTGTGGTAGGGGGGAATGTCCCCTGCCTCCCTCTAGAGGTGGCTTGTGGAGGAAGGGGGCTTGTGGAGGAAGGGTGTCCCACCCCGGGGTCAGGAGTATGGCAGGTCTCTCCAGACACCCTGTGGCCAATAGCCCAAAGCTCATGTGTTGCAGCCTGTTGGGGCTACATGCCCAGCAGCAGCACAACACATGCTCCCACGTGCACAGGTTGTGGCCAGCAAGGCCCAAGCATGGAGCACTTAGTTTCCCCACCATCCCCTGCATGATGGGAAAGTGATGGCACTCACACGATGTTCCTTCCCTGGCCTTGGACAACGCCTGGGAGATGCCCACAGGGAGGACTTGGGGCTCTTGGGTGAGCTAGGTGGTCTGGCTGGCCTCGTCCAGGTCCTGGGCCACCGCTGCGTCCTCATTGACATCGTCTGGCCCCCAGCGAGGACGATGACTAGCGTCTCCACCCCGGAGTCTATAACTATGGGGGGAGGGAGAAACAGATTGCCATGCCCCCCAGGATGCGGTCCAGCTCCTTATAATATGGGTAGGTGTGGGGCTCTGCCCCGGATCAGGAGCTGCTCTCTTTGGCCCTGGCATAAGCCTGGCGGAGCTCTTTGACCTTCATCCACACCTGTTCTTGGGTGTGGATGTGGCCTTTGCTCCCCAGGCTGTCTGCCATGCGGCCATACACGTCCGCATTCCTGCATCTGGTGTGGAGATCCTGGAGGTTTGTCTCGTCCCCCCAAACCTCAATAAGATCCAGGACCTCCGCATCAGACCAGGAAGGCGCATGTCGTTTGCGGCCCCTGGCAGCTCCTGGAAGCTGGCTGAATGCTCCTGGGGATCAGTCGAGGGCTGGCTGGCACCGTCTGTCTGGCTCATCTCGGGCCGAAATGGAGTCGGGGCAGCTGCAAGGTGGCTCAGGGCTGTCAGGCCTCCTGTGAGCCACAAATCCTGCCTGCAGAGGCTGTAGCTTTAAGAGCTTCAGGAGAGGGTTGGGGGAATAGAGTTTTCCTGTGTGTGGCCAGAGCGGCCACCAGGGCACCTTGGGAAGGGATGGAGGCCTCCTATTTCAATTTAGCCCTTATTCACTGTCTACACAGTGCCTATTCCAAAATAGCTATTTTGGAATAGGCGCTATTCCTCATAGAATGAGGTTTACAGAACTCGAAATAAGCCATCCGCTATTTTGAAATTATTTTGAAATAGAAGTTTGGCTTGTAGACGCTTGCAAAGTTATTTTGGAATAGCGGTCATTATTCCAAAATAACTTCGTTGTGTAGACACACCCTGAGGCTCTCTCTAGACTACATCCCTCTTTTGAAAGAGGGATGTAAATTAGGCATATTGAAATTGCAATTGAAGACAGGATTTGAATTTCCTGCGCTTCATTTGTATAATGGCGTCACGGCGTTTTTCCAAAAAATGCTATTTCGAAAGTGAAACCACAGTCTAGACGCGGTTCTTTAGAAAAGAAAAGCCTTTTTTCGAAAGATCCTGTACTCCATTTTTTGAAAATTAAGTCATTTATTTAGGTCACTAAATTGGACTTGGGACTCCCCTTTCTTTAAGTACTTTCTTTAGTCTTTTTCACTCTTGGTCTAACACTCCATTTTTCTCCAGCATAGCCATTGCCCTGTACAGAGGGGCCAACTTCCCCTGTATCTGGAAGGTGCTCTAGTCTTCCTGCCCTCATTCTCCCCTTTCCCTCAAGCCCCACCCCTGCTCTACCCACTCCCCCTTCTACCTGTTCTCCCAAATCCCCAACCCTATCCTGCTTCTTTTCTGTCATCTCCCCTGGATACTCTCCATCCCTGCTCCTCTTCTTCCCTCTTGGAGTTTCTTGAACACCGCATAAGTTGTTGCAGCCCCCTGGAAGCATTGGGAAGGTGGTGGAAGAGTTGGTAAGTGGGGCCACCAGGGGGCAAGAGTTGCAGCAGGGAGGGAGGCAGAGGGAGAGGTTGGCTGCTGGTCGGTGCTCAGCACCCACAATATTTTCCCTGTGGCTGTTCCAGCCCCAGAGCACAGTGCTTATGATCCTGTAGTTTGTGAAATCAGCTACAATACTGACATCTGAATATGACAGCAGATATTGTAACCTACACTGTGAGGGATGTCATCTTATTGGAGGGCAGACCTGAGACATGAACATTCTACAGTCTTTTTATTTATTTATTTATTTGATTGTTTTTTCCTCTCAGGAACATGGATTCTGTCAAGGAAAGAAAAACTTGCTCCCTAAATGATTCTGTGATGCTCATTCTCTGCTGTATGGAAATAAATAAACTCTGTGGTGCACGCGTGTCAAGGTAAGTGTGATCCAAATGGCTCCAGTCCAGCTCACTGCACAATCTGCTCCAGAGTTTAACTTTTCATTCATATGCACTATGGTAGGGTATAGGGTTTTTTCTAAGTCAATCGGAAAGTGGTAACAATGGCACCTGTTAATTATTAATAAAAGCAGACATTAAAGAGTCTAACAAATTTTTTTTATCCCCTGTGGCTCACAACAAAACAACATTATAGTAGCACTTGCTTATATATTAATGTAACTTTTGGGGACTTTCCACAGCTGTTTTATTTTTCTGTTTCATAAGTAAAATCATTAAAGTATACAAGAAGCAACTGGAAAAAATAGACTTTTAAAGGAATTAAATGCATATTTTAATGTGAAAAGATGCTATGACACAGAACTGTTTATACAAAAAATGAGATGACCATAGATGGATTAACTAGTTTCTTCTGCCACAAAACATACATTATCTTAGATAAAAGATAGCCATAAGATGACATTGCTATCAAAGTAATACTACATCTAAAACCAACATGAGCAATCAAATTGTATCTTTTGTACAGCTGGGCAGAACTTTTCAGTTAGTCAGCTAAGTGTTGCAAAAAGTCTATGATATTTCTGTTCCTGTTACTGAAATATATTTTAAATCAGACCTAAATATATGTTAGATCAATTACTTTGAGTGCAGCTGCACAGAATAAATGTATATTGCATAACATTTTAAAATACCAAATGCATGATGATGAAATTAACATTAAGAACATCACCATTACTTCAGCAAGGGTAATGTGGTCACATGACCATTATACCTGTTCTGATGAGTTTTACAGGTTCTTATACTGACCCAGTTGTAACAACATTTTGTCTAATGTTTTGTGACAGAATTTTCTCCAGGATTAATTTACACTTTTCAAGCTATACCTTCTTGACCTTGCAGAGACTAATACCATCCACATACTATATCCCAGTGGTCTCCAACCTTTTAAAATATGAGATCACTTTTTTAATTTAAATGCAATCCAAGATCTACCTCAAACCCAAATATCTTTGCCCCGCCTCCTTCTTGCCCCTTCTCCAAGAGCCCGCCCCTGCTCACTCTGTCCTTTCTTCCTCTCCCAACCTTCCTCCCTTTCATCAGGCAGAGACAGAAGATTGAGGCACAGGCTCTGGTCTTGGGCTAAGGGATCTGGAGTGTGAAAAGGGCTCTGAGCTAAGCCCGGGCAGGGGTTGGGGTACAGGAGAGGGTTCAGGGTCTGTAAGGGAGTTTGGGTCTGGGTGGGGCTCAGGGCTAGGGCAGGGGCATGGGGTGAAGGACGGGGTTCATGACTGGGACAGGGATTCAGGATGCAGGCTCCAGCCGGACACTGCTTACAACAGGTGGCTCCTGGTTGGTGGTGTAATGGGACTAAGGCAGGCTCACCCCCTACCCTGGCCCTGCACCACTCCCAAAAGCAGCCAGCAAACTCTCTCCATCCCAAACCCTGTTGTATCCCCCCACTCCCATTCTGTGGAGATAGAATACAGGATGGGAGAGGGAAACAGCTCCAAGGCAAAAGGCAGGAGGTACACAGCAGTGGGGGGGGAGGGGCAGCTGAAGGGTTGGCACTTCACAGCCTCTTGGCCAAACCAGTCAGGATCACCTGTCAGAGGCTCCAAGATCTATCAGTAGATCCTGATCTACTGGTTGATGACCACTGCTATATCCTGTCTGTTATGTTGCTGGGAGATAGAGCCTTCTAGAGGTCAGTGTACCATTTTTCATACAACGTCCAGAGATGCTGTTTCCAGCCAACAAGATTGACCTGACTATGATTATTTGGCTCATCATCAGTCTCCTTTTTATCATACTAGCTATTGTACTGCTCAATGAGTGCCTTAAAATGTGGTGCAAGAAATGAAATTCAAATGGTCTTGGGACTTTGGAACATATTAGTGGTCATGCAGGAAATGCCCATTCTTGGCATGGAGTTGACACTGAAATTATCCAAATCAATGAAGTTCCTACATTCATTATAACTGATATGTTTCCAGAGATTAAATCAGAGGATACATCTACACATGCACCCCTAGTTCGAACTAGGGATGCAAATGTAGACAACCGAAATTGCTAATGAAGCGGGGATTTAAATATCCCGCGCTTCATTAGCATGATCTCACCGGTGCGTTACTCCGCTCAACAGCTGTTTCGAAAGTGAAAGTGCGCGCCGGGATGCGTTAGTTCGAACCAAACCCCTTGGTTCGAACTAACGTTACACCTCTGACAGGTGATCCTGACTGGTTTGGCCAAGAGGCTGCCCCTCCCCCCACTGCTGTGTACCTCCTGCCTTTTGCCTTGGAGCTGTTTCCCTCTCCCTCTCATTTTTTTGAGGAGTAACGTTAGTTCGAACCAAGGAGTTTGGTTTGAACTAACGTGTCCCAGCATGCACTTTCACTTTCGAAACAGCTGTTGAGCGGAGTAACGCGCCGGCGAGATCATGCTAATGAAGTGCAGGATATTTAAATCCCTAGTTCGAACTAGGATGCAAGTGTAGACGTACCCAGAGAGAGTCACTCACACACCACTGAGTGGAACAAAGGCTCTGCTTTCTCACCAAGAGGACTCTCATAAATTATAAGTCCTGCCACTAAATGGTTCTGGGTAATTATAACTATGCATATCCTATGTACAGGCTGGTCCAGCACCCTCAAGACCAGACTGGTCCCAAACGAGGGGATTTGCCGGACAAAGAGTGGTCCCTCCCCTCCTGGCCCATGCTGCCACTGGGTTAGGGCTCCAGCCTGCTCCTGCTACTGCCCCAGGTCCCCAGGGATGCTGCCAGCCCTGCTGCTGCCAGGGCCGGAGCGCCACAACCAGAGTTCCACAGCTGCCTGGCTCTGCAGCCAGGGCTGGAGCTCTGTAGATGGGGCAGAGCTCCACAGCCACCTGGCTCCACAGGTGGAGCCAGAGCTGCACAGCCAGGGCCTGGACGATGGACTGGGGCTGGAGCTCCCCTGGCCAAGACCAGAGCTCTCTGGCTGCCACTGGGGCTGGAGCTCCATGGCTGCCGCTGTGCCGTCTGCTGCTCTGCTGTGCTGCTCGTGCCCCCGCTCCACCCCCCCCACCCTCACCGCCGCCCCCCACACACACACACGGCTACTGGCTGAGTTTCTGGTGCCCCCTGTGGTGCTCATGCCCCGCCACCAGATCTCCCTGTTGCTGGGCTCTGTGGATGTTACCGGACCAGGGAGTCCTGGTTGAAGGAGGTACAACCTGTAGTTGATTTTCAAACTTTACTATTGCCAACATCCTTTTAGTTTTTTCAGGGACCTGGGAATACTCCTCAAAAAAAAAGACCAGCCTGTAAAGGTATATTTTTCAAAGGAAGGCACAATGGGTATATCTGCAAAAATATGGATATACCAATTTTTCTCACAAAATCCTGTAACGAGACATGTAGATCAGCATTTATACACAACTTCTACCTACATGTTATGGCACTGACGGGTACAAACTCCATAGTTAGGGTTGCATTCTACAATGGGATGTAAATTCATATTTTTCTCTAAAGCAGATGACCTATAGATGTAGAATTTCATACAGGGTCAGTTTTTATGCCCTTCAAATTGTCTGCTTAGTTTTTGTTTGGTTTTTCTTTATAAACTTTCATTAGGACTCTTGTAAATTGGGCTCTAGCTGATATTTATCTTTTTAAGTCCTACTTTTCATTAATGACTGGTTTGTTTGTTTTATAAAACCATCTGTGCAAAATCTGATAGAAGTGAGTCCTGAGCTGATCTGGGGCAACTGGTGAGGTTTCTTTCTTTTATTTGGATTTAAAGTGATTTTCAGCAATTATTATTTATAGCCGGATGTATATATGTTGTGCATCTAAACCTGATTGCTTTGGGCCATGTGCACATAGCTGCTCCTCTCTCACAAGCAGGTCCTCTCTCACATTCCCCTACAGCAGAAAAAGTACCTAAGTGTTCATGTGGAGCTGCTGATGAATAAAATCTTCCCTGTCAGTAGCTGTTCTTCTCCTTCCTCATAGGCCTATCCCTATCGGGCCCTGCCAGTCCCAAGCCGCAGGTCTATGGGGATCCTGAGAGTCACCATACTCCAGTCTTTCATCCAGCAGCTCAGCAACAACAGCTGGGAGTGATGTCCATGAAGCCCAACTGGGGCACAAGCCTGATCTCTTGGCTGATTGACAGAACTACAATGCTCCTGATTAAATCACAGTCCTATTTAAGCCAGAAGTTATTCATACAACCGGACTTCACCCTGCTGTGGATTGCTGGGCTGGTGTTTACCTGTTCCTGCCCTCTGATCCTGACCTCTTGGTATCCTGGGATGACCAGATATCCTGATATTTATCCCTTTTCCTGCAGCTCAATTTATGTATGTTTGGGATGCCATTTGTCCCAGTATTCAGGTGAGGGGGTAGGGTCAAGTGAGGAGGCAAGTGGCAGGTGGGGGTGGTGAGGAGTAGAGTAATGAAGTAAACAGCATGTGGTAATTGGGGGCAGAGCATGGGTAGAGTGTGGGTAGGGCTGACAGTGCCCCAATGTGTCCTGATATTTTACTCCTGTGATCTGGTCACCATATGGTATCCTGCCTTGTAGTAACTGCTTCCAGGTTCCTGCCCTCAGGTTCTGTCAGACTTAACCTGACCTTCTAGTATCCTCACTTGGCCTGATTCCTATTAATTGACTCTTGATCCCAGACCTCCAGTTTTGATTCTGACCTCTTTGCATTTCAACCCACCTGATTCTTGATAATTGGCTCCTGGCCCCTTAACCTTCCATCCATGCCTGGTGCTAATCCCTAGGTCAGTGTGTCCATGCCCTAGTCCTGATAATCTACATCTTGCCCATCTCTTCCTCCCAATTTATTTTAAACAAACTACCAATGCACAAAACATGTGGTTGGTTGTGAAGCAGTTAGAGTTCCTATACACCTAATGTGTCTGACACAAAAACAAGGATGTGATGTTATGCTACCTTAACAGTAATAATTTCGATTCCTCCAATTACAAACACTCATTTACTAGAACTACCATATACCACAGGCACACACTGCTACCTTAATACTGCTCCTTCCCACCAAGGAATGCCATTCTTCTGTCACTCCCTTTAACTGCCTTCTGCACACATCCCTTTATGGAACAACCCTCTCCTACTACCATCCAGCTGCTGCACCAAACTTCTCCAGCTACTAGTGGTTTAGGGTTTGGGTTTTTTTTTTTTTAAAGGGGGAGGTAATCTGGTAAAGGAGTGTGTACAGAAGAGCAGGCTGAGGAGAGAGCAGGAGGTGGTGCATGTACCATGGTGAGCAGCAGTTGCAGAATTGGTAATGTCTATGTAGGAAATGAGATGAAAGTATATACTGTTAGGTGGTTTCATTTTGCATTTATTTGTCTTTGAGGGTTTCTGTCAGTACAATGAGTGTGGCAATATTAGCTGCTTTCAAATAAAAGTTTTTTTATATTGATATGGTATCTGAGTGACGAGTAATCAGAGAGAGATACTGACAGCAAATCTGTAGTAGTTATTACTGTCACTTACCTGTGATATTTATGTGTATTTCAGTACTAGGACTCCACTGTCCTAGGCATTGTACAAACATAGAGCACAAAGACTGTACTTGTCCCCAGAATCAGAAAATCTAAGAAGACAGGAGAAAGTAGATGGGTACAGGCAGCCTGGGTGACACAAAACAATATTGGTCAGCATGATAGGCTATGGTCGTGCTGTCTCAGATGTCTGTCCATTGTTATGGGGGTGGGGGAATGTTGGGTAGGCATCACAACAAAGGGGAGTTTTAAGGAGGACAATGAGCTCTGTGGATGTTCACAGGGAACTCTTTCCATACAAGGGGGGCAACATGGGAGAAATAAGGAAGGTGCCTGTTTGAAAACTTTAACAAGAGGGCAATGAAAGCTAGTATCAGTAATGGAGGTAGGAAATGACATATAGTTAGCACATGATAGAGGATGGTGGAAGGGGCTGGGAAGTGCAGATGAGTAGTTGCTAAAATAAGCCACTGTAATTTGGGTATATTTATCTAAACAACTCTACCTTCTCCCCTCCATAGTTTAAGGGTGGACGAGCCTATATCAGCTCTCACACAGAAAATAAATGCAAGTTCATTGAGTTGTGAATATTAAAGTTAGCTCAGATAGATTTGTTCTCCAATTTAACTGCTTCTAGCCCACTGCAGGGCAGCCACCTGGTTTTGACCTTCCACTCCATCTGTGGGCAAAGCTCATTTGCTTCAGATTAGTGATCAGATGTGCAGCAAATGACAATAAATGGGGCCTTTGTGACTCTTTATTGTGGCCATTGAGAAGATGTAGATCAGTAGTTTTCAGCCTATGGTTTAAAGCCTCTTCAGGTCAGCAGACTATGTCTAAGATTTCCAAATGGATCTGCACTTCCATTCAAAATGTTAGGGGTCCATAAATGAAAAAAGGTTGAAAACTACTCATGTAGATCATATACTCGCAGACTTTATTAATCAGCAAGAGCTTTCTCATTTCCTCGTGGTCTTGCACAGTGCCCTTCCCTCAGCAATTTGACATATCTGTAAATACAATCGCAATGAAAAAAATGCTTCCAAACTCCACATGGCTTCCCAGAATAGTCTTAAAATTATATTGCTAGCATTGTCAAAATTCACTTTGCCTGTTTTCATGAGCTAACCTTAAAATGTAAGAATAAAGTAAAACAAAAGGGATAGCAAATAGGAAGAACGTACATATGCAGCCAACAACTGACTGGAAGTATCTGTTTCTGTTCTGCACAGATAGTCAGCTCAGCACACCTCAGTCAAACTTCCCTAAAAGGCTCGGTTCTGTAGAGAAGTCACTCACCCAAGTTTACTGCTGATGAAGCACTGTTTTAGCTCCCTGGATCAGTGTCAGCAGTTACTCTAGCACATGTATGCTCAAGACAATGGATTCAGCCCAGTAACTAGTGGGACTTTCTATTCCCCCTTCAACTGGACAAACCCTTCTTTTATATACTAATACAAACAAGTTACATATTGTCCTTTGACACAGTTAGTTACCATCCTTTACCTTGTACCAACTGGTTCAAGCAAAACATCTCTATCAATCACCATGTCATCCTGACCTTTTATTTAAGAGCGATTAGTATGTCCTTGTACCATTTTGGAGAGTGTGTTTACACCATAAACCTGTATCGAGGTATTCTGGCACTACCCTTCTGAAATGTATTTACATGAATACTTAATGCCTTGTGTTTTTGCAGTGCCAGTCCTGCTCTTGCCAAATTAATCTGCTTTGTAACTGGACAGAACCTGAGTTGGCCGGACTCTTGATAACTCTGTTTAATATTAGCAGGCCTTGTCTCTGTTTGGGCCTTAAGTCTTACACTAGGCCTTTTATACCAGGCCCCATATTTCAGGCTCTCTTTCTTCAACACTAGTCAATTTTTACGTTACTATCTAATACTGAACGTATTGGATGACTAAGCAAATTATAGCTCAGCATAGGGTTGCCAGATGGTTTAATCAAAAATACCAAACCCCTTCCCCGCCCCCCACCAAAAAAAGAAAACACCAGGGAAACAATTCTGTTGAGGGGGAAAAAATTAAAGAATAAAACAGCATTAAAACAGCATGGCCCCTTTCAGAATGCGTGCAGAGTCAGAATAGGGATAGGAACGGGGGCGCGGTTGAGCACTAATACCCAGGGAAGGCATTACTTCCCCTTGGTCTTTAGGCTGGCAGCCATTTTTTCTTGATCAAGCCAGAATGCAGCTTCCCTGCAGAACCAGGTAAGCAGGGGATCCAGGGGTTTCGGAGGCCCAGGCTGGGGGGGAGGCCGGGGGCTGGGCCCAGTTGCCGAGTGTGTCGTAGGGTTGCCAGGTGTCCAGTATTTTCTCCTCCTGGCCGGGAAAAAAATCAGAAAATACCGGACATTTTAGGTGTCTGGTATTTTCTGAAATTTTTTACCGGACAGGAGGCGAAAATACCAGACTGTCCGGGTCAATACCGGACACCTGGCAACCCTAGCTCAACATAGCAGAGAAACATGTGGAAACATTTGAGAAATGTGTGTGTATTCACTTTGGAGCAGTCACAAGCACAGCTTTCAGCCCTCCCATTGCTTATATTTTTTGCTTTCATAATTGGGTGATGTCTCCTAGCTACATATTGGCAAACAGTAACAAACCAATGCATAGCAAAATCGCTTCAATATGATCTCTTATAGAACTTCTCATGCAATGTGCAACATACTAGCACGGAGCTAGAACCATGCTTGTATACTTTGCAATATGGATATCATTTCATTGTTGTATTCATACAGCAACACCTGCTGAAAAAAGTAGCACATCACGAGTGGGCAGAAAGATTTCAGTAATTAAATGGAAAACTTGCAGCCACTGGGCTCTTTCAGACACACTACTCTTTTTTTCTCCTGGCTTTAGTACATTGTACCAATCTGAATTCAACATGCATTTGAGATGGGATGAAATATGTACTATATGAGTCAAATGTAAGCGCAAACAGTGGTATAATTTTGTTAAAATTCTTTTAAAAGGTTATGTAAGGGAACCAGGAAATCTAGTTTCTCTTGAAACTGAGATGCTTTCACAGTGCAGGTGAAAGAACTGGCAACTGGGTAATTAAACATTTCCTCTTCAATGTTTACGTTCTTCAAATAACTGCAGGTGATCATATTGCCTGAAAGTATTGTACACTATTACCATCGCTGGGAGTTACCCAGGCTTATGTCAGAACTGAATGTAGTCCAATGATTCTATCATTGGGCATAATTCCAAAAACTGTGACAATGTTTATTTTTATTTAGAATTTAAAAAGGTAAAACTGTAGAAGTTATGCAGAATTCAACTGTTCTTCAATCAGTAGGTTTTAAGTATTTTGCTCCCCACAAATTGCTGTAAAATACAAATAGACACATGCATCTATGCATAAAAAAATACATATGATTATATATGCAGTATGTGAGTTATTTAGTTTCCTTTTTCTTTAGTGCTCTGCTATTTCTCTTCCCTCTCCTAAATTTAACAGATGGTCCCAACTATAAACAATAAGCTTTTCTTACACTAACATTAGTCACCACAAATATATAATGTACAGGGGAAAGTTACCAATGCACTTGTTGTTCACAGGATTCCAATTATAATAAATATTAGTCACACAAATTGGCCAGATAACTTATCTTTTTGCTATGATTTTGCAAAAATCTATTTATGCCACACACATGCAAAAAGGTTCTATTTTCCTGCCATTTCTTCAGTTTGTTCATTGGCATGCCACAGGAGGTGGTTCAGTGTAGGTGAATGAAGGAGGGCATTAGGTAAGTATGCACATCAGCAAGAGGCAGAAAGGTAGCATGGGAAACTGCCTGGGAGAAAGCAGGCACAGGCTTGCAGGAGATGGTGGTTGTTTTCTCATACTCCTAAGGAACGCAGACAGGCACCTTCACCAGGTAGCAGCTTCTAAATTGTTACAGGGTAGTGTTCCATTCGATGGGGCTTAAGAACCTCTATGATACCTGCCTCTTCCTGCATACCTGCCCACCCCTTCTCTAAGAGAATGTATAGTACACAAACAACGTAAGTTATGTTTCCCTTTAATAGCTGGTCTACTAGATGACAATAGCTTACTATTTCTAATATCTTAAGTTGCTCTTTTAAATCAAATAACAGAAGTCTGTGTTGCAGTATGGTCCCGTGTTCAAATATGTCTGACTACCTAGAGAGAGATATGAAGAAGAGCTCTGCATAGCTCAAAAACTTGACTTTTTCACCAGCAGATGTTGGTCCAATAAAAGATATTATCTTGCTCACCTTGTTTTTCTAATACTCTTATAGAAGTCCATTATGGGTATGTAAGTCTTTCCTGCTGCTACCTGTCCTTATTCCCCAATCAATGAGCCATACCAATTAACAAATGATTTCTTCATCAATGGCATTGTTGCAGAGTTTAGTGTAAATCTGCCATGTAATGCAGAAGGGTTTGTTATGCAGTTTAAATCTATGTACCATGTATTCTTCCTCCTGTTATTCCTCTCAAGTATAGATATGATCAGGGCTTGACAAACCGCTGTTTCTACTCGCCCGTGGCGAGTAGATTTCAGCCGGTCGTTCCATGCGCCCCATTCACCGGCGCTGCGCGCATGCACAGTGCCAATCTGGCGCATGCACGGTGCGCGGCTGGCGAGTAGCTCTCGCTGCAGTTTGTCGAGCCCTGATCATACCTATGATATGATCATCATGAATCTGGTCTTGATTTGAACTATCAATCTTGCATCAAAAGGTTAAAAGCCCAACCCCAGTCCTCTGAACTAAACATTTTTCCCAAAACATTAAAAAAGTGGTGAACTCTGAAAGTGAAAACAGGCTAAACTGCACAGTGTTACCCTGGGTATATTAATCAGTGAAGAATATTGGTAGGGTATAAACAAAATGGAGTCTTTATTACCTCCATTTTGTGAGAGGGATGGAATTCAGTTATAGAACACAAGTTTTCCCACCAAGCCAGTGTTTGCACTCAGTCCACTATTTGCACTCCTCTCAAACATTGTGCACTTGGCCCCCCTTGAAGTTGCACTCATTCCTAAGGTTGCACACACCCCGCTGAACTGCTGCAACGACCCTGATTTAATGCACCCAGTACGCAAGTCTCTTTTCCCGCCTAAGAGCCAGTAAAAGCCTTAGGTGGGAGAAGGCTTGGGTTCCTTTTTCCTTTCCTTCCCGTTCCATTCCGTTCCTTTTTTTGGTTTCTTCTGTTCCTGTTTTACTTAACATCTATGGACATTGTAGTATATGTGGATCCTGTTGTGTGATTAACTTACGTGGCACCTGCGTGTGGAGATATCCTGCATGAGGGGATTAGGCTGGAGTTAACAGCAGCTGGACTTTTGTCACCTTTCCACAACCCTTCCGGACCGAGTGACTCTACTGAAGGGTTTGGCTCTTCTCTGGATACAGTGGTGTCTTTGTCCAGACAGTTGAGGATCACCTAGCAGCCTTACGTCAACAGGCTTCAAGGGATCTCCTCGCTGGTCCTCCTCCGAGGCTTCAAAATAGCCAAAGAGTTGTAGGTCGTGAGCTCCGACCGTGAGATTGTAACATATATTCCATTTTGTCTAGGGTCTTTTCTATCTTCTTCTGTTTCTAGGGATAGGGCGAGTTGTATTTGAAGCTGTTCCTGTGTTTGCTATTTTAAATTCTTTAAAATATATGGTTTGGCCCTAAATTTGTGTCTGTCTGTCATTTGGACAAAGAGATCCCCGGTGATAGAGATACAGGATTTATCAGGCGTACTTCGCTTCTTGATTCAGGGACAATTAATATCTTCAGTCAGAGTGAGTCCAATTTACATTCAAATTCATTTCATAAATGTTAAAGCGTTAGATTCTTAGTGCTGCTGATTGATGTAACTAGCTAAGGCTGTAAAAGATTGAGAACCACCACATGAGCAGCTTTGTGCTATCTCTGCAATGAGAATAGCTAGGTAGAGATCGTCTGATTATCCAGTCTCTGCTATAACTGAGAGGGTCTGCAGCAACTCAGCAAAAGCAGGGCGACCTGCAGGTTTCTGAAAAACAAAGCAAAGGGTAACTCTAAGGTACAGGCTGATCTGACATAAAAGTAGACTTTCATAAGTGGAATACCCAGAACACTGTTACACATGTACATTTGCAGAAAGAAAAGTTGTATGTTATCATCTGGAGGAAAATCATGGCTTTGTAATATAAATGTGCTAGCTGATGGGAGTGCTTTCTGAACAACAGCATCGTGAGCATAGACGCATTTGTAACGTAAATCTAAGGGCAAGTATACTCTCAAGTGCTACATTCGTGCAGCTACACCGTGGGAGACAGAAACTATGTCTGAAAAAGTGAGGAAGAATGGCTCTTGCGCAAGAGGAGGGGTTTTGCGCAAAAAGGAGCCGTCTACACAGCTCCTTTTTGCGCAAAAGCCTCTTGCACAAAAAACGGCCCCTAATTAATTATGCAAATGAAGCGTGGAAATATGCTAATCCGAGCTTCATTTGCATAGGCTTTTGTGCAAGAGAGGTGCATTGTAGATGTAGCCATGGAGAAGTGCATCTTATGGAAGAATACAAATTACTAGAGGCTAGCGGGTCATATTGAGAAGGCATTCCATATAAAGAAGCAAGTCAAGAAAAAAGCACAGATAACTGTGGGAAAGGCAGATAAACATGGCACCAAGTCAAGCATCATTAGCAAAACAGGAGGAATGTGGAAGGGGTGGAATAAGTTAGCAGAGCCAGGGTCTTTGCTGCCCTGCACACTGTATTAACACCTGTGCAAAATGGATGTAAAACAGTGGGAAATCAGAATGGCAATTGTTTATACAGACTCTGCACATGCTTTGTACTCACATAAATGACTGCACAAGGCACTGGACAACAGAACCATGCACCAGGTCCAACATATAAGCAGGGAAACAATTTTTAAGGTCTTGATGGAATAGGGAGAAGTGGATGGAGAAGGGAAAAATCAGAAGGGTTCAGACAGAGGGTTGTGAGTTCAGATTAAGTAGTGAATGTATTATTATGTATTGGTTTTAATAGTTAAAAGAAACAGAAGCTTCTAATCTTAGCCAGGGTACATGAAAAACACATCAAAGATTCTGAGAATATCACAGAATGGAAGCTGGTATTTAATTTCTGTGCTCTTAATGACTGTCTTTAACTGTAGATCTAGAATGACAACCCTGGGAGTGGAATATCAAT
The DNA here is from genome assembly GCA_019425775.1 of Rafetus swinhoei. Classification (NCBI taxonomy): domain Eukaryota; kingdom Metazoa; phylum Chordata; order Testudines; family Trionychidae; genus Rafetus; species Rafetus swinhoei. Next base: position 49,514,838 of record CM033449.1, read on the forward strand.
ACATAGAACATGAAAATAAGAGAAACACACCTCATGCCAGCAGCTGTACATGACTTTGTACACAGTGAGTGATGCCAGATGTGGTTGATAAAGTCTGTAACCTTTGGAAATCTCATGGACAACTTCAGAATTTGACTTATTTTCAAAAGGCATTTTGCCCTCTGTAAAAACTTCCCACATTAAAACTCCTAGAAATAATACAGAAAATTAAATGTTCACAAAACTATTCTATCATAATAAGAAGGAGGAACACCAGAGATTTTGTGTCCTGGAACATCTGAGGTGTATTGAAAGAGAGAACCAGATTGAGAGAGAGGGCCAGACCTGTCCTCAGCTGAAGTAAATGAGAATAGCTACATTGACTTAAATGTAGCTGCACCAATTTATAATATGGAGCTGTATCCAGGGTCACTGACAGCCTCCGTGAGCCTCTGGGCAAGATGGAGGGGCTGATTCTGCACTCCCAGAAGGGAAGGGGCCTCAGGTGGAAGGGATGGGACAGGGGCAGCCAGTCCCCGGCACTGCTTGGAGCATGGAATGGCCCCATCTGCCCTCAGAGCTGCACAGAGCAAACCATGTGGTGCTCCGGCAGTAATTTAAACGGCCACAGTAACAATGGTGGCAGCTGGGAGCCCAAGGCCCCTTTGAATCGCTGGGCCGTCTGGCAACTGCGCCTTTTGCCCCTTCCCCCACCCCCCGGTTGGCAGGCCTTGCTGTACCAGTAGTATGATGGTAAATTGGAGAGGGTTTAGCCATGAGAATAACTAAAGGATTAGAAAGCATGCCTTATAGTGATAGATTCTAAAAGCTTAATCTATTTAGTTTAAGAAAGAGAAGATTAAGAGGAGACTTGATTATAATCTATAAAGATCTACCTGGGGAACAAATAGATTCATTACAACTCAAGATAGATGTAATTGTATAACAAATAATTTACTATAGTTATGTTCTGCAGTTTTTATGAGAAAAGTGAGGAGTTGCAAATTAGTTTAAACTGATCCACTCACCAAATGACCAGACATCAGATTTGCTGCTGTACTTGTTGAAATGAAAAACTTCAGGAGATGACCATTTGACTGGAAATTTGGCACCTGAAGAGCTGATATATTCATCATCGAGAACATATCTAAAGAAAACCAGGTAACATGTATTTAAATTAAAGCAGGGATAGACTCTCCCGGCAGCGTGTGGCAGTGCAGAGCCAGAGCCTCGTGGCAATTGCACGAAGCGTGGGTCTGGGGCCAGAGCGCCGCAGAAGCCCAAGGAGCATGGGGCTGAAGCCAGGGCCCTGCAGCAGGAGCCAGAGCCTGGGCCACCCAGAAAGCCAGCAGCAGCCGGGCAAGCAGCCCAGCCAGGTTGGGGATGGGGGAGGGCAAGGCAGGGTGCCTGGTAGGGTAGCCTGCCAGCAGCAAGCGATGGGCTTGGGGGCCAGTGGCAGGAGACCTCCCCTAGTTGGGCAAATTCTCTTGTTTGGGACCAGTCAGGTCCTGACAGTGCTGGACCAGGGAGGCTCAACCTGTATGGGATAAATGTTTTAGGTGACCTATCCTTAAATGATTTATGATTATATAAAAACACTTCCAGAAATATTGTGTCCATAGGGTAATACCTATTTCCTCTAAAGAATTCCAGCATGGATTAAGAGGCCCGTACGCAGGAATTTCTGGGGGAGAGGGGGGGTGATTTTTTTGTAAATGTGGGCTACAAGGCTGCAAACGTACCCCTTGTAGTTCCCCAAGTAAGTGTGTTCCAGCAGGCCAAGGGAAGGCAGTAGTGGCGCACTGCTTGAGCCTCCCTCCCCCATGCTCTGGCCAGCCAGGGGAAGCTGGGGCTGATTTTCCCTCCCTTCCCCAAGGGCGAGGCCCAGCCTCACTCCTGGCCTTACTCCTGGGGAGAAAGGAAATCAGCGTTCACACCCTTTCCACCCCTGGCCCTGCGTACGGGCCTGCTAACGTTAGGATCCCAATTTCTGATTCTGCAGGATGCAGAGGTTTATTTACAGAGGCCTCATTGGAATAGCAGAACTATAGGCACTTAAAAGACTTGGTTTTCCAAAGTACTAAAGGTAATAGAAGCTACTGGGTTCTCAGCACTTTTGAAAACAAGATCACTTCTATACATGTGTGACAGGGAGTGCATATCCCGCACTTTAAGAGGGGGACTAAGACTTTGTGGGCGGAGGAAGTCCCACCCCTTCACTCAGACTGGGCATGCTTCAAGTGCTGGAACAGTATAAAAGGCAGCAGAGCAGCTCAGTCTGGGCGGATCAGAGAAGGAGAAGGACCTCCTGCTGGAGCTCCTGAACTGCTGCAGCCAGCCACCCTGGCGGCGAGAACTGGAGACCCGGGTGACAGCCACAATGCAACCCGTGCAGAATTCCAGGGAGAAGAGGCTGAGGAGAGCTGGAAGACCCAGCTACCATGTGGGATATCAATCCAAACAAAGCTGTAGGAAGTAATGCAGGGAGGGTGCAGGAGCAGCCTCTCCCACCCAGGTATCCTTGGCGTGTTTTGGCTAGATTCCCTGCTGAGGGAGTGGCAGAGTGTGCTGCTGTTCACAGGGCTGTGTAGACGCAGTTATTTTGAAAGAAACCCTTCTTTCAAAATAACCCTTATGCCTTAAAAAAATGAGGTTTAATGGTTATTTCGAAAGAAGGGATTTCTTTCAAAATAACCGCATCTACACAGTGTTTTTTATTTTAAAATAGGGTATTTCGAAATAGTGGCTGGACGCGATTATGCAAATGACGCACGGGAAATTCAAATCCACACTTCATTTGCAATTTCGCTTGTCTGCATTTGCATTCCTCTCTCGGAAGAGGAATGCAATGTAGACATACCCTAGGGATCAGGTCTAAACCTACTTCTTGAGATACCCTTTATACAGCTAACACCCAGCTTGAAGGGGTAAGATCTGAGCTAGCCAATTGGGCGTGTGGAAGGAATGCTCTTAGTGTGTGTGGTGGGGGACACAAGTGCTGGAAATACTGGAAGGACAGCAGTTCTCCCCATGGCTGCCCGGTCCTGCTCTGCACCTGTCCTGATATAGTGCAATAAAAGCTCCTGGGGAGAGGAGGGGAAATCAGCCCCAGCCTTTCCCCATTTGGCCAGAGCATGGGGAAGGGAGGCTGGGACAAAGTGCCGCCACAGCCTTCCCCAGCCTGTCCAGAATCAGCCTCATAGGGGACCATGAGGGGTGCGTTCACATCCTTCACACATGCCCACAGATTAAGAACAGATATTATGCATGATCCATACTCAAAAAGATGTTCTGGAACATTTGTTTAGATATTGCACTTCCCAGCTCTCATTCATGCTAGCTGCCATATCAGGGAGACACATTGCATGATTTTCCTTACACTTTATACCTGCTGTAGGGGTAAACTGAGGTAGTCCATGGTATTTTGCTAAGAACCCCTAAGCTATCCTAAATTCGGGGTAAGCCTGGGAATGCACAGCACAAGCAGTTAACATGACCTTGGTCACCCTAGCAACCACATTCCAAGATGGCCTCACTCTGATAAGACCCTGGCTGGTACCAAAACAAACTTCACGGAAGTCGTTCTCACTATCTCCTTTAATCCTAGATAAGCCTGAGATCCAAGGACTATGCCAACATGAGGTGGTATCATCTCGCAGTAGAGGCATCATAATTTCAACAGATAAAGTTGCCATTAAAATGCTTGTCTTGTTTATGTTGGCTTATTTAGCTTGTTAGGAATAACTACCTGTATTATTGATAAGATGTTTAATTGGCAATGGGTGGAGATGCTGTGTAGCCTTCGTAGTTTATTGGCTTATGTGCTCATTATGTCTTGCCGCCAGACCCTATCAAATTGCTTCTACTCCGCCTATCTGTTGCCTATATAATCTATGGTAATGTTTTAATTAACTAGTGGTCTCCAGGTTAACCCCTGGTTGGTACTCCTCCAGCGCTGGTGCATAATAAATCCTCTGCTTGTTTTCACCTGCATCCAGAGTATCCAGAATTATTCCCTACACCTGTTATATATAATAACTCCATTGTTTTTAATGGAGTTACAGGTGATTTTTACTTGTGTAAATGAAGGAAAGATCAGATTAATAATCTCTAATCTGTTATTTCCTGCTGACAGAATTCCGGATTAATTCACATGAGATTCACTTTTAGCCATGTGTGCTAAACTTTTCTGTCAGCAGAATTATGCATGTCACCATTGCAGCTAATTAAGTATTCAGATACCACAGAGTACAATGTAAATGTGCAGGGAGATTTGATTAGTTAGAATTACAGTAGCACTTTTTTTTGGTAATTGACTTAAATAAAATGGTGAAAACCCCTTACAAAATAATGTATACCAAATCAAATCATTCATGATATGCACTTAAATCATGTGCATAAAAAGCTTTATATTAAATGCGTGAATTGAACTGCACATGGACATATGTCCCAGTAAATGCCGATACAGGCTTTGAGATTCACAAGGAGAGGCGTAATTATATCCCCCTTATTATACACTATTAAAAGTAGTCCCTATACTCTTGGCAAGCAAGTCAAAAATAAATTAATTATTCTGTCTTTTTTTAAATAGACCTTTCCAAGAATTTGTTGTACCTGACAATCAGTGGCAAGAAACTATGACATACATCAATTGTTAGTGAAATCTTCTACCTTGTTTCATGGCTAGCTATGCATTATGTGAGTTCTGCATATTAATACAGATGGAGTTTTTGGGGGCCCCAGAGCATAATCTGAAATGCAGGCCTGCCACCCTTCCAAAAATGGCCTTGGAGATTAAAAAGTTTAAGAATAACCACAAATCATGAAACCAAGCATGCAAAAACACTGATGGAAGGCCTCGGGATGGTGGGTTTGGAAAATGAGTCTGCGTCATATTCAGCTTGATATTGGAAGTTTTGTAAGACAGGAGGTTAATTCAACTTGACACTTCATCATTGCTAGTTGAAAATATTTCCAGTGTAGTTAAGATTCATTACTGTTATTATACACAATTGTTGCATACCTTGTCATTCCAAAGTCAGATATTTTAACTATATTCCTGGCATTGACTAAACAGTTCCTTGCAGCCTACAGGAAAATGAGAAAAACATATATTTGAAATCTTACTAAAGACTCCCAAGAAAAATGCAACAGCTTGCTAGTATTTTATTCATGCAGTTTTCTGTGTTATTGTAGCTATGTTGGTCCCAAGATATCAGAGAAACTAAATTTTGCATTGAATATCCCCCCACAGCACATCTTTCAATATGCATGGATCTGATGCCTATCACAATGTGGTATCTCTCATCCAGTGCACTAAATACCCCAGTAACAAGCAGATTGTCACTATGCTCTCAAATGAACTCACATGAACATATGAGATGATAACCACATATCACCTTTGAGTGAACACTTTCCACAAAATTATCACTATCTGACCTCTCTGTCCTCATCCTCAAAGAAAACCTACACACATTCAAAAGACAAGCCTGGGAGCTTAAATTAATAAATTTGCTAGAGAATAAAAATCATGGTCTTATGCAGGCACTGGATTTATGGCTTATTACAGCAATCTGTAATCCACTAACCCTGCATTTTTGTCCTATGATTGTAAAAGCGTGATAAATTGTCTCTTTCAACATGTATTAGTCACTTTTGCTAAACAATGTGTTCCATCTTGTATTTAGCTGTGGCACTTGGAATATCTTTCCCAGACCTGAAGAAGAGCTCTGTATACTCAAAATGCTTGTCTCTTTTCACCAATAGAAGTTGATCCAATAAAAGATACTATATTGTCTTGTCACTCTTATTCATACAGTATCTGGTTAAATGTTCTTCTAGATGTCTTACACCAAACACATCCAAACTCAAGCAATACTAAAATGGAGCCAAAATAGTCTTTGTCAGTGGCGGCCTGTCCATAGAGGTGAACTAGGTGGTCACCTAGAGCGCCAAAGTTAAACGGCGTTGAGGGGTTTGGAGGTGGGGGCGCCGCTCGTGCACTGATCGCACGTTTCACCTAGGGCGCCAGTTGCCGACAGCTCGTCTAGGGCTGCTCCTGGTCTTGGTGGGGTGTTTTGATGTTGCACTAATATGTTTGAGTTGTGGAAGAAGATCAGTTGTTGATGATGACGTGTTAAGACAACACAATATCTGGACTTGTTAAGACAACATGTTAAGACAACACAATATCTGGGGAGGTCTAGGTTGGATACTAGGAAAAACTATTTCACTAGGAGGGTGGTGAAGTACTGGAATGGGTTACCTAGGGAGGTGGTGGAATCTCCAGGGGATTGGTCCTGCTTTGAGCAGGGGGCTGTACTTGATGGCCTCCTGAGGTCTCTTCCAGCTCTATGATTCTATGACTTCACTCTCAGATGACTTTCTCTGACTCCATTCAGTCACTAAGGCCTGGTCTACACTAAAGGGGCAGATACACAACTCCCACTACGTTAATAACGTACTTGGAGTTGAAGGATCTTAAATTGCATTTTGGCACCATTCACACAACATGAGGTCAACGGGAGCACATGCTACTGTTGACTTCCCTTACTCCTTGTGAGGAGCAGGACTACCAGTGCCAATGGGAGCACCCTCTCAGTTCCAATTAGTGGGTCTTCACTAAACCTGCTAATTTGAACCCCAAAAGATAGACTGCGGCTGCTTTGATATTCTCTGTAGTGTAGACAAGTCCTAAGTGTTTTCTACTTCTTTGTTGGTGAATATCTTTTGTTTAAAGGGAGTTATAATAAAGTAAATGGATTGTGAATTTCCAACATCAGCAATTGCCTACAGAAATTAAGAACATTTGTAGAAAACAGTTTAAATACGTTAATTTATACAGCACACCATACATATGCACATTTAAATCTTTTAAATATTTTACAAAATCTACAAACCACAATAAAAATGGTGAGCTTCAGAAATATTTCCCTGTTACAATATTACCTCCATCAAAATAACACTGTGTTGGTCCACTGGATCCTGCATAGTTAACACTTACAAAATAGATCAGAATCTATAAGGTGCAATGACATGTATTTTGTGACTGCCACTGTAAATTACAGAAGACTTTCTATACTTACTAAATCACGATGAATAAATCTATTTCTTTCCAGATACTCCATCCCTTCACATACATCCTGGCACATGCTGAGTAACATTTCATTGTTCAGCCTCCCTTGTCTTTGCCAAAGGTAATTGAGCAGGCAGCCATTTTCCACGAACTCAGTCACTATGTAGAGAGGCTTATGCTGTATGCATACTCCATAAAGCTGTACCAGCTTTGGGTGGGATAATTTCCTAACAACAAATGCATTTCAGTAACTAGACATTTGCCACTGACAAAGAGAAATTTTGATTATTAAGATGATTTCAGGAAGTAGTTTGTGAAATGTTAATATATTTCAATGTACGATAAACTGTATTCAACTGCAACAGATATAGAACTGGTTATATCATGTACTACCACTTCGTAATTCTAATCCTTTCTTAAATCACCCTTCTATATGAATTCTTTCAGTGATAGTCCACTGAAAAATTAAAAATAATAGTCAGGCACTGTATCAAGATTTGACCTTCCAATTCCTTGTCTTTCCAAACCAAATTGTGCCAGGCTTTGTGCCGTTGAACAGCAAGAAAGGAACAACAGTATACTTTTCAGTATATTTTCCCTAGTCAGGCTTCAAAACAGAAGTGACCTAAAGACACAGCATTGCACTTACATCATGACTTTAGCTTCCTCGATGAAATCGTCTTCAGACATCGCGCCTTCATTGATTGCCTTAATGGCAACTTTGACAAGTGCTCTCCATTTACCCAGCTGAACAACTCCAAACTGGCCGCGCCCAACTTCTTTCATGAAAGTCAGCTCAGATGAATTTATCTCCCACTTCTCTGTAAAAATGAGCTCAACATGTTACTGCCATCCATCCCCAGACAGTCATGTCATAGTATTGATTAGCTGGCTCTATTTTGACATCCACAATGATTTTTTTCCTTCCACAAGTATTAGTTCTAGGAAATCTATGAAATTCTGCTGTTTCGGCATGCACAGGAAGGAGAGGCAAGTTTGGAGGCACTCATTCTGTATATGTATTCACCAGCCAGGTGATCTTTATTTACAACAGGTTGCACTCTATAAACCAGAACACTCTGTCTGGCAACATCCGTGGTCTGGCAAGACCACTGATGTTTCAGGATCAGAGAGTTCTGGCATGCTGGGGGGGCGGGGAGGCTAGTGCAATGCAGTGTGGGGAGCCTGACGTGCAACCCAGCTGGGCTGGGGGGGGGAGATAGGAAGCCTGGAATGCAGCCCTGCTGGGCTGGGGGAGGGGGCGAGAGCTGGGAAGCCTGGTGTGCAGCACAGCTGGACTGGGGGGTGGGAAGCTGGGAGGGCCAGCACATAGCCCAAATGGATTGCAGAGGTGGGTGGGAAGCCCAGCATGCGACCCAGCTGGGCTGCCCAGGGGAGTCAGAGAGCCCAGCACGTGGCTCAGCTGGGGTTGGGTGGGAGGGCAGAAAGGCCAGCATGTGACCACCTGGGCTGGAAGGGGGCCAGAGGGAGGGACGGGAAGTCCAATGCATGACCCAGCTGGGCTGCTGGGGGAGCTAGGAAGCCCAGTGGGGCAGCACAGTGTGTGTGTGTGTGGGGGGGGGGGGCCAGAAATTACCTCCCTTGGTCTGGCAAAATCCCTCATCCGGGACCTGTCAGCTCCCGAGGGTGCCAGACTAGGAAGGTCCAACCTGTATTATAAATAACCCAGAATGATTTGTACTATTCTTTTATGCATTGTGAAATGTCATTTTTATTTCTAATAGTTGCTTAGTTTGCAAGAACAATCTTTATCACAATTAACATTACTATATCAATTGGCTATATACATTCACATAGGCTCCAGTGGCCCTTGAAAGGCTATGAAGTCTTAGGTCTTGGTTTACAAAATGTGAGAAAATGTATAAGTAATGCTAGTAATATGAGTAAGACCATTTTTCTAAAATGATACATGTCCAGCCAGGTATTTCACTGAGTTCTGAATGCTGAATAAAAAATGGATAATTTCTATTGATGGACATGTGTTTTTATCTATTATTACTAGAAGATTTACCCAGCATTGCATGGGTCAATAAATTTTTGGTTTTCTTCATTTAAATCATTGCTCTGGGGTGGATCTGGAGATGAGGGATTCAGTATGCAGGTTGCCCCAAGGAGAGAGGACAACCCTGGCTCTCTCTCCCAACAGCAGTTTGAGGCCACAGGTGAGAAGTTCTTCTCCATGGCAGCTGCAGTTCCAGCAGACACAGCTAAGGGAGGGGTGCATGTCCCCCAGCTGGAGAAGGCCCAACTTTGTCTGCCCTTTGCACTGCCCAGCCAGAGTGAGGAATGCAGAAAACTGTGCACTTTTCCCTTGCTCCCTGGCAAATGGGAGCAGCCAGTAATATACCTATATGCATTGGGGGGAGCTTCAGCCACACCCATCCTTCCTAAAGGGAATCTGAGGTTGGGGGTTGAGGCAGTCCCAGATTGGGATACACCCTCACTGCCTGATTATTCTATTTCCTGTATTGTTTTATGAGAAGCAACCCCATTCCAGACATATCCCATTTTCCTGGCACAACCAAACCCTTACCTTGCTGGGCTACTCAACTTTGGAAGCTCTAGGGGCCACAATGATACTCACAGCACATGCTGAGGGTCGCAATTTAAGTGTGGTTGTATATACATGCAAATATATATGCAAATAGCTTTTCACACTGATGGGCATGAATACAAAGATTAAGGCAAGACTACATAACACGCAGGCCCCATTTAAGTCAGTTCTGCTGATATTAATAAAATGCAATGTTTACCTGATTTCCACCCATATGACAGCACTTTTAATGAGCAATGACAGTCCAGGAATTTAACTACCAAAATGCATATCAACAGAAGACAATTATATTGACTACTTTTTTGTTTTGGCTCCCACCCGCATGTTGAGCCCCAAGTAAACCCAAGCTGCACTGCGGGCTACAAACAAACAGGCCACGGGCCGCATGTGGCCCATGGGCCATGTGTTGAGTAGCCCTGCTTTAAGTTATGATAAGAGGAAGCTGTATATCGAATTTGGTGGCCCTAGATCTTACCATATAGGAGGAATTCTTGAACAAATGGATGTACAGATGGATGAACAGACAGACTCTCGCAAATATATAGTATTATTACAGAGATTTTTTTTAGTGTACCTCAAAATAGCAGGATGATGAGCATGATGCAAAAACATAGGGAGATACCTACAATTCTATTACAGGTTGGACTTCCCTGGTCCAGCACCCTCGGTCCGAACCATGGAGTTTGCAGGACCAGGGGAAGTCAAGGCTCCTCTCTGGGAGGAGACTGGGCTTCCCTCCCCACTGCTAGCCCCATGCTGGAGCTCCCAGGGCCAGCCTACTGGAATTCCCCCCCAGCCGCCAGTGGCCCCTTTCTGCCGGGGTCCCGGCCAGGCCAGGCCAGAGCTTCCCATTAGCCCCAGGCCAGGGCCGTGGATTCCCTCTGGCTGCCACCAGCCCCGCTCCTGCTGTGGGATCCCCGCTGGCCACTGCTGGCCCCACTTCCACCGGGGATCCCCCCAGCCACCGCTGTCCCCCCACCGCCCAGCCACTGCTTGCCCCGCTTCCACTGCAGTTTCCAGCTGGAGATTCCCTGCACCCACAGCTGGCTCAGCTGCTGCCTGGGTTCCTGGCTGGGGCAGGGGATTCCTCTCAGCTGCTGCAGGGGCTCTCTGGCCTGGGGCTCCCCACAGCTGGACTCCCTACCACCACAGGACCAGTCTCTGCAAGCCCAGCTGGGACTCCCCAGCACCCATGGGATTCCCAGATGACTCATGCTCCTCGCTTCCAGAGCTCTTTTGTCCAGCAACATCCATGGTCTTTCCTTCCAGACCACGGATATTGCCAGATCAGAGAGTCCCAGATTTGTAAAGTTCAACTGTAAAACAATACCTCAGACTTTACCATAACTAAATCCTGCTGTTGCTGGTAAACAACTGCCCATTGATCCAATTGGATGTCGGAGGCGGGTGATGAGACCTATTGGTGACAAAGTGATAATATTCTTTAGAACAATTATCCTATTATATACATCCACCTTAGCTTCCTTTTTGGTGTACATCTACACGTTTCTTACTCATTCAGTTACTTTTCTCTGTATTATTTATGACTCGGTCAGGTGTAGCCCTATTGAAACGGAGGAACTGGGGGAACAGTCCATGGATGGGTGGGGTGAGAAGACTGGCATTTTGCAGCCTGTCTGGCAGGTTTTAAAAGGTGGGAAGACAAATACATTATTACTGTTTCCAAAATGCCATAGGATTTATCTTATTTAGTAGTAGTAGTAATTATTTATTATTTGTATTACTGTAGAACTTTAAAGCTCTAGTGATGGACTAGGACTGCTTTGTGCTAGGTGTCTGCAAACACAGCACAAAAAGATCATACTTTCACCAAGGAACTTATATCCTAAATAAAAGACAAGAGGCAATAGAGGGATATAGGCTCAACTCCAGATTGGGCACAGTACAAAACTACTGATTTGGCAGAAGGGATGGCTATGAAACTGAACTTTTCTCTTTAACAATTTGCAAACCTCTTTCTTTTAAAAAAGACAGAACTTGATTGCAGGAAGGGTTATTTCTGAGCTCTCAAAGTTTTATCTGCAATGAGTTTGCAGTCATCATCAGGATTAAATCCTTATTCACTTAGCTGCAGTTACCTGCTCCATTATGTTGGTGATACTGGATGAGTTCAGGAATGGATGGAAAGAGGTGCTTTTCTGCTACATAATACTGTTTTGAATGGTTTTGCTTAATTTGATAATGTCGGATATTTCCACTGAGGCTTCTGAAATCAACAAAACATCAGTTACTTGAAAATAAATCATATTTTGATAGTATAAAACTGTCTGATTTAAATAATATTTTGGACGAGAATTACTATTATACAATAAAATCTATGGGGAGGAAATATGAAATTCCTGTTTAAAACTGCTTGGTAGAATTATGGTAGAGATAATGTTACGGGGGTGTGAGTGGGGGAAACAGAACCTATCTATATGAATATTTCTCCCAACTCTGGGGATGAGATCTATTGTCTCAGAGTTAAAGAGATCTGAATAATAAAGAAACAGAACTTTTGAGAGCCGTAGATGCTAGCCAAAAACTCCCCCAATCCCTTTCCTCCCTAAAGATGACCCTTTTGTAACCATTTTGCAGTCATTTATTAAAAAATTTTGACTTCCTAAATGTCTCCGATGGCCAAATCCTGGTCCCCTTGAGACCAGAGTGATTTTTACTATTGACTCCAACATGATTAAGATTTGGAACCTAAGTTAATCATAGAATTGGAAGAGACCTCAACAGGTCATCAAGTGCAGTCTCCTGCTCTCATGGCAGGACCAAGTGTACTTGCCACCAGCTAGATTTGAACCTGGGACCTTGGTATAGGAGCCTCTACTCTCTGAGCCAAAAGCCAGCTAGTTTCTAGCCCATGCTGTAGAGGTCTCTTGATCTTAACTGTTGCTGTGGTCTAGGTACCACTTACATTGCTCAGTAACCACACTAGGGCTGCGTCTAGACTGGCAAGTTTTTGCGCAAAAGCAGCTACTTTTGCGCAAAAACTTGCCAGCTGTCTACACTGGCCGCTTGAATTTGCGCAAGAGCACTGACTTTGTAATGTACAAAATCAGTGCTTCTTGTGCAAATACTTTCACGCTCCCGCTCGGGAAAAAGCCCTCTTGCGCAAGAATACTTGCGCAAGAGGGCCAGTGTAGACAGCGAAGAACTGTTTTGTGCAAAAAGGCCCCGATGGCTAAAATGGCGATCAGGGCTTTTTTGCGCAAAACCGCGTCTAGATTGGCCACGGATGCTTTTGCGCAAAAGCACTTTTGTGCAAAAGCATCCGTGCTAATCTAAACTCTTTCATAAATGCTTTTAACGGAAAAACTTTTCCGTTAAAAGCATTTGCGGAAAATCATGCCAGTCTAGACGCAGCCTAGGTGTGTGGGTTACACAAGCACGGTCTAGAACAGATCATCTCTGACAGATGTCTGTCTCACCTGCTTTTAAGTATCTCCAGTGATGAAGATTCCACAACCCCTCTAGGAAATGTATTCCAATGCTTAACCACCCTGACAGTTAGGAAGTTTTTCCTAATGTTCAACCCCCTTGCTGCAATTTAAATCCATTGCTTCTTGTCCTATCCTCAGAGGCCAAGGAGAACAATTTTTCTCCCTCCTCCTTGTAACACCCTTTTAGATACTTGAAAACCAGGAAATATGTATGCCTGCCCAGGACATTAAAAGTCTTGGCTTTTGGAAGTCTCATACCCACTGTTGTCCTAGTCCTTGGTTGTTGTCGTGGGGGGAGCTATGGGGCAGCAATACCTGCACAGAGGGAGCTCTCTCTCCAGAGTGTCTATGAGCTGCAGGAATAAGTGGCTTTGAACCACTGAATGGGATGGGGGAGTTTGGGGCCGGCAGCATCCGGTCTCCTGTATGCAAATACCTGTTGTGGGGTTTGCCATGGGGCAAGAGCCAAGTAGATCCAGACAGCACCATATCCTGCTTGGTGAGGTTGGTGACCCCAGGAAGCAGAGCCCACAGGGGCTGGTCTCCTCTCCCAGGGTGAAATGAGAAGACAGTGCCCAGAGTTCTATGTGGTGAGTCCTGGGGTCAGGTGAATGTGCCATTGTTTTGTACTTCAGAGAACTGCAATTACAGCTTCCTGGCAGCAGGGGTCTCTATGTCCTCCCTGCTGCTCTTGCTATGGCTACTGTGCACAGCCCTCTTCCTTCCTTCCTTGCCTAGGCCCTGCCCTTGCTGGCTCTGAGGGTTTGCCCACATGGAACTGGCTGACTGGGGCTTCAAGAAATAGCAGGACTGGAGCAGCTTCTGTTTCCCCTTCCTTCCCACAGGGTGGCAGGGACAAAGGAGGGGGACAGGACACCTCTAGAGTGACAGGCATAAATTGGGGGCATAGCTAGGGAATGGGTAGGCACCAAGGGGGACAGGATTATTGTGTAAGGGGAACATGCACTAGAGAGCAGCCATTAGGGGACTCTGTATAAAGAGACACATGGCAGGGTTGAGGGGATGGGCAAGAGGCAGCATGGGGAGGGGCAAAGGAGAGGTTTTGGGTGAGGGAAGGACTGAGGCAGCTTGGGGAAAGGAGAGAGTGGGGGGTTCTTGGAGAGACAAGGCTGGGATCATTAGAAAAGAGGTTTGTGCAAGAGGGAGGAAGCATTCAAGATGTCTGTGGGCAGCAGGGAAGGCTGGAGGGTTTCCAACGGAGATAACTGAGGAATGGAAGGAGAAGTTGGAGATTTAGCAGGTCAAAGTGCTGGCTGAAGACTGCTACAGCATTGCGTGGGAGCCAGTCAGTCAAGAACTGCACCATAGAAAGAAGCAAGGGGATGCTACAGTAAGAGCAGAAGGCTTGTTTGCTTATTTTTTTAATTGGGTGGATGAATGGGAATTATGCTGGAACCTTTTGGGTTTCAGAGAGTGCAGGTGATCTTGTCATGCTACATGGGAATGTTTGTGTCCACTGCAAGTTTTGGGGCAAAATTGCTCTATTTAATATTTTGTATTGCCTTGGCATGCACAGATTAATGAACTGTAAGGACTGTAATTTGCAGCAAGGTTTTTAGTGTTCCTTATATACACCATGAACAATGCTGTATAGTATTGTACTGTACATGTGTACTGTGCAGCAAGCAACAAATTGTAATTAAGATATGTTTTCATCTGTTTATTTAAATTCTTAGCCATTTATAGCAAAAATCACTTACCCACCAGATTGCGAATACACAGACATTGTGAGGGCTCCCTTTTGGCTTGAATCTCTGACCATAAATGCCCCTTCTTTGGACTGAAAATAAATTCAGATTTAGTTTACCCCTTTTTTTGTGTATGGCAAAACATTCACATGTGATAAGACATTCCGCTGATTACAAAATTCTGTTGAATGTCCTATAAAGAAGCCAATGGATGCTAAAGGTAAGGCGATAAGAATAGATGATCTGGTGGTTCCTTATGGCCTTTAACTGTTGACTAAAGAGTAATTTCTAAAATAAGGTAATATATTTAACAGTTGCACTGTACTGTAAAGGTATGTCTACATTGCACCCTTAGCTTAAAATAAGTTACTCAATTTGAGCTACACAAATTATGTAGTTTATTTTGAGTCAATTTTATAATAGCTTATTTGGTAATTTGGTGCTGTCTACACAGCACCAAATTTCAAAATAAACCACTATTCTGAAACATCCCTTAATCCTCATAGAACGAGGTTTACAGGGACGTTGGAATAGCATGCACGTTATTTCAAAATATATTTGAAATATATATATTTTGAAATAACAGGTGCGCTGTGAAGACACAGAATAGCTATTTAGGGATACCGGAAGTATACCGAAATAGTGCCGCAGTGTAGATGTACCCTAAAAATACAGATGAGAACTTTATATCGGCAGGAAGCTAAGTAGTTTTCTGAGAACACCTTAAGAGTAAATATGAATAAATAAATGCTGAGTCATTCACCTGCATGTGGATCCCTGTCGGGTGATTCCCAAGGTATTACTTAATCCAAGAGAAACATTGGTGCCTTGAGACCGATGCTGATGTTCAAATTGTTCAAACTTTACTTACATGGTTTATGAGATTAGAAAACATGCCTTACTTATATAGTAATCTAGTATGGTAATGATCTCCAGCTAACCTCCTAATTTTTATATCCATAAAGTTATTACTGTTTCTAGCTATTGTGATGGTCTTCCTATCTGCAGCTATTTCATTGCTTATATTTTTGAGCTAAGTATACAAGCCTTGTAATACTGAATGCTATGTTTGTAACACTGTGTCTGGAGACTCCTTGTGCTGTATTACACTCAGTACACCAGATGAATGGTGCAACTCCATGGATATAATTCATTGCTAATCATTAAAATACTGGTGCCTGTCAGCAGTAAGTGGAAAATAATTCATATTAACATCTTAAATCTATTGAACATTTACATTTAACCCAGTTCACTTTTTTCTGATAATGTTCACTTTGCTCTAATGCAATACAGACCCTTGAAACAAAGAATAAAGAGCTAAAACTTTATGGCTATTTGGCATCTGCGGAAGGCTCAAAATGTAGTGGAACCACTATGTTGCTTCATGTTCAGGCCACCAGGAGGAGAATGACCACAAACTTTGGCAGCTGTCTTCATATGAATGTGGAAAGGAGGTTGGGTGTGGGACATCTGCGTCGTAGAAATGTGGTCAGTTGGACTGTGACCTGTGTAAATCATATAGCCTCAACACTGTGTAGCAGGTTGCAGTAAGCTTTGGCTATACAGCAGGGGTGGGAAAAAGGGCCTCCACGGGCTGGATCAGCCTGCCAAGCAGATTGTTCTGGCCTGCAGAGGCCCTGCTGCTCCCCGGCCCCCAGGCCAATTAAGTGCCTGGAGGCAGGGACAAGCACACAAAGTTTCTTCCGCTCTGCCAGGAGTTGCACGGCACTTCTAAGCACCTTCTGCTCCTCGCAGGGAGGGGGGCAGGGTGGAGGAAACTTTGCATACTCCGCCCACCCCAGGCCAATCAGGGCTTGGGGGTAGGGGAGCACGCCAAGCCTCCTCCCACCCTGCCAGGAGCGCAAGACGCTTCTAAGTGCAATGCATTCTTTGCAGGGCAGGGGCAGGGCAGAGGAAACTTTGTGTGTTTCCCTGCCCCCAAGTCCTGATTGGCCTGGGGGCACAAGGGGCAGCATGCAAAGTCTCCTCCCACCCCAGGGGCATGGTCGCCTCAGGGGAACCTCTGCTGGGGGGCAAAGACTTCATGCGCTCCCCAACCCCAGACCATTCATGGTCTGTGGGTGGGGAAGCATCCTGGCCCTGCCCCTTCTGCTTGAGGCCCTGCCCCTTCTGGTGTAGCGTGGGGCCACTTCAAAAATTTCTAAAGTGGCCTCCGGCAAAAAATGATTGCCCACCCCTGCTAGACAGGGTAGCTTAAGGGCTGTAGTCATAGCCATGCCATTGGCTGGAGGATGTAAATGACTAGCAGAGTTCCATATCTGTGATTTGTTAACACAAAACTAAAGATAGACCATCCAGGTCTATAAATATTTGAACAGTGATAATGCTGTGGTGACTAGGAATCACGTAGGATTCATCTTCATTGCACTGTAACTTTTGAAATAAGATACGCAATTTGAGCTATGCAAATTGCATTATCTTATTTTGATGCTATTTCGAAATCTCTTATTTCGTCACAGCGCCAAATTTCAAAATAAAGTGCTATTCTGAAACATCCCTTCCTCCTTGTAGAATGAGATTTACAGGGACATCGGAATAGCGAGCACGAAATAACGGGCTTGCTGTGAAGACACTGGATAGCTATTTTGGGATACTCTGGTATCCCGAAAAAGCATTGCAGTGTAGATGTATCCTTAGAGTGATACATGGAAGTATAACTTATGGTAATGGAATGAAATTAAGAAATGGAATAATTAGACTGACTGTAACAAAAGTTCTCAGAAGTAAATATATTGGAATACTCTCCTGTAGGAAGTGGTGAAAGCTCCATGTTTGGAGTGTTGAAAACTAAACCACACAAATCAATAGAAAATATATTGTAAAGCAGGGTGGTAGACTGAATTATATAACAGCTGTTCCTTTGCCCCTCTAACATCTATAATGATGTGTATTTCTGTGCATTGCCTCTGGCTGAGCTGCATTTTATCCAATCCCTGTGTTGGCCCCTGAGCAAAATTCTGTTATTCTTTCTAAAATGGAAATAATTTGAAGCCATAGCAGTTGTATTTTATACTGACATTGCACTTTTCTTCCCCAAAGTTTTACAATGCTTCACACAAAATATTGTGACCAATAAATCACAATTGCTTATGGCCAGGACTAAATGGGCATAGCTTGCAGCTTGACAATTAGTGAAGGGGAGATTTTAGTTAAGAACAGTGCAGCAAACCTCTACTTTAATTAAGAAAGTATTATATTTTTAATGTTTATACAAAGGAGACAGGTTTGTTTTTAAAATCTCATCCAAAGACAAATGCAATGAGCTGCACAGAACTCAGTTTATCTAATATGGAAGGCAGAAGACCTAAACAAAACAAATTCTAGGGAGTCTAATTATTCAACACTCCATGTTTAGACCTCCAAGACATCCCTTCATTTTAAAATACTGTTATTGTATACACAGTTCTGGATTAAATTTCTGGACTGCTCATGTTGCATCTTGTAACATTGACAGAAAAATTTAATTTGTGCCTAACTTTAAAAACAATGGAAGTTTATTTATAAATCAACTGAATTACTGTACCTCCTGCCGTAGTAGAAGTTCTGCTTGATTCCTTGTTATGTTTTTACAGTACCACCTACAATAAATGACGAAGAAAAGACAGCTAAATTATGTTCTGACTTCAAGCTGTTTTAATAAAAAACACTTATTAATTCTATTTTAAAGAGCAATACTTCCTAACCATTATACTGTTCCCAAACAAAAAAACTCAGGAAACAAGCAATTATTCATTTTAAACAACTTTGTAAGACCATTTCAGTTACAACAACAACACAAAAAAAACCCAAATATTTGCGAATGAGGAAATTCAGAGCTAAGTTTAAAAAAAATATTGTTGCAAACTGAAATTGTTAGAAAGTCATAGTGTGAAAACTATGTCAAAATGTCAGAAAGTCTGGAAATACTTAAAAGTACCACTACTAATTTTATCTCTACCTCCCCTATCACTCAGCTCATCCAAACCAGTGAAAAATCCCATTAGTTTCCTAATTAAATAAAAAGGTGTTTCCTGTTTCATAGTGATATTTTTAAGATGTACCCCTATGGTGTTCTGGGTCTCACTAATTTATTTTTAAAAAAATCTACGCAGTAACAATATGAAGTGTTGTGATTTCTTGCCAATGCTACAAGAGTTGTTTGAAGGTTTAGTCTCCTGCCTTTAATAAATGGGTGGATTCACAGTTTATAGTCCAAGTTATAGAATTTTTGCTCATATCGTGTCTTGTAATTGAATATGTGATGGGATGAAGTTTGGGAAAGGAGGGATGATTTTCAATTGTTTTTCCCATTTGTTGTAATTAAAGTTGACTCTAAGCAAAATCTTGGATACAAACAGCCACAAGTTTGAGGAAATTTGCATTTACACTTGTAGACTCACGCCCCTCTCTGACTGGAATATTTGGGAATTTTACCCTTCACCAGCCAATGAACCTTAAATAGGTTGAAGTCAGCATTGGACAGTCACTGAAATGTACAGAACAGGAAAAGATCAGAACATAATAGCACCCGGCTATGAGTGCTCACAAATAGGAAACTTCCAAATCATGACACATCTTGACTTAAACAATAAATAACATAATTACATGTGATTGCTTTTGAGCTACCAGTGTTTATGACATTTTGATCTCAAAGCAAACAGCCATTCATTTGAGCATCAGGTCCAAAATCTGAATATGAAAACCAGAGGACAAGAGAAAAAATAAGGGCCTTAGTTCTGCAATCATTATTCAGGCAAACTACTGCTCGATTTTAGTAAGAACTGAAAGATCAGGCAATAAAAATGAACAACCTTAACTTCTCAGGGAGCTGGCACAATAATCATTTTCAAATGTACTTACTCATATGCTTCTAAATTATTTCGCTTGTTCTCTGTTACATAATTGCTGGGAATTAGGCCTTCATTTCTAAATTAAATACAAATAAAAGATGTTATAACACAATGTAAAGTATGAATTTGATTAAAATGTGAATATTCCTTTCACTGAACAAAAGGGCAACTTACACTGTTGGCCATGTATAAGTATGACCTATGTGTCTTGAATTCAAACAGTCGTTGAAAAAAGACCCCAGGTTTCTTATTATCAAGCTGGTGATTTTTTCAATGGGCAGATGATGGGCAAATGCTTTCTATATGAATTGTTCAGTTTGGGACTATTCTCTGGAAAACCAGGAAATAGGTAATTATGCTTTTGTGTTGCCAGCTCTACATGAGCCCCACTAGATGGCACTGAAGCCAAGTTTACCTTTGAACACATATGCATGGCCAATGACCACATTAAAAAGCAGAATTTGGCTCAAACACTAGATTGTCAGAGTTGCACATGTATTCATTAATGATCCTATATTTTATAGAAATGCCAATTATTTTAATTCCCACCTTCTAAAAGAGTCAGTTATGTCCAAAGCAGTGGTGTAGCGAGGAGCGGGGTGGGGAAGTTGCCCCCAAGTGCCATGCTAGGGGGGTGCCAGTGTAGTCCCTCTCCACTTCTCCTGTCATCCCTCGGCTTGCCTGCTCCTCCTCCGCCCGCTGCCGCAGGCTGGAGCCTCCTCCATCTCCGCTGGTGGGTTAGTGCGTGCAGGGGCCCAGCCCCAAACAGGAGGGGGCAGGGGAAGACGCGGTACAAACTCCCCAACCCCTCCTCCAAGGGACGGGTTCAGCCGTGTGCCAGATTCAGGGCCCCGCAATGCAGTGGTGGGGTGTGCAAATTTTGTCTCTGCCCCCAGGTGCATAACACCCTCACTGTGCCTCTGGTCCAAAGGTAGTTATATAAGTCAGTGAGCATCTGCCTGTACAGTTTCTAGAGGAAGACCTGGTCCCTGCACCAATGGGTTTACAATAAAGATGTTAAAATGCGGTTAATTGACTAGTCGACTAGTTGATAGGCACTTGTACATTTCAAAGGAGGAATGCGGAACTCTGTGTACAGCCCGGGGCCAGTGGGAAATCCCGCTGACTCTGGGCTGCACGTGGGTGCCAGCTTTGAAATGCACAAGAGTCCCCAGTGGGACTCCCCAGATGACTCCGGGCTCCCTGCGACATTTCCCCAGGACTCTGGATCAGCTGGGGAGCCCCCAGCTGACCCAGGTTCCAAGGAAGTGCCCTGTGGAACCCGGGGTCAGCTGGGGACTCCCCAGCTGATCCCAGGTTCTGGGGAAATGCCACGTGGAACCCGGAATCAGCTGGGAATCCCCAGCTGACCCCGGGCTCCAGGGCTGCCCCTTTGAATACCTGCAGAGGCGCCTGAAAAAATCATTTGAAGAAGTGGGCTGTGCCCACGAAAGCTCATGATACCATCTACATGTTTTGTTAGTCTTTAAAGTGCTACCAGACTATTTGTTGTTTTTTTAAGTTTAATAATATTTTACTTGAATTACATAACCTTTCTACAATTCTCTCAGCTACAATGGTGCAACAGTGGTAACTTCAATATAAGATAACACTATATGAAACTACATGGGAAAATAGACACAAGTGTGACTGAGAGCAGAATTTGGCTTAATTGCAGTACGGGTTGAACCTTTCTAGTCTGAACCAGGGATGTTCCTACCACTTAGGTAAGTGCCTCCCAGCCAGAGACTGCCTCCGGCACCCCACCTCTTGTTTCCCCTCCGACTACCTGGCCCAGGCCACCACCCAAACCTTCTGTACCCGCTCTCCCCCGTTCTTCCAGGTCACAACACCTTCCCAGACCTTCACCCCCTCCTTAATCCCTCCCCCAGGCCAGAATCTTCTCCTGCACCCATACCCCCTCCCCAACCCTGCACCCCATTCCCCTGCCTGGGGTCATCACCCAAACCCTCTCTAGCCCCTTTTCCCAGGTCACAACTCCCTCCCAGACTGTGCACTCCCTCTTAGAACTCCTCCCCCAGGCCAGAATCCTCTCCTGCACCTGCATCCCAAGCTCCTACCCCAAGTCACAACTCCTCTCAGACGCCACACCCCTTTATTCATCCCAGCCCCATAGCCGAAGCTCCCTTCTGCACCCAACCTCCATCCCAGATCCTGCACCTCCTCCATAGAAGTGTAGCCCGTGACCACTTGCCAAAAATCTCAGAGTGCCCCTCCATTAAAAATTATTGTCCACTCCTGGTCTAGATTCCCATTCTCAATGGGAGATTCTGGGTGCTGAATGTTTTTCAAAATCTGACTGCTTTATATTGATGCCTAAGAGACAAAACACTTTAAAATCTATCCCTAAAATGTATTTATGCCTCTAATTTTTATGGTTTTTTGCTTGTTTCTTGAGGATTCTTTTTTAGGAATATAGAAACAAATGGGTCCAAAAATGCCTCTTCTCTTACCCAAACTGGTCTCTTGCCTTCCACCAGTGGGAGTCATACTTCTCAAGGATAATATATTCTTCTGATTTTCTGAGCGTTAAGTCAGAAGGTCCTTTGGCAAAAAAATCATAGAGTGCAATGACTCTGATATTCTCATCACACTCGTCAGGGAACTGTGGGGGTAATGATGGTAGCGGCTTCCTCTTTGATTGTTGAACAAATTGCGTGTCACCCTGCTGAGAGAAAAAAGTATCATGATTAGTTTTGATTTCTTTCCCTGGGTATTATTAGTAGTAGTATCTATCTATATCTAAAAAAGTTTTTCCTGCTGGGTGTCAGAATGACGTCATCGCATTGTCAGCATCATCATCATGAACAGGCTCCCTCAGCGAAGTGAAAGCGGACAGAGAGAGGGGGATAGGCGCAGCCCCCTAGTTTTATTTTATTTTTATTCTTATATTGTCTGTTTCCAATCAAGAAACCAATGAAGATGATTCTTTCCCTTCCTACAGCGCTATCACCCCGTTAGTTGCACTTGCAGGAGGGTAAAAGAGTAGAGCGGGTAGAGTAACAGTTAACCAAGTGCAAAGTTACGCTGACAAAATAAATAATATCCATGTAATGTGACTGTAGCCAAAATAGAGCATTTCCCCCACCAATGTGCTTGAAATTATTTTAATGTGGTATGAATTCTGGGATAGCTCCTCAACTGATGTAACTCATCATAGCTCCACTAAAGTCAATTGAGTGATATCAGTTGGATGTGGAGACCATTGCATATATGCTTAACATATCAGCAGAATATGAATATTTTATTTTGCATGATCATGGGGTCTGGTTTTGTGCTCAGTTACATTGTTGTAAAGTTGGGAAGAACACCATCTAAGTCAGTAGATTTAGGTCAACTGAAAGTAAAACCATATTCAGCTCCTTTGTATCTGGAAAAAATACATAACAATGTAAATCTTCTAAATCTTTGCACACTTACTAAAATATTCTTTGCAATATTTATATTAAGTATCTAGTACTGCAACTTTAAAGATTTAGTAGGGATTTATTTTACACAAATCTGCAGTCAAACTGTGGAACTCCTTGCCAGAGGATGTTGTGAAGAGCAGGACTTTAACAGAGTTCAAAAAAGAACTAGATAAATTCATGGAGGTTAAGTCCATGAATACTAATTAGCCAAGATGGGTAGGAATGGTGCCCTTAGCTTCAGTTTGTCAGAGGCTGGAAATGGATGACAGGGAAGGGATCACTTGATGACTACCTGTTCTGTTCAGTCTCTGGGCATCTGGCATTGGCCACTGTTGGAAGACAGGATACTGGGCTAAATGGACCTTTGGCCTGACCCAGTATGGCCATTCTTATGTTATGTTCCTGTTCTGGCACATAGTCACTATCTGGCCTTGGACATGTCACTTAATATCTTTGCACTTCAGTTTCCTGAAGCTGTGCAGTTTTACTTACTCTGTACTTTTGGGTAGACACGTAGGAGAGTTGTTGTTGTGATACTGAGTATTCGGCCATCAAGTCTCCAGCACTGTCCAGGTTCAGTTTTGTCCTCTTCACTGCTCTAATTTTGGAGAATTAAAACAGTGCTTATTATGAGAATATATCACCAAACAGATTAGTTGTGGTAGAGGGGAATGATCTGTACATGTTTACAAATTTCAACAGATTTACGGAAAACTGAAGGGTTTTAGAGGCTTTTTATAAGTGCTTGTTTTGAAAGCAAATAACTAATTTTGATTAGCTTAATTACTGGCAAGTTGAAGCTAAAAAATCGAGTTACCTTTTCTGCATTGAACAGCAGCAGCAGCAACAGCAAAAAACAGACTGGATGGTGTGATCTGAAAATAAGAACATTTTCAGTATTTTTAGTACTTTTTTTTTGTTTACTACACTGAGGTGTGTAATAGGTTCTCTGCCATGGAATTGCTAGGAGACTCTAGGTTAGTTAGTTGGGACCAGATTATGGAGCATTGATAATTTAATTTAACAGGTGAGGAAACTGAGGCATGGAAAGGCTAGGGATTCATTGCTTCTGTAAAGCTTGTTGAAGTCCATAGAAGAAAAGCATTATCCAGGTGCTAAGTATTATTCCTATATACAGATGGGGAAATTATTAAACACAGTGAGAAGTACAATAATTACAATATTGATTTGGGATATTTTTCCTTAATGAGTACCAGAGAAGCCTATGATGTTATAAATATTGTCTTGTGAGGTGTGAAAAATCTGCAGAACCAAAGAGGCATCTGTACCCTACATTTTTTACATTGAGCTCCTTGGTCACATTTTGCTGGTAATACATTCTTGCTTGTAGAATAGTCACTGTTCTTGGTTACGATTCTAAGGGAAAACCTGTGTGGTGATACCAGACTGTTGAAATCAGTATGGAAGCTAGATATCCAATAAGAACTACAGGTTCCTTCTGCGTGCCACAGACTTTATATCCATCACAACTGAGTCCTGTCTCTTCTCTTCCACAGAGTACACTACGTTCTTGGCATTAGAAAATGCTCTAGGTCAGGGTGGGCAAAAGGGCCTCCGCAGGCCGGATTCAGACCGCCAAGTAGGTTGATCCAGCCCACGGAGGCCCTGCCGCTCCCCCCGTCCCTGGGTCAGTTAGGGCTGGGGGGCTGAGGGAAACCCACTAAGTTTCCTCCGTCCTGCCAGAAGCGCGTGGCGCTTAGAAGCACCACGCACTCCTGGCAGGGCGGGAGGAGACTTTGTGTGCTCTCCGGCCCCCACACCAATTATGGTCTGTGGGTGGGGAAGCAGGGAAGTATCATGGCTCCACCCCTTCCACTTGAGGCCCTGCCCCTTCCAGAGTGGCCCAGGGCCACTTCAAAAATTTCTGAAGTGGCCCCCAGCAAAAAATTATTGTCCACGCCTACTCTAAGTGGTCTCCTTCACGTATGTTCTTTTCACAGTCACACTGTGTTCTGTTTTTTAATTCTCTCTTCATCAAGTTTGTCTTGTTTCTGTCCCACCCCCAAATCTGGGCCGATAACCCAATTTCATTTAATTTACATGTGAGAAATTTGGAATGAAATATTTCAGTGTAAATATAAGAAAATTCATTCTCTATGAAGTCTAATTCTAGGTAAGAGAGGCAGCATAGTATAATGGTTGGTACAAAGACCTGTGTGAGTTAGGACTCTTGATGTTAGTCCTGGCTCAACCCCCTTTTTGTTGTGTGACCATGGTCAGATAACTTATAAATTATCCACTCTCTATTTCATTTATCCATTTGTAAAATGTAAATAAGACATGGTGAGAACTAAGTAATGTTTATAAAAGAGCTTTGGCATCTTTTGTTATATCATTTCAGTACAAATCATTATTATAAGTCTTTCTGGTATAGAAGCCTTAAAACTAAGAGCTCAAATCTGACTTGTGTTCCTATTTATCTTGCATCACAGCAACTATATTTATATCATTATACATATGCTTCTTGCAAATGAACAAGTGGAGAGAAGACATTGAAAGGCATCAGCTGTAGCAAGAGATTTGATATTTAAAATGTCATTTAATTTCTAGATGGATGATTCTTGGGGTGGGAGAGGAAATTGAGCCAGATTTCTTGGTTGGAGGATGCAAGACCTTTAGGTAGCTGAAATAGAAAGGAAGATTTAGCAGCTGAAATTTGGCTGGAATGCTCCCATCACCACTAGGTTGTGTGTGGGATAGGCAGCAACTTACTAAATAGAGAAGTTGCAGTAATTTTATAGATGCACATAGATTAGAATAGCCCTACAGTGAAGTTTACTAAGAATTTGTGTACTATAACATTTGAGAGGTTAAAGAGCCTTATTATGCTCAGTGAAACTTGAATTATTTGACCTGCAAAGGTATAAACAGTGTTTAACAAATCTCACACTTTAGAAAGAGAAAGAGAATGACAAAGTTCAGGGAGATAACATCAAAATTAGTTCTTAGTCGGAAGAGGAAGAGTCTTGTGGCTTGTGCTTGTTTTGCTGTTTGAATAGTTACCAGTGACACTTGTGGGGGCAATTTGCAATAGACCATGACATCCTGTGAAGAGCCTACAATGTGGGACTTTGGCAAACCCATTTTTATCTCAAGATATCATAAACCACTTGATAAAAGTTTCCAGTGACGGCTATGCAAAATATGAAGATTGGAAATATCCAAGCCAGCTGACATTAACCTTCTAAAAAAAAATTCTAGTGCATTTACCATATTTTCCAGACAAGGAGCATGAACTATAAACAAAAAAAGAGCATGTAACTTTCAGTATCTTAATATCACTGTTCTATGTTTCAATGCAAAAAGAGAAATTCAGAGGGAAAATCTGAAATAATACTGAAATAATGACTGGACATAGTGTTAGATCACTGATGGGCAACCTAGGCTAGTGAGTGGGGTGCATGAGTGACCCTCCTTCATCCAGTATAGGGGTGGACAATAATTTCTGATGGAGGCACTCCAAGAATTTAGAAAGTGGTTGAGGACCACACTCTCCCATGATATTAATGGAGGAGGTGCAGGGTCTCGGATGGAGGTCTGGTGCAGAAGGGAGCTTGGGGTAAGGATGGGAGTTTGGGTGAAGGAGGCAGTTGTGATGTGGGGGCACTGGACTGGATTGTATTGTGATCTAGGGTAGGGAATTGGTATACAGGAGGGGGTGCAGGGATTTGGGTTGTGAGCTAGGGCGGGAGGGGACTGATCTGGGGCAGGGGATTAGGGTGCCGGATCTCGGGGGGATGAGTACAGGAAGGGGGCAGAGGATTTGGGTATGCGGAGTAGGGGGCAGGAGTGGGGTACAGAGGGTTGGGGAAGGGAGGAACTGGGTGCCAGAGGCAGCCTCTGGCCAGGAGACTTACCAGCCAGCAGCCGTTCCTTAATCAGCCTCCCTGCTTGCCAGTGTTCTCTCTAAGCTGCACAGTGGCATAGCTTCACAGGTGATTAATCAGCCCCTCCCAGTCAGTCAGCTCTATGCATGGAGCCCTGAGCCTCTGACTGGCTGGGGCTGATTAATCACCTGTGAAGCTGTGTCACCACGCAGCTGAGAGGGAACTTTGCTGCCCCGACCTCTCACAGCCTGCAGCCATGTGCTCTGGAGCTCCTTGTGCTTTGTGGTTGCCTGTTATTGAAACAGGCAGCTCCCATTGGCCAGTTCCTGGCTAGAAACTGGCCAGTGAGATTGTGCTGGGGATGGGAGCAGCTCCTAAAGCTTTCCCCCCTCCTCTTGGGACTCACAGTTTTTAAAGAAAAAGCGCCCCGCAGCTGGGTTTCTTAGCGGCATATGGGTGGGGCAAGGCAAGCAGGGAGCCTGCCTGGGGCTCCCCACAGTGTCTGCAAGCTGTATCCGGTGGCTTGGTGGGCTAGATCCAGCCCGTGGGTCATATTGTGCCCAGGCCTGATCTAGGGATGTAAAGGACTAGTCGACTCCCCACACTCCTCCCCATTGCTGCCTCTATCAGATAGAGGCAGCTGAGGGGGAAAAGAGGGGTCTACTTAAAAGCAGCAGCACCACATGGAGCCCAGGGTCAGCTGGAGAGTCCCCAGCTGATCCTGGTCTCCAAGTGGTGCTGTCTCTTTGAAATGCTGCGCGACAGCGGTCAGGTGGGGAGTCCCCAGCTGATCCTGGGCTCCACATGGCATTTCAAAGCAGCAGCACCACGTGGAGCGTGGGATCAGCTGGGGATCCGAGCAGCGTGCTAGCTTTGAAATGTACAAGAGTCCCCAGTGGGGGCTCTTGTGCATTTCAGAGAGGAACACAGCATGGAGCCTGAGGCCAGCACAGGACTCTGAGTCCCTCGCTGAACCCAGGCTCCACGCGGGCGCTTCCGCTTTGAAATGCACAAGAGCCCCAGCAGGAAGCGCCCACATGGAGCCTGGAGTCAGTGGGACTTTCTGTTGGCCCTGGGCTCCACGCAGCGTATCAACTTTGAAATGCACAAGAGTCCCCATTGGGGCTCTTGTACATTTCAAAGGCAGAACACAGAAGTGCTTATCAACTAGTCAAGTAGTCAATGGAAAGTCCATTGACTACTCGATTAGTAAATTAATTGCTAGTTAACATTCCAAGCCTGATCCAGTGGGATGCAAGATTGTCGTAACCAAGACAGTCTCCCAGGATAGGGTAATTTTGCTGTGCCGTTAGAATTTTGGGGGGTGTGCTGGTTGAATTGTAGCAGCACTTTGGATGCAGAGGGAGTGCACAGCTCTCTCAGTCAATGTTGTGTGCAATCAGCATGCACCTCATTTCATGTGTCTTTGCTTTATATGCGTGTTACTTTAGTAATACTGGTAGAAAAAAAGTTTGCGGATGGAAAATAGCAAAATCTGGCAACCCTGACCATGGGCAATGGTAAACAAAATGTCTCGTGGGCTACATGTAGAACCCCAGTGGGCTGCAGGTTGCTCACACTGTTGTAGATAGGAATGTGGAGTTGTAGTAGCTGACTTCTGAATGAGATGACCTGACCACTTTTGTCCAGCAGAGATCTCACGGCATTTTTCATTGGAGGAAGGGTGATAAAATTCCAAGTTGAGTAATCACCTACTTATGAAAACTTTCTGAGGTCTTTTAATTAGTGCCAGTGTTTGTCCCTGACTCAGTGTGTTGCCACCATGCATTTAAAACAGCTTCTTCATTCCACCACCAACTCAGGTGTCTACATTTCAGTACGGCTGAAGTAATACTTTGTTACTTGCCTTAATGCTGCAAGGCTCAATGGACATTTGTAAAGTACTTACCAGACACATTTAGATCAGGGGCTGTAGCACTTCAAAGTATTATTAAAACATTCTTAAGTGACACTGAAGATCTGATTATAATCACAAATCCAAATTAATTCACAGTTCAGGGTAGTCCCAGTAAAGGTGGAATGTCAGTTCAGGAATTTTCTGCCTTCACTGAATTTCAATTTTCTGCAAAGTACAGGCACTTTCCACTTTTGAATCTACTTTGTTAGGTTAAAAGAAATCAATAGTAAATGAAATGTGTGTAATGCATTTTACATATATTGTAATAATATATTTACCAGCTAGACTTTATAATGACTAAGGAATCATAACAAACCAGAAGCTGAATCTGCATTATGGTGTTTCATGGGATACAGTGTAGCTTCCTGTTCTGCACACCTTACTCCAACAAAACTTTCACTCAGTTCAGTGTTTTGACTGAAAAAGAGTGCAGAATATGACCCATAGTACAGTAACTATGGTCCAGATTACCATCTCTTACCGAGAAATGAGTGTGAAGGAGCGCTGAGAGGTAGGGACGTTAGCAGCAAGCTGGCAAACTGTTTAATTGATAAGCATTTGCTTATCAGTTAATGGTCCCATTTAACTGCAACAACAGCAGCAGTGCGGGGCAGCAGGTGGCAGACAGTCCTTGTGGGGAGCTGTATCAGAGGCATCAGTGCGAGGACCAACTCCAGGCTGCCACCATGCATTACTGCCACTGATATAGAGGCAGCAGGGTGAGGTGTCAGGGGGCTCCTTGCGAGTGGGGCTGGGAGCCAGGAGCACACTGGCCACCAGCCC
The DNA here is from genome assembly GCA_019425775.1 of Rafetus swinhoei. Lineage (NCBI taxonomy): Eukaryota > Metazoa > Chordata > Testudines > Trionychidae > Rafetus > Rafetus swinhoei. Next base: position 49,544,458 of record CM033449.1, read on the forward strand.
AGCCCCCAGAAGGGAGCATTTTAGTAACTGTGTAACTGCTAAGAATTGCTGAGGTTACACGATTCCTAAAAGAAAAGATTTCTACCATCCCTACTGAGAGGTAAGGCAGTTCTGCATTTTTGCTGCCTTTCCTCTCCCTCTTATCTTACTGTGTCCTTCTCTAGCTACAGGGGTTGAGGTCCCTGGGAAGGAACATCCCCAGCTTTGTAGAGGCATATCTGTTTGCATGCATAGTTCCTGGTTTGGCTGTCTGCCTCTCTGTTGCAGCATGGCTTCTGAAGAAATTGTTTTGTCCTTGCATTGATTCCCACTTTGGCTGCTCAGCAGCAGCTGCAGAGTGTCTCAGTGGGATGTAAAGTTGTGAGGTGTATTGCTGACACCCCATTTTTCTGTGTGGAAATCTGGCAAGTCAACAAGAGGCAGCATCATGAAATGAGAAGTATTGTGCGAGCCCTTCAGCTCTCACAGTACTACAAGCAGCCTACAGAGAGTTGTGGGTCTTAGTATTTGATTCTATGGGTTTAGTCAAATTTGGATACTTTGATTTAAAACACTGCGATGAGATCAGTTGAAGGCCTGTTTAGGTGGATGGTTGACTGTTGTATCTTGAGAGGTTACTGCTATTTAAGCAGTACTTGTGGCATTTCTTTCTCATTCTGACCTCCATCCTTGATTAGCAAATTTGGAGTTCACATATCACTAATGTGACAGAATAACCCATAATGTTTCTGCAGCCCCCTTTCAGGAAGTGAAACATGATTGATATCTGCACATCTAAAGTACCCACCACAAATGTCAAATTGCTTGGCTCTTTGTGTGAATAATTCAATTAGATGTGCTCTCCTCACAATCTTGTAGTAGCAAGACAGGAAGTTATATACACACAGAGCTGCCTCCAAGTATTATAGCAATGGTGAATAAAGTCTTACAGGAAGCCTGCACTTCCTGACAGAAGCACATGCAGCGTATTGCCTCACATAGCCATCTCCGCACTCTTAATTACCTAATTTTTTAAAATCCCTCCATTCAAAAGAGAGAAGAAGCCAGAATTCAAAGTGTAACCAAAAAGAAATTAACTTCATTTGGATACAAAAAAACAAATTCTGTTTTCTTTAATGTACATGAGAGATAAAGAAGAATTAATCACTGAACTAAATATGTAATGGCAGCTGTGATGTTGGTAGACCAGGTGCCAGCTCCTGCCAAAGACTCTTGTCCTGAACTGCACACTGACAAATGCATAGCTGGAAGCAGTCTGGCTTGCCTGTGTGTTAATATTATTAAAATATGTATTAGATTTATTAAAATGTGTTTAGTGATTAGGCTTTATGAAATGCTTGTAGGTTGCTACATACATTAATCTCACTTCCCTGTATCCTATTTATGAGGTCATTTTTAAGTGTTTCCTCTGTGACTGTAAAAATGTTTGTTCTGAAACCACCAGTCAGGAGCAAAGCATTTCTAAATGTGAAATGATAGTTTGTCAGAGGTGGTGTTAGGTGTTTCCCACTAAGAATGCCCCTTGGAATCAAATGAACAGCACACACCCATATAGATGAGATGTGCAAGTAGATTCCTCTCATCAGCTTGAACTCTGAGTTAAGGGAATAAAAATCCCTGACAAGAAGGAACTGCAACTCTGTGCTGCTTGGAGATGGAGAGGCCAAGATAGCTAAGCATAAACAAAGAATCCTCAAAAGGGATGTTAGTGTGTAGCCGTTTACACAATTAACTGATAAGCCTGGGCTCATTGGTTAATTGTAGTGCTTACACACCCCCCCTCCCCTTGCTGCCTCTGTATCACAAAAAAATGCGGAGCTAATTCTAATACACACTCGAGCTTATTACAAACTCACCTGGGGGGAGGGCAGGCAGGAGCTGGTATGCACAGGAAGCCAGCGGGAGGCAGCAGCAGGGGAGGGCAGGCAGGAGCTGGTGCTGTGGGGGAGCTGGTTTAAAAGCCAATGCCGCACAAGCACCTGCTCCCATGGAGCCACCTGCCCCCTCTCCCACACTGCTGTCTCTGATAGAGAGGCATCAGGGTGGGGGAGGCAGGAGCCCATACACATGGGAAGCAGCCTTCAAGCTAACTCCCTGCATGTACTAGCTCCCGCAGAGCCACCTGCCCTGTGTGCTGCTGCCTCTTTATCAGAGGTAGCAGGGGAGGGGAGCAGGCAGGAGCCAGTGCTTGCAGGGAGCAAGCTAGCTCCAGCCTGCCCACTCCCTGTGATGGTTCCCTTTCCCCATGCTTTATGAAATTGACTTATCGACGCAAATACTCATAACTCAGAGATGCTTTGGACAAAATACCTCACGTAACCTATCAATTTTAATGTCTCAGTCTGCTGGATCTTTATATCTTATTTTGGTGTATGTATCACTCTTGTATGTAGAGTTAGGAATATGGAGTATGGATTGGTTTATGGTTTTACATGTGCAAATGAAAGCCATTAAGGATGTTTCCCTGGATGTCTGGGTGAGCACCTGTAAACAGCCCCTTTTGTCCTTTAAGTCTTAGCAGTGGTTGGTCATAAGAAGTCATGTGACCTCCGTAACTGGTAGGGGCTGACCAGGTAATTTTCCATGGAGGGGAGAATATAAAACAGAGAATTCCCGCCTGAAAGGGAGACTATTTTCAATGCAATTTTTTTCAGTCTTTATTTTTGGCTTGTATGGCATGCCCAAGAGGATGAACCAAAGACCCCAGGGAAAAAGGGACTTCCCAGGTTTGGAGGCTTAGCTGGAATAAGAACAGTTTAGGGTGAGCTTGAGTGTGTGTTAGAATTAGCTATGTATTTTTGTTATTTTAAATTTGTAATTCACTTTGCTCTCCCTGTTTTCACTTGCAACCACTTAAATCTTACTGCTTATACTTAATAAAATCACTTTTATTTACTACCAAGCCCAGTGTAAATAATTGCTACCTGGGTGAGCAGTCAGCATGTACATCTTCCTTTCATTGTTGAAGGGGGCTTACCTAAATAATTAATTTGGGGGTTCTGATCCCATTTGGGGAGTTTCCCTGGAAGCTGGGCCCAAAACTGCATTTTCCTCAGACCTGAAGAGTTTCAATGTCTGTATTGCTCCTTGGCCGGGGCTGGGGCGGTGATCTCAGCTCTATGCCTTGGATGGAGGAAACCAGGTGAGCTCGCTCAGCAGGACAGGGTGGAGAGAAGCCCCAGAAAGCAAAGGAGGTGAGTATCAGTGACTTTGTCAGCACATAGGGAAGCACCACCAAGCAGTCTTCTGTTGCCACACCCCAACACCCTGCCCCCCACGTAAACGTGTTACCGTTACAAAATCTAGTGGTTACATGTTTACACAAATACATGTTAGTTAACATCCCTAATCTTCAGTGCCTGGTCTGGGTTAACCCTAAGAGTACTGATATAACTTGTATATTTTAGCGGCTTCTATTACCTTTTGTAACCTACCACTGTAAGTCAGTGGTCACCAACCAGTAGATTGGGATCTACTGGTAGATCTTGGAGCCTCTGACAGGTGATCCTGACTGGTTTGGCCAAGAGGCTGGCACATGCTGGCACTTCAGCTGCCCTTCCTCCCACTGCTGCGCACCTCCTGCCCTTTGCTTTGGAGCTGTCTCCTTCCACCCCCAGGAGCCTCCCGCTTGCAGTGCAGGGCACGGGACGGAGAAGAGGGGCGCTGATTTCAAGGTGCCTCCTCTCCCATCCTGTATCCTATCTCCACAGAGCAGTGAGAGGGCACAACAGGGTTTGGGATGGAGTTTGCTGGCTGCTTTTGGGAATGGTACAAGGCCAGGGCAGGGGTGAGCCTGCCTTACCCCTACTGCACCACCACCTGAGAGCCACTTGAGGTTAGCAGTGCCCAGCTGGAGCCCACATCCTGAAACCCTACCCCAGTCATGAACCCCCTCCTGAACCCCAAGCCTCTGCCCTAGCCCCGAGAACCCCTGCATCCAAACACCCTCCCAGAGCCTTCACCTAGAACCCCCTCTGGCACCCTGACTGCCTGCCCCAACTTCAGCTCAGAGTACCTCTCGCACTCCAGATCCCTAAATCCAATACCAGAGCCTGCAGCCCAACCTGCTGCCCCAGCCTGGTGAAAGTGAGGGAGGATGGAATGAGCAAGGCCTTGGAGAAGGGGCACCAAGGAAGTGGGGCAACGGTATTTGGGTTTGAGGTAGACCTTGAATTGCACTTAAATTCAAAAAGCGATCTCCTGCTTAAAAAGGTTGGAAACCACTGCTGTAAGTCATTTGTGTGTGTATGTTTACCTGCTTTAACTTTGTAAATAATTCTCATATTTCTTTTTCTTGTATAGTAAATTATTAGTTAATTTATTACAGGATTGGCTACAAGTGTGGTCTTTGTTGTAAGATCTTAAGTGCAAGTGATCTGGAGTAAGCGACTGATCATTGGAACTGAGAATAACATGAATATGTTTCAAAGGACCAAAGGCAAGATTATGGGTGGGAAGAGAGTCCTCTTAGGGTATGTCTACACTGCCACCCTAGTTCGAACTAGGGTGGCTAATGTAGGCATTCGAACTTGCAAATGAAGCCCGGGAGTAACTCATTGCAGGAGGAGTAATGGTAGTTCGAATTAGGAGCTTTAATTCGAACTACCTAGCCCGTGCCGCGTGTAGCCGCGGGCAGGGAGTTCGAACTACGGGCATTTAAAAATGGCGGCTCCTAGAACATGCAAATAAAGCCCGGGATATTTAAATCCCGGGCTTCATTTGCAAGTTTGAATGCCTACATTAGCCACCCTAGTTTGAACTAGGGTGGCAGTGTAGACATACCCTTAGGTATTCTTATCTCTCTGCGACACCATGTTAAGACCGCTGTAGTGCCTGAGGAGTTCACACTTGAAACTTGATTGGAGAAATTTAAGTATAGAACTTACAACCAATTTGGGTGTGTCCCCTGTTTCTCAATAGTCTGCTCTGAGGTTGGTATTCATGCTCCTGAGCCACTCCAGATGGCTCAACAGTAATTTAGGTACAGGTGATCATGATTTGATCATATTTTTAATGTTCAAACAAAATTAAGTCCAGACCTTTGATGTATATACTTGGAGCTTTATAAGGGCCAGTTTCACAAGGATGAAAGCAAATCATCTGGGAGGAAGAATTTAATCAGAAAAATGTGAATGATAATTGGGAATTGTTTCTTAGGTGCCCAAAAAGTCACAATCCCCCAATTGAGGAAGAAGACCCTATTCATTAAACACAGACATGGTTTAGTGGGGAAGTAAAGGTAATATATTACAAATGGAAGAAATGGAAAGTTCACGGTAATGAATATAAATCAGAAGGTAAGAATTGTAGAAAATTGATAAGAGAAGCAAAGGAACATAGGGGAGAAATCTATGGCCAACAGGGTTAAGGATAATATGAAGGAGTTTTTAAGTATATGTGGATCAAAAAGAATCCTAACAATGGTATTAGTCCATTATTAGATGGATATGGGAGAATTATCAATAATAATGCAGAAAAAGAAAAGTGTTTGATAACTATTTCTGTTCTGTGTTGGGGGGGGGGGGGGAACAGATGATGCAGTCATATCATATGATAACACACTTTCTATTCCACTAGTATATCAGAAGCATGTCTACTGAAGTTAGACATTTTTTAAAATTAGTGGGTTCATATAACTTGCATGCAAGAGTTTCAAAGAGCTGGCTGATGAGCTCACTGGAATATTAAAATTGATTTTCAATAAGTATTGGAACACTGGAGAAGATCCAAAAGAATGGGAGAAAGCTAATGTGCCAATATTTAAAATGAATAAATAGGGTGATCCTGGTAATCATAGGCCTGTCAGTCTGCCATGGATCCCAGACAAGCTAACAGAGCAACTGATACAGGATTTGATTAATAAAGAATGAAAGGCGGGGAATGTAAATGTCAATATAGTTTTATGGGAGATAGATCCTCTAAAAAAACTTGATAATTTTTGACAAGATTACAAATTTGGTTATACAAATTAATAGTGTACAGGCATTTCACAAAGTAATAGTGTACAGACACATTACATTTTGATTGACATTTGACATTTTAAGGAAGTGGGAACTACACAAAAATGAGGAAGTTAGTTAAACCGAAATTAAAAGGCACAGTGACAAAAGTTAAATCTTTGCAAACTGCATGGAAGCTTTTCAAAGACATCACAATAGATGCCCAACTTAAATGTATACCCCAAATTAAAAAACACAGTAAGAGAACAAAAAAAGTGCCACCGTGCCTTAACAACCAGGTAAAAGAAACAGTGACAGATAAAAAGACATCTTTTAAAAAGTGGAAGACAAATCCTAATGAGGAAAATAGGACCATAAACTTTGTCAAATTAAGTGTAAAAATATAATAAGAAAAGCCAAAAAGGAGTTTGAAAAACAGCTAGCCAAAAACTCAAAAAGTAATAGAAAAATGTTTTTTAAGTACATCAGAAGCCAGAAGCCAGCTAAACAACCAGTGGGACCCTTGGACGATCGAGATGCTAAAGGAGCACTCAAAGATGATAATGTCATAGCGGAGAAATTAAATGAATTCTTTGCTTCAGTCTTCACGGCTGACAATACTGGGGAGATTCCCAAACCTGAGCTATTCTTTTTAGGTGACAAATCTAAGGAATTGTCCCAGATTGAGGTATCAATAGAGGAGATTTGGAACAAATAGATAAACTTAACAGTAACAAATCACTGGAACCAGATGGCATTCACCCAAGAGTTCTGAAAGAACTCAAATGGAAAATTGTGGAACTATTAACTGTGGTTTGTAACCTATCCCTTAAATCAGCTTCTGTACCTAATGACTGGAAGATAGCTAACGTGACACCATTATTTTAAAAGATCTCTAGAGGTGATCCTGGCAATTACAGACCAGTAAGTCTAATGCCAGTACCGGGCAAATTAGTTGAAACTATAGTAAAGAATAGAATTGTCAGACACATGGATGAACATAATTTGTTGCGGGAAAATCAACATTGTTTCTGTAAAGGGAAATTATGCCTTACTAATCTGCTAGAGTTCTTTGAGGGGGTCAACAAAAATGTGGACAAGGGAGATCTGGTGGATATAGTATACTTAGATTTTCAGAAAGCCTTTGACAAGGTCCCTCATCAAAGGCTCTTAAGTAAGTTGTCATGGGATAAGAGGGAAGGTCCTTTCGTGGACTGATAATTGGTTAAGAGACAGATAACAAAGGGTAGGAATAAATTATAAGTTTTCAGAGTGGAGAGAGGTAACTAGTGGGGTTCCCCAAGGGTCTGTCCTGGGACCAATCCTATTCAATTTATTTATAAATGATCTAGAGAAAGCGGTAAACAGTGAGGTGGCAAAATTTGCAGATGATACCAAACTGCTCAATATAGTTAAGACCAAAGCAGACTGTGGAGAGCTTCAAAAAGATGTCACCAAACTAAGTGATTGGGCAACAAAATAGCAAATGAAATTTAATGTTGATAAATGTAAAGTAATGCACATTGGAAAAAATAATCCCAACTATATACAGCCGCTCCCCGAGTTATGACCACCTCCACTTACGACCATCCACACTTACGACCAAAGTGGTCGTAAATGCGGATCCGAGTTGCAAACGGCGATCCGCGCTTACGAACAGCGCGGTTGCCATGTAACTCCATGGGATCCGAGTTACGAACACTTTGAGTTATGGACCAAGTGTTGGTCCGTAACTTGTTCGTAACTTGGGGAGCGGCTGTATACAATATGATGGGGACTAATTTGGCTACAACTACTCAAGAGAGAGATCTTGGAGTCATGGATTATTCTCTGAAAACATCCACTCAGTTTGCAGCGGTAGTCAAAGAAGCAAATAGAATGTTAGGAGTCATTAAAAAAGGGATAGAGAATAAGACAGAAAATATCTCATTGCCTCTATATAAAACCATTGTACACCTACATCTTGAATACTGCATACAGATGTGGTTGCCTCATCTCAAAAAAGATATATTGGCATTGGAAAAGGTTCAGAAAAGGGCAAAAAAATGATTAGGGGTTTGGAACGGGTCCCATATGAAAAGAAATTAAAAAGACTTGGACTTTTCATCTCAGAAAAGAGGAGACTAAGGGGGGATATGATAGAGGTCTATAAAATAATGACTGGTATGGAAAAAGTGAATAAGGAAATGTATTTACTTATTCCCACAATATAAGAACTAGGGGTCACCAAATGAAATTAATAGGCAGCAGGTTTAAAACAAACAAAAGGAAGTTTTTCTTCACTGAGTGCATAGTCAACCTGTGGAACTCCTTGCCAGAAAATGTGGTGAACGCTAGAACTTTAACAGGGTTCAAAAAAGAGCTAGATAGATTCATGGGGTTAGGTCCATCAATGGCTATTAGCCAGGATGGGTAGGAATAGTATCCCTAGCTGTTTCTCTGGAGGTGGGTGACAGGGGAGGGATCACGTGAAGATTACCTGTTGTGATCCCTCCCTCTGGGGCATCTGGTATCGGCCACTGTTGGCAGACAGGATACTGGGCTAGATGGACCTTTGGTCTGACCCAGTATAGCCATTCTTATGTTTTTATGATTAAAAAGCTAGAATGAAATAAAATTAAAGTGGCATACATTGAATGAATTAAAAACTCTCAGAATACACTTGTAAAGGAGGAATCATCATGGAACTGGTGTATTTCTAGAGTGGTCCTGCAGACATTAGACCTATGTTAATTAACATTTTCATTATTGATCCAGAAGAAAACAAATTCATTACTGATAAAATTTGTAGGCGATACAGAAATTGGTGAAGTGATAAATAAGGAAGAGGATTGATCACTGAATACAGAGCAATCTGGATTACCGGTACTTAGTAAAGTGCACAAACAAACATGTATTTTAATGTGGTTTAAGGTAAATGTATATATCTGGTATCAAAGATTGAAGGCCATAATTTTATCATGGGGGACTCTATCTTGGGAAGCAGTGGCGCTGAAGAAGATTTGAGGGCAATGGTGGATTATTTACTAAACTTGAGCTCCCAGTGTGACATTGTGTGCAAAAGAGCTAATGCAATCCTTAGATATATAAATGGGAATCTTGAGTAGGAGTAAAGAGGTTATTTTACCTCTGTATTTAGCCTTGGTGTGACCACTGCTGGAATACTGTGTCCAGTTATGGTGTCTACAATTAAAGTTTGTTGATAAAATTATAGGGTTCAGACAAGACTCATGAGAATGATTAAAGGATTAAAAACATGCCTTACAGTTGTAGATTTAAGGAGCTCACTCTGTTTAGCTTAGCTAAGATAAGGTAAAGTGGTGACTTGGTTATAGTCAGTAAGTACCTACACGGGGAACAAATATTTAATAACACTCTCTGCAGTCTAGCAGAGGAAGGTATAACATCCAGTGCTTGGAAGTTGAAATTAGACAAATTTAGATTGGAAAAAGATGTACATTTTTAACGAAGTAATTAATCAGTGGAACAATTTACCAGGTGTAATGGTGGATTTATTTTCCATCAGGCACAACTTTTAAATCTGGATTGACTATTTTACGAAAAGAGATGCTTTCAGAATTATTTAGGAGAAATTCTGTGCCTGTGTTACACAGGAGGTCAGACTAGATGATCTCAACAGTCGCTTCTGGCTTGGAATCTATGGATCTCTGAAACAGAATTTTGCCCCTTTACTCTTATAATTTAAACATTTTTTTACACACTTTCTCCCTGAATTCATATTGTGCTAGGGCCTGAACCATACTTGCTGAAATCAGTGGAAAGATTCTCATTGACTTCAGTGGGGTTTGGATCAGGCCCGGTCTACTCTAGGACCTTAGTCCAAAATTAGCCCCGCAATGTCAAATTTGTAAGCGATGTGCATCCACACTACCAAGCTCATTATTCCAGAATAAGGGGCTGCAGAATTCAAACTCTGTAGTCCTGCTTTTCATGAGGAATAATGCTATTCCCAAACTTGTAAGTCTGAAATAATGTTAGTATGGATGCTCTGCTGCTGCTGCTAATTTGAACTAATTGGCCTCTAGGAGGCCTCCCGCAGCTCCCCAGAGTGCTTCCTGAGGTTCTGAGTGTGAGGTAGTGCACTAATGGAGCTTGCCTCGGACTACATTTGATTCTTCCCTGTCATGAGGACATGGAACTTCAGATTTGTAAAATCGGGTGCCCAGAAGTCAAACTTAGTAAATTCGAAATAATCTAGTGTAGACATGGTCTAGTAGAGTAGCTTGTCCTTTGGAAAAACCCTTTGCATACACCAGAGGAGGTTGCTGAAGAGTAATGAGTGTGGCCCTACCAAATTCACCAAATAGCATTTTAAAAATCTTGAATTTCATGATTTCAGATATTTAAATCTTAAATTTCACTCCACCCAAAAGAAGATAATAGAAGAGGGATCACAAGGCTATTGGAGGGGTTGCATGCTGCCAGCAGTGGCACAAATGGATGGCAATACCAGACCATGCCACCCTTGCTTCTGCACTGCTGCTGGGTGCCTGGCTATTAGCCATCACTCCCTGGCCACCCACCTCTGAAGGCATTGCAGAAATCACAATAGTGAGATTTCTTTGGGAAGACCAGATTTCATGGTCCATGACAGATTTCATGGTCCATGTTTTTCACAGTCATGAACTTGGCAGGGCCCTAGTAATGAGGTGTACTCACCACACACACACACACACACACACACACACACACACACACACACACACACACACACACACTTTGCCTGCCTGCCTTCACCCTCAGTATGTGGTTCCAAGATTTCAGAGTTTCTATAATGATTTTTTGTTGATTTCAATGGGAATCTTGTCTCAGTAAGGAGTCCAAGAGTTGGTCCTAAATGCATTTGCCAAAGGGAACATATGTAATAGCTGTTGAGGTTTGAAATATTGTAACCCACAGACATAATGGGACACGGCCCTGCCAAGAAAATGCCCTCTCCCTTTGCTGATAATACAAAGATGTATTTTGTGTGTAACTTGTTTCAGTAAGTTGTTGTTTTGGATTATGTCTGCATAATGCATGTGTAGTAAAAGCATGCTTTTCAGTCCTTACTTCTCAAATGATGGGATTTCACTTACCAACAAAAACATAAAGTCAGTGATTTAAAATGTATGCCATCTGAAGATTGATCCTGTAGGCCTTAGAGCTTGTCATGCATTTTGTTTTCGGTGGTAGTGTTACTGTACATATATATATATATTTGTTAGTCTCTAAGGGTATGTCTACACAGCAGGGCTAAAATTAAATTAAGCTACGCAACTTGAACTATGTCAATTGCATAGCTGAAGTCGAAATAGCTTAATTCAGCTTTTGATGCTGTGTACACAACAGGAAGTCAAAGGAAGAACACTCTTCCTTTGACTTAACTTATTCCTTGTGAAATGAGGGTTACAGGAGTCAAGAGTAAGAAGTCCTCCAGTTCACCGTTATTTTGAAATAATGGCTGGCAGTGTAGACATGCTCTTCGTTATTTCTAAATAAAGTCAGTTATTTCAAAATAATGCTGTTGTGTAGACATAGCCTTTGGTGCTACAGGACTACTAGTTGTTTCTTTAAAAGTTACAGACTAACACGGCTACCCCTGGGGACTTTTGGTGGTAATGTTAAGAATCTCATTTCTCCAGTCCTGATGTAGTTTGATAGTCTGAAACAAAGCTCAGTCTTGCTCTCAGATAACAATAATAATCTTATAAAGGCAGGGAAATCACATAGGAAAAGTTGACCAGTCTTACAGCTTGCCTCCCCCCACCCCCACAAAAGTGGATGAAAGGACGTCACCTGTCCTTAAAAGAGTAGCTAGTTACGTTCTGCTGGCTGGCTGACAAGTATAAATGAAATACCTGTGCAAAGCCATATTCACCAAAGGTCCATGAGGCCCAGATTTAGGATTCAGTGATTTCTGAGGCACCATTTTGGAGATACATGATACACACAGAGATACATGTGCAGGAGACATAACATGGAGAATAGTTAACCAAGAGTACCCAGAGACATATTTAGTTGACATGTTTAGCAGCTGCCATCCTAGTAAACAACCTAAGACAGGATCTTCAACTGCTTCTATGCACAGCAGAAGAGTTTTGTGCTGGGTGCCTGGAGAAGGAAGGGGGAAGAAAAAAATTGTCCCAGTGGACAGGAGGAGAAACTAGAGAGACAACTCTGTGACATTATAGGGGGCATGATGAAAGTACGGGAACCCTTTGATCTTTGAGCTGTTCCCCCATTGCTACTAAATGCTACACTGGAGCTACAAGATTAAGATTATAGGTGCTGCACAAAATTGTAGGGCCCGTGGTGTTCTTTGAGTTCATAAAGATGCCCACATATGTGTGCCACTTCCTTTCCAACTCCTAATACAAATTTCTCTAATTAGAGATAACTGGGAGGTGGAATCCGTTAACTAGACAAAACCTACAGCTAATTTAGAAATGTTTTTCTTGTCTTTAACTTTTATAATCTGAATCTATAATCTTCAGATTTTTTATTTTGTTTTGCCATTTCTGATAGAACAATGCTAAATTCTTAGTCTGATTCTAAGCAATCATGTTTTTGTACCAAACCTTGATTAACACTTTATTTTTCAGTTGATCGAGTTACTGTATAAATTGGCACATTGAGGGGGTAGTCTGCCCACCTAACTTAACCCTGCTCATCAAAAATAATTCTTTTGTGATATACAGTGCACCCAACAATTGATTAGGTATTACCTGCCTATCATCCAGATGGGAAAAAACTATCAAATCATATCCTGTTGGAAATCAACAGTACTATTTGCTTCTAAGAGTACTTGCTTTTTTCTAAAACAAATGTTGAGTTTTTCACTAATAAAACTTTAGGAATTTCAATATTTCAGTATTCATATTCAGAAATTTTGCCTATACGTCTGTTAAACATCTCTGTCATGTCTGTGTACAACACTGTCTTGAGGACAGTCCTTGATTCCTGTTCCCCTTGTGTTCCCTTTTTGTGGAGTTCATCAGTCTGTATATTGGTAACCGTAATAGCTTTGCTGAAGGCATGACTGCAATTTTGTGAAATTGTTTGGAAAGTTAACACTAACAATTTTAACTCAGTAGAACAACTTAAGAGCACGATATTGGGAAAATATGGTGATATTTATCGAGGTCGTTTGCTAACTACACTACTAATGTACAAAACAGAACATACAAACAACATATATGGCACATTTTACTTACAGGTAGAAAGAATCATAGTTGATTGTTTGCTTGTATTCAAATAAAAATTTGATCCTTCCTTCAGTTGTGTTGATAACAGTAAAACCTCTCTAACTGAAAATCTAGCTCAGATAAACAGTACGGTATAGCACAGACCAAATTTAACCCCACCTACTTTCCTATTAAAAAAAAAAGTTAGAGACTTGATACTAAACTTGCATCAGGAGTATTTCCACTGAAGTCTGGTGCTTGTATCACATTTTGCTCTACAGCAGAATAACTGAATTGAAATCTAGGTATCTGTTCTACTTTAAAACAAGTCTGAGACTAGAAAGAATAGTAGATGTTTGGTGTAATTCAGGCAGATTTTTCTGTGCTGCGCTTATTGTTATATGAAACTAAGTTATACCAATAAAAAGAGTAAGAAAGAAGTGTCTGAAGAGTGATTGACCTTGTTCAGAGAAAATTATAAAATATCATTTACAGATTTCTCTTCAGACTATTCAAAAGTTGAACAAGGCAGCAAACTCTAATTATGAGATGACCCAATACAAAATTAACAATTCGGAGCCTAGACTATGTTTAAATTGAGTGTGTTGATAGAGGAGAGCACTGGAATTCAGTCTTCACATTTTAGATGAACTTCAGTAAAATACATATTAAAAAGTATGTTAAAAGAACAAAACTTTAATTGCAAAGTCACACATCAAAAGTTAGGAAATGCCAGATTAACAGTTGCCAGTGAAACCTTGAATCTATTCCTTTGTGTCCATACTTTGCATTGAATTTGGCAGGGATCCTATGGGAAAAAATGTATGTGGTCGTGTAATTAAAGACTATAAAAAACCTGACCAAAATACAGAGCTTCTGGGGTTTTGATATTTCAAAATTTCCTGCAAAATGGAAATTCCATATAATTTTCATTTAGAAAATAGATACATGATGTTTCTGAATTGAATCACAGAAATATGGAAATGGAAGGGACCTTGAGACATCATCTAGTTCAATCCCTTGCAGTGAGGCACGACTAAGTATAGGTAGAGGATTTCTGGCAGGCATTTGTTTGCTCTCTTCTTAAAAACCTCCAAAGACAGGGATTCTGTAATTTCTCCTTAACATGTTATCAGGTCTCGTCTACCCCCATCCTTTTCTTAAGACTATACATACCCAGTTTTTGTAACCCTTCCTTATAGATCAGATTTTCTAAAAGTCTTTAGTCCGTTTGTCCACATTTTGGCTCTCCCCTGGACTCTCTTCACTTTGTCCAAACATTTATTTAATTGTGTCATCCAGAACCAGATATGTTACTATAGTAGAGGCATTACCATTGCCAAGTAGAGTGGGACCACCTCTAATTTCTTACATGTGACTCGCCTGTTAATGTACCCTAGAATGATGATATGAAATATGTTTCCAGGAGCACGGCAGATGCTAAATGAAATTGTCATGATTCTTCTCAGTTTTACAGCTGCTATTCTGTGTTGAATGGCCCTAACACTTCCAAGAAGAAAGTACATTTCAGTCAGCAGCTGCCAGAGCCGTCATCCAAGGTCTGTGGCTCAAGGGCTGTCCAGTGCCCTGGGCAACTGCTTCACTGTGCTGTGGGACAGTATGTGGGGGCACTCTGCCTGGTGGGTAGCCCTGAAATTGTAAACCCTGGAAGTTCTGGGGTTCCCTCACCTTGAGGCTGTCCATATGGCATAGCTACCTCAGAGCAGTGGCTCCTGGAGGCCTTGTGGATCATGGAGAGTGGATCATGGATTCATATTGAATTGAATCCAATATGTTTCCACAAAACATTTTGGGTTTGATGATTTGGCATTATCTGACAAGTCACTGTTTTGCTGAAATTCCCCAACAACTGTAATTCCGTGCTAACTAAATCTAGCATTTCCCAACTTTCATGTGCTTGACTTTGCAATCCAAACAACTTTACATATAAAACTTGGTATTTTGTATGCAATTTCCTAGGTTTTTTTTAAAAGGAAAGTATTACTATAACAACTTCCTTATCATGCATCATCAGAAAGGTCTGAGCCCTGTAACAGAGTGTTTTGCCTTCATGGGCTGGAGAGCATGGAGCTTATCCAGCCCTGATAGAGGATGAGGTGCTGGAGATGAATCAGGTAATTGCGTTTAAAAGGAGTAGGAAGTTGCAGTGAAGAATGGCGGACAGTTTAGGAAGCTGAGTCAGTCTGCAAGCTCTCTGAACAGGAAAGGGTACTGCAAAACTGCAGGCAGAGAGGTCTGGGAGGACTTTTGATCAAGCAGGGAGAACTACAGAGGCCCCATGCAGGAACGCTTGGGAGAAGGAAGAGACACCTTGGATTGTGTGAATATATAAATTGACCTTGTTTGGAGAACTTTGAGTTTTATTTACAGTTTGTTTTATATTAATAAACCACTACACCAGGAGGGCTATTAAGTGTGGGGAAAGGGCTTGCCCACCACCCAGTATATCTGGTGGAGCTCTTAGTAGTAGGCACAGGAGTGTGGTCCTGCCCCGGAGAGAGTGCTGTGTTCTCTGGCCCAGGCGTACCCTTGCCGGAGCTCCTTGACCTTGCTCCGAACTTGGTCAGGGGTGCAGGGGTGGTGTCCCCTGTGGGCCAGACCTTCGGCCATGCACCCATAAATGTCTGCTTTGCGGCGCTTGGAGCTGAGATCCTTCAGGGCCTCCTCTTCCCCCCACAGCTCCAGGAGGGACAGGATCTCTGGCCCGGTCCAGGAAGGCGCCTAGCGTTTGGTGCCCCTGGGTGTGTCCTGGGACCTCTAGTGCGTCTCCTTGGTCAGGCCAGGTGCGTTTCGGGGGGCTTGTGGCTCTGCCACCTGTCAGCAGGCCTGTGGCAATCAGAGCCATGCGGTCAAGGTCCTGCTGCAAGGCCGGCTCCCTGCCACAAGGCTTGTCCCGGGTGCCTGCAGCTTTAAGAGCTGGAAGGAGACAGGAACTATAGAGTTGTGATTAGTGTGGACGGAGTGTCCACCAGGGCACCTGTGCTTTTTCCTGGAGGCCTCTTCTTTCGAAAGAACTCCCTCTTTCGCGTCCACACACACCTTTTTCTGAAAGAGCTCTTTTGGAAAAGGCATACTTCCTCACAGAATGAGGTTTACCAATGTTGGAAAAACCTCTGCGTTCTTTCAATTTTCTTTTGAAAGAACGCGATTGCAGTGTGAACGTAGGTGACTTTTTTTGTAAAAATGGCCGTTTTCCAAAAAAACTCTGTAGTCTAGATGCACCCTAAGTGATTTCAATAGAAAAGACTGCTGTGTTAGGTCCTAGTTAATAATCCCCATCAATTGCTCACCTTGTATGCATATTATAGTTCATTTACACGTGAGGGCCTTTGGTAAGGGTTAAGAGAGCTCAACACTATATAAGTAGTGCTCGGCATTTTGCGTGATCAGACCCATTCTGCAATGGTAAACTCCATCCCATATCAGCAGGACATCTACTGTAATCCTCACTTTTATTCATATAAAATTTCTAAATATGTCAGATATTTCATATTGTGGCTCAGAGCTGTATGTATTGTACATACGCATCCTCTGACACTTAATCCTACTGTAAGCACTTAACACACATACCTGAAGATGTTCAGTCCTACATCCTTGATGTAAATCCATGAAAGTCAGTAGTTCTGCCAACAATATATTTGACCAATAAATCATTTTCTGACAATAAATCAATGGCAAACTGCTATTCCAGATTCCAAACAATTGGTTTATTATACACGTACTGTAGTATGACATTTGCTATAAAATCTATAAAGCTTATTTCATTGTGCACAACTGATGACAGACAGAATGATAGAAATCTGCCATTTTATCAACATTCATGGTATATTTTCTTTCATCCAGAGATACCATATGTCACACTATATGTGTAACCTAAAATAGAGTAACTTGTGTTTTAACATTTTCAGGAACACTTACATTTCATATAAATAGATGTGTACATTATACATTTATAGTACAAAGAGTATATAAATTATTTAATAGTTAAAGTCAATGTGATATAGTTCACTGAAAGTCAGCTGTGATGTATAGTTCATGCTGTTCATCACTATAATTGGCCTCAGGACTGGCCCCCCAATGCTCTTTGGGTGAAAAAGTCCCAAGAAACAGTCCCTGGCATAAAATAAATTAGGACTCAGTCCCACAGAGAGGACTTTCAGTGCCACAGAGAGGACTTTCAGTGCTGCACTTGAGCCATTGGTCTACGCTGTTGACCATGGTGCTTTGCTACACACAAAGAAAAGTAAATTGAGGGGAGTGGGTAAAACAGACTAACGGCATAGCAAGAATATTGGTCCTAGGAGATGGCATAAATCACCAATTAACAGACTGTGAGGAAATAATATTTTAGAACCTTTGGAAGCATTGCTATAGGAGTAGGTGACTCTCACCAAATGACCTTGCTTTTAGGTTTTAAGCACAATTTAAATGCACAATTGACTATTACTACTACTGACTGGCAGTAAGAGTAAATGAAACTCATAAACATGAACACTAAATGTATCACTTGCACAGGATTGCACTTAAGTGTTTGTGCTTTGGCCATATCCTGTCATTTGCTCCATGCATCAATCCCGACCTTTTACTAATCTCATGGTGACTCCTCTGATGGAGCTTAGGAGTGTTCTTACATTGATTAACATGGGCAATAGATAATAGGAAAGACTAAGCCTCCACAAACATCTGCCAATGCTTCCTGCCACAGCCCAAGGGTTGGGCTGCTTCAGGCTGAAAGCTCTTCTGAGCAGACTGGTGTCAGATTGGCTGAGGTTCAGGGCTCCTCAGGAATACTTGGGGCACTGGTGGGCTGGCCAAGATATGGGGCTGCTAGGGGCACTGGCAGGCTGGCCCAGGCTTTGGGATGCTCTGGGCACCACCCAGGGCTTGGAGCGATGTCGGCAGGCCAGTCAGTGAGAGCAAGGGATGGGGCAGGGTCTTTGGCAGAAGGGGTGGGGTGCAGGGGCTACCCTCCCCAATTGGGGGCTGCATGCATTGCTCAGGTTGGTGAATATATTGTGCATCTTTCTCTACAATGCATAATCATTTCTCCATGTGACTGTTGAGAAAATGCTAAATGATAATGTTTAGGCTCGCCACATTTCATTCAGCATACTCAAAATCTTGCACGATGATGCTCAAAGAATAATTCTGTGTCTCCGCAACATTTATTCTTTGTTGTACTGTAGAATTCTTGTGCCTCTGTTCCTCTCTTCAGAAAGCATCTTCACTCTCCACTATCTCATCAATTGTACGCAGCAAATCTTCAAATGTAGGCCGTCCCTCAGGTTTCTATGAATTAAAATACTTTGGTTGTACTAAAATCACATCAGAAAGAGTTTATTTTGCTAAGGCAATAATGTGCACAAAATAAAATATAAGGGAAAATTTAGATGTAAAGAAAAATATGCTGTTACATTTAAGTAGGTTAGAGGCATTGGAAAGAAACATGACAGGTAAATTTCTCTTAACCCAAAGTATTGCTGGTCATAAAATGAGCTTGTGTACTATATTATTTCCTATTAATCTAAAATGTATTCAGAACCTCACACATTGCTGAAAATGCTACACAGTGTGATTTTTCTTAATAGATTTTGAGGTGGAAGGAGCATAGGAATTGCCATACTGAATTAGACTCAAGATCCATTTAGGCCAGTGGCCTATACTTGACAGAACTCTTGCACTAGATGCTTCAGAGGAAGGTGCCAGAACCTTCTCATTAAGTGAAAGTGAGAATTTGCTCCTCCCCTGACATTATATCTCCTCATAAACCCTTAGAGTACATCTGCACTACAGAGGAAGATTGAAGCAGCCACTGTGGATCTTCCAGGGTTTGATTTAGTGGATCTAGTTAAGCCAGCTAATTCGAACTGAAAGGGGCGCTCCAGTCGTTGCTGGTAGTCCTGCTTTCACAAGGAGTAAGGGAAATCAAAGGGAGAGTGGTCTCCCTTTGACTTCCCGTAGTGTAGATAGCGCCAAAAGCTGAGAGAAGGTACTTTGACTTCAGCTATGCAATTAACGTAGTATCTTAATACTAAGAAGTTGAGTATCTTAATTTGACTTAATTAACAGGAGTGTTGTGAGCAAGACACGAGAAGTCATTCTTCTGCTCTACTCTGATTGATTAGGCTTCAATTGTAGTTTGTGTCCAGTTCTGGGCACCACATTTCAAGAAAGATGTGCAGAAATTGGAGAAGGTCCAGAGAAGAGCAACAAAAATGATTAAAGGTCTAGAAAACATGAACTATGAGGGAAGACTGAAAGAACTGGGCTTGTTTAGTTTAGAAAAGAGAAGACTGAGAGGGGACATGATAGGTGTTTTCAGGTATCTAAAAGGGTGTCACAAGGAGGAGGGAGAAAAATTGTTCTCTTTGGCCTCTGATGATAGGACAAGAATCAATGGGCTTAAACTGCAGCAAGGGAGGTTTAGGTTGGACATTAGGAAAAACTTCCTGTCAGGGTGGTTAAGCACTGGAATAAATTGCCTACGGGAGTTGTGGAATCTCCATCACTGGAGATATTTAAGAGCAGGTTAGACAAACACATGCAAGGATGATCTAGACAGTGCTTGGTCCTGCCATGAGAGCAGGGGACTGGACTCAATGACCTCTTGGGGTCCCTTCCAATTCTATGACTTTGTCCAGTAGTGTAAATGTACTCTTAGAGATTGTCCTGAACTCTGAGCCATAAAGTTAAACATCTCTTCTGAAATTTGTTAGCCACATGTTCTTTTATTATTAGACAGCAAAAATAAAAGACCTTGACCTAACTTTTCTATGAATTATTTTATGTCCAGCAAATTGACTGACTCTTTATTACGCTTCTTGACTCTGATGTGCTTGAAGAATGCCTAATGACTTTTTAAAATACCTTTTGCTCATTGATATTGAAAAGCATTTTGTTCAGTTTTGCTGCCTCTGATCTTCTCCAGCATTATACATCCAATATTCTTTTCTTGATCCCGAGATTGTTAGTCTAGGCAGACTAATATATTGGTATTCTTACAGCTTGGGATTTATATCCATAGATTCAATTGCATGGTCCTCTCATTGGATTCCATGGAATATTTTGGATTCAGCACTACTCCCTCGCCACTTCAGCCTTGTCTGTCTTTCTATATAGTTTGTAGCCAGGTATTACAAAATTCCATTGATTTTTGTCATTCTACTATGTTTCTGTAATTCCTGTTACACCAAATCCTCTTCTGTTGTGAGGCATTCTAATTCAACTAATTTTGCTTTTAGGCTTTTTGCATTTGGATTTTGCAATTTTTACTAGGTGCCTGTTGTTGTTTAATTCCTTGCACTGACACACTGCTGATTTTATGGATGTTTCCCCTGTGGTCTTTTCTTATCCCTGCTCTAGATCAATTATAAAGAAATCTTTTCCCCTAAGAAATAAACATGAAAAGTTGAGAGAGAGAAATAGTTCAGAAAGTCATAAGAGTAATATTAAAAATTACCAGATCACAGCGCCTAGTCCTGCTCACACTGAAGTCAATGGCAAAATTCTCATGGATTTCAGTGAGAGCACAATTTGGCCCATAGTCAATGAAAGAGAAAGTCTTCTGTTCGCATTGTGGGGTGATTTCAAGAATGTGTGTGATCGGTTGATATAGAAGATCCAAACATAGGGCTCTAACGCCTTTAACCTCTCTTTGTGGAGCATCATATCTTTTACATTACAACATTTAATTCTGTTCCTATTTATAATTACTTCCTATGTTTCTCTCTGTTCTTATTGGTACCATTACTGACATGTTTTCACTGCTCTCTGTTAATAGCTGCATGTTATTTTTTTTCTCCTCACCTTTTTAATTGTATTTCCTTATCTGTATAACTACCTCTGGGTATCTTTCAAAGTGCTCATACGTGGTCACTCTGATACCTAACTATTCATCCTCCGTGCAAATCATGGCCACTAAAACAATCTTATTCCCCATTGGATCACTTCATGTCACCCTGTCCTTTTGTCTTTTTCCATTGGTTCCTCCTTTGAAATTCATCAACTTTTAAAACTCATCTAAGAATATACAAAATTCCATCCTGGCCTAGATTTCAGATCTTATCTCTTAGCATGTTCTGCCCATGCTGGTCCATCAACCATAGCAGCTTAGCTGCCTTGTTCATTTTCTTTTTCCTCATGTTTCTTTTCACAGTGTCTGATTCATGGAATACCCTGCCCATTCTGATTCACCAAGACACTATTCTCTCCATTTTCATGTTCCTCTGAAGGGCTCGGAGGGATACTCAGGCTACCCCATGTTTGAGAAAGGTAGCTTTTGAATAAAATGCAATCAGAATTTTACACCGATAATTAGATGTGGTAATAAAACTCTGCTTTTAGGGGGTAAATAAAGTACAGAAAAAGAAATATACCTCCTGCCAGCACATCATCATCACATCATAGACATTCTTGCAAGCTAATTTTGGCCGATACAGACGCTGTCCTTGGCTAACCATAGTTACCACTTCATAATTTGTGTTTTTCTCAA
The DNA here is from genome assembly GCA_019425775.1 of Rafetus swinhoei. Taxonomy (NCBI): domain Eukaryota; kingdom Metazoa; phylum Chordata; order Testudines; family Trionychidae; genus Rafetus; species Rafetus swinhoei. The sequence continues at coordinate 49,566,096 of CM033449.1, forward strand.
AGGGCATTTTACCCTCAGTAAATACTTCCCACATTAGAACACCTGGAAAATAAAAGGCATGAATAGATTGTCAAGTCAATTAACAAATATTTTGTTAAAATGTATGTGTGCCACTAACTATGCATTTGTTTTTTCAAATGGTAAATGTGTTAATTAAGGGCCCTGTCCTGAAAAAGCTCAATACTCAGTGGGCCTAATTCACCTAACATCTTTGTAAATAAGAAGTTACTCCACTGACTTCATTGAAGTTACACAAGGGAAAACTGGGGCAAATGACAGAAGGGTCAGGAGAAATGACTTAATGGAACAACCCCTAGGAGGCTTGGATTCTCCTTGAACAGTTGGATCCTAATAACTTATTGGTGAATTGAAAAGATAAATTTCTTATTTCACTGCTGAAGAGTTTCTTACCAAATGACCAGACATCTGATTTGCTGCTGAATCGGCTATAATTAAAAACCTCTGGGGGACACCACTTTACCGGAAATTTAGCACCTGAAGAGCTTGTGTACTGGTCATCAAGGACATACCTAAAAAACAAAAGCATGTAATATTTCTTGTCTGATTCCCTTTCAGAAATCACCATTTATTTCATGTTTGTTTTATTTTAGGAGCTCACATTGCCACCTAGTGCTTAATGATTGTTAGTATCATAAAGTGTCCATGGCTTCAGTAGTAGTTATAAGTATTTTTTAAAAAAATATTGTAATGAATTGCACTATTCACCACACTGTTAATAACAGAATACCATTTAGTTAATTATTTTGGTGTTTTCTACATTTTCCTATATATTGATTTCAATTACAACAGAGAATACAAAGTGTACATTGTTCACTTTATATTTATTGTTGATTACAAATACTTCTTTTGTAAAAAACCAAGAATTCAAATACTGTAGCACAATATCTTTATCATGAAAGTTTCACTTACAAATGTAGAATTATGTACAAAAATAATTGCACTGAAAAATAAAACAACGTAAAACCTTAGACCCTACAAGCCTACTCAATCCTATTTCTTATTCAGTCAATCACTCAGACAAACAAGCTTCTTTACATTTGCGTCTGGCATTGCAAGATATTTACATGACAGATGCATTAAAGATTCATATGTTCTTTCATGCTTCAACCACAGGGCATGTGTCCATGCTGATGACGGGTTCTATTTGATTACAATCCAAAGCAATGCAAACCCACAAATGTTCATTTCATCATCTGAGTCAGATGTCCCCAAGACCAGGTTAATTTTCTTTTTTGCTGGTTCAGGTTCTGTAGTTTTCCCAGTGTAGTGTTGCTCTTTTAAGACCTGAAATCATGTTCCGTACCTTGTCTCTCTCAGATTTTGGAAGGCACTTCAGATCCTTAAACCTTGGGTCAAGTGCTGTAGCTGTCTTTAGAAATCTCACACTGATATTTCCTTTGTATTTTGTCAAATCTGCAGCAAAAGTGTTCTTAAAATGAACATATGCTAAGGCATCATCTGAGGCTTCCATGACATGAAATATATGTCAAAAGGTGGGGAAAACTGAGCTGGAGATATACAATTCTCCCCCAATGAGTTCATTAATACATATAATTAAGGCATTTTTTTAGCTAACATCCTCAGCATGGAAGCATGGTCTCAGGAATGGTGTCCAAAGCATGAAGGGACATATGAATGTTTAGCATATCTGTCATGTATATACCTTGCAATGCAACTACAAAAGTCCCATTTGAATGCCTCTTCTCATTTTCTGGTGACATTATAAATAAGAAGTGGGCAGCATCATCTCCTGTAAATATAAATAAATTGTTTGTCTTAGCAATTGGCTGAACAAGAGGTATGACTAAATGAACTTGTAGGCTCTAAAGTTATATATTATTTTGGTTTTGAGTGCAGATATGTGACAAAAAAATTTACATTTGTAATTTGCTTTTTTACAATATAGAGATTGCACTGCAGTACTTGTATGAGGTGAACTGAAGAATACTATTTTTATTATTTTTACAGTGCAAATATTTGTAATAAAAATAATATAAAGTGAGCTCTGTATTCTGTATTGTAATTCAAATAGTAATTATATTTGAAAATGTAGAAAAACATCCAAAATGTAATAAATTTCAATTGGTATTCTATTTTTAACAGTGTGATTAAGACTGTGATTAACCAGGATTAATTTTTAATTTTAATTAATTTGAGTTAATCATGTGAGTTAATTACAGCCCTAGTGATAAGGCTTTATTTATGCCTCCATTAACTTTCCTCATTGTTACACTGTCTATTTTCCCTTGTAGTTACTAGTTTCATACCTCGGTCACGTATGAATTAAATTGTAACAGAGAGGGGAAAATAACTAATGTGAAAAATGACAGTTCTTACTCCACAGATCTGTTGCCCATGGGACAGCTTGAGTTCAGATATTATGTGGGTGCATAAGCTGAGTAGGTGGGAAGGGTGAAAAGATCTAGAACCAGTACAGTTTGACAGCTGGCACCGCTGAAGTCTCTGTTCTCAGATTGCTTCCTCATAGTGCCCCCACAACGACCCAACAGTAGAGTTAGCAAGAAGTGTAGAGAAACTCCAAGGCTACGTCTACACTGGCATGATTTTCCGGAAATGCTTAAAACGGAACAGTTTTCCGTTATAAGTATTTCCGGAAAAAGCGCGTCTACATTGGCAGGATGCTTTTCCGGAAAAGCAGTTTTTCCAGAAAAGCGTCCGTGGCCAATCTAGACGCGCTTTTCCGCAAAAAAGCCCTGATCGTCATTTTCGCGATTGGGGCTTTTTTGCAGAAAAGACTACTGTGCTGTCTACACTGGCCCTTTTCCGGCACAGTTTTCTGGAAAAGGACTTTTGCCCAAATGGGAACAGCATAGTTTTTCTGGAAAAGCACTGATGATTTTACAGTAGATCGTCAGTGCTTTTCCAGAAATTCAAGGGGCCAGTGTAGACAGCTGGCAAGTTATTCTGGAAAAGCGGCTGATTTTCCGGAATAAGTGGCCAGTGTAGACACAGCCCAAGAGAAACTGTACCACCCTGTGGTACAGTGCCTCCCAGTGTTCCTGCAACACCATCAACTCACATGATAGGCTATCCAGTGTTAGTGTGTACTATTTGTTTTCTTTATTTACAAAAATAATATGTTATAACGGTTAACTCTGAAGTCTGAATACATTTACTGAATTCACAACACCTTTTTATGGCCCATTTTACCCATTGGGCTAGTCTCCATACGCAGTGCACAGCAGCAGATTGAGCCTCGTTTCTGTATTCTGTTCAGAGAAGGATAGATGCTACAATTCCTTACATCAAGTAAGGTGAGCTAAAGTGGTAAAGAGGTAATTTTTGCCTATAATTTAAAGTGATGTATTGTCTCAAGTGTAAGAACACATTATTCCAAATCCATTAAAAACCTTTGCAAATAAGTAGATCAACTTGGCCATACCTTGTCATTCCAAAATCAGACACTTTCACCACTCCTGACTCATTCACTAAACAGTTTCTGGCAGCCTGCAAAGGGAATAATTAATGAGGAAAGGTCAAAATAAGAACTGCTCAGATGAAATTTATTTATTGTATATTGGGATAAATCCCTCAATCTTGATTGAGAATTGAATTTGATAGGAATTTTGCATGAATAATAGCTATACAGTTGTATATATTGCTGTGAAGCCCATTCATAATTTATAGTGAGGAAAAACAAAATGACACATTATCTGCATGTTTATTTTCTATACGTAGTGCCTGATCCTCTTTTTACTTATATTACTGTAACCCACACACTTTCTGGGTGTGATGTACTGTCCCATTTTGTGGCACTAAGGCAACTTACAGAGTGAATAATGAGTCTGCTCTACAGCCTCAGCCAACAGCCAGCTGGCTTTTAGGTCATGTAGTAGAGGCCCATGCACTAAGCTTCAGAGGTCCTAGGTTCGATTCTGCCCACAGATAATCAGAGTCTGTTGGTATTACATTAGCATAAATCAATGTCAGCTGAGATCAGTAGAGTTACAACAATATAAAACCAGAATTTGACTCAGAAATTAGACACTTACTGGGTGATATCTGCTTATATTTTTTATTACTTTACTCAATTAAAACTATGGGGCTGATTCTATTCTCCCTTACACCAGTGTAATTCCTGACAGAATAATTCCTCTGAAGCAATGGAATTACATAGGTGTAAACTCAGTGTGCTGATCAGAATCATGTTATCTGCTGCTCAACATTTTTTCATTTCTATTGCATCAGAACCGTCTTGGGCCCTGTTTTCTTATCAATTATGGTCTAATTAATTTCATTGGTGTTACATCTGATTTATGGGTATAAGTGAGGAGAGAATTAGTTCATCACTATGGGAAATTTATATAATTTAGTTTTCTCCAGTGAAAAGTACCATTAGTATAGCTGTCATTCATATTAATACAGTATATAACAACTCTAATGATCTGATTCTCTCTGATAGTAAAGCAAGCAATGTTTCAAATGAAACAGTGTTTTAGAGGAATAATAATACTTTTCTTACGCTTCTACACGTTATTTGAAACCATGTCATATTAGAACCACTGTGTAAGATACACTAATATAGAGAGCTTTCAGGATCTCATCCCATTGCTCACCATGTTAAATGTTTCATTGAGATCAGTCACTAGATCAATGATGAAACAGACAAGATGTAAATAATAAATTCTTCAAGTGCAAATATATTTGCATACTGAAACATAATGTTAAAATGATCAGGAGAAATTACTTGATGTGGCTAGTAAGAATTCTGAATGAAATTATTTTACTATAAAGCATAATTAGCATAATTTTCTGGGTAGAACTGATGATAATAATCTTGTTAAAACACTTTAGAGGTATTTAATCCACAGCTCATGCAGGGTCAATCATTCTTCCCTACCCCAGATGGGTCAGTTTGGCAGATTTTGCTTAATACAAACACAACCAGTTAAACAATAGCATATATTTTGAGAAAGTTGTGAGTAACTGAAAAAGAGACCTGTTTAGAATAAAAACAGCTTCTTACCCATAGCTATTAATGCATAAATCAGAAATGTAGTAAAGTGGCTGATGTGATATTACCAGATCTCTGTGGATAAAACTGTTTCTCTCCAAGTACTCCATTCCTTCACATATATCCTGGCACATTGTCAGCAGCATATCTTTATTCAAGTGTCCACGTTTTTGTCGAAGGTAGTTCAGAAGGCACCCATGTTCCATGAACTCTGTCACTATATAAATAGGTTTCTGCTGTGTACAGACCCCATATAGCTGAACTAATTTAGGATGTGTTAGCTTCCTGAAAAGATTTAAAACATAGAGTTATTGTAATGTCCCTCCCTCCAAGAAGTTGTACAAATCTCACCAGGCTAGAATTTTTTTATTTATAAAGAAGTGCATATGTACCAGAAACCTCGGCCCTACAGTACAAGTGCTATATAGCAACTCACATCATTACTTTAGCTTCTTCTATGAAGTCCTCCTCAGACATTGCACCTTCTCGGATTGCTTTGATAGCCACTTTATATTGTGCCCTCCATTTGCCAAGACGCACCACTCCAAAAAGACCACTCCCCAATTCTCTCATGAACGTCAGCTCTGATGGATTAATTTCCCATTTCTCTATATGAACGAAAAACCAATGACTATTAAAATACAATAGGGAACATATTAGATTTCAAGTGACAGAGGAATATTACTAGCAAATGTTGGGATTTAAGTGTAAAGTACTTTCAAACTGCTTTAAAAATGTTTGTATTTCATAAATTGTGAAACAGCCACAGCCTACAACAAACTTAACGAAGACAGAGGCGAAAATCAGACTCTGTTTAAATACTAGTCATTGAAAGCCCACAATCTTTTCATGGGTGTCATTCATAAAGTCATGTTTTAAAAAGCTTAAGAACTGAAATTGGACAGTAATAGACTGGGATTCCTAGTGATGAGTTAACTTGTTCATATTGTATAGCACCGGTCATAAAATAGTGATGGGCAACCTGTGGTCCATGAGCCACATGTGGCCCTTTGTGGTTCCATATGTGGCCTTCACACCGCAGTCTCTGCCCCCCTCCTCCACTTACTTATTCCTCCCACTCTCATGCCCTTCCAGTGGGCCCTGCACTTACTTATTCCTCCCACTCCCTTCCATCACTTCTGGAGTGCCATGAATCGACTGATTCACGCCCCGTTCCCACTCTTTCCTCTCCCTCCTAGAGCTTGAATGCCATGAATCAGCTAATTCATGGCACTCTGGAAGTGGTGGGGGGAAGGAGGAGGACCAGGGATAGTATGTGCTTAGGAGAGGAGTTGGGGAAGAGTATGTGTAAATTTGTGTTTATTATTACTTGAAGTTGATGATCATTCTATTAATATATGAATGATTAAACCATTTCTATTTGTTTTAGCATGCCATGTATTAATGTAATAATGTATTTAATCTTATTCTTGTCATCTGGGTTAGTGCACATGATTGATTTCAATCTTGTAGCCCACTGAGTCTAAGGAGAACCACTCATGCGGTCCACTCACTAGACTTGCTTGTCCATTGGTGTCATTGAACATCCCTTCAATAATTCCTAGAGTGTCTCTTTTAGAAAAATCATCCAATCTTGACTTTAAAATGGTCAGTGATAGAGAATCCACTGTGACCCTTGATAAAGTTTTCTAATGGTTAACTACTCTCTTCATTAAACTATATACCTTATTTCTAGTCTGTTTGTCTAGTTTCAACTTCCAAGCCATTGGATCATGTTATGCCTTTTTCTGCTAGATCAAAGAACCTATTATTAAATAGATACTTAGTATAGTAGATAAACAGTATAGTAGATGAATAGATAATTAATATAGTAAATACTTACATCTCTATATAGATACATATCCCCGAGTGGGGTATGTCTACACTGCCACCCTAGTTCGAACTAGGGTGGCTAATGTAGTCATTCGAACTTGCAAATGAAGCCCGGGATTAAAATATCCCGGGCTTTATTTGCATGTTCCCGGGCGCCGCCATTTTTAAATGCCCGGTAGTTCTAACTACCTGCCTGCGGCTACACGCGGCACGGGCTAGGTAGTTCGAATTAAAGCTCCTAATTCGAACTACCGTTACTCCTCATTGCAGGAGGAGAAATGGTAGTTCGAATTAGGAGCTTTAATTCAAACTACCTAGCCCATGCCGCGTGTAGCCGCGGGCAGGTAGTTCAAACTACCGGGCATTTAAAAATAGCGGCGCTCGGGAACATGCAAATTAAGCCCGCGATATTTTAATCCCAGGCTTCATTTGCAAGTTTGAATGACTACATTAGCCACCTTAGTTCGAACTAGGGTGGCAGTGTAGACATACCCCTAGATACTTATAGACTATAATCAAGTCACTCCTTAATCTTAACTTTGTGAAACTAAATTGATTGAGCTTCTTGAGTCTGTCATTATTTTCTAATAATCTAATCATTCTAGATGGTCTAGATGGTACTGCGTCCTGCCGTGAGGACAGGGGACTGGACTCGATGACCTCTTGAGGTTCCTTCCAGTTCTAGTGTTCTATGATTCTTGTGGCACTTCTCTGACCCTTCTACAATTTATCAACATCCTTCTTGAATTGTGGGCACTAGAACTGGACACAGAATTTCATCATCAGTCCAAATACAGAGATAAAATAACCTCTCTACTCCTATTTGAGATTTCTCGTTTTATGCATCCTATGACTGCATTAGATCTTTTGACCAGGGAGTCACAGTGGGAGCTCATGTTCACCTGATTATCTGCCACAACCCACACATTTTCTTCAAAATCACTGCTTCCCAGGATAGAGTCCTCTATCCTATAAGCCTGGCCTATATTCTTTCTTCCTAGAGGTATGCATTTATATTTAGCCATTTAAAAATGCATTTTGTTTGCTTCTACTCAGTTTAGCAAGCAATCTAGTTCATTCTGAAATAGTATCCTGTTCATTATATACCACTTGCCAATTTTTGTGTCATCCGCAAACTTTATAGTGATTTTGTGTTTTCTTCCAGGTTATAGATAAAGATGTTAAATAGCATAGGGCCAAGGATTGATCCATATGGGATCCCGCTGGACACCAAACAGCTTAATGATGATTCCCTGTTTAGAGCTACATTTTGAGACCTATCAGTAGTTTTTAATCCATTTAATGTGTGCCATGTTAATTTGGTATTGTTCTAGTTTATTACTCAAAATGTCATGTGGTACCCAGTCAACCACCTTATTGAAGTCTAAGTATATTATGTCAACACTATTGGCTTGTACAACCAAACTTCTTATTCTCATCAAAAAAGATATCACATTAGCTTGAGAGGGTTTATTTTCCGCAAACCCATTCTAAACAAAAGAGCTCTTGGCCATGCCTATGGCGGTTTCCATCACATGACACTGACTCAAACAGAATTCTAGGCTTCAGAGTGATATTGGAGATTTTTATGTGTAGTGGTTGTGTTGTTGTGTGAGTGGATGTATTGATTTTATGTGTGGGCTGTGTTGCCTTGGGAGAGTTGTGTGGATTTATGCAGGTGGCAAATAGGAGAGTATGCTGAAGAGAGAGGCTGTTTGTGTTTGGGTTTATTGTGTATGCTGCTTGTGTTGCGTGGGTGGTTGTTTTCATGTGTGGGATTGATGCTGAGAGATATGATAATTTGTGTGGGTGGCAGTTGGATCAAGCAATCCATGTGGTTTAGTCTCTTGAGAGCTGTAATATTTTGTTTTAATTTCAGTTATTCAGTTTAGTGTGCAGTTACTGAGTTTGTGGTTGCTGCAGTGATCTGTGATACACAGGAGGTTAGATTAGGTGATCTGGTGGTACCTTCTGTCTTAAATTCTATGACCCTAATCCACCATCTGTGCAGTCTCCCTTATACAATCAATGAAACTGTGGCATGCAAATTAGATTTATAGTAAGGATGGTGGTCCTTTGGTTTACCTCTGATATTACAATGATCTAAGACTTTTGGCATGGCATAGATGTATGGTGTAATTCATTGAGAACTTGAAACTGGATGGTAGCAGACTGGAAAATCCAGTGGTGACTGAACCTGGTGATATTTTGTACAAAAAGAACCCTCAATCATGCTTACTGCTTCCATCATTTCAGACTGACTCTAAGACATAACAGGCTTCAGAGTGACACAGAATACTAATCCTGGACTCCTGTTATGGAGAGTGACATTGTATTATCAAGTGTATAGACTTGATCAGCAAATTGCCTTTATCTAAAGTTGTGCCAGTTCATCTAAGCATCATAAATTAGAGATACACAACGTCTGGTGCATTAAATAGGAGCAAGATCACTCCATTCCCTCCCATCCCATGGAACGCCAAAACAAAATACAGGATGCCCAAATTTAAGTAGTAAAAAAAGCTTGAGAGCCTACAGTGGAGGCAAGGGCATGACCCTGTAATCATACTGATCTCGAGGTATCCCGGGGGGCAATAAATTCTTGTGGAGGAACAGAGCCTCCTACCACTTCTTCTTGGGCAACATGCTTCCCTCTGGAGCAATGTAGTCCTTGCATGTACTGATAGACTTGGATTCCAAACCTATCCTTCCTGTGAGGTTTCAAAGAATTAATACAGAGAATCAAAATATACAATTAGAAATTTCCATCTTTTTAGTATATATTTTGTCAATTTAGATTTACACAATGTCACTTTCTAGGAAATTAGTGTATATTTATGAAGGTGTGTTATTACCATAGCTGAACCCTGCAGTAGTTGGTGCAGGCTTCTTCTTTGGAGTCACTGGGTATCGCAACCGTGTAACAAGACCTAAAATTCCGAGAATAATTATAAATGGAACATACTCTATCCGAAAACAGTATTAAGCAGCAAATCAATCATAATTTAATTGTACATTATAATGCTGGATAACCCTGAGACTATAGTTTGCATAGTAGTTGTAGCCATGTTGATCCGAGATTAGTGAAAGAAGGTAGGTGAGATTCAGTGAAAGCCTTGTTATCCAGCATTCTGTTTAACTGGAAAACTTTGTTAACTGGCATTGCTCCCAGCCACAATACTGATGCATTTTCAGGTGCATTCACTTGATTCCTGCCTGTCCAGCCATCCATTGTGGAGTTTCTCACAACCTGCACTGCCAGCTAATGTCATCAGGAGGCACCTCTTTTCACCTTCAGCCTGCCTCTAGCTGCTGGGAGCTGGATCTGCAGGTAGTGGACGGAGCAGTGCAATAAGCTTTGTTATCCAGCATATTCAAATAACTGGCAACCCCCATTTCCCATAAGTGCCAGATAACAAAGCTTTCACTGTAATATCTTTTATTAAACCAACTTCTGTTGATGAAAGAGACAACTTTTTGAGCTTACCCAGTGCCAGAGGCAAAAATGCAAGGGAGGACAGAATATACATATAAATAAATAAAAGTGAGAATATAGTGAAAGTTCTTCGAGAAAGAAATAGAATTGAAATTAGTTTTGACGCATTGTATACATCTTGGCTTTGTGCTCAGGAAAATTAAAAATGAAGCTGTCAGCATTCAGCACCTCTGAAAATAAGAATTCCTAAATTTGGCTTAAATGTTCGCTGTATTTTTATTGCTAAAATAATGTACATTTAACATCTAAAATAACACGGCTGGCTGTTGAATAAGGACTGCATGGACTGTAACTCAAGCTACAAACATTCTTTAAAAAGTATAGTCTCATCACTATGTTTGGTGATCAGTAGCTCCCATTTGCAATAACAGGAGTCACACACATGAAATCCATTTTAACTAAATATTCTCCTAACACCTGGTTAGGAAAAGATAATGACATTAAATAAGTAAAGGATAAAATACAGGGAACAATAATCAAGTAAATAATTTTAAATTAACTAAAAATTGTGACAGTAAATAAGAATCATTGTTATGTTTTGGAGGAGAGGAATTTTCACTTATCTTGCTTCTAGATATATTATTTTAAAATTATTTAGAGTCAAATATAAAAAACTTCCTCAGATAATTCTGAGGGGATCCCAGCAAATTTGATGTAAACATCTTATAAATATATGCCTTGATGTGTCACAATCTGGACTTGGATAAAAATCACTGTATTGTGTTAATTTTTGTGCTCTGGTCAAGATCCTGGAGTGTGTGCCAAATGGTCACTGGATTTGTTCTGCTTAGTATAGCCAGCTACAGGATCACCTTAATACTAGCAGGATTGTCTGGTGCCATTTGGCTGGTGTCTAGGTTCCTAAACCATCTATTCCTTAGTGCTGGCATAGAAGATGTTGCTGGGATATGTACATACCAATTCCCAGATGCCAATTAGGCCGCTTAAATCTGTCAGTAGCCAGTGTTGGTAAAAGCCCTCATGTTACTCTGAGGTACTAATATTGCACAGTGCAACATCAGGGTCAGGGGAATGCAAAGGTGAGCAACACAGCCCCTTCACTGGCTTATCTGTCTGTCCCTAAAGTTTAGCCAAGGATCCAGTCCACGGTGTAGTAAGCTAATGGAGGATACTGGATGGATTTAAAATTTAATGAAAAGAAAGTACAGTAAAAGGGAACCAACTATAACAGTAAAAGGAAACAACTATTATTGTTCAGAACACTCCATAAGTATGAGGAGTTTGTTCAATGTGTAAAATGTAGTGGTTATTCATGAACTGGAGAAAATTTTTTTAAACAAACATTTTGTGAAAGGCAGTGTCACATAGTCCCTTTAAAGGGCATTCATGGGTCTGAAGGGAAATTATGTAAAAATTGCATCACCTTCCTATTCAAATCCGCTTCTATTTAATTGACAGAAAGATCAGATTCATTTACCTGCTGCATTATGTTTATGATACTCAATTATCTCAGGAATGGTGTTAAAAAGATGTTTTTCTGCCAGATAGTACTGCTTTGGTGACGTCATTGTTTCTTTTATATGGTAGTGTCTTATTCCTGATGAACCTTCTCTAAAAAACAAAAATTAAAATATGATGGCATTTTTAGGAATGAATCCTGGAGAGAGGTACATATTAAATAGGAAATTAAATCACCTGTACATGTAGAATTGTACCTAGTCCTGCCAGATGAATATGGTAGAACAAATGACCTCCTGATTTGTCACCACATACAAAAGATGGAAACAATCAATCACAGTGGCCATAGAGCTCAAAGACTATGTTAGCCTAGCACCCAGAGTGGCAGTACTGGGTCCACAGGAGGCAGTAATGAGCGGGCTCACCCGTGTGTATTGCTCAGCGTCAGTGGGATTAAATCTCTTGGGATTAAAGCATGTGTACCCACTTTAAAGGTATCATTGGCAGGGTTGCCAGGTGCCCGGCTGATGACCTGAACACCTGGTTGAAAAAGGGACTGGTGGCTCCAGTCTGCACTGCCAACCAGGCCATTAAAAGTCTGATCAGTGGCATGGGAGAGCAGGTGTGGGACAGGCTAAGACAGGCATAGGGAGGCTCCAGCCACATTAGGGATGCTAATGGTTACCTGGGCAACTGGTTAACCAATAAGTGACTGCTTATTGGTTAATAGTCCCAGATAACCACAACACCCCCCATCCCTGCATGCTCTGCATTTAAAACTCAGGCTGGCTCACTCCCAGCCTGCTGGTCCAAGTTTTAAATGAAGTGCAGGCAGGATAGCCACCTGCCACCCTGCATAGCTACCTCTGATACAGAGGCAGCAGCGCAGGGCAGTAGGCGGGAGCTGGTCTGCATGGGGAGCCAGTTTTTAAATCAGTTCCCCCTGTGGACCAGCTCACACCTTCCACCCATATAGAGGCAGCAGCGCACGGTGACAGGGGGCTCCCCAGGAATGGGGCCAGGAGTGTACTGGCTGCCGTCCTCGCCCCTCAGGGGGGTACTGAGTAACCATGTAACCACTAAGAATGTTAGCAGTTACATGGTTATTAAAATAACCAATTTCTAACATCCCTAGTCCGCATGCTGCCCTTGTGCCTGCAGGCACTGCCCCTCACAGCTCCCATAAGTCATGGTTCCTGGCCAATGGGAGCTGTGGAGCAGGTACTCCATGTACTGTCCTGCTCCCCGAGTGCCAGCTCCATATCTCCCATTGGCCAGGAATCATGATCACAGGGACCTGGCAGCCACTTCCTGGGAGCTGCAGTAAGTGCTGCTGGGACCCTGAACCCCTTCCCTCACTCCTGCCTCAGCCTGGAGTCCTCTCCCACACTCAAACTCCCTCCCAAAGCCCACACCTTACCTCCCACTCCAACCCTCTGCCCCAGTCCTGCACCCCAAACCTCTCATCCCGAGCCCCACCCCAAGGCCTGCATGCCCAGCCAGGGTCCTCATCCCCTCCCTGTACCTACCTCCTGTCCCAGACCTTGAGCCCCTTTCTGTGCTCAAAATCCCTCCTGGAGCTTGCATCCCAACACCCTGCCCCAGCCTGGAGCCCCTCCTGAACTCCAAACCACGCATCCTTGGCCCAGCCACATCCCGAACCTCCAGCCAAAGCCATCCCTTCATCCTACATCTCAACCCTTTCCCCCAGCCTGGTGAAAGTGAGGAGGAGAGCAAGTGATGGAGGAAAGAGGTATGGAATAGGCAGGGAACTAGGTCTTGGAAAAAGGGTGGGGCAAAGGTATTTGGTTTTGTGCAATTAGAAAGTTCACAACCCTAATCACTGGCTGTGCTCTCCCTGCTCTCCCTGAAGCTCCTGGAGGCACAGCCGTGCTTTTAAGCACAATGTGTTTCAGAGACCCTTTTGGTGCAGTGGAATTTGCACCTTTCCCAAACTGGGGCTGTGTCTTATAGGCACTATCAAGGCTGTAAATTTTAAACCAGTGGTTTTCAAACTAGGGGTCATGACCCAGTACTGCACTGCATCCCAGAAGCAGCCAGCAACAGGCCCAGCTCCTGGGGGGATAGGGAGAAGAGTGCATATGGCTTTGCACACTGCCCCTGCCCTGAGCACTAGCTCTGCATTCCCATTGGCTGGGAACCTGCTACTGGCTGCTTCTGTGGCGCAGCATGCTCTGTGGTGCCAGGACAGGCAAGAAGCCTGCCTTAGCACCCCCACTGCATCACTGACCAGAAGCAGCTTGAGGTAAGCCCCTCCTGCCCCAGTCCTGACCCACCCTCCCCCCAAAGACGGAGTCTAAAGCTCACCCCTATCCCTGGAGCACACATTTTAGTCAAATTATGTTGGGTCACGGGCATCAACAATTTTCTTCAACAGGGTCCTGAGACTATAAGTTTGAAAACCACTGTTTTAGACCAAAACTTAGAGCAATTTTCAGAGTTTTGAGCACCTTCAACTTGCACTAATCCCACTAACAGTTGTGGGTGTTAAACACCTCTGAAAAGGTTATATATTTAGATGTCTAACTCTGGATTTTGGGCCTAATTTTAGGCATCCACTTTTTAAAATATTTGGCTTAGTTCTTCGTTGAACGAATAAATCTCCTTTTTGTATACTATGAACTTGTATATCTAAGCAAATAAAATTCAAACAAAAGAAATTGTAATTAGTGGCAACAGTAACTTACCCTCCAAATTTTGTATAAAGGGATACTGTATACAGACCCGGTTGACTAGAGTCTCTCACCACAAAGCCACCTTCTTTATCCTGAAATCCAAGTACCATGACAATTTTAGGCTCCAATCAATGTTATGCTTGTGCTGATATTTGCATGAATCAGAATTAACTGATCATTTCACTTTAATAAGAGGAGCTAACTTAAGAGAATTCCATTTGTTAACAATTTTGAGCAAGGTTGATATAATAATAAAAATATTTACCTCATCTCTGAGAAGTTGTTCTGCCTTACTTCTGTTCAGATTTCTGCAGTACCATCTGAAAAAAATTCTAAACTCTTAAAAGATATTCGCAATTAAAAAGCATACATAAAACAAAATGTTTAGAAGCTTCAGGAAGTAGCCGAGTTAGTCTGTAAAGTGCTACCAAACCATTTGTTGTTTTTTAAGTTTATCCTGTACAGACTAACAAAACATGTAGATGGCATCATAAGCTTTCATGGGCACAGCCCACTTCTTCAGATGACCAGAAGTAGGCTGTGCCCACAAAAGCTCATGATACCATCTACATGTTTTGTTAGTCTATAAAGTGCTACCAGACCATTTGTTGTTTTTTAAGTTTATAAACAAAATGTTATGCAGTTATTAAGACAGAGTCAAACAGATTCAACATATTTTGCAGTACATGAGGACAGGAACTGAATCTATTGAATTATAGTGAATTTAAAAGAACATTTAGTCATCTTTATATTGTGTAATTTATAGACAAAACCATAGACCCAATGAGCTCTCACAAAAGCATGGAGCCCAATAAAGTCCATATAACGTAACTCACTTTGCAACCAGAATACCATTCAAATATCGCGGAATCATAAAATACTATAACTGGAAGGGACCTGGAGAGGTCATCAAGTCCAGTCCCCTGCCCTCAACAGCAGGACCAAGTGCCATCTAGATCATCCCTGATAGATATCTATCCAATCTGCTCTTAAATATCTCCAGTAATGGAGATTCCACAACATCCCTAGGTAATTTATTTCAGTGTTTAACCATCCTGACAGTTAAGAAGTTTTTCCTAATGTCCAACGTAAACCTCCTTTGCTGCAATTTAAGCCCATTGCTTTTTGTCCAATCATTAGAGAGCAAGGCGAACAATTTTTCTCCTTCCTCCTTGTAAACACCCTTTTGGATATTTGAAAACCATTGTCATGTAAGGTCCCATGGGAATCGAGACTGAGGGGAAAAACAACTGAGGAGAGTTGGCAGTTTTTCAAAGGGACATTGTTAAGGGCCCAAAAGCAAGCTATTCCGATGTGTCGGAAAGATAGAAAATATGGCAAAAGACCGCCTTGGCTTAACCACGAGATCTTGCATGATCTAAAAATAAAAAGGAGTCATATAAAAATGGAAAGTAGGACAAATTACAAAGGATGAATATAGGTAAACAGCACAGGAATGCAGGGCAAGATTAGAAAGGCAAAGGCACAGAATGAGCTCAAACTAGCTACGGGAATAAAGGGAAACAAGAAGACGTTTTATAAATACATTAGAAGCAAGAGGAAGACCAAGGAGAGGGTAGGCCCACTGGTCAGTGAGGAGGGAGAAACAGTAACAGGAAACTTGGAAATGGCAGAAATGCTCAATGACTTCTTTGTTTCGGTCTTCACCGAGAAGTCTGTAGGAATGCCTAACATAGTGAATGCTAGTGGGAAGGGGGTAGTTTTAGAAGGTAAAATAAAAAAAGAACAAGTTAAAAATCACCTAGAAAAGTTAGATGCCTGCAAGTCACCAGGGCCCGATGAAATGCATCCTAGAATACTCAAGGAGCTGATAGAGGAGGTATCTGAGCCTCTAGCTATCATCTTTGGAAAATCATGGGAGACAGGAGAGATTCCAGAGGACTGGAAAAGGGTAAATATAGTGCCCATCTATAAAAAGGGAAATAAGAACAACCCAGGAAACTACAGACCAGTTAGTTTAACTTCTGTGCCAGGGAAGATAATGGAGCAAGTAATTAAGGAAATCATCTGTAAACACTTGGAAGGTGGCAAGGTGATAGGGAACAGCCAGCATGGATTTGTAAAGAACAAATCATGTCAAACCAATCTGATAGCTTTCTTTAATATGATAACCAATCTTGTGGATAAGGGAGAAGCGGTGGATGTTGTATACCTAGACTTTAGTAAGGTGTTTGATACGGTCTCGCATGATATTCTTATCAATAAACTAGGTAAATACAACTTAGATGGGGCTACTATAAGGTGGGTGCATAACTGGCTGGATAACCGTACTCAGAGTAGTTATTAATGGTTCACAATCCTGCTGGAAAGGCATAACAAGTGGGGTTCCATGAGGGTCTGTTTTGTGACTGGCTCTGTTCAATATCTTCATCAACGATTTAGATATTGGTATAGAAATACGCTATTAAGTTTGCAGATGATACCAAGCTGGGAGGGGTTGCGACTAATCTGGAGGATAGGGTAGTAATTCAAAATGACCTGGACAAATTGGAGAAATGGTCTGAGGTAAACAGGATAAAGTTTAATAAAGACAAATGTAAAGTGCTCCACTTAGGAAGGAACAATCCGTTTCACACATACAGAATGGGAAGCGACTGTCTAAGAAGGAGTACGACAGAAAGGGATCTAGGGGTTATAGTGGACCACAAGCTGAATATGAGTCAGCAGTGTGATGCTGTTGCAGAGAAAGCAAACATGATTCTGGGATGCATTAACAGGTGTGTTGTGAGCAAGACACGAGAAGTCATTCTTCCGCTCTACTCTGCGCTGGAGTATTGTGTTCAGTTCTGGGCACTGCATTTCAAGAAAGATGTGGAGAAATTGGAGAGGGTCCCAGAGAAGAGCAACGAAAATGATTAAAGGTCTAGAGAACATGACCTATGAGGGAAGGCTGAAGGAATTGGGTTTGTTTAGTTTAGAAGAGAGAAGATTGAGGGGGGACATGATAGCAGTTTTCAGATATCTAAAAGGGTGTCATAAGGAGGAGGGAGAAAACTTGTTCATCTTGGCCTCTGAGGATAGAACAAGAAGCAATAGGCTTAAACTGCAGCAAGGGAGGTTTAGGTTGGACATTAGGAAAAAGTTCCTAACTGTCAGGGTAGTCAAACACTGGAATAAATTGCCCAGGGGAGGTTGTGGAATCTCCATCTGTAGAGATATTTAAGAGTAGGTTAGATAAATGTCTATCAGGGATGGTCTAGACAGTATTTGGTCCTGCCATGAGGGCAGGGGACTGGACTAGATGACTTCTCGAGGTTCCTTCCAGTCCTAGTATTCTATGATTCTATGTCCCCTCTCAGTCTTCTCTTTTCTAAACTAAACAAGCCCAATTCTTTCAGTCTTCCCTCATAGCTCATGTTTTCTAGACCTTTAACCATTTTGTTTCTCTTCTTTGCATCTCCTCCTTCTTTGCATCTTTCTTGAAATGTGGTGACCAAAACTGGACACAATACTCCAATTGAGGCCTAAACAGTGTAGAGAAGAGTAGAAGAATGACTTCTGGTGTCTTGCTCACAACACTCCTGTTAATGCATCCCAGAATCATGTTTGCTTGTTTTTTCGAACAGTGTCATGCTGTTGACTCAAATTTAGCTTGTGGTCCACTATGACCTCTAAATCCCTTTCTGCAGTACTCCTTCCTAGACAGTCACTTCCCATTCTGTATGTGTGAAACTTATTATTACTTCCTAAATGGAATACTTTGCATTTTTCCTTATTAAACTTCATTCTATTTACCTCAGACCATTTCTCTAGTTTGTCCAGATCATTTTGAATTTTGACCCTATCCTCCAAAGTACTTGCAATCTCTCCCAGCTTGATATCATCTGCAAACTTAATAATCGTACTCTCTATGCCATCATCTAAATCATTGATGAAGATATTGAACAGAGAGTCCCAAAAGAGACCCCTACAGAACCCAGCTTGATATGCCTTTCCAGCATGATTGTGAACCATTAATAACTACTCTGAGAATGGTTATCCAGCCTGTTATGCACCCATCTTATAGTAGCCCCATCTAGGTTGTATTTCCCTAATTTATTGATAAGATGGTCATGCGAGACCATATAAAATGCTTTATTGAAATCTAGGATAACCGCTTCTCCCTTATCCACAAGATTTGATATCCTATCAAAGAAAGCTATCAGATTGGTTTGACATGATTTGTTCTTTACAAACCCATTCTGGCTGTTACCTAGCGCCTTATTATCTTTCAGACGTTTGCAGATGGATTCCTTAATTACTTGCTCCATTATCTTCCCTGGCACATAAGTTAAACTGACTGGTCTATAGTTTCCTGGGTTGTTCTTATTTCCCTTTTTATATATGGATACTAAATTTGCCCTTTTCCACTCTTCTGGAATCTCTCCCAATTTCCATGATTTTTCAAAGATCATAGCTAAAGGCTCAGATGCCTCCTCTACCATCTCCATGAGTATTCTAGGATGCATTTCATCAGGCCCTGGTGACTTGAAGACATCTAACTTCCCTAAGTCATTTTCAGTTTTTTCTTTTTTTTCTTTTAACTTCTAAACCTACCCCATTTCTACTAGCATTCACTATGTTAGGTGTCCCATCACCATCAAACTTCTTGGTGAAAACGAAAACAAAGAAGTCATTAAGCACCTCTGCCATTTCCAAGTTTCCTGTTATTGTTTCTCCCTCTTCACTGAGCAATGGGCCTACCCTGTCCTTGATCTTCCTCTTGCTTCTAATATACTTGTTTTTATTTAAATTTGGATTCAAAACTACATGCTTGAATCTCCTCTAACTTCATCAGTGGAAATCAGGATATGCATCACAGTGAAACATGGACAGCAAAAGAAAAATTAGAAAATCATGTATTTCAAATCTTTTAAAAAGTTTTACCTGTGATCTTATTTGCATAATCTATACACTTGTGCAGTTTTATTTTAATATATATGTATTTGAAATTGCTAAAGCTCAAAGTTTATCTTATCCTCTTCCCCACTTTTATGCTAATATTTACTTACTCATACTGATCAAGATTGTTGGACTTCTTTCCTGTTACATAGTTGCTTGGAATATATCCTGTATTTCTAAAAAGAATAAGAGAAACATTGTGCCATAAGCTTTAATAATGATATAGGCTGGATAACAGGATACAGCATGTGTGCTTAAAACACAGTTCTTCACACTGCTAATTAGTAAGGGTCACCAGCACTCTTTTACCTAATCATTGACCAGTTCTGATTCTCATTATATATAGCAGGGGTGGGGAACCTCAGACCCCAGAGGCTGGATGCAGCCCCTGGTTTGCCTGGATCTGGCCCCAAGGCTCAGGGCTTCCCTCCCAGCATTAGGGAGCCCATGCTGGCATTCCACCCCTTCTTCCCCCACCCCACCACTGGGCTGGAGCATACAAAATCTACTAGCCTGGGCCCTTATAGGCTCTGGTTTGGAGGGGAATGTGGAGTATCTTTCTCCTTCTTAGTCAGGGGCCATGTCAGTGAGGTTTTGGTAGGTTTTTTGTTTGTTTTGCTTCTCACTTGTGTGTGGTCCTGACTGATTTTTCTGTGGGTCAGTGACCCCCAACCCAAAAAAGGTTCCCCTCCCCTAATATATAGAGCCATGGGTTTTTTTATTCTAACTCATCTTCCCTGCATCTGATGAAGCTGCATTGTATGCAGAAGATAAAGCTTAAAATACTGAGTCAAGGCCCTTCTCCTGTAGGAAAAGCAACAGGCAGGAGGAGACAAAATTAGAAGCCCTGTGCTTCCATGCCAGCTTTGTGCTTCGGCAATCTTAACTCCATCCATGGGGATATGCTCTGACTGAGATTTTTGGTTGAGATGAGGTGCCTGCTGTTCCCCAAAAATATATTGCCACAACAACCCTACTATCTTTAACTAACTCAAAATTACCCTGATCAATTTTCAACATGGAAGTGATAAATGTTGAAGCAAGAAGAGTATCATTAAAACAATGTGAGATGTCTAAAACATCTTTAAAATAAATGAGAAGAGGTATGTGGAGCTTGTTTGTTTGATTTCTATAAAAATTAAAACTAAGTACATTTTAGTTTTAAAAAATCTGAAGTATCACAGGAAATTTACACACACGCAGAAACCTGGTTTGTGCACAGCCCCATGAACATGGATCAAAGTGTAGGACTGGGACCCAAAATCAGATCTGGTCAGCTAAGCATTTTTGGCTTTTAGGTACTTTATTCTTGTTATTTAATAGGCATAATCAATATGAATAACTGCAATAAGTGAATAATCTTACTCAATACCATAATGGGCACAGAAGAGATGGATATGTCTCTTACCCATATTTATCTCTTGCTTTCCACCAGTGAATGTCATTTTTTTCTATTATTGTATACTCTTCACCTCTCTCTAGTCTCAAATCATGAGACTCTGTAGGTTGAAAATCATACATTGCTACTACTATTTCCTCATCTTCCTCCTCATTTTCCTCAGGTGGGGGAAGAGGTGGTGGAGGCCTTCGCTGAAAATGAGATAAAATTATTAGTTTTTCATTTAGGCAAAGCAAAACACTCTCATTAAGATATTAAAGACAAAGGCCGGGCTAATTCTGAGCTCATTCAATAACTAGTTAGCTGAGTTTGCAAAGCCCTACACTCAATGTGAAGGCAGTTGGGTGTAACATCACAACTTTTGAATGCCATAGCTAATCAATTCCAAAATGTCAGGGAAACATTATGAGCAGAGCCCTGCTGGTTTGGGGGAAAACTGGAAAATTTGAAGAGGGAAAATGGGAGACATGTAGCCACTGCCATCTCTTGAGTATAGTCAAAGCTTCAAGTGCCTCTGCAACTCTCTGGTCGATGTCACCCATTAAATATCTCTTTGCATAGCAATATGCCTATCTCAGTTCTGCTTATCCTCCTACTACAGTTTAACCAGTTGCCACCCCACGTCCCATAGGGTACATCTACACAGTAGGGCTAAAGTTGAATTCAACTATGCAACTTCAGCTACACCAATTGCATAGTTTAAGTCGAAATAGCTTAACTCAGCTTTTGGCACTATCTACACAGCAGGAAGTCAAAGGAAGAGCACTCTTCCTTCAACTTTCCTTATTCCTCATAAAATGAGGGTTACAGGAGTCGGAGTAAGAAGTCCTCCAGCTCGCCATTATTTCAAAATAAAGGCTTGTAGTGTAGATGCGTTCTTTGTTATTTTGGAATAAGGTCAGTAATAAAATAATGCTGCTGTGCAGTCATGCCCAGAGTGACTCATCTTCTGGATAGACCGAAGAGAAAAAATAATGGTGATGGTCGAAAGAGGGATTAGGGGACATCCTGGCATTTGGGGAAGGGAAAGTGGGCCCACAACCCCCATCATGTGGGGAATGTAAGGGCATGATGCAAGAGGGAGCATAAAGAGCTCCTGGCATGAGAGAGAAAAAATATGGAGGCAAGAACAGAAGAGGAGAAAACAGGACCCTGGGGTAAGAAGGGGGAGAATGGGTGATACTGAGCGCTGGACAGGGAAAGACTGAAGGACCCTGGCAGAGAGAAAGGGATGCACATCAAGCCCCTGGCATGGGGGTGAGAATGAAGGACCCTGGTATAGTGGGGATGGGATACACACAGAACTCCAAGGGGCGGGGGGGGGGAAGGGAATGGATGGCACACAGAAGCTGTGTACAAGGAGAAATGGGGTGGGAGGATCATGCAAAGTCCCTGGCATGAGGGAAGGGGTAGAAGATTGCAGTGACTCCCTGAAAGAGGGGGTACAGGTGGGTGGCACACAGGGAGTTTGTATAGGTGAGAATGGGGGGGTGCAAGGAGCCCTTAGTATGCACAATAAACTTGGCCTAAAGAAACAATAAAGTGCTCAACTTCCTAGTTATTAACAGATATCTAGCTAAATATCTAGATGTCTGTTATAACATAGGCTTCTCTTTACACTTACGATATTGAACAGTTTAGGCAAATTTACTTGAGCATTGATATGCTGGCTTATTTTTGTAAATAAAAAGGCCCAATTCTATAAACACTTATCACCAACCATAATGCCTACTATGGCAAGTAATCTAATTCAAGTCAATAGAGCTATTCAAAATAATAATCCCTATGGGCCAATCTAAATCCCAGTGTAATTAATGGAAAGCCCACTGATGTCCATTCAAGTTGGATCAGACTCTATGCCTGATAATGTTTGCAAAATTGGTCCCTAATCCTTGAAAGAAACATATAATGAACCTAATTACTGTATGCAAAACCATTCTCAGTCAATTGCAGTGAACTATTCAACGTTCTGAAGATTCCACCTACCTTATTTGTATCTGATATTGGAGAAGGTGATTTCCTTATGCCTAAAAGCAATGCAGTAGAAGGAACTATGTTAAATTTATAAATATACTAATAAACAAAAATGTAAAATTCAGACAAGATTTTTAACATTTTAACCAGCCCTTCCACATCATACAAACTTTTAACTGATAGAAAACAAAAAGAGCTCTGATAAAAAGCTTTATAAAATGATACTTACTAAGATAAAATGTAACTTGAACTTAGTGGAAAAGTGCATGCCTGGCTAACCTAAAGACCGAAGTCTACATCTATTCACAGAATATGTAAAGTCCATTTCAGGAAAAATATCATTTAAGTTGATGTTAAAATTGTGAGTATATAGCAGTATTTTGAAGATAAAGTTAAAAGGAAAGGAATTTATTTTTAAAAGCCTAAATCCAGCACCATACCCTAGAGGGGTGTGGAGCCTGGGATAATCCCTCCTCCCTCTACTCCAAACCTCGCCACTGCCTTGCTCCCACCTCATACCCAACACCCCTACCCAAAGGTCCAGCCTCTGCTTGACCGCTGCTCTGCCTCTTCTCATCCCTGTTCTGCCCCCCTTGTACCTCTTCAACCAAGCTCCCTCCCCCAAGTGATACACCCAGGGCTTATTAGGGGGCCTAACTCTGGCAGCAGAGGTCAGGCCCACCTGTGTACTTACTGCAGTGGCAGGAAGCGGAGCAACGCAGCCCCAGCCTACTGCACTTCCCCGAAGCCAGCTCCCAGCCCCTTCACTTGGGGGGGAGCCAAGCAGGCTGGGGCCAGGGATCTCTGCTTCCCACCACTGCAGAGCAGTGACCCAGCTGAGAGATGGAGGAGCAGAATAGGCTGCTGAATTGCGCCACTTCCCATGACTCCTGTCACCACTGGAGAGTTTGAGGGCAGGCCTGACCCTTGCTGCTGGTGCCAGGGCCCCAGTAATCCTCCAGGCTACCCTAAGCCCCAGAGGGCCCCCCAAAGCATGGTGCTTGGGGTGGCCGCCCTGAATCCTCCTATGGGTGGGACAGCTCTGCTTAAAACCCACCAAAAGGATATTCAAAATTACATTTAAAAGAAACTTTCTGCCTGCTCAGGTGGGGAATAAGAGATGATCTCTCTTCTGATGACCTCAGTAGATAGTCAGAGGCAAGGGAAAAACTCTATGATTAGAGCCCTTTTTTTCTTTGCGATATACAGAGAGGGCTTGAAAAGATTCATGCATGTTTGCCGCAGCCACTCCTCCACACAAAAAGAGGCATTTTTGTCTTTTTGGTTTTTTACATTAATAACTCAGTTCTATTTAGCCTAGAGCACGCTATTGTACATATGTTAGGGCTGGGATTATTATCTTCCTGTGTATATAGTGCCTGTCAGAATCAGGCTGACCATAATCCTGCTTGGGGCCTTTCGGTGGCACAGTACAAATAATAAATAATTTCTGCATCAGTTCTTAAACATTTCTAAATATGCTTCACTGTTGCCATTTAACAAATAATAAATAATTTCTGCATCAGTCCTTAAACATTTCTAAATATGCTTCATTGTTGCCATTTAAATCTACTGACTTCAGTGGTCCTTAAGTACTGTCCTCAATGTGGATGTTTTCCTGAATCAGGGTCAAAATTAATGCTATACATTTACATGTAGTATTTACTACAGTTAAGGCCAGTTTGCATGTTAGATTGCATCTACACTATTGTGCACGCACAAACCATGATTTACATGTGCAAAAAGAAACATGCATACAGAAATCAGTGTTCAACCAGGCATAATTTGGGCACACAAAGTCTGGTCTATACACTTACGGAAGTTTGTCCTATTTCCCTATATATATTGGTCCTGATTCTCCTCTTCTATCATTTTTATACTGGTATAATTATACTGTTTACGACATTGTTATTCTTCATTTACATTTGTATAAATGATAAAATATCAGGCTTATAGAATTGCAGGTCTGAAAGGGACCTTGAGATGTAATCTAGTCCAGTCGCCCTTCCACTCATGATAGGAATAAGTATTATTTAGACCAGGGGTGGGCAATAACAGGCCTGATGCAGTTCCTCAGGGTTAATGACGCCACTTCCCACAACTCCCACTGGCTGAAAACAGTGAACTGTGGCCACTGGTAGCTGAAAATTGCTGTACCTGCAGATGCTCAAATAAACAAAGCATGTGGTGGTCCACCATCATCTGCCCTGGCAAACCGCATCCAGCCTGTGGGCCGGTTATTGCTCATTTCTGATCTAGACCATCCCTAACAGGTGCTTGTCTAATCTGCTCTTAAATCACCAGTGATGCAGATTCCACAACTTCCCTCGCCAGTTTATTCCAGTGCTTGGCCATTGACAGGAAATTTTGTCCAACCTAAACCACTCTTGCTGCAATTTAATGTAAGTCTTATACTCAGAAGTTAAGGAGAACCATTTTTCTCTTTCCTTCTTGTAACAACCTTTTATACATTTGAAAACTGTCAGCATGTTCCCTCTCAGTGTTCTTAAAACTAAACAAACCCAGTTTTTTCAATCTTCCCTCACGAGTCATGTTTTTTAGATCTTTAATAATTTTTATTACTCTTCTCTAGACTTTCTCCAATTAAAATGGACTTTGCCACATTTCAGGAATGATGTGGACATCCAGAACTGAGCACATTACTCCAGCTGAAGCCTAATCATCGTGAAGTAAAGCAAAAGTTGTTTGTCTTTCTTACAATACTGCTACCTCCCAGAATAATGCTAGCTTTTTTGGCAACACTGTTACACTGTTTACCCATGATTCATTAGCTTTGTTTAATAAGGAAGGTGCTCAGATACCATGATAGTAAGGATCATATAAATAGATAGTCAAAAATCAGGCTAAAGTAATGATATAGGAAAAACATATACTTACTATTTTCAAAAAGATTGTATTTTTCACACCCAGGTGCTAATTTTTCTGTTTGTCGGCAACATTGATAAATTCCTTCTGTCCAGAATTTAGGATGATACTTTATCATTATATTACTATTTTTCTTTATTTCTAAAAAGTAAATGGTAAATAATTTAATGTACTAAAAAGTTCTAATAAGAATAACTTCATGCTATTAATTATAAATTCTATAACTCTTAACATAGGGCATAATCAATACTACTTTAATACTTATTGCAATATTACTACTCTTGAAAGATTCATTACATATGAATGTGGGTGTCATAGTGATAATATAGATGATAATTTCTTCAATCCCCAGGATGATTTCTCTGCAAGAATGCTTTTGAGAGTTCAGAGTATTGTTTAACAATTCACTTTAATGGAGCTAGGTGAAAGAGTCCAACATTTTACAGTAGCTTTATTATGAAGTGCATCAAAATAACAGCATTGCCTAGATCAAGATTTCCTGACACTATGGTAATGCCACTGAGGCCTGGTCTATACTACATGGGAAGGTTGAAATAAATTACAAAGCTGGAGTCGACATATCTTACATTGCATTTCGACGTTATCCACACAGCAGGAGGACAGTCTTCCCTTACTCCTCATGAGGAGCAGGAGTACTGGCACCAACAGGAACACCCTTTTAATTTGATTTAGCGGGTCTATACTAACTACCACTGTGGCAGTGTTGATCTTCTGTGTAGTATAAATGTGCCCTCAGTGCATTATCTAATCAGCAGAGTCTTGCTGCCTACTGTTTTTCTGAGGCTCTGAATCTGAGGGGTTCAGTTTCTTAAATGTACAGCAAGCAAATAGTCCAGAAAACAGGACAAACATGATGTAATGTTTGCTCTTACAGGAACCTGCTTTATAGACCTAAGTCTGAACCTAGTTATCTTGTGCCATCAATAGCTGTTTACCTTAAAAAACAGCAATACATAATAATGTAACATTCCAACTCATGTCTGCTTTGGCAGGGACACAAGTTAATTGGTGCATAGCAGTGATGGCCTCTCTGACAACATTCTGCAGAGGCTGATTTTTCATCAGGCCTTTTATACAAACCACTAAATAGCCATATGTTTTACTGCACTTGCAGTAACTGTGATTATAGCACATGAAATTACATAGATCTGGAAATCACAAAAGGAGTTAGGTGCCTAATTCTCTGTTTTAGGTGTCTGAGTCCAAGTTTTGGCACCTCTGTGATGCACAAAACCACCTGCCAAACCCTGTAGCCCCCTAAATTCATTTGGTGCCTAAGTTTTTGCAGCAAAAGTTCCCCAGGCACCTATATTTCTGCCTTTAAGCATATGCACTGCTTCCTCCCACTAGGTATTCAGGCACCTATCTCCTTGCCTACATCTAAAAGTGATTCACATACCAGGAGAGGGTAGGTGTTTGGCCATCTAAGTCACATATGGAGTCCAATCCTGTGCATGTTTGAGAAGCCACCTGCTGGATTGGGCCCCTTAGGTGAGTTCACACAAAGTAACTGGGGAGGAGAAGATTCCCTCATAATTTTTAGCGATTTAGTGGTTAAGGTCCTCACCTGGGATATGAGAGACCCCTGGTTTAAGGCACATACCAGCTGAGGTGGGGGGAACGGAGGATTTGAGCTAGGTTTGCCAACTGTCAGGTAAGTTCTTTAACCATTAGGCTGCTGTAGAATATCCTGATGAGAGGCTTCAGCAATCACTCCAGTTGAAGCTGTTACACTTTGGGTAAATAATTTAGCATGACTGGAGCAGGAGGACTGGATCAC
This sequence comes from Rafetus swinhoei, assembly GCA_019425775.1. Taxonomy (NCBI): domain Eukaryota; kingdom Metazoa; phylum Chordata; order Testudines; family Trionychidae; genus Rafetus; species Rafetus swinhoei. Next base: position 49,593,498 of record CM033449.1, read on the forward strand.
CCATCTGGTATAACTTAAATGCTTAGTAGCTGAGTCAAAGAATTATCTTGTTTACAGCCCTCACTGTTCCTCCAACTCGTTGTGCACATAATGCTGCAGTGCACAGTTTAAACTGCACTCTGAAGCAAATCAGACCCATTGTGTCCATCTTAGAGGGATATGTCTGCTTTTTAGTACTTTACTGCTCTAATAAAATATTTCCAGAAGTAAAATTGTAGTGAAAAAAGGTTTGAATTTGAAGTATCAAAGTCCAGAAAGCAGTAGCACTATAATAATTAATTTACAAAGTGGGTGGCTTGTAAAAGATCTCAAAAAACTTTAGCAGCTTAAATTGATATCCAAACTACTCATATGGATCAGATTATCTATCACCAAAAGTGTCTGCTGTTGGATGAAAGAAGCAGCAAACCATGCACAGAAACTCTAAACAAAATTTAGGACAGGAAATTATGCATAATCGTGAGATTACAAGGAGAAATTTAGATAGGCAAGACGTAATTGCGAAAGGCAGAATCTAGGTCAGTCCACCACAGTTACCAAATGCTTCTCTTACAAAAACTAGCTTTGAGGTCTTTAATGATCCCAAGTGATCAAATCTCAGTTTTGGACATCATCCAAAAGACGGTACCTGTAGCAGCACTCTGCTTCCTGAGACCTTATTGAAGAAATGGTTTAGTGTGATTCAGAGATATGCAAACTGCCCACTGAATCACAAGCAGCACTTCCCACTACAGCTGCTTATTAGAAGACTTCCGTGTTCTGACCCTTTTAGCTTATGATAAATGATAGGATTATAGGACAAAGTATTTATAATTTCTGCCCCTAAAGACTTTACAAGCCATCTTTTTGTTCTGCATTTTTACAGAATGTAATGCAACAAGGTTCTGCTCTGTCTTGGGCTTCTGGGTGCTACTAGGGATATAAAATCCCATTATCCAATTAAAGGGGAGATGGGCAGGGAGACACTCCAGTGAGGTTGGAGCAGCCCTCCCGCCTGCTGGGGTTGGGCTAGAGCAGCAAACCTGGCTGCTTTAGTCTCCCTACATAGAATCATAGAACCATAGAGCTGGAAGAGACCTCAGAAGGTCATCAAGTCCAATCCCCTGCTCTAGGCAGGACCAATCCCAACTAAATCAACCCAGCCAGGGCTTGGTCAAGCCGAGACTTAAACACCTCCAGGGATGGAGACTCCACTACTTCCCTAGGTAACCCATTCCAGTGCTTCAATACCCTCCTAGTGAAATAGTTTTTCCTAATATCCAACCTGGACCTCTCCCACCACAACTTGAGACCATTGCTCCTTGTTCTGCCATCTGTCACTATTGAGAACAGCCTCTCTCCATCCTCTTTGGAACCTCCCTTCAGGAAGTTGAAGGCTGCTATCAAATCCCCCCTCACTCTTCGCTTCTGCAGACTAAACAGACCCAACTCCCTCAGCCTCTCCTCATAAGTCATATGCTCCAGCCCCCTAATCATTTTGGTTGCCCTCCGCTGGACCCTCTCCAATGCGTCCTCATTCTTTTTGTAGTGGGGGACCCTACCCCAGAGGGGGATGCCGCTGCAGCTCCTCATTTCTCTAGGGATGTTAGTTATAGTGTAATTGAATAGTCATGTAACTGCATGAAATTTTAGCAGTTACGTGACTATTTGATAGTTCCCAGGGACAGGACGGCAGCCACTGTGCTTTCGGCCCCGCTCCCAGGGAGCCCCATGCCATCCCTTGCTGCTGCCTCTCTATCAGAGGCAGCAGTGTGGGGTGGCAGGTGGGAGCCGGTCTGCAAGGGGAGCCAGTTTAAAAACCAGCCCCCTACACAGACTGGCTGCCTGCTGCCCTGCGCTGCTGCCTCTGATACAGAGGCAGCAGCATGGAGTGGCAGCAGCCCCTGTCGGTGGGGGTGTAAGCTCCCCGCAGACAGAGGCTGCTGTAGGGGAACCGGGCCAAGGAGGCTGCCACAAAGCAGCTTGTATCACGGCAGCCCAGCCTCGCCACAGATAGAGGCTGGTCCACAGCAGCAGCTAGGGTTGCCTGGTGTCCGGTTTTGAACCGGACAGTCCAGTATTTGAGCTTTCTGTTCGGGAAGCAAATTGAGAAACTATAAATGAGTAAATATAAATGTCCGGTATTTTCTAAATAAGATGTAATGTAGATTGTGATGTAATGTCAAGTGTGTCTGGTATTTTTGTTGAAACCATCTGGCAACCCTTTCAGCAGCTCCTATCTTTGGGGGGGTCCAAGCTTCCCGCAGACAGAGGCTGCTCCGCTTCCCATGGAGCAGCCTCTGACCATGGTGAGCCTCGGTCCACCGTGTACAGAGGCTGGTCCAGCAGCAGCCCGTCTTCAGACCAGCCTGCTCCAGCCTCTGTCTGCGGGGAGCTCGGACTCCCCATGGACAGGGTCTGCTGCCGTGGATCAATCTCTGCCTTTTAAGATGGCTCCCCCCAGTACCGACTCCTGCTTGGGTCTGCAGAGCCGGCACGCATCGGAAGCCTGCTTGAAAGCCGGCTGCCCGTGCGTATTGGCTCCAGCCTGCCCCCCTTAACCTCTGCACTGCTGCCTCTCTATCAGAGGTAGCAGCGTGGGGGTGGGGTGGGCAGGCAGATCCGGTGCACGTGAGGAGCCTGCTTAAAGCTAGTTCCTCACGGGCATCGGCTCCCCCCCCCCCCCCCATTTACTGCCTCTGATCTCGAGGCAGCGGGGGAGAGGGGAGTGTATGTATTTTATAAGATTAACCAATATGCCTATATGCTTATTGGTTAATCATGTAGTGGGATGCATGTTGACATCCCTAAAACCCTCTTGGGGGGCTGCCACCATGGTGGCTCTCAGTCCCCCACCCCTGTGAGGGCTGCCACTGCTGCTGTGTCTCCCAGCCCATGTGGGCTGGGAGCTGGTAGCCCTACGCAGGGAGCCTGGCTGAGCTGGAGCAGCCCTCCACCCACAGCTGGGCCACAGGTAGAGGGCTGCTCCTGAGTTCCAGTTAACCATTACCCATTAAGGGTGATGCTTATCGGGTAACTGTTTAACCAGTTACCCATTAGCATTCCTAGGTGCTACCCATCTTTCCTTGTCTTCCCTCTCCCCCACCCCTGGGATCTGATTACCTTTCTGTCTTCTCATGGGTACAGTGGCCTCTGTATACTATGTCCCCTTAATGCAGGGAGAAACTGGCCATGCCTATGCCTAATGGATGTGGAGACCTTGGGAGGCAGGGCCTGGGGCAGAGGGACTGCACTACAATAGAATTGGCTCCATACTGTGACGCAGGAGGAGCTAGCTAGGAACAATGGCTGGACTCCCTGCATCCTGGCAGCAGCAGGAAAGTGAATCACACCACACTCCCTGCAGTGAATTGGAGACCTAGGCTCCTTGCAAGATCTCCTGGGGTTGCTGCTGGGAACCTTGGAGGTCTGGTTGCTGCAGGGAGAGGTGAATCTCGAGTACAGTAGTAACATTGTCTCCAGTACAGACCTCAGCCTGGCCAAGGCACCCCTTTTTGGGACCCAGTCTCCTGCTCCCAGGGGACCACCACTTAGAGGGAAGGAAATAGAGACCCTCCCCTCCTCTTCCTGAAGCAATGCCCCCTGATTACTTCCTGTTTGAAGGGGGAGGATTTTGCCCCAGGCTGCTCCCAGCTGAACTGGCTGTGATTCCCAGCCCTGTGGCCAGGAAAGTTGTTGCCAACTCCCATTGTTTGCGGCGTGTGTGAAGCCAGCTTGTGCTGTACTGAGGGCTGGGACAGTGACACATGGGGGGATGGGGCTCACAAGGGGGCTGAAGAGGCGGTAGGGCAGGAGGGGATTGACGGGAAAACAGGCATATGTGAGGGGGCAAGTAAAGGGGGATGCAGGGAGCAGTGGATGTGCAGCATGGGGCAGTGCAGAGGAATCAGGGAGTCGGGAGAGATTTGTGAGCTCCAGTGGAAGGAGGGATGCAGTGAAAAGCAGGGTGGTGAGCAGAGACGGAGGAAGGAGAGCAGGAATGCAGCGAGTGGGGAGGAGCAGGGCCTGTGGTGGAGCAGGGGTGGAGCTCTAGGTCAAAGAAGCAGGACGGGAGCTTGCCTCCTTGGGGGGAAGCATCACTTGCTACCCATACTTGTGACACTCATTTCTGCACTGCAGCTGGCAGTGGTGCAGACTTTAGGGCTTGGCACCTAGCCAACAGCTGCTGTTCTCCAGCTCCCCAGCTCTGAAGGCAGCACCTTTGCCAGCAGCAATGCATAAGTAAGGGTGGCAAGTCCATGACCCCCTAAAATAGCTTTGCAAAACACGCATTCATGATCCCCTTTTGGGCTGGGGCCCCTGTAGTTACAACACTGTGAAATTCCATATGTAAACCGCTGAAACTGTGAAATTGACTAATTTTACAATTCTATGACCATGAAATAGACCAAAATGGACTGTGAATTTGGTAAGGTCCTAGATTGCAATGTGATTAAGGGGTCTCAGAGGGGTAGCAGTGTTATTAAGGGGGCACATCTGCAAGTCTTATTCCAGGGTTTCTCAACCCATAGGTTGCAAAACAAATGTAAGTTGCCAGAATGTGTCAAAGAATCACATAGGATGCCTGGAGTGGGAGGATCCTGCCCCAAAAGGATTGGAAGATCCTGGGGCATGCAGGGGAGGTGACTGTAGAAGCCATGCTACACTCACCATCCAGTGGCAGTTCTTGTCGATATGATACTGCAAAGCTTGCTGAGTTCAGCCCCCTACTCGGGACATTGGGACCTGGTGCACAGAATTGCAGGCCCTCTCAGGTTTGTCCTAGTTGCCCCCCATCATGATGATGGGGGGCCAGCTGGGCCAAATTTGAGTGAATGGAGTTGTGACCCCCATACACCAGGTTGCAGTTTCACTCACATTTGTTCTGGCTGCCCCCACCCCATTTGGGCTAGGCCAATCCTGAGCTGCATCGTAACCTGGAAGGTCACAACACCACCTGCAGGGAGCCAATCCCAGCTAATCCCACAGGACATAGGCTGCAGGACCTGGCACTATGATACACCTGATGTCCTTGTTTGGTATTAAATGTTGTTAGTACTAGTATTATGTTAATGTGCATTGTATACTGTGGCTAAGAAATATTTAATACATGAGATTTTTTTGAACTACAGCCACTTACTAGGTCGCAACAGGCCATCATGGTTTATAAAAGGATCCTGAGCCCAAAACGGTTGAGAACTACTATTTTAGTCAGCTGATCTTAACATTATTAATAGCAGAAGGCTAATGTAAAGAATAATAAAAGGCAAATATATGAAATGTTGCCATTGAGTCCAACTTTCCTAAATAGCGCATGACTATATCTTTCACCAAAGACATGAAATGTAAGTTTTTCCTAGAATAATGACTGTGAGAACTGGTTACATTTGAAGGTGACAAAATTTCCTATGGAAATCAGTTCTCAGAAGGAGGTTGATAAATCTCTTGAATATACAGGGCCTGATCATTTTCTCTTCACGTAAATGTAAGTTTATTGTCCTCTTCTGTTCATCCCCTCTGAAGCATCCTATACCAGCCACTGTTAGAAGACAGGATACTTGTCCAGATGGATCACTGATCTGATCCAGTATGGCCATTCTTATGAGTCTTACATACAATGGGAGTAACTATTAGAGTCAAGGGCATTACACTGGTTTTAAACCAGCCTCAATAAGAGAAGAATGAGGCTTATAATATTTTTCATTTAAATATAAATATTTATATTTTCTGTACATGATTAATGGCATTAACTACTATGGATAAGGTTCTCCCATGACTTTTAGCTTGTGCAACACCATAGGGTCAAAATCTGTTTTCATTTATGATGGTGGGAATCAAGAAGAATTCCAGTCTTGTCACTGAGGTTACTTCATGTTTACAGAGGCATGACTGAAACAGAATATTGTAGTATGTGATATTAACCAATGCAGAATCTGTCCCAATACATATATAATCCTTTAAACAAAGAGCATACACATTTGTGCATCATATTTTCTAGTGCTAGCAACTGCCTTGCTTCTTAAAGGCATCATGTATTAATGAGTTTTCTTTACCTTCTTTAAGATTCCTCACCCACTGATCCCTGCTGTGTGCACTGGGCGCAAAAATGTAAAGTGTATTAGTATCATACACAACCTGAAAATAAATCCAATAAGGTATAAATAACATTTATATGGAAATAATTTTAAACTTTATTCTTAGTAAATACCATTTAGTGTGAAACAAGTATTTCTTGATTAATAAGCTTAGCAAAACTAACAAATCTGTATTTAGCATACAAAATGAGTGACATGCAAAAAATATAAATGATGAAAAATTAGACTGAAAAAAATATTTTATTTTTAATAATATAAATTGCTGTTGCTAGGACAAATATAGAATTTAATATTAATGTGAAAGTCACAGTGTTCCTTTAACCATTTGCTTGGTTACATTACAATATGGAATCATAATCATACCTGTAAAGCAGTGGTCACCAACCAGTAGATTGGGATCTACTGGTAGATCTTGGAGCCTCTGACAGGTGATCTTTACTGGTTTGGCCAAGAGGCTATCAAGTGCTGGCACTTCAAATGCCCCTCCCCCCACTGCTGTGCAGCTCCTGATCTTTGCCTTGGAGCTGCCTCTCCCACCCCTCGGAGCCTCCTACTTGCTGTGCAGAGCAGGGAAGGGAGAAAAGGGGGTGCTGATGTCAAGGTGTCCCCTTTCCCACCCTGTGTCCTATCTCCACAGAGCAGAGAGGGGGCACAGCAGGACTTGGGATGGAGTTTGCTGGCTGCTTTTGGGAGTGGTGCAGTGCCAGGGTAGGGGTGAGCCCGCCTTAGCCCCACTGCACCACCACCCAGGAGCCACCTGAGGTAAGGAGTGCCCAATCGACCCACATCCTGAAACCCTACCCCAGTCATGAACCCCCTCCTGCACCCCAGGCTCCTGCCCCAGCCCCAAGAACCCCTGCATCCAAACACCCTCCCTGAGCCTGCACCTAGAACCCGCTCTGGCAACCCAACTGCCTGCCCCACGCTCAGCTCAGAGCCACTCTCACATTCCACATCCCTTAATCCAAGACCAGAGCCTGCACCCCCAAACCATTGCCCCTGCCTGGTGAAAGTGAGGGAGGATGGGGGAGGAAGGGAGAATGGAGTGAGCAGGGGCAGGGTCTCGGAGAAGGGGCACAAAGGAGGCGGGGCCAGGCTATTTGGGTTTGAGGTAGATCTTGGATTGCACTTAAATTAAAAAAGTGATCTGATACTTAAAAAGGTTGGAGACCGCTGCTGTAAAGTGACAGGTACAGAGGGAGGTTTAATTCGATATTGATACTATTAATTTTATTTTAAATAAAACCCGAAGGTGAAGAATAAACAAAAGACATCAAAAAACAAAAGACATCTTTTGTTTATTCTTCACCTTTGGGTTTTCTTTAAAATAAAATTAATAGTGTCAGTGTCTAATTAAACCTCCCTCTGTACCTGTCACTTTACAGGTATGATTATGATTCCATATTGTCCTAGATAACTTTTTGGACTGTCTTCTTCATCTGCACATCATTTTTATTTTTCTTGCTTTCATTGGTAAAAAGTAGGTATTGTTATTAGGAAGAAGAGGGAAGATTCTCAGGCTATGCCTAGACTACAGGTTTCTTTCGGAAGAAGCTTTTTTTTGGAAGAGATCTTCCGGAAAAACTTCTTTCGAAAGAGACCGTCCACACACAAAAGCACATCAAAAAAGCAATCTGCTTTTTCAAAAGAGACCATCCACACTGAATGGACGCTATCTCGCATTTAAACTGTGATTACTATGGACGGAGTGGCCACCAGGGCAGGGCACCTATGATTTTTCCTCTTTCCTCTTCTTCTGAAAGAACTCTCTCTTCCCCGTCCACACGGAAAAAGGCTTCTTCCTCGCATAAAGAGGATTATCAATGCTGGAAAAACCCCTCTGTTCTTTCGATTTTCTTTCAAAAGAACATGATTGCAGTGTGGACATAATTTAAGTTTTTTCAGAAAAACAGCCGTCTTTCCAAAAAAATCTCTGTAGTGTATACATACCCTCAGTTATACCATTTGAAATCCAGAGTAATTTCACTGCTGTAAATGAGAGAGAATTTGACTCAAGTGATTTGTTTACCCATCTTTTTTTCCTCTCAGAGCCCTTTCTTTCCATTGTGAAATTATTCAAAACATATGTTGAATTTAAAAGCCTAAATAGACCTGATTCTCCCTGACACGAGAGTTAGTCAGGATAGCCACACTGAAATTATTTAAAACAGGTGTCAATGAGACTGAAATTGGGCCAAGTATCTGAAGAAACGCCAATAAAATAATCAGAAACAAACTACGAGATAAATAACAAATATAAATTAACTGAGCTTTGTTGAAAAATGGAGTATTGCATTTTAAATAAACCAACTGAACTTACCTGAAATGGATATTTATTTTGACATGGAATAATGGCACCATCGTTCTTCACAATTTCAACACACTTGATTTTTGCAATATCAACAGATCCCTTTCTGTATTTTTTCTGTTTAAAAAAAAAAGCAAAAATCCCATATATTTCCATTGTGGAGCAAAAAAGAAATGTGCTGTACGGTTGCACAGCCAGGGCAAGTCTACACTGCAGGGCAAAAGTTGAATTAAGATATGTAGCTTCTGTTATGTCAATTGCGTGGCTGAAGTTGAAATAGCTTAATCTGGCTTTTGACCCTGCCTACACAGCAGGAAGTCAAAGGAAGAACACTCTTCCTTCGACTTCCCTTACTCCTCGTGAAATGAGGGCTACAGGAGTCAGAGTAAGAAGTTCTCCATCTCAAAATGATTTCAAAATAACAGCTTGCTGTCTAGACATGCACTTTATTATTTCAAAATAATGTCAGTTATTCCAAAATAACACTGCTGTGTAGACATACCCCCAGAGATTAGAGCCTATTGCAGGAGTGGCTGAAGTTCTGTGACCTGGGATGCATAGGCTATCAAACTAGATGATCGTAATGGTCCCTGCTGGCCTTAAAGTCTATGAGTCTGTAATCATGTATTCTCTGTGTCACATGATTGTTTTCATAGGGTTGCCAGATGGTTTCAACAAAAATACCGGACACACTTGACATTACATCACAATCTACATTACATCTTATTTAGAAAATACTGGACATTTATATTTTCTCATTTATATTTTCTCAATTTGTTTCCCGAACAGAAAGCTCAAATACTGTACTGTCTGGTTCAAAACCGGACACCTGGCAATCCTATTCATAGTCATCTGTATTGAAGAATATAAAAGTTAAGGATCTTTGCTTTAAATAATTTGATTCAAACTACTATAAAGAAAACAAAGATGCACAGAGCAATTACAGTCCATGCAGTGTCCATCTGAATATTTTTACTATCTGTGAACAGAACAGATGCAAAACTTTACCTGTAGTTTTATGATACTGTAATTTATGGGGCTACCTAGATGAACATATCATTCACAAGTTGAAATGTAAATCTGTTCCACTTTGCAAGAGAAAATAGATTGAAGTAACCTATAGAACTTTTAGTGCACAGCAGCAGGTGTTCTCGGGGACACTTGGTGTGTGGCAGGTTTGACGAGTTCAACTCTCCAAAGCAAGAACATATATGTATGGTTTTTTTTAATCAAACATCATAAAATAACCACAAAGCAGAAATAATTTACACTCCTTACAGCAGAACTACTTAGAAGGAGAGTCTAGACAGCGATAGGCAACCAAGACTAGTGAGTAGGGTGCATGATTGAAATCTGGCGGTGGGCAACCTGCAGCCTGCAGCCCATGAACCCTGTCTGCCCCCACACCTCTCATGCACTGGAGCCCCACACTTCCTACTCCTCCCCTCCCTCCCAGCACTTTCGGACCACCATGAATCCACTGATTTGTGCTCCATCCCTGCTCCTCCCCTTCCCTCCCAGAGCTTGAATGCTGCAAATCAGCTGTGTGGGTACAGGGGGAATCATGCAGCCCACAGGCTGCAGGTAGCTCACCACTGATCTAGAAGAAAAGTTTCTTTGGGCTTGATTCGACTACTAGAGTAAATTGTGAGTAGTTTATAGAGTTACACAACTGTAAAACTAATATAAGAGTGAGAGTAGCATCTAGCCCTCAGTACAAGTAGTGTAAGAAATATCTCTTATAGACCTTGAAGTATAAACATATAAATCTGCTGTATCCTCACGCCTAGTATGAATTGAAGGAAAAGGATTAGGCTACATGTCATTCTGGAATGGGGCAGAAATTTAGTCCTGTGTTTACCTCATAGAATACTATAGCCTATAGGACCCAGTAGTTGAAGATCTTGCTTTCAGCACTTGCCACTATATCATGGTGCACATGGTACAGCATTCATTAACATGTATCTGAGCAGACTTGGTTTATTCAGTTCCCTAATTAAAATGCTTTAAACTGGAAATTATTTTTAATGTGTATTTGTGCAGCACCCACCACAACTGGGACACCTGATATATTTGGAGTTGAGGAGTATTATAGTCATCAGAATAATACATGGGTTTTGAGATGTAACTGTTTATTAAACAATTTTATTGTTGCAAACGCAAACACTCAAAAGTTATTAAATGCCAAAATTAAGGGTGCCTGTGCAGTCTTAATTAAGCCCCTTTGCGTACATGCATTAAGATAGTCTTTAATTACATCATAGCACATAGATCACATAGTATTTTCTCTACAGAAATCCAGCCTTGTTCCATGAATAAATAGTTATTCAGCATATTTTTATCATGCTCATTCAATGTGTGGCTCTGGGCTTTATTTGCCACACACCATTCAAACCTGGAACCAAATGGAAAATTATTTAAAAAAACATGCTGAAAACTGTTTTTTTTCCAGACTCAAAAGTCACCAGGAAATCTACTTAGGTGTGCACCTAAGATGACATTATCAAAGAGACAGTAAATGACTGTGTGAACTGCCTAGCAGAAAGCATGCATTATTCCTCATTTATTCTAGCCACTGATTCAGGCATCAACAAACTGTTCCCACTCGTTATTCAATACTTTGATGACAGCAGAGATAAAGTAATCACTGTATCGATGCTAGTCCCAACCAGTACAGAGTGCATTTTAACAAAATATTTTTCAGCTTGTGAATCAAAATATAGAGTGCAGGTAAATTCCTTTTTTTTTTTTTATTGATTTTTTGGCAGTGACAATGGTTCGGTCATGATGGTCTTGCACAAGTGTATTGCAGTATTCATTTCAAAACATCATCATCTGTTTTTCTTGCAGGTGCCTATGTTAGCTAGTATACATCATGGTTGAAAAAAATGCCCTGTCACCAGAGAATCTCTTGATTGATATCTACTGTTATCTTGAGAAGAGCACCAAGCATCACTGGGAGCTCATTTTCTAAGAAGTTGTTCTTTGCAGAAGTCCAAAAGATTCCAAAACCCAGATGCACACACTGGGTGTCACTAGGCCTATGTCTGACTCAGCTCATCTAGTAGTTGAAATTGACCTTTTCAACTCTTCTTTTGGCTGAAGCAGTAAGGTCAGAAGGCACCAAGTGCCTACACGCAGCACCAAGTGCAAATCTATGGCTGTCAATCTGCACCGTCCTTCTTCACAGCAACATAAAGTGGACATAGGTGCCAATAAGGCAAGTGCTAATGTGACAAGCCAACAAGGCCAGACTGTAAGTGACAACCTACTGAAAACCAACATTGGCCATACAGAGCAGAGATCAGAAACAACGATCCCTCTAATATTTTCCTTCCATGTTCAGATTAAAATTTATGTGCACCAAAGCATGTGCAGATGTGCACCACCAATAGAAACACATGCTTCTGGCTCTGGGAGGCTGAGAGTGCTCTGCTAATCAACTGAGCGGCACCTGAATTTCTCCTGGGTGGCCGCCCAAGCACTAAGATTACAGGGAACCGCAATCAGGACCAACCAAAATCAAAACCAAATGCAAATCAGGTGTAGCTGCCACCAAAAGCCAGTCATCAATGTTAAAACCATATATTACAGCAAAACGAATATTCAAAAAGATCATCATGACCGCAGGCTGTTGGTGCCAAACATCACAGATTACCTAAAAAGAAACAAAATGCAGAACTTGGCATTGAAAGTTTTTGTGATAGTATAAGAAGAAGCTGATTTTTTCACAAGTTTATTGCCTATTTTTTGACTACATGACCCTGATCTTCGACAAACTGCACACATCAAATATAAAAAGGAATCTCTGATTCAGACACCAAGACAACAGCTGCTCAGTCTTCTGAAGGAATTTCTAGTCACATTATCAAGCCACTAGTTATTGCAGAAGCAAAATGAAGTACAGTACAACCTCACTTCTAATCAGAAAGATGACAAGGATAATATGACACATGATGCTATCAGACAGCTCAGACACTTGCCAGTCCTGCTTCTCCTTCCGAGAATATGGTAAGTGTGACGGGGCGGCCTTGCCCCGCACTCAAGCCCAGGGAAACCACCTGGCGCAGGGAGCAGAGAGGGCCCCACCCACGCAGCCCTACTGGGCATGCTTCCAGGGGAGCCAAGGTATAAAGGGCTGCAGGCCTGCTCAGAAGGGGCAGACCGCCGTCGGAGCCGGAGCTAGCGACCAACCTCCAGAGTCGCAGACCCGACCGCCAGAGAGGGAGTCGCCAGGCCCGCTGGACGTGCCGCTGCCAGGCCCAAGCCGGGCTCGACCCCAACGACGGAGCCACCAGCCAGCCCTCTGCGACTCAGGCACCAGACCTGCCACCACAAACCCCGACGCTGACGTGGGAAGTGCCGCTACAGCCACCCGACTCGCGCCAACAGGTGGGACCGCCACCGGCCGGGGGAAGGGGGTAGGAAGCGACCCAGGACAGGGAGCTGGAAAAGCCCATGAGGGCTCGGCCCGTTGTGGGGAGGAACCCCTGCCGAGCCAGTGGTGGGAACCGCCTGCCACTGATAGGGCCCTGGGTCGGGGCCCGGTGGAGAGGGAGGGCCCAGGCCCCCCTACCCCTCCTGCCCTGAACCCCGGCGAGTGGGGGCTCAGCTGAAGGACTAGGCCTCAGAGCCTGCGTACAAAGGACTAGGCCTGGAGGCTGTATTTCCCCTAATACAGGGACAGCGTACTGTGAGACTAGGCCAGTGGGCCGTAGTTCCCCTGAGACAGGGGCATCGTACTTTAAGACTGGGCCAGTGGGCTGTATTTCCCCTAATACAGGGGCAGCGTATTGTGGGACTAGGCCGGGAGGCAATATTTCCCCTAATACAGGGGCAGCGTACTTTAAGACTAGGCCAGTGGGCCGTAGTTCCCCTGAGACAGGGGTATCGTACTTTAAGACTAGGCCAGTGGGCGGTATTTCCCCTAATACAGGGACAGCGTACTGTGAGACTAGACCCGAGTGGTCTAAACTATGCTCCGGACTTGGGCAGCCCCCCGACAGTGAGGCTAATAGACTTAAAGCCATTCTTCCCTTCAGTACAACCAAGAAGTGGACATGTTCATAATGCAGATATTGCCACTGCTTGATCCTATGTTACAACACACAGAAGTAGCTAATGTTTGCATTCAGGACGACTGCTACAGATAATGATACTGCATTCTTCGTGCAGCAGCTTTCATCTCTGCTGAAAGATCAGTTACAGCAAGACACAAAGCATGAACAGTTTGCTCCTTACCAGGTCGATAACATGCAATCATCTGTTCTGATATGCATCATTTGTGATAAACAGCAGCATACCATATCATAGATAATGGATGCAATGGTGTTCTGGCCTGGATTATGAAAGTAACACTTCAAATTCCTAACAGGAACTCTGACTCAGAAATGTTTTCTCCTGTGCACAAACTGAATTCAGACCAAATCTTGGTGATACAAATTTTGAATCACTGATGATCACCAAAGCGGACATACTAATTCAACCCTGACATGAGAAATCGAGACAAGACAATCCTGTCACAGGCCAACCAAGCAACCTGCATCGTGCTTGCAAAGGAGTGAGAATATCGCCAATACCATGACTTGACATGGTCGTGGCTATTGATGTTACTAAGTAAAATGGTACTCAATTTGTATTGTAGTAAGTTGAAGGTCAGTAACATGGAGTAAGTAGGCCTAAATAGAGGCCGGTAACATGAAAACAGCAACAGGCCTGCAATCTAGTGAGCAAGACTTTGGTTCAGTAACACAGGAGCCAAGAAAGAGGCCCTACTGATAATTGTGTAAGTTAGGTAGAGCATGGAAGGACACAGGGAGGCACTGGGTACAAACTGTAAGCCAAAGGGGAGTAACGGAACATCTTAATAAGAAATGTCTTGGTACAAAGACTCCCTAAAAACTAATGTACATACCGACCTAGGTTCAGGATCGGGTCGAGATTGACAACATGAAGGATAGTAAGTAAGCCCCCCTTCCGTAAGGTGAGGGGTGGTAACTAGGCAACAGAGGGTGGTAACCTGGTACGTAAAGAAGTGATGTAAGTTGTTTGTACCTGTCTATAAAAGGACACTGCAAAAGGTGGTCTCCGGCCGACCTTGGGGGGGCGCAATAGGTACCTGAACGGCAGGTGTCATTGCCTAAACTTACAGAATGCACAGTAGCTTAACTTTGACTAACTGCTGTTAATATCTGTTATACAGCAATAGGCCTGCCTGGTGTTGGTACCTTGTCAACACGGGCCATAGTGCCCAGTGGTGTAACATTATACTGATCTCTGTTACCAGCTGGTAGAGCTTCACATCTGACTATAAACCTGCTCGATTGATTTCAAACCTTGCCTGCATCAGTCGTTTCCGGGGCCTCTCAGAGATCTCCTGTGTTGACCCAAGTGCACGGGGTCTAACACTCTAGATAAAGGGAGTACCGATTGTTACGCACACAGCTGAAAGTTTATCATCACCGACGGAGTAGAGTTCCCTTCAGGAGCGCTCCAGGACGATCTGGACCAGATGACGCTGACACTGACAGTTCAGACCACCGAAGGTACCGAGGTACAGAACACCGAGGTACGACATGTATCACTTTTGTTATTACTCCAATATGCACAGAAGTTCCTCTAAAATGCACTGCGACTCTTCAAGGCACATATCCCAGCACCCTATCTGTATTTGGCTGTGCATATTTGGCAGTTGCCACTGGTCCAAGAAACCTTCCTAATTTTTTTTCTTAAACATCCCTAAAAGTCTCAGAGTAAGGCTGGCATTTCTGAATTTAGGCCAAAATTCTCAAGTGTCTTCTGATTTTGCATGCCCAAAATGAAACAACTAAACATTAATTTTCCATAGTACTTAACATTTTTATAACACATTTTATATTCAAAGACAGTACCAGCAGACATCTGCAAATCTGGACCCAGGTGTCTCACATTTGGCACTCAGAAAATGAGTAACACACAGTAAGTGGCCAACTGTAAATATTCTGATTTAAGTGGATTGTGCAGCAGAAAAACTTTGTGGCAGAGACAAGGATAGACTCTCCAGAGTGTAATTAAATGTCCTTCACCATCAGACTATCTATTCTCTTCTTGTTGTTCCCTGTCTCATCTACTACACACCTTCTAACTTGTGTAAAAAATGATGCCTGGCTAATACAAAGACGTGGTCTACACTAAAGGGAAGGGTCGAATCAAGAGATGCAACTCCAGCTACATTAATTACATAGCTGGAGTCCATGTACTTTGATTTGAGTTTCCCCACTGTCAAGGGAGGCTGACAGGAAGAGTACTGGATGCTGCTGGGGGTACCCTCTGAGTTCCATTTAATGGTACTTAACTAGACCTGCTAAATCAAACTCCAGAAGATTGATCGTGGCAGTGTTGATCTTCTACTGAGTGAAGACATGGGCAAAGGTCTCATTTGCTATACATCCCTCTTTCATTCCCAGAGTACGATGCATCCTGTGCATTCAGAGGCTGGGGTCCAGTAGAAAAAATAATATTTTATCATATAATTAAATGTTATGTTATGTGAATGCACAAGGAGACCAAATTAAAGTTGCATGGGCAACCTTAAGTATGAATCTCCTAACTTTTAGCGTGGTTGACTACCAAACTTAATGCAGTTTATTGTATGTAATTTGATAATATCAAACAAACAAAAGAAAAACTGGTCTTCTGTCATATGGAATTATTTTGACACCTCCCCCCTTCAGTCATCAGCAGGTTTGAAGCTTTGTGTCTAGTATCAAAACTTTGAACCTTTAAGTTCACTGAACGGACCTCTACCACTTGAGCTAACAAACCAACTGGCAGTAGTACTAGGCTTTTATCCAAATGCAGTGGTCCCCACATTTTTATGTGGTGCCCCCCTTACCTGTCATGTAATCTATCTGTGCCCTCCCCTTTCTCCACTCAGAAGTGGGGCCTAAAGCCAAGGCCAGAGCTGTGGTTGGGGATACAGCCAAGAGCGGGTTCAAAGATGGGGCTTGGAGTCAGGCCAAGGCTGGGAACATGGAGTCGCAGCCGGGGCTGAGGCTGTGGCTGGAAGGAGGGTCTGTGGCCCGGGATTGAACCAAGGACTGAGAACAGGCTCAGGAGCTAGGACTGGTAGCAAGGGCCATGGCTGAGGGCCTTGGCTAGCTCTAGGCTGTGGTCGGGAGCTGAAGCCAGGGCCTTGGCTGTGGGCAAGAATATGGCCAGAACTGGAGCAGAGCTGGGGAAAGAACAGGGCTGAGTAGCTCTCCTTCCCTCCACAGTTTGGGGACTTCTGCTCTATGTGGGTCAAACAATACTAGGGGATGAGACACACATTGTTGTCAGAGGGTTTCATAGCTATTTGTTAACAGCAAAGGGAAAGTCTCAGAACTCCTGGATTCAATTTCAGGTTCTGGAGGGGAATGTGATCTGGTACAGGTTGAACCTCTGTAGTCTGGGACTCCCTGGTCCAGCAATATCCGTGGTCCAGCAGGAACACAGATGTTGCTGGACCAGAGAGCCTCTGGATGAGAGAGCCTAGTGAGCCCAGCAGCAGGCAGGGAGCCAGGAGTCTGGTGTTCCTAAGGATGTTAAGTAACAGTTAATTGACTAGTCAACAGGCACTTCCACATTCCTCCTTTTGTAAATGTACAAGAGCCCCCCACTGACTCCAGGCTCATGCAGCATACGAGCTTTGAAATGTACAAGAGTCCCTAGTGGGACAAAGCATGCTGCGCTGCCGCTTTGAAATGCCACGCGGAGCTTGGGTCAGCGGAGAACTCCCCCGCTGACTGCAGGTTCCATGCCGCATTTCCCCAGAACCAAGGGTCAGCTGTAGAGTCCCCAGCTGACCCCAGGCTCAACGCATGGCAGCACTGCACACCTGACCTGGGTATCAGCTGTGCGGCTGCCCCTTTGAAACGCCGAGGTGCTGCCACTTTGAAGTACCCCTTCTTCCCCTCCTTTGCTGCCTTTGCTATCTGATAGAGGCAGGAAGGGGGAGGGAAATGGACTAGTCAACTGGCTATCTGATAAGCATTTGCTTATCTGATAGTCAACTAGTCCTTTATATCCCTAGGTGTTCCAGGGCAGTCACAGAGTAGCATCACAGGAGCAGCAGAGCCCCCAGCAACCCCGGGGAAGCAGAGCCCCAGCAGCCCCAGGGCAGGAGGGGAGACAGACTGGCTGGCAGCAGAGCCAGGTGGGAGCCTGTTGGGGTTTGCTGATGGACCCTGGGAGAGACTGGAGTTCATCAGTAGAGGGATGGGAGTTGACCTCCCCTGGTCCAGCAAAATCCCTCATTTGCGACTGACCAGAGAGGTCCAACCTGTAATTACAGACCTTTCTTCCTCTGTTCTCCTCTCTTCCTATCTGTCCATAACACCTTCTGACTCTTGCTCCCTTCCCTTCTGCTCCTGCCCTCTCCCCTCCACTCATTGACCCCCTGCTCCTCCCCATTCTCTCCTTTTGTTCCTATCCAACCCCACCAACTCCTATCCCATATTGTCTCCTGTGTCCTTCTCCCCCCCCACCCCGCAACTTATAGTTACTGCCACCTCTCCCCCTCTGCTTCTTGCCATTCTATAACTTCTGGAAGCACCTTTCCTCATGTCCACCATTCTTCACTCCATTGCATTCTAAATCAGGTTGGTTCCTGCTCACTGCTTGGGTGACCCGGGGGGGGGGGCACTGAAAGGACAGGAAAAACAATGTTCCTATTCTGAATTCTGGTGTCCAGCCTCACATTGATCCTGTACACTAGTTGCGGGGAAAAGTCCTGCATAGCCCCTGCAGCCTAAGTTGAAGCTTACCAAGTTGCTTTATGGGGATGGTGCATACGCAGTCTGGTCTTCACATTGGAGTTGTGAAAAACATGGTCAGTGGAACATGCTCAGTGCATACAGAATCTTCTCAGAATTAGGATTTTACAGCTAAATCTCTACTGGGTATGTGCAAAATGATTTTTTTCAGAGGTCCATATCTTGGCCAAATTTGAATGGCTTTCCATGGGAAAAGAAGAGGGTACATGCCCAGCAGAGGATCCACCCCTACAGCCAAATTTCAAGTACCTGTTCCAAAGCATGGAGGAACTACATAGCATCTAATTTTTTTTCCAATTCCTTTATTAACATGGGCAAAGCTACATATCTTCCCTAATTTCATTCTCAGAAATGTCTGAAACACTTTTGCTAAAACTTTCACAACAAATTCAGTCTGAAGCAGACACTTGGCATGGGAAATTTCATCCTGAATGGTTAAAGTTTGGCAAAAGTATAAGCAACTAAAAACAGCCTTATATTGGGAGGTGTAAAGTAGCCTTAACTAGAAGCATCACTGTTTGTATCGCATACCATAAATGATAACCATAATAATTATATACTTATGAAAACATGAAGGTCTAACACACACTTTTAAGTACCCTGTTACTTTTAGCATGCTAGCAGTTAGAGAGAGAGCAGGCAGAGAAGTTGTGTCTTAAAAGCTTATGGTTCAGTGGTTAGGCATCAGGAAGAATGACAGGATGTTTAACTCCAGATAAATCTATAAATATTCTACAACAAAAACAAGTTTTTTTTCTCAACATTAAAAAAACAGAATTAGGCACATTAATAATCTCAAATTTTAGCATAGAAAGGCATATAGTGACACTCTTATATTTTTTACTACAAAGCCGTATGACTCCAGTGTCTTTTACAGTATTTAAAAATACTTTGCACTTAGCAAAATCAGGGTTTGGGGTTTTTTACCAAGAAGTTGTTTTTAACAATTCTTTATTATCTATATCACATTCCATCAGTCCTGTCTATCACCGAACTGTATTGTTTGAATTGTATAAATATATCTGTGTGAATGACAAAAAATAATTTCTTGAATCATGTAACACCTGGGCAGAAAAAAAAACCCCTCGGATAGATACCAGTGTTTCAGTTTGACAACGGACAGACTAATCAGATTAGAATGTTAAGGCCTGAATCTGCAAATACTGTAAGTCACAGCATTCAAAATACTATGTAATTCCAGTGAAATAAGTAGGTTAGGTTGCCCCTCTCGAGCTGTGTACGCATAACAAGAGCTCTTTTTAGACACATCTCTTTGGAGAAGCTTAGCAACAGCCCTGGTATCATATACCTATTCTTCTGTACCCTGTAAAGGCCTCTCTGCCCTGTTTGGGTCTTCACTAGGGGTGTGTGGAGGCTGGGTGGCTTGGGGAAGAGACTAAAAGGATATATACTGTTTTTCTTCTCTGGCCACATGGAAATTCCTTGAAGATGATAAAGCCTGTGACTGCATTATCTTTTCTGCACACAAACTCCCCTCTCCCTTCTGTGAACTCCTTCACCCCAATCTGACACTAATGGATATGCAAAAGGAATGTAAATGATATGCCAAGATGACTGCAGCAGGATAAGTATCTAACCTCCTGAGGTAAGAAAAAACTGCCTCTGCATATAAACATCTTGGCTATGTCTACACTATAGCGTTTTCCGCAAAAACATATGCAAATGAGGCAAAGTGTGGAATAACGCCACCCTCATTTGTATAATTAATTAGGCTCTGTTTTTGCGCAAGAGGCTTTTGCAAAAAGGAGCCATCTACACAACTCCTTTTTGCACAAAATCCCCCTCTTGCATAAGAGCCATTCTTCCAGGAAAAAATGCGGAAGAACCCCCTCTTGCACAAGAGCCGTTCTTCCGCATTTTTTCCTGGAAGAATGGCTCTTAGGCAAGAGGGGGATTTTGTGCAAAAAGGAGTTGTGTAGATGGCTCCTTTTTGCGCAAAAGCCTCTTGCGCAAAAACGGAGCCTCATTAATTATGCAAATGAGGCACGGCGATATTCCATGCTTTGCCTCATTTGCATATGTTTTTGCACACGAGAGGAGCAATGTAGACATAGCCCCCATGTCACTACCTGTGCCACCTATAACAAATGGTTGTGTTTCCTGATTCATCATCTTTTACCCTCTCTGCATCTAGGTTACTCCATTTGTACATCCATTGCGTGCCAAACCAGTTCAAGTAACTGGCACTGTTTTACCACTGGCCCATTATTTAATGCTTTGGAGATGCATTTGGAGATGCAAAAAACACAAGAAAAAATTAAATGTGGGGAATTAAATCTGAATTCTCTCCTCTCTGGTTCCAAATATTCTTTCAGCAATAAGACTTAATAGCCACCAACTTCCAAAGTGCAAGTTTGCTACTCTACTTCCCCTCAGTTTCACAGACCATTTAACCTCTTTGTGGTAAAGTAAAACAGAGTGACTTAACATAAATGCAGTAATTGACTGTTGCACTTTCTATCCCTGCCTACTTACAAAGCTCTCCCTTAAAATGCTAGGCCTGAGACACAATCTCCTTGGTTCCTAGCCATGAGAACTACTAATGAAGATTCTTTTTCATATGTGACCCTCTATTACAAAAGAAATGAAGTTGCTTTTAGTTAGTTTTCAAATTAGAGGGTTGCATTATTTGAATAAAATCCCTTTAGACAGTGGCATAATTAATTCTGTGTCCATTTAGCTTTAAAACAGTAACTTCATTTAAATAAAAATTAAACCTGTATATGGGGGTTGCTATATGTGGAGAGCACAATCTGTCTCCAGTTATAATTTCCCTGGCATCACTCAGGTCCTTAAGGGTATGTCTACACTGCACCCTTACCTCGAAACAAGCTGTGCAATTTGCACTACGCAAAGTGTGCAGTTTATTTCAAAGTAATTTTGAAATAAAGCTCTATTCCGAAACATCCCTTAGCCCTCATGGAACGAGGTTTACAGGGACATTGAAATAGCGAGCCTGTTATATTTCGAAATAACAGGCACACTAAAAAGATACTGAATAGCTATTTCAAAATATTTCCGATATCCTGAAATAGCTCCCCAATGTAAACGTAGCCTAACTCAATTAATTTTTGTTTTTTGGAAAATAAAAGGAAAATGTACATGCTTAATTTCAATCATTGCTCTAGCCAGAGTGAGGAATGCAGAAAACTGCACTTTCCCCTTGGGTCCTGAGGAAGGGGGAATAGCCAGTAGTGTTCCTATACAAATTGGGGGGGAGCAGAACACTTACTCTTAAATAAATGGGAAACCTACTCTGAAAACACTGAGGAGGTAAAGACACCTTTTCCTTCCCTCCTGATAAGATAATTTTCTGGAAAAAAGACCTGTTGTTTCATTAGTTTTTATTCAGAAGCTTTGATTAGCTTCAGCGGGAGTTTTGGTTATAACTACACAGGATGAAACCTTGAGCCCACTGAAATCAGTGGCAAAACTTCTGTTGACTTCAGTGGGGACAGAATTTAGCCCCCCTATAAGTTAAACTGGGAGCATTACCTCACAGCACCTTTGATCTGCCATTTTCTTCTGAAGTATACCATCGTGCTTCCAGACAAAATTTTAAAATCTTAACTAAACTTTGAAAATCTTCATGAGGCTAAAAATACAATCTGTTATAATCACTGGGTCGCATCATCCAATGTGTCATAGAGCTCTTGTTCTCTTGTTTTATGCAGTTATAATCATTGCTGATTTTCTCTCATCCATTTCCAGCCTCTGACAGAGGCTAGGGACACCATTCCTACCCATCTCGGTTAATAGCGATAGATGAATTTATTTTCCATGAATTTATCTAGCTCTTTTTGAATCCTGATAAAGTCCTGATCTTCACAACCTCCTCTGGCAAGAAGGTCCACAGGTTGACTGTGCGCTGCATGAAGAAAAACTTCCTTTTATTTGTTTTAAACCTGCTACCTATTAATTTCATTTGGTGACCCCTAGTTCTTATATTATGAGAACAAGTAAATAACTTTCTTACTCACTTTCTCCACACCTGTCATGATTTTATAGACCTCTATCATATCTCCCCTTAGTTTCCTCTTTTCTAAGCTGAAAAGTCCCAGTCTTTTTAATTTTTCTTTATATGGAACCTGTTCCAAACCCCTAATTATTTTTGTTACCCTTTTCTGAACCTTTTCCAATGCCAATATATCTTTTTTGAGATGAGGCAACCACATCTGTACACAGTATTCAAGAAGTGGGCATACCATCAATTTATATAGAGGCAATAAGATATTCTCTGTCTTATTCTCTATCACTTTTTTAATGATTCCTAAAATTCTGTTTGCTTTTTTGACTGCTGCTGCACATTGAGTGGATGTTTTCAGAGAACTATCCACAATGACTCCAAGATCTCTCTCTTGCAAAGTTATAGCTAAATTAGTCCTCATCATCATTTTGTATGTATAGTTGGGATTATTTTTTCCAATGTGCATTACTTTACATTTGTCAACACTAAATTTCATTTGCCATTTTGTTGCCCAATCACTTAGTTTTGTGAGATCCTTTTGAAGCTCTTCACAGTCTGCTTTAGTCTTAACTATCTTGATCAGTTTTCCCCTTTCTCCAGATCATATATAAATAGGTTGAATAGGATTGGTCCCAGTATAGACACCACTACTTACCTCTTTTCATTCTGAAAATTTACCATTTATTCCTACCCTTTCTTTTCTGTCTTTTAACCTGTTATCAGTCCATGAGAGGACCTTCCTTCTTATCCCATGACAACTTACTTTACTTAAGAGACTTTGGTGAGGGACCTTGTCAAAGGCTTTCTGGAAATCTAAGTTCACTATATCCACAGCTCCCCGTTGTCCACGTGTTTGCTGACCCCCTCAAAGAACTCTAGTAGATTAGTAAGGCATGATTTCTCTTTTCAGAAGCCATGTTGACTTTCCCCCAACAAATTATGTTCATCTGTGTCTGACAATTTTATTCTTTATTATAGTTTCAACTAATGTGCCTGGTACTGACATATTTCCTGGTCTGTAATTGCTAGGATCACCTCTAGCGCCCTTTTAAAATATTGATGTCACATTAGCTAACTTCCAGTCATTAGGTACAGAAGCTGATTTAAAGGATAGGTTACAAAACACAGTTAATAGTTACGCAATTTCACATTTGAGTTCTTTCAGAACTCTTGGTGAATGTCATCTGGTCCCGGTGACTTGTTACTGTTACAAGTTTATCAGTTTGTTCCAAAACCTCACAGTCCAAACCCCTGCACCCCAATCCCGTGCCCCAGGTCACAACTGCCTCCTTCACCCAAACTCCCTCACAGACCTCACAGGCCCGCCTGCACCCGAATCCCTACCCCAAGCTCCCTTCTGCACCCAACCTCCATCCCAGACCCCGCATCTCTTCCATTAATATCATGGAAGCATGTGGCCCTTGACCACTTTCCAAAATCTTGGAATGGCCCCCCCATCAAAAATTATTGCCCAACCCTGACCTAGAGGCTACAATCAGTATTGGGGCCCCATTATAAGATGCTGTAGAAATTCATATAAAGACATCATTCTTACCCTGAAAATCTAAGGTAAGAAGAAATAGACAAAGGTTTGAGGAAGAGGGTTTTAATCACACAGTTTTTACAAACATGTAATTGTTTCATCGGTGAATAGAAACAAATGTAGAACTTTTCAGTGGTCATTTCCCTTTTGGAAGAAAAACTGGTGATTCTGCAAATGTTCTTGTGTTACTTATTAACTTACAAAATGTACCGAAGTTCTGCTTATCTTCAAGTGTCAAAAAACTACACACAAGCCATTCGAGTTGCAAGAACGTCAGCTAAGCCTTCATGAGTCAAGCCTTGCTGCCAGGAAGTAGCTCCATTCTCACTCATGCTTGGTCTCTTATCTCTTTGCTTTCAATGCTGTCTGTTCTCTGCTGCCTGTCCCCTGTACTTTACACTTGGAAAATCTCATAGCTATGCTATTGCTAGCCCGCTTTCATAGGGAGCTTGTGTTCCAAAACTTAAGCATGAAACTAGATCAGGCTGTCCTGAACACTAACCCTCATTTTATACATCTGCTCTGCAACATTCAGGAGCCTCACACAAGTTTGACTAGCCCCAGTATCCTGTGGAGCCAGCTTTTCTGTTAGGGCATGATCCAAACCTATTAAAATGAACAAGAGTCTTTTCATTGGATTTCAGACTAGGGAATTGGAAAAGACCATGAGACCCAGCTCCTCAAGGGCATTTAGTCTCCTAACTACCAATTTTAAATACCTTTCAGGTTTTTTATCCTAAATCACTAACTGTATAAGTGCCTAATTCATTAACAATCATCCAGTTGTACCCAGCCTGTTATGCAGCCTCATTTTCATTTCCTTTCTTTTTGGTTTGTGTTAAGTTATGCTGAATGTCTAGCAACTCTAAATGCTTCCAAGTAAAGATTTTGTATGTATTATTATAAATAAAGCAAATACAAACTAATCTCAATTTTTCCTTTAATTTGAAATCTATCAATATATTTTAGAAATGCACATCCATGAGTTTGTTTGTTCAAGGATTTCCCCCAAACTGTATGAGTTGGGCCACCAAATTTGGTATGCAACTTCCTCTACTCCTAACTTAAAGCAGGGTCAGGGTTTGGTTGTGCCAGGAAAATAGGATCTCCCTGGAATGGGACTGTTTTCCTGAACAATGAAAGGGAGGGGGCTGATCGCAGGAGAGCAATATGCAGAGTAATCTCTGCAGGCAGCAAGCGCAGAGGACAGCTATACTGCAGTGACCACAGTGGGGCACCGAACCACCAAGAGACTGGCCAGCTGGGGACCAGGGCTCCAAATGGCTGGCCACCGGACTGGGTTGGTGGCTCCCCCACCTCAAACCCCTTCCCCCCCTTGGCCGCTGCACCAAACTGGGGGAAGAAGAAAGCCCCTGCCAGCTCCCACGGGACCAGGTGGGAGGGAGAAAAACCCTGCTGCCTCTTCCAGACTGGGAGGGTGGAGGGGAAAGGGAGAAAGTCCCTGCGGCCTGCCCAACCCAGAAATGAGGAGGGGTGAGGGAGAAAGCCCCACTGGTCCCACTTGGCCCCTAAGGATAAGCCATCAGGCAGGGTGCTTGGTCCCCGCTGCCCCTGGGGAGAAGCCAATGGCCACCCAATCTCCTGCCCTAAACTCTCTCCCCCTCCACTGATCTCCCCCTTTTCCTAATTCTCTGCCCTAAGCCCCTTCTCACCTCCAAACCTCACTCTTGCATCCCCACATTCCCAGCCCTCTGCCCTGATTACCCCTCTTCAACCTCCCACTCTGATTCCTGCTTCCCCCTATATCCCTGCCCTCCTCCCCTGAGGCCTCTCCCCCCATCTCCAAGGCCCTGTCCTGACTCCTTCACCTCCCACATTGCCAGTCCCCTGCCCTGAATGACCCATACAACACCAGGTCAGTCTTCTAGTGGCTGATAAAATGAGAATTTAAGATAAAAGTCAACTAACAAAAAGTGATAGGATTTGTTAATAGAACTCTATGGGGCAAACAGTAAGAAAAAAATAGAGCAAAAGGAAGTGTTTAGATTTCATTTTGTATAGCAGAAAAGTGAGAATTTGTTGCCACAGATTGAGAATACAGTTGAATACAAATGAAGGAAGCTAATGGCCAAGTTAAGAGTAAGGAAAAATCTTCAGCATACCAGCCCTGTTTCCTCAGCAACAATGATGATGCAATTTCCTAACCATTGCTACAGCATATCTGTAAGTTATTTTTCCTGTAACAGAGAAGCTGTCAGTCAAATGTAGACATTCATGCACTTGCTACAGTGTTGCATTTGCATAAGGCACATAAGTAGAGCTATGTTCATTCTGCATGACCTAATATTTAGTTGCACCTTTACTTCTTTGACATTGATGCTGCTGTAGCAAGTAAACAATAACATGGAATCCCACAAAGATGTTTTAAATATATAAAATTACAATATGAATTTTTAGGAAGATTTCAGTAGTTTTATTTTTTGACAGTCAACAAATCATGCACAGCCAACATTGGGAGATTTTGCTTCAAAATTTACTTTTCTTCACTTAGGGTGAAATTCATCCCCGTGAGAATAAGAATCTTAAGGCATATGTACCATGTATGTCCCACCTAAGCCATTTTG
Organism: Rafetus swinhoei; assembly: GCA_019425775.1. Lineage (NCBI taxonomy): Eukaryota > Metazoa > Chordata > Testudines > Trionychidae > Rafetus > Rafetus swinhoei. The sequence goes on from CM033449.1 coordinate 49,619,790, forward strand.
AGTCCTTACATGGTCCATTCTGCAGGTCTTTTGCACAAAGATGAAATGTGTCTTATTCCTCGTCTGTAAAATACTTACTTCCTCCCTCACATTCTTTGACCTTTTACGAGTATAACATTTTGAGCATGAACTCTCTTGCTATATGTTTGTTCTGCATATAGAACAGAGTGTCTAGACATTACATAAAAGAGAAAGGAGGAATAATTACATGAACTCCATTTCGGTTAACAGTCTAATTCAGGTGTTCTTTATATTTTTTCTCTACAGCTTGAGCAGTAACTCTTGCAAGTTCAGTTGGTTTTTAAGGTTCAATATTTTCTATGAAAGTGACTATGCCATGATGTTATAAAGGTATTGAGATTTTTAGGCCAAGTTTGCACTAACAAGCATATATGTGTACTGATGCAACTGCACCATTGTAAAATCATTCTGTGGCCACTCTATACTGACAGGAGAGAGCTCTCCCATGGACCTAATAAAACCACCTCCATGAGCGGCAGTAGCTATGTTGATAGGAGAAGCTCTCCTGTCAACCTAGCATCGTTTGCACCAGTGTTTTTGATGGTATAACTTATGCTGCCTGTGGGGTTTTTTCCCACACCCCAGGGAAGCCTAAGTTATACTGACAAAAGAGGTAATGTACATATAGCCTTAGTTTAGCAAACTTTATAGAAGGATTAGCTTCAGCACATTCCTTTAATTTAAGTCCAGTAAAAGTATTTGCATAAGTGTTTTATACTGATGGCTACTGAGATACAAACCCCAAACTCAACAGGAAAAGGCTATGAGCTCAGAAATCCCCATCCCACCCATGATGCATACTACACTTGGTGAGAGAGCTTTAAAAGAGAGAAGCTCAGCTATCAGATGGGGTCAGCCTTGGTGGAGTAGACAGATTATTTCTCTCAGAGAGGGACATGGGGAAGAACAAAGCTGTCTTGAGGTGTCCTGTGAACATGGTATGATAGTATACATATCTAGAGCAGGGGTGGCCAACCCATTTAACAAAGAGAGCTGAAACAGTGGCGGAAAAAATGCAGACACACACACCAGAATTGTCAAGCAAAAAAAAAAAGCCCCCAGAGCAGAATTGTCAAGCAAAAACAAATTTAAAAAAAAAATTTTTTTTTTTTAAAAGGAGGCCACCCCTTTAAGACGGCTGCCATCTTGGGCGCCATTTTTAAAACCCCGCAGCTCCAACCCGGTAAGCACAGGGAAGCCGGGGGGCTGGGAGGGAGCCGGGTGGGGGCAGGGGCGCAGGAGCAGCTTCGCGAGTCGCACTTTTGGGGGGCAAGAGCTGCATGTGGCTCTTGAGCCGCGGTTTGGCCACAGCTGGTCTAGAGCCTCCTTGCAGGACAAAAGATATATTAGAGAGACAAGGTGGATGAGGTAACATCTTTTATTGTGCAAACTTTTGTTGGTAAAAGGGACAAGCATTCCAGCTTACATAGAGCTCTTCTTCATCTCTGAAATGCACTCTGGCAAGTTTGAGCATAGTAAATCAGTTCCCAGCAATGTAACTCTCCAAGTGTCCACACTGGCAAGGCCCTTAGTGCACACTAGCTCCACAGTTGCTGTGCTCTAATTAAATCATATTGACAAGAAACATAGAGCTTTCTGCACAGTGGCTATAGTGCTGGGGTGCTAGTGTGGACACAGCAATTGTTTGCTGCATTGTGACTGGCCTCCAGAAATGGCCATAATCCCTGCAGTCACCTCTCCACTCATTGTTTGAATCAGCTGGCTGCCCAATAGGCATGTGCATATCCCCTTTCAAAGTTCTGTTTTGGACAGCCCGCATGCTGTGCTGACCTGCTCTGGGACACAGAGCAAACCATTCAAGTGGAATGCTCCAGCTACCCATACAGACAGTGTCTGTGGGCTTTTAAATGGCCAAAAGCGAACTCTGTCATCCTGCACCTGCTCAGCCTGTCATTAAACTCTTTCCTGCTGTCAAGGCTCCCCATGTATGGCTTCATGAGCCATGGCATTAAAGGGTGAGGCATGGTCTCCTAGGATCACAATGGGCATTTTGACTTCCTCTGCAGTTATCTTCTGGTCCAGGAAAAAGTCCTTGCTTGCAGCTTCCTGAACAGGTCAGTGTTCCAGCTGATGCAAGTGTCATGCACCCTTCCAGACCAGCCTAAATCAATCTCCATTAAATGCCCACAGTGACCCACAACTGCCTGGAGAACCATGGAGAAATACCCTTTCCAATTAATGAACTCAGAGGTTAATTGGGCTGGTTTTAGAATTGGAATATGCTTACTATTTATTGCCCCTCTGTAGTTAGGGAAGCCCCTGTGTGCAAAGCCACCCACAATTTCATTCACGTTGCTCGGTCACAGTTTTTCAGAGTAGAATGTGATTGATGGCCCTGCACACTTCCATTCAACATGAGTCCAACAGACGACTTTCCCACTCCAAACTGATTGGTGATCAATCTGTAGCTGTCTGGAGTAGCCAGCTTCCACAGTGCAATTGTCACATGCTTCCCCAGCAGCAAGTGAGCTCTTATTGTCATGTCCTTGCACCACAGGGTGAGGGTGAGCTCATCACACAGTCCCATGAAAGCAGCTTTCCTCATCTGAAAGTTCTACAGCCAGTGCTCATCATCCCAAGCTTGAATGACCATGTGGATCCGACCATTCAGTGCTTGTTTCCCGAGCCCCAAAATGGCATTCTACTGTGGTCAGCCTCTCCATGAAATCTCATGTTGTAGCTATTATGTTTGGTAAGATCAGTCTCTCTTTGTAGCATAAGGAGTAACTCAACTGCCATTCTTGATGACCTATTAGCATTTTCTTCAACAGTTCAGGATCCATTCCTGCAGACTGAGGAGGTAGAGCATGCAGTATAAAAACCATTGAAAGATGGCACCACATGCAGACGGAAGCACATGGATTGCTGGGATGCAAAGCAATGCACCACAGGGCATTGAGACAGGATCCAAGATGCCTCATCGTCCCTCCACCCCACACCTTCTCACAAGCCTCAACAGCAGAAGACGAAAAAGTGCTCTGTGAGAGGGTGTCCAGAATGTACTGCTTTGAATGCCACTGAAAGTGCTGCAAGTGTGGTCAACAATTCCGTTGGTAGCTGACAATGAACACACAATAGTTTCTCTGCAGCACTCTGAGCAGCACTGTAATTGCCAGAGCTTTACAACTACCAGTGTATACATACCCTATGACATAAATCCAGTGTCTCCATACAGTTCTTAAATTAATAACTGCTAGACACTAAAAATTAAGTTCCCAGGCTCATCTTTTGCAAGTGTTGTACAGGTTTACTTTAAGGATGAGGACTGGCAAGTCAGACGTAGAATGATCCCTTTGTAAAAAAAAGTGTCCATCCACACGAGATAGGACATTTTTATCATTTTCCTGTGTAAGTTCATTCATGAGTGCAGTGATTGGCTGGTTTCACCCACATAGCTCTTATTGGGGCATTTAGTGCACTGAATGAGGTACACTGCATGTTATAACAGGTATGTGTAGAACCAAGGCAGACCCGTATGTAGGAGGGGTGCGAAGTGTGCGAACACACTCCCCCATTGTCCCCCAAGTAAACATGAGGGGGCTCTGTTAGGGCAGTGGGTCCATGACTTGAGCTCGGCCCTCCTCCTCCCCCCCCCTGCAGTGGGAGCCCATGCTGGCACTCCTGCCTTGCCCTCCCTCCCCGACCCCATGAGGTTGGAGTGCCAAGCCTCACTGTGTGATCCAGCTTGCAGAGAAGAAGTGCTCCACTTCCCCTGGCTGGGGGAACAGTAGCACATGGGCACGCTGCCTAGAGGTTTTCCCTGCTGCTCCCATTGACCGGAATCTGGCCAATGGGAGCAGCAGAAGGCAGTGCCAGGTAGTGGTGCAGGGTGTGATGGCAAGTAAGTACCCCCCCATCCCCTCATGCCCAGACCCCACACCTTCAGCCCCTCATGCACTCCCCATACTGAGACCCCATACTCCCAGCCTGCTCCTGCACCTCCCCTTGGCCAGACACCCTACCCCCAGCTTGCTCCTGCACCCCCGGCCAGACACCCTACCCCCAGCCCGCTCCTGCGTCCTCCCTTGCTCCTGCATCCTTCCTGCTGGCCACCGACTGCACCTTCCCTTGCTCTTGCCCCTTCCCCTTGGCAAGACAGCCTACTCCCAGCCTGCTCCTGAACCCTACCTCCCATTCAGACCTTACATACTCACTCTTCCGGCACTCCACTTCCCACCCAGATCCTGCACCCCCATTCCTCTCACTGGAAGCCCTGTCCTGCACAGTGAACCCCAGAAAAGTAAATTTGACTTACGGGAAGCCCTGAACCTCAGTCCTCTCTGTACTTCCCCCTCCCAAGTGGGGTTGGAGTGCCAGATGAGTGAAGTGTCTCAGTTGGGGGCCACATCAGTGAGGGTTGGGGGTTTTTTAGGTGGTTTTTATTTTACCTCTCACTAGTGTGGTCCCCAACTGAATTTTCTGTGGGTCAGTGGCTCCCGACCCAAAAAAGGTTCTCCACCCCTGCCGTAAATAAAGAAAACACAGGAACCTTTTGTGTTGGACATAAATTAATATTTTACTTTATTTAACATGAAGTTTAATAAACTAACAAAGTTAAAGTGCTTAATTTGTTTAATAATTCAAATTACCGTATTTTAGCAAATATACCCCACACCCAAATATACTGATTTTTGCTGTTTGAGTAAAAAAAATCTTGTATACCCCGCACACGAGTATAACCCGCGGGGTATACAAGACTTTTCTGTGCCGGGGGTATATTTGCCAATTTACGGTGCGGGGGGTAAGGGGGGCAGAATTAGCCAGCCACTCACCACCCCGGTTCCTGTGCAGCCGCCAGCCTCTGGACAGGGGAGCGCTCATCCCCCTGGTTCCTCCGCAGCTGCAAGAAGGGGCGGAGGAGCAGGAACCACCAGCCTCCGGGCAGGGGAGTGCTCACTGCCCGGTTCTTGCGCAGCCGCAGGAACCACCAGCCTCCGGGCGGGGGAGCGCTCACCACCCAGAGAGTCGCTGGTGAGTAAAAAAAAACCTATATACCCCGCACCCGAATATATCCCGTGGGGGGGTGCAAGGTGTGTAAAAACGCATATAACCCACAGGTTATATGCGCTAAAATATGGTAATATTTCCTTTCTTACTGGTTAAATGAAACCATTCTCCCTAGCTGCAGCACTAACAAAATGGCTTGGGTGTAATTATGTAATGAATGGTGAGTTTCCATTAGCAACTGGAGGTCCACGGAAAGGTTTGCATTGAGCCAGGTGGGCCACGGGCCAAAAATTTTGAGAACCACTGTGTTAGGGGGATGGATGAGCGCTGTGTTGCGGTGGGGAATGGGCAGGCAGGGCTGAGGAAACGGCATCCCCCACCCACAAGTACCCCGGGCCCAGCCCTGCTGGCTGCATTTACCCAGCGCTGGCCTCGCGGAGCAGGTAGAGCAGCAGCAGGCAGAGGCGGCCAAGGGAGCAGGGGGCCACAGTGGCTGCACCTTCCACCATTATCCCAGAAGTTAATTTCTATAAAACCTTTATTACTGTATATATTTTAGTATGTTATAACAAAATCATTTTACCAATCAGTGTTTCCACTCAATTTTTTCAATAACCTCTCTTATGCACACTCATTGCACAACTATTTTGAACTCCTTTATATTTAAAAAAATTGCGGTCCACATTTACAAGCAAAGCACACACGCCCCCACAGAAATTCCTGTGTACGGCCTGTAAGGGATCTTGAAAAGTATGTTGTAAGAAGTGTTAATCTGTATAACAGTGGAGATATGTCTACAGGTTTTGCATCAGTTGTTCTGCAGGGTCTGGTGACAATTTGATTGGTGTGTGCTGGTGTGTGGGGTGCTTGCTTCTAATGATAAGCTTGGAGGGGTTGGGGGTTTGTTTGAAGTCCAGAAGAAGAAGTCCATGAAAATCTCTTTCAGAATAGGGTCCTCACTGAATATGGGTTGTAGTTTGATATGCAATATGGGTCCTAGCATGGGATAGTAGGTGACAACTAGGGATGTGCAATCAGAGGAGGTTTTATGTCTGTATTGAAGCAGATTCTCTCAGGTACTTAGGCTGGTGAGTCTTGCGCACATGCTCAGGGTCTAACTGATCACCATATTTGGGGTCAGAAAGGAATTTCCCCTTGCATCAGATTGGTGGAGATGCTGCTGTGGGGAGAAGGGGTGCCTTTCTTTGCAGCATGGGGCACATGTCACTTGCAGGTTTAAACAAGTTACAGAGAATCCATCATTTATACTAGAAGTCTTTAAATCATGGTTTGAGGGCTTTGGTAACTCACCAGAGGTTTGTGGTTTATGACGGGGTAGCTCTGTGAGGTTCTGTGGCCTGTGTGGCATGATCAGCCATGGTCCCTTCTGGCCTTAAAGTCTTTGATGCACTCTACTTTTCCGGTGGAGTGACCTTTGGTAAAGGCAGATATATCAACAAAAGTCCACTTTTGTCGACAAAACCCTGTAGTCTAGACACACCCTAACTGTAAAATGTTTGTTCTGAAACTATGTAATTTAGCAAATGTGAGGGAACCCTTCACTTAATGCAAAATGCTGGATTCCTACAGAAAGTATTATATTCCTGATGGACAGGACTATTGAATCCTACAGCTCAATAGAAGGAAGCTTGAATTCATCACAGCTTTAATGCCTGTTAATGAAAATTTATTATTCTTTTGTTGCTTGAACTCTGTTGGGAGAGAATTTCTAAGCAAATGCCAGGAATCCCAGGCTTTTTTGCCTAATTTAGCCCCTAACGCATATTCAGACTTTGCTTACAATAGAAATTCCTATTACCTTTTGAAGCCTGACTGTAATTCATTTGTGTGTGTGTGTTATGCTTATCTGTTTTGACCTTGTCAATAACTATGTATTTTTCTTAGTTAATAAGATCTGATTTACACTACAGAATTAGGTCAACACAAGGCAGCTTAGGTTGACCTAACTATAGAAGTATTTATGCTTAAAATCTCTCTTCCACCAAAGTAACTGCCCTGCTACACCATCTTAGACACATCTTAGACTATTACTGGCTTTCAAAAGCCATCCCACAATGACACCACACTGACAGTACAGCCAATACAATTGCTCCTGGTAAGAAGTACATTGCTGAGAGAAGGAACAAAGTGTAGACATGCAAGAGTGAAGTAATTGGCAGCAGCTGTATTCCAACATAATTTAGGTCAATTTAACTTTGTAGTGTGGTCATGGCCTATATCCTTAGTTAGTTTACTATAGGATTGACTAAGTGTTGTCTTTGTGTGAGATCTAAGATGCAAATGGATAAGTGACTGGTCCTTTGGAACTGTGAGTAACCTGAATATTGTGTGATCTTTGGTATAAAATGACACTCAACCACAGAGTCAAGCTTATTTGGATGACAAGATAGACTAGAACAGCGGTTCTCAAACTTTTTGGGCTCCGGAGCCCTTTACATGCGTAAAAATTTATGCGGAGCCCCAGTAATCCACTGACTGTATGTGTTGTACCTAGCGATGTTTCCAGGTTGTCAACCTCGCGGAGCCCCTGGAGATGTCTCATGGAGCTCTGGGGCTCTGCGGAGCACAGTTTGAGAAACACTGGACTAGAATGTCCCAGGGGACTGTCTGGGATTCCATGGTAAGACTATCACAGTGTTCTGGAAGTTCATACTTGTTACTGGGCTGATGAAATCTAAGAATAGAAAACATAACCAGTCTGAGGTTTTTGCTTTTTGACAGTCTGCACTGAGGTTGGCACACAAGGTCAGGAGCTGCTCCAGCCAGTGTGATTGGTGGCTCCTATTATTTCAGATAACTTTATTCCATAAAAGAGCTTAATTGTGTCTTACATTTATCCTGAATAGAGTATAGCTGTTAAACCCACCACCAGCCTCGGTGAGGCTTTGCTTGACCCCTCCCCCCCCCCCCACACACACACACACACAAACAAACAATACCCATCTGTTTCTGTTGGGGATACCTCTTGTCTCAACTTATATTTAGACTGTAAACTCTTACTCTCTTGAGGGAGAAGAGGAGCTATATCTCTGGAAAGGGTCTGGTGAAGAATTATAGGGAGTAGGTCAGAATTGAGGACTAGCTGAGACTTATCCATATGATTTCCAGGTGTCTTTAGTCCCCAAAACATATATTGGGGTGGGCAATAAGTGTTGATGAGGGCCATTCCAAGAATTTGGTAAGTGGTCAAGTGATATTAATGGAGGAGGTGCAGGGGCTGGGATGAAGGTTAGGTGAAGGAGAGGGTTGTGACCTGGGAATGGAGTGGAGAAGGAGGTGCAGGGTCTGGGCGGGGGTTGTGACCTGGAGGAGCAGTGTAGAAGAGAGTGCAGGATCTGGGAGAGGGATTTCATACGTGACATAGCTGCTTGATTTTCTCATTGCTCACACTGAACAGGGAGCTCTATCAGTAGGATAACACTGATATCTTGGCAATGTAGGTAGAGCTGTTGCTGATATCGCAAAGTGGTTCTCAAATTGTGAGCTGAAGGAAGATTTCCTGGTGGTTCAGTCAGAGCTGGCTAGTCACATGATGCTGGCTCTTGCTTGTCTTCAGCTACTAAATTGCAATAAAAGAAGTAAATCTTTTTCTAATACTATTTACTGTGTGGAAACAATTACAGTAGTCACCATAGGGATGTTACGGAAATGTGGATTGGAAATGTGGATTTTCAAGATAAAAACTCCAGATTTAGATGTGCTTTATAGCATGAAAAAAATTGAGAATTCCTGATATAAAATGTCATGACTTTTGAAAGGTCTCATCAACTATTTGGGAGAGGAACAACCAAAATATACTCGATAAAAAGTGATTGTTAAAAATAGCATCTTCATATTGCACTTAAATATGAGATCCTGAAGATTCACTTATTTCTTTATTGTTTACATCATTGCAGTGTCTGGTATTCACTCAAATGTAAACTCATACTCCTCTAAATACCTCTACAAATGAGTTGTTTCTCCTCACATATCCTGTTAGCAGTTCCATAATTCTGATTTCTTACTTCCTTTGCTAAATAATGCTGGAAAAAACCCTACTTTGGGTGAAAGTAACTGTGCCCAGTTGCATAAAAATGTGCTAAATAACACAAAAATCTAAATTATATGTAATGGAATAGATTGGGATTGTGGAATAAAGCCACATTCTTGCACTGAGGAATTCATGGACTCGACCCAACAAGAGCTCCAGGAAGCACTATGCCTGCTTTGGGGGGTCACTGTTTCTATCCATGTGGAGCATGCAACATACATTTGCATTTCAACCTATCTAAAAGATCTGTGCCAGTCGGTGTCATGGCCTCTCTCCAGCTCTTGCAGGCAGTGGTGGAAATTAGAGTTGCAAACTTTCAAAAAGTTCCTAATATTTCCAATCCTTATGATTTGGAATAGAGGAAAGGATCTATTGGTCTATCAGTTCCTATGGCTACTGATCCTACAGGAGAAATCAAGAGTGATCAGTAGAAACCTATAGAGATTAGGATTGTAATGCAATCTTCAATGTGAGCCTGGGATCAGCTAAAGTCCCCAGCTGATCCCGGGCTCCGCGTCACACTGCCCCTTGGAAACGCCACCGCGGTGCCTCAGAGGGGCAGCACATTAGGAGCCCGGGATCAGCTGGAGTGCCCAGCTGACCGTGGGTTCCGCTGCCACGGGAGCCCAGGATCATCTGGTAGTCCGCAACTGACCCTGGGCTCCACGTCTGCCTCTTTAAAATGCTGCCTCAGGCATTTCAAAGGGGCAGTTGCAATGGACCTCAGGGTCAGCTGGGGACTGCCCAGCTGATCCTGGGCTCTGTGGATTGTGTATATATTTGGGGATATTTTCATCATAAAAGCATCTTAGTTTCTCTAGTTTGTTTCCTCATCAAAACACCTCTGCTATATTATATTTTCAAGACATCTGAAGAGGATACATAGCAGTCAGTGAATCCAGCTGCAATTTATAAAACATAATGTAGTAATTATCTAGATCACTGTTTCTCAGTGCAGCCACCATAGCCGCATGCAATCACCAAGGGCTTTTCTTGTGGCCACATCACCCTGAGTAATAACTTGGAGGTAGGAAGCAGCAGAGCAGATACATTCTTATGCATCCGACTCTCCCTACTCATTGTACTGGGAGCCTAGGTTTGAGGGTCTTTGCACTGTTCCATGATTACAAGGTGCCTAAAAGTTAAGCATTGCAAAATTCAGCAGTATAATGTTTTAAATCCCATTGTGAACCCATACAGAAAGCAATGAAGGTGAATTCTCATTCCATCCCCTCTTCCAAGTGTTCCCTCACCAGCTGCAAGTGCAGAGGGTGCATTGATTTATTTGTGCCTTCTCCCACCCAGAGCAGGGGTGGCTGACAGCACTGTCATGGCTCTTCTGTGAGAACAGGCTTCTTAAGAAACCCTGGGGTCCGCTCAAAGCACTAGCAGGCTGCCTGTCCTTCATGCTCAAGTGAACCTGTAGGCATTTGCAAGCCAGGGGTGCTCCTCAAGGGAGCAGCTGCCCACACTACTTAACCAGCATCCCCATCTGTGAACATGCTCAGGTTTTAAAATGGGGGACAATGGTCATTTTCTCCAACCTCCATTTCTAGTGCATGTGTGATGAGCAAATCTGCAGAAAATTTTCTATCATTTTCAATTCCAATTGGCCACTTTTGCAACGTGAAAATTGACTGTAAAGGTTCTTTCCAAAACTGACACAGTGTTCAACCCATAAGAGCTTAGTGGAGTTTGGGGGATTTTAATCAGTCACTAATTTACTTGTGTGTCGTTAGTACAATCCTGTAAGGTAGTCATGCGATCTTCCAACACCCACACAATAATTTCACAGTATCTGAGCAATACAGCCAAGAATGGAAGCCATCTTTAACCATAACAGAACATCCTTCCTTTCTAACTAGTTCTTAAATTTCTCATCACAGTGTATTAAGCTAAACCTTTCTTTCCATTATTGAGCTTTTTTGTGTCCTTTTTCACTTTAAATAAAGCTCTTTGTTCTCCCAATTCTCTAAAAGCAGGATATCTTCAAGAAATTAAACTTTTTAAAACAAAGATTCTATCTGCTTACTAAGAACGCAAAAATTACCTGGGTACTATTCCTAAGTCTAAGGTTTTGCCCAAGCATATGTGGCTCTAATTTTCCCTCCCCAAAGTTTCATGCAGTGTACTGTATGTGGTTTCCCTTTTAAAAAACTGTCTGCTTAAGCTAATCTGCAAAACGTTCCCTTTTTCCTGATGATGCAGATTTGTTTAACTGATAAAGCACTAGTGATATGATTAGTTCATGAGTTAAGTGAGAAGGCTCTCTGGTAGCAGCAGCAGCTTTGGTAAAGATAATATTTGAAGTGTGCTCCTCAGCAACAATCTCAATATTTTACTTATTTCTGAACAGGTGTGTGACACTCACCCCTATCCACCACAAAAACACACTTAAGCTCTGCACATCATCTCAATTTCAACAGCTTTTTACAATGCCTGTATCTTCATTACTACTTTTACATTGTTAGAGGACAGTAGAATCCAGATTCACCATGAATATGTTGTACCACCTTCCTGATAAGTTTATTGTGACTAAGTTGCTTAAGGATAGATATAAAGACACAATTAGCAGGTTAAGAACAGATTAAATAACACATTAAAACGCTGTTTTATTTAATACATTATAGTTATTAGACAGCTTTCATTATTTGAATAGCATTGCGACACATTATTATAGGTAAGACATGTCAAACCAAGAATAAACTCTGTTTTCTGCATAACTTATGATGTGAAGGATCAGCTATATTCCAATTGATGACTGCATACAGTACAATTCATTAGAATACACACTAGCATTACAAGAATAAATTTTTCCATGGTTGGCTGCCTTTTGTTGTTATAAATATACATATAAAATTTTCCACTTCTGTATCTAACTTTTTGTTTACGTATAGTCATGAACAACCCATTTCTCTTGTGCACATTAACTGAGTTCATTTTAAGGGACTGACCCAGTCATTCAACTGAAGTCAAGTTGTAGGCTCCTCATTCATTTTTTACTTGGTAATTCCTCAGGAAAACACCCACTGAGGCTACGTCTAGACTGCAGGCTTCTTGCGCAAGAAGCTTTTTGCAGAAGAAATCTTCCACACTGCAAAAGCACATCGGAAAAGTGATGCGCTTTTGTGCAAGAGAGCATCCAGACTGCAAGACGCTCTCTCGCAAGAAAGCTCGGATTGCCATTAACAGAATGGCCACAGGGCACCTGTGCTTCTTTCGATAGGCTGTTTTTGTGCAAAAAAAACCCCTGTTTCCCATCCTTACACACCTTTTTGCACAAGAGCTTGTAGAAAGAGGAACAACTATTGCACAAAAATCCCTCTCTTCTTCTGATTTACTGTAAATTTTCTTGCGCAAAAATGAGCTTGCAGTGTGGATGCTCTGCGAGTTTTTGTGCAAAAACAGATGTTTTTGCGCAAAAACTCTGCAGTCTAGACGTAGCCTGAGTCAGGATTTCAGACCTCAGCCTTATAGGCTATATGGGGAGTTGTGTATGTGCATCCAGAAGCAGAAGATGGCTTAGAGTTATTTAATGCATCACATTTGATGCAAACTGATACCACTGTAACTGAACGAAGATATTACGATATCCTCTTGATAATTGCCCAGTCTTACTCATCAATCTTAACTGTAAAAGCAGCGAGGAGTCCTGCGGCACCTTATAGACTAACCGAAGTGTTGGAGCATAAGCTTTTGTGGGCAAAGACCCACTTAGTCAGATGCATGTAGTGGAAATTTCCAGGTATAAATATGCAGGCCAGAATCAGGCTAGAGATGATGAGGTGGATCCAGTCAGGGAGGATGAGGCCCACTTCTAGTAGCTGATCTGGAGGTGTGAATAGCAAGAGAGGAGAAGCTGCTTTTGTAGTTAGCTAGCCATTCACAGTCTTTGTTTAATCCTGAGTTGATTGTGTCAAACTTGAAGATGAACTGTAGCTCAGCAGTTTCTCTTTGAAGTCTGTAGACTCCTCACCGCTTTTGCAGATTCAGACTAACACGGCTACCTCTCTGATAATCTTAACTGTGAACATCAACCTTAATCCTTAGCTTAGCCATATCCATATCTCTCCTTCATCAACAAAATTGAACCTTTGTATTTCAACCACATAACTGATTGAGAAGTAACCCTTCAACTATTCTATTAAAATACAGTAAGATATAAGAACTAGAAGCACTGTGACTATTTTAATATTGAATCATCAGATGTGACTACATGATCTAGTTTACAGATATACCATCAACTAACTTACTGTAGACAAAGATTTATAACCTCTGCTAGAAACCTAAAAACAGACTCTCTTCCACTTCATTTATTCAGCAACACAAAGGACCTCTAATATCAGTGTTTCAGAGCTGCCTTCATATATTAATAATATCTATTTAATATAGAGTAGAGATATTGTTAAATGGAAATTACTAAAAAATGCATCCTGCCTTTCCAAACTTAGAATCCACAGAGAATGCAGACTGAGTCAAATCAATGGAAGCCCAATTAGCATCCAAAAGAATTTCAGACAAAAAAGACAGATTCCTCATGGTGAGCAGTAAAAGGCATTAATTTCTGGCTCAAAATAACGGTGAAATTAACTAAGTGAGACAAGGCACCCGATAGGGGTTTGTCTAACCTACTGTTAAAAATCTCCAGTAGTGAAGATTCCACAACTTCACAAGGCAACTTATTCCATTGCTTAACCATCCTAGTAGTTAGGAAGTGTTTCCTAAAGTCCAACCTAAACCCCTCATGCTTCTATTTAAACTCATTTCTTCTTGTGCTATCATCAGAGGTTAATGAGAATATTTTCTCCCTCTTCCTTGTAACAACCTTTTAGCTACATGAAAGCTGTTATCACATCCCCTCTCAGTCTTCTCTTCTCCAGACTAAACAAACCCAATTCTTTCAATCTTCTCCCATAGGTCATGTTTTCTAGACCTTTATTCATTTTTGTTGCGCTTCTCTGGACTTTTTCCAATTTGTCCACATCTTTCCTGAAATGTTGATCCCAGAATTGGACCAACATAATCAGCACAGAGTAGAATGGAAGAATTACTTCTCATGTCTTGCTTACAACACACCTGCTAATGCATTCCAGAATTAATGTTGGTTATTTTTGCAACGTTACACTGTTGACTCATATTTTGCTTGTGGTCTACTATGACCTCTAGATCCCTTTCTGCGGAACAAAAGGAATTCTCCACTGGCTATCTCCAGCCATTTAAGACTAGTTTCTGCCACTTAAACTGCACAAAGTGATCTAAGCAGAACAGAGAATCCAGTCATTGATTTTGAAAATGCTTTTGTCCATATCAGGTGCAGGCTGTCCAATAAAAATGATTCTAGAGATCACTTGAGAGTGAGAATCAGAGGATTTGTCTAAACTACAAAAATGACTTTTTGCTGACCATAGCTAAACTGGTGCTGACAGTGGTCCAGCTGCCAGTGTAGCAAAGAACAAGCTTGTTGTTTCTGCTTCATTTAAGTAACTGTGCTTAAATGAGTATACTAATATAAAGGAGAGCACAATTTAGTTAATCTGTGTTATTCACATCAAATGCTGTTTCACCCAATATTCACATTAGATAACTTCAAAAGGAAGGTAAGTCTGTGATAAGAGGGGAAAAGTCTACATGGGGTTGTACAACTGACAAGCAATTTTAATCACCATCTTTCCCAACTTCTGCAAAACGCTTGACTTCACCATCTCAATGTTCTTTTAATTTCGTCTTTTGTATAGTTAACAAAAGTTAACTCCGGTCATCTGAAGAAGTGGGTTGTGCCCACGAAAGCTCATGATACCATCTACATGTTTTGTTAGTCTATAAAGTGCTACCAGACCATGTGTTGTTTTTTTCTTTTGTATATAATACTGTATGAGCAAACACACTGATGCTGCTGTAATGTAGCCTGCCTGTGTACTCTGTGTATGCAACTGGTGCCTCTCTCCTTGGTGCAACTCTTCATTGCAGAGTTAGTCCAGGTGATCAGCACCTAGCCTAGCCTGTGTGTGAATAGCATAGTGCAAAATCATACCCATGTTACAGTGTCCTCACTGGTGCAGCTCTCCCAAATGTGAGTTGCTAGGACATCTGAGTGCATAACCCCATTGGTTTTTGTGCAGACCCTTATGGTTCTTTCCCAATGAACTGTGAAAGAACTTGTCAGTCCTTCTGACACAAAATGAAAATTGTAGGAAGACACAAAGTAAAAAAAGGGTAGAATACCAAAAAAGTAGAAGCCAGTCTCTACCCTTTATCTTGCACAGTGTCTGCTATCCTAGGTTGAAAACACCACCTAACACAGGTGAGAGGTTTGTGTGTGTGCCTAGGGAGAGGGTTAGGGGCAGCACTTGTGTGAGGACCTGTACTAACTCTGTAGGGAAAGACATCTGTGAGTCTGTGAGGCCCAAAAAGGGGTGTAGCACTAGTGTCCTGTAGGAAATGGGGTACCATTAAAGTTCCTACTGTAGCTTAAGCCTCTCTCACACAGTACTCAGGAGGCTGAGATTACCATCCTGGTTTAAATACTTCTCAGAGAGAATATTAAAATAATTTTAGAGATTAATAGTTGACAGAGACTTTGATTAGATCCTTGTTTACATTTACTTTGTAATTGATTTACCATTTACACCTCCATAACTCTGTGCTATCAGTCAGAGAAACAACAGGTGATGTTACCTACAGCCATCACACCTCCCAGAACAGACAAGCTTCAATATATTGCAGGAAGAAAACCATTAATACAAAAAAGCAAGCATTTCTCTCAATAAAGAACAAAGGTGATGAATATAAAACCTTATCTCCTACCTCTGCTCGACCTTCATAGTATGTCAACATTGAGTTTGTAAGCACAAACAGCCTCTCTTTGTAATTTAACGGAGACGTCCTTTTCTTTTGTTGTGATCTTTTAATCAGAATCTCTTCTAAGATAGTGTTCATATTCATTTCAGCCACTTGATAGCTCCGTTTCCAGCCATTGAATATCAAATACTGAAAGGAGGAGTGGGAAAAGAGAGCGGTTTACTATACGATCATAAACGTCTGGATAAAAAACAGGCCAATAGATTAAGATAGACTGTATTGTTGCAATGAAAAGGGAGGGATCTTTTACGTGCAGCTACCTGAGAACTTGGAAAAATATAACTAGACCCAATATCCTGGAAATTAAGAAAGTTAACTATTAGACAGGAATATTCAAATGAGGGCTAAACTGGCACATTTCCAGAAGCCCGAGAACTACACCTGCCTGATTAAAAAAAATGGCATACTTTGCAGGACCCTGCATCTTGTGTATGGACAATTTATGGATCAAAATAGAATATTGTGTACTTAGATCTACAGTTTCCATGAGCTACAACTCCATATTTACTGTGAACTTAGGCATAAGTTTTCCTGAAAATGTATGCACTGTACATCTGAGACTGTTAATTAGCCAAGACTGGTGTAAGAGATCATATGCACAGGATTGGTGTGGGTTAGAGGCCTTATGATATTTGTTATCTCTAAATAACATACACCATAAACCTAGATAGATACTTCAGATAAACAGACATTTAAAACTGTTGCAAAATAAGAAGTATATATGGATAACAGTTATGTCCTACGAAGGCTGATCATAGCTTCAACAATTAGAAGAAAATCTTTCATGACTCATAACTTTATTTTTATAGCTCTCTCATGGATCATACCTCTTTAAATAAAAGTCATAAGTTTAACAGGAAACTATTGTTCAAAGTCAGGTAAGAAGCAGGAATTCAAGATAGGAATACAAAACAAAAGTGGCACAATCAGTACCAATTCATTCTGACGTTTGTTTTAGATACAATGGGCCACATCTTCAAAATGGCCTCCATTTGAGCCCATGCAACTTTGCATTTAACATGTATGCATAAAATTAAATATGCATCAATAGCGATCATGTTTTGAAAATTGACCCTATACATTATATTGGACAAAATTTTCAGAACTTATTAGTGATTTAGGGTGCGTAAGTTTGGGGAGTCCAACTTCAGAAAGTGCCAAGTATCTGTTTCTCAGAATCAAGCCATTTTAAACTCTCTCACATTGGGCACCTAACTATTAGGTACTCAGAATTGTTAGTCACCTTTGAAAATCTTGGTCTGGGAACTCACAGGGTTTTTTATGTAGATATCAGACCTGTTCAAGAGTCTCACCTCTGTAATTGATACCAGCCAAATGGAATTGTGGGTGTTTAATATCTCTGAAAGTCTCAATGTCTCAAGTTGAAGACCCCAAAACTAAAGCCCTAAATATTAGTGGACATGTTTGAAAATTTGGGCCAAAATGTCCTGTGAAAACTAAGATTAAAAATGAGCTCTCACATGAGGCACTGATGTCGAGAAATGTCCAAGTTTATTAAAAAGCAAGCTCGAGGCAAATACTGAAAGTTCCCCAAATCAGCAAGTGAGTATTCTTCCTTCTATCTACAACAGGTGTTGTCAGCTTTCTAAAGATTCTAATTTGTGCTCTTATTTATCATGTGCATGGAGGCAAAGACCTTCCCATTAATGAAAAAGAGAATTCAGCGTCCAAGTCCATTAACACATCATTGCACAACCCAATGTTTCAAAATTCATTCAGGAAATGCATGCATGTTTGGCCTTATAAATTATTGGTAGACTATTCAGATCTAATATGGATAAAATGACCATCTCATAATATAGTGCTAAAACTATTTAAATGCTGTGAGCCCTCAATACTGCATTATAATAATGAATTTTAAATAAAATGTGGGCATCTATGTCACTGCCCAGTCTACCTTCTTTTCCTTTAGTCTCTGTCTTGAACCAAATAGTTTATACATTTTAAAATGTGTTTAATGTTGTATCATTTATGGTGACAGCAAGTGAAATTATAACCTTTACCTCTTCTTCTCCTAGTCTGGTCCTGTCACTAAATGCCTCTTTTTGTTTGTGCTACCTGCTCTCTTACCCCTGCCATATAGCTACCTGCTTACCTGCACAGATATATAGATTCTCTCAGTGCACATATCCCATCTTATCAAAATACTGTATATTTGTACATATATTATAAATTTAGTCTACGATTTATATGTAAATTTAAAAACTGTGAAAATGGGTTAGAATTTATGTATATAAGATTATAAAAATTGAAGTGGTACTTTTATATTCTTATAAATACGTTAATATGAACTTTCTCCCTCTCACACACATGCATGCACAGGCAGACATATACATATTTCATTTTGCTGGTCATCTGATCACACATCTTTCCTGTGGTGAAGAAAGATTGTTGTAACTCATACTCGTCTTGTCTGCTCACATCACTTACTCAGGCACCAAATTTGGGGATCAGTTTGACACTTCTTGTTTAAAAAAGAAAAGATCAGGCATAGAGTTGATAGGGAAAGGACAGGTAAGAAAATATTTGTTTTAATTACTTAAAAATTACCAGTTCTGACTGCAGTCCATCTTAAAACATTCCTGTCTATCATTTCTTCCTTGCTTAGCCAATTGCAATCTCTCTTTCTCACATATACACATATGCCCCAATCGTGCTCTCTCTTACACCAATTCCTGTTCCAGGTGACAGCAGGTGCAAGTGATACCAATAAATATTTGCCTCAGTTTATAATCCCCTCATTCTAGTCTTTGTTTTAAGCAACTAAAACACACAGAGGAATGTAAGACAAAAGCAAAATCAACTGTGATTTAAAAACTGGTGCTTCTACAAAGTCTCATTTCATTACCAGCCATCACCAACTCAAGACAATTCAGTACTAAGCCACACAAAAACAAATAAAAAACCTTTTGACAAAAATAAGATTAAAGATGATGTATTTAAAAAAAAACAACCTATCACTATCAACATTGAGGAGATACAATACTCGGTTGCTACTGGTGGTTATTTAGACTGAAACACTGTTAAATTCACACCTCTATAATTAGGAACCAACTCCCCATAATTCTAACAACATATTACTATTTGAGGAGTTTACCAGGATTGGGTGTAGAATCTCTAGCGGAGTACATACCTGTACATTTTTCAAGCAGTGCGGCTTCTTATCTACAACTTCTATTACTAAAAGGAAGTTAAAAAACCCTCACATGTTGTTTTGCAACTTTTCTTTTTCAAAATTGTCCCAGTTCTTAGAAGAGAATCCAACATTGTCAAACTTACCTGTAAGTAACCAAAATGTCAATACTAGTGCTTCACTGCAGGTTTTTAATTTTTCCTTCTGTAACTTCCTACAAGCATTCTACTTACTACTAAAATCATTCTTTAGAAACTGAAACTGCCCTCTATTGACACATCACTCATCTTGTTCCAGTCACTTGTGAGAGTTTCGGGGTGCCACCCTTCCAGGTTTTCACAATACCTGTTGTCAAGGATCTGTCCCTGTTCTTGCAGGCCTTTCTCAGATGGTAGCAATTATAGTCTAATTTGCAGAGTTGGTGAGTACTCACTACTACCACAGAACAAAAGGAAAAACTATGTAGCACTTTAAAGACTAACAAGATGGTTTAATAGGTGATAAGCTTTCGTGGGCCAGACAGTGCTCAGCACCTCTGAAAAACATCAAGCTGTTAATACCTTCCAACTTTATTTTAA
Organism: Rafetus swinhoei; assembly: GCA_019425775.1. Lineage (NCBI taxonomy): Eukaryota > Metazoa > Chordata > Testudines > Trionychidae > Rafetus > Rafetus swinhoei. Next base: position 49,639,420 of record CM033449.1, read on the forward strand.
GTGTCAGAATTCTGTGTCAATACACAATGAGGTAACTTTACATGAGGCACTTGCAGATATGCAAGTGTATAAGCATCAAAACATGCTTATTTGATTCCTCGGAACAAATACCAGTAGGTGGAAACCTCTCTCCTAAATCTGTCAGTATAAGAATATTTGACAATTATACAGCACTTGTCATCTGTAGAGATAAAAGCTCTTTATAAAGATCTATATCAGCATTCCCCTTCTCCAGAGGAGGAAGAGGCATGGAGCGGTTGAGTAATCTGACTAGCATCACATTATGAGTCAGAAGCAGAACTTGTCCTGGAACCCAGATCTCCTACTCCCATTTCCAACCATTGAACTGGAGTCTGTTATTGGAATAATTGTTTATGGTAAACTTGATGATGAACTCTTAAAACATCCATACCAGCTAAAGAAATGTTTCCTAGCTTTAATGTTAAGGGATGATTAGCACTTCAAAGTGGATGTTCCAGTAAATAGCAAGGGAATCAGGCAGCCAATCTGGCCTGCACTTTTCTACATCTAAATAATGTCCTACTGAAGTGGTATTCATTTATTTTTCTCATGACCCAGTTGAAGAAAACTGTTGATGCCCACGACCCAACATAATTTGACTAGCATGTCTGGATGGGTCATAAAGAAGTCTGGCAGAGTGGGCCAGAAAAACAGTGGAGGTCTGAAAGTAAACTTTTCACCAACAATCTCAAATGTTATCAGAAAAATGTTTGACCCAAATCTGCATGTCACCACCCAGAAGAGCAAAACAAAAAATAAATCCCAACTCAAAATTCTGTATTTTCCAAGTTAGTCTACACTTTAGGTATGGCAACATTTATCTGGTAATTCATGTTCTGTGGTGCAAAGCCCCCTATGCTTAACTGATGGATTCCCATCCAGAAAATCTGTGTTTTTTAAATATATCTTCTTCCATCCTGTACAACTGCTCTTCTTTAGCCTTTGCTTTGCCACAGAGTCAGACAAATGAATTGCTTGAAAGTCCCTTCGGTACGAACTAACAGCAGATCCAGTGCTGTGAAGATTATAAACACATTATGTAATTTTAATTAAAATGATATAAATGCCCCTGCTTCAATTTAAAGGCTTTTGAAACACAGAGTTCTGATGGGTACACTTTCATAGCATGTACAGATAGAATCATAGAATTATAGAATACTAGAATTGGAAGAGCTCTCGAGAGATCATCAAGTCCAGTCCCCTGCCGTCATGGCAGGACCAAGCACCATCTTCATCCCTGACAGGTGTCTGTCTAATCTGCTCTTAAATATTTCCAGTGATGGAGATTCCAAAACCTCCTTAAGCAATGTATTCCAGTGTTTAACCACCCTGATAATCAGGAAGTTTTTCCTAATGTCCAACCTAAACCTCCCTTGGTGCAATTTAAGCCCATTGCTTCTTGTCCTATCATCAGAGGTCAAGGAGAACAATTTTTCTCCCTCCTCCTTTTAACACCCTTTTAGGTACTTGAAAACTGCTATAACGTCCCCTATTGGTCTTCTCTTTTCCAAACCAAGCAAACCCAATTGTTTCAGTCTTCCCTCATAGGTCATATCTTCTAGACCTTTAATAATTTTTGTTGCTCTTCTCTGGATCCTCTCCAATTTCTCCGCATCTTTCTTGATATATGGTGCTCAGAACTGGACACAGTACTCCAATTGAGACCTAATCAGCACAGAATAGAGTGCAAGAATCATTTCTCTTTTCTTGCTCACAACACTCCTGTTAATGCATCCCAGAATCATGTTTGCTGCTTTTTTTTTTTTTTGCAAGTATCATACGGTTGACTCGTATTTATCTTGTGGTCTACTATGACCTCTAAATCCCTTTCTGCAGTACTCCTTCCTAGACAGTGAATTCCCATTCTGTAAGTGTGAAACTGAATGTTCCTTCCTGAGTGGAGTACTTTGTATTTGTCCTTATTAAACTTCATCCTATTTACCTCAGACTATTACTCCAGTTTGTCCAGATCATTTAAAACGTTGACCCTATCCTCCAAAGCAGTTGCAACCCCTCCCAACTTGGTATCATCTGCAGGCTTAATAAGCATACTCTTCATGCCAATATGTAATTATTGATGAAGATATTGAACAGAACCGTTCCCAAAACTGATCCCTATGGAACCCCACCTATTACACCCTTCCAGCAGGATTGTGAACCATTAATAACTACTCTTGAGAACAGTTATCCAACCAGTTATGCACCACCTTAAAGTAACCCCATCTAGGTTGTATTTCCCTAGCTTATTGAAAAGAATGTCATTCAAGATGATATGAAATGCTTTACTCAAGTCTAGGTTTACCACGTATACTGCATCCCCCTTATTTACAAGATAGTATATCACAATTCTGATCCCAAATCTGCAACCCTCATTTACACTGAATAGTAGTTACTCTTATGAGTAGCCAGTGTGCGATTAGTCCTGTGAGTAACTACCAGCCATCATCAGTAAGAATTTCAGAACAGGGCCCTATGTTAGTTAAGCGATGAAAAGTGGTATGTAAATTTTCTACTTCTGTGCTCACTTTATGTTGGTATATTGGATGAAACTTTTAAAATAAAAAAAACTTTTAAAAGGTAAATGTCACAGAAATATAAATATAGCAAACTGACTGTTACCAAAGTCTGTCATATGATTTTGAAAGTGGAAATAGGAAAAAAAATGCATAATAGGGATATTTTAAGTGTATTTTATGCTGCCAAAAAGGAGAAGTCAGAACATATTGGTTTGCTTTTGATGAAAGCAGAGACTCTCCAACTCCCCCTCCTTTCTTACATGTGCTAGGTTTTATTTTAAACAGCAAAAATGTGACTTGGTCAAATTTTCATACAGACTTCAAAACTGTAAGCAAAGTTGTGCATAACCTTCAATCTCTGTGAAAATAGGCCTGTGCGTGTAAATTGGATATCTAGCTACAATTGCCTGAACACAGGTAATGAATTATTTGTAAGGGTAAATAACTGGATAAACAAAATGTAAAGGTAAGAGAGAAAAAATAGTAGCATAGAGGCAAAGGGGCATCTGGGTGAAAAATTTGCTTCTTGCAGATTCTCTGAGATGAGTAGGATTTCAGAATGAAAGTAACATTCAGTTCTTTGTGAGGGCAAAACATAAGCACACAATCTCAGTTGGGGGGCACTAAGTTTTTCACAGCTTACCATATTTTTGTTTGTTAAGCTTGTGGTTAGCTAGATACAGACTTGAGGAGATAAAGACAAGTTGTTGAACTCCATTGGACTACTGGACACAGAAGGCCTGGTTCTATTCTCATTTAATTCAATGTAAATCATAAGTAACTCCATTCAAGACTATAGTCACAATGGAGTAAAAATAGCTCACTATCAGATCCAGACCCAAAGAAATTTGTCAATGATCAGACTGGATAAATGGTCAATATAATTCTGAAAATTAGAGATAGTCCCTCTTAAAGAGAGGGATGTTAAAACTCATCCATGCCACCCATCAAACTGGACTAGTGATTCATCATGTCCAATATCTTGCCTCTAACAGTGGCCTATCTTACATGCTTCCATAAAAGGTTACAATATGTCCACAATTCACTGGGCAAATTGGGTGAAGCAACATGGAGATTCCTTCTTCAGATCAGAAATGAAGGTTTCACACTTGGTAGCATGAAACTTGAGTCCTCTTATCTTAACATGTTTAATTACAGATGGTCATAAATGTATCCCAATCCTTTGTTAACAAAGCCACAGCGCTTGACTTTGGGTGGAACCAGACTGCTGGCACTAAACATTAAAAAGGCCGTAGAGCAGTTTTTAAACTGAGAGATGGGGGAAAGCCGATTGGTGCGGAGATGCACGTAAATCGGAGGGAGACTTCTCTTAGAGGAGAATCTATTGATAGAGATTCTCTAAGCTGTAGTCAGAAAGAGAGGAGGAGAGGGCAAACCATGGGCCAGAGCAGACAAACAACACATACAAAGGAATCCAATGCATCAGGAAGGGCAGACAAATAAGCAGTGGCAAATTTTTAAAGTGCTTCTACACAAATGCTAGGAGTCTGACTAATAAGATGGGTGAACTAGAGTACCTAGTATTAAATGAGAGATTGACATAATAGGCATCACTGAAACCTGGTGGAATGAGGAAAATCTGTGGGACACAATCATACCGGGATATAAAATATATCGAAAGGATAGAGCAGGCCGGGTGGGTGGCGGAGTGGCACTGTATGTGAAAGATAATGTAGAATCAAATGAAATAAAAATATTAAATGAATCAACATGTTCAATAGAATCGCTATGGATAGTAATTCCATGCTCCAAAAATAAGAAATTAGCAGTAGGGATATATTACCGACCACCTGACCAGGACAGAGATACTGACATTGAAATGCTGAGGGAGATTAGAGAGGCTACCAAAACAAAGAACTCTATAATAATGGGGATTTTAATTACCCCATATTGACTGGATACATGTCACCTCAGGAAGAGAAGCGGAGATAAAATTTCTCAATGGCTTAAATGACTGCTTCTTGGAGCAGCTGGTGCAGGAACCCACAAGGAGAGGCAATTCTCGATCTAGTCCTGAGTGGGCGCAGGATCAGGTCAGGAAATAACCGTTACAGGACCACTTGGGAATAGTGACCATAATATAATAACATTCAACATTCCTGTGGTGGGAAAAAACACCTCAGCAGACCAGCACCCTGGCATTTAATTTCAAAAGGAATTACACAAAAATGAGGAGGTTAGTTAAACAGAAATTAAAAGGCACAGTGACTAGAGCCAAATCCCTGCAAGCTGCATGGAAACTTTTAAAGACACCATAATAGAGGCCCAACTTAAATGTATACCCCAAATTAAAAAACATAGCAAGAGACCTAAAAAGAGTCACCGTGGCTTAACCACCATGTAAAAGAAGCAGTGAGGACAAAAGGTATCTTTTAAGAAGTGGAAGTCAATCCTAGTGAGATAAATAGAAAGGAACATAAACACTGTCAAATCAAGTGTAAAAATGTAATAAGAAAAGCAAAAAAGATTTTGAGGAACAGCTAGCCAAAAACTCAAAAGAAATAACAAAATGTTTTTAAGTACATTAGAAGCAGGAAGCCTGCTAAAAACCTGTGGGTCCCCTAGGACGATCGAACTATAAAGGCGCAATCAAGGACGATAAAGCCATTGCAGAGAAACTAAATGATTTCTTTGCTTCAGTCTTCACGGCTGAGGACGTTGGGAGATTCCCAAATCTGCACCGTCCTTTGTGGGTAATGAATCTGAGGAACTGTCCCGGATTGAAGTGTCATTAGAGGAGGTTTTGGAACAAATAGAAAAACTTAATGTTAACAAATCTCCGGGACCGGATGGCATTCATCAAGGGTTCTAAAAGAACTCAAATGGGAAATTGCTGAACTATTATCTGTGGTTTGTAACCTATCCCTTAAATCGGCTTCCACCTAATGACTGGAAGGTAGCCAACGTGACACCAATATTTAAAAAGGGCTCTAGAGGCGATCCTGGCAATTACAGACCGGTAAGTCTAACTTCAGTACCTGGCAAATTAGTCGAAACAATAGTAAAGAATAAAATTGTGAAGCATGTAGAAGAACATAATTTGTTGGACAAAAGTCAACATGGTTTCTGTAAAGGGAAATCCTGTCTTACTAATCTATTAGAGTTCTTTGAAGGGTTAACAAACATGCGGACAAGGGGATCCAGTAGATATAGTATACTTAGATTTCCAGAAAACCTTTGACAAGGTCCCTCACCAAAGGCTCTTGTGTAAATTACATGGCCATGGGATAAGAGGAAGGTCCTTTCTTGGATTGAGAACTGGTTAAAAGACAGGAAACAAAGGGTAGGAATAAATGGTAAATTTTCAGAATGGAGGGGTAACTAGTGGTGTCCCCAAGGGTCAGTCCTAGGACCAATCCTGTTCAACTTATTCATAAATGATCTGGAGAAAGGGTAAGCAGTGAGGTGGTAAAGTTTGCGGATGATACCAAACTGTTTAGGATAGTCAAGACAGAAGCAAACTGTAAGGGACTCCAAGAAGATCTCACCAAACTGAGTGATTGGGCAACAAAATGGCAAATGAAATTTAATGTGGATAAGTGTAAAGTAATGCACATTGGGAAAAATAACCCCAACTATACGTACAGTATGATGGGGGCTAATTTGGCTACGACAAATCAGGAAAGAGATCTTGGCGTTATCGTGGACAGTTCTCTGAAAACTTCCACACAGTGTGCAGCGGCGGTCAAAAAGGCAAATAGGATGCTAGGTATTATTAAGAAAGGGATAGACAATAAGACCCGGAATATCTTACTGCCCCTGTATAAAACTATGGTACGCCCACATCTTGAATACTGTGTACAGATGTGGTCTCCTCACCTCAAAAAGATATTTTGGCCTTGGAAAGGGTTCAGAAAGGGCAACTAAAATGATTAGGGGTTTGGAACGGGTCCCATATGAGGAGAGGTTAAGCGACTGGGACTTTTCAGTTTAGAAAAGAGGAGACTGAGGGGATATGATAGAGGTGTATAAAATCATGAGTGGTGTGGAGAGGGCCGATAAAGAAAAGTTATTTATTAGTTCCTAAATAGAAGAACTAGAGGACACCAAATGAAATTAATGGGTAGCAGGTTTAAAACTAATAAAAGAAAGTTCTTCTTCACACAGCGTGTAGTCAGCATGTGGAACTCCTTGCCAGAGGAGGCTGTGAAGGCTAGGACTATAACAGAGTTTAAAGAGAAGCTAGATAATTTCATGGAGGTTAGGTCCATAAAAGGCTATTAGCCAGGGGATAAAATGGTGTCCTTGGCCTCTGTTTGTCAGAGGCTGGAGGGGGATGGCAGGAGACAAAGCGCTTGATCATTGTCTTCGGTCCACCCCCTCTGGGGCACCTGGTGCTGGCCACTGTCGGCAGACAGGATACTGGGCTAGATGGACCTTTGGTCTGACCCGGTACGGCCGTTCTTATGTTCTTATGACTTTGACCTCTGGTAATAGTTCATTCCCTTGGCTGACTTCAAGTTATTCTTTCCTCTCAGCTCCCTAGTGTGCTCTCTTCATATTGCCTCATGAATGAGAAATACTTTGGACTGAGAACTGATTGGCTTGTTTTGTGCCTTCTGCAGCACCACACTCACTACCACACTTGAAAAGAAAGAAAGAAAATAATTATTGTCAATACATGAAAATAATTATCATGTATAAAGAAGTTTTAGTTTTTGTTTTATTTGTGTGTGACAGGGAATATTATTTCATTTGCAAGAGTTTTTTCAATCCCTGTATTACCTATAAATTATTTTTAAAATCCTGTTAAAGTAATGTACAGTGTCAGCAGTAAACAATCTATGTACTAATACAGGGTTAGCATAGTGGTTCATATTTTTAAAATTGCTACAGCAGAATTGCCAACTCTCTCAAAACATTTTGCACTAGATTGTAATTCTTCAGGGAGATACTGTCTGTCTCTTACTCTGTTTATACTCCCTGTTTCAGGAAAGGTGTGGAAAAATTAGAGAAGGTCTAGAGAAAAGCAACAAAATGATTAAAGGTCTAGAAAACATGACCTGTGAGGGAAGACTGAAAGAATTGGGTTTTCTTAATCTGGGAAAGAGAAGATGGAGAGGGAACATAACAGTTTTCAAGTATCTAAAAGATTGTTATAAGGAGGAGGGAGGGAAAATTGTTCTCCTTGACTTCTGACAAGAAGCAATGGTTTTAAAATGCGACAAGGGAAGTTTAGGTAGGACATTAGGAAAAAATTCCTAACTGTCAGGGTGGTTAAACACTGGAATAAATTGCCTGGAAAGTTTGCCCTCACTGGAGATTTTTAAGAGCAATTTAATCAGGGATGGTCTATGATGCTTGTTTCTGCCACCAGCACAGGGTATTAGACTTGATAACCTCTAAAGGTACCTTCCATAGATGATTCTACCTTATATAGATTCCTTATATAAAACCTATCACAATGGGGCCCAATTTTGCATGGATCTTGAATAGAAATCTCCTTCACCAGTGGCCAGACTTGTATTACACCACATAACTTTGTGGCAGTTGGCAACACTAAGCATCACACACGTTTGAAGTAGGCAGAGGAGCTCAAAAATAAGGAAGCGGTAAATAGATGTCTACATTTTTCAGACACATGATGTCTTGAGATTTGGGGTTTGACATTTCTCCTGTAGCACTTACTAGAAGATTTACCTGGCATTGACCAAGTCCTTAATTTAATCTTTGTTTTCTAGAAAAACAAAAATGTACATGCTTCATTTAAGTCATTGCTGTGGGGTGGGGCTAGGGATGAAGGGTTCAGTATGCAGGCTGCTATGGGAAGAGAGGACTACCCCCAGCCCCCTCTCACCTCCACAGCATGAGGCCAAGGGAGAAATGCCTCTCCATAGCCACTGCAGTTCTAGCAGGCACAGCTGGATCAGTTCCAAGTTCATCTGTCCCTGCACTCCCTAGCTAGAGTGAGCAATGCAGCAAACTGCATGTTGCACGTTTTTACCCTTTGTCAGGGAACGAAGGGAATGTTACCATACAGAGTGGAGGAATCTTAGCCCCCTCCCAAAAAAGGGTGCCTGGGAGGCTCAGAGCTGGGGCATTCCCAGATGTGGGGGCATGCCCCCAGCCAGTCCCTTTCACCTGCCTGGTGATTGTCTCTTTTCTATGTGGTTTTAAGAAGCAATCCCATTCACCTGGCATAATCAAACCCTTACCTTGCTTTAAATTATGATAGGAGGAAGCTGTAGACCAATTTTGGTGGTTCTAGGTTTTACCATTTAGAAGTATTTGGACACAGACAAACTCTCCCAAATATATAGTAGATATGTGCACCATCATATTTGATTTTGCGAGAACCAAATCCTCCCAAAGTACGGAAGAGTTTCAATCTGAACTTTGTAGCTTAGATCCATTTTTAAATGCACAGGAAGTATAGCATAAACTTAAAACTTAACATCTTTTTATTTGTCTAAACATATTGATAAGATTAACTTTGTGTGTGTGATCAGACAATTCCTCATCTGGGACCCAGAAAGCCCTGGACAGTTGGGCAGGACCTACCCAAATAGAATCCAGACCAAAAGCATGGTTTCCTTTTTAGGCCTGCAGAGTTAAGGAATCTGCACAGGAAGGGTTAAACTGCTATAAAACTTGATGGGGCTAAGGTTCATTCAGTTATTGGGCTCCAGTGACAGATATAAAAAGAGGAAACACCATGCTAGTAAGAACGTTTTGTTGTATTTGTGGTTAACTTTTATTTGTTCATTCACTGGCAAGGACCTATTTCTATTTGCAAAAGAGTGCTACCACAAGCATGCATGCTTGTGTGTGAGCTCATCCTGTAATGGCACTGTATTTATGTAGAACAGGGTTGGCAACCTTTTCAAACCAAAGAGCCAAATTACATCAAAATTCAGAACAAATGGTCAACCAAGAACCAGTATAAGAATGCCCACTTGCATAACTGAAAATATACAACATAATGTTAATTAACGTGATGATTAATAGCATAAATTAAACATTGTACCCACAGACTTTATTTAATGGGACTTCTGCTGCTGCTGGGGGTGCAATTTGTGGATGTGAGGGAGCAGGACTCAGGGTCATGGTGTATGAGGGGCTCAGGAGTGTGAAGGAGGTGCAAGAGGCAGGGCAGAGCACTGAGGGTGGGAATTAGAGTATGTGGGGGGTTGGTTGGGGCTGAATTATCTTCCCTGGCCGGGGCTGAGCTGCTGCACTCAGGCAACAGTGGCTGGACGAGGAGCAGAGCCAGGATCGCTGCAGCCAGATTTAGGGGTGTAAGCAACTAGTCGACTATCCGATAAGCAAAAGCTCCCCCCTTGCTGCCTCTATCAGAGGCAGCAAGTGGGGGGAACAGGAGCTGGTGCTGGGGGGAGCCAGCTTAAAAGCCAGTTTCCCCCCAGCATCATCTCTGCGGGGGACAGAGGGGAGCGGGGACCAGGCATAAGTCAGGCATCAGCTGATTCCCAGCTCATGTCCAGTCCCAGATGTTGCACCTCTGTTTTAAATGTCTTAAGTGCCTGTTGGCTCTTAATACATTTAAAAATCAGAAGCGCAGGCCCAGCCCCAGCTGTCTTGGCTCGCACCAGTTCCCCCCACTGTGCTTCAGCCTCTTAAATGTATTAAGAGCCTGCCAGCTCATAAAACATTTAGAAGGCAGAGCCACAGCGGGGTTAGGTCACAGGGCCAGGAGCTAACCCCACTGTGGTTCCCCTGCTTATTGACAAGTCAATGGAAAATCCATCAACTAGCCAATTAGTTGATTCAACTAAATTTAACATTCCTAACCCAATCATGGCCTCCCCTCCTACCCATGCCTCAGTAGGAGCGCACCGCCACCAGCCCTCCTGCGGCCAAATGGGAGCCAGACCACTGGGCCTGCCCTAGGATCAGGGCCGGGGAGAGAGCGCTGCAGCCAGATTGGGGCTGGGCCCTGACAGGGGCAAGGCTTCATTTTAAATAAAGTAAAATATGTCCAACATACAGGTTTCAAGAACTTAAAAAACAAATAGTCTTGCAGCACCTTAGAGATTAACACTGCTACCCCTCTGAAACAAAGTTTTCAACGTCTTTATTTATGACAAGAGTGGGAAACCATTTTTGGATTTTGGGCCACTGACCCACAAAAAAATCAGTTGGGGACCACACAAGTGAGAAGCGCTGAAAGAAAAAAAAAAAAAAAAACCCCAAACCCAACCCTCACTGATGTGGCCCCAACTGAAACGCCGCACTCCCTCGTGCTCCAGCCCCACATTGACGGGGAGGGGAGGGCAGGGAGGACTGAGGTTCAAGGCCTCAGGCTGGATTAATTCTTCTGGGGTTCAAGGGTTAGTGGATTTTGTGGGGCCCCCTAGGCTCTGGGGCCAAAAACAAGAGGTTCAGTGTGCAGGGAAGGGCTGCCAGTGAGTAGGATAGGGATGGACAAACAGGATCGGGGCAGAAGGTGGGGTGCAGGAGTGTGTGAGGGCATGAGGTGTGGCGTGTCTGGCCACGGGGAGAGGGCAGGAGCAAGGGAGGAGGCAGAATCTGGTCAGGAGAGAGGGTACTGGCGCAAGGGAGGATGCAGGAGCAGGCTGGAGGTAGGTATCTGGCCAGGGGGAAGAGGGCAGGAACAGGCTGGGGGTACGGGATCTCAGCAAGGGAGGGGGTGCAGGGTGTGGGCATGAGGGGGCACTTATTTCCATGCCGTGTGCCGCTCCCAGGCACTGGAAGCTTTCTCTGCTGCTCCAGTGGGCACATCAGGGAAAGTCTCCAGGAAGTGTGTCCATGCATTGCTGTTCCCCCAGCCAGGGGGGAGGAGAAGGAAGAAGCCCCAAACAGCTGGCTGCTTCTGGTTCCAGCTTCTTCCCTGCAAGTCAGATCTTGGGAGGAGGCTCAGGGCTTACCCCTTCCCCCCCACAGGAAGCTGGCACTGGTGCTCCAGTCTTGCTGGGGGCTGTGAGGCTGGAGCACCAGTGTGGGCTCCCTACTGCAGGGGGACCAAGGGGCTGAGCTCAAGCTGCACAAGAGCCATATCTGGCTCCCTAGTGAGTCATATTTGGCTTGTGAGCCATAGGTTGCTGACCCCTGATTTAGAGAGACATAATATTATAGGGAGCAGAGTCCATTAATTCTACTGAGACTAGAGTAGCCACAATCTTATCAGCTGTGGAATTCCAACCAACAATTTAATCAAATACAGAATTGCTATATTTTCAGGGTTTCTTCTTCTACTATTTTATTCTGATCATGAGAGCAGCACCACACAGGCTTAAAAAGTAGGTCGAGGAGAAATTTGGGAGAACTTGGTGATCTCTGTAGCAAAAGTTCTTTCTTACATTCTGCGCAGGTGATCAAGAGCTAGAAAAATGTCTATACTGATAAACAGACCTCTCCCAAATTCACAACCAGATAGTGAAATCTGGCCTTCCCTGTGAAATCTGGTCTTTTTTTGTGCTTTTACCCTTTTACTATACAGATTTCATGGGAGAGACCAGCATTTCTCAAATCAGGGGTCCTGCCTCAAAAGGGAGCTGCATGGTGGTTCAAAAGGTTATTTTAGGGGGGCTGTTACCCTTACTTCTGTGTTGCTTTCAGACCTGAGCAGCTGGACAGTGGTGACGGTTGGCCAGGTGCCCAACTCTAAAGACAATACCCCATCCGCAGCAGTGCAGAAGTAAGAGTGGGGATGCAAATACCCTACCATGGCACACTTACTTCTCTGCTGCCACCTGCGGAGTTGCAATCACCGCTGCAAACTGAGGACCCAGTTCTGCAGGCAGCAGTTTAGAAGTAGAGGTAGCTATCCTATAACATGCCATGCAATCCTTACTTCTGTAGTGCTGCTGGCAGCAGCTCTGCTTTTACAGCTGGGCTCCCAGCTAGTAGCCACGATTCTCCAACTGCCCAGATTGAAAGGCAGCACCACTACAAGGTGCGATTCAGAAGTAGAGGCAGCAATATTGCGACTCCCCCTACAATAACCTTGTGATGCCTCCATGACATCTTTTGGAATCAACACCCTACAACTACAATGCTGCGAAATGCCAGATTAAATAGATGAAATAATTAAATTCACTATTTTTAAATAAGACTGTGAAGTGGACAAAAGTAGAACGTGAATTTGATAGGGCCCTACTGAAACTAGAGCAGTGGTTTTCAAACTTTTTTCTTGTGACCCAGTTGAAGAAAATAGTTGATGCCTATGACCCAACATAAGTTGACTAGAACATGGGCTCCGGATGATAGTTTTGAGGTTTATGTGGGGGCTCCAGCTTTCAGGGTGTCAGGGCTGTGGCAGGAGGTGCTTACCTGAGTGGCTCCCAGTCAGTGGTACAGTGGTACAGCAGGAGTGCTATGGCAAGCTTCCTGCCTCTCCTGGCACTGCAGACCATGCTGTACCCCAGAAGCAGCCAGCAGCAGGTTCCCAGCCAATGGGAATGCAGAGCTAGTGCTTGGGGCAGGGGAAGTCCAGAGAGCCCTATGCACACTCTCATCCCCCAACCTAGGAGCCAGGCCTGTTGCTGGCTGCTTCTGGGGCACAGCACAGTCTGTGGTGCCAGGATAAGTGGGTAGCCTGCCTTAGCACCCCCACTGGTCACCTGATCAACCTACAGAACAAGACCCAGTGCCTGACATTCCACAACCCAGTACTGGGTCACGACCTGTAGTTTGAAAAACTACTGAACTGGAGTCAGCAATTTTGATCCTTTTGGAAATTCTAAAGGCTGTTCTTTGCACAGTAGTAACTGACCTTGTGTTAAATATTAATTCTCATTGCACTCTTGTGAGGTAGGTAAGTTATTTCCCGTAACACCTCTACAGCTGGTTTTTCATTATTTTTATATTGACAAAGAACATAAAGGGACTATTGAAACCTTTCTGATACTTATACTTTGAGGAGCATGAAACAAATGTCATATGAAAGCAACATTTGGGGCAAGATGTACATTTTTCTGAAGATGTCAAACTGATCTCAAATTGATATTGGGATGCAACTCCCTACTTGTAAATACTTTTTAAAAATTCTTTCTACCAAAGAGAGACAGTTTAATTATCTGATGAAAGACTGATGAAACTATAGCCCCTACTCTTAAGCCCTACTTCCTTCTCTTCATTAAATCATCTGTAGGCCAGCACTTAAACAGCAAAAATCACCTATCTTTCTACTCTGATACAGAAATCAGACCACATCCCAAAATAGTTTAAAAACTCATAACACACACAGTAGCAAACTGGCAAAAGAATGCCATTGGCACACACAGAATGCCAGAATGTTTCTTTATACCATTTCCTGTATGACATAGGTTCCTTCCCTCTGTACCATCTGTTCACCCTTCTAAATTGTTCACATATTTTGCAACACAAATTCTGTGTCTCTATGGCTATGTCTACACTGCATTTGGGGGTTTTTTGGAAAAAGATACACAAATTGCGAACCACAATTTATGTACCTTTTTCCGCTTGTTTTTATATGGGGCCAAATGTGGGAAAAACCTCCTCTTTCAGAAGATCCCTTATTCCTCACAAAATGAGGAATACAGGGATGCTGAAAGAACATGCCCCTTTTTTGGAAACTGTTCCAAAAAAGTGGACACATTCCCTGGATGCGGCAGAGTTTTTCCGGGATACCTCCAGTATTCTGGGAAAGCTCTGCAGTCTAGACATAGCCTATAGCTGTAGCTACCTGGATACAGTCCTATTTTCCCTATGACTAAAAGAGCTAATGCAGCATGTGGATGTATAAACAGGGGAATCTCAAATAGGAGGAAAGAGATTATTTTACCTCTGTATTTGGCACTGGTGTGAATAGTCCTGCTTTTAACAATTCAAGAAGGATGTTGATAAATTTGAACAAGTTCAGAGAAGAGCCACAATAGTGATTAAAGGGTTGGAAAATATGCCTAAAAATGACAGACTTCCAGGCCCAGATCCTCAGTGGACTGAGCACTGCATTGCCTAACTTGTAGGTGCCTACAAAATTACTGGAACAGAGATCCACAAAGCCTGAGTTTGGCATCTCGACTCCCCACACAATGAAGGGATCAGAGAAATAGGTGCCTGAGAAAGCAATCCACAAAAGCCAGTACCCGAGGTGGGGATCTGCCTGAGCTACCCGATGAGATACCTACAAGAGAGTTTTGTCCCAAGCTCTGTCTCACAGACAGGCACCTCCTTGCAGCCCTATCTCTGCTAATGATCTACAACCAGGAATCCCTCTTGGAGTCAGACAGGTGCCTAAGTTGTTTCTTATGAGAATTAATTATGTACCTACCTCATTCCATGCAAAATGGCCAGAAAAGAAGTAAATTATGGTGTCCACCTTACAACATTTAGCCCAGTGGTTAGAGCACTCAGTCTGGGAATGCCCGAGAGTGTGATTTTATACCTTCGCAGCTAGGGGACCCATCCAGAATTGGACCAGGATCCAATCCCCCTGCTCTAATTATATTATATTTATCCAAAATGGAACAGCATTAACAGGAGAGAGAGACCCACATCAAAATATCCCCTACTTCAATAGTTAGAGCATTCTCCTGTTAAAATTCTATCAGACAGAGGGCTGAATTGCTCCTGGGTATTTCACATCCCAGGTGACTGTGAGAAACTGAGCTAAAAAATGGAGCTAAAAATAATTAGGCTGTGGTGTCTCCTCTGGACAGATTTTAAATAGGACTCAAATTGGTAGGCACATTCAAAGACCACAAACCAGATTGAGCCTTATGGGTCAGATAGTTGCCAGAAGATCATGTGCAGCTTTTAGGCGGGACACAGGCATCTGGATTCTTTTAATGAGGCAGCAATGAACATTAGGGAGGTAATTGACTAGTCGACTATCTGATAAGCAAAAGCTTATCAGATTGTCGACTAGTCCCTCAACTAGTTGTCTCCTCCCCCCCCCCCCTTGCTGCCTCTAAGAGGGGAAGCAGGAGCTTGTGCTGGAGGGAGGGAGCTTAAAAGCCAGTTCCTCCCAGCACTATCTCTGCCGGGGCAGGGGGGGCGGGGGGGGCAGAGAGCTAGCAGGACCGGTGCGAGCTAGGAATCAGCTGATTCCCAGCTCATGCCCAGTTTCAGACACTCCATTTTAAAAGCAGAGGTGCACTCTTAATACACCTGGCAGGCTCTAAATACATTTACAAATCATAAACACAGTGGAGGGGGACCAGGCACGAGCTGGGAATCCAGCTGTCCCGGTTTGCGCCAGGTTCCTGCACTGCGCATCAGCCTTTTAAATGTATTAAGAGCTGGCATTTAAAAGGCAGAGCCACAGCAGGGTTAACTCCCAAGGCCAGGAGCTAACCCCTCTGTAGCTGCCCAGCATATTGACTAGTTGATGAAAATTTCATCAACTAGTCGATTAGCTGATTAAACTAAATTTAATATCCCTAAAGCACATTCCCAGAGGCAGAAACATAGGTGTCTAGGGTACTTTCACAGCAAACACTCAGGTACCAAATGAATGTAGGTGTCTACCTGGGTAGGCAGCAGCAGCCAAGAGAAGGTTTTGTCAATTGCACAGTGGCGCTTAAAACTAGAACTTAGGCTCCTAAATACCTTTGTGGATATAGGAGTTCAATCTATTTAACTTAATAAAGAGAAGGCTGAGAGCTAACTTGATCATAGTTTGTAAGTACCTGCGTGAAGGACAAAAATTCTGTAACAAAGGGCTCCTCATTCTAGCAGAACAGGAATGATTAGACCCAGTTGCTGGAAATTGATTCTTAATTCAGACAAAATAAGGTGCACTTTTTTTTTTTTAAACATAGTGAGGATAATTAACAAAATACCAACAGTAGTGATAGATTTTTCCTATCACTGGCATTTAAAAAAAAAATCTTGATTGGCTTTTTCTATAAAATAATCCCGTAGTTCAAAACTTCAAGACAGTCCTATAGCTCTCCCACACTGAATTACAATCTATGAGCGAAATATCATCCAGGTTCATGGCTGAAAACTAAGATAGCACCCAGAACTACTACTTCACACACAACTTAGTATAAACATATAAGAAATGCAAAAGGACCTTTAAAATGACAGAGAAAAAATGTATGAGTTAATTGTGAGGAAGCTAAATCTCTATTTTAGCCAGAAAATATTTTATGAGGTAAAACTGATAGTGTCTCAATTTTGTGTTCAAGAGTTAGACAGTATATTGACCTTGGTCCTAACAGGATCTCTTATGGGGTTATCTAGACCACATATAGGTGCCCTTTTTCCCCTGAAAATAGTTGGGTAATATAATACAAGTACCATGAGCAACATCATTAAAGGGGTAGATCCTGTCTATATTCAAGAATTTCTATCTCACTCTGCCTCATTTTAATAGAGCACTCACTTTTTAGAGATTATGCTTAACACAGCAGGCTCTTCACTGTGTTGGCTTCTACAGTTAGGAATTGATCTCCCTTGACTCCTGCTCCCAACCCTTTCCAAAAGTCCATCCCACCCTACTTTCAAGAAACCCCTTTCTTTTCTAAATGCATGTTTTATTCTGACCACTGTCAGCCCTTGTGTAAAACCTCTAAAACTCCAGTTATAAAACCAAGCCTTATTGTTTTTAATAGTTTTGGTTTTTGGTAGAGTTGTGTGGCATGGTATTTTTTCTGCTTTTATTATCCTTACTGTGAATAAAGGTCTGAAAGGTTTAGCATGAGGCAGTGACTTAGAATTGCCAGCATAAAAGACAATAATCAAATACCAGTCACTACTAGTTGTTTCTTGTTTTATTTTTAAAAAGACAGAAATGGCATACATGTTCCAGCTAATTCTCAGCTTTCGCACTCTACCAAAAAAGAGTGAAACATTTATATGTATTTGTTTTCTAAAAATATATTAATAAAAATTGAAGGAGAAAAGGGGAAGACAGAACAGAGGGGTTTTTCCAACATTGGTAAACCTCTTTCTATGAGGAAGAAGCCTTTTTCCAAAGGAGTTCTTTCGAAAGAAGAGGAAAAAGCACAGATGCCCTGGTGGCCACTCCATCCATAGTAATCACAGCTTAAATGTGAGAGAGAGTCCATGCACTGTGGACACTATCTTTCAAAAAAGCAGATCGCTTTTTCGATGCATTTGTGTGTGGACACTCTCTTTCGGAAGAAGTTTTTTTGGAAGATCTCTTTTGAAAAAAGGTTCTTCCGAAAGAAGCTTGCAGTCTAGACGTAAACTTAGTAAAACATGTACATTCCTCAAAATGTGCAGATGGAAAAAAAATCAGGCTTTTTTATTACAACAACTACTAGCACACCATGTCAGAATATTATTGTGTTGACCTCTTTGATATTTGTACCATGTTATCTGGCTCATTTCTGTAGCAGAATGTGTGTGTGCGCGCGCATGTGTGCGCGTGCGTGTGTGTGCGCGCGTGCTAGCTACTATTGAAACCTTTATACAAACAAATGCATAAACTAAATCTTAAATTTCAGCAGCAAGAAAAGGGGGAGACCAGAGAAAACAAAGGTAAATGAAAACATTAAAACATCACTGACTAAAAGGATAGGCATCTTTTCACAATCACTGTCTAGACCAGTGTTTCCCAAATGGTGTTCCGCGGAACTCTGGGGTTCTGTGAAGTGAAAATAAGGGTTCCGCAAAAAAATTCCATTACAATAACATTTTATGATTTAAAAATTTTTTTGTACACATTAAATGTGATTTTTGTTTTTAAATATGTGAAGTTAAACTAAATCTTGATCTCATGACTTTGTTTAGCATGTTTGTTATTCTACTTACTTATTTGTAGTCTACTTTTTCAGTTCCATATATTAGACTATTGTTAGGGGTTCTGCAAAATTCTTTCTAGTTTAAAAGGGTTCTAGGGCCAAATAAAATTAGGAAACACTTGTCTAGACCATATGAAGTGCAAAGTTGCATTGACTTCTAAAAAGAAAACATCTTAAATATTTGAGATAAACATCTGCATAAATCTTAAAGCATTTTACAACATATGGTATTTGCACTGTTAATTTATAAACATACACATTGACCAATCCTAAAACAGAATAAAAACTACACACTTTTCATAGTGATTACAAATTACTAGAGATGTCAGAATTCTTCATGTTTCCAAAAGATTCTACAATGATGAAGTTAGGTTTTTTTAATTTATCATAAAAATCATAAAATACAATAATATCATGACACCTCATTCATGAATAAAATGCTGTTCCAGGGCAACATTGTCCATCAGTTCCATCTTATTTACTTCCATTTTTAGCTATTGTAAGCAACCAGTCTCTGAATGCTTTCTTTAAAAATTAAAAATTCACAATCCCTAAAATACACTCAAGTCCAATGTCATATAATAAGCAATATACAGTTCTAAGCGATTGCTGAGGGTGTTTGCAGTGAGATTTAAAACTGCATGGAGAACTTTTTTCATCTATACCCATGTTTCTCAACCAGTGGTATGAGTACCCTCAGGGGTACTTGAGAGAAGTCTGGGAGGGTAAGTCAACACAACTGAAATTTGGAGAACTGAATTTTTATTAAGTTTTACAGCGATTTTGTATTTTTGTACTTTTTACATGCAAAAATGTCATTGCCCGCCCGGCTATGATTAAGTTGCAATGGTAGAATGTGTTACAATGGTAGAAAAAAATTGTGTATCTGAAAACTGTTGGTACTGGGGGTACTCTTTTTTTTAAAAAAAGGGGTACTTTATAAAAAAGGGTTGAGAAACACTGATCTATACTAGTATCACAAGTTGTGAAGTGTTCTCAGAAACATGCTAATGTGCAAACTCTGCTCTTGCTCACTTATGAAATGATCGTGAAAGTCTATCAGGCCATGCAAAAAATTATTTGTCTCACCCTTTCCAGAACTGATGAGACTTAGTTTTTTATTTTACTTGTTTGTTTACTCCCTTGTCCCCACACGCAACAGGAGCAGCAAACTTTCAGTTAAAATAAATTACTAGTTAGTGCGGATTTATCTATCATTGCCGTATTTAGGCACATGGCATAGATTAGGACCTGTTACCCCTTAGCCCTCCTGGATAGGGTACAACCCTCACTGAGCCTTGGTCTTAAGGTGCCCAAGGCTAGAAAGAGCGAAACCTCTGGGAAAGAGGAGCACAGTGTGGGCGTTCTCTCGGCAGAACTATTTCTTCCTTAAACAACAAATGGTCTGGTAGCACTTCCTAGACTAACAAAACATGTAGATGGTATCACATACTTTCGTGGGCATAACCCACTTCAGATGATCGGAATCAACACTCCCGTCATCTGAAGAAGCGGGCTGTGCCCACGAAAGCGGTGATACCATCTACATGTTTTGTTCGTCTAGGAAGTGCAACCGGACTATTTGTTTTAAGTTTTTCCTGTTACAAAGTAACTCGGATACCTCTTTGAAACTGTATTTCTTCCTTGTTAGAGCAGCTCCCCCAGCCCGCCAGGTGGTGCACACTGCCCGTCCCCCACCTTCGCCTCCCTGCTGCACCGTGTAGCAAGCGGCAGGTGGGAAAAGAGGCGCCCCCAGCCCTTACCTGCAGGCGCGGCTGGAGCCGAAGGGCGCTGCTCCTGCTGCTGAGGGAAGGCTGAGCCTTAGAGCCCCTGTTGCGGCGCAAGCTTGCCTTGAAGCCTGGCCCTCCCGGGGGCAGGTCACCAATTAGATGGCCGCCCCTTTCTCTTCCTCCTCCCACTGCCCCGCCGGCGAGCAGCCAGCCCAGCCCCCGGTGAGGCTCCTGTACTTTCCTTTTTACGCGGCGGACGCTAAGAAAAAGGAAGCTGCGAATTGCTGTATGTCCCGCCCGCAGCACTGAGGCTCCTCGGCCACGTTTTCGGCTCTGCCCTGTGGCCTCACTCCCTAAACACCTGCCTTCTGAGCCGTGTGCGGAGAAACCTTACGGCCCGGGGGCCGGCCGGAGAGCAGGTTTCAGGATTCCGGTGCCCTGCGCGCCTTCAGCTTCCCAAAACACCATTTTCCTCCCCTTCTCCAGTCTGTCACCCGTAAAACTCTCCGATTGCAGTGGCTAGACGTGCCCTTGTTTGTAGCTCTCCTATGCTGGCACGCGGAGGAGGTCAGAAACGAGTCATTGCCCCAAATCAGGAAGTTTGCAAGTAAAAATCTGAACTTCCCCACCCTCTGAGGGTGTTGAAATTCGGTGTAGGGGCGTATCTGTCACAACTTTCAGAGCTGGATCCGCACTGTAACCCAAAGTCATTTTTTCGGATCTGATAGACAATGTGGAATCATCTCTTTTTTGAAATGGCTAGATCAGCTGTTTTGCCCTGTGAGTGGGCACATTCTCTCTCTCTAGGAGGGAAATGGCTAACAAGTTCCTTTTGAGAACAGCCAGCACTAACCAGACACACCTGTAAGGCTTGTTTGCCTGGAGGGGGAAGCTTAAAAGGGGAAACCCCTATTCTCCAGAAAAAAAGGGGGGGGGGGAGGGAAGGATGATTATATGGATTGAGCAGCAAGGTAAAAGAGTCTTGCATTTTGCTGTCCCTGAGATTGCATGGATCAGTTGTGAATTTAGGGTGACTAAAAGAAGAGGCTGGAGGCAGACCTTAACCTTGATTTTTTTTTTAAATGGTACTTGCAGACCAATCTGTAAGCCAATCTCTAAAAAGGTGATGAAGAAAGAGATAGGAAAAGAGTGGAAGGAAGAACTCATATATAGTTTGGGAAACCTCTTGTGTGCTAAAATAGGAAGGACTATGTAAGTAGTTTAGATTGTGGTCTCTTGGGGACTCAGAGAAGTTAATCACTATATGGTGTTTTGGGAGGGAGGGTTTAAGATCTTGTTCTAGGTTTGGGTTGGGAAGGTGAAACAAAGGGAATGGGTGTTTATACCAAACAAGACCTGTATACAAGTGATAAGTCTGTGTCACTGGTCTGCTCTAAAAGTTTATTTTATATACTCTAAACTAAAGCCAGTTCTGCAGCTGCTGTTGAATTTCACCTCCTCTCAGTTATTGCTTGCAAATGATGTCTCCACTCTTCACCCAAGCCAACCTTGGGAAGAAGAAACCTCTATAAGTCTGTTCAAGGTAGAAGTACCCTTTTGTAGATGATGCAGAGAGGGAAGACTTCTAAAATCTTGTAGGGCTGAGAACCCACACGGATAGTTTGTTTTTTTGGTTTTTTTTTTTTCCAATAAAAACGAAGTGGGGGGGTAGAAAGAGTGACTCGGCTATTGTGGACTCAAAGCCGCTAATAATATATTAAGATTGGTACTTATATGGAATTTGACATCACTATAAAGATCAAAGTTTAATTGAGTGGGAAAGGAACAGAAGAGAATGATTGAGAGTAAATAGAGAAATAGGAAAAATATGGAAGTGGCTATACTGGAACAGACCAAAGACCTATCTAGCCTGGAATCCTCTCTTCTGACAGTGGCCAATGCCAGATGATTTAGAAGGAATGAACAGGGCAACTATGGAGTAATCATCCCTTGTCATCTGGTCCCAGCTTCTGGCAATCAGTGGTTTAGAGACCACCTGGACCAGGGGGTTGTGCCCCTGACCATCTTGGCTAAAGCAATTGATGGATGTATCCTCTATGAACTCGTGACTTTTCTGGAACCCATTGATACTTCTTCCCTGCAGAATGTCCAGGGGTAATGAATGCCAAAGGCTTTCTGTTAATTTCATTGGGTGATCCCTGGTTCCCTGTAATGTGAACACATACTTATTCATATTTTCCACACCATTCATAATTTTGTAGACCAGTGACTCTTAGTCTTTAGTCTGTGAACCTCAAATTCTGAATGAAATACAGGCTCCTCTGGAAAGCTTGGACACAGTTTGTGGACATACAGTGGTTTGTAGACCACAACTTGCAAACCACTTTTCTAGACTTACCAAAGTCCTCTCTTTTTCCAAGCTGAATAGGATCTTTTTAATTTCTTTTCATATGGAAGTTGTTCCATAGGCCTGTCACATTTTTTTTACCCTTCTCTGTATGCTTTGCTGTCTTTTTTTAAAGATGGTAACCAGAATTGTACACAGTATTCAAGGTGTGAGTGTAGCATGGATTTATGTAGTGGCATTATACTATTTTTCTCTTTCACTTTCTATTCCCCTCCCCCCCAGTGGTCCCTCACATTGTTAGCTTTGGTTGACTTCTACTATACATGGAGGAAATGTTTTCAGAGAACTATCCACAAGATTTCTCTTGAGGGTGCCTAAATTAGCTGTTACTACTCAGTATGTATTTATAGTTGGGGATGTTTTCCATAGTTCATTGCTTTGCCTTTATAAACATTGGATTTCATGTATTATTTTGTGCAATTTTGAGATTCTTCTCAAGTTGTGTTTGAATGTAACTGTCTTGAGTAATTTTGTATCATTAGCAAATTTTGCCTTCTCAATACTTAAGCCCTTTTGCAGATTATTTGGAGACCCAGCTATTTACCTCTTTCCATTGTGAAAACTGGTCATTTATTCCTTCCCTCTGTTTAAGAAGGAAAGTCCCTTTGTGGATCAATAGCTAGTTAAAAGTTTTAAAAAATTTCAAGGGGTAGGCATGTAAGTCTGTAATTGTTTTTAATGTTAATCCTGTGGCACTTTAGGCTATGTCAACACAGCGGCAGTATCCCGAAATAACTATTCCGGGTCTTAAGAGCAAACCTGTTATATCGAAATATAATGGGCTCACTATTCTGACATTCCTGTAACCCTCATTACATGAGGTTTAAGGGATATTTTGGAATTGCACCTTATTTTGAAATAACATCAAAATAAGCTGCGCAATTTGCACTATGATAGTTCCTTGGACCAACCACTGCCAAGATTTAAAGGACAAAAGAGGCTGTTTACAGGTGATCATCCAGACATTGAGGGGAACGTCCTTGATGGCTTTCATTTGCACATTTAAAACCACTCCATATTTCTCTTTTCATACAAGAGAAATACATCCACATAAGATATGCAAATCCAGCAGATTGTGACATTAAAATTGATAGGTTACATGAGGTATTTTGTCCAAAATATCTCTGTTATGCATATTTGTGTCCATAAATCCATTTCACAAAGCATGGAGGGGGGCCATCTCATTATCTAGGGCTTTGTCCACCCTTGTAAGTTTAAAATACAGCCACGACATCATGGCCATAGCACCAGTGCTGGGAGATTATTCTCCCAGTGCTCTTATACCACCTCCACTCCATGAGGGAAGTAGCTAACAGCACTGGGAACCTGTAAAGAGCCAGTATAAACAGTACTGTGACTTGCTGTTCTCTGGGGTGTATGTATGGTTTTTTTTACACCCCTGAGTAAGAAAGCTACAGCAAAGTGGCAGCGTAGACAAGTCCTAAGCGCCTTCCAGGTAGCAAAGCCCCAAGTGAATTCAGGAACATTCACGTGCCATACTAGATGAGAACTGAGCTCCATTTTGTCCAGTATCCTGTCTCCACCAGGAACTTTACTTGAACTGTTCTGAGGCAGAGCCGGTCCTAACCAATCGGCAGCCCAGGGCATCAATCAAAAACCCCCCAAAAAACTGCTGGAGGAGGATTTGGGAGGTCGGGCCCAAATGCGGTTGTGGCCTGCCCCTAAGACTGGCTCTGTTGGCAAGCCCTTGAAAATGGCGGACCCGGGCAACCACCTGGCTCGCCCGCCCCTAAGACCAGCTCTGTTCAGAGGTAGATGAGGAGTATTTTCCCTCTGTTATGTGTCCTCCAACTTGCTAACAGACATTGGCTTAAACCTTAATGCATGACTATACCTTCTAATTTTTTTGTCCTTGTTATAATTCTAGATATTGTTGTTATCAATACAGGTGGGTCCAGTCCCTCTTTGTATCTTAAGTTCAGTAGCTTCCTGTGGCAATGAGTTCCCCAGCCTAATTATAATGTGTGAAAAAGCTTTTCCTTTTCCATTTTGAATTTGCCACCTTTTAAAAATTTCATTGTATGTCTTTTTGTTCTTTCATGAAAGAAGAAGCTCTTTCCCCCTCACTCTGCCTCATTTACCTAGACACAGGGCTGTCCCTACTGATAAGCAAACTACACTGGTGGGTAGGGTGCCAAAAATTTGGGGCTCCAAATTGCCCCAAATTTCATGCTTCCCTAGCAGCTGTGTGTTGCGTATCTGCTCCTGCCACTAGCCCCAAACTCTGACCACCCCTTCTCCCTACCATGGGCTGCATCCTGCCGCTCATCCAGCAGTGGTAAGCCTGCAGAGTGGAGGACTGAGAAAGATTACTAGATGGCCATGCCATCCAGCTGAAGAGAAGGGGAAAGTGCTGCTTCTCTCTGTCCAGCGGCGTGACCGCAGGTTGCTTCTCCAATCTACAGGCTCATGTTGCTGGCTGCTGCCTGTACCTTCCACTTGGTCCCCTGAGGGGAGTGCAGTGCTCCTGAACCCTACAGCTTCTGCCTCTGCAGGCTTCTCCCTGAGGAGCTGGGCCACCCTTTGGGGTCGTGTAGGTGCTTGACTGGATATTAACAGGGATGATCTCTCACACACACACACAAGGGCTGTGTCTACATTGGCAAGATTTTGCGCAAAAGAGGTTGCTTTTGCGCAAAAACTAGCCGCCTGTCTACACTGGCCGCGAGTTCTTGCGCAAGAACACTGACGTTCTAATGTAAGAAATCGGTGCTTCTTGCGCAAATACTCTGATGCTCCCGCTCAGGAATAAGCCCTCTTGCGCAACTGTTCTTGCGCAAGAGGCCAGTGTAGACAGGCAGCCAAGACATTTTGCGCAAAAGCAGTCTCAACGGAAAAAAGCCCTAGTGGCTGCTTGGATGCTCCGTAACTGCAGGCAGCTCTGGACTTCCTGGTAACCTGAGCCCCCTTAAAGGCAGATGCAGCCTGCAGCGGCCACGAGGCAGAAGCCTTTTCTGCTGCCTCCGCCCAGAGCTCTGCCACACGGCTCTGCTGCCATCCCCAACAGCCACCAGACCAGGATGGCCACTCCAGGGGGGGAACAGCCACCCGCAGCCCCAGCGCAGGGGGCCCCAAGGGGCAGAAAACGAAGAGCCCCATCCTGGTCCCTGGGGGAGCTGGAGGCCCTCCTGGACCTGTGGGAGGAGGAGGAGGCCCTCCACGACACCCGGGGCACCCATCGCCGCAATGCGGAGATCTTCCGCTGCGTGGCCCAGGCGCTCTCGCACCGGGGACATCCAGCCCGGACCCTCGAGCAGGTCCGGGCTAAGGTGAAAGAGCTGCGCCTAGGCTATGTCCGGGCCAGGGGGCAGGAGCCGACAGCTGCCCCCACTACCAGTGGCTCCACCGGATCCTGGGCCAGGCAGCATCGCATGGCCCATCCGTCCCTGTGGACACCTACAGGCGCCCCCCCGTCACCAGGCCCAGTGAGGCAGGGGAGGAAGACGAGCCAGCCAGCGGGTCGGAGGACGAGGGCAGCACTGTGACCCTGCAGATGGAGGTCATCTCCGGCAGCCCCAACGTCTCCCGTGCGTCCTCGAAGGCCGGGGAAGAACATAAGAACGGCTGTACCGGGTCAGACCAAAGGTCCATTTAGCCCAGTATCCTGTCTGCCGACAGTGGCCAGCACCAGGTGCCCCAGAGGGGGTGGACCGAAGACAATGATCAAGCGATTTGTCTCCTGCCATCCCCCTCCAGCCTCTGACAAACAGAGGCCAAGGACACCATTTTATCCCCTGGCTAATAGCCTTTTATGGACCTAACCTCCATGAAATTATCTAGCTTCTCTTTAAACTCTGTTATATTCCTAGCCTTCACAGCCTCCTCTGGCAAGGAGTTCCACAGGCTGACTACACGCTGTGTGAAGAAGAACTTTCTTTTATTAGTTTTAAACCTGCTACCCATTAATTTCATTTGGTGTCCTCTAGTTCTTCTATTTAGGGAACTAATAAATAACTTTTCTTTATCGGCCCTCTCCACACCACTCATGATTTTATACACCTCTATCATATCCCCCCTCAGTCTCCTCTTTTCTAAACTGGATCCACTGGTGAGTGTTGCACTTTGCACTCACAAGGCCGGGGGGAGCCAGGTGCCCGGAGGGGGGAGGGGGAGAGCGCGTCACTCAGGCCACGTGAGCTGCACGCTGTGTAGCATTAGCAGTATGCAGCACGTGCAACCATGTGCAGCCTGGTGACCGAGCGGCACGTGGCTGCGGCAGGCAGCTCCAGGGCATGCCTGGGACCGTGCTACTCACACACATCTGGCGGGACCAGGGGGGAAGGGTGGATGCCGGCTGGAACCAGCCAGGGCCCCAGGGGCTCAGGCCAGAGCCCACACCTCCGCAACGGTGCAGCACACAGAACGGCACACTGTTCCATGCCTGGCTGTGAGGCACAGCCAGCTGCTCCTGGGAAAACCGCAGCGTCACAGCCCTGTGAGCATGGCCCCCACTGAGCCCCTCGCCTGCTCCCGGTGCCTTGGCTGGCCCCCCGAGGGAAGTCCCCACTGCAGCCACACATGTCCCTGGGCTACCGTGTGTGAGGGCTAGCGGGAGGGGGAGGAGGGAAGCTCTCGGGCTGGCCCTAGGGCCACCTGATTTTTGCTGCAAGGATGGTACACTCCCCAGTCACTCTCCTGGGTCCGTCCAGGAGACATCCCACGTGATGAGGATCTGAGAGCCCAGACCACGTCTGCCATATGTGCTCCCAGGCACTGTGTGGGGATTCATCTTGCTCCCTGTCAAACACCATTGATTAGCCCAAAGCCTCACAGCCTCCACCGGCAGGGATTTCTACAGGTTAACACAACACAAGCGCCCTCCCACCCCCCCAAGGGGCCAGGACACAGACTGGTGGTTACAGTACATGGAGGAGGACCCTACTCCAGGGGCGGTCCTGTATGCAAACATACAACATTGGGGGAGGAGGGTACCGAGTGGGCCCAAGCCACACTACTGTGGTGTCACCTGGGCTCAGGGGTGGAGGGCATGGGGTGTGGAGACAGCGGCCGGGCTGCCTGACTGACCCATCCTTTCTTCTCTTCCCTGCAGCGGGACCAAGCAGGAGCGGGGGACCCTCCAGCCCTGTGGCAGCGGCAGCACCCCCAGTTGCCCAAGCACCAAGCCGGCGGGTCCAGCAGCGGGACCAGCTCCTTCGGCGGCACGTGCAGGCCGTCGAATGGGTGGAGGCAGCCATCACGCGCCGGGTGGAGGCGGACCTGCAGTGGCGCCAGGAGGCCTGGGGCCCCCCTTCCAGGCCCAGTGTGTGTGCATGGCAGATGCCATCTCCACCCTCACCGCGCACACTGGCCATGCCATACATTATGGCATGGCATTGCCCCATGCACCCGCCATCCCTCCCATAGCAATGCCCGTGCCCCCTCCTGCTCCTGCCCCTCCTGCTCCCACAATGCCCCCTCCTGCTCCTGCCCCTCCTCCCCATGCTGCCTGCCCCAACGCAGCCTGACCCCCATGTGCAGGTCCGCCCCTGCAGAAGCAATCGCAGGGGCCACCCCTCTCAGCAGTAGCTCCCCCCTCCCAGTTAAGAGCCTCCTCCCCCTCCCACTCTACATCTCCCCCCTCCCCATTGTAAATAAAAAGTTCAGACGTGTTCCAAAAAAAACTGTGTTGGTTGTTTATTGGGAGGTAAGGGGAGGGGAGGAGGGAAGGGTTGGGGATGGGAGGGAGATGTCAAGGGAGACAGAGGTGACCCTACTATGGGGCCTGTGAGAACATCTCCGTCAGGGCCTCCCGGATGCGCACCCCATTGTGGTGCACCTGGCGGATGGCAGCTGTGCGGGGCTGTTCGAAGGCCTGGCCCTCACCTGCCATCCATGCCGGGAGGAAGGCCTCCCACCTCCACTCCACGAGATTGTGGAGCACGCAGCACGTGGCCACTACCTCCAGGACATTCCGCTCACCCATCTCCAGACGGGTGAGCAAACAACGGAACCGGGCTTTCAGACGCCCGAAGAAGGCGCACTCCACTTGGTTGCAGGCCCAGTTGAGGCGGTCGTTGAACCGGGCCCGGTTGTGGTCCGGCCACCCCGTGTAGGACCACATTAGCCAGGGCAGCAGGGGGTAGACCGCATCCCCCACAATACACGTGGGCATTGGCACGTCCCCGACAGTAAATCCCCGCTGGGGGAAGTAAGTGCCCGCCTCCAGCCTCTCAAACAGGCTGGAGTTTCGTAGAATGTGGGCGTCGTGTGCCCTGCCCGGACCAGCCCGCATAAATGTCCAGGAAGCGGCCACGGTGGTCCACGAGGGCCTGGAGTACAATGAAGTAGTACCCTTTTCTGTTTATGAAATGGGCCGCTCGATGCTCCGGGGCACGGACGGGAATGTGGGTTGCATCCAGGGCTCCCCCGCAGTTGGGGAACCCGAGGGCAGCGAAGCCGGCCACCGTAGCCTCCACGTCGTGCAGGCGGATGACTCTCTGGAGCAGGATGTCATTGATGGCACGGACGACCTGCAGAAGGGTGCAGAGAAACACAGGGGAGCACATCACATAAGGCAGGGTGAGTGTGTGCTCCCTTGGGGAGGGCCCCCCTTGATGCCCTCTGTCCTCACACACACACACGCGTACCAGGGCCTCCTCGCCCCATGGGTGGCCTCCCCCCCCCACCAGCAGGCCTGTGCAAGGGAGGGACGGCCCAAACCCCTGGGTGACCCAGCCTGGAGTCTTGCCTGCCCCTGGGCATGGAGTGCAGCACCCTCCCTCTCCTCCCCCTGGGACTTACCTGCATGACGACGGCACCGACGGTCCATCGGCCCACCCCAAACTGGTGTGCCACCGATCGGTAGCTGTCCGGGGTGGCCAGCTTCCATAGTGCGATGGCGACCCTCTTCTCGACTGGGATGGGTGCCTGTAGCCGGGTGGTGGTTCTCTGGAGCGCAGGGGCGAGCCAGGCACATAGCTCCAGGAACGCCTGCTTTCGCATGTGAAAGTTCCAGAGCCATTGCTGCGTCCCATTGCCCCAGGACCAGCCGGTCCCACCAGTCGGTACTGGTGTCCAGTCTCCACAAGGACCTCTCCACGGTGTGGTGGGGATGGCACAGGGACGCCATGGCCTCCCTGGGTGAGGGAGTCCAGAGTGACCTGCGCCTCGAGGTCCTGGAGCAGGAGTGAAGCAGCCTGGAGCAGCAGCTGCAAGCACTCCAAAATGGCCGGAAGGGGCCAGAGCAGGCACAAGGCCACCCCTGGCTCCATGGCACAAAAAGAGAGCTGAGGTCCAAAAATCAGCCAAAGGCACTAAAGGCAGAAGGCAGTGGTGTCCAAGAAGGCAGAGGGCAACCACAAATAGAACTGCTACGGCTGTCAGTCCCTGCAAGAGGTCCTATAGCATGCAGCAGGAGAGAAACAGCTGTCCGGGGAGATCCCTTTAAGCACGCGTCTCAAAGGAGCTCCAGCCCCGGCCCCCCGGAAAGGGCTGGTGCCCTTTTGCCCTCTTCAGAATGGTTCCGGGCTTCTGCTTTTGCGCAAAAGCATCCCGCCAATGTAGACGCGCTTTTGCGCAACAGCGCATCCTTCTTATGATGAGTCCCGGACCAATATAGACGCTCTCTTAAGCAAAAACTCTAACGCAAAAACTCTTGCATTAAAAGTATTTGCGCAAAATCATGCCAATGTAGACGTAGCCAAGTACATTAAAAATTAAGACTTCAAAGTCAAGCATACAAAGTTAAGGCTCTTTTGTATGTATGCATCATGAAATTAAAAACCTGAATCATCAGAGTGTACTATTTTTCTATATCACCCTTGCCTGATTCAGTGCGTAGTATGGATGATGCCCACTTAATAAGCCGTTTGTTTAAATTTTTTGTCTAGCTGTTCAATATATGGCCTCATACTTTGCACACTACTCAACCCTGCTCTGAGGCCAGAATTGTTAGTGTCTTCATGGGTTCCTTTGGTGCTTATTAGTCAAGTAATAAATCCTTTATACCCCCTATGAAATGAGGCATGGAGATATTAGGATAAAAAAAATTCACTAATTTTGAGTGCCCAGTTTGAGACACACAAGACTTTTGTCAGATTACTAAGCATGATCTTGCACTTTTACATTCAAAGCCGCTCTCATTGACTTCAATTGCAGCTGCAACTACTCAGCACTTTGCAAATCAGAACCTTTTGCTTTAAGTCAGCTAACCAGAAAATAAGGAATACAATTTAGTGACCATCTGTAAAAAATTTGGTTTAGGAGACCTGTCCAACACACATGAAGTATTTCACAGAGGCAAGGATAGAATCTAATTCTCCAGGGCAGCATTCAGTTGTCTTAACCAGGGGTTCTCAACCTTTTTTAATCAAATTTCACCTTAGTATGTATGTTTTTCTCCCCCCACCCCTTGTCCTTAGCACTTATGATCCAGGTTCAATGGCTCCTCCCCCGCAAGGGAGGGCCTTTAGCTTTGGGTGGGCTTCGGCTTGACATCTTCTGGCAACCCCAGAAATACATGCTGTGATATACTATGTGTACACAAAATATCTGAAGACTATTGTATAAACTTTGGGGACCCCAAGCTGCCCTCGAGTTGCCATTTCATGTTTTCTGTCCTTTCCTTTTTCTCCTCTTCCTTGTCCTTCCTTCTGCCCTCTCCTTTCCTATTTATTATCAAGTATGACCAATTACCCTGTTGTGCATTTGTTTCTTTTTTATTAAAAATAGAATAGAATGGGTAAAGCTAAAAAAGCTGTCATGGGTTTAGTTCCTTTAAAAAGAAAAATGTTGACCTGGTCCTCTTCATCACTGCAGTGTTGTCACTAAAAACCTTCTGTTCCTGAACTTCTGGGGCAGACCCAGAAATAATAAAAGGACCCTTTCAACTTGAATTTAGCCCAAAATATAACATTTGTAAAAAAAAAAAAAAAGTGTTTTTATAAAAACCGAGCCCAATAAAATATTTAATTCTAGTGAAGAGGAAAGTGTTTTTTAAATATTTCCCTGCAGTGTTTTGAACCTCCAAACTGAATCATAAAGAGCTTGAATGTGAAACACACTAAACAAAAGCAACATTGAGTTTTTTCCATTGTCTAAGATGCAAGAATTAAAGTACACAGACCCCCCATGAATGACTCAAAAATCAGATTGAAAAAATCTGTCTCCTCAAATTTTCTAAGGTGTTAATCATAACTTCATGTTTTAAAAAGGTTGTTTAAACAAATGGAATGAAATTCTTGGTCCCAAGGTAGCTTCCTTGTGCCATCCTGGTGATTGCATACCAATCATAAAGGGAACCCTGGATGGTACAGAGATGGCATAGAGGGACTACTATCAGCATTCTTGGGTGGGGGGAAGGAGGCATACCTACACCCAGCAATCTCAATTGTCTTCATGTGGGTAGCTGCTTTAAGATTACAATTTATGGCCCAGAGCCAATACAACACTTGGCCAACCTCTAGCTTGGGAAAGAATAACACTGGTGTAAATCCATCTTTGCCCTCCTCCATTCCTGTGAGCTCAGCTCAACTTAACCAGAGAATCTGGCCTATGATTTACTGTTTTAGTCTGATAGTGTTACTTTTAACTATGTTGTTCTTACTGAAGTATTTTTCAGCTTTGTCATTTCTTGCACTTGCATACCTTATCCCTCAAAATCCCAAAGTGAATAAACAGATGCTTCCTTTTTTAGACGTGAAAATCATAAAATTCACCACTAGTGACAGGCCTTCAACAGTCAAGCCTAAAGCCAGTACATGTCCCAAAAGTCTCTACAGCTACTGGTTCATTAAGCTTCCCAGATAAGCCAAAGTATAGCTCCCTCAGCAGCAGTTTATAATGCTTATTCACTACCTAATAATTTTACTCCTCTGTTAGTTGTGTAGTTTTGGTTTTTTGGTTTGGTGGAGTTTTTTTGGTTTTTGTTTTTTTGTTTTTTTTACAATCAAGCTCACAGAAGTGATGTTGCCTCAATGCACTCATAGGTGTTATAATGTCAGGAGTAGAATAATTTTTAAAGGCCACAAATCATCACCCTTGCTGCCATCTATGAAATAGAGCTCAGTCAAGGAAATTAGGAGACACTTTTAATGGAAAGGGGGAGGGGGCAGGGGTGCAGCGGTGGTGTTCCACCTTTGAAATGTAGCAACAGCTGGCTAGGGCTCCTGCTACACTTCAAAGCGGAAGTGCCTTTATCGACTAATCGAATAGTCAACGGAAATCCTATTGACTATTTGATTAGTCTATTAATCTAATTTTAACATCCCTGGTGTAAGTCTCTGGAACAGCCTTCCGCTAGGAGCAGCAGAGGCAAACAATTTAGCTGTTTTTCAGATGGACCTGTTATGTTTATGAATACTGATATAGGATGGCAGGGAACTGGACTCAGTGACCCAGGAGGTTAAACTAATAATCTGTTAAACTAAGATGAATTAACATTCATTTTAGTTCCTTTAAGAAAGGATCAGAGATTGACAAAAGGCCATAAACAAATGTTTAGCTTGTTCATCATAGCACAACCAATATTTTTATTCCCAATGTTGGTTCTACATGGTTTAGACCAGGAGGGTGTAAGTCTGCTCTACAAATAGCATTGTTAGCAGCAAATGGAGAACAATGTCTGGCATCACCTTTCAGTGACGTTAGTGATCAGTTCTGAAATTGTGACTGCAGAAGGAATCTCATCTAGTCCTCTGCCAAAGAGCTTTCATTTGCCAGCTAGGAAATTTAAGACGGGCTGTGCTGAGCCAGAGCAGCAGACAATGGTACCTTGTATTGTGCCCAAAGTATTTTTGGGTGCATTAGCCTTGGAAAAAATGGGTTGGTAAAAACCCATTGGAGAAGTAGTTGTTGCAGTACAACCTTGATTTGCTTGTGGTGGCAGATGGGAAGAGGCACATGGGGCGGAACATTGGACTTTCTGCTGCTGATGAAGTAGAACAGATCTGTTAAGAGGTTATTTGAGGGGTGGGGTACTCAGCTGCAGCGTCTAATCTCTAGTGCCAATGGGGAGGCCATTTGTTCAGCCAGCACAAAGACAAACTTGAGCCACTACTGTGGGTTATGAGTGTTTTTAATCGATCACAAGGATTTCTCTTTGAAGAATGGGTTATACATGCTCTGCTCAAAGATCCAGCGCTTACTAGAGATCCAGCTTTAGGGCAATATAGAGTTGCAGAGATACTAAGCTTAAGGTAAGAAGAGCAGTCATCCAAGGAGCCAAAAAAAACCCCCTGAGAACCTGCTGCCGTAGAAGAGGCATCTCTTCAGTAGAGATGGATAGATGGAATCAGGTGGCGCTTAGAAGATGTTTTTCATATCAGGAAGGTTTGAATTGTACACTCAGAAGCAAGAGTACTACAGAATTTTTTGTGATTTGCCAAAAATAATCTACTTTTGAAAATCAGAACCCTACTTCTTGCTGTTTCAAGGTAGAAAAGGTGCTACCACTAACAAGCAAGATGTTGGTTTTCTTCCTTCTCTGAACTATCAGGGATTTTCCTCCTGTCAGATTTCAGGCCTTTGCATTTTCCATCAGGCTGACTTTTCAGCCTTTCAGCAATAACTTTTAACCCTCAGACAATTATGGGCCAAATTATCTGCTGGCATGTAGAGTTGAATCAGTAGAAAATGTGGTATTGTATATCTAGAGCAGGCCTGGGCAAAATATGGCCCATGGGCCGAATCTGGCCTGCCAAGTCACCGGATCCAGCCCATAGATGTAGTGGGGAGCCCTATGCAGGCTCCCTGCTTGCCTTGCCCCACCCGCATGCCCCTCAACAGTACAGCTGCTGGGTGGTTTCAATTTAAAATCTGTGAGCTTGGAGAGGAAAGGGGGAGGCTTTAGGATTCTCCCATCTCCAGTACAGTTCCATTGGCTGGTTTTTGTCCAGAAATTGGCCAATGGGAGTTGCTTGTTTCAATAATAGGCAGCTAAGAAGCACCATGCCCCTGCACCACAGTCCAGTGCCCCAGATCACAACCACCTCCTTCACCCAAACTCCCTCTCTTATCCCAAGCTCCCGTCTGCACCTAACCTCTATCCCAGATCCCGCACCTCCTCCATTAATATTGTGGAAGAGGGCAGCTCTCGACCACTTTCCAAATTCTTGGGAGTGGCCCCACATCAAAAATTATTGCCCACTCTTAATCTAGAGCCTACCCAGGAGTACTAAACCAATCTTATTCCAGTATGAGAAAAGAAACTGAGCATGATAGTACACCTAGATGACCATATAATAGGGATATAGACTCTGTAAGGGACACTCAGAGCCTCTTGACCAAAGGGTGGAAAGCCAGTGGAAATAAATCATTTCAGGCCAGATACGGTCCTCAAATATCCATGTGGAATTCCCACTAATGTCGGTGGGATGAGTTCATGAATTTGAGTACAGAATCTATCCCTTAAACTTTCAAAGGTCTTTAATAAAGTTACTCACAAAGGGCAGTAGGCTCAGTTGTGCCCAGCTATGACTCTCCCAACCTCTCGCTGATCATCCTCTTCTCTTCTGTATGCCCACTGTTTCTTTACTATAGCATCTGGTTGTATCTTCCCATAATTTAGATTGTTTGTTGTGGGACAGGAACTGTTTCCCCAGTACAGCAGGGCCATGATCTGACTGAGGCCACTGGGTGCTACTTTAACTAACTTTTACTGTGTTTGTTAAAGTCTATGGAGGCATAGGGAATGAAGGAAACTTTATTGACCCATCTGTGAAACTTCCTGGTCAGAGGCCAGCACAATCCTACTGGGGAGTGCAAGCAGTCTTTCCAGCCAGTGCCCCTATAGGTACTAGCTACCAAAAAAGAGGGAACAAGAGAAGTGGGATATTAAGTTGTTCTGCTCCAGCCAGCACAACTGATTTGGGCATGTGCTACAGCACCTGAAAGGGTCTTGGATCTGCTTCTATGATACATATGTTCTAGGAGTCCTGAGGAAGAATTCTGGCTGAGTCACATCGCAGTGCAGTTTTCAACACTCGTCTAGCATGGGTTGTGGCTTAGGAGCCACACAGGTCTCAATTCACATGGTGAATGGAGTTTTTTTGGTTTTGTTTTGTTTTTGCAGTTTCAGTTATGCATGGTCAACAACTTGTTGACCATGCACGTTTGTAGATTATATGGATTCACTCTCACATGGCGCAGTACGGTCGCCAAGACATACGGATCAGTGGTATAACTATGTTGGGACACATGGGTGGGCCCCAACTTTGGGTAGGTGGGAAATAACAGAAGCAAAGGAGGGAGAGTGGGAAATGTGGGGCAGGAGGGATTGGAGGCACCTCCCTTCATCCCCTCCAGCTGACTTTGCGAGGGACAATGGACACAGACCAGGGGCCCTACCAGCCCCAGCTGTGCACCTGGGATCTTGCCCACTCTGTCCACCATTCCAGCCAGGGAGTGGGGGTGGAGACTCACTCTGCTCTGCCTGCTTGGCATTCTAGCCTGCACTCCAACCCTGCTACTTGGCTAGAGTTCCAGGTTGGTGGGAAGAGTGGAGTGAGCCACCAATCGTGCCCAGCTCTGCCTGTCTGACACTATAGCCTGCTGCTCAACCCCACTCCCCAGGTGCACCCCTGAATTCAGGGGGCTCTGGCTAGATTGTGCATTGCTCCCCCCACAGGGCTCATTGGAGGACATGAGGGGAGGGGGCCGTGATTCCTCCTGCCCCATTCCTCCTGACTCCACACTCCTGAGACTTCCCAGGTGAATCCTCAGAGTTCTGACTTGAACAACATCAGCAGTATCACTTTGTAAATTTCATCCTCAGTGTCAGTAAATGTTAGCTTTTAAAGTTTAAATTTCACTAAACGTTTTTAATAAAACATGTATTGGAGAAATTAGGAGGTCATCTTGTGAGCTTGGAACCTAAACCCTTATTTCCCATTGACTCTTGCTATCTTTTTACATAATATCTATTTGCACAGTGTTTTTTTTAAGAATGCAACCACAGTATAAATTGAAGCCTGACTACATATTTTAAGAATAAAGGCTTCTTGTGGTTTAAAAGCAGGTTTAGTGAGTCAGTCTTCATGCTGATTCATTATCAGCTGGATAAAAATGTCCTTCATGGAATAATAATGCACAGCTAGGCACATTACAAGGGATAGATTCCAACCTCAACTAAACCAGTGCAAATTTGGAGTTATACCAGTGACTTTAGTGGAATTAACCACATTTACAACAGTGTACTTGAGAGCAGAATTTGGAACAGGATGTGGTTTGCTTAAAAAAAATTGTACTCCGACCACTTGGATTTTAGTTTTATTTTCATCTTGTATACAAACTTAAGTGAAACACTGTATAGATTTGAAACATAAAACAGAAATGATTGACGCACATAATGTAATGTTTCATTCTCGGTAGGCCAAATTCTCCTATTTACATGGAGTTTGTAGGTTTGACTTGGATGTAAATAGGAGGATAATTTGGTTCATTGTAATTAGTGCCAACAAATATTAGCAGAGAGTCTGCTCTAAGCTACTCTACTGTATATCTGAAATAATTTCATTGACTTCATTAAAGTTGCTCTGAATTTATGTTGGTGTAGCCATTTGAATTCTAGCTTTTAAAATAAGAACCTCAATATGGAGCTTCATTATTTTTGGTACATTTTGGTACAATTCCAGGGCTGTGAATGATACAGTTTAATCTAATTTCTGTAAATCCCCTTGCTAACTTCAGATTTTATTCCAAAGTACTTTGAGATGTGACTTTCTTCCTTTCTGCATACTTTCTTCCTTTCTGATCTCAGACACAATGATGAAAATCTAAAGTTTCTCCCCTGTAATTAATGTAGACCAGAATCCAGTGTCCTTATTTAGATCGTCTTCCCTCATCCTAATAATTCTGTTTCCACTTTGCCTGTCATTAATTTTGATGTATTTTCAAAGGCATTTAAATAAATGACATTTGGTTTTCTTTTTTTAAAAAGCTTCATGCCCAAATGCTTTTGTGTACATGCAATGTTGACGGCTGTCCACTCTGCCTTTTGAATAATGAATAATTTAGATAATTAAATAATCGGTTTAAATTAGATGTGACTGCAGAGCCAACAGGAGGAAACAAACCACATTGTAGGCCTAATTCATTCCTGTTGTAATTCCATTGTCTTCAGGGAAATTAAACAGGAATTAATTTTGTACCTCCCAAAATAACTGAATACTGTTTGACTGCCGCTGTTCTTGATGTAGATATTTTAAAAGTTAAGGGCCAGATTCTCAAATCAGGTGCCATCCTCCTAGCGTATTCAGTCACTTTAAAGATGAGCTAAAGAGGCAACTGGGGACTATTTTTAGAGTAATCTCCAGTTGATACAAAACCAACATAGCTGGTTTTGTGTCACCTACTCCATCTGCCACTCCCTGGATCATGAGTCAGGGATGTAAATTGAACTCAGAACAAAGCTATTTTTGAAAGTTTGTGTGTTTCAGTTCCAACATTTTGTGCAATCCAAATCTGGAATAATCAAAGTCACTTGATTCTGGTTGTAAATCACCTAGGGTAGGGATTGTTTCCCTTTTCTGTGTTTATGCAGTGCCCAGCAAAATAGGACCCACACTCACTTGGGCACTACCATAATACAAATATTTAGAGTAATAATAATAAGAGAAATGGTAGTGTTGTGCATATGTAGACTCAGTTATTCCAGTAATGACTTACTTGTTCAGGATAAAATTTCAGAAGTGTTTGACCTACAACAAATGTGCCTAATGTGTTTATACCTACATAAATGTAACTAGAAACATGAATTATGTCTTTCCAAATGAAGAGTTCAAACAACTCTGCCTCAACAGCATCTGCATCAACTCTTCAGATGACAGCAGTGTTAACAAAACAAGTTCTGTTGTAGGCTTCACTGGTAGCAACCACAGCACTTAAGGCTGAAAAATTATTTCCATTAGGCTATGTCTAGACTGCAGACTTCTTTCGGAAGAAGCTTTTTCGAAAGATAGCGTCCACACTGAATGGACGCTATCTCGCATTTCAGCTGTGATTACTATGGATGGAGTGGCCACCAGGGCACCTGTGCTTTTTCCTCTTTCTTCTTCTTTTGAAAGAACTCCCTCTTCCCCATCCACACACACCTTTTTCCAAAAGAGCTCTTTTGGAAAAAGGCTTCTTCCTCATAGAATGAGGATTACCAATGTCGGAAAAACCCCTCTGTTCTTTCAATTTTCTTTCAGAAGACTGTAATTGCAGTGTGGACGCAATTGAAGTTTTTTCAGAAAAATGGCGGTTTTTCCCAAAAAAACTCTGTAGTGTAGACATACCCTTATAATCCTGGCATTTTCAGAGAAAAATGTTAGAAATACAATAGCAGAAATTGCTGTTAAGGTGACTGGTAGCTCAGATGTTGGAGGCTTAGGAAATGAAATTGTGATGAGGGTAAGAAGGTGTTTTCTTTTCGAAAACTTTAGGTATTTTCCAAAGCGTTTTTTTTAAGTCTTTCTTGCCGAAATGCTTATAAGAAAGGAAAGAGACTGCAAGATATCCCTCATAGTACATGTTCCAATACACGGACTTGTCACTGGTAACATGATTAGAAATAGGGCAGACCATTACTATCTAACTTTGCCTTTTGGCTTATAAACAATAGTAGGAACCTAGCCCATAGGAAATATGTCACTCTTGCCAGCTTGACACATTGTTTGAGCTGGGAATTCTTCTAAAAAACAAACAGCAGCATTCTTGGTTTAAAAATAAAAGGCATGTATTCTCCCCTCCCTGCTTTGAATTTTCCAGAGCGCAAACTTTTTGTTATTTGGCACATCATGAAGATACTTACATATCACAATACTTAGCTTTAATACCATGCTTTTCATTTTTAAGAGTGCAGTGCAACACTGGGACAGATCTAAAAAGAGCAATCCTTATCCTCCAGCAGCAGCCTGATGCACATCTTTCTCATGCTCCAGTGTGGGGACATCCTGCTGTGAAGAGCAGGCAATGGTAGGCAGGTTGCCTTCACACAGGCTTTCTGCCCAGGGCAGCTTTAACGTCATTCAAATATATCCCTTGTATGCCTCTGACTGCAGAAATTACCCCAGAGATGTATTTGGCCTCTTTTGATTTTATTTCATACTACCCTTACAAATATTGATTCTTACCTTCCACTAAGTAGCAATGTATTTCTTTTCCATTTAAAAATTGTTGATGTGCTGAAAACAGTGTTTCAGGCTGCATTTGTGAGCTAGATTTGATTCAACTGAATTATGTGCAGAGTACTCTGACATGTCAGTAGGCCTACAATTATCATCAGTTGACTACTTCTGTGCTTAAGCATATACTTAAGTGCATTGCTGGATCAAGACAAGTACCTTGTATGACTTAAGCGCTAAGCTTGGAAATGTGAGAGGTGCATGCTGATGCCTCAGGTGATCAGAAAAAGCCCTTGGTTTCAAACCAATAGTTCATCCAAATTTCAGCAGCGCACCTTTATTCCTTGCTAAATGTTGTTGTTGTTTGTACAATGCTAGAAATGCTCAAGATGCTTTACAGGTCCCTGTTCAAACAGCTTACAGATTAAAGAAAAATTATAGAGAAGAATGAGATGCTACAAACAAGCAGGCAAATGAGCAGTGAAGCACAACACAGTTCCTTAGTTCAGTTACTTATTTTGGTTTTTAAACTTTATGTACAGTTTTAAAATCACTCTGAACAAACTGAGGTTTATTAGTAACATAGGCTAAGAAATATGCTTGTTTGCATGTGATTTGGAAGATGATTTTGGGGAGAGGGATTGGAATCAGGCATTGAAACAGTGCCATAGAATTTTTGGTTAACATCATCACTCATTGTAAAAAAATAATCAGGATCAGTTGTGGGGTTAATCTTCATCAATATTTTTATTAATGATCTGGGCACAAAAAGTAAGTATACTAGCAAAATTTTCTGATACAGTGTTAGGAGGTAATATCAATACAGAGGAGGATCAGATTGTTCTACACGAAAATTGGAATGATCTTGAAGACTGCACTACTGAATTTCATCCCATGTCTCTATTTCCAAAGTGCAAGGCATGCACTAGGGCAGTGGTCTCCAACCTTTTTACACCCAAGATCACTTTTTAAATCTCAGAACAAGCAAAGATCTACCGCCCCATCCTTCCCCCAAGACCCCACCCCTGCCTTGAAGCCCCACCCTCTCTATTCTCCTCCTCTCCATCACTTGCTATCCCGAGCCCTTATACACTCTACACTGCCACTTTTTGGCATGTTTGCTCTTCCACTAAAATAAGCAGAAGGACAAATGCATCCCTGGACACGGAAGAGTTTTTCCAGGATATCTCTGGAATCCTGGAAAAACTCCTGCAGTTTAGCCGTACCCTCACTGGGTTGAGACAGGATGTGTGGGCTCTGGGGTGGGAATGAGGGATTTGGGTGTGGGAAGGGGTGAGAGGTGCAAGCTCTGGTAGGAAATTTGGATGCAGGAGGAGATGGAGAAGGGGATGCTGGCTTGGGGAAGGGGCTCCAGACTGGGGACTGTTGGGGTCAGATGGAGGGTTGCGGTACTAAGCAAGCCACAGGCTTGTGGCTGTGAGGGTGCAGGAATTTGGGTTGGGGTATGTGAGGGCTCAGGGCAGGGGTTCCAGTGTATGATAGGCTCAGATCTAGGGTCTGGGGTGGTGCAGGAGTGCTTATAATGCTGCGGCCAGATGGGGCTTGGCCCCAATTGGGGGTTTGTTGGCCAGGCTTCATTTTTAAATAAAATACTATGTCAAACACAAAAAGTTTCTGCATTGTCTTTATTTATGAGAAGGGCAGGGAACCTGTTTTGAGTCAGGGGTCACTGACCCACAGAAAAGTCAGTTGGGGCCACACAAGGGAGATGCAAAAAAACCTCCTCCACAAACCCCCAAGCCTCACTAATGTGGCCCCAACTGTGCTGGTGGGAGCAGGGGACATGGTACTGGGGAAGGGTGCTAGTAGGTGCCGGGGCAGGGGACAGAGTGCTGGACCTAGGTTCTGAGGTGGCACTGAACATTCTGTCTCGGGTACTTGACTGGCTGAGGTGGAGGGTGGGAATTATGGCTCACATACTAAGGATCTAACTGATGACCATATGCAGGGTCAAGAAGAAATTTTCTCAGAGCCAATTGGCAGGGTCACTGGGGGCTTTGCCTTCCTTGCAGTATATGTCCCTTACACGGATAATCTCTCAATCATTTCCCTGACATTGTGGGGTTCTCTAGCACGTGCACCTAGCCCCTTCTATCACAGGTGCCAACTTTCTAAGAGAGCCAGAGGTCGAGTGCTCCCTGCCATATCTCCGATCCTGACCCCACTCTACACTCTCCTCTGAGCATGCCATATTCCGGTTCCTCCTATACTCTTGCCCCAGAGCCTCCTGCATGCCCTGAAACAACTGATCACTGTAGGCAGGAGGCAGGGGAAGGGAAGAGTAGGCATTCACTGGTGGGGTCTGCCAATAGGTAGGAGTTTGCGAACAGGAGCTTGCGAACAGGAATTGCTAACAGGGAGTTTGGAGAGGGAGTTCTCCAGGTGAAAGAGGAGTAAAAACGGGACCCTTGTGGTAAGTGGCTGTCTGGAGTGTGTGTTTGTGTGTGGGGGAGTTATTTGCTGTGTGCTGAGCTTGTGTTTATCTGTTTGGTTGGTTTGTTTGTTTGCTTGAAGGAGCTTCTAAAAGGTTTGAAATCTAGAAGCCTCTGTTAATTGGCTAAGCCTCAGTCAGGGGAGGGCTACCAGAGCTATATAAGCCTGTGACTCAGCGACCAGGAGCTTGAACAGGAATTGCTAACAGGGAGTTTGGAGAGGGAGTTTAGAGGGCACTAGTGACTTCTGGCCTTCTTTAAAACATAACTCTTATAATAATCTATATTCCAGAGGTTTAAAAAGAATCCCAGTTTATACTTAAATTTATTCATTAGAAAAATGGAGACAGAAGCCCAGCAGCAGAGTGGGGGCTATCCTGTTTATTGCGTCGAGTGTAACATGTATGATTACCTGCCCTGTGGGCGGGTGGCGTATGTGTGCACCCGTTGCAGGAGCTCCTGACCCTCAGAGACCGAGTTCGGGCTTTGGAGGCCAGGGTGGCTGAACTGGAGGAGCTAAGGGAGGTAGAGAGATATGTGGATGAGACTTTCTGGGACACTGTAGTACTGTCCCACCTCCAGTCTGAGAGCCCCAGTGCTCTTAAGGAGGATGAAAGTCTCAAGGGAACAGAGCATTCAATGGGAGCAGAGGAAACCATCCCGTGGTTGGGACCCTCCTCCCAGAGGATGTTGCGGTATCCTCTCGCACTGAGGATACCTCTGAGAGGAGGAATGCCAGTTCGGAAGAGGCAGGTGTTAGTAGTGGGTGATTCGATCGTTAGAAACATAGATAGTTGGGTTTGTGATGACCGGGAGAACCGTATGGTCACTTGCCTGCCTGGTGCGAAGGTTGCGGATCTCTCGAGGCATCTAGATAGACTTATGTGTAGTGCTGGGGAGGAGCCGGTGGTCGTGGTACATGTAGGTACCAATGACGTAGGGAAGGGTAGGAGAGATGTCCTGGAGGCCAAATTTAGGCTGCTAGGAAAGAGACTGAAATCCAGGACCTCTATGGTGGCGTTCTCGGAAATGCTTCCAGTTCCACGCGCAGGGCCAGGTAGGCAGGCAGAGATTCAGAATCTCAATGCGTGGATGAGACGATGGTGTAGGGAAGAGGGGTTTGGATTTATTAGGAACTGGGGACACTTTTGGGAGAGGGGAGCCTATACAGGAAGGATGGGCTCCACCTAAACCAGAGTGGAACCAGACTGCTGGCACTAAACATTAAAAGGCCGTAGAGCAGTTTTTAAACTGAGAGATGGGAAAGCCGATTGGTGTGGAGATGCACGTAAATCGGAGAGACTTCTCTTAGAGGAGAATCCATTGATAGAGATTCTCTAAGCTGTAGTCAGAAGAGAGAGGAGGAGAGAGGGCAAACCATGGGCCAGAGCAGACAAACAACCGCGTACAAAGGAATCCAATGCATCAGGGAAGGGCAGACAAATAAGCAGTGGCAAATTTTTAAAGTGCTTCTACACAAATGCTAGGAGTCTGACTAATAAGATGGGTGAACTAGAGTACCTAGTATTAAATGAGAGATTGACATAATAGGCATCACTGAAACCTGGTGGAATGAGGAAAATCTGTAGGACACAATCATACCGGGATATAAAATATATCGAAAGGATAGAGCAGGCCGGGTGGGTGGCGGAGTGGCACTGTATGTGAAAGATAATGTAGAATCAAATGAAATAA
The DNA here is from genome assembly GCA_019425775.1 of Rafetus swinhoei. NCBI lineage: Eukaryota > Metazoa > Chordata > Testudines > Trionychidae > Rafetus > Rafetus swinhoei. Next base: position 49,682,946 of record CM033449.1, read on the forward strand.
AAATATTAAATGAATCAACATGTTCAATAGAATCGCTATGGATAGTAATTCCATGCTCCAAAAATAAGAAATTAGCAGTAGGGATATATTACCGACCACCTGACCAGGACAGGGATACTGACATTGAAATGCTGAGGAGATTAGAGGCTACCAAAACAAAGAACTCTATAATAATGGGGATTTTAATTACCCCCATATTGACTGGATACATGTCACCTCAGGAAGAGAAAGCGGAGATAAAATTTCTCAATGGCTTAAATGACTGCTTCTTGGAGCAGCTGGTGCAGGAACCCACAAGGAGAGGCAATTCTCGATTTAGTCCTGAGTGGAGCGCAGGATCAGGTCAGGAAATAACCGTTACAGGACCGCTTGGGAATAGTGACCATAATATAATAACATTCAACATTCCTGTGGTGGGAAGAACACCTCAGCAGACCAGCACCCTGGCATTTAATTTCAAAGAATTACACAAAAATGAGGAGGTTAGTTAAACAGAAATTAAAGGCACAGTGACTAGAGCCAAATCCTGCAAGCTGCATGGAAACTTTTAAAGACACCATAATAGAGGCCCAACTTAAATGTATACCCCAAATTAAAAAACATAGCAAGAGACCTAAAAAGAGTCACCGTGGCTTAACCACCATGTAAAAGAAGCAGTGAGGACAAAAGGTATCTTTTAAGAAGTGGAAGTCAATCCTAGTGAGATAAATAGAAAGGAACATAAACACTGTCAAATCAAGTGTAAAAATGTAATAAGAAAAGCAAAAAAGATTTTGAGGAACAGCTAGCCAAAAACTCAAAAGAAATAACAAAATGTTTTTAAGTACATTAGAAGCAGGAAGCCTGCTAAAAAACCTGTGGGTCCCTAGGATCGAACTATAAAGGCGCAATCAAGGACGATAAAGCCATTGCGGAGAAACTAAATGATTTCTTTGCTTCAGTCTTCACGGCTGAGGACGTTGGGAGATTCCCAAATCTGCACCGTCCTTTGTGGGTAATGAATCTGAGGAACTGTCCCGGATTGAAGTGTCATTAGAGGAGGTTTTGGAACAAATAGAAAAACTTAATGTTAACAAATCTCCGGGACCGGATGGCATTCATCAAGGGTTCTAAAAGAACTCAAATGGGAAATTGCTGAACTATTATCTGTGGTTTGTAACCTATCCCTTAAATCGGCTTCCGTACCTAATGACTGGAAGGTAGCCAACGTGACACCAATATTTAAAAAGGGCTCTAGAGGCGATCCGGGCAATTACAGACCGGTAAGTCTAACTTCAGTACCGGGCAAATTAGTCGAAACAATAGTAAAGAATAAAATTGTGAAGCATGTAGAAGAACATAATTTGTTGGACAAAAGTCAACATGGTTTCTGTAAAGGAAATCCTGTCTTACTAATCTATTAGAGTTCTTTGAAGGGTTAACAAACATGCGGACAAGGGGATCCAGTAGATATAGTATACTTAGATTTCCAGAAAGCCTTTGACAAGGTCCCTCACCAAAGGCTCTTGTGTAAATTACATGGCCATGGGATAAGAGGAAGGTCCTTTCTTGGATTGAGAACTGGTTAAAAGACAGGAAACAAAGGGTAGGAATAAATGGTAAATTTTCAGAATGGAGAGGGGTAACTAGTGGTGTCCCCAAGGGTCAGTCCTAGGACCAATCCTGTTCAACTTATTCATAAATGATCTGGAGAAAGGGGTAAGCAGTGAGGTGGTAAAGTTTGCGGATGATACCAAACTGTTTAGGATAGTCAAGACAGAAGCAGACTGTAAGGGACTCCAAGAAGATCTCACCAAACTGAGTGATTGGGCAACAAAATGGCAAATGAAATTTAATGTGGATAAGTGTAAAGTAATGCACATTGGGAAAAATAACCCCAACTATCGTACAGTATGATGGGGGCTAATTTAGCTACGACAAATCAGGAAAGAGATCTTGGAGTTATCGTGGACAGTTCTCTGAAAACTTCCACACAGTGTGTGGCGGTCAAAAAGGCAAATAGGATGCTAGGTATTATTAAGAAAGGGATAGAAAATAAGACCAGAATATCTTACTGCCCCTGTATAAAACTATGAGTACGCCCACATCTTGAATACTGTGTACAGATGTGGTCTCCTCACCTCAAAAAGATATTTTGGCCTTGGAAAGGGTTCAGAAAGGGCAACTAAAATGATTAGGGGTTTGGAACGGGTCCCATATGAGGAGAGGTTAAAGCGACTGGGACTTTTCAGTTTAGAAAGAGGAGACTGAGGGGATATGATAGAGGTGTATAAAATCATGAGTGGTGTGGAGAGGGCCGATAAAGAAAAGTTATTTATTAGTTCCTAAATAGAAGAACTAGAGGACACCAAATGAAATTAATGGGTAGCAGGTTTAAAACTAATAAAGAAAGTTCTTCTTCACACAGCGTGTAGTCAGCATGTGGAACTCCTTGCCAGAGGAGGCTGTGAAGGCTAGGACTATAACAGAGTTTAAAGAGAAGCTAGATAATTTCATGGAGGTTAGGTCCATAAAGGCTATTAGCCAGGGGATAAAATGGTGTCCTTGGCCTCTGTTTGACAGAGGCTGGAGAGATGGCAGGAGACAAAGCGCTTGATCATTGTCTTGGTCCACCCCCTCTGGGGCACCTGGTGCTGGCCACTGTCGGCAGACAGGATACTGGGCTAGATGGACCTTTGGTCTGACCCGGTACGGCCGTTCTTATGTTCTTATGTTCTTATGTAGGAGTTGTGAGGATAGAAGGACTGATCAGTGGGGCCTGCCCACAGGTGGGAGGCACTAGGGGGAGCTAATAGGGGGCCACCGGTGGGTGGTCAGCCCCCACCACTTTTCCCCATAGATGCTCCAGCCCTGGAACACCCCTAGTCAGTGCCTATGCCTCCTATTCTCTGCCTGTGGCATGTACTACTTTGGTATCAGTTTTTGCCCAGTTTACTGTGCAGGAGGTGGATGGTGTTGATGGCCTGTGATACACAGGAGGTCAGATGCTCATCTGACTCTAATCTCTGACGTAGGGGATGTCTACACAGCAAAGTTATTTCGAAATAGCAGCCCTTATTTTGAAATAACTTTCCTAGCGTCTACACAGCCAAACCGCTATTTTGAAATAAATTCGAATTGGCGGAGCGCTTATTTCGAATTTGGTAAACCTCATTCTATGAGGAATAACGCTAAATTCGAAATAGCTATTTCAAAATAAGTGCTGTGTAGACACTTATTTCAAAATAGGGGCCTCCAGCCTTCCCAGGGAGCCCTGGTGGCCACTCCAGCCACAAGCAAGAACACTCCTCTCCCTTCCCTCCCTCCCCGGAGCCCTTAAATGGGTAGACTCTGCCAGCTCCAAGCCTGCCAGCCCAGAGCCAGCAGTCACTGCCCCTGACCCAGTGGCCCCAAAACAGGAGCCAGCAAGCCACTGACAGCCCGCTCTCCACCGCTCCCCAGGAACAGTCTGCCAGCTCCCAGGAGCCTGCTAGGGCCCGGAGAAGGCGGGCACCTTCCTGGTCCAGGGTGGAGATCATGGACCTTATTCAGGTTGGGGGGGGGTGCCCCTTACGTCCATGATCTCTGCACTAGATGGAGGAACATGGCCGTCTCTGGCAGGATAGCTGACAGCCTGGCTACCAAAGGCCACATGTGAACCCAGAAGCAGGTTCGCATGAAAATCAAGTTGGTCCGGCGAGACCCCCAGCCCTGAGCTTCCCCTCCCCCTTCTTCCTCTTGCTTCTCCCTTCCAGCTCCCTCCTCCCAGGTTTCCCCCTCCCCTCTCCCATCCTCTTTCCTCCCCTCTCCCGCCTCCTTTCCCCAGTCTCACCAGAGTTTCATTCCCCCCCCACCAGTTTTGTTAAATAAAGAGAGTTTGTGTTTATGAAAAAAAGTGTATTTTATTTTACATCAGGAAGGGGAAGTGGGGGGGAGGTAAGTGGAAGGACGTGAGGGAGGAATGAGGCATAAGCCCTCAGTGGGGCAGACCAGGGAGACTGTTAGTGCTCCTCAGGGTGGAAGCTCTCCCTCAGGGCCTCCTGGATACTGACAGCCCCCCGATGGACCTCCCAGATGGCAGCCTGCAGAAAGTGCAACCAGGCTCGCAGCAACGCGTCCAAGAGAAGCACCAGAGTGCCCAGGGGCAGCTCCAGCTCCATGTTGCAGCGTGCTGTGGTGTCCCGAGTGATGGCAACCAGAGCACGCAGAGACAAAATGCTTTGCTGTCCCTCATTGAGGTAGGCAAGCAAGCAGGGAAACCTGAGAACCGGCTGTCCAAGGGGGATCCCTTTAAGCACAGGCCTCAGATAGCCTCAGGCAGCAGCCACACAAAGTAAATCCTGACCTGATGCCCTGCTAGACCTGGTTCCGTCTGGCCTTAAATGCGATTCAGCATCCGCTCAGTGTGGACGCGCTATTTCGAAATAGCAAAACGCTATTTCGAAATGCATTTTGCGAGTAGACGCGTTATTTCGAAATAAGCTATTTCGAATTAACTATTTCGAAATAGCTTATTTCAAAATAACGCTGTAGTGTAGACATCCCCTAAGATAATAGTGAAGAATAGTGAAGAATGGCAAGACCTTTTTCTTTTGTCTTACCTGCCAACAACCACCAAAAGCCAAACTGGTAATATAAACTGCTGTTACAATTAGATTACCAAATAGTTAAATCTTATTTAAAAGTTGTCCATAGGCTATATTTGGTAACAGTCTTCAGAAAATAAGTATGGTGGCTTTCTAGCCAAACCACTTTTATTATTCAGAGTTATCTGGATCTAAAAACTAAGCCTCTTAATAGACTCCGTATTGTTAAAGCTAGAACTTGAAAACAAATTCAATCTGTAAATCAGTTTTCAATAATTTATATTTCATATTTTAACTTACAAAATACAGGTTGTCAGATCTCAGATCCAGAGATTCAGGAGTTTGGGTTTAAATGTTTTTGATTTACCTGGGAAGCTCTTCAGTTGAATCATATTCTATGACGATAATCTCACATTACCTTTTCATGGGTATGATATGAGTATAATGTAAATTTTTTTTCCATTAGACATAAGCACTGTGGCAAATATTAACTTCTTAGACCAACTTTCTGCTATCTGTAGCATTAAATTGGGTTTCTGATTAAAGTTTCCATTCAGCCTGTATATCTTGGAAGAGGACAGGTTTTTTTTTATAATTAATTCTAGGACATATACTATATAGTTCTTATAATCTAATTCCTTCAACTTCTCCCCAGATGTTTGGAAAGGTCCTCGTTCACTCTAAGGTTAATCACATGATCAACAACAGATAGTCAGAATGGGAGAGAAATTAATTACTGATTATTTTTTAAAACACTAGTGAATTTGATTTCTATTTGGCATGAAGCAAGTCAAACTTGAAAGAAGTCATCACATAAAGGAATAGGAAATTATCAAGTGCATCTTATTTTTCTATTCTCTTGTTGAGCTAGAACTAATTCCTTTCATTCTTTTTCTTTTGTTTGCAGATTATAAAATGTCTTGCCTAGGTGTTTCTCTAGTATGTACCAATATAAGACCTAAATTCTGTCTCTCTAAGGTGAGCAAATGAAAGCATTTCTTCTGTTTATAGTGTCTCACACCCCAGTCACTAGCAGAACACCTCTGAAGGATTGGTACATACTAGAGAGAAACAGTGGGAATTGGGTGAAGGTGAATGCATGAAGGTAAACATACATCATTCCCAGAACAATCCCTTGGAGATTCCATACAAATGATAATACTAGCTCAGTCGCTGTTAATGTGCGTGTGTGTGTGTACCAAGCACAGACTTTAGAACTTCCTAAACCCATACCCTGAGCATTGATCTATCAGAACAGCATGATTGAAGTTCAAAGGCACCATGCAAAAATGCAGTTGCTTCCTTTGAGAAAATGAATCAGAATGGTTTCTGAGAACTCTTGACCTCATGTAGCAGAATACCAATACAAATTGGCACCAATTCTATATGTCTGTGATGGGATGTACCAACCCCACATTGGGGTTGTGAGGGTTAACCCTGTCCATCTGGCTGAGGAGGCCCCACCCTCACAGCCCTGCTGGGCATCCTCCAGCTGGAGACCAGGTATAAAGGCCTGTGTAGCATCTCACTCTGGGCTGTCTGAGGAAGGAAGTGCTGCAGGAGCTCTTGAAGAGGAACCACAGGTGCACCCAGATGCTGTTGCCAGTCAGCAGGGAACCACAGTAAAAGCCCCCAGACTGGAAGGAAGAGCTGGAGAAGACTATGCTGGAGAGTTGGGCAGGAAGTAGCCCACGGTGGGGAGTTGTACCCTGGGAGCTTGATGTTCTTTGGTGGAATTCCCTGCTGAGCTAATGGTGGACCACTCCACTGCTGATGGGGCCCTGGAGAAGGTGGGCCTGGGTCCTTGTGATGGTTTCCCCCATCTCCCCCCACTTTATGAAATTGACTTATGGATACCAATATGCATAACTTGATGCTTTGGACAAAATACCTCATGTAACCTTTCAATTTTAATGCCACAAGCTGCTGGATCTGTATATCTTATTTTGGTGTATGTATCACTCTTAGATGTTAAGTTAGAGATATGGCTTATGGTTTTAAATGTGCAAATGAAAAACATCAGGAGTGTTTCCCTCAATGTCTGGGTGAGCACTTGTAAAAAGCCTCCTTTGTCCTTTGAGGCTGAGCAGTGGTTAGTCTTAGGAAGTCATGTGACACCCTCCAAATTGGTAGGGTCAAACCAGGTAATTTTGGGGGGTGGAATATACAGACAAAGAATTCCCACCCTGAAAAGAAGGCTACTTGGGATGCAAAGTTTTCAGTCTCTTTGTCTTTGTCTGGCAGGTCACTCCCAAGAGTACAAACCAGAGACCTTCCCTGGCTTGAAGGTTTAGCTGAAATAAGGATAGTTTTTGGGTAAGTTTGTACCAAGATTTTAGTGTTAGAACTAGCCATGTGTTTTCTGTTGTTTTAAATTTGTAATCTACTTTGCTCTGCCTGTTTTCACTTGTAACCACTTAACACCTACTGCCTGTACTTAATAAAATCACTTATTTACTATCAAGCCCAGTGTAAATAACTTTTACCTGGAGGAGTAAACAGCGTGTACATCCCCTTTCATTGTTAAAGGGTTCTTCCCTGAATAATTTATTTGGGGTTCTGATCCCATTTGTGGAGTGGTTTCCTGGGAAACTGGGCCTCAAACTGCATTTTCCTCAGATCTGATGAGTTTCAGTGTCTCTCTTGCTCCTCGGGGGAGAGGGGGAGTGGGTGGTGATCTCTGATCTGTGACTTGGCTGGAGGAGACCAGATGATTGGCCCAGCAGGACAAAGATGGTGAGACGCCCCAGGGAGCAAAGAGGCAAGTGTCAGTGGCTTTGTCAGCACTCTGGAAAGCACTAACAAGGGGTCTTCTGTAACCGTATCCCGTCACAATCCTCCTACCCTATTCTCACCAACCCCACATGGGGAGTTACACCCATTATTATTGGCTCTGGCTGCTGGACCACACTGCCCTGCGGGAGGAGGGTATTGCCAGTAGCTCTGGGTGCTGGGCTAAACTACCTGGCAGGAGGAGGGCATTGTTAGAGATTCAGGCCACCAGACCATATGGCCTGGGACAGACATGGTTTGGTCCTAGACTGAGATGTCCCGGCCAAGTTACGGGTATAGTCGGGAGGGGAGGCATAGCACTCCCCTCCCCAAACTGGTACACATGTGGGTTTGAGCGCCATTTGAGGGGCCTCAGAGGCCCAACACCCACCCCAGAGGGGAACAGGTGGGCTCACCCTGCAACAATATCTTTTGTGCCAGTTACAACCAACCAATACAGATCAGACTTTTTAAAAGTAATGTGAATTTTCCTTACATATAGCATTCAAATAGCATACATTCAAATAGCAAATTAGCTTAAAAAAACCCAACTTTTGTCTATTGTAAAACTATTCCAATTTCTTTGAGCACGTCACAAACTTGAAAGCAGGAAAAGTTCTAGGAAAGAACTTTGCTACAATTATCACACCTAACTGTAGAGAAGAATACAGCATTTAGCTGGTTTATTTTATTAAAATTAATCTAGTACTCATCATTGATTACTGTAGTGCATAGAACCCTATTGTACTAGGTACTATACAGAGACAGAACACAGTCCCTGCTCTTTGTCCCAGGATCCTTACAGTCTAATGGAAAAAGGATTAAATGACCATTTTGGAATCTCTATGCAATGGTTTTGTAGTCGTATTAGCCCCAAATAGCACACAGATGAGAGAGGCTAGGGCACTGAAGGAAGGCAGGCACTGTTATTAGCAGTGAGACTGTGAAAAGGAACAGTCACTGGAAATGCCATGCAGTGATCAGGCTAGGATATGGCAGGTTTTCTTCTTCCCAGGCCTCCCCCTTTCCCATTATAGCTCTGCTGTCCTTTTTTAGTGACTCAGCCCTCCAGCCAGGTTGCACACTCAAGTTCTTCCTTTTTGGGGAGAGAGTCACATAATGTGGAAGTCTTCAGATGTTAGCAGGCACTTCAACTTCCTCCTTGTGTCACTCTTGGAGCCAGGGCCCTTGCACGTCTCCAACTAGGTTTCCCCACTGAAAGACATACATCTGTCATTGTCTCTTCTTTAGAGAGTTGTAGCCTATTGGCAGACAGGTGAGAGGTTTCTCCATGGAACAGATTGTCTCCTATGTAGAAATAATGAGTTAAAAATGAGGGACCAGAATGGGTCATTCTTTGAAGTTCCCTAGTTGGAATTCCGTCAGTGGAGAGAGATTCTCCTACCACCTATGAAACAGCTAGGCATTGTCCTCCCAAACCACTGTATCCTCCAAGATATCCTTAGGGGCCTTGTGTCTTCACAGCCATCTGGGCTACCCAAGGCTCCAATGCAGAACAGCTCCATTTAGGGATATAAAAATGTGTTTAAGAATGTAACCAAATAACCGCTTAAAAATCATAGCGGTTACACACGCTGCGGACTCTGCAGTATAAAGCTTATTTAAGCTTTATATTGCAGAGCCCACAGTGAAGTCACCTCCTGGCCGTGCTGCCAGCAGAGGCTGCCACTCCACTCCTGGGGAACCATCTTGTAACCTGCAGTGGGAGGGGAAGGAAGGGGTCTGGCTGGCCTGCCACGGACAGGGACTGTGCTGGTGGGCCCCACAGGGCTGGAGTAGTGTCCTGCCTGGAATGCAGAGAGTTGCTCCAGGTCCTACTTTGTTAACTGGTTAATCTTTTACATCCCTATCTTCATTAGTCGTGCTGCTAGCAAGTCTTTTGCTGGCTGCTCCCCCATCCTCTTCGCCTCAAGGCAGCTTCAGCAGCCTGGAATCTCCATGGGACTGGGTGGGAGTGACAATACAGAAAATGTCTATCCCCCAGCTTCCACCCACCCTCCCATCCTAGCCACACACTTGAATTCCCACTGAGTGGGTCCAGAGAGGACCTACTGGATTTGTATCTTCTCCATGTCTAGGCCAATTAACTTGATTAGCGAGCAGAGACTTCTACCTCACTGATTCATTGCCTTGCATTCTAAAAATGAGATAGGACCAGATTTTTGAATGGGTGTTAGGTTCCTGTGAGCTGGTATGTTAATGTGAAAGCATGTCCTCTGGCCAGATGGAGCACTGCATAGAGTCCACTCAGTCTGGCATGGCAGTCAGTCTGCTTCTCTTGCCTGAGTCCCCATAGTAAACCTGTTCTGAGCTATAAAGGTATTAATTTCAGTCCCACTGGGGCATACAGGTTTTCCTTATATTTGGCAGGTACTGGTCCTCAAGGCAGTCTAAAAACTCTTTTGGCTCTTGAGAGATCAGGAAGTAGAGGAACTCTGGCCCACCCACTCCATTGGTTTAAGGGCCTTGAGCTGGAACCCAGACAGGCAGAATAAAGCTTTAGCAGCTTCTCCTGATGTGCCCTAAGTTCTTTCCTCTCTCCCTTGTTTCAGTAGGCCTTTCCAGCCTGTAGATCAGTCATCCCTTTTCTGGAGTGTTGTCTCTGAGGGCATGTCTACATTGCTGTTAAAAACCATGGCTGGCCAATGCCATGCTGGTGCTGGTTCATGAGGCTTAGGCTATGGGGCTGTCTAACTGCATTGTAGACTTTCAGGCTCAGAATGGAGCCTAGGCTGTAAGACCCTGTGACATGGGCTGTAATCCAAGCTCTGAGACCCTCCCAAGTTAGAACGTCTACACTGCAGTTAAATAGTTTCTTAGCCCTGCAAGCCAGAGTCAGCTGGCACAGGCCAGTTGTCAGTATCTAACTGCAGTGTACTGTAGATATACTCTTGGTGGCTTCTTGTCAGCTTCCTCATAGGAATTTCCTTCTCCAGCCTGCTTGCTTCTCTTGGAAGCCTTCCTTCCCATCTGCTTCCAAGTTCTCTCAGATGACATGAGACTGCCTGAATGCATTCAGGCATGCTCAAGAGATGTACAGACCAGATGCTGGCTTTGCAATTGAGGAGTTGACACAGCAACCATCAGTCACCACGTACCAGCAAAAACACCAAGCTGCATCTTTAGGAGTCTAAATACCTTTAAAAATATGGCTCATAGTTCCTTATTCTTTGCTAACAGATAAGTGTGGTAATATGATTAACTTACAGCACCAGTGCTGGCTTCCTGCTGGAGGGAGGAGCCCTAAGCCTTGCGGGACAGATCCAGCTCACGGGAGGAGCAAGCAGCTCTGCACACGCCACTCCCCCATCGCCTGGCTGGGAGAATGGCAGCGAGGAAACCGCTCACCTGGAGGCTTTCGCCACTGCTCCCATTGGATAGGAATCATGACCAAAAGGGAACAGGAGGTGGTGCTTGGAATGCGGTGCCTGAGAGCAGTGGGGAGCATGGAGCCAAGTAAGTGCCCCCCCCACCTCCCTCATGCTCAGACCCTGCACCCCCATCATCCTCACAGACACCACCACCATCCCCACCCCGCCAAGACACCCCACCCCCAGCCCGCTCCTGCACTCTCCCTTCTGGCCAGGCCTCACATCCTCATCTGTATCCCACTCCCTGGCAGCCCCCTCCTGCACAGTGAACCTCTCATTTTTGGCCCCATCCCAGGGCCTGGGGAGGCTCACAAAATTTACTGACCCCAGAATAGTTAATCTAGCCTGTGGGAAACCCTGAACCTCGGTGGCTCCCGACCCAAAAAAGGTTCCCTGCTCTTGAATAAAGACAATGTTGAAACTTTTTGTTTTGGACATAACTTAATATTTTACTTTACTGGTGGTCCACAGAAAGGTTTATGTTGAGTGGGATGGGCCGCAGGCCAAAAAGTTTGAGAACCACTGCCTTAAATTCAAAATATAGACTGAAATGATATTATGAGATGTTGCCACTAGATGGTGCTTGGTTGCTTTTGTACTACATAAGCTGTTTCCATAGGAAAAAAGATAATTGAATGTAAGTCTATGTCATTTACTGATTTCTCAGTGTTAGACTACAAAGGTAAGGTTTGTAATCTGTAATATCACATGCTATTTCTCAAATATTACAGCATACATTTTTCTACAAATTTAGATGTAGCCTTTTGGAATATATATTTACTTTCTGCTTACATGTAGCCTTTTGGAATATATGTTTACTTTCTGCGTACAGTATTGTTCACTGTAGGTAAACATTTAGTGGAGAATTCTGACAGACTTTTAGACACCTTCTCTCCTAGGTTATAATTCCTAACAATTGTCAGCATCAATGTAATGTACTTCTCTCTTCATTCAGTAGCATAGCTTTTATTAGATACAGTTCGGGTAATTAATTAAAAAGTATGAAGTCAATTTAGCTGCCAGGTATGGTGGTGTACATATACCAGAATATTTTTACTATTAATACATGGAGTATACTTTATATTTACTCTTCCCCTTTTGTAGGCAAATTTCTCATGAGGAACAGAATTGGAGGTTTTTAAATGTAATTCATTGGGAATTTTCTTTGTCAGCATATATGTAAATGTGACATTTCAAACTCCCACAATGTTGAAAATGGTTCATTTTTAAGTACCTTGTATTCCGCAGATGATATTTACTAGCAAATCAACTTCATTAAGAAAATGTGGAACAGAACTGTATTTAATACACTTGAAAACTCTGGGGTGTTTATAAGATGAGATTGCCTCATAAGGGTGATGTCTTATACAGGTTTCCCTGTATATTACAACACCGGTAATCATTTGAACCCTTCAAACATGTCTATAGGTCATTATCATCTTGACACTGAACAGCTTTTTTCCCAGTGTTCTTATTTCGTTTACTCTAACCATAACATTTTGTTTTACACTGTACTCAGAATGTAGATGGATGATAACTCCCAAGATAAAAACGTTAAAATTCTGTTGCAGGAACATACTCATACATATTGAATAAAAAAGTAATTCTTATTCAGGCTAATAAACAGTGAATGTTCAAAAGAATATATCTGAGAACTTCTAACTATTCTTCTTTGTATGTCCAACATGCAAGGCTCTATATTGGAAGAGCTGTATCTTACAAATTTTAACTACAAAGAACAGTTCTTCTTCGAGTGGTCCCCGTGGGTGCTCCACTCTAGGTGTCGGGCTCGTTTCGGCGCCGCTGGTTGGAGGCTTTTCGTAGCTGTAGTCGGCCGTGCTGTGCCTGCGCAGTAGCCGTCGTGCGCCATTTGCGCCCTTTCTCTCGTTGCGTGGTCCGGCCCCTCGCCAGTTCCTCTCAACCGTCCTCGGTTGCTGGCGGAGCTCCGTTGTCTCTCCTCAGAGACTACGCCTTTCTACAAACAAAGTTAAAAGTTTGTTAGGTTTTCTTAGTGTCTTACTTTAGTTAGTACTTAGTAGTTTAGCTGTATTTACAACAACAAAAAAAGTTAAGGTTAGTGAGTTTGTTAGTTAAACCAGTTACTGTTCTTAGTTCTAGTTATTAGTAGTTCAAACGCCCCCTGAATTGGGAGCCAAAATGCCTGGTTCACCAGGTTTTAAAAAGTGCTCCCAGTGCAAAGACCCCATGCTGGCATCTGATGGCCACGACAAGTGTGCCCACTGTTCCAGGCTAACTGCCAGGGCACGTAGGGATAGAGACATGAGGCTGAAGCTAATTCTCTTCGACAAGGCGCTTCAGCCTCCTGAGGCGGCCCAGCAGGACTCCACCACGGAGCACAAGCGGAGAGCGTCACCACCGGGAGAGTTGGCCACTGAGAAGAGGAAAAAAGCCTCCCCATCACGCTCCCTAGCCGCTGCTCCTCTGACTAAAATAAGTCAGGGGGATCAACCGGGCACTTCAGGAATGGCCCGTCAGCCCGTTAAGACCAGGGCACAGACCAAATCCAAAGTGCCTAAGCCTTTGGTGCGCTCCTCGTCGGTGCTGGTGCCTTCGAGTGCTATTAAAGCTGCAGGCAAGAAAGCAGCGCCTTCGCTCCAGAAACGGGCCATCTACGCATGCGCCGGAACCGCGAACCTCGGCACTGGTCGTGGGACAGCACGGGGCGCATGAACTGGCAGTGCCGGCGTCCCATAAGCCATCGGGGGAACCCCAACAATTGGGTTCCCAGTTGGCACCGGTGCAGCGGCCGCCTGCGGCACCGGTTACGGTGCCGAAGGGGAGACATTCCACGGTGCCGGGGCCGGCACCACCACATACTCATAGGGAGGCAAACGCGGCGCCGCCAGAGTACTGTTACCTGACTCCAGATGCGGCACCGGCAGCAGAGTTGGGCTCCCCATCCTCATCAGTACAGCATTCTCCAATCCTAGTGTTGGATGATGAGGACCACACCTCGCCAAAGCACCTCTCCACTGATGAGTCTCGCGCCGTGCCTTCCTCTGTTCCGACAAAGGCGGCAAGAAAATCAGTTCCAAGAAGGATGTCCCTCTCTCCATCACCTGTGTTCTCCCCAGCACCGTCTCCATCTCCTCCACGGTACTGTTCACCGCGCAATGAGCCTCACTATCGGCGTAGCCCCCAATCCCCACATCGGCATTCGAGATCTCGTTATACCTACATGTATAGGCATCCCTTGCCCCATTATGGGGTGCCCTCACGTAGATCTCGTTTGCCCACTCACTCACCTTCGAGATCTTATAGGAGTGGGTATGGCAGTGCTTACTCATCCAGGAGGTCGTCTCCGGATTACTCATATCGTTATGGGGGAAGATATCGTACTTCTCAGGGCTACGGAAGATCTCACTCTCCTTCCCATTCCTGCTGTTGCCGTAGGTCCGCAGACAGACACCAGTCCCCACTGGGTTCAGTCCAACAGGCGGCCCTATCGCCGAAGGCTCCTATGACCGCCCCTCCACCTCCACAGATGTCTGAACCAGAGGAGGGTCAAATCTCAGACGACGATGGCCACCCGCATAGCGTTTCTCCAGCCGATATCTCGTCATCCTCTCCGGACGAGTCCGTCTTCCAGGGGGACACCTCACCCCCGGATGATGGACGAGAATTCCCAGATCTTTTCAAAAGGGTAGCGCAGACACAGAATGTCCAGATGGCAGAGGTGCAGACGAAGCAATATAGGCTACTGAAAACCCTGCACCCAAGACAACAATCTAGGGTGGCGCTCCCTATTGATGAGGCGATCCTGGAGCCAGCCACGGAAATTTGGCATACCCCTGCATTGGCTATGCCCACATCAAAGAGAGTGGAAAAGAGATACTTTGTCCCTTCTAAGGGTTTAGAGTTTCTTTTTACCCACCCCCAGCCAAACTCTCTGGTAGTGGATGCAGCCCTCAACCGAGCCAAGAATCCACAGGTGAAAAATGCAGCAGTGGAAAAAGAGGCCAAAAAATTGGACATATTCGGTCGACAAGTTTACTCTTCGTCCACACTCCTTCTTCGCATTGCCAACTACGCGGCTCTGCTTTCCAATCATGGCTTTGATAACATCGCCAAGTTGGCAGAGCTCGCCCAGAACACTTCGGAAGCAGACAAGGCTATATTGCGTGCCGTAGTGCAGGAGGACTACGCATGCTCCAGGGCAAGCCTCCAGATTGCCATGGATGTCGTGGACACTGTGACAAGATCAATAGCTACTGCGATATCCATGCACAGAGCATCATGGCTAGCTGCGGCGGGCGCCCCTAGGGACTTGTGAGCTAAAGTTGAAGACCTTCCCTTCAACAAATTAAAGCTGTTTGCGGATAAAACTGACAAAGTCTTACATACCGGGAAAGACTCTCGTACAATCCTACGTACGCTCGGCATGTATGTACCACCGTTCTGACGCAGAAGGTATTTTCCGTATCAGAGAAGATACGACTACCAATTCCACAAGCAGCAGCCTCGGCCTTTTGAACAGGCACACTCCAAACAAAGGCCACAATGCAGACGCCCGCAACCATCCAGGGCGACTAACGTACCACATACGAAGCAGCAAGTTTGACTCCTCTGTCGAGGGCACAACCACACCAGTCATCATTTTTAACACTGCCAGCGCCATCCCCATTTTCCATCATCGTCTTCGGCCTTATTACGATCACTGGGCCGAGATAACGACTGACAAATGGGTATTGGAAGTGATAAGATCAGGCTTCACTATCCCCTTTACTTCCATTCCTCCTACCACCCCACCAACCCCGTCTCTTTTCAGGACCCCTCTCACGAGGACCTTTTGCAACAAGAAGCCCATCGCCTACTTGCCATCGGGGTGATAGAGAAGGTCCCAGACGAGTTCAAAGGAAGAGGGTTCTATTCGCGCTACTTCCTGATGCAAAAGAAGACGGGGGGTGGAGACCGATCCTTGATCGGCGCCGGCTCAATCGTTACCTTCAAAAACGACGTTTCAAAATGGTAACCCTTACGACAATAATCCCATCTCTGAACCACAATGACTGGTTTGCTGCCCTCGACTTGCAGGATGCTTATTTTCACATCACAGTTCATCCAGCGCACAGACGGTTCCTGCACTTCATGATAAACAAGGAGCATTTCCAATACCGGGTCCTCCCATTTGGCCTGGCGTTGGCTCCCAGAGTTTTCTCAAAGACTCTAGCAGTCGTCGCCACACATCTCCGCTGCAGACAGGTACTCATATTCCCTTACCTGGACGATTGCCTGATCAAAGCTCCAACACATCGGGAGGCCATGCAGATGATTTCGATGACCAGACAAACGTTCGATTCCCTCGGTCTCATATTGAACGAACAAAAGTCGACCATCGTTCCCACACAAAATATAAAGTTCATAGGGGCAGTCCTCGACTCCCTCATGGCAAGGGCATACTTACCTCTAGACAGGTTCCACGCGATACAAGAACTCGTGAAAGTCCTCGACAAGGCTCCGACTGTATCTGTCCATACCTGCCTTTGTCTCCTAGGTCACATGGCATCCACCACCTTTGTCGTCCCTCATGCCAGACTTCACTTCAGAGTGAAGTCCCTTCAACACTGGTTAGCAAGTGTATATATGCCACAAAAGCAGAGCGTTCACAAAATGGTCACGGTGCGGCCCCACGTCCGGAATTCCCTGCGCTGGTGGACGCAAACAGGGAATCTCCTATCGGGAGTCCCGTTTCATCGTCCACAGCCCACCGCGCTGATAACGGACGCTTCACTCATTGGTTGGGGCACGCACATGGACAACGAGCGCATTCAGGGCAAGTGGTCCCCCACGGAAAGGGGTTTTCACATCAATCTCCTAGAATTACGCGCCATCTTTCTTGCATGCAAACACTTTCTTCCATGCATACGGAACGCCTCCATCAGGGTTTTCACAGACAACGTGGCGGCGATGTATTATGTGAACAGACAAGGGGGGCGCAAGATCACGCTCCCTCTGTGCCGAAGCAGTGCGGTTTTGGAACTGGTGCATAAGAACGACGTCACCATAACAGCATTTTACTTACCTGGCATCAGCAATGTCATTGAAGATTCTTTGAGCAGACTGTTCCCCTTAGATCACGAGTGGGAAATAAGATCGGACATATTGCACCGCATCTTTCAGTGGTGGGGAAAGCCAGCAGTAGATCTGTTCGCCACGGTACACAATGCCAAGTGTCCTCTGTTCTCTTCCAGAGCGGCCGTGGGAAGGGGTTCTCTAGGCGACGCTCTTCTGACCACCTGGCAGAGATCGCTTCTTTACGGTTTTCCCCTGACAGTCCTCATTCCAAGGACTCTCGAGAAAATAAGGCTGGAGGCAGCGACAGTCATCCTGATAGCTCCGGCATGGCCGAGACAAGCATGGTACCCATTCCTGCACAGGATGTCCATACGCCCACCCTGGCCACTCCCTCTTCACCCAGACCTTCTTTCACAGGAGAAAGGCACTCTCCTGCATCCCAGGCTCGATGAACTCTACCTCACAGCATGGCTGATAACTGGCTCAAAAATGATGAGACCTTTTGTTCGGAACGGGTCAAGACAATATTGATGAGCAGCAGGAAGACTTCTACCCCAAAAACTTACCTGGCAAAGTGGCGCAGATTTGCACAGTGGTGTCATACTCATAACACGCAACCTCTCACCTCTCCTCTACTTCAGATCCTTGACTACATCCTCCAGCTCCACGAATCCGGGCTCTCCATGTCATCCCTGAAAGTTCATTTAGCGGCTATCAGTGCTTTCCATGATTCAGTATACGGCTCCTCAATATTTTCTCACCAAACCACGAAAAGATTCCTAAAGGGCTTGATGAACATACACCCACCCCCTCAGGCTGCCACCCCCGGTTTGGAGCTTAGACTTGGTGCTACATACCAACGTTTACCCTCCTTTTGAGCCCTTAGCATCGGTACCATTGCGAATGTTAACAATGAAGGTGATATTCTTACTAGCTATCACTTCTGCACGCAGAGTCAGTGAGCTGGGGGCATTGATGGCAAGTCCTCCCTACACATCTTTCTCTAAGGACACAGTAACATTACGACTACACCTGGCGTTTACGCCCAAGGTCAATTCATTGTTTCATATCAACGAACCCATAGTTCTAGCCTCATTTTATTCTAAGCTGCACTCTTCTCGCTCCGAGGCCTTATTACATATGCTCAACGTTCGATGGGCTCTCTCCTTTTACATAGAGAGAACCCGCTCATGGAGACGTACGGATAGGCTGTTCATATCGATAGCGCAGCATTCCAAAGGCAACCCACTCTCGAGCCAACGTATTTCTAGACTCATTACTACTTGCATTACTACATGTCATTCGCTCAGAGTTAGACCACTCGCTTCACAGCCTATCACTCACTCTACTAGGGCGGTTGCCACCTCCACTGCCTTTGCGCGAGGTGTCCCTCTTAGTGACATTTGCCAGGCAGCCACCTGGTCCTCCAGTACCTCATTTGTGCACCATTATGCTATAGTACATCATTGGGCCACAGACTCTGCTGTAGCGTCTGCGGTTCTATCATCTGCAGAAAATCATTGACCCGGTGCGCACCTTGGCTACTGCTGTATAGTCACCTACAGTGGAGCACCCACAGGGACCACTCAAAGAAGGAGAAGTTACTTACCTTGTGTAGTAACGATCATTCTTCAAGATGTGTCCCCGTGGGTGCTCCATGTCCCGCCCTCCTCCCCGCTCCGGGTCTTCTCTTCTGTCTCGTTGCAGATTCCGAGCGGTGAGAGGAACTGGCGAGGGGCCGGACCGTGCAACGAGAGAAAGGGCGTGAACGGCGCGCGATGGCTACTGTGCAGGCGCGGCCTGGCCGACTACAGCTACGAAAAGCCTCCGACCAGCGGCGCTGGGACAAGCCCAACACCTAGAGTGGAGCACCCACGGGGACATATCTCGAAGAACGATCGTTACTACACAAGGTGAGTAACTTCTCCTTCTTCAATTGTCATTGGCAAATGATATCACTAAGGGACATCTAGAATGATTGTATGTCTTCATTTACAGTCCCTTAACAATTGTTTCTTCTAAGACCAAAGACTTTGGAACAAAAATGAGGAAGGTGCTCAGATACCACATGCTTTAGCTCTAGATGTATATGCCTTCTAAATAACCACATTAAACATGGTTGCACTGAACTTTTAACATGGAGTTTGAGGTTAGAACCATAGAACACTAGAACTGGAAGGGACTTTGAGAGGTCATCAAGTCCAGTCCCCTGTCCTCATGGCAGGACCAAGCACCATCTAGATCATCCCTGATAGATGTCTATCTAACCTGCTCTTCAATATCTTCACAACCTCCCTAGGCAAATGACTATGAATTCACCCATGCTCTTGGACACTGAGCTAGGTCATCCTCTCTGATTTTATTATGCTGAGGATGAGGGGAGGGAAAACCTGATATAACAGCCAAAAGAATGGGCCAAAAGGAAGGGAGGTGAGCCTACAAATTCCACTTGTTTGCAGCAGCATCAGTTTTGAGGGTACAGCTCACATGCTAAGGGTCCAGAAGAGAGAAACCACTAATAGGAGGGTATAAAAAAGGTTGGAAGGACTGGTTTGGTTTACACCTTCCTGTTGGTTGCTTTTTCCTCCTACACTCTTTCTTGAAATACAAGTTACACCTACTTTGCATGTTGTGTGTTGTCTGTTTTGCTGGAAAAGAAAAAGCACATTAAAACCAAGTTAAAGAATTATGCATTAACTTGAATGTTATCAGAGTTAAAACATGGGCCAGATTAATCCACAGGCAAACATGGTTTCTGGTACACGCCAAATTTGGAACTGTGTGTGTGTGTGTGTGTGTTTTACATATGTGGATTTGAACATAAACATGACTTAAATGAGTGGCATTGTGACCTGGCAAATGGGGTCACAGTGCCACTCAAATTTGGCCTGGACACCTCTCATCATGATGGAGGGATGGTTAGGTCAAAATTTGACTGGTATTGTAATGTCACTCACTCAGAGAAGGCCCAGTCACAAATTCAGGTTTTGACCCTGTCACAGGCTCCCCATGCTTTTTGAAAACTGGTTTATGAATATAAATATATATACCTCAAAGACACTTTAGGCAAAATGTAAAATATCATTGTTAAAGTTAATCTGCTGAATGTGCATATTTTATTTTTGTGCATCTATCATTCTTGTATGTGAAGTTAGAAATATGAAATGTGGATTTGTTTATAATTCTAAATGTGTTAATGAGGACCGTTACTGATACTCTGGAAATTTAATGGCCCAGTGCTTAAGGTAACAATCTGTGAATGGTTTTTGTTTTTCCTGGAAACCTGGATTGTGTTTAGTTATGCCAGGACATGTGGCCAGGCCACCTGATGCCGGAACCTATTTTGGATCTGGTACTTTTCCACTGAAGGTGAGAGAAATTTGAACTGATCACAAAGAATGCCCACCTTGAGCAAAAGGAATATAAAGGGGAAACCAAACAATAGAGGGAATAGCCAGATGCCAGGAGACCCCACTTACCATCCAAGATGCTTGCTGGAAACATCTAAGACTGAATAGAGAAAAGGACTGGGCTCAAGCTAGGGGGCTGCCTAGCTTGTGAAAGAGATGATTAGAATTGTTAGGGTAAGAATTTGTATGTAACAAGTTTCTTGGTTTATTAGGATTAGCTGGCTTGTTTTTGTGTTTTGGCTTAGTAACTTACTTTGATCTGTCTGTTTTAACTTGCAAGAACTCAAATCCTACTCTTTTTAATTTTAGTAAACAAAAAAGTGTTTTTATTATCAAGCCTAGTGTAAATTAATTAATTGTTACTTGAGAGAGCAACCACTCTACATATATTTCTTTCATTGATTAGAGGGGCAAACTTATACGCTCTCTCTCTGTACAACTGTTATACAGAGTATGGGGTTTTGGTCCTCTTTGGGGCTGTGTTCCTGAATGCTGTCAACAGCCTTATAGCTGAGCCCTTCCAGAGCTGAGCTGGTTCAACATGTGTGTTGCTGTGCAGTGGGCTGTTACCCCAGCTTTGTGCCTTAGCTGGAGTAACCAGAGCACCTGGCCCAGCAGGACACGGTGGTGGGATGCCCCAGAGGACCGGTAGATGGCTCAGTGGTGTGACAGCACACCAGGTGACAATCCCAACCTGTCATAGACCCCCCCCCCCCCCCCCATATACCACATTGCAATATCACTCACTTGAATGAAGTTCAGTTTGTATGCAAATCCATACAGATGAATGGGTGGGCAAAGATAGGTCTCATGCAGAGCTGAGCCTTACTTTCCTTGCTTCTGGTGGAAATGGCAGAAAGGTGGGGACTGGATGAGAATACACTTCCCCTCTCCCACAGCAGTAAGTGAACAGGCCAAGATGGGAATTAGCTGCAGTCGTATATGTGAATGTATTTTTCCATTTATTGGCTGTTTGGGCCTATACCTTCTGATACAAATAGCAACAAAGTGTATGTTTGGTTAAGGCTCCGTGATGGGTTAATCCAGGCCTGGTTAAAACACATTTCTGTGCTTGAGCTCTGTTCTGGTACACCACTGCAGTTCTATCTACACTACTCATTGCTACTATATAAGAAGACCACCGGTTTGAAGCTAGGTCTCCCTCAGATGACTGTATTTATAGTGTAGACAGTCCCTTAATGTTCACCTAACATCTAAAAATGAATTAAGTCAAGTCACGAATTATCATTGAACCCATTCACTCTCCTACAAGGCTCTCTGCCATTGAAAGGATGAGTTTCATGTTAATTAAAGGGCAATCTTTGAAACGGACATTTTTCAGTTATCAAAACTCCTAGACCCACCATTGGACATTTCACAATGAAATTTGGGCTTTTTGTCCTCATTGAAGAGGTCTGAGTAAGGGCTGAGAAATCTCTTTAAAATAGTTGTCTGACTCAGGTGGTGGTGGTGGTGGTTGTTGGCCAGTGGCTTTAGAATAGATTGTAGGAGAGAGGTCTCTGCTAGGGATGTAACAGTGTAGTAGATTAACCAATAAGCAAAAGCTTATAGGTTAATGCTATAGACTACGTGCATTTCTCTCCCCTCCCCGCTTGCCAGTAATTTTTTTAGCAGACTAGCCAGCAGCCCGGCTCAAGTCCTGGCTTGTGATGTGTCTGGGACCTACCCCTGCTGCAGCTCTGCCTCTTAGAGTGTATTAGGAGCCAGGCAGGC
This sequence comes from Rafetus swinhoei, assembly GCA_019425775.1. Taxonomy (NCBI): domain Eukaryota; kingdom Metazoa; phylum Chordata; order Testudines; family Trionychidae; genus Rafetus; species Rafetus swinhoei. Next base: position 49,704,855 of record CM033449.1, read on the forward strand.
AGCCCAGCTCAGTTCTGGCTTGCACCAGGTCCAGAAGCTCAGACACCCACCCCTAGACAGGGGCTGCTGCCACCCCACACTGCTGCCTGTTTATCAGAGGCCGCAGCACAGGGTGACAAGCAGCTGGTCCACAAGGGGAGTTGGTTTTTAAACTGGCTCCCCTCGTGGACCAGTTTTCCACCTGGCAACCCATGCTGCAGCCCCTAAAACAGAAGCAGCAGCGCGGAGTGGCAGGGGGCTCCTCAGGAGTGAGGCCAGAGCACATTGGCTGCCGGCCCCACCTCAAGGGACTATAGAACAGTCAACTAACCAATAAGAATTCATGAGGTTACTTGACTATTCAATTAACAGATATTTTACATCCCTAGTCTCTGTTACTCCACTGTGTGAGCAACAGTTGTATGTATTGTGGTGAGTCATACTTCTCACTTCATCAAGGGTTTTTGCTAAACACTTATGCATGTGCAAGAGCATGTATGGGCATGTTGAACACCTCAGGCTGGAGTGTTGGGAGGCAACCATTCCTACATCAGGAAACACAACTTCTTTTAAATAACTCCAGTTTTCCCAGCTCAAAACTAAAAGCTAGTTAGAAATCTGTTGTACGCTTACCAGTCTTCATGTTCAAGGACTGTTCCAGGAGACATACTGCCACTGACTCCCTCATTCTGCTTTCCCAAGTAGGGAGTGGAGTTGGAACTCAGAATTAAGTTACTGTGAGTTCCATTAAAATTACTACTGAACTGAGTTACTGCTGACACGCGCATTTTACAGCAGGGTGCCAACCATAGAGAGGTGTTTCCTCTAGTGTGCTCCCATTCCTCCTCCCCCCCCCCACACTCACACAACCCCAACCATGCTGTTCTTGTACAAAAGTGCTTCCACAATCTCTGAGGTTCCAGAGGAGCTTTGGAAGCAGTATTCTCTCAAGGCATTCTTGAAGGCTTTTATGGCACACTTTGTTCCCCTTTTTATAAGATAGTGGCAGAAAACATGCTTCAAATGCAGCTATTCAAAAATATCTGTAGCAGATTTCACTTCACATGAAAATCCACTCTTCTTGCTCTTGTGGCAAGGTGGAAAGGGTGTGTGTGTGTGTGTGTGTGTGCGCACACATGTACATATTCAGGGTAAGATGATTCTTAAAGGGCAAATTCTTGAATTTTGTCTGAGTTCAACTTCCTTTATTCACCTCAGGAATAGTTAATATTTTCTGAAAACTAAATAGTTTACATACACTGTATTCATAATCAGAATCCTTAAATTACTGCTGTTGGTCCACTCCTTATGTAGTGGACTTTTACTTTTGTATGGCTACCAAAACTTGGCAGTCATTGCTTTTAACTTTCTCACTATCTCACTGCGTTCCTTCACTTCTCCACTCAGATAAGTAGTATTGTAATGAAATTACTACAATCATATTAATTTGTGTACAGGTTGGACCTCCCCGTGGCCTGGCACTCTTGGGATCTGACTGGTCCTGGATGAGGGATATTGCCAGACCAGGGGAGGTAATTTCTGTCCCCCTGCTGCTGCCCCCGCCCCCCCGCTCTGCCGCCCCACTGGGCTTCCCAGCTCCCCCAGCAGCCCAGCTGGGTCACATGCAAGGCTTCCTGCCCCTTTCCTTCACTTCCCCTCCCCCAGCCCACATTGTCAGTGAGGAAAGCGGCACTAATATCAGTCATTTACAATTGGAATTCACCAAATGCAAAAAATGTGAATGGGGCTGGCCAAGGGGATATTATACCATAATACCAAGGTAGTAGAGGCACTGTGACAAAAAAAGCAGGACTAGATTGTTCCAACAAAGATACTCAACACTAATTTTATCTGTTCAAGAGTGATTAAGCCTACAAGCAAGTTCATGAGAGACTGACATCAAGAATAATTTGTCACGTGAGTTGGTTTCTGTGCCACCATCTCTGTTTCCTATAAGCAGGGCCGGCTCGAGCCATTCCTGCGCCCTGGGCAGCAGGCGCGCAACACATGTGCGGCTCCGCCCTCGGGCACACAGCGCATGCGTGGCCCTGCCCCCCGGTGCGCTGCGCACCTTACAGCTGCAATCGGGTGCGCGGTGCCTGATTGCCGCTCTAAGGGGTGCCGCGTGGCCCCCGGCCCCGGGTGCGTGGCGCCCCTTACAGCTGCCATCAGGCGCCCCCCATACGTTGGCGCCCCGGGCAGCTGCCCGGCTAGCCCCCCCCTTATTCCAGCACTGCCTATAAGCAGTGCGCAGCTTTCTGTGGTAACATGAGCATTGCTGAGGCCATATCTACTGTAAAGAAGCAGCTGCAGACAGTAGTTCATACTTCACAAGAAGTTACCTGCACAGTCATTGATGAGTCTGCAGTTGTTTTGATATTACGTTGATGACACTACTTAGTAGTCAAAGAATTATTGACCAGTTGCAGAGACTACTTTTGAACATGTTCTAGCAATGGGTGATGTTTTTTCTTTGAGGTACAAAACTTCAGCACAAAGAGTATCACAAGACAAAACTATAAGCGAGTAGAGTGAATCTGTTGAGTGCAAGTACACAGCTACCTACAAAGAAAATAGCCTTGATGAGTAGTAGAACTGACCACTAGGGCCAACTTTAGAGAAAATGGCGACCCGAGTTAAATTTTGGTGCCTGTAGTTTGCATTAAGTATTTAGTAATAGTAGTAAAAGTAATGGAAGCTTTTCTTAAATAAGGACTGCTGCCTTATTGCCCAGATAGCCAGATCACTATTCAGTCCTGTATGAATGAAGCCAAGCAGCTGGCACCCTGAATTGCTGGGGGGCAAGAAGGTGGAGGAAGTTAGGCTGCTAGCTGGGGCCTGCCTTAGTGCATTATGTTGAATGAATCAAACCTTGAATGAATCAAACCTTGCCTTCTTCACCATGACATCACAGGTGATCGCAAGCCACCAGTAGCTGACATTGGCCATTGTCAGAAAACAGAATATTGGACTAAATGGATAATTTGTCTGAGCCAGTATTGCCATTTTTATTTCTAATATACTGAAAATCGGAGACAGCTGATTGACATCATTTATACAGCACTCATTTGAGACAAGAAGTTTCACCAACAGCACAAGCAAAAGCGTAAGCTAGTCATCCCAGGTGGAGACAACACCCTGCTGAAGTACACCACAGAGGTGAGGTGATTAACAGAGAAGATATGGCACCTCACCTGAGGAAACTGACAACATCCTTATACAACTAGTGATGGTTGCAAAAGAAATTGGTGAGAGTATCAGTATTATGAAATGACACTGATCTATTTGCTTTACTCTTGCACCATTACGAGGCTCGCTGACAGGGGAGCAAAGGGAGAAGTTGCCCCAGGGCCCAGCAGTGCAAAAAGGCCAGCATTTCCCGTCTGCCACCATCCTACTGTGACAGTGCCAATAGCCAGAGCCCCAGGCTCTTTAAATTGCTGCCAGAACCCTGCATAATGCATTCCAGGCAGCACAGCATGGTCTTCGCCCCTCACCTTCAGCCTGAGGCCCTACCCCTTCCGGGAGCGCAGAGCTGCAACCTCCGTTCCCCTTGCCCAGGGGCCTGGCAATTCTGTTGGCCTCTCTGACCATTACCTTGAACAGAACATAATATTAGGGCCGTCAATGGATGGGTGTTAACGCCTGTGATTAATGCAGGGAAGGATTAACATGTTAATTTTTTAACATGTTAATCACAGGCATTAATGCTGCACTGCCCCTTTGAAGCACTGCTCCGGACTGGCACTTCAAAGGGGCAGCACAATGCGGAGGCTGGGGTCAGCTGGGGACTCCAGCTGATCCCGGGCTCCCGCGGTGCTGCCCTTTTGAAATGCTGCTGCAGCATTTCAAAGGGGCAATGCACGTGATTAATCGCGGGATTAATCATGATTACGTTTTTTTAATCACTTGACAGCCCTACTTAATATGTTTACTGATTATGGAACCCAGTCCAAGAGAGAACTGTAATAGAAGTGAAAGTGGACCGGTACAGTCACGCTTGCTCCTCCAGATAAAGTTAATCAAGTGATCTTGTAAATCTATGGGATGTGGCTGTAACCATGCCAAATTGCCATCGATCATATTCTGTGCATGCCAAAGAGGTATGACCTGACAAAATCAGCTTCAGCATTTGCAAATGAAAATGGCAATGACAAGAAGTGCCTTGTATTATAAGGTAAGCCCTCAGCTGGAGCCTGCAATGACTCATCCCTTGGCCAGAATCTGCGATGATTTATCCTTTGGCATACTGCAGCAATCAATGCATGAGCAAGGACTGGATCAGATGACGCCAAGGAACAATTACTTAATCTCACAGCAAGAGTAGCAAACCAGTTCAGCTGCTTCTGCCTTATGGTATTGCAGACTGTCCCAGGCTTACAGCCCGTTCTCACCATTTTGCTGGACACCAATAGTCACCTGGTCATAGGGTGACCAGATGTCCCATTTTAAAGGAACAGTCCCATATGTCAGACCTCCTGCAAGTGTCCTGACTCTTCTTAAATGGGCAGATTGTCCCCTATTTTCTGTCTTCACCCCATCAATACTGGGGGGTCCTGCTGCTCATTGGCTCCCTGCTCACCAGCCACCAGCAGTCAGCACAGGCTGACAATCGGGGTGATGGTGGGATAAAGATTCAGCACACAGAGCGGGCTGCTTCCCTTACTGGTCCATCAGCACAGTGCCTCCTGTGAGGCTCTCTGCCAGCAGAGCCCTTTCCCCATCCCACCATCCACTGGCAAAGAGTTCCATGGGTTGTCCATGAAGAAATTTATTTTGTTTTAAATGTGCCTATAAATTTCATTGGGTGAGTTTCTTGTGTTGTATTAGTGAAGGAGTAAATAATAATTTCTTATTCAATTTTTCCTCACCATTGATGATTGTTTAGACCTCTAACATATCCCTCCACCTTCTAGCCATTTCTTTTCCAAGCTGAAAAGTCCCAGTTCAATTTTTTTTCATCCATAGGGCCAGAAATATCTGCACATGTGGAATACATTTTTATTTGCATTGAGGTATGTCATGTGCCAATGTGCACCACTATTGAAAACAAAAAACCTAGCTGCGCGTGCCCTGCTAATCAGCTAGGAGGTATCTGAATCTCTCCTGAGTGGCCGCACAGCTTACAGGGAACACTACTCCCCTTCCCTAGCTGAGAGTCCTGACAATGTCTGTCTCTCTCTCTGCGAAGTCAGCTATTAAATTAGACTTAAATTTTAATGTATATTCTTATCATTGTCCGTTAAGTGACTTGCCACAAGATGTCAGAATATATTTGTATTAGAGTTGAGAGAGTCTAATATTTCTTTTATACAGGAACTAGGGGGCTGCACCTCTTCTTTGCTACGCTCACCAACTCCCCTCTCTCTGGGGCATGGGTCGGCAACCTTTTCAAACCAAAGAGCCAAACTACATTAAAATTCAGAGCAAGTGGTCAACAAAGACCTGTATAAGAATGCCCATTTGCATGACTGAAAATATACAACTTAATATTATTGATAATTGACATAATGATTAATCTCTCTCTTTATACATAAAAAAGTTTTTCTTGCTGGATGACAGAATGACATAATCAGCGTCAGCAGAGTGAGACGGGGAAACAGTATGGCCCTGCCCACACGCCGCCCATAGAATGCCTGTTGTAGGCCTTCTAGGGGTGGAGTGTTGCTGCCCCCCAGTGCCCACCCTCTGTGTGCTTCGGGAGCCCAGGAGGAGGGTGCCATGTGGCTCCTTCCCTCCCTGGTGCTCCAGGGTGGTGGGAGCCACACAGCCACCCCCCTTCCATCTTTGCCAGTGAGAAGAATAGAGATGGGGATACAGGAGCTGGCTGGGAGATGGGGTGCAGGAGAGGATGAGGGTGCAGAGTCTGGCCAGGATGGATGGTGCAGGCACAGGCTAAGGGTAGGGTGTCTGTCCAGGGGGGAGGCTGAAGGAGCAGATTGGAGGTCCAGGGTCTCAGTGTGGGGTGGGGGATATGTGAGGCACTGGGGGTGCAGAGTCTGGGCATGAGAGAATGGGGGGCACTTACTTGGTTTTGCACTGTGTGCTGCTCCCAAACACCGGATAGGGATGTTAGCGACTAATCAACTATCCAATAAGCATCTGCTATCGGATAGTGGAGTAGCGTCTCAACTAGTCCCTTCCCTCCCCCTTGCTGCCTGTATTAGAGACAAGCAGCAAGGGGGGGAGCAGGAGCCAGTGCTGAGGGGAACCATCTTAAGGCTCCCCCCACAGAGGATAGGGGAGGCAGAGGCACAATGGGGAAATGGCATGAGCCCTCTGGGGCTCTTGTACATTTCAAAAACAGAAGTGCCACAGGGAGCATGGGGTGAGCGGGGATTCAAGCAGTCCCCACTTGCCCCATGTTCTCTGCAGTGCCCCCACCCCTTGTTGCCTCTCAGAGGCAGTGGAGTGGGGGACAGGAGTTGATGCTGGGGCGGAGCCAGCTTAAAAGCTGGCTGTATCTGGGGTACCGCCTGCCCTCCACTGCTGCCTCTATCAGAGGCCACAGGGGGGAAAGGGTACACTGTTGTGAAGCAGCCCCTGTCCCCAGGGCTCCCAGTGGGGAGCTGGGCCCCCCCACAGACAGGGGCTGTTGCCACCAAGCAGCTCCTGTTCTCAGCAGCCAGAGCTGGCCGTGGGCAGGGGCTGCTCAGGCAGCAACCCCTGTCCATGGCAAGCCCTGGCTGCCGAAAACAGGGGCTGGTTCCGCACCAGCCCCTGTTTGTGGCAGACAGGGCTGTCCGTTGCAAATGGGGGCCGCTGGACTCAGCGTGAGCTAGCGCTGATCACTGCATCTCTCTATTTTAAATGTAGTAAGAGCCCAGTGGCTGTTGTTACATTTAAAATGCAGAGCCACAGCATGCGTGGCTCCAGAGCTGGCACGAGCCAGGACTGCTCATTCCCGGCTGGAGTCGGCTCCTGGAGCTACCCCCGCTGCAGCTCTGCATAGCAGTGCTTATCGACTAATACGATTAGCCAAATAATAGCATTTTAACGTCCTTACCACTGGAGGCTTTCCCCACTGCTCCAATGGGAGCAATAGGGAAAGCTTCCAGGAAGTGCATCCATGCGCTGCTGTTCCCCCAGCGGGGGGAGGAGGAAAGAAAACGGCAGCGCGCAGAGTTGGCAAGCTGGATCCGGCGAGGAAGATTGGGGCTTCTCCCCTCCACCCCCGCAGGAAGCCAATGCTGGAGCTTCAACTTTATGGGTGCAGGAGCAGGCGGGGAGTAGGGTGTCTGGCCAAGGGGGAGGGTACAGGAGCAGGCTGGGGGAGCAGGGTCTCAGTGGGGAAGGGGGTGCGTGAGGTGCTGGGGGTGCAGTGTCTGGGCACGAGGGGTTGGGAAGGGCACGTGCTTGTTTTCACGCCGCGATCCGCTCTCAGGCACTTAAGCCTTTCCCCACCGCTCCAATGGGAGCAGCAGAGAAAGCCTCCAAGAAGTGCATCAGTGTGCTGCTGTTCCCCCAGCCGGGGAGGTGGAAGGGAAACAGTGGCTTCCTCACTTCTGCCCCTCCACCCAGCCCTGTCACTCTGTTGTCCCGCAGGAAAATTATATATATATTTAGAGAAAGAGAAATTAGATACAAAAGTATGAGATCTATGACAAAGAGTTGCTGGACATGAAGGCTGCTTTTGAAGAGTGGCAACACTATCGGGGAGGCATGTGCTTCTCTGTTTAAGTGTTCATTGATCATAAGCACTTGGACTACCTGAATTCCATGAAAGCCTTTAACATATTATCCAGTGGTCCCTATTTATCTCCCCTTTTTCAGTTTACTCTACACTACTGGCCTGGGTGCTGCAATGACAAGCCCAAAACACTCTTCCGCAAAGGGGAGTATCTTGACATCAGAGAAAAACCATCAGAATCCTCCATTATCTTGAAGCCCAGCCATTTTGATAATGTGTGAGTGAACAATGATCTCCAGCTCTTGTGAGATCTTCACTATGTAATGACATATTCGCAGCAAAGTGGATACTGCTTGGTGCCAACATCACTCTAATATCCTGTATTAAAAACAGGATTTTCTTGTTCAGACTGTTTGTCTCAAAGTCCATTTTGTATCATGATTTTCCAACTCTGCCATGACTTACCTCTAGCCAGCCACTTTAGAATGTGGAAGACAATAAAACTGATTATTTCTCGTGGACAACGCTATTTGCCTGTTAGGTGCTATATCAGCTTTTTCAAGGTATGCTGCTGGATGAAGGTCCTCTTCATGAAACCTCTAGGAACCTGGTCCCACTTCCTATTTCTTCCTAACCCTGGCAGTCCCAATCGAAGGACATAATTGCAGAGCTCCCTAATTCCCAGGATCATACAGCCATACTATTATTCATGGATCTGTCTAACACCTATTGAAAAATCCCCATCATGGAAAATAAGGATGTAAAATTTTGATTATTTGGCTAATCAAATAGTAGATGCACTATTCAATTAGTTGATAAGGGTGCTTCTGCCTTTGAAGTGTAGCAACAGCCCCAGTCCCCTGCTGGCCCCATGCTCCCTGTAGCATTTCAAAATGGCAGCACTGCATGGAGCCCAGGGTCAACGGGGGAGCTGCTGCTTTGAAGCACCCCCCCTGCTGCCCTCCCCCCTTGTTGCTGCTTTCTGATAAAAGCAGCAAGTGGGGGAAAGCAACTAGTTGACTAGCCTGCTGACTATCCAATAAGCATTTGTTTATCGGATAGTTGACTAGACATTCATATCCCTAATGGAAATGAGAGCCCATTTATTCTTCAAATTTCAGCATCACAACACTGAAGTTCATCTCTCACATCTGGCAAGAGCTGCCACCCTGCTCCTGGGGAGCAGGCTTCGGTGCTGCACCTAACCCACTTCCCCAGGATAAGGATGATAAATATTGAGAAATTTACTAGTCGAGTAGTTGATAGAATTTCCATCGACTACTCAACTGGTCGATAGGCACTTCCGCATTCCTCCTTTGAAATGTACAAGAGGCCAGCGGGAAGTCTTGCTGATTCCAGGCTGCACATGGGTGCCAGCTTTGAAATGTACAAGAGTCCCAAGCGGGGGCTCCATGCTGTGCTGCCACTTTGAAATGCCACACGGAGCCTGGGGTCAGCTGGGGACACCCTAGCTGATCCTGGGCTCCACAAGGCATTTCCCCAGCTGACCTCGGTCTCTGCGTGCTGCCCTGGAACCCAGGATCAGCTGGGAAGTCCCCAGCTGACCCCAGGCTCCACACAAATGCCATGGCGGCATTTCAAAGGGGCATTTCAAAGCAGTGCCGTACGGAGCTGACCCCAGGCTCCATGCGGCACTGCCGCTTTGAAGTACCCCGTCCCTCCCCTCCGCTGCCTCTATTTGATAGAGGCAGCAAGGGGTGTGTGTGAAATCGACTAGTCGACTCAACTATCCAATAAGCATTTGCTTATCGGATAGTCGACTAGTCCTTAACATCCTTATCCCATGGGTGTAAGGTGAGCAGGAGGTGCAGGGGCTGCCAGCTCTGCTTCTGGGGAGGCTTCCCTTTGGGCTCTGCAGCTGACTCACCAGGAGCCAGTGTGTAATCTGCAGCGGGGGTGTGGGGGCAAGCTGGACCCACCACGAACAGGGGCTGCTCTGGTCAGCTGGCTGGAGTAATCCCTGCCTGCGGTGGGCCCCATGGGACTGTAGCAGCCCCCTGCCTAGGGTTGGGGGGAGCTGTCCCAGCCCCTACCAGTTAATCGGAACCGGTAAGCATTACCTGTTTAGGGTGATGCTTACAGGTTAACCTCTTACATCCCTAGTCCCTGTCTCAGCCAAAGCCTATGAGAGCTCATCTTTCAGATGTGCTGCAGCATCCAATCGATGAACAAGGACTGGGTCAGATGACCCCAGGGACAGCTATTTAATCCTACAGGAAGAGCAGCAAGCCAGTCTCTGCAACATATCCGTTCCACTCCCTCTGCTTTGTGGTGTAACCAGTGCTTTTTTTGTGACGGTACCTACCGGTACAGTGTACCGGCACCTTTTTTTGGGAGCCCTCACACCGTGCTGCTTTCCCCCGACACAGCCCCCTGCCAACCCTGGGAGCACTCGCGCCGCACCACTTTTCCCCGACACAGCCCCCTGCCGGCCCTGGGAGCACTCGCGCCGCACTGCTTTCCCCCGACACAGCTCCGACTCCTTCTGCGGGAACAGCAAGATGAAAAATTTGCTTTTCGCTTATGCGCATGTATATGTTGACATGATACAGGAAGAAGGGTGGGAGAGGCATTTTTCAAATTTACTTTCCTCAAGAAATGAGTACCGGCACTTTTTTATCAAAAAAGCACTGGGTGTAACAGACTGCCTCAATCTTCCTGCCTTCATCTCTGATCCAGGCTTCTCGCATGCTCTCACCAGTTGGCCTTACGCCAGCATCCATCTGCCCCTCCCTGAGCCAGTTCTGCCCTGGCCTCAGGGAGTCACCCAGTGCATTACTCAGAACACGCAGCTGTAGTTTGAATAAGAGAACACTAAGAATCATATATAATTCCATAGTGAGGTATTTAGTTACAATTTTATTTACAATTAGTTGAATATTGTTCACATTAAAAATGGTGACTGTATCAAATGAAAATTGTCTGTGCTTATATGCCTAATCACCCTCATATACGGTATCCTTATTATTCATACCCATTTTATTGAGGTTTCAAATGTTAAAGTACATGTATTCATGAACTAGAATTTTTCTGCCTTACTTCTGGATCCCCCAAATAAAACAAACTCTTACTTATCTGGGGTGGTGAGAGAGGGATGAAATGTCAATATTTCAAAATGCTCAGCAGTGATAATATCATCAGGCTGATTCTTAAAAGGTGTAATTTGAGATATAGAATTCACACGCAAAATCCCAACATCCTTTTTTGGATTCTAAATCAATGTTGACCAGAGTGGCTGAAGGGGTAAGTAGCTGGGAGTCTATGGCCTGTGTTATACAGAAAATCAGACTAGATCAGCAGTTCTCAAATGTCATTGCACCAGTACCCCCTTCTGACAATAAAAATAACAATATGACTACAGAAGGGGGGACCAAAGCCTGAGTTCACCTAAGTCTTGCCACTCTGGCTTCCCACCCCTTTGCCCAAAGCTTGAGCCCCACCACCCAAGGAAGGGAAGCCAAAGCTGAAGTCCAAAGGCTTCATGCTCAAGAAGGGGGCCAGTAAGCTGATCCCTACCTCCCAGGGCTGAAGCCAAAGCTTGAGGTTCTCAGGCTTTGGCCCTGGGCAAAGGGGCTCAGACTTTGGGCCCAGACCTCAGCAAGTCTAACATCAGCACTGGTGACCCGATTAAAATGATGTTGCAACCTACTTTAGGGTCCTGACTCAGTTTGCGAATCCCCTGAACTAGATTATCTAATGGTCCCATCTGGCCTTAAAAACTGAGTCTATTAAAACAGTAGTTCTCAACATTTCCAGACTATTCTACCTCTTTCAGGAGCTGGATTTGCCACGTGTACCACTAAAAGTTCCACCTCCTGCAAAAACTATTTGCTTACAAAATCAGACCTAAATATACAAAAGTGTGTCAGCACACTTTTTTGAAAAAGTGATTACTTTCTCATTTTGTCTGTATGAAATTTTAGTTTGTACTGAGTTTGCTAATGCTTTTTATGTAGCTTGTTGGAAAACTAGGCAAATGTCTAGATGAGTTGATAGGCCCTCTGGAAAACCCCTGTCCACCTGTAGGGGTACACAAATCCCTCGTTGAGAGCTACTATATTAAAGTATGGCTATGTCTACACTGCAGGCTTCTTGCACAAGAAGCTTTTTGCGGAAGAGATCTTCCACAAAAACTTCTTGCACAAGAGCGCATCCACACTGCGTAGACACTTTCTCGAAAGAAAGCTCTGATCGCTATTCACAGAATAGCCACCAAATCACCTGTGCTTTTTTCGATTGGCTCTTTTTGTGCAAAAACCCCATTGCCCATCCACACACACACCAAACTCTTGCGCAAAATGGAGTTATTCCTCGTAGAAAGAGGAATACCTACACCGCAAAAAACCCTCTGTTCTTTCGCTTTACTGTAAGTTTACTTGCACAAAAACATGCTTCAGGTGTGGACGCTCTGCGGGTTTTTGCGCAAAACCAGCCGATCTAATGAGAGGGACCAAGCACTTGGTGTCACCAAAGGTATAATTTGACCAGCACAAACGTTATTATTGATGATGATGTGCAAGAATGAAAGATTTCAATTTGGTTCTCAGATTCTGAGCTGATAGTTACCAAAATTATGTATTTTTACTTGTGTATTTTTACTTATGTATTATCCTATCAACTGATTTAGTTGGGATTGGTCCTGCCTAGAGCAGGGGGTTGGACTTGATGACCTTCTGAGGTCTCTTCCAGCTCTATGGTTCTATGATTCTATGATTCTATGTAAACAGAACTTTTTATCTGAGAGTCATAAAGATAAAATAAGCATGACACTTGCCTTGCCATATTTTTAGAGTTACTTTTTATATTAGAATTGCAGTTCAAATTCCTTAAAATATGTTGGCAGATGTAGTACTAAAGCAAGGGTGGGCAATAAACGGTTCCTGGGTTGGATGCGGTTTGCCAGGGTTAATCCCTTAGGAAACACCAGATGATTTATCTGAGTGTCCACAGGTATGGCTGCTCGCAACTGCTGCTGAACCCAGCCAATGGAAGTTGCGGGAAGCAGTGGCCTGGCCTGTGACTCTTCCTGCAGCTCCCTTATCCAAGAATGGCAAACCATGGCCATTGGGAGCTGCAAGCAGCTGTACCTGTGGACACTCAGGTAAATAGTCTGGCAGCCTACCGGGGCGAACCCTGATGAACAGCGTCTGGCCCGCAGGCCACTTATTGCTCACCCCTGTGACAAAGGCGTGTATGAGATCTACAATCAGTTGCCCAATGTTTAACTGGTTGACCAAGTATATGATCCTTACTAAGCCATAAATATAACCACAACCTTACCAAAAATAAAAAAGCAGCATGTGATCACTATATTTCAACACAACAGTGCATAGAATTTAATCCACATTTGACTGAAAACTAACTTTTTTGCTGTATCAAATTATATTATTTCAAGTAACTGTTAAGAGACTTTGTTCAAGGGTGTGAAAGAGAGAGAAAAAGCCAGATCTGTTCTCCATGGCGGTGGTGGGTCCATTTGTGGAAGTGAGTGCTGGACGTGGGAGAAATACAGCAAGGGACACATAGTAGCAATTGGAGGATCCACATGGTAGTGGATCCTCCTGCCAGTACTTCTCAGTAGGGTTGCTGCTGCGTAAAAAGGGTTGCTGCTCAGTAGGGTTGCTGCTGCGTGAGTACATGATAAAGGCAACATCAGCCATTGGATAAAATTAACTGAAGAACAGTTACAGAGCAGTTGTGTGGTCGGGCATTGGGGAAGACATTCTCCTCTTGGGCATCTCCTCTCTATGTAATACTCTGGCATATTAATTTTTTTGAAAAGGTGGAGCTGGCTTGAGTTCCCTTCAAGGCCTATCAGCACCACTTCTCCATATGCTGGAGAGAGATTATTGAACAACTTGAAACACTCTGTCTTTCCTTAGCTTTGATTCCTCTCCTGATATTCTCTTCTGTATCTTTTCCTCATCGGTTTCTTCCTCCTGACTTTTTCCTCTCTTCTAACTTCTCATTCCTATGATTTTCTGTTTGCTACTACTATTCTTGAAAATATGTAATACAAATTAAAAATATGTTATTAATACTTGTATTGTAGTAGGGGTCAGGAACCGAGTTCATTCAAAAGATAGAGGAAGGGGGATATGATGGAATTGTTAGAGAAACTCCTTTCTTTATTGTTTTAACCTCTGATTTTGCAACACATGGTATGAGTTTGGACCTCTATCCCCATGCACAGTCCCACCTAAATCACTGGTCTTAAGGCCTAATCCAAAGCCAATTGTAGCCTATGAAAAGACTCTTGTCAACTTTTATAGGCTCTGAATCAGGGTACTATATTTCTGCCAATCAGGTAGCAATGCACTGTGGTAGCTATCCCACTGTGCAACTCGCCACCTCCTGCAATTAGGAGTTGTGGGAAGGCAGAGTGCATCATGGGTGCAGGCTGGATGTCCCATCATTCAATTTTTTCTGTTCCATCATTCTATGGGTTTCTAAGTTTCGCACCATTTTTCAATGAATGGCTCCTATTTTCTGCCTGAAAGAATAGATCCTGCAGTGATCTCTAACGCTGTGGTCAGTGTTACGAACACAACATGACTGATCAAGCAGTATTTCTTGAATTCCAAATCTGAACATGAATCAATGTTGCCTGCTCTGCTGTGTGCCATGGAAAGAAGCAACACCAGATTAAAAATGTTGGCATTCATGGAACAAATGCATGTGGTGGACCATCACTATTGGCTCACTGAATGGTGGCATCACATTATGCAGGTATGGGATGATGAGTAGTGGGTGCAGAACTTTCGGATGCACAAAACCATCTTTCTTGAACTGTATGCAGAGCTTGCCCCAGAGCTGCAGAACAAGGACACCAAAATGAGAGCTTCCATCTTGGTGGAGAAGCACATGACAATCACTGTGTGGAAGCTGGCAACTCCAGACTATGTAGCCTGCCAAGATACATCTTCCCTATCCTATCCCTTCTCTATATTTTAATAGTAAAGCCAGTAACGCAAGGCCTGCAGGACTTGACTTATCCTGTATGAGTTAGCTTTAGCAATAGTGTAGTATGATAAGTAAGGGTTAAATTACTTTCTAAAATAATTAAATGCTTTTAATATATTGTAAGAATTGTGAAAGACCCCTGTGGTGAAATCTTTAGTTGGGTCTTCAGTACACAGATGGGTTATAACCCAGTATCTCGTGGTACTGTATACGTCCAAAAAATGCAAAGCTTAGCTAACAGAAAAGAGCAGGTTTCCTGGTACCTAACTGCAAGATACCCAGAAACCATCTACTTCAAGATAGGCCCAAGAAAACCAACAACAGAACACCACTTATCATCACCTATCGCCCCCAACTTAAACCCCTCCAACGCATTATCAGTAACCTACAACCTATACTGGAACAGGATGCTACACTCTGAGAGGCTCTGAGGGACAGACCCATACTCTCCTATAGACAACCACCTAACCTCAGGAAGATTCTTACCAACAACCACAGGACATACCACATTAATACCAACCCTGGAACTTTCCCTTGCAACAAACCCCGTTGCCAACTTTGTCCGCATATTTACTCTGGTGACACCATCACTGGACCTAACCATGTCAATTATATGATCAAGGATACATATTCCTGTTTGTCCAGAAATATAATTTATGCCATCATGCGCCAACAGTGTCCTTCTGCTATGTATATTGGACAGACTTCTCAGACACTTTGCCAAATAATTAATGCCCACAAATCAGACATCTTCACAAGGAAAACCTGTCAGTTTGCATTTCAACCTACCTGGACATAGTCTTAACGACCTTACTATGTGCATCTTACTTCAAAGAGACTTTAACACCAGATTATAGAGAGAAACTTCAGAACTTTCATTCATGCTTAAATTTGACACTTTACGAATGGGCCTTAACAAAGACGCTAATTACCTTACACATTACAAAGACAGCTTCCCCACTTATCACCCCTGATTAGCTATTCATTGACTTATAAACAGCTATTCCTTCCCTCCTTCTCCCTTGCCCCACCTTCTGTTCTAAATCTGATTTGTCAGTTTAATAATGTGTTCACTTTTTTCATTGTATTCCTTTGGTATATATGGTCATGCCAATTCTCTTTCAGAATATGATCTGAGAAAGTGGGTCTGGCCCACGAAAGCTCATCATCTATTAAACCATATTGTGAGTCTTTAAAGTGCTGCACAGTTTTTCCTTTTGTTTTAGCAAGATCAGACTAACACGGCTACCTCTCTATTACTGCTTTTTCTATGTTTGGGAACCATTCCAAGGAGGCATCAAGTGATTTCACTCGTACATATTCAAAGATGCCCCAACGTTGCTCTCCAATTGAGTATGTGTACTTCAGGGTGCAAAAGTCCAACTCTGGTCAGTTAGGGGTTGGGTATTTGTAGCCAGACAGGAACCCCCCTGTAACATCCATCTTGCTTGCCCCTCTCTGAGATGCCTGGAGCACACAGGGCACACACAGAGCAGTAAAATCAGCATAGTCTTTGAAGCCTTGACAGGAGGCCCGGTATGCTAGCTCACAGTGACCCTGGACAACTGTAAGCATAGATATGAGGGTGATCGAGCTAATCGCTGACCTCGAGGCTGCGAGAACTGCCTTGGCTGGCACCTATATTGATACGAACACACTCATCCGCGGGAGGGAGGAATCTCCCGCCCAGTAAAGAATGTCCAGTACTCACAATTTAGTTATCTCTCTTGCAAGTGTAAATTAAGTTGAAACTCCCTTGTAAGAACTGGCGTCACAAAGACGGACCAACACAATTTGGCATCTTAGATAAGAAAGAGGATACGGGCCCCTATGGGTATAAAGATGGGTCCAGCAGCACACTCACTCTGAGTGTCAATCTACCATCTATCTGCTGGTCGGGTTAGGTGATTGGCCTCCCGAGGTTCCACGGGGACGCCCACCTCGTATTCGTCTTTCCTAGGAATTGAGGACCGGCCCTGGCCTGATACGCTGGAGTCGAGAGGCACAGAAGGGGGTAAAATTGTACCTGGATGTGTCCTTTGTCTTAAGTGTACACATAGACTTAGAGCTCTTTAAAGATTAAGCTGTCACTTGGTACCCTTATTTCTATTTTCTATCTTTATTTTCTTTGTAACCATTTTTAAGATCTATATTTGCTAGCAGTTAAGAAATAGAGCAATAGCCATTGTAACCATATGATTTATAAGCTTCTTTAATAAACCTGTAACTGTTTAAGCTTTAACCTGACTCCTTCAGTTGCTGTAACGGAACCAGACACAATTAAAAGAACTCTAGCCGGTCATAGGGCAGACACAGTGAGGGAGAGCTGGGCATTTGGGTCCTGTCGCCTCCACGGGACAGACCCCTTTGGGGCATCCGTCAGCCTTCCCTAGGCTGCCCTCTGCGAAGGGACCCTGGTCCTAGCAGCTAAAGACACGGATGAAATAAGCTCTCCCTGCACACCTTTGGGGCGCCCGTCAGCCTTCCCTAGGCTGCCCGCTGCGAAGGGATCTCGATCCTAGCGGTTGAAGACTCGGGTGTATAACACACACACACACACCACGCACTGCCCTGACCATCGGCTGACAGTATTATGATGCAAAGAGAGGGATAACAACTATGAAATAAGGAAGCTCAGCTCTCTCTGGGGAGCTCTCTTGTTCTCTCTCAAGGCCGGAGGACAAGCTCTATTCTCTTTCTCAATATATATCTCTGCCTTGCTTCATTTATTCTGTCTAAGTCTTGCGTCTAAGTTTTCCATACTCCGCCTTGCATCAGGGTCCTACAGGTGGAGGGAGGCTGGTCCTTCCACGCTCCTTTGGGAAGAGAATTATGTGAGTATGGTATCATCTTAGGTAACTATATCTGTATACTTAGATAAGTACAATTTATATAACAAATTTGGTTAACGTTATCCTCAGAGGAGATTCAGTTAATCTATATACTCAGTGTTGTATGCCTTGTTCTGTTTGACATTTTAATACCTGTCATAATAAAGCCTGTTTTAATTTGGTATTATCCTCACTCTGAGTGTGGCTGCTATTCTGGACCCTCAGAACTTCTATCAGAAATAGAACTATATAGTTCTGCCAATTTGTAACCTGGGGTATGAAGGACAAATCTGGAACCTTCTAGTCAGATTGGTGAGCCTTTCTCACATACATTTCACCCATAAATCCTCCCCAGGCTACAACTGCTACCTGTCAGTTGCAAATCAGTCTGAAGTTAGGAAGTCCACTGTTGAGGTTGCATTCATACAATTGTGCAGGGCCACTAATTATGTCTTGTTATGAAGGACTGTGACTTTTGAAAATGTGCATTAAACAGTGGATGGTTTTGCAACCCTAGGATTTCCTAACTGCGGTGGGATGGTAGATGGCATGCATATCCCAATTTTGACCCTGGATCATCTTGTTATGGAATACATCAATAGAAAGGGTTACTTCTTTATGGTATTGCAGATGCTTGTAAATCACCAGTAGCATAGAAGGGGTTATGGAAATGATATGAGGAAATATGTCCTTACCACCAGGGTCATTTCACTGATATCAACAAAGGGTGATCAGGGGAAGGTACATAATGCATGCATCTTCAGGACCACTGGCCTGTACAGAAAGCTACAACTAGGGACTTTCTTTCCAGACTAGAAGATTCAAATTGGGGATGCTGAAATGCCCATACTGATCCTAGGAGACCTAGTGTACTCCTTTCTCCTATGGCTCATTAAGCCTTACATGGCAAATTTGGACTGCAGGAAGGAATGCCTCCATAGGTTAAACAGGTGCACAATGGTCACTGAATGTGACTTTGGCACATTAAAAGCTTGCTGGCACTGCCTTTATGGCAGGTTACACCAAAATGAGAACAATATTCCCATGGTCATAGCCAGTGTTCTCTGTAAGCTGAGTGCTTGGGCGATGGCCCAGGAGAGATTCAGATGCCACCCAGGTGATTAGCCGAGTGCCCATACCTGGCAGCATGTGTTTCTATTGGTAGTGGACATCTGCACTTGCCTTGGGGTGCATGACAAAATGTATTGTGCACATGGATGGAAAATATAGAGGGAACACTGGTCGTAGCAGCCTGCTGCATATTGTATAATATTTGTGAAGCTAAAAGTGCAAAGTCTCCCCAGGATGGTGTGTGGAGTTGGGTTGCCTGGTGACTGATTTTCAGCAGCCAGATATCAGAGTTATTGAGGAACACAAGAAGAGACTATGAAATCAGGCAGGATTTGGAGTACTGTTTTGACAGTGAGCACCAGTATCTTTTTATAAATCATTTTGCCATGCTTTACCTTGCCACCTTGCATGAAAATTTCAATGAATACTTCCTGACTGTAATCTGTAGTCTGCAAACGTGCTAATATTCTAGTTGCCACTATTTATTAATTCCAGCAGCAACCACCATGTGTAGGAAACAAAGCTTGATTATCTCACATTTTTTTATTAAATAGCAGTAAGCACAAAGAAAATGCTAGGTTGAAAGGGAGATAACTCTGAATGGTGCATTCATGATAGAGGCTCTCATAGCTGTGTATAATTCCAGCTATCACTTGGAAACTGTCCAAAAGGGTGTAATAAACGAGTACTAATATGGCGTAGCTGGGTCCCCCCGGCAGGGGTACTTATAATTTTTTTAAAGGGGTACTTTATAAAAAAAAAGGTTGAGAAACACTGACTTAGATCATCTGCTCCTCGACCACTAAAATTGACTCCTGCCCCCCCCCCTTTATCTCCTGCCTATTAAAAAAAAATATTTGCTATCTCTCCCCACCCCCTGTGTTCTTGTTCTGGGCCAAAAAGAAAACGGGAGTACCTCCCAAAACACGAATCTCCTTGTTCCTTTATCTGGTGGAGGTGCTCTGTTGGTGTGTAAGGAGTTCCCCTGAAGGCCACATCTGCAAGATATAATAATCAGAAACATGATTATCAGTACATTCACCGCATCAAATCATAATAATAAAAGACCCTTCTTTCTCACTGTCCTTTGGCAAGCACAGAGCTTAGCAAATGCCCTAAACATGCTGAGTTTGGCCAAGGAGGCTGGTCTTTCCAGATGGAACAAGGGTCATGATGAGTTTTTTAAAGGGAATCACTGCAAGTAACTAGCAACAATATTTTAAATTTAAATTTTTAAAATTGTCACCATTTTCCAGAGGTGTGGTCACTTCAACCAATATCTTAATCCTGTAATGACAGAAAGGTATATTGCCTGCATGCGTGTGGCTTCAGAGTGGGTCCCTATATTGCTTGCCTATGCACCACTTTCGTCCCTGTACAATGGATTGCTGATTGGTGCTGCAAAGTTTCATACAATGGGGGAAGGAACAAAGAAGCTTTGCCAAGGACCCATCAGCAGAGGATTGGTGAATACCAGGAAAGTTTACTAGTGATCTCTCTGGAAGATTCCCATGAAATTTCAGTGTTCTTTAATACACTATTATGGCCCACTGCGTAGCTGCACCAGGGCATGGGAAGCAGATAGAAATGTACAAGACCAGCTATCCCTTAATTCACTTCTAGCATATAACAAAAGACAACTCTATCTTATGTAATTGATCAGCTGGAACTCAGAATGTTCACTTACCAGAGGTTCCTTCTCCTGCATCATGAGTGTCACAGATGGAGCATTAGGACTGTCTTGAACTCTCCAGAGTCAAGAAGAGATCCTGGATCACTGTGATGGGGCTCGGCAGCCCCGCACTGTAGCCCCCGCCGCGAGCGCCCTGTTTACGGCGTGGGGGGCAAGGTACCGGCATTGTGCCTGGTGCTCGCTGGCCGCGGAACACCTTGCGGCCCCAGGCACTGCAGCCAGAACGCGGCCCGGACGCAACAGGGTAGGCGGGGCCACGTACGTGATGTCAAGGCGACGTCACGCTGGGCACCGGGAGCGGCGGGGGATTTAAACGCCGCCCGGTGCCAGAAAAGGGGAGGTGTGTGTGAGGGTGTGGGGTGTGCCGGCGGGGCTCCCATGGAGCAACGGGGATCCAAACCCGGGGACGCAACAAGGCGGCCAAGGCCGCTGGAGGGCCAGGTAGGCTCTGAGCAGGGGCGGCAGGACCAGTGGGGAGTGGAGAGGAAGCAGCCCAGGGCAGGGCAGCACCGAACGCCCGCGGGCTGACGGGTTTCGGCAGGGGCCCCCGTCAGCTGGACTGGACCATAGGAGGTTCACGTCTTTAGGGCCCTGGGCGGGGGCCCACGAGTGAGGGCGGGCCCGGGCCCCACTCTCTGTCCTCACCCTCGGAAGAGGGAGTTCCTGGCGCTTGGAGGGGGCCATAGCGCACTCCATCCACACCCCAGCTTCAGGCGGAGATGCCGCGCAGTTAAAGATATAGACGGACTTGCTAGAGAAGCGATTCTAACACAAAACTTTGGGTGAGGTGAAGGGAAGTCTGGGACATTCAGGGACGGCTGGGTAAAGACAATACGGAGGCCGGACGTGGCTGGTCACACTCACCATGATACCAGATGAACCAGTTGTCTGTGCCATGTCATTCTCCAGTTTTACTACTTTGTCTACCATTTCATCCTCAGGGTTGAGTCCACTGGCTGCTGTCTCCAGTCCTGCTGAAGTATCCTTGGGGCTCTTGGCAGTGGAGGTAGGGTTGCTGTTGAAGATGGTGTTGAGATCCTTATAAAAACTGCAGGTCCTCAGAGCAACACTAGAGTGATAGTTTGATTCCTCTGCTTTCTCAGAACTTGATTATCTCACAGCCCATATCCATCATGCCATAAGAAATCTAACTAAATGTATCAAAAACTTAAACAGCAAATAGTTTTGCAGCACCTTAAAGACTAACAAAACATGTAGATGGTATCATGAGCTTTTGTGGGCACAGCCCACTTCTTCAGATGAATGTATATAAGTTCCTACAGCTGGAGTGAAGCTGGTATTGCACATCTTCAACTGTCTACAGACCCAGTAGATCAAATCGCTCTGGTGTGCTCCAAGGTGGAGAATGTTTGCTGTATGGAGCTGCCATGGTCATCAGGGAAGATGCAACATTAGCTGTCCACGCCACGCAAATAAAAAGGGGAATTTCAAAAGTTCCCATTCCTAAAAAAAAAAAAAAAGGAGCAGATGCCTGCATACCTGGATTCAGGGCTGCAGAGTTTAAATTTCTGACCAGAGTAATCAGGATGGGCATTGTGGGGCACCTCCTGAAAGCCATTTATGGCAACATAACCAAGCAGTGTCTGTGTTGATATTTTGTCAATCTAACGTTGCTGCAAAAAGCTCTAGGGCTCTGGTTGAGGTGATTTTATTTTCTCAGCAAAGCAGGAGATTTTTGTCCAAAATGAATTATTATACTTGGTTTAGGAAGTGGAGCCTTGGGCCAGGGCCAAGACCAGGCAGCATTTCCCAAAGTATTATAAGGAAGGCATCATGCCACAGTGCTTGTCTGGATGATGTTACTGACACCAAACCGTGGCTGTGTCTAGACTGGCCAGTTTTTCCGGAAAATCAGCCACTTTTCTGGAAAAACTTGCCAGCTGTCTGCACTGGCCGCTTGAATTTCCACAAAAGCACTGACTTCCTACTGTAAGAAATCAGTGCTTTTTGCGGAAATACTATGCTGCTCCCGTTCAGGCAAAAGTCCCTTTTGCGCAAAACTTTTGCGCAAAAGGGCCAGTGTAGACAGCTGAGATTTGTTTTGCGCAAAAAAGCCCCAATCGCGAAAATGGCGATCGGGGCTTTTTTGCAAAAGCGCGTCTAGATTGGCCACGGACGCTTTTCCGCAAAAAGTGCTTTTGCAGAAAAGCGTCCGTGCCAATCTAGACACTCTTTTCCGAAAATGCTTTTAACTGAAAACTTTTCCGTTAAAAGCATTTCCAGAAAATCATGCCAGTCTAGAGGTATGTGTTTTATTAGATAGGGACAGGGAAATAGCCTGTAGGAGCGATTTAAATGGTAGGAGCTAGAGGGGCTCCCCGTCCCCTCTCCCGGTGGGCCCACAGGAGCAGCCCGTTTGCAGGCCTGGCCCACCCACCACAGGTTACACACTGGCTCGCTGGAAGCGGACCTAACAGGTGATTCGTGTACTTTTTTAGATGTTTGCTGGACTTTCACACCCTGGTTTCCGGGAGTACTGCCAAAGTTACCTCTTCCGCCTATTTGGTTGCTCATTTAGATGCGCCAATCCCCTTTTCTCTCACTAAAGATTTGTTTTCTACACCGCCCCAGTGGGGGAGGTGAAGCAGAATTATCCCGGTGCGCGCGCCCAGGGCTAGGACAGCCTGAGCCTGGAGCTTGTGGGCGGGGGCACAAGCCCGGAGCCTTTGTTCGTTTTAAAAGGGGCCAGTGGTGCCCGGCAGAGGCTCGCAGGGGCCCTAACGAGGTGCCGCAGCCCCGCCGTTCCTGGGAACGGGCGATTTCAGCGCCACCATGGGCCGGCGGTGACGGGCCGCGCCCCGCTGTGAGCTCAGCCCCGGCCATTGTGCCGCTCGCCCCTGCCTCGTCCTCGCGGCCCCGCCGGCAGCGCGAGCCTCGCTCCGGGCCCGCGCCCCGCCCCCCCTGCACGCGCGCTGTCCCGGCTGCACGCCGGGCGCGTGACGCCCGGGCGGGGCGGGGCCGGGCAAGATGGCGCCGCCGGCCGGATGTGTGTGTCTCCCTCCCCCCGCGGGCCGCCGGCGCAGCTGACGCGGCGGCGGCTCCACGCTCGGCCGGGCCCAGCCCCGGCGCAGTCACCGCGGCGGCGCCGCCTCCTCCAGGCCCGGCCATGTAGAGGGGGGCCCGGTTGCTGCCGCCCGGAGACGTGACCGGCCCCGAGGCAGCCCGCGCGGGAGCGCCCCGCCGCCATGGAGGACGTTAACTCCAACGTGAACGCGGACGCGGAGGTGCGGAAGCTGCAGGAGCTGGTGAAGAAGCTGGAGAAGCAGAACGAGCAGCTCCGCAGCCGCTCCGGGGGCCCCGCCAGCCCCAAGCGCCTCCCCAGCGGCAGCGGCGCCGCCACCCCTTCCTCGCGGGGGGACCTGGGGCTGGAGAGCCGCTGCCTCAGCCCCAAGGCCGGGGCCCGGCGGCCGCCTGCCGAGGAGACGCGAGACAGCAGAGGCGGGCCGGCGGCCGCAGCGGCCGGGGAAGGTGGCAGCTTCCTGGACGAGGTGGAGCCTCTGCGGCCCGAGGAGCTCGAGAGCTTGGCCGGCTGCGAGGAGGACGAGACAGGCTGGTGAGGAGGCAGAGGGTGGCTCAGGGCTGTGCCGCCTGGTTGCTCCACGTCCGGGGCCCGGGCTCTCCAGCTCCCGGGCACAAGCAGGGGACTGGGCCTTGCTGTATGGAGCTCAGCCCCCTCCCCCATTCCCTGACCCAGCGCAGCTGAGGGTGCGGGGAGCTAAAAGGGGTCATTTGTTTATTAAACCGTGCTGCGAGTGGGCGTCGTTCTTCCCCAGTGGTCTGAAGTCGACCTCGCCTTCTGAGGCTGGAGGGGGAAAGGTGACTTGCTTAGAGTCCGTGACAAGTAGGAAACCTGGTGCTCTCAGGGTCAGACTTTTAAAAAACTGCCTGGTGAGCTCCAGGTGATTCTCTGTTCTGTGACTGGCAGGGGCTGTACATCTCTAATTAGCCATGGGAAAACCCTGTTCTTTGGAAAACCAGAGTTGGAAAGGAACTGCAGTGATCCCTTAAGAGTATGTCTATATACAGCAAAGTAAAAGAGCCTGTCATTTGGGCTTTGGGGATGTTTCACTGCTTGTTAGGCTTTCAGGCTCAAGGCAGGAGCTCTGGGTCTCTAACCTCACAAAGTACTAGAATTTAACTCCAGCTTGAGCCAACATGTCTACACACCAGTAAAACCACTGCAAAGCTGAAACCCTGCAAACCCCCATGTCAGCTGGCATGGTCCAGCCACCAGTGTTTAGTTGCTATTTAGATGTACCCACAATGGGCACCCAAGTTTGATCAGTAGTTATGGCAACATTTCAGGAAAACCATTTATTCACATTTCCTTTATTTCATGGTGTATTGCCTTGCACATCTTGTTACATGGCTTAAAAAAACCCCAGTGTGTGGTCTTTTCTGTACTAACCCCCACCCTCTCAAAGTACTTACTGTGTTGTCTGCTGTGTGGTAGGGCTGGTGGGGGCTGCTCTCCTATTGACACTGGCTACATCCTGGTGGCTGGGAGAGGGCACGGAGATGGATTTATCGCAGCTAAGCAGATGTAATAAATTGCCAGCTGAGGGATCAATCACTGGAAATAGAGTTAAGATAAATGTCCATGCAGACTTAACTCTCCTTCCAGAGCTGGCAGTAGCAAACAGGAATTACTTGCATGCTCTCCAGTTGTGTTCTGTGTTTTAGGTGTAACTACTGTGTGGTGGAGGCAGTAGGTGCAACAGGTTGTTAGATGTCTTGATATGAGGAAATCAGGATAGTTTTGAAGTGTGTCAAAGAGCTGCCATTGTGATATGGGGTGACTCAGACCCACATCTCTTCATGAGTGTGATCAAAGGAAAGAGGTACATACATATACTGGGGTTCTAGTCTGCAGCTTTTCAATACAAAATTGTGTGTACTGTGTCATAGCAGGGCATTGGGGTCTTGTCATGGGTACTGACAGCAGTGAGATGGGACACAAAAGTGATCAGTGAATTTAAAAACATAGTTTTAAGTCGTATACTATGTGGAAGAGAGGAGGAGGTATAAAAGAGGTAGTTGTTGCATTTTACAGGTGTGGTATTCTATCAGGTAGGGATGTCAAAGTACAGTAAACTTCTGATAATCTGGCACCTTTAGGACCCAGGGGGTGCCGGATTATCAGATATGCCGGACTATCGGAAGGGGGGGGCTATGAGGGGTCTAGGGTGGTGTGTGGGGGGATGCCACCCCAGACCTCTCATAGCCCCTCCTTCCGATAGTCCGGCTCTGCCCCAGGTGTCCCGATTCAGCTGCTGCTGGTCAGTTTCAGCAGCAGCTGAATCGGGATGCCTGCAGCAGAGCAGCTGGGGTGCTGCTGGGTTGGTCCGGTAGCGCCGCCCCTTGGCGCTGCGGGACCAACCCGGCAGCACCCCAGTTGCTCTTGGGGACACCCGGGCTTCCTGGAGTCAGCCGCTGGTCAGTTTCAGCAGCGGCTGAATCGGGGACAGCTGGGGTGCTGCCGGGTTGGTCCCGCAGCGCCGAGGGGCAGCGCTACAGGACTTACTGGCAGCACTCCAGCTGCTCTGCCCGGCTTCCCGATTCAGCCGCTGGTCAGTTTCATCAGCGGCTGAATCGGGAAGCCGGGCAGAGCTCCAATGGTCCGGCTGCCCGGAGCACTTCCGGGTTCCTGATGGTGCCGGACCATCAGGAGTGCCGGACCATCAGATGCCGGACCAACGGAGATTTACTGTAGAACTGTTTAAAGGGTTAACTGATAAGCCTGGGTTTATGGGTTACTGTTACTGGTTATATGCAGGCTGCTGCCTCTGTATCAGAGACAATAGCATGGGGCGGCAGCCAACTCCTGGCTAGGAATGTGACAGTGTAAACATGTAAACGGTTACACGCGGGGTGGACAGGCAGGAGAAGGTGCTCCCAAAAACCACTTATCTCCTCCCTGAAAGGCGCCTCACAGGGAGTGGGGGAGGCAGGAGCTGGAGTGTGTGGGGAGCCAGCTTCCCAGGTGTATCTGCTCCTGTGCAGTTGCATGCCTCCCTCCCCTCCCATGCTACTGCCTCTGATACAGAGGCAGCAGCACTGTGGGGGTGGCAGGCAGTTTAAAAGCTTAAAACTTAAAACCGAGCTTTCGGGGCATCTGGGCCTGCTGAGCGCCCCACAGACAAAGGATGCAGGATGCCAGGGCCCATTGTGCTCAGGGGCTGCACCAGATGCTGGAGCAGCTTCCTGCCTGTGGCAGAGGGGAAGCTGCTCCATCCCTCACCAGTTACCATTTGACTGGTCATCCTTTCACATGCCTATTATCAGGAGAGTAGGCGCAGTGTTTGAGTGTAAGGAAGGTGCAGGTAATACAGGTCCCTTACAGTGAAAAGGCAGAGTGCAAGAATGTCTAGCTGTTTTTTTGGGGCATTGCTCACAGTAGGTAGTGTAAAGATTGCACAAGCATTTCTTAATTCTATTTTCTCGTTTTCATAAATTTGTGTTTTGCTGAACTCAATATTCTTGAAGGGCACAAGCTGACCAGACAGCCTTAACTCTGGGTTAACAAATGTATTTGCCTTGGTAGTTTAAAAAACTAGGAATTTAAGCAAATGCTTGCTTGTTAGGAGTTAGCGACCATTTAGGCACAGTTCTCATCCAAGCTTGAATTGGTATGCTATTGTATCTAGGTAATAATCAGAATACCTTGTCAGGGGTGGGCAATAATTTTTGATGGGGGGGCCACGCCAAGAATTTGGAAAGTAGTCAAGGGCTGCACTCTTCCATGATATTCATGGAGGAGGTGCGGGGTCTGGGATGGAGATTGGGGTAAAGGAGGGAGTTTGGATGAAGGAGGAGGTTGTGACCTGGGGCACTGGACTGAGGTGGAGGGGGTTGGATTGTGACCTAGGGCAGGGAATTGGGATATAGGAGGGGGTGCAGGGATTTGGGTTGTGACCTAGGGCAGGAGGGGACTGTGATCTGGGGCAGGGGATTGGGGTGCCTGATTTGGGAGGGGATATGGGTACAGGAGGGGGACAGGATTTGGATATGTGAAGTGGGGGGCAGAGGGTTGGGGAAGGGAGAGACTGGGGTGCCAGAGGTAGGCTTTGCCAGGAGACTTACCAGCCAGCAGTGGTTCCTGAATCCACCTCCCTGCCTGCCCTGCCCCTGCACAGGCTGTGGCCATCTGCTCTGGAGCCCCTTGTGCTTCATGGCTGCCTGTTGCTGAAACAGGAAGCTCCAATTGTGCTGGGGGTGGGAGCCGCTCCTAAAGCTTCTCCCCTCCTGACTCTCAGTTTTTAAAGAAAAACTGCCCCACAGCCGCGTTTCTGAGCAGCATGCAGGAGGGGAAGGTAAGCAGGGAGCCCGCCTGGGGCTCCCCGCAGCTTCTGTGGGCTGGATCCAGTGGCTGGGCTTGGGCTGGACTGTATTTTGCCGAGGTCTGCCTTAAGTAGTGTTTTACATCAGTAAATCTCAAAGAGCTCCACATCATTAGCCCTTTTTTTACGGGTGGGAAACCAAGGCACAGAGGTGTGGTGACTTGCCATAGATCACTCAATAAGACAGTGTCAAGACTAGAAATAGTCCCAGTCCAGGGGCCTCTCCATTGTTGCTGTGTTGCCTCTTCACAGTTGCTATGTGATTTCTAAGCGCTCTTCACCCCTTTTGTACATTTTGTTGTTGATGAATGGGGTTAAGGTTTGTGTTTTGATATTTTTGCAATGTGTGGCTGCTATAAGGTCAGTGAGAAATCTTATTCATGGTCAGTTTCTCAAAATCTTGACAGTTTAATAACATGGAAGTTACAGTAACATTAAGCTTTTGAGAAGTCTAGGTTTGAACGTCTTCTGTTCCTTGCAACATGTCTCATCTCCCACATGCCAACTCTTCCAGCTCATCCTCCTGTTCCTGTCCCATTAAGCTTGTGCCCAGAACACTTCAGCTACTTATCAGGCTCAGAGTTTTTAAGATCACCATTCATCTCAGTGAAATGTTTACAGCTAAAAGAGAACATCTCAAGGAGATGAATACAACCTGAAACAATTACTTGTGTTTTGTGAACTGCTCCGTTCCTGTAAGGCAGTGGTCCCCAATGCGGTGCCCACGGGCGCCATGGCACCCACCGGGCCATTTATGTGCGCCCGCCGAACAATCTGGGCCAGCCCTGCCCCCGGGCGCATGGCACATGTGCGGTGCCGGCCCCGGGCACGTGGGGCATGGGCAGCCCCTACCCCAGGCGTGCGGCACAAGTGTGGTGCTGGCCCCTGGTGCATGGGCGGCCCCTGCCCCGGGGTCGTGGCACATGCCGGTGCTGGCCCCGGGCGCCTGGCGCATGGGCGGACCCTGCCCCGGGCATGCGGCACATGCTGGTGCCGGCCCCAGGTGCGAGATGCATGGGCGGCCTCTGCCCCAATACCTCTGATACATAGGCAGCGGGGGTGAGGGGCTGCATGTAACCATTAACATAAACCAGGCTCATTGGTAAATCGTGTAAATAATAGGGCTGTCAACGCGCATTAATGCCTGCGATTAACACAGAGCACAATTAACATGTTAATTTTTTTAATGCGTTAATCGCAGGCGTTTCCACGGTGTTGCCCCTTTGAAACACTACCAGGGCATTTCAAAGGGGCAGTGCAGTGGGAGCCCGGGATCAGCTGAAGTCCCCAGCTGATCCTGGACTCCCAGGATGCTGCCCCTTTGAAACACCAGGATGGCATTTCAAAGGGGCAGCACTGCACGGGGCCAGGGTCAGCTGGGGACTCCTGCGGTGGTAGCGTTTCGAAGGGGCAGTGCCATCTGTGTGGTGCTGCCCCTTTGAAACACCGCTGCTGCGTTTAAAAGGGGCAGCGGGAGCAGAGCCCAGGATCAGCTGGGGACTCCAGCTGATCCCAGGCTTCCATGGTGCTGCCCCTTTGAAACGCTGCAATGTCATTTCAAAGGGGAAGCGCTGCACAGCTGATCCCGGTTCCCACGGCGCTGCTCCTTTGAGCAGCGCTGCACGGAGCCTGGGGTCAGCTGGGGACTCTAGCTGATCCCAGGCTCTGTGTTGTGCTGTGTCTTTGAAATGCCAACAGCGTTTCAAAAGGGCAGTGCCGTGCATCTGATTCCGGGCTCCTGCAACGCTGCGTCTTTGAAACGCTGCACAGTGTTTCAAAGGGACAGCGCAACGCAGAGCCTGGGGTCTACTGTAGTCTTATTATTGTTTAACAGTGCAATTAATCGTGATTAATTTTTTTAATCGCTTGACAGCCCTAGTAAATAATTACACATTCACATTCCTAGTGTATGCATCGAGTATTTCTTCTTTACTATTGCCCCAGTGTTAACACTGTATTCTTGGTGCTTGTTCTGAGCATACTTGTTCTAAATTCCCCACCCAGAGGCAGGAGTTTCCTGGATCTTGTCTCTCATAGTGGAGTGTAGAGAGGGTTTCAGACCCTTTTAGAAATACAAGACATCCTGGACTCTACTCGCGTATGGGGGTAGGGAGTGGGGCTCAGACCTCCCCAGAAGTACATATGCAATGGGTTGGTGTGCTTAGGCTGTGTCTCCACTAGGGATGTTAAATTGCAGTTAATTGACTAGTTGATAGGCACTTCCGCATTCCTCCTTTGAAATGTGCAAGAGTCCCCAGCAGGGAGCCCTGGGATCAGTGGGGGACTTAGTCTCCCGCTGACCCTGGGCTACATGCTGCTCTGCATGCCTTGGGGAGCCCGGGCTCAGCTGGGCACTCCCCAGCTGACCCTGGGTTTCACACAGCATTTTCCCAGCTGGGGAGTGACCCTGGGTTCTGGGCAAATGCCTCTGGGAACCTGGGGTCAGCTGGGGAATCCGGATCTGGCTGCCATTAAGGTTGATGCTTACCAGTTAACCTTTCACATCCCTAGTAGACACAGCCTTAGAAATCTCACCTCTGCAGAGTGCATTACCGCACCATCTAGACAAGTTCCATAATGCACTTTGTCAATCTGTAGCCATTGTAGCCACTTGGATTAAGGCAAGATCTATTTCTAGCAATTCATGTCCAGTCACGCATTTCTGATTAGTTGCTAGATTACCTCTATGCTTTGATCTGATGTAGAAAATAAATATTCAGATTTCTTCTCTATAATTATGACATTACAATTTGTATGGCCTAGGCTCTCCTCAGCACTAGTTTTAGGATTTTGAATTTTTTAAAATTGGTATCAGAATTAATCATGAGAAGCATGTTGGACAACTTCACTGAGATGTAGAGCTCCAGTTTACCTTAGTGATCAAATGGAATCTTTCAAACATAAAACTTTAAACCAGTACAATACCTGATAGTGCTACCCATTCAGTTGTGAAAATCTAATTGTACCACTGTAGCTTTGAATCTATTGTTAAATTCTTACAGATTCTCAGTTTCTGCTTTGTGATCTAATTAATACACAAACTGCTATTTATCATCTTATACTGGGCACAGTAAAGGAACCTGAATTTGCCTTGAGAGAGAAGTATCTATGGAGGGGGGTGTTTGATTCAGATAATGGCTAATCAAATCACTGTACTAAAAATTGATAAGATAGGAAGAAGTGCATGAGTGTACAATAGCTGCTTTCAATTTTCCAGATTAAAGGAAAAATCCCACTGAGTCACTATATTATGAGAGTTTGCATCTTCTTTACTAAATATAACTTTAAGAATAAAATATGTGTGGAGACTAGCAAACATCCTAAATAAAAGCAGTTTTCTGGGGGTTTTTTCCTCTTGAATTCTTGTACTGCATCCTTCATATGGTATCTAAATGCTTCTCATGTTTACGTATCACGAAATGATCAATGTACTGTCCAGTCCATAATGGAATTTTTAGGTACAATTGCCTTAATTATAGAATTCTTAATATGCATTTCACACTCTTACAGTTTGGGTCTGTAAGGTCAGTTTGCATTGGTTCTTTTTTCAAGAGTGGGGGAATAGATTTAGAGCTTTCTTTCTAGACCAGTAGTTAATCAGATAATCTCCTTGAGGAGCCAAATACCAGTGTTTTAAATAATTAATGGAAACCTTTCACAGTTTTTTCTTTTTATTTCCATCAAAGTAGTTAGTTGTAATATCTCTTTGGTTAAGAGATTAAGCCTACAAAAATCATGTAAGAATCTAAATGCTCTTCATTATGGTGCAAATCATATTGCTTTCACCTGATTTTCTGCAATAATCAGGTAACTGTGGGCTTCTTAAAACTTTACATTAAAAAGTAGTACAGGTTGAAGCTCTCTAATCGAGAACTCTCTTGTCCAGAAACATCTGTGATCCGGAATGATTTTATTTAGCCAGATGTCTACTTTTCATGGATGTGGCCAAGCTTCCCGTGGTGTGATAAACTTTATCACCACCAGTCCTAGGTCTTGGTGTTCTGTGCTATTATTGAGCTCTAATTTACCCCTAAGGGTGTGCGCCCATAGCTCGAAATAAGCTACACAATTTGAGATGCACAAAATGAGTAAATTATTTTGAGTCCATTTCAAAATAGCTTATTTAGAAATTTGGTGCTATCTACACAGCACTTTTCAAAATAAATGGCTATTCCAAAACATCCCTTGCTCCTTGTGGAATGAGGTTTACAGGGATGTTGGAATAGCGAGCCCATTACAGTTTGAAATAACAAGCGTGCTCAGAAGACGCGGAATAGCTATTTTTGGGATCTCTGGTATAGACGTAGCCTAAATGTCCTCTAGCAGTTCACTAAGCAGTGGAAGTATCGGTAATGCTGCTAGACAATATTGACCTCCTATAGTCCAAAATATTCTCTTCTTTGGAATTGGTCAGGTCCCAAGGATGCCGGACTAGAGAGGTTCAACCAGTACTAGTTTACTGACATACACAAAAGACTTAATATACAACTCTATTTTTGGTAAACTTCAGCTACAATTTCAATAGATGTTTCTTAGCCTTTTTTCTGTCAATACACTTGAGTAAACTGACACACTTTAGTTTAGTTATGGAAATAAATCTGAGTTCTTACGGGATTGTTTCTTCATACACTGCCTAGAGCATGTTCCCCCTCATAGATTTTATTTAACTATAGAAATTGAATTGCTCCATGCAGCTTTTGACTAGGGATGTTAGTGGCTAATCGGATAACCATTTAACCTATAAGCAATTGCTTATTGGTAAACTGTCCTGGTTAACTGTGATATTCCCCACTCCATGCTCTGCATTTAAAACTTGAACCGGCTGGTCTGCTGGTCTGAGTTTTAAATGCAGAGCATGCAGGGGAGCTCTCGGGCAGTAGTGCAGGGTGGCAGGCAGGAGCTGGTCTGCGCAGGGAGCCAATTTTTTAAACTGATAGAGAGGCACCCTCCCACTGATACAGAGGCAGCAGTGCAGGATGGCAGTGGGCTCCCTGGGAGTGGGGCTGGGAACCTGGAGTGAACTGTTTGCCAGCTCCGCCCCAAGGGAAGAGCATTTTAGTAATCTAATGGCTAAGAATTGTAGCAGCTACATGAGTACTAAAATAAACTATTTCTAACATTCCCTGCTTTTGACACTGTTCATTGTGCTCACTTCTAAATCTTGTCCTCGGTTGGCTTTCACAATACAGTCCTCTTCTGATTCTTCTGTTTTTAGTGACCTTTTATTCAGTATCCTCCTATTCTCTCCCATTCTTCATGTAAGTTCCTCAGTGCTCTATTTTGACTTTTTCCTCCTCCTCCTCCTCCTCCTGTATTTGAGAGGATTATTTTCAGTTGTCAGTTTTATGTCAATGATTTACAAATCTACAAATGTGAAGGCTAGGACTTAAACAGGGTTCAAAAAAGAGCCAGATTCATGGAGGTTAGGTCCATCAATGGCTATTAGTCAGGATGGGTAGGAATGGTGTCCTTAGCCTCTGTTTATCTGGAAATGGGCAGACAGGATACTGGGCTAGATGGACCATTGGTCTGACCGAGTATGGCCATTCTTATGTGTACCTTCTCCCAATTTAGACAGTCACCTACAGGATCTTTACAGAGCATTCCTAAAACTGAAATACCCACCTGGGGGAAGTGAAAAAACAAATTGACAGAGCCAAAAAAATACCCAGACATGAACTACTTCAAGACAGACCCAAAAGAGAAAATAACAGAACTCCTCTTGTTGTTACCTACAGTCCACAACTCAGACCCCCTCCAACGCATTATACACAATCTACAACCCATCTTGGAAAATGATTCCTCACTCTGAGGCCTTAGGAGAAAAACCTATTCTTGCTTACAGACAACCCTCTAACCTGAAACGTATTCTTTCTGATAACCATGCCATACAACCACATCATAAACCTCCAGGAACCCAGCCCTGCAACCAAAAAAGATGCCAACTCTGCCCACATATCTACACTGGCGAATTCATCACTGGAGCAAACAATATAAGCCACAAAATCAAAGGGTCATTTGACTGTACATCCAGTAATTTGATCTATGCCATTAAATGCCAGCAGTGCCCCACTGCTATATATATTGGACAAACTGGACAGTCTCTGTGGGAGAGACTCAATGGACACAAATCGGATATGCATAAAGGGAATATACAGAAGCCTGTTGGTGAGCATTTCAGCTTGCCTAATCAGTCTGACAGACCTGCAATTAGCTGTTTTATCACAAACCGGCTCTACAAGCCAAATACACAGAGAAGCCCTGGAATCCCAGTTCATCCACAAATTCAATTCACATGCTAATGGACTCAATCGTGATATGGACTGGTGGGGACTCTATCTACTTAATAACCACTGAAGGTGCTAACAGCTCCCTTAGTGGTATCCTTCCTGTTTTAGGAATCTATCTATTGACTTCGATTTTTTTTTTTTATCTGCTTAGGTATAAGTACCCATTCTCCAGATACTTAATGATGCTCCGTCGCCCACCCCGCTCCCTTTTTTCTTTCTCTCCCCTCTCCTATTTATTTCGAGTTTTCATATCCCCAACTCATAACTCCGGTCATCTGAAGAAGTAGGCTATGCCCAGGAAAGCTCATGATACCATCTACATGTTTCGTTAGTTTATAAAGTGCTACCAGACCGTTAGTCTGTTACAGAAAAAACAACAAACTCTGCTACCCCCTGAAGCTTCTCTCAATTTGTGAGTCAATCCAATCCATTGTTTCAGCCTAATCTGATTTTTTTGGCTGTTGTGCTGTCAATATGTTAACTTGACTAAACTGAAATAACTTTACTCCAGGACCATTCATTTCTCCACCTCCCTTCCTTTGTCCTCAACCACCTTCATCCTAATATTGCTGCCACTGCATGTGTGAAGTAGGGATTTTAAGAGGTAGATAATTGGCTAATCATGTAGTCAATAGAATTTTTATTGACTACACGATTATTTGATAAGGGAAGAAGCGCTGTTCTGATGTCTATAATTTAAGAAGGGTGTTGATAATTTGGAGAGGTTTCAGGGAAGTCATGAGAATGATTGATTACATCATTAGAAAACATGCCTTACAGTGATAGACTCAAGGAGCTCAGTCTGGTTAGCTAAACACAGTAGGTGGTAAAGGAGAGACTTGATTGTAGTCTGAGTGTACCTGCATGGGGGAAAAATACTTAATAATGGGTTCTTCAGTCTACCAGAAAGGTGTAATACGGTCCAGTGGCTGGAAGTAGTAGCTAGACAAATTCAGATTGGAAGTCAGGCATAAATGTTTTAACCAGGGCTTTGGAGCGGAGCCCAGAGCTGGAGCACGGAGCAGTGGAGCTGCAGGTTTTTTGCCTGGAGCTGGAGCAGAGCCGGAGCACAGAAAATCTTGACTGCTCCAGTTTTTTTTTTCCCTTTTTCAATCCAAAATGAATGATATTTTAGCAAGAAAGTCCTAAAGGTGCCAAAAAGTTTCAGATTGTATAACAATTGATATTAACATCTACTTTACCACTTTACGTAATATGTCACAGTTATTCTCACTTTGGCTGAAATCAAGATTTAATGTACAGATACAAAATTACAAAGTTTTTTGGAGATATGTTTTATTAAAGAATCAGATCATTATCAGACATCCGGCAACACTGCAGACTGCTCCCACACTTGTGCCAAGGTTAGGCGAGTACGTACTCGCGTAGATTAGTATGTGTTTATTTTCAACCTTGTAACGTTTAGCCTTGTTACTTCCCAACAATTAATGTTGTAGAACAGCGATAGCACGTACTAATGCTACGGCACATACCAAATGTCATTGATATATCTGTATTAAAGCGTTTTTGAGATATTAATTAAAAACTTGGAAAATATTTTGAGTATTTTTATCACAACATTTCATAAGAAAAAATAAATTTTATTTATAAATTGCAAGTTATATTAATTATGTATATTAAAAATTTATAGTTAAAATTAATTTGAGTCGGAGCGGAGCTGGAGCAGTCACTATTGGTGCCGGAGCAGAGCTGGAGCGGAGCAATTAAAAAATTTGATTGCTCCAAATCCCTGGTTTTAACTGTGATGTAAATTATTCAAATGGTTAATTACCTAAGGATCATGGCGGATTCTTCCTCAGCCACAGCTTTTAAATCAAGATTGGATGTTTTTCTAAAATATATGCTCTAGAAATTATTTTGGGGTAAGTTCTGTGTCCTGTGCTATGCAGGAGGTCAAACTAGATGATTGCAGTGGTCCCTTCTGTCCTTTGAAATCTATGGAAATTGGCTGAAGCAAAGTAGCAAAAAGTTTATGCTGTTAATTAAGGTAACTATTTTTTACATTCACAGTGATTATACCCAGGGAAAGGACGTGTCAGATATTAAACTGAATGGTGGTGGTACACAGTTCATAGCAATCAAAGCTATGATTGGAGCAGAATCCTTTGTTCTGTCCTGTGCTGCTTCAGATGACATTGTGTTTACAAGCTGCTCTGCTGTCAAGATGCGAATTATAGCAGCTGCAGTGCTGCCAATGGTTCTTCCTCCCCTAATGCCCACTAATCTGGGGTCCTCCATTTTTTTTTAAAATTTGCCAACATCTCTGTTTATAGAATAAGGTGGCAGCTGTAGTGGGTAGTATGAATCATCTATAAGGATATGGTGCAGTCACAGAGGTCATGGATTCTGTGACTTGAATGAACCTCCCTGACTACTTCAGCTTCTGCCTCTCCAGCTGGAACTGCCAGCCCCTGTGGTGGCCAGCTCTCTCAACACTCTCCCCCCATTATTTTTAATAAAAGTTAAACAGGTTGCAGGGTTTTGTGAATTTTTGTTTGTTGCCTGCAACCTGTTTGTGACTTCTACTAAAAATAACCATGACAAAAATAACCGTAATTATCTGTCACTAGGGATGTTAAAAATCTGTTAAATAAGTAACCGTGTAACTGCTGAAAATCTCAGTTACATGCTGTCAGCCCAGCTCCCAAGGAGGCAGCTTCACTGAGTGTAACAGACACCGTTAACCAATGTTTATCGGTTAAACGGCTAGTCATTTATATTCAGACATCCGTATCCGTCACCTTTAGGAAGAATCAATGATAAACTCTTAACCCTAGCTAGTGTTTAGAAACTCAAATTTTAACTCATTTCTTTCTCTCTCAAGTAGAAGGATTTAACCTTTAAAAACCAAACCAAAAAAACCCTTATTTTCCCAGTCCATATCTGTGGGGCTTGTAATGCTCAGATGTTGTCTCTAGACATAAATTAATTCCTAAGTACAGTGTCTATTTAGACTTCCGTTAATGTTTAGGTAATACCTTGTTACAATCACGTGAATTGTACATCTCAGCTAGGGATGTAAAAAATGTATTAAAATAGTAAACATGAAACCAATCAAAATCCTGTCAGTTACATAGTTAAACATGTTACCTGGGGATGTAGGGGTAGGGAGGGAAGGATGCTGAGGCTCCCGGCCCTGCGGGCTCCCAGCTGCCAGCCCCACGCTCCCTAGCAGAATTTAACCGTTAACAGGAATAGGCAAGCATCGTCTTATTGGTTAACTGGTTAAACTCTTACATCCCTAGTCTCAACAGCATCAAGTTGTGATGTTGCAAGATTGCTGTTACGTGGAGAACAAGCTACATGTGCAGTAGTATTTTGATTGATTTTTTTGTTTTTGTTTCCCTTTTGTAGTTGTAGGATTAATGTACTATGGACTATTTTCAAGGAAGGTGTATATCAGATATTAAACTGACTGGTGGTGGTACGTAGTTCATGGCCATGTAGACACTTGGAAAGTGGCAAGGTGATAGGGAACAGCCAGCATGGATTTGTAAAGAAGAAATGTCAAACCAATCTGATAGCTTTCTTTAATAGGATAACGAGTCTTGTGGATAAGGGAGAAGCGGTGAATGTGGTATACCTAGACTTTAGTAAGGCGTTTGATACGGTCTTGCATGATATTCTTACCAATAAACTAGGTAAATACAACTTAGATGGGGCTACTATAAGGTGGGTGCATAACTGGCTGGATAACCGTACTCAGAGTAGTTATTGACGGTTCACAATCCTGCTGGAAAGGCATAACAAGTGGGGTTCCGCTGGGGTCTGTTTTGGGACCGGCTCTGTTCAATATCTTCATCAACGATTTAGATATTGGTATAGAAATGCGCTTATTAAGTTTGCAGATGATACCAAGCTGGGAGGGGTTGCGACTAATCTGGAGGATAGGGTAGTAATTCAAAATGACCTGGACAAATTGGAGAAATGGTCTGAGGTAAATAGGATGAAGTTTAATAAAGACAAATGTAAAGTGCTCCACTTAGGAAGGAACAATCAGTTTCATACATACAGAATGGGAAGCGACTGTCTGGGAAGGAGTACGGCAGAAAGGGATCTAGGGGTTATAGTGGACCACAAGTTGAATATGAGTCAGCAGTGTGATGCTGTTGCAAAGAAAGCAAACATGATTCTGGGATGCATTAACAGGTGTGTTGTGAGCAAGACACGAGAAGTCATTCTTCCGCTCTACTCTGCGCTGGTTAGGCCTCAGTTGGAGTATTGTGTCCAGTTCTGGGCACCGCATTTCAAGAAAGATGTGGAGAAATTGGAGAGGGTCCAGAGAAGAGCAACGAGAATGATTAAAGGTCTAGAGAACATGACCTATGAGGCGGAAGGAATTGGGTTTGTTTAGTTTAGAAAAGAGAAGAGTGAGGGGGGACATGATAGCAGCTTTCAGATATCTAAAAGGGTGTCATAAGGAGGAGGGAGAAAACTTGTTCATCTTGGCCTCTGAGGATAGAACAAGAAGCTATGGGCTTAAACTGCAGCAAAGGAGGTTTAGATTGGACATTAGGAAAAAGTTCCTAACTGTCAGGGTAGTCAGACACTGGAATAAATTACCCAGGGAGGTTATGGAATCTCCATCTCTGGAGATATTTAGGAGTAGGTTAGATAAATGTCTATCAGGGATGGTCTAGACAGTATTTGGTCCTGCCATGAGGGCAGGGGACTGGACTTGATGACCTCTCGAGGTTTCTTCCAGTCCTAGTATTCTATGATTCTATGTGAAAGACATTCCTTTGCAATCTTTCATCTGGTAGATAGTGTCCCTGAATTTTTTTTAATCTGTAAGATTAAACCAGTCCAACTGGGATGCTGAACTTTTCTTTTAGGAAATAAGTTTTGACTTCCAGTATTGAGGGTATTAATAAAATTTAACTATGACCATAATCATAAACAAAATCATTCAAGAGGACCAAAAGAGCTCCTTAAATAGAATATAAAATGTCCCAAGTAGTACATAGCTGCAAAAAGAACCCTCTTTTTGTATTGCCAACTGAACATTAGGCTCTCAGAAACTGACAGAACAGTCAAATCAGTGCATGGTGAGCAGACCGGGGCCGTGTGGTGTGAGGGGTTGGGGTTGCTCCTGAGGCTAGGGCCAGGGCCAGAGCCAGGGTGGCCCCAGGACCAGGAATAACCACACTGCAGCCACTTCGCATGTGGCCCACCCTGGTAGCAGCTGGCTGGAGCTGGGGCCAGGACCACATGGTGGCTACCCAGCTGCTCCCAGGGCAGGCTGCCTGGTGGCTGTCAGAGCTGGAGCTGCGTTTTGGGGTGCACTGCTCCTGGGTTGAGGGTGTGCAGCCAGGTGTGTCAGGAGAGTCAGGTGTGGAGTGGCCGGTGGGGGAGTCACGTTTTCCCAACCCCCTAGTAGGGATGTGAAGGACTAGTCGACTATCTGATAAGCAAATGCTTATTAGATAGTCGACAAACTAGTCGACTAGTTGCTTCCCCCTCCCCTTGCTGCCTCTTTCAGCAAGGTGGGCAGTGGAGGAGGTACTTCAAAGCGGCAGTGCTGCTAGGAACCTGGGGCCAGACCCCGGACTCCATGCACTGCTGCTGCTTTGAAACAATGTGTGCAGCCCAGGGCCAGCTGGGGTGTCCCCAGGTTGCACGCGGCATTTCAAAATGTCAGCACTGCATGGAGCCCAGGATCAACTGGTGACTCCCCTGCTGACCCTGGGCTCCGTGTGGTGCTGCTGCTTTGAAACGCCGTGGGGAGCCAGGTGTCAGGCTCCTTGCGGCATTTCAAAGCGGCAGCACCAAATGGAGCACAGGAATAGCTGGGGACTCCCCCCATTGACTCTGGGCTCCACGCAACGCTGCTACTTTGAAACACCACGTGCATCCTGGGGCCAGCTGGGGTGTTCCCAGGCTGCACGCGGTATTTTAAAGTGTCAGTGCTGTGTGGTGTCACCAAGCATCACGCGGCATTTCAAGGCAGCAGTGACACATGGAGCCCGGGATCAGTTGGCAACTCCTCAGCTGATCTCGGGCTCCTGACGGCATTTCAAAGTGGCAGCGCCACATGGAGCTCGGGGTTAGCGGGGGAGTCCCCAGCTGATCCCGGGCTCCACACAGTGCTTTCGCCTTTGAAGTGTAGGACAGCCCTACGGCTGTTGCTATACTTCAAAGGTGGAGGCGCTCTGTCGACTAATCAAATAGTCGATGCAAAATACATCGTCTATTCGATTAGTCAATTAGTCGATATTTAACATCCCTACCCCCTAGGCCGAAGGCACTGGTCAGTGCAAGGACAATTGGGATGTTGGTAGTGATGGGAGACAGGCCAGCAGATTGGCCCAGGGCCAGCAGATCAGGTAGAGGCTGCGCACTGAGTGAGGAGAAGGAGGCCAAGAGCCGGCAGGGAGGCATTCTAACTCAGTTTGTTGGTCATCTGCAATATGTATGGGCAGCACGTCCAGTGCCAGTGGCCCAAGCTGTTGCCCTGACTGCACTCGTTCTGCCTGCTATAGCCTGATCTCTACGTCCTGCTGCCCTGCACTGCCCCATCCCCTTGCCCGAGCACCCCCAAGGAGCTGCAGCCTCTTGTGTCCCCTTCCTCTCTGGTCCTTTGGCTGACCTCACCCCTGCACTGCGCACCCACTAAGTTTGTAATGCAATGTGCTTTTTATTGTAAAGATCTATCTGATCTCTGGTCTATTTCGAGGAAATTGCTACATATAGTAGCAGAAATCTAGTACTATGCCAGTAATTTATCCAAAAAATGGGGAAGACAGTTTAAAAATTTAAAAAAGGGTGTAACAATTAGCTGCTCCGTAATAATGTAGCTAGGCCTACTATTGGTATGTTTATTCTATGAATATACTGAGTTCAGTAGGAGATTATAAAGTGCTGGAGGTGGGGAAAGCAGGAAGCAAATGAGGATTAAGGGACAATGTCACAGTTATTTGCTCTGAATATTTTACTTCCTCCTAGCCAACCTGCAAAACTAGAGTGAACTACAAGAAAGGGGCTGCTTGTGACTGAAGGGCAAATATTCTTTGTGTTTACTTAAAGGTATCCCCCCATAGCTCATTATCAGGAACTAATCCTTATAGATGTTTTCTGTCACTGACTTGGTTACATGCTAAGTTCCCTCTAGGCCAGAGCAGCAGCCAGGGCTGCTCTGCCAGAGCTGGAGCCAGGGCTGCAGTGTGGCTGCTCCTGGGGCCCCTGCATCCCTGTCTCTTTCCTCCCCCCGCTCCCCCTTCTTCCCTTCCCCTCCACTGGCATCAGGCTCTGAGCCCCCTGGTAGCTCCCCCCTCTGGCTTCCCATATTGCTCTGTCCTAGCCTCACCCCACTCCCTGCAAATCCTGGGTGTTGGGAGAGTCTCAGGGAGCATCACCACTGTTGGGTGTGTCAGTGGCACGCATCCACACAAGTGCCCATGACTTCAATATTGGCACACAAAACGAAACTCTCTGCTCATGGATAGAAAATCTTAGAGGGAACACTGTGTTGCACCTCTGCTTTTTAAATGTATATTGAACTATATTGAAAAGGCACAGGTGCAGCGGTCCTGGAGACAGCACAAGCCTGGACTGCTCAATCCTGGCTTTCACTGCTTCCGGGAGCTAACTGCTGTGGCTCTGCCTGCACACCCAGCTCCTACTTCATTGAAACTGCTGAGCCATGATGGGGGTAGCAAGCATGCGCCCCCCTCCCCCCCACCCCCATCGACTAATCAAATGATCAGTGGAAATTCATGGGCTACTCAGTTAATTAACACTGCTTTTCGTCCCTATTGTACATGAAAAAACGATTGAAACATCTCTTGTGAGGGAGAAGTGCTTAAATCATGCTTTTAAAAAAATTGCTTGTCCATTAGTGAAGGATAGTAAACTTTTGTACAGTTAATCTCTGTTCAGCCAAGTTTTGAAATCTTGGCTGAGAAAAAGTCAATTGATTTCACTCTTCTGCTACAACTATGGAAAGTAATTACTGTGGTGATGTAATTGGCACAGAGGAAATGGGAGTTTCTGACCATCTGTTTTGTATGGAAAAGTGGATGACTTAGCTGTTGTGTTCCTAAACTACAGTACTTAAGTTGGAACCTAGTTTACTTTTCAATTTAAAGACTATCATTAGCTAAATAGTTGATAATACAAATCCTTATTCCATTATTTATTTGTGTGTGCGCTCTTACAGCAGCAAAAGCTAGAGTTAATGTTGCAAGTTGGCATCTATCAGTACCCTTCATAACTTTCTCTTTTCTTTAGGGATAAAATTTTCAAAATTTTTTTTTTTTTTTTTTAACCCAAAGATGAGATGATGATGATATCCGATTTAAATCTTTACTATTTTGGGTGCATGTCTGAGAAATAATAATTTTTGGGAGGGAGACTAAATGGGTGAACTTAACATCAAACTTGTGGTTAGTCTTCAATGAAAAATAATTGCAGCTGCAGTTCAAAGAGAGAATGTTAAGGTTTTATTTATAGGAAGGTATAACTGACATTGTTTTATGTGAGAAGCCACTCAAATACGTTTTTCTGTTGTACCATGGTGCCCAGTTTTATAGTCTCACTACTTGGTTATTCCTGTGGTTACCTGTTGCTGCAGCTTAAGATATGAGGATGTATAAAAGCAGTTGCACAATTCCTTAATGCAGTCTTGCCCTTTTCTTAAATTTAATGTTACTTTTAAGGCCAAAACCATAAATGCATGAATCGGTATTTCAATATTACATTTAATATGCCCACATTACTAAACGTGGTCTGAAGATAGATTTTTATTTATTTATTTATTTATTTATTTATTTTGGTGCTTTAAAATGACTGGCAAGTGTGTTGAAATTTGACTTTGTTATAAAATGGCATCGTTTATATGCAATTCTTTGTACATTAACTTGGTATAAAAAGTAACAATGCCTCTGATTTTCAGATGACAGTAGAAATTGGTGGGAGCTGTAGGGGCTTGGCATATCTGAAAATCAGATCCAGTATATCTGTGTGTTAATTGAGCTTCTATGTAATATGAAATTCACTTTCTATATTACAAACTTTTGCTGGTATTGCTATTAGGGATGTTAGAAAGCGGTTACAAGGTTACTTGATGCCCCTGATATAGAAGCAGCGGCATGGGGTGGCACGCGAAAGCTGGTCTGCAGGGTGGAGATGCAGTTTAAAAAAAGGCTCCCCGTGCAGATTGGCTCCCGCCTGCTGACACACACAGCTGCTTCTGTATCAGAATCAGCAGCACGGGGTGGCAGGTGGCTCCCCTGCGTGCTCTTCATTGAAAATTTGGACTGGCGGGCTGGGACTGAGCCAGCCTATCAGTCTGAGTTTTAAATGAAGAGCACAGAGAGCGGGAGGGGGTTAACCGGAACTGTAAACCAATAAGCAATCACTTATTGGTTAAATGGTTAGCCGAATACCTGTTAACATCCTTAATTGCTATGTTGGTCATAGGTGTGATCTTGAACTAACATAGCAGTGTGCTGACAAAAGTCCCTAGATTGGACATAGCTGTACTGGGAAAAGTGTACTTTTACCAGTATAGCTCATCTTGCTTGGAAGGTGGAAAGAGAGAGAAAAAAGAAACAGAAGTACAGTTTTGCTGGTATGAGCCAAATCTGCACTGGGAGTACTTTGATAGTGTAGTTAGCAAAGCACTCCTAGTGTACACCTGGCCTAGGTTTGTCTTTTATACTACTTTAAGGGGCATAGTCAGTACTTAGCACAATTTTAAGAAATTCTACGTGGGTTTTTTGAGCTGTGTAGCTATCTCAGCTTTTTTTATCATTCTTTCTTTAAAGGATTTGGAAGAGGACTGATAAAAATTATGCTACATTGACTATACATGAGAAGTAAATGTGCAGTTTGGTTCCCTCTAAGCTGCGCGATGCATGACCCTGCAGCTGCTTAATGAGCCCTGCCCAGCTGAGGGCTCCATGCAGATTCCTGGATAGGGGAGAGGCACTTCTGCTTAGGCTACAGCAGTAGCTCTGTGCACAGAGCCCTGAGCTCCTGGTTGGGCAGGGCTCATTAAGTAGCTGTGGGGCCGTGCTACTGAACAGCTTAGAGGAAACCCTGTCTACCAATGTGGACTTGTGCTTCCCTTTTGGTAACTGAAACCAAAAATCACACACTACCTAGTATTTTCTTAAAATGCCCAATAGTCAGTCTGTCCACTTACTTAACATATCATTTTTCTTCTCTTAGGTTATATACATCACCAAAGAAGAAACTGGTCCCAGTGCAGAAATCTGTTAGTCCATTAGTTTGGTGCAGGCAGGTACTCGACTATCCAAGTCCTGATATTGAATGTGCTAAAAAATCACTGATCCACAGGCTTGAACAGACCATGTCAGGTGAGTTCAGTGTGTGTGTTGATGTTGTATTTACATTTTAACGTCAAACCTCATTTTAGAATAAATATACATTGTCTATATTCTGCCAGTAATTTGAGGGTTGAAGAAGGTTCTTCACTTTCAATTTTTTGTTACATTTTTCAGATGGCAATTCACTCTCTGTTTTGGTACATGTAAGTAGAAGTAAGCAATAGACCAACTGAATCATGAATCCAGTAGTTTATGCCACCAGTAATGATACTTTGGCCAGTTTCTGTTTCGTCTCAAGGCAAAACACTTAATCTGGAATTTGTCTGCTGCCTTAGTTAAAAGTTTAAACTTTTGAGGGGAGAATGAAAACTATCAGGTTGATAAACTCTGCATTTAACCTTAATAAGTTTAGGTATGCAGTTAAACTCTGTGTTAAATCTTTTGTTTGTTCTTGATTAATGAGATGGACTATTAAGTTACGTAATAGTTTTGGGGGACAGTGGAATTTTCAGTGGATTTGAGATATTGGTTATTCC
Organism: Rafetus swinhoei; assembly: GCA_019425775.1. Lineage (NCBI taxonomy): Eukaryota > Metazoa > Chordata > Testudines > Trionychidae > Rafetus > Rafetus swinhoei. The sequence goes on from CM033449.1 coordinate 49,749,543, forward strand.
TTTCCATCCTCCCAACTCTTGTTCTCCTAATGGGAGTTAGGTACTTAGTTCCTAGTACAGTGTTGGGCAATCTGTGGGCCACATGCGGCCCATGGGGATTTTGTGTGTGGCCTGGCCTGTAATACATTTTGATTACTGTTGTCCATGTGAAGGGTTGCCTTATTCCTCTGGTTTCTGTGTGTGGAGTCTTTTCCTAATGGCATTACTGAAGTGACACACAAGTAAAGCAAGGGTATGTGAAGTGAGGTGCATGCTTGATTGCACACAACACTGACTGTAAGAGCTGTGTGCTTTCTCTGCATTCTATCAAAGTGCTACTATGGTTCATTCGCACCCCACAAAGTCTACGTACATAAGTGGAGTTTGCAAAACTACCCTATACCAGGAGACAGTCTTGGTTACGACAGTCTCGTGGCCAGCTGAGATGGAGGGCCACCCATGTGGGGTACTCACTAGCCTACATCATTGCTGATCTAGTGAGAGGTACTCAGGTGCTTGATTCTGTCTCTAGTTTGTTCTTTCTTTGCAAAATAGCACTACTTTTGTTAGAATCCCATAACCCTTGACACTTATTTACAATCTTTAATTCTCTTCTATCTCCATGTGGGATTTTGCTGATTTTTAAATAAAATATGAACAAGATCTGCTGTCAGGTAGATCACAGCCTTTCCTCCTGTTCTCTCAATCCCATCACCTCCCAGTTATTAACAGTAAACTTACTCTCTCCTCTCCCCTTTTACTTTTCTTTCCATTAGCTACTTTAATTTGAAGTAGCACCTTCTCTCTACTAACCTAAAAAAATCCTCATCCTTTATTGTACACGCCTCTCCAGTTAGCAGCTCATCTCCTTTTACTTCTGTATTTCTTAACACATTGAATGTGCCATTCCCTAGAGTTCCCATGTTCCTCTTCTTGAACTACACCTTGAATCCCCTGTAGCCTGACTTCTGCCTTCTTGATTTCATTTTGACTTCTTTCTGGCTAAAATTTCAAGGGCCTGGATTTCATTTTGTCCCCTTTGCTCCTTTCTACAGTCAGTCTCCTCTTTCTTCCTGATATCATGTCCTCTCTGGACTTTTATGGCTCCTTGTTTGCTTCCTGCCTTTGGTTCTGATTTCTCTTAGTGGGCTGTTGCACTTGTCTCCTGCTCTGAGACCTACAAAGCTTTCTCCTTAGCTATTGCCTGTTACCCTTTCATACCCTTTATCTGGGACAATCTGATCTGTCTGTTTTTTCAACTATTGTCTTAACACGATCTCACAAATCTACCTTAGAATATTGGAAATGGAAGGGACCTTGAGAGGTCATGGAGTCCAGTCCCCTGCCCTCACAGCAGGACCAAGCACTGTCTAGACCAGGGCTACTCAATGTTGGAAGCCCTGGGGGCCACAATGATACTCCGCACATGCCAAGAGCCACAACTTAAGTGTGGTTGCATATACATGCAAATAGCTTCTTTCACACTGATGGGCATGAATACAAAGCACTTCCCACAATGCCCTGGCACTCCCAGCATCTCCTCCTTGGGGGCTAGAAATGCTGACACCCATACCTGTGTGTTCCAGCTAGCCCATCCACTTGCGTCTTTCAGTGCTCGCCCCGACTGGGAGATGCCTTACTGTTGTGGAGCATATTCCCAGTGGAGGCTGTGTTCAAAGGATTGCACCCGCGGGCTGTGTGTGGAGTCCCACGTAAACCTAAACCGTACTGCGGGCCACAAAAAAACAGGCCGCATGTTGAGTAGCCCTTATCGAGACCATCCCTGATAGATTCTATTTAACCTGCTCTCTAGCCTCTTCAGCCACTTCACAGCAATTCTGGGCTGGACTGTGGCCTGTCACTGGTACTGACAGTAGGAAACCTTTATCTTCTGTGTGCTCAGACACCCCTTCTCTCCCCCCTCCCTCCCTCACACCTTGCTGGCACTAAGGATGTTAAGAAGCAGGTAAATGACCGACCATGTAATCAATACAATTTGTGTCGACTACATAATTAGTTGATAAGGGGAGGTGTGAGCCAGAGCTACCCCCGCTGTGGCTCTGCAGTTTAAATGTAATAGGAGCCAGGCGCGCAGGCAGCCTGGCTCCCTCTACATTTAAACTGCAGAACCGCAGCAGAGGTAGGTCCCAGACCCAGTGCGAGCTGCGACTGAGCAAGTTCGGCTCACACTGAGTCCCGAACCACTGTGCCTCTGCATTTTAAATGTAGTAAGAGCCACTAGACTCTTACTACATTTAAAATGCAGAGCTACAGCGGAGGTAGGCCTAGGACCCAGTGCGAGCCGGGACTGAGTGTTCCTGGACCGCTTCACCTCTGCGTCCCCTTTCCCTCTCTCCCTGCACTTCAGAGATGGTGCTGAGGGAACCGGCTTTTAAGATGGATCCCCCAGCACTGGCTCCTGCCCCCCATATCAGAGGCAGCAAGCAGGGAGGGGGAGGAAGCGAGTAGTCAAGTAGCGACTCGACTAGTCGCTTACATTCCTAGCTGGCGCTTCGGCAACATGGAGGAAGTTGGTTTGAATGCAAAGGGGGACAAAAGCTGAACTAGGGAGACAGAAAGGAATAGGTCAAGCTGTCTAAAGCTGGGGCTGGATGGGAAATTGAGGGAGAGAAGTTGGGATTGACTGGACAAAAGGACTGGGAGGCTGGGCTGGGAAAGAATTCTGGAAGCTGGTGTGGGCAGGAATGTTGCCTGTGACAGTGGGACTTGGATTAGGAGCCAGTGGAAGGGAAGAGATGGGTTTTACAACAGAGGTGAGGAACCTAAGGCCCGGGGACCACATGTGACCCCCGGCTTGCCTGGATCTGGTCCGTGAGGCTTGGGGCTCCCTGCCCAGCATTGGGGAGTTTGCTCTGGTGCTCCAGCCCTTCCCCCACCCCACTACCCCTCTTGGGGCTGGAGCACACAAAATATACTACCCAAGCCCCCCTAGGCTCTGGTGTGCAAAGGGAATGTGGGGAGTGTCTTTCTCCATGTCAGTGACGGTTTGATTGGGTTTTTTTTACTACTCGTGTGCGGTCCCTGACTGATTTTTTGTTGTTGGTTTTTTTTTCTGTGCGTCAGCAGCCCCCAATGCAGAAAAGGTTCCTTACTCCTGTTTTACAAGGAGCTGTGATAAGGAATCAGTGGATGAAAGGGGAGACAGATGTGACAAGGAGCTGAGATGCAGTGGAGGGGCTGGGCTGGGCTGGGCAAAGACATTAGAACAAGGAGTTTGGGATGACTAAGATTAGGTCAGTGGTCTGGGCAGAGAGACTAGGACTGAGAGCTGAGGAGGGGGGAAATGAGGCAATTGGAATTGGCTGAGCAAGGAAACTGGTGAGACAGAATTAGGACAGAAAGGGAAACTTGGGACTTAGAGAGCCCAAAAGGGGAGACTTGGCTTGGTTGACTCGGGAGACTGGAATGAAGAGTAGGGATATTAGATGTAGTTTATTTTAGTAATCATGTAGTTGCAACAATTTTTAGTGGTTACATGGTTACTAAAATACTCCCCCGGGGGTGGGGCCAGCAGCCAGTGTCTCCTGGACCCCCTGCCACTCTGCTCTGTTGCCTCTGTATCAGAGGTAGCAGTGCGGGGTGGCAGGCGGAACTGGTCTGTGAGGGGAGCTAGTTTAAAAATCAGCTTCTCATGCTGACCAGCTCCTGCCTGCCACCCCACATTGCTGCCTCTGTTAGAGAGGCATCAGCATGGGATGGCAGCAGCCCCTGTTTGGGGGGGGGCGGGGCGTGGAGGGGCTAACCTTGCAGTGGAGAGAGGCTGCTCCTGCCTCCTGTCTGCCACTCTATCAGAGGCAGTGGTGGGGGGCAGGTGTCTCCACAGGAATTAGCATGGGAACTTTTAAGCCTGCTCCCCACTGGCACTGCCTACTGCCTCCCCCGCCTTGCTGCCTCTGATACAGAGGCAACAGAGCAGAGTGGCAGGGGGTCCGGGAGACACTGGCTGCTGATACAGAGGCAGCAAGTGGGGGCATTGCATGTAGTCATTTGGATTAACCAATAAGTCTAGGCTTATTGGTTAATCATTTAAATGGTTACAGGTTGGACCTCCTTAACTGGGACTCTCTGGTCCGGTAACATCCGGATGTTCCTGGACCACAGAGCCCAGGTTTAGGGAGATGAAGCTGCGGGACAGCAGTGGTGAGGGGGAGCAGAGACTCAGCCGGGAGCCATGGGGGCAGGGCGCAGAGGGGCATACGGTGCAGCAGGGAGTTCTGGCCCCTGCAGACAGGTGGTAGTGGGGCCTGGCAGTGACAGCCACAGAACTCTCGCCCTGGCTGTAGAGCTTGGGGATGGCAGTGGTAGCTGCGGAGCTCTTGCCCCAGGCCTTGGAGCTCTGGCAGTGGCAGCTGTGGAGCTCCAGCAGTGTCAAAGCTCTGTCCCCGGCCGCAGAGCTCCAGCCCCGGCAGAAACCCAGGTGATCTATCTCTGGCTTTGAAGCGCCGACCCCAGCGGCAACCATGGCTGGGCAGACAGCAACGGGGGTAGGCTGGAGCCCTAGCTGGGGGTGCAGCAAGATAGCACGGGCCATGTTGGGAGGCAAATCCCCTCATTCCTAGGGTTCCGGACAAGGGAGGGTCCAAATTGTATATGCTAACATCCCTAATGAAGAGTGGAGTATAAGACTTGGCAAGGAAGTGTGACAATGAACTAGTTGTGATGGAAAGACAGAACTGGGTCAGAGATGGATTGCAAGTAATGGGACAGAAGAGCCTCTGCCCAGTAGGGAAAACTCCTCCAAATCCTGGAATGGAATCCAAGGTTGCTGAGTCTCACCATGCCTCTGCTGTTAGCAAATACCTGTGAAAGGAACAGGCACATTGTGTGTCATTTGCTTCTAGTCCAATAAGCAATGTTGTGTATGGTGGACCCAGGGTTCTAATCCTGCTGCTGATCTAGGCAGGGGTCAGTCAATATGATGCCACCAGATGGAAATATTAAAAATTCTTTTGCTTTTAAGAAAAACCTAGCTTCTGTGCAATTTTCTATGTTTATAGAACACATAAAGTTGCAAAATCAAGAATTCAGAAGTTAAGAAATGCCATAATTAAGGTTGCTTGTGAAACTTTAATTTAGCCCCCTTGGGCACATGCAATTAAAGACTATCATAATGCATCATTACATATACTTAGCATGGACAACTTCTGTCCAGACAGTTGATTTGAGAGAGTGAGAAGCAACTGAAAAAGGTTTTATAATAGGAAGTGTTAAGCAACTATAGTAGGCAGTGCTATGAATCCCATCTATACCATATAATGTGAAAATCTTTCCCTATATTATATATTAAGCATATTGTGATTATTAAATTTAAAAACGGCTAGGCAGTAGCAAGTGGTGTATGTTTCAAGGGTGTTTCGCTATTGGGTTTCCATGTGACTGCTGTGCATGAGTGTCATTGGTTTAATCTTTCTTGAAATAGTTCTTTTGAATGTTTTATCATTATTTTGCTCATAAAAATGAGTCGTGTGAGTAGCATTGTAAGGATATCCAGATGTCCTTGCATCATATGCACATAAACCAAAACAGTCCAGGTGGGATTAATTTAAGGCTAAGTGATTTCCTGAGTCTGTAAAACTGGGAAGTAAAACTGAATCCATTAAAAAGAAACTTGAGACTGTGCCTGATAACAGAATACTGGCATTTATAAAAACCTGTTACTTGCCTGTCTTCTGTTTTTTAAAAAAGTCCCAAAACAAAAAGGATTTGGGAACATAAGAACGGCCATACTGGGTCAGACCAGAGGTCCATCTAACCCAGTATTCTGTCTTCAGACAGAGGCCAGGTGCCCAGAGGAAATGAACAGAACGGGTAATGTTCAAGCAGTCCATCCCCTGTCACACATTCCCAGCTTCTGGCAAACCCCTGCTCATTCTGGCTAGTAGCCATTGATGCATCTATCCTGTAGCAATTTATCTAGCTCTTTTTTAAACCCTGTTATAGACTTAGCCTTCAACATCCTCTGGAAAGAGAGGTGATGTGTCCATTGTCACAAGACAACCGTAACTTAAATTGCACTTTCATTGTGAAATCTTTGGGGGCAGTCTGTTTTGTACAGTGCTGGGTATGTTATCTATGCTTAAACATTTGGTGCAAAAAGTATGACTTGTGTAATTTCTTATATAGCACAAATCACTGTGAATACGTGCATAGCAAGAACTATTATCACTCCACTCATAAAATGGAAAATCCATTTTTGAGTTAAGCATTGAACTTGTTTGGAGCTAAACTATACATTAGGTCCACTTTATACTTAATGACAAATTTTATTTCTGGTCAGTTTGAATTACTATTGAGGCTGCCAGAATAAATTTGCCAGCTGTGATTTTCATTAAATTAAAAAGTTCTGGATTTAAAAAAGATTGGCCATGATTCTGAAAACTGATCCATTAATAAAAATAGCTTAGGCATGAACTGCTAACGTATTTGAAAAAGTCCCGTTAGGAATTTAATTATTTTTGCCAGAAGGGAGAATATCAGTTGTAGTGATATTTGTCAAAAGTAGTTACTGTACATTAGATTATGAATGTTTCCAAATGCAGACTTTTTCTTGGGGAAGTGGGAGTGGGGAGAGACTACACACTGTTCTCTGGAATATTCTGAAAGTTCATGTAGACCAGCATCATTCATCCTTGATAAATTATGATGTATTAAGGTAACCAGACACTTCCTGTTGTTAAAAAAAACCTCTCTTCAGTTGCTTATAACTTTGCCAGACTATAACCAGAGTACTTGGCATTAAGGAGCACTTTATGGCTGTGTCTACATTGGCATGATTTTGCGCAAAAGCAACTGCTTTTGCGCAAAAACTTGCTGCCTGTCTACGCTGGCGGGGAATTCTTGCGCAAGAACACTGACATTCTAATGTGTGAAATCAGGGCTTCTTGCGCAAGAACTATGATGCTCCTGCTCAGGAATAAGCCCTCTTGCGCAACTGTTCTGGCGCAAGAAGCCAGTGGAGACAGGCAACATGAATTTCTTGCGCAAGAAAGCCCGATGGCTAAAATGGCCATCGGAGCTTTCATGCAAGAAGAGTCTACACTGGCACGGATGCCTTTGCGCAAAGCACTTCTCTTGCGCAAAAGCACATGCCAGTGTAGACGCTCTCTTGCGCAAATACTTTAACGCAAAAACTCTTGCGTTAAAAGTATTTGCGCAAAATCTTGCCAATGTAGACGTAGCCTGCATGTTCAAATCACAGTTCTCAAGGCTTCAAGTCAATTGTAGCTTTGAGTGCTCAGCACTTCCGTAAAGGAGACCTCAGAACCTCAAGTCATGCACCAGGACCTTGAAGTTCACACTGGTAAAAAGTTTTGTGTGACTTGCTAAGTATTGCCTAGGACAGGAGTGGGGAATAATTTTTGATCGGGGGCCACTCTAAGATTTTGGAAAGTGGTCAAGGGCCACACTTCTTTATGGAAGGGGTGCAGGGTTTGGGAGGGAGTCTGGGTGTAGAAGGGAGCTTGGGGTGCAGGAGAGGGTGTGGGGTCTGAGAGGGAGTTTAGGTGAAGTAGGGGATTGTGACCTGGGGCAGGGGATTAGGGTGCTGGGTCTGGAAGGGAATAGGAGTGCAGGAGTGAATTTTAACCTGGGGGAAGGGTTGCAGCAGGAGGTGCAGGGTCTGGGAGGGAATTGTGATCTGGGGAGGTGAGCAGAGTACTTGGATGGTGTAGCGAATAATTCTGGACACTCTGGATGCATGTGAAAATAAGCAGAGGATTTATTATGCACCAGTGCTGGTGGAGTACCAACCCGGGGTTAACCTGGAGAGCACTAGTTAATCAAAACATTACAATGAATTATATAGGCAGCAGGTGGGTGGAGTGGAAGCAATTTCATAGGTCCTGGTGGCAAGACATAATGAGCACATAAGCCAATAAACTATGAAGGTTACACAGCATCTCCTCCCATTGCCAATTAAACATCTTATCAATAAAACAGGTAGTTATTCCTAAAAGCTAAATAAGTTAACATAAACAGAAGACATGTTGATGGCAACTTTGTTTGCTGAAATTATGATGCGTCTACTGTAGAATGATTACTGCCTTGCATTGGCGTGGTCCTTGGGATCCTGGTTTATTATCTAGAATTAAAGGAGACAGTGAGAACGACTTCTGTGAAGTTTGTTTTGGTACCAGCCACGGTCTTATCGGAGTGAGGCCCTCTTGGAATGTGGTTGCCAGGGCAACCAGGGTCATGGTAGCTGCTTGTTCTGAGAGTTCCCAGGCCTCAAATTTAGGATTTAAAAGAGAGTTCTTAGCAGAGTACCATGGACAGCCTCAGTTTACTCCTACAGATGGTGACCTAGGGTGGAAGGAAGTGATGACCTGAGGCAGAGAGTTAGGAAGAGGGAGGGGCTGGGGTGCAAGAGGCAGGGGCTGAGATGTTGGAGGCAGGCTCTGGCTGGGAGTCTCTTATCTTAGGTGGCTCCTAGCCAGCAGTCCAACCGGGTTTCTGAGGCAGGCTCCCTCCTGCAGCAATGCCAGCCACAAAGGTTCCCTCTGTGTGTCACTGGGAATTGACATTGCGCATGCTCCCTTGATGCCAGGTCAATTGGGTTGTGGAGGTAGGGGAGCATGCGAAGTGTCTCGCCCCCTGTCAGCCGATGGTCAGGGCAGTGCATGTGTGTGTTGCACCCAAGTCTTCAACTGCTGAGATGCAAGGTCTCGTCAAAGTGGGCAGCCTAGGAGGCTGGAGGGCGCCCCGAAAAGAGTTTAACGTCTGTGACTTTACTGCTAGGACCACGGTCCCGTCGCAGAGGGCAGCCAACAGGCTGACAGACGCCCCGAGTTTATAGGAAGAGCTTATTACATCTCAGATTTCAGCTGCTAGGATACAGGATCCCTTCGCAGCGGGCAGTCTAGGAAGACTGAGAGATGCCCCAACGGATCTGTCACCTGGGAGTGACACGATCCAAACGCCCAAGCTCTTCCTATACCTGTCCCTTATGACCGGAAGTTCTTTTTAAAATTGTGCTTGGTTCTGTTACAGCAACTGAAGGCGTCAGGTCACAGCTTAAACAGTTACTATTTTATTGTTACAGGGTAAACTTAGCTGTTAAATGCTACTACTGTGTTACAGATAACACAGCCAATACAAAGGACAGGACGGAAATTACACTAATAAGTCACTTACAGGTACCATGAAACCCTTTTGGTTCACTGAGCTCTTATTAAATGCATGCAAAATAGACACCTAACAGGTATTTATTCTCACCCCTGCGTTCCAGACTTGGCGTGGCCAGCGTCTTTCTCTCAATCCCTCGGGAAGAAGTAGGGCGAGGTTGGGCCCCACAGACCTCGGAGTCAATCAATACCTGCCAGCAGGTATAGATGATTGGAGCTCAAATGGGGTGGGCTACTAAACCCTCTTTATACCCCTTGGGTCACGTAGGCTTCTTCCTGGTCTCAAGTGGCCAATTAGGAAAAATGGCTTTGAATGCCAAGTTTCCCATGAAGGGTGCAAAGCATAATTCACACCTGGGAAAATGCAGACATTGGGCACCTCTGGTATGTGATGGGCGAAGATTCCTCTCCTGGGACAGTGCAGTCGTGTCAATTACTGGTACTAGCCATCAGGGCGGCGGGAGGCCCCGGGTCATCAGCTAGCCCATTTACTGTCTAGTTTCTGTTTATGGTAGAGTCAGGGACAGGCAGCACACCTGCATTCCCAGGGCATCGAAGGCTGACTGCCTTTCTCTTGCTCTCTCGGGGGGGGAACAAGATGGGGTTCCTGTCAGGCTACACCCCCACCAGGTCACACGGCGCCTACAGGGAACTGCCAGCTGTTTTGAACCCTTGGTGACGGGGGAGAGGAGATTTTGCGCCAATCACTGCAGCTTGGGGGCAGGGGAGTGTGCAAAGTTTTTTCGCTCCCCTGCCAAAGGTCACCACCTTTGGCAGGGGCATAGATGGAGCTGCCAGCTGTTCAAAATGGGTGGCAGTTCCCTCTAGGCATTGTGTGATTCTGGCAGGGGGCAAGAGAGTTTGCATGCTTCTCTGGCCCCAGCTACAATGATTGGCCCGGGGGCAGAGAAGTGTGTAAAATCTCCTCTCCTCTTTCCCCCAGTGCCAGGTTCACACGGTGTGTAGAGGGAACCACCAGCCATTTTGAACAGCTGGCGGCTCCATCTGTGCACCATGCACCCTTGGTGGGGGGTGTGTGTGTGTGTATCAGAGCCTGGGGGTGGAGGAGCATGCAAAGTCTGGCAGGGGGACAATCAGGGCCTGGGGGTGGAGGAGCATGCAAAGTGTCTTGCCTCCCCTCCCTCCTGCTAAGGCGGGTCATGGGGCCAGATCAAATGGTTTGACAGGCCAGATTGTGCCCACCCCTGGCCTGGGAAGTTTGGCAGAGATAACAATGGTGGCATTCAGCTGCTTTAACCATGAGATCATCCTTTATCTTTCTGCAATCTCCTACTTCATTCATGTGTCACCTTTCAACTTCTACAACAAATGAAGCAGGGGGCTCTAGGGACAAGTTGCCTTCACTGTGCAACCCTGAGTCATCTCCAGAGTAGGTTCATCCTGTACACCAGAGTTCCTTAAAGTGTAGAGTGCGTCCACCTAAGAAGGTACTGAGGACCATTTTGAGTGGGTGGCGGAGAGAGCACTGTTGTCCAGGCCAACCCACCCAGGGAAGTGGACAAGGAGTGCTACTCAATTCTGTTTCCAGCTCTGGCCCCAGCTGCTGACCCAGTCTCGTTACCCCTGTCCACAACCCTCTACCCCGGGAGCTGTGGCCCAGGAGTGTGGACAGTGATAAAAGAGGCTGTGACCCTGGAAAGTTTTGGGACTACTACTATTACTACTACCACTATGCTGAATGAGTGGTCCTGTGGAAAGAATAGTATGTGACTATGTAAGTAAAGACTGTATTACAGGGATGGGCAATAATTTTGGAAGGGGGGCCACTTCACAAATTTCAGGTGGCTGCGGGCTGACCCGCAAGGGGCAGGGCCTTGGGCGTGTTACTAGCAAAGGTGCACTAGTAAACTAAATTTAGTGGGCCTGATCTTAAACAATGTTAAATGCCTTTGTCCCAGAAGATGGTCCGACCTGGAAACCACCATATCTGTCACCGGCAGATTTCTCAGCTCGAGTCCGAATAAACAGACACGTATAGTGTTCAAATTTAACAGTATATATTGTAAAGTACAACAGATAACAGGTAAGTTAAAACAATGGATTACAAACAATGAACAGATAAAACAACCCCTCATCCTCTGATATAATAGAAGACAGGATAGATATAACAAACGGCAGAACTTTATACTCAGTCTGTCAGAGGACCTTCAACCCTTTAGCTGGTGGTAGCTTTCAGGGGAGGAACGCTGAGGCGTCCTGATGCTCTGGTGTTAGCAGTGGTATGGCAAACAGTTTAGTTCACTGCATAGTCCTTGCCTTTGCAATGGACCAACGTATAGTTTGTGGATTGCAGGCAGAGCACTTCTGGGTGCTTTGAAGGGCCTTCGCCACAGCAGGCGCAGAACGATGGAAGAAGCTCTGTGGTCACAATCCCAATGGTGTGGGGAGAAGCAGGTAGCTGAGGCTTGCTGAGCTATTGCTACAGCTGTGGGCCAAAGCACCCTGTGGGCAGCAGCGGAGTCGGGTCTGGTCTGTCCCTGGACTGGGCCTTCACCACGGTCTTCGACAACGGAAGGACTCTCCTCCAGGATGGTATGGGAAAACTGCCAACCCAATCTCCTCAGGAATCTGGATTTTTATAGAGCCCAAGGAGGGAAAACTCTGAAGGTCCCGAGTACAAAAGCAAGGCGTACCCAGTGCAAAACTTTGGGGCCTTGTGCAGATTCAGTGCTGTGTGCAGCTTGGTGGTGCTGTGAGCATAGCAACGTGCTGTGTGCAAAGATGGTGTTTTGGTGGCAACCGTCTCTTGGGTTCCATTTTGAATTCTTCCTTGAGCTCAGACTCCATTTTGATTTTACAATATCCATACAGCTATCAGGCGGAAGGGGCAGGGTTGAGAACTACCCTGCTGGGTATGATGACCTTATTTTCTGAACCAGCTGCAGCTAGTAAGAACAGTTTAGTTTAAATTATGAAACAGATTAAGCATTTTGACTTTGTCATGTTTATTTAAAATGAAGTTTGATAAACTAAGTAAAATGTTATGTCCAACACAAAAGGCTTCAGTGTTGTCTATTTATGGGAGGGGTGGGGAACCCTTTTTGGGTCTGGGGTCACTGACCCACAAAGTTGGGGACCACACAAGTGAGAAGCAAAAAAGCTCCTCCAACAATGAGGGGAAGAAACAAAAATGAGGGGTACAGTACGTGAGACAGGGCTGCCAGCAAGTAGGATAGGGATGGGGTGCAGGATCTGGGAGGGAGCTGGGGTGCAGAAGCAGGCTTGGGAGTTGGGTGTCTGGCCAGGTGAAGGGAGCAGGAACAAGAAGGGGTGTTGGAGCAAGCTGAGGGTGCTAGGTCTTGGGGAGGGGGCGGGGAAGGGAAGCGACAGGGTGGGGGTCTGGGCATGAGGGGAAACCTTACCTGGCTTCCTGCCTCCTTGCAGCAATGGCTGCAGCCATGCTGTCCCGGCTGCCCTAGAGGGAGAGGATTTTGGCCTGGGGAAGGGGTGTAGGAAGAGGAACATGGTCTGGGAGGGAATTGTCACCTCGGGCAGGCAGTACAGAGGGTTTGGATGGTGACCTGGGAGAAGGAGTTGGGATGCAGGAGGGAGTGGGGTGCCAGACGCATGCGCTGGCTGGGAGGGGTTTACCTGAGTGTCTCCTGGCCAGCAACCCCAGCCTGCTTGAAAATACAGGCTGCTCCGTCCGTGTGGCTCTCAACTCCTGCTGCCCCAGTCCCTCAGGCCAATCTCTCAGCTCCGATTGGCTGGCTGCTTCCAGCCAATAAGAGCGGAGAGAGTGGCTGAGGCCAGTTCTTATTGGCTGGTTGTTTCTAGCCAATAGGAGCTGAGGGATTGGGCTGGAGGTAGGGAGATGGCATGAAGCTTCCCCATCCCTGCAGAGCAGAGACTGAAGGGTCTCTGTTAAATGCAGAAGCTGCGTATACTTGAAGGTCTCGGCAGGGTGGTCCGTGGGCCGGATCCTGTGGCTTGATGAGCCGGATCTGGCCCCTGGGCGGTATTTTGCCCAGCCCTGGTACAGAACATACTTATTGTTACCATTTTGGCCTTTTTATGCCTGGGGGACTGGGTTAACTTTTTTTTTTAAAGGTCACGGAGACTTTCTTTTGGTATAAGGATCAAGGTTCAGTTGGAAGATAGGGAAGATCAGTTTCTTTACACTTGAACCAGGAAAGATTCAATACAATGAGAATGCTGGTCTAATCTTACCAGAAGATAATCTGATTAGAATTTCAGATGTTCTAAATTAGATGCATTTTGTAACATAATTGCTTTCATTATACTCTGAACACTGTATTCTGTAAACTTACATACATGAGTAATAGGTGAAAGGTAGGGGGAGGGAGGAGAGCTCTCTGCCCCGGTCTCCCTGGCCCCCGGAGCACGGGGAGGGGGCTGCGATGGCATGCAGCCCTAGCCTCAAAGTGCACTTCCCTCTACTACCACCTGGAGCAGGAGCTGACTTAATTTGTTTTGGTATTTTTCTGTTGTCAAGCATTTAGGCTGCTTTTGTAGATGAAGATTCAGGCTTTAGTGAATGAATACTGGAGCAAAAGGCCTAGCTCATGACATTTGCATGATTACATTTCAAACAAAGTTTATATAGGTGTTAATGGCTTAAGGCAGAACAGGAAAGGATTCTTTTAACAGAATTTTTTTGGAGTGTTGTAGATATCTAGTACATGGTTTTTATGCTATTAGTTAATGGCCATGTCTTTGATTTTAGGTATATAGCTGTTTTCAGTATGCCCCATTTTGGTGTGTTTACCACAGGTTGCACCACCCTAAACTGGGACTGTTTTGGCTGGCAACATCTGTGGTCAGAGAGAGCCCTGGGGGAGGAGCTCAGAGCCCTGCAAATGGCGAGACTGATGGTAGCAGGGCCAGGGCCTCAGCAGACTAGTGGTGGTAGTGGGGCAAGCACATTCCATGTGTGCCAGCCTGGCAGTGGTGTTGTACCACAGCAGCCCGAGTGGGGCTGCGTGCCGGCCAGAGCCACAGCAATTTGTCTGGCAGTAAGGCGGGACCACGGCAGCCCATCAGGGGAAGTCTGTCTGGGGCCGTGGCAGGTTGGAAGCCCAATCAGGGCTGTGAGCCAGCTGGCAGCAGGACTGGTGCTGCAGCAGTGGGGCCAGAGCTGTAGGGCTGTAGCAGCAATTACGGAAGCAGGAATGGGGCAGCCGTGTCACCCAGCCGGCAGCGGGGCTGAAGAAGCTGAACCCAGGGGACCTTCCCTGGTCTGGTAAATTCCTTCAGTTGGGACTGCGCAGGTTCCGAGGTGCTGGACCAGTGAGGTCCAACCTCTGTAGCTTGAATTGTTACAAAGAATGATATTACCAAGTATAGTGTTAATTTTCTTTTTATTTGATTTTTAAATAAACATATTAAAGCAAGGATGATTAACAAGGAGCAATACCTAATATTTTTTTCTTCCATACCTATAAACTGTTTAAAATATGTATTTTTAATCTAGGTTTTTGTTTGTATCCGTGGTGCGCATCCGCGCATGACCTCAACGTTGGTGTTACACATCAGAAAGTTCTATCCACCCAAAAGAAAATTCAGCCCACCCAAGGATGAAAAATATTAGATGCCTTTTAAAATAAATGCCATCTTTGTTCTAGGATCTCACGTGTCAGCACATTACTTGCTGGGGATATCCTTGAATGTTTTGCAGTGCATGTATGTAATTTTTTTTTCCAAAAAAAGTAACCTTTGTTTCTTCTTCAAGGAGTGTCCATGTGGATGCTCCATGTTAGGTGTACATTTCAAAGGCTTAGCCAGCCGCAGTGGGAGCAGCGCAAGCGGGGACTGCTTGAGTCCCTGCTCACGCTGGTTCCCTGCTGTGCCCCTAGCGCCCCCCCTCCCCCCATGGAGACAGTGCTGGGGGGAGCTGGCTTAGGTCAACCTTAAAAGTTAGCTCTCTGATAGAGGCAGCAAGGCGTGGGGGTGGGGAGAGAAGTGACTAGTTGAGTCACTACTCAACTAGCCGATAAGCTTATTGGCTAGTTGACTAGTCGCTTACATCCTTACTGGACGTATTACTTGTTAACTTGCCAGAGACCCAGCACAAGTTAGCAACCAGAGAGGTGTGGAAAGTGTTTAAGGTGGTGGTACCTATGAATGCCGCTCTCATGGACCTGGCGAAAACAATATGGTAGATGCCTGCTGCCATCCCACTGACCTGCGAAAGGTCCAACCAAAAATATGTCGTACCACCAGAGGCAGATCTTTTATTCTCCCATCTAACGCCCAATTCCCTGGTGATACAGGCTATCAATAAGAGGGGAAAGCAACAAGCTGCTTGTACCACACCATACGACAGAGACTAGTGTAAGCTTGACATCCTAGGAAGAAGAGTCTACTCCTCTGCTACTCTTCAAGTGAGGGTAGCAATTATACAACACTGCTTGCAAAATAGACGTACAACATATTTGAGCAGATGACAGCTTTTTATTGAACAGTTTCCAGACAATAAGAGGGATCAGTTCAAGTCCAACATAAATGAAGGGGTTCTCGTTTCATGCACAGCCCTCTAGGCCACACTCCATTTGGCTGGTAGAGGCACGATCCATCTCCATGGCTGTGGTTATGAGGAGGTCGTCCTGGCTACAGCTGTCCGGTTTCCCAAAGGAGGTGCAAGCCACAGTAGAAGGTCTTCCATTCAAGGATTCTAAACTGTTTTCAGAGTCAACAGAGGCAATATTATATACTCTCAAGGATTCAAGAGCTACCTTGAGAATCTTAGGCATACACAAACCTACAACAAAAAGGAAACAGGGTAGAGCATTTAATCAGAAGTATTGACCAACCTCCTTCTCTCCGCCCCAGTGATATTTTGATGACCGGTGCAAATAGCGCCAGGGTAGGCACAGGCAGTCAACTGAACAACCAGCATTGTCACAACCATCGACTTCAAGACTATGATTTTGGACTGTTGTTTGAGGGCAGGACAGCCCTAAACCACGAATGGGAAATCAACCCCAGGCATGTTGAGACTGGTGTTCAAACAACAGGAATACCCCCACTATAGACCTCTTTGCAGACAACAACACTATCAAATGCAGCAAGTACTGTTCCAGAGCAGATTTAGGTCCCCAATCTCAGGGGGGTGCATTCATGATAAAGTGGGAGAGAACGTTCATGCACAAGGTGATTCTGAAAAGTAAACAGGACGGAGCCAGGGTCATGCTGGTAGCTCCAAACTGGCTGACACAGACATGGTTCCCTTACCTGCTTCAGATGATCCAAGCTCTTCCATGGCGCTTCACTCCGGTTTCCACTCTCCTCACTCAGGCTATGTATCCAGAATGTTCACCTATAAGCATGGTTCATCATTGGTTGATGTCTCTAGAATCAAAGTGTTCAGAAGCTGTACAAGAAATTCTCCTAAATTTTCATAGGCCATCTACAAAAAAAGACATAAGTGGTACAGATTCACCCTCTGGTGCGATTCACATAACCTCTCGCCTTCGGCGGTTGGCCTTCCAGAAATTTTACAGTATCAATTATCTCTCAAGCAGTCAGGATTCTCCTTCAGCTCTATAAAAGTGCATCTTGCTGCAATTACAGCATTACACTCCACAGTTGATGAATTCTCTGTGTTCTCACATCTCATGGTTAAATGCTTTGAGGGGTCTACAAAACACGTACCCTGCAATCATGACCCCAATTCCAGTATGGGACCGAAATCTTGTACTCAGAGCATTAATGGGGAAGCCCTTTGAACCCATGGCCACATGCTCCCTGTTACACTTACCCATGAAAACGGCATTCTTAATAGCCATTACTTTGGAACGCACAGTGGGTAAACTGGGAGCCCTGTGACTGATCCTCCTTATTCCACAAAGATACGGTCATCCTCTGTCCATACCCTAAATTCCTTCCCAAGATACCTTCATTTCACTGCAATGAATCCATATACTTACCAGTCTTCTTCCCCAAGCCTCACACGGACAACAAGGAAACCATGCTTCATACACTGGGTATCTGTAGGGCAGTGGTCTCCAACCTTTTTACACCCAAGATCACTTTTTAAATAACAGAACAAGCCAAGATCTACTGCCCCATCCTTCACCTAAGATCCCACCCCTTCCTTGAAGCCCTGCCTTCTCTATTCTCCTCCTCGTCATCACTTACTATCCCCAACCCTTATACTGTGTGGGGGTTTTTTTTTCATTCCAATTCTTCTATAGGAAGAGGTTTTTCCAACATTTAGCCTGTCTAGACTGGACCAAATGTCAGAAAACCCCCTTCTTTTGGAAGCCCCCTTATTCCTAGTGGAAAGAGGAATACAGGGGTTACCAAAAGAGTAGGTTTCCTCTTCCACTAAAAAAAGCTGAAGAACAAACGCATCCCTGGATGCAGAAGTGTTTTTCTGGGATCTCTGGAATTCTGAAAAACTCCAGCAGTCTAGCTGTACCCTCGCTGGGTTGAGACAGGATGTGTAGGCTCTGGGGTGGAAATGAGGGATTTGGGTGTGGGAAGGGGTGAGAGGTGCAAGCTCTGGGAGGAAATCTGGATGCAGGAAGAGGTGGATAAGGGGACGCTGGCTTGGGGAAGGGGTTCCAGGCAGTGTTGGGGTCAGATGGAGGGTTTGGGTACTAAGCAAGCCACAGGCTTGTGGATGTGAGGGTGCAGGCATTTGGGTAGGGGTATGTGAGGGGCTCAGTGCAAGGGGTTCCAGTGTATGACAGGCTCAGATCTAGGGTCTGGGGGAAAGGGGGGGTGCAGGAGTGTTATGATGCTGTGGCCAGATGGTGGCTTGGCCCCAATTGGGGGGTTAGTTGGCCAGGCTTCATTTTTAAATAAAATACTATGTCAAACCCCAAAAAATTCTGCATTGTCTTTATTTATGAGAAGGGTGGGGTCACTGTTTTGACTCAGGGGTCACTGAGCCACAGAAAAGTCAGTTGGGGCCACACAAGTGAGATGCAAAAATATAACTCCTCCAAAGCCTCACTAATGTGGCCCCAACTGTGCTGGTGGGAGCAGGGGACATGGTACTGGGGAAGGGTGCTAGTGGGTGCTGAGACGGGGGCAGGGTGCCAGTAGGGGCAGGGTTCTGCGGCAGGGGGTAGGGTGCCAGTGGGGACAGTGTCCCCTGCACCCACCTCTCCCCCCCCACGCCCGGCAGAGGAGGGAAGCCCTGTCGCACACCTTCTGCAGGGCTGGCACGCACCTCCCACAGAGCAGGGAAGCCCCCTCCAGGGCCGACTTCCCCCTTCTGCTGAGCAGGGAAGCCTGCACATGTGCCCCCTCCGGGCCCGACTCCCCGTCTCCCGCAGAGAAGGGAAGTCCCAGCGTGTGCCTCTGGGGACTCCCCCCGGTAAGCTCCCAGCACACCACAGACCTGGGGCAAGGAAGCAGCCAGCGCATTTCCGGAACCCCCAGAAGTGATGCGCAGCTCAGGATTTCCATCCACCCAGCGGGAAGCTGCCACTACCTCCATTGTTGCTGGAGGTAGGTAGTGGGGCTTCTTGGGGGTGGGGGAAAATGGGGGGCCTGGAATGCCTCGCGATCGACTGGTCGAGGCCTCACAATCGATCAATGGGTTGGTGACCACGGCTGTAGGGTGTTAGCCTTTTACTTACAAAGGACCAAATTGTTCAAGAAGTCTACCGGACTCTTTATAGCTGTTGGGGAGAGATTACAGGGCACACCCATCTCCTGAAAAAGGTTATCCAAGTGGATAGTGGACTGTATCCGACTCTCATACTCTGTACTTAACCGTGAGTCCCCAACATCCCATAAGGACACACTCTACTAGAGCAATGGCAGCTTCCACTGCATTTTTCAAAAACGTATCTAGCAGAGACATTTACAAAGCTGCTACATGGGCTTTGGCTCTCACATTTACCCAACATTACACCAGTGACTCTTATTCAGC
Organism: Rafetus swinhoei; assembly: GCA_019425775.1. Classification (NCBI taxonomy): domain Eukaryota; kingdom Metazoa; phylum Chordata; order Testudines; family Trionychidae; genus Rafetus; species Rafetus swinhoei. Next base: position 49,768,536 of record CM033449.1, read on the forward strand.
TATGGATACGTGGTTCAGACATATTCTATCGGGTCAGCAACCTTTCAGAAGTGGCATGCCGAGATTTAACTTATTCACTTCTGTTTATGGATGGTCTTTGTGTTGTCGATACTTTTTAAAGTCAATAATAGTCCTATTTACAGCAGCTTCATTAATAAATAAATAAATATCTGTTTTAGTAACACAGGATTTAAAAAAAAATCATTAAGATAAGCATGCTAGATATCTGCAACACTCCAAAAAAATTTTTTGTTAAAAAAAAATCTTTTTCTTTCTTTCTTTGGGATACACATGCTTAATTCTTGGCTCCCTCACAGACTTCTTGAGTGAGCTCAGGTAAGCCTACACTACACTACACTTACATCTACACTACAGCTAGAGGTGTAAGTTACAGCTCAAGGACTCTCTCTCTCTCTCTCTCTCTCTGTACCTTGAGCTGAGCTAGTGCACTGAGAGTAGGTCTGCATTGCAGTTAAAAACTCACTGCTGTAAGGTGTGGAGCACACATACCTCCTGGTAGCACTAAGGGGAGCTGAAGATGCACCCAAATATCTGTGTCTAATACTGAGCTGGTTGAAATTTTAAAGTTTTTTTCTTCTACAGCACAGGAAAGGACTCTCTTCTAAAACACAACTGTCTCATTCCAAACTGTTGACATTATCAAAATGGTTCCTCTTGTATAAAAAATGTCATGCTATTTCACCAACTCAAACTTCAAAGTCTTTTATAACTAGTTAGTGCCAGTTTTTGGAGGGCCTTTTTGTAAAAAAATTTCACTAACTACTTTGGCGGACTGGGGAAATAGAAAAGATGTAGGACATTTTGAAAGGGGGGGGGAGGGAGGGTCCATTTGGCACACTTTGAAATGAAAATGAATTCATAAGTGAAAACTTTGTTTTTCCCCTCTGTGAAAATAGGTCATCATAAATCAGCCTGTTCTGGTAACACAAGGAAAAATCATGAGTTATACTTTTGTTGACAGTTCCTATTAGAGCCTTTACCTTTGTGTTTTAGCTCTAGACCCAGATATACAGAGGTTTTTGGGTGCCTGAAGAGGCAGATACATACCTAACCTGCTCTGCACTCCAGAAAACTACAGATTAAAAGTTAAAATGTCTAACTCCCATTAAAAGTCAAATGAAAATAATTGCGATTCCCATTAGGCACGTATCTAGCTCTTTGAGTGTTTGTAAATCTAAGCCATTAACACCTCCTTATCTTGCTGTTCTCTTTAGCAACTGCTTGACAATGCCCTGTCCTGCCCTCAATCAGCCTGTGACCTCCAGCTGTGAGGCTCAAGCAGCAGTGCAGGCTCCCTGCTGCATGGGGCAGGAGGAAGAGGCAGGACTGAGTGCCCACCCCTGCCAGTGAAAATTGGCTCACATACCACTGATGTTACGCATGCCGTAGGTTGCTGAACCCTGCACCATATTGTCCATGGTCCATGCGGGCTTACTGGAGCTCCCTCCACCAGGCAAGAACACTGCTTCGTAATCACCTAAGGTGGTGCACTCACAGGGACGACACTTGAAGAAAAGAAGGTTACTCACCTGGTGCAGTAACTGAGGTTCTTTGCAATGGTTGTCCCGGTGGGTGCTCCACCACTCACCCTTCCTCCCCTCTGCTCCAAAACTCCTCTATTTCTGAGCAGAGAGGAAACTGAGATGTCGGTTGGCTGCGCATGCGCAGTAGCCACTACGAATGGTGCATGCTAGCTGCCCGTGTCTTAAATCTCTGACTAAAGATGCAGCAACGCTGAAAACACCGAAGGTGGAGCAAGCACAGGGACAGCCACCTCGAAGAACCTCAGTTACTGCACCAGGTGAGGAACCTTCTCTTCGCAAGGGAACATCACTCCTAGTAGCCACCTCATTTGCAATTAAACTTAATTTAAAACTCTGCATGATGAGATGCTCTCTGTACAAATTGAAGTTTTCTTTTATAAAACTGATGATTCAATTGTTGTACTTTGACATAAAATATCCTCAGTAGTCGCGCTAGCTTTAATAAGGGAAGTCAGATTTGCTTTCTTTTTTCCCCTTGGAGTTTTCATTCGTTGTGTAGTCAGATGAGTTGTTAGAAGATGAATTTCCTAATTAAAGTGTAATGCATGTGTTAAACTACAAATAGACTCCCTTTTTAAGCAGTTATACTTGAACAAGTATCATAGACAGGGTTGCCAACTCTGAAGCTATTCCAGGAGATTTTTTCCCCCAATATGACATAATGTCATTGTCTTAAAGTAGCCTATTAAAATTTCCCCAATTTTAGTAGTCACCGGGACATTGATACAGATTCCAGGAGACTCCACGCCAGTGGTGGGCAACCTGTGAGTCGTGTGTGGCCCACTGGGGCTCCACTTGAAGCCCACAGACCCTGTATCTACCTAGGGATATAACAGTGTAGTCGATTAACCTATAAGCAAAAGCTTCTAGGTTAATGCTATAGACTACATGTTTTTACCTCTCCCCCCAACCAGTAAATTTTTTAGCAGGCTGGCCAGCAGCCCGGCTCGGTTCTGGCTCTCACTGGGTCTGGGACTTACTCCTGTTGTGGCTCTGCATTTAAAGTATATTAAGAGCCAGGCGGGCAGGTAGCCAGTCCAGCTCACTTCCAGTTCACACGGGGTCCGGGAGTTCGGACCCACCCCCAGACAGGGGCTGCTGCCAACCTGCACTGCTGTGTGTCTATCAGAGGCAGCAGTACAGGGTGACAAGCAGCCAGTTCGGAAGAGGAGCTGGTATTTAAACTGGCTCCCCTCGTGGACTAACTCCTGCCTGGCACCCTGCACTGCTGCCAGCCCTGCCCCCAGGGACAATAGAATAGTCAACTAACCGGTAAGAATTCATGAGGTTACTTGATATTTAACATCCCTATATCTGCCCTCCTCTCCCATGTGCCTCCTGGGCACTCGAGCACTTCTTATTGCTGCCCTTCTCTCCCAGCACTTTTGGAGCAACACGAAATGCCTGAACAATATGGTTCAATGTAAATTTTGTTGCTGTAGCAACGCATTTTAATTATTTCAATAAAGTATCTGTCTCTTATCCATGGTTATAATGTTTCTGATACTGAGGTATAATAGTAAATATTCACCATTCAGCTTTATCTGGATCTTTTTCTTTTGTTTAAATAATATTCAGCTAGACATGAGCAATATTAAGAACAGTGGAGTGTTTTGTTTTGTTTTGTTTTGTTTTTTCTACAATAAAACACCTGGGATTTAACATGGCAGTTACTTTAGGTATACACTGTGCCACAAAACTCTGAAGATCTCATTTGAATAATTGTGAATCATCCTGTTTTTCAGCCAAACTTTTAGCAGTTTTATGGTCTTTCAAGATTTGAGTGACACTTGTCACCAGATTCTTATTTAGTCATTTTTCTATAGCATGAAGATCCTTTAAACCTCAGGTAGAGTAGAGATCTTCATAGATGACTATTTAGTTTCAATTCTTTAGTGTGGATCATGCAAATACTACTTTTTAAAAATATTCTTTGTACGCTGCTGAAGTGTGTTGAATCCTAGATAAAAGTAGACTTGACTGAAGAATTTTCCCTTTAGATCAGATGACCATATCATGTTTAAGATGTAATATGACATTACTAGGGGAGACAGAGTTGTGGTGTCTCGATGTGCAGACAGTTTGCAATTGTACATCTTTCATCATACCCAGATGGTTTCGTTAATATACTGTCTGAGTGACTAGCTAAGGGCTTGTATAAGCTCTGGATGAAGCTCAACTAGAATGAGAATACGAGGTTATTCTGATATGCTGCCGTTGACTTTCAACTGAGGCATCTTCTTCTTTACCTTTGCATCTGAAGGTCATCTTATATATGTGTAATTTTTTGTTTTGTTTTGATGTTGAGGGCAATGGCAACAGCTGTAGAGCAATGACTAAGAGCACTTTCCTTCTTATTGACAAAAATATTGTGACCTTGGGAGCATGTATTGTCAGTCATAACTTTATCTCTTCCCAAGAGCATCATAAATGGTGTACAGGTGCTTCAGAAGCCCACTCAGCTAGTACCAAATGCTGATGCCCTATTGACATTTTCCTTGCATGGACAACTGCAGTGGCTTCCTTTTTGGTTCTGTGAAATTCAAGGTGGTTCACCCTGATGTTTTGTGTCCTGAGTGCCTTATAGACTGCTTTTATGTTTGCTACTGTGATAGTTAAAAAAGATAAGGTTCTTGAGCCTGTCCTCTTAAAACAGGGGTGGGAAACCTTTTTTGGGTTGGGGCCACTGACCCACAGAAAAATCAGTCGGGGGCCACATACAAGTGGGAAGCCCCAAAAACAAACAAACAAAACCCCCAACAAACCCTCACTGACATGGCCGCCATCTGAGAAGTAGAAAGACACTCCCCACATTCCCATCCCACTCCAGAGCCTATGGGCGCCCAACCTAGTAGATTCTGTATGTTACAGCCCTGCAGTGGGTAGCAGGGGGCTGGAGCACCAGCGCAGACTCCCCAGTGCTGGAGGAGGGGTCCCTGAGCCTCGGGGACTAGATCCAGGCAAGCCGGGGGCTGCATCTGGCCCCTGAGCCTGAGGCTCCCCATCTTTGCCTTAATGGAAGAAGCCTAGAATCTGGTACCTGTATTGTCTTAGTCGTTTGCTTCCCTTTTTCCTTTTGAACGGCCTTACAGTCTAAACTATAGTACACTCTAGAAGGTTTATCTACTAGTCCAGCGGTGGCCAACCAGTTAGAGACGAAGAGCCAAAACAGCTGTGGATAGACTGCAAAGAGCCATGTATAATATATTTATTCTTAGACAGATAGTTCATCATCATCATCATGATCCTTCACACCCACTGGAGTATAGGGCAGCAACAAAGGTCCTCCACTTCTGTCTGTCTCTCTGGCCAGCCTCTCAATAGTGCCCCAAGTGTAATTCATGCTCTTCATTTCTACTTCAGCGGTCTGGCGCCATGTTTTTTTTTTGGGGGGGTCGTCCTTGTTTCCGCTTCCCTTCAGGGGTCCAGTGCACAGCAGTCTTTGTGATGGAGCTTCCATCTTTCCTGAGCACGTGCCCTATCCATCTCCAGCGTCTTTTCATAATGATGGTAGCCATGTCATCTTGTTTACACCGCGCAAGCAGATCCTGATTAGACATTATTCTTAGCCAAAAAATACGGAGGATCCTCTGAAGACTTCTGGTGTGAAAAGTCGACAATTTATTGAGGTCATACTCTGTCATTCACTAGCATTCTGATCCATATAATAGTTTTGATAAAACACAGCTCTGATAAAATTTCAGTTTGGTATGGATGCTGTACTGTGATGACTTCCATACAGCATTCAGACTCATGAAAACATTTCTGGCTTTACTGAGTCTGCTCTGGATATCACTTCTGATGTCTGTGTCTTGCCTGATAATACTACCCAAGTATGTAAAGCTCTCTGTGATAGGTAGGTTGTGGCCATTGATCTTAACTGATGCTGGTGCCTCAATATTTAGGGTCATGACTTCTGTCGTCTTCTGGCTAACTCTTAGTCCGACCTGTTTTCCGAAGGTGCAGAGTCCATTTGTCTTCTCTTGCATATGACGATGCGTATGGAAGAGCAGCACAAGGTCATCAGCAAAATCAAATCCTCTAATGTGGAGAAGACAGTCCATCTGATGCCTCTTGGCTCATCTTCTGATGTATGCTGCATAACCCAGTCTGTGACTAAGTTAAAGAGCATTGGAGACATGACATGTCCCTGCCTTACTCTAGTCTTAACTTCGAAGTGTAGATCATTGTTCCCCACACTGCATGTGAAATTGTTATAAAAGCTGTTAATGAGCTGTATTACTTGTTGTGGTATTCCATATGCTCTCAGAATATGCCAAAGACTATCCCTGTGAATGCTGTCAGAGGCTTTTTCGAAATCAGTCAAGTTGATGAACTGCCTCTGCCATTCAATGCATTGCTCAATGATGTTATGCAGTACAAAAATTTGATCTACACACCCCCTTTCTTTACGAAAGCCAGCTTGTTCTTTCCTGAGTGATTTATCAACAGTGTCTACAATCTGCTGACTAATGAACTTAGCAAGGATCTTGCTTGGCACTGAAAGAGTGATACCGCGCCAGTTGTTAGTCATTGAGTGCTCCCTTCTTGGGTATCTTAACAATTCCATTTGTCCATTCCTCTGTCACGTGCTCCCCTTCCCATATTGCTGTAAAGAGCAGTTGGAGAATAGTGGCTGCAAGTTCCGGGTCTGCCTTTAAAAATTCAGCATTGAGATTATCGTGTCCTGGAGTTTTACCATTCTTTAAGGATCTTATTGCCATGCTAATTTCTTCCATTTTTGGTGGAGCAGTATTTATTTTAAGGTCCGTTTCCGCTTCTAGAATATCGGCTGCTTTTCTTCTGGTGGTGGGCTGTTTAGACCTTCCTGAAAATATTATGCCCAACAAGCCTCTCTTTCCCTCTCTGTTGTAAGTAGATTTCCTTGTTTGCCCATGACAGGGACACTTGTTTTTAAAATATCATGCCAGAACCTTTCCTTGCTCTCTTCAAGTAGCTGCTGCTTCAGCTTGTGCTGCTAGTTTGTCTATATGAACTCTCTTATCAGCGCTCACCAATTTCTTAACTTGCCGGTCTGCTGCTTTGTATTGCTGCTGGTATCTTTCTTTCAGTCTTCCTGATTTAGCATCTGTGAGTTTCTTCAAGATACGTCTATTATCAATTGCCTTCCATGTGTCTGGCATGATCCATACTTTTTTCTTTTCTTTCTGTTTGAAACCTAGACAGTCCTCGCTGCTCTTTTTATATATTGATGTAATTTGTTCCCATTTCTTATTAATTTCTTCTATGCTGTGAGTTTCTTCTTCAAGATCTATTTTTTTTACTTTAAGGACAAAAGCATTTTTAACTTTGGGGTCTTGTAGCTTCTCTACATCAAAGAATTTTTGCATGGGTATCTTGCAATCAGTGTTTCTTAGCTTAAGCTTTGAATGCTGTCACAAGGTGGTGATCACTGCCAACATCAGCCCCACTTTTCACCTTGACATCTAGTAACGAGCATCTCCATGTTCCATTGATCATCAGATGGTCGATCTGATTACTATCCCTACCATTTGGTGAGCGCCATGTTAACTTGTGAATTTCACGGTGAGGAAACAGCGTACCTCTGATGACAAGATTATTCAAGTATAGAATTCCACTAACCCCTCTCCATTCTCATTCATGGTACCACACCCATGTTTCCCCATAGTTCTATCATTGTACGTATTATCCCTCCCAACTTTAGTGTTCAAGTCCCCCATGACTATTATAAGATCATGACATAATGCTGTTTTTATTTCAGCTTGAAGCTGTTCATAGAATCTCTGTTTCCTTCTTCACTTTCATTTGTTGGGGCATAACACTGGATTAATGTAATGTTTACATATCTACCTTTCATCCTAGCTCTTATCAGTCTGCTGTTGATTGGTTTCCATTCCAGCAAACATTTCTCTATTCCTTTCTTCAGGATGATAGTTACTCCCTCATGGGGTTGGTCATCATCCCTTCCGGAATAAAGGACTGTTTCACCAGTACTAGTCTTCATTCTTCCTGATCCAGTCTGTCTGCTCTCACTGATACCAAGAATACGTTGTTTGTAGCGTCTCATTTCATTTGTAATCTGCACAAGCTTACCTGTTTCATACGTGGTACGTACATTCCAGAATCCAATTCTGGTCTTAATCTTGGCATTCAGGACTTCATCTTCATGTCCAGGGCTCGACAATCTATGTAATCTACTCGCCCATGGCGAGTAGATTACATCCCGGAAGAGCTGGATTCGGGCGATCTGCGCATGCGCAGAACGCCGGACAGCGCGGCTGGCGAGCGGGGCTCGCCGCGGCTCGGCGAGCCCTGTTCATGTCAATAGCTTCATTTCTGCTTTCACCACTGGCAATCATACAAGTCACTGTAAGTGACTCTGGAAGGCCGTCACGCACAGTTCAGAAGGAATTCTTTGTTGCTGCTTCCATAACAAAAGCTTTTTCTAGGTCAGGGTTGTTAGCTCTGAGCCAAACCCCCAATCCTGGAGGACCGGTGCGCATGCTGAGACTGGCTCCTCTCCCCTTGACCTTTCCGGCTTGGTTGAACCTACCAGAAGCACTAAGCTCCTGCCAGCATAGCTCCTGGGATCATAAGAACATGCAAGCTGCCCCGCCCTGACAAGGCACATGCACAAGGGGCAGAGACCGATAGAGTACACAAAATGTAGTGATTAAAAAGAACATTACAGGACATTTCAGACAAAAACTAATAAAAAAGTCTAATTGCTTCAGCCTGGCAAACAATACCCTTTGAATTTTCTTTAAAGAAACACAGTATAAACCAGGTACATGATTCTTTTTTTTTTTTTTTTTTTTTTTTGCCCTGGAATTTAAATATGACATCTATGTTGGCTGCCTTATTCTGCATCCATGAAGACTTTGAGTTTAAGGTGCTGCAGCCTCCCCCCCACCTGCTCTAACCCAATCTCCCTCCTCTTCCCCAGAGTCAGGCACCCTCAGCCCCCCTGCTCTAACCCAATCCCCGTCCCCTCCCCCAGAGCCAGGCCTCTCCCTCCTCCCTGCTCTAACCTAATGCCTGGATCCTGGAGCCGCTGCTGCCGCCACCACGCACTTCTCTTTCAAGGCGCTGGGATGCGTGCTCAGAGTGGCCGGCCATGAGCAGTCCAAGCGTGTGGCTCAGAACCAGCAGGAGCTGCATTTCTTTAATCAAAGTGCCGCATGCGGCTCAAGAGCCATGGGTTGGACACCCCGGTACTAGTCTTTAGAAGAAGAGATAAATGGTGGGAATTCAGTCCTATTGTGTTGGGTGGGGGAAAATCATTAGGGTTATTGTACTGTCTTTTTTTGTTTATGATTGTGTGTGTCTGGAGCCTAACATAGGCACTTGCTTTAAATCTAAAGGCTTATCTAAACTGCCACTTTACTACCATGTTGACTGATTTTAAATAGTCATGTTGATCTTTACCAATTCCTTCAGTGTGTCTCTTTTCCCTTTTTCATACAGCCCTCAAGAGACAGAGTTTGTATAGTAACCCTTTCAATGCGGTCAGTTACACAAGCTCATATAGTCCAAATGCTGGTAGCCCTTACAGCAGTGGTTTCAACTCGCCTTCCTCAACACCAGTGAAACCTCCATTAGCGAAACAGCTCATATTTCCTGGTAGCTCAGGTAAGCTACAGTTCTAAAAATGTCATTTGCTCTTGAGTTGTGGGTTGGACTGGCAAGGAGTTAAATCTTACGTGTATTAAAAAAATACTATAGTAACATCTGGAGTTCCAGTAGAAAGCCTGCATCATATGTAAGAAACTAAGCTTGTAGGAAAATAATTTGACCAGTTTATTTTTGCATGAGGTATATTTATGCTGCTTCCCTCTGGGTCTGTACTAGTCGAGTGTATGTAACATGGACAAATGTTCCATGTAACTTGATTATAAGGATGAAAGACATACTGCATTTATTAAAAGGTTTGATTCAGGCTTTTGGAATGTAAATTATAACTTATAAGTCTTATCTGCGCTCATATAGCTAGCATCAGTGCAGGTGATCTTGTGGTACCAACAACCATATAATTGAGGTGAAAAGTGGGGCGTGTGTGAATGAATGAACAGGATGTGTGGAAACTTTGCAGTGACACATACAATAACATTTGGCCATGTATTTTACCTTTATCTTTGGCTTTTTGATTGTCAGTTTCTCTGGGATATCAGCAGACATAATGGGGAAAACTTCAGTCTCTTGGGAGCATCAGCAGATCACTTAGAGGATGGGAAAGGCATCAGAAATTTGGAAGACTTTCTAGCAGCTTGTATAATTCTGCAAATGTTAATAAAACAGCTTTAAACAAACAGTATGGGTTCCTGAAAAGGAACAGTATGTACAAAAAAGGATTTTTTTTAACCTAAGTTATATAAGTATTAAATTCCAGGAAGTTTATAAATTCAGAGAGTCTACAGCCAGCAAGGATCCCTTTTAATCATGTAGTATGATCTGTTATATAACACAGGCCAGAGGCCTTCACCAAAATAATTTGCTTAGAGTAGAGTACATCTTTTAGAAAGTATCAGAGGGGCAGCCATTTTAGTCTGGATCTGCAAAAGCGACAAGGAGTCCTGTGGCACCTTATAGACTAACGGAGGTATTGGAGCATAAGCTTTCGTGGGCAAAGACCCGCTTCGTCAGATGCACATGCCCACGAAAGCTTATGCTCCAATACCTCCGTTAGTCTATAAGGTGCCACAGGACTCCTTGTCGCTTTTAGACAAACATCCAATCTTGTGGAAAATCCACCACGGTGTTTGAAAACAATTTTCAATGGTTAATTCCCCTCACTGTGTTTTTGTTTTGGAAAAAAAAAAAGCCTTATTTGCTATCTGAATTTGTTTAGTGAATAAGCTCTTTTTCTTGATAGCAGGACATCCAGCCTTTTACCCACTAGTAGGCACAGTACTGCTGATACACTAGTAGCTACAGAGATATTGTAATACACTGCAGAGTATTCTGTGGGTTTTCTTTTCTTTTCTTTATTCTTGTACAGGTCATTTTAAATGTGCAGCAGATAGAAATCCTCCACTAAGCCCGCAGTCCTCTATAGATAGTGAATTAAGTGCTTCAGAAATGGATGAAGATTCTATTGGATCAAATTACAAGCTAAATGATGTTACAGATGTGCAAATTTTAGCACGGATGCAGGAGGAAAGTAAGTACTTTCTGCACTGAAAGGCAGGTGGTATTTGATTACATAACTCTTTTAAAAGTCTGCAGCTGAAGTTTAAACCTTTTTTTAATGCATCAACAGGTGAAAAGATGGTAAGAAGAGCAGGAATTGCTTGTCAAATAGATGTCCCTAATAGCAAAATGAGAGCAGCAAATTACCACATGGGAAAACCAGTTTTGAAATGGTCTCCTGAACTTGTACATTAGGCCTTGCACTCTTAAGTTCTTGGAGGGGATAGTGATGGAAAATAAGTACAGTTCATGTGCAGTTCTGTACTCTTTGGCTCTTTTTGTAATGTGACTGGCTGACCCTTTTGCCTTCTGGTTAGGGGAGGGTAAAGTTGTTGTGAAGAGCTTGATTTAGAGGTAAGGAGCAAAAGAAATACTGGAGGATAGGAGAGGCAAAAAAAAAGTTAGTTGGTCTCACCTGTTATCCCAAGTCCCTTCTCCAGGCGACAAACACTACTTTAGTATACACTGTCTTGATGAACTCAGTGCTTAAAGCCTGGAAAGAATAATCTCTATCATTTGTTCTCAGAACAGGTGCAGATTGGGAAAATAGTCATGCACGCTCCCTGAGTTGTGATGTAGCCCTTTTTCAGTTTGTCGGTTTCATTTTGGGTTCTGTGGAGATTGCCAAAGCTGCTAATTATCATGGATATCAATCCATCAGAACAGTTCTCAACTGCTTTGTGGTTCACTTGCTGGTGGTCTACCAGTTGCTTAATAATGCTGTAAGAGTTGCATTTAATGCTCTTCCTAATACGATTTTTCTAGGTAAGTAAGCTCTGTAGTTGCTGCAGCGTTATGAGGCACATATGAAGGGGAGGTGAGCCACCAAAACATAAGATGTAGTCCATGCTGTGGGGAAAAAAAATGGTTTTGAGGACCCGGTCACAGGAAAGGGACTGAGGTCAGCTCCTTAGTTCAGATAACTTTGTTAATGCTGATCTGGGATGAAATGGAATCCTCAAATAAGAGGAGCTAGAATTTGCTAAATAACTTTGAACTTGGTGTAGGCATTTGTGTAAACCATCAATATGGTATTAGCCATTTTTCCTGTAAGGTAATATGTAAACAACATTCTTTCTTTTGTCAGGTCTGCGGCAGGAGTATGCAGCAACTACTTCTCGACGTAGTTCTGGTTCCTCTTGCAATTCTACCAGGCGAGGCACGTTTAGTGATCAGGAACTTGATGCACAGAGTTTAGAGGATGAAGAAGACAGTACACACCATGCAGTGCACCCTGCTGTTACCAAGTTCTCACCATCGCCACGCAACTCGCCATGGCCTTCACCAAAGCAGTCTCCCAGGAATTCTCCTCGTTCTCGATCACCTGCTCGAAGCCTGGAATATAGCAGAGTATCACCCCAGCCTATGATTAGCCGCTTACAGCAACCTCGTCTTTCGCTTCAAGGCCATCCTACAGATTTACAGACTAGCAATGTCAAAAGTGAAGGTAAAGAGCTTTGTGTCTCATGTGTGCACTCAGTTCTAATACAGTAGTGCAGTGTTGTAAATATATGTAGTTGTCAGTTTGCAATATGAGTGATTAATAACTTGTGGCAAACCTGGTAAGAAAATACAAGGCAAAGATACCAATGAGACTGAGAGCTCACGCTTTTTTTTTTAACTTTAATCTGTAATTATATACATATTTCCTGCATGTGAATAACGATATTGCGTCTATATCAGGATGGCTCATTGAACTGCCACTCTCCTGAAAAAAACAGCTATCTCCTCACTCTCATCTAAAGCTCTTTTCACTTAGATAAACTCCAGCATTACTTGGGCTGGGGAAATATGGAACAGCTATTAAGTTCTGTCCTAATCCCTTCAGAGCACAAAGGTTCCACAGTGACAAAGAACCAAGGTGTTGTGGTATTTAAATAAGTGGGTATGTTATTAAAACCTCACTAGAATCTCTGTAACAGGGAAAAGCCCCGAGTTGGGAAGGGAAGGTTTTTTCCCAAATCGTTAGCTTAGCGGGTGTCGTGAGTATGGACATTTCCTTGAAAAATTGCTATCTTAAATTATTACCCTGTTAAATTGAGTCCAGTGTACAGACTGAAGGTAATTACTTAGCATATGTCTACACTGTGCACCTTACAGCTGTAGTGCTCTTGGATCTGTACTGTTTTAAGGTGCACAGTGTAGCCAGCATAAAAATATAACTACCCCCCAACAAGCGGAAAGTACCTTTGTCAATGGAAGAGTGGCTCAGGCTGACAAAGCAATGAGCACACCAGTACTTTTCATTGTAAAAACTATCATTCAGGGGTGTAGGTTTTTTCATAACTCTGGGCAACAAAAGTTAACAATGAAAGTGCCACTGTAGATATTACCTTAGAAAGCTGTTAATTTTGAAATGCAGATTGAAAGCCTATGTAAGAATACACACTTTTGTGTAATGCAGTTTGCTCTTCTGTTTTTTGAATTTTAAAGATCTCATTGTGCTCTTTGCAAAAGTGCAAGGATTAGCCCTGGTATCTTGGTACAAATTCCACTGTAGATAATTGTGCCTACCTAAATCTATATGCAGTTTGTTACATACAGTGCTTGTAAAGTAAACTGTACCATTAAGTAGCTACCATGTTTCACCTCAGATGATTGCACTTCAGTAGTAGGTGGAATGAACCTTTTTAAAATTTTATATAGAGAGATTGGAAACCGTATACAGTAATTGTATAATACTTTTTGAAAAACTTAGGCATAAATAGACGGAAAAACTACTATGATCAAATGTCATGCAATAGTACGAAAAATCATGGCTTCACAATGCAGATAATCTTTTAGAGTTTCAAAATTGGCTTGATTTCTGACTTTCCATAGCACACAGCAAAACTGCACAGTATTTGGGAAGAGAGAAAATACATAAATAATATTTCATACATAAACCCTAAGAAAATAAATTATGGTATCTAAATGACAGCTTCTTGGAGCAGCTGGTTCTGGAACTCACAAGAGGAGAGTCAATTCTTGATTTAGTCCTAAGTGAAGCACAGGATCTGGTCCAAGAGGTAACTAGCTGTGCTGCTTGGAAACAGTGACCATGACCTAATTAGATTTAAAATCCCTGTGGTGGAAAAAACACCACAGCAGTTCAACACTGTGGCATTATATTCCAAAAGGGAAACTACACACAAATGAGGAGGTTAAACAGAAATTAAAAGGTACAGTGCCAAAAGTAAAATCCCTGCAAGCTGCATGGAAACTTTTCAAAGATTTCATAATAGAGGCTCAACCTAAATATATACCCTACATTAAAAAACACAGTAAGAGAACCAAAAAAGCGCTACTGTGGCTTGGCTTAAACAAGAAGAAGCAGAGAGATAAAAAGGCATTATTTAAAAAGTGGAAGTTAAATCCTAGTGAGGAAAGTAGAAAGGAGTATAATAAATTCTGTCAAATGAAGTGTAAAAAATAATTAGGAAGGTCAAAGCGGAATATGAAGAATAGCTGGTCAGAAACTCAAAAATTAATAGCAAAAATTTTAAGTACACCAGAAGCAGAGAGCCTGCTAACAACCAGTGGGGCCATTGGATTATCGAAATGCTAAAGGAGCACTCAAGGGAAATAAGGCCATTGCAGAAAAATTAAATGAATTCTTTGCATTAGTTTTCATAGGTGAGGATAGTAGGGAGATTCCCAAACTTGAGCTATTCATTTTGAGGTGTCATTAAAGGAGGTTTTGGAACAAATTGATAAGCCAAACAGTAACAAGTCACCTGGACCAGGTGGCATTGACCCAAGAGTTCTGAAAACAAATGTGAAATTACAAAACTACTAACAGTGTAACCTATCCCTGTAAGTAATTTTCTGTACCTAATAACTGGAAGATAACTAATCTGACACCAATATTTAAAAAGGGCAAATTATTTGAAACTATATTTAAAAAAAAAATGGTCAGATGCATAGATGAACACAGTTTGTTGGGGAAAAGTCAACATGGTTTCTGTAAAGGGAAATCATGCCTTACTAATTTACTAGAATTCTTTGAGAGGATCAATAAGCATGTGGACAAAGGGTCCAGTGGATATAGTGTACTTAAATTTCCAGAAATCTTTTGACAAGGCCCCTCACTAAAGGCCCTTAAGCAAAGTAAGCTGCCATGGGATAAGAGAGAAGGTCCTCTCATGGACTGGTAACTGGTTAAGACAGGCTACAAAGGGTAGGAATACATGGTCAGTTTTCAGAATGGAGAGAGGTAGCTCGTGGTATCCTGGAGGAGTCAGTACAGGGATCAATCCTATTCAACATATTCATAAATGATCTGGAGAAAAAGGTAATCAGTGAGGTAACAAAATGTACAGATACTAAACTGCTCAAGATAGTTAAGACCAAAGTAGACTGAAGAACTTCAGAAGGATCTTAAAAACTAGGTGACTGGCCAACAAGATGGTAGATGAATATTCATGTTGATAAATGAAAAGTAATGCATATTGGAAAACATAATCCCAACTATATGTATAAAATGATGGGGACTAAATTAGCTATAACCATTCAACAGAGAATTTGGAGTCATTCTTGATAGTTCTCTGACAATATCCACTCAACGTGCAGCAGTAGTCAAAACAAATAATTTTAAGGAATAATTTAGAAAGGGATAGAGAATAAGAGTGAGCATATTGCTGCTATATAAATCCATGCTATGCTCACATCTTGAATACTGTGTGCACATGTGGTCACCTCATCTCCAAAAAGATATATTGGCATTAGAAAGAGTTCAGGAAAGGGCTGCCATATGAGGAAAGATTAAAAAGACTGGGACTTTTCAGCTTAGGAGAGAGGGAGATATGATAGAGGTCTATAAAATCATGAATGTGTGGAGAAAGTGAATAAAGAAACGTTACTTACTTCTCACAAGAACCAAACGAAATAGGCAGCAGGTTTAAAACAAACAAAAGGAAGTTTTTCTTTACTCGGCGCACAGTCAACCTGTAAAACTCCTTGCCAGAAGATGTTGTGAAGATCAGGACTTTTAACAGTGTTCAGAAAAGAACTAGATACATTCATGGAGGATAGGTCCATCAATAGCTTTTAGCGGGGATGGATAGGAATGGTGTCCCTAGCCTCTGTTTTTCAGAAGCTTGGAATGGGTGACAGGGGAAGGATCATTTGATAATTGCTCATTCTGTTCATTCCCTCTGGGGCACCTGGCATTGATCACTGTCGGAGGACAGAATACTGGGTTAGAGGGATCTTTGGTCTGACCCAGTGTGGCCGTTCTTATGTTCTATAGACTAGGGATGTTTAAAAATTGTGTAATACGATAACCATGTAACATCTGAAAAAAAATCTCAGCAGTTACATGGTTACCCCTGCTGCAGGCTCTACAGTGCTTACCTTAGCTGCCAGCCCAGCTCCCAGGGAGGAGGCGTTGCTCAGTGTAACAGACACTGTTAACAGAGAAGCACCCACTTACTGGTTAAATGGTTAGTCGTTTACACTCACACATCCCTATTATAGACAACAGATTGATCTCAATAATATTTAGTTTTGCCACAACAGCAAAATTAATGTTCAGGTCAGTTTTTGAGGACAGTTATGCTGTCAATCTTCTGCATCAGGTTGTACGTTATGTCTTTGTATTGTATTTTTATACAGAAAAACTAAGGCGTAGTCTTCCAAACTTGTCCAGGGCATCTAATATCCATGCTGAGTCTGTGAAAAACAGCAGAAGTGATTCAAATTTTCAAGTGCCAAATGGAGGAATACCTCGCATTCAACCTCAGGCCTCAGCTAGTAAGTGTTTTTTACAGTGATATTGTAAACACACATTTTGGAATTAGAGTAAAACAATAGCATGTGTTTACCATTTCATGGTAAATAGAACCATTTGATAAAGACCTAAACATAACATTAGCCTTCATATTTAGCCAAATTTGAGATAGTTATATATAAATGCCATATCTGACAGTAAACAAACAGATTGTTTCCCATTTTACACTTTTCTTCCATTAAAATGTTGTATGTGTCCCGTTAAAGAGTTTTCCTGTCTTTTTCCTTGTGTGAGAGAGAGCGCTTGTAGTTGGTGAAATGCAGCAGTAGTAAAGTAAAATGAATATTAGTGAAGAATCACATGAACTTGGAACAGATGAGAGAACATACAAAATATGACAGTCCCCCTTTAAAATGATGTATCTAATGTTTTGGTATGTTCTGGTACATGTATTTAGTGTATATATACACTTCAGATTAGATTGAGGGAATAATTTTTATTTACTATAATTAAAGAGCTTGTACAACTTTTCAGAGATTTTTATGAAAACACTCTGGTTTTCTTCATCCTTTAATTATATTGCAGTACACAAAAGTGAGGTAAATATGTTTTTTAAAGGATACTGAAAGGTGATCTGGAATTACATCTGAGAGTCTTGTTTTGGCCCAGTCATTTATCTGTCTCTGTGCCCTATCCGATAGGTCTCTTATTTGTAAGCCAGTTTAGTAATGACGTACAAGTTATTAAAAAATGCAAAAATCTATGTTCAGATGTAGGCATCTTGCATGTTTCAATATCTTTCCAGTAAAGGATGAAATGCTTTTTAATTCCCCATTATGTGCACATACATTACTGTCAAGCAAAACCAGACTAATGTTCTAGGTTAGTTGCAGGAAGGTCATTAAGCTGTGAATTGCAAGAGTAGATTTTATTCATATATCTTCAAATATTCAGTCACAATTGAATGCTTCTAGGATAATGTTGTGACCATCTTTGTCTAGACATTAAAGGTTTAATCTGTAGGTTTTAATGTGTGAAATTCTACAGGAGGGAAACATGATCAAATAATTGAGAGAAAACATCAGTTGTTATTTTGAGTTCTTAGGCAACACAGACACACTATTAGATACAAGCTTCTCAAATGTATGGTGTATATCCTTACTGGATATTATTAGTTTGACTTAATAAAACTATTAAAGGAAGAAACTCAGTTGAAGAACTACTTCGACTGTCAGACTATATATAAAATCCCATTAAAATATATATTATCACACTGATATACAGAAAGTTAAAAAATAATGTTAGTAGCTCTTCTAATAGAATGATTCAATGGTAGTTTTAATTGTTTCAGAACATCACATATTTGTAAGAATTTAAAACAAAAACAGGGTTTTAGCAAACCGATATGGGTTACTTTGTGATAAATGTTTTAATTAGGGATGTGAAAGGTTAACCAGTTAACTGTTAAGTATCATATTAAATGGGTAATGCTTATGGGTTCTGGGTTATCAGTGGAGGCAGGAGCAGCT
Organism: Rafetus swinhoei; assembly: GCA_019425775.1. Lineage (NCBI taxonomy): Eukaryota > Metazoa > Chordata > Testudines > Trionychidae > Rafetus > Rafetus swinhoei. The sequence continues at coordinate 49,786,511 of CM033449.1, forward strand.
CGCCACCTGCTGCGGGTAGGGGGCTGTTCCAGCCCCGATGAGTTTCTGCTATGAACTAGGGCTGCTCCCATGCCCAGAGCAGTCTCTCTTTGCGGGGAGCCCTGGCCATCCAGTGCAGGGATGGTGGTGGGAGCCCTGTAGGCTGAGGGCTGCTCCAGCCTGGCTGGAGTGGTTCCCACTTAATCGGTTAACTGGTCAAACATTAGGTCAGCCTAACATTTAACCGGTTAACTGATTAACCAGGATTTTACATCCCTGGTTTTAATAGTGAGCATACAGTACTTCAGGGAAAGACTATAACAAATTTTACTTGGCCAGGACACTTCCTGTTGCTCACTATTACAAGAATTAAATTTTTCATGGCATAGCTTGTACCATTTGAACCTACCATGAAGTCGTAATATTGTGACTTGAAGTTTAGTGTAGTAATTAGATTGCAGGATGCAAAATAGGTGGGTCTTTTTGTGTAAACAGAGTTGTTAATTAAGACAGATAAGAATTATGGAAATATTAGGTGAATTTGCTTTCCCTCTAGATTAACTGGATTTATATAAATTGGATTTCATGAATAAAGCCAAGACTTTTACCTCTTACAATTTCCTTGCTCTTGTTGATGTCAGATTGCTGCTACTGAATATACAAACCAATATGTTTTTTATTCAGATCATGAAGTAAATCTATTTAGGATGTTGTTGTGTGTGTACATACAAACATCTAGTGTTAAGTATTGAGTTCCTTCAATTCTAATCCCGTCTGTATTTGAACTTCCTTGTTTTTCCATTGACTTTGACCAAAGTGAAACAGTTAAATACAAATGCCACTGTTAAATTGTTGCAAAGTTTGTTTTCCTGTGGCATTGACTTCTTGTGTTTTGAGATCCAAAACTTTCACCTGTTGGTCTTGCATGAGTTTAAAGTTGCAAGCTTGCTGTGTTTCCATCTAAGGTCATTGCTTTTTCCTTGTCAAAGGCTGCTGTTCTCTAACTAATTTACATGCTCATCTGCTATGGCTGCATTACTGAACATGCTGTGGTTGCTAGCAGCTAAAAATTAGTTGGGAATGCAGTAAGACCTCTGAGTTGCCAACTGCTCAGATGTGCGATATGTTGAACAGGCAACTTTAGATATGTGTAGTCCAAGTGGAAGAGGAAGAAATGTACTTCCAGACATGATCTTCAGTGTGTACAGTTATATATGATATAAAGACAGTTATTGTGATAAGTTCTTAACTATAATCCAGTTGAAAAATGTTCAGTCTGATGCAGTCTAGTATAAAGCCACTGCTCTATCAATCTATAAGTGATATAATGCCATTTACTATTTAAAACTGGCTAAATTACATACTCCTATTTGTATCTTAACCTGATCTGCATGTGGTAGGTCTTAGTGATATGTGAAAAAAATCACATTGTGAATGTAGAGAAACTATTGGATGAGTGTCTCTTCTTACTAGATCGTAACTATCCGTATTGCAATACTTAAGTTCCGTGTATGAAAGGACCAGCTCTTACACATATCTGTTACAAATATTATATAACTGAAGGGACAGTTGCACACATTACTTCAGCATTTGTCTGACAATCTATTGGGAAAACTTTTAGGGAGACCTTCCAGATAGAAGACAGACACTTTCTTATTAAATCAAGTACAGATTGACCTCCCTGGTCCGGTACCCTGGGGTCCTGAGCAGTCCTGGGACTGGGGAGGTCAGGTCTCAGGTTCTCCTGGGGCTTCTCTCCTAGTCACTGGCCCTGGCCAGTGTGGTGCCCCTGGCTGCCGGAGCTCTGCTCCTAGCCACTGGCTCCATTCCAGCTGGCAGAGCCCCTGACCCTGATTTGGCTGCTGGCCAGGCTCCCTGCCCCCAGATCACTGGCCCTGCGGGCCAGACCAGCTCCGCTCCTAGCTGCTGGTGCTCTCTATTGAACCGTAGATATTGCTGAACCAGAGAGGTTCAACCTGTATGTAATATGTATTCTTGCATTTGTATCAGTGTATTTAAAATTTAAATGTACAAGATGAAATCTTAAAAATGGAGTTACACACTTTCATTATTAATTCAGTGTGGTTTGCTGTTTCATTATTAATTCAGTATGCTGTATCTGCAGCCTCGTTGCCTATCATTTGATAAAGTGGCTATAATTATAGATGGTCAAGGTGAAGCTCTGTAGCATGCACAGAGGATAATCAAACATTCTTATGCAAACAATGACCTATTTTTTGGTTTTTGTTGATCTGAAATATTGCTTTAAAACTTTGTTATAAATCAACGTTGCACATCAAGAGTGTGCCATCTATGGCCGTGTTTAATGGTGCTTATAGCATAATTATAGTTGCTCTCTCAAGTTCAACTTTATGTAGCCAAAACTGATAGAAATAGATAAAATATCTTAAACATTTGCATTGGATATCATATATTATATTTTGCATATTCACCTAAGTGAAACTATTGTTTCCTCATTTTTGCTCACCTACTTTAGGATATTTTGTATTGCTTTTCTTGTTCGGTTGAATAGTCTGTAAGTAGAGGTACATTGTACAAAACACTTTTACGACCTAAACATTAGGTTTAGCAAACTATTCCCAATGAGTCTGTCAGTAGTCGTGAATGAAATGGTGTGTGTGTGTGTGTGTGTGTGTGTGTGTGTGAGAGAGAAGCTGCACACTTATATCACAGAACAAGGTTTAGATTGGTTAGGCTCTAGCTGGTACAGAGTATCACCACTGTTCTGTTTATGAATTAGAGCACCTTGTGTTGTATTTATGAGCCCTTCATTATTTTTTCTATTTTATGGAAATAAGTGTGAGGAAACATTTTTATTATAGCATTTAAGACCTTACAAGCAGACTTGTCAGCCAGCCATAAATGGAGATGAGAAAAATTATGCATTTTTTCTATTCTCTTCCTCCTTACTCCTCAAAGAGCTGTTGTAACATTAAAGTGAAAAGAGGGCCCATATACAGAGAATCTTACATCACGATCGTACTAGAAGATTGCTTGAGCATCTTTCTTGGCATTGCTCGGGTCCTTAACTTCTGAAATCAGTTTTCTTTTTCTTCATTTTAAATAATTATTGTGGAATGGGGCGGGGCAGAGGAGTTTAGTATTCAGGCTGCCCCAGGCAGAGAGGATAACCTCAACCCCGTCTCATCACAGCAGCTTGGGTCAGGTAAGAAGCATTTGTCCATGGCTGCTGCAGCAGGCGCATGTCTCCCTGCTGGGGGACAGACAAACTCTCTGAAATGGATAGTAGGTAGCTGTCCCTTTCTCCAACCGTGCCTTCTGCTGGCTCAGGGGGCTTATAGCTGTTGTCCGTGGTTCTCTCCCTCCCCCTTTCTGGTAGGGTTGCCAGATGGTTTCAGAAAAAATACTGAACAAAAAAAAAAGAAACACGCCAGGAAAAAAAAAAAAGGGAAAAAAAAAAAAAGGACCCTGAGAGTTAAGCGCCCAAAAAAACCCCACAACCCACTGTGGCCCCTTCAAAAACCGCGTGATGAGGCTTTCGGGCCTTTGCCTCCCTATGCCAGGCTAGACAGCTCCCTGGTAAGCTCTAGGGTTGCCAGGCTGCCTCCGTATTGAGCCGGACAGCCTGGGATTTTCGCTTCCTGGCCGGGAAAAAAATTAAAGTACCAGACATTTTAGGTGTCCGGTATTTTCTGAACTTTTTTTTACCGGACAGGAGGTGAAAATACCGGACACCTGGCAACCCTACTTCCTGGTCATTCTGCAGTATAACTCCCTCTTACCAGATCTCTCCCTTTCCATTTTATGAGAAACCATCACATTCCATGCACATCCCATTATCCTGGCACAATTAAACCCTGACCTTGCTTTAAGTTATAAGAGGAAGCTGCATACCAAATTTGGTGGCCCTAGCTCTTACTGTTTGAGGAGTTCTTGAACAAATGGACTCAGACAGATGAACATTTCTAAAATATATAGTAAGAAACATTTTGTAAAGTTGGGAAAGTTAAAAATATTTTTAAAATGTTACTAAGGTTTTAATTTCCCATTAAAATACCTCCAATTTTAGTGTTTCTCTTGGATAGTGTGTGGGGAGCTTGGTAGGACAGGATAGGCCTTGTATTCAAGTTGTCCTCACTCAGGAGTTATGCCAGGGATGGTAACAGAGGTCTGATCTACACCATTTTAGAACTGATATAACTGTCAGATAGACGTGTTCCTTCCACCTCCCCCAAATAGTTATACTGATACAATTCCTAATGTGGATGCAGTGTTATTGCTTATTCTTATTCCTGTATAACTTCTGGTATAAGGACTTTGGTATAATTGCATACACACTGCTGGCACTGTACCACTTCACACCAGTACAGGGAAAATGGTGCAACTTTTATGCATAGATGGGGCCTTGCATTCCAGTAGAGGTTGCTCCCAGTTGGTGAAGATGGCTGAAAGTGCACTGAATCTGTGAATTCCTCCAAGCATCAGCTGCTCCTAAAACTTTGCTGGTAAATGGTAGTTATAGGAACCCTTAAGGTGCTATAAGAGGACTAGTTTTTTGTTGCGATCTATCTTACAGAAACCAGCAATGCTGAATGATTCTGAAACATCTAAATTTGATGACTAGTACGCCTGAATTGGATTGTTTTGTTTATTAGCTTGCATATATTTGTATAAGTTTAAGGAGAAAGTCATGCTATATTAAATTATACATTCTGTATGTTAGGTTTCTTGAGAGCTGAAAATGATGCAACTTCAAAGCTTGGCAGACGTTTAATGATAATAGAAAATAAGCTTTTTTTTAGAAAATAAGCTTTAGAATTACTTTTATGAAAGTTTCACTTCACCTTAAAAGGAAAATTAACCTTGTTTTATGAAGTCAAAATCTGACAGTCAATCTTAGTTTCTATCTTTTATATCTAATCTTGCACTAAGATTGTTGTGGCATGTTTGCTGGTGGCTTGTTCTCCCTTTGATGTGCTCCCTTTCTCTTGCCGCCCCCCCCCCACCCTTCCTGGGCTTTTAGCCCTGCAAGCAACTTCTTTAGTGTTAAGGTAATTATGCATTTTGCACTACATGGTTTTTGGCACTGTCCTTTTGCAACCTTTTAATGCAGCAAGCACCACTTTAAAACAAAACACTTCACTACTTCTTATAGAGCTAGAACAGCTTTTGAAAACTCTTATGCACTTTACTAGCTGCTTGTTCCCTGATGCTTCACAAGCAGATGTGGTTCTATATCCCAAGTGAATTGAGATGTTTTTCTAGACAAATATAACACTTGTTATTTTTCAACAGCTAAGCAAAGGCAGAAAAATTTGCCTCGTGTTGCCTTCAAAACCAAACAGTTTCTTCAAACTCCATCTACAAAAGGAGGTAATTGTTACAGCCTCTTAAAAGTTCCAGCAAAACTCCAAAAACTTCATCTGTGAGAAATCGTGTACCTTTACTTGAAAAAAATACAAACCACTGCATGTGGGCACTAACAGTAAATTGACTTGACTATCTCAGTATAGCACAATGATATCTGCTGTGGACAGAAAAATTTCTTTAAGGATGGATGTTAACTGTGGGATATGATCCAAGAACTTGTGACTAAAAACAGTTCATTTTGGATTAGTAAAGTTGATTTCTGAAACCACATTCATTAAGACTGCAGTTATTAGATGAATTTTTATTCACTTTATTGTGTATTTTTTATACTTCTGTTCTCTCTCTGCACTGGAAAAATGTCATCAACCATGAGTGAAAAATTGTTGCCTTACATGTCAATGTTAGAAATAGATGCTAGCAAATTAGCTTCCCTTAAAAAGTTCAGGTATAGCAGCAATTCTTCTTGAAGATTGGTTGCAAAAACAAACAATAATAATTACGCATTTTTAGTCAGGAAAAGTGTCTAGAAAAATACTGTAGGTTGAACCATTCTGATCCAGCAAGATTTTAGTTGTCGGATGTCCACTTACCATGGGTGTGACCAAGTTTCCTGCAGTCCCATAGTTTGTTTCCAGGCACCAGTCCTGGCTCTCAGTGTTCTGTGCTGTTATTTAGCCCTAATTTACCCCTGAATGTCTTCTAAAAGCCCAATAAGTGTGTTGATAATGCTGCTAGATAATATTGACCTCCATAGTTCAGCAAATTCTCTGGTTCGGCACCAGTCAGGTCCCCAGGGTGCTGGACTAAAGGTTCAATCTGCATAATAGTATCTTTGGTTGTTTATGCTCAAGTATGTTCTTGCCAGAAGAGAATCAAAATTTAAACTTTAATCCAACTGGACCAAATTTGATATGAGCCCCTAATTAGTTTTAAATTCTGGTGTGCTTGTACAAGACACTGTCATTTCCTATGAAGGTAAAACTAAAACACATAACTGTAAAAACTGTATTTTAATAAAGTTGTAAAGTCCAGTAGATCCTAGTGCAAAACCATGCTTCACCTGAAAATTAAGTACATTATAGTCTCTACTGCCAGTGTGTGTGTCACATTTTTTCAGTGACAGACATTTCTTCATACCAAATACTCTGATTTTTAAAACACATCTCGGGCAGTGAAAAATCAACACAATTTAAAACCACTAACAAGTTACTTTAGATGTTGGTTTCATTATATTCAGGAGGTTTTACTGTCTTGTGCCTTCCCCTTCTTAATAGCACTTTCATCAAAGTCTAGGTTCTTTGGTTAATCATAAATAGAGCGTTACCAATTTCACAGGGGTGAAAAACACATCCCAGACCATGCCCTTCCCTGTGAAATCTGATATTGCCTTGTTCCTAGGAGTGCCCCAGAAAAGGGGGTGCAAGCTCCCCCTGGGCAGGACTTGTTTTGTCTCCTGCACAGCTGATTTGGAGGGGTTGAGGAGACCAGACCCATCTGCAGATGCCTCCCCCTGCTGAATGCTTTCTGGTACTCAGTAGCAGCTCCAGAGACTCCTGCAGCTGGAGGAATCTTGTGGAGTTGTATTCAGTTTTCTGCGTATGGCTGGGCTGGGCAGGAAAGTGACAGTGCAGCACAGAAGTGAGGGTGACAGTCCCATGAACCTCCTATAAGAGACTTGCAGCACCCCACATCCTCTTTTGGATCAGGCCCCCCGTTTCAACACCTTGAAATTTCAGGTTTAAAAGTATGACAAGCTAAATTTTAGCCTGACCCTCTCCCCCCCATCACAGGCACGTTCAGGACCTTAGAGTGGCAGATGAGCTGCAAATTCCCTTACAGTAGGTAACAAGCACAGTGTGAAGAATATTCACCAGCTTGTGACATGTTATCTCCTGCATAGAAATTTGCCATTGTCCAAATTAATCATAGAGCTGAAAGAGACCTCAGGAGGTCACCCAGTCCAGCCCCCTGCCCAAGGCAGGACCAATCCCAACTGAATCAACCCAGCCAGGCTTTGTCAAGCCGAGACTTAAAAACGTCTACCTCATCCACCTGATCCGGCAATCTATAGCAGACACCAACCACAAAATCACCCCTGTTGCTTCCACCTCTAAACTTAACCCATAGACTCTCAACAGTCTTTTCTCCCTCTAAATACTGGAGCTCTGAGCAATCATACCGCTCTCTTGCTTACAGTGCAACTCCTCCTCCTTTTTTCCCCCCTGCCTGTTCTTCCTGAGCAGTTTATACCCTTCCATGACAGTGCTCCAGTCAAATCATAGTTCTTTGACTGGGCCATAGCTTCTAATTCTTCCTCTTTGTTTCCCAGGCTTCTTGCATTTGTGTACAAACATCTTAGATAGCCAGTTCATTGCCCTATCTTCTCCATTCAAGTCAGGGGTCCTCCTTTGTTGCTTGTTCCTCTGGGCTTTGGTCACCATCCCCCAACGAACCTAGTTTAAAGCCCTCCTCACTAGGTTTGCAAGCTTGCCCGCGCAGATGCTCTTTCCTCTCTTGGTTAGGTGGATCCCATCTCTTCGCAACAATCCTTGTGCCCGGAACAGAGTCCCATGGTCGAAGAAACCAAAGCCCTCCCTCTGACACCACCTGTGCAACCACGCATTTACTTCCTCAATTCAACAATCCCTACCTCAACCTTTTCCTTCAACGGGGAAGGATGGACGAGAACACCACTTGCACTTCAAATTCCTTGATCCTTCTTCCCAGCGCTACATAAGACCTGCTCAAGGTCATTCTTGGCTGTATCGTTAGTTCCTACATGGAGAAGCAGGAAGGGGTAGCGATATGAAGGTTTAATCACTTTCGGAAGAGACTCGGTAACATCCTGAATGTGAGCTCTCGGTAAGCAGCACACTTCTCGAGATTACAGGTCTGGACAGCAGATGAATGACTCAGTCCCTCTTAGGAGCGAGTCCCCGACCACCACCACCCGTCGTCTTCTTTTGGGGGTGGTGGTCGTGGAACGCCCATGTGGAAGAAAACAAGTCCTCACTCTGCATTTGGTAAGCAACAAGCCAGAGGCAGTTTTATTGCAAGGGAATCTGTGACCGGACGGGGGGGGGGAATCCCCGCCCTTCCCTGGGCAGATCTTCGAATACAAACAGTAAAAGCAGCAGTATATATACTTTCCCATTACATACAACAATGGCTAGACAATTATCTCTTAGTTCCTCCCAGATGCTACCTTATCTTCAAGGTTCTCACTGGAGTCAGCATTCCATCCTTATCTCCGTATGGAGGCGAGAGACGAAGGCAGCGCTTTTTACAGTTCTCACGCTGTCAGGCTACAGACTTAGCCTAACTCTTGCTCTGCTACTGACAAATCTGAGATGGCTGTACATGAATCCCCTTTTCCTGCTTCCACACTCTAGGGCTACGCATCCCATGCCTTCCAATAGATGGTGTTCCCTTCTGATTTCTTCCCTGAGAGGTCCCTGCCAAAGCATTCTCCACTGCAGTGCCTGTAGAGAGAGCCTGGAAGCGGTTACTTACCTCTACAGGAATGGGGGATACCTGAGTTGGCTGCCTTCTTCTAGAGGTTACATGCTGCCAGTTCTCTTCCTTGTCCTGTACTGCCCTCACTGGCTCTTCAGCCTGCTGTACCTGCAGGATTAAATGCTGCCATCTATCAAGGAAGTCTTCATCCTCTCTGATGGAATGTAGGGTTGATACTTGGGCCTCAAGTCCTCTAATTTTTTCTTCCAAAATGGTGACCAGCTTGCACTTAGTGCAGATGAAATCCCTTCTTTTTTCCAGGAGGAAGACAAATATGGCATATGCTGTGCAGGTAACAGCAGACCTATCACTATCCCTACCTGCCTTCCTTCTGAGATATTCCTCAGATGTTATTAAATGCCTCCTTGAAGGGCAGGAGTATAGTGAAAAGATTTTAAAGAATGGCATGTGTATCTCACCCCCTTCCCAACTCCCTTGCTAAACTCCCTGTTAGTAGTCCCGGGTTGCTGGCTGGCTCCCTGGACTGCCTGATAGCCCTTCCCCCTGATTAAGGCTCAACCAATGAGCAGAGGCTTCTAGATTTCAAACCCTGAGTAGAAGCTCACAGCTTCCACCTGCCAGCCACAGCACACACTCTGTGGAGGTGGGGGGGAGGGAAAAAAAACCCCCAAACAGCCAAACACAAGCACAGCACACAGCAAGACAACCCCAAACACTACAGGCAGCCACTTCCTCAAGGGTCCTGTATTAGCTTCCTCCTTCACCTGGAAAACTCCCTCTCCAAACTCCGTTAGCAGCTCCTGTTCGCAATCAATGAAATGATTTTAGATCTTTCCAAGTATCAGAGGGTTAGCTGTGTTAGTCTGAATCTGCAAGAACAACGAGAAGTCCTGTGGCACCTTATAGACTAACAGATATATTGGAGCATAAGCTTTCGTAGGCAAAGACCCACTTCATCGACATGCATCTGACAAAGTGGGTCTTTGCACACGAAAGCTTATGCTCCAATATATCTGTTAGTCTACAAGGTGCCACAGGACTTTTCATTGTTCTTGTAGATCCTTCCAGCATCACTAGACACCAACCTCGATTGCATCAACCTGTGGGAGAGCCAACAAGTACATCTTGCCCAAAAAGACAGACTTTGTTTCAGTATCTTCAACCCAGCTGAATTATAGTGGATGCAGTTCATGCACATAGCAAACATCATCACACAAAGGTGACTCCATGCAATCAGGAATAGAAAAGGCTAGATCTCTTGGGAGGGAAGAGGGGTGTATTTGTTGGCAACATTGCAGCTTGAAGTTATGAAATGACAAGCTGTCAGGGCAAAATATGGTCTTATTAGTTATGGAAAACACTGAGTTAATGAGACATCTGCCAGATGGCCAGTTAGTAACTAGGATTATGCTACAGATGTCAATGGACATGGCCCATACAGTAGAGTGCTTACCTCCGAGCCGGTGATAATGAGAGGGCATCCTGGTTACACCTTTTAGCCTTGCCTAAATAGCTATAGATGAGGGTGGAAGAGCTCCTGTTTGAAGACAGACTACTCTTTCCAGTCCCTGCAGGATACCTGTGCCATATCACATTCCCTGGGAAAATAGACTGAGGACAGAAGAGAAGATACAGCTTTCTACCACAGCTCAGGACACAGCATCCTCAGTATTCACCATCACATTGCTATTAGGAATTGTAGCATAAATGGCCCAGAGCACAAAAGTGGAAGGCGTCATCACCCCAATCCTTATCCTCTCACCACTCCTTCACTAAGCACTTCAGATGGTTTGGTTGAGGGTCAGACTCCAAGTAGTTATTCCTTGCTTTCTGTGTACCAACCATGTGCCTATAGAAGTTGCTTGGCTCTCCTTCCCAACAGTTGGAAGAATAGCGCTTTCAACAGATGGATCTTGGAGATTGTTTTGAAGGGTTACATCTAGGGATGTGAATATGTACCTGTGTACTCAGTTAATCAGTGAGCCTGGTCTCCTTTGTTAACCCTCACAGTCATACACAGCCCCCACGCGGTTGCTGCGGCTGCCTCTGTATCAGGGAGCCGGCTGCCTCCCATGTGCATAGGGAGCCACCTGCCTCCCAGGCTGCTGCCTCTGATTCAGAGGCAGCAGTGCAAGAGCGGGGGGAAGAAGCGGTGCTAGCTCCCTACATGTATCATATCGGAGGCAGCAAGGGCAGGGGGAGCAAGAGCTGGTGCCTGTGAGGAGCTGTCTGTCCCTCCAGCCCCTGTCCATAGGCAGTCTGAGCTACACGTTGGGAATATACATTGTGGCTGCTAGGCCTGCAACTCAATATACAGATACTGACTCAAGGCTGTGACTGGAATTTCTTAACACTCAACTTGAGTACAAGAAAGAGCATTCTTCTCACTGCACAGACTTGCACCATCACAATCGCATACAGATAGTCTAGGCAAATCCCCAAACATCAGCTAGAAACTTCTGCAGCTACTAGGTCATATGTCAGCAGTATCTTCAGAAATGACTCAGTTCTGTCTATTCCTTGAACACAGACAAGCTAACCGAACTGCTACCAATGTCTTCCACAGGAAGGTAGTCCCTGGGCTGGTGGGAAAACCCACCATCTGAACAGGAGTTCCATTCATGCAACCATCACTCATGTTGACTATGTCAGATGCTTCCCTAATAGGCTGGGGAACCTACCTACATAACTGCAAGATTCATGGCAAGTGGTCCTCCACAGAAGTGGCCCTTCATAGCAATGTTTTGGCACTGAAGGCAGTCAGAAATGTCTATGCACATTTTCTGCCATTCATCAACAGCCACGTGATTGTAGTAACAGACAGTATGAGCTATTTATTTTACATAAATTGCTGAGGGCAAGTGCTAGCTCTCCCTCCTTCTGCATAGAAGCACTCCAACTTTGGAATTGGTGCATCCATCACAACATGCTCATATTGATCATCTACATACTAGGGATACAGAATGTGGCAGCCAACAATTTCAAGCAGAACTTTTCTCAAAACCCATAAATGGGGAATTGAAATCAGAGGTGTTTCACAACATATTTGCCCTTTGTAAAATCCGCACTACAGATCTCTTTGCTACTACTGGCACAAGATATGCTCTTGGTTACTGCTGGGAGAACCAAGAACATTCACTGGGAGAAACCCTCATCCTCCCATGAGATGTGGGACCTCTTGTATGACTTCCCCCATTTCCTCTTCTATCCAAAGTCCTGTTGAAAATTTGACAAGACAAAGCAAGAGCTATTTTGATTGCCCCCTTTTGGCCAACACAAATCTGATTCTCTTACCTGGCACAGATGGCAGTACGTCCTATGGTTCCTCTTCAGCCCATTCCTCGCCTTTTCTCTCAAACCAGACGAACCTGTTGCCTCCATGCTTGCCTCCTTCGTGTCTCCAAGACTTAGCAGTTGAATAATCTGATGAGGTTTAAAGACATATTGCTATACAGCCAAAAGTCTATCACTGAACATACTTACCTGCAAAATTGGAAACAATTCAAAATTGTGAACTAAGCACACACAGGTCTCAACCTCCCTTTAAGTTTAGACTTCAAAAGGTCAGAACTCTCACTCAGCTCCATTAAGGTATACCTTGCAGCCATAATTGCCTTCCGTCATGAAGTAGACAGATACTCTGTTTACTTACCTGCTAACACATTGATACCTGCAGGGTATTGGGAATATCTTCCTGTATGTGAGACCACTTGCTCCAGCCTGGGATCTTAACCTAGTTCTCAGAGCTCTGACTAAACCTCCCTTTGAACTGATGGCCATATGCCCGCTCTTATACCTGTCCCCCAAAACAGCATTTCTAACTGCTGTCACCCCAGCTAGGTATATAGGAGAAGTAGCAGCCCTGATGAAAAGCCCAACATTCAGGTTCTTTTTTTAAAGACTAAGTAATTCTGAGGCCACATCTCAAGCTTCTCCCTAAAGTTACCTCTGCTTTCCATATGATTCAGCAGTTTACTCTCTCTGTTTCTTTCCCAAAGCTGCACTGTGACAACAAGGAGGCAGTTCCGCATACACAAAATGTTAAAAGAGCACTAGCATTCAAGTTGGCTAGAACTAAGGACTTTAGGAAATCCTGTAAGCCCTTCCTTTTGATTGCGGAAAGATCCAAAGGTTCCACGATATTGCTGTAGCAACTATCCAAATGGGCCTCTGGTTGCGTTAATTTTTATCATCAAGGGTGCAACCTGTTGCTTCTGTCCAGAGTCCATATGAACTCCATGAGGTCCATTTCTACCTCAGGGCATCTTTAAAGTATTGCAACCATTGCGAAAATATGCAGCGCAGCTACTTGGGACTCTGTCCACACTCAGAACATTATGCAGTTTCTGTAGTTTTGCCCTCCAATGCTGTCTTCAGCTCTTCAGTACTCTCTGTAGTAACAGACGCCACTCTGAAGTTCCAGCTCTTCAGGAGGGTTATTGCTGCGAAGTCACCTATGCTGAAGCACCTATAGGGATTCTACTTGAAGCAGAGAATGAAGTTACTCATATGTGCACATATGGGTGCTCCTTTACCAACCCTCCTCCCTTTTACTTTGGATTTCTCAAAATGGGGCTCTGTGGTAGAGAAGGAACTGCTAAAGGGGGTTGCTTGCACAGCACTAGATAACTTCAAGGCAGTCTGTGTAGGACAGTGTGTGTGCGGGCTGAATTACTACCTGAAATCTCTGATGAGAGGTGAAGGGGCACAGATACATCTACAGTGGAGCACCCACAGGGACAAACATCTCCAAGAATGATCATTACTGCACAAGGTGAATAACTTCCTCATCCCAGAATGTCACTCATTTTAATAACTATTTAGGAAGTTTTAATAGGTACCTAAATCATTGTCATGTAAATATCAGAGCTAGAACAGTGACCTTATTTTTTTTTGTTTAGAGAAACATCTATTGACAGTGACATTGTTTATCACTCTCTTCTGATTGTACTTCAAAGATCTTAACAGTACAAAATCTTCTGTAAATATTTTTACTAATAAGCTGGTATTTCAAGGTGCATAATACAGCTATAATATTTTCTTGTAAAGAATGAACTCAGTGCATTATATAGAATAAGACCAAAACCACTCTGAAATAGCCAAGAAATTGTATTTAATAGCTAAACTGAAGTAGTTTATGCAACTTGCTCAAGATAACATAGCAAGCTAATGACAGTTAGAACCCAGGTTCCTGGGTAGATGATAGAATATAGTATCTGTTCCCATCATATACTTAGAATATGTTGATCTTGCCATCTATGGACTAGATTCAATTTTCTGGAAAGCCTATAACACTGAATGTGTTTCATCTAACTTCAGCATGACTTAGACAATTTTAACCTCACAATATCCCTATGATACAGGTAATTATCCCCATTTTACAGATGGGGAAACTGAATCCCAAATTGTCTTGTCTAGTGTCATACAGAGAGTCTGTGACAGAGCTGGAACTGACAACAGGTTTCCTGACTCCCAGACTGGAGTGGCTTGACCACAAAGTCAGCCTTTTGCTGTAGCTGGGAGATCTAATCATAGCTTTTTGAAGGAATGGAGTTACATATGTAAGAGTTGTTTTTAACACTTACTTTTTTCATTTTGTTTAATTCAACTGCTTGTGTTAGTGGTGTGTATACAATAGCACTTTAATTATATATGCCCCACCATTGTACAACAAGCAAGTCTTTCTCATGATTAATCCAAGAATTTACTCCGTTGTTTATCTGTCTTCAGGGAACTCTGCTACAGATAGGTCTCCTTTCTAGTATAAAGATGCCAGACTGACTTTTATTAAACACTAGAAGCTGTACCTAGCATTGCTTGGGTCCTTAAGTCAATTAATGTTTGTTTTTTGGAAAGTGTACATGCTTCATTTAAGTCATTGCCCTGGGGTGAGCATTTCAGTATGCAAGCTGCCCTGGGGGGGAGAGGACACCCCATCCCCCACTCACTACAGCAGCTTGGAGCCAGGTGAGATGCGCCTATTCGTGGCTGCTGCACTCAGGGAGGTGGGGTGCATGTCCCCTGCCTACGTCAGGTCTAGGTTCTTCTCCCCACTGCGCTCACCAGCCAGAGTGAGGAATGCAGAAAAACTGTGCACTTTGTTCTCATTCTCCGATGAAGAAGAATTAGCCAGCAACATCCCCGTACAGATCCTTTCACTTACCTGGTAAGTCTGTGTCTCTTCTGTGTGGTTTTATGAAAAGCAATCTCATTCCAGGCGCTTCCCATTTTCCTTGCACAATGAAACTCTTCCTTTGCTTTAAGTTATAAGAGGAAGCTGTACACCGAATTTGGTGTGCGTTTTTGAACAGACAAACTCTCTCATTGTTTAAAAGTGTTCCATGTAGCAAAAGCACTTCGCATAGAGAACAGAATTATTAAGCCATCTGTCAATAGTTATGTCATGCTGACTGTGGTTGGTGTTCATTACAGAATTATTTAAACCAAGTGCTTTGCCTTGTTAAGAAGTTGTGTGTCTCAAAACAAATACCATTGTTAAAATAAGTGGGCAGTATGATGCTTTGGTGACTGAAGTATTTTATGAATTCATAGCCTACCTTGAAGTCTATTCATAATATTGCAGTTCAGAAAAAAACTGACTTTGAGGAATTGGGAGGTTTACATTATTTTGACTGCATATCTCTACTGAAATCTTGAAAATTATCTTTAATTATGGTCATATTGTGCCTAAAAACTTTCTTCCTTTGTTCCTGCATGAGTATCTTAAACATCCTAAACTAAATAGACCAAAACTAACAGCCATTTAGTTTGATTTAAGAGCAGTGATCATCAGCTGGCTTAAAACAGTTCTACTCAGTGTAATGAATGTGCTGTTTTATGTATGTTCTACGACTGGATGAGATCTATCAAAGATTGTAGGAATTATGTTTAAACTATTGCGTGACTTAGACCTTTTACAACTTCAGTAACACTTATGTTACTAGCAGTATTGCATCTTTAAAAAAAAAAAAAAAAAAAAAGAAATATTTATTAGATACAGCCTAATCCTCCAGATTTGTCCCATGCTTTGGAACCATTCAGAATGTTATTCCTAAAATAATCTTCCCTATGAAGTCATTCTGTCCACAGCACTTTTTTTTTTTTTTTCTTTGAATCCCTCTTCTGATCAGTGGAGAAAAGGAAATCAGTTATAATCTTCTGTTCCTTGCCCTTTAAGGCTGTTCATGATGTAGCCCTTTTTATGTGCACTTGTAGCTTTTTGCATTGTCCATGTGTAATAATGCAACCCTGCCTTACACCACTTGTTTGCTGGCTGCTTGCATTAGCAATGTCATGCTTTATTCCCTGCTGTCCCTTCCTTACCTGGAGAGCCACTATCCACTGCTTCATATCTCTCCTCAAGACTCACTTCTTCTATGGTATTTATGAAAAATTGCCAACTGAAAATGGCCAGGCTGGGGGCAAGTGGCAATACTTTATTAAATACAGTTCATAAACAGCAACTTGAAATCTACTAATTGTGTTTCCATCTAATTTGGAACCCTATGCCCCTTATTATTCTAATTTTTGCCTCCCTTTACTGTCTCTCCTTTGTTTGAATTATCATGCATTGGCTTAAAAAGATATGAATAAACTCTGGGGGGTAGGAACTCTCTCCTTCAAGTTTGTATTGTATCTGTCACAATGGGATCCAACTATGATACAAATTATGACAATTTGATATAGCATATTCATTTGTTGAACACCAAATTCACAACTGCTACATTCACTTGAACAATCAATTTATTCAGAAAATACAATAGTAAAATTAATCTGTTAATTTCCTGTGTCTACCTTACCACAGACTCCACCTACAAATATGATAAACTAGTTTTAAGGCTAGTGGAATTCTGTCAAGATCAAGGAAATAGATTTGTTTCAAATCTTGTTTTACTTTAACAGTATTAAAAATACTTGATAAATACCAGACTGTTCTGTTAATGGCTTTTAATATTTTATTTGAAGAATAAAGTTTAAGATGTATTGTACAGACGGCATGCTAATGGAGTACTATGAATGATTTACATGCTTGGTGACGCTGGTTATTTAGTATCTTTCTGTAGGTAAAACAGATGACAACAAAAATGTATAGTTAAATGTCTAAAATGGTAGCAGCATACTATTTAGTGTCATGCAATGCACAAGGGAACTCCTGTTAAGTACCTCCAATTATACTGAATTTTCAGGGAGAAATACTCCCTTTTTAAACACACATCAGAAAAGCAAGTTAACAGATATTAATACTGTCGTGCTGACACAGCCCTTTAAATACAACCCTCACTGACAGAAAGAACACCACTTCAGCAAACATTGTTAGTTATGCTGACAGACTATTATAGTTGAGGCTGCACTGAGACTGTC
The DNA here is from genome assembly GCA_019425775.1 of Rafetus swinhoei. NCBI lineage: Eukaryota > Metazoa > Chordata > Testudines > Trionychidae > Rafetus > Rafetus swinhoei. The sequence continues at coordinate 49,803,680 of CM033449.1, forward strand.
AGTCAGGTTTTGGGTTTCTTCATACCCTTCAACGTAACTATGCCAATATGAGTTTTAAGTTAGACTAAGCCACTGTGTGTAAACTTGATGTAGCTTCCTGAACATCAACAGAAATAAGGCATGAAAGTATTATATTTATAAATAACTAAGTGTGGGGGAAAAAACTAGGGATGTAATAGTGTAGTCTGTTAACCGATAAGCAAAAGCTTATAGGTTAATAATATGCATTCCCCCCCAGTAAATTTTTTAGCAGGCTGGCCAGCAACATGGCTCAGTCCTGGCTTGTGACGGGTCTGGGACCTACCCCCGCTGCGGCTCTGTATTTAAAGTGTATTAGGAGCTAGGCTGGCAGACAGCCTGGCTCAGTTCCCCTAGCAGACCAGCTCCCACCTGGCACCCCACACTGCTGCCTTTGATACAGAGGCGGCAGCAAGGAGTGGCAGGGGGCTTCTTGGAATTGGAGCCGGAGTACTCCACTGGCTGCTGGCCCCACCCCTAGGGACTATAGAATAGTCAGCTAACCAATAGGAATTCATGAGGTTACTCGACTATTCTATTAACGGATATTTAACATCCCTAGAAAAAACCTGCAAATGAGGCTTCCATGGCTTGTAGATTTTATCAGGAAAAGTTTGATAAAGGAAGGCTCTTTTCCAGCTGTACTTTAACTAAAAGCCGTTAGGCTCATGTTTTTATGTATATGGTAGCTCAGACATTATCAAAGCATTATGCTTGGTCTTAACACATGATTAATGGGGTGAATTAAGAGGAGAGGCTTAAGAGTAACCTTTGGTATTCTTAGATAGTTCCTTAAAGTCTCATTGCATCAAAATCCATATACAGGAAAACCAAACAGACGAGGACAGCTTGAAAGAACTGGTCTTGTTTAGTCTAGAGCAATGGTTCTCAAACGTTTTGGCCCGTGGCCCACCCTGCTCAACGCATACCCCCAGCCAACCACCCATGATGACAAAATAGGTGCAGGAGGGGGCAGGGGTTAGGGATGTGAATGGGTAATCTGTTAACTGATTACACGGGATTTTACATCCATAGTGGAGGTGTGGGGTCTGGCAGAGAGGTAGTGCGCATGAACTGGCTGAGGGTGGAAGGTCTGGGAGGGAGGGTGCAGGAGCAGGGTAGAGGAGTGGGTCTGGGCATGAGGGAGATGAGGGGCACTTACCTGGCTCCACACCTCCTACCACTCCCAGGCACTGCCCCTCCCCCGCTGCTCCCATTGGCCATGGTTTCGACCAATGGGAGAAGCCTCTAGGTGAGCAGTTTCCTGTGCTGCCATTCTCCTAGAGGTAGACCAGCACTACGTGAAGCCACTCCATTTTCCCGTGAGTCAGATGCGACCTGCTAGGCTCTCCTTCCCCCTCCTCCCCTGCAGCGGGAACCCAACCTTGCAGGGAGTGTGGGGCTGGAGTGTCAGTGCAGGCTCCTCACTGCAGGGGTGGTGAGCCCCAAGCCTGCGGTCCACCTGCAAGACAGTCCTGGACCACTAGTGCTCCATGGACTACACTTTAAGAACCACTGGTCTAGAACAGTGGTTCTTAGTCCGGAATCAAGGGCTGCCTCGGAGGCCTTGAACAGATTTCAGGGTGTTTGCTAAGCAGGGGCAATGTTAGACCCACTATGGTCCATGACAGAAAGCTGGACCCCTACATTGGGCTGAAACCTGGGGCCCTGAATCCTGCCATCCTGGACTGAAGCCAAAGCAACTTAGCTTTGTGGGCCCCCCCATGGTGGTGTGCCCTTGGAAACTGTACTGTTTACTATTCTGTAATGCTAGCCCTGGCTTTTATAATCAGAAAATCAGTTATGGCACAGGTGGGCCACGGAGCTTTCATAGTGTGTTTGAGGGAAATGGTTGAAAATCTCTGTTCAGATAAGAGAAGGCTGAGTGAGGACAAGTCTTCAAATATGTTCTCCATACTCAATTACAGTAGAAGTGTTAATTGGCTTAGATTGCAGGAAGGGAACAGGTTAGACAAACACCTGCCAGGCATAGTTTCTATATACAGATTAATCCTGTCTGACTATGGGGAGATGAACTAGATGACCTCTTGAGGCCATGTCCAGGCCTACATTTCTATAACTATACAGTTTCTAAAATTTGCCCCAGTTGCGTGATATTAGCAGTCTACCGTCTTTTCTCCATGCTGTTTTATTGGCTACATTCCAATACATGTACTATTTTGAAAAATGTGCATTCCCTTTTATTACACTGTCACTCAAGCCATAACTCGAGTATCACTTTTAGTGAAAATTATTGTTTTGTGTATATCATTTTCCAGTACCTTCTCCAAGTAAATTCCGCTCTCCTGCAGCGCCATCACCTCTGGCTCTCCGACAGCCAGTGAAAGCATTTAGTAACCATGGACCTGGTTCTGCTGCTGCTCCAGAAGCTACACAACTGACACATAGCAGTTCTTCACCAGGACCTCTTGCAACTCAGAATTCAGGCTCTTCAAGCCCTGCCAGCAGTATCAACAGTGCTACTTTTACCAGACCAGCAGGGTCAACAGGAGTGAGGAGTGGCTTGCCTAGACCTAGTGCCCCTTCTCCTGGGGGCATACCAGTGCCTCGCAGCAAACTTGCACAGCCTGTTCGCAGGTGAGTAATCTGAGGGGGGCATATTCAGAAATGAACACTTTCTTTAATACTACGTTTGTACCTTGTACCTTACTACAGAAAGCTAGACTATTAACTTGAAAAAAGCATAAGAACATACAAAGATAACCTAGCCCTATTGTATTAAATTCTGCCTCATCCTTTCTCCTGTCATAATAAAAAATACTCCCTTCCACCCCTGAAAAAAACTTGTCAGTGTTAAAGCTGATAATATACTTGGATTGTGTTACTGAATGTAGTGTAACACTAATCTTCTTTAATTTTAAAAGTGAGCATGATACAGTTACTTTAAGGAATGAGTAAACAAACAAAAGGCAAATTCAAAAGCAATGTTCAAATGAAATCTTTTGGTGGATACTGCTAAATAAAAAAATTTGATCTGCTAAACAGTTGAAGTAAACAAATCATAATATATATTAAGATGTATGTAATGATACTCATAAAATAGTTCAGTCCTTACCTGTTTTTATATTTTGCTGTGAATATGAAGTTCTGTTTGCCAATCTTAGCTAAATGTTTGAATAGAAACAACAACATGTTCAGAGACTTGATTATCAATTATTGAGCCCTTAAAAGGAATAGGAAAAGGAATACTTGGAGCTTTTATGGAGCCTTTAAGTCCTCTCAAAATGCTACCCAAACAGTGGAAACCTGAGGTACAAAGAGGAAGTAATCTCCCAAGTTTTCACAAAGGTCAGTGGCACACCTAGAGCAAGAATAGATCTTTTGAGACTAGTAGTCCACTGGCATTCCTAACAAGCCATGCTGCCTTCAGTGAAATAGTAATTTAGAGATTTAGGAACACACCTCAGCTGTGTTTACTTAGTTCTAAAATCTGTGGTCAGGGTGCATAGGTCTCCTCACACATGCATTAGAAAATAATTGAATTGTAGCTGTCATGCTGAAAACCTATTTCTGCCAGGGGATACAGTGGCAGACTATCTTCAGTATTTCTTTAACAATCTGAAGATGTAATAAAAGGCTGCCTTATTTCTGACTGCAAACTCTTCATACTAATCTAACAGTCTCTTTCTAATGGTTCAGTCACTGTCGCGTAACAGATCTCACTGTGCAGCAAGATGTCCACCCCCATTATTAAATATTTATTATAGCTAAACTTACTTCAAAATTATTTTAGTGTTTTTAGGGTGAGAAGATTATTTTCTTTTTGAAATTTTGTATTACTGGGCTAAAGAAAATAATTGGAGTTGTCCTTTCATCAGTAAGGATTTGTCTGCTTTATAGTAGAACTTGATGTCCATATATTTTACTTTGCATGTCATCGGGTCAGATTCATAGTTCCATAGCATGTAGTTGTATGAAGTTCTCTACATTTAACAATTTACATATGACTCAACACTATCAGAATATAAAATGTTAAACCTTGAACTTGGTATGTATTCTAAGTGCAGTGTAATGCAGTGATGCTTCTGAAACAAAAATAAAGCATAGTTTAATTTAAGAAAAAATAATTCAATGATGTTACATTCAAGTGTGTTAATGACTGAAACTAGTACAAATTAAGTGTAAACCAAACTGAAGTAAATCTCATTTTATTTTAGATCATTACCGGCTCCTAAAACCTATGGCAACATGAAAGATGAGAGTTGGAAAGATGGCTGCTACTGAACCTGTGAAGCTTAAAAATGCAAAGTTCAGTGGTTAATGGACACTCCTTCACCAAGCTAAAACAGCTTGATATGCAGACTATTCAGATGTGACTTTCAGGATTTGTAAAATCCCAGACCTCTGTCTTTATTTAGCACAAACTGGCAGAGATTTTAAAGCAGCACTTTAATGACATTTAACATCATATTTGGTGATCATACAATCACTTTTACATGGAATCACTATCATTGTGTTTTTTTTCTTGCTTGCTAATAATTGTGTCAATTTGAGCATTTATGACAATGGCCAATGTTTGGGCAAAAACCTAACAAATGCCAAAGAAATGCCCATCTTGAAAAATAGCAAGTAAAACAGCAAATTCCAATTGTTCAAAACTTCATATTTAGTCATTTAATTTAGCATTTGATTAATTGATAAATATGTATTCTTTAAACTTTAGCATGTTAATCAGAGTCAACATTCTGATTGCAGATCACTACAGTGCTAATGAAACACCTACTTAAAACAATTTCAGAAGATTCTGGTTAGAAAAAGTGGTACACATATCCTTCAGAAAGAATTCAGCAGTTCTCTCTGGAGGTATCCTAGCAATGTAAATGGTATTCATGGCATTGTGGTGTTAAAGGTTTGGATGTAGCAGACACATGTGCATTCAGATTCTGTAGGTTGCATCCTTTCTGTTTATTTGACACATCAATTTTATGTGCTCTTACGTTTTGATTGCCAAAAGGGCTTAGTATCAGTTGTACAATCTTTCTAAACTTATAGTTCCTGGCTCAGGAAAGATGGCCTTTGCTATAATACCACACTTTTAGCACACTACTCACTATTTAGGGAAAACTTTTATTATAGCAGGTTTCCTTAAAAAGAAAGAGCAGGTAGTATTATCCATTTGTTCTGATATCATCATACCACAATGTCTATAGCCTGGAACAAGACTGTATATGCGAATAGTTAATGAGGAGGAAAGACAACTATGCACTTGTAACATACAAATTGTAAGGAAATGAGTTGTACTGTTGATGCCAAATGATATTCATTTAAAGTAATATTTCATGGTATGAGGAGGTTTTCGGTATCCTACTTTTTACTTTTATTCATTTCTTACATTGGTTTATTTTAAATTGTAAATATTTTTGCAGATGATATTGCCCATGTTAGTGTTTTAACTATGTACTTTGCCTTACATATCTGTATCTTACCTTGTTTGGTGACAGAGTATGACATCTGCTACATATGTTTACAAGCTATTCAGTTCCTCTAGTGGTTCTCAGACTTACCTATTGACACTTACATTGTTTTTATCTATTCTTATTAGCACTCTTGCTAACATTTTACTCAGTGGAAAAATTCTTTCTTACAATTTACAGACTGCTTTTTCTGTTCTATTTTGGAAGATTTGTAATATAAAGGTTTAAAACTAAAAATGTGTTGGGAGGATCAGTTAAACAGGGAGTACTGTTTCTTGTGTGTAGAATTTTTCAGTACAAGATTTCTGGATGTAGTTTGCAGCAGTGGTTAACCTTTTGTACAATGAATGGAGAACATTAAAAGCTTCATGTTGGATTGGATGGTAGGTAGCCTTTAACCCCATTAGTACCAGCATTTTGAAGTGTAAGTGGATTTTGACTCTCACCACTGAGAGGATAATTGATCTTGGAATTTCAGAGAACTCTACTTTTGGGCCAGCGTTAACATTACTGGATGAAAAGCCATGCAACACTACTTGAGATGGGAAAAGCCAAATAGAAAGTTTTAGGGACGAGACTGCAGCTGTGACTACTCAAGCAGCTGCAAGCACAAAGTGTATCAGTAATGAAAGGACTTCTTACCTAGTGACTAAAAGTGCAACCACCCTTGAAGCCAGGACATCAAATATACTGTAATTCAGTAGGAAACCTGCAGCAGGGGTTATTTTTTAAAAAAGCTACCTTGCACTATTCAACCAGTACATGCTACTGATCTAGCCTTCAGTCACTTGCTGGCATAACAAATGTAAATCAGTTAGTGTTACCTGATGTAGCTCCTATGAGGAATAGAGAATTGGCTCAAAACTATCCAGCCTCACTAACAAAGTCCAAACATTTGTTTAAAATGTTACAAAGCAATGCTGCAGTCTTAAGTAAAAGAGAAGAGATTTTAATTGGTAATTTTTATTATGACAATATTGAATTGACTTTTTTAATTTTGAAAATCAGAAAATTCAGATTAAGATATTCAGGTTAATTTTTTTAAATAAAGGCTGCATCAGAGTATTGTGTACATTATTTATTTTTTTAAATTCCAGCAATTACCTTCATCACTTGTTGAAGGTATGTTGATCTTAAGTTATATAAGCATCCTTTTATCTGCTGTTCTACTCCCACAAAAATATAGCTAATAATTTCCTGAAGAGAGAAACAGTCTCTTTACTAGGAAGCCTTTGTGTATTACCAGTTTCTCAATATCAGGAAATCCTAGATCTTTCTGTGTTTAGAGATTCAGATATATTGCGGAAGTGTGGAAATACGGATTTGATAAACTAGTGCCTATGATTTATTTAACTTATGTTTGATATAGTAGTAAGGGTTTTATGAATGTGGATTTTTTTTTTGTGTGCCAACAGCTCAGAATCGTTATATGTATGTAGGCAGAAAGACTTGTTCTGCTTCCAAAGTTATTTAATTTTTCTGTTTGAATGTTTTTGTAAGTGTTAATAAAAGTATAAAAAATGGAAAATTATAAATATTCTTACCACAAAGCACTTTTCTTGTGGATCATTTTTCTATAAAACCTATTTGTGTGAAAGTTTCAATTCTCCTCGAGAACATTCTATAAGTGTATGAAATTCCAAACTCTGGAAAACAGTTGGTAAAATTGGGGACTGTTAATAGTTTACTTAAAAATTAATTTCATATTTCAGTGGCTCAGTAACTAGACCTGTTTGGCTTATTGGCTCTTATATAATGTGTTGAGTCTAATAGATTGCATATTTGGCTCTAGTCCTGCTCCTCCGTGGTTTTAGAACAGAAGATTTAACTTAGACTTCTATTAAATGTGAAGGCTTCTGTTTTTGACCTTATGTAATGTTATTTCAGGATCACATGGTGCTGGATTCAGATATTTATCCAGCCTGAATTGTTCATGTGTAGATCTCATCTCTTCATGGTGTTCTCTTAACTTCCACTGTTCAATTGGAACTAAAACCATAGCTAAAACTTTTTTGAATAGTTCAGGTCAGAAAAAGATGTATCCATTTTCCAAGTTGAAGTCAATTTTTTTTTTAAACTTAACCAGGTCTAAATTACATTAGAATTATAAGTATATGGAACATTATGCACCAGGAGATGACTGGCCAAGAGCTAACATTTATAAACCCAAGAAGTGCATTGATTTGTATCTTTGCTTCTTGTTCCAAATAATCCCTTCTAATGTACTTACCACTTGATTCTGTCCTGTTCCACCTATTTGTGACTCCCTCTTCAACATACATTTAGGACTTCTTTTTGCATTTGAATTTGCTCCATGTTATACATTCTGATGCCGGAGAATATATGCAAAACACGGGGACAGGTGAGCAAAGCCCACAGGTAAGTGGAGAACATGAAGACCTGGGAGATGGGTGGGAAATGGGAGGGAGCGTGGGCTATAATGGCAGAGAGAATGGAGGGTCAGGGCAAAACTGGGAGGCAAGGTCAAATCAGTATCTTAGATGCCTATAGACAAATGCAAGAAGTATGGGTAATAAGCAGGAAGAACTGGAAGTGCTAATAAATAAGTACAATTGTGACATTGTTGGCATCACAGAAACTTGGTGGGATAATACAAACATTCCAATCGTGCGTATGGAAGGGTACAGCTTGCTCAGGAAGGATAGACAGGGAAAAAAGGGAGGAGGTGTTGCCTTATACATTAAAAATGAACACACTTGGAGTGAGGTGGAGCTGGACATAGGAGATGGAAGTGTTGAGAGTCTCTGGGTTGGGTTAAAAATAAGGGTGATGTCATGCTAGGAGTCTACTACAGGCCACCTACCCAGGTGGAAGAAGTGGATGAGGCTTTTTTAAACAACTTTCATCCAAAGCCCAAGATTTGGTGGTGATGGGGGACTTCAACTATCCAGATATATGTTGGGAAAATAATCAGGCGGGGCACAGACTATCCAATAAGTTCTTGGATTGCATTGGAGACAACTTTTTATTTCAGAAGGTTGAAAAAGCTACCAGGGGAGAAGCTGTTCTAGATTTGATCCTAACAAATAGGAAGGAACTGGTTGAGAATTTGAAAGTGGAAGGCAGCTTGGGTGAAAGTGATCATGAAATCACAGAGTTCACAATTCTAAGGAAGGGCAGAAGGGAGAACAGCAAAATAGAGACAATGGATTTCGGGAAGGCGGATTTTGGTAAGCTCAGAGAGCTGATAGGTAAAGTCCCATGGGAATCAAGACTGAGGGGAAAAACAACTGAGGAGAGTTGGCAATTTTTCAAAGGGACATTGTTAAGGGCCCAAAAGCAAGCTATTCTGCTGCGTCGGAAAGATAGAAAATATGGCAAAAGACCGCCTTGGCTTAACCACGAGATCTTGCATGATCTAAAAATAAAAAAGGAGTCATACAAAAAATGGAAAGTAGGACAAATTACAAAGAATGAATATAGGCAAACAACACAGGAATGCAGGAGCAAGATTAGAAAGGCAAAGGCACAAAATGAGCTCAAACTAGCTACGGGAATAAAGGGAAACAAGAAGACTTTTTATAAATACATTAGAAGCAAGAGGAAGACCAAGGAGAGGGTAGGCCCACTGGTCAGTGAGGAGGGAGAAACAGTAACAGGAAACTTGGAAATGGCAGAGATGCTTAGTGACTTCGTTTCGGTCTTCACCCAGAAGTCTGAAGGAATGACTAACATAGTGAATGCTAGTGGGAAGGGGGAAGGTTTAGAAGATAAAATAAAAAAAGAACAAGTTAAAAATCACCTAGAAAAGTTAGATGCCCGCAAGTCACCAGGGCCTGATGAAATGCATCCTAGAATACTCAAGGAGCTGATAGCTTGAGGCTCAAATACCTCCTCTATCATCTTTGGAAAATCATGGGAGACAGAAGAGATTCCAGAAGACTGGAAAAGGGCAAATATAGTGCCCATTTATAAAAAGAGAAAGAACAACAACCCAGGAAACTACAGTTAGTTTAACTTCTGTGCCAGGGAAGATAATGGAGCAAGTAATTAAGGAAATCATCTGTAAACACTTGGAAGGTGGCAAGGTGATAGGGAACAGCCAGCATGGATTTGTAAAGAATAAATCATGTCAAACCAATCTGATAGCTTTCTTTGATAGGATAACGAGTCTTGTGGATAAGGGAGAAGCAGTGGATGTGGTATACCTAGACTTTAGTAGGCGTTTGATACGGTCTCGCATGATATTCTTATCAATAAACTAGGCAAATACAACTTAGATGGGGCTACTATAAGGTGGGTGCATAACTGGCTGGATAACTGTACTCAGTAGTTATTAATGGTTCACAATCCTGTTGGAAAGGTATAACAAGTGGGGTTCTGCAGGGGACGGTTTTGGGACTGGCTCTGCTCAATATCTTCAACAATTTAGATATTGGCATAGAAAGTACGCTTATTAAGTTTGCAGATATCAAGCTGGGAGGGGTTGCGACTGCTCTGGAGGATAGGGTCATAATTCAAAATGATCTGGACAAATTGGAGAAATGGTCTGAGGTAAACAGGATGAAGTTTAATAAAGACAAATGCAAAGTGCTCCACTTAGGAAGGAACAATCCGTTTCACACATACAGAATGGGAAGCGACTGTCTAGGAAGGAGTATGGCAGAAAGGGACCGAGGGGTTATAGTGGACCACAAGCTGAATATGAGTCAGCAGTGTGATGCTGTTGCAAAAAAAGCAAACATGATTCTGGGATGCATTAACAGGTGTGTTGTGAGCAAGACACGAGAAGTCATTCTTCCGCTTGACTCTTCGCTGGTTAGGCCTCAGTTGGAGTATTGTGTTGTAGAAACTGTAGAAACCATTTCATATTTAGCTAGAAGCCACTTCATATAACAGAAGCCATTTAAGTTTCTCGCATCTGCATGTACACTAGAAAGTGAACTGACCTTCACCAATGTGAGAGAGGCCAGGAGGATGGGCTGTTGGAATGTGTTAATGAACTATTTTGAGCTGAAGCTCAAACTCCCTAAAAACCTGTTTCTTTCTGTGCTGATAATTTCTCTTTGAAGTTTGTTTTGATGGAATGCCCTGGCATCAGACTTGTTTGGTTAAGGGTATAAAATACTAGGATTGATTATTAGCCAGCCTTACTGGGCCTGGCTTTGCTGGGACCACATCTGGCTCATGCTGTGCTTTATTAATTAATAAAGCTGTTTGTTAGCTGCCTAAACAGAGAGGAGCGTTTTTGCTTCAACAGTGTCCAGTTCTGGGCACCGCATTTCAAGAAAGATGTGGAGAAATTGGAGAGGGTCCAGAGAAGAGCAACAAGAATGATTAAAGGTCTAGAGAACATGACCTATGAAGGAAGGCTGAAAGAATTGGGTTTGTTTAGTTTAGAAAAGAGAAGACTGAGGGGGGACATGATAGCGGTTTTCAGGTATCTAAACGGGTGTCATAAGGAGGAGGGAGAAAACTTGTTCATCTTGGCCTCTGAGGATAGAACAAGAAGCAATGGGCTTAAACTGCAGCAAGGGAGGTTTAGGTTGGACATTAGGAAAAAGTTCCTGTCAGGGTAGTTAAACACTGAAATAAATTTCCCAGGGAGGCTGTGGAATCCCCATCTCTGGAGATATTTAAGAGTAGGTTAGATAAATGTCTATCAGGGATGGTCTAGACAGTATTTGATCCTGCCATGGGGGCAGGGGACTGGACTTGATGACCTCTCGAGGTCCCTTCCAGTCCTAGTATTCTATGAAAACCCCATGTGCAGTACAAGACCAAATTGTGCAGCAAAGTTAATTTACTGATACTCAGTTAATACCATTCATTCCCATCCCACGCACAACGAAACAACATACAACTATAGCTCATTTGAAAATATTCATTCTGGAGCAAAAAAGACTGAATTGGGTGGTATCCAATGAAATATGATGAATTCCATCATAGCACAACCACTGTATCCAGAGTGCCCTGAGTATCATGACTAGGGCAGTGCACATCTCTTAGAGCTGTTTCAGGCTCTTTGCAGATGCAAGGAATAAATTCACATTCCGTGAACATTTTAAAGTTTATACGCAACTATAAAAGCTAGAAACTTAATTTTAAAAAGCAAAAGTGAGTATTCCAGCTCACAGTTCTGCTGCAGTGTGGGTGTATTCTCTTACAAAGTCTGCAGTTATGGACTACAGAAGCCTCAGGATCTATGCAAGTTCCCTTAATGCCATTTTTACCTTGTTTCTGGCATTAGTATATGTAAAAATCCCTATATACTCAGTTTTTTCTCCAGCACTGTTCTAAAGTATGATAAATTTCTCATTCTTGCATCACACCAAATATTAGCTCATTGAGAGTGCTGTCACTTTTCCATTTGTGTTTAAAATAGTGACTTCAAGTCCAGCATCGTAGTCCTTTCCAATATTTGGAAGATAGTGCAACAGTTCTACCTTCCTATTGCTACACTCCTAATATCTGAGTTTTAGTCCACAGTTTGTTAAACAGCAGAAACTCTTCATTGCCCTTTGTCATATTCTACCCACTTTCCACTGAATAATTTCCCTATCCGGGTGTCTCCCCTCACTACATCACTTGACATTGGATCTTCCATTTATACAAGAATTGTAAAAAAGTTGTGTTAACCCATGCAGTCCTTCCTCACTTGATAATTTTAACTTAGCATCTCATAAGTTGGGTAGGTTGTTTTTGTTTGTTTTTTGGTGGAGGAGGATTATCTGTAGAATCAGGCTGGAAATCTAACATGCTGTCAAAAATATCCCTCAAGCTATGTCTAGACTGCAGCCTTTTTTCGGAAGAGATCTTCCAAAAGAGAGTGTCCACACAACAAGCGCATCGAAAAAGCAACCTGCTTTTTTCGAAAGATAGCATCCACACTGAATGGACACGATCTTGCATTTAAGCTGTGATTACTATGGACAGAGTGGCCACCAGGGCACCTGTGCTTTTTCCTCTTTCCGCTTCTGTTGAAAGAACTCCCTCTTCCCTGTCCACACATGCCTTTTTCCGAAAGAGCTCTTTTGGAAAAAGACTTCTTCCTCATAGAAAGAGGATTACCAACGCTGGAAAAACACCTCTCTTCTTTCGATTTACTTTCGGAAGAATGCGATTGCAGTGTGGATGTAACTCAGGTTTTGTCAGAAAAATGGCCATTTTTCTGACAAATCTCTGTAGTGTAGCCATACCCTCAGTGGGGGATCATGACGGATTTAAGTGACTGAAAGAGATAAAAATCAAAGACTTCATTAAAACTGGACAGATTTTATCTGGTTTGTTCTGTAATTTATCCATGTCTACCTTAATTAAAAGTCTGGAAGAATGACCTATGAGGGAAAATTGAAAGAATTGGGTTTGTTTAGTTTGGAAAAGAGAAGACTAAGAGGGGACATGATAGCAGTTTTCAAGTGCCTGAGAAGGTGTATAAGGAGGAGGGAGAAACATCATTCTCCTTGGCCTCTGATGATAGGACAAGAAGCAATGGGCTTAAACTGCAGTAAGAGAGGTTTAGATTGGATATTAGGAAAAACTTCCTAACTGTTAGGGTGGTTAAACACTGAAATAAATTGCTTAGGGAGGTTGTGGAATCTCCATCACTGACGATATCTAAGAGCAGGTTAGCTATGTATTGGGGATGGACTATACTGTACTGGGTCCTGCCGTGAGGGCAGGGAACTGGACTTGATGGCCTCTCCCAGTTCTAATGTTCTATGATTCTATAATCCAGTGTTTTAAATACTGCATGGTGAAATACAAAAACGCAGTAGAGCAAACTACAGAAATAAATCAATCTCTTATTTGAGAGAAATCACGGTATTTTATGCATCCAGTAGAAACACTGGCTATTTATTTATGTTTGCCTCCAAAACTGAGTACTGCTATTCAGATGATCAGCAAAGAGGATGCATGTCCAATTCCCATCCCTGTTATAGTGCCCTCTGACTTCTCATCAGTAAAGGCACTCTGAGATGGTTACTGTCCAGGTTTTTGGGGGGGGGGGGGGGCGGGGTTTAACACAATGACATTGGGTTCCTGTCCAGCTTTCCATAGAATTCAACTATTCCAGCATCATCTTGTGAAGCTAAAGTCATGCCTGAGGCTGACTTTACAGTTTTGGGATGCCCTTTGAAGACTTTCTCCAGTTATCTGTGCCTTCCTTGAAATTAGTCTTTTTTTTTTTTTTTTAGTGCAGATATCACTAACACAGTGAAAGAAATGTAAGGAGATGGGGGACATTCAGAGTAAAATGTTTATATAGCTTTTTTCATCTTGCTGGGAATGGCTGTATTACAAATACATCATCAAATTACAGCTTAGTCTTTCTTTCCAGTTTCCTTTTCATTCTATATTGCAAGCATGAGGCTGAAACACTGAAGTAAAATGTGTGCATTTTATTTAGTACAACAGACCAATATATAATCAGGCAGTAGTTTCCCTTTTCTAACCTTTACTGTTAGGACTTGAAACCTGAGAAGGTAACAATTTATTACCATCCTGGCTGATTTTTTTTTTTTTCCTTCAGCAAACTACAAGTTGGGGCATAACTGTACTTGGACCAGTTTCAAAGTGTGTAGGTTGAGTGATCACTTAATGAAATAAGACACATGAGCCCTCCTTTTCTAGCAAGCATGTTGCAGGGTGCATTTACAAACTTTTTTTTCCCCTTCAGTGTGTGTTTCTGTTGATGAAGGTGGATGGTCATGCAGAGATGAGGCGGAGGAGGGAAGTGAAGGGTTTTTTTAGTTTAGTTTTTCCTGGACTATCTGTTTATAAACAAGGCTCCTTCCTATGTTTTTATAACTTACATATTTAAAATACTTCATGGTTAGCTTTGATACTAAAGGAAGGTTCTGTGCTTGGTATTAAAATACAATTCAAATGTATGGCCAACAACCATGTGTGAATGAAGCAATGGGTTAATTCCAAAAGATGTAAATATTGGCCCTATTTATACATTTTTGAATGTTAAAAATTAAATGTTAAAAGTAGGATGTTGACACTTCTTCCACTGTAACAGGTTACTTTCATGTAAAGCTAGAGGGCAAAGCATTTTCAGCTATCCTAATGTGAGCATCTACCACATTAATGCTTTATACCAGTGTAGTAGTATTAAATGTTGCTATACAAAAAGCTCATTCGACGCTAGGGTGACATCTACTGGTAGCCTAGTCATAAACTTTTTTCAAGAGAATATGTCTCTAGTTCAACTTTTCCTAGTTGGAATGGGTTTCGTGCTAGACACTTGTGACCCAGAAAAGCTATTCATCCTCGGTCTTGCAGAATTCAGTATTTTCCCTGTGTATCCTCCATCTGGATTTAATGGCACTTTCAAAACCAACAAAAGTTTCAGTACTAAATTTGAAGACTTAATTGAAGTTGCTCTAGTACAAAGTGTTTATCAAATATTAAAATGTCAATCAAATTGTAACTTCATCTTTTCTTTTTCTCCTCCCTCCACAAATATTTTGTGAAAAGAAATGACCATCAAGCTACAATTTAGATTGCAGTAGAGAAAAACATTCTTCTTTCTTCCCACCCCTTTTCAAGGTTGGTGAAACATCTGTTTACACATTGAATGTTTAGCAATCAGCACTTCGGCACTGGAGTCTGATCATGTGAATCTGGACCCAGTGTTAGAGTGTTGGAGACCAGCATGGCATGGGGAGACAGGTGCTGGGTCAGGTCAGGGCCACTGTGGAGGGCCCATGGTAGGCTTCCCTCTGGACTCATTGCTGCCTCAAATTCAACTCTGGCCCAGCTCAGGTCTCACTCATTGATCTCTCCCTGCTTTGAATCTCTTTGGCACTAGGGAAGACTATCTGTCAGTGTTCTGCTTCTTGTGAGGAGGGGAGCACAGTGCCAGAGAAGAGCACCAAAGCTGATGAGCTTGGTGCTGAATAAGTGGAAACCATGGTGGGGGAAGGAGAGGAGGAGGAAGCTCTGATACCAATGCACAGAACAGACATGAGCAAGCACTCAAATGAAAATACAATGCCTTATTCCACCCCCTGGAATATAACTCAGTTTGAAATTGTGAAATGAAGCAGAACAATATGTAAAGAATGAGATGGCATTGTCTGGAATGTATGCGACATTTTTCATATTCATCATAACATGGTGATTTAACATCTGCATTAATGGTAGGCATGCTCCACTATAGATATGGATGTGTGAAGGAACGTGCAGCAGTATACAATATCCCAGGGGAAAAAAACCTCTTATACCTACAAATCCCATGCAAGTGGGGGGGATCAAAGGTCTTAGTAGTTCTTCCTGCAGCTATAGCAATAATCATTAATGCTGACTTATAGCCATTCATAACATATTGATATACTGCTTGAACCTCTGTAGTCTGGCAATTGGGACCTGATTGGTGCTGAACCAGGGTATGTCTAGACTTCAGAGTTTTTCCGGGATACCAGAGGTATCCTGGAAAAACTCGGCCACGTCCAAGGAACGCACCTGCTCTTCCGCATTTTTTTTCAGAAGCAGACGCGTTTTTTTCCGCATCCCTGTAAACCTTGTTTTACGAGGAAGGGATGTTCTGAAAGGTTTTTTTCCCCAACATTTGGCCCTGTGTAGACGGGGCCAAATGTCGGAAAAGCCTCTTCTGGAAAAAGATAAGCAAATTGCGAACCGCAATTTGCATCGCTTTTTCCGGAAGACCTGTGTAGTCTAGACACAGCCCCAGAGAATTTGCTGAACAGGCGGAGGACAACATTGTCTAGCAGCATTACCAACACTTCCACTGCTTACGGGGCTCCTAGAAAACATTCAGGGTAAAATAGAGCTAAAAAGTAGCACAGAACAAGAGCCAGCCAGGACTGGTGGCTGTAAACAAACTTTATGGGACCACAGGAAACTTGGCCATGCCCATGGTAAGTGGACATCTGGCTAATTAAAATCATGCTGGACTAGAGAGCTGTATTAACAGCTTAACTTCCATTGCCAATGGCTTTAGTATTTAGTTTTTCAGATTTTAGTTAAGGGAGAGGGACTGTGTCTCTTGAGTGGGGACTTGTAGTGTTATATTTGTAACACCATGATCGCATGTCAGGGTGAAGTGTTTTAACTTACTGAGTTTGGTACTGGCTTGAGTCAAACCATCTGAAACATGAAATTCAATATTTGAGAGAATTCTGAGTGAAAAAAATTAAAACTACAGTGTTAGGTCAACTGAAGGGATGTCTCTCTCCCCATCTCCTCCCTAAGCAGCTCTTCTGTAATGCAGGCAATATAAGAGGAAGGGATCAGGATCTGGAGATACTGCAGGTATGCTTGTATGGAGTTTAGCTTAATCTGTAGTGGGAAACTGAGAATTAGGTAAACTCTGTCAGTCATTTGTGTGTAAGGTAGGAGCACAAATGGTACAGAAATTGCTTCAGCTGCTCCACCCTCAGAGCTAAAGGGTGGCTCAATTCCTGCTCTGTAGCTCCAAGGGGAAGGCTACTGCCCTTGAAGGCACAGCTTGACCTCATGAACTTTTCACCTTGGAAAGGATTTGGGGCCTAAGAACAAATTGTTCTTAAATAAAATACACTAAATTAGACTAGAGAGGCTGAGACAGTCATCTGCACTGTCATCTAACAACCTTGCATCACTCCCCAGCAATCCCATGATAGACATGAAGCTCTCTGAAAGGAACGCTGCCCAATTCTCTTCAAATGGGGGATGAAGAAAGCTGCATGGAACAGGAGGCCAGGAGCAGGGATTCCAAAGAGGAAGATCCTTGAGGGCGCCAATAGAAAGTCAGAGGCTCCTTATGAGTGGGAAATTTCATTATTATTTCTATTAAAGTGATGCCAGAAAAACCCATACCAAGTTCAGGATGCTAATGTACACAGTGCTGGACTCACACACAATAACAGACAGTCTCTGCCCCAAACAGCCTACAAGCTAAGTAAACACAGAATGGGAGAAAGCATTAACATCATCCCCAGGTTAAAGCTGAGTCACAGATTAGCTGACTTGCCCACAGTCACATGAGAAGTTTATATACGGAACCCAGATCTCTTGAGTTCCAGCCCAAAACCTTAACCACAAGAGAGAGCATCCTTGTTTGGTCTTATGTAGACTATCAGGGGCCACCCCTAAAAAATAGTTCTTTAGATCAATAACACTATCATTGGGATACCTTAGTCACAAAAACTGGACCAGTCCTCAGAGCTGTATTTACACTACTACACAACAGCCCTAGATTTGATTCCCTGATTTTGTCTCTTGCTTTTTGAACCAAGAAAAGCATAAAAATGGTGCTGAAATGCCTTATATCATGAGCAGCTGCCGTAAAAGTCCAACTTAAGCAGAGCATTCCAGATGAAGAAGACAGACTTTTCTTACAGAAACCATCAACAGACTCATTTTAATATAGGCACTGTGTTACAAGGCACAGCAAAATAATAACGTTGAGGTAGAAATGTATACTGCGTTCTCCACCATGGTGTCTAAGCACTTAACTCCCTCAGTGGGGTGTTCTTTATCTAAATTCTTGCAACTTTCACCCACCCACACAGTGTTAGAGAGAATTTTAGTTCCGTTGGAATTCAATGGAAGTTTTGCCACTGACTTTAGTGGGACCAAGCCTGAACCTTTATTAAATAATGGGAGCTACTTACTAAATACTAAATCCTTCCACTATGAATCAGATTCTTCTTAAAGACTGACTTTGTTGAGACGTGGCAAAGACTTCGCTCTGTTGATACAGATTAGCTATAGTTTTTCTCCGCCCATGTTTCACACTCAAGAATACTGATAATCTCTGAATAAAATAAAGTTAATAATAATGTCCCTGATGCTTTGACCTCTTATCTACTATTATCTCAGACTGGGCAAAGGTAGTACTCTTTTTGTCTAGGACATACATACTCAAAAGCTCCAAAAAGGTGCTCCATATATCTTTACTCTCATTCCTCTTTTTCTGAACGCTTTCCTTGTGAAATATAATTTGTTTCTCCTCCCAGTGTATGTGACCTCAACTCATGATATCTATCTACACTTTCTGTTTAGTCAACTAACAAAATCAAGTAAAGTATTTTGCTAGCTTACCAGTTCAAAAACTTCACAAAAATTAACCTGTATTCCCAACCTATTAAGATTTCATGGATTGGACTCAAACTATTACAGTCAGCTGGCAGTCTAGAAAATGCCAGCAAAATAAAAGTTCATAAAACATAAGTTCTGTTCACCCCACTTAGACACATGACAATATCTCAATGTTAAACTGTTCACAGATTTCTGAAATGGACATTTCCAGCAAAATGTTGCTCTTGCTCATGCCTTCATTATTGCCAGTGCCCAAAGTTCAAGAAACATAAACCATGTCCCCCAAATTCACCTGTCTTTAAAAGCATGAGATTTTAAATATATATATATTGGGTTATTTTTGTCTTTTTTAAAGCCTTTAAATGCACTTGGGCCATGTTTTCAAGCTATTCTCTACATAAACAGGGGTGTGGAAACTTTTTTGGATCCAGGGCCACTGACCCACAGAAAAATCAGCCGGGGGGCCACACAAAAGCGAGGAGCCCCCGACTGAGAAGCAGAAAGACACTCCCCCACATTCCAGAACATAGGAGGGCTGGGCTGGTAGATTTTGTAGTTCTCCCGAGGCACCAGGGCCAAAAATGAGGAGTGTGTGGGAGGGGGCTGCTGGGAAGTGGGCTTGAGATGGGAGGGAGGATGCAAGAGTGGAGTGGGGAGGCAGGGTCTGGGCAGTGGGGAAGGGGCATTTACCCAGCACAACTCTCCAGGGTTGCACATGGCTTCATGTCCCCTGATGCTCCCAGGCACTGCCGCCCTGCTGCTCCGATTGGCCATGATTATAGCCAATCGGAACAGCGGTGGGGGTGGCCCTCCAAGCAGTGCTTTTCTGTTCCAGCTAGTGGGAGGGGGAGTGCAAGCAGGAGCACATGGAGCCACTCCCCGGCCCCCTACTAGGCAGAGTCCATGGGTCAGATCCAGCTCTGGCTTGCCTCATGCTGGCCCATGAGGCTTGAGGCTTCCCTCCTGCAGAGGGGAGCTGGTATTGGTACCCTGCCCTGCAGATCTGGCCCCCGGGTCTTAGGTTCCTCACCCATGCTCTACAATCTTAAGAAGGGCTAGACATTTACCTGTGATTTTCAAATGAAAGCTAATTCCCATAGCATCAAAGGATTCCTAGAGATGGGGCTTTATGAAAAACACCAAATATTGCATATCTTGTGATTAAAAAAAAAAATCACAGGAGTTTTCAAATTGAGTCTTATTTTCTATAGCTAAAGCAACTATAAATGAATAATTCCAGACATTTTTCTAGAGCATATCCAATACCTAATTCCTCAAGTAATCAGCGCGCAGATCCAAATTACTGAATTATTATATCTTAGATGAAATCTTATGATCAAGTTATAATTCTGGTCATTCTCTGAGAATAATAGACTACTTAGCTTCAACCAATCATATTGAGGACCTGAGCTCAGTCTGTTCTAACCCAAGCCAGAAGAACATCTTGAACCAAAGCCTAGAAGGAAGAATTTGTTGTCTTCTTAATGGGCTAGTCCTAACTGCTCTTCCAGGCACTCTAATGTTCTCAGGGCACACCTACATTACACATTTACATCAACACAGTTGCAGCTATGCTCTAAGCCAGTGGTTTTACACTCAAGATCACTTTTTAAATGTCAGGGTAAGCCAAGATCTACCCCATCCCTTCCCCAAGACCCCACCCCTTCCTTGAGGGCCCGCCCTCTCCATTCCCCTCCTCTCCATCATTTGCTGTCCCCAGCCCTTACTCACTCTCACTGGGTTGAGACAGGAGGTGTACGTTCTGGGGTGGGAATGAGGGATTTGGGTGTGGGAAGGGATGAGAGGTGCAAGCTCTGGGAGGGAATGTGGATGCAGGAGAAGGGGATGATGGCTCAGGAAGGGGTCTCCAGGCTGGAGAGTGTTGGGACTGGGTGGAGGGTTGGGGTGCTGAGCAAGACTTGTGGATATTGTGGTGCAGGTGTTTGGGCTGCGGCATATGAGGGGCTCAGGACAGGAGGGTTGGGAGTATGATGGGCTCAAGGACACAGGTTTGCGGTGCGTAGATGGTGCAGGAGTGTTGTGATACAAGACTGGGGACGTGGGGGATGCAGGTGTTTGGGAATGTGGGGGGCTCAGGGCAGGGGGTTAAGGTGTATGATGGGCTCAGGGTTGGGGTGTGTGGGCAGTGCTGGGGTGTTATGATACTGCAGCCAGATGGAGGCTTGACACCAATTGGGGGCTTGTTGGCCAGGCTTCATTTTTAAATAAAATATTATATCCAACACAAAACATTTCAACATTGTCTTTATTTATGGGAGGGGCAGGGAACATTATTTGGATCAGAGGTCACTGACCCACAGAAAAATCAGACGGGGACCACACAACTGAGATGCAAAAAACCAACCCCTCCAAAAAAACCCAACCGTCACTGATGTGGCCCCAACTGAGACATAAGAACATAAGAATGGCTGTACTGGGTCAGACCAAAGGTCCATCTAGCCCAGTATCCTGTCTGCCGACAGTGGCCAGCACCAGGTGCCCCAGAGAGGGTGGACTGAAGACAATGATCAAGTGATTTGTCTCCTGCCATCCCTCTCCAGCCTCTGACAAACGGAGGCCAAGGACACCATTTTATCCCCTGGCTAATAGCCTTTTATGGACCTAACCTCCATGAAATTATCTAGCTTCTCTTTAAACTCTATTATAGTCCTAGCCTTCACAGCCGCCTCTGGCAAGGAGTTCCACAGGCTGACTACACGCTGTGTGAAGAAGAACTTTCTTTTATTAGTTTTAAACCTGCTACCCATTAATTTCATTTGGTGTCCTCTAGTTCTTCTATTTAGGAACTAATAAATAACTTTTCTTTATCGGCCCTCTCCACACCACTCATGATTTTATACACCTCTATCATATCCCCCTCAGTCTCCTCTTTTCTAAACTGAAAAGTCCCAGTCGCTTTAACCTCTCCTCATATGGGACCCGTTCCAAACCCCTAATCATTTTAGTTGCCCTTTTCTGAACCCTTTCCAAGGCCAAAATATCTTTTTGAGGTGAGAGACCACATCTGTACACAGTATTCAAGATGTGGGTGTACCATAGTTTTATACAGGGGCAGTAAGATATTCTGGGTCTTATTTTCTATCCCTTTAATAATTCCTAGCATCCTATTTGCCTTTTTGACACGCTGCACACATGTGTGGAAGTTTTCAGAGAACTGTCCACGATAACTCCAAGATCTCTTTCCTGATTTGTCGTAGCCAAATTAGCCACCATCATACTGTGCGTATAGTTGGGGTTATTTTTCCCGATGTGCATTACTTTACACTTATCCACATTAAATTTCATTTGCCATTTTGTTGCCCAATCACTCAGTTTGGTGAGATCTTCTTGGAGTCCCTCACAGTCTGCTTCTGTCTTGACTATCCTAAACAGTTTGGTATCATCTGCAAACTTTACCACCTCACTGCTTACCCCTTTCTCCAGATCATTTATGAATAAGTTGAACAGGATTGGTCCTAGGACTGACCCTTGAGGGGACACCACTAGTTACCCCTCTCCATTCTGAAAATTTACCATTTATTCCTACCCTTTGTTTCCTGTCTTTTAACCAGTTCTCAATCCATGAAAGGACCTTTCCTCTTATCCCATGGCCATGTAATTTACACAAGAGCCTTTGGTGAGGGGACCTTGTGAAAGGCTTTCTGAAAACCTAAGTATACTATATCTACTGGATCCCCCTTGTCCGCATGTTTGTTAACCCCTTCAAAGAACTCTAATAGATTAGTAAAACAGGATTTCCCTTTACAGAAACCATGTTGACTTTTGTCCAACAAATTATGTTCTTCTACATGCTTCACAATTTTATTCTTTACTATTGTTTCGACTAATTTGCCCGGTACTGAAGTTAGACTTAGCGGTCTGTAATTGCCCGGATCGCCTCTAGAGCCCTTTTTAAATATTGGTTGTCACGTTGGCTACCTTCCAGTCATTAGGTACGGAAGCCGATTTAAGGGATAGGTTACAAACCACAGAGAATAGTTCAGCAATTTCCCATTTGAGTTCTTTTAGAACCCTTGGATGAATGCCATCCGGTCCCGGAGCTTTGTTAACATTAAGTTTTTCTATTTGTTCCAAAACCTCCTCTAATGACACTTCAATCCGGGACAGTTCCTCAGATTTATCACCCACAAAGGACGGTGCAGATTTGGGAATCTCCCCAACGTCCTCAGCCGTGAAGACTGAAGCAAAGAAATCATTTAGTTTCTCCGCAATGGCTTTATCGTCCTTGATTGCGCCTTTTATAGTTCGATCGTCTAGGGGACCCACAGGTTTTTTAGCAGGCTTCCTGCTTCTAATGTACTTAAAAAACATTTTGTTATTTCTTTGAGAGTTTTTGGCCTCACTCCCCAGGCACTCCAGCTCCATGGTAGGGGGAGGGTAGGTGAGGTTCAAGACCTCAGCCCAGATTAACTTTTCTGGGGTTCCAGGGTTAGTGGATTTTGTGGGGCCCCTTAGGCTCTGGAGTGGTCCAAAAATGAGGGATCCAGTGTGCGGGACAGAGGTGCCAGTGAGTGGGATAGGGATGGGGGTACAGAATCTGGGTAGGAAGTAGGAAACAGGAGCAAGCTGGGGGTAGGTATCTGGCCAGGAGCAAGGGGGCAGGAACAGGGTACTGGTGAGTGTCTGACCGGGGGGAAGGGGCAGGAGCAGGGTGCTGGTGGGTGTCTCACCAGGGGAGAGGAGGCAGGGACAGGTTGCTGAAGTGTGTCTGGCCAGGGGCTGGAGGCAGAAGCAGGGTGCTGGAAGGTGTCTGGCCAGGGGGGAGGGGACAAGAGCAGGTTGCTGGAGGGTGTCTGCCCAGGGAGGAGGTGGTAGGAGCAGGGTGCTGGTGGGTGTCTGGCCCAGGAGAGGAGGCAGAAGCAGAGTGCTGGGTATCTGGCCAGAGGGGAGGGGGCAGGAGCATAGTGCTGCTGGGTGTCTAGCTAGGGGGAGGAGGCAGGAGCGGGGTGCTGGTGGGTATCGGGGCAGGGGCAGCTCGGACGGTACCTGGGGGTCTCCAGGGACAAGGATCTCTTGGGAAGGTTCTGCAGGCAGTGCTGGAAGAAGCGCACTTGCAACTCCTTTGAGAAATCCAGCCGCTCCTCGTACGATCCTCTGCTGCCCTCTTAAACGCCGCTGCCCTCTTAAACGCCCCTCCCCCCCAACCCTGCCTCCCTGATGCACAGGAAGGCAAGACAAGGAAGCGTGCACATTGCTGTGAGGAGGGGAGGAGCAGGAAGCCGGATTTGGCTCCAATTTTATGAGGGGCAGGAGGCTGTAGCACCAGCACGGGCTTCTTGTTGCGAGTGGCGGGATTAAGGGGAGGCTGGGAACACTGTGTTGAGATTGACTGGCAATGCCTTCGTGGTCGACCAGTTGATCACAATCGACTGGTTGGTGACCACTGCTCTAAGCCAGTGAGAGAGAGAGCGCTCTCTTGGCTTAATAAGTCCACCTCCATGAGAGGTGGTAGCTATGTTAGAAGGAGAAGCTCTCCCACCAACACAGTGCTGTGTATATGGGGGCGGAGGGAGGGTCAGAGGTCAGTATAACTATGTCACACAGGGTTGTGGATTTTTCACACCTGAAGTAGTTGCCAGTTCTGGTTGGATGTATTTTTGGAAGTTTCATCACATGATACCTCTCTATATATTAAAGAAAACTTTTCCTGCCAGACAACAGGGTGATGTCATCACGTCACTCTGCATCCCACAGCCCCTCCCTCTCAGCTGCCCCGCCTCCCCCCACTCTCCCTCCTCCCTGCTGCTAACCCACAAGGGATCGGCAACTATGGCTCCCGAGCAGCAGCAGTACTGAAGGCAAGCTGCTGCTGCTGCTGGTGGGCTTTCAGGAGGAGGAGGAAAATTGCAGGGTAGTGGGGGGAGCAGTGGAGAGGCCCGCTGCGAGGGGGGGGACAAGACTGGGGGATACGCCATCCCCTGAGCCAGGGCTGGCTGTACCTCTGGCAACTGCCACGTGGCTGGCAGCTGCTGGAATTCTAAACTGTGCTGCTCTGATGACATGGGAGGGGGCTGCTGCGAGGTCCGTGGTGGGGGCAGGAGGGGCTGCGGGAGAGGCCTGCTGTGGGGGAGGGGACAGAACGGGGGCACACTCCTTCCACTGTGAGCTTCGCCATCTCCCCCTGCCACCAGACCACCTCACTTTAATTGCGGTCATCTGGCCTGGGCTTCACACACACCCCCCGGCGGCCCCCCTCGTCTCCCCTCCCTCCTGGTGGCTGGGGGAGAGGGCAAGAGGCCCAGGCCTCGCTCCCCTCTCCTTCCCAGAGCATGGAGCTGGAGCGGTGGGGGAGGGTGGTCTGTGAGCAGTGAGACCTTCGCCCTCGTGGCCAGAGGGAGAGAGCCAGGCAAGCCACCACCTTGGCTTGGCCCAACCCCCTAGCGGGCGGCAGAGGGGTGGGGGTGGAGAGCCAGTGCTGGCCTGGCTTTGTGGGGGCCCGATACCAGAGAGCTGGGGCAGGCCAGGATTGCCACACCTCAGCCTGGCCCTCCCTGGCAGCCTGGGCTGCCTACCCCCAGAGAGAGGGGTTGGCAAGCGTAACAAGCAGGGAGTATCGCCCTGATGAACATTTAATTAAAGATTAATCTTTAGTTTCTGGAAACTCGTAAACCTTTCCTAAGAAACACAGTCATATAAGTATAGTCCAAGCCTTAGGCACAAAGTACCCAGGCATTCAGTTCCTTCCAGGCTTAAAACAGAGAGAGACATCCTATCCTAGTACAATCAACCCTCTGAAGCTTGATTCCTCCTTTTTAGCACCTTTTCTCCACCTGTCTATTTCTTACAGCTGTAGTGTCCCCTCTCCAGACAGATCTAAAAGACACTGCAGAGGAGAACTGACTGCAGTACCTGTCTACAAGCCAGATATTTAAATCATATCTGTTCTGCCCAAGAGTGGGGGACTGGCACAACCTATCAACATGCATCAAACATCCATACATCAGGTACTTCTTCAATATCTGAAGGGGACAGTTAGTTGATACTGTTATTGTTATTAAACCTTGAAAGATTTTAATCTTCTGTCACAAATCCAAAATGTTTAAAATATCTAGTGAACTGGCAATATTTATAATAGATACATTAGATTCCTGTCCTGTGAAAACTCCACAGGAAGGTGTACTCCCATTGAGTTCTTCAAGGGAGGGTTATTCCGGGCTCAGGGATCCATGTGACCCTCTTTACAGGACTGAGGTTTTAGCTTTTTTCTCTCTCATTTTGATTGTTCCATTCACATCACTCTTCAACTTCAAATGTGTGATGCACATGATGCTGATTCACAGATTTTTAAGACCAGAAGAGAGCACTATGATCATCTAGTCTGATATCCTACTTAATGCAAACCACTGGCTTTCACCCAGTAATTCCTGCATCAAGTCCAAAAGCTTCTGGCTGAGCTAGAACATATTTTTTAACAGGGGTCAGCAACCTTTTCAAACCAAAGAGCCAGACTACATCAAAATTCAGAACAAGTGGTTAACAAAGAGCCAGTAAAAGAATGCCCATTTTCATGACTGAAAATATACAACTTAATATTATTAATAACTGACATGATGATTAATAATAGCATAAATGAAACATTGTACTCACAGACTTTATTTAATGGGACTTCTGCTGCTGCATCTTTTCACATGTTTCTTTGAAGTTTACATCATAAATGGTCAAATCCAACTTCATGCATGCATTCAGGCTGTCTTCTGTCAATCTTATGATGGGGGCTGGTGATGAGGGGGTGCAGAAGTCTGGGTTGGAGTGTATGAGGGGCTCAGAGCAGGAGATTGGGTATATGATGGACTCAGGCACAAGGCTGGGGTGTGTGGAGGTGCAGGCGTGTTATGGCAGGGGATCTGGGGATGCAGGAGTCTGGGGATGTGGGGGTATGAGGGGCTCAGGGTGGGGGGTTCAGGTGTATAATGAGCTCAGGGTTGGTGTGTGTGTGTGTGTGTGTGTGTGCACGCACATGAGTGTTATGATGCTGTGGCTAGATGGGAGCTGGGACCAAATTGGGGGCTTGTTGGCCAGGCTTCATTTTTAAATAAAGTAAAATATTATGTCCAACACAAAAGGTTCAACATTGTCTTGATATATGAGAGGAGTGGGAAACCTTTTTTAGGTCAGGGGCCCACTGACCCACAGAAAAATCAGTCAGGGACACACAAGTGAGAAGGGGGGGGGGGGGGGGAACCAACCTTCACTGATGTGGCACCCAACTGAAATCACTTCAGTCTCCTGGTGCTCTAGACCCATAGGGGGGGAAGGGAGCAGGGAAGACTGAAGGTTCAAGGCCCCAGGCCAGATTTACTCTTCTGGGGTTCCAGGGTTAGTGGATTTTGTGGGGCCCCCATGGCTCTGGAGTGGGGTCAAAAATGAGTGCAAGACAGGGTTGTCAGTGAATGGGACAGAGATGGGAGTGCAAGATCTGGGTGGGAGGAGGTGGGATGGAGGAGGAGGTGAGGATGTCAGGTCTGGCCAGGGGCAGGCTGCCTGGCCACAAGACAGGGGACAGGAGCGGGCTTGGAGCAGGCTGCCTGGCAACAGGGCAGAGGGGGGTGGGGATTCTGGCCAGGGGACAGGGCAGGGGGTGTCTGGCCAGGAAGCTGGGGATAGGAAGGTTTCTGGCAATGGGGGCTTGGGACAGGAGGCAGAGGGCAGGGGTTGTCTGGCCAGGGAGCTTGGGGTAAGGGGATTTTGCCGAGGGCCTTGGAGCAGGGAGGATTTTGGCCAGGGGGTGTCTGGCCAGGGGGCTGGAGGTAGGGAGGATTTTGGCAAGGGGGCAGAGGGGATTTTGGGCAGAGGACAGGGGGTGTCTGGCCAGGTAGCCGGGGGGGGGGGATTTTGTCCAGGGGGGATGGGGTGTCTGGCCAGGGGACTGGGGGTTGGGAGGATTTTGGCCAGGGAGCAGGAGAGAGGTTAAATTTAATTAACTAGCTAACGGAACAGTCTATAAGGGAGTCTTGCCTTTGAAGTGTAGCAACAGCCCCAGGGCTATTGCTACACTTCAAAGGTGAAAGCGATGCGGGGAGCACTGGGCCAGTGGGGGACTGACTGAGTCCCCCGTTGGCCCCTTGCTCCCTGTGGCGTTCCAAAGCGGCAGCACCTCGCGGAGCTGAGGGCCAGCTGGGGACGCCCCTGCTGACCCCCGGCTCCACGCAACGTTGCCACTCTGAAGCCTCTTCTTCCCCCCTTGCTGCCTCTTTCTGGGGCAGGGGGTGTCTTGCCAGGGAGGTGGGGGGGGGCACTTACTTGTTTTCGCGCCACGTGGCAGGCACCGTGTAACACGCCTCCCGCTGCTCCAATTCCCCGGAAGACCCCAGGCAGGACTTGCAGGGGAAGTCTCCAGGGGAAGTGTTTCCCGGAGCACAAAAAATGGCAGCACGCATGGTGGAGCCATTTTAGCTGCTTGTTTCCAGCATGCGGAGGGACGGGAAAGAGCCGCGCACCCAAGTTTGGGGTATTTTTGGCTCGGTTTGTGCCCTGCACGCTAGATTCAGCGGGGAGCCTGGGGGCTTCCTGTTACACCGGCGCTGCCGCTCCAGTCTCGCGGGGGTCCATAAGGCTGCAGCGCCAGCGTTTGCTCCGGCTCGCTGTTTGGGGCGGGGGAGGGGCGGAGCTGGGGCTCGGGAAGAGCCGCAGGTTGCCGACCACTTTTAGAGCACACTCCCCGTCCTGATCTGACGACTTCAGTAACGGAAAACCCACCACATCCCTTGGCAATTTGTTTCAATGGTTAATCACCCTGGCTGTGAAGCATATGTACCTTATTTCTAGTCTGAATCTATCTAGTTTCAGCTTCCACACACTGGATTTCATTATGCCTTTGACTGCTATATTGGCGAGCCCCTGGCTACTAAAAACCTTCTCCCTATTTGGGTCCTTATGGACCATGACTCCTCACTGACATACTACCAATTTGTCAACCTTTTTTAAAAAAGTGTGTGAAGGGGAACCAGAACTGGACGCAGTGTTATACTAATAGTCTTATTAATGTCATGTACGGTGATCATATCACCTTCCTACTCCTAAATAACATTCCTCTGCTTATACATCCAAATAAAAGGAAATGTTTTGTTTAATAATAGGAAAATTCTATTATTCCCATATAAAGGGACAC
Source organism: Rafetus swinhoei (assembly GCA_019425775.1). Lineage (NCBI taxonomy): Eukaryota > Metazoa > Chordata > Testudines > Trionychidae > Rafetus > Rafetus swinhoei. The sequence goes on from CM033449.1 coordinate 49,832,276, forward strand.
TCAAGACCAATACATTATTTTTGCTCAGAGCTAAGTTTTTAACAAATGGAGGTTATAGGGTTGCCAGATGGTTTAACCAAAAATACCAAACATCCCTCCCCCCCAAAAAAAAACACTGGGGAAAAAAATTCTGTTGAGGAAAAAAAGGGGAGACCAAAGTTGTTGAGCAACAACAACAACAAAAAAAGTGATCCTGAGAGTTGTTAAGCAAAAAATTTTTTAAAAAATAGTGTGGCCCCTTTAAGAAACACTTTTGAAGCTTTTTGGCCCTAACAGGCTGCCAGTGGCCATCCACCATCTTGTCTTCCTGTTCCGGGCTGGACAGCTCCCCGATGGAACCTGGTAAGCACTCGAGATTTTCGCCTCCTGGTGCTTTTTAGGTGTCCAGTATTTTCTGATTTTTTTTACTGGACAGGAGGCAAAAATACTGGACTTTCCGGGTCAATACCAGACACCTGGCAACCCTAGGAGGTTACTTACCCGTAAGTGGAGGTTCTTCAAGATGAGTGGGCCTATCTGTATTTCCACGTGTGGGTATGCATGTATACCACAAGCCTGACTCTGGAATATTTTTTACGTACTGTGTCCATTGGCTGCACATGTGCTGCAGCTGTCCTCATGCTCCATTTGATGTTATCTGAGTCTTAATCCAATTTTAAGGTTATTGGGTAGGGACTATACCTTTGTACTATGTCTGTACAGGGTCTCGCACAATCTGGTCCTGGACCATGGGGGCTCCTAGCTAGTATCAAAATACAAATACATAATAATAACATATATTTTAAATAGCCTAATGAATGAGGCTTTATAAAATATAGACTGGATTTACACACAAATGTTATATTTACTTATTTTTCTGTAGAGGGTACACCATTAGTAATCATCTCCTTTAATCCAGAAAAAGCCTCTGGTTGAAGATGATGGAATGATTTATATATAGGCCTTCTCCCATTTCATGAGTTAAATTATTCGATGAAGTAGATACAGCTGTAGCTACTACTAAATTTACTTCTCTGTCTTTTAAAGTTTAGCTGTGCCACTGGACAACTATCCGTTGCTTCATTTTTCTTATTTGGCACTTTTCTGGCAGTGTAACACACACTGATTTTAAAGGTATGAAAGTAAGCCAGTATGAGAACAAAGAACTTTTCAAGGACCATGACCTGTTCATATTTATCACTGCATTTTTTTGTACTGTCAGTCCATAATGTATTGCAGTGAACACATTAATTTGGGCCACTATCAGGCTATATAGCTATATTAATGAGATTTGTTCAGAGTTTATATCTATGTCCTGATATATGTTAAAGCATTATTTATCTCAGTGGAATTTGAAATTGTTTCCCAAAGGATTATAGCATCCATAATTGTGTCTGTCCTGTAAACTGTCATTAATATCAATTCACCTGGACTAAAATCTAAGGTCAGGTCATTTACTTGTATTTAGATATATGGATTCTCCCCTTCTCCCTGTGGAGTGCAATTAAAACCTTAGAAAGAAATATTGTTCCTTGGATCCTTTCACATATTTTCCATTTTTTTTCTTCCTTGACTGCCTTATGAATTTGCATAATTTTTTCAGAGAAATGGCAACCTTCCACCCTTCCCCCAAAGAATATATAACACTTCTGGCTCTCAAAAATTTTCCTTCTTTTTAGTCAAAGGGAAGTTTTATTTTTCCAGTCTTCTCTATTATCCTATGCCATTTCCTTTCTCTGGGTCCAACTTTAATTCCTTGTACATCCAAATGTCTCCTTAATTTTAACAGAAGGTGAAGTATGGTGAAGGATTAAAGGAATAAAACCTTCCATTTTTCTGCATATTTTGGACTGACACTTCCCTTAAAATGGAAAAAGGTTGACCCAGTCAAGTTCCTCTTTCACAAGAACTCCTTCCCTTTTTCTCTGGGTTACTGGGGAGCAGGCAACACTCATCAGTGTGCCTGGGTACCTGATGTTGTTGATATTGAAGGAGATCCTGAGTATCCCTGTGGTGATATTATATAGGTGGGAATCCTCTATCCACCTCTCTGCTGCAGTCCCTCACTTCTAAAGGAATTCACAATTGGCCGTGCCTCCACCTGCCTGGCCCCTGCACGCGCTCAATGGCATGTTTTGGGAACCTCCAAGAAAAACTCCATTCTAATGATCTGTGGCCTGAATCTAACTAAATAATAACAATAATATATATATATATAAAATCTAACGTGCTTAAATTAGACTTAAAACACCTTTATTTATCAACTTAAAGAATCTGCGTTTAACTGACTACAATTAAATATCACTCCTAATATAAATCCACAGTGTGCAGTTGAATGAAATCAATTAACAAATAATGTATGAAACGTATCTAACTGGCATTTGCACTGCCCCCATTTACCTACTCCAGAGTGTACACTCCTCCGGATTTCAGAGTCCTAGATGCTTGCAGGCATGCATTTGGAGATCTGCAGCTGGAGTGGAGACAAGCTCGCCCACCCAGTTCAGACAACAAGCTGCACAGCCCCTCTGAAACTGGAGCTGTCCCTGACCCGCAGACACCAGCATCTCTAGATCCTGATTCAAAGGGCAGATCACTCTGCCTATCCTCAGACTCAAATTCAGTCTCTCTGCTGTGCTCCTTCCCTTGCAAGCACTTTCCCAAACAACACTCATGGTTACTCACAGTTCCTTCCCTGCTGGGGAAATTACCAACAGCCTCTGAAGCGCCCTGCTCCATTAGTGCCCCAGCAGGTAGGGATGCGAATGGTTAAAAGGTGATGCTTGCCTGTTACAGTTAACCAGCAGGGGCTGGAGCATCCTTCCTACCTGCCTCAGACAGGGGGCTGCTCTAGCACCACAGGGCCCGCTGGCCAGAGCAGCTCCTGTCTGCAGCAGGCCTGGCCCAGTGCACTGCAGGCAGAGGTGCTCCAGCCCAGCCTGAGAGCCCCCACCTACGGTGGTGGGGGGCTCCAGCCCAGCCACAGCAGGCAGGGTAGCTGCTCCAGCCTTCCACTGTTTAATTGGTTAACTGGTTAAACATAACATTTAACTAGTTAACAAATTAAATGGGATTTTACATCCCCCTACCAGCAGGCTCTAGCTTCCAGCAACAGCTCCCACCACCTGCCTTCTCTGCACTCAGCACTCCTGGAAGGGAGCAGTTTCCCCTCTTTTTCACAAAGCATCATGGGAGTTATAGTCTCTAAGGCTACATTGCAGCACTCAGGATCTTCCCCGTAAAGGCCAGAGGCTCCTATAGTGATTGGGGGCCTGCACATGTAACGCTCATTATAAAGAGAATTATGCCAAATATTTGTACAGTAAAACTCCAATTGTCCGGCATCCAGTGGTCCGGCACTCCCCATAGTCCGGCACCAACTGGAACCTGGAAGTGCTCCAGCCAGCCGGACAATTGGAGCTGCTCTGCGCGGCTTCCCCAAGTCCGCTGCTGCTGCTACTGAAACTGACCAGCTGCGGACTTGGGGAAGCGGTGCAGAGCAGAGCAGCTGGGGTGCTGCTGGGTTGGTCCCGCAGTGCCGCCCCTCACCCCCCCTGCTCGGCGCCCGGCAGCACCCCAGCTGCTGCCGCTGCTGAAACTGACGAGTGGCGGACTTGGGGAAGCTGCAGAGCAGAGCAGCTGGGGTGCTGCCGGGCACCGAGCAGGTGAGGCGACGCCGCGAATTAACTGGGCAGCACCTCAGCTGCTCTGCTCGCTTCTCCCAAGTCCGCTGCTGGTCAGTTTCAGCAGCAGCGGACTTGGGGAAGCCTGGGGCATGGCAGCTGGGGTGCTGCCGGGTTGGTCCCGCAGCGCCGCCCCTCTCCAGCACCCGGTTTGCCCCATGACGTGCCGTTCCCTGCCCTACCCGTCACAGCCCCCCTGCCGGAGTACCTCCTGATACACCGGCATATCCGATAATCCGGCACCCCCTGGGTCCCAAAAGTGCCGGATTATCGGAAGTCTGCTGTACTTGTATTGGAAAGAGACTGACGGTTAAAAGTGAGTCTGTTTCTTCTGAAGCAGGCAGTGATGAGGAGAGTGATCAGAGTGACAATGTAACGCTGTTTTTGGCTCTTCTGGACTGAGAGGCATTGCTCATTACCTCATTTATTTAATGAAGAATTTTCATCGTCCATTTGATAACTCAGCTCTAAATTATGGATTAGATCAAAAGCTATCAAAGGAGATAGTTTTAAAGCTGATTAAAGATGATTTAAACAGTTCCATTATCAAACAGTTGAGATTTTTTTTAAATGGCAACATCAATTCCTGCCTCCCACAAGCCATTTCTTAATTTCTGAAAAATATTCTTGAGGTAGCCTTTGGGCTTATATTACCAGTAACTGTTAATACAGTGCTAAAGGCACCACATTTCTCAACAATTGTCACCTCGCAACCAAAGTGTAGGAGTATTCTATATCCCACCCTGAAGCCAGATAGATTTACCTCATGGAGCAGAGATGCAGAGGCTTTTTTACCCTGTCCTAATTACCAGAATACCTCTTTCATTCAGTTTTGAAAGTTATGGAAACACAATCATTAAAATCCTACAGTCTCAATCCTCCTTCCAATTAATTCAATGGGAATTTGGCTGTGGGTTTGGAAGGAGGATTATGCAGTTCTAAGCATTTGAAGCTAAATTATAAACATGTCAGAACATTGGCACTTGAATCACAGTGTTCTCATTTGTTGATTAATAGTCCTTGTCTTACAGAAAAACACTGAGCAGGCATGAGCATTTATTATTATTTGTACTGTTTATTAACTGAATAGCACCAACAGAATACTAGGTGCTTTATAGCAAGATAGGACAGCAAGTTCCCTGTCCTAAAGATGTACAGTTGAAATAGACAATGTTTAAACGAAGGGACAGTGTGGCTATACAGGAGTTAGCACACACTATTAGTTGTATAAGTTGTGTCTGGCATCTTCCCCTTCTCTCACAAGCTTTTTAATTTAATTGCATCTAAAGTTTATGAATTTCAAGACATTTCTCTGTATGGGGAAATAAGGACACACCAGAGTCATACTGATCTGTTGGAAGAGATGTGGTTTGTGAGTAAGTATATGCTAAAGACATGTTTCATTGGGTGAGAGATGAGGTTCCAGGAATAAAGATGATACTGAAGTGAGCCTGGGAGAGGAGAGAAAGGAAGAATATGAAGGGATAGCTTATCTTGCCACCTGAACATGATGGAAGAGATGAAGGAAAGAGGAGGTGTTTGGAGAAAGCCAGACTGTGCAAGCACTGAAAGAAACAAGGAGCTTGAGTCTGAGGAAGAAGATAAGAGGAAGTCAGAGAAGGGATTTGAAGAAGAACCTGGGATGGTTGCAGCAACAAGCTAGATAGATTATTCCTGTAGCAGCAGCTTTTTGGATGATTTGAGGTGGGGAGGAGTGGGAATAAAAAAAAAAAAAAAGTTGCAGTAGTGGAGACAATCAGGCAGATTTTTAAAACTATTTTAAACCCATTTTTAAAAAGGTGTTGCAGGAAGCAAGAATGCATATATTTTAAAGCTGTTTTATGGAAATGTTGACCTAACAAAAATGTTGGGATGAGTGCACTAATGTCCTGCTTTCCCCCTCCAGGGGTTGTATGTGCATTTAGGTCTCTGGATCAGGATATAGGTGGTGGGTAAGAGAAACAGACAGATTTTGGACATTTATATAGAAAGAACCAGAAGGATTAAACTACAGAGCCAAAATAAGGGGAGAAGAAAGAGAAGTAAAAAATTGCACATAGGTTGGAAGTCTTTGGCTCAGAGAAGAATGGAAGTTTCAGTGGTAATGAAGAAGGGCAAGAGGAGACATTTTGGGGGAGAGAGGAATTCAGTTGTAGCCAATCTTATTAGTGGTGGGCAGTGTGAGATACATTATTTAATGAGAAAAGGCATGGAATCCAACCAAGATCACTTTGCTTCTCTGCTGTATCTCTTTCCCCAACTCTCCGTTTTTGTCTTTTTTCAAATGTACACTCTGGGACAGGGGCCGTGTCTTCCTATGTATTTGAGCAGTGCCTGTTTTATAGGAGCAGTAGGATATTTTAGGAATAACCTATGCTATATAATGGCACAGGTCCAGGTTTTAATACTTCATCCTGTCTCAAGTACAGATTCTCATTCCTGTTTGTTCTGGTCTAGAGTCTGATTTTAATTATGCCAGTGTAAATCTGGATTAAGCGGGTTGTGCCCACGAAAGCTCATGATACCGTCTACATGTTTTGTTAGTCTTTAAGGTGCTGCTAGACCAGGGGTGGGCAAAAGGGCCTCCGCGGGGGCTGGATCCGGCCCGCCAAGCAGTTGATCCAACCCGCAGAGGCCCTGCCACTCCGCCGCCCCCAAGCCAATTAGGGCCTGGGAGTGGGGGGAAGTGCATGAAGTTTCCTCCACCCTGCCAGGAGCACGCAGCACGTCAAAGCACCACGCACTCCTGGCAGGGCAGGAGAAGGCTTCGCGTGCTCCCCAACCCCCAGGTTCTGATTGGTCTGGGGTTGGGGGAGCACGGGAAGTCTCTTCTCACTTCCAGGGGCATGGGTGCTTAGTGGGAAGTGGGGGCAAAGGGCTCCTCCACCCCCATCGTGGTCTGTGGTTGGAGAAGCCCAAAGCATCCTGGCCCCGCTCCTTCCTTTTGAGGCCCCAGCAAAAAATTATTGCCCACCCCTTTGCTAGACTAGTCGTTGTTTTTTAAGTTTTTCTTTGGCTTCAGTATTACTACCCTAGTGTGAATACCTAAGATCAGAATATGCTCTATATTACATGCAAAATTAGCTAATGAAAACACTACCATCTTGAGTCTGTTGCATAAGTTGTACAGTGACAAACTGATAACATTAACACTTTGTGTTCACCATTCATTATTAGTTTGTTGGTTTATATGGGCTATATGGCAGTGGAAAGTAAAGTCACTTCTCACACTGCTATGTGTGAGAAAGGGGTACGAATTAAATAGACTCATAATTAATGAAAGCACAGCCAACTACAATGGCAATTATCAAAGAATAACCAAAATAGTTTTCTTTCAGAAACATCTGTGCTCTGCTACGCTGTATTCCTCCTTCCTGTAAACCAGAAGAGTAGTCTCATACTCACAAAGATAATCAAAGCTAAAATGACAAATAATAATGGGACACATGCTACCTCTACACTGGTTCTACGAGGCTGGAAACTGTAGTTTCTACCTATGGTGTTTTCTCCCAATACTTTTTTGGTGACAGGATTTATTTCCCAAACAATGCATATGTCAGTATATCTACAGAAGGCAGGGCCTCTGCATAGCACACTGGGCTTCCCCATTCCCATGGTGACACAGCTTACTTTCTGAATACAGCAAATCTCTACCTTGGGTGTGGCTTGCAGCTGTCTGGCAACCAGAATCATGTGGATACGTTTCTACAGAGGACAGGGAAGCTTGTCATAGGGAATAGTGATAATATGGTGCATCTCTTTCTCCACCACAGGACTCCAGGTCCTTTAACGCTCAGAGCCCAGCCCCTCAATTTGGTGCACTTCAGAGAATTGCATGTGCCCCAACAAAACAGAGTAACCAGACAAGAGAGGTTTACATACAAAAGAGGGTTTATTAGTTGGTAAAAGGAAATTAGCCAGGGGTGGCGGGCATGCTGGGCAGGGGAAGGCATTGCCTTCTCAAACCGCCAGCCTGGCCCCACCCATAGTCTGCCCCCAGAACACCTACTGGGAGCAGAGAGGCTGGGGCCACATGCCCTCCTCCCTCCCCATGCTCTGGGGCTGGGGAAGCTGGGGTTGCATACCCTCCTCCCACCCCGTGCTCTGGGGCCAGGGGAGGCTAGAGCTGTGCACTGCCCCACCTCCCTGTGATGCTGGGGCAAGGGTGGGCCTGGGCAGAAGGGATGGGGCTGGGGGTACGGTTGGGGGCTTGCCTCCACCAGCCCTACCTTAACCCACCACTCATGCAAAAACCTAATTTAAATGCATGAGACTCTGTTTACCATACAAAAGGTTTAACGAGTGCGATGCCCACTTATGGAATGTTTAAGTGTTCTACCTAAGTTTTTGGATAGAATGAAAAATAGATTTTCTATTTTCTTTCTTATGAAAAATTGCTGATCTATTTCTTACTGAAGCCTTGTCTATAAGGTCAAATTTATTAAGGTCGATTTTTAGTACTTGATTTTGTAAAGTCGAAGGTGCATGTCCCCACTGTGTGGAAGAATTTGACACTGTTCAAAGTAGCGTGTCCCAAGGAGGGTGGCTACTGTCAACTTTGAAAGAGATGCCCTACAGGTAGCTATCCCAGAGTTCCTGTACCCTTTGCATTCTGGGTTATGTTCCCACGGTGTGCTGGGACCAAAACTGTGCAGCAGGTGGTTCTGGGTAGATGTCATCAGTATCTCATAATCTATTCATCTCCTCCCTCCCCTCCCCTGCTGGAAAGCAATGGCAAACAGTTTTTCACACACTTTTCCCCCTTGGTTATCTGCACAGATGCCATAGCAGAGTAAGCATGGAACCCACTGTGAATCCCATTGAGCATCAAAGCATTATGGCAACCATATTAACCATGAAGCTTCAGGGGGTAGCCAGCCGAGTTAGTCTGTACAGGATAAACTTAAAAAAAACAAATGGTCTGGTAGCACTTTATAGACTAACAAAACATGTAGATGGTATCATGACCGGTCATCTGAAGAAGTGGGCTGTGCCCATGAAAGCTCATGATACCATCTACATGTTTTGTTAGTCTATAAAGTGCTACCGGACCATTTGTTGTTTTTTAAGTTTATATTAACCATGGGGCACCTTATGCTGGAACATATCCAGAGCGTATATCCTAGATCTGCTGGAATGAGGAAGAATCTCAGAAGGCCACGAACATTCTCTTTTGCAAAGCGTTTGATTTTCTGGATGCAGTGGAATGCTGGTTCTAGTGCTGAGAGACCAGACAGGTGGGACTGCATAGTAAAGCAGCTATGGGACAATCAGCCGTGGCCGTACAACTTTCAGCTTTCATGGAAGTTTGTGAATTGTTTTTCCCTACCTTGACACACAAGAATACCAGAATGAGACCTGCTCTGACAGTGAAGAAGCAAATGCCAGACTGCTACCAATATGCCTTGGGAGCTGCTGTGATCCATATAGTCAAGGCAACCAATACTCTTCTGCTACAGAGGGTGGTGACTCTGAGAACTGTGGAGGACATAGTGGAAACCTTGTGAGAAGAATCAAAGAGTTCCTCTATGACAGTTGTATGGAGATGTGCAGGGAGGATTCCTGCTCCATTGCTAGACAGGTTAACAAGCTGTTCCAGGGAACCTCTCCTCCTTGCCCTCCCGCGCCGTGTAGGCACAGTGGCTGCCACAGATCACACCCAATAGTCTTAACCCACTTTAGCAAGATCAAAAATGAGAACTCAGCAGAAGTGCCTTCCCCGGGATCAGTGAGATGTCCCGGGAGAAGGGGATTGTCTCCAAAGTTATGAAAAGGTCCTGGCTCTCTGTGACATCGGTTACCCCGCTCGCCTGTTGAACACTCTCCATCTCCTCCTCCTCCTCCTCCTCCACAGAGTCCTCCACGTTGCTGCCTGAGGAGTCTTGGGAGGAATCCATGGACTGGCTAGGGAAGCCGGGTGGGTCCCCCCCAGGCTCACATGCAACTGCTCATAAAAGCAACATGTTTGCAGCAATGATCCAGACCATCTGCCTCCTTTGTCTTCTGGTACGCTTGCCTTGGCTCCTTTATTTTCATGCAGCACTGCTGGGTGTCCCTGTGTCCTTTCTCCTCCATGCCCTTTGCGATCTTGGCATAGATATCAGTGCTTCTTTTTGGTGGTTTATGGTTCTGCATGAACAGATTCCTTTCCCCACACAGCAATGAGTCCATGCTGCTGCTCATCTGCGACCCTGGGAACTCATAGTCAGGTGTGCTGCCTGCTCTGAGGTCTGCTCCCCTTGCTGCCACACAGGAAATGAAATTCAAATTTTCCCAGGGCTATTCCTGTTCACTTGTAGAGCAGTCGAGTTGAAAGTCCTGGCCAGAGCAGTCACCCTGGGGCACTGTGGGACACTTCCCTGAGGTCAAGAACTTCCAACTTTCACAGCGTCCATCTGCACTACTGTGAAGTTGACCACGTAAGGCTGAATTTAACATATTCCTTGGGAAAAGCTGGAGTACTAAAATCAACTTTAATGGTCCTTAAAGTCAATGGAATGGGCTTGGTGGTATGGACTCATTGTTTAGAAATTTGACCCACTGCAGTTAAGTTCGACCTAAATTCCTAGTATAGACCAGGTCTAAGTCTTGATATCAAAATGTCTACAGAGTGACCACGTGCAACTGAAAACTGGGAATGGCTGTTTTCATGGCCCTTGATGGCATTAGTCTTACAACAGTGTTTTGTCATAGTTTGTATTTAAATATGAAGTACACCAGCAGAAGAAGTCATCCCTAGCAGAACAGGCAAAAGTGGCCACAAGCTAAGAGTCTAGTGGTTAGGGTACTTGGGCCTGTATCTCGGTCATAGTAGACAAGAGTGAATGGGGGTTGTATTGCCCAGCAGCGATTCCTCTAATTAATTAATACAGCAAGAGGGGCTGCAAATGGCCTCTCTCTCAGCTACAAGGGCTCCCAGACAGCAGAGGCCCTCCTGCCTTGCAGAGCAGTGATTTGATCCAAGGGCACGCACCCCCCAAGTGAGCACCTTAACCCCCACACCACAGAGGGCTTTGGAAATTCACTGTGCCCTGCTTAATGTATAGTTAAAATGAAACACTTGACAGTAATAGAGCACGCTGCCAATCATTTCTCAACAGGAAGAAAAAGAAGAAGGGGGATCTGAACCAGCACCTCCTTGTCTCTGAGGCAGGTCCCCAAAGCACAGGAGCATAGAGTGCACCATAAGGATTAAGTGGCCCAATTCTTCTTTCATATTTACTGAACGTGGCCAGCTGTCAACAGAAAGGACTGAAGGAGTCCCCACCTCCAACCACTAGCACTGAGGCCATTCCATTGAGAAATAAGAGATCCACATTCAAATCCCTTCTCAGGGAGCATAAAGGGGATTTGAATCAGCACTTATGCTGTTTAAGGGGCAAGCACCCAAACCCCTGGATTACACAGAGTCTCATGGAGTGCATGTGCCTCACGGAGTATTTAATTATTTAACAACAGTGGCCCATCCTCAAAAGGAAACACGTGAGGGAGCCAGCACATTGGAATACTTCCTACCCTAGCTCTTAGGCCAGTCACTTGAGAGGTAAGAGATCAGCAAGGGGATGTAAACCCCAATGTGCCACTTTCTGGGCACACACCAAGCAGTAAGCTACACAGGGCTGTTTATTGTGGCTTTGACCTGATGAATATGTACTGAAAGTGTAGCAACTTCAGCAGAAATGAACAAGGGAAGTCCCAGGTTGGACTAATGCCTAGCCCAGCACTTAGGCCATTCACTGGGGAGGTAAGAGATAAAGGTTCAAATCCCTTCTCAGAAAGCATAAAGCGGATCTACATTCCAAGCTAACATATACTATTAATTTCTACTTTGTAAGTTCCAAGGTTAATTTTTATAATTACATCATGAGGCTCCAGTTTGGAAAGCAAAAGAGGGGATTAGCACCCCAGTCTAGATCCAGGCAGCAGTAGAAAACTGTATGATTTCTTGCCATTCATTAAATCATATAGTTTCTTAGTTAAGCATAGTTTGCTCATTATTGAAGCCCATCATCAGCAGAAAGTTGCTCTAATTTGACCTGGCCAAAGAGCTTTTCATCATGCCTCACCCATGTCATAGCTGTTACACATTCTTTCCATTAGTGGGAATGACCTTGGATCTCCCTTAATGTATCCGTGGTAAATCTGACATTGCTCAATTAGGATGATATTGTTATGATCAGCTCATTTTGTTTTAGGATGGTGAGCTAGATTAAGCACCAAAAATCAGAAAATAATATTAATACTTTAATAGAGGGGTTTTTTTTGTGTGCCACAAGCATGCTTGAAGTCAGACTGAAATGTGTCTGCTCATAGTCCATCCTTGCAAAGTTCCTCTGTCAACCCTTTATTGGTTCAAAATATTTGTTAGCATTTGGGGGGGGGGAGGAGGAGGGGGGAACAGAAGGCAAAGGTGACCCAGTGGATATCTCTTGCTTCTCTTTTCAAACAGCATGGTCTTTCACAAGAGATTAGCAGAGGAAATAACCATTGCAAGGGATTTGTGTTTGTTTTTCCATTAGACCTGCAATAAAACATATTTTATTATTGGTTGACTGCTGACAGCATGCGTCACACCATGAACAATACAAAGGAAGATATGGGCCCTGCCTGAAGTAGCTTCTTAACAGAATGTCTGTCTGTGCCTGTGGTTAAATGTGTGACTGACTGCTGGGTATATGAGGCAGACACAAGACACTGGATACAAAAAAAAGCAAGTGTACTTGTCTTGTGTAAGAGACAGAACCTAATGTAGTGTGAGTGTACTAGATATTGTTCCTGTAGCTGGAGGTGCTAAGGTAGTTTAATTCAGTGTGTGCCAATGAGGGGAGTTGTGCTTGGCTGTAAGTGGAGGTGCTTAGGGGGTGGGGATGAAGGGTCTGAGGAGGGCTAAGACGTGCCAGTGCTTCAGCCCGGTGACTGACAGTCTCCTCAGCCTCTTCACTGCCTATCAGTCCCCACCTTGCGGGGCCTCGCGGCTCCCCCAGTGCTTGGGCAGACGATAGGGACCTGGCAGCTTCTGACTTGATGTGCAGCCCCTGACTGCCAGGCGCACACACACGGAGTGCACAGCCATGGACAGCTCCTGGGCAGAGAACGGGACTCTCTTCCCCTTCGCTTCGCTCTCCCCGGAGCCCGACAGCAGCAGCAGCGGCGGCAGCAGCAGTCTCCCCGCCGTGGGCAGCCCCAGCCCCTCCAGCCGCGTGCCTCAGGCAGGCCGAGGGTCGGAGGGCAGCCCCCCGTTCTGGGACACTCCTCTGAACCAGGGTCTGAGCGTGTTCGTGGGGCTGGCGCTGTGTACCACCATGCTGGGCTTGGGCTGCACCGTGGAGCTGAGCCAGCTCGGGGGGCAGCTGCGGCGGCCGGTGGGGGTGCTGCTGGCGCTGCTCTGCCAGTTCGTGATCATGCCCCTGGTGGCCTTCCTGCTGGCGCTGCTCTTCGCCCTGGACGAGGTGGCCGCGGTGGCCGTGCTGCTGTGCGGCTGCTGCCCCGGGGGGAACCTCTCCAACCTCATGTCCCTGCTGGTCAACGGAGACATGAACCTCAGGTACCGGACCGGGGGAGGGAGGCGCGGGGCGGACTCACAGCCCGGGCGCGCCGGGCTCGCCTCCTCCCCGGCGGGGCAGGCACCGCTCGGTGCCGGAGTAAAGAGCCCGGGGAGCGCGGCGCGAATCTCGCTGGGAGAGGGAGGCCGCCGGGGACTGGATGGGCCGGGGGCAGCGCAGGGCTGCGGGTGGGCGGGGGTGGGAATGGCGCTGCGGGAGCGCTGTTACTTTACGCAGGGCTTTGGCTGCCCCTGTGTCGGGGCGCGCCCAGGCGCACGGGTGGCTACGGGACAGAGGAGCCGGTTTCAGGATCTCCGTGGGGAAGGGGGGCGGAGTTGAGCCCCGTTGTCCCCCGCGCCGGTTGTGTGCCTTGGGGGGATGTGGGGAGGACTCCCGTTCTGGAAAATGGCAATAATGAGCTGTTTGCGCTGCAAGGCGCCCAAAGTCAGGCAGGTTTTACGTGCAACACGGTACGTCCCCTTCCCCACACACAATTCCGCCCCCCCTTCTGAAACCATATTCCGGCCGATATCTGAGCACCTCCCCTCTGCTCTGTGACCGAAAGGACATTCAAGCAAAGAGCCACTTGCGCCCTGGGCGACTCTTCTCCCAGCCCCCAAGCAGGAGTCTGATACAATAGGTTCGTGCCTCCTTACACTAAGTGGACTTACATCGCCAGCTCTTACTGGAGCCGGGGCGTTGCCATCCCTTCCCCCCCACACACACGCAGCCCTTGCCGCTGATGGAAGATGGCTCGCGCTGACCCGCTGCCTGTTGTTCTTTCCCCTCCCTCCCGCAGTATTATCATGACCGCCTCCTCCACCCTGCTGGCCCTGCTGCTGATGCCCCTGTGCCTGTGGATATACAGCCGCGCCTGGATCAACACGCCCCTGGTGCAGCTCCTGCCCCTGGGGGCCGTGAGCCTGACCCTATGCAGCACTTTGCTCCCCATCGGCGTCGGAGTTTTCATCCGCTACAAGTGCACAAGGGTCGCCGACCTCCTGCTCAAGGTAACCACCGCTGCCCTGGGTCCCGCCAGTAGGCCCCCACGCGGAGGTGCTAAGCACCACTCGAGAGCAGGCCGGGAGGGAGAGTCTCCTCGCTGGGCTGGTCATAGGAGTGTGGGGAAGGGCGCTGCTTCTCGCGGCCGCACCGCAAGCGCTGCTGCACTAAGGTACAGGGAACCCGTTAGCATCGTCAGAGTCTAATTAAAGGGTAAGAAAATATGCACGCAGGGAAGATGTAACAGGTCCGCAATAAAGAACTGGGGAAATCTTGCTAAACCGTATAGCTATTGCCCGACATCGTGAGTCCTCCGAAGAGTAAAGAGGAGCCTGCATTGATAGCAGCGGCATTTCAGCAGCTCTGCGTGTAAACACAGATACTAAGCACTTCCACGTAATGCACTGGTATCACTCAGAGCCTAGGATTAAGGTTCATCCCATCCACTCGTGCAAACCCTCAAAATGTATTGAATTCTAAACAGAATCTCTCGCTCTTTCCCAAAGAGGAAGGATAAGCACCCATTGTGGTCAACTAATAAGAGAATACTGACCATGTTTTCTGTAACACGGCTAGAGGCGGGGTTGGAGTTGAATAGTAGCTCTTTTTGTTATAAACCAAAATAATCCCTTACAAAGACCAAAGGATGTACCATTATTTCCCTGCAGTAATACCAAATAAAATATTAGACAGACCGATATAATGTACTGCCATTTCTTCAATGCAAGGAGAGCAGATCAAACAACAAAAGAAATGCTCAATATTCTTCTAATTATGCGACAACATCACTAAGCATACATTTTAAATAAATAATGGTATAAGTATAATCAGGTACTATACCCTCATCTAGCTTCAGTCCCTTGGGCAATAAAATCAGTAAATTCAAAACAATAATAGAAACATACCTACAACTATCTTAATTTGGAATAATTAAAACAAAAAGAAAATTATTTTTCTATGTTATTTGTGTTTGGAAATGTACAAATTTTCACTAAGCATTTTTCATCAATCATGGCAAAACTGGCTGGTAGGAAGTTTAGACTTGAGATTAGACAAAGGTTTCTAACCATTAGAGGAGTGAGGTTCTGGAACGGCCTTCCAAGGGAAGTAGTGGGGGCAAAAGATCTATCTGGCTTCAAGATTAAACTAGATGGCTTTATGAAGGGGATGGTTTGATGAGATAACATGATCTTGGTAACTAATTGACCATTCATTATCAGTGGTAAATAGGTCAATGGAGGGATGATAGGAGTTACTACAGAGAACTTTCTGGGTGTCTGGCTGGTGAGTCTTGCCCACATGCTCAGGGTTTAGCTGATTGCCATATTTGGGATCGGGAAGGAATTTTCCTCCAGGGTAGATTGGCAGAGACCCTGGAGGTTTTTCGCCTTCCTCTGTAGCATGGGGCACGGATCACAGCTGGAGGATTCTCTGCATCTTGGGGTCTTTAAACTATTTGAAGGCTTCAATATCTGAGATATAGGTGAGAGGATTATTCTAGGAGGGGGTGGGTGAGATTCTGTGGCCTGCATTATGCAGGGGGTCAGACTAGATGATCATAATGGTCCCTTCTGACCTTAAAGTCTATGAGTCTATAAAACCAACTTATATATTTCTGACTAAGCTATCATACAAGCAATTTTTATGGAAGTCAATAAGAAAAATAACATTAATGTGCATTTATTTAGGTATTATTTTAAAATAATTTCTAAGGGTCAGTAAAACAAGCAAAGGTACTAGGAATTCACCCAGTGTTTTGGGAAAGGATGAGGACAAATAAAAAAATCTGGTCTCACTGAATAACAGAAATGTACAATGTTATTTACCTGCACTATTGTGGGGAAGAGAAAGATTTCAGGAAAGGAGATGTATGGGGAAAGACGTAAAAACATGCTGTGGAAATGACTAACCATAATTGAAGAGAATTACCTGACTGATTGAAGTAATATCACAAAAGTCTTTAAACACACATTTATGATGAAAGCCACAACAGTGAAATAAATATTTCTGTTCATTAAAAGAACACATTGAAGTTAAAATGTTAGGTAAACGTCCAAGCAAAACATGCTCAAAGATAAAGCAAAGCAACTCAGCACACAAACCCTTGTTACTTGCAAAAATCACTCAATGGCATGCACAGAGTACACTAAAAGATCCAAATACTGGGCCCAGTTTTACACCAATTAAAGTAAATTATATAACTGGCACTGAATTCAGTGGGATTAGGCCTTACTTCATAACTGGCAGTTTGGATGGTTGACATCTCCTTTAGGTTTAAACTTGACATAGAATTATAGAATCAGAGTACTAGAAGAGACCTGGAGAGGGCATGGAGTCCAATCCCCTTCCCAAAGCAGGACCAACCCCTAACTAAATCACATATACATAAGCAAGATGAAATTTCTTTAAACAGTTTAGCCAATTTACACTTTTAAGATAATATTTTAAAATATGATGACAAAAATAAATGTTTAGTGTCATACACTTCCCTGACCCAAGACAGCTTCATTTTCTTTTTTTTTTAATGAAAATTTACACACAATAATGTAGATTGTTACTGAATTTCTGAGAGAGTGTCTCAGACAAGTTATTCTGCTAAAAACTAATTTAGAGACAGATTCCTTCCATCTTTATTCACCTCTGGCATTATTCAAAGCCCACTGAAATTCTGGATCAGGTCCAAGGTAAGAAAGATGGCAGGATCTGCCCACTAGTGGATAGGTTAGCATTATAAATGCTACAGCATGACAAACTCAAGGGAATTTGGAATTAAGGGGAACGGTCTTTTCAGTGTTGTTCAGTCATATTTTGTCTGTCCACTATTCATATAAGGAAAAAGTTCTGTTATAACAGCTGCAATAAATGTGCTGATATCCTTATTATACTATTTTAATATTTGTATATTTAATTAATTTGCCTTTAAACACAATTCTAATGTAAGTTTTCCCTTCTTTTTTCTCTCTCTGACATATCTGATTTTGATTATTCATTATTGTCAGGTTTCCCTGTGGTCCCTTTTAGTGACTTTGGTGCTTCTTTTCATTCTGACTGGCACTATGTTGGGACCTGACCTGCTAGCAAGTATCCCTGCGTCTGTCTACATAGTAGCACTCTTGATGCCCTTAGCAGGTTATGCCTCAGGATATGGCTTAGCTACTTTATTTCACCTGCCTCCTCATTGCAAAAGGACAGTGTCTTTGGAAACAGGATGTCAAAATGTCCAACTCTGCACGGCTATACTAAAACTAACCTTTCCACCACATCTCATAGGAAGCATGTATATGTTTCCCTTGCTTTATGCAATTTTCCAGGCTGCAGAAGCAGGGCTTTTTGTATTAGCGTACAAGATGTATGGAAGAAAGTTCCATAAACAGGATACCCTAAATGAAGATGAAGACACAGATATTTCCTACAAGAAACTGAAAGAGGAGGAAATGGCAGATACCTCATATGGTACAGTGACTACAGAGGAACACAATTCTATTCGAATGGAGCCTGCACAGACTGCACTGTAGATGGACAATTCAGAACAGCAGAAGGGGGTGCTTGAATTAATATTAATATGCGTTACATTTTGGGAACTAGTAAAAGAGGCAGCTAGGATACTGACTGGCTTCCATAAAGTACCCAACTACTCCCAGTGTATAACATGACTGTATGTTTACTATTGTGCCAGTTGAGAATATTTCCTCAAAAATATAGCCTTATGTGTACAAAAATCAATATGACACAAGGAGATAAGTCTACATCTTCACAGGAAGAAGCTCCTTGGTAAATTAAGGCAGAGATCTATACTAGAAACAAATGAAGCGTTTTGTAGGAAAAATTCAATTTGTGTAGTACTGATGTGAACAAAGGAGCAAATTAGATTATATTTGTAAAGTGTCGTTCTGTTTCATTCCTCCTATTAGTTGTAAAAACATCCTGTTTGTGATTGATTATAAATGTGTGGAAAAGCTGCATTAACGCTGTATTCATCACTAATTAAAAGCCTTCCAAAGACAACCAAAATTAAAAGGAAGTGCAAGTAACGGTCTAGTTTATCTAGGGATGTATCTAGCAACGATTTATCTGAAGGGAAGGTACATCCTCCCTTCGGAAACTGCGCGGTCCCTGGCTCGGCTGTCTAGCAGCAGGCAAGGCGTTCACGCGTGCCTTCCTCCTCCAGTCACCCCCGAGCGGTTTCTGTCATGTCTGTCTGTCAGGCCCTTCCTCTTGGCTCGCGGCACAGCCCCTGCGTGCTCCCGCGGGGACGTCGCCAGTCAATCAATGTGCCCGGTCGGCTCGACGCCACGGAAAAGAAAAGGCTCCCGCCTCGGTGCCCATTGACGCCGCGCGGAGCCTGAGGCAGGTAAGAGGCTTCCCGCCCGTCTCTGCCACGTGCCTCGCACCCTGGGCTCTGCTCCGCCCGCCCGCCAGGAAGCCAGCGGCGAGGCGGGTCGTTACCCTCCGCCAATGGACGCGGCCCCGTTCAGGCGGCGCTGGGGGGGACGCGCAACGGAGCCGGCCCCTCCCCAGGGTGGGGTATTTAAGGCGCCCCCCCGGGGCCCAGCTGCCGGGGCAGGCGCCATGGCGGACGAGGCGATGGAGAGTTACCTGTACTCCGCCTACACCCCCTACTCCTACCGCTACCAGCCGCCCAAGGGCAAGGGGGGGGGGCCCGGGCGCCTGGCGGCAGCGGGGCACCTACTTCTCGGCCTACGGGGACACGGCGGCGGCCGAGTACTTCGATAACTACCAGCGGGCGCAGCTGAAGGCGATCCTGTCCCAGGTGAACCCCAGCCTGACGCCGCGGCTCCGCAAGGCCAACACCAAGGAGGTGGGGGTGCAGGTGAACCCGCGGCAGGACGCCTCGGTGCAGTGCTCGCTGGGGCCCCGCACGCTGCTGCTGCGGCGCCGCCCGGCCCCCGGGCTGCCCCCGCTGCGGCCCCGCGAGCAGGAGCAGGGCAGCCCGGCCACCGCCAGCGGCCGGCCCGTGCGCTTCCCCAGGACCATCGCCGTCTACTCGCCCATGGCGTCCCGCAGACTCACCACCTTCCTGGAGGAGCCGGAGCCGGGGCAGGAGGAGGAGGAGGAGGCGGCGGCCGCCGAGGAAGACGAGCAGCAGCGCGCCGAGGCGGCCGCCGTGCGGGCCAGCTGGGAGCAGCCCCCTGCCAGCAGCGCGGAGCCGCGGCCGCCCCAGCAGCAAGCGGCGGCGGCTGTGGAGGAGGAGGAGGAGGCTGCCCCACCGCAGGCAACTTCAGAGGAGGCTTCCGAGCCCCAGGGGGCGCAGGAGGCGCAGCCCCAGGCCCCAGCCCCGCAGGAGCCGGGCAAGACCCGCCTGCGCTTCCAGGTGAGGGTCCGGCGTGGCCGGTCACAGCGAGCGGCTGCTGGGCAGAGGGTGGCGGGAAGCCCGGGGCAGGGCTCAGGCCGCTATGCCCTGGGGCAGGTTTACCCCGTGCGCTCCAGGTGCGGGAGCTGGGCGGGCGAGGTGGGGCTGGCTGGCTCCCTGCCGAGGCTGAGTAACCCTTGTTCCCGCTAGTTTCTGGAGCAGAAGTACGGCTACTACCACTGCAAGGACTGCAACATACGCTGGGAGAGCGCCTACGTGTGGTGTGTGCAGGGCACCAACAAGGTAGGCCTGGTGCTCCCGGGCCCATCCCTCTGTACCTTGGGCCCTGGCTGCTACTGACCCGCCCTCCCCCTTTCTTCAGGTCTACTTCCGGCAGTTCTGCCGGACCTGTCAGAAATCCTACAACCCCTACCGCGTGGAGGACATCACTTGCCAGGTGAGAACAGCCCCAGGGGCCTGCCTCAGGGAGGTGCACTTGTGGGTCCTTCCTCTGCCATTTCTAGTGAGCCTGGGAACTTGAGCTGTACTCTAGTAGCCTCATTCTCTGCCCTGAGCAGGCTGTAATCTAAACTACTGCAGCTAATATTGCTCCCTGCCCTAAGCTGGCAATCTGCTGCATGTATCATCCCCCTTCAGATGCCTTCTCCAACCCCCCTTCTTTCTAGAGCTGTAAGCAGACCAGATGCACCTGCCCTGTGAAAGTGCGCCATGTGGACCCCAAGAGACCCCATCGTCAAGATCTCTGTGGGAGATGCAAAGGCAAACGTCTCTCCTGTGATAGTACATTTAGTTTCAAATATATTATTTGACTGGGATACTTGTTTAAAGGATCTTGGTGTAAAATTACAATCAAAGCATAGCTTTTCTTTTGAAAGAATATATAATATGGTGAGGTGTAGCTGGGCAAACCTACAAATAAAGGTATGGCAAAGCACTGGCATAACTGAAGCATGCTTATGTCTACCTTACTCATGCAAGTTACAACATTCATAGTTAAGAATGGAAGAGAAGACTGTCAGCTACAGCTACTCTTCCTTGTATGACTTTCATGTTATGTTTCTGCTTCTGGAGGAGGCAGAAATGTGACCTCTATGCTTCAGAGACCTTTCTGGGAAGGGAGTTAGGCAGTTGTCTCAAACTGAGGTACATTTTTTCCCAATTATTACACTCCATAAGAGATGGATGATTTAACATAATGGAAATCAGTGGTATCCTTCTACAAACAGGCACACTAACTAGAATTTCAATTGAACAACATGGTCTACGGTCACTAACTAGTGTAGGAGTTGCATACAACTTTCTTCCTGTCTACCAAACACTGTTTCACATCTTGAGTAGGAAAAGGGGTAGGCAGATCATTACACATGATCCTAGGAGCAAACTGGAGATACAGTGATTTCTACAACTAAACTAGCTGTTACTAAAGGTGTCCAGGGGCTGTGGTAGCACTCTTTAAAGAAACAGCATAATCTAAAGGGGGCATATACTCGGGGTGCATATCTGTAAAGGAAAGAGGGTAAAATCAAAGTGCTGTTATGGACTGGCTAGCTTTTCAGTGTCTCTTAATGTGGCTATATCATTTCTAAGAAGTATATTGGTGTGGCTAGCCATAATTATAATGGTTCTATTTGTCACTTTTATGGAGCCTATTGTGTGAAAGCTTACTTTTATTCTAGCTGACTTATTAGCTAATATCTTGCAGTGACTATTTTTTTTCCTCTAACACTCAAACTGTAGACAGAAGCTGCTGTTTTACAGAGAATATATATAAAATTACTCTCTTAGAAAGATAAATTGCTAATAACGAGCCTTCTTTGTGAAGTGATATACCCCAGTCAGATTTCAGTGAGGAAGGGTAATGTATAGCAACTTCTTTCTGAAATTCTTACAATAAGAGGAAACTGTTGCATAACATTAAATCTTACTTACTGACCCAGGGCCAGTATCCTTAGATAGGACATCCCTTGCATATTATGTTTTCTGCTTGCACTTAACAGACATTCATAGTCCTGGGCATTTGCCTGCTTGCATCTCATCCTCCACTTTTCTAACTGGGGAGGAAGACCTTAAGGTGTATATCAAGATCTTTGTTCTCTGATACAATGGCAGAGCCATGAACTGGAACCACAGTATAAGAGAGCAAGTAGAACCAGGCAATTACTTTCCCTCCCCGCCCCAATAGCCCAGAATTGCTGCTGTAAGGTGTATATGGACCCTCTGTAGGAACTGGCACTTATTGGGGAAGTAGAAAATACCAGTCTTTCATCAAATCTTCATGTGTGCACCAATTAGTTTGTATGGAATATAGCGCTTAAACAGTTAGATGAAACCTGTAAGTATCAATTCCACTGCCCCCTTATCATGCTTGTTTGTCAGGTTCCTAGGGGAATAGTGGAACTGCATACTTAAGGCTTTTTAAGAATCCTCCCTCCCAACACTTTTTTAAAAGCAGTGACATTTTTGGAAAGACCATCACTTTTCTTAAATAAGATCATTTATGAATTAAACCTACTATACCTATAATTGGTAAGGTAGGGACCATCTGTAGGTATCATTGCGGTCTTTCCTATATTTAATGAAAGTCCATTTTAGATCTCACTCTTCTCTTGCTTTTTCATCACAGCCAGCCTCTCTTCTTTTGCAGCAAAGATAGAATTGGTGATTGCTGTATGCAAAGTTATGGACAAAATTCAAGTCTACAGCTATGAATGGGAACATTATTAAATGTTCACCCCACAAAGCAGTTGGGTAGAAACACTGTCCTTTTGTTAAGGTTATCCATTTGTAAACAGGAAGTGTCTCTTCTAAATTTAAAAAAATATATACTCCTTGCTATTTTGTTTGGAATACATTCTTCATCCTTGTTCACTATGTCTGTATTCTGCAGCTTGTAGGATGACAACATTGTAACATCCCTCACTTCCCCTTTTTCACAAACTTGTTTCTAGGTGGGCAGTTAATGGTTACAGCAAGAATCAGTCATGACCACATAGCTTTTAACATGCCCTTTACCTAGCTGAAGTAACCTAGATTCAGTGCTTTACAACTTATTTGTTCCCAGCATAAATACATTTTTTGGCCTCTTTCTATTAACCATTTTTGCCCAACTGTGTATTGTATTGGGAAATGTAGGCAACTTTGACTACCCATGCTGAGGATGTTGAGTATTTTCCTGATTGAGTTCTGGGAATTTTAATATGGGGGAGGGCAGTCCATCACAGAACATAAGGCATTTTTGAATGGAGTCCTAACTATATATTTATGATGGGATGTTAAAATGGTTAGCAGGTTAAATGATAGTAGTTAACCATTTTAACTAGGACTCTTTGCCCAACCCTGCCACCTGCCTTGCTGGCCCCACTGTAGCTTGGGGCTGTTCTGTCTTGCATGACTGGCTGCTGTCAGATTTAACTAGCAAGGGCTAGCTAACTGGTTAACATCCCTAATCTAGAATGTGCATTGTGACCCAACAAAATAATTCAATCAAAACAAACAGGTCAGCAGCCCTAATCTGGGGGCAATCTTAAGTGGTAAAAAAATGGACTGAGTTGTTGGAAGTTCATAGACCTATTCATTGCTATTCTCTGAAGGGATGGATAGGGAAGAAACTCTAGCTCTATGCTTGGACCTTCCAGTCTGATATTACTGAATTAGTCACAGTAAAGAATAGCTGATCAAGTGTGTGTGTGGTTTTTTTTTTTTTTTTTTTTTTTCCCCTTTTGTGTGTGTGGCTTGTCCTGTCAAAGCATCAATCACTCTGGCTAAGAAAACTACTACTGCTTTATGGAACAGTGGTCCAAAACTGAGGCAGTATTAGAAGTGTTAACTATCCATCTCCTCCACCTCCTAGTTGGTGTGGTTAGAAACAATCCTAGAAGGGAGCTGAAGGGCAAAACTGAAGGTAAACAAGGCTTGAACTTTTTAATAACTGGACCCTGTAGAAGAGGAGCAGACTTTTTTGTTTTGTTTTACCATACAAAGAGGAATTCAGTGTTTGCTGGCTGGGTATCTAGTTTACCCTTTCTAGTGAAGCAGCATCGAGTGATATAAGGCTTTTGCTCCAGCAGCTGTCTGTCCTGGGAGACTGAAGGAGAGGTGGAGATAGCTTGGAGTTCCATTAAACTGATAGGAATTTTTTTGTAACTTCTGTGAAAGTGATGGAAAATGGTTGCTCAGAGCTTGGATTAAACCAACCAAAATGCCACTGCACTAGCTTAAGACTCCCAGTGAGGAAGTATGATAGCATACTACCTGCTATATTGTAACTCGATCCCAGATAAAGAATATATATATAGCAAAACATTGATGCTAACAAGGTAATAGGAAGAGTAACTTGTCCCTTATCCTGTTCATATTAAACAAATGCAGGGCAGAGCATATAGTTGTAGGGAAATGACTAATACAAGCGATAAATTCTACTAAAGTCACAAAATTGGTTAATCTGTCTACATCTTTCCATTGCCAGTGCCAGCTATGGCTCATCTTCCCTCCTACCAGTTTTATAAATTGGGGTTTTGGTTGAAAGACTAAACTGAACAAACAGCACAAAAAATGTAAATCCCCTTCAAAACATCAAAGTCCAGTTGTGACATGAAAGGGGTAAATGTAGCGCACAGATGGACTGCTTATGGATGTGAATAGTGTGGCTTGCTGACAGTTCTGAGTCCCCCCCCCCCCCCTTACTCCCAAGCAGGTATTTTGCTCTTTCTGGAATTGATCTGAGAGAAGCTAACTGGTGGCTTCTCCCATGTAGTTATAACATTGGCCACTTATTTACAAATTGGGGGTTGTAGAGGACCAGTGTGAAAAGTCTCTCCAGCAAACATATTTAAAGACTATTATAGACCAGAATCTGGCTTGATCACCTCAATATGGAACAATGGAAATAATTCTTAATTTTCTTCAATTCAGGGCTGAAATCAGTGTTTTGCTTTGGCCTGGACTGTGGGGCTTAGCCTTCAGCTTGGGCTGTGGCAAGTATAAGCGAGCCCTGGTGACCCCATTCAAAGGGGTCATGAGTAGGGATGAAAAATCCCCTATAACAGGTAATTGATTAAGCAGGGACAGGTGGGGGCTACTGCAGGCCCTGCAGAGAGCTGCTAGTTAAATCACATAGGTTAATGGGTATCAGCAAGTATGTGAGACTGAAGGGAAGGATCAGTCCCAGAAATGATCAGCTAACGTGCTTTGTCTGGCTCCTAACTTTGCTGTTACCTTGCATCTCTAATATGATACTATGAGCACTATGTAAAATAGCAAGAAGGGCAATCCAAAAGGAATCAAGTACACCAGGTATTTCCACATTGCATTGGGGTAGGGGGAGTTTCTTTAGAACAGGCCTGGGCAAAATACCTGTCATGGGCTGGATCTGGCATGTGGTTGCAGCAGGGAGACCAGGCAGATTCCTAGATTGTCTTCCTCCTCCTCCTCCCCAGCCATGCTGCTGAGGAGCAGCTGTTGTGGGGACTTGTTTGTACAGCTGTGAGCCCTGAGGAGGAGAATGAGGCATCACATGCTGCCCCTGCCCCAATCCCATTGCCCAGCTTCCAGCCACTGGGAGCTGCCTGTTTAACAGGCAGCTTGTAAAGTACCTTCTCTCAGGCTCATTGCTATTCAAAAACCACATGGCCCCTGCAGCCAGTGCAGGGGCAGGGCAGGCAGGCACCCTGCTTGAGAAGGCTGCTGGCTGGGACTCAAACAGGTAAGTCTTCCAGCCAAAGCCTGGCTTTGGCACCCTGACCCTCTGCCCCCATCCCCAGGTCACAACTCCCTCTTTCCTAAGGACACAACCCAAACCCCTAACCCAGGTCATAACTGCTTCCTTCACCTAAACTCCCTCCCAGACCCCCCCCCCTGCACACCAATCCCTTACTATAAGCTCCCTTCTATACTCAATCTCCATCCCAGACCACCTCCAATGATATGGAAGAGTGCAGCCCTTAATCACTTTCCGAATTCTTGGGACGCTCCCCATCAAATTATTGCCCACCTCTACTTTGGAAGAAATTTATTTACACTTTCCTCTAAAAGAAACATCTCTGCAAAAGGAGCCAATCTTGAAACTATTAGGACCATCTAGACATTTAACTTTTTTAAGGTGACTGAGGCTCCTTCAGCACAGTTTCATTAGAATACATTAAATGAACACTGGGCCCTGTGTGCCCAATCCACTGAAACCTCTTAACTCATCTATAGCCCGATGGATGTTTTGTTCGAGATAGTTTAGATGGAAAAAAGTGACTTTTCTGAAGCTGTACATGGTAGAGGTATGTCATCTTTGTCCATGGTGCAATCTTTATTGCTCCAGGAAACTTCCTTTCTGGAATGGTAGACTTCACCAGGAAGGGAAGACAACAGCCAGCATGATATAAGTAAGCACATGCCCCCTGGTTACCAAAGAATCAGATGTTTGCAAAACTACCTTGTTATAGAAGATGCAGTAGCGTATGTCACTGTTCTGTGCCTCCACAATAAAAGTTCAGTAACAGCATAGAACTAACATGCAGAGACACACATGTACTGCTTAATTTGACTCAAAGGATTTTTTTTTTCTTCCCTATCCTCATCCAACATCACTGAGGCAAGAGACTGGATCTTAAGATAACTAAACCCAATTCTGAAAGTGTTGCTTCAGTGTGGTGGCAATATTAGTCATACTATAAAATGGGGAGCAGTAAGTAGGGTGGGGGAAAAAAATCTGGTTTCCACCTCCCTACCTGGTTCTTTTAGCACAATAATGGTACAGGCTGAAGTCTTATTTTTGGCAGTTGGAGGATCGGGCTGCTTTTGTTAATTTGTTACATGGAAAGCCCTCAGGACTCATTTGTATTACAGTTCTACACTCCCAGTACATTCCAAACAGTTGTTTGTAGGCTGTCCTAATACACTGCAAAGGCAAGAATTTCCTGTCCCCCTGTGAGGCATATGTCCAATGCAAACTTGTTTTTATAACGTGCGATACCTGTTATGGACACTGGACTGCATAACTTTAGATGGGGTTGCAGGCAGGGATGTAAAGAGTTAGTCAGTTACTGGTAAGCATTCATCTTACTGACATGCTTACTGGGGAATCTGGTTAATCAGTGGCCCAGCCTGGACAAAGCAGCCCCTCAGACCAGGATACTGGTTAAACATAGTTTAACTTTTTTTAAACAGGATTTTACAGCCCTAGTTGCAGGGCCTACCACAAAGCTCTTACATATGTGAAATAGGATGGAGCTTGATTTTTTTTTTTTTTTGCCAAAAATTTGGGCCAGATCTTTAAAGAGAAAGTTATCTTGTGGTTGGTGGAGCCCTGGTTGTAGTCTCACTCACTAGCCTGTGGTTGCTTTTCCCACTTGCATTAGTTGACACTCCAACCACCAGCATATTCACTAAATCTCATGATTTCACTTGGCAGAACCTTAACCTTCTTTGGTACACCCCTGCTTTCAAAGGAAAACAGGTCATTGACCTAAGTATCAGATCAGGTGCTTAATCATCTACAATAATATTCATCAAGGATATCAGCTAGTGTAAGAATTCAGCAAATTATAAGTGGATGTGGAAATACTTGCACCTATTAGCTAAAAGAAATTACACTTAAATTGGCTTACTACTTCCTTGTTACAGGTATGACTGGTGTATAAGAAAATAGTGCTGGAAGATGTTGTGTAGTGAATTGTGAGATGTTGTCCTTTCGGAGGCTTGAGAAGGTGGATTGGGAGAAAACACCCAGATAAGGCTAAACTATAAAGTAAGAGAATAGGGCTAGGACCCAGTTTAGTTGGATAATTGTAAGAGCAGAAAGTTAAAAAAACTGTTCATATTAATGTTTAGGAATTGTGCATTGTAATTTATAATTAGATACTGCAGATGGCTCACATCCATATGTCATATTACAACCTTATTTTGATGCACATTAAAATGCTGTAGCACAGACAAGACCTATAAGAAGAAATCATCAAAATCTGTTTACAATTTCAGCAGTAAATTTGCACAGTATGTTCACTAAGCCTTCCACTTCAGTGTTTACAAACATCTAAAAATGATACTATGGCATTTATCTAGCTTGCAGAAAATACACAGGATGACAGATACAATGCTTTTATTTTACAAAAAAGAGGGGGGGTTGGTAAAATGCTGTAAATAAATGGGTAATGAGCCACTAAATAAAGCTACATATCCCTTGTAAATACTTAAATAATATCTACAGTACTACAAACATCAGAATAATTCAATTTTATCAGGTCAAAAAAATACAGTGATTATGAATGTGCCTTGACCAGTTACAGAGCTTGTTAAGGTAATAACATAACTACTGTCAGCAGTCTAACAGTGTCTACAGTGCCTTCAATTAATGAATTTCAGCATAATTACATTTCTAGTGGGGTTCATTTCCCCCAAGAAAAAGCAAAGCTAAGACTTTAATTTCTACAGTCTAAACTCTGCAATTAGAGCCCAGCTTAAAAAAAAAAATCACAGTGGGTAAGAGATGCATATAAAAATATTGGGTGTTCATCAGGATTCATGGGACTACATTCATATTTCTTTTACAAAATACTATTTAACACAATCCTGTTCTTTTTATGCTACAATGAACTATAAGTATAGTGCAGGTTTGCATTTTTTGATACTTTCCTCTTCCTTTCATTTTTCCCCTCCGTAGTCCCAATTCCTGAGGTGTAACAAGTTATGAAGATACTTGCAAAATGCATTCACACCCCTTTTCTTGAATTCAGCAGACTACACAGACTGCATGTCATGTATTCACAACCAATAGCCACTATTCCCCTTTCCCCATTAGTTTTGTACATCTATACTCATAACAGTGCATTGCATGAATGTACAAGAAAAATACTGGTTTTGCACTATACAGTTTCTAGAATATATACAGAATAAAATAAGTTAACTTTCTTCTAAGGAGAAATGCTGATGGGCAGCATATATCTTTAATATACATTTTAAAGTCTCTGCAGGCAGCTACTTTTTGGTTAGTTGTTAATATTTATAACATAAGCACTGATCAGAGAACTGAGCAGCATTCCAATAAAATTAAGATATATTATTTCTTTTAGAAACACTGGGGAATCCCAGTTTAAAATATTATTAAATGTCCTAACATTTACACACTACAAGGATTAAAGCTAATAAAATAAAAATTTATCAAAAAATAATCTTGCATTGCTCTTTCAGGCATGCTCTGAGACCTTGTCAACAAACATCCATACTTTCAAAATGCAATGGTCACATATCCATCCATTTCAACTCACACAATTCCTCATGACAGACAAAACAAAAAGCAAATAAAACATTAAGAAATCAATGTTTTTTGCAAAGTCTTTTTTCTGCTCATGTATGACTTGCACATTCTTCATGGCATTGCAAAGTGTGTCATTAGACATTAGCTGATTAGTTACTGCTGGAAAAATCAGGAAATCTTGCAGGTCTTCAGCCAAAATAAATCAGCTGTGATTTTAGCCTCATCCCACCTGCTTTACTTGTCTCAACAGTTGGAGACCATTACTGCAACAGAACTTACAATTCTGTTTCTACAGAAAATAATGCATGTATATGCATTGCTTTTAGCCCTTTTCCTTTAATATAGTTTGTGTATATAATAAAAAATAACTACCACCCACACAGCTTTCGTGTGTGGAAACAGCAGTCCATAAAGTGTTACCTCCATTAGTTTTTTAGGTGAAATTTCTTATGTTAAAATTCTGTATTGGCCATCAGTATTTTTTTTAAATGAAAGGTGCTTGGTAATGTTGAGGCATCCTTAACTTTGTTTCTTTATTAAATGAAAAGCTGTTCAGAATCCAGTGCTCACCATATTTCCTACAGGTTTGGCTTTTGCTAGAAGCTGATAGGATTGAACCATGCGTAGAGACTCTCGAATTTCTAAATTAAGTTCCATCAGTTTTGAGCTGGCTTCTGACATGTCTTGGTTAGAGCCTATTACTGCAAAGCTACCAGTCTGGCCCAGTGTCTGATGACGAAAATATATATGCAACAGCGTTTGTATTGGGTCGTCTTCAGTGCTGCCGAATATGTCATTGGGCCAAATAGACCTGTGAACATACAATTTAAATATTTTAATTTTCTTTCAGAACAAAAAAATTAATTTTAACATTACTTTCATTTTTCTTCTAAAGAATACATGTGTGTATGTATATATGTAGAGACAGAGTGGAAAAGAATGTAAGAAGAATTCTAAGGTGCTAGTCTTATACTTATGAAATGTCATTTTCTTACAGGGTAACATTACATTAAGTTTATATTAACTGTATCCTTTGAAAAATAATCAGAACTACCCTTAAGTGACAAAAATGCATAAGAGAAAAAAACATAAAACAATCAGTTTTGTCCTTTTCACCAAGGACATCTAGCAAGATTTGAAAAAAAAAATTTGGAATCAAGCCAATGTTTAAATTAAAAATGTCTGTTAGCAAACTGAGTGCTGCTCTAAAAGCATATTAGTTTAAATCATTTCACATTTTACCTGAAAGCTTTGACCTGTGCTACAGCTGCTATAAATTCCTTGTTTCTCAAGGTTTCAATAAGAGACTGAATGGCAGTTTCTGTGTTTGCTTGGGAAGCTTCTGATATTTCAGTTTCTTCAATACCACTGTCTGAGGCAGATTCAGCCTCTTTCAGACAGCTCTCCAGCTGGGCAAGTTCTTCTGACATGTTTATAACCTAAAACACATATGGAGAATTGAGCTCTTCTGGATCAAAAACTCTTTTCAGTCAAAATTAATGTTGCAAGAAGATAGGGATGTGCACTCCCCCTCCCCACCCCACCTGTCCATGATGACATACTGACAAGGGCACTGGAGTGGCCACTTGGCCCGAACACTGTTGCATATGGATGATTACATGGTTCAAATACTTGTAATAAGCATATGAGTTTTCCCATAATCCATCCTCTGTAGTCAGCTCTTCAGAATTCCTTGCAGGAATTCATACCTCATAACCACACTGTAATTGGTGGGCCACAGACCCTTCCAGCTGTAGCCATTTATTAACTCAATGGGAAGAAGCAACCTCTTTGGCAAGAATGAAATAAAGTGGAAATGATTCCATTCAGAGAAAATCTTGAATGTACAGAAATTAAAAAAAATCGTGTGTGTGTGTGTGTGTAGAAAGTGTGACCTAAACACAATAGTGTGTTCCAGAGAGTGCCTATGTTGCAGTGCTGTTCCTGAGCTTGCATTTAATCTGCCATGGTCTACACAGAAAGCAAACCCAAGATCATAATTCCCCAAACACAACAGGTGAAAGTAAACTCCCTTAGCCACAGAGAACAAGAAAGACAGGAGATTTATACTCTGAAGTGCTTCTGTGGCTGACATGGTGACTGGCAGTCATTGGGGATAAATATGCATGCCCAGTTGCCATAGCATCTGCTGACTGGGAGACAACTGGTTTTATAAGCATTACCCAATGTTATCATCAAATGTGCATACCTTGGATCTCCTGAAAGAAAATATTCAGATCCCCCTTATGGGTCGGCGTGTGTGTGGTGGGAGGACTGGGGATCCATGGATAGGAAGGGGCTTAAGGAGAAAAAGGATAAGTCTACACAGCAAAAGCTGTTCATGGACTAGCCTATCTGAGCTATGTTGAGTCACGTTGGGGACGTCTACACTGCAATGCTATTTTGGGAAACCAGAGTATCTCAAAATAGCTATCCAGTCTTCACAGCAAGCCTATAATTTTAGGCTTGCTATTCTGATGTGTCTCTGTAAACCTCATTCTGCGAGGAGTAAGGGACATTCCGGAATAGCGCTTTATTTTGAAATTCAGCGCTGTGCGGACCGTACCAAATGACAAAATAAGCTATTGTGAAATAGCATCGAAAGAAGATGCACAATTTGCATAGCTCAAATTGTGTATCTTATTTTGAGTTAGGGCTATGTATATGCACCCTTAGAGTAGAAGAAAGAAGCAATGAACTCAGCATAGCATGAGCTTCAGACCAGGCTAGTGAGCTGAGTACATATTCAGATTCTGCCCTGAGTTTGTACTTAAAGTTGCCAATTTTCTGTTGGCAGAAAACTGAACAGCACTGCCCCACCCATTTTTCCACCCCTTCTCCCTCCATCACCCTCTATCCTTACTCCTTTTCACTAGGCTGGGATGAGGTGCAGGTAGGGGTGAGAGCTCCAGCTGGGGACACGAGCTCTAGG
The DNA here is from genome assembly GCA_019425775.1 of Rafetus swinhoei. Classification (NCBI taxonomy): domain Eukaryota; kingdom Metazoa; phylum Chordata; order Testudines; family Trionychidae; genus Rafetus; species Rafetus swinhoei. Next base: position 49,863,987 of record CM033449.1, read on the forward strand.
GTGGGGCCAGGGATGAGGGGTTTGGTGTGCAGGAGGGTGCTCAAGGTTGGAAGTTAGGGTGCAGCAGGGGGACAAGGGGCTGGGGTGCTGGAGGGGGTTTGGGCTCCAGGCAGCACTTATGGCAGGTGGCTTCTGGAAATGACAGCATGTTCCATCTCTACTTCTTAGGTAGAGGCATGGTCAGGAGGCTCCTCTCACTGACCCATAGGTGTCAGCCCCACAGCTCTCATTGGCTACAGTTTCCAGCCATTGGGCACTGTGGAGCCAGCTGGACTTTTAGTGGTCTGGTTAGCAGTGTGGAGCAGAGCTGCCATGGTCCCTTTTCGACCAGGCATTCCGATTGAGAACTAGACACGTGGCAACCCTACTTGTACTACCTGCATCAAAGTCCACACTGCTGTCTTCACTGCTATTGTTACCTGTGGTAGCTGGATTCATGCTAGCTTGAGCAGGCTCACCTGTGTGCAGCTTTCAGTGACAGCTTTAAAACCATTTCCTCTTCTTTAAGAGGCAAGCTGCCTTTCAACTCAGCAATTTTTTTTAAATGCCTCTCCAGCCTTTTTTAATCAACCTTCTTCTGTAAAAACCTTTAATAGCACCTTTTTTTAAAGACATGTCACTAATTTTGGGTGCCTCTTTTTTTGTATTTTCAACTTGATACATCTGATCCCTGATTTTAGTTGTGCTGAAGTCATTAACAGCTTCTTATATAGATATGAAAAAATGGGTTATTAATCTGAAACTTGAAAATGACTTTAAAGCTGTAACATTAATTGCAAACTGATTATACAACTATATACAGATGAAAAGACACTGGGGAGGCAGAAAGTCTTTGTAACAATCTTCTTGGAGTTGATGTTCCTCATTTATAGTTTGATTGGTATACACCAACAGTGACACAAACATTTAAAATCCTTGAATTTTAGAAGACCATTGAGTTCCCGCATTACTGTGTATTAAAGAGCTTTCAAGTAGTCCAAGGATCAACAAAGATGTAATTCAATGACTGGGAAAATAATTGCAAGTTCTAATTAAATCTTTTATCTCTTGGCTACAAAACAGCTGGCATGCACATCTCCATATTCAAGGGAGATGAACCACTGATAAAAAAAGTTATAAAAAGTTACATTGTTTCATGGGTATTGCTTTTGAACAAACAATTCATGGGTATTGCCAATAACAGGTCGCTAAATAATATGATTTCCTTTACCTCTGCCTCTGTTTTGATTGTATCTACTTTGCTGATAAGTTTGCAATAGGCTTGGAACAGAAGCAGCAACTGGAAATGCAACTTGTATAACCGTCGACACAACTCCAGCTCCTACAAATGTAAATAGCAACATTATATTAAATTCAAGGAGTGCTGCTCTACCAACATATGACACAATCCGACAATAAATCACAGCCAGCTTGTCCAGCAGAGAATTTACAATATTAAAAATAGTTATTTGCTTGCTGCACAGAAGGAAATGTCAAGAAGATTTACAAGCCAAAGTAGTGAGAAGCTGATGAAAGCAGATGAAAACTACATTCAGGATGAGATTGGTAATTAGAAATAAAGTAGTATTGCTCTTGCAAGTTAAACTTTTACGAAAGGTGATCACATTTCCAACAAGAAAAAAAGGATTCAAATGACATTTCAAAATGTCATGCTCCAGTAGGAAATACACAGATTGCTTTATTTCTTTTGGCTGTTTTGTCAGTTTAAACAGTAGATATGATACCAAACAAACAATTGAGATTTATGAGTATGGCTTCTTTTCCCAATGTTAATATGAACAGGTATACTATTACCCCTAGTGTTAAGGTTACAATTGCATGACAGAGCAAGAGGAAACAAATTCAATTCTTAGACATAAGAATAATGTTTCCTTATGAAAGCTTGTTATGATTGTATTTTAAGAAATATGAATCTGATGATATATTCTTATTGGAACGGCACAGCAATATTAACTTGCATATTTTTATCCAAAACACTAGTCATTGAGAAGGCAATGTTAATATTGCTTTAGATTTAGTCAGAGAAGCCACTATGAATGGAGGCATCTGCTATTAATTTGTAATAACTACAGGATCATATCATCTATTAAGGACCACTAGTTCATGAGTTAGGACTATACAAAATTGAAGCACACAGTACTTTCATAATATTCTATGACAAGACATTGCTATGTCACAAATGGACAAGAGACAGATGGAGACCAGTTTGTTGACTGGCATGGTTAAATATTCAATAAATCAAGAGCCATCACTTACTGCTAGAATTTCCATTTGCTAAGCAAGAAGGTGAGCAGGTCACAAAAATACAAAGGAAGAAAAAGATCAAGAATTAGTGTAGGAAATTATTTTAATTAGGGTCATAGATGTCCCAGATAAACTGGAGGAAGAAATGTATCTACCATTCTCAAAAGGTTCATTGAATGGGGAAAATATCAGGCTGAATACAAAGTGAAATTACTAAACATTCACTGATATAACTGACAAAGAGTAACTTTTTTTCTTGCTGTCCTCCAACCTTAATAAAAATATACTTCAACATTGCCACAGGAGGGGCTTGGATTTATTTATGTGTAAATATTTATAGAAACCAGAACAATTGGGGTTTATCATCGGTACAATCCATTTTCCTTAATCCATGCCATCATGTTTGACCATGAGAAGTGGACAACAAAGATGATGCACCCCCCGCCCCGAAAACTTTTCCTTTCCCCATGAATTTAAGGTGTTAGTCACTCTGGATTTTAAGTCAACTCAGAAAGTCTTTGTTTTAGAGTTTTTAACTAAGACCTTTATAATACATCACTCTATGATTTTCAGTCTCATTTCCCTCTTGGATTGTGCATATGCTGTTTTAGAAGAAGAATGTATGCATGTGGGGGTGGAGGGAGACGCCAGGAAAGCATTTTTGGCTATGTCTACACTTATAGTGGCATGTAAAGTACATACACACTGCACGGACCCATAGCATGGGTATAAATAACAATGTGCACAGCATGAGCTTGTATATTTGCTATTTGTACACTTGGAGTGTGAGCCTCACAAGCCCAAGTCAGTTGAAGTGCACTTGGACTTGCTGCTATACTTTTTTTTTCTGCATAGATACCCTTAGTGACCAACAGAGAAGAACTGAACATGCTAGGCAGGGTCTATTATTATTATTAATTATTATTATTATAATAAATCAAAAATGAAAAAGGCATGAATTTCTAAGGGGAATGTAGGCTTAAACAAAGCTATTCTAAAAATGAAGTGAAGTTCTAGTGTGAAAAATGGTATTATGTGGTTTTATATTTATTCTCTCGCAATGATTTTTACATCAAATTTACTAAGTTTATAGGTAACAACATAATTTTTTAATTTTAAGTTTGCCAGTACTGGAATCTGACATCAAGATGCTTTCTTTCTGTCTCCATTGTCATCACTTTTAATAAAAAATTCTATAACTGGATTTAGTTAGCAATTCTGTTGTCGATGCATATGCCAGAACAGAATTCAGCTCCTTATCTCTTGTACTGATGGCCATGCTACAAATTAGGAGAATCTTATTTATGTCAATGAACTAAGCGTATCTATTGAATGAGGTGCCATTTTTCTGGCCAAAGCAACATTTTAATGCTCTGTACATTAGTTGATTACTTTAATAATCTATTAGCATTTCATGCCACTTAGAATTTTTTCTGAAACAAGTGTCACATTCAGTAATCCACAATAGTTCCTTCAAGTCATTTCTAAATATATTTAGAAAGTCTGTAAAAGGTGTATTTTTTAAAAATACCTCACCTTCCTTTGTGAGATTGAATAGGTGTATGGGTACTATGTTTTCAATATTTTTAAATTTTAGGTAAATGTATAATCCAGTGAAGAGTCTTATTATTAGGAGACAGCTTTGCCATTAACTTAGTATGTGGCCTCAGGCAAACCATCTACCCTGGGTTTCTTCAAAGGTGCCTGAGGGAGTTGGACGCCCAACTGAAGGTTAATTTGAGTTGGGCATCTAACTGCCTTGAGCCCCTCTGATAACCTGATCTTCACTCTTTTCAGAGAAAAAACCCTCTGCTTTGCTTGAATCCTGTGCACCCTTCACTGGTTCTAACAGGTCTGGACAGTTCTGAAGTAAGCAGATGTGCTTGAATAATTTGTATAATGGGTGTGCTGAGAGACTTTGAACAAAACTGCAAATCTGATAGAAATCACTTCAAGCCTGGGGGTGCAGCAACACTCTCAGCACCCCAATTTCCAGCATCTGTGTAAGTAAGGGATGAATTTGCCCTCCATTTCTGTTTCCCCATCTATAATGCAGCAATAGTAATACTCACTGCCCTGATGAGTACACTGGGAGAACTAATTCGTTTTTATAAAACATTTTGAAAATGTAAGGTGATATAGAAATACAGAGTACTATTTCATTATTATATAGGTAAAATATGTAATTAATCTCTAGGATATTGTGTAAGTAAAGTGCATATCTACATATTCTTTTTATACAATGAAGCACATCAAGAAAGATATTAAGGTGTAAACAGTTTTAATATGCACTAAACATCCTTGTGAACAGTAGCTTGTGTGCTTAGCCATTTTTCTAAGGTAAATATATTGGCCATTTTAAATTATTTTTAAAAATTCTTAATACAGGTTTAGATGCAGAATTAAGATTCTGTTCCAATATTGTTTTAATTTAAAAACAAAACCAACAACATCTGAATTGGGATTTTTAAAAAACTTGTATAGCTTAAATGGGCCCAAACAGAATTTTGTGAAAAATGAAGAAAAAATTCCTTTAAAGCCTGAAACGCTGCGTACAAAGTGGGAATCTGTACTGGTGAAAACACGATTTCTTTTAAATAAAAATTAATGACAGACATAAGTATAGCATCACCAACAGTGCTACTGCATGGATTTTGTTTTTAAAAAAATCACACTCTTATAAACAGATTTGATAATGGAGTAAAAAGGAAGAAAATGCTTTCCCTTTCTAGGTTTGCCAACTTTTTAACTGCACAAAACCAAACACTCTTGTCCCATCTCCTGCACTACCCTTTCCTCAAGGTTCTCCCCCACTCACTCCATCCCCCCTCTCCGTCACTCACTCTCCCTCACCCGCTTATTTTCACTGGCCTGGGACAGGGGGTTAGAATACAGGAGGGGGTGAGGGCTCTGGATGAGAGGTATGGGTACAGGAGGAGGCTCTGGGTTGAGATGCACATAGAGCTGTGGGCTCTGGAATGGAGTTTGGGAATGGAAGAAGGCTCGGGGCTTGGGTGCAGGCTCTGGGCAGTGTTTCCTTCAGATGGCTGCCAGCATGTTTCTCTGGCCCCTCACTTCCAGCCAATGGGAGTTGTGAAGCCAGCCCTTAGGGCAGGGGCAGCATGTGGAGCCACCATGTCCTACACCTAGGAGCTGGAAGGACATGACAACAGCTTCCCTAGAGTCTAATATGGAGCTTGCTAGCCCCATTCCAATTGGACTTTTAACATCTCAGTCCGCAATGCTGACTGGAGCCACCAGAGATCCCTTTTCGACTGGGTGTTCTGGTAAAAAACTGAACACCTGGCAAAACTACTTTCATCTGACTTGGGCTCAGAATAGAGACATCCAATAATTTTTATGGCTTAGGCCTGTCCTCTGACATAAAATGCCCCATAGTTCACATATTGAAAAAATGATTATCTACGCACTAATTTTTCAAGATACATTATTATCTGTCATTCATAAGAGTGAATAGGATCAAAATCTAAGGCTATTTCTACATTGTGAGCTAGGGTTGTGATTCCCCTGCATACACATACTTTGCACTAGCCCTCTGAGCTAGCATGAGTTTAAACAAAGGTGTAGTTGCAAGAGCATAGCTGAGGGGTAGTCGAGGCATAGCTGAGGGGTGCGGAGTTTGAATCTGTATCAACCAGTGGTTAGGTACTCATCTAAGCTGTGCCTCTGCTGCTACACTCTATACTCCTGAAGCTATACTGCTATTTATACAAGCACAAGCATGAGGAGAGCAAGTATATGAGCAGGGAATCATACCACTAGGTTATAGCAGAGGCATCCCTTGAGATTTGTGTATGTATTCTGAATTACCCAAAGGGGGAAGGGGGCATTTTCTTCCTTTTTACCTTCCCTGTTAAATCTTACCATGAAAATAATTTTAAAAATCTATTATAGTTATGTCTTTCATCATTTTTATTACAGGATCCTACAGGGCATAATTAAACCCATAGACCCAAGGCAGTAAAATAGTGTATATGCTTGGATCCTCCCTCTTCACCACCATTTTACAGTACATATAGTGGGAATATTATGCATATTTTGTTTAAGAAACAAACCTTGTCCCAAGTAGACAAGGCTATTATACCCATTACCAGGGCTTGACAAACGGCGGCAAAACCTACTTGCCAGCCCCGCGCTGCGCATGCGCAAGACCCTCATTGCGCATGCGTGCGCCGCCGGTGAACGGGGTGACCGGCTGAAATCTACACGCCACGGGTGAGTAGATTCAGTGATTTGTCGAGCCCTGCCCATTACAACAATTAGTACAGCTAGTGTTAAAGACGCAGGTGATCCTCATGCAATGTATTATTCATGCATATTTTTTACAAGTACAACCTTCAACTAATAACAATGGGTTGTTTCATATTAGATAGTAATTAGCAAAATAATGTTTGACAAAGTTTCTGTCATGCTGCTACTTTAAGAATAAAACAACAATAAAGCAAAATATTGTTCCAGACAGGTCACACTATGTATATGGTACTAATTATATGAGATTCAGTACAGTTTTTTGGTCAGACAATCTGACAAGAACAGAAACAGAATGCTAATTATTTTTCTTCTAGAAACAACTGCATAAAAGCCAGACTTGCTCTGGTACACAGATCGTATCTACCCTTCTTATCTAACTCAGTGTTATTAAGCCTTGAACTGAGACTGGTTGCTCACTTTCATAAAAGACAACTCTTTATTATTAGGCCAATACTTCATAAGAAGCTGAGTTTCTAACAGATGGCTTGATAACTGAAATGAAAAGCTGTACAACATTTTTCAATCCCCAAGAAGATCAAAAAAGGACTTTTGTGCAGAATACAAGTTTTTTATTTTAATAAACTCTATGAAAGCGTCTAGAGAAAAACACCTACCTGAGCATTTGTATTGGTTCTGTTTAGGCCATCATCAGCACCAAATGTCCTTTTGCAGTCATCTAGCCACTACAAAATAAATAAGCAATTAAAAGTATTCTGCAACACAGAGCAAACCAAAGACACTAATAAAAGTACCAAAAACCTATATTGTTATGAATACCTTTCAATACACCCAGATTATCAGTGAAATTATTTAATCAATACATTCTAATTTTTCTCATTTTGTTTAATTCCAGTTAAAACTATCTTTCCAATGCCTGTTGCTTGGCTCTTAATTTCTTACCAGCAGATCTTGGAGAAAGACACTCTTTGTTCTGCTAAGAAAAAAATGCTACGTAGCAGTTACCCTGTTCCCTCTACTGAAAATTTCATGTAAGCTTTATTATTCCATAGTGTGTAGTACACCCTACCTATAGTACTTTCATTAAACTTGGTGATTGGGGATGGATGGCAGGTAGCAGAGGAAATAGAAAATTCCTTAATTAAATATGCTAAAATAATTTCCATTCAACATACTGTGACAGACTGCTGGCTAAGCCAGAGTTCTGCCACTACAGCCTGGCTGAAAAGGGCAATTGAGGCCAGCTGTGCAGGCCCATGCCTGAGGGGCTAATGGGAAACAGCTGTGGGCTTCATTAACCAGAGGGCTAAATAAGGCAGCCAGAGGGGAAGTAGGAGGAGCCAGAGAGTGGCTAGCTTAATTTGCTGTGAACAAAGCTCTGTAAATAGAATGTGGTGGGGAGTTGGCATGGACAATAGAAGGCATGGGTGATTACATGAGAAAGGGTCTCCAGTTGATTTGTGGATGAAGGAGTCCCAGGATGAGAGGCCTAGGTGAGAACCTTGCCACAATACTTTTAGAAAAATTCATTATATTATTTCTCAAAACCTTTAATGGCTAAAAAGATGTATATCTAAAGAACACTTTGAATCAAATTTTGATTTGGTTTAGATAGTGAAAAGATAGAACCTGCCACATTTCTTTGAAAATAGTATATGGAAATGTAATTCTGAATAACCACACTAGCAGATTTACCCGGCTTTGCTCATGTCTTTAACTCAAATAAGTTTCACCCCCTTCTCCCCTTCACTTAAATCATTGCTCTAGGGATATGAGGGGTTCAGCAAGCAGGCTGCCCTGGGGAAAGAGGACAACCCCAGGCCTCTTTCATCAAGCAGCTTGGGGGCCAGGTGAGAAGTGCCTGTCCTTGTCCACTGTAGTGGGCACAGCTGGGGGAGGGGTGCATTTCTCTCAGCTGGGGGGGGGGTGTGTCAAACAGACAGACACATTCTCTGAAATATGTAGTAGACATCTATCCCTTTCTCAACCACTGCTGACCCAATGGGGTTATAGCTGCCCACCCCCCATATTCATGTCCCTCCCCTCCAGACCGTTCCATTTCCATTTTATGATAAACAATTGAATTCCATGCACATCCCATTTTCCTGGCACAACCAAACCCTGATCTTGCTTTAAGTTATGATTAGAGCAAACCAAATTTGGTGGTCCTAGCTCTTACTGTTTAGGAGGAAAAAAATCTTTAGAGGGGTAGCCACGTTAGTCTTTAAGGTGTTGCTAGACTTTGTTGTTTAAGTTTTTCCAGTTACAGAAACATGTAGATGGTGTCATGAGCTTTCGTGGGTATATCCCACAAAAGCTCATGAAACCATCTACATGTTTTGTTAATCTTTAAGGTGCTGTTTAGGAGGTGTCCTTGAACAAGTGGACTCAGACAGACATTTCTAAAATATATAGTAAGATGTACAACAAAGGCATTGTATTGATTTCAAAGGATGATTTAAGAGACAATCACTATTTTGTAGGACATAAAAGTTTAATATAAAACATACATAAAAATCAGCTAACAGTCTTGCTAAACAGTGCATCGTTTTAGCCTCCCCAGCACCAAGCACAGTTTGGACACTACTGAAACACAAATATCAATAATACTGAAATAGAGTATTCCTGGGATAGTAATGCAACATATTGAGGATAAAGAGCAAATTATCCTCTGAAGCACAGAACAGGCTCTACACATCCATGGAAGTAAATTTAGCAGAATGTGTGCTGTATATCATGACTCTTGTTGGAAATTTTAGTGACCTTTTCCTAACCTTTGTCTGATGCAAGAAAGGGAAAAGAAAAATGTGATTTCCCATCTGCTCAATTTAATAAAGACTACTTAGTGAATTAACTAGGCCTGTGTGCTTATCAGAAGGAGAAGTGAAATTATCTAAACACCGTGGTGTCAGTTTCAATTACGAGACACAGATCCCACTGGATATTTTAAATCTTGTTCTTTGCATCTGACAGCATCCATCAATAATAATAATGATATAGCTTGCATCAGAACAAATTACATCAGAAATTGGGAACCTAATATCTGCTTTTTATACACTGATGTATTCTTACATATTTGAAATCTTTGAAAAAATATTTTTAAGTAGTTAAGAGCTCCCTGCAGTATTTACATGATACATGAAGTGCTCTGTTTTCTTATATTCTCCTTTGATTAAATGCTTTAGTCTTTAATACATATATTGAACACAATGAAAACCTTAATATAAGGGAACAGACCGTTGAGTGCAAAAGGGATGTTGGCTTTTTGTCACTTGCTCTCTTTGTGTGTACCGTAAAGGAGCATGCTGGAGACCAATTCCTACTAGTGTAAATTAGAGAAGAAAAACCAAAAAACCAATGCAGCCAGAAAGGAGGAAAAAAACCATGAAGCCGTGGTTCCAGCTCCAGTGGAGAAGTAAACAAGAAAAGTAAAGACCCTGACACCCGTCCCTCTCCCCTCCCAGGTGACCATATTTTAAAAAATAAAACAGCTTGCCCAAACTGTCCCCCACTCCCTTCTCTCTCTCCCCCCCCACCCCCCAGCAGGGCTCACCCAAGCCACCCTCTCTTTGCCTCCTGGGGCTGGGACTGACCCTCCCCCACATCTGATTCTGGGGTTGAGTCCCCCCTCCTGAACTCTGCACTGCCCAGGGTGGGGTCTACCCCCCCAGCCCAGGGGCTGACCCCTACCCCTGAGCCCTATGCCACCTGCAGTTGGGGGCTGAGCACCCCCCCCAAAACTCTTCCCCCCTCCGGCCCTGTGCCACCGCAGCTGGGGCTGAGCTAAAAAAGGACTCTTTTGAATAAAACACAAATATATTGATTATATAAAATAATTTAAGTTCAGCTTTCATGATAGAATTTGCACTACAATACTTCAGTGAGGTGAACTGAATTTTTTTTTTACAGTGTAAATGTTTTGTAATAAAAAATAAATATAAAGTGAGCACTATATACTTCGTATTCTGTGTTGTAATTGAACTCAATATATTAAAAGATGTAGAAAACATCAAAATATTTAAATAGTATTCTTATTATTGTTTTACAGTGCAATTAATCGTGATTAATTTTTTTAATCACTTAACAGCCCTATATACCACATACAAATGTTGTATACATTTTTCACTGTAAAGTTTTAAAAACAGATTTACAGTTAGGCTCATAATTCTTGGGGCTGATTCTACAGGTAAGTAGTTTACTATACCACACAGATTGCTTTTATACAATAATTACCTATTAGAATATAGCCAGCCAATTTACTTCAAAGACTTCCTGTATGTCTCACTAACTTTATTAGCCAACACATATGTTAGGCACAGTATGTACCATGTTCAAAGGTGGTATGTACATGGTAATATACAGTGTAGAGAAGTTTGTTATCTGAATGTGATATGCTCTTCCTACAATTCTATTCATCCACATAATGTATTCCACAGCACTTTGAAAAGCTGAAGTCAGCTTTGCTTTTACAGAGTAGGAAATTCACCAAAGCAAAGATACAAGAATAGTTTGTATCAAGTACATTTAGGGGAAACTTTCATGGCTCATCAGTATTTGGAATGGAATATTCAGATGAGATATGGGAAAGTACAGGGAGGGACTTTTACAGACCAGCAGCTGGAATGCTAATATCCAAACAAAAAATAAGGAAGGTACTAAACAACAAGCTAAGGAACTGGTTAAATGAATTTTAATGATGTGTAATGTAAAGAATTTTGTAACTTGTAAAATCATCTGATACAGCTAGTTGAAATACATATCTCCAAGGCACACAATCTGTATGGTGAACATGTTGTGAGAATTTGCTTTCCCAGAAGAAGAATAAGTATGTCTCCGTTTTTGTATGGTACTGCTTTGTGGTCAGGCAATACATTTGGCTATGTTAAGTTAATTGGCATTTTGAACATTTAAAGAATGAACAGCAACCATGGGCAAACAATTGGATACACCTTTGAATCAATACTTTCTTTTGCCCTATTTAATTTCACCGTGCTTTAGCTCAACACTTCCGAAGACTCCTAAACCTCCATTTATTGTACAACACACAAACAGTTGTGAACTCATTGAATAAATGAAAATAATATGTTTTAATTACTGTGGAACAAGAAAACCAATTGGAGAAAATTAGCCATTATTTCTAAATTAAATTATTTATGCTAATTAAAATAAGAATGTTACCATCTTTCCTTTCTTGATGCAAATTAAAAAAATAAGCAAATCTGCCTTAGGCTCTTAGATATTTCAGAACAATTTCTCTGACCCAGTGAAACCTTTGCCCTGCCCTAATCACTCACAAATACATCAGTAAAAGACAGGCTGAACACAGGAATAAGTCCTTGGGAGTCTTTTGACAGCATCACTAACGAAAACATGTGTGCTCCACTGTGATATACTGACAGAGGCCATCCTTAACTTCCCTACACCAGATTCCTTTATATAAACAAAATGCAGACAACTTAAAAGAGATTCTGCATTAATCTTTATGGATAGAATAAACTAGAACAAAAATGAAAATACAAAAATATAATTGAAAATTTAAAGTGCCTTTATGGTTACAAAAGGTGATCAACATTGACTGACTGTTAGTCAATAATTACAAAAAAAAATCATCAAACTTTTTATGTGTATATGGGCAATTAACTCACTGAGAAACAATCCACATAGAAAGAATCTTGTGATACCAGTTTGTGTAATCACTTTTCAAGGTATAAAACACATACCTTGATTCAAGTCCCTACTCTGCCTCTTCATGGGTGATCTTGGGCAAGTCTCTTAGCCTCTCCATGTCTCAAGTTCTCCCTCTGTAAAATGGGGAAAATAGTATTTCCCTATTTCACAGGTATGTTAAAAACATACATATTAGGGATTGTGTGGCACTCTGATACGGTGCTAATGGAGACATTCAAAATATCAGATGAGACTTAAACTTAATCAGAAACATAGCTAGTGCAGAACACTTATATTTGTGCTTATAATCCAAACATTGTTTAGGATTTTTCAGGTTTTTAAAAAATAGAATTCGTGTGATAATAGTAAGGGTAATAAATTAATACTAATAAATAAGCAGACCTTTTTTATCTGAACTATCTACTAAACAAAAAGGGTCAATTCTCTTGATTTTGGCTGCTATGGTGACTTTGAAAAGACTAAGGTGAAACCATGTGTTTCATTTATGTTCTGATTTAGGTCTCATCTCATAACAGAAGAGTGACTTGGCTGAAAATACAGTAGCCTTTCCAATAAACCTCATTGAATTTTATCTCCTTCAGCATATATTTAAAAGGGACAGTGTCAACTAGAAAAATCACCTGTGTGTGAATATTTAGCAACTATTCTGGTGTGACTTCTAACATTGCTATAACTAGAGGAGTGTAGGCAAAAAAAATGCCTCTTTTATAGCTTGTTCACTCTGTGCATATGACAGAACTTTGGATGTGATCCAACTCTCACTGAAGTCAGTGGAAGACTCTCCATTGACACCAATTAAAGTTAGATCAGGGTTCTCCAAAATAGTCAGTTTCACTGTTTCCTCTATATAATCAATTTCTCCAAAGCTAAAAAGACCCTTATTAAAATCAAAGACAGGACAAGAAAAGTCCCTTATTTAAAATCTTAAAAGGACCTTTTAAATAAAAATTTAGAAAACATGATTTAAAAACTCTTATAAAAATTAGAGTTTTCAAAAATGTTTCTCCGAGAAGCTCAAACTGAGAGAGATAGAATGTAGAGATAATTAACCAAGGAAACTGGATGCCTCTTGAGATTACTTCTAACAAAAATGTGGCAGCATGTCAGAACCATTTGATAGGGGATTGCAAATATGATATATTAATTACATTCCTTGAGTGGTACAAGATTGTTTACCATACAACCCAATGCCTGTTAGGCAAATATCAAGAGACCATTTATGTTTTCAAAACAGAAGAGCTAGAAAGACCAAATTCAGAGCCAGTATCCTAGGTTCACACCTTTGCATATGTCAACAGATGCAAGCCCATAAGGTAAGCCTGCATGGAACTGAACCAATTTGATAGCTTTCTTTGATAGAACAACAAGTCTTGTGGATAAGGGAGAAGCAGTGAACGTGGTATACCTAGATTTTAGTAAGACATTTGATACAGTCTTGCATGATCTTCTTATCAATAAACTAGGCAAATACAACTTAGATGGGGCTACTATAAGATGGGTGCATAATTGGCTGGATAACTGTCACTTGACCAGTTTTTTTTTTTTAAGTTTGTTCTCAGAGAGTAGTTATTAACGGTTCACAATCATGCTGGAAGGGCATAACAAGTGGAGTTCCACAGGGTTCTGTTTTGGGACCGGTTCTGTTTAATATCTTCATCAGTGATTTAGATATTGGCATAGAGAGTACACTTATTAAGTTTGCAGATGATACCAAGCTGGAAGGGGTTGGAGGATAGGGTCATAACTGCTTTGGAGGACAAGGTCATAATTCAAAATGATCTGAGCAAACTGGAGAAATGGTCTCAGGTAAATAGGATGAAGTTTAATAAGGACAACTGTGAAGTACTCCATTTAGGAAGGAAGAATCTGATTCACACATACAGAATGGGAAATGACTGTCTAGGAAGGAGTACTACAGAAAGGGATCTAGGGGTCATACTGGACCACAAGCTAAATATGAGTCAACAGTGTGACACTGTTGCAAAAAAAGCAAACATGATTCTGGGATGCATTAACAGGAGTGTTATGAGTGAGACACGAGAAGTCATTCTTCCACTCTACTTTGTACTGATTAGGCCTCAATTGGAGTACTGTGTCCAGTTCTGGGCCCCACATTTCAAGAAAGATGTGGAGAAATTTGTAGAAGGTCCAGAGAAGAGCAACAAGAATGATTAACGGTCAGAGAACATGAGCTATGAGGGAAGACTGAAAGAATTGGGCTTGTTTAGTTTAGAAAAGAGAAGACAGAGGGGACATAAAAGAGTGTTACAAAGAGGAGGGAGAAAAATTGTTCTCCTTGGTCTCTGAGGATAGGACAAGAAGCAATGGGCTTAAACTACAGCAAGGGAGCTTTAGGTTGGACATTAGGAAAAACTTCCTGTCAGGGTGGTTAAACACTGGAATAAATTGCCTAGGGAGGTTGTGGAATCTCCATCTCTGGAAATATTTTAGAGTAGGTTGGATAGACATCTCTTGGTGCTTGGTCCTGCTGTTAGGGCAGGTGACTGGAACTGATGACCTCTCAAGGTCCCTTCCAGTTCTAGTGTTTATGATTCTATGATTTCCTCAGCATCTTCTGACAGACTTTCCTAGATCACCACCAATATTTTCAAAATGTCCTCTCTCAGTGGCACTCTTGGGGTTTAGTGACAACAGTATCACCATTAGCCTAACCAGAGACTGCTCTCTTTTCTAGACAATTACTCTGACATAGGTGTGTACAAAATGCAGCTCTTCTTACATTCGCAATAGTGAATCTGGTTCCATATTTTCTTTATTTTGTGAAAGGGAGCCTGTTTGAATTTCCTGGAGCTAGTATTCTTCTAAAGTCAGTTTAATGACATTGGTTCACAAAAGCAAGCACACATGCTTTGCTGAAAGTTCAATTTTTAAACTACTGCCCTTTGCAAAGACGCTAGGTTTAACATATACCTTCAGGGTCTAAACTATTTAATTATATTGTCTAAATGTCAACTTTATTTTAAATCTCAGCACCACAGACCCTCTCTACGTCACAGTACTTATATAAAGGAGTAACAAGATTACCATGAGTTCCGCACTGATGAATTCTTTTACCTTTTGAACATCTAACAATTACCCATAAACACAGTAAAAAAGTAATAGTGTATAGGCAGGGCTCACCAAGTGGCAGCGAGCCCCGCTCGCCAGCCGCGCAGTTTGGCATGCTGCGCATGCGTAGACCGCGCTGCGCGGCTGTGACAGCTTGTAATCTACTCGCCACAGGCGAGTAAATTACACTAATTGTCGAGCCCTGTGTATAGGTATGTGCAACAAGCATCAACTACACATAGCTCAAATAACTCTTTAAAACTATACAAAATAGAAGAGACGATGCTAGTAACAAAAGGAAGTCTACTATTTTGTTTGAGATGAAAGGCTTGATATTCTTGTGAAATTCTAGTATTTTTTTAAAATTCTGAAACGGGTATCAGGCTATTAAATAATGCAGACTCACCTGCTCTGCTGCCTCTCTTTTGGCATTATAGGTATCTAGATGTTCTTGGAGCTCCAGAACACTGAACTTCAATATTTCTAGTAAGCCACAGGACATTAACTAGAACATAAAAATATTTTTTCTAACAACAAATTAAAACACTCTTAAATTGTTAGACCACGTTTGAGAAAGCACATACAATTACCCGTTATGCACATCATATGTAACCTCCCTGTTTTTAAGTTTAAACAAACATTTGCAGCCCATACCACTCCAACCTGTTAGATGCAATCAGATTTTGAAGGCATGCAGAGTTGCACCTAATTAGAACTTGGATGAGAAATCTCAAACACTTGAGTGCTGCAGGAAGTTGTGCTTCTGATTCAACTTGTGGTGTATTTCCCATCTAAAAGCTAAATCATCAGTTTGCAATCTCACCTTTAGGAAAAGACAATGTGTAGTGCTGTCCCAGAGCAGCTCAGGAGGGAGACTGCGTGACACAGGGAAGCATGTCTACACTGCAGGGTTTTTCTGGAAAAACAGCCATTTTTCTGGAAAAGCTACATTTACATCCACACTGCAATTGTGTTCTTTCGATAGAAAGTCGAAAGAACGCAGGGGTTCTTTTGACAGCGGTAAACCTCTTTCTATGAGGAAGAAGCCTTTTTCCGAAAGAGCTCTTTCGGAAAAAGCACATGTGCCCCGGGTGGCCACTCTGTCCATAGTAATCACAACTTAAATGCGAGATAGTGCCCAATTATTGTGGACGCTATCTTTCAAAAAAGCAGATTGCTTTTTCGATGCACTTTTGCTGTGTGGACACTCTCTTTCAAAAGAAATTTTTCCTGAAGATCTCTTCCGGAAAAGCATCTTCCGAAAGAAGCCTGCAGTCTAGACATAGCCAGGGAGTCTCAGTGTCCCTTCCGGTCTATTTAAGGAAGGGGATAAATTGCACCAGGTCTACAGTGTCGCAGTATATGCTATCTAGAGCATAGATGTAACTATGTTCTCAGTCATTTTGGTGTGGGGAGATGAAATGATAGTCTTTCCCTTTCCTTTCCACCTGTGCAATGGGCAAGTAATGGATTTGCTTCCATCCTGCATGCAGCACAATAGTGCAAGGGAGTAAGTAAGTAGGTTCCTTATGCACTTTGTACTTTCCTGTGCCAGTGTGTAGAACAGGCCAGAATTAGCCCTAATTCAATAAGGAACCAGAACCCACGATTTTGTCAGAATACTGTTCTGCTAGAAAAAATACGATTTTGATTTCCCTGTGTAGAAAAACCCTATGGCACACTTCAAAATCAACAAGGATGGCAGAATCTGCCATTTATAAATAAAAGGATATTGAACTCCCCACTCCACCTTTCGGATGCACCATTTAATTTGACAATAGGATGAAACCTTGAAATTTATGACAGGTAAAGAGCAGTGAATGAAATTATTGATATTTACTATCTAAGTCAATCCATTGTTTGTCCTTACCAGATAGAAGTTATTAGGAGAAATAATTAAATTTCACAATTATTCTATAATTAGAAAGGACTATATTTTACAACTGAACTCACAGCTATAAACTACTGTTTTAATACTCTTCTTTTTCATTTGTACCAATGGTTCTCAAATCATGGTCCATCGATCACTGCCTTGCAGGTGGATTGTGGCTTGAGGCTCCCATAACCCTCCACTGCCCCGCAAGGTTGGAGCGCCAGCTTCCTGCTGTGTGTGTGTCTGGGTGTAGCCCTGAGCCTCGAGGGCCAGATTCTACTTGTAAGGGGAGCAAGTGACTCCATGCACTGCTGTTCCCCCTTGCCCCACTAGGGGAACGGCAGTGCAGGGAAGCACTACCCAGAGGCTTTTCCTGCTGCTTCCGTTGGCCAGAATCATAGCCAATGGCAGCAGTGGGAGGCAATACCTAGGAGGGCAGAGGGCGCAAAGCCAGGTAAGTGCCCCTCATGCCCAGACCCCCAGCCTTATCCCCCTCACGCATGTCCCTCCACTGAGATCCTGCCTCATATGCTCACTCCTGCACCCTTCCTCTGGCCAGCCCCCCCCCCCGACACACACACCCAGTCTGCCCCAGCACTCTCCCTCCTGGCCAGACACCCCACCCGGAGCCCACTCCTGCACCCTCTCCCCCACCCAGACACCCCACCCTGAGCCTGCTCCTGCATTCCATTTCCTACCCAGACCCCCCACTCCCACCCTCAGCACCCAATGGGACCAACAGCCACCATGAGCCCTGGGACACGGTGTGGAAGGGCCATCTCTGCACCCCTGGAAAAGTTGGGGCTGAGGGCAGTCAGTCCTTAGCAGCACCCGGTCTGCAGCTATGGGCCCTCCCTAGATTTCAAAGCCATACAGAGTAGCACTCTGGCACTCCCACGGCAGTTCAAAGCAACTCTGAGCCCCTTTGTCTGGGCCCCAGGGCAATTGTCCCCTTTGCCTCCCTGCCTGTACCCTACTTCCTGGACAGTCAAGCACCCTTCCCCCTCCTGCACCCATTTTGTCATCATGGGTGGCTGGCTCGTGGTCCGTGGAAAGGTTTGTATTGAGCAGGTTGGGCTATGTGCCAAAAAGTTTGAGAACCCTTCATTTATACAATTAGTCTTTTTATTTTTAAATACAAGTACTATCCATGATGCTATAATTAGTGATAAGCTCTCTACCTGTACCCTTGAAAAAAAATTCCCTCAACATCATATTCTGAAGGTTGAAGCATAAAATATTCTGTATCCATTCAGAAAGGCTATTAAATACAGGTATTTTAATCTAGTACTATATTGCTGACTGCACATAAGATTTTACCGTTTCAGCATCAATAAAGACTGTTGGGCATTCTGAACACATCATCATCACCTCCAACGAACTTTTAAATTTTGTTCCAATACGCTGTAGACCCTCACCAAGAAAACTGACTGCAGCATTTGTTATAGTTCCAAACTTTCTTTGAATGGTCTAGAATAAAAATAGAAAAAAATATTTACTTTGCATTACTTTCTTTTTTTTGCACAAGATAAAAGGAAATCTCTTTTTCTATTCTGACAAAGAATTTTTGTATAAACTATTGGTATTACACACATTTGTGTCATTACACTCTTTCTCTCTTTGCTGGATAAAAGTAGAAAAACATTAAAAAGAAGATAAAAGATTAAAAAGTAGATGATAGAAGGGGAATAGTTCCCAAAACTATGGTACTGTATATTGCCTTGAGTCAGGGATGAAAGTATTATTTAGGAGTATTAAGACCACAACATAGACTATAAGCTCTTTTGGGGCAGTGCCACTGTCAGCAGCGGCACAGAAGTGAAGGTGGTTGGGAAAAGGGGGTGGGTTACTATATGTCTGGTTTTCCCAGCAGTCTCCTCCACGAGCAGAAGGAGGGGTATCAGGTGAAAGCTGGAGCTGCAACCTCCCTTCATGGGCATTGGGGTAAGTGACAGCTAGAGCTGCGGAGCTTCCTAGAGCTGGCTGAGATCTTGGAGATGGATATGACCCACCGTAGCACTCTACAAATGGTCCCTGCAAGAGAAGAACAAGTCTTGTTCTCCCCCACTGCCCAGTTCCTGGTAGACTAACAGCTGGTGCCATATTTCATGAGGGAGATTAGATTTCACAGTCCATGACATGTTTTTCAGGGCTGTGAATTTATTTTATAAATAAATAAGTGATTTATGCAATTCATCCTCAGCAAGTGCCAATTAAAAGGTTATGCCAGCAAACATTACCATATATTTTGATACTTCACAGTTAGAAAATGCTACTTTAGAAACTTTTTTTTTTTTAATTAATTTTATAAGACTATGGTTCTTACCCAGTATGTTCCTATAAATTATTTTTATAAAACCTGAAAAATCATATACAAATGACTACATTCAAATAATGTTAGTAAGGTTGCAAATCCAAGCACTCAGTAGCTAAGAAATGCCAGGATTTCTGTTAAGCCTTTATTCTGCTGCTTGCACTGATACATTATGGTCCTGGCCCCCTATAAGCCAAATCACAATAGAGAGATTCCACAGCAGGTACTCTTCAGTTCAGCAGCAGGAAACTCTCAGTTCCACAGCAATACTAATTAGCTCAATTTGTTGATTTTTCATAGTATATTGCTGAATTCTCTAAATTTTATGGAGCCTCTCAGTAATAGAGAACAGTTACTCCCAATGTGGTCAGATGGTCAGGGATACTGAAAACAGCAATCATTTTTTCCCTCTGTCATTCCTACTCCAAATAGGGGGGTTGAAGGTATGGTGAAGGAGTGATGTATGGTCACAAGAAGCCTCTTGCCTTCTTATGGTAATCCTATAGCCCCTACCTTGCTTTAATCCAGCCCTGCACATATCAAAGCCTGGGAGAGATGGAAATCTGTCCATTGCCTACAGCCCTCTGACCTAGTCCTAGTCTGCTACATTCCTCTTGGACACATACTTGATTAGCTGTGAATGTAAGTCCTCATAAGCCAGGAAAGCTGTTGCTGTGCTTTCTGGCTCCTCTTTTTATGAGCAGTAGGGAAAGAGAAAATGCTGCTTATGTAATGTACTCCCCCTTGAGGTGAAAGTAGCAGAAAGGGGAAACTGAGGCCAGGCCATGGTAGGGCAGGGACGACTAAAATGGCAGGCTGAAGCAAAATGACTGATTCTGCAGCTATAGCATGAAATTCCATAACGTGACAAAATGACTAATTCAGTAGAGAATCAGACTATGAGAGTACTGATTATGATACAGTCTTTAACTACAAAATCCATTAGCTTCCTGCCTCTTTCAGTGCATAGGATGGCTGGTGATCAGGGAATGAATGTAGGTTATGTAGTGAATAAGACTGTTGTCTGAACCGTCCCTTCTTCCTTTATTGCAAAATTTGGAAGGTGTATAGTGAATGAGGCAGGGGACTGCAGCAAGAGATAGTTTTCTGGTAAATGCATTTGAATGGCACCCAGTAGGACTGTGTTGCATCATTACCTCTGTCACAGACTGCCTGTATGATGCTGAACAAATCATCTAAGATAGCATTTTCACAGGGGGCTACTAATTATTTGCTTCTCTTCTTCTAGGTGCTGAACTTCAGAAAGCTGTGTTCTGATTTTCAGAGAAGCTGAGCACTTATAATTACAGCTGCATTAAGTGGGAGATGAAGTTGTCTAAACCTCTGCAGTTAAGGCAGTGTAGTTGGGTTCAGGAACTCTTGATTTCTAATATTGATTTGGCCACTCACTAATGGTGCAGCCTTGATCAAGTCACTTTGCCTTTCTGTGTCAGTTTCACTAGGGTAAACAATACTGATCCACCTTCTCATAGGACACTGGGAGGATTGAGTCATTAATGTCTAATTTGCAGTACTTACAACATATCAAGTGCTAAAAAAAAATTAAGTGCTCTGAAAAAAAAATCACTCCCTAGCTAGGTTCTTAATAATTGAGGCAAACTAAATTAACAGAAATTTTTAGTCTTAAACTGCTAGTGTCTCTTTTCCCTTTCTGGGAAAAACCTTCTTACTTTATGGGGTATTGTGAAGATAAATTCAGTAATATTTGTTAGGCTGGCATACTACGGTGATGAGTGCTACAAAGCTCATGAAAAAAATCAATAATTCTACAATCGGGAAAGGGTTTGGATAACGTTCAGTGTTCAGTTAAAAAACAAGGTGTGTGTGGGGTGGATAGCAAAAATGATTAGTCTAAAAAGAAATACTGAACAGATGCCTCATTTCCTGCACAATATTCATCCTCAGAATTGAATGAGGCAGGGTCCTGTGGAAAAAATAATTCATTATAATATATTAAAATAATGTTTTTATATTTGTTCTGTATGTAATTATTTATAGTAGTGACAGGCCTTGGAAAACTAATTAGAAAAAGAAGCTGTTTGGAAAAAAGTCAGAAACAAATTAGTAATGAGTCACTGACCTGAAATAATCTAGAGAACACATGAAAAGTATAGACTGCACAAGATCCATCAGTGTCTGACAGCATTTGATTGACATGGCAGCGCCAAGCCTCCTCTTCATCATCATATGTCACTGGCTGAAAAGCTGCCAATATGGCAGAAAGAAATGGTGAAGGTGGTGGTGAAGTCTGTACTTCTGGAAAACCATCCTGTTCTTCCTCATCTTGGCTGTAAATAAAGTAAGTGATATAAATTTGTCAGTAAATACTATGGGAAAAAGAAAAGAAAGTTTTCACTAATTTATTTTGAAAATTTTAATTAGACCATGCAGTATAATTGAGTTGCCAAATCTAAAAATCTAGAGAAAATTCTGTTTTGTTTTGAACAAAATGAAATCTGTAGTGAAATTATAAATGATGATGCAGGAAAAGTTTAAAAAAACAAGGCTTTTGCTGCTACAGTATAAATGTTGGTACTACACCCCGAGGGTATGTCTATACTACAGTGTTATTTCAAAATATCTTATTTCGAAATAGTTAATTCGAAATAGCTTATTTTGAAATAATACATCTACACACAAAATGCATTTCGAAATAGCGTTTTGCTATTTCAAAATAGCACGTCCACACTGAGTGGACACTGAATTGCATTGAAGGTCGGCCGGAACCAGGTCCAGCAGGGCATCAGGTCAGGTGTTTATTTGTGTGGCTGCTGCCTGAGGCCATCTGAGGCTTGTGCTTAAAAGGACCCCCACCCCGGGCAGCTGGTTCTCAGGTTTCTCTGCTTGCTTGCCTACCTCGATGAGGGACAGCAAAGCATTTTGTCTCTGCGTGCTCTGATTGCCCTCACTTGGGACACCACAGCACTCTGCAACATGGAGCCGGAGCTGCCCCGGGCACTCTGGTGCTTCTCGTGAACATGTTGTTGCGAGCCTGGCTGCACTTTCTGCAGGCTGCCATCCGGGAGGTCCATCGGGGGGCTGTCAGTATCCAGGAGGCCCTGCGGGAGAGCTTCCACCCTGAGGAGCACTAAGAGTCTCCCTGGTCTGCCCCACTGGGGGCTTGTGCTTCATTCCTCCCCAACATCGTTCCACTTACCCTCCCAGCCCCCCTTCCTGATGTCAAATAAAATACACGTATTTTCATGAACACAAACTCTCTTTATTTAACAAAACTGGGGCCGGGGGAGGGGAATGAAACTGGTGACACTGGAGAAAGGAGGTGGGAGAGGGGAGGGGGAAACCTGGGAGCAGGGAGGTGGAAGGGGGAAGCAAGGGGAAGAAGGGGGGGGGGAAGCTCAGGGCTTAGGGTTGGGGGTCTTGCCGGACCAACTTGATTTTCATGCAAACCTGCTCCTGGGTTCGCATGTGGCCTTTGGCGGCCAGGCTGGCAGCTATCCTGCCATAGATGGCCGCGTTCCTCCGTCTAGTGCGGAGATCATGGACGTTGGGGGCATCCCCAAACCTAAGTAAGGTCCACCCTGATCTCCGCCCTGGACCAGGAAGGCGCCCGCCTTCTCCAGGCTCTGGCAGACTGCTCCTGGGGAGAGGCGGAGGGCTGGCTGCCAGTGGCTTGCTGGCTCATGTTTTGGGGCCACTGGGTCAGGGGCAGTGACTGCTGGCTCTGGGCCGGCAGGCTTGGAGCTGGCACAGGCACTGTGGCCAGAGTCAACCCCTTTAAGGGCTCCGGGAAGGGAGGAGAGGGAGAGGAGTGTTCTTGCTTGAGGCTGGAGTGGCCACCAGGGCTCCCTGGGAAGGCTGGAGGTCCCCTATTTCGAAATAAGTGTCTACACAGCACTTATTTCGAATTAGCTATTTTGAATTTGGCATTATTCCTCATACAATGAGGTTTGCCAAATTTGAAATAAGTGCTCCACTATTTTGAATTTATTTTGAAATAGCGGTTTGGCTGTGTAGATGCTAGTAAAGTTAATTCGAAATAACGGCTGTTATTTCGAATTAACTTTGATGTGTAGACATACCCCCAAATATCTAGTAAGTCTGACAAAGCAGAGTAAGCGTATCTTATACTGGTTAGTATTTTTATTAACAGAACATTTAAGAAAAGGACATATTTTCTTCCCAAAAATAATTTAATGAATATTCCACTCCTATCTGATCATGGGCAGAGTAACAAAGCTCTAGCTTGCCTTCGGAGAAATCCAAAAAGTCGTGCTGCAGTACACCAATTTTTAAAATGATCTTAAGTAACATCTATATATGGATGAAAATAAATTGGAACAGGTCCACTTTTATGGACCATTTAACAAGCTTTTGTTCAAAGAATGTCCTACAAATGGACTTTTCATCATGTATCAAGGTTCTGATAATGCTGTTACTTATGAGACTTGATTAATCAAAGTCACTAACAATTTTAAAAATCTTCTGCTTTAGAAGCAATTATATTTTATACAATTATTTTTCTTTATGCTTTATTACACAAACTTCCTATTTTATTTGCAATTAGAAAAGTTTATAAAGAATTTCATAAAATGAACAGTTGATTTTTTCCCCCACTGTACCCTTTCAGAGAGGCATTTGAAACATATTTTAAATAAAACTTGTCTATTTAACACAGTATCGTGGCAGCAAATTATGGATGCTAGCAATTTTAGTATGTTGTAGCAGCTACACAATGCATGGTAAACCAAATTTCCTCTGCTTATTTTCTCAGTCCTTGATTAAAGAAAAATCTTTTGAAAAACATTGTTTAGACTATTCATCAAAGCAATAATTTACAACATAACAATGAGAAATAAGTTGTGTTTGTAATGCTTGCGTATGTTCAGTTCAGTAGTGCAATGCCCGTAAAGCAAGCTTTTATGAGCAAGCTAACAGCAGGCGGTTTCTCCCATAATCTACAAGCAAACCTTGCAACATTTACCACACACCTGTTAGTCACAGGAATAACCTTAAAAAGGTTATCTTCATCACCATTAAGGCTAGAACCAATTTTTCTTTTTATGTAATTACATTGCAAGAACAGGTGAATTCTGATCTGTACATTGGAAAGCAAACTGATGCTGATTGGCATCAGGCTTTAATATTTGCAAGGCATATTTCAGTGACCCAATATAAAATCCTCAAAGCTCAGCTGCTCCTGTTTCTTTCCCATTGTGATTTACTCATCTTCAAACTCTCAGTAGGAGCCTTCTTTCACTGTGTGAACTGCTAAAGCTTACCTTCTATCCTCCTCTGGTCCCCAACCTTTCCCCTTCCCCCTATGATGATGGTTTTGAGTCAACTGAGGATTCTTGTATGACACTGCTCCTCTAGGGCAGCTTTTTACGTGCTATGTATTGGTTAAAAAATGCAAAGCAGATGGAACTGGGCTCAGGACTGACCCAACAGTTCTATTTCCCAAACAGAGAAAAACAACAGTTACTTAACTCACAATAAGGGTGGCTTTTCAAATTATTTTGCACTTACAGCTGTCTATGTACTAAAGCACAGGAGTTTGGAACATTTTCACTAGTAGTGTCCAGCATAGTCACACATGTGGCTTATATAGCTTCATGCCCTCTGCTCCCAAGAGCATAGAGCCCATACTGCAATTTAGTTCCTCTGTCACTCAGGATCCACCCTTCAAGTTGCAGAGCCATGAGTGGTTGTGGGATCCACGTGTGCAGAATATCTCAAGAGATCACAGCTATTGTAAGTTAAGCAACTATTCTTTCTTCTCTGAGCTAGTGCACTTGTGGATCTCACTTATAGTGATTACCAAGAAGTCACCATTAATGGAGCTGAGAGGCTAGGGATGTTCGATATAGTGTAATTGAATAGTTGTGTAACTGTATGAAAACTTAACAGTTACATGACTATATAATAGTCCCCAAGGGTGGGACCAGCAATCAGTGCGCTCCAGTCCCACACCTGCGGAGCCAGTTTAAAAACCAGCTCCCCATGCACACCAGCTGCCTGCCACCCCATGCTACTGCTTCTGATACAGAGGCAGCAGCATGGGGTGGCAACAGCCTGTCTCCGGGGGTTTGTGCTCCCCACGAAGAGGCTGCTTTATGGCTCAGATCCCCCACAGACAAGGGCTGCTGCGATGAAGCAGCCTCTGTCTGAGGTGGGCCCAGGTATGTCGCAGACAAAGGCTGCTCTGTGGGATGCAGAGCAGCCTCTGTCCACAGGGAGCTTGGATCCCCGTGGACAGGGGCTACTGCTGGGAAGCAGCCTCTGTTCGTGGCGGTCCCAGGCTTGCTGCGGAGAGAGGCTGCTCTGTGGGATGCAGAGCAGCATCTGTCCTACAAAGAGCTCGGGCCCATCGTGGACAGAGGCTGCTTCACAGCAACCTCCCCCCCACCCCTCTCCCACCTCTGCTGCTTCTAATAAAGGCAGCAGCATGTGAGGGCAGGCAGCACCGTGGAGACACTGAAATTCCCCACACTGCCTCTGTAGGAGGCAGCAAGGGTGGGAGCAGGTGGGTCCATGGATCTGGTTCCCTGTAAGTATTTGCTCCAATCTAGCTCCCTCACCCTCCCACAAGGAGTGGTGGGGGCAGGTGGATCAGGTGCTCATGAGGAACTGGCTTTTAAGCCAGGTCTTCACAGGCACTGGCTCCCACTCTCCCCCACTTGCTGCCTCTGATACATAGCACAGTCATCTACACTATAACATCCCTATGAGAGGCATGTGTTATTTGAAAAGAAATTGCAAAACTGTCCTTCGGAAATGGAATCAGATCGTGAAGCAATCACTAAGGAATAATGTTTTATAAACATGTGCACTATAAGCCAGGTAGCTGATCTGCAGATTTTGGACACTGGTATGTGCCTTAGGCATGCTATCCATGTGCCTTGTGCTCTGACAGAGTCCAAATGTTTGAAGCAGTTTTATCAAATTTGATACTCATTTTGAGAGTATTTACGACAAAATAACCATCCCTTTGCATTTGTTGCCATAAGCAATGAAAAGTCCTTGAGTACTATAAACAGATTTGAGCTCTATCTAGGTAGTATAACAACAATCTTCTGATAGCTACAGTATGTAATTTAGCTACATCCAATGAAAATAAGGTTTCAGAAAAAGATTGGCAAGTGAATAAACTGACACAAAAGTCTGACCATAATTTTGGAATAAAAGATGGGTGTGATCTCAGTTACCCTCTCAATATGAAAAACTATATGGAGAATTTATCATTACAGCTTGCAATTCATTTATTTTATAAACTCTCATAATTTCCACCAAAATTGACAACAGATGAACTGGACAATTTGATAGAGGTTCAAAAGGCAGGTGCATAACTGAAGAAAGGACTAGATTTAAATACACGTGGGACTGATCCCTCTCACAAGAGGAAAACACGAAGACCTCTCATAAATCTATTCACTGATTAATGAGAGAAAATTGAATCTCCTACTGGAGGATGAAATGTGGAAATAATTGCCAAATGAACTGTGGTCTCAATACATTTAAAAATCAGAAGCTCAGCAGAGGGACGTGGCACGAGCTGGCAATCACCTGGCCCGGCTCACTCTGGGTCCCCCTTGCTGCGCTTCAGCCTTTTAAATGTATTAATAGCCTGCTGGCTCTTACTACATTTGAAAGGCAGAGCCACAGCAGGGTTAGCTGCCAGGACCATAAGCTAACCCCGCTGCAACTCCCTGGCTTATCAACTAGTCAATGGAAAATCCCATTAGTTTATTAAACTGTATTTAACATCCCTAGTAGATATTGCTGATAATGAAAATCATTTCCATTTTGCAGTATACATAATGCTAGGAGATGATTTTTTGCCCTGAACAACACTCTGTACTTCCAAAGAACAGTGTCTACTGAGAACACCCTGATATCCATCCAAAGTGAGAGACATAATGCTAGATTTAGGTGAAGAAATAGACTATGATTTTGTGATATCATATCCTTCTGAATTGGAAGTGTGATAAATTAGTAATCTGACAATAACTGTATGTCCAAGAACCAAGACTGATGAGGCCAAACAAGAGCCACTCATATAATCTGACATTTTTCCTGCCTTGTGTACTGTAGCACCCTTGGAATGAGAAATGAATTCAACTGTATGACCAACAAATCAAGGTGTCTTCTAAAGACCTTGGAGTGCTGCATGTGAACAAAATATTGGACATTTTCTCTTTTGATATGAAGTGAATAAACCTATTTGGGGAAATTCCCACTCTTGGAAAAGTTAGTCTAGTAAATAATTTTTTTTATTTCTATTCATAGGATGAGGTCACTTTCCTGTTCAGTGAGTCTGCCAGCCTATTACGTTCTCTTAGGAGAAGAGAGCTGTCAGACTGATACAATTCTGAATACATCATTTCCAAAGACAAAGAAGGTCTGACATTCACATTCCCATGCCTATTTACAGAATAGGCTGCTGTGAAATTATCCATGAGAACTTGGATCAGTGTCTTCCATCATAGATAGAAATGTTTTGCAAGTTAGTCTCACTGCTCTGATTTCTAGGATGTTTACATGCATTGTAAATGGATTTGTAAATGAGACCAAAAGCCGAGAGTCAAATGTGATTTATATGTGCTCCACAACCCATCTGGGATGCATCTGTTATCAGAGCTTTGGATGCAATGGGAGAAACAAACTGAGCTTCCATATATATTTTTCCATTATTTTCTACCATTCCATAGAAACTGGAATCTAGTCCAGAATCACCACCTGTCATGAAGCTTTGGGTTGTAAATTGACTCAGATCCAAGTATGAAATAATCTCCGATATAATCTAGCAAATGAAGTTACAAATATAAATGAAGCTCTTTGGCCTAGAAGATTCAGACACACCCTGACCCTTTGAAGACAAACACAAAACTGGAGGATCAGATTCTTTATTATCTGAAATTTATTTGATGGGAACAATGCTCCTGCTGCTACCAAATCTAGGAGAGCTCCATGAGCTCTATAGACCTGAGATGAATTCAGACTTGACTTTTTGAAGTTGAGCCTCAAGCTTAGTGATGAAATCAAATACATCATTCCTCTTGCTGCAACTGTTTCTTACACTTGTGATTTCCTCAAACAAGCCAATTTTCCAGACATACAACTCTTATCTGTGTGGATGAGTTTCTACGACTGACAGAACTCTGTGAACACTCTTGGGGTCAATGAAATTCTAAGAGAAAATACTTTGAATATATAGCATAGGTACTCTGTGTGTGGGAGGTAGATGGATACATGAAAATAAGCATCCTGTACAATCCAGGGAACCTAGAATAGGATAATTGAAGTATTAACTACCATATGAAATGTGACACATTAAATGCATTTGTTAAGGTTCCCAAGAACCTTGTTCTTTTTTGGCATGAAGAAGAAAGAATAGAAACTCTTTCCAACATACTTTTGAGGAACCAAGTCCTAGTGCTCCTAGATAGATGATCTAATCAACCTCATGATACATAGCTCTCATATGAGAATGGTCCCTGAAAGGGGACTGAAAAGGGATGTGGGTGAGAGGCAGAGACTGAAACTGAGGGCATGTCTACACTACACAGCTTTTAACAACAAAGATGTGTTAACACAGCCCTGTTGCTAAAAGTCAATGTGTGTGAACACTGTCAGCACTTGTGTCAACAAAATACTTCTACCTCCAATGAGTGGCTTTCCTTTGTCAGCAGCAGAAGCGCTCCTGCCTAAAAAGCAGCAATCACATGTGCACTTGCTGTGACAAAACTGTCACTCACGGGGAAAGGGAGAGGGCTAAGCACCCATGAATGACAAAAGTTTAGTTGAACAAGTAAGTGCAAGTATAGACACAGTCTAAATGGGATAACTGTTCTTGATGATTTGAAGGACCCATCAATCTGTAGTTATGGTCATATAAGCCTCCTGAAAATAAAGTAGGTCAGAACCAAGAGGTGGGCAAAAAGGTATAGATCCTTGTAAATTAGTCTAAGAGTCTTAGCTGTCACATCAAATTTGATGTCTGTGTCTGACCCAATTATGCAAAATACAGAAGAGGATAGTGGAATTGACTTCTGATATCTAGATTTCTTTCTTGATGATGGAGGAGGAGGTTAAGGAGGAGGAGGAGGAGGAGGAGGAGAAGAACCTATATTCCTAAACATACTAATATATACAACCAGGCTATGTCTAAACTGCATTCCTCTTTCGAAAGAGGAATGTAAATGAAGCGCGGATTTACAAATCTCGCGCTTCATTTGCATAATCGTGTGAGAGTATATCACTGAGTATTTCAGTGTGCTCATGCTGGGGTTGGGCCACCTCCTCTGTGGCAATTTTGAGCACAGCCACAGCTCTCTTAAAAAAGATTGTTAAAATGCTCGAAGTCATCTGCGGCTGATGGCGGCAATGGCATAATCTCCTCATCTGGTGACGAAGAGGAGTTGGTGGGTGGTGAAGAATCAGGGGGTGACTCCTCCGTTGCTTGAGGCACCTCCAATTGTTGCATAGATGTGGATGTTCTAGGTGTAAGAGAAGCAGCGTGTTTGTGATGTCTCTTGTATGAGCCCCAAGGACTCCAGTGGTGCCCATACCAAGGAGGAATCACCCTTGGGTCGTATTGGGGCTTGTAATATTGCATCGGAGGGCTGCAGTGCGAAGAGAAAGAGGCTTGTACCTCTTCTTTATCGTTGCTGGAGAATTGCGACAGTACTGGAGATACAGCTTGTGAAGTCATTGGTACCAGTGAAGCATCAGTGTCCAAGAGTGGTGATTGCGGGGCAGATGTGACTGCCAAGTCAGCACTCCGCATGTATGGCAACAGTGCCGCAAGGATCTGTGCTGGTGTTTGTAACGTAGGTCTGTATGGTGCCGATGAAGTATTTGGCATCGATGGCAAAGATCTTTGGTATGTTGGCGGTACCAAGTACATAAGCAGTGCCAATAATCTGACAGGTGCCGACGAATGAAAAAGCATCATCGGTGCAGTGGAAATGATCGGTACCATAGAGCTTGGTACCGTTAGTGGCGTCGGTGCCGATAAAAGTTGTTGGGACCAGTGGTGCCTTAGTTGGCGGTGCGGTCTTGGGGTGATGACTGAGCCCTTTGCCATTGGTGCCGCTGGTGTGCGACAGTGCCTGGACACCTGAGGTGCCCAGCACGTCGTATGTACTGACGCGAGGCCTTTGCGCTGATGGTTTGGGTGGAGACCGTTTCCTCAAGGAGGACTGTTGGTGGGGCACAGAGGAGCTCCTCTTTTTGGGAACCTTCTTGCTCTGAAGGGAGTCGGGGGTGAACGTACCTCCCTAGGCTGCCTTCCTAGAGCCGAAGCCGGGTGCATCTTCTTTTCCATAAGGATTAGTTTGAGGCGAAGGTCCCTGTCCCTATGAGCTCTGGCCTTAAGTTTGGCGCAGTGGGGACAGTCTTGAGAAAAATGGTGTTCTCCCAGACATGTGACGCATTGTGAATGTCTGTCTGAGATAGCCATTGTGTCTCTACAGGAGGTGCAGCGTTTGAAGCCCGGGGAGCTGGGCATAATGAAAAAAAAAATTTTTTTTTAAAACTATAACAAAATAACAAACTGTTAACAACACTAGCTACCTAAACTAGGAATTAATAGCTAATAAACAATGTAAAATGTAAATAAGGCGGAGAACTGCAGAGGTCCATCTCAGGCCGAGGGCGGTTGAGAAGAACTGGATGGTGCGGGCTTCGCATGAGTGGTGCTGACTAGCATGGCGTGTGCTGGTTTGTGCCGCGCACGTGTGGCCTGGCAGGGACTACGGCTGCAAAATCTCCGATCCAGGCGCCGGGATGGCACCAAGACCAAGAGTGGAGCATCCACGGGGACCTCAAAGAAGAAACACCAATTTCTTAGGGCCCTTGGTCGGAACTAAGTGGAGAGGGTAGGCCTGGGGCCTGCTTCCCCAGCTGCCTGTCAGCAGGGCAGTTGATGCCCATAGGGCCAAACTGCAAAGCAGGAATGTTCTACTGACCTTAGGCACTGGGCCACACTGCCATGTATCACAGGTGGCAGCATGACTCTGGCCACTGGTTTGTGCTTCTCTGAGGGCCTGCTAGGCCATTTGGCCTGCTAAATTTCTATTTTAATTCTCCCAAGACCCGATGCCCCACAACAGGGTGTACTTGTTACAATGGTGAAAAGGTGGCGCCACCAGGAAAGGTGGCACCGGAGTACACAATGCTGATTGCTGCAGTGTTGGATAGACAGTGCTGGTAAATCTGGTGCCTTGCTGTGATGTTATAAAAACATCTTTTCACTGCTGTGCCCTTGAGCCATTGTTATCAAAGCAGATCTCTGTGCTGGCTCTTTATTCTGGTGCAGCACTGAGAGTTCTGATTCCACTTGCATGCACAGGAAGGATATGAGTTGAAAATGGAAGAAAATCTATGTTCTGACATAACTAACCCCTGTTCTAATCTGCTCTCTTTGTCTTCTGCCAACTATTAAATGAAACAGTAACAACTACAACTAATTATACACAAATTAATTATAAACTTCTATTCTACAGGTTGAACCTCTCTAGTCCAGCTCCCTCAGGACCTGACTGGTGCTCAACCAGAGAATTTGCTAAATGACAGAGGTTAATATTGTGTAGCATCATTACCAACACTTCCACTGCTTATTAGGCTCTTAGAAGATATTTAGGGATAAATTAGAGCTAAATAATAGCACAGAACACTGAGAATCAGGACTGGTGGCTGTAAACAAACTTTATGGGACCACTTGGTAACTTGGCTACACCCATAATAAGTGGACATCCGGCTAACTAAAATCATGCTGGACCACAGATGTTGCTGGACTAGAGAGAGCCGGATTATAGAGGTTCAACCTGTACTAAGTAACAAAAATTACAAAAAATACAATTTTGTTTAGAGTTACTTACTGCCTAAAGTGATTCAAAGGTACTGAGTGACATTTGGGGTTACCATTCCCATTATATCCATGGGGTGGGCTGGCTTCTGAGAACACACATTGTGCATGCAAAACACTTGTATTTTCACTTCTAGAGAAAAAACTATGAACTCTTATGCTGGGGTACAGAGACACACAAGTGGGATCCACATTGGGAGTATCTCAAAGTATGAGCCAAACATTTATTTGACATGCTTATTGTAAAAGTTTGTACTGTTAGAAGATTTCTGATAGTAAGCATGAAAAATGTAACTTGTTTTACTTAAATAGTGGCTTCCACAAGTGGTACATTATTTCTGCAGTTAAAATCAAGTGTACTCTTACCTAGACAACCCAGAGAAGTCAGCTTCTTCTTCTTCACATCTCTCATCTAGCTCTTTCAAAGCAAGGGTGACATCCTCTTCACATATAGATTCAGAATAGCTCTCAGGAGCTGGCAGTTCTGACATTTCTGGCATTTCAGGAGTTTCTTCCAACTCTAGAGGTTCCTGACAGATCAGAGAGTCCTGTTGTTCATGTAATATATATGATCCATTGTCTTCACTAGCAATGCTAACCTGTTCATCCTTGGCAGCTGAACCACCATCCTGCAAAGCAAGTATATTTTTCATTGTTTTTACAGAAGGAGCTGATGTACATCAACTTCTTTTATAAGGTATAGGAGTCAGTACTTAAAAACAAAAGCGTGTTTACATCACCCAGTTTTATTTTAAGTATTCAGATATTTGGATTCTTAATATACTGCTTGAATTATACCATCTTTAGTTATGCTTCGGTCATAAAGAATCTTCCATTTTAATATTTTTCAACTTCTGGTTAGAATACTCCTCATTTTTTGTTTCTGAAATGAAATTTGTCACGTATAGCAAATGTAATTTTCCCACTAATATCAACTAGTGATGTTACAAGACAGACCTCTCATGAAAATATGTGCAAATACTTTACATTTTTTTCTAGACAAAACTATTATGATCAAAACCTCCAAATTGCATCTTTTAAGAGAAAAATAAAAAATTAATGGCTCATGATTGCCTATCGCATCCAATTCCTACTTCCAGTACTACCATGAACAAACTTTTACCTTTCCATTCTCCCACCTCAAATAGTTCCCCCATCATAAATACCTGGCAGAATGGAAGTAACCTCCCTTGGAAACAAATTTTGCAAAATAAAAATATGTTTTAATAAACTGGAGTTATTGTTAGAGCTATATTTTTTAACCCTAACTAATTAACAATGTATACTACGTCACTGATTATCATAAGTAAGTCACTCTGATCTACATTGTTAGAAAGTCCTGTACTTTTTTCCACTGTAAAACACTACATTATCATCAATATTGGGGTAGAATACTGGTAAAATAATGGGTTCATTAATATGAAATGCCATAGTCACCTTTGGAGAAAGGCAGGATGTGGTTGCATGGTTACTTTATCCTTAGCAAATGTAGTATACAGCAGATCAGCCATGACCCTTCTCATGGATGTGATGGCCACTAGGAATGCAACCTTCACTGACAGATGTAGGAGTGAGCATGTAACTAAAGATTTGAATGGTGGGCTGGTAAGGGGCTTGAGAACAAAATTTAGGATCCAAGTTGGGGTGGGTAATCTCATAGGAATATTCTGAAGACTCTTGAGAATGGGATGCATGAAGAGGGAAAACCCATCAATTTGTATGCGAAACATCGAGATGGAGGCAAAGTGAACTCTTGTACTAATGGACAAGTTACAACTCTTTAGTTCCAACAGGTAATCTAGAAGGTAATCTAGAATGAGTGGGAGAAGCACTTTGAAGTGGTCAGATTGTCTCTGGGTACACCAGACAGAGAAGCGTTTATATTTCTGGAGGTAATTAGTGCCAATATCGGGACATCTGCTATTTAGAAGGACGTGCTTTATGGAGTCAGATCATGAGGCCTCGGCATCCTAGAATCATCGAGGATCGATGCCTGAAGGTGAAACTTGTCAGGGGGAAGGATTGTGCATCTGTTTCTGGGACAGATCAGGATGAAATGAAAGAGAGAGAGGGGCGTTACAGCAAGGTGAGAGAGAAAGAATTATTACATTTGTCTGGGCTACATGGGGGCTACCCGAAAGAGGCAAGCCAGTCCATGTTAAGTTTCAGGATAACTTTGGGAATCAGAGGTAGAGGTGGGAAAGCGTAAAGTAGTGGTCTCGTCCATGAGATTAGAAAGGCATCTCCGAGGGAGCTTGGGGCTAGTGCCGCCTGAGAGCAAAAGAGGCAACATTTGTGGTTCTTGTGGGAGATGAATAGGTCTATCACTGGATACTCCAGCATGCAGAATATGCAGGTTGTGATGTCTAGAAGGAGTTCACACTCATGGTCTTCGGAAAGGTGATGGCTGAGAGTATCCACAGGGGTATTGCATAAGCCAGGGAGGTATGAAGCTATAAGGATAATATTATGGTGGATACACCAGTTCCAAAGGTAGATAGCATCTGTGCACAGAGAGTGTGAACAGGCTCGACGCTGCCTGTTGACGTAGAACATGCATATGTTTTCTGAGTATTTTAATAGATTTATCTTGAATGAGGGGTTAAAAACATTTATAAGCCCTTCTGATAGGTCTGAGTTTGGGGATTTATGTATAATTGGGACTCTGGTAGTGACCACCTGACTTGGACTGTGTGATGGTTGAGGTGGGCACCCCAGCCCATGAGGGGAGGGATCTGGAAAGGAACACCCAAGAGAAGGTTTGTGGAAATGGTCTTCCACTGAAGGGAGGATAGTACATGGGGAGAAACTGATTTATTTGTAAAGGGAATGCATAGTGGGGGTATATAGAGCAATGGTCTCCAACCTTTTTAACCACAAGATCACTTTTTCAATTTAAGTGCAATGTAAGATCTACCTCAAACCCAAATACCCTTGCCTGGCTTCCTTCCTCCCCTTCTCTGAGGCCCTGCCCCTGCTCCACCCCTTCTCCAAGGCTTCACACTGCTCACTCCATCCCCCTTCCTCTCCAAATCTCATTCACTTTCACGAGGCTGGGGTAGGGTTGCAGGCTCTGGTCGTGGGCCAAGGGGTTTGGAGTGTGGGAGGGGATGCCCTGAAGGTAGGGAAGTGGGGTGGGTTCTGAAGTGGATTAGGAGGATAGGACATTTTGCCTGAGGAGCGCAGGGTTGGGGGCTCAAGTCCTTCCCTGGGAATGACCAGACAGCCAACACACGATAAGGGACCATCTGAAGGTAGGGAGCTGGAGTGGCTATGGGTATAGGGCATTTGCCTGAGGAGTGCATGGTTAGGGGCTTAAGCCCTGCCCACCCTGGGAGCATCCTGACAGCCAACATAGGCTGCCCCAAGGATGGAGGCGGCTCCCGCATTTGAAAAGCAGGATAAGGGAGCTGCTGAAGGTGGAGAGGTGGAGTGGGATCTCCAATGAACTTAGGGATAGGGCATCAGCCTCTGGAGCACAGGATGGTGGGAACAATCCCACCCCCCTCTGCCCACTCAGGCAGCAGCAGGGCAGCCAACACCGGCTGCCCCAGGGATGGACCTAGCTTCCGCATTAGGAAAGCGGAATAAGGGACCCTCTGAAGGTAGGGAGGTGGGTTCTGTAGTGGCTTAGAGGATAGGGGGCCATTTGCCTGGGGAGTACAGGCACTCAAGTCCGCCCCCCTACCCTCCAGCAGCTCAAGCCCTGCAGGAGTGGTGTCCATTAGCAAGTATAGCATGTGGAGGCCCCCTGCTCTGACTTTCTCAGGGACTGCAGGGACATGCCAGCCACTTCCAGGAGCACAATTACCATAGAGATAATGACTCCAGACATGACAGATTAGGCATTTTAGAACTCACTACTCAAAAAATTAAATTTAAGCATAAGAGAGAAATGAAAATTATTAAATGCACAAACCAGTCAAAAACTAAAAATAACCCACATTGCAAGCAGTAAAAGTAGTAACAACCTCCCATGTATGTATGTCAGGAAATGTGTGGGCAGTGTGTGTTTGTGAGAAACACACACACACACACTGTGTGAGTGTGACAGAGATTTGCATTGTCAAGCTCCCTCCATCCCCTTCTTTGTGTGTGGAGATGGGGTACAGGAGTGGGGGGGGGGAGGGACACCCTGACATCAGTGCCCCCCTCTTCTCCCTCCCACACCCAGCACAGCAAGCAGGAGGCTCCCGAGGGATAGCTTCAAGGCAGAGGGTAGGAGCAGCATGACAGTGGGTGGAGGGGCAATTGAAGTGTCAGTGCTTGATAGCTTCCTGGCCAAACCAGTCAGGATCACCAGTCAGAGGCCCCCAAGATCTACCAGTAGATCCTGATCTACTGGTTGGTGACCACTGATATAGAGTATTTAGCCATATACAGTCTGGTATGTCTGACTATGTAAGTGGCTGCTGCCATGAGCCCAACAATTAATAGAAAGGTAAAGACAGATGCCTGAGGGCTGATGGTCACTACATTAATGAGGTTTTTTTAGAGTGGTAAAGCAATGTCTTGGTAAGAAAGCATGGTCCTTAGTAGAGTTTAGAAGGACTCCAATAAATTCCAGCCTCTGAGTGGATCCAAGGACGGACTTGGTCTCATTGATCAGAAGCCCAAGGCTTCAAAAAGGAGTTCTGGTCTTGTGGATCGAGGTCATTTTTGTTTGCATGGATCCTTTTATGAGACAATCATCCGGGTAAAGAAATATTATAGCCCCTTGCCAATGTAGGTGTACTATAGTGTCCGCGAGGGTTTTAGAGAAAACCCTGGGGTCTGTGGAAAGTCCAAAGGACAGCACTCTGCACTCTATTAGTAATGGTTGTGAGCCACAGTGAAGCATAGGAAGCATCCTATGGCAGGGTATATAATTATGTGGAAGTAAGCATCTTGTAGGTCAAGGGCTGTGAACCAGTCCCCCTGGTCTAGTACTGGAATAATAGTTGCTAAGGTCAAATTTCTTTAGTTTGCACAGGTCTAAGATCAGTCTCCAACTCCTGCTTTTTTTCCTCAGTGAGGAAGTAATTGGAATAAAAGCCCTTGCCCTAGAATGAAGTGGGAACAGGCTTGATCACTTCTATGCATAAAAGATGTTCAACTTTCTGTTGCAGAAGAAGCTCATGGGAGGGGTTCTTGAAGAGGGACAGGGAAGGTAGTAGGTTGGGGGGTGGGATGAACAGGAATGGGATGGGATATCCTGCTTGAATAATTTGCAGGGCACGTCAAGCTGTTATTGCTGCCCACTGATTGTAATATGGCACAATCGGTGTAGGCAAATAGCTGCTGATTGAGCTAGCTGCTAGCACTTTTTGTTGGGAGAGGTCATGCAGACCCTCAACCAAAGGTTCATAAATGCTGCTTGGGTGTATGAATGGTTGGAAGTTGGCCTTATGGTGGCGTCTGTCACCTCTACAGGAATGGGGGATACCTGAGTTGGCCTTCTTCTTCTAGAGGTTACATGCTGCCATGTGGAACAGACTTAAATTGGGGGTTCTTGTTGCAATGGTGTACAGTATTGACCACCAGAAAATTAGGCTGGGGATGAGAACACAAAAAGTCCATGGTTTTAGCAGGGACAAAATATTTTCTATTGGCCCGCTTACTGGTTGGGGTGGCAGAGGCTGGTGTCTGCGAGATGTCATTTGAGGACTCCAT
The DNA here is from genome assembly GCA_019425775.1 of Rafetus swinhoei. Taxonomy (NCBI): domain Eukaryota; kingdom Metazoa; phylum Chordata; order Testudines; family Trionychidae; genus Rafetus; species Rafetus swinhoei. Next base: position 49,901,907 of record CM033449.1, read on the forward strand.
AATGGTCTCCTCTATAGACACTATTATTTTGGTTGGTTGGTACAGAAGGTTGGAGAATCTGAAGGTGCTTGTGTTGCTTGTCTTGGACCTTTTGAAGGGGTATCTGCTGACTTGCAGCTACCCTCTTAAACAGTTCTTGGAATTGTTTCAAATGGTCTGAGGGCAAAGGTGTGGCAGGGATTACAGCCTCATCAGGAGAAGAAGAGTTATAAACTGGGGATGTTTTGAGTGGTTCCTCTTCTGAAACATCCTTCTCATTAGAGGTTTCATCTTCCTGGGCTTGGGAAGGAGGGATGCTGGACGCTGATGGCAAAGCTCTCAGAGGACACTTGGCTGGAATTGAAGGGCCTAAAAACTGACCTCAGTACTGCACCCAGGGATCCCATGGTGGCCCTTGCACCATGGGGGGGAGGAGGATACAGCCAAGGCTGACCGTTCCACTGATGGCACTGTTGTGGCTTAATGGTCTGTGACCGCCATGAGGACCATGCATGTGTTGGTGAGGAATGTTGTGAACAGAATCAGCTTGGCTGCTCATCCGTTTCATGGTAACTACAGTTGGAGAGACCTGATGACCCAGGAGGCTCAGTCAGTGACAGCATGAGAGATCTGTTGCTGCCAAAAAGCAGCCAGGGTGGTGCCAAAGATGGGGTAGTATCTCTGTGCAAGTGTGGCAGTGCCGTCTTGATCTGTTGTGGGGTGGTACTTCATTCATATCTTCTCAGTACCATGATTCAAGTGATGCTGTGCTTGGAGCTTGGTGCCTGTTGGTGCTACGGCACAGGTGCGGGAGCCTGCATTACCCTGCCTTAGCAATACCTGGTGATGTCTGCCTTGTCCAAAGTGTGGATTTCTGGCCTGCTCAAGTCTGGTATAACAAAGCATGCAGGCAAGGCTGGGTTAATAAAGAAAACTGAGAGAGTCAGGAAATGTTTTGCATAACAATGCAGATTAAGCCTGGTACGAGAGACCACATCAAGAACACAGGACAAGCAGCCTTTTACTGGTCCTTCTGTTTCTGATAAGCAAAAAGTACAGATGCAGCCATGAACCTGTTAACTGCGCACATAGCAGTAACATCCTGAGCAGCAGGATGTACCCCAAATAGGGCATTGGGCTTTTGACATATCCTACACAATATGTAATCAATTGGTAAATATTAGAACAACCAAGTCTCGCTTTGCTATAAATTGGGTTTAGTAAAAACAATCGGTGGGAGGGAATGGGCAGGATTGACCCACATGTCCTGCTCCAGGTAACTAGAAGTGATTAGGCCCTTCACACCGGCTATGTCAGTGGTGGCGCTCCTATGGGTGGGAAAAGATGGAACCACGACCTCCTGCCTGGCACTGTAGGTAGCATACGGGTGGGTGAAGTGTAAGTGAACTAGGGTTATTATTGTATATAGTAGATCTTTTAGTAACTGCTTTTGCATTGCTTTGCGCTGTATTATTTGCTTTAGAATTTATAGTATTTAAGGTTTAAATTGTATAGTAATTGTGCTTAAGGCTTGTAACTGTATTAACTGCTTAAAGCTTGCAATAAATAAGAAAGTGGTTAAGTAGCCCTGAAGTGTACTGGTTTCCCCTGGATCTAAAATAAGTCGAACTACATGACAGGAAGGCATCAGTGCCAAAGTATTTTTAGCACTGAGTCCCGCACTGAAGAGGCTGGTGCTTGGGGTGGAGACACTGGTGTTTGATCAGTAACAGATATGGTTTGTGCCAGCACAGTGGCGGAGGTGCCGGTAGCATCTCCTTTGCTATGGCAGGATGTTGGCACCACTGGAAGAGACTTTGCTAGGAAAACTCTTTTCTTTTGAGTCTTGGATAGGGGGAGTACTGGATCACTTTCTGGAGGCCTTGGAAAGCCAAGGCTTGTCCTTAGGGAGATTCTGAGTGGAGAAAGCAAATAAGGATGTTTTATTTCTTTCCCACAATACAAGAACTAGGGGTTCCCCAAATGAAATTAATAGGCAGCAGGTTTAAAACAAACAAAAGGAAGCATTTCTTCATACAGCACAGTCACCTTGTGGAATTCCTCGCCAAAGGAAGTTGTGAAGGCCCAGAAAAAAGGATTCAAAAAAAGAACTAGGTAAGTTAATTGAAGATATGATGGGCAGGGATGGTGTCCCCGACTAGGAATGGGGGGGAGGAGAGGTGGGACTTGAACTCACCACCCTGCCCTCCCCAGGTGAACGCCTTATCTCCTAAGCCACAAGAGATCTGTCACTGCCAAAAAGCAGCCAGGGTAGTATCTCTGTGCAGGTGTGGCAGTGCCACCTTGATCTGTTGTGGGGTGGTACTTCATTCATGTCTTCTCGATTCCATGGTTCAAGCGATGCTGTGCTTGAAGCTTGGTGCCTGTTGGTGCTGTGGCACAGGTGGGGGAGGCATCGGTGCCAAAGTATTTTCAGCACTGAGTCCCGCGCTGAAGAGGCTGGTGCTGGGGTGGAGACACTGGTGTTTGATTAGTAACAGATACGGTTTGTACCAGCACAGTGGCAGAGCTGCTGGTAGCATCTCCTTTGCTACTTGATTACCTGTTCTGTTCATTTCTTGTGCGGCATTTGGCATTGGTCACTGTCAAAAGACAGGATACTTGACTATATGGACCATTGGTCTGATGTAGGATGGCAATTCTTATTATTTTTTGCATAAGAACGTAAGTATGATAGAAACAGTAGCAAGTGACCTAATTTTGTTTTAAAATTAATTTTGTTATTTAAAAACTATTCAAAGGATTTAAAAAACATCTTAAATTAACAAAAACTAAATACTCACAGATTTCTGGGTGGTCATTAGCTGGAATCTGGCTTACTCCACACAGGGCTTTCCAATACACCACTAGCATTCTGAGATTTTTTTAAAAGACTTATTTGATTGAACCAACTGCTAACACAGCTGGCCTGAGGTTTTAATCCCAACCCATAGCACCAAATCACATAAATCCAAAGAAAGCAAAAAAAGCAAAAGGTTTTAAAAAGAAAATGTTGCTATAGAAAGATTTTCACCATACCCAGGAAAAAGCATCTCACACACCTACTGTTACTGGTCACCACAAAATGCTCATTAATAGCACTTCAAGAGTATTTTTAACCTGTGGTAAATTTCCTGAGTCTATCATAAGAGATTTTCATTCCCAGGAGACATTCAACAAGATACCCCAACAGGTTAAAAATATTGAAGATAAATCAAATAATCTGTTTAACAGATGAAAATTCTGTTGAAATGAAAGCAAAAGCTCCTATGCAATGCTAGAAAGAGCCCAAATCAGTCATGCACCAGCCCACATTTCTCCCCACCTCAGGCAGCTGGTTGCTAGAGTTATCTAGAGGCGAAGCCTCCAAACTTGGGGTCTCAGCTCTGATTTGAAGCACTTCTTCTGTTCCCATACTGCTAGTGGAGTCTTGAGACTGCAATAATGAACTTGCATGATCTGATATTGCTTCATCTATGGCAGAATCACTAATTAACTAAGAGAAAAAAAAACAACAAACGTGAAATATTTCAGTGGTTCACTGAAACCATGCAATTTAAAGACAACAAGAAATTAACTGACGCGTGTTTGGAAATATGTTGCTCCACCAAGTACCGTATTTTAGCGAATATACCCCGCACCCAAATATAACCCGCACCTGACTATACCCCATGATTTTTGCTGTTTCAATAAAAAAAATCTTGTATACCCCACGCACGAGTATAACCCGCGGGGTATACAAGACTGTGCCGGGGGTATATTTAGGGTACGGTGGTATTTTTACGGTGTGGGGGGTTAGGCTCCCAGCAGGAGCAACAAGCGGGGCATGGTTCGGGGTGGCGGGGCAGGCGCCGGCCCGGGAGCAACAAGCGAGCGCGCAGCGGGTCCTGCGAGCGGCGGTGGCTGCAAGCAGGGAAGGGTGCCCGGCTGGATCGCGCAGGAGCAACGAGCAACAAGCACCATGCCCCGGCGCCCCGCTCCTGTGAGCCATGGCCGCCTGCAGACTCCCGCCGCTGCTGCTGGTTGCAGAGCCCCGTGCCCGCAACTTGCTCCGGGCTCCTTCCCTTTGTCAGCCCGGGCTGAGAGCCTCCCGCCTCTGCTGGGGATGCCTCTGCCCCAGCTCCGGAGCGTTCCCGGCTGCTGCGCCCTTTGTAAGTTTCCCCGCGTTGTTCGGTCCGGGCTGGGAGCCTAACCCCAGCCCGGCAAAGGTAGTGAAAGGGTGGGGTGGGAGGGGGGATCCTCTTCCATCCAGTAAAAAACCCCCTATATACCCCGTGCACGAGTATAGCCCGCAGGGGGGGTGCGGGGTTTGTAAAAACGAATATAACCTGCGGGTTATATTCGCTAAAAAACGGTAAGTATTCACACCACAAAAATATATTAATAAACCACTCTACCATTATACGCACGCATGTTTACAACATTTAAACTTTCCTTCAAAGGAAGTTTAAAGTAATTTCTGTTAAACAGAAAACATTCTCTCATTTTGTTAATAAAGACTCTTTTGTGCTTCTGAAAGATGCTAAATTGAAATTCTTTGTCATGATAGTGCAAGCTTTTGCACAGATGTGCCACAACCATGACTACCTCCAAAGATTTGTTTCTTTTTTAAGTCTATAATTTCTAATTTCCATTTTTGTATGGTAAGAGGGTGGTTATTTCCTTTTTAAAAATAGATCTCCTAAAAGGAGGAAGAAAATTGAGGATGGGAGGTTTTTCCCAGTTAATGTCACTGTACACCAAAGTAATATATAGAGTAGGTTCTCTCTCTTCCCAGCCCCCCATTACTGCTTTTGAGGGAGTCCACTGCTAAACACAGACTCCTAACGCAATTCTAATAGTTACACCAATAACAATTTTTGCAGTAATCAAAACCATCTACATTTTATTAATTTAAAGTTGGATTTGGTTTAATTGGTGATACCAATAGTATAAGGCAGGGCTGGGCAAGAGGCAGCTAGCGAGCCTCATCTGGCCTGCGGCTGCCTCACCAGCACCCTTACTACAGAGCAGGGGCAGCTGCTTTAAACAGCAGGCTGCTAATTGCTCTGCAAGCTGGGCAGGGAGTAGAAAGCTTTGAGCACTGTCCTTGCTTCTCCACAAAATCCCAAGCTTCCATTGGCCAATAGGAGCTGAAAAATTTTGCTGAAGGCAAGAGCAGCGAATGAAGCCTCCTCCCTCCGTCCCTGTGCTGGAGCAGAGCCATGTGGAGGAGCCCACAGGCAGGAAGTCTGCAGAGCTGCTGCTTGGGAGCTGCCTAGGTAAGTGCCTTCTAGACAGAGCCTGCCTCTGCCACTCTCTCCCCCCCAACTACCTGCCCCAGGCCTCCACTCAAATCCTCTGTATCCCCTCTCCCCACCTTCTTCAGGTCACAATTCCCTCCCAGACCCTGCACCCCCTCTTGCACCCCTCCCCAGGCCAAAATCCTTTCTTGAACACATACCCTTCCCTGACCCTGTACCCCATTCCCCTGCTTCCCATCACCACCCAAACCTTCTGCACCCTGTTCCCCCCTTCTCCCAGGTCACAGCTCCCTTCCAGAACCTACACCCCTTCCTACACACCTTTTCCCTAGGCCAGAATCCTCTCCTGCGCTCATAACTCTGCCTGGACGCTTCACCTGAAGTCCTTGCCCCACATTATAATCACATCCTTTGCCCAAAACTCCCTCTTAGACCCCACACTCCCCCTCCTGCACCTAAGTCCTCTATCACAAGCTCCCTTCTACACCCCACCTGCTGTCCTGGACCCCACACCCACTCCAGAGAAATGCGGTCCTTGACCATTTACCAAAATCTTGGAGTGGCCTCCCATTAAAATTTATTGCCTGCCCCTGGTATAAGGGCATTACATATTCTAGAATCTTTATTAAAGGGTCGAGTTATTTGGTAAGTGTAATTTGTTTTGAAATTGTGGTCCAAATTTGTTCTCTATTATACCACCTAGATATATTACATATACCTCCTATATATCCTTCAGATATAGCACTTAAACTATGTCAAACAGAAAGGTGACAGGCACTCTGGAAAAATGACAGGTCCTAGACATATTATGATTACCATGAGTACACCTACACTACAATTAAATGCCCAGGGTAGGGCTCGATCAACTGACTCAAGCTTGTGGGGCTTGGGTTGTTGGAATATAATATTGTAGTGTAGACATTTGGGCTCAGGGTGATGCTTAGGTTCTGAGATGTCCCAGGTCCCAGATCTGAGGCTCCAGCCAAAACCTGAATGTCTATACGGCAATTTTATAGCTCTGCAGTCTGAGCTAGCTGACAAAAGCCAGCTGCAGGTGTTTAACTGCAGTGTAGACATAATATATGAAGAATATAGGATAATATACTATTTTAAAATAAAATTTGTCATTTTCCCTGGTATGTGCAGAACTACCCCAAAATATTGACATTATCTCCAAATTCTTTTCATTATCTAAATTTTTATGTTGATTCTGATGAAATAAGAAATTTTCTGAAGATTAAAAAGAATTACTTTTCTTTCACCTTAGCTACAATGATAGCAGACTCACTCTTCCTACTGACATAATTAGACTAAAAAAGGTAATTTAAATGAGGTACCAATTAGAATAATTTAGATAATTCTTTACTACCTATGAAGAGTGTGGTTTAGTTTCTGGCTCTTTTTAAAGCATTTTTTTAAAACATTCTTGTGGGGTTTTTTCCAGGATGGGGTAAAGGAGACAATTTTTGTAATAATGAGAAATCTTATAATATTTAAATGTTTTTTTGGATTAACATTGTTATAGAAGAATAAAAATAAAAAGTTGTTTTGATTCCATCTCAATTCAATCCTTTGTTTATCTGCTAAGGATGAAAATTTAGTGCCATTAGGATGGTGGCTTTTGTGATGAGGATACATGTTTCCAAAATTATACCAGGACCTTTAATTTTCACTAGAGAACAAGAGGGAGAAGGCTTTATGTACCACTAAAAATTCCCTAAGTTAAATTATACCTTTTGGAAATGGGTTACTTCTGAAACTATTTTCAAAATTTAAAAATGAAGATGTCCTTATGATCAACACCTAACTGCTAGAAAAGAAAACCATAATAGGAATATTGTTCTTTTCCTACAAGAAAAATTGCTACTGACAATCAGTGTTTGTGTTTTCACATTACAAAAACATCTAGAATGTTATAGATTTCTCTAATATGAGTATTTAGGCTAGCAAATAACTGCACTGGAGAAAATTTAATTTAATCCTGTGCTAATATATACAAATGAGACATGAACAGGAAGTAGTATTACATTAGTCTATTTTATATAGTACATAATGAATGAGAATGGAACAAATTAGCAATTTTAAAGTGGAACACTAATAGAATTCCCATAAAACCAGCTGCTGTTTTAGTTATTTTTGCACTTTAATTATTTCAGCTTGCAAACAAGAATTCAATTTTTCTTTTGCCAAATACTAAAAAAAACCTCATCTTTTTAAATCAGCATAATCTTTATAATGTTTAAAAAATGTACAAAATATTTAAGGAACACAGCTGGAAGAAAGAACACTTCATTGAAAACTCAACAGTAACATATATATTGCTGATAAAGAAACCCTTTTGCTAAGTTGAGATTGTAAACTTGCTTAACAAGCTTCTGAAATGCCTCCCAAATGCTGAACTACACTAATGCAGCCGCATCCAAGGCTTTCTACAAGTATGTGTGGGAAGTGTGAGCAGTATTTGCCTCCTGCAGATAAATTTTTAAATTTGCAGCTTCTTAACTTTGTTACAAATGGTATGAAAAATGTTCTCTGAAAAGATCAGTTGACAGAACCATTTAATAAAGCTTAAATAAAATCGGGTTATAAACTGATTCCTTTCACAAGGATGACTTACCATCTGTGATCGGGATAATATTTGACTTGCAGTTAGTGCAGCTTCCTCTTCTGAGGACTCATCAGTATCCTCTTGATTGGTCAAGTTCAAGCTGGGTGTGCTACCAGAATACTGACATTCTTGAAGGGATGGTGTGTCTCCCTTATCGATACTGTCAAGTGAGCGCCTACGGACTCCCCAGTTGAAGTTGTCCATACTTTCACCCTGAAAAAAAGAACAACAACGAAGTTTAGGGTAGACATCTCATTCATATATATATATATATATGTGTGTATGTATGTAATAATGAAATGATTACATTAAGACAACACAAAAGACGCAGGAATTCAGAATGCACAGTGAACAGAGTTTCAATCAGCCCTTCAATTTTACTGAAATTTTAAATACATTAAGTGATGTTTTTACTTATATCTTAATATTTTTATGGCAAATGATCTGCAATTCGCATCAAATGAAGTACGATTCTCTAATTTCTCTCTTGGATATCTTATATTGGGATCTCACTAAATATGTGATCTATAATCATATCTGTACCAATATTACATGTATCTGACTACAAAGCATAGACTAACACACCACAGACAACAACACATTAAACAAGCCACTGCACCAGGCTGCAACTTACCTGCAGCTCCTGGTTAGCAAAAAGGAAAACACACATAATTAGAAAGAACGAGGACAAACATGCCAAGATACTGTATAACCAGGGGAAAAAGTTCTATTATATATTATTTGCCAACTGTAGAAGACTGATTCAAGCTCTGGAAAAAGCTTTAGTCAAAAGAGTTAACATTTTAATTTTTTTATGTAAAATTGTTTATGAAAAAAGTTATGAGACAAAACACTTAAAACAACATGTTTACAGTGCATTTTCCATGTAAAACAACTGTTTAAACAAGCAATACATGAAATCTTTGTGCTTCAACACAGATGAAATCTTAAATTGACTTTAACTGTCCACATTCGGTTGCCAAAACATATGAAGTCATAATTATTCTCCGCCTCGAGAAAAACTTAGATATTTTTAACTGGACTTTCTGAAGGATATTAAGTACTTTAAAAAAAAACAACAGTATTTATAAAGGGGACCCTAAACATCCATGTATGGATCCTCCTTTTCTCATTTTCCAGCTGAGATATGAAAGATGGCGTATGGTTTTGCACTCTGAGTGATATCTATATTTTAGTCACCATTTTTCCATTCTAAGTGGACAGGTAAGATCTTTGGCTTCTTGTGGTGCCTTTATCAATCTCTCAGTTATATAGTCAATAAGATTTTTTAAAAATAATCCTCTCAATCAGTCCACAGGTCTAGTCTCCTCAGACTTGAAGATACCAGTTCCAAAGTTACTTCACCAACTGGTTGTTTCTCATGGCGATTCAAAATGGCATTAATATGCAAAAATGCATATTTTCTATCTTTTTTCCCTGTGAGTTTGTGCACTCCAGAGAAGCAGAATATTTGCAGGCAAAAGTAAATGAAGAGCTAGGGATTAATGCAGTGAAAACATGCTTAAACTAATCTATTTCTTCCTCAGACTGATTATATTGCTAATATTTAAGTATTAGCAAAAAAGCACACAGTATATTTTAATATAAACTATAATCTAAATTGTTATGTTTCCATTATATCACATATAAAATGATATTCTAAATGTAAAAACGTTATGTTTTTTGTTGGTTAACCCTCTGTATTGTGTATTGGTAATGGGCAATACACAATTTGACAGAGGGATGGGTGAACTGGTTGAGTGAGAATAAGGAATGGCTGTACCTGTCTGATCTGTTGTTAAAATTGACATTGAACCATTTTTTGAAGTTCAGTTTAGTTTGGAAAAGCAAAATGCATGCTGCCCACAAATCCTGTTTTTCAGATGTTAACATTATAGAGCCAGCAGTTGTGGCAGCTTTTCTATTGGGTCTTAATGCTTTTGAATCTCTCACTTCTCAACTTTTCACTTATTCCCAGTCAACTTAGTGGATCAGATATAGGTCAAAAGGGAAGGCCACAGAATACCAGAGACCTGGGCTGGTGTGTGTGTGGACATAAGTGAATTGGACAAATAATTTGCCATAGGGATATGAGAATCAAAGGAAGGGAAAAGAAGTGTAAGGTGCTGGAGACCTCGGGGAAAGGGAGAATAAATTGAAGAAGTCAGGAAAGAGGAGATCAGGAGCCCACAAAGAGGGATAAAGAAATCGGGGATGGAAAGAGAGAGCATTTGAAAGTTCAGATGAGTATCTAGTCTTCCTGGTGCTCATCTGAATCTAAAAGCCTTCCAAGGTTTTCCTATTATTAATGTAATATGTTGTAGGTATTATAATAGGTTGTAGGTGCTATATAATACACAACAGGCTGAATTACAGAGCATATTGATTTTTTTTTTTTTTTAACTCCCAATCTCCCTTTTGGGGTTCAGATCAAGACCTTTACATTATGTTGTGTGCATACAATGCTTAATTTAAACAGACCATGATCCAACAGTTGGGGACTGGAGGCTCTACCGCAAGACACATAATAAACAATAATAATAATTAATATGATTGTTATTTTTAAACCTTTTATTACCTAATTTTATTAATTTAGCAGAATGAAAAATGAGAAAAAACCAAATTCACCCAATCAAATACGATATGAATGGAAAAGGTAAGGACAGCTTTACAATGTAAATCTTAAGTGACTATAGGGTGGGTGAATGACAACTGAGATAATATTGCATTTCAGTAAATACTATTGCTATCTTATTACTTGAAATTCTTGAAATGTAGAAACAAATGAGTATCCAAGATTACAATGCATTCTCAATATGTTATTCCATTCAACAAAATTTTCCATTGCACTAGACAGCATTCTTACACAGTGGAAATTGCTTCATGGTGTTAATAAAAAAATATTACATAGGTGCAAGAACTAAGAGTGTAGGTTCTGTCGCACCCCTACGTTTTAACCAGGACTTTACTTCTAGGCCCGACTCCACTGTTCTGGCTGCCACCCCTGCCCCCATCATAGCTGCCATGTCATGTCTCCCTTCCACACCAGGGTTTTGGCTGTCCCCTGCCCTGGGTTCCAGGGCTCCATTCCTGATTTTGTGCCTACCTCCAGCTTTGGAGGGTAGGCAGACAGACGGGGTAAGAGGGCAGGCTTTCGGCACACCTAATAGTAAAAGTGTTCCCATGCCACTGAAATATTACGCAGTCAAAATTATTACTTTCCTGGCTACAAGACATATTTCAGAATAAGTGGGTAATTAAACCTACTTTCAAAAAGATAACTGGTACCTGCATTTGACATTGCAAAATTTGTAGTCATGGTTTTGTTTTGATGGAAATAAAAATTAATGAAGTTATGGAACTGCTAACCATTCCTTAATATTATACCAACTTAACTCAGCTTTTAAAACATTCTAAAATAACAACTATAGAGCAGAAATTCCAGGATCTCACCTCTGCATCTTCCAGCTCAACATCTAAAAAGTCAAAATCTTTAAAAACTCCAAACTGTTGTTCACTGCTGTTATCTTCCACAGCCACGTCCTCCTCTAGAATTACTTCTTCTGTTGTTGAGATAAGGCTAGTTTGTTGGTCTCCAACTTCTAAGTCTTCATTAGAAGAAAACACAACCTATAGAAATAAGTAGTAATAGAAATAAATATGGCTTAAGTATGTTAAGAGATAACATATGAGATGAGCCTATGAAATAGTAAATACAGTATTACTAGAAGCCTTTACTCAAAATACTATATATAAAATATGTTTCTTTCATCTGAAGAAGTGGGTTGTGCCCACGAAAGCTCATGATACCATCTACGTTTTTGTTAGTCTTTAAGGTGCGGTGGGACCATTCGTTGTTTTTAAAGTTTTTTCAGTTACAGACTAACACAACTACTCCTCTGAGACATAAAATATGTAATTTTCTTGGAAAGTCATATAAGTGAGACTTGCGAAGATGCAATAAGGGAAGATGAAATCCCCAGGATTTAATTTTTGAGATAAATAGATATTTAAGGCCAGAAGACACTATTGTGATGATCTATTTTCACTTGCATAACACAGGATACTCTGTTTTACTCAGTAATTCCTGTATTAAGCGCCAAAACTTTTGCTGAAACTAGAGCACATCTTATAGAAAGATATCCTATTCTGATTTATGTGATGAACAATCCATAAAAGATGGTTACTTACCTGTATTGCAACTGTTATTCTTTAAGATGTGGGAGCAGACCTGTACTTCACTCAGGTATGCACATGCCCAGTGTACTGAAGCCAGAGAACTTTACTTTGCAGTACCTGTCAGGGGGGCACTCACAATCTTTAATCCTTGTAGCCCCTACTCTGCTTATGTAAGGGTGGTGCCACCCTGAACTCTTCTCAGCTCCTTCACACCAGAATCTAAGACTGGAGATTCTGATGCAAAGTAGATGAAGTGCAGGACATGGAATACATATTTGCACCCACATCTCAAAAAACAAGAGTTTCAATACAGGCTCTTCTGACCACCCATAGCTCTAGAATGTTGATGTGAACAGCTGATTCTGGATGAGACCATCTTCCCAGAGTGCTGTATTGATTTGTGTGTGCACCCGAGCCTTCCAGGAAGGCGTCCATGGTTATGGATATAGATGGGGGAGGCTGCTGAAATGGAACTCCCCTGTGAAGACTGTCGGCCCGTAACCCCCATTGGAGGTACTCTTTCACCCTCTTTGGGTGAAGCTTGTGAAGGTGGTGCTCATGTGGTCGAAAGCAAGTGAGGAGCCATGCTTGAAGGTATCACATGCACAATCTGGCATAAGGGACCACATATTGTGACAGACCCAGACCAGCCATCTGCCATTCACTGGTGGAGGAAATACATGCTGGGGCTTGGGTAAACAGGTTTCTCTTCCCTGAGTTAAAAAAAAAGGCCAAACCTAAGTCCAGCCTAATCAGGAGGCATCAGGGTCAACTGGAACTTGCTAGAAGCCACAGGCTAATTAAACACCTGCAGCCAATTAAGGTCTGTGGTGCAGCTTTAAAAGGGCTCCCCCCAGGCAAGGAAGGGGGAAGGAACAGAGTGAAGGAAAGGAAGGAAGAAGTGTTGTGCGCAGGAGCAGTGAAGGTGTGAGCGGAGGACTGACAAGCAGGGACCAAAGGAAAGATACTGGGAGGGATTGTTTGGGGAAGTGGCCCAGGGAAAAGCTGCCAGATTGAGAGTGGCAGTAACCTTGCCTGTTACCACTGCCTTAGGGTCCCTGGGCCAGAACCCGGAGTAGTGGTTGGGCCCAAGTTCATCCCAACATCCTCACAACATTTCAACCTCTGCCTCAAGCAGGGAGATCAGGATTCCAGAGGGGATTTTACCCCAAACTTATGAACTAGCCTGTGATGAGTATGGCTGAGTAGGCTGCGGCTCCTGCCTCTAGTAAAGAGAAAGAGACCGTGTGGAGGGCCACAGCATGCCTCTGAGGCCAACACTATCCACCAGTAGTGCAAGACCCACAGGGAATAGCTGGAGCTTTTTCCACAGTATGTTGTCGCTGACATGTGGCCGAATAATTGCAGACATTGTTTGCTGAGATCGTGGGGCTGTTGATGACTGAGCCAGTATGGCTTTTCAGCAAAGACTGAAAGTGTTGTATTGGCAGTCTGGCTTGTGCTTGTATGCAGTCCAATGTTGCAACTATAAATTCCGACTCCTGGGATGTAGTAAGATATGACTTCTTGGTGTCTATCTGTAATCCCAGAGTGTTGAACAGCTGTGTGTCTTTGCGATGGACTCTTGGGCCCTCTGGGTCTTAGGAGCCACTATCAAGCAATCATCCAGATATGGAAAGATTATTCTTCCAGACCTTCTCAGATGGGCTATGGCCACCATGAGGATTTTTGAGAACACTGTGGGTTCTCTAGGTAGGTGCAAAATATGCTCAAAGATTCGTGGGCCATGCTCAAGACTTTGGGCATTTATGTCTCCCAAGTTCAAGAAAAAGCTAAACTGCCTCTTCACCCCACAAGCTAGGTCATCATCCTACTCTGCTCGGAGGGGTTATGACCTCAGGTGCTGTAAGAAGCAACAGAAACAGAGAGAGCCCCAGGATCAACTTGCTGCATCTCAGTCTTCAAATGGCAGGCAGACATTTTGAGGATCTGGTCAAAGGCTCAATGTTGTTTCCTACCGCATGTCAATACCAGTACAGCCTGCACTGTTTCCATCATGCCTGGTCCAAATAGCAATGGACCATGGGCTCTAGAAATAATTGCCAAGGGCTATCCTAACCCCTTCCTCACCTTCTCTCTGACCCAACCCCCTTACCCATCCCTCTTTAGGAACCCCTCTCACAAGATTCTACTCCAACAGGAGATAGGCTTTTACTAATGGAGGTGATAGGAGCCACTACCATCAGCTCAGAGAGGGAAAGGGGTTCTATTCCTGGTACTCTCTCACTCCAAAAAAATCAGGAGGTTGGAGACTCATCTTGGACCTATGCAGGCTGAACAAGTACCTAAGAAGGCAACACGTTACCATGGTAACCTTGATGAAGCTAATTCCATCATTGGAGAAAGGAAACAGAATGTTGTCCCTCAGCCTACAAAATGAATACTTGCACATTACAATTTGACCATCACACAGGAAATTCCTCAGATTTACCCTAAGAGACCATCACTACCAATTTTGGGTCCTTCCCTTCAGTCTATCCTTAGCACCAAGAGTGTGGTCAAAGGTCTCAGTGGAGGGAAAACTGGTACCAATCGTGCTAAGACTGCAGGGTGTGCTTTTTTTTGTCAGCATCGCCCCTTGGGTTTTGTTCACACCAGATGTACCAAGTACCTGTGCATCCCCAGAAGCCTGTGCCTTCGGTACCGAGGAAGGCTTTTGCTGAGGGGACTTCTTAGTCAATCTCTTGGCAGTACGAGAGGAATGCTTCCTCTTGGAGGTTTTTTTGGCTGGAGGATCGCACGGTGCCGATGACTCCTGGTCCAAAACTGCTGTGAGGGATGTATGCAGTGGAGAGGCTTGGGACACTGGCTCTGACGCTGGTCTTTCAGTCTTCTCCATGGTGAAGAGCTTAAGTTGCAGATCCCTGGCTTTGAGGGACCTGGATCACAACTTTTTACAGTGTTGACAATTTTGTGGAGAATGCTCCTGGTCCAAGCATCTGATGCACTGGCCATACCATCAGATATTGGGATGGATATTCTGCAAGACAGGCACCTCTTAAATCCCAGAGAGCCTGGCATGAGGAAAAAGGGAAGGAATTTTTTTTAATGGAATAAAACAGGGATGAAAGGCACCGGAATAACTTGGGGAAAAATGGTAACAATACCAACAATCTATCTAACATTATGTACTAAAGGAATCACGGAGTGCTGCTGGGTTCCGACCAAGCCTGGAGCAGTTGAGAAGGAACTGAGGGATGGTTGATAGCTCACATGGACTGGCATGCTCGCTATGGTGCAAGTGGCACCACACACGTGCGCCAGCACCCAGGGTACTGCTGCTAAAAAGTTCCAATTATAAGCGAAAGGATGCCGAGACACCTACAGTGGAGCGCTCACAGGGACACTCCTTGAAGAAGCATCACTGGAATCTTATGTGGTCACACATTTAACTGTATCAAAGGCATGGCATGTACCAGGTCGGAGGGCATCCCCTCAGACTGATTTCAGACCAGGTGGCCCAGGCAGAGAGATCTCTCGGAGAACATGATTAGAACCTTGCCAAATGAGGAACTTCTTAGGGATTCCAAGGAGGTCATTAAGATAGCCACTAATCCTATATCCCTGTCAAGAGGCTTTGTCCCTACTGCAGGAGCAACTGTGGTGTGCAGGAGGTCTTGACAAATCTCAGAGCATTATCATACAAGAGAGGGCGACAGTTCCACACTTGATCCATAAGACCCTTCCAAGTGGTCTGGCAGTAATGAAACAACCACTCTAGGTGGAGCCAATAAATGGTGCACATCATCTGCAGTCCACCATGCCAGCTTCACTGGCATGGTTGATGGTACAGTCAAAGACACTTTGAGTATTGATATAGGCATTATACACACACAGTACTGAAATGGGCATCAGTACTGAGGAAGTTGGTACCAGACCTACAGATGTAGACTTCTCTAAAATTGTTGTTGGTACCAAAAATAGCAGTTGTACAGTCCGTCTTTTCACTACTGAACAAGAAGTCAGCAGTAACCCATGAATCTGGGTATGAGGTGATGCACAAAACACTACCAACAAGTCAGCCACCAATCCAGGAGATGCCAAGTATACAAAAGACAAAGCTATCATAGTCAACTGTTCTTGCAGGTTGACTGCATCCTGCATATCAGAAGATGCATGGTGTCAGTCTGCAATACTGCCACACAGGGAGGAGGTCTCTCTATAAACTCTGGAGGGACACAAGGGAGCCAGTAAAAGGAGAATAATCCCTCTTTCTCCTGAGACCAGAATCCAAGTCTGGGTGTGGCACCTCCATCCATTGAGGCACGTTTCACTGGTCTTGATGATCTGCAGCAATTCCCAAGACCTCAGGAATTGTCGGGTAGGTACTTCTGCATTCCGATCAAATCATATCTTAACTTACCCTTTGATAAAATAAATTCAGTGAGGGACTAAAAGGTTCAATGTAAGGCAGGTTTTCCAGATCTCAAGGGTTTTTTTAGCTCTTTTCTAAACCCTAAAATTTTGAAGCAAATATTTCAACATCCTTTTTGAAGTGTCACACCACAATTGAACACTTTATTCCAGCAATGGTCTCACTAATGTTGTATACAACAGTAATACTACTTCCCTACTTCTGCTCAGTATTTAGCTGTGTAGATATTCCTGTTAACCTGAGCCGCAGCCATCTCAGTGGGCATTTATGTTCATCTGATTATGTACTATGACATCTAACTCTGACCCTCTCAGAGTTATTGCTTTCCAGTGTATAGTATGCATTCTTTGTTCCTAGATGGAATGACCTTTCATTTGGCAAGCAACTCTTTCTTTGTGTCATCTGCCTTTACCAGCAACGATTTTATATCCTCCTACAGGTCCTTGGTAAAAATACTGAATAGCACTGGGCCAAGAATAGACTCCTGCTAGACTTGACTAGAAGCACCGTTGGTTGATTCCCCATTAATAATTTAATTTGAAATCTATCAGCCAGGTTTATGATTTTAGGAATTGCAATTATGTCAAAATAATTTTTGTTTTCTTATTAATACTATCAGACCTGAAAATGCAATAGTATGCCCTACTGGAATTTAGAAATACTTACTGATGGATTTTTGGGGAGACCAGATTCTGGACCACACAGTGAGAGCACATTCATTAGTTTCTCTCTAGTTCTTCTCTGAAAAAAAAATCATAGAGCGTAACACTTATTAGATACACAAAATTTTCCAGGCAAATTAGAAGCATAAAATATCTAGAACTTGAAACAAAAAAAATTATTACACCAATACATTTACCACTACAAAATCATTAATTTTCAGGAACATAAGATACATTGTGGATTCCAAATTACATTTCAAACACTCTCACTCTCTCCATACATTATACTGTTCTTTTTATTCAGGCACATGGAACTTTGCTATATTTTTATACAAGATACCTGAGATAGCTGTGGCCTTTTCCAGCTGACAGGGACCAAGGCATTGGAATTGGACCCTGATGAAGTTGAAGAAGTACTCCGAGTGACAGCAATGACTTTTGGCTTCCCATTTCTTCCAGCTGCACTGTGCTGATCACCATAATTATTTCCAATAATGGGGGTCTGATAGAAGAAAAAAATTGAATCAAAGAATCATAGAAATACAGGACTGGCAGTAACCACAAAAAGACCACCCTCCCTGCCCCGAAATAAGGCAGGATTAAGTATACCTATGCCAGCCTTGACAGGTGTTTGTCTAACCTGTCTAAATGTTAGTGTAGAATTCAAATATTTATTAGTAACACTGTATTATAAATTTCAGAAAACTCAAGTTTACTAAATTAATTCTGTAAGCAACAACACAACCTCATATGTGATTATAATTAGCACCCACACATAAGTGCACTGTGAGCCAGAAGACACAGTACATACTTATATTTTGGATGAGGTTGTATCTTGCATATTTACTACTCCCCTCTCCTTTTTAAAGTATGTAGTGTTGGTACAGGAAAGCCTATCCAATTGTAAACTATGTTTAAAAAAAGACACTCTGAGTTCACTCTTTAAAACTAAAAGATCACACTTTCATATGCGTGTATTTTTAAGTAAATACATCAATATATTACACAAAAATATGTTTCCATGGTGCACTAGTTTCAATAAAATGCATGTACTATTTAACGACTGTTGGCCAAATTTTAACCCTACATTCTTGTTTTCAGTTCCTTCCCCAGTACATTCTTCTCATTTTGCTTTTCTGGCATTTGCCTCCTCTCTGTTACCACATGCTACGGGGCTTCTTAAGATACAAGCTTCTCTGCATTTCTGCAATCTCAAACAGCCTTCCTATGTGTCTCTGCCTCAGCAACTCTCCATCTTTTTTCAAATCTCATCTTAATATATATGTGGGCCAAAACCAGAGCACAGGATCTGAACTTTCTAACAGTTTTAGAAAGTTCGTTATGGCTCATTGGTGTACTCTGCTTTGCCCATAATTTTTCAACTGGCTCCAAACTCTACTATTAGCTCTATGACTAAATGAAGGATTTTGTGATACAGTCTATTTGAAATGCAAAATATGTAAAAAGCTGTGTTTATAAAGCATAAGCACACATTTGGTTTGGTTTGACAACCTAGCAACTTCAGTGGGAAATGTATGTGTATATCTTGTACTCTACTTGGTAAACAGTCAAGGAAAATACATCAAATTCTGAGAAAAGAAAAAAAAAATCTGATCTTATTTAATGCATTAATGTATTCTGATACCCAGAACCCAAAATGAAAATTCTAACGCATTAAAGGTTTGTGATCTGAGCTCTGTCCCAGTTGAAATATAATCTGAATCACAAAATAATTTATGTACATATGACATTTTAGGCCCTGAAGACACAAAAGTTTGTATATGTACATCATACTATTTTCCACTAATAGCTGAAGCTCTTTAAGATTAAACTTGATGCTACTGGTGCAAAAGACACAATCTTGAGATTTTATGATAAGACTAGAATACACTGAACAGGATTAAATTATTTTTGAGATAAAAATGGAATATACAATTCTTGGCAAATTACAATGATCGTATAAGGGCTTGATTGTGCAACCCTTTTACTGGTAAGCACTTATTCACGAGTAGTCCCATGGACTTTAATGAGGCTACTCCATTGAGGAAGCACTCAAAGAGGAAGGATTATACCAACTGAGTCCAAAGAGGACCCAAAGTTCATTTTATAGTCATAGCCTAATTTAATTAAGTCTGACAAGTAACCTACTTAAGAGTGTAGTATTATTAAACCTTAAAAACTGATATTTATTTTTTCTGTTTACATCTTTGAAAACTCTTACATTACAAACATGAGTAATAACAGAATCTCAGTTTGTAATATGATGTCATTATTACATTTCAGTTACAGGTAAGAATTACCTCTGATATATCAAAATGAAAATCTAAGGTCTTCCCAGGTAGTTCCTTGGAGACATTATTAAACATTTTTGTGAAAGAGATTTCAGGAGAACCAATATCACCGCCATAAGACTTTGGAACATCATTAGGAACAACCAGACTTGCTGATCGAGACACCACCAGTTTCAAAATATTAAGAGCCTCCTTCCAGTATGGACTCTACCAGAAAATAAAACGTACATAAATTACAAAATAAAATGTGCA
Source organism: Rafetus swinhoei (assembly GCA_019425775.1). Lineage (NCBI taxonomy): Eukaryota > Metazoa > Chordata > Testudines > Trionychidae > Rafetus > Rafetus swinhoei. The sequence continues at coordinate 49,921,517 of CM033449.1, forward strand.
CACATTACAAAATAATTACTTCCAGTAGATGTAGCTATCCATAGTACACAACAGTTGTTGTTCATGATACTTTAGGTAGAAATCTATTAAGTACAGATTTTTTATTTTAAAAACATGTATAGAAAAGCTCACATCTTTCAATATCAATGTGTACCTTTGTATATCTGTAAATATGAAATACACAAAGCAAAATATGGCAAAATCTCAACTGCCATGTTTACACCAGGCAACAAATAGCATAAAACTGTCATTATGCAGTGCATTAAGATATGAGGTAAAGGAATGTGCCTTAAAAGTGTCTTGTGTATGCATTCATTCTAAATCAATAAAATAATTAGATTGTGTTAGTCAGATATAAAATGTTTTTTGTGATAAAAAATTAAATTTATATAGTGAGTTAACACTACCTACAATTTCTAAAAACAGCGGTCTGGGAGTTCTGTATTCTACACTAAGGCCTTACGGTCTGCAGGGGCAGGGTATAACAACGAGGATATGCCCTGCATAATGCTTTCTCCCCACTGAGGAAGACATTAAAATGGAGACAACAGAGAATAGAGAAAGGTGCATAAGGAGGGAATGGAAGCAGCATGAGGGTATTCCACTGACCCTGCACATTCCATGAGGTTCACTTTCTTCTCTCCTTCCCTATTATACTTAGAAAGGTGTCATCTGGGCCTCATCCATCAGCAAGCTTTAGTAGATCTTTATCAGACTACAGATCATTACAAACCCAAATAGGTTAGATGGCTCCCTTTCCAGCCCAAACAGTATAACTGGAAAACTGACAATTGTATTTAGACTTGGCAGTTGGTTGATGATCCAATTTTAGCTCTCAACACTTGTGTATGTTTTGGAGAGTAGGACTTGGGTTGATACCTGAAGAATATCCCACGGCTCATGAGGGTGATGACTGAGGGCTGCAGAGAGGATCCTAATGCCTACAGGGCAAGAGGTTTGAATACTTCTCTCCCACCACACCCAATAAAAAGGAAGTTATTTACCTTGTGCAGTAATGAGGGTTCTTCGAGTTGTGTCCCCCCGTGGGTGCTCCACGACCTATGGGAACACTACTCGAAGAAGAACATCCTATTTCCCCAACTGGAGCTCTACTCCTTTTAACCCATTCTGGGGACCTCAGGAGATTATTAGGAAAAAAAGGAGCAATGCTGTAACAAACTGACCCTGGTTTCCCTGCAGACTCCACTAGGGTTCCAGGAAGAGATATTCTTGCTTCTATTTCTTAGGTGGTATTCAAGAATAGGGTTCTCTTCTTGCAGACTTCAAAGTCTGAGCAAGAAGAATGCCCCTACAAGCTCACTGATTCCCAAAATTTCATAGTTAGGGGTACTTTAAAACTAAGGAAATGCCACAGAGAAAATCTTTGCTAAGATGGAGACAAAGCTGCAGACAGATATCCGTTATTTAAATATATATCACCTTTGAAGACTGTTTGAATTAAAACCATTAGAAAGTAAGTAAATTAAATGTTAACATTAGTGTTCTCATTAAGAAATGCATCTCTTACTCAAACCACCACCATAATCATAACTTTAACCCAGTAATATCACCATAATGAAGCACAAAGTATTGAATAAGGTTGCCACTATTGTGTCTTTATATCCACTTAGTGTGGATATATTTAACTAAAGGTTTAAGAGAGGAAAAATAAATGAAAGTAGGTATCATCCCACTTGCCACAAATAATGGGAGTTAAACTACTCTTAATGTATTTATTAAAATTGTTTCTATATGGATTTATAGGTTAAAGCTGACAATTACCTGACAACTGATGTATTAGGGTATTAAGCGTCCCACGGGATGGACATGGTTCACCAGAATTAGCCCCTGGTGGGCCCGCCAGATACTTTATTTACCTGAGCGTCCAACGGTACAGCTATTTGCAGCTCCCGTTGGCTGCAGTTTGCTATTCCCAGCCATTGGGGGCTGAGGGAAGTAGTGTCTCAGCCCGCATCATTTCCTGCAGCTTCCATTGGCCAGGAATGGCTAACAGTGATCACTGGGAGCTGTTAGTTGATGTACCTATAGACTATCAATCTTGGATAATGCCCCTTTAAGAGAGATTACTGTCTGCAAAGAGGTTAGAGGAGCCTTCTATATATTTAGAATGTGAGAATTTGAGAGTGAAGTTGGCCCTTTTCTATTCTTTATATTTATTTGTGTTACTGTAGCACGTAGGAGCTCCACTCACGGACCAGGACCTCACGCTATTAGGCTCTGTACAAATTCATAACAAAAAGACCAACCTGAGCCAAGGATTTAATTTAAATATGAGACAAATGATTAATAGAGACATATGGGAGAGTACAAGGAAACAATGAGACAATATTAATCTTCACGAAAGCCAGTGGTCTCTGCACATCAGTAGCCTACCCATTGTGAAATTTTTTGTCGGCAACATGGCAAATTAGAATTTTGAGAAGGGATTTCAAGGTGACTAATGGTGTGGGTTTGTAGATGTACCAAGTCTGTGGAAGAAAACATGAAAGTATTTGTGCTTCTATATAAAGAGTAAACAATACCAGCTGAAGCAGTTTCTATGGAATAAACATTTTAAAATTATATACTAAAGTAATATTTCTTTAGTCTTTCAAAGGAGTATATCGTACATTGGAAACAGTTTGCTCAAATTTAAGTGTTCCAGGAAAATGACTATCTTCCTCTTCTCCCTTCTACCAGGTCAGAATAAAAGTAGATTTACTGGAGCCTTTCAAAATCATCCAAAATTGTTAATTTCATTTTAAACAGCTTGTTCACAACACAACAGCTGGAATACAAGGACTTCTGTCAAGATTGTTGCTTTATTTGTTCCAGTGTTATTTTAAAAGTCCTACAGCAAAATTTTGAAAAGATATAACTTGCACTTTTAATTATTTAGACTTCAATGTAGGTTAAATGTAACGATATATACATAAAAAAGATTTCAGGCTTTAAATCAGTTTCAGAGACCTGACAAAAATAAAGCAGAAGCATTTACAGGGGTTTTATATAGGCACAGGCTGAACCATCTCTTGAAGTAATCAGGACAAGAGTATGAGTACACAACAGGAAGCATATGGGCTAAGTGCACTCTCTTTAATTGAACACTGATAGCCTTCAATATAGTGAGCAGTTCCAGCTGGGAAGATGCGGGGGTGGGGCTGAGGAAGAGAACTGAGAAAAGGAAAGGAAAGAAAACATACCAGAAGAAGCATATCAGCAGGGTTACCTTTTATGTTGCTCAAAATTTCAGGATTCTCCCTGACTGAAAAAATTTCCAGTCTTTGAAACTACATATATTTAAATGTTGTTTAGAAATTGTATATGGCATGTCTCTTTATCAATAGCATGTTTCATACATTTGTAGTTTATTTCTTAAAAATGTAATAAATCAATTTACTATTTTATAAGATAAACAATTACTCTCCAGATTATAGTAAAATCGACACACATACTGGTAATTGATATCTATTGGGCTTCAGTCTTATGATGTGTCCAATGCATGTGTACATTTCACTACAAATGTACTTTCAGTCCTGGGTAGTTGTTTACTAAGATTAATTATTAACAGTAGATTCTCATTGCAGGATCCTGAGAAACTAGACAGTACTACCATCTGTAAAGCATGATAAAATGCTAATTGCCTCTTTTTTGATGAGGGGAAGGGGGTTACCAAAAAGAAGAAATTATACCCTGCTAAAAAAAGTGTCCAACTACACTTATGTTCTTTCCCTTTCATTATCATCAGTATTCCAACAGCTAATTTCTTCTTCGCGTAACTTACTAATTAAGATTACATTCAATAGAGATAAAGTGTTCCTATAGCAGTTAAAAGGAAAGGGAGAAGACATCAAGCCAGGAAACTATGACTACATCGATCATCCGGTTATGCTTAATGGCTCTTGACACAAGGACAATAACTAAAGTGAGTATCTATCATAACAAAATGTCCAGAGAATACTATTCTTCCTGGTTAATTATGATTAAGCCATTTTGTGGAACTACATTTCACAATAAAGAAGGTAGGGATAAAGAAAGAAAAATCAGAACTTTGTAGACTGAAATGATTATACCCTTCAGGCATTTTTGTAATTTTTTTCTACAAAAAGCCCAAATTTCTCCCAGGGATTACATTTTCTATCAACTGTGTTGCAAACGTGAAACAATGAATGACCAGAAGCACAATTTTGTCATCTATCTTTTGACAGCTGCTATCATCTAAATAAATGTACTTGAATTTCATTAAACTGTATTTTAATGTATCTATGTCCATGCTCATCTGAAGAACATTAATATTAGTGCAAGTAATCAAATAAGCATTTAACTGTGAAGATTCTTCGAAAACAAATATGCTTAAAGAAGGAATTTCTGCAGTACTTGGATGTAAACATTTTCCTTTATCCAGAAAATTGCATTGTGATAGCAGAAAGCTTGTATTTCATAATCACTATATAGCTACAGAGGCCCAAATCTGTAAATAGTTAAGAATGTGTATAAATACACTCATGTAAGTAATTCCATTAAAGTCATAATGTCTACTACCGTGAGTAACGTTAAACACACACGTAAACATATACAGGTTTGAGGCCATTTTTAACAAAACAAATACTGCTGGATTCCAGTTAGCACTGCCATCTTGATAAAGTCAACTGACTACTTTTCAATTATCTGCATTAAAAAATAGATGCTAAGTGCATCTGCATGACATTTTTCTTTACTTCATAAATACATGTTTTCTGGTTATTTACATTTTCAGAATACCTACCTGAACATATTTACCAATAACCTTTATGATTTCCAGATTAAACTGCTTCACTGGTGCTGCAGACAGGTCAATATGACTCAGAAGACTATAAACGATCTGCAGTAAAGATTGCTGCATGCTTGATAATCCTTTCTCTAGCAGCTAAAAATATAATAAAAGAAGTAAATTTTAATAATGTTGCTTGATGGCAGCACAGGATGCAAAGGTTTGTATACAATAATAAATGCTAGTTAACTTTGCTATACATTTCTTTTTTCCCCCTCTTATATTTATGTGGTAAATTATCCGTTTATTTCAAAACTTTGATGTCTGGCTTGTAAAAGAGAATACAGCAGAGTACAATAAACTGCATATTCTATTCCAGTATTTTCTTCTGTATTCACATCCTTCGTTTATTATTGTAAGGTAATTTTGGTGATACTTTAAATGTTAATACAGGTCTAAAGCACCTACTAGCAAAATACTTTAGACTAAATAAAATAACTCTTCTAAATCCCCAAAGCTCCCTGAATTCATATGTATGCTTCTTTAAAATACTGTACAAAAACTGGAAAAGTTGCAAACTATGTTACATACAGGACTTATGATCTGCAAGACTTATAGAAGTTTGATTCATATAATTGCTATGGTCTTTATCAATAAAATATTCACACAAACTCAAAGATTCATTCAGAAAATAAAAATCAAGAGATACGAGGACTGTCAGTATTTTAAGTGATGCATTTTAAGGGCAAGTTCTGATAAATTCTCCATGCAGAACACTCCTATTAGGGGCAATAGTAGTTTTGCACATGGAGCACATGCAGAACTCTTCACTAAATTTTGTCTGCTCAAAGCAATTTGAAAAATGTGTCACACAATATGAACATCTTTACTCTCTGATTAAATTTTATTTTCTATTGAGATCAACTTTAAATTACAACTTAATCCAGATCATATAATTTCTTTTAAATATATATTCTCTAAATATATTTCTTTAAAACCAAAATATATGTACTTTTTCCAGACTTTGATTGAAATAAGAAAGGAGCAATAACAACTGTGCGCCAGAAACTGATGTAAAAGGGACAGAATGTAACATTTTTTACAAAACATAACTGCCACAGAAAAATAGACCCATCATAAGTGGGATTACCATTTCAATTTAAAAATTCAGATTCACTACTCAAAAATGGTTTTAGCCATCATCTCCTCTTCAAAGCCTGCAACCTTTTAATACCACTTTATTCCACAGAAGTAGTCCTGATTTTCAAGAAAGTGAAAAATAAGAGTGTGCCATCAATAAACAATGGTCTAACTCAGGCTGTCTAAATGAAATAAAACAATTTTAAGTAAAATTTACCTCTGCAAGGTAAGTTACCAGCTTAAATGTTGTATCTGAGAAGGAGTCATGCAAATATCTACACACTACATTAATCCAATTAGAACAGTCTCTGGAATAACTGTGAGTACTGTATAAACTCATCATATGTGCCAAATTGGCAAGGGTTGGTGACTTCTCTTCTGCACAAACCTACAAAACAAAAAAATAAAGAAATTAATTTCCTTCACCTATCAAATTATTGAGTATATGGAATATGTCTGTGGTTTTCAAACTAGGAGGCACGGTCCAGTACTGGGTCATGGAATGTCAGGCACTGGGTCTCATTGCTGCAGGGTGATCAGTGGAGATGCTATGGCAGGCTTCCTGCCCATCCTGACACCACAGACTAGCTCCTTTGGGGGGGGAAGGGAGGGTAGAAGAGGGAAGAATGCACAGGGCTCCGCACATGGACCCTGCCCTGAGCACTAGCTCCACGCTCCCATTGGCTGGGAACCTTCTGCTGGCTGCTTCTGTGGTGCAGAATGGTCTGCGGTGCCAGGACAGGCAGGAAGCCTGCCTTAGCACCCCTGCTGCATCGCTAACTGGGAGCTGCTCGAGGTAATGCCTACTGCCCTAGCCCTGAACTTGGCTCTCCCAAAGCCAGAGTCTTCTCCTACAGTCCATCCTCAGCTCCACCCCGGAGCCCACACTTCAGTCAAATTATGTTGGGTTGTGGGCATCTACAATTTTCTCCAACTGGTTCATGAGAAAAAAAGTTTGAAAATCACATGATACTTTTCTGAAATTTTAGGATTTAATGTTCAGTAAACACTGAGGACAATAGCTTCAGAGAGGCAGCCAAGTTAGTCTGTAAGTGGAAAAACTTAAAAAACAACGAATAGTCTAGCAGCACCTTAAAGATTAACAAAACATGTAGACGGTATCATGAGCTTTCGTGGGTACAACCCACTTCTTCAGAGGACAACGTAACCACAAGAATGTCTGTTTTTATATAGACTCAATAATTTCAATTTATTCTAAAATAATGATAATCATAATATAAAAATAACTGCCAAAAAGATTTTAAATTATTATTCTATATTAAAAATGTGCAGAGTACTTACACTGTTAAAACAAAATAGCCATGGACGGTAAAAATCATGCCTTTAGGGGTAGCTGTACTGGAGGCAGTTTCACAAGAGAGAGTAGCTGTGAAATCTGATCAGTGAAGGATGCCTGGGAGGGGATACATCTCCTGGCAGGCCTGGCTCTGTTCCTTGCTAGGCTATTCTTACTTTTCCACTCCAGTTCACCCATACTGGAGCTATGCAGCTTAGTTACAGGTTCCCTAGTGTGGCAGGCACTCTTGCACCACTGCATCCATGCTTCAAGTGGACTTACTGCTCTGTTATAAACTGGAGAAGTCTGGGCAGAAAATTTGGCACAGTGTTTTTACTGGTAAAACTTTAAATAATGGTTTTATGTAACTATTAATTCAATTTATGATAAACATCATTTAAGATGGGGGAATAATTTTTGATGAGTGGGCACTACAAGATTTTGGTAAGTGGTTAAGGGCTGCACTTTTCTACAAAGGGGCTGCAGGATCTGGGACAGAGGTTGGGTGCAGAAGGGTGCTCAGGGTCTGCGTTTGGGATACAAGAGAGGGTGTGGCGTCTGAGAGTTTGGGTGAAGGAGAGGCTTGTGACCTAGTGCAGGGTCCGGGAAGGGCTACAAGGTGCAGGAAAGGATTCTGACTTGGTGCAGAGGGATTTGGGTGGTGATTTGCGGCAGCAGACTGGGGTGCAAGGTTGGGGAGGAGGTATGGGTGCAGGAGAGGAGTCTGGCCTGGGGGAGGGATGCAGGAAGGGGTGCAAGACCTGGGACGGGGTGGGGAGATGCAGAAGGTTTAAGTGGTGACCTGAAGGGGGGAATGCAGAAGGCTTGGGTGGTGACTTGGGGCAGAGTTGAGTGTAGGAGGGGTGCCAGATGCAGGCTCTAGCCAGGAGGTGCTTACTTACACGGTTTCCAGCCAGCAGCACAGCGGAATTGTGGCTGGGTCTCCAGGGCAGCGGGGTGGCTTAGGGGCTAGGTTCTGGAGTTAGCTGGTGGCAAAGGGGATGTAGGCCCCTGCCGCTGGGGCCCCAGACCTAGGATTTTCAGCCTCTTTTCTAAGTCTGGTTCTTAAGTTTGGGGTGTGGCCCCAAGAGTCCAATTTCTCCCTCAGTGAGGGTTCCTTGTAGGTTCTACTGCTTTGTAACAAGGGGAGGGGCTGGAGGCTTACATGCTCCTGAGGCTGACCCAATAGACGACTCTGGCTCAGGTCCTACAGACAGCAGAACCTGCTCCGGTCTCCTCACTGGTCAGCCCCTAACTGAGCCAGGTTCCTTCGCTTTTATCCTCCCTCCAGGCCTGGCATTGGCTGCGGGTAAAACAGGGTGGGGCTAGTTGAGCAAAAAGGCTTTGTTTAACCCCTGCACTGCGAGGCCCTCCTCACACAGGGACCCTCAGGCAGACTCCCTGCCTGCCACAGTCCCAGGCCACTCAAAGCAGTTGGCTACTCCATGTGCCTCTCTGTGCCATGTGCTGGGAGGAAGGTGAAAAAGAATTTGCATGCTGCCCCCACCCACAGCACAATCATGGCAGCTCCCAGTGGCCAGGTCTCTGGAGCAGCCTGAAGCAGTGGCTGGCAGGGAAACTGCGGCAGGCATGGATCCAAAGGCTTGATGGGCAGAATCCAGCTCAAGGGCTGAATCTTGCCCATCCCTGATTTAAGTGCTCAATCATACTCCCAGATGGATTCAACAGTTTTGACAATGACTTCAACAAGAGAAAACCTTGAATAGAATAAATCTGTTGAATGATTATTTCCTATAGGCTTAGTCTAAACCACACCCCTCTGTCGGCAGAGGGATGTAAATGAAGCACTTGGAAAGTGCAAATGAAGCGGGGATTTAAATATCCCGCGCTTCATTTGCATAATCGTGTCATGGTGCTGTTTCGAACAAGCTCCATTTTGAAACTGAAACAGCAGTTTAGACGCGGTTTTTCAACAACGGTGCTTTTTCGAAAGATCCTGTAGGAGTACAGGATCTTTCGAAAAAGCACCCCGTTGTTGAAAAAACTGCTTCTAAACCACGGTTTCAATTTCAAAATGGCGCTTGTTCGAAATAGCGCCATGACACGATTATGCAAATGAAGCGCGGGATATTTAAATTCCCGCTTCATTTACATCCCTCTGCCGACAGAGGGATGTAGTTTAGACACAGCCATATAGTCCTGACCTGAAGAAGAGTTGTGTGTAAACTCAAAAATGTCTCTGTCACCAAGATAAATTGGTTCAATAGAGAGAGTTTCAATGACCAGTTCCCCCTCCATTTCTTATTGCATGGACCCCACCTCTTCTTCCATTGTGATTGCATAACATTTTACAAATTCCAATGGCAACTACAGTGCTTGCTTACACAATGGAGCAATATAGCAGTATTAATAAAGTGCATATGTATTTTAATTGTCTTTAATAAAATACATGTTTTGTCCTTTTGGAAAAAAAGTTAATTAATTACATTGCTCACTGGTAATTTTTAATTAACCTTTCCCCTTCCTTCCATCAGTTCTCTTCCTCCATCCTCTTGTTCTTCAGCATATGCTTTGCCTGTACCCTTCTCTTCCTCTCTCTTGAATATGCCCAACCCAAACACCCAATCCTTTTCTCTACTTGTCCCCCAGAAATATACCTAGCTGCCTCATTCACTTCTTCTCTGGACATTCTCCTCCCTCTGGTAACTGGCAGCTCCATTCACACTCTGGCTCCTGTGTCTGAGGGCAACTTTGTTCCTCTTCTGTTCTTATAACAATATCACTGCCCTGGGAGCTGACAGCCTCCACTGGCCCCTAGGCAAGGTTGTGGTGAGCCCTGGCTCCATGCTCCCAGAAGGGATGGGGTCTTGGGACGGGGCAGCTAGCCCTCAGTGCAACCCTGAGCACGCCCCCTTCCCCCGCAGCCCTCAAAGCTGCATGGAGTGCACAGTAGCAGCGATTTAAAGGGCCCGGGGCTCTGACTGCTGCCATAGTAGCAGCAGTGACAGCTGAGAGCCCCAGGCCTTCCTTGCCCCTCCTCCCACTGGTGGGCCTGACCATTGCCTATCTTAGATAGCATTTTTCCTCTGCAGCTATCAAGCACTTTACAAAAAGAAGTCAGTATCATTATCCCCATTTTACAGATATGGAAACTGAGGTATAGATGTGACAAATAATGTCACCTAACAGGACAGTGGCAATTCCTGGAATAGAACTTAAGTCTCAGTTCAGTGTTCTATCCAGTAGGTCACACTGCCTGACCTATTGTGTAGTAGTGGACCATAACAGCAAAAACTATAAGCTTGTGCCATCTCATTTCCAATTCCATGCTCTTCTTTCCAGTGAAGTGCGCTGAGAACCACTATTTGAGAATCACTGGCACATGTTTTACCTGACATTAACAAAGACTGCAATTTAAAAGGTCATTGAAATCAATTTTCTACAAGTTAACCATTGTCTGCAAGTGACAAAGCTGTACTATACTCATTTTCTCTCTACATTCCAGTCTAAGGATGTTAACTAACGGTTAATTGACTAGTTGAGTAATCGATGGAAATTCCATCGACTACTTGAATAGTTGATAGGCACTTCTGCATTCCTCCTTTGAAATGTACAAGAGCCCCCCTTTTAAAGGAGGAATGCGGAACTCTGCATACAGCTCAGGGCCAATGGGAAGTCCCGCTGACTCCGGGCTACATGTAGGTGCCAGCTTTGAAATGCCACGCAAAGCTGGCATCAGATGGGGACTCCCCAGCTGATCCCGGGCTCTGCCTGGCATTTCAGCTGAACCTGGAATCAGCTGGGGACTCGCCAGCTGACCGCAGGTTCTGCACAGCATTTCCCCAGCTGATCCCAGGTTCTGCGGAAATGCTGCGCTGGAGTCCGGGAACAGCTGGGGAGTCCCCAGCTGCCCCTGTGCTCAGCTGTGTGGCGCTGTCCCCTTTGAAAAACCGCCTCGGCGTTTCAAAGAGGCAGCTCCGCACAGCTGATCCTGGGCTCAGCTGTGTGGCACTGCCGCTTTCAAGTACCCCCTTTTTCACCCTTTTTGCTGCCTCTATCTGATAGAGGCATCAAGGGGGGAGGATAAATCGTCTAGCTGACTGTCTATCAGATAAGCATTTGCTAATCGGAGAGTTGACTAGTCCTTAACATCCCTATTCCAGGCTCAAAGGTAAAGACCATTCCTCACTAGAATTAAACTGTGAAATGCATTTGAAAATTAATTTATTTGAAAGACATTCAGAATTTTTAAGTTCACTAGCTGTCTTTTGCCAGCCACACTAGGAAGAATTGTTTTATATCTTCCCAATTTATAGGTTAAGCCTAATAGGTAGGTACTCTGCTTCTACAGAGTACTTAGAACCTGATTTCAGTGTAAATACTCCTGTTGACTTCAGTGACCTTTAGAGAACAATTACTTTTCTGTAATAATTGCATTAATGAGAAGTCTTAGATATGGAAGAAAATAATTTAGTGGAAAAACAGAGTTGTACTACTTTACAGAGATAATTGGTATAAAGTCGACTGTAAAAGTGAAAGCCAAAGTTGCGAATAATTCCCGGAATGTTATTTTTAAAATATTTACATACCTTCGCTATCCTGTCTGCTGTTTCTTTACAGAACTGAGTTGGGTTATCAAAATGCTGGATTAGATGAGGCAGTAAGCACAAGATGTTAAGAGGAAATCCTGCAGATAACAAGTGGTGCTGAAGTTATGTGAGCACACAACAAATTTGCAGTATTTTAAAAAACAAGATCTTGTAACCAAAACTGTTTTATTGTTCTACTTCCATCTTAAATTATAAAGCAATTGGGAAAACAAAATTATTAAGTAACTCAGAACTCTTATTCAACACAATGGCAAGGTCCTAAGAGAATATGCAAAGATTTAAAATAGCATTATATCAAGGACACTCTGACTAAACAGCTTTAGAAGAAAAAACTGATATATGTTATTTCTTACTTTGGAAACAAATTTACTATAATGTAATATATTATTCTAATCATCCAGTAGGTTGACTCATACAACCTCTTCACACCATGCCTACAAATAAATGATCATAATCTATATTATACCTAGTGTAACAATGCTGGGGACCATAAGATTTACATTGCTCTTCCCTGGCAGATGTATCACTACTGCTTTTAATGCAGTAATTTATTTTTCAGTTGACCTACTACCAAATTAAATATTATTATGTATAACTTGATTAAAGATACCTGCTAATTGGGAGGGATCAACCAATGTATGTTTGGAGACTGTGATGAGTTTACTGAGGAGGTGAACTGTCATTTCCTGTGTAGACACTGAGGTAAAGCCCTTAAGGAAGAGCTGCTGAAGGCCTGGAAAGTTATTCCATTTCATTTCATTCTGCATCTTTTCTATCTTCTCCCAGCTCTCTGATTTATCCAGAGGCAAGTGAATAAGAAGTTTGTTGAGCAGCCTGAGAGCCAGGAGATATTCATATTCATAATCTGATTCTAGCAAGGATGCTGCAATCCAAAAGATGTTGGCCATCAGGTTGATAGGATCAGTAGTGAGCTGCACATCACACATTCCTCCCTCTCTCAGAGAGGAGAGGCTTCTAGTCCTTGCTAAGCTTCCACCATGGTTTATTCGTCCATCCATTATATCCAGTGTGTTACTCCGTCGACGGTCCCCTTTCCGGTCACCAATTAAACTCAGTCTCAAAGAGTTACTCCTTGCATTGCTGTAATATCCCAAATAATTGCCACTACTAATAGGACTTGTGCTTAGATTTATCTGTCCAGTGCTTTTTCGATTAGCTGCATACTTGTTTCCCATTACAGGATCATGGTATGAGGTTCTAAAATAAAAACAATGAAATATATATTATTGCATGTAAAATGTCAGACCATCAGTATTTTACATACTAAAAAATTAGGGATAAAAAAAAAAAAATCAATCCTACAGCACGTGTAGCATGTATTTTACTATTAGGGAATAGTTTCAGGAAACATGTCATAAAGAACTCCCCACAGAGAGGGAGACTGCTTTGTTACTTCAGCACCATAATTAGGGGAAAAATGTTTTCTGGACATAAGAAATACCAAGGTAAGACTGCCAACCACATGTCTAGTACAAGTATACATATTGGTCAAAACTAAAAAAAACCTGTGGGCTAGGAATGAAGAGTTGGAATTCCTGTCTATTTCCTTACAGATGAGGAAAGAGAGGCAATTAAGAAATGGAGTTATTCACATCTACTATATATGTGAGAGGGTGTGTGTGTATATGTCTGTCTATGCATCCATCTGTGAGTCTGTTTGTTCAAGAGCTACTGCTAAACAGTAAGAGCTAGACCCACCAAATTTGATATGCAGTATCCCCTCATCATAACTTAAAGCAAGGTCAGGGGCTGGTTGTGCCAGGACAATGGGATGTGCCTGGAATCAAATTGTTTCTCATCAAACGGAAGGGACATCTCTGATAGCAGTGACAGTTATACCCCAGAATGACCACAGAGGGGCAAGAAGTGTGGGGCAACAGTTATATTTCAGCATGACCACAAGGGGGACAGCAAGCACCCCAGTCCCAGAGAGCAGCTGCCAGCTAGGTTGTGCAGCCTCCACCACCCTCCACAGAGAGCAGCTGCTGGCCAACCCCACTCCCTGTCCTGAATTCTGTGCTTCCCACTCCCTGACCTTAGCCCTCCTTCTGCCCTGACTCCTGCACCCCCCCACTTTTCTGCCCCAAGGCTTCCTCAGCCCCCTGCCCTAACTCCTGCACTCCCTACATTTCTGCCATGAGCCCCTCCTCACCCCCCAATCCTGACTCCTGCGCTCCCCCCACACCTCCAGCCCCCTGCCCTGAGCCCTCCTCACCACCCCATCCCTAACTCCTGCACCTTCCATACCCCTAGCCCTGAAGGACCTGAGCAACACTGGGTAAAATCTTCTAGTATCCTTATATTTCTCTTGAGGTAGCATCCTAGACAGATCTATATCTTCAATGCCTTTCGCATTCAGACTCAAGAGCATTTACTAAAGATTTCAACATTTTTGGAACCCAAACTATGTGGATATACAGTGTAAATGCCACATTGTAATCACTAAAACTGATTTATTTGGGCATAAGCTTTTGTGGGTAAAAACCATTTTGTCAGATGTGTGGAGACATCTGCATCTGACAAAATGGTTTTTACCCATAAGAACATAAGAACATAAGAACTGCCGTACCGGGTCAGACCAAAGGTCCATCTAGCCCAGTATCCTGTCTGCCGACAGTGGCCAGCACCAGGTGCCCCAGAGGGGGTGGACCGAAGACAATGATCAAGCGATTTGTCTCCTGCCATCCCTCTCCAGCCTCTGACAAACAGAGGCCAAGGACACCATTTTATCCCTGGCTAATAGCCTTTTATGGACCTAACCTCCATGAAATTATCTAGCTTCTCTTTAAACTCTGTTATAGTCCTAGCCTTCACAGCCTCCTCTGGCAAGGAGTTCCACATGGCTGACTACACGCTGTGTGAAGAAGAACTTTCTTTTATTAGTTTTAAACCTGCTACCCATTAATTTCATTTGGTGTCCTCTAGTTCTTCTATTTAGGAACTAATAAATAACTTTTCTTTATCGGCCCTCTCCACACCACTCATGATTTTATACACCTCTATCATATCCCCCTCAGTCTCCTCTTTTCTAAACTGAAAAGTCCCAGTCGCTTTAACCTCTCCTCATATGGGACCCGTTCCAAACCCCTAATCATTTTAGTTGCCCTTTTCTGAACCCTTTCCAAGGCCAAAATATCTTTTTGAGGTGAGAGACCACATCTGTACACAGTATTCAAGATGTGGGCGTACCATAGTTTTATACAGGGCAGTAAGATATTCTGGGTCTTATTTTCTATCCCTTTCTTAATAATACCTAGCATCCTATTTGCCTTTTTGACCGCCGCTGCACATGTGTGGAAGTTTTCAGAGAACTGTCCGATAACTCCAAGATCTCTTTCCTGATTTGTCGTAGCCAAATTAGCCCCCATCATACTGTGCGTATAGTTGGGGTTATTTTTCCTGATGTGCATTACTTTACACTTATCCACATTAAATTTCATTTGCCATTTGTTGCCCAATCACTCAGTTTGGTGAGATCTTCTTGGAGTCCCTTACAGTCTGCTTCTGTCTTGACTATCCTAAACAGTTTGGTATCATCCATAAACTTTACCACCTCACTGCTTACCCCTTTCTCCAGATCATTTATGAATAAGTTGAACAGGATTGGTCCTAGGACTGACCCTTGGGGACACCACTAGTTACCCCTCTCCATTCTGAAAATTTACCATTTATTCCTACCCTTTGTTTCCTGTCTTTTAACCAGTTCTCAATCCAAGAAAGGACCTTCCCTCTTATCCCATGGCCATGTAATTTACACAAGAGCCTTTGGTGAGGACCTTGTCAAAGGCTTTCTGGAAATCTAAGTATACTATATCTACTGGATCCCCCTTGTCCATGTTTGTTAACCCCTTCAAAGAACTCTAATAGATTAGTAAGACAGGATTTCCCTTTACAGAACCATGTTGACTTTTGTCCAACAAATTATGTTCTTCTACATGCTTCACAATTTTATTCTTTACTATTGGTTCGACTAATTTGCCAGGTACTGAAGTTAGACTTACCGGTCTGTAATTGCCGGATCGCCTCTAGAGCCCTTTTTAAATATTGGTGTCACGTTGGCTACCTTGCAGTCATTAGAGTGCGGAAGCGATTTAAGGGATAGGTTACAAACCACAGATAATAGTTCAGAGTTCTTTTAGAACCCTTGGATGAATGCCATCCGGTCCCGGAGATTTGTTAACATTAAGTTTTTCTATTTGTTCCAAACCTCCTCTAATGACACTTCAATCCGGGACAGTTCCTCAGATTCATTACCCACAAAGGGCGGTGCAGATTTGGGAATTTCCCCAACGTCCTCAGCCGTGAAGACTGAAGCAAAGAAATCATTTAGTTTCTCATAATGGCTTTATCGTCCTTGATTGCGCCTTTTATAGTTCGATCGTCTAGGGACCCACAGGTTTTTAGCAGGCTTCCTGCTTCTAATGTACTTAAAAACATTTTGTTATTTCTTTTTGAGTTTTTGGCTAGCTGTTCCTCAAAATCTTTTTGCTTTTCTTATTACATTTTTACACTTGATTTGACAGTGTTTATGTTCCTTTCTATTTATCTCACTAGGATTGGACTTCCACTTCTTAAAAGATGCCTTTTTGTCCCTCACTGCTTCTTTTACATGGTGGTTAAGCCACGTGACTCTTTTTAGGTCTCTTGCTATGTTTTTAATTTGGGGTATACATTTAAGTTGGGCCTCTATTATGGTGTCTTTAAAAGTTTCCATGCAGCTTGCAGGGATTTGGCTCTAGTCACTGTGCCTTTTAATTTCTGTTTAACTAACCTCCTCATTTTTGTGTAATTCCCTTTTTGAAATTAAATGCCAGGGTGCTGGTCTGCTGAGGTGTTCTTCCCACCACAGGAATGTTGAATGTTATTATATTATGGTCCACTATTCCCAAGCGGTCCTGTAGCAGTTATTTCCTGGACCTGATCCTGCGCTCCCTCAGGACTAAATCGAAATTGCCTCTCCCTTGTGGGTTCCTGCACCAGCTGCTCCAAGAAGCAGTCATTTAAGCCATTGAGAAATTTTATCTCCGCTTCTCTTCCTGAGGTGACATGTATCCAGTCAATATGGGGGTAATTAAAATCCCCATTATTATAGAGTTCTTTGTTTTGGTAGCCTCTCTAATCTCCCTCAGCATTTCAATGTCAGTATCCCTGTCCTGGTCAGGTGGTCGGTAATATATCCCTACTGCTAATTTCTTATTTTTGGAGCATGGAATTACTATCCATAGCGATTCTATTGAACATGTTGATTCATTTAATATTTTTATTTCATTTGATTCTACATTATCTTTCACATACAGTGCCACTCCGCCACCCACCCGGCCTGCTCTATCCTTTCGATATATTTTATATCCCGGTATGATTGTGTCCCACAGATTTTCCTCATTCCACCAGGTTTCAGTGATGCCTATTATGTCAATCTCCTCATTTAATACTAGGTACTCTAGTTCACCCATCTTATTAGTCAGACTCCTAGCATTTGTGTAGAAGCACTTTAAAAATTTGCCACTGCTTGTTGTCTGCCCTTCCCTGATGCATTGGATTCCTTTGTGCAGTTGTTTGTCTGCTCTGGCCCATGGTTTGCCCTCTCCCCTCCTCTCTTTCTGACTACAGCTTAGAGAATCTCTATCAATGGATTCTCCTCTAAGAGAAGTCTCCCTCCGATTCGTGCATCTCACACCAATCGGCTTTCCCCATCTCTCAGTTTAAAAACTGCTCTACGGCCTTTTTAATGTTTAGTGCCAGCAGTCTGGTTCCACCCTGGTTTAGGTGGAGCCCATCCTTCCTGTATAGGCTCCCCCTCTCCCAAAAGTGTCCCCAGTTCCTAATAAATCCAAACCCCTCTTCCCTACACCATCGTCTCATCCACGCATTGAGATTCTGAATCTCTGCCTGCCTACCTGGCCCTGCGTGTGGAACTGGAAGCATTTCCAAGAATGCCACCATAGAGGTCCTGGATTTCAGTCTCTTTCCATGAAAGCTTATGCCCAAATAAATCTGTTAGTCTTTACAGGTGCCACAGGACTCCTTGTTATTTTTGCAGATACAGACTAATATGGCTACCCTTCTGAGAATTGTAATCACTAACCTTTGAACTATACAGAGAGACCTTATAAACTATTTCATCTTGTGAGTACTGTAGGAACATAGGAGAATGGATTATTTTTTTTCAGTTTATAGAATTCAATAAAGTAGGCACATGTATTAGATCCTAAAATACATCTCAATACTCTAAACTATATTCCTATATAACTCTAGAAATTGAATATCTTGTAACACAGGCCTTAAAGTCGAAAGCCTGAGTGAAATGATATGAGTAGAAAATGCCCCTAAGTTCAATAAAATGTTGAACTTCACCAGACCAGTGGGGAAAGCAAATTCAAGTTGGGACCCTCTACTGACAATGCCTTACTATCATCTCCTAAAATCTGGGACATAGGACTGGAACTTGTGAAAGTACTAAACACTCTTAACTCCCATTATGGTCAGCATTCAATGGTGAGAAATATTGTAGCTGATTTCAAATGCCAGAATTAAACACAAAAAGAGGCAGTTTCTAAGGTATTCAAGAGCCCAAATATAAAGGGAAAATTCTTTGAATCATACCCAGAAACCAAATGGAAGATAATATTGGCTACAGATCATATTTCATGCATGAAATATCTCAAAGCATATCCATAGCTGCATTCTGCACTAGATGAAGTTTCTAAATTCAATTAATGTGGACCCGACTCAGTAATCCAATCTTGATATGAAAAAGCACAAATAACTGGCAAGAACCTTATGTGTAAGGAACATTTGAAGCATTATATATAATTATGCTTGTCCAGAATAATTTTCTTTTTAAAACAGCAAGTCCTTGGGGGGCAAATGGAACCATAACATTTACAATGTAATTTTTCAAGTTTGCTCTCAGACACAAGATAAGAATTGTTTGAAAGATTGAGCTAGTTTTGAGACAGCATGGGGAAGAAAAATTAAAGACTAATTTACACTTCGAAAAAAGCAGCAAGTTTGGAATGCCAAATAGGCAGCTTTAATTGAGGTCTAGTATCTTCTATACATGAAGAAATTTGGTTTAAAATTATTATAATCCTCATTAATACAAACAATACCTATCATAATACAATAACTTCATACAGACATCTTGTAAATTATGTCTTTAAAACACTTACAAAAATTAATATCATTACCTACATTTTACAGATGGGGAAACTCAGTGCTTCTGTGATCACCACAGTCAGCTAGGCTCTGATCCTACAAGATGTTGAGTGCCCTCATTTCCACTGAAGTTAATCAGAACTGAAGGCACTCAATTGTTCACAGAATTGAGGTCCATTTGTTTAGTAGCACTGTGAATAAAATCTGGACCCAATAAATTCAATTTACAAATTCTCCCCTTGTTAATCAAGAAAAACTCACGGATTAGAAATGCATAATTTGCTACCACGTAGTAGTAGAAAAAGTAAGGACTAACTGAAATGAGTTTCAGGAAATTTGACTAAGGGCTCAAAGAGATGAACATTTGAAAACAGCATGTTGTCTTTGTGTTAAATCCAAACTGAAATGATGTCAAGAAACATTTTGATTTCGAGTAATAAACAACTTATAGTTCCCATGCATATTGTAGTTTGACTAGTACAAGTACTTACTGAGAAAGTGCAGAAATAAGATCATAATGCTTCATGGTTTCAGCCAATGTATCAATGGCAGATTCCAGAGTGAGAAGTAGCTCTATGACAAAACCCTGAAAAAGGACCACAGTTATTATATATTATGGTATATGTAACAGTGCAGAGATTGCACAGAACTTCTTGACTGATGATATAAAAATAGGATGAACAATGTTAGGGACTGATTCATAACTTCTTGATCTAATTGCACCATGGTCCTATGATGCACAACTCAAATTAATGTTGCAAAAACAATGTAAAACAAAGAATAATTTGATTTTAAATTAGTTAATGACACAATCATTAATTTATTTGTGTTGTATTCTCTGGTCCAAAACTACTCACAAGAGAACTATCAAGTTCCATTATACTTCTAGGTGTGTTTGTACTTTTTGACTCAGTCTCTCTTTCTGTGGTTTGTATAGAATAATCAATTTATTTTGCAGAGTGTGATACAGCATAAAATGAAAGGAAACAATGCATTGCTGATAAATCTAAATATCATTAAAATAGTTGTTTTACTGGATATTCTATTGTTTTATTTTAAAATAGTTCAGGCATATTTAAATGATAAAAAGTATGGGTGCTGCAAGGAAGCACACTGCTTTTCCTGAGACATCTAGTACAGACTTCTGAAATTAAATGTTTGGAAAATACTGATTTCCTTTGAAAACAAAGTGCTCAACAGGATCATGAATTATTTTTCTCTGTTGTTCAGAAGTGAAAATTTAAAGTGTTACAGAAATTTAACTAGATACCAGCCAAATCATTTTAATCCCCATTTCTTCTTTGTATAGGGATAAAATGTGGCTGAGCCAATCATACTGTTTTTATCTTTTATTATGGCACTACAATATAATTAAAATGTTATTTACACATGTTTATCTTTTTTATAAAATGGTAAAATTGTGAGATTAGTAAGAAAATATGCAGATACCTGTGCTTCTTCTCCTGCATCTCCTACAGTTTCTACAAGCCTGGAGAGAATGTCAGAAAATGTGGATGCAGAAAGAGGCTGCTTCAGAGCCCTGAAAATCTGAAATGATCTCCCAGCATAATGTCGAGAGGAGCAAGAAAGTGCAGTTTGCAAAGCAAGTTCACTAAGATGCTGCTCCAATTGAAATCCTGCTATAAAAGCAAATGTATGTCCAAGTAACACAGAAGATTAAAAAAAAAGAAAAAGAAAATAAAGTTATAGTTATTACATACATTGCCAGTGTTATTACATACTTTTTTATTTCTATTGACAAGATTATTAGTCACCTCTGTGCTGGCTTTTAAGCTAGTTTTATCTACTACTGGTTGAAACTCTCTTAATCGGGATTCTCTGGTTTGGCAACATCCATGGTCTGGCACAGATGTTGTAGGACCAGAGTCTCCCAGTGGAGGGCCAGCAGTAAGGATCCCTGCAGGGCCAGCAGGGCAGTGGGCTGTCTACAGGGAGCTGAGGGCGGGCCCACATGGCGTTGCCCAATGGAGTTGGAAGACCTGGTGTATGGCTGCCTGGCAGGGCTGGGAGCCCTGGTGCATGGCATGCATGGGGATGCTCACAGAGTCCTGACGTGAAACGTGTGGCTGCTCAGGAAGCCCCAGTGCACACAACTGTCCGGAGTCCCAGCACATGGTGCACACAACTGCCTGGAGCCCCAGTGCCGGGCTGCCAGGCAGAGCCATGGCAGCAATGGCTACCCAGTGGGTAGCAAGGCAGCGGGGCCAGCAAGAGGTGGGGATCTGGCTGGGAGGCCAGCAGCCAAGCCATGGGGGCTGGTGGCAAGGGTATAAAAATGGCCTCCTTTGGTCCAGCAAATTCCTTCATCTGGAACGAGTCAGGTCCTGAGGGTGCTGGACCAGGGAGGTCCAACTTGTACTACTTCTCTCTAACCCCTTTGCAAAATCGGAATCCCTCACAAAGATCCATTCAATAACAAAGAACTTGCTCAAAAACTTAAATGAAAGTACAGTAATTTCTCATTTAACACGTGCCCGCTTAACATGTTTTCGCGATAGAACGATTTTTTTTTTTAGGGAACGTTTTTTGAGTTATACGACTGTCCCAGGAATAACATGATTTCCCCAGCCGGCCTGTTGCCGGTGGCTGCGTGGGGTTTCCCCCGCCTTGCTGCAAAGCGGTGGAGGGTTCGCCGCTCGCTGCGCCGTTCCCCGCTGACTCTCCCTCTCCTCCGCCCCTGCCTGCAGGCCAGCAGCTGGGTTTCCCCAGCCGGCCCGTCTCCGGCGGCTGCACGGGGCTTCCCCCGCCTCCCTGCAAAACGGTGGAGGGTTTGCCGCTGGCAGCGCCGTTCCCCGGCAACCCCCTCTCGTCAGACGCAGTGAGAGTCCCGGCAGACCCCTCACAGGGGCATACTCCCAACCCAATCCCCCTCCCCTCCCCTCCCCTCTCCTCTCCTTCCCTTTCCCAGAGCCAAACACCTCCCCTCCCTGCTGTAACCCAGTCCCCTTTCTCCCCCAACCTTGTGTCCCGGTCCCAACAGACACCACCACTTGAAACTCAACCCCCACCTTTTCCATTATTTTCAATGGGAAAATTGACCCCGCATAACACGTTTTCACTTAACTCGATCATTTTCTGAAACATATCTATAGTGTTAAATGAGGAATTACTGTATTCAATATTAAATGAGACAGATGGACAGAGAGATACAAGATTTAAACAATAAATATCAGCAGTAAGCTATTTTCTCTCTCTCTCCAAGCACACATGTTGACACAAGCACATCTGAACTCAGGTTATGAACCTTGTCACATAAAAGTGCAACATTTATTGGCTGAAAGCTGCAGGTCAATGCCTGGAAATCTGTGCGTATTTTCTTAAAGAGAAGATTTTTATTTTATTGAAACTCTACAATGTATTCTTTTCTAACATACCTGAACTTGACTGCTTAAACACAGACACCACATGTTTTAGAAACACAGTTAACTGCTCTGCACTCTTTATACAAGGGTTCTTGGCTGAAACATCCTCATGATTCCAAAGTGGACCTCTTTTCCTAGAAACATAAAACCCAACATATAGTATACAAGTATAAAATATAACCTCTATTATTATTATTAATTTATGCAGTGCTTTTCATCTAGGATAATTTCAGAAGATTGTATTAACTATATAGAGTATACTGAAACACAGAAATCTCTGGAATGAACTATGGCAGCTGCTTAAAAGTGCACAGCAATACTATCCAACAATTAAGACAAAAAACAAAGCAACATATTAATTCCAATTAAAACTGCAGGAGGAGTTTAGGTAGGGGGAACATGTAGTTATCCCAATGGCAATACCCTAATTCCAACTGATGCTACAGATGTTCAGAAATATCACAACTCAACACCACATTCTTGTAAAGTTCTAGGCCTGTGTGAAAACTCCCTTTCTTGGTTTGAACAGTCAAGTTTTTGACCACTAAGTTCTCGTTAGCATTTCAGGTTTATATTTTTAGCCCTGCAAATCTGGAGATATCTACTTTATGTCCATGGATCTTTTTTTTCCCCCATGCAGATCAGATGCCAATACAAATTTTGTATCCTTGCAGCTCAATTTATATTACTCTAAAAGTACCAAACAAATTATCATATGAAAATAAGAATCCTTTGAAAGCTGCCACCTGATCCCAGAATGTGGTTCAATTGTCTTTAATGGAAGCAGCTGTTGGATTGGGGTTGCTAAACAGAGGAAAGGGTTTGAAAGCCTGAAAAGTTTTCTGTGGGGAAGGGGATCCCCAGATCAGTGGGAAGCACACCCAGCAATGACTTTTTGAAGTCTCAGGAGGAGAGATAGCCAATCAACTGCCCTTAGAAAGTAGATTAAGTAGAATGGTTTGAAGGCTATTATAGATACATAACATCCATGTAATAGGAGAATATTTAAGATCAGATTTAAAATCTCACTGATGATAAACTGAAGAGAAAATAGTCAACTTCATGCCAAATAATATGTCATATTGCAATATTTCCATACACCATACAGCTTGAGAATAGTTGATCTTAAAGTGTTACCTTGAGGTAATAAATTCCATGAGTGTTTTCACTTTTTCATCCTGCTCTACTGAAATATCAACTTCATTGAGAATGGTGGTGTGCAGATGAGAAATGGCAGCGCTGGTATTTCCTAAACTGATGCTAGAAGAGGTAGAACTTGAACTAAGCCCTGAGTCTGTCATTGGGGAGGGCTGGTAATCAGGTATAAAATCATTAACACCTGAAGAAAGAAAAAACAACTATGATTATATTATAGTTTGGCATTTTCATGTTTGACCTAAAAATTGTATTAGTATAATGCACTGGTTCTCAAAAGATGCATTTTGATTAGGATAATTAAAATATTTTCAAACCGAATATACAGGATTCTCCTTTTCATCTTCTAGATCATCAGCACAGTTATCTGACTGCAATGCTAACACTGAAAGTATATCATTTTAATTGTTATATGAATTACACATTTTATGAGATAGGTTTAAAAAAATAAATTAAATAGTTTATAGTATTTTATCACTAAAGCCCTGATTTTACAAACATATATGTTAACTTTATGCATGCAATGAATGACTCAATGAAGTCAACAGGAATACTCATATCTACGGTTAAGTGCATGTATAATTGCATAATTGGAGCCTAAACAAACACTAGGAAATAACCTGTCCACAATTATATCATAGTCATTTTTATATTAACATTCTAGTGAAGTGACAACCCATCAGTCCCTGTACTTGTAGGTATCACATCCTTAACAAACTGAGGGGTATGTCTCGTTAGTTCGAGCTAGGTAGGGTAATGAGTGCAAGCGGAGTTGCAAATGAAGCCCGGGATTTAAATATCCCGGGCTTCATTTGCATGTTCCTGGGCGCCGCCATTTTTAAATCCCCCTTAGTCCGAACTCCGTGCCCGCGGCTACACGTGGCACGGAGTAGGTAGTTGGAATTAAAGATCCTAATTTGAACTACCGTTACTCCTCGTGGAGTAAAGATCCTAATCGGCCAGCAAGTTTTTGCACCCCGGCAGGTACTCTGCCTGCAAAACTATGTAGTGCTCTACACACAGGTCACAGAGGCACAGAGCCACGCGGCAGAGGGGAGGCGACCGGGCTCCCCCCCTTGCCTGTTGAGGTAAAACACAGCCGCCGTGTTGTCCAGGCGCACCAGGACAGAGCGGCGAGACAGCTTCAACAGGAAGGTCTCGCAGGCTCTCCTAACAGCCCTGAGCTCCCGGACATTTATGTGCAGAGCCCGCTCTGCTGGGAACCATAAGCCCTGGGTCCTGTGACAACCCAGGTGTGCTCCCCAACCCAGGTCGGAAGCATCTGTGACCAGTGTAAGCGAGGGGGGAGGTACAGTGAACGGAATCCCGCTGCACACCACCGCCTCCTGGGTCCACCATTGTAAGGAGGCTATCACCTCTGGCGGCACTGTGAGAACCGTGTCCCAGAGACCCCTGGTCTGGTTGAATGCCCTTGCCAACCAGGCCTGCAGAGGTCTGAGCCTCATTCGAGCATGGCGTACCACATATGTACACGCCGCCATGTGTCCCAGCAGCCTCGAGCAGACCCGGGCTGTCGTGATGGGGAACCGGGTTAACTCGGAGACCAGCTCCACTACAGATAGAAACCTGGCCCTGGGAAGGAGTGCTCTTGCCACCCTGGCATCCAGGAGGGCTCCTACAAATTCGAGGTGTTGAGAGGGAGTCAACGATGACTTTTCTTCATTTAGCATGAGTCCCAGCCTTACGAAGAGAGCCCTTGTGAGGGAAACATGGGCCTCTACTTGCTCATAGGAGCGGCCACGGATCAGCCAGTAGTCTAGGTACGGAAAAACATGTACCCCCTTTTTGCGGAGGAACGCCGCTACGACTGCCATGCATTTTGTAAAGACCCTGGGTGCTGTTGAAAGGCCAAATGGGAGCACTGTAAATTGGAAATGGCATCGGGAAACAATAAAACAGAGAAACCTCCTGTGCCTGGGTCTTATCGCCACATGGAAGTAAGCGTCCTTGAGATCGAGGGTTGCGTACCAGTCTCCTAACTGTAAAACCGGGATAACAGAAACTAGGGTTACCACTCTGAACTTGGACTTCACGACCGCCTTGTTGAGGTCCCTGAGATCTAAGACGGGGCGAACCCCGCCCTTGGGTTTCGGAACAATGAAATATCGGGAATAAAACCCCTTGCCCTCCAGATGTGGGGGGACCCTCTCCACAGCTCCCTTTTCGAGAAGCGCCAGCACCTCTTGGCGGAGCGTGCCTTCGTGAGAGGTGTCCCTGAAAAGGGACGGGGCAGGTGGGTTGGAAGGGGGCGAGCCCAGGAAGGGGATGGTATAGCCACACCTAACGATCTTTAGGACCCAGGTGTCGGTCGTGATTCCTGCCCAGGCGTGGGCAAACCGGGATAACCTGGCCCCAAACGGGGGGCCAGGGTAGGAGGCTGGTGCGCGACCCTCTAGCATCCCGTCAAAACAGGTGCTTGGACTGCTGGGAGGGACCTTGACCAGCCCCAGGGGGGTTGTCCCCTCTCGGGCGGCGTCGACGGCCTCTAGCGGAGGACGGGCCCGCAGCCGCCCCCGCACCCCCACTGGGAGCATGAGGACGGCGTCTCCAGTAATCCCCACAGGGGACCTGGGACTGCGTTCTCCCCTGCTGTCTGTAGGGCAGCTGACGACGCTGGGGGGGCCGGTGTGTGAATCCCCAAGGACCGTAGGGTAGACCTCGTGTCCTTGAGCGTATGGAGCCTAGAGTCCGTGTGCTCCAAAAACAAGGCTTTCCTGTCAAACGGCAAGTCCTGGATTGTGGTTTGGACGTCCGGAGGTATTCCAGACACCTGCAGCCAGGCACCATGGCGCATAACCACACCTGACGCCATGGTGCGGGCTGCAAAGTCAACAGCGTCCAGGGAAGCCTGGAGGGCCATGCAGGCAATGGTTCTGCCCTCAGAGGTCATGGCCGCAAACTCCTGACGGGCCTCGGCAGGCAGCTTGTCCTTGAACTTATCCACGGCCTGCCAGGTATTAAAAGCATAGCGGCTCAGCATCGCTTGATGATTAGCAATGCGGAGTTGCACCCCACCAGTGGCATACACCTTACGGCCCATCAGGTCAAGGCGCTTGGGCTCCCTAGCTTTCGGGGATGGCCCCGGCTGGGGAAGCCTCTCTTTTTGGGCCGCAGCCTGGACGACCAAGGACCCGGGAACGGGC
The DNA here is from genome assembly GCA_019425775.1 of Rafetus swinhoei. Classification (NCBI taxonomy): domain Eukaryota; kingdom Metazoa; phylum Chordata; order Testudines; family Trionychidae; genus Rafetus; species Rafetus swinhoei. Next base: position 49,948,156 of record CM033449.1, read on the forward strand.
TGGGAGTACAGGTGCTCGTGTCCCGACTGGGGGATGTAAAGCGCCTCTCGACTCCCTTTAAGGTAGGGGTCAGGGTTGCTGGGGTCTGCCACAGGGCATTGGTAATCTGGGCCACGGTTTTATTAAGCGGCAAAGCCAAGCGGGCGGGTGCATCGTCCGAGAGGATGTCAATCATGGGGTCTGTGTCCTTCACTACTGGCTCCACTGGGACACCCAGATTGGAGGCCAGACGCCTGAGCAGGTCCTGATGCGCCCGGGCATCCATAGTAGGCAACGCCGGTGAGGGATCCGCCAAAGCTTCATCTGGTGACGATGATGACGACGACTCCTGGACCGGTGCCAGACCCAGCGCAGGAACTGGTTGAGGCGCCGGCTGGACAGGCGGCACCACTTGCAGAAGCGGCTCCGGTACCGAGGCTTGCGGCTCAGCAGTGGCGTCCGTAGCAACCGACCTCTGGGGGGAGGGAGGGGCTCTTGACAGCGACGCCGACGGTTGCGCTCGGTGCCCCGAGGCACCGGACACCACAGAGGAGGGCACAGGCCCCTGCCACTGGTGGTAAGCCCACGGTGTCGGAAAGCGCCATTGTGGCTGAGGCGGCCAAGTTTGCTGCACCCGCGAACGATCACGCCGGTGCCAGGAACGAGATCTATGAGTCGAGGAAGCTGCCGAGGACTCTGACCTGAATGATGCCGCATCAGAATCTGACAAGTAATCAGACTCAGGCCAGGGAGGCGCAGATGACGAATGTCCTGCCACTGACGGGGGGGCAAACCTGACCATGGACTCGGGTTTGCCCGTGTATGCTCGATGCGGATGTGCCGGCACCGGGAAAACCGGTCTCGGTGCCGGTGCCGATGCTGGTGCCTGCCCCTGTGCCTATTGCGGTGCCTGCTGCGGTACCGGGAGAACAGGTCCCGGTGCCTGGAGTGGAGTTGGTGCTGGGAGAACAGATCCTGGTGCCCGGGGTGGAGCCGGTTGTGGCACCGGGAGAACCGGTCCTGGTACCAGTTGTGGTGCCGACATGGAACATGTCTGTGGTGCCGTAGTCGGTATCGGTAGCGATACGAACCCCGAAGAAGCCGACGTCACCGGCGATGGCGGTACCAGCATGGCCCACAGGGTCGATGCCGGTGCCTGTGACGGTGCCGAAACGTGCATCGGTGCTGAAGAGGCTGATGCTGAAGGGCCCGATGATGGTACCGAAGACGTCGCCGCGAGGCCAGGGTGATACGGCACAGGTGCAGCCAAGACAGGGTCTGGAAGGGGTCCCAGCACCGAGGGAGGTCGAGCCCAGTCGAGAGCTGAGTGAAGCCTGGCGGCCTGCGTCGATGCCGGCACCGATAAGGAGGCAAGCGGTACTGGTCCCACAGGGGACGGTCCCGCTGCATAAGTGACCGGTGCCGTTCGGTCATGCTGGTGCGGAGGCAAAGCCGGTGCCAACACAGCCTCCGGCGTAGGTGACCTCGACCCTTCTGCCTCAACCGACGACGGAGGGGAGGTAGTGAGGCTAATAAGGTCATGCGCCGCCTCAAAGGTGTCCGGCGTGGTGGGGCGGTGCGAGGGTAGCTGCCCTGGACTAGATGGATGTCCCGCTCACTTACGCCGCACCGTGGTGGATGAGGACGTGTGCACCGGAGACTCAGTACCATGGTGTAGGCTCGACTTGGACTTCTGGCTCAGAGACCTACCACAAGACGTTCTTGACCTTTTCGGTGCCGGAGAGTAAGACCGGTGCCAGGCCCTCGACGCCGAGGCCCGGTCCCGAGATGGGGCATCTTGCGTGGACGCTGGTGCACTGCACACCGCAGAGTGCCCAGCCGGTGCCGGCTGTAAAGCCGCTTCCATGAGGAGAAGTTTTAGACAAGAGTCTCTCTCCCTCTTAGTGCGGGGCTTAAAAGACTTGCAGATCTTACAAGCGTCCGTAAGATGGCCCTCACCCAGACACTTCAGACAACTGTCGTGAGGGTCTCCTTTGGGCATGAACTTTGCGCAGACAGCGCACGCCTTAAAGCCTTGTGGCCCTGGCATTCCTCACCCCCGAAGGGGGAGAAGGAAAAAAACAAAGAAACACTAATTACCTAACTAATTGAACTATTCAGAATTATTTACAATACTAATAGAAACGGGAACCATTAACTGATCTAAGAGAGAGACACGCTCCAACGACCGTCATGGGCGGTAAGAAGGAACTGAGGTGGGGAAGCGCCGGCAGGGGTACTTATGCCCCGCCATGGCGGCGGCGCCACTCCAGGGGGCGCCCTGCCAGCGCTACGGGTACCGCTAGGGAAAACGCTCCGGAAGACACGGTGCACGCGGTGCGCACACCTGATTCGAATGGACATGAGCAACCACTTGAAGAAGAAACTGCTTTTGTTCTGTGCCACTCTGGACACAAAGTTTCTCTAAAGCTTAATCTGGCTACTGGCACATTCTCTCTTCATATGGGAACCATGCACAAAATGCAACCTGCATAGCTTCTATACCACTATTCTTCCAAGTCCAGGTAACAGAGCCAAGGGAAAGGAAATGATGGTGGTCTGGACTGATGCATACACAGCTGCAGGAATGGACTGGGGGGAAGGGCAAAATTGGCTTTACAAAAACTCTGCAGCCAACCCTAACATCGCTCTCCATCCCCCCCTCCGTCCCCGTCCCTGTCCCGCCCACCCCCACCCCCGGCTTATGCAGCACATTCCTCAGATGAAAGGAGAACTGGGTCATAAATTGATAATATGTCTCCAGTAACTTACTTTTATAGTGTCTCTGTTCCTTAACTACATATTTAGGATCTGACTCCACAAGTATATCTGTGTGGCTAGCCCCCTGTATTCACAAAGATTTAAGCCAACAGGGCTCCAAACGGGTTTAGCCACACTAAGTATCTTGTCAGACTAAGGGCTGCAATCTATTAAAATTATATAAATTGCCATTTTACTGAATTATTTAACCAGTATTTACTAGACCTGCTTGCAGGTTCTAGTCTTAATATAGTTTTAAAATGATAAACTGTTCTACTGAAAAATTCAAAAAATATCAGTGATTCATGAAATAATGAAATAATTCATGAAATAATGCTTATACAAGATATTTTATTAATCAGCTCATTTTAAAAGTTAATTCACTATTATAATATTTTGCCTAAACCCCACATGGGAGTAATCTCCAGAACAATTATGTTTCAATTGTCAACATGGAAAGAACCGTTTTCTGGACTTCTCATCCTGAGTACTAGTGAACGTTTTTTCACACTATAAACACAACAAACATACTGTGCATTTGGCCATCTCTATTCAAGAGCCCAAGGAATGAAACAAGAATAGTTTTGTAGATCAGAAGCGAGTTGCATTTGATAAAGTTTACTGGGTAAGGTTATGCTTACAATATACCTGAATCTATCCAGTGATCTTAATCCTTCATATTCTTGACCACTAAATGTACACAAAATTTACAAAGTATTTTTTTCTCATAGTGATACAAAACTACTCCTCAGGTACAACAAAATTGAATATATAGTATGGCAGGTGCTGCCATCTGCTGAAGATAATTTGAAATATCAGAGTCAATAAAATTAAATCTTGTTCACCAATTCCCCAAATCCATGATGCAAACTACAAAAGTGCAGCTTCCATAAAAAAATGTTTCAGTTAAATGTAGTTTTATTATACTTCCTGGTCACTTTAGATGTTAAATGTTTTCTCACATTCTTTGTACAATATTAAAAGCAAAGGTCATGCTAACATCTTGTAATCTTTTGGTATTCTATTAAATCATACAATGTCAAATGGCTTGTATCTAAAGCTGAAAGTTTCTATAATTATTTCTTTAAAAATCACAAAAAAGCAGTTGCTATTTTATATGGCTAACAATTTCCTCTGCAATTTCACCAGCAGCAATAAAACCAGGAATTAACAGGCAGGAATTGTTCAACTACTGCTGATGATGACTTTGCACAAAATGTTAACATCTATATAAAATTTAGGTTAATGAAAAATCCAAAGAAGAGAGAAATTGCATCAAACTGGACAAAATTGAAGTGAAATACATTTCATTTTCAAGGTTTGAAGAAGTTTTACAAAAAAACAGAGTTTTTAATATTTAAATCCAATCAAAAAGTAACCTTCTGTGTTGTTGGAATGGAAAGTGAACAATGTAGCTGTAATTACCTGTGAAAGTATAATCCAAATGTGCAGTTTGTTTGACAGTAAGCACCCTGGGTTCATTAAACTCCCTGTTCCTGAGAAGGACAGAAGCAACAGACTGGACATTACTGTTGGAGCCCATCACTATCAACAAGTGCAAAAGCAGGCGCTTACAATGCTCATACACTTCAGGGTGGTAGTGGTCAAACCCTAAAATTAAAGAGGAAAATAGAAAGGTTAATCAATTAAACATGCAGTTAACTGAACAATATCTAAAACTGAAAACAGTCCCAGTGATCTATTTCAAACTCTACAAACTATATTTATTTTTGGTAAAGAAAGATTCACCAACAATAACTGAAAGTTAGTTAGGTTTTGGCTGTTTGTAGAAACAGAGGTTATGCTCCTTCCATTCCCCTTCTATTTTTTCTATAATACCCTCAATATATTAAAACTCTCTCTGGCTTTACTGTTGGGACTTGAAAACAGAGGAGTATAAAAAGAAAAGCACTGAGGACACTGAGGCCTAGTTACACTAAGACCTTACATTAACCTTAGCTCCTTATGGTTTATTTTCTAACTGATGCATCCACACTACCAAGCCTGTTGTATCACCCTGAGGGGCTGCTGAAGTTGATGTCTGTACTCCCACTTTTCACCAGGAGTAAAGCTATTCCCGACCTTGCACAGTCAAAGTTACACTAGTGTAGACATCAATTTGCTGGAAATTCAAAGCTATTGGACTCCAGGAAGCCTCCCGTAGCTGTCCGCTATGACCACTTTGGCCAGAACTTCTGTCTCTACTACTCTCCCAGTGAGCTCAAAAGGCCCCGGTAACAGTAGAATGGCCTGTCCCACGTAGCCAGCATTGAGAGTGAGCAGCACACTGTGGTACACTAGGAGATGAGTTCTGCCAACACTCCTCCGAGCACTGCGATGACTGTTCCCACAGGCTCCAGTTCCCAGGGGCGCATAAGAGCACCAGCCTGGACTATTCAGGAAATCTTGGACCTCATTGAGGTGTGGGGAGATGAAGCCATCCTGCAAGAGCTCAAAACTAGCAAGAGGCATGCTGACCCTTATGGCAGAATTGCAACCTGCCTGGCAGCTAAAGGCTATTCCAGGGACACCCAGCAGTGCAAGGTAAAAATCAAAGAGCTCAGGCAGCCGTACCACGAGGGGAAGGAGGAGAGTGGACACTCTAGAGCAGCACCTCACACATGTTGCTACTGTGACCAACTGTGTATCATTCTGGCCAGCTCCCCCAGTGTGGTCATTCAGTCCAGACAAGATATGCCTGGCATCAGCCAGGAGGAGAGCATAGTTGCGGAGGGACATAAGGAGACTAGCCAGCCACCGATGGCCGAGAGCCAGTAGCTCCTCATGATACTGGGACTGGTCCCCTCTCCTAGGTGGTCTCCCAGGCCATCCGGGTAGGGCTCCAGGGAGGGTACTTCTGGTGAGTTCACAATCTTTGTCTATCCACAAGTGAGTTCAGGCAATGGGGTGTGAGGTGCACCACACTCGCTCTGCCTATACAGCGCAGGGGACACGGATCAACTTGTTCGCATGTCTACCAGTCTTGTCTGCACAGCTCTACAAAGCTCTCCACAGGAACTTTTTGATCTTTCTCACAAGGTTTTTGAGGCCAACTTTATGCCTTCCCATGCCAAGCCACAAGTAAGTAGTCTGGCATCATTAAACCACAAAGCAATGCAGGATAAGGCCCAGGTTTATGACCACATTTAGTCAGTATACGCTCCCGATCACTCTCTGATTCAGAGAAGACTGATATCTCTCATGACAACCTGGAGAGAGGAGGAGCAGGGGAACCTATTAGCATTCTCCCATGTGCCAGACACAGCGGGAAGCTGCCCTATGCCGCCACCCCACTCCCAGCTGCAGGCTCCTGTCCTGGCAGGCCTGCTTGCCTCTGGATCAAGTGTGTCCCGATTCTCCTCTGAGATGTCTGGGCACTTCTGTAAAGTGCCCACTTTAAAGCAAACATTTGGCCTTGCATGGAACACATCTCATTTGTCTTTACAGAGACCTTCGGTGTATGCTAAGAGATTAGGCTTAGGCTTCACACAACGTATCTCCTGTAATGTCTGCTCTTGTGACTTTTCTTTGCAGCTGGGACAGCAGCCAGCTCGGTGCATCCTCCATCTCCTACTGTATCTGCCCGTCTGGCTCTGATCCGCAGGCACAAACACATGAGGGAGGAGCTGTTCAGAGAGCAGATGGACTGCATGTACACCCTCGTGGTTGATATTCAAACAGAGTGGCAGGACTGGATTGCTGAACAACAAGAGAGGACAGCCATACAGGAAGCAGCTCATGTGGCAGCATGAGACATTTTCCACCCTGACTGGAGTACATGGCAACCTGCCTCAAATGGGCCACCTGCCCACTCCAATGACACCCCTGGTCCTTCTTTCACCAACCCTATAGATTCCACACCTAGGCTGTGTCTACACTGGGCCACTTATTCCGGAAAAGCAGCCGCTTTTCCGGAATAAGCTGTGAGCTGTCTACACTGGCCCCTTGAATTTCCGGAAAAGCACTGACGATCTACTGTAAGAAATCAGCTGCTTTTCCGAAAAACTATGCTGCTCCCGCCGGGCAAAGTCCTTTTTCGGAACAGTTTTCCGGAAAAGGGCCAGTGTAGACAGCCCAGCAGTCTTTTCCGCAAAAAAAGCCCGATTGCGAAAATGACGATCGGGGCTTTTTTCCGGAAAAGCGCGTCTACATTGGCCACGGACGCTTTTCCGGAAAAAGGGCTTTTCCGAAAAGCATCCTGCCAATGTAGACGCTCTTTTCCCGGAAATACTTATAACGGAAAACTGTTCCGTTTTAAGCATTTCCGGAAAATCATGCCAGTGTAGACACAGCCCTAAGGTCCTCAGGGGCCCCAGAACAGGGGGGGAAACTCAAGGTGAACCACAGCCTCCAGGCCCTCGGGAGTCAGTCCCACTCCTGTTCCTGAATTCCTGTTCTGGTTTCCAGTTCATTCTTTTCCCTGTTGTTTTTCCCTAATAAACAAACACTTTATGTTAATTGAAAAACGGACTCTTTATTGGTTGAACTGCAGGGGTAGGGTGGGATGAGGGATTAAAGAGAAACACAGGGAATGCAAGGGCAACTTGTAGAGAGCCACAGGAAAGAGTCTCAAAATAGGACTTGCATAAAACTATACTTCAGGGCATCTCTGATTCACACTACTCTTGCTGTGCTCTCCTTAAAGCACTGGTACCCAGCTGATCAAACTCTTGGGCTAGGTGCTCTGCCTCAGCCCCCCCCCCCCCACACTTAGCCAGAAAAGTCTCCCCCCTTGTTCTCACACAGGTTATGGCGCACACAATAGGCCAACATCACAAAGGGAAAGTTGTGTTCACTGAGGTCCAAGCAGGTCAGGAGACTGCTAAATCTCCCGTTTAAACATCCAAATGCACATTCGACCATCATTCTGCACCTGCTCAGCCTATTATTGAACTTCCTGCTAGGGTCCAGGCTGCACATGTAAGGCTTCATTAGCCATGGGAGCAAGGGATAGGCTGGGTCACTGAGGATCACTACAGACATGTCCACCTCTCTGACTCTGATGTCCAGTTGGGGAAAAAAGTTTCAGTGTGCGTCTATTGGAAGAGGCAGGAGTTCTGAAACATATGGACATCATGTATCTTTCCCAACCATTCCACACTAATGTCTGTAAAATAGCCCTTGTGATGCACCAGCATCTGCAGCACCATGGAGAAGTACCGACAAAAAGGCTCAAGCACACTGCACCTCTTCTATCTCGAAGGAGGGATCTGAGGAGTGCCTTATGGGATTAGGACAACATGAGCTCCTCTAACCAATCGCAGCAGAGTTTTGGACCCAGGAGACACTGGAAGCATAGCCCAAACTGCAAAGCTACCCACAGTGCCTCACTCTCTGAGTCGATGGTAGACTCCCTAATGGGGACACATTACTTCGGACATTCTATTCTTCTCTGTATGAGGACACAGACCTTTGACTTCTCAAAATCATTTTGACCTTATTTCATACTGTAGACGTGCCCTAAGTGTACTCCAAATTTGTTGCACCTTTTATGCAAGGGGAGAAGAACAAGTGGCCCAAATGAACAGCACTTTCTAAAGGAGCCCAAACTTTCCTACTGATATGTTTGTCTCAAAAAATGAGCATCATTAAAAAGATGAAAAGGTTGTCTAGTGCAACACACTTGTCTAATTAGACATACCGAGAAGAGAAAAAGCTATACCAATGGGGATACAAGTTCAATGAAGATATATGTTGCCCAAAAAAAGTGTGCGTGTGTGTGTGTGTGTTTGTTTTAAGGGCAACACTAGACTATAATAAGGTAGAAATGTAGTCAAAAGACCACAAGAGAAAAAAGGAAAGAGATAACTCTAGTCTGTAATCTAACGCACAATAGGCCAAATTTAGCTCTGGTGCAAATGCATGTAATTTCACTGAAGTAAATGCAGTTTCACTTGCTTACGTCATGGCTGCATTTAGCCCAAAATGTACAGTTTTCAGGCAATTAGTAGGTTTTAGCTTGTATGCTAGCCACATTGTTAATTTTAAAAGACCTTTATTAGTACTGTATTTACATAAACCAAAATATTTTTAAGTGGATTTTTTTCAGTTTAAAAGAAAAGCACTTTTCATGTTATTGGAAGTCAGCTTTTAAACAGTCAGATTGTCACAAAACATAGAAGAATGTAATATTTCATACACCAGAGACCCTTTCTGTGCTTTCTGCTAAGATTTTATTGATTAAGAATAAGAAATATTAATCTCATTCAGCCTCGTAAAAAAAGTAGTTATGTCAAAGGGCTATTGCCATAATTTTCAAATACTAACATGTTCAAAACACAAGACTATAAGCTTCTGTTTTCCTCAATTTAAAAACATAACCTTGATATTTCAGTAAAAGTTTAGTTACCTATAAAAATTGCATGAAGTAAGAGATGGAGGTAGCCTCCCCATTCCACCTTCACACTGTGGTCGATTATCAAGTCAGTCAAAAGGATCACTGCTATATTACATCTAAAGAAAAGGACAAACATAGTTAAAAGATCAGAATACAAGGGTAGTTTACCTTTTGAAGATTTGTAGCACTTTTAAAGACACTCTTAACTAATGTTCCTTTTTTTAACATTATGAAAGTATTCTAGGCAAGAAAGAAAAACTATGCAAGTCACAATAAGCCACATAGTCTATGTGAAAAACTTCAGTCCTCCAAATAAAAAAGTAGGTAATATTTTGTAATTTGTTGAATTGTAAGTAACCCATGAAATTAAACAAATAAGGAAAGGCTCTTCTTACTTTACACAGCACATGCATGAAAACAGTAGTATCATTTAAACTAATTTGAATTGAATTGCTGTCACTTTCGTGTAATGTTAGTATTTACCTGTGAAGAGACATGCCTGGAGATGAAGTTTCAGGCAAATAATCCACCAGTGGTGACCAACAACCTCCAGCAGATGGGAAGGGTAGAGGCTCTCCTTGATTATGCTCCATCACTTTCAGTCGCCAGTTAGAATATAGTGGCATTGAATCACCTATAAAAAAAATTATTTTTGCTTTTTTTAATTTGTCAATCCAAGCAAAACAGACAATTTTACTAATGATAATCTTCCACCTAATAGTCTACATAGTAATAATGTTAAAAATGCCCTGGGATTTAAAGCTACAGATAATGAAAAAACAAAAGTGTCCAGATGAGAAAAGCCAGTCAGATAAATGTTAAAATAGAGAGTGGTTTCTTACCCAACAGTAATTGTGGTAATTCAAAAAGTTGTTAAAGTGAATCCCACTGCAAGTACACAAGTGCCTCATGTGGAAGATTGGAATCTTTTGAATAATGATGTCTGTCAGAGCTATGTAAACACCCTACATCTCCTTATGCTCCCATGCAAAACCTTCAAAGGCAGAACAGTACACTAGCTAACTTAAAAAGACAGTGAGATACATTATGTTATCCACCTTGTATATTCTTCTTGATGAGAAGGACTGGCCTTTGGAATGGCCGGTTACAGCCGGAAATAAATAGAAAGCCAGACGAAACAGTTTGATTCTGTTGATGTAATAAAAAATGGACATCTGGCTAACTAAAATCATGTTGGACCACTGATGTTGCTGGACGAGAGTGTATTGGACTAGAGAAGTTCAACCTCTACAATGTTTTGAGAATTTCAAGTAACTATGTGCATGACAGAGAGGATTGCCCCAGTCGTCAGTGGATAAAGAAACATGTTGTTGACACTGGTTCCAGCTGTGGTTCATGGACCATCTCATTCTGAGCATGATGCTTCCATACATATAGTGCTACTACCCTGATTTAAGGACCCTCTTTGGAGCCAGAACATGTAGAAGTGTGTTCTTCTTTAGGATCAACTGGATTTTGAGAGTCATCTGCCAGCAAGTGCAAATACCCCATTGCAGTCCAATGAGGATGGACAAGTCAGAACTCCTCTCATTTCTTGGATTAACTATTACCTTTGTTTTGTGCAAGATTATGCTTTGCTTACTGTATGTTTATGGACCCTGTTATAGAATCATAGACTCCTGTAACTGGAAGGGACCTCAAGAGGTCATCAGGTCCAGTCCCCTGCCCTCAAAGCAAGATCAAGCACTGTCTAGAGATCATCCCTGACAGGTGTCTGTCTAACCTGCTCTTAAATATCTCCAGAGATGGAGATTCCACAACCACCATAGGCAATTTATTCCAGTGTTTAACCACCTTGACAGTTAGGAAGTTTTTTCTAATGTCCAACCTAAACCTCTCATGCTTAATTTAAGCCCATTGCTTCTTGTCCTATCTTCAGAGGCCAAAGAGAACAATTCTTCTCCCTCCTCCTTGTAACACCTTTTCAGATACTTGAAAACTGCTATCATGTCCCTTCTCACTCTTCTCTTTTCTTAACTAAACTAAACAAGCCTAAGTCTTTCAATCTTCCCTCATAGCTCATATTTTCTAGACCTTTAATAATTTTTGTTGCTCTTCTCTGGACCTTCTCCAATATGTCCACATCTTTCTTGAAATGTGCTGCCCAGAACTGGACATAATACTTCAAATGAGGCCTAATCATCACAGAGTAGAGTGGAAGAATGACTTCTTGTTATAAAGGATGCTGTCAAACTGGACTCCAGAGTGTTCACAGGCAGTGTGCAATCTTAAACAACATACCAACTTCTGCACTGGCACACTTTGCCTTACGAGCCCCTAGTATTGTCATATAGGATGCTTTAGTTAGAGTTCACAGCACTGTGCTCTCCCAGATCCACCAGGGGATGGAATAACCAGCAGCATTCCCCTCCTGAGTGCTCTCCTCAGATGAGCATAAATACTCAGCTGGGGAGCAGGAGGCCCTAGCAAGCTTTCACATCACAAGCCATTAACTACACTATTAATGGCATCTGGACCAGAGCTCTAACACCTTCATATTCACAAATGGCTTGATCATCTACATGAGTACAATTCCTCAATACTGTAACATCCAGGTAAGGCAATCAGGTGGCTGATCAGCTGTCCTGGGCTTCACCTGATAAATCCACAGAAAGGAGGTTTATGAGCCAGGGAGAGGATAATAATGCCATGACTGAATGTTCTCTTGCCACTCCTAAATTATTGTTCGAGACAACAGGTTGCATTGTTACAAGAAAGTTCTCAAATATGTTCATCAGGTTTGGCCAAAATTTATTCCAGATTATTGGGGGGGGGGGGGGGGGGGTTATTTTCATCTAGGACATGAATTGTCATTATGGGGTGATCAAGGTCTATTTTGTGACTTAGAGGTAGAATTTCTAGAGGACACGTGGACAAGAGGTGCTGGCCACTGCCCATAAAATGCACTGTGGTACATATAAGGCAGTGATCTCCCACGGCAGAATGATGTTCAGGAACTGAAAGCAATATTGAAGAATTGTTCTGAAATTGTGAACCATGTTTACTTAGTAGTAAATCCTATAAGCAAGTCAGTGTACATCTGATTCTTACCCTACTATCACCTGGGCCATGAGAGTCCATACAGCTAGACATAGGCAGATAAATAGTTCCTTCCCCACAGCATCTGTGGGGCCTATTAGTAACTTAAAATCTTTTTCCAAATGGTAGCAGCTAGCAGCCTAGTACCCATCACAAGTCATCTGTGATCAGGTGGAGGTGTGGTTCGTTAGATGGGATTATCCCTGCACAACAAGTATTATAATGGACTGAAGTTTGTTTCTGCTTATTTCACTCAATTCCCAGCAGACAAAGTGCCCTGGCATGTTTGTAGCCCCAGGTACCATGGTCAGGCTAATGTCAGTGTAGAGAGATTTCACCTCACATTGAAGAAGAAACTTTTGGCTCATCTGACCCAGGATTTGCCCTTTCTACAAGCTCTTCACTCAGTATTACAGGATTACTAGGCTGTTCCCCATTGATGAATATGTCAGTCCCCAGCTTTCCTGATGGTAGTGGGGGAACTGGACCTCAGAAGGTCCATAACTACATACATAAGCATCAGGCATGCAACAAAGGTTAGACAGAGGACACACAGAGGGCTAGGGTGAAGACTCTAATGGGGGGCAATGGGTAAGTTTTGGATCACACCTTTCAATTCCAATGCAGCCTATACAGTGTCTAAGAGTGGTAATATACAGATTGTCTGATGGGTCTCATTGGCATATCTGTAATTTAATGTATGTATGGGAGCCCATCATGGGGTAGAGAGTGAGGAAATCCCCATTTCACCATCAGCAGATGAAGACTGGACTTATACCAGTATAAATGTGTCCTTCCAGGGTCTGAAAAATCCACACCCCCAAGCAATGTGTTTATACTAACCTAATCCCAGTGTAGACAGTGGTATGTCAATGGCAGACCTTCTTCCTTAAACACAGCTACCTATTATTGGAAAAGTTAATTAACTCTAAGCTAACGGGAGAAGTTCTCCCATCAGCATGGTTGTCTCTTCACTAAAGAACTACAGTGGTGCAGCTGCACTGGTGTAGCTGTGCCACTGCAGTGCTGTATGTGAAGAGAAGGCCAGAGGCTTGGCCTATTCTGACAGTGGCAGAGGTGAAATTGGAGCCAGCAGCTGTTGTCTTAAGGGTGATGCATAGACCTTTATGTTCCTGTGGATCCCCATGTTGGCTGAAGGTGTAACATCCAAGGGAAGAGAAAGCATTACAACATCTGGCTCCCCAACCTGTCCTGCATCCTGCTATGGAAACTGAGTTTCTGTTTTATTAGTTGCAACTTCAGAAGCAATATTAGGACTGGGAGATTAGAGCTAAAGGATTTGGTGAAACTCTTTTGGTCTGGATGCAAGAGAAAGCAGCCTAGGCTCACCGCCTATTCCTTATAGTCCCTGGTCACTCTTTCAGAATAAAGCTGAATTTATCCTCTAATCTTTATCCAACAGTTTTTAATATTTGTGAAATTCTAGGCTTTATTTACTCAAATATTTAAAAAAAAATATTACTTTTTTCCTCTTCGTACGATCCTCCAGAGCTGCTGCTGTAGCGAGATTCTAGCCTGTGGTGCTGGCGGTTCAGATTATTATTCAATCCACTGTAGATATCTAGATGCACATAGCTGAACAAACGAATACATGAGTGTTAATAAGAGGCCTGTTTTGTTTTAGAATGATGCAGCAATTCAGTACTTTACACAAAACCTTCTTTTTAATGTAACTATATATTATGCAAAATAATTTCTATTACAAAGACAACTATACAATTTGTTGTATGGTACCCAAACCATCCAACTGCTCTCTATTAAATCAGTCAGGAGCACTTTTCATTGTAGTAATTTCACTTCATGTGCCTCAATGAGACAATCTTTTGCAATAGTATATTTCTTTAGAACCCTGGCTGAAAACAGTGTTTATGTACACATTAAATAACGTATCAATAATGTTTTGTAGTAAACATGATAGAGAGGTAAATATGAATTGAAACTGAGGTTAATAGATATATCTAAGAGAAGTAGTAATTATTAAGAGCTTGTGTGTTAGGCATTTTAAAAACATAACAAGAGTGGTTCTTATCCCAAAGGAGTTTACACTCAGTTGATCTTGTCATTAAAGCTATGATTTTGTCACAGAGGTCATGGAATTCATGGTATCTGTGACTTCCAAAGACCTCCATGACTTCAGCTCCAATGTAGCTGGGAGCTGCAGGGTCTTGCCACGTCCCACAATGGCAGGGAGCTGTGAGGTGCCACCACCAGGTGAGGCAATGGGTCTCTATGCTCCGAACTACCATGGGCAGCCAGGGTACCCTGTAGCTCTTCAGCCATCGCTGTAGTGTAGGGAGACCCCTGCAGCTCCCCAACTGCTGCCACAGGGCAGGGTTCCTCCGCAGCTCTGAGCCTCCACAGATGGTGATGGCCCCAAAGCTCCCTGTTACCTCTCAGCTGCCCAGCGCCTTCCCCAGAATCTCCTCCTCTGCATATTTGTCAATTCATCTATTGACTTTGTTTTGGCAAATAAGTAAGCCTAAGATTGTGCCATGGATATTTTTAGTAACAGTCAGGGACAAGTCATGGTTTCCATGATTTTTTCTTTATTGCCAATTTGCTGTCTTTGACTTTTACTAAAAATATCCATGGCACAATCTTAGGCTTACTTATTTGCCAAAACAAAGTCAATAGATGAATTGACAAATATGCACAGGAGGAGATTCTCACCCCTCACTCTGGTCCCTTTATGCTGTAGAAAATGGTTAGAGCAACATAAATGAGCCTTAAAAGCCCCCTTTTCCAACCAGTACAGAATTCTCGTATCACAGACATATGGTTGCTTCCTAAAGACCCCCTCAGCCTATTTCCAAACATGGGTGCAAGGTGTATATTATTGCAGAATGCACACCTACAGAGATTCTAGGCAATGCTGCAGCTTGGAAGTCAGCCTAAGGAGACTGCTGGAATCAGACAGCCTCCAGCACTGTCTCTGGTAACTGGAGTCATCTCTAGCCCCAAGAATAGCTTAAGACTGGGAAGATGCAAAGCCACCCAAACTGCACATCTTCCTGGGATGCAAGTTCTGTGTTACATCTCTGGCAAGCGAAGTTCAGAATCTTGCATAGAATACCTTCAATAAAAAACTGGAGAGCTCTCCTTTAGTAGGGCCACACAGATATCTCTGGGGATCCAAGTAAAATCTGAAACAGAAGCTCCTCCCACCAAGGGTTCAAAAACAAACACAGAACAGAGTTGGAGAATGAATCTGCTTCACATTCTCCCTGCAACAGCAGCTTCTGTCTCACTGGACTGGGTCCAGCTCCCTGCTCTGGATGTTGCAATCTGATGATGGGATTCAGAGCACCACTCAAGTATGGCCCTTTTCTCATGTCATGACTTGGGAAAAGGAGTGGGTGGGCAAAAGTTCAATGAATGGCACTGCAACTTGGGAGTGTGGGGTCCCAGCACCACTCTGTTTGGGGGCCCGAGGCATACCATCCTCTAGATAGCCCTGTCCATTATATCTGACATTTTCATTTTCTTGTAATGAGGGACTTGTCTGCTTATAGAAGTTTATTCTGGTATAGTTGTGCCAGTAATAAGAATATAGTAACAACAGTATAATTCTCTACATGAACACTCTGATTCCACTTTTAGTTTATGCTGTTTTCAAAGTGACAAAAACTAAATCAGAAAAAGGCAGTTTTTCTAGACACTGACACTGAAATAAGAGTGTAAACATGAGGAGTTATAACAGAATAATTATAAAGATATAGTTCTGCTGGTAAATTTCCCCATGTAGACAAGCCTTTAAAAAACAAACAAAAAGCCACATAAATGCTATGCAGCTGATACTGTAGCAGCTATGTTTTTATAAAACCCACAGATTTAAAAAGAACCAACACACAAGGAGAATCCACAAATCTGGGAAGAGTAAATTAAAGGTCAAGAAATATATGCATTGTTGGTCCCTAATAAAATTAAATTAAGAAACAGAAATTTACATATATCATTTGATTGGCTGCAATAATAATGTAGTATAAACTGAGAAAATTGATCAGACTGCAGTTATTTGCATTGCTTATCAGTAGTTATTACTCAGTACTGCTGATCTATGAGGAGATACTTACTTCTCTTCAATACTGTCTTTTGTATGTTTATTGTCAAGATTGCCATCTGTGGGAGCAACCATTGTATTGCTACTGGAAGTAGTACCTGTAAATTAAAGGACAAAAAGAAAAATAAACTAGGATAGCTAAAAATGTTGAGATGTTTATGCAATATATGAATTTATCTGAAAATCTTGAATCTATATTTTCTCTGTACTGAAGTAGTACTGTGTAAAAGCAGTAGGGGTATATTTACACCACAATAAAACACCTGCACTGGCCTGGGTCAGCTCACTCAGACATGTGGGGAGGGAATGAGGGGGTCAGAGGGAGGTGCTCTAACATGACAGTACAGATGTTCAGGCTTGGACTGGAGCCTGGGCTACGAGCCCCCCCAAGAGGTCCAAGATCCTGGGCTCTGGGCATAGCTTGAACATCTACAATGCACTGATATTTTAAAGCTCCACAGCCATAACCCCATCGGCACAAGTTAGCTGACCCAGGCCCATCTCACATGTTCTACTGCACTGTAAATACTACCTTAGTGTTTACCACACTTGGTGGCAATACGTTCAAATATAAACTGAGGACCGTTTATTATCAATTTGAAAAATAATAGTTACAATTTAAATTTTAAAAAATGGGCTGCTACAAACATTTTCATTGTGCCAGAGTTCCTGAAATTTTTTTATAATGTGAGAAATGCTTATGAAATACTATTTATTAATGTGTTCAGTTTGTTTGTGTATATAAAGGATTTGAGTTTAAGTCTTTACAATGTGGATTTAGTAGAAAATAAATGTTTTGTAAAAGGTTTTAGATATGTATTTCTTCCTTTCTCATATGCTGCACTCCATACTCCTCTAAGGATATGTCTGCATTTACCTCAGTGTTTAGAGTAGAGACACTGAAAACCCAGTTAGCATGGATATAAAGAGCAGAGTGGATGGTGCGGTATAGCTTAGGTGAGCTGCAGCTGGTGCCCATTAGGAGCTGGTTTTTAAGCTGGCTCCTGTGAAGCCTCTTGCTCCCCTTCCCTACATTGCTGCCTCCCACAGAGGCAGCTGAGAAGGGGGTGGGCAGAAGCCGGTGCTTTTGGGGAACCCCCACCCCATGCTGCTTCCTCCCACCAAGGCTTTTAAGGTGGCTTCCCGCGCGTGTCGGCTCTTGCAGAGCCGCCTGCCCCTCATGCTGCTGCCTCTGATACAGAAGCAGCACTGTGGGGTGGGGGCAGTAGCATATGGTGGAGAAGCAGGTGGGTACTGATGCTTGTAGGAAGCAGGCTTTAAAAGCTGGCTCTCACAAGCACCGGCTCCCAGCTCTTTTCTAAATATAAAAGTGTAACCACTGAAGATTTCAGCAGTTACAGTATACAAAAATACACATATTTTAACATCCCTAACTGTAGCTAACATTAGCTATTTCTTTTTAAGACCAATTTCTAATCTACCATATATCTGTCTTTTCAACAGTAAGAACTAGGACCGACAAATTCGGTATTCAGCTTCCTCTGATCATAGCTTAAAGCAAGGTAGGGGTTTGGTTGTGTCAGGAAAATAGGATGTGCCTGGAATGGTATTGCTTCTCAGAAAACTATGCAGAAAAGAGACAGGAACAGCAGGTAGGTGAAAGGGGCAGGCTTGGGGTACCCTCCCCCATCCAGGATTGTCCAAACCCTGAGGCTCCAACACCCCAGATGCCCTTTAGGGAGGGTGGCAGAGGCTGAAGTTCCCCCACTCCTGATTTGTATAGAAACATTGCTGGCTGTTCCCCTTCATCAGGAAGCGAGGGGAAAGTGCGCAGTTTGCTGCATTTCTCACTGTGGCTGGAGAGTGCAGGAGGCAAATGAACCTGGACCTATCCCACTGGGATATATGCACCCTTCCCCCGACTGTGCCTACTGGAGCTGCAGCAGTCATAGAGAAGCACTTCTCACCTGGCTCTAAGCTGCTGCAGTGAGAGAGGTGGGACGGTCTTCTGTCCCCAGCACAGCCTGCATACTAAACCCATTATTCCCAGCCCCACCCCAGAGGATTGATTGAAATGAAGCATGTACATTTTCATTTTATTTTCTAAAAACAAACATTAATTGAGTTAAGGACCAGAGCAATGCTGGTTAAATCTTCTAGTCAATATATAAAATATTGGGTGGCAATGGAAAGTGCAACTTTAATATAGGTACTTCTGCTGCTCCACCTATAATGAAGTACATCAGCCTTCAGATTTATGTAGTGTTTCTTCCCCTGCATGCCACATTTTTAGTTTTCTCCACAAGTTCTTTTCTCTCTCTCTCTCTCTCTCTCTCTCTGTATGTATGTGTGTATATATATATATATATATATATATAAAGTTTTTCTACTGGGAGACAGGATGACATCATCATGCTCTCTGGCTGCAAAAGCCGCCAGGGGAGGGGGATTGGCAAGCATAGCAAGCAGAGGGCGCAGCCCCCTAGTAATTTGTTATTGTTTAATGCTAATATAAATATGCATGAAGACCAGGGTAGATTCTGTGCTGTGACTCTATAAGGCACAGCACAGAACTTACTGCCCAAAGGGAAGGAACCAAAGATGACTGGCCTGCAGTCTTCAGGGACTGGAGAGGACCCCAGCATAAGTTGGGGGGGCCTGTGTTTTAGCATACTCCCCAGTCTACCAGTGAGCCACAGTGCTGCCTAGAAACTCTGCAGTACTGCACGCCATGGCCATGCTGACATGCCCCAAACTGTGACAGAGCTGACAAAAGCATTTTCAGAAGCCTTAGGTCTATCTTCCAGTGACTGAGCTAGGGGAGTCTGCCCCAGATCCATGGGTGGAACTGCCAGCTTTTTGACTAGAGAAAATTGAACACCCTTGCCCAGTCCCTTATTTGAGGTTTCACACCCATTCACTCCATTTCCCCTACTCTCCCTCACTCATTTTCACTGGGCTGGGAGCAGGGGTTAGGATGCAAGAGGGGATAAGGACTCTGGCTGAGGGTGTGAGGGCCAGGGTAGGGCTGGGTTTGAGGGGTTTAGAGTGTGGGAGAGGGCTCTGGACTGGGGCGTGGGTTTGGAGTGAGGGTGGGGGTACAGGCTCTGTGCTGAGGTGCAGGCTCTGGGGTAGAGCCAGAAATGAGAGATTTGGGTGTGTGAGGGGGCCCTAGGCTGGGGCAGAGAGTTGGACTGTGGGCTCTAGGGTGGGGCCTGCTAGAGATGTGGGCTCTAGTGTGGGGCCAGAAATGAGGGGTTTGGGGTACAGGAAGAGGCTGTGGGCTGAGGGGCTTAGAGTGTGGGAGGGGCTGCAGGTTTTGGGTTGAGGCTCAGAGCTGGGGCAGGAGGTTGGTGTCTGGGGAGGTGTAGGCTCTGTGGAGCACATATCTTAGGCAGCTCCTGGAAGCAGTTTGCATGTCCCTCTGGCTCGTAGGCTCAGAGGTGGCCATAAGGCTCTACATGCAGCCCCTATCCACAGGCACCTCCCCTGAAGCTGCCATTGGACATGGTTCCTGGCCTGCAAAGATGGTATTTGGCATAGTGCTTGAACTATGGGCTGGGGCAGCATGCAGAGCCACCTTTGCTAAGCCAGAGGGACATGCCAGCCACTTCTGGGAGCTGTGCAGAGCTGGCCACTGCAGCCAACTGGACTTTTAGAGGTCCGATCAGCTGTGCTGACCAGAACTGTCAGGATGCCTTTTCAACCAGGCATTCTGGTAGAAAACTGGACACCTGTCAACCCTGTACACGGGCTTAGTCCTACAAAGTTCTTAACTTAGGAGTACACGAAGCCATTGAAATTATTTGTTTAAAATTAAGATGCTTAAGTGTTTTGCTGGATCAGAGACTAAGTGGTCAACAAGCTACAAGACTAAGGCACATGGAAAATAAAGTGTTTTTAAAGTCTTTGGGTTTGTTTGCTTTTTTAATTTGTAGAAAACAAGGCCTTTGTCTACATACAAAATTTGCACCAGTTTAACTAACACCGTTTTTAATGACAGCGGAGTAATCTCTAAGGTAGTGTTTCTTAAACTTTTTGAGACAACGGAACACCAAACAATTTTTTTTTTTTATGCGGAACACCTATGAAAATTTTCTTCAACAAAAAAAATTGTTGTCAGACAAAAAAAAAAAAAAAAAAAAAAAAAGACAAAAACAAAGAAGTAACAAACACAAAGACAAGGTCGCGGCGGCACACCTGCGAGTTGTTCACAGAACACCAGTGTTCCACGGAACATAGTTTAAGAAACACTGCTCTAAGGTGCAACAGGACTAACAAGAATAAATAGGATCATAAGTTTTCATGAGTAAAACCCACTTTTAAACTGGTACAATTTCCTATTTTAGTGTTCTTAATTAAGTTTACACAGGGCCATTTTGCTTATGTCAGAAAGTTACCAATTTACATTACCTCTGTATAAACCTTTGTAAACTGATTTAAGAATTCCCATCAGTTTAACTAACTTGATTTAAAAATGCAGTTTTGAGTACAGACAAGGCTTAACATAGGTTCACATAAAGAGAATCTCTGTGAAAATCAGTAATTACTTAAGATCAGTTTCTTAAGTAATTACTGATTTTAACATTAGTGAGATCTTTGTGCGTACAAGGAAAATGGCAAATCTGAAATGTAATGGTACCAATAAGTATGTTTTTTTAATGAAAAAAAAAAACTTTTCTATTTGTCTATATTAAATCTGCTGTGACTGCATTGCATATAGCTTTTCCAATTAACTAATAATAATAAAAACAACAATTGAACATAGTAATAGCATAGTCAAAAGAATTCTCACCTGAAGTGACGGAAGGAATTTTGTAACTGGAAGTGATGCGGTAATATGGTGGATTATCCATATGAGTGACTCCAGAGCTGACTGGATCTGTAAGCTGTAGTTCACTCACCAGTTCTTCCAATAGTTGCATTGTTTTATCTCTACCTAAATAGACAATAACCTTTTTCACCTGCCATTAAAACAGAAACATAAATGAGAGAATGAATTTAAGTTTTTGAAAGATGAGCAAAAAGACAGATGAACTGTACACCACAATCTTTTGCCTTTAGATAAATACCCTTTATTACTTATTGCATGTGAAGATTTATGCCACCTATTCTAGTCCTAAGAAAAATCATAATGACTTTAGTATCTGTCACCAGGAGTAAACCTCAGAAATAAAAAGCAAAGATAAGATTCCTTACTGAAATATCATGAAGATATAAAGATGCTTTATCAGTGATATGAAAAAAACCCTTAGATTAGTAATATTTAAAATCTTACGTTCATAATTTATTGTGATTATTTACTTTTAGAATTTAATTTAAGTTGGACAACGAAAATGCAAACTCATACAGTTTCACTTATGTTTTTATCCAGATTCTCTTTCTGATTCTCATACATTACTATAGCCACATATTTGTTGTATATGTGGCAGACATGTTTAAACTCAAACAAAAATAAAGATTTCAGGGAAATGCCTCATTTCAATTAGGTTATGTAAAATCACATTATAATAAACATACACTTTTGCACCTTTTAATGATACCCATTATGAACTTTATTTTACTTGTATTTGTACCGTTCTTCTTGTTCAAGTGGCAATATTGCAAAACAGCATATATTTCAATCTCAAGATGCTTGAGTCCCTTGTGTGTTTTAACAACTTAAACAACTAATCAAATGAAATTTGTTTATTAGTTGCATATTAAGTGAAAGTGGGATTTAGGGTCCTATTTCAGTAAACTGTTTTAAGTCATTTGAAGTTTTTGTAAAGAAAGAACAAAATAAAAGTACTTCAAACTCACTGCCGAAAAACAAAAAAACGCTGTCAGTAGTTATTCTAGTTAGGGATAAAATGATTGATCATTCTTTTACCACTTTCCGCAGCCTCCAATAACATTAAGGTTGCCAAGTATGCACTTTCTGATTGGAACACCAGGTTGAAAAGGGGCCCTGTTGAAAAGGGTCCAAAAGTCCAGCTCGTGCAGGCTTGGCAGGCTTCCTACCTGGCTCTGCAGAGCTTCTAGGAAATGGCCGATATGTCCCTCTAGCTCCTAGGAGTAGGAGTGGCAACGGGGGCTCTTCATGCTGCCCCCACCCTGAGCACCAGCTTCGCAGCTCGTATTGGCTGGGAACGCCAACAGCCAACGGGAGCTGAGGGGTTGGTTCTTGTGCACAGCGGGTGTATGTGGACCCCCTGGCCATTCCCTCTGCCCAGGAGTCAAATGGACATGCTGGCCACTTCCTGGGAGCTGTCTGAGGTAAGCACCACCTGAACCCAGCATCCCCCAGACCCTCCCCACCCCAACCCTCTGATTCAGCCCGGAGTCCCCTCCTCCACCCTGAATCTCATTTCTGGCCCTATCCCAGAGCTCACATCCCCAGCTGGAGCCCTCCACCATTCCCACACCCTAATCCTCTGACACAGTGGTCTCCGACCTTTTTAAGCACGAGATCACTTTTTGAATTTAAGTGCAATCCAAGATCTCTCTCAAATATAAATACCCTTGCCCTGCCTCCTTCCCACCCCTGCTCTCTCCATTCTCCCTCTCTTGCCCATCCTCACTCACTTTCATCAGGCTGGGGCAGAGGGCTGTGGTGCAGATTCTGGTCTTGGATTAAGGGATTTGGAGTGTGAGGAGGACTCTGAGCTGCTCTTGGGGCAGGTAGTTGGATGTAGGAGGGGGTTCTAGGTGCAGGCTCTGGGATGGCATTTGGATGCAGGGGTGCTCAGGGTTAGGACAAGGGTTTGGGGTGCAGGAGGGGGTTCATGAGTGGGGTAGGAGTTTGGGATGTGGGCTCCAGCTGGGCACTGCTGGTGACTCCTGGGTGGTGGTGCACTGGGGTTAAGGCAGGCTCACCCCTGCCCTGGCCCTGCACCACTCCCTAAAACAGCCAGCAAACTCCATCCCAAGTCCTGTTGTGCCCCCTCTCTGCTCTGTGGAGAAAGGATATATAGAGTGGGAGAGGGGGCACCCTGACATCAGCACCCCTTCTTTCCTTCCCCTACTCTGCACAGAAAGCAGGAGCCTCCCGAGGGAGAGGCAGCTCCAAGGCAAAGGGCAGGAGATGCACAGCAGTCAGGGGAGGGGCAGTTGAAGTGCAGGCACTTGACAGCCTCTTGGCCAAACTAGTCAGGATCACCTGTCAGAGGCTCCAAGATCTACCACTGCCCTGGCAGGTGAAAATGAGCGCATGAGACACAAGGTCTCAGAGAAGAGGTGGGAATGTTCAGTTTTCTTCACTGAACTTGAATTTATCTTGGGGCATCTAGATCCTAGAAACTGGATGGAGTCATTCTTCAATGTCTCCATTCTGATTTCTCTGTGTGAACCCAAAAGTTAGTGGCAGACAATTGCTCTGTCAGCTCTCCAATGCAGAATGAGCTGGCTGTGTAAATAATTCCTATGGTCCTCCACTAGGGACGTAAAGGACTAGTCGACTATCCAATAAGCAAATGCTTACCGGATAGTTGACTAGTCGCTCCCCCCTGTCTTGCTGCCTCCATCAGATAGAGGCAACAAAGCGGGGAGAAGTGGGGGGGTACTTAAAAGCAGCAGCACTGCATGGAGCCCAGGGTCAGCTGCTCCACGCAGTGCTGATGCTCTGAATGCTACAGGGAGCCCGGCATCAGGCTCCTCATGGCATTTCAAAACAGAAGCGCCGCATGGAGCCCGGGATCAGCTGGAGAGTCCTCAGCTGACCCCGGGCTCCATGTGGTGCTGCTGCTTTGAAATGCCAGGTGCACCCCGGGGTCAGCTGTGGACTCCTCAGTTGACCCCAGGCTCCACGTGGTGTGCCAGCTTTGAAATGTTCGCTGGGGCTCTTGTACATTTCAAACGCGGAACATGGAAGTGCTTATTGACTAGTTGAGTAGTTGATGGAAATTCCATTGACTACTCGACTAGCAAATTAATAGCTACTTAACATCCCTATCCTCCACCATGGGAAGGTTTCCACAATGCTGCATGTCTAGTCAGCCCTTACAGTATTCCAGTATTCGTTTATTAATATATCAGTCACGAGACTGATCCCTAGTCAAAATAGAATTTTCTTTTAAAGATACAGCAGTATATGGTAGTGCAATAATATAGAATACAATAACAAAACAAAGAAGAAGAGGGGGTGCAACATAGTATTAAAAATCATCATGCATTTATGAATAAAGGAATTCATTTATAAAAATACAGCCATGCCAAAAAGGGAAAGTCTTCTCCTTGGGAGAATGTTTTCATTTTGGAAGATAATTTGAAATAGATCATATATATCAACATCAGAGACTGCAAAGTGGGAGACACTGAATTTGAATTGGTCACAGCATTGAGTTGTCACATTGTGACACAATGAGATGGCATCAACTTCATGCTGTAGTAGAGTGTGATATCATGACCCTTTATGTTATTATTCATCTATTTAGTGGTCCTCAAATGAGGAGCAGTTAAATACAAAATCAAATTTTAAAGAAATAAGAATATGAAGGAATACTGTAACATCAAGCACTTACGTAAGGCAAGAGGCTGGGTTCGCTATTCACTCCACAAATGCTGATCAAAAAGTGTAAAATTATTTTCAGATTTTTTGGCCAACTGTCTGCTAGAGTAGTCCAGACGTTCTCTATCTCTGACCATGCCACTTCATCACCATACTAGAAAACAAAATTAAGATATCAGTTTTGTAAATTCAATAGTATAAATAGCTTTAACAAAAATTTGTTACTGAGTTAGTTTAATAGGCTTGAGAAAAAGGAAACCTAAACTCTTATGAGTAGCTGCTATGTTTTATACCTATATGAAGATTTCATGAATGCTCATACTCTTTAATACAATTTCTCAACCTTTTTTTTTTATAAAGTACCCCTTTTTCAAAAAAATATATATATAAGTACCCCCAGTACCTACTGTTTTCAGACACATAAATCTTTTTCTACCATTGCAACACATTTGTTTAAACAACTTAACCATAGCCGGGCGGGCGATAAAATTTTTGGGTGTAAACAGTACAAAAATAATAAAGCGCTGTAAAACTTAAAACAAAAATTCAGTTTTCTCCAAATTTCAGTTGTGTTGACGCATTCTCAGATTCTCTCGAAAATTCTTAAGGGTACTGCATCACTGGTTGAGAAACACTGCTTTAATATATTCCCCAAATACAAGTAATTATCTGATGATCCCTACAATGAACAAGGAATAACAATGTAGTGTGCAATGCCTACATGCTAGCTATCCAGATCTGGGTGCCACTGCTGGGGTTTTACTAATGCACCTCCGATACTGACAGTGCTAGACAATGTCCCAGAAATCACTTATTACCTGAAATTTTTAATGTAAAAAGCCACCTTTTCATCACTAAGAGGCACTGGTGCAGAGGAGCAGGCACCCTTACCCCACCCCCTTCCCTCTGTTGTAATACAGAAAAAAAATAAATTAGACAAGGACAGCCTTCTGTCAGGCTATGTCTACACTATGGCATTTTTTCTGGGATACGCGTCTGGTCTTCCGCTTGTTTTTGAGGAAGAGCAGATGCGCTCTTCCGGAATCCCTGTCTTCCTCCTCCCATGAGGAAGAAGGGCTCTTCCGAAAGAGGAAGCTTTTCCAAAATTTGGCCCAGTGTAGACGGGCCCAACTTCAGAAAAGTCTCTTCCAAAAAAGCGATCAGAAACAGGTACGCAAATTGCAGGACGCAATTTGCGTACCTTTTTCTGATCCATCTGTGTAATGTAGACATAACCTCAGCTATCAGCAACAGGATTAGCCCATACCACCACTATCTCTCTTTCTCATAGCCCACCCTTTCACATCACCCTAGAACTTATGGCTTTTAGGGGGATAAAAGAGAATATATAAAAATCTATTGTTTAATTGGAAGCAGGAGAAAAAAAGGAATGAAAACCAAATCAAACAGGGAGAATGAAGAAATAGAGAAGACACACAATCAGAGCAATCTCTTTGAGGGTCTCTCACCAACTATTTTTAAGTAGATTTGTTGGGTTCTGTTTTCTACACAGGAGTTATCTATCTAGATAGCTAAACCATGGGACAGAAGTTTTAAGACTGTGATAATTAAAATATTATTTAAAAAATAACCTGTTATTATTTTATAGGATCATTAGTATGCCATATTCTTCCTCTAGTATTACCCAGAATGCTAATTCAACTATTTAATAGCTTCCAGATTCACAAGTAATTTGGAGAACTGGCTTCTGAAGAGTTTTGCATAAGCTGGCAACAATGCTAATGAAGACTTTCATGCTGCTGAAAACAGCTTACTAATAAAAGCTCACTAATTGGTATCAGTAGCCCTACTCTGCACCTCTTCCCAGTCAGAATTTAACAATTCTATGACTCAAACAACAAGGAACATTGAAAGACTATTTTACCTTTGCTGTCATATACATCAGATTGTTTAAAACCATAGCAGTAGCCTGTGGTGATCCCCAGCCTTCTCCTCTTAGCCAGTGCCGGCTGTTTACCATCAGTTCCCTGTCTTTTAAAGAATCCTCTTCATCTTCATCGTCATCTTGATGCCGTATTGTTGGCAAAGGTTTCAAATCTACCAACTCAATATTGTTCATCCATGGAAGCAAATAGTGCAGCATCACTTGTCTCCCAGCAGGGTGCGCTGTTTGAATTCTCTGGCTTACCTCTATTATTCAAAATTAACAAACATGAAATGCAAACCTGTAGATATTACTGGAGAAGTTTCTGGAGAAGTATGTTTATAGTTTTAGTATCTCATACAAGACTGAATTAATACTATTATTGAAGATATTTTTGTTTAACTGAGAGCAAATGTGCCCTCATAATACAAATGAAGAACACAAATTGCAGTTGAATACGCCTTTTGCTTAACAGATTTATACTGTAGAGTTGGAATACTGAAAGTGCAGACAGTATCGACTGATTCATTCATATTTAATATTAAGTAAAACTTAAAATGATCAAATTATAAAGAAGTCAGCCCATACATGGAATCTCACTATTAAAAACAGTTAACTATGTAACAATTTCAAAGATAATTTACACTGAAAATCAATTAAAATAGATTAATGAATATGAAATATTTAATCCTAATATGACAGACAAAACAGTCAGCAAAAAGATCATACCAAAAGTTGTCTGCTTAAAGAAACTACGTAAAATGACTTTAAAGTTGTTCTAAGGCTCTGATCTTGCAAAGACTTATGCATGTCCTTGAATTAACAGTGTGAAATCATGGATACAACAGAAGTCAATGGCAAAACTCACACTGACTTTAGATGACCAGAATTCAATTCAGTGAGGACTGCTTAAATCTTTGGAGGACAGAGTTCTACTGAGTGGGCTAATCTATGGCTTCATGATTTCAGCCATTAAAAGCAGAACTACCCATTCTCTACAAAAACCTAACCACAGAACCTTCTCTCTGCCATTACCAGCCTCAGGGGTAGCTCAAAATATATTAAGAGTACAAGAAAAACAAATAAACAATGCTAAAATATATAGGGATCCAATTCTTCAAAGGAATCTGTCCATCAAACATACAGTCTACTAAGGACCATCGCATCAGCCAGAGTGACTATGATTGATGGTGTTCCACCATGGATCATGTATTGAAGTTTCCAGATCTGGCTCAATCCTGTATATCCATGAATCTCTCTGAGGCAGCTGAATAAACCTTTTGCTGTTATGGGCGGTGTCAGGTTGAATCAAGTGTTTATCTCTTCATGTGTCAAGAAGAATTTGAGATTAGTGTGTGCTGGTGTAGTTTTGTCCATTCTGTTGACATAGCTGAAGAGATCACAATATCATTTATGAATATAACGAGTGACCAAAGGAATGCCAAATCATTGCAAGACTGTGACATTTACAAAAAGTCAAACTGCTACATGCTCAGTTTTTGGCACTGACAGTACATATGGAATCCCTCTAGTTTTCAAAATCCTCCTGTAAGAAAGTTCAGTTTCTGACCCATATAGCAATACAGGGAGCATACAGGTTTGACAGATCCTGAACTCTGTTCTTGGCACAAAGGTGTTTTTGCATCTAAGAGACATGGACTACATTCAGGAAGTGACAAGATCTATCAATTGAAGAAGAAAAAATTACTAATCGGCTCCATAATTATTGTGCTCCAAATGTGTTGCACATCCATTCTACTTCAGGAGTGGGCACACTCAGTGCACCATTGTCAGAGACTTTTCCCTCAGTGGTATGTTGGCTCAGGTGCTCTCTAGGGCCTCATGCTGCTGCATGTAACATGCTCACTGCTCATAATTGTTAGAATGTATCTCCTTGCTAGTGCATTTTTTCCTCTTTATATGTAGATAGTACCTCTTTTAGTAGATTATTTTTGCTTAGTTATAGATATAAGATTTCTGTGTTTTCAAAACACTTCAGTTCCTGGATACTGGTATGGGTTGCTGGGGCATGATGCAGTCATCAGAGTTTAAACCCTGCCAATTCCACAAGAAACTGGTATCAGTGAATGACCCATACTCCAGCTATCTCAAATATCTTGGGGAGGATTCAGTGTCATGTCATGAAGTGTCATGTCAGGATTCAGTGTCAAATTTACAGAGACTTTAAACCTAGAATCAAGAAAGACAGGACCAAGCTTAAGCTTCTGTGAATGGAGGCAAATCTGAGCCCATCATCAGAGTTTATTTGTTGAAGAACATCCAGTTTATTGTGACTGAACTCTGCTTGCAGCCTAGGTAGACAAACTCATCAATACTCTCCAGGGCACCCAACCCCACCTGAACGGGGGATTCCAGTGTCCAAGCTACAAGGTTCTGGATGTTAATCTTCTGGCATTACATGTTTGACACAATTGCATGGGCAGCATCTTGGACACCTGGGAATGCAAGGCTGAAATTCTCCCACTTCTTCACAAACAAGACAGTGTCAAGACAGCCCGTGGTGAGTAAAGAACAGGTTAGGAACTATTTAGAAAAACTAAACGTACACAAATCCATGGGTCCGGACTTAATGCATCTGAGGGTACTGAGGGAGTTGGCAAATGTCATTGAGGAGCCTTTGGCCATTATCTTTGAAAAGTCGTGAGATCGAGAAATCCTGGATGATTGGAAAAAGGCAAATGTAGTGCCCATCTTCAAAAAAGGGAAGAAGGACGATCCAGGGAACTATAGGCCGGTCAGTCTTACCTCGGTTCCTGGAAAAATCATGGAAGGGATCCTTAACGAATCCATTTTGAGGCACTTGGAAGAGAGGAAAGTGATTAGGAATAGTCAGCATGGATTCACAAAGGGCAAGTCGCCTGACCAATCTGATTAGCTTCTATGATGAGGTAACTGGCTCTGTGGAGGGAAAGTCAGTGGATGTGATACACCTTGACTTTAGCAAGGCTTTTGATACGGTCTCCCACAATATTCTTGCCAGCAAGTTAAGGGAATGTGGATTGGATAAATGGACAGTAAGATGGATAGAAAGATGGCTAGAAGGCCGGGCCCAGCGGTAGTGATCAACGGCTCGATTTCAGGTTGGCGGTCGGTTTCTAGCGGAGTGCCCCAAGGTTCGGTTCTAGGACCGGTTTTGTTCAATATCTTTATTCATGACCTGGATGAGGGGATGGATTGCACCTCAGCAAGTTTATGGATGACACTAAGCTAGGGGGAGAAGTAGATACGCTTGAGGGCAGAGATAGGGTCCAGAGTGACTTAGACAAATTGGAGGATTGGGCCAAAAGAAATCTGATGAAGTTCAACAAGGACAAGTGCAGAGTCCTGCACTTGGGACAGAAGAATCCCAAGCACAGTTACAAGCTGGGGACCAACCAGTTAAGTAATAGTTCTGCAGAAAAGGACCTGGGGGTTACAGTGGATGAGAAGCTGGATATGAGTCAACAGTGTGCCCTTGTAGCCAAGAAGGCTAATGGCATATTAGGTTGCATTAAGAGGAGCATTGCCAGCAGATCCAGAGATGTCATTATTCCCTTTATTTGGCTTTGGTGAGGCCACATCTGGAGTATTGTGTCCAGTTCTGGGGCCCCCACTACAAAAAGGATGTGGACGCATTGGAGAGGGTCCAGCGGAGGGCAACCAAAATGATTAGAGGGCTGGAGCATATGACTTATGAGGAGAGGCTGAGGGAGTTGGGTCTGTTTAGTCTGCAGAAGCGAAGAGTGAGGGGGGATTTGATAGCAGCCTTCAACTTCCTGAAGGGAGGTTCCAAAGAGGATGGAGAGAGGCTGTTCTCAGTAGTGACAGATGGCAGAACAAGGAGCAATGGTCTCAAGTTGTGGTGGGAGAGGTCCAGGTTGGATATTAGGAAAAGCTATTTCACTAGGAGGGTAGTGAAGCACTGGAATGGGTTACCTAGGGAAGTAGTGGAGTCTCCATCCCTAGAGGTGTTTAAGTCTCGGCTTGACCAAGCCCTGGCTGGGTTGATTTAGTTGGGATTGGTCCTGCCTAGAGCAGGGGGCTGGACTTGATGACCTTCTGAGGTCTCTTCCAGCTCTATGGTTCTATGATTCTATGAGCATAGTCTTGACTGGAAAACGTTTCTTGACCAACCTTGATTCTGACGCATGGAATGGAAAGTCCTAATATACAGTCAATAGCTCAACAGAACAGTTCCAGGGCAAGAATGTAACTCTGCCACACTCCTGAGGGTGAAGTGAAAGCTGTGAACTAGGAATGTTAAGTAGCGATTAATTTGCTAGTCGAGGGAAATTCCATCGACTAGCCAAAAAGCACTTCCACATTCCGCCTTTGAAATGTACAGGAGCCCCAGTGGGGGCTCCTGTGCATTTCAAAATTGGAACGCTACATGGAGCCCAGAGCCAGCAGGAAGCCCTGCTGACTCTGGGCTCCACACGGGTGCTTCTGCTTTGAAATGCGCAAGAGCCCCCTCTGGGGACTCTTGTACATTTTGAAATGGAAGTGCACGCATGGAGCCCAGGGTCTGCTGGGGAGTCCCGAGCTGATCCAGGGCTCTACCCGGCATTTCAAAGCGGCAGTGCTGTGCAGACCCCAAGTGACCCCGGGCTCCACACAGCACTGCCGATTTGAAATGCCGCGAGGAACCTGATGCCAGGCTTTCCGTGGCATTCAAAGCGGCAGTGCTGCACAGAGCAACTCACCCTGGGCTCTGTGTGGCACTGCTGCTTTTAAGTACCCTCCTCTTTTGCCCTTCCCCCCCATTGCCTGTATCTGATAGAGGCAGCAAGCAGGTGGGAGTGACTAGTCGACTAGCTAATAAGCAAATGCTTATCAGATAGTCAATTAGTCCTTTACATCCCTTCTGTGAAGCACTATGTATTCTTGCACCAGATTTAACAGAACATTTGGAACACCAACTGCTTCTGATATGATCCAATGTGCTGACCTGTCAACCAAATCAGAAGTTGCTTTGATGCTGAAATGTGCCACAAACCAGGTGTTCAAAATGACTATGTAATACAGTCAGAAGCAGGAGGGTAAAGACAGCATCCACTTTTAACTCTCTGCGGTGAAACCTTATTTGCTATAGATGATAATATCTGTTAAGGAGTGGCTGTATCCCACTAAACAGAATGTAAGTGAAAGTCTTTCCAGGAACTGATAAAGAGACTGGCCTGTAATTGCTCACTCAGTGCAAGATCCACTGCTCTCATATAGGGACATGAAACCTTTGCATTCTGCTGGTATTCTGCCTGATGCCCACACGTCTAAGAACAGTCTATACAGGGCCACCCACGTGCACTGTTTCTTAAGGCACTTTTGAGCAGCTTGGGTGGAATACCATCAGGTCAAGCAACATATCCATTCTGAAACATTTGGATGGCCTTTATTGCTTTTTTGAGTGACAGAGGATCAGTGTTAGCCCCTGGATGTGCAGCTGTGTAGTTTATGTCATGTCACATAGCTCTAGACAGCCATAAGCAGGTCCATGGTTGAGCATGTTTTCATAATGTGTTTTCCATCTGTCTAGAACCTCATCCATCAATGAGCAGGGAGAGCAGTTTGGTTTCATAAAAGGATGTGAGAAGGCTGCCAGCCAAGCATGTGATGGCTCTGTGGAAAGGATTCAGATTATTGTTCATAAGTAGCCTTATATCTCTGTGGAGTTTTGTTAAAAGGCTTCCTCAAAGATGTTCACAGGTGGATTCTTTTATGGGATTTGGGTTTAACATAGAAATACTCTTCATGCATTAATCTATTCACGTTGACGCAAACTGAATAAAATCAAGATTCTTTCTATATCACTTCAGACTATTATCAAATATTTCACTTAATTATGGAGCCAAGAACTACAGGATAAAAAAGGATTATAGTTTTGGCTTTCAATTTTTATTGTGCTTATTATGGTGTTTAAATTTGACTGCAGATAGGTTAGCACATACAACTTTCTAAAATAAATTTATGATGTTAATTTTGATTGCATAAACTCAAGCAATATTAGTTTTTTAAAATATGAGATTTAAAAAAAGAGGCTTGTTTACTTTATGCATCATTTATTCCAAAATTAAATGGAAACAAGTAATTTACTACACTGCTGCTATACACTACCAAGAAGTGAATCACAGAGTGTGAGAACAAGAGGCAGCATAGGCCATACTTCACAGCAAAGAGAATGTGCTGGCATGTTAATTCTCTTGGAAATCCCTTTCTAGTACATCTGCCATTTAAAGTTTATTTTTAAAAACTGATTCTTGTACAATTACAATCTGTGTTTTATCAGCTATTTTCAGTACAAACTGAAAAGATTCTTAAGTATAGAAAAACTTATAATCAGATTTTTATTTCTTTAATCATCATGATTGTGTCCGTTTAATGAATCACTTGAAAGTGAACTGAAAACCTAAATTAATGTGTTTTTAATTTTAGAAAAATGTGTTTATTGACTCTACTAACTAGACCAAAATGAGTTAAAATGATTTGTGTTGAATAACCAATGGTTAAAAATTCTATCCATTGCCAGTATCCTCCGAATATATCTTTGTTTGCTTAGATATCCAAGAGTCATTCTGTGCCCTGTAGTACCAGAAATATTACTCCAATCCATGCAAGCCACTGTAGCTTAGCTGTCACAAACTGAGGTGTTCTGGGATAACTGCAGCAAATAAAAAAAATCTAAGATGAGGGAAGGACTGGGGGAGAAATTTTTTTAAAAATCGTTAGAACTTATATCTGTGATGACTGTTTCATCACAGGCTGGTTAATAGCATAGTCAAAAAATATGCAAGATTTCACTCCATTTTCACTTTAAAAAACATTACATTTAAAATCTGAAAAAAGGAAGAAAAACCCTGTCACACAAGAAACTCATCCTCCTCCATCCAAAATCCATTTGTAGTTCTTTGGTTTAAGCTTAGTAACCAATCTATAATTGGTTTATGGAAAACAAGGATTCAAAATTTCAAAGGACAACTACAAGCCTGGTTAAGTGCTTTACCATACCTGAGAAGACAGCAAGAGTTAACTCAGGGTATGTCCTTGCTAATTCCTCTGACAGTTGATAATATGACACAGAATACAGGTGTGGCAAAGGAGAAGGCTGACCCAGTAGACCATCAGTTCTCTGAACCTCCAATTTGTGAGCATAGCGAAATATCTTAGGTTCCAAGATCTGTAGCAATAAAATTCAGATATTTGAAGCTAAATACAGAGCTGGGACAAAAGAAAACTCTCTACATGGTTATCTTCTGAGGAAATATAATATATATTGTGCCATCATTTCACGTGTTCTATCTTAGTAGAGTAATAAATTCCTGGCCATCTGAGACTCATTCTATTTGAGAAACAGTCCCAGCTATCAATTTCCAAATTCTATTTTCACTTCCTAGTCCATTAAGTATGGGTATGTCTACACTACAGCGTTATTTCGAAATATCTTATTTCAAAATAGTTAATTCGAAATAAGTTATTTCAAAATAACACGTCTACACACAAAATGCATTTCAAAATAGCGCATCCACACTGAGGGGACGCTGAATCGCATTGAAGGCCGGCTGGAACCAGGTCGGGAGTCACTTTGTGTGGCTGCTGCCTGAGGCTGAGGCCTGTGCTTAAAGGGACCCCCTCGGACAGCCGGTTCTCAGCTTTCCCTGCTTGCTTGCCTATCTCGATGAGGGACAGCAAAGCATTTTGTCTCTGCGTGCTCTGGTTGCCCTCACTCGGGACACCACAGCACTCTGCAACATGGAGCCAGAGCTGCCCCTGGGCACTCTGGTGCTTCTTGTGGACGCGTTGCTGCGAGCCTGGCTGCACTTTCTGCAGGCTGCCATCCGGGAGGTCCATCGGGGGGCTGTCAGTATCCAGGAGGCCCTGCGGAGAGCTTCCACCCTGAAGAGCACTAAGAGCCTCCCTGGTCTGCCCCACTGGGGGCTTGTGCCTCATTCCTCCCTCACGTCCTTCCACTTACCCCTCCCTAACCCCCCTTCCTGATGTCAAATAAAATACACGTATTTTCATGAACACAACCTCTCTATTTAACAAAACTGGGGAGGGGGGGAAATGAAGCTCTGATGAGACTGGGGAAAGGAGGCGGGAGAGGGGAGAAGAGAGGGTGGGAGAGGGGAGGGAGAAACCTGGGAGGAGGGCGCTGGAAGGGGGAAGCAAGGGAAAGAAGGGGAAGGGGAAGCTCAGGGCTCAGGGTTGGGGGGGGTCTCGCCAGACCAACTTTATTTTCATGCAAACCTGCTCCTGGGTTCACATGTGGCCTTTGGTGGCCAGGCTGGCAGCTATCCTGCCATAGACGGCCGCGTTCCTCCGTCTAGTGCGGAGATCATGGACATTGGGGGCATCCCCCCCAAACCTGAGTAAGGTCCATGATCTCCACCCTGGACCAGGAAGGCGCCCGCCTTCTCCAGGCCCTGGCAGGCTCCTGGGAGCTGGCAGACTGCTCCTGGGGAGCGGTAGAGGGCTGGCTGCCAGTGGCTTACGTTTTGGGGCCACTGGGTCAGGGGCAGTGACTGCTGGCTCTGGGCTGGCAGGCTTGGAGCTGGCACAGGCACTGTGGCCAGAGTCAATCCCTTTAAGGGCTCCAGGGAGGGGGGAGGGAGAGGAGTGATCTTGCTTGAGGCTGGAGTGGCCACCAGGGCACCCTGGGAAGGCTGGAGGCCCCCTATTTGGATATAAGTGTCTACACAGCACTTATTTCGAAATAGCTATTTCGAATTTGGCGTTATTCCTCATGGAATGAGGTTTACCAAATTCGAAATAAGTGCTCCGCTATTTCGAATTAATTTCAAAATAGTGGTTTGGCTGTGTAACGCTAGTAAAGTTATTTCAAAATAATGGTTGTTATTTCGAAATAACTTTGCTGTGTAGACATACCCTATAAGTTTTCCAAAATCAAAGTGTAAATAATCCAGACTACTATTACCATACAATTTTTCTATGACTAACATCATTTCTACTCAGAAATGGTTGAGTGCATTATCAGGGTAATGTAGGTCAGACTTGGAGTGGCAAAGGTACAGCACCTGTTGGCACTGTTTTATTTTAGTTTGATTGATCTTAAGCACTGACATTTACATAGGAACTCAAAAGTGCACAGGCTTGGCCTAACTCTGCTCACGTTAATGTCAACAATAAAATTCTCATTTAAATCAATAGGAATAGTGTTTAGACACACTTAAAAATCCCACTCATATGTGGGCTAGGGCAGGTGGCCACACAGATGTATAAGTTAAAATAAGTCACCCTGCCTCCAATGCACTGCTGCCTTTCTAGAAGTTGGGACTGGAAGCACAGGGGTAAGTACATACTGATAATGTCCACGCTACATCTTCCTCCAAGTAGATTGGTAAGGGGTAGGTAAAGCTTTGACCTGATATTAAGGGCCTGAAGCAAAATTACTACCTTACTGCAGAGCGTGAGGTGCAGGGAAAAAATTGTGCTTTTCCTGTGAAAATCCTGCAAGGGCACTGCTAAGCAGCAGTCCTTTCATAGGGACAACTTGAAAACCTTTATCTAGCTTTTATTTTTTTTAAAGATGCAATGAAACAATGTGGTTCAGATCCCCAGCTAATGTAAATAGCTAGATAGCTCCCTCAAAGTCAATTTACCTGTGCTGATTCATAACAGATAATGGTCTGGCCCTAAATCTTTATTAAAATGCAACAAAAATAATGCACTCTGCATTTCACTGCTGAAAGCAAAGCTGAATATCAGAAATATTTATGTTAAACATACAAGAGAATTTCTTAAACATAAAATATTTTAAAATGAAATTTGCTCACAGACCTGTAATAGCTGCATAGCAACTTCATAGATAGCCCTAGCAGAATCAGCTGCTTTAAACAGTATCAGATTTAGAAGGATCACTGTATCACACTGGTAATCCCTACAGAAGAATGATAAATATCAGTTAAACATTTTTAACTATATGAGCTATTTTAACTATAAATTAGCTAAGCAAAGGTAAATTCATTTAGTTTAAGTATTGCATAGGATAGTATTCAATGCTCTGAAATGTTTAACATTGAAAACAATATGGAAAACACACTCCATTTAAGGGAAAACCAAAAAATGATTATATGTAAAAACTGCAATTCAGGAATTTCACAGAATCACAGAACCAGAAGGGACCTCAAGAGGTTATCAAGTCCAGTCCCCTGCCCTCATGGCAGGACCAACCACTGTCTAGATCGGGGTAGGCAATTTTTTGCTGGGGTCCATTTCAGAAATTTTTGAAGTGGCCCCAGGCCACACCGCCTCAAGCAGAAAGGGCGAGGCCAGGATACTATCCTGCTTTCCCACACACAGACCATGATTGGTCTGGGGTTGGGGGAGTGCCTTTGCCCTCCTCCCCACCCCCCCGAGGTTTCCCTTAAGTGCCCATGCCCCTGGCGGTGGAAGGAGATTTCATGTGCTCCTCTTTCTGCCCCCTAAGCAATTTATTCCAGTGTTTAACCACCCTGACAGTTAGAATGTTTTTCCTAACGTCCAACCTAAACCTCCCTTGCTGCAATTTAAGCCCATTTCTTCTTGTCCTGTCCTCAGAGGCCAAGGAGAACAATTTTTCTCCCTCCTCCTTGTAATGCCCTTTTGGAATAGTAAATTTGAAATTGCAAATTTGAAACAGTAAATTTAATATCACTCTTTTATACCTGTTCTGAAACACACTGGCTATGGCTTTAAAACAGCCAGCTGCTACCCGCCTGGAACCTGTGTAACACCGGTCCACAGCCCAATACATGAGGTTACTCTGGTCAGGGTTGAGCTCCAACAGCAGCATAACTGCCTCGCAACCTAACTGATGCACCTATAGTCCAAAAACAAACAGTTTGAACAATTAAAGAAAACCAGCAAAAGGCAATGGTTTACAAAATAATTTTATTATGAACAAACTGATATTTTAAAACTAACAAGTTACATTAAGCAAGATTTAATTTAAAAAAAAATAAAAACCGTGAACCTTAAAAACAGTAATAGAAAAAGAGAGTTTGCGCTATTGCAGAATAAAACTGTGCACTTTGGACCATGTGACTTCATAATACCATTAATTTTACCTCCTCCTTCCAAAC
The DNA here is from genome assembly GCA_019425775.1 of Rafetus swinhoei. Taxonomy (NCBI): domain Eukaryota; kingdom Metazoa; phylum Chordata; order Testudines; family Trionychidae; genus Rafetus; species Rafetus swinhoei. The sequence goes on from CM033449.1 coordinate 49,985,782, forward strand.
GTCTTCTACTGGTAAGATTCCCCTCCACAGCAACAGAGCCTGGGCATTACCCCCACCTAAGGAGGCCTGCATGCTCCCCCTTCCCTCCACAAGGGTATGTGGCGACTCCCCCCCTGCTGTGAGGCTTCTATGGGGCCTAGCAATTACCTGCTCCCCCTCACCACTTCACCTGAAGTGTGAGGATTCCCTTCGTCTCCTGCCCTACGCCTCCTCATGGGGCCTGGGGATTCCCTTATCCCCTACCTATGCCACTTCACTGGGAGCCTGAGGATTCCCCTCCTTTCTCCCCCATCCCCAATGACTCCTCACAGGGCCAGGCCGTATCTTCCTTTCTGAAAAATTACCATCATTTACATAACACATCTCCATTTTCCGTTTATTTCCAAACGGAACCTAACCAACCATTTCTTGAGTTAAACACATGAGCAATGCTGGCTAAATATTCTAGTGAGTAATAATACAGATTTAGAAGGTGCAAGCTGATTCAGAACATTTGTGCCAATTTGACCTCAAGACTCTCAAATCACACACTGATGGTTAACAGACATTTACTGGTGCTCACTATATTACCTTTTTATCTTGTGAATCCAAAATATTATCCAGCCACTTGTACAAATAACCATCTGATGAGAGTCCTACGTTATCTGCAACAGGGCCACAACACAGTACAGCAGACATAGCCTTTAGAAAGTAATTGAAAAAACAACATGTTTGAATAATCAGATTGGGCTATCACGGTTATAGCTAACCCTTTACTATCAGAGAACTCAACTCAGACCACTGCCAGGAGGTAGGCCACAAGAAATTCTGTAAAACATTTGGCTCAATGAATGTCAGAACCGAATCCTACAGCTCTCAATTCCCACACAAGAGGATCTGTCTGTTCTGAAAAGTTTACAATTGTTTCATACGAGAACACATTTGTCTTGCTGGTGTCATACTGTAATGCACTCATAAAAAGAACATGGATGATTTGAACAATCCTGAAATTCTCTCTCATTGAGCAACTGAGGGCAGATGAGGGAGATGAGAGCATGGGAAGCTTAACACTAATATCAACTTGTATTTTTGCAGGACCATACTGAAACTACTGTAGTGGGAAGGGGACAGGAGAAGTTCTGCTTAAAATGTTAAATTAATTAATCCAGGAATAATTTTGGGCTGAGAACATCTGCCTGTATCAGCCAGAACAAGGAAAATTTCATGCTCGGACTAATGGCAAAGAAGTGCAAACTGGGAAAAATGTTTAAGGACAATATAGTTAATTTCTCAAATTCAGAAAGCGTTAAAATACCTTCAAAGCACAGTACTGGTGTCTGTTTATCTGCATGTTCCTATCACTGTATCTATCCAGAGGGGTAAACATGATGCTAAACGGACCTGCCCAGTGACTGAACAACATAAAGAGACTGTGACGTAGACTCTGCTGAGGAAAGACACTTCTTCTCTGGTGCACTGTAAGAAAAGCACATATAGTGTTTGACCCACTTTTCCCTAAAGTTTTTGTAAACTAAATTTTATAAAAAGACAAAAAAAACCCAAAGGTCTCCAACTGAATTAGCAACAAGTACAGTACTATAAAGGCAAACTTCAACAGCATAACAGCTTATTAAGAAGTAAGGTAATATATACTCGCATGAATGTCACAGGTATGCAAAAACAGAAGCAATATACAAGAGTTTAACAATTATTAGCCTGAAAAGAAATTTGTTCAAACTGGGCAATCAAGTCTTTTAGTAAGAGGAGTTTAATTTTTAGATTTAAAAATACTATCAGTGATCATTTCTGAAAAGTTCACATTGTCAGTTTTAAATACCATTTTAAGAAGCAAATCTATAACTTAAGGAAGAAAAGCATTTTGACTATAAAGCAGAAAACAGTGTGTGTTTCTGGGTAATAAAATAAGTCATCAAAACCTAATAAAGAGTACTGAGCATACCTGGAACATTTTGAATGATATTTGCCACTAAGGCACTAAAATGGCATCGGATATCTTTCAGTGTGTCCGAGTCCTTTTCATTTTCTGCCTCCAGGAGTTGTCTAGTTAGATCGACATACTCTAATAAAGTGTTGTTGAGGGAATGTGTTTCATTATCAAGGCCACCACTTGCACTTAAAAATAAAATATTCAGAGCATTATGATAAGTAGAGTCACACTATATATTTCTTAAAGCTTCAAAGAATATAAAAAAATCAAGAATTTTTAAAAGACTTTTTACTAAACAGTAATTTTATTGGTATTTGGTTGGAGGCCCTTTCTTGCCACATTTTTGTCATCTTAGCAAGAAAAACACTAATGAAACTGGATCCAATAACCAAGCCTTTGTAAATCAGAAACCTCTAACACTACTACAGAATCATAATTTCTTGTAACCAGGATTATGTCTTAACTCCTTCCTATCCTTCTGCTCCCCAGAAAATGCTCTCTCATTATAAATAAACAAGGTATGCACATAAAGTAAATGGATAATTTTTGATCAAGACTAAATTAATTACTTTATCTTCTGAGCCACAGACAAAAATATATTATGCCACACTCCAGAGCACTAACTGAAAACAGCAGCTATATACTATATTCTAAATAGATTGTTACACCAGCCTTATCACTGTGGAATTTGAGTGCTTCCTAGTAGTGCATTAAGTGATGTAACAACCGTCACATGTGGTTGATGCTCTCTCATCTTGTCCTCCGGAAGAGTGTGTGTATAACAGAGTACTTGTAGTGGCATGATTTTTTTTCTTTAAATGTATACAGTGATATGTTTACATCAGAGAAGGCAGTTGAAAAAGCATGCCTTGCATTTGGAGCAGAAAATGGTTAAGTTTGATAGTCCTCAGTTCCTTAAAGAGTTTGTTCCACAGACTCAGACTGGCAATGGGGAAAGTTCTTGACAGACTTGTCAACAACAATCCTCACCCTAGAGTTTACAAATGTTTTCGGATATGTTTAACACAGGTCAGTGAGTACCCTGAAGATAAGGACTGAGACCTGAATACTCATATTCTATGGCAGGAGTGGGGAATTTAAGGCCCAGGGGCTGGATACAACCCCTGGATTGCCTGAATCTGGCCCCCAAGGTTAGGGCCTCCCCGCAGCATTGGGGAACCCATGCTGGCACTCCAGCCCCCCTGCTGCCTCCCCGCAGCCCCCGACTAATTTATCTGTGGGTCAGCGGCCCTCAACCCAAAAAAGATTCCCCACTCCTGTTCTATGGCAAGCACTGTAGAAAATGGAAGACAGATCTGATGTACTGGCAGTGGCCTATATTGCTGAGGAGATCCTCTACTAGCTGGTGGATTTAGACTCTGGTATACTGCATTGCTGTAGTGTGTTGTCCACCTGGGAGGTGACAAAAAAGTTTTATCACCAAAAGAATGCCTTTGCCCATGTGGATGGGACAGTCACTTAGCCACTCAGCTGGTAGAAGGTGTTACTCTTAGATGCTGTTGCTATGTAAGTGCTTTGTGTTACTAAGGAATTCTACACTACAAACTGAATTCATCAACTGTGATCTATATCTTCATCAAAAGAGATCGCACTGCACCTGCAAATTGTTCCCCCACTGGCCAAGCTAACCACTATCTTACTCAGATTCAGCTTCAACCAACTGCCCTTAATCAGTACAGACAACTAACAGTTATGCATGATAATATGATAAACATTTGTCACCATCATAACTTTGTGAAATAAAGATATTTCTCCTTTGAACAAATGCTTCTGAAATGTTTAATACTGAACTTTTGCATATCTAATTGTACATGTTCACTTGCACTGTAAAACCTTTTATCATAATATGGTGGTGGCACCAGCCCAGACCACATAGCTGTCAAGGTTTATGCTGTGCAGAGGCTAGAGCATACAATAGCATAGTGTACAAAAGTTTAAGTCCATCCTCAGTTAAGTTGTTTAGCAAAAGAATTTCCCAAGGCCATAATCCTGCAGAGGCATCCACCCAAATGGTATGCACTGTATGATTAGCATAGGTAGGAATCTTGAGGAAATAAGGTGCTACACAGATTTCTTTGCAGGATGGAAAGCAAAGTGTCTCTTATTTTACATAATATGTTATTGGATTTTTTCCTCCTTATAGCCTAAGGCTACGTATACACTGGCAGCTTCTTGCGCAAGAACTCTTTTGCGGACGAGTTCTTGTGCAAAAACTCTTCCATAAGAGAGTGTCTACACTGTCATGTGCTTTTGCGCAAGAGATGTGCTTTTGTGCAAGAGCATCCATGGCAGTGTAGACGCTCTCTTCCTCAAGAAAGCTCTGATGGCCATTTTAACCAAGGGGCTTCTTGTGCAAGAAATTCATGTTGCCTGTCTACACTGCCCTCTTCTGGAAGAGCTCTTGTGCAAGAGGGCCTATTCCTCGTGGGGAGAGGAATAACTCTTCTGGAAGAAGCCCTGTTTTACAACACTATACTGTAAATTTACTTCTGGAAGAAGGCTCGTGCAGTGTAGACAGCCGGCAAGTTTTTGCAGAAGAATGGCTGTTCTTCTGCAAGAATCTGCCAGTGTAGACGTAGCCTAAGAATCAAAAATCAAACCATTTGATATCAAGTTACACAATAACAATGGGAGATATATTCACCCTTTCACTTTTTAACTTCTCAATTCTCAAAATTTACAAGAGACTATTTATTACCAAAATTCTGCTTGATTTACAAATCTTAAAGGACATCTATAAAAGTGATACCTTACTTTTAGGACAGAATAACAAAAAATTATATTCCTATTTCCCCTGACCCCAATGTCTTTTAAATTTCTCGGGAAGGGGGATATTAAGTATTAATAGATCATGTTTTCTTCTTTTCACAAGATCCATTGTATGATTTCGAGATACTACTGCAGGAAGAGCCCTATTAGACTAGCTGTCTCCAGCTTGAGATCTGAACTGTAAAAGTAGCTCAAGGGCTTTACATTTGATGCTGTAACTTAACTCATTCAATACTGACAAGGCCCTATACAAAAAAACCACACATGCAAATACATGCTTGTCTGTCACACTTATATATCTTGTTAAAAATATAAGATGTTCCATGGCATTTCAAATAAAACAGAGTGGTCAGAAACTTAATAGATGTAACTCTATAGATACAGATCAACATACCTATTATGTTTTTTAAAACAGAATTTACAAATTCCTTGCAGATTTTTGTTTGCTTTATTTGATCTTTAAAGAAAACATGGAAACAAGGTAAGATGTTGATTATTCTGTTACAATAGTGAAATATTATTGACATTGAAATCCTCTCAAGACTAATGAGGAATAATTCCTTATGAGAATTATTGTGTATTCTGCTGCTCTCCAATTTTAAGTGATTGTTCTGTTGTACCATAAGGTAAAACAGACAGCTGTATAGAGAAACTATTGCTTCTGAATTCAGAAGTTTATTAGGGCACTAAACAATGCCTTCTTATCACTCCATGCCTACCTGTGACTAATAACACCAGCATCTGCCAGCAGTTCAAATATTCGCACTAGCTGTACTCGTAAAATATCTCGACGCCTGCGTCGTTTCATATTCTGTTCAATGGAAAAATACAAAATTACAAGAAGTAGTGGAGTAAATTAAGGATAATATCAGTTTGGCCTACAGGGGCACTGAAACAGTCATGACTCCACCCATGTTGACACCACTACAGTTTTCATTAGTGAGTCACACAGCCTTTTTTTGTTTCAACAGTTAACAGATTTACTGTACAATTTTAATGGACTAGATTATAGGTCACAAACATTTCTTGTGTAACCTGTCAGACTTCCATGCAGAATACTATTTACTACTTCTACTGTATACAATGGAAAATTATTACTCCACAGTTTCGACTGTTATGTGAGAGTGATTCACCTATGGGTTTTTGTAATAAAATGCAATAAATCATTAGAGCAAAGGTTAAAAATACAAAAATTATGAGAATAGGAGAGTTTTGGTCTGATTTATTTTATATGCTTTTCAAATACCACAGTTTCTACAAAGCTTGAACTGAGAAGGGACAGGCTGGAGCAAGAGGGGTGGGAGAAAATGTTACCCTAACAAATAGTTTTAGGGTCACATTTCCTCTTCCTTCCCCCCCACAACTAATCCATGGGACTATTTGTGGAATAAGATAAGAGATCAGATGTTGGCCTTCAATAAAGCTACAGGTTGAACACCTCTGGTCTGGCACCTTTGGGACCTGATTAGTCCCGAACGAGGGAATTTGCTGGACCAGAGGAGAAACCCTGCTACTGGCTCTGTAGACCATCTTCACTTCCTGCTGCTGGCCTCAGCCACCTCCGCCCGCATCCACTGGGCTGCTGTGCTGCTGCGGCTCTGGCAGCCCAGACGGCCCTGGCCCAAACCCCGCTATTGGAGCTGCTGTGTCTCCAGCCCTGGCCCTGCAATCAGGGCTGCCGTGGCTGCCACGTCTCCAGCCCTGGCCTTGTTAACAGAGCTGCCACAGCTCCAGCCCTGGCCCTGCTATCAGAGCTGCCACATCTCTGGCCCCGGCCCTGCTACCTCAGCTACCATATCCCCAACCCTGCTACTGAGGCTGCTGCAGTCCCTGCTGTACTACCAGGGGTCCAGCACTGGTCCCAGGCCCACCAGGCTCCAAGCCATCAGCTCTCTTGCCACTGGTGCCCCAGCCAGGACTCCCTGGTCCAAGAATTCCCATGGTCCTGCCAGACCACAGATATTGCCAGATGAGGGAGACCCGGTTTTGGGAGGTCCAACCTGTAATAACTTTGAAGAACTAGGCTCTGCCTCCCTTACTCACACTGGAAGTACCATACTCTGTGTAAGCGCCATTTAAATCAATGGGACAACTCAGCCTGAGTAGCGATGGCAGAATCCAGGTCTCGAATTGTAAACTCTTAAGGGAGCAGATGTATTTAATTTTGCTTCTTACTCACAAAACATGTCAGATGAATATCAGAAAATACAAAACAAAATAAAATCAGAAGAAAAAGAAAAGGAGGAAAACAATTACCCATACTGTTTACCATTTGAGCCAAATGGTAACTTTAAATTCTAAATAGTATAGTCTTCTTATTCCAATGATGTGTCAACTGAACTCAAACCATTGAGTTATACATGAATATCAACACATGGATACACTTCTCAAATTAAATTTGACGTAATCTTCTGTAACATTATATTGCATCTGTACACTTCAGACCCCCATACTGATGAGCATAGGTACACATAGGGCTCTCAAATAATGCATCAAGGCACACTGCTGTGTGACAGAATTTGAAACATAGGGCACATCTAAACTACATTCCTCTTTCAAAAAGAGGAATGTAAATGAGACAAATCGAAAGTGCAAATGAAGTGCAGATTTAAATATCCTGTGCTTCATTTGCATATTCGCGTCTGAGCGCTTTTTTGAAAAAGGGTTTTTCGAAAGTGAAAGCACAGTCTAGACGGGTTTTTTCCTGGAAAGAACCCCGTCTAGTGTTTTCACTTTTGAAAAACCCTTTTTCGAAAAAGTGCTCAGACGCGAAAATGCAAATTAAGTGTGGGATATTTAAATCCGCATTTCATTTGCACTTTCGATTTTCCTCATTTACATTCCTCTTTTCGAAAGAGGAATGTAGTCTAGACATAGCCTTAATGTATGCTCCTATCAGCTGTACTTAAAAATATAAAATTCAATGCAATGATCACAAGCAAAACAGTTATTATCTAAGGTACCTATCAATTATCTTTTACTTTATATCTCTATAGCACCTATCACACTGGTGTCTTGATCTTTATTAAGGACTTCACATGTTATCAGAAAAAATAACACATTGTTTTATGTCATCTTATTTTTCTTTGAACATACGGACATCCAGACTCACTGTGGATTAACAACTCTTGTTTGGTTCCTCATTTCCAGGGCTCGCCAAGCGGCGGCGAGCCCTGCTCGCCAGCCGTGCGGTTCTGCGAGCTGCGCATGCGCAGATCACGCGGCTCCGGCTGTGCCGGCTTGTAAACTACTCGCCACGGGCGAGTAGATTACATGATTTGTTGATCCCTGCTCATTTCAATGTGTACACCATGTATACTAGTGATATGCTATCCATCTGAGAAGCCTTTCTGATTGGACTGAAAGGGGTCAGGTAAGTTAATGTTTTCTCCAAAAAAGCCATATTGTTCTTGCTCCTATGGGCAATGCACTATAAGCCTCTCTGATTGATGGGATGCCACCAATACAACATTCTGAGCAGAAGCAAACAGACTGCATTAGGTCTGGATATAAGGACACAAAAAATAAAGGTGGAAAAATATTTTAAATGATTAGCTATTACTACAAAAATTATTATGGCAAGAGGGGCTTTCAGTACATAGTTTTAAAGTTAAGGGGATGACAATTATATTATTTTATTTATTTTTAACTTCTATGCAAGTCACCACGAAAGAAATAAAAAATGTTTAGATAACGTTAGTTCGTTATTTCAACTACATTATTGTATTTAGCCATAGCCATCAAAGAACAGATAGTAATATTTCTCATTTAAGTTTGTGGAAAAGTATCTATAACATAATGCTGAGCACAAATAAAAATAGTCTTAATTACCTCTGGCCTTCTTTCAAGTGCTTCCTTAATTATAGGATGTAATTCCTCTATTAGTTCCCTAGATAAAAATGATAGATCAATCACTGAATTAGTAGCGAAGATGCAAAATGTCTTACAAAAATGAATGTTTTAAACATACATTAAAAATGAAAATATATCAAGTTTTGCTTTCATTGACAGTGGCTTTATGAAACAAATATTTAAAAGAGAAGATACCAACTTTCCTAATATTCAAGATACAACGTCAATCTCATCTTTCTCCAAGTAATTTTATAACTGAATCTTGGGCATGCTACATACCCCAACAGTCTCCAGACGCCTGCTAACCCTGACTGACTAAGACAAACTAAATTAACTAAGACAAAGGAGAACTATTTACAACAAACCTGAACTGGAAGCAGGAATGCTAGAAAAGTTGTACACTGGAAGTGTTCTGTCTCAGAGCATGAGCAGTAGAAAGGAATATCACTCCTCATGCCTTCAGTTTGGAGCACAAGAAAGTGCAGGTGCAGACAAATGGACGCTGCTAGTAAAAATATTCCAGCCTCAGGTAGATGGAGCACATTCACACATTGAATGAAATATGCATATGGATTATCACTCAAAGAAGAAGGGACTGTTTTGTTCATTTACCCGGAGGATTTTTTGCTGTTGGATGCTCATAATTTATTAATGTAAATTTAATTAACTGTTTAGATTGCAGAAAGCGTTATGTATTAATGGTTTACCGTTTAAATATTAAAAACAAAACACAAATATCACAGAAGGAACAGTGAACTGGAGGGCTATGTGACTGAGACGAAGAAATGTAATGACCTAAACCAAAACTACAGGAACAACTAAAGACTGATCTTGAAAACTAGTGTGATTTGGGTTTCAAGCACAGTCTTGAAATCTGTTATTTTAGCATCTAGCAACTTTTGTCACACTGCTAACTGCTAAGAAAGAGGATCTATTCATGCCTGTTTTCAAGCATGTTGGATACTACATTGTGTGTGATTTTTAAAAGTTCAAGTCAGAGTTCAGAATAATTTACTGATCAATTATCAATAAATGACCAAACAACAAAAATTACCTAAAAGCTCCTGGGTTGGTCCTACCAAGTCCCAGCACAAGGGATTCTGTAATTTCCATACTCTCAGAGCGCATCATTGGAACTATGTGCTTAAACAGTGATGAAGGGGATGGACTGCCAATAATCTGGAACAAGAAAACAGAATATTTTTTCTAGAAAGTAGTAGTTTCCAGCTGGTATTATTTAAAAAAGTTTAATATTATTTTAAATTATTTCCAAACTGAAAAGTTACTTGAAATAATCATAATAAAAGGGAAACTTTTGCTCTAACCTAGTAACATCAGTCTCTCTGCCTCGTACGGTCTTATCTTTATTAGGATGCTTTGTGCTCCCGCCCTTGCACAAATCTCATTGCCATCAGCAGATTAATATTTCAGGTTTATATCAGGGCTTCTTTCTTGAGGAGATTAGCACTGAAACAAACATCACTTCCACTTCTTTGGAATACAGGATCTCCCTCATTGCATAGGGCAACAGATTAAGCACGTGGGTTTTCAGTGACATCCCTAGCATTATGTCCTTCCAGGCTGAACCTTTTGCCTGTAGAGCACCACAAAAAATGTATCAAGCTGATACCTTTCCCTCATTCAAATCTCTTGTAAAAATTCACAGTAACATAGGGATTTCTTGGTGCCATCTGGCAAAGGACACAGGATAGAAAAGGATTACGGGGATCCCCTGTGTTTAGTATCTACATACTAGCTCACCAAATTATGTCACACTAGGTCTTTATTGAAAGTCTGTGACATACTGGTCCTCATAATTAAGACTACAAGTTTTTCATGGAGGCCACTGACTATGAATTTTTGGGAGCTCCATGACTTGTGCAGCAGCTAGCGCATCTGGACCAGGAGCAGGTTGGCCAGTGCCTGGGCCAGGTGCACCAGCCGCTGCTGGGACAGTTTCAGGCCACTGTGCCCCCTCTCCTCCAGAGCAGCAGCAAGAATTTGGGTGCGCGCGGGGGCTTATGGCTGGGGCACTGCTGGGGGGAGAGTGTGTGAAGGCTCTGGGCAGTATTTACATCAGGGAGCTCCTCAGAACTGGCAACATGTTCCTCCCTCAGTTCCTAGACAGAGGCGCAGCCAGTTGATTCTGTGCACTGCCTTGGCCTGCAGGCACTGGCCCTGCAGTTCCCAATAGCCATGTTTCCTAGCAGTACACTTCCACTTAGGAGCTGAGGGAGGGAGATAACACCACTTTTAGAGACTTGTGCAGAGCAAGGTGGGGTGTCTGCCAGCACCACTAACCCCCTGCCCAGAACCCTTGGACCCCCTCGCTCCCCAAGATTTAGTCAGGGGTATATAGTATGAGTTACAGACAGGTCACAAATTTCTGTTTGCTGCCTATGATCTGTCCATGACGTTTTCTAAAAATATCCATGACTGAAATGTAGCCTTAGTCATAATACTTGTGAAATGTTATGTAACGATAATAGATAAAGAATCAATGTGTGTGTGTGTGTGTGTGTATATATATATATATATATATATATATATATATATATATATATATATATATATATTCAAAATTAAAGTTCTTCTAGTCTGATTTGGAGCTGGTTGCCAAAAGGTGAGAAACCTATTTCTTTCAGGCATGAAATATTTATTTATCCATCTGTCTGAAAGTAAATTGACTGTGATATGGTTCACAGTAAAGACACATTTACAGTATTGAGTCAAATGCTAATGAAGAGACTATGAAATCTACCAAAGAGAAAATAGACTGAAAGAAATAAACCAGCAGAAGGGAGTCCTATTTATCAGTGAGGACAATGGATTTTTGGATAATTACTTTAGGTACAGAGCTGACGTGCATGTTGTAGTTAGCGAGTAAGCCAAGAGTGTAGCTTGTTGTGTGAAAATGGGATAACAGTCTAACTGGCTGGAAAAGGCTGGTGAGAAATGCTAAGTTCTAACATGCCTGTTATGATTTTATTTTATAATTAATTCTTTGTTTAATACTTCCATCCACTTGATATCATCTGAATCTTTTTGTTTCTGGTTACATAAACTTATTTTCACTATAAACATATCAAGGGAGTCCCAGGCCCTTTAAATGCACCACTGTAGTCCTAGACATGGGGTAGGGAACCTTTTTTAGGTTGGGACAAGCTTACCCACAAAAAAATCAGTTGGGGGCCACAGACAAGTGAGAAGCAAAAAGGAAAAAACAAACCCACCCTGACTGAGAAAGAGAAAGACACTCCCCACATTCCCTTCACACACCAAAGCTTAAAGAGGCCCAGGGTAGTAGATTTTGTGTGCTCCAGCCCCATGGTGGAACTGGGCGGGAGGGGACTGGAGCACCAGAGCAGGCTCCCCAATGCTGGAGGGAGACCTGAGCATTGGGGGCCAGATCCAGGCAAGCTGAGGGCTGCAACTGGCCGCTAGGCCTTAGGTTCCCCACACCTGTCCTAGATAGTTCAGATCAGACAGTGCTGAAGGGATGGCTGGGGGAGGCTAGTTTCCAGCCCTGCTCCTTCCACTAGAGGCCTCATCCCCTCTGGAGTCTTAGAGCAGGGGTGGGCAATAATTTTTGCCGGGGGGCCACTTCAAAAATTTTTGAAGTAGCCCTGGGCCACCACAGAAGGGGTGGGGACTAAATGATTGGTTTGGGGGTAGGGGAGCCCCTCCCCCGCCCCCACTAGGCACCCATGCCCTGGAAGAGGCTTGGCACGCTCCCCCATCCCAAGGCCAATTAGGGCCTGGGGGTGGGGGAGCGCGGGTAGGGTTGCTAGGTGTCTGGCATTTGCGGCATGTGTCCGTTAAAAAAAAACCCAGAAAATATTTTCTGTTTTTCTTGGATGGAAGGCTGCTTGGGACAGTCTTCCACCACTGCATCTAGTGGGGGGAGTGCCGGAGGATTTAAAAGGGCCATCTTTTTTTTTTGCTCAACAACTTTTGGTTCTTTTTTTTGCTCAACCAATTTTTTTCCCTGCCATGTTTGGTATTTTTTGTGAAACTATCTGGCAACCCTAAGTGTGGGAAGCCTCCTCCTGCCCTGTCAGGAACACGTGGCACTTTGAAGTGCTGCGGGCTCCTCGCAGGGCCGGGACAGGGCGAAGGAAGCTTCACGCTGCTCCCCCGCCCCCAGACCCTGATTGGCCTGGGGTTGGGGGAGCGCATGAAGCCTCCTCTGCTCTCCCCCTTGCCCTGCGAGCAGCCACGCTTCAAAGCACCACGTGCTCCTGACAGGGCAGGAGGCGGCTTCAGGCGCTCCCCTAATTGGCCTGAGGTGGGGGGAGATGCGGGGCCTCCGCGGGCGGGATCCAGCCCACAGAGGCCCTTTTTCCCACCCCTGTCCTAGAGCCACCCCCACTGCCAAGTAGACCAGCAAGTCTCTCCCCCTTGTTAATGCCCATCGGATATTTTCTTCTTCACAGTGAGTTCCATTTCTTCTTGTACACTTAATAGTAATGATGAATGTAAGTTGAAAGTAAAAGTTTAGCATTAGTGTTATCATTATAAATTCTACACCCTTTGGATAATTGTGTATTTGGTTAATTGTTATTAAAGTGTAATTATTTTGTTGTGTAAAGAACATAATGTGGTCTTTTTTACAATACATGGTAAGGTAATTTCATTAATATAGTAGAAATGTTTGGCCCATGATGACCTACCAAAATTTGTGGGCCCCCCCCCCCCCCGTGAAAATTATTGCCCATCCCTAGTCTACCTGAACAGCAATTGTAAGACAACCTTCCCAATATGGGCATCAGATCTTGATACTGCCTTTACAGAGCATTGTTACATAAATATATGGACTGAACCTCAAAGTATTTATTAGAGATATTGCTCAAAAAAAGTTGAATAAGCTGGTTGAGCTCTCTGAGTAGACTGTAACCCTCAATGGTAGGTCTAACTTGACAATTCCAAAGCATAACAATGTACACATAAATCCAATTAGAAAATCTGTATATAGCCTCTCTTTTTATCCTATCTTGAGGTAAGCTATAAACAATCTAGAGGACACCCTAACTAGCTTAGTCCTGTCAAGGTAGAAGGAAAACACCTTCCAAGGTGTAAAGTTAGCTTCTCCAATGTTGACTGTGGATTGAGAAAGAATACAGCCAGCTAAATTAGTTGGTAGAGATGAAAGCCAGAGACTACCTTTGGTAATAACGGCAGATGAACTCATACTTCCTCTAAAAAATACAGTGTATAGATGTCTTGTCACGGGGTGCCTGTATTTCTGCCACTCTTTTAGCAGATGTTATTGCTACTAGAAAACTTAATAGATGAAAGAACACATTTCTTAAATCTCAAGAGGTGGACACATCAAACCCTTTAACACAGTATTATATCCCAAAGAAGGGGAAGTCTTCTGACTGAGGGGTACATCAGCATAAGGCCTTTCAGGAACCTAGCTACTGTAAGATGAGAGAATATCAAATGACCTTGAACTGGAGGATGAAGAGCTGAGACAGCTGCTAACTGGGTTCTCCAGAAGCTCAGAGAGAGCCCAGTCATGTTGCTTTATAACAGAAAGTAACCAGGCACGTCACATATATCAGTTTGAAAGGGAAATAACTAGCACTTATGTGCCCAGACTATCAATCTCTTCCACTTGGCAGAGTGGTGTCCTTTCTTCTGTGCATAAGAATATTCTGCACCTCAAACAGCTCTTCTCTACTAACATTAACTAACCAGCATCTATGTTGAGAGGTGCAGAGAAGGTGGATCTAGACAGACAATCTGTCCTTACCTTTGAGATACGTGACTTGGCTGAAAAGGCAACTGGATTAGCTGTTGAACAGAGGACAATTAATATAGTTTGAGAACCAGAACTGTCTTGGTTATGCTGGGTGCTCTCAAAATCATCATGCTATCATGAACCCCTGGGATCACTGAAATCAGCAAGGTAGGTTTATATAAACCCAGGTACCAGGATTCGGAACATGTCAGAAACAGATCCATAACTGACCTCGTGTGGAACAGAATTTGTGACATTTTTTGTTCTCTTTCATGTCAAACACTCTACGAATAGATGATCCCACCTGAGGAATATAGCTTGAACAACAGTATCCTTCACAGACTACTCATGGTTGCTTGCAAACTGTCATTTGTGATGATCTGCAAACCTGATAAGTATATGGCTATCAGGGTAATCTTGTGAAAAATACAGTAGCCATGCAGACATATAGTTGCTTGATAAAAGAAACTGGTTTCCCCTGCTTATTTATATAAAAACATTACTGTTGTGCTTTCTATCATTATCTGAATTGTTACACTTCAGAACTGTGAGGAATACAGTGCATGCTCAATGAATGTTCCTTAGCTCCATGACATGCATAAACTGGGCATCCATAGGCCCTATACTTGAAGATTAAGAGAGGAATCCCCCTCTTAAACAGAGTGGCTGCATCTGTCACCAAAGTCTTTGACAACAATAGTGAAGAGAAAGGCATCCCTTTGCAAACTTTGAGAGGGTCCAGCCCCCGATTTAATTACAAAAGGAATTTTGGGAGTCTTTCAGAGCTAAGTATAGTTTATTGAGCTGTTACACAGTTTTCAACGACCATGCAATAAAGGTTAAATCTAACAAGCTGAGTTACTCTGGTGCATGAGGTCACATGCCTCAGATGTCTCACATAGGTTGTTACAAATGATTAATTTGTAGGTTGTTGATCAGGTCTTTTTTGGGACAAATAAGTCATACCCAGAACAGCCCTTGGAAATTCTCTTTTGTATAGCAATTAATGTGACTTGTTTATACTTTGAGGCATAGGGAGGCAAAAAGTCGTGATGTCTGCTATATGGAATTAGTTACCCGTTGCAGAGAAACATATGCTTATTATATCCTTAAATCAGTTGCCACTACCCTTAGGCATTTTGTTAATACCTTCTACATTGTTGATAGACTGAGTGGCCATTCCTATATTGGTACTGTAGTATGAACTGTTCACCTGAATCCTATTTTCTGTGGACAGGATGAATTGCTAAAGAACTAAATATCCTGGAGGTCGAGAACTATATACCAGTCCTGTTGATCTAGGGTTGAAATAATTGAGGCCAGAATTATCTGAACTTGAACTTGCAGATGGAGGCATTCAGTTATCCCACACACAGATCAGGGCATTAGTCCCCTTTCTTCTTGGGAAGTAGAAAGTAATGGAAAGAACATTCCAGTGTTACCATGTATTCTTGACAAACTTTTTCAATGGCTCCAAGATTTAGAAGGTTGATGAAAAATTTTTGCAACCAAATAAATCAAGTTTCTTGGATTCTTTATTTTGTAGCGTACCTTTCTGTTAATTCTATTTAGTTCTTTCTTTGTCCATTGCAACAAGCAGTGACACAGGAATAGGGCATGTAAAAAATTGCTCAAAGTCTTGGGAAAAGACCTGGTCATGGTGATTCACCCTTTTTGATAATACAGCTAGTAAAACAGATGTTTTCCAGAATAAACTAGCTGGCTCTTAACACTTCCTCATTATCGGCATCATAAGACATCCAGTCATGGAGGTATGCAAGATGTCCAGGAGCTTGGGGCACCTTCTCAGCAGGAAGAAATGACAAGATAAGAGCTGGGAAAGAGCTCTCCTCTATTTGTAAGTTCTCATGAAATACGTGATCACCTTGCTAAGTCAGCAGAGCTGCAGTCTGAACCAAATGAAATGCCCCTTTGTGACTGAAGAGAGGAAGACACAGCTCTGAGCTAGGTTGCAGAAGCTGGTCTCTTCTGATGTGATATAATCCCTATGGGCCCAAAAAGGTCAGGGATCTGGTAAGCTCTGTACTAGAACAGGGGTAGCAGTCAGTACCAAAGGTGGCACTTGATCAACAAGAGCAGTGAGTATGGTATCAAAGAACCCTAGAGTCTTTGACACTGTGTGGGATTTTGGTACCGAGTACACCAGCGCCATAAGCAGATGAATGGAAGGAGTTATTACCAGTGCTCTTTCCTTTTCTGCTCCCAAATACCCATCTACTTATAATACAATAGTTAGAATGTCCAATGTAAGAAGCTCAAATACTTCAAATTCATGCTCATAGCCTTAGGTGGTGGGAAGGAACTAAAGGACAGTTGGGATCATTTTGCCCTTTAAGTCTTTGGGTGGGAGGACACTCAGGGTTGCAGAAATGAGCCCAATGGCATTACTGGTCAACAGAATCCAAATCTGAGTACACAGGGAACATCCAACAATGTAATATATATGCACAAGAATTAAAAAAAGAATTGCCATTTTCTTCTGTTCCCTCAAACAGATGCCTCTACTACTTCTGCCTTTGAGGGAGGACTATTGCTATATTTTTAAATAGTCCATAAAAAAGAAAACTAAAAGTCAGCGAGTCTTTCATCATTACAATAAGTGTTCATAGCACATGTTAAAACTCCTTTTGAGTAACACCATATGCACTCCTTTTAAATGGAACCCTTATAGTCACTGTCCTTCCATTGCAATGGATGCCTTTAACAATTCAGGTTATAGCTGAGTCTACCAGCAATCAAATAATTCCTTTGACAATCTACACAGCTTATGAATAGCTCTGGGAACAGTTGGTCCTTAATGTAGCTATATTCAGGGCTCTTACACAATGTTCTCCAAGTCATTGCAGCTAGAGAATTTTTTTTTAACTTTTTCCTTTCTAAGGGAAAACGCACTCTGGGAATTTTGGTGGCTCTCTTATTCACATTTTAATGTGGGGGTAAGTAAAATACCTTAAATGTTGTGGATGAGAAATTCCCAGTCCTCTAAGGAAAACTGCTTAGATTAAGATGGCTTTGAATATTTTAGTGTATTTGCCATATTTAGAAGAAGAAAAAAACCTTTTGAGGTCCTATTTTCTGGGTCCACATGTAGTATTAAGTTCCTGTCAATGGGTACCCTTCTCCCAACTAGGGAAGAAGTCCTAATAACAGAAGGAATAAAAGAAGCAGTTCCCTGTCAGGGGAAAAAAATGTGCTCTATAGTCCACAAACTACCTTCCTCTCCTCTTTTCTGTAGGGGAAGCCAACATGTTGTAAAAATTCTGAGAACAGAAAGATCCATATCTGATGAAAATCAAAAAGCAGACGGGCATCTCTGGATGGGAAACAAACTGAAAAGTGTCAAAATCCTGAAAAGTAGATTGAATCAATCACTGGAATTAGATTAGTTTATTGGCTTAAAACTGCAGAATTCTATCCGCCCATTTGCTTGAATATGTAACTCTTTAATGATAAATAAAATATCAACTTTTTCCATCATCATTTTATGCCTTGGCAATTTTGGCAAGATTTAGCTTCAAATTAAGGTAGGTGAAGCAGGAAAAACACCACCACCACCACCGGCCTACTTTGCTAATATGTCCTAGTTCATCATTTTTTGTTTCACAAGAGCAAAGTGGTAGCAGCATAATATTATTTCATACATATCACAAAAACATCTTAGAAAGAGGGGATGGGCTATAAGTCAAACATTTCTATATTACTGAATATTCAGCATTGCTCAGAAAATGTCAGAGGAACCTACTTTTGAATCAATGCTATAGCCACTGTCAGGAGTAGACGCCAGCGTCTCAGGAGGGGAACATCTCACAGAACCTGCAGCTGTAGTAGAGGATGTGGAAGTTGCTGCACTGCAGCAAAGAATCAGGTAGTTTCTCCAGAGCCCAATATATGAATCACTATTTGTAGTAGTATTTACCTTCTTGGCATTGATAGGGCTACTATAAAAAGAAAAGAAATAGGTAGAAAAATAACATGAATTTTGAAAATACAATTTACACACTTCATTTTATTCTCTACTGAATTTTGTTTTTCAATTTTGTGTATGTCTTTATGTGCGATTCTTTAACACTGTATTCTCTACTCTGAATTCATTATTGAAAGCTGGTATTAATACAGCAAATACAATTATAAAAATATGCATATTATATTGCTAATATACATAACTTCTAAGGTACAATATAGTCAAAAGGTACGAATTAATCATTACAGCAGCCTATTTCTCTTCTAAAATAAACCATTTTAGTTATTTTTCTGCTATTAATATTAAAATAGGATTAAAGCATAGGAAATGATAGTGTTTATATTTAAATATTATTGAAATTTATTAGGCATTGTAATTTCAATAATTCTTAAAAGAGTTAATATTCTGTGGTTTATTGATTGAATATAGATTAATTGAAAATAGATTAAGACGGGAACTTACTTAATGTCAATCTGTGGAGACAACAGTTGGAGTCTTGTGTAAGCAAACATCCAAGCATAGCTTACAGCTGTTGGACAGTGTTTTGGAAGATTTTCTTGTTTCATAAAACTGGAGAGGCTTATAATCCATGGATCTTGGCCCTGGGTCACATGTGCAAATATCCATATATGTGATGGACTCACCACATCAAACTGGTGACTAATAGGAGAGGAGCTCCAGTCAGCTACTGTTTGTAAATCAATTGAACTGCGGCAATATAGTAAAGTAGTCTGTATACAAAAACAGAATAAACAAATACTTAATACAAAGACTTTATTTGCATCTCTGAATCAAAGTGAGTGCACACAGTGAGTAGTCTGATAAATTATAATTAATTTTGTCTTACAAAAAACTGCTACAGGGCACTAATTCATAGTTAAGCTATTTTCACACTCCCAGATGAAAAGCAATCGGCTAGTAGAAGCAATCCAATTTTAGAGTCAGATTTTGGCTCATTAATGACCTCCTGTTTTGGTAAGATACCAAATCTCAAATCTTTTGTAGTGATTTCTGTCAAACACCAGAAGCTTCTAAACTGATGAGCAGAGAAATCTATGCTTGATAAATCATTTTCAAAAGAAACAGAAATCTATTACATTCTCCCTCACTATTGGAGAATCCTCTGATCCCTTATTGTGCCATAAAAGAACATTTAGCAAAGAAAAGGGAATTAATCTGAGAATTTTATTTTTTCAGACATTTACCTAAACTAAAGTTTGCCTGTTTGTTGGCAACACATCTAGCACAGAAAGAAAGTAGCATCTTAAATCATCTGAAAATGTGGGTTTTGTCCATGAAAGCTCATACTACCTTGTTTTCATAGAAGTTAAAGACAAGCACATTTGGATTCCAGACATGGGTATGCATATGTGACAAGCGCTGCAGTTGTTTGTAATACTGTTTGTTGACCTGCACATGCGTTGTGTGATGGCTATATGGTGTATCTGAGGTTTTAGAGGCTGTATGGATCAATGCTACTCTAGGTCCCTTTCACCAGCAAACACGAGAGAACCCACAGCACAGGGAATGGAGGATAGGTATTTGAATCCCAATAGGGACCATACATCTCCAAAAACCTCCAGTTAGAATAAGTAACAACCTTTTTCTTCCATAAGCGATGACCACATATATTGATTCCAGACATGGGGTGTGTAGCAAACAGTGCTCAGTGTGGCACTGGATACAAGGACTCACAGGCAGTCAGAGTTTACAGGGCAGCACGGCCAACTGCTATATCTGCTGCTATTGGTGAAGTGATGGTGTAGTGAGCATTAAAGATGTGGACAAAGGATCACGTGCCTGACCTACAAATGTCCTGGGTGGAACGTCTTCAAAGAAAGTCATTGGGGTAGCATGCACCAGTGTGAAACAGGTTTGATTCCAGGGAGCAGATGAACGTGAGAGTGGGAGTAACACTCATCAATGGAATGGGAGATCCATTTACACAGGACTTGTGAGGAAAGGATGACACCCCAACAGCACTCAGAAATGGTGAAGAATAGTCTGATGAGGCCAGGAGCTGTCAGGTGTCTGAACTGCAATCTCGATGAATAGCAGTTGAACATGATAGAATCTCATGAGGGATAGGAATTCCTGACATGCAAGGCAGGCAGCCTGCAATTCCAAGATGTTGATATGCACCTGTGCCTCTCTTGATGTTCAAAGGCCCTGAACTGTATGCCCTTCCAAATGAGCACTCAATTTGACAAGTGTGGCATCTGAAATGAGACTGATGCAGAGAGAGGGATGGGTAAATGAGATACCAGCTAGGACTTTAGATAGATGGGTCCACCATGTGAGGAAAACCAGGATGGAGAGTAGAAACAGAACTGGGCAACCAGATGATCCATCTGCAGTTTGTAGACTGATCAAAAACAGTGTATATACTGATGGGCATATGGAATCACAGAGATTCTGGCTTCCATGTGGCCAAGGAGGGAAAGACAATGGCGGATACATGTATGCAGGTTGACCCGGGAGTCCAGGCATGCGCTGATGAAGTTTAGCATACAGACAGGGAATGAGAACCGATTTGTCCTCATTGATGCAGATTCCCAGGCCAGAAAGGAGGTCATGAAGGTTCTGAATCATGGAGAGGAGGATGGTTGCAAGATGGCATAACAGAGTCAGTCATCCATGTAAGGAAACACTGAGTGGTTGAGACAACTACAGATCTGCACTGGACAGATCTGACAATAACAAAGACCTTTGTGAACATGCAAGAAGCAGTGGCAATAGCAAAGAGGAGGACCCAGAACCAATAGCGAATGTCCCATTGTGAAATGGAGGAACTTTTGATGAGTTGGGTGGATGTCATATTGAAAGCCATGAATCTTTCGGGATATTGAGATGAGCATGATCATCTAGAACCAGAATTTTCACATGAATTTGTTCAGGAATCAGAGATCCACAATGGGGCAGCAGCCAGTCCCCTTTTTTGGCATAAGGAAATAAGCAAAGTAGAACACATGCTTACATTAGCAGTACCCCTCCAGAGGATGGTGTTTACCTTCCTCTCAGAGGAGATCATGTTGGGAAAGACCCCCAAGACCATCATGTGATAAGTGACAAGGGGCAAATGAGAGGAACTCTATCAGGTACCCCTTGTGAGCAATGTCCTGCATCCATCAATTGGTGATAATTTTGCCCCAACTGCCAGCTAATAGGGCAAGATGGTCCCTGAAGATGACATGGGGCAATGTGGTAGAGGTGGACAGAGATTTGTGGATCTCAGGCAAAGAGGCAAAATGGCTGCTTGGAGGGATGTTGCGAGAAGGTTCAAGTAGTGGAGATGGTAATGGCAAAATAACATGGTTGTTGGGTGCACAGGCTGTGAAAAGCCAGCTCTTGTGGGTATTACAAGTAGGGTTGGTAGGCAACATGTGAATGGGGGCAGAAAAATAACTGCTGCTGCCTTCTGGTCAGAGCCAGGGTTTAGGTATCAAGCAATGGATGGTGGCATGGGAATCATTAAGGATCCTTTGTCTGTCTTGTTACTGAAGTTTGTGATTGTCAAAAAGTGAGATCCTTCCTTATGGAAGCCAGAAGACTGGAGTCAGTAATCTCATGAGAGCACCACTCCGAACACTAGAGAATGAGATGTCACATCAGCACTGTCAACTGTGGCTTAGAGGGCCATCTTGGTGATTGGCTTGCCCTTTTCCGACAGTACTTGGAAATCCTGCTGCTGCTCTGCCAGGAGGAAGGCCTGGAACTCCACCAGCTATGAGCATGAAAATTTTTACTTTGCCAAGAAGGTCTGGTAATTTGCAAAACAGAACTGGAAGCCTGTGGAGGAGTAAATCTTGCACCCCAGAAGGTCCAAGTTTTTTTGCCACACAGTCCAGAGTGGTGGTCTTGAAGTGCTGCTGCCAGGTGCATTCAGTCGATGCACAG
Organism: Rafetus swinhoei; assembly: GCA_019425775.1. Lineage (NCBI taxonomy): Eukaryota > Metazoa > Chordata > Testudines > Trionychidae > Rafetus > Rafetus swinhoei. The sequence continues at coordinate 50,007,976 of CM033449.1, forward strand.
GCCACAAGCAAATTTTGGGTAGGTGGGTAAACAGGAAGCATACACTCTTAGAAAGAGCAAAGTAACAGTGTTCAGTATACCTTGGGGGAGGGACGCAGGAAGCTGGGATGTGGCAAACAGATTGAGCCAGTTGGAGTATAGCTCTATGAATAGGAAGGGTGGTGCAGGAGGGCCAAGGCAGTTGGGATATCCAGAAACTTGTTATGAAGGTCCTGGATGTACTCCATCTGGAGGTTGAAAGCCACAGACAGGCACACAAGCAAGTCATGATACTGGCTGTGGTCATCCAGAAGGGAACGGGAAAAATGTAATGTACTCTTCTACTGGAGAAAAGAAAGCTGAAACGAGAACCAGCAGTGTGGGTGGTACAGTAATGTCATGAGGTTTGTCATAGATGGAGGGTGGGGTAGTATGGGCTGCTAGTGGTACAGTAGTAGTGGCAACCCCCCACCCTCCTGTGGTCTTCATAGGGGTCCCAAGCAGGCTATTAGAGTCAAGCATATGAATTACAGGGTATTGGCAGAGCTAGCAGAACCACGACTCAGCAGAAGGGTCAGATGTTGGTGAGTAGGGTAATTGTTTCTGACAGTCAAGGCTGTAGGATCACACAGGAGAATGAAGGAGCTGGCTTTGAGGATCGTTAGAGGACAAGGACAAGCAGAAGCAAGACTGTATAAGGCAGGGTGGAGCAGGGTGCTGTGCAAGCAAGAGATGTTTATCTGCCAGATATGGGAACCCCTAGGAGACCAGAAAGTCAGGACATCAAGGAAAGCCAGCATCTGACAGTATCAGTTTGGCCATGGACATCAGTGGAGACTGATATGCTGGCATGTGCAGAATCATGTGCAAGAGTATGAAGAAGACAGGAGGCATCAACAAGAGCCAGAGGTGATGGCAGTGGACTGGTGGCCATGGCTGGAGAGTCATGACAGTGCCTGGACTTATGTTCTGTGCAAGACTTCTTAGGAGGCAAAGCAGCTTGGTTAACACACAATTTCTACCCTGACCAGGCATGACTCAGAGTGCCATTGCTGCATTTAGGCTACACCTACACAGAAGAGTTTTTGCACAAAAACTTGAGGAGCGTCCACACCTCAAGCACATTTTTGCACAAGAAAATTTACAGCGTATCGACAGAACACAGGGGTTTTTGCGGTATAGGTATTCTTCTTTCTATGAGGAAAAACTCCTTTTTGCTCAAGAGTTATTGCGCCAAAAGTTGCGTGTGGATGGGCAGCAGGGTTGTTTTGCACAAAAACAGCCTATTGAAAGAAGTACAAGTGCCCTGGTGGCCATTATGTTAATGGCAATCAGAGCTTTCTTGCAAGAGAGCGTCCATGCAGTCTGGGCCCTTTTCCAATGCGCTTTTGCAGCGTGGACAGTCTCTTGTGCAAGAAGTCTTTGCGCAAGATCTCTTCCACAAAAAGCTTCTTGCACAAGAAGCCTGCAGTGTAGACGTAGCCTTAGAGGCAGTCCATGTCAGTGGGTTGCCTTTATATCCATGCTTGTACTACTTCCGCTTATGGGGGGACTTTGATGAGTGTGGCAGTATCGTGAGCACCAGCACATGAGAAGGGATTGGGGGAGTGCTCATCCGTGTTGACAGGCATTGCTCCAGCAGATCTGCCAGCCCTGGATCAGATTGCACTTGAGGGTGCATAACGTCCTCCATCAGATGCTTGAGGAGTAGGGATGTTAAATTTAGATTAACTGGCTAATCAAATAGTCGATGCAATTTGCATCGACTATTTGATTAGTCGATAAGGGCGCCTCCGCCTTTGAAGTGTAGTATACTTCAAATGTGAAAGCGCTGTGGAGAGCATGGAGCCAGTGGGGGACTCAAGCAGTCCCCCCACTGGCCCCGGGCTCCCCACAGTGTTTCAAAGTGGCAGTGCTGCGTGCAGCGCTGCGTGCAGCCTGGGACCAGCTGGAGAGTCGCCTGCTGACCCTGGGCTCCATGTGGCACTGCCACTTTGAAATGCTGTGGGGAGCCTGGCGTCAGGCTCCACGTGGCATTTCAAAGTGGCAGCACCGCATGGAGCCTGGAGTCAGAGGGGGAATCCCCAGTTGACCCTGGTCTCCATGTGGTGCTGCCACTTTGAAATGCTGCATGCAGCCCGGGGCCAGCTGGGGAACTCAGGCTGCATGCCGTGTTTCAAAGCAGCAGACCCCAGGCTGCACGCGGCACTGCCGCTTTGAAGCCCCCTCTTATGTCCCCCCCTACCCCACCGTTCTGCCTCTTCCTGATAGCGGCAACAAGTGGGGGAAGATGGGGGGAGAGGAACTAGTCAAATAGTGTGTCAAATATCCAACAAGCATTTGGTTATCAGATAATCGACTAGTTATTCACATCCCTATTGATGAGGAAAAGTTCTTTAGCTTCCAGAGTCCAAGGTGGGTATAAGCGGCAGATGGAGCAATGGGTGATAACATGTGCCTCACCAGTGCTATACAGACATGATCAGTGTTCGCTAGCGGTTAACTGACTAGTCGAGTAGTTGATGGAATTTCCATCAACTACTCGACTAGTCAATAGGCACTTCTGCATTCCTCCTTTGAAATGTACAAGATCCCCCACTGGGGAGGAATGCGGAACTCCGAGTGCAGCCCAGGGCCAGTGGGAAGTCCCGCTGACTCCGAGCTGCACGCGGATGCCAGCTTTGAAATGCACAAGAGTCCGGGAGGATCTCCTAGTCAACTAGTCTTTAACATCCTTACTGCACACAGAGAAAGAGCGTGTGCACGAAGTACAGCTTTTGAATCCAGTTTGCTGGGCCATAATCTCCCGGAAGGGGGAAGCACTGTGAGGGGAAGAAGTCTATCTGGGGAGACATAACTAACAATGGTGGTAATGACACACAATTGGAAAAATATATGTAGTACAAATGGTAGGAAAAATGGACAAAGTTGTCTTAGAAAGCTAAGAGTCCCAAGAAACCGGGATTCTGACTCTTCTTCTGGCATGCCCAGTATGGTGAAAAAGAAGGGTCCTTCAGAAATAGCGGCCATAGGTACCAGGCCTCTTTTGCCAGATCATACGGTGGTGAAAGGTTCTGACTCTGGAAACTCCTTGGACTCTGAAGAGATTTCCAGCAATATTGGGGAGAAGGAAGGGAGTACATGGTCAGTATTGGAGAGCTGAGGTGTAGAAATGGGATGGGCTTCTCTGGCAGCAGCAGGAAAGATTCAACCTCCAGAGTGCAGAGGTCACAGGTGAGTGGGAGCCTGGAGAGAAGTGGAGAATGTGGCTATGGAAAGAAACTCCTCCACCAAGAAAGGCGCAGAGACCAGGAGTCCATGGTGTGTCCTTGGTCTTTAATACCAAAAGATCTGGGGCATGTGATGTGCTGACAGGGGTACTCACCAGTGGTGACCTTCACTATATGGGGGAGTGGGTTGTATGGGGGAGTGGGTATCTGTCAGTTCTGGATCCAAGTACTTACGGAGGTTGTGCTCTCAAGCCTTCCAGGTTTGGGGCAGGAAGAACTTGCAAATGGAGCAGCTAATCATGAAACACACATTGTTGAGGCAATAAAAGCACCTCACATTTGTTGCTCTCAGAGAATAAGTAGAGGCAAGAGATGATGTTTTTAAAATACAGAGTCCGGAGCATTGTCCTGGAAAGATGAGGGGGACAGTCCCTACACAAGGAAATAACAGCACTAACATATCTCTCTATACTAAAACAATTATTTACAATTACATACGTTGAATGAAGAACAGCCACTTTCTTTAAAAAATAAAATAAAAAAAAAAAAACACCTGAGCACACAAAGGAACAAAGGTTTGGACTCAAGCCATGAGGCAGTAAGAGGGAACTAGAGATGCATTAACCCATACTATTTATTATATCATGGGCTGAGAGCACCAAAGGACATCCTATGCATGTGTGGTTCAACAGACAGTGCCAACAAACACTTCGGCATTCAAGCATATGGTCCATACCCCACTTGTGGAATACACATCAGTACCATCACTTGAAGAATAATTATATTTAAATAAAGATATACATGATTAAGTTGAGGACAAATTAATTTGTTGATTAACTTTACATTCTTCACAAAATATTCCTACCTGATCTGCCCCTGTGAGATGTATGAAACTCTCAAGAATAGATGAACTCAGTCTGTCCATCACATCTATAGCCAACTCATCATCACCCTAAAAAAAGGAAAAATACAATGTATGAGAATCTCAAAGTTCAAGAAAGGACACCAAGCATTACCCTTTTCATGAACAGTTATAAAGGACTACCTCTTAACTCTTACCTTGGAAATTTCTAATACTGTGAACAAAGCCCGTATTTCTCGAAGAATGCTGACAGCTAATCTTCTGGTTGCAGGTCTTGTGCTACAAAGAATGACCAATGCAAAGCCTTCCACAATATGAAATACATTGGAGTAAAGGGTCTTCTCCAGGGGAAGAGTATGTGCAGTTCCATTAGAGGCACCACGCTTAAAAAAATTATACATGTGTCATTTAAATTAACAGCAAAGCAATCATTATTGAGCTATATTAGGTTAATTATTAGTGATAAAAGAAATAGTTTTAAAATGTTTAGAGAATTTTTGTTTGGATGCTTATCCAAACTTCTTTGGATCTGGAAATGTCATGACATTGGCGCTCACAAGAATTCTAGCATTTCCTGGTTTCAGCCAAAACCAATATAATAGGAACAGCCTTTCCTGTTCCACTTTGGGAATTCCACTTTCTGCTGAGACCAGTGGAGAGTGTTCCCTCTAAGATTTTCCATTCATGAGCCAAGTGAGTTTCGTCTTGTGTGCCAATACTGAGGCCATGGGCACTTGTTCGGATGTGCGCCACTGTGGCACCCACCAGTGGTGCTGCTCCCTGAGAGACTCTCTGAGTGCCCAGGGTTTGCAGGGAGTGGGGGGCTTGGGCAGCGATGCGGGAAGCCAGAGGGGGAAAGCTGGCAGGGGACTGAAGGGGGCAGGAGGCTCTGAGAGCCAGAGGGCAGTGGAGGAGAGGAGAAGGAATGCAGAATTGCCCCAGCCCCAGGAGCTGCCACACCGTAGCCCCGGCTCCAGCTCTGGCAGAGTAGCCCTAGCTGCTGCTCTGGCCTAGAGGGAACTTAGTATGTAACCAAGTCAGTGACAGAAAACGTCTATAAGGATTAGTTCCTGATAATGAGCTATGGGGGATATTCTTTGTGTTTACTTAAAGGTATCTGCCCTTCTGTCACAAGCTGCCCCTTTCTTGTGAATCATTCTAGTTTTGCAGGTTGGTTAGGAGGAAGTAAAATATTCAGAGCAAATAGTTCTGACACTGTCCCTTAACAATCCTCATTTGCTAGGGGATGGCTTCCTGCTTCCCCCACCTCCAGCACTTTATAATCTCCTACTGAACTCAGTATATAAAAACATACCAAAAATAGGCCTAGCAATATTATTACAGAGAAACTAATTTTGTTACACCTTGTAAAAAAAAAAAAAAATTTTTTTTTAAACTGTTTTCCCCATTTTTTGGGGATAAATTACTGGCATAGTACTAGATTTCTGCTACTATATGTAGCAATTTCCTCAAAATAGACCAGAGATTAGATAGATCTTTACAATAAAAAGCACATTCCATTACAGACAACTTACCCAGTGTGCAGTGCAGGGGTGGGGCCAGCCAAGGGACCAGCGAGGAAGGGGACGCAGTAGGCTGCAGCTCCTTGGGGGTGCTCGGGCAGGGGCATGAGATAGTGGTCAGGCTGCAGCAGGCAGAACGAGTGCAGGCAAGGCAACAGCTTGGGCCACTGGCACTGGATGTGCTGCCTGCACATGCTGCAGGTGACCAACAGGTTGAGCTGGGCCACCTCCCTGCCAAGCTCCACAGGACCCTGCTGGCTCCTGGCCTCGTTCTCCCCACTCAGCACTGCAGCCCCTGCCCGATCTGCTGGCCAGCCCCCTGCCGCCACCAACACCTCAACTGTCCTTGCGCTGCCCAAAGCCTATGGCCTACGGGAAGGGGAGAATGCGACTCCACCACCAGCTGGCTCCGTACCCAACATCCCTGGCCGCACAACCCTAAACCAGCAGCAGCACATTCCTGGCCGCGGCTCCAGCTCTGATCACCACCACACAGTCTGCCCTGGGAGCAGCCGGGCAGCCACCATGTGGCCCTGGCCCCAGCTTCGGCCAGCCGCTCTCAGGGTAGGCCACGTAGCTGGTGGCTGCCAGGGCTGCACACAGCCCACAGCTCCAGGCCTGGGGAAGGGCTGATGCTAGGGCCACAGCTGTGTAGTGGCTGCCCTGCTGCTCCTGGGGCAGGGCAGCTGTCCACCCACTGCGCAGCTCTTCTGAGGAGGTGGACAGGCCTCAAATTCTTGGTGCACGCCCATGCAAGCATGCACCTTAGGGTGCCTCTACACAGCACGCTAAACTCGAAATAAGATACGCAATTTGCGCTACACAAATGGCACATCTTATTTCGACTGAATTTCAAAATAGGCTATTTTGAAATTTGGAGTGTCTACACAGCACCAAATTTCAAAATAAAGTGCTATTTCGAGACATCCCTTAACCCTCATGGAACAAGGGTTACCAGGAATCTGAAATAGCACACCCATTATTTCAAAAAATTATTTCAAAAAATATTTTGAAATAATGGACGGCTTGTGTAGACGCGGGATAGCTATTTCAAGATACCTTCGGTATCCTAATAGTTGTCATGCAGTGTAGATGCACCCTTAGAGGAAACACTGGTGGAGAGGCATTCAATTTTTAAAAAACAGTTTGAGAAAGTTTGATAATCTCAACCAAAGGCATTAGATTCACTTTTAAAAACTTTTGAGTGAAGAATAAAATCAATTCTTAGTTCAAATCATTTCATTCATTCCTGTTAATTATACTTCAAATTGCAAACTGAGACCTTCAGATAAAAAGAAGCAGGAGATGACTTAATGGAATACTAAGCACTATTTAATCACTGCATTTTTTTGCTAATTATTTAAAAAAAAAATACAAAATTCAGCAATAAATATGAAGATACAAACGTATATACAAAATATCTCTGTACAACATAAACAGAAAAGTATTTGTCAAGGCCAGTGCATGTGTGATTCACCAGCTCTCCTCAACTGGATTGAAAAGAGGGCATGTGGGCTCTACACAGAAGAGAACCAAGAGAGAGTGACCTTATGAGTCAGAACTACCTGAATGAGAGTCAAAGGGCATGTGAAAGTTTCATGGAAGTCAGAAGGACTGTGGAGGGTTCTACAAGGAAGCTGTAACTGGTTTCTAGAAGAAGGCTGAAGACAAGAGAGGTTCACTGGCTGACCTACCCAAACCAGAGAGCAATGGCCATGCAGCAGCAGAGAGAGTCACATGATCGTGTCTATAACAGAAGGCCAAAGTCAAGAACAGAAAGGATTTAAGGAAGGGGAGCAACAGAGGAGCTTACCAATGATATCTCCCAGGCCAGACAGCTGAACCCAAGGGAATAATGAAAGGACTATGGGAAGTGAGGGATGTTTCCCTTGTAAGGATGATCTCCCAGAAGAGAGGATGGAGGCATTCTTTCTGCAAAGAGCAGTGATGCACTCCAGCTGGAAGGGATGGGGTGACTGTCCCGGCAAAGGAACAGAAGGGAACCAACAAAGAGTCTGTGTGTGGCAGAAAATGTCAGAATGAGACATGTCAATAGACAAGATTTCTTGGGATTTTAAATATTTGCACTGGGTTGATAAATGAACTTGTTATGAGACTTACAGTTTGGACTATCTACACAAGGTTTTGTAATAAACTAAACCAAAGGAGGAGTATTTTATTGAGGCAAATGAGCTTAGTGTGGTGTTACTGGGTCTCTGAAAGAGAAAATAGAGGCAGGTATGACTGGTGTGCTGTGGCCGTCCGCCTAAAGAAGGGGCTGCTCTATGACAGCATAGATTACAATGAAGAAAAAGCTATATTCAGATGAGGAAAGCAAATTGCTAAAAATGGATTGTCAGAGAGAGCGTTTTAATTCCACAGGAAATTAGTTCAATTACACGGAATTGGTAATGTAAGAATTTCACGCATACCTGAGAATCTTGGGTTTTATTGTGCATTTGGGCAGCTTGCTTCCATTGATTTATTAGCTGCACTAACATCTTTACTGCACTATCAAGAAGCGTTGGATGGACATCAGTCACTTCACGCACAATAAAATAAACAAATCCGGAAAGAACGTCTTCCCGCCAGTCTGGAAAATCGAGCATTAATGCCTGTAGAGTATTGAAAGCGAGGGCACGCAGTTCTTCATCCATGTGAATTGTCAGCCTGTTCAGAGTGCACAGCATTGTTAAAAAAACCTGCACCATCTCTTCACATCCTCACAGTCTCAACTGGATACAAGTGTTTTACCATTTATAAACTAAAGTCAATTTATATCCTTCACTGTACGACATTAGGGCCTTCATTAAAACTAGGATTTCAGTTTCCTTACCTTGCTAATAATTCAATAAGGTCAGTCCTGCTCATCCCATCTGGAATCAGTCTTGGGATAGCAGCAATACAAGTTCTGAACAAATCAATCTTAGGTTTTCTCTCCCCCCTACAAAATCAATTTACACAAAACATAATCACATGGTTTACAGTATGTTTAGCATTAAATACACATAAGTTTTCTAAGCTCCATTCAGTGTTAGGGAATCAACCCCAAATCTTCATAATTAAAATCAGTACAACCATCATATTCTTTGTGGACAAATTTTAAATATCCTAACATTAAATTAAACCTGAACACATTTAAATACATTAAAAGATTTATTTCTGAATTTCTTTTAGGCACAAACATTAATTACAAGGATATGACAGTAATGATGCTTAAATTATAATTTACTACATACGTAATCATGTCCTCAGGTTCCTTATTTGACATCTGTACACTAGTCATGCACATTGGCCTCCCAACTTCTTTGTCCAGATGCCTAAGAATGCTGTCTAGTGCTTTTCTCACTTGAGGGTAATATATTGACATTCCTGAAGAAGTAAAAAGCATTCCAAGTCACCTTTTTCAGTATTATTAAATTTTATTTTCATATTGGTTATCTCTTATTTCATCACTATTTAACTCAGTTTAGGACTAGTATCTTGTATAAAACATAAGAAATCATATACTAAATTATTTTTAACCAAACCTTATTTTAACTGACAACATTTTCTTTTTTTAAATTTAAACAGAATGTGTTATTATATAAAAGTACATGATTCTCTTTGGGGAAACAAGGGGAAATCAATGCAAGGAAGTGACTCTAAGCACTTCTTCTATTTCCTGGAGGCAATTTTGGGCCCAGCATATTTAATAATAGTTATAAACTACAGCCTACTCTTCCATTAGCCTGGAATCAGTGCAGTACAATGTTTGTGGGCTCAGTCACCTTGCCTTCTCCTAGGGCTGCCCCAGAATGCTCTCTACATCAGGGGAATGCCCAGCTGCCTCAATAGGACACTTTCCAGGCTGCTTTACATTGCTAAATAGAAGGCCAATGATCTTGTCTTATATTCCAAACTTCATATTTCTATTTGAAACAAGTAGGAATTAAAAAAAAAATCTTCACCAGTAGCAGACATTTCATAAAATATTTTTGCCTTTACAAATTACTATACATTTGAGAGAATGTCTGTCTGTTTGTTCAAGAACTCCTCCTAAATGGTAAGAGCTAGTACCAACAAATTCACTATACAGCTTCATCCTATCATAACTTAAAGCCAGGTAAGTGTTTGATTCTGCCAGTAGGGATGTACCTGAAATGGGACTGAGTCTCATAAAACCATACAGAAGACAGACAGAATCATCAGGCAGGTGAAAAAGGCTGACTGGGGCATGCCCACCCTCTGTCCAGGATTGCCCAAGGTCAGAGCCTCCCAACCCTCAGGTGCCCTTTAGAGAAGACAGGGGGAGGAGAAGGGAGAGGCTTCAGGGAGCGAGGGGAAAGAGTTTGATGCGTTTCTCATGCTGGCTAGGGAGCACATGGGACAGATAAACCTGGACCTGGACCTGCACCAGCCGGGGGACATGCACCCCTTCCTTGGTTGTGCTTTAGGGTTAGGAAGCTGGAGCTGGAGCTGCAGCAGCCATGGTGGCCCCAAGCTGCTGCAGTGAGAGAGGACTCAGATAGTCTTCTCTCTCTGGAACAGCCAGCATACTGAACCCCTTATCCCCAGCTCCATCCCAGAGCAATGATTAGAATGAAGCATGTACATTTTCATTTTATTTTCCAAAAAACAAGTATTAATTTAGTTAAGGACCTGGAGAAATCTTCTAGTTAAATATAAAATGAATCATAAAAATATTGCTTCAGTATCATGAAGGATGAATGTGTATATTTCATTTGTTAAGGGACTTGCGAAAGAATACCACTCACCTATTACTTTTGCTTCTTCATCTGTCAGAGTTTTATTGAGAAAGATTTTCTTTACTCGCAGAGTGTTTCCTGAGGGAAGAACAACTCCTGTTGTTGGCATTGGTGGTTCACCATCTTTCTGCTGCAAACTGTCTGCTATCACAAGGAAGACTCTGAGGCCTATATTCATCCTCTTCAATGGTAGCAGAAAGGGAAGACAATGGAATTAGTAACCAGGATGAATTGCAAACTTGCAATGGTTTATAGATGGTGCAAAATAAACATTAATACATATTTAATTGTCCTTTCATTAGGGAGAGATCAAAAGAGCCCTACTATGGTAGATATATTTGTAGTAGTAAGATAATACAGTATGATTCAGTGAAGTACCTCCCCAGCTCTGATTCAGTCAATGGGATTTAGAAGCAGCTGAGCACCTCACAAGAGACAGTTAATAACTTGCAGAACATGACTCTAAATGATTATTATTACTGACATGTATCTTCATGGAGTAACATGCTGCTGGCAGATATCAAAGTAAATACAATATTACACACAAAGACGCTAACTGCACAATTTGTTGCTCAAGCACTGGTTGCTGAACTCAAAGAACTGCAGGATTGGGCTATCCTGCATACTAAATTGTAAAGGGACTGAGAAAAGGTTGTTAATTATAAGTAAGCACTGTGGCAAGGTTAGTCCCATTCCTGGGTTACAGACCCCTGTTCAGTTCATAGTCCCACAATCTAGGTTCTGCGGCATAGGTTCCACTTGCCCTTTCCAGTGTTTGGGCTTCTGTCCCTTGGCAAAAAATGGCATTGGGGCAGATGCTCTGGTCAGCCTGGGCTGGGAAGCCAGTCCTCCCCAGCTAGTGGCTGGACTTTCTGGCTACCTGGGGAAGGGAACCCAAACACTCTGTCAGAGCCCCTCACCTTCCCCAATGTCTCTAGCAATGCTGCCATCCCCTTTTTCAGCTTCACTGGCTCTTAGCTTATCAGCTACTACTCCTCTCCCACTCTCCCTCCACCAGGGAAGACTTTTTAAAAGGCCCAGTGGCGGCCTGAAGTCACATCAGCTGGCCCTTGATTGATTTATAGCAGCCTGGTCTCAACTGCTTCCATTCTGCCCTTGATAGCCCCAGATCAGCTGCTCCTGGCTGCCCTGAAATAACCCTCTCCTAATTAACCAGGGCCCTTTCTGCTGTTTAGAGCTGCCTCTCTCTCTCTCTAATCTAGCCCTCTAACCTGCCCTGTCACAGCACCTACACACGTTCTCTGGTTTGTTTGTTGTTTTAACTTTTTATTGAAAAAAAATGAAATGTTACCTAGTTACTGCCCCAGCTACCACTGGCCAGAACAGAAAAACCATGACTGCACAGCTATTTCTTTGGTCTGATTTATATTGCACTCTTTAGATATATGGACCAATTAATCCTTACATGCTCCTCAACAGCTGATTCTTTGTATACCTATATTCATTGTAATTTTCAGTTGGGGAATGACAGCAGGCCCAATAGCAACATTGGGAGGGCCATAGGTGGGGCCACTTTGCCTCAGCACATTAAACAGATGTCTTCTACTTCATACCATTCCTTGTCTTGTATAAATCTGTACATTGTTCTCAAATAAAGACAAATAACACGTCTGCTCTTTAGGGGACTTTACCTCTGGATTAATAGTGAAGGTTTTAGGTGATTTCCCAACACTCAGAAGATCAAATATTATTTCTTTCATTGCAAAATCCAAGCGTTCCTATGACGAAAAACATGCCTACATAAGACTCACTTTGTATTAGCACATACACAAAACCAAGAAACTGAATATTATATCTTATTACCCTATAATTACCAGTGATACAAAATATTATTCTTTGCTAATGAATCCTATAGAGTAATTATCTCAGTTACTTTACTGCAGTATTCTTTGCATTATACTATAGAACATACAAAACCCCCTAAATTAATAGAACAATACAGCTGCAAAATCAAGCACTCAAACATTAGGAAATGCCAGAATTAAGGTTATTTTTGCAACCATAATTCAACCCTCCTTGTGCATATATATTACAACACAATCTTCAGTTATACCATCATACATGATAAGATCACTGCTTCAATGACTACACAGGATGCACAGTGTTCTGTGAATGAATCAGGATTGTATAGTGAATTTAAATTTACTTTCTCCTAAAGTTATGCTCTAACTTCATTCCTAATGTAACTTTACTGGTTTGAAACAAATTATGTCAGGGATGGACTGGTCTTTAAATTTCTTCCACAAATTATCTAGTATACTTTCAGACCTCCATTTAGGAGTGAGCTTACCTGAGCAATGAATTGAATAATCTTCACAAATATATTTAGAGGTGTGTCTCGAGGGACCACACTACGTGAGCCTTTGGGGAAAAGTGCTGATACAATGCTCATGAGACGGCTACAAGAATTAAAGAAAAAAGAAACAGGCATTAGGAACAAATTAACAAAACTTTACAGAAAGGTTTTCCATAGGGAATATTTTTAAATTAAAAAAAGTTTATATTTTAAATAAATTGAAACGGCCTCATAATAGTTTTAATTATATACAAAACTTACCTTTGTGTTACAGTGTTGCTTTCACATTTTATTCTAATAACATAAACCCACAGTAATCTATAGAGTGATTCCAGTGCAACTCGGGACATTTTAGGATCTTTATTCTGTTAAAAAAAAGAAAAGAAAATGAAGTTACTATTACCTGTGAAAGACTATTCCTAATCAACTTGTCTCCTTTCCTTATTAAGAACTATAATATTTTAAGTTGATTTTTGATTGCTCTAACCCAGAAGGCTGATGTGTTTAGTACTCTGAATATGTGTTTTAAAAAAAACCCTCAATATAAAACCTCCTCACTTACATATGTACTGTGTATGTATTTACCTGCATACTCTAAATTATTTTGTATGCTTTTGTCAAGTTGAAAGCAAAGGAGAAATAGCAAGAAGATATTTCTCGAGTGATCATCAAGATTTTATTGCTTTACTGCATATATTCAATTTACTTTAATTTATTCCTACAATTTCACTGAAAAGTGCTCTCAGAATTCAGCACACACACACACACACACACACACACACACACACACATTTCTTCCATCTTCCCCTTCCCCCACCTTAGTTGTCTTTTCCTACTAAGGACATAAATCTTGCAGTTTGTCTTGGAGCTGAATAATTCCACCTAATTGGGCTTCCATCATAAGCTAATATGAATCAGAAGAATTGTCCTGCCTCTCCCCAAAGAGACATTGACATCATGTCACAGCCATAAATGCCACGACATTGAACAGACAAACACCCTGGCTCCCTATCGGATAACAACGGAGAGAAAGAAAGAGGAAGAAAAAACAATGGTTACCAGCTGTAAGGGTGCTGGAGCAATTTGTATAGTGGGAGAAACTTGAAGAAAGCCTGATGTACATAGACTAGATTACTACAAATTATGCTTTTCACTGTTATCAATATTTCTCTCAAGAGATGACAGATTTTGATGTTCCAAAAAACAAGGTCAGTACAAACATTCTGACAGTCTTTAGCAGAAATACAATATACTGAACATTCTCCATATGAATGCTTTTAAATGTCTTGAATATAATAGGTATTTAAAATCCCTAATATTCTACTGGGAAGATGAAGTTCGAGGTCCAGAAAAGTCTATTACTGACTTCAAATGAGCCAATCAGCAAATAGTGTGTCAGAAAGCAGAAATTAGTAGAATATGGTTATCATTCCAAATCTTAAAACTGTTGATATGATGAATCATAAACTTCTTCAGATGAAGATGTTACTCAATTATTGCAGTAAATGGTTCTTCCAGATGTGTGTCCCTATTGGTGCCCCACTGTACATGTGTCTGTGCCCTTCTTTAAACCACACATAATCTTTCCCTTCCTTGTGTTGTGCCTCAAGGTTAATTTGTACTGTGCACATCAATCACCCTCAATTTCTTCTCCACCACAAAGTGGCCATTGAGAACTCAGATGTAGAGGAGAAAGGGTAGGTTGTGGGGCACCCACAGAGACCTACATATTGAAGAACTATTGTCACTACACAAGATAAATAACTTTTCTTCTTCCAGTAACGTCCATATGGGTGCTCCACTGTAAGTGACTCCTGAGCAGTATCCCCTCAATAAGAGTTTGGTACTTCAGTTGAGTCTGTTATAGATGATAACACTGAAACTGAAGATAGCATTGGAAGCAGAGTCTCCAGCAATTGCATAGCCTTCTGCGAAGGTACGAGCAGACACCAAAGCTGCTGTCTACAGATTTCAGAGATATGAATGTTCTTGAGGAAAGCACAACAGAAGTGGAAACCGACATTGTTTAGAATGTGCGGATTCTGAATGAAGGTAACACATTGAGAGCATGATAGCACGGTTAATATAGTTCGAAACCCATGTGAAGAGTCTTTGGGCCATTATTGCTGCACCTTTTGACCTTTCTGTAGTGGAGAGCAAAAGCTGAGGAGACTTCCTAAAGGCCTTCATCTTGTCCAGATAAAAGGTTAAGGCTCTTCTAACATCTAGCATATCCACTATAGTCTGCCTATTATCACAGTGAGACTTAAGATAAAAAGTCAGGAAGCAAATCAGTCAGTTTATGGGAAAAGACAAGGTCACCTTGGGAATGAACTTTGGATGTGGCATAATAGTAACCTTACCTATATAGAATACTCTGAAGGGGGAATGGGCCATTAGCGCTGCTATCTCCCTTATTCTCCCTGCTCAAGTAATAGCCACCAGAAATGCTGGTTTCATCAACCAGTATGTAAGCAAAAAATGGTCAGTGTCAACTGGTGGTCTAGTTGGGCTCTTTAAAACTAGATTTAGGTCTCAGTCATGTGTGCTCTAATTTTTTCCATCCATATGTGAATACATTTTATTATGTGCACTGAGACATATGTGAATGTGCAACACCAGTAGAAACACATGCTGCTGGCTGTGGGCACTCTGCTAATCAGCTGAGCAGCATTTGAATCTCTCCTGGGTGGCTGGCCAAAACCTCAGCTTACAGGGAACACTGGTCCAAAGCTGGAGTTGTGTGTCTAGATTGAAGATAGAGGTTCATTATGCACTTGAAGAATCTCTTTGGAGATGGGTGGCCAACAGGACATCCTAAAAGGAATGGACCCTGAGGAGACAGTCATTCAAGTATAGATAAATCATTATCCCCATGGTGCCTCGATGAGCCATTACTATGAGGACGACCTTGGAGAATACTCTGGAAGCTGACGAATGGTTGAAAGTAAGTGCCCTTCACTGGTATTGGTCCTGACGTAGGAGAAACCAGAGGAATCATCTGTGGGATGGTAGAATGAATATGTGGAAATTCACATCCTGGAGGATGAGGGCCAAGACCCAATCTCCCAGTTCCAGAGATGAGATAATTGCTGCTAGTGTGATCATCTTGAATTTTTTGCAACTTCACATATATGGATCTCCAACCTCCTTTCTCTAAGGATTACAAAATACCAGGAATAAAAAAAACCCATTTCCTTTTGTATGTATACTGGAATAGGTTCTATGGCTTCCAGGCACGGGAGATTATTTGTTTCCTGCCTTAACAGTTTCTTAAGAAAAAAGTCCATGAAGAGAGCTGGAGAAGGAGAGGGAGATGAAATGGACAGAGTATCCATGGAAACAATCTCCAAAACCTATCTGTTGGTAGATATGTGTTCTCAATTTTAAAAGGACAGAGCAAAGCTGCATCCGAAGGGATGTGGAAGGTCTAAAAGTTGCAGCTGATATTGTAGGGAATGATCTCTTGAGGCCTCAACTAAGCTGTCAGAACTCGTGTTTCAAAAGGTGGAAGACTGTGATGTTGAGGCCTGAAGAACTGATGGTTTACACCTCTGAAATCTAGATTTCCTTCACTGTGTCGGGTACTGGGGTGGACATGATTTGTGAAAATACTGAAAACTAAATTTCATTTGCTGACCCAGTACGTAGATTCCCAGTAACCGCAGTGTCCATGTGTCCCTGAGTCTTTGGGGCTGCGAAGTGATGCTTTGGTCTTCTGTGGAAACAATTTTGTGCCTTCAAAAGTGAGGTCCTCTACCATTATCTGTACCTCATTTAGCAAAAGTAGAATCACAATACTTGTTGCATCATGACAGCTATTGATAGCAAGCAGGCTACTGTATCCTGCATCTAGGGCAGTCAAAAGTGCTGTTCTCACCACTAACTAACCCTCATGAATGACAGCTTGAAACTGTTCTTGTTGTGATTTTACTAGGTGATCAATAGAAGTATTGAATTTGGTGTAGTTCATGTGGTAGTATTTTCCCATTAAGGCCTGGTAATTTGCAACTGTGAATCGTCAGGTCACCAAAGAATAAGCCTTCCTTCCAAACAAGCCAAGCCTTTTTCAGTCCCTATCATAAGGCCTGGATTTCATGTGATGGTGGTGGCCATTGAAGTTCACTGCATCCACCACAATGGAATTAGATGGAGAGTGGGGAAAAAAGGAATTCTGTATCTTTGGGAGGTACATAGTACTTTTTATTGTTCCTTTTTCCTCTTAGTATGCCAGAGGCTGGTGTTTGCCCATACAACATTTGTTGGACCCAAAAGCATCCCATTAATCCGGAAGGCAATTCTCCCTCCATTTAGTCCCCAGCTCTTTTGTAATCTCGATTTTAGCTACTAACAGAAAGTAAGCTTTTGTACAATGGGGACCTCTCTGAAGCACCTCACACAGCAAGAATGTCCCTGTGTACCTGGTATGGCTTCCCAGCAGGTGAGACACTTCTTAAAACTAGGGGAAACTAGGCATGCCCCTTGTAGATGGCAATCCACAGAGGTTGGGGGGGGGGGGGGAATAAAGTAAAAACTAGGCTTTTTAATTTTAATTTTTTTAAATTGGGCAGAAAAAAATTAATGGAAACCCTACAAAAGTAAAAAGAAATGGGTGAACAAAACCACTAAGAATATCTAAGAGAACAATTCTAAAGATCTAAAAGTATGCTTGAATGGACTGCTAATCACTTTGTTTCCAGTCAGGGATAACTGAAGAAAGAACTGAGGATGGTCGAGGCACAACACAAGGAAGGGAAAGAGCATCCGTGGACTGAACAGACATTCCTACCAAAGATCTCCATTCAGAAGCACAGGGATGCATACGTGCTGACAGCAGAGTACCCATAAGAAAGCTATTAGAAGAAGAATGGCTATTTTCAGCTAATTAGGAAGATTTTCTTTTTTGCTTGTATGAACAGCAGACAAATCTAAAATCTATCAAGGATGGCTGCAGGAGGAGCCTGCAGGGGCTATAACCACCCCAAATTTTGGGTTAGCCCTCTCCCAGTCACCCGTCTCTTAACGCAGAACTAAGAGTAGCAGCTGCCACCTGATACTTTGCAGCATAGCTTGTACTGAGCATGCACACGATTGAGCATTTTCAGTAATATCTGCTGAAACCATTGCTCTTCTTTTGGTTTAAAATCTGCTGCCTGCTAACAGGTAGCAAATTGGAGGAGTTGGGATTGGCATAGTCTGTGCTGGGGATGGAAAGACTGGGCAATGGGGTGAGTCAAAGAGATGCATGCAGGGAAAAGGAGAGGGGCTGAGAGGCAAAATCTGGGTAGGAGATGGGATTAAGCCCAGAGTTGAGTTGCTGCCAGATGGCAAAAATCCAGCACAGAGAAGGGAAGAATGGGTAAAAGTTACTCCAGATGGGCTGGGCAAAGGATTTTTTAAATTTCCCTGCTCACATGACAGTATATCACAGCACATTCTACACAGGGCTATGTCCTTAAAGGCACAGGGCATCTCAATGCCTAGCAGCTCTTTTCTAGATGACACAATATATTGAGATACTAAAGGAGATTTGTGTCAGTTAAATATTTTACATAGACGCTCCCCTTACAACTGTATATCTGCATAAAGACTCCTTGCAGTTCACAAATTTATCTGTTGCTGTGATTCACTGAATTACCCTCCTTTTCCTGTAATAGATTTTAAATAGTTTTACTCCTTCTAATAGTTTAATAAAAGTAACTTAAAGTACTTTTATTACTCTCAGTACTTTATCATTTACATATGTTAACATTGTGAAGATGGATGTCATTGTGCTATTTACTTTATAATTTCATAGCAAATAATCATTGAAAATATTTATAATATAATGAAAGTGATTTTATCTGGAACTTCACCAACCAGAAAGCTGTATAAACTGGCATTTCTGATCTTCTTGGAAAGTCTGGTTTATAGTTTGTTTGGTTGGCAGGCTCTCCACATGGCTCCCTGAAGCAGTGACATGTCCCTACTGCTCCTAGACAGAGAAACCACCATTGGGGTGCCATGTTCTATCCCTGATCTTCCCCGAGTGATTGTTCCACAGCTACCATTGGCCAGAGGGAGCTACGGGGTCAGCACCTGCACTTGGGGCAGTTCACAGTGCGACCTAGCCACCCCTCCATCTGGGACGGGGTGGGCAAGCAAGACACATCTCACAGGCCGAATCCAACAAACCAAGCCACCAGCTCCAGCCCGTGGACCCCCTTGCTGGGACCCTTAGGCACACAGAAGCTGCTGTTTTAAGCGCAGGGCTGTTCTGTGTGCCTCTCTGCTCTGATCCAAACCCTCTGCACCTTCCTGCCCCAGGTCACAACTCCCTCTCAGATCCTGTACCCCCTCTACAAACCTCCCCCAGGTCAGAATCCTCTCCTCCACCCATACTCTCTCCCTGACCCTGCACCTCATAACCCTGTCCCAGATCACCACCCTGTGCAGTCTGAATCCCCTTTTCCCCCTTCTCCCAGGTAACAATTCCCTCCCAGACTTCGCACCTCCTCCTAGAGCCCCTCCCCCAGGCCAGAATCCTCTCCTGCACGCATACTCACTCCCTGACCCTTCACCCCAATCACCTCACCCAGGTCACAACCCCCTCCTTCACCCACACTCCCTCACACTGTCTCTTGCACCCCAGTCCTTTACCCCATGCACCCTTCTGTACCTAACCTCTATCCTAGACCCCATATACACTCCACAGAAAAGTGCAGCCCTTCACCACTTTCCAAAATCTTGGAGTGGCTCCCCACCAAAAAATTATTGCCCACCTTGATCTAGGAAAAGCACGAGCATGTCTCTGCTTTCAGGTAAGGTACCTAAGGTGAGCACCACCCAGATCCAGCACCCCAAAACCCCTTTCATGACCCAGCCCCAGCCAGCAGCACCCTCCTGCACCCCAAACTCAGAGTTAACCAGAATATTTGACTAACTGGTACCTCCCAATATCTCCAACATGCAGGATAACATACTTTTATTGTAGTTGCTAGTAGTTATAGCAATGATATCTGTGTTTCAAATATAGCACTTCCTATTTTTTTAATTTGGAATTTTTAATTCTAAATTTTTATTTTTCTTTATATAATACAAGTTTATTCTTTTGGTTGATGCCCTTTCACAATTTCCTACCCCTGGACCAGAGGATCGGAAAGGAAATAAAATTAATAGGCATCAGGTTTCAAACAAAAAGGAGGTATTTCTTCACACACTGCACAGTCCATTTGTGGAACTCATTGCTAGAGGAGGTTCTGAAGTCCAAGACTATAATAGGGTTCAAAAAAGAATTAGATAAATTAATGGAGAAAAGATCCCTTAACGGCTGTTATCCACGATCGGCAGAGAATGTGTCCCTGGCCTCTGTTTGTAGAAACTGGGAATGGGAGACAAGGGATGGATCAGTTGATAAATACCAGTTCTGGTCATTGCCCTGGAGAAACAGGAATTGGCCACTATTGGAAGACAGGATACTGGGCTGAATGGTCTGACCGAGTATGGCCGTTTTTATGTGAGAGGTAAACTGTGATAAAGCATTAAAAAAGAATATCCATAGATGTCTCTAACTGCTACTGACAGCAAAAGCTATTGATAGCAGTTTTTTATATTGCTCCTGGCACCCAGCTCCAGAAGCCGTGGACAAGCCTGGGCAGAAAGCCTCTGACCTATGTCTCCACTCACCAGGGCATACCACCCCAGTAGGGGTACGGTCTGCGGCTCCATACTATGATGTCAATGTGTAGTCGACTTCATGATTAACCAATAAGCCTGGGGTTACTGGTTAATCTTGTCAACTATACGCACTCCCCCCACATGCTGCTGCCTCTGTATCAGTGGGAGGGTGAGGGGCGCAGGCTGGAGACCATACGTATGGGAAGCCGACTTTCAAGCAAGCTCCCTGCATGTGCCAGCTTCGCGGACACATCTGTCTGCCCCCAACCCCCGCTGCCTCTTACGTAGGCAGTGGGCAGGGCAAACCCAGTTCCCTCAAGCACCAGCTTCGTGGTGCCATCTGCTCCCTCTGCTGTTGCCTCTATCAGAGGCAAGAGCACGGGGGGGGGGGGGGAGGTGTGGAGGAGAAGGGAGACAGGGCAGGCTCCCATGAAGCAGCTTCTGTCTGTGAAGGGTCCAAGATCCCCACGGACAGAGGCTGTTCCTCATCCCATGGAGCATCCTCTGTCTGTGGTGAGCCTGGGCCCACCACGGACAGAGGCTGGTCTGCGATAGCAGCCCCTGTCTGCAGGGGGTCCGAGCTCTCCACGGACAAAGGCTGCTGATGCCACGGACCAGCCTCTGCCCATGAGGAGGTCAGACCTTTGTAGACAGGGACTGCTGCTACCCCACGCTGTTGCCTCTCTATCAGAGGCAGCAGCACAGGGTGGCAGGCAGCTGGTCTTCATGGGGGAACTGTTTTTTAAACTGGCTCTCCTCACGTACCAGCTCCACCTGCCACCCTACGCTGCTGCCTTGGTGGCTGGGGGCTCCCGAGGAGTGAGTCCAAAGCGCACTGGCTACTGGCCCCGCCCTCAGGGACTATTCAACAGTTCTGCAACTGCTAAGATTTCATGCGGTTACACAACTATTCAATTACACAATATCCAACATCCCTACTCCACACAGTAGCCTGGACTGACCCACTTTGGCTCAGGATATTGGGACCTGCCTCCAAGGGCTCTGTTGGCCCCAAAAGTCCCACCACCCTGGCGGCTCTTACTAGCTGCAAGCAGTCCCAGTCCCAGGCAGTAACAGCAGCAGGAAACAGGGAGCACCATGGCACCAGCCAGCCCATTAGTCATCTTGCACTGCTCCAGCTTTTAACCTGACCAGGGGGCAGGACAGCAGGGAAGTGCCAGAGAAAGAGGTGAGGCTAGCACTTACCTGAGGGGATGCAGGCAGAGCCTTATGGTGATGGGAGAACAGCCCATCTTTTCTGTCTAGCCCACCTTACCCCCCCACACACACACACTAGGAAAAGGAGGCGGCACCCTGTATAGAATATTGTAGGTAGTCACATTGAGTAAGGGCTTCATGTTTATAAACAACATCAAATAATTTTAAACCATTAGCAATTATGGTTGTATTGTACTACCAGGCATTTTTACTTTCATCCCTATCCTTTAACTAGACATTAAGTCAAACAGATGTGCTTAAAATAAATGACTTTTTTATTCTATTTTATATAAATGATGACATTGCAATTAGTATAAAAAAGGTTAATGTAGTAAAAGGATTTTCTCTTCTCCTGGAAACAGATATTTACAATATGCTACAAAGATCTATTTAAACATCCTGACATATTCCAGTCTTTTAGCTAATCCACATCAGGTCTAATTTGAAGCATTTTGATCATGTGTTTTGTTGCAAATGTAGTTCCGTTTTAGTTCCTAAATTTTTCAATATAGAAGAATCTGCATGCATTAAATATATCATCATAGTATAATATATAAACTGTCAAAAATTTAACTGGAGATATAAAGGGCTACAAAAACAACAACTACAAAAAAGACAGCAAATCTACACTGATTTAATGTCACATTTAAATGATTTAATGATGCAAAAATCTTGACGATGGCAAGAAACAAAACAGCATTTTTCCATGTTAGTCAAATATAGACACTTAATGAAGACAGTACTTTTAATATTGTTCAACATTTTTTCTGTTCTGAACTAAAATAATTTCTATTTTTTTTTAAACTGTAAAACTACAGTGTAAATGTCTTTCAAGTTACAGTAAAACCTGCCTTAGAGGCTTCTACTGAAAAGAGACCAATTGTCATGAGTGACTACTTGCAGAGGTCATGTGTGCTGGGGCAGCCTGCCCCACATAGGTAACAGAGAATTAAAGCAGCCCTCAGAAAGGTTGCACAGAATCCCAATCAAGGGGAAGAGGGTTTATTGAGACAGCCAATAAGAAGGACGCTTGTTTGAGGAGCCAGTCAGGGCCAGGCGAATGCAGTCTCTCCCTAGAGTGCAAGAGAGGAGGACTGGCTACCAGGAGAGGAGCACCTCAGATAGAGCAGTGCTGGGCAGGGTCATGGGAGTGAGAAGGTGCTCCAGGCTTACTGGCTGCCAAACTGAAGCCCTCATACAGAAGCAAAGAAGGTGCTCGGGCTATGGGAAAGTGGCTCAGGGAAAGAGGCAGTAGAGATTGAAGGAAGAGAACTAGGTGGTTGCCAGCTATAGGGTCCCTAGATGGAGACCCAGAGTAGGTGGTGGGTCTGGGTCTCCCCCGGACCTTTGTACCCCAGTTGCCAATGAGAAGAGTGGCTGATCCAGAATGCAGTTTGCCCCAGAGGACAAGGGCTGGACCTTGGACTGCAGTTGGCCAGTGAGGCAAGTGCTAGGACCAAGGGCTGTCACTCCCCCAGAAGGGGGGAGATAACAGAGTGGGGCAGAGTCTGAGGGCTGTGTGCAGAAGAGGACAACACAGGTCTCAGAATGGTGAAGACAATGGAAGTCACAGCAGCCAAGTTACCTCCTGAGGAGGATGCACTGTAGAAATGAGTTAATTCCCAGGACAGCCAGCCAGAGGCACCGAGGTGCTGAGTCACACCCCTTTATACCACAGCATACCACCCATCTCTCGGAAATCTCTGAAGAGAGGCCACCTCTTGTAAGGAAACACTTTTTCTAAACCCTATGCATGGTCACCCTGGGCAGATTTTATTGTAGTTCATTTTAAATTATAATAAACCATTTTCATCTTTTTATTTTGATAATGCTTCCAAATTAGCTAGGATGCAAGACAATTTTGTATGAAATAAATGTAACTGAAATAATAAATATTTGAGATTTATATTTTATCTCCTACTGTGAACATGCACTGCTGTTTAATAAACTGTGCTGTCAAATTGTGGCTTAATCTCACAACCTAATTTTCTTCAAGCAAATTGGTATCAGATAATTTACACTACTCTTCATTAGAAAACCTTTCAAATGTTTTTTCAAAGATTCCTCTTTGTGCTGTTGCTTCTTGACGGGACTAATAGCAGTTTTACAGAAACAAACAAGACATGCAAGAACATACACAAAAACAAAATACTGGAGTTACAGGAGACAAAGTGACCTTTCACTATGTTATTACAACACATTAACTCACCTGGAGTGTTTCTATTTGTTTTCTGATACTGTTGTTAGATGGCATCTAAATAAAGCAATGTGAGACAGCAAAACATAACAAACATGAGAATGGAAGGCACATGCATGTTAGATGAAAAAAAAAAAAAAAAGCACAAAACAACAGGTAGCCATATAGTTAGGACTCTATTCACAGAAATAAGATTTTTGCTGGTAATGTCTCTGAATGCTCCACCAACTTCAATGGTTAAGTGGCATGGACACTAATTAATTTCCTAAGGCAAAACATTCTCTTTCCCCAAGAATTATCTAGTCTTCTACTCTAATTTTCCCTTCCCACTTGTGCATAATCTTTAAACTTTTTTCTCCCCCACTTGCTCTTAAGAAGCAGCAATAGTAACAAGAATCTTTGTTCTCAAACTCAAGAAATTTAATAATCTCCTGACGTGACCAAACCACTGAAAATTGACCGCACCCTACCATACCATATTCTAATAGAGGGTTTAAAAATTAGCCAAAACCTTGAAAATACCAATGTAGTTACATGCTACTGAATCAATTCACAGAATATTTGCTCAGTGAACTATATTACTCCTATGCTTTGTAATCTCCAATAATTTTCTATTGGTTTCCAGGTGAAAATCAGAGTTACTGCCATGACCTATAAAATGCTAAATGGCTTAGTATCTACTTATACAGTACAGAGTATCCCCTCTATAAGTTGCCCCAGTATACATCAGTTCTGCACTAGTCATTGACGCTTGTAGGAAGTGATGCTTTAACAGTCCTCCCATTCCCCGCTCTTAAGTCATGCAAAAAACCCCAAAAAACCAACAGCAACCGAAAAAAACAAACAAACAAACAAACCCAACTCCTCCCCCAAACCAATTTGGGAAAATGGAAGTCAGCCACAGGAAAAAATATCCCATTTTAAGTTGTTTCGCTGTATGTCCAAGTTTTTTGGAACGTATCTTGAACTTATAGCCAGGACGGCCTGCATACCAAGGGACTACTTCTTTCCCCATACCATACTGCCACGGATGTGAGCATCATCAGTGGTGTGTGAATGTATTGGTTCAATTTTTGCCTGACATTTCCTGCTCAAGGTCAGATGAAACCTGCTAATAGTCTAATTAACTAATTTTTATAATTATATTTTAAAGGAGTGAATGGGTACATAATCTGTATTATTCTGCATAAATCTAAGTAAATTCAAGCAAATCATAAAACAAAATATTTTTACCTGGTCTCCTCATAATGAGGGACAAGGTGGAAAAATAAATCAAGATAAGAATCTGCTCAGCAACTGATTACTCATTATAGACTACACTTCTTTTAGTTAGTGCCATCATGCACAGAGAAACAAGCTTAGCCTAAGCAAAATAAGAAGATAATTAAGATGGACTATGAAAGATTCACATCAACCAAGTCTCAATCCGAAGCTAGATAACCACAAAAAAACAGTAGCGGAACTACAGTCCAAATGACCCTGGTAAAATCCCTCATCAGTGTGCAGTGCCAAAACTGCTATGTTCTGCATTGCAGAAGCTCATATACAAAATTTCTGTTGAATAGAGCCCTGAAGTAAATGTATGAAGTTGTTAATTGGCAACAAAAATATCTGAAGTAAACAATGCATGCTGCGCAGTTACTAAACTCCTTGGGATTGATAGCTTTAATGCATCCATTGACAGCAATGGAAGTAATACCAGGGCTATCTGATTACAGGATGCAAAAGAAATTCATGTTTCTTTTTAAAGGAAAGCTTCAATAGCAAAACAAAAAAAAACAAAGCAGACATTGAAAAAATTGCAAATATGTTAGATGAAAAATGTACAAAAACCTCAACAAGCAACAGAAACATACAAATGATGTCATGAAGACAAAAGAACCCTCAAAAACATCAAAATTCATGTTTTGCTTTAGCCGTTTTCACAATGGTTTACATAATTTAAATTGTAAGCATGTAGATGTAATTAGGAAATTGTTACACGTAGCTAATCAGAAACCATGTTAACAATAAGATGAATCAATTACTTTACAAATATCAAAACCAAAATGTTAAACAAAACAAACATTCTTAATAAACCATATTAATCAAAATTAATGAAAGGTCACATTACAATAAATAATTTGAGATTTAAATTAGGACAAAACAATTTCCAAATATCAAAGATCTATGTAATTTATGAATCTAGTAATGTTGATCACACTACCAAATTTACTCAAGAGTTAAAAGGGGCACTAAGTTTTATATTCAAAATGTACACAACATTAAAATTGATATAGGATGTAGGCATAATTTCCTCTCCAGACTACATATTTAGTCTATACTTTTTAATATCAAAGAGTAAACGATCTTTTGAAATTACTATATATTTTACTTTAAAGTGTGTATGTCACACACACCTCCCACCAGTAATTAGTATGTGATAAGTTATGGCTTGTGCTCTCTCTGCTGTCTGTAGTTGAGAATCAAATATTGCTCCTAGAGCTATGCAAACATGAACCAATGAAGCTGATGCACAATGATAGTATCAAAAGGACCAAAATGAGTCAAAACTGTTATATTTTGCATATTTAAAGAAGTGCCATACCAATTCCAGCAACCCATAAAACACAGGAAACACATGACTAAACAATGGAGAATTAAAACATTCAAAAAGTTTTTAGAATAATTATCTGACAGTGTCCTTTTCAGCGGGCAATTATTTATGGTGCTTGGTGCTTTAGTTGGTATTATAATGCTTTAAGTATATATGGCTGAATACTATTAATTTATGGCACGTTTTGGATTAAGAACGTTTCTTACCTTTAAATGTGACAAACAGTTCTGCAGGAAAATGTGCCAGTTATTTAAAAAAAACTGTTTCTGACTGACACACAACAGGCAGGTGATCAATGGATATAGAGCCTAAAAGGAGGGAAGTAAAGAAGAATTGACCAAATTGCTTGGTGAGAAATACATTTAGGGACAACACAATAATCCCAGTAAAACCTGAGTAAGGCCTTGGGTGGTTAGGAACACTGCCTTCATCCCTTCACAAATTTAATACATTTTGTAAGTACTTGAGCTATGGTGTTTTTCTTGCTGGAGTGCTGTAAGATTCATTAAGGTGTTACGAGTTTTTCAGCAGAATGTATACTGGTCCTTAATACAAAACTATTCTCATTCACAGTCATTTTGGTACAAGATGAATGTTGAAGAAAGAAATAAAACCTAATTAAATAATAAGAATAATGCAACAGTGTTTCTGACATCAGAATAGTAAGACCTGGTCTGCACTAGGAGTTCAGACTGAATTTAGCTGCATAAGATACATTTTCTAAACGATGTGTCCACACTACCAAGCCTGTCTCATCGACCTTCAGGGCTGCTGAAGTCTATCTCGTGTTCCCCTGATTTCATGAGGAGTAAATGCTATTCCCAACCTTGCCTGGTTGAGTTTACAGTAGTGTAGACACAGCATTGGTGAAAGTCGAAGTTCTTGGCTTGTGGGAGGCATCCCACAGTGCTCTGGCCAGACCGTGGACCTCTACTGCTCTCCTAGTGAACAGGAAAAGCCCTAGGAAAGTTTGAATTTCATTTCCTGTGTGGCCAGCATTGCAAGCACACCTGAGCAGCACAAGTAGCCATGACTTCCAACACTTCCATGACTTCCAAGTCTCATGAGCTCCAGTTCCCTGGGGCACAGAAGAGTAACAGTGTGGAGTGTGTGGGATATCTTGGACCTCAATGAGTTATGGGGAGGGGAATCTATTGTCTCCAAGCACCAAACCAGCAGAGAAATGCCTATATCTATGCGAAGATCTCAAAGGCAATGGAGGAGAAAGGGTATTCCAGGGACACCTACCAGTGCACCAGGAGCATAACCCAGAATGCAAAGTGGCATAGGCACTGTGGGAGAGCTACCCGCAGTACATCATTCTCAAAGTTGATGGCAGCCTACCTAATGGGTATGTGTTATTTCAAACTATGCTGAGTTCATCCCAGCTGAAGGGACATAGACTTCCTACTTTGCAAAATCGGGTGGTAAGAAATTGACCATAATAGATTCAACCTCATCTCATAGCGTAGATTCAAACTCATAGAATGGAAGTGGCCTAAATGTTATCTCATCATCAAGTTTGACAATGATATTGTTACAAGCTACAGTGTTTAAATGTCTACAGTTACAGCAGTTCCTTAACTCTTGGAATCCTTTAACAGGATAACAATGGAATCTCTATTGTGCTCACATGTGAATGTGAATGTGAATAAGAGATTATTTTGATGTAATTTTGCACTTACTAGAAATACAAACCACAAACACAAGAATTAGCCTTGTGAGATGCAAAGTGAGACAAATACACTTGCATTATAGATATGGAAATAAAGGGAAGTGGCAAATAATACACTACAAATAGAAAAGTATAATTAAATCTATGCCAGGATGTTTACTTAGGGAAAATATCCATGAACTAAGCTTGGAGAGTACCAGGGAAAGCTGAAATATGTGGGAAGAAGAGTTAACATATATGAGCAGGATAGTTAACAGGCAAGCTGGTTTTCTGCAAAAAAAAACCTTGTCTGCTTCTCCTGCCCTTCAATTAAATCCACACTGAGATTCTGAATGAAAAGAATTTATGCTATCAGAAAAGATATTAGGGAACGACTCCACATCACAAACCACTGAAATAATTACAAACTAAGTTTCAGGAAAGGCTTAGGAATGAAAACAGAGGCAGAATTACTTTTCATTCACAGAGAACAAATCCTGCACAATGAGACAAAGATCAAGAAGAAGCAGTATAAAAAAGCATGAATTTAATCTTTGTTATGCCTTTAGGAGTTATGACTTTATAATAAAAAATTCTCTTAAATTCCTTAGGTACATTTAAAAATCTAAAATATGTGTCAGTAAGTATGTGAAAAACTGAAATATTTCTTAAATACCAGTGAGTGCTTCTTTCTTAAGCTCAATTCAAAGGTAGTCTGGTAGAGCATCTCCACAAAATTTTTCAAACATGGCACATTCACTTCATTTTTAACAGCCTAGTGAAAATAAATACAAATAATTAAGTATAGAGATCTAAGCAGAAAGAAAAGTTAAACTATAGTAAAAGCAGAACTATGCAGGCTTATGAGAATTCAACATGAAGATCATCTTTAAGATTAGTAAAGTTATTCAAGTCTTTCTGTATAAGATGTAATGAGTAGCACATGAAATCAACGTGTCATATAGCAAATATTTAGTAAAGCAATGAAAATGTTGCAACTAACAAAGTTCATAAATATTTGTTCTGAATTTGCATGCTCTAAGTAAAAAGAGTCTAATTTTTAAACACGTTAAAATGGGTGTAAATTATTTTACTAGTAGACAACACAATTCCTGGACAGAAGTTTCTTTTAAAATGTGTGTATTTTTTGTTAAAAGAACTCACTCAACTTCTCACCGTTCCAATTTCCTAAATGCACACTAAATCCGAGAACTGGGACTCAATAAGAATAGGGCTTTTTACTGTGTACCTCATCATAAATGCAGTGTCTTGATTTGGTTTCAAAATTCAGGTGCAAAATGACTAGGGGATTTATTTTGATGCATGACTTTGTGTGTGCATACACTCACAGTAAGGACTTTCCTACTCTGTTCTATAAACTCAGAACAGCTGTCTTCCCATGCACCAACCAACCACCCTCTCCCCAAGAACACATCTCCTAACTTAGGTGTCCACTGCTAATCAACCTATGTGGGCTCACCTTCACACTTCATCCTTTAGTATTTGTGTTGTATTTATCCAATTAATTTTGTAAGCTCTAGAGAGGACCCTGTCTACACTATGTGCTTTGTAAACAAACATGCACATCAAAGGTCTTAAAGAAGTAATCATAATTATATTGATTATGCACAGCTAGACACGTTGAACTTCACATTTGTAGCAACTGCAAGTTCATAATTTCTCCCTAGTCCTACATAAAAGATAACTAATTTTATGAATTACTTATTTTGTTCACAAGGTAGCCATCCAAAAAATAGCAATGCATTTTGCTTAGTGCAATAGTCTGGACGTTTACCCAATAAGAGCAGTCAAACTGTGAAATGCATTTGAAAAGTATTTGAGCCAACAAAATGGCTCTCTTGATATAACTTAAGATATTAGCAAGGTATTAAAGAGGTTCAAAGATGCTTAATTGGCTTTAATTACATTTAAATCTGAGTTAGGATACTGTCTGTGATACAACAAAAGTTGTGCAACAGGAATTGGAATCAGCAGCTCTGTCTTCTCTGAGGCTGTCTACACACTGGCATGATTTTCGGGAAATGCTTAAAACGGAACAGTTTTCCGTTATAAGTATTTCCGGAAAAAGAGCGTCTACATTGGCAGGATGCTTTTCCGGAAAAGCCCTTTTTCTGAAAAGCGCCCGTGGTTACTGACGCTCGAAAGCCCCGATCGCCATTTTCGCGATCGCTTTTTTTTATGGCGGAAAAGACTGCTGGGCTGTCTACACTGGCCCTTTTCGAACAGTTTTCCGGAAAAAGGACTTTTGCCCGAGCGGGAGCAGCATAGTTTTTCCGGAAAAGCAGCTGATTTCTTACAGTAGATCGTCAGTGCTTTTCCGGAAATTCAAGGGGCCAGTGTAGACAGCTCACAGCTTATTCCGGAAAAGCGGCTGCTTTTCCGGAATAAGTGGCCCAGTGTAGACACAGCCTGATTGTATCTAAATGAAGGGTTCCAAGTATACACAGAAGACCTTTTAGTCACTTGATGAAGGGACCTACCATTCTTTGGAAGGGCACATTGCTTAACAGCACTTGCTAATGATACTATCACATAACCATTTTACCAACCTCCACAAAATTTTTAAACTAATTGTATGGAATTTTTTTGATGTTTGTTGAGAATATGAAAGCAGGCCAACATCAGGCACAATTTCCTTTAATCTTTAGGATACCTATCAGGCTTCAGGCGTGGGTATTGCACAACCTTCTTGACTTACAACCTCCTCAAGGAAAGTGAAGCATTATGGACTGCTGTGTTTTCAACATGCTGATGATACTCAGCCCTGTTTCCTATCCTTGAGTGTAGGCAATGCAGTTTTCCTTCGTCATTTTCCGATGGAGAAATGAACTTGGATGAAAGTCGTTTGGCTCAAATTCAAACAGCAAAAGATGCAAATGGTACTTACTGGCAAAAGAAATCATTCTAAGAAAATGGCAGAGGCTGTGACTTCTCCTTCAAATGAACGATTTTGTCCGCCAAACATCACATTTGTTCACAAATTCACAATCTTATTGGACTCACTTAGCCAAAATACTGCATCCTTTTCTTTTGCACAAAAAAATCATTTTTGAGTTCTGCATACATTTGTCGCCTACTGCCTATAATAGGCAGTAATATGCTGCCCTGAGACTATTCTTGAAAGCTGTTCAGAGGCTTCAGTTATTAAAGAACAAGTCAATAAGAGCTTTGTTTGAGTAAAGACTAAATAAGAACTGCAGAATTCAGACTATTTAAAAGAAGTATGAGATAATATGTAAGAAAGTAATGACAGTAGGCCTAAAGGCAAGTAGGAAATCAGATAATAAGCAAGAAGTACTGATATACTTGCTGTCATAGGCTCAACTACTGGTACTAATGGGCAAATGCAATGAGGCAAGAACGTGTCCAACAGCTTGTATGGAGCTGCACAAATTCAATCCAGAGAGGATCTACTGGAGGAATTTCAGGAAGAAAAGCTAATCAAACTCATATAGGAAGAAAATAAAGACTACTTACAGCAGCCACCGGGATGAGAATTTCCACAAACAAACCAGCAAGTGCATGTTTTATATCTTTATCTTTTACCTCCAGGAAGTATTGAGCACATTCCTTTATGATAAAGAGTTAAAAAGACAGCAACAAACAAAGACACACCAAAAAAATAAAAGAAAAGAAAAGAAAAAGAAAAATAATTTAGGTTTTATTTTGTTGTATAAGATCACCACTGGCAGGTATTTAAAATTAATAATTTAAAAAATATAAGTTAGTCTATTCTTCAGTAGCATCTTAAACTCATTCATACCATTGTCAAAGGTAAGGTTTTAAATCCTATTCACCTCTTCCCACAATTTTTTGGAAACTAAGAAAGGAAACAGTTGCAATAGCAGATGTCTTTCTATTATGATTCTTCCCCATAAACAATTATAAGAGGCTAAGGTAAATCTTCCTGTTCTGATTATTTTAAAATATCTGAAAATGTAATTTTATAGAAAATATTTACAGTAACGGTTTGATCGTGCAAGATGATAAGCTCAACAGCCCCAATCCAGCAAAGTACTTAAGCATGTATATAAGTCTTTACAGAATCAGGACCTAAACTGGTAAATGACTGCCAAAAATATATAGCTTAGTTTGAAAAAAGCTCTAAGTAACTGATTAGCATAATGCTTACAATATATATTAAATAAGATGTCTCAAGATAGAGTAAAAATACCAAGTTAATTTTGCATTAGCAGTTTTGTTAGAGGGGAAAAAGTTACTTAACCTTCTTGCAATTGTTGTTCTTTGAAAGGTGTTGCAGATGTGCATTATATTGTAGGTATGTGAACACTTTGTGCAGTGATACTGGAGAATTTTTCCTACTGGTACCCAAAGGAGTAGCCCACCCACCACCAAACTCCTTGTTCTTAGAGTATATAAAGGGCAGAAATGCCTCACCTAACCTCCAGTGCCTTCAATAGTGGAACCCAGGGTATGTCTACACTTGCACCCTAGTTCGAACTAGGGATGCAAATTCAGGCATTCAAAATGGATAATGAAGCAGGGATTTAAATATCCCGTGCTTAGTTGATTCAAACCCCTTGGTTCGAACTAACATTACTCCTCATTTTTTGGTTCAAACTACCGGCTTTGGTTCGAGCTACCGTGTCCCGGCACGCACTTCCTCGTTTGAATCAGCTGTGATTCGAACTAGCGCGCCGGCGAGATCATGCTAATGAAGCGCGGGATATTTAAATCCCCACTTCATTTGCAATTTCGAATGCCTGCATTTGCATCCCTAGTTCGAACTAGGATGCAAGTGTAGACATACCCCCATGGTGTAAACTGATGCATCAGAGAAGGAAGATGGATCATGGAACGGACATATGCCCCACACCCTTCAAACAAACAGAAAGGGTTAGTTAACCTTCTTTTAACTCTTTCTTCAGATGATTACAAATGTCCATTTCACTGTAGATTGACTCCAAGGCCCACCTCCTGAGGTAACAGCTTGGGAATCTCTTCTGAAGAAAGACTTAGGGACTGCCTTGACTACATGTGCATCTTCCCTTTACGTAGGCAGACAGAGTGCAATATATAGCAGAAATATAGAGTAAGAATCACCATGCTGCTCTACAAATGTTAACAGTGGGGACATGCACCAGAAACACAGCTAATGTTGCATGTACTCTGTTAAAGCACACAGTGAGACTCTCAGCAGGCATTACTTTCTTAGCAGTATAAGCCATTGCACTGCAGCTGGTGATCTAGCTGCACTAGAAACTATAAACACTACCATGCCTATGGTTGTGCTATAATCCCCTTATTATCCACATTTATACCTCAGAAACATGTGCCTGATAGGGTTGCCAGATGGTTTCAACAAAAATACCGGACACACTTGACATTACATCACAATCTACATTACATCTTATTTAGAAAATACTGGACATTTATATTTTCTCATTTATATTTTCTCAATTTGTTTCCCAAACAGAAAGCTCAAATACTGGACTGCCTGGTTCAAAACTGGACACCCGGCAACCCTAGTGTCTGAAGGCATGAATACAGGGCAAATGAGCTACCTGAAGGTTGTGGGTAAGTACATGCCTCAGGCTATCATGCAGCCCCAACCCATGCCAGCTTGCAGTGTGGACAGGGGTAAAAGGCATGTACCATGTTTCAAGTCTCAATTGTCCTTTATGTCCCATTACACAATCCCCTGAACCTCTTTCTTCCTGACCTTTATTTAATCGTAGAGATTCCTATCCCCCTATTTTCACTTATAGTAGTGAGCTGCACTATTCACACCAGAACAGCTTTCTGCTTCACAATTTCCATCAATATAGGAGAACCTGGATCCTGCTCTGGAAAGAGGTGGCTGGCCTGCCAACCACATCCAGGTGCTGTCTGGTATGTGGTCGGAATAAACAGTCTCCCACAACTTTTCCTGGAATGGCAGGAACATACACTTACACCACTGAGGCTGGAGCAGGAGGGCATTGAGCTGAGTCAGTCCCAACGCTTGGAGTGCATCAAGCACTGGAGGCTTCTGTACAGGAGAGCAAAAGTCTCCAACAGTGACTCTGAGAGGGCTCATTGTATATGTCCCTTCTATGATGAGTGGGACCAAGTGCTTATCAAGGGCTTCCAGTACACAGCTTAAAGGTGCTCACAATTCCCTCCTCAACCTCACCTCATTTTTCAATGGCATGAGGATGAGGGCCAGGTTAAAAAGGCAGCAGGGAACATGAAAGATACTTGGAAGAGCTGGAGGACAAGATGCATGTATCTGCATCTCTACCTGGAGAAGCCAGTTGAAAAAGCAACCTTTTGACAAACCTGAGGAGGATCACTGAACCATGACAGGAACCAGAATCCAAGGCTGGTAAGTTAAAAGAGAGCACCACGTACCCTGCCAATATCCCCTCTTGTGCTACATTCTGATTTTAAATATAGTCCATCCTCTGCTTCAACCCTTAAAAGACAAGAGTATAAATCAATGATTTTATTGATTTCTGATGAACTACTATAGGTTGCACCTCTGAAAACCAATACTCTCTGGTCTGGCAACATCCATGCTCCAGCCAGATGACAGATGCTCCTGGACCAGAGAGCCCCAGAGCCTAATGGCAGGATGGCCAGCAGCCCGGCCAGGGCCAGGGATAGTGGGGCTGGAGGAACCCCACAGCAGTGCTGGGGCCAGGGACTAGAGAACCCTGGCAGCTTGGAGCCGGGGGCTGTGGAACCCCGGGCGCCCACAGAAGCATGAGGCTGGAAGCGATAGAAGCCCAGGTACCCGCAGCAGCACAGGACCAGCAGCTGTAGAAGGCCGGGTGCCTGTGGCAGCATGGGGTCGGAGATCAGAGAAGCCCGGCTACCTGTGGCAGCCTGCAACAGCACAGAGCCAGAGAAACCCACTAGCCAGAAGCAGTGTGGGGTTGGGGACTGAAGAAGCCTGGCTGCCTGTGGCAGCACAGGGTTGGGGAAATCTGGCTGCACACTACAGTGTGGGCCAGGGCCAGAGAACCATTGTGGTCCAGGGCTGGGGCTGGTGGCAGCAGAGCCCGGGAGAGGGTAAAGGAGACCAAAGGCTCAGGGCCCATGGCAGGGGACACCTCACCTGGTCCAGCAAATTCTGTCCTTCAGGATCAGTCAGATCCCGACCGTGCTGGACCAGAGAGGTCCAACCTGTATTGTACATTTGGCAGAAGTTATAGAGCAGATTATCTATGAATAGTCATTGTATCCATGCCTATGCATTTCTCAGCTAGCACACAGGTAGCGATGATCCCAGGCAGCATGGACCAGAGAAAGGGGGAGGACAGGGACAGGTTTTAAAAGTTGTAGTTAGTTTGTCTTAAGTTACTAACAGCTGTTTTCTGTCCCATGGAAGATTATAGCTTCAGTGCATCTCCCATCCACACAAATCTTACTGTCCCCTTACAAATGGGAGCCATGCAGAACTGTGGGAGATATTGGGGAAGGGCTTGAAGTGGAGATTAGGTCCGGGAAGGGAACACTTTGGTTGATAGAGGAAAAGTTACACACAGCATTGTTGTAGCCATGTCAGTCCCAAGACATTAGGGAGACAAGGTTGATGAGATAATATCTTCTATTAGACTGCTAAAAACAAGATTTGAACATGGATTATTTAGCATATGTAATTAATACACATTTCAAAGTACCATACAGCATGAAGTGGCCTGTTAACACCCCTCCACTTATATGGGGAATCCGCGTCCCTTTGATTCCTTCTCTCTCCTCTCCTCTGTCCTCCACTCCTCTCCCGTGTCTCCTCTGCCTCCTCCTCTGACCCCCACGTGCCCTTATTTACCTCCGACCTAATGCCCCGACCCAATCCCCCAGCCTGCTGCCTGAGGGACCCCGCCCTCTCCCAGCTGGGGAAGCGTCCGGTCACCTAGCAACAGTGCCCTGGCCGGCCCCTCGCACGTCCGCTCCTGCGCCGGCACCTGCCTCACTCTTCCGCCGCCTTGCCTCCTGCTGCAGCTGAGTCACGCTCCTGGAGTCCCACAGCCCCGGCCACGGTGCACGGCTTGCCGGTGGCTGCCTTCTGCCGTCCTGCCGCTCTTCGCGGCCCGGGGGAGAGGGGTCGCAAGTGAAAAATCCAGCTGCGACCTCCCTCCAAGTTGCTCGCGACCCCCAGTTTGAGAAACGCTGCCTTACGCGCAGCACAATAAGCTCAGCAATGGATGAGGCCTCTCCTTAAGAATCTTCTAGGTAAAAAGTCTGCAGCACTGATGCACAAGGCACTCTCACTTCACCCCTACAGTCTAGTGCACATATGCAAGCATTCAAAGACAACGGAACCTTGTTAATAAAGATACATACCATCTAAATCTAGTCTCATAATGATGTCTGCTTTAGTTCAAGATGGTGCACATTTACCTGCATGAACTGAAATGATGCTTCAAAGTCTTCTACAGGATACATTTTTACTCTGAAAAACTTCATCCCCATAATTAAGCTGATGATACTCTGTACTACATGAGGACTCTGTTCCTTCTGTCGCAGTTCCTTTAATTCAGTGACAAACTTCTTCCTAACAGCCTGAAACCTGGATAATTGACATGCATAGCAAACACTGATATTGTTTAGTTTAGTTTATGTTATTTCTATTTAAAACATATTTCAGTAACTTTATCTGACAATTATATAATAGCTATAGTTAAAGAGACAGTTAAGGTGGACACAGATTTTATTTCTCGTATTTGGTGTCTGGATATTATGGTGATTTAGGTATTACAGTTCACATGTAGGCAGAACGATAACAGAGGGACATCAACTTTCCACCTATTCCTTCTATATACCTAAAACATGGTAGCATTCTTTAAAAAAAAATCTTCCTGAAGCATAGTTTTGCTGAACAAATGAGCACTTAGCTTCTTTAAAATTTCAATTATCCTCACATGCCTTTGCAGAAAAATATCTGAGGCATGTCTCTGTAACAGTGTATAGATAGCATTTTTTCCCATTTGAGTTGTATCTACTCTATACTTTGGAGGAGGAAATATAATGAAATTTACAAAAAGCTCGCCCAGAAAGAGAAGATACCTATGCATTTCAATATCTTACAGGCTCCAAATATGGAGCAGTTAGGCAAGCCAGAGAATAAAGCCTGAATACACAAGTATCCCAAATGTACCTATAATACCAGATACATTGGAAGTAGGGTTCCCTATAAGCTGTGCAGCTGCCTAATAAATCCCAGTCAGAGACTTAGGGCTGCTATACAAGGAGCTGCCACAGCACCGGGAGGGGCACGCTCCTCCAGCCCCCGTACAGAGCTGCTGTGGCTGGGGGAAATGCATCTTCACAAAGTTCTCCTCCACCCTCCATACCAGCATGGATCTGCCATAGACAACTCAGCCTCACCAGAGCTGCTGCCGCTGACAGAGGCTCCTCTCACCTGGCCTGGAGCTGCTAAAGTGAGAGAAGACTTGGAGCCCTCTCCCAGGGGAACCTAAACCCAAAATCTCTCACTCGTACCCCCATCC
The DNA here is from genome assembly GCA_019425775.1 of Rafetus swinhoei. Taxonomy (NCBI): domain Eukaryota; kingdom Metazoa; phylum Chordata; order Testudines; family Trionychidae; genus Rafetus; species Rafetus swinhoei. The sequence continues at coordinate 50,045,435 of CM033449.1, forward strand.
TAGATCCTTCACCCACAGCCACAGCCTTCATCTCTGCAGCTCCATGCTTTGCGTCAGCCCTGAGTAACCTCCCACACTCCTCTGTCCCACACCTGCCACAGACTATCCACGTGCAGAATGAATTTTAATATGTACTCCAACAAGGAGGTGATGTTTTGTACATAATCTCCATATTGTTGCACATAAAATTAATTCTGCACATGGACATAAAAAATTAGAGGGAACATGGACTGAAAAGTCTTTTTCTAAAATTAAACTTACTAGAGTTGAATATATTTCTTAAGATTTTATGGAGAGGACATTTAAATGTTAGAAATGCACAATATGCATCTCATGAAGTTACGAGCTGTTAACATTATTGGTTAAATCTTTCTTGCCTGGCACCCTCTGGACCTGACCAGTGCCGAACCAAAGAATTTGCTGAAGCACAAGAGGTCAATATTGTCTACAAGCATTACCAACAGTACCACTGCTTACTGGGCTCCCAGAAGACATCTGGGGTAAATTAGAGCTAAATAACAGCACAGAACACTGACAGCCAGCACTGGTGGCTGTAAACAAACTTTATGGGACCACGGGAAACTTGACCACAGGCACGCTAAGTGGACATCCGGCTAATTAAAATCATGCTGGACCATGGATTTTGCCAGACCAGAGTGTGCTGGACTAGAGAGATTCAATCTGTAGTAACAACTCATTAAAAACTCCCAATTTTCTTCCAACCCTCATTAGACAGACTTGGAATGGTACTCAAGCTAATGAAGAGAGACTAGTAATAAGAGAGCAAAGTTCCATACTGAAGGAAGCACTCTGCAATAGAAAAGTGCATAATTTATGTTTCAAGAAAGGACAGCATTTCTTATTTTGTTAGACTACAGGAATGATATACAAAAATGTGTCTACTATGTCAAATGCTTGATTAGTATCTGATTTGCTTATGTACAACTATGGTAAAGCTTGCTACTATTATTAATAAATGGCCGGTAAGCAGTAATCAGGGAGGAAAGTTTTTTTTTCTCTCCAAAAGGTAAGAGGGAAAAGGAAGAGGTGAAATATCAAGCTTACTTTGATTGAGCAAGAACCCCTATCACTTCCGCATATAAATCTGCAATAATATGCACATTCCCAGTATTGGTTCCTGAATATCTAAGGAGGAAAAAAAAGAAAAGAACAAGGATGTGCTTTAACAAACTATTTCAAAGCATCAACAGGGTGCTCAGCAGTACACAAAACATAAAAGGTTCTTCATGCAATAAGGAATTACCGATATGAACAGAAAGACAATGCAAAAGGGGCATAAAATGCACTGGAAACTCTTTCAGACCCATATTCTGTTTAAAAATAGATAACCTCTGAACTGGTGTAAGTTAATTTTGGTAGGCTTGCTGGGTGCAGTACATTTTAAAGAGAAACTATATACATTACTCTACATGGGAAGGGAATTTATATAACTGACCACTAGCTTTTATTTTTCTTGCCCTTATTGTGCAAATTAAGCTGTATATTTTAAAGACAAACAAGATAAGACTTCTGTTGCACACAGCTGCCTTTGTTAAATAGCCACGCTTTTTAACTTCAAAAATTGATATTAATTATATTTTTTGTGTATTATCCCCAAATCCATTAAATGTGAGGCAATCAAAACAGAAACCCTATCAGTCCAGTCTGAAAACAGCCTGATAATAAAGCATTGGGATTGAAACAAAAAAACATTATGTCGATGAATTAAACTTGACTTACCCTTCCTTGTGTTTAAAGTGCTTAAAAGCCAAATTCAGAACTTCATGTACTAAAGAATCTGGCACTGGATGAACAGGTATCTGAAATACAGGTATCATTTTATTATACAGTATTATACAGGTATCATTCATTTTATTATACAGTATTAGTACATAAAAACCACAGACCTGTGCTCCATAGAAATATTCAGGAATAGATTAGGGAGCAGATCCTGAAATGGCACACTGCCACAAACTCACTGATTTCAGTGGAGATATAACAATTGAAATCAGGCGAGGTTCTTTGTAAGGATATTAAATGTAGATTAATCAACTAATTGAATAGTCGATGCAAATTGCATCGACTATTCAATTAGTCAATAAGGGCACCTCCACCTTTGAAATGTAGCAAGAGCCCTGTTAGCTCTTGCTACATTTCAAAGGCAGAAGCTTCAGGGGAGCATGGGGCCAGCAGGTGACTCAAGCATTCCCCCAATGGCCTTGTGCTCCCTGCTTTTGAAATGTACAAAGGCCCCCCTGGGGCACTTCAAAAGCAAAGCACACATGGGGAGCAGAGGGCTATTGTACATTTCAGAAGCAGGGAGTGTGGGGCCAGCGGGGAACTGCTTGAGCCCCCCGCTCGTCCCCTGCTCCCAGCTGCCACCAGCACCAGGTCCTGCTCCCCCTTGCTGCCTCTCTCTGATGGTGCAGCAAAGTAGGGGAAGTGACTAGTCAAATCGACTAGTCACTTACATCCCTAGTTCTTTGCCTAGATATCAATCTCTGTAACTCTACATCAGTGATATGTGACATTTTCTTAAATAATTTGACTACTAAGTTTAAGCAATCAAACTGGTAATCAACAATTAAGCAATCATATCAGTATGTGCATATCATAATAGCGACGAGTCTTGATTAATGGTTTCATTTCAGACCTAACAGATGTAGTCTGATTATTCCAAATTTAACCTCTAATGTAGGATAAAGAAATCCATGTCAGGGAAAGGAGACGAACCTAACACTGGTCTGCAAATTGAAACAAAGTTTCAGCTGTTTTGATAAAAATTGGTGACTTCACATAATTTTGCTATGCTGATTTAAAAAACGGCATCCATTTTGCTCTATCGCGTAAGGATTTTTGACAAATTAAAAAGATGGACATTTTTCATGCTTTTTATTCCACCTTATGCATTAAAAACTTGGTAAATAGTAAGTTATAGTTCTTTTAGAAAGTCTGTGGTAAGTCCTTGTTTAAAGACTTACCACAAAGTAAGCAAAGTGTGAAATTTAACAACTGAATAATTTTAAATGATTAGATGTGACTGAATCGATGCTTTTTTGACAACTTTTTATGCATTTCACTATCAGTCTCTCTTTTTAGGGAGCAGCAGTAATCAGCCATTATGTTGACATCCCAGCATCCTTGATATCTCTTTTCCATAGTCTTGATATCTCTTTTCCATCGTCTTGATATCCTGATGAAATCTTTCCCCTTGCTCTTCACTGACACTTCCAAGATTTTCAGGAAAATAATCCAGATGGGAGTGCAAAAAAAGAACTTTCAAGCTCAAGTTGCATCCAAGTCTTTCAAATTTGTTTAGCATGTTGCCAACGTTTTTATAATCAGGATCTTTGTTATTCCCTAAGAAGTTTTGTATGACATTTCTGAAGGCCACCCAAGCATCTTTCTCTGTGTCATTCATTGTTTCTTCAAAGTTAGTGTCAAGAATCAGTTTCCTGATCTAAGGACCCACAAAGACACCCTCCTTAACTTTTTGGTTACTCAAAGCTGGGAAGTTGTTGCAAATGTTCTTGTTTAATGCTTTCACAAATTGTTTAATCAAACCTAGCTTGATGTGGAGTGGAAGTAGCAGTACCTTGTTGGGCTCAATCAGTTTTTCATGAATTATATTCTTGGAGCCAGGAGTCAGACTCTCCCTTGGTGTCCACTATTTCCTTACCCAATGAAGATCTCTTGCTCTGCTATCCCATTCGCATAAAAAGCATGGCATTTTTGTGTAACTAGCCTGCTGACCAAGCAGCATACACAGCACCTTCAGAGCGCCACCTACAGTCCATTCATGCTCTGGATAATGCACCTTTTCAAGGAGAAGCTCAAGATTTTCATAGGTTTCTCTTAAGTGGACAGAATGGGCAACAGGCACAGAGGCATACTGATTGCCATTATGAAGTAGAACACCTTTTTAGGCTTGTCTTTGAAGAGTCAATAAACAGTCTCCTGTCACCTGGTTGGTAAGCTGTCCACAAGCTTTCTATTAATCCGGCAATGTTATTGCAGTATACCAACAGACCATCCACAGAAAAATATGGAAGAAACTCTCTTTCGCGCAGTTCCTGTACCAAGCAAAACTTGTCCCAGGGGAAGGCAAATTCTTCGCTTGAAGTCTGCATCCCAAAACCTCAGCAGAATCTTTAGGCAGATCCAGGTCTTTCACCAAGTCATTCAATTCACTTTGGGTGAAAAGTTGTGGCTCATTACTGGCACGTTCTGGTCAATATTCAGTATCGCCTCCAACATTATCAGCATCGGTGTACATTAAATTAAGCTAGATGGCATTCATTTTGACAAATTTAATCAATATGAGGTATTTTTGCATTCAAGTTCTTGAAAATAAGTCGCTGCATATGATGTATAACACATTATAATAGCATTTTTTAAAAAAGAAGACTCCAGTTCTCAGAAAATCTATACGTCATGGGCAAAAATGGATATAATTTTTAAACTCAGCACCCCAAAAATAGTTAAGAACAGTTATTTGTTCTCAAACAATGGAACCCATGCATAAGGGTTATAATTATAATCAGTCTAAAAACTTATCCATCTGATGAAAAGGGAAGAAAAAAAAAAGCAAGAACAGAGAAAAGGAGTTTATGCCCAGTTGTACCATACCAAAGGTGGTGACATAACTGAGTAAAAAAGTGGTTGAACAATGGCCTCAAATGCACAGTCTCCCTTTGCCTACTGTGTATGTGGCTTTTTTAAAAAGTAACTGTCAAAAATGTTTATGATGCTTTCTGAAGACTGAAGTATTTAATAAGTACTGCATATCACTCAGAGTGGCCATGGACACATCAATTCCTTCCTAAGAAAAGGTAGATTTGGCGTAGAGATCAGGAACCAACACATCTAAGCAGGCCAATGTCTCGGTGGTTTTCCTTAATACCACATATCAATTAAAGAGTTTTATGTTTTGTGTTCAGCGGAAGAAAAGAGAGTTACTTGAGATGTGTGTCCCCATAGGTGAGCCACTCTGGGTTCTGGTGCATCCTTGCGCCAGCGACCAGAGATTTTTCCAGGAATGCTCTTCCACGCCTCGAATGCACCTCCTTGTGCCGTTGGTGTCTATTAGATGCATGCGTGGCGCAGCTCCCTCCATTCCTTCTCTACCCTGACTACAGACCTAGAAGAGGCTCCAAAACAGGGGAAGGAGGGAGGGTAGTGGAGCACCCACAGGGACACCCATCTCAAAGAACCCTAGTTACTGCACAGGGTGAGTAACTCTCTTTTCTTTTTCAAAAGATGCCCCCATGGGTGCTCCATTCTGGGTGACTACAAAGCAGCGGTCGTGTCATGAAGGTGGATTTGGAGCCCTGCCAGTTCAATTGATGGTAACACTGCCTGTCCGACTGCCATGGATGGAGTAATGGTGGAGGTGAGAGCATAGTGTTTTGCAAATGTGTGATCGGAAGACCAAGTGGCTGCCTTGCAAATGTCCTCCAGAGGTACGTTCTTGAGGAAAGCTGTTGTGGAAGCAACAGCTCTGGTCGAATGAGTAGTGATGGTATCTGGTGGCTGGTTCTTGTGAATGGTGTAGCAAGTGTGGATGCAAGATAAGATCCATTTGGATATCCTTTCTGAGGAGACAGCTTGACCTCTGGATCATTCTGCGAATGGTAAGAAGCGTCTAGTTGAGTTTTTCCATGGTTTTGTCTGATCCAGGTAAAAAGCAAGTGCTCTTTGAACGTCCAAGATATGTAACGCTGCTTGAGATGGATCTACATGCGGCTTAAAGAAGGATGCAGGTAAGCATATGGGTTCATTAATGTGGAAGGGAGATGGAAACTTTGGTAGGAATTTGGGGTGCGATCAAAGGGTTACCCTGTCTTTGGAAAACATGGCAGGTCTGCCATTAGTGCTGTCAGCTCACCGACTCTCCTGCTGGAGATGATGGCTACTAAAAAGGCTAATTTCATAGAGAGGTGTAGCCAAGAGCAAGTTGCTAGGGGCTCAAAGGGCAGTTTGGTTAAGCTTTTGAGGACATGATTCAGGTCCTAGGTGAGAACTGAAGGCCATTCCGAAGGGAAAGGATTCTGGAGATCTGTAAGGAAGCATTTAGTAAGCGGGTGTGAAAAGAATGAAGTGCCATCATTGGTTCTATGAAAGGCTGCTATTGCTGCTGCATGAACCTTAATTATACTGAAAGAGAGACACGTTTCTTTTAGTTTGAGTAGGCAGGGGCGGCCCATCCATATAGACGAACTAGGCAGTTGCCTAGGGCGCCAAGTTAAATGGGGCACCAAATGGTGGCACAATATCATTGAGGGGTTTGGAGATGGGGGCACCGATTGCATGGTTTGCCCAGGGCGCCAGTTGCTGGCAGCTAGTCTAGGGCCGCCCCTTTGAGTAGGTAGTCTAATATGGTGGAGATGAGCACGGTGTCGGGTGGGGTTGGATGGTTGCATTTGATCCACTCCAAAAACCTCGTCCACTTGTACAGGTATGTTTTTCTCGTGGATTCTCTTCTACTATTAATTAGTATCTGTTTCACTCTTTCCGAACAGGTGTTTTCAGCATTCTGGAGCCATGCAGGAGCCACGCCTGTAGGTGGAGTCTGTAAGGATTGGGATGGAGAACTTTGATTGATGGTGTGTGAGAAAGTTTCATTGCAGGGGAAAGATGTGAGAATCCGCTATTGCTAATCTGTGCAGATAAGGGAACCAAGTTTGCCTCGATCATGCTGGCGAACACAAGTGTGTTCTTGCCTGATTTTCATGATAATTCTGTGCATTGAGGGAATCAGTGGTAACGTGTATAAGAGGGTTGTGTCCCATTTCAGGGAGAAAATGTCTCCTAGGGATCCCTTTACTAGGGCTGCTCTAGAGCAGAATAGATAGCATTTTTGATTGGCTCTGGTTGCAAATAGGTCTATGTCCGACTGTCCCCATTTGAGGAATATTTCCTTGAGGGCTCAAAAGTCTATTTTCCATTTGTGATGATCTGGGAAGATACGGCTGAGGGTGTCTGCCGTCATGTTGAGTAACCCCAGGAGGTAGGTGGCTATGGGGGGATGTGGTGTGTAATGCACCAGTTCCATAGTCTCAGTGCTTCTATAAACAGGAAGTAGATCGGGCCCCACCCTGCTGGTTGATATAGTACATGCATGTGGTATTGTCTGTCAAGACATTGACTATCTTATGAGATATGTACTGTAGGAAATGACGGCATGCATAACAGATTGCCCTGAGTTCTAGTAGGCTGATTTGTAGTGTTTGTTTGCTGAATGACCATTTGTCTTGTACAGTGTGGTGTCCCAAGCGGGCCCCCCCCCCCCCCCCCCATCCCATAAGGGATGCATCTGTAGTGATGGTAACCGTGGGGGCTGTTTTTTTAAAGAATACCCCCTCATAGTATGTTGGTTGGATGCATCCACCAGTCCAGAGAGTTGAGGATGCATGGTGGAATATTGATGGCTGTGAAGAAGGGGATCCCTGGAAGGGATATAGCGAGTAGCTAGCCAGGCCTAGAGGCACCTCATGTGTAGTCTGGCCCATCGCATCACATAGGTGGTTGCAGCCATGTGACCCAGAATTTTGAGGCGTTTGCACACTGTTGTTGTTGGGGTTGCACATGCCATCACTATGAGGTTATGGAGGGCTTTGAATCTGTGCTTGGGTAACATTTGATGCGTGCTCCTATGAATTTCAGAGTCTGAGTGGGTTAGAACATAGATTATTAGTAGTTTATGTGAAAGCTGAGTTTGAGTAGGAGGTTGATGGTTGTGTTAACCAGGGTCAGTGTTTCTTGAAATGATACGCCCTTTATTAGGCAGTGGTCAAAGTATGGAAATATTACCACACTTTGGAGGCGTATGTGCACCGTAACAACTGCCAGAGTCTTGGAGAAAACTCTGGGGGCTGTCAAAAGGCTGAATGGGAGAACTTGATATTGGTAGTGTTGGTCTCCCACCGTAAAGTGTAGGAAAAGTCTGTGAGAGAAACGTTTCATTATGTGGAAGCATGTGCCTTGAATGTTGAGAGCCGAGCGCCAATCTCCCTGATCCAAGGCTAGAATAATTGTTGTTGCTAATTGTTGCTATTGTCACCATCTTGAACCTTCTGTATGTTACGTATCTGTTGAGCCTCCTTAGATCTAAAATGGGTTTCCACCCGCCAGTTTTCTTTTGAGTTAGGAAGTATGTTGAATAAAATTCCCTACCTTGAAAGGCTGTTGGCACTGGCTCTACTGCTCCTATATGTAGAAGGTGTTGGACCTCCAGTTGAAGGAGGATATCATAAGAGGGGTCCCAGAAGAGGGATGAGGTGGGGGGGGAGAAGAGGGGGAAATGAGTAAGGGGAAAAGCGATGAAGAGGATGGAGTAGCCCACTTTGATGAGCTCTAGTACCCATCTGTCTGATGTTATTTGTGCCCATTGCTGTAAAAAGGGCCGTAGACAGTGACTGTACAACTGTAGTTGTCCAGTTGGTGATGTGGCCATAGCAGTGGTGTCTGACTCCTGACCAAATCTTCAAATTTGCAGCTTAGATGATGAAGGCTGGGATGTTGTGGGCTATTGTTGGCACTGAGGTCTGCGCCACTGAGGTCTGGGTTTTTGTCTTAAAATTGTACCAAGGTTGCTGTCTGTACTGTCCCCTAGGATAGGTGTTGTATCTGAACTTCTTATTAGGTGGTGTATACATGCCAAGAGTTCTCAGTGTTATCTGGGAGTCTTTCACAGAGTGTAAGACCTCATCCATTTTGGCAGCAAAAAGGTTAGTTTTATCAAATGGTAGGTCTTCGACTTTGTGCTGTAGCTTCCTGGGAACACCGGATGCCTGGAGCCAAGAAGCCATACGCATGACAATGGCAGTCACAGTGGTGCATACTGCAGAATCGGCTACATCTGTAGTGGATTGTAATGCCGTGCGTGAGAGAGTATGCCCCTCCTGCATAATACTCAGGAGTGTGGGCCTTTTGTGCTTCGGCAGGAACTGGAGGAGTTCTTGAAGTTTGAAGTAGTTCGTATAATCATAGTCGGTGATTATGGCAGTATAGTTAGCCACCCTTAATAGTAAGGTTGCAGATGAGTATCTCTTTCTGCCCATGATGTCAACCTTCTTATGCTCTTTATCTTGGGGAGTAGAGCTCATGTTTCGGCTGTTTGGCCTTGTGTCTGGCTGAGTCAACCACTAGAGAGTTAGGTAGTGGGTGTGAAAAAAGAAAGTCCATGCTGTTAGGTGAGATGAAGTATTTAAAGTCAGCCCTCTTATTGATGCGTGTAATTGATGATGGGGTCTGCCAGATATTTTCGGCAGGGTTCATAATGGCCTCATCCATTGGAAGTACGATCCTTGAAGATGTTGGAGGCTGCAATGTACGCAAAAGTCTATACTATTTTGATTGTACCTCTTGCAGGTCGTGTTCCTTTGCCATATTCTCGCTTGGGTTGCACCAAACAGTGGAGCCTTCTAATAGGAGTACCTCTGTAAGCACTTAGACTTCCTACTCCTTCCCATAGCATTCCTGAATATTCTGATAAGCCTATATAAGAGGATCTGATACCCTCTACTGCCTCAGTTCCTGCTACTGCACTCTAGATACAGTTTGAAGTTTGGGGACTGGAGCATTCTCTGTGTAGGACAGATGTGGGACTTCTTCATATTGGTCAAGAATCCTACTCTCTCGTAGAGAGCATGTTTGTCATAAAAGTCCATAAGAAAGCTCCTCTGGGAACCAATGATCTAGATAAGAGTAAACAAAAATACCTTGTCTACTCAAAGGGGGTGATAGAACAGAAAGGCATTTTGTAAAACTCAAGGGGCAGCACATAGGGCAGAAGGAAGGTCCTTGTACTGGAAGTGCATTAGTACCATAAAAGTAGAAATATTTGTGGTGATTTGCTCTGACAAAATATCTACATAGCAATAAATGACCCATGGCATAGCTGCGGCTGGCCTCAGTCAGATCACTCAAGCTCACAGGGCTCAGGCTCTGAGACTAAAAATCACTGTGTAGACAACTGGTCTTCAGCCCAGGCCCAAATATCTATACCACAATTTATCAGCAGCCCTGGCGTGTGAGCCCCACAACTTTCAGTCAGCTGACCAGGACAGCTATGGGTTTTTTTAATCTTATGTAGACACACAAAGAGATACAGAAATAAGCTACCACAATAACTGATGTAAATGTGTGAATCTGCATTGAAGAAATGTGTTGATTCTATAATTTTGGATCTGTTAGATGAGATTTATAGAGGGATTTATCCTAATGAACACTCTTATTTTCAGTTTCAGATCCCATACTGACAGATCTGGAGCCAGCCAGTCACTCTCCTTATGTCACACCGCTAATAGGTTCCCTTATGTCTTTTGTTGTCTTTCTGTCCATTTCTGTTCACCATCTAATGTCCTTTCTCATCACTCACTTCTTGCCTCAGAGGACAATGCCAAGAGAGTCTCTGGAGCTTTCACTGTTGGCTCACAGTCTGAGAGCAGATTGTCTAGCCATCTTGGAAATCAATACCAAAGCCAAGATAAGACCTTCCAACTTACTACTCTGTAGTAAGCTGAGGGTCGGTAACATGGAGTCAGCAGGCCTGAATAAAGGCTTGTAACATGAGAAGAGCAACAGGCCTGGAATCTAGTGAGCAAGACTTTGGTTCAGTAACACGGAAGCCAAGAAAGAGGCCCTACCAATAATTGTATGATTGTGTAGAAAATGGAAGAACATAGGGAGGCACCAGGATAAGAACAGGCTGTGAGCCAGAAGGGAGTAGCAGAACATCTCAATAACAAACATCTTGGTACCACCCAACTCTCCAAAAACAAATGTACATACTGACCTAGGTTCAGGACCAGGTCGAAGTTGACAGCATGAAGGATAGTAAGTAGACCCCCCCTTCTGCAAGGTGAGGGGTGGTAACTAGGTAACAGAGGGTGGCAACTTGGTATGTCAAAAGTGATGTAATTTCTTTGTACACGTCTATAAAAGTGCACCACAAAGGGAGATCGCCAACCAATCTTGGGGAATGTTTTATGCACTTTAACGTGTGGGTGCATTGCCAAAGACATACAGAATGTGCAGTGGCTTAGCATTGAGACTTTCTGCTAACAACTGTTAATGCATGGCATTTGGAAATAAACCTGTTCATGTGATTTCATCCTTGCCTGATTTGTTGGTTCATGGGGTTCTCAGAGGTCTATTGTGTTTACTCAAGTGCACGGGGTTAACACTTTAGAAAGCGGGAACACACACATGCACACAAGCATGCAGCTGAAAGTTTATCACCACCGACAGAGTAGAGGACCTGTCAGGAACCATTGGGACAACCCCAAAACCCTGACTGACGGCATACTCTTTTTCTTCAAACTAGCTGTATGAGGTGCCATCTTTTTAACTTGTGCTTGAATTCCTTTAGAGTTATCAATTCCAAGCAGCCTTGCTATCAAAGCTTCTTGAAGCAAGAGAGCTTTCTCTCTGTTCAGATGTTCCTTACGTGCTCTCTGAGTGAACATACTGTAGATATACAGCAAGTCAAGTAAGAGTGGGCATTCACTAAAACATGCCAAGTATCTGACATGGGTGTCGAATTCCAGGAAGATTAGCAGACAAGATGCACATCTCTTGAAACTGGATTTCTTTGACTTCGGATCTGCCATTTAGCCAGTAGATAAAACTGAATTTAACTATTTAGCTAAACTAAATATAACAATTGATCTACATAACTAATTATTTTTATTTTAATTATACTAACTATTCTCAAACTAAAAAGCAAGCCGCAATGTCACTAAAGTTTGAGAGAAGAAACCGGATCCAAGAGATCTGGCAACATCTATGTCTGTCTGCTGCTGTGGTTAGAAGGAACAGAGAGGGCAGAGCACCATCCCCTTATTCTCAGAATGTTTGGGAACACTGAGGGAAAGGATAAGATGGACATGCGAGTACTCTAAAGGTGCATCAGCCACCATAATCCATAAGTGGAAATATGTGGAGAACAATCACACCCACAATGTCCATATAGGGGATTTTCAATACAGAACTTTGGTGTGCACTGCTAGTCACTTCCCCTTAGCACAAAATGTGAAGCAGTGTAAGAGATGCCCTTTAAGAGATTTCAACAGAGTAGATGTAAGGAAGCAATGAGGAGACAAGGAGAGTGCAGGGAGGAGAGGCTGAAAGCTTTGAACAACTGAAAAATTACTGAAAAATCACGTGCTCATCCTGTGCTCACATGAATTTTATATAAAAAACCTTGAAGTAGACAAACATGTTAATGTTAACAATTATAAACAAAAGATTAACTGAAAGCATACACCATGTAGGAGTTAAACAGCTTACCTGTTTTAGAACTTCTACTAAAACTAAACAAAAAATGAAATCTACAGCTAAGTCCCTCCTTTCAAGTAGATAGTCTCTCTCACGCTGTTGCTCATCCCTAAAACAAGAAATTAAACAACATTATTTGTAGGCCTGAATTCAAATACATTAAGAGTTACCTATTAGTGGTTGGTTGTTTTAAAGTAAAAATAGCTAGACACGTGCTATATTGTGCATGGTTAGGAAAGAATTTGAGGGTTGTAGGACAGCAGGATTTTTTTTCATATTGTTTCAGGAGGCCAGAGACTCCTGATTTTTTTTCTTACTCTTCCATACCTTGTCCCTTCCCCAGAAGAATGCATCAACACTGATCCTAAATTAGCCTAAGGAATCATTGAGTTACCCAAGACATTACTTCTGTCCAGATTAAGAGCAAAATCCAATAAAATTTAGCCTCTGCTGATCCAGGAAATAAGAAATCAAAATATGAAATATTTTGTTATCCAAAAAGAACTAAAATTTTACAGCAACAAACATTATAAACCAAATGTTGATTAACTGTGGGGGTGGGGGGGGGGAGGGAAACGCAACAGCACTTACCCCTTAGATTTTGTGCTAGATCGAGGTCTGTATTCATAAGATTCATCTTCAGTTCCATTTTGACGCCCGGTACCAGTCAAACAAGGTGCGTAATAAGGAGGGGAGACAGTGCTCTGCTACTGAGCTCATAGAGCTTATCAACTGAAAAGATAAAAATGATACATTGGTTCATGATAAGATTTATAATTTAGTTAATTCAAATCATTCTCTTCTAGATTTATTAATTTTGTCTGAATAGTTCTGTTATGTTAGAGTAATTTTTGTACAAAATCTATGTTTATTCAAGGAAATTTTCATAATCACAACATTCTAAATCAAACAATGAAAAACTGATTATAAAATTAATAATAAATATTGTCAAATTAATCTGAGGTTTTGAAATACTTTATGTGGGCAACCATACTAGAAATTTAGGGATATGACAGGTTAACTGGTTAAACATGGGAGCTGGAGCAGCGGATGAGGCAGTCTAGCCTGACTGGAGCAACAGCCCCTGTCCACAGCAGCCCCTTTGTGCCCCCCGCAGCCTGCCTCCCCTTTAATCAGCTAACCAGTTAAACACTATGTTTAAATGGTTAACCAATTAAATGGGATTTTACATCCCTACTAAAATTAACTACAAAATGAAAGGTATTTTAAAATAATCTACCTAAATGTTGTCATGAAGCAAATTCACATTTAAAGCACACATTATAAATTATGGAAAAGTTATATTCTTCCCAATGAGTTTATATATGCACTTTTCTTCAGAAGTTTTATGAGGCTTTGTTAAGGTTTTTCAGGGTAGGAGTTTGTGGCTGCAGATGAAATGGCTACTGGAACACTGCTTGATGAGCCATAATCAGATGAATCAGTTCCAAGCAGACTAAGATCAGAGGCCTGGCACAGTGATCTTTCAATCAGGAACACTTATACCCCGGTTGCAGTGTCCTTCCTTTGACTTCCTGCTGTGTAGACAGTGCCAAAAGCCAAATTAAGCTATTTCAACTTTAGCTATTCAATTGACATAGCTGAAGTTGCATATCTTAATTCAACTTTTGCCCTGCAGTGTAGATGTGCCCTAAGGGTGCATGAGCCATCCCATGGGGTACTACTGACCACAATTCTTTAGTTCCAGTGAAAGAGACATTCACTTACCATCAGTGGAATATACATGTATACATGCATTTAAAGAAGAAAGACATTTTCTACTGGCATTCTTTTTATCTTGTCCTTTCTGATCATTGGCCAAGACCAGTGATTGGAAACTTTTATTTTAATTTTTTTTCTACTGGTCTAAAATATTATTAGTCCTGATAAGTAGAAAGATACTGGATCTTAAAATCAAGTCAGTGTGTTACCATCTTGTTATTTTATCCCAGTACTTCAATTCTAATGTGATTAAAACAATCAATATCCTATTAATTACTAGAGCTTAACTACTTATAACAACTGAAACCTGAAATTCAAAACCATTGTTTTCATATTACAATAAGGCACAGATTTCTAGTTTAAATAGTTTTGAAGCCATGGTGAATAAGAACATAAGGACAGCCATACTGGGTCAGACCAAAGGTCCATCTAGCCCAGTATCCTGTCTTCCAACAGTGGCCAATGCTAGGTGCCCCAGAGGGAGTGAACAGAACAGGTAATCACCAAGTGATCTCTCTACTGTCATCCATTTCCAGTGCCTGACAAACAGAGTTTAGGGACACCATTCCCACCCATTCTGGCTAATAAGTATTGATGGACCTACCCTCCATGAATTTATCTAGTTCTTTTTTGAAGCCTGTCAAAGTCCTGAAGGAGTTCCACAGTTTGACTGTACGCTGCATGAAGAAAAACTTTCTTTTAAACCTGCTACCTATTAATTTCATTTGGTGACCCGTAGTTTTTACGTTATGGGAGCAAGTAACTTTTCTCTATTCATTGTCTACATATCTGTCGTGATTTTATTGACTAGGGTTGTAATAGTACAGTCGATTAACTGATAAGCAAAAGCTTATTGGTTAATGCTATAGATTACACACATTCCCTCCCTCCCCCCGCCAGTACATTTTTAAGGCTCAGTCCTGGCTTGCACCGAGTGCGGGACCTCCGCCCCCCCCCCCCATCACCTTATTGGATTTTAAGGTGAGCAGATAGATCACTGTTGCACCCATGGGTGGTGTTTGCCACAAATTCTGTACTAAGTGGGCCATGTGAGGAGTCAAATGAAAGCTTATGCTCTACTGATTCTATGTATGCTACTCATGTACTTGTGTGATTTTTGTATGTGAAGTTATGAATATGGGCCCTGTTCTTGTACTGTAAATGTTCTCTGTCTGGGAGGGGAGCAATGGGCCTGGACTGCCTATTGTGAGGAAAGATTGTTCAGTGAATAGATATGTTAATTAGCACTGCTTCATGGACAATGGCTCTCAGAGTGGCCAATACACATCTGAGGAATGCACCTGGAAGCCTACAGACTAGCCAGTGCCTCATGGCTGCTGGCATGTGAAACACAGATCGGTCACTTGATCATGTGACCAGCTCCAGCTTGGGAGACACCAGGAATATAAAAGTGCCACGAGGGTGTCTCCATCTTCTCTTCAATCGTGCTCCTGCTTCCAGATGCGGCCTTGCTAGGGACAGAGAGCCGGGAAGGATTGCTGACCCATCCTAATATAGGATGTACACCACAGACTTTTAAGCTAGCAGTTTTTAACATCTCTTCTAAGAACCTGCATCAAGAACTTGGTAATTGATGTATGTAATGTATTCTCTTTAATCTTGCTCTCAACCTTTTCTTTCTTTTATTAATAAGATTTTAGATTCTAAAGGATTGGCTCAGCGTGCTCTTGCGGGTAAGATCTAAAGTGTAAATTGACTGGGGACTGCGGCTGGTTCTTTGGGACTGGGAGAATCTGTTCGTAGTTAGTGAGATCGGGTTTTATAACCTCTCACATGTGTGTAAGGCCTGGGGCTGATTGTGGCACAGGGAGAGCTGCGGTGTCTGAGGGGTTTTGCTCATGAGGCTTCCTGCTGGCCAGATTGGCAGCCGAAGCGCTTTGTGTGACTGGTTTGTGGCCTATTTGGGAAAGGTCTCCAGTCGAGGGCTGAAAATAGCCCTGGTTTTGAGCAATTCACCCTGAGCTAACATCCTCAGCAGTGCCCAGCCTGTCACACCTCCCCTCCTCCCCCCCACTGCCCCTGCATTTGAAATGTATTAGGAGCAAGGCAAGCAGGCAGCCAAACTCAGTTCCAGCTGATGCTGGGTTTGGGAGCTCAGACCTCCCCTCCCCCCCGGAAAGGGGCTGCTGCTACTCCGCGTTGTTGCCTCTGTATCAGAGGCAACAGCCTGGGGCAACAGGCAGCTGGTCCACAAAGGGAGTTGGCTTTTAAATTGGCTCCCCTCACAGACCAGCTCCAACCTGGCACCCCACCCTGCTGCCTCTGATACTGAGGCAGCAGCATAGAGTGGCAGGGGGCTATAAAATAGTCGACTAACTGATAAGAATTCATGAGTTTAATCGATTATTCAATTAACCAATATTTAACATCCCTATTATTCTCCCCCTTCCCCCCTTAATCTCCTCTTTTCTAAGCTGAAAAGTCTCAGTCTTTTTAATCTGTTTTCATATGGCACCTGTTCCAAACTCCTAATCATTTTTGTTGTCCTTTTCCAATACCAATATATAGGGCTCGCTGAACCGCGGCGAGCCCTGCTTGCCAGCCGCGCTGTCCAGCGATCTCTTGCATGCAGATCGTTCTCTTATCATGAATCACCCGAACCCGGCTCTTCCGGGTTACAATCTACTCGCCACGGGCGAGTAGATTGTATAATTTGTCGAGCCCTGCCAATATATATCTTTTTGAGATGAGGCAACCAAATCTATATGCAGCATTCATGATGTGGGCATAGCATGAATTTATATAGAGGTAATAAGATATTCTCTGTCTTATTCTCTATCCTTTTGTAAACGATTCCTAACATTCTATTTGCTTTTTTGACTGCCACTGCACATTGAGTGGATGTTTTCAGAGAACTATCCACAATGCCTCCAAGAGCTCTCTCTTGAATCGTTATAGCTATATTAGTCCCCATGATTTTGTATGTATAGCTGGGATTATTTTTTCCAATGTGCATTACTTTGCATTTATCAACATTAAAATTAATTTGCCATTTTGTTGCCCAATCACTTAGTTTGGTGAGATCCTTTTGAAGCTCTCCACAGTCTTCTTTGGTCTTAACTATCTTGAACAGTTTAGTATCATCTGCAAATTTTGCCACCTCACCATTTACCCCTTTATCTAGATTATTTATAAATAAGTTGATAACAAGACAAAGAGGTTCATCTGCAAATTTTGCCACCTCACCATTTACCCCTTTATCTAGATTATTTATAAATAAGTTGAATAGCATTTGTCCCTGGACAGACCTTTGGGAGATACCACTAGTAACCCCTCTCCCATTTGAAAACTGACCATTTATGCCTACCCTTTGTTTCTTGTCTTTTAACCAGTTATCAATCTATGAAAGGACCTTTCCTCTTATCCCATGACAACTTACTTTACTTAAGAGCCTTTGGTAAGGGATCTTGTCAAAGACTTTCTGGAAATCTATATACAATATATCCACTGGATCCCCCTTGTCCACATGCTTGTTGACCCCTTCAAGGAACTGTAGCAAATTAGTAAAGGCATAATTTCCTTTTACAGAAACCATGTTGACTTTCCCCCAACAAATTACGTTCATCTATGTGTCTGGCAATTCTACTCTTAACTAGAGCGTCAACTAATTTTCCTTGTAATTGCCAGGATCACCCCGAGAGCCCTTTTTAAATACAGGCATCACATTAGCTATCTTCCAATCATTAGGTGTAGAAGCGGATTTAAAGGATCGGTTACAAACCACAGTTAATAGTTCTGCAATTTCACACTTGAGTTCTTCCAGAACTCTTGGGTGAACACCATCTGGCCCTGGTGACTTGTTACTGTTAAGTTTATCAATTTGTTCCAAAACCTCCTCTAATGACACCACAACATGGGACAATTCCTCAGATATGTCACCTAAAAAGAATGACTCAGGTTTGGGATTCTCCCTAACATCCTCAGCCATGAAGAAGACCAAAGCAAAGAATTCATTTAGTTTCTCTGCAATGACCTTATCATCTTTGACTGCTCCTTTGGCATCTCGATTGTCCAGTGGCCCCACTTGTTGTTTAGTAGGCTTCCCACTTCTCAAGTACTTACATAGTAAATAGTAAAAACATTTTGCTATTTCTTTGAGTTTTTAGCTAGCTGTTCTTCGAACTCCTTTTTGGCTTTCCTTATTATATTTTTATATTTAAATCCTAGTGAGGAAAATAAAAAGGAGCATAAACTTTGTCAAATTAACTTCCACGTTATCATCGCTGACTGCTTCTTTTACTTGGTTGTCAAGCCACAGTAGCACTTTTTTGGTTCTCTTACTGTGTTTTTTAATTTGAGGTATACATTTAAGGTGGGCCTCTATTATGGTGTTTTTGAAAAGTCTCCATGCTGCTTGCAGGGATTTTACCTTTGGCATTTTACCTTTTAATTTCTGTTTAACCTCCTCATTTTTGTGTAGTCTCCCTTTCTGAAATTAAATGCCACAGTGTTGGGCTGCTGAGGTGTTTTTCCCACCACGGGGATGTTAAATATTATTATGTTATGGTCACTATTTCCAATAGGTCCAGTTATATTTACCTCTTGGATGAAATCCTGTGCTCCATTTAGGACCAAATCAAAAATTACCTCTCTTCTTGTGGGTTCCAGAACCAGCTGCTCCAAGAAGCAGTCATTTGAAGTGTCAAGAAACTTTATCTCTGCAACCCATCCTGAGGGGATGTGTACTAGAGATGTTAGATATAGTGCAACTGAATAGTAGTGCAACTGCATGAAAACTGATACCGAAGCAGTAAGGGGGAGTGGGACGAATGCGTCCTAGATGACAGGATTAACTTATAAACCTAGGCTTATCAGTTAATTGTGTAGTCATCTACAAGATGACATCCCTAACATGTATCCATTCATTATGAGGATAGTTGAAATCCCCCACTATTATTGAGGGTTGTTGTTTTTTTTAAATTTTTATACCCTCTCTAATCTCCCTTAGCATTTCACAGTCACTATCCTGGTCAGGTGGTGGTGGATAATATATTCTTACTGCTATTTTCTTCTTCTTAGAACACGTAATTACTATCCATAGAGATTCTATGGAATAGTTCGGTTCATTTAACATTTTTGCTTCATTTGATTCTATATTTTCTTTCATGTATAATGCCACTCCCCCACCAGCACAACCTGCTTTATCCTTCTGATATATTTTGTACCCTGGTATGACTGTGTCCAATTGATTGCCTTTATTTCACCAAGTTTCGGCAATGACTATTATATCAATAGCCTCCTTAAATACGAGGCAATCTAGTTCACCCATCTTATTATTTAGACTCCTAGCGTTTGGGTATTAGCACTTTAAACAATTTTCACTATTTAGCTACCTACCATTTCCTGAGGTGTCTGAATGGCACTCTTTTTCATATGAATGTTTCTCATTCGATATTACCCATATTTTATCATCCCCCTGAGGCCTAGCTAACAATTGACAAAACATAGCTAACATAACATAGCTAAGCTGTGAGCAAGAGGCAGGCCCTTGTTCACAGAATTTCACAAGAGCAGGGCTAAGAGTGCAAAACGCTAATTGGTGCTAGGTACCGACTGCAGAACAATAATTGGTATTGGTCATAAGTGGAAAGCACATGGTACCACTAGCTGATTAAAAAAGACCTTTGTACTCACTCCTCACAGATACAGACCCAGGTTCAGGAAAGGGTCTAAAATGATAGCATGATGGATAGAGATAATCTAATCAAACCATGAGGTACAGGGTGATGGGTGGTATGTAAGTAGCATCAGAGGGTGGTAACCTGATGTCAGAGAGTGGCAACCTGATATGTCAGCAATGATGTGAGATTTGTTTGTACCTGTATATAAAATGGTGTCTTGGGAGGACAGTCTTTAGATGACCTAGGGGGCAGTGGAAATTTCCCACTGATTGAGTCAATCCATTGTTACAGGGTACATGAGCTTAATGGTTCAGTAGAGTCTACTGACAACTATTACTGTACTTCACTTAACAATAAACCTGGCCAGGCACCTTCAATCCTTATCTAGTTTGTGGCCTTTGGGGGCTCTCTTGGCGTCTGCTATGGAGACTAAGTGCACAAGTTGACACAGCACACATCACTGAGCACACACGCAAGCAGCCTTCTGGTTATCATCTTCAGCGGAGCCAGAGACCCATGAGGACGCCTCAGCAGTAAATCCTGTCTACCTCCTAAATAACTGCAGCTGGAGCATATAAAGTCTACTAGTCTAGGCCCTCCCAAGGCTCTGCTGTGTGAAGGAAATGTGGGGAGTGTCTTTCATCAGAGAGGATTTTTTTTGTTTTGGTTTTTCATTTTGGGCTTTGTTTCACGCCCCCCCCCCCCCCTTCTCACTTGTGAGCAGCCCCTGACTGATTTTTCTGTGGGTCAGCAGCCCCCAAAAAGGTTCCTGACCCCTGACGTATATGGTTGTAGAATGCAGAGAAGTCTGTGTTGTTTCTCCTGCACCTCCTGGAGATCTCTCTCCTGTGCATTGGCTATCTGTTTGAATAACTCCTGGAACTACTTTAGGTCATCTGTAAGGATTGGAGTTATGGGGATGATTGCTTCATCCAAGGATGAAGATGAATTTTGAGGAGATCTGTCACCCTCTTCAGACATGGGCTCCTTCTCTTCTGACTGTGGTTGTTCTGGGGAGTTGGGCACCATGTCACAAGTCTGGTATGGAAAGACTTGGTAGCTCTTTTTGTAGGAGTTGAGGGTGCAGTGTGGTGACTTTTGTAAGCCCACCATGCATCCCACAGATGCTATTGACCTGGATATGGGGGCAGTGGATATGGCCAGTGGTGTCCACACCATCAAGGGGAGAGAGGCACATAGGTGGAACTGATTCAGCGCAACTCCCAGGGAGAGTTTTTGGGTCTTTGTGTCGATGAGGAGTACTGGGACGAGAATCTACTCTGGTCCTGTATCTGCCTCACTAACTGATATTGACAGAGCTCGAGATCCAGGAGAAGAGACTGAATGTACTGATGATGTTGGTGAATGGGTTTGTTCAGTCGGTGCTGGGATGGGCCTCAATGCACTTTTGTGTGGTGCTGTTCTAATAGGTGCTGCTGATGGTGCAGTCAGTGCTGGTGGCAGTGTTGGAGTCAGTGCCAACGGTGTCAGCATGTTGGCATGGAGAGGCTTCAGCACAGTCTTCGGTGCCAGTGTCAATGCGGTCTTTGGTGCGCTGTCAGGCAACGGTGCTGTTGTGGTGATGATGCTGGTGCCAAGCACTTGTGCCTCAGTTCAGTATGCATGTGTTTATGTGATGCGCTATCTTTTGCTGGCACAGTGCTGGGCGTATTGGCGGTGCTAGCTCTAGAGGAGCTCATTGCTGGAGGCTGAATCTGGCCAGGGATGTCCTGGCCTTTGCCTTCACCCTGTCTGAAGATGAGGAGGGATGTTTCTTCTCTGAAGCTGAAGTTTTTTCCCTCTTTTGGGTCTTCACTGAAGAGGGAGAGTCCTCTCAGGTTGGCTGAAGAGGAGGGTCATCAGCCAGTTTGCTCGATCACATCTTGTCCACACGGTAAGATTGGAATAGTATGGACACTTCTGGGAGAGATGGCCTTCTTACAGACATTTCATACAGGAGGAGTGACTGTCAGAGGCAGGCATGGTGTCTCTGCAAGAGTCACACCTTTTAAATCCTGGGGAACCAAGCATAATGAACTGGGAAAAACAGCGGAAACAAATTTTTTTATTATTTTTTGCAGAAAAAACAGGGGAGAAGGGTTCAAAAACTTGGAAAAAGCTGAAAACTGAAGAGCTTTTTGAACTGTTTTATCATTTTAGGCCAAAGGAGGACGAAAGTAGAAAAGAAATCGAGGTGCCACGTATGCAATGAACAGACACTAATGGTGCAAGGGGACACTACAACACATGTGCAGCATGGCAGGGTACTGCTAGAAAAGCTCTCTGATTGCAAGCACGAGGATGCACCAGCACCTAAAACAAAGTACCCACAGGGCAGCACTCGAAGAAGTAGTAACTGTTGTACAACTACATTCATTGCTGTTTGGAAGAGATAAGCACCACATAAAAGCTACTAAAGTAAATTTTACAGTACCAAACACATGGCCAATATGTATAAATATCACTGTCTACACAACTGGGTCGTTTCAATGAAAATGGCTAAACAAACAATTAGCCACAAAAGTTACTTAGTCATGTCAGTGCTCTTTCCCAATCTATCCATCTCTCCCATATCTGAATATACCTCTTGCTTCTCCTGAGGGAAGAGAAAATGTTGTTTTAAAAAAAGTATTATCAACCTTAGCTACTCTGGTTATTTAAGGGTTGATGTTTCCATATAAGATGGTTTATATACTGTCCTAAAACTACAGAAGACCCACAAAGACATAGGCAGCATATATAGGCCTGTGGCTCCTGTGCTCCACCAATAGTCAGGAACACAGGCCCAGCTCCACCAATTTTGGGCTTACATTTCCAGAGCCATCCTGTCCCTAGGACTGACTAGGACAACTGCCACCCTAGGCCCCGCACTTTGGGGTGCTCTTCATTTCAGGGGGACATGGGGGGTCAGCAATGACACACCTGGCCCCAGCCCATTCTGCCCTACCAGCTCCAACTTTCACTCAGATGAGAGGGTGGAATCCTGAAGGGAGGCGAGATGAGGGCTTGGGGATAGGAGTGGAATGGGGGCAAAAAGGGGACTGAGCATGGGAAGAGGAAGGCTATGGTGGGGGCAAGAAGATGAGGGATGAGGTGGAGCAGAGCCAGGTTTGCTTGCTGCTGCCAGCACCAGTGCCCCCTGCTAAACCTTCCAAGACACCCTGAACACCACATTTTCCTGACGTGCAGGGCCCAGGGTGATTGCCCTGGTCCTTCCAATGGACAGGATAGCTCTGTTTGGGCCCACTCTGGGCACTCAAGATCCAAGATACAAATACCAGAGTTATGGACTGAGCAGTCAACTGGTGAAACTGAAAGTAACCAGTCAAGCAGCAGCAGAGGCACAGGAGCTGACTCTGAGCGCTCTGAGGAAAAACTGATGGGTGCTGGGCACCCACTGGCAGCCTCTTTATTAGTTTCCTTGTACCCTCTACTGCCTCCCATCCACTTCCCACATGCCACAATCAGCTATTTCATGGTATTCAGAAGACTCTGGGGAGAAGGGAGAGCAGTGAGGATGTGACATGCTTGGGGGAGGGGGCGGAGCGAGGGACAGAAAAAGGTGGGGGCAAGAGTGGGACCTTGGGGAAGGGGTAGAGTGGGAGCAGGGCTTGAGGCAGAGCCATGGATGTGCAGGTGGATTAGCCCATGATGGTGTGGCATATGTGGTTAGGTCCTATGATAGTGTCACTTGTATAGATATGTAGAAAGAATTGGAAGCAGGGTCTGTTGCAGGGATAGGTTCCTGGGTATGTATTTCTGTGGTGTGATGTGTTGCTGGTGGTATTTGCTTCAGATTGGGGGGCTGTCTGTAAGCGAGGACTGGCCTGTTTCCCAAGGTCTCAGAGAGAGGGATCATTTTCCAGGACTGATTGTAGATTGTCAATGATGTGCTGGAGGGCTTTTAGCTGGGGGCTGCAGAGGATAACCAGGGGTGTTCTGTTATTTACCTTCTTACACCTACCCTCAAGCAGGTGACTTCTAGGTACTTATCTGGCTCTGACAATTTATTTCCTCAATTCCCCAGGTGGGTATTTAATTTTTAAAGAATGCTCCATAAAGATCCTGTACATTTTTGTCTCTGAGGGATTGCAGCACATACGGTTGTATCTTAAGGCTTGCAATGGATCATGTCATGTGTCCTGGATTGAAGTTAGAGGCAGGTAGGTAATAATAGCCATCAATAGGTTTCCAGTATAGGGTGGTCTTTATGTGACATACACTAATAAATCTGTTAGTCTCTAAGGTGCCACAAGATGCCTCATTGTTTTTGCAGATACAGACTAACACAGCTACCCCTCTGAGGCTTTGCATCTTAAAAATAGGCACATCTGAGCTGTCTGTCCCCAACTGTCCACCCTTTACTTTGGGGCAGCCACTTACAGCAAGACTCTAGAGCTGCCAGCCTCAGACAGTGGAAACTAGCTAGCAGAGCAGCACTAAGTTCTGCTGCAAACTCACTGCACAGCTGAGTATGGAGCTCAGCTACTGCTGAAGCCTGGCCTGACATGTGAATGCTGGATCTGGAGTCTGAACTGTATTTTGTTCAGAGTTATGGACAACTTCCATTCCCAAGGTGTCCATAATTCTGAGGGTATACCAACAAAGCAATACTGAAAAAGTTTTAATCTGACAAAACACCTGTTAATATGAAAGAACATTATTATATGCAGTAATACATGTATAGACAAATACAGGCCCTGTAGTTTTGGGGCTAGAGCAATTTAGATGTGGCTCAGCTCTTTGATATTATCTTTGTTCACACGGGTTGCACTTCCAAAAGCTGGGACTCTGGTGCATCACCATCCATGGTACAGCGGGATGAGAGATGTTCCTGGACCAGAGAGCCCTGGGCTGCGAGCCTAGATGCTAGAGGACTGGAAGCCATTGGGCCCGGGGCAGCAGCAGCTGGGGCTGGAAACAGGGTCAGAGCCATCTGGTAGCCTAGCTAGAGTCGTCCAGCAGCAGCAGGGCTGGGGCCAGGGCCACAGCTGTCTGACCACAGTGGGGCTGGTCCAGAGAGCGAGCCATCTGGTGGCAGTAGGACTGTGGCTAAAGCCATCCAACAGCAGTGGGGCCAGGGTTAGGGCCAGAGCTGTCCAGTGGCAGCAGGGCCAGGGCTAGGATCAGAGTTGTCTGGAGGCAACAGGGCCGAGGCTAGGGCTGGAGCCATCCAGTTGCCCAGCCGGGGCCAAGGTCAGGGTTGGAGCTGT
The DNA here is from genome assembly GCA_019425775.1 of Rafetus swinhoei. Taxonomy (NCBI): domain Eukaryota; kingdom Metazoa; phylum Chordata; order Testudines; family Trionychidae; genus Rafetus; species Rafetus swinhoei. Next base: position 50,070,294 of record CM033449.1, read on the forward strand.
CCAGCGGCAGTGGGGCTGAGGCCGGAACTGTCCAGCAGTAGGGCCAGGCCTGGAGCCATCCAGCAGCCCAGCCAGGCCTGCAGTAGGGGAGCTGGCAGGGGCCAAAGCACAGCTGGTATGGGGCCAGTGGCAGGGGACCTCTCCTGCTCTGACAAGTTCCGTCGTCCAGACTGGTCAGGTCCTGAGGGTCCCAGACCATGGATGTCCAACCTGTACTACAGAATTAACTACAAGTCAACCAAATTGCAGTCTTATTGTGCTATGCACTGTACACACCCACAGAGAGAGAGTTACTGCTCGAAAGAACTTATAGTTAAAGACAAGAGATAGACAAAGGGAGGGAAAGCAAACAGAGGCATAGAGAGCCCAAGTGCCTTGGTAAAAGGTTACATATCAGGAAAGTGGCAGAGCTGGGAACATAATCCAGGTCTCCTTCCTTCAAACTCAGTGTCCTGTCCACTAGGCAATATTACTGAACACCTTTTTCCAACAACTTTTAACAAAAGAACATGAAATATTTGTATTTAATATTTTGCATATTTTAATATTTCTCATCTCAGCTGTATGCCCCCATCTTTCTAAGGCTAAATTTTCTGAATTGTATTATTTTTTGTGCAAAACTATGATGTAACTTTTTAAATGTCTTTTCTAAAACACCCAATATAAATTGTTTCCCCTCAACATAACATTATATCAGTTTAAATGTAAATATGCTTTTGTAGAAAGCAAATATATCCTTTTCCAGGTCTCTACATCAAATGCTGCAAATGAGATACATTGCCCTGACTTAAATTAGCCTCATTAACAATGGTCCTACAGTTCACAGGTGACTTCTTTTGCTCTTATATATACCCCAGATTCAGTAATTTCCACTCCAGCTCATCTGATGAAGTGGGATTTACCCATGAAATCTTATGACCTAATAAATCTGTTAGTGTCTGAGGTGCTGCAGGACTCCTCAATATACTTTTTCTGGTTAATCATGTTCTTAAAAATATATTAAAATATTTATTGCAAGGAGATCCCATTTTCAAGCTAGAAAGTTATTTTTTTCTATTCTTGTTTGCTTGTTTATTTTATAAGAAGATAGTTCTATAACTTTTAGAATAATCCCAGCTCTCTCACAAAGCAGGGGTTTTATATTTATTCTTGATTGCATATTTTGTTATTCTCATTGCTGTGGGATAGGGATTTCCTTTCTCTATCTCGTTTTCATAGGACAGAAAAAATATTAATTTCATACAAAATTATCAAGCGGTTTGGTAAGATTGTGCATTATACCAATAATTATAGAGGAAACTGGTCTGACTTTAGGACTAAATCAGGCTCATGGTGAAGGCAGTTGCCGTGAGTGGTCGCGATTAAGCAAACCGCCCCCTTCCCTTGGGTTCGCTAAGACTGTGCAGAACTCTGGTCTGCCCCCTTGGTTACCTGGGAAGTCGTCAATAAATTTAGACCAAGTACCAATTTGTGTTTTAATCAATGAACATAACTTTATTGATATTGCCACTTAATGAATAACAAAGTCAAAAGATAACAGCTAAGAATTAAAAGAAAATGAATAAAAAAGAAAAATTCAAAAAGCAAATTGTTTCTGCTAGCTTGATTACAAGGATACTTAGTGACATCAGCTAACTTATCTAGTTTTTTAATTTCTTCTAGATTAATTTTTAAAAGAACTGCAACTATGAGGATCCTTGATCTTATAGCTTATCGAGATTATTTTGTTTTTCTTGATTTTTTAGAATCTTTTTGTTAGGTTTTTTGACTCTTTTTGTTAGATTTTTCAGAGTCTTTTGTTAAGCTTTTTGACTCACCCGATCAGGTGTAGCAGCATCTCTCTACTGGCCAGGTAGAGGACGACGAATGCTGTTACGATGCCTGCCTCGGTATGGACCTCCTGTCTCTTGTCGTCAGAGAGCAGCACGTGAGTTCAGTTTCCAGAATGAGTTGTAGATGATGAGGTACCCGCAGTCGTTACTGCAGAGTATTTATGGCCTGATCTCTCATTGTCTATTCAGTTCTGTGGTTAATTTGAGATGCAAAATTTTTTTTCTCTTAAGGGCTAGCGAATTAGCTGAGGATCTTGTACGTAGATGCAAAGAATATTTTTTTTTACTTACACCAGATTTGGTGTGTTACTCAAGAGCTAGCGAATGAGATGAAGCTCTTGTAATTAGATGCAAGGAATTTTTTTCTCTTACACCAAACTTGGTGTGTTCTTGAAGAGCTAGAGACTCAGATGAGGATTTTTACTCTTACAAATTTTACTGCTTATCCTAAATTATCATGTTTCCTAACACATTTCCTAATACACTCCTTCTTAACAGCAAAAAGACAATTCATGTAGTCTGTGGTTAGGCTACTTCCTCTTAAACATAGCTGTCTGTGCTTTTGCTATAGAATTAATTTTAAAGAGCTGCTAAGCATACATGACAGCAGTAAGCACAGTGAGATTATAAGAGTACTTACAGCAGCACTTCTCAAATGCGGTCACCATGGCCACATGCACCCACTAGGGGTTTTTCTGCTGCCACCTGGAAGGTGATTGGGAGAGAAGGGGTGGCATAGCAGTGGCCCCTCTCCCTCCCTGTTGCTCCTGGATGCAATCCCTTGGTGTTGGTTGCTGTGGCCACCTGTAAGGGGTGGACCCTGTTTCCCTCAGGAGACATCTGTAGCACAACGCTAGAGAAGAAGGCAGCCAGTGAAGCTGCAGGCTTTCAGACTCCAGCCTTTTCCTACCTCTGTAATTCTATCACCCGACCCCCACTGCCTCCCCTGGCTTTCGATTCGTCCCTGATCCTTGTGCTGCCTTTCCACCTACTGAGGCTGAAAAGTGTGCTTTGAAAAGTGATGCTTGTATATTTGTCAATATCACTTTTCAAAGCAGACTTAGTAAGCTATTGTGAAAAGTGATATGAACAAACATACAAGTTTTATTCACAAGCTAGCTAACTAGTCTGCTTCTGTGAAAGGAGATACTTGTATGTTGATATAACTTTTCAAAGCAGACTAACTAGCTAACAATAAATAACTTGCAATCATTTGGATGTGTATGTGTACATACTTATTTTCTGAAAGTTAATTTAAGCATTTTAGGGAAAAGTGTGAGAGCGGCCATCAGTGAGAGTTGATAGCCACTGGCCACACTCTGAGACCTCCAAAAATTTGTTGAGAGCCTCTGCTCTAGAGGAATCTTGCTAGTACAGGATAACATTCCTCACTGTGGAGCACATTTTCCTCTTTCTCTGAACAACAATAAAGTGCACTCAGATGTACTATCTATACTCCTCTCCCATCACATTCCTCTGTGTGTGTAGAATGTGTACTGGTTTTATAACAGAGGACACCTTCCAGAATTCTCATGTGCTCTGAAGGCATTCTGACTACCTAGGGAAAATAATGAAATGTTCCTGAAGTCCTCTTCCTCTTCCTTTATGTACTAGTGAAAATGACCCAATCCAAAAAAACCTGAGAAGACAGGAGGACTGTTGATAAGGGTAGTCACTGAAAAAGTCTCCAATAATATCTTGCTAGTACTAGAAAAACACCAAATATTCAGGATTAAATAGGAGTCTTATGATAAACAATAAAAGAAAGTAACTGTTATAATTACTTATTATTAATTATAATTGTTATAATATGTTAAAATTTCAGCTGCATTACCATTGAGGAATCAGTATTTCTTAAAATAAAAATATTCTGAAGTGTACCAGGGATTAATAAGAACAATGAATCAACTACAAAAAGTAGTTGGTACTGTAATAGCTCTTCAGATAGCTTTTTAATAACATGCTTTAAATAAAGCATTATTTAATTTCTTAAATGTTTCAATTTTTAACATTTAGAAATGCTTCAGAGTAACGATTTGCTTCTTATATCTTTGGACTTTGCATCTTTTAGCTAACTTTAGAGTTTCTCTTTCCAAAACAGGAAAAAACTTCAATGAAATGTAAGAGAATAGTCTTCCTATTTGAAGATTAAGCATTATTTCTTTTCCACAGTAAAATAACAGTCTTATGTGCCTCTAAGAGTCTAATAGGTCTGAATATGCTTTCAATAAAGGCAAATTATAGTCCCATTTTTCAGCTAATTTGCTCCTCCTCCTCAGTTGCTCTAAGAGACAATGCTGACTAATCTTCATTCAGGATCTTTCCTGATCTCACCTACTTCTCCAGTTTGACTTCTGGTCCTGCCTCACTCAGAGCATTACACAGGAAAAGCAATTTCTGTGGCTCCCTCTGACCAGGCTATGGTCAGTCATAAGGAGTTTGTCTGTTCTTCCAACTCCCACCTCAGAATTCAGCATTTGTACTATGTTACTGAACTCAGAATCTTATTTCAATCTTGTGCACCACTGCCGCATTTATTTTTTGTAAGGATTTAACATATAAACACAAAGTGAAATGACAGAAGCAATTTTTAACCTTTCACTATAAAACAGTATATTCCAAAAATTCTGCCAAAGAGCCACAACTCCTATCCCTACATACTCAATCATGTTGTTATACCCTGACCTTTTGTTTCAGTATGTTTTTAACATCTTTAAAATACAGATCTTTCTATAAACAAATTCTTTGTCTCCCAAAGACTAAGTCAAAATTAGTCACAAAGAAAACAATTAAAATAGGAAATTATTAATACACAGTGCAATTAATGTTATGAAATAGTTTGGGTTTTTGTTCCAGGAAATTTGGTTTATTACTGTGCATTTCAAGGATTAGGGGTTTATATGCTCTCCTGCTCTAGTCAGATTTCTTCCTACAAACACATTCATTCATATCTTGTAGCTCTTTCAAATGAGTTAATTGGTGGAGAGTAAGCAATGTAAGTAGACCACAATTACCAGTTGGTTTATCATAGGGTTCTCTTGATACTCCTCTTAGGAAGGCTGTTGTTGTTGCCATTGCTCTCAGAGTGAGCCCTTATGGTTGTTGGAGGTTCTTTGTCAAATATGGTATAGGCTAGCTGTATACAGCCTGAGATCCATTTAGATAGTCTTTGCAGGAATTGGGTCTCATTGTGGTAGGAACGTATTTTGTAGGCCCTGAAGGAATCTCTTGATGGATGAGTAGATAAAGACTGAATAACCCTGTATTGGAGGGTGTAATTTCGCTATGGCGGCAAGGTGTACCCTAATTGAGCTTATTGATAGTCCTATTTTGTGTAGTTCTAGCAGGTAAGTAAGTATCTAAGAAACTCCTGTCTCAATTGGAGTGCAGTTGTGCTCGAATCACCATACTTTGAAGCAGTGCCATTTCAGATTGTATGTTTTTCTAGTTGTAGGCCTGCAGTAGTCCACAAGGATTTGCTGCACTTCCTTGGGATATTCCGCCTCCGAAGGGATCAGCCAACCACCATCCATGCGTGGATATGGAGTGTGTGCACACCTGGGTGGTGCCTCTGGCCATTCTGCTGTGTCAGCAGAGATCGGACTGGTGGGAGACCATATGGTGAATGAACACTCATCTGCAGTAGGTAAGGGTACCAAGTCTGTCTGGGCCACCTGGAGCCCAGTATGACTTTTGCTTTGTCCTGCCTGATTTTCAGGATTGTGTGCTGGATCAGTGGAACACTGGGAATGCATACAGGAGGGGTGCTTCCCACTTTATGCTGAAGTCATCCCCAAAAGATCAGGGTCCTACGCCCCCTCTCGAGCAATAGTACAGGAACCTCTTGTTTTTGTGAGTGGCAAATAGGTCTATCGAGGAAGACCCCCATTTCTGTTCAGTATTGTGGGGTCAATTTTCCACTCGTGATTGTGAGAGAAGTCTCTGCTGAGACTATCTGCCAGGACGCTGTCCTTGCCTGGAAGGTAGGTAGCTATGAGTGTTATGTTCTTTGGGATGCACCGCTCCCACAGTTTTACAGCTTCCTGACACAAGTGATAAGATTGCGCTTCCCCTTGTCGACTGATGTAGTACATTGTTGTTCTGTTGTCTGTTAATATTTGGACTGTTTTGTTTTGAAATATAGGCTGGAAGTGAACATAGGCATTGTGGACCTCTCTGAGTTTGAGTATATTTATGTTTGTCGGCCTTATCCCTGTGCCATTGGGCTTGTATGATGTGTTTGCCCAGATGAGCTCCCAAGCCTCTTAATGAGGCGTCTGTAGAGACTGTTATAGTTGCAGGTAGCTGCCGCAAGGGCACCCAGCTGCACAAGTTGTGATGTAGTGTCCACCATGTGAACGTGGGCTTTATTTTGTTTAGCATCGCAAGGTGTCTTTATATGGAGTACGTGTGACCTGTATACAGTCCTTAGGCTGGTCTGTAATGGTCTCATGTGCAGCTAAGCACGTGGTACCACAAACGTGGCTGCTGCCATGTGTCCCAGTAATTGTAGGCATTGTCTTACCATTATGGATGGACTGGTTTCTGCTAGAAACACCAGGTCCTTGATAGCTGCAAACCTATGTTAAGGTAATGACGCTATCGCTTTCGTGCAGTCTCAGTGTGCTTCTGTGAACTCTATGCTCTGGGTTGGGGGTGAGCACACTTTTTCAAATTGATCTGTAGGCCCAGAGAGTGGAACTGCTCCGGTGGTTGCTACTGCCTGCTCTGTGTCACATGCCGTGGAGCCCTTTATTAAACAGTAATCGAGGTACGGGAATATGGTGATGCCCGCTTTCCTTAGGTTGGCAGCCACCACTGCCAAGACTTTTGAGAAGACCCTTGGGGCTATAGAGCGCCCGAAGGGCAACACTTTGTATTGGAAGTGTAGGTCTCTTATAGTAAACCTCAGGAATCGTCTGTAAGACAGATGTATTGCGATATGAAAGTACGCATCCTGGAGGTCGAGGGTGGACAGCCAATCTCCCTTCTCCAAGGCAGGAATGATAGTGACTAGGGTTACCATCTTTAACCGTTGATAACGAACAAATCTATTGAGTTTTCAGAGATCTAAAATCAGTCTCCACCCCCGACTTCTTGATGGTCAGAAGTAGTAGGAGTAGAACCCCCTCCCCCTGTGCTTTGGTGGGACCTCTTCTATAGCCTCTAGTTGTAGGAGGTGCTGTGCCTCTTGTACGAGTACAAGTTCATGAAAGGGGTCCCTGAAGAGGAATTGGGGGCGGTTGGTGATGGGGAATGGTAGTAAAATGGGATGCAATAACACACGTGTCTGTGGTGATGGTCCACCACGCTGCATAAAATGCAGCAACTCTGCTGCCAAATGGTGTACAGGGTTTGTATTGCTGTCTTGGAGAACTCAGTGCTGTCCAACCCTCGACTAGATCTTCAAAATGCTTGGCGGGATGTTGAAGGTTGCTGTGCGGTTGCCTAGTCAGAGGTTTGCTTGTATCTGTTCTGTCTGGGTCGAAACCTGTAGTCATAATGCCTTGGTTGTTGATTAAACGGTGCTGGTTTATAGCTCTGCGTGAAAGATCTTCCCTGTTTCTTCTTATTCATAGGTACATGTATGCCTAAGGTCTTCAGAGTGGGTCTTGAGTCCTTCAATGTATGGAGGGAGGCATTGGTGGATTTAGCTAACAGCTTTGTGCCCTCAAACGGTAGATCTTCCACCATAGATCGTACCTCCCTTAGGAAGCTGGACAATTGGAGCCATGAAGCACACCTCATGACGATTGCTGAGGCTAAGGACCTTGAGGCCGTGTCCACTAATCTAGTGTGGCTTGTAGGGCTGTTCTGGTGATCAGTGACACTTCCTTCATGTTCACATTGTATTGTTCTTTTTTGTTATCAGGAAGATTTGTAATGAAGGTTGACAGCTGATTGAATATGAGGTATGTGTACTTTGCAAGGACTGCCATGTAGTTTATGATTCTGAGTTGGAGGCTAGCGGACGAGTAGGCTTTTCTACCCATGACATCCAGGCGCTTCTAGTCCTTGTGGGCCTGTGTGCATGGCCTACTGCTTGCCCTTTTGGTTGGCTGCTTCGACCATTAAAGAATTCAGTGTGGGGTGCAAGAATATGAATCGCGCATTTTTGGGGGCTACAAAGAATCTGCGATTGGATCTTTGCCAATGGATGGGACTGTTGATGGCATCTGCCACAGGATTTTGGCAGGGTCCATGAGTGCTTTGTTCATGGGGATTGCTACCATAACCTGTGGCGAGGCGTGCAAGATATTTGTGAGCTTCTGCTGAGTCTCAGGCATAGCTGACAGCAATATGTCCAGTGTGACTGCCAGCCTCTTAAAAAGTACTTGAAATCATCCCCTGCATTAGGTAGTGGGGGCATGATTGTGTCTGAGTGACAAGGATGGAAGGTGCTCAGTTGGTGGTGAGTCCATTGTTCTTTCTGCCCCTGTGACGTCCATTTCCTTCTCTTTGTCTGAGAAGATGGAATGATCAGGGGATTGCCTGGGGAGGACCTGGGGTTGAAGAACCTGCAGGATCTGGAGTTGTTGGAGTCTATAAGCCGCTCACAGTCCCAGTATGGCCAACTGGTAGCATGGGTGGCGGGAGCAATTGCGGTTGTTGCCACTGCTGCCTTTTTTTTTTTTTTAATAAACAGTTTGGGTGACAAGGTTCTGGCAGTACTCCTCTGTATAGGCCCATCATCGTCATTGCTCAGTAGTGGGGGCGCCAAGGCAGATGTCAAAGAGAGACTAAACCTTGAGGTATTTGGGGTGCCATCTGTGCCAAATAGTGGCATCCCTGATTCTGATGCCACCGTCAGCTCTGCTGCTGAGGTAAACTGAGGCATATGTGGTGGGGGAAGCAGTATGTGCCCCAGGGCTATATGAGTTGTCGGTGCCGGTAATGAGATTGGAGACAGTGCCACGTGCCCCTTGTGCGCATTTGTGCACTTGGTGCCAACTCTAACTACTTGCACTGTGGCATTAGATGTCAGCACCGAGAGCACTCTCTCCGATGCCACTGTCAGCACTTCCCCAGGTGGCACTGACCACGCTCTAGTCAGTGCTGCTGATGGCAGCTTGAGCACTGCTGATTACAGGGCTGTGGTGGTGTGTCACGTTACTGGATTTTGAGGGGAGCATCCAGATCACTGCTGCATTCATGAGGAAGGGGAGGATTTGCCCCAAAAGTTGGTACAAAGGGGGCCATGTGAGGTGTCAAATGAAAGCTTACTTTCTTCTGATTCTATATATGCTATTCATGTAATTGTATAATGTCTGTGTGGATACTGAATGTTTCTCTGTATGTGGTTGAGCAATTGGCGAAGAAGCTCAGCCTATGGACATGCTAATGAGCAAGTCTCCACGGAACAATAGCCCTCTATAGGGCAAGGACACACCTCAAGAATGGTGACTGATACGTAAGGGCTACCAGCAGGGAACACAGGGATAGGCCACTGGCCAGGTGACCTGCTGCAGCCAAGAGGAGACCAGGAAGGAGATATAAAAAGTCCCATGTGGCACACTCCATTTTGTCTTCAGATCTGCTCGACCCCAGAAGCGGTCTCGCAGGGAATCATGAGCCAGGAAGAAATGTGGACCCATCCTGACATAGGATGTACACTAAGCACTTTTAAGCCACCAGTTATAACACCTCTGCTGCAAGCCTGCATCGAGAACTGGGAGATTTGATGCATGTAATGTATGATACTTTAACAACCTTACTCTCATGCTTTTCTTTCTTTTAGTAATAAACCTTTAGATTTTAGATTCTAAAGGATTGGCTCAGCGTGGTTTGTGGGTAAGATCCAGAGTGTAAATTGACCTGGGATTTGTGGCTGGTTTCTTGGGACTAGAAGAACCCATTCGGGGTAGGTAAGAGTGGGTTCTAAAACCCCTCATCGGTGTGTTAGGCCCGGGACTGTTTGGGGCACGGAGAGAGCTGGAGTGTTGGAGGGGTTTTGCTCGTGAGGCTTCTGGCTGGCCAGGCAGGCAGCTGAAGCGCTCTGTGGGACTGGTTTGTGGCCTATTTGGGAAGGTCTCCAGTCTGGGGACTGTAAGGAGCCCCGAATTTGAGCAAGTCGCCCTGAGCAGACGCCCTCAGCTGTGCCCAGACCCAGCCCAGTCCATCACATGGTGCCACTGACAGCACCTTCGAAGGTACTGCTGATGGCAGCTTTGCCAGTACCAGCATGGAGCTCCTCTGCTTTGGCTCCACACTCGGCTTAAGGGGAGAAGGTTGGACTGGCTTTTGTGAGCACTAGTCCAATTCCCCATCTGTTTCTCCGGTGCCTTAGCCACAGTGGGCATGGAGACAGTCTTGTTACTTGCAGAGTGCTTCCTCAGCGGGAAGTCAGACCTCACTGAGAAGCAGGACCTCTTCTTGCGCGTTTGAGCCCTGTCTTGGTCCCTAGGGCTTGAGAGGGAGGTTTCCCCGCTAGCCTGAGCCTCCCCAGGAGACATGAGTGTGGGGAGCATTTTATCATATTCAAATGCAGCTCTTGAGTCTCTCTCTAGCTGCATCATTTTAAGATGAAGCTCTCTGGCTTTCCTTGTCCTGCTGGTCAATTTCAAGCAGTGTTTGCACTGCTGTGTATTGTGTTGTTGACTGAGGCAGTGGACACGCTGAGAATGACCATCAAACAGAAATGGAGACCTTACAGGATTTGCACTTTTTGAATCCTGGAGAACAAGGCATGTCCTGGTAAAAGTCCCTTTGAGGTGGTCTCTTCTGTGAAAGACTGCAGTTCTGTGCATGCGGTAAAGAAAGCGAAGTTACTCACCTTGGTGCAGTAACTGTCATTCTTTGAGATGTGTGTCCCCATGGGTGCTCCATTGTAGGTGCTGGGCTTGCCCCAGCGCCGCAGTACGAAGATTTTCGCAGCAGTCGTTGGCCGGACTGCGCATGCGCAGAGGGTGTCTCGCGGCGTTTGCACTCTTTCGCACCACTTGGTGAAGTTCCAGACAGTTCCCCAAACCCGCCTCAAGATCTGGAAAACAGAGGGACAGACTCCGAAGTGGGGAGGTGGGTGGGTAGTGGAGCACCCACGGGGACACACATCTCGAAGAACAACAGTTACTGCACCAAGGTGAGTAATTTCGCTTTCTTCTTCGAGTGATGTCCCTTTGGGTGCTCCACTGTAGGTGTCTGCACAGCAGTATCCCACCATACAAAGGTAGGTGGGATTCGGAGCCCCTTATTTATTGGCAGATGAAAGGACTGCGGCTGCCACAGAATTATCAGGCAGCCATCTACGCTGGATGGCGTAGTGTTTTACGAAGGTGTGATAGGAAGCCCACATGGCTGCCCTACAAATATCTTCAAGGGGAACACCTCTCAGAAAGGCAGTGGAAGCTGATATGGCTCTAGTGGAGTGGGCTCTAGGGCGTTCAGGGAGCGGTATTTCCCGTATGACGCAGCACTGGGTTATGCAGGATACAATTATGTTAGCTATTCTTTGAGATGAAATGGGTTTCCCCCTCGACCTTTCTGCCAGGGAAAGGAGGAGCCGGTCTGTCTTTCTAAAAGGCTTAGTGCGGTCTATATAGAAAGCTAGAGCCCTGCGTACATCTAGAGTATGAAGGGCCGCTTCATGAGGGGAAGCATGGTGCTTGGGGTAGTATGAGGGCAGTATAACAGGCTCGTTGACGTGAAATTTGGAGCAGACCTTAGTGATGAAGTCTGGGTGATGTCTAAGGATGACACAGTCCTTCTGGAAAATGGTGTATGGGGGTACCACCATCAATGTCGATAGCTCGCTGGCTCTGCAGGCAGAGGTGATGGCGAGTAGAAACACCAACTTCTTGGTTAAGAGCTGGAGAGGTATTGTGGCTAATGGCTCAAAAGATGGAGCCGTGAGAGTTCGTAGAACTAGGTCCAAATTCCATAGTGGGGGAGGTGTCCAAAGGGGGTCAAATTCGTTAGCCCCTTGAGGAACCTCTTTGTGAGAGGGTGAGCAAATACGGAATATCCCTCAATTGGTTGTCAAAAAGCTGCCATTGCCACGAGATGTACTCCAAGTGATGCTAAGGCCAATCCTGTTTGTTTCAGCTCCATTATGTAGTCCAGTATGTTGTGGATAGGAGCAGTGTGAGGGTCGATGCAGTGTTCGGAGCACCAACTGGTAAATCTTCTCCATTTTGCGAGGTAAGTATTTCTTGTATTTTGTCGCCTACTATCAGGACATTTTTGACATGATCTGAGCATAACATTTTGGCAGCATTTGGCCATCTAGGTACCATGCTGTGAGGTGCAGTGTGCGAAGCTGTGGGTGCAGAAGGCGACCATGGTCCTGAGTGACTAGATCCGGGAGCAGTGGTAACTGGTATGGAGGATACCGGGACAGTTGGAGGAGGAGCTGGAACCAGTGTTGCCTCACCCATGCTGGAGCTACCAATATGATCGTGGCCCAGTCCATCTTGACCTTCTGAAGAACTCTTGGAATGAGTGGTATTGGGGAGGCATACATCAGGGGACCCTTTCAGCTGATAAGAAATGCATCTCCCAGGGAGTGGCGACCAAGTCCTGCTCTGGTACAAAAGCAGCGACATTTCCTGTTGTTTAGGTCACAAAGAGGTCGATAAGTAGTGTCCCCCATCGGTGAAAGAGGGAATGGAGGACTCCACGGTGAAGCTCCCATTCGGGATCTGGCACGAAGTTCCTTCTGAGGGAGTCTGCTGTTGTGTTGTTGATGCCAGGTAAGTATGATACCACAAGAGAGATGTCGTTGGTGATGCGCTAATTCCAGAGTCAGACCGCCTCTGCACATACAGATCGTGAACGTGCACCTCCCTGACGATTCATGTAACACATCGTCGCTACATTGTCTGTTAGGATTTTTACTGTGCAGTTGCATATTTGGTTGCGGAAATGTTTGCAAGCATTGGCAACGGCCCTGAGCTCCAGAAGGTTTATGTGAAGCAGTGTCTCGTAGGGTGCCCAGCGACCCTGTATAGAGACTCCGCCCTTGTGTGTGCCCCAACCCATGAGGGAAGCGTCCATAGTAATCTGATATCACGGTAGTGGTTGGAGGAAGGGCACGCCTGACAGCAAATGCTTGTCTATGGTCCACCACTCCAGGGAGGCGATGACTTTGGGTGGAACACTCACTACCCTGTGTACATCTCAAGTGGTGTGGTTGTGAGCAGTGGCCAACCAATGTTGTAGAGCGCGGAAGTGTAGTCTGGAATGAGGGACTATGAAAGTTGTGGTGGCCATATGGCCCATAAGCTTGAGAGCTGTGAACACTGTACCATGCATTTGGCTCGGAAGGTATCTATCAATATTTGGATTGAATGAAATCTGGCCAAGGGTAGGAATGCTCTTGCTACAATGGAGTCTAGTCATGCTCCAATAAACTCCAAGTCCTGGGTAGGTTGTAGAGTGGATTTGTCCTTGTTCACGAATAGGCCTAGGGACTGGAAAGTTTGTCTGGTGATGTCGAGCATCGTGAATACTTGCAAGGAGGTTCGATCTTTTATAAGGCAGTTGTTTAGATAAGGGAATATAACAATCCCCTTGCGTTGTAGGTGAGCAGCCACTACTGAGAGCGTTTTCGTAAACACTCTGGGGGAAGTGGAGAGTCCGAATGGTAGGACGCGGTATTGGAAGTGGTCTTCACCAACAGTGAAGCAGAGGAACCGTCTGTGTGCTGGATGAATTGTAATATGGAAATATGCGTCCTGTAGATCGAGAGCAGCAAACCAGTCGTTCTGGTCCAGGGATGGGATTATTGATGCCAGGGTTACCATCCTGAAACGTTGCTTTCGGAGATATTTTGTTTAATTGTCTGAGATCCAATTTAGGTCTGCATCCCCCTGTTTTCTTCTGTACCAGGAAGTAATGGGAATAAAAGCCTTTCCCTTTGAAATGATCGGGCACCCTTTCCACCATGCCAATTTCTAGTAGATGGTTGATCTTGGTGCACAGTAGATCTTCGTGAGAGGGGTCCCTGAAGAGGGACGGGTTTGGTGGGGTTGTGGGAGAGATGGATAGGAATGGTATGGCATAACCGAACTGGATTATCTCCAATACCCATTTGTCGTTGGTGATATCTGCACACTGGTGGTAGAATGGGCGCAAGCGATGGTGAAACAAAGAGGTACTCATGACTGATGGGTAGGTTGGTAACACTGGTTGCATGCTCTCGACCAAGCAGTCAAACCTGTTGCTTGGGATTGGATTGAGTTTGTGGGCAATTATTCTGGTTACGGCATCTGGGAGGCAGGTGACGTTGGCGTGATTGGTCGAAGGAGCAGTGTTGCTGCTGCCACTGCTGCCTGGTATGGGTGTAATCATAGCACCTCTGGAAAGGAGTGTAGCGCCTTCTCCTGAAGGGCAGGGTGTACATCCCTAGGGTTCTGAGAGTCAATTTAAAATCCTTACTTGAGTGCAGAACCGTGTCAGTCTTTTCAGCAAAAAAGATTGTCTCTCGAATGGTTAATCCTCTACTTTCACTTGCAGGTCCTTGGTGGCGGCCTGGAGGTACGAAGCCCTCTGCATCACAACTGCCATGGCCGTCGCTTGTACTGCCATTTCCGCTACGTCCATTGCTCTTTGCAAGCTGGCTCTGGTGGAAGCGTAGCCCTCTTGGACGATAGACTTTAAGATGGGCCTTTTGGACTCGGGCAAGGACTCCATCAGCGTAGTGAGTTTGGTATAATTATCGAAATTATGGTTCGATAAGTGTGCGAGGTAATTGGCTGTCCGAAGGAGGAGGGTCGATGATGTGTAAACTTTCCTCCCAAATAAATCTAGTCTTTTTGCGTCCTTGTCTGTCGTCTGATTTCTGTATTGGGGGGGCCTTTGCTCTTTCTCGTGCCGTGTCAACAACTAATGAGTTAGGATGCGGGTGTGTAAATAGAAACTCCAACCCTTTAGGTGGGACGAAGCATTTCTTATCGGCTCTTTTATTTGTTGGGAGTGCAGACACTGGAGTTTGCCATAGTTCATTGGCAACTTTCAATATGGACTCATCAAGTGGGATGGCAAGTTTGGCGCTCTGAGATGTCTGAAGATTCTTGAGAACATGATGTTGCTTCTCCTTTATCTCAGTGAGCTGAATCTCCTGGGACACTGCGACTCTTTTAAAAAGGTCTTGGAACTGCCTGAGATCATCGGGGGGAGAGGTATCCCTTGGGATGACTGCCTCATCCAGCGAGGAAGACAACTGGTCAGTGGGCGATATCTCAGGTTGCTGAACCTCTGGTACAACTGGTTGTTCCACCTCCGTTTCAGATGGGGGAGGGAGCAGAGATATCAGCTCTTGAGTCGAGCGGGGTGGGTCGAGCACTGGTGAGTGTCTGGAGGATGAGTAGCCTGTGAGAGACCTTGGAACCGACCTAGAGTCGTGGTGGTAAGAGCAGTGGTATGGTGAATGTCGCCTGTAATAGGTGCATTTGTCATAATGGTCCCAGTAGTAATAAGACGACCGGGAAGGGGAGCGGGAAGGGGAGCGGTCATATCGGTGAGACCTGCTATATGTTGCTCTATAAAAGTAGTCCGGGGAACAAAGTGATGGTGACGGTGAGTAGGATCTCCGTGGCATCGGTGAAAGCAAGGCAGAGAGCGCTGATGGTGACAGCTAATATGCTGCCTCAGTGGAGTCAAGAAAGGAGATGGCAGATGTTTGAAGGGTGAGTAATGTCTGACTGGTAAGCGCCTAGGCGACTGAGGTGGAGATGATGGCGCTGGAGGAAAGGTTGGAGATGGCGAGTGCGGTGTGGAACTTTGGTGCCGAGCTGTCTTAACGGTCACTTTCGTAGAGACTGGCCCCTGCAGTGCCGTGATAGGTTCCAGTACCAAGGGAGTGGTTGCCAGTGCCACATGATCGTGGTGTTTGTGGTGCCGCTCCAGCACAGAGGTCGGTGCCAAGGGGGACTCTGTGTGCATCGATGCCGGCTGTGGAGTTGGTGCCATCAGTGCCGAAGACTTGTGCATGGAAGGAGCCGGTGCCGAGGCCGCAGTCGATGCCGGTGAATGGGATGACGACGGCACCGTGGCACCTGGCTTTTTTTATCTGGATGGCACCGTTGGAACGGCGCGTGCCGCAGCCACTCCAGAAGCGCCTGGCTTGCTCCCAACACTCAATCTGCCGCTCGAAGTGTCCAGCAGAGAGCGGGTTGGGGACGGTTTGGTTTTCCTCAGAGGGGCCCCGAAGTCGGAGAGGAGGCCCTTTGCTTCTTCAGCTGCTGGGATGGCCTCAGGGGAGAGGTGATCCTTCAGGCTGAAGAGCTTTATCAAAGAGGATCATGCGGAGCCTCATTTCCCTAGCTCTTCACGCTCTAGCTGTAAGCTTAGAGCAGTGAGGGCACTTTTGCAGAACGTGGCCTTCCCCGAGACAACGTATGCAAGTCACATGTCTGTCAGTGGGCATAGCCTTGCGGCAGGCCTCGCATTTTTTTAAAACCTGGTGACCCCGGCATTTTGGTAGATATTTCCTAATTCTCTTTTCTTCTCTTTTTTTTTTTTTTTTTGGGGGGGGGGGCAAGGTAGCAACTATATACAAGTGAGGAGTTAACAAACTCATTAAACGTAGCTTAACTGACTAACTATCAAATAAGAAAAATTTTTCTCTTTTTTTTGAACACAGGAACGAAATAACATTAACGGAGATAAGAGTTTAAACGAATAACTATTAACAGAACAACTTTGATTTCTCTCATGAACAAGAAGATCAGAGGAGAACAGTTCACTCCATCTGCAGCCTGAGGCGGTTAAGAGGAACATGACCGAGCGGCGCGAAAGAGCGCGAATGCTGCAAGATGCCCTCTGCGCATGTGCAGTCCGGCCAACGACTGCTGCAAAAATCTCCATACTGTGGCACCGAGGCAAGCCCAGCACCTACAGTGGAGCACCCATGGGGACATCACTCGAAGAAGAACCACGACTTCTGTGTAGCGGAGGGGAAAATCCCTGTCTCCTCTTTCTTTCTTTTTAGTATTTTTTTAAAGAAAAACATGAAACTAAGATAAGCTAAGCAAACTTAATACCTACAGCTAACACTAAACTATAGGCTGAAGTAAAACGAGGGGAACTGCTCTGCTGCGATCGAAGCAGGCGGCAGTCAGAGAAGAACTGAGGAGGCGGTTGGCTGTACATGCAGGATGACTGTTCCAAGTGTCACGTGCCAGCGCTCTGTACGTGCAACCAACTGGAAGGGTGCTGCTATCAGAAGTCTGCCGACCACGGATGCAGCAGCACTGGTGCACCTAGGGTGGAGCACCCATAGGGACACTCCTCGAAGAACTACTTACTCTTCATAATTATCTTTTTGAGCCAAAGACAAGAAGTTGTCTTTAACAGGAGTACTTAGGCTTTATCAAGAGGAAAAAGAAAAAAAGAATGAAAGAAAGAACCTCTTTCAAAGAAAGGAAGCTCTCAGATCCTTGCAGTTTGCAAGCTGCTCTTTTCCTCCATTTTTACCCTCTCTCCAGTCAGCCTTTTAGTGATTTAGCCCCCCTCAATCTCCTACTTTATTTACTATTCTGTTTCCTTCATCTATGTATAGCCTCCTTCTATAGTCCCTTTCCTCATGCTGAGTCCAGCTTCCCACTCCAACATAGTGCTGTTCTGACCTGAAAAGATCTGGAAAGGTAGACTCCCATGGTTCTCTTTCCCCATCATTTCAACTCACAATCTCCCTTCTTTCTCCAGCTGGAATGTCTACTAAAGATGTTAAGAAGCAGGTAATTAACTAATCATGTAGTTGATACAATTTGAATCGATTACACGATTAGTCGATAAGGTAAGGTGCTCTTCCCCAGCTTGTGCTGTCCAGGAGCTATTCCCGCTGCGACTCTGCAGTTTAAATGTAGTAGGAGCCTGGTGTGCAGACAGCCCAGCTCCTCCTACATTTAAACTTCAGAGTCACAGGAGGGGTAGGTCCCAGACCGGCACAAGCTAGTATAGAGTTGGGACCACTGTGGCTTTGCATTTTAAATGTAGTAAGAGCCAGGTGTCTCTCACTACATTTAAAATGCAGAGCTGCTGCAGTCCTGGATGGGTGGAAGCTAGGACTGCTCAGTCTTGGCTCTCGCTGGGTCCATAAGCCACCCCCTCTGCAGCTCTGCATTTTAAAATGTAGTAAGAACCAAGGTTTGCTATAAGCTGCACACCAAACCGCAGCCTTTTCTGAGCCCCGTGCAGAGGTTCAGAGCTCCCAGTGAAGGCAGGGTGCTTAGCTAACCAGCTGGGAAAATGGGGAGCGGGGCACTCGCTCTCTTGCAGTGGAGGAACAGAAGCAGCAGCAGCTGCTGCCTGCTATACTGGCTCCAGCACTCTCCCTTCCCCCTCCACCACTATGGAGGGTCTGTACTCGCTGAGCGTGAGCAGGATAGTTGACTTTTTTCTTCTCTGATTCCTGCTTTCCTCCTACTCTTGCCAATTTGCACACACACCCCGCACTCCATAGTAACAAGACAGCACCTCTCTCTTTCTCCTCTCCTGTGCTTTCATACTTTCACCCTGTTTAGAATCAGGTGAGTATCTCCTCCAGTGAGAGCAAGACCAAACTTCTCCCTGCCCTGTCACTGAAAATGGGAAACACCCCCAGTTTCATCCATCTCTCTGATCACTTTAGCCCTCCTCCCCTTTTTTAAATCTCTGAGTTCCGTGCTTGGAAAACTTCCCTTCCTGGCTGCAGAAAAGAGGACAGCCACAGTGTATATGTGCAGAGGCTGCAAATGTGTGTGTGTGGGCAGGGGGGAGAGAAAGGAGAATGGTTTTCTGGTTGAATCAAGACATTTGGTAAGGATTTTTGGAGGAAGGGAAAGACCCCTATGTTGAGAGAAGACATTGCGATAGGCAAAACACAAGACTTTTGATTAAAGAGTAAGACCATTGTGAAGCTATGTGTTTCCTTGGGAACAGTGCAAGCTAGAGCCTCTGGTAAATTTATTCTGTAGATATTATCTTAGGCAGTTAAGAGAGGGGGGACTTATTTTAGTACCATAAGAGTTCCCTTGGAAAGGACCTGAAGCAAGCTACATTGGGAGGGGGGGAGCAGGACATTTGCATGATTGCATTTCAAACAAGATTTACATAGGTGTTAATGGCTTACTGTAAGAAAAAAAGATGATTTCAACAGAATTTTTTGAGTGTTGCAGATATCTAAAAATCTGATCTTAATGATTTTTTAAAAATCCTGTGTTACTAATTAATACATGGTAAACTGTATTGCATTAAGGCCAGATCTATTCTATATGGTAGAGTTCTGACTCTTATCAGTCAGAAGTAGCAAGTACTAAGTGTGATGCTAGCTGTTTTGTAGGATGAAACCTTATTCGCAAGATCTTTGAAAAATGCATCTGTCTGTTAGAAAGGATGACGATACATGTACTCCAAGATCTCAGAGGGGTAGCTGTGTTAGTCTTTAACTAAAAAAACTTGAAAAACTACAATGGTCCTGTAGCACCTTAGAGACTAACAAAAATATGTAAATACTATCATGAGCTTTCATTGGCACAACCCACTTCTTCAGACAAGGGTAGTGTTATTTTTTCTTTTTATTTGATTTCATACTAAATAATCACAAGCATTGCTCCTTGTTTTAATATATTTTCTTCCACACCTATGGATTATTTATTATATATATTTATAGCCACAGTTTTTGTTTGTACTGACTGATGCACATCTACACATCACCTCAATATTGGTGTTGCACATAAGAAATTTCAACCTGCCGAAAAGAAAATTCAACCCACCCAAGAATGGAAAATCTTAGAGGGAACAGTTAAGAGCCACCAGCTCACGGACCTGGTGCAAGCTGGAACCAAGCAGTCCTGGCTTGCACCAGTCCGGGACGGCTGCAGCTCTGCATTTTAAATGTAGTAAGAGCTGGGCAGCTTACGCCGGGTCCAGCAGCCCCTCTTTGCAGTGGCCTGGGCTGGCCGCATGCAGAGGATGCTCTGGCAGCATTCCCTGTCCATGGCCAGCCCAGGCTGCCACAGACAGGGGATACTGCCGGAGGAGCCTCTGCCCACGGCCAGCCGGGGCCACCGCAAAAAGGAGTTGCTTCACTGCAGTCTCCCATACCACCACCACCTCCCCCCCCCCCATTGCTGCCTCTGATAGAGGCAGCAACAAAGGAGGGAAGGTAGTACTTAGGGGGAGAGGAGGATAAGTAGTCGAGTACTTGACTCAACTACTCAATAAGCTTAGACTTATTGGGTAGCTGAGTACTCGGCTGCTCGCCTACATCCCTAATATGGCTACTCAGCTCCCCCTTTGGGTTCTTCCTTACATTCTCTTCTGTTGCAAAAGGGCCAGAGCTCTGTTGACAATGTTGCTGCAGGAGATGCTGCAATGCTGAAAACTACCTAGGTTGCACAACAGCTCCCTCTGCATATTGGATTTCAGAGATATTTCCATCCTTCTCTGGACTTTAATATCAAATGAGTGTATCAGAATCAGAGATGGGGACACAAAATCCAGAACTCTATCTTGAGTAGCAAGCCTGTAAATTCAATTGTGATCAAATATGTCTGAATATCCATCATTAACTCTTGTCTCCTGCTTAATATTTCAGCTTTCCCTCTTGGGTTTGCCTACCATAGCATCGCAGATAGAATTGTCTGCACCTCATCTCCTGAAGTTTTTTTATTTGAGGACATCTGCATGAAATGATCCAAACAAAAGTAATCTCAAAAAAAGGCAAGATTAAAAGTAGCAAATGGAATTAAAACAGAAATGGTTTGCGTAACATATTTAAAATGAAAATAGATCAGACATGTTCACCTTATTTACTCATGGAGGAAAAGAAGTGTTTGGTTTACATCCCCTAAACGCAATCCCCTCTCTCAAACTATTCCAGACCACTTACTGGTATTAAGACATCATCACAATACTAACTCCTTTTGTGGGTCTCCTCTCAAGTTGTTTATTAAATCTTAGTTTTCTGAAGACAAAGAGATACCCAAACTTTTCATAAAACAGCATCATTCTTCACCTTCTAAGCAATGGTCCTCGAGAAAATAAAACCATTAAAAATTAACGGCCACCTCAAAGGTTTACCAATCTAGTTCAAACACTGCTTTGCACAGGACATCATGGCTGGCCAGTTTCAGTCAAGCCACTTGATGAATCCGTCAAGCAGGCGAACCATGGGAATTATTTGGGGTTAGACCTCCCCCCCCGCCCCGAAACAAAATATATAGTTTGGGCAGCATCCTCAGGGTCTGTCACAATAGTAAACATGCAAATCAGAGGAAACACGCAAAGGAATAATCTGGACATAAGCAAACAATGAACCTTATACAACAAGTTGTTAACTCTTAATGTTAGTACTGAATAAGTGCTTAGAGATAGGCAATAAACCAGCAGTGCTACATTTGTATCCACCTCCATGGAGCTCCCTACAGAACTGAAACCTGTGTGATGACAGACTAGAAAGAATAGCTTATTATATAAAAAGCCCATGCTGTGGAATGGGTGTGGCAGTAAGTAATCCACCATCCATGCAGTCTCCTGCAGATAACCAATTAAAGTATAGCATGCAAATTAACATAAGACTGGTTGAGTTACCTAAAATGGTGCAGGGCTCTTTAATGTGATAAAGATACAGGTCTTACTGTAGTTGTACACCACATGGATCTAATTTGTAAAGTTAAAATGGCTGGGAACTTAAAAATTGGATTGTATCCCAGCGACGATTGAATCTGGTGATATTCTAAATAATAAGGGCTCTCAGCGACATTTGCAGCTATTTTCATCACTTCATGGACTCAGACATTCTAGTAATTCACTAACTGAATAACAATCCTGCGATCTCAATATATAGATAAGCACTAAGACCCCAATCCTGCAGAGACTTACACAAGCACTTAACTTAATGCACTATGAGTAGTTCCTTGAAATAAATGAAACACAATGGGGCAATAGAGAATACCATAAAGAGCACTATTGAAAATCCTAAAATTAAACAGATTAGGCCATGGCTACTCAACACATGGCCCGCTTGCGGCCCATGGTGTGGTTTGGTTTACACAGGGCTCAACATGTGGCCCATGGATGGGATCCTTTGAACATGGCCTCCACTGGGAACACACTCCACAACAGCAAGGCATGTCCCAGACAGGGTAAGTGCTGAAAGACGCAGGCGGACCAGCTGGCTGGAACAGACGGATACAGCATGTCAGCATTTCTAACCCTCAGGGAGGAGGTGCCAGGAGTGCCGGGGCATTCTGGGAAGCTTGCTGCTTAGTCTTGTGGGCAGAGCCTAAGAGGTGCTGACTGGCTCACAATGGCCACATTTGGGTCTGGAGCCACGGCTTAAAGCCCATCAGTGTGAAAGAAGCTATTTGCATATACAGCTGGTCTCCGAGTTGCAAACAGTTGACTTACGACCATTTGCAGTTACGACCGAAGCTGTCGTAAATGGCGGACCCCGAGTTACAAATGCGATCCGCGCTTACGAACAGCGCAGTCGTGTGTAACTCTATGGGGTCCGACTTACAAACTGAGTTACGACCAATTGCTTGGTCCGTAATCGGTTCGTAAGTCGGGAAGAGGCTGTACTTGCATATATATTTCAATGTATAAGCAACCACACTTAAGTTGTGGCCCACAGCATGTGCTGTATCATTGTGGCCCCTGGGGCTTCCGAAGTTGAGAAGCCCTGGATTAGACAATACTTCAAATTAATATTGTGCCTTTCTCTCAAAGATCTAAAGTACCTTATAGCTATTCAGTCTTACAAAAAAAAATCACTGAAATTATCATTACTTTAGGGATGGAGACACTTAGGAATATTAAAATGAACTGCCCAAGTTTACATGAAATCTGTGACAAAGCTAGAAGATATAACCTATATCTTTCAGCTCCTGGTCTCATTTCTATATTCTAGTTTGGATTTGTTATATTCAGATTTATCTATGAGTATATTAATCTCCTCTCAGCATTGGTAACAAAAATCAGACTATTTATTTCTGGTAAATAGTTAACATTAACTTAGAATGTTATTGTATTGGTTTATCATCTGAACAGTAGAATTGTTTTTCTGTGCAAACAGAGGACATATTAATTCCATAATCCCTGATAAAAACAGACAGACAATGCAGTACCTTAAATGAAAGTGTTTCATACCTGGTCAAATTGAAGATCTTCACCTCTTTGAAGAGATCTTGATAAGAGCTTTTCCTAGAAACAGAATGAAAATCATTATAAAGTCTGAAAGATGCAAATAGTTCAAGCAAAACTTGCAACAAGTAAAACAAGCAAATGTGATGTAATATAGGTTGATTCCAGGTTTTTATACCTATTTTATGAAAATGTAAATGGGCATACAGTCTGAATACTAGCTACATTTCCAGCTGGAAGAGATCAGAGATGAACAAGCTATTCTGGTGGCTCAGTTGTGGCACTATACCCTGTCAATCATAAAACCTGGAATTTCTGAATTCCAGAAGCTATGTAGGTCTTTTTCTTCACCAGAGACTGAAGAAAGATGAATGTCATGCTGCTCCATCTGGGTAACTGATGTTGAGTGAAAACTTGACTTCTAAGGAAACCCCATCCAGCTCTCCTAAGTGCAGCATATTAATGATCATATGAGAGAGATACAAGCAGAAAGGAAGTTTTAAGAAGGGAAATAATAAGGCCTTCGTAAAAGTGGAGGATTAATCCAATTCCAATCAGTTTCCCCTCCCTGCTCACTTTCCCTACTGCAATGAAGAGAAAAATTGCTATAAAAATCAAACATCTCTAGTCCAGCACACTCTGGTCTGGCATCATTCATGGTCTGGCATGATTTTAGTCAGTTGTCTGCTTATCATGGATGTTGCCAAGTTTCCTGCAGACCCATAAAATTTGTTTACAGCCACCAGTCCTGACTCTCAGTAGTTTGTGCTGCTATTTAGCTCTAAATTATGCCTTATTGTCTTCTAAGAGACCAGCAAGCAGTGTAAGTGCTGGTAATGTTGCTAAGCATCAACTTTTTTTTCTTTATCTACTTATTTCCTTGTGCCACTACAGTAAAGTTGTGTAACAACACTAACACTTTGTTATGAAGAGAGCTTTGGCTAGGTGTAAGCTTATATAAGGTGTATCAGTACAGTCATATATTATTAAGCAGCATTGCAACCGCTGTTCCATTTATTCATTTCAGTGAAATAAAAATGAGACCCTCTCTCTACAATATTGACCTCCTATAGTTCTGCAAATTCTCTCGTTCAGCATTAATCAGGTTGTCAGGGTGCCAGATTAGAGAAGTTGAACCTGTAAAATTAAATTATGAAGCCTGTTATAAGTACACTTTCATTTGAGATCTCAATGCATTGAGCCAGCAAGCTGGACTGAAAATCAACCACAATAAGACAAGTATCATGACCTTTAATATTGCCTCACCATCACCAGTATGGTTAGAGGATTATGTTCTCACCAACATAGAAACATTCACATACTTGGGCAGCTCCATCAGTCAGGTCAGTGGAAGAAGCCAGGACATCCAAAACAAAATCAATAAACCCAGAAACACTTTCAGGAGCTTAAATATAGTCTACAAATAATCAAAATACAATACCAAATTAAACTCAAGATTTATCAGAGCTGCCTACTTTCAACATTACTTTATAGTGAAGAATTCTGAGAAATGAGAAAATATGACATATCAAAACTGTCTTCATTACATTCAACTTGCCTCAGAAAAAACCTCCCAATCTTTTGGCCCAGAATAATCTCAAACTAAGATCTCTAGATACAATGCAGCCAAAAGGATCAAAGCACCATCACTGTAAAGAGGCTTGGAGATGGATTAGCCATGTACTTTGGATGGAAACTGATTCCATCCCCAGAGTAGCAATAAGATGGACAAAGGCAAGCAGCAAAAATGAGACTGCCCCAAAACAACATAAAGAGCTGTGGAAGTCAAGCTGAAAAACTTGGGGCACAGCAGTGAAACCACTGAAAGACTTGCCAGAAACAGACAGGAGTGGAAGAGCTTCATCACTGCCCTAAGTGCCAGAGACATAATAGTAACATGATAATGATAATGGTGATTACATAATATTAGACTACAGTTATGAGTTTGTATCAGTACCTCATGATAATCATTATAAAGTATACTGACTTGTGTAAATGTATTAATGATAAAATGATATAATAAATATTAGAAGAAAAATAGTTCAAAACTAGAACAAAAGTACCCATTTAAAATACTTCTGAGTATTATGCTATTGTGCATGATTTATGATCTTCAAGATTAACCAAACTCATGATACCAAAAATACAATTTTAAGACTCTTCCCACAATGTCTAACCAATAAAGAAACAGCCATTAATTCCTTAGCCCAGCATTATTCTGTAGGCCCTGATCTACTTGTTAATATATTCCAGACCAAAGCAAGATTCCATACTAATGGACATAAGTGGGTGACTCTGTCACAACAAATCAACAGAAAGGCAACACTACTAGCCTGATGGAAAAAGGAGTACAGTTCCACTAATTACATATAAGGATAGATAACTTCTGAGAGAGAGAGAGAGAGAGAGAGAGAGAAATTTAAAAAAAAAGAAAGAAATTCAACCTCCTAATTTAACTGGTAGAAAAGAATAAGAAAAGAATTCCCAGGCATTGGGAACCACAAGCTCAATGCATGGGAAAACAGACTCTATCAAACTAACCTGATCTTGTTTGATGAGATTATACATTTTGTTGATAAAGGAAACAGTGTAGATGTTACATAGTTAGATTTCTAGAATGTGTTGACTTGGTACTGCATAACATTTTGATTAAAAACTAGACATATATAATTAACATGGCACACATTAAGTGGACAAAATAGAAGCTAATGGGTCTCAAAATGTAACTGTAAACAGAAAATTATCATTGGACAGACGTGTGGTCCTGTGGGGAGCATTTCTTGGCTTTATACTATTAAACTGGAAGAGAACAAAATCATCACTGATAAAGTTTACAAACGACAAGTCACTGATACAGTGTGATCTGGATTGCTTGGTGAGTGTGATGCAAACAAACAATAGTCTTATACAAAGCTGGGGGTACCCTTCCCAGGATGAGTGTTATTGCCTCTCTTTCATTAATGAACATTATATTTGCACATGTTCTAAACAATTCACTGTGATAACATATCTTTATGAGTATGGTATTTATTACATGCCCCAACAGTTATTTCTTTTTGGCAGATAAAATGCACACATATTTTACTCTTAGACAATGCAGAGTTATAGTATTTTCCTGATTCAGTACTTTTTTCATATCAGGACCTTAAAATTTGCCACCAAAAAAAATTACAAATGCAGAATATTACACCCCCCCCCCCCCCACAGGTATAACTACTTTTAAAAGTGCAATATAAAATCATGATTATAATAATCAAAGATGGTAATTATCTGTCTAGTATACAATTTCTTTGTATTGTTTACTTCAGAAAGGTTACAACACTATTTGTTTATTTACTTTTTCCCCCTCCTTTGCTAAAAAATACAGTATTTTTACAGTGCCCAAAAGGAAGATATGACATTTTAAAGAACAAGTCATCTGAAGAATTTACACTTTCATTGTAGATGACATTGCTAACTAATAGTTAGGAGAACTGGGGGTAAAGGAGGACAAGAGTTATACTAATAAGCTCTTACATGTATTCAGTTTTAACATGTGAGCATCTTGGCGGCTCTTTCTGAGTGAGCAAAATATAGTAAGAGCAGTGACCTGGCACTAGGAAAGTATTCTATATATGGGGCCGCCTGAATCCCCTTTTTAAAAATGAAAAAACCCAACCTGAATTAAGTCCAAAAATGAATATTAAAAATTGTAGGCCAAATCCTGAAGGCTAATGTAGCTCATAAAATTCTCAATGAAATAATCAGAAGTTTCTATTGAAATCAGGAATTAGGATTTAGTCCACTAGTCAATTTTTCATTGACTATGCTAGTCTTACTTTTGTATCTTACTAAAAGCACCTTAAAAAGTTTAAAGACAGGTGGTTTACAGAAACTTCAGTTTATGTAGCAGTCACTAAGGCTTCACATGTGCACGGTTATGCATTACTATATTTGATAGGCAAAAAGGACAAATTCAATAAAAAGCACTACATAGGTCAGCATCAGTTATTGTATAACAAAAGTTTCAGAGGGGTAGGTAGCCAAGTTAGTCTAACAGGAAAAACTTAAAAAAACAACAAATAGTCTGGTAGCACTTTAAAGACTAACAAAATATGTAGATGGTATCATGAGCTTTCATGGGCACAGCCCACTTCTTCAGATGACCAGAAGTAGGCTGTCTGAAGAAGTGGGCTGTGCCCTAGAAAACTCATGATACCATCTACATGTTTTGTTAGTCTTTAAAGTGCTACCAGACTATTTGTTGTATAACAAAAGGTCATCAAGAACAGTCATTAAACTGGGACTCCAGTAACCAAGATATATGTTTTTAATATCAGAGATGATGAAACATTTACTGAATATGTATTACAAAAGGCAACATCTGACTGGCCAGCAAAGGTTCCAATATTTGTTCAAATATCCTATACTAGAAGATTTGGGAGCTGATTAAGCAGCTGCGGTACGTGTTGCTGCGCAGCTTATAGGGAACCTTGGAGGCCATGCACCCCACCTGCCAGCTTCTCCCCAGGGTGGAGGGGAGGGAGGTGTGTGCACGCCACCTGCTGGCTTCTAGCCAGGGATAGCCTGGGAGGGAGGAAGGAGAGCAGGGGAATGCAGGTCTCCTGCTGGCGCTTCCCAGGCCCAGTCCAGAGTTGCGGGGGCTGCACAGCATCCAACAGTTGTTTGCCAGGGCAGGCTAGGATGGTGGGTTCTGCCAGCTTACACTTGCAGCCCCCTCTGGTCATTCTTCCCAGGCTTGCTGCCTTCTATGGCCATGGGTAAGTATAACTGTCCTTGCTCTCATGTCTCTCACTTTTTGTTCAATATGAAACAACAGCATTCCATGCACATCCCACTGACCCTGCTTTAAGTTTATGACAAGAGGAAGTGGCATACTAAATTCGGTGGTCCTAGTTCTTATCATTTAGGAGGAGTTCTTGAACAAACGAACTGACAGACAGATGCATATTTCTAAAATATATAGATAGATAAACTGCTGAGGTTGGGATTAATTCAATATAACTTCTCAAATCGAAGCTGAAACTTGAAATTTTAATAGGATATAAATTGTAGAGGTAAGTACTTTTTTTAGAAAAATGATTTGTAGAGCTCAACTTATAGCCACATCAAAAATGTACAAATTCTAACAATTCTACAGAAAAATGCAGACAACTTTTTTTCAGTTCCCAAGTAAAGAGAAGTCAGAGCCTGGGGGCACCAATGAGGGAGAGAAGAGGTCTTTAAAATATTCAGTTTCAGAATTAAATGGAGATTACTACAAATCATCGTGTCTAGGGAAAGGTTACTAGTAACTTTTGTTTTTTGAGGCTTGCCCTGTTCATTCCCATTTTGGGACTCGTACAGCAGATATTGAGCTTGCAGAAATTCCATCTAAACCATATCCAATATAGCTGCACGGGCATTCTTTAGTAAGGTCAGCATAAGGAATTGCAACGTAAGGGAGTCAAGCCAACTCCATTCTTTCTGAGCTGCAGAGTCCCAAATTTTAATACAACTGTGTGGAAGAAGAGAAAGCGGGCAGGAAATGTGATTGCACAGCTAACTCTCAAAGAACATGAGTTACTGATAAGTAAACCGTCTTTTTTCTTTGGCATCCATGTAGTCCCGCTTGTTAATCTACCCAAAATGGAAGGTGACAAAAGGAAATCTTAACTAACTTAGGATTGAAGCATTGCCCTCCCAAACCCAGTATCCAACAGGGATACTAAGTCTGAGTAGCAGTGCTTGGGAAAGATATGAATCAAATTTCAAATGTCTGCTCTGCACATCTTAATAGCAACCTCCTAAGACATGCCACAGAAGTGGCAGTAGCTTTAGTGAACCAGGCAATAATGCTTTCTGAGATAGGCTAAATTAACCAGAAGTCAAAGAGACCTAGGCTAAATTGACCGTAAGTCACTCCAGAAGGATTTGCAACCTCTGAGTTAATATTGCCTCTCTCTTCCATCTTTTCCTATATGCCACAAATAAGCTACTATGGATCTCAAGATAGAAACAGTCTTTTTCCATATTAAGATCTGAAGACAGGCTTCCCCAGGGTGAGTGCAGGGCTTTATGAAGAAGGTCAGCAAGGTATTGGCATAAGTCTGTGATCACTTTGGGGGTGAATGTATGCACAAGTTTAAGGAATAAAAGTCTCTCTACAATTGGAATAAGTTGTATATGTTCCCTTCTTTCCCTGGATGCTAGTGGGCTGAATACTTGGGGAGCAACCTGAAACCCAAGTTATTTTTAATTTCTCTAGGATTTCATCAGTTTTGTGATAAAGAAGTCTTGTCCTTCTTTGATATACAGCTGCTGGAAAGCCAAAACCAGGAATATTTTTCTTAAGTAATCCCCACAACCATGGTTCTGATATAAAAATTAGCCTGAGATACTGTGATCTTTCCTTCAGCTGCTAAAATTTTTGGTGCTTTCCTTTGGTCCTCAGGAACACTGTCCTGAATAGGGATGTTAAATATCGGTTAATTGAATAGTCGAGTAACCTCATGAATTGTATCAGTTAGTCGACTATTCTATAGTCCCCGGGAGGGCAGGGCCAGCAGCCACTGTATCAGAGGCAGCAACACAGGGTGCCAGAAGAGAGCTGGTCCATGAAGGAAGCCAGTTTAAAACCAGCTCCCCTCCTGGACCAGCTGCCCGTCACCCTGTGCTGCTGCACCTGAGAAACTGGCAGCAGCACGGGGTGGTAGCAGTCCCTGTCTGGAGAGCGGGGAGGGGGAGAGAGGATCTGAGTTTCCAGACCTGGCACAAGCCAGAACTAAGCTGGGCTGCCTGCCCGACTGGTTTTTAATACACTTCAAATGCAGAGCTGGAATGAGGGTAGGTCCCGGACTCAGCGTGAGCCAGGACTGAGGCGGGCTGCCTTCCCACCCAGCTCCTAATACACTTTAAATGCAGAGCCGTAGCAGGGGCAGGTCCCAGACCCATCACAAGCCAGGACAGAGCCAGACTGCTGGCCAACCTGCTAAAAAATTTACTGGCAGGGAGAGGGAAACATGTGTAGTCTATATTAGTGTTTCTCAACCACTGGTACAAGTACCCTCAGGGGTACTCAAAAGAAGTCTGGGGGGTACATCAACACAACTGAAATTTCAAGAAAACTGAATTTTTGTTTTAAGTTTTACAGCGTTTTATGATTTTTGTACTTTTTACACCCAAAAATTTCATCGCCCGCCTGGCTACGATTAAGTTGTTTAAACAAACGTGTTGCAATGGTAGAAAAAAATTGCGTGTGTCTGAAAACTCTAGGTACTGGCTGTACTTATAATTTTTTTTAAAAAGGGGGTACTGTATAAAAAAAGGTTGAGAAACACTGGTCTATAGCATTAACCTATAAGCTTTTGCTTATCGGTTAATCGACTATACTATAATGTTGCATAAAGCCTCTGCCTGCCCGAGGTATTATTTGATTTACACACAAATTTTCTGGATATGCATTAAATTGTAATGTCCTGCCAACACAAGACTTAGAGAATGTCAAAACCTGCTGCTGACTGCACTGCTGTGAACACTGTTTAAGGGGGGCAGTTGTCTTCTAAGTCTCAGTCAGATGCTGTGCACTGGAAGGCATATTTGTAATTATTGAGCTTTGAAGCTTTGTATTTGTTTCTTTGTAAGTTTCAGCTACCTTGCCTTTTACATTTTGCACCTTGCTGTAAGATTGTAGAGCTTTGTGACTTTGTAACTCTCAGCCACTTTGCTTTATAAGTTCAGAAACGTACTGTAAACTTGGTGATTGTTGAGCCTTGCAAGTTTGTAATCTTTGTAACTCTCAGCCACTGTGCTTGTAACTTTCTCTAAGCTGCATGCCACCTGTGATAAGAATGTGTATGTGAATGGAGCCTGTTTGGGGTGAGGGAAACAGCAAGGCTAAACACATGGAGCCAGGTGGTAACTAATTAAAGACACAATGCTGCCCTAAGCAAACAAAGGACCCAGACTGAGGGAGGTTTGGACATACTCCTTGGTCACCAATCTGCAGGTAGAACCCCTGCTTGAGTGACAGGAGCTGCCCAGTTCTTATAAGAGGACTTGGCAGAGCCCTCCTTCTGACCAGCTCACCAGCCAGGATCCATGGTTAGAGGCAAACCTCCAGAGTCAATATGCCTTGGCTTGCTCTGCAACCTTTTGCCTGTGTAAATGTGTGAGTGCCCGAGGGCATGAATAAATGTGTGCGTAAATGGACTAATGAATGTATGTGTTTGTGTGGGTGAGAGACAGCTCAATCCCCTTCAGTTTAACTCAACAGTGGCATTCAATGACAGCTCAATCCCCTTGGCTATGTCTACACTTGCCCCCTACTTCGGACTAGAGAGGCAAATGAAGCTTACCGAAGTTGCTAAGAGGAGTAACAGTTAATTCGAGGGAAGGGTTTTGGATCAGACTACCGCATCTACACGCGGCAAGTTAAATCGGGCAACCGGCATTTTAAAATGATGACCGGCCGCGAATATGCTAATCAAGCACGGGATATTTAAATCCCGCTCTTCATTAGCAACTTCGGTATGCTTCATTTGCCTCCCTAGTCCGAACTAGGGGCCAAGTGTAGACATACCCCTTGTAGTGGATTGTTAATTCCTCATTTAATAAATCCATATGAATGTAACCCTGGGGTGGTCTCTGGTGAAATTTGGGATAACATATTACATCCCTAATCCTGAATGAGGATCATGGTGTCCAAAGGGCATTTTGATAGCACATTATCACCACTTGGTAGCTGGCAATATACATATGCTCAGAACCTGACAAATGTTTTTTCTTTCTAAAGAATGTTGGGAATTCATCCAGAGGTGAAACCATTGCAGAACTGAGATTATCATCTGATGATATGGCACAGGACCCTCCCAGTAGGATATTCATATTGACCAATGTCAAAATGAAAAAGTTTGTGTGTTTGTTGCCCTGAGATTAAAGTGCTAATAGTGGTGTCACTGTGGGCAGAGCCACAAGGGTTGGACCACAGCCACAAGAAAAGTGAAGAGAGGAAGATCTAGGCTTAGATTATGCTGATTTATCCAAATCCTCAAGGTTTCTTTATAGGCCACAATAATAGTTTCAAGGGATCATGAAAAATATCCTTCAGTGCCAAGAGACTTGAAGTCAAATCCTCTATGAGATCGGAGTGCAGAGGTTGACATCAGTGATGACTTGAGCGGCCTCCAAAACTCAGTCTTACTGGTGCAGCCTTCTGAATGAGAAGCCCAGTGTTGGAGTAGCTGGAGAGTGCGCCAGCCTGGAGGATGACAGGTGAACTGGAGAAGCAGGAATCTTAAATCAGGAACTGAGTCTGGCTCCACTGAATCTGACTGCATACACAACAGTTGCAGTGCCAATGAAAGTTACGCAATTGGTTCCAACTCTTCAAGCATCAAGCCCCAAGAGATATATCAGTGCTTCTTATTTGGAACTCCCTCAAAACCAGAAAAATGCACTTTCTTTTCTGCCTTTTCACAGCAGGTTGCACCGTATCAAGAAGCATTTCAGGAACAACAAGGGGAGTTTGTATAGATGATATTCCATCTACCAGTAAACCTATTTCCAGTGCAGTCTGTTAAACAAGTATAAATGGCATCAACACTGTCTGTGCCAAAGACATCTGATAATAATTTGATACAACTGACAGTTGTCATCCAAGTTAAGATTCTGAAGATGCTGGCATTAGAATCCTTTCTGAAGAATGTGTTGGCTGCAAAGGTTTTTCCAGTTAACTGTAATGGGTGAAGAAACCAACTGGGTAATTTTGAGCACTGTTTAGAGCCCTTGCAATGGCGAAGCGGAAGCCTTCAGTATCTCATAGCAAAGGTAAGCACAAAGGTTTACATGACATGCCTAGTAATCTAAAGCTTGAATGAGCAGCAGATCAAGGTACACCACACTGCAAAGATAAATATGTTGCTCCAAACAAACTACTGGACAAAAACGACTTCCTGAAACCACTGGCTTCAGTTATCGGTGCAGAACCAAGACAAATCTCCTAAGTTCTGGGGAGGGTTCTGGCAATTTAAAAACAAAAAAGTCACTAGTACAGGTTGAACCTCTCTAGTCTGGCACCCTCGGGACCTGACCGGTGCTGAACTAAAGAATCTGCTGAATTATGGGAGGTCAACATTGTCCAGCAGCATTACCAACATTTCCACTGCTTACTGGGATCTTATAAGATCGTGGTATCCAACCAGTTGTGATAGTGAACTAGCCACACGTAGCTGGGGGCTAGCGTATTGGATATTACAATTATAAGACATTTAGGGATAAATTAGAGCTAAATAAACATCACAGAACACTGAGCACCAGGACTGATGACTGTAAACAAACTTTATGTGACCACAGGAAATTCGGCTACGTCCATAAGAGGACATCTGGCTAACTAAAATCATGCCAGACTCTCAGATGTTGCCAGACCAGAGTGCTGGACTAGAGAGGTTCAACCTGTGCTAGCTAAAATAACTATACAGGATTAAATGAACTGACCTGTCTAAAATAAGGTAGTGCACCCAGATTCTCAGAGGCAGACATATCACAACTCTCTAACGCTCTTTGTAGTGGTAAAGAAATTGAAGCAATCAGATCCTGCTCTCCCTTAGATTGGCTCACAAGCTGAACACTGGTGTGAGTAAGATGTATCATACAGCCTCAAAAGACACACTTTTGTTGGAGGTTCCTGAGCTCAACACTAAGAGCCAAAAAGACACATGTACGAATGCACATGTCTATTTGTGTGGAAAGAGGAAAATAAATCGGCAGTTGGGCTGTTATAACTTTTGTAAAATTCAGTTTTGCAATAATATAGTAGAGTATGGACTAAATCTCACAGTCCTTATCCACAAACAAATGAAAAACTACCACTAAACTCACTGGGACTGCCTGGTTAGCTTCAGTTCATTGACGTCAATCTGAGATTACCTGAGAACTTTACATGACAACTTGGAATTACAAATAAATATAATTAAATTTTATATATTAATTTGCCTTATAAAATGAAATAAAATGGTACCTATCAAACTCAAGGTGCATTTAAAACCACAAGATGATAAATCATCTCAACCATATATAATAATAGTTAATTCAATCTTATAAGAGCCAACAGTATCTTTCCTCAAAACTATGTCTAAAGAAGTATCCCGATTCAAAACCCCTCCAATCCTGTGAGAAGTTAAGCCTCTCAACATGCCTTTACACAACATTACCTATTTGGATGACGGAGTGAAAAATATGACTGCAAAATTTGTAGATAACACTAACATAAGAGTGGTTACAAGCACTTTGGAGGACAAGATTAGAATTCAAAGTGATCTCGATAAATCAGAGCTATGGTCTGAAATCAATAAGATGAAGCTCAGCAAAGCACTACACGTAAGGAAAACAAATACATAAACACAAAATGGATAATAACTGTAGTACTGCAGAAAAGGATCCGACGGTTATAGTGGACCACAAACTGAAGGAGTCAAAAGCATGAGGCTGTTCTGAAAAAGGCAAATGACACTCCAGTATGTCATAAGAGCATTGTATTTAAGACACAAGAGGTAATTGTTCAGCTCTACTCAGCACTGGTGAGGCTTCAGCTGAAGTATTTTGTCTGGTTTCAGGTATCACACGTTAAGATGTAGATAAATTAATGAGAGCTCACTAGTACAGGTTGTGGAATCCCCATCACTAAAGGTTTTTAAACACAGGTTAGACAGACACTTGTCAGAGATCATCTCTGTATATTTAATCTACTTCAGTGCAGGGGGATGGACACAAAGACTTCTTCAAGTCCCTTCCAGACCCATGTGGCTGTATTTGCATACTCAAAGGGAAAAACAATGGCCTATTTAGGACTAATAGTATGAAAATGAGAACGTTATTTCCTACTGCCACAATATTTTCAATTTCTACAAATCATAGCAATACATTTAAGGATACACAAATGTTTCATTTCCTAAGAGGTCATCTGGCAGAGATGCCCCAACATATTACAAAATCAAGAAAATGGGTTTAATATACCAGAAAGCTATATTCATTTCTGCTTGTGAGTAACTAAACCATCAGCAAAAATAGGAAATATTTCAATTACCAGTAAACCAGACTTTTTTAGAATTTCAATTGTATGCATCTTGAGTTTACTAGACTTAGAGTATCAAACTATTGTTATGAAAGTTATCTACTTCCCCAAAAGAGGATTTTATATGTTAACTACTGCTTGCGTATTTAAATTATACCTAGATTTTACCACTTTACTTCTTTATTCTGTAACCGCTCACCAGGATGTGAATTCAGTTTATTATCAGAGAGATATGGTTTATGATTTAACGTACAACAAAGAACTGTACGCTTACCTGTAAACGTAAGTACACAGGTGAAGTTCTCCACCCTAAGTAAATATCATAAATGACTGAATAATGCCAGAAAAGTCAGTTGGAAAATCATTTCCCAGAAGGTATGCAGGTGACTTTCCCATGAGACAAAGGCTAAAAGGAAAGTTACATAAATATGCTTGTGTGTATATGCATACAGTTAAAATTTTACTGCAGTACAGCTAGACAACGGCGTTAAGTGGGGTTTATTGGATTTGCCAAAAAAACAGAAGCAGAAAGGCAATGGAAACATTATTATAACTGAAAATCCTGCCAAAATTCTGCATTTTTCAAAAGGCAAAGTCTCCACAACCTGTTTTTATCAGTAAGGCAAAGAGTGAAGTTTTGATTCTGGAGTCTTTATATATTAAAATGACATTGAAGCATGCAAATAACTTCTGGATAAGGCTTATAATTTCTTACATTTGTTTAATAATATTCTATGCCAGCCCAGATACTTTAATCCAATTCTCCAACAGCAAATGGAGATTGTAACTTTTAGGATTTTTAGTAACAACAGGATCTTGTTGGCTCACAGTTTCAGTGGTTTTACCAAAGCAATACAAGCTAATTGTGCTCTGGATGGATCAATTCTTTTTGGTGAAAAGAAGAATAGACATTAGACAGAAACTTAGAATGCATGCACAGTGTCCCCTAAGACACAGAGGTTCAATCATAAGCTCTTCAACTTCTCCTATGCAGATGAAATTGCCACATAGAAGGCAGTTTTCATGGATAGGTGGAAAAGGAAACAGATAGCCAATGGTTCAAAGGATTTATACCTCAAAGCCTTGAGGACCATGTGGAAGTCCTGTGGCACAGCTCATCTTGTATCCAGATATAGCGTTTGGATTAGGGATGTTAAGGACCAGTCAACTAGTCAACTATCCAGTAAGTAAATGCTTATTAAATAGTCAACAAGATAGTCGACTAGTCGCTTCCCGGCCTCCTTGCTGCCTCTATCAGATAGAGGCAGCAAGAGGGGAGGAAAGGGGGGTTACTGCAAAGCGGCAGTGCCACACTGAGT
Source organism: Rafetus swinhoei (assembly GCA_019425775.1). NCBI lineage: Eukaryota > Metazoa > Chordata > Testudines > Trionychidae > Rafetus > Rafetus swinhoei. Next base: position 50,106,560 of record CM033449.1, read on the forward strand.
CCGTGTGAAATGCCATGGCGGCGTTTCAAAGGGCTGCACCACACAGCTGATCCTGGGCTAAACTAAATTTAACACCTCTAACCTGAACACCCTGCCAGTGGTTTTTGCTTGCCTCTGATTAACTTGATGTTGAAGGTAGCTGAAATTTTGTCTCACAGTATTGAATCATAGGAGTAATGGAGGTGGGAAAAGTTCTCTAGTTCTGAAACTAAGCAGGTGAAAAAGAGGAATAAACTTCAGTTAAGAAAGCTGAATACAGGTAAGTAGGAAAGTAGGTAGGAAGGTAAAGGAAGATCCTTTCAACAAACTAGGAGATATCCCAAAACTGTTTCTGTAACTTTAGAAGAACATACAGTTTTCTTTCCTGTAAATGCCTTAAACTTATAGGAAGCTTCCTAAAGAGAGAGAATGAAAGAACTTGATATGAAGAAAACCTCCATCTGCATTAAAACCACACTTCAGAGAGTATATACACTGAAAGTAAACCATCAAATATATTATTTTGGGTTAATGGAATTTCTCATGCATCTGTGTTAAACAGAATCTTATGTATTTGTACAGGTCTCACAACACAATCAAAACTGAACAAAAATCCAAACATATAGGTTTCTTTAAAATTACATAAAAATTTGATTCTACTTAAGGATGTAAAATCCTGTTTAATCAGTTAACCACTTAAATGGGGTGGGGGGAGGCAGGCAGAGGGCCTGGCCAGGCTACAGCTACCTCCCACCTGAGCACAGTGGACTGCTCTGTCCAGGTTCCAGTGTTCCCCACCCGCAGCACAGTGCGGCGGGCCACAGCTGGAGCGATCCCTGCTGTGGGCAGAGGCTGCTCTGGTCAGGCTGGAGAGCCTCTTACCCACATTGCCCAGTAACCAGTAAGCCAGTTAACCACTGGCATCCCTAATAAGGATGTTAAATAGCATGTAATTGAATGGTCATGTAACCACATAAAACATTAGTGGTTACACAACTATTCGATAGTTATCGAGGTTGGGGCCGGAAGCCAGTGTACTCCCGGACCCACTCTTGGGGAGCACCCTGCTTTACCACACTGCTGCCTCTCGATCAGATGCAGCAGTGCAGTGTGCCAGGCAGGAGCTGGTCTGCGAGGGGAGCAGGTTTAAAAAACACCTCCTAGCACAGACTGGCTTCTCCCTACCACCCCGCACCACCCCATGTCATATTATTGAGTTGTAATAGGAAACTGTAGGTCATTGTTGCACTCACTGTTGTGCGTTTGCCCCAAATTCTGTGCAAAGGGGGACAAGTGAGGTGTCTAATGAAAGCTTATGCTATGCTACTCATATACGTGTATGATTTTTATATGTAAAGTTATGAATATGGGCTCTGTACTTGTATTTTAAATATTGTCTGGGAGACATCAATAGGTGTGGACCACCTATTGTGAGGAATGGTTATTCAGTGAATGGCATAGACAAAGGCTCTCAAGGTTGCCAATAAACACATAAGGAATGAGTCTGGGAACCTGCAAACCAGCAAGTACATCATGGCTGATATTGATTGAAGAACATGGACAGGTCATTTGATCATGTGATCAGCTCCATTTGGGAGGTACCAGGAGAACAATGGATTTCCTGCCACATGGGCAAGATTATAAAAGTAGCCTGAGGGTGCCTCCATCTTGTCTTCACTCTTGCTCTCCACTGGTAAGGACAGAGAGTCCAGAAGGATTTATTGACCCATCCTGACATAGGACGTACTCTGGAGACTTTTGAGTTGGCACTCTGTTACAACTCTGCTAAGAGCCTACATTAAGAACTTGGTGATGGGTATATGTAATGTGCTTCCTTTAAAAAATTCACTCAGCCTTTTTTTTCTTTTATTAATAAACCTTTGGATTTTAGACACTGAAGGATTGGCACAGCGTGCTCTTTGGGTAAGATCTGAGGTATAAATTGACCTGGATCCTTTGGGACTGGGAGAACCTGTTCAGAGTTGGTGAGATTGGTTTTATAACCTCTCACCAGTGTAAGCTGTGGTGCTGTTGTGGCACGGGGAACTCTGGGGTGTCTAAGGGGATTTACTTGTGAGCTTCTTGCTGGCCAGAGTAGCAGCTGAAGTGCTGTGTGTGATTGGGTTGCTGCCTTATAGGAAGGACCCGACTCTTGGGCTGCAAGTAGCCCTGGTTCTGAGCAATTTATCCTGATTTGACCCTCTCAGCGATGCCACCAAACAACCTGATATATTACAAGCAGTGCAGGGCAGCAGCAACCCTTGTCCATGGACAGAGGGGGCCCGAGCTCCCCATGGACAGAGGGGGCTCCGTGACAGCAACGCCTGTCCATCGGAGGTCTGAGCTCCCTGTGGACAGAGGCTGCTCTGGCACCCCCTGCGGACAGGAACTGCTGCTGAGGAGCAGCCTGTGTGTGTGTCAGGCCCCATGGCAGCCTCCTCTGCTCCCCCTGCCACTGTTGCCTCTGATAGAGGCAGCAGCGCCAGGGGTGGGGAGGACATAGGCAGGAGCCAGTGCTTGGGGAGGGGGAAAAAGCTGGCTTAAAAGGAGAAGGCAGCAAAGAGGGGGAGGTGGTCTGTGAAGCCGACATGCACACATATCAGCTCCCATCTGCCCCCCTCATCCTCCGCGCTGCTGCCTATCAGAGATAGCAGAATTGGAGTATGTAGGGCCATTGGATCTAGTGCTCATGGGGAGCTGGCTTAAAAGCTGGCTCCCCACAGGCACCAGCTCCCACCTCTCTCCCCTCCCCTCCCCTCCCCCACTGCCTCTGATACAGAGGCAGCAAAGGGGGGAGGGGGCAGAGATGCTTAGAGTCGACAGGATTAACCAATAAATCTAGGCTTATCAGTTAATCGTGTACCTACACACTGACATCCCTAATCCCTAATTCTATTATAAGGGCACCAAACAGATAAAAGAAGACTGTATTTGAAGTACATGATGGGTCTGCAAACAGCTCCTCAGGCAGTGACTTAAGGCGAGAAAGCAAAGATACATTGGTTACAGATTTAGAAAAATCTATAGAGTACTCAGTCTTGCATAAAGAGCTTATTTAAAAATATAGGAAAAAAATCACTTGTAGCACATATGTTTGTAATACTACTCTTAGAATTCCTAAAAAATATCGTAAATGATGTCTCTTTGACTTGCTATTTTCATTCCATCTCCTGAGTCATCTAAACCCTGGCAGTATTTTTAACATCCCCAACCAAATATTAAGAGAATGAATCAGAAAATCATCTCTCTTCTCCAGTAATAGGAATAAGAGTCCCTGTGGGTCGATGGAACTAATATATAATGAGTGGAAAAACCATTAGAAAACTTTTCATAGTTCCAATATATGCTAAACACTGCTACATGCAATTTAAAATCACCACATGATAGCATCCTTGCATGGCAAATGAATGACTATTTTTATATGTGAATATACTTTTCACAGTATGTGTAAAAAAAGGCTCCAGTGTAAAAATAAAAAGGTGTGGAGTTCTTTGGGAAATTAATTTGTAATCAAATTCACTCACCAAAATATGCTTAACTCACTGAACAACAAATACATAGTGAACAACTTATGACTAGAAATCTACACACATCCAGTCCATTTTGGTCAATTTCATGGTCATAGGATTTTAAACATCATAAATTTTACAATTTCAGCTATTCAAATCTGAAATTTCATGATGTTGTAATTGTAAGAGTCCTGACTCACAAAGGAGGTTTTTTTGGGGAGTGGAGGGTTCCCAAGGTTGCTACTACTCCTTGCAGTGCTGCCATCACAGCCGGGCAGCTTAAGAGTGGAGGCTGCTGACTGCAAACCCCACTCCGAAGGCAGAACTGCCACCAGCAGCAGCACACATCAGTACATTCAAAATGAAATAATTAATCTTTTTGTTCCCTGTCATTCTGAACACAGGCTCTTCCCCACCCCCAACCCCCCCCCATTTTGGATAATGCCACTGGTTCCTGCTTTTTCACTGCATAACATTTACGTTTCTTGTAAATGTTTCTTCAACGCACCTCAAACTATGCTCCTACACTTCTCTGCCCTTCCCTTTTATTACTTCAGCACCCCCAAGCACACCCACCTCCTCGGATTGTCAAAGACCATCCACATGTCCCATTTCTCTCACAAACATTTCTGTGCTTTGTGAACCAATCCTTCCCAGATAACTAATTTTTTTTCCACAATGTCTACAATGGGGGGAGGGGAGACCTATGGCTTGCCTTGATCTAGCCTGCAATACTTGGGGCTCACCCCACACACACACAGCAGTGCGAGCCAGCACTGGAACTCCTGCCACTCAGAGGATGCCATTGCTAGAGTACCAGAGCCAGACAGCTTGTGCCACCGTGGAGGAAGGAGGGAAAGAAGAGCCCCAAGCCTCACGGGCCCAATCTAAGCAAGCTGCAGGCTGAAAAGGGCCTATGGACTTGGCCTGCCATGGGGAAGGAAGCACCTCCATGCAGGTCTGCACGTTGCATGGAAGGACTCCTTGCAGGTACTGCTGCTTGTCAATCCCATAGGCCAGGAATCACAGCCAACGGTGGGGGGGTTAGACCCTGCACCACCACCCCACCATGCTCGAGCACCTTCCCTCCCTCCCAGACCTGGCACACCCAGCCCATTCCTGCACTTCTCTCTCATCCGACCTCGCATCCTCTACCCACGCTGCTGCACCCTAACTCACACTTAGACCTGGCACCTTTAATTCCTGCCTACTTCTGCACCACCCCCTTCTTCCATTCCAGACCAATCGCTCCTACCCCTGCCCACTCCTGCACCCTCACTCCCAGCCTGCTCATGCATCCTACCTCCCACTAGATCCCTGCACCCTCATGCCCAGCCTGCTCCCTGGCAGCCCTCTTTCACCCCCCATTTTAGCCCCAGCCCAGAGTATGGGGGGGGGGGAGGGGCAACAAAATCCACCAACTCCAAGTTCTCAGAAAAATTAATCCAGCCTGGAGATAGGTCCTGATCCTCAGCACCTTCTCCTCCCCCTCCCTGTGGGGCTGGAACTTGAGGGGAGTGTCTTTGTATTCCTGCTTCTCAGATGGGGGGGGGAAGGGGCGGCGATATCTGTGAGAGGCTTTTTTCCCCCTCTCTCTCTCTCACTTGGGGGCCAGGTCAGTTGAGGGGGTGAAGAACTAAACTACCCTTTTAATGAATTATATCAATATGATGTTATGTAACCTCATGAATTGTAGACCAATTTTTAATGGAATTTTATAAATGACACAGTGTTAATCACTTTTGGATGAAGTTGTTATTAACCTTTTAAAATTGCCTTTGAAGAATCTGTTGTTGTAACTTTTTATATATTACAACTAACACCCAATTTTAAACTGTTAATACACTGTAGTCCATATTATAACTAAAACCCCATTTTAAACTCTGTACTATCTTAACTCTGTTTAAAGTTAGCTGTGCGTCTGTAACCTCATTTAAAAGTGTGAACGTGGTTGTGTGTGAAATGGGATCAGTCAGGGATGCCAGCCTGTTTCAGTGACCAGCTGCAATGAGAGCGAGTCCGGCAAAAGAACCCACTCAAGAGAGAGAAACAAAAGCTCCATGTCGCATCTGCCATTAACTGATGACTCATGGTCATACAGTGCTCTGGGGCAGTGGGACAGGACAGCCTCTATGGACTAAAACATATAAAAAGATGGGTGCAGAAATATAGGGTCAGGTCTTTTGGTTCTGCAATCATCCTCCTGGAGCAATGGTGCACACCAGCATGACCGGTTTCTCTCCTCATATCTAAACTAGGGATGTAAAAAGTTGTTTAAAAAGGTAACCATGTAACTGCTAAGATTTTTAAGCCATTTCATGGTTACATGCACTGTGGGTTCTGCTGTACAAAGCTTAGCTTTATACTGCAGAGCCCAAAGCGAAGCCTTCCCAGGTGCTACAGTAAAGAACTTGCGGCGGGAGGGCATGGTGGTGGTCAAAGCAGCCCCTTCCTGCGGTGAGCCCTGCAGGGCTGGAGCAGCCCCCCTATCCAGGGCGGGCAGGGAGCTGTTCCAGACTCTACTGGTTAATCAGAACTGTAATCATCACCCTTAACAGGCGAAGTTAACCCTTTACATCTCTAGTATAGACCACATGGCCAGTGGACTAGCATGTGCAACTGAGGCTGATAATTATATGCCATCCATAGAACTGTGTGCATGAATGTGCGTATATGTGGTGAATAATTTCAATAGCTAGGGTCAATAGATGAATTCTGCATTCACAGAAAAAATAGCATATTACCTTATCCCCCCAAACAAGATTCTTCTAGTTCTAGTTCTCTAAGTGTAACACAGTGACAGTTGTGGGAGGGTTATTCTAATCTTTTTTGCTTCTCACTTGTACGTGGCCCCGACTGATTTTTCTTTGGGTCAGTGGCCCCCAGACACAAAAAAGTTTACCCACCCCTGGTCTACAAGAAAATAGTCAATGTTTATTAGTTTAAAGGGCTAGCAGGTACACATGATGAATATTATTTTTTCTTATAGCACATGAATTAAATAGATATATTTTATGAATTAACATATTAACATTTTATACATTTTAATAATTTCTCTTTTCCTCATTCTTCATAAGTTCCTTGCCTTGTTGAGAGAACTTACGTAGGAACTGGAAGGGACCTCAAGAGGTTATCAAGTTCAGTCCCCTGCCCTCACAGCAGGACTAAGCACTATCTAGATCATCCCTGATAGATGTCTATCCAACCTGCTCTTAAATATCTCCAGTAATGGAGATTCCACAACCACCCTAGGCATATTGTATCTTGATCACCTTCCATTTATTTTTGCCTTTTTACACTGCCTTTTACTTCATGTTTGAACAGTACCCAGCACACTGGTGTCCCGAGCCTTTTGTCTTCCATGGGATTGCTTATACAAATATGGACTTTTTGTGCAACAGAGAGTTGCAGGTATAGGCCTATTAAATTGTTTGCCTTTCAGCCATTTCACGAAGCAAAAGCAAGAATACATTTTCTCCTCAGCAGCTACTTCCTCTCATTGTTTTTGTGAGAGGCAGAACAACTGACAACAGGATATCACAAATGACAGGACTTACAGAGCCTCAAAATAATTATTGCTATGGCTGAAAAAAATTGATCCATATTTTCTGAATGAGTGTATTGAGATCAATAAACAGAAAACATGAAGATAATATTTTTGTCTCCTCCCCACCAATTTTATTCTCATTATGCAATAGGTACACAAACAGGCAACAGGAAACAAATGTCAAAAAATGTAAATTAATTCCTAAATAATTACTCAACTATTCAAGGCATCTACCACAGGCCAAAAATATACCAAAATACCTCAAAACAATAACTGTTGTGGTTATCTGTGATATTACTAGACTTCTGATATGAATCTCTAGCCATTTCCACTATTTTTCTTTATAAGGATACGTGGATTAAATCAGGATACAAAAATAAGCTGTTAGCCCTGGTTTTTAACCTCACTTCTCTTTTTTCCTACAATACTATGGTTCCTTTTACAACTTTTTAGGCCCTTTCAAGTTCTAGCTCCCTATGATATTATTTCCCCTTTCTTTGTAGTTACTTTTTTGTCCCCTTTACCTATTCTACAGCAGTTTCCAATTGACATTCAGGCTTATTTCCATTAATACCAGAAAGGACTCAAAATTATGTTCTACTTGGAGTTACAGGTTTATGAAAAAACTTTCTGTAACTGTTGTTCTTCTAAATGTTTTGCTCATGTCCGTTCTATTTAGGTGTGCATGTGTGCTATGTGCATGATTGTCAGAAGGTTTTTCCTTAGCAGTACCCATTAGGAGAGCAAGGTAGCCCCCCTGGAGTGATGCCTCCATGGCAGTGCATATATACCCTGGTGGCCCGCCACCCCCTGAGTTCCTTCTTGCTGGAACATTCCACTGAAGGGGAGATGGCAGGATTTGGAATGGACATGAGCAGCACATCTCTAAAAATAACAGAGATGAAAAGTAGGTAGCCATTTTTTCTTCCAGTGATTGGTCATATCCATTCCATTTAGGTGAATCACAAGGCAACCTAAAGGAGGGGGGGGGTCGGAGACTAATTTAAAATTGACTGCAATACCAGTCTGCCAAAAGCTGCATCATCCCTAGGCCTGCTTTAAAATACAAGGATTGGTGAATATACGTAGGTATGTAAGACCAGGTAGCTGTTCCACCAATGTCCAGGATGGGCACCTGCAGCACAAAGGCTAATGAAGAGGCCTGGGCTCTAGCGGAGTGGGCCATGATTGCTGGTGTCAGCACTTTAGCAAGGTCATAGCAGGTTGTGATTCAGGCTGTGATCAGTGATGATATACGCTGGATGGATACCAGTAAACCCTTCATTCTTTCTACTATGGAAATAAAGTGCTGCGTGGGAGGACCTTCAAAATGGTTTTGTTCTTTCTAAATAAAAGGCTAAAGCATGTCTCATGTCCAGGGTGTAGACAGCTCATTATTTGTTATTAGTGTGAGGTTTAGGGAAAAATTCCGGGAGGAAAATATCCTGATTTAAATAAAAGTGGGACACCACCTTAGGTAAAAACACTGGATGTGCGCACACTTTCACTTGTCCTTCAAGAACACTATGTAAAGGGGCTCGGAGGTTAACACTTGGAGCTCTGACATTCATCTAGCCAATATAATGGTCACCAGGAAAGTCACTCTGTATGACTGGTGCAACAGGGAACCGGTCACTAATGGCTCAAACCCCAAGTTCAAAAGGTGAACCCCATGAGTCTTGTGAGGACTAGGTTCAAGTCTCAGGGTAGAAGAGACTGTCACACCTGCAGGTATAACCTATCCAGGGCCCTTAAGGAAGCAACGAATCATCGGGTTGGCAAAAACTGACTCCCCTTGGTTACCCGGGTGGAAGGCAGAGATAGCTGCCGGGTGGACCTCGACTAAGGATGAAGCTAAATGACGGATGGGCAAGATAGCCTCCATGGGCCAGATCCAGGCCGCGGCCACCATGCTGCTCCCCTGCCCCCAGGCTAATCAAGACCTAAGAGCGGGGGAGCATGCAAAGTCTCTTCTACCCCCACCGAAGGGGCGCACAGCACCTAGAGAGAACAGTCAGCTGTTCAAAATGGCTGGCGGTTCCCTCTAGGTGACATGCACCCCTGACAGGATGCGGACGGAGGGAAGAGACTTCACCTGCTTGCCCAACCCCAGGCCAATCAGGTCTGTGGGCGGGGAGCATACAAAGTCTCCTGGCACCCTGACCCCGCCCTTTCTGCCCAAGGCCCTGCCCCTTCTGGGGCAGCCCATGAACACTTCTGAACTTCACAAAGCAGCCCCCTTCAAAAATTATTGCCCAGCCTTGAGCTAAACCCTGCCTTCTCAGCTCTAATAGGTAGTCTAGTATGAAGGGTACTGGAGTGTCCAATGGGGCATGTCCATCTGAAGAGACCAAATTGAGAAACGTTTCCACTTGACCTGGTAAGTGACCCTGGTGGAAGGTTTCCTACTGGCTAATAGTACCTGCTATACCAATTCTAAGCATTATTGCTCCATCCCCTTCAACAATGGAGCTTCCAGGCCATGACGTGGAGAAATTACAGGCTGGGGTGATGTAACTGACCAGGATCTTGCGTAATCAGGTCTGAGAACATAGAAAGCGCTATGGGCTCTTCCACTGAGCGCTCCAGGATAGTGGTGAAACAATGCTGGCGGGCCAAGCTGGTGCCACCAGGATTAGAGAAACCTTGTGTTGCCACACCCTGAGGAGTACTCTGTTTGAATTGGAAAGGCACGTAACAGCTGTGATGCCCAGGGTACCTGAAACACATCCCCTATGGATCGTGGACTGTGGTTTAGGAAAGGAAAAAAAAAAAAAAACTGATGATGCTTTCTGTTACTCCTTGTTGTGAATAGGTCTAAGTGGAGATGCCCCCACCTGCAGAAAATACCTATGGCTATGTTCGCTCCGGGGGACCACTTGGGAGTTTCGAAGGACTGGCGGTGCTGGTCAGCCAGCACATTCTGAGTTCCCGGGAGGTACATGGCTTCCAACTGGATAGAATGTTGGATATAAAACTCTCACAGAAGAAGGGCTTCATGGCATGGGGAGAGGAAAGTGCACCACCCTGTCTGTTGACATAAAATAATCGCTGCTTATGTTGCCCATCTGGACTGAGACACACCTTCCTTGTAAGTGGCTTAGGAACATCTGGCATGCAAAACTGACCACCCTTGGCTCCCTGACGTTGACGTGCAGTGATAGTTCTCCGTGGGAACCACATACCTTGCCTCCTCAGGTCTCCATATGTGTACCACAGTCTATCACCAAGGCATCCATCACCAGCTGGACCGAAGGGTGCGGTTTGGTGAATGGCACTCCACTACACACAACTCTCTCCTGTAGCCACCAAGTTATGGAGTCCATGACTTCGGGAGAAATTCTGACCACCACGTCCAGCAGGTGGTGAACTGTGTTGTGAATGAGCAAGCCACACCTGCAAGGGGCACAGCCCGAGTCTGGCATGCTGCAACACGAATGTATATGCCACTATGTAACCCAGCAGCCACAAAATTTCTGGCCATTGTGATAAGAGACAACTGCAGGCACTCTATAATGTCCCTTATTGCTAAGAACCTAGGTCTGTGAAGGGAGGCCCTAGCCTGAATACCATCCAACAAGGCTCTCACAAACTCTATCTGCTGCATAGGGACAATGGTGTACTTGGCCTTGTTCAACTTGAGCCCCAACTTGAGGAATGCAGACCTCACCAGTTCTACATGCTCCAACACCTATGTTTCCGATTGATAAGCTAATAGTCCAGGTATGGCAGCACCTGGATCTCATGCTTTCTGAGGAAGGCGGCTACAACTGCCATGCATTTCATAAACACCCTCAGGGCTGCGGAAAGGACAAATGTGAATGGCAGTGTGAATGGCCAACTGTAAAATGGAGGAATTGTCTGGGAGTGGGAATGATCGATTGAGGTCCCAGGTGGGGAATGGTGGTTTGATGGGAGGGTGAGTGTTTCTCTGGCCTTTGAGAAACCTTTTAGTTATGAGGTGTGCGAACACTGATGTATTGTCTATTGGTTGGTGTAGAGTTGTGATTGCAGCAAGATGGACTTTAAGAGAGCTCAGGGAGAGGCCCAAGTTTTTAAGTTCCAGGATGTATTGCAGGATTGCAGGTAATGGAGCTGAGGCTGCATCGAGGTTGTTTCTTTGGGACCAAGCACAGAAGCATCACCATTTGTAGAGGTAAGATTTTCAAGTAGATGTTCTGTGGCTATTGAGAAGAATTTCTTGGACTTGGTTTGTGCATTGTGATTCTAGTGGAGTGAGCCACTGAGGAACCACGCCTAGAGCTGGCGAGTGCGGAGGTGTGGGTGATGGAGGCGACCGCAGTGCTGGGTGAGGAGATGTGGGAGCTGAGGGAGACACCATGGCCGCTTGGACATTTGAAGCAGGAAATGTACCAGGTTTGTCTGGGCCAGTCCAGGGTTATGAGAATGACTTGGCCTTGTCTAATTGGATCTTGTTGACCACTCAAAGGAGAAGAGGTTTCGGTGGAAAAGCACAGAGGAGTGCTATGCCCCAGAAGATTGTGAATGCGTCTCCTAGGGAGCGTGAGCCGATGCATGCTCATGAGCAGTACTGCAGACATTTTCTGTTGGTCTGGGTCGCAAATAGGTCTATCTGGGGAAAACCCCAGCATTGGAAGATTTGGGGCAAAATAGGGGGATCTATTTCCCACTCGTGATTGGAGAAGTTCCTGCTGAGAAAATCCACTGTAATGTTGTCTTTGCCTGCAAAGTGTGAGGCAATTAAGGTTATACTGTGTGCAATGCACCAAGTCCAGAGACGGACTGCTTCCTTGCAGAGGGGGTAAGATCTGGCCCCTCCCTGCCTGTTGATGTAAAATATTGAAGCCTGGTTGTCTGTAAAAATCTACACAGTGCAATTGGAGATATGGTCTCAGAAGTGCCGGCAGATGTAGAATACCGCACAGAGTTCGAGGATATTGATGTGCAGAGTGGTCTCTGCGGGCAACCATTGGGCCTGTATAGTGAGGGTACCAAGGTAGGCTCCCCAGCCTAACTGGGATGCGTCCATGGTGATAGTAAAGAGGGAGCTGGTTTGCGGAAGGGGACCCCAGCACAAACGTTTTGTGGATTCGACCACTATTGGAGTGACTTCCTGATGGTGAGTGACACCGAGACCAGCTTGAGGAAGCTGTTTCTCCTTGGTCTGTATACTGTGCTGAACCAAAGCTGTAGTGGCGTTATACGCAATCTGCATGAGGGCCCACAGTGGTGGCTGCTGCCATGTGGCCTAGAAGCTGGAGACATGCTCTGGCAGGTAGTTGGGAAGCTGTGCAGTGAAGATGGATAAGTTCCCGTATAGCTAGGAATCTTTCGTGGGGCAGTGACGCAATGGCAGTGGTGCAATCTAATCAAGTCCCTATGAACTCCAGCACCTGGGCTGTTTGGAATTCACATTTTGAGAGGTTTATCTGGAGGGCTAGGGATCGAAAGAGTTCCACGGTGGTATTGCCTGTTCCTTGTGTCTCCTGAAGGGAGTCGGTTCTTATCAGGCAGTTGTCCAGATATAGGAAGATGGACACTGCCTGCCTGCGCAGATGAGCTGTGATTACTGCCAGTACTTTGGAGAATACCCTCAGTGCGGTGGAGAGGCCAAAAGGGAGTACCATGTACTGGAAACGTTGTCCACCCACAATAAATTTGAGGTATTTCCTGTGCGCGGGCTGGACAGACACAGGGAAATATGCATCCTGGAGGTCGAGAGTCACCAACCAGTTGTCTTTGTTGAGGAAGGGAATAATGGTGGAGAGGGTAACCAAGCGGAAGCATTGGGAAAGGTCATGCATGTTGAGGCCTCTAAGATCTAAGATTTCCCTCCATCCCCCAGCTTCTTTTCTGTGAAGAAATACCAGGAATAAAAGCCAGTGTTGCAGTATTGGTGGGAAACGTGTTCCGCTGCTTTGATAGAGAGCAGGTGGTCAATCTCTTGGCACAGGATGGTCTCGTGAGATGGGTCCCTGAAAAGGGATGGGGTGGGTGGTTGGGATTTTGGAAAGGACTGAAAAGGTATGCAGTACCCGTTCCTTATGACAGCCAGCACCTACTTGTCGGATGTCATGAGGCACTAATGGTGATAGAATGGTGCTAGGCGTTGTGTGGCTATTGGAACACTATGAAGGGTGGGAGGGGAAGGGACGAATTTGACGAATCCCAACTTAAACTTCAAAATGTTTGCCTATTATTAGAGGGCCAGGACATGGTGAGCTGTTCGGCAGATTATCATCTCCTGTTCTGGCTTTGTCGCTTTCTCTGGTCATACTGCATTTGTGGTTGAGTAAAGAGGGCAGGTCTGTATCACTGAGTATAGCCCTTACTTTGTTCAAACTTCTGCACAGGAACCTGAATGCCCAGCATGCGAAGGGTGGCTCTGGAATCTTTCAGGGAGTGCAACGAAGTGTTGGCGGACTCCACTAAAAGCTTTGGGCCCTCAAATGGGAGGTACTCAACCCTTGTCTGAACCTCTTTTGGAAAGCCAGATATATGGAGCCAGGATGCTCTTCTCATCACTACCGCTGCTGCGAGGGAACAAGCGGCGGTGTCAGCAGAGTCGAGGGAGGCCCGTAAGGGTGTCCTGGCTATTAGGGAGCCCTCATTTGTGTTGGCTTTAAACTGCTCCCTTTTTTGTTCTGGAATGTACTTAATAAAAGTAGATATCTGTTAAAAAAATGTGATGTGTATATTTTGCCAGCACAGCCGTATAAGTCGAGATGCGTACCTGGAGGGGGGCAGACGAATAGGCTTTCCTACCCAGGAGATCAAGCCATTTCCACTCCTTGTCAGGAGTGGATTTTGGTAAGGTATGTTTGGCTCTCTGGTTGGCAGCACCTACTATGAGGGGATTGGCAGGAGGAGGGTGTGTGAAGAGGAACTCTGCATCGTGAGAGGAGACATACAATTTTCTGTTCGCCTTTTTGCCCACTGGCAATATGGTGGCTGGTGTTTGCCACAGGTGTTTAGCGGGATCCATGAAGGCGAGATTCATGGGAAGCACTAATTTTACTGATGGTGTAGTATGCAGGATTCTGGTGAGTTTATGTTGGGCTGTGTCGTTAATGAGATCTCTAACACATCAGCCACCCTTCTAAACAAGTCCTGAAAAGCCCTGGAATCATCACCTGCTGAGGGAGGTGGTGGCATGAGGGCATTCTCCTGAGAAGAGAACAGCTGAGTTGGCAGGTGTGATGAATCATCACTAAAGGAATGACCAGAGTCAGTTTGATCCTCAGATACATCTAGGGAGGTCGCCGAAGTGTCTCGAGTGAGCCTGACCAGCGTGGTAATACTGTTGCTGCTGTTGGTGCATTCTAAGAGGTGCCCAGGGGGTACTGTGGCTGTGACCCTCTTGCCTTCTCAGGCAGCAGGTTAAGCACACACGCTGACAGAATCAAGTGTGGGGTTCTGGTAGACATACTATTTTTATCAGTGGCTGAGTGTGGGGTCAACACAGGTGGTGCCGTGGCTATCTTTAGTTTTTGTGCCAGGTCCTGGGACTTTCGGGGCACAGTGGGTGATCGCAGCCCCGGCAAGCCCTTGTCCGGAGCCCCCACAGGGGACGGAACTGGCTTGGAATTGTAGGATCGCCCTTTCTTGGGTGAAGGGGATTTCCTGCTAGCATCTGCATTTATCCTCTTAGACTGTTTAGACGTTGCAGAGCTCACAGCTGAAGCAGCGACAGCTGCTTTGTCTGACATCGCCGCTGAGATACTGTAAATGGGGATGCAGAAAAAAAACCCAGAGATTACGTCTGGTCAGATCGCTGTCCCAGCGAAATAGCTGTCTTGCTGTATTCACTGCAGCAATCAGGGCTGTGTGAAGAATGCCCTGAAGTACTCCGTGTTCCCCCCAGGCAGCGGAGGTAAGCGAACGCCCGTCTCGGCGGGAAATATACAAACAAGAGGCAAATAAGGAGCATCTGTGCACCGGCCGTTGCTGTGTATGCCCGTGGGGGGTCTGAGGAGGACGTTGTAGATGGTCTCCTCGAGCGGATAGAAGATTAAAAGAATAATAATATTAAAAGTGAGTAAAAACGCGGAGGGGAGAGCCCGTGCGGGGCGATCCCCACAAGGGGAAAGTGGTAGGCAGTGAGCCTCTGCTTATTTGCGGTTCGACACAAAGAAAAATCTTTTTTTTTTTCCTTCAAAGTGAAGGAGAATGGTTTTAAAAGGCTAAGTCTGACTAAACACTAAGGTAAAAAGGCTATCTAGCTAACTAAGGAGCTCAATGCAGAGCGCACTGCAAGTTCTGACTGGCGCCGGAGGTGGCAGAGAAGGAACTGAGGCAATCAGCACTTACGCATTAGCTACCTGGCACATGAAGGTTACAGCGCATGCATGAACAGGCTATCCACAAACACTGCAATAGAACTCTTCTGACCGGGTGTGTTTAGGCACCCAAACACCTAAGGTGGAGCACCCATAGGGACAGCCTTGAAGAAGCAGCCTACCTTAACCCCACTGTTCCACCACCCGGAAGCCATCTCAGTTAAACGGTGCCCAGCCAGAGCCTGTATCCTGAACCCGTCCCAGCCCTGAACCTCCCCCTGCATCCAAAAATCTTCCCACAGCTTACACCCTGAAACTTCTCCTGTACCCCAATCCCCAACCCTGGGCTAAGCCCAGAGGCCCTCCCACACTCTGAACCCCTTGGCCCAAGACCAGAACCTGCACACCAAATCCCTACCCCAGCCTGGTGAAAGTGAGTGAGGATGGGGAAGAAGGGGGATGGAGTGAGCCAAGTGAGGCGTTGGAGAAGGGGTGGGAAGGAAGCTTCACCTAACATTACTAATTTGGAGACCACATTAGCACTTGTGTCAGTATAACATGCCACTCAGTGACGTGAAAAAGAAATTCCTCTGTGTGACAAGAAGAAGTTACTCACCTTGTGCAGTAACGATGGTTCTTCGAGATGCGTATCCCGTGGGTGCTCCACTGTAGGTGTCGGGCTTGTCCCGGCACCGCAGATCGGAAATCTTTTCCAGCCGTAGTCTGCCGGACCGCGCATGCGCGAAGTGCGGCTCGTGGCTTTTCGTGCCATTTGAGTGCGCGCGGTCCAGCTCCCACCAGTTCCTCCTGCCTCTTGATCTGAAAGACATAAAATAGAGAAACTCCGAAGAAGGGACGAGGGCGGGTCGTGGAGCACCCACGGGACATGCATCACGAAGAACCATCATTACTGCACAAGGTGAGTAACAACTTCTTCTTCTTCGAGCAGTGTCCCGTGGGTGCTCCACTGTAGGTGAATGTACAGCAGTAGCTCACGAATAGAGGAGGGTTCAGAGCTAATGTGCTGTAACTGTGGATAACACCACTGACGCCACCGCTCAATCTAGTATTAGGAGATTGGTGATGGCGTAATGCCTAGCGAAGGTTAAGTTCAATGACCACGTGGCAGCCCTACAAATAGCTCTCAATGGTACTCCCTTAAGGAAAGCAGTGGATGTTGCAACAGCCTGAGTCGAGTGGGCTCTCAATGTTGATGGCAGTGGTTTGTTTCGCAGGTTATAGCAACTCCTTATACATTGCACGATAATGGAACAGATGCGTTGTGCGGATAATGGACGGCCCTTAGAGCGTTCCGCTATTGATACTAGTAGTGAGTCCGCCTTTCGGAAGGGTCTAGTTCTTTCGGTATAGAAGGTCAGCGCTCGTCTCACGTCCAAAGTGTGTATGCGCACATGCTCGGGCAAAGAGTGTGGTTTGGGGTAGAAGATAGGCAAAACTATAGGCTCATTAACGTGAAAGCGTGAGTTCACTTTGGGGAGGAAACGCGGTTGCAGACGCAATATCACCCCTTGGTGGGTGAATATCGTATACGGAGGTGAAGCTGATAGAGCAGCTAGTTCGCTGACTCTCCTTCGCTGACTCTCCATAACGGCCTTCATGGATAGGTTATGAAGGTCGCATGTCGCTAAGGGTTCGAAGGATTTACCCATCAAAGCATTCAAGACCATTTCAAGATCCCAAGGGTCTGCAGGGTGGGTATGGTGTGGATACAAGTTGGACATTCCTTTCAGGAACTTTTTCATTAATGGATGGGAGAATACGGAGTATCTCTTGACAGGGTGGTGAAAGGTGGTTATTGCAGCGACATGTACCTTAATGGAAGCGCAGGTAAGGCCGGAATTTTTGAGATGCACCAGGTAGTCCAGGATGCGTTGTATGGGTACAGAAGTCAGATCCAGGCTCATTTGGAAGCACCATGATGAAAAGCGAGACCACTTTGACAGGTAAGTAGTTCGCATAGATGGCTGTCTACTGTTTAGTAATATGCGTTTGACAGATTGTGAACATGCTATTTCTGACTGTTGGAACCAACTAGGTACCACGCTGTCAGTGCGAGATGATCTACTTGTGGATGGAGCAGGGAGCGGTGATTCTGTGAAAGCAGATCGTGTCGTGTCGGTAAAGGATATGGAGGACGTCTCGACATGCGATGGAGGTAAGGATACCATGTCTGCCGTGGCCAAGGGGGGGCTACTAGGATCACTGTGGCTTCATCTCGGATGATTTTCTCCATGACCCTGGCTATTAGAGGTGTGTGGGGGGGAACAGGTATAGTAGGTGTCGACCCCAATTGTAGAGGAAAGCGTCCCCTTTGGAATCTCGTCCAATTCCCGCTCTCGAGCAGTATTGAGGACACTTCGCATTGCGGTGAGTAGCAAATAGGTCTACTGAGGAAAATCCCCAATGTTGAAATAGCACAGAAATTACTTTGGGATGTAGTTCCCGCTCATGGTTGAGAGAAAAATGTCTGCTCAGGGCATCGGCCGTGAGGTTGTGCTGGCCCGGGAGATATTCTGCAATTAGAAAAACATTGTGACGGTTGCATAGATTCCATAGATGTACCACTTCTGTGCACAAGGAGTGGGATCTGGCTCCACCCTGTTTGTTTATATAATAAACAATCGTCATATTGTTGGTGAGGATCCATGTGACTTGTCCTCGAATGATGGGGAGGAAGTGTTGACAAGCGTTGTACACTGCCCTGAGTTCCAGAAAGTTGATGTGCATCAACGATTCGCGTCGGGAGCCCATAGGCCTTGTACTTGCTCATGCCCGAGGTGAGCGCCCCATCCAATGAGTGACGCATCGGTTGTAAGCAGTACTAACGGCTGAGGGCAATGAAAGGCACGCCCGACATTAGATTGCCTGGAATGGGCCACCAAGCTAGTGACACTTTGACGTGGGTGGGAATTGTTACTGCCGTGTGTACGTCACGGACATTTGGGGGGCATACCCTTGCCATCCAATGTTGAAGGCAGCGAAAACATAGCCTTGCGTGTTTGACGACATACGTCATGGAAGCCATGTGTCCCATAAGTTGTAGACATCGTAGTATGGAAACCGTTGGGCTAATTAGCAAAATCTGGATCAAATCCTGTATTGCCTGGAACCTTGCTGTCGGCAAGAAAGCTCGCTCGCGTGTAGAGTCGAGATGAGCGCCAATGAATTGTATTGATTGCTGCGGTTCCAAGGACGATTTCAGGAAATTGAGAATGAGACCCAGCGCTCCGAAGACTAAGCATGTGGTGTCTGTGGCGTGGCGTGCTTCCTCCGATGATTGAGCTCTGATTAGGCAGTCGTCGAGGTACGGAAAAATCATCACGCCTAGACGACAAAGATACGCAGTCACTACGGCAAGGGTCTTGGAGAAAACCAGTGGAGCCGACAAGAGACCAAACGGCAGGACCTTGTACTGGAAATGGTATGTACCAATTTGAAAGCGTAACAATCTCCTGTGTCCCACATGAATAGCAATGTAAAAAATATGCATCTTGGAGATGGAGGGATGTGAACCAGTCCCCGTTCTGAAGTGCTGGGATGATTGTAGCTAGGGTAACCATTCGGAATCATCGTTTTCGCAGGTAACGGTTGAGACCGCGGAGATCTAATATTGGCCTCCATCCCCCCGATTTCTTTTCCATTACGAAATATCGGGAATAAAACCCTTTGCCTTTGAATTCGTTCGGAACAGACTCTATTGCACCGATAGTGAGTAGACGAGTGACCTCTTGCCTGAGCAAGGACTCGTGAGATGGGTCCCTGAAAAGGGACAGGGCAGGGGGGTAAGGAGGAGGCAACGACATGAATGGAATGGTATAACCGAGCCAAACTGTTTGAAGGACCCATTTGTCGTTGGTGATGTAGGCCCATCGATGGAGATACGGTGTCAAGCGGTGGTGGAAGACCGCCTTTGTAGCACTCAGACCAGTAATAGTGGGAATGCCTCTCAGTCCCTCAACGGGAGTGTCAAACCTGCTGTATGTTACCCTGTTGGGTAGACGCTTTAGGTGGTGGGCGTCTTCGTTGTTGGCGTTGTCTACCCCTTTGTTGTTCGTGTGGCCTGTATGGAGGAGGCTGCCGGAGAAGGGGTCTTTGCTTTTGATAAGGAGCATATCTTTTCCGGTGGTACAGTGGTGTGTACATGCCCAACGTTTTTAAAGTAGTCCTGGAATCTTTTCCAGAGTGGAGGAGTTGGTCCATCTGGTCGGAAAAGAGATCCTGCCTGTCGAAAGGTAGATCCTCGACTTTTGATAAAAGATCCTTAGGGGCAGACGACTGCTGCAGCCAGGATGCCCTGCGCATAATGACCGATGTAGCAGTCGTGCGAGCTGCAATGTCGGCTGTATCCAGGGCAATATGTAAAGCCGTTCTGGAAGCTGCGTATCCTTCCTGTATCACTGCCTTTAAGATGTCCCGTTTGGTCTCTGGTAAGTGTTCAAGCAGCGGTACAAGTTTGGCATAATTGTCAAAACTGTGATTTGCCAACAGTGCTGAGTAGTTGGCCATACGTAGAGTGAGTGTTGCGGAGAAATATACTTTGTGGCCAAATAAGTCAAGGTGTTTACTATCCTTGTCCGCAGCAGTAGGCTTATGTTGGGGCATCTTCGCTTTCTGCTGTACTGCATCCACAACCAACGAACTGGGCTGTGGATAAGTAAAAAGAAACTCCACCCCTTTGGCGGGGACAAAATACTTTTTATCCGCCTTTTTATTCGTGGGTGGGACGGATGCGGGCAACTGCCAAATATCATCAGCTATCTCTAGAATAGCTTCATCTAATGGCAGTGAGATTTTGGGCTGGTGAGACTGCTTGATGTTACGGAGGAGGTGATACTGTTTTTGTTGCACATCTCCCATTTGCACCTTTTGGCTCTCTGCCACTCTTTTAAAAAGCTCTTGAAACTGGTGGAGATCGTCCGAGGGTGAGGTGTCTCCTTGAAAAATTGCGTCGTCTGGGGACGGGGAGGATTGGTCTGTAGGCGACCGACTGGGTTCAGATTCTCGAGTGGGAAGAGGTTGTTGTGTGGCTCGAGTGTGTGAAGGAGATCCTGACGGAGTTGGTGGTCTTGAAAATGGGGGAGGAGCAGGGTGCTCCCTGGTGAGAGAGGAATGGGATTGCGCATGAGGCGACCGGCGGTGATGAGACGATGACCTATGGTGATGGTACGGCGACGCAGAATACCAGTACCGTCTATAATAGTCGGAGTGGGTCGAAACTGTGGGTGATCTAGGAGACCGTGACCTCTCTCTATAATAGGTGGTATAGCTGGATGACCGACGATAGTGACGGTAGTGATGTCCTGATTGTGAAGAAGCGTGGTGGGTACAAGAGTACCTAGAATACGCTGGAGATGGTGACCGTACTACAGGCGAGAATTCTGGGCTTGATGACAGAGACGGTAGTTTTTTGGTTCTGTGTTGGATAGGCAATGCCAACAGTAGCTCCGGTGGAGAGGAAGTTGGAGTGGAGATTGCTGTACGGGGAATTAGCTCCACTGGTACTGAGGAAGACCGTGCTGAAGTGCTCTCCGGCACCGAGGGGCATGCCGAAGGGGCGATTATCAATGGAGAACGTCTCAGTGCCAGCGATCGTGATGGGCCCGGCGGGCATTTGGAGGGAGAGGATCGCCTCGGTTCCGGAGAGCGTCTCAAAGGCGAGGGAAGCCTCGGTGCCGGCGAGTGCCTTCATGGAGAGGGGCGCCTCTGTGCCGACGATCGACCTGGTGCAGAAGGGCGACTCGGTGCCGGCAAACGTCTCGGCGGAGAGTAAAGGGAATAAAGGGCAACAAGAAGACTTTTCATAAATACATTAGAAGCAAGAGGAAGACCAAGGACAGGGTAGGCCCACTGGTCAGTGAGGAGGGAGAAACAGTAACAGGAAACTTGGAAATGGCAGAGATGCTTAATGACTTCTTTGTTTCGGTCTTCACCCAGAAGTCTGAAGGAATGACTAACATAGTGAATGCTAGTGGGAAGGGGGGAGGTTTAGAAGATAAAATTAAAAAAGAACAAGTTAAAAATCACCTAGAAAAGTTAGATGCCTGCAAGTCACCAGGGCCCGATGAAATGCATCCTAGAATACTCAAGGAGCTGATAGAGGAGGTATCTGAGCCTCTAGCTATCAACTTTGGAAAATCATGGGAGACAGGAGAGATTCCAGAAGACTGGAAAAGGGCAAATATAGTGCCCATTTATAAAAAGGGAAATAAGAACAACCCAGGAAACTACAGACCAGTTAGTTTAACTTCTGTGCCAGGGAAGATAATGGAGCAAGTAATTAAGGAAATCATCTGTAAACACTTGGAAGGTGGCAAGGTGATAGGGAACAGCCAGCATGGATTTGTAAAGAATAAATCATGTCAAACCAATCTGGTAGCTTTCTTTGATAGGATAACGAGTCTTGTGGATAAGGGAGAAGCGGTGGATGTGGTATACCTAGACTTTAGTAAGGCATTTGATATGGTCTCGCATGATATTCTTATCAATAAACTAGGTAAATACAACTGAGATGGGGCTACTATAAGATGGGTGCATAACTGGCTGGATAACCATACTCAGAGAGTAGTTATTAATGGTTCACAATCCTGCTGGAAAGGTATAACAAGTGGGGTTCCTCAGGGGTCTGTTTTGGGACCGGCTCTGTTCAATATCTTCATCAACTATTTAGATATTGGCATAGAAAGTACGCTTATTAAGTTTGCAGATGATACCAAGCTGGGAGGGGTTGCGACTGCTCTGGAGGATAGGGTCATAATTCAAAATGATCTGGACAAATTGGAGAAATGGTCTGAGGTAAATAGGATGAAGTTAATAAAGACAAATGCAAAGTGCTCCACTTAGGAAGGAACAATCAGTTTCACACATACAGAATGGGAAGCGACTGTCTAGGAAGGAGTACGGCAGAAAGGGATCTAGGGGTTATAGTGGACCACAAGCTGAATATGAGTCAGTAGTGTGATGCTGTTGCAAAAAAAGCAAACATGATTCTGGGATGCATTAACAGGTGTGTTGTGAGCAAGACACGAGAAGTCATTCTTCCGCTCTACTCTGCGCTGGTTAGGCCTCAGTTGGACTACTGTGTCCAGTTCTGGGCACCTCATTTCAAGAAAGATGTGGAGAAATTGGACTAGGTCCAGAGAAGAGCAACAAGAATGATTAAAGGTCAGAGAACATGACCTATGAAGGAAGGCTGAAAGAATTGGGTTTCTTTAGTTTAGAAAAGAGAAGATTGAGGGGGGACATGATAGCAGTTTTCAGGTATCTAAAAGGGTGTCATAAGGAAGAGGGAGAAAACTTGTTCACCTTGGCCTCTGAGGACAGAACAAGCAGCAATGGGCTTAAACTGCAGCAAGGGAGGTTTAGGTTGGACATTAGGAAAAAGTTCCTAAGGCTGTGTCTACATTGGCACGATCTTGCACAAAAGCGATTGCTTTTGCGCAAAAACTTGCTGCCTGTCTACACTGGCCGCGAGTCCTTGCGCAAGTACACTGACGTTCTAATGTATGCAATCAGTGCTTCTTGAGCAAGAACTATGATGTTCCCGCTCAGGAAGAAGCTCTCTTTCTCAAACTGTTCTTGCGCAAGAGGCCAGTGTAGACAGGCAACATGAATTTCTTGCTCAAGAAAGCCCTGTGGTTAAAATGGCCATCAGAGCTTTCTTGCGCAAGAGAGCGTCTACACTGGCAAGGATGCTCTTGCGCAAAAGCACATCTCTTGCGCAAAAGCACATGCCATTGTAGACGCTCTCTTCTGGAAGAGTTTTTGCACAAGAACTCTTCCGCAAAAGAGTTCTTGCTCAAGATCATGCCAATGTAGACGTAGCCAAAGTGTCAGGGTAGTGAAACACTGGAATAAATTGCCCAGGGAAGTTGTGGAATCCCCATCTCTGGAGATATTTAAGAGTAGGTTAGATAAATGTCTATCAGGGATGGTCTAGACAGTATCTGGTCCTGCCATGAGGGCAGGGGACTGGACTCGATGATCTCTCGAGGTCCCTTCCAGTCCTAGTATTCTATGGTTCTATGATCCTATGTCTCGGCGCCGGCAAACGCCTCGCCGGTGATCAGTGTCTCGGTGCTGGCGAGTGTGAAGGAGGTGAAAGACTCCTCGGTGTCGGACATCGACTCGGCGCCGGCGAGCTTGTGGGAGACGAAGGGCGCTCAGGTGTCAGAGTGTTTCTGCGCCAGTGGTCTCGGTGCCGATTGTCTCGGTGCCAGCGAGCATCGAGACACTGGAGAGTGTGTCTTGAAGGTGAGGGGAGTCTCGGTGCTGCATGTGCCGGGGCGGAGAGCGACTCTGAACTGGCAATTGTGCCAGAATATGAGTCGGTACCAACGAGCGCTCCTGTGCCAAGGAGCGGCTCGGTGCCGGAGCCCGTGTCGGGGAGCGAGTCGGTGCCGGGGAGCATCCAGCACTGAGAGAGGGTCTCGGAGCCGTGGAGGTCCCTGGAGGTGGTTTGGAGACCGAGCGAACAGCTGAGACCATGGAGCCCGATATGGAGGGGCTTGGAGCCGACTTACTTCGGCTTACTTTTGGCTCTCCAGCGCCGCGTGTGGAAGATGCCCCTGAGGTCCCTGGCTTATCGCCAATGCTCACCCGTGAAGGTGGAAGGGATCGTGATGGAGATGGTCTCTTCTTCATTTTCTTGGTTTGCTCTGCGTGCCCCTTTGGTTGTTGAGTTTGGGGCTACAGGGCTTTGTCAAATAACAAGATTTTCAAGCACATGTCCCTATCTCTTCTTGCTCTGGCTGTGAGCTTTGAGCAATGGGGACATTTTTGGGATATGTGGCCTTCCCCCGAGACACCTGATACACAGGGAATGGCCATCGGAGGCAGGCATTGCCTCACAGCACTCGCCACATTTCTTAAAGCCAGGCATTGAAACTATTTACAGAAACTAATAACTATTGAAGGAAAAAAAAATGTTTTTTAAACGACGAACTGTTAACTATAAATGACTAACAACTATAACTATAACTGTAACTATATACTAAGACTAACGATAAGCTCTCTCTCTCTCTCTCTATGTAACAGGAGTTAAAGAGAGAGCGATCAGTCCATCCACGGGCCAAGAATGGTCAGGAGGAACTGGCGGGAGCCGGACCGCGCGCACTCAAACGGCGCGAAAAGCCACGAGCCGCACTTCTCGCATGCGCAGTCCAGCAGACTACGGCTGGAAAAGATCTCCGATCTGCAGTGCCGGGACAAGCCCGACACCTACAGTGGAGCACCCATGGGACACTGCTCGAAGAAGTAGTTACGACAGCAGTATCAGTGTGGACAACACTACGTCAGCAGGAGACGCTTTCCCACTGTTATAGCTGTTATATACTCTGTCTGAACTATTTCATTTGAGAGCACCAAGGGGCAGAGACTGTCTATCCTTACATGTCTATAACGTGTGGCACACAACCTACACAAAAATTTGAAAGTGAAGTACCCACATTTGCAAGAATGGGATGGTCAACTTGCTGTTGTAGAGGATACTCTTGATCTGGAAGATGACTGAACTGTTGAATGTATATGGTCTTATTTCAAATGTTTACAAGATATAGGAACAGAGGACAAGAAACAACTCCAGAGTACAAGACTATGTTTGACTATATTCTGTTCCTAATGTCATCATAATAGCAGATGCCTGAGAGTAAATTTCAGTAAAAGAAGAAAATTAAAGATTTTTAATGGTTACTTTCAGTTTACTGACTCCCATAAAAGCCTGCAAAATATCACTCACAATAAGGATATTGTAACATTCCTCCACTGACGTCAATGGGATGTTATACTCTCACTAACTTCAATAAAAGATTGTTATATACAATGAATAAACCAGTATCTAACATACTATATAACGTTAATTCCATATGTTGAGTCTTCCATTGCTTACCCTACAGTAATTGTGACTCTGCAAGATTAAGTTATCAGTGTGGGTCTCACTGTTAATGTGCATGCACTTCATGCATGCAAGGTCAGAATATCTTCAATAGCAGTGTCCAATGTGGCCATTCAGGTACACTGTGCCTCCTCCTGTACGAGATCATAAACAAGGGTGGGGAACCCACCCAAAGTATGGATCTGGCCCACGGCTTGCCTTGATCCAGCATGCCAGGCTTGGGGCTCGCCTCCCTTCGCCCTCCACGGCCCCCCCACAGCATCATGAGGCACAAGTGCCCAATCAAAGCACTGAATTGGGTCTGTGGGCTCTGCCTAATAGGTGGGAGCAAGTGGCTCTGCACGCGGTAGCGAAGCACTGCCTGCAGGCACACCCTCCTGTCATTCCCATTAGCCAGAAACGGTGGCCAATGGGAGTGAAGGGAATGAGGGAGCAGAGGAAGAGCCGCACGGAGTACCTGTGTCCCTCTGAAATACCTGTGCCCTAATACCCTGCCCACTCTCGCCTAGACCCCACCCCTTCACCCCCAGCCTGCTTCTGAAACCTCCTTTCTGCCCAGTGCCGACAACCTCACCCCCAGTCTGTTTCTGCACCCTACCTCCTGCCCAGACCCTGCACCTCTACCCCCAACCCGCTCCTTAGCAGCTCTCTCCCACACACTGAACCCTTTATTTTGGCCCCATCCAAGAGCCTTGGGGCCCCCAAAAATCTAATAGCACCCGCAGAAGAGTTAATCCAGCTCTAGATGTAAACCCCGACTTCAGTGCCTCCCCCATTCCTGGGGGCTGGAGCTTGAGGAGAGTGGGATTTTCCCCCCTGCTTCTCAGTTGGGGGCCACACCTGTGACGGATATGTTTTCCTCTCTCTCATTTGGGGGACAGGTCAGAGAGGATTGTGAGTTTTTTTCTTCTCACGACCTTGTCCTCACGACCTTTCTTCTCACGACCTGTCCCCACGGTGATTTCCAAAATTACATGAGATTAGGTGAAACTCTGCCTCATAGCTAACTATGGCTGAGACCATTCTGGCTGAAAGATTGTTTGGATGTCTGCACAACCACAGGTAAGATTCCTGGATTGGCTATATCTGTCCTCATAATATCAGGGTCCAGTATTCCATCAAGATGAAAAGTTCTGCAGCTGATGGCCTGGACATTGTCTGGTTGAGCGCAATGGTAATGGACTGTCCCTCACATGTTTAGGAAATCCTGGCACAGAGCAGGGCACTATGTGAGGAAAGCCTATTCTTGTAAATGGAGCAGGTTCTCGATATGAACATCCCAACATAGCCTAGGTGTGGTGCAAAATTATTAGACCCAATACCAAAGATTCTGAATGATTTGCTACTGCAATTAAAACAGTTCTGGATTCTCAGTTCACTTAAGGTCCATCTGGTGGCCATGTTTGCATATTATCCACTAATAATAATTTTTTATCTTCTCTTATCGGTGGCACCCAAATTCTCAATGGACTTATGCATGCCTACCCACTGGTTAGAGAACCTGCTCCAGCATGGACCTCAGCATCCTCTTTCACAGATTTCTAGAACTTCATTTTGAGTCCTGCTTAGAGTGCTCCATCCACCATCTTCCTCAGAACCATGTTCCTGGTTGCTATCGCTTTGGCCAAAAAAAGTTTGAGAGCCACAGATGCACATAAGAGAACCTGCATGTAATGCATTTCTTAGCTATAAGGAGGCACTGAGATAGCATGCAAAATCTCTTTCTCCACTCCCCCCCTCCTCCCCCGCCCCAGGTGCTTTTGGAATTTTGTTTGGATTAAGCATCTTACTTGTGTTCTTCCCAAAGCCACATTCTGTGCAACTGGAGAAAAAGCTCTACATTTGGACTTTTCCAGAGCTCTGTGATAGTACATCAACAGGACCAAATCATAATTCCTCATGTCTATCTGTAGCTATAGCTGGCTGCTCCAAAAGCATCAAGCCATTTCAACCCAAAGACTTTCAAAACAGATAACATGTATCTCGCTGTGCTATCACGGAGCTGATGTCCCTCTGATAGCTAGAAAGCCCCTGCCCAGTCCCCACAGGGAGCAAAATTGCTGGTACTTTCTGCTTTGGATGGTGGCAAACAGGTCTATTAGAGAAACTCCCCCTCTGCAAGACTGCACAGGCCACTTCTGGATAGAGCGAGCGCTTTTGGTGAGAAGTCCCTGCTGAGGCAACCTGCTAGGGCATTGTTAATTCCTGGGAGGTGGCTAGCCTCCATCTGGAGGCCTTGACTAATTCAGAAATCCCAGAGAAGGAGCACGTCTCAGCACAGAGCTGACAAACAAACCCCTTCCTGCCTGTTAATGTAGAACATCAAGGCCATGTTGTCCATGAGACCTTGTACTACCTTACCCAACATGCGCAACAGGAAGACCCTGAAGGCTAGACAAATCACTCCCAGCTCCTTGATATTTATGTGGAATCTTGCCTCCTCCAGAGATCACCAAAGTGCATATCCCAGCTGAGATCCGAGGCATCCAACATCAGCTTGAGGGAAGGAGCAGGGGTGTCAAATGGGACTCCCTCCAGAATTTTTTCTGGAGTGGTCCACCACTGCAAGGCAGTAAGGTTTTGTAGAGGGACTGTGACAACTTTGTCCAAGTGTTTCCAGGACTGGGAGTAAGCCAACACCAGCATCTGATGCAGCGCTTGGTTTGACAGGTTATGTATGTACACATAGCCGTATGGTCCAATAGACAGACAGACCCTGGCTACAGTCAGGGGAAAATTAGAGACCTCTGTTATGAGGCTTGCCAAGGCTAGAAATCTGTCTAGGGAAATGAACACTCTCACATGGGTCAAGTCAAGCACCACCACAATTAAACCTTTAAACCGGTACTAACATGGATTTTTTGTTGTTGACTAGGAGCCCCAAGCACCTGCAGGTGTCTAGAACCACTACGTCTCTTTCAACCTGAGACTGTAAAGCTGCTCTTGACCAGCCAGTTATCGTGATACTGATAAATTGGGACACCCCTGCACCAGCAGATAGCCTGCTACCACCACCATACACTTCGTAAACACCTGTAGTGCTGAAGCCAGGCCAAAGGGGAAGACTGTAAACTCGTAGTGCTCATGTCCCACCCTAAATTGAAGAAAACACCTGTGATCTCTAAAGATCGGCATGTGAAAGTATGCATCTTTCAAGTTGAGGAATACCAGTAACCCAGATTCTGACTGAAAAAAATGTGGGGCTAAGAAGACTATGTGGATTTCCAGCCAAAACAGTACATCTCCTAGGTTCTTTATCTTGATGCCCTTAGTGGCTCTGGTCTCCTCTGACCAGAGATGACAAGTGACCCCAAGTATCAGATGAATATAAAAGTGCAAGAATCACTTCAGCAAGAGCTGGTAGGATTTTTTTCCCCCAACCATTTGAAGTCTTGGGTGTGTCTACTCCTGATGTGGAAGCTGTCTTCGTGGATGCTCTAAGAAGTGCAGTTTGATCCTGCATCTCCACAGGAAGGACTGGCAGTTGGGATGCTTGTCAGAGGATGTTGTCATGTTTTCATGGGACCTATGCTATACACCAGCTTTTTAAAAGACCTTTGGAGGAGCTCCATTAGTGTCCCAAACCCCTCTAAGTGTCCCACTCTACCTTCAGTGTAGGACGTGTAGTCCCACTGTCTCTCTGACTGAGCCCATGAACTCTAGCATTTCTGTTTCACACCGTCAGCTCTGCCCAACCAGTCCAACTAAGATGGTCTTCTAGACTGAGACTTTTACACTCTTCAGGAATCAATGCACATCAGGAAGTATTTGCAGTAACACCAAGATGCATTTTCAAAAGAGAACAGAGTTTACTAGTCAACTGGAACATTGCATGAAAGTCTTTCAGTTACCACAGAGAAAGAAAGGCAAAGACATAATCCATCTGGTTAAGCCAACGGCATTAGCTAGCCAAGCCCAGCCTCTCCCAAAAGCCAGCTCTTTAATATGCAGTGTTAATGTATGTGACATCATCTGATTAAAATGACCAGATCATTGTTCCAACTATTGTCATACAGTTGCAACAAATCTTGAAGAAAGTCTACCAAGGAAGGTGTCTATGGGAAGGTCATGATTTGTTAATTGTGATTATCTATTTCTATGCATGTATCATTATAATAGTGGAAATTGTGACCTTTGGCTATGCATGTGTATTTCAATTTGTTTGATTCTGAGTAGCACCAGTGAAGCATTTGGCCAGCATATTGTGAAGGGACTATTAAACTTGAATGGCCCATCAAAGAGTATTTGACTGACAATGGGTCTTGGAAGAGGCCAATCCACAACTGATGACACTTCATGGGCAAGTTCAAACTAGCATGAGGACAATGGCTTCCACTCATAAATAAATGAGTCATACATAAACAGGTGATTTACCGATGTGATGGCTCACATGACTGAATGCCATCTTGTTACTCTACTTTTCCACAAGTAAGAAAAATGGGATTCTCTCCACATGCCAGAAGATATCAAAAGCCCAGGGAACTCCTCCATTTTGCCTGTTTCCTACTCCAGCCTTTGGACAATGGACTTACACTAATGGGAGCATTCTAACGAAGGGAATATGATTCGGAAGTAACCAGAGACTTGAGTTAAGCCAGTAGTCTATGCCATCACTGCTTCAAGCCCGAACCAAGACCTTTGCAAATGTTTTATGTATTTGATTCCTTTGTCCAATTTTAACTCTCACCTTTCTTTCTTTTTATAAAGAAACCTTTATATTTTAGATTGGCAGAAGTATGGTTTCTGGATAAGATCTATGTTATATATTAACCAGGGTGTGTGGCTGGTTCTTTTGGATCAGTAGAATTGAGTACACTGGTTTTAATAACCACTCATCTGTATGTGCTTCTGGTGGTGATATAAAGGAACCGGAGCATTTGAGGAAAGTGCTTTTCTAACTTCCTATTAGGCAGAATGGTAAAGCAGAAATTCTCTTTTCAACTAGTTGGGTGTGCCTTGTAAGTGGAGAACAATCAGTCTTGGGCTTTGACTGCCCGTTTTCTCAGCAGTTCATCCTGAATTGGATATTCTCAGTAGCATCCCATCTCATAAAAACATTATTTACAGTGTAAGATTTGTTTTTGTTCCATCCTGCACTTTTACAGGACGTATAAATACTAAGGGATTGTGTGTCAGTATATATTATGGATCCTTAGCAACAATTTTAATGAAATGTAGTTTAAAAAAATCAAGTTAACAACCCTGTTGATATGGGGCTTTTCACACTTGCATTCTGAATGACATCAACTATGAAAATTCCTCAATTACATTATCAGCTCCTGTTCTACACTTTTTTATAATAAATTTCAAGTTAGATATTATATTTCAGAGAAACATCAGCAATTTAATGGCTACTGTCACAAATGACTCACCAAGGGTTCAGCCATTACAACTTCAATTTTCTTTTCAGCTTGAACAGCAAACTCAGCAAAGAGGCTCTTGATGACATATTCACCAGGTTTGACATCCGGATCAATTATAATGTTAGACATAATGACGCTTCTCTTTTCCAAGGTGGAACTGATGTTAGGAGAAACTCTACGTTTATTTACGCTGCTGGTGGGTGCTGAGGCTATAGAGGAAAGAAATAAAACCATAATTAATAATAAAGCAATAGACTAGCAATGTGCACATCGTACCACTCACAGCACTTCAGGAAACTAGAAATAGAAAAATACCACCTCTAGCCTCCATTAAGATTTTAAAATTGGTATAATGTTAATTTGACTCAAGGAAGGAAAATATCCCCTCTCATTTTTATCACTGAAATGCAAACATCACTTAAAAGGGGCACTCAGAATGGTTGGCGGTTACTGAACTGGATAGCCCAGATGACCATTAACGGTATTTAGAGTATCTAAACTCCAGGATCATCAGTTCAAATCTAATTACATTCAGAAGTTACCGAAAAATCAATGAATTATTTGGACAAGGAGATACCATTAAAGGGTCATTATATTTATCTCCCTGCACTTTGGGAAGCATTTCCTGATCTGAATTTTCTCACATCATCCCTGATGCTTTGAATATCTCTGGTGAAAGTAATTCCCTAGTATTATTTGACAGCTTGTACCACTGGAAAATTGTTTTTCCTAATAAAAATCTGTTTTTCCCCTGTTGCCTCCTAAGCCAATTTCTTTTATCTACACTGTTTAGAATTGAATCCTGCCAATTATACATTCTTTTATATGTCTGTAAATAGTCAGTTTTCCATTCTCCACAAGGAATGTCATGTTCACCTTTAATCATATGTATGAATTGCCAAACTTCTTATTTCCCGATGTGTGACACCAATATTTAAAAAGGGCTCTAGAGGCGATCCGGGCAATTACAGACCGGTAAGTCTAACTTCAGTACCGGGCATATTAGTCGAAACAATAGTAAAGAATAAAGTTGTGAAGCATGTAGAAGAACATAATTTGTTGGACAAAAGTCAACATGGTTTCTGTAAAGGGAAATCCCGTCTTACTAATCTATTAGAGTTCTTTGAAGGGGTTAACAAACATGTGGACAAGGGGGATCCAGTAGATACTGTATACTTAGATTTTCAGAAAGCCTTTGACAAGGTCCCTCACCAAAGGCTCTTGTGTAAATTACATGGCCGTGGGATAAGAGGGAAGGTCCTTTCTTGGATTGAGAACTGGTTAAAAGACAGGAAACAAAGGGTAGGAATAAATGGTAAATTTTCAGAATGGAGAGGGGTAACTAGCGGTGTCCCCCAAGGGTCAGTCCTAGGACCAATCCTGTTCCACTTATTCATAAATGATCTGGAGAAAGGGGTAAGCAGTGAGGTGGTAAAGATGGCAGATACCACCAAACTGTTTAGGATAGTCAAGACAGAAGCAGACTGTGAGGGACTCCAAGAAGATCTCACCAAACAGAGATTGGGCAACAAAATGGCAAATTAAATTTAATGTGGATAAGTGTAAAGTAATGAACAACGGGAAAAATAACCCCAACTATACGTACAGTATGATGGGGGCTAATTTGGCTACGACAAATCAGGAAAGAGATCTTGGAGTTATTGTGGACAGTTCTCTGAAAACTTCCACACAGTGTGCAGCGGGTCAAAAAGGCAAATAGGATGCTAGGAATTATTAAGAAAGGGATAGAAAATAAGACCCAGAATATCTTACTACCCTGTATAAAACTATAGTACGCCCACATCTTGAATACTGTGTACAGATGTGGTCTCCTCACCTCAAAAAAGATATTTTGGCCTTGGAAAGGGTTCAGAAAAGGGCAACTAAAATGATTAGGGGTTTGCAACGGGTCCCATATGAGGAGAGGTTAAAGCGACTGGGACTTTTCAGTTTAGAAAAGAGGAGACTGAGGGGGGATATGATAGAGGTATATAAAATCATGAGTGGTGTGGAGAGGGCCAATAAAGAAAAGTTATTTATTAGTTCCCTAAATAGAAGAACTAGAGGACACCAAATGAAATTAATGGGTAGCAGGTTTAAAACTAATAAAAGCAAGTTCTTCTTCACAAAGCGTGTAGTCAGCCTGTGGAACTCCTTTCCAGAGGAGGCTGTGAAGGCTAGGACTATAATAGAGTTTAAAGAGAAGCTAGATAATTTCATGGAGGTTAGGTCCATAAAAGGCTATTAGCCAGGGGATAAAATGGTGTCCTTGGCCTCTGTTTGTCAGAGGCTGGAGAGGGATGGCAGGAGACAAATCGCTTGATCATTGTCTTCGGTCCACTCTCTCTGGGGCTGGGGCACCTGGTACTGGCCACTGTCAGCAGACAGGATACTGGGCTAGATGGACCTTTGGTCTGACTCAGTACGGCCGTTCTTATGTTCTTATGTTCCCTCCCCCAGACTCTTGCAAATGTATGTTTGCTTGCATTAAGATCAAGTATGTAAAAATAAATGCAGTATTGCAAATGGGGTCATCCCAATGCAATTTTTTATTATTTAACATTGACATGCCAAATAGAGCAGATACCTACATTGCTTGTTTTGCACAAGAACAGCTAAATGTATCTCTGAAGGCTCCCTTGAAGTCAGAGTTTCACCAGGGAAAAACTGACCCAATATTTCTTTAGTATTTGCCAAGACAGAAACAGCAGCAGTTTCATTGTCGACCAGAACTTTGTGTCTCCTATTATTCCATAAGCTGCATACCCTCATTTTGTATTTGTGCATTTGATTAAGAACAGCCATATTGGGTCAGAACAATGGTCCATCAAGCTCAGAATCCTGTCTTCCAACAGCGGCCAGTTTCCAGGTGCTTCAGAGGGAAAGAGCAGGTAAAACACCCTGTTGTCCACTCCTAGAGAAGGACACCCTGAACACAGGGTTACATCGCCATCATCTTCACAAAGTCACTGATCTACATATTTTCCATGAACTTATCTAGTTCTTTTTTGAACCAGTTGTACTTCTGATCTTCACAACAGCCCATGGCAATTGAGTTCCATAGGTTGACTATGGGTTGTGTGAAGAAGTACTTCCTTTTGTTTGTTTTAAACTACCTGCCTATTAATTCCATTGTGTGTCCAATTTCTTTTGTTATGTTTATTCCTTCATAAACATTTATTTATTCACTTTCTCTACACCATTCGTGATTGTATAAGCTTCTATACCATTAGTCTTCAGTCATGTCTTGACAAACGAAAAGTATCAGTCTTTCTAATCTCTCTTTATATGGGAACCGTTCATACACTTAATCATTTTTGTTATTTTTATGTACTTTTTTCCCAATTCCAATATACCTTTTCTGAGATGAGGCAACCAGAACTACACACAATATTCACGATGTGGACATACTGTGGATTTGTATAATGGATTATGATATTTTCTATCTTATTATCAATTCTTTTCCTAACATCTCCTAACACTAAGCTTTTTTTATTGTCACTGCACATTCAGCACATATTTTCAGAGAATTATCTTCTCCAAGATCACTTTCTTGAATGGTAACAATTAATTTAGACCTCAACATTTTGTATGTATAATTGGGATTATGTTTTCCAATGTACATTACTTTGTATTTGTTAACACTGAATTTTGTCTGCCGCTTTTTTGCCTAGACCCCACTTTTATGAGATCCTTTTTAACGCTTCACTCTGCCTTAGACTTAACTGTCTTGAGCAATTTTGTATTGGCTATAAATTTTTGCCACCTCACTATTCACCCCCTTTTCCATATCATTTATTAATATGTTGAACATTACTGCTCACAGTACAGATCCCTCTAGGGCAATGCTATTTCTCTAAATTCCAAAAACTGACCATTTACTCCTAACTCTTTGTTTCTTGTCTTTTAACGAGATACTGGGTTAATGTGAATTTCCCTCATGTGAGTTTCTCTAAATTATTCTTTATTTAACTTTATTTTAAATGTTACAGACCAGTTTATTTTGCAAAGTTTTAATTTTGATTTTAACTCATCTACAACTTAACTAACTCTATGAGCTTTTTATCATCCACATTTTAAAAAACAGTATCCTTTTTCATCTTAAGACATTAATGCAAATACTGGTTATTACAGGGACTAGACCAGGGTAGACAATAATTTTTGCCCGGGGACCACTTAGGATTGCCAGGTGTCTGGTTTTCGCACAGACTGACTGTTTTTCTGGCCGCTGTCCGGTAAAAAAACCCCAGAAAATACCAGACATGTATTTTCTGTTTCTCTCGGATGGAAGGCCGGCGGGGAAAATCTTCTCCTGCCACATCTAGCGTGGGGGAAGCGAGGAGTGTGGGGATTCTTAAAGGCACAGCAACCTTCTCTTCCCCAAACAACTTTTGTCTCCTGGTGTTTTTTTTTTTTTTTGCTCAACCAAGTTTGGTCTGTCGGGTTTGTTTGTTTTTTTGCCATGTTTGGGATTTTTGGTGCAAGCATCTAGCAAGCCTAGGGTCACTTCAAAAATTTTTGAAATAGCCCCAGGCCACCCAGGAAGGGGAGAGGGTCTAAACAGGAAGGGGTGGGGCCTAAACAGGAAGGGGCGGGGCTACCCCACCCCCAGACCATGACTGGTCAGGGGGTGGGTAAGCCCCTTTGCCCCCCCCTTCCCATTAGACACCCATGCCCCTGGAAGAGACTTGGCACGCTCCCCCAACCCCAGGCCAATCAGGGCCTGGGAGCGGCGGGAGCACAGTGAGGTTCCTCCCACCCTGCGAGGAGCACATGGCACTTTGAAGTGCTGCGGGCTCCTCACAGGGCCGGGGCAGGGCAAAGGAAGCTTCACGCAGCTCCCCTGCCCCCAGGCCCTGATTGGCCATGGGGCGGGGGTGTGCGCAAAGCCTCCTCTGCTCTCCCCCCGACCCTGCGAGCAGCACACAGCACTTCAAAGTGCCACGTGTTCCTGGCAGGGCGGGAAGAGGCTTCGCACACTCCCCTGCCCCCACGGCAATTAAGGCTTGGAGGCAGGGGAACAGCAGGGCCTCCACAGGCCAGATCCACACACTTGGAGGGCCAGATCTAGCCCGTGGAGGCCCTTTTGCCCACCCCTGGGCTAGACTGTTTGGTAACCCACTTAACTTCGGTCTGTGAGAGTCAACAACTTATAATTAATCTGTCAAACTTTAGTCCATTCTATTTCCATGTAATACACATTTCTTTAATTTTGCTATAAAAATGTTATTTGGTATTATAACAAACGCCTTATTACTGTATAATGCATTTCCTTTTTGTAATGAATTTATTATCTTCATCCTATACAGATAGCTAGTTTCTTAGGTGTAAATCTTAATTAGGATGTAATGCATACTGTAGGTGCTTACTAGGGATGTGAACGTGTACCTGATTACATGCACTCCACCCCACTCGCCATGCTGCTGCCTCTGTATCAGTAAGGGTGAAGCTTACCAGTTAACTTGTTAACCAGTTACCCACTCACATCCCTAATCCACACTAAATTAACAAAAATTATACTAATTAGCAACTTCTTGATAAACACAATATTTGGCACACTCACATAGTTCTTCATATACATCTCTCATTAGAAACATTCTGAAAAGCTCTCTTTAAGGCCACAATTATTTAATAATTCATAAAAAAGAGCCATATTGAATCTGAAATTATGAGCCTTACAGCTGGAATTATGTAGTGCATACTTCTAGTGCATACATAAAGAAGTAAGGAAAAATAACCATGGTGAATTTCAGCCCTTTTAGAAATACAGAGGAAAACATAAGCTGCTGTTTGCCAAATGGAAAAAAATTAAATGATTAGGAAGAAGAAGTGTTATTTTCAAGTATTTAAGTGTGTTACTAACAATGAGCAGAGGAAAAAATAACTTTTAAATTGCTTTATAAGCTTAGAAGGGCATTATTGATACAATTATTAGGGAAGGGTTTTTTTCCTATTTAAAATATAGAGCTTGAAGTACGGAAAATAATACTGCATGACCTTCAAAATAAAAACTGCGGAAGTTGCAGCAGCTATACTTTTCACTAATATTCAATACTCAACAGACAAAACTAAATATGCATTCATTGGAAATGTAATTGATAACCTTCATTTCAAGTGTCAAGAATTTATATAAAATGACCATATCAGATTAAACTACTAAATTACAGATTAAAAAAAGAAATGGATTGTTAACTTGTACTGTAAGTCAAAGAACCTATTCATATGCATTTCTTTTTTTTAAACTCAGTGCTTGTGAAAAGTGTAAGTTTGACACTAACAAAGAATAAGAATCTGTGACAATGTCTATGTCACCTGCAAAATTATTTCAGCAAACTTTTCTAAGAAATCTTTTCAACAAATGCCATGGTTCTAAGGCAATGGTCCCCAATCTATGGTGCATGCCCCATAGGACAGTGCAGAGGAAAGATCAGGGAAGTCTGGTGGGATCTAGCATAGCCCCCACAGGAGGTTAGAAGGGAGTGCCACCCAGTCCTGCTCACAACTCTACCCCTGCCTTGCTTTCAACCCCCAACCGCAGCTGTGACCCCAACATCAGTTGTTGTCTAGAGAATTCAAAGTACCATGGACATTTATTTGGATAAAAAAAGTGGCAGTTTTCAAAATAAGAATATAATCATTTTTTCGGAATATTGAGTTCGGTTTTTCCTGGTTATATAATCAAGCTACTATTTCTTGGAACATTTTTTTCCCCTTGCAACTGTTTACAAAGCAACTGCCAAGATTCTAACAATCCCATTTGCTGTAGGACCTAAATGACAGAAAAAAATGTAGTAGGGATGTGAAGCACCAGTCAACTAGTCGCTTTCCCCCCTTGATGCCTCTATCAGAAAGAGGCAGCAAGAGGGTGGAGAGGAGGGGGTACTTTAAAGCAGTAGCACTGCTTGAAGCCTGGGGCCAGACCTCAGGCTCCATGCGGTGCTGCCAACCCTAGGGCTGTTGCTACACTTCAAAGGCGGAATTCGCCCTATAGACAATCGAATAGTCAATGCAAAATAATTCACTATTCGATTAGTCAATTAGTCAATATTTAACATCCTTAGAATGCAGCTCCTTCCCCTTTGAAATGTTACAAATGAAATGCACATTAAAAGACCAAATCCTTGCTTTGACATTCATGATAATATGTTTTAAAATAATTCTCAAAACATATATGAATTTCAAAAGAATAAACAAATAGAACTGAAAAAATTCTGTGGTGTCAATGGTTTAAAACATGATTAATTTAGAAAGATGAGGCATGGAGCTTATTACTACCTCTCAGTCATTTGTCTAAATACCGGAACAGCTGTGCAGAAACTGACTTATACAAGGTATACATGTTTTCTATACTGTAAAATGAGAGGGGTAGATTAGAAAGTAAGTTCTAATGTGCATAGATATCAAAAGCATTATTGTATTTTATTGTATTAATATAATTACTTTTGAGACAATGTTAAAGTTGCTTTCAAAAACTGAATAAGCGTTACAAAAGTCCTGGAAAGTACTTAATATTACAGGAATTTACAATGGATGCACAGGCAGATTAAGTGACTTTAAGCCACACAGCAAGTTAACGTCAGAGGCATGAACAAATACTCAAAAGTCCTGACTCCAAAGCCATCACTAATTATTGATCTACTGGTTCAAATAAAATAACAGTTGGTGTGCAACCTGGATGGTGTACAATGAAGCACTGCCAAATATAGTTCTCTTGGTTTAATATAGGCTCCCATGTCTTATTCATTGTATGCCAAAGAGGAGAGCAATGATGAGAGTAAGGAGGTGATTTTTACCTCTGTACATAGCACAGTAAGAGTATTGGAATACTGCACATTGTTCTGCTGTCCACCATTTCTGGTAGACTGGTGGACATCCAATAATCAAGTAGATTATCCTTAATAAGAAGAATAATTCTTACTGTTTTAACTTTTAAAATTTCAAAAGAAGCCTATATCAAAGATATTACTAGACCATGTGTGTCAATTTGGAGCTGTTGGTGACTTGGGCAGTTCAGCTTGGGAAACTCAAACAAAAGTGAGGAAAAAATTGGAAATTTCAAAGGCAACATTTTAAAATATAGTTGAACCTTTCCAGTCCAGCATGCTCTGGTCCAGCAACATCTGAGGTCAGGCATGATTTTAGTTAGCCAGATGTCTACTTATCATGGATGTGGACAAGTTTTCCGTAGTCCCATAAGGTTTTTTTTTTGGTAGAGTCACCAATCCTGGCTCTCAGTGTTCTGTATTCATAGTAACTCTAGATTAGCCACTTAATTGACTCTTACAATAAGCAATTTCCTCCTTCCTTGTCTCTTCCTCGTCCCCTTGGCCCTACCTTCTATTCTATGTAGCTGATTTATTTAGTTCTTCATTATATCCCTCTGGTATGTAATGGTCACGCCAGTTCACTTTCAGAATATGATTTGAAGAAGTGGGTCCGCCCCACGAAAGCTCATCAACTAATAAACCATCTTGTTAGTCTTTAAAGTGCTACATGACTGCTTTTTTTGTTTTACCAAGTTCAGACTAACAGCTACCTCTCTGTTACTGTTCTGTCCTGTTATTTAGTTCTAATTTACCCCTAAATGTCTTCTAAGAGTCCAATAAGCAGTGAAAGTACTGATAATGGTGCTAGACAATACTGATCTCCTGTGATTCAGCAAATTCTCTGGTTCAGCACCAATCAGGTCCCAAGGGTGCCAGACTAGAGAGGGTCAACTTCTATTTGCCTACGTAAGACAATAACATATTTTTGTTTTAAAATTACATTGAGAATGCAATTATGCTATCTTCAGTAAAAATCGCAGAGCAATTTACAGTCATTTTTTATCCCAAAATTTATAAGAGTTTTAACAGCTTATATTGCTGTTTATCATCTCAGATATAGTAATGTTTATGTTCTATGTGTAATTAAAAACTAATAAATAGTAAGTTTCTAAAAGTTCAAGGAAGGAGATGAGAGTCCATATGTTTGCTTATTAATAATCCAACAATTACTATGACTAACTTATCTATTGTCAGCAAGATTATTTCAGATATTTATATTGAATGGTACTCCCTTAGTACTGAATAAAAATCATGGTTTTGAATTTGATATGACTGCAAAAATATGGATTTTAAACTACATAGTCAAAGGCATTTCATTATAAGAGGAGTAATAAATCCCCCTCTCTCTCTAGCTTTTCTGACACCAAATATAAAAAACTGCATGCCTTTCTGGACAATTCATTATCTAAGACAGCAGTCTGTAAACTGTGGGTCATGACTAGGGATGTTAAATATCGGTTCATTTAACAGCTGATAAACCTCATGAATTCTTATCAAATAGTTGACTATTCTGTAGTCCCTGGAGGTGGGGCCGGTAGCCAGTGCGCTCCAGCCACACTCCCAGGGGAACCCCATGCCACTCTGCGCTCCTGCCTATGCATCAGAGGCAACAGCATGGGGTACCAGATGGGAGCTGGTTTGTGAGGGGAGCCAATTTAAAAACCAGCTCCTCTCAAGGACCTGTCATCCTGTGCTGTGGCCTCCAGGGCCGGATTAAGGGGAGAGGGGGACTAGCCGGGCAGCTGCCTGGGGTGCCAACCTATGGGGGGCGCCTGATGGCAGCTGTAAGGGGCGCCACGTGCCCAGTCCCCCTTAGAGCTGCCATCAGGCGCCACATGCCTGGGGCCGCGCAGCGCCCCTTAGAGCTGCAATCAGGCACCGCGCGCCCAATTGCAGCTGTAAGGATCGCAGCGCGCCAGGGGGGATGGGGCCGTGCATGCATCGCGTGCCCGCTGCCCGGAGCGCAGGAATGGCACGAGCCAGCCCTGGTGGCCTCTGATACATAAGTCTATAACATGTAGCCTATAGTATTAACCGATAAGCTTTTGCTTATCGGTTAATTGACTATACTATTACAACCCTAGTCATGACCACAAAGTGGGTCGCAATCACATTTTACTAGGGGTAGCCAGGGCCAGCATCAGACTTGCTGGGATTCAGGGCTGAAGCTGAAGCCTGAGTTCCACCTCCACCACGGCGGCAGGGTTGGGCCCCCCACACACACACACACGTTAGCATGACTTGAGCTCCATCCCCAGTCTCTGGGATCCTGGAATAATTTGTTTGTCAGAAGGTGGTTTCAGTGCAGTGAAGTGTGACATCCCCTGATCTAAGATATATTAAAATATTGCATGTGAAAGGTCAAGTAGGGAACACACTACATGATGATGAACAAAATATTGGGTAGAATTTTGTTCCTCTTCTAAAACTGTTGTTCTTTGTGCTAATAGCAAAAGTACATTTCTTTTATTTGCAAGAACTATTGCTTGTGCTATTGCATTGATCAGATTCTACCAAGGTACCTACAAAATTACTCTGATGCTCTCAAAATGAGAAAAGTTACATCAGTTTCCAAATGTATTTAAAATATTACAATACTACAAAACGAAATCTGGAACTTAAACAGTATCACTCACAATAGTGCAAAAACAAAATAATATATTCACAGTTCTTTGAACACAACTGAACATTATTCATTTTAAACAATGTCCTGTTTGTTTATTCTGTTTTCATGATCTAACATGGTGAGCTGCTAAGTGGGAAATCTGTGAGCAAGTGCCCCTGTTATGCTGTAAAAAAAAAAAAAAAATGTGTAAAACAGCATTGTTTGGTTGCTACTGACATTCCAAATTGTTCAGATAATTTTAGGGAACAGTAAAACAATATAAAGGAGAACTAAACATAAAAATGCCCTCAAGATCAAAGAACAAGGAAGGCTATTTGTAAATTAAAACTTAAAACTAAATTGTTGTATATTAAACTTAAAAAGCACACCATTAATATTTTTCGGGTTAACTATCAGTTTTTATTTCAATCAAGGTCTTGTAAAACCAAAATGAGGCACTTCCTTTAATACAAAGATTTGTGAGCATGTTTATCTACTATGCAGTCTCCTCTCATGTATAGCACCAATTCAGTATGATATTGAAGTCCATGTTTAATCCCACTACTTTCAAATGGAATCACTACATACTTAAAAAGACAACAACGAGTTTAAGTACTCGCTGAATCAGGACCTATGCCTGCTCAGTTCTTATGACTAGGCAAGCAGAAATATAACATACTAGCGGTGGTAGCCCTCTTGGGTATGTCTATGTATCATAACAAGTGTGTGTCAACCTTAAAAGAGCAAAAACAATGAGTCAGAGCATTAAAAAAAAAAAAAAAAATCATTAGATTAGGCCAATCATGAGAACATAACGGCCCTACTGGGTCAGACCAAAGGTCCATCTAGCCCAGTAGCCTGTCTGCCGACAGTGGCCAGCACCAGGTGCCCCAGAGAGGGTGGACCGAAGACAATGAGCAAGCGATTTGTCTCCTGCCATCCCCTCTCCAGCCTCTGACAAACAGAGGCCAGGGACACCATTTCTATCCCCTGGCTAATAGCCTTTTATGGACCTAACCTCCATGAAATTATCTAGCTTCTCTTTAAACTCTGTTATAGTCCTAGCCTTCACAGCCTCCTCTGGCAAGAAGTTCCACAGGTTGATTACACGCTGTGTGAAGAAGAACTTTCTTTTATTAGTTTTAAACCTGCTACCCATTAACTTCATTTGGTGTCCTCTAGTTCTTCTATTATGGGAACTAATAAATAACTTTTCTTTATTGGCCCTCTCCACACCACTCATGATTTTATATACCTCTATCATATCCCCCCTCAGTCTCCTCTTTTCTAAACTGAAAAGTCCCAGTCGTTTTAACCTCTCTTCATATGGGACCCGTTCCAAACCCCTAATCATTTTAGTTGCCCTTTTCTGAACCCTTTCCAAGGCCAAAATATCTTTTTTGAGGTGAGAATACCACATCTGTACACTGTATTCAAGATGTGGGCGTACCATAGTTTTATACAGGGGCAGTAACATATTCTGGGTCTTATTTTCTATCCCTTTCTTAATAATTCCTAGCATCCTATTTGCCTTTTGACTGCACACTGTGTGGAAGTTTTCAGGGAACTATCCACAATAACTCCAAGATCTCTTTCCTGATTTGTCGTAGCCAAATTAGCCCCCATCATACTGTACGTATAGTTGGGGTTATTTTTCCCCAATGTGCATTACTTTACACTTATCCACATTAAATTTCATTTGCCATTTTGTTGCCCAATCACTCAGTTTGGTGAGATCTTTTTGGAGTCCCTCACAGTCTGCTTCTGTCTTGACTATCCTAAACAGTTTGGTATCATCCACAAACTTTACCACCTCACTGCTTATTCATAAATGATCTGGAGAAAGGGGTAAGTTGAAAAGGATTGGTCCCAGGACTGACCCTTGGGGGACACCACTAGTTACCCCTCTCCATTCTGAAAATTTACCATTTATTCCTACCCTTTGTTTCCTGTCTTTTAACCAGTTCTCAATCCAAGAAAGGACCTTCCCTCTTATCCCACGGCCATGTAGTTTACACAAGAGCCTTTGGTGAGGGACCTTGTCAAAGGCTTTCTGAAAATCTAAGTATACTATATCTACTGGATCCCCCTTGTCTGCATGTTTGTTAACCCCTTCAAAGAACTCTAATAGATTAGTAAGACAGGATTTCCTTTACAGAAACCAGGTTGACTTTTGTCCAGCAAATTATGTTCCTCTACGTGCCTCACAATTTTATTCTTTACTACTGTTTCGACTAATTTGCCCGGTACTGAAGTCAGACTTACCGGTCTGTAATTGCCAGGATCGCCTCTAGAGCCCTTTTTAAATATTGGTGTCACGTTAGCTACCTTCCAGTCATTAGGTACGGAAGCCGATTTAAAGGATAGGTTACAAACCACAGATAATAGTTCAGCAATTTCCCATTTGAGTTCTTTTAGAACCCTTGGATGAATGCCATCCGGTCCTGGAGATTTGTTGACATTAAAGTTTTCTATTTGTTCCAAAACCTCCTCTAATGACACTTCAATCCAGGACAGTTCCTCAGATTCATCACCCACAAAGGACGGTGCGTATTTGGGAATCTCCCCAACGTCCTCAGCCGCGAAGACTGAAGCAAAGAAATTATTTCGTTTCTCCGCAATGGCTTTATCATCCTTGATTGCTCCTTTTATATCTCGATCCTCCAGGGGACCCACAGGTTTTTTAGCAGGCTTCCTGCTTCTAATGTACTTAAAAAACATTTTGTTATTTCTTTTTGAGTTTTTGGCTAGCTGTTCCTCAAAATGTTTTTTTTGCTTTTCTTATTACATTTTTACACTTGATTTGACAGTGTTTATGTTCTTTCTATTTATCTCACTAGGATTGACTTCCACTTCTTAAAAGATGCCTTTTGTCCTCACTGCTTCTTTTACATGGTGGTTAAGCCACGGTGACTCTTTTTAGGTCTCTTGCTATGTTTTTTAATTTGGGGTATACATTTAAGTTGGGCCTCTATTATGGTGTCTTTAAAAGTTTCCATGCAGCTTGCAGGATTTGGCTATAGCCACTGTGCCTTTTAATTTCTGTTTAACTA
The DNA here is from genome assembly GCA_019425775.1 of Rafetus swinhoei. Taxonomy (NCBI): domain Eukaryota; kingdom Metazoa; phylum Chordata; order Testudines; family Trionychidae; genus Rafetus; species Rafetus swinhoei. The sequence continues at coordinate 50,150,613 of CM033449.1, forward strand.
ACCTCCTCATTTTTGTGTAATTCCCTTTTGAAATTAAATGCCAGAGTGCTGGACTGCTGAGGTGTTCTTCCCACCACAGGAATGTTAAATGTTATTATATTATGGTCACTATTCCCAAGCGGTCCTGTAACGGTTATTTCCTGACCTGATCCTGCGCTCCACTCAGGACTAAATCGAGAATTGCCTCTCCTTGTGGGTTCCTGTACCAGCTGCTCCAAGAAGCAGTCATTTAAGCCATTGAGAAATTTTATCTCTGCTTCTCTTCCTGAGGTGACATGTATCCAGTCAATATGGGGATAATTAAAATCCCCATTATTATAGAGTTCTTTATTTTGGTAGCCTCTCTAATCTCCCTCAGCATTTCAATGTCAGTATCGCTGTCCTGGTCAGGTGGTCGATAATATATCCCTACTGATAATTTCTTATTATTGGAGCATGGAATTACTATCCATAGCGATTCTATTGAACATGTTGATTCATTTAATATTTTTATTTCATTTGATTCTACATTATCTTTCACATACAGTGCCACTCCGCCACCCACACGGCCTGCTCTATCCTTTTGATATATTTTATATCCCGGTATGATTGTGTCCCACAGATTTTCCTCATTCCACCAGGTTTCAGTGATGCCTATTATGTCAATCTCCTCCTTTAATAAGGTACTCTAGTTCACCCATCTTATTAGTCAGACTCCTAGCATTTGTGTAGAAGCACTTTAAAAATTTGCCACTGCTTGTTGTCTGCCCTTCCTGATGCATTGGATTCCTTTATATGCGGTTGTTTGTCTGCTCTGGCCATGGTTTGTCCTCCCCTCCTCTCTTTCTGACTACAGCTTAGAGAATCTCTATCAATGGATTCTCCTCTAAGAGAAGTCTCCATCCGATTCGTGCATCTCTGCACCAATCGGCTTTCCCCATCTCTCAGTTTAAAAACTGCTCTCTGACCTTTTTAATGTTTAGTGCCAGCAGTCTGGTTCCACCCTGGTTTAGGTGGAGCCCATCCTTCCTGTATAGGCTCCCCCTCTCCCAAAAGTGTCCCCAGTTCCTAATAAATCTAAACCCCTCTTCCCTACACCATCGTCGAATCCACGCATTGAGACTCTGAAGCTCTGCCTGCCTACCCGGCCCTGCGCGTGGAACTGGAAGCATTTCCAAGAATGCCACCGTAGAGGTCCTGGATTTCAGTCTCTTTCCTAGCAACCTAAATTTGGCCTCCAGGACATCTCTCCTACCCTTCCCTACGTCATTGGTACTTACATGTACCACAACCACCGGCTCCTCCCCAGCACTACACATAAGTCTATCTAGATAGCCTCAAGCGATCTACAACCTTCGCACCAGGCAGGCAAGTGACCATACGGTTCTCCCGGTCATCACAAACCCAACTATCTATGTTTCTAACGATCGAATCGCCCACTACTAACAACTGCCTCTTCCTAACAACTGGCGTTCCCTCCCCCTCAGAGGTATCCTCAGTGCGAGAGGATACCGCAACATCCTCTGGAAGGAGGGTCCCAACTACGGGATGGTTTCCCTCTGTTCCCATTGAATGCTCTGTTCCCTTGAGACTTTCAACCTCTTTAAGAGCACTGGGGCTCTCAGACTGGAGGTGGGACAGTACTACAGTGTCCCGGAAAGTCTCATCAACATAGCTCTCTACCTCCCTTAGCTCCTCCAGTTCAGCCACCCTGGCCTCCAAAGCCCGAACTCGGTCTCTGAGGGTCAGGAGCTCCTTGTCAGGAGCTCCTCGGGTGCACACATACGCCACTCGCCCACAGGGCAGGTAATCATACATGTTACACTCGACGCAATAAACAGGATAGCCCCCACTGTGCTGCTGGGCTTCTGTCTCCATTTTTCTCATGAATAAGTTTAAGTATAAACTGGGCTTCTTATTAAATGTCTGGAATATAGATTATTATAAAAGTTATGTTTAAAGAAGGTCAGAAGTCACTAGTGCCCTCTAACCTCCCCCTCTAACCTCCCTCTCCAAACTCCCTGTTAGCTGCTCCTGTTTGCAAGCTCCCTGGTCGCTGACTCACAGCTTATAAAGCCCTGGTAGCCCCTCCCCCTGACTGAGGCTCAGCCAATTAACAGAGGCTTCTAGATTTCAAACCTTTTAGAAGTTCCTTCAAACGAACAAACAAACAAACCAAACAGACAGACAAACACAGCTCAGCACACAGCAAGTAAACCCCCCCCCCCCACAAGCACACACTACAGACAGCCACTTACCACAAGGGTCCCGTATTTACTCCTCCTTTACCTGGAGAACTCCCTCTCCAAACTCCCTGTTAGCTGCTCCTGTTTTAATAAACATCATCAAATATGTCTTTTGGTCTGTCTCTTGACTTTTTAAACTCCTCTCTATTCTTCTGGCTATGTGTGAAAGCTAATTTCAGGTTGATAATCATGAGGCCATAATTCCATATTTGTAAGTACAGCTTTCATGAAAAAGAGCTTAAAATACCTGTAATAGCAGAATTGAAAAAATACTATTTCTTTTATTTTTTTACACTGAAAAAGGATTTGTAAATAAAAGTAAATGTAAAGGGAGCCCTGCACACTTTGTATTTTGTTGTAATGTAAATGAATATTTTTTGCAAATGTAAAAACTATTCCAAAATATTTAAATAAATGGTATTTTATAATTATTTAATAATGTGATTAATCACAAGTTTTAAATCATTTGACTGCCCTACCTGTAATATACGTAACCAAAATGCTATCCTCAGTGCCACTCATGAGCATAATTTGGAGCAAGTGGGGGATGGGATGTGTTGCTCCCTAAACTGCAAGCCTCAGATAGGCGTGGGAATTTCAGGAACACAAGCAACCCTGTTGGGCCCGATTCATTATCTATTTGAGGAAGCAACTACAAACTATGCCTATTGTGACACTACAATAAATGAAATCAAGGAGAGGAAAGCAGATAATGGCATTAGAGATGTTAATGGGTAACTGGTTACCCATTAAGCATCACCCTTAACAGACCCCTGAGGGGCAGCTGCTTCTGGCTCTACACCAGGGGTGGGCAATAATTTTTAGTCGGGGCCACTTCAAAAATTTTTGAAGTGGCTCTGGGCTGCCCTGGAAGGGGCAGGGCCTAATCCGGAAGGGGCGGGGCCAGGATGCTAATAGGCTTCCCCACCCCCAGACCATAATTGGTCTGGGGTTGGGGGAGCCCTTTTCCCCCCCCCCTCCCCTTCCCATTAGGCACCCATGCCCCTGGCAGGGCAGGAAGAGGCTTCCCACACTCCCCCGCCGCCAGGCCGTGATTGGCCTGGGGCCGGGGGGGAGCACGTAAAGCCTCCTCCCACCCTACCCCCACCTTGCGAGGCGCACGCAGCACTCCTCCCAAGCCAGAGGAGATGTCCTGATTGGCTTGGGGCCGGGGGAGCTGTGTAAAGCTTCCCTTGCCCTGCTCCCGCCCTGTGCAAGTGTACGGCACTTTGAAGTGCCGCACACTCCTGGCAGGGCGGAGGGAGGGCAGAGGAAACTTGGTGCACTTTTGTCCACCTCTGCTCTACATGGGCTGGGAGCCAGAAATCCTGCACAGGGCTGGAGGCAGCAGCCAGCTCTGCTAGCCCTGCATGGGCTGGGAGCTGGCAACTCTGTGCAGAACCGGAAGCAGCCCAACTGAGCAACCCCTGCCCAGCGCCACTCCAGCCCAGCTGGGCTGGAGCACCCCCATCCCGCACCCACTTCTGTTTATTCAGTTAATTTTACACATCTCTAAACTGCATTATTACCGAGTCACGCAACTTTTAAAAAACAACCCATTTAACCAAAAAAGAAGAGCAACAGCAAGTAGCAACATGAATCATATCTCATAAGCAACAGTATACTAAGCTGTCAGCAAAGGAAATACCATTAAAACAAAAAGTATAATGAATAAATAAAACAAAATTCTGTGACTTAACAATGGGCACTTGATTCTGTCCTGTTTGGATAAACAATTTAACTCCACAATAACTAGATCATGAAGCACTGTAAAACAGTAAAAGCTGTATCATATACTGAGCTTTTCTTTTGTATCTCTGACAAACTCAGTGAAGTATATATATATAATAAAATTAAAATAAATGTCTTATTTTGACTATTCAATCCAGAAGCATATTACCTTGACATTTATTTACCAGACATAACATATAGGTGTGTGGTAATTATTAACAGGTGTGTTGTGAGCAAGACATGAGAAGTCATTCTTCCGCTCTACTCTGCGCTGGTTAGGCCTCAGTTGGAGTATTGTGTCCAGTTCTGGGCACCGCATTTCAAGAAAGACATGGAGAAATTGGAGAGGGTCCAGAGAAGAGCAACAAGAATGATTAAAGGTCTAGAGAACATGACCTATGAAGGAAGGCTGAAAGAATTGGGTTTCTTTAGTTTAGAAAAGAGAAGATTGAGGGGGGATATGATAGCCGTTTTCAGGTATCTAAAAGGGTGTCATAAGGAGAAGGGAGAAAACTTGTTCATCTTGGCCTCTGAGGATAGAACAAGAAGCAATGGGCTTAAACTGCAGCAAGGGAGGTTTAGGTTGGACATTAGGAAAAAGTTCCTAACTGTCAGTGTAGTCAAACACTGGAATAAATTGCCCAGGGAGGTTGTGGAATCCCCATCTCTGGAGATATTTAAGAGTAGGTTAGATAAACGTCTATCAGGGATGGTCTAGACAGTATCTGGTCCTGCCATGAGGGCAGGGGACTGGACTCGATGACCTCTCGAGGTCCCTTCCAGTCCTAGTATCCTATGATTAGTATTATTGGGGAATAAACAAATAATTTTCATCTAAAACATCAGAGCCTAAATAGTTTTGTCTCCATGTGACCAGAAAACTCAATGTTCTCTTTACATATTTTTCATATCCTACTCCTATTACTAATTACTTGACTGATATGTATCACATCATTTACAGCAGGCATTGCAGCGCTTTTTGACATGTCTCTCAGTGAGGTTAACGGCATCACATTAAAGCTTTTCTGCAGTTTTTAGCAGCTTATAATGAATTATCTCTGAAAGACTAATTTAATGGAAGTCAGCATATATCAGGATTTTAAAAAACACACAAATGAAGTAATGTAATATAATAACTAAGTCTTATGATTGGGGTATGTCTACACTACAACAGAAAGTGTGATAGCAGCTCAGGCAGGCTTGCCCATGCTAGCTTTAATCTAACAAGCACAGATAAAAATAGCAGTGAAAACAGCAGCGTGGACTTCAATGTGGGATGTACAAGCCTGCCTGGTCCCCGTGGACATATACACTCACGTTGCTAACCCAGCCACTGTGCATTCACTGTTATTTTTAGCTATGCTAGCTAGATTAAATGAATGGCTATTTGCCATCATGGTCAGGGATGCAATTCCTTGCTCTAGGTATCCATAAATCTCTTTGTGCATGAAACTCAAACTGCGGGTGAGAGGGAATGGATCACTCAGTGATTGTCATGATCTGCTCATTCCCTCAGAAACAATCTGGCAGTGGCCCCTGTCAGAAGACAGGATGCTGGGCTAGATGGACCATTGTTCTGCCCCAGTATTGTGTGTTTATATTCTAGCCAAGTTCTGGAATAAATTACAGTAATGTAAAATAAATTATTATGGTATCAATGTACTGCAGATATACCTTATTTCAGATGAAACCACATGAATGAATAAAGTATATTTCCCAACGAGTCCAATCTTGAGGATGACTATAAGTCAAAAGTATCTTGAACACATTTTTGAAGTCATTATGATGCAAACACAACATATTATCCAGGGGCATCACAAAATACAGATTATTCTTCTGTTTAGTGACATAGCACATGCATATTTGAGAAAAGTTTTTAAAGTTATTTTATGTGTGTTTTATTTGCTATTTCATATGTCCCATATTTTTTCCTCTTCCAACTTCCCCTCATTTCTTCTTTTTTTCCCCTCCCTTATTTTCTATCGCTTTCCTTCTCTGAAAAAAGGTGAACTCAGACCTCCCCTTTTATTTTGTTTAAGATAGAAAGAGTATTGTTCTCTATTCTTCTGCATTCCACAGCCTAAGTGAGTACTGTAATTCTTGTGCACAACACCATGAGTCAGCAACAATCCCACTCACTTCCTATGAACTGACAAAATTGAAGTAAAAGGATCATTAATATACACCTCAGTATTTCATAATGTAAATAATTACATAACAAAACTACGTGTATGCCTTAAACAATAGTGAAGCACGCTTCTATTTTATTAGACTCATCAATATAGCTGTAACACAAATGCCTATTTTAATTACAGACTTTGTCCCGATCCACAAAAAGACATAGTAGAAATTCTAAAATATTTAATACCATAAAAACTAGACCAAGTGATTTGTTGCAATTTACTTCTTGTATAATCATAGTACCTAGGAGACCTAGTTATGTATACCTTTGGGCTATGAGTACAGCCAAATAAATGGAGAGTCTCTGCCTTACAAGTTAAGTATGAGACATGAGAAAACATGATACAAACTGACAGCGGAGTATAAAGAAAAAAATTAGACTATGTCTACTCTACAAAGTTTACAGCAGCAGAGCTGTACCAATGCAGGTACACACCACTGTAAGATTTTGTGTAGCCATTCTGTGACAACAGGACAGCTCCTATGGACATATTTTAACCATCTCCAACAAACGGTGGTAATTATGTTGGGGAAGGGAAGCTCTCCTGCCCACACAGAGGTGTGCACAGTACCACTTATACTGGCAACATTTTTCATACCCCTAAGCGACGTAAGTTTTGCCAAAATAACATAAGAACAAAAGAACAGCCACTCTGGCTCAGACCAAAAGGTCCATCAAGCCCAGTATCCTGTCTTCCAACAGTGGGCAATGCCAGGTGCTAGAGAGAATGAACAGAACAGAAAATCATCAAGTGATCCACCCCTTGTCATCCATTCCCAGATTCTGACAAACAGAGGCTAGGGACACCATTCCTATCCATCCTGGTTGTTAGCCACTGATGACCTATCATCCATGAATTTATCTAGCTCTTTTTTGAAGCTTGTAAAAATCCTGGCCTTCACAATGCCCTCTGGCAAGGAGTTCCAGAGGTTGACTGCGCATTGTGGGAAAAAATACTTCCTCTTGTTGGTTTTAAACCTGCTACGTATTCATTCCATTTGGTGAAGCATAGCTCTCGTGTCATGGGAACAAATAAATAACTTTTCCTTCTTTACTTTTCCCACACCAATCATGATTTTATAGAACTCTGTCATATCCCCCTTAGTCTCCTCTTTTCTAAGCTGAAAAGTCCCAATTTTATTAATCCCTCCTCTTATGGCAGTTGTTCCAAACCCCTAATCATTCTTTTTTGTTTGCCTTTCCTGAACTTTTTCCAATGCCAAGTGGTAGTGTAAACCACTGATTCTCAAAGTATGGTCTGTGGACCACCAGCAGTCCACGACTGTCTTGCAGGTGGGCCGTGGGTTCAGGGGTTGCTCCCTGGAGCTTCAGCTCTGCACCCCCACTGCAAGGATGGAGCACTGGCTTCCTGCTGTGGGGGGCGGAGGGGAGTGAGACTCATGGGAGAAGGGCAAGGAAGCGATTCCGAATGCTGATGTTCTCCCTCCACTCGACTAGAGCAAAACTGCTGCTCTCATTGGCCAGAATCACAGGGGGCAATGCCTGGGAATGATGGGAGGCACCAAGCCAAGTAAGCCCCACCATCCACTTCATGCCCAGACCCTGCACCCTTCATCCCCTTCACACACCTCTCCCATTGAGACCCCGAACATGCATCCCACTCCTGCATCCTCCCTCCTAGCCAGACCCTCCACCCCCAGCCTGCTCCTGCACCCGACCTCCAGCCTGACCCGCTCACCCCAGTCCTGTACCCAACTTCTCTCCCAGACCTTGCACCTCCACCATCCTCTGCACCCATCATGAACGGTTGGCCCATAGTTCGCAGAAAGGTCTGTGTTGAGTGGGGTGAGCTGTGGGCTGAAAGTTTGAGAACCACTGGTGTAGACAAACTCTTATCAGCATGATAGACAGTGGTGTTTGCACAGCTGCAGCCTAGCCATTTCTGAAAGTTATTTTGTATGCCTCATGGCAAAAGACAGTCAAAGTAGAGATCTCCAAAAAAACTACTGTGCAGATATTTATGGAAGGAAATTTTACATGAGGCAGCACAGGAGAAAGCATGAAAGTAGTCATAGGAAACAAGTGCAAGTGGATGCTGACATAATGAGCCAATAGGAGATGGAAATAATGAAGGAGATCACAGGTAGAGATAAGCTGTGAATGGCCTTGAAGCAAAGACAGTAGTTTACCTTTGATGCTACAAAAAAAGAACAGTGGTGTCCAAACTTTTCCTCTTGAACCCCTCCCACCATTACCAGTAAAGGAGATTGTCTATGCCCCACTCCATTACTACGTAGTTGGCTCAGCAGAGGAGTTTGGGCTGAAGGCACAGCTGGGATAGAACTGGGGATGAGGGTAGAGCTGGGGTTAGAGGCAGAGAGGGAACAAGAGAAGGCTAAGCTGGGCCCAAAGTAGGGTTGGGGCAGGAGTGGCGATGTGGCCCAGAGCCAGGGCCAGGGCTTCAACCCAAGTTGCACTGGTAGGTGGAGCTTCGGGTCAAGAGTGGGGTTTTGTGGCACTCCCTTTCCAACCCAATGGAAGCTAGCCTGGACTCTGAGGTTCTCCCCCCAACTTTCCCCAATATATCCCTATGGGGCACACCCCACTTTGGTGGCCATTGGAGAAAAAGGAGCCAGAGAAGGATGCAAAGAGAGAGATTACATGGTCAAAGTGACAGGCTAAGAAAATTACTTTCTATCAGCTCAAGACAGATGTGGAGAAATTGGAGAGGGTCCAGAGAAGAGCAACAAGAATGATTAAAGGTCTAGAGAACATGACCTATGAGGGAAGACTGAAGGAATTGGGTTTGTTTAGTTTAGAAAAGAGAAGATTGAGGGGGGACACGATAGCCGTTTTCAGGTATCTAAAAGGGTGTCATAAGGAGGAGGGAGAAAACTTGTTCATCTTGGCCTCTGAGGACAGAACAAGAAGCAATGGGCTTAAACTGCAGCAAAGGAGGTTTAGGTTGGACATTAGGAAAAAGTTCCTAACTGTCAGGGTAGTCAGACACTGGAATAAATTGCCCAGGGAGGCTGTGGAATCCCCATCTCTGGAGATATTTAAGAGTAGGTTAGATAAATGTCTATCAGGGATGGTCTAGACAGTATTTGGTCCTGCCATGAGGGCAGGGGACTGGACTCGATGACCGCTCAAGGTCCCTTCCAGTCCTAGTATTCTATGATTCTTTCTGAATGGATATGAGTGGGGAAAGACTGCATTTGACAATGCTAGAAAACAGCATAATGAAGTAATCAAGAAACAAAAATTATGAGAATCCAAAGGAGAACTTTAGCTGTGTGGATGGATATGAAAGAATGTCTTGTAGAGATGCTACGCAAAAAGAATCTGCAAGACTTAAACATAGCTTTGGTGTGATTGTGAGGACCTACATTACAAAGTGGCACGCGTCAATGATGAAGCTTCTACCTTTTAAGGACTGGAAATAGAGCAATTTCTCCCAGTAAGCCCTTATATCAAGGAATCACATCTCATCTTGTATTAGTTTCTTTGTTTGAAGATACTGAAAAGCAAGATCATGCATATGAACTACTATTTGCTGAATCTGGAGAAATGCATGCATCTTTAAATTGGACTGCATGATTGTAAAAAGACAAAAGAACACAGCCTGCACATAAATCTGAAAAGTTCAATGATGAATTAGAGAGGGAAGGTTGAAAAAAAACTGAAAGTAGTAGGTGTGTTAGGCCAATCAGCTTTGAGTCCTAATCAGCAATTCCTGATTATGGTGTGACTCAAGGAAATCCTGACCACTATGTGCCAAACCATTAAAAACACTGTTTGATACAATTATCTCCCAGAAACAATAGCCAACACAAAATCACACTCACTCCTTATATAAACAACTTTTATGTAAAAAACAATATTTCCTTCTCACTTGGAAAGTTACCAAAATTGTCAAGAATGCTTCAGGTTACAAATATAATTTGGCACCTTCTATTTCACTATTAGAAAAATATGGTCACGCATAATAATGCAGAATAAATGGGGAGGAGTGTGATCTTCCAAGAAATCATAGGACATATAACTTCTCCTTCCTCCCCCAAAACCCATCCATAATAGGAGTCAGATAGCATGTTCTAAAGAAACACTTAAGCCATTGCTAAGCATAAATGGAGACTTTTCAGACTCACTGCTATGAGCAACACTACTCCTCAGAACATTAAATGCATTTAAGAAAGTTACATAACTACCATAAATTTCAAGCTCAACCTAAAACTGTGTTTACAGCAAGTGAAATTTAAATAAATCTAGTTAAACCATATCTGCTATACAGTATCTGCTACAGTATCTGCTATACAGATACTGCTATACAGTATCTTTGTAATTAATATTTTTGGTTTCTTGGGTTGCCAGACTGAGTTCAGATCTGCTATTTAGTTGTTTCTTTCACAGTCAATATCTAGTCAAGATTTAATATGGTCTATAGACATACACATTCAATAAAACTGGAAAACATAACTACTCTTACTTGACTTTGTACAATAAATTCAGCAATTCAGTCTCTGCAACAATTAACTATCATATCTTAGAAGTACATATCCTGATGTCTCTGTTGTTTTTTCTAAAATCTTATAATAGCTGAATATAGAGAATATTGAAACTATGAATCAATTAACAAGATTCCTTTTTTACACCTGCACCTTCTCAAAACTATCAAGTGGGCATTTGCAAAGGTTACATTTCCTAAAATAGTTTTGAGACCACAGCTATAATAAGGTTGCATATAACACTAATAAGAAATGAAATATTAACTAAAATCAAAATAAACAGATGAAACACTCTCAAGAACTCTTTACATTTATAGGAAATCATTTCCATTAAGTTAAATCTGTGTTACTACACGTATTTAAAGAAAAACAAAAAGAAAGCAGTGAGCTTTCTCCTCTTGCCACTTCCTCGTTGCCTAACTGAATATCTTCTGTATGCTACCTCTGTCACCATCTCTTTGTTAAAATCCCATGTCCTAGCTTGTTTTCTCTTTTTACACTAACCATAGTGTTTTGCTTTGTTAGATCATGCTTACTCTAAGATTTTTTGCATAGTTTCCTGTGGATTCTTTAAAGTGACAAAGCACCCATGCTACTGATCCAGGGACATTTCCAAACACCTATAGTATTCAGGGTGATGGCTCAGGAAGGGCATTTGTGGATTCAGTGGTGATTCTCCCTAAGCAACACATTTTCTTTTCTATGTTAAGTGGTGGAAGTGAGTGTTGTAAGGGGGGTGGTAATCAGAATTGTTCTTGGACCAGTACTGCTGGCTGCTCTGCTGCCTCCTTTGAATAGCAGTCAGTGGAGCAGATCTTAGATGACTTCTGAGCCAGAAAGACATATGTTGATTGCTACAGGTGAAGAAAATTTACTTCCAAGGACAAGACAAATGAGGAGACTGGGTATGAGGAGCAGAATTAAGAATGTTAAAAAGAAAACCCTCTGAGGCACAATGGAAAATTTAGGTAAAACTATAATTTAGCTGGGTGAAACAAGGTCACATAGTAGAGGGGCTAGGTAACAAATAATTTTGTCAACTAAAAATCCTTAAGCGTTATAGTGTCATACTTCTATTCAGTAACTACTAAGCAAAACTACAATGTCATCTAGTTAGGATGAGACTGGAGTGTGTGTTGTGGGAAGAAAGGGGACACTGAGAACATCTTTCTAATAGCCTCTGTCAGGATACTAAATGGGGAAAACTCTGAGTTACTACAGATAATTCTGTCCTGGGTCTTATCTACATGATCAGGGTCTAACTGATCACCATTTGGGGCTGGGAAAAAATTTCCCCCCCAATTTAGACTGTCAGAAACTGTCAGGGATTTTTCACCTTCCTCAGCAGTATGGGGAATGTGTCACTTGCAGGTTTAAATTAGTTTAAATGGTGGATTCTATGCAGGCCTGTAAGCAGGAATTTTGGGAGGAGGGTACTTTTTTTTTGTAAACATGGACTGCAATTTTTTTAAATATAAAGGAGTTCAAAATAGTCATGCAATGAGTATGCATAAGAGACATTAATGAAAAATTTGAGTGGAAACAGTGATTGGTAAAATGATTTTGTTATAACATACTAAAAATGTATACAGTACTAAAGGTTTTATAGAAATTACCTTCTAGGATCATGGCAGGCAGCGCGGCTTCCTTGGCCGCCTCTGCTGCTGCTCCACCTGCTCAACGAGGCCAGCATTGGGTGAGTGGGGTGGGGCTTCCAGCCAGTAAAGCTGGGCCCAAGCCGCTCCTCGCACGTGGGGGGCTCCATTCCCCTGGCCCTGCCACTATGCCACCGGCCCCACCCTGCCCATCCCACTGCAATACGACGGTTCTCAAACTTTTTGGCCTGTGACTCACCTGGCTCAATGCAAACCTTTCCACGGACCACCAGTTGCTAGTGGAAATTCACCATTAATTACATACGTACACCCAAGTCATTTTGCTAGTGCTACAGCTAGGGGAGAACAGTTTAATTTAACTAGTAAGAAAGGAAACATTAATTTAAGTTATTAAACAGACTAAGCACTTCAACTTTCTCATGTTAGTTTATCAAACTTCATGTTAAATAAAATAAAATATTAATTTATGTCCAACACAAAAGGTTTCCATGTTTTCTTCATTTATGGCAGGGGTTGGGGAACCTTTTTTAGGTTGGGGGCCACTGACCCACAGAAAAAATTCAGTGGGGACTACACAAGTGAGATGCAAGCAACAACAAAAAACAAAAACAAAAACCCTCCAAAAAACCCCAACCCTCACTGATGTGGCCCCCAACTGAGATACTTCACTCTTCTGGCATTCCAGCCCCATTGGGAGAGAGGAAGGGACAGGCAGGACTGAGATTTGGGGCTTTCCATAGAATCTTAGGGTTTTAAGACACCTCAGAAGGTCATCCAAACCCCTTCCCAAAGAAGGACCAACCCCAGATTTATTCTTCTGGGGTTTCAGGGTTAGTGGATTTTGTAGAACCCTCTAGTCTTTGGGGTTTGGACAAAGAAAGGGGGGAGGTTCAGTGCTAACGAGAGGAATGGAGTGCAGGATCTGGGCGAGAGGTAAGGTGCAGGAGGGGATGAGGGTCTATGGTCTGGATGGGAGGTAGGGTGCAGGAGCAGGCTGCGAGTAGGGTGTCTGGCCAGAGGGGAAGGTGCAGAAGCAGGCTGGGGTTGCCGGGTTTCTGTGGAGAGGGCATGAGGCTGCAAGAGTGCAGGGGTCTGGGCATGAAGGGATAGAGGGGAACTTACTTGCCTTTGTGTCCCACCCCAGTCCCAGGCACTGCCTCCTACTGCTCCCACTGGCTGGATTCCAGCCAACGGGAGCAGTGGGGAAATCCTCCAGGCAGCAAGTCCATGTGCTGCTGTTCCCCCAGCTGGGGGAGGGGCAGTGCTTCTTCCCCATGAGCTGGATCATGCAATGAGGCTGGAGGCTTTCTCTCCCACCCAGCAGGAAGCCGACGCTGGCACTCCCACCTCGCAGAGGGGGGAAAAGAAGGAAGGGCGAGGCTGAAGCACCAGCACAGGTTTCCCGCTGGGGGCCCAAGGAGGCTGAGCTCATGCCCCAGAGCACACCCCACCTAGGGGCCTGCTATATACCTTGAAATGTTTAATTCAAATTTTTGTGATTTCAGTAGTTTGGCCAGAGGTTATGGGTCTATTATAGGAGTGGGTAGGTGAGGTTCTGTGGCCTGCAGTGTGCAGGAGATCAGACTATATTATAACGATCACTTCTGGCATTAAAGTATATGAGAGAACATGAATGCCCACTAAGCTCAATGGAGATATACTTGCGTAAAACCAGGTTAAGGAACTGATCAAAAGCCTACTCAAGTCAATGGGAGTCTTTCCATTGACTTGGGTGCACTTTCAAATAGACCCTAGATAAGAAAATAAGAGTTCTGTGTAATTCAAAAACTTGTCTTTCACCGCAACAGAAATTGGTCCCAATGAAAAATATTATCTGCCACCTTGTCTCTTTAATTTAAGTGTCAATAAAACTAAACAGGATGCATAAACTCCAGAGAAGTCAGTAAAAGATGAATGGACTGCCAGGAACACTGTCAGTCCTGCTATGGGACACCTGAAACTGATCTCAGGCCTTGAGGAAGGAAACAACAAAAAGAGATATCAACTCATTTATTGCCTGGCTGAGAGGGAGAACAAATCTTGAGCTCTCACTACACTGCTTGCACAGAGAAAAGTTGGCTATAGTCAGGAACCAGGGAAGACTACTATTAAGGCCTTCTTGGAGGAAAAGAAGAGTTTGTTTCTTCATGTTTATTTTGGACATTATGATCCTTGAAAGGCACGCAATTATTAGATCAGGGTTTCTCAATCGGGGGGTATATGTGTATCCCTGGGGTACACAGAGGTCTTCCAGGAAGTATATTAACTCACCTAGATATTTGCCTGTTTTTCCATGGGCTATATAAAAGCACTAGCAGTCAGTACAAAATAAAATTTCACAGACAATGGTTTGTTTATAATGCTCTGTATTAAGGATGTAAAATCCCATTTAATTAGTTAACAGGTTAATGAACAGGGTAGGTAGAAAGGAGCTGCTCCAGCCAGGCTGGAGTGCCCCTGCCCATAGCATGCCAGGACCGGGCCCGCTGCTATCAAGGGCTGCTCTAGGCAGGCCAGAGCACCCCCTGCCCAGGGCAGGTGCCGCAGAGAAGTTCCCAGCCCATGGCAGACAGGGGGGCTGCTCAAGCTCCAACCTCTTAAGTGTAACCATTAAGCCTCTCCCAGTTAACCATTAACATCCCTACTCTGTATGCAACATACTGAAATAAGTACATTTATAGTCCAATTGATTGTGTCTATATGGTAAAAATTAGAAAGTAAGCAATTTTTCAGTAATTTGGTACATTTTTAAGTAAGGTGAAATGCGAGAAAGTATAAAACATACTGAATTTTAAAATCACCTCAAAGATTAATGTGCAATTATACTACAGGTCAGACCTCCTTGGTCTGGCACCCTTGGGACCTGAGTGGTCCCAAACCACGGAGTTTTCCGGACCAGGGGAGGTCACGGCTCCCTACCCAGCTGTAGACTCTGCTCCCAGCCAGGTTGCACTTCCTGCCACCTTCCCCTCTGCCTCCAGCTCCAGCCAGGGCTGTGCCCCCCACAGTGCCACACCTCCCAAGGTGCCGGTCCAGGCTGCACACCCGGCTGCCAGCCTGCTGACTTCAACCCCCGCTGCAGCTGTGCTTCCCACCACCAGCCCCAATCGGGGCTGTGCTTCCTGCTGCCAGCCGCACTGCCTTCAGCCATGCTTTCCACTGACAGCTCTGCTGCTTTTAGCCAGCTTCCTGCCACCAGCCCCGGTGCCTTCAGCCTCAGCTGGGGCTACACTCTTGGCTGCCAGCCCCACTGCCTCCAGCCCCAGCTGGGGCTGCACTCCCTGCCTCCTGCCCTGGTCAGAGCTGTGCTCCCCACTAAGCCAGCCCCACTGGGGCTGCACTTCTTACCACCAGCCCAGCTTGGGCTACACTTCTGAACTGGGCCAGCAGGGGCTCTCTGGTCCAGCAGTACCCATGGTCCAGATTTTACAGGTTCAACCTATATATTCACTTTCATCTCTATATATTAAAAAAAAAAAATTTCCTGTGGGACAACAGAGTGACAATCATGTCACTCTGCATCCCACAGCCACCCCACTTCATCCCTCTCTCTCTCCTCTCTGCTGCTAACCCAGCAGGGGTTGGCAACCTATGGCTCCTGAGCAGCAGCACTGAAGATAAGCTGCTGCTGCTGGTGGGCTTTTGAGGGGGTGCAGGGGAAAGCAGGGGACCAAGACCCCCCCCTTTGCTGCCTCCCACGAAGGCAGCGGGGGGTGCCGGTGGGAGTCGGTGGCAGCAGATACAACTCAGACAGCAGCATGGACTAATACAGAGGCAGCAGTGCAGGGGTTGGGGGTGTGGGGGAGAGGGAGGCTCCATAGAGAGCTTGGGGTCTTGACACAGAGGTAGCAGCATGGAGTGGCAGGGAACTATGAGATTAGATAGATACTCCCCAGGAGTGGGGCCGGGAGCGCATGTGGTTGCTGGCCCACCCCCGGGGACTATGGAATAATTATGTAACTGCTAAGTTTTTGTGCAATTACATGATCATTAAATTAAACAATATCTAACATCCCTAATCTCTCTCAGGTCTGAAGAGGAAACCTTGAATGTTGTATGTCAGATTCCTAGGCTATGTCTATACTTGCAAGTTTTTACACCAAAAGTGCTGTCAACATGCAAAAGTCATCACAACTAAAAACTCACTAACAGTTTTTCTGATACCCATTGTCGATAACTCATGGCCACTCCCCAAAGAAGTACAGACTGTGGTTGTGCAGCAGTTGTACAAGGAAACAATTTTTTATAGTCCTACACTTGTCCACTGACTGCAATCTCTTGCTGCCATGTCCCTGCTGAAGGTTAACGAGCAAACCTGGGCTGAGCTTTTGGAGGTGAGCAGGGGGCTCCCCATTCCTTGTGCAGCCAAACTGTGTACTACCTTGGTTCTGGACTGGTTTGGGAAAGCGTCATACCACAGAGGTGGAGCTACAGCAGCCCTGCCATGGACTCTCCATGACAAAATTAATAAGTACTTCAGGCGAATCTTCATGACAAAATTAATAAGCACTTCAGGCGAATCTTGGAGACACCATTTCCCAGGAAGATTCTATTGCTATCCATACATGCATCGATACTGTGTCTGGCCATAACACAGACCCAGGAGTGCTAGCAAGCTCACAGAAATACCATCTCTGGTTGTCCCATATTATTGCCCCCCAGTCCCTAACTGCACAGAGCAATTTACAGTCCTGAATGGCTGCTGCCCACTCAACCCCCAATTCCAGATGCTTGCACAGCAAATACTCACCATAGCACCACCTCTATACTACTCCACATGGTTGCCTCCCGCTCATGCCCAAACCCCACCCACCTGCACATCAACGTACCTTGCAACCCTTCCACGGCTTCAACACGTGAATTGCTGAACAAACATCATTACTTGATAACAATTCCTCACTGCCGGGCATACAGGTTGTCACTGGATTGACCCTCACCCTCCTGGACCTCTTCAGTCTCTTCATCCACTTGCATGTGTGTATCCAGGACAAGTATTTCTGGCTCTTTTCTCTGAGAGCCATCCACAGTGTCCCTGGGTTTGGTCGTGGGGTCCACAACCAGGATTCTGCCCAGTTCTTTCTTACTCAGGTAATTTAAGATCAGCAGCACAATTTTATCAATTCCAACTATTCACATCCTCCTCCAAGTAATTAAATATACGTAGGAGAAAAAAAGAGCCTGAACCATGGGCCTGGTGCCTGAACCAAAATAAGCAAGAGTTATACTATGAGTAACAGACAGGCCTCATCAAAAGCAGATGTTTGCCTGCAAGTCACTGTCTCTTGGCACTAGAACTGTTAGCACTGCTAAAAGTACATGAAATACATAAATACATTCCTTCACGACAGTACAAGGACACCCCAACTTACTACATAATAAAATAGTTTGAAACAATAAGAGGGAAAGCATCACAACGGGTGGTTAATAGGAAAGTTTTGGAGAAAAGTACTAGGGGAGGTACTAAACATGTCATTAATGCACAAGATGATATGTAAGGTGTATATCATAGATTGTTTATCTCCCTCTATAAATGTTGGGGTACCTCGACTTAACTCTTTGTCCAGCCTAGGGAACAATAGTGAAATCCACACTATTTACTGAGCTGAGTCCACTGTCACAGGTACAATTGCATAGGGGCATGGTGGCCATCTGGCTATCGATGACAATTAACGTACTTCATTTGACAATAAAACTGACTCGGGTGCCTTTATATCTTATCTGGGTGTGTGGTCTTTGGGGGCTCTCGTGAAGTCTATTATGTTAGATATTTGCACAGAGTTGGCATAATATACTAAGGAAGCATACAAAAACGCACACAGACAAACATTTATCGTCGCTAACAGAGCAGGAGATCTTTCAGAACGCCATACCAGCGAATCCTAAATTTACTACACTGCTGTCCTAAACTATTACAACATATAAAATATAGGGGGGAAATTTACTACACTGCTGTCCTAAACTATTACTACACTGCTGTCCTAAACTATTACAACATATAAAATACTACACTGCTGTCCTAAACTATTACAACATATAAAATATATATACACTAGGTTCCAACCAATTCTGAATCTAATTATAGGCCTGGGCCACTAAAGTTTAAGTTAGTGCTACTGTTTCATTTGTTCTTTATCTCTGTCTTGCCTAATACTAATAAAATAGAATTTAAATTATCAATCATCATTCTCTTTAAGGAAAGGTGAAAAATTCTCAAAGCTTGCCTCCACGGAAAAACAAAGCAGTTCCAGGCAAACGCAGACTATAACCATACAACAACTTACTTCATACATTGTGTTAAGATAGTTACTGCTCTTCTTAAAAGTGTTTGAGAGTGTATGATTTCTTGCACATTATTGAACATCTAGTACCTAAACTTTTCCATTTCAAATGCAAAAATATAATAGCTGGAGTGAAAGACTCACAAAAAAAGGGGGCCATTTGATATGTGCTCACTGAGATTGGTTTGATTCCGTGCTTTCCTGAAGTCCACGCAGAGTATACACTTTATTCTAGTAACAGTAGCTGACAAAATAGTTTGCATTCTGATACACTTTTTTTGTAATTTGTATCGTGGCAGGAATCTAACAAATTTACAGCAATACCCTTTCCAATATGCTTATTACGCACCAAGACAAACCTCAACCTGGTACAGGTATGGGTTTCATGAAAAAACGTGGATAAATTTATAGCTAAATATAAATTGTATCCATAACTACAGTTTATTTATTTAATATTAACTTATTGGTGTTATGGAAGACTCAAATGACAAATGGATATAGTCTACGTTAATACACAACAAAGACACTACATCCAAATCTTCAGAAGTCCACATTAACTTGTTACATACAAAACCTAGTCTCATAAATTCTCCAATGCGCATAATCATAACAAGGATGCATAAAAAACAAACTTTTCAAATACACTGATTCTTAACCTGTCACACCTATATCTTCCTATATCTTCAGATAAATACTACCTTTAAAATAATGACTAAGTTTGTTGATGTTAAAAAGTAGCTCTGATGTCTATCAAAGACACAGCTGTCCAGAGATGGATTAAACAAAGAAACTTGGCTCAACCAAAAACCACCGGATTTCAGTTCCATAAAGGAGTGCTGAACAAATCACAAGTTAAGCCCCTTTTCAATATTATTCTTAATCTTCAGTCAAGTGAGGAAGGATGAGGTCTCAGGAAGGGCTTGACAGCTGATATGTGGGAAGGCTGAGGACAAGGGATTATTTTGTAACTTTTTGATGGTATCTGATTTGGTAGCTTTTGGCCTCCACCCCTCATTCCAGAAACTAGCCTCCTTTGCTCTCCTCTCCTCCCATGCAATAAATCCCTTTTACATTTAAAAAGGAACAGCTATATCTATGCTGAACTTTTGAACTGGCAATTCCATTGAACTGGGCACATACTAGGGGGCTAGAACATCTGGGATATTGAGTACTCCAGAATTAGACATGCCCCAAACTGTTCTGTGCTTCAGAACACATGTAGTGGTCATTATTAAAAAAGGACAACAATAATATTTATATGCATGGCTGCCTAACAGTAAACAAAATAATTTTTTACTCTAAATACAGGAGAAAATTCCCAATGTCACTGACTGGTAAATATTGCCTTATGGCAACCAATGTTTATCAGCGGGGACATTTCTCTAGAAATAACCCTTATTCCTCATACAATGAGGTTTACCAGTTTTTTCAAGAGTAGGGTTCTTTCTTGAAATAACCGCGTCTTAACAGCGTCTGTTATTTCGAAATAACGCTATTTCAAAATAGTGTCATCATGCAAATATGCAAATGAAGCACGGGATATTTAAATCCTGGCTTCATTTGCAGTTTTGAAGGTCTTCATTTGCATCCCTCTCTCGAAAGAGGATGCAAGTGTAAACATACCCTCAAGTAATATATCTTACTTCCTTAAACTCCACTTTACGAAGTGGTTGTGTAACAGTCATAGCATGTATTTGCTTAGTTTATTTTAATTTCAAGCTTCTTAAAAAGAAATATGATTTACAATTCAGTGTTTAAATTTTGGAGAAATGCACACTTAATTCTCCTATAGTATCTTTATAGTCAAATAATCTCTGTGTACTGCTATTGGACAGCTTCATGACAAAGATAAAGTAACTTATGCCATGAAAAGAAAACTGTCTAATTTTGTTGATCATTCATTGGGTTTCTTGATTAAGACAACCAAATATTACTGAAGCTGTGACTGGCATATAGAAGCAAGAGTTTCACCAGAAACAAACTGAAAAAATCAGCTTGTCATGACATCATCACTGGCAACATTACTCATATAGGATATTTCATTCAGGAGTGAGAAAGAATCAATTAGCATCACTAACTAAATGTTTTCCAGCTAAGATGTCTGGGTTTGCAAAAAGAGCAAAAATGATGAGAGTAGTAGTTATATATCTAAGTTATTATTCCTAAACTTCATCAAGGATTTCTAGAAACAATAAGAATCACACACAAAAAGTTCAAACATTTCCACATTTCATCAGAAATCTAAATATTAAACTATTGTCATGCATCTACCCTCGGGATATATGAAAAAAAATCTAGGGACAAAGAAAAACCCAGATGCCTTAACTCCACAGTTGTTCATATGTATGTGTGTTTTAGTATATGGCATTCCTGGAGATTTGCACCAAGAAGGTCAACTCATCTTTTTGTTTAAATCAGACTATTTCATGACTGTTCTTGAATTTTCTCATGCCGTGATTTCAAATATATCTATTCTGCACCTATTCTACACTAGTTAATGTGTTAATAATTATATGACAGACCCAAACTAGCTGGCTGTTGCACTCTAATGGAGGGCAAGTATGCAGGGCACCGGATAAACAGTTTTCTATTCCCTGAATAAAGTCCCAGAGTCTGCTGCCCCATAATTAAGGCAGGCTGCTACCTAAGCCAAATTAATAGCTGGCCTGAAGGAGGAGGCTCTTTAGGCACCTGCAGCAAATTAAACCCTGGAGTGCTCCAGGTAAACAAGGGGGAAAGAGAAGAGGGGTGGACTGACAGGAGGAAGTGTATTTGTGAAGAAGCTAAGAAGGGATAGATTCAGTCAGGTACCAGAGAAAAGGCATTTGGGGGAGCATTCAGGGAAGTGGCCCAAGGAAAAGGCTACTGTCTTGGGGCTAGAAAACACAACCAGTTGCCACTGCCTAGATGGAACCTGGAGTAGTGGGTGGGCCCGGGTTCCCCCAACCTCCCTGCACCACAGAAAGAACTAGTTCTGGGAAAAGAAGGTCCAGAATTACAGAGGGATCTCCCCTTCCCCATTCATTGACTTTGCTAATGGTGAAAATGGCAAAATAAGCTGTAACCCTGACCGCTAGAAAAACACAAGAGGCAGTGTATAGGGTCACAGTGAGCCTCTGAGGCATAAAATAACCACCTAACAAGTGCAGGACCCACGGGGCACAGCCAGAACTTTGCCACAATTATCAGAGCAGAATCCCGCAGAAGACCAATACTTAATTTTTACTTTTGGTGGAAGGGAAAGCAAATTCTTCAGGTCAGTTAATCCTACAAAAAAGGGGGAAAAAAAGTCTCTTCCAGAGGTTTAACAGGAATAATCAACTGAATGAGTTTCTTACAAAAAGTTGCAAAGCAGCTACCAGGATTTCATATGCCCATAGTACCATGGAGGCTGCCACCAGTAATTGATTTCCTTCTTGGTAATATTCTGTTCCTTTCCTACTTTTATAGGAATCTTCTTGAAATGATTACTGTAGAGCAGGGCTAATCAACTTTGGAAACCCCAGGGGCAACAGTGATACAGCACATGCCGAGGGTCACAACGTAAATGTGGTTGCATATACATGCAAATATATATATGCAAATATACAAATAGCTTCTTTCACACTGACAGTCATGAATACAAAGATTAAGGCAGGACTATACAACACACAGGCCCTATTTAAGTCAGTTCTGCTGATATTAATACAAATGAGCTGTCACAGTCCAGGAATTTAACTACCATAATTTAGCGCATATACCCCGCACCCGAGTATACCCCGCGGATTTTCCCTTTTGAGTTTAGGAATCCTTGTATACCCCGCCCATGACTATAGCCCGCAGGAGAGACCCAGTGAATAAAGCCCCTTTAATCACCTGTCAATGAGCCGAAGCTGATGATGGTAATGCGAAGCTCCTGTAATCAGCTGTTAATGAGCCGCAGCTGATAACGCCGAGCAGTAAGGGATATACAACACCTTTGAACAACACAGCTTATTCAGTCACTGATTTTAACTTGTATTTTAGCATTTTAAACTTTAAACCTTTACCCTTTTTAAGCTTTTCAAACTTTTTAAAGCTTTTAAAGCCCGCGGCTGCAACTTGCTCTGGGCTCCTTCCCTTTGTCAGCCCGGGTTGGGAGCTTCCCGTATCTGCCCCAGCTCCGGAGCATTCCCTGCTGCTGCGGCCCCTGTCAGTTTCCCACCCCCCGTTGTTCTGTACCCAGCCCGGCACTGTCTTCCTTTCCATATAAAAAAACAACAACCACCCTGTACAGCCTGCAGACTCCTGCCGCTGGCTGCCAAACCCCACGGCCGCAACTTGCTCCGGGCTCCTTCCCTTTGTCAGCCCGGGCTGGGAGCCTCCCACCTCTGCTGGGGATGTCTCTGCCCCGGCTCCGGAGCATTCCCTGCTGCTGCGGCCGCTGTAAGTTTCCCCGCGTTGTTCTGTACCCAGCCCGGCAAAGGTAGTGAAGGGGGATCCTCTGCCATTTCTGTTAAAAAAAAAAAAAAACTATATAACCCACGCACGACTATAGCCCGCAGAGGGGGTGCGGGGTTTGTAAAAATGAATATAACCCGCGGGTTATATTCACTAAATTACGGTACTAAAAGGCATATCAACAGAAGACCATTACATTGACTACTTTTTTGTTCTGGCTCCTACCCGTGGGCTGCACGTTGAGCCCCACTTAAACCCAAACCACACCGCTGGCTGCATGCGCGTGGGCCGCGTGTTGAGTAGCCCTGCTGTAGAGCAACTGTATGAATAGCTCATTTTCTTCACTGTATATTTGTTTATATACAGCTTCACTAGTTAGCCATTTACTATAGTGGAAATTTCACTGAATAGTTTCACTTCTGAAAGGTTAAAGATAGAGGCCTCAATTAAGTATTAAAATCAGGTGATTGTGAAATTTTCAACATGAGAGTAGTCACATTAACTTCAAGAACATGAGCTACTCCACTGAAATCCTGCACGTGCTGAAGAGCCTAGGTTAAATCAAGCCGAGAGAATCAAATGAAACCTGTACTGAGAAATCTAATGAGCAGTCTCCAGTATTATGAATGGGCACAAATAAATCTTAATAGCCTATAGACTGGTGGAACTCTCAATCAGAAAACACAACAAAACTACAAATGGTCAGTCATATGATTTTATGTACCAACTACACACAAAAACACTATAAAATGATTAAGAGATGTGTGTTAATTCTGTGCTACTGACTGCTGATTTTAAGAGCTATTTTAAAAAGAAATCGTGTTCTAAACATACCTCTACATCCAATATACATATTCTAATAGGAAACAATATGGGAAATACAGCTGCATTATTCCTTTTGCTTTAGATTTCCTTCCTTTTATTTCTGAATAAAGATGCTCTGATAGAATGATTAATTCACAAAATACCAGAAGGCAATAATGAATAATACACCTGTTTGCCAGAAATGTTATATTACTGGCCACAAAATATAATCTTCAATATACTCCATCAACTTTCAAATAAAATTAAAACTCTTGCTACTTGAAAAAAGGTTTGATAACTGCATATGTTCTTTTCCACTGTATGAGGAGGCACTCTTTCCTACAAATAATGCATGTATACATAATTATTGTATTTAATCTATAGCCTATGAAAGTTTAAACAATTTAATGAAAAAGGCAGCTGTAACCTAACACATGCGAGTGCATTAATAAAACTGGCATATCTCCTACAAAAAAAATTGAACAAAATAGTTAAACAGAAAAATTAAGTTCACTGAACAATATAAATCATGCATACATAAGTTAAAAAAGAAAATGAACATGTAAGTTTAAGGATGAGTTAGAGTTCACACACACACACTTTTCTTAGTACTCTGTGGAGCTAGAAAGAAACCAGTATGATGCCTCTCTTTTGTTTACAACTTTAGTAAACCAATCTTTTAAATGACATCCTCACTACACAGCTGGTTTAACAGAATGTTCCTGATTCCAATTATAAAGGAGTAATGCCTAAAACTGCTGGCACAGAGGCAGCATCCTAAATCTAGGCCATACGAATGTCACTTCATTGTTATTACTGAAAAGAAAAAAAAAAAAAAAAAAAGCAGCTCAGCTATAATCAAACCTTAACCAGCACTGCAACATTTTGCCAGCTAAGCAAGCTCTTAAAAGCACAATGATAGAGTTCAGCTGGACTTCTACTATATATTCATCATTAACAAATATTTACAAGAAGATTTATCCGGCATTACAATTGAGTCCTTAACTCAATTAATTTTGGGTTTGGGTTTTGGGTTGGTTTTTTTTTGGGAAAATAAAGTTAAAATGTACAAGCATCATTTAAATTCATTGCTCTGGGGTGGGGCTGGGGATGAAGGGTTCAGTATGCTGGCTGCCCTAGTGAGAGGGGGCAACCCCAACCCTCTCTCACCACAGCAGCTTGGGGCCAGGCGAGAAGCATCTCTCAATGGCCACTGCAGCTACAGCAGGCACAGCCAGGCTAGGGGTGCATGTCCCCCAACGGGGGAAGGTCAAGGTTCATCTGCTCCTTACGCTCCCCAGGCAGAGGGAGGAATATAGCTATGTCCTTTCCACTCACTCCCTGACAAAAGGGAGCAGCCAGCAACATCCCTGTAAGAATCGCCACTCCAGCTACCACCGCCCTCCCTCCCTGATGGGCATTTGTGGGGGGTGGGAGGCTTGGACTTGGGGCAGTCCTGGATGGGGGAGGGCATCCCAAGCCAGCCCTTTTCATCTGCCTGGTAATTCTGTCTCTGTCTCTTTTTTTATGGTTTTCTGAGAAGCAATCCCATTCCAG
Organism: Rafetus swinhoei; assembly: GCA_019425775.1. Taxonomy (NCBI): domain Eukaryota; kingdom Metazoa; phylum Chordata; order Testudines; family Trionychidae; genus Rafetus; species Rafetus swinhoei. The sequence goes on from CM033449.1 coordinate 50,175,894, forward strand.
CCATATCCCATTTTCTGGGCATAACTAAATCCTTACCTTGCTTTAAGTTGTGATAAGAGGAAACTGTAAACCTAATTTGATGGTCCTAACTCTTATCAGGAGACGTTCTTGAGCAGATAGACAGATTCTCCTAAATATATACTAGACAGATCCATTGCACATATCTGAGATTTTGTACACGGACTTCCTCAGAAGAATTCCTCAGAAGAGAGATTAGGAGCTTTCCTAAAGTAAAACTTTGTATCAAAAAACCTAATTTGTAAAAATGTTCTCAGAAAAATATTTCTCTGAAAACCACATTTTGATATATTGTATCACATGTATATTCATCTTCAGAATTTACTGAATTATCATATATGTCTGATATAAATATTATACAATTAATGAAATAGGTTCTGTACATATTGATTGCATCACCTAAATGGAATAGTTTTTAAAACAAAAATAACTTAGTTTTCCCATTCAGCTTAAGTCACTGAGCTATCAACATGAATTACAGTACCTAACATAGAAAGCACTATAGCCTTACTTTAAGGTCTGCTCACAGCCATTATACACACACCAGATGATGTTAGAATGTGACTAGTAAGCACTGAGAATATCCTGAAGAATGTCTGCCATGCACACAGTTATAGTGTCAATTTCCACAAAATCTGATGAGGAGAGCTAGTATTAAGAGCCAGCTGAATGCTAGAAATTCACAGTTAACCAGAAGATCCTCCAATACTTAGCTACAACATGGTGAAGAAAGAGTCAGTATGGTGTTTCCCTGTCATGCTTACGTAATAGAGGACATAATGGAGATGCTGTAATACCATACAGAACCCTCAATTTATATGCCAATTACTTTTATTATATCTGTGGGTCACAACTTGTATATATAATCTAGACTACCTTTATTTCCTTTTTTATATTTTATAGTAGTCATTTTTGTGACTGAACCCTAAACTATTTGAGTTTACAAGCAAAATACAGTAGTCTAATACTTTTTAAAAATCCTTAAATCAAACATTTTTGTATAATACCCTAGATAAATAGTATTCATAGGAAAAAGTCCATTTTACATTATACATTACAAACTATAAAATAGAGTTAACTCAAATCAACTGTGAATGTTTCTTTTTAAGCTTTAATCTGGAATCATTTTCAGCCCAATTTTTAAATACAAAATATACATAAATACAGTTTTTGCTTTGCAGTTAAACATATATACAGAGTGTAATTTCAAGACCTTTATTTGCTCCTTTAAAAACTTATTGTTAAAAGTTGAAAGTTTAGACATGGTTAGTTCATTACATGGACTGAATTAAGGCATGTCTTATATGCTATTCTAAGACATGTGCAAGGTCCACTTATGAGAATTTCTACAGGGCATTCATAATCTGTTTAATAATGCATCCAAGATACAGAGATATACAGGATGTACCATAAAAAAAATCTGGTATATCAGGTTCAAAGATCAAAGCAGCAGTATTATGAGAATATGTCATGGTGAGTTGAAGGCTCAACAAATTACAGCATGTGCCAAAACAACCTTTAAATTACTCAAATACTACTTAAAATGGGGATATCAGAGGTCACTCTTAAAATCCCCTCTAGGACTTTTTAAACATTTACAGATAACAGATGGAAATTAAGCATACAGGGCATAAAATATGTAGGCCAACATTTTAAAGCACTTCACCTTTACCAATATGCTGTGTTTTGCCATCCTGAACTTGTCTGGCTGTGCCTATGTAACATAAGACACAAAAACCCACTGACCCCGGAGACCTGCATTAACTATGAAAAAAGGAAGGGAGTTGAGGATAGAGTGGCAGCCTTCACACAGATCATCCTTGTTTTTTGTTAGCTCTGTTTAGGCAGTTTAAGGCATTTAAAGCAAAAATGATAGCTAGTTTGCTGAAAATTTTAAAAAAATAGTTTCCTATCTCAAGCATAAATATTAATCAACAGAAAAATGTATTCCCACTATAACAGAATCCAGAACCTGCAGTTAATTTTGCTTCAAAAGAACTTCATGTGCTGGCAGAACTATGGAATAGTACTGATGTCAGATAACTGCAGAGGTGAAGATCTATCTGTCATTTCTCTTAGCCAGCAAAGATTGCAGAGAACTTCCTCAGAATGAAACAAATATTATCCTGAAAATTAAATAATGACTCTTCTTGAGATATGGGAAGCAGATCATTCAGTGACCAGAAAATTGCACTTATAAAGCAGTCTTTAAAAAAAAAATCACATTTATTAATCTACTGGTTCATAGAAAAAAAATATATTTTTCACTAGCTTACAGTTTTTACAAATCAGCATGCAAAATTAATACTATCAAGATCTTACTCTCAATGAAAAAAAAATATACTTACTGCTACTGCTCCAGGACTTTAAAAGGGACTTTATGTTAATTTCAAAAAACACAGAATCCTGTAAACTCAACATTATGCCTCAGCAGTTGCTGCAGTAGCAGCAGCTATGGTTTTGTTGTCAAACTGTTGTCCCTTCTTTGCTCACAGGCAGCAGAGTTTTGGCCCACAGTGTCGCTGTTTCATTACTATGCAGTCTCTGAGTGACGCACAACTAGAGTAGAAAAGCTGCTGAATGCAGATGAACTCTTTGGTATGGAAGTTTGTTGTAAGAATGTACTGAAGGGCATGGTCACCTTTCTTTATGCAGTAATGCATTACTTCCACAGACTAGAAACAAAATAGTATACACAGAGATAGTCTGAGCTGTAGCTTTTTGTCAGTCATTTTGTTGTTAGAAACACAGAGAGCTAGAGCTCTGAACTACATGCTTCAACTTATTCCAATAGTTTTAATTGTTTTAGAATAAAAATGGATTAACAGCTAGAACAAGCTCATCATGTCTTCTCCACAAATAGATGACCCCCCCCCAAAAAAGTTGTGCTTTATCCTATACAACTCCCAGCATTAGAAAAGCTTTTTTTCTTCTAGTCCTTCAGAGCAAGCACATTCTTTCCAAAGCTCCATACAGCCAGTCAATAAGTTGTGACTTCTCAGCATGCTTGTGAAGATGCACAGTACAACTTTCCACTTAATCCATTGGAGATAATGCTGGCTAATGGATCGGGAGGATGATGTAATGAAATCTGTGGCTCTAAGCCTACATCAGCTCTCCAAAATTGCTCAGCTCAACTAAAGTTTCTTCCTGTCTCTTAAACCCCTATGTCTAATATCTCATTTTCGAATTGCAGAGCCCACTCAGGGAAGATAACTGCATTATAATTAAACAGTAACTTTAAAATATAAACAGGGCCAGATATTCTTGTTTTTAGGACACAATCCTTTTACATACTGCCATAATAATTATACTAGAAATTATCAAAATGATGCTGACAAAGATCGATTTGTCTTAAAACAATTCACAACAATTATGTAAGATTGATAAAATGTAAGCAGAAAGTCTTTCAATAAATTAGAGCTGCTTTGAGGTGTTTTTATAACATACCACTCAACTTCAGTAGAAGCACATTTCATGCTCAAAATAGCAACATGCAATATTAAAGAAAAATGTATTGTTTTAGCATAATTATGAGTATTTCCTTCAAGTACTGATATCCACATATAAGTATAATTTTGCCACTTTCCTCACTCCAAAATTTATATTTGCAATACTCCTATTTGTGACTAATATCCTAATAAAAAGAATGGAAAAAACTGTGATGTTCAATTCCAGAGTTGAAATATTACCTAGGGAAAAGATCAAAAACTAAGGGGGACACACAAAATTGTGCTTGAAATATGTGTGAAATTAAGGATAAACAAGATTAATATATTACTTTTTCATAAAAGATGTGAAAGAGGCCTTTAAAAACAAGATTTCATAAATACTTGAAAACTATATGAAAAATAAGACATTAAATAAAATAAAATAAAACAAAACAAATTAAAAAGAAAAGATTATTGCCCTGAGGAGCTTTCAATTCATATAAAAGGGGAGAAGTGAGGTAACAAAAAGTAATGCAACGGAAGGAAAGTAAGGGCTATAGCGATAAAACCATGGAGTCATTCAGTGTAGGTATGTGCATATGCTGGCAGTTCAAAGTAGAAGAATATGTTTTTAATTCTCCTCAAAAAAATTAAACAAATGTTATCTGTAAATAAGCATAGTTTGCCTCAACGCCTCTGAAATTTCTAGTTGTGTCAGTGCTTGCTGGGAATATATGCTAGCATCTAAGGCAGCTATGGAAAATACTAGTTTTCTTAAGATAAATTAATGTAGATTACTTTTGCATGTAAGAAAAGATACTCAGGCCACAAGTGTGGTATAACCTTTACTGATTCCCATACAAGAGGTGAAGAAGCTGCTCAGCTGCACAATTCAAAACCTAGTGGATATAGATTAATAGTAATCAGAGACCTATGCCTGGTCTACACTACAAACTTAAGTCAATGAAAGCTACTTTTTAAATCAAGAAGCATAGTGCTTAATTTGATGTTGATGGATCAACAGAGGTAGTGCAGATTCATTATTGTGTAAGTCAACTGAATTGGCCTGCAGGAGGTGTCCCACAATAGTCTGGAAATTGTTTTCAATTCCATTGCACAGCAGACAGGTTCACAAGAAACAGCCCCTGCTCCATTAAAGTTCTGGGAACTATCAAATTCCCATCTCCTGTTTCATCAGCATGGAGAGTTCACCAGCAAAACTTATCATGGCAACTCAACACCCCAAACACACTCAAGTCTGAAATACAAAGAAAGTGGTGGATCTTATTCTTCTGCAGGGAGAAGAGGCTGTGTGGGCAAAGCTCAAATCCAGTCAAAGAAATAGACATCTAAACAAAGATCATGTAGGGCATGAGGGAGAACTGCTGCATGTCCCTCAGGTAGCCAAAAGACAATGAAGGCAAACAGTTTTGGTTATGCACACAGATATGCCTTTCTAGAATAAGTTGGTCGTGATTCTCAGCTGCAACCCCAACATTATCCCCCCACTGCATCATGGATACCTTCCCAGCCACCTCAGGAAATGACAAGAGGGACAGCGAAGAACAATACTAGGAAAAGAATGAGAGACTGGAGCAATTTTTGACCCTGCAACCCAGACAAACACAGGACTGAATGGTGGCTGAATGTCATGCCAGGGAAAACACCTCTAGTGAGTATGCAATTCCAAATGAACGGTGGGGTTATATGCTTTTTTTTTTAATGCTATGTTTAAAACAGCAACCTTGTACCAGACCCAGGGCATACACTGACAATAGTTTCCTTGCATGTTGCATGCCTTATCATGCAAAACTTGACCGTCAGCACATCCTTCCCACCAGCAGAGAGGCTATAACAGATTAGAAGAGAGAATGTGTGATGACATTTCAACAAGATAATGAACATCTCCAGGATACCTGATAAAGGGCTCAGAGCTTGGATGATTTTATTGTCTGAAAAACTGAATATGGAGAGCAGCAGCAGGAGTGGGTCAAGCAGAATGAAATGCTGCAGATTATGAAGGACCAAATCAGCCATGTTGTGATGTCTTGTTGAGCTTCAAGAAAAACAGCTTGAGGGTAGACTCCCTTTACAGCCCCTACACAGTGTCCTATACACAGCAACCTGTTCTCAAACTCCCTCTCCCAAATATTCCGGGGAAGATGTTTTACTCAACATCAGGAGAAAGTACTAGAAGAAAAGGCAGCTATCTGAAGACATTTGATGGAAAAGACTTCTATGCTTTCACAGACAGGCTCACTTACCTTTTCCCCTCCCAAATTTATCACACCATTTGACCAAGGTTAAAATTATTTTCTTGTTCCTTCTGTTTCTCTATGTTTGTGCAATTAAAGTCAGTATTTCGAGACAAACACTATTTAATCCAGGCATAGCGGTTTGAAGGGTGAAGGGGAGGAGGCACAGGGAAACTGATGCAATGGAGAGAATGGTATGGGAAGGCACAATGCAGATAAGCAGCGTACATCACTGAAGCAGGTTTTCAAAGCCTCCCAGAGACAAAGTGCTCCTCGCTGGGCTCTTTTTATAGCCCTGGCATCTGGCTGCTCACATTTAGCTACCAGCCTATGCACCTCCATACCCTACCCCAGAAGAAACTTCTCTGTCTTCACCTTGCAGACATTATGGAACACACAGTGGACAGCGATAAAACAGGTGATACTGCTTTCACTGAGATCTAACCTACTAAGCAAACATCCAAAGACACATTCCACAACCATTCTCCACTTGCTCAGCCTATTGCTGAACTGCTTCTTATTGTTATCCAGGTGTCCAGTGCACAGCTTCCTGAGCAATGGGAGAAAGAGGTAGGCAATAGGCTATTGGCATTCCAACATCACCAGTGGTTAACAAAGAAACTCCCTGATAACAGCTTTCTGAACAGACTTGTGTTCCTAAAGATGTGCACATCATAACCATCCCACACAGATTCCAGTGAAATGCCCTTTGTGATCCACCAGCTCTTGCAACACCACTTAAAAAAAAGAGTCTTGGGGTAGTTTAAGTTGTTTTTCCTATCATACTCAAATATTATGTTTCATTATTATTTCTATATATGCACAGTAGACTTCTTAAGAGGAAATAGTCTTCTTTTAGATGTGACTCATGCATTTGAAATAGTAAAGCCAGTAAGAATTTGACATGTAAGCAATATTTAAAAGCTGTATTATGAGTGCCTATAGTTTTTCTGTATCTTATACTATTAAATATTAGAAAAAGTCTACGTCAATATATTTAGGCTCAAAATGTACCTTTTTGAGCAACACAAATAATTCCTCTTTATTTACTACATGTAATTTATAGATTATCCACTTGCCTACTTAAGTGGAAGAAATATGGTCCAATGAATAAGATGCTGGACTGGGTTCTATTCCCAGCTCTGTCACAGATGTGTTATATGACCTTTACCAAATATATTCTCTGTGTCTTGGAACCCCAGTTAATAGATGGATAAAATGATACTTGCCTTTCTTTGAAGAATATGGATAAGAAATCCATATAGACAATAAAGCTTCTATTACACATACATTTTAAAATTCTCAGTAATTCAAATCATTGATTGTTCCCACATACATACACACATTAAAGTTTAAAAACAATGAGCAATGAACATCTGCATTTCCACATCAAATACTATGAATGGGACACATCCATACAATTCCAATTCACTGCTATAGACTTAAGTGCCTGATTGACAAGAATCAAGAGATTCTTGTATCTGTTGCTAAGGCTGGGTACCAACTCCTATACCATGCTGGATACAGAGGATCATTAATCCATCTGTATTTACTAGCAAAGCCCTCTATTAGGATAACGTTTAGTCTACTGTAGCATGTTTTATGGATAAAGATGGAGTGCTGGGTAGAAAGCATTTGAGTCACTCCTTAGAGGCTACAGAGCATGTGGAATTTACATATAATTATTAGCTAACTGATCTGAATTGGTATTTTGTCTCCACTGAGAGACAGTGTGTGCACATGGCAAAGCCCAGGAAAGTGAGGGTTTCTACATCCTTATTGACTTAGCCAGATTTATGGGGGAAGATAGCCCCAGACAAATGAGAGCTTTATATAAATCTAGGGAATGGATATTTTATATACTGATAGCACTGCAAGTTAATATAATTTTCAACAACTGTGAAGCTGATCCCAATACCTACTTTGGAACTAGTGAGAAGACCAGTCAGCTATTAACCCAAGCAGTGTTACTAATTGTAAGGATCCGAAAACTTGTGTGCTGGAACTGCTCTGAAGTTTTGGAAAAGAACTGAGATGCTGTCAAGCTCTGAAGAAACCAGATAACATATTACATACTATAGCAATGCTAAAAATGACAAATTATTTTGGAAAGAAGATCAGGATATACAAATGTTTAGAATGATAAGTGTTAATTTAAAACTTACTAGGGAAATCTGTATGAGGACCAGCAGATTTACTACCTAGAAGTATTTTTCAGTTATTCATAAGTTTTCCATATACAATTTACAGTGTTTGTGTATCTATTAGATGTTTGTAGTACTCTTTGAAGATGACTGAGAACTTGTTTCAATCTCATGGCTATTGTAAATTAAGTCCTTGAATGTATGAGTTAATTCTGTCTAATGCTCTCTGAAAGTCCTAAGATGACAGAATTCTGGCATATGCTTTAGTAAAGTGTAATACACAATACTGTTTCAGCATCCCTGTCTACTTGTTACATAGGTACTTAAAGCCAAATTTGTAAAGATGTTAATAGACACCTAGTGGGATTTTCAAGTGTGCTCAAGCTCCTTACGCTGATTGACATCAATTGGTGTTAGATGCCTAGATACATTCAGAAATCTCATTAGGCAACAGTCTGCATTATTGTGGATACTTGTCATGGTATTTATAATTTAAAGACTACTTCTCAATATAAATGGTATCCGTTATCATTGTATCATTCTTTTATTTAAAAATATCTAGCAAGTACGTAGCTAGAACAGGTACAATAGTTATTGAACTACATATTACCATTTTCTTTCGTATTTCATATAGATATAGCCCAATAATATTCAACATTCTGAATGTCTTATCTATTCCATCATAAAAATAATTTTACCTAAATCCCAGCATAAACACTGCATGAAAAATCACCACTAAAACTATTTTGATAAACTACATAATATATCCAGTCATACTATTAACATAAACCTCCTTAGCTACAGTCACCTTCAAGATGATAGATTCTTTTACTAAACTGCATTTCCATAAAAAGAGGATAGCTAACATAAAATATATAATTTATGATGTTTACTTATGGCTGTGATGGGGTAAACCAACCCCACAATGGGCGGGTAAGGATTAACCAAGCCTGCCTGTCGGAGAGCCCCATCCCCACAGCTCTGCTGGGCATGCTCCAACTGGAGGACCAGTATAAAGGCCAGTGGAGCAGCTCAATCAGGGCTGATCACACTAGAGCAAGGAGCAAGTGGGGAAGATGCTGGTGATCGTGAACAGCACAGAAGTAGCCCAGGGCAGGGAGCTGGATCCCTGAGCTCAGTGTGTTGCATGCAGATTCCCTGCTGAGCTAGTGGTAGGACACACCCACAACTGACAGGGCCCTGGGCTGGGACCCAGTGGAGAAGAAGGGCCCGGGTCCCCCTCGCCCCACATCCTGTGACAAGGTGCCCCCGTTATTGATATTCACTCAGCCAATGGGCCCTACTGGCCCTGTGCACAGGGGTGGTCACTGATTTTGACTGCAAGGCCAGATTCTTGGATAGGAGAAAGGGGTAGTGCAAGGCCTGTGGGTTCTTGGGACTGTAGCATTGTCATAACCAGGAGGGCTGACCAGCAGCCTGGGGACTAAGGGGGTTAACTACGTCTCCTGTCTCTAGCCAGGTATCTGGTCAGCCAGTAGTGATGCAGGTAGGGATTTCAAACTGGGACAAAGGAATTTTTATCTTTTCCCTCCTTTGTCAGAGTCAGAGAGGTTTCCTCCAAGTAACAGGGAGATGGGAAGGTCTGTCTCTCTCCAAGAAAAGTCTTTTCAACAATATGTAAGTAGGGCAAAGTTTAGTTAACCCATCAGGTTTTATTGTTTTATGGTTTGGGAATTTGGAATTGATGTCTGAGCTGTTAAAAGTGGTTTTTTTTCCTCTCTTTTGTAATGAAGCTTTCTAACCTAGGAAATTTTCTCTGAGTATCAATTGGTGGCCCTTACCATCTAGCCATCTTAACTATGCTTGGAACTCCGTAGGATTGCCAGATGGTTTCAACAAAAATACTGGACACACTTGACATTACATCACAATCTACATTACATCTTATTTAGAAAATACCAGACATTTATATTTTCTCAATTTGTTTCCCGAACAAAAAGTTCAAATACTGGGACACCTGGCAACCCTAGCAACGGTAGTATTGTTTTGATAATAAAAGTTTGTTTTCTTTTTCTAATTAACCTGGTATTGGTTTATTTCTGTGTCCTGGAAAATCTGTTGGTGGTATCTGCATACCTCTGACTAGGGGACAGCTATCACAGACTGCAGCTTGCTGTTTTCTCTTTTCTTTTTTAAGCTCTTTTGGGGAAAAGAGCTTGAGGTACCCCTGAGGTTTTAGGGAGGAGGTTTCCCAAGTGATCTCCTCCCTGGTTTTCTTGGATTACTTGGGTGGTGGCAGCGGTTTTTTTATTCTCCAAAGTCCAGGTATTAGGATTTTGGGGAAAGTTTTTGTACCAAAGCCTGTAGAGATCAGATTTTGGGGTGCTTTTGCGCGGGCCCCACTTCTGCATTTGTCGTGCTAGAGTGGGGAACAGCCTTGACAAAGGGGGTAGTGCAAGGCCTGTGGGTTTTGGGACTGTAGCATCCACAGGGTGGAGCACGTATTGTGGGGCCTGATGGGCTCAACACCATGCCTCAGAGGGGGGACTGGGCATACCCACCCCATGGCAATGGCTATGAATTTTCCATCAATGCTGGAGAAGCTGCATTGTGAACATACAGATTTCATCTTGTACATGGTTAAAGATTATTAAAATAACAACAGCTGTCAATTTCTGTTAAACTATTATTTATTAGAATACCTGCCTCTTACTTAGCACTCTAAGATGTGTTCCCTGAAAGCTGCATTTGGGCAGCCACTTGGGAGCCATTCAAATACTGTCCAGCTGATTAGCAGAGCACCCACCACCAGCAGCATGCGTTTCTACTGGTGGTATACATCCTCACATGCATTGGTGCATATAAAAATGATTCTGCACATGGTGGAAAAAACGGATTCAATGGGAACACTGATTCAAGATTAATATTATTTTGATCAAACTATAAAGTGTTGCAAAAAAAATGGATAACCTTAGTTTTAGGTAAATGTAATTTCTAGCCATTTTTCCTCACCACATGATCACTAACCATTTTACTGACTAGACCTCTTTTGAAATATCTACTAACATTCTTTTTTGGGGAATAAACAGTTTGACACTGAAATAAGGTCACTGAACAGCCCAAGTGCATTTTAACAATCATTGCTCAAGACTTATGTTGATTTATAAAACTTATAAATACTAAGATTAAGGGGAAAAATTGAAAGAACCAACTGATTCTAATGGAAGAACGGGTTATTGCTAACAAAAAGAATGTATAATAATAATATTAAACACCTACCAAGAATCTGCACACTTAGCCTTTTCTGGAAGGCCCAAAGTTCTCAGCTTGCCACATGAACAAGTAGCATATCAAAAATAAGTCTGCTGTAACAAACATGAAAAACTTAGGCCCCAGGAGATTAGAAGTGTTATCTGACCCCCACTTACATAAAAATGTAAATACATTTCATGCCAAACTTGTTTCCCTTCAAACATTAGGTATTATCAAACTAGGATGAGTTCAATCTGTCTGCAATGGTTTTTATCATCCTACTTGTTCTGGTTTTGTGTCACACATGCACACACAAAAAGGTAATGGAGTAATTTAGAACACTCACTTTTATTTTCCCAATAGTTTTAACATTACTACATTTCCAAGGTCTTGGACACCAAACAAGTAGATTTAAATAAAACATGATAGGCAAATTACTGTCTCATCTTTCTTTAAATACTCTCAGGTACAATGAAGACAGCTCAAGAGCACTGTCTGCATAACTGCTGTGATTTTCATGTAGGCCCCCTCCCCCCCTAAAATCATTCAAAGGTATTGGGATCAGTTAAACCACAAATTAATTATGTAGGTATTCCAGGGCCAGAATGTTTTTATTTGGAGGCAGCAGTTACAATTATATGAATCTTTCAGCATTGTTTTTAATCCTAGTATCAGTAGGTTTTGTTTTTCAAAAAAGGAACCCAAAGAGAGACCCCTGATAACATTTGCCTTGTGTATCTTCGCAAGTGTCCAGCAAAATGAGTTTATTTGAAGAAAACACTGTCAAGCTGATTTTCTGAGATGCCAGTATGTGCTAGGAAGACTTTCTGGTTAAGCCACAACTGTCAGATATGTTTTCTGGCAAGCCAAGCCCACACTTGACATTTGTTGGGGTTCAGGAAAAGATTCACTGTTGCTGGGGAAAAGACTGTTGACAAAAGCAGTTTCAGTTTAACTTCTCTTGTTCTATCATCAATAACAGTGGCTGTGATTCTATGGTGCACAGGCTGTGTTTGTATTTTTCTCCTGCGAGACAAGATGGCAAGAAGAGCTGAGTCTCATGAAGAGCTTCTGAGAATTTTGAGAGTACCCCAACGATTCTGACAGCTAAGATAATTCTTACTGGGAGCCTGCTGTTCTGGTACAGCACTGTAATACGGAAGCAGTGGAAGATGAAATTGCTGAGGAAAGTGACGCATGAAGTCTCCTCCCACTGCCAAGGGCATTGGCGCCTAGGGAGAACCAGGGAGGGGAAGACTTCACGCGCTCCTCCACCCCTAGACCAATCATGGTCTGTGGGTAGGGAAGCAGGGAAGTATCCTGACCCTGCCCCTTCCACTTGAGGCCCCGCCTCTTCTGGTATGGCCCGGGGCCACTTCAAAAATTTCTGAAGTGGCCCCCAGTAAAAAATTATTGCCCACCCCAGCCTACTGGAAGCATAAGCTTGTCCAAACCTTGGAGCACAATTAAACTGAATTCACCCCCCTCCTCAAAATAAGTGTATGATGTGTATTTTAGATACATTCCTTACCTACGTGCATCATTTATTATACCTGCACTGACCCCAAACAAGCATGCACCAGCTTTTTTGTGTTTTTCTTTTCCTCAGCTTATTGGCAATACTGCAAGTCAATGCATTTTATTACTCCAGAGGAGGAGTGACAAGAGCGTACTCACATGTAATAGCCCCTGGAAGAGTAAATACTCAATACAACTTCTTGGTTTCTAAGAAAATAATGGAATTACTGAAGGGCCTCCTATCATTCTCCCAAAATGGATTATTCATTTAGAATTTGTTTTTACCTATAAATACAGAACGTGGGTAGCCACCTTAGCACCGTACAGGTAACCAGAGCTCTGTTAAGTAATGGTTTACTATCTAGGAGAATATTCATCTCATCCTAGCAGAACTGCTTGTGGAGAAACAGGATTTATGTTCATAAAAGGACAAAACATTAATATAAAAAGTAATGTGGACACACTTTGAGTAATGAGAGTTCCATATGAATAAATTCAATATTTCTAGGATAGTCCTAATATTTTTTTTAAACGGTCCATTTATATGAATTCCCCTGCCTCACACTATAACTAAAGGACAGATCTGCTGACAGAAATTCACATTTTGCACACTATATGTTGCACACTACCTATCCAATGGTCTAGGCCACCACTGCACAAGCCAGCCTTTCCTATCATTATGGAAAAAAAAAGAGGAAAAGAAGATCCAAAGATAGACAGACAAAGGAGGGGAAAAATAAAGGATTCATCTATGAAAACAGTCGATTAATCAAAGGTAAATTTTCTCTAGATTTCTCAGTGCATCTCATCTTTCTGTATCTACCTTCTACACTGTAATCTCTTTGAGAAAGGAACTATCTTGAACAGCACTGAGCACAAAGCTTTTAGATAAATAATAAATTTTACTGGACTGTGTGTTCACTGATTAATATTTGTAAAAGCTTCTTTCCTCTCACACAGAGTTCATATAATTAAATATTTCAGAAAATTAAGTATCTTCACTTTCTTTTACTACTGTCATCCTACCAGCTTTACAAATCTAAAACTGGCCTACAAGACCATTTCTCGCATGTACTCTGGGGAAAAAAAACATTAAGCACATCATTCACTTTGTATATAAAGCATTCTACTTAAAGCTTTGATTTCCACCTTAAATCAAGCAGCAAAATGTTACTTATATTAATTTAAAGGAAATTTATAGCTGATATATTTTAATCCTTAAAAAAAAATGTGTTACCTGCATTCATTCAATATAATGCAAAGATTTTAGGTCCACATAATTCTTCTCCTCCCTCATCAGTGTTAGAAAATTACTGTTATTGAATTATACAAATTTCACCAGTTAAATTTGAAAAACTCAGTATTCCACCTACATTTACATTCATTTATAAGCTGTTTTTTTAAAAAAAATAGCTATATTTTTAAGAACAGGAAGAGCAACTGGAAACTTATTTCAATCCACATAAAATTTGGCTAGTTGTGTACAATTAGCAGCATCACAATTTTTAAAAAGTGATCACATTTTGAGCAGCTTTATTACATTTATACTTCTATTGCTCAATACCTGCTGACATTAATAAACACTTTCCTGAGGCTTATGTGCCTATTTTATTGATTGCTTTAATTACCTGTTCTTCATAGGTAATGCAGTAGCACAATGCTCTGTTCCACAAGAGTACCTCATTCTATCACCAGTATACAAAAATAGAAATAAGCAGATAATTTAAAGAGGATTCAGCTGCTATCTGCTAATGTTAAAAGCATGATCCCCAAACAGACTGCAAATCTACATTTCGTAAATGATGACATCACATTTTTCTGTTATAACAGTCATGTAACACTGATTTGAGGAAATTATTTGCAACGACAGGCCATTGGCAGGTATTTAAGGAGTCAGAATAGAGAATTAATCTTCAATAGCAGAATTAAAATACTGTATGCTTTATCATCTTTTAATTGCTCAACCACCGATACTTTATCAAATACAAGGTTAAAAAAAGACCTTTGCATTTTTGCTACAGTTGAAGACTTGTACCTGCAGGATTTCCTTTCAAGCTGGTTTAACAGTAGTGCTTTTCCATTCTATAACATTTTTAGTTATCTTTTTTAACCAAAATTCACAACAAGCTGTTGATTTGAAGCTTATTTTAAATATAAGATAAAATTAACATTTTGGTTAACTTTATACTAGTAAGGCTCTAAAGGACAGAAGATACCACTGTGATCACCTAGTCTGACCTCCTATAAAGCACAAGCTATAGATATAGCCTACATTACTTCCTAGAGCATATCTGCTAGAAAAACATGTCACCTTGATTTAAAAATATTCAGAGATGGGAAATCTACCAGGATAGGTTTTTTATCATTGGAACAATTTGCAAGTCTCATTATTAAAAATGTATTACTTACTTACAGTCTGATTTGTCTAGCTTCATCTTCCAGCAAATATGGAGCCAAGAACTGATCCCAGCAGGATTCTACTGGAAACAGAGCCACTCAACAACAATTCACTGGGTACCATTACAGTTTTGAGACCTTATCAGTTAGCCAGTTTTTAACCTATTTATGTGCTATGTTCAATTTTATATGATTCTAGGAGGGGGGAGGGTTATCAAAATGTCATGTGGCACCAAGTCAAGTGCCTATGGAAGTCCACATGTACAGTAGACTTCCGATAATCCGGCACCTTTTGGACCTAGGTGGTGCCGGATTATCAGATTTGCCGGAGAATCGGGAGGTCCGGTACAGCTGCACGGCTTAACAGCTGGCCAGGACACAATCTCCCTCCCTCTCCCCTCCCCTTTCCTCTTCGTGTCTCCTCCATGCTGTAACCTGATCCTCCTCCTCCCCCCTCCCCTCCCCCTTCGCTGAAGCAAAACGCTCTTCTCCATACTGTAACACGATCCCACTCCCTCTCCCCAACCTTATGCTCCGTCTGGTTACAGCCAGCACGTGTGCTGAGCGGCAGGCTTTTTAATCAGCTGGTCAGGAGCGCTTGGCATTTTGATGCCGGAGTATCGGGAGTGCCGAACAGTTGGATGCCGGACTATCGGAGTTTTACTGTATCAACACTCTCAGCTTTCTAGCTCAAATTTATAATCAAATAAGATACCCACTTAGTTTGACATGATCTATTTTCCATAAACCCATATGGATTTGCACTAATTACATTGCTCTTCATTAGTTTTGTATTAATAGATTCCTATGTCTCCACTCTATTGTCTTGCCCAGCATTAATGTCAGGCCAGCAAGCCTATAATTACCTGGGTTGTCCAGATTTAACTGTTTTAAAAACTGGCACAGCATTAGGTTTCTTTCAGTCTTCTAGAACTTGCCTGGTGCTCCAAAACTTATTGGGGGGGGGGGGGGGGGGGGGGGGGCAAAATCAATAAGGTGCAGTAAGCTCTTCAGTCAACTCCTGGATGTGCGTTATATGGACCCGCTGATTTTAAAATGTTTAAACTTCTTTTTTAACATTCTCCAGGCAAAGGAAATGCAGTAGATCCAATCTACCTGTACTTCAGTAAGACATTTACTACAGTTCTACATGAGAAATTATTAAATTGGAGAAGATCAGGTTTAGTATGAGCATGAAAAGGTAGATAAGGAACTGGTTAATGGGTAGACTACAATGAGTCATACTGAATGGTGAACTCTCAGGATGGAGGAGATTACTAATGAGGAATTCTTCAGGAATTGGTCTTGAGGCCCATCTTAAGAACATAAGAATGGCCACAGAGGTTCAGATCAAAGATCCACCTAGTCCAGTATCCTGTCTTCCAACAGTGGCCAATGCCAGCTGTCCCAGAGGGAGTGAACAAAACAGGTAATCAAGTGATCCCTCTCCTGTCATTCATTTCAAGCCTCTGACAAACAGAGGCTAGGGACACCATTCCTACTCATCCCGGCTAATAGCCATTGATGAATCTAACCTCCATGAATTTATCTTTTTTGAACCCTGTTAAAGTCCTGGTCTTCACAACATCCTCTGGCAAGGAGTTCCACAGGTTGACTGTGTGCTGCATAAAGAAATTCTGAGATTATGGGTCTATGACAGAAGTAGATGGGTGAAATTATGTGGCCTGCAGCATGCAGGCATCAGATTGGATGATCATGATGGTTTCTTCTGACTGGGGTGGGTAACCTAATGCCCAGGGGCCGGATGCAGTCCCTGGTTTGCCTGGATCCAGCTCCTGAGGCTCAGGACTCCCCTCCTTCCCCAACACTGGGGAGCCTATGCTGGTGCTCCAGCCCCTCTGCTGCCTTACTGTGGGATTGAAGCACACAAAGTCTACTGGCCTACCTCTAGTGTGCTAGGAAAACACAGCAAGAGACTTTCTACTCCTCAGTCAGGGGCCATGTCAGTGAGGGTTTGTTTGGTTGGTTGGTTGGTTTTTACACTTCTCACTTGTGTGCAGCCCCCTACTGGATTTTTCTGGGTCAGCACCCCCCCCAACCCAAAAATGGTTCCCCACCCTTGGTTTAAAGTTTATAAAATACAAGTGGAATAGAAGATTGCAACCACATCGTATGTTCTATCCCTCCAAATATAGAACAGATACATTTATTGAACAGCCCTAACTTTTCTAGACTATTGGTAATGCTACCATTTTCATCTAACAATGGACCACTACTACCATTGTCAGGATTTTTTTTTTAAAACTGCTTTTTGCAAGGCTTAGCTGCAGATTTTTCCTTCTGTCACCTGGCCTCACTTATCAATTTATTATAATTCCTAATTTCTGCTTTATATTCATTACTATCAGCTCCCCCTGATAGTCTTCCATTCCATGCATCTGATGAAGTGTTTTTACCCACGAAAGCTTATGCCCAAATAAATCTGTTGGTTTTTAAGGTGACACAAAACTCCTCATTGTTTTTACAGATACAGACAAACACAGCTATCCTTCTGAGACTTGTCTTCCATTTCTTTTTGAGGGTTGTTTTTTTTTTTTTTGGGGAAGGGCAATGTTTTACCTGCTGCCCTCACTTCCCCTATAAACCAAGTTGGCTTTTTTAGCCAGCACTGCCTTCTTCCTTGGTTGTCAGACTGTGGTTTCGGGCACCTTAGTAAAATGCTCTTAAAGTTTTCCCACTTAGGATTCACATTTTTATTAAATTCTTCCTCCAGCTGATTTGGGCATAATTATTTTTAGATGTGTGAAATTAGCCCTATTAAAGTAGCCATACCTCTACATGATGTAAGAATGGCATCAGCTACAGACTGGAGAGTGATCTTGGCTATCAGTTTACCTTTTTCTGTAAGAGCTTGGAAACTAGCTCTGTCCTACTATAGAAGGCTGTCAGAAAATTCCATAAACTTTGCATAGTTCAAGAAATCTTGTTTAGTTATTTGTGCCTAGTAATTTTAGGCTATCCTGCATAGGAGACTAGATGATGAAAAGCATCTTTCTCCACAACAAATCCAGGTTTTTGCCCTCTTTATTCATAGGAGTAGCCCTCAGATGTTGCTGTCAAGCTCTTTCGGATGTAGCCTAGCCCTAGACCACCAGTGAGCTGGGAGTGGGGTGAGAAAACCTTAGTGAATGACTTTAGAAACTGGAAGCACCCAGTACAATCAGTGCCAGTCTCAGCTCCCCTTGAGTTCTGAACACAACAATTCAAGATACAGAGTCTCAACTGGTGTTGAAGGAAGGGAACAGGCACCAGTTGAAACATCTTAAAAAGTAAACTGTCTCTCTTTTTAAGAGGATGTTTCCATGACATGGAGACATGAAGAGGGCAAGGAGAAACTTAGATCTAGATGATCCCAAGTTAGAAGTTGTTGGTGCTGCAAATACAGTGTCTGAAGACTCCAGATAATAAGACGGAGTGTAGTAGAGTCCAAGGTAAGACCGAGCCTCATGCCTATGGATTCTTAAATTTACAAGACTGCCTCTAGGGCAAGGAGGATACGAGTGGCAGATCTCTCAGTCGGATACAATCTTTATTCCCCAAAGCAGTACAATCAGCTCTTGTGTTGATCACTAACCAGGAAGACCCAAGTGCAAGCCAGGCAAGCCTAGAAGTCTTGGGCATTCTAAAGTGCCTCAAACAGTGAGGGAGCAGTGGAAAGCCCATGATTCCTACTATCCACAAACTCACTACTATGAATATAGCTAATAAAAATTATTTGCAAAATACAAACAGGCAAAAGAGCTAAAAGCTAGAATGCCACACATGGAAGGATTCCATCCCAGATTGCAAGCAATAGAAAAGAACTGGAGAGGTGATTGCACTGTGCCATCCCTTATGTCTTCAGTTGAGAGCTCCAGGAAAAAAAGAAGGGCCCAGGTCTGGACCAATAAATGCTGCTATAAGTTTCTGGCCCTAGGAACATGGAGCATAAGCACAACCACAGTGAATACTGATAGGATCAGCATTCAAAAAAGAACTTCCAGTGAGTTATCCTTAAGCATGCTGGCAATAGGAAGTAGGGTTGCCAGGTGTCCGGTTTTGAACTGGACAGTCCAGTATTTGAGCTTTCTGTTTGGGAAACAAATTGAGAAAATATAAATGTCCAGTATTTTCTAAATAAGATGTAATGTAGATTGTGATGTAATGTCAAGTGTGTCCGGTATTTTTGTTGAAACCATCTGGCAACCCTAACAGGAAGAGATTTTTACCCTTCAATAAGCTATCAATGGCTGATGACGTTACATGTACAGCAAGCGATATATTCACATTTATTACACACTTTTACAATTTGGCCAACAAAACAAAAAATTGATTCTTAGCTTCCATCCACCAACACAAGGTAACCTGACTTTTTTTTTTTTTTTAATTAAAAGCCAAACCAGTATTTTACACTATGTCTGAAAGGCTTTGGGGGGAAAAAACAACACAAAAAAAAAAAAAAAAAAAAAAAAAAAAAGAGGTAAATTTCAGAGCAGAGGACCCTACAATCAGAGGGTACTGCCACCCCCAGAAATTCAACCCTTGGGAATGAACAGCACAGAGCATTGCAGCTGATTGCAACTGCTATGACCAGGAATGAGGGAGAAGCTAAAAAAAGAGTGATAACCAGCTGGGTCCTAGACCGTTTAGAGCTTTAGAAAAAGAGTCATCAAGCCCTGAATTGCTTCCCAAAACTAATCTTCCACCATATGCCCTCTGAAACTTTTTGAAACAGTTATGTAAATAAAATTAATTTAATCTCTTTAAAAAAAAAAAAAAAAAAAAAAAAACGTAACATGCACAATGTTTAAACACCGATCAACATGTTGCATGTGTACTGTGGAAAATCTTTTTAGCTTTTTGTACATAATTTTATGAACAAATCAGGTTTTTAAAGGATATAAAAGAAATAGGATTCAACTTTACAGTTGTTCTATGCACAACAGAAAAATCAGTACATTGTAAACTACTATTTATGTTTTTAAGAAATTTGGACTAGTCCACATACAATTCAAGTAAAAACATTAAAAAGAGAAAGACTTTAAAAAAAATACTTTAGAAGATACTTTAATAGCATGAAAGCACACAAAATACAAAGTTTCCAAAAGTGGTATGAGGATAGAATTCTGCACTGAGAATTATGTAAGCTGACCCCTACATGCACATAGATCTCTACTGAAGTCCATGGGAATCCTGTGCATCTCCTAGTGCAGGATCAGGGCCACATTTTATGTTCCAAACCCTTATTTTGAAAATGGATGTTCATCTTAAGTTAAAAGTCACATGCACATGTATAATATACACACACAATACACCCTTAATTATGATATTGCTTTAAATAATTTCACAAAATATTAACTATTGGTTTAAACACTTTTGAAATTGTAGATGATTAAAACAGAAGAAAAACATCCACAATCATAATAGCTTTCTGAAAAAAAAGCCTTTTCTAATACTCAACAACAATTCAGATTAATTAATCAGAGAAAAAGTTTACAATAGTTAATGAAGTTTTACTTTACCAAGTTGGTGCTGTGGATACATGCTGTAATTTGAAGGTGAGAAATCTATCTGATCTTCTTCATCTATAGTCTGCCCTAACGAAAACAGGCTGACACGTCTCATCTTCAATAGCCTTGGGGAGCTTTCAACAGTATTTCCAATATCCAGTACCACATCTCCAGAAATTACAGCAGGAACTACTTTTTTAAAAAAGTCCATTTTTTTTTTGTTCCGTCTATTTTCCCCAACACGGATTAGACTAGCTACATAACACACACCCAGGTGCTTGTACAAACTTCCTTGAAGAATCAGTAAGGTGGACTGCTTGAGCTACTTTACATAGTGATGTCATGCTGAACCTGGGTGGTGCCAAACACCAGCGGGTCAGCTGCCAGCTGTTGGCAGGCTGATTTCAAAGACAGTTTACTGTACAGACTGATAACAAAATAAGCAATTAAGTTACTGGAATATACAAGAGTTGATCAACTGCCACAAAACAAAAACATATTTAACACTACCATGATTTTAAACCAAAATGTTATAAAACATCTAAAAATGCAAATTTATTTTGACAGTTAATTAGCTCTTCATTTCAATTAAGTGCACAGGGAGGCGTATACTTCTGCATTCACAGATAAGTGTTATCATTTAGAAACCCATTTCTCAGCTTTACAAACAGAGTTACTAACAGCTCAAATATTCCATGCTTTGAACAAATTACATTCTTGAACAGCTTTGCAAATGGTGCATTAACATTTGCTTATGCTACCGCACAGAAAAACCTCTTATTCTTTATTCCACGCTTTTACATTTGGGAATAAAAATCAGCAAATTAAAGACATCAAACCATTTAAAACTAAAATCAGAGATCTATAAACACACAAGTTAAGTCGGTTTTTTACCCCATTTGTGACTATGAAGAAAATAGCACAACATTCAAGAATTATTTGTACATTGCTTCTTGTTTTGAATGTCTATTAATGATCAGACTAGACACTTCTAGAAGCAGATTTTACTGACAAAAAGCAGCTCAGGCGCCAAGCTGTATTTTCAAACCCTGATTATAAAATAGTTTTGTGTACTTAAAAATAGAATTTTCATGGGCGAGATAATTTTGTTAATGTATTTTCTATCATCTTTTTTTCCTTGAACTTATCTTTAAAATTAGTCCTCACAGAAATTCACACACAGTAAATCATACAGAATAGCCTACATAAAATAAAACCTACTGACTACTGGGTTTCACAATGTAATAGATTATACAGATGTTATCAAACAACTAAAACTAAGACATTAGCTATACTTGGAAACTATTGCAGGTTAACTTGAGCTATATGCTAATGAGACACAGCGCTGATTTAAATATCCCAGCGGCATTTACTAACTGCGCTTTTTTCCGGCTCGGGGTTTTGCGGAGAAAAGCGCCAGTCAAACGCGATCTGCGGAAAATAAACCCTTTTCCTGAAGATCTCTTATTCCTACTTTCAAGTAGGAATAAGAGATCTTGGAAAAGGGTTTATTTTCCGCAAGATCGCGTCTACTGGCGGCAAAACCCGAGCCGGAAAAAAGCGGCAGTTATGTGAAATGCCGGGATATTTAAATCCCACGCGGATTTGCAATTGCGCTGTGTCTCATTAGCATCCCTTTTCCGCAAAAGGGTGCCAGTGTAGACACAGCCACTAAGTTGCCTTGTGTCCACAAAATTATTTTTTGATAAAAATCATTTGGTGTTTTAGTAGGTTTTATAAAAGCCACTTGAAGTGAGTTTATAGAGATGTGGGATGAACTTACATACAGCAAAGTAGGTGTGAATGCATCCCCATCTCAAAACAACTGATGTGCACTTGCCGTGTCTGTCTGCTGGTAGCCCACATTGCTTTGCTTGCTACTTTGGTCATCCTTTCTGTTTACTTGCATGCCCTCTACTAAGCGTAACTATTTACATGGTTAACCAATGAGCCTGGGCTAATCGGGTAACATGCAAGGTTACATGCAGCCCTTGCCCACCCCACCCACACTGCTGCCTCTGCATCAGAGGCAGCAGCGACAGAGGCACCAGCATGGGGAGAGGGGCAGGCAGGAGCCAGCATGTGCGGGAAGCCAGCTGTTAAGATGGATCCCTGCACATACTGGCTCCAGCGGAGCTGCCTACCCTGCCACCCTCCCGCCCTGAGCTGCTGCCTCTATATCAGAGGCAGCAATGGGAGGGAGAGGGTGAGTGGCAGGCAGGAGCCAGTGCTTGCGGGGACCAGAACACACCAGTTCCCAGGGAGCCACCTGCCGCCATACCTGTAAACCGACTAGGGATGTAAGCAAGCAGCTGACTAACTAGGCTTATCGGTTAATCCAGTTGACTGCTTGACTACTTGCATTTCCTCCACCCCTTGCTGCCTCTGTATCAAAGGCAGCAAGTAGGAAGAAAGGAACCAGCTTTATCTCCCCCAGCACAATCTCCGCGGTGCCACCAACCCAACCACCCACCTCTCCAGTCCCCCCAGCACTGTTGCCTCTATCAGAAGCCACAGTGGGAAGTGGGGAGCAGGGGGGTGGCAGAGCAGGCTGCTGCGAAGCAGCCCCTGTCCACAGCAGCTCAGGCTGGATCCCAGTAGACATGCTTGCCCACCTGGCTCATAATACACTTTAAATGCAGAATCGCTGTGGGGGATAGTCCAGGACCCAGTGCAACCCGAGACTGAGCTGGGCTGCTGGCCAGCCTGCTAAAAATTTTCCTGGCAAGGGGTGGGAGGGAAATGCGTGTAGTCTACAGCATTAACCGATAAGCTTTTGCTTATCGGTTAATTGACTATACTATTACCTACTCTGCAGCACTAATGCTAGTCAATGCTAGTTGGCCAAATACCAAAAATAGCACTCCAAATAAATCTACTCAAGGAAAAGATATAGAAGAACTGTATGCCTGTTGAGAGTCTATGGGTTAAGTTTAGCGGTGGAAGCAACGTGGGTTTAGAGGGGTGATGTTGTTGTTGGGTCTGGTATAGACCGTCGGATCAGGTGGATGAGGTAGACGAGGCTTTCTTCAGACAACTGAGAAAAGCTTCCAGATCGCAGGCCCTCGTTCTCATGGGTGATTTTAATCACCCTGACATCTGTCGGGAGACCAATACAGCAGTACACAGAAATCCAGGAAGTTTTTGGAGAATGTTGGGGATAACTTCTTGGTACAAGTGCTGAAGGAACCGACCAGGGGTCATGCACAGCTTGACCTGCTGCTCACAAACAGGGAGGAACTAGTAGGGAAGTAGAGGGTGGGTGACAACCTGGGAAGCAGTGATCATGAGATGGTAGATTTCAGGATCCTGACCCAAGGAAGAGAGGAGAGTAGCAAAATACACACCCTGGACTTCAAAAAAGCAGACTTTTACTCCCTCAGAGAACTGATGGGCAGGATTCCCTGGGATTCTTACATGAAGGGGAAAGGAGTCCAGGAGAGCTGGCAGTATTTTAAAGAAGCCTTATTGAAGGCACAGGAAGAAACCATCCGGATGCACAGCAAGAAAAGCAAATATGGTAGGTGACCAGACTGGCTTACTGGAGACATCCTTGGTGAGCTTAAACACAAAAAGGAAGTTTACAAGATGTGGAAAACTGGACAGATAACTAGGGAGGAGTATAAATATACAGTAGACTTCCGATAATCCGGAACCTATGGGACCTAGGTGGTGCCGGATTATCAAATATGCCGGACTATCAGGAGGTACTATAAGATGGTTATATATATATACACACTGTATACATTATATACTGTATATAAAGTGTTCTTAACCCTTTTTATTGTACATACTGTATACAGTATACTGTAATGTTTTAGTTTTTTTAAGCCTTTTTTACCCTTTTCGCTCAGTTCAGCTGCTGCCGCTGTTACCTTGTGACTCATTTTTGGCCGAAGCTCACTCACTAGGCTCTTGCCATTTTGATGCCGGACTATCAGGAGTGCCGGACTATTGGAGTTTTACGGTATTGCTCGAGAACACAGGGGAGTTATCAGAAAGGCGAAAGCGCAATTGGAATTGTGACTAGCAAGGGATGTAAAGGGTAACAAGAAAGGTTTCTACAGGCATGTTAGCAATAAGAGGGTGATCAGAGAGGGTGTGGGGCCCTTACTGGATGAGGGAGGTAACCTAGTGTCAGACGATGTGGGAAAAGCTGAAGTACTCAATGCTTTCTTTGCCTCTGTCTTCATGGACAAGGTCAGCTCCCAGACAAATGCACTAGAAAACGCAGTCAGGAAAGGAGGTGGACAGCCTTTGGTGGAGAAAGAACATGTTAGGAACTATTTAGAAAAGCTAGACATACACAAATCCATGGGTCCGGATTTAATGTATCCGAGGGTACTGAGGGAGTTGGCAAATGTCATTGTGGCATTTTTGGCCATTATCTTTGAAAACTCGTGGAGATCAGGAGAGATCCTGGATGATGGGAAAAAGGCAAATATAGTGCTCATCTTCAAAAAAGGGAAGAAGGACAATCCAGGGAACTACAGACCAGTCAGCCTTACCTCAGTCCCAAGAAAAATCATGGAGGGGATCCTCAAGGAATCCATTTTGAGGCACTTGGAAGAGGGGAAAAGTGATCAGGAATAGTCAACATGAATTCACGAAGGGCAAGTTGTGCCTGACTAATCTGATTAGCTTCTACGATGAGGTAACTGGGTCTGTGGATATGGGAAAGTCAGTGGATGTGATATACCTTGACTTTAGCAAAGCTTTTGATACGGTCTCCCACAATATTCTTGCCAGCAAGTTAAGGGAGTATGGATTGGATAAATGGATTAATAAGATGGATAGAAAGCTGGCTAGACTATCATGTCCAACAGCTAGTGATCAACGGTTCGATGTCAGGTTGGCGGTCGGTTTCTAACGGAGTACCCCAAGGATGTATTATAGGACCAGATTTGTTCAAAATTATTATTAATGACCTGGATGAGGGGATGGATTACACCCTCAGCAAGTTTGCAGATGACACTAAGCTAGGGGGAGAGGTAGATACGCTGGAGGGCACGGATAGGGTCCAGGGTGACCTAGACAGATTAGAGGATTGGGCCAAAAGAAATCTGATGAGGTTCAACAAGGACAAGTGTAGAGTCCTGCACTTGGGACGGAAGAATCCCAAGCATTGTTACAGGCTGGGGACTGAATGGCTAAGTAGCAGTTCTGCAGAAAACGACCTGGGGATTACAGTTGATGAGAAGCTGGATAGGAGTCAACAGTGTGCCCTTATAACCAAGAAGGCTAATGGCATATTAGGGTGCATTAGGAAGAGCACTGCCAGCAGATCCAGAGAAGTGATTATTCCCCTTTATTCGGCTCTGGGGAGGCCACACCTGGAGTATTGTGTCCAGTTCTGGGCCCCCCACTATAGAAAGGATGTGGACGCATTGGAGAGGGTCCAGTGGAGGGCGACCAAAATGATTAGGGGGCTAGAGCGCATGACCCACAAGGAGAGACTGAGTGATTTGGGTTTGTTTAGTCTACAGAAGAGAAGAGTGAGGGGGATTGGATAGCAGCCTTCAATTTCCTGAAGGGAGGTTTCAAAAAGGATGGAGAGAGGCTGTTCACACTAGTGACAGATGACAGAACAAGGAGCAATGGTCTCAAGTTACAGTGGGAGAGGTCTAGGTTGGACATTAGGAAAAACTATTTCACTAGGAGGGTAGTGAAGTACTGGAATGGGTTACCTAGGGAGGTGGTGCAATCTCCATCCCTAGAGGTTTTTAAGTCTTGGCTTGACAAAGCCCTGGCTGGGTTGATTTAGTTGGGATTGGTCCTGCCTTGAGCATGGGGCTGCACTTGATGACCTCCTGCGGTCTCTTCCAGCTCTATGATTCTATGCCTGATTTCAGACATTTTCTCTTCAGGGATCCTTACCACCTTGATTTGGAAGGCACTACCTGACTGCAGATATATTATCAGTCAGATGCCATCAACAGAAGGTTGGATTTTCCTTTTTGGTAATTTGGGTTCTTTAGTTTCTGCATCTAAGCATGTTCCATGCCTCATTCCTCTCAGATTCTGGAAGGCACTCCAGATTATTAAACCTTGGGTTGAGTATTGTAGTTATGTTTAGAAATCTGATATTGGAATCTTCTTTGTGTTTTGTCAAATCTGCAGTGAAAGTGTTCTTAAATCAAACATACAGTCATCATCCTAGACTGCCACAGTACAAAATGTGTGACAGAATCCAGTCAAATCAGGAGACATACAATTTTGCCCCAAGGAGTTCCGTCACAAATTTAATGGAGGCATTCAAAAGAAAAACCCCACATCAGCAGCATTTCCTCTGGAATGTGGGTCAAAACATGAAAAATATAAATGTTTAGCATATCTGGAATGTAAATACCCTGTAATGTCGGATACAGAAGTGCCGTGCAAATGACTGTTCTCATGTTCAGGTGAGAATTTTCAATAAAAAGCGGGTAGCTACTGTGAATGTAAACAAACTTGTTTGTCTATGCAACTAGCTGAACAAGAAATAGGACTCAGCGGACTTGTAGGCTCTAAAGCAGGGGTGAGGAACCTGTTTTGGGTCGAGGGCCACTAATTCACAGAAATATTAGCCAGGGGCCACACAAAAGCGAGAAGCAAAAACCAAAAAGAGGCCCAGATGCAACCAGCCCTTCCTCCTTTTTCCCAATTGCGCACTCTGGGAAGGGGTTCTGGGGCTTGCCCAGCTGTGTCCTCCCCTTCCTCCTTTTTCTGGGTGCCCCATGCAGGGAAGGGGCTCAGGGGCATTCCTACCCTTCCACTTCTGCAAGTGGCTCTCCCCTCCTCCTCCTCCCAGTCCCCTACACACCTCCTTAACTGCAGGAGGAGGAGCTGCTAGCAGCATCTGGCTGGGGCTGCCTGACTAGCTCCCTACTGCAGCCACCGTATGTAGGGAAGGGGCTGGGGAGAGGAGCTGGTCTTGCTACAACCTCCCCCCTTCTTTCCTAAAGGCACCCCATGCAAGAAAGGACTTGGGGGATTCCCTTCCCTCCTACTCCTGCAAGAGATTTCCCTCTCTCCTCTCCCCCCCCCCCCCCCGCCTCCTTAACTGTAAGATGGCAGCGTCTGGCTGGGGGTGGACAATGCAGGAAGCGGCTGCCTACCGTAGCTCCCTGCTGCAGCCGCCCCAGACTAGGAAGGGGTTCCAGCTGCTTCCTCACTGCCACCACCCGTCCCCCACAACAGGCAGCCAAGCAAGTGCTCAAATGCTGGAGGAGCTCCTGTTTCCAATGCAGTGACTCTGGCACTTGTGGCTTCCCCCCCTCCAGCCAGTTCACCTATGCATGCCTCCTCTCCTACTGCAGGACAAGGAGCTGAACGTATCTGGCCAGCGGTACAGGTGAGGCAGGGGTGAAGTCTTTATACATAGCTCCTGGAACCCCCACAGCACTACACAGCCACTGGTCCCCCTACCCGGAGGCCAGATTGAATTATATGGGAATTCTCCACCCCTGCTCTAAAGTTTTGCATTGTTTTATTTTTTAATACAGCTGGTTTTGTACATAATTCTACATTTGTAAGTTCAACTTTCATGACAAAGAAATTGTACTATAGTACTTGTATGAGGTGAACTGAAAAATACTATTTTGTCATTTTTACAGTGCAAATATTGGTAACAAAAAATATGAAGTGAGCACTGTACACGTTGTATTCTGTATTGTAACTGAAATCTGAACATAGAGAAAACCTCCAAAGATCTGCAATACATTTCAAATGGCAGTCTATTATTTAACAATTTCACAACAATTCTGTCCTGCTTTTTTTTCCCTTTTCCTCAAAAATTATAGCTAAATTCAGACCTCTGGTATATATATGCAAAATCAGTTGGAACATAATCCCCTCCCAAACCAGTTCAGGTTTTCACCTTCAAATGAGAGCCTAGAAAGGCACAAGCAAAATACAAAAATAGCAATTCAACTATAATCCACAATAAACTCCAATTGCTTTATTATAGAATCATAGAGCTGGAAGAGACCTCAGAAGGTCATCAAGTCCAGCCCCCTGCTCTAGGCAGGACCAATCCCAACTAAATCAACCCAGCCAGGGCTTGGTCAAGCCGAGACTTAAACACCTCTAGGGATGGAGACTCCACTACTTCCCTAGGTAACCCATTCCAGTGCTTCACCACCCTCCTAGTGAAATAGTTTTTCCTAATATCCAACCTGGACCTCTCCACCACAACTTGAGACCATTGTTCCTTGTTCTGCCATCTGTCACTACTGAGAACAGCCTCTCTCCATCCTCTTTGGAACCTCCCTTCAGGAAGTTGAAGGCTGCTATCAAATCCCCATCACTCTTCGTTCTGCTGCAGACTCAACAGACCCAACTCCCTCAGCCTCTCCTCATAAGTCATATGCTCCAGCCCCCTAATCATTTTGGTTGCCCTCCGCTGGACCCTCTCCAATGCGTCCACATCCTTTTTGTAGTGGGGGCCCCAGAACTGGACACAATACTCCAGATGTGGCCTCACCAAAGCCGAATAAACGGGAATAATGACATCTCTGGATCTGCTGGCAATGCTCCTCTTAATGCAACCTAATATGCCATTAGCCTTCTTGGCTACAAGGGCACACTGTTGACTCATATCCAGCTTCTCATCCACTGTAACCCCCAGGTCCTTTTCTGCAGAACTACTGCACTTAACTGGTTGGTCCCAGCTTGTAACTGTGGATTCTTCCGTCCCAAGTGCAGGACTCTGCACTTGTCCTTGTTGAACTTCATCAGATTTCTTTTGGCCCAATCCTCCAATTTGTCTAAGTCACTCTGGACCCTATCTCTGCCCTCAAGCATATCTACCTCTCCCCCTAGCTTAGTATCATCTGCGAACTTGCTGAGGGTGCAATCCATCCCCTCATCCAGGTCATGAATAAAGATATTGAACAAAACCGGTCCTAGAACCGAACCTTGGGGCACTCCGCTAGAAACCGACCGCCATCCTGACATCGAGCCGTTGATCACTACCCGCTGGGCCCGGCCTTCTAGCCATCTTTCTATCCATCTTACTGTCCATTTATCTAATCCGCATTCCCTTAACTTGCTGGCAAGAATATTGTGGGAGACCGTATCAAAAGCCTTGCTAAAGTCAAGGTATATCACATTCACTGACTTTCCCACGTCCACAGAGCCAGTTACCTCATCATAGAAGCTAATATACACATAAATATATAGGCATTATGTATCTGTCAAATTCATTGTTAAAAAAATGACAAAGCTACAGGATTTCGACTTCTTTTCCTAAAGAGCTCAATCACAAACTGAATGCAGTTTCATATTTTGAGTTATATTTTCAAGTTAATAACCATATGGAACATAGACTTAATACATAAATGTTTTGTATGGTAACAGACATAACGACCTCCCCATATGAAGAGTACAAATAAGCTAAGAAATTGTACAATGAAAACTGCCTGTCAGAAATCTTTGAAGATTTTCATTAAAAAGAAAAACGTAGGGGCTTTGTCTATACTGCGAGTTTTTGCAGCAGAAAATATGCTAATGAGGGACTAATTAGCATAAGTCACAATCTCATTAGCATATTTTCTGCCATTTCTTTTAGCACAAGGGGTTTTTGCACAAAAAGAAGCAGTATAGCTGCTTCTGTTTTGGGTAAAAACCCCATTTTGTGCAAGATCTTTATGCCTCTCCGAGATGTGAAATGAGGAGGTTACTAGTGCAACTAGTCCCAAAAGAATACCATATTTGGCAATGTGCTATCAGAGCCGCTATTTCCTCCATTCTCCTAGCTGAAGTAATCTCGGTCAGGAAGGCCGTTTTCATCAAGAGGCAAGTAAATAGGTGGCCTAGTCAGTCCCTTAAGTACCAGGTTTAAATCCCACGTGGGAGTAGAACATAAGAATGGCCATACTGGGTTAGACAAAGATCCATCTAGCCTAGTATCCTGTCTGCCTGTCAGTGGCTAATACCAGATGCCCCAGAGGGAGGGAACACAACAGGTAATCCTCATGTGATCCCTCTCCTGTTTCCCATTTCCAGATAAACAGAAGCTAGGAAGCCAAAGTTGTGGAATAAGATTTACAATACTCTGAGGAAACCTGCTAGTGGTCCAGTATGAATGAGCACTGAGTACCCCTCCACTAGATGGAGGAGACTATTTTTGCTGCTATATGGACTCTAAGGGTGTGTCTAGACTGCAGTGCTATTTTGGGATACTTACGGTATCCCAAAATAGCATTTTCTGTGTCTTGACAGCAGGTCCATTATTTCAAAATATATATCTTGACATAACAAGCATGCTATTCCAAAGTCCTGGTAAACCTTGTTTCATGAGGATTAAGGGATGTTTCGGAATAGAGGTTTATTTCAAAATTAACTCAAAATAAGCTACGAAATATGCAAAGCTCAACTGCATAGCTTATTTCGATCTATAGGTGCAGTGTAAATGCTCCCTAAGAGAGCTTACGAACAGTCCAGGATGTGTGGAAGAGTGGCAGATATCAAAGATATTTGTTGGGATGTGCACCAAATTTGAAATCTAGATCTTTTTCCCAGATAAATACATTGTGTCAAGGATTTTCTGCTGTATAATAATACCATTGTACTTCTGTTGAACAGGGGCTCTTTAGGTGCTGGAACCAAGAAAGAGCCACACCTGGAGACAGAAAACCACCATGTTGTGATGTAGGGTATGTCCTATGTTCTGTAAGAGGAGATGCATAGTGACCAGGAGACAGATCGGTGGGCACGTTGAGAGCTGTGACAGGTAAGGGTACCAAGGCTGTCTTGGCCACATTGGGGTGATCAGAATGTCATGTGCTCCATCTTTCCCCCCTACTATAGAAGGTTCTACTGAAGATAAAATTGAGGAAAGGGGTAAACTAGTTCCATCTCCGAAGGGAGATGATGAGCATTTGCTGAGGGAAAGTACATTAGTCCTTATCCCTGCTCTTGAGCAATAGCATGAAAGTTTATTGTTCAGGTAAGTGGTGAATAAGTCTGTAGGCACAGGCATTCCTGAAAGCCCTTATATCGAGGTTGATGTGGAGGGATCTCTCTATGGCTAACCATTCCCATGAGCTGTACAGCCATTTAGATGTGCACCCAACCCTGTTACGTGTTGATGGTGAGAAACAGTGACAGAATTTTGCACGATGAGCATTAATTTGCAAGTGTTTCTGGGTTTTCTCCCTCGGTCTAGGGAGCTTTTCACCCTGGTGGGCAGTCTAATGTCCTTGCTGAGTTTGCAAACTGAGCTGAACCACATCTGAGTCTGCATGTGGTATTACCACTGTGCCAGCTGCTATATGCCTTGCGAGTTGTGGGCAGTGTGTTATATGTGTAGGCTATTTTAGCTACATTAATATGGGTGATCATCCATGGAAAGGACAATTGGGGCAGCCAGTGAGGGCCCCCCAAAAGTGTGCGGCCTGGTTTGGCTCCCCCAAACCATGTTATGGACAGAACTGCTCTGGTGGGGAGTAGGGATATGAAAGACTAGTTGACTAGTCGCTTCCCCTCCCCACTCCCTACCCCCCGGCTGCCTCTATCAGAAAGAGGCAGCAAGGGGTGGGGAGAAGAGGGAGTACTTCAAAGCGGAAGCATCGCTTGAAGCCTGGGCCCAGACCCCGGGTTCCATGCAGCGCTAACGCTTTGGAACACCGTGTGCAGGGCGGGGCCAGCTGGGGTGTCCCCAGGCTGCATGTGGCATTTCAAAGCAGCAGTGCCACGTGGAGCCCGGGGATCAGCTCGGGATTCCCCAGCTAATCCCAGGGTTCTATGTGGCAATGCCTCCTTGAAATGCCGCAGGGAGCCCAGCATAAGGCTGCACGCAGCATTTCAAAATGGCAGCGCCACATGGAGCCTGGGATCAGCTCGAGTCCCCACTTCAAAGGCGGAATCGCCCTATCGACCAATCCAATAGTCGATGCAAAATGCATCGACTATTCAATTAGTCAATCACTATTTAACATCCTTAGTGGGGAGTGGTCCTCATGTGGTGTTGACTGCCATGAGAATTGAGAGTGTTCACCAGGATGAAGTTGGGTGTAGGATGGGAGAAGAGAAACTGTTTCTCTCATTGGAATATAGTATTTTTCATCCATTCACTTGCAATTTGGTGTGACCAATCCTAGGGTCTGCCATATGATTCTCGTGGGGTCAAGAACAGCCTCCTTTAATAATGAAGGACCACTTTTGGGGAGGAAAAGAAGTGGCATATGTTCAGGAGCTCTAGAGACAGCTGGGGAGAGAGAGAGAGAGAGAGAGTCAGGAACAAGTGAAAGTCGTCTGCAAGGTACAGTGTGGGTGCAAGGGAGATACGACAGCTTCATCTGGGGAAGAGGAAGATAGAGTTTTTGGGGTCACTGACTCCTCAACATTGCCCTCACACTATTCCAAGATTATCTCTGGAGACTCTGAAACCCTGGATGCTGTAGTGGAGGAAGTATTTCTCAAAGGTTCATGGGTGGGACTAGAAGATCAACAGGCATAGAAATGGTATGCAGTCCAGGGGTCCCAATATCACCACTGGGATGGCAGTAGCATGGAGCCTAGTAGTGGTGCCCATTGAAGGCTGTACTAGGACAGTGTCAGTAGAGCTATCTAAGGATATGCCCAGGGGTCTTGCTGGTATCTGGCTCCACAGGGTGCTTAAGAAGGGCACTCAGATATCCCTCCCTTCAGTTCGCTATCCAAGTCCATACTGGAGAGTAAGGGAGCATGTCAGAGCACCAGAAAAGACTCCCATGGGGCCCAATGCAGAAGTCCTAGTGCTGAGGAGAAAAGACTGGTACATCAGTTACATGGAGATCCTTATACCATGGGAAGTACTGGAGGAAGGGAAGGTAGGGAGGAGAAGAAATCAAAGTTTTATCTGTCCCAGCCATTCAGGTACCAGATGAAGCATTGTTACCAATGAGACATTGTATACCAGTGATTCTTTGTTTGCTCCTGTCTTTTTCCACAGGTGCCGTTTTTGGTGCCCATTCCCATTAGGTCCATGGGCTGTCAACGGCACCTGCTGCCACAGTCTTCCTTGAGCTGTGGGTGCCAGGCTTGGCCAATCTCAGTGCTGACAGTACCATAAATGCTGGAAATAGTTTGCTATGGGTACTTCCCACTCTCTTTCTTCAACTTGTGAGAGGGACTGGCAGCTGATTTCTTCACCTCTGGCCCTTGAATGTTGAGGGCTGAGGGGAGAAAACATCTGTGTGGTGACTCTTGGCACTGACCCAGAGGTTTGAGAGCTCATACCATGAAAATAGTCTTCTGCTTCAGCTCTCTATCCTCCAGGTTTAAGCTGCTGGCAGAGAACACACTTTTGAGGAACATGCCTTTCTCCGAGGCAACAAATTCACACACTTAGTGCATGCCTCATTCCCAGGGAAGGGTTCCCAATGAGAAGGGTGGGAAGAAGGTTAACACTCTCTTTACACATGTGTGCGCACGCACACACACACACACACACACACACACCACACTTTAGAATATAGGATAAAAATAAAATACACCAGGGAAACTACTATTAAAACTAGTCTCTAGGCTACAAAGAAAACCTGGAAAAATAGTCAATAATGGACTGATAGTAGCTTGGTCTCTAGCTATGGAGGTTGAGAAGGAAGAAGAAGTTACTCACCCTGTGCAGTAACGATAGTTCGAGATGTGTGTCCCTGTGGGTGCTCCACTCAGGGTCTCCGTGCATGCCTGCGCCGGGGATTAGAGATCTTTTGCTAGCAGTGCCCCCTGCACCATGTCTGCGCACTCAGCACCCCCGCTCCCCCCCCCCCCCCCCAAGGCCATGGAGTGCAAGGGTGGCACGAGTCCCGTCTATTCCTTTTTTACCTGAAGTCCCTATAGAGTCCAAGCAGAGGGGAGGACGGGAGTGTAGTGGAGCACCCACAGAGGGACACACCTCGAACTATCATTACTGCACAGGGTGAGTAACAACTTCAACGAGTGGTGTCCCTGTGGGTGCTCCACTCAGGTGACTCTGTAGCAGTACCCACCCAATGGAAGTGGGCATTGGAGTTTCTGTAAGTGGAAGAAGGAAGGGATATGAGGAATATCTGCTAGAGATATGGAGGGTATTGGCCCCTTGTGTAGGGCATAGTGCTGTGCAAAAGTATGGTGTGAGGACCATGTGGCTGCTCTACAGATGTCCACCAATGGTACATTGTTCAGGAAGGCCGTTGTAGTGGCCATCGCACGTGTGGAGTGAGCCCTGATGGGCTGTGGCGGTGGTCTGCCCCCAAGTTCATAAACGGTATGTATGCAGCCTGCAATCCACTTGGATAGGCTTTGTGCTGAAACAGCTGCTCCTGTGCGTGGTCCTGACCACGCAACGAAGAGTCTGTCCGATTTCTTGGTTGCTCTAGTTTTATCAAGGTAGAATGCAATTGCCCTCTTTGCATCCAACGTATGTAATATAGCCTCCTTGGGGGATGTGTGAGGTTTAGGGAGGTAGGCAGGTAAGTAAATGGGTTCATTTATGTGGAAGTTGGATATAACCTTAGGGAAGAACTTGGGGTGAAGTCTAAGTATGACGACTTTATCCCTGGTAAATGTAGTGAAAGGAGGGTCCGCCCTGAGGGCTGCAATTTCTCCTACCCTTCTAGCTGATGTTTTCCCACTATGAATGCCACCTTCATAGACAGATACTACGGTGGCATAGTGGCTAATGGCTCAAAGGGTGGCCTGGCGAGTGTGTCAAGGAACAAATTCAGGTCTCATGGTAGCACTGAGGGGCGAAGGCTTGGACGCATTTTCTGTAAACCTGTGAGAAAACGCTTTACCATGGGATGAGCGAAGAGAGAGAAGCCGTCTACCGGATCATGGAAGGCCGTGATCGCTGCCAGGTGGACCCGGATAGAGCTGATGGAGAGGCCCATGTCACTAAGGTCCATGAGGTAGTTGGGTAAGGTAGGTATGGGGACTGTGGTGAAATGCATATTGCGCTTCATGCACCACTGATGAAAATGCGTCCATTTGTTCTGATAGATAGGTGCTTCTCGTAGAGGGACACCGACTGTTTAGAAGAGCTTGTTTGATCCTGTCCGAACAGGTGAGTTCTTCATTCTGGAACCATGGAGAAACCACACCATGAGTTTCATGGTTTTGATACGGAGGTGACATATACTGCCGTGGTGCTATGTGAGGAAATTCAGCACCACCGGGAGAAGGATAGATTGATCTATCGACAGATAAGGTAGGTAAGGGAACCAGGGCTCTCACAGCCAGGCTGGGGCTATTAAGATTACTGTGGCCCAACCGGATCGCATCTTGTTGATCACTCTGGCGATAAAGGGGAGTGGTGGAAAGGCGTAAAGTAGGGGAGCTGCCCAGTGGATGACCTCTTGCCTAGTCCTGCCCGAGAGCAGAATCTGTGACATTTGCGGTTGTGAGGTGTTGCAAAGAGGTCTATAGTTGGAAAGCCCCATTTTGCGTAAGATTGAAAGGAGGACATTGGTATTGATCTCCCACTCGTGCTGATCTGAGAAATGTCTTCAGCTTGTCAGCTCTCACATTCTGTTCTCCTGGTATGTACATGGCGTTGAGGTTAGCTGGTTTCTGATGCACCAGTTCCAGAATCTGACTGCCTCAGCACAGAGTGTGAGATCGGGCACCCCCCTACCAGCTGACATAAAACATGGTCGGTGTGTTGTCCGTGAGGACATGGATAGCTCTGCCCTTTATCAGGGGAAGGAATTGGGCACAAGCCCTGCAAATGGCCCTGAGCTCTAGGATATTGATGTGAAAGTGTCTCTTGTGTTGGGCCCATATGCCCTGTATTGACACGGCACCACAGTGGGCTCCCCAGCCCACGAGTGATGCATCGGTTATAGTAACTGAAGGGTCTGATTGGTGGAAAGGTATACAGATGAGGAGGTTGTTTGGAGATGTCCACCATTCGAGGGACTGCAACACTGGTGGAGAAAGCAAGAGGTGCTTCATGAGGCTGTGTCGAATTGGCATACAGTTGATGGTGAGCCAATGTTGTACGCAACGCATGTGCAGCCTTGCAAACAAGACCACAAAGGTCGTGGCCGCCATACGCCCAAGTAACTGAAGGCACATCCGGACTGTGGAGAAGGGGACCTGTCTGACCTGTTGAACAAGGTCACAGATTTCCCTGAATCATTGTGGCGGAAGGTAGGTTCTCACTGTGACTGAGTCTAGCAATGCCCCAATGAACTATCTTTTGTGTGGGCTGTATGGTCAATTTTTGCATGTTGATAAGTAGGCCAAGTCGGGAAAAACATTCCCTGGTAATAGTAGTCATGAGAGTAATTTGCTGTTAGGTAGGGCCCTTGATTAGACAATCATCTAGGTAAGGGAAGATAATGACGTTTTGTCTTCTGAGAAAGGCCGTGACTACAGCTAGGGTCTTTGAAAAAACTCGAGGGGCTGTAGAAAGGCCAAAGGGGAGGACTCTGTACTGATAACGATCTTGTCCCACGACAAATCTGAGGAATCTTCTGTGGGACAGACGGATAGTCACATGGAAATATGTGTCTTGTAGGTTGAGGGCTGAGAAGCAGTCCCCATACCAGTGCAGGTATGATTGTTGCTAAGGTCACCATTCTGATTTTTGTGTTGAGAGTGAACTTGAATTTCCTGAGATCGAGGATTAGTCTCCAGCCCCCTGATTTTTTGGCTGTGAGGAAATAATTGGAGTATAAACCCTTTCCCCGATTTTCTTTGGGACAGATTCTATAGCTCCTAAGGTAAGTAGCTTCTGCATCTCTGCCCATAACAGGGGCTCATGAGAGGGGTCCCTGCTGAGGAACGGGGTAAGGGGATGGGTAGGGAGCATTGTATAACCCAATGTGATAATTTCTAGAACTCATTTGTCTTTGGTAATTTGGGCCCACTGTTGGTAGAAAGGTCTCAGGTGGTGACCGAAGGTGACATTGGACTGCACTGGCCTTGTGGGATGGTCGCTCAGACCCCCGACCAAAACTTCAAATGTGCTGCTTGTTAGAGGTGGACTGATTTGTGGAGGACTGGTTTTGCTAATTTCTCCTCCTATTAGGGAATTGCCTGGGCCTGTAATCATATGGCCTCTGTTGCTGCCTGTAATAGTTGTAGTTATAATCCCTCGGTTTTTGGTAAGGAGTGTATTTACGCTTCTTATTGGGAGGAGTGTAACATGACCAAGGTGCGTAGAGTCATACGAGAGTCCTTCATAGAGTGTAGGATCTCGTCTGTATTCTTAGCAAAGAGTTGTTTCCTGTCAAAGGGGAGATCCTCCAACCATTGCTTGTAATTCCCTTGGGACCCCTGATGACTGAAGCCACAAGGTCCTGTGCATTACTATGGCTGTGGGTTTAAGCCGCGGTGTCTATGACAGCCATAGCAGCCTGAAGAGCAGTTTTAGCTATTGAAAAACCCTCCTTCATGATGGATTGGAGGTGAGGTCGTTTGTTTTCAGGGAGATCTTGTAACAAATCTTGTAATTTGGCATAATTGGCATGATCATAATTAGCCAACAGTGCTGTGCTATTACATATATGGAACTGGAGAGTGGCCGAAGAGTACACTTTGCAGCCCAAGGTGTCTAGCTGCTTGTGTTCTTTGTCACGGGGCATAGATTTAAAATGTGGATTCTTAGCCCCATGATTCACAGTCCACTACCAGAGAATTTGGCTGTGCGTGGGCAAATAGAAAGTCCATGTCCTTTGCAGGGACGAAATATTTTCTGTCTGCTCTGTGGTTTGTGGGCGGAACACAGGCTGGATTTTGCCACAAAGCATCCGAAGGTTCAAGGATAGCTTTGTTGATGGGTAAAACTATCTTGGAGGATGCTGAGGGTTGTAATATGGTGAGTAATTTGTATTGTTTGTCCTGCACTTCTTGTAATGTAATGTCTTGTGATTGTGCTACCCATTTAAAAAGTTCCTGAAAATATTTCAGGTCATCTGCCAGGGGAGAATGTGAGATCTGGAATACTGCTTCCACCTGCCTGGATCTGGGTTCATGTGAGGAGGTCTCTGAATCTGACTGAGATAAGTTGTCATACTCATTGGAACCCGCTTGAGAAATTACTGAGGGCAGATGAGCGGGTGAGGAGTGTTCAGAGATTGTGGGTGAGCGCCTGGAGGTGCGGTGTTGCTGAGATGTAGAGGCTATGTGCCTTAAATGGTAAGCGTGGGAGGACCGCGGTTGGTACCCATGCCATGTATCCCACGGGCTCCACTGAGGCAGGAGCTGATGTGGAAAATACATCCATGGTTGGCTGGCCCAAATAGGATGTTGTTGAAGGGAGTGATCCCTGTATGAATACCAGGAAGTTACTGATGGAGAAGGAGAGGAGTGGCGTGATGAGAGCCTGTTTCCTATGCCCGCTACCATAATCAGATCTTGGAGATAACGGTGTAGGCAAGTTGGGGCCACTCTGAAGTATTAGCGTGCCCCTGCGCGCCATGGAGCATGGTGAGGCAGTTACTCCTCTTGATTCAGGCTGAGGAGATTTTTGTAAGTGCCGCATTTTGTGCAGCGCTTTCTTGTGCTGCGGTGCCATAGGGCAGTCAAAATCACTCTGCCCGGTTAGACTGGGTGCAGAGGGGAGAGTTCACCAGAGCTGATGGAGGCGGCATATGCGGCTTATCTGAAGCTGCTGCCTCAATGGCACCAATTGATGTAGCAGTCTTAATTTGTGCCTCAGCTCTCCTGACTGGCACTGACTTGAGTTTCTTCATGGTACCAGAGACAGGTGGCATCAGGGAAAGAGAGGCTCTAAGCAGCTCGAACAGGGAGCGTGCCAGTGAAGCCCTTGTGGCTTGAGAGCCTTTGTGGGGTAATGAAGCTGCCCTACCCGAGGGCTTTTGCTGTGCCAGCACCTCATCTGGTTTGTCCCTTGGTAACTGAAGAGACTTTTCCCAGAGAATAGTCTTGAGCCATGTTTCAGAGTCTTTTCTGGCCCTTGCCATCATATTCAGGCAATAAGGGCACTTTTGCGCCACATGAGACTCTGCCAGGCATTTGACACATGAGGCATGGCCCTCTGAGGTAGGCATTGAGTCTCTGCATGAATCACATTTTTTGAAGCCAGGAGAACCTGGTATTGTCTCAGAGAAAAAAAGCTGCGCCACCGCGGTGGCTGCCGTTTTTTGTTTTCCCAAAACGAAGTGAACGTTGAAAAAGGTCAAACTAACTAAAACTATGAGGTATAAAGCTAAGACTAATGGAGGATTTCTGTTTTTCCTGTCAGGAGAGGACTGAATAAAAAAAAGCCAACTACATAAAAGGCAAACATCTGCCTATTGGTTTTCTCTCCAGTGGCTATAACCACCACACTGCCTGCAGTTATAGGCTGCCACACAGCTTTTTCTAAGCTAGCACATTTATTAAGCTGAAAGCATTGCAAGAAAAACATTAAAAACAATAAAAGAACCTACACATATGCTAAAAAGCTTTCCATGCATCATCTGTTTTGTGGCCTTCCTAAATCAAATTTTCCACTACTTC
This sequence comes from Rafetus swinhoei, assembly GCA_019425775.1. Lineage (NCBI taxonomy): Eukaryota > Metazoa > Chordata > Testudines > Trionychidae > Rafetus > Rafetus swinhoei. The sequence continues at coordinate 50,215,796 of CM033449.1, forward strand.
TGCAAGGATTTGGGGACCCTCTGGCACAGAAGGTTCTGTTTGCTGAATCAGAATCAGCTGAAACTCAGGCTACTTATTCAACAGTTTTTCCTTTTTCTGTTGAGCTGGAGAATCCAGTATGTACTATCATATGAGAGAATCTCCAGGTGGTGGTACTTCACTGAGGATTTTACAAACTGAGCCAATTTGCCTAATCACCAGACTGTTCTCTCCCTTAGAATTACATACAATCCCAGCCCATAATGATACAGCAAGATCTTAATACAGTAAGATCTCTCAAAAGGTATTACAGGAAATTGCTTTGGCACAAGCGGAATTTGGGAGAGCACCACTGCTTTCCCTCCCTCTCCCCATTTAAGCTCTGGCATTGCAATTTAGGAGAAAGAGAACTGACTTCTAAAAGATGAAATATAGTAGGGTATAGGCAAAGAACATATAAGGGGTATGGAAAGACACAGGGAGGGATCCTAAATAACTGGGGGAGGGAGTCAAAAGTAGGATAAAAAAAAATGGAACTAGTTGGGGGATGGGAGAGCCTGTTGTAAAACTAGGTAAATACATAGATGAGTTGATGTACCTTTCCTGGAAGGCCTCTGTGTGCCCCCAAGAGTACACAAACCTCTGATTGAGAACCACTGCTACAGAACTTGGGCTTCTTTGTAGACTTGTCCCCGGAAACCTTTGAAATGTTAATATTTAAATTGTACCTGCAGTCTTCAAAAGATAAAAGCACCTAGGAGTTCCCTAGCTATATATTTACAATCTAAAATGAATGAAAATAATCATCACAGTTGAACCAAAAAAACAGAACCTTCTCAACATCTATATCCTCTTTCAAATAGTCACACATTTAATAAATATACATCTTCTCACATAAGGAAACCTAAAAGTGAAGCCCGCTGGATCTTTCCTTCCTCCACCCCCCCTAAATAGGCTTCCTTGGGGGAAAAAGACAGAAGCTATGTTTCTGGAGTATTTTGTGCATGGATTTTCTCTTTTCTTATAACCAACCAAGACTACACTAATTCGTAAATTTGTCTAACAATTAAATTGTATCTTTTCTCATCAGCAATTTGTAGATAAAAAATTATTAAATACAGTAAACTTCCGATAATCCAGCACCTTTAGGACCCAGGGGGTGCCGGATTATCAAATATGCCAGACTATTGGAAGGGGGGGCTATGAGGGGTCTGGGGTGGGGGTGGGGGCAGCGCTGCGGGACCAACCCGGCAGCACCCCAGCTGCTCTGCCCCAGGCATCCTCAAGTCAGCCGCTGCTGAAACTGACCAGAACATTTCAGAAGTTATTTGAATTATATAAGATTTAGCTCTTGACATAAAAATCTCTGAAAGAAGTTTTATCTGCGTTCTCAGTGACCTGTATAACAGGCCCACCAAAAATGCGGGCAACCTGTCAGTCTTGGGGGGGAAATCTCAATTTCTGCAAAACACTTGCATCAATTAACCTACACTTTACTCACTCACATTTATCTTTCATTTTAAAAGATTTTTGTATTTAATTTTAATGTAGCAGAAATCCTACCCTCATGATTCATTATGGATACTTTAAAAATGCATAAAATATTGACACTGCCATACAAATTCAGATTAGAAGAAACAGATTTAATAAATAAATTGAGGCTCAATGGAGCCTGACAGTCCAGGCTAGAGATGTTGAGTATCGGTTAACTGAATAATCAATTAACCTCAAGAATTCTTATTGGCTACTCGACTATTCTGTAGTCCCCGGGTGGGGCCGATAGACTGTGCACTCCAGCCCCATGCCCGAAGAGCCCCCTGCCACTCCACATTGCTGCCTCCATATCAGATGCAGCAGCATCGGGGTGCCAGAAAGGAGCTGGTCCACGAGGGAAGCCAGTTTAAAAACTAGCTCTCCTCACGGACTGGCTGCCTGTTTTTCTGAGCTCCTGGACCCGGTATGAGCCGGAACTGAACCTGGCTGGCTGCCTGGCTGGCTCACTTCTAATACACTTTAAATGCAGAGCAGCAGCAGCGGTAGGTCCCAGACCCTGCACAAGCCAGGACTGAGCCAGGCTGCTAGCCAGCCTGCTAAAAATTTACTGGCGGGGTGGGGTGGGGAGGAAGAGAGGTGGGGGAAGAGGAAATGCATGTAGTCTATAGCATCAACATAAGCTTTTGCTTATCAGTTAATCGACTATACTATTGCATCCCTACCCAGGATGAAATTTTAAATTGCAGCTGTATGAAACCTAAGAATATAAACATGGCCATGTTTGTCAGACCAAATGATCCATCTAGCTCAGTATAGTGTTTTCGAAGAACAGAGAGTGCCAAATACTTCAGAGGGAATGAGCAGGTCTTGTTCAAAGAATTTGTAAAGATAGGGGATTTACTGAGAACTACGAGTTACCTCCTACTCACTGCTTGGAATCATACTTGGATGTACTATTTGGTTTAATAAAAAAAAGTCTGTTCAGTCAGTTGGACTTCAGTAATAAACATTCAACATCATCTTGCTTCCTTACAAGCAACTCTTTTCACATTATATTCTGCTTATAAAAAGAGATTTATCACAATCTTTTACTTTTCAATAGCTGATATGCACAAATTGCAAAATACAAGGGCTATGGTACATTTTCAGCCTGATCCTGAAACTAGCACACATGCAGAATGCTAATGGAATTCAGCAGAAGAGGTTTTGTAGTACTGAGCCCATGAAGTTCAAAGATTTGACTTCACCTCATTGTTGTCAAGGCTTGCTCTATCTAGCACACATGGACTGTAACAAATGATTGGGGTCTGTCTGTCTGTCTCATTGTGAAGTGTGTGTTTGTGCAAAATAAAAATCTTACTTTGGAATTACCTACAGGTAGAAAATTTTGCATAAACAATCCTGCCACTTAAATTAGCTGAACGCACTACTTTTTACACTGCAATATGCTGGGTGAACGGTTTAAATCAGTGTTTCTCAAAGTGGTTCGCAGACCCCACTCTGAAAAAGCTACTACCAGGCTACTTCATTTAGTTTACTTATCAGTTCCCTGTTACAAATCACAATATAATTCAAATTAGTTACAGAAAGAGTAATGAAAGCTTTACGAGTTTCTGAATCAAATTTACTATGTATGGTAATTATTCAATAAAATTAATAATGTTTGAAGTTGAAATCCTACAAATTTAAAACTGCTTTTATTTCCCTTTTGCAAGAACATTAATAAAAAATTCTATTACATATATTTAATTTCTTGAACTTTCCTATAAGTGTAATCTATGCAAAATGAGTGAGAGAGAGAGAGAGAGAGAGCGTGAGTGTGTGTGTGAACACACACACACACACACACACACACACCTACCTGGTGTTGCTTAGGTCCTTAACTTTTTTTTTTTTGGAAGATTAAACGAAAATGTACATGATTCGTTTAATCATTACTCTGGTGTGAGGCTGGGAATATGGGTTTCAGTGTGCAGGCTCCCTTGCTCACCACAGCACCTTGGGGCCACATGAGAAGCACCTCTCCATGTCCACTGCAGCTCCAGCATACACAGCTGGGAGAGGGGCTGAGGCAGGTCCAGGTTCATCTGCCCTCTGTAGTCCCCAGACAGAATGAAGAATGCAGCAAACTGTGCACTTTCCCTCTCACTCTCTGATGAAGGGCAACAGCCAGCAATACTCCCATATGAATCAGAAGGGTGGGGAGCTTCAGATACCTTGCCCTCCCTAAAGGTCCCCTATGCAGGTGGAAGGCCTGGAGCTGGTGCAGTCCCGGACCCGGGGGAGAGAGAGACAGAGAAGGCATGCATACCCTTGAATGTGTGAAAGCTCATCCAGCTACCTTTACATTTATTTGCCAAACAAAAGGAAAAAAATAGAAATAGAAATATGTTAGTCTTAATTAAAATGGGACATTTTGGATAAAATAAATTTTAAAACATACTTAATAAGCTATTAGATTTTCTGAAAGAAGTCTGGAGATTGCCACTGATCTACTCTGGAGGCCCTCGTTAGCCTCCCATAGCAGAAAATGTCTTCACTGACTCCAGCCCCTGACAAGAGGACAGAAAGCCCCGTTTGTGATGATTTCAAAGAACTTATACCAGACCAATGGTTCTCAACCTGCAGCTGATGGAGTGCCTGGGGCCCAGTCTGCAGAGAGCTGCAGCCTATGTGACATCCCCAGAGCCAGACTGGAAGCACTGGATACAGCCCACATAATACATTGTGGGTTGCATATGTGGCTCACAATGGTAAAGAGGTTGAGAGCTGCTCCAGATAGTGGAATTTTGATTATGCACCTATACTGTTTCTCAATCAAACACCACACATACACAAAAAGTTCTCATCAAAGTAAGCACCAATGGCAAGGTCACAGCCAATAATACATCTTCCTTTGGGATATTTTTTGTGACTCAAAACATTTCATAAAAAGTTACCATAGAGTATTTTTATATACAACTTATATATAACGACACAACTAAACCAAATGTTTTTGCATCTTCCATTCAAATAATGTAATGGACGTCTTTTTTTTTTTTTTTTTAAAGTCATAGAGTCTATGTTATATATCTAAGAGACACTCCAGAGGCCCCAAATAAAGACCACAACTGTAGACTGCTAAACTGTATACAAATACATGAGAAGAAAATCACTCTTCATTCGATAAGATTAACTATTTATTTAGTTTTTTTGACAGGATGCCTATTTTTATTCTTCCCCATAATTCTTTCTAATCTTATCCCTAATTTCAAATTTAGAGAGCTGGAAGAGAAGATGTATGCTGACAGTTGTAATTACAGTAAACCATCTGCTTCAAAAGTGCTTTATAAATAGTACTGAATTGCAACAATGTTCTCAATCAACCCTCACCTTGTGAAAAAACCAGATTTTTTTGCTGATATAGCAATGTTCCCTATGTGCAATCAGATCCATCAACATTGTACTGATTTTACACTTTTAACGGGAGCTGCAGCTACATTGGGAATGCTAGACCTACTGAAAGCAATATGCAAGTTTCCTACTCATGTATTTAAACATGAGAAATTGTAATTTAATCTATTTTGTATTAATACTCATTACAAGAATTCAGATATATGGGATCTAAGAAAAACAAAGGCAATCAATCTTTTCTCTTTCTGCTCAGATTCAGCTTAAACATATTTTGTGGTCAAATAAATCTCTCTATAAAAAAAAAATTCCTGTGTGATGACAAAGTGATATCATCACATCACTCTGCATTCCACAGACTCTCCCTTAGCCGCCCTGTCTCCTCCCACCCTCCCGGGGGGCCCGTAGCTGTGCCCCCTGGCAGGAAGGGGCCAGAAGCCACAAGGCTTCCCCCTCATGGGGGGGAGGGGAGGTGGGAGCTGCACACATCCCACCCCCCGCCTTCCCACAACCAGAGACAGAGAGCCAGGTCTGCCTCGGCCCTGCCCAATTCCCCAGTGGCCAGAGGGAGAGAGCGGGGCCACCTGCAGCCTTGGGAGAGAGTCAGGGCTGGCCCAACCTCGGGGAGATGAGGGTGGTGGTGAGGGGAAGAGAGCCAGGGCAGCCACACCTCAGCCTGTCCCTCCCTGACAGCCAGGGGGAGAGCCAGTGCTGCCTACCCCCAGAAAGGGGGCTTGGCAAGTGTAGCAAGCAGAGGACCAGCCCGCTAGTGTATTATTAATTATACTGAAAAACTAAATGTCAAATTAATAAACTATATTCAGTAAGAGTTTCCTCAATCTGCCCATTTTACCTCTACCAGTATTATAATGTTCATAACCAAATCACAAATTTTATTATGACATTCTATTTTTAGCTTTTATATGTTTTTTATATTGCAGTAGCACTTATAACATACTTATATGCTGTTCATACAGTCCAAGTCCTGAAAATGAACATCCTATAATATAATACATAAGAATTTACAATCTCCTGTTGCAAGTTTAATTTAAAATAAGTATTATCATTATAATTAATTGCAATAATTAAAAGATTATGGTTTAAACAGTAATGAATCAATTTGGGAAGATCACTAGATACCATTTTTCAAGGCTCTGAATTTTGTTTGAATATTGTGTGTTTTTGTTAAGTACAGTAAAACTCCAGTGGTCCGGCATCCAATGGTCCGGCACTCCTGATGGTCCGGCACCATCTGGAACCCGGAAGTGCTCCGGGCAGCTGGACAATTGGAGCTGCTCTGCCCCTGGCTTCCCCTATTCAGCCGCTGCTGAAACTGACCAGCGGCTGACTCCGGGAAGCCCGGGTCAGAGCGCCCCAGCAGCTCTGCCCCTGCTTCCCCGAGTCAGCCGCTGGTCAGTTTCAGCAGCGGCTGAATCGGGGAAGCCAGGGGCAGAGCAGCTGGGGTGCTGCCGGGTTGGTCCCGCAGCGCCGAGGGGTGCATCTCCCCACTCCACCCCAGACCCCTCATAGCCCCCCCTTCCGATAGTCCAGCATATCTGATAATCCGGCACCCCCTGGGTCCTAAAGGTGCCGGATTATCGGAAGTTTACTGTAGAATGTAACATAAGAATACCAGTGTTACCCTTTGTGTATAAATAAGTGGCAAAGAGGATATTAAGAATGTTTGCGTCTTTAAAATAACAGTATATTCCATCTACAGTAAACAGCTAGACATTAATATTAATTGTTTTACTCTAATATATTTTAGGAAAATAACAGGGCAGCATGGAGAAAAACAAGGCACAATGCTAATGCGTAAAATCACCAGAAATAAGAACACTTACAGTTCTTCTACACTGCCTGTTGGGGACACTGATCTGCGGTGCAGCTTCATTAGAAGATGGTCACTAGTTCTCCAGTTACATAGCAAACCTTTACATTAACAGTCAGTGAGGAAGAGAGAAATTACAGGAAAAGGGAAGGAAGAAATGAGAAGATGAAATATTAGGCTAAAACTAAATAAATATGCTGGGAGCAAAAAGTTTCTTAACACAAACCATTCTGAAAAGCTTCGGGGCAAAGGGATCTTTCAAAATTGACAGAGCAAAGAATGAAAAACACCAATGTGTTTCATTATGGCATGAAGCCAACAAAGCCTCACTGATTACTATTTTTTTGAAGTATAAGAGAAAGCACCAAGCACATACTACTTTAGATAAAAACTGTAACAAAAATTGTGCATGTACAATGTATATCTCCTCCTATATAAAAAGTTTCAGAGGCTGACCTCTACTGGACAATTAACTACAGTGCTCAAAAGACTCTAGGCTAAAAACAAACAAAAAAAAACACCAACCAAACAAAAAGCCACCAAAACCCCAGATCTTTGTGTCAGGAAACTTTCGTATTTTGAGATTGCATTTACAAAAGAATAAGACTTCATTTAGCACTCAAAGTAACTAAGAATTGTGTTTAAAGTAAATCATCTAAATGAAATTTTTCAAATCAAAACAGGTAGGTGTTACAATAATATACAATATAAACAGAAAATTTTAAATCGGGAAGCAGAATATTATAGTTCAGTTATTTTCACGTTTCTTCAGACACCTAAAATGTACTACTTTGAAAATCTTAAGACAGTTGAAAACCACTATTCAAGCTGATCAAAAACAAGGACTGAGTTCTATTTCTGATTGTCACAGGCCCTATGCAAGCCTCCACAGGACACACAATTTCTTTGTACCTCAGTTTTTCCCATCTGAAAGATGATTATGAAAGTATTTTACAAATATGTTAAGATCTTCATGTGAAAAGGTAAAATATGAACATGAAAAGTATTAGCCTGTGATACAGCTCTGAGATATAGTGAAAAGAATGGATATGTATCTGTAGTGCTTAGAGATGCGGTAGGTTGTCCACATGGATTCCACTAGAGATGCGTGTGCCATACACAAAAAAGTCAGATGATGATGGCTGGCAGTGTCTGTTGGGGCCATATCTGTGTTTTAGATGGCCTTATGTTTCCTACCAGGGAGCACTGAAAACAGAGTGGGTCCAACCAGTCAGTCAGATCCTTCACAAACACAGAATCCCAGTAGATTAGGACTAATAACAGGAAAGGAGGGAAGGTAGTAGATGTATTTTTCCACATGAATTCCAAGAACCACCACACAGTTACTGAAAAGTAACTTCTTTCTTTCAGTAACTGTCCACATTGATTCTATATATTTCCTTCATCTAAATGAGAGACTGATACCTCCACCTATTTTCAGGATTAGAAAATACCTGTAATTAAAAAAACCAAAAAACCCTTTTATTTCCAATTCCTTTGACACCACTTAAGTAGCCTTTCACCTCCAGGAGTGAGTAAACTTCTGATTTCAGTAGGTTTTCTGGAGGGGGTTCCCCAATAGGAATGCACAGCAAGTTGTAAATAGTGATGGATTCAAGTTACAGAGGAAAATTCCCTTTGAACTATTTCCAGAATCCATTTATTTGGGGTGATGCTACTTCAGGTACTGAAGAAGGAGTGGCCAAGTGTTTCCCAAAATAGAAAGGATTCAAAGTTGGTATGAAGCACTTAGACCTCAAGTTTTGATGTATGGTTCAAGGCAGAAGACAAAGATGATGTTTGATTGTCCTTTATCATGGGTTTAAATTCTTCCTCTGTTACTGTATGTCTACACATTAAAGTTATTTCGGGATACCAGAGGTATCCCAAAATAGCTACCCCATGTCTTCACAAGCCACCCAATTATTTCAAAACATTTTTTGAAATAATGGGCGCACTATTTCAGCATCCTGGTAACCCTCATTCCACGAAGGTTAAGGGATGTCTCAAAATAGCACTTTATTTCAAAATTTGGTGCTGCGTAGACAGCACCAAATTTTGAAATAGCTTATTTCAAGTTTTTCAAAATAGCCTATGCAATTTGCATAGTGCAAATTGCAGAGAGCAAATTGCGTATCTTATTTCGAGTTTAGAGTGCAGTGTAGACATAGCTAAGGTGAGGCTGTAATTCTGTGTTGGCATTGCTGTGAGAAACACAAAGATGAGGACAAGTACTGTTATCTATAGTGTCTAAAACTGGACACCCAAGGTCTTTTTGGGTGCTGGTAGACTTTTAGGCATCTGTCTGGTCACGTTTTCCCCCAGGGCTTCATCATTTCTCACATTAAAGGAATTATCACCATCCAAAGGAAACACGTGTACCCTAGTTTCTGATAGAAAATTAAATGATCTGAGACAACTGCTGTCTCTAGGTTACGGCTGATGGTACTGCATGAGATGAATCAATGATGATGATTTCACACTATGTTTGGCCATTAATAGTCCTTCTGCCATCAGAACCCTAGTCAACTTCTTTCAGACATCAGAGAGCACCTTAGTAACCAGAACCATTTTCTCTCAGACAGTACTGACACTTGACATTACAGACTGTTAGAGTTACTGAGGCTTAGTGATACAGAAATGCTCTAATACCCAGATTATGCACCTTATCCCTTGTCGCATGCAGTGAACCTAGACTCTTTTTGCAGCCACCATCAGCAAACTGAATGACTGCAGAAGCGTGGACGAATGAAAATCCTTCATGAGTAGTCTGTCAGTTTCTTTTGACGTAGACTGATTGTAGGCACGAGTAGGGATGTTAAATTTAGATTAATTTGCAATTGAATAGTCAATGAAATTTGCATCCACTGGACTGTTGCTACACTTCAAAGGCGAAAGCACTGTGGGGAGCACCAGGACAGCAGGGAACGCAAGCAGTCCCCCTGTGGCCCGGTGCTCCCCGCGGCGTTTCAAAGCAGCAGCTCTGCATGGAGCCCAGGGTCAGCTGGAGATTTAAAGCTCCATGCGTTGCTGCTGCTTTGAAGCACCCTCTCCTCTCCCCACCCCCTTCCTGCAAGGGGGGGGGGGGGGAAGGTGTGGTGGAAGCGACTAGTCATTCACATCCCTACACATGTGTGGCACAAGCTGTCTTTGCACATTGTTAACAGCACTTCCAAAGAAGGAAGGGGGCATACTGGTTGTAGAAGAACACAAAGTATCCAATGGGGTGGGATATTTCTTCCACTGGAACAGAAGGCATTTGTAAAGTCTACGTTTTCCTGTCCTCAAGCTCATGGAACTTAAATCACATTCTACGATGGGGAAGATGCAGCAGCAATTCACACATTGTTGCCGAGACAAAAGCATTGGAATGAGCCTTTAAGTTGTATAAATCTAACCTCTTTAATTTTTATCCCTGAAACAGGTATTAGGACGGGATTGATGAAATTAAGGATGTTAAAATGCGGTTAATTGACTAGTCGATGGAATTTCCATTGACTAGTTGATAGGAACTTACGCATTCCTTCTTTGAAATGTACAAGAGCCCCTACTGGGGCTCTTGTACATTTCAAAGGAGGAATGCAGAACTCCATGTACAGCCTGGGCCAGCAAGAAGTCCCGCTGACTCCAGGTTGCACGCAGTGTGCCTGCTTTGAAATGCACAAGAGTCCGCAGTGGGGGCTCTTGTGCATTTCAAAGCCATGGAGTCCGGGGTCAGCATCTGAAGATTAAGCAATAGGGAAAACATATAAGAGTTCTTCCATCAATTCTTCCCTCCTCAAGGGAACCCAGCACAGCAGACGGTAGCAGGATCCTATGCAGAGGTTTCCTGATTGGAGAGACTTCCTCCTAGAACATGACCATGGTGGAGATCTACAGTCTCTTGAAGTACCCCAAAACCAATAATATCACCGAGGATATTGTGTAGTCTGAACAATGTATGGCAGGGGACACTATGCTGGAACTCCCCTTTAGGAAAACTAGAACTTGGCCTTTAGATTTCCCAGCTGTAGAATCCACATAGAGGTGCTTGATCTCAAAAGTGAAACAAGTTCATCCCTTTAAGAGTCTGAAGTGAAAGCAGCATTTCCCAGTGTGGATGTAGAAGAGTACAGGCATTTGGTAGGTGGCCTAGATATAGAAGACACATTGAGCTCCAAGTAAGAGACAACTGAGGTGGCTGGAACCCACGTAAGTGACTGGTGCCAGGATAATGATTCAGAAAGACAACTCTGAAATAGAACTGACATCGCTGATGCCCCTGAGTGAATCAACAATTCCAAACACATAACTGGAGCAAAGAACACTAGGATTGGTTGAAGGGAAAAGGAAAGGAAAATCCTTTACTGACAAGAACCCCTACAGGAGAGCATCCACCACAGATATGCGTTAAAATGTCAACAGTGCCAAGGTAGACTGAATCAGCTGAATGAAGGAAGGAGGACCAGGCACAGGTGAAGACACCAGTCTCACCATCCCTCAACAAACCAGAGTTGATGGTGCTGTCTCAAATGAGGTCAGCAGTACTACAGCACCTACCAGAAAGCTAACAGGGAGAAAGCCTATACTTCCTGTCAACACATAATACCTATAGTGCATCAACAAAGCTGCTAGTGAAGAGTGATAGATGTCATCAAACTAGTGCTTTGAATTAAAAGCAGTGAGTGGTGTTCTTCGTTATTTCTAAGTCCCCTGCCTCACAGTTGGGGCTTGGTTACAAGCAGGACACATCACCTCTTCCATAAGATGAGCTTTAAGACAAAAAACCCTTTGTCTTTTAGTCCTGGTGGGGCAGAAGGTACGGGCATTTGTCCCTCACCACAGCAAATAAAGCACAGGTATATAAAATCATGAGTGGTGTGGAGAGGGCAAATAAAGAAAAGTTATTTATTAGTTCCCATAATAGAAGAATAGAGGACACCAAATTAAGTTAATGGGTAGCAGGTTTAAAACTAATAAAAGAAAGTTCTTCTTCACACAGCGTGTAGTCAACCTGTGGAACTCCTTGCCAGAGGAGGCTGTGAAGGCTAGGACTATAACAGAGTTTAAAGAGAAGCTAGATAATTTCATGGAGGTTAGGTCCATAAAAGGCTATTAGCCAGGGGATAGCAATGGTGTCCCTGGCCTCTGTTTGTCAGAGGCTGGAGAAGGATGGCAGGAGACAAATCGCTTGATCATTGACTTCAGTCCACCCCCTCTGGGGCACCTGGTGCTGGCCACCGTCGGCAGACAGGCTACTGGGCTAGACGGACCTTTGGTCTGACCCAGTAATGGCCATTCTTATGTAACTCTTGTTCCTGTCTGTGATGGCAAGAGTATCCCAGCACATGGCACACAGCTTAACACTTATGGAAAAATCCCTATTAAAAGCCTCCAAATAACTACTCAACTCTAACTAACTAAGCTAACTATTAACAGATGTAACTATAGAAGTGAAAAGATGCTTGCTAACTAAAACAAATGATACAGGGAATTGGGAGTGAGAGGGTGGACAGACCTCCTTCATGCCATAACCTGAGAGCACAAGAAGAGTAAGAGTACCTGCGCTGCCTAGTGGTACTACTAGAAAAAGCGTCAAACCTGAGTGGACTGGGTGCTCATACACTGGCAGTCGAATATATATGTGCACAATCACCCAAAGGAGAACTAACCTAAATGTTTGCTGTTGCCATTTTAAGTAATGATTTTTTGAGAGAATGTGACTTACCAGTTCTCTCCTCAAGAATACACAGAATCAGATAAATATATATGTGCAGTCCATGAAAAGAAAAATATCTAAGACCTATTTCTTATCTAAATATTTAAATACAACACCCAGGTTACTCTGTTTTTTATTAACAAGTATATTTCTTTAATCAGTATGCCTCAAATATTTCTGTATACATATGAATTTAAAATTTTTAAACATTTTAGGGCTCAAAACAGAAAATTTGATGCGAAACCAATTCACTGCCTACAGAATTTGCTTGTATTTTCAACATAATATTGCAACACCGTTACATTATGGAAAATCTGATATTAATTGCAAACAAGTGCTTTGGTGGGGAACTACGTGATCCAATCCATTCTACTATTCGTTCCTATGATTTTCTTACCTGAAGTTAGTAGCAAAACAAGTTGAAAATCTCAGATTTGGCAGTTTGTTAAAAACTAAGATTTAGCCACCAATGCAACATTCATCTTCTCTTTGTACAGTAAACTTTGTGCATGTTTGGAGAAGGATTCTACCCAGCTATGACATGTCAGATAATTGACACACAGTCAACTTGTGGAACTCTTGCCAGAGAATGTTGTGAACACCAGCTCTTTAACAGGGTTCAAAAAAAAAGAACTAGATCAATTCATGGAGATAGCCATTGATGAACCTATTAGCCAGAATGAATAGGAAGGGTGTCCCAGCCTCTGTTTGTAAGAAGCTGGGAACGGGTAACAAGGGAAGGATCACTTGATGAATCTGGTCATCACCTATTATATTCATTCCCTCTGGGGCACCTGGTATTGGCCACTGTCGGAAGACAAGACATTGGACTTGATGGACCTTTGGTCTGACCCAGTATGGCTGTTCTTATCTTGATATCTATGTGGCTTCAAAAGGAGTGGGAACTGAAACTTTCATTCCTAAACTACAAGGGCTAGAGGAGGAGCACAACAACAGAGGTACCCATTTTTCAGAGACTGTTTGAATACAATCTTGTTAAAAATGGGTTAGTCAGTCTATAGAAGATAAAACTGGAGGGGAAATGGTAACAGTCTACAAGTATGTAAAAAGCTGTTTGAAAGACAGTGTGTTAAATTGTTCCCCTTATCCATTGAGAACAAGACAAGAAGGGATAGGCTTAAACTGCAGCAAGGGAAATTTAGGTTGGATATTAAGAGGAAAAAAGAAAACACCTTCCAGACTGTAAGCATAGGTAATTTATTCCAGTATTAACTATCAAGTCTCAGTCATTGGCGGTTTTAAGAACAGATAAGAAACACCTGTCAGGGATGGTCTAAAATCTAGATTACAAATAGCTCTGTCTCAGTACACAGGATTGAACTAGAGAACCTATCCAGATCCTTTCTGCTCCTGCATTTCTAGGATTCTAAACAACAGGTAGCAAGTTCCAACCATCATTTTCCACACCTCTGAATTCACTACTTTGACAATGAGTCAGTAATCCATCAGATAACAGATTTGAGAGGAAAGATACAAGGATTAAAACTTCATCAGCAGATCAGGAATGAAGACAAGTGTCCAAAAGCAAGTTTTGGGAATAAAGCACATTGGGGCATTAAATTTACCACCACCACAGATTAGAATCAATTCCATATGGTTGTATACTTCTCCCGTTTAAAAAAAAACAACAGCACACTTTATTATCGGAGTAGGCAATGAGATCCAATTGTAAGCAAGATTTTCTGAAGATTGAAAATGTAGGCTACTCACCTGTAAATGGAGGTTCCTTGAGGTGTATGGTTCCTATCTGTATTTCACATATAATATATGTATGTGCAGCATGTATACAAGTCCATGATTTTTATAGTAAGCTGTGTCCATTGGTCTCCTTACATGCCATGGCTATAGTCATGCTCCAAACTGAGGTGATAAATAACAGGATGAATCAACACCCTTCCAGTTCCTACTCTTACCACAAATCCAACTGATACACAGCAGAGGAGACAGAAGGTGGGTAGCTGAATGGACCACTCATCTCAAAGAACCTCAGTGACAAATAAGTACCCTCCATTTCTTCCTAGAGTGATGGTTCCAATGTGTATTTGAAATATGGGATAGTATCAAGCAGTGGTCAAAACAGGACGTGGGTGTGAGGATGCAGAAGCGATGGCTCATTATAATACTGCTGTCTCCACAGCAATGTCTGCAGTACAAGATTGAACCAAGGTGTAATGACTTATGAAGGTGTGCATGAAGCTCCAAGTAGATGCCTACAAATTTCTAGTAGAGGTACATGTTTCAGAGATGGAGAGGTGTTTGTGCTTGCTTGTGTGAAGGTGGCGGGGCGGGCCGGGACGGGGGGAGGGAAAGGGTGCAGAGATGTGAGCTAGTTGACAGCAAAGGATAATAACAAACAGATATCCATTTTCAAAGTCTGCACCAGTATTGCTTGACCCCTTGATCTCGGTTATAGCAACACAGATGGAGGTGTCTTAAGAACATTTTTGTAAGCAAAAGGTCAGTTCACTTTAGACATCCAGAGAAGGAACTCACCTTGCTTCATCTGTGTCATGAGGATTAGGCAAAAATAAGATCGCCAAGTGGATGACTGGATTCATAAAATGCAAACTACTTTTGGAATGATTCTTTGGTGGGCATGTAGCAAGATTTTCTCTTTATGGAAGATAGTATACGGAGGGTCAGTCATGAGTGTAACCACCTCAATACCTCTTCTAGCTGACTGCAATTAGAAAAACCACTTTCATTGACAGATGGGGCTATAGATCATGTGGCTAGAAGGTCAAAGGGAGGTCTGGTGAGAGACAAAAAGAACAAAATTGGGCTTCCACTGGGGCACAGTCTTCACCAATGGTGGTGGAAAGGATTAAGGCAGTTTTTTAAATGTTTACTTATTAAAAAAAAAAAAAAAAAAAAAAAAAAAAGAGCAAATATTCACTGGAGAATGAAAAGCATTGACGGCTACTAAATTAACCAGAACAGAGATAAACCCCAAGTCCTCAGGATAAGCAGATATTTTCAGGACAGAGATCCCAGCAAATTCTGTAGATAAGTGGTGTTGCTAAGCTCAAGAGAAGAAATGCCTCCATCTTGCTGAATAGCTTCTCCTAGGAGAGTGCCTATGGTAGATTGAACCAATTCTAAAACATGGACATTCTTAATCCAATGCCCATCCAAGTATCAGGTTTTCAGTTGCAGTAATTTCAGATTAGGATGCATTAAAAGGCCCAGAAATGGGGGAGGGGCGGGAAAGGAGAGTAAGTTTGTAAGTGGATGAACCAAGAGCTTCAGTATATCTGTAAACTAGAACTGTCTTAGCCAGCTGGAAACAACAAGAATCAGTTGAGTCCAGACAGATTTTTCTTGAGACTTGTAATATTAATGGAATAGGAGGGAAAGCATACCTCACTCATAATATGAAGCGGTTCTGGAGACGTATAGACAAAAGGGTCCAGAAAAGGCATGTCCCACTGGTTTACACAGAGGTCTTCACCCAAATTGTGAATATCCCATTTGTAGTCTGCAAAATACATATCTGCAGAGATTAGAGAGCTGTGCATCCAGGTAAATATACTGCTGAAAGGATTATGTGATGGCTTATGCACCATCTCCCCCCCCCCAAAAAAAAAAAATCACTGATTCTGTACAGACAGGGAGAGTTCTTGTTCCCCCTCTACTTGTTCACACAGAAGCCAGCTGTCATCTTGTCAGATATTATTCAGACATACTGGGATCAGAGGAAGACACCACAGGCTCATGGATCAACCTCAGTTCTAGTAAACATATGAATTTGGGACTTCAAAGGGGCATCTGTAATGATGGTTGCAATGGGAGCTGGTGCAAGGAAAGGGATTCCCCAACCAAACTTCCCCTGTATTTGTCCACCAGACAAGATTGTGTCCAAAACCTTGGACTGAAAGGTCACTTTGTCATGGATTCTGAATCTCTCTGGTGAGGACACAGAACAGGCTTGCAAACAAAGACTGAGCCTGGGAAATGATGTCATAGATGCATAAGACTATGTAGCCAAGAAGGGAAAGCCAAGTTCTAAGTGAAGTCAGATGTCTGAGAATGACCTGGCTTATGAAAGTACTTGTGCCCTGGAACCTCAAAAGGTAAATAAGCTCTTGCTGTAAACTGAGTCCAGTGATGCCCCCCATGAACTTTAAGCCTCATGGACATGTGGATTTCTCATGGTTGAAAACACCTAGGAAAGGCAACAGATAGTCTAGTGGCAACCTGATTCCTGCTCTATCAAAGGATCTGCTTGCCAGAAGCCAATCATCAAAATAAGGGAAGACAGCAAATCCCATTCTTCTCCAAGATGCCACCACTGAAAAAAAACCACTGTAAAGACCCTGGGTACTCTGGCTAATCCAAAAGGGAAGAACTCATAACCAGTAATGGTCTTGAGTGAAGAGGAACCTCCTGTGGGATGGGTGAATGTCTATGGGAAAGGGTGCATCTTGTGTGTCAAGAGCAGTGAACCACGTGCCCTCCTTTTGCCTATGAGAATGCCCTTATTCTCACAGGAAGGTGCTTCTTTTTAGATGTATAGAGGTCAGGTCTTAGCCTCCATTCCCATGCTTAGTGGGGTGCTGCCTGCTTGATAAGAGTGATGTATGGGAGGGGGCAGCCCACATATAACTGGGGTCTCATTGCTGTCATCACATATTTTCTAAATCTCAATTCCTGACAGCCATAACACAGAACTCATGGGGGAGATATAAGCCTCACCTAGACAGTAAAGGCAATACTGAAGTTCACCACTCCAAAAAGACAGTGATGGTAGGAAACTGTTTTTGAATTCAGCATAGTCCTAGCTTTCTTGAAGGCAAGGAAGATAGACCTAATTACATTATACTAGAAAAATACTAAAAGGAAGAAGTTATTCACCCTGTGCAGTAATGATGGTTCATCGAGATTTATGTCCCTGTAGGTGCTCCATTCAGATGTCAGTGCATCCTCACGCCAGCGATGGGAGACTTTTAGCCTCGCAGTGCCTTTTAGCCTACCATGTGCAGCAGCTGTCTCGCATTGTTTTCATCTGTTAGCTGCACATGCAGTGTGACTAGCCCTCTGTTCCTTTTTTTTTTTTTTTAAACCAGAAACCCTGTAATGGACTCCAAAGTAGAGGGAAGGAAGTGAAGGTAGTGGAACATCCACAGGGACATATCTCAAAGAACCATCGCTACTGCACAGGGTGAGTAACTTCTCTTTCGAATGGTGTCCATGTGGATACTCAACTCAGGTGAGTAAAAAGCAGTACCCACCATTGTGGAGGTGGGACTTTGGAGTCATGTATTGGCAGAGGCAAGGACTGCATTGCCCATGGTGGTGGTAGGTACTGGTCCTTGTAGTAACGTGTAATGGTGTGCAAAAGTATGTGTGGAGGACCAAGTAGCCTCCCTGCAGAGGTTGGCTAACGGGACATTATGTAGAAAGGCAATAGATGCAGCCATTGCTCAGGTAGAGGGCACTGTGACTGCTTGTGGTGGTTCCCTGTTTCTGAGTCTATCACAGGTACTTATGCAAGTTGCTATCCACCTGGATACACATTGTGTGGAGACAGCTGTTCCCTTAACTGGACTGAACATGGATATAAAAAGTCTGTTGGATTTTCTAAAGGGTTTTGTTCTGTATATAGAGAGCGTGATAGACCTTCTTGCATCAAGGGTTCATATTGCCACCTCCCTCGGGGAGGCATGCAGCTTAGGGTAGTAGGTGGGCAGATAAATGGGCTCATTCAAGTGAAAGTTGGAGATAACCTTTGGCAAAAACTTCTACTGGGGTATGAGAATAATCTTATTTCTAGCGAAGCACGTATATGGTGGATTAGCCATCAGGGCAGCGATTTCGCTTACTCATTGTTCCGATGTGATCACAACGAGGAAGGACACTTTCATGACCATGTGTTGCATTGAGACCATTGCTAAGGAGTCAAAGGGAGGTCTTGTTAAGGAGTCTAATACAAGGTTCAGGTCCCAAGGTGGGACGAGTGGACGTATATGGGATCATGCCTTTGAGAGACCTGCTAAGAACTGTTTAGTGATGGGATAGGCAAACACCAAGGTGCCATTCACCGGATCATGGAAAACAGCAATGGCCAACAGATGGACTCTTATGGAACTAAGGGAGAGTCCCGCGTCACTGAGCTCCATCAAGTATTCCATGATGACAGGTACTGAGGTGGTATGTGCTTGAAGATTGCATTGGGTGCACTGTTCCTGAAACCTCTTCCATTTGTTTTGATAGGTGTACCTCATGGAAGAGTGTCGACTGCTGAGAAGGATCTGTTTCACTCTCTGGGAGCAAGTAAGTTCATCGTTCTGGAACCTTGGAGAAGCCAAGTGGTAAGCTTCAGGCTCTGAGGGTTCAGGTGATGTGTTTGTTGTGTTGAGCTAATAAGTGAGGAGTGACAGGAGTTGAATGCGTTTAGCAATTGCCAGGTAATGGAGGTACGGAAACCAATGTTGTCTTGGCCAATATGGTGTTATCAGGATGACATTCACTCAGTTCTCTTGGATCTTGCAGATTACTCTGGGGATCAGGGGAATTGGAGGGAATGCATTTTAAAGAGGAGCTGTCCATGGTATGGTGAGTGCATCCCCTGCAGAGTGTTTGCCCTATCCCCCTCAGGAGCAGAAGCAATGGAATTTAAGGTTGGTTTTCGTGGCAAAGAGGTCTGTAACTGGGAACCCCCACTGCTAAAAAATGGGTAAAATGATTGTGAGGCTGAGTTCCCATTCGTGGTGTTGGGAGAAATGTCTGCTTAGCTCATCTGCTCTGACACTCTGCTGCCTGGTATGTACATTGCGGTTGGTGTAATGTTCTTGATGCACCAGTTCCAGAACTTGACTGCCTCGGCATATAGTAAGCATGATCGGGCACCTCCCTCCCCCCGTCTGTTGATGTCATACATAAAGGGAGTGTTGTCCTTGAGAACAAAAACAGTATGACTCTGGATCAGTGGCAAAAAATGGAGACAAGGACCGTGGACTGCTCAGAGTCTAAGATATTGATGTGCAGTCTCATCTCTCATTGTGACCATCTACCTTGCACTATGTGGTGTCCACAATGGGCTCCCCAACCTAGAAGAGAGGCATCCATAGTGATTAGCCATGAGGGGTCTGAGCAATGGAAGGAGACTCCAGACAGAAGGTTGTGTGGGCAGGCCCATCACCACAGTGATGTGAGCACTAGTGGTGTGGGTCTAATTCGCTTTGTGAGACTGTATCGATTGGGGATATACACAGATGCCAGATAGGTTGTAGGCATCTCATGTGGATTCTTGCCAGGGACAGCACAAAGGTCGTGGTTGCTATATGCCCTAAGGCCTGTAAACATATACTGATGGTGGTCATCGGGGACTAGAAAGTAATTTGAACAATGTCGCACAGTGTTTGGAAACAGCTCAGGAGGAGAAACCCCCTGGCCACAGAAGAGTCCAGAAGCGCTGCAATGAATTCTATTATTTTGACAGGTCCAGGGTAGATTTCTGTACATTTACTAAAAGACCCAGCCAGGTAAAAGTGTCTCAACTAGGGTCTGTCATGATCATTGTGTGTTGTCGGGAGGATCCGCCGATTAAGCAATCATCAAGGTATGAGAATATGACGACTCTCTGCTTTCTGAGAAAGGCTGTGACTGCCACCAGGGTCTTAGGGAAGATGTATGGTGCTATCAATAGTCTAAAAAGAAGAACTTGGTATTGATAATGACCCTTGCCTACCATAAACCAGAAAAACCTTCTGCGGGCTGGATGTATTGTTATATGAAGGTACGCATCTTGGGAAGTTGAGGAATAAGAACCAGTCCCTCTCATCCAGTGCTGGGATGATGGTCCCCAGAGTTACCATCTTGAGCTACTTGTTGCGTACAAACTTGTAGAGCTTCCTGAGATCTAAGATTGGCCTCCATACCCCTGTCTTTTTTGATGTGAGGAAACAGCTGGACTAGAACCCTCTTCCATGAAATTCTGGCAGAACTCACTCTATGGCCACTAAGCTGAACAGTTTTTGCACTTTCCCTTCTACAAGGAGAAGAGGGATGGGGAAGGGGGTGGGGAAGTGGTATAGATAGGAAAGGGATGGTGTAGCCAGTTCTTATAATCTCTACAACCTATCTCTAGTGATGAGTGCTCACTGGTGGTAGAAGAGCCTCAATCTATGGTGATAGATGTGGATAGTGTGCACTGGATGGAGAAAGTGGTTGCTCATACCCTCTACCAAAGCTTCAAAACTTGCTGCTTGGGAGAGGTGGCTTGAGATGCGGATGGCTGGGCATGCTGTGCCCTTCTATTCGGCCTTTGCTTGGACCTGTTGTCAAACAGCCTCTGATAGGACGTATCTCTTGTCCTCTGGTATGGTGTGCATCTCTTCCTCTTACTGGGTGGCATGTACATTCCAATTGTATGGAGGGTTATGTTACCCCACAAAAATATTCTCACTGGAGACCACCCAGGGTTACACTAGTATGGCCACCAAAGGTTTAAGCTAAAGAAAATCTCTCTCTCTCTCTCTCTCTCTCTTCTCCCCCCCCCCGCGGGTCTGTCTGCTCATCATGGCTGGGGAAGCTGGTCAGGAGGAAAGACACTGGAGGGGAGTTTCTCAGGATCAGTGGAAGGAAAAAGAGAGTGTCTCACATGTGCTCCTTCTCTTTATACAGTGTCTGAATGGCTCCTGTGACTCATTCACCTTGTCATCAGGGGAGTATGCCCAAACTTCCCTTTACCCAGCAGAGAGCATGCCCAGACTGTGATGACTCATTACCATGTGGTCCATTGTTCCAAGCCTTCTTCAAACACACTCACACTCTCTCTCCATTCACTGAGGGGAGAATGCAGCTTAGGGAAAGTTACAAGCAAGGTGGCTGCATGTTACAAAGATTACAAAGTTGCAGTTTACAGTAAGTTTGAGAGTTACACAGATTGCAAAGATTGAGAAGGACCACCATAAGTTGCAGTTTAAAAGCTTAGACCTTACAGTTTGGTGTAGCTTTAGAAAATCCATGTATATAAATCTAGTGAGCTCAGGCAGAGGCTTTTTTATGCAACAGGTTATATGCAAATATTTCATTGAATGGAGTTTAGCTATGAATAGTTGAGCTCTATCAAAAGACAGATCCTCCACTTTGGTTTGCAGTTCCCTGGGAACACCAGATGACTACAGCCAGGAAGCTTGGCACATAACCATCACCACTGCCATTGACTAGGCCACCGTGTCTGCTACGCCCATCGACACCTGAAGCGCCAAGCAGACAATGGACTGGCTCTCTTTCATAATGGACTGCACCTGTGGCCTTTTTTTTGTTCTGAGAGGTCACTGAGCAACTCCTGAAGTTTGGTATAATTGGAATAGTCATTCCAACAGGCCTGTGTAGTTGGAAATTCCAAACTAGAGCATAGCTGAGGAAGACCTTCCTCCTGAAGATGTCTAGTCTTTTGTGCTCCTTGTCCTGGGGAGTTGATCTATACTGCGATTGTCTAGACCAGTGGGGAACAGAATCAACAACTAAAGAATTTAGCTGCAAAAAACAAACCACCACACACAAACCAGGAAATCCATGTCCTTCACAGGAACAAAACATTTTCTGTCAGGTCTGAAGTTGGTGGGTGGAATAGAGGCCAGCGTTTGCTATACAGCCTCTGAGGGCTCCATGATGGACTCATTTGTCATATGAAACCCATTTGTCGGTAATGCCATGTTGGAAGACATGGAAGGCTATAGACTCATTAGTTTGTACTGGTTTTCCTGAACCTCTTGTAAGGTTATGTCTTGTGACTGCGCTACCCTTTTGAATAACTCCTGAAATTGTTTGAATAACTCCTGAAATCAGCTGGTGGAGAAGAAGAGGATGGCAACACCACTTCACCTGGGGAGGACCAAGACTGCTCAAGAGGGCACTGGTTGTCTGAGTCCAACTGAGGTATGCAATTGTCCTCCTCTACTAGAATGTTTTGAATGGTGGCTGACAGCGGGGAAGGGGGGAAGAGGGGAGAGAGCTAGAGTGGACTGAACCATTTGTGGAGGAGATTTAGCTGGGGATGAGCATCAGGGGTGCGCAGGCACAGTTGAGTGGCAACGTCAGTGCCAATGAGGTGGTCACGAGCGGTATTAGCCCCATGGTTCCCAGGGTGGCCACTGGGGTCGATACTGCTGGGGCAGATATGGCCATGGATGGTTGAGCCAAGAAAATTGAGGAGGGTAGTATGAAGGTCTGTGGCTGCTTGAGTGCCACAAGCTCACTGAAGCTCCTGGTGAGGAATGCTGTGAGCAAAATGGACTGTCCTGTCCCATGCCAGGTCTGGTACCTGAAGATGATGGCATGGGAGAGAACAAGATGTTTTCGGAGGGCTACATTCCACAATCCTAAGGGAATGGGGAGGCATCTTATTAGTCAGCACTGGTGAGGAGGGCACGATGATGGTGGTGTCCGAGGCTGTGGTTCGCTCCATTTATACTTCGGCGCCTGCAGTCGAAGGTGCCTGCTTAGGTGCCATTCTGTGCCAAGAGGCCAGTAGTTGCGGTGCTGTGGTATCTTTCAGCACCAAAGGAGGTGGTATAGTCATGGGTGCCAGTGTTAAGTGCCAGCGTGGTGCCCTTTCTTTTGGGTTTTGGCTCAGCATCTTTGGTCGGTGCCATCTTTTGTCTATGTGCTGTGCTGGATATGGACAGCACCAGCGAGCACCCGGCACATGAAGAGGACAGCATGACAGGCAAGGAACATGCTGGAGAGGCCCAGGACTTATGTGAATCCCTTATGGGCATCTTTTTCTCGGTATTACAGGTTTCGAGGGGGCCGCTGTTTTGGCTTCTGGCAGTTGAAGAGATTTCTGCCATAGCAAATTTTTGAGCTTCATCTCACATCCTTCCCAGCCCTGGCAGTCATACTTTGGAAACATGGGCACTTCTGTGCCGCATGGCCTTCACCTAGGCACTTTACACGTAAGGCATGCCCATCTGAGGTGGATATCGAGTCTCTGCAGGAATCATTTTTTAAAGCCAGGGAGCCTGGCATAATGCTGACTGGGGCTAAGAACTTGGAGCAAGAACCAAATGAATGAAGGGAACCCATGGAGTAACAGATTTTTTTTTTTTTTTCCAAACTACAGGTTGAACCTCCAAAATCTGAGACTCTCTGGTCCAGAAACATTCGTGGTCCAGCAGAACCACAGATATTGCTGGATCAGAGAGCCCAGTGCCCACGAGTGCAAACCAGCTGGGAGCCCCGTCCCCAGAGAACCCTAGCTGGGCAGGACAGCAGAGGGACCGGCAAGCCCCATCCGTGGGGAGTCATGGCTGAGCAAGGCAGCAGCAAGGCAGCCAGCGGCTAAAGGGGACAGCCAGCAAGCACCATCCCTGGGCATTTCTGGCAGAGTGTGCTAGAAGCAAGGCAGCCAGAGCCCAAGTCCAAGCCCTGCAGGCTGGAGTCCAGTGGCAGTGGGGCAGAGCCAGCCGCAGGGAGGGAGAGTGTCCTGGAAGGCCAGTGGCAGGGACCTCTCCTGATCCAGAAAATTCCCCTCATTCAGGATGGGTCAGGTCCCAAGGGTGCCAGACAAGGGAGGTCCAACCTGTATAACTAACATACATTAGTAATTCTAAAACTGACTAAACTACAACTAACTATATATTTCTATCTTTTTCTCAGCTGAAGAAAGCACTGCTAGAAACTTCAGCTTCTGCCAAGGACGGTACATAAAAGAGCATAAGAATGGACATACTGGGTCAGACCTAAGGTCCATATAGCCCAGTATCCTGTCTGCCAACAGTGGCCAATGCCAGATGCCCCAGAGGGAGTGAACAGAACAGGGAATTTTCAAGCAATCCTTCTCTTGTCACCCATTCCCAACCTCTGACAGAGGCTAGGGACACCACTGATGGACCTAACCTCCATGAATTTATCTTGTTCTTTCTTGAACCCTGCTAAAGTCCTGGTCTTCACAACCTCCTCTGGCAAGAAGTTCCACAGGCAGACTGTGCATTGTGCGAAGAAAAACTTCCTTTTGTTTGTTTTAAACCTGCTATCTATTAATTTCATTTGGTGACCCCTAGTTCTTACATTATGGGAACAAGTAAATAACTTTTCCTTATTCACTTTCTCCATATCAGTCATGATTTTATATATCTCTATCATATCCCCCCTTAGTCTTCTCTTTTCTAAGCTGAAAGAACTGAGGGACACTAATGCTATGCGCGCAGCTAATGCATGAAAACAGCGTGAGATGGCTGCTGTGCATGCACAGTGCAGGAAGGCACTGCTAGGCTAAAAATCTCCAGTCACCGGCATGAGGACGCACTGACACCTAAGTGGAGCACCCATAGGAACACTACCCAAAGGAGAGCCAAAGTTTACAATATGTTTACTGAAGTGACACAAGAGGAGCCGAGGACTTCAAAGTTTCTGACTCAGCTCATGTAGCAATAAGGAGAAACTAGAAAGGCATCAATCTGCACCATCCTTTATAACTTTACTACAGAGCTCAAAGAGAGGTACAGCACATGCAAACCCAACAGAGACTAACTGCAAAGAAAAGATGAGGTTACTCACCTTCCTGTAACTGACGTTCTTCAAGATAAGTATCCTTGGGGGTGCTCCACAGTGGGTGTAGGTGCATCCCAGCAGGTCAAAGCAGATTTTTGATAGCAGTGCACTGGGGCCACACATGCGCGGCGCACGCAGGCCCTCCCGGTGCCATTGCCCAGGGACGTCTCTCGAAGAAGAATTCCAGACTTATGAGCATGACACACAAGGACCAGCACTATGTTTCTCTGGATAAACAGGACAGCAGAGGGAATAGCACTGCAAGATTTTCCTGTTGTGGTCCATCAACATGCCTCAACCCTGTTCGCAAAGGCCACCAGTAAAAGGAGCAAAGCGTATCAGTAGTAAGAGTCATTATATGTTAATGAATTACAACATCTAAGACCAAAGACATAGCTAGCTCAGTAGCTTGTCTTCCCCACAGAGGCCAGGTGCCCAGAGGGACCTAACAGAACAGGTAATCATCAAGGGATACAAACCCAGTTGCCCATTCTCAGCTTAATATACGAACACCCATTCCGTGTCAGACCAAAGGTCCATCTAGCCCAGTATCCAGTCTGCCGACAGTGGCTAACGCCAGATGCTCCAGAAACAATGAACAGAACCAGGTAATCATCAAGTGATCCCTCTGCAGTCATCCATTTCCAGCCCGACAGCCACTAGGGACACCATTCCTACCCATTCTGGCCAATAAGTATTGGTGAACTTAATTTATCTAGCTCCTTTTTTAACCTTATTATAGTCTTTGACTTCACAACATTCACTGGCAAGGAGTTCCACAGGTTGACCGTGTGCCAAGTGAAGAAAAGCTTCCCTTTGTTTGTTTTAAACCTGCTACCTATTAATTTCATTTGGTGACCCCTAGTTCTTATATTATAGGAACAAGTAAATAACTTTTCCTTATTCACTTTCTCCATACCGGTCATGATTTTATAGACCTCTATCATATACCCCCTTAGTCTCCTCTTTTTTAAGCTGAAAAGTCCCAGTCATTTGGCTAGGAAGTCTTCAGCTTCAGGAAAGAAGAAGCCAGGAAGACCATCGCTGCCCATGCTGGCTAACAGCCATTGATGAACATAGCCAGGTGTTTTGTTTTGTTTTTTTAACCCTGTTACAGTCTTGGCCTTCTGTGACAACGCGTTGGGGTTTTCCCGTCCCCTGCACCCCCGTAATGGCACGGACAGACTCCACCAGCCAGTAGAATAGAGGGAGTTTATTGCTTCTCCAGGATACAGCACAGCACAGATGTCATCTGGTTACAGGAACTGCAGCTAAGAGGCCTCAGTGCCCCCCTTTGAGATGGGGGGTGGCTGGGCCCTACAATCCCAGCCCACTCCCCAGCTCCTTCCCTAGGCTGTCTCCTCCATGCTCCCAGACAGAAACTAACTCACTCACTTCCAGCCCTGCCCCCATCTAGGGCTCGACCCGCCTTCTTCCCATTGTTCCGCTCCCTGGGAGATACTGGTCAGGCAAGTTTGAAGACCCCTTTGCATAATGACTCATCCCCTGCCCTGCTGGGCTGTGGTGCAGACAGCAGCCAGGGGAGGTCACTCACAACCCACAACCCAGCATAGCAACCAGCAAGGTACACTCCACTACGTCACACCTTCACAATATCATCTGGCAAGGTTGACGGTGCATTGTTTGAAAAGGGATGGTTTAGAACTTGTTTAAATACTGATTTAGTTATGTTAATGCCACCTCCTTCTGTGGACAACTATTTCAGTTTAAAAGTGGCTTGTGAATACTAATAAGGATGCCTCGTGTTGCATCAGTAGCTGTAAGGAATCATGTTGAGCTAAAAGTTTTATAAGACCCTACCCTTATAAGATACCCTTTATGTACATGAGAAAAGTAATAAGATATGGGATATTCCTTAATTTCTTAATGTGAAGTAAGCAGCAGCTGATATCCGAAATATTAGTGGAAGCTCTTATATAAAGTTACACATACAATAATATAGGTAGCAGAGACAGGAGTAGGGAAAAGTATTCAGACGATTTATCTAAAAAGTATCATTTTTTCTATTGTATTATAATATCTAAATATGGTCTTACCACTTGGAAGCCATTGCTGATCAACAATGTAAACTGTTAGTGCACCACACTTAAAACGGATCCATCATGACGTTCTTTCCAGGAGTCCAACTTGTACTTTCATGTCCTCAAAGCACAACAATGCGTACAGATAAAGATGAGTCACCTGGTATGTAGCTGAACAAGGGTAAAGGTCTCCAGATACAGTACAAAGAAATGAAGTGTAAATAGCTGAAAGAAAAGAGGGGCAAAGGGGAAAATAACTCAGTAATTTCTCATAATAGGTTGCAATTAAGAGACAGTTAATCACAATAGCCATAATTTTTCATAGGGAACCTTAAACATAACTTCTTAAAAATGAAAAGCCACAATAAAAGATGAATCTTAGATTTCAGAATTAGAAATCTTTCTTCAGAAATTAGATAGTAAGTTCATTTTCCTAGAACAGAAAATTAGACACTGATCTTTTCAGATCCCAACAGTTTAAAAAGGATCAGATCTCAGTCAGATTCAGTTTCATATTTTATGGAAATGTGTAAATACATGAGGCACAGACAGTATACCTATTAAGTTTTGCATATATTTGAAACAGAAAAACATATCAAAATTTACAAATGTATATGAACTCCCATTATTGAGAGAAATTCTATTCAGGAATACGTATACTGTATCTGTGGAGTCAATCACTTTACAAGAATGACAAACACAATTTTAACTGCAGCTGTGTCTACTTAGTGAGGCTTCACAAAATTTGTGAGCTTAAGAGGTTCCCCTACAGTAGAAATGTGCTTACAAGTTATATGCATGTTGCAACTTGCCTGCTCTACAGGGTTTGCGGTTTTTTTGTTCTCCTTCTATACTACCAAACTACAGCACACACTTGAATATTCAGGATAATAATTAATTTTACCCTGGAGGCAGATCAAGAAAATTAACTTTCATCAATTCAGGTCTCAACATGCAACAGCAGTCTGTATCTCCTGTTCATTTAGTTCTCATAAGCAGAATTTCTTTTACTCATTGTATGAAAGACTACAGGAATATAAACAGAACTGTACTCAAAGAACCATTTTATCAGAGTTCAGAGGCAACACGCATTTACTGGTTTCCTCTTAGTGGTAAACAATGGGAAACCAGTTTGCCAGGGGAAACACACCCCCTATGAAACATGATCCACTTAAAACACACACACACACACACAATTGGTTCTACTTCCTAATCAAGAGTTTTCCCTGGGCACAAGATAAAAAAAAAAATCTAGTTAATATGTACAGAATTAAAAAAAAATTAAAACGTAAATTACATCCAGAAGACTTAGGTTTCCAAAAGACTGGGGGGCTGTCTGCTCAGAGGAAACCTAAGGTTTTGCAACATTAGAAGCAAGTTATATAAACTAAGATACAATGTACTGCTTTAACAAAACAAGCCAAGTTGTTAGTATTACAGATTTCTTTATAAAAAGTTGTAAACATCCTTATAAAATGTGAAGGGACACTATTATTAATTTTACTTCTGTCCAATTTTTGCCTATTACTATTGCACATAAGGTTACTATAACTGCTCTTTCAAATAAAATATAAAGGCATCCCCATTTTTTCAGTTTGTTTACTTTGTACATTTAACAGCACTTAATGCAGAATTAGCTTCGTTGTTCTCCTTACAGTCAGAACCAGATCCCAAACCCATTCAAACAAACTGAAAATGTTAACTCCAATGGCAGCAGAAAACAGATCCTCATATCTTGTCTTCATAGCAAAATTGCACAGATTTCACTTTAAATTGTTGTTTTAAAATTAAATTGGTGCAAAGCTTAGAGTGGACCCTTATCTCACTGTGGGAGTGGACTTTTTTCGGTTTTGCTTACACAGATATGGAACAGATTTAGGCCAACCCCTCCAACCTCTACACACTTAAAAGGGTTTGCAATAGTTTAGGTTCAAAGATTAGGTGACACTAAGATGACCAGATAGCAAGTGAGAACAATGTGGATGGGAGGGAAGGGGAGATAGGCACCTACATAAGACAAAGCCCCAAATATCAAAACTGTCCCTATAAAAAGGGGCCATCTGGTCACCTCCGTTTTTTTGTTTGTTTGTTTGTTTTCTTTTTAAAGATCTCACTATTCGTGAGTTTCTTCCATACAGGACAAACATACAACTGTCTTGATTCTTTAATGTATTCCCCCCTTGACTATACCCAGAACAAAATTAGCAAGAGTCAAAGGGGAGGCACTCTTCCTTTGGAACCCCAAATGTTGAACAATCGAGTGGAAGAAATAAGATTAAACCTAGTACTGATTTTTTCCAAGCATTGCAGGAGACCTGTCCTATTCTGAAAGCCTTCCTACAATAGCAGCAAAACAAAGACATGACCTTGGGGGGTGGAGTGGGGAAGAATATCAAACACAGCCTTAACTCTAAAATCTCAGACAAAAAAGTTACATTACCATATTAATTCATAGGCCCCGATTCCTAGATAACTTTAAGACAGTAAGTTTAGCAATTGTGCAATTAGATATCTAAAATGTGAAAATTCTGAATAGCAAGCCCTGAATTAAAGTAGGGAGGTTGAGTGTTTACATTATCTCTTATTCAGCTAGCACTACACCCAGCACATATTACAGTACTTGGTAATAA
Organism: Rafetus swinhoei; assembly: GCA_019425775.1. Taxonomy (NCBI): domain Eukaryota; kingdom Metazoa; phylum Chordata; order Testudines; family Trionychidae; genus Rafetus; species Rafetus swinhoei. The sequence goes on from CM033449.1 coordinate 50,245,382, forward strand.
GCATATGACTCCAGCAAGCAATTTCATGAGACTCAGGCAGACCCCAGACACCAAGAACATGCTCACTAATAGCAGCAAATATTCCCTTTGCTGCTGTAGATGATCTTAAACTACAAAAAGGGTCACTCACTTTTCTAATACTGAATTGAAATAGAGGTAACTATTCACTATACGAATTATAGGCATGGCCTCTACCTTAATTTCTGTTATTCTGTCTGTGAGCATTATGAAGTAGTCTTCAGTTATGTGATCACATATGCATATTCTCCTTCGTGTATTCTCTGTACGCATTATATCTCCAAAAAGGCATCAGCCTCATCGGGTATATAGAATGCAAATGAGACATGATTGTGTAATCAATTACATGGGTGCTACAGACAACAACTGATAGGCTACAGAAATTGGAAGAACTATAATGAAAGAGGTAGGGGCCTGCTGGAGGAAAGTATGATGCTGTGATTAATCTGAGTTTCAGGAGTGGCTAAATATTATGTGCTCCTCATTTTAGATGCTTAGGGTCTCATTTTCAGACAAGCTGATCACTGCACTCCAGATGAACTCAGCTGAATCTGAAGATGTGTAGCCCCTCTGAAAGTAGTCAGGTCCCCAAAATTCAGTAAACATTTCTGCAAACTTTGGCCTTAATCTCTTAATATGTTCCCCATGGTATAACAATACCACTACCGCACTTCAGAGAGGTTGTGTAAATTATGATCACCACAAAAAATCCCAAAAGGAAATTATATTCTGCATTATTTGGGATGGTCCAGAGTAAATGAGGCATGGGTCTACCCACGTTATTTGATGAGTGTCAATTGCAGGGATGCCCAACCTTTTTCTTCTGGTTGGGAATCCCTGCAACATCCCCCTCCCCACACACACACCATGCTATAAAAAACTACACAGCCTGCCTGCACTACAACTTTTTCTGCATCTCCAATAAATCAAAAGCCACGTCAGTGTAAGGGGGTAGCAAGCAGTACACCAGGTTGGGACTCTATGGGACAGTGGACCTCACAAAGCTAAACTGCTTCAGCCATGAGCCCCAGAGAGTCTTATGCTAGTACTACTTTCTAGTTTATTTTGGCAGATCCCCTGAAATCTGCTCATGGCCGTCCCATGGGACCCTGGTTAAGAACCACTGGTCTACTGAATAGTTAGTTGCCTTATTCAGCAAACAGTGGCTCATTCAGTGTGGACTGACGTATGGAGAGGAGGGAGAAGAGTGACCCATGTCCTAATGCACATATGCCATGAGGGATGACTAATGTTTAACAAATTTTTGTTTATACAGAATATGTACTTCACACAGAATATCAGAAAATGTTATTAATCAGACATTTTATATAAAGAGCTACAAAAGGTGTGAATTTAATGGTTGAAGGGTTAGTATTTTATAGCATCCATGGTTGGGCTAACGCTAGCAAAACTGAAGCCCACAATACATGAAATACTAGCATCAAGGTCAGAGTCTTTGTGCAGGAAGTTTGATTGTTGGGCCATGAAGATCTCCATGGCTCAAAAAGTATTACACCTGCATCAACACTGGCTAACTAAAATCATGAGTCACACAACGGATGTTGCTGGAACAGAGTGTGCTAGACTAGAGTAGGATGTAAAATCCCATTTTAAATGGTAACTGGTTAAACTATATGTTTAATTGGTTAACCGTTTTGCTGCAGTGTGCACAGCCGGTCTGAAGCAGCCCCTTGCCCTCAGTGCACCAGACAGGCCAAGCCACCTAACCAACTACAGGTAAGCATTACGCAGTAAGGTGACCCATTTACATCCCTAGACTAGACAGGTTCAACCTATAAAACATGACACACACATCCCATCCCATCCCATCCCCACATTATCTTCACTAGGCCCACTGACAGAGTTCAGCAGGGAGACAAAGAAGGCATTTTCCCATGGACCCAGCAACTCACAAGGGCCTAGGGCTCCCAGACACTGTTAACGCAGAAGCTGTGGCAACCAGAACCCCATGCCCTTTAAATGACACCACTGGAGCATTCTGGGTGGCTCTGAACAGTGGGGGGGGAGGGGGAAGGACTGGTAGAGTGCACTCTGGGCAGTGCTAAGGGCAGGCTGCCCCAGCTCCACTCCTTCCAAGGTCCCCACACACCTTGCCGAGGGGGCCTGGCAAGTCTGTTGACTCCCCTGATCTTCACAACTGCATAACCCAGATGCTCCAGTCTATTCATTAAGTCTGGGGGAACACTTTTGCTCTTTGGCACCCCGAAAAGAGCTTCTAAAAATATGGTGTTCTATTCAATAACAGAACATTGAAATGTGCTGCTACTATATGATGGATATTTCAGAGTAGCTATTAATGCTGGTATAAAAAGTAAGATTCATAAAATGTGAACATGCAAGTTGGAAAAATTCCACCACACAAGATGCCACAGCCTATACTAGGTTTCACCTCCCCTTAGGTCATTATGGAGATTTTAAAGAGCTGTAAATTGTACTTATTTATCTATTCAAAGTAGTAATAGTCTTTGAAGTCCCAGACCAATATCTTAGCTACAGTACTTGCCTTCCTCAATAAGCAGCAGTGCTATTGAGTGTTTCAGGAAAGCTAGATGCTCAACCCTAGAATCACTGACACACAGAGGACTGGAGGGTTGTAAAACCCATAGTGAAATATCTGAGAACTAAAAAGCAGAACCAGCCAGAGGCACACAAAGGCAGCATAGGGCAACAGTGAATCTAGAGCTCTTTAGGAATAATGGGTAAGGTTTACTTTTGCTACGATTCTATTTATTAATAACCCAAAAAGCAGAGCCCCAAATCTGTAAATGGATCTGCACAAGATTGAAGCCTAAGGCTTTGTCTACACTGAGAGATAAGGTTGAATTTATTAAGGTAGATTTTTAGCATCCAATTTTGTAAAGTCAAAGATGCATTTATCCAATGTGTGCAAGGACAGTGACATAGTCCATGTTAGCCACCCCCCTGGGGATGCACTTTGACAGCGATGTACTGTGAGTAGCTATCCCACAGTTCCTGCCGCCCCTTTGCATTCTGGGGTTATGCTCCTAGTACCCAATGGGACAAAAAACTGTGCAGCAGGTGGTTCTGGGTGCATGTCAGCGTCCCATAATGCACTCCTCTCCATCTTCCCTCCCTGCTTAAAAGCAATGGCAAATAACCTTTTTGTGTCCTTTTTTCCCCCTGCTATCCATGCAGACACCATAACAGGAAAAGCATGGAACCAAGCATGCCATTCAGCAGCAATGTACTTTGACAATCATAGTAACCGTCTTGGGCCTTATGCTGCAATATGTCCAGAACCTATCCAGGGCCCACTGGAATGAGGAACAGTTTGAGGTGGCATTTAACAGACTCTTCTGTGACGCATCTGAGATTAGTGAGGCATTCAATCCTCTTGACATAGTGGAACACTGGTTCTGGTGCTGAGAGACAACAGACTAGTGGGACCACATAGTTATGCAGCTGTAGGACAATCAGCAGTGGCTGCAAAATTTTTGCATGTGTAAGGCCATTTTCATGGAAGTTGGTAAATTGCTTTCCCTCACCCTGAAGTGCAGAAATACCACAATGAGACCCACTCAAACAGTTGAGAAGCCAATGACAATAGTCCTGTGAAAGCTTGCGCTGCCAGACTGCTACTGGTCAATTGAAAAATCAATTCGGAGTGGTGAAATCTACAGTGGAGGCTGCTGTGATTGAAGTAGCCAAGGCAAATCAATACCCTTCTACTATGAAGGTTAGTGACTCTAGGCAATGTGCAGGACATAGTGGACAGCTTTCTGGCCATGGGGATCCCTTAGTGTGGTGGGGCAATAGACAGCACACATGCTTATCTTGGCACCCATGAGTCCAAACCATTGAGCAGAAGTAGCAAAATGATCAAAAAACGCTCCTGCATATCCTCAACTGAATGAGCCAACAATGCACAGTCATCAGCAAACAGGAGGTCATGGATAGCTGTAGTGAACACTTTGGTGAGAGCCCCAAGTCTTCAGAAGTTGAAAATGCTGTCGTCAGTTCAGAACTGAATAGGTATGCCTGAACACGCAATCCTTAAAAACAACTAATGGCATCATCAAAAAGTAGATTCTTAACAAGAGAGGAGCAAGGATTCATCCGTGTTTTGTACCATTTGATATTTCAAAAGATGCTGATGTCTCTCCACTGTTAAGGACATGACCCAGCATATCATCATGAAAGGACCAAACTATATTGATAACATTTTTAGGACAGCCCATTTCTGTTGACTGCGTCAAAAACCTTGTTCAAGTCAATGAAAAAAGTCAGAGATCCTGACGTTGCTCTCTGCATTTTTCTTAGATCTGCTTAGCCGTGAATCATGTCAGCCTCAACCAGCACAAAATCCATACTGACTCAGAAATTATGTCAGCTGTGAATATATGTAATGACACCTGGTTGGAGAGGATGCAGGTCGGGATCTTACCAGGTATCGACAGCAGTGAGAAGCCCTGATCGTGCATGCTATGATGACTATCACCTTTTCTCTTGTATATGTGTACAAACAGGGGCATCTTTGAAGTCCTGGGGGACTTGCTCTTTCTCCCAAATGGTGATAAATGAACAGGCGTGACAGCATATCAGCTGGCCACCAGTAGCTTTATAATTCTTTTATGGGATGATGTCACTGCCAGGTGCCTTTCCAGACTTCATCTGACTGACTGCTTTCTGTACCTCATCAAGAGCTGGTGGTATAACCAACTGTGAATCATTACTGATTAATTTCTTCAAGAATGCTACTCTCAAAAGTTGATGTCTGGTTTAATACATTGCAAAAATGTTTTGTCCAGTGGTCAAGGATTTCAAGACTATCTTTAATCACTAGAGTGTACTGGTATAGAACCAGCAATGCAAAGGCCATAGACTGCCTTCAGTCCATCACAGAATGCTTTAAAAATCATGTCTATCGGCCGCATCTTGAAGTTTGACTACTTTACATTTCTACTGGTCCTCATTTGCCATAATTTGACTTGTGCCTTCTGCTTAACTCAAATGTATGCTCATTTCCTGGAGGCAGTCTCTTTATTGTCGATCCAGGACAGGTATGTCACGTGCATCTTATCAAGAAGTGCTTGGGCATCTTAGTACTTGTCATCAAGCCAGTCCTTGTGTTTGCATTTTTTGGAAACATAGTATTTTGACAGCAGTTTTGTAGATTGTTTGCTTGGTGTTAAACCAGTCCTCCTCAATACTGGATGGACCTTCACTGCTGATGACTAAGGTAGCATCAAAACTAAATTGAAGCAATGCTTGTGTCTCAGGCATTTCAAGTTTACCTACATCCAACTTTTTCCAGCATACAACAGAATGATGTTTTGGTGGACAAAGGCTCAAGACAACACCACTGTGTACCATGTAATGGTCAGACCAAGAGCTAGTGCAATGCATTGCATGAATCAGATTATCAGAAAGATCTTTGTTTAGTAATTAGTCAGTCATATGCCAGCGCTCAGACTGAGCGTGCATCCAAGTTGCTTTGTATTTATTTGCCTGTTAGAAGAATGTACTCCCCATAGCAAGCTCATGCTGCACACAAGTTTGAAGAAGGAGGGTGCCATTTGGATTCTCGCTTCCAATACCATGATGTCCAAGCACCTTAGCCTGAATTCAGTGATCTCTTCAGTATCTTTTAAATACAAGCTATATATACACTCAACCATTTTAATGCTAGAGTTAGTCAGGACTTCACCACACAGGCAATCATAGAAAGCCTCCTTTTCATCATCTGTAGCAGGTAAAATGGATGTAAATGAACTAACAAACAAGTACATGGCACTGTCCCTGCCTCAGTCTAAGCTTTGCAGTCACGAAGCAAGGACTGATGGCATGCGGCTGGGATTCAAGCTGGGGAACTAGTGACATCTTGATGTTGAAGCCAACTTCCACTTGTCTTGGATGCCCATCAGGATAGCCCATAAAATAATATTAATAGCCTGTTCCAGCCTCCATGAACTGGCCGGAACCAGAGATGCACATTTCACATAAGGCTGCAACATTGATGTCATAATGTGCAAGTTCTCAACCAATTATTGCTGTCCTGCATTCATGGCCATCATCGCTGTCAAGAAGTGAGCAAACATTCTAGGATGCAAAGAGTTTAGTTTGTTTAGTCATTGATTTTCTCTTGTGATGGAAAAATTGGATATCCAGTTGGTCACAGTTAACAGGAATCAAGTGGAACAAGCTGTGTTTAGGGAGTGTTGTGTCTTCCCCTCTTCTTTTGAGGAAAGCAGCACTGTCCTTAAATAGGGATGCTCTTTCATCCAGGATATGGGAGCTGCTGTGGTTCCACTTCAGCAGACAAAGGACATCTATGTGCAAGATTGTGGCTAGATGCTCATCTTCCACTTGTATCTGAAATCACTTGCCCATCACCATATGACTTTTTCATTAACAAGAGGTAAATCTTTAACATCAAGAGCTATACCTTCACCTCAAGATTTAAGTGAGGCTGACTTGTGAGTTCCAAACCCACTCTCCTTTCTCATACCAGCCATCATACACAGGTACAGGAACTGTGACATGCATTGGAGGGAAAGAGTGCAGGTTTTAGATTCAAGTTGCCTTCCCCTAGACCAGTGCTAGGCGAAATATGGCCCGGGGCCAGATCCAGCCTGCCAAGCCACCGGATCTGGCCTTTGGACCACCCTACCAGGACCTTCAGGCACACAGCTGCTGCAGGTTTAAAGCTCAGTCTGTACATCTCTCTGCTCTGCAGGGAGGGGAAAAATTCATGCAATCTCCCTGCCCCCCAGCCCAATCCTCAGCTCCTAGTGGCCAGAAACAACTGGCCAATAGGAATGGACCCCAGACAATCTCTCAACTCCTATTGGCTGGAAACAACCAACCAATAGGAACTGAGAGATTGGCCTGGGGGATAGGGGCTGCAGCAAGCCTCTTCCCCCTCCGGGAGCTGACAGCCACATGGAGGGAGCAGCTTGCAGTTTTAAGTGATCTGGGACTGCTGCAGGCTTAGGTAAGTGCCTCCTAGCCAGAGCCTGCCTCTGGCACCCCAGGCCCTCCTACACCCCAACTTCCTCCCCCCAGGCCACCATACAAACCCTCTACCCCCGCCGCCCCGGTCACAACTTCCTCTCAGACTCTGTATCCCCTTCTACACCCTTCCCCCAGGCCAGAATCCTCTCCTGCACCCAAACACCCTCCCAGACCATGCACCCCCTTCCCCAAGTCACCACCCACACCCTCTGTAGTCTGCACCCCCCTCTTCCCAGGTCACAGATCCATTCCACACTTTGCACCCCCTCCTAGTGCCCCTCTCCCAGGCCAGAATCCTCTCCTGCACCTCTGCCCCCTCCCTGACCCTACACCCCTACCCCGACCCAGGTCATAACCCCCTCCTTTGCCCAAACTTCCTCTCAGACCTCACACCATCTCCTGCACTCCAGTCCCTTACCCCGTGCACCCTTCTGCGCCCAACCGCCATCCTAGACCCTGCACCCCTCTCCACTGAAAAGTGCAGCCCTTGACCACTTTCCAAAATCTTGGAGTGGCCTCCCACCAAAAATGATTGCCCACCCCTGTCTTAGACTGATGTGCCTGAAGACTTAGCAGGGTCTGTCTACCATAGTTTGAAATCAGGGTTTCCCTTCTCTTAGGTACTGTTGGTCCACAGTGCCTTATTCCATATTATTCTGCGCAACCCCTCAAGATCTCTCCACAGAGGATTCCCCAATCCACCATCTTGAGGACCAGAGTGGATAAAAATCAATGGATTTAAAAAAAAAAAAAATCAATTTTTTAAATTTAATGCAGATTTTTTGATAAAATGCTTTTTGAGGAAAAACCTATCTAAAGATACATTATAGCTCAAAGACCTCTCATCATGGAATAGGGATCATAGATTCTAATTCTATAGTATGAGACAATATATTCATGTAATGTTTAAGAAAAAAGTTTTATAAAGGAGTTCCAGTAGTTCATGGATGAGGGACCCAATGTTATCAGGTTCCAGAGGCTTCTGTATAAATTATTTAGGTTAATCTTTCTATCTATTAGGAATGTTAAAATACATTTAAGTAAACGTGTAACCACTGAAATTTTCAGGGATTACACATTTACATGAAGGAAGGGGGGCAGGCAGAGGCCAGTGCTCACTGGGAGCCAGCTTAAAAGACAGCTTCCCACAAGCACCATCTCCTGCCTGCTTTCCCCATGCTGCTGTCTCTGTATCAAGGAGTTCACAGAGCAGGGTGGGGGCCTGCATGTAATCATGCATGTTAACTGATGAGCCCAAGCTCACCAGTTAACTGTATGCAAGAGTACATGTTCATATCTCTACTATCTACCCAATAGGACTCAGCGCTCAGTCTAGAAGATACCATCAGAGATGCTTAGTTTTGCAGTTCTCAAACTGCAGATTTAGGTCTCCAGAGAAAATATGCTTGTTAATAACAAAAAATGTTTTTAAATAAACAAATAATAGAGATAAAAAAAAACAGACCTCAACCCTACTTTCTCTCTGCAAATGTGTGTACAAACAGTCAATCCCTTACCTCTCTATAAAAGTGCACAGCTTCAGAAAGTTCAATGAATAGAAGATTGCTGGTGGCAGAATAGATTTGAACAAGGAGAAGAAGTCTGGAGATAAACGTTAGAAGGGAGGGACAGGCAGTAGAAACAAAAAGCAAACTGTTTGAGCAGCATCTTCCAGAAGTCTTAAGGTCTTTCTGCACATAGCTTTCATTGATTTGAAATCTAACATACCATTCTCTCATTAGAAGGGAAAACCTATTAATGGAGGCAGGCCATAAGAGAGACCCAAACTGGGAATATTTTAATGACGTTCCTCCACCTGTGGGTAAGACAGGCATGTGTGCAAAATGCAAACAGTGCAACAAAGAAATGCAAGGCCTGGTTGCCCAAATGAAACAACATCATGAGAAGTGGCCTTCTTAGGAGGAAGCTGAGTTGAAGATGATGAAAGGAACGTTTCTGAACATGCAGGATCTTCAGGTTGGTAAACTTTTTTATTACATATTTCTTTCTTAAGGATTGCCTGTCTTCTTTCTGGACTATTCTTTAAAAATAATATAGTTGTAATTCTATGGTACTATCATTTTTGATGCAGTTGTGATAAAAGAAATAGCTGAAATAGGAAGATCTTTCTTCACAATTTCACCTTTAAAGTAGTACCGAGTGTCAGTGAATGCAGGGAGTAATACTAAATGAGCAATATGGTAATAATAATTATTAAATAACTTCATTGACTTATTTTGTTTAGTAGAATCCATCCTCAACATATAGGATTCTGAAGACTATCCACCTTCAAGATCACCCTCATTTTCTATAGTTTCAGAGTTATCTGCCAATGATAGGGTTTCAGTCATCATGTCACGTCACATAGCCACAGTAATGATCTGTAGCAAAAAGGGGGGGGGGGAGGGGGAAAAGAGGTCTCCATCATCCAGAAATAACCATAGAAAAAGTTTGTGATAAAAAACCTCTTTCGGTAATCTACTGCTAATAGATGAAAAAATTGCCCAGTTTGTTTATGCAACAAACTTTCTCCATATGACTGAGCGCCCACACTTCATTAACATGGTTCAGTCACTAAGACCAGGACACAGTTTACCCAACAGAGCAGATCTCTCAGACAACTTGCTGGATAAAGAATATGAAAGAGAAATTGAGCAGTGTGCAAAAAGTCTAGAGGGTAAACTTGTTAACCCAAGTTTTGACGGCTGGAACAATGTTCCTGTTGTATGTCCTTATGTGACAACAGAAGAAGGGAATGTCTTCCTTACAGACCCAATTGATACATAACGAAATGCACACACAGCAAAATACTTACAAGTAGCAGTAGTAAAAGCTATAACAAACTGAAAAAAATTCAAATGTCTAGTACACATACAATACAATGCAATACAAATGTCTAGTACAATACAATACACATACATACAATGCTGCCAATGCATCCAAGATGAGAAGAAATTCAGAAGAGGGAAGGAAGTCCCAAGTTAACAACATGCATTTGCAGTGCTCATTTGATGGACCTCCTAGCGAAAGACTTCAGTGTTGCAGAAATAAAGGCTAATGTTGGTGAAATTGCAAAACACTTTTGTAACAACCACTTTGCATCAGCTGCCCTGAAAAATGCAGGCCTACACTACTCATGCCACCACAGGCTACACTATTTTTAGCACGCTAGCTCAATCACAGCTAAGTCTTTCTTTGGACTGACTCAGGGCATTATGGCTTCAGTCTTCAACTGACACTGTACAATTAAAATTCTCTTCTGTTGGGAAGAATGATTGTAGGTAAATCACAGACTGCTAAAAATGACTCAATACTCCCACCCCTGCAACCAAAAGAATGGTGATGCAAGGTCAGAATTAAGACTGTTCAGGTCATTCCTTTTCCCCCAAAATGTGAGAGTTGGTTTGGTTTTTAAATTTAAGGTGCAAATATGACTCAAGGGGAAAATTAAAAAACGTTAGTCCAGCTTAAATTTTGTCACCTGGAAATTATGACTTTATTTCTATTTCCTGTTAAATAAAAAGTGTTACTATACATTAGGGAGACCAAAATAGAGCATCACTGATCCTGTCTCCCTATTACCTACTATTCCTGGGGGGAATTATATCCCAAAAAAATTAAATTCTGCACACTATTTTTTAATTCTGCAAAACTCTAGATTTTTTGGCAAAACATCACAATATAATCATTGCAGTTTCAATTATCTTGGTAATTAATTTCAAAATGCTTGTCAACAAGGTCTGTAACAATATAGACAATGCTCACCTTGGGATCTAGCCAACAGCCTCAGTCATGCAAAAGTCTGAAATCTGTCATTTCCAAAAGGAAGCATTTTGATTGGGAGAAAGACACACAAAATTCTGCAGGGTGCATTAATTCTGCACAAATTTTGCTTAGTTCAGTGGCATAGAATTCCCTCAGGAATAATTTACATGGTAAACCAAATGCACTACATCTGAGATTTAGGCAGCACACACTCTTCTAGTGTTCTAAGCACCACATCTATGTCTAAACATACAGAAGTTATGCATAACCTAGTGAACAAAACACCGCCAGGTCTATACAACAGCATTGCTACCATTGGCGCTCTGCTGCTAAGAATTTTAAAAGAGTAAATAAGATGTCTAGTTTAGATAAGGCCTATTATCACCACTAAATAAAACACGATTAAATTAAGTAAACCTATAATGCGCGGGGGGAGAGAGATCACCTTTTAAGACAGCTCCCTACGTGCACTAGCTCCCAACTCCACCCGCCACACTGCAGCCTCTGCATCAGAGGCAGAAGCGCAGGGATGGGGAAGGGCAGCAGGCAGGAGCCAGTGCACACAGGGAGCTTACTTTTAAACCATCTCCCCATGCATACTAGGAGCCTGCGTGTAATCGTTAAGGCTAGCCAATGAGCCCATAATTATCGCTTAACTGTGTACAGTTACATTTTCACATCCCTAACAACCACTGCTGCTAGAACCCATGAGGCTGCACTGTCATTAGAGCATTGTGAAAGAACTTCCAAAAATTCCAGGTATAGACGCAGTTCTAGAGTTCAAACTCAATTTCTGGGGTCCTTAAGAAATAGAGATGTGCGTACAGAAAATTAAAAAAGTTAATCAGTGTGCAAACTGTGTATTAAAACAAGCTGTAAAATAACTTATGGGGACTGAAAAAAAATTATATATTAAATAAAATAAAATTCAGGATTTTAAACCAACGCTGCATCCTCCAGGAACTTGTTAAGTAGAAAGTTAATTTTTAAAATGTTGCATTTGACAACTGACTTAAGTACACAATGTTTGCATTAAAGATATATTATGTCCAGGCAATGCAGATTTCAATTTTCAATCATGGCAATCCTGAAGTTACTCAAAGTATTCTCATTTATGTTAATAGAATCGGACATCAATAATTTTCTGAATATGAACGTCAGCGTCCAAAACAATGTTACTGGTTTAAACAAAAAAACAAAACAAAACGACGTTATACTCATCCTCCTTTAGAAGACTGTGCGATTGATAAGTGAAAAGAAAACTAAATACATTTCCATTTAATGTCCAAACTTAACTAAATCATCTGTCATTGAGAATCTTAGCTCTGAATAAAAAGGAAAATATATTTAAATTGAAATGTTACCAATTCGCCCCAACCCCCAAACTAGTAACACCACAAGTAGGAACCCAAAGAAATCTATGCATATTCATTTCCCTAGATGTGAAATGTATTCATTTAATATCAAAGCACTATGAGATGCAACCAAAATGAAAAGCTTAGTCCTGCTCCCACTGGAGTAAACTGGAATAGTTTGTTTTTAAAAATCCAGCTACAAATCCTATACAGAAAGCCACAATAATTGTTTTTGACAAGATAGATTTTGCTAATCTAGTGCCAAATACATCAATAGACCAACTTCATCCTTACCCAGTAGTTTCAGAGAGCAAATACAACAATTAAGGTACTTTGAGAACTTTATATATGAGATGCTATTGAGAAACAAAATATAGTTTCCAGTGATCAAAAATGAACATAATGAACACTGCACACACACAGACAAAACACACAAATATTAGAACTGGACTGGAAAATATCAACCTACAGTGCAGTGGCACCTGAAGACCTCAGTCATAATCACAACTACACTGTGTTAGATGCAGTACAAATAAGCAGGCCCTCCTTAAAATGAAGGGTTTTTATAATCTGTTGTGCCATTTTCTACTTGGAGTCCACATTCACAATTTTGGGCCAAGTTGTAATATGCTAACTTACTGGTTTATTTTTAACAGAATTCCAGAAAATAAGTTATTTTACATTCTAAAAACAGAAAAGTAGTAGGCTCCTTAGGAACTGTTTGAAATTCTCAGAATTTGTATGCGTCACTGTTGAGGGCAAAGAAAGAAGTCCTATTCTGAATCATTTGGTCCTCACCCTTGACACACCCAATACCTCTCACCACAAACCCACACCGGCCTTCACTATATTCCTACAAAGGTTCTGCCAAAATTATAAACATGTTTCAGAGTGTTCAGCCAGAACAGAACAATAGGTCAGTAAAGACTCTCAGAAATGTGAAGACCTACGTATTCATTTACATTTGAAACAAATCTCAAATGACACAAACCTTGGTAGGATTTTATGATGAAAATATAACAAAACAGCAAGTCTACAGAACTAACAACCACAAAAATCACTGAAAGATTACTACAACAATAATTTAATTATGACTGAAAGGCATATGCTAAGGGAAGAAAATGCAAAGCACAGAACGGCACAAAAGTTAATCAGCCTGCAACATACAATATGCAGTGATGTAAAGTCTCCTTTGAAGGAAGAATGAAGAGTGGATTCTGCCTAAAATGATTCAATGCACTTTTGGGTACAATAATTTACACTTCTCAACTGATATTAATACAACTGATGTCAGTTTAGAGATCTGAAAAAAATTAGCTGTTTACTGAAGCTACAGAAGTGAGGTAAGCTGCAGTTTGCTTGGCTACAATACTGAACTGGTGGAAGGGGAGAAGGACACTACTATGGCTTAACACCCAAGATAGAAATCTGATTATACTTTTTAAAAAACAATTTTTAGTAAAATCAATCAGCATCAGGGCCAAGACAGATCACAGTTCTGATCTTAGTTATACTGAAAGTGAAAACTGTAGTAAATCCTATATTTAATAGCAACAGAGGTCAGGTTTGTGGAAATACTAAGCACCAATACAGTTAGCAAAATCCCAAAGTATTCAACTACAATCAATAGTTTTTCCTGAATGTTAGGACAGTACGTGTAATTTTGTTTTCCTTTTCCAATTCATATGTAAGATTATTTGTCCTACTTAATTATTCACTGTTAGTTTAATTGAGGATGTGAAAGTGTAACCATGTACGAACAGTTAACTGATGAGCCAGGGTTCATCGGTTAACGTTCAGTTACACGCAGACTCCCGATAACTGCAGAAAACTTTCTGCAGTTACACAAATCTCCAGCTGATCCTGGGGTTCTGGAGTCCCCAGCTGATCCTGCCGCTGATCTGGTGCTCATGAGAAACCCTGCTTAAGGCCAGCTCCTCATGGGCACCAGCCCCTGCTCCCCACCCCCCCTTTCTGCCTCAGATGTGGGGGGGGGAGAATGAGTGTAGTCTACGATTAACTGATAAATTTAGGCTTATTGGTTAATCTTGTTTAGTTGACTCTACACCGACATCCCTACTAGATAAAACATGATATAGAGTTGTCAAGTTATGCTATAAACCTGTAGGTACCCAAATCAAGGAAATGTCATTTTTTGCAGTTTCAGAAACAATGCAACATGGCTAGGACTATAGTTTAACCAATAAACACCAAAAAAATATGTTGCAATTAACTTTATTTAAAAAAAAAAAAAAAAAAAAAAAAAATTGCCCATGCTTTGTTTGTTGCTTTTGTTTTCCTTCAGAAATAATCTGTTCAGCATGCAGCAAAAATCAACATTTTACGATATATTTATGTGAAAACTTTTCATACTGCATATTCTTAATTGCCAGACTCTCTCACAATTTAATATAATAGTTTTGTATATGTTCAACTTAAATTTGCTGGCTAGATCAATCTACCCCTGAAGGCCGTGCACCAGTAATGTTAGATTGCACTCTCACAGTTTGTATTACATAACTTTGTGTTTGGGTAGATATAAAAGGTACAGGAAATCCTTATGTAATGCTTTTCCATTTGTAAAACCCTTTACGTATGATTTTACGAAAAATGGTGATGATAGTAATGGTAATTAGGGATGTTAAACAGTGGTTAGTAAGCTAATCGAGTAGTCGATGGAATTTCCATCAACTACTCGATAAGGGGGTTCACGGCAGCTCTGCTTTTTAAAATGTAGTAAGAGCCGCCAGGAAGAGCCTGGCTGCTTCCAACCCTGTGTTGGGGCCGGAAGAGGCAGTGGGGGCGGAGAAGAGGGATGGCAGCTTCCATTTCCCAGCCTGTGAAGGAGCCAGCAGCCCCCACCCCCAGGCCTCTTCTTCTTCTTGTTTTCCCCCCAGCCCACATGGGCTGGGAGCCAACAGTCCTGCAGAAATGGAGCAGCATTCTGCCCATGGCCCACTTGCTCCTGGTAATGGTTAGCCATTACCTGGTAAGCACTACCTGTTAAGAGTGATGCCTACTGGGTAACCCATTCACCTTCCACATCCCTAATAAAGATATGGGAGGATATTATTCCCTTAAAGTTTATATTAACAAGACTCTTCAAACTTTTGACAACACTTTCCCCTGCTAGGACAACAACAAAAACTGCATGCTAAAAAACCTGTAAAAAGCCACCAATGCTGGACAGAATTCTGATGCTGCTAACCTGGAAACATTTGTCACTAGTTTGATGAAATCTAAATTATAGAACATACCACCAGTCTGTGGTTTTCCTTCCCTGTTTCCTTACAGTCCTGAGGAAGACACTCACAAACCTGAGCCAGTCCAGACAGCATGACAATAACCGAGGAAAGAAAAATGGACTCAGTGTAATGAGAGAGCATTATGTTCATCTGCTTCTATATCCACCAGAACAACCATGTCTTCCAGCAACTGGTCTCGTTTAGGGATGTTAACGTTCCATTAATCAGCTAACGTTTCATTAATCAGCTAATCAAGTAGTTGATGGAATTTTATTGACTAATTAAGTAGTCAATAAGGGTGGTGCTCGCTATCCCACTGCGTCTCTCCCTTTGAAGCGTACAAAAGCCAACCGCAGCTCCTATACATTTCAAAGGGAGAGAGGCAGCGGGAACCCGCGCCACTGGGGACTGAAGCAGTCCCCACTAGCATGGGTTCCCCTCTCTACCGCTTCCTTTGAAATGTACAATAAGGATGTTAAGGACTAGTCGACTATCCTATAAACAAATGCTTATCAGATAGTCAAGTCAACTAGTCGATTCCTCCCCCTTCATTGCCTCTATCTGATAGAGGCAACAAAGAGGGGCGGAACAGGTACATCAAAGCAGCAGCGTCGCATGGAGCCCAGGCTCAGCTGTGCTGCGCTGCCCCTTTGAAATGCCACCATGGCATTTCAAAGCGGCAGCACCGCGTAGAGCCCATGCTCAGGTGGGGACTCCACGCGGCATTTCCATGGAATCAGGGATCATCTGGGGAGTCGCCAGCTGACCCAAGTTCTGGGGAAATGCCACGCAGAACCCAGGGTCAGCTAGCGAGTACCCAGTTAATTCCAGATTCCGTGGAAATGCCACGTGGAGCCCAAGGTCAGCTGGGAAATCCCCATCTGACCCCGGGCTCTGCGTGACATTTCAAACTGGCAGCACAGCATGGAGCCCGGGGTCAGCGGGGGATTCAGAGTCCCCCGCTGACCCCAGGCTCCATGAGGGCACTTCCACTTTGAAATGTACAAGAGTCCCCAGTGGAGGCTCTTGTGCATTTCAAAGATGGCACACCCACGTGCAGCCAAGAGTCATGCATGCAGCACGCGTAGTTCTAGATTCCTCCTTTGAAATATACAAGAGCCGCCACTGGGTCTCTTGTACATTTCAAAGGAGGAATGCGGAAGTGCCTGTCAACTAGTTGAATAGTTGATAGAATGTCCATCATCTACTCGACTAGTAAATTAATCGTTAGTTAACATCCCAAATGTACAAGAGCTGCAGACTGCTCTTGTACATTTCAAAGGGGAGAGGAGCAGCAGTCAGGACCAGAGGATGTGGGACGTTTCCCCACTGCCCTCTGCCTACCCTTCCCCCCATGGAGACGGAGCTGGGGGAAACCAGCTTTTAAGTCAGCTCACACTCCCCCCCCACCCCACCCCCAGCCTTATGTTTCTCTCTGATAGAGGCAGCAAGTAGGGGAAGCGACTAGTCGAGTTCCTACCCAATGAGCATTTGCTTGTCAGGTCATCAGCTAGTCGCTTACATCCCTAGTCCCCTTGCACTAATTGGTTGATAACACACACAAGAAACATAAAATAGAAACATTTGAGAGGTCGACCAGCCAACCTAAGGAAGGCAGCACTTCAAAGAGGACATGACATGTTGAGCAGAATATCTATGGAAGACTTGATTGCCAAGTACGTAGTTTGATCACTCAACCTACCTTTCTTCTGTAAAAGGTATCTTAAAGCAAAACTATCCATTTACACTGCAACAATACAGTCACCCTGTAATACTGTATTTTATCAGCTGATTGTAAAAGAAGAATGTTCCTCTCCTGTCCAAGCTGCTACAAACAAAGCCCTATTTCCCTGTTATAGAAACTGCAAGATATTCTAGTAGCAAGTTACAGGCAAAATTAGGAAGACATCATGTTTCTGCAATTGTATTCCATGCACATCATAGATAAAGCAAGTCAGCCACTACTGTATGCAGCACAGCAACATGAGCTGATGCTATCGAAGCTTCTAGAAATCCAAAAGCAAAAACTTAAAATTATCCAAATGTTTTGTGAATGTTTAGCCTGAAGAACATCTTTCAAATGAACAAGTGGGCTTGTATAGTGCCACTTAATCCTTTGGTCTAAAACAACCAAAATTAAAGCCTTGGTCTACTATCCAAAGCCAGAGCAATTGTAGTTTAGAGATCAACTATTTTTGGGCCCTAAACAATACAAGAATGACTGAAAAGAGGCATATACTTCAGCTTGCAAATACTATCATCCTTCAGAAGACATGCAAAGGTCCTTTAAACTGCGGAATGCATGGCATTCAACAGTTCCAAAATTATCATACCACTGTACACAAGCCCTGCTGCACAGCTACACCATGATTTTGGTTCTAGCAATTTAATTAACACACTACACCTTCATGGATTCTGTATCAATTATGAATAGAGGTGGTTCAGTACAAGCACTTCAAAAAACAAAGTGAAAAGATTCCATGGAAGTGTACTCATTCCAAATGGAATTGTACCACTTCATACTGATGGAAATGTCATCCATGAAAAGGATTTTAATAAACATCCATACGGAGTCATTGATAGAATACCTTCTATTCAATAAATAATATGGTATTTCAAGAACAGTCTGCAAAGATTTCTTGCAATACTGTACTATCACTAAAGCATCTTAGAGAAGATTCATTTATTCTTCCCAGGCAGTGTCTCTTGTGCAGCATTAGAAAAACCTTGAACATGTCCAGACCCAACTCACCAAGAAGTATACACTGGCAGAGATCTCTCCTGATGTCTTTTCAAACTACTACCTTGTGATGTCCTTCCAATATCAAGTGACATTGGTATTGTTTCCACACAATCGATTCTACTTTGGACTAGTTTCAATCAAAAGTTTGCAACAAAGAAGAGCACTTACATAGCATTTGCATTAGGGATGTTAACAGGTAACCAATTAAACAGTTACCTGGTAAGCATCACTATTAATGGGTGATGCTTACTGGGTAACAGTTAAACAGTATCCAGGAGCTAGGGATGTCAACCAAGTAGCCATTAACCATTTAACCAACCCCCATACCTGTAGAGGTAAGTAACTGCTATCAGGATCTCTCCACAGGCACTGCGGTGGAGAATGCTTTAGCAGGGACCTCTGAGGGAAGAAGTCAGAAGCGAACACCATCTACCAGAAGGCATGGGATGCGTAGTCCTAGGGATGGGGGTTCCATGACCACCACCCCCAAAAGACGACGACGGATGGTGGTGGTCAGGGACTCCCTCTTAAGAGGGGCTGAGTCATTCATCTGCCGTCTAGACCTGCAATCTTGAGAAGTGTGCTGCTTACTGGGAGCTCGCATTCAGGATGCGACCGAGAGTCTTCCGAAAGTGATTAAATGTTCGGATCGCTACCCCTTCCTGCTTCTCCATGTAGGAACTAACGATACGGCCAAGAATGACCTTGAGCGGGTCACAGCAGATTGTGTAGCGCTGCGAAGAAGGATCAAGGAATTTGAAGCGCAAGCAGTGTTCTTGTTCATCCTTCCAGTTGAAGGAAAAGGTCTGGGTAGGTATCATTGAATTGAGGAAGTAAATGCATGGTTACGAAGAGAGGGCTTTGGTTTCTTCAACCATGGGACTCTGTTCCAGGCACAAGAATTGTTACAAAGAGATGGGATCCACCTAACCAAGAGAGGAAAGAACATCTTCGCAGGCAGTCTTGCAAACCTAGTGAGGAGAGCTTTAAACTAGGTTCGTTGGGAGACGGTGACCAAAGCCCTGAGGTAAGTGAGGAAGTCGGACACCAGGAAGAATCACAAGGAGGAACGAGCAACAAAGGAGAACCCCTGATTCGGATGGAGAAGGTAGGGTGATCAACTGGTTACCTAAGGTGTTTGTACACAAATGCGAGAAGCCTGGGAAACAAACAGGAAGAATTAGGAGCCCCGGCCCAGTCAAAGAACTATGATTTGATTGGAGTAACGGAGATTTGGTGGGATGACTCGCATGACTGGTGCACTGTCATGGAAGGGTATAAACTGTTCAGGAAGAACAGGAGGGGGAGAAAAGGAGGCGGAGTTGCATTGTATGTAAGAGAGCAGTATGATTGCTCAGAGCTCCAGTAATTAGAGGGAGAAAAGACAGTTGACAGTCTATGGGTTAAGTTTAGAGGTGAAAGCAACAGGGGTGATGTTGTGCTTGGAGTCTGCTATAGGCCACCGGATCAGGTGGATGAGGTAGACGAGGCTTTCTTGGACTACTGAGAGAAGCTTCCAGATCACAAGCCCTGGTTCCCATGGGTAATTTTAATCACCCTGACATCTGTTGGGAGACTAATACAGCAGTACACAGACAATCCAGGAAGTTTTGGGGAGAATGTTGGGGATAACTTCTTGGTACAAGTGCTGAAGGAACCAACCAGGGGCCATGCGCGGCTTGACCTGCTGCTCACAAACAGGGAGGAACTAGTAGGGGAAGTAGAGGTGGGTGACAACCTGGGAAGCAGTGATCATGAGATGGTAGATTTCAGGATCCTGACCCAAGGAAGAAAGGAGAGTAGCAAAATACACACCCTGGACTTCAGAAGAGCAGACTTTTACTCCCTCAGAGAACTGATGGGCAGGATTCCCTGGGATGCTTACATGAAGGGGAAAGGAGTCCAGGAGAGCTGGCAGTATTTTAAAGAAGACTTATTGAAGGCACAGGATAAACCATGCTGATGCACAGCAAGAAAAGCAAATATGTTAGGCGACCAGATTAAGCTCACCAAGGATGTCCCGGGTAAGCCAAACACAAAAAGGAAGCTTACAAGAAGTGGAAAATTGGACAGATGACTAGGGAGGAGTATAAATATATTGCTTGAGAATTCAGGGGAGTTATCAGGAAGGCCAAGGCACAATTGGAATTGCAGCTAGCAAGAGATGTGAAGGATAACAAGAAAGGTTTCTACAGGCCTGTTAGCAATAAGAGGGTGATCAGAGAGGGTGTAGGGCCCTTATTGGTTGAGGGTCTAGTGACAGACCATGTGGGACCTAGTGACAGACCTTTATTAATGACCTGGATGACGGGATGGATTGCACCGTCAGCATGTTCACAGATGACACTAAGGTAGGAGGAGAGGTAAATACGCTGGAGGGCAGGGATAGGGTCCAGAGTGACCTAGACAGATTAGAGGATTGGGCCAAAAGAAATCTGATGAGGTTCAACTAGGATAAGTGTAGAGTCCTGCACTTGGGACAGAAGAATCCCAAGCATTGTTACAGGCTGGGGACCGAATAGCTAAGTAACAGTTCTTCAGAAAGTAACCTGGGGATTAAAATGGATGAGAAGCTGGATATGAGTCAACAGTGTGCCCTTGTAGCCAAGAAAGCTAAGGGCATATTAGCGTGCATTAGGAGGAGCATTGCCAGCAGATCCAGAGAAGTGATTATTCCCCTTTATTCGGCTCTGGTGAGGCCACATCTAGAATAGTGTGTCCAGTTCTGGGCTCCCCACTATAGAAAGCATGTGGACGCATTGGAGGGGGTCCAGTGGACGGCAACCAAAATGATTAGGGGGCTGGAGCGCATGACCCATGAGGAGAGACTGAGGGATTTGGGTTTGCAGAAGAGAAGAGTGAGGGGGGAGTTGATAGCAGCCTTCAACTTCATGAAGGGAGGTTCCAAAGACGATGGAGAGAGGCTGTTCACAGTAGTGATGGATGGCAGAACAAGGAGCAATGGTCTCAAGTTACAGTGGGAGAGGTCTAGGTTGGATATTAGGAAAAACTATTTCACTAGGAGGGTGGTGAAGCACTGGAATGGGTTACCTAGGGAGGTGGTGGAATCTCCATCCCTAGAGGTTTAAGTCTCCGCTTGACAAAGCCCTGTCTGGGTTGATTCAGTTGGGATTGGTCCTTCCTTGGGCAGGGGGCTGAAATTGATGACCTCTTGAGGTCTCTTTAAGCAATTCATAGAATCATAGAGCTGAATCGGTTAAGCCTCCCCACCCCTATGCTCTGCATTTAAAACTTGGACCAGCAGGCTGGCTCAGTCCCAGCTTGCTGGTCCGAGTTTTCAATTAAAAGCATGAAGGGGAGCCACCTGCCACCCCACACTACTGCCTCAGATATAGGGGCAGTTGTGTGTGGTGGCAGCATCCCCTGTATGCAGGGGGCCGAAGCTCGCTGCAGACAAAGGCTGCTCCGTGGGATGCCAAAGCAGCCTCTGTTCATGGGGAGCTCGGGACCCTGGGGACAGAGGCTGCTGCCACCCCACACTGCTGCCTCTGCATCAGAGGCAGCAGCGCAAGGTAGTAGGGGGCTTCTCAGGAGTAGGCCCTGGAGTGCACTGGCTGCTGGTCCCACCTCCAAGGGGCACCAGGTAACTGTAACCACAAAGAAATTTAGCAGTTACTTGATTATTAAAAAGCTGCTTTTTAATATCCCTATCAGGAGCAGCCCCAGATCCCCTGCGTGGGGCTGCAGGCTCCCAGCCCATGAGGCCTGGGAGCCAGCAGCGGTTTAGAGTCTAGAGAATTTTTAGTCTAGAGCTTTAGTTTAGAACTTTAAGTCTAGAGAATTTGCTGTGGAACGACACAGCAAAGAGAATCAAAGAGCAGAAATGGGAATATGGGACTGACACGGAAGAAGCCAGCACTGGTCAGATGGATTCTCAAGTCAGCTTTTGTGTATTCATTCAGGATCTTTGATAGAAAGAAGTGGCATAACTAGAAGTAGCAAAGGCAAAGCATTCAGTATAGAGGCAAGGATTTGTGTGAAGAGGGACGAAGATGAAGGCATGGAAAAATTAGAAAAGTCTTACCAGCCACACCTCTGACAAACCCATCTGACTTAGGCATACAACCAGATAGCATCTACTGGACAGCTTGCAGCATCAGATGTACATGAGTCTCCACTGAAGACAGATGCTGGTGAAGAAGAGATTTGTAAGAGTTTAACTTGATTGTGATGGGGCCTCTAGTTTCTTCTGCTCAATCAAGGAATCTAGCATCAAAACATTTGCTGCCATAGCCAAGATGACTAAATTTGTGTCTGACAAGGGATGGACAGATCACAATAGCTATCACTGCAGAGATAGTTTTCCACGAAAGCCTGTCCTGAGCAAGATGCATTGATAATGTTTCAATGGCAACTGCTGTTATTCACCCAATAGGTCCTCTGCTTATGTCCCTCTTTAAGGCTGGTGTAACAAAGATAAATTAGGGCATTAGCTGGAAGTCCAAGCTGAAAGAATCCAGGAGCATACAACTACAGTGTACATGAGATGCAGTGCAAATAATGGCTGGAGACAAATTCCATGCATCTAAAATTGACTGCAGAGTACTTGAGGGACGTCCTAAAGGATAAAGCTAACTCTGTAGTCCAAGTTTTTAAACATATGACAATAGTACCTGAAAACTCCGGAAAGGTCTGCCAGACAAGATTTAATGTTGGATGCAAGAAATCCCAGGTGATTGGAAGATGCCCTGTTACTCTATGGGGAAAAGATTTCTAAACATTGCATCCAACAAGCACTTAGTCATTTTAGTAGTATGTGAATGTACATACGGTTCAAAGTGTAATGTAGGAGCACAACCAACACAAACACACTTTCTTGCTAGAGGCCTTTTCAATAGTGAAGTAGCAAAGTCCATCATCAGTAGACTTGCCCTGAACTCAGAGGAAGCAGACACAAGGATGCGTGCGCATGTTGTGTGTCCCAATATGACTTTGGGGTATCTTGGTGTCAAATGAACCATAGTAGTTAGATCACCTAATACAGATGTTTTGAACCTTGCTATTCCCTACTTTCCAAAAATGGGGCACACTGAAAACATGCAGATTGAAACAGGCAGTTACCAGCACAACTGACATATCACTCCATATTTGCGCATGCAATCTGTGATTTACTCATTCCTGCAAAATACTTGCTGCCATATACACATTAACAAGATGTGACTCTGTATCATCTCTATTTGATACTGGGGAGGGGGTCAGGGGAGTGAATTTTGTTTAATGTCATCAAGGCAAAAGGAGCTATGACTCGAATCTCTTTTCAAATTGGAAGAGAATGACGACAAACCACAAGTTCTGCAGCAAGGAAGTTGGCAGCACTGCAGTATGACCAGACCAAGAAAGAAAAGGAGGCCCACAAAGATCTGAATTGCATGCACCTTCATCTAGCCATCAAACAGGACAATCAACTGCCAAACTCCCACCATATGGGGACGCTTAAAGCATCTTGTCATAAAAATATTTCAATGTTTTTACATATGGGTTAATACCAGATATTGGATCAACATTGCAACATGGATGGAAAAGGGAAGATGATGAACTACTTCCTGTACTCTTAAAAAATCCAATGGCATCTGAGTTTTTATAAGACCTCATTTGTTCATATACTAGTAGAATTACTGCACTGTGTCTGTACACAGAACAATCTTCTCCACACAGAACTATGTACATGTCAAGACAATGAAGACTGTGATAACCCATGCACTCAAATAATAATGCAGAACAAGATGATCACTGTGTGGACTAGAAAAGTCACCAGAACATTAAATTTGTAGAGGTATCATTGAAATGTACCAATAGATTTTTGGTTCTACCCTTTAGACTGTTGTGAAACTCTTAAGGTCAAGGAAATTCAACTGTATGTTTTGAAATACAAAGATTCATAATGCAAATATTTCAAAGTGATAGTTTTAACAAGTTGATGGTATCATTGTTTATCCCTATGTTAATGGCACCACCTTACAGCTCTACATCTTAAAGTAGACATAAACCTTCTCATTTATATATGGTGTGTATATAGCAAGAGGTTGCATGAAGGTGACCAATTTGGTTATATCTGTTGCTTGCATGTAAAGAAATGCCCCTGAAGAACTTAAAAAAAAAAAAAAATTTACCTCATCGACTTCAGAACATGAAATCTGATTGCTAGAAAAAAGTGCATTAAACCACTGTCCTACTATCTAGTCTTCTACAGCTCCTCTCCCCTCTCGACACACTTTTTAGTCTACAAACACCTCAGAAGTAATTTAGGCCAGCCCCTTATGCTATGGAAGGGCCAAGTCAAGTCACAAGTATCCCAGACAGGTGTTTGTCCAACCTGTTCTTAAGAACTAGTCCACAACCTCCCTTGGAAGTCTATCCCAGAGACTACATTACTCTTACAACATTAGAACGTTTTTCCTAACAGCTAACAAATTTCCCTTGCTCCAGTATAAGTAATCATTATCTTAATTACTAATTAGATGTGCCTTCCATAGCTACAACCCTGCACTCCTGCATGTGGGCAGCATAGCAGAAGAAAGGGGAGAGCTACAGACTGGACCTCTGGGCTTTCTAGAGGAGCAGGGACGCTGACCCTATCCTTGCATTCTCCAGTGCTAAGCACAACCCAGCATTTCCTTTCCTATGTGCAGCCTCCTGGCAGGGGGCAATCTAGATAGCACAGGGAGAGGTACTACACAGCTCCAGCATCCAGGCTACTGCCTCCCCTCCCAGCCCCTTACCTCTGATGCAGTCCCCGCAGGCAGGCAAGTTTGCAGGACTGTAGCCAGAGAATGCATATCTTAAGACTGCCTGCCCTGGCTGCAGCCCAACAAACCTGCTTGCAATGGGGGCTTTCTTCCAAAAAGAACACTTTCAATAAGTGTCATGCTATTGCCAATTTCCAAATTCCATTTAATATTAAAGTCAATGGGATGGACTTTAATTGGTCCTGGAAAAGCATTGCTATTAATCACAAGTTGTTAATATCCAGGTTGGTATTACACAGACTCTGCTGTAATTGGAAGAATTGTAATCCCAATCAAAAAAACAAACAGAGAAAGAATAACCACCAATGAAGGTCAAAACAGACTAGTTGATTTTCAAGTTCAAGCCAAGCACATAAGTTCACTCACTATATTGTTTCAGTATTGCTGAAAATTAATGGAGAAGCAGCATTATTTTCCAAGAAATATTCATCCATTGGGAGTTCTACCTCCATTCCCCAAATGTTTGCCAATATCTGCTAGAGTTTTATAAGATTAACATACACTTTTTTTTGACTGAAGCAGACTGGTGTAAAATACTATCAAAATATTCAGTGTGGAGAGACCTAAGAAAAGTATTCTATTACTTTTTGGAACTCGTTAAATGCTACTTTTCTCAGGCCATTCATATTATCTAGACAGCAGAATCGGGGGGGGGGGGGCGGGGAGTACTACTAGGTTACTTTCAGAAATGAGAGAGATACAGGATGGCCTTTCCTTTTTTGAAAAATCATGTCAGGTCTGTGTTCACAGGATACATGCACATACAAAGACTAGCCAGTCATGTCAAAATGGCTAACAAAGAGATTTATTGTATCAAGACTTTTATGCATAAAAGTCAAGAAAGAAAGAGAGGCAGTTTCTATGACTGTGTATAACAACTTAAACCAGTTACATTCACAGTCGCATGGAATAGCTTGCAATTTGGTTAATGTTCTTCCCATCTTATTAATAGATTATGAATTTCAGAATTCAGCTCCTTTCATGATTTGGGAGTGGTTGATTAGTCTATTTTAAAGAGAAAAAAGTTCATGCGCAGATTTGGTTTGCTGTCATTCCTATGAAAAGCATGTCTTCCTGTTTTATTTTTGCTGTAAAAATGTTGTAAATATGTTCTATAAAGCACTGTGCTTTCTTATACATCATTGCTAAGATTTTCACAAACTTGCACTTAAAATTGCTTTTCAAAAGCAATGAGCAACTAACAGCTCCCACTGAAGTCAATAAATGTTACTGGACATTTGACACTTTTAAAGTCAGGCCCTTATTTAAGCACCAGAGTATGGACATAGAAAGCCAACTGTTAGTCATGCAGTTTTAAAAGATTCAATCTTTACACATTTAATCTTTGATTTTAAAAAAACAAGTCTGTCACAAAAAAATACTGACATGCATATGAAAGGGTTTTTTTAAGTTACTGTAGGTATGACTACAGACCACAGTGGAGTGGACACAATGGCTTTAGTGGATTTTTTTTTTTTTTTTTAAGGGATTCCAGTGAGAAATATTCAACTTCTATTGGTTCTTTTATACAAGGCTCTGCTGGATTCTATTCTGTCACTCTTCCTGTTCAATGTGATTTTAAATCATGAGGGGAATTACACAAATACCTATCTGTGTTTCCATGTATTTCAATCCAGATGATGGGAGCGAGGGGAAGACCCCAAGTGCTAGCTGTCTCAGACTCAACACAGATTTGGCTATGATACTACTTATAAAAAAAGGGGGGTGGGAATCTAAGCAAGAGCACCCCAGGAAAGGCTCTGACTATCATGTATTTCTTCACCTTACAATGTTAGAGATTGAGTGGGGCAGGGAGCATCATGTTCAACATCAGCTGCCTCTGAACACTCAGCAATGCTCTGTGCACGCCATGCAACTACATTATTGTTCTGCTTGGAAAGATGATGATCTTCTGAATGCAGGCCTCAGTATAAATATCCATGCTTCTGTCACCTGAATACTGGTTTACTGCAATGTGCTTTAAATGCAGCTACTCCTTAAAAATAATATTAGATGCTAATTAGGGATGTAAGTGACTAGTCGAGTACCCAAGGCTTATTGGGTAATCAAGTCACTACTCGACTAGTCACTCCCCCACACTTGCTGCCTCTGTATCACGCTGTAACCCCGTGGGGCTCTTACTACCTTTAAAAGGCAGAGGCACAGCACTTGAGACCCAGTGTGAGTGGGGACTGCTTCAGTCCCCTCTTGCCCTGCTTTCCCCGCTGCGCCTCTTACTACATTTAAAAGGCAGAAGCACAGTGGGGATAGCAAGCTACCCCGCTATCAACTACTCAATGGAAATTCCATCGACTACTCAATTAGCTGATTAATCAAAATTTAACATCCCTAATACTAATACCTCTGTCAAGTTCCTCCCCTTCAGAGAACCCATGAGTAGGGCCCTACCAAATTCACAGTAATGAAAAGCATGTCACAAACCATGAAATCTGGTTTTCTGTGTGCTTTACCTTCTACTATAATGATTTTATAGGGGACACCAGTGTTTCTCAATGTGGGGATCCTGATCGAAAAGAGATATGCAGGGAGGCCACAAGGTTATTTTGGGGTGGCAGTGTGCAGTATCGCACTGCCTTCAGTGCTGGAAGACTGGAGAGCTGTGGCTGTTGGCCCAACTG
Source organism: Rafetus swinhoei (assembly GCA_019425775.1). NCBI lineage: Eukaryota > Metazoa > Chordata > Testudines > Trionychidae > Rafetus > Rafetus swinhoei. The sequence continues at coordinate 50,272,910 of CM033449.1, forward strand.
AAGGAAGCACGCTGCCAGCAGCAACATAAAAGTACTGTACCATGCCACACTTACTTCTGCACTGCTTCTGGCAGTGGCTCTGCCTTTAGAATGGGGCTCTTGGCCAGCTGCTGCCTCTCTCCAGCTCTGAAGGCAACTTCAAATACTAGCAGTAGCACAGAAAGGTGGCAGTACCACTACACCCACCACACCCACCCATCTCCTTTTTTAATCAAGATCTGTAACACCATGAAATTTCAGATTTAATAGCTGAAGTCACTAAATGTATTATTTTTTAAATCCTATAACCATTACATTGACAAAAAATGATTGTGAATTTGGTAGGGCCCTACCTAGGAGCCATGATCTGTACTGTCTACCAGCTGACTAATGAATGACATTTAAAGGTGCTGGTTTTTATCTATAAGTGGTTTAATAGCTAGTGGGCAGCCTATTGTGTCTCCACATATACTACAGGAGCTTGTCAGTTAATGTTCAAGTTAATAACTCCCTGTGTTAGATAAAGTGATTGTATTCTTTACCATTTAAAGTGAAGGATACACTACTTTATTATGAACTTTTCTTGAAGATCTGCCAAAGCAAAGATCTAAAAAATAAAATGACTATACCTACACAGAACACTTTATCTAGTTATTATGCAAATGTAAATATTGATAGCTATGACCTATGTGCAATTGCCTTGAGAATACGCAGAAAAAGTAAGTTTAATACAGCACACACAATTGTACCTACATGAATGTTTACACTGAATTCTAGTTTTCAGAGATGCTATCAAGTTGCTCAGACCAAACATCGGGGAATTGCAATAAACGTTTTAATTGAGGTGTAACAAGAGCTTTGAGTGAAGACAATTTTAAAATCACCCTGCACTATTAGAAACCAACACATAGCTATATGTTTTGCTACTTCAGAGAGACTCACACTAGTCTAATTTAGCTAAACTGAAACACAGAAAGTTAAGCCACAAAACTAGTTTTTTAGAATTATTTCAGTTTTAACCTGAGTCTCTAGGCAAGAATTGGAAGGTCAGGAAGGTGAGAGAGAATGACTCTCAGAAGTCTTTAAAAAAAAGCCAAAACACAACTTAGACTAGCAACAATGAAGACAACAGTGCTAGCAACGGTAGTGGTTTGTGTGATGAGCACACCCATCCACTGGTAAGCTGATTAATTAAACCACAAGTATCATAAGTAAACTCAAACTTTGTCAGGGAGGAGATATTTGTTTCTGTCCTAAAATACTTGCTTACTAACCTGCCATGTAAGTTCTCTCAAAATATTTTGTTTCCTTCCTGTAACAGCATGACAAGATAAGAATCACTGTGTGGTTTTCCAACACCTGCATTGTAGTCTTCCAGAGATGGTAAAGTATTAAAGTTACAATTTACACTAGTAGTGAAAGTGCAACACTGTAACAAAGTATAGAAACAAGAGTATATTGGGGAAATATTTCTTAAAATGAACTTCAACACAATACCATTGCTTTAATCAATTTACAATAACTGCTAGTTTATTGCTGAGTCCAGTACTCCAAGGATGTTAAAGCAGTTAAGCAGTAAACAATACCACTTAACAGGTTAACCATTTTAACCTAGGTCCTGCCACCCAGCCCAACCACAGTCACAGCTCTGGGGTCCCACTACTGGCCCTGCTGTCACCATGGGGTCCTGTTGCCCAGCCCACTGGCCCCACCATTCCTGGGGCTAATGAGGCTAGCTGCTGCCAGAGTTAACTGGCAAAGGCCAGTTAACTGGCAAAGGCCAGTTAACCAGTCAACATACTGGTAAGTCTCATATTTACTGGGATGATTACCAGTCAGCATCCCTATTTATTCCCCTGTTCCCCTCTCTCTCCCAAAACTAAGTGGCTCTTCATTCTGGCACCTCAAGAGCATTATGTATAAAAGTGGTTCCCAACCTTTTTGATACCAGGGACTGGCAAACCCATTCACAAACTTTCAGCAGACTGGTAACATTTTATTTGCATATTCAATGCATATCCAGTGCCTGCCCTGCCCCCCTCACCTAGCCCTGCTCTGCCTCCCAGTTGCCAGCATTGCGCCTGCTCTAAGGCTGCCATGCCGGGCTCCCCGCAACCCTCCCGCCATGCAGCAAAATGCTCTTCTGTGTCCGGGAACAGACTGCGCCCTGGCCCTGCTGGGCCTGGCGACAGCCCAGCCATGACACATGCACAGGATCCGCAGTGTCTGCGGCACAAGCCACAAGGGCAGGCACACATTTCTGGTGGCTTAAGAGTTCCTGCTCCTCTAGGTCCTGACTGTTAACGGCCTGGGGAGGGTCACTCAGCCCATGTGCGTCACAGGCTCATGGCACCCACCCAACAGCCAGGTGGTACTAGCCCCCCTGACACCCACTGGTTTGAGTAAGGGAGCCCCGGCTCCCCCCACACAACTCAAACCAGTGCTGCTGGCTGCAGTGTCCCGGAACATTGGGAAAGCAGCCAGCCATGTGGTACAGGCTGGAGCCGGCAGGGAAGACCCTGTAGGGCAGGGGTTCTCAAACTTTGTGATACCGCGATCCCCCTCTAAGTTGCTCGCAACCCCGTGGGGGGTCGGGACCCACAGTTTGAGAAACACGGCTGTAGGGGAAGCTGCGCCCTGCTAGAGGTGCGGAAGTTGCGGTCATCCAGCGCAGCTCCCCGGGGCCTCTAACCTGATCCTCCTTGGTATCTTTAAAGGCATGGCTGCAAAGGCTCTGCTCCCTGGTACTAAACATGCCGCACTCAATGAAAAGGACTCAGGGCAACCACCCGCCATGCAGCCCGCTGGCTGGGCCATATGGCTGCCGCCAGAGCTGAAACCAGGGCCATGATGAGGCTGCTCCAGTAGGGGCAACCTCACCACAGCCCAGCTCCAGCTGGGGCCTAAATAGGCCCCAGCACATGGGGCAGCCCACAGTGCCACTCACCATGGGAGGAGAATTTTCAGTGTGCGCACAGGTGCAGACCTTATAGAAAGTGGAGCTCTGCAGTGGGTGGGGAGCTGGGGAAGTGACCAGTCAGAGCACCGTGGCTCAGCAGGCAAGGGTTCATGACCCGCCACTGGTCCGTGGACCGGTGGTTGAAAACTGGTGATGTACAGAACACCTAAAGTAAATATTTGTATCAACTAACTACTTTTTTAGTATTTAGATATCTAAATCCATGAAAATTTTATGAAAAATCATTTATAAAACAACAGTAGAGTTTTGGAGAAGCATGGTACATGCAAAATGATTTTATCTTTTTTAGTTACCACAGATTAGACTCAAGGTACAAAATGATAATTTGCTATGGTGTACATCTTTTCTAGATGTCTGATCCTAAATAGGCTCAGACTCAAGAGTGATTTTTTTTTCAGTCTCTACAACTGAAATCAATGGATAGCTGTTGCTTTTGCAACCTATTATTCTCAACAATCCACCAAAATCCAGTTTGATGATCTATTGTCAAAGGCCTACTTCATTTGTTTTGTTAGGTCCCCACAATGGTGCCCTGCTCTCAAATGAGTCTGAGGGCATTTTACCTGAAGACACGTTGCTGGCTCTGGCAGTATCATTTTTTAATAATTAAGAGAAGGAAACATGCATTTTCTGGATGACTGATTATTATTTATTTTACTTGTCTGAATTCTGTACTTTTAAGAATTTGTTACATTTGCCTAAAATAGCACTATAACAGATCAAACTCCAAAATAAATAGATGTCTCACAGGTGCAGCTTAGGGATGTTAAATATCAGTTAACTGAATAGTCGAATACCTCATGAATTCTTACCAGTTAGTCAACTATTCTATAATCCCCTGGGGCAAGGCCGTGAGCCAGTACGCCCTGGCCCCACTCCCAAGGAGCCCCCTGCCACTCTGCACTACTGCCTCTGTATTAGAGGCAGCAGCGTGGTGTGCCAGGCGGGAGCTGGGCCGCAAGGGGGGCCAGTTTAAAAACCAGCTCCCCTTGCAGACTTGCCGCCTGTCACCCTGTACTACTGCCTCTAATAAAGAGGCAGCAGAATGGGGTGGCAGCAGACTCTGTCTGGGGGAGTGGGCTGAGCACCTGGACCCAGCAGGAGCCAGAACTAAGCTGGGCTGCCTACCCGCCTGGCTCCTAATACACTTTAAATGCAGAGCCACAGTGCTGGTAGGTCCCTGACCCATCACAAGCCAGAACTGAGCTGCTGGCCAGCCTGCTAAAAAAATTTACTGACAAGGGAGAAAGGAGGGAAACGTGTAATCTATAGCATTCACTGAAAAGCTTTTGCTTATCGGTTAATCAACTACACTATTACATCCCTAATGCAGCTATACCCATGCAATTTAGATAGTATCTGGTACTCTTTCAGATAGGTTAATTTAAAAAAAAAAATCATGCATGGTAATAAAGTTTAGAATTTTGTCTATACAATTGAATAACTTTCATTAAATGGGACCTGCTACTATAGTTAAGTTTGCTGAAAAGGTGATTGATTGTTTTTGGTTTTGTTTTGTTTTTAAATCCAGATGCCTCTGCTAGTTTGATCAGAAATTGTAATGTATATTTATTGCCATGCTAAGATCTAGATATCACCATCAAGCCACCACAACTACTACAAATAAACTGCAGTTGTAAAAGCTGCAAACTGTGTTTCGATATAAATATCTTACAATCAAAATAAAGTGTAAGAAGTGGGGAGGGGATGGGGGAGGAAACTTGTGGCCACATGTTTCCTTAGCTTAGGACCTATTTGATGTCAGAGTTTGAACTGGGCTTTGAAAGTGTCTTTCTTCTCCACCTCCTCCCCCCGCCAGGAAGCCTGTCAAAACAAGCCATTTCTCTCAGTCCCCATTTCACAGTGTACATTGAAAGCAGTCCCAGGCTAGACTCAGCGGCCTCTCACACAGCACGGAACAGAGATTATTTTGTTACCAAACCCTAGAGAGCGCCCAGGAAACAATGTTTCACCCTCAGTGCACAGGCTTTCGCCTGATGTCCCTGAAGTGCAGGCACCGGCCGAGCGGGAGCCAGTCTGGTGTAGGAATTGGGGCGGGGTGGTCCCAACAGCTATTTCGCTCCGCTTTGCCCCACCACTACTGGAAACAGGCCCTCCAGTGTGAGAAGCCCGCAAGGCGCCAAGCAGACGACAGCTCCCGTTGGAGAAGGCCAGAAGCCCCAAACAAAACCCCCTCGGGATGCGGGGACCCTGCTATGCCAGCGACACCAGCCAGGGAGGTCCCACGCCGCCGCCCGAGGCCACAATCGCCTTCAGTTGTGCGCAGACCCTGCCGGTGCGCTAGGCAACGATGCCCTGGGGAGCGCCCTGCTTGGCGGGAGGGGGCGGGGAAGACGGGCAACCGAAGACAGCCGCTCCTCGAAAACGACGGTCACGGCTGTGCTGTGACTGTTAAGAGGCCGGGAAGCGCACCCCCCCACACCAGACAGTAGCATCGGGCAAAAGGAAAGTGTCAGTCCCGAGGGGCGCCCTGTTACTCCCCCGTAGCCCAGCCGCCAAGCGGCGCTCGCCTATTACAGACACAGATGAACTCAGAGGGCGCAAGGGGGTTCAAACTGCCCTGCTCGGGGAGCGGGGACTGGCGCTGCGCGCAGCCCGGTGGCACTGCAGGGGAACTCTCCCAACAGCCACCCCGAGCTGTAAACAAAGCAGCGCAAGCCAGGGCCCGCTCCACAGACACGGCGCTCGCGCTGCCTTGTTTACAACGGGTCGCGCGGCGGCGGTTCCCCCCTAACGTTCTATTTCCGTTGGAAGCAGACGGGCTGCCCAGCCCATTAATGAATGAGTCCCCCCCACACACACCCCGGCGCCAAGTTACCTACCCCACCAATTAAAGCGTTTCTCGCTCCACTACTCCACCACCGCTGAGAACTCCCGCACACCACGGCCCCTTTAAGGACTAGTCCGATAGGAACAGATTGGTAAATTAAATCTCCAGCGGCGTCTCCCCCGGCTTTATCCTGATTGCTCCTTCCCCTCTCTCGATAACTCGACGGTCCGGCTCCTTCCTCCCGCCTCCTCTCCCTCCCCATTGGCAAACGGCTCTCAAACAGGAACAAACACTAATTGGTGAAAGTGGGTGACATTCCGCCCCTCTTACTCATCGTGATTGGTTCCTAGGGTCAATCCCTCCCTGAGGCGGCCAATCGTCTCAACCAATCACTCCGCCATGTGGCGACTATGCTCTTCCTATTGGTTACGTAGACTAGCTTCCTGTGACATTGATTGGCCAAGACGAAAGTCGGTCGACTACGGGAAGAGCTCAGACAGTTCAGAGTCCGCCCACGTCTTTGTGCACTGAAGGAGGCTGGGAAATGAGCTTCGAAAGAAAAAAGAGTGCCTAGCCCTTTAAATTTCTTCCGAAGTGGTAGGGACTGTGTAAAAAGTCTTATGCTTGTTCCATTGTGCGAAGAGACTATGGTACAATTCCCATATGTGGAAAACGTACAAGAACCATTCTGACCCCAAAACGCGTGGACAGCGTTCTCTCTTCAAGAAAGCCCTGGACCTGTTCTGTATCCCCTGAGTACTAACTCTAATCCTTCCAGTTCTGGAGCCTATTTATCCCGTGATCTTGGGGGAATGATTGGCCGGGGGAGGGCTGTTCTGCATTGCTTAGTCGGCCCCTCGCTCCTCTCCTGTTTTTCCAGATCAGGTTGATCCATAGTAGCTCCCTCTCACCAGTATAGACTCCAAGCACAGCCCCAGCCAACCCACTAGACCAGTGGTCACCAACCAGTAGATAGGGATCTACCCATAGATCTTCGAGCCTCTCACAGGTGATCCTGACTGGTCTGGCCAGGAAGCTAGCAAGTGCTGGCATTTCATTTGCCCTTCTACCCACTGTCATGCTGCTCCTGCTCTCTGCCTTACAGCTGCCCCCCTGGGAGCCTCCTTCTTGCTCTGTAAGGTGTGGGATGGAGAAGAGGCGGTGCTGATGTCAGGGTGTTCCTCCTGCCCCCACTCCTGTACCCTATCTCTACCTGAAGAGAAGGGGATGCAGGGAGCTTGGCAATGCAAATCTCTGTAACTCTCACACAGTGTGTGTGCCTCTGTCATTCTCACAAACACACACCGTCCTTCACTCTCATCTCCTGACCCAACATATATATGGGGGTTGTTACTTCTTTTACTGCTTGCAAAGTGGGTTAGTTTTGATATTTGACTGGTTTGTGCATTTCATAATGCTCATTTCTCTCTTACACTTAAATGTAATTCTTTGAGTAGTGAATTCTAAAATGCCTAACCTGTCGGGCTGGAGTAATTATCCCTGTGGTAATTGCTGCTCCTGGAAGTAGCTGGCATGTCTCTGCCGCCCCTGAGAAAGGCAGAGCAGGAAGTCTCCATATGCTGTCCTTGCATGCAGACACCACTCCTGCAGCTCCCATTGATCAATAACTGGAAACCAGGGCCAGTAGAAGCTGTGGGCTCAGTGTTTGTAGATGAGGGGCAGCACATGGTGCCATGGAGCCATTGTTGTACATGCCAGCTGCTTTCAGGAGTGGTGCAGGGCCAGAGCGGGAGTAAGCCTGCCTTAACCCCACTGCTCCGTTACCCAGAAGCTGTCTCAGTTAAACAGTGCCCAGCCCGTACCTGCTTCCTGAACTCCTCTCTCAGCCCCAAACCTTCTCCTGCCCCCAACCTCCTTCCCAGAGCTTGCACCCCGTAACACCTCCTAGACCCCAATCCGCCACCCTGGGCTTAGCCAGGAGCCCCTCCCATACTCCAAACTCCTTGGCTGAAGACCAGCGCCTGCATCCTAACCCCCTACCCCAGCCTGGTGAAAGTGAGTGAGGATGGAGGAGGAAGGGGGATGGAATGAGTAGGGTGAGGCCTCGGAGAAGAGGTGGAGCAGGGTCAGGGCCTCAAAGAAGGGGCTGGAAGGAAATGGGGCAATGGTATTTGGATTTGAGGTAGAGCTTACATTGCACTTAAATTGAAAAAGCGATCTTGTGGTTAAAAAGGTTGGAGACCACTGCCCTAGACCAAAAGTTCCAAAACCTGCTTTGCCAGCTAGGACCAGTTGAAACTGGATTTATAGGCAGCCCCCAACTTGCGATGTGATCGGTTCCTGGGGAAGCATAGCAAGTCGGAGACGTCGTAACTCGAACCTTCATTTACGATCGGCATTGTGCACTGTCATAAATGTGGGATGAGGACGTAAGTCGGGGGTTTTCGGCCCCTTCCGCACTTACAAAAATGGTTGTAAGTGCGGGGAGAGGGGGGAAGTGTTACAACTCGGGCAGTCGCATCTCAGGGGTTTCCTGTACAGCTGGGCTTCAGACCTGTCAGTCACCAAGCATACTCTGGGAACCATATACGTTAATAACAGCAATAACTAATAATTAAAATGTCTGAGATTCAAACTGAAACACTGCATTGACAGTCATGTAGAGTTTTGAGGGACATCAGAATTAGAAAATACCAAGATCATTTATAAGTTTCAGTTCAACTGAAGAGTAATGTATGGAGTCAAATGTGTAATTTTACTTTTCATGAAAAGACTTGTTCCATAATTAGTTTTTCTTTCCCTCTTCATCAATTTGAATTAAAAAACAAGTTGGGATGAACCCAACCCTCTGCTCTGAGCCCCTTTTCACCCTCCCCCCAACCCTTACTCCTGCAACCCACATCTACCACAACCCGCTATCCTGAACCACCCTACACACACATCACAACCTTATGTCCTGAGCCCACTACACGCCACCCCACAGTTAAATTTCTTACAGGTACTGTCATATCGCAACCCCCCACACAACCCTCTGTCCTAAAGACCCCCCAAGGGGTGCTATACCACAGTACCTGTAAGAAATTTATGTTGCTAATCAAAGATAAAAGTAGAACCATTGGTTAAAATCTCAATTTCGTCCATAAAAAAAGAACATATTTCTTCTCCCTAATGTAAAATGAGAAAATATTTGTCTCTTTGCCAGTTTCAAATGCGCAGATACTGACTTTTTGCCAGAAATTATTCACATTTTTTCACTAAAGCAAACCAATGAACTTCCCCAACGTAACTACTGAAGCTCAGAACTTTGGAAGACATCATCATAAGGGACACAAGGCCAGTTTTAAACTGTTTATCTTTACTTTTTTCCATTAAGGCCTTCAAAACACAGGGAAAGGGGAAAAGTTTTGTTGTTACTCCTTCAAAACACAGGGAAAGGGGAAAAGTTTTGTTGTTACTGCTGGCTTTTGCCACAGCTTAGCCAATTCTGGAGCTGCACACTGGGGCACACCCCTTTACTTTCACCTCTGGTCAGGATTCTAGAAATTTAATACCTCTATTTCGTTAATATATCAATATAGAATAACAGGCATTTGGGAAGCTGACAATGGTAAAACTCAGAACAACATTTAATAATATAAATCTTAAGTAGCAGGGAAATGTACAGCCAAAACAATAAAAATATTCTCACAGTGTGGAATTGCAGCAATTTAATTGGGAATAAAAAGAGCTGAAAGGAAGAAATATGCTAGGTATCACACAAAATAAAAAGGATTGTATGGTAAATAAAAAGCATCAAGAAGAACAGTTCCAGATTCATTGAATTTCTCATTGTCGTTACATTGTATAGCTCCTGATTGTGCAGGTGCTTTGCCACAGTGAGCAATGCCATTGGAATCAATAAATTGTAGAGGCACCATCCATATTGTAGATAGCAATTGTCCAACCGTATCAAGATGATGATAGAAAGCCCCCGTTACCTTATATTTACACTTTAATACAGGGTTTACTACATCATTCGGTCAGTGAGTGTTCTAAAACCTACACACTCTTTAGATAAAAAAAAATTACACAGTTTTCCAGATGTTGGTAAGAAAAAGAAAAACAGGATGGGATAAGATATCTGATGTGCCAGTCAGAGGCTGGAAGCATTCCAGTAAACTATCTTCAGTAAAATGTTGGGACTTTTTAAAGTAGAAGAAAATATATTAATCTGTTGTATTACTCTTTCTATTTTGAAATGTCGTATTGGACACCATAAAGTGTTTTGGTAGCAGGACACCTAACAAATATCTATTATTATGAAGAAACATAATTTACTTAATTAAACATTGGAACGGTCTGGAAGTTAGAAAACTAGGGTTCGCTGCTGAGGAGATTGTCTTGAGAAAGTTGCTTAGGATAATTTTTTCAAAAGTGATTTCTGATTTTGAGAGCCCAATCTGAGACATCTTAAATTTAATTTCCACAACAGTGAATGAGTCAAAACAAAAAAAAAAACACTACCACCAACAACAAAAAACCCTGCTGGCAATCATCACCAATGAAAATCAGGCCCTAGCTATTTCAACGTGAATATTCACACTCTTTCTTTTAACTACATCGCAATCAGAAAGCCTTCCAAATCAGTGCCCCCTCCCTCAGATAATTGAAGACCTAAGGAGCACTCAAGGAAGAAAAGACCATTGCAGAAAAGCAAAATTAATTATTTGCATCAGTCTTCACCCCAGAGGATGTAAGGGAGATTCCCACAATTGAGCCATTCTCTTGAAGTGATAAATCTGAGTAACTATCGCAGACTGAGGAGTCAATAGGGAATATTTTCATGCAAATCAATAAATTAAACAGTAGTAAGTCACAATGACTTGATGGTATTCACCCAAGAGTACTGAAGGAACACAAATATGAAACTGCAAAACTATTAACTTAGTATGTAATATATCACTTAAATCGCCCCCTCTGACAAATGACTGGCAGATAAGTAACAGAATCATCAGTTTGGAAAGGACCTAAAGAGATCATTTAGTCCAGTCCCCTGCACTCATGGGAGGACTATTTTTTGTAATGTCATGCCAATTTTTAAAAAGGCTCTAGAGGCGATCCTGGGCAAATACAGGACAGTAAGCCTAATTTCAGTACCAGGAAAACTGATGCTAACTATAGTAAAAAAAATTATCAGACACATAGATTAACATGATTTGTTGGGAAGAGTCAATATGGCTTTTTAAAAGGAAATCAAACTTCACCAATCTACCAAATTTCAGCAGATCAACAAACATAAGGACAAAGGTGATCCAATGGATGTAGTGTATTTGGACTTTCAGAAAATCTTTGACAAGATCCGTCAACAAAGGGTCCTACCCCAATTAAAGAGGATGAGATGAGATGAGATGAGATGAGGCCCTCTCATTGATCAAAACTGGTTAAAAATAGGAAACAGAGAGTAAATAAACAGTCAGTTTTCATAGTGGAAAAAGGTAAAGAGTGGGGTCCTCCATGGATCAGTACTGGGAGCTATGCTGTCCATCATATTCATAAAAGACTTGGATAAGAGGGTAAACAGTGTGGTTGCAAAGTTTGCAGAGAATACTACATTAGTCAAGATAATTAGGGTCCAACAAAGACTGCAGAAAGTTACAAAGGGATCTTGGAAAATTGGGTGACTTGACAGCAAAATGGCAGATGAAATTCAGTGTTGATAAATGCAGTGCAAAGTAATGTACCTTGGAAAATATAATCCCAACTATACATACTAGCTAAATTAAACTAAACTAGCTCTAGCTGTTACCACTCAAGAAAGAGATCTTGGAGTCATCATAGTTCTCTGAAAACATCTGCTTAATGTGCAGTGGCAGTCAGAAAAGCTAACAGGATGTTAAGACCCATTACAAAAGGAATAGATCAGCATTTCCCAAACTATGGGCTGCAGCCCAATACCGGGCTGCGGGAAAAAAATACCGGGCCTCAGCGTGGCTGCTGGAAGCGGAGCAGGGCAGGGCGGGCTGGGAGGAGGTGTGGGGAGGGAAACCGGCCGCCGGGAAGCAGGGTTGGGGCAGCGGACTGTCCAGCGGAGATGGGGAGGGCGGGCGGCTGGCGGAAGCACGGTTGGGGGCAGCAGGGCTGTCCGGCGGAGATGGGGCAGGCGGCTGGCGGAAGCAGGGTTGGGGCCAGCAGGGCTGTCCGGCAGAGATCAGGGCGGGCGGCGGAAGCAGGGCTGGCCAGGAGATGGGGGGGCTGGCCGGGGGAGATCGGGAGGAGGAGGACTGGAGAACCAGCCTCTGGAAGCAGGGCTGGATGGGGGCAGCGGGCTGGCCAGGGGAGATCGGGAGCAGAAAGGGGGGGGAAGCGAATCGGCCGGCGGGAAGCGGGACTGACCCAGGCACATGCAGACCCGGGCACACAAGTGAGTCCGGCCCCGAGGATTCCATTTTGCCCCTCCCCTGCCCGCATACCCTCCCTCAAGTAGTTGCGAACTGCCTGGCTGGTAGACACACTCACACAGCATGAGCACATCTACCAGCCAGGCAGTTCGCAGCTACAGACTGATACACCTAATAATAATAAAACTTACCAAATTAGAAAATACCAGACATTTTATATGTCCGGTATTTTCTCAATTTGTTTCCCAGACAGAACCCTCAAATACCGGACTGTCTGATACAAAACTGGACACCTGGCAACCCTACCCCTCCTTGCACCCTCCCTTCTAGCCAGATACCCTACCCCTAGTCTGCTCCTGCTCCCGCCTCCTGGAGTGCCCAGGCAGCACTGGGTCCCCTAAGCCTTGGCCCAGGCTGGGCGGAGGGTGCAGCTGGGTGAAACACTGAAAATTTATTCATTTTAAATTATTTTTTTATATGCATTTATATTTTTGGGCTGCAAAAAACAGCACTGGAAAAAAAAACGGATTCCAACTAAAGTAAAAAGTTTGGGAAACCCTGGTCTAGCCAGCTTTCTATCCATCTTACAGTCCATTTATCCAATCCATATTCACTTAACTTGCTGGCAAGAATATTGTGGGTGACTGTATCAAAAGCTTTGCTAAAGCTGGCACTGGGGGCTTTGGGAGGACCAGAAACAACTTATTTGAATATTCATCATTTGCTTAATGAATATGCAAATTAATGTTACCAGTCCTCCAAAAGCTCATGAATGGATTTACTGGTCCCCGTGTCAAAAAGTTTGGGAACCCCTGGAACAGATAATAAAACTGAAAATATCATAACACCACTATATAAAGCCATTATACACTCTCACCTTTAGCACTTGTGCAGTTCTAGTTACCCCATTTAAAAAACAAGATATACTAGAATTCAAAAAGGTACAGAGAAGGGCAACATATATGATTAGCAGGGCTCGCCAAGCCGCAGCAAGCCCCGCTCGCCAGCCACGCGGTTCAGCACGCTGCGCGTGCACAGACCGTGCTGCAGCACCATGCCAGGCTATAATCTACTCGCCACAGGCTAAATTGTCGAGCCCTGATGATTAGGGATATGGAACAGCTACCTAAATTGTCGAGCCCTGATGATTAGGGATATGGAACAGCTTCCACAAAGAGTGGGACTGTTCAGGTTGGAAAAGAGATGATTGAGGAGTGTTAAAATAAAGATCTATAAAATCATGAAGGGTGTGGAGAAAGTGAATAAGGAAGTGTTATTTATCCCTTCACATAACACAATAATCAAGGATCACACAACTAAACAAATAGGCAGGTCCAAATAACATCATAAGGAGGTACTTTTTTCACACAATGCACTGTCAACCCATGAAATTTGTTGCTAGGGGATGTTGTGAACTCCAAGGCTATGTCTACACTGGCAGCTTCTTGCGCAAGAATTGTTTTGCGGAAGAGTTCTTGCGCAAAAAGTCTTCCACAAGAGCGCATCTACACTGGCATGTGCTTTTGTGCAAGAGATGTGTTTTTGCGCAAGAGCGTCTATGGCAGTGTGGACACTCTCTTGTGCAAGAAAGTTCTGATGGCCATTTTAACCATAGGGGCTTCTTGCGCAAGAAATTCATGTTGCCTGTCTACACTGCCCTCTTGCGCAAGAGCTCTTGCACAAGAGGGCTTATTCCTCATGGGGAGAGGAATAACTCTTCCAGAAGAAGTCCTGTTTTCCGACTCTAGACTGTAAATTTACTTGCGCAAGAACACGCGTGCAGTGTAGATACCCGGCAAGTTTTTGCACAAGAAGCCGCCAGTGTAGACGTAGCCCAAAAGTATAACCGAGTTCACAAAGGAATAAAATTAGTTCACGGAGGTTAGGTCCACCAATGGCTATTAGCCACAATGGTCAGGAATGTAAATCAAGCTTTAAGTTTCCCTAAACCTCTGATTGCTAGAAGGCTGGGATTTGATCACTTGAAACAGCGCCCAGTACTGTTCACTCTCTCTGAAGCATCTGGCACTGACCACTGTCAGAATACAGGTTACTGGGCTATATGAACGTTGGTCTGTCCCACTATCGCTGTTCTTATGTTCTTACACATTGAGGGACACCGAATTGGATGCCACAGTCTTTTGAAAACTGTTGTGTTACCTTCTGCAATGGTTTTCTGATTGGTAAATTAGAAAGTATGCTAGCTATCTGATTACCTATTTCACAAGGTTTTTCAGAGGATTAATTTGTTACATGTAAAATACTTTGAATATATAAAGTACATAAAAACAGTAATTATTAATAAACTATTAATGTGAATGACAAAGTCCTTACTACTGAGGCTTTGAGCAACAACTAAGACTGCCTCTTACTTCCACAGGGCAGTAATTGGCTGTGTCTAGACTGGCCAGTTTTTCCGCAAAATCAGCCGCTTTTCTGGAAAAACTTGCCAGCTGTCTACACTGGCCGCTTGAATTTGCGCAAGAGCACTGACTTTGTAATGTACAAAATCAGTGCTTCTTGCGCAAATACAATGATGCTCCCGTTCGGGCAAAAGCCCTCTTGCGCAAATGCTTTTGCGCAAGAGGACCAGTATAGACAGCTGAGATTTGTTTTGCACCAAAAAGCCCCGATCGCGAAAATGGCGATCGGGGCTTTTTTGAGCAAAAGCGCGTCTAGATTAGCACGGACGCTTTTCCACAAAAGTGCTTTTGCGGAAAAGCGTCCATGCCAATCTAGACGCTCTTTTCCGAAAATGCTTTTAACGGAAAACTTTTCCGTTAAAAGCATTTCCGGAAAATCATGCCAGTCTAGACGTAGCCATTGAGTCTTTGTTTGCCTACCTCTTGTGGTAGTTATAACATAGATTTATAGATCTGAAGATCAGAAGGAACCACTTCAATAATTTAGCCTACTCTCCTGTATAACACCAATCATAAAATCTCACCCAAAATAATTCATAGAGCATATCTTTTAGGGGGAAAAATCCATTTTTGATTTTAAACCACTCAGTGATTGAGAATCCATCATTACCCTTAGTAAATTGTTCTAATGGTTAATTACCCTTGCTGTTAAAAATGTAAACTTTATTTCCAGTTTGAATTTTGTCTAGCTTTTACTTCCAGCCACTGGATCACAATACAGTATACCTTACTTCCTGTCATAAACTGAAGAGTTCTTTTTATATGCAAAGCAAAGTGTTATTTCCACTTCAGGGATTGATGCAGCTGTATTCTTTTAACCCATTAAGTATTATTAACAATAAGTATTAGTATTACCAGGACACCACTGTGCTAGGCATTGAATGAACAAAACAAAAAGCTAATCCCTACCACCTGTGACAAGGTAATCTGCCTCCTCAAAAGTATATGGAACTTAGAGGTCGACATAACTCCAATAATATAGTGTGTCCCTTTCAGATTCTGGTAAGTCTGACATTTACAAGGACCATTTAGGAGATGTTGGTACAGAAGAAGCAGTCCTAGATATAAGTAATACTTAGAAAGAAATGCTGTTATACTGTTTCTTGAAGGGACCACTACCCTTGCAAGATTGCCCTCTCTCACATCCAGTTGGGATAAGCTTTATGAAGTGGTTCAGCCATCTTACACTCTACCTTGTCTTTCATACCAGAAAGCTTGCGTGGTGGATTCTCTGAACTTGTGGATTAATTGGGGGAAAGAGATCAGCTGAAGAAGAACATTGGTTAAAGCCTTACAAGTATTCTGAGTTACAACCCGGTGCCAGGAGAAGGGCTGGAATGCCTGTCTTGAGAGAGTGATGATTTGGAGTACAATCTGAGCTCCAGAAAGGGGCTGGGAGACTCCTGAATAAGGGTAAAAATATCTATCAGGACTCTCAAATGGACTGAGTATGTGTGAATTTGAGTAAATAAAGAAGTGAATTAAACTCTGTAGAAAAGCACTGTGAACTATGTGCTCTGAACTAAACTGATCCAGGTAACTGCCCAGAAGAGTCTAAGTAGGTGTGGAGAACAGCACATTTGATGGGCTATGAGCAGGGGCAATGTGTGTGGGCATATGCCCCCAAAATGCCATGGACAGGATGGTCAAGGGGCCAGCCAGCAGCTAATGGGGCCAGAGCCTCTGGGCAACCTGAGGATTATCAGGGGGGAGGGCCTGGCATCAGCAGGTTTCTCTCTTTTCCCCACCTATTAGCAGCAGCAGGGGAAGCAAAGCAATGTGGCCCCAGTTCACTCTGCTGTCCTGGCACATTTCTCAGGAGAAGAGCGGGGCCATCCTCACCTGCACCCCATGGGAAGCAGAGTAATACAGCCAGGGGAATGGAGTGAGCTGGGCCACATTGCTCCACTCTGCTCCCACCAGTGAATGAGGGGAGGATGAATCCCCACTGCCAGCCCCGGAACACATGGCCCTGCCAGGCCACATCGATTGGGGGAAGAGAATGGGAGGGAGTGGAGCAAGGGTGGAGGAAAGGGGAGGGGTTGTCACGGCCCTTCCCCAAGCTGGGTTGGGGGGGGTCACATGGCCCATGATGACCCCTCACCAGTTGCCTCTGGCTATGAGGGGATTCTTTGAAAACAGTCACCTCATGACATTGCCTTGAAAAGCTCAGAATCTAAGTAAGATGAGAAACAACTACAGGATAAAGACAGGGGGAAGAGGAAAGCATAAGGAAACAATGCGATGAGACGATATTAGGCAGCACAGCAGGCAGCTGTCTCAGCATACCAGGGGCCTAACTGTTAAGGTTTTTTGTAGACATCATGGCAAAGAAGGATTTTGAAGGTAGAGTGTGAGATACTTCTTTA
Source organism: Rafetus swinhoei (assembly GCA_019425775.1). Classification (NCBI taxonomy): domain Eukaryota; kingdom Metazoa; phylum Chordata; order Testudines; family Trionychidae; genus Rafetus; species Rafetus swinhoei. The sequence goes on from CM033449.1 coordinate 50,289,790, forward strand.
GATATTTATATGGAGCTCCCCTCAAATGCGAGGGCCAGCATAGAGAGAGCAAAAAAGTACTTGTTGCAAAATATAACAAGTGGGTGATGGAGACTAGCATCATGGACTGATGAGAGCTGAGAGTCAATTTCTAAATTGTGAATGAAAGATGACAGAGTGAGATAGATACTGAGGAATTTTGAAAATACAAGCAGCTTATACCAACATAAAGGCTGGAGGGCTGACACAGGAGAAGGGCAAGAATCAAAGGTGCTGGAGAGTGAAGCATAGAGAGAATCAACAACCATATTAGGAAAAAACAACTGTTGGCAGCAACAGAGCAAACAGAAGCAGGTAGTCACACACTCAGCTGCTACATTTTATGATGTTCCTTGCTGATGTTCCAAAAGCATTTTTTTAAAACCCCACAAATGTACTAGATCACATGAGCTTCCATCCCCACTTGACCCACTGAGAAAGTACATCCTCCCACTCTATCTACTTATTTGCTTCACCTGGCTGTTTGGCCCCACCATTGTCTTACATTAAGATTGTAAACTCTATAGTGTGGGCACTGGGCAGTGTCTTTTGCTATATACCTCTAATCTGGCACTTAGGGTCCCCAACCTGTCTGGAATCTCTAGGTGCTAATGTAACACAAGTAAATACTAATACACAACAGGACACAGGAGAAGGAAATAAGAACATAAGAACATAAGAACATAAGAACGGCCGTACCGGGTCAGACCAAAGGTCCATCTAGCCCAGTATCCTGTCTGCCGACAGTGGCCAGCACCAGGTGCCCCAGAGGGGGTGGACAGAAGACAATGATCAAGCGCTTTGTCTCCTGCCATCCCTCTCCACCCTCTGTCAAACAGAGGCCAAGGACACCATTTTATCCCCTGGCTAATAGCCTTTTATGGACCTAACCTCCATGAAATTATCTAGCTTCTCTTTAAACTCTGTTATAGTCCTAGCCTTCACAGCCTCCTCTGGCAAGGAGTTCCACATGCTGACTACACGCTGTGTGAAGAAGAACTTTCTTTTATTAGTTTTAAACCTGCTACCCATTAATTTCATTTGGTGTCCTCTAGTTCTTCTATTTAGGAACTAATAAATAACTTTTCTTTATCGGCCCTCTCCACACCACTCATGATTTTATACACCTTTATCATATCCCCTCAGTCTCCTCTTTTCTAAACTGAAAAGTCCCAGTCGCTTAACCTCTCCTCATATGGGACCCGTTCCAAACCCCTAATCATTTTAGTTGCCCTTTTCTGAACCCTTTCCAAGGCCAAAATATCTTTTTGAGGTGAGAGACCACATCTGTACACAGTATTCAAGATGTGGGCGTACCATAGTTTTATACAGGGCAGTAAGATATTCCGGGTCTTATTTTCTATCCCTTTCTTAATAATACCTAGCATCCTATTTGCCTTTTGACGCGCTGCACACTGTGTGGAAGTTTTCAGAGAACTGTCCACGATAACTCCAAGATCTCTTTCCTGATTTGTCGTAGCCAAATTAGCCCCCATCATACTGTACGTATAGTTGGGGTTATTTTTCCCAATGTGCATTACTTTACACTTATCCACATTAAATTTCATTTGCCATTTTGTTGCCCAATCACTCAGTTTGGTGAGATCTTCTTGGAGTCCCTTACAGTCTGCTTCTGTCTTGACTATCCTAAACAGTTTGGTATCATCCGCAAACTTTACCACCTCACTGCTTACCCCTTTCTCCAGATCATTTATGAATAAGTTGAACAGGATTGGTCCTAGGACTGACCCTTGGGGACACCACTAGTTACCCTCTCCATTCTGAAAATTTACCATTTATTCCTACCCTTTGTTTCCTGTCTTTTAACCAGTTCTCAATCCAAGAAAGGACCTTCCCTCTTATCCCATGGCCATGTAATTTACACAAGAGCCTTTGGTGAGGGACCTTGTCAAAGGCTTTCTGGAAATCTAAGTATACTATATCTACTGGATCCCCCTTGTCCGCATGTTTGTTAACCCCTTCAAAGAACCCCTTCAAATAAGACTTGTTGGCCCTATTTTTGTTCTATGAAACTTGCAAGGTAGCTTCAGATCTGTTACTTCATCTATCAGTGCCTCAGTTTGTACATCCATAATATTAGTATTGTAATTCTTGCAAGGTGCTGTAAAGCTAAACTCTGTCTTTGTCTGAGATTATTAGACAGTGCTGTGTAAGTGTAACATCTTTGTTTAAGAACCTATGTGCTGCCAGACAAGAATAAACCTATCCATCTTCCATGGTATAATCTGTTTGATGGTAGTCTATACCAAATGATATAGGGAAAAGTGAAAGCCCTTCCCATTTCTTAGGTATCTAGAAAAGTGTACAATAGCGAGGTTTCTTCTTGATCATGGCTGGTTATCAGAGTGTTTAAACCCTGTGGTCTTGACAGTCTAATCAGTTCTCATTTATATTCTATCATCATCATCAGCTCTGAAGATCCACTTTGTTTTACAAGGACTGCAATTACCACTCACTGACTAATTTTCACTCAATACCTTGTTATAAAAAAAATTAGACTACTTAAAAGAGATGCATCTCTCTTTTAAGCTTTGCTTCTTAAATATTTGTCTTTTCCCCATGTCTAAGAGTCTGTTTTAAAATATTTTTTTCTAAATCTTGGAGCGTTAAAGATGACTTTCAAATAGTATAGTATTTCCAACTTTGAATAAAATCAAATCTGACTCTTTGGATGATGTGAGTTTAGAATCACAGATAAATTAATAGATATTCACAATGAAATAATTTTGGATGCTAAAGATAAAATATTACACTGTGCTGATTGCTTACTTCTTAAATACCTTGTAACTATATGCCATTCACATTGGAAATGACTCATTAAAACATTGTACATAAGTACTTCTGCAGATACTGTAACAACCAGACAGCTCAAAAAAATGTCAGCCGAATTTTAAAAATTTGGGGATTAAAAGTACTGTAAAAATTCTTCATCTCACATGGCCATATTATTACAAATACAAAGAATTTTCAATCCACTTAAATTAATAAATGTTAAATTGACTTCTCATCTATGAAGAATTATTCCATTGCATCATTTTTTAACAAAGAACACCATATTAGAAAGATGAGTCTGAATGCCTTTGATGCATCTTACGGAATTTTCACATTTTCCTGTCTGTTTGTCAGTACTATACTAGCCAATCTTGCTACAGTTTTTATTAATAGTTTACAAATTCTTACATAAACTATTTCAGCACAGAGTCGAGTGAGCTATTTATAAAATTGTCTGATAAAGAATGCTTCAAATGATCATGACTGCAAAGATGAAAGGATAATAAGTGCACCCAGAAGTTAAGGCTAGGTAGCCAGCACAAATCCTAGTGGACAGGATGGAAGGATAGACTAGAGAAAGAAGGATTATATAGTAGAAGTAAACTGGTTGCCTTTGTGGTCACTACAGGACATTCAAACACTTGGATTTTAAGGGCAGAATTCAGGTAAAGAAGGTGTAATAATTTGGTGATTAGGTGGATTCCAATTAAATATTTCAATTGTTAATGGTTAATCATGTTTTTCACTTTATTAAATTTATAGGCTTTTTTAATGAGTACCCAAGGTTCAAATGGGGTTGGCATATAAGGTCCACAAGAGAGGAGCGCTGCTCCAAAAGATCTTATGAGGCATAGAGTATTTTTCCTCTTGCAGAGTTCAGGAACTCTGTAGGATGCTGGGATAAGGGAAACATCTTAGTGAGATATTATGGTAGTCAACAGCAGAAGGGAATTGTAATTATTTACAGTTTTATGTGTAGTAAATATTAAATGGTTAAAACAGGACATGGACAATAGATTGACTTTTATAAATGGAGACCACTTATACAGCAATACAGCAAGCAATCTGACCACTGCTAAATGGGTTGTTGGGTAAGTACAGTACATTCTTTTTCTTAAAGTATTTTACAGGGACCCCATTGTGCCAGATGCCGAATATAGTAAAAGAACAATTTTTGTCCCCCAAAGAACTCATAACTTACTTTTCAATCAGAAAAAATAGGTGGTTGAACAAACAGTAGGAAGGAGCAAAAGAGGGAAGATGAATAAAACAGCAATAAGAGCATGTTATAGTAAAGACAGCAATGTGAACAGCTATATTTTCTTAATCATAAAATATTCATACCCTTTTCCTGGACTGTGAGAAGATGGGGAGGATAAGAAGCACCTGCAATTTCTACTCATCTTGTGCCTTGGAAGAGAAAAAAACTTCCACAGGAGCAGAGGTGTAGAGGGGCATAAGACATGAGGGAATATAAAAGTAATTGGTTTGGGATTGGGAAGTGAAGAATTAATATGTGATGGTAGATGCAGGACTGAAAGAGCCAGGATCAATTGATGTGGCCTGGGAGGCAGGAAACTGATGTTAAAATACCACAAAATGCAAAATTAATTGATCTGAGGCTAGAAAGGTACAGAATTATTAATTGTAGGTTTGGAAGAAACTGGAGCCTTTTGCATCATCAGGTAGTACCCCACATTCAAATTTGTATGACTATGTAAATTAACAAGCTGTTTCTTTGTTTTATGGTATTGACATTTATGAATTCTTATCCCTAGATACTCCTTTCCCTATTCCATCCTCTGTGCTCATTTCAGAAGTCCACAGTACTCCAACATCGCTCTTCTGTTGTTTTCTAGGGATGTAAGCAACTAGACAACTACCCGACAAGCAAATGCTTATAGGGTAGTTGAGTAGGAACTCGACTAGTCACTTCCCCCCACTTGCTGCCTCTATCAGAGAGAGGCAGCAAAGAGGGGGAGCAGGAGCTGATACGGCGGTGCACAGGCTTAAAAGCCAGTTCCCACTAGCACCTTGTCTGCAGGGGAGACAGAGAGCAGCGAGGAAATGGTGCGAGCGGGGATTGAAACAGACTGAAATGTACAGGAATCGCCTGTGGGAACAAGGCAGGGAAATGGGAAAATGTATAAGGGAAATATACAAGGCAGCGGGAACCCGCTGGGTCTTCCCTTTGAAATGTACAGAAGCGGTGGGTGGTTCTTGTACATTTCGTAGGGAGAGGTGCAGCAGGATAGCAAGCACTCCCCTTATTGACTAATTGAGTAGTCGATGGAAATTCCATCTACTACTTGTTTAGCTGATTAATTGAAATTTCAGAGGGGTAGCTGAGTTAGTCTGTAACATGAAAAACGTAAAAAACAACAAATAGTCTGATAGCGCTTGAAAGACTAACAAAACATGTAGCTGGTATTATGAGCTTTCCTAGAGATTTTCTCTGTTTTTTAAATTTGTTTTCCTTAGTTGCTCTGTAACATCTAGCAACCAAGTATGCTTTATCAAGTTTATCTTTTGTTTTGTAATAAAAATCACATTTTTTTAAGGTGATGATTTGATTCTTGTGTCCTAGGAGGTCTGTCTGTGTGTATCTGCATGCCTCTGACTGAGGGGTCAGCTACCAGAGACAGCAGCTTGCTTTTCTCTTTTCTTTTTTCAAGCTCTTTTGGGACAAAGGAGCTTGGAATACCCTTGGGGGTGATTTCATGTGTTCACCCTTGGTTTTTAGGGCTCAAAAAGCACTTGATGGTGGCAGCGGTTCCCCAAAATCTGTGTATTATAATTCTGAGGGGAAGTTTTTTGTGACCAGTGCCTGCACAGGGAAGGTTCTGAACTTTCTTACGGGCCCTCACCTTCTGCACTTGGAGTACCAGAGTGGGGAAACAGCCCTGACAGCAGTGCAAGAAGAAGATGCAGGGTATAACAGCAAGAATGAAACATCATAAGGAAAACTGCTTATTGGGAGAAATGATGTGGATGAAGATGTGGATATGTCTGAAAATCAATGTGAATCGACTTTGCAATCTGTCATTCTTCTAGACTCTCTCAATGCCTTCTAGTATAAGGATGATTTAACAAGTAAATTCCCAAGCTGTTTATGGTTGGATGTTGCTAGGAAAAAAATTAGCTTATCTAATCCTTCTGGCTTGTTTAATTAGTTAATTAGGTTTAGAATCTATCACCAAGTATACAATACAGAAAACTGCAGTAAGAGTAATCTAGTTTCCAGTTGCCATTGAGTGTCATTTACTTATTTTATATTATATAATAAATGCCTCTTATTTAGGAACATCATAGTCACAGACCATAATGGTGATGTCATAAATCTATTCCCTATTTTACCTCAGAATAACTCAGCTTTCCCAAAATAGAACCCAATCCTATACTTGTTTTCAATGGGGCTTACTCCAAAATTAAGTGCACTCTAAGCACAGTCAATCCAATGACACTGGAAGAGAGGAAGATGAGAGCTAGTTGTGTGGGTTGGACCTCCCTGGTCCAGCACCCTCAGGACCTGACCAGTCCCGGATGAGGGATTTGCTAGTTCACGGGAGGTCATAGCCGGCTCCCCTAGCCCTGGACCGGCCACCATTCTCCTGGCTGGCACCGCAAGCTCTGTTGCCCTGCCAGTCCCCCCAACCCGCTAAGCCAGGCAGCCCAGATCCAGCCCTGTTCCCTGTGCACCAGGCTCTTGGCTGTGTGCCAGGCAGCCCGTCTGCAGTGTGCTGGGTTCCTGGCCATGCTGGGCAGCCCTTCTGTGGCCCACTGGGCTCCTGGCCCACTGGGCAGCCCCACTGTGGTACACCAGGCTCCTGGCCCTCCCAGGCAGCCCTGCAGCGATGTGCCCAGGCTCCTGCCTCCGCCAGGCATCCCTGCTGGGTTGTACCTAGAAGTCTAGCTGCAGGGAGCTGGGGAGCCCAGCCACCAGCCTTCCACCGGGACTCTGGTCCTGGAACATCTTTGGTCGTGCCAGACCACAGATGTTGCTGGATCAGGGAGTCCCGGTTAATAGAAGTTCAACCTGTAGAAGTTTTAAGGATACCATACATTTAGGCTATGTCTACACTGGCGGGTTCTTGCGCAGGAATATCTTGCGCAACAAAACGTCCACACTGGCCAGAACCGCATCGTAAGACCGCTGAGCTCTTGCGCAAGAAAGCGTCCACACTGGCAGGAAGCCCTTGCGCAAGAACGTGTCTCCGGAAGCAAATCGGCCATGTCAAGAGGTCACCAGCAGCGTCTGTGGGCATGTGCCGGACCCCCACTGGGAAACGTACTTAAAGGGACTCCTGGACAGCCATTTCCCTGTGGCTGCATGCTCTTGCACCCTTTTGAGGTAGCAAGAGCCAGAACAGCACCTGTCACCTCTGTTCCTGGCAAGTGCCCCTGGGCACCCTCGCTGCCACCGTCACAGCCACGGAGCTGGAGGAGGACCCCAGCCAGCAACATCCGCTCCTCATGGCCATTACAGAGGCTGTGGAGCTCCTCTACCAGGGAGCCACATTGCTCCAGCAGGAGTTGGAGACTGGGCAGCAGGTGCAGGACCTCGCCACGGCTGCAGCTGGGCTCGGGCACCCACACCACACCACTGACAGGCGCCTCTGGAGCTACGACACCAGTGGGGACTGGTGGGAGCGCCTGGTGCTGGGACAATGGGGAGACCAGCAATGGGTGCAGAACTTTCGGATGCGCAGGGGGACATTCCATGAGCTCTGCACCTGGCTCACCCCTGCGCTCCGGAAGCAGGACACCCGCCTGCGCCCTGCCATCCCCGTGGAGAAGAGGGTTGCGATTGCCCTCTGGAAACTGGCCACCCCGGACAGCTACCGCTCCGTGGCGAACCAGTTCGGGGTGGGCAGGTCCACCGTCGGCACGGTCATCCGGCAGGTAAGGCCCTCTGTGGACCACGGGCTCGTCCTGGGGGAAGGAAGGGGCCAGACCGGGTGGGGGAAGGCTGTAGGGGCAGGGGGAAACCCCGCACACAGGGGGTCACGCTGTCCCTCCTGCACACAGCCCTGCTGGTGGGGGGGGGAGAGATCCCGGGGGGCAGAGGGCCCTGGCCTGCGTGGGGGGAGGGGCCATCAAAGGGAGGATGAGCACACCCCAGGGGCCCATGTACGCACTGTGTCTCATTCCGTGCATCCCCTGTGCTCCCATGTGCCCCTCTGCAGGTCGTCAACGCCATCAATGACGTGCTGCTCCAGAGGGTGATCCGCCCCCGGGACGTGGACACCACCACTGCCGGCTTCACCAGCCTCGGGTTCCCGAACTGTGGGGGAGCCGTAGACGGGACTCACATCCCCATCCGGGCGCCAGAGCACCAAGCAGCCCGGTTCATAAACCGGAAGGGCTACTGTTCCGTGGTGCTCCAGGCGCTAGTGGACCACCAGGGCTGGTTCCAGGACATTTATGTGGGGTGGTCCGGGCGGGCCCACAACACTCGCATCTTCAGGCACTCAGGCCTGTGCCACAGGCTGGAGGCAGGCACCTACTTCCCCCAGCGGGAATTCACCATTGGGGATGTCAGGATGCCAGTCTGCATCTTGGGGGATGCGGCCTACCCCGATGGCCTGGCTGATGCGGCCATACACCGGTCACCTGGACCACAGCCAGGCCACCTTCAACAGCCACCTGGACCGGGCCCGCAATCCCGTCGAGTACGCCTTTGGCCATCTGAAGGCACGGTTTAGGTGCCTCCTGACCCACCTGGACATGGGGGGTGCAGCACAACCCGGAGGTCATCTCGGCATGTTGCGTGCTCCATAATATTATTGAGGGGAGGGGGGAGGCCTTCCTCCCGGGGTGGATGGTAGGTGAGGGCCAGGCCTACCAGCAGCCCCACATGGCCGCCACCCGGCAGACCAACCGCCATGGGGTTCGGGTCCGGGAAGCCCTGCGGGTGATGCTGGACCAGGCCCCACAATATAGGCCACTCCTACACCTCTGACCGCAGGGATGCCCCTGAGCCCCCACTTCACGCTCCCATCACCACCCCTTCCTGCCACCCTTCTCTCACCTCCCAATAAATACAATGCACTTGCTGTACATAAGGCACTTTTTTATTTACATGGGGAAGGGAGTGCACTGTGGGGAGGGGGGAGGAGGAGACCCTGAACTGGGAGGGCCTCATGATGGATAATGGAGGCCTCTCCCACCCCCACGGGTGCGGGGGCGCCTCTGCCCCTCGTGCTGGGTTGGGGCAGGCTGCACCAGGAGGTGCCAAGGGTGGGGGACCTCGGGAGGGGGTATGGGCAAGGCAGGGGGCCTCGGGAGGGGGCATGGGCAAGGCAGGGGGAGAAGCGGGCGGAGAGCTGAGGGTGGCAGAGGGGGGCCTGGCAGCATTGGGCTGCTGCACAGGGCCCATCCGGTCGGCAATGGTGCCCAGGACAGTGCAGACACGGTCGCAGCGCTCCAGGTACTGGCCCGACACCCGCTCCCGCCACTCCGCATCTGTGTGGATCTTCTCTGTCAGAGCACGCTCCACGCGCTCAATCGCGCAGACGTGGCGGTGGAGCAGGTGGTGCTGGTCCCGGGGGCGCTGCGACGGGCCCTGGATCCTTTGCGCCGGCAGGATGGGGCTGGAAGGTCCCTCAGTGGCAGGGGGTCCCACTGCAGGAGAAGCAGAGGAGAGCAACATGGTCGTGAGCCCTGCCCCAAATGGTGTTCCAGAGCCCCGTGCCCTCCTTCCAGCACGTCATGATGCCCGGGGACAGGTGTGGCTGGTGAGGGGGAATTCCCCTGGGGCAGCAGGAGGGGGGGGTCCCAAGATGGCCCAGGAGCCCCCGGGGGGCCGCATGTGCTTGGGGGGGACCTGTTGTGCCTTTCCCAGGGGAAGCTACAGTGTCCTAGAGGTGGCCATGGATGTGTGCTGTGTGCAGCACCCGTTAGGCTGTGTGGGATTAGGCCTGCAACCTTGGAGCTGGCCTACTCCTGGCCAAACCTCCTCTCCCCCCCTCCCGGTCTGGTCGAGTGGAATCCCTGGGGTCCCAGGCATGTGCTGGGGCTAGCTGCCGCTTCTCTGTGCCACTTGGTCTGGCTGCACGTAGCGTTGTCGGATGGTTTCAACAAAAATACCAGACACACTTGACATTACATGACAGTCTACATTACATCTTAGTTCAAAAATACCAGACATGTATATTTTCTCATTTTTATCCTCTCAATTTGTTTCCCGAACAGAAAGCTCAAAGACTGGACTGTCCGGTTCTAAACTGGACACCTGGCAACCATAGCTGCACGAGGTTGCACGTGCTGCATGCCTCTGCGCAGCATGTGGCCAGGCTGTGCCATGTGCCGCTACCTCTCCCCCACCCTGTGGCCCTGCCCCCCTCCTCCAGCACACTTGCGAATAGTAGCCACTGCACTCACCAGACAATCCGTCGCCAGCTTCGGAGGATGCCCGGGACACATCCTGACTGCTGCTGGGCCGGGATGGTGAGGTCTGGCTGCTGTCCTCTGCCACCTCCTCCTTGTCGTCCGAGGACCGGACTCCCTCCTCTTCCTCCTCCTCCTCCAGTGGCCTGGGTCGGACCACTGGGGTGGCCACCACCGTGTCCACCTGGGACAGCAGGGGAGTGGCCCCTTTGTCCCCCAAGATCTGGTGATACTGGGGACAGGCAGTGGCTCCGCCGCCCCCACGCTCACTGGCCCGCATGTAGGTGAGGCGCAGGTCCTTCACCTTGGCCCGGACCTGTTCCAGGGTCCGGGCTGGGTGTCCCTTTGCAGCCAGCGCCTGGGCCATCTGGGCAAAAATGTGTGCATTTCTCCTCCTCCTTTCCCCAGAGGTCCAGGAGGGCAGTCACCTCGGCGGTGCTCCAACATGGAGCCCGCCGCTTGGTGACCCTTCGGGCCTGTTGGGTGCTCTGGGGTGGCTCCTCCATGGGGTCTGAGGGACCTGGCTGAGGCTGGGCAGCTGCCATTCCTCCCTCTGGCTGCTACCCGGGCTGCATGTGGCAAATGGCTGTGCTCCGTGCCTGTGCCTTTAAGGAGGGGCCAATTAGGGGGAACCAACGAGTGGTGATTGCCTGTACGAGTGTCAGAGAGGCCACCTGTGTTTTTCACTGGAGGCCAATTATTGCGCAAGTATGCACTTGCCGAATGTCCACACTGCCCTCTTGCGCAAGAGTGCCTGCGCAAGAGAGCTTAAGCCTGATAGAAAACAGCGTAGGTCTTGCGCAAGGAGCCGTCTCTTATCACGCCGTACTGTACATTTACTTGCGCAAGAGCGGATGGGCAGTGTAGACGCTCTGCGGATTCTTGCGCAAGAACGGCCGTAGTGTAGACGAGTGTAGGCGAGTGTAGACATAGCCTTAGTGTTCTGAGGACTTGCCCCTCCCTTTGCATGTTCTGGAGAAAAGCCATTTTCCCCGGGGGGTTCTGATTGTCCTGGCACAACTAAAACCTGATCTTGTTCTAAGTTAGCAGAAGAGAAAGCTGCATGCCAAATTTGGTGGCCCTAGCTCTTACCGTTAAGGAGGAGTTCTTGAACAAATGGACTCTCAAACAGACACACTCTAAAATATATAGATTTAAGGTTTAGTTTAATAAAATATAAATGCTATTGTGTTTGTGTGTGTGTGATTTCAGGCCCATATGCAGGCATTTCTGTGGGGGATGCTTTTTTGTAAATGTGGACTGCAAGGGTGTAAATACACACCCACAGTCCCCCAAATAAGTGGGGAAATTGGCCCCAGCCTTTCCCTGGACGGCCAGAGCGTGGGGGAAGGAAGCTCAGGCAGCACACCGCTCCTACTTTCCCCTGGCTGGCTGAAGCATGCTTACGTAGGGGACCATTAGGGGTGATTTCACACCCTTTGCACACTCCCCCCGGCATATAGGGCTGGATGTAGTTTTAACCTTTCCTAATGTACTGCTGCTGCAGCTTGACTCAGAACATGAGTAATATGTACTATTTCCTAAATTTATAAAATTCAAGTTATCAAAAAATTACACAAAGTATATCCTTTTAGATGTTGTAAAATACTGTACTGAGCTGTAAATGAACAGGTTTTAGTGATCAGATTTGCATCAGAAGAAATATGTGAAGAAGTATCAATGGGAAACTTGATTTAAATCAATGATTTTTGGTGATTTAAATCCATAAACCCTGATTAAATGGCATTCACTCTTTTTAGCCAGCCTTTGCAAACAATCTTCTTTTATGTAATAGATGTTTATTGGTAACCTGCCTCATGCCTGAAGTTTCCAGTCTAATACAGTACACAGAGCATGTTACTGCCTATTTCAAATGTTTATCATGTGGCCTATACAGTGACAGCCGACAGCGACTAAGTTACAATACCAAAAATATATTACCATTTTTAAATAAACGGTGTGTAAGAATTACCTCTTGAGAATTCATCATTTCTTTAGCTATGAATATCCCTGAATTTATCAGAGAATGCAATTTTCCTGTAAGCCAGCACACAGACAAAGTACAGGAAGGAAATACATTGTGCATTGAAACGAATGGCTGGGACCTTGAATTTCAATTTTCGTAATTCCCTCGGTTAACACACCATTACAGGAAGGAATAATTCCCATTTCGGGGGCCTGTCATCTCTAGTTGTAAGCCGAAACGACCCATTTAAGTTTGGAAGTTTTTTCTGTGCAGCCAGAGTAACAGACTCTTTTTTGGGGGGTGAGAAGCAAATCAGTTACTCTAGGAACAGGCAAGGCCCTAGGAAAAGCACTGCTACAATGCACAAGCTCGATCTCGACGTGTAAGACGTTGCACAGCACACCTGGCGAAAAGGTAGGCACAACCTGTTAAGCGACCGTACGTCACATGCGCCTGCGTCGTTTTTGTTTCCTGAGTGACCTGAATCCAGCTTAGCAGAAACTTTGGCACTTGGATAATGGGGCTCCTGGGGATGGGGAAACCAGCTCAGCCTTCCCTTAGAGATAGAAGAACCGGAGCCCCCGTGTCGTCACGAGGGGGCTGGGCTGCCATTCCCGCCCGTGGCTCACTGGGGCACAGAGAGGGACACGCACCTGCCCGGGGGGAGGTGCAGAACCCAGGCTTCAGCCACTCGGTGAGACTTGCGCCTGGGCGGGGCCTTTGCACCCCACAGCCCCGGCGGCAGGGCGAAAGAGGCGGGGCGAGGAAAGGCGAGCGGCGTTAGGACTCCCAGGCAGGAGCATGCGCACTGAGCCAGTTCGGCGTGCGTTCCTGCCCCGTCCAGCTGTGTATCCGGGTCATTACAGTGAAATCGCTCTTCCTGTCGCTGTGACCTTCTGCCGCTGGGAACTTCCGGTCCCCCCCCCCCGCCCTAGAGTTTTGTGGGTCGGAGCGGTTGGCCCCAGCGTAGAGCTGTTTTTCCTCCCTCCTAGTCCCCTCCCCGTGTTTGTCCTCATGGATCCTCCCGGGCAGGTAGGGCGGGGCCCCCCAGGAGGCGAGCATGGCGGCCTGGGCCAGGTACGGAGCCCCTTGTCTCGGGGCTGAACAGCTGCGGCCGCCCGTTGCCCAGGCGCTCCCCGAGGTGTCGGTAGGGCTGGGGCCGGGCAGACGCGAGGGGAGCGGTTGTGATGCCCGAGAGGTTGCAGTGAGCGCTGCGCTGTTATGCAGCTCCCCTCCCCCACCGTGCCAGCCGCAGTTCAGGGTGACGGGGTTTGTTGCAGCAAAAGGTCTCTGCCGTGTTTGCTGGGCTGGCGCCTCAAGCCGGGATCGTTTAAATAAGGAAGATTTAATAAAATATCTGAAGGTGTCATCTGAGCGTGCCAGTGAGGTGTCATTGAAACTGTGAGCAAACCCCCTCTTTGTTCACTGAAGCTGGGTGCACTAAACACCTTAGAATTAGTTGCAAGGGAGATTTGCTACCTGTATAGTCTCCCTGCCCTTCCCCCCGTGCTTTTGATACTCGGGCTTCTCTTTTGGAAGCATAAATAATAAACTAGCCTAGCCTAAAGTACAAACTGATGTTGAATAAATAGAATATGCTTTGGGCTAACTCTTTATGTAGCATTTCCCTATATTATGGATAAGGCTATGATTATGTCTCAGGTCACAGAATTTGTGGATTCCTTTGACCTGTGTGACATTTTCTGCCCAGAGCCCAGCCCTCACCGTGGTGAGGAGACCTTGCTACTTCCCAGAAGTGGCTGACAGACACCTGACCCTGCAGCAGCCCAGTTGCAACCGGGTTCCCACAGCTGTCCAGCTGTGGCTGGAGGATCCTGCAGCTCTCAGCCACTGGGGGCGGGGGGAGAGAAGGACATGGGGACCCCCTAGTATCCCAGCATCTGGGCTGGGGGGGGGACCTTGAAACTCTCATTCCCCACAGTACGTGGGAGGACCTGGGAGCCCTGGCAAGAGTGGATGCTGAACCTGCATCCCCATTTTGTCAGGGATATTTTTAGTGAAAGCCAGGGAAAGGGTCACAGGCTTCCGTGGCTTTTTGGTTTTGCTCATGACCTGTCTCTGGCTTTTATTAAAAACATCCGTGACAAAAACTGAGCATTAATTATGTCTCTTTGTAATTTGAAGTTTTGCTGTACCACTGCTGTGAGGTTCAGTTGATGAGAGAAATATATCTTGAATTAGTAATATAGGATACAATTTTTTGAGAAATAAGGTATCTTTTATTCATAGTATTAGGTGTTCACCACAGCCATACATCACTTAGTATTATTGTGAAAAGAGAGCTGATAGGCATTCCAAGTTTTTTGGGGGAGTGAAAGAGGAGTGGGCCAGCCTTTATACAGATAACTCTAATGTTTTATGTAGCTAAGATTTTTCCACAATGATCCTGTACTATGAACAGTTAGAATCTGTTGAGCTTAAGACAAGCAGCAAGATCTTTGTACCCAGGCTTTTGTGGCAGGAGGAATACAATAAGGCTACGTCTACACTGGCAGCTTCTTGCGCAAGAACTCTTTTGTGGAAGAGTTCTTGTGCAAAAACTCTTCCACAAGAGAGCGGCTACACTGCCATCTGCTTTTGTGCAAGAGATGTGCTTTTGCGCAAGAGCATCCATGGCAGTGTAGACGCTCTTTTGCGCAAGAAAGCTCTGATGGCCATTTTAACCATAGGGGCTTCTTGTGCAAGAAATTCATGTTGCCTGTCTACACTGCCCTCTTGTGCAAGAGCTCTTGCACAAGAGGGCTTATTCCTCATGGGGAGAGGAATAACTCTTCCAGAAGAAGCCCTGTTTTCCGACACTAGACTGTAAATTTACTTCTGGAAGAACGCTCCGTGCAGTGTAGACAGCTGGCAAGTTTTTGCGGAAGAACGGCTGTTCTTGCGCAAGAAGCTGCCAGTGTAGACGTAGCCTAAGGGTTGGTATTTAAGTGTGTGACAGGGTTTCTGATTATTTTCTAATGTCTGGATAAGCTGCTGTGTGATTGTTTTTCAGTGTTATTGCATCTTTAAATTTATGCCTCAGGCAGCAAGAGACCTGGCTAGATATAATTCTAACTAAATTAGCTAGTTAATAGTGCTAGCCCAATGAGGCATTCACAGATGAATAAAGACCGCAATTTATTAAATTGCAGCTATTTTCTAAAAGTATGGAGATTAGGAAAATCATTTTTAAAAGCTTCATTCTGTTAATATTTTCATATACATATATATTTAATGTTCAACTTTCCTAATGAAAGAATCCTGTAGCTTACGTACCAACAGAGGATGAAAGAAGAATTTTCAGGGAATGCAACGAAGAGAGCTTCTGGTATAGATGTGAGTCAAGTTTGCTGATAAATCATGTTTGTCTCCATTTTAATCCCTTCTTTCTTCCTCCTTTGTAATGTTATTTTTGTCATTATCACTTCTGTTTAAGCGCTAGAGCCAAAACCTGCAAATCTTTACTCAAGATGAGTAAAGACAATTTGTATGAGCAACTTCACTCAAATCAAATTCTGCACTAAAAAAAAGTAATATCATGGAACGAAAATACATGTCACATCATCTTTCTGAATGTTTGATCCATTAGCATTTACAATTAAGATCCATTTGTGGGCCTGTTTTGCTTCCTATAGTTACCCAGGCTTGTAAAGCTCTTTGCTCATCAGAGGTCAGCTTCCTGACTTCACCACCACTGGACAACACATGAAGTCCCTCCTCAGCTTACACCAGGGATGGGCAATAATTTCTGAAGGAGGTCCACTTCACAAATTTTAGAAGTGGTTGCAGGCTGCCCTGGAAGGGTCAGGACCTCAGACGGTACAGGGCTGTTCTCTTTAGGTGCGGCCCACCCCTGGCAGAGGGAGATCATGTGCTCCCCCATCTGCAGATCCTGATTGGCCGGGGCTAGAGGGAGTGCATTTGCCTGGAAGTCTTTTCCTGCTCCTGGGTCCTTCTCCTTCCCATGTATGGGGCTTCCACTCCCGGCCCTCTGCGCACAGGATGGCCAGCTAACAGCCCCTGCAGGGCTGGAGCAGTCCTCTGCCCTTGGTGGGCCACGGGCAGGGTTTGCTCCCAGGTACTGGGTAAGTAGTTCTGTCTACACAGCAACTAGACACCTTCCAGGCTGGCCCATGAGAGCCAACTCTAGTTCATGGAGCTGTTGCATTGCAGTTTAGACTTCTGAGCTTGGGCTGGAGCCCATGCTCTGGGATCCTCCCATCCTGTAGTTTCCTAGAGCCCAGGATTCTCCCACCTGCCTGAGTTAGCTGGCATCAGTGCTTTTTTTGTGACGGTACTGCCCATCTAAATGTAGCATTTTCTTATTCACCTCCGGTCAGAGCTTATCTGGAAAGAACGGAGCGTACCAGCATCTATGTACGCAAATGTCCGACAGTCAGCTGGGCCTTAAAGGGGCCGTGTCTCTTAAAAGGTCAATGCTCAACAACTTTTTTTTGCTCAACAACTTTTCCCCTGGAGTACCGGCACCTTTTTAACAAAAAGAGCACTGGCTGGTATGCACCAGTTGTGGATATCTAGTTGCTATGTAGACATACCATCAAAAAAAATCTCTGCAACCATGAGCACTAGAAATATTTTGTTTAATGAAGGCTGAGATTTGGAAACATGACTCTGCAGCAAACTTAATTCTGCATAGAATCATAGAAAAGTTGTGATCATGCATTCTTTTAACAGAATGTTGCTTGTCCAAATATACAATGTGATTTGTTTCAATTAATAAAACAATGTTTTTCACAAAATGCTGAAGAATTCATGCCCAAAATTGCATTACTACTTTACATTTTTCCACTCATCCAAAAGACCATTTCCACTTCTTTATTTACAGACAGCCTGGAGATTATGAAATTACATTTTTGGATATGAGCTTTGTGTCTGTCACTTGTACCTTTGTTATCTTGAGAGTAGATTGCTGCACTATAGTTTTTATGAGGCTGCATCTTAATTCTGTGAAAAACTAACCTGATGTAGAATTTGGCAGCCTCTGAACAGTATATTTTTATGTGAACATAATGCATTGGGACCCTGTGATTTGAACTAGCTGTCTGTCACTTTTGGAGTAGATTTCTAAATAGGTAGATCCTATCTGTCTGAAAAAGCACCTTTCCCCCTTATTTTTGGGACTCGCTCCCAGCATGGGTTTGAAATAATTGGAATATTGAATTTCCAGTCATGCAGCAAGTACCATTTGTGAACCTTAGCTTTCAGAAAGGGGAAGTAATGATGAGGGTTGCAAATGATGGACAATGGTCATCTGACTTTT
The DNA here is from genome assembly GCA_019425775.1 of Rafetus swinhoei. NCBI lineage: Eukaryota > Metazoa > Chordata > Testudines > Trionychidae > Rafetus > Rafetus swinhoei. The sequence continues at coordinate 50,307,237 of CM033449.1, forward strand.
TTTTTTTAAATAAGACATTGCCTCTGATGTAGGTGATGATGGAAATTTTAAAACAAGCAGTAGAGTAGTTACTATTTTATTTTTATATATGCATTGAAAGAAGAGAAATTGTTGAAACTCTAAATTAGTTTCTACTGAACTTCCATGCAGTTATTCAGTTTTAGGAGAATACCTTCTACCAGATTTTGCAACTCTAAATGGAGTGTTTTCTTATTCATAGAATTTAAAGCAAGAAGAGACCATTAGATCATGTAGTCTGACAGCCTTTTTATCACAGGCCATTAAGCTTCAGCCAGTACATCTGTATTGAGCCTATAACTTATGATTATGTTTGGCTAACACATCTTCCAGAAAGGGACCTGTCTTGATTTGAAGACATAAGGAGAGAGAACATCTACCATTTTCAAAAGACTACCATTTTCTTTTTTCCTCCATGTTGATAAGCTACCTTTTCTCCCCCACAGCTCTGCCAATTTCTGCAGTAAGCATGATTGTCACTCAGGGATTAATTCATAAAGGTAAACTTTAAAACATATTTTAGTTCAACTTCATGTTTCTCAGATAAGTTTTACTTATACTCTCAACAAGGTTGCCATGCATGAGTTTGATTTTAAATCACAATATGTAAATAGATTAGAAATATGTGTAGAAAATATTGCAAAAATGTGAAGAGTAGAGAAATGCAAGACTTTATATGTATGAGGAAGAAAAAATATTCAGAAAAAATATATAGTGGTAGCAAGAATCTACAAAGCAGTAATTCTGAAAGAAATCTAGGGATGACAGTAGATTTTTGGAAATGGAAAATACCTTAATATTAAAATATCATGATATAAATCAGTGGTTTCCCCTCATATAGACTATTGTATTTATTTGTGGTCATGCCATATAAAAATATTGTGTAACTAAAATAGATTCAGATATGGACTATTCAAATGCAAAAATACATAAAAAAAAAAACCCACCTTGCTTATGGTGGCTGAAAAGGTTGGGATTGTTTGTTTATCTCAGAGAAGAAACAAATATGAGGGGACATAAGTCTATAGAATTATTGTTATAAATGAGGTAGAATTGGAATGTTTTTTTCAGGAAACTTTCTGGTTTGTGTTATAAGTCAGAAATGTTGGGATTTTTCTCTGTAAAAAGTTAAAACATCTCATGTATTACAGAAGATTATCTATTATGGTATGGCCACATGAAAAACTAAATGTTAATGCAGTGTTTAAATTCACCATTGTGATTTTACTAAAATAATGACTTTTCATTTAGTAAGTAATTACTTTGCTTATTTTCAGGAATTCTCACCACTCATTCAAGGTTTGGCTCTCTTCCCAAAGTTGCATGTAAGTATGATCACATATTAGTTCACCTTACTAGAATCTAGTTAATGAAGCTCATCAGTTATTCTATAATAAATCCAAAGCAACTCCACTGAAGCCAGCTGAGGCCATGTCAATACTTACGTGCTGGAGGTCTATATTCTGTTGTTCGATTTAGCGGGTCTAGTTAAGACCTGCTAAATCAAATGATGAGTGCACCTCGGGTCAGCGCCAAGGGAAGCCAATGGGAGTATTTGCTCCCATTGACCTTCCACTGTGAAGACAATGCCAGGTATGCCAACTTCAGCTATGTTATTGGAATGGAGTGCTCTTGTGCCCTTAATAATGTCCCCTTGGAAAACTACCAGCTATGTTCAATTGTTTTTCTCTTACTTTTGCTTCCATGGAACCTTACCTACCAGCTTCCTAAGTTTACTAAAGTCTGCCTTCTTGAAATACATTGACTTTATATTGCTGTTCTCCCTTCCACCATTCCTTAAAATCATGAACGCTATCATTTCATGATCATTTGCATCCAAGTTGCCTTCCACTTTCAAATTTTCAACCAGTTCCTCCCTATTTATTAAAACCAAATCTAGAAGAGCCTCCTCCCTAGTAGCTTCTTTCACCTTCTGAAATAAAAAATTGTCTCCAATATATTCCAATCATTTGCTGGATCTGTGCCCTACTGTGTTGTTTTCCCTATAGATGTCTGGATAGTTAAGTCTCCCATCCCCACCAAACCTTGAGCTTTGGATGATTTTCTTAAACAAAAAAAAAAAGCCTCATCCATCTCTTCTTCCTGGTTGGGTGTTCTGTAATAGACCCCCTACCATGAAATCACCCTTGTTTTTTAACCCTTTTATCTTTACCTAGAGATTCTCAACAGGTCTGTCTCCTATGTCCATCTCATCTATTGTGTGGTACTAAATTCAATGCAAGTATATTGCGTTTAAGCATTTATTTTTATCAATCAAACTTGTAATCTCATAAAAAAGAAAGCAGATTTTTTATAAGATCAGTTGTCCACAAAACGTTGTTGATTAGCATTAATTATATTTCTACCCTTTAACTACATATTGAATGAATCCCATATCACCTTTTTCCATTATTTTGCTTGCAATTGAGATCAGTCTTACCGACCTGTTGTTACTCGGCTACCCTGCTTGATTACTTTGCTAATGTTGTGCCAATGTTAGCTCTTCCAGTCTTATGAAATTTCCCAAGTATTCCAAAATGCATTAAAATAGGCCTCTTTGGTTCAAGCTACCTGGGCTTGCTGATTTAAAAAATGTTTAATCCTTAGCAGATTATGTTTAACATCCTTCCTAGTTGCTAATGGACTGGAAAGTAGTTCATTGTCATGTGAGATTAGTATGTCATTCTACTATTTACAGATCTAGAACAGGAAAACAGGAATATGTATTGAACATTTTCTGCATCATTATTAACAATTATATTGTCTCTATCTATTAATGAACCTATGTCATTGTTAGAATTTTTGTTCTGACATACTTATATTCAGTCTAGTTGTCCTTAGCATTTCCAACGTTGGATTTATCCCCTCTAGTGGTTAGCTTTCCATATAAATTTACTACACATTGTTACTTCCAATTTATATCAATTCCTATTCACTTCCTCTGTTTCTGTTAGTTTATTGGGGGGGGGGAGGGGAATTATTATTATTTCTACTTGATGTTTTCTGGTCCTTTTTTAACCAGGATGGGCTTTTAACCAAAATTTGTTTTGTTTTTTGTAATTGTGAAACTGGTTTTTTTGGACAAATGCAACAGCCGGAGAATCATCTTCTCCTTTTGACACTATCATGACTGTGGCCATTAGGTGATGTTGCAACGTAAATACAGTCAGTTTAGGAACTGTGATTTGGATGACTTGAGTTGTCAAAGCAGGAGACAACCACGGTCCAAGTTAAAACTGCCATTAGTTCTACTGAAGTTCAAGGTGATCTTCTTCATCCAGGAAGGCTTGCTGATTTTGGAATCTATTGTGAAGAGGACAATTCCTTGTTCAAGGTCCCATGGTACAGATGTTTCTTGCATCTGACTTCTGGTTTTCTAGTGGTTTCTGTGGATGGGATAGTGTCTAAAGGCGCTATGAACAGCAGAAGTATCTGGAAGTAATTGAAGACTATACAGTATGGTTCCAGTGGGCACCATTTTTCTATCATATTTCCAAAGTTCAGTGGTACATCCAATAAATATGAATGTTCTCAAAGAACTGCTGTTACCAGAAATTAAGCTTTCTTTCCTTAAAAGCAACTAAGAGTCTTCCGCAGATGAATGTATGGAAAAGTATGTATATTTCCTTTATCACAAAGTATGGACACAGACCCGCTCTGCTTAAAATCAATAGCAAAACTTCCATTGATTTCAGTGGAAGCAAGATTGAGCCATATAATAGCAGACTGAACTTATTGTTATGGCATAGTGGAACACACAATGTTAATTAATAGCTAAAATAGTTTATAATAATGAAGATATTAAACAGACAGAATAAACATTAATGGATTTTAAGGCCAAAAAGGACCATTGTGATCATCTGGTATGACATCCTGGATGACACAGGCCAAAGAACCTTACTTAATAGTGTTGTCTTCACTAGCGCATATAACTGTTCCAGTATGCTGCCCTGGTGGAGATCAAGTGGACACTGTTCTCAGTGCTTCAAAGAGGGTGTTAGTAGCAGCAGCAAAGCTGTAACTGAGAAGGCAGCAGGAAAGAATTAGGAGAAAAAAGAGGAAACGAGGGATATGCTGAGCATGTTTGATAGTTGTCTTAGGCATTCCAAAAAAGCCTTCTGAACATCAACAGAAGAGTGGGGAAAAAACAATTATTTGCAAATAAATGTTAATAAATACAATGCATATTATTTAAAAAATGCTCTATGGAAAAATGTTTTTTTAAAGTTCATGTAAAAGTAATATATATTGTGCCCCTTTAGTTTATTGAGATCTGTTTTGGAGGTTTATTTGAAATGTATATTGAAATACAAAAATTTGTATTATTTTGTTATCGTTCTTAAAACTCAAGTCAGATAATTTAAAACAAAGGCTCTGATGTTAACCAACTCATTTATGTTCCACATAGATTATATTTTATTGTATATGCTTAAAATTGATATGCAACACATTTAAAAGTTGGAAGGTATAAAAAGAACAATAGGTTTCTATTTGTAGATTTTGAGTGTTCAGTGTTAATAACTGTCAATAGTAGAATGATTTACTTTGTAGTTAATTTTTAAACAATTCTACTTTTTTTGTAAAGTATATTGATGCTATGGTACAGAGTATATCAAAGTTACTGTTTTCTTTACATATAAGTTGCTGGTATATGTGGATATATTGCTGGAAAGATTTCTTATCTGTCGACCTGCCAGGAGAAATTTAAGAAACTGGAGAATTCCCCAATAGGAGAAAGTATACGACAAAGGCACAGATCTCTTCCACATGAGTAAGATATCTGTTCTTTCACTTTATTTCTTTAAGTTATTAATTTTTTTCCTTGGGAAAAATTAAGTTGTAAGAAATTCCTAGAAAGATCTGAATTACATTTGCAATTTACAGTTATCTTGAGAGCTGCATTTTTCCTTCCTTTCTAGCTACTTGTTATCTCCAGGAAACTTATTCTTTATGAATTCACAAAGTAGTGGCATCAACTGAAAATGTCCCTGTATTGAATTATTTACTCAGTTGCCTATCTCTTACTTTTCTGGGGAGGGAAAATACTATTGTATGAGAATGTTGTAGCTCTGAGACACAAATTACTGCTAATTACTGTGCAAACTATAATATTTTCTTCTTACACTGTATTACTTTGAAGCCAGTGATATCAATCATGTCATTTTCAAGTTAACTAAATTCATGCTAAACAAATGGCTTTAAAACATTTTGGTTTGCAATTAGCAAGACCTAGGCAAATAAAGGAGTTTTATTCTTTTAAAATTGTATTTTATATGGCACTGTAAACTCATACATGAGGCAAGACAGGTACAACCATATCTGGGTGTGGAATGCATTGTAAAGGAAAAAACAAGATAATTCAAGATGTTGCCAATGTGGAACTGAACATGATACAATTGATGAGAAATGATGTCAAGTAAAAATTACATAAAGACCCACCAACACCCAGTGAGAACAAATACACAGCATTCATTAATCTGATTAAGAGATGAACAAAACAAGAAGATACAGTTGATTATTAAAAATCAGTTTTTGAGAAGACAAGAACAAAGATATTTGTATTTGAGTAATTTTTTCTAAGGCTTGAAGTTTCAGCAGTCAAGAGTCTTTAGAATTTATAATCTCATGACTGTTTTTAAAGGATAAACAACATAAAGCTGTTAACTGCAGACTATAAATATGAAATAACAGCACAAGAATTAGATGAGATATATATGTAACTGTTGGCCCTAATATTACAGGTTGAACCGGCACACTCTGGACCAGCAACATCCATGGTCCGGCATGATTTTAGTTAGCTGAATGTCTACTTATCATATGTAAGGCCAAGTTTCCCATGGTCCCATTAAGATTGTTTACAGCACCAGTCCTGGCTGTCAGTGTTCTCTGCTGCTGTTTAGCTCTAAGTTACCCTTAAATGTCTTCTAAGAATCCGGTTAGCAGTGGAGTGTTGGTAATACTGCTAGATAATATTAACCTACCATGGTTCAGGAAATTATCTGGTTCAGTGCTGGTCAGGTCCCGAGGGTGCTGGACTAGAGCGGTTCAACCTATAACAAAATAGCGAAAGTTCAGTATTAGTTTACAGAATGTATATTTCCCCATGTCTTTATAATAAAATACATAATATTTCTTATATTGCTGGAAAGGTATAACAAGTGGGGTTCCGCAGGGGTCAGTTTTGGGACTGGCTCTCTTCAATATCTTCACCAACGATTTAGATATTGGCATAGAAAGTATGCTTATTAAGTTTGCAGATGATACCAAGCTGGGAGGGGTTGCGACTAATCTGGAGGATAGGGTCATAATTCAAAATGATCTGGACAAATTGGAGAAATGGTCTGAGGTAAACAGGATGAAGTTTAATAAAGACAAATGCAAAGTGCTCCACTTAGGAAGGAACAATCAGTTTCACACATACAGAATGGGAAGCGTCTGTCTAGGAAGGAGTACGGCAGAAAGGGATCTAGGGGTTATAGTGGACCACAAGCTGAATATGAGTCAGCAGTGTGATGCTGTTGCAAAAAAAGCAAACATGATTCTGGGATGCATTAACAGGTTGTGTCGTTGTGAGCGACACGAGAAGTCATTCTTCCGCTCTACTCTGCGCTAGTTAGGCCTCAGTTGGAGTATTGTGTCCAGTTCTAGGCACCGAATTTCAAGAAAGATGTGGAGAAATTGGAGAGGGTCCAGAGAAGAGCAACAAGAATGATTAAAGGTCTAGAGAACATGACCTATGAAGGAAGGCTGAACTGGGTTTGTTTAGTTTAGAAAAGAGAAGATTGAGGGGGGACATGATAGCAGTTTTCAGGTATCTAAAAGGGTGTCATAAGGAGGAGGGAGAAAACTTGTTCATCTTGGCCTCTGAGGATAGAACAAGAAACAATGGGCTTAAACTGCAGCAAGGGAGGTTTAGGTTGGACATTAGGAAAAAGTTCCTAACTGTCAGGGTAGTCAAACACTGGAATAAATTGCCCAGGGAGGTTGTGGACTCTCCATCTCTGAAGATATTTAAGAGTAGGTTAGATAAATGTCTATCAGGGATGGCCTAGACAGTATTTGGTCCTGCCATGAGGGCAGGGGACTGGACTCGATGACCTCTCGAGGTCCCTTCCAGTCCTAGTTTTCTATGATTCTTTAGATAGCTGTATGAAATGCAAACAGACAGGCCCGCTTTCATACACCTAAAATGTAATTGCTGGATGGTTAAAAAAAATTGTAAAACCATCTTAAAGAAAATAATAAATTAAAAAAACTAGAGTGAGAACTTTAACAGGACTTAACTTTGGAAGTTGGCTGTTTGAAAAGATTCAAATTGGAAGTAATGAAGCTACTCCTATTCTTGCTGTTTAGAGTATAAAAAGCAATCTTAAATTTGTTTCAGGCAAGAATTCCTATTATAGGTTAATGACTTTTTTTTTTTTACAGAATATCTTATAATGGAAGTCTTAATTTGTGAGACATTGCCAGCCAAATTCACAAAAATGGATTAAAGTAATAATATACCTTGCACAGGAAAACAATACTCTAGAAACACTGACCCTATTGAGTATCAGAGGGGTAGCTGTGTTAGTCTGGATCTGCAAAAGTGACGAGGAGTCCACACTGCCATGTGCGTCCATAGTGCCATGTGCTTTTGCGCAAGACCGTCCATGGCAGTGTGGACTCTCTCTTGCGCAAGAAAGCTCTGATGGCCATTTTAGCCATAGGGGTTTCTTGTGGAAGAAACCCCTATTGCCCGTCCACACTGCCTTCTTGCGCAAGAGGGCTTATTCCTCGTGGGGAGAGGAATAACTCTTGCGCAAGAAGCCCTCTTTTCCAACGCTTTACTGTAAATTTACTTGCACAAGAACACGCGTGCAGTGTAGACGTTCCTCAAGTTTTTGCACAAGAACAGCCATTCTTATGCAAAAAGCCTGCAGTGTAGATGTAGCCTAGGTGTGGTGCCTAAAATTGAGGGCTGCTGTGAGCCTCTCAGGCAAACAAATCTGCCTGAAAGAGCAGGACCCACTACGTTTAAATAGGAGCTTTGTCACAGTACCTATGTGTGTGAAGACAGTGCAACTCTAACATCTTATTTTAAATGACTCAACAAACACACAAATAAAATCTTTCCTTCCCAAAAAAGTCAGAGATGGGCAGCTGAGTAAATAATTCAATAGAGGGCCATTGGAAGTATGTGCTTAAATACATCACTGTTTAGTGAAGCACATAAGCATATACAGAAAATTAAATGATGTGTTTAAGTGCTTTGCTGAAACAGGCCTAAATTATTATAGTACACACATTATTTTGCTTGTAAACAATTGATATCTTCTTTAAAGAAGTGTTTCTAATTATCATTCACCCTGTTAATTTTGTGTCAGAAAACTAAATCAGCAACTCCATATTGGGGAGAGCAATGTCAGACCTCTAGTTCCTCAAGATAATTCTTTGTCTCCAGGATAGCTACTAAGACATTTTTTGGTATTGATCAATCATAGCAGCTTCTAATGAAGGGTTTGAGTTGCATCTTGGCTTCTTAAACCACATTTCTTTCCTAAAAACTTTCAAAAATAGTAGTTACTGCTGTATTCTTATGCCCCTACTATCTCATACAGGCACACCCTGTTCTATTTGTGTCTGATGTGTTTTGTCTGTGTCTGAACTGTCTTTGGGGGCAGGGATTGTTTTATTTATATTGTAAACTTCCAAGCTCATGGTTGGAAGTTAGTTTATGTTCTCTAATTTTTTTTTTTTAGTTATAACTAAAGTTTCTCATGTATGTTCTTTTTTTAAAGCGTGTATGTGTTGTGGAAGGGTCATATGGATCTTTTGGGACAATTACCTTTTTCTGTAAAAATCTGTTAATATTTAATATTTTAAAACTAGTTTATATTAAAACATTTAATCAAGGAGTTTTTATTCCTCAATCCATTATGTGCTTAAATTAAATATTTCCAATCTTAATATCCCTTTGTATTATTTTTCCAGATATGCTGATAAAAAATCAGAGTTTGCAAATTTGCCGCCTCAGTCACCTTTTGGATCTCAAACACCTGTAGCCCCACTTTCTTCCAGCTATTCACATGAATATAGTTCAACAGATCGGTCCCTCTCTAACTATGAACCAATTCCATTCAGTTCTTCTTTGAATGAATCTTCTCCTACTGGAATTACTGAACATAATGCTGCAGGTATGGCTTATCTTAATTTATAGCTTCATAGTACATTAATTCTGGTTTGTGTCCTGGAGATGTTTTGTCTTCATAAGTGAGAGGAATGTGATAGTAAAGCCTCTTCTGTCATGATGATAAATACAATATATTCCCTTAGTTTGCTTGGATGTATACATTCTGTATGTTCAGATTTTTTTTATTTTAGCACATTTACAAATCTACTTACATATTTGAGAGAGTTTGTCCATCTGTAAGTCTGTATTAGGCTTGTGAACATGTACGCAAGTACATGGTTAGCTGATGAGCCTGGGCTCATTGGTTAACTCTCATGGTTACACGCACCCCCCTATACTCTCCCACTGACTCTGTATCCGGGGGGGGAAGGCGGCTTTCATATCAGCTCCCCGTGCATACCTGCTTCTGCCAAGCCGACTGATCGCTGCATGCTGCTGCTGCCTCTGTATGGTGGGGAGGTAGCTGGGGGACAGTATGCGTAGGAAGCTGGCTCTCTGCACGTGCCAGCTCCTTTTCTCTCTTCCCCGGCCGCCCGTGCTGATACCTCACATAGAGGCAGTGGGGCAGGTGGGATCCAGTGTTCATGGGGAGAGTTGGCTTAAAAACCACTGCCTACGAGCACTGGCTCCTGCCTTGCCCCCATGTGTAAACATTTTACCACTGGCAACTTCAGCAGTTACACATTTACAAAAATAAACTTACTTTAACATCCCTAGTCTGTATGTTCAAGAACTCCTCCTAAATGTGGAGCTAGGACCACCACATTTGGTATGCAGCTTCCTCTTATCATAACTTAAAGCAAGGTGAGGGTTTGGTTGTTCATGGAAGATGATTGTTTATCATAAAACAGAAAGGGAGGGGGATTTGCTAACTGGGACAGTTCTACTATAGAATGACCACAAGACAGTTGGCTGGAGGCGGTGCTCTGGATGTTGCTGGCCACTGTACCCCCCCCCCCGTCGCCCCAGCAGCGTGGCATTGGCAGCCCTGGGCAGCCCGGGGAGCTGCCAGGCAGCATGGCCCCTGCCACCCTATCCCTGCCCTGAGTCTCCCACACACCCAACCTCTTGTCCTGACCCCTACACTACCCCATTTCTGCCCTGAGCCCCTCACCCCCTGCCCTAACTCCTCCACCCCTGCCCTGAGGCCCACCCCGCACCGCCCGCCCCCGCACCACTCAACCCCGCCCTGACTCCTGCAACTCCCACCTGCTGTCCTGAGCCCCCACACACCACCTAACCCTCTGCCCTGATTCCTTAACCTCCTAATCCCTCCCCTGAGCCCTTCCTCACCCCCAACCCTGTCCCCTGCACTCCCTGCCATAAGCCCCCCACATCCTCAAGCCCCTGTCCTGGCTACTGCATTCCAGATCTCTGCCCTGAACCCATCTCCTTAAAGTCCCAAGCAATGCCGGGTCAGTATGCTAGTATACAATGAATACAGTGGTTTTCATGGAGGAACATTTTGCAGTTCCACAAAGAAAAGTATATTGATACAAAGTACATCTTCTACAGGATGTTTCTTTTTTAACATTTGCCTCTTTAAAACTTACTTAACTGCTGGGTTTTTTTTCTGTATTTTTTGAAGGGATAACTGTAAGATTATAAATTATAAGGTCAGGTCTGTTTGGAAAATTAAACACACATGTATATATGTCTCCCACATGAAGTTTGCCCTCCATACGTTTACTTTTAACCTGTGCGACTAAACAAAATGGCCAGGGGCAACAAGAACTAGGTGGTGGAGTTTTCCCTTTTTATATAGCAAAATTTGTATTTGTATTAGGGATGCCTGTTCTTTGTGGGCGAAACCACTTTACCCCTTCCAGTACTCGTGTGCTTTGAAACTCATGTATAAATAAAAATTCAATGAAGTAAGCTCAAAAATCAATTTTAATTTAAAATACACCCTTCTTGCTTATGTCCATTTTTATTTGTGGTCTGATTTATAAATTGAGCTACTTTCTTGGGATTTACAAAGGTGATCATGTGTCATCCAAAATTAATAATAGTTTAGCCAAAACTATTATTTCTTCTATCCAATAGAAGAAATCTCGTACACTTTAACATTATTGATGGTGCATCCAAGATGAACATTTTGTCACTTTTTCTAGACCTCTTCCTCTGAGGTCATCAGTTGAAATACTGATCCTGTTGAAGTCAATGGGAGTTTTGCCATTGAAGTCAATGGAGTTAGAATTTGACCCAAGCAATAAATGAGCCCAGTCATTTGCATTAACTCATATTTAATTTGAGTTTTATTTTCCAAAGTTCAACCTATTGATTGATTAATTTGTTTGATAATCTCCATAATAATTAAACTGAGGTACATCACTAGCCAAGTGAGACTAATAGTTGTAGAACAACTTAAGGTGTGGATCAAATTTCTGATTCTTCAAACAAACAACAAAAATACAGTGATGCATCTGATTTTCTGTTTACCAAAGGTTTCCTTTATTAATCCTATATATTATTTGAAATGCTCTGTCATTAAAAGTATCACCAAATCATAGTGCTTAACTAGATTACTATGTTCTTATTTCATAAAGTTACTGGACAAGACATTCTTTCCTTTACTTAGGATCCCTCAAAGATATGACATTTTTAATATTATTGGGTGTGTGTATGTGTTGGTTAGGCTTTTTCTTGGATAAAATAAGAAAAAGAACATCCCTCTCCATCCTAAGATCAATAAAATGTGGACACGGGGGTTAAATGAAAGCAAACCAACAACCCTAATAGTGCTTACATGCCACAGCATTTAGGCACTTCATAAATACATAAGTGGCTGATCCATGGCATCCTCTTCTCTTCAAACCATTTTGGTTTCTTTTTCCTCAAAGTCTTCAAGCATTGCCAGTTTTTAAAAAAATGGAGTGCACAGAATTGTCTTCTCTATTCTGTAGTTTGAAAATATGGAAAAGTCCTGCTTTGTGTTGCACTAGCTTCTCAGACTAGACTTCTGTATCATATTTATGTACTTCCACAAGAGCAAAGCATGTCTCTGCTGTCAGTCATGATCTAGGTGAATTGCTATTGGCTTGAAAAAGCTGTTACTTGTGGCAGTACTCGGTATAGAAATTCTACTTATTTGTGTGTCACTCCTTGGTTTTTCTAGCACACATAGCTTTGGTGGCATCTGAGAGCAGAGCATAAAACAAAAGGTTTGAGGAGGGATCCTTCTGGATATATTGAGTGCTTTTAGAAACTTAAAAAAACTGAATTGCTATTTTGGATTGTGGCTGTAATATGTTCCATTTCAGTCTAAATTGAGTTATAATTGGTCAACATACTAAAAAAAGGTTGGTTAATTGCAATTGTAATCAAGCGTAGTTAGGTGTTGCTAATTCTCACTGTGCTTTTTTTTATTTAAGAACCAGTTCCACTACTAGAGGAAAGTCCTAAAAGAAAAAGTGTCTCATATGAGGAGTTAAGAAATAGAAACAGAGAGACATATGAAGTAGCATTAACACAAAAGGGAGAGACTCCAGCGAAGTCTTCACAGGAGAGACCATTTAAAAAAGAAGGTAATTTGATGCTAAATTGCTGAAGTATGTAGTGAACACAGATACTAAAGTAGTGTTGAAAAGAGTTAGTCTTATGCTTGACTTCATATTTCTGACTTAGCTTATGTTAGAACTGATTTCCTTTCTGTGTATGGCTTATGTACAGCATATTATATAGTTTCAAATTACTTCCCTGTGTTGGAAAAAACAAGTGAAGTCTTGGTAGCTGATTATGATGAATATACTAGAACGTGTTACCTATTTAGACACACATTGTGAATAGCTTGATTAGTGAATGACTGCCTAGGCCTTTAGCAAATAAAAATCTGCAGCTGGCCCATACCAACTAAATTGGGCTCACAGAACTTGACCTATGGGACTGTTTCATTGCTTTTTTTTGACTTGGGCTTTAGGATCCTGCAAAATGAGAGGGTCCCTCATAGGGATGTGGGGGGGAGGGGGAGGAGAGAGCAGGAGCCGGTGCTGGGTATTCTCTCAAGGCAGAGCAAATATCTGCTTTTTAAAAACATTGTGTGAATTGTTTCATGTAGAATGTTGTGGTTTCTGTAGTGTAGAATTTTGAAGGATGTGTCATTGTTTTAAGATGTTTATTGTTCTGCATTAGAATGTAAAGGAAGGAAATAGTACTTGGCACCAATCTTGTGATGACCTTCAGAATGAAATGCCATTCAGTCAGTATAAAGTTATCCTTGGGAACCACACTTCTTATGTTGAATAAAAAATATTTTGCTCTTTAATGCACTTTATATTTAGGCTTTTATATACTCTGCATCACAATAGGACCAAATTCTGTAGTAGCAATTGTGACAAAGTCAGGCTAGAGGACTAGATTAGAAGGGGGAGAGGCAGCTCTAAAAAGCAGAAAACCCTCTCCTAATAAACTGGAGCTTTGTCAGGGCAGCCAGGAACAGCTCACTCGGAGTTAGACTGGTCCAGGCAGTTCTGCTATAAATCAATTAAGGGCCAGCTAACTTAAGTTAAGGTGCCTCGAGGCCTTGTTTTTAAAAGCCTTCCCTGCTGGGGAAGAGGGCGAGAGTGGAAGTGGAGTTTGGAGGAGGCCGAGGGGAGTGAGAGCTGTTAAGGAAAGAGACAGAGAAGCTGATAAACAGAACGTCAGCACTTCCAGAATAGACGGGGAAGGTAAGAGGCTCTGAGGAGGAGTGTTTGGGCTCCCTTCCCCAAGCGGCCTGAGAGCCTAGCTGGTAACTGAGGAGAACTGGTTATTCAGCCCAGCCTGACAGCTCAGGGACAGATTCCCAAAATGCTGGCAAGGGCAAGTGAGGCTTGCGGGGTTGTGCACAAGGCAGGGGTCTGGGACCCAGGAATGGGTCTCGCATTGCCACATAATCCTTTAATTTTACGGCAATGTTACTTTATTCTATCACTCTGAAATATTCCACATACCCATACTGTCCCCCCCCCAACCGCAGTTTTAGCCAATAGTCAAAAATATCAACTGACACACAATTCTTGGATGAACATTTGAAACAATGGTTATTTTCAAAGATAGGTTTTTTCCACTATATTTTCCTTGGAGCCTGTAATATAATGAATTTCCTCTTGTGAGGAAAGCTGTAGAGCAAATGTAGCTGCAGGCTGGTCCTAGCAGGGCCAGGAGATAAATATTGAGCATCTAGCTGGATCAACACGATGAATTTTGTGGGAGAGGCACTGAATTTACGAAGATTCTTGGGAAAAATGCCAGCTCCCATGGCTGTGGAAATTATGATCCCACCACTAAGATGCATGAGGCATTTCACACTTCTTAGCTATTGATTCATGCTGTCTGTAGATTCAGACAGATGACATTTCTTCTGTGTGCATACAATTTCTTTGAGATTTTCTCCACAGTCATAGGCTGTGTCTACATTGGCACCCTTTTTCGAAAAAGGGATGCTAATGAGACCACTCGCAATTGCAAATCCATGAGATTTAAATATCCCCGCGGTATTTGTTACATGGCTGCCGCTTTTTCCGGCAAAGCCCGAGCCGGAAAAAGCGGCAGCCATGTAAATGCAAATACCGCGAGGATATTTAAATCCCAGCAATTTGCAATTGCGAGTGGTCTCATTAGCATCCCTTTTCCGAAAAAGGGTGCCAATGTAGACACAGCCATAGAGACTAGAACAGTGGTCTCCAACCTTTTTAACCACAATATCACTTTTTCAATTAAATGCAATGTAAGCTCTACCTCAACCCCAAATATCTTTGCCCCACTTTCTTCCCACCCCTTCTTTGAGGCCCCGCACCTGCTCCACCCCTTCTGAGGCCTCATCGTGCTCACTCCATCCCTCTTCCTCCCACATCCTCACTCACTTTCACCAGGCTGGGGTATGGGGCCAAGGGTTCGGTGTGTGTGAGGGGCTCCGGGCTTACCCCAGGGTGGGGAATTGGGGTCTAGGAGAGTTTCAGGGTGCAAGTTCTGGGAAGGAGTTTGGGTGTAGGAAGTGGTTCAGGGCTGGGATAGGGGTTCAGGAATTAGGCTCTGGCTGGACACTGTTTAACTGAGACAGCTTCCAGGTGGTGGAGCAGTAGAGTTAACGCAGGCTTACTCCTGCCCTGGTCTTGCACCACTCCTGAAAACAGCTGGTATGTAAAGCAATGGCTCCATGGCGCCATGTGCTGTCCCTCATCTGTAGGTACTGAGCCCGCAACTTCTACTGGTCACGGTTCCCCATTACTGATCAATAGGAGCTGCAATCGGATTGTCTTCTGTGGGCAAGGACAGTACGTGGAAACCCCCTGCTCTGCCTTTCTCAAGGGCTGCAGGGGCATGCCAGCCACTTCCAGGAGCAGCAGTTACCACAGGGATAATTACTGTAGCCACAACAGGTTAGGCATTTTAGAACTCACTACACAAAGAATTAAATTTAAGTATGAGAAAGAAATTGAAATTATGAAATGCACAACCAGTCAAAAACCAAAAATAACACACTTTGCAAGCAGTAAAAGTAAAAACAACAACCCACGTATGTGTTGGGTCAAGAGATGAGTGAAGGACAGTTTGTGTTTGTGAGTGACAACAAGACACACAGTGTAAAAGTGACAGATTTGCATTGCCAAGCTCCCTCCATTCCATTCTCTGTGTGGTGATGGGGTACAGGAGTAGGGGTGGCGGGGGCACCCTGACATCAGTGCCCTCTCTCTCCTTTTCCCTCCCACATCCTGCACTGCAAGCAGGAGGCTCCCAGGGGGGCAGCTCCAAGACAGAGGGCAGGAGCAGCATGACAGTGGGTGGAGGGGCAACTGAAGTGCCAGCTTCCCGACCAAACCAGTCAGGATCACCTGTCAGAGGCTCCAAGATCAACCAGTAGAGCCCGATCTATCGGCTGGTGACCACCAGACTAGAAGCATATTATTTTTAAATGAAAGCTCAAGTTGTGGAGCAACATTTTGTGTCAAGGAGTGAACTCCACAGCAAAAGTCAATGGCTATGGTTGAGTATAAAGGTTCACAATTATATTGGTAATTTTTAATCTAGGATTTTTTTCAATACCAAACAACATTTAGACCTATCATAGGATCACAGTAGATAGAATGTTAAATTACATTTGTATTAAGGATGTAAAATTCCATTTAAAAAGCTCACAGGTTAAACTGTATATTTAACAGCTAACAGGGATCCTGTGGTGGGGGGCCACCCCATGGCGTAGCAGGCCCAGGCCTCCTGGGCTTCTCTGGTCAGACAGGGCCTGCCACACCTCACTACAGGCGGAGGCTGCTCTGGCCAGGCTGAGCCGCCGATTAATTAGTTACCCTGGTAAGCATGCCAGTAAGGTGAATGCTTACCGGGTCACCAGTTAACCCTTTACATCCCTAATTAGTATTTATCATTAGCTTTTGAAAATGGAACATGACTAGTTCACTGAAATGTTTACAAGTAACCTATAAATGTGGCTGCTTGCACTGTTTAGGAAAGTGGAGTAAAGGCAAAACTGTAATGCAAATATTTGCTAGATAATAAATGACAGAAGTGGATGAAAGTCTGAAATTAACTCTGGGGAAACTTACTGATGTCACTAACAGAGATGATTTAATAGTAGAACTCAATGATTTTTCAGCCTTCTGTTTACTCTTCTTTTGAGATGTTAGGTAGCTTTATAATAAAGAGTAAGAACAGAAACTAAAGCTTAGCATTTGCCTGCTTTGGGTTTAACCGCTATGCTCCTTTTGTGCCTGTATAATTTCTGCTAAATTGTTAGGGAGCGGGTGCTCTTCTGTGGCAATCAAATAAGGACAAGCATTAGGGATCCCCTTTAGCAGTTTTGTGGGAATGGGAGCAGAAATCAGCACAAATCTTCAAAACTGAACTATATTGTAAGAGGAGGATGGATATGTACAACTCTCTTCTCCTTTCCATGTCACCTTCAGACAATCCCAGTAGAGTTCTGTTTTACTCAGTGCACCCACAGATAACCTTGAGGCAAGCCCTAGTACCCATGAGAGACACTTTCTGTGGAGATGCATCTCCTTTTTTCTGGCCTTTACATAGGACAGCTACACTGGTTGAACTAAAAGTGCAATTTTAAACTGGGTTAAACCAGTGCAAGAGCTCTGTGGACCCTCTTCCTTTGGTTTTTAAGCCATGCATATTTCAATGTAGCTTGTCAGTCAGAAATCAAATGACGCTGAACTGAGATAAACCTGGTTTAAACTGAAATAAGAGTCTACATAACCTAATGCATGTACATCTTGCTCATATAGATTTGCTATTTGTCTTTGTTGACAAAACTACCATCCTGTTAGTCTTTAAAGTGCTGCATAGTCCTGTCTTTTGTTTCAGCAAGACCAGACTAACACGGCTACATCTCTATTACCATTCTCACAGTCACTCAAGCCCATTACTTGGGTATCTTTTTTTTTAATCCATCCTCTCTCAAACCCAAACATCAAGGTTGAAGCCAAAGCTTGCTGCTTCCTTCTCCATAATATTTCCAAGACCCAGTTCTCTGTGTGTACCACAAACTCTCATCCTGCCTTGTTTTCTCTGACCTTCACTCCCTGGCTTCACTCACCTCTCCCTCTTTGGATCCATTTAGAACCCTTGGCTGGTCTGACCATATTACACTCTTTTAAACACTGGTAAGATCCTCCTCTCACTTTTCTGTTGCATGAAATTCAAGCTTCCCTTCCTTTTAAGGGCCAGCACAACTCAGCATCTACTGTCTGTCTTAGATACTTGTATACAGCAATAATGGGGGCCAAACAATCTTTAATGTACTTATTCTCTCAGCCCCCTTGTGAGATAGAAAAGTAAGGCTATCATTTATTTACAGAGGAGGAACTGAGACGGACACCAGAAAACATCTGTGGCACAGCAGGGAATCCAACTCTCCACAGTCATATAACCACTGGCCCATCTTTCCCTTTCTGTTTATTCTTATATTTTATTGTGAACTAACATTAACCCCTTAGTAGCCAGTCTTTTATCTCTTGTTTGTCCAGGCCTCTTTCATACAAGCATCTTTTCATTTTCTTCCACACTGCCTTCACTGGACTAATCCCTAAGCCCCAGTACCCTTCCCTCCTTCAAGTCTGTCTCCAAGACCCACTTCTGTATTGTAGACAGTTGCCAGTTGTTAATGGCTAGGTAGTTGGTCATTAAGGATTACAAATGTCTTCTTTTTGTTTAAAAACAAATGTAAATTAAATGTAACAAGTAGTTCAGTGGCACCTTAGAGACTAACAAAAATATATAGTATCATGAGCTTTTGTGGGCAAAACCCACTTCTTCAGATGAGCTTGAGAAGTGGGTTTTGCCCACGAAAGCTCATGATACTATATTTATTTTTGTTAGTCTCTAAGGTGCCACAGGATTACTTGTTTTTCAAGTTACAGACTAACACAGCTACCCCACTGAAAATTAAATATATAACTCATTATCTTTTAATCACCTAAGACTAATACACTAAGAAGACTATACAACCACATATTAGCTGTTATTCTTTCCCGTTTTTTTCTAATTGGTATATTCACTTTTTGCATTTTGTTTTAAATTCATTATAAATTTATATATTTAAACTATTTAGTGATGTGGTATTCTTTGTTTTATTTCCTAGTTAAGGTAAACAAGTATGGAGATGCTTGGGAAGAATGAAAACTGAATCTTGCATGTACGGAAGGAAGTTATTATCTTCAATCAGTTAACTTCAGCTCCATCTGTGTTGGTTATGAATATCTGCACAGTTTGGTGTATTCTGCCAAATTGAAATATGTTACAATAAAGGAGACTAGATTTTATTTTTGACTTTCCAGAAGAGTGAAAAATTACGGATTGTAGGCTTAATATTATGTAGATGTGCACCGTTGGAAAACCAGACTACTGAGGAGTACAGTGATTTTAACCAGTTTGGTATTCTTTAGAAATAATGAATACGGGATAGCTAGCACTAACTTTATAAATCTGTAGTAAGCAATAAGGCACTGGCATATCTGAACAGACTAATTCAGATGTATTGATATTGTGAAGAAAAAAAATATTTTCAGATTATTCAAGACTCCCATTAAAAGTCACTCAATAAAACACATTCTCTCACTTTTTGGTATTTACTCCCAACTAATTAGTAATTTATTAAAATCAATGTTCATTTCTCCCATATCTTTTGGAACTTCAAAATTAGATCTTGTTATCCTGCAATAAATTTTTAGGATTAAACATTAAAAACAGTGAAGAGGAACTAGTCAGGTGCCAGAGTAAATGTATGCCTTTCATGCTCTTAAAAAACATTACAACATATCATGCACATTTTTAGTGAATTATTCTGACTTCTCTACTGCTGAGTGCAAGACCCAAACAACTAGAAGAACAGAAAATGTATCAATTTTATTTTATTTAATCATTAAAAAAGTATGTGGATTTAAGCATGGTGGGCTAAGTGCATTAGTCACTTTAATTTTGGTGACTTCAGTTCAAATGCTGGCCTGGGTTGAAAAATAATTTTGTGCTCTAAATCTTATTCCCATTTATACACAAGTCACAAAACCACCAGAGTTTGTCACCAGAGTTTGTCACCACTTTGTCTCTCTCAAGAAGAGAATATAGCATATTTCTGTTCAGGACTGATGCACATTGTGTGCCAGAGCTATGCTGACACATTTTCCGATTATCTGCTTTACCTCCTACATATCGGGATCGGAACATTGCCACCAGTCTTTCTTCCATGAGCACTAGAGTTTCATCTTCAAGCTGTGACCTTCAGCTGCTCTACATATATTCTTAGCATGTCAGTACTGTGCCTTTCTTGTTTTGGGTCTTTGGTTAAAGGTGTGCTGAAACCTTAACTTCATTAGAGAGGAAAAGGAATTATATTACCAGCCAAGAAAAATGCTCTCAAGGACATCATTGATTCAGTGGACCAACTATAGAGCAACACGGACAGAATGATTCAAAAGCATGGTGCAGAATAAGCTGAAATGAGGATTAAAAAATGAATATAAAGAAGATGAGTTCTTAAAAAATATGTTCAAGAACAGGTCTATCTGCAGAGAAAAGAAACACCAAACTGCTTCTGAACTGTAAGTGGATGACTGGTATCAAGTTATTTTGAAGTGAACTGTTTAAAAAAAAAAAATTACCTTGAGAGAAGGCTTTCAGGTGTGCAGTGAGAGGTCCGTGAAAGTACTAGAAGTCAGCAAGATTTGTACTGTTGTTGAAAGATGGGGACAGTGCAGAATACTGAAAGTGGTCGGATTTATCATGGGAGAAATACATTTTATTTCTCCTTATTACACCCACCATGCAAGAAAAGAAGTGAATAATTCACTAAGCTGCAAAATAGTAGAAGGAAGTTGTAACACTTATCTTTGTATATCTGATCTTTAAAGAGAGAAGGTACATTTTTTCTGGCACTATGTTGAAGTAGACAATCTCTAAGTGAGGAAGGACCAGGGAGCATGTTTCAGATAGTAAAGAAGAGGGAAATACTGATACTTTTCACTCCTTTACAATGCCCAAAGAAGATAGAATTTTGGACAGTCATCTTGCCAATAAAAATATCTTATTTTTGTGGAATTTGGTCGACATTGGGCTTTTTTGGCACAAGTTTATAAATGTTTGGTAACTCTTACTTTTTTCTTTGCCTCAGAAATCTAAATTAATATTTGCTTCTACTAATGGTACTTAAAATTACTTTCTTGTGTATCTATGATTACACTTAGGGCTTATCTACATAGGGAAATTTGCTAGTATAATTATACCAGTGTAACTAACTCCCCATGGGGACACTCAGATTCCAAAATGAGTATGATTTTTACCAGTTTAGTGGTCACTTAGAAAACTGTATAAACTAAACCTGAAGTAGGATCTGTTATCCAAAAGATTAGTTTTTTTACATAGTTATAATAGCTATACCATTACATTTCCCTGTCTAGACAAGCCCTTCATAATGTGTTAACTGCAGTCTAATCCTCCTCCTTTATGTCCGTTCTCTCCAGAAATCAGTCTTTTTTCTCTCTAAATATTGAAAATGGAAAAGTCATCTACTCCATTAATATTATACCTTAATCTTGCATACTTGAGTGCTTTCTGAATACTGGAAGCATTTTGTAAACTGATCTGAAGCCAAAGGTTTTGAAAATGAGGTTGACATCTCATCACCAAATAATTATTTTATGGATACAAACATTTTTATGTAATACTGTTAAGTGTTTTCATTTTCTGTAGTTATGAAAATAAAGGACATATCTCAGATGTGGGAAACACTATTTTAAACACTGTTCTTGTTAATAAAAAATCTGTTACTATATGGCATACAAATATCAGAATTCAAAATTAAGTGTAGTACTTGGTGTTTCTCAGTATCACCTTTTTTACCTAGTTATGGCGGTAAGTAAGGTATGGAAATACTCTTCTCACTACTTCACAACATGGTGGGCTGAGGTGTTTTTTGGTCTCTATCATATCCTTAATGTATGTAAATACAGTGATTTGTATGGTCATAACTTTTAATCTCAATGGTGGTTTGAAAAACAAAGCCCTAATAGTGTATCAAAACAGGGCTTTTTACCTTTTAGGCAGGGTATGATTTTGCATAGTGAGTGTGAGAGTGGCTTGTAGTCAACTAGAAAGATATTGTCACTGGCATCACAGGAGATGTGAACTGGGCTATATTTTAAAATGGCCACAACTATGTATTGAAGCCCAGCATCCCTTCATTTCTCTTAACTTAGAAGAGAAAGATCTGCATTTCAGGTTTGAGCCCTAGGTTGATGAGAACTTTTCACATTCTTCAAATATTTTGTCAGGATCCCCCAGAAAAGATGGGTAGATAACGGCTTGTTTTTTCTCCTGTGAAAAAGGTATAATGAAGAAACAGTAGGGATGAAAGAATGCCAAAACAATCATGAGTTTTATATTTAGGTATGCTTCTAACTGATCTACCAGTCAAATTTGCCAATTGATTAAGCAAGCTAAATGTTTTATTTTGGAAGATGACACATACTTGCTCCTCTTTTAAGATTAATATTAGAATTTTGCTTAGATTAACGTTCACAGGCAGCCACTATCACTTTCAGTTAGACAAGTTTCTAATCTGGTTCATCCAAAAGAATAGTTAAATTAAAATACTCATTTGAAATGGAAGACAGCTTTTCTGTTAAGTAATCATACCTGTATGTCTGTTAACAAAGACTCCAGCATTTAATAGGATTTGGAAGCCCTTTTATTTTTATAGCATAGAACTAATCAAATTATCTCATCCTAAAAATGCATCTTTGTAGTTCTATTGTTTAGGTCAGAAAGTGTTTACTGCTATACCTATCCTGTGAGAGCACCAAAAGGAGTCAATACAAAAGTGTTCTGTATTTATTATAGATTAACCTTCTTGGGAATGTTTAAAAATAATTGACTTCAAATTCTTAAAATCTCTACACAATTTTATAAATTGCAAGGCCAAATTATATAAAAGGCATTTTTCTGAAACTGAGGGCTGTTGACATGCATTGTGAGCATTTGGCTCGGCTACTTCATAGTTGTTTCAGCCTCGTTAAAAGTTAGGTCAGTTGCTTCTGTATTGCATATATTTGGAGAATTGAGTATATACAGTGCTGTCTCCAGAAATCAACAGCTAGATGTATAATCCATAATAAGGGAACAGTCTAATTCTTCAGCAGTGTTCATTCACAATACATCTGTTTGGAACCCAGTTAAACAGATATTGAAACACCAAAAGAAGATAACTCCTGATGCTTATTCAAACAAAGCCCAGGCGGAGTCTGAATTGTGGGGACTAGGGAGTCATGGGGACTATTCCAAGTTGTATCCATCAATCACACTGCACATATGAGATGCAAAAATAAGTCACAGTATATTGTATGGATGTTCAAAGTATGATCCTCTGCAATTAAAGTGTGCTCATGGTTTTAGCTCCTCAGTGGAGCTCAGATAACCTGGATGCTGGATTTCCCAGAGTTAACACTCTCAACATAAGAGTTCCCCTGCCTGCTGGGCTCTGCAAGTTTGGCTCCCCGCTCCCCCCCACCCCACCCCAAAGCTCAGATAGCCCCACAGTTTGTTTAGCTTCAGGAATCCAGTGTGGGAACTGCTGGTATACTCAAGCTTGCTTAGTACCCATGTTTCACTCATTTTTGGCACCAAGGTAAGATAGCATGCTCAGCACATTATACAGACTTTCATATTATGCTTATCCATTTCCTTTCTTGTGATTTGATCAGCTGTGAATGAAATAGTTAATGTGGTCATTTAAATTATTATTGGATACTAATGCTCATAAATCAATCTTCAATTACCAAGATCTGCTTGATTTTTATGCCCACTACTTGCTTTTCTTGTTTCTATAAATTTGTTCAAACGTGTTTTCAAAATAGAACAAAATTTCTAAATTTGTGTTTTAAATTTGCACCATTTTTACTTGCTCTATACACTGGAAAGTATATTAAAATACACAATGTGTTACTTACCCCCTCATGAATGACAGATAGTTGAATAAAACAAAAAACAAAGCAGCCTTTGCTTGGATGATTTCTCTAATCCTGCACTTCAGTAAATGAAAGATATGTTTTAAATATATTGCCTGCATTGTATGGTATACATGTTCTCCTCACTCATGATTTTTTTCAGTGCATTAAGATACTTGCAGTGCATTTGAGGGGAAAAAAAACCTGTATGCTGTAGCTAAAAAAATCAACTCTGCAAAAATATAATGCAATAATGACCCAAACCTGAATAACCTAGTGCATTGTACTGTTCAATTATTTTCTGCATTTGAAACAGAATGCACACACTAAATCTCACTGAATTACAGATCTTTTTGTAAAAGAAAAATGTAATTCACACTGGCACACAAGGGGTAAACTGGGTGCCCTTACTGTTGATATTAGATTGACATCAGTGCACTCCAGTTTTGCTTTCTGTATAAGTATTCATGAGCCATCTTTATTTTCTAGCTAGGCTACAAGTACAAGACCATCCTTTTGGTACAATTGATACTTTGCATCAGTTTATATAGCAGTGGAACTGCTGTTGTGTACTATAGAGGGTATTTAGGGCTTGCTTTATGGAGCCTTCCTTGGGTTCATTCCTCTTCATAGGTCCTCTGGATCCCTGCATACGAGACATCCACTGATTGCCAACTGAGGTTGGAGACTGCATAAACAAGCCATCGCTCTGCCAGGAGTGCAGCAAGTGAAGTAGACAGAGTTCCTCAAAGAATGCCTTAGGCAGCAATCATGCTATGCAAGCCCAGGCTACAAATAGGGAAGGAATGGATGCCAGGTAAGGAAAAATAGACTGCTGAGAAAGCAAGCTGTCAATTGACAGAGGTCTTTCTAGAGCTGGCCACTGTTTAGCATGGGTTGTGTGAAGCCTCTTGTTAGACTGGGTTCTGGAGTTTTGTGCATAGTTTATATATAAGGCAGTTACAGAACATAATATAATTGATTTGATTTTTTGAGTTAATAAATGACATGGAAGTGGTTAAACCAGAAACGTTTGCCTCAGGATAAGATTTATGATGCACATGCATGAATGATAATCCAGTATTTAACATTAGACAAGTTAGGGCATGTATCAGTTTAGTCATAGCAGACTATGCTAAAACCTAACATCCAGCTATAGTAAATGAAGTATATTACTGAACTGTGCATATAGAAAAAGGTATATAAACCATTTACTTCTCTGAAATACCTGAAGTTGCCCATGTGCTAAACTGCATAGCTTCCTACTGAAATGTATAGTGATGTCACATTCTGAACAAGAATAAAGTTAATGGCGGGGCTGGAGGAAAGACAAACATTTTCAGCGGCGGTCTGAGATTGTGAAATGAACTTCAACAAGAACTAAGGACTATCACGAACCTCACCACTTCCTGCTCCAAGTGCAAAGCATATTTCTCTGACTATGCTTTCTCTAACATAACATGTTGGTTGCTATGTGCTTTATTTAAAAAAACCCCCGAAAACCATCCTACAAGAACAAGACACTCCATTGTACACACTTGCTGGGGAGAAATTGAGAGAACAAACATGACAGATGTTAATCCTGTCAGTGCACTATGGGAAGGTGCTCAAATACTACAGTAATGAGAACAGTATAAGAATGTGTATAGAATAAATAATCTGCTTTCTTTAACTAGAAAACAATTAGAGGTTCCCATATCTGATCGGGAAATACATTGATCTTTCAGAAAAGCTTTCAGATGTTGAAGACAACTGAAAACATTCCCCTGTTCCCTTTTGGGTTTTTTTTCTTTCACATTTAATGGCTATTGTAATAGTGATACTGTATTTTAGTCTGCAAAAGATAATAAATCATCTATTTACTAAGTAATTCTGAATCAACTGCAGTTTGCATAAGAGAATTTTCACTACTTCCTCACAGTTGATCAATTAAACTTGTTATATTTCATTTTGCATGACTTTTAACCTTATATTTTCCAAGCTGTAGCATAACATCTGACTATTTTAGTGGGAGTTGGCTAAGCAAAACTCAAAAAACCAAATAATTTAGATGGTAAGAGCTCAAATTAAAGTTCATAACAGCTTGTGGTGATTTAAGGAATCTGTGTACAATTTATGAATTCTGGTTAATTTTATGAAATTGTTGCATCGCTCAATCATCAATATGCAATGCATCAGCAATGAGCTGACAACATCCCTGACAGATATTATCCCTTCATGTGAGGAAGAATCTAAACCAACAACAAAAAGATGTTAACTTTAAGGGCTGGGCTCTGGCTGAACAGTACATCTGCCAAAGAGAGTGCTGGAGCTAGGAGAATAGGTCTAGCCAGATAGTCTGCAGGGAAGAGAGAATGGAAAATCCCCAGACAGCAGCTTCTCCAACCCTGGGTATGAAGGCAGTGTTGAGGCGTGGCTGAACTGCTGGGGTTGTGGGGATTTTGTGGACTGAACTGGCTGGGGCAGAGGATGGCCAAAGTCACTTTACTCAATACATTTATGAGTAACTTACTCTTCCCCACACAACTGTCAAAAAATCAAGAAACCAAAAAATGTATAATACAGTCTTTAAATAAAGGCAGTATTTTTGGGATCTAACTCATGATTTTTGATCTCTTGAGGTTGGTGATACTGGGGACTCAGGCACAAAGGAAGTTTGGGCAAGAAAGAGTAACAGAGGGGCCTGTTTTGAAGCAACAGGGGCATTTTTAACTGTGGGACCAACCAAGGGAAAAAAAAGTGGGCTGCAGAAGAGCAAGCTGCCATGATTTGGAGGAGAAATCTTGTGCATGTGGGGATGCAAGACTCCTTTGAGGCTCTGACCTACACCTGGAGAACATTCAAGTGTGAAGAGGAAACTGAGGCAGGGAACTGTGTACAGATTTATTGTATTGTCTAGATCTGTATAGTACTTGTGTTAAAGAGGATTGGTTTTGGAATCTTCTGCAGAGCCTGTGTATCTGCTTACTTTCACTACTGCATGTCTCAGAAGAGATGAAGCCAGAGTACCCACAATGTGTAACTCTGGGAGAAGGTGTGTATATGCAACTGTGGTATCTATGTGGGATTAGCTCTAGTTTGGGAGGTGTAAGGCAGCTGGGAGGTCACATTTCTGTGAAAAGGTAACTAAGAGCTGATGACTGAGAAGCTTTATAGAGAGATTTCTTATTAAAGAAACTAAACCCTGACTTTCTTTTGTTCCTGATTAAAGTTTGGATTGTACTGTGGGTATCTGTACACGGAGAGGGTCTTCTGAGAGAGAATGCTCATGGCTAAGGATATCAGATAAAAGGACATACTGAAACGTAAATATTCTAAAATGTTTAGTGAGAATGAAGTAGTATTAAACCATTTTTAATAATAGGCAATCAAGCATTAACTGGGCTTTTTCTGTAATTTTAAAAATCTTTTCTAATGTCAGGGTCAGCTTAGAGCAAACCTAAATAACATAGGTTTCTGAGCTCTCAATTCTTTCCCCGTTGTTTATGTTTTGAGAAAAATAAAACTTTTTTATTAAGTTGGCTATTTAGAAATAACTTCTTCCAAAGGAGTCTGAATAGACAGGCATAAATAAAATGTCCTGCTTGTCTCTTAAAGCCATTGACTTCTATGAGATTCTTTTTAACAATGTCCACAGGATAACTACAGGTTGTACCATGGATGTTCCTGGACCACAGAGCCCAGGAATAGGGAGGTCTGGCAGCAGGGCAGGAACATGGTAGGGGGGACTGGTGACTCAGCCGAGAGTCCAGTGTGGGGGAGGAGCGGTGAGGGGGGTGACATGGCAGGGAGTTCTGGCCCCAGTGGCCAGGGAGCTCCAGCCTGGCAGTGGCTTTGGAGCACCAGCCCCGCCCCATTCTGGCTCCAGCAGCCAGGAAGTTCTAGCCCCTGCAGCCCCAGCCCTGGAGATCCAGCCCCAAACACGGAGCCAAGCAGCTGCAGAACTTCAGGCCTGGCTATGGAGCCAAACGGCTGTGCAGCTTTGGCCCTGACTGCGGCGCTCCGGCCCTGGTTACAGAGCCAAGCAGCTGCAGAGCTCTGGTCATGCCACTCCGGCGCCAGCAGAAGTGGGGCCAGAGGCAGCTAGAGAGCCCGGGGGGACTGGGGCAGCAGCAGGGCCAGGATGGTGCTCTAGCCCAGTGCCAGCAGGGCAGCATGGGCCATGAGGAGAGGGACCTTCCTTGGTCCAGCAAATCTCGTTGGGGACCGGTCAGGTCCTGAGAGTGCAGGACAAAAAAGGTCCAATCTGTATTGTCAAGAACGGTGATCCATGGAGTCCTTGTGCAGTACAAAGAGTTATGAAAAACAGATCATGCTATTGGGGCTTGGTGGATTGCGTAGCAGTGCAATGTCATTTAAACGCTCTGTCATTCTTTTTCTTTTGTGTAGGAGATAAATGCTTCCAATTATGGACTTTTGCAGGTTTCACTGAGATTCAGGTCATTGCCACTTGCAGGAATGGCAATATTTACGTTTTCAGTACCTAGAGCTAAAGAAAAAAGAAACATACTGAGGTGTGATCTCAAATGAAAAAAGTAGAAATGGCATTACTAGAAATTAGCATTTATTATGTAACCCAACTTTTAAAAAAAATCATCCCAATCTTCACAATGTACTTGTTTATACCTAGTTAGGCTTAATTTCTTCTGTTCAGAGTAAACTACTGAAGGAGGAGACATTTTCTGCAGGATTTTGTCATCTTGGTCAATTCTACAATACAGATACCAGGATGAAGTAAATTCTTAAAAAGAAGAGACAGGATCTGAAACACACACACACACACAAAAATCACATTTTATATAATATACAGAGCTGGGAGCCAAGTTCTCCCCAGGCATATATGTACATCTACTGCTGACTTCAGGAGTTCTGCACAAGTTTTGGAGGTAAGAATTTGACACTGAATTTGTGTATAGGACAATAATTTTAATTAGATGTAATCTGAGAGGAAAGTTTGAGCATGATGCACACTTTTGGCATGAGAAGTGATGGAAAAGCAATATCTACCATCTAGAATACTTTTAGCTCACTGTACATACTTGTAAAGGAAAGAAGTGATCAAACAACATAATACTTTGTGTGTTCCAATTACAATGTGTGGTCAGCCTCTAATTTCAGTTTTTTACGTTTAATTGTACAAAAACCCACCATTATTCCTAAATTTCAAAATTCTTCCATCAAAACTGACTCTGGGTACATGTAAAACATAGTTTTCAAAGCTAACCAGTACTTGTAAATTTAAATACCACAGCTCACAATAATCCCTTTGTCAAAAGGTTGAGAAACAAAATAGCCTTTCTGTTTGGATCTGGGGATCAACAAACTCAGTCTTTGCCAAACCAGTAGAAGAAGCAAACTCTGAAATATGTACCAACTCCTGCTCTCAACTTGACTAAAACAACTTATCAGTGAACAAATGGGGATCT
The DNA here is from genome assembly GCA_019425775.1 of Rafetus swinhoei. Classification (NCBI taxonomy): domain Eukaryota; kingdom Metazoa; phylum Chordata; order Testudines; family Trionychidae; genus Rafetus; species Rafetus swinhoei. The sequence goes on from CM033449.1 coordinate 50,336,294, forward strand.
TTAATTAGACATTCAGTACTGGCATCATTATTCTCAGTCAATGGAAATAATCATATGTGAGTGAGACAAGCAAGATATGGGGCAAAATTCTTACAAAAACTTAATGACTTGGGCACTTAAGTCCCATTTGTCTTCAAGTCTGTTTGGTGCTTTTGAGAATCTTACCGTAGATCTACATTACGGCAGATTTGGAGTGCAATAATCATGGAGGCTAGAGTTAAATGAGGCCTCACTGTTTACTTATTCCACCATTGGCTAACTCCTATAGTCACTAAAAATAAAATAAGGCCACAGGTGTAACAAAATTCCTCCAGACTATTAAAGACCAAATGGGATATTCTAATCTAATGCTGCCACACTTCACCCTAATGGCTTCTTTGATTATGATAAGTTATATCAGTATGTTTCATTGTGAATACCATGCACTGTTCAAATCCATCAAAACCACATACTTCTGGGTCAATTAAAAGGATCTGCTAAAATATCCCTCTCAATGTAATTTACAGAGATTTTAAAGCCAGAGAGAACCATTTGTGATCATCTAGCCAGATATCCTGTATAACACAGGTGAAAGAGCCTTACCCAATTATTGCTGCACCAACCCCACACTTTCTGTTTGACCCAGAGCATAGTATTACATGCAAATAGCAAGGACATTATTTACTGTTCATGTTCTTAAAACCTCAATATTTCAGCTGGATTTTTGACATACCAAAAATAATTAGTCCATAAATGTTCAAGTTAAGAAAGAAAGTTAAGAAAGAAATTGGAAACAGTAATATAGCATTCAAACTAGAAGAGAAGTATTTTTTGTTTTCTTCTAACTTACAACTACCCAGAGAATCCCACTGAATTCTAACTGGACAAAAAAAAGCTCTGTTTGTATGAAAATTTTGGAACTAAATTAGGAGTTACTCAGAAGTAAAATTAATGTTAAATGGTTGTAAAGAGAAAATTTAGAATCAAATTTAACTTTAGAACCATAAATAGAATTCCTAATTCTCAGACTTTCATCTCATAAAGCTTGTTTATATTGCGTGGTTGCAAATGTTTTAAACTAGAATACTGTTCAAATTAAAGTATAAAATCAAAAGCTTCCTTAAGATTCAAATTGTGTACCTGAGATTATGAAGCTGAGGACTTTACATTTTCCTTTCCATTAGATCCAAATTTTGCTTCGCATTCCTTGCAGATATGATGGCAATGCCTAAAATCAGGAAGAAAATAGAGCATTCAAGATTTTTGCTCAGACTTCTCTAACACAATTGTCATTTTTTTGGTTACATATTGGTAAGGAATTTGATGGACAGGGTTTATAGAAGGAATCTCTTGTTGTTTTTAATTCACCCAGTTTACATTCTTCAGTCCTTCCAGCTATTTTATGGCATACAGGATGACATCTGAATGCCCCAGCAAATAACTTTATTATTCTTATGTATTGCTTATTTTCAGTAGTGCCCAAAATATAGTAGGGTTTTTCAAGCAGGAAAAGGAAACATGGTTTCTGACAAAAAGAACTCACAGATGCTGTGGCCATCATGAACAGAACAGATTATGACCAGGAGGCTGCCAAACAACTCACCAACACCAGCTTCTACAAGCTTCTCTCCTCTGATCCCACTAATGAGTACCAAACAAAAAACAACAACAAAAACCTACAGTGCCTGCTCATGAAACTCCCTACTACAACTCAGGACCAAATCTACACAAACACCCCCACAAATCCCTCACCAGGTGTTTGCTATCTGCTACCCAAGATCCACAAACCTGGAAATCCTGGACAACCCCTCATCTCAGGCATTAGCACACTTACAGCAAGATTATCTCTCTCCTCAGACCCTATGCTGCCAGCACACCTAGCTATCTTTGAGACACCACCGACTTCCTGAGGAAACTACAGATCAGTAATCTTCCTGAAAACACCATCCTGGCCACCATGGATGAAGAAGCCTTTACAACAACATTCCACACAAGGATGGATTATTGGCAGTCAGGAACGCTATCCCCAGTGCACACCTGGTTACAGAACTCTGTGACTGTGTCCTCACCCACAACTATTTCCAATTTGGGGATAATTTCTATCTTCAAGTCAGCCACACAACTATGGGCACCCGCATGGCCCCACAATATGCCAACATCTTTATGGAAAACCTTGAACAACATTTCCTCTGCTCTCACCCCTAGCACCTTTACTCTACTTACGCTACATTGATGGCATTTTCATCATGTGGACTCAAAGGAAGGAGATCCTTGAAGAATTCCACAGGGATTTCAACAACTTCCATCCCACCATCAAACTTAGCCTGGATCAGTCCACACAAGAGATCCACTTCCTTGACACTACAGTACAATTAAATGACGGCCATATTTCCACCACCTATACCGGAAACCTACTGACCATTACACTTACCTACATGCCTCTAGCTTCCATCCAGGACACATTTCCCAATCACTTGTTTACAGCCACGGCCTAAGATACAACCGGATTTGCTCCAATCTCATGGACAGAGACAAACACCTACAGGATTTATATCAAGCATTCTTAAAACTTAAATACCCACCAGAGAAGTAAAAAAACATATTGACAGAGCCAGACAAGTATCCAAGTATCAACCTCTTTAAGACAGGCCCAACAAAGAAAACAACAGAGCAACACTGGTCATGACTTACAACCCCCAACTTAAACCCCTCTAGCACATCACTGATAATCTACAAGCTATCCTGGAAAATCACCCCTTTCTCTCACAGGCTTTGGGGGACAGGCCAGTCCTCAGCTACAGACAACTCCCTAACCTGAAACATTCTTTTCAGCAACCACACAGCACACTTCCATCATACACATCCAGTAACCCATCCCGGCAATCAACTCCGGTGCCAACTCTGTCCTTACATCTATACAAGCAACATCATCACAGGACCTAACCACATAAGCCACCACGTCAGAGGCTCATATAACTGCACATCCACCAATGTGATCTATGCCATCAAGCGCCAGCAATGCCCTTCTGCTATGTCAATTGGGCATACTGGAAAGTCTCAACAACAAAGAATTAATGAACACAAATCAGATATTCAAAATGGTAACACATAGAAACCTGTTGGGGAACATTTTAACTTGCCTGGGAACTCACTAATGGATCTAAAAATGACTACATTATTACAAAGCAATTTAAAAAATCAACTTGAAAGAGAAGTCGCAGAACTTAGTTTCATTTACAAGTTTGACACCTGGAATTGAGGTCTGAACTGTGTGGGCTGCTACATTCCACACCCTAATGACATAAAAGCCAAGCACCAGGAACTTAGAGCCCACTATATGAACCTCATTTAGCATGGACACTCTAATTGACAATATTTTTCCCCATTTTTTTCCTTCTCTTTCCCTACCCATCCTCTCTTTCTCTGCTATTTATTTGTACCCAGGACCCCCTAAACTCCATTCATCTGAAGAAGTGGATTGTGCCCACAAAAGCTCATGATACCATTTACATTTTTTGTTAGTCTCTAAGGTGCTGCAGGACTATAAGGGCATGTGTACACAGCAGGGCTAAGGCTGAAATAAGCTATGCAACCTGAGCTGCACCAATGGCATAGCTTAAATCAAAATAGCTTATTTCAGCTTTTGGCACTGTCTACACAGCAGGAAGTCAGAGAGAGCACTCTTCCTCCAACTTCCCTTATTCCTTATAAACTGAGGATTACAGGAGCCGGAGTAAGAAGTCCTCCAGCTCGACGACATTTTGACATTATGTCAAAATAACTGCTTGTGGTGTAGATGCAGACTAATAACACTGCTGTGTAGACATACCCTAAGAGGGGATGACATGAACTGAATAATAAGGTAAGGAAAATGATTTTAGTAGCTGTATTTTGTATGAACTTGAGAAAGGATTGGGTGTTTAAGAAGCCAGAGAAGAGGAGGTTGCATTAATTATTGCAGAGAACAATGAACTGTAGGGATAATGAAGATGTGGTGGAGAAAGAACTTGCAGGACATACTGAGAAAAGGCAGAATCAAAAGTGAACCTAAAGTTATAGCCCAAACTGATGGGATGGATAGTGTGATATTTAATAGAAATTTATCTTGGGTTTATAATTAAATTAGTATATGCAGAGGCTAGGGATTTAGTCCTTTAAATTACAGGATTATTTATGTCCTTCAAACAATGCAGATTACATTGAATATATACCTTTAGGTATGACATTCAAGAGTGCCCTATGAGCTGAAGCAAATGGTTTAAATGTATGCTGTAATTGCCTCTCTTTTTTATTTTCAGTACCTATGTTTCTGCACCAAACCCCATACTTTCTGTTTGAGCTAGAGTGTAAGATTGAGTGATCTATATTCAAGACAAACCTTTCATATTCTGGACGAAGTGGCCGAACTCCTATACTTTGGAACTTTCTCTGGCATATTCGTATATATGACATCGTCCCAATCGCAAAACCAAAGGCACCAGCAACTGTACAAACCAATCACAAAATATTGTTAGTTCAAGATACTAACTCAAGATACTATCATTTGTCCTTTTGTAGTGAATTGCTCTTATGTAGGACTTTTCATCCTAAAGTACTTTATAAACATATACCACTATTACTGTATAATATTTGTAAGTTCTCTTATCACTGAAATTCAACCAGCTATAGAGTAAAACAGTGCAGCTGGTTAACAATACACAGCAACACTGCATAACAATTCAGATGTGAAAAAGAATACTATATACCCATGGTGTCCAGCGAGTTCTGAAGCAATAGCCACTACAGTGGCTACTGATATAGTGAACTAGCCATACTCAATCAGCCAAATGGCCACATGTGACTAGTGTGTTGCACACCACAGCTATATACACTTATTTGCAGGGCGAATTTAGATGAGTGTAAACATGGTGAAATTTGACAAAGACTTACATCTTTGCAAAATGCCCCATGGTAGTTCTGATTATTACAAATAACTAGGACTTCAGTTTAAGTCTTGATTTCATTAATACCACTGAGCTTGGGTTCAATAAAGAAAAACTACTTCTGGCAATACACTGAATTTTCTGTGGAGGTCTCACATCCAAATACACACCAAATGAAACCCTTTTGCAAACAGACTAGATCACATCATTTAAATGGTGTTATTAGATTATGTACATGCATTACAAAATAATTCCTATGAAAATATATATTTTTTAAATGTTCTAAAGTTAGACAACAGGATAAACTGAATTTGTATTATTATTTCTTTATTTGAGGAGTTACATTGCTATAATAATTAGAGAACTTAACCATGCTGGGAACTTGTTATGGTAGTGCCTGGGCTTTACTGCTGTATTTTATGTAATAAACAACAATATCTGCCCTACTATTTCGAGCTACGGGTGCAGCGTAGATGCACCCTAAAAGAACAGAAATAATAGGTATATAAAATAAGGTTGTGAGAATAGGGAGAGAACATGGTAATAAAACTGTAGGATATTGTAGCATAAACTAGTTAAGTGCACAATCAGCAGCCCAAAACTCATGATTGGAGTAGCTGTGAGCAGATGGCAGAATTTCATGTGTATTATGGCAAGGTGAGATTTAATGAAGCTAAGGTAGAGAGAGACAGATTTTCATTGGGAATTTTTCCAAGAAGAAGGGGGCATGGGAAAAAGCAGACCATTAAAGATAGTTTTATGGACAGAACCTTGGTGTGGGCTGACCTCCAAATAAAAAATAGTACAGGTAGAGCAATTAAAAATTGAACATATAATCTTACTGAAAAATTCTTCATTAAACAATCTTTACTTAATAATTAGCTTGTAAACTTAGTATATCCCATATAAATAGGATTACGTAAACAGCTATAATGACACCTTATATGTTCAGATAAACAAAAGTTTGGATAACTGAGATTCACTAGAACAGGGAGACATAGCACATGAAGGAAGTCTGGATTCTGAAGAGTTCAGATTCTACTGTTAATGAAGATCCCCCAACCTTGTCTTTCCTTTTAAAATAAAACTACTGACTTACATGCAATTTTAGGTAATGATCCAAATCTTGGGCTTGATGAGAGAAAGCCTAAAATAAAACACAACAATTAAGAATGCCTATCCTCTTGAGAAACTCATCATCTATCAACAAAAGTGATATTTTTCTAACAAGACTCTCATTTGTTAGAGCTTTTATTTAGGAAAATATACCATTTCCAAAACCCTCTGGTAATTCCTAATACAGTTATTTGCATGGTGGCATGCTAGTAGTGTCAGGGAAAAATACGTTGTACTGACAGGTGGAGAATTGGAATCCAGCTCTCTCATTCAATTTCTTGCGCTCTAGGCAAGCACAAGCTGGGAGATAGCTTGTAGGGCCTTTTTGGTCAATTATCAATCTAGTATTAACTGTCATCAGATAGATGTTTATCCTCTTTAATAGGAAGGGAGGAGTCTATTTGACATTTGGGCTTTTGAGGAAAGAAGGTGTGGTTCCATGAACAGAGGAGAAAATGGAAAGTTTCTCACCTTTCCCCACCAAAATTCCCCCTTCTCTCAGATTAACTGAGACAATAGAGACTTGTTTCTGATCTCAATTTTATAGCAGCCTGTACTCATGTACTGTTATCTGTGCATGCTCAGCTGACACCATTAGACCGTAAATAAAAATACATCAGAAGGATTTTTCCACATAATCCTCCACATGTTTGTGGAGCCTTCCAATTTTACTGTTTTACTGTTGCAGCCACCATTCTGGATATTGTCTAGAACCTGTTAAAAATACCCAGGCAGAATGAGTGAATATAACCGTGTGATGTTACTGCTAAATCTCAGCCAATGAAAGCAGCAAGGGTCAGAATGAGTCAGTCTGCTGTATTTTGTACCGACATTTGTTTGGTGACCCATCCATTTCTGCAGAATTTAAATTTCCATTTAAAAATATTATATTTGAAAGGGCTGAGTCTGTAGATGGAGAGACACAGTAGCTCTGAAGGCTACAGAATGACTCCTTCAATGAAATGAAAGACCCTAAAACACAATGGAAGCACTGCTTTCTGGTAGGATGTCGGGGGAGGCAGGGTATGGGAAAGAAGTAGGGGTGACAGTGCCAGGTTATGTAGGTTAATTCCACACTGAAGAATTTGGTGGTAGAGGGAGTATAAAGTGGTCGCCACTTGACCCACCACTGTAGATTCACATATAGTAGGGGATGCAAGCTTCTTCTAAAGCCAATGATCTGTAGTACAGGGAATCCCTGCTATAAGTCGCTCTGGTATACATCCGTTCTGCACTAAAGTAATTGATGCTTGTAGGAACTGATGCATTATAAATCCTCCCATTCCTTGCTCTGAAGTCGCACAATACCACCCCACACACCACCACCCCCAATTTGAACAAACAGAAGTCAGCTGCACGACAAAATTTCCCTCTTTAAGTTGTTTCGCTGTAAGTCCAAGTTTTTTTAAATGTATCTTGTACTTACAGAGAGGACGGCCTGTATACACAGCAGTGTGGCCATATAAACAGTCTATGCCAAGTGTTAGACTGTGGGGAGGAGAATTTATTTTTCCCTAGCCTCTATTATGTAGAGCCCATTTATTTTCACTTTGGCCAGGTGTTCAGCAGTTGTTTCTAAAAGAAATACAAGCTGCCCCATTCGTGTCAAATTAGTCAAGGGACAATAATAATCATTTACAATTGGCATTCTTAATTGCTTTACTGCTGATAATTGAAACATAAATATCCAGCTACAGTGGTTATGTGGGGTGTTATCTGCCAATGAATGAGAAACACAGAAAGTAGTCTGCATCTCCTTCACGGGCAGACAGAGTGCAACTAGACTGATTCACCATAGAAATAACACGATAATCGTCTGTGCAGATTACACGGCCGCTCTATAAGATCTCCCTGCCCTCCCACCTTTGCATTGAGCGAGCATGTTTCTGTTTATATACACACATTATAAAAACACGGCCAATGCTTTCTAGAAGCCATAATTTAGAGCTACAATGTCAGATTCTGATACCCTTATGTGGATTAGTACCCTATTCTACAAGTAGCCCGATGAAGTCAGTGATACTTCTTGATTATAGAATATAAACGTGACCGAATTAGGCCCCTAGTATTTGGAAGGGTATGAGTTCAAAAGGAAACGTTCAGAATGAGTTGTGGTAATGCATAGTTATCAGATCATTATAGCAATGTTGGCACTGAATGGGAAGAACATTCAAATATGAAAAGCAGCAAGCTCCAGGGAAATTCTGATCAAGTACTGACTTCAGATAAGTATGACTTGGGTTCATTTCTAATATCCCCCATTTACCATTGTAGATTAGCCCTTGAGTGATGAGCATGCTTCCTAAAGACAAGGGAAGACCTGGAAAAAACAAGAAACAAAATAAAATCCAGCACTGTAATCACTACTGCTGACTAGCTGACAGGCCTGGCCAAAGGGTTTGCGGGGCCCAAGGCAGGATAGTGGGAGCAGAGTCCCAGGCCCAGCCAGTGGATGGTGAACACTGAGCATTGTGGGGCCCTGAAAGCGTGGGGCCCAAGGCATTTGCCTTGCTCGCTTTGCCCTAGGTCTGGGCCTGCTGGCTGAGAATTATGTATCTCTTTTTTGTATTTATTATCCTTGTCTTCCCCATCCCAGATTGCTTGTCTCATTCACCTTTAACGTCTAATCTTAGACTGTAAGCTGTTTGGGGTCAATGACAGCCATTGATTATATTTGTACAGCACCTAGCACAATGGAGCCCAACCTGGTTGTGGCCTTTTGGTGCTAAATGCAGAATAAATAACAACTTGCATAACCATAGTAATATGTCCCCCAAGAAAGCAAGACTAAAATATGTCTGGCCTTGATAGCAATCTGATTAAAAGACAAAATCCTTATAGTTTTTCAATTTTTTTTCTTTCAGAATAACCATATTTAGAGTTGTCAGCTGGCCAGCTTTACACTCACTCTGCAATCACTTTTGGTTTTGTTGTTGAAATTAAACAGAAACCTTGTTATTTCTTGAAAAAAAAATCAAAATTAAGATTATGTATGAGAAAGAAAATGGAAAGTGTCCTTTGGGTGAGAGTAAAAATAGGTTTAAAAATAGCGACATCAGCTAATAATAGTTAATTATTAACACTGAAGGGAACAATTCTGCCGCTTTTACTTACATAAAGTGTACTTTATTGTGTAATTAGTCCCACTGATTTCATAGTAAGTACTACTCAACATAAGTAAGGATGACAGAATTAGACCCTAATAATCTTCTGTCAAATAAATATAAGTGTTAAAGTAACTCGCAAGTCATACAGCAGAATTTAAAGCAGTCATTCAGCTAAAAATACATCAAGTGCTGATTCTCACTGGGATAAGAATTAATTTAAGCTACCTACCTCTGTACCAGAAACTTTCATTTCTACATTCTTGACGGATCCTTTCTACTTCTTTGCTATTGATGTGAGCATCTGAGATGGGACAGTGGAGCAAAGACTGAAATGATCAATGTTTTTGTTAGCTTACTGATTTTTATCTTACAAAGCCATTTTAAGACAATTTAACATCAATTAAAATAGTTACCAATATATGGAAAGTAAAGAGTAAGGTATTTTCCTTTCATAAGTAATGCGACCACACTCTCAAGTCCCAAAACAAACAAACAAACAACCCTCCCATCTTTAGTTAATAAAACAATCAAATATTTGATAGTTCCAGAGCAGAAATGTGAAGAACTTTTCAGGTTTTACACTAAAAAGACTTCATCCCACTTGACACATCTTGTCTACAATCAATCAGAGCTGTCCCTACCAGGTATGGCAAATTGGGGTGCTGCCCTAGTGGCTGGAACAGCCACCAGCAGCTCCCCTCCCAGGATCCCTACTGCCCGCCCATGGAACTTGCAAATCAGCACCTCCCCCTCATTCCCAGCACCTATCACCTGCAGCAGATCAGCTCTTTGTGTTGTCAGGATGCAGTGGGAGAAAGGGAGGAGAGGAAGAGGAGAGAGGGCACAGCACGATCAAGAGAAGCAACAGAAATGGGTGGAAAGAGGTGGGATAGGGTGGGGACAGGCAGGGTGGAGTGCAGGGTGAGGGTGGGACCTAGGCAGAGTAAGGGGGAGCACCTGCCAGAAGAAACTTAGGCTGTGTCTACACTGGGCCACTTATTCCGGAAAATCAGCCGCTTTTCCGGAATAAGCTGCGAGCTGTCTACACTGGCCCCTTGAATTTCCGGAAAAGCACTGACGATCTACTGTAAGAAATCAGCTGCTTTTCCGAAAACTATGCTGCTCCCGCCGGGCAAAGTCCTTTTTCCGAAAACTGTTCCGAAAAGGGCCAGTGTAGACAGCACAGTAGTCTTTTCCATAAAAAGCCCCGATTAAGTAAAATGGCGATCGGGCTTTTTCCGAAAGCGTCTACATTGGCCACGGACGCTTTCCGGAAAAAGGGCTTTTCCAGAAAAGCATCCTGCCAATGTAGACGCTCTTTCCAGAAATACTTATAATGGAAAACTGTTCCGTTTTAAGCATTTCCGGAAATTCATGCCAGTGTAGACGTAGCCCCAGTGTCTACATCCCAGGCCCTGCATCACCCTTGGGACAGTCCTGCTTGAAATAGTTTAATAAGTTATTAATTTTAGATAGGCGGTACATTGTTTAATTTCTCTTAATTCTTTTCTTCTGATCAGCCACATTTCTTCAGTTAATATTCTAGGGTTGAACTGGGAGGAAAAAAAGGCATTATTACTCTGAGCACACTCGCAAAATGAACTCCACCCATTGAGATGCCAAAATGAGAAACTGCTCTTGGTAGATCGTGCAGGTATTCAAATTTTGATAACGCATGCCCTCAGGTGCTGCAGTCTTAACTCCCCCCCCTCCATGCAATTCAGATATACACATGGGCTCTGTTAGGCTTCTCTGGCTGGGCTTCTCAATAGGACTCAGTTGTCCTACTGGATTCTCCAGGCATGGCTCTCTGATGGTGAAAGAAAAACTGGTGGTATTTTCCTACAACCACCCAGTAATGGCAGCAAAAGGTGTGTCCTTCTCCTTTCTTTGTTGAGCAGTGAAATAGGAAGAGGGAGTAGCTAGTCTGTTCTCCTTGTCCAGCCAGGTAAAGAGCTGCACTGTAGGGCAGCCTATGGTGCTGCTGCTGAGGCAGGGGTGGTGCTGCAGGCTGTGATGGAACTCACTATCAGGGATCAAAGGAAGGGAGAAAGGGTGGATATTGGGTACAGAGGGAGGCAAACAGCTGGATGTGGAGCACAGAGGGGAAGACCCTAAAATTCCTTTTCCCAAGGAAGCCTTGAGCCAGCAAGGAGAGGTAATGAGCAGGGTGGGGGACAGGCAGGGACCATAGGAGGTTTCATTTGAGGACTGAGGCTTTTAGGAGAGAGTGGGTATAGATGCAATGGAGGGGGAGGAAAGACAGAAGCTTCTGCTTTTCTAGGTTTCTAATTGCTGTAATACCGTAAAATCTCGAGTATAATGCGCACCTATGTATAGTGCACACCCTGAGTTTAGACTCTTAAAATCATGAAAAAACCCGAACTCCTATGTATAACGTGCACCCATTATACAGGAGAACGGGAGGGAAGGAACGGGAAGGAAACCTGCCCCCCGCCCACGTGCCGAGCTCGCGCCTGCCGGGGGAGCCTCCCCCGCCCAGATGCCCATGCGCCGAGCTCACGCCTGCCGGGGGGGGGGCCTCCTTCCCGCCCAGGTCCTTGCCTGCCCTCCCCCCGCCCCCAGCTCATGCCTGCCGAGGGTGAGTTTAAAACGTAAAAAAAAAAAACTCCTATAGATAATGCGCACCCCGTCTTTGATGCTAAAAAAACAGGGGGGAAAGTGCGCATTATACTCGAGATTTTACGGTAATCATCATGAAGTTTTCTTAAACTGAACTAACTCTCTGCTATGGTGCTACAACTGTAGATCCATACTGTGCAAGTGTTTGGCATAATCAGTCTCTTGTACAGTAGCAACACGGCCTTTCTGTGGAAGGCAACAATTATACATTTTTGTTATTTTGTTATATTTCTATCTGGCTACACTGTAAAGGTTTCTTAGCTGCTTTAAGTGCCCAGTAACTAATGTGAAATAATTACTTGGTGGAAATAATCTGGGGATATCCCCATTTTAGCCTCTTCTGACCCCACAATTCCTTGCTTTTTATTCCTCATTACAAAAACAAATCTACACTACAGTACCTAGATCTCATTATAATAATGTGATATGTAAAAAGTTACTGGAGTTACTTTAAAGAGATATATGTTAAGTAACAGGAGATGGAAAAACTCCTTCATCAGAAAAACAAATTCTCTTAATTACTACATAAAATGGATACATATACTGGAGAGGGTATGTTGGCTTCATTTATGCTGGATTAACAGTCATCAGGTAAGAGCTTTCATACCTAGACTTCAAAGGAACTGAGAATATAAGTGATAGATCCTAAGGGGAGGGGACTGAAATAGAATCTCACTGACAGTTATTACCTCAGGCTCTGGGATGGTGAGATAAAGTCAAGAGTCCAAGATAGCTGGAGGGACAGACACACAGAATGCTGGGACAGTAATCTCCAGTTATCCTACAAAAATGGGCTGTGGCCTATCCCATAATCTGGATATGATTTTATTACATTATCTTTGTTTTAATTTGATTTACCAATAAACTCCAAAACTTCCAAACCTGAGTGGTGCTGTGACTCCACATGCCAGGTCGCACCACATGGAGCCAGAGAGCCGGCACTGGCCCTAACCGAACTCCAGCTACAGGGGAAAAGGAGCTGCCACTGTGGAATGAGTCCAAGGTGGACTCAGTCTCCAGCCCAATCCTTTTTCCGCCCAGGCCTTCCCTCCACACCTGGCTGGGATTAAGATTATGGTGCTGGGGAGGAGGGTACTGCTGTGGGTTGTTGATGCCCCCTCAGTGGGGTGAGGAAGAGGTTGAGTGCATCTGCTGAATTAGGAGACTACTTCTACCACTCCATCTCATTGAGATGAATGGGGCAGTTTACACTTTATAGCTATTGTAGAAAGCTCTGCACAGAATCAGGCATATGTTATTGTTTCAGTTACACACTGGTCAAATTTTCAAGGCTTTACTTACTTTCACAAAAGCGAAAAACTTACCCTTTAAAAGAATGAAAGCTCAGATTTTGTAGCACAAGGGCCACTTTGGCAGAGGTGTCGGCATGCCTAAGGGTATGCACTTGGAGATGGGGATGTGATTCCTATGTTAAGAACACATAACTGCGCTAGCTCTGATTGAGCTATTGCATGAAAAATAAGGGTATAGCCATGGCAGCATAAGTGGTGGGTGGGCTAACTGCCCTATGTGTCTATAATCTTGGGTGAGTACATAATTTGAGTGGCTAATCAATCCTGTAAGCCCTGCTGCCATAGCAATGCTCTATTTTTAACAGGTCAACTCCATCACAGCTGACACAGCTATGTTTCCTCAGGGTACATCTAGACTACGTTCTTCTTTCGAAAAGGAGATATGCAAATTTGGTGCTATTTTGCATATCTTCTTCCGATTGCTTTTTCGAATGCGATTTTTTTCGAAAGTGAAAGCAGTTTAGACGGGGTTTTTTCGAAAGAACCCCCCTTTTTCGGAAGAACCCTTCTTCCTTAAAAAATGAGATGTACAGGGTTCTTTTGAAAAAAAACCATCTAAACTTCTTTCACTTTAGAAAAAAACGCTTTCGAAAAAGCGATCGGAAGATTATATGCAAATTAGCGCTGAATTTGCATATATCCTTTTTGAAAGAAGAACGTAGTCTAGATGTACCCTTAGTGGGAAATTGCACCTTTAGCTCTAACTATAGATAGAACCAGGCTGTCATGTACCAGCGCTGAGTCCGCTTAGTTTTGTAATCATGGTGATGAAATAGGTTATTGGCTGCAGTCATTATTAAATTTTAAGGTAGTGGATGCCCCAGACATTCAAGCACAACTCCTACTTAAGTTAGTGAGAGTACTGCTTGAGTAAGGCCTTCAAAACTGATTGTAGAGTTTCATAGCAAGGTCTGATGGGATGTGCTCCCCACGCTGGCCCTACAATCAGCTAATTAGGCTGCAAATGGGAGAGCTTTATGCAGCTGATTAGAGAGAAGCTCACATCTGAAGGGCAGGTGGGACTACTAGAAAAAAAGGAAACTGGAAGCAAAAGGGGCTGCAGGAAGTAGTCTACACAGTCACTCCTTGGGAAAAGGAAGATGTATTCTGGGGCTGTAGAGGGAAGTAGCCCATGGTTGCAAAGCCCCAGAACTGCCAGCAGGCAGTGCCATTCAGCAGTGACTAGAGCATACCCGTCACACAAGATCGTAGTGTAGTATCTGAAACATGAACTGCTCATAAACTACATCAAATATAATAAAACACCTACAATAGTACAAATAACAGATGAGGAAGTAAATGATTATGAACAGGGTTATTTCATATCAAAATTACTCTTAATTAAATGTTCCACTATGGCACAAAGTAGTGGAATCTGTCCCTAAGAAGCCTGTTGAGAGTTCTTCAGCATAGGCGTGCTCACAGCTGCTGTAAAACAGTTTAACCTAATCTTATGCCAATTCACACTCAATTCCTCCCCAGGTTTGAAGCTGAATGTTGAGGATGAGCCAGAGAGCACCTGTGTTCTACTGGTTCTTAGCAGAGATATGCTCCTTTGGGAACCATAGCCAGCTGGCTTAAACTAAAGCAGATTAGCTGGGGTTGAGACTGGCACTGGGACCAAAGTAGTTCGACTATAATTGGCAGATCATTGAAAATGGCTTTCTGACTACTCTCTGCCTTCCATCTTCTCTACACCAAGCAGAACTTGACACAGAGTCTGGGCCATAATATATAGAAGGCTGGATTATCCAGAAATTGTGAATGAAAACATATTGAAGCCTTGTACAGAGCTCAGAGAAGCATAATACAGATAGAAAATTGTTCAAGAATTCTTGATTCTAAAATAAATGTGCTCTGTTTTTAATATTGCATGGGATACTATAAACTATATTTAAATTACTTACAGTTAAATAGCGTCATTTTATTATATGCCCAGTTTAAAAAAAATATTTTTAACAGGTGTAAAAATTTACTTTGGATTGAAATATGAGAAGCAAAATCGTATCACAGTGGAAAAGGTATAAGACTTTAAACACACTTAACGACAAGAACTAGAATGACAATGACATTTAATACTCAATATCATAAGTGCTGCAGATCACAGGTATACGAGGGGTAGTATGAAGTTTAAATTATAAGATTCGTTTTACTGTGTTGGTCAGTTTTTATTAAACCAATGTTAAACATAAGAGCAAAGGCTGCCCTCAGTTACACCTATGCAACCCCACTTGATTGTGTAAAATATTGTATTACAGATTGCACCTCCCTAAACTGGGACTCTCTAGTCCATCAACATCTGGAGGGCGCAGCCCAGTGAGTCTAGTAGCAGCAGGGCCACAGCAGCCTGAGCAGTGGAGATGCAGGGGCAGCCTGGGCAGCAGCGGAACATGACCAGGGTTGCCTACCACCCAGCAGTGGGACCAGGACCACAGCAGCCCAGGAGGAAAAGCCTGGCCAGGGCCATGGCAGCATGGGTGGGGATGCCTGGTGCTTGGCAGCAAGGTCAAGGCTGCAGTGTAGCAGCCTGGGAGGGGAAGCCGTGCTGGGGCGACATGCTGCCTGGCACTGGGGCTGAGGCTGCGGCAGCCTGATCAGGCAGCATACCACCTAGTAGAGGGGCTGAGGCCATATGCTGCCCAGCTGGCAGTAGAGCTGGGGCTGGGGCTGGCCAGGAAGCAGTCTGGCTGGGCCAAAGGATCTGGCAGCAGAGAGGTGCTGAGGGGCTAGTGTCAGGGGACCTTCTGTTGTCTGGCATATTCCCTCATCCAGGGCCAGTCAGGTCTCCAGGGTGCCGGATCAGGGAGGTCCAACCTGTACTAGCTTCTCCATTTTAATTTATTTGTGAATAAACATCTCCCAGAATCTTGCTTACATCATGAAGAAAATGTCTCTCAGAAAGGCATTCTGAAATGAGGCTGTCTCTTTTGGGAAATATAAAAGCTTTATATAAGACAAGTTATCTCTTGAAGGGCTGAAACTCTGCCCCACGCAGCCAGATAACCCTGAGGAAGCAGCTATGAATGTAGTGGATGCAAATACCTGACCTGAAGGTCAGCAATGTATTAATGTTTGCTAGAGGATCAGCAGGAACTCCAGGGGAATACTAAGCAAGCATTGCCTCCTACTCATTTATATGTATAAGTACATTCATTCAAACAGCTGTTCCCCCAGATTTCATTTGATAGTAAGAATACAAAAAATGACTAAAGATAGCATTCAGCTGAAAGGGGAAGTGACCCCAATTTACCTGTTGGTTTTGTTGCTGTGAAGGTGCCTGAACATTACTTTGTGCTGTTTCTGAAGACATGTCTGTTTGTCCTTCTCCTTTCCTCCTAATAATCTCGGTCAGCAGCAAAGACAGCAATCTGTCTTTCACAGCTGGCTCCTCCTCCTCTCACCGTTTGGTACAAAGGTAAAAAAAGTAAACACATTACACTGTTAGAGCCAACTGTTTACCCAAAGAAAACACTCATTTTGAAAGAAGCATTATTTTTATCACAGATACTATTTGAATAACCTGCTATTAAGTATAACTAAAAAAAAAAAATCACAATGGCTGAACTCTAAGGGTGTGTCTAGACTACAGGGTTTTTTTGAAAAAAGTAGCCTTTTTTTGAAACAACTTCACCTGCATCTAGACTGCAGCCATGTTCTTTTGAAAGTAAATCGAAAGAATACGGCAGGTTTTTTTATCGCGGTAAACCTCATTTTACAAGGAATAACGCTTTTCGAAAGTACTCTTTCAAAAAAAGGCACTATTGCATGAAAACTGTGCTTTTTCGAAAGAGAGCGTCTAGACTATCTTTCGAAAAAGCTGCTCGCTTTTTTGAAAAATCTGCTTGTAGTCTAGATGCTCTCTTTCGAAAGAGGCTTATAGTTGAGATGTAGCCTAAGTGAATTATATTAGACCACACAATGCATTGTCCCCTTTCAATTAACAGAAATATTGGGTTTGTACCGAGTCTGAATTAAACAGGTAAGTGTACAAGGAAGCATTATGTGCTGGGGCTTGCAGAGTATAGCACAAAAAAAACCACTTCAGAAAAGGGCAACAAAAATGATTAGGGGTTTGGAATGGGTCCCATATGTAGAGAGATTAAAAACACTTGGACTTTTCAGCTTAGAAAAGAGGAGACTAAGGGGGAATATGATAGAGGTCTATAAAATCATGACTGGTATGGAAAAAGTGAATAAGGAAAAGTTATTTACTTATTCCCACAATAAAAGAACTAGGGGTCACCAAATGAAATTAATAGGCAGCAGGTTTAAAACAAACAAAAGGAAGTTTTTCTTCACTTGGCACACGGTCAACCTGTGGAACTCCTTGCCAGAGGATGCGGTGAAGGCTAGAACTTTAACAGGGTTCAAAAAAGAGCTAGACAGATTCATGGAGGTTAGGTCCATCAATGGCTATTAGCCAGGATAGGTAGAAATTCTATCCCTAGCCTCTGTTTCTCTGGAGGTGAGTGACAGGGGAGCGATCACGTGAGCATTACCTGTTGTGATCCCTCCCTCTGGGGCATCTGGTATAGGCCACTGTCAGCAGACAGGATACTGAGCTAGATGGACCTTTGGTCTGACCCAGCATGGCCGTTCTTATGACTGAGGACAAATGTGGCTTCAAGCCTCCTTCTACCTTCTTGATTCTTGACTGCACTGGAGGTCTAAATGGCCCCAGCATGAATGAGGTGGCTCAGAGAGTTGGTCTAATTTACAGCAGCCTGTCCAGAGTGGTGTCCAGAATTCCCATAGTACAATGAGCTCTGGGCCTGTGCCTTCCTGACCATGCCCTGCCTTTAGCCTCTGACACACATTTTTTGTTTTTCCACTATGGGACCTACACATCAGGCCTAACATGAACTAAGCCCTAGTCTACATTGGGAGTTTAGATCAAACTAGCTGCATTAGGTCAAATTTCTAAACAGTGAGTCCCCACCACCAAGCTCAATCTGTTGACTTAAAGAGCCATTAAAGTCGATTTTGGTACTTCTGCTTTTCACGAGAAATACACTAAATTCGACCTTGCATGGTCAACTTTATGGTAGCGCAGATTCAGCACTGTGAAAGTTTAAGTTCTTGGCCTCTGGGAGATGCCCCACAGTGACTGCTCTGGCCAGGACTTTCAACTCTACTGCTCTTGAGGTGAACAGAAAAAGCACCGGGGAAGTTTGAATTTCATTTCCTGTGTGGCAAGCATGGCACACAGACCTCAGAGCAGGCAGCACACCTGACCATGAGTTCCCAGGATTGCAGATGAGCACCAGCATAGAGAGTGAAGGAGATACTAGACCTCATTGCTGGGTGGGAAGAGGAATCTGTTCAGACAGAACTATGAACCAGCAAAAGGTACGCAGGTATTTATGGAAAGAATGCAAAGGGCATGGAGGAGAAAGGGTACGTCAGGGATGCCCAGCACTGTCACATAAAAATAAAGGAGCTGAGGCAAACAGATAGTCTGGATCAACGCTGCAAAAATGCTGCTTGTGTGAGCAGGGGGGACCTGACCTGCTCATTGGTTAATGTGCACGATTACATGCAGCTCCTCCCTGTGCTACTGCCTCTGTAACCGAGGCATCAGCATGGGGGGGAGCAGGTGGAGCCAGTATGTGTGGGAAGCTGGCTTTTAAGCTGTGTCCCTGCATGTACCAGCTCCTGCAGAGCCGCCTGCCCTATATGTAACTGCTGAAATTTTCAGGAGTTACACAATTATATAATTAAATGCATTTTAACATCCCCACTACTGGGGATGCAGTACTTCGAACTGTGTCAAACTTTTGCACACACTGAGGACATGCACCTTCGACTTTACAAAATCGGGTGCTGAAAAGCTGACCTTAATACATTTGACCTTATCTCATAGTGTAGACCTGGCTTCAGTGTTGCAATGCATAAGTTCCTTTGTGGGTCCAGGCCATAACAGTTTTCAGAAATTAAACCTTCCAGGCTTGTCATTTTATTCATAATCTTTCTTATGCAATATAAACACCTCAAATGTGAATTCTGCACTATCTTTTGTCATGTAGCCTGGGAGATCATTTATCACCATGCACAGAAGTGTTGCTTTGGGAAGAAGTTTTTTTCAGAATGGTGGCACTGAAGAAAGCAGAAGTGGCTTCATGGCCACAGGCAGAATAGGAAACATACTTGAAAATCTGTTCTCCTCAGTGCTTGCTGGTACTCAAACTGTAAACTGTTCCAAATCTTCCTTGTGTAGCACTTTAGTTCAGGAACAGTTACAAAGTTGTAACACTGAGGAGAAGCACTATATTTTTATTTAACACTGGGAATTCAGGTTTTGGTTTTTGGTTTTTTTGGTGGCAGGGTTGAAGCACTGACCTCTTTGTCCTTGCTAAAAAGACTCAGTTAAAGCACTGTGTTGATACAAATCTGTAGTAATGGTAAGTTTTTCCATACACAGTTTCACCACATTCTACACTATTTTCAAAGCACTATATGTTGATACTATTTCTCTGAAAAATATAATTTTGAAGCTCTCCGGAAAGAGGTGAAAATTGCCAACTCTTCACTCTTTCTAATTCTAACTTTATAATAATTTTTCTGTCAGCCTCTTGTCACTTAGGATACGTCTACATAGCACCATTATTTCAGAATAACAAAGTGCACATCTCCACACAAGCAGTTATTTTGAAATAATGTTGAAATACTGGCAAGCTGGAGGACTTCTTACTCCAACTCCTGTAATCCTCATTGTACAAGGAGTAAGGGAAGTCGAAGGAAGAGTGCTCTATTTCGAAATAAGTGCTGTGTAGACGCTCCCAATTTCAAAATAAGCTACACAATTGACGTAGCTCAATTTGTGAAGCTTATTTTAAGACCTGTTACGTAGACACACCCTTAAAAAAGATCAAGGGAAAGGGGAGGGAACAAAGTTTGTCAATCACAGTCACTATCCTGGAATTCATATTCTGATCAATAAACCTAGCTGTGTAGGAAGTTGTATTTAAAAGAGATCATAGGAGATTGCAATAGAATTTGACCTGGCTCCTTTACTACTGCCACAGAATGTAAGCTCTGCATCTTGTTTTCATCATTGCTTTCCAGATTCAGTAAACAGGAAAAGAAACACACTTTTTTAGGATTGTATAATGTGTTCTAGTAATTTGTATCTTGTCATTAATCTCTCCTTACGTCCATAAAATCTTGGAAATATTTCCTGTTACTAAGCTACACCTCAGTTTCAACATAATGAAAAATCCCAGAGATGGACAAACTGAAGAACCTTCCTGGTACTAGGGATGTTAGATATTGTGAAACTGAACAGTCATGTAACTGCAAGACATCTTAGCAGTTACATGACTATTGGATAGTGCCCGGAGGCCGGGCTGATAGCCAGTGCGCTCCTGGCCCCACTTTTGGGGAGCCCCTGCTACCCCGTGCTGCTGCCTCTCTATCAGAGGCAGCAGCGTGGGGTGACAAGTGAGAGCTGGTTCACAAGGGGAGCCAGTTTAAAAACCAGCTCCCTGTACAGACTGGCTGCCTGCTGCCCCATGCTGCTGCCTCTGATGCAGAGGCAGCAGTGCAGGGTGGCTGCAGCCCCTGTCTGCAGGGGATCCGAGCTCCCCACGGACAGAGGTTGCTCCGCGGCAGCAGACCCTCTCCATCGGGGGTTTTAATGAAATAAATTTAATCTTTATGTAAGTATTTGTTTTTCTGTATTATGGAGGACTTGATTCTGTTGGGGGTGGTGACCACACCACTCTGAGATTACTAGAGAAAATACATGGAGGAAAAACTTTCCACTCTTTCAAAGATCTGTTTTAATTGCCAGAGACTTTGTCTTACTGTGTGGGTGCATCTGGAATAAAGTACTAATTAATCACTGTGACATTTAGCCCAGCACTTACAGTAGCACTTCAGCTATTTGGCATCTAGTGGGGTGGGAGAGGAAATACTTGTGAAGAGATATTGTAAGAGCCCACATTGAAGTGTTTATTTTAATAATGGGTTGTTATTTTGGTACAGGGTACATAGTTTAGTTTTAGGCAATGTCACTAGAAGCTCAATGGGAAAAATAGGATTAAAATTGAAGTGACTGGACATTACTGTTAAAGGTGTGTGCTCAGATGTTTGACATTAGTTTACAGTGGAACAATCTGTGAAGGACTGCCACTTTATTTTCTTGATTGTCTTTGAAGGGATTAAGAGTATATTTTGGAGGATTTTTTCTCAATTTTCTTTTTAGGATGGCATTGGGTTTAGGCACAGGCAATCCGGATTCTGTTCCTGGCCTTTCAGCAAGCTTCATATGGGATGCTGGGACAGTTATTCAATCCTGTTAAATCTCAAATTTCCTCCTAAGTAAAATACCCTCCCTGCATCCGAGTTGTGATGCTTAATGCATGAAAGGGTAGTCAAATGCTTTGAGATTAGTAGGTAGACAACTCTACATAGAGCAAGACCTAAAAATTGTATTACTTACTGCTATTTATCATTATTTGCACTATACACTAGCATGACTGAAGGCAAAATTTGGCTCATTAAGGACAAATAAGTTTATTATGATTTTCCCAATGTGTCAGATTTTGTCCTCCATCAGGAATAGCCCTAGATTGGGACGGGGAGCCTACCATCCATAAACAAATCTGGCCTACAGCTTGCCTTGATCTGGCCTGAGGCTTGGGACTCCACTCCTCTCCCCTGGCAGCAGTACGAATGGCCGCTGTGGCTGGGGTGCCAGTGTCAGCTCCTCTGTGGGGGGAAGGCCTGAGATTTGTGGGATGGATCAAGGCAAGCTGCGGGCTGATCTGCCTGGCAAGGGGAGTAAGCAGCTTTGCCTGCTGCAGGGAAGCACTCCCTGCAGGCACAGCCCCCCCTCCCCCCGTTATCATTGGCCA
The DNA here is from genome assembly GCA_019425775.1 of Rafetus swinhoei. NCBI lineage: Eukaryota > Metazoa > Chordata > Testudines > Trionychidae > Rafetus > Rafetus swinhoei. The sequence continues at coordinate 50,358,232 of CM033449.1, forward strand.
GGAATCACAGCCAATGGGAATGCCAGGGGATGGTGAGCAGGAAGCGCTTCCCTGCACCATGAGATTTGTGTGAAGACACCTGTACCCACCTGAAAGCGGTGCCAGGCAGGTACCCCCATCCTTTGCTCCTTCCCTCATGTTACACTACATCCCCACTTCTGCATCCCCTCCTGCCAAAACCTCTCATCCCAATCCTGCACCTCCCTCCAGACCTCACAGCCTTACCCCCAGCCTGCTTCCCAACAGCCTCCTCCCATACATTTGATCCCCTAATATTTGATCCCATTCCAGAGCCTGGGGGGGGGGGGCTCACAAAATCCACTACCCCGGGCTTCCAAAAATTTAACCCAGCCCTGAAAGCCGTAGAGCCTCAATGCCTCTTAACCCCCCTCCTCCTGTGGGACTAGAGTTTGAGGGGAGTGTCCTTTTTTTCTCTGATTCTCAGTTGGAGGCCACATCTGTGAGGATTTTTTCTTCTTTTCATTTGGGGTCCAGGTCAGTGAGGGCTGAGTTTTTTGCTTCTCACGTGTGTGACCCCCAACTGATTTTTCTGTCGGTCAGTGACCCTGATCCAGAAGAGGTTCTCCACCCCTGCTCTAGATCTTTTGCTGGCAGTGGTGGAAGATTTTTAGCACCCTCCAGGAGCAGTGAAGGGGGGAGGGCGGGAACAGCAGGCCAGCCTTCCAGCAGAGCAAAAAAAAAAAACCCCAATAAAACCCACAAAGACCATGAGCAATGCACTGTCCCCTACAAGCTGGCATCATGGGTGACTGCCCTAATTGTCTACCCCTGGAGCTGACCCTACCCTCAGTTATACTACTGTAACCCATATTTCTGAATGCAGAACTTGGCCCAGTGTCTTGTTACTTTTTTAGTCCTATTTATTTTACGGGTATAGTATTTTTCTCAATATAAAACCTAGTAAGGTTTTAAAAACACGTTTTCCACAAAGAATATACAATTTCTCATGAAAGCCAGTTGGTATAAAATCTGTCATTTGATACAAACTTGGTCACTACCAAACAGGTCTAGGGAAAAATGCTCTCAAAATTGGGCCTTAAATAGGGTACTGGAACAAAAAATGCCTTTGTGTTGAGACAGCCTCGCCGTGGATGCTGCGTTTCCTTAGCGTGTGTTCACGTGCCCAAACCCACATCAGTACAGAGACCGACTAGAGCATTTTTCATGTGGATTTTGCGGATTTTCTTAAGTACGATCTCCCTAGTTTTCAAAGGAAAGAGCAACTTCGCAGAGACCAAGAGGGGGAAACAATTTACGATCTTTCCAGATTCTAATTGGGAAGCGGCGGATTTTGTAGTAGGTCTACCACTGGGCCCAGTTCGTATTTCTTACCGTGCAAACCCCTGGCGGCAGGACAGTGCGATCCTCGGGAGCAGAACCTCAGCGACGCAGCGCGTCACCAATCCCCGTTTCAGTGAGGGGCTCTGACCAGGAAGAGGCAGGGTTAGATCCGCTGAAAGCAACACGCAGCGACTCAGCCTCGATCCCGGAAGCTGCTAGTATCTGTGAAACCCTTAGCGAGCTCCAGGCTGCCCGTCCTTTTCCCCGCTACCCCCAGTGTAATGTAACGCCCTGGACAGGGCAAAGGGCTGTGTACTACTGCTGCCCGTTTCTGGTCTGAAAGCTCTGAGAACACATATCACATACCAGAATTTAGTTTTTGTCCACTTGCGGATCGTGGCCGTTCTCTCTCTGTGACAGTCTACCCAGCTGTTTGGGTGAGTAACTCGCACCAAGGCAGCTACTACAGTACATAACATATCCATCCTTCCCCCGTGCATAGGAACGTGATTTTGGGGCGTGTTGTGTACCCAAAACAATGTTTATGCTTTGTATTTGGTTTGGAATAAACTTCACCTGACTTGAGGGGATTACATATAAGGGGATTACAGTTTGGTTCAGTAACTCAGCACCCCCACTATACAAATTCTTCCAACACCCCTTGCCTCTCTTCTTTTAGAGTTGTTTGTTACAGGCTGCCAAATTCACCTCTTTGCAATGCAATGGCAAATCTAGAGTTGGGTTGCAACCTCCCGAAAAGATATAATGGAAGAGGCTTGAGGAGTATTTTGATTTTTATGTACACTAAAGATCTCCACTCAAAGCACCAGGAAACTGTGCAATCATTTTCTAATAATATATAGACAGTTTTAAAAACACACTACCTTCACAAAACTACCTACAAACAAAAAGCAGACTAGAGGAGGATTCTGCATAGGAAAAAGGAAGAGAGGGTTCTAAATGTGTCAGTCAAATTAGTTATAATAAACATATTTATGTCACTGAAGAAGATTTTAGCTGCTTAAAAGTGCTACTACTGAGATGGGTATCAAGGCTGAAAGGGAGAAAGTGGGGTGAGCATCCCCTCCAGCTTTCATAAAATAAATATAAATGAACTTAGTTAAAACATTGCACCATAGCAATATAGCAAGGGCCTGATCCTATGTCCATTGAAATCAATGCTAAAGCTCCCACTGACTTCATTGGTGTAGGCCGGATAGGGCCCTTGCTATATTGCCATAATGCAAATGACAACTATTTCACTTAGTATCTACCTTGAAGAGAAGCTAAATTGAGTGTCATAATAGTTCTTGCAATGTGTTTAATGCTAGCTCCGGGGCAATTAAGCTGAACATACTCCTTCTGTCAATATTGGGATGTAAATCACACCTGTAACCTATACTAAAATATACTTTACAAGTATAAGTTTGTGGACAGTATTGCAACTTTGGACACAATTAATTGAGATTATTCTGGGACAAGATGCATGTCTGTTGATTCAGAAAAACAGGTAGAGGAGTGGGCAGGCAAAGTTTTCAGCATAAAGAACCTGGCATGTGATTATTCTATCTTGCACATTTGGGTCTAGGGAAAAAAGTGGAAGGCATAATGGAGTATATAGAGCTATGAAAGGGTGGGAACAAAGGGCAAGGCATGCAACTGCCTCATTGGCCTATAGCGACTGACACCTCTGACAACATATGGGCAGCCTATCAAGGGCCTATACATTTTTGCACCTTAATGGCAACACTGTGCAGGCTAGGGTTTCAAAGTAGTCAGAGCCATACTGAAAAACGGGTACAGGGGTTGAAGCCAGCCATACAGTTGGGACCGGGTTGAAGGCCACACTGAAACCAAGGTAGGGGAGCAGCCATAGATCAGAACCAAGGTCTGAGTCCTCACAGAAGTCAAATCAGGATTGTAGTTGGGAGTCCAGATGCAGGCTAAAGGTCAAAGTCAGGTGGGAGTCAGTCCAAGGGTCTGGAGGCAGGTGCAAGGCTGGAGTATGTTCAGAGCAGGCTATTGGCAAAACTGAAGTTCACTGCAACAAGGTTGTGGGAGTACCAGGAACTGGATTCAGGGCAAGCTGGAAGCCTAGGGAGTCTGTACCATGGAAAATGGTGTCTAGGGTGAATTTGCTTTTTGGTGTCCATGGTCTTTGTGGTTGTGTGCCCTCATTGTCCCTGGTCCCTCATGAGCTCCCCGGTATTCCCATGCTCTCCTCCCCCCAACCTCTGCACCTCCTTCCTGTACCTATAACCCCTGCACTGTGCCCCCTTCACTTCTACTTCCTACACCTCTCTTCTGTGCCCTGACTCTGCATCTCCCTTCTGCACCCACTTGGTGAAACTGACCAAAGAAACTGCACAAAGAAGCTGACATTGCAGCTTGCTTCCCCACTGAACTGCTGCTCCATCTTCCCAAGCAGCCGTGGGGATGCACAAAGAAATGGAGGAGAGCACAGCTGCTGATGCCTCAGCACAGACAGCCCTGGCATAGTGCTTTGTGGGGAGAGCATGCATGCTTGAGAATATGAACACTTGTCTTTTTAAAGAGAGCACTCAGGCATAGGTGCTGGAACTAGGAGTGTGGTGGTGGTGGTGTGGGGTACCACAGTACCCGCTGGCCTGAAGTGGTTCCTAGTCTATACAGGGTTTCCAGTTTGGTTCAACAGCTCTCAGCACCCCCACAATAAAAACTGTCCCGGCAGTCAGGATCAGAAGCTTCCACATTTGTGTTCCCACACAAGTAACCAAAGAGCAGCTTCCCTCCTTCCAGTCTCCCCAGCTCAGAGGGGTTAGAGAAGGAGGTCACCCAACATCATCCCCCTCACATATTGCAGCAGCAGACAGAATGTTCCCAGTCCAGAGTGGTTGGAATGGCTCTGGGAAGAAAAGGGGAGGGAACAGGAACAGCAACCACTGCACATGTAGAGAAGGGGCTGCAGCTCTGGTCTCCCCAGCCCTAGTGCTGCTGCTTGCCTGCCTGCCTTTCTGCCACCTCAGCCAGCCCAGCTGCTCTTGGAAAGTCAGGTGGGGATTCAAATCCTACTCACAGCACCCCATTTTAATGGGGGCCCTCAGTGCCCACCTCAAAGGCTTGCCCTGTCTGTCACATTGTGAAAGAGGAGGAGGGTTCCTGGCCAAGTAGTGCTGTTGTGCAGAGTAAGGACTCACCTTCACTTAAATGCTGCAGTGGCACAACTGCAGCACTGGAAGGAAGATACTACCTACACTGACAAGAAGGGGTACTCCACCTCCCTGCCAGGTGGCAGAGAATTCTCCTATCAACCTACTGCTGTTTAAATGGGTCAGTTTTTACTGCATCACTCAGGGTGGGGACTTTTTACACTCCTCAGCAACATAGATATAACAACCCAATTTCCTAGCATAGACCAGGCCTAATTTACAGGTTTGTCAGGCTCAGTAAAAACCTGTGCCTAGGGGTCATTTGACGTTCACATAGGTTGCAACAGCATAGTGCTGAATCATTGCAGGCTCTGGTTATGGGATGACTCAGTGCTGCTGAATTGGTGCAGCATGCATTAGTGATTAGTAAGGTGCATTTGCCATGGAAAAATGGAATGCCATGGAATTTGTGTAAGGGTTTTTTTGTTTGTTTGTTTTTAATAAAAAATGTGGCAGGACATGGGTTCTGGGCTCTCAGTCTCCAGTGATGGGGCTCCAAGCTGTCAGGTTTCATTTTAATTATAGAAAAAATGTGGATTTTTGTTTTTATTTTTATTGGAGAACTTTTGTGGGGAGTTTACTATGGAAAATTAGGATCCCTGGTGATAAGTCACTGCAGGCACTGTTGAAGTAGTGAGCCATGCATGGCAGCTGAGTGAGCAGCCCTCATCTGGCTATATAGGTTTACCTCCCACACTGTGAACCTTCTATTTGAAAAAGCAGGGAAATATGTACCCCAACCCTCCACTCTTTATTAAAAGGACAGACTCATTTACACTATATGAATGAACCTGAACCTACACTGTCCTCTCTGTTTTCTGGAGCATATACTAATGTCTGTTGCTAAACTGAACCCTGAAGTGCATTAAGACAGCTAGGAGAACAGCAAATAGCCAGCTTGCTAATAAGTCTCCTCCCTACGAGTTTCACTTTCTAAATAAAATCCAAAATATTTCTTTTAATAATTATATTTGCCAGCAGGAAGTTGGCAGTATCTTAGGGGAGTAATGTACAGTATGTTGACTCTGGTGTGCGGATTTAAAGGTGTTCACTTTTAAAAAACAAAGCAAACAAGCTCATGTCTTAGGGTGCATCTACGCTGCACCCTAAACTCAAAATAAGATATGCAGTTTGCATAGTGCAAATTGCATATCTTATGTCGATTTTATTTTGAAATAGGCTATTTCAAAATTTGGTGCATCTACACGGCACCAAATTTCAAAATAAAGCGCTATTTTGAGCCATCCTTTAACCCTTGTGCAACGAGGTTTACAAGGATGGCAAAATAGCACATCCGTTATTTCAAAAAATATTTCAAAATAATGGGCATATTCATTAGACGCGGGGTAGCTATTTCAGGATACCTCTGGTACTCCGAAATAGCTGCACAGCATAGATGTACCCATAGGCTGCGTCTAGACTGGCAAGTTTTTCCGCAAAAGCGGTTGCTTTTGCGGAAAAACTTGCCAGCTGTCTACACTGGCTGCTTGAATTTGCGCAAGAACACCTACGATCTAATGTATGATTGTCAGTGTTCTTGCGCAAATACGATGCTGCTCCCGTTCGGGAAAAAGCCCTCTTGCGCAAATGTATTTGCACAAGAGGGCCAGTGTAGACAGCTCAGGACTGTTTTGCAAAAAGCCTGATGGCGAAAATGGCGATTAGGGCTTTCTTGTGCAAAATCAGCGTCTAGACTGGCATGGGCGCTTTTCCGCAAAAAGTGCTTTTGCGCAAAAGCGTCCGTGCCAATCTAGATGCTCTTTTCCTCAAATGCTTTTAACGGAAAAACTTTTCCGTTAAAAGCATTTGCGGAAAATCATGCCAGTCTAGACGTAGCCATAGAGTTTAAGGCCAGAAGGGAGCACCAGATCATTTAAGCCAGTGCTCTTCAAACTGTGGGGTATGACCTCCTCAGCGGGACCAACAGTCTTGCTGGGCTTTTGAGCAAGGTGGAAGGGGGCTGGCTCTGTGCTCCTGGAATGGGCGGGGCTTCAGGCAAAAGGGGTGCGGCTGAAAGCAGCCAGCCCTAATTTTTGCCTGAGGTGTGCTGTGCTGTGTCCCCTTCCCCCAGCCAGCCTTTAGCACTGCCTGGAGCACCCTGCACATCACTCCAGGAGCGATTTAAAGGGTCCAGGACTCTGCCCCTTTTGCTCCCCCACCCCCATCGCATCAGCAGACCTGGACCTCCCAAGAGGCATAGAGGAACATTCAGGGGTACATGCGGTAGTGGGTTGAGAAGGGAGCCCCATGCTTCTAGCCAAGCTCCACCTCCAGCCTCACTCCTCCCCCAGCTTTGTTCAGCACCCAGTCCTGCTCTAACTCTAGGCTGAGGCCAGCCCCCAGTGGGGGTGGGAAGGGAGCATCATGCCCCCATTCTCAGCTCTGTCTTCTACCCAAGCTCCATTATTGAGGAAGCTTTGGCTGTGCAGCAATGGAGGGGACGCATGGACAGATTCTTTTCATGGTGAAGAGGGACATGACTGAAAAAGTTTGCACTCTACTGATCTGCTGCATATCACAGACCACCAGCGCTATGCAGCAGCTGCACCCAAACCAAACTCAATAGCCAAAATTAGATCAGAGTATTACAGCCCATAAAAGACTCAACTGTTATGTGTGTTGGGCAGAAAATAGGAGGGACCAAGGTACCCAGAACCTGAGGGGCCTGTAAAGGCAGGGTAGTAAGTGAGATAGATCCTGATGATCCATACAAATGACCCTCACCCACATGCTGCAGAAGAAGGCAACAACCCCCTCAATGTCACTGCCAAATGTCTCTGCTGATCTGACCTGGAGGAAATTCCTTTCCACTCTGACATTTGATGAAAAGTTAGACCCCAGGGATGTAAGCAAAAATCCGGCCAGCTCAGCATTGTTGAAGAGAAAGTTGGGTGCTGTCGTAGAGCACAGACCCATCCTGTCCAATTCCCATCTTCAGCTGTGGTCATTTCTGATGCTTCAGAGAAAGGAGGAAAAAAGAAACCCATTGTGACACTGGCAGACTCATCGCCAGCTGATGCCAAAATTCCAGTCCTCATTTAACAATGACAGATGCATAGCTAGAAACCTATCTGGCTTACAGGTGTGTTAAAATCTATTTTACAGTACTAGAGTTATAAAAATGTCTTTAGGCTTTATGGAATCCTTGCAGGATGGTGCATGCATTAATCCTACTTAAAATGTCTGTATCCCATGTTATAAGGTAGTGTTTGCTCTGTAACTATAACAATGTATTCTCAGGCCTTGTCTACACAACACAGTTTTGTCAACAAAACAGTGGAGGTGTACACACAACAATGCTCCTCCAATTGATTCAACTCTCCAGCTCTGTCTACATAATAAAACCATCTTGATGAGCAGCACAGAGCTCTTTGCAACAAAGTTTGAGTGACAGTGGCAATGTAGAAAGTGTGCTCAGTTACGTCACCTTAAGCGCTTAAAGTTAAAGCATACTTTGTTTCTACTGAACAGTGTTGTACATTGGGTTAAATTGTAAAGCAAACATAACTTGGTTAGCACCAGCTCGAGCTGGCTGTGGTAGCTTATGCACTTTCAACAGATCGGTATGTGAAGGGCCACTGCGGGCTTGTCTACACTGACACTTTACTGCACAATCACTTTCTTGCTCAGGGGTGTGAAAAAACACTCCCCCTACTGAGCACAGCAAGCTACATTGCTGTAAAGTGCCAGTGTACACAGACATCCAGTGCTGGTGGTTTACCAGCATAGAGATGGTTTACCTAGAGTGCTGGAAGAGTTCTCTCTCAGGGCTGGTGCCGCGACGCAGCGCTTTAAACTTGGCAGTGTAGACAAAGTCTTTGTTCTTGGGGTGGGGGGAAGGGACAAAATCCCACCAGGACAACAACATGAACATCTAAATCTGGCTAACTATTGTTACTCCTTTGGAATTTCTCTGAAGACAAATATCAATGGAACTAAACATTAATGAGGAAGTAATGCAAGCTAGAGTGGACTTTGACTTCATCAACTGAAATGAACAAGGTATCTTACTGTTCTGTTTTCTCTCTTTCCTCACCCCCTTTGCTGTTAACATCATACAGGACATGCAATGTACATGAAAACTTGACTCTTCTTGACTCTTCTTTTAACTAGTTCAGGTAAAATAATCATTTATAAAATAAACCATCACAAGCTTGAATCAGCAAGCTTCCAGTACAGGTAGTATTAGTGTTGGAGTGGTTGTTGTTTGAATTCTTAATAAGTAAGAATTTGGGAAGGCCTATTGAAAATTAACTTGGATTTCTTTTTTCTTTGAAGTTCTTTGGGAAAGTAGGTTAGTACACCTGATTTGATAAATTCTTCAAAGACTCTATTCTCAGTATTTACCTGAAAGTACTTCGGAGCCATGAAAGTGGACATTTGCCAATGCACAGAAGCAAGAGACAGTGATTCAAAATAATAAATCAAAGCCAGAATACAACCCGCCTCCTAAGAAAAGGGAAAAAAATCCAACTCTTTCCCTCACACCACACCAAAGAACAGGGTGGATTACTGAAAAGAAACAAACCCAAAGGAAGAATTAAATATTGCCAGTGGAGGGAAAGGAAGGATCAGTTTGCTGGTTCTTTGTAAAGTAGGGACTGTTGCAGAGGATCTGTTAGAGAGTGTTTTGGGAATCTTATTAAAAATACTGCTGTGTTACATACGTTCAAAGTCACATCATTCTAAATGACAGCAGAATTCCTTTCCTTTACAAGGTGTGCAAAAAGCTGACACACTTAACATCTATGGAACTGAAATAAAAAAAAAGAAATGGAACAAAAGTGATATAAACTGAATTGATTCACTCATGAAAAGAATAGAAAGAAACAATAACTACAATCAAAATTCCACAGAAACTAAAAACAGAAGTAGTAACAGACACAGCATGGTACAAATAAGTGATCAATACAGAAGCAATTCAAGTATCAAAAGAATGCAATAAAACAGTGTATGCTAACAGTATGCAATTCAGTGATAATAAGATAGCAGTGATAATGCTTGTTGTAGCATGTTATATGACCATTTATTCAATAATTCTCTGGACAAAATACTTTCTTTTTTAGAGAAACCAGAAAGCAGCCATTCTCTACATATGGGACTGTTCTCTGATTCCTGGGTATGTTTATTTCTTTTTTGTTTCCACTCTATCCTTCATCAGACATTATATCTGCTAACTTGCAGATGTTCAGATTTGGGAATTTTCTGTTCACAATATTTAAGAACAAAGAGAAGCAGACAATGAATATTCTGTTCTTTTATATCCACAGATATGTGCACATACAGACCTTGATTTCATAGGTGCTGAGCATCTAGACCAGTTACTGACTTCAAAACAGAATTGCTCAGCACCTTTTATAATTAGGCTTTACAGGTCCTACTTCGCCTCTTACATACACTGGTTTAAATCAGGAACTACTACATTGAAGTCAGTGACATTATGCTGATATAACTGGGGGGAAAAAAGCAGTCTCACACTACATTTTTATCGAATGAATCCTTCAGTGAATTTCTCAGTATTTTACTAATGCTGTTTCTGATGGCCGTTTGCCTGTAGACTTATGTATCAACCTCAGTGTAGCAAATACAAAATTTCTTTGCAGGTATCAATTAGTAATCCTAACAAAATGACCGTTGTAATTCAGTAAGTATTTGAGTTGTGATAAATGGTAAAATTAGATTAAGGAGATGAATGCCTGGAAAGAGATTTAGCCCTGTGTGTGTAAATGTGTGTCTATAACATATTCCTAGTCAAACCCATAAAAGGAACAGGCTTGGTGTCAAATCTGAATGTATTTAGTGACAGATGAGTTGATGAGAATACAACTAGCCATTGGTCCAATTCATTATTATTTATCGGAATGGGTGCCTTAGGCATAGGGAGTAGTATAAACACCACCACACAGCACAGCATGATGATGGTCCTTTCTTCAGTGAGTAAAAATGCTTGTTGTAGCATGTTATATGAAGCTGATTCTGTTGTTCAAATGTAATAAGACTTTACTATAAATGAAGTTTTATTTGTTTATTTTAGTCAGTTTTTAATCAGTTGTCTTTGGATAGAAAATCATAGTGAAAGGCACACCCTGCATATGTACAAGTCATCAAGCAGCTTGTTAGCTTTCTGTCAAAGATTTGATATTACTAAAATGAGGGTGGGAAACTTGTTCAGCCATCTCTTGGACAATTACAACCATCATTAATATCTATTTTTGGGGAAATAGAAATGCGTGGAAATGGGTTGAAGCTGTTTTCAAAGTCCAGTCCCATTTCCTATAGACAAAGTAAGATTAACATACAGAAAAGGGGAGAGGGAAAAACAGCAGAGATGGAAAATGAAGCTTCTGTCTCTAGCATTGACTCTCACTTGTAAGTCTCTGCTAGAAAAACAGGCATGGCACACAATCTTATCAACCATTCCTAGACACGGCAAACTTGTATCTTATTGAGGTGTTTGGGGCATTGCTTTTAGTTTCTTCTCTGATCACAGGCTCATCTCAGTGTTACAAAATATGCAGTGTTGCCTGGCTATGCCAGAATCTTAATAAACAGAATGCAAAAAGAGAGCGGAAGAAAGAGTTCAGGTGGGGGAAGGAAAAGGACACAGCTGGGGGCAAGAGCAATAGAAGATGTCTCATATCCCAAATGGTGTTCAGGATTTAGCTGCTGCTGGTGAGGGAGGTAATGCTGCCAACTGGGCTTTTGCCTGAATCTAATCAGAATATTTTTCAGGATCAAGACAAAGAAGATCTAGGATCCTATCAAGAGATGTGGAGGTGGCAGACATGATGATGATTCTCACTCCTTCCTTTTCTTTCAGTCAGCCAGCACCATGTTTCCCTTTGCCTTCCCAAAGTTTCTTGGGCCTGACTTCCAACATGACAAATTTAGTCTATTAACTTCTGATGCCACTCTTTCCTTATTTACCAAGCATGGTCTCAACACAGTCCTTGAATTATATCAGTAAAGTCCTTTTGTTTAAACCAGCAGTTTTTAAACTTCATTGCACCGTAACCCCATCTGACAACAAAAATTACTACACAACCTCAGAAGGTGAGACCAAAGACAAAGCCTGCTTGAGCCCTGCTGCTCTGGACTGGGTGGCCAAAATTGAAGACCAAGGGCTTCTGCCCTGGATGGTGGAGAAGTCAAGTAGCCTTAGCCTAAGGTGGTGGAATTGGGATTGGGCATCAGACTTGTTGGTGCCCATGGCTAACACCAGTCTTGGTGACTAGGGAATGTTAGATATTGGGTAATAGAATAGTCGAGTAACTGTATCAATTCTTATTGGTTACTCAACTATTATATAATCTCTGGGGACGGGGCCAGCAACCAGTGCAATCTGGTCCCACTCCCAGGGAGCCCCCTGCCACTCCATGCTGCTATGCGTGGGCTGCCAGGTGGGAGCCAGTCAGCAAGGGGAGCCAGTTTAAAAAACAGCCTCTGATACAGAGACAGCAGCGTGGAGTGGCAGGGGGCTCCCCTAGATGGCAGCAGCCCCTGTCCATGGGGGTCTGAGCTCCCTGTGGATAGAGGCTGCTGTGTGTGTGGGTGGGCGGGGGGGCGTGGAGGCTGCCATGAAGCCACCCCTGTCTGTGGTGGGCCCGGGCTGCCATGGACAGAGGCTGGTTCCTGGCAGCAGCCTCTGTCCGTGGGGAGCTAGGACCCACCGCAGACAGGGGCTGATGTCATGAAGCAGCCTCTGCACGCAGTGAACCTTGGCCTTCTGCAGGCAGAGCCTCCCCTGCCTTTCCCCTCTCCCCGCAATTGCTATCTCTGCGGGGGTGTGTGTGTGTGTGTGTGTGAGAGAGAGAGAGAGCACTGTGGAGCCAGTGCTCAGTGCTGGGGGGAACCAGCTTTCAAGACGGCTCCCGCCCCTTGCTGCCTCTGATACTGAGGTAGCAAGGGGGGGAGAAATGCGAGTAGTCTACTAGATTAACCAATAAGCCTAGGCTTATCAATTAATTGTCTAGTCAACTACTCACTGGCATCCCTATTGGTGACCCCATGAAAATGTGGTCGCTACCCACTTTGGAGTCCTTGAACCACATTTTGAGAACCCCTGATTTAAATTAACGCAGTCTTTGTCCCCTTTCTGCACATTTTCCTATCAATATATATTATTAAAGGTTATTGTGACATGTTGTGAACTTTCAGTCACTCTTCACAGATGAAGTAGCAATTAGAGTAAATTTAGAGGTCCAATCATTGCAACAGATTCACCAGAAGATTCACAGTGTTCCCTCTCTCTCTCCGTCATGCATATTCACTATGCACCTAGAACTTGTTCATGTCTTCTAGAACACAGTAGATGCTTAATAACTTTTCACTAACATTTATCAATCAATTTTGCAGAGGTTTTTTTTTCTCCTGAGATATTGTGCCCATGCATAGGGTAGAAAACAGTTGTGGTATCTGAAATACTAATGGTAACAGTCTGTAAATTTCAAACAATGATCACTTTTGGTTTTTATACACCCAGATGCTTTATTTATAGGAATAAAAATGCCCATTTTAAAATGTTAGGAATTTAAACTTTGTGGTCCTCCTCCCCCCCAAGTTAGCAAAACACTGCTTTAGATAATTTGTTTTCAGTGGGGCTGACAGACTCACCGGGTCACTGGGCAAGGCAGAGTTGGGCCAGCTGTGTATCCCCCGGAAGGAATGGGATGTTGGGTGCAAGGGGCAGTGCTGATGCTAGTCTCCCCCAGGCAGCCATCAGTGCTGCTTGCAGCACACTGCATGAGGTTCTGGTGCCAATTTAAAGGGCCCACGACTCCAGCCACTGCTGTAGTAGTGATGGCCACCAGGAGTCCCAGGCCTTTAAAATCACTGTGTCCTGGGGCAGTTGCCCCTTTTGCTTTTCCCCATTGGTGGACCTGTTGGTTCTTTCCTTTTAGCAATTCTTCTGTATATTTCTATAATAGCATGGACCAAATGATGCTGTACACAGATTGATTATAGAATCGTAGAACCATAAGGTGAGACGGGAACACAAGAGTCCTCTAGTCTAACCCCCTGCCCAGATGTATGATTTAGAGACACAACAAATCCTGCAAGACAGATGGCTGTCCAGACGCCTTTTGAAAATGTCTAGTAAAGGAGATTACATTACTTCCTGAATTCCTAGCCAATTTTATTCCATTACTCTACTGTTCTTACAGTTAGGAAGTTTTTCCTGAGATTTAATCTAAATCTAGCATGCTGTTTGAACCCATTGCCTCTTGTCTTGCCCTCTGTGGCAAGAGAACAATTTTTCTCCTTTTTTCCTATGGCAGGCTTTCCAATATTTGAAGACTGGTATTGTATCCCCCCATTAATCTCCTTTTCCAAACTAAACATACCCAGTTCCTTCCGCCTTTGCCTCGATGGCTTGTATTCCATCCCTTTTATCATCATTGTTGTTTGCCTCTGAATCATTTCCAGTTTCTCTACATCCTTTCTGTACAGTGGTGACCAAAACTGGACACGGTACTTCAGCTGAGGCTGTGTAGAGTGATACTATCACCTTCCATAACTTGTGCTACGCCTCTGTTAATGCAACCCAAAAGTTTGTTTTTTTTGCAACAGCAACACACTGTTGACTCGTGTTGAGATTGTGATCCACCACAGCCCCCAGATTCTTCTAAGCCACGACCAAGCCAGTTATTCCCTATTTTATATTTGTGCATTTTGTTTTTCCCTCAAGCATAGTGCCTTTTATTTGCTCTTGATAAACTTCATTGTTTTCTAACCCAATTCTCCAGTTTTTCAAGATCCCTCTGAACTTTAGTTTTATCCTTCAAAGTGTGTGCAAACTCTCATCTCCCCCCCCCCCAACAGCTTTAGGTCATCTGCAGATTTAATCAGTATGCTTTCTATTCCTATATCCAAGTCATTAATAAAGACATTAAATAACACTGACCCCAGAACAGATCTCCATCATGGAGCACTCGATTGTATTTACCCACATGGAACAAATTTGTCCATTGTATTGTGGCCACATAACTCATTTAATGTGCACTTATTGTTGTTGATCTCATTTTCAAGAAGTTTCAGGTGATTTTAATCTGCTTCTCTACATATGAAGTTTTTGACTTGTTTTAGAAATGTATATTATAAAGGCAGTTAGAATGATATTTATTTACCCCCAAGAAGAGGTTAAAACTGTTAGATTATATGGGGTATTATATAAAGATAAATACTATTTAAGTAAACTCTATATTTCAATATAAGACAAATTTTGGGGACACATAGTTGCAATGTTTTTTCCCCTGTGCCAAACTGTAATGAAAAAAGTATGGGTTTTTCTTCTGTAACCTAGTTTTTTTCCATTACAGCATAACTCAAAATTGGCTGAACCAGTGTGGGTCTTATTTTTGGCCTTCCAAAATGCAAATTTGGAATAAATGGAAATATGAGAAATTTCATCCCACAAAGGATTGTTTTGTGGAAATCAGAAGAGGATGCGTATAGGAGCCAAGTAAAATTGCTCTCACACTCGAACTATAGTGCCATTACTGCATCTCTATAATAGCAAAATTAATAGAAAAGATATTAGTAATAAGACTGCCAGAAGATACCAGCCATACTTGTGAGAATCATATGGTATGGAGGATAATGAAAATAAATAATATATTAGGGCCTGATTTTTAGAAGTGTGGAACACTCACAACTCCTGTTGAAGTTAATTGCAGCTGTGGGGGTCTTACTGCCTCTGAAAACCGATAAAGCATCTTTATTGATTCCTCAGTCTGAAACCACAGTGTTAAAATAATCTATCTTCACTCTGAATGTTAACTAATGTAAAAAATAAAAACAATTAAGAAAGAGGGTGGAGGAAAATAGTGATATTTGATTTATTCCATGTAATAATATAATTAAATATCTTTGAGTTGAAGATATAGTCACAAAACCCTTATCAAGATGATATCTCAGTTTTTCAAAATTATGAATCACCACAAAATAATAATAGTTTTACAACCAAGTGTTAAGCATATCTCACTTCCTCCTCTGGGAAAGTGACCTTGTTGTTATAATGAAACCTTTCATTTTGTGATTAGTTAGTGCCAGTTACATCTGGTAATCTAGTTAAAGTAACTCACTAGATCAAAATTCTGAGTCTGAATCTAAGATAGTAGTCTCCAATCCTTTTACACTCAACATCACTTTTTTGAATTTAAGGCTAAGCCAGGATCTACCCCACACATTCCATGAGGCCCCACCCTTTCCCTGAAGTCCTGCCCACTCCATCCCCCACTTGTATCACTTGTTCTCCCCCACTCTCCCACACTTTCCACACATCTACACTGCACCGTAGGTCGAAATAAGATGCACAAATTGAGCTATGCAAATTGTGTATCTTATTTCAATGTTATTTCAAAATAGCTTATTTCAAAATTTGGCGCTGTCTACACAGCACTTATTTTGAAATAAATCGCTATTCTGAAACATCCCTTACTCCTCGTGGAATGAGGTTTACAGGGACATTGGAATAGTGAGCCCATTATATTTTGAAATAACAGGCCGCTCAAAAGACATGGAATAGCTATTTTGCGATACCTCCAGTAGTGCTGCAGTATAGACATAGCCTCCCTGGACTGAAGCAGGGGGTTGGAGTTTGGGAATGGGTACAGGCTCTGGGATGGGGCCAAGAAGTTTGCAGTGTTAGAGAGGGCTCTGGGCTGAGCCTGGGGCAGGGAGTTGGAGTGGATGAGAGGTTGTCGGATGTTGGCTTTGCGAGGAAATTTGAATGAAAGAGGGGGCTCTGAGCTGGGGCAGAGTGTTCCTTTAATGGCTCTTCTCCTTCCATCACAGCCCATTCAAAGTGCTTGTCCTTAGTAAGTGAAGCTCCAGAGTTCAGAGTTACCTCTATGTGAGTTCACCTCCCACCTGAGAGGGGAAGAGATGGTACCTTGAACGTTCCACCATTTGATTGCTTGTCTGGTGTTGCCACCCTATTGGTTGCTCACCATTCTGCTCCATTGGCTACCCTGCTAGCCATCACCAATGTACACCATCATCTTTCATGACACCTGCATCTCTACTAGTACTTTTGAGGTTCCATGCAGCTCTATTTTCAGTTCTTAGCACATGGTGGGCAAAATATGGCCTGGGGGCTGGATTTTACCCACCAAACATATCCCTCTGGACTGCCATGACCCACCGGGCTGCTAAAAGTCTTGTGGTGCAGCAGAAATTTCAGGAAGGCTACCTGCTTGCTGCAGCCCTGGCCACGCCACTGCTGAAACTGGCCAACTGCCACTAGCAAGCCTGTCTCTGAATGCCCCGTAGGGGGAGGAGGGAAGCACATCTCCACACACTGCCTTTGCCCTCAGCACCATAGTCACAGCTCCCATTGGCTGGAAACCATTCATCCTGCTTTGCTCGGGGGAGGCGAGTGATGTAGAGGTGGGGCAGAGCAGGCTACTAGTTTGCTCCACTTCCTGCGGCTTCCATCATCACAGTGAGTGCAGGGGAGGGGACAATTCCCGCTGCTGCCCCATGCCAGGCCCCCACCCAGTAATCCCCTGGGTTGTGTCTCTTGGGGAAGGGAGTTTCAGAAAAGGAGTACAATGGGGGCAGGAAGAGTTGGGGCAGGATGTAGTAGGGGTGGGGTTTGGGTGGAACAGGAGAAGTGGGAGTTTGGCAGAGACAGAGCAGGGGTGGGAAGAGACAAAGTAGGCCCTGTACCTGGGGCAGAGGGGATTGCCCTGCACTCTCCTAGCGACGGGCCTGCCAGCAGAGTCTCCTGTCCCCACCCTCCTTTTTTCGTTCACAGGAATTTGGCATCTGAGTCCCTTGCTTAATGAGTTCAGTTCATCTGAGGATGACCCCCTTAATCAGGGCAGACTAAGTACAGTTCTGCTGCCCTTCACTCGTACAATAAGGATAACATTTCTTTACCCCTGCAGTCAAATTTATTTTGTATTAAAACTAATGTGAAAGTGATCTAATACCCAGGTTAACAAGGAAAGAATGTTTATGCATCTGGATATTATGCTTAAATTATCCAAAGTACAAAGTTTGGATTGGAAAGTCATAAAATATGTATAGTACATTGTGACGTAGCGGGGGTGCTGTCTACTTTGTAACCTTGTGTTTCTGCCTGTCTGTAGTATGTTGCGTGTGATTCCCAGTGACTCAGTCCAAGTGTGTATTGGCCGTAGACACCTAAGGGACAGCCTGAGAAGATGATAACTGGGTTCCCAGGGAAAGAGACAAAGGGATATAAGCGGGGCTGCCTGGGGGCCGAGGGACCAGTTGCTGGGAGTGTGTTAGTCTCAGTTGGGTAGGATAAGGAGGGAGACTAAGAGCAGGAAAGGGGGGGTTCAGGGCCCATGAGCCCGTCCCCTAGAGAGGAATAAGGCTGTCTGCTCTCGGTGTCTGTGCTAACATTGCTCCTATGCTACGCTGTGTCCCTGAGAACCAATAAAACCTTCTACTCTGGCTGAATGAGAGTCACATCTGGCTGCGGATGGGGGTGCAGAGTCGGGGGCTCCCCAACACGCCATCACATACATACTCTGCAATATCCCAAAATTAAGGTTACTAAATTCAATTATACAGTTTAAATATAGCATCCAAATATTCAGGTACAACACTCAAAACATTGTACTAAAATTAACTTTATGAAAAATATAGTAATGAGTGTAGATTGTCTCTCAGAAATTGAGAATTTAGGATAGGTTGTTCCTCAGTAAATACAAGTGATTTGTAACCCAGAACCAGCCAGAGTGGATCCCTTTGGCAACATAGCCTTCTCTGCTGGATACCTAGGCAGAGTGAGTGTGTTCATGTAAACTATTGTCTGGGTCTGGAAACCTTTTCCCCTCCCTAGTTAACTGTCAGGTGAGAGATCATTCAGACCCCGCTTATACATTAACTTTATTGCCTTGCTTAAAGATAAGCTACTGCAGGTATGTGCTTTCTGTTTTACTTAACCACCCAAAGTAATAGTGACAGGAATGGAAAAACTCCACAACCCACAGAACTAGGTGGAGAAAAAACATGTGCAACAACTTGAAGATGGACAGTGTTGCCTGATTAAATTGTGTATAATTATACAGATTATTTATGACTTTCCAGTCACCACCAGACAGGTCCTTGTTCCAGGATTAGGTCCAGTATTTAAATTATTCTACGGTTGGGAACCCTGATGTATACAGTTGCAACATTCACACTATAGGAACTGTTGTATATTTACAAATACAGTTTATTAATACATTTAGCAGTCACAAACACCCAAGTTCCACAAGATAGAGAATGTAACTATATTTTCATATACTCATGCCATTCCTTTTAGAGCAGCCTGAAATAATGTTATCCATCATCTTCCTTATCACCATTACCTTCCCCTTCATTACCAGTGGCCATCATTCGGTCACCTTCCAAGGACTACATCTCCTTCTCATATCAAAGGCTCATATCAAAGGCTGTTGTGCTCAGCCCTCCTCCTGTTGCCTCTCCCAAGGTAGCAAGCTCACACCAGGTGGTGCTGGCACTCAGCAAGCAGCAGGCAGCTTAGTAGAGGCTGAGCTGTTGAGCTGCATTTTTTTTCAGTCACTAGGGATATAACCTGTTTCCTAAAAGAAAAAAAAAACACCTTTTCTGGAATGATGTTTCACCTTTGGAAAGAAATTCTGATGGAAACTCTATTGGGTAGGTGACCCTGATTCTCTGGGCTGGAGTGCTGCTGTTTAATTTGTTGCTAAATGTTTCTTATGTGCTTATAATGATTTGTTTAATGCATTTTACTTTTGAAATTTGTGATCAGTTTTTAGACCTGGGTATCTAGTAAAAAAGGATATCACTGTAGCAAACTGCTTTGGAGAGTGAGGGATTAATCTTTACAGCTCACAACTACCAGGTTGCACACACTGAGGCTAGAGAGAGTAACCCTCATTTTTAGATTACTGTTAAGGGCAATATTTTTAAGTCTTTCCTCTTGTAAATTGAATGTTTTCTGTGAGGTTTTTTTTTTTTGATAATTTTAAATATATCATGCCTTATTCAACTGGCTTTAGGGAGATCTCATACAAAGAACTAAAAACAATGCTTCCTACAATGAAGAAATAACTGATGTCTTTTAAAATATTGCTAGCAAAATATACTAGGGGAAGAAACAATCTTTTTACCAGATGGGTAGCTTGAATGAGTTGCTTCTTCTGATACTCCCTAGTTTTATAGGGTAAGAACCAGGTTGAATGAACTTTAGTTGCCACCTGACTAAATTTCTTTAGTGACTGTCCTGGATTTTTTTAATATTACCCGAAAGCCAACTGAGGTTACATTTTGAAAAAGAAATCACAACCCTGGAATGTGCAGAATTAACAGAAATAAAATTGTGGAAGGCTTCTGTTGTTTGAGTATCATCTTACTATGTGCTGGGATTAGGGTTACCAGATGGTTTAAAAAAAAATACCAGACACACTTGATCTCAGATGCGGGGGGAAGGGGGAGAACTGGACGTCGGGAAGCAGGGCTGGCTGGGAGGAACCAGCTGGCGGTGAGCAGGGCTGGCTGGGAGGGAGTTGGGGGGCGCGGGGCTGGCCAGCAGGAGCGGGGCTGGCCAGGAGGGGGTCGTCGGGGCGCGGGGCTGGCCAGGAGGAGGTCGGGGGAGCGGGGCTGACCGGGAGCGGAACTGGCTGGCATGGAGCAGGGCTGGCTGGGAGGGGATTGGGGGGAGCGGGGCTGCCGGGAGGGAACCGGCCGGCGGGGAGTGGGGCTGGCCTGGGCGCATGTAGATCCCTGGGTGCTGCCCATCCCGCGCATGGTGCCAGCGGGGCGCACGGGCGAGTCCAGCCCCGGGGATTCCATCCCGCCCCAACCAAGCCCCCCTCCTCTCTACTGTGTAGTTGTGTACTGCCTGGCTGATAAGACACGCTCACGCAACTACGTACTGATACTCACGATAATAATAAAACTTAATTAGAAAATACCGGAAATTTATATGTCCGGTATATTCTAAATTTGTTTCCCAGATGGAAAGCTCAAATACTGGATTGTCCAGTTCAAAACCGGACACCTGGCAACCCTAGCTGGGATGTTCCACCTAAGAGGTGGTTACATTTCAGTGATTGTCTCTAAAGTTGACAAAGTCCATTAACATCTTTAGATGAAAGATACAGTGCATCATTTAAAGCTTCCAGAATAAGGTCTACGTAGGCCAGCAGTCTATGACAGTTGTGAAGAATATTGATGGTAGCACTGAGTAAGGGAAGGTGCCTATACGGGTGTGCAAATATATGCCTGTAAATACTTTCCTCTACCACCATATTGCAGGTGAGCAAGCAGCTAGTTGTGTTTTGTTTTAGTAGTTAGCAAATTACAAATATAGGAGAGAATGTGCAAAAGAAAAATCTTGATCTAGTTGATAGAGTAGGGGTGTTACTATACAAATTATAATGGTCCACTTCTTCCTTGGCTGCTTAAAAATGAAAACATAATGGGATACTGTCAGCTCAAATTTGACTTTAAATTTAGCCTTTATTTAAAAAGGCTAACAAAATCTTCAGCTTTTAAGAAACTTAAAACCTACAGATAATGTTTGTTGAAGGTTCTTTAAATAAAATAATCCAATGGAAATAATAATAATAATTAATAATAAAAACTGCAGTTTGTGACAAGAATTCCTTGGAAATGCCTCTGACTGCAAAAATAGTAAACCAGACAACTTCGCCTTCATGCACCCTCTACACTACAGTATTTCCATTGTCTAAATTGTGAAAAATCTAAAAAGAAAATGCATACTTAGTGGAAAAGTAGATTTAATTTTCGTTTTAACAGTTACATAAACATGTTTTTAGTAATAACTTTGTTACTGTAACCCTGCCACAGAGTGTGTACATCCAGCCCCCTCAGAAGCAGGGCATTAGGCCTTTCAGGCCTCTCAAAACATGCTCCACTCTATGTGTATCACAGTCCCTCAGGCTCAGGGCCTCTCACTACTGTTCTTCTCCAGTGCAACAGTCCAGTCAGAAAACACTCCCTTCTGAAAGGTTAGTGAGGCCCAGGAGACAGAGTCAATAATCACTCCCTTCCCTCAGGACAGTGAGGCTAGCAGCCAGAGTCAGTAGCAACACTTGTAGCAGCCCTCTCCCCAGGGTTAATGGAGGTTGGGGTAGGAGGGCTGAGGCCCCCACTCTATACGAGGGCTGAGGCCCCCACTCTATACCTGGGCCTCAGCCCAAGGCCCTGTCAGTGGTGGGCATGTCCCACCCCTAGCTCAGCAGGGCATCTGCCCGAAACATGCTAAGCTCTAATGGAATTGACTCCCCACCCTGGGCTACTTCCTCCCAGACTCACAGCAGTCAGCTTCTTCTCCACTTCCCTCTGGACTGGGAACTTCTTTGGCTGTTTCTCCCACCGGCTGGCTTCCTCAGTTCAGTCTGTCTGCAGAGCTTCCTCCAGAGTTCTGTCAGCATTTCCTTCCTCCATGGTGGTCAGCCCCAAATGAGCTGCTCCACCAGCCTTTATACCTGTCTTGGGCTACGTCTACACTGCAGGCTTCTTGCGCAAGAACTTTTTGCACAAGAGTACTTGCACAAAAAGTTCTTGCGCAAGAGCACGTCCCCACTGCCATGTGCTTTTGCGCAAGAGATGTGTTTTTGCGCAAGAGCATCCATGGCAGCATGGACGCTCTCTTGCGCAAGAAAGCTCTGATGGCCATTTTAGCCTGTTGCCCGTCCACATGTGCCTTTTTGCGCAAGAGCTCTTGCGCAAAAAGGCTTATTCCTCATAGAAAGAGGAATAACTCTTGTGCAAAAAGCCCTGCGTTCTTACGATTTACTGTACTTTTTCTTGCACAAGAACATGCTTGTAGTGTGGACACTCCACAAGTTTTTGCGCAAAAACTCTGCAGTGTAGACGTAGCCTTACAGTTGGAGCATGTCCAGCAGAGCTGCGGGTGTGAGGCTCTCTCCGCCAGGTAGCCCTGGTTAACTCTCACAGGTCCAGTGTGGGGTTGGCACACCCCATCACAAACCCTTTTTTAAAAAGGGTTATGCTGCTTTATTTTAAGCATGGTGAAAATGGAGGGCAATGGACTTGCAGCAGAGAACAGAAATATCTCATCGATAATGCCTATATACCTAATATCATAATTATTGGAAAATATTTGTAGATAATCCTATGGCATTCATCTATTTCCTACCTATTGCAATCTTTTTAATCTTTTAGGCATAGTCAGGGACTTCTTGCATGCTTCCAGTAAAGGCAGGGTTACCAACCTTCCAAGATTGTCCTGGATTCTCCAGGAATTAAAGATTAATCTTTAACTAAAGCTAATGTCATGTAATGAAACGTCCAGGAATTCATTCAACTGAAGTTGGCAACCCTAAGTAAAAGATGTGCATAAATATTTGTAAGATCGGGGCCTTACTTTTTATGGGCAGATGCAATGTCAGTGCTACGGTCTGTCGCAGAATTGTTGTACCTGTTTAGTAGTTGGTTATACCAAATCATTAGACTCATGCACTGGGTCCTGATCCTGCTGTCAAATCTGTTAGTACCAATCCCTGCACCTATGTAGGGCTTCTGAACAAAATTTATTGCAGTATCAAATCTTTGGTCTATTTGACTCACCAACACTTCTGTTTAAGAGGTAGTATGACTCTCCATCTGTCTGCATTCATTGTATTGGTAGAAAAACGGTCCATCTGAATTAAAATAGGGTGGTCAATTGCCCATTAATGTGTCTTCTGATTTGATAAGCTGTTGATTGCTTCTTTCCTATCTTTCTAGTTTTTATGGCAAATATTGTTATTTAAAATGAAATAGAAAATATTTCTCCCCAGAAAAGTCACAGTTATCTAATAAAAGTTCAACTTTCTGAACTCTAAGCAGTACTTTTCAGCTAATCTCAAATTGACCATGATATGGGAAATATATAATGTAATTTTTTCCTTTATTTTAGGCTACATTTCCTGGTCACTGTACCATGCTCTTCCACCGATGATCTATTACTTTCCTCTACAAATATTGGCACTTACTGGTTTGGAAGCTTTTGCTGTTGCTTTCCTTTCTCCAGTATTATTAATAATCAGTCCTTTATGGAAATTGGCAAACAACAAATACATTCTAGCTCTGCTAAGGTTGACTATGATTGGTAAGTACACTTTGTGGTTTGCTTTAATCAATGTAAGGCATTTCTAATACACCCATCATCCTAGTATCTAGGTGCAAGATTAAATATTCCAAACTGTCTTAAATTTTAAGTGACTCTGAAAACACATAGAAATAGACAATCCTTCCTTCCCCTCCGCCTTCTTGTCTTGAACTTTTCACTAAATTATGAAAAGTATCTCAGGCATTTATGGCAATGGTTTTTAGAACAGTGCAGCATAGCTAAATGCAAAGCCAATTATCATTCTGTTTGTAAATAGGGCCTCTTATGTTAGCACAAAGCCCTACTCTTTAGGAAAAATGCTTATTAAACTGTGTTACAAAAAAACTGGCATGCCAGATGGGATCAGTGGTCTATCTACATGAATACCAAGTCTCTGATAGGAGCCAGAGACCAGATGTTTTGAAGGAAGTTGAAAGAAATTCAGTTATGATCAATTACAAAGTAACCTGCTCAAGGGGAAGGCTTCTCTCTAACCCAGCGGTTCCCAAACTTTTCCAGATGGCGACCCATTTTGACAATTCAGGAAGACTTAGTGACCCAAGGCAATTCAAAAATGGGGGGAGGAGAGGGAGAAGAGCCACCTGGGGAGACACTTGTTGACCCTTTTGAAATGTAATGGCGACCCATATTTGGGTCCCGACCCATAGGTTGGGAAACCCTACGAGTCTAACCCTTCAGTTAGCAACTGCCTTATGCCCTGAAGTATGAGGATTTATTTCCCTTCTTTATCATTATTTTTATGATTTGATTTGACTTTACTTACCTGTGCATGTTCTTATAAATATTTACTCCTCTGACTGCTGAGGTCTTCGTCTCAATGATATATTGTGGCAACCAAATTCAACAGGTTTATTAGATGAAATGGGTTAGAAAGTATTTCACTGAACATGGGCTTTTAAAAGGTTTCAGTGTAATTTACTGTCCCCTCTTTCTTGTATTAGGAGAGCCGGCAAACAGGACATTGTGTTCACTTCCTTCATACCATTCATTGTTTAGCATATCTCTATCATATCTCCTCTGTGAAGGGGTGTGTAGGCTCCACCCATAGACTCATAGACTTTACGGTCAGAAGGGACCATTATGATCATCTAGTCTGACCCCCTGCACAATGCAGGCCACAGAATCTCACCCACCCCCTGCTAGAGGAAGGTGCCAAAGCAGCCTTGTGTGCGAGGCTAGCCCGGCCCCTGTCAATCATGTATGACAGGAGATTTTTTTAAAAGGAGAAAACCGCAATCTGCTGAGGGGAAAGATCGCCCTGAGCAGAAAACTGCTGGAGCAGCTCCTGAAGCCACAGGGAGAACTCCCATCCAGGAGATCTCCACCCCAACTATTCAGGGAGTACAGTGAACTCCCAGGGTAAGCCTGACAATGTGCCCAATTCAGCAACCTAGCCAGAACGACTCCTCAAAAAAAACCAACCCTGTGCAGTTGGTCCCTGAAGTAAGATATTGTTGGCCTTGGCCTCCCCCCCTGGAGGGACTCTTGGAAGAAATTATTCTCTGTTGTGCTGGAACATTTAGTGTTGCTTCTGATCCCCTGTTAAATGCAGACTTGATCTTGTCTGTGTAAGCACAGGCTCTCCCCCCTTGCTGGGTTATTAGTCAAGTGCAACACAAGGTGGCTATAAAACAACTACTTTATTTAACCCAACACTGAACTTAAATAACAAAATACAAAATCTGATTGTCACGATATGGCTTAAAGCCAGAACCCAAAATATGAGTAACTAAAACTGGGGCATACAAATAATAGGGGATCATATCACCATCTCATTGTTTGGAGATAAAGTTAGGTGGACATCTCAGGACAGGAGAAAAGGATGCAAAATATTAGGCAGGCAGAGGGTCTTCTCCCAGACACACTCTCTGGTGGGAGATTTCCAGTTTCCATAGTGGCAGCAACCAGGCTCCTGCCTCTAGCAGCCTATCAAGCCAAACAGCCTGCCTCAGCTACTTGATGGGCTTAGGCTGCTGGGTGGAGACTCCAACCCACAACCCTGTCCTCCTTGGGCAAGTGCTGTATCTCTTAGTCCACTCAAGAACCCACCGCATTGGACTGTAGAGTTGCACAGAGAGTGAGCGCATGCGGAGAGCCCTGAGAGCTGAGTGAACACCCCTTATAAACCCTCTGGTTGTCAGGTAGATTAGGGTCAGGTGACCCCACTTTTCCCCATCCTTTACCTTTTCTGGCATCCCCCCCCCCTTTTTTAGGCAGGGGATGGTGACAGGGAGGCTGACCACCATCTTTAAAGAGAAAAATCAAAATGGTGGACATAAAATCTGGCACCTCTCCCCCAAGACCCTCCCAGGGAAGACTTCAAAAGGCCTGTAAAGGGTAGGGTCACCCTCACAAGAAGTATGGAACTGGGTCTGTGTATATGCCATAGGATTGCCAAGCATTTGGTTTTCAACCAGGATGCCTTGTTGAAAAGGGATTCTGGTGGTTCTGGTCAGCACTGCTGACTGGGCTGTTAAAAGTCCAGTTGGCAGTGTACCAGGGTAGCGGGTATAAGAGGTAAGGGGAGGCAATGCCTTCCCTGGATCTTAGTGCTCAACATCTCCCCTCTTCCTATCCTTATTCTGACTGTTTCTGCAGGCTCCCACAGCAAGCTCTTGCAACCTGATGAGTCTTACCTCTTAGTGGAGCTAGTAACTTAAAAGTGAAAAATTTTCCAGCTTGCTGGACCTATTAGCATAACACTGAATCTGTGAAAGATCCATTAAGTGATAATGAAGCTATGTAACGGACTTGTGCCAATCTGGAGGTATATATTGTCATTTTCTGATTTTATTGACAAACATAGTTGTGCATTATTGTAATATGTTTACAGGACCTTAGTTTAAAATTTGCTTTAAATATTTCATTAGTTTGTTGCTGAAGATTATAAAATCACATCTCTAAAAAATTCTTGCATAGATTTTAGATGCACAGTCTGAGTATTCAGCTTTAGCCTTAAATGCTTGGATCTTCAGACAGTTTTTTAAATAAATTCTTCAAAAGACCACCCTTCTCTAAAATACACCTTTTTATTTTAATTATTATAGTACAAAAACTTGCTTCCAAAGCCTCTCTCTCCATCCCTGCTATAATCTTTTTTTCCTTTCACTTCCCTGTTGAAGAAAGCCTTTAAAGCAGCGGTAGGTGAAATATGGCCTGTGGGCCATATCCAGCTTGCCAAAGCTTCTGATCTGGCCCACCACGATCGCCTGGGCTGCCAACATCCTATGGCTCAGTGGTACCCCAAGCAGGCACCCTGCCTCCCACACTCGCACACTGCTCAAAGCAGCTGGTTGCTGGGACCATGTGCATTTCTGCACCATGTGCCCTGGGTGGGGGGAACAACATGTACTACCTGCGTTGCGCAGCCCAGGCAGCTCCCATTGGCAGGTTTCCAGCCAATGGGAGCTGCGAGATTGTGCTATGGGGCGCGGCAGTGCACATAGACTACCCCATCTATGGGGCACATGGTGCAGAAACACACATGGCCTCAGCAGCTGACTGCTGTGCCTTTGCATTGCCTCCCCCAAAACTGCCCATGCTACTGCTGCCCAGCTGGGAAGAGTGGGGCCATGCCACCTGTAGGGACTGGTGAGACTAAGGCGCTTAGGAGCAGTAACCTGGGATGGGGGCCAGGAATGGCTCCATGGGGGAAAGGCTGCAGAAGTGAGGGGGGTCAGGTGGAAAGGGAGGGCTGGGTTTGCCTTCCCCAGCTGAGTGTTCACCCACCACTCATGCTCTGGGCTGGGATGCAGGAGGAGGTATAGGTACCAGGCTGGGGGTTGGGCTTTGGGGTGGGACTGAGGATGAGAGTTTTAGGATGCAGGAAGGTGCTCAGGGCTAGTGGGGGCTCAAGATGGGGCAGAGGGTTAGGGCTTAGTCTTACCTGGGAGACTCCCTGCTAGAGATGGTGAGGAGGGACCTCTTTTCCCTGGCTGCAGCAGCTTGGTTCTGGGGCCAGTGGGGAGAGGCGCTCCCCTGCTGCCCTGGCAGCTTCATGGCTTGGGGAGAGATCTCTCTCCACACTGCAGCCCTGAGCTCTTGTACAGAGCTTAATGGAAAGCTGCATGGACCAACATGTATTGTGGACATGTATGTGAAGCTAAACAAAGGCATAGGAATCATTATTACTTGATATCTTTAGAAAATACAGCCTTTTAAAGTCAGTGTGTGTGTTTGTTTGCAGGAAGCATAGCTTCATACCAAGCTCCAAATGCTACACTCCGAATATTGATCTTGGCTTCAGGTGTTTGTTCCTCTCTCATGATTCAAACAGTAATATGGTGGTCAGGAAGCAGTTTACAAAGGTATCATCCACACTTTATAAAAAGTGCATGACTGTATATGTCTTCTCTTTATTCATAAATTCATGAACTAAATATCAGTTGAAAAGGCTTAAAATTGCATGTAGCATTTGTGCTATAACTAAGGCCTGATATTCACTACAACACAACATGTCACAAAATGCACCAGGTACTCAAAAATCGATTCTGTATTTGCAGGTACAATAGGATTTGGGGATTCATACTAGGAAAGATACTTCTACTGGTGCTCCGAATCTGGTATACTTCACTAAACCCAATCTGGAGCTGTCAGACTGCCAACACTGTCATACTGATGTTGGGTTTCATAGCAGCTGTTGAGCGAATTTATGCAGGTAAACATATTACAGTTTTTAAAAAAAACCTTCTGACGATATCCAGGGGTTAATGTTGCATAAAGGCAAACTTTAATGTCTTTTGTAAAATCAGCTATTGTGCTTGTGTACTTAAGGTGCTTTTTTCCTGTCCATCACCTGGCAGAATTAATCCCTCAATAAAGAGCGGTTTTCTTCATGTAAATGGGCTGTAGTACATGGATGCTGCTAGCAATGCATATTGCTAATATTAATAATGAAGCAATATCCATATTGTGTGCCCTCTGACATGTGCCTGCTTGATTTGTTAGTGCTGTGCCTGAATAGAGCAGCAGTGGATTGTCTCATAGTACTGAGTTTCAACCCAAAACTGAAAATACTGTTTGATAGGGGACTAATCTAGGAGTGAGGAGGAGTCTAAGTGCTATTCCTAACTCTTGTTGTATGACTCTTAGCTAGTCTCTGTTTTCCCATCTGTAAATGAAGATAATGCTTATACTCAGGGCTCGACAAACAATGTAATCTACTCACCCGTTAGCGAGTAGATTACACCCTGGAAGAGCCGGCGCAGAGCAATCTGCGCATGCGCAGAGCAATCTGCGCATGTGCAGAACCGCATGGCTGGCGAGCGCGGGGCTCGCCGCCGCTTGGCGAACCCTGCTTATACTTGTAAGATGCTTTGGTATTTGTAGAGTAAAAGTGCTATATAAGCACTAAGTAGTATTGTACTCTATTAGATGTGGCCTTTTCAGGCCAGTGCTAAGACATATTGGCAAGGCAGTGGAAGGTTAGCATTCACTACTTATGCTATGTCTGTTCAGTGGCTTAGTCCCAGGGACGGCTGACAGCCATGGGAAGTGAATCTGGCGCCTTTCATAACAACTAAATCTACTTAAAAAAGAAAAGAAAAAAGTTATTTAAAATATGCCTGTGTTACCCACTACAGTAGGTAGCTGCACTTCCCAAAGCTTTCTATGCATGGCAGATTTGCCACGCATTCTTGGCTTATCTGTGCTTCCTATTTGGTGTCCTGCCACTTGCTTTTTGATCAGCCTCATATCATGTATTGGTGGCAGGACATAGTAAAGGGAGGAAAATGGGGGCAGAGAAGGAAAAGATATCTCCTAGCTTGCTCATAGGCTGCCAAATAGAAGTGTGAAACAAAATACAGGACTATGTAGCACTTTAAAGACTAACAAGATGGTTTATTAGATGATGAGCTTTCGTGGGCCAGACCCACTTCCTCAGATCAAATAGTGGAAGAAAATAGTCACAACCATATATACCAAAGGATACAATTAAAAAAATGAACACATATGAAAAGGACAAATCACATTTCAGAACAGAAGGGGATGGGGGAAGGTAAATGTCTGTGAGCTAATGGTATTAGAGGTGATAATTGGGGAAGCTATCTTTGTAATGGGTAAGATAGTTAGCGTCTTTGTTGAGACCGACGCGTAGAGTGTCAATTTTAGCATGAATGACAGTTCAGAGGATTCCCTTTCAAGTACAGATTTAAAAGTCTTCTGAAGCAGGATGCAGGTAATTAAGTCGTTGAGACAGTGTCCTTTCTGGTTGAAATGGCAAGAAACTGTTTTTTCTTTGTGATCCTGTCTAATATCTGTTTTGTGGGCATTGATCCTTTGGCGAAGTGTCTGAGACGTTTGTCCAATGTACAAAGCAGACGGACACTTTCGGCACATGATAACATAAATTATATTTCTGGATGAGCAGAAATATGTATTCTTGATCTTATAACTCACTTGGTTAGGTCCAATAATGGTATCAGCAGAGTGGATATGTGGACAAAGCTGGCAACGGGGTTTGTTGCAAGGGAAGGTACCAGGGTTGGTATTAGTGTGGTATGTCCTGTGGTTGTTGGTAAGAATAGAAGTGTGTGTGTGGAGATGGATAGGGGCTCATGCCTGTTGCTTTCCACCCCCCATTTATGTGTTTAAAGCAGTGTTTCTCAAAGTGTGTTTCACAGACTACTGGTGGACTTGCAGGTGGACTGCAGGCTCGGGGCTTGCCCCTCCTGCAGTGGGGAGCTTGTACTGGTGCTCCAGCCTCATGACCCCCCCCCCCCGCGTGAGGTTGGAGTGCCAGCTTCCTGCTGCAGCGGGGTTGGGGGTTTAAGACTCACAGGTCGGATCTGGTTTGTGGGTGAAGGAAGCGATTTCATGTGCTGCTGCTCACCCTCCACCAAGCTGGAGGAATGGCAGCACAGGAAACCACTCACCTGGAAGGTTTTCCTGCTGCTCCCATTGGCCAGAATCACAGCCAATAGAAGCAGTGAGGGGTGGTGCCTGAGAGAGCAGGGGGAAGCAAAAAGCCAGATAACACACCCTCCCTCCCAGGCTCCCCACTCCCAGTGCCTCCCATCCATAGCACACTCCTGCATCCTCCTTCCCAGACCCTGCACCCCATCCCCTCCTGCACCCATTTTGTCATCCTGGGTGGTTGGCTCATGGTCCCTGAAAAGGTCTGTGTGGAGTGGGGTGAGCTGTGAGCTGAAAACTTTGACAATCACTGCTTAGAAGCTTTTAGCTACCCATAATACAGAATGTTTGTACAAACAGATGCTGTTAATGACAATACCCTATTTTGAAGGCCCAGAAAACATGCTACATTTCTCTGTTTTTGATGAGTTTAATAGGCCAAATGCCTTTCACACATTTAGTTATATTCAACAACTGGTGTTTATACCAATCTAAGATTTTAAAGTGAGAGTTCATTCTGAGTTTCAAAGTTTTGTAATTTTGGTTTTTTCCTTTAGGAAAATAATCACGACTGGTATCACCAGAGGGGTGGAGGGATGGGGGTAGGTGTAGGAGGCAGGCCAGGCCCACCTTGGACTGGGGCTGCTTCGTCTGGCTGGTCGTAGCAGCCCCTGCTTGTGGTGGCCCCATGAGGCTGGAGCAGTCCCCTACCCTGGGGCAGGCAAAGAGCTGCTCCAGCCCCTTCCAGTTAACCAAAACCAGTAAGCCTCACTATTAAGAGGTTTACTGCGTTCCCTAGGGAATGCATGTGTGTGTTGTGGGTTTCTTTGGAAGTATCAACTTTTGTTCTTATCGGTGTTTAGAGTGTCAGAAAGCAGATCCTACTCAACTAATTTTAGTAATTTTTCTGCTGATTTAGCATCCCAGATTATTTACAGTTTGTTGTTGGTGTGTGTGTTTAAAACAATTTTTATTTTTTTGCAAATAATTTACAGTGGAGGAACTAATCAGTTGAGGAAAATCTTTCTCGCTCACTCAAAATGGGTAGATTTATTTTTTTCTGACAGTCTAGTAACAATTACATTTTTCCATTATTAGTCATTGTGAGGGGCCGACTCACTGCTATGGTGCCACCAGCCGGCTGTCCTGGGAATTAGCTCTTCTTGCCTTGCTGGATGCCTTTCTCTAGGTGATGTTGCCCCATGTTTCTCCTTGTGTCACAGCATCCTCTTCCAGACACTGCCCTCTGGCAGTGCCCGCACCAGTGTCCAAGCCCCCTTCTGGGGGAGGTTGTTGTTCCCTCTGCTCACATCCCAAGGTCCTCTTTCTCAGAGCACCCTGATCGTCTCCTTAGTAGCTAAAGCCTAAGAGCTTGTCTGGCCAGTGCTCCCCTAGCCTAGCCTAGCCTAGCCTAGCCCTGCCTTGCCTTGCCTTGCCAGCACCGCTCTAGCACCAGGGAACCTCCTGCTTCCCTAGCAGTCAAGCCCTCACTGCTCTCTCTCCCAAGTAGCTGTCAGTTCCCCCTTATATAGCTCCCAGCTGGGCCCTCACCAGCTAGAACTGCCTCAGCTGGGGCTTTGCTCCTAGCCCCTGCTCTGGGCTGGGGGTTTGCCCTTAAAGGGCCAGTGCAGGGCAAGTGCCCTGTCACAGTCATCATGGTAGAGAAGAAGTGTATGGATTTTTGTGCCCGAGTTGGTAAACTTTCAGGACTGTTTTGTGATCCCCACTGTTTATTCTTAATAAATCCTGCTAAAAAGATTTAACTTGTTTGCACAATGTAAAGTGTGTGTTCATATCATTATTCTAGGCACAGATAGTGTGAAGCAAGAAGCAAACAAGACTGATGATGCAGCAAAAGCAACCATCCCTAGATCTAACTGGCTTTTGTCAGGAGTGGCTTTTGGCAGTCTGATGTTCCTCACATTATGGATTTTTGGAGAGGTCTCACTTGTTTCTAGGTGGGCTGTGAGTGGACATCCACACACTGGGCCAGATCCCAATCCATATGGGTGAGAGGCATTTTTTTTTTTCTTTTTCAGTAAAGTAGTAGCTAAAGTGCAATGACACTCATGTAGGTGAAGGGTTATTCCCACACAGAACTCATTTCAGGATTACAGCCTAAGGCTATGTCTACACTGGCGGGTTGTGCGCGCCAGAAGTATGCAAATGAGGCTATGCATGGAATATTGCCTAGCCTCATTTGCATACCTAATGAGCCGCCATTTTTGCAGAAGAGGCTCTTGCGCTAGAAGGAGCTGTCTACACTGCCCCCTTCTTGCGCAAGAAAAACCCTCTTGCGCATTGCCGCTACACTGATTATTTTCAGGAATAATGGCATTGTGCAAGAGGGTTTTTCTTGCGCAAGAAGGGGCAGTGTAGTCAGCTCCTTCTAGCGCAAGAGCCTCTTCCACAAAATGGCGGCTCATTAGGTATGCAAATGAGGCTTGGCGATATTCCACGCTTAGCCTCATTTGCATACTTCTGGCACAACAACCCGCCAGTGTAGACATAGCCTAAGTGTATTAACCAGAGACAGTGATCAGAGAAGGAACAAAGTCCTTCTCAGTGCTTATTTTTCTCAGATATAAAGTGCCTCACTGTGACCCTTTCTAATCTGGGGTGAATCCCAAAGTGTGTGTCACTAGCACAATTAGGCACTGATTCTTGGCTGGATTATCTGGGTTCTATTGGAATATGATTAGGGAGGAGATTTTGTTTCGGCTATATGTCTGATTTATTACACCAAAACGTTTTAAAAAGTAAACATACTTCAATGACTTTTTAATGCAAAAGACTTTGGTATAAATTACAGTGAATCAACCCAGTTCTGCTCGCTTTGATTTAAATGGGAACAGGATCAGGCACAATATAACTAGACCCAATAATCCAATTTATACGCTAACATGGAATTGGATCACTTAAAAAATATAGATGCAATGAAGTAAACATTCTCTGCTACTAAAAGCCCAGATTCTATAATGTTTACACAGGCGTCAGGGGGACTTTTAGTTGAGTGGGGACTGAGCAATGGACCCTGAGCATTGTATGTTGCTCCTCAGAATTCCAAATGTAGTAGTGGCCTTATTGCCCCTGATAGCTTGGCTTAGTATGCAAAAGTGCCATGCAAGAGGGTTACAGTACCATATGATAGTCAATGCATTTGTAGAAACTATGAAAATATTTCTCTTTAGCCTGGATTTCTCCCCTCCCACCCTTCTTGTCTCTTTTTGTACCTAATCTTGCAGTGATATGTTAATGCTGCTGCTAAACCTACTTCACACATATTTCTGTGTGATTAAAACCCCCCTGCGATATTGTAAACAGAACACTTTCGGCTTCACTGCAGGATGAAATGGGAAAGTGATCTCTCTGTAGGATAAAGATAAATGTGCTGAAATTAAGGTTCTGTACTGGTGAAAGGGTCATAAAATATTATTGGTAACTTTTTCCTGCACAAATGTCTGTTTAGCCTGCAAGTCTTTCAGTGTCATGTATTACAAGATGACAGTGATGTGTATTTTTTTAACAGAGGTGCAGTCCTGTTGGGAATGGCCCATGGAGTGATGCTTTCCTTTTTGTCTTGGTCTTTTGTTACCAGTTTTGGCTGGTGTCTTATAGGTAAGAGCTAATCTGGTGTGGACATACTGCGTTACTTTATTTCTAATACCTCACCTAAATCCCTCCCTTTTTGTTTGTGCCCTCATGCCTAAAAAAGGATTTTCTTTTTCTCCATTTCCTGAATAGATACTAAAGAAAAGAGTTTTATTAACAAATGGTATCTGTTATCTATGTACTGGTCATCTGGTCCTGCCATTCCTCCGGTACCAAAAATAGCACCTTTATTGTACCTATACTTTGTATGCCAGAGGACAAGACTCATGGGCCAGAGGCTGAGCTCCAGTCTAGAATAAATCACCGTTTCTGTAACTGACACCTTTCATAATATGTGTGCACTTTGGGCCTGGGCCAGCAAACACTCTCACTTGAAAGTCTGAGGCGATAGCTGGAAGTGAATGTTAAAGGTGGGCTGTACAATAAATGCAAGCACTTACTGTTTAATCAGAAATTCACTTTGGGGCAAATCCTCTATTGCTGCAGAGATTATGTCTGATGGCCCGTCTACACTGGGCCAAATTTAGGAAAAACCTCCTCTTTCAGAAGAGCCCTTCTTCCTCGTGAAATGAGGAAGACAGGGCTTTCGAAAGAATGCGTGTGCTCTTCCGCAAAAAAATGTCGGAAGAGCAGACAGGTCCCCTGGACATGGCAGAAAATTCCGTAGTCTAGACATAGCCTGATTCTGCCAGCATACAGGGAGCCATTGAATGTTGGGAAGGCACTAATGGTGAATGGGTGCTAGGGAGGAGTTGTTGGATCTGGGCCAGGGATGGACAATAAGTGACCAACAGGCTGGACTGGCGGGCTGCTAGACACTTTATTTACCTGTGCGTCTAGCATTTAATTTGCCTTCAGTTTTTAAGCCTGACGGGTGCTATAGGGTAACATTTTCTAGCTGTTTTCCACAACCACAGGAGCTAGAAATTTACTTTTATTTCCAATGGAAGCTGAGATTCTTTCATAATCACTAATTCCAGGAACTGGGGCTTACAGTAAAAAATAACAAATGTCATGAGAGTCAAAATAAAATCTTGAGGTGTCAATGCTGCAAACAGAAGTGCTCCTACTAAATTCTATTGTGTTGATATTAGCATAGTAAAACAAACATATTCTGATTGCATGTTTGGTATCATTTTGTTTGTATTGTACCTCCATCACTTGTTCTAGTCAAACATCAATTGGCCCTTGAATTCTATCATGAATTTGCACTGCTAAAAATGTCAGTAATCCAGATTATCAAATAAAAAAGTTACAACTGTTACTAATATTCGTTATCACAAAATAATAGTAGTTTGGGTAGGAAAACTAATCTTTGCCACAAAAATAGTTTTTAAATAATATTTACTTTTCTAAGCATATTCTGTGATATCAGTATTGTGTTTGGGATCAAATTCTACTGCAAACGGTGAGTGTAGTAAGGTAAGTACACTGGAGGTTGTGAAAGGTTAACAGATTCCTGGCTGTCACATGGCTACTCAAATGGTGCATAAAAGCAAGGTGAAGTTGCGTGGAGGAATAGATAGCCCCCCGTTGGCTAGAAAAGGTGAACCTCAGCCAATGGGAGCTGCAAGGTTCTGTTTCTATGGACACTTATGGTGTGCCTAGACCAGAGGGTTTTTTCGAAAAGAGTGGCCTTCTTTTAAAAAAAACCCTCCCCTGCATCTAGACTGCCGCTCCGTTCTTTCTAAAGTAAATTGAAAGAATGCGGCAGTTTTTTCGATTGCAGAAAACCTCATTTTACGAGGAATAACGCCTTTTTTCGAAAGTGCTCTTTTGAAAAAAGGCGTTATTGAACGCAAACTGTGCTTTTTTGAAAAAGAGCATCCAGACTGCCTGGGTGCTCTCTTTGGAAAAAGGGGCTCGCTTTTTCGTAAGTACTGGCTGCAGTCTAGACGCTCTCTTTTGAAAGAGGCTTTTTCGAAAGATTCTTTCGTAAAAGCCTCTTTCAAAAGAGGCTTGTAGTCCAGACGTACCCTTAGATAAACAAGGCATCTTGCAGCGCACCAGCACAGCAGCTTACCCGGGCGAGCCCGTGACCCAACTTTGAAAAGCCCCTGTTCCAGAGCCTCTTACCCAGCTGAGTCTTTAAGAAAATGAGCTCAGAGAGTCCTTTCATTGAGTATAAGGAAAAGCCATCCCTAGTAACTCTACATTGGGTGCCCATTCTCACTTCAGCCACACTTACATTTTCTATTAAGTACAGTGTATTTCTGGCTGCCTTTTTTTCCTAAGCCTTTCAGAAAACTACATTTTTCAAAGAAAGTGTGAACATCAGGAGAAAAGTAAAGTGTAACTGATCATGACTCACTGACACCATTTTGTGTCCTTTCACAGGCATGGCATCTGCAGCTGGTCTTCTTTACTTAAAGACCTGGGGCGCAGCTATAGCAGGCAACATTCTTGCTGTCTTTACCATGTGTATGTGGCCTCAACTGATGGGACGTTTTGTTAGCTGTCTGCATCCTGGAAAAGCCATGAGTACAGCTATGTTTGTCTGGGTCCTAGAGATATTCTTCTGTGTGTGGTGCACAGCATATAAATTTGTACCAGGAGGAATTTATGCTAGAGAGAGCTCTCACCTTCTTTTGGGTATGTTTGTGATCTGGAACGAAGACAGCTCAGAAAATATACTTTTTTTTTTAGCCACAAGCAGTCATTTAAAGCAGTAAGTGCAGTTCTGTGGTCCTTCCCCATGTATATCTCCCACTGACTTGAATGTGGTGCGAGTTATCTCTGTGGAAGGACAGCCAAATAAGAAAAATAATTTAAAAAAATCCAAATCTACTAGCTTCTGTTCTGTATAAAATTAGTGTAAAATATGGGCATAAAATAAAATACTATTTAACATGGGCAAAATGTAAAATGGAGTGGAAACTGTCAATATTTAATGGAAAAGTGAGATCTGGAAATATTGTAAAGGTGACCTAAAGGGGACAGCTGCCAGTAAATCGGACCTGAGTTTGCAGTGTGACATGGCAGTAAAAAAGGCCAGTACAAAGCAGACCTGCATTCACAGGAATGGGGTCTGATAAAGCAGAGAGGTAAGTCTGTCCTAATGGCTCTTGTGAAGATTTCATCAGGCCAACCTTATTTTTGCTGTAACCCGCACAGATCCTGGCATCTTTGTTTCAGAAAGATACAGACATCATAGGTGTGGGAAGTAGGGTGGTGGGGGAGTGCTGCAGCACCTCCAGATTTTGGGTGTTCCAGCCCTGTCCCCCTACCACTTGGGATCCCAGCTGCCATGTCCTCTGGTGACTAGGGGCTCTGCTGTCGGTCCGGGAACCCACTTGGCTGCCAGCCCCAAGCTTGGGTTTGTTTTTTTTTGCTAACCCAGGTTGGTGACAGGTATGGGCAGGGGTAAGCAGTTCAGAACCTCCACTTCAAAAACTGTTCTAGAGCTTCTGCAGTACATTGGAGAAGAAGAACAAACTGTTAGGGCCTATGGAAGGACTAGCATAAGAAGGAAATTCTGAAAGTTAAATCTGTATCTTTTTACAAAGAGACTTATGCGAAGTTGAGGAGGGGAAAACAATCTTTATGGGTTTGTCTATGCTGGGGAAGTGAATGCTATGAACGAGTAAACATTTCTAAAGCATTATTTAGCACTTATGGTAGACAAAGCCATGTTTAAAAATGCTAGCAGGTTACCTATGGCTAATCATGCCCAGGTAAATTGTATTTATACGTGGTTGATTATATTATATTTTGACTGGGGAGTGGTGAATGTATTCCCTATACACTTTATTTGATTTGTGATTGTCCAGACAATTTTAGGGTTAAGATATGCCTTTGCTATAACTCTCTATCTTTTTAAATTCTCAGGCTCTAAGTGTGCTGTTTCAAATATTGCAGGAATAATTCTCAGCTTTTTATTTACATTTTTTGTAGCTTTCTTTGCTCCTGGAATATGCTGGATATCCAGCCTTCACAATTTACAGTAAACTTCCGATAATCCAGCACCTTTAGGACCCAGGGGGTGCCGGATTATCAAATATGCCGGACTATCGGAAGGGGGGGCTATGAGGGGTCTGGAGTGGGAGGGAATGCCACCCCAGACCCCTCATAGCCCCCCCTTCCGATAGTCCGGCTCTGCCACAGGCATCCCTGATTCAGCCGCTGCTGGTCAGTTTCAGCAGCAGCTGAATCGGGGATGCCTGCAGCAGAGCAGCTGGGGTGCTGCCAGGTTGGTCCCGTAGCGCCGTCCCTCAGCGCTGCGGGACCAACCCGGCAGCACTCCAGCTGCTCTGCCCCAGGCATCCAAGAGCAGCTGGGGTGCTGCTGGGTTGGTCCCGCAGCCCCAAGGGGCAGCGCTACGGGACCAACCCGGCAGCACCTCAGCTGCTCTGCTCTCGGCTTCCCCGATTCGGCTGCTGGTCAGTTTCAGCAGCAGCTGAATGGGGGAAGCCTGTCCGGCTGCCCCAGCACTTCCGGGTTCCTGATGGTGCCGGACCATCAGGAGTGCAGGAGCATTGGATGCCGAACTAATGGAGTTTTACTGTACTTAAATTTTATTTAAAAAATGTATGTGAAGAATGTGCTTATCAGAGAAGTGTCAGATACTTTCAGAAATAATCCATCTTTATGATGCTCCCTTGGATATACACATCTGAGATTCAGACGGTGTGGCCACTGGGTGATAATAGAGAGTGGACCCCAGCATTCAGTTGGCAACATCAAATGTAATATAGAGGAGCTCCAGTGCCTTCACCTGGGAACATCAAAACTATGAGTTGGATCTGTGGCAGTCAGTGAACTTTTGGCAATTTACATTAGCTGAGGATCTGGCCCTCTGATACTTAACATACATAACTAGGGAGGTTATGTTCTCTGGGTATTTACTCTGTTGCTTATGTAACCCCCTTTTTCCTCCCCGGGTTATTCGGGAGCAGGTCACACTCACACATGTGCCGGGGCGCCTGATGGTCTTGACATAAAAGGAGATCCTGAGTATCCCAGTGATGATGTTGTTTAGTTGGGGAAACCCTATCCACCCCCTTGCTCATAAAGAGCAAAAAATGGCGGTGCCTCCACCTGGCTGGGCCTGTAACACACTTATTGGTGTGCCTTGAGAACCTCCAGGAATAAACTTATTCCAACAATAAACTGGATCTAACTCCAGAACAACAATTACAAATCATAACTAACATAGATCTAATAGATTGCATTAGTATGAACAACCTTTACTTAACTTAAAGAAACAGGATTTAACAAATTAACAGTGAATAACATCAATTAACAAAGTACACAGAAGTAAAAGGAACTTATCTAGCTGCCATTTGCACTGCCAATATTTATCCCACCCCAGAGCGCGCACACCCCTGGACTCAGAGTCCCAGACTCTTGCTTGCGTGGGTGTGCTTAAAGAACATCAGCTGTAATGGAGATTCTCTGTAGGTAGGGTGTATGTGGGTCCAAGCTATGCAGCAGCTCTGGTTCACTGGGTTGGCCTCTCTTTGAACCCAGAGTTAGTCTGTATCTGAGGTCTGTCCCAGGCAGCATTTCCCCAAAGATGCCCAGTTACTCACAGTCTCCTTCTGTGTGCTGGATGCAGAGTAGCTTCTAGACACAAGTACAGCCAAAGGGCCTCCCCTCTAGGGCAATCAGAAGCAGCCTGCTAGATCCCAGTCCCAAAGGCTCGCTGTCCCAGTCTGTAACTGCCACATAACAGCTCCTGAACTGGACCAAACTCCTCCACAGCAGCCTAGCCCCCTTTCTGCTCCAAAAACAGAGGGATGAGTCCACAGACTGCTGAGTCTTCCTCCACACAGGTGGAGAGACTCAGATCTCCCACACAAGAGTTACTTCCTTCCTGTTTTTCCCAAGGGCTCATGGGAATTGTAGTCTGTGAGGCTGGGTTGCGGCACACAGGATCTTCCCAGAAAATAAGCAGAGGCACCTTTAGTAAGGGGACTACACTTACAAACTGTTTTCTTCTTCTATCAAGAGACTATTTATTACTGAATTTCCCATCTAACAACATGACTTTTGGCAAACACTTTGTTTCTTCTGGTTTCTTTCAGGTTTCAGTGCTATTTCCTGCTCTCTCCTGCTGTCCAATATCCTACCTTTTTCTCATTGCAACTTGGGTAGGGAACCACCATGTGGGAAAACAATGAAAGTAAGATTATTATGTTTATTACTGTGGTTCTTCAAATGGATTTAAAATGACCAAAGGCCCAATCCAAAGCCTACTGAATTCACTTGAGTCTTTCCATTGACTTTAATGGACTTGGGTCAGTCCCCAATTGAGAGTGTGATAGTGTGCCCTCTCATTCATTGAGCATAGAACTAGCACTAGTATTTGCAAACATTCATAACACTAGCAGTGTTCAAAAATAGTAGGGAAGTTGTTGGACTCTTTTACTTATAGCAATAACTCCACTGTTTAACAGAAATGAAGTATAACTTCTTGAGCTAGTTAGCTACTGCACAAACATATTAGGCAGTGGTCACCAACCAGTAGATCGGGATCTACCAGTAGATCTTGGAGCCTCTGACAGGTGATCCTGACAAGACTGGCCAGGAAGCTATCAAGCGCTGGCACTTCAGTTGCCCCTCCACCCACTGTCATGCTTTCCCTGCTCTCTGCCTTGGAGCTGCCCCCCTGGAGCCTCCTGCTTGCTGTGCAGGTTGTGGGAGGGAAAGGAGGGAAGGGCACTGATGTCAGGGTGTCCCTCGTCCCCCCCCCCGCTCCTGTACCCCATCTCCACACAGAGAGAAAGGGATGGAGGGAGCTTGGCAATGCAAATCTCTGTCACTGTCACACACTGTGTGTCTCTGTCATTCTCACAAACACGCACTGTCCTTCACTCTCATCTCCCGACCCAACACATATGTGGGTTGTTGTTTTTACTTCTTTTACTGCCTGCAAAGTGTGT
This sequence comes from Rafetus swinhoei, assembly GCA_019425775.1. Classification (NCBI taxonomy): domain Eukaryota; kingdom Metazoa; phylum Chordata; order Testudines; family Trionychidae; genus Rafetus; species Rafetus swinhoei. The sequence continues at coordinate 50,399,181 of CM033449.1, forward strand.
TATTTTTGACTGGTCTGTGCATTTCATAATTTTAATTTCTCTCTTTTTAATTTTAAATTGTTTAGTTTTAAATAATCTTATTTTGAGCGGGTTTACAATTTATGGCAAATTAAATTTTGATAAGCAGTGAAAGTGTGTGCTTACTCACTGTTGGTTATTGTATACAATACATATCTACAGATATTTAAATCAAATGCCAAATTATGACCAAAGTGTTATATGGTTAGTGTGTATCATGATATTGATAAGAAGAGTCATCCCAGCCAATATAATTTGTGTGTATGTATTGTATTACTATAGTTTGCAAATATAGATAAATATCATACCATATGTTGCAGTGTGAGCCAAAACTTTGAGTGTCTGTAAATTTTGCATATTTAAATTCTCAGCCATAAGGTTGTGTTATCACAGTCTCATTGCATTTAATAAGTAAAAGATGCATAAAAATGTATTATGTTTGTTACAGGGGTTGTCATGTTGTTTGTTGGATTAGAAGTACTTATTGGCTCCAGGAAGGACCTTAATTGTATATTTCAAGTCAAAAGTAGCCAAAAGCCACTATTCAAACAAAGTGAAAAATGTATCAAACTGTGTAAGTATAATTTTGCTTCCTTTCATCAATTAAGCAAATCTAAATACAGTTGAATTGGGAATATGATTTCAGTAAGAGAAAAGTAAAGCAGTGCAGGATTTTCCCCAGTCAGTTCTTAGAGATGTTTGTTCTGGTTCTTATAGGGCCAGATCTTCAACTGGTGTGGTTTCAGAGCAATGCTGATTCATGTTAGCTGAGGATCTGGTCTACCGTTCACAGTATTTTCTTACCTATTTGCAGAAAAAGTAGTCTTGGCTCTCAGAGGGGTATCAACAGAGCATGTGTGTCCTTACCTCCATGATAATGACAATTTAAAACTGGTCAGAAAACTGAAACAAAATGAGACCTATAAAACTGTTCTTGTTGATCTAACACTGTTAATTTTTTAATTAGCTGAATATTGAAATTATAACTGCTGTTGGCACTTGAAATGTTGCTCAGGTTTCATGATGTCTGAATTTAATATTGGTAAAGGGTGCTACTCTGATAGAATTTTAAAACAAACAAAAAACAGGCCAACCCAAAGATTATCACCTCTACTGCCAGTGTATCTTTCGACTGAAGATTCGAAATTTGAAAAATGGCCAACCAAAATAACTTTTTTTCCTGTAAAGCGAATTACTGGTTGGCATATACATGTCCTAAGAGGCTTAGAAAAACATGAAAAACTACTACTTTGGAAATAGCATTAGTGACATTTTACAAGGCTTTAACAGTTTTATTAGTGAGAATGCTAATGAAAATGATGGGGTGTTATGTTCAGTTTTAGGCATGGATCACAGATCAAGGCAAGAATATGGTCCTAAATTATTAAAGGTGGTTTCTTTTCAGCTTTTGTAAAGGAGCCAGTAACTAAATATTTGATACCAAGTGGGAAACAATATAACTGTATAAAGCCCAAAATGTATGAAAGACGAAAAAAAAAAAAGGCCTAAACATAAACCCTGGGCTGGGTGAGATACTTTCAGGGTCAGAATCTCTGGTCTATAAATTTGCCTGTGTTAGCTGCACACCTCAGCCACAGCACAAGGAAGAGAAGGGGACTTGTAGAGCAGAGTTTCACTACACCTCATCTTCTACTGGAGCTTACACAGTATTGCCAACTCCAAATGTTCAGAAAATTATGAGTCGGAACTCAGAAAAATAATTAAACTAGGGCTGTCAATTAGTGGGCGTTAACGCCTGCGATTAACGCAGGGCAGAATTAATGAGTTAAAAAAATTAACTCGCATTAATCTCAGAGGTTGGCAAACCAGCATGAGCTGCTCCAGAGACCCTCTCTGGTAAGGTGCAGTAATGCAAACCACCACCAGAGGGCGAACGGAAAAATGAAACAGCCAGAAAGGAGGGAAAAAACCTGAAGACGTGGTTCCAGCTCCAATGGAGAAGTAAACAAGAAAAGTAAAGACTCTGACACCTGTCCCTCTCCCTTCCCAGGTGACCATATAAAAATGGCCACCGCGCTGTGCCAGCTCAGCTGATCGTCAGCACAGCGTGTGAGTCAAGACGCGGATCGGTCGACAAGGGAAGCCTTTGTTGACCGCTCCTGTAAACCTCGTTTCACAAGGCATAAGGGAGCTGTCGACAAAGGCTTCCCTTGCCAACCGATCCGCGTCTTGACTTGTGCGCTGTGCCAACGATTAGCTGAGCTGGCACAGCGCAGTGGCCATTTTTATTTTAATGAAGCCAGGGATATTTAAATCCTGGCTTCATTAACTATGTCGGATAACCTATTTTACATGCCTCTGTCGGCAGAGGCATGTAATCTAGACGTACCCTAGGAGGCCTGTGTTCAATTCCCTGCTTTGCTTTCCCTACATGTCCTAGAGCAAATCTTAGTCCCTTTGTGCCTTACTTCCACATTTGTGAGATGATGGGTTGTGAATGTTATTGAAGATTGTGAAGTGCTCAGAAACTGAGATAGTGCAGCCATATACATACTTAAGTTATGCTGAAACATAGTCAATGGGAGAAGTTTCAACACTCCCAAAACAAAGCCATTAGCCTTGTTTTAACTTCAGAAGAGTAGAACTGTAAAATGTCTTGTCTACTCACTTCACCGCACAGCTTTGTCCTACCAAACTGATATTATAACTTATTGCAATACTGACCTCTGGTTTTTGCTTCCCCAGCATTCCCAGACTTTATGGCTCTCTGGTCAGTTTGTTCTTTAAACATTTTGTGCTTTATAAGGCATGTAAATGTGTCTTCTTTTTTCTGGTGTTATTTGTGGTAAAGTTTGCCCACGTGCAGTAAAGTTGTTCTACAAGAGTTTGATATTAATATAAAATTTATTATATGGCTATTTATCACTTTTTATTTAAGGATTTGATGAATGAATTGTCTAGAGTTAACCGAGTCTTTTGGTAGGTATAATGTGCCTTTGTGTATGTGAAATAATTGCAAAGTGATTTAATCACTGAGTTATAAAGTGCCACCTCGAGAGTCTTTATCTATCCACTGCTGTGATTTGGCAGACTTCAGAAGCAACAGAAAAGCCATGATTTGCATTCTATAAGGTTTTAGTGCTTCTTCAAGAATCTGCCAATTTGTACATTTAGAAAAGTGCTTTTATGGTTTGGTGGGGACTGAATCTTTCTGAGGAGTTTTTAAAGTAAACTATATCTATTTGCTTGGCAAGATAATATTAATAAATTAATATTTTCATACTCCAAAGGGTGTCTGGTACAAAGCCAGGAAAAACAGAACATTTTTTGCCTTTATGAATTTCTGTAACAGGTTCCTCAAAAGAGATAATTTTAGCTATGCAAAACCTTTGCTATACAAAGGAAAGTGCAATATAAAGCCTGCTCTTTCTGCTGTGTTTTGGAGGACAAGAATGCAAGGCAAATAAATTCTTCTTCTAAAAATATCTGCATGTATACTGATGAGCAGATACTTTATAAGTACACTTCCTTGGGACTGAGTTATTGTTGACATATGTGGAGATTTAACTATAACCTGACAGTATCTGCCCTTCCTTGAATATTAATCCCAAGTAAGAAAATATATCCTCTCCATGTTTAACTGAGACTATGAAATTAACTTTGAACACTTTCCATTTTTCTCTTTCACAATTAATTTCCTGTGTTTTCTGTTTCCAGACTTGTGGCTGTTTGTTGGTGTGGGCTTGCTAGGATTAGGACTACGATACAAAGCTTATGAGAAGAAATTAGGCCAAGGGGTGAGTTATATGATTTTTGTTAGCAAAGCACACAGTGCAGTATCTGCAAATGATACCTTAGAAATATTCTCAGAAATACACAACAACCATAAGTCACAGAGTATACAAATATGCATTGAATAGATGAAAATGGTCTGATCTTACTTGGGACTGTAAAGTACTTCTGCAATACAAATACAAATAATGGGTGGGGAAAAATGAAGATTAAAATTAAAAAGTCTCAGGGGGTAGCCGTGTTAGTCTTTAACATTAAAAACAACAGGTAGTCCTGTGGCACCTTAGAGACTAACATATATATATATATAGTATCATGAGCTTTTGTGGGCACAACCCACTTCTGCTCATCTGAAGAAGTGGGTTTTGACCATGAAAGTTCATGATACTATATATATTTGTGTGACTAAAATTAAGTTAGAATTGCCTCCAAAGCACTTGTCAGAGACTAATGAATAGTGACTGACACTATTAGTATGGTGTAAAATCGAAAAGGGGAAAAGACAAGAGGAAAACAGGGGAAAAGGGAATGGTGCAGAGAAAGTATTAGGCAAAAGAAAGAAAAATTAGACAAAGCACAAGGAGGAAGTAGAAAGAGAGAACAAGTGAGAACCCACTGGACTGCAAAGTGTGGATTTACAATAGAATGTAAACCCAAGAGATTTTATGCTGTAAAGATGTTTTGGGGTATTTCCACAGTTGGGAAAAGACATTCAAATTGCCTCTTCTTGAGAGAGTGACTTTTTGCCCTTTCCATCCTTGCACCTGATGATGAATGTGGATAGTGGTTCTGACTTCCATTCTCTGATTGGGGAATGATAGTGATCTGTCAGTGCCTCAGTAAAACTTTTTTATTATAGAAGAAAATCTGTGAGTACACTTTTTAAAAAAATAGACAGATGCAGGTTTTCCTTCATCAGGGCAGAATTAACTCAAGGGAATTAATGAGGGAAGTTCAAATGCTTCATTGATGTTGATGCAGATTGTTGCCCATATGTTCATGACCTAAAAACATGTGATAGTGAAGCAAGCAAGTGGTTTGGTACCCAGCAGTTTGGAGACTCTGAACTCAGTACCCGTAACCTGGCTGAGTCGTAGTAAAATCTGTTCAAATTTTGTTAAGTTGGGCAGTGTTGAAGCGTGTGTGACATTGCATCAAATTCATTTCTAGCCTTCATACATTTCCCATGAGAAGTACCACATTTTTATTTCACTTTGGCCTGAATAAGTCATGTAGGGTTACTGTCCTCAATTAAAGAAGGAAGTGCTTTGAATAGACTGTAGTGTTTGCCTACCTAGCAAGCATTTTGTTTAAAGCTAGCATTGGAATTAAGTTTTTTATTAGCTGGAATTAAATTCTTGATTTGAAAAAGCAATCACATGCTTCATATTTGAAATGCTGGATTACACATGACTTGTCACTAGTAGGGATGTAATAGTGTAGTTGAAACGGATAAGCAAAAGCTTATCGGTTAATGCTAAAGATTATATGCATTTCCTCCCCCCACCAATAATTTTTTTAGCAGGCTGGCCAACAACCCAGCTCAGTCCTGGCTCACGCTGGGTCAGGGACCTACCTCCGCTGTGTCTCTGCATTTAAAGTGTATTAGGAGATAGACAGGCAGGTGGCCCTGCTCAGTTCCAGCTTGTGCTGGGTCTAGGAGCTCAGTCCCCTACTCTGGACAGTAGCTGCTGACACCCCGTGCTGCTGCCTCTGTATCAGAGGCAGCAGCGTGGGGCGACTGGCAGCTGGTCTGCGAGGAAAGTTGGTTTTTAACTGGCTCCCCTTGTGGACCAGCTCCTGCCTGGCACCCTGTGCTGCTGCCTTTGATACAGCGGCAGCAGCGCAAAGTGGCAGGGGTCTCCTTGGGAATGGGGCCAGAGTGCACTGGCTGCCAGCCCTACCCCCAGGGATTATAGAATAGTCGAGTAGCCGATAAGAATTCATGAGGTGAATTGACTATTAAATTAACCAATATTTAACATCCCTAATCACTAGGCTGATATTGCAATGCTCCATTGCAAGTATGCATAGCAATGTAAGATAATGATAGTGAAAAACTAAGCTGAAGCTGGTACAGTGATAGGTCTGTTGTGCAGCCATGAAGGAGAACCAGACTTTGAAAAGACCATGGAACTCTTACCCCACAAATTAATTTATACATGACAACAAATAGGTCACCAAAGGGCTGCTACCCTTGAAATCTATTCAGAACACAGAAGCTCAGACTTACTCCCCTAACCAAAGCAGTTTGCAGGGCTATAGGCCTTTTCCCTTGTATCTCTTCCCACCCACCTGCTCTAGGCACTGCCATGGGAGCAGCTTGCTTCCTGCAGCTCCCCCTTAAGCTCTTGATGAGAATCACTTTGTCCCTTCTTAGCAGGGTCTGATAATTGAGCAGTATTTGCTGGGGCCCCAAGTCCCCTGACCCTTAATGGGGTAAATCACCTTGTTACTATGTCACCCTGAATGAAGTCTTTCTGATAAATAATTCCAAGGTAGAAGCGCCCCTTCTCTATTTATTAAGGAGATTTGATTCCCTCCCTCCCCAAAAAAAGGAGGTGGGTGGGATCTGAGCTTCCTTTCTGGCCAAAGAACTGAGTGTTGCTGTGACAGCTTCAGGGGAGAGAGATTGTTTTATGCTAACATATTTCAGTATGCAGTTTACTTACAATGTTAGTATTGCTTTGAGTATTCAGTAGCATCAGTTTGAAATTAGAGCTGTTTTCATCTGGCACAGGTTACATTACATGTTTTTGTTTCATGATTGGATGAATGTCATAAAACCAAGTTTCTAGAGTGAACAATTAGAGTTAGAAATTATAAGTTTGCTTTCTGTGATTAGGCTGAATCAAAACTAGTTTTTTTGACAACTACTCCTACTGTTTTTCATTAGAATTGTCACAAATGGCAAATATAAAAAGGGTGTAAATAAAGGTAATGCAAATGCACTAAAATATGAATGAATGTGTCAGTAACTTTTTTTGTGCTATTTATCCAGGTTTACAGTACATTATGGGTGGGAGAGAGTAACCCTTTCACCTTCTTACTGATTTACATAAGAACATAAGAACATAAGAACGGCCGTACCGGGTCAGACCAAAGGTCCATCTAGCCCAGTATCCTGTCTGCCGACAGTGGCCAGCACCAGGTGCCCCAGAGGTGGACCGAAGACAATGATCAAGCGATTTGTCTCCTGCCATCCTCTCCAGCCTCTGTCAAACAGAGGCCAAGGACACCATTTTATCCCCTGGCTAATAGCCTTTTATGGACCTAACCTCCATGAAATTATCTAGCTTCTCTTTAAACTCTGTTATAGTCCTAGCCTTCACAGCCTCCTCTGGCAAGCAGTTCCACAGGCTGACTACATGCTGTGTGAAGAAGAACTTTCTTTATTAGTTTTAAACCTGCTACCCATTAATTTCATTTGGTGTCCTCTAGTTCTTCTATTTAGGAACTAATAAATAACTTTTCTTTATCGGCCCTCTCCACACCACTCATGATTTTATATACCTCTATCATATCCCCTCAGTCTCCTCTTTTCTAAACTGAAAAGTCCCAGTCGCTTTAACCTCTCCTCATATGGGACCGTTGCAAACCCCTAATCATTTTAGTTGCCCTTTTCTGAACCCTTTCCAAGGCCAAAATATCTTTTTGAGGTGAGGAGACCACATCTGTACACAGTATTCAAGATGTGGGCGTACCATAGTTTTATACAGGGGCAGTAAGATATTCTGGGTCTTATTTTCTATCCCTTTCTTAATAATACCTAGCATCCTATTTGCCTTTTGACCGCGCTGCACACTGTGTGGAAGTTTTCAGAGAACTGTCCACGATAACTCCAAGATCTCTTTCCTGATTTGTCGTAGTTAAATTAGCCCCCATCATACTGTACGTATAGTTGGGGTTATTTTTCCCGATGTGCATTACTTTACACTTATCCACATTAAATTTCATTTGCCATTTTGTTGCCCAATCACTCAGTTTGGTGAGATCTTCTTGGAGTCCCTTACAGTCTGCTTCTGTCTTGACTATCCTAAACAGTTTGGTATCATCCGCAAACTTTACCACCTCACTGCTTACCCCTTTCTCCAGATCATTTATGAATAAGTTGAACAGGATTGGTCCTAGGACTGACCCTTGGGGACACCACTAGTTACCCTCTCCATTCTGAAAATTTACCATTTATTCCTACCCTTTGTTTCCTGTCTTTTAACCAGTTCTCAATCCAAGAAAGGACCTTCCTCTTATCCCATGGCCATGTAATTTACACAAGAGCCTTTGGTGAGGGACCTGTCAAAGGCTTTCTGGAAATCTAAGTATACTATATCTACTGGATCCCCTTGTCCGCATGTTTGTTAACCCTTCAAAGAACTCTAATAGATTAGTAAGACAGGATTTCTTTACAGAAACCATGTTGACTTTTGTCCAACAAATTATGTTCTTCTACATGCTTCACAATTTTATTCTTTACTATTGTTTCGACTAATTTGCCCGGTACTGAAGTTAGACTTACCGGTCTGTAATTGCCCGGATCGCCTCTAGAGCCCTTTTTAAATATTGGTGTCACGTTGGCTACCTTGCAGTCATTAGGTACGGAAGCCGATTTAAGGGATAGGTTACAAACCACAGATAATAGTTCAGCAATTTCCCATTTGAGTTCTTTTAGAACCCTTGGATGAATGCCATCCGGTCCCGGAGATTTGTTAACATTAAGTTTTTCTATTTGTTCCAAAACCTCCTCTAATGACACTTCAATCCGGGACAGTTCCTCAGATTCATTACCCACAAAGGACGGTGCAGATTTGGGAATCTCCCCAACATCCTCAGCCGTGAAGACTGAAGCAAAGAAATCATTTAGTTTCTCCGCAATGGCTTTATCGCCCTTGATTGCGCCTTTTATAGTTCGATCGCCTAGGGGACCCACAGGTTTTTAGCAGGCTTCCTGCTTCTAATGTACTTAAAAACATTTTGTTATTTCTTTTGAGTTTTTGGCTAGCTGTTCCTCAAAATCTTTTTGCTTTTCTTATTACATTTTTACACTTGATTTGACAGTGTTTATGTTCCTTTCTATTTATCTCACTAGGATTGACTTCCACTTCTTAAAAGATGCCTTTTTGTCCTCACTGCTTCTTTTACATGGTGGTTAAGCCACGGTGACTCTTTTTAGGTCTCTTGCTATGTTTTTTAATTTGGGGTATACATTTAAGTTGGGCCTCTATTATGGTGTCTTTAAAAGTTTCCATGCAGCTTGCAGGATTTGGCTCTAGTCACTGTGCCTTTTAATTTCTGTTTAACTAACCTCCTCATTTTTGTGTAATTCCCTTTTGAAATTAAATGCCAGGGTGCTGGTCTGCTGAGGTGTTCTTCCCACCACAGGAATGTTGAATGTTATTATATTATGGTCACTATTCCCAAGCGGTCCTGTAACGGTTATTTCCTGGACCTGATCCTGCGCTCCACTCAGGACTAAATCGAGAATTGCCTCTCCCCTTGTGGGTTCCTGCACCAGCTGCTCCAAGAAGCAGTCATTTAAGCCATTGAGAAATTTTATCTCCGCTTCTCTTCCTGAGGTGACATGTATCCAGTCAATATGGGGGTAATTAAAATCCCCCATTATTATAGAGTTCTTTGTTTGTCTACCTTATTTGTGTTGGGTACATTTTAAATGCGAGGACTTCCTGATTTTCTCTCTTCATGGAAATTAGGTGATATTAATAATACCTACACACCTCTGTGGACTACTTACCTATGTTAGGAGAATGTACTACAGTAGACTTCCGATAATCCGGAACCTATGGGATTTAGGTGGTGCTGGATTATCAGATATGACGGACTATCAGGAGGTACTATAAGCAGGTTATATATATACTGTATACATTATATACTGTATATAAAGTGTTCTTAACCCTTTTTATTGTACATACTGTATACAGTATACTGTGATGTTTTAGTTTTTTTAAGCCTTTTTTACCCTTTTTGCTCAGTTCAGCTGCTGCCGCTGTTACCTTGTGACTCATTTTTTGCTGAAGCTCACTCACTAGGCTCTTGCCATTTTGATGCCAGACTATCAGGAGTGCCGGACTATTGGATGCCGGACTATTGGAGTTTTACTGTAATTACAATGTGTAATCTTAGATCTGTTTTATGGCACCTGGGATCAGATTAAAAGATAATAGAATGTGCCAGGTCTTTAATTTTTGTTCTCTTTTCTTACAGCCTTCAAAGAGAGACTTCTCTGCTGCAATCTGGCCTTTCAGGTTTGGATATGACAATGAGGGGTGGCCAAACCTGGAAGGTTCAGCAATTCTACTTAATCAAACAGGTACCTTTTTGAGTGTCAACATTATTTTTTCTCTTTTTTCAGATATATCCTGTGTTGGGTTAGATCACAGAAGTCCCCTTGGGGTTGTCTCTCCCAGACAGGGCACAGAGTTGAAGTTGCTGCCCCTCTGCAGAGCAATAAAGATGCTGAACCAGTTCAGCTCTGGAAGGGCTTAACTATAAGGGCTCAGCACCCAGGAAACATACCCCCCAGAGGGACCAAAACTCCAAACAAATCCGTCTTATCCTGTGTAAAAGTTTTACATAGAGAAAGCTCATAAGGTCAGCCCCATTTATCAATGAACGAGAGATATGCACAGTGGTTGCAGTTATCTACGCTGGGCTTCCTAATAAACAAAAGTGTTTTTATTAAGTATAAAGAGTAGGATTTAAGTGGTTGCAAGTGAAAACAGACAGATCAAATTTAGTTACTAAACTAAAAATTTAAAAAAAGCCAGCTAATTCTAATCCACTAAGAAACTTGTTACATGCAAATTCTTAGCCTAAACAGTTGTTCTACACACAGCTTTCACAAGTTAAGTAGCCTCCTAGGTTGGGCCTGATCGCTCTGTTCAGTTTTAGATGTTTCCAGCAGGCATCTGAGGTGGTAAGTGGCAGGGTCTCCTGGAGTCTGGCAACTGCCCCTATTGTTTGGTTCCCCCCTCATATATCCCTTTTTCCCAAGGTGGGAATTCTTTGTGCTCAGTTCAAACTTTTCTCCCCTTCAGTTTCTCCCCTCCCCTTAATTTATTATCTCGAAAGTATGAGATCAAAAATGGGTTTCAGCATTAGCTAACCTGGGCCACATGTCTTTCTAGGGCCAACCACAGTTTGCGATTAGAGGACAAACAAGACTATTTATAAGTCGTTGGTTTGAGTACCAGGTCATTAAGATCCAAAAGTATCTCTAACGGTCCCCATTTAGAATTAAGGCCAGATTCGCACTTCATATTTCTAACTTCACATACAAGAATGATACATGCACAAAAGTAGGATATACCGATTCAGCAGATTGTAAATTTAAAATTGATGTGTTACATGATGCATTTTGCATAAAGAATCTTTGAGTTATGCATATTCATACGCCAATTTCCATAAAGTACGGGGAAGCGTGACATGTCCTACAGGGTGAAATCATAGGAGCTACAAAGAAGAGAACTTAGTAGTCAGTCATTGAACCCATCCGCCTGTTAGCACAGGACTGTTCCTCATAGCTTAAGGATGAAATAGTTTCATTTAAACTTTTGTGTTCATAGCTGTTCCATTATGACTGACAGTGATATAGTTACAAATCTGCTTGATTCAAAAGGTAAGAGAAAGTGATATCCCCTTTGGTTTTAAGTGGAATTTCCAGCTGGAGAGAAGTTAATACCATAAAATCGTGAGTATAATGTGCACCCTAACTTTTCTATGTCAAAATCATGGAAAAAAACTGAACACCTATCTATAATGCGCACCCCAAATTTGCTGTATTTCCTGCCCTTTTGTATTGCCAGTCGATTGCACATGAGCGCACAAGTATATAATATGCGGTGTTTCAATGCTCTCTTTGTGACACCATGAGTTGTCAGTGATCTTACACTACAGCTGAAAAACTTAAGGTACTTAGGTATGCTGAGGCTCATGGCAACAGAGCTGCCAGCTGTGAATTTGATGGCATAGCAGAGTCTAACATTCGGCTTTGGAGATGGCAGAAAGAGCACCTGCAAGCGTTGCCTCGGACGAAGATGGCTGAGTGAGGTAAAAGCGCTGCATATCCTGAGCTGGAGGCCAAGCTGCTTGAGTGGATTGCTGAGCGTCGACAGCAAGGCGGTGGTGTTAGCATTGTGAAGGTTTGAATGAAGGCTTTGACTTTTGCGAAAACTTGCGCTAACACAGCCGGGTTTAAAGCTTCGCACAGCTGGGGCAATCGGTTCATGCATTGGCATGGCCTATCGGCCCGACGCCGAATGACAATCGCGCAGAAGCTACCCTTGGACTCTGACACCAAGTTACTACAGTTCCAAAAGTTTATCATAAAACTACGCAAGGAGCACAGATATGACCTTTCATTAATCGGTAACGCAGATCAGACACCTTTAAATTTCGATAATCCTTACGATAGAACACTTGAAGCGAAAGGTGCCAAGACCGTCTCAATTGCTACCACAGGGCATGAAAAGTCGAGGTTCACCATAATGCTTGCTTGCATGGCCGACGGAACGAAGCTGCCTCCTTATATTGTCTTCAAGTGCAAGACAATGCCAAAGAATGTTATATTCCCAAACACTGTTCACGTGTGTGTTCACCCTAAAGGCTGGATTGACAAAGCTTTAATGCTTGATTGGCTACAGATGGTTTGGGTGAAGCGGCCGGGTGGACTTATCAGAAAGCGGTCTGTAATAGTTTTGGATGCATTTCGTTGTCATCGTATGCCATCCATCAAAAAAAGGCTTCAGCAGTACAAAACAGACTTGGCAATTATTCCTGGTAGAATGACCAAAATGTTGCAGCCGCTTGACGTGACAGTTAACAAGCCAATGAAAGATGCACTACACAGGAAATGGAACACCTGGTTGTTGGAAGGTGAACATACATTTACTGCAGGTAGACGTATGCGAACTCCGACGCTGCAAGACGTGACCCAGTGGATAGCGGATGTCTGGCTTCAACTTGATCCCACCATCGTAAGGAAGGGGTTTCTGAAATGCAGCATCTCTAATGCTATGGATGGCAGCGAGGATGATGCCCTGTGGACGGATCCGAGCGACGATGAATCGGCCGAGGGCGAATAATGCGAAGATTACAATGTCTTATATTACCTGGATGAAGATGTCGAGGACTATACCCCGGAAGATATTGCTCATCTGTTCGAGGATGATTCTAACAACAGCGAATTCGAGGGCTTCGAAGATGAGTAGAAGATCAATTAACATATTTGCGTGTTTGAGCTGCGGTGTTGATTTCCTTACTTGTACTTACTTTTTTTGAAAGTGTATATGATTGCTTGTCTATGCTAATAAAATTCAACTTAACCTCTGGTGTCCAGCAATTAATTAACTGACGCGGAACTGCCAAATGAAAACTTAAAAAAAAACCTCCTATAGATAATGCGCACCCCAACTTTGACGCTAAAAAAATCCGGAAAAAAATCGCACATTATACTCGCGCGATTTTACGGTAATCAATCTTAGATTTCTTTTGTTGTAATAGAGAGGAGTGACTATCTAAATGCATTTCTGTAAGCAAAATATTAAAGATGAAGTGCTGTTGTAGGACAAAGGAGGGTTAGTAGGTGACAGGTTTGTTGTAATGAGCCATAAATCTAGTATCTTTACTGAATCAATAATTTTTTAATTTGTAGCATAGTTATGATTTTAAGCTCTGTAACAAGGGAGGGCTAAGACATTGGTTTTAACATATATAAACAAGGAAATTTGCTTTTCTAGTATTATGTGTTTGGATTGTCCTTTCTGCTCTCACAAATGGAAGGGGTCACAGTCAGGTGGCACTGTAGTGCATGTGGGAGTGTTTGTAGCATTATTCCCAAAGATATGCCTCTGCAGGTGCACAAAGAGCATTAGGAAGGAGTGATGTTGATGATGGGGTTAACATTTTGGCTTGTGTGTTCCCATTCTATTAAGGGAACCAATTGTTTCCCTTGGGAAGGGTTGCCTCCATGTCAATGAGCAGTTTACAAGCATTGATGCAACATGTAATGCTGAAGTGTAACATGGAGGCAATGAGAAGCACTGGACTACTGCACACAGATAGCTCTGACTCCTCAAGGGCCCTGATGGTTTTGTGTTCAGGGGGCTGACATCTCAGTCCATTCAGTAGGCAATCCTCACCGTCTTTAAAAAAAACAAAACAAAAAAAACCAACAATTCAGAGGCTCAGGACTTGAAAGTTGGGCCACTTTCTGTCCTATTAGTGGTTATTTTCGCTTCAAACAAAGAAGCCCATGTTTTTAACCTGAAATAACTATATAGGAAATATATTGAAAGTATTTATTTTTCATGCACGTTAAACCCATCAACTGAAGTCTCCATGAACCAAAAGCACAAATGACAGGATCGGTAATTTACTTTATTTCCTTTGAGAGTCTCTTTGTGCTAGCAAAATACTTATTTCCAAAAGAAGCAATTCAGACATCAAACAGTAGTACGATGTTTCAAGACAAATCTTAGATTAAGAAATCTTCAGGAACCCTAGAAATGAAGAGTTCTGTATTTCATTCAAATATTCTGAGCCACTAAGTCCTCCACTAATATTATTTTTATTGTATGAAATAAAAAACTCTTAAAGTGTTCATGAAATAAGGCTGCAATTCTATCTTGTGGGGGTGCAGGGGAGACTTCAGGTACTTTATTAACAAACACGTGTGGAATGGGCTGAATTATTGGTGCAAGGGATCTGCTCCAAAACTAAGGGTCCTACATTAGCAAGGGCTGGAAGCACTTTAGAAACAGCGTACACAACTAATGGATGAGAGAAAACACCTTGCATCACTCTTTAATTACATCTCACTGGTGCTAGAGGGAGCTGATTCCATCCTTTATTGAATAACTTTGTTTTTTATTGATACAGTTTTTCAAACTTTTGTATCCCAGGTGCAGATTTTATTACTATTCTGGAGAGTGATACCTCCAAGCCATTCATGGGGAACATTGATCCAACAATGTGGTTAGGAGAAAAACTAGGTTTTTACACTGATTTTGGTCCAAGCACAAAGGATCACACATGGGGGTAAGTTATCTATGGAAACAGATGCAGTAGGTGGGAAAAGACAGAGATTTTTAAAAATACGAATTAAAATGTCGCAAGATTTAATGATAAAAGTTCTTAGCAACTTAATGTACAATACAGCCCTCATTTTCCCAAAGGTGGATTAAGAAAACTCAGGGAAGCTGGACAGCAGACTTTAAGAACAGTCTCAGAGAGGTAGTCGTGTTAGTCTGTAACTAAAAAAAAATTAAAAACAAAGGGTGGTCCTGTAGTACCTCAGGGTATGTCTACACAGCAAAGTTATTTTGAAATAACAGCCGTTATTTCAAAATAACTTTCCTAGCGTCTACACAAGCCAACTGCTATTTTGAAATTAATTCAAAATAGCGGAGGGCTTATTTCGAAATTGGTAAACCTCATTCCACGAGGAATAGCACCAATTTCGAAATTGCTATTTCGAAATAAGCGCTGTGAAGATGCTTATTTAGAAATAGGGGGCCTCCAGCCCTTCCCAGGGTGCCCTGCTGGCCGCCCTGGCCACAAGGTAACTTCTGACCTGATGCCCTGCCGAAACCAGTTCCGGCTGGCCTTAAATGCGATTCAGCATCCAATCAGTGTGGATGCACTATTTTGAAATAGCAAAAACCTATTTCGAAATGCATTTTGTGTGTAGACGCGTTATTTCAAAATAGCTATTTCGAAATTAGATATTTCAAAATAATGCTGTAGTGTAGACATACTCTTAGAGACTAACAAAATATATATAGTATCATGAGCTTTCATGGGCATAACCCACTTCTTCAGATGAGTGTAGCAAAAGGCATAGAAACCCCAAAATTTTGAGGTAATAGAAACCTCAGAATTTTGGGGTTTCTATGCCTTTTGCTCTACTCGTATATTTTTTGTTAGTCTCTAAGGTGCTACAGGACCACTCCTTGTTTTTTATTTATTTTGAGAACAGTGTGTGCCAAGTTCCTAGCTACAGAATTCAATGAAGAAGATGCCAGTCTTGACAAAAGCTTCAGGGGTAGCCAAGTTAGTCTGTACAGGATAAACTTAAAAACCAACGAATGGTCTGGTAGCACTTTATAGACTTTGTAGGCTGTGCCCACGAAAGCTCATGATACCATCTACATGTTTTGTTAGTCTATAAAGTGCTACCAGACCATTTGTTGTTTTTGGACAAAGTATGAACAAAGCCAGTCTTCAAAGTCTGCCATCCAGATTCTTCTACGCTGCAGCAGAATGAAGGGAAGTACTGCAGCTTTTGCAGTCTGGCTAGACTGAGAAGAGACATATTCTAAATAGTATAGCTAGCTGTTATTTTTCTTAAGTATTTTCTGGCCTTGGAGAATTTGGGATTCAGGCTTAAGTACGGTATACATCATGGGGAGAAAGTTGGAATTTTGATTAACATGTTTGAATCTAGCTTGGACTTTATACAGGCAAATATACAGTAATATACATCTGTGCATATTTTTTGTGATCAGGTCTCTGGTATGCAGTTTTATGTTACTATCTGACCATCTACCATTCAATGTGTATTTTAAGGTCTTTGCAGGTCAAAATAATGATTTTTATTATACTGAATTGTGTTAGGGGGAATTTTGAGGTTTCAATAGCACATTGAGCTTCCTAGTAATGTTTATTACACTTTAATTTTAATTTCTACTCTGTGACTCAACCCTTTGCGAGCCTGTTTCCACCTCTTGATTTTTTAAAGAATGCAGAATATGGTCACATGGTCTTGCAAAATTTCGCATTAAAATACTGCATCATAAAATATTTTGAAAGTAAAAACTACACTTAAAAAATCCACACAGAGTGAACAAATGAAAACTTGGCAATTTAAGGTTGGATTACTGCTCACTTGTAATCAAAAGTTATGGAAGGATCATTATTTCTATTTTGCATGGAGCATATTAACTGTTTATTTCAGCCTTCCTTCCATGAATTATTTTGCAGTGGTGCTCTAAATCAAAACATCATGCTTATTTTCATTTTTCAAAATACCAAACCATCCGGTACCGTGGCTGGCAGGAAATTCAGTGAAATTGTGCTGCTTTTTAGGAGACTCTTGCTGTAACATGTGTGCATTGTCTAGGACATCAAAGCATCTTCCTAAGGTGAATAATTTCTCTGGAAGAGCTGTTCTCTTATGAGTTGTGGATGGCACAGTGTCATTTTTCTGTGTGCTGCAATCCCTGCTGGTATACTATTAGCTGCTCCTTTCTATAGTGAAAGAGTATCCTTGACAAAACATTTGTGTTTAAATACAACTTTTTAAAAGTGTTTTTTTAGGTATGTGCAAAAAAATGAATGTTTTAATATACACAGTTATTTTATTGTGTTCTGCTTCTGTTGTGTACTTACAGAATGGCATTGTGGCCCTGTGTCCTGTGGCCCTGTGTCTGGCATAGCTAATTTTACTCAAGAATTGCTGAGACAATGTATTGAAGACTGTCTTATCGAAAGTCCATTGAAGATATTAGGAGTCCTTTCACTGACTTCAGTGGGCATTTGATTGGGCCCTAAATGCTAAAAATCAATCAACATGCTGAATACTATCCAGTGTCTTAATGCACTGTACACCAGTATTTGCGTTTTGAAGTCTGTTGTTTGTGTTTGGTCTGCTTGCTTACAGACCACCCTCATCATATTTTAGAACTGAAAAAAAAAGTTTCTTTCTATTTCCCTGCAGGATCATGGCTCTGTCAAGATACCCAATTGTGGAATCCAGGCATCACCTTCTCCCATCACCAGAGGGAGAGATTGCACCAGCCATCTCCATGACTGTCAACTTTACTGGGAAGCTGGTGGATTTTGTTGTTGCTCACTTTGGAAATGAAGAGTGTGTGCTTTTTTTTTTTAATTTAGTTACATAGAAAATGCAAAGCAAAATGTAATTAACATTAGGTAGTTGTTTTTATAAAATAAATGTCCTTTAAACATTTTCCACCATAATAATTGCTTTTTAACCAGATACTATGATAAAGTTAGTGGTTTGGGAAAGGATCTTGATTTATTAATTTATGGTAGAAATGTGTCCTGGAAAACTCAAATGTATGCAGGTTTACATTGCTACAGACCTTGCAAAGCTACTGTGTTCTGTTTAGTATCTACAGTACTTGAAGTCATGATTGGCTTTAAAACTGTATTGGATTCCTTGCCCTCTCCTCAGCCTCCTCCCTCTCAGTAGATAGAGTTCTACTGTGTTCTGTCGTGGAGAGACAGACTCAGGTATTGGTAGAAGGCATACATTGTGAGTTGGTAAGAAATTATAGGGCCTCAATGTAGGGTGTTTTTCCCCTCTCCACTGAAGGATACAATTCTGAGATTTCTAATAAGATACATTGTGTAAAACATGGAGAAAGCAAGAAAAAAACCCAAGTTCAATATCTTTACTAGACAGCTAAAACTGGAGGTATGAAACCTGACCTCCAGCTTCTGAAATGAAGACTTGCATTGATAAATCAAAAGCTTGAAGGGATTAATAAATATATTGTCTCTCAAAATCTTTTATTTAAAAGATTATGACTGTATAATGTATATTAATAATCAGTCGAGTTTTATGAATCTTTACGTAGCTATAGTTTATTTTGCTTTATTCTACACCAGTGTTTCTTAAACTGTGTTCCGCGGCACACCAGTGTGTTGCAAGGCAGTTGGAGGTGTGCTGCGGAGAACAACAGAGTTCAAAATGGCCGCCCTTAAAGGGCTCAATAACTCCCCCTCCCGACTTTTTTTTTTTTTTTGCTCAATAACTTTTCCCCATCCTCTTTTTTTTTTTCTTCTTCTCTCAACAAAAAATCCTTGGTGTTCCTCAAAAAAAAAATTATTGTTTGGTGTTCCTCCGTCTTAAAAAGTTTAAGAAACACTGTTCTACACGGTACCTAATATTAAGATCCCAATTATTAGATTTAAAGATGTATCTCTTAATTTCTGTAATTTTATGCAGTGATAAATATAAATCAGATAAGGAATATAATACACAAAAAAGCTTCTGAAAACAGCAGGAGTTTGTTAGCAGGGCCAAGACCAGGAATGGAGCAAGGTCGCACTTCCCCACTTCCTCCCCTTATGAGGCTGGGCCAGGTCCCAGTCATGTCCCTCCCAACATTCTTCCAGTTTAGGGCCCTCTTGGCATAAAACCTATGAAGCACAGTTAAGCAACTTCCAGTTTACTCTGTGTTTAATTGTTACTCATAATGCTGTATGGTGTACTTGGCATTTAAACTAATGAATGGACAATACTTAAACAGGATTCTGCTCTGAGGAAATCCCAGGCTAAACATGCAAGAAATGTGAGTTGTACTGGAGCAGCAAGCAATTACTGGTGGTAATTCCATAAACTCTCTCATTATTATAATTATGTAAGAAAGCAAGCTGAAAGTGTCTGGCCATAACCGCCTGCTAAAAGGGTGGCCAGGATCTAAGAGAATGTGAGAAGTGACTACCAGAATTTGCTTCCTTATGCCCATCCATTTAGTTCCCCCAAACCCTTTCCCACCTAAGAAGCTGAACTCCCAGTGAGCTGAATTTGTTGGAAACCATCTTATTAATTAAACTGAATTGGTCTGAAACAGCTCCCAATTTGTCCTCTAAAAGAAAGCTTAAAGCAGGCAGGCAATCACTTCTATTTTTCTGTTCAATTTTGTGTCCCCACCCAAAGAATCTGGCTTTCAGGTAGCAAAGAAAGGAGAAGCACATTCCAATACACAGAGTGGGAGAAATTGGCCATAGAGAGGGGGAAGCATCTGTTCCTCTCTCAAAGGAGGAATGCAATGTAGACATACCCTTTGAGAGTAATGCAATTGCAGACAAATGAAATTGCAAAAGAAGTGCGGATTTGAATTTCCCGCGCTTCATTTATATAATCACGGCGGCCGCTTTTCCAAAATACCGTATTTCGAGAAAAAAAACGCGGTCCACATGGGGTTATTTTGAAAAGAAACCCTTCCTTCGAAATAACCCTTAAACCTCATTTTTTAAGGAGTAAGGGTTATTTCGAAGGAAGGGTTTCTTTTCAAAATAATCCCATTTTTTTCTCGAAATACGGTATTTTGGAAAAGCGGCCAGCTGCCATTATGCAAATGAAGTGTGGGAAATTCAAATCCACGCTTCATTTGCAATTTTGTTTGTCTGAATTTGCATTCCCCTCTCGAAGGAGGAATGCAATGTAGACATACCCAAAGCCTGCAGTACTGGGGAGTCAGAAAAATTCTCACATGCACAGAAACAGGAGCGGAGGGAATGCTGTTGGAAGCCGTAAGGCCAACTCTGCTCCCTCTGCCTGCACAGCTGCTGACAAGTTGGCCCACCTTGGTTGGTCTCCTAGCCCTTTGATTTGCTAGGAGTGATGCTGAGTGTCTTGCTCAGTCAGTGGTCCCTTAGAAGGTGAAGCATAAGAGAATAATAACACAGCAAGTCCTCTGTCTCTTGGCACTTGATCAAAGAGCCAGAAGGAAAAAAATAGGGACAGCATCTCCTCTGGTAGCTCTGGGGAAGGGATGGAGCTCAGTGCTTAGTGCCAGCATTCTTACCTTCTGACCAGCCTAGAGTTCTCTCCTGTGCAACTCTTCCCTGACCATTCCACCCTCCCCTTCAGCAGCATTCCTGTAGTGATTTAAAGCCTCCAGCCCAGCTTTCCATTGATTTAGAGAATACAAGTGTTACCAATTCTTGCAAATTTCTTGAGTCTTGTGATGTTGGGGAGATTTTTTTTCTTAAAAGCTTCAGCTCCAGGATTCAAGTGACTATTAGGATCTCAGCTTTCACTTTAAAAAATTCTAGCCCTTATAGATACATATAGAAGTTTGAAAATGTGACCTGACTGCAAATGAAAACCTCAGAAGCCTCCTTTCAGGGAGGAACTTGCTTTTGGCACCCACCTGAGCTCCAGAACCTTTGGAGAAGGAGCACAAGATAAACAGAGCAATGCTTGCTATGGGGTGATCAGTACATAGTACTACTGTCAGCTTGTGAAGGAAGCAGATCCAAAGTTGTATTCATTTGTTATTGTTGTTTTGAAAGTGGGGAACAGTAATCAGAAACCATAACTTTTAAAGTAATGAAGGGTTCTTTTTTTAAAAAAAAATTGGAATTATATCAGTGCACGTCTTCTCTCACAGAGACGTATTGGAGGACCTGTGAGGAAGATAGCTAGTTCAGCAGAGAGCTTTGTATAGTTCTGGACCAGTGTGTTTTTTAAACCATTCCTTTGTTTGGCATTTGTCCAGGCTATTCCCCACTCTGCCACTTCGAGTGCAGAATGTGGGGGCCTGCAAGAGACTTTAAAATACCCTGCCTTTAGAGGCTTCTGCTTAAAAAACTCCCCAAGGTCACAGTTTCATTGGATGGTATGCTGCTATCACCCAAATGCAAAAACAAATAAACAAAACAAAACCAAACCAAATACAAATCATTGAAAGCCAGGAAGACACACTTTGGAATTTCTTCGTGTGACGTAACTCCAAGCTCTTTAACTGTCCCTTAGGAAAGAAATTGAAAACAAACTGTAATTAACAAACTATTAACAAACTCTTAATAGCTGACCTTCAGTTTCAACCACATCGACACAGAACCTCCTGCCTTCTAGGACATAGAAATCAGATTATAGTCTTGAAAAGTGATTTTATTAACAAAACGAAGAGGATATATTTGGTAGAGATATTTGGTTGCTGGGTGTTACAGAGTAACAACAACAACAAAAAACAGATTAAAACACAAAAAATTGCTTCCCTGGGATTCAGTTTCAGTTACCGTGTACGGAGGGGAGAGGATGTCTTAAATTGGCACAGAGAAATCCCACAAACCAAGAAAATAAAGAGAATAACCTGATTATGTCTAATTAAACATTCCCTGTTCTACTTACATCTCTGTTGTTCCAAAGTTTAGGGTTTTTTTCTTAGACATGGATATTGATGGGAAATCCATGCCTTATTCCTGCTCATTCTGTGTCTCTCACAGCTCCTCTCTGAATTCACATACAAAGGAGATAAGAGCAGGCAAATCTGATTCATTTCAAATTTCTCCCACTGTCTTCCCATTGGCTCTCCTGCTCTCTGCCAACACTTCCTTGATACACACTGTTCTGGGTCTAACCCTTTAATTACTGAATGCTGGGATGTTTAGAAAAGGGTAGTACCCTTCCAATCCATCACAGCTTGTGTTAAGCATGTGTTAGCTGTAGGAGGAAGTAGACCAGCTCCATTACTTGGATCACTGTTATTTTTATTGGAATCATTTAGAAACCCAGTAAATACAATAAGAGCAATAAGGTATATTCTGGCCATAAGCCTTTTGGACTGCAGATTTACAATTCAAACATGCTGGAGAATAATGATTTTCTGGTGTTGTCTACACACACAACCTGCTCTGGTTAAACTAATATCAGTCTTTAAATTGATTTAGTTAAACTGGTGCAGACTCCTGTGTGGACACTCTTAAATTTAGTTTATGCCAGGCTTATTGGTGTAAATTACAGCGATTCAAGTTACCAAATTAAGCTAAACCTGAATCGAGTGGATTTTATGAATGTCCACAAAGGAGTTTGCACTGGTTTAATTATCAATTTAAAAAGTCATATTAGTTTAACCAGTGCTAGTTGTGTTTCTCATAGCCATCCACTCATTCACTCCACTAGCCAGTGAGCTTGCTGTAGTCATGGCTACACTCAGAGGAATAGTAATGTTTGCCCTGCTCTTTTTTTTTGGTTTTGGCACTAGAGACCCCAGATGCAACTCACTGTCTGAGCAGTATTTGGTCCCAAATCTATAAAAAATATAGATGAGATCTCCCTTGGTACAGCTGGTGAAAGCTGATAACATGCAGAAACCTAGAAAAAAATAAGAGCCATAATATTATCTAAAACTGAGTCAGAGGATCTGGTTATAATCAGGGCAGTTTACAGGGACATCTGATCCAATGTAGTTTTAATCAGAACAGGTTATCCGGTCCCATGACTATGGACTATGGTCAAGTCCTATAATGCCAGTGCAGCCTGGCATGTTTTGGAATTTACAAGTTCCAGCACCATTTTTGTTGGAAGTGTTTGTGGGACCATTTTTGAATGGTGTTAGAGAAATTATGTTACATTATCTAAGCCTTAGTATGATTCTGTAATGCAGTGCTAGGATCTGCTTGTCCTGTCCAAGTACAATTAAAAAGTCATGTTAACATTCCAGGCAGTTTTGTGCTGGCATAATTAAATTTATAGTTTAGACAGACAGACCCAAAGTCTTAATTGCACAAGATACTCAGATGAGATGCTCATGGTGATTAAAGCTTTGTATAAAACTTACAATAAGCTGTTCAAGGAATATGTTGAGGAGAAAGAGACTCTTACTTGCATCTAATTTGTGCCATAGTTCAAACATTTCAAAAGTTTAAAAAGCACCTTATTTTGTAAACGTTCATACACCTTTTTCCAATGCATACCCCATGATTTTCTGTGTTTGTCTCAGTGAGAATCTTTTTTGATATATTTTTAAAACGTATTTTTTAATAATGGTTTCCCACTTCTTTCAGAGATGACTTGGACAGGAAGCTCCAGGCTATTGCAGTTTCAAACCTGCTGAAGAATAGCTCTCAACAGCTTGTATTTTTAGGATATATCACTTCAGCCCCAGGATCCAGAGATTACATAGAACTAATTGAAAATGGTAATGTTAAGGTAATGTAGAATTACTACTAACTATAACAAGTATCTAATTTACAAAAAATAAGTGACATAGATTATAGAGTTACAAATACATACTTTTTTCAAAAAATCTTTTTTTTTTAAATCTGTTACATTTTTCAATTACCCATTATGAACTATTAATTTACTATTAATATTATTTGAATAAAGTACCTTTTAAAAATCAGTCTTTCTTTACTTACCTGTCTGGATCTAACATCAGGATTCTGTTTCCTTTGCAACTTTTGACTATATCTCATGCAAATCATTTCCTTGTTCTGTGTCTACATATAGATTGTGTTACAGAGGCCTGGTCTACATTTAAAATTTAGATCAACCTAGCTGTGTTGCTTAGGTCTGAGAAAAATTCACACTGTAGAACGCTGTAATTAAATAGACCTAATCCCCAGTGTATACATGATTAGGTTGATGGAAGAATTCTTATATCAACCTGGATAGTGCTGCTCATGGATGTGGATTTCATACACTAATGGGGGAAAAAACACTTCTGTCAATACAGCAAGCACCTATATTATGGCACCACAGCAGCTGTAGTGTGGACTTGCCTTGATCTAAGTTTGCCTTTGAGGAAACCTCATTATATTTACTTAATTTTTTTCCCCATAGGATATTGACAGCACGGATAATGACAGGTGGTGTGATTATATCATGTATCGTGGACTAATAAGGTATATAAAAATGAATAATTTCCTCATTTGTTTTAGATATGTTACTGTTCTCATTTTTAGATCTCATGATCTAAACCGGTATAACTCATCTGAACGGAAGAGCTTACTGTATTTCATTCTCCTCTTTAATTAACACCAAACTTTCTGACTGGCTGAAGGCAAACTACTAAATTAAATGCAGACAATTGAGTATTACATAAAGTAATATGGATCATAAAGGGATGTCAGACTTCATGCGATTTTACTTTTTCAAGTTACTCTGTAAAAATGGCATTGTGGGGGGGTTCCAGCTCTTGTTTCTAAGACTTGCAAATCAAGTCTGTGAGTAAATACATAAAGATTTTATTTTCCTAAATCCCAGCCCTGCAATCTCATTCTAGAATTCTTGTTCATCACCACCAGTGATACAAATTTGAAAATGTTATCCTAGGGCTTGATCTTGTGAGGCACTCTGGACCCTATTCAGAAAAGCTTTGCATTGAAGTTAATGACAGTACTCATGTGGTTAAAAATCTGAGGGGTAGCCATGTTAGTCTGTAACTTTAAAAACAAGTAGTCTTGTCGCTCCTTAGGGTATGTCTACACAGCAAAGTTATTTCGAAATAATAGCCGTTATTTCAAAATAACTTCACTAGCGTCTACACAAGCCAACCGCTATTTCGAAATTAATTTGAAATTGCGGAGGGCTTATTTCAAAATTGGAAAACCTCATTCCATGAGGAATAATGCCAATTTCGAAATTGCTATTTTGAAATAAGCACTGTGTAGACACTTATTTTGAAATAGAAGGCCTCCAGCCCTTCCCAGGCTGCCCTGGTGGCCACTCTGGCCACAACCAGGAAAGCTCCTCTGCTCCCCACCCTCCCCGGAGCACTTAAAGGGGTAGAGTCTGTTTGGCTACAGTGCCTGTGCCAGCTACAAGCCTGCCAGGTCAGAGCCAGCAGTCACTGCCCCTGACCCAGTTGCCTCAGCATGAGCCAGGCAGCCAGTGCCAGCCAGCCCTCCACTGCTCCCCAGGACCAGTCTGCAAGCTCCCAGGAGCCTGCCATGGTCCGGAAAAGGAGCGTGCCTTCCTTGTCCAGTGCGGAGATCATGGACCTGATTGAGGTTTGGGGGGAATCCTCCAACGTCCATGATCTCCGCAATAGACAGAGGAACGCGGCCGTCTATAGGCGGATGGCTGCCAGCCTGGCCACCAAAGGCGCCATGCGAACCCAGGAGCAGGTTTGCATGAAAATAGAAGAGCTGCAGCAGGCCTATGTCAGGACCATAGGGGGCAGCTCCCAACCAGGGGCAGACCCAGACCCCTGCCCCTATTTTGATGCCCTGGACCGCATCCTGGGGGGCCGGACAGTCCGTGCCCCCCAGGTGGTCATCAGCCCTGGGGCAAAGGGTCCTGACCAGGAGACCGAGGAGGAGGAGAAGGACGGCCAGGAGCCGCAGCAGCCTGGAGGGAGCGTGCCGTGCACCCAGGATCCCCGAGCCATCCCAGCAAGCGTGTCGTCCGAGGCCGGGGAGGCAACGACATGTGAGTGCCATCACTGTCCCCCTATGTGGCGGCGGGAAGGGGGAAGAGGGAGACCACGGATCACACAGCAACCTGTGCATGTGCTGTGCCACCCCTGGGCACATGGCTTCAGCTGGCTGCCACACAGGGTAACGCGTGTTACCCACACGCGTGTATGTATGAAGGCACATGACGTGCTCCTGACCCCGGGGTGGGACACTGCACGAAGCCCTCCCTCCACAAGCCCCCTCTACACAGAGGCAGGGGATATCTTCCCCTGCCCACCGCACTATATACAGCACAGGGGCATGGGTACAGTCCCAGGCCAGCTCTCACTCCCGGGGATAGCAGGACATGCTGAACATGGCCTGTGTGCAAGCACATCAGCTCCGATGGTGCGGAGACCTGCCATCCTTGCCTTGCAGAGGGGGGGCGGGGCTTCACCCACCGTGTACCCAGGGATAACTGACCACTTCTCGTTTCTCCACAGCTGCAGCAGCTGCAAGTGCAGGGTGCACCACCCCGCCCAGGACATCCTCCTACACCCGGGCCAGCAGGCTGACCCGTAACCAGGAGGAGTACCAGCAGCAGTACCTGGGGATCCTGCGAGGCCAGCACCGCACCCTGAACTACTGGGTGCATGAAGACCTGCAGCTGCAGCGGAAGAGCTGGTGGGAGCTGGTTGCCCAGGGCCGTGCCATCTCCGACCACCTGTGGAGCCTGGTGCAGAGATTGCTGCCTCCTGGCGCTGCAGCCCCTGCTGCCTCCCCAGCTACCACTCCTCCTCCCACTCCTGCCCCCCCTCCCGCTTCTTCCTCCCCCCCGTTTTCCCCTCCCACCCTCCATACCCCCCCTCTGCCCCGGGGATGCCGAGGCCCCCACACCCACAGTGCTGGGAGACAGATGGGCCAGCAAGATCCCCAACCCTGAGCTTCTCCTTCCCCTTCCTCCCCTTGCCTCCCCCTTCCAGCTCCCTCCTGCCAGGTTTCCCCCTCCCCTCTCCCACCCTCATTTCCCTCCCACCCCAGTTTTGTTCAATAAAGAGAGTTTGTTTTCGTCAACACATGTGTCTTTATTTACATGAGGAAGGGGGGTTAGGGAGAGGGTCAGTGAAAGGACGTGAGGGTGGAATGAGGCAAAAGCCCCCAGTGGGGCACACCAGGGAGACTTTAGTCCTCCTCTGGGTGGAATCTCTCCCGCAGGGCCTCCCGGATACGGACAGCCCCCCGATGGGCCTCCCGGCTGGCAGCCGTGCGGGGCTGCGTGTACAGGCTGGCCAAGTGGTCGGCCTCTGCCATCCAGCCTGGCAGGAAAACCTCCCCCTTCCTCTCGCACAAATTGTGCAGCACATAGCATGCTGCCACCACATGCGGAATATTCCACTCAGAGAGGTCCAGGCGGGTAAGGAGGCATCTAAAACGGGCCTTCAACCGGCCAAACGCTCCCTCCACCATGATGCGGGCCCTGCCGAGCTTGGCATTAAAGGCGTGTCGGGAAGGGTTGAGGTGTCCCGTGTAGGGCTTCATGAGCCAGGGTTGTAGGGGATAGGCCACATCCCCCACCAGGCACACAGGCACGTCCACGTCCCCGACCCTGATGTGGCGGTCAGGGAAGAAAGTCCTGGCGTGCAGCCTTTGGCACATGGAAGAATTGCAGTAAACCCACGCATTGTGTGCGTTGCCAGACCAGCCCACATTAATGTCCATGAAGTGGCCCCAGTGGTCACACACAGCCTGTAGGATGATGGAGAAGTATCCCTTCCGGTTTATGTACAAGGAGGCCTTGTGTTCCGGGGCACGGATGGGGATGTGTGTCCTGTCAATAGCCCCCCCCGCAGTTGGGGAAGCCCAGGATGCCAAACCCCTTGATCACCATGTCCACGTCAGTGAGGCGGATGACTCTGCGGAGCAGCACTCTGTTGATGGCCTTGACCACCTGCAGAGGGACACACAAAACCTAGAGTCACAGGGGTGGCTGAGAGTGCTCCTTCCCCGCCACTGCCCCGTGCCCCCACTCCCCAGGAGCAACCCCCTTGCAATGCTGGCCACTGCAGGCAGTCCGTAATGTGGGTGGGACCGAACAAACCCTTCCAGGGAGGGGGACTTGCACCACCTCCCCCCCTTTTCCCTAGGGCAGCCCATCCCCTCCTTGCACCCTCCTCCCCTCCTGGCACAGTGGCCAGAGACTGCCATACCTGCATGAGCACTGCTCCGACGGTGGATCTCCCACACTGAACTGGTTCCCCATGGATCGGTAGCTATCCGGCGTGGAGAGCTTCCATAGGGCGATGGCCACACACTTCTGGAGGGGAATGGCGGGCCTCCTGTGCGTGTCCCTTCACTGCAGAGCAGGGGCGAGCCACTCACAGAGCTCGAGGAAGGTGTCCTTCTTCATCCTGAAGTTCTGGGTCCATTGTTGGTCTCCCCAGCGCTCCAGGACGATGTGGTCCCACCAGTCGCTGCTCGTGTCTGGACTCCAGATGTGGTGGGGCATGCTGGCGTCCAGGAGCTTCAGCTGCTCCTCCATGTACCCCAGGAGGGTCCAGATGATGGCGTGGGGGTTGAGCTGCAGCAGATGCTTCAAGGCAGCCTGCTGAAAGTGCAGCCAGGCTTGCAGCAACACATCCAAAAGAAGCACCAGAGTGCCCAGGGGTGGCTCCGGCTCCATGGTGCAGAGTGCTGTGGTGTACCGAGTGAGGGCAACCAGAGCATGCAGATAAAAAAATGCTTTGCTGTCCCTCAGCGAGGTAGGCAAGCAAGCAGGGAAACCTGAGAACCAGCTGTTCAGGGGTGTCCCTTTAAGCACAGGCCTCAGATAGCCTCAGGCAGCAGCCACACAAAGTAACTCCCTGCCGGA
Source organism: Rafetus swinhoei (assembly GCA_019425775.1). Classification (NCBI taxonomy): domain Eukaryota; kingdom Metazoa; phylum Chordata; order Testudines; family Trionychidae; genus Rafetus; species Rafetus swinhoei. The sequence continues at coordinate 50,427,715 of CM033449.1, forward strand.
ACCAGTTTCAGCTGGCCTTAAATGCGATTCAGCATCCAATCAGTGTGGACACGGTATTTCAAAATAGCAAAATGCTATTTCGAAATGCATTTTGTGTGTAGACACATTATTTTGAAATATCTTATTTCAAATTAACTATTTCAAAATTAGATATTTCGAAATAACGCTGTTGTGTAGACATACCCTAAGAAACTAACAAAAATATATAGGCTCGTGAGCTTTCATGGGTAAAACTCACTTCATCAGATAAGTCTACATGTTAACCACATGCTTAAGTGCTGTGCTGAATGCTTAGCACCTTGCAGCACTGAGCCTCTATTAAATAATTCTGTTCATGATTCATGAGCCAGAATAGAATTCAGCTCATTCTAGCATAGCTATATAAAGTCTTCAGTGTTAACAGGACTGAAAAGGAGTAAACTATATTCTCAGTAAGGAGACTGACTACACATAGAAAAATGCTGTACTGAGTAAGATGACATTTATAACACAACTTATTATTAATGCCTGTGTTTTAAGTTCATTCTTTTTCCCTGAATATTTGTTGGAAACTTTCACATGGACTTAACTGAAAAAAGTTAAGACATACAATATGTTTTAATGACCATACAGCACAATACAGTGTGTGCTTAACATTTAATACGTGCCCGCTTAACATGTTTTTGCGATAGCACGATTTTTTTGTTTAGGGAACGTTTTTTGAATTACATGACTATCCCCGGAATAACACGATTTCCCCAGCTGGCCCGTTGCTGGCGGCTGCGCGGGGCTTCCCCCGCCTCCCTGCAAAGCGGCGGAGGGTTCACTGCTCGGTGCGCCGTTCCCCGCTGACTCCCCCTCGCCGGACGCCTTGCCCCCTCTCTTCCGCCCCCGCTTGCAGGCCGGCGGCTGGGTTTCCCCAGCCAGCCCGTCGCTGGCAACTGCGCGGGGCTTCCCCCTTCTCCCTGCAAAGCGGTGGAGGGTTCGCCACTCGCCACGCCATTCCCCAGCGACCCTCCATCGCCGGACGCAGTGCAGGTCCCGGCAGACCCGTCACAGGGGCATACTCCCAACCCAATCCCCCTCCCCTCACCTCCTCTTCCCTTCCGCAGAACCAAACACCTCCCCTCCCTGCTGTAACCCAGTCCCCTTTCTCCCCCAACCTTATGTCCCGGTCCCAACAGACACCACTGCTTGAAACTCAACCCCCCACCTTTTCCATTATTTTCAATGGGAAAATTGATCCCGCATAACACGTTTTCACTTAACACGATCATTTTCTGAAACATATCTATAGTGTTAAATGAGGAATTACTGTATAGTGCTTTCTAAATAACATTCGTACTCTTACATCTGACTTTCTGTGTGTTTTCGTGGGTACTTACACTGTTTTTCAGTTTTTCCATATTCAAAATTTTGTTGTGAAGCTTATGTTTGGAGAGTGCTTTGAGGTCTTTGGATGAAAGGTGTTACAGAAATGAAAAGAATTATATTAGTGAGTTAAAATAACTATTAAAGATGCTGATTTAAAAGGTATTAATGTGGTGATCTGGCTTTGACCTATTTCTCTAAGGTAATTCTGTGTTTGGATGTGATAGGTTGGGTTATGCCCGCATTTCTCATGCTGGCCTGAGTGATTCAGAAGTTCAGATGGCCAAATTTAGGATTCCAGATGACTTGGATAATTATGCGGACAATGACAAAATCATCATTGACCCCAGTCAAGTTCCTGAGGACATCCATTTCAACCCATGGTCAGTGTACTAGACAAATAATTGAAGATGATCATTATTTGATTTGTATTACAAAAAAGAGAAAAGTTGAGAAGCTATCACTTTGCAAGGTGCAATCCAGACCAGTGAGGGGTTTTCACTGCTTATTCTGTAACCATGGTTGCCTCACAATGCTTTGCGGTTGTAGCTGCCAATCAGGGCCACTGAGAACAAACAGCCAGACATCATGCAGGTCACATCCTGAGTGTCTGCGTGTAGCTGCAACCCTGGTTCAGAAGCTCAGCAGCCTGTTCACAATGCTCCAGTCACACTCTGACTTCTATCAGATTTCGTTATATTTGCAGAGTGACCCTAACACCCCCCCATCCCAATTTTTCCTAAAATGTGTATTTTACATTGTTCTACCCTCTCCTGGACAATTCAGTTATTAAAGGTCTATTGCCCTTGTAAAGATTCAATATTCAATAGTTTGCTATTTTAAGTGGAGCTACTAAACAATTTAAACACAACATTGAATTAGATTAAAAATAGAACAAGTTTATTTTAACTACAAAGAGAAGTGTAAAGTGAGTACAAGTACAAGATATTAAAGTCAGAAATGGTTTCCAGATAAAAGGTTTTCTAGTAGCTACATCTTAAACATACTAGACTTGGTTCAAGGTAAAATTCTTACCACGTTTCCAGGCATGGGGCTGACCTGGAATCCAGTAAAGGAGAGTCCACATTCTTTCTTCTCACTTGTGTTTGCTGAAATACAAATGTACTGTGTCTCCTGCCATCTCCTCTCTGCTGTCTCAAGGACCCTCTTTACTATTTATATGTAAACATATATTTCTTCATCTAGGATACTTCTTCCTAGGCAGGGCTATGTGATTTTGAACATGTACTAAGAAAATGTTCTGTCGGTGAAGATAGGGCTGGGAGAAGCAAGCCCCCAGCCTCACCCTTCTGCTGAGGCCCCAGCTCCCATGGCAACCAGGCTGCCTCCCTGAACCCCCCCACCATGGGGAGGTGGGGCAGCGCACCATATGCCATGCACACCCACCACCACCACAGGCTGCGTGCACCTCAGCCTTCCCGGCCTGGAGCATGGTTGGCGTATGACTCCAGCCTACCCGGCCCCAGAGCAAAGGGAGGGAGGAGGCTGCGTGGCGCCAACCTCCCCAGCCAGGAGCACATTCTACAGTAGTCATTCTGGGGGCAGAGCGTGGGCGGGACCAGGCTAGTGGTTTGGGAAGGCAATGCCTTCCCCCTCCTATTATACCAGACACCCATGGCAAAGGACACCATGCAAAGGGATTTCAAATCTTTACATTTAATCTTGCTACACACATTTTACCATAATATCATTGATCAGCAAGGAGTTAGTTTTCAGATGATACCTAACAAGACATATTTTGTACAAAGATTATTACATTAGCTGTGAGGGGTGGATGCAGGGGGGCTTTTGGTTACAGGAACAATTGGGCTTTATAAATATAACATGGGAAGCTATGTGATCTTCTGGGCTGAACACAAGATTAGGAGACCAGAGCCCTTTATTTCTATGCCTTGAGTTATTTAACCTTTCTGAACCCTAGTGTACTGCTCTGTAAAGTGAAGATACCTTCTTCACATTGGTGATGTGCAGATTAATTCATGACTCTTTTTAATGTCAATGTCAGTTGCATGTTCCTGTGCACCTCTCTGGATCAGACATTTTATATAGCTGTTTGAAATAGAAAATACAATATAAATGCTAAACAGCCACTACATGAAGATTTTCAAATGTTGCCTCTATCTAGAATAGTATATAGTCATAACTGAACAAGTATTACAGAAAAAGAATTTTTGGAGGCAGATGGTGTCATTTTCTTGCTAATTCATGGGAAGTACAGAAATAAAGATAGGAGATTTGTTTTGCACTGAAATCAGTGGGAGAAATACTTAAGTTTCATGAGGTCAGTTTCAGTATTTTTTTAGGTATTAATATCAGTTAGGTTACTCATGTGACTGAAGATTTCCACAAACTCTTTCATATGTTGAAAGTTAGTTACCTAAAATCCATATTCAAAGTCCAGCTCTTTGTCCATTTATTTCAATACAGAACAAGTTTCTTTCTGTCCTAATTACTTTTACTCCTACTTGAAAGCAGGAAACCTTCCAAGAATATGCTTTACCCTTTTAACTATAAGTTTTAAAAAAGACATTTTTGTTTGTTTTTATATGTCTCGCCAATACTGGCATGGTGAATAAACAAAGCTGATATTTTTGTAAAAGAAAACTTCAGTAATAATCAAGAAGTAATTAAAAGCTACATTTTAAAATGTGATGTGAAATGTGCTTCTCTCCATTAACCTAGGGTTTACAGCTTCCTGACATAATTTTAAGAGTAGGGAGTCTGAACAAACAGTTGGTCTGAGCCGTTAGGCACTCCACAGGTGAAATCCTGTCTTGGTTAAAAGTCAGTGGCAAAACCTCCATTGATTTCAGTCAGTGGAATCGGGATTTCACTGCATCTGTGCAACTCTCATTCAATTGAAGTTTTGTTTATGGAATGTCCATAGTATCAAGCCATCATGTAATGATTTATATTGCATATTTAAATGTGTTTTTTATTCTCATTCCTTCATAACTAGAGCACATAGGTAATTATGATTTCCTTCTATCATGATGTAGTTGCTGATTCTGATACAAATAGACTTGTGGCATATTGCTGCAATAGTCTAAACTTTTTGTTTTCCTAAAAGCAACTTTCTATTTTTTTTTATTTTTATTTTTTGCTTCAGAGATGTCATTCTGTCTAATTTGCCTTTCAGACGTGCTTGCTTTTTCCCTCCTATATTGCTTTTGGAAAAAAAATGTAATCTCAAAAAGTCTACTTTAAAATGAAGCCTAATTTAAAAACATTTGCTTCAGATTAAATGTTTATTACACTATAAAACTGTGTGATTTAATTGCATGGGTTAATTCATTTTAGCTATGTTGTAGTGATTTTGCTTTGTTCATTATTTTTTCATAGGTTTGGGTCCTACAAAGATGGACACAACTACGAACATATTCATCATTTTCATATGAGTACACCCAAATATTTTAAACAGACTAAATAAAACATCATTGTGACCAGAAAGAGCCTGCAGATTTAAATCAAACTGCCAACCAATCAAAACTACACCGTTAGAGGTATACAACTCTCAGGCAACATGATATTGTCAAGGTCTAGCAATATATGATGACAAATAATTTATTAAAATGGAAAATCTTTTCTGTAAGGTTCTCTATCTTCTTTTTAAAGAAAGAAATTGCCAGTCATTAATGTGAGGAGAGAGGAGAAAAAGTTTTGTTACATTTTATAATGCAAGTTTGTTCATTAAGTGAATAATGTGTAGATCAGATTCTCTGCTTTACACTCATCAAAGCAGAGAGTGGGAGCTGTCAGGGAACTGGTTATGGGTCCTTCATTTTCCCTGAGATGACTGTAGCCTTCACTAGCTGGTAATGGTTCTCCAGAGACTAACTGCCATTTGAACATATCTGCGGGTATGTCTACACAGTAGCGTTATTTCGGAGTAACTAACATTATTTTGAAATAACAAAGTTTACACAGCAAGCCATTATTTCAAAATAATGCCAAGATGGAGGACTCTGACTCCTGTAACCCTCATTTTATGAGTAAGGGAAATCAAAGGAACAGTGTTCTTCCTTTGACTTCCTGCTGTGTAGACAGCGCCAAAAGCTATTTCGACTTCAGCTACACAATTAACGTAGCTGAAGTTGAATATCTTAATTCAGCTTTGTCCTGCAGGGTAGACATACGTCCCCTGTCCTGACATGCCCCCTCCACTGGGATCTTCAGGAAGGCTGGGTATGTCAGCTCTGTACCTCTAATGCAGGGCTGGGGAACCTATGGCCCGGGGGTCATATCTGGTTACCGGATCTGGCCCCTGAGGTTCGAGGCTCCCCTCAGCACTGGGAAGCCAGTGCTGGCATCCAGCACTTTGGCCCCCTCTCGCTCCTCACGCAGGGTTGGTTCCTTGCTGCAGCAGGGCAGAGCTCCAAGCTTCACAGACCAGAGTCTGAGAAACCAGGGCTGGATCCAACCCATAGGCTCTGCCTGGGGGCGGGAGGAAGTGGCTCAGTGCAACTGGCTCTTCCCCCTGGCTGGGGAAACTGCAATGCAGCAAAGCATTGCCTGGAGGCTTTTCCCCTGCTGCTCCAATTGGCCATAATAGCAGCCAATAGGAGCAACAGGGGGCAATGCCTAGGAGTAATGGGGACACAGACCCATGTGCATCCCTGGGGAGCTGTGCCATGTAAGCACCCCTCCATCGCCCAGACCCCACACCCAAACCTCTCCTGCACCCACCCTCCAACCCAGATTCCCCACCCCTAGTCTGCTCCTGCACCCTACCTCCCACCCAGCCTTCCCATCCCAAGCCCAATCCTGCTGCCCAGGCCCACACCCTGCTCTTGCACCCTACCTCCCACCCAGATCCCCTACCCCCAATCCCCAGCCTGCTCCTGCACCTCTCCTACCCAGACCCCACATTCCCACTCCACCTCCTTCACCCTACCACCCTCCCAGACCCACCAACCTCCTCCTGCACTCTCCCTCCCACTGAGACCCCACATCCCAAGCCTGCTTCCTGGCACCCCCTCCCACACACTGAATCCCTCATTTGTGGCTCTACCTCAGAGCCTAGGGAGACCCACAAAATCTACTAGCCTGGGTCCCCTTCAGCTTTGGTGTACATAGGGAATGTGGAGAGTCTTTCTGCTTCTCAGTCAGGGGCCATGTCCTCTCTGCTTTACCAGGAACTCCTTCACTTGTGCATAGCCCACTCCATTCTCCTGGAGGCATCTTACCTCCCTGGAGCCCAGAACCAGCTGACAGATCATCTCAGTAGGCAGTTCTTTGCTCATGAGTGGTCACTTCAGCCAGACATACTCTATGACATCTTCCCAAAGTAGGGGTTTCCATGGATAGACCTCTTTATGACTTGGGAGAACTGGAAATGTCAATGGTTCTGTTTATTCTGGAATCTCAACCCTGGGACGGTGGTGGACACATTCCTGGTTCTGTGGCACACTGGCATGCTATACACTTTCCCTGTTCCAGTTGGTCCATAAGGTGTTTCTCAAGCTCCGCAGGGACAAGGCAGATATCATCCTGATCGCCCCTGCCTGGGCGGGCATGTCAGCATTGGTACCCCACACTCTTGGAGCTGTCTGTACAGCCGCCCTTTCCACTTCCGCTACTGTCAGACCTCATCCTGCAGGACCATGGGCGCCTGCATCACCCGGACCTGCACTCCCTTCACCTTACCACGTGGTGACTCCGTGGTTGAACCTGACTGAGCGGCACGGCTCAGAGAAGGTTTAACAGGTATTTCTCAGTAGTCAGAAACCTTCTACCAGACTCCCATACTTGGCCAAATGCAAATGGTTCTTGTGCTGGTGTTTGCAGCACAACTTGGACACTCTATCTTTGTTCTGCAGGTATTTGACTATCTGGTATCCCTGAATCAACAAGGTCTGGTAACTTCATTGCTCCATGTGCATCTGACGGCCATCTCTGCCTTTCACCCAGGGGAAGCAGGCTGCACGGTTTTCTCAAGCCCTCTAGTTGGGCTCTTCCTCAAGGGGATGTACAGGCTTAACCTCCGGTTCGACGCCCTGCTCCCATTTGAGACCTCCACCTTGTCCTCTCTGCTCTTATGGGTCTGCCATTTGAGCCAGTAGCTACTTGCTCCTTGCTCTACTTGTCTTGGAAGATGGCTTTCATGATTGTCACCTGCTCTCAGGGTCTCTGAACTTCATGCCCTGACCTCGGAGCCTCCAAACATGGCTTTTTACAAGGCTTTGCCTTCACCCGGCTTTTCTCCTAAAGGTAGTCTCCAGCTTTCACATGGGGCAAGATATCTTTCTTCCCATGTTCTACCCTAAGTCTCATCAGAATGCATGGGAACAACACCTGCACTTCCTTGAGGTGAGACGTGCACTAGCATTCTACATCAACTGGACTAAGCCCTTTTGTAAGACATCTCAACTGTTTATAGCAGTGGCGAATCAGGAGACGGGACAGTCATGTTGCAGCATATCCCCTGGATCACCATGTGCATCCGCACTTATTACGACCTGGCCACAGTTCCTCCACCACCACTTACTGTGCAATCTACATGAGTGCAGGCATCTTCTGCAGCATTTCTGGCTCACATACCCCCTCCAGGAAATCTGCAGAGCTGCAACTTGGTCTTTGGTACATACATTTGCACCAACTATGCCATCATGCAACAAGCAAGGTAGGACGCAGCTTTTGGTACCACGGTTCTCAAGTCAGCTAGCCTGTCACTCTGACCCCTTCTTCAGGGTAAAGGCTTGTGAATCACCTAATTAGAATACATATGAGTAAGCATTCAAAGAAGAAAAAATGGTTACTCCCCTTTGTAACTGTTGTTCTTCGAGGTGTGTTGTTCATATCTATTCTGTATCTACCCTCCTCCCCCACTGTCAGAGTAGCTGGCAAGAAAGAATTGAAGGGCAGTTGGGTTGGCAGGGTCATATATAGGGCACCACTCCAGAGGGCTCCATAGCCGACCCGATGGGTAGCAGCTAGGAAAAAACTCTGACAGTCATGCAGGCAGCTTACACACCCTTAATTGGAACAGATATGAGAAACACATCTCGAGGAACAACAGTTTCAAAAGTGAGTAACCATTTTTATGGGATTTGAACCTGTACCAGAATAGTGGTTATTGCTAAGGCTACATTTTAGTCACAGGCATTTTCAGTAAAAGTCATGCACAGGTAACAGGCAGTAAACAAAACTTCATGGCCCATGACCAATCCATGAATTTTACTATATACTACTAACTAAAATTTCAGGGTGGGTGACCTGGGGATTCTGTGGGTGCTCTGTGAGTGCAACCCAGGAGAGGTGCCATGGGTGCTGTGGGGGTGTTAACCTGCCTCAGCTCTGCCATCTACTCAGCTCCTGGGAAGTGGCAACTTCCATCTCCTAGCTCTACATGCTGACTCCATTCTGCCCCAAGTCCCAGGTCTGTAGCTCCCATTGGCTGGGAATTGCAGCCTGTGGGTGGAGGCATCATGTGGAGTTCGGAGCTGAAGTAGGGGAGTTCCTGTTGCCCTTCTGGGCAACCCTTCCCAGCAACATCCTGCACCCCAGCCCTGAGCCTCTCCCCCCTCCCAAAAAAACTCCTGCTACTGAGGGGAGTGTACGTGGCCCAATACTTCCCCAGCAGCTGTTCAAGCTGCTCTGGTGGCCCCCAGGCTGGACACATTGGCCACTGCAGAAGTCACAGACTTCCCATGACTTCCATGACAACATGGAGCCTTAGTTATCATATATATAGTAGCCCATTGTCTGTGCGTCTGTAACGCTGATGTACACGGCCATGCCCCCTGGCCATGTACATCAGCGCCCTGACCCCCTTCCCCTCCCTCCGTGGCGGCTCGGCCGAGCGCTGCGCCACTCAGCTGGGCCCCGGTGGGAGCAAGCGGCGGCAAGCGGCCGTTTGGGTCCGCGCTCCCCATGCATGGGGAGCGCAGACCCCAAACGCCACTTTCCACCCGGGGCCCAGCTGAGCGGTTCTGAGTGTTGCGCGCTCAGCCGGGCCACCGTGGGGGAGGAGGGGTGGAGCGGTGACACACACGGCCAGGGGGCGGGGCTGTCTACGTCACGCCCCCTTCCCCTCTCCCACGGCGGCCCGGCTGAGGGGCGCACCACTCAGTGCCACGGCAGGAGGAGGAAGAGGAGGCGGTGACGTACACGGCCCCGCCCCCTAGCCGTGTACGTCACCGCCCCCTCCTCCCGCCATGGCGCTGGGTGGTGCGCCCCTCAGCCGGGCCGCTGGGGGAGCCAGCAGCACAAGGGGCTTTTTGGGCTCCCCCGCGGTGGGAGGAAGGGGGGGGGCGGTGATGTACACGGCCCCGCCCCCTGGCCGTGTACGTCACTGCCCCGCCACCCTTCCCCTCCCTCCGTGGTGGCTGGGCTGAGTGTTGCATGCTCAGCCGGGCCACCGCGGGGGAGGAGAGGCGGGGTGGTGACGTACACGGCCAGGGGGCGGGGCTGTGTATGTCACCGCCCTGCCCCCTTCCCTCGCGGCAGCCCGGCTGAGCAGGCAGCACTTAGCCGAGCGCCACGGCGGGAGGAAAGGGGAAGGGGAAGGAGGGCGGGAGAGACGGAGGGGAGAGAGGCAGGAGGAGGAGGAGAAAGGGAGAGTGAGAGGCAGGAGGGGAGAAGAGAAAGAAAGAGACGGAGAGAGAGGCAGGAGGCGGAGGAGAGCTGGGGGGGGAAAGGCAGTAGGAGGAGAGAGAGAGAGAGAGCTCAGGAGAGAAGACCTGAAAATCCCGTCTTATGACGGGCTAATTGGCTAATTGCTAAATGTTGTACAAAAGAGCAGAATCTATCTGGAAAAATGAATGCAATATCAAAATGACTCAAAAACCCTTCCCATTTTTGTATAAAAGCCATAATTTAAAGGTCTTACATATATACAGATAAAGGAAAATAATACTACTGTAAATTTGGTTATAAATGGCTCTGGGTGGATTTCAGCACCATGAAAATGTATTCTGCTAGCTAATTATCATTACTATTTAACATCTATTTTAGTGCAAAATACAGCTGAGGAGCTTTAGGACTCAGACTAATCAAGAGGTAAGATTAACCACTAACACAGGTCAACCTTGCCATAATTCAGTTGATACAAAGCTGCTGCTCATTGTTTTTTGCCACAGACCAATTTAAATTGGAAAAAACATAAAAGGATACTATTCTTTGATCTGAAACACTGGCGCAATTACATTTTTATTATGTGGGGATCAGTCATAAATCTCACTGTAAACCCATTCCAGTGCAAAAATCCTAGCTATATAGAGGAGACAGAATTAGATTAAATCCATTGTTATATCTTCTACCTTATACCTTTCATAAACAGTGCTACATCCTTAAGTACACCACACGTTGAAGTAACATTGTAAACATGATTTATTTATATCACAGTAGTACTTACACCAGACTGTTGTGCTAAGCAATGTACATGCATAAAACATACAGTCCCTGCCCCAAAGATCTCAGTCAATATACTAGACAAAAGGTGGATCAAACAGACAGAGAGTGGGAGCAGTAGCAATGTGAGCTTCACCGTATTGCCTTAACCAAAGTGCCACAACTGTGCAATGGAGCCTCCCAGCCATGAGCTATCTTGATGCATTCACAGCTGTATTTCTTTGCAGGGAGTGCTAGTTTTAACACGATTGGGGAACTGAACCTAGAGCTTGATGCTATAAACCCTTGTTCACGTGAATATTTTTCTGGAACTGAACGGGCCTACTTACTGGCCTAGAGCCTCATCTGGAGTCACACTCTTAACCTGATGCTGAAAGGGTCAGGATGCCCTTACCAATTCTCTGAGCCACCTTGACTCCTACTCCTTCATTGTCGTGAGACTCTTCTCCACACTAATACATCACAGACATGAAGAGTAAACTTGAATTTGAAAGACCATTACAAACTGTTAGAAGTTTTTGTTGCATCCGTATTCAAGACCCAGTGATTCACACAAAAAGAAAACAACTGTTATCTCACAAAAAATATTATCTCACACTTCACAAACTTTTTTCTATTAATTTTTTCGTAAGTCATTAGTCATTGATATTTATGAGCTGGTATCATTTCCACTGGTATAAATCCAGAGTTGCTCCATCAAAACCAATGGGGCAGAGCCTCAGTTGGTGTAAATCAGCATAGTTCTATTTTTTGGTGGTTTTTTTTTTGTTCCCGTGTATACTTGTTTACAATAGCTGAGGATCTGTCCCAGTTGCATTATACCAATGTAATAACATTGTGAGAGGAAAATAAAGCCACTGAATACAGTCAGCATTGACACCTAAAAACTCTTCCCCCTTTCTTAAGCTATCAAATACTATGAGGTTGCACACAGTCGCAAGTCCTGCTTAGCACAAGTATACTTGGAGAATATTGCAGGAGGTGTATAAAAGAATCAAGACTTCATTAGATTAGGTGTTTAAAGCACATTCAATTAGTGCTCTGGGTTGTTTTAGTATCAGTGCAGCTCTGCATCATCCTTTACTCTGGGCAGATGGTAACATTTTACAATATAGCGCTGAGTGAATTGACAACAGGGCCTCTTGGAGGAAACCCATCCCAGGGAAAAAAATTATTTAAAAAAAAAGAAGAAGAAGAAGAACAAGGGTTCAGCAGAAGGGTTGCCAGGTGTCAGATTTTTGAATGGAATGTCCGGTTGAAGAGGGAGCATGGCAGACTTCACCAACAGCCCTTACAACTATGGCTGAGGTTGGTATATTCATTTGACCAGGAAAATCAGTCTTGCCCTCCCATCTTATCACAACTGATATGATGACTGGACCATAGAACATACAAAAAGGGATGCCATTCTTTGTCCCCTCCTTAAAAAATGATTTAGCTGTCTCAGGGACAGGTTGGGTGGCCTACCTGAATCAGCTGATTCTAGGTGGACTTGAAACCATGTATGAATTAAGGATGTTAAGTATTGGATAATTGACTAGTTGAATAGTTGATGCATTTTTGCATGGGAGTCCCCAGCTGATCCTGGGCTCCACGCAGTGCTGCCGCTTTGAATGCTGCGAGAAGCCTGATGCCAGGCTCCCCATGGCATTCAAAGCAGCAGCGCCGTATGGAGTAACTGACCCTGGGCTCAGTGCGGCGCTACTGCTTTGAAGTACCCCCTTCTTCTCCCCACCCTTGCTGCCTCTATCTGATAGAGGCAGTGGGGGAGGAGGGGAAGCGACTAGATGACTATCCTGTTGACTATCCGATAAACATTTGCTTATCGGATAATCAACTAGCCCTTCACATCCCTAGTATGAATGTCCTGGAGACTGACATGCATGGTGTTTGTGCCTATTCTGCAGAACTCCACAGTACAAATTTTGAGACACATGCGCAATCAGAGCCATCCCATCCATAAGACAGTTTGGGGCATCTGCCCCAGGCCCCGTGCTTTGGGTGCCCCTGCTGCAGCCACCCCAACTGTCTTATAGAAAGGATGGTCCCTCATAGTGATGGGAGCCCACAGGGCCCAGGGTGACCTGAGGATTACCTGGTGCCTCTAGTGTGGGTGGCAGGGGTCACTCTTTCTCTTCCCCTCCCCGCCCACTGCACTCACTGAGGCAGTAGGAGCCCAGAAAGTGGAGTGACACAGCAAAAAATTATTGCTTGGGCCAGGGGGTTTGCTTCAGGCCCTATGCTTGGCAGGGGGGTTGATCTAAGTCCCCTCCCCAGGCATGGCCCTGCCCACAATGCACAATATAAACAGGCGAGGAGGTATTCAGTCATCCCCCTGTGGCGGCGCGTCGGGGTTTCCCCGTCTCCTGCACCCCCGTAGTGGCACAAACAGACTCCACCAGACAGTAGACTAGAGGGAGTTTATTGCTTCTCCAGGATACAGCACAGCATAGATGTAATCTGGTTACAGGGCAGGCCTAGGATGCCTCAGCCCCCCTTGAGATGCAGGAGACTGGGCCCCTAAATCCCAGCCACTTGCTTAGGCTGCCTCCTCCATGATTCCAGACAGAAACTAAAACTCTCTTCCAGCCCTGCCCCCCAGCCAGGTGTTGGTCTCCGCCCTCCTTCCTTTGTCTTTCCCTGGGAGGCTGAGCTTGGGTGTCTGGGTTAATACACATTTGGGAGAGTCAGTGAGAATCTTCCATCACAGCGCAGGGGAACCCCGGGTCACAGAGCAGACAGCACCCCCACTACGCCACACCCCCACTGTGACAATCAGAATACATCTGAAGAAGTGGGTTGTACCCACGAAAGCTACATGTTTTATTAGTCTTTAAGGTGCTGCTAGACTATTCGTTGTTTCTTACGTTTTCCCAGTTACAGACTAACTCGGCTACCCCTCTGAAGCTTTTAAATCAGAATACAGGCATCCTAAGGGGAGAACTGTACTTTTAAGCCCCCTAAAATAAGCAATTAAACCAACTGATTGCATACAGTCAATGTATTGGAAAACCCTTATTTCAAAATAATAAGTGGAGCATCCACACTACCAAGCCTGTTATTTTGAAATAACAGGATGGTTATTTCAATTTATTTCTGCTTTCCTGCGGGAATGAGCTTATTTCAAAACAGTTATTTCAGGAGTTATGATTTCGAAATAAGTTATTTCAAAATAATTCCCTAGAGTAGACATGCCCTAATATGCCGCAGGACTCCATGTTTTTGAAGATCCAGACTACCCATTTGACATTTTTCCAAAATTAAGTGCTCTCTAAACGTAGTCTTAGCTTTTTTAGTAACTTGATTTAAATAATTGATTTTGGTGGTTTAAATCAATTATTTAAATCACCTTGATTTCAATCAATCCAGTCTATCACCACCAGATGTTTCTCTCTTTTGGTGGTCTACAAGTTCCGCTCTCTGCCTTTTTACTGAGCTCCCTGATCCCTAGGATAATACCCAAGATCAGACAGGACAAGGCTAGAGTGATCCTTAGAGCACCTTACTGCCCAAGACATTTTTGGCTGTCATACCTATTGCAGATGTCCAAGCAGCTTCTCAAATGCCTCCCAAACTGCCCAGACGTAAACTCTCAGAATCATGGTCAGAGACTGCATCCACTTGTTGCATTTAATGCCTTGGATTTTCACTGGCCGAACACTCCTGATAGAGCAATAAATTTTGATGGGGGCCACTCCAAGATTTTGGAAAGTGGTTGAGAGCCGCACTCTTCCATTATATTAATGGAGGAGATGTGGGGTCTGGGTTAGAGGCTGGGTGCAGAAGGGAGTTTGGGGAAAGGTTTTTATATTTATGTTGTGTTTTAAAATTTTTTGTAAGCCGCCTCAAATATTTTAAATAGAGAGGTGGGGTAAAAATATTTTAAATAAATAAATAAGGGATTGGGGTGTAGGAGGGAGAGTGGGGTCTGGGAGGGAGTTTGGGTGAAGGAGGTGGTTATGACCTGAGGCACTGGACTGTGGTGTAGGGGGGTTTGGATTGTGACCTAGGGTGCAGAGGTTTGGGTTGTGATCTAGGGCAAGGGACTGAGGTGCAGGGGTTTGGGATGTGTTGTAGGGCAGGAGGGGGTTGTGACCTCGGGCAGAGGACTGGAGTACAGGAGGGGGTGTAGGGGTTTGGGTTGTGACCTAGGGCAGTAGGAGATTGTTATCTGGGACAGGGGGATTGGGGTGCCAGATCTGGGAGGGGATATGGGTGCAGGAGTGGGGCAGAGGGTTTGGGTATGAGGAGTAGGGAGGCCGAGGGTTGGAGAGGGGAGGGACTGGGGTGCCAGAGGCAGACTCTGACAAGGATACTTACCTGGGTGACCCCTAGCCAGCAGCCCAGCCCTTTTCTCAGGCAGGTAGCCTGCCCCACCCCCGCATAGGCTGCAGGGCTATGTCATGTGTGAATCACTATTAACCCGGGGGGGAGGGAAGAGGGAATGGTGCTTTGTGTGCTGCCTGTTATTCAAACAGGCAGTTCCTATTAGCCTGAAGCCTTCTCCCTACCCCTCCGGGCTCACAGTTTTGAAAGAGAAACAGCTCTGCAGCTGCTTTTCTGATCAGCCTGCAGATGGGGTGAGGCAAACAGGGAGCCTGCCTTGGGCTCCCTGCAACATACACAGGCTGGATCCGGTGGCTTGGCGAGCCAGATCTGGTCCATGGGCCATATTTTGCCCAGGCCTGTGATAGAGACTGCTCCCTGCAGATTCATTAGACTATTATACAGATCAGGAATCCTTCCACTAGGAAGATTTATTCCTCAAAATGGAAAAGATTTTCCCAATGGGAAGCCCAGTACTCATCTAGACCCAGTAGAGACCTTAATACCAAAGATCCTCAACTACAATCTACACCAAAAATGCAGGAGTAGTATTTAGATCTCTCAAGGTCCACCTTACAGCAATGTCAGCATGTTATGCTACATTACAGTTGTACTTAGGGTTGCCAGGTGTCTGGTATTGATCCGGACAGTCGGGTATTTTCGCCTCCTGGCCGGTAAAAAAATTCAGAAAATACTGGACACCTAAAATGTCCAGTATTTTCTGTTTTTTTTCCCTGCCAGGAGGTGAAAATACCACACACCTGGCGACCCTATGACACACTCAGCAACTGGGCCCAGCCCCGGCCCCCTTCCCCCGGACCTCCGGACCTCCTGCTTACCTGGTTCTACAGGGAAGCTGCCTTCTGGCTCGACCAAGAAAACAAGATGGCCACCAGCAAAAAGCCTAAAGACCTGAAGCAAGGGGAAGCAATGCCTTCCCTGGGTCTTAGTGCTCAACCTCTCCCATTTTCCTATCCCTATTCTGACTTCGCACGCACTTAAAATGGCATTAAAATAGCATGGCCCCTTTCTTTTCTTTTTTTGTGCTTTGGTCTCCCCCCTTTTTTTCCCCTCAACAGAACTTTTTCCCTGGTGTTTTTTTTTGGGGGAGGGAGGGAGTGTTCGGTATTTTTGGTTAAACCATCTGGCAACCCTAGTTGCACTTTAACTTCTCATATTGGATAATATTAAAATTTCTCAAGGACTACTTTCATACTGACTCCATTTGGGAACAAAACGTCCTAAAATTCAGGGAACCCTCCTTTTGTATAACTGTCAGATTGTTCAATACATCACCTTGTTACCCGGGATTCTTTCAACCCAAACCTCTCGATAACTTTTACTCTCTGCGAGGTGGTGTCAAGAAATAATTCAGGGGAGACATGGTCGTCCGACCGATAGATGGATGGTACAAACAGGACAACACAAGAGTGCTTTCACTTAAAGCTAAACTTTACTTAGTCTCAATCACTTACACACGTCCGCAACAGGTTAGTAAAACACTCCCACCCTCGATAATTACCGAAGTTGAGTGTGGCTCTCGAGTGACACCGAGCAGACTTCCTATGGCCAGTCTTCCATCTGCCAGTGGGGACGAAGATGCGTCCAGATGTGAAGAGTCCTCAAGGACTCAAGGCGTCCCTCCAAGTGTTCCCAAAATTGTCCCCCCTAACTCAAACTTTCCTTCCCTATTTATCCATTAGTATTACAATAACATGTCCCTCAAAAACTTGTTAGGCAAGCACTTTTTAAAGGTTAGGCAAGAGGTTTTCTTCTGATCATCACTTTCACCAGATGTGTTTTTTTCTTTCAGAGACTTCATGCTCGTGGGCCCTGATAGATATATGTTTTAGGGCATTTAGACAAACTTCCTGTTTTTCTTAATGTATAGCTCAGCGATTTCACTAGAGATTTGGGCCTCAGGAAGGACGTGGGGTCAAGCTGCCCTCTCTGTGGCACCCAAACTCCCCTTCTTTCCCCTCCCTGACTTGGTCATGCTGTCTAGGCCTATTTTGGGCCTGTTAGCTTGGTTGCTGAAGTTCAAGCAGTAAGCAATAGTGGTTCAGGCACATTACTGGATTTGCCGAAATCTCCCCGTACAACCTTGCCCTTGAGACAGTTATTCTGGCTGCTATCACATTGGCATAGAGATTCAGAAAGCTCTGAAAGACATTGATATTCAAAAGAATTCCATTTTGTGCCCAGGATGTGCATGCACAGCCTACAGTGAGATCCACATAGACCACAACATCCTAAATATCCTGTTACCATAGGGAGAGGAGCTGTTCTTTTTTCACTCTGTCCATATTAAGTCAAAACTTCCATTGACCTAAAGCAGTGGTTCCCAAACTTTTCGGCATCATGCCCCCTTTTTGATTTTTGAGAAACCCTCACCCTGCCCCCCCCAATAGCAGCAACACTTGTTGAGTGAGCCAAAAAAAAAAAAAAAGAAAAAGGAACAGACCGGGGCCAAAAAACAAAAATAGCAGTGAAATTTAGGGGGGGAGATTGACGGGGGTGGTGTGGGGGGTGGTGGCTGGGTCGCCTCACGCCCCCCCTGGAATTTCTTCACGCCCCCCAGTTTGGGAACCCATGACCTAAAGAGTTTTGGTTGAGGAAAAACTCTGGAAGGATTTAAGGTTTGTTCACAAGATGCATGATAGTTAGATATATAAATTCAATTATTTAAACATAGATCATCACCTTTAAAAAAAAACTAATGATGCTCTTTCATGGAAAATACTATACTTGTATTCAGTTCTACAAAGGGAAATTTCAGGCTCAGAACAGATATAATCCAGAAGTGCTACACTATTCCTGGGAAGTCGGAGCAACTAAATAAAATAATTTAGTTGTTCCCTGGGTGGTGAAGCATGAAATTAGGCAGGTAGCAAGGAGGGGCTGGAATTATTAACTGAGTGATTTGGAATATTAACGCATAAATGCAGTTGCCCCTTTCAACCACATGAGGTCCTCTTTATCCTTAATTCAGTAATAGAGCTATGCTATTGTACATGAACAGAGCTCACTCTTGTGGAGCACTGTTTTATTTCCTAAATTAAATCTTTTCAGCAGCATTATGTAAAACTGTTTTGTTTGTATTTACTATAAATCCATATCCATTAATAATTGAGATCTGTGACTATTACATTTTTCCAGATGTATTGCTTCTCTGACCCACCCCTTTGTTCTGTGATAAGGGTGCTTTTCCCTAGACAGTTCTCTTTACCTTCTGAATGTAAAAGGTGTAGTAGTTTGTAGCCAGGTGCATTATGATTCTTGTAGTCAAAATTATTTTTCAAGGCTGTCCTTTAGCAAAGCAAGATAAACAAGTATTTTGGAGCCATGGGTGGCCTCAGCAATTCACAACCAGATTCCCTTGGAACTGGGTCTTTAACGGTTGATGCTACTATGGAATTCATCCCCTCAAAAGAACATGTGCCTTAATTTTCTACTCTGCATTTCTGGCAGCAAGAGGGAAAGTGAAGGCAACTTTCAGTATGACTTCTGTCATCAGCTGCAATTTGGCCTAGTGCTTTGCAGGCAATTTGGCCTAGTGCTTTGCATTCTCCTTTATATGCTTGTCATTTTAACTGTCAATAAAAAATAAAAGCAGCATGAATATAAAAGGACAAAAGTCCTCTTTACATCTAGAGTAAATTGCATGTGGAGAGGGGTAAGAAAAGGAGAGGAAATGTGGATAATTTTGCCACATTTTTCCAGAAAATTGAAGAATTTCCTGATTTCCGTCCTATTTTTGTTTGTCTTACATGGTGAAGCTAATTCACACATTGCGTGACCACTTCCCAGGCAATTATGCTAGACACTTTTTGCTTTTAATTTATCTAGAGCTAGCAGAAATCTTCAGAGAAATGCCAGAATCCACTAAACTCTCAGTTAATACACATTATAATACATAAGAGATTGTTTCAAAGACTTGTAAAGTCATAAGAGCTTTATATCTGAAATATAATATTTATGCATTAACAGTCTCAGCAAAGAAGACCAAAGCTCTTGGCTAGACTCAACAACTCCCACTCCTCAGCACCCAAAGCAGCTGGGAACCACAAAGATGTCTGCCAAGTCTCTAAAAACAAAATGCAGGCTTTATCAAACCATAGCACCTCTGTCTAGTGATTTATACAGCACTTTACAGCTACAGTTAACAAATGGGATATATGCACATTCTCCAGGCTGGAATTAAAGTGCACATTATAATAATGACCTTTGCTCACCGGAGGTGGACTCTAAAAATTAAAGTAATTTTTGACACACAGGAGGCAACAGAAAATGAAGTTATTTCAGTATGGGTTTCATTTGCACTGGTAACTCATATTTTAGGGCCGGGGCCTGGAGAGGAAGAGAGAAAAAGAGAATGTTTGTGTGTATGTACACTTACTTATTTAATCCATCTTGGCTCATTGGGTACAGTGTCTGGAATATTTCAGTTTTTTTATTTATACAGTATTATTTGCTTTATAAAAGAGTCTAAATAGCAACATTTTTATCTGAAAGTGAAGTTACTGGGTTTTGCTGCTGCTGCTTTTATCATTTGGATTTTGCGTCAAGGTGGTGATACAGCATTAATGCCAGTTGCTAAGAGAAAAGGAAGATGAAAGGGAAGAAAAATTCCAGTTTTGCCATGCTTGGCAATATGGTAGAAAATTCTTGCTTTCATAAAAACTTTTATCCCTGAGTATTTGGATTGCACTTTGATTTCAGAGATAGTGTATAACATTGCCCAACAAATATTAGGAATGCATATTCTAAAATAAAGTTTGGAATCAAAACTAGGAATCAAAAGTAATGGCTTCTATTCCCAGCTCTGTCACATTCTTTGTATGACTGTTGATGAATTTACTCAGCTTCTTGGTGCATCAATTTCCCTTTCATTAAAAGCAAATAAAACTTAATCTGTATTGCATGTGCAACCTTATCTACTGTTTTGTGAGTCAGGGTGTGCACCTGAGGTGAGGATCTTGTGAGAAACTTAGTGAGTGATTGTGTAATTAAAGGTTATATCGTAACGCATATACACAAGGGACCAAAATTAAGATTGCATGGGCAATCATAAATCTGGTGTTTCCTACCTTTTGTGTCTGTTATAAACTAATTTTTCTGTAACGTAGATTTTTGCTTAATTTCCTAAGAATTTTTCACCCAAAGGCAAAAGCAACTTTTATGGTAGATGCAGTTCCCACTCCCTCCATAGCTTGCTTACATCCAGAACTTCCAGCATTGTGGCTGCCTTCTTCCACTTGAGCTACAGGACTAACTACATTAGCTGGTAGCAGAAAGCTATTACACCACTGGCATCATGTACTGGGGGTCTAGATGGGTGGCAGGCATTTGGACTGCTGGCTGCCTTTCTCTCCCCTCCTCCATGCCTAGAAATGGGGAACTCCTTCCCTATATGTTGCCCTTGGGATGGCAGGAATGGACTTCTAGATCCATGTGTTGGAATTTAGTTAGAAGAATGGAGGAGCAATCCTGGCTATTTTGTTGGTCTTCAGGTATTCCTGATACACTACTTACGCCTGCTTTGCAATATCATATGCCTGATTTTTTAGCATGTTTGGGGGTTGTGGTGAGGGTATCGTTTTGGTAAGCTGCCAGAATTTTCTCACAGAACACATCAGGAAAAGGAAAATTGAGATTTTTGACAGTTTTTAAGTCAACTAAATCTGAATGATGTTTTATGAGACAAATGAAAGGCATTCCTCTAGCCCAGGGGTGGGCAATAATTTTTTGCCGGGGGCCACTTCGGAAATTTTTGAAGTAGCCCCGGGCTGCACAGGAAGGGGCAGGGCATTGAGCGGAAGGGGCAGGGCATTGAGTGGAAGGGACGGGGCCAAGATATTTCTGGGTTCCCAACCCCCAGACAATGATTGGTCTGGAGGTGAGAGAGTGCCTTTGCCCCTACCCCACATTCCTCCAAGGTGCCCATGCCCCTGGCATGGGAGGAGACTTCTCTCGCTCCCCTGCCCCTAGGCCAATTAGGACCTGGGGGTGGGGGAGTGTGCGAAGGCTCCTTTGCTTTCCCCCATGCCCTGCGAGCAGTGCGCAGCGCTTCAAAGCACTGTGTGCTCCTGGCAGGGCAGGAAGAGGCTTCGTGAGCCCCCCCACTCCAAGGCTCTAATTGGCCTGGGGTTGGGGGAGCAGCAGGGCCTCCGCGGGCTGGAGCCACCCGGTTGATGGGTCAAATCCGGCCCGTGGAGGCCCTTTTGCCCACTCCTGCTATAACCCAAGGATTTCCTTCCCTGACATATTTCATATACTTACTGGCTACGTCTAGACTGGCATGATTTTCCGCAAATGCTTTTAACGGAAAAGTTTTTCCGTTAAAAGCATTTGCGGAAAAGAGCGTCTAGATTGGCACGGACGCTTTTGCGCAAAAGCACTTTTTGCGGAAAAGCATCCGTGCCAATCTAGACGCGCTTTTGCACAAGAAAGCCCCTATTGCCATTTTAGCCATCGGGGCTTTTTTGCGCAAAACGGTTCTGGGTTGTCTACACTGGGCCTCTTGCGCAAAAGCGCAAGAGGGCTTTTGCCTGTGCGGGAGCGTCATTGTATTTGTGCAAGAAGCACTGATTTTGTACATTACAAAGTCAGTGTTCTTGCGCAAATTCAAGCGGCCAGTGTAGACAGCTGGCAAGTTTTTGCGCAAAAGCAGCTGCTTTTGCGGAAAAACTTGCCAGTCTAGACGCAGCCACCGTGTTAGAGTACCAGAGGGCTAGCCATGTTAGGGCATGCCTACACTAGGAAATTATTTCAAAATAACTAAATTTGAAATAATAACTCCTGAAATAACTATTTCCAAATAAGCTTATTCCCAAGGCAAGCAGGAGCACAGATTTCAAAATAACCAGCCTGTTTTTTCAAAATAACAGGCTTGGTAGTGTGGATGCTTCACTTATTATTTTGAAAGATGGAGAGGGGGGTTATTTCGAAATAACTCCCTAGTGTAGGCCAGGGCTAAGTCTGTATCCGCAAAAACAATGAGGAATCCTGTGGCATCTTAACAGATTTATTTGGGCATAAGCTTTTGTGGGCAAAAACCATATCCATGCATCTGACAAAGTGGATTTTTGCTCACAAAAGCTTAAGCCCAAATAAATCTGTTGTTGTAAGATACCGTAGGACTCATTTTTACTATTAGATTTATTATTAAAAAAAAACCACACACACAAAAAAAGAAAACTAATCCAAAACAACCAACAAAAAAGCTACAATTGTATTATATAAGGAAATATTGTATACAGGAAGTTCTTCAAGCAGGAATGTCTCTTCTCCTCCCTCTAAAAAGCAGAGAATAATAGGATAGCATCTCCTGCAGATGACACCCAAGGCAACTACGCAGTTCACCTTGTGCCTAGAACTGGCCCTATCTAGAATCTTCTATTTCATATGGACTTGTGTACATATAGACCATAGCAGTTTATCTGACACTTACCTCCACCTTCCTGGCACTGGGTACATAAAGGATTTGCTGGATATAACTGCACTGCTCAGGGGTGTGGATTAAAGATGGTCTCTTTAATAATGTTGACCTATAGATTACTTGGATTACAGATGTGGCTAAATAATTCAAGGAGATACATTTATTGCAGTACTTCAAATTTTATTTTACATCTGAAAATTTGGCTTGCTTAATGTGCTATTTGACCAAAAGTCAGCTCTGGCTTGCAGATGTGCGGGTTGTTCAGTCTTCCGGTCCATTTAGTGCTATGTGTCTCTGATATTATAACTAGCAATCTTGCTGGCAGTAGTATAGC
Organism: Rafetus swinhoei; assembly: GCA_019425775.1. NCBI lineage: Eukaryota > Metazoa > Chordata > Testudines > Trionychidae > Rafetus > Rafetus swinhoei. The sequence continues at coordinate 50,450,538 of CM033449.1, forward strand.
TACCGTTCTATCCACCAGAAACTTACTTTACATAAAACTCATCACTCTTGTGTTGGGCCCAGTCATGCTCTGGCTCTTCACTTATTTCCAGATACTTTATTGGTATGACAATAAGTATTGCCAGAGTGGAAAGGAAAGATTTCTGTCAGACATATGTACAATAACTCACCTCATCTAGCCCAAGACAGGACTACACAGTGGGGTCTTGCCTCCTCTGTTCATATGCCATTCTTGAGCATGCCTGCTGTAGGTATGCATGGTCAAGAATAACAAATGAACAGAAGGAACAACCCTCCCCTGCACTGGTCCTGTCTTCCTGCTTTTTTCTCAGGCAGTGGAATTGTTCTTTGCAGTTCTTTTTTGGAATTATCAGACATAAAACTTTAATTGAGTGTTAAAGCCTTCAATCTGTTCTCAATTATAGCCTCTGCTCTCTATTGTTCTTCATTATTTTTTGCCCAATTGCTAAATACCAAGTTGTGACGAGAGTAAATTTATCATAGAGCAAACACTCAACAAGTAGTAACTTTTTGAAGCATCAGCTAGTTCTAGGATGACCATATTTCCAAAAGAGAAAACAGACCTCCCCAGCTGTTCTTGAGAAGCACTTCCTTCTCCCCTTCTGAGGGTGTCATGGAACCATGCCTGTGCGGAGAATTTGGGGATCCCGCCCTCTGGAAGCTGTTGTCTTTTCTGGAACTATGGCCTTCCCCCATGCTGAAACACTGTCTTCCCAGCTCTACCTTCCCCCTGAATCGGAACTGGCACCTTCCCCATGTTCCTCTAAACCCCACTTTGCCACTTTTTTAAAAAACAAAAGTGGGTATTTATCCTGTTTGCTCTCACTAACTCACCACGCCAATGAGAGAAAAAGGGACAAACATCTCCCTTTGAGGAAAAAAGCTGGGACTTTTAAAAAGGGCCATATGGTCACCCCAGCAAGTTCTGCTGTCCCAGCCCATCCTTTGCCTCTGCAGCTACAATGAAAGCCTGTTCTTCCCTTGCGGCCTTTCCCTGGGCTGCAGGGAGATCAGTTCTCAACAACCTCTCGCAAGAAATCTGCGCGCAGCTCCTCGCTGGGCCAGGCTAGGTGTGAAAAGCTCCGCGGCCCGCGCCACAGCCCCTGCCTGCCTGCCCGCCCGCCCCGCCCCACTGCTCCAGCCCCACCCACTGCGAGCCACTAGTCAGAACTCCGCTCACCTTAACCAATCAAAACAGGCCGTGGGCGTGGTCCAACCCTCTAGGACCAATAAGCTTCACGGGAGACACAAAGTAGTGCTCTTTGCACGCGCTTTCAGAGCCAGGAATAATAGACGTAGGCAAGACCAAATCAATATGTCGGGGAGGCGGTGCTCGTTGAACCCTTTAACCAATAAGAGGATGGAGGTAGGCGGGTCGAGCAATGTGGGCCCGGCAGAGGAGGAATGACGGGCGCGTGCCCTAATGGCGCAGTGAGGCGGGAGTTAGTCACGCGAGCCCGAGCCAATGGCGTGCACGTGTGGGCGGGGCAGGAGGGCTCGTGCCTGGGCTCTGTGATTGGGAGACAGAGACAGAGGGAGCCCGGCCGGGCGGTGTGTGCGCTGCACGAAAATGCACTCGGATGCCGCCGCTGTCAGTGAGTAGCGGCTGGGCCGGGCTTCCCGCCGCGAGCAGGCTCAGGGGTCTCCCGCAGCCCGTCCTAGGGGCTCTGCCCGGTGCCCGAGGCGGGAAGCCTGCGGGACGAGGGCGGCGTGGGGCCTGCGGGGGGCATTTGCGGGGATCTCTGGCGGCGCGTCCTGCACCCCGGAGCCGCAGCGGGATCGGCCGGGGAGGTTAGTGGGGACCCCGCGGGTGCCGCGGGCGCCGGCTCTGCGGCGGCTCCGGGCGCTGACAGAGCCTGTGACGCAGTTTCTCCAGTCGCGCACAGGAGCCTCGAGTCCGGCGCCGGCCCCGCAGGGTCCATCTCTGGGCCCAGGTGTGTGGGGAGGAGATCCCAGCGCGCGCCGCCTTGCGGCACGTTCCACCTCGGGTAACTTAACGGGTTTCGTGTCAGCCCGGTGCGGGAGAAACGGGCTGTGAAGGGGAACGAGCCCGGTGCATTGTGGGAGCGGGAGTCTATCCTGCTGCACAACGCTGATGGGCTCAGCGCCGGCGGGGACTACAACTCCCAGCGTGCAACGCGCTCCAACTCGCCGCCCTCTCTCCCAGCTTGGGTAAGTGCGAGTTGCCGCCTGGGGCTCCGCTCGGGGGTCGGTCTAGGCACCTTGCGCGGGGAGCGCCGCCAGGGACGTGTTCCCCGCAGGGATGTGGGAGGCAAGGCCACAGTTGTCTCGGGAAGAAATAGCTCTGTTGGGGTGGGGATCAGCGTGCTGCTCTTTGCGGGAAGGGGGAGCGTTGATGGGGCTTTGCCTCTGCGGGGCGACGCTCCCTGGGGTAGTAGGGCACAGGGGTGCCAAGCGCAGGCAGGGCTTTGTTTTGCCCATACTGGTGGGGGGGAAGCAGGGTTGCAGAGCATAGCTAGGCATGTGCTTCAGGAACTTGCCCTACCACTACTGTCCCCCATGAAATATGGATAGTATGCGGTGAAAGCACACAGAAGGCCAGATTTCATGGTCCATGGTGTATATTGCATGGCTGTGAATTTGACAGTGAAATAACCAATTGATAGGGCCCTATCTGTTTCTTACTCCCATGTAGAGTTAGGAAGAGGGGGCTCCTGAAGAACAGCTTTTCTGTGCACTGGGTTGTCCCAGGAATCCTCCAAAGAGATCTCAAGGAAACTTGCTTGGAGGTAGTCTGCAATCCCCTAAGGAGGACTGCCTTATTTCTTCCACCTCTCTAGGACACTTTCCCATGCCTCTTTGCAATTACTCCAGCAGAAACTATTCCACCACATAGGCTAATAGCATATGGGCTTGATCTGCAGCTGAAGGCATTCAGGAGCAGTTCCTTTTCATCCTCTGTTACCCTCAGGAGTGAGAGATCAGTTCAAATCACTACTGCCTGTGGAAGATGGCCCCAGTGGTCAGTGTATGGCTCCATGAGCCATGTGAGTAAGGGATAGGCTGAGTCTCCTAGGATCACTGTTGACATGTCAGTCCCCCCCAGTGGTAATCATCTGGTCAGGAAAAAGAGTCCTTGCTTGTAGCTTTCTTAACAGGCCTGTGTTCTAAAAGATGCGTGCATCATGCATCTTCCCTAAGTAGCCTGTGTTGATCTTAGTAAAACATCCACCAGTGCTTTCAGGACCATAAAAGAGTAGCCTTGTTAATGTACTTCTGTGGCAAGGTGGTCTGGTGCCAAAATAAGAATATGCATGCCAGCTATTACCCTACTGTAGTTGAGAAACCCCATTGCTGCAAAACTATCTGCTATGTCCATTGTACAATCCTTTGTATCAGGATGCGATTAATGATTCTACGTGCTTGTGTCATAGCAACCCATATGGTGGATTTCCTAACTCCAGATTGATTCTTGACTGATTGGTAACAATCTGGTGTTGCAAGTCTTCTACACACCAAAAAAAAGTCGGCTTCTGAACAAGTATATACAGTAATTACTGTGGTTGCTGTATGTTAACTTAGATCAGCTTAATTTTGTATAGTAGGCTTGCCCTCTGTAACATAAAACAGTGAGATCTGGTTCTGATCAAGATTGTAAATGAGTAAACATGGAGGGGGAAAATAAAAAAGAACAAAACGATTTAAGGGAATATCAGTTGGTTACATAGTTTTTAAGTATAAACAGTAGATATGGCAGTTAATCTGTTTATCAAGTTTTATGCAATACTTCCAACTTGATGGCTATTAAAGAGAGTTCATGTAGATTTGTCTCACACACCCAGGTAAGCATTCCAAAATTCTTTGTTTTTTCAGTTACTAATGTATTTATATACTACTGTTAATTGATAGTAAATCAGAAATGTGTGCCATAGTTATGATTCTGTTCTAGCTTCATGTATGGTATTTCTCATTTACTCAGTTTTGTGTCACACATTCATTTAGTCTTAAATTTTCTGATCTGTTCAAACCCAGACATGACTTTTTATTGGAAGCCCACTTGAAATAAACCTGTGTGTATTTCAGGCAAGTGCATGTGGGTAATGCTCTTGGCTATTGTTTGCACTTGGGTAGATTAAATTTCCAGTGAGAACTGAAACTTAAGCCAAGTTCGCAGGAAACTGGTTCAGCTTCAAACCTGAACATTAAAAGTTGGAAATTTAATAAATTCACAGAATTTTGCTATGTTTTAAAATCCATTCAGCCTTTTTGGTTGGTTTTTACGCATTGAGTTGCTCAGTGACCTTGACTGTAACCTGTTTCTTTTAGAAACATGCCAAATATATTGCAGGTTCTTTTGCTTTTGACCATAATTGTCACAGTTGCTGAAGAGCATTTTGTAAACACTATATTTTTTGTCTCTCTATATTTTTTTTCTCCCTATCGTGGTTCTGTAGATTTTTGGTTTTGTTTACATCATGGATGATCATGACTAATTGACCTGCCCAAGCCAAATTTGTCATCACTTGTTCTTAATTAAGACAACATTTTCTGCTGGACTTCATATCAAAAGGCTTGAATCTCATAGTCTTGGAGCACTTCCTTTTTCTCCACTCTTTTTTCCAATCCCAACTGTAACAAGAGAAAATGTCAGCAGTATTTTCTCCATCTGTATTGTGTAATTAATTCTGAAGGTTCATAAAGTATTTTAGGAAATCTAGAGTTAGCAATGGCTTCACTTGCTAGTGAAATACAGTTAACACTAGCGTGGAAACCAGTGGACTAATACATAGTACATCAGTTTTGGCCCAGGACACTGAGGCAAGCCCCATATCATATTGAAGGTGCTATACACTAGTCTTCAGTGGTCACAGATCAGTCAGACTCTCTGGGTTGGCTTCTTGTGTTTTGGTCTCATCCATTTGACCACAACACAATAAATTGCAAGAAACTCAGCTACTGTAGACAACTTAATTTTCCTGCAGGAAAATACCTGAATGTCTGGCAAATTGGTGTACTCTAAGATCCATCACTGATTTGATTTTTTTTTTTTTTTTTTAAAGGGATGACTGTTCTGTGTATAAGTTGTATCACATGAGCCTAAGTAGTGAGCTATTGTGTTAGCAGTTGTCTTGCTTCTGACTTTATAATGCCACTTTCGCTATTATTTTCCTTTCTCGAAGGACTGTTTCCAACTCCTGGAAAGTACAGTAAAACTCCATTGGTCCGGCATCTGACGGTCCGGCACCATCAGGAACCCAGAAGTGCTCCGGGCAGCCGGACCCTTGGAGCTGCTCTGCCCCCGGCTTCCCTGATTCAGCCGCTGCTGAAATTGACCAGTGGCTGAATCGGGGAAACCGGGGCGGAGCAGCTGGAGTGCTGCCGGTAGGTCCCGTAGCGCTGCCCCTCGGGCGCTGCGGGACCAACCCGGCAGCACCCCAGCTGTCCCCGATTCAGCTGCTACTGAAACTGACCAGCGCCTGACTCCGGGAAGCCCGAGGCAGAGCTGCTTTGCCCCGGGCTTCCCAGAATCAGCCGCTGATCAGTTTCAGCAGCAGCTGACTTGGGGATGCCTGGGGCAGAGCAGCTGGGGTGCTGCCGGTTGGTCAGGTAGCGCCGCCACTTAGCACTGCGGGACCAACCCGGCAGCACCCCAGCTGCTCTGCCCCAGGCGTCCCCAAGAGCAACTGGGGTGCTGCCGGGTTGGTCTCGCAGCACCATGGGGTGGCGCTACCGGACCAACCCGGCAGCACCCAGCTGCTCTACGCAAGCGTCGATTCAGCTGCTGCTGAAACTGACCAGCAGCGGCTGAATCGGGGCGCCTGGGGCAAAGCTGGACTATAGGAAGGGGGCTATGAGGGTCTGGGGTGGCATCCACCCTAGACCCTCATAGCCCCCCCTCCAATAGTCCGGCATATCTGATAATCCGGCACCCCCTGGGTCCTAAAGGTGCCGGATTATCGGAAGTTTGCTGTAGTTTACTTTTACTTAAAGCTTAAGTTTTGTGGTGGATCCATGGACTGTGGGACCACTGGCCTCTCAATGGACTCTCCTCCTTTACTTTTCTAGGCAGAATGGGATGAGGCCTGACTGCATTTTCAGCTTGTAGCCTTCCCTTAGTAATCTTGGCTACAAGATATTGGCCTTGAGAAAGGGGGAGATGAGAATAGATTTAAAAACATTTCCATCTCTGTTCATATAGAGCTGTAGTGTGATATAAAATCATTCTATATCTTTTCCTACTTTCACTTCTCCAAGATGTGGGATAAGTTTGAAAAGTGGTATATAAACTCAGGCGTATTAATAAAACCAGGCCTCGTCGTAAGACTACAACATGGGTTTTATAACTGGGTAGAGACACGGTCATCTTAACAGGTTATATGGTTCAAAGTGTTGATACAGCAAGTATTCTGCCGTCACAGTCAAAGTTGCACATCCACACACAACTTTTATCTAAATTTTTGTACACTGCAGTCTAAGAGAATCTGGGCAGCTATCCATCCTTATATACCCTTACATGAAATACCCAGTGTTGTCACTAAGTAAAACCATTTGTGATAATGCACTTAGGAATGTCATACCTTATATAGCTAGGAAAGAGGAAGATTAGCTAATTTGATGGCACAGGCATACCTGTCATCCTGTTAACACTGCAAAGAGTTTCTTGAGCTAACCAGGCTAACTTATGGCTAGCAAGACATGAGCTGCCATAATTATTACTAATAGTGTTTAAGTCCGAGTGTCTGGGGACCATGTATAAAGCCAGCAGTACTATTAATTGAAAAACTCAGTTGAAAGACTACGGTCCTGCCCATACTACCCACCTTAAGACCTACTCTATTTCTAGGTTTGAAAAACTAGTAAATGTTGATTTTAAATTCTTATAGGAGAACTTGAGGCCAACAAAGGAGAAAAGCATTTGGTGGTGTTTCCAGGCTCAAGTCTATATTGGAGATGAAGTGCAGGCATTTCGGGTTGTGGTGCATGACAAACAATTATGATGTGAGTCCTCCGCTGGTGAAATATCAGCTCTGTGGAGTTGTGTAGTGATCACTTGTAGTTAGTTCCTGAGTATCTACACAATAAACCTGCCAGGTCACTGCTGACTTCTGGAAGGTGTAGAGCCAACAGGATTACCTCTTGTTAATAAAATGGTGTTCAAAGCCTGATGGCTTCCTGGCAGATGTAGGGGTGATGTTTTGGGGATCACAGAGACTAGTAAGGGGTTCTGTCATCTGTCCTGTAGTCTTGGATCTCCTTAATGCTGTGGTGCCAGCTCAGAAGGAGCTTTGAGCCTTAACTTGGTTCCACAGCCTACTGCTAACCTTTTCTTCAGGGATGTGTAAAGAGGTAACCAGTTAACTGATGGCACAGCTGGGCTGGAACAGCCCCCTGCCGAATGTGAGTGGGGGGGCACTCTAGCCAGGCCCATCACGGTGCGACGCAGCGGCCCTGGCTAGGCAAGAGCAGCCCTACCCATAAGAACATAAGAATGGCCATACTGGGTCAGACCAAAGGTCCATCTAGCCCAATAGCCTGTCGGCCAACAGTGGTCAGCACCAGATGCCCCGGAGGGGGGGGTGGACCGAAGACAATGATCAAGCAATTTGTCTCGTGCCATCTGTCTCCAGCCTCTGACAGAGAGGCCAGGGACACCATTCCTACCCCCTGGCTAATAGCCTTTTATGGACCTAACCTCCATGAACTTATCTAGCTTCTCTTTAAACTCTGTTATAGTTCTAGCCTTCAGCCTCCTCTAGCAAGGAGTTCCACAGGTTGACTATGCGCTGTGTGAAGAAGAACTTTCTTTTATTAGTTTTAAACCTGCTACCCATTAATTTCATTTGGCATCCTCTAGTCCTTATATTATGGGAACTAATTAATAACTTTTCTTTATTCACCCTCTCCACACCACTCATGATTTTATATACCTCTATCATATCCCCCCTCAGTCTCCTCTTTTCCAAACTGAAAAGTCCCAGTCGCTTTAGCCTCTCCTCATATGGGACCTGTTCCAAACCCCTGATCATTTTAGTTGCCCTTTTCTGAACCCTTTCCAAGGCCAAAATACCTTTTTTGAGGTGAGGAGACCACATCTGTACACAGTATTCAAGATGTGGGCGTACCATAGTTTTATACAGGGGCAGTAAGATATTCTGTGTCTTATTTTCTATCCCTTTCTTAATAATTCCTAACATTCTATTTGCCTTTTTGACCGTCGCAGCACACTGTGGAAGTTTTCAGAGAACTATCCACGATAACTCCAAGATCTCTCTCCTGACTTGTTGTAGCCAAATTAGCCCCCCATCATATTATATGTATAGTTGGGGTTATTTTTTCCAATGTGCATTACGTTACACTTATCCACATTAAACTTCATTTGCCATTTTGTTGCCCAATCTCTCAGTTTTGTGAGATCTTTTTGAAGTTCTTCACAGTCTGCTTCTGTCTTGACTATCTTAAACAGTTTAGTATCATCCGCAAACTTTACTACCTCACTGCTTGCCCCTTTCTCTAGATCATTTATGAATACATTGAATAGGATTGGTCCTAGGACTGACCCTTGGGGGACATCACTAGTTACCCCCCTCCATTCTGAAAATTTATCATTTATTCTTACCCTTTGTTTCCTGTCTTTTAACCAGTTCTCAATCCATGAAAGGACCTTTCCTCTTATCCCATGACAATGTAATTTACACAAGAGCCTTTGGTGAGGGACTTTGTCAAAGGCTTTCTGAAAATCTAAGTATACTATATCTACTGGATCCCCCTTGTCCACATATTTGTTAACCCCTTCAAAGAACTCTAATAGATTAGTAAGACATGATTTCCCTTTACAGAAACCATGTTGACTTTTGCCCAACAAATTATGTTCTTCTACATGCCTAACAATTTTATTCTTAACTATTGTTTCGAATAATTTGCCCGGTACTGACGTTAGATTTACTGGTCTGTAATTGCTGGGATCACCTCTAGAGCCCTTTTTAAATATTGGTGTCATGTTGTACTTAAAAGAAGTACTCGGGATCTTTTTCAGGGGGATAAGGCAACGCGCCACATTTATTGAACACACATAGAATAATCAATACTCATCATATGCATATGACACATGACACTCATGCACTCTCACATACACACAAGCACACTCCGTCTTGTTGTTACCAAAAGTTGCTCCCCCTAACTGCACTGGCCAGGTGCGTTAGATGGGGGAGGGGTGGATCCGGGCTTCTGCCGATGCGGATCGATGCTCCCATGTTGACAAGACGAAAAACCCGGGGTCCCTCTGCAAGATGCCTCCTATTTATCCCTCTCATGCAGCCAATTAGCCATCACCTTGCCTTTCCTAATGCTGCTTCAAAGAGAGTTCTTCCAAGGGCAGGCACTTGCTGCTTGACTCCCAAGGCTTCTGTATGTCCAGTCTTCTTAATGAGCTCACTTTACAGGTATTGTCTTGGATCTGGCTCCCAGACCCTCTCCACCCTTGCAACTGCTGCTGGAGGTGCTCCCCTTTTAGTCTCCATTCACACCTCATTCATTTCAACAGGGCAATCAAGGAAAGGGGAGAGTTCAAAAGACGTTTTTTTTTTTTTTTTCTTACAAGGTCTATATACCTTAATACAAAGTTATAGGAGAAATGTTACAGAGATTCTATAAGAACACTTAAAGATATATCTAAAAGGACAAGATCTTAATACAAAGTATAATATCACAGGGATTTCTCCACAGTCACGTTAGCTATCTTCCAGTCAGTAGGTACGGAAGCCGATTTAAGGGATAGATTACAAACCACAGTTAACAGTTCTGCAATTTCCCGTTTGAGTTCTTTTAGAACCCCTGGGTGAATGCCATCCAATCCCGGTGATTTGTTCATGTTAAGTTTTTCTATTTGTTCCAAAACCTCCCCTAATGACACTTCAATCCAGGACAGTTCCTCAGATTCATCTCCCACAAAGACGGTGCAGGTTTGGGAATCTCCCCAACATCCTCAGCCGTGAAGACTGATGCAAAGAAATCATTTAGCTTCTCCGCAATGGCTTTATCGTCCTTGATTGCTCCTTTTGTATCTCGATTGTCTAGGGGACCCACTGTTTGTTTGTTTGTTTGTTTGTTTTTTAAAGCAGGCTTCCTGCTTCTAATGTACTTAAACATTTTGCTGTTGTTTTTTGAGTTTTTGGCTAGCTGTTCCTCAATCTTTTTTTGCTTTTCTTATTACAGTTTTACATTTAATTTGACAGTGTTTATGTTCCTTTCTATTTATCTCACTAGGATTGGACTTCCATTTCTTGAAAGATGTCTTTTTGTCCCTCACTGCTTCTTTTACATGGTGGTTAAGCCACGGTGACTCTTTTAGGTCTCTTGCTATGTTTTTTAATTTGGGGTATACATTTAAGTTGGGCCTCTATTATGGTGTCTTTAAAAAGTTTCCATGCAGCTTGCAGGGATTTGGCTCTAGCCACTGTGCCTTTTAATTTCTGTTTAACTAACCTCCTCATTTTTGTGTAATTCCCCTTTTTGAAATTAAATGCCAGGGTGCTGGACTGCTGAGGTGTTCTTCCCACCACAGGACTGTTAAATGTTGTTATATTATGGTCACTATTCCCAAGCGGTCCTGTAACAATTACCTCCTGGACCTGATCCTGCGCTCCACTCAGGACTAAATCGAGAATTGCCTCTCCCCTTGTGGGTTCCTGTACCAGCTGCTCCAAGAAGCAGTCATTTAAGCTATTGAGAAATTTTATTTCTGCATCTCTTCCTGAGGTGACATGTACCCAGTCAATATGGGGATAATTGAAATCCCCCATTATTATAGAGTGTTTTATTTTGGTAGCCTCTCTAATCTCCCTTAGCATTTCAGTGTCACTATCACTGTCTCACTGTGAGCTATCCAGAGCCCGGTTAAACAATTCAGTTTTATCATTTAAACAGTTAACATTATTGAGGGGTCTTTACATCCCTAATTTAATTATGAAAAGTAAATATCCTCACACATTCAAAAATCAAACAGGAAGTTTATCACCACTCTGCCAGTTAGAAAAAGATTTTTTTTCCTTTTCCTTTTTTTGTTGGATTAGAATTAAAATGTCTTCTGTTTTCATATTATCATTAGTAATGTTCACATGAATATGATCAACTTGGGATGGACCACAACAGTGGTGGGCAACCCATGGGATCCTTGCGGCCCATTGGGATTCTATTCAGCTCATGAAACACTTTTACTGTTGTCCAGAGTTGCTAGATTCTGCTGGTTTCTGTCCGCATAGGTTTTTTCCTACCAGTATTACTTTATGTGCATGACACTTTAATAAGGGCACATGGAGTGAAGAACATGCTTAATGCACACAACGGTAACTGTGAGAGCCATGTACTCCCCCTGCATCTAATCAAAGCACTGTTAGGATTCAATCAGTACACCCCACAAATTCTAGGTACACAAGTGCGGTTAGCAAAACTGCCCTATCCCAGGAGACCATCTTGGTTTCAACAATCTTGCAGCCCACGGAGGTGAAGGAGGGCCACTCATGCAGCCCACTCACTAGTCGTAAGTTGCCCATTGCTGAACTAGGTTTTAACTGCTTTTGTATTTAAAAAAAACAAACCCTAGAAAACATTTTTGTGTAGGCTCTATCAAATGTCATATACAGCTTGAATTTTTGCATTTTTGAAAACATTCATTTAAAATTTGAAAATCTTTCCAACCGACAAGAACTATTAGGGCTGTCAATTAGTGGGCGTTAACGCCTGTGATTAACGCAGGGCAGAATTAATGCAGGGCAGAATTAACTTGCATTAATCACAGAGATCCGCAAACCAGCATGAGCTGCTCCAGAGCTTGTCTCTGGTAAGGATCAGTGATGCAAACCACCAGAGGAGACATGGAAAAATGAAGCAGCCATAAAGGAGGAAGAAACCTGAAGACATGGTTCCAGCTCCAATGGAGAAGTAAACAAGAAAAGTAAAGACCCTGACACCTGTCCCTCTCCCCTCCCAGGTGACCATATTTTGTAAAATAAAACCGCTTTGGGGGGGGGGGGGAAGAGAGGTGTCTTGCCCAAGCTGTCCCCTCCTCCTCCCCCCTCCCCCCCCGGGGGGCAGGGCTCACCCAAGCCACCCTCTCTTTGCCTCCTGGGACTGACCTCTCCCCGCCACATCTGATTCTGGGGCGGAGCCTCTTCTCCTCTTCCCTCCCAAAAACTCTGCACTGCCCATGGTGGGGTCTACCCCAGCCCAGGGGCTGACCTCTCTCCTGAGCTTGGGGGCTGACCCCCATCCCTGAGCCCTATGCCACCTGCAGTTGGGGGCTGAGCCCCCCCGAACTCTGCACTGACCATGGCATAGTCTACCCCCCTCTGGCCCTATGCCTCCTGCAGCTGGGGCTGAGCTAAAAAAGGACTCTTTTGAATAGGACACAAATATATTGATGATATAGAAGAATTTAAGTTCAGCTTTCATGATGGAATTTGCACTACAATACTTCAGTGAGGTGAATTGAAGGTTGTTTTTTTACAGTGTGTTTTGTAATAAAAAATATAAAGTGAGCACTATACACTTTGTATTCTGTTGTAATTGAAATCAATATATTAGACGTAGAAAACATCCAAAAATATTTAAATAGATAGTATTCTTATTATTGTTTTACAGTGCGATTAATCGTGATTAATTTTTTTAATCGCTTGACAGCCCTAGAAAATATAATAGATATTAGGATAAATTAAGTATCTTTGAAGACCCTAATATAACTAATTCTTTTTATGGGAACTAATTTAAATTAGTCCTGCCATGAGGGCAGGGGACCGGACTCGATGACCTCTCGAGGTCCCTTCCAGTCCTAGTATTCTATGATTCTAAATCATATTTTAGATTTAAAATGTTGTGCCTAGCATTGTTACAAGTACAACCTGCAATTACTGTAACTCTTAGTTTAAAATAAAGCAATTTAACTTTTCAGCTCATTTACTCTCTGCTCTGTTACTCTGGATATGTAATTTCACACTATATGGAACTTTCATCTAGAAACAGAAAAAATATTTAGACTTTGAAATCCTCAGGGTGAGGAAATTTGATCACTCTGTTTGGACAGTATCTTATATATTACTTGTACTATAATATACATTATTTGATATTTTTCAGAAGGAAATCTGATTATAAAAAGGACAAATTGTAAACTCGAGTAAAAAAAATTAGTACCTGAAACTATTTTTTACTCATTTTGATTGAAGTGTCCAGATCCTTCTTGAGTTGACTTGTTACCTTCCGTCCAAAGATGTGAAATGGTATATATATGATACTGCATGCACCTTGTGATATAGCACAGGTTCTCCATTGCTGACTCAGTTACAGCAGTTGTCATTTCAGCAAATGATAAATAAAAAGATTCTCCTGAGAACATCAGCATTGCTGTAATTCTCATTGTGGCAGAGTATATTTCAGGTGCAGTGGTTCTAGTCCCTAAAAGTTGTTTTTGATTGAGAATTCTTTTTAAACAAGAAGCCAAACTCAGGCCTGCTGTAGCAGTGAAGTGTACTTACCACCACGTCTCAAAAAATCTGCAAATGTTTTTTAATGTTTATAGATATTTCAGCTAGTCTCTTTTAAAGGGATTCTTCTGATTTTGCTACTTAGACCCTTTGTTTTTGGAATTAATTACCATATTAAAAAGTCTCAGAAGGGTAGCCATGTTAGTTTGTAACTTTAAAAAACAATAAGTAGTCCTGTGGCACCTTAAAGACTAACAGTTATATAGTATCATGAGCTTTCATGGGCAAAACCCACTTCTTCAGATGAGCTTGAGTGGAGAAGAAAATGGGGGAGTCCTCCTAATTTATAACAGAAAAAGAAGGAAGAGGGAAGGGGAAAAAAAGTACCTGTCAATTGTAGTGAGGGTGCTAATGAGGCTGGAAGTGTTCCAGATTTTTTATGTTAATGGGGTGTTGAGTGGGACATCCAGTTCAAGTATTTTTGTTCAAGCTAGGGAAACTGTCAGATTTGCATATGAAGGTCAATTCTGCACTCTCTCTTTGTAGTTGGTGTATGAAATTCCTTTGTAGAAGAATGACTACTCATTAATGGATTTAAAAGTAGCTCATGATACTGTATATAATTTGTTAGTCTCTGAGGTGCCGTAAGACTACTCGTTCATATTAAATAGATAGATAATTTATATAGAATAACTCCATTATATAGGATAACTCCACTTTTGGCTCTGAGTGCATTTTTAAAATCCGTCTTGTTTGTCTGGAAAAAAAAATCAGGGTAAATCCAACAGTATGGCAGAGTGGTCTGCCATTGAATTAAGCTTTACTTGTTGTGGTGAGGAACAAAATTGTAGATCAGCAAAATTATTCTTTCCAGACAAGGTACTGAATTAAAAAAAACTATGTTGTTTAATCCACTATTATGAGAATTTCAAATCCATGCATAATGTGTTCTTTAAAAGTTGGGACTTCCCTCAGTTACGCCTTTTCACTTACAACAGAGTACTTGCTATGAGCATAATTTGAATTGTATTGTAATTTAAAAAATTTTTAATGCTTCATATAGCTTACCTCGGTGTTTTCTGAAGACTTTTTTTGAATATTAAAGATGGAGATGTGGAAATTATATATTTTTTTCTATCACTTTTATTTGTTTAGAAGCTGAAAAGAGGTGAACAAAATGTTCCTGTATGGAAATGCTTTAATATAATGACTAGTATTATTAGTATCTAAAGCTTGTTAGGGGTAGCAGAGTTAGTCTGTATTGGATAAACTTAAAAAACAACAAACATGTAGTAGCACTTTAAAGATTAACAAAACATGTAGTATAGTGATCACATAGCCTGGAATTAGAGGCTTTGTCTTATATAGCAACTATGTTCTCTTTCTCTTCCCCAAAAAAAAAAAAAAAGTATTCCAATTTTTCACACTTGCTATCTGGTCACCCTAGGTATTAGTGGATACTCCAAGTAAAATTCTTTTATACAGGAGTGTTATGCAGGCTATGTGGTTGATATCTCTTTGGCTGTTCAGAGAGGGCTGCTGAAATTGTCTTGCACAAATGTTCACTACCATTTTTGGTCTCCTCTAAGTTCATAGGGCTACTTATCACAACATTTGGTAATGTTTGCCTCATTAGTCCCAGACAGAATGCTTCTCAGGTTATTTTCTTTGGGGCTGGACTATGCTTCACTACTGACAAGGGTTAACTTTTGCTGGGTTTGGAACCTGTCATACTTTTATTTTTAGCAAGAATATTGCACTTTGCCTACATGGAATAATTCCATTGACTTAGTGTTGGACATGAAGAAACCATTGTCATTGGGAGGAGTTTTTAAAACCTAAATATAACTTAGGTTAAAAATATTGCATGAGACATCAAAAGTAAGGAAATACAAAATGATCTTTTTCATTCATTAGCTAGTTATTGTTGCTTTATGCCTCTTGTGTCTATAGGCAAAAATTAGCACAGGTCTTGTGTAAATGTTTCCCATTGCTTTTGTTGGAGAACATGTACATTCCTTTCTAAAAATCAAACTAACTTAAAAATGTAATGTTTATGATAAATGTGCTTGGGATATTAACTTAGCATAGGGACAGATGAGAGAGTTTCATGGATCCTGTAGGGGGCGGAGTGTGTGTGGGAGTGCGGGTGGTTTTTTGTGGTGGTGTGAGTTGTTTTTGGTTAAATTCATCTTCATGAACTTGTGTTTTGTTTTTGTTTTTTTGAAAATTTTAATTTTGCCTACAGTGGAGGAGATCTTGCATGTGATAAAAATATATACAATTTGTTTTAATAAGTTGTACTTAATAATTCCTGTGCTGTGGCAAAAATTATATACTGTAGTCCCTTCCCCAAAGAAATGGGGCGTAGGTTTTTTTGTTTTGTTTTGTTTCGTTTTTTTTGATGTTGAGAAGTATTCACTCAGGCTTTTTAACAGAGCCTGATAGCGGGGTTTTTTTAAAAAAGAGAATGCATAAAATCTTGTTTCTAGCAGTAAAAACTATATTCCATAATATAATTTAAACCAAGAGAAGAGACCAAACTAAATTCTGTTTTTCCTCTAGATTTTCAGCTGAACTCTCATCTATCAACACTGGCAAATATTCACAAGATTTACCACACCCTCAATAGGCTGGTAATAACTTGCAATTTTCTCTTTATTTAATAGCTAATTTATTTACTCTTGAATGCATTATTTGGGCTCCAAAATATTTAGAATATTATACTTTTTTGTGGGAGAAGAATGGGTTTGGGAGGATCCACATTAAGGTCCCACAGCTAATAGTTACTTCTAATGTGTTGATTGCTTAAGGTTGCACATGTATGCACAAGAGGTTAGAATTAAGATTTGACTGTGTCCAATGTAATCCTTGTCTCAATATGTGTACATTTTGGTATGCATGGAAACATGTGTGAAAATTACATGTTCCTTGTGCTCACAGATTTCTTCAGTGTCAGGCTTCTTAGAGTAAATATGGGTAAACAAGGACTAAACATGCATCGGTCCACTTAGAGCAATACAATGAGGGCATTGGCTGTTGATGATGCTTGCCTCCTTCGCTGTACAGTCACAGTATTTTCCCCAGCATAGCTAGCCATGTACATTCTTGCAGTTTAGGGCAACTGCACCTGTGTTTCCCATAGTGCTCCAAGGCCACCTGCTTTCAGTTACCCAGTTGTTTCTCCTGCATGGAGACACTCCTCTCAGAAGGGAGAGAGATGTGTATATTTAGGCTGCACGGATGCATGCCTTCATTGTACATGGGCATGTGGCTCCCAGTTCCCCACATGCTGCAAGGGGTGAGGCCTTGTTTGCTCTGGCCCCTCACCCCACGAGGCGGGAGAGCACGGAGCTCCTGTGGCCCCCCTCTCTCCCAGCGAGGAGGGGTTGGGCCGTCACTGTGGCTGGCCCGGCTCTCCCCATCCCTTCCGCTGCCCACAAGGGGGAAGGCCTTTCTTCCCCCTCCTTCCCCCCACACCACCCCCCACGGGGGGAAAGGGCTTCTGGCTCCCAGCCCTCGCTCTCCCCCCTCCCCACACCATGCAAGGAGAAGGGATGAGGAGGCTATGTGGCTCCAGCCATGCTGGAGTACCAGGGAGGGAGGAGTAAGGGCAGAGGGAGGGGCTGTGGGATACAGAGTACGTAATGGGAGGGGAGAGGAGAGAGAGATTAGTCATAGGGTTCATCAATAGTGGTAACTCCCCACCCCAACTACTTCCCCATGTCCTTACATAACTATTAATTTGATTTAAGGGTGTTAAAATGGGGTTAATTGACTAGTAGATAGGCACTTCTGCATTCCTCTTTTGAAATGTACAAGAGCCCCAGCAGGAGCTCTTGTACATTTCAAATGAGGAACTCAGAACTCCACATACAACCCGGGGCCAGTGGGAAGTCCCGCTGACTCTAGGCTGCACGTGGCTTGCCTGCTTTAAAATGCACAAGAGTCCCCAGCAGGGGCTCTTGTGCATTTCAAAGTGCATGCTGCTAGGAGCCTGGGGTCAGCTGGGGAGTCCAGGCTCCACGGCAGCTGCCCCTTTGAAGTGAGTGGAGGCGACGTTTTAAAGGGGCAGCTACTGCACAGCTGATCCGGGTTTCAGCTGTGCGGCAGCTGCCCCTTTAAAACGCCACCTCTGGTGTTTCAAAGGGGCAGCTGCTGTAGATCCTGGGGTCAGCTGGGGATTCCCAAGCTGACCCCAGGTTCTGGGGAAGTGCCACATGGAGCCCGGGATCAGCTGGGGAGTCCCCAGCTGACCCTTGGCTCCATGGCTGACCCTTTGAATTGTGCAGAGGTGGCGTTTTAAAGGGGCAGCCCGCCACACAGCTGATCTACATATCAGCTGTGCAGCGGCTGCCTTGGGGTTTCAAAGTGGCAACACCGCTGTGTGGCGCTGCCACTTTGAAGTACCCCTTCCCCCTCTGTCTCATGAGGCAGCAAGGAAGGGGGGATATCAACTAGTCAAGCATTTACTTATCAGATAGTCAACTAGTCTTTAACATCCCTAATTTGATTTGAAATTGCAGCATGAATCGTGTCCTTCTCCCCCCTCCCCCCCCCCCCCCTTCTTTTTCTGAATGCTCTTTCATAGTCTTTATTGTCCTCCCTTCCTCATTGGGGTAAAAATGTCCAAGGAGGGATGTGAAAAGTTAACCAGTTACCTGGTTAATTAGTAAGCATCACCTTAAATGTGTGTTGCTTACCGGTTCTGTTTAACCAGTAACTGGTGGAGTCTGGAGCTGCTCCCCACCTGCCTTGGGCAGGGGGCTGCACAGGGCCTGCTGTGGACAGGAGCTGCTCTGGCATTTGGAGCAGCCTCTTTCTGCGGGGAACCCAGGTGCCTGCAGTCAGGGGCTGCTCCAGACTTTGGAGGGTAGCCTGGGTGCTCACGGGCAGGGGCTGCTCTGGACATCCACAGGGATCTGGAGTAGTCCCCAGCCTGGATCCTGCTTATTTGGTTAACCTATTAAACGTTAGGTCAATGTAACAATTAACCGTTTAATTGATTAACCAGGATTTTACTTCCCTGGCTATGTCTGCACTGCCCCTCTCTTGCACAAAAACATGTGCAAATGAGGCGAAGCGTGGAATATCGCCGCGCACATCCATTTCAATCTCCTCCTGAAGTTGACACCATTCACCAGTACAGCTTACCTGAGGACTGGCTTGATCTGTTGGACTCTGGTTCTGTTAGCATGGTCTTTCCATTTCACAGTGATGTTAGTGATCCTTGTCCTTTCTTTCTTCCAGTTGTTGCTTGCTGTGGTTCTTCTCTTTTCTCTGGTACTGACACTACCTTCCCTGGTCTGTCAACTGCTGCTTTCCAGACACTTTGTGTCTCTCTTCTACTCCAGCTGTTAAACTGTCCATCACTCCTGTTGCAGTGATGTGCTTTGTTTGGATGGAGCATAGTTGCTGTCATTGCCTGCTGCTTCTTTCCTTTGGGTATTGATTCCAAGACACCCCATCTGCTGGACCTGCTGTCAGCAACCTAGAGGTTCTTTGTGAATCTGGACCACCATTTCTCAACTGGTCATTAGAATACAGCAAGTGTACTAGCTTTCATTTTGTTTGGTCCTCAGTATTGAACTAACCTTTTTTGCCTAACTCAACAAGCTGATTTTTTTTTTTTCAGCTATTTATAATTCACTTTTCCCCTGTTTCTCCTCCCCATTATATTTTCCATTAAAAGACTGAAACCTTTTTCTTTGTGCTTTTTTTCTATAGAACTTGCATCTGTATTTTCCTCCAGTGGTTCAGTAAGGGCACCTACTTTCAGGCTTCCAGCTCTCTAGCTTTTGCCTCTCGAGTGGAGACATCCATCCTTCTTCCTTCTGGGATGTTTTTTAGGCTGTACGGTTCCATGCCATCACTGTGTATTTCTCAGTGGATACAGTTTGCTTGAGGATGTTTTCTTGCTTTCTCTTTAGAGACAGTTACCCTGTAACTGTAGCAATTACATCTGTTATGACACAGCACTTTCCATGCAAGCATATTTTATTTTAAGCTAAAACGTTAGAGAAGACATATTAAAGCAGTAAAAGTACCTACATGCATGTTAATAAATTTACCAAAATTAACCCCAGCCTTAATATGGATTCTGACAGGAACTTGTCCTTCACCCAGTGGGATTCCTTATAGGCAGGGCTTGACAAACCCCGGCAAGAGCTACTCGCCAGCCCTGCAGTGCGCATGCGCCAGCCCTGCAGTGCGCATGCGTGAAGCACCGGTGAATGGGGGGCACGGAGCGACCGGCTGAAATCTGCTTGCCATGGGCGAGTAGATTCAGCGGTTTGTCGAGCCCTGCTTATAGGTACCAGTTTATTACAGCTTCAGCTCAGACCAAGCACCCAGTCTTATGTGACCTCTGTAGTCCAAGTTCTTCCATTTCTAGTCAAAGGATGTGAGTCTTCCATGGAACAGGGGCCTTGTCCATTTGCTGCATCAAGAACAGGAAGAAGGCTGTGAGCCAGTTTAAAACCAGGCTATTTCTGTTGGTTTGTGGAGAAACCAGTTTGAACTAGCATAAGTGTACCTTTTTGGGAAGATGGCGTTTTGGGAAGGAAATGTTACAACCTGAGTGAATTTGTCTACTTATACACTGTTTTATCCAATTTACTTTCCCATGGAAATACATACAATTCAAAATAGTGTTTTTAAACAAACAGAAAATTGTAGAGATGCTTAAACTAAGTCAGTGAAGTTTAATTCAGTTTATGTAGGATATTGCAGAAAATGTAGTCTATTTCTTTCCAACAGAAGTGGGTGTTATTAAGGTGCTGGCTAGTATTGACTTTTTGCTTGGACAGGTTTATTTCCTGGAGTTTTGCTATTTGATATTTTCACATTTTCCTGTTTAGGTAATAAACGTTATGCTAGTAAGTCAGTATATTTTCTTTAAATATTTGTATAGAGATTTTTTTATAACAATTCTGAATTATACCCTTTTTTAGAACATAATAGGCTGATCTTTTACATCTAATATATATAGAGGAGAATGTTTGTGCGCTAATAACTTGGACACTATAAGAGCTACTGCAACCAAACTTTGCATGGGATAACCTTTTATCCAGGAGAAGGTTTTAAGGTACTGTGGGAGGGAAGAGATGAGAGACGGACACCTCTCCCTGGGGCTGCACAGAGCTTGGCAGTGCGGGGAAAAGCGGCTTCCCAGGGGAAGTGGCAGGGACAGTCGCTCATTAAGGCCGGCGGAGGGACAAGGAAGCGGAGGGCGGGCTCAGGCGCTGGCGACAGGCGTGCAGCTCCCTTCCTCCTCCATCCCCCTCAGGCTCCTCACCTCAGTTATATCAACTGTCCCGAGCAACGCCGGGTAACTCCAGCTAGTTTCTAATACAATGAACTCCAAAATGTTTAAAAGTAATTCAATAAGATTTTATTTAAAGTTTATTTAGGATATTGCAGGCAATTACTAGTCTGTTGCAAACACACATGCAGAATGCAAGCTCTGTTAGCTGAACATTTCATGAGCATAGTGGAAAAATGTATTGTGTGTTCAATGTATGATTTTTCAAAAGTTCATAACTCAGTCAAAGCTCAGCTAGCTTTCCTGAACTTATAACAGGTTTGTTTTTTTTTTTTTTTCTTCAAGACCATTTTCAAATCAAATTTCAACTTACTGTTGCCTGCTGATTTGGCATGAAAGCTGTTCAAAATAGTAGTGCAGGATTTTTCCCCTTAAAAGGAAGATGTGTATTTCACTTCCCCCTCTCCCCCCCCTCAAAATAGCTGAACAGGTTTTGCTTACACTTTCATATATTTTTAAAAAGTGCATTCTTGGGTACATTCCTCATGGGGAAAATTTCAAATCATAAGGGCAATGCTTCAGAAAATTAAGAATTGAAGACAGTTATAATGGACACAATTATGCAGCCTCAGTAATTGTAGTTGCTCATGGTTTTGTGATAGTACTCCCTGATAATTTTCATTATCTTAAAATGATAGTTGAAAAAGCTATTAGAGCTTTATATTGTGAGGGGATCATATCCTTTAACTGCATTGATGAAAATGTCTTACAGAATCTGACAGAAGACGTTGGTCAAGACGATCACCAGACAGGTACTTGATAATTATTTAGTAGAATTAAAGTATACTCTTTAAAAGAAAACTGAATTTATTTAACATTTAATTCTAATATGTCAAATGGCTAAATTATCTACTATAAAATAATACAAACAAAGTTTGCTTTCAAAAGTAGTATTGAAAAACAGCTGTGCTTTTAATTTCTCCAACTGAGTGATTCCCATATGTCTTAATGACATCTACTCCTTTTTTTTTTTTCCCCTGCTTCCTAATAGGAATTTGCTAAAGTCTGTGCCTGTACACGACTCTCATTTCTGAGATCTAGCTTCTTAGCACAAGACTAGCAGAATCTCCCTGGCTTTTCACGATTTCAGACTCCTGTGAGCTATACTGGAAACAGAGGACAACTTAAGTCCCTGCTGTCCATTGTGTTCCACCCCTTGCTGCACTTCAAACACTTCAGTCATGTTTCTCTGGATTGGGATTGAGGAAAGAGTCTTGCTTAAGAAGATGACCCTCTCTCTGGGTTATCCCAGTTCAATCAAATCAGTATTTTAAACGGTTTTTATACTAATGTGAGAAGTGTGGGGAATAATCAGGAAGAACTAGAAATTTTAATAAATAAACACTACTATGACAGTTGGCATCACACAGACTAGATGAGAGAATACACATTACTGGAATATTCATATAGAAGGATACAGCTTTCTCATGAAGGATAGGTGGGGGGGAAAAAGGAGCAGGTGTTGCCTTGTATATTAAAAATGTATACACTTGGACTGAGTTTGAACTGGAAATAGTAGACAGACTTGTTGAAAGGCTCTGGGTAAGGATAAAAGGGGTAAAAAAGAGGGTGATGTCATGGTAGAGGGTCTACTACAAACCAACTAACCAAGAAGTAGAGGTGGATGAGGCTTTTTTAAAACCACTAACAAAATCATCTGAAGCACAGAATTTGATGGTGATGGGGGGACTTTAACTACCCAGACATCTGTTAGGAAAATAAAACAGCAGGGCACAGATTATCCAACAAATTCTTGAATGCATTGGAGACCTTTTTTTATTTCAGAAGGTGGAGAAAGTTAATAGGGGGAGGCAGTTCTAGATTTGATTTTAATGAATAGGGAGGAACTGGTTGAGAATTTGAAAATGGAAGGCAGCTTGGGTTAAAGTGATCTTGATATGAGAATTCATGATTCTAAGGAATGGTAGGAGGGATAACAGCAAAATAAAGACAATGGATTTCAAGAAGGCAGACTTCAGCAAACTCAGGTAGTAGGTAAGATCCTATGGGAAGCAAATCAAAGGGGAAAAGCAGGTCAAGAAAATTGTCAGTTTTTCAAAGATACATTATTAAGAGCCCAACAGCAAACTATCCCACACCATAGGAAATATAGGCAATATGGCAAGAGACCACCTTGGATTAACCAGATATCTTCAGTGATCTACAAACAAGAGTCCTTGTGGAAATTAGATCAAATTATAAGGATGAATATGAACAAACACAAATATGTAGGGATAAAACATGTCTCTAATCTGATTTTAAAGGGTAACAAAGATTCTATAAATACATTAAAAGCAAGAGGAAGACCAAGGACAGTTTACTCAATGAGGGGGAAAATAGTAACAAAAATGTGGAAATGGTGGAGGTATTTAGTGACTTCTTTGTTTTGTTGGTGGTGATTGAATATCTAACCCAATGAATGCCAGTGAAAATGAGGTAGGATGAGAGGCTAAAATAGAAAAAGGGCAAGTTAAAAATCATGTAGACAAATTAGGTGTGTTCAAGTCACCAGAGCCTGATGGAATGCATTGTAGCATACTCGAGGAGATATTTGAGCCATTATCAATTATCTTTGAAAAGATATGGGAAAGTCTAGAAGACTGAAAAGGGACAAATAATATAATAGTACTAATTGATTAACAGGGAAATAAGGACAACCCAAGGAATTACAGACCAGTGAGCTTAGCGTTTGTACCAGGAAAGATAATGGAGCAAATAATTAAACAATCAATTTGCAAATATTTAGAAGATAATAAAGTTAAGTAATAATCAGCATGGATTTGTGAAGAACAAATAACCTGATAGCTTTCTTTGACAGGGTAACAAGCCTTGTAGGTGGTGGGGGTGGGGATTGGTAAATGTGGTATATCTTGACTTCAGTAAAGCTTTTAATATTATCTTGCATGACTTTCGCACTAACAAACTAGGGAATTACAACCTAGATGGAGTTACTATATGATGGATGCAAAACTGGTTGGAAAACTATTCCCAGAGAATAGTTCAGTCATGCTGCTTGGGTTTAATGATTGGGCTTTCGCACGCAGGGATCCGTTTTGGATCCATTTCTGTTCAATATCTTCATCAGTGATTTAGATACACTGTTGACTCATATTTAGCTTAACACTCTTGTGCAAAAAAAAAAAAAAAAAAGCAAACCTCATTCTGGGGTGTATTAACTGGAGTGTTGTAAGCAAGACATGTAATTTTTTCTCTCCTGTTCTGTGCTGATTAGGCGTCAACTGGCATATTGTGTCTGGCTCTGAGTTTTACATTTCAGGAAAGATGTGGATAAATTGGAGGAGAGCCAAAGAAGAGCAAGAAACTATTAAAAGTATAGAAAATATGACCTATGAGGAAGAATTGGAAAAACTGGGTCAGTGTCTGGAAAAGAGAAGACTGAGGGGGACATAACAATTTTCAAGTGCCTTAATGGTGGTTACAAGGAGGAGGGAGAGAAATTGTTTTTCTTAACCTCTGTTGATAGGACAAGAAGCAATGGGCTTAAAGTGCAACAAGGGAGGTTTAGGTTGGACATTAGGAAAAATTTCTAACGGTCATGTGGTTAAGTGCTGGAATAAATTTACATCATTGCAGGTTTTTAAGAGTAGCTTAGACAAACATGTCAGGGATGGGTCTTAGATGGTGCTTGGTCCTGCCATGAGTGCAAAGAAATGGACTAGATGACCTCTCTAGTAAGGCTAGTAAGAGGCAGGTAATTGACTAATAGCGTAGTTCAGGGGTCGGCAACCTACGGCATGCGTACCATCAGAGGCACATGAGCTGATTTTCATTGGCACGTGGGCAGGAGCTCAGTCCTGCCCCTCCCCTGCTGCCCTGTGCGGCAGCGAGCCTACACTGCCATTTGAGCCTCTCAGCCACTGCTGTCAGGGAGTTCAGCTGATGGGTAGGGTGTTGTCAAGCAGCTACTAAACAGAGCTGCTCCTTGCTTGAAATGGAGCAGCAAAATAAGGAGGTGTTAATGGCTTAGATCAGGGCTACTCAACTTCGGAAGCCCTGGGGGCCACAATGATACTCACAGCACATGCCGAGGGCCACGACTTAAGTGTGGTTGCATATACATGCGCTCTATATATATATATACATATACATATACATACAGGGCTCGTCAAATCCACTCGCCCATGGCGAGTAGATTTTGGCAGCTGGCGAGCTGTGACGGGGTGGATCCGCCCCACAGTGTCGAGGGCGACCCGCCCCGCACTTCAATGGCACCGACCCCGTCGTGGGCTGCTTCCTACCTCCACTTCTTTCATGTCCTCTGCCCCCACGCTCTGCTCTCTGCTCCACTCCCCGTCTCCCTCCTGCCTTCTCTGACCTCCTCCGTCTCCCATCCCCCTCCTCTCTCCTCCGCTCTCACCCTTCACTCCTCCGCCCACCGCCGTCTTCTTGCTCATTCCTCTGTTCTCCCCTCTCCCTCTGTTACTCTCCTCTGTCGCCTCCCTCCTCTCTTCCGCTCTCCTCTGCTCCCCTTTTGAATGCGGCGCTCTCTTGCGCCGGCGCCTCTCCCCCTGACGTCAGGGATGCGCACACACTCTAGCCCTGCCCTAAGCCCCCATGTAGCCCCGCCCCCGCTTCCGGCTCCTGTCCCAGGACTCTGCCCCCCTGAACGCCACTCAGCTGGGCGGCTGCACGGGAGCAAGCGGTGCAGACCACTGTCAGAACGCCGCACTCCCCGTGCAGCACGGGGGTCGGCACCGTTGAAGTGTGGGGCAGGTTGCCGTCGCCGCCCCGGAGCGGCCTCACCCCATCACAGAAGCAAATATGCCATCCTGGTCGTCCTGTTCTCTGGGTGGCGCACACCTGCGCAGTGGGGGTCACGCGGTGGGGGTGGCGACTCCCTTTTTTTGTCTGGTGAGTAGGGTTTTCTATAATTTGTCAAGGGGGGGGGGTGTGTGTGTGTGTATACACATACAAATAGCTTCTTTCGCACTGACTGGCATGAATACAAAGATTAAGGCAAGACTACACAACACACAGGCCCCATTTAAGTCAGTTCTGCTGTTAATAAAATGAAATATTTACCTGATTTCCACCCATATGATAGCACTTTTAATGAGCAATGACAGTCCAGGAATTTAACTACTAAAACACACATCAACAGAAATAGAGAGGTAAGGGATTGATTACACAAATTTGTAGAAGGACAATAGGGTTGAGGTCTGTTATTTCTCATCTCTGTATATTTATTTAAAACATTGTAGCTGGGCAGCATGTCAACCGTTCCACCAGCAGGATGGGGAGGAGGGGTGAGCTGAGCCCCCACACAATGCAGTGGGGAACCAGCCTCGTGGTTGCCGTGCAGCCGCGAAGCAGCAGCACTAGCTCTGGCTTTCTGCTCGTAGGGCGCGAGGCAGCGGGGGAGTTGAAGGAATCCCTGACCTTCCCCACCACACCTGGCTCATGGAGAGAGACAGAGCAAGTGGCTCCATGCACTGCCGCTCTCTCTATGCACCCTCTCTCCACTGGAGCCACTTGCTCTGTCTCTCTCCATGAGCCAGGTGTGGTGGGGAAGGTTGGGGCTTTCTTCACTCTCCCTGCCCCTTGTGCCCTCCAAGTACAAAGCTGAAGCTGGTGCTCCAGCCTCACAGCAGCATGGCAACTGCAAGGCTGGAGCGGCAGCGTGGGCTCTCTGCTGCGTTGGGGAGGAGGAGTTGAGTTTAAGCCACGTACCACCTGTGAGGCGGCCATGGACAGCACTTTGAGAACCACTGCTGTAGAGTACTTCCTGTTCTTCTTGGGACAGAGAACAGGAAATCCAATTAAGAAATCAGATAAGGGTGTCTGAGAAGTATTGTGCTTTAATCATTGGGCTAGCCCTTTTATTATGACAAGTGACAGGCAAAACCTCAAAAGTTCTGGCTGGAATAAAATTGAAAATGATTCCCAAGGTTCTAAAGCAGATTTTCTTAAGTTTGTAGCCCTAATTTATACTGTGCAGATTGAAAATAATACAAGAGACTGCTCTTTGTTTCTGTAATGTTTTTCAGTGCTTTCAGTCTTCCCAGAAATCAGGAAGTAGAGTGGCATGTAAAAATGGGTGGCATTTTGAAAGGAGATGGGATAATTTTGTTTAACTTTGAAGTCTCAATTTTTTTTATTCAAGCCAATTCACCTGTCTCAAAAAATTAGAGACAAACGTGCATGCTTTACAATCCTATTAACTACTTTTATTCCTTGTCCTTGTTTTTAATTCGCTCCCCTAGGAAGTCTCCGATCTTGCAGTTCATCAGACTGCTTTAGCAAAGTGATGCCTCCAAGGAAAAAGAGGAGACCTGCAGCAGGAGATGATTTATCTGCTAAGAAAAGTAGACATGATGGGTATGTCATCTTAATGTTAGCTAATGATGATAAAAAAACGTTCTTAATGAATAGCTGAGGTGATCATCCACTTATGAAATGGTAAAAAGGGCACTAAAGGTGGGCTTCTGTGCCTCAGTAAGGTAGGATGGCTTTGTAATTATGACAGTCCTGTTTTTTAGACTTCTTGTGTGACATTGGAAATGGTAACTTAATTTCTGTGCTCCAGTTTCCGAGCTGGAAAAACGTCTTGCTTGTTTAAACTAGGAACTCTAAGGGCATGTGTGCACAGTAGCTAGACAGTGGGGCTTGTGCTATGTTGCTCTAGTGTACAAGTGGCTCAAAGCAAATGTACTCATAATAAATCTCAAATGTAAAAAAATCTTTTTACTAATTGCCAGCCTGGAATTTTATTATAATGTCTTATTCAGAGTAGGTTCCTTCCATTTTTGTTCACTGTCACTAGTAATAAAAGTTCTCCAAGCCAAATCAGGTCCCTAATTATGTCTGTGCAACTTCATTGTGTTTAATGGGGTTGCGTAAGGGTAACTGACTTGGAACTTATTACAATCTGATGCTGATGAAAGGAAAAGACTCTAGCTCCCCTTTTCTTTATTGGCTATGCAGTA
Organism: Rafetus swinhoei; assembly: GCA_019425775.1. NCBI lineage: Eukaryota > Metazoa > Chordata > Testudines > Trionychidae > Rafetus > Rafetus swinhoei. The sequence goes on from CM033449.1 coordinate 50,478,262, forward strand.
TAGAACAAAATAACAAAGCAATATACGTCTTTCTTAAATTTTTTTGTACTGTTTTTCAGAAATGTAAGTAAAAGTGAATCAGGGTGCAAAATAAATATTACAACATAACTATAAGAAAGTGGCAAATGTACACACATATATAGAATAAAGTGAGACCAGACACAATACTTTTTTAACAAACTCAGTAAAAATGTTTGAACATGTCCTTTGCCAAAACATTAAAACAGTACATGAGATTCAGGAAGCAGTGCTGTCTGTAAACAAGGGACTGATTTTTAGTGCAAATTGTAAACAAATGGTGAAAAGCTGATTTACATTTCTAACATTTTTCTGTTTTTAATAATCTACGGTAGTGTGTGTGATGCAAGTAAAGAATAGGGATGTGAATGACTATTCCCCCTGCACTCCCTCTGAGAGAGACAGCAAGGTGGGGGAACAGGAGGGAGTGCTTCAAAGCAGCAGTGCTGCGTGGAGCCCAGGGTCTGCTGCTTTGAAATGCTGCGTGCATCCTGGGCCAGATGGAAGTCCCCAGCTGACCCTGGGCTCCCTGCGACACTGCTGCTTTGAAATGCCACGGGGAGCACATGTCTAGCAGGGGACTGATTGAGTCGCCTGCTGGCCCCGTGTTTCCTGCAGCACTGTCACCTTTTAAAGTGTAGCAATAGCATTGGAGCTGTTATCAACTAATCAAATAGTTGATGCAGATTACATTGACTATACGATTAGCTAATTAATCGAAATTTTACATCCTTAGTAAAGTTAAAAATATACTACAATTGTAATTTTAAGGGTCTTCATTGTATTTCTCCATATTTAGATGTGTAACTAATAGCTCTTTTTCATGCTGTTAGTATTTTAGTGTGTTTTTAGCTTTGGTGTAGAATCAGATCTGTTGTTTGCTGGCAGCAGAGGAATGTCCCACTCCTTGAAGTTGCTTCCAGTTTTATCTGCCCCCACAGCAGTGAATGGCTTAGGCAGACGTCCATACCTGAGGCTATGTCTACGCTAGGAGATAAGGTTGAATCTATTAAGATTGATTTCTGGTCACCTAACTTTGTAAAGTTGAAGGTTCATGTCCCCACTGTGCCTGTAAGAATTCAACGTAGTTTGAAGTAGTGTATCCTCATTAGGGAGACTGCCATCGACTTTGAGAGTAATGCACTGTGGGTAGCTATCCCACAGTGCCTGGGCCACTTTGCATTCTGGGTTATGCTCCCAGTGTACACTGGGACCGAAACTGTGCAGCAGGTGGTTATGGGTTCATGTTGTCAGTGTCCCGTAATGCGCTCAACTACTCTCTCCACCCCCCTTGCTTGAGATCAACAGGAAACAGTCTTTTCGTGCCCCTTGGGCTGTAGTTACTCATGCAGACACCATAGCAGCATGAACATAGAACCCCCCTTGTGCATCCTATTTTGTATCAAGCCATTCTGATGTTGATGTCTCCTTTGATACACCTAATGGTGAAGTATTTTAAAGCATAAGCCCATCACTCTATCCGGAAAAAGCCGAGGAGGAATCTCCTCTATCTCGGGGTGCCATGGGCACTCTGTACAGGCATGCCCTTGTGTTGAACAATTGGAAATGCAGCCAGCATTCGATCTTCTGGAAACAGTGGAACTCTGGTTCTGGTGCCATCAGACAAGCACATATTGGTGGGACCGCATAGTACTACAAGTATGGGATGATTGGCAGTGGCTGCAAAATTTCCAAATATGCAAGACCACTTTCATGGAAATTTGCAAATGACTTTCTCCTGCCAAAGGGATAGCCAAATGAGACACGCTACAACTGTGGCGAAGTGTGTGGCAATTGCGCTGTGGAAGCTTGCAATGCCAGACAGCTACCAGTCAGTTGGGAATCAATTCAGTGCAGAGACATCTACAGTGGGGTCTGTTAGTCTTATACAAGTAGCCAAGGCAATCCACACCTTTCTGCTACAGATGGTAGTGACTCTGGGAAACACATACTATAGTGGATGGCTTTGCCATAATGGGGTTTCCTAATTGCCATGGAGCGATAGAATGCATATCCCCAACTTGGCACCTGACTACTTTGCCAAGGAGTACTTCTCTATGGTACAGCAGGCGCTGGTGGATCACAAGAGCCATTTTACTGACATCAGTGTGGAATGATTGGGAAAGGTGCATGACGTAACGCATCTTTTAGGAACTCTTGCCTTTTCAGAAAGATGCATGCTGGAACTTTTTTCCCAGACTGGAAAATTAGAATCAGAGGTGGAAATGCCAATAGCGATCCTTGGCAACCCAGCCTACCCTTTGCTCCCATGGCTCACGAAGCCATACGCAGGCAGCCTGGACCCCAATAAGGAGCAGTTCAAATACAGGCTGAGCAAGTGCAGAATAAAGATAGAATGTGCTTTTGGACATTAAAGGGAAGGTTTAGGAGTCTACTGACTGTTAGACCTCAGCGAACGCAACGTTCCCTTTGTGGCGACAGCCTGCTATGTGCTCCATAATATTTGAGAGCCAGGCGGAAAATTATCTGCATGGTGGGGGGGCTGAGGCAGAGTACCTAGCCAGACATTGAGGAGCCAGACACCAGGGCGATAAGGAGAGTAGAGTGTGGGGCAATGCAAATCAGAGAGGCTTTGAAAGAAAAATTTATGAATGGCCAGTTTTGAGAGTCATGCATGTTGCTCTCAATGAGGGGTGTCTGTTTTCAGTGTGTTTGCTTGCAATCCCCCTCCCGTGCAATACAAGCATTAACGAGACTGTCATTCAGAGATCATGTGCTTTTATTTAGGGAAGACTGCTGGGATAGAAAAGAAGTTACAAGGGCACACATTACAGGAGATGCATTGTGGAGCCTAAAACCTAATATGTTAACATACAGCAAAGGTTCCCCTAAAGACAGTGGAGATGTGTTCTGTGTAAGGCCAAAGTTATGCTTTAAAGTTGCCTATGTACAGCGGGTACACAACAGAGTTCTCAACAGAACATCTGAACTCATGCGGTTTGGAGGCAGGCATGGTGAGGGACCTGCCAGAGTATGATCATGCAAGTGGGAGGAGGGACAGGGTATGGTCATGCCAGGGGGCAGGGTGGTGGCCCATGTGGCTTCCCTCCTCTGTGCCAGCCACGCTTCGCTTCCAGCGGAGTGCTATTTTCCCATCCCGCAGGAATCTGGAAGTGGCAGGACAGGAGGAAGGGAGGGGGTGCCAAAGGCTGAAGCCATGCTGGTAGCGGAGCTAATAGCTTCCCCTTTTCCTTTGTCCAGGTTGCCAGGAGAGATAAGTCTTCTCTGAATCACACAGTGATAGGGAGCTGATGCTGACTGATTATGGCCAGAAACCTGGACCTTATGCTGCAATGCTTTGTGCTGCAATGATACCAGACAACTTACTGCTGGCTTGGTGTAGAAAGGTGTACTCCTGTGGAGGAAGGAATAAGGCTGGCTTCCACAGAATCCTTGTGAGAAGGATCAGAGAGTTCCTATCTGAGAGCTTCATGGAGATCTGCAGAGAGGATTCCCGCTCCACCTCCAGACACACTAACAAGCTGTTCTGGGCCCCCCATGCTGTGCAGGCACAGAGCACGACACGTATCATACCCAATTGCCTTAATCTGCTTGTAGCAAGGAAAAAATGGTGAATTTACCAGAAGTGCCCTCCCTGGATCAGTGCCTGACTTTGAGGCATTCTGGGAGGGAGTGGATTGGCTCCAAAGTGATGAAAAGTTCTTGGCTCTCTCCAGCTGGCCATTCTTTGTCCTCTTTCTCCAGTCCCTCCACCAGTACGCTACTCCCCTGAATGTCTTGGGCGGACTCCATGGTCTGGTGTTGGAAGCTAGTTGGGTCCCCCCACTAGAATCATATGCAGTTGGTTATAGAAATGGCATGTTTGTGGCAATGCGCCAGACCATCTGTTTGCCTCCATTGCCTTGTGGTAGGACTCCTCAGCTCCTTCATTTTAGCTGGGCATCTCTGGAGTATCCTTTTTCCACCAGGCATTTTGCTATATCAGCATTTCTTTTGCTGTTTTGGATCTCCAAGAGAATGGATTCCTCTCCTCATGCCTCAATGAGGTCCAGGATCTCCTGCACACTGCATACTGGTGCTCTTTTGTGCCCCAGGGAACTGGAACTCATGGGACTTGAAGTCATGGCCATGTGTGCTGCTGAGGTGTGCTACCTGCTCTGAGGTGTGCTCTCGATGCTGGCCACACAGGAAATGAAATTCAAACTTTTCTGATGCCTTTCCTGTTCACCTGGATAACTGTAGAGGTACAAGTTCTGGTCAGAGCAGGGAACTGTGGGAGGCCTTCTGGAGGCCAAGAACCTTGACTTTCTCTACTGGGTCTGCATTGCTGTGAATTTGACCATGCCATGTTGAATTTTGAGTTAATCCTCGTGAAAAGCAGGAGTACCAAAATCAACTTTAATAGCTCTTAAAGTTGATGAAATTTCTCTAGGCAGGCTTTACAGTGTGGGTTTCTGAGCTGAAGAATATGTTCGAGAGTTTTGTACAAACCCTGATCTTAAGAGTTTCTTTAGAGCATCTATCCTGAGGCCAGTCCCACAAGGTTAAAATTGCAGCCCTTCTGGCATAGTTGTCAGCTAAATCTCTGGTGTAGGTGCAATGATGCCAACAGGAGAGTGCTTTTATTGGTTTAGCTAATGACATTAAGGGATGTGGTACAGCTATGTCAGCAGAATTTCTCCTTCTGCTGGCCTATGCAACATCTACGCTAGGGGATTCTGCAAGGATAACTATGCTGGCCAGGGCTCTGTACCAGTGGTTCTCAATCTGTTTACCTTTGTGGACTACCTATGCAGCTCTCTGTTATGTGAGCCTCGTTCACACAATATATATACTACCTGTGATGGCCTTGAAAATGTCACATGGGCCACAGCTGTATGTAAATTGGGCTGCGAGTGGCCTCCAGGCCCCAGGTTGAGAACCACTGTTATACGCCTTTAGGGCTGAGCTGCCTTACCCACTCTTTTGCAGAGAAATGGTGAAGCTACATACCAATGTTATCGCAAAGATGGTTTTGGAAATCTACCTGAACCATTCCATCACCTTGCCTGTCTTCTCTCCTAGCATTGAATGCAGATTTGTGAAGAAGCTACATACTTTGAATGCCTCTAGAGCAGGGTAGGCAATAATTTTAGACGGGGGGGCTTAATTAATTTTTGAAGTGGTTCTGGGCTGTCCTGGAAGGGCTGGGGTTAGGACACTTTCATGCTCTCCCTCCCACAGACCCTGATTGGCTTGTGAGTGGGGGAGCATGTGAAGTTTCTCTCTCCTCCTCCCCCCCCCCCCCCCCCAGCCTAGAGGGAACTACCTGAACAGCTGGTGGTTCCCTCTAGGCACCTGCCCCCTTGCAGGGCAGCAGGAGACTTTGAGCTCCCCCCCCAACCCCAGGCCAATCAAGATTTGGAAGCAGGAGGAGCACATGAAGTCTCTCACTCCCTGCCCCCACCCTGATTGGCCTGGGGCAAGGAGTGGCAGGGCATCTGTGGGCTGGATCCACCTGCATGGTTGGCTGGATCCAGCCCACGGAGGCCCATTTGTGCACCCCTGCTCTAGGTCTGTCTTTTTTTTCCTGCTTTCTTGTAGCCATATTTGGAATACTGAAAGCCCAAATTATCTTTTTGCACAGAATCTTGAAGTGGATTGTGACAAGTCTGGCCACAAAGCTCCTCTTGAGACTATCACTTGATGTGTTGAAATACCACTGAGCCTATCTACCTGCCCTCTGGGGTGCCTCACCATCCTATCCTACTGAGGCCAGAACCTCTAGCATCCCCTGGAAATGGCACAGAATTGAGGTTCCAGCCCACAGCAGGGCAACACAGGCACTGAGATCCACTCAGCTCTGGGAAGGCTCAGTCACAGGGACTTGAGACAGAACCCAGGTGCACATCCCCAATGGAACCAGAATCCCAGATAAACCCATGTCACTATGCATAAAGTTTATACAGAATGAGCTTATAAATTTTGTCCCCTTGATCAAAGAAAGAGAGATGCACAGCTGTTGTCTGGGTAATAGTTATTTACATGGGGTTTAATAATAAATAAGTGATTTCTATTAAGAATAAAAAGTAGGATTTAAGTGGTTGCAAGTGATAGCAGACCAATCAAAATAAGTTACTGAGCAAAATCAAAACATACCAGCTTTGAGCCTAATACATTAAGAGTAGTTTTTACAAATCATAACTTCTCACCCTAGTTCTTATTTCAGGTAAAGTCCTTCTCAGGCCAGAACTATTCTTTCTAACCCATGTCCTGCACCTCTTCTCCCCTGCTGCTGTTACAGTTCTTTTGTTTCCAGGTATTTTCATACATCCCCTTGAGGTGGGGAGGCATTCTGTAAAGCCAGCTGAAGACAATGCTTGTTTACTTCTCTTGCCTTGCATAGAATTTCTCTAGGGCAGAAAGCCTTTGTTTAGTTCCCCATGCCCTGGGGAAAAATAGAAAATTTAAGATGGATTCTAGCAGCAGGTGACATGAGCACATGTCTCCTTGCAGATGTGCTACAAAGACAGTACTCCCCCACTCAATTATCTCTTGTTAATGGGTTATTAGCTCTGTTTCTGGCCTTTTCATTGTTGTTCCTGATGGGCAGGAAATAAGCTTTACTCAATATGAACACATTGATAATAAATCTACAGTCAATATTCTTAATTTCAGATACAGAAATGGTACATGCATACAAATGGAATATACACATTAGGGGGATTACAAGGTTTCCAGTGATAGGTTATGTGTAATATTTTTCATAAAGCATATTTGAGTTAGGCATATTCATATTTATAAGCCTGTTTTCATAACAAATATGAAATACATCATCACATGGATCACATTGCATTTTCACTTGCTATCTGTTCACTGGTGAGTTGCTGCCTCCAAAAGTCAGGACATAGGCAGTATTGTTAGCCTTCTTCAGAAATGTCCTAGTCTTAGAGCTGCGCAAGATCTGCATGGAGGAACCTCCTGACTTTTGCTAGCTGTTTTCTCAAGTGCATAACCTTTAGGTCAGATTGTAGGTTTGGGAGAACAATTCTTGAGTATGTTCCATACAGTAAGAACGCCTCACTCTCACTGTCCAGGGAAGATGCTGATTGCCAGTTACCTACAGTGGGACTCAGACTGACACATACTGAAAGATAGAGTGCTTCCTTATCTTATGGTAACTATGGTTCTTTGACCTGTTGTAGTCAGTGTAGTTCCCGTGACCCACACTCTATCCCCATTTTTCAGTGTCCTGAGCAACACACTTTGAATTGTAAGGAAATTATGAGAGCATGGTGTCCCTCATTCCTCTCTCCATTTTGCCTTTGTGTGTGTGCATCAGGCAGCACAGGGTGCATGTGTTGCTCCAACAGACACTTTTAATCAAACAAAAAAGTGAACTCACCTGCAGTGAGAGACACACTGACAAATCTCCAACCCCACTCCCTTAAAAAAAGGTTTTTTCTGTCATCAGTAATTGAAATTCACTATAGTCTTGTTTTGCTGCTGAACAAATACAGCAGAGTTAGAGACACTTCACATTTTTCTATACTTCTCTACTCAGAAATATTGGTCCTCTTCTAGAAAGTTTCTGTTTAGGAGGCAGTGAAGATAGTTGTGTCCTTGGCTATGGACTTTCTGCAGAGATTGTCAATATTGTTTGTATTGTTACAAGGACAGATTGGGATCTGAGCTGAGACCACAAACTCTGTTAGGAGTGCTAGTGACAATGTAAAAATCAGACTTGTAAATTCATCTGAGATAGGATTTTTTGGGTGGTGTTTGCTAGTGTTTTTTTTTTTTTTTTTTTTTTTTAAATACAGCTATATCTTCACTAATATGTGTGAATAAAGACACTGAGTGTTGCTTCTGCCTAGCCAGATGGGTTTGCTCATACAGGTTGACACTCTTAACTGGGATTCTTTGTACGGCAACATCCATGATCTGGCATGGATGTTGCATGACCAAAGAGTCCCAGTGGAGGGCCAGTGGCAAGGATCTCAGCAGGGCTGCCCGCAAGGAGCTGATGGCAGGGCTGCCAAGTGCCTGGCAGCAGTATTGCCCGGTGGGGTTGAGAGCCCCACTGCCTGCAGTTGCCCGTTGGGGCTGGGAGCCTCGGCACATGCGGCTGCCCAGCAGGGTTGGCAGGGCAACAGAGCTAGCAAGAGGTGGGGGAGTCAGCTGGGAGGCCAGCAGCCAGGCCAGGGGGGCCAGTGGTAGGGGCCCAAAAATGCCCTCTCTTGGTCAAGCAAAATCCCTCATTCAGGACCAGTCAGGTTCCGAGGGTGCCAAACCATGGAGGTCTGACCTGTGTAATGGGAACAAATAAGAACAGTTAAAGTATTACTGAGCATGGTGAGTGTGCAATATATAAACATGCACTGGAAGGCTGCATGGCTCCCCTATCAAGCCAAGGTCAAGCAACCAGTTTGGAGGGGCAAAGAGGGTGGAGGAGGAGGCATAAAACACACTAAGGGATGAAGAAAAGCCTGGCCTTGGCCAACGCACAACCCCACTCTTTACCCTTCCTGTGGGTACAAAAGAGGTGGGATGAAGACTCATGACCCTTCAAAATGAACCATGACCATAAGTTGTAAGGAGCAGTACCAGGAGTATGTATAGCGGGTATATTTATTTGGACCTACTAAGGAGGAGTAGGGGCAATAGGGAAACAGGGACATAAGCAAAGGCTCGGACATCAGATCTGGGAATGAAACAATGGGAAGCAGACTCTGCCAGTGTATAGAAAGTAACCCCAACAAACACCGCCTGGCACTGCACATCTGACTTCTGATCTTCTGCTCTTGGTCTTCATGACCAGAACTGGGGGAGGGGATGAAGGGAAAGCCCTCTAACAAACTCACATGGCATTTGGTCACCCTTCAGGGGTTTTTGGTGGTTGCTATCAACCTAAGTTGGATTTTAAACCAGTGATCTATAGGTTAAGGTTTGAAGATCTCATTACAGTTCCTTTAGCCATCCAGTCAAAGTTGTTGAAAAAGTTCCAAACTTCGAAAGAACAAACTTTATTTGTACCAGGGATGTTAGATGTTGAGTAATGAATAACTGCTAAGAATTCATGCAACTATTCTATAGTTCCTGGGGTGGGGCCTATAGCCAGTGCAATCCGGCCCCACTCCTGGGCAGCCCCCTGCCATCCTGGGCTGCTGCCTCTGTATCAGAGGCAGCAGCTTGGCATGCCAGGCGAGCCAGTTTAAAAACCGGCTCCCCGTGCAGACCGATTGCCAGCTACCCCACGCTGCTGCCTCTAGTAAAGAGGCAGCAGCATGGGGTGGCAGCAGCCCCTGTCTGCGGGAGGTCCGAGTTCCCCACAGACAGAAGCTGCTGCGGGCAGAGGGGGAGGCTGCCATGAAGCAGCCTCTGTCCACGGTGGTCTGGGCTGGCTGCAGACAGAGAATAGTCCAGCAGCAGCCCCTGTCTGCGGGGAGTCCGAGCTCTCCACCCATAGAGGCTGCCCACATCCTGTGGAGCAGCCTCTGTCTGTGGTGAGCTTGGACCCACCGTGGACAAAGGCTGGTCCCCAGCAGCAGCCGCTGTCCATAGGGGGTCCCAGCTCCCTGTGGACAAAGCTGGGCTCCCCCGTGGTCAGGGGCTACTGCCATAAAGCAGCCTCTGTCCATAGCAGCCTGGGCCCAGTGCACATCACACTTCTGCTTCTGACTTAGTTCCGGGAGTAGACCGGCTGCCTGCTGCCCTGCGCTGCTGTCTCTGATATTGAGGCAGCAGCACGGGGTGGCAGCAGCCCCTATCTGCATGGGGTTTGTGCTCCCCCAGGAAAGAGGCAGCAGCAAGGGGGCAGCAGGTGGCAGTGTAGAGCCGGTGCTGGGAGGAACCAGCTTGTAAGCTGGCTGTCCCCAGCACTGGCTCCTGCTTCCCCCCCACCCCTTGTTGTCTCTGATATAAAGGCAGCAAGGGGGAGGGGATGCGAGTAGTTGAGAAGATTAAGCCTAGGCTTATTGGTTAATTGTAGCTGAAACAAAAAACAGGACTATGTAGCACTTTAAAGACTAACAAGATGGTTTATTAGGTGATGAGCTTTTGTGGGCCAGACCCACTTCCTCAGATCAAACTTTAATTGTATACTCAGTTACCCGTTTACATCCCTAATTTGTATATTTGATATTTCTGGTATTTAGTTTTGTTACTTATTCCATTACCAGTAGTTGTGTAAATAAGTGGCAAGATATTGAGAAACATGCTTAAGATTAAGCAGGGCTTTGGATTTTACCGAAACACCAATAAAATCCCTGATGCTGGAAAAGAAGAGAAAATAAAAGAAAATAAACTGGTGTTTATGCAGTAAACCTGGAGATGGTTACGTTACGTGTATCTAAGGGCTTGTCTCCATAGATCAGTAACACAGACTAAAGGAATGTGATTTTTAAAGTGCATTTGTATGTTGTGCATTAACAGATCTGTTTAGCCTTTACTGATGTTCATTAAAACTACTGGGATTCTTTTGTGCGGCATCCATGATCTGGCATGGATGTTGCTGTTTAGCCTTACTGATGTGGAAGACCAATGGCAGGATCTCAATTGTATACTCAGTTACCCAAGCACATCCCTAATTTGTATATTTGATATTTCTGGTATTTAGTTTTGTTATCATTCCATTACCAGTAGTTGTGTAAATAAGTGGCAAGATATTGAGAAACATGCTAAGATTACAGGGCTTGGATTTTACCTAAACACCAATACGAAGATCCCTTTATGCTGGAAAAGAGGAGATAAGGGATCAAAACAGCTTCCGCGAAGAGCCAAACTGGCGCTTTGCCAGCCTGGTAGAGGGCCGAAAATGTGTATTCAGGCAAGGCAATCTCCATAGACTGCAACAGGTTCAGACTAAAGGCAATGTAATGTCGAAAGTGCAAATAAGAACAGTTAAGTATTACTACAAAGAGATTATTCCTTACAGTATATATTATTACTCATTACAGTATACACCATTTTTTATATCTACAGAAAGCTCAAAAATTTCCAAAAATACTCCAAAAATGAAATTAATAAAGCCTGAAGAAACAGAAGCCTTAAGATTAAACTATCCATATTAGGAAAATGATATTGCCATTTGTACTGGCTAATTGTGTCTCGATTATAAAGCCATTTTTTAAAATATAATTATTATTTTCTCCATTTTTAGCATGTATAGAAAATATGATTCTACTAGAATAAAGACAGAGGAAGAAGTTTTTTCAAGTAAGAGGTGCTTAGAATGGTTCTATGAGTATGCAGGTAAGTTGATATGTACCAACACTGAATCCTGACAGCTGTCTAAATTTGTATTTGAAATTTAAGGGCATCATTTAATGAGATTTTTTTTTTTTTTTTTTTTTCCTATAAATTTCAGTCTGAATACAGAGGTTGTTTGGTAAAGCAAAGAATTTAAAAAAAGAATCCTTAAATAACCTCTTTATAAACAGAGAATCCAAAGGACTTCAAGATGTGCCAGTGTCTGAAAGAATAATTAGCACACCAGAGGCAGTATTTTTCCCAAACAGGAAATATTTCAAATGCAGATACTATTTTCACACTATTTTGGTTTTAAGTTGCACACAATTAAAATAAACTAGTAACTGTACATTAATCAAATCTATACAATAATTTTCTAATATCTATATACTAAATTGTTTCCATCTGAAGACTGATTAACTCATTGGTTTGAGCTGTGATCCCTTATAACTGAGAAGTGTCTTCCAGGGCGGGAGCTAGCCGCTGAAGGATGCCATATTTAGTTGATCACTTCTACATTTGGTTGTGGTTATAAACAGAGAATGGAACTGATTCCTGAGATCACATTTCCTGAAGGAGTCTTTCCTTTGAATTGTCTCAGAGGGTAGCTGTGTTGGTCTGTAACTTTAAAAACGAGTAGTCCTGTGGCACCTCTAGGGGTGGCCAACCAGTTAGACTAAGAGCCAAAATAGTGGTGGATAGAGTGCGAAGAGCCATGTATTATCCACAAAGACCTTGAGTTTAAGGTGCTTCAGCTCTCTTCTCTCCCCCCCTCCCCCAAACCCAGTGCTCCTTCCTCCCCAGAGCCAGTCACTCCCAGCCCCCGCCCCTGCTCTAACCTAATCCCCTCCACTCCTCCAGAACCAAGCACACACTCCTCCCCGCTCTAACCCAATTCCTCTCCCTTCCCAGAGACAGGCACACACACGGCTCTAACCTAAAGCCTGGGTCCTGGAGCCATAGCTGCCACGCACTTCTTCCTCCAGGCGCTGGGACGCCATGCGCAGAGCGGCCGGCTATGAGCGGGCACTGGGGCACCTTGCACGGAGCGGCCGGCCTGAGAAGTCTGGATGCGCAGCTCAGAAGCAGCAGGAGCCACAATTTTTTTTTTTTTTTAATTCAAAGAGCCGTGGGTTGGCCACCTCTGAAATGGCCTTTGAATTTTCCTTAAAGAAACACAGTGTAAACCAGGTACATGCTGATCCTTTTTTTGCCCAGGAATTTAAATATGACATCTGTGTTGGCTGCCTTATGCATCCACCATTTGATATTGCCATTGACTGGCTAATTGTGTCTCGATTATAAAGCCATTTTTTAAAATATAATTATTATTTTCTCCATTTTTAGCATGTATAGAAAATATGATTCTACTAGAATAAAGACAGAGGAAGAAGTTTTTTCAAGTAAGAGTGCTTAGAATGGTTCTATGAGTATGCAGGTAAGTTGATATGTACCAACACTGAATCCTGACAGCTGTCTAAATTTGTATTTGAAATTTAAGGGCATCATTTAATGAGATTTTTTTTTTTTTTTCCTATAAATTTCAGTCTGAATACAGAGGTTGTTTGGTAAAGCAAAGAATTTAAAAAAGAATCCTTAAATAACCTCTTTATAAACAGAGAATCCAAAGGACTTCAAGATGTGCCAGTGTCTGAAAGAATAATTAGCACACCAGAGGCAGTATTTTTCCCAAACAGGAAATATTTCAAATGCAGATACTATTTTCACACTATTTTGGTTTTAAGTTGCACACAATTAAAATAAACTAGTAACTGTACATTAATCAAATCTATACAATAATTTTTCTAATATCTATATACTAAATTGTTTCCATCTGAAGACTGATTAACTCATTGGTTTGAGCTGTGATCCCTTATAACTGAGAAGTGAAGACACCTCGTGACCTAGGCCCGGTTTTAAAAGGGGAAGGAGGTTAGCCATATTTAGTTGATCACTTCTACATTTGGTTGTGGTTATAAACAGAGAATGGAACTGATTCCTGAGATCACATTTCCTGAAGGAGTCTTTCCTTTGAATTGTCTCAGAGGGTAGCTGTGTTGGTCTGTAACTTTAAAACGAGAGTAGTCCTGTGGCACCTCTAGGGTGGCCAACCAGTTAGACTAAGAGCCAAAATAGTGGTGGATAGAGTGCGAAGAGCCATGTATTATCCACAAAGACCTTGAGTTTAAGGTGCTTCAGCTCTCTTCTCTCCCCCCCTCCCCCAAACCCAGTGCTCCTTCCCTCCCCCAGAGCCAGTCACTCCCAGCCCCCCGCCCCTGCTCTAACCTAATCCCCCTCCACTCCTCCAGAACCAAGCACACACTCCTCCCCCGCTCTAACCCAATTCCTCTCCCTTCCCCCAGAGACAGGCACACACACACGGCTCTAACCTAAAGCCTGGGTCCTGGAGCCATAGCTGCCACGCACTTCTTCCTCCAGGCGCTGGGACGCCATGCGCAGAGCGGCCGGCTATGAGCGGGCACTGGGGCACCTTGCACGGAGCGGCCGGCCTGAGAAGTCTGGATGCGCAGCTCAGAAGCAGCAGGAGCCACAATTTTTTTTTTTTTTTAATTCAAAGAGCCGTGGGTTGGCCACCTCTGAAATGGCCTTTGAATTTTCCTTAAAGAAACACAGTGTAAACCAGGTACATGCTGATCCTTTTTTTGCCCAGGAATTTAAATATGACATCTGTGTTGGCTGCCTTATGCATCCACAAAGACTTTTGCGTTTAAGGTGCTTCAGTCTCCACCCCAACCCCCCGCTCTAACCCAATGCCCCCTCTCTCCGAGCCAGGTACTCCCTTCCCGCTCTAACCCAATGCCCTCCCTCTCCCCAGAGCCAGGCACCCCCTTCTCTAACCCATCCCCTTCCCAGAGCTAAGCACCCCCCCACTCTAACCCAATCCCTCCTCAACCCCAAAGCTCTAACCTAATTCCTGGGTCCCGGAGCTGCAGCTGCCATGTGCTTCTCCCTCCAGGTGCAAGGACGCCATGCACTGGGTGGCCGGCTGTGAGTAGGTGCTGGGACACTGTGTGCTGAGCAGTCCGGGCGCGTGGCTCAGAAGCAGCAGGAGCCGAATTTTTTTTTTTAATCAAAGAGCTGCATGTGGCTCGAGAGCCGTGGGTTGGCCATCCCTGCCTTAGAGACTAACAAAAATATATAATATTGTGAGCTTTCATGGGTAAGACCCACTTCATCAGATTAAGCATGGGGGTATATTTTAGCCTTGTTCTCACTATTGCATATTGAATAGGTCTTAATTTTAGCCATTTGTTCTGGGACCACCTTTTATGACATACTGCATCCTTTGACAACATACAGACTATTTTTCTAGAATGGTACATGCACAGTTCTCCTAAAGGAAGCGATTTGAAATGGGAGGAAAAAAAATCTGTAGTATTTGTAGTACAGTAAGGAACTGTTAAGGGGAAAACTGAATAGGTGGTAGTCAGAGAAATAGGACCATGGCCAGTGTGTCTGAAAGCATGCTTACAACTTTAGGGTGTGCGTGGGTGGGTGGCTGCTGGTTTGGATGCATTATATTAAAATGTTCTCATTTATATTCCTTTGTGGCATCTGAACATCTAACAAATTACCCCTTAATTTTTGTTGATAATGCTGTTAAAGAAAAGCATGATTAATATGAACCAAACTAATCAGAGGTCATTGTATCTGGCACTTCGGGAGAAGAGAAGGGCAAGGTTGAGAGAAAGGGAGACACCTTATTGCTAGATTCCTTGCCTTTATTTGTGGCTGTGTGGATTTCCTGCCTTTGTTCTAACTATTAAAATAATTCATTCTTGGCAAGAATTCAGTAGAAAGAAGGATGAGAGGATGGCAGTGTGTTTAAAAAACTTTGGTTTTCTATTTGCTGCATCTGCAAAGGTGCGAAGAAAGAGGCAGGGAGAAGGGGGTGTAGTTCTGTTCAGAAGGGTGTTACAACATTCCTAGAAAACACATTTTCAAATGAGGATCTTGTATGTTCACTTCATAGATTTTTTTCCTTTTTTTTTCTTTTACCCAAACCCACTGTTGATGCTACATTTCCCCCCTAATGTGACTTTCCCTTACAAAATGACAGAAATCATATTTAACCTTTTGTTTTGAGGTGGCTGAAGGGGGGAATAATGGAAAGATAGGGAAATAAAGATGGGAAATATGTATAGTTAAAAAACTCTTACTTCTAAATTGAACACTGAATATTTAAGCCCAATAGACTGACTAACTCAAAAGTGAAGGATCAGCCACAGTTCTCATGATAAAACCTTGGGTTTTTTTTCAAGCTTTTTTACTATTATATATACTTCTGACAGTTGTCATACAGCACATTGCAGAGATTGTGACGTAATCTTGATTTGATTGCTCTTCTTGCTGTTATAGTTTCTAAAGCCTGTTCGTATAGCAATTATTTTGCAGAGTTTTGCAGGATTTTTAGTATGTGTGAACTCTCCATAATGTGGTACAATATGGTATTGATGCAATGTAAATAAAAATGGACATGAGCGTCCTATTTCAGATTTTTTTTTAAATGACTCAGAAGGTAGTTATAGTTGATATAAACAAGTAAATTGTGCATTAGATTCTGGGGGGGAACAGTCCTATAGTAGTATAACACATTTGTTAGCCATCTATAGTCTCTCCTTTTAAAAAAAAAAAAAAAAAAATCGTATTCTCATACAACTATACATATTTATTGTCTCATTATTGAGAACTTTAAAATAAATGTTTTGTAGCTTGAGCCTTTAATAAGTTCCAATAACCTCAGTATTCAGTTCGCCTGGTATAGCAGCACTTTGGTACTGAACCAGTTTCAGAAGTCTTTGTTCTATAGTACTTTCCTTATTTACTTTTCAGAATTGCTGCAATTACTGGGTACTGTGGTACAAGTTAAAAAAGAATGGAAAGATAGCGATATTTTCTTTCTCTCGTCTTACGCCTTGCCAGAGATAAACTTTTAGCATAGTTTAATATACAGATACTACTTTTACAAGGAGATATGTTAAAAAGGAAATTGAATCCTACTGAAGTTCACCTTATCCTGCATGAATCCTTCTCTTTTACAGCGGTGATGTGCTTGTGGTGAATTTTAATTTAAACAACAATATTGTGAAATGTTGTCTGATTGCAGGAACTGATGACATTGTAGGTCCTGAAGGCATGGAGAAATTTTGTGAAGACATTGGAGTTGAACCAGAAAATGTAAGTTTTTGCTTTTCCCAAAGTATACGTAGGTCACCAAAATGACCACTAGCCTGTCTTGTATCTATCAATCTTTTATCATTCAAGTTTGAAAATTTTTGAATTGGAAAATTGAAGAAACCATTGTTTAATGGAGAGGCATAAACCAGACACATTTTGTGTTATTGCTTTGCCACACCTGAAATTCATAGCAGAGATCTCAAAGTTCAGAGTTTTTGTTTGGATAGGATTAAGCTGTTAAGGAATTAATCTGTGATTTTTGTATCCGTTGATATTCATTCTAAATAGTGCCATTTTTCACTCAGGCTTGGTCTACACTAGTAGTTTAGATCGTATTTAGCGGCATAAGGTTGATTTTTCTAAACAATTCATCCCCACTACTAAGTCCATTCCATCAATGTTAAGGGCCACTAAAGTTGATTTCAGTATTCCTGCTTTTCATAAGGAGTAATATGAAATTCAGCCTTGCATGATCAACTTTACTGTAGTGTTGCAGAAGTCAATGTTCTTGGCCTCTGGGAGGAATCCCACAGTGCCCCACTGTCTGCTCTGGCCAGGACTTGAGACTCTGCTGCTCTCCAGATGAACAGGAAAAGCCCCAGGAAACTTTGAATTTCATTTTCTGTGTGGGCAGCGTGATAAGCACACTTCAGAGCAGGCAGCACACCTGACCAGGAGTTCCATGGGCTCCAGTTTCCATGGGTGCAGACAAGCACCAGCATGAAGTGTGAAAGATCTTGGACCTGGTTGATGCGTGGGGAGAGGAATCTGTTCTCACGGAGCTCTGAACCAGCAAATGAGAAACTGATATCTATGCAAAGATCGCAAAGTCCGTGGTGAAGAAAGGATAGGCCAGGGATGCCCGGCAGTGCCATGTGAAAATAAAGGAGCTGAGGCAATCCTCCTAAAAGACAAAGGAGATAGACAGGTGGTCTGGAGCATTGCCACAAACATGCTGCTTCTATGTGCAGCTGCATTTGTTCCTAGAGGGCAACCCGACTGGCTTCCCCAGCCAGATCCCATGGGATCCTCCTAAGACACTCATCAGATCAGTAGCATGGAGGACAGCATGGTGGTGGAGGAGGAGGAGGAGAATGAGGAGACTGGTCAGCCAGTGAGCAGGGCAACCGATGTGGCCAAGAGCTTGTTATAACCTTAGAGACAATCCCCTACTCCCAGGACATCTTACAGTGAGGCACTGATCCTGGGGAGGGCACTTCTTGTGAGTTCACATTTTGCGCTACAACTGAGTTAGGTAAAGCAGTTAGGAAAAATGTTGGGTGTACTCTTTGCCTACATAGTGCAGGGGGCCCGGAACAAATTAACATGTCTGGGGTTGGAGCAGGAATCCTCCCTTCACATCTCCGTAAAGCACTCATAGAGGAACTCTTTAATCCTTCTCACAAGATTTCTGGGGAGGCCTGCCTTATTCCATCCTCTACACTAGAACGCTTTCCTATGCAAGCCACCAGAAAATGGCCTGGCATCATTGCAGCATTAAGGACCAAGTTTCTGGCCACATTCAGTCAGCATCAGCTCCCTGTCACTCTGTGTGATTCAGAGAAGACTAATCTCGCAGGGCAACCTGGATGAAGGGGAAGCTATTAGCTGCTGCCTCTGCTGCTAACTACGATTTGCTCATCCCCAGTGAAGCATGGCTTCAGCCGCTGGGCTCTCCGTCCCTTCCCTCCTAGTCTCCCACTCGCAGGCTCCTGTGGGAATGGAGAAGGTAGCACTCTCCCAACAAGCGGCTGTGCTGGATAGGTAGGGGTACTGCATGAGCTGTTGCCCTACCCTGCCCCCCTTCCACCCACAGGATTCTGTCCTGGCAAGTTCCTTACCATGCCTGCCATCAGATCACGTGAGTCCAGCTGTTCCCCCTGCTGTAAAATGGCTGCTTTAAAGCATAACTTTGGCTTTGTACAGAACACATCTCCATTGTCTTTAGAAAGACCTTCGCTGTATGTGAACAGGTGAGGATTTAGGCTCTACAGTGTATCTTCTGTAATGTGTGCCTTTGTAACTTTTTGTTACAGCAGGATCAGCAGGCAGGTTGCTGTGCGTTCCCTGGCTCCACCAGCTGTCTGCATTGCACAAATCCAAAGGCAAAAATGGACAAGGGAAACATGTTCAAGGAGCAAATGCAATCCACCCACTTGGACAGGGGACACATAATCAAGTGTAGAAATATGCTACTGGAGGAGATGCAAGCAGAGCATCAGGAAAGGAGAGCATGTAGGGAACTGCAAATGAAGCACCAGGAGAATGTCTTTTTGTCTGTGATGTGTGATGGAGCACATGGCGGCTTTCCCAGTCATGTACCTGGAGAGGCTCCCCCCACCCTTGTGGACCAACTTTCCCTCCTTATCCAATTTCATAGTCTCTTCTCCCAGGGACCATAGGACACAGGAGGGGAAACTCAAGGGCATCATAAAGCAAAAGGCTGTCCTCACATGTCTGATTCCCCCCACACCAAGGGTCCCACAATGGACTCCTTTTCTGTCCCTTCTATGTAGTGAGATGGGTAACAGGCAAACCCACTGAATGCAGGGGCGCCTTGTTGAGAGCAATGTGCATGATTCTCAAAACTGACCATTCATAAATCTTTCTTTCAAAGCCTCTCTAAGTTGCACTGCCCCACACTGTGCTTTTGTTATTGCCCTGGTGTCTGGCTGCTCAAAATCTCTGGCTAGCCACTTGGCCTCAGCCCCGCACTCTGCCAGATAGCTTTTCCCTTGGCTCTCACAAATATTATGGAGCACATAGCAGGCTGTCACCACAAAAGGAATGTTGCATTTGCTAAGTCTAACATAGTCAGTAGACTCCTAAACCTTCCCTTTAATGTTCAAAAGCACATTCCATCTTCATTCTGCACTTGCTCAGCCTGTTTTTGAACTGCTCCTTACTGGGGTCCCAGCTGCCTGTCTATGGCTTCATGAGCCATGGGAGCAAGGGGTAGGTTGGTTCACCAATGATCACTATTGGCATTTCCCCCTCTCTGATCCTAAATTTCCAATCTCGGGGGAAAAAGTTCCAGCATGCATCATTCTGAAAAGGCAGGCGTTCTAAAGGTGTGCACATCACGCACTTTTCCACATTGATTCCACAGTGAAATGTCTCTTGTTATCCACCAGCGCCTGCAGCACCATCGAGAAGTACTCCTTGGGTATGTCTACACTACAGAGATTTTGTGCAAAAATGTGCAAAAACTCGTGGAGCATCCACACTACAAGCGCATTTTTGCACAAGAAAAAGTACAGTAGATCATCAGAGGACGGCTTTTTGCACAAGAATTATTCCTCTTTCTACAAGGAATAAGCCTTTTTTCACAAGACCTCTTGTGCAAAAAGGCATGTGTGGATGGACCATAGGGGTTTCTTGCGCAAGGAACCCCTATTGGAAAAAGCACATGTGCTCGGCTGTTCTGTGAATGGCCATCAGAGCTTTCTTGCGCAAGAGCATTAATGGCAGTGTGGACGCGCTCTTGTGCAAAAGCACATGGTAGTGTGGACGCACTCTTGTGCAAGAACTTCTTGCGGAAGAGATCTTCTACAAAGAGTTCTTGCGCAAGAAGCCTGCAGTGTAGATGTAGCCCTTGTGGTTTACCTGTGCTCCTTAGCGGGTGCAGGGCGGGTTCCCGCGTGACCTAGGGGACAGGGCGCTCGCCTGGGGGGGACAGGGTCGTGGGTCGGGTGCCAAGCTGGGGGTATGAGTTCTGTCTATCACCCCACTGCAGCTAGAGAACCCCATTGTGGCAAAGTCCTCCACATTTTCTAGTGTCACTATCCTTCATAGCAGAAGGGTTTGCTTTGGCTACTTGTATCACAGCAGCCCCCACTTTAGATTTCTTCACTCTGAATTGATTTCCAACTCACCGGTAGCTGTCTGGCATTGCAGGCTTCCACAGGGCAATTGTCCCATGCTTCTCCACGATCAGAGCGGATTTCATTCAGTTATCCCTGCACTTCAGGGTGGGGGAAAGCAATTTGCAAAGTTCCAAGAAAATGGCCTTGCGCATTTGGAAGTTTTACACTGCTGATCATCCCATGCTTGTAGCACTATGCGGTTCCCACCAGTCTGTACTTGTTTGACAGCACCAGTGTGCTACTGTTTCCAGAGAATCGAATACTGGCGGCATTTCCAGTTCGCTCAACTCAAGGGCTTGCAACTCAGGGTCTGGGTTAGGAGGTAGGGGGCAGGAGCAGACTGAGGGTGTGAGGCGATCTGAGAATTGAGGTAGAATGCAATTGAAATCTAGTAATTTAAAATAAGTGCTTCTGAATAAAAGAGCAGTTTTATTAGTTTGTAAACCTTTTTAAAAAATATTTTTTCTGTAGTAGTTTTAACATCCTGCCTGTTCCACTCACGTTTGAATGAATCTTAATCTAAACTGAATAAAAGGATTTGGCAAGCTATTTATAAACTTTGAGAAATCTTTTGTCCTACTCCGTCCTAATATTGTCTCCTTTATAAACAGGTTGTTATGCTTGTTCTAGCTTGGAAATTGGATGCACAAAACATGGGTTACTTCACATTGCAAGAATGGTTAAAAGGCATGACGTCATTGCAGTAAGTGCCTTGAAAAGGTTACAAGATCTAATTTTGCTGTTGTAAGTGTAATAATGTAAAATGTCTGTCATTGGTTTAGCACATAAAGTGGAGGACTCTGCTCTGGAGAACTAGACATAAGTGTTTCTTTTTGACTATAGCAAGTATGCCTCTGTCAGATACTTCCAGTGTGTTCTTGCAGCTAGCCAGCAATATATATGCAGCCTAAGACTCATCACTTAAAACATCTGCATATTGGGAAAACGTCACAGGGGTGGGTGATATTTTCCAGACTGAAAGATCAAGCTTCTGTAATCAGGCACTCTTTTGTGTCATCCCACTCCAAGTAAGTCTTCAAGTCTTAACCAAAATAACATGTCCTTGAAGTTGCTTTATTCATACAATGCCATATCTCAAACATAGTGATTGTTCTATACTTCTGGTCTGTTTACTCAAGTTAATTCCCACAAGCAGACTACTTTCAAGGGTTCTCAGTTACTTTTCCACATTTGGGCTCCTTGCAGTTCTGTAGGAAACCCTCCAGACAAGCTTTTGTCTCCAGGCTTTTTCCCTCTTGGGGCTCCTTTTGGCACATCTAGTCTATCCCACCTCCCAGCTATGTCTCTGCCATTTTAGAGCAGACCAAGGCTGTTCAAGCCTGAAAGTTTCAAAGTTAATCTGGATGTGTTAGGCCACAGTACCAAGCTGTTATAGCATACAGGTTTTAACACATCAGTAGCAATAGGCATCCTTCATTCTTGAAGGAATATATATGCAGTATTGAGAGGTAAAGAATTTACTTAACTAGTTTTATGGCAGCCTTGGCTACGGCTGAAGAGACCCACTTGAGAGAGCCAAATCTCTGCTGCATCTGTCATGTTTTGGCTTTGCCTTCTGTGAACTTTTTTCTCCTGTACTATGTTGGCCTGCTTTCTCTTGTAACTCTGGAGACTTTTGTTAAGCTCTTGTTTACAAAGGCTGTGGTGCTGAGTGTGATCTTCCCAGTTATCCACATCCATGTCCATTTCTATGAGCTCTTTCTTGCACACATCTGTGAAATGAAATTTTGGGAATCCTTTGGGTCTTTTTCCAGATGCCAGCTCACCATAGAGGTTGTCCTTTGGGATATGCTCATCATATTCATTTAGCACACATGCTCAAGCCAGCAGAGGAGTTTGTGTTTAAAGAGTGTTTGCATGCTGGGTACACTAGCTTGCTTGAGCACCGCTTATCCCTCCAGGGGTATGTCTACACTGCGCAGCTATTTCAGGATACCAGAGGTATCCCAAAATAGCTACCCTATGTCTTAACAAGCCGCCCGTTATTTCAAAAAATATTTTGAAATAATGGGCATGCTATTTCGGCATCCCTGTCTCGAAATAGTGCGTTATTTTGAAATTTGGCACTGTGTAGCTAAGCTGTTTTGAAATAGAATCGAAATAAGATACACAAGTTCCGTAGCGCAAATTGCATATCTTATTTTGAATTTAAGGGTGCTGTGTAGATGCACCCCAGGAGATTCCAAAGATTCAGTGATGGTAACTCATATGAAAGCTGTTGCGCTTCATTTCTTGCTGAGAGTAGAAGGTCCATGCCATGCTCCTGTACAAAAGTGTGCAGATGACATATGCACAATACACTCAGATCTTGGTGTGTTGTCAGTTTGTTTTGCTGTACTCTCTTGTTTAGTTTAGTCATTATTATGTTGGCTGTTATGATATGGATGTTGAGTTCCATTTCAAATGAAAGGTTGACTGCAATAGTGGACTTCAGTTAAGTGAACTTGTTCACCACTTCAAGTTTATAGTTGTTGATCTTGATGGAGTGTGCTGCTTCAACTTGTTGGCACATTATGTTCTTTTTTTCTAGGCTTGTGGTAAGCGCAAAGCCTTAGGCTTTGAAAAAAACTGTTCTCAACTTTTTTAGGTAGGCTTCTGGGTAAGTTTTCGTTGCTGCATTGTCAGCTAAGAGGAGGTATTGGATGAGGACCTCCTGAACCTTTGTTTTAGATCAGAATCTTGCAGGATTGAACAACTTTCCATCAGATTTTGTGAACAAGTAAATTCCCTCAGATGAATTATCAAAAGCTTATTTAGTAGCAAGGTTGGTGCAAGTACATGAATCTAGAAAGCCTCAGAGACTGAACTGTCATATTGGACTGTAGTGTATGTGTTTTCATGGAAGGACTAACTCAGGGTTTAGCACTTAAAGGAACATCTAGTCTTTTCTAGAGAGAGCAAATAGTCTGTTTCTACTGATATGGTCAAAAGTCTTTGTGAAATCAATGAAAGCTTGTAAAGGGGCTTTTTTTTGTTCTCCACATTTCTCTTGGAGTCTTCTCAGCAAGAAGATTGTATAAATAATAGACCTTTCAGCTCTGAAGCTACACTGTGATTCAGGATTGATTCTGTGTATAAATAACTGCAAATTGTGATAGTAGTCAAGACTTGGTAAGCACAGGAAAATCACAGTGGTATAATTTAAATCAATTTTTGAATTGGTGCAAACACTGTGTAGATGCTCTTTCTTCAGTTTAAGTGGCTGATTTAGGTTTAAATTAAACCTGCTCCTAATCAACTTAAATTGAAAAAACCCTCTATTCTTAAAACAAAATAAGTGTGTCCATATAGAGGTTTGCAACAGTTTAAAGAAATCAATTTCCATTCACACCTTAAGTTAAACTGGTTCAATATTCTTATGTCAATAAGCCCACAGATGTGTATTTAGTTTTCATGGAGGATGCATAGAGAAGTGGGGGAATGAAGACCAAGTTAAGAATATTTGGGATAACTTTTTTCTAAAAGTTCAAATAAAAATCTAGTGTTGGATTATAAATATCTTCTCTCTTTTGTAGATGTGATACAACAGAGAAACTGAGAAATTCCTTGGATTATTTGAGATCCTTATTAAATGAGCCTACAAATTTTAAGCTTATTTATAGATATGCATTTGATTTTGCACGGGTGAGTAGTCCAGGACTCATATGACTTTTATTTTTATTTCTATGATCTCACTTTCACATGCAACAGCTAAAAGTCTTGGACTAGTTGTTCTTAGGATGCCAACTAAGATTGCTTCCAAAACATACAGATGTACTCTCTTTAAAGTTGACTCTGGTTTCAGCTACTATGTCTGCCAATTACCAACACGGTAGAGGGTAAAAAATGCGGGGATGGACAGTCCAGTGGCTATTGTTCATTTTCTTCATTTTGGACGCAGTTAATCCCAGGTACAATCCCCTGCTTCACCAAAGACTTCTCGTATGACTTGGAGAAGTCATTTGGACCATAATTCTGTGTCTATTAAAGTAAATGGCAGTTTCCATTGATTCCAGTCACTCAGAATCAGAGTCTCTGCCTTAGTTCCTCCATCTATAAAATAGGAATGGTGCAGTAGAACCCCATATAACTGAACCTCCATTATCTGAGTTTTCATATTAATATAACCACTGGCTGCTTGAGGCTGATATTCTTCCGTTTATCTGGATTTTTAGCTATCTAGCAGCAGTCCCAATTAGACTGGCTAATTGGGGCTTCACAGTACTTCCCTACCTCACAGAGATTTTGTGGGAATAAATCCTTTAAAGAATGTGAGACACTTAGGTACTCATTACTATTATATCTAAGATATATACATATGGTTGTCACTTATTGATTTGCACTCTAGTCCTTAAAAACTTGCACACTTATCTGAGAGAATGCCTTAAAGGCTTAATGAGTCTTTAACAGTCTTTTTTTTAACCGAAATAGCTGTCAACTGCTATTCTAAATAAATCTGAGAAAATACTTACATTTCAAAATAAATTAGTAATTGCTGTTTCTGAACCTGTGACTGTCTTGCAGAAAAGTCTCACAGTTGTGATACTGAGCAATAATGGAACCCAAAATCAGTTATTTAAACTGTTAAAGTACACTAAAAGCTGCTCTACGATCGGAGTGAGGGGAGGTGGTACGGTTAAAACTATTCTTCAAATGTACAAAGTCTAACAGTAACTCACAGGAATATCAGTGTCCCCTGTGATACTCTTTGTATGATTGACACAAGATTTAGGAATGCCAGTAATTTTTCTTTTCTAATGTTTTCCATATGCTTATAATCGTGGCACTCTTCAGTTGCTCTATTCAACGAAATAGGCTAGAGCTTTCCTTTTAACACATTAGAAATGAGGGGGAGGTGCAGTGTCATCACAATGAGATTTAAAAACAAAATTATGCCAAGTCCTTTACAGTACACGAAGGAGGGGAGAGAATGACAAAAACTTCCACTGTAAAAACTTCCTTCACTGGTGTTCTGACTGAGCCACATATTGATCTTTGTCAAGATGAGCATTAGATTTTTTTTTTTTCCTTTCAAAACCATTCACATACCACACAACCCTACAATGTGATGTGGCAAAAGCTGGCTGTGAGGTAAATACTGGTTCGTAACTTTTTCAGAAGATTATAAGTAGCGTTCTCAGTACTTGTTAGACAGGCAACCTGATCTGATTTGACTCTTAATACAAAATCTGTACTGCTAATACTGTGGTGGATATCAGGGCTCATAATTGATTAAATGCTATTCCTACTCAAAAACATGAATAAAATAACTTGGAACTCCTCATAGTCACCAGGTATAGAACTGGGTGGGATTTTTTTCACAAATGCCGTTTTTATCAAAATATGCTGATTCGTCAAAATCAAAACTTTGTATAAATGTGTCTGTGTTGATTCATTGGGCCAAAAAAAGACAGCTTATCTACCAGCCAGTTGATGCAGGGCCAAGTCCCTGCTTTGTCTGAATAGAGCCAGAACTTGAATATGGATTTCCTGCTTTGAAGTGTGGGCCCTAACCATCAGATTGTTGGCTGCTGTGTCTGAATAGTTGTGAAAATGGTCTGTTTCTTTTCTATACAAAATGAAATCTCAGGTTTTCTCCTGAGAATGGAATTCTTGTTTTCTAACCTACCCTAACCAGGAATCAGATTGATCATACATATATTGTAAGGAAACTTAGATCAACTCTTTGTGATGTTAGAGCATACATTGATCACTTCAGATGCAAGCTCCCCTGTTTGTGTGGCAAGACTGAAGATCAGACTCAAGAAAAACAAACTCTCAGAGTGCTAAAAATTCACAGCAAAAAGCTAATAGCCCAGGCATTACAAAAGCAATTTCAGATTGAACTGAAGAACACATTTTAAGTGGTATAAAACTTAGGTCCATCACAGTAGTTCAACACTCACATGTGATGGTCCTGCATGACGGTTTCATAGATGCTGCAAGAACTATAGTTGGTTCATAGACAAGCAAGGAAAGGAAACAAACCAAAGCAAATACAGTAGACCCTCAAAGTTATAAATGGAGGTTGTTCATTACTCTGAAATGTTTGCACAGTGAACAAAATGTTATTTTTCTTTCAGAAGTTTACACCTGAACACTGACTTACAGGAGCATTAAATCTACTATACAGAAGCAAAATGCTGATTTTAACTATCTTAATTTAAATGAAACAAGTACAAAGCCAATCAATTTTTTAAAACTTTTTTTTAGTATTACATTTAACACAGAACTTCACTGCATTTGCTTTTTGGGGGTGGGAGGGGAAGGTGCCTGATTGCTTGCTTCTGTTCTAAATGAGGTGTGTTGTGACCATTCAGATCGTATTTCTTATATTAACTTTGAGATTTTACTGTATATCTATTCCTCAAAAACATCTCTAGAAAAAGTAGCAGCAAAATATTTGTATAAAACAAAGGCCCAAAGTAGTGAAAAGCAGCATGAGAATAAATAAGAGGAATATCATGTGACTAGCATGATGTTATTATGTGGATAATATTGCCAAAGAAACTGAAGTGGCTGCTGAAAAAGGAAATATTAAAACACTTTGCCAGTCAGACCCTTGTTAAGTTGATAAATGTCACTAGCCAAAGGGCTTGTTAAGAATATACAAGAAATGAGAGTAATTGGCCAAGCACTTTAAAGAGGTGCTCAACACATGAACACCACAAGAAATTATTGACTTTAATAAAGAAATTAAGCATCCAGTGACACAAGAACGTAAATACCAACTTCAAGACAAACTTGCAATACAGGGCACAAACCACAAATTAGTTGTAAGTTCTATACTTAGATTTCATCAATTAGTTGTCAAGTGAACTCCTCAGATACTCCAACAGCCTTAACATGGAGTTAGACAGTCCCTTTAGATACTCTGATCTAGCTCAACATCAAGGGGAGCATACTTTTGTGATAATGATCACTTACAGTAGGAATGGGGAACCTTTGGCCCATGGGCCAGATCCAGCTCATGGGCTCTGTCTGGCAGGGAGGAGGAAGCAGCTCTGCGTGCTGCTGTTCCCCGCTCCCCCAGAATCACGGCCAATGAAAGTAGCAGGGGGTTGTGCCTTCAAGTGCAAGGCAGCATGGAGCCACCTGTGTTCCCCTGGAAATTGCACCAGGTAAGCGCCTCAATCCCCTGCCCTCTCCCTATCCCACCTCCAACCCAGACACTGTATCGCCATGCCCAGCCTGCTCCCCAGCAGGCCCGACCTACATACTGAACCCATCATTTTTGGCACCACCCCAGAGTCTAGAGGGGGACCCTAAAATCTACTAGCCCCCGGTGTCCAGAAAAGAGAGTCCATCTCTAGCAGTAAGCCCTGAGTTTGTGCCCCTCCCACCCATGGGGCTGGAGCGCAAGGTGTCTCTTTTTTTTCTTAGTTGGGAGCAAGGTCAAAGAGAGGAGAGGTTTTGTTTTGTTTTGTTTCTCACTTTGTGTGTGTGGTCCCCCAACTGATTTTTCTGTGGATCAGTGTCCCTAACCCCCCAAAAATCCTCACCTCTGCCTTACAGCAAGAATCACAGCAATATTCAGGTTACTCCCAAGTCCCAATGGACCAGGCACTTTCACCATGTCAGTTGCACTTGAGATATCACGCCAAAGACAGTGCTTGTAACCAATCCTATAGCGCTATAAAATGTAAAGAACACTTGTTTCTTTTCCCTATTTAATACAAGTTAAAGCACGTAACTTGTAAATACATGAACGAGTTAGTCTCAAGTTTCAAAAGATAATAAAAGTTTCTAAAATGAGCAAGCTCTATGTCTTTTAAGGCTAACCCAGGCTCAGCAGCTGAGGATTTCTTATTTATGTCTGGAAACACTTTGCCACCCCAGAGCCCACGCAGCGTAGGGATACTCAGTTACTACTACTTAGAAGTTGTATTCTCTTCTCGTGTCCTCTAAGCTGCAAATTTAGCTGATAGGCGTCCATTTGCATTATTCCTCTTCACAGGGAAGACGGCAGGACAACAAGTCTTGTCATCTTGTTGATGGTACTTAGGGAAAATCCAGTTGCAGTGTCTCACAATAGGGTATTGAGGAAACTTTCCTTTTGGGAAGGTTGCAACATCAAGAGAAGATCAGCTCTTCATGCTAATTAACATGTGTCTCTTGTCTGGCGATTTACATGGTCGCAGGAGCTCACAATGCAGTTGCTCAAATATTGCCTTATGGCATAGGTTACAGATGTTATAAGTGAGATTAATGCATGCAGCAACTCACAAGCATCCAGTAAAATCTAAATATTAAATATGTCCTTTTAATTCCATTTCCTGTTTTAATAACACTAACAAAAACCGATGAACCAGATATATGAGCTTGTGCCTGGTTTGTAAGTGGCACATCTTACCGCACAAAGTGAAAGACAGAAATGTAAAATCTGAAGAAGCTACAGGTGAAGACCAAGTCTTCAGAGAAATATTGAAAACTTGTGATAATGGCCATTGAGAAAATTATCTGACTTGTCAACATTATAATCAAAATATCAAAGAGCGGTCACTGAAGCAACTGCAGTAACAGGGAAAGTGTTAATCTTGTTTGTCACTGACAGAAGTGTTTCTGAAATATCTTAAACTGTATAAAGGAGGTGGTTGAAGCAAAGCTAAGGGAAGAGCAGGCTGAATTTCCACCCAGACAATCATGTGTCAACCAGATTTTCACTTTAAGTGGCTTCTGCTTTCTAGAAAGTTCTGAAATTGTACCCCAAGAGTGGCTCCTTCATCTTTAGTAGAGATCCTGGAACTACAGTTAGTATGAAAAGTAGCTTTTTTCTATAGCCTGGCAAATAACTATAAAGGAACATAGTTTTCATTAGGAAATCATACTTCTTTGTATGCTATAATAATATAGTACTAGATATACAGGTTGCCTAGAATTTAACAGTTTTATGATTTGCTAAGAGTGAATAGTGGTGTAACTATTGGTGGAAATAAGGCAACATTTTAACTTTTTCTTTTCTTTCAACAGGAAAAGGACCAACGCAGCCTAGATATAAATACTGCCAAGTGTATGTTAGGACTTTTATTGGGAAAAACATGGCCTCTTTTTCCAGTATTCCACCAGTTTCTAGAGGTACACAACAAAGTTGTAGTTTGAAACAGATTGATGTTTTACTTCCTTGTCAGAGGATGTGGTGAAGGCTAGGACTTTTAACGGGGTTCAAAAAAGAGCTAGATTGATTCATGAAGGTTAGGTCCATCAATGGCTACTAGCCAGAATGGGTAGGAATGGTGTCCCTAGCCTCTGTTTGTCCGGAAATGGGTGACAGGGGAGGGATCATGTGAGGATTACCTGTTGGGTTCCCTCCCTCTGGGGCATCTGGTATTGGCCACTGTCAGCAGACAGGATACTGGGCTAGATGGACCGTTTCTCTGACCCAGTATGGCCGTTCTTATGTTCTTTGAAATATTGATATTTTAGTACTAGTAAACCACTGAAATATGACTCAGTACTTATTTTCTAAGTTGTCATTTTGTAAATTCTTAATACTTAAAGTGCAGTGTCCAAGCCCTAAAATTACACTTTCCATTGGCTTAGGTCATCAGTCATTATCCTTTATTGCATTTGAGTTCTATTAAAAATCTGAAAATTTGAAGTGATTTTCTTTCACATTGTAAACTAGTTTGTTTTAGTGACTTACACTTCTTATCTTAAGCAGCAATCAAAATACAAAGTGATCAACAAGGACCAATGGTGTAATGTGCTAGAATTCAGCAGAACAATTAACCTTGACCTCAGTAATTATGATGAAGATGGAGCATGTAAGTATTTCTTCAATTTTTCTCCATTATACCCCTACTCCTCCAGTCCCTCTTCCAAGATTTATATAAAAGTATAATTATTTAATATCTCTCTACAGGGCCAGTGTTATTGGATGAATTTGTGGAGTGGTATAAAGGGAAACAGATGTCATAGGAGTTTAACTATGCACAGCCACTCAAGAGTCACTGTTACTACAGTTATGTCAACCATTAGCCATAAACTGCTGTTTGTATCAAAACGCATGCTGCTTTTCTTGCACTGTATCCCTTTTGCAGGGAACTTTTGTTGTTTGCTATTTAACAGGCCAGCTATGCTTGCTGTGTAGCATTGTTCTCTTTAAAGGCTGCTTTGCATTTTGTATTTACACTACAGATTGGTGAGCTTGCCAGCATCCTCACTGTGATTATGTGTATATTGCTGTCTAAATTTTGTATATGTGTATAAAAAGCTTCACCTAGGGATTATTTCTGGAGAAATGTATTGTAAAAATAATTTTGTGGCATATTTCTAGTCACTTTCAATGAACATGTAACTTCTACTTTTTGTTTTTATTTGGTCTCAAATGTAGCGTTTCAGAAAACAAAATTAAGACTGTTTGAACATAGATATCATGAACTGTTGGCAGTTCTAATGTTACTGTTTAAGATGCCAATTTTTGAGACGAGAGGTGCATTATGATTTTCTTCATAGGCATATGCCAAACATCACTTTTGTTTAGTAAGAAGTATTGATGTATTTTTATTATTAATATTATTAAAATTGTAATAATTGTACATGCCACAGATGATTTCCACTTGGAGAAGAAAGTACTGGCTTTTTAATGTCAAAACTGCAGTCGTTTGAATATAGGTACAAGTGAACAAATTAAAGTACCTTTTAAAAATTGGGTTTAGACTTTTGTAAATTGTCTTTGGCATATTCCTTTTATTTTTGGTTTACCAAGACTGTTTGAATTATGTTGCTGCAAAGTGAATTTTAAATTTTGGATCTACAACTAGTGTTTAGCTAGCAAATTAAGGTTCATTATTCCCAGCCAACGGTAAAACCTATTTTTGGTTTTTGTTTGTAACATTAGTGAGTCTTTCCCATGCTATAATTTTGTGTCTTTAAGTAAGTACAAATTATATTGAATAGTGAAAGCTTAAGTATTTTCATGCTGGGGATTGGATTTTTCTGGCAAAATGTCCATTGCAGGCAATGGGCACATTTAACACCAGCGTTAAGGAGTGAATTATGCAGTACCTTTAGTGAGGGGCCACTTCTTCATTTCATTAATTTGATTATTTGTATAGGAAAGTTTTAGCCATTTATTTAAATGATTGACTGGGATGTGTTTTTAAGGTTTTTTTTGTATTTTTGTCATGTCGTCTTTGACTTCTGTTTTATAATACATCATCAGTATTAATTTTTTTTTAAATAGATTTTCATAGTTTCTGTTGCTATTAAACTTGTACTTTGGTCCCTAAGTATTTGTGATAATGCCCCCAAAATAGTATACTTTAACAAAGTCACCACTGAATATTTTGGAATAAAGCAGTAACATTTTGCTGCAAAATATTTTTAAATATATTAGCAGTTTTGAAACCATTATAGATGGGGATCCAAAAAACCTCTTCCATTGAATGTGAAATTTTCAGGTGTACTGAAGATCCTTTTCTGCTCATCACTGAAGTTAGTGGTAAAACTCCTGTTTTTGTTTGGTTTTGTTAACTTCACTGTCCTGGCCTACACTAAAGGGGAAGGTCAACTTTAGATATGCAACTCTAGCTACATTAATTATGTAGCTGGAGTTGATGCATCTTAAATCAGGTTTTCACACCGTCCACACAGCAGGAGGTCAACGGGAGCAAACGCTCTCATCGGCTTCCCTTACTCCTCATGAGGAGCAGGATTACCAGCACCAATGGGGGAGTCCTCTGTTACAATGAGTGAGTCTTCACTAGACCCACTTATTCAAACTCTGGAAGATCGACTACAGCAGCATCAATCTTCTGCTTAGTGTAGACATGGCCACTGTGTGAAGAATTAAGCCAGACGGACCAAAAGCATGCTATTTTTGCTGCTGTGAACCAGAGTCACTGTTCCTTTGCTATTAGTGATCCTTTTTTTTTATTTAAACTTGTTTTTTCCTCTAATTCAACCGCCTAAGACAAAAATTATGTATGTATATCCCCAGGGTATGATGTACACAAAATATAAAATCATGTTAAGATAAAATGCGTAGACTGCCTTCCCCCACCATGTTTTGTGATGGTATTAAAAAAAAGTCATAGTGACAAAGCATACATAATTGTTGCCTGTTTGTATGCTGTTATAATATGATTTACATCTTTGATGCCAGTTTGCACAAGTCAGTAATTAAATATGTGGTATTTAATGTTTACAATAAGTCTCATTAAAATATGTGTTTTAATAAGACTTCTAATGTAAATGTGTATATTACAGTGAGTATAGCCATAGGGAAATATCTGTGGAGCTATTGGGTTTAGTTCTTTTAAAAAATAAGCAATATAACATATAAAATTAGGCTAAATTGCGGTTGCTAAAAAACTAGGTAAAATACTATAAGTGTTCTTACATGTTAGGCTAGCTACAATTCCAGGCAGGTAGCACAGTTAAAACACAACATGGGTTGCATAATGAGTTTTATATGTCATGAATAATCTGGCTTCCAATAATGGAGGCAGAAGCCAAAGACTTGTAATCATTATTATAGATACAACTGTCATAATCAGGGTCAACAGAAATCTGTTCAGATCACCCAGCTGTTTATGCAGATTTTACTGTTTAATGGAATCTAAAATTTAATTATCCCTCTACCATACTTTTTTTACAGTTACAGTACTTGTGCTAGGTAAAATGTTATATTACTCTCATTTGCTTTGCATACCGCTGATGCAGAATAGGGTCCAAAGAAGTGGTTTGAATACGAAATAAGTTAATCATGACTGAAAATACATCCTTTTTCGTCTGATTCCAGTTGCCTATTTGAGTCTCCAGTGAGTTTCTAATAGGTGTCCTTGTAAATCAGATCGCTAACATAGCTGTAGATAATTTTCACATTTGTTGGCATTTACAGTGTAGATGCCAAAAAAAAATCTTCCTAAGACTGAACTAAGTCTATTATCCATGTTGTCTAGTTAACATATGGATACCTGCATTTCTGCTGCTTGAGCTCTGTAGATAAATTGAGGACCTCATTCTTCATGGCTTTCAGCGATAAATCTCAAAAGCACTGCCTTTTTTTAAAAAGTAGTGAGAACTCTCAAAGCAGTTCTTTTTGCTTTTTTGCTGTTCAGTTTTTTTTTAAATATAATGAAACGACACTTCAGCTTATTCCTTGCTCTGCGGAAGATGCACAAAATTTGCCAGCTTCTTCACCTTGAAGCTAAGTGTGAGAGACAGGTCATTGTGGCAAAGTGTTGTAAGTTCAATACATGACTTTCTGATGTAAAATAAGTGTGTACTTCAGGTTGAATGTTTTATGTGTTCAATTTGGTATTAAAGAGAAGTGAGGCACTGAGTTTGTTAGTGAGGAAATTAGCATGAAGATATTATAGTGCTTAGCATCTTATATTATTTAAGATTAAGTGATTGGCTTTGTTAGAATTCCTTAATAGATTTTAAGGTAATATTAATTTCAGGAAAAATTAACAGTATCAAACTTACATAGACGGTCCTTTCTGTTGCCAAATAGACTAGAACAATCTATAATACTAACCGATGGGAACTTGCTGTTTAATCCGTGGGTAGGCAATAAGTGGCCTGTGGGCCAGAAGTGGTTTACCAGGTTTAGCCCCTGGTGGGCTACCAGACGCTTTATTTATCTGTGTCCACTGGTATGGCTGGTTGCAGCTCCCATTAGCTGCAGGTCACTGTTCCTGGGAAATGGGAACTGGCATGGACCACTTCCTGAAGCTCCCATTAGCCAGGAATGGCAATCCGTGGCTAACAGGAGCTATAAATGGCTGTACCTGTGGTTGTGCAGATAAATTAAGTGTCTGGCAGCCCACCTGGGGCTAATCCTGGTAATTTGCATCCAGCCTGCAGGCTGCTTATGGCCCACCCCTGATTTAATCCTGTGTATTACTTTAATTGCATAGTCTAGATCAACCTCCCCCTTTCTTGAAACAAGTCTATTCAGGAAAAAGTGGTAGCTCCAATTGTTAGTCTGAACAACCCATTTTAATTTTTTTAAACTACAATGCAAATTTGGAATGAATGTATGTAGTGTACTTTTCCCCTTTAATCATTAAGTTTTGGACTTCTTTAATAGAGAACTGTAGTTTCCTGTTCCATCACAAACTCATTTTTCATCACAACTGATTCTGCTAGACACCTATAAGTGACACCTGGCATGGGGCTATTGACTTCGTTCTGCAGACTTGTTTTTGGAGGGGTAGAAGTGTACCTTAATTTTGCTAGGATTTTTCCAGATTTCTGTTGGCCCTTGGTCACAAGCCTAACATTGTTAAATGGTCTTGAAATTTAAATAGATAGCTTTAAAAGTTAGCTTGTGCCCCAATTTTAATTACAACTGCTAAAATACCTCTTATAAGCCTTATACTTTATCCTTTCATATTGTTGCATAAGTGTATACAATCCATCCACCAATTAAACTGTAAGTTGTCTGTAAATGAGACCAAAATGAGGGTTGATTTTTGTGTTATCACAGAATAGTTTCTACTGACACTGCTGTTACAGGAACAGCAGGTAACCTATAACTGTGAATGTTTTTATGTCTTAGGTATTTGCATCTTATGAGGTGTGCTAAAGTTCTGTGACTCACAACCCGACTGAAAAACTGTTATGCCACCTTACTTGAGTTCAGCCAATTAGTTTTTAGGTTTTGCTGGAGTTAATGTAAAATGATATCCCACAAATAAACTGTATTTGTGTTGGTTTCAGAAACTGACTTCAGATTTTTCTGTGGCTCATGTTTCAAATATTCACTCATCTGAACTTGCCACATAAAATGTTGGTCTAGAACTGCTACTTAACTTCATCTTAGCGGAGTTTAATTTCTGTTTACAACACCAATTTAAGATGCGTTTATGTAATTCAGTTTTTTCTCTTCTGATTCATTAAATTGGGTTAAACTTCAGTTCTTCGAGTGCTTGCTTATGTCCATTCCACTTAGGTATGTGTGCGCCACATGCATGAGTTCTAGGTATGTGTGCGCCACATGCATGAGTTCCAGTTTTACCCTTAGCAGTATTTGTTGGGCCAGCCAGGGAGCTCCCTGGAGTGGTGCTGGCGCATATGTACCCCTGCTGGCCCTCTACCCCCTTAGTTCCTTCTTACAGCCCCTGATGGTTGTTGGAATGCTTTGCTTGCTTTATGCAAGTGTGCCCTTAGCACCCTTATCTCTATAGATAGTTCTGTAGTTCTTATAGTTAGTGTTATCCTAGTTGATAGTTCGTTAAAGTACTTTTTGTTCTCTTTCCTCCCCATCCCCAAGGGAGAATGCTGGGGCCTCAAGGCTTCAAGCCCTGCACTCGCTATCTGAAGCCTATGCCCTGCAAAGACCCACACAAGGAATACTTGAAGTGCCTTGGGGAAGGCCATATGACAGACTCCTGTAAGATTTGCAAGTCCTTTAAATCAAGGACTAAGCGGGAGTGCGACTCCAGACTTAAACTACTGCTGATGAAGTCTGTGCTGCAGCCTGCGGCACCGGAACCATTAGTCATTAAGGAGCGCACCGGAGTTGGTACGGGGCATGGAGTCTGAACCTAGACGCTCCGGGGTGTCGGAACACCGCTCGGCACTGAGGCACTGTTCTCAGTCCTCGGTATCAAGTGCAGGCAAGAGACTGAGGAAAGGAAGATCACCCTTTAGGCAGGACCAGAGGGTGCATCTGCATGGGAGACACCCCAGGACTTCATCACCGCCCAGACATGGTGAGGCTCTGTGCACCACAGGTGCAGGTCGAGCCCTGCATGGGCCAGTAGTCCCAAAGTACATGACCTCTCAGGGGAAGAGGTCCCTCGCCCGTTGATCCCGGACACCTTCGCTGTGGCCCGAGAGTTGATTGAACTGACCTCCTCTCCAGGACCGGTGCCACTTGCTGCGGAGCCTTATGAAGGCTGTGAACAGCATAGCTTCAGAGTGGGGTCAATCCCGCTGGAGGGGGTGGCACCGGCCCCGTGAGCATGGACCTGGCGGAGCGACACCATTCTGGCATCGATGGCTCCTCCAGTACCGGCACAGTCCACGGCACCAGCAACACTGGCACCCCTGGCACCGCCACCATTGCATCAGGGCAAACCAGCGGCCATGGTGTACCATAGCCGGCACTGGGACCAAGAGGCACTGATGGCACCGCCATGGTCCGTGTCTGAGTATTCTTCTGAGTCAGACATGGAGTCCTTCATGTCAAGGGCCTTTGCAAACCGGTCATCAAGTTCTGGTCGTTCGAGGTCTTCTCACCGGTCCAGATCTCAGCACCAGTCTTGACCCCACCACCATTGCCGCTCGAGGCATCACTCGCGGAAGGCCAGCCCACTGCTGTCTCAGGTGTGGCCTCCACAATGGCAGCCACCAACCCAGTGGCCTTTTTGGACCCCATGGGCGAACCATCTAGCCCAGGGGCAGGAGCTCTCTAGATCAGGGTCGGTCTCAGTGTCAGTGCACTCAGGGCACAGAGCGACTCTTTCGGCCACTCCACTAACTAGGGCCCCAACTTCAGCATCTAGGGCCAGCCCCTTGGGATCGCCAGGGGAGCACATCGCCTGGGCCAGCAGCTGACCACAGAGACCCCGGCCCAATCACAGCCCATCAAGTCTAGCCGGCGTTGCCTCCGGAGGAGCCGCTGTCCCCAACGGCCTCCTCGTCCTCTTCCTCCAATGAGGCTCTGGGGAACCCATCCCCAGCCATGCCTGCCATGGATATGCGCACCCACAAGGACCTTCTTAGGAGGTTAGCCCAAATCTTAGGGGTACAAGCAGAGGAGGTGGCAGAGGAATCCGATTCCATGGTCGACATCCTGACGGTGGGTGCCCCTCCTAAGATTGCCCTCTCCCTGTACAAAACAGTGGCCAAAATCATGAAAAATCTTTGGCAGACTCCAGTGTCCTTCCCCCCGATGCAGAAAGGGGTGGAGAGGAGGTACTTTGTGCCACAGTCAGGCCATGAGCACTTGTTCTCCTACCCGCTCCCAGACTCGGTGGTGGTACAGGCTGCTTTTCAGAGAGAGAGAGGCAGGGCAACCCGGGGCCACCCTGAAGAGTGAGGAGCCCAAGAAGCTCAATCTCTTGGGTCGAAAGGCGTACACGACAGCAGGGTTGCAACTGAGAATTGCTAACCAGCAAGCAATGCTCAGCCACTATACCTATAACTCCTGGATGGTGGCTGACAAGTTCAGGTCCCAGCTCCCGAAGGAGTCACAGCAAGATTTCGGGGCCTTGACAGAGGAGGGCAAGGAGAGATCCTGCACCACCCTTCAGGTAGCCCTTGATGCTGCAGACCCTGCAATACGCTTAATGGCTACAGGCATTGACATGCGGAGAAGCTCGTGGCTTCAGGTCTCAGGCATTCTGCCTGAAGTCCAGCCTACATTACAGGACTTGCCCTTTGAAAGCTCGGGGCTCTTCTCAGAATAAACTGACAGCAAGTTGCAGAGTCTGAAAGACTTGAGGGTGACGTTGAAGTGCCTGGGAATACACACCTCTGCCTCTCAGCGTCGCCCACTGAATCCCAGGTCACAGAGGCTGTTTCAACAGGGGCCCAGACAGAACAGTAGGCAGAGGTACAGGGTCAATAATGACGGGGCGCCAAGAGGCGCTCTCGGTCAGCTTCTGAGCAACCCTAGGTCCCGAGATCAGGCTTTGGAAGGTCTGCCCAAGGGTGGATTACCAGTTCCGAATCTAAATTGGCCTTTCGCAAACAGACTGTCCCCCTACCATCGCTCCTGGCTCTCCATCACCTCGGATCGGTGGGTCCTAGTGATGATGGCAAGGGAATACTCCATCCTCTTCCTCTCCTCCCCTTCTCCCCACCCTCCTTCCCAATCCCTCTTGAGAGTCCCCTCTAATGATCACCTTCATCAAGAGGTCTCTTTGCTCCTGTCATTGGGGGTGGTAGAAGAGGTTCCACCTGCATTTCGAGGGAAGAGGTTTTATGCCTGATACTTCCTGAGTCCAAAGGGGGCCTCTGCCCCATCCTAGACCTCAGGGGGCTCAATGCCTTCATAAGGAAGTTGAGGTTCAGGATGGTGACGCTGGCCACCATTATTCCCTCACTTGATCTAGGGGACTGGTACGCTGCCCTCAACTTGAAGAACGCGTACTTCCATATTTCAATTGTCCCTCATCACAGAAAGTTCCTGCATTTCCTGGTGGTTGGGGACCACTACCAGTTTGCGGTGCTGCCATTTGGCGCCTCTACTGCTCCCAGGGTATTCACCAAATGTATGGCAGTGGTTGCCGCTTTTCTCAGGAAGAGAGGACTTCATATTTTTCCCTATCTGGACAACTGGCTCATCAGGGGCCACTCGAGAGATCAAGTGTTATCCCACATAGCCCTAGCCAGGGAAACCTTTTCCCAGTTGGGACTCTTGCTGAACGAGTACAAAGTCAGCTTTCGCCCCTATTCAAATAATTGACTTTGTGGGAACGATGTTGGACGCTATGAAGGGGTGAGCGTCTCTACTAAGCTCCAGGTTTGCGGCCATGGGGGACATTATTTGGCGTCTCCAGGCTGCTCCTATGGCAACGGCAAGGCCCTTCCTAAGGCTGTTGGGCCACATGGTGGCGTGCACACATGTAGTGCTCTATGCCAGGCTACGCCTCTGGCCCCGGCATGCCTGGTTGGCAAGGGTCTACAGACTGACTCACGACCGCATCAACTCAGTGGTGACCGTCCCCCCAGAAATCCTGTCCACGCTGGACTGGTGGCTGAGAGAGAGCGAGGTCTGCTCCCGAGTGCCTTTCGCCCAGCCTCCCCCCTCCGTGCAGTTGGTAATGGATGCCTCCGATACCGGGTGGGGAATGCACCTAGCAGACCTATAGACTCAAGGTATGTGGTCCCACATGGAGAGATTATTGCACTTCAGTGTCAGGGAACTGAGAGCCATGTGTCTGGTGTGCCAGGTGTTCCTGTCCCAGCTGAGGGGCAATGTGGTTTCTGTCCTGACAGACAAGACAGCGATGTTTTGTATCAACTGACAGGGTGGTGCTCGATCCTCTCCCCTCTGTCAGGAGGCCATAGCGCTGTGGGCCCTTTGCGTCGAGTAGGAGATTCACCTGCAGGCCTCCTACCTCCAGGGGTCCTGCAACCCCCTACCGGACCAACTCAGCGGCCCACTAATGTTCTCTCAAGGAGGAGATGGTGCACAGTCTTCCGGAGGTGGGGGACTCCCCTTCTAGACCTCTCTGCATCACAGACAAACAAGAGGTGTGCTCAGTGTGACCCAAAAAAATTCCCACTGGAGACCACCCAGCTTTACACTAGCATGGATTTATTGACTGAGGAATTAACACTTCATTATATGCACTAAATGGTTAAACTGAAGAGGATAGAGCTGCCACTAAAGGTTTAAACTAAAGGGAACCAGCTATCTCTCTCTCTCACACACAAACCAGTCATTCATTCATTCACACACATTCATTCCTGCCCTCAGGCACACACACACTTACTTGCATATGGGCTGCAGAAGGAACCAAGGCATGTAGATTCTGGAGGGTTTG
Source organism: Rafetus swinhoei (assembly GCA_019425775.1). Taxonomy (NCBI): domain Eukaryota; kingdom Metazoa; phylum Chordata; order Testudines; family Trionychidae; genus Rafetus; species Rafetus swinhoei. Next base: position 50,518,010 of record CM033449.1, read on the forward strand.
TCTGCTGATCATGGCTGGGAAGCTGGTCAGGAAAAAAACCTGGCTGCAGAAAGAGGAGCTTCTCAGAAAGAGAGGGTTTCTGCCACATGCTCTCTCCTTTTATTGCTTCCATACAACCTTGTGACTCATCCACATTCACCACCAGGGAGCATGCCCAGCCTTCCCTTAATCCAGCAGAGCAGCAGTCTCCTTTGTTTGCACAGCCTTGATTGGTCTGATGACTCACCATCTGGCTCCATGTGCTCAGCCTTGCAGTTTCTAATCCCAAATGCACAATAATCTCCACACACACACACACACACATTGCTAGCCCAGGGGAGAATGCAGTTTAGAGCAAGTTATAAGCAGAGTAGATGGAAGTTACAAAAAGATTACAAAGTTGCAAGGCTCAACAATCACCAAATTTACAGTAAGTTTCTGAACTTTTAAAGCAAATTTGTTGAGAGTTACAAAGTTGCAAGGTTTTACAAAGATTACAGAGTTGCAAGATTTAAGATTACGAGTTGCAGAGTTTAAAAGACAAAGCAGCTGAAACAATTACAAAGCTTCAATCATTTACAAATCATCAGTAATGAAGTGACTTATACAACTACCTCTTCTCCTCCCCCCCCTCCCCCCCCAGCAATGCAGTTAGCAGGTTTTTGTCAGTCAAAGTCATGTGTTAGCAGGACCTTACAGTTTAGTGTATTTCCAAAAAAAATCCATGTGTAAAATCAAGTAATAGCTCAGGCGGAGGCTTTTATGCAACACTCAGTTCTGCTCATTCCAAGGGCAGGGCCCGGGATCGATGGGGGATGCCTTGACAACAGGGTGGCTGGAGGACCTCCTGAACACCTTTCCCCCCTTTCTTTTTGTTCATGCGGTCTTCCTGAGAGACAGAAGGTACAGGGCAACTGTGTGATTCTGGTGGTGCCAGCCTGGCCATGCCAGCACTGGTGTGTCTATCGATGGAGGCCCCCGTTGCCCTCCCGCTCGTGCCAGACCTCCTGATGCAGGAGCTGGCCTAGGGTTATCTGTGCCACCCGAACCTCCAGTCCCTTCACCTCACAGCAGTTGAAGGGGGGAGAGCTCCTCTGTTCAGACCGGGTCAGATGGGTACTGATGGAGAGTAGAAAACCCTCCACCAGAGCAACCTATCAGGCCAAATGGAGGTTTTCATCTTCGGTCTCTCAAAAAGGGGGGGGTCGCCCATCGGGCCCCCATCCCCATGATTTTAAGCTACCTCCTCAACCTCAGGCAGCAGGGGTTGTCCACCTCTTTGGTGAGAGTACACCTAGCAGCCAATTGCGGCCTTTCACCAGGGAGAAGTGGGGGGGGGACTCAGTCTTTTCCCGTGTGATGGTCAAGTACTTTCTGAAGGGTATGGATAGGTTCTACCCCCAGGTTAGGCAACCCATTCCACAGTGGGATTTGAATCTGGTGCTCGAATCGATGGCTACGTGCTCCATCACCTACCTCTCATGGAAGTAACCTTCTTGTGGCTATTACCTTGGTTAGAGGGTGTCTGAGTTGCAAGCCCTTTTTTCAGAGCTACCGTATATGGTGTTCTCTAAGGACAAGGTGACACTGCGCCTGCACCCCGCTTTTCTGCTGTAGTTGGTGTCCCTGTTCCATATGTCCAAAGAGATTAAGCCGCATGCAAATGAAAAGGAATGGGCACTTCACGTGTTAGATGTCAGAAGGGCCCTAGCCTTTTATTTAGAGAGGACAAAGCAATTTCATAGGTCAACCCAGCTGTTTGTCACTAAAGCCAAGAGAAAGAAGAGCCTCCCCATCTCAGCCCAGTGCCTGTCCTCATGGTTCACAGCTTGCATAAGGGTGTTTTATGATCTAAAGAGAAAACAGGCCCCGCCTCTCATGGCCCACTTCACCAGAGCCCAGACCTCCTCTGTGGCATTCCTGGCTCAGGTGCTGATCCTAAATATATGTAGAGCAGCCAATTGGGCATGGGTCCATACCTTTACTACCCATTACACAATCATGCAGCAGACTAGGCAGGATGCAGCTGTTGGTAGAGCAGTGCTGCAGTCTATTTTTACTTAGGTTCCAACCCCACTTCCATAGGCATGGCTTGGGAATCACCTAAGTGGAATGGACATAAGCAAGCACTCGAAGAAGAAAAAACGGTACTTACCTTGTAACTGTTGTTCTTCGAGATGTGTTGCTTATGTCCATTCCAATCCCACTCACCTCCCCTTTGTCGGAACGTCCGGCAAGAAATAACTGAGGAGTGGAGAGCTGATATACCGGCGCCACTCCAGTGGGCTACCTGGCTGGCCCAATGGGTACTGCTAAGGGTAAAAAGCTTCCGGAACTCGTGTACACAGCACGGGCACACCTAAGTGGAATGGACATACACAACCTATCTCCAAGAACAACAGTTACGAGGTAAGTACCGGATTTTTTTAGGCTTAGTAGCAGTGCAGAGAGAGTATTTTTGGGCTCTAAGTCCCAGTATATTTTACTAAAGGGCACTTGTGCAATCTTATTATTTTGAATACAATTAATATAAAGGCAAATTATTAAACTTGCTAGGATATACTGTGTGATTCAAAAGATATGTAAGGGTCTAATATAGTATGAAAGGGGGGTTTTATGCAGAAACAATTTCTCTAAGCACATCTGCTCAAGAGGAACTGCACAGTGAGTATCTTTATAAACTGGTCATTTCTTCAATCTGATACTATTCAGGGGAAACCCATAATGATTTTAGGATGACGTTGGATGATGGGGTGGTTCAAATAAGCTTAAATATATTGCTGGGGGAATTCTGTGCCACTCCATGGCTATGTCTACACAGGCGGGTTCTTGCGCAAGTATGGTCGTTCTTGTGCAAGAACTAGCAGCGCGTGCACACTTGTGCAAGATGATTTACAGTACGGCATGGTAAGAGAGGGCTTCTTGTACAAGAGCTATGCTTTTTTCTTACAAGTGTAAGCTCTCTTGCGCAACAGCTCTTGCGCAAGAGGGCAATGTGGATGCGCCACAGGGGTTTCCTGTGCAAGAAAGCCCTATGGCTAAAATGGCCATCGGAGCTTTCTTGCGCAAGAGAACATCCACACTGCCATGGGTGCTCTTGAGCAAAAGCACATCTCGGACGTGGTAGTGTGGACGTGTTCTTGCACAAGACTTCTTGCACAAGAACCCACCAGTGTAGACATAGCCATATGAAGAATTCATGTAACTTCCTCCCTTCAGATATTTTCCCCTTACAGAAAATACATTCTGCTGGAAAGGTGCTGCAATTACACCTTTTGCCCCCCAGGGCTGCTGCAGTGCTGGAAGGGAGTGCAGCCAGCTCTGGTCCAAAACAGCCAACAATGGAGAGGGAGGGGGTAATAGCTTCACTCCTCACAGCACCCTGCCTCTGGAGCCAAGTGAGGAGGCATGGGGCAGGGCACATGGCACTGCAGGGGTGTTACATAGACTGGAGTTCAGCAGGCAAGTAAGGGGGGGCAGATTGGTGTGAGGGCACAAGAGCCAGTGGGATTATTGAATTGACCTGGGACTGAATGGAAGTGGGGGTGTAGGGCCATATAGAGGGGAGAAGAGTGTTCCTTGTAAGCTAAGTGCTTGGGTGGCCACCCAGGAGCGATTCAATTGCCTCTCAGCTCACTAGCAGAGTACGCCTATAGCCAGCAGCATGTGTTTCTACTGGTAGTGCATATCTGCACCTACTTCAGTGCACATCATAAAGTTTATTCCACTCATGGATAGTGTGACGGGGCCTGCCAACCCTGCACTGAACAAGGGGGAGCAGAGCATGCCTATTGGGTGGAATACATCCCTCCCCCACAGCCCTGCTGGGCATGCTCCCAGTTCAGCCCAGGTATAAAAGCCTGCAGAGCAGCTCAGTTGGGAGAAGGAGCTACTGCCCAACCACCCGAGCCACAGCTGCTGCAGCCGGAGCGAGAGAAGCAGGACCAGTGGACCGTGCCGCTAACATCCCCGGGTCGAGCTCGACTGCAACACCGGCTGCGCCATACAGCCCCCCTAGATGCTGTTGCCGCACCAGCTGCTGCTGCACCCAACGCCGGGCCTGCCAACGCCGCTACTGCCACCCGACCCGCAGCTACATATGGGACTGCTGCCGGCCAGGAGGTTGGGGTAGGAAGCAACCCAGGGCTGGGAGCAGGAAAAGCCCCAGCGGGCTTGGTGCGTTCCGGGGAGAACTCCCCGCTGAACCAGTGGTGGGAACCACCCACCCCTGATAGGGCCCTGGGTTGGGGCCCAGTGGAGAGGGCCCCCTACCCCTTCTTCCCAGATCCCAGACTAGAAGCGGGTCCAGTGAAAGACTAGGCCTCAGGGCCTGTTTGCAAAGGACTTGGCCTCCAGGCCTGTGCATGAGAGACTAGGCCTCCGGGCCTGCTTATAAAGGACTAGGCCTTGGGACCTGTGGGGGGAGGTCTTGGCCCTGGGGTTGAACGGTGCGGGACTAGGTACCCTGCCACAGATAGAAAAAATTAGAAGGAACACAGGGTGAGGAGAGGGGTGCAGGGACACACAGGCTTATGGAGAGGAGAGGTAACTTAGTGGGGATTCAGGGACACATGGCAATGGAGGAAGGGGGTGCAGGGACACATGAGGACAGGGAAGGGAGTGGTGTAGTGGGAATGCAGGGATTGAATCAGAGAGGCCAAGATTCAGCTAGTCCAGATGTGGGAGGCTTCCCAACTCACTAACAATCTGTCCTCAGCCCCCAAAAAAACCCCGTTCCATATTTCTCCCACCCACAGCCAGCAACCTTCCAGATTCATATCCAGGCTATTTCCCAACAGTTAATTCCCTCTCCCTCAACAACTTTGTTACTCCTGACTCTAAGCCTTTGCACTGCTTCTGAGGACTGCAGGAAATACAATTCTGTACTATATTTTAAATTAAGTATTATTCATTCTGAATTAGTATTCCTAGTAAGAAATTTTTGTCAAAAAACATTTCCTGAATTTTGTTGTCTCTATTGTTACAGACATACTTGTTGTTAGCTTAAATATACTTCTGGGGGAAATTTATTTATTATATATATTTATTTATATATATAAAAATATGGCATGGTTCTTCTTCGAGTGGTGTCCCTGTGGGTGCTCCACTCTAGGGGTATGTCTAGACTGCATCCCTCTGTCGGCAGAGGAATGCAGATTACACAGGTCGACATTGCAAATGAGGCAGGGATTTAAATATCCCCGTGCCTAATTTGCATAAAAATGGCCACCGCGTTTTGCCGACTCAGCACTTTGTTGGCAAAACGCGGCAGTCTAGAGGGGGATCTGTTGAGAAAGAAAGCCTTTTTCGACAGATCCCTTATGCCTCCTGCAAGTAGCAAAGTGCTGAATTGGCAAAACGTGGTGGCCATTGCAATGTCGACCTGCCTAATCTGCATCCCTCTGCCGACAGAGGGATGCAGTCTAGACATACCCTAGGTGTCGGGCTTGTCCCACACTGCAGATCAGGGAGTCGTCTGTAGTAGTCCAGCCAGACTGCGCGCATGTGCGGCAGGCGTTGCGCGCCATTCGCGCCAACTCTGAGTGCGCATGGTCCGGCTCCCGCCAGTTCCTCCTAACCATCTACGGCTGCAGACGGAGTTCATTCTTCTCCTGCAATTCTGACAGAAAAGTTGTAAATAGTGTTAGTTTAGTAGTTCTAGTTATTCAAGTTTAGTAGTCCTAGTTGTTCTAGATAGTTATAGTTTTAAAAAAAAATTTCCTCATAGTTAACTAGTCGCCTCAGAACATAACGTGCCAGGATCCCCCGGCTTCAAAAAATGTGCGACATGTCAAGACACGATGCCCGCTTCGGACGGGCATTCACAATGTATTAAGTGTTTGGGCGAGGGCCATAGCCCTCAAAAATGCCAACACTGCTCCAAACTCACGGCGCAAGCCAGGTGAGACCGCGAAATGTGGCTCAAGATGCTCCTCTTTAATAACACCCTGTAACCGGCTGACTCTGACGCTTCTCGGCCTCCGGACACTCAGGCAATGGATAAGCGGGCTGCCCCAAGAGCAACTCGAGGGATCTCTTCTCCACGCCGCCACTCTCCGTCTAAGCGGATCAGTGCAGCAGAAAAGCCGGGCACCTCGGGAATGGGCCTCTCCTATTGCCCGGATAAGCATAAGGCCGCCCGCAGTACATCAGCACCGAGTTCTGCCCTTTCAGGGAAACAGGCACAGATAATGCCGCCAACACCTAGAGCAGAGTCGGCACCGACAGCAACACCCAGAAGGTTGTTTACGCTGGCGCTGAGAACCACCACTGCACCGATGCTGAAGCCGGCACCAGTACGAAGCCGGCACCAACAACCAAACCGCACTGAGTGCAGCACTGACCACAGCACCAAGTGCGTGTGCACTTCCATCGGCACCGACATCGCCGGTACCGCCGACAGAACTGGAGCCACAAGTGCCGCTACACCATCACCGTCCAAGGCATTGCGCAAATCCAGGAGGCTTATCACTCCCTCTCTTAGCCCAGAACCGGTGCCTTTTTTGCCTGAGCCTTCCTCCCTTGCTTCGCCACATTCGGTGTGTTAAGAGGCTGTGACCCATGGCAGCCCCATTCTACATCACCGTCACAACTCACCGCGTTATTCTCCATTCCCGCAGTGCTATCACCGGCACAGACCTGCATGGGCGTTAGGTTTGTATAATTTTTGGTGGTGCCCCATTAGCCACGCCCCCTGTCCCCCCCCCATTAGCCATGCCGTTAGCCATGCCTCTGGAGGTAACACACTCGGGGTAAGATGGACACATGACCAGAAGTAAATGGTGTCATGTCACCCCTCTTGAAGGGCTTTTCCCACCATCCTCCTACCAACAGGGATTAGTTTGGCCCCCACCAAACCCCCCCCATGCAACTATCCTGCAATTGCATTAACCCAATGTGTGTGACATTAACTCGGGGGCAGAAAGGCTGGGGGAAGTGTTCCCTCTAAGGCTATGTCTATACTCGTGGCTTTTTGCACAAGTACAGCCGTTCTTGTGCAAGAACCCACAGACCATCCACACTGCCCGCCTGCTCTTGCGCAAGGAAATTTACAGTACGGCGTGGTAAGAGAGGGCGTCTTGCGCAAGAGCTATGCTCTTTTCTAACAGGTGTAAGCTCTCTTGCGCAAGAGGGCAGTGTGGCTGCTCAGCAGGGATTTCTTGTGCAAGAAACCCCTATGGCTAAAATGGCCATCGGAGCTTTCTTGGTCAAGAGAACGTCCACACTGCCATAGATGCTCTTGTGCAAAAGCATAGCTCACACCTGGCAGTGTGGACGTGTTCTTGTGCAAGACTTCTTGCACAAGAACTCTTGCGCAAGAAACCGCCAGTGTAGACATAGGCTAAGAGTTTCCCCCCATGAGCAAAATGAATTTTGTGTTGTGCACCAGTACTGAGTTCATGTGGCTTGTTTGGATGTGCCACTGTGGCACCCAAGTTATTAATAAATATTTTTAAACCTTTACCTTTTCTCTCTGCTGCCATGTCTCCTCCCCTTGTTCCATCAGCTCCCTTGGTGCCTGCTGCCCCCACAACTCCTCACCCTCCTCTGCTGTCCTGACTCCTGCCCTTCTCACTGCCCTCAGCCCTCCTGCAACCAGCCCCCCTCCACCAGCCCTTCTCTTCCCCTTGTGCCCACTCCTCCAGTAGCCCCACTCTGATCATGTGAGCTACCCCTCCTCATCCCCTCTTCTAACACCTCCCTCTACAAACCTGCCCTGCCTCTCTCCTCTAGTGGTGGTCCCTCCCCTGCAGGTGTCTGCCCTTCTGCTTCATCCCCAGAATACTCTGGCACCTGCACCTTCCCTTACCCTTGCACCCTCCTGGAGCCTCCCCCTTCCCTCACTGCCCCCGCCCCTTTGCCCTCTTTTCCTGATGCCCACCCCCTCACCACTCTCTGCCCCCGTTCCCCTCATGCCCCTCTGTGCCCTCACATATGACTTGCTCCATGCCGGCTTTCCTCATGCCCACCCCTTCTTTCAAGCCTTCTCCCAGCACCTCCTCCTCCAGCCCCCAATGCCCTTACCCTCTCCCCTCCCAGCATCACCCTGTCCCCCTCCCACTGACACCTCCCCTCCTGCCCTTTTCCTCATTGTCTGCACTTGGCCCCCTGGCATGTCTCTCCTCTACCCTGTCCCTTTGGTGCCTTCCCCTTTCTTCCCCCTCTCCTCTCCTCCTCCGCACAAGCCCCTTCCTCTCCCAGCCCTTCCCCTACTTTTCTTCCTCCCCTTCCCCCTCCGCACAAGCCCCTTCCACTCCCAGCCCTCTGCTACCTTCTGCCTTCCAGTTTGCGGGGCCAGAGTCTGCACTCCGTCCCCGGACTCTGAACCCTCAACTCAGCCGCATGGCGCAACGCAGCGCCCAGCAGTTTTAAAATCCCGGGCCGTGACGTTATGTCACGTCTGGGCAACTCCCCGCCCACCGGTTTGAGCACGCCGTGCATGGCAGCAGCAGCTGGCAAGGGGGAGCTCAGTGGAGGTTGCGCATGACCGGGACGGGGATGGGGACGGGGGAGAGAGACGCTCTGGGGTTGGGGCGGGAGGACGCGGGGGGGCCAGGGCCCGCTCCAGCTCCAAATATTGGTGGAGCCTGGGCACCACGAGCCCATACAACTCGCTTCCCATGCAGACCTGTACTATCCCCAAGGCATGCAAGAGGCAGATCTCGCTCTCTGAGATCACCCTCCCTTTCATCTTACTCCCACTACCACCATTCTACAAGGAGGTTATATTCCCCAAGGTATTCTCCAGATAGAAGTTACTACAGGCACCGTTATGAACAACATTGCTACGATCGCCATTGCCCTTATTCAGCACGACGCACCCACTCAAGATTGCCTCACTACCACCACGCACACGGTCCCCATGACACCATCAGTCCTCCTGCTACATCTGTGGTCACTGGACCCACTACCCCAACTGGGGATGTGCCCCCATTACCTCATCCTGACCTGGACACAGGTCACATATTGGAGCAGGACCAGCCACAAGGGGAATCCCCGACAGACCGATCATCCTCATCCCCAGACGAGATGGTCTTTCCCGGTGACTGTTCACCCACCGACGATGCCCACCAATTCCAAGACCTATTCAAGTGTGTGGCGGAATCCCAAGACGTGCAGCTAACCCAAGTCCAGCAAAAACAGCACAGGCTTCTTAAAAATTTACAACCATCGCAAAAGTCAAAAGTTGCATTACCTCTGGATGACGCAATACTTGAAGTAGCTGATGAAATATGGCAAACAGCTGCCTTGGCCCTTGTCTGCCCTCTTGTTGGTTGCAAGAAGTACTTTGCTCCCTCTAAAGGCATGGAATTTTTATTTATGCACCCACAACCTAATTCTCTGGTAATGGACGCAGTGCAGCAGAGGGTGAAGGTGCCCCAACATAAGACCACCCCAGGGGACAAAGAAGGCAAACACCTAGACCTATTTGGTAGAAAGGTTTACTCATCGGCCACTCTAATGTTAAGGATGACAAACTACGCTGCCCTCCTTTCTAACCATCATTTTGATAATTATACAAAACTGGTACCATTATTAGATCATCTCCCTGAAAGCAAACATGAGATATTAAAATTGGTGGTACAGGAGGGCTATACTGCCTCAAGGATGGCCTTGCAGATAGTGTTGGAGATCACTGACACAGCTGCAAGAACCACCACCACATCAATGGTGATGCGTAGAGCATCCTGGCTCCAACTGGCTGCAGTACCAAAAGAGCTACAATCAAAAGTACAGGACTTGCCCTTCGACAGGCAAAGCTTATTTGCCGAGAAAACGGACCAGGTGCTCCATTTGGACAAGGATTCAAGAACTTAGGACGTTCAGCATGTATACCCCGCCTTACCGACACCGACGATATATGCCATACTATCATCAGAGGCCCTTCTCATACGCAGCTTCACAGTGGCACAGTTGAGACCATAGAGTGCACAATTTTTTGTGGATAACTTAATTACCAAAGACAAATTCAAGTAATACTTGGCTGAAACTTCCATATAGCCCATTTCAAGAATAAATAATTGAAATAAAGTATGACTGTGAGACAAGTGGGTGAGGTAATAGCTTTTAATAGATGAACTGAAGTTTGTTGAATAAAGAGATTTCACCCAACTTGTGTCTGTAGTATCCTTAGACCGATAGCTATAACAACACTGTGTATGCTTGAATAATTTACTTTGAAAAAGCAACTCAATTTATTGATTAGTTAGATTAGAATTACTCTTGTGGAATAAAATTAGAGATGGAGTATTTTCCAAAAATTTACTTTGGTGACCTAATCTTTCCCCTTTTTCAGTTCAGGTATCTTCATGTTTACTGGACTCAGTGTCACTTTCTGTAATCCTGATATGGAAGCTGCATGGAAACTTTTTAAAGACACCATAATAGAGGCCCAACTTAAATGTATACCCCAAATTAAAAAACATAGCAAGAGACCTAAAAAAGAGTCACCGTGGCTTAACCACCATGTAAAAGAAGCAGTGAGGGACAAAAACGCATTTTTTAAGAAGTGGAAGTCCAATCCTAGTGAGATAAATAGAAAGGAACATAAACACTGTCCAATCAAGTGTAAAAATGTAATAAGAAAAGCAAAAGAAGATTTTGAGGAACAGCTAGCCAAAAACTCAAAAAGAAATAACAAAATGTTTAAGTACATTAGAAGCAGGAAGCCTGCTAAAAAAACCTGTGGGTCCCCTAGACGATCGAACTATAAAAGGCACAATCAAGGACGATAAAGCCATTGCGGAGAAACTAAATGATTTCTTTGCTTCAGTCTTCACGGCTGAGGACGTTGGGGAAATTCCCAAATCTGCACCGTCCTTTGTGGGTAATGAATCTGAGGAACTGTCCCGGATTGAAGTGTCATTAGAGGAGGTTTTGGAACAAATAGAAAAACTTAATGTTAACAAATCTCCGGGACCGGATGGCATTCATCCAAGGGTTCTAAAAGAACTCAAATGGGAAATTGCTGAACTATTATCTGTGGTTTGTAACCTATCCCTTAAATCGGCTTCCGTACCTAATGACTGGAAGGTAGCCAACGTGACACCAATATTTAAAAAGGGCTCTAGAGGCGATCCGGGCAATGACAGACCGGTAAGTCTAACTTCGGTACCGGGCAAATTAGTCGAAACAATAGTAAAGAATAAAATTGTGAAGCATGTAGAAGAACATAATTTGTTGGACAAAAGTCAACATGGTTTCTGTAAAGGGAAATCCTGTTTTACTAATCTATTAGAGTTCTTTGAAGGGGTTAACAAACATGCGGACAAGGGGGATCCAGTAGATATAGTATACTTAGATTTCCAGAAAGCCTTTGACAAGGTCCCTCACCAAAGGCTCTTGTGTAAATTACATGGCCATGGGATAAGAGGGAAGGTCCTTTCTTGGATTGAGAACTGGTTAAAAGACAGGAAACAAAGGGTAGGAATAAATGGTAAATTTTCAGAATGGAGAGGGTAACTAGTGGTGTCCTCAAGGGTCAGTCCTAGGACCAATCCTGTTCCACTTATTCATAAATGATCTGGAGAAAGGGGTAAGCAGTGAGGTGGTAAAGTTTATGGATGATACCAAACTGTTTAGGATAGTCAAGACAGAAGCAGACTGTAAGGGACTCCAAGAAGATCTCACCAAACTGAGTGATTGGGCAACAAAATGGCAAATGAAATTTAATGTGGATAAGTGTAAAGTAATGCACATCGGGAAAAATAACCCCAACTATTACAGTATGATGGGGGCTAATTTGGCTATGACAAATCAGGAAAGAGATCTTGGAGTTATCGTGGATAGTTCTCTGAAAACTTCCACACAGTGTGCAGCGCGGTCAAAAAGGCAAATAGGATGCTAGGTATTATTAAGAAAGGGATAGAAAATAAGACCCAGAATATCTTACTGCCCCTGTATAAAACTATGGTACGCCCACATCTTGAATACTGTGTACAGATGTGGTCTCTCACCTCAAAAAGATATTTTGGCCTTGGAAAGGGTTCAGAAAAGGGCAACTAAAATGATTAGGGGTTTGCAACGGGTCCCATATGAGGAGAGGTTAAAGCGACTGGGACTTTTCAGTTTAGAAAAGAGGAGACTGAGGGGGGATATGATAAAGGTGTATAAAATCATGAGTGGTGTGGAGAGGGCCGATAAAGAAAAGTTATTTATTAGTTCCTAAATAGAAGAACTAGAGGACACCAAATGAAATTAATGGGTAGCAGGTTTAAAACTAATAAAAGAAAGTTCTTCTTCACACAGCGTGTAGTCAGCCTGTGGAACTCCTTGCCGGAGGAGGCTGTGAAGGCTAGGAATATAACAGAGTTTAAAGAGAAGCTAGATAATTTCATGGAGGTTAGGTCCATAAAAGGCTATTAGCCAGGGGATAAAATGGTGTCCTTGGCCTCTGTTTGTCAGAGGCTGGAGAGGGATGGCAGGAGACAAATCGCTTGATCATTGTCTTCGGTCCACCCCCTCTGGGGCACCTGGTGCTGGCCACTGTCAGCAGACAGGATACTGGGCTAAATGGACCTTTGGTCTGACCTGGTACGGCCGTTCTTATGTTCTTATGATATAGTTCAAGTTGGGCAAAAATATCTGCTAGGCCTCGTCAACAGCTGTTGACTTTCTCCAAGCTCCTACTTTAAACAATCTTACCAAACCATATCAATTTTCCATGCCAGCAGTCTGGTTTCACTTTTCATTAAGCTGGAGCCTATCCCATCTATGTGACTTCATCCAGTGACAAATAAAGGTCAATCCCTTCTTGTTTTTAACTGTTTTTTCATCAAAGTGCAGAATTTGATGTTTTCCCTAGATAGCTGGCCCAATTTGTGCAATTGGAAGCATTTCAGAGAAATCTACCCATAGAGGTCCTGAACTTCTTCTCTCTTTCTCCTCCCCCCAGTCTACATTTAATTTCACGTTTTCCTCTCTTACACATCCCTACGTGAATGACACCAATGTGAAATGATCTTGTTGTCTTTGTACTTGGAAGGAATTACTACGCACCCAGTTGTCAATATGCTATTCATTGAATTTCTGTTTGTCTCTCATCTGTAATCATATCTGCTGAAATGATACCTAGGTATGAGGAATGATCTGCTGATCTCTTCCATTAGGGAAATGTGGGTCTCAAATAAGCGATTTTGTTCCTCCATTCCAAGTTGAATGCTTCTGGGATACAAATAAATGCCATGTATAGGGTGGTTTTTTCAATCCTCTACAGTTTTCAGTGACACTTCAAAGATAGTGGTTTAGCAAGATCATCAGCTATCATTTATAAAACAGTCAAAGATGTAATGGAAAAAATAAGGGCTGAAAAAAGCCATCTCAAATTGCTTTGAATTTATTTTTGTCTACTGCTGTTTCCATTAAGAAATTCAAATTGCTGTATCTAGAAGAGATTAAAGGGGAAAAAATAACTTCACCAGTTTTTGCTTTGTTTGATAGCATAGCCACTTCCACTGTTTTTCTGAAGGTTTGTTGCACTTATATTATTCTAGGTCATGAAATAACATTCATGCAGTGCTGTGGCCAGAGCCCACTCTTATGTTCTTCCCTGGGTCCTACAACAGAGTGTTCATTAGAAGAGCAACTTCATAGCCATAAAAGAAAAAGTAACAAGGTACAGAGGAAGAGAATAGAGGGAAGGATGGGCCTGAACATGTTTGTGCTGTTGCTTTCAAACCTGCAGTCCCTCTCACTCTCCTTAAATCCATCCAAAATCTACCACTGTATGGATTAATCAGGATGCAGAAAAAACCATGGTTGCAGCCCTAGCTGAGCTAAGTTTAGTGAGTCTGACTATTGTTTATACATTTTCTCCATGTCTGACCTTTAGGCGCTCCCTTTATACAGACCCCGTCATATTCCTTGAGTTAGCTGAAGATATACTTCGCTTAAATACACAGCACTGAGATGGCTTTGTAATAAAATAAGAATAAGTTTATTGATAAAGAACAGATTTAAGTGATATAAAGCAAATACAAAAAAAAATACCAGGTTTGGTTACAAACAAAACAAAATTTGATCTCTACTGTAAAATTTAATTTTAGTAAGTTATCTTTGCCTCCTAAGCAGCTTTCTCACTAACATCCTCCCGGCCAAGAGACCCAACATTCACAGGCTCAGAGGGTGCTGTAACCTATGTCCTCCTAAGTGCTGAGTAATTAACATGTCTTTTTGATCTCTTTAGGTTTCCCAAAGTCTATTATCTCTGCCTTAAGAGACAGGAAGATTTCATGGGGGTGTGGACTCTGTCCCACTGTGTGTTTACTAAGCTGCTGCTTGCTAGCTTGGTTGCTTTGTTTACCTTGTATATAAATGTACTTTCATTGTTCCTGTGTTTTTAATCAAGCCAGCCAGATATGGGAATCCATATTTCTTTGCTAATGCAGGCTCAATATATGCACTGCTTCCCAAACACATTTTAAAGAACACGCTTCCAGCACACACAAATAACTCTTTGTACACAACTCGTGCATGTATCACACATTCATTTTGGAGGACAATTTACCAGTTTACATATGATACCTTACATTGGGGGTGGGCAAAAGGGCCTCTGCGGGCCAGATCCAGCCCACCAAGTGGGTTGATCTGGCCCACGGAGGCCCTGCCACTTCCCCTGCCCTCTGGCCAAATAGGGTCTGGAGACAGGGGGAAGCACATGAAGTTTCCTCTGCCCTGCTAGGAGCACGTGACTCCTAGCAGAGCGGGAGGAGATTTCACGTGCTCCCCCACCTCCAAGCCCTGATTGGCTTGGGGGCAGGGGGAGCGCATAAAGTTTTCTCCACCCTGCCCCCGCCTTGCAAGGAGTGTGTGGCGCTTAGAAGTGCCACATGCTCCTGGCAGGGTGGGAGGAGGCTTTGCGTGTCCCCCCCCCCCCCCCGGCAATCTGAGGGATAAGGGGAAGCGCGCAATATCTCCTCCCACTGCCAGGGGCATGGGTGCTTTGGGGGAACCTCGGGGGCGGGGCAAAGATGCTCCCCAACCCCCAGACCAATCATGGTCTGGGGGTGGGGTAGCAGGGAAGTATTCTGGCTCTGCCCCTTTTGCTTGAGGCCCCGCCCCTTCCGGTATGGCCCGGGGCCACTTCAAAAATTTCTGAAAAGTGGTGCCCGGAAAAAAAATTATTGCCCGCTCCTGCCTTACATGATACCTTTTAGATAAATATTTTGACAACAGTGTGTTGGGGGTGGTGAGTGTATCAGGCCTGATATGAGTTACAATATTTAATATTTATTAAAAATAAATACTTTTATTTTTAAAATATTTTTACAGCATGAATATCTGAAATAACTCAGCGCAGATAATTATGCTGAGAAAACTGCATACTGGTTAGATGGATTTTTTTAAAGTTTAATGTTCAATATTTATGAGTGTATAACTCAACTTAAACTAAGCATGTTTTGACATGTACTTGGTTACTGTGTAAGATTATGTACCATTAATAAATGTTGCAGAGAGTCTTGTTACAGTCATTTAACATCCTACATTTATTTTGTGGAGTCCATTGTTCTCCTGCTTTGTAGAACACTTGCAAAACCATCAAAGGCTTTTTTCTTCTTAACAAAAAAGCTGCCTTCTGCTAAAAGCTGCTCTCTTGTGGCTTCATTTTTTTTATCAGGTTTTTCACTTGAATTTTGAAGGATTGGAATGGCCTTAAGCCCATTTGCTAATTCAGCCAAAGAAGTTTCATTCTCAGCTTCACTGGAATTGGCTCTGTTGCCAATTGTATTTCCTTGAGCATTCTGTGACCCCTTATATGAACAATGTTTCACATTTTCATTTAGAAAGCTCTGAGGATTAGCTGGGAAATCTACATTCTCTTCCTTCTGATGATCAAGTTGTAAGTATTTTTCTTCATTGAAAATTGATTGCATTGTTTCAGAAGAGCTTGAATCTGTCCTAATATTGTGAAACTGCAGTTCTGCTGTATACAAGCTAGAATTGCCTTTATCTATTCCAGACAAAACTTCTTGTTCTGTGTGTGTATCACATTCCCCTTCATTAAAATCCCTTTGCATTCTTTGTGCACAAGACCCAGATATTTTCATATGCGGTTCCTGTTGCACTGATGAATCCTGTTTCTGTGTAATGTTTGAAACAGTTTTTTCATCTGTGCTCTCAGAATGAGACTGAAGAAATGGTTCCCTGTAATTCTTTAAGGAAGAACTCTGAGCTATATGATTTTCTTCTGTATTGATCTCAATAACATTTTCTTTTAGATCTGTGGGAATGGATCTGTCAGAATCCTGCATTAGAGCAGAAAATTCACAAAGCTTCAAATAAGTGTTGTTAGAAATATTCTCTGTATCTGGAGTAGATTTGGGAGAATAATTTAATGGTGGTAATGTTACATAATTCAAATTTATATTTTGTTTGCAGACAGGATTAGAAATTATATTTTGGGCTGGTGAATTTAGATTGGTAACATACTCAGTATTACCAAGAACTTCACAACATGCAGGATTGTTTGTATCTGAATCTGACAGGATTACATTATCATCAAACTTTTCTGTATGAGATGTGTCAGATATATCAATCTGAGATGAATCCATATGAAGAACAGATGAATATGTTCCAGACCTGCGAGTTCCTGATCCAGAAAGTATAGCTGTTTCAGAATATGTTTCATTTTTATTTTCATGATTTTCCATAATATCTTGAAATCTAGTAGTAATGTTAGGGTTCTGTAGCAATGTGGTGAACTTGCACGTACCACTTTTTAACGTAATCATCTGCTCTGTTACGGACGGGTTGGTCAGATTATCATCACCAGCATTAGACTGCTCCAGCTCACTTTCTGTTAAAGAACTAGAATCACTCAGTGTGAATACAGACCCTTCATCTATGGAATTGCTGTCACTAAACCTGTCCACTGGATTGTCTTCATTTCTAATATTTTCTTCTTTACAATCATACTCTTGAATACTAGCAGGAGAATATTTCAGTGTTTGGTGGGTGTTTGAATAATCAATATTTGTATCATTTTCATAATTAAGAGGTAAAATTAAATTCTCACTGTTATTGAGCATATTTATGTTGTCATTTACATCAAGCTCTTCTTCACAGTTATTCCTTTTGAACATAAATTGTTGAGTATTCAAGGACTGACTATGGGAAGTCATTTGTCTCTTCTGCAGAGAGACTGCAATTTCAGACTGAAACAGATTAGATCCGTTGCTTACATCATTGTATTTAGAACACTGTATATTTGTTTGTATTTGTGCTTCAGAAAATGGGAAGTTGGTTTCTCTTGCAAATGGTAAATCTAAATCTGAAGATTCAGCATAGAGTGAGTAAGAGTCCATGATATATCTACCTGCTATAGGAGAGAACGTGCTTTTTCCTGAATTTTCATTAGAAAGGTATTTTAAATCTTCATGTGATGAATTGTCATTATTTGATAATTCTCTTTGAAAGGCTTTATTGCCATACTGGTGATCTGATAGTGCAGAAAAAAATTCATTATCAATCTCTGTGTCTGCTTCATCAGCAGAATTAGTTGCTTGGTTATTCTGAGACACCTTTTCTTTTTCTACTTCAATGTTGATACTGCTTTGATCTTGGTTTGTTTCTTCTGTACTTAGTGCAAGTACTCTGTTATGAAGGGCCTCCTTATGCAAGCTAGAAATTTCCACAATGTGAGAGCCTACATTTTGTGAAGAGTTTCCACTACAAAAAGATAATTTTTGCTGCACCCTTGTTTGTGTGTTTGCAGTGTTTTCTCGTGTCAGGGTTTCAGCTGAAAATCCTTGATTAGAAAATGTATTTTCTGAAGCTGAGCTTTTCTTTCTGCATATTTGTCTCCAGATCCTGCAAATGTAAGGTCTAGTGAAAGCACCAAGACAAAAAGCACAAACAAATGTAATGACCACTGAGAGAGACACTGCCAAGGTGAAGTCTCCTTCTGTTCTTCCTTGTCTAATAACAGCATTGACATCTCTGGCATTTCTAACCAAAAAGGATGAAAATTTTTGCTCCACATATATGTCATAGATGAGATATTTCATCTTCATTTGGTTACAAATACATGCATATAGCCCTTCTGCAGTTTTCCCAATATTGTATATTATTAAGTTTATTTTGTCCTGTCTGATAGGAGGAAGCCAGTGGTCCTTGGAAATTCTGCCACTGGGTGTCCACCAATAGATTTCTCATTCCCTGAAATGAGAGAGATCATTAAATACATATTAAAAAGGTAAATCTGTTGCCCATTAAAGCTAAATAGTCTTCAGTGTGGTAGTCATTTCTATGGAAACTATGATAATCTTTAACAGTTTTAGATGCCATTAATTCTTAAATATTAAACAAAGCCCATATTTTACTTTCTTCCACAACGCTCTGCTAATACCCTGCCACCTTTCTGTTAAACCATCATACTGCCTCACCCACACTTCCAATTTGGACCATAGCCTTTCAAACTTCCATACTGTAAATACTAGAGGGAGAAATTACTAGAGTTAAATCAACATGCTTTTGATTCACAATGGAAATATTTTACTCTTGAGCCATATTATACATGCATATCTATAGCTGTATCTTTTTGACAATCACTTGAAACTTCATCTGGTGCAGAATGTGGCTGTTGGTTAATTACTGACATACCTTATTGTGAACCTACTTATGCATCTGCTCCAGAATCTGTGTGGACTACTTCTTCATCTCTGGATTAAAGTCAATGTATTGATTTTAATCAATAAATCCTTGATGGTTTGGGTCCTGCACATCTTATAGCCTTTTAATTTGTACTAACCCTGGGAGTAGATACTGGCTGGCAAACCTGACATTTCCTATCCAGCCATCTGGGGTAAAACATTTCAAAAGGAGGGTCCAAAAGCCTTCATTTTGCTTTCCTGTTAGTTTGTCAGAGCCCATCTTTGTTGAACTTTCAGGACCACTCCACAATGTACTTGTTAATTGGGCCCCATCTTAAAGAGAGGGCTAAGTGGGAAAAGTCTTAGTCCTTATGGATGTCGTTGACATTGGGAGAGTTAGTGTGATAATGGGTCAAAAAGAATTTATTTACAAAGTAAATTATGTGTTAAAGCTTTGGGTAGCCACACTTATAAACTAAAATTTAAACTACCCTCTCCCCCTCACACAAGCTTTACAGACCCAAATAAAAACCCTCTTTCACTTTAACTAGTGAGAATAAAAACACCACAGTGTTTCCACTCATTACAAACAGTTCAGAAATACTGTCCCATAGTTATTACTCCAGTGAGGATGGCAAAGCTTATTCTGCCTCCATCCTCCAAAATATGCACTAATTTATAATACACAGCCCTGTTAGGAAAAAAAACTGCTCCCCCAGTAAAAAGTTTGGCCAGGCCGCTCTTGCCGTAGTGGGCTGCAGTACTCCTTGGGTGCCGCACCCTTCCTGCATACCATTCCCTTTAGAAAAAGGGAAGGTGTGAAAAGGGGAAAATAGCCTCAGACTCTCCCACCCGTCACCTTGGTGTGAGAACTGCGGGGCTTACCTGGTTGCATGAATCCTGCACAGTTTCGGCCCAACCCCTGGGACACAGACCCCCCACTTGGTGACCATTGGGCCATACATGGTAATATGCAAACGCGGGAAAGCGATGTGCAGATTTGGGGATAAATACCCATCGCACAGTTCGCTCTAGGAGGTCTTCGCAACACACATACCACCATGCGTGTGCCTTCCCGTATACTCCAAAGCGCTGCCGGCCTGATCAACCGACCAGCCACCTCCCCCAACTCTCAGGCGTAACCAAGGCCTTCGCAACCGAACCGATATCTTTGAAATGTTCCGTGTGCTGTGTAAGTTGGTATGTATGATTTGATTTTCTTTGTTGTATAAGCTTAGTGTTGTAGTTGTTTTGGGTAGTACATAGAGTTTGTAGTTATCACTGTTATTTAATTAGTGTAGCTGGATATTTTTAGAAGAGACTATTCCCTTGCCATTCCCATCCTTATATCTCTGACACGCTTAACTAGAAATCGTAGAATAAATATAATAAATACTGTAAATTCATTATTAACACGGTCTATTAAAAATCTTAGAATAAATACTGTAAATTCATCACTGTCATAAATAAATATCCTTTATTTGCTAAAACTGTCCACCTGGTTCTGTCCTTCCCCCCTTGGGTATCCATCATCAGACCTGTGGTTCTCGCGACAAGCCCGTTCTTAACTTTGCAGTATGACTAATTTTACAACATAATGTTGAATAAAGATGTAGAATATGACATCAACACTTTCAAAAATTTGAATAGTTATTTTAAACTTAAGTTCCAAAAAACAGTTTAATCACAGCATTCTAATGTTTTAATGTATCTGATATCTATTTATTGTACAACTATGCTTAATGAAGATTTTAACTCAGGAACTGTTTCCTTTATTGTGAATGAAGCTTGATTATGGTTCTACTGTATGTATTTTACAGGAACTTAAAATGGTGGATGAATATAGTAATTGTTACACATACCACAGGTTTTATCCAAGCCACAGTCTAGCACAATTGTTTCTCCAATAGGGATAGCAATTTTCTTAAATGGAACGTTGTTTATAGGCATTTCACAGTTTAAATGAAATGTTTTGAGAGACAGCAGAGGTTGTCCTGAGTTGCTGACTGGTTTGCTGCATAAGATATTCCACTTTTTCATCAACCATTCAGAAAGAAAACTAATGAAATGTTTGAAAGCAATGAGCCTGCAGTCACACATCCAGGGATTGTTTGAACATACTTCAATCAGAAGTGGATTTATCAAGTCAATGAATATTGCTGGTAGAAGGGTTGTCATAGCATTGTTGCTGAGGTTCACAATGTATTTGAAAAAAAGTTACTCAAAGAGCTGTATAGAGCAAATGGTGACTAACTTTTGCAACATTAGTAATAACATTTATTTTAATAAACCAGTTTTTACCAGACCAAAATGTGCTAAACATTTTTAAGGAAGCAGAAAAATACCTTCAGAATATTCCAGATGTAATTGTACTACAACTTTGTTTATTAAGTGATTTCAAAGATATGGGAGATTCCAACATTAAGGTATAAGAATGTAGGCTTTTCCTCACAAAAAATTAGGACAGTATCCTTAGAACTCTTTCATCCTCAGTGTGACTGCTAGGGGCCTGGAAGCTTCATGTCTCTCCATGAACTTTCTTCCAAACTGTAGAACTGGACCCCAGCTTTGGCAAAGAGGAGTTTTATCCCCGTCAATGGTGTTAATTTCAGATGCCTCAGAGGAAGGTAATTCTGTAGTATTTTCAAATCCTTCTTGATCCAACTGATGGATACTTTATGCTCTGAAGAATGAGTATTAAGTAGCTAGGATTAAAATTATGGGTAATTGTATATTAAAATAATATCTATTTTAAATGCACTATTTTAAATTTCAGAGTGCCTCTTTGCTCTTAGGCTGGGGGGGGAGAGAAATAAGTAACACATACTAGATTACCATCCCCGCCTCATTATTTTATATATTTCTGTCATAGCTCTTTCTTATGGGTCTCCTTTCCAAATCACATAATTTTGGTCTTTTTTAAATCTCTTTACCCTCTTTAACTAAGAGCTTAATTCTGAACTGCATGGCTTGTCCGTGAAGTGGGTACATATGTATTTATGCTGTAAAAGCAGTGTTAAAATTAATCTGTATTCTGGTCAATAGTAGGACCATGCACATTTCTCGTGTTCTTAATCTGCACCAGTTTCTGTGTGTGTTTCTGTGCATGCTCAGTGAAGGATCCATATAGCAGGGAAATCGGACTAGGTGATTTGTTCTGCATGCCTGCTGCTGTGCACAAAGTGCCCAAAGCATTTTGTGTCCTGTTAAATTTAGTCAAAATTGCAAGAGATCCCACAAAGGATTCTCTTCTGATACCTGTTTTTCACTTAAATTAAAAGAAGCTATATAACACACTCACTCATTTAAATGATGCAACTATTGGTATTATTGAAATTGTGGTATAAGCACATGTCCTAATAAGGGTTAGGAAATATATAAAAGTGAAGTTAGCCCATAAGAAAAGATGGAAAAACTTATCTTTAAAAACTAGAATACTTACGAAGGTTTACAAGAAAAAATAATCTGTATATTTTACAACTTCCTCCAGATAGCTATGGTTTAAAGCTGTTGTCACAGAACTGAGGATTTTTTCAGACCTACTCTATTTCCTTTAGATTAATTTTTACAATTGTATACTAATGACTGAATTAATACTGGATAAGAGTTATGATACTTAATGTTCCTAACAAGTATTCTATGCACATCATTTTCATTTGGAAAATTATAATGCCATATTTACAACCTGCAAGCTTTTAAGATTCTTGAAGGCATCAGGATGAATTTTGGTTATCTTGTTGGTCTGTAGGTAGATGTTCTTTAGCTGGGAACAGTTTTGAAAATCACTCTGATCAATCTGTGATATCTCATTGGATGACAGATGCAGACTTTGTAAAGATTGTAGCTTCCCTAATCCTGAAAATACAAAAAGAATTGTGTAACATACTTGCTTAACATACACTTAAAGCCCAAAGTGCTTTCTTAATCTTTCACCAATTTTGTCTGATAATAATGATTTTCTGTCATCTTGACAACAAAGTTTATTTTAATTGTTGGATAGTACAAATGGTTTCTATAGTATTTTGTTTATCATGCATATTCTATTCAGCATTAGTCTTGTTTTCAAAAGGGTAGCAGAGTATCAATACCATTTTAATCTTTTTGGCAAATTAATAACATCTGAAATGTTCTTTTCAGTTTGTAAGTGCATAAAAGGAGTAAGATTACTTAATGCTGTCAAAAACATACATATGTGCCTTATCTTTCTTGCTGGCAGAAGTGTTCCAGGCTCCAACAGGGCTGTGTGAGCAAGCTCACTCCTCCTCCCTTACCTAGCCCTGCCTCCTGCTTGAGCAGGAGGGCCTACGGCTATAACCTTATTAGCATAATGGTTAATCTGGCCCTGGCTGTCAGGCTATACTCTATACCAGTGTTTCTTAAACTTTTTAAGACCGAGGAACACCAAACAATATTTTTTTTTATGAGGAACACCAAGGATTTTTTTGTAGGGCAAAAAAAAAAAAAAAAAAAAAAAATCAGGGGGAGGGGAGAAAGTTATTGAGGGGGAAAAAAAGGTTGGGGGGAAAGTTATTGGGAAAAAAAGTCACCTGCCCCTTTAAGGGCAGCCATTTTGAATTCTGTTGTTCTCTACGGTACACCTCCGACTGCCTTTGTGGCACACCGGTGTGCCGTGGAACACAGTTTAAGAAACACTGCTGTATACTCATATACAGCTAGTGCATTAGCTCGATATGTCTACATGCGCTGGAAATTACACTTCCCTCTGCACACATGCACACCAGGTCTCACTGAAAGTCACTAGGATTTAGGCTCTTCCACATGCCTACATAACTTTTGAAAATGTTACCTTAGAGTTCATACAGCTCATTGGGTCCCTATAGGAGAAAACTCTTGGGTTGGATTAGCAGTTGCTCAATCCCACCCTCAGGAACCATTGTGAAAATTAGTTCCATTCCTACCCTGGTGCTGACTTGTCCATTCCTGTAGTAAAGTCAACGAAGTGTTGTCATTGGTATCAAAGGCTCTGTCTTATTTATAATAATTAACATTAATCTTTGAACCTTTGTTCTTTTGATAGAGGAGTTCTTCAAACAGGAATTTGTGTAATCTCCTTCCTGTGCCCAGGTGAGAAAAGCAAGGTTTTCTGGCAGACCAGAGAAAGGGCAATAGCATAGGGGTTTTCTTAAACAATAGGCAGTGGAAGATTTTCCTGAGGAGGGAAATAACAGCTTTTAATGAAACTGGCACGCTGTCTTCCTTAAGGAAAGCTTTAAGATGTCTCTAGCAGTAGACACTATCTCCTTGCTCATGTCAACTAGCCACGAAGGACACGCAGTGACCTGTAAGGGATTTTTGACATGGTTAGTGTTGGCCTAACTGTGCTCCCATTGAAGGTAATGGAAATTTTACCATTCACTTGATTATTGACCTCAGTGAGAGCACTGTTAGGGCAACACTAAACAATGAACATCTGGCACCTTGTTGGATGTAACTGGCTAAAACTCGACCAGAGAAAAGTTGGAGATGGCAATTGTCCCCTCCAGATACGGGGGGAGGTGTCTTCAGTGGAAATGACCAAATCACTCTGATTTTTATTTTTACAGGAACATAGAAAACTGTTCAGAGTAGGAAATGTTAACACTGTTCTTCAAGGCAAAAGCAGCTCTGCTATATCAGGTTATCACTTGAAAAGGTGTGGTTGAGCAAAACCTTCCGGATGATATATTGACAATGCAGTATGTCAACCTGCAATCAACTCTGATAGGTTTCTATCCAGAAGATCTATAGGACAGTTATTTGGAATTCTCTGTACAACTTTATGAAGAACTTTGTTTGGCTACCTTCTTGAGGCCACGGTTACCTTAAAATCTTTTTCCAGTATAGTAAATGTCAGTTAGGGGTATGATTTTGTGTGTGTGTGTGTCTTTGTGGCATTGCTGTGCTTACAAAAGCCCTACCGTGGATGTTGTTATACTGGCATGAAAGTGCATTTGCTGGTATATGCACTTTTTGCCAGTATATGTTTCTTTTCTAACACTTGTAAAGCTTTTCTAGGGTAGACTAGGGTTGTAAATGACTACTCAACTATCTGATAAGCAAATGCTTATTGGGTACTCGAGTAGGAACTCAACTAGTTGCTTCCCCCCCCCTTGCTGCTTCTATCAGGGTGGCAACACAAGGTACACAAGCACAAGGCAGGGTGACTGCCTCTATCAGGGTGGGGAGCACAAGCCGGTGCTGGGGGGAGCCAGCTTAAAGGCCGGTTCTCCCCAGCACTGTCTCTGTGGGGGAGCAGGGGAGGCAGAGAGCAGCAGGGAAACAGTCCCGCTCACACTGTCCGACTGCTGCCCCTCTCCCTTTGAAATGTACAAGAGCCGCCTGCAGCTCTTGTACATTTCTAAGAAAGAGGCATAGAGGAAAACCCCTGCCAGCAGGGACTGCTTCCATCCCCACCGGTGCAGGTTCCTGCTGCCTCTCTCCCTTTGAAATACACAAGAGCCAGGGGCAGCTCCTGTACATTTCAAAGGGAGAGGCGGAGTGGGATAGTGAGTGCCCCCCTTATCGACTAATAGAATAGTCGATGGAAATTCCATTGACTACTCGATTAGCTGATTAATCGAAATTTAACATCCCTGGTGTAGACTAGGCCTGTAACAAGAATTAATATTTAGGCTCTCCTTCTACAAAACCTACTTATTAGACGAGAGATCCCCAAGATTTTTTAAAAAGTTTTTCTGTTTATGGTGTATTTACCTTTTATTCCCTTCTACTTCCAATGATGTTTTGAATGTTCCAATACTGTTATTGTTTGGATGTTCATATCTATAGAGAGAGATGGTAGAGCAATTCAGGCTCCAGGCTAGTCAAGGCTGTTAAGTATTTATCTCCGAAGAAACCATGCCTGTCATTGGTTCACTGATCACCACATGCTTGCCTACCTCTGTTTCAAGCTCAGGGTTCCATGCTCACTTTCCATTGCATCTTTTCAAGCAAAGATTGTATTTAGTTTGTAGCCACCATTTAGCTTGAAAGGAGCAAGAGACAGCTTTCAGTATCCCCTGCTGAAGCTACTAGCTTTGAGCTGAGCTATGGGAATTTCATGTCCAGTCTTTAGCACATTGGCCAAATAGCAATTTGCTGCAGTTAGGTATTTTGGGAGAATAACAATCAAAGGCAAGTTATTATTTTGCCTGGTCTTAAATACTAGACTTTAATGCAGCATTGAGTAACCAAGATCAATGAGTGGGCTGCATGTGTGGCCCTCCTTCGTTTCTGTGTACTGCATGATTGAAATCCAGTGGTGGGCAACCTGAGGCCCACTCGGGTTCTACCTGTGGCCTACATCCCTCCCCCGCTTCCTTCCCCCAAGCCTTTCATGCACTGGGGCACTGAAGCCCCACAGTTAGCTATTGCTCCCCCTCCCTCTCAGCACCTTCAGAGAGCAATGAATTGGTTGATTCATGCTCCCTGCTTCTCCCACTCCCTCCCCGATCTTGAACACTGTAAATCAGCTGATTCACAATGCTTCAGAAATGCTGGGAGGGAGGAGGAGGAATAGGAATGGAACGCTCCTTTCCCTCCCTCCCAGCACTTTGAGTGCCTCGGGTGGAAAGGGTAGGGCTGGGGGCTACGGACAGAGGAGAGCGTGTGAGGGAGACACTGTGTGTGTGTGTGTGTGTGTGTGTGTGTGTGTGTGTGTGTGTGTGTGTGTGTGTGTGTGTGTGTGTGTGTGTGTGACACAGACTTTGTGACAGATTGTGTGTGTGTGGGGCAAAGACTGGGTGTGTGTGACTGTGACATAGACCATGTGTGCAGGCTGCTGCTGAGTAAGTCTGAGAGAAGCCACACAGTGTCTCTCTAAGATAGGGAAAGCTGTGCTGCTCTACAGAGATGGGGTACAGGGTGATGGGGACACCCTAACTTCAGCACACCCCTCTACCCTGCACAGCTAGGAGGAGAATCCTGGGAGCAGCTCAGCTCCAGTATGGAGCAAGGTGGGAGAAGGGACAGCTGAACACATGCTGTCAGCTATAAGTATATATGCTCTGCTAATCAGCTGGGTGGGCTGGATTCGGACTGCGGGTCTGATTTTGCTCACCCCTGCTCTATACTCTGTGGCATGTAGTATAGATTAAGGATGTTAAGGACTAGTCGACTATCCGATAAGCAAATGCTTATCGGATAGTCGAGTCAACTAGTCAATTCCCCCCTCCCTTGCTGCCTCTATCAGATAGAGGCTGCAAAGGGGGGGAAAAGAGGGTACTTCAAAGCGGCAGCGCTGCACAGCGCCCGTACCGAGCTCCATGCGGTGCTGCCTCTTTGATACACCGAGGTGGTGTTTCAAAGGGGCAGCACCGCATAGCTGAGCATTTCAAACTGCGCAGAGCCCAGGATCAGCTGGGGGAGTCCACAGCTGACCCCAGGCTTTGTGTGGCATTTCAAAGCGGCAGCGTAGTATGGAGCCTGGGGTCAGCAGGGGACTTCCGGGATCAGCAGGGGATCCCCCACTGGGGCCTCTTATACATTTTAAAGCTAGCACGCCTGCGTGCAGCCCAGAGTCAGCGGGACTTCCTGCTGACCGCAGGCTACATGCAGAGTTCCGCATTCCTCCTTTGAAATGTACAAAAGCCCCAGCAGGAGGAATGCGGAAGTGCCTGTTGAGTAGTAGATGGAAATTCCATCGATTACTCAACTAGTAAATTACCTGATATTTAACATCCATAGTGTAGATATAGCCTTAGACTCTAAGTATTGTAAATCTGATAATATGATCAGAAAAGTCTGTCCAAAAGACACTCAAATGTATTTTCCCTGTCCTCCTTAGTTACTGGCTCGTGGCTTGAAATTGTGAGCTCTCTAGACTAGAGGCTGTTTGTGTCTGGTGTTTGGCAAATAAATATACAAAATGTTCTTCATCTCTTAAGGTAGTGAAGTTCCTCACTTTTCTCTACTGATGTTCTTGTGAATAAGATGCTGGACTGTAACTCAGGAGATCTGCATGTTGTTCCCAACTTCCCCAAAGATTTGCCTTTGCTCTCTATCTATCAAATGGGAGATGATATGTACCGCACAGGGTGTTGACCATAGTCATTAATGTTTGAGGATATAGAAAAGCCTGTAAATCCTGTTCAGATCTTTTGTGGATCAGGACATGTAAAACGGAATTAAAGGCGATTCAGATTTAAATAAACACAACTGATTAATTAAAACAATCTACAAAATCATATATTGGAAGTCAATTCTTAGAAGACTGCTACTCACCTTTTGGAATTGCATTAAGATTATTTATCTCGATGGACAAGACTTTTAAAGAAGGAAGGAGATCATAAGTATTAACTTTTCTATGTTTATCAGTCCAGTGTGCAGGTTTATGTAAATCCAGTGTGATGTAGTGGATGGTATTTCCACTCAGATTTAGAGTTTCCAAAAGTGGTAAATTTCTAAAGCTATTTAAAGATAGCTCAGAAATCTGGTTATTACTAAGATTCAGGTGTTTGATATTCCATTTTTCATCTCTCCAGTTAGACCACAGTAAGGTAGTAATATTATTATAACTTAAATCGATTATTGTTACTGTTTGTGATATGTCTGTGGGGATAGTACATTTCCCAGTGAAAGAACAATTCACCAAGAACTTCCCATCCCACTAGCAGTCAGAATTGTAATAGATACCAACACCAGTCTGCTGCGATCTGGTCTTTGACCATCCAGTAAAATTCAAGCAAAGGACCACAGCTATGACATTCACATAAGGATTTGCCATAATACCTAGAAATAAATATGTACAATTATAATAGAGGACAAAAGAAATATCAGAAAACCTTAAACATGTTTCTTTAAAGAAAAAAATCTCAATGCCAGTTTGTATTAATCCTTCAATTTCATTAAGCGTCACAATTACTTTGCAAAATGCACATTTAGTCTGAAGTTGCTAAAAACTTACTTTCAAGTTTTCTTACTTTTCTCCCAGATGATCAGCCCATAGCGCAGTCACTCAGAAACTTGTGAACTACTAAAATTCATGGACTTTTGAACTCCTATTTCCTCTATTGTATATACTTATCAGGGAGCAAAGTCTACTAGTCATAATCTGACACACAGTTGTGGAATGATTATCATGCTTCTAGTTAATAAAACACTTGTACAATCAATAAACTATAATATTTTAAACTAAATTTAGTACATACTAACAATTTTAAAGGAGTCTAGATTTTTAGTACAGGTATTTATTTCACTTCAAAAACAAGGACTAAAACATTGTTTTACATATTGAAACAATAATTGTTACACATGCTGAGAATAACTCTCCTCAAGAACAACACATTTTGAAAGTACATAATACTATTTTACACAGAGGCATGTAGTTTGTACTTTCAATATTCCTTGTACCTAGTTGTTAAATAAATACTAGTGCACACAAGAAATCTACTTAAACAAAAACATCCAGAAAACACAAAAGGCTGCAGTTAGCAGTTAAACCACAAATAATTGCACAACAAAGGGGGTGTATGGCATCAATATATTTTCAATTGGCATAAACTTTATGGAAGAGTCATATATATTAAGAAAATTTAAAAATAATTAGCATGCAGCATACATATTAACCCTTATATGGATAAGGATTATTTTTGCTAGCTTTCCATTACCAATGGATATTTTAAACAAATCTAAAAACATAATTTAACACTTCTACAGGTTTTTGAGACAAGTTCATTCAAACACTCTTTGCATGAAATACCTCAGTGAGAGGAACTCTAAATCCAGGTACTGTATACAATCCTATGGTCAGGCATGTAGCTAACCAAAGTTACCAATAACTATGTAAAGGCCACAATGTGCCCATAAAGATGTTCTACTTCTTAATCAAGGTAATATCATTTGATTAACAACTATTTTTATACAGAAAGTGCTGCTGAAAACTTTTTAAAATGAAACTTCTACACGTTGGACCTCCCTGGGGACCTGATAGGTTCTGGACAAGAGAGTTTAACTGGACCAGGGAAGGTCAGGGCTCTCCTGTAGGGCATTGGCCTTCTGGCTGGCTCACCCTCTGGCCACCAGCCCTGCTCCTGGCTCTCTGTGGCTGCCAGCTGGGCTGTGCTCCTGTCCCCATGGCAGCTGGGCTGTGTTCCCAGCTCCTGGTTGCTGGTGGCTGCCAGGCTTGCTGGGCTGGGCTGTACTTCCAGCCTCTGGAGGTGGCCAAACTATACTGCTGGGCTGCGTTCCAGGCCCCCAGCGGCTGCTGGGCTGGCTCTGCTCCACTGCCGGGCTCTGATGCTGGCCCCTTGGGCTGCCAGACTCCCAGCCAACAGCCACTGGGGCTCTCTGGTCCATCAACATCTGTGGTCCTATTGCTGGAGCAGAGAGTCTTGAACCAGAGAGGCTGAAGCCCACAGTATATCCGCCTGTCATTAACAATATAGAGTGAAAATACTAAAAGCTTTTTCATTTTGTTTTTTTTTTTGCCATGTTGCGCTAACCCAAAAATTCTATATGCTTAAAACAGCAAAGGAATTTGTGTGCTGAGGGAAATGTATACTTTAAAGAATATTAATACAGATAATAAACATACACTTCTGTAAAGCAGTTTAAGCTCCAAGAATGAAATGTGCTGTGTATTTGCAAAATGTTAACATTTATTTCATATCTGAAGTGGGTGAGACTTACTTTCACTATTGTTTTTTTAACTAAACCACTAGAGTAAAAATCATCTTGTTGTTGCCCTCATTCAACCTCATCCTATCCTTTCCCTCCTGTTTGACACGCTTAGTCATTACATCATATCTAAACTAAGCCCCCAATCCTGCAACCAGCTCCAGGTAGGTACATTCATGCAGAGTCCCACTGGCATCATAAGCTCTTTGTGGCAGGGACAACAATGATTTTCTGTGACATGCCTATTACACCTTTGGGCACCATCAGGAAATAAAACAAGATTTGAACTTATGAAAATGTAAGTACCACATTCAGTAGAGAAGTTAATATGTAACATTGGTACACCTACTAGTACTAGAAATGTATTGTGTAGTAAAGCCTGTTGATAACTATTCACAGGAAATCACTTGCATGGCCTCCATTATTAAGATCACTAGTGGTTATTAGAAAACACTATTTCAAACTAAAGGCAGTAAGTGTAACAGGCATACAATTAGCAAATTTATATTTTTACAGTGGAATACATGATTCTCTCTAAAAACAGCTGAGGGTTTTAATAAAAGCTGCCATTATTCTCTAAGTGCAAAGGTTTCATGAAGAGTGCGTCTACATAGTAGGGCTTAACTCGAAATAAGCTACACAAATTGAGCTATGTCAATTGCGTAGCTTATTTTGAAATAGCTTACTTTGAGTTTTGGTGCTGTCTACATGGCACTTCTGTCTAAATAGAGCACTCTTCTTCCTCCTTCCCTTATTCCTCATAAAATGAGGGTTACAGGAGTCGAAGTAATAAGTCCTCCAGCTTCACAGTATTTTGATATGTCAAAATAACTGCCGCCTGTGTGGACATGGACTAAATTATTTCAAAATAACGCTAGTTATACAAAATAATGTTGCTGTGTAGACATACCCTAAAACTCCAATTCATCATAAGAACCTGCATAAGTTTAAGCACGTGTTAGTCTTACTGATGTTAAAATTTGACAGATGTGTCCATACTATGCAGAATTGGGACCTAGATTACTATCATGTTTAGATCATTTGCTCAATTTAGAATTTAAACACCAGGTTACTTAGTAACAAGTGTGCATTTCTAGTCCTTGTAAATAGCTGCATTTTTTTAATTTAGAAAAGTAATGGTCTCAAACACTATGGCTTACAATAGTGTTATATAAGTGTTCTGAATCCTCACCTATAGAATATCATAGAATATTTCTTAAGGCACACAAGATAAAATTGTGTTCCCCTATTATAGTAGAGGAAACCTAATGTAAAAATAGCATGGAAACACATTACAGCAACATAAATAAAATATTTTATAAATACCTTATATAATTTAAACAGAGCATAACTAGGCTGTGCTTAGATATTATAATACTGGGCATTCAAGAAAAATCTGATAAATCAGATTTCAGTATTGCCAACTAAGTATTTCAAACATAAATGCATAGCAGAAACAATTGGAAATGAAAAGGAATTCAGCTGTAGGCTCTTCTGTTCACATATGGTAGAACTGCATATCATATACATATTTGGAGAAATGGTCAATATACAAGCTAGTATGACATGGGATTTTCCCATACATCTATATCAGTTCATTGGCCTTCTATTGATACAGCTATTCCAAGTAGAAGAGTTGATTCCATTCACAATTTTTTAAATAGATACTTAATGGTTTTCTATTGCCTCCTAATAGTTATAATTACCAATTTCTTCTCTAAGCTTCTGGTTGAATAAAATATGGCACATCCTTACAAAGAAGCAACTTAGTTTCCTAAAGAAAAATAATCACATATTCACAGCTGGGCAGCAGCTAGCTATCCACCCTCTTTACTGAGTCAAATCACAGGTATGCTCTGAAGCAAGGAAGACTATTATCCTTTTGATATCTATTAAAAGTGTTTTGTTGCAACTTTTGTTTCTATAGCCTGGTTTACACTACATGCAGGAGCAGCCCAAGACGGGCTGCGGCAGCTGGTGCCCCAGGCGGAACGCGCGATTAGCGCCCCCGCCTGCACAGCCGTCAATGGGGTGACGTCATCATCGGGTGCCGGCCGAGTCGGCCTATAGCCACGGGCCGCCCCTGACTGCATGAGAAGGTTGAATTAAGTTATGCAATTCCAGCTATGTAAATTACGTAGCTGGAGTCGACATATCTTACATCACGTTTCTGTGCCATCCACACACTGGGAAGCTGATGGTAGCAAATGCTCCCATCAACTTTCCTTGTTCCTCCTGAGGAGCAGAAGTGCTGGCATTGAAGGGAACACCCTTTGAATTCAATCTAGCAGGCCATCACTAGACCTGCTAAATTGAACCAGAAAGATCGAGTGGCAGCATCAATCTTCTGTGAAGGGTACACATGCCCTACATGAATAGTGTAGTAGTTCAGCTTTCTGTATTAACTCTATATTTACTACTACATGATCATTTATTTGAATACACGCTGCTCTGCTCTGCTCCAAAAAAAGAGGCTTTTCGAAGTAGAATACAAGCTTTTAAATATCAGAGCATATACAATAACTGATTGCCTGTTCTGCCTAAAATGTTGGGCACAGATTTTTCTCAAAGTCTTCTTAAGGATCAAATATGTTAGCATATCTTTGTTTCTAGTTAAATTAAAATAATCAAAAGAAATCGTCAAGAGTTCATCTTAAAATTTCAACAGTCAATATGCATCAACTGCAAATAAAAACTTAATCTACTTGACTAAAGATTTCACTGCATTTACAGTTTTGGATGCAAAAACAGGGCTAGCTTTCAATGTGTGAATATGGTTATTTGGAGATGGAGAAAAGACTACTTTAGATGTCAGGCACAGATTGTCACTACAAAGCAGTTATTTGGATGACTGACCTTGACTTCACACTAAATAATTACTAGTGCTTAAAATGAAGGTCTGGTTGAGAGTGGGCTGAAAATTATCATAAAATACATCTATATAAAAGAAGCCAGATTATTCTTTGGCTCCTTCTTGTAGGGTTTATCTCTAAAGAACTGGAAAGATCCTTCCCAATTGTTCCTTTGTTTTGTGGCTGGGTTCCTAGTATCCTCCCAAAGCATAGTTCCAATGAAGCCATGCTGCCATGGATTTCCTCTTACTACAGTTATCCCACAGTGTGCTTCTTAAAGGATGATCTGCACAACACCAAAGGGCTCTGTGGAACAACGTGCATCCTCACAATTCTGTATCTCACCCAGATTTCCAGAAACTTCAATTCAGCAAAGTATGTGAACAAGGATGAAGCATATGCTTAAGTATCTCGCTAAATCAGATCCATTATTATGATACTCTATTGTAAATACTGAAATTATGTAACAAACATAAAAATGTGCTAAAAATGTTATGTAATAAAACATAATAAACTGTCATAAAAACAGAAATAAATGGCATGCAATTGTTTTATACACACACGTAAAAATGTAAATGAACTCTCTTCATGACTCCTCCCGTTCCAGTGCTTTGTATTTAGTGTGTGGTTCCACAAGGGTTGACAGAGGTTTGACAACCCATGTTGCGGGTCTTCACTTCAACTCGGAATAGAGTTCCATCTGCACACATACAGAGCTTGTAGCGCAGCCAGTCAACATTATTAAACTTTTCCCCATAAGAGTTTGGCAGTCGAGATGTGCTGAGCATTACAGTTCCATTTAAGATAATGCTGTTTTCCTAATAAAATAATAATTATATAATTATTATCACCTAGAAGAAGGTATTTCTTTCTAAAAGAATGTAAACCTAATAGCTTATTTTCAAAGTTATTCTAAAGATAACAGAAAGGTTATTTTGTTTCCATCTTAAGTCCTTGCATAACAATTTTATTTAAAAAAAAATCACGATTGAATGTAGTGCTCACACATCTCAGTTCTGACCCTCAACATATCTTGCTACTCTACTCATAGGCCAATATGATCAGGCTACTAATTTTGTGATAATTATATTTGTGATGCACAATACAATGAGCTTGCCAAACCAACTTAAGAACCAAATAAATTAGACTTTAATCATCAATTTTCTAAAATCTTCTATTTTCTCCTTAACCTCTTCTCCACCTCACACTGTCCACATCATTAACATATAAAAAAGCAGAGTATGAAATAATTACTCAAAGTTTTTGAGTCACCAATTTAAAAAGATGAAAAATTGTTACATGTGCTTTTATAGTGCTAGAAATTAATAAAATTAAATTGAATGCTACTAAACTATATTTTATGTCAATTTACAGATTTGACTATATCAAAAAAAAAATTAAGCCGATTTTTTTTTTCCTTTGTTCTAACATGGATCTATGAGAAATCATTTTCTCAATTTAAAATACTTACTGCCTTTAGCACCATATCACCACCCATACGAAACTCAATGGTCTTGCCCATGATAAAAACTCCCTCATTTCCACGAACAATGGCACGTCCATCAACCTTTATATTTAGGTCACTGGTGGCATTGCTGGTAATCTTAAACGGGGAAAAAATATGCAAGAATCAAATAATGGTGGATCCAGTTTTAAAAAGTTCCATTTTACTTATCTTTAAGTAGATTTGTTAAATTAATTTCACATTACTAAAATGTGGAACATGGTTATATTCAAATTAACACATTTAATGCATATTGCATACCCCTCTCCCAATGTCTTTAAAGCATCCACAGTTTTTTATTGCTCTGAACAAATCAGTCATATATAGAAGCAAAGATTATTTATCCTAGAAAATTTCTGTCTCAGTAAAAAGTTTAACTTCCTAGGCTGTCACCTGACTTACACTTGCATATCACTTGGCTAGGTTTAAGTACAATAGGAATTTCAACAATTAATGCTAGAGAATTTAGAGGAACACATAAGTAGTTTAGGTGCCAAATTTAACCTACTTTATAAGTCTTATTTTGAAAAGTGACTATATTAAAAATTGTGGTTCTTTACCCATCAGATCTGTTCCTTTTTGTATTCAGTCATATCTGTTTACTTTATGTAAAAAAATAAATGTAATTTTTATTCCTGTTCTGCAGATTAAATATCACTGAGAGAATGAGCTGGTTTCTATTCCTTCTTGCACATTATCAACAGAATTGTACACTAAATTTAAGTTCACATCCAGTTACCTGTGTAAACCTTCTGGAGGCAATGGGGTTGTACAGCTGTGACTAATCTTAATGCAGCCTGCAGAACCTTTTACAGATGGTTATGTACAAGAAAGAAATCTCAGAACCTGACTTTCAGATCCCATGCTGAATTTGTATAGCTGGCAATAGGAAAAATTCATATTTTTTATTAGTAAATGGGGCTTATTTGATCTGGAAGTCAAACTGACAAACATGGAACCCTACAGTGACACTGTTGTTCACTTATCAGTTTAACTGAAAATTAAAAATTCTTATAATATGCTGGAAAGTGTCATCTGACTTCTGAACATCTACTTATAACAAATCTATTGTCAAGAAAAATAAAGCAACAGGCACAGGTTGTGTGTGTGCACACTTCCTGTATTTTCTTTTAAAGAACTGAGCTTAAAAAAAAATCTGAATTCCCCCACAGCCACGGCAATATTAATTATATAACAAGCTATTTTGGGACCTATTAGCTGTAAAAAAAATCAATGCTGGTGAATGAACAAACAGGAAAATTCCAATGGCAAACAAAAATAAATGTGGTTATTCTGGTTTTGGTATGTTGAGATAAATTAAAAGGCTGTAACTAACAGTCCTAACTGATTCTCTTACTTGTAACAGCATATAGAATAAAGAACATTTTATAACTTTTCTACAGAATTTTACTGTTTACATTTTGCAACAGTTATTTCATGATAAAACACACTGCATTCCTACTTTGCAACAAAAGACAATTCCATAGTTAGCCTCTATATAAAAGAAAATTGATCTATTAAAATAGTTTATACCCTCTCTGTAGATGCCTTCTGTACATTCAAAGTTTTCACTCCATTTGGCAAATGAAACTCATGAGTCTCATAGTCTGTGCTGAACAAAGTATTTTGTGTCCTTGGGTCAACAAATTCCATCCCAATATCACTGGTAATTGAAGTTTTGTCTTTTTCAACACTGAGTTTTGTTGTTCCTTGTTGAAATACAATCTGCAGAAACCAAATCATTAAAATTATTTTAAAACATGACATTTCTACTACAGTTACAATAAATAATAATATTGCATTTCCTCCATATTGTTAAGCACGTGTTCAACTTCTGTAACTTACAGGTTGGTTATTTCCAGTTATAACTAAATCTTCATTACGCCTGCCTCCTACTGTGCTTTTATATAATGGATGTATAACTCCCATGTCAGATACTTGTTTAAAACGTAGTAAGCCGCTGTCATGAAACTCCATGCTGTCACAACCATTTGGTCCGATACGAATTACAGCCCAGATGACAAGTGTGATCTAAAACAGTAATACAAACATTGTTTCATATTTATGGTAATACCACAGATGCAGGAAAGAGTGGTCAAAATACTTTTTTACAATGACTAGTTAGTCATTAAATTTTAAAATAACTACAAGCATACAAATGATTTAAGTGCTAGAGATTTTAACAATGGGTGTGAAAGGAAGTAGGTAAGAAATATTTTCCTTTGCTTTACAAATTGTACCTCTATAATCCAGGACTCTCTGGTCTGGCAACATCCATGGTCCATGAACTACAGAGCCCCGGATGGCCAGGTTTAGGAGCTGGGCTGGTGGTAGGGGGTGCAGCGCCAGTGGTAGCGGGCCAGCGTGGTGTGGAGAACAGGGCTCGTGTCGGGGAACGCAACCCCACCTGGCCAGAGGCAGCAGGTCAACAGGGGCTGGCAGCACAGTCCCAGCAAGGCTGGCATAGCCCCACCTGGGCCAGAGGCAGCAGGGCTGGTGCCCGAGAACACAGCTAGGACTGGAACCCAGAAGTGCACTCTGGGCTAGTGGCGAGAGTGCAGCTCCAGCCGGAGTCAGTGCACTGGGGAGCATAGCCCGGGCCCTGGGTGGGAAGCGTGGACCCACCAGGGCTCAGGGCAGCGGTCCTGTACCGAGGAACAGGGAGGACCTTTCCTAGTATGGAAAACTCTATCATTTGGGACCCCTCAGGTCCTGAACCAGGGAGGTTCCACCTGTACTATGGTTATGCTGTCTTTCTGCTGAAAACACTAAAATGCAGTTAGTCACAATATATAGTTATTTTTAAATCCACCTGAAATATGATCTAAAATAGTTTGAAAAAATTTATAAAAACCTATATTCTCCCCAAACATTAAATTTTTGAAATTAAGTAATGTGCTTGATAATTTGAGCCATCTTCCTGTTTGAGGTAATGGCTGTACCCTAAGCTAAATAAACTCAAGGGGAAAGGTGTTTGTTAACCCAGAACATGGTTAATCTTGAATTAATAGAAAGGACCCTTCAGTATTGAGGTATATTGCAGGGATGGGCAAGAGGCTGCCAGTGGGCTATATCCAGCCCACCAAGCCACTGGATTAGGCCTGCGGCTGCCTCACTAGAATCCTTAAGCACAGCACAGCGACAGCTGCTTTAAATGTGGCTGCTCTATTCTGGGAGCGAGGAGGGAGGCTTTGTGCTCTGTCCTGCCCCTCAGCAAAATCTCTCAGCTCCCATTGGCCAGTTTCTGACCAATAGTGGCTGAGATATTTTGCTGGCAGCAGGGACAGCCAACGAAGCCTCCTCTCTCCCTCCTGCCCCTTCACCCTGACAGGAGCAGAGCCATGTGGAGCAGCTTGTGACTGCAGCCTTCAGGTTCCTACAGGGCTGCTGACTGGGAGCTGCCTAGGTAAGCAATTCCCAGCCAGAGCCTGTCTCTGGCACACACTCCCCGCTTTCTCCTTCCCCCCCCAACTACCTGCCCCAAGCTACCACCCAAATTCTCTGTATCCCTTTCCCCCAGGTTACAACTCCTTCCCAGATTCTGCACCCTCTCCTACACTCTTCCTCCAGGCCAGAATCCTCTCTGGTACCCATATCCCTTCCCTGATCCTGCACCCCATTCTCCACCCCATGTCATTATCCAAACCTTCTGCACCCCCTTCACCCAGGTCACAACTCCTTCCCAGACCCTACACCCCCTCCTAGAGCCCCTCTCTTAGGCCAGAACCCATACCCTCTCCCTGACCCTGCACCCCATTCTCCTGCCCCAGATCACAACCCTCAACTTCACCCAAACTCCACACCCCTCCTGCACCCCAGTCGCCTACCCCAAGCTCCCTTCTGCACCCTCTGTCCCAGACCCTAAACCCCCTCAGTAGAAATGCAGCCCTTAACCACTTGCCAAAATCTTGGAGTGGCCCCCGATTAAAACTTATTGCCCACCACTGGTATACTGAAATGCCTAACTATGAGAAATAATTTATTATTTGAAGGAGATAAAAAGCAAAGGTGGGTATTAAAATTAGGGATGTTAGATATTGTTTATTTTAGTAATCGTGTAGCCACAGCAATTTTTAGTGGTTACATGGTTACTAAAATGCTCTTCCCTCAGGGGCAGGGCCAGCAGCCAGTGCGCTCCCAGCGCCGCTCCCAGGGAGCCTCCTGCAACCCTGCCCTACTGCCTCTATATCGAAGGCAGCAGCACAGGGTGGCAGCAGTCCCTGCCTGTGGGGAACCCGAGCTCCCCATGGACAGAGGCTGCTCCAGCATCCCACAGAGCAGCCTCTGTCTGAGGGGAGCTCAGGCTCCCCATGGACAGGGGCTGCTGATGCCCCACACTGTATCAGAGGCAGCAGCACAGAGCGGCAAACCCCGGCTCCCCACATGGACCAGCTCCCACCTGCCATCCCGTGCTCTATCAGACCAATGGGCTGGGATTGAGCCATTCTGCCAGTCTGAGTTTAAATCGCAGAGCATGCCCAGGGAGCAGGGGGTTGCTGCAGTTAACTGGGACCGTTAACTGATAAGCAACACTTATTGGTTAAACGGTTAGCCAGCTAGCCGCTAATATCCCTAATTAAAATAATGACTTGCAGTAGCAAATCAGAGTGCAGACTGTACAGGATGATTTCTGAAAACTAACGGACAGTTCAGTTGTGACTATATAGCATTCCTGTGATCCTGATGGCTTGAAATCACTTCATTAGATACAATAAAAATAATTGTATTGAAATGTTGCACTGGTGATATTTTGCATTGTTTCTCATGTACAGCTCTGACTGGGGAATAATCAGAGAATTCCTGTTCCTGATTAATAATAGAGGCATAGGCTCTGTTGTATTAGTGATACATGTGGTCTCTTAGATGAGAGTATGTAAAAACAAGATTTAGAGTTTAAGCTCTTTGTGGCAGGAACATTATCTTTTTAGTCTCCGTAACACACCTTGCAATGTTTTGATGCTAATTTAATAACAGAGAACTCTGGAAAGAAATACAGCAAATGGAGAAAAAAAATCATTGCTCTATTTAGTCATACTAAGAAAAAGACAAAAGATTAGAGACTTCTTGCTAATAAAAAACCAACAACAAAACACTTTGAAATAATTTGTTGATGCTACAAATAAGCAGGAAAGGTAGGGAAAAAAAATCATCATCCTTAATACACTTTAATATTCGCTTTCTAGAGTATTCTGACCTATGCTAAAGATGGTTTATATTTAATATTCAAAATTAAAACAAGCGTGGCCAAATGTCTCTTCTAGCCTAAGTATTATACTCACAATCAAATTGATGACAGCCAAAATAAAAAGGAGAACAATCACACAAATGGCCAAGTTGCCTTTCCTCCCCCGTAAGCCTGTTTTATGGAGACGGTCTTCATCAATTGGAATGTATCCAGCCTTAAAGTTACTGTTGTGTTCTTTATTAACATTTCTCCGTTCCACAGCCTTCTCACGCATAGACTTTTTCACAGGGCCATTAGAACTTTGCTACAGCATAACACAAAGCAAATGATTATTTTGCAGGTAATCAAAATTTATAACAAAAGTAAGAGTTTGAACCAGTGGAATATTTGTCTGCTATCCCAATGTGTAGTTTGTCTGTTTTTAAGAAACACTAATAAGGAGGTACTTTATTAAAAATAGAGAATTTATTATAATTGTTTTAAAGTATTTATAAATCAGTGACTCTGTGTAGTAACTAATTACATTTCAGTTGTAAAGAATTTAATTGTATATTTATATTTTGGATTTGATACAAGATATTCTCTGTATAACTGGATTATTCATAATCACCCAAACATTTATTTTTAGTCTCCTATGAACTAATGTATGAGTCTCACAGTGGTTTTATCTATGTAATGGTACAAGCCATAAAATTGTTTCTCTATTTCTATATTTACATTTTAAAGGGACGCTGATTTAAAAAAAATGCTACTTTAAAATTTGTTCACTATGTACAGGTAACAACTAAGATTACTCCAACTGAAAGAATAGACAAAACATCTTTCAAGTTTTTTATTGTGTGTATTTGACAGCGTTTTGTGCATAGTCAATTTTCTCATTTCTGGGGGTCTTTTGCTTCAGGAATAGGAAAGAAAAAATACTGTAAAACCACAAATTGGCAGGGAAACTCATGGGCACATATAGTAACTATAGTTTGACATTGTTTTTAACTGATTGGATCTCAATGTGACAGTAACCCTTTCATTGATATTACTGAGGGCAAATTAACAGGTAGCAGATACTTTCATAGAAAGGTTTCAGAGAGGTAGCCATGTTAGTCTGTTTCAGCCAAAACCAGGAGTCCGGTGGCACTTTAAAAGACTTAACAAATTTATTAGGGTAGTAGAGCATTAGGTCTAAGTATGGGAGTCTTAAAACCCTTCCACTTTCTATCCCTAAGAATACTTTTCAATGAAAAAAACATCAAGGAGTCCGGTGCCACTTTAAACACTAACAAATAAATTAGTGTACTGGAGCTTTCCAGAGTAGGGATGTTAAATTTAGTCAATAAGCGAGGGAGCCACAGTGGGGTTAGCTCCGGGCCTGGGAGCTAATCCCACTGCAGCTCTGCCTTTTAAATGTATTAAGAGCCTCTTGGCTCTTAATATATTTAAAAGGTTAAAGTGCAGCAAGAGGGACCCAGCGTGAGCTGGAACAGCTGATTCCCAGCTCATGCAGAGTCCTTCCCCCGCCCCGCTGGAGCCAATACATGCGGGGAGCTGACTCCACGTATCTGTCTCCACGCCCCCCGCCCCAGCCTCCTACAGAGGCATCGGGGGGTGGAGGGGAGCTGGTGGGGAGGGAGGCAGCTTAAAAGAGGCGGCAGGGGAGGCTGCCAAAAAGCAGCCTTGGTCTGCAGTGGGGGTCCAAGCTCTGCAGCTGACCCTGGGTTCCAGGCTGTGGGCCAGCTTTGAAATGTACAAGAGTCCCCAGCGGGGGCTCTTGTGCATTTCAAAGAGGAAGCACAGCATGGAGTCTGGGGCCAGTGTGGGACTCTGAGTTCACCACTGACTCAGTCTCAAAGTGGTGCTTCCGCTTTGAAATGCACAAGAGCTCCCGCTGGGCTACCCTGCCTCCTGCCAGGTTCCTGCCAGGCTGCAACTAGCTGTTAGGCTCTCACAGCCCCCAGGCAGAAAAGGCGGCTCCAGGCTGGCTCCCCCGGCTGGCCTGACACCTCGGGTCCCCAAGCTGCCCCGGCTGGTTGGTCCCAGGGATGGTGCCAGCATGGCCACCTGGGAGGGAAGTGCCCGCGTGGAGCCCGGAGTCAGTAGGGTTTTCACCCGGACAGTCCGGTATTTGTGGCCCCTGTCCAGTATTTTCTGGGTTTTTTTAACCGGACATGTAAAATGTCTTGTATTTTCTGTTTTTCTTGGACGGAAGGCCTGTGAGGCCATTCTTCCCCTTCTGCATCTGGCGGGGGGGGGGGGGGGGGGGCGCGTGGGGATTTAAAGGCGCAGTGACTTTTTTTTGTTTGCTCAACAACTTTGGTCCTGTTTGTTTTTTCTCAACCAATTTTTTTCCCTGCCATATTTGGGATTTTTTGTGAAAGTATCTGGCAACCCTAGGAGTCAGTGGGACTTCCTGCTGGCCCTGGGCTCCACAGGGAGTTCCAACTTTGAAATACACAGGAGCCTCCACTGGGGCTCTTGTACATTTTGAAGGCGGAAGTGCTTATCAACTATTCAATTAAGCAAATTAATCACTACTTAACATCCCTATACTAAAGCAGCAAAAATGACATAAACATGATTTTAAAATATCATTGTTACTAACTGAAAGTATTAAAAAAATCAAGTCATGTCCTGCAAAATCATGACATTTAAAAAAGTTAATTATTAAGTTAATTTTCATTTCAAAGGAAAAAAAAAGCTGAGATTCTCAGGAAGTCACAAGATTTTAGAAGTATGGAGTTTTACCAAAACACCTATGGCAATTTTACAGTATTATAGCCCTATAGCTCCCAAGAGAGGAGAGAGAGAAGGTGGTTCTTCAGGTCACCTAAAGAAAAGCAGATCGCTGTTAAGGCGGAAAGGCAAACTTAGCCCTGCTATGAACGAAAGATGGTCCAAAAAAAGATTTTACCTCATCCAGTCTGACAACTCTGAACCCTTTTCAGGCCACCTTTAAAGGAAAGGAACTGTGGAAAGATTTGCTTGCAGTGAAACTCAACTCACGAATTTTGATTTTATTATGTAACAGAAAATCAATCTGCAATGAACCACTCCCTAACCCTCCCTTCCCTTTCCTCCCCCACCCATTAATCCAACCCCACGCGCACCAGGGTTTTCGCTGCGCCAGCGCTGGCTACTACGACCCGGCAGAGGGGCGAGCACCGAGCAGCTGGGCTTCACCCCTCAACGCCGCCAGCACGGCTTTCAGGCGGCCACTCCGCGCTGGCTCTTCGCCTCCCGCAGGGCTGCGTCCGGCTGCCAGGCGCGCTCAGCCCGCGGGCGGAGGCTCCGGACTGGGCCCGAGCAGGCTCCCCGGGCTGGCCTGACACCTCGTGTCTCCGGGGAGCCCCGGCTGGTCGGTCCCAGGGGCGGTGCCGGCACAGCCGCCTGGAAGGGACTCGTCCGCGGCCGCTTTCCCGCTGGGGTGTTCGGCCCTTGGCGGTGGGGCGGCCTTGGGAGGGGCTGCCCGCCGCATCTCGGCCACAGACCTGCTCGGAGGCTGCTGCTGCTGCGGCCGCCGCCGCCATTTTCCCCTTCTGCAGCTGTTGTCCCGCCCAGGCGCCCGAGGGAGAGTAGCGCCGCGACGGCCGCCTGTCGCCGCTGCCTAAGCTGGGCTCGGCGCCGCTCGGCGGGCTGGGCACCCGCGCTGCCCACGTGCGGGCTGGACTTTGGGGGCGGGAATTCGCTCTGCTTCTGGCTCCTCCCGGCACTCCCAGAGCGGCCCCCCTCTGGGCTGAATCTGATACGTCACGTATTCTGGCACCCCAAAATGCAGGGTCCCCCCGTTTGTGCCCAGAAAGAAGCTTGTGGATTGGGAGTCAGCAAATCTGGGTCAAGTTTCTTGTTCTGCCACAGATACTCGGTCACTTTCCCTTTTTGTGCCTCAGGAGTAGCCTGAAGATGATATTTTATGGAGTAGTGCCCCTCTGGGTGCTCCACTTAGGGTGTCCACTTCCTCTTCTCTCTCTCAGGCCTGTTGGAAGACTAAATTCAACATTAATGTTTGTGAGTTGCTCAGATAGGCCCCGAGAGAGCGCATTCATACAAAGTGCGGTTGAGCCACAGCTCCCATTTTCTCCTCCTTGCCTCACCCATTTGGAGCACTCCGACAGGAAACTTAAATTCATGACCGTCCCGGATTTTTGGGGCTATATGGTCACCATACCCATGGGGAGAATGATGTACAGACGTCTTCCCCAGCAATCTACTCCTGGTGAGTGTGACACTCAACTAGTCTTCCTCCTATGACACACAGCAGATGAGCTTGACACCATCCATTTCAAACTTTTAGCTCCAATGAGTCTGATAAGTAAATTCACTTGAAATTCTGTGCTGGCTTCTCTCCTTAAATTTTGAATCTCATCTGGCAGGAGAGGACTGACACAAATCTTCCTGTCTCTGTGCTCTGTTCCCAGGTGACCCTCTTTATTGTCCTCTTGACATTCAAGTTATACAAGTGTTGCTAAGCTAAAGTGTCTAAGAGAGACATACAATTCAGTCATCTGCCAGAGTTAGGACTTGAATCTGAATGGGGCTGATGCACAAATTCTACATGCTCCCAAAACACCCAGCTGGGTCTAAATTCTGCACAATACTGCACCTTGCTGAGTTTGACTTTTGTGATTCTATGCAGACAAGGGTATCCTAATTTTTATAAATCGTAAAAGGTTTTCTGTATTTTAAAAATTAATTTACTGCTCATTACAATTACTGGAATTATAGTTACATACCACAATACAAAATGCATTATAAATTCCTACAGAAACAACCTTTGCAGTCTTACAAAAAGACTGTATCCATGCATCTGGAGAACGTAAAGAAGAATCTCACCTCTTTTTCTTTCTTTGTAACTTTAGCGCTTCCTTTTGAAACTAATTTTGAAAGTTATAAACCAATGGAAACTAGTCTGTAGGGATGAAAACATCATTTATGTTTCCTACAATTCACAGATTATTGACAGACCCTGTCAGTCCACCC
Organism: Rafetus swinhoei; assembly: GCA_019425775.1. Classification (NCBI taxonomy): domain Eukaryota; kingdom Metazoa; phylum Chordata; order Testudines; family Trionychidae; genus Rafetus; species Rafetus swinhoei. The sequence goes on from CM033449.1 coordinate 50,562,704, forward strand.
AGGGCTCAGCTCTGAGGTCCAGAAAATTACACAGATATAGGTATAGGTGTCTCTCTTTCCCTCTCTCTCTCTCTCTCTCTCTCTTTTTTGAGAAGATCTAAGATCAACTTAAAATTCCAATCAGTTACTTCTTTTGTCTTCTGTTAACCTAGCTAGAGTGAGAATAGTTATGCTCTGAAACAAGAGTTGCTGCATTCAGTTATGTGTTACAGTGGCATTAAGACTTTGGCAAGCAAGCTTATCCCATGATTCTTAGCACAGCAGTAAGAAGAGCAGCAGCATGAATTCTTTCCCTGTGAATTGTGTGAAAACTTTTCAGTCTTTTACGGCCATATGAGAGATTTTTGGGAAGAGGTTGGCAGTTTAGTAGCACTGAAGAGATTGTATTAGTAGCTGACATGTTACACTTAGTGAGATTTAGTTCATATCCCTCAAGCCAGCCAGCTTTAGTTAAAAACACCACTTGAATAAAGATTCTTGTGTGTGGATGGAATTCAAGATAGGGACAACACTTCAGTGATAACGCTAATTAACTTTACAACTTGGAAGAAAGTTTATGTAGTGCTGTTACCCACACAAAATTCTTACGCTGGGGCACCCACCCTTGCCCATTCCTAGGGCTCAGCGTAACCCTCTCAATATAGGTACCCACCCTCTCATGTTTCTGGGCTCAGGCATAACCTTTATAATATAGGCACCCACCCTCCTGCAGGTTTACATGTGGTACACTCTGTGGTTTTGCGGGGTCTTTTACCAGTGAAAGAGCCTTACACAGTAATATTCTACTTAATCTTTATTTATTAACAATTATCAAAAATAGAATGCACATACCAGGCATACAGTGCTCACCACTCCAAATAAGATAGATGAACTTGTCTTGATGGCCAGTCAGGATCAGGTCCATCTGGGGGACTCCAGTTTCAGCACAGTGTCATTGGCACAGGGCTGAGGTCTGGCAGCTCTGATCTTGGAGCTGTGTCCTGACTTGGTTCCCAAAGAACTTCCTTTTGGGTCCCAGTTTATATAGTGAAACCTGAGTCCTGCATAGTGATTCCTTAACCAACTATTTTACTAAAATTTTACTAACCAATCCTAATATACTGTAACAGAATTACCTAACCCAGTGGTTCCCAAACTTTTCGGCATCACGCCCCCTTTTTTGATTTTTCAGAAACCCTCACGCCCCTCTCCCCCATAGCAGCAAAACTTGTTGAGCAAAAAAAAAAAAAAAGGAACTGACGGGGGCTGAAAAACAAAAATAGCAGCAAAACTTGGGGGTGGGGGGTGGGGGGGAGGATTGACAGGGGGCTGGGTCGCCTTGCGCCCCCCTGGAATTTCTACACACTCCCCCAGTTTGGGAACCCATGACCTAACCAATCATACCACACCACCTTAGTTGATTTACACCTAGCAAAATTAATTATACAGCAGACAGAAACAATTAAAAACTAGACAGAGATCATACAGACAAACAATAGGGAAATGGGGACCATAATCATAGAATGAGGCTTCCACAACCTCAACTATTCATAAACAGTTTCTTACCAGACAAAATGCTATTAAACTAAGTATTCTTTACCCATCTTGAGATCTGTTTCTTTATCTGGTGACAGTGTGTGTCATTAGGACGGGGTCTTCTTAACAGCCTGATATGACACTATTCTAATGCAATTTAGATGTGACTCCAAGCTTTACAGCTAATGGTTGTTGCTCTCTTCAGTCTGTCTGCAGATGAAGGATAGGCCTTCCAATATGGCTTCCAATATGGCTACCAGCCTTCCAATATGGTAAACTAAGGTCTTCTGTTCACTGCCATGGAGATTGACACTGTGGCAGTCGATCTTCTGGCATTTGATTTAGTGGGTCTAATAAAGATCTACTAAATCAAATGCTGATGATGCCCCCCATCAACTCCAGTATTCATCACAGTAGCAAGGAGTAAGGGAAGTCAATGAGAGCATTTCTCCCATCAATCTCTCATTGTGGGGCCACTCCAGAAAATCAATATAAGGTACGTTGACTCCAGCTACGCAATTGTTGTAGCAGGAATTGTATATCTTACCTCAGTTTTCTCTGCCAGTGTAGGCTTAGCCTAAGGAAGAGGTTCAAGGAAGGGCACAATGTGGTTGGAGTACCAGGAGAGGAAGTTTACTTTGACAGTAGTATTTTGGATAGACTTAAAGGAGGAGAAGTGAGAACATAGGAATTACCACACTGTATTCAACCTGTGATCCATCTAGTCCAGTGTTTCTCAATCTTTTTTTATAAAGTACCCCTTTAAAAAAAATTATAAATACCCCCAGTACCTACAGTTTTCAGACACACATTTTTTTTTCTACCATTGCAACACATTTGTTTAAACTACTTAATCGTAGCTGGGCGGGCGATGAAATTTTTGAGTGTAAAAAGTACAAAAATAATAAAGTGCTGTAAAACTTAAAACAAAAATTCAGTTTTCTCCAAATTTCAGTTGTGTTAATGTACCCCCCCCCAGACTTCTCTCGAGTACCCCTAAGGGTACTCGTACCACTGGTTGAGAAACACTGATATAGTCCATTATCCTGTCTCCGACAGTAGCACCAAACGCTTCAGAAGAAGGTATAAGAAGTCCACAATATGCAGTTGTAAAATAATCTGCATCCCATGAAAGTCTTATCCTAATCCCTAATGGGTAGAAATTGTATTAAATCCTGAAGCATGAGGTTATATAGCCCTTTCAAAACTCTCTTCTAACATTAATGAAGTATTATAAAACCAGTTATTTTTGTTATTCATCTAAATGTCTAATCTGTCTTTGAACTTTGCTAAGATTTTGGAAGCCAGGACCACAGTCTTGTTATGTGTTGTGTAAAAATTTTTGAATTTTCAACTTTTCAATTTCATTGAAGGTCTCCTTATTCTTGTCTTGTGAGATAAAGGGAATATAAGCGCCCATCTAGTTTTTCTATATCATTCATTTTTGTATATATACTCGTACCATGTTCCCACTTTCTTATCTCCTTTCGAAGGTAAACAATCACAATTTTTTTTACATGAGAGTTTTTCACGCCTGTAACCATTCATGTTATCTTTCTTTGAACTCCCTCTTATACTGTAATATCTTTTTCAAGATGGGATGATCAGTACTGCACAGTATTCCAAAGGAAGGTGTGCCATTGATTTATATAACATATTTTTTCTCATATTATTCTTCATCCTGTTCTTTATGTTTCCTAACATTTCTTTTGATCACAGCTGTACACTAAGTAGTGGTAGAATCCTGAGAGGTATCATTGTTGTTCTTAATGGCTAAAGATCCAGTACAACACTCAACATCAAGTCAGATTCACACTTTTCTTCTTAGATGGTCCACAGATTATCAGTTGTGGTGATGATTTTGTGGTATAACAAATGTCACACTAGGAAGTTATTGCAGTACTTCAATCACACTGAAACTGACAGGGTGTCTTAGGTCACTGTTATGGGCATGTCTGGACACAGACATTTATAATTCCATTTAAACAATAATACTTGACAAGACATTGTCTAGCACTTCTGCTGTGAAATCTATATACAATTAGCAAACTGAACCACTCATTAAGAAAATAAAATCAGTTTTAAAAAGCGTATCTACTACATTAGTCTGTGCATTAGCTCTCATTTTCATAGCTTGCTGGAAATGTCTTGGTCTTTTAATCCAGCTAATTATTAACTGTTAGAAAATACCTATCATCAAAGTAATGGTTTATTTTATAAATGATTTATATTGAAAAGGGACACAGGTTAAAAATAATTAGTTTTAAAAACAAATACCCTTTTCCATTTAACTAATATTTTAGGTAATTAAAAATGAAATAATTTTAAACAATCTAATTTGCTATTCCAAGCCAATACTGTTGGATCACTTTTTGTACAGCCGCTCCCCGACTTACGGCCACCTCCACTTACGACCATCCGCACTTACGACCAAAGCGGTCGTAAATGTGGATCCGATTCTGACGGCAATCCGCTTACGAACAGCGCGGTCGCCATGTAACTCTATGGGATCCGAGTTACGAACAGTTCGAGTTACGGACCAAGTGTTGGTCCGTAACTCGTTCGTAACTCGGAGAGCGGCTGTACTTCATTTTGGACAATGAAAATAGTCCCCACTTTGAACAGCTCACTTGATGGATGATCTATCAGGGCATCAGAGGTAGAATAATAGAATCATAGAACACTAGAACTGGAAGGGACCTCGAGAGGTCATTGAGTCCAGTCCCCTGCCCTCACTGTAGGACCCACTACCATCTAGACCATCCCTGATAGATGTCTATCTAACCAGCTCTTAAATATCTCCAGAGATGGAGATTCCACAACCTCCCTGGGCAATTTACTCCAGTGTTTGACCACCCTGACAGTTAGGAACTTATGTCAGGTAAGTGGAGAACATGGAGACCTGGGAGATGGGTCGGAAATGGGAGGGAGCGTGGGCTACAATGGCAGAGAGAAAGGAGGGTCAGGGCAAAACTGGGAGGCAAGGTCAAATCAGGATCTTAGATGCCTATATACAAATGCGAGAAGTATGGGAAATAAGCAGGAAGAACTGGAAGTACTAATAAATAAGTACAATTATGACATTGTTGGCATCACAGAAACTTGGTGGGATAATACACATGATTGGAATATTTGTATGGAAGGGTACAGCTTGCTCAGGAAGGATAGACAGGGAAAAAAGGGAGGAGGTGTTGCCTTATACATTAAAAATGAACGCACTTGGAGTGAGGTGGAGATGGACATAGGAGACGGAAGTGTTGAGAGTCTCTGGGTTAGGCTAAAAGGGATTAAAAACAAAGGTGATGTCATGCTAGGAGTCTACTACAGGTCACCTACCCAGGTGGAAGAAGTGGATGAGGCTTTTTTCAAACAACTAACAAAATCATCCAAAGCCCAAGATTTGGTGGTGATGGGGACTTCAACTATCCAGATATATGTTGGGAAAATAACACTGCAGGGCACAGACTATCCAATAAGTTCTTGGACTGCATTGGAGACAACTTTTATTTCAGAAGGTTGAAAAAGCTACCGGGGAAGCTGTTCTAGATTTGATCCTAACAAATAGGGAGGAACTGGTTGAGAATTTGAAAGTGGAAGGCAGCTTGGGTGAAAGTGATCATGAAATCATAGAGTTCAAAATTCTAAGGAAGAGTAGAAGGGAGAACAGCAAAATAGAGACAATGGATTTCGGGAAGGCGGATTTTGGTAAGCTCAGAGAGCTGATAGGTAAGGTCCCATGGGAATCGAGACTGAGGGGAAAAAACAACTGAGGAGAGTTGGCAGTTCTTCAAAGGGACATTGTTAAGGGCCCAAAAGCAAGCTATTCCGATGTTTCGGAAAGATAGAAAATACGGCAAAAGACCTCCTTGGCTTAACCACGAGATCTTGCGTGATCTAAAAATAAAAAAGGAGTCATATAAAAATGGAAAGTAGGACAAATTACAAAGGATGAATATAGGCAAACAGCACAGGAATGCAGGGCAAGATTAGAAAGGCAAAGGCACAGAATGAGCTCAAACTAGCTACAGGAATAAAGGGAAACAAGAAGACTTTTATAAATACATTAGAAGCAAGAGGAAGACCAAGGGCGGGTAGGCCCACTGGTCAGTGAGGAGAGAGAAACAGTAACAGAAAACTTGGAAATGGCAGAGATGCTCAATGACTTCTTTGTTTAGGTCTTCACCGAGAAGTCTGTAGGAATGCCTAACATAGTGAATGCTAGTGGAAAGGGGTAGTTTTAGAAGGTAAAATAAAAAAGAACAAGTCAAAAATCACCTAGAAAAGTTAGATGCCTGCAAGTCACCAGGGCCTGATGAAATGCATCCTAGAATACTCAAGGAGCTGATAGAGGAGGTATCTGAGCCTCTAGCTATCATCTTTGGAAAATCATGGGAGACAGGAGAGATTCCAGAAGACTGGAAAAGGGCAAATATAGTGCCCATTTATAAAAAGGGAAATAAGAACAACCCAGGAAACTACAGACCAGTTAGTTTAACTTCTATGCCAGGGAAGATAATGGAGCAAGTAATTAAGGAAATCATCTGTAAACACTTGGAATGTGGCAAGGTGATAGGGAACAGCCAGCATGGATTTGTAAAGAACAAATCGTGTCAAACCAATCTGATAGCTTTCTTTGATAGGATAACGAGTCTTGTGGATAAGGGAGAAACGGTGGATGTGGTATACCTAGACTTTAGTAAGGCATTTGATACGGTCTCGCATGATATTCTTACGAATAAACTAGGTAAATACAACTTAGATGGGGCTACTATAAGGTGGGTGTATAACTGGCTGGATAACCGTACTCAGAGAGTAGTTATTAATGGTTCACAATCCTGCTGGAAAGGCATAACAAATGGGGTTCCGCAGGGGTCTGTTTTGGGACCGGCTCTGTTCAATATCTTCATCAACGATTTAGATATTGGTATAGAAAGTACGCTTATTAAGTTTGCAGATGATACCAAGCTGGGAGGGGTTGCGACTAATCTGGAGGATAGGGTAAGAATTCAAAATGACCTGGACAAATTGGAGAAATGGTCTGAGGTAAATAGGATGAAGTTAATAAAGACAAATGCAAAGTGCTCCACTTAGGAAGGAACAATCAGTTTCATACATACAGAATGGGAAGCAACTGTCTGGGAAGGAGTACGGCAGAAAGGTATCTAGGGGTTATAGTGGACCACAAGTTGAATATGAGTCAGCAGTGTGATGCTGTTGCAAAGAAAGCAAACATGATTCTGGGATGCATTAACAGGTGTGTTGTGAGCAAGACACGAGAAGTCATTCTTCCGCTCTACTCTGCGCTGGTTAGGCCTCAGTTGGAGTATTGTGTCCAGTTCTGGGCACCGCATTTCAAGAAAGATGTGGAGAAATTGGAGAGGGTCAGAGAAGAGCAACGAGAATGATTAAAGGTCTAGAGAACATGACCTGTGAGGGAAGACTGAAGGAATTGGGTTTGTTTAGTTTAGAAAAGAGAAGATTGAGAGGGGACATGATAGCAGTTTTTAGATATCTAAAAGGGTGTCATAAGGAGGAGGGAGAAAACTTGTTCATCTTGGCCTCTGAGGATAGAACAAGAAGCAATGGGCTTAAACTGCAGCAAGGAGGTTCAGGTTGGACATTAGGAAAAAGTTCCTAACTGTCAGGGTAGTCAGACACTGGAATAAATTGCCCAGGAGGTTGTGGAATCTCCATCTCTGGAGATATTTAAGAGTAGGTTAGATAAATGTCTATCAGGGATGGTCTAGACAGTATTTGGTCCTGCCATGAGGGCAGGGGACTGGACTCGATGACCTCTTGAGGTCCCTTCCAGTCCTAGTATTCTATGATTCTATGATTCTATGTCCAACCTAAACCTCCCTTGCTGCAGTTTAAGCCCATTGCTTCTTGTTCTATCCTCAGAGGCCAAGATGAACAAGTTTTCTCCCTTCTCCTCATGACACCTTTTTAGATACCTGAAAACTGCTATCATGTCCCCCCTCAATCTTCTCTTTTCTAAACTAAACAAACCCAATTCTTTCAGCCTTCCTTCATAGGTCATGTTCTCTAGACCTTTAATCATTCTTGTTGCTCTTCTCTGGATCTTCTCCAATTTCTCCATATCTTTCTTGAAATGTAGTGCCCAGAACTGGACACAATATTCCAATTGAGGCCTAATCAGCGCAGAGTAGAGCGGAAGAATGACTTCTTGTGTCTTGCTCACAACACAATGCATCCCAGAATCATGTTTCCTTTTTTTTTGCAATAGCATCATACTGTTGGCTCATATGTTGGTCTTTTCCCATACTTTCTATCTTTCCTGTGCAGCCGAATAGCTTGCTTTTGGGCCCTAAATAATGTCCCTTTGAAAAACTGCCAACTCTCTTCAGTTGTTTTTCCTCTTAGTCTTGTTTCCTATGGGACCTTTCCTACCAGCTCTATGATCTTACCAAAATCTGCCTTCCTGAAATACATTGTTTCTATTTTACTATTCTCCCTTCTACCATTCCTTAGAATCATGAACTCTATGATTTCATGATCACTTTCACCCACGCTGCCTTCCACTTTCAAATTCTCAACCAGTTTCTCCCTATTTGTTAAAATCAGATCTAGAAGAGCTTCCCCCCAGTAGCTTTTTCAACCTTCTGAAATAAACAATTGTTTTCAATGCAGTCCAAGAACTTATTGGATAGTCTGTGCCCTGCTGTATTAGTTTCCTAACTACAGTAGACTTCCGATAATCCGGCACCTTTGGGACCCAGGTGGTGCCGGATTATTGGATATGCTGGACTATCGGGAGGTACTCCCGGGGGGGGCGGGGGGGCTGTGGACGGGTCTGCCAGGACCCGCACTGCGTCGGACGGGGGCTCGACGGGGAACGGCACGGCGAGGGGCAAACCCTCCGCTGTTTTGCAGGGAGGCAAAGCCTGCAAGCAGCGGTGGCAGAAAGGGGGTGAGAGGCAGGCAGCTGCTTCAAGAAGTTGTTAGTCAATTACAGTACCGCCGGGTGGATCCGCAAGTGACAGGCTCGCAATTTATCTTTCCTCTACTGCCTCCGGCAGGGGCAGGAGTCGGTGGGGAATGGGTGGATCTGCAGGTGACAGGCTGCTGCTGAAACTGACAAGAGATCTTCTTCCTTCCCTGTCCCTGCTGCTTTTACCAGTAGACTTCTGATAGTCCAGGATCACTCAAACTCACTCACTTGCTCTTTTGATCCTGGACTATCGGGAGTCTACTGGTAAAAGCAGCAGGGACAGGGAGGGGAGAAGATCTCTTGTCAGTTTCAGTAGCAGCCTGTCACCTGCGGATCCACCTGTTCCCCGCCGACCCCTGACCCTGCCGGAGGCAGTAGAGGAAAGATAAATTGCGAGCCTGTCACCTGCGGATCCACCCGGCGGTACTGTAATTGACTGACAACTTCTTGAAACAGCTGCCGGAGCACTTCCGGGTTCCAGTTGGTGCTGGACTATTGGGAGTGCCGGACCACTGGATGCCGGACAATTGGAGTTTTACTGTAGCTAATTGGATAGTTGAAGTCCCCCATCACCACCAAATCCTGTACTTTAGATGATTGTGTTAGTTGTTTAAAAAAAGCCTCATCCACCTCTTCTACCTGGGTAGGTGGTCTATAGTAGACCCCTAGCGTGACATCACTCTTGTTTTTTTACCCCTTTTAACCTAACCCAGAGACTCTCAACAAGTTTGTCTCCTACATCTATCTCCACCTCAGTCCAAGTGTGTATATTTTTAATATATAAGGCAACACCTCCTCCTCGCTGTTTGCCCTGTTTATCCTTCCTGCATAAACTGTACCCTTCTATACCAATATTCCAATCATGTGTATTATCCCACCCAATCTCTCTTATACCAACTATGTCATAGTTGTGTTTATTTATTAGCACTTGAAGTTCGTCCTGCTTATTACCGATACTTCTTGCATTTGTATATATAGGCATCTAAAATACTGATTTGATCTTGCCTCCCAGTTCTGCCTTGTCCCTCCTTTTTTTCTGCTGTTATAGCCCATGCTCCCTCCCATTTCTGACCCATCTCCCAGGTCTCCATGTTCTTCACTTAATTGTGGGCTTTAGTCACCTGCTCCTGTCGAACCTAGTTTAAAGCCCTTCTCACTAGGTTAGCCAGTATCCATCCAAATACAGCCTTCTCTCCCTCGAAAGGTGAACCCCATCCCTGCTTAGCCGTCCTTCTTGGAATAGCATCCTGTGGTCGAGGAAGCCAAAGCCCTCCTGGAGACAACATCTTCACAGCCAGGCATCCACCTCCAGGATGCACTTGTCACTGCTTGGGCCCCTACCTTTGACAGGAAGGATTGAAGAGAATACCACCTGTGCTCCAAACTCCTTCACCCATATTCCCAGAGCCCTGTAGTCACTCTTGATCTGCTCACTGTCACACCTTGCAGTATCATTAGTGCCCACGTGGATGAGTAGCATTGGTAGTAGTCAGAGGGCTGGATAAGGCTTGACAATGCCTCCGTAATGTCTCAGATACGGGCCGCTGGCAGGCAGCATAGCTCCCAAGGTGTATCTTCTGCTTCAGTTCCATGAATATCACATTGGACAGTGGAATTGTGACATCAGAGTTAAGTCAACAATCATCACTTTTCTCTCCTTTGGCTCTCTCTCCCCAGTGAGATTGTGATATTAGAGATAATAAGCATTTCCTGTTTGGCCAGCGTGGCGAGCCCAGCAGCACACCTCAGTGGCACAACCCACTATGAATGCCCTGTGTTGCAAATGAACTCCAGCATGGAGCATGCAGGAGATATTGGATTGGACTGCTGTGTGGGGAGAGAAATCTGTGCAGGCAGAACTCTGAAGCAGCAGAAAAAATGCTGACGTATATGCCAAAATTGCATGGTGGAAAAAGGATACACCAGGGACACTCAGCAGTGCTGCATGGAAATAAAGAAGGTCAGGAAAGTGCACTGGGAGGCAAATGGTTGGTCTGGCCTGAAACAATACCATTACTTTGAGATCCATTAATGAGTGCCTGGGCAAGGTAAAATTAAACCTTCCCAAGTCTGTGCTTGTCTCCCAGGACCAGAATCAGCATTCCACTCTGTCAACAGGTCTGGCTATTGCCAGCATATGCCAATTGCTCCACTCAGTTGGTTCTTGCATGTCTGTATTTGTGGCCTTCTTACATTCTTCCTCTTGCCATTGGCTTCTGGCTAGGTTCTAGACAAACTGCAACATAACATGCAAGGTGTTTGCAATACTTGCCACAACAATTTGCAGCTGAGCAGGGGTCCATGCTTGTCATGCTATAGCAGCTGCATGGATAACCAGGGAAAAAAGGGTGCAAAAAGATTGCTGTTGATTTCAAGCAGGAAGGGAGAAGATAAGTGCATCATGGGACACTGAAAATATGTACCCAGAACCACCCACTGCAGTATTTTTGTCTCAACAAGCATTGAAAGCCTAACTCAGAATGTAAATAAGCATCAGGAACTGTCAGATGGTTACTCACAATGCATCACTGTAAAAGTGGAAGGTAGCCATAGTAGTGGGGATGCCCTCTGTTCACCTCATGTGCCCAGTGAGACTTTGTAAATATAGAATCTAGGACTAGGACTGGAAGGGACCTCGAGAGGTCATTGAGTCCAGTCCACTGCCCTCATGGCAGGACCAAATACTGTCTAGACCATCCCTGATAGATGTTTATCTAACCTACTCTTAAATATCTCCGGAGATGGAGATTCCGCAACCTCCCTGGGCAATTTATTCCAGTGTTTGACTACCCTGACAGTTAGGAACTTATGTCCAACCTAAACCTCCCTTGCTGCAGTTTAAGCCCATTGCTTCTTGTTCTATCCTCAGAGGCCAAGATGAACAAGTTTTCTCCCTTCTCCTCATGACACCTTTTTAGATACCTGAAAACTGCTATCATGTCCCCCCTCAATCTTCTCTTTTCTAAACTAAACAAACCCAATTCTTTCAGCCTTCCTTCATGTTCTCTAGACCTTTAATCATTCTTGTTGTTCTTCTTTGGACCCTCTCCAGTTTCTCCACATCTTTCTTGAAATGTGGTGCCCAGAACTGGACACAATACTCGAACTGAGGCCTAACCAGCGCAGAGTAGAGCGGAAGAATGACTTCTCGTGTCTTGCTCACAACATACCTGTTAATGCATCCCAGAATCATGTTTTCTTTTTTTGCAACAGCATCACATTGTTGACTCATATTTAGCTTGTGGTCCACTATAACCCCTAGATCCCTTTCAGCAGTACTCCTTCCTAGACAGTCGCTTCCCATTCTGTATGTGTGAAACTGATTGTTCCTTCCTAAGTGGAGCATTTTGCATTTTTCTTTATTAAACTTCATCCTGTTTACCTCAGACCATTTCTCCATATGAATGCTAAAAAGTCATCCTTAATAAATTCAACCTAAATTTGTAGTGTAGATATACTCTCTGTGACCAAAAGTGCTTTGCAGATTCTGAGTAGTCTAGTGTGACTACAGTTTGGGGGACCTCTGTTATATCCTGTCTGCTTAATCTGTGGTGCATATTATGTCTGTCTGAGCTATACCTAATTCTTTAGGATAGTATCTTTTCTTTGCTAACAGAAGCATTTTCACAGGTTTCAGAAAGCCAGGGTCAAAGTGTTCTGATACACTTTTCAGACAGCAAAACAGCCAGATCCTGCCTAGAACACTTTTTGAATCAACTGATCTCTTTGCTCTTAATCGCGTCAGGAGACAGACAGAAAAGCTTAGGCGAGGTTAGAGCGCCTTCGGGGCAGGCAGTAGAAGCAAAAGCAACAGCAGCGGCGCGATTCCTCGGTCCCGCGGATCTACATTGGCCAGATTTCAGCCTTACAGCCTTGCCTGCTGGATGTGACTGTGTGAGATCTGCTTGCGGAACAAGGCGAGGATAAAAAAACTCCCACGGTGTTTTAATTATCCAATTTAAATTGCACGTGTTATGCGTAACAAAGGCTACTATGTTGTCTTGCGGCGCCTTAAAGGCGCCTTGAACTGAAACCAGCGAGTGTCTCGAAGCGGAAAAGAGGAGAGGAGACGGGATAGGGAGGGGAAGGCGGTATTGGGGAGGGGGTCCTGAGGAAACTACTCGCCTGCACCGCACGTCTTTGACCTGCCCCTTCCCCAGATGAAAACACCTTCCTCTGGAGTCTTCCTCCTCACGGCGCGGAGATAGGGATTAGCTAGAAATCCTCCCCGCCTCCGGATTTAAAGCTTCTGCGTGGAAAGGGCGAGGCTGGGCACAGGGAGGCGGGTTCACCGCGTTGCTACAACGAACAAGTGGCCCCTTCGCGCAGCCGTGGCGTCCCTGGCATCCGAGCACAGCACACGTCAGTGTGTCTAACAATCGCGGAGTATAAATGCCCCCGTTAGCCCGGCGGCTGCAGGAGGGAGCAGCGCTGAGCCCAGGCTGGAGGCGGTGGCATCAGCAGCCGCGGGGTCCCCACTCCCTGTGTAGGCCCTGGGGCTGCTGATGTAGAGTACCCGGGGAGAGGATCATCTGCTAGTCCCCCCAGCCCAGTCCCAGCCAACCATCCTCGGCTCTCCATCGCGGTGTGACCATGGCCGACAGCTTGCGGAGACTGATCAGTAACGAGAGCTGCCGGATTTTGCAGGAGAAGCTGGAGAACTGGTACAAAGATTACCACGTGAGTGTGTGTGTGGTTCACACGCGTCTCCTCTTTGTTCCCTGCCGCGAGCCTTTGAAGCGATTTGAATCCCGGGGTTGTTTGGGGGAGTCTAAAGTTGCTGTTCTAGACTTATGTCCTTTACTAGCCTGACGGTCCAAAGGGAGGCGATTTGCCATGGTGGGGAAAAAAGGCTTCCAGTCACAGCGCTGCTTGATAGAGTGGTTGGAATTGTGCCTCTTGTCTCTACATTTGTGTCTCCAAAGGGATTTTGTAGAATGAGCCAGTTCGGGAATTAGCGTTTCTACTTTGTCAAATGAATGGGGGAAGAATAGCCACTATAACTACTGCTACAACTGTCTCCTATTGTAAATTTAGGCCATGGAGGAAGGCTGTGTTAAGCGGCTGCGCTAAGTGTTGGATACTTCCAGTGATTTCCCGGGAAAGCAGTAACCAAGGACGCTGGTTTCCAGACATTGTTGTGGTTACTATAGTAACTGACACCTATTGATACTATAAATGCAACATAAGAGGCCAGAGACAACTTGAAGCAGAGACTGCTGATTTTCCCGTTCATCTCTTGTGGCTCTGATTCACTCATCTGATCAGATTAAAGAAAAGATTAGTTGCCAAAATACAAGTTCACCTCTTTGCAAAATCACCAGGACCACTCTTTTACAGTGAATAATACTCCACCAAAATAATATTTTTTTCCTGGAAGGAGAACAGTGCCCTCCATTTAACTTTATAACTCCTTATAATATTTTTGAAAACACTCTGTGCTAGATATTATGCAAGCACAATAGCTGCCTTGAAAGCTGTTGAGTATCATAAACATCAAGGAATATAAGAAGACCTTTAAATACTGGGAAAAGTTAGACAAGAAATGTTTTATTGCTTGCCACAACATAATACAGCTTGTTCCGCTAAGATTCTCAAAAGCCTCTGGCAAGAATCTCTCCAGGTATGTCTACACAGCAGCATTATTTCAGGAAAACTGACGTTATTCCAAAATAACAAAGAGCGTGTCTACACTTCAAGCCTTTATTTCAAAATAATGTCGAGCTGGAGGACTTCTTACTCCGACTCCTGTGACCCTCATTTTACAAGGAGTAAGGAAAGTCGAAGGAAGAGTGTTCTTCCTTTGACTTCCTGCTGTGTAGATAGTGCCAAAAGCTGAAATAAGCTGTTTCAACTTAAGCTGTGCAATTGATGTAGCTGAAGTTGCATAGCTTATTCAGCACTGCTGTGTAGACGTTACCCCCCCTCTCCAGTTGTTGCTGCGGAAATGGAATATAATTTTTTTTGTTTCTTTAAAATTTCTAAGTATGTGTAGCTGATTATAGTGTCACACCTTTGAGACATATCAGTTTGAGAACTATGAAATTCTTTTAAAAAATCAGACCCATTAATAATTATTAGAAATTCAAAATTAGAACAAATGACTTGTTTTTGAAACTCAATTCACTTTACAGCTATTTCATGTCTGAAATATTTTTAAACTATTTTTGTTGTATAACTGAAAAGATAATGCAATTATAACTTAATACCAAAATGAAGTTATTCCTTGCAGATAACAAAACTATTGAACATGGTACTGAATGTTCTTTGTAGCTATTCTGTTAAATGTTGCCTGTGGTACTGTGACAAGTATTGCATGTAGATAAAATACAGCAGCAAGCTGGGGAACAAAGAGGAAATTAGATTTATATAAAAGGCAGAATTATGCAGACCCTTGGAAGTGAGAACAAGGTGTTTGAACTTTCCCTAAAAATGCAATCATTGCAAGATTCTTATTTCTGGGCCTTATCTTCTTAATATGGGACTGGCAGAGCTCCCTGGGAATTTAAAGACTTGTAACCCTTGAGGGGATCATGTACCAAGATCTGAGAATAAATGTACCCCTTGGAATACTAGCCATTTCTTTTTTGACCTTGGTCACTGAAGGAACTCCCTACAGAAGATTATATCTCATTAGCCATTGCTCAAGCTCCTTGGAAAATCCAGCAGTCTCCAGGGATCTTTTTCCATATCTTCTCTAACTTCTAGTCAGGTCATGTGCATCTGTGCTATGCACCGAGACTCTTGCCTTGACCACCTTAACACACATCTGTAGATCTTCTGCTTCCACTTTTTGTGTGCCTTTTTCCCCCCTCCATTTTTGGCACTTGCCTCTGTAAAAAGGTGCAGAAAAGCTCTGATACTTGCTATTTTTTCCTTTGATGTTTTCAGTACCTCAGCACCTTCTATACAACAGCCAGGTTCTTTTTTCTTTGGTGCCTGTGTCAGCACTGTTCTACGTGCACCAACACCTCAGTTACGGTGTCAGTTTTTCATTAGGGTACCTAGCAACCTTCACGGTGTTTATTTTTTCCTCTTGGTTTGGCACTTCCTTCAACACACATCCATGTTGGCAAGTATGGCATTTAAAAGGGAAAGAAACTGCTGGTGGTTTCAGACTCTGTCAGCACAGCCTCACAAAGTCAAAGACTTATCTGTTATATTGATATGCACAGGTGCCAGATTTCCTGCACAAGACATCACATGCACTACTCATGTGCCCAGACAGCTTCAACTCAGAAGTCTTCTGTGGAACCATCACCACTGTAGCCAAAAGGATGAGATGGCACTGAGTTCAGGCTAATGGGATGAAGTAGAACCTACAAGCAGGAGTTTGAGACAGGAGGCATCACAACAGCAGTTCCTTGACATGCCTTTGCCAAAGCCCCCGACTCCAGGTTGCTCAATATCAAGGCCTCTGTATTTTTTACTCCTGCATTCAGATGCTTGAAGGAGGTGGTGATTCCAGGTATCCAGGTATGTTTGGCAATATGGTCTCATCACTTGTGGCTTCAGAGCATTCCTTGTCTTGGTTATCAGACACCAGAAATCTCTCATTTCAGCTGGAACTCTGTTTGCACCCAAATCTACTCTTGCATCCCAAGCATCCATAGCTTGGGCCTCTACACTGACATCCTGGGAACTCTAGTGCTGCTGCTGTCCATGCTTCCCAGATGATACTCCAGGATCTCCCATTTTACTGGCACAGTTCTTGCCAGTTCTTGCACAGCTATTGGAGCAGAGTCAAGCTGAAGGATCAGGTTGATGAGGGCTGGTTTTTGCATTTAGATTAGCCAGAGGACTCTTCTGATGCCAAGTACATCCACTGTGAAAATACCACGAGAATGACTTTGCGGCAGAGGATCCTGCTTTTTTTCAGTTCTTACAAAATTTTTCCATCACCACGGATTTTTTTTCCTGGTTAAAACCAGGTCAGATATATACAAATACAGATTAGGAGGTAGCTGAACAGGAAACAACATCCATCCAGTAGTGTTGCTGTACTTTTGCACCCTGTTTTGACAAGATGGGGATAAAGCTGTGGAAGATACACCTTCAAGATAAGTTGGTGTTTGGCCTCAGCACCCCAAGATACTAATAGTTCTATGCTCCTTTTCAGCAAACACCAAAATTTAAGGATTTGAAAGGTTAATTAAAATCAAGAACATTTCAGTTATAAATATCCATATAATTATTTTTGGTAATTCAGCTGATTGGTGCACTTGTACTCCTGGAGGTGCAGTTATTTCAGATGTTACATGTAAACAGAAATACTGATCATTGTCTGTGAAGACCTCTTAGAGGTTGTGATGGGGCAGAGCCACCCCGCACTGGAGGGCCGCCGATCACCGCCTGTGTGGCGACCAAGGGGGTGCGATATCGGCGGTGCGCCAGCTGTTCAGCGGCCGCTGAGCGTGCACATGGCAATCAGCCGCCTGGGAGACGCGGCTGCCCGGGAGATGAGCGGACGGCGGGTGGACGCAGAGTGACATCACCGCCATCGGCACGCCAACGAGGGGCGGAGTCCCAGCGTAGACGCGGAGTGCCCGGCTGGGAGATTTAAAACCCTGGAAGGAGCGCAGTAGGGGAAGGGCGGAGAGGAGAGACGGGCCACGAACAAAGGGCGCCCGTGGAATTCTGACCCAGGGAGGTGAGACGGGCCAGAGCTGGGGACATTGCTTCTGCTCGGGGGCCGGAAGCGGGGAAAGGAAGTAGCCCAGGGCGGGCAAAGGGAAAGCCCATGGACTGGCGCGTTACGGCGAAAAGCCCCGCCAGTCGGACCGGACTACAAGTTTAGTCCGTGTCCTTAGGGCCCTGGGCTGGGGCCCGTGAGAGGGGGCGTGCCCGGGCCTCCGTTTCCCCCGCGACCCACGCAGAGGGGCATCGAGAGACTGAGCTGTGGAGGGGCACGCTCGTCGCAGTGCCAGGTCGGAATACGCCAATCACAGACTGCAACTGGCCAAAAAGGGGATTTCGGGACACAGGGACTTGGGGTGGGGTGGAGGGCCACACTGAAAGGTGGAGATAAGGGACTGACGAACAGAATGGCCGGACGCCCGGTCACAGAGGTCTTCTTGATAGATATAGCATTGGCAGTAGTGTCCTGGACAAATTTAATTCCAGTAATTCCATCAGATAATGGAAAGCTTTCTGTAATTTGTTTTGCTGCTTTTTGCATTAAGGACATATTGCTAGTTTCTCCCTGTTCTTGAACACTATTGCCTTGTCAATAGTTCCATACAGCTTACAGGTGATTTTAGCTGGTTTCAATACATACTGAAACAAAGCAACCTTATGTGTGGTTTATTTCAGCTAGTCTTCAGAAAATATTTTCCACCTATATAAGGTCTTTTCATCCAATGATTTTTGTACCACCTTTTAATGAATTTTCATGCCACTTCCTTGAGGTAGGTAAGTATTATTGTATCTATTTTGTGAAAGGGGAAAGTTGAGGCATAGAGATGGTGAAAGATTTTTAACCTAGTAAGTCATTGATAGAATTGAAAATAGGACCTTAAATGCCTGACTCCCAGCTTTTTGGTATAATTATTAACATGTATTATTCCCCACTCAGAAGTATCTGAACATTCTAATGATGGTTTAGGAAGCAGTAATGAAATCAGACAAAGTTATTTAAAAAAAGCTTGATACTGCTCAGGACCAAATTTACACTAACACTCCGTCCCCTAATCCCTAACCAGGAGTTTTCTATCTGCTACCCAAGATACACAAACCTGGAAATCCCGGACAACTCATCATCTCAAGCATTGTCACACAACAGGATTATCTGGCTATATTGACTCTCTCCTCAGACCCTATGCTACCAGCACTCCTAGCTATCTTTGAGACACCACAGACATTGTGAGGAAACTACAAAACATCAGGAATCTACCTGAAAATACTATCCTGGCCGCCATGGATGTAGAAGTTCTTTACACCAACATTCTACATGAAAACGAATTACAGGCTAACAGGAACACCATCTCCGATGACACCACTGCACACCTGGTTACAGAGCTCTGCGACTTTGTCCTCACCCACAACTACTTCTGATTCAGAGACAATTTGTATCTTCATGTCAGTGGCACAGCTATGGGCACCCGCATGGCCTCACAATATGCCAACGTCTTCATGGCTGACCTCCTCAGCTCTCGCTCCCGAGCACCCTTACTCTACTTACTCTATATTGATGACATCTTCATCATATGGACCCACGGGAAAGACCCTTGAAGAATTTCACAGGGATCTCAACAACTTCCACCCCACCATCAACCTCAGCCTGGATCAATCCACATGAGAGATCCACTTTCTTGACACTGCAGTACAATTACATGATGGACAAATTTCCACTACCCTATACCGGAAACCTGCCGATCTCTACACTTACCTTCATGACTCTAGCTTCCATCCCAGACACATTTCTCAATCTATTGTATATAGCCAAGCCCTAAGATACAACTGGATTTGCTCCAATCCCACAGAGACAAAAACCTACAGGATCTATATAGAGCATTCTTAAAACTGAAATACCCACCCGGAGAAGTGAAAAAACAGATCCACAGAGCCAAAGAAGTACCCAGACATGAACCACTTCAAGACAGGCCAAGAAGAGAAAACAACAGAATTCCACTTGTCATGACCTACAGCCCACAACTTAAACCCCTCCAACGCATTATCAACAATGTACAACCTATCCTGGAAAATGACCCCTCACTCTCACATGCCTTGGGGGAAAGGCCATTCCTCGCCTACAGACAACCCCCTAACCTCAAAAAAATTCTTTCTAGTAACCACGCAACACACCTTCATCATAATTATCCAGGAACCCACCCTGCAATCAGCTCTGATGCCAACTCTGCTCACATATCTACACATGCGATTTCATCACTGGACCCAACAACATCAGCCACTACATCAGGGGTTAATTTAACTGCACATCCACTAATGTGATATATGCCAGCAATGCCCCACTGCCATGTATATTGGCCAAACTGGACGGTCTCTACGGGAAAGAATTAATTAACACAAATCAGATATCTGAAAAGGCAACACACAGAAACCTGTTGGAGAATGCCTTAACCTGCCGGGGCACTCATTAATGGATCTCCAATTCACTGTGTTGTTTCAGGCCAATTCCATAAGCCAAAAACACAGGGAATGGTTGGAACTTAACTTCCTTTACAAGTTTGATTGTTATCAGAATGGAATGAACAGGGATATCAGCTGGCTCACACACTAGATTCCACATCCTAATGACTTAACTAACCAACCAAACAATGGAGGTGCTAATTGTTCTTATCAGCCACTTGTAATTTGAACAATCTATTCGCTGTCTTTTTTTCCTTTTTTCCCTTCCTTTCGCCCCATCCCCCGCCTTCCCTTATTTATTCTTGGACCTGGACTTTCAATACTCCAGTCATCTGAAGAAGTTGGTTGTGCCCAAGAAAGCTCATGATACCATCTACATGTTTTGTTAGTCTTTAAGGTACTACTAGACTATTCGTTGTTTTTAAGTTTTTCCAGTTTATAGACTAACTCAGCTACCCCTCGGAAGCTTTTGATCATGTTCAATGTACATCATATATATAATTACTGAGAAAAGTCAAAACAAAAAATCCCAAACATTTAATTCTTCTGATTTACAGATTAACACATGTGATCAGAATCTGAACAGATGTTGTGAAATCATAGAAATGAACTCAATGATTCAGGGGCAACTCTTCACAATCCTCAATCAAACAGCTCGAGAAGGTGAGAATTTTCCATGTCTCCAAGGTTTGTATGTATCACCTCCATTTTCTTTTTAAGTGCAGACTCAGGTTTTATCTTTGCATTTTCTCATATATACCTGGTTTATGTGTTCTTTTAGGTGGCCATTATGCAGGTGTAGAAACAATAAAATCCCGTCTTCTGCCATGGCTGGGGACTTGTTTTTCCAGTACTACTTCAGGAAGACCCTTTGAAACAAGTCTCTCTCTCATCCAGGTATGCTGAATGTTTATTTTTAAAATGATAAAAATATATAAACCAAAGACTTCCTTTAATTAAAAAATAACTTTTTTTTTTACTAACTTTTCCCCCCAGTTTGCTTTCTAAACTATTTCCACAGTTGTTAATTGTTACAATTGTCATTTTTAGGTTTTTTTAAAGCTTTAAAAAGGCAATGAAAGAAATCATGAAAGTTAATTTCACTAAATTAGCTTAGCAGGCCTTAAACCAGGGGTGGGCAGACTCAGGTACGGAGGTCGGATCCGGCCCTCCAAGCACTTCTCTCTGGCTTGCCCTGCTGATTAGCAGAGCGTGCATACTTACAGTCAGCAGTGTGTATTCAACTGCCCCAACTTTCTCTTTCCTGGAGCTGAGCTGCTCCCAGGATTCTCCTGTGAGCTGTGCAGAGTCGGGGGTGTGGGGTGAAGGGAAGAGAGGAGTGCTGAAGTCATGGTGTCCCCTTGCCCCTGTATCATCTCTGCAGAGCAGAGGTCTGGCAGAGGGGAGCCACACAGCAGAGTGGCTCCAATCTGAAGCATGGATGGTAAGTGACTCAGAGGAGAGCCTACTTTAAGAGGCGGTGGCAATGTCACCATCTAAAATGGTGTTTCTTAGATTTCAGTGCGTGTGTGTGTCTCTCTCTCACACACACACACTTCCCCCAATACTCCATCTCTGAAGAGTGGGGCAGGAGGAAGACAACACAGAGCAGGACAGATTTTCCTGCCTTAAAGAGACAAAGCATGGCTTCTTTCAGAATATTACCCTGCAGCACACACACACTCTCTGTATCACTGTCACACATACCCAGTGTGTGCCACACTGTCTCTGTGTCATACACACACACTGCTGTCTCTGCGCCACACACACTCAATCTGTGTCACAAAGTCTGTCTCACATATAGAGTGTCTCTGTTTTGCACTCATTTTCTCACTCTTTGTAGACCTACCCTTCCATCCGAGGCTCCGCCTCTTCCAAAGGGGGAGAGACAGACTTGTCCACATACCTAAATTCATAAAGTGACCTTCCTGCAAAAATTATTGCCCACTCCTGCATTAAGCTCTCTTATTTTGTACATGACACTAGTTCCTTATATACATGTTTATATCAAGGTAAATAAATATGCTAATTACAAGTTTGCTGTGACATCAGCATAAGACTTTATACCAGGAGTTGGCTACCTTTTCAAACCAGAGCCAAACTACATCAAAATTCATAACAAGTGTTCTGAAAGAGCCATATAAGAATGCCCATTTGCATGACTGAAAATATACAATGTAATATTATTTATAATTGACATGATGATTAATAATAGCATAAATGAAACATTGTACTCACAAACTTTATTTAATGGGACTTTTGCTGATGCATCTTTTCACACATTTCTTTGAAGTTTACATCTTAACTGGTCAAATTTAGGTTCATGCATGCATTCAAGCTACATGAGTAATTACACTTTTTTAAAATTTTGAATTTTTCATTTTAATTTAAAAAGTTGCATGTATTCTGGAAATGACAAAAGAGCCATATTTAGTTCCATACTGAACCATATTTGGCTCAAGAGCCAAAAATTGCAGACCCTTGCTTTACACCATACCTGTATTGAAAGCAACTTAGTGTTTTGTGAAACTCTTCGGCTGTGTTTAGACTATCTAGAGGCAGTGCTTTTTTTGTGATGGTACTGCCTGGGACGGCGTACCGTCACCTATTTCCTCAGCCCACAGAAAAGGAATGGAATTTCCCCTGTGCATACTGGCACCTGTTTTCCTGGGGCGGCTTGGGGCGGCTCAGCTCCTGACAGAAGCCTGCTTGGGACATGCAGTGTTTTTTTTTCTGGCTCCCAGCACAGCACTGTGGCTCTTAAAGGGGCCGCAACCGCATTTCGGCACCCAGCACTTTTTTTTTTTGCGCAACAAGTTTGCCCCAGAGTACCTTTTTACTTACAAAAAAAGCACTGTCTAGAGGTATCCTGGAAAAACTCTGCCGTGTCCAGGGAACAGTTTCCGAAAAAGCCGGGTGCGTTCTTTCGCCATCCCTGTATTCCTCATTTTATGAGGAATAAGGGATGTTCCAAAATAGGAGGTTTTTCTGACATTTGGCCCCATGTACACAGGCCAAATGTCGGAAAAGCCTTTTCTGAAAAAACAAGCGGAAAAAGATACACAAATTGCAGTTTGCAATTTGCGTATCTTTTTCCGAAAAAAATGGCAGTGTAGACATAGCCTTCATGTGAACTGATGGTTGGCTGTACCAAACGTCCCATACCTGCTGAAAGTTGATTCTTCTTCTGAAGCTTGGGCTCTGATACGTGTGGTGTTAGAATTTTTTTTACAGGAAATAAATATAAATCATGAAACCACATGTACCTAGCTTTGAGGACTAGAATAGCAACAGTGTGTGTTTCCTTTCTTTTTCCCTGCACAATTCATAAGATTTACAAAAGATTTTGTTTACAGTGCTAGTGCTGGAGATGCAGACGTCCTGTGGCACTCGTGTGTGTTCTGGAAGAAAACAGTATTTTCTGCTAGTAGGGAGATTTGAAAAAATGTATTGAAGGTCAGGGGGCCCGAGAACAAATGTCTTCATGCTCTCCCTCATTTCTCACTTTAAATCTGTCCCCACAAATAAATAATGTCCAGTTTAAATAAGCTATTTTCCATTAATAAAATGACATCCATATGGACTAGGATTAATCTGACTAGGGTCTGTACTTGGTACAGGGAATAGATCAGCTTTCTCTTAATTTGTTTTTTTTTTTACAAATGACCACACTTAAAAGTGTGCGGGGAAAGAAATAATCTCTGTGATAATTCATGGATTTTCACCTTCAAAATCAGAATTGAAACCCAGTGCATAACTACAGTACTAATCCATTTAGTTTTTATTGGGGAATGCAATGTGGTATTAAAAGCAGTTACAGTAGTTGCTTAATTTGTTCTTAAGATTCCCATTATTTTGTAGGCCCAGTAATGTGTAATGTGAACCAATTAATGCATAGAAAGAATTGTTGGCATATTTAGTTCTAAACATTTACTAAAGTTTACTAGAAGGAAAAAATATGGACAAAAAGTTGTGTGTGGATGTTTGTGTGCATATCCATATGTGTAGCTATGTAATATAGTTTATTGTGGTGCTTTACTATTTTATTGTAACTTTTACCGCAGTGCAATTTAATTGCTCTGGTTGTTTTGTGCTCTCTCTCTCTTTCTCTGTGTTTGAACAAGTACAAATATTTTCTTTAAGACTAATTTAGAAATTTTTTTACTGCATCATTTCAGAAATGCAGAGACCTTCTAAGGCAGTGTTATGAGATGTTCTAAGGCAGTGTTTTCAACCGGTATTTATTTGTGGCCCTCCCAAAAATTTTGAATGGAGGTATGGAGCCCACTGGAAATCTTAGCCTGCAGACCCAGGTTGGAAACTGGTGTTCCATGGTGATAATGACCTTTAACAGACTTCTTAGACATAGCCTGTGGATCCCAAGAGGTCCATGGACCATGGATTGAAAATCACTGTTCTAAGGAAATGCTGTCTAACTTTCAGGCATAATAATGTTCAAACACTGTGATGTTTATATTTCACTGTAGGAGTCAATTGAGAGAGAAAGGCAGCTGAGGGAATTTGCCAGCACTCGGAACCATGAACTACAACAGCTGGAGAAAGAACTGAATTCAACTCGTTTACAACTCAGCTTAGTGCAACAAGAGTAGGAGAATTAACTGTATATTTTTCAACTACAAAATTATTTTTCTTCTCAAACCTCACTTCTAATAGTTTTGTAAAATATTCCATTTCTGCTTTGAAATAAGAATCGAAAATGTGTCTAGACTCTGGATTTTCTGAATTTGAAGGATACTGTATGCCCAAGGCATTAAATGTCTTCTAGTAAGTAAATTCACTGCTTTTTAAAAAATTAAAATAATTTAAAAAATCAAATTAGCTGCCTGAAAAACAACAGGCCTGGCAGAAATTAAACATTTTTCCGTGAAATTTTTTTTATCATAATACTGGTAACTTATTTAATATAGATTCAGTACTGCACGTTGCACAGGGGAGGACATTTTTATGCCATATATGATGCATTTTAGATTCATCCAAAGATATAGGGTTTTTTATGGTTATAGTCATGTTGCTCCCAGGATATCTGAGAGACAAGGTAAATATGGTAATATCTTTTATTGGACCAACTTCTGTGGGCGGAAGTAAACATTCAAAGTACACAGAGTTCTTCTTCAGATCTGGGGAATGAAATCAGAGTGCCTGAGTTAAATACAAGTTGGAACATATAATTAAGCAGATCCACAGGATATCTGTTATGTCCTAGCTTTTAAACAGTCTCTTGTAAAAACCACTTCAGTGTGGCACACTCCCAGGGAGTCCTACTCTTTAGCGTCAGAGTAGACCTCCCAGTCTCACCAACTTTTAGCCTGAACCTCTGGACTCCAGGACTCCCGCTTCATATAGAGAGATCTGCCTAGTGAGTCTAATTGAGCTAGACTCCTGGTTGATAGAGACTTGTATACTTTTCAGGGACTAATGTGTCTTATCAAGTATGTGTACTGATGCTCAAGCAATGTTTTCAAAGCAGAGTAGAATTTATTACATAGCATTGAAAGTTCTTAGGCTAGTATAGTGAAGGTTTGAGTATAATCCATTCTGGTCAATTCAGAGCAAACCACTAGCCAAGCTGTAGTGGATTCATTCTTAGGCTCTGTCGCTTTCTTTCTGACTTCTTAAGAGCGCTTAACTATCTGTCCCAATTTGTATTTAGTATTCTGATTTCTTTCCCCAGGCCTGAAGAAAAACTTGGTGTAGTTTGAAAGCTTGTATCTTCCACCAATTATACCAGGGTTCAAAAAAGAATTAATACATTCATGGAGGATAGATTCATCAATGGGTGTTAGCACAGATGGACAGGGATGCAACCCCATGCTCTGTGTTCCCAGTCTCTCTTTGCCAGAAGCTGAGAATGAATGATAGATGACGGATCACTCGATGAATGCTTGTTCCTGGTCGTTCTCTCTGAAGCATCTGACATTGGCCACTGTTGGAAAACAGGATATTGGGCTAGATGGACCATTGGTCTGACCCAGCATGGCTGTTCTTACACTCTAACAGAAGTTGGTCCAATAAAAGTTATCACCTTACCTATATTGTATCTCTCATATACAAAACATAACAGTTCATAGAGGAGCTATAATTGAAAAGAATGCCCAAATATCCTAGCTAACTATTTACAAATATTCTTTTCAGTGGCTAGGAACACTAATGGTAGGTCTATTCAGTAATCAGAGGTATGAGTGCAACATGTGTAGGCATACCAGAGCTTGGTTTGATCTAGCTAGTTTTAATAACAGTAGCAGTGAAGCACAAGCTGTACAAACTGTCTGGGATCCTGGATATGTATTAGAGTAAGCAGCTAGCATGTGCTGCTGCTCATGGTGCTACAACTTCATTGCTGACATTATAAGAGGTAGCCAGATCAAAGCTAGCTCAGGTATGTGTAGATGTGTTGTAATCACCCTTCTGACTGCAGGGTTGTCATACCTATAGAAAGGGAGAAAAAAACTTGCATAATTGTAATCCTTATCTACTAGAAAGATTTCTGTCTTTCTTAAGCAGAAAATGAAGCTGCTCCCATGCATCTAGTGAGCTATAGCATGCAAGCACTGGTCTGATGTAGATGCTGAGGTTGTGGGTTCTGCTAGGCAAAGAGTAATAGACTATGTCTACTCTACAATCATCTATCTGAAAAAGGGACGCAAATTGTGCTCAGCAGTTTGCGTACCTTTTTCCGATAGTTTTCTCGGAAGAGGCTTTTCTGAAATTTGGCCCGTCTACACTGGGCCAAATTTCAGAAAAGCCTCCTCTTTTGGATGAGCCCTTATTCTTCGTGGGAGGAGGAAGACAGGGCTTCCAAAAGAGCATGTCTGCTCTTCCGCAAAAAAAGGCAGAAGCTCTGTAGTGTAGACATAGCCATGTAGGTGCATAGCAGCACACTAATACTCTAATGATTAGAAGTTATGTCTGTGATTCTACTCTCACTGAAGTCTGTTTCAAAACTCCTATTGATTTCAATGGAAGTAGGATTTGGCCCTATCTCACCAAGAGCCCTCTTGTGGGTGTCAAACAACATAGGCATAGCAGAATAGATACATTTTAGTTCCCTTACATGAAAGTTACTGTCCATTCCCTGCAGTTGTCTCTTGCCTTTCAAGTATGAATGGGGGACAGTCACAACAGTAACATCTTTGATGCTGAAGCAACTATTTATCTTAATAAATAGCGGAAGTATGGATAATTAATTTAAGCTAATAATCTTCATTTACTATATTTATTTAACATTTTAGTGTTAGATAAAACTAAGCTATTATAGTTTGAAATATAGAGGCATATTATTAAAATTAAAACAGCAAAGAGGTGCATGTAGGAACAGCGCTATATTTCCTGTAATGTTTTCATTGTTGTCATAGGTAATTAAAACTCTAAAAATGGCTGTGAGCAGTAGGACTGAATCTATCTGCACATTTATGTTTTAACTATTGAAAATTTTTTTGCTCCTTTAATTTGAGAGTCAGTATTTCACCATAATTTGTGCTCAGATAGTCATTTTTATTCCTGGAGTGTTCCAGATTCTAGTGGAGCACTAGATGGAGCAAAGTCCAAAGATATATACCCATTAGTGAGAATACCCTGCTGCCAGTCCTAGAAGGGTATAGCACAGGCACCAATAACATGAGCATCTCAGCAGATCATAAGCATTGTGACAAGACAGAAGGAGAGAGACAGTCTTTCAAATAATGAGTTAGGACTGAAGAGCTGGCAGTTAACCCTGAACTGCACATACTAGCCTGTGTGGAGCATGAAACACTGGTATTTTCAGATCAAAATTACTTGCCCTATTCAAGAAGCAAATCTCAGCACTCTGCTCTTGCTGACACTTCCAAGTGCTTTCAAGGGTTGCTCCAGCAAGGTATGTTGCACTCTTCTAGACAGTTTAAAAATACAATAGTGCAGCTATGGCAAGGATCATAATAGCAAGAAATGGTCTCAGCCTTTGAGCCAAAGAATTATATAGACTTGCTTTCATCTGGAATTCCAAGAATGGCAATAGTCAAAAAATGGTAAAGCCATATTGGTGAAAATCAGACCTAACAGCTTCAATAAATGGTATAGTCTCAATTATGGTCCATTCCACTAACTGTTTTCTATCTACATATCAGCATCATTCTGCCTCCATTTTGGCTGAACATGAATTAGTTTGATCCTGTCTCCATCTCCTTTAACAAACTCTGGGAAAGCAAATACAAGGTGTCCAGATTAGATGAAAGGAGATGTAGACTTAAGTGACTTCTGCATGTTGAGGACACTGTAGCACAAGACATCTCACAATCTCCTTGTGCTGTCAATACCTACATTGAACCTGAGAGGAGATAAGATGTAATACTGAAGGCTCCCATATGAGAGCTCTTGGGGGGACGAGGGGAAGTGTCTTTGCAACATTTTGGGATCTTTCAGACGAACAAACACATTGATCCTAATGGCCACAAGGTTTAGATAGGTTTTTCATCAACCTTTGGTTTTTCATCAACCTTTGTATAGATCTAACTAAATAACCTCTTTTCATTAATAGAAGGAGTTAGTCACCCAAAGATAACAATACCATCTGTCAAAAACTAGAGTTGTAGGGACTGAAGAAAGATTATTGATTGATTGATTGATAATCACTAAGGCTGTTAATAACAAAATGATCTCTTGAGTGTTAGTATTGGATGTTAAAGGATGGCTGGCAACTTTCATCTTGAAAGGAAGCAATACAAATGCCACTGATAAAGGGTCTTCAAGCTCTTTGTTGATTCTGGGATGCATCTTCCCTAAAATACCCAAGACTTCACTTAGATCATGTCTACACTAGAGACCTTACAGTGGCACAGTTATAACAATTCAGCTGTGCCACTTATAGTGCTCCTATAGATGCTCTATACCAGTAGGAGAGTGTCCCCCACAGACGTAGTGCTGTCCAACCTGGCAGTTCTGGTGGTGTAACTTTTGTGTCATGAGATTTTTTTTCACATCACTGGGTAACATAAGTTAGATCAACAAAACTGCTAGTGTTGACATAGGCTTATTGGCTTAGTAAAATTGTTGACTGTAGTTTGCTTGAATAATGGTACAGGATGATGGTGGCATAATTGCCTTTCTTTGCAGAATACATGTATGAAAGTGGGCAGCAATATTTTGTGCATGTAAGAATCTAGAGAGCAGGGACTTGGGGACAGAATTGTGCTAGTTAAGTCAAGAAGAGAAATTAATGAAAATTTTGATGGCGTACTATGAAGGTAGTGAAAAACAGGCAGTATTGTGGAACTGGAGATGGGCAGGTTAGCAAATGGAGTGCTCATGTTCAGGGATTATACCAGATTATGGATAATGGAGACAAATTGGAACATAAAATTAGTGAGTGAGAGAGACGAACTGGAGTTTTATAAGATTAATAGCAAAGTGTTACAACAACACAGTAATTCTGTTGGTACAGTTGACTCAGATATGACTTTAGCAGACTATTTATGTAAAATCTGCAAAAAAGTCTGCTAAAATAGTTGGTTTGTCATGCAAAATTGACTCCGAAAATCTGAACCTTTAATTTAAAGGTATATTGTAGTTATTAATTTCTTTTGCAGTCTGGCAGAAGCCCAGATGGCTCTTGAAGAGACAAAGATCAAATCAGCCACTACCCTTTTGGCAGCAGAGGATGAAATTATTCATCTAAACGCAGCGTAAGAAAAATGTGATGTAGGGATACTTGTGACAGTAAGGTAGCATTCAAAGAGTTGTGATTTTATGTTTGTGCATTGTTTCCATTTTATAATGTTAAATTATCTACTGTCCTATGCTACTCCAAATAAAGTGGAATAATTCTTCCTACTGACACATGAAACAGGCAAACATTTATCATGACATATATATAATTTATAAGGGAACCCCTTGTAAAGTTGACTGGCTGATCATGATTGGTTGTCTTTTAGACTCTAGCAGTTGGATAGTGGATAGCCTTTTAGGCTCTGGGTTTTTTTCCCGTATTTTGGAAAATATCTTCTCTTCAGCTGTCTGGATTTAGTTACAGTCATTTAGGCAGGATACTTTACTATTTTTACAATTTTTCATCTATTTTTTTTCTTTGGAGCATTTAGAGATATTGCGCATTAGTTGCAGGCAGTTTCATTATCTCTCTAGGCCAGAGAATACCCAATAAAAAGCAGACTTTTGATTTGGACACATCTGGTTTTTTTCTTAACAGTCAGTTGATTGGAGCTTTGGCTCTGTACATAGAGAGGTCTTGTGACTTAATGGAAGTAGACCCAATGTAAGAGGTCCCATGTTGACTGTGTCTTATATGAGTAAATCGTGTGTGAGAGGTGCTAGGAGTGTCATATGTAAAACCTGAGGCATATTAACAGGAATATGTAAAATTTGGTAGATAATTGTGCCCCTGTATTCATCATTAATGAAGTCTTAGCTGTGTCCAGTTCAGAGGACCACAGACTAAGAAATATGTGAACAAATGAGAGAGAGAGAGAGAGAGAGAGCGAGCAGTTATAAAAATTGTAAGATGCTTAGAGTTTAAAGGCCAGGTAGCAAAGATCTAAATATAGCATGTCAGCATAAGTTGAAGTTTGAGGACAGAAAGCATAAAAATTAAATGCACGGAGAATCAGAATTTCAAATCTTCTTGTAACAAGAAAGGAATCTTCTACCATTATCAGTCATTCATAATATAGTAGCCCCAAATTTTTTGGCAGTCTGGCTTAGTGAATTAGATCTAGCTAGAGGAATTGGAACAGCAGGAGCCCTTATTCTTGTTGATACATTTTAAACTACCTTATAGGTTCCTAAATAAAGTGCAAAGTAGCAAGAGATGGCAGGAGACAAATCGCTTGATCATTGTCTTCGGTCCACCCTCTCTGGGGCACCTGGTGCTGGCCACTGTCAGCAGACAGGATACTGGGCTAGATGGACCTTTGGTCTGACCCAGTACGGCCGTTCTTATGTTCTTATGTTCTAGAATTGTTTTTTGTATTTTGGGAGTCATTGCCTCTAAGGCTGAACACTGTCATCCATAGGTTGTTCCCTGATCTATGAAAGGTAGGCAATTCAGGAGTCATCTCAGTTGGTCACATGTGCACATACTGAGGCGTGGTCCTCTGGTCCATAGACCTGTTGATCATGAAGCTCCTGGTCACCTTTGATTATAAGCCTAATTCTTGAGCAAGTGTACATGAAGAGTTTTTTAGAATGACTATCTCGCTCTTCCTGTGCATAGGCAGCCTGTATGTTCCACATCTAAGGTTCTGTGGCTCTTTGATTAAGGCTTACTTTCATATTATTTCAGATTTGAATATTCTTCCTTTGAAAGACAGCTGTATGCTGTGGTTTATCCATTTTTTTTCAGTGTTTCCCAGATACCCTCTGTTCTGATATTAGGTACTTGAAATTCCGATTTGCTTAAGAGGACATAGAAGGATGTTGGGGACAGGTAATTCCTTTTCTGTTAATTTGATTTTTTTCCAAGTCCTGTACATAATAACCCAGACATCCATTTCCTGTTGTTGTGTCTGTGTTTCTGAGTCTCTGTCTACACTACAGAGGGTTTTTTTTTCCGGAAAAACAGCAGTTTTTCGAAGAAAAAAACCAAAAAACCTTCACTTACGTACACACTGCAATCGCATTCTTTCAAAAAAAAAAAATCGAAAGAACAAAGGGGTTTTTCTGACATTGGTAAACCTCTTTCTACAAGGAACAAGTCTTTTTCCAAAAGAGCTCTTTCGGAAAAAGGCGTGTGTGGACGGGGAAGAGGGAGTTCTTTCAAAAGAAGAGGAAAGAGGAAAAAGCACAGGTGCCCTGGTGACCACTCTGTCCATAGTAATCACAGCTTAAAAGTGAGATAGCGTCCATTCAGTGTGGACGCTATCTTTCAAAAAAAACCAGATCGCTTTTTTGATGTGCTTTGGCAGTGTCGACACTTTCTTTCAGAGGAAGTTTTTTCGGAAGATTTCTTCTGGAAAAGCTTCTTCCGAAGGAGCCTGCAGTTTAGACATAGCCAGACAGTTGTCCAGAATTTTTTTCTTAATTTTCTATTGTGGGCTTTTTTTTAAACAGAAGTCTTATTGCTCAGGAAGATCCTAACTGATCAGAGCCAGGCAGCCCACTTTTAGAGAAAGTGATGTCATAAAACTTTTGCCTTTTTTTCTCCATCTGTTGAAAGGAAGTACCTATATCCACTTACCTGGTTTGGTATAGTGGAACTTAAGCAAGCTAGAACCCCAGTTGAAACCAATGAGAGTCTTTCTACTGAATTCAGCTGGAGCTGTATCATGCCTTGAGACAAGTACTTGATTTCCTCCTTTCTTTCCTGCGTTCACTGCACTGTGGGTTGTTTTGTTTTTGTTTTTAATGGTATTGAGAAATTATGTATAAATTAACAGAAGTTTGTTCTTTGGTTTTATGGCCCACAACAATTGAACATATTCAGCAACTGAACACTTTTTAATACATTCATATATGGTATAATATTGTCCATGTTTGGTTTTTTTCTTTAAATGAAAATGCCTGAATATTTCTGCAAGAACTTAATTTTTAATGTATACTTTGAATGCTATGAAAAGATGGAAACTGTTCTGAGCTCAGCATGCATTCATCACAATTTTTTCTCCAAATACCATCCTACTATCTCTGCACTTCTATGTCAGTAGAGTAATAATTCATCTGGATTCTGGCAGTGTGAGTCTGTTTTTGGAACTTCTAAAACAGTATTTTAATCCTATTCAGTCTCTTTTCCTTTGGAATTTTATGGCTGGGTTGTTTATTATTTTATTCATTTGGTCATAGTTAAGGTTATTTGACAATTTAATCTGGCTTCAAATTATATTCAAAATATATTGATTTAAAAATATCTGATTGCTGATTATTTCACAGTGCAACTTTTAGTTTTTAACGACCATTTTCTCACTCCAGAATTAGCTCTCATACTGTAATCAGCCAGGCATTATTAGTATGAGTCTTAAGAATACCATCATTCATACCTGCATTTCTGGAAATGACAAATTTGAATGGGTCATTTGAAGAAAATGAAACATCATTACAGAAAAAAAAAGTTAAAATTTTACAAATTAAGATGGAATGCCTGGCTGGAAGGAGCAGAGGAACTGCGTCCATTGGTTCCAGGTTGAGGTTACTTATGGCTTGTCTACACTATGGAGAAGATCCACCCTTTGGAGGTCGATCTTATAGTGTTTGATTAAGTGGGTCTAGTGTAGACTCCCAAATTGAACGCTGAGGGCAGCCCCTGCTGGCATCCTATACTGCTCATTCTGTAGTCCTGTCAGCCTTCTGCAGCGTAGATGCCTCAGTGGCTTAGTTTAAGGCAAGCCAAATCCAGATGCGCATTTTACGTAGCTGGATGGCATACCTTAAGCCAACCTGCTTGGTCTAATGTAGACCAGGCCTTTGTGTGCTCCATCTAAAGAAAGAGAAGTCAAGATTGGTTAAATGATGAATGCGTTTACCTTAACAAGTTTGCATAAAGCTGAACGAAGGAACAAAGTATCAGCTTTATAATATTCTGGATTTTTCCTCTTAAAATAATTAATGTGTAAGATTTTAACTTTTTCTGTATTGATCCATTCCAATTTTGTCATTTCCAGAATTGCAATGTTGAGTGATGGTGAGTAAGCTTCATGCTGATGGTGCCTGGCTGATTACAGTGTGAGAGGTAGCTATGGAATGGCAAAAAAGAAAATTCACATTATTTACAGACTAATGAGTGTGAGATTTTTAAAGCCTAAATGGAGTAATACAAACAAAGTATAAGGGTCAAAATAACTGATGAGGTATTATGAGTGATTAAACCATAAGGACAAACTATTTGTAATGTGGTAGCATCAAGAGGCTACCTATTCATGGTGCTAGGGACTGTACAAACATAGGAAAAAAAAGATGGTTGAATCCACATACAGCAGTGCTGAATTTGGGCTATTGATTCTACAATGAGCATGTTGAGCTGCTGAAAATGAAATTCTGTGGCTTTTTGATTAAAAACCACTTTTCTTGTACTTTTTATTTTCAGGGACTTACAGCACTCAAGTTTTAATTTGTGCTAACTTTAGAAACATCCTACAACTTCTTAGGCTTTGCAATTTAAAAAAAAAATTAACTTCCATCAGGTTAAGGTGTCTATTTTATTTTTAAATGACATATACAAAGTTTATGAATCTATGGTCATTGTTTTAACCCTTTAACTGAAAAATTAGTTTAAAAACTGAAGATTAATCAGCAAGTGACCATGGCTGCGTGATAAACTGGTGTCCTTTTTTTTTAAACAAGAGATGAGATTTTTTTTAAATGAATGCCATGCATGTTCATAGCTGATTTTCAGAATAGTAAAGCATTTGATATGGTCTCACATGACCTTCTTAATAATAAACTACGGAAATAGAACCTAAATGGGGCTACTATAAGATGGGTGCAAAACTGGCTGGATAACCATTCTCAGAGAGTAGTTATTAATGGTGCACAGTCATGCTGGAAGGGCATAACAAGTGGGGTTCCACAGGGGTCTGTTTTGGGATTGGTTCTGTTCAATATCTTCATCAATGATTTAGATATTGGCATAGAGAATAAGCTTATTAATAGGGCTGTCAAGCGATTAAAAATTAATCATGATTAATCGTGTGATTAATCTCGCTGTTAAACAATAATAAGACTCCAGCTGACCTCAGGCTCCAAGTTGTGCTGCCCCTTTGAAACACCACTGCAGCATTTCAAAGGGGGCAGCGCTGTGGGAGCCTGGGATCAGCTATGTGGCATTGCCCTTTTGAAATAAGGGGCAGCTCAATGGCAGAGCCTGGGGTCAGCTGGAATTCTTAGCTGACTCCAGGCTCCGTGCAGCGCTGCTGTTGCAGCGTTTCAAAGAGGCACGGTATGGGAGCCTGCGATCAGCTGGAGTCCCCAGCTGACCCTGGCTCCATGCAGCACTGCTCTTTTTGAAACACCGTTCCAGCATTTCAAAGGGGTAACACTACGGAAATGCCTGTGATTAACGTGTTAAAAAAATTAACGCGTTAATTTTGCTCTGCGTTAATCGCAAGTGTTAACGCACATTAATTGACAGCCCTACTTATTAAGTTTTCAGATGATACCAAGCTGGAAGGGGTTGCAAGTGCTTTGAAGGGTAGTGTCATAATTCAAAATGACCTGGACAAACTAGAGAAATGGTCTGAGGTAAATAGGATGAAGTTTAATAAGGACAAATGCAAAGTACTCTACTTAGGAAGGAACAATCAGTTTCACACATACAAAATGGGAAATGATTGTCTAGGAAGGAGTACTGCAGAAAGAGATCTAGGGCTCATAGTTGACTACAAGCTAAATATGAGTCAACAGTGTGACACTGCTGCTGCAAAAAAAGCAAACATGATTCTGGGATGCATTAACAGGAGTGTTGTGAGCAAGACTCAAGAAGTCATTTTTCTGCTCTACTCTGCACTAATTAAGCCTCAGTTGGAATATTGTGTTCTGGGCATCACATTTCAAGAAAGATGTGGAGAAATTGGAGAAGGTGCAGAGAAGAGCAACAAAAATGATTAAAGGACTAGAAAACATGTCCTATGAGGGAAGACTGAAAGAACTGGGCTTGTTTAGTTTAGAAAAGAGAAGACTGAGAGGGGACATGATAGCAGTTTTCAAGTATCTAAAAGGGTGTTACAAGGCGGAGGGAGCAAAACTGTTTTCCTTGGCCTCTGATGATAGGACAAGAAGCAATGGGCTTAAACTGCAGCAAAGGAGGTTTAGGTTGGACATTAGGAAAAACTTCTTAACTGCCAGGACGGTTAAACATTGGAATAAATTGTCTAGGGAGGTCACGGAATCTCCATTACAGGAAGCATTTAAAAGCAGCTTGGATACAGGCCCAGCCAAAGGTCTTGCAGGGCCCAAGGCAGGACGCTGGTGGATGGTGAATACTCAGCAGCACAGAGCCCCGAAAGATGTTCTGAGCGTCTCAGAGGCTGGGCGCTCGTGTGAAAGCCCAAGGGGTTTAGCCCGCTCTGCCCCTTGTCCTTGTAGACAGATGGTCCCTGTCTGAGTGTTTGACCTGGATAAATGCCCCAGCCAGCAAATGGCTCAGATGTTGTGGAGCTGGGGACTGAATTACCACCCCCTTAGCACGAGAGCGGGGCTCTGGATACTACCACCGGCACCAGATTTACAGCCTCCAGCTCCATCTTCTCAGGAGCAGAAAGCACCGGCCAGGGAGTCCAGCTGCCATAGCCAGAGCTTGGACTGACTCTCCCTGTGGCCTTTCCCCACTCGGAAGAGAGAGGCCTGGACTTGCAGCCCCAGGGGTTCTGGGTCTCAGTGTGAATTGGGGGAGGTGGGATTCGTTCCACAAGTGCTGCGCCTGACCACAGGATGGCGATGAAGCCAGCAGCTACCAGGCAGAGAGACCGCTGGGCAGGCAGCTGTTACAGTCTGCAACTCGCACACGGAGCCTGGTTCTCTGCACGGCTGGTTTTAGCGCTGGCTTGGGACAGGTTTCCCCTCACTGTGTCTCTGGCACAGCGATACATGGCAGTGTTTGCGGGCTGCAGGCCGCTCAGCTGCAGGGACACGTGGCTTTTCGAGGTGTCTCTGGTGATACTAAGGCGATTTCAAAGAGCATCGCTGTACGCAGTGTTTCCAGTGTACCAGATGACTCTGACCCATTCCAGCCTCTTCCCCCACAACTGGCAGTCCCAGTGCACCCCTATGCTAGTGACTGAGAATCTGGACACAGTGCAGGTCAGTGTGCGGGTCACTCCGGGCTTCTTGATTCCCCCCTCCAGACTCCACCAGGCTGATCTGGGACCAGACACCTTCCACACTCATTGAGATGAGCACTACGCAGAGCCAACCCCTCATTGTCCCAGGTGCTGGTGTGGAAAGTTCTCAGGGGACTGACAGGTCACTGCCCACACTCAGGGGGCTGCAGGTTATCTCTGCGGGTGCAGCCTGAGCAGAGACAGGGACTGATTTAAAC
Organism: Rafetus swinhoei; assembly: GCA_019425775.1. Taxonomy (NCBI): domain Eukaryota; kingdom Metazoa; phylum Chordata; order Testudines; family Trionychidae; genus Rafetus; species Rafetus swinhoei. The sequence goes on from CM033449.1 coordinate 50,599,231, forward strand.
AGAAAGCTGTCGATCCGATTTGCATATCCCACTGCTTATAAAAGAGAGACAAACTCCTTTCATTGTTGGTCCAAATCATTCGCGCAGGGGTGGAGAGAAGGGGATCCAGGCTGCGCTTTCCTCTGTATTTGTGCAGTGCTGAGCGCACTGCGGTGGGAGCCTCATTATATGTTTCCTTCAGGGACAAACCTGCCCCTGCCTTGAATGACCCCAAATCCCTGGGGCCCATGTTAAAGCCAGTCCAAAAGCTGTCGCTGCCAGCTTGCGTCTCAGAGCTCATGCGAGGAGCGGGATGGGCTCTGCTGATGGAAGTCTCTTGCGGGTGAGCTTGGCAAATGGGGATACTGGGAGTAGATGTGAAGGGCTGGAGGGCTGGGGGTCTCTGTGCAGTGGGAATGGCTGCGGGAAGTCCCGGGGGGAGAAGGCGTCTGTGGGAGGGGAGTGTGCGGGGCAGGGCCAGGCAGATTCCAGAAGACAGCTCAGTAGAGTGAGGTGTCCCCTTCAGTCAGGTATCCCCTTTATACCCCACACAGAGCGAGCAGTCAGCTCAGCAGAGCTGTACTTTGCTGGTTTGCCAGGTGCCCTAGGACAGAGGACAGGAGTCGCAGGGGGCAGTTTCCAAATCACTCCTCACTTCCTGTTTCCACCTTAGTGAGCGGTGGGTGCCCAAATCTCTTTGGCAGATTGGTTAATCCCAGCGTTCATGAGTCTGGGCCTCAGTTCCTTGCCTGTAAAATGCGGCTACTGAGTCTTCCTGGTTTCCCGGTGCCGATAGTGGGGGTAAAACCCTTGAATGGTAGTGAATCATTCGCAAGCTCTGGTGCCAGCGGGAAGGGAAGAACAGAGACAGGGAGGGGATGGGTCCCAGCTGCCAGTGAAATCCAGTGAGATTCTAATTACTAAATGTCACAGACTTCTTAATCACTCCCCAGCTTTATCCGAGTCCTTCTACTACTGCATGTGGTACATGGGGATGGGGGCAGGTGTCTCGTTAATGTGGAATGTGAAGATTTGGCGGGATTCTGGCAGCATGGGGCCTTGAAGGTGCAGGGCCCAAGGCAACTGCCTTGCTTGCCTTGCCCTAAGGTCGGGCCTGGTTGGATAGATGTCTATCAGGGATGATCTAGATGGTGCTTGGTCCTGCCCTGAGGGCAGGGGACTGGACTTGATGACCTCTCGAGGTCCCTTCCAGGTCTAGTATTCTATAAAACATTATTTACACTCATTTGCTGCTATTAATTTTTTTGGACTCTGAAACATCCATTGACCCAATGTTTCCTACTATCGCATAATATTCAGAGCTCCTTAGAATCCGTGGGAAAACTGGTAATGTTCTACTGATTTTTGGATATGTAATTTTATAGAGATAGCAGAATACTTTTTAAGTAGAAAATTTAAAACAGCATGACTCCCACCAATGCTAGACTAGCATTGAAAAGGAACAGTGTCAAGGCTTTCGAAGGTTAGAGGTTGGTCTATTGTATGTGTTCTATACAGAGGGTCTTTTCTTCTATTGCTTTGTTTTTCTTTTCTATATTTTTAAAAATAATCCAATTTGTGGATTATTTTAAATTTGTGACTTAGTGTGGGGACATAGTTGTACGAACATAGTTGTGTATATGTATTCCAATTAGATTTAAGCTATAACATGAATGCCATTGTTTTTCTTATGAAGAAAGTAGGCATCTTTTTAAGTAGGTCTCTGAAGGTGAAATAATTTGCAGTTATTAACTGCAGTTGCAATAATTTCAGTTAAGAGATGGGAATTATTGAGAAAGTAAGACTTACTACATAGAACTACAGATGAGGATCATCACATTTTATAATTACTCATCTTGAGGGGTGTGCTTGTGAATAATGTTAATTGACAAAAGACAGGAAATACTGAAATAAGACTTCTGCTTTTTCCTGGTGTGATATTATTGTGTCTTATTGCAGACACAATCCTGACTGTCTGCATTGCCTAGTCACCATAATTGCTAAGGATACTGTGTCAGATAAAACAGTGCCATGTATTTTTCCTTTTTACTACTTATAAGAACGTAAGGTGGCATGGCCTGTCTGGGTCAGGCCTGTGATTCATCTAGCCCAATATCCTGTCTTCCAGATGTGGCCAATGCCAGATGCTTTAGAGGGAATGAACAGAACAGACAATTTTCAAGTAATCTAGCTTGATGTTCTCCTTCCCTAAGACTTTCATCTCCTTCAGTAGCACAGAGGCTGTCAGGCTGAGGAGTAGGACTGCTCTACTATGTCACTGAAAGTCTCACTGTACCTTCCTTCCTCCAGTTCAGCCTCTTGGCTTTCAGGAGTCCATCCTTGGTCTCTTAGGATAGGTCTACACAGCAGAAATATTTTGGGATACTGAGGTATCCCAAAATAACTACCTGGCATCTTAGAAACTCACCTTTTATTTTGAAATAACAGGCACGCTATTTTGCCATCCCTGTAAACCTTGTTGCACGAGGGTTAAGGGATGGCTCAAAATAGCATGTTATTTCAAAATTTGGTGCTGTGTACCATAGCGCAAATTGTGTATCTTATTTCAAGTTTTGGGTGCTGTGTAGATGTACCCTAATGGCCCTGAGTTCTTCGCAACTATTGCACACATACCCCAACTGCCCACAAGGCCTGGAATCCTACATACCGCATTCAGGGCAATAAACTCTGCGGCAGGACTTCTGCCAGTGTTATTTTTACTCTTGCAGGTTTAGTTTCTTCTCTTGATGGGTTTTGTGTATGGCTGTGTGTAGACTGCACTGCTTTTTGGGATACTGGAGGTATCCTGGAAAATCAATGCTGTGTCCAAGGAACGCGTCCGCTTTTTCGGAAAATTTTTTGAAAAGCAGACGTGCTCTTTTGCCATCCCTGTAAATCTCGTTTTATGAGGAATAAGGGATGTGTTGAAAGAGCACTTTTTTCCAAAATTTGGTGCCATGTAGACACGCCAAATTTCAGAAAAGCCTCTTTTGACAGTAAAGTGGAAAAAGATATGCAATTTGCATACCACAAATTAAGTTTCTTTTTCTGACTTACCATTGCAGTGTAGATCTAGCCTATGTGTGTATGTGGGGTAAGAAGGGTTATTGTTAAGTATATCTTCCACTCGCTCTTCTGCTCTAAACTCCCAGGCAAAACTTTCACATTTGTCACTTAGTAGCTGTTTTTTTAAACCCCTGTTCTCTCCGAGTTATCCCTGTCCCCTTGCCAAGGGATTATGATGTATAAATGTTTCCCTCCCCTGCACATCTCCAGGGTAAAAAAGGTCTGGTTTTCTTTCCTGATTATTTATTTAAATAGAAATGTCTGGTCACCTCTTATCTCTCTCGTCTGGAAATCCTTGCTTCAGGAATAGAACGATGTGACTAGTGATGTCACATGAAATGAATACTAAGGGTAACGGTTCCTGCCTCAAATGAGAGGCATATTTCCTTTTCCTTGGTATAGTGGCAATTCTTGCATTATATTTAGAGCCTCCACCCTGGAAGTAGAGGGAGAAAGATGACCTTCAGCGCAAGTGGCAACCTCATTTGGCATAATTAGTCAAGTCCTTCAAAGACCTCACCTGTAAAGAAAGGGAAGGAAACACCTAATGTGTCCAAAACAAGACAGAAAACCTCAGGAGTTTTGTTTGTGTTTTGGAATAGGGAGAAGGAAAGGGGGAAACTTTGAGATAACTCTCTTATATCTAGGAAAAGTGGTAAAGAGCAATATAAACATGTTTAAAATTGTTTTGCAGGGCATATGACAATATTTAAGAATTATCATAATCTCTCTATCTTTTGGGGTGAGGGAGAACTTCAGTAAGGTTGGAGCCTCATGTGATATCATTATTCAGGGCTTCTAAAAATCTTGTGCAGGCACTTGTGCAGAGAGGAAAAAGAGGATCTGATGGGGAAAAATTTTTAAAAAAACCAAAACCTTTTTTAAAAAAAATTTGAGACTCGATGTTGTGGTGTACAGGAAAGAGACTGACCTAATTCACCTGAAGTGGTACTGGAATATGTAAGGGTAATTAATATCCCCTGTCACAAGACATGCATCTGTATACCGGGCTATGTGTACACTGCACATTGTTGTGCAATAAGATATGCAAATGAGGCGCAGGGATGACTATCGCTGCGCCTCATTTGCATACCTAATGAGCCGCCATTTTTACGGCATGGGCTTTTTCGCAAGAAGGAACAGGAAGTGTTTACACGGCTCCTTCTTGCACAAAAAAACCCCTCTTGCGCAGAGCCATTCTTTCTGAAAATAAGTGGCGGAACGGCTCTGCGCAAGAGGGTTTTTTTTGCGCAAGAAGGAGCTGTGTAGACAGCTCCTTCTTGCGCAAAAGTCCGTGCTACAAAAGTCCTCATTAGGTATGCAGATGAGGTGCGGCGATAGTCATCTCCGTGCCTCATTTGCATATCTTATTGTGCAACAATGTGCAGTGTAGACATAGCCCTAGAATATCAATTAAGGGGAAAAAATTGGGTTGTTTTTTGCAGTTCATTGTTCACTAGGGAGTTTCCTGTGTTTCTCTCTAGATTTTAGAAGGTAATCTCCCCATTATTTTTACAAAGCTTTTTGTGTTTAATATGGATTAATAAAGGGTCCCTTCTGACCAGCGTTATGTTGTATGATTAAGTCTGAAGGCTTCTCAAGCACAGGAGGAGAGCGCTTTGAGGAATCTGGATCGCCTGAATGATTATGAGCAGCAGGTTCAAATACTAAAGGATGAGATTGCCATCCTGGGTGCCCAAAAATCTGTTCTTCAAAGCAGGTATCGACCCTAATCTGGCAATTCTTTAAAACATACAAAAGAAGCAACACAAAAACTGAATAGCATCTAAATTAGTTTCTAAAATTTAATTTTATAATCTTCCATGCTAGGATATACATGTTGAGATGCAACTGAAGAGCAAGAAATTGCAGATACATGAGTTTAGATTGAAAAGTAAACACATTTAAACTTTTATAATGAAACAACAAACTCTTCCACCAAATTTATTTTGAAGGAAGAAAGGGGAGGAATACACAAATATTTTCATTTCAGCCTGTTGTGTTGAGCTTCAGGAAACGTATCAAAAGGACAGCCTGACAGATTAAAGAAAAATTGTTTCTGGACAGAAGCAATGTGTTATTTCTTGCTATAAGACTTTTGGAGCACCATTCCATTCCAGCACAAGACTGTTTGCTCACTGTGTCAGTCACTGTACATTGGTAATGGAAGAGGAACAAATTCCGAAAGTTTTACTTTTTAAAATTCTGTTTCTGTGGTACAAGGTGCTTACCTCCACATGCTTTGGAACTGCTTTAACTATATTGATTTTAGAAACCATTTTATGGGAATAAGCTGTAAAGGGATACACATCTTTTTTACTGGCGTAACAGCATCCATTCTAGGACTTTGATTATATCAGTATAAAATCACACTCTTAAACACAATAATCAAATTGGTATAAAAACTGTGTGTAGACCAGACCAAAACATTCTGAAAATAACAGGGTGACCTTCACTACTTTTTATCATTCATTTTAGACTTGCACGGAGTCGCTCTCCTTCTCCAAGGCGCTGCCGAAGTAGATCCCCTAGTCCTCTCCCACTCAGGAGCTGCTCACCTGGCCGAGCCAGACTTACAAATGCTGCACGTCATGCCCACCTGGTGACTCGCTTTAGTGAGATTTATGCTCAAGAACGTTTGGATGCACAGGCCCTTTTGAGGACTTATATCGAGGATCTGGAGATGGTGCAGAGGATAATATATGTTGCAGCTGTGGTATGAAATAAAATGTTTAACATGTTTTTTCCATTATGGTTTGTGCACGACACACACTTTATGTAAAATAATATCACCTAGCTGAATTAAAACTGAATTACAGAAGAAAATGCTTCACTTGATACATTTTTTTTGCTATTTTTTATTAATTCCTTCAATTTATTATCCTTTTGATCTTTTCCCTAAAACATGGCAGTTCCTGACTGCTGGGCCCATTGTTATTACACTAGATCACACTGCTTCATTTAAACTAGTTTAAAATCTAATATTTCCAAATAACTAAGACTGGTTCATATGGTGCTTCACATTAAGTCACGAGAGATCTAGAAGCATGTTTTCTAATTTATTGGGTATCATATAAGAGCCTAGGTGTAGGGAGTCGAGAGGAATCCTCAATTTTACTCATTGTTTGCCACAATTCATTTTGTGGCCTGCGACAGGTCATTTTGCTTTTCTGTGCTCCATTTTCTCCCTCTAGAAAATGGATCTAGTACTTAGCCTTAACAAAAATTGTGTCTCTTACTGGATATGGCCCTGAGAAGTTTTGAACACTTGGTGCTATCACTGAGACTTGTGGTTGCTCCTCACTAAGGCTCAATAGCAAATGTTGTTGTATAAATACAAAGTGGTATTGTTTTTCCATAAAATAGCAATTTTCAACCAAATTACACAATCAAACTACAATCTTCTTACTAACCGACAACATGTACTGCTCTAGATGTATTATACTATAGAATCTTACACTCTAGATACAACATCCTGTCCACTAACATCTTTGAATATGTTAAACTACAGTACTTGATTTAGCAAGTGATGGAATTTTATAGAAAAAATAGGAAGTTCTAGAAGGGAAGTATGAAGCATTGTAATCTGATTTGTCACCTGGAATTTAAAACCAAGTGTGAGGAATGAATCCGAGACTACCTTCTCCAAAGTGTATTGTTTCTAAATACTATCATAATTTAACACAAGAATTTTTCTTCCCTGAAAACTAGAAAGACATTTGACTAAATTTATTCCTCGATATCAGTGAGGTTACTCTGGGCATGTTTCTGGACCATTGTTTGAAAATCAAACCTATTTTCTTGCTCACAGAGTTCTAAATGTAATTGGTTGTTTTAACATTTGCAGGAGTCTTTCCATGCAGCAAAGATGGCCTTCAGACAATTCAAAATGCGTGTGAGAAAAACTCTGTCTTTAACTTACTCAGGGCCTGAATCACTTGAAGACACTATCCTGGATTATATAGTGCGCCATGAGGATTTATATGATGTTCAAGCCAGTGTCAATGTAAGTAATGAGGAATATGAAGCTTGACTATTCATATTTTGTACAAATCTGAAATTTATCTTAGTTTTACTAGGGAGAAATTAACAGCACTCATTTCACTTTGTTGTAGCAATAAGCTTTCTTATGCAGTAATACAAACACTAGCATATTATTTATATCGAATATATTTTATCTGTGACTGTAGTGTCTTTTTTTTTGCAAAAGTAATCCAACTACAGTAAATAAAACAATTATATGATGCTTTCAGTAGTAGCCTAAACAGCACTGTACTTCACTTAAAATCAGTATACCAGTCACAGAACTGATATCCGCATTGATGCCAATATTGTAATACCATTTCAGAAATAACATAAGACCACATCTTTGGTGTTCCGTATACAGTAAAACTCCATTAGTCCGGCATCCAATGCTCCGGCACTCCTGATGGTCCGGCACCATCAGGAACCCAGAAGTGCTGAGGCAGCCGGACAGGCTTCCCTCATTCAGCCGCTGCTGAAACTGACCAGCAGCTGTATCGGGGAAGCTGGTAGCAGAGCAGCTGGGGTGCTGCCGGGTTGGTCCCGCAGCGCCGAGGAGCGGCGCTAGGGGACCAACCCGGCAGCACTCCAGCTGCTCTGCCCCAGGCGTCCCCAAGAGCAACTGGGGTGCTGCCGGGTTGGTCCCACAGCGCCGAGGAGCGGCGCTGGGGACCAACCGGCAGCACCCCAGCTGCTCTGCCCAGGTGTCCGGATTCAGCCGCTGCTGAAACTGACCAGCGGTGTCAGTTTCACCAGCTGCTGAATCGGGATGCCTAGGGCAGAGCAGCTGGGGTGCTGCCGGGTTGGTCCCCAGCGCGCTCCTCGGCGCTGGGACCAACCCGGCAGCACTCCAGCTGCTCTGCCCCAGGCGTCCCCAAGTCGGCCGCTGCTGAAACAGATCAGCGGCTGACTTCAGGAAGCCAGGGGCAGAGCTGCTTTGCCCGGGCTTCCTGGAATCAGCCGCTGATCTGTTTCAGCAGCGGCTGACTTGGGGACGCCTGGGGCAGAGCAGCTGTCCTGCCGGGTTGGTCCCGTAGCGCCGTCCTCGGCGCTGCGGGACCAACCCGGCAGCACTCCAGCTGCTCTGCCCCAGGCGTCCCCAAGAGCAGCTGGGTGCTGCCGGGTTGGTCCCGCAGCCCGAGGGGCAGCGCCACGGGACCAACAGGGCAGTACCCCAGCTGCTCTGTCCCAGGCATCCCCAAGAGCAGCTGGGGTGCTGCTGGGTTTGTCCCGTAGCGCCGCCCCTCGGCGCTGCGGGACCAACCCGGCAGCACCCCAGCTGCTCTGCTACAGGCATCCCGATTCAGCTGCTGCTGAAACTGACCAGCAGCGGCTGAATCAGGGACGCCTGGGGCAGAGCCGGACTATCGGAAGGGGGGGCTATGAGGGGTCTGGGGTGGCATCCCCTCCCACCCCACTCCAGACCCCTCATAGCCTCCCCTTCCAATAGTCCGGCATATTTGATAATCCGGCACCCCCTGGGTCCTAAAGGTGCCGGATTATCGGAAGTTTACTATACCATTTATTAAATGGAGTTTGTGAAAGTTAGGAGGGTCAAGTGTTTCCATATTAGCCAGTCTGTAATTACAAAGCTCTGGTAAACTAGGGAGTAATTTGATACATTATGTTTATTTTTCAGGAAGTAATTCGTGCCATGAACATCAATCCTAAAATTTCATTTCCACCAGAAGTTGACTTCATCATGATCAGCAGTTTGATTCGGGAGCTGTGCCGTGTAGCTTTTTCAATGCAAACCTTGGTTCCGCCTCTTGATATTGCATTTGGTGCAGATGGAGAACTTTTTAATGAGAACAAGTAAGAACTCTGAAATATTTAATAATAGACTCCTACCATAGAAATTAGAGATGAAGAGGTCACATAGTCCATCCTTCAGGCAGTTCAGCCTCATTTACACTAAGGTTTAAGATTGCTGGTCTGAGTCTTGTTTTCCTGCTGCGTAGCAAATTTGATGAGAATTCAAGGGTTGTAGTGGAATATAATTTCAAAAGTATGCAAACTTTGGGCAGTATATTGCTCAATTAGTCATTTTTTCAACCAACAGGGCAACAATTTTATCCATAAACTCCAGTCTCATGCATATTTGATCTTAATATTTTTAGTAAGGTTATCATCTTCCTCACTGCCATATTCCCTTCTGCCTCTAGTTTTTTAAAACGAATTCCTCTTGCTACTTCCTCCACTGTTACTTTCCCAGTTCATTAGAAGCAAGTATCCATGATGGTGTCTGCTTTCAAGGGTCACACACATCTCAGGATCCTCTGCATATCCTTTCTGGAAGCTGTTCTGTGGATTCTGAGCTCTTTGGTACCCCACCATCACTTGCTGCCACAGCTCTGTGTGGAAGAGCAGCCACTTCTTAAAGTGAAAATTCTTTGTAGAAATGGATTTTTTTCTTTAATATCTTGCAAACCAGCTTTTAAGGGCTCTTATAAGGCTCTTTGGGTGTGTTTAGACTACATAGCTCCGTTGACGGAGCCATGTAAAGTAGTTTACTCGACATAGTCAATGAAGCGGGGATTTAAATAATCTCCGCTTCATTAAAATAAAAATGGCCACCGCGCTGTGCCGACAATCACCTGATCCGGCACAGCGCGGCAGTCTAGACGTGGCATGGTCGACAAGGGAAGCCTTTCTCGACGCTCCGGTAAACCTCGTTTCATGAGGCATACCAGAGCGGTCGACAAAGGCTTCCCTTGTCAACCGTGCCGCGTCTAGTCTGCCGCGCTGTGTCGGATCAGCTGATCGGTGGCACAGCGCAGCGGCCATGTTTATTTTAATGAAACGGGGATTATTTAAATCCCTGCTTCTTTGACTCTGCCAAGTAACCTATTTTACATGGCTCCATCGACAGAGCCATGTAGTCTAGATGTACCCTTCGAGTTGGCTGTTGTGTGAACTGATAGAGAATCTGAGAGGACTTCTGAGGTCTTCCAGGCATGCAGCTCAAAGGAAATTTTGCTTTCAAGGAGACAGAAGTTTAAGTAAGGGGGAGAAAAGGAAGACAACAGCAGCAAGAAGATTTACTTTAAATCAGGGGTCTTAAACTCAATTTACCCTAGGCCCAGTGCCAGTCCTCAAATCATCGTAGTGGGTCAGTAGCACCCCACCTCTGACAGGGCCTGGGGAGGGTGAGGAGTGGTCTCTGTGCATCTCCCGGCCTCACCTGCACGCTCTCCATGTGTGTCTCCTGGCTCCACCTGCCACGCTAAGGAGAGTTAGTGGAGTTTAGTGAAGCAGAGTGACTAGGCTAGTGGGCAGATGACAGCAGAGCAGAGGCTATAATCCCCAAGGCTGCATCCCATAGGGGAGGGGGCTTGAGAGAAGGGGTGTGGGGCAGGGAGGGGAGGGACGAGGCAGGGTGAGGGTGGAGCAGGGAGTGGGCTTGGGGCAGGGAGTGTTCATGCCCTTCCAGCCAGGGCTGCAGGGACTCACATGCCAGCAGCTGCACATGGGCTGGATCATGGAACTGCTTGGGCCATAGATGTCCTGCAGGCCATGAGTTTGAGACCCCTGCTTTAAATAATTGCTTAAAAATGGGGGGAAGGGACGGGCAGAGAGCAGCAGGTGAAGTAGTCATGGAGAGAGAGGAGGAATGAGAGGAAGGTGAAGCATTAACAGGACAAAAGCAACATCATACATGATCAAAGACTTTGATTTAGCCAGTTGCTGGCCAGCCAGCTATTTTGGCTATATTAGAAGGGCAATAGCACTTAAGTATTTTTAGCAAACACAATGAGGAATCCTGTAGCACCTTAAAAAAACTAACATGTGTTTTGGGCATCAGCTTTTGTGGGCTGAAACCCACAGCAGTTCAAAAGTGCTCAGAGATTTGGAATATTAGAATTGGCAGGTAGCAGCTAAGATTGTCAAAGGTACATGAAAAATGCAATTTATAATATGGCCTTGCAATTTATTACATGGATATCACTAATAAATGTGTGGTGTAGACAGCTTTGTGTATATGTGTTTATATAACATGCAAGTATCAATAAACAAGTGTGCTGACAAAAATGTTTTAGCAAAATGGTAAATTTTCTTATGTGGCATAAAATGAACAGCTTATTGTGTCCATTTGTGGCTTCTGACAAAGATAAATTTGGAGGGTAACTTTATGACGGCTGCTTTGATTGACCTACTGAAACTGATGTAGGAAAGAGAGAACGTCTCAGACTGAGGGATAGTCCAACATTTAACATGGAACTGTGGGGATATGACTGTGGACATTGGTCAGGGAGGGAGAAAGAAAGATATATGGGGAGAGGATGTGAAAAAGAGCAGCAATCATTGGGAGAAGGAGAAACTGAAGGTACTGGTGTCTTCCAAGGTAACTTTTCTGGGCTTCCTAGAATCCTAATTCTGACCTTTCTAGCTAGTGTGTCCAAAATCCAAACTGGTTTCTTTGAAGGAAACTATTATTGTCAATTTAATATTTAGTCCTAATTCATGGTTGTTGTTGCATCTTTTATCTAATCATTGTTTGACAAAGTGGCCCAGGAAGATGTTATTTATCCAAACACTGCACTTCATTGTTTCCCATCAGCCCTTACTTTTACCTCGGTTATGCAGGTGTGCATCTGATGTGAGACATTAGTATAACAACATTTCCATTAGCACTGGCAGAAGACATATGTCTATGTTAGATGGGTTTCATACAAGTATATTCCTTTTTTATACTTGTACTATTGAAATATTGTTAAAACATATCACAAGCTATAATAAATATTCTGGCCTTATCAAGTATAGTCATCACTGCTTTCTTTTAGCATTGACATGGTAATACCCTCTTTGCTGTGTTTTGAACAGGTACCATCGCAGTTACGACTCTGATTTTACTGCTCCCTTGGTGGTCTATCATGTGTGGCCTGCTCTGATCGAAAATGATTCAGTTATTGTGAAGGGAGAGGCAGTTTCAAAGAGAGGTGCTCTGGTATGTACCCCCGGGCTTGATAAGGGAAGTCATCCTGTTTAATTTCTGAGGCAACTCTGGAACAGGTAGGATTGTGTATCAAATATAAATATTTATTTGGGACCTGATCTTGCCGCACTTAATTTTGTGCATATGAGTAGTCCCAATGAGCTCAGTATGTTTCTTGTGTGCTTAAAGGGAAACATGTAAATAAATGGTTGCAGAATTAGGGCCTTAAAGAAATATTCTTCTATTCATATACTCAAGTCTTGGCTTCAGGGAAAGAAGGCTGCTCCCAATTTAGTTTTAATGAATGTTCTTTTTAAAATATAGATCTGAGTCCTACTGTGTTTTATTGTAGTGGTCTCGCAGGAGCAGGAGTAAAAGCAGAAGCAGAAGCCGCAGCATGAGCCCTATTCTGTCTCATTCTGCAAGCCCCAGCCGCACCTTGGTACAGTATAACACATTGATCAATGAACTCTCAATATACTTAACAGGCTCTAGGGATTTAGTAACATGACAAGCCATGTGTGCATGTTGAACCTGGGAAATAAGCATTCATGTTGACAAGCTTGCATGGAATAGGATGAAATATTGTACTTATAAATAGGTACTGATATACAACTGCATTGTACAAAATACGAGCAGAGAGTTACCATTTTAGTCAAATATGTAAACTTTGTTGATAAATACTATAGTCAATTGCTTGACCACACTTTGATTTGTTATGAAATATGTTCAAGTAGCCAAATAAGCTGTGTCAATCAGGTTTATGGCACCAAGCCAATAATGACCTTGTAAAGGAAAATGGTTCTTTATGATACCGTTCTCTGGGAAGTCATCTTGTGAAGCAACGTTACATCACCTTTATGCAGAAGGTGGGCTTTCAAAGTTCCATGTTTCTGCTGGCATATTTATATGATGATTTTTACAAGTTATATATCTCTTTACATATCACTGAAATCCAACCGATATGTTCCAGTCCCTTAACTTTTTGTTGTATTCTTTCCTTAGCATTTGAGGTCCATGAAGGTACTTTTCAAGCTTATACTAAGACACACAATAAATGTATCTTAATTTTTGATATGTTCCCTGTTTGCTTATGTTTGCAAATGCAAGGAGTTATGGTATACTTACCATAATCCTGTTCACTTATGCTATAGGCCAGTGCAGTCTACCTCATTATTATAATATTTGTACTTAATATTATTGGTGGTGTGGTATGTGTGTAAATATATATTTCGGGGCACTTTCTCCATAAGGTGAATATAACATTTGCTGCACAAGGTGACTTCCCAGAGAATTATATTATCATGTACAGGTTGAACTTCTCTAGTCCAGCATCCTTGGGACCTGACCAGTGCCAAACCAGAGAATATGACCCAAAGGAGATGAGTACTGTCTAGTAGCATTACCAACACTTCCACTGCTTACTGGTCTCTTAGAGTACGTCTACACTTGCTCCCTACTTCGAGCTAGGGATGCAAATGTAGCTGACGGAAATTGCTAATGAAGCGGGGATTTAAATATCCCACCGTGCGTTATTCTGCTCGCCAGCTGATTCGAACCAGGAAGTGTGCTCCGGGACGCGTTAGTTCGAATCAAACCCCTTGGTTCGAACTAACGTTACTCCTCAAAAAATTAGTTTTTATGTCACTTGTTAGGGAAAATAAAAAAATTAGGAGTAACGTTAGTTCGAACCAAGGGGTTTGATTCGAACTAACACGTCCCAGAGCACACTTCCTGGTTCGAATCAGCTGGTGAGCGGAATAACGCGCGGGCGAGATTATGCTAATGAAGCGCGGGATATTTAAATCCCTGCTTCATTAGTACTGGTCGGGTTACATTTGCATCCCTAGCTCGAACTAGGGAGCAAGTGTAGACGTCCCCTTAGAAGACATTTAGGGGTAAATTAGAGCTAAATAACAGCACAAACCACTGAGAGCCGGGACTGGTGTCTGTAAACAAACTTTATGGGACCATGATAAACTTGGACCTCTGGCTAACTAAAATCATGCCAGACCATGGATGTTGCTAGACCAGAGAGTGCTGGACTAGAGAGGTTCAACCTCTAGAGCCATTTTTCCTTTACTGTGTTTACCAGCACTGTATATGGTTAGCGTGTGTGTGTGTGCATATTATATAAACAATTTCAATTAAAAGCTGTATTGTAAACTATCCTCATTGCAGATAACATGTAGGCTAATGAAAGTTTTGATTGAGTGATGGTCTTACGTGCTTTGCTTCCTGTCCATTTCTACAAGTGTCCTCTTTTTTTAACTTCCAGCCTTTCCTAATTATCAAGTACAACCACCCAGAAAATGTTTTAGGCCCCTCACAGTACAGATAAATAGCACACTGTCCCTGCTTCTTAAAACTAGCAGTCTAAGTTTACCCTCTAATGGAAGGCAGGAGTAACAAATCAGGGAAGAAGGAACAAGGAAGGAAAGGCTGAGCTCACAGTAATAAGATTACATGAGAGTGTAGCAAAGCTTTTTGCTCATGGTGCAGTTCTTCAATTTGTGAATATTTGAATAGTTTATATCTATCTATCTATCTATATCTATATATACTTTAAAATTATTTAATGATACTGTATAATCTGGTGTCTATCATATATAGTGTATAGATAGAATGTGGGGGGTGTTTTTATATATTAATACACACATACCCATTGCATGTATAAAAATGTGTGGGTACATACATGAAATACCTTGTCATTAACAATATCTTGTTAGACTCACTACATGTGGGTGTCATGAGAGAAGACTGAGAGGAAGTGACTTGTTGAATTACGCTTGAAGGTGGTACAGAGAACACTTCATCTAGTTGTGAGGCTGATGGGACTTACATCCGGAAGGTCTCACTGATCACCAGATTTGAGTAGGGAAGGGATTTTACCCCTAAGTCCAATTGGCAGAGTCTTGGTTGACTTCCTTTGCAGCATAAGGCACGAGTCACCTGATAAGATCATCTGGATTTATCCTTCTTAATCAATTCCTTATTGTTGCAGGGGCTTCAGTCACTGGTAGTGTTCTTGGCCTGCTAACTTGCTCTTTGCTATTTGTCTTGCAGTTACCTCGAAGTCGCAGCCCTTCCCCAATAAGGAGCGGAAGCCCAAGTAAGTGGGCACATTCAGTACACAATGCCTCATGGTTTTCACATTAAGTGCTTGAAATATTGAGTAAAGAAATCAAATAACACTGTGCGTGTCTTTGTCTCTGACACACTTGTGGTGTTTTTTAAATGAGTGGCCCTTCACCTTTTCATTTTGTAAAAATGCTGATGTTTCTGACTCTTGCAGGGCACCTTCTTTCTCATCCCTTCCAAATCATTATCCCAATGTCTTGTGCTGCGGGTTGCCTTTGTGCAATGGCCAGCCAACTACCCACACAGTGTCCTACAGAGCCATCACAGAGTTGGGTTTTTTTTGGGGGGCGGGGAGAGGGCTCTTCCATGAACAAACCATTCCACTGCATGGATCCTGGCTCTATCCCTGCCAAATTCCAAATGGACTAGCTAACTGACCAGGATAAAATGAGACATTTTTCAGAATTTCAAATGAAGTTCCTTCTTGAATCCACTCAAAGTAGCTACTTAGAAAAATAGTCATACTGAAATGTGTATTTTTCTCCAATAGGACTTTAAATTAACTGGATATGTTTCTGTGATTCTGTACCTCCGGATCAGTCAGCTTCAGTGGTGCCTCCTCCTCTTCCAAGAGTACCTCAAACCTCACCTAAAATAATGTGAATGGCAGTTTTTGTCCCTCCCTCTGGAGGGTTAAATGTGTTTTGCTTAGTGTATTTTTATAAGTGTAATAGGTTTTTTATCATTATAGAAATTAATTGAACCAATTTGATACAAAAAATTGCGTAGACATTTAGGATCATACTCATTTTGCCTAAGAGTTTGCACAGGTCTTAGTAACCTGAGCAGCAGATCTAAGGATCACATCTTGAACATTTTTACCTGAAACAAAATGCCATTTATTTTGACAGCATATTTAACATCACATGAACATTACAATTTGTTGCTGAAATTAGCTGTTACTTGAAAACAGTGTCACTAGATGGTGCTTATTTAAATTTCTAGAAGGGCAGCACAGCTCTTGGAATGTGAAATTCTTAATTACTTGGGTCGGATCTGTCATTTAGCTAAAGATGGTCTCTGTTGTCTGACTGATGAAATAATGGTAGTTTATGACTGGCACATGTGATTCCTATATTTCCATCTCCAGGTCTTCAGTTACACTGATTTATGGAAGCACACAGCTTCCATAAATCAGTGGGTTGTGTGGAGTGTTGTGATGGTTTTGGCATGGAATTCACTATGCTTGTTAAATCCAGTCTCTCCTTGAAGAAAGGAATCATAGAATCATAGAATACTAGGACTGGAAGGGACCTCAAGAGGTCATCGAGTCCAGTCCCCTGCCCTCATGGCAGGACCAAATAATGTCTAGACCATCTCTGATAGACATTTATCTAACCTACTCTTAAATATCTCCAGAGATGGGGATTCCACAACCTCCCCTGGGCAATTTATTCCAGTGTTTGACTACCCTAACAGTTAGGAACTTTTTCCTAATGTCCAACCTAAACCTCCCTTGCTGCAGTTTAAGCCCATTGCTTCTTGTTCTATCATCAGAGGCCAAGATGAACACGTTTTCTCCCTCTTCCATATGACACCCTTTTAGATACCTGAAAACGGCTATCATGTCCCCCCCCTCAGTCGTCTCATTTCTAAACTAAACAAACACAATTCTTTCAGCCTTCCTTCATAGGTCAATCTCACTAGTGATTACAAGTTGGACCCTATAGATATTTTAAAAACGTCTCTGAACATTTTGAAATTTGAAATGCTTGCTTCAGATGCATGAACTATTCAGTATCTCTTCCAAATACATACAGAACAAACCTGTTAGAGCCTCCAGATGAACATAGTCACAAAAACTTGGCTATTAAAGACAGTAATTTGCTGCATTCTGAATTAAATAATTATTTTGGCCTCAGAATTACATTGGTTCTTCTGCCATTTAACAGGATTTCTTGTCTATCTGTAAAAAGTTCATGTCAATATCAGAATAATTGTTTCTAAAAGAACTGATGCATCTGTAGGGCCAACTTAAATACAAGCAACACAAGAGACTACTTGGGGGCCTTGTACTTTCACATAGGAACCTAGGATTTCTAAGACTGTAATGGCTCTGACCATTAGCTGAACAAGTCCAAGATCTTGTTTCAGTCCAATAACTGATGCTTCAGAGGAAAGTGGACATTTCCCATAACTTGACTTTGCGGTTGTGGAATGTAAATGGCTGCAGGGATGAGGAATTCCTTCCTGTCCCTTTTGTAATCATAAGATTTAATTACTTTTTTTGTTCCAAAATCCATAGTTCTACATGGTGTTAGTCATGAATTTATTTAACTCTTTTAAAAATTGACCTACATTAATTAATTACATGAACTCTCATAGGGGGCCTTGTGCAGACTTGGTATACTCCTTTCTTCCTCTCTACAATTTTCAGGCTGTTTGAGGTGCTACAAACTTTAAGACCAGACCAACCCAACTTCACTAGTCCCTACTGTAACTATAATGTCACAACTGGTGCCTGTGGGCCTCGTTCAACTCTGATCCTGGTTCTATACATATGTAAAAGTTACTCTTGATTTACAAAAGAGTCATAAACATATTTAATGACATGGGATCCATGACGGACCCTGGAACACACCCAGCAATACCTTTCAGTGTAGTCACCTGCAAAGAACTAAAAATGCAAGTTCTGAAACAAAGATTTAAAACTCTTTGAGGACCACATTATATACAGAATCCACCAAATGAGCTAACTGAACCTCCAGTCACTTGTCTCAAGGTAGAGAAGTTTAAAAGAATTAATGTGGGTGCACACTATGTTTTGCAGGGAGAAAGTGGCTTCAGTAATACCTTGCAAAATGTAAAAGTTAAATAAAAAATAAACTTGATAAACAGTTGTTATTCTTTATCATGTTGGTCTGTGTAGCAAATAGCATTTAGCAGAGTGTATGATGTCATTAAGAGATGTTTTTATTGGGCTTTATTTCAGCTCATTTATAGTCATTTAAATCAGTGCATTGGTAGAATAAGATATTTTTTTTGTGATGAGTCAGATGTTAACCAGCTATTTACTGCCCTTTATCTACATCCATAACTCCACCTGACAATAGTGCAATTTGTACATGCTGATCAAGGTCAGTGTATGACCCTATGTGATAGACTTACATGTGTAATAAAATACAATGCCCATATAAAAAGGGAACTCTGTAATTTCTCTCAAATGCTATCTTAATTAGCTGAGCTAAATGAAAGAATCACCAAACAGAAAATGTATAGAACATATACATGTTAATAAAGTATTTTAGTGAGAGAAAATGTTTTATAATAAATCAGTGTAAATGCCACACCAGTAGTCTTAAAATAATACAGGTCGCAAAATGCATAAATGTTTGATGTAATTTTGTAAGCTGCAAAATGAATATGATCAGTTGGGTTTATGCTACAAGACTGCTACAATACAGTGTTATTCATAATGTCAGTGATAATCCTGAAGTATTGGGCCAAATTCAGAGCTGATCCAAACTCTGTATAATCCCACTGAGATAAATGAAATTGCCTAGGATGTAAATCAGCACTTATATGGACCAGTGGATTTGTGTGGAAAAAAATGTATGTTTTATATAAAAGTTGTTATAGCTGAAGAGTTTCCCCTGAACAACAACACTTTCCAAGCTGATTTTGAATGGCTGAAGAAAAGATCACTCCAGGGTTTAATCTAAATCTGATACCTTTTTTATTATCTATTTCTGAGGAGATACTTGGCATCAACCTGTGGAATCTCTATAAGCCAATGATTTTAATATATCCCAGAATATCACTATATCTAATTAAGAGTTACCAAGATGGATAGCTTACCTTACTGTCATGCAGTGTATGATCCAAGTCAGAAGCAATATTGTGCTTTTTTCCCACCTATCATGGGGTGGGAATTTGTGATGCCGATGTTCAGCCAGAATAGTATACATCTCTCTAGGTGGACTTGGAGGAGAAGTACTTTGCAGAGGAGGCAAAAGCTATTTAATTACCTAACACCCTTCTATATTCCTCGACCAACTGGTGCCTTTCAATCCTTCTTCTCATTTTTGACAAGCTGTTCTAAATGAATTGCAAAGTATGTCTTTATATAAAAGTGCCATTGACAATTCTCTTCTTTAGCCTTAACATAGCTTTGTCCTAAGTCATTCATCTTCGATTGCTGTTGACTAGAGATTTATATTCTTTGTTTGGTTTGAAATAGCCTGGCTTTGCATTAAAGAAGCTTGAAAAATGAATTAATTTTGTTTGCAAGTATTTTAGCATATTGTACAGAACAATATGTTTCTGGATTGTACTGTATCTCACACCTATGCAGTATGTATCAATTACATTTACACAGAAATATCTGCATCTTGTTTCACAGTTTAAATCAAATTTCCTGATACTGAAAAATATGAGGAAAGCTGTCAGCATCTTGCTGACAAAGGGCATGTGTTATTTATTCAGGAAATACACCCTTTTACTCGGCACACTGTTATACCCAATCATGACATTCTGCTGTTTGAAGAGAATGTAGAAACACAAATAAGATACATCTGAAAACCAGCTGTTGACTTCTAAGAGTAGTGATTATTCAAGCAAGAAATGCTAACAAAATTTTCTCTGAAAATTAGAACCTATTTTAAACAAAAAATGTCAGTACACAGATATTTAACCTTGTGTCACTTTCTGTGAAATAAACTGCCCAATAACCTATATACTGACTTCTTTGTTTAAACATTTTATAAAGAAAGAGAATTTTAAAGCTAATTTTAAACTGAAATTAGTTCTTCCTTTACACAGTGTTATATCTTAGAGGAAAATATCCAGTTTCAACAGTTGTAAGATGAGGATTACTTACCTTTGTAAAATGTTTTGCGGGCTTTGGATAAAGGGGATATTTTAGATTATCAAAATATCTGGTGATTCCTATGATGCTGAAAAAATATTAGGTGGCTATTTTTCTCTTTTATTATTGAAAGTCTGTCCTCTGGAAAAGTCTGTATCATTATGGGTTTTTTTTTCTATCCATGGAAACTGACCATGGAACTAAGAAAATTGAAAAGAATTAAAGATAAACACAATTGGGAATGACTCAACTGTATCCAATTACTTAGCACTGAGATGTTGAATATAACCTTATTTACTCTCTAGAAATATTTATTTTAAAATTTAGCAACTTTCATTAGACATAATTTGCCAGGTAGTTTGGTAAGCTCATAACAACACATGATCAGAAATTAAAAATATTTACCAGTCAAAGGGAGTTGCAGTAGAAGATTCATTTGCATTTGTTAGGCCTGGTTTTTATCACATCACTCATGGTGGCATGAACCTGTTGTAATTTGAGATGTAATTTGGGTTAGAGATGGCCAGTTTACCTTTGCTTAAATTTGATGTGTAGTTAATTGTTGGCTTTAAATTTCAATAAGAAATTTTAATTTCTTGAAATTCATGTATTGTACTAAACCAAACTTAAAAGTAGTTTCCAAATAAAAAATGCTTCTAGCAGAATTTTGCACACTGCACAATGCAGAAATCAACGTGTGCGCAGACTTTCTTCTCCCTCTACAGAAATGGACTACAGAGATGTTGGCTTCCACTAGGAGCCACTGGATCTTGCAGAACCCAGCTCACAAATAGAAAACAAGGCTGCAGGAAGGCAGAGGGAACTGGAAGGTTCTGAGCAGCTGCAATACCCAGCATGCCCTGAAGGAAGGAAGGAAGAGACACAAAGGAAATTCCATGTAAGCCCTGAACCTAGAATCAGGCAGGTTTTTTCCTCTGGATCCCTCGGCTCTCAGAAGGTAGGGGATAAGAGTTGTCTGGGCTGAGGAGGCCATAGCAGGGGTATGTTTTGCCTCCTGTTTGGGATCTGGGGGGAGAGGGCAGAGAAACAGGAATTGGGTTTTCATAGGGGTTTCTTTAACTCTGTACTCCCGAGGGAAATTTTTGTGTGTGTCTACTTTGATATACATACCCGCTGACAGGTATTTTGAAATAAATTATCAAAATAATTGAAATAGATGTGGTCATATAGTGTTATTTTGACACAAAATTCGCAGAATTTTGCATATTTAAAAAAAACTTTTGCAGAATCTCTAATTTTTTTGGCACAGAATTCCTTCAGGAATAAAATAAATTCATGGCTTCTATTGAGCCCTAGAGGTAACTAGATCAGGAAATATGAGGTACTTCTGGGTGCAAAATTCTCATAGTTGCACTGTCAAAGCCCTCAATTCCAACAAGAAAACCTCACCTTTGTAAGAGGAAAGTTGATTCTTCCTCTGCACTTAGACAGGTCAGTCACAGACCTCTCTAAATTAAAAAAAGCATCAGAATGTCATGTTAAATCCTTTTAAGCTTTGGATTAGAGATGCGAATGTTTAACTGGTAAGCCTCACCCTTAACTGGTGAGTGAGGCTTACTGGCTAAGGTTAACAGGTGGGGACTTGAATAGCTCCTCCAGCATGGCTGGAGCAGCCTCTGCCTGGGGCTGACCCAGGTGCCCCACAGGCAGGGGCTGCTCCAGCCCAACCAGTGCAGCCCCTGCCTGTGGCAGGGAGTGAGGCTGCTCCAGCCCAGAGGGGGGCAGGGGGGCTCCCCAGCCTCCCTTTAGTAGGTTAAACAATTAAACAGGATTTTATATCCCTAGTTTGGACCACACCCATCTTATAGGCGTATCACCAGCATAGCCAGTTCCCGATCTAATGAGCTTATAGTTTAAATCAGCCTCTTATTTCAAATTCTTCAAAATTTCAAATCAGTGGCACTCACATTTGTATGTGTTTTTGTGTAATGAAACTCTATCTTTGGTTGATTAATACCACTTAGGGCCATTTGTTTATTTCATCCAGACTGGTATTTCACAGAAGACTGACTTTAGCCTAAATAACATGTCAATTCCAATTGTTCTTGGCAAAACACCAAGAATTCCATGTTTTCACTGGTACCTCAAAAATTGTCATTAAAAATGCTGGATTATTTTGTCGTGGAATCACTGACCATTTACTCCAAACAGTCCTGGCATCTCACATTACAAAGTTTGTTAGTTTAGAGTTTGGTAAAAGAATAATGCAAATCTAAACCACATTTCAGTCTACTGTTATTTTAAGTAGGCAAGTGACCCTTAAAAAAGAGGTTTATGAAGAGCAGATGACAATGGTCTTTCTTGGAGAAGTTGTGAATAGACCAATCTCATTGTGTACTTTTGCACCAGACTCCAACTTAAGGTCCAGTCCCACCTCCTTCCTGGCATAAACATGTTGTTTTACTGGTAACTCAATAACAGAATATAAATATCAGGCTGTGCTTCCTTTTTGAACTTGGCCGGTTTTAGGCAGCAAAAACAAATTAGCTAAGAACATGGGATTCTATTCAGTTTCTATTTACAGCTAACTCACAGTTGGGGTCTCCAAAACACTGTCTTCATCGGAGGACCAAGAAAAAAAACTGCTTAGCTGTGTTGTAAATTATTCCAATGAATTATAATAAAGTGTGTTAGACTGCAGCCCACATTGGGATTGTGGCCTGCTTTAATTTTGGCCATGGAACACTTACTCCATGTGGCTAACCTTACCTGCACAACATGGTGGTAGTAGCAGCAGTAGTATTGCACCTCCCACTCTTTATGCACATAGCAGGCAGTGTAATATGGGTTTAATGTAAAGAAAAACTTACTCAGAACAATCCCTTCTACATCAAGAGCCTTGCACATAAATTTGGCTGCACTGCTTAATTTGTGCCAGGGATTGGCAAGCCCTGGTGCCTCTGGGCTTGCAGCATCAGTTGTGAAAGTTTAAAAAAAAAAGTTGCTTGAACCCTGATACCTCTCTCCTAACAAATTAAGCACCGATTAGCTAAACCTGGCAGATGAATTGGAGCCTGTGTTTATAGTTGTTTTTGTTTTGTGGCCGGTTGTTCAGACAACGATGAAATTAATCTTAGTAATTTCTGTCTATAGGATGGATGACATGTTAGACTACAAAGGGTATTAGAGCTCTCTTCTGTGTAAAGTGCTGTTCTCCAGCTTCTGTAGACAGGGAAAAGGAAGCCAAGAGGTACTAAATAGGCAAAAAGAGGGAAATATACAAAACAGCTGAAAAAACCGGCAAAAGGGACAAAAATCTCCCAAAGTGAGGAAATGGCAAAAGGGGATGAGACAATGGCACCTGGGGCGTAGCAATACAAGTCACACAGCGACATAATCCAAAGAGAAAAACTGGGGAGTGTGAACAGGGAACCTGTGGGAGGAGACCTGATTATCAGATTTCAGAAAACCATCTGCTTTCTAGATCTTCCACAGGTGTTCAGACTGTTGCAGGGAGGTGGAGGTGAAGGCTGATTTCATTTCCTGGGTTCCCACTTAAATAGATTAGTTTGAAGGAGACTAGGATGTCTGTCCACACCCTTGCATAGCTGAGAACTCTTACATCAGCACGCTGGAAAATTGTAGTTGTGCATAGTTTTTGTTGCATGTATGGTAGCTGAATCAATATTTGCCTATTGAGAGGTAAGTAGTTCATGTGCTAACCAGAGGGAGGCAGGTTTTTTGAGAGAGATAGGAAATATGGGAGAAGAGGGGCTTTGAAGGCAATAATCCCTCACTGTTCCTTTTGGATTTTGTTTGAACACTGCCCTCCAATCAACATGACAAATATACATTTAAAAAAAAAAACCCTAGTGTATAGTACAAGGTTTGGGGCTATGAGGTTAGATAATTTTTCTTATAGACTTAGCTCCTGAAAAACTTGCCAAGTGATAGACATGCAGTTTCCCACAAGATGGCACTGTTGCTTTATATATAGAATTTGTGTGTGTAAGTAAAATTTCAGCATTTAAAAAAAAAATAAATAAATAAATCAGCTGCCAACAAATGTTTGGAAATAAACCTATAAATGTTACATATGAAAGCAATATAAGCAGGTGTGTGTCCATATCTGAGTTTAATCAATCTGTATAAGATTGGACAGCTGACTGATGTGTTAAGCATAGACCATGAGGAACAACATAGAACATGAAGAACAGTTGTTACAACAACAGCAACAAATCTGATAATTGACGATTAGAAAGCTGGAAAGAGATAATCAATGGGAAGCTGTCATGGATGTTAAGTTCTGGGTAATGCTCCTATTGCCTTTTTATTAAAGCTGGTCAAATTGTTTTATCAACACGTTTAATTTTCAATTAAAACTGGCCTTTTAATCAAAATGCAATTGGTTGAAAATTTAATGCTGACCATTATTGGATAATGAAAAACCCGCTGACTTTTTTTTTTATATGCTTTTGGTTACAAATGTTCAGTTTTGAAAACAAATGTTTTCCTGAAAACTAAACTTTTTTTTTTTTTTTTTTTAGGTTTTGGATGAATGCTTTTGTTGAAAAATCTTAAAAAAACCAAAAAAAAAAACCTCAATGGAAATTTTTAAAAATTAGCATTTTTTCCCCATCAGCTCTTCTTTTCATCACCAAAGAAAAGATCTCAGCTGCTTAAGGGAGAATATAGATATTTGCTATAATGCCTATTAGCTCTTTGTTTCTAGTCTGAAAAAGAGAGAATTTGTGGTATTGGTCAGTTGCTTGCCTAACTATGATTTAGAAATGGATTATCAGCTTTCCATGTTCTTCCTCTCTCCTATGATTTACGAGGTATTTTCTCTAAAAAAATATGCAAAGGCTCTTTGCTTGCCTTTACCCTGCATGAACCTGAATAGGGCACCCTGTTATGGAGCAATCACTGTTTTTCATCTTCTGGTGATTTCTATCTCATGGACCAGAGTAAATACACATTTTGAATAATATAATGTCTTTTTGTCTAAGGATGTCATCTGCTGCTATTGTGTACAGTATAGACCTTATTAATTTGGAACTGTTTTTTTTTAATGTTGGTTGATTGTTTTGGGACATAAGTTTTCTCTCTCAACTGCTTTTACTTATAGATCTCATGGATAGCAGAGGAATCCTATGGCCCTCTGACCTGTGAGGTTGAGAGGGGGAGAACTGGTACATGGAGGTGTAGTAATCATAATTAATTGGAAATAGGCACATCACCTCAGTTTTTTGATAAACAAATGACTATTCCATCCATGCAGAAATGCATGTTTATCAGGATTCTGGTGTATTAAGATACCATGAGATGGCATCTTGAAGAACATAGAACACCACCATTCCAAATAGCTCAGTAACAGTAAATGTAAATCCAAGGTATTTAGTGTTGTGCATGATTTCATTTTCTTTAACAAAATTTTTATTTCACATGCAGACTAGCATTTGCTGGTAAAGGAAATAAGCCTGCTTGACTCAGAATTTTATCATAAAACTTTAGATACAAGGTTTGGTACAATGAAAATATTGCATATAGCATGGGCCAAACTTCTGCCCAGAAAACTGTGGACTCTGAGCATTTTTAGTGAGCTTGTATAAGACTACTTTATGATTTGTATATTAGTGTTAGCATAAAATATTAGGCAACCTATGCAAAAATAATATATGTTTTATTAATACTGTATTTCAGGGGTCAGAGGACAAATCAAATATCTTATTGCAGCTCTAAAAATATTACCTTTTGTATGACTTATGGTATGACCTTCAGTTTCTGCTAGGACTTATTACATGAACACTTGACAGTTTTTTCTCAAGAGTATCTGCTTCTGCTCCTTATTCACACCTCAAACTCATCAGTTGTATGAGATCATAATCATCTCCACAACACATAGGACTGACACCACAAACAAAAATGCCTTCTCTGCACATCTAGAGGTTTGTGGGCCCTCACTGTAGCTCTCAGGACCCCATTGGCTTTCTTCCCTGCCTATTCTGTGAGTACATGCCAGGACTTTATCCTGCCTGATGGAGTAATTCAAAGTAAACTGTCAAATTTTGGAGTTTCAAAGCCCTTCTGTAGGTTTTCCCAGATCAGGGATGATTGGACCCTGTGACTTCAAGTGAGGAATATGCAACTCATAACAGCAAGGCAGGAAACCAGAAAGGATAACTGGTGTTATTATCTCTTGTTAATTTATATCTCTGTGCAACCACTTTTTCCTAATACTGTTGCCTTCATTCTTTCCCTACCCATACTTCATCTGTGTATTTTTTTGCATCCATTCATTGCATCTTTTCTTATTTAGATTATAAAATCTTCAGAGAAGGACTCTCTCATTTGTACAGTACAGGGGGACACACCTGATATTTAATACAAATAACAATAATAATGATCATAGCATGGGCAGTTACACTAGAGTTTTGATGGATGTGTTCCTAGCAATAAAATACAAGAAGGGAGAAATACAAGAATTACAACACTAAGGCAGATATTTCAATAGAATCTTTCCTAAGATTGACCTTTAAGTATTTTTGCATATACTCATATACTTACCCATCAGCCTTTATTCTTAATTAATCATGTAGGCAACCCCCTCAATATCAGAGAAACACACAGCACATTTAGCAAATGAAGCTGTTTGGGAGCTGAATGAGCATCTTCATAGGACAAGCTTCCCCCCCAGCTGCTACCTAATACACTTTTTGGAGCTTGAATAAATGAGTTGTTCTCATCTTAAAAAACAAAACAACCCCCTCTCCCACTACCAAAATCCTTTAATTATATCTAGTAAATGAAGGCTTCCATGAATGGCAAAAGTTGCCTGAGAGAAATAGCTGTTGGCAACTTCCTTCTAATTAAAATGTATGTCTGAAAAGCCTTAGTCTTTGGGAATACTGAACAAAATGCCAGCACTAGATAAGGTACAGATAATGCTTTGTGTCCATTAACTGCTCCTTACAATTAGGAAATGTGGGTTCAGCCAAGCTAAGCCTGACTGTTTTGTGCTATGAAGGAAGATTTTCTGATCAAAAGTAATGTAGCACCTGTTGTCTGCCTTTTTTAATAGATGGGTTCTTTAAAACCTTTAAAGTAATAATTATTAATAAATAAAACATTAAAAACCAAAAATGCCCCAGTTACAAAAATGAAAACATTCACATTACAAACAAATCTTACTTAGCTGAAATAAATAAATAAGAGGAATTATAAAACTGATCCTAGGTTGGTAACTTTATAGATTAAGTTTCAGATAATCAAGTCTGTTGATGGATAATAGTGAAAAATTCTCCTTACCATGCATTTAATCTAAAAAAATCAATTATGTTTTTAGTGAAGCTAAAAAACTGCACTCATTACAGAATTGTCAACCTCCATTATTAAAAACTAGCCAATTAGCCCGTCATAAGACAGGATTTTCAGGTCTCTCCTCCACGTCGGTCTTCTCTCCTGAGCCTCCGGTCTCTCTCTCTCTCTCTTCTCCTCCTACTTCCTCCTGCGCGCTCTCTCTCTCACAGCTCTCCGCCGCCTCCTGCCTCTCTCTTTGTCTCTCTCTTTCACTTCTCCTCCCCCTCCTGCCTCTCACTCAGGGGACCACGGAGCCCAAATGGCCATTTGGGTTCTGCACTCCCCGTGCTGCATGGGGGGGGTGCGAGCCCAAACGGTCGCTTGCACCGCTTGCTCCCACGCGGCGGCCCGACTGAGCAGCGCAGAAGTCAGCCGAGCGCCACGGCGGGAGGCAAAGGGGGCCGGGGCAATGACGTTCACGGCCAGGGGGTGGGGCCTGGAGCCACTGTCATGCTGCACGTCACCGCCCCGCCCCCCTTCGCCTCCCACCGTGGCACTCGGCTGACTTCTGCGCCGCTCAGCCGGCTCAAGCGGCCGTTTGGGCCCTGCACTCCCCATGCAGCACGGGCCGCCCAGGGGGAACAGCCAGCATTTCAGCAACAGCGCCTCCCAGAGGGAACAGCCAGCATTTCAGCAACAGTGCTGCCCAGAGGGAACAGCCAGCATTTCAGGCAACAGCACCCCCCAGAGGGAACAGCCAGCATTTCGGCGTTACAGACTCTCAGACATTGGGCTATTATATATATATCAATGAGTCATGCCTCAAATTATGAAAATCACTCAAATGTTTAAAAAAAAAACCAAATACTGGTTTTTAAAATTTGCTTTCTGGTCTTGGGAATGCACATAGGTCATGTATTCAAGTTTTTCTCTTGAAGCATGAAGGCTTGAAATTTTCTTTAAAAAAGAAAAAGAAAACTGAGCTTTTAATGAAATCTTCATTTCAGGGCCTGGAGCTTAAAGGAAAACCATCAAATATTGTGAGACTTGCAATAAAATTGCAAGAGTTGGCAATACTCTAGTAGTTTCTAACATTACAAAAAAGGCCAGGACAATTTTCTAAAGGACTGGGGATGCCAAGAGTGAGAGGTCAGGAGTGGCTATAATTTAATTTTGTACTTTATAATGTTATTTTTAACGGAAGAGTTGAAGCTCTCAGCACAACTCCTTGGGCAGACTGCCCCTGTCTCCAGTGGTGTTTATTTAAGAGAGGTTCAGTAGCCTGAAAGCCTCTCTTTGACATCTTCCAGAAAAAATGGCTGGTCCGTTTCTACCCCTTCTCTCCCTCACATAGATTCAGGGGCATCTCACTCATTCACTCTCCAGGTTTCTCTTGTTTGTCTCCCCTTGTTCTTTTATGTCTCATTGTGCATTCCCCGCCTCCATGGTCCTCCTCTCCATCTCTGTGTCCCTGTGTGCTCTCCCTTTACTCTGTTCTGTACCACCTATGTGACCTCCTATGGCCCAATGTATGTGTCTCTCCCTTCCCCCAGTGCCCATTTCTCCTGTTTTATGTCTTCCCTAATGCATGTCCCAATCTGTGCCATGGCTGACCAGACAGAACTCTGCTCAAGCAGCCTCTGGCCTACTGCCTGCTCTCTACAACACTTATTGTCAGGAAACTCAGTGATTCAGTCACTGGAATTGCCTTGGGACTGTCACTTGATCTGCTGAAATACCACTGAACCCAACTTCCAGTCCTCTTGGGTGCCCGTCAGCTTTGTCCTGCTGAGCCAGGCCCTCTGGCCTCATCCAGCAGTGACAGTTACAGCTCTTTGCAGTATACTATAGATCCTTGAGATTGGCTCAGCTAAAGGGACTCGCCTCAGCACCCAAATGCACAGCCTTATACAAGGTAGGCTTATGTTGTTCGCCTTCTTTCTCAGAGTAAAGACAGAGATTCCCAGATGCTTGCCCCACCCCAAGTAGCAATTATTTACACTTGGGCTATGTCTACACAGCACGCTTATTTCGAAATAACTCATTTTTTTTGAAATAACAGAGTGCGTGTCTACACAGCAAGTCCGTTATTTCAAAATAACTCTGACTTCTGTAATCCTCATTTCATGAGGAGTAAGGGAAGTTGAAGGAAGAGTGTTCTTCCTTCGACTTCCTGCTGTGTAGACAGCGCCAAAAGCCAAGTTAAAGTACTTCGACTTTAGCTATGCAATCAATGTAGCTGAAGTTGCGTATCTTAACTTGACTTTAGCCCTTTATTAAGAAACAAGTGATTTTATTAAGTGTAAAAAGTAGGATATAAGTGATTATGAGAGAGACCAGTTGGTCTGATAAGCTTCTTTCACAAGCTGGAAAGTCTAGGTCCAATCCTTACACCAGTTTAGTCTTAGATGTTTCCAGAAATCATCTTGAGTGGGGTAGCCAGGGGGAACTGACGACCTAGATTACTTCACTCCTGCCTTATACAAATCCTATTTAAGGATGAGGAGTCCATTGTTTCAGTTTGACCCCTTCTCAGCTACTTATGGAAAAGTACATGGTTTAAAATGGATTCTTTCATCAAGTGACATAGTCACATGTCTCTGCAAGAACCCTGTCTCCATACTTCACGGGCTTACCCACACCCACAGGAAGGCTAAGCTTCATTGTCTCTTTGCTAATTGGCCATTATAGCTCTGAAGTACCATTAATGGCCCTCACTTAGTGTGACTACATTAATAACACAGGTTTATACTCCATATTCCTAACTTGATGTACAAAGATGATACATGCATACAAATAGGATAGTCATATTCAGTAGATTATAATTTTTCCAAGAATATCTTTCTTGAAGCATTTCACATACACTGTATTCCTTTCATGTCATTCATGTTCATAAGCATATTTTCATAAAGCATATGGAATGCCCTGTCACAGCCACATTATTTTTTCATAAGCTGATCTAGCTTTCTGGACCCGTGAGCACCTAAACAAGGAGTTAAAATGCCAACAGTGTCCTAGCCAAACCCAGACATTTGGAAAGTATCATTAATCCCTGTCAGGTAGGTATTAACAGCCCTATTTTACAGAGGAGAAAATTGAAGAGGGAGAATGTATCTATCTAGCCATGTACTTGTATGGCCTTCATCATTGTAGTATCTGAGCTTTCAGTGCATGGCCCACTGAAGTCCTGTGCCCATCCCCAGGTGCTGGGAGCACAACTTAGATCTGGACTGCCAGTCCTAAGCCCTGACTGTAAAACCATCCCTCCTCTTTACTTTTTTTTTATACGACTACTACATACACTTAATGGCTATTTGTGTGCTGTCAGGTTGGAAGGCACTATTTTCCAGAGTAGAGTTATATATTATAAGAACACCTTTAAAAAAATGTTAAACATTGAATGATGCACATTTTGGCATGAGGATGAAACAGGAACTAATATTGCTGTTGTAACACACGTGAAGCCAATGTTTCAGTATCATTTCCAGTCACGTGCAAAATACCAACTCACTATAACTGTATGTCAGTGATCCCACTAGTAAGAACTAGGATCCAGGGCCTCTGATGATAATAGTTGGAACCTGTGTTTCAATCACTTCATCCTACTTGTTCCATCATTCCTCAATTAATTCAGTTAACATAGCTAACTGAATCAATCTTTTTATTTCCCTTCAGTCAGGCTAACAGCTTTGCAACCGTAACAGCTGATCTTGCTCTCAGTGAAGTTCAGGGAAGCTTTGCTACTGGCATATAAGTGATCAGAGACCAGCTTGTGGCAATATAAGAAATAGAAAGATTACACTCACATAGAACTATTTCCATACCATACCTTCTGGGAATGCCCTAATCTTCTCTTTAAAATAATTAGTCATACCAGTATGGAGCCAGAGGTCCTATTGCTATTTGGAATTTGATTATGTTATAGTACTCTGCTTCTAGCACACTCGTGCAACCGGGTAAACCCTTCCCCTACTGCTCTAAACACCCTAGTTCCTCCTAGATTTTCCTTCCCTCTTAAGTTTAATAACTAAAGCAAGTCCTCTCAAGGTGAACAGAAGTGCAGAAATTTTAATAGAGAATTTACTCGCCAATTAGGTTTTCCTGAACTCTCTCAGCTTAAGTCAGTGAAGACGTTACCATTAAATGAGCCCTTGAATTGTGTCATGGATGGATGGAGGTTGTAGCTGCTACTGCAGTGCCCATGCAGCTGCTCCACACTCTGTCTTGGGGCTGAGCAGCGCAAACCCATCAAACTCATAATTTATGTTCCTTGTACAAATTATGTTTGTCTCAGCTTTGTGTGGAGGAGTGAGGATTTGGCCCTGTGCCAACTCCAATGGTGAACATTCTCAGGACACACCTCCCCCCAAAAAACCCCAAACTCTGATCAAAGTTATAAACACTGGCAGCTTTCAGGTTTGCATTTCTTTCTGAACCTAATTTAAACGAACAGCAGACAATTTATGGGCTTTTCCAAGTGACTCTACAAGGCTTCTTTCCCAGAGTCTAACTCTTAGCTAACTACAAGTCTAATCAAAACCAGACCTATTCATTTGCTTCATGTGAGAATAAGTATTGATGGAGCTACAAAAGACTAGGTTTAATGTAGTAAACAATGAGCCACTAGCATGACAGCACTCAGTCACTGCTACTTAGCATACTCAGATTTAGAATCAGCAAATTTGGTTGGATTTCCCTCCATTGTACAAGGAAAGTTAAAATGTTTGGATGCCAAGTAAAGAAGGGCTCTCACAAGAAGATGCCTCACATCTTCTATGTGGAGTCTCAAGTTTTAACAATGAGGAGAATATGCCTCTTGTGTTGCCCCTCAGAGGGCGATGGGGAATAAAATGTTCCTCAACGTTGGTCTCCCTAGATTCTTCAGGAAAAAACTGCAGGATTCAGGCTCAGGCTTCAAGGAACACTGCTTTCCCTCTTCATTGGCCAATGTGCACTCTAGGGCCATGGTGCCAACTGGTTCTGACGTAGTAGCCACTATAGTAACTACTACTCCAGTGAACTGGCCAAATAACTACATTGTTCAAGCCAACTAGCCACACTCAACCAGCCAGTCGCTAGCGCTGGACACCACAGCTCTAGGGGCTTATAGAAATCAAACTCCATACAGCTGGCTCTTGTTTTGATTAGATGAATTTGGACAGTTGAGGTCCACTGACCTTGACTTAGAATGAGCCCTGAGATGATGCCTATTGATAATACCTAGCACTTCTGTATGGTAGTATTTTACTTATTCAAAGCAATGTACAAACAGAAGTTAATATTCAACAGCCCTCTGAGTTCCTTCTACAGACTGGAAAAATAAGGTAGAATTTAAATGACTGGTCCAAGGTCACACAGCAAACTCGTGGTAGAGGCTGAATTAGAACCAGAGTATCCCTGAGTACCCACATGTACCTATGCTGTTTACAGTTTTGACAGGAGTATGCACATATTCCCTGAGGGATATGCCTCAGCATTTGCTGAGGCAGCATATCAGTATACGGTTTATGACAGGCATTTAAGAAAGAGTGTGAGAACACAATCTGAGCAGGGAAACACTAGTATCCAAGTATGAAAACACTCCACAATTGATAATACAAAAGCTTGATTTGACCATTGTTACCTCCAACAGCTTTCGATTTGATTGACTGGCACAGGCATTGTGACTGAGATATTCAGTTAATAATGTCTGATTAAATGGCCCAGGGCTGGCTTTAGGCCGATTTGCCCAATTCTCCCAAATCGGGCCCCGCGCCCTAAATCCGGAAGTGTGCTGGCATGCCGGGTACACTGTGGGAGGAGGCGTCAGCCCCGGAGGAGGAGCGCGGTGGCTTCTGTGCGCCGCGGGAGCGGGAGTCGGTCTGTGGGTTTGGCTGGAAGGCGGGATCCGTGGGGTGTGCTGGGTTGGTGGGTGTTTTTTTTTTTTTTTTTTTTTGGTCTTTTGCTCAACCAAAATTTGGTTCGAATTGGGCCCTGCATTTCCTAAAGCCAGCCCTGAAATGGCCCATTTGGTGAACTATGGATTCTCCTTACATTTAATTTTAACATCCAAAACAAGATGCTAAATGACTGACAAGCAATAGGGTGTGAACTCATTTCAGAGAGAAAAAGCAGCAATGACAAGGAAAAGTATGAAAACTTTGATAAGGAAAAGCATCCGGACTTAGCAAAAGATATAAATAATCTACATCAGGGCAAGCAGTGGCGGCCCGTCAATACAGGTGACCTAGGTGGTCGCCTAGGGCGCAAAGATAAACGGCCGTTGAGGGCTTTCGAGGCGGGGGCGCCGATCGCGCGTTTTGCGTAGGGTGCCAGTTGCCGGCAGCTCGTCTAAGGCCGGTCCTGAGGGCAAGAAAGGGCTGGCCAAGTTCTGGAAAGTGTAAAATATGGTTGTATTTGCAGACACAACCTTCTTTTATGGAAAGAGTTAAGCTGTCGAGCTATTTAGTCCCAGACAGACTTATTTTCTTTGATTTGTAAGGCGTTAGCAGGGGTTGTCATTAAAATCGTTCCAGTTTGTCATTTTCAGATATGCTGCAGTGTTCCCAATATTCTCTCTCTTTAAACAGGGCATTGTTGGAGTAGATACTTAGTACAGGAAATACTTTGGTAACATTACTTACTTACTAATGTGCTTACAGATTGTAACAGTGATCACTAAATAGGCTTTTCTTTCTTTTTGTTAGCATTCCTAGTGCTTGGGCTTGAAATGCTATTATTCTGTGCTGTCCCATTATATAATGTTACTTCTCTTAGCACAAGGACCAGCCCCTTTGCAGCGCCTGCCATCTGACGCAGACTTTCCTGATCTCTCCTTGTGTGTTTTCAGCTGAAATGTGAAAAGGGTATGTCTACCTTAAGGGATAACTGAAGTTGCGTATCTTAATTCGACCTTATGTTAATTGCATACCTGAAGTTGAAATACCTTAATTCAGCTTTTGGCGCTGTCCACACTGCAGGAAGTTGAAGGGAAAACACTCTCCCTTCAACTTCCCTTACTCCTCATGGAAGCAGAACTACCGGCATTGACAGTTCAAATTAGTGTGTCTTCACTAGACCCGCTAATTTGAACCCTGGAAGATTGACAGCGGCAGCTTCCATCTTCTCTGTAGTGAAGACCTAGCCTAGCTGAGCGGAATAAAGAGAGAGAAAGGGTGAAATTCCAACCCTGATTTCTTCACTGGGGCTAGGATTTTACCCAAAGTCTATAAGGTTGTCCTGATAGGTCCATGGAAAGCTTTACGGCAAGGAGAGTAATTTTGTCTTGGATCCTGAAATGAATGGGGAACCCATGGAGCAGCTGGAAGATAGGGATGAGGTGATTAGGCTTATTTGTACGTGAGGTGGGCAGCAGCATTTTATACATTCTGGCAATTGGGCATTGAGAGGCCTGGGATCAGAAATGGCCTATGGAGAGGGAGGCATGAATGAGAATGCATTGCCCAGGTCTGGGGCAATAGCAAGTGTGATAGGAAAATTTACAATCATGTGAGACATATGAGGGGAAAAAAAAAGGAAAGTTCACAGTCAAAGATGATGCCAAAGTTATGGACTACGAGGCTACATCTATACTACGAGTTTTCTCGGCAAAAAAATATGCTAATGAGGGACCCATTTGCATGTCACGATCTCATTTGCATATATTCTGCCGATCCGTTTTTGCCTAGGGGTTTTTGCGCAAAAACAGGCAGTGTGGATGTTTTCTTTTAGCGCAAAATCCCCTTTTCCCGCCAGATTCTTATGCCCCAAAAAAGGAGGTTTACCGATCTGGCAGGAAAAGGGGTGTTTGCGCTAAAAGAAAAAGTCCACACTGCTTTTTTTTTTTTTTTTTTTTTTTGGTGTGTGTGTGTGTGCAAAAACCCCTAGGCAAAAACGGATTGGCAGAAAATATGCAAATGAGATCACGACTCATGCAAATGACAGAGGACCGATCATTTGATATTTGGTCTCTTTTTGTCCATTGCCTTTGAAGCATCTGGCATCAGCCATTGTTTGAAAATGGGTGACTAAGGCTAGCAGCATCATTGGTCTGACCCAGTCTGGCCATTTGTGCTGTCTTAATTTCCCCCTTGCCTTGTGAGAAGGCCATTGAAGAGGGTTCACCTGCTGCCCAAGTGTGACATAGTGGGGGGCTGTCTCTGTAACCCAGTGTCCACACCTGGCTGTGTTGTGATGTGTGATTCCCACTGACTCACCCACATGTGTATTGGCCCAGACACCTAGTCCCAGCCTGAGCAGATGATAAGGCTCTTCCCAGAGGGAGAGACAAAGGAAGGGAGGCGGAGATGGCGACCTGGCTGGGGCAGGGCTGGGAGCTGGGGAGTCAGTCTTGGCTGAGAAACAAGAAGAGAAGAGACTAAGCTGAGTACTGGGGCCTGTGGACCCCTACCCCAACGGGTCTGAGTTTGCCTGGCCCCTCACTTGGATGCTCACATAGGACCCGGGCTGTGCTATACCTCACAGAAGCAATAAATCCTCTCTATTCTACTGGCTGGCAGAGTCTCATCTTGGCAGGTTTGGTGGGTACCCGACATGCTGCCACACCAAGTGAATACCCTAATCATTGGGTCATGGGGTACAGTGATGAGGGCTCCCACAATGTTAACCCATTGAAGCTGTTCCTCTTTAATTAACTAGGATGGGGATGGCAGATGCATGAGGCTCCATCTCTAGGCCAGTGGTGGGGCTTCTCTCGTGTGTTAGGGGAGTTGCTGGGTCAAATCCCCTTTCTGCTCCCTGAAAAATGTGTGTAGGAAGAGGGATGGGCTACAGCCCATCCCTGGGTTATACAGCTAGCTGTGATGATGGTGGCTGGGAACCTCTTGAGCTTAAGCTAAATATTGTTTGGGCAGCAGCAACTATGAATTTGAGGTCCAGTAGCTAAACTACCTACCTTGCTTAGTGGTGCTGTGCATTTGCATCCTCCCTTTAAGAAGGGGTTTCAAACACAGTTGTGCTGCATGTTCCCTGGGTGATGTGGGGCTTGCTTCCCTCTTGCCTGTGGAAGTGTTTTTCTTAAATATTAGGCCAGGAGTGGCCCAAAAGTTTGGCTGTGGGCTTGGACTATCACAAGTATGGACTTGAGTCTGTTCTGGTACCTGCGCCTGCCTCTGTTCTGTATTAGCCCTCGGCTTGCTGCTCTTGTGTCTGTTGAAGCTGTTCTGCTTGAGTTAAATGTTCTTTTGGCCAGGCTAACAGAGAGCCTCACTCTCTAGTCTGGTTGCTTAAACAAGACAGCAGGAGACTGGAGATACTTCATATGCATTGTGAACAGGGACTGATGGGCATTTTTGAGGGTTTGA
This sequence comes from Rafetus swinhoei, assembly GCA_019425775.1. Lineage (NCBI taxonomy): Eukaryota > Metazoa > Chordata > Testudines > Trionychidae > Rafetus > Rafetus swinhoei. The sequence continues at coordinate 50,635,745 of CM033449.1, forward strand.
TTTTTATCAGTAATAGGGATGTATTATTGAAAACTGGCCTAAGGAGGATTGAAGTCCTCTTTGGTCATTGCCAGCAGGAACTTTTTGGTCATATAGCCTGCCTCAGAGATATAGTCCCTTCACGCTGAGCCCTGAAGATTGGACTTAAGGTCAGGAAGAGACATGGACAGGTGGCATCCTTGAGGTCATCCATGATTAATTGGGATGTACCAGATCAGCAATAAGTTTTTGGCGTTTTTAAAAGCCCAGAATAAAGCCATACAGTGTGGTCATGAGCATTCAGCGCTATGGACCTCCACTGCCAAGCATATTGTTGTTGCTATGGAAGAGCCATCAGGTACATTGAAAGAGTCACAGAATTTTCAAGCAAGCCTGAGTTGTTTTAAGGCTTTCCATGAGAACCAATTAAAATTCCTCATTTCCAGACAGTTCCAAACTTTCATCTGTTTTGATTGACATTGTGACTCCATTCTAACGTGAAGTGTAAGGTGAAAGTGTGTGTGTGTGCATACTCCTTTCCATACTGAACAAATATTGGCTCTAGTTCTGGCCTGTTCTGAAGGCTCTTATACTTTTGAGGTTAGAGAGGAGCACTCTGGGAGTTTCTGAAATCTATGTATGCTTATACAAAATTTTATCTCATTTACATAAACTGAAAATCTCTCCTTTAAGTAGATGCTGTGATGTTGGTAGACTAGTCGCCAGCTCATGCCAAGGTCTCTGTGTGTCAGTGGGCCACTGACAGCCGCATAACTGGAATCTGTCTGGCTCACTTATGGGTTAATACAGTGTTGATAGAATAGCATGGGCATCAGGTATTGTAGGCAGTGGGAAGCTGAGCACCCCAAACAGCCTATTGTGGTCCCTCCCTCAGGTTAGTGTACTTCTCACAGAGAGCTAGGATTGATGCATTGCCTGTTTGCCCAGTGCTTTGGGGCCCAGAGCCCTGAAGCTATGGACACAGTGGCTTCACTGCCCAGGAACTGTAGGCACTGAAGCTCCAGCACACCAGGACTGGGGTCTTGCCTCTCTGCCCCCAGCTGAGCAGTGCTGGGGTCATGGGCCACACAGTAGGTGTTTTCAACTCCTGTGGGAGTGAGGCAGTTAGAAGAGGGGGGCACAAAGGGAGGGGCTGGGAGCTAGGTCACTAGCCGCCTATGACTGTCTGAACATTGCAGTCAGTTCTGTACTGTTTCTGGCAAGGTGTTAGCCTTCATCACTTTCGCAAACCAGCACCTCACAATTTGTAATGGAGTTATCTCAACACTTGGTGAGGTAGGGAAGTGCTATCACTCCCATTTTCAGATTGGAAATGGAGGTATAGAGCATCTAAGAGACTCATGACAGGTCACCCAGGAGATCTGTCATGGTACTAGGATTTGAACCCAGGTCTCAAGCTCATATCCTAGTCACTGGGCCAACCTTCCTCTTTCCAGACTTTAAAACCATTATCATGTTTATCCAGAAAGGCTAATCCCCTTTTAACTGTAATGTCTTCCTATGACTTTCAAAATATGATATTCCTTTTGTTTAAAGTTGGAGAGAATTCAAGCTGCTTTCGAATTGTGTGTTTGTTTTTCTTTCTAATTTGGTCGTCTTATGTTTCTTCTTTCCCTGCTGAACTGTTACACAACTATGGTGCTCTTACCAATGGAAGCCAGCCAACATTGACCATAGTCCCTACAGTCCGGTTTTACTTAAATATCTGCCTTCCTTAAAGATCAGTCACTGGCTTTCCTGTGCTGTACCCAGAATTCACCATTTACTGTAACCCTTTAGTGATTCTAAGCTCAATAGGTGGTAATGGCTTTTGTGACCTAGAAACTTGTTCATACTTACCTGCTGCAATTTTCTTTTAGCATTTCCTTTCCAAGAAGAATGGTTTATCAGCCAGCTCTTGATCAAGGGCTTCTAGTCAACCAAGTGACTAGAAAAATGGCACTATGAGATTCTATGGTTATTGTGCCTCGGTGGTTTTTGGAATCTGATGTGTTCATTTCCCAAGTAACAGCTGTTTTTATGAGCTCTTAGCCCTGCAATCTCAACTTATCTGACTGCCAGGACCAAAGGGTTTTTTTCTATAGCATGATCATGAACAGTGTCAAGTGCATGTCAAATTGTACTGTTCTGATTGGGTAGCATAGAACACGTTTTGCACAGATATAAATAATAGCATAAAATGCAAGGCAAATTATAAGAAAAAATCAGGCCCACTATCATCTACCATTTATTATCTAGAAATATCAAAGTGCTGTCACTTTTGAAGTACTGTACATGCTATGGGCTCAGTTCTGTGGGATGGTAAGTGGTGCCAGAGCTGGTGCTACTGTGTGCCCTCCACTTCTCCTGACTTCACTGATAGGTAAGGGCACTCGGCCCTGAGCAGGATTATACCCTATCATTATAGGATCTACATAACTAATCGTAAATATTGATTTTTGTTTCTTGTTATATATTCACTCATACTAGGTAGAAAACGGAGATAAACTTGATCCATGTAGAGTAGATCTTGACTTTGCCACTATCCAGGAGCGGCCCGAAGCCGGCTGCAGCAGCTGGCGCCCCAGGCGGTACGCACGATTGGCGCCTCCGCCTGAACGTTCGTCAATGGCGTGACGTCATCATTGGGCGCCCCGTTGAAGGCGGCGCCCTAGGCGACCGCCGAGTCTGCCTATGCTCACGGGCCACCCCTGCCACTATCCTTCAAAATTTCAGTGTATTCAGGTCTAGGGTTTAAATTTCTGCTTAGTTTCCTTTATGGTAGAATCATAGGGTTGGAAAAGACCTCAGGAAGTCATCGAGTCCAACCCCCTGCCCAAAGCAATCCCATCTAAATCATCCCAGCCAGGGCTTTGTCAAACTGGGATTTAAAAACCTCTAGGGATGGATATTCCACTACCTCTGTAGGTAACCCATTCCAGTGCCACACCACCCTCTAGTGAAATAGGATCGTATAGGGAAAAACTTTTACTTTGTGCAAAACCAAAAGAAGGCAAATGCCACCAATTTTATGTGCCAGCTGTTTGATGGTGATGTTCTTTTTCACTGCTCCGTCCGTGTCAGCTGTTATCAGCAAATTTCTTCCTCTCCATATTTTAGCCATGTTTTAGATCCAGCTGGACATCATTCACAGCTTAGGTCTCTGTTGATACATTACATTATAACATGATAGCAATCTGCTTTTAGGAGAAAGAAGGCTAACATGTTTTATAGATGTAGAAGGGATCTTTTGCTCTCACTTCATGAGTAATTTCTAACTTGGTGGTAAAGTGTTCCCATCCAAATCTAAATCAAAATACCTACGTTTTTTGTCTTCATCAAATATAGAAGTGTTGACATTTTTGAAATCACTTATTAAAAAAATGTCTTGTTGGATAGACTGGTTAGGCATCATAGTTTTTCAGTCTTTCTTTTTAACCTCTCAGCCTGTAATTTGTCCCATGGCATCACTGTGACTTTCAGAAATGGAAATGACTGCTTCTATTCACATTACAAATGAACTGAAATATTTTATTTCATTAACTAACTGAAAAATATCAGAAATTCAGTAGATAGCCCAGGTAGATGAGGCAGCATCCTTTATTGGACTTCTTAGTGAAAGAGACATACTTTCGGGCTTACTCAAACTCTTCTTTAGGTCTGGTCATAATCAGATGTTCTTATCCCTTATATGGAGAGGAGGAAATACTTAGAAGCCTTCTGAACCAGATTTTAACAGGAATACTTTTCAATTAGAAGTCAAGGAATGGACTTCACTTAAACTGATAGACAGTAGCACTTTCTCTTTTATTGTGCAAACTTTCAGTTAATAATGGTGTGATCTAATGCAGCCGATTAAAATTCAGCCCTTTTTCTAGGTACCTGGGTCATTAACATTTTAATTACCTATTAGGCAAGAATTTACTTTTTATTTGAAAGGTCTCATCTGATCAATCTTAACTATTCAGACTCTCCATACTATATTAGCCACTTGAGTATCTTGGTGTCTATTATGCACTGAATGGTGAATGGAACATTATACAGCTGTGCACTGAGAGTCACGTCCGGACTGGTCCATTAACTGCCAAAAGTCGTGTTCTAAATGTGTTGGAAGGGGTGGCCTTCAATAGAGTTATGGTTTGATTTACAAAAAGTGAGGCACCTGTGGATGTGCATGAAGATGTATGTACAACTGCACATTTAATTTGTCCATGCAGCTGCATACACAGAGACAGGCTTGCCGAGAGGGAGGCGCAAAGGGGATAGTTGCCACAGGACCTGGTAATTCCAAAGGGCCCAGGGCTCCCAGCTGCCACCACTGCTATTGAGGCAGAGATGGTGGCTGGAGCCCTGTTCCTGTTATATCAGAGGTGGGGAAACTTTTTAGGGTCTGGAGCCGCTGACCCACAGAAAAATCAGTCAGGGGCCGCACACAAGTGAGTAGCAAAAAATCCCAAACAAAACCTCATTGTTGTGGCACCCGACTGAGAAGCAGAAAGACACTCCCCACATTCCCCTCACACACCAGAGCTTCGGGGATCCCAGGCTAGTAGATTTTTGTGTGCTCCAACCCCATGATGAGATGATAGGGGACTGAAGCACTGGGACAGGCTCCCCAATGCTGGGGGGAAGGGGAGGGATCCCTGAGTCTCGGGGGGCCAGATCCAGGGAAGCTGTGGGTCACATCTGGCCCTTGGCCTTAGTTTCCCCACCCCTGCTTTAAATCCTCACTGGTGGCACCCTCCCCAAGAGCCACTGAAGGGCTGGTGGGAGGATGCTAGCCCTTATCCCTGCCCCTTCAGCCCAAGGCCCCTTCCCTTCCAGGAGCACAGAACCAGCCCTCCCACTTGCCCATGGGTTTGGCAGTTCTGTTGGACTTCAATAAAAGAAGGAACTAGCCACAAATGGAGTATTTAATAAATAAATGACAAAGTAAATCTTGTAATGGCAAATGGCTATTTAAAATAACTGATTTTGCCTGTGCACTTGTGTTAACTGAATACTCAAATTATATGTACAATTGCAGGAAACCCTAATTTCCTTTGGGGGAAAAAAAGCCCTTAGGAAATAGAAACATATTCTAAAATGTTATTAAAACAAATAATATTACAGCAAATTACATGAAAAAAATCAGACTTGGGCGTGTTGGGGATCTTATTGGGATCTGGCATTGATTACATATGTAAAGTTGTTTCATTCTCACCTCAAGGACAGGGGAGGTCTCACTGACTTCATTAGGTAAAGGGAATCAATCAAATCAATTTAAAATCTCAAATCAGTAAAACCACGGTTGCATAGACTGGGTCAAATCATTCTCAACTTACTCACATAGGTAGTCCATTGAAAATGCTGATCCTTTTGAAGGTAATGATGATAACTTCTTGAATAGGGTGTGAATGAGCTAGCTCTAGGCAGTTACTGATTTCATTTATTTTAGTTTTGGCCAAATTCTGATACGCTTACTGAGGTTGACCAGTTTCTTATCTTGTGAGTGGTACTGTTTATTTCAACGAGACTGTTGGTGTAGTACAGTACTACTCAATTCACTTCATTTTTAGGAAAATAAAACTCCAAATTCTGATATCCTTACTAAGATTAACATGTCAGATTCTAAACAAACAAAAACGAGTCTTTTTGTTAGTCTTTAAAGACTAACAAATTCTGGGGGGCATAAGTTTTTGTGGCCTGGAACATATGATGAAGTGGGCTCCAACCCATGAAAACTTATTCTCTAATAAATTTGTTAAGTCTTTAAGGTGCCACAGGACTTCTTGTTGTTTTTGCTGAAACAGACTAACATGGCTGCCCCTCAGAAACATGTCTGACTCTGTTGATTGAGTGATATAAGTGCTGCTTGGATGCTCTGTCTTGCTTTGCTACAGTCTTACAAATGACCTAGTAGCTGAGCTATGTAAGGGAGAAAGTTTTATAAAGAATTACTTTCCTGAGAGAAAATAATTGGTCTTCAGTATGAGCTTAGAACTTTTTTTAAAGTATCGGTTTAAAAAGTATAAAGTTAACCTAGATGAGTCCCCCTCTTTTCAATATTGATCACAAAGCACCCTAAACTTATTGACCTCTGGTAGACAGCCATTGCATTCTTCTGCTAACATACCATGAAAATGATAACATTAACAAAGTTTGGGAGATGATGTTTCAAGTATATCACTAATTTCCTGTTTGAAAATAAGAAGAGAAGCAAGAATATCCTTTCTTCCCTCTCTTAATAGAAAGACTGTCTCTCTTGCACCTTTTTTTCAAGAAAGTACACAATTATACATATGTGGCATATCTTTTTGCAATTTCTTTCTGATTGCCAGAAGATAACACTGGTGTTTAATTTTTATTTACACTATGGCTTTTGCAAATGCCTGGATAGTGTGCCAAAAGACTTAAAGCCGCCCCTGAGAATATATGAAGAAGAAAATTAAAGTTCTCTGTGTTTCTATTTATTTCTTGCCAAGACTTTTCAGCTGCAGGATACAGCAAAGGCCAAATCACTTGAAACTTATTAGGACTGTCAGGACAATCAAGGGGAATTGCATTAGTGATAAAGATATGGATCTATGCCACAGAACTCTTGTGTAATATATATATTTAAATCTCTCTCTCGGTGTGGGTGTGGGTGTGGAGGGGGGGGGGGGCGGAGAGAGAGAGATTTGAATTGTATTAAGAAACCTCCCTTTCCCCTTTTGTCTAAATTCTTTGAAGGCAACATATGCTCATAATGATGTGGCAACCCCCGGCAGATGTTCCAAAGCTGGAGTTATCAGCTGATATGTTAATGTGGCACTTTCAGAACAGCATGTATTTTAACTTAAGAAAGAGAAATTTAACCACACTTCTTTTTCTGTGGGGTTTGACCATAAACACTTATTTTCTCAAAGCAGTGAATTCTCATGTCATCTTTTTGTACCATCAGGATTCTATGATACTGTCCTAAGGTTCCCAACGGAAGAAGGAAAGTGCAACACAGACCGTTCGTTCAGCTTTGTGAATAGTTAGGGGTTTTTCACCATCAGCTGCTAAGTAAAAGGCATTTCAGTCCTAAAGAAACTCCCATCAATATTTTGAAGTTATCAGGAGGAAAACGTAGTTGCAGGACAAACAAAGCACTTAACATGATTCACACCCAAATCAGCTTTTGTTAAAATGATGCAGGAGGTTGAGACTTCTGGTTAAGTCTGAAACTCACAGCTGTATTGTTTTCTTTTGATTCCACAGAAAGGGATGAAAAAAGGTAAAGCCACATGTGGGGGTGGTAAAGAGGGAATGCTGCCTCCATTACATTAGCTTCCCTTCCACAATAGGGACCAGCTTGAGGGAACATGTGGACGCCACCAGACTTTGTGCTGTGGAAATGGACAGGCCAGGGACAGATCATTGTTCTGTTTCATCATCATTACCATACCTGCTTTTCTCTGTAATGTAAATAACCTCCACAAGGTGCTGGAACATTTTTAATAGTGTGGGTGTTGAAAGCTAGCCCTCTTACCCCAGTGTCCCCAACCTCCCCAGCAGAGTTGGGGCTGGGAGCCGGGCTGTGTCTCCAGGAGGGAGGGACAAGGACAGCATAAGGGGGCCAAGGCTGAGGCCATAGCTAGGTGTATGACCAGCAAAGCAGTGGAACTCCACATGAAACCTAGGTTTCCTGCAGCACCCCCCCAACCCTCGTTCCTGTGCCTATGCGAACGTAAGGTTTGGGAGCCAGTCACTCATACAGGAGCTCTGCTGCAGAGGGGGATGTGGGCTGTGGAGCTGAAAACATGTTATTAAGCATAGAGACTCTTTATGGATGATCCCTGGGACCCTGAGATTGCTTGGTTTCAGGGCAAGTATCTTGTTAGTTCATGGGGGAGGCATACCCATGCTCCCTCAAAGGAAGAATTTGAAGGAAATTCCTGGAATGTAAGGTCTTCCAGTTTTCTATCTTCCATGCAGGTTGCAGGTGAACCCTATGTAGTGTGTAGGATGGCCTCAGTCTTGAGCCTATTGTGCCCTGATTTGGTATTGCAGAGCTCTTTGGGCAGTAGATGATCACTGAATGCTGTGCTTTGGCAGCACAGATTTTTATGACTTTGGGAGCTAGGTTCCTCTCTATTAATCACTGAGGAAGGCAAAGGAGCAGAGGTTCTTAGCAAGTGCCATATGCCTACAGAAACGAGATGCTGGACCTCGCGACTACTTTCCACAGAACTCCAGAATCCAATGTGCTGTACTCTGCTGTATAGATCTTCAGGGCTGGAGTAGAGTTGGTGATAGAACAGGGTGAAACCAGTGAGTAGGTGTACTTGCTGGTTTGCTCCCCTCAGGGCCCAAGAGATTTCTAAGTGGAAATCTCCAGTGCTATAGAGTTCTCTTCATGGCTTCTACTGCATGGGATCAAGACAAATGTGAAGGGAAAACTTTCTGCACAAAGACCCTGGGCTTTGAGGAGTTAGTAATAGCTTAAAGAGAACCTTCACAGCCCTCCTTCCTGCAAAAAAGTGCTTCTCTTTTGAGGTTTGACTTAAAATGTAAACCACAGGAAACTTTACACTGCTACTTAGAGCTGTTAGAAGACACCAGTGCTATATAAATTAAACAGTATATAGGGCTGTAGCACCTCAGTATTATAGTCACATAATACATACAGGCTTTTATATTGAGTATCATGGACCTATTTATCTGGGTTAGGTTCAAGGTGACATTTTATTTCTCATTGATAATTAGGTTTGCTGTAGACTAAAAACAGAAACTGAACCCAGTGAACTTATCACACTGGGATGTTTGTTCATAGTTAAACTAAAGATATGTAGAGCCATTAGATTGTTCCAACCAATACCTCAGAAGTTTGTGTTGAAGTTTGTGATGCTGTTGAACTGAATTTCTAACTGTCCTAGCTATTAGTCTATAAGATAATAGGTAAACACACTGCTTTCTGATTTAAAAAAAAAAAACAAAAAAAAACATTGAATTCCACATAGTGATGACAGTTTCCTTGATCTAAATGATTATCAACAAATAACTAAAACAATTTTTCAGCTGAATCTGAGAAACAGCTGAACTTTTTGTTTTGGTAGTTCTTCCCAAAAACTTCAATCTGAGGCAGACATCCAGCTCAGGAAATTTCATCAAAATGGCTAAAGTTTAGCAAAGCAATAAGTAACTGAAAACGGGGTCTTATAGTGGGAAGAGTCAGAGAAACCTGAATTACAACCATTGCTACCTGCATCATCCATAACAGAATTACAAATGTGCATAGTTTGAATTAGGAAACTATAATTCAATTTGATATTTCTGGAGGGTGCAGAAAAATAGTGGAGTTCTCCTGAGATTATTAGTACCTTCCAGTGGAAATATGGACCTAATCACAGTTGCCCATATCCTCTCCGTCTCTTCAGTTTTGGTGCTCCCATGGAATGAGAAGCTTAAGGTAAATTGATGGGAGAGTTTCCCAATAAGTCTACCTAAGCTATGTTAACTCCAGCTATGTTATTAACATTGCTGGAGTTGCATAACTTTAGGTCAACTTACCCGATAGTGTAGATGAGGCCTGAGAGTAGATTATGGAGGGAAAAGACAGGTGTTGTTGCCTTGAATTGTGATGGTATCCTCTCTAAAAGCACTTTACAAACAATGAGTCCACACAACACTTCTGAGAGAGCATTTTTATCCCCTAAACAGACGTTAAGGCCTTTTGTCCACAGGACACAACTGCATAACAAGCCAGGGTGTGAATCTATAGCCCATTAGCTTGCCATGCAGTTATGGGGTGATGTGGACACTGCTACTGTGCAGCGGAAATTTTGTAGCTACGTTGCTGTTTGAAATAGGAGTACATCAAAATATGCTACAGAACTTCTCTCCTGCTGCAGCAGTGTCCCTACATAATAGTGCTGGGTAGCAAGCTAGTTTGCTGTGGAGTCACATCCTGGTGTGCCACCCAGTACCATTCCATTTAGCAAGCTCCAAGTGAACTGCTCAGGGTCTAACTGACTACCATATTCTGGGTCAGGCAGGAATTTTTTTACCAGGTCAGATGGGCAGAGACCTTGAGAGAGAGATATATTTTGGCCTTCCTCAGCAGCATGGGGTGTGGATCACTTGCTAGGATCTTCTGGGCACCTCACTAGACCAGTTCTGTGTGTTTGTGGGGGTTTCAGGCCTTGGTGTATGTTGGTCCCTCTTTGTGGTGTGCCACAAACAGAGACTCTTTAGTCTCGCAGGGTATGTCTAGACTGCATCCCTCTGTCAGCAGAGGGATGCAGATTAGGCAGGTCGACATTGCAAATGAGGCAGGGATTTAACTATCCCATGCCTAATTTGCATAAAAATGGCTGCCACTTTTTGCCGACTTTGTCAGCAAAAAGCGGCAGTCTAGAGGGGATCTGTTGAGAAAGAAAGCCTTTTTCGACAGATCCTGTAAACCTCCTTGCAGGAGGCATAAGGGATCTGTCGAAAAAGGCTTTCTTTCTCAACAGATCCCCCTCTAGACTGCTGCTTTTTGCGGACAAAGTGCTGAGTAGGCAAAACGTGGCGGCCATTTTTATGCAAATTAGACATGGGATATTTAAATCCCTGCCTCATTTGCAATGTCGACCTGCCTAATCTGCATCCCTCTGCCAACAGAGGGATGCAGTCTAGACATACCCCCAAGGTTGTAGTGCTCTGGTCTAATTCAGGTTGTAGAGCTTGGTGTTGGGTTGGGTGAAGTTTACTGGACCATGATTTACATCAGGTCAGACTAGATGACCTGGAGCTCTGTTCTGGCCTCTAACTCTGAGAGATCCCTTCAATCACACAATGAATCCATGGCAAAGCCAGGCTTCTATTTTAACTTCCAGTCTTGGTCTTTGATCACTAGGCCATGCTCTTTTCCAGCATAATACCAGCCTGAAATATCACAACCTTGGGCTCTAATAATGCTGTATCTGGCAGTCAGGGGGTTTCTATTAAACCTATTTAAAAATGAATAGTATGCAGAAGCTTTCATAACAAGATTCCACAAATGACTTAAAAATACTTGGCTTGAACAATGCCTAAACATGGGGCAAAAGGGAAAAATAAGAAACCCTATTTAATCTCAGAGTCAGCAATTTATTGCTGATATTTACACAGATGCCACGTAGCTGGAGCCACTGGACATCTGGGATGTAGGCGGCTAAATCTCCCTTCTAATCTCTTACTGGAAGTATGGTCCGAGAAGGTCTCCTGACAGCCCTAATAAATCAACACGTTGTTCACAGGAAACAAGGCAATCGCTGCAATGATTCATGGATTCTGTAAGACTCACAGGCAGACTTTCATATGCCTTTTCAGGGCTATTGTGAAAGCCTTTGCAGGAAAAAACAAAATAAAAAGCAGCCTGGAGTGAGCCCATAAAACAAAATATGCATGCAAGAGAGTGGTGGAACAGAACTCTGCAAGGCTGCATTATGGTATGTGCAGCTATTGAGGTAAATTTGCCATCTAGCCACATTAGAGGAAGACATCGCTGAAACACCAGGAAGGCTGTGTCTACATTGGCGCGATCTTGCGCAAAAGCAACCGCTTTTGCGCAAAAACTTGCTGTCTGTCTACACTGGCCGTGAGTTCTTGCACAAGTACACTGATGTTCTAATGTATGAAATCAGTGCTTCTTGTGCAAGAACTCTGATGCTTCCGCTCAGGAATAAGCCCTCTTGTGCAACTGTTCTTGCGTAAGAGGCCAGTGTAGACAGGCAACGTGAATTTCTTGTGCAAGAAAGCCCTATGGTTAAAATGGCCATCAGCACTTTCTTGCACAAGAGTGTCTACACTAGCATGGATGCTCTTGTGCAAAAGCACATCTCTTGCGCAAATGCACATGCCAGTGTAGACGCTCTCTTCTGGAAGGGTTTTTGCACAAGAACTCTTCCACAAAAGAGTTCTTGCGCAAGATCATGCCAGTGTAGACGTAGCCCAAGTGTTAAGGCATTTTTGAGTTTACAGGAATGATAGAAACAAAGATTTGGTGGCTTCAACCCTTCTTTCACTGAAAAGTAACCACATCACATTTTGCAGGCAAAGGCAGTTAATGTACTGCCATATTTTGTTACCTTGGATAGTATTATCTGCCACTTCAGCTACTCATACTCAAGTCTTCCTGGTTCACAAAGCTGTTTTTCCCCTTCATCTCTTTTTAGCAGTGCATGGAACCTCCATACTTTCTAGCAGCACACCAAGCCCGCTGACTGGGGGGAAAAGTACAACAGCCCCAGGGCCTGGTGATTCAAAAGGGCCCAGGCCTCCTGACTGCCATTGCTGCAGCAGTAGTAGTGGTGGAAGCGGGGAGCCCCAGGCCCTTTCAATCGCTCATGGAGCACTGCATGGCATGCTCCGGGCAGCACTGAAGGTTAGTGGGGGGTGCTGATGCACCACAGTCCAGGTGGTGCCAGGCAGGGCCAGTTCCACCCCTTCTGCCCAAGGCTCCGCCCCTTCTGAGGACATGGAGGGGCCTGGTAAGGCTGCCGGCCCTGCTGCAGCACATTAGATTGCAGATTTGAGCGATCCAGGTGTTCTGCTCACATTGTCAAAGCAAAGACAGAATATTATTGTCCCAACCCTGATAAATTAGACCTTAACACCCTTGATCTTTTCCCATCACTGACCTAGCGATGCCCAAGTAGGCAAGGTGCTCAGACGCCCTGCTATAGACCAGAGTGTTTTGAATGACCAAGGTCATCTGTGACAGTCCATGTAATTACCCGTGTCCTTATCTTGGCTTCCGCACAGTTGGCAGCGTGCTGATAGGCAGGCTGCTTCTGGGATACAATGGGGACAAATGGAGCAGAGTACCGTAGCCAAAGCTGAGGTTAGATAAATACTGCACAAATCAGCTCGGTGTGTGCAGCTCTGTTTGTACAAGTGGCTTACAGCAAACCCAGACCCCTCTGCAGAGGAATGCAGAAAGTAGACGAGACAGACTTCCTAATGAGTGAGAGTCACGCTGTGGGGTGGTAGTGGGAAGACTATTCTCACTGCTGTGGCTTCTGTACCAGTGATTCCCATTGCTGCTGGCAGAGTACTAGTGAAAATTGGCACTGGGGAGGACCACACATTGTTAGCCGCTCTCAGAGCAAGTGTATTCCACGTAGTAATACAATTCCCCGTGCACCTTTGAGAGCGAATGTCTAGAGCGTTACAAGCGTGCTGGAAACCAAATGGCGGTGAGCATGCCAAGTTTTCCTAGCTTAGACAAGGTCTCAGCAGGTCAAAGCCTGCAGCCCTGATGCCGAGAACTCAATAGACATTATGTCTGTCTCAGGATTACAGCACAGGCCCCATATGATACATAGGAGTTGGCTCACAGAAGGCGTCTCAGCCTGGTCCCTGACTCCCTTTTTGTTACTTAGTTTGACAGACTCTTAATATTGCTTTTCTTTATAGCTTGATGTGGTTAGCAGATGATGGTAACCATTCTGCTGCTGACTAAGCCAGTTATGGTAGCTTCTTTGCTAGTATTTACAGGTGGTTTTTTTTTTTCTTTTCTAAGAAGTACAAATTAATAGGGGCGGCAGGTTTGTAGAAATGTTGGTGGTGCCCAGATCCCACATCCCTCCCCCCTCCCCCCCCCCCCCACTGCTGCCTAAAGCTCTGGGAGGGAATTTGGGAGCAGGAGGAGTCTGAAGTGCAGATTCTGGGCCTGGGCAGAGGATTGGAGTGCAGGGGAGGGTCTGGGGAGCAGGCTGTGGGAGGGGAATTTGGGTGTGGGAAGGCAGAGGGGTTAGGATCCAAGACGTTTAGGAGTGGGAGAGGGTTTGAGGTGCAGACTCTGGGATAGAGTTTGGGTGCAGGAGGGAATGAGGTGTTGGGCTCTGGGAGGCAATGTGGGTGTGGGAGCGGGTGAGAGGTGCAGGCTCTGGAAGGGAGTTTGAGGATGGGAGAGGGTGCGGGTGCATGCTCTGGGCGGATTGAGGGTTCTGTGGCTGTGGGTGTGGTGCTAACCTGGGGCATTCTCCTCTGGCAGCAGCTCTTAGGCAGAGGAGGAGGGAGTCTCTGCACTGCTGCTTGCAACTACCACCCCTGCAGGCCCCATCACCGTCAGGGGCACTCAGGGCTGGGTCAGTGCATGGAGACACGCCTGGGGCCACAGGGACACGCTGGCAACCATGTGGAACCAGCGGGTAGGAAGCCGCTCTAGCCCTACTGTGCTGCTGCTGGCAGTAGAGGCCCCCAAGCCCTTTTAAATCACACAGGGGTGGCAGGCATGGCTGGCCAAGAATATTCCTGGAGCCTGGGTGCCATGGGCCCATATAACTCACCATTCCTGCAAATGAACAATAATTGCCTTGTGTATTAATTTGCTTTGAGGCATTACACCACTTTGCATATCCTCAGGCTTTGTTTTCTTTAAGCAGTCAGTAGTTCTTGTTGAATTTGGGCCAACATTGAACAACATACAGGCTAGAAGTTACATGCTAATTACTTAGAACTTCCAAAATGTGATGCATATTTGCCTTTTCAACTCTGAACTTCCTTCCCTGGGACGCTATATATTTAAATGAAAAAGATTTTGATTTTTTTCAGTGATATTTTTTTCTTGAGCCATAGCAATAAGGTCAGTGGCATATGTTGTATATCAGCAAAGCACTCAAATGGTTAAGAGAAAGCCAGAAGACTGCAGTCAATCTGTTCCATGAGACTGTCTCATTATGACAATTTCTTTAGCAATGGGGGAAAAAATAACTGATGTTAGCTGTGGGCTTTGCCAAAACCGACATTTGTTTTCCATTAGTTGCACATATCCTTTCTTACAGTCTTACTATGAATTGAGATACAATTCTGGGCATGGTCCTGGTTTATGTAACACATCGTACGATAAGGATAAGAAAACCTCACATGCAAAACTGTTTTTCCTTCTGGGCTTCTTCTATGTGGAATATCCTTGTTCTCAACACCCAAAGGTCTTGGAGCCTGTCCTGTGGTAAATGTCCAAGAATAGGAAGGGCTGCTGAAATGTGAAGAGCATAGCTAGTATTGGGGCTGCGCTACTCACACTTAAGAATAATAAGCTCTTTGAGTCTTCAGCACAGGTCTGCAGGTTTTAAGAAGCAACCCATCTGTGCTTCAGTGAAAAATAACACAGAGGATCTGCTTTGAGCTCTGCAGCAAGAGCGAGGAAGCTGTTCCAGTTATTCGTTATTTTTGATTGAGAAGTACATTGCAATAATTTAG
Source organism: Rafetus swinhoei (assembly GCA_019425775.1). Classification (NCBI taxonomy): domain Eukaryota; kingdom Metazoa; phylum Chordata; order Testudines; family Trionychidae; genus Rafetus; species Rafetus swinhoei. The sequence continues at coordinate 50,650,901 of CM033449.1, forward strand.
CCAGGCTATGTTATCAGAAACCAAGTGACAGTGTCAGCTATAACTTCTTACCTCCTTCTGGAATAAGAATATGTTCAAGGCCAAAGATGTTGCTGATGGTAGCAGAGAAGTGAGGGAGGCAAGAAGTTATTATTTATAACATTAAAAAAATCCAGCCTGGACTCTAGCAGCTTGTTTTTTAGCTCTGCTAAGCAACTAAGGTTTCCATTAATGCTAATAAGCACTCAGCATTTCAGAAAATCAGGCAGTTGATGCTGTAGACATAACACTGAAAGCCTTACAAATTCATACATAAAAGTAACTAGATTAAATGAAATCCTGACATGTATCACTACCATAAAAGCTCCAATGAAAATTAATAGCCAGAACACTCTATGTTAGAAAATATTCCATGAAATAGTCTCATCTCCAAACTTCCAGATCTCATTCCCCAAAGCCAGAGAAAACAGCTGGACATTGCAACATACCCTGAGGGTCAACAGATTTGGACTTTTTCAGGCCAAAGGAAAGGGTTGATTTCTATGGTTGAGGACTCTGTGCTAGAAGCTCCTTCTCTGTTATACCCAGAGCAGTGTTCTCTCTAAGGGTGCGTCTAGACTACATGGCTCCGTCAACGGAGCCATGTAAAGTAGTTTACTCGACATAGTCAATGGAGCGGGGATTTAAATAATCCCCGCTTAATTAAAATAAAAATGGCCGCCGTGCTGTGCCGACAATCAGCTGATTCGGCACAGCGCGGCAGTCTAGACACGGTGCGGTGACAAGGGAAGCCTTTGTCGACCACTCCGGTATGCCTCATGAAACGCGGTTTACTGGAGCAGTCAACAAAGGCTTCCCTTGTCGACTGCGCCGCGTCTAGACTGCTGCGCTGTGCCGGATCAGCTGATTGTCGGCATAGCGCAGCGGCCGTTTTTATTTCAATGAAGCGGGGATTATTTAAATCCCCACTCCATTGACTATGTCGAGTAAACTACTTTACATGGTTCTGTCGACGGAGCCATGTAGTCTAGACGCACCCTAAGGGCACATCTACACAGCAGCATTATTTTGAAATAACTGCCTGCTGTGTAGACTCACACGAAGTTATTGCGAAATAATGTTGAAATACTGTCAAGCTGGAGGACTTCTTACTATGACGCCTGTAACCCTCATTGTACAAGGAGTAAGAGAAGTTGGAGGAAGAGTGCTCTATTTCGAAATAAATGCTGTGTAGATACTCCCAATTTCAAAATAAGTGATGCAATTGATATAGACCAATTTGTGTAGCTTATTTAGAGTTAAGTCCTGCTGTGTAGATGCACCCTAAGATTTTCCATCTGCGAGCGCAGTGAGTTTTGTCTTGGGCACCAATATTGACATCATGTACGCTGGTTTGGATGTGTGCCACCATGGCACCCACCAGTTACTAACTAACTAACTAACTAAATTTTTTATATATGGCTTGACAAACGGCGGCAAAATCTACTCACCAGCCCCGCACTGCACATGCTCAAGACCCGCATTGCTCATGCGCGCGCTGCTGGTGAATGGGGCGACCGGCTGAAATCTATTAGAAACAGGCAAGTAGATTCACTGATTTGTCGAGCCCTGTGTGTGTGTGTGTGTGTGTGTGTGTGTGTGTGCGCACACACACACATTACAGATATAAATTTAAATTATGTAAGAAAAAATACTAAAAACCGGATACTTAACAAGGTGCATGACCCTGCACCCACCCACCCTAAAAACCACCCAGCTTGCTGGCCCCTGCCCCCAACACACACTGTGTGTGCCCCTCTGCCTGTGCCCCCATCAGGAGTCCACATAGCCAGCTGGTACCTGTATAGGCCTGTCTAACTGCTTACCCCCACGCGCACTCTGTAGTTGTACCCAGCCTTGCAATCTCCACCCCCCATGTGCCACCAGTATATATGCCAGGGATATGCTATCTGGCCCTCAACACAAACAGCCAGTACCTGGGCCTAGGGCCCACAGCCCAAGCACCACTGCCCAGAGACTTGTGCCCGGCTCTGCACCTTGCCCTCCTCCCTTGCCCTGAATTTACACCCCACCAGAGATGGCCAGTACCTTTGGCACCCCCTGGCTGGCTTCTGTTCTGGGCCCCCGCTGTCTTTGGCCCCACTGCCTCTACCGCTGCCCGCCATGCAGCTCACAGCTCCGCTGGACCTGGCTGCTGGATCAGCCTCCTGCTGCCCACCATACGGCTCCTCCAGCCCTGGCCACTGGACCAGCCTCCTGCCACCCACCACGCGGCTCCTCCGGACCCAGCCACTGGAGCAGCCCCCCTGCCGCCTGCCACGCAGTTTGTGGCTCCTCCAGCCCTGGCCGCCAGAGCAGCCTCCAGCTGCCCGCCACACAGTGCAGGGTGGAAATTTTTTTTGTGCAGCTTAGAAGGAACCCTGATCCTGAGGTCTACAGCTGATCAAAGGCAAGGAGGAAAAAACAGACTTGGAATTGGTCTTACCTACACTGGCAGATGTAAAGTGCTGGCAGTTAAAGTGCTGCTCATGGAGCACAGCAATGAAAATGCTTTTGGGCTTCCACGCTCTCAGCTGCCAGTGAATTAGCGTGACCACACTCACAGCACTTGCGCCTTTTGGAGCGATGCATTCTGGGCAGCTATCCCACACTCCTCTTCTGCCACAGAGGTTTGTGGGGAGGCGCAGGGCATCTGGGATCCTGTCCCAATGCCCACTGGTGCATTACTTTGCATCCCAGCAACCCCTGTGCTTTCATATGGATTTGGCACCATCTTCCAATGGCTTCTGTGCTATGGGCTCTGCCTCTTTGTTGTGTGGGAATGGATCTTCTGCTGTTCATGAAAATGCTGATAGGTCTCACTAACATGTCACAAATGGCAGTTGAGTTATTCCTGAAGCTGCAAAGTGACAATGAAGAGTCCGAGCAGCATTCATACAACATGAGATTTCTTGTGGCATTCACAGCGGTGTGGACCAGTGTTCCCTCTTAGCTGGGCAACAGAACACCTTCACAGGTGATTAATCAGCCCTGCCCAGTCAGAGGCCCAGGACTCAGTTCACAGAGCTGACTGAGTGGGCAGGGCTGATTAATCACCTGTGAAGTTGTGCTGCCCCACAGCTTAGAGGGAACACTGGCTCCGGAAACAAGCACTGAGTGGTGCGATCATGTTGTTATGCTAGCCTGGGATGACAAGCAATGGCTGCAGAACTTTCAGATGAAGAAAGCCACTTTCATGGGACTGTGTACTAAGCTCGCCCCCACCCTGTGAGGTGAGGCAAGGCAAGGCAGATGCAAATGAGAGCTGCACGCTTGTGGAGAAGCGTGTAGTGGTCACACTCTGAAAGCTGGCTACTCCAGACTGCTTTCCCTTGGTGGCCAATCATTTTGGAGTGGGAAAGTCGACCACTGGACTTGTGCTGATGGAAATGTGCAGAGCCATCAATCGCATTCTGCGCTGAAAGACCATGACTGGCTTTGCACAGATGGGCTTTCCAAACTGCGTTGAGGCAATAGATGGCACACGCGCGTTCCAAATCTGACACTAGATCACCTAGATTCCGAGTACATTAACCACAAGGGGAATTACTCTGTAGTTCTGTAGGCGCATGTGGATCACTGTAGGTGTTTCATGGACATTAACGCAGGCTGGTCCGTACATGACACGCACATCTTTCAGAACACTGACCTGCTCAGAAAGCTGCAAGCAGGGACTTTCTTTCCAGACCAGATGATCACTGTGGTGGAAGTGGAAATTCCCATTGTGATCCTTGGAGACTCTGCCTATCCTTTAATACTGTGGATCATGAAATCATACATGGGAGCCTTGACAGTAACAAGGAGCTGTTCAATTTAGAGATGTTAGTTACATTTTACATGAAATTGAATAGTCATGTAACCACATCAAAATTTAGCAGTTACATGACTATTCTATAGTCCCCTGGGGTGGGGGGCAGCAGCCAGTGCACTCCTGGCCCCACTCCCGGGGAGCCCCCTGCCATCCTGCACTACTGCCTCTGTGTCCCACCAGCACCGGCTCCTGTCTGCCCCTCCCCCACTGCCTCTGTAGGAGGCAGCAAGGGGGAGGCAGGTGAGTCTGCGGAGCCAGCTCCCTGCACATATCATCTCCTGCCTTTCCCCCTCTCCCTCTGTGCTGCTGCCTCTCTATCAGAGGCAGCAGCATGGGGATGGAGGTGGGCAGGCGGATCTAGGGCTCATGCTTTAAGCCGGCTCCCCAAGGGCACTGACTCCTTCCTCCTCCCTCCCCCTTGCTGCCTTGGATACACTCCGCATGTAGTCAACAGGATTAACCAATAAGCCCAGGCTAATCAGTTAATCATGTAGTCATCTACACATTGACATCCCTAATTCAATTACTGTGGAGTGTGCTTTTGGCCATTTGAAGGCCTGCTGGCAATGTTTGCATGGGAAACTGGACATGTCCAATGATAACATCCCTATGGTTATCGCCGTGTGCTGGGTCTCCCATAGTATTTGTGAAGGGAAAGGTGAAAGCTTTACTCTGGGCTAGACCACTGAGGCACAGTGTCTGGAGGCCAAGCCTGAACAGCCCAAGACCAAGGCTACTAGAGCAGCACAATGTGGGGTCACAAGGATCAGAGAGGTCTTGAAGCAGCAATTTGATGCTGAAAGCCAGTGAAACTTGTTGCTATCCATGGGAGTGTAGTTGCTGCATTGCTAGAGGGTTACTCTGATTGGTCACTTAGTGCTACAGTGACCGAAGCTTTGCTGGGGTACACTTGCTTGCTTTCATGTAATGGAATAAAGATTCATTTGAAACAGGTGAATTTCATTTATTAAACACAATGTAGGACATGTGAAGCATGAAGCATCTGCACTGTGGGAGACAGGGTGGGAGAGGCAGGAGGTGAGGCATGCCCCGAGAGTTTCACAAGTTTGTTTATGTCCAACGTTCATATGCAGGCCCGCTCTCTGATGTGCTGTGCAACGGGGGCTACCATTCATCATGGCTAATCTGCAAGTGGATGGGTGGGGAGTGCAGCAGGAGCCTGCAGGAGTCAGGTGTAGAGTGCAGCAGATGTCACTCGGGGACAGGATAGTATCCAAACCGTGTTTGGTGGTGATGGGAAGGGTGTATTGAAAACAATTTTAGGACACCAGCTGCGAGAGGAGGGTGGTCACACAGGTGGTATGTGTGCAGCACTAGCAGCGCCTCCAGAGTGCCCACTTGCTGCTCCATAATGTTTAGGAGCCGCTGCATGCTCTCCTTATACTCCCTCCTGTCACTGTCCCACCATTTCTTGTGTTCGGTGCCCGCATGCCTCAAGATGTCTCACAATAACTCCTCTCTAGGCTGTAACCCTCCTGCTCCCAGCAAATCTCTCGAGCACTTCCTGAGACCCAACTCACTTACCAGTCATGTCATCCGCGGGCTGCGAGTGGCTCGCCTCTTCAGGGATGCAAAACAGCTCCTGATTGCAAGCCTCTATGGATGCTGAGTCCTTCTCTGGCTCTGGGTCCCTCTCAACCCTCAGCACACTCTGCCACATCTTCCTCTTCCTGTCTTGGTTCACTGTTGGATGCCCCATGGGCTCTCAAGGTATCCACAGGGGTCTTTGGAGTGGAGGTAGGGCACCTCCACGTATATCATACAGCTCTTTGTAGAACCTATAGGTTGTGGGCATAGCACTAGAGTGGTGGTTTGCTTCCTGTGCCTTGTGGTAGGCATTTTGCAGCTCCTTCATTTTGACTCTGCACTGCAGCATATCCTGGTCATGGACCCTTTTGATCATGCACCTTGATATCTGCCCACAAGTATCATGATACCTATCTGATGGTAGCATAGCTGGGACTGGACTGAAGCATAGTTGGGACTGCACTGCCTCCTCTCCCCAAAGGTCTAGTAACTCAGCATGGCTCCAAGCTGGGAATCCCCTGGTGCCGGAAGAAGGCATGGCCAGCTGGAAATATGCATTGAGAACACACCACGCATTGCTGAATACACAGGAAAAGGACTTTCAAATTTCAAAAAGAATGCAACGGGCGGGTCTGAGGGTTGGTCACTTGGTTGGTGTCCTGAGAGCAGGGCAGTAGAGTTCAAACAGATGACCAGAGAGGCAAGAACAGGCATTTTGGGGAAGGATGCTAGAGGCCAGTCAGGATGCAATACAACACCATGGTGTCCATACTGGCACTCCAATGCACTATCCAGAATGCAGCAAGTGCTGCACTTCTCACAGAGGTGGTTTACCTAGAGCACATTAACTGCTGAGCTATGTGCACTAAGTGCCTTGCCAGTGTGGACACATCAAAAGTTACAGCGCCGGGGGCTGATTTACTGCACAATAGCTTGCCAGTGTAGACTTGACCATTGTATGGATCAGAAGATCCAGTTTATCCTCACCTGGTTGTAGTGGAGGTTCACCCTACTGGGGCTAATCAGAGCTGTGATGTAGGAGTGGCAATCTGAAGCAGAGGGAGCACGATCATGCTTCACATGGATAAGCCAAGACCCTAATCTTTGAAATTCAGGAAAGACAAAAACAAAGTAAGAAGAGTGATGAAGGAAGCAGTGCAAACGCTTGAGGCTATGTCTAGACTGCAGGCTTCTTTTGGAAGAAGCTTTCTGGAAGAGATCTTCTGAAAGAGAGCGTCTACACAGCAAAAGCGCATCGAAAAAGCGCTCTGCTTTTTCGAAAGATAGCATCCACACTGAATGGATGCTAATCTCGCATTTAAGCTGTGATTACTATGGACAGAGTGGCCACCAAGGCACCTGTGCTTTTGCCCTCTTTCCTCTTCTTTCGAAAGAACTTCCTCTTCCCCGTTCACACACACCTTTTTCCAAAAGAGTTCTTTCGGAAAAAGGCTTCTTCCTCATAGAAAGAGGTTTACCAATATCAGAAAAACCCCTCTGTTCTTTTGATTATTTTTTTATTGCAGTGTGATTGCAGTGTGGACGTAAGTGAAGTTTTTTTTGGAAAAATGGTCGTTTTTCTGAAAAAACTTTGCAGTGTAGACATACCGAGGCATATCCATAGGAGAATAATAGCAGTAAAGGAGCTGTGCACACCTGAGACTCTGGCTGGGCCTGAGGAGTATACAAGGTAGCCAACATGCTCAGCAGGGAATCTTGGTTTAATGAAGTCCCTGCTGTAGAAGTTAGCTGCTGAGATCAATTCCATCAGGCATGACTGGCAAGGCTAATGAAGGAGCATTTATAGTTTCTGCCTGGGAGGTCTGTTAGACTTTGGTTAGCATTTCAGAGAGAATGCAGCTGAAGGGCAGGTACAGCAGCTCAGATACATACCATGCAGATAGAGCATAAGGACATGTTAATGGAGTCAGAAGCACCCTAGTGCCTTTGAAGGAGTCAGAGCTGAGAGCAAAAGCAACTGGCTTATGGTCAGCCCTTATGCATCACAATTTGCAAAAAAGGAAAACATGTTGACTGGCATAGGTGACAGGTTTTAGGTTTTTTTACCCAGTCCTGTAAAACAAGCAGTAGATAGTCATAAATCACCTTTCTGAACAGAAAAGAGATCAAACTGTGGAATGTGTACCCAGAAAAGTGAAAGCTATAGTATACTGCAGCTCAGATTGCATTAGTTTGGCAAATATGGTATAGCAGCTATGTCTTGGATGAGGCTCTGTACTACTTAACACAGTGGTCCCCAACCTTTTGGGGCTGCCGGGCATCCAGGGACGGGGCCGCTCACGTGCCGGGCGTCCAGGGGCGGGGCCGCACACGCGCTGCATGCCCAGGGCAGGGCTGCCCATGCGCCACACGCCCGCGGCCGGCACCGCGCATGTGCCGCACACCTGGGGCAGGGGCCGCCCATGCGCCGCACACCCAGGGGCGGGGTCGGCCCAGATCATTTCGTGGGTGCATATAAATGCCCCGGCAGGTGCCATGGCGCCTGCGGGCACCGCGTTGGGGACCACTGACTTAACATATGAATGTAGATAATATTAGGAATTCCAATGCACATACACATGGTATGGAGAAAAGACCAGGTTAACCTTTTTACTAGCATACCGTAGCCATTATCAGATGAAGGGAGCTTCCTTTATTTATATAGTGTGCATAATGCTTTACAGACAAATGGAAAGCAAAAATCCCTGCCCCAAGGAGCTTACAGCCTTAATGAAATATGAGCGCAGCATTGTTGTGCCTGGAGGTCTGTCCCATCAGCTCCTGTTTCTTTATCAAATGATTGGTCATAGAAAAGTGCCTTTGCTAAAAGGATTTCCTCCATTGTGTAAGTCAGGGCCATGTGATTGTCAGTCTTGGGGCAGATGGTTAAAATATGTCAAGCAGTTTGGATGCAGGGTGTCTGTGACTGGAAGGAGATAGCTTTATTCTTTTTAATGTTGGTTAATTCAACACGGGAGAAATAACTTGGAAAAGTCTATAAAATAGACCTGATTTTTGCCTTACAGCTTTGAAACCACCGGGACTAACTTTGTAGTGCATTCAGACACTGAGCTGCACTGAAGGGTCCAATCCAGTGTGGAGCACAATGCCACCTGTAAGATGCTCAGTGACCTCCCACGAAGCCAGTGAGACTCCAATATTTTTATCATGAGGTTTTTAGCACCTCAAAATCAGGACTTTATTTATCACTAGTGTCATCTCATTGACATAAATGGAGTTACAACAGGGATGAATTTGGCCCTTAAATTCTGGCTTGCACAATCTGGCTTTTGGCTCTTAAGTTCTAGATGAGTTTCTGATTCTTCCATTGCAAGCGCAGCAGGTAGGGGTCAGCTGTGAACCTGATGGGTTTCCTTCCTTTGTTTTGGGTAGGCAGGCGGTAAACTCTTGCTTTATTCTTAATTGTCCAGGACTAAGGCCACAGAGAAGCTGAAACAGGCTTCCTGAGTGCCATGGAGCTCCCCATATTTGAGCTAAGTCCAGAGGCATAAGAACAACCTCTCACCATCCCTGGAGATTTTAGTCCCATGAATTGACAGGAAGAACAGCTGAGTAGATTGATACTCACATGACCTGATCCAGGGAGTGGGAAGACTCTTCAGATAAAATCTGCTAAATATGACTGGACATAGAAATCCCAGTTGTGCTTGGCTACTCAAAAGGAGTAGACTGGATGCTTAATGTGGTATAAGTAATAGCAAAGCTCAAAACAGATGGGTTGATTTCATAAATAAGAGCACCACAGATGAGTTCCTTAAAAAAAACCCCCCCACAAAGCACATTCAGAGGGGGATTCTGTGTCCCCTGTAGTGTTTAGCAATAAGAACAATACAAGTGACTATAGTTTATCCAAATATATAGTGGATACAAATTCTTTACCATATGATTAGTTTTAGCTTAAAGGATTTATTTTTCACTGTTGTGGGGTGTGGAGTTTTTTTTGTGTTTTTGTTTTTTGGCAAATTAGATTTGAATTTGTAGCTCTTTCTTTACCACATCCAGTAGCAAATAGAGGCTCTTCTTTCCAATGCAGTCACTGAGGATAGTGTGCTGTGCTAAATGAGATCAGGAAGTTTTTCATCTAGACTTCCATTCTGAAACCACATATTATTTCCTTTTCTAAAAGAGGCTGCTTTTGAGCCACTTGTACCAACTCATTTTGTAACCAAAGAGCAGATAGGAAAGTTTGTTTTAAAACTCATACTGACTTCTTTTAATTTAAAATCCTACAGCTCAATATATAACAGCACATTGGATACACTTACAAATCTTGATTCCAGAGGTTACATGTGATTACATGTGCTGATTGATTTTAGTCCCTGCATTCCAATCATTATGTTTTTCTGATACCAGCTAGTAGATCTGTAGGTGCCAGTCATGGACTCACTATTTGCTATAGGTATTTCTTAAAGATACTAGGGGAAACCTTGGCCCCATTGAAACCAATGGCAAATAATGCCTCTGACTTCAATGGGGCCAGAATTTTATCCACTAGGTGTTCCAAACGTGCACCCTTCTGTTGAACTATGCCAGAGTTTTCGTGCCAGTCAGTTGTTTGCAGTGAGAAGTAGTCATATTTTTCCATTGTTCACTCTCTGACTGCAGGGGCAGCTTAATAAAATGGCACGCCTTATGTGACGTAGTGGGGTGTACCTTGCTGGTTGCTATGCTGGGTCGTGGGTTGTGAGTGACCTCTCCTGGCTCCTGTCTGCACCACAGCCCAGCAGGGCAGGGGATGAGTCATTATGCAAAGGGGTCTTCAAACCTGTCTGACCACCTACCCCCCCAGGGAGAGAAACAAAGGAAGGTGGAATGCTGCCCCTGGCTGGGGGCAGGGCTGGAAGAGGGTGAGTTAGTTTCTGTTGGGGAGCATGGAGGAGACAGCCTAGGGAAGGAGCTGGGGAGTGGGCTGGGATTGTGGGGCCCAGCCACCCCCCATCTCCAAGGGGGGCACTGAGGCCTCTTAGCTGCAGTTCCTGTAACCAGATGACCGATGCTGTGCTGTATCCTGGAGAAGCAATAAACTCCCTCTATTCTACTGGCTGGTGGAGTCTGTTCATGCCATTACGGGGGTGCAGGAGATGGGGGAACCCCCAACGCGTCGCCACACCTTAACAGCCACGAAAGCTCATGATGCCATCTACATGTTTTGTTAGTCTTTAAGGTGCTGCTAGACTATCGGTTGTTTTTCAAGTTTTAACAGCTATGTTGTTCATCTTTTGTACAATTCATATCAGCAATGGTTTTTAAAATATGTTCCCCTGAGCACAGAAAGAAGACCAAAATAATGGCTGTCATCCTCATAAGAATGGCCAAACTGGGTCACTATTATCAAGCAGTCCAGCTATATTCACCTCTTGAACCTGATCCTGTGCTCCACTTAGGACTAAATCAAGAATTGCCTCTCCCTTTGTGCATTCCTAGACAAGCAACTTCAAGAAACAGTTGTTTAAGGTGTCAAGAAACTTTGTCTTTGCATCCCATCCTGAGGTGACATGTACAATACGGGAATAATTGAAACCCCATATTATTACTGAGGGTTTTTAAATTTTATTAGCCTTTTTAATTTCCCTGAGCATTTCAGTCACTGTCACCTTTCTGGTCAAGTGGTCAGTAATGTATTCCTAATGCTCTATTCTTATTATTTGGTTCATTTAAAATTTTTGGTTAATTTGATTCTATACTTTCACATAGTGCAGCTCTCCCACCAGCATGACCTGTTCTGTCCTTCTGATATTTTGTACCCTGATGATATCCTCAATCCATCAAGTTTCTGTGATGCCTTTTATATCAATATCCTCATTTAATACGAGGCACTCTAATTCCCCCACCATATTATTTAGACTTCTAGCATTGGAATATAAGCACTTAAAAAGTGTCTCTCTTTAGCTGTCTGCCTTTACTTGATATAATTGAACGGGATTCTTTCTCATTTGATTGTTTCAATTTGGATCCTGCCTGTATTTTATCATATTCCATCCTCTCCTCCTTTCTAGGACATAAAGAATGTCCATTAATAGAGCCTCCTTTTAGGGATGTCTCTGTGCAAACCACATGCTCTTCTGCACCTGTAAGTTTTCCTTCAGCTCTTAGTTTAAAAACTGCTCTGTGACCTATTTAATTTTAAATGCAAGCAGTCTGGTTCCATTTTGATTTAGGTGGAGCTCATCCTTCCAGTATAGGGTCCACCTTTCCCAAACGTTTCACCTATTCCTAACAAATCAAAACACTCCTCCCTACACCATCATCTCACCCATGCATCAAACCCCTGCAGTTCTGTCTATCTAACTGGCCCCACACTTGGAACTGGAAGCATTTCAGAAAATGTTACCATGGAGGTCCTAGACTTTAATCTCTTACCTAACAGCCTAATTTTGGGCTCTAGGACCTCTCTTATCCTTCCTGATGACACTGGTACCAACATGTACCATGACCATTGGCTCCTTCCATAAGTCTGTATAGATGTCTTGAGAGACCTAGAACCTTCACACCAGGCAGGCGAATCACCATGTGGTTCTCCCCGACATTGCAAACTCATAGCCCTTCTGAGTACTCTGTCTGTTCCCTTGCCCTTGCTGGCCCTAGCTCAGGGTTCCCCCACAGGAGCCTGCCCTGCTCCCTAAGCAGCTCTTCCTATTGGGAACATTCCTCATTCTTCCCTTCAGGATCTTCCTTCTTCTAAAGTTTCCAGTACTTCATCACCACAGCTGGGGTCAATTTCTAATTAAGCATCATCACACCAAGCTGAGGATCACTAATTAGCCTTTCTGCTGCCAGCTCATCAGTGAGCCTGAGGGACAGCTGCTATGTCATGCACAAGGCTGAGCCCAGCTTGCCTCAAAGGGCCAGCCAGCCTATAACATGGTTATGCAGAAGAGAAATGGATATGAAAAGAAATAAAGAAGTCTTGAATAAAGAGAAGATCATGTACATACAGTAACTGGTCACAAGCCAAAGGCAGCCATATTAAAAAAAGAGAGAGAGAACATTTAGGGGGACAAATACTTAATAACATGTGTAGAAACTGGTCAAAACATGTTAGGTTCTAAGACTCTGTGTAACTAAAACTTTGAATACATCTAGCTAAATGATGGTAGCAAGAGCTCTCACTGAATTATGGCTGGTTTCCCAGGACAACAACCTAGAGAGGGATTGATATTATTTTTGTTAATACCTGCTGAGTTTGCTTCTTGTCTATTCTTTAGTCTCCTCTCTTCTCTTCCTGTTGCACCCCTGGATTACTACTATCTCTGCTTCCTGCATCCTCTCACTTCAGCTTTCTTCATCCTGTGCTTACTCAGAAATAACTTTGGCATCTGCATAAACCTCTGACCTTAGAAATGAGGGAGTACAGTAGCTCTGTTTATCTCCAGTCCCAGGAGATTGCCCACACTGTAAACCTTTGTGATAGCTGGAACCATTACTCAAGTTCAAGGGCCTTTCTGACCAAAGCACTCTTCTGTTTCCAGGCTTGCTCAGAAATGGTCTCTTTATAAGAAGCTAGGTCACATTTACACTGTAACATCAGTGGAATGAGTTAGGGTCCAACCCTGCAAGGTACTTAGTACTGCTTGACTTGAGTGGAAGCTGAGGAGGCAATGTAAAACATTGTGCAAATCCAGCCAGTGCAACCAACATTACTTTGTTACAAAGCAGTAGCCTGATAGGGAGGAAAGTTCAAACTCATCCCATTGTTTTATAATATTTCTTGTCTTTATACCGGGAAAGAAAATCCAGCTATTCAGAGTGCAAACTGTAGCCATTGGGAAGTACAGTGCCTGATGCTTGCATTAAGGAAAAGAATGACCTGGATCCTCATAAACAAACGAGTAGGAATGTGGAATTTAATGTGTATATGACAAGAAGCTTGCCATTGTGACCAAAGAATTGCAAAGAAGTAAAGATCAGAATATGTGGAATTTCTGAGCTGCACTGGAAGGAGAGGGGTCATTTCATGATTATGAGTGGATATAACATGTACTACTCAGGATCCCAGAGAATAAGAGAAAACGTGTTTGCATTTATCTTATCCAAGGAGACAAACTATGTTTGGATGTAATCCAGTCACTGATAGAATCATTGCAATTTGCCTTTCAACAAAGCCAATCAATACATACCACAAGTGGGTGGAAGACTGAGTGAAGGGAATCTTTCTGCTCTTACCAAAGAAGCACCAGGTCCCTGATGTACTTGTGAGCAAAGTTTCGCTCCACACAATCCACAATTGCATGAAACAAAAAATAGAAGCAGAGCTATCACCATAACAAACTGATTTCAGAGAGGAACAAGTTGTACCTGACCAAATAATAAATATCTGTCAGATCACTGTATTTTCTGCAGGTTTACACTCTGACTGCAATTGTGATTTGTGGCGGCTGTTGATAAGTTTTCTGAGTGACTTGAAGAGACATTCACTGAAAAGTCAAGTAAAGTTATCATCCTTGTGTGACGTAGTGGGGTATACCTTGCTGGTTGCTATGCTGGGTCGTGGGTTGTGAGTGACCTCCCCTGGCTCCTGTCTGCACCACAGCCCAGCAGGGCAGGGGATGAGTCATTATGCAAAGGGGTCTTCAAACTTGCCTGACCAGTATCTCCCAGGAGCAGAACAATGGGGAGAAGGCGGTCGAGCCTAGATGGGGCAGGGCTGGAAGTGAGTGAGTTAGTTTCTGTCTGGGAGCATGGAGGAGACAGCCTAGGAAGGAGCTGGGGAGTGGGCTGGGATTGTAGGGCCCAGCCACCCCATCTCAAAGGGGGGCACTGAGGCCTCTTAGCTGCAGTTCCTGTAACCAGATGACATCTGTGCTGTGCTGTATCCTGGAGAAGCAATAAACTCCCTCTATTCTACTGGCTGGTGGAGTCTGTCCGTGCCATTACGGGGGTGCAGGGGACGGGAAAACCCCAACGCGTCGTCACACCTTGTAATGAAGGTTCTGAATGCAGAAGTTGGAACTTCAAGATGTCATAAAGAAGTAACGGGAGATAGTGATTTTGCTTTACAAAATGATAGAGTGAGCATTTAGTTGAATTCTTCTGTTCTAGAATATTTAGAATACTCTTCTAGAATATTGTTCTGGTTATTTAAAATACCATCTTCACCCAACACCTTATATTTATACACATGGGGTTCAATTGACAGTATGATAAAGAGCCAAATCAACTATGTATTGATACAGCTGTGCTGGAGATAAAACCTTATACGTAACATTAATACTTTAAAAGGTATGATATTCAAAAGGTCCACTGCATTTGAACTAGTCTAAGGTACATAACTGTCAAGATCCTGACAAAGACAGTTGGGGCCAATGGCCAGAGTGAGGTCAAATTGAGGCAGAGAGTAGGAGAGAAGTTCATAGTGAAGTTGCAGATTGGGAATGATATTAAGGATCAGATTCTAAGTCAGGTTTCAGGGTCCAACTCAGCTGGAGAGATCCAAATCAAGTTGAGATCAAAGCAGGAGTTCAAGAACAGGAATGTTCATAGCAGCTTTAGGAAATCCAGGCTGTTGCCTGAACACTTTGTGGAATTCCCCTGATGTTTATATAGAGTAGAGAGCAAAACAGGAGCCATGAGAATGGTGCCTGCCAGACCCTCTTGATGTGCTACTGACCATAGTCTGTGCCCACAGCACATCATTGCTGCTTCTGCGTGGCAGCAAGGAGCTGTCCATTACCTCATTGGTCTGGTTTGTGCCTGACAATAACTTTTGTCCAGAATGGGTTTGAGGCATTAGCAAAGTTGGAAGAGAATGACCTGAACAAATTTTGGATTAAAATGAAAACCATTATGCTAAAAATCATCAGAGCAGCTTCTTGTGCAGTAATATGCAAATGAGGCTAAGCGTGGAATATTGCCAAGTCATTTGCATACCTAATGAGCCACCGTTCAGAAGAGGCTTTGCAAGAAGGAGCGTCTACACTGCCCCTTCTTGCAAGAAAAACCCTCTGCACAATGCCGCTACACCTATTACTTGAGAGGAAGAACGGCATTATGCAAGAAGAGGTTTTTCTTGTGCAAGAAGGGGCAGTGTAGACGCTCCTTCTTGCGCAAGAGCCTCTTCTGAAAATGGTGGCTCATTAGGTATGCAAATGAGGCTCGATATTCCACGCTTAGCCTCATTTGCATATTACTTGCGCAAGAAGCCGCGAGTGTAGACATAGCCTTAGTGTTGGACTGCTACATAATTATCCTTGAAAATGTTTGAGGTCGTGGAAAAATGACACATTCAGAAAGAAAGGCTTGGGGCTAGAAGAACAGAGGAAAGAATATAAGGAACTGAGCAGACAGATTTAAAGGCAGACTAGAGAAGATGAGTGAATATATAAGGGCAAAAACTACAGAACTTGAGAACTATTGAGAGTAATAATACAAAAGGTATGTTCACAATGGTCAGACTTCTTGCTAAAAGGTTTTCTCAGTGATAGAGTATAATAAAATATAATGGCAGAAATTTCATTGAATTTGATATTAAATGCATATGGAGAGGTTACTGTGCCAATCCCTAGGCCTCACCAGAATTACTCATAAAACAAGATGATAGAAAACAGAGTATGGAGCTAGAATCATCAATCCTGTGAGAGGAAGTGGCACTTACCATTAAGTAAGTGAAGCTTCAGAAAACACCAAGAGCAGCTAAAGTGCCAGCGGAAATGTTAAAAGCAATTTGTGAACAATGCGGTACTGAGTACACATGGAGAATTGGTAATGATGTATGGATGACTAGAAAGTGGTTGAAGGACTGAATGAAGGGTATCTTTCTGCTCTTATCGAAGAAGTAATAGCTCCATAATATCACGTGAGCAAAGTTTTGTTTGATATAATCCAGGATTGCATGAAAAGATTAATAGAAATAGAACTACCACCACAACAAGCTGGTTTCAGAGAGGACCAAGTTGCACCTGACCAAATTGTGAATCTCTGTCAGATCACTGAAAAATCCCAAAAGTACAATTGCTTATGCGCTGCATTAACTATTCAAAAGCATTTGGTACCATGCAACATGACAGTTTTTGGAAAATACTCTCAGATATGGGGAATCCAAAGCATCTCATTGAACTCATCACAAGTCTGTAATGCCAACAGCATCCCACAATGTAACCAACAGTTAGTAACAATGAGAGGTTTTCCACTGGGCAGGTATGAGAAGGGTGTATTTTGCCCCCAAGTCTCTTTAACATAGGTGCAGAATTAATAAAGAGAAGCCTTGAAAGTTTTCAGCAAGGTGGAAGGAGCTGGGATTTTGATTGGTGGACATCTTTAGCCAACCTCAGAAAAGCGGATGATACAATGCTTTTTACTACAGCCACTCGTGCAATTCAACGCATGATGCAGTCTGTAAAAACACTTAGTGAGGGATATGGACTATTGCTGATTGTGATGAAAATGAAATGCATGTGTGCTCACATGACTGACAAAATCAGAATGCATGCAGACATCATGATTAATGGACAAGCTGCAGAGGCAGTAGGTTAATTATCATGTATAGTTGACTAAGAGGACTGTTCCAAATAAACTGGAAGAAGACTAGGAATCACTCCTTCAATTTTGCCTCCCTTAAGAGAGCTTGGAAAAACCTTGGTATCTCAAAATACACCAAGGTATGACTGGTGAAAAGCTTAATTTTTTCCATAGCGATTTGTCGATGTGAGTCATGGGAAGTTAATGTTGCTGACAAGAAGAAAATTGAAGCTTTTGAGATATGATGCTAATGAAAACTCTTGCATATTTTGTCCCCAAGCTTCTTTTACACATATGCAGAATTTATTATAAGACAAAAATTGGAAGGTTTTGACAAAGTGGAAGGAGCTGGGATTTCCATTGGTAGACATCTCTCAACTGACTTCGTTCCCTTTGAAGCGTCTTGCATTGGCCACTGTCAGAAGAGAGGATATTGGGCTAGATGGACCATTGGTCTGACTCAGTATGTCTGTCTGTTCTAATGCATAACTCCTGGGTGGGAAAAATGTCTGTTAGAAATATTACTGGAAGAAGCAGCCTCTCCAGCTGGAAATCAATGTAAATATAAGCCCTTTGGTCACTCTAGGCATAAAGATGGAAATAACCTCCAGAGAGTTATTATGGAAGGAATGATGATGGCTGGTGGGTCTTGTAATAGGGGATAAGAGATGGATAGCTGGTGTACAGCAGATCACTGGAAGGCCAGCTGCTGAATGCTGGAAGTTAGCAATGGATCATGAAGGCTCCTGAAAAAATGGCTATAATGTCACTGATATTCAGACATGAATAAATGGATTTACTTGTATTGTTTTTTTAACTGCAACAATTAGTTAAGGTTTTGCATATATTAGTTTGTGAGCTGCCTGTGTCTGTGTTGGGAACTAAACTTCTTTTCATCATAGGAATCAGTGTAGAGAAATGATGGCCTTGGAAATAGAATCTGAAACATGAAGATGAAATATATTAAGATGTTGATGGTGGCTTCGAATGTTCTGAGCACTCAAAATTCCTGTTAGTACCAAAGGCTCTCAGCACCTCACAGGAACATTCATTCTTATGGGCTGGATTGTTCCCTTGTATGAGCCTATGGAAGGTCTTCTCCATGAGCAGACCTTCTGTTTTCCATCCAGAAAGAGGCAAAATAGAAATCAGAGACCTCTATAGCAATGAGACAGCCACTGCTCTGTATGGTGTATCCAAAGTACTTCACTTTAATACACAATGATCCAAATGATCAGCACAGACATTGAAGTACTGTGGGGTGGATTGTTGTTGCCCTTTAATAAAGATGAAGAAAAAAGGCTTTGTAAGCTCATCAGAAATCATCTCATTCAATGCCTTACAACCATGTTGTGATGTTATTGGATTGTGGAACTGAACCTGGCGCTTAGTGCATGAGCGGCTACTGCTTGAGCTAAAAGCTCTCAGCTAAGGCTGTAGAGCAAACTCAGTCTTTCTCTCTGTAGGTGGTCAAAATGCCACGTGATGGGACAGTGAACCAAACCCAGCAGGTATGTGGATTACACAACCACTGTTATATGTTTGCACCAACTCTTGTACAAACTGAGCCAAGTAAGATGTCTATGAAAAACGCATGATTCATTGATTCTGTTTATAAAATTTGTATGCACGTATCACTTTTGTATTTGAAGTTATGAATGTGGGCTATGTACTTGTATTTAAAATGTTTGCTTCTGGGAGACATTAACAGGTCCAGCCTATTGTAAAAGGACAAGGTCAAGTGAATAGAAATACTTGATTGACAATGTACCTTGGGTGGTGCCAATCCACATCTGATGAGCTCCTCTGTGAATGTTCAGACCAGCATGGGAGCAATAGATACTACCTAATAAGGACTGAGTCATGCATGGACAGGTGACTTTCTCATGTGACAAATTCTATCTTAGGACATACTTTAACACAGGGAGAAAAATAGGAGTCCCTCCAAAGTTATAGAAAGGGCCTTGGGAGTTCCTCTATAAGTCTTCATTCCAGCTTCTCTCCTCTGAAGGATCTTTGCTACGAACTGAAGCTTTAACAAAGGACTACTGACCCATCCTAACAACGGATGTATTCCAGAGACTTGATTTAAAACAGCAGATTATTCCACCTTTACTACAAGCCTGCACAAAGAACTTTGCAGTTGGTGTATGTAATTGATTCTTTCTATCTTTAGATTCTCAAGGACTGGCTAACAGCATGCTTCTTTGGGTAAGATCTGAGTTATAAATTAACTTGGAATGTAGCTGCTCCTTTGGTATCAGAAGAACATCTTTTGATTTGATGAGATTGGTTTTCATAACCTCTCACCTACTATATGGGGAGCAGAACTGGTGGTGGCACAGGACAACTGTGTGGTAAACAGACGTGCTCTTTGTGACTGATTTGGTGTGCTTTATACTGGAGGACTTGTGCTGTAAGTAGCCACGTCTTTAAGCAATTTGCCCTGATTTGATACTCTCAGTGGTGCCCCCAGAAAACTCTGTATGTACAGTTAAATAGAACCTCAGGCTATCCGGTTTCTTTATCCTTGAAATCATTGCCATTCAGGCCCTGTTTAGCATGGGAGTGGAGCCAGATATGTCATTGCTAGTGGGGTTGTAACAGGGTTCACAAACTGTCTGTGGAGACAGACCAAAATTAATCTGTATGCACAGCGCTGAGGGGAAATTTAATACTGGAATAATGGATATCTTTCTGTAATGTGGTATATATGACTTGTGTCTCAGCTTGTTTGCTGTGTCCATTTGTTTATCGATACTCTACTCTAAATCAGTGGAGGGCACCCTGCTGCCTGTGGGCTGCATGTGGCCCATCAGGATAATCTGATTGTGGGCTCTGAGACATTTTGCTGACATTGACTGTCCATAGGCACTGCCCCTCGCTGCTCCCAGTGGTTGCAGTTTTCTGTTCCTGACCACTTGGGCTGTGGGAAATGGTGCCTGCAGATGAAGGGGCCGCAGGGATATTCTGGCTCCCACTTTCCACAGATCTCATTGGTTGGGAACAGAGAACCATGGCCACTGAGAGCTGTGGGGGGAGATGCCCGTGGATGGTCAACATCAGGAAAATATCTCACAGCCTGTAATCGGATTACCTTGTTGGGCTGCATGTAGCCCGTGGGCCACAAGTTGCCCACTACTGCTTTAAATGTTCTCCTGCTGTCTGAGCTCTGACATTAGACAGGAAGGCCTGGATTTCCTTGTGAGAGCATCTAATACCTTTCTGTATGTTCACGTAGATGGTGAACACCTCTTGAAAGTTTGTAGCAAAGTAACAAAAACTGGCATTCAAAGAGAGTGAAATTCATTAACCTGGGACAGGCCTGTGTAGCATGAAAGCATCCCACCTTTACAAAATTATGCTGTAATGCAATGCTGCGCTGATCAGGAGTGCGGGAACAATTTTTATAGTGGGCAGTGCAGCATGTCATTGAACTCAATTGCAAACCACAGTGATGGAAACCACTTCAAGGCAGGCAATGTGGCACACCTCCAACCCCCTTAGTTCCAGTACCTATGGTTCTGATCTGTGATAAGAGACCTATTTATTGTCTGTTGGCACAATTGGAACATTTTAAAGGAAACTTCAAATCAATGAAAAGTTACTCTTATGAAAAAAGAACCCCATAGCGAATTCCATAAAATTGCAGAGATGGTACAAGGCAGGAAAACAGGGTTCCATCAAAACCTCTGCTGCAATAGTTATTACTTTTCTATTGCTCCTTCTTATTGTTAGTCCAAAATGTATGGATTTAAGTGGACAGCATCTGGCATGCAGCCTTCAGTGAAATCATAACAATAAAGTGCCTTATTTCCCTTAGGAATTCAGTATGCTAATTAACCCTGTACTACTTCAGTTGATTTGAGCCAGATGAAAACAAAGCCAGGAGTCATCTTGGTTTTTCAATGGGTTGAATTCTCATAGGCTCAACCAATTTGAAAACTTCAGAAACCAGCTGTGGTTCTGTGGAAGCTATAAAAAGGTGAGGTAAAATACGATTTAAACCTGTAGTACAACAGCAATAAAGTGACTCACACTCCACCAGCTGTCAAGCATTTTGAAGTTGTGTTTAAAGCACAGTGCTGTAATTTGACCCCTTATCCTTTGTTATGTATTCTAGGATGTGACTGTTTTAAGGCTCTTTTTCCTCTTGTGAAAACCTGCATGCAGAGGTCAACTCTGGGTAGTGGACACTATCAGGCAAGATGCTGTGCTCCATCTGAGAGGTGCCGCGCATGTTGATTTCCTAATGAGAATGCATTCAGTGTCTTACAGGATGATGATGACCTCTGCTCAGACTAGGGTTGTTAGATATCGGGTAATTGAAAGGTCATATAACCTCATTATTTGTTATTGGTTATATGACTATTCGATAGTCCCCAGGGGCGGGGCCAGCAGCCAGTGTGCTCCTGGCCCCACTCCTGGAGATCCTCCAGCTGCCCCACACTGCTGCCTCTGTATTGGAGGCAGCAGCAGCGGGTGCCAGGCGGGAGCTGGTTCATGAGGAGAGCCAGTTTTAAAAAAAGCTTCCCATGTAAACTGGCTGCAGCCCCTGTCTGCGGGGCTCCGAGCTTCCTGCGGAAAGAAGCTGCTGCCTGGGATTGGGCAGGAGGAGCAGGAGGTTGGGGAGGCTGCTGTGAAGCTGCCTCTGTCCACAGTGGCCTTGGCTGGCTGTGGACAAAGGCTGGTCTGACAGCCTGTCTGTGGTGGGTCTGAGCTCCCCATGGACAGCAGCTGCTCCAGCTCCTGTCCCTGGGAGTTGGGTCTCCATCGCAGACAGGGGCTGCTGCTGGGGACCAGCCTCGGTCCACGGCAGGCCCAAGCTTGCCACGGATAGAAGCTGCTCTGCATCCTGTGGAGCAGCCTCTGTCCATGGGGAGCTCAGACTCCTGGCAGACAGGCGCTGCATCTCAGCAGCCTCCCCTTGTGTCCTCCCTCCCCACTCTGTTGCCTCTGATAGAGGCAGCAGTATGTGGAGGTGTGTGGGGGGGCAGGCGATACTGTGGAGCCTGTGCTGGGGGGGAACTGGCTTTTAAGCTGGCTCACCCAAGCACTTAATCCTGCTCCCCCCCCCCCTTGCTGCCTCTGATACAGCAGCAGCAAGGGGGGTGGAAATGCAAGTAGTCAACAAGATTAACTGATAAGCCCAGGCTTATTGGTTAATCGTATAGTCGACTACTTGTTGACATCCCCTAGCTCAAACCACTCTTAGGTCTTCAGTGAATAATTACATTTGTACAGTTCTTTGGAAATGTAAATCACTGTATGAGTGTCGATGTTGTTGAACAGTTGCTAATCAAATTACTGACAACAGCTGGACACATTTGGTTTTGAACATCAGATGTTTTGTATTGAGTCATGCCAGGTATAATTGAATCGAGATGTAAAATGAAGTCCTAAGAGTTCACTTTTCTTATCATAGCAAGAGTACAAAACATCCACTGGGGTTAAGGGAGAAGGGTTCAAGCATGATGTGATAGATGTTTTAAGGCTAAAAAAGGATGAAAAAGCTTAGCCAATGGGGTATCAGTTTTTTATGTATAATTGGAATGCATGGATGGTGAGGGTTTATACATGGTTTTCTTTATATTAATAGGCAAATGTTGAAAGACCCTTTACACAAGTTATTTGCTGAACTTGTAATGACATAATGCATTTTCTAACTAATTATTTAAAAAAGAAGGATGGAAATTAAGCCAAAATGTATCAAAGTGATAAGGCTTAGAACAGCAAGAATACATAGTTCTACTTGTTTGCAGTTTTACTGGCATTAAATCAAGAGCAATAAACAAGGGGGAAGGGAAGCTTAGTACACAAAGAACCAAAACTAACCCAAAGGAAAGCACAGCTAAACCCAGCACAAAGCCAAAATGTGATCTGATTTGGGAGGTTTACTTTTAGCTTGAGTTTGACACAGTGATCTGAAGAGTAAAACCTTTTCTTGGAGAATTTTCTGAACAAAAGATGCTTTCAAGAGCTGCTTTTTTGAATGGCCTTTTGAAATGATTAGAACATAATACTGGGAGTTAGGACTCCTGAGTTGTATTTTTAGTTCTGCCACTTAGTACTTGTGTGAACTTAGGCAAATCATTTCAGCTTTCTATGCCACCATTTCCTTATGTGTAAAATGGCAATTATAATATATTTTTACCTCATACAAATGTTGTGAAGAACATAAACATTGTCATATAGGATTAGACCTTAGTCCTTCTTGTCCAGTACAATGTCTCCAGAAGTAGCAAGCACCAGATGTTTTATGGGAAGGTGTAAGAATCACACTGTAAGCAGTTGTAGCATAAGCTACATCCCCCTCCCCGGCCCACTGGAGGCTGGGCTTAAACTTTGAAGCATGGGGGTTAATATTATATGCTTTCAAATGTTTTGTTATGATTAACTATGATAGTTCTGTATAGTCTTCTTATCCATATAAATGTCCAATATCTCTTTGAATCTTGCTGATTTACTGCTCTCAACAACCTCCTATAGCAATGAGTTCTACAGTGTAATTATGTGTTATGCGAAAAAAAGTATTTCCTTTCATCAATCAGTTTTGAATTTGCCACCATTTAATTTCATAGCCTTTCCTTTTGTTCTTGCCTGATCCTCAGTTAAAACATAGTATACAAGAGTTTATTAATTATTTTGATGTACTATAAGAAGACAGAAGTTAAAGTTTTCACTGAGCCCTTTCCAGTTTTAGCAGGATGATCTTTTGTGCTGTAGATAGCAGATTACTGACAAGCTGTGCTTAATTTATAATGAAAGAGGTCCTGGGGCCCAAGCAATTATGTGCTGGGGCACAAGCAATTTGTTTACATTCGTAACTGATGCGGCAAGCCCGGAGGTACTGGGGGCATGAACTGCCAAGCCTAGAGGAGCTAGGCCTCAGCCCTGGCAAAGTGCACAAATTAAGGCCTGCTGACAAGCTTGTTCATCAGTGGTTTGAGGATTATCAGACGGATGGGCAATCCACAATGATACTGATTATAGTTATTCCAAGGACACGTATCTGTGCCCAGAAACAGAGAGCGAGCTGGGGCAATTAAAAAAAGGGGGTGTAGAAAAGAGCCCTCCTTTTACTTACTGATTCACCACAAATTATGAAGCTTCAGAGGGGTAGCCGAGTTAGTCTGTAACAGGAACAACTTAAAAAACAACAGTCTGGTAGCATTTTAGTTGTTAGTCTTTAAAGTGCGAATAGACTATTTGTTGTTTTTTAAGTTTTTACAAATTATTAAGTTGGGGAGCAACAGTTCAAAAGGAGGGCTGAATAATTACAGTACTGGGTTTCTGCATGCTGGACTAAATATGAGTGCATTGAGTCTGGAAAATGATGTCAGCTTGAAAGCCCACTCCCTGAACTTTTCACCTCCTCCTGCCCCCACAAATCATGCGGTTTAATTAAGGAACAGGTAATAATGGTCTTACATTAAATTAGTACCTTTCATCACAGATCATCCCAAAATGTTTTACAGACTATATAAAGATCACTTCATCTACCATTTAAAAATCAGCAAACACCAAGTGAGCCCCATGAGCTGTTTTATAGCATACAGCTGCATTTAGCTTGTAGTTTAAGATAGCAAGTAAAAAAGAGACTGAAGGGGAATTAGATAAGCAAAATCTAATGACCAAAGCTGGAGTTTTCTAGGACAGTGGAGTTAACTTTTCCTCTCATACAGAATGTCATGGGCTATATAGGCACCACAAGTGCTCAGGGTGCTAGGTTTACAACTCATGAACAAAATGGTACCTCAGTAAGTCAGGTGAATAAAAGTATTGGTTCAGTACTGAATCAAAGGGAAGAATTCCTCTCCCTAAATTGCTAAAATTGCTTTCTTTAGCATCTATACTTGCCGTTGGGCTCACCTCAGACCCCTGACTGTCATCTGTGCAGGGAGGATTCTGAGGCAGGATGTGGTTGGAGTGGGTGGTAGATTGATACTGCACCCCACTGATTCTTTGCCCATGCAATAACCCACAGGAATTGTTGCCACATGGACACAAATTAGGGCAGGTCTCAAGGTTGTCCTCGTTAATGTCAGCATCAAGTATTCAGTGTTCAAGCATAAAAGGAGAGAGCGAAGACAGTGCAACATTCAGGCTTCTTCTATGTATACTGTTTTCTTTCATCACCTACTTCCTGAAAGCAGAGTTCTTCAAGTTCCTATGCATCATCATACTGTGCCCATCCGAAGCCATGTTGCTGTTAGGTCACTAGCAGTCATGCAGGGGTCTGAAACTGAGGTAATACAGGACTTAGCAAGCAGGAGAAAATGTCAGAGGTTGGATGGTTTCCTCCTCCTCCCACCAATGCACTTAAAACTGCATGGATCTATTTCCATATGGAAGGATATCTGTACTGGGAACAAGGGGCTGGGATCAGTGTCAGTACCACAGAGTGATTGCCACATGGGTAGGAGGAGATGAATGTGCAGATCCTCAGGGACGATGAAGTCCATGGAGAGGGAGCAAATGTTACTATTTGGAGTGTTCTAATCTGTCGCTGCTCAAACCTTCCCTGAGGAATAATAGTGACCCTCAGAGTGTATGAATTTACAGTTGCTACTGGTAATCCAGTCAGGAAAAACAATGATGGAGGACACGAGAGCTAAGATAAAAGGTCATGAGACATCCTTAAACCCAATATTTTGTGTAAATAACAGAGGGGGGGGAGGGAAGTCAGATAGCACACAGCCAGGAAGCAGAGTTCTTGAGATACTGTACCCACAAAAGATTTATTTCACTTTTTTGTCCTCCCTGCTCTTCATGCTGCATGCTTGACGAGTATTAAATTCTTGAGAGATGATAATTAATAATAAATAATAATAATTAGAAAATGGATTCTGAGTATTTAAAATCCTGCTTAAAGCAATAATCTTTGTTGTGAACATTGCAAGAATACATTTAGCAGGATTCATTGCTAATAGCTTTTGACAGAAAAATGTGTCAGGCATCTGCCACTGCCTTCATCAAAGTCATATTTCAAGTTTTATGTGGGTGTCAGAATACCACTTCCTGTTGATGGAGTAGAGTGAGTCTTGGAGAATCTCAGTCTCAGGCAATCCTGAAAGAAACTCCAAAACCAAAGACTAATTGCTGTCTTCTTCTTTCTTCTTTTTTTTTTTTTTTTTTTTTTTTTTAATAAGTAGCATTATATCCTGAAGCATATCATATAGGTATGAGAATCTACCATTAACTATCTGTTTCATGATAAAGGTGTTAAGATTCCAATTAGGGGGATTGTTTCTCTAATGTATATCTCTGTGTGTAACTGAAGGGTTGCCTGAAGCATTTCCTCTTAGTGACAAGAGGAACAGTTGCACCACAGAGTAAAGTTAAGCAATACAGACTGTGGAACAATCCCCCCAAACAAACAGCTATGGAGAGATTAGTTCCTAACAAGGGATTTACTTGTCAGCAAACAAGTTTGTGCATGGCAAGGCCAAAATGTTAAATATACATGGTCAAATTAAATTCTCATTCAGTCTACTCTGGGAAAAATCTCCTTTCAGCCAATGGAGCCTTGAAGTCAGTGAGAATTGGTTCTAATAGAGACAGAGTCAGAAAGTTAGAATACAGCCTACTCCAACAAAACAATCACGAGACAAGCTCTGTTATGATAGCATTTATTATAGTCTGGCATGATACATTCCTTTGTGGATTCTCTGGCAAAATGCGGACAGACATGTGTATGGAATTAAGCATCAGGCTGCAAGTTTCATTATATTTTCACCCATGGGACACGGAGCTACCTGCCTATCACTCATACTGCCTTATGCCAGGCATCTAATTGGTTCAGGAGCAGGAATTATAAGGGTTCTCACACACAACCTATAATTGGCACAAGAAGTACAGGGCTCATTACCATATAACCGGTGATGTGAGGTAGGCTCTCTACAGTCAACCCCTTATTTATCAGCTGTCTCTGAGTCCTAGTACTCTCCCCTGGAAGGGGCATGGAGGAGATCTTCCACATAGTGTAGACATGGCCTTATAGCTCTAGAGTTCTTCAAGTTGAGGGACTGCAAGGTCAGGGCACTAGCACCTGTACTCTATTTTGATGTAATTACATATGCAGTAGAATCATGAATATCTAAATTTTGTTTGTCTCTCAAACCTGCCTTTGAAATTAACTGCCACAGTGCTCCCTGTTCTAATGACTCAGTTTATTGTCTGTTGATTATTTCATAATTATTCAAATGCCTGCAATTTAAATCTCCTTTCCTACAAAAAAGTCTCTGCCATCCTGTTTTCTTGTTCTATTGACTCCACGATTATTGATTAATTTATAAGAACTCCCAATTAGCCAGACATATTTCACCTCACCCAACATGCTGGATATACAGAATTCAACTGTTTGCTTGCTAAAGTGCATTTACAGACTCAAAGGAGGTATCAGCTGCAGATGAATGTCTGTTTGTCTCAAAATGGTTACAATATGAGCTGTGTGAATAAAATCTGGTCTGAATTGCTAGGGTTGTTAGATACAGCAAAATGTTCCCTTATGGGCTAAATAAAAGGGAAATGCAACTTAGGTATCATACTTAGTATCCTTTAAGGACTGTGTGTACTTGTAATGTCCAAATGTTTAATGGGTTGCTACTCTATTTACTGAAATTATTGACCTCTGGGAGGCCTCAGCATCTCAATGGCCATGGTTTATGACTTTCCCTGGCCTTACTGTTTACTTGATCATACTTATTAGCCATGGTGGCTGGGGTTTTTTTTTATAAGTGTATTAGTTTTACTGATTGACTGACTGGCATCAGTCCTGGATCTTTCTTGCCTTCTTTTTCCTGAACCTTTTGGGACTACAGGATTCTTTATTGGAGAGATGGGATTCTATGCAGATTGTGAAAACACTAGGCTATATAGAAAATCTTTTTATATGAAGTAAGACAGTAGCTTGTAAAAGAGGAATCACTTTTACAACATTGCTTGTGTTTCCATCCTTGGCCCCTTCTTCGTGATGCTTGATACTTGGAAT
The DNA here is from genome assembly GCA_019425775.1 of Rafetus swinhoei. NCBI lineage: Eukaryota > Metazoa > Chordata > Testudines > Trionychidae > Rafetus > Rafetus swinhoei. The sequence continues at coordinate 50,678,746 of CM033449.1, forward strand.
CAGGCCAACTAATATGTTCAGCCATTTCTCTCATTCTTTCTCTATATAATAAATAAAATAAATCAACATATCTGTCTTAGGCCAAAGCAGAATCCTGAAACTGCTTCTGTCAAGCTCACAAATATTATTCTCTTAGGCTTTGACTTGAGTCATTGCATAGCCTGGTTTTTCTCAGCCACAAGTCTAATATTTGACACATTGGAAAATTCTAATCTAATAATCAGAATCTTAAATAAGAATTACTGTTGCAGCCACATTTTGCTTTGTGGTCTTACCTCACTGTTGAAATTCAGTGTATACAATATATACATGGATGGAATTACATACAAACCTGGGCTCCATTAAAAATTCCAGTGATGACATTACATCTTAATCTATCCTCTGAGAAATAATAAATTTCTCAAATCTGAAAACTTTAGACCCTCTGAACAATATTGTCGAATTATTGTGTATCTTTGTCAGAAAAGCTGGGATCATGATCTATTCATTCATTTCTCTAAGCTTTTCTAGGAAGCTGTCCTGCTGTCGTACTGCATTTATTACCAACACAGATAATTGTTCCATGTGTATCATTCCTTTTGCAAGATCTCTAATCACCATCCCATCTGAAATCTCTACATGTTTGTTTGTTTTTTTCATGCTCATTAAAAAAATCTTGCTTGGACTGCTGTAAGAGCTTGTGGCAGGTTGCAGAACTGAGAGTTATATCAGAAGTAATGCCTCAATAGGCATTGTAATTTGTTCTAACTTGTCTCTGACTAGACTAGAAAAAACTCTAGTGCTAACCTTGATTTTAAAGTACGTGAAATAACCAGTGCCCAAGCTCTGGGTATCAGTGCCAGATAAATAGAAACAATATTTTTTTTCAAATGGAAGAAGTGTTTGAACAAAGACAACAGATGTGTGTCTGTGTTTTCTTTTTTAAAAATTACCACAGGATGGCAGTGTTTCATAAGATTTAAAAGCTGCAAATCAGGAGATCGATGTTTTTGTTTTGACTGACTATACTGCAGTAATAGGTACCTCATTAACCCTCATATTAATAACTTAGTAATAAATATTTTAGTTATGATTTCATTCGGACTTCCATTATAATCCCTATCATTACTTGATAGCAAGCTTCTGAAAATTTCTCAATAGAACATTTCCAAGTCTCAAATGGACTTTTAGTGTACAGCTTGAAAAAAATCCATTCATTTTGAAAATGTGAAAAATAAGTATTTTTCCCTTATAAAATGTATTTTGCACATATTAAAAACAGCCAGCTGATCTTTATAAGGTGAAGATTTATAGAGGACAAACAGAAAAAGTTGTTCAAGTGGTTAAAAAGCTTACTTTTGACCATATACAATGTGCAATATTAATTAGTTAGAATTATAATACTATTTATAGGACTATATGGACTAAGGCAAATATATTGATGCTATTTAGTTTTTATGCTTCTGTTTCAATGCGGACTTCCATGTGGTAATTGTCCAAGTTGTTTTAATATGGTAAACTCACACTTACATCATTCAATCAAGGACTGACGTCAGGAATTTTGGTACAGCTGTGAATTTCTGGAGCAAATAGAATTAGAAAAGAGCTGGCACGGTGACTGAACTTCTGTACCTTTTCAAGACACAATACTATCTCAGTGTAGATGCTACATAAGGTTTGGTTTGAAGGCATCTTGGAGAAACTCACTTTGCAACTGGGTGGTTCTACCTCACCTGTTCTAAACAAGAAAAACCTTCAGTTTTTATTAGTTATACATTTGAATGTCTCAAGCACAAATATTTATTCACTGATATCATTATCTGAAGAGATCAATAAACAAACAACTGTATCCTTAAACTTCACCAAAGAATCACAAAATTTGTTGAGAAATTAACTGGTATTTAACTAGCTCTGGACATGTGATTACTATTATTGGCCTGGAAATGAACAAATGAACACTCATTACCTCTCTCAAACACACACACACATACAGACACGTGCACGTGTATGTCCTTTATTTTAGTGAAAGATCATATGACACTTAACACAGAAGCAGTGCCCCATAATATTAATAGAACTAGTAATGGTTTGTGAAGGCCCTTAGCTATGATTCTGCACTTCCACTTCCATTCTGTTATGAAGATTGCTACTGAAAATTATTTCTTTTTGAAGAGCAATGACACTGGCTCCCTATTTTTATCTCACTGGTCTTAATATCTCTGCTCACTACTAGTGTATTAGCCAATTTCTAGTGTACTGAAATTTACATAAAGTCAGATTTGTTGCTACATTGTACCACTCTGAAATTAAGTATTAATTTTCTCAACTATTTTAATTCCTTCTCTAGGGGATCAAATGTAGTTCAAGCAGAGCTTAATATTCGGACTGAAGATGCAATGAATAGTTTCAAATGTTTTCCAAAAAACTGATGAGTTTAAATTTGATTTTTATATATGGCCCAAAATTATTTAATAAGAAACTAGGGGGCTGTGCCCTCTGCTCACAGTGCTCGCCTACCCCTCTCTCTCTGGCCGCTTTCACTTCGACGAGGGAGCCTGTTGACGCTGATGAGGCCATGACATCATTCTGTTGCCCGGCAAGAACATTCTGTTATCCGACAGGAAAAACTTTTTAGAGAGAGAGAGAGAGAGAGAGAAAGAGAGAGAAAAGCATACAGCATGTAAGTGTTATGTTCACTAACGGACATCCTGGGAATGGTGGGATACAAAAATGTCCTGTGGCTGAGGGATGGATCACTTAGTCTCACCTGGCTAGGATGTCTGTATAGCCAATGTGTAGTTCTTGAAGTAATGCTGGATATGGCCTGATTCTCCCTGTAGAGATTTTGATCCACTTCATCTTCATTGTGAACATACCTCCCAGTAATCCCTCTAGCACTGCCATGACCTCTAGAACATGTTCAAGACCAGACAGCCTTGCCTAGGCAAAGGTGTTAAATTGATCTGCCCTAAACAAAGGAGTGTGAGTTTGCCTCAATTTGGGTATATGAGCAGTAAATAGGACCAACAAAACAGTGGGAAGAGAACAGTTTTCATTTTAGCAAATACTATTAAGGACAGGAATAAACTTGGAGCTTCTGTCACCCTCACAGTCTGAATAAACTGTACTTTGAGGGGTAACCTACAAAATAATGTATTTCAAAGGTTTACTGGTCTCTAAGTCCACGGGGACTGAAATTCAAATGATAAGCAATTGAATTAAGTGATTGTGTACCACATTACTTTATTATAAAAGAGTCTAGAGCAGGGGTGGGGAATAAGCAGCTCTTGGGCTGGATGCAGTTCGCCATGGTAAGCCCCTGGCAGCCATTGGTCATTTTATTTACCTGTGAGTCCACAGGTACTGCTACTCACCATTCCTGTTGGCTGCAGCTTGCTGTTCCCAGACACTAGGAGCTGTGGGAAGTGGTGTGGACTGTGGCACCATTTCCTGCAGCTCCCGTTGGCTGGGAACAATGAAGGACAGCATGAAGTCATACTGCCTCTTAGAACAAAGTAATTGAATTTTTGAAGATATAAGCAAAGACAGAAGCCATCTTTGGCATCCAACACTAGAAACATACAAGGGAACAGAATTCTTACAAGCTGAGAAAGAAGGGTCCTTTACAGCAGGTGGAGTTGAAGCCTCTGAGAACAAAATACATTGGGAAACCTCCTTAGGCAAATATATTTTACCAAGAAGACAAAGGAAGCCAACCTCTTGTGCTTCTATGGAAGATCCTGGCAGAAAAAAGTTAGCCAAGCATGGGGAAAATTTGTGAGAAAAACCATCTTGAACGAAGCCTGTACCTTGCTAGATTAAGTATTAGACTTTTAGACTTTTTTATTTTCTTGTAACCATCTCTGACTTTACTTGGCATCACTTAACCTATATCTAATTTATTATAAACTAGTGTGGTGTTTAAATGAAAAGTTGCATTTTTCCCAGTAAAGTTAATAAGCTCTTCTGTGCTTTTGTAGCTTTAGAACAGCAACAAACCTTACTATTTCTCTGAACTGTTGAGGAGTGGGCTGGACATTGCAGAACACCATGTTTGGGGGAAATTTTGGGATTGGGAGTATGTTCGGGTTACCTTGCTGGCTGTAACCAAGGCTGGTGGAATCCAGAGGAAGGCTGTACATAGGCTTCTGGGATTAGAGTTACTGAGCCAAAGCTGGCTGCATAGCACACAAACACTCAGGGTGTGACCAGCATGCTTGTTGCTAACTGAGCATTTCAGGTTGAGAGCTACAGTAGCAAAGCATTGTGAGGCACTCAAGGTTAAAGGGTAAGGGTATGTCTACACTCGCAGCCTATTTCGGAATAGGGCTGCAAATGTAGGCATTCGGAATTGCAAATCAAGCCCGGGATTTAAATATCCGCGCTTGATTTGCATCTTCAACGGCGCCATTTTTGAAATTTACAAGCCGGAATAACTGCCTGTGTCTACAGCGGCAGTGAAGCGGGCGTTCGAAATAAAGCCTATTTCAAACTACCTGTTAAACCTCATTGCAGGAGGAATAACAGGTAGTTTGAAATAGGCTTTATTTCGAATGCCGCTTCACTGCCGCGATGAGGCAGTTATTCCGGCTTGTAAATTTCAAAAATGGCGCCCGCTGAAAGATGCAAATCAAGCGCGGGATATTTAAATCCCGGCCTTGATTTGCAATTCTGAATGCCTACATTTGCAGCCCTATTCCGAAATAGGCTGCGAGTGTAGACATACCCTAAGAGGTGACACACCCCCTTACTGGTCTGGCTTGCACCCTCACTCTGCTGACTCTCCTACATGCTGCTTTTTGGCTTTATGCTCTGACCGTAAGATACCCAACCATTAATACTCTACTGCATGTATCATGGCCCTACTCCTGCAGTCCTGGTGTAGGCAAAACTTCCATCTTCCCCAACACTGCCAAACCTGACATGATGGGAGTTCTCCTTTAGTTATAGTCAATTTTATCTGAAAACAGAAAAGGAGGTGACCTACTAATTTCCAGTTTAAAGTCTAGAGGCTGCCAGGTTCAGAAACTGGGGCGATAGATTTTTATTCAAATCCCAATATTAGTCTCGGAACAGCATCTGAACAAAAATGGTGAAAATCCATTCTTGCAAAACCAAATGTTACAAATGTCTATTCTCACATTTCTTTCAGTTATAACCTCCCCTACACCTACCACTGACTCCTCAATCCCTGCTTTCATTCTTCTCTATTGAGCTACCACTCATTTTCTGCTGGATAGGAATCCCTCTAACCTCTACTCATTTTCCAGGGTCGTCAGAGGAACACTGCTTGAATGCATCCTCCCCTCCAGCCTCTCTGTGTATGTGGTGTCTAGCATGTCTTCCTCTCCTCCACCCTAGGCAACAGAGAGTGGCAGAGTCCATTGCAATCAGTTCTTGATGGAAATTCAGATCCCAATAAATATTTGCATGAGACTGATTTGGGCCCAGATCCCCAAAAATATGTAGGCACCTAACGTCCATTGAAATCAATGGCAACTAGCCATCCTCTCCAAATTATAGCATATAGAATTTTATACTCAAGTAAATGAGATTTATTAGCATATGTAAATATATACGTAGATGTACACACATGAGACTGTCATTGTAAACAATCACTGATTTCAATGGGAGCTAGGTGCCAACATACCTTTTTGAAGGTCTGACCCGTAATCCTTTAAGTTTTGAATAGAAGAGTCAGACTGGTGGTCATTTGTGATAACAGGATTAAGAGCTGGAGAAAGAAGAATTTAGATTAATAGGATGACAAGTGAATTCTGTCAGTAGAAGGCTTTGCTGTGAGAGTCTGATATTCATTGGGCTGAGGGTTTCCAAAGTTAATTTTCCATGCAAAAGAAAGACAGTCAAAGCTACTACTCCATGCGTGACTGGAGCTAATTAAAACCTCTTCCCCATTTCCTGTTCTGTTTTTCATCATGACCATTGTTTGTGTGACACCTCTGCTAAAGGATCTTATTTATGTTTCAGCATGAATTGATGAACGTATGCAGTTACAGCTTCACTCTCAGCTCAAAATACCTTAACTTTTCAGTGTGGTTGTTTATCCATAGCTCTTTCACTTTTTAAAAAGTAATAGAAATAATAATCTTTACAACACAACTGGTGGCTGCGAGGCTGCTATCCTGCTGCTGGGTGTGAAGTCAATCCCTTGGAGTATTTCCAACCAATAATTTTGGCACTCTTCCTGGAGTATCAAGAGAACTAGTTGTATGTTGTTCCTAACATCTGGTGCACCCTCTGAAATCCAAGCAATTAATCCTGATCCAAGGTAGAGTCTCCCTAGACCAGCTAAGAAAGTATGTTTAACAGAAACCTTGTGGAATTCATTAGGAGCCTTCCATATACCGTATATACTCGATCATAAGCCCGTTCATTCATAATCTGACCCCCAAGTTAAAAAAATTGTAAAAAATCACAATGACCCATTCATAAGCCAACTTTATGTCGGCTATTTGCAAAGTTCTGGTCCCAGCTCCTCAGAGTAAGCTGCAGCCACATCAGGAAATTTTGTTTACCTGGAGCATCTGCAGGCATGGAGTCCTGCATCTCCCAGTGTCTGTGATTCACCATGTCTGGCCAACAGGAGCAGCGGGAAGTGGCGGCCAGCACATCCCTTGGCCTGTGCTGCTTCCCACAGCTCCCATTGGCTGGGAACAGTGAACTGCAGCCAATAGGAGCTGAGGGGTCCTGTGTCTTCAGACTCTGCAAGCAAACAAACCTTCCAGCATGCCAGCAGCTTACCCTAACAGGCTGGAAGCCGAAGTTTGCTGACCCCTGTTGTAGATGATGAAATGTTAGTTCAGGACTCACTACTTTTTTTAAAAAAGTGCTAAAATATTATTTTAATTTAAATTGCATCCACATGAAATTTGACCTTTCAGCTTCACTAAATGCTAGACCTTATAAGACAGTCAGAAAAATACAATGAATGATGATACTATGGCAGCGGTGTCAGTCTGCTACTGTGTAATTTGATCTTTTCATGCATGTTGACCACAGGACCTCCTAAATCCCTAGGTAATCTGAAAATATAATGTGCAGAATTGATAAAATCTTTAATAAAATTTAAATAGCCTGTTATCACCCCAGACATGCCAATCTGCAGGTCTTTCTGAAATAAACAAAGAACTATTATCATTTGACAGAGCTAAAGCAGGTGACATTCCTCTCTAAAGTTCTACACAATCTATACATTATTTTCTAAGATTTTCATACTAGTATTTAAAACGGACAATGGTGAAAACAAAAGAAAACCATCTGCTTAAGATGCAGCATTTCATCTTAAAGCTGTTGAATATGCAGAAGCAAACAAAAATTGTGCTGCTGCTTGTGAGTTCTGTATCACTGAGAAGCAGGTAATTGAATGGTGAAAAAATAAATCAACACTAAAAGACATGCCAAGAAACAAGAAATAATGTCTAACAAGGTGCACTTCATATTCTCGGCTGGAGAAAAATCTCAATGATTGGGTTGTTGAATGTCGACAAAATGGGTAGATCCGAGAAGTAGATTTCATCTGCATGCTCTGCAAAAGATGACAAATACAAGTTAGAAAAGCCATTAGTGTTTGTTGCATTAGTGGGTTGGTGTACTCACTTCATGAACTGTCACAGTCTCTGTCTTTGGCAGCGAACAAAGATAGCACAAAAGCTGCTAGAGACCCGCAAGAAAAAAATCGAATCTCTCCAAAGGTTTATTATAAAACATAGAAAGGAATACTGTATGCATTTGAGCTGTCACAAATAGGAAATATGGATGAAACACCGGTGACATTTGATCTCCCAGGCAACAGAACAATAACTGATGTTGGTGGAAAAAAGAGTTTTAATTAAAACCACTGGCTATGAAAAAATCCATTTTACAGTGGTTTTATCATGTTTGGCCAATGGATCAAAGCTCCACCATGTTGTTATTTTTAGAAGAAAAACCTTACTTAAAACCATGACAGTTTCCTGGGGGTATCATCTTGCGCACACATGAAAAGAGATGAATGGATGAAAGTGGCACAATTGAATGGCTAGAAAAAGTGTGGAATAAGAGACTTCTCAAGAAATCTTCTATGCTTATTTGGGACATGTTCAGGGCACACAGGATGTATGAGGTGAAACGAAAACTACTTTGGCCATAATACCTGGAGTATAGTTCCCACTAAGGTGCGTGCCTGCACGACATGTGTGTGTTAATAAATTGGGTGCCACCTTGGCACATACCCAAACCAATGCACATGACCTCAATATTGGTGCATAAGCCAAAACTCAGTCCACTCATGGTTGGAAAATCTTACAGGGAACACTGATCTGGTGGCTTAACTTATGTTCAACTGTTTGATGTCTGCCTGAACAAACCCTTTTCAGACAGGCTATGCAAAATGTGGTCTGACTGGATGTGCTCAGGTAAGACAAAATTGACAAAAGGTATAAATCTTGTAAAGCCCCAAATCAGTCTGGCTGCCCAGTGGGTCAAGAAGGCATGAGAGTCCATTCCCTTGGAAATGATAGAAAAATCATTTTGGAAATGCTATATCAGCAATGCGCTAAATGGGTCCCAATGGGAGTTGCAGGAAGTAGCATGGGTCAAGGGCTGTGCTGGCCACCACTTCCTGCCACTCCTGTTGGCCCAGAGTGGTGAACAGCAGCCACTGGGAGCTGAAGGGCTCTGTGCCTGCACACACTCCAGGTACATAAAACATCCTGGCACGCCAGCGAATCTCCCTGTTGGGCTGGGAACTGAAATTTGCCAAACCCCCTGAAGTTAAAAAAAATTGGTAAAACACAATGACCCATTCATAAGCCGACTTCCACTCTTTCATGCATCATTTTTTAACAAAAAATTCCACTTATGGTCGAGTATATACGATAATTTCCAGAAGGTAATTGTATGAGGCTCAAACAGCACTAGGAAATATGTTATCCAGAGCTCATTCTAAAGTTCACCTTTGCTTTCTGGAAGGCAAAAGCAGGATTAGTTACAGAGAGAGATGTCAGAACAAAAGTAAGGCTGTGGATGATAAACAATTATTATGTGTTGAGACTAGAATACAGAATAAAATTAAATAAAGTTCATACAGAATTCGATTTTTCATCCCTTGTTCTATCTACCACAAAGAAATGTTCTTGTCCTTGAGTATTATACAATAATAATAGGTGGTTAATATCAGCCTATCCTGAAATCACAATGTAATTACCTGGCCAAGAGTGGGTGACCATGGTTCCCTACAGTAGCTAGCTCTGGTAAAGAGCTTGCTGCTTTCAGTTTGATTAAGTTATTCCCATAACTCAAATGGTAGCAGATTCTGCTTTTGGTTATGAGCATGACCAAGGGATCTATTGCATGTGGCTACTGGTTCTTTGCAATGGCACTTTCACATCTATGTATACATGTTACAAATGCTTTAAGCCTTATTTACTTTAGTGTAAAATTCTATATTCTATAATTTGGGAAGGATGGCAAGTTGTCAATAAGGTTGCTGTTGATTACAAGAAAAATTAAAAACATTTTGCATTAATACAACATTTTACAGGCCGTGTTCTGCTCTCATTTATATCACTAGGATCACACAGGGTAGAATCTCCAAAATGTTTGGTCCTGTTCTCTTTGAATGAAAGTCATGCCACTAATTTCATTGGGAGAAAGATTAGCCAATTAACTGACTCATGCAGCATCTGGCAAAGGAGGTAATATTATGTTCAGGAAATCACTGACAAGATTTAAAATGTATAATTTTCCATATTCTATTAGATATGTTAGTTACATGAACACTGCACCATAGAGCTGTGTTTTCTTTTGTATGCCTTGGCAGGCTGGCTATAAGCAGCAGCCCATGGAGCAAATACAGCCCAGGTGTAAGTGGTGGCAAGTCCAGTGAAATCGAAAGAGTTAGACATACTTGCACCAAGACTGAATTTGGGTCTCCTTACATCACCACCCCGTCCACACAATTGCCTTACTAGAAAGTTTGGGGTTGAGATTAGTTCTTTGTTGTCTGGCCAATGTTTATAGGAACTCATTAAAGGGCAAAACAGATTGGATTTGTACTTGATGGAATGATAAGCCTTCTAACTATTAATCACAGATGGGAATTAACTTTAGAATCATGGCATAAATATTACTGAAAAATTACCAGCTATTTCCTTTTAAACAGAAAAGGATCAGAAATAAGCAGAATTCATTCAATCCACTAATTGTGCATTCAATTATTTGTTTATAAGTAACAAATAAATAAAAGAAGTAATTTTGGCAAGGCTTGTGCTTCAGGTGCTTGTTTAGTCTAATTGCTGCACTGGGAATAATGAACTATCAGTTAACATGAGCAAAAGAAAAACAATGTACAAATAAGATTACTAGTTTGTAATTAAGCGTAGATTTTCCAGCATATAAAATTAAATTGTTCTCAGTAGAATATGAATAAAAATCAGAGTACTTGAAAAATGTACTTGAAATGTCCTATCGGTGAAAATAGTTGAGAAACAAGGTAGATAAGGTAATATCTTTTATTGGACCAATTTCTGTTGGTCTGAGAGAGACAAGTTTTCAAACTTATATGGATCTCTTCTTCAGGTCTGCTTCTGATAAATACAAACTGGAGCAGATTGTAGAGCATATGCATATGACAACCTCTTCATTGGCCATCTCAAGGAAAAAATGTGTAGATAAATGTACAATGAAACTTCTAATATATCTGAGATACATCTATAATATTCTCTTCCTCTGAACAGATAACCTAAGCCTTTCATAGCCATCAAACTCTCATACAAGCACACAGTTTCCTGGACTTCACCATCAACTTCAACAATCTACTACAGGTAGGACCTCCCTGGTCCAGCACCCTGGGGACATGAGTGGTACCGAAACATGGAGTATGCCGGACCAGAGAGGTCAGGGCTCCTGTCCCAGCTCTTAGCCCTGCTCCTCTACCAGCCCCACTGCTCCTAGCCTTGCTGGGGCTGCAGTCCAAGCTAGGGACAGGGCGGTGCTCCCCACTGCACTGGGGGCAGCAGGCCCCACTGTCCCCCTCCCAGTCAGGACAGCGCTTGTCACTGTGCCCACTCAGCCAGGGCTGCTCTACTTGTTCTGCTCGCTCAGCCAGGGCTACGCTCTTGGGCACTGGCCCTGCTGCCTGCAGCCCCAGGGGGGCTGCACTCCCCGCCACCAGTATTTCCACCAGTACTTCCACTGCTGCCTGGGCTGCGCTCCCCCCTGCAAGCTCAGTGCCTGAACCTGGCCAGCCAGGGCACTCTGATCCAGCAATATCCATGGTCCTGCCGGACCAGAGAGTCCTGGATTTTGGAGGTTTAACCTGTATATATTTGAGAGAGCTTGTCTGTGTGTCTGTCTGTCTGTTCAAGAACCCCTCCTAAACAGTAAGAGCTGGGACCACCAAATTCAATATACAGCTTCCTCTTATCATAACTTAAAGCAATGTAAGGGTTTGGTTGTGCCAGGAAAATGGGATGTGCCTAGAATGTGATTGTGTCCTATACAATCATACAGAAAAGATATAGAATCTCCAGGCAGCTAAAAGGGGCTGGCTGGTGGTGCACCCTTGCCCCAGCCCTGAGCCTCTGCCCCTGCACACACACCGCAGTGCTCTTTAAGCCCACTTTCACCTCCTCAATTCATATAGGAACATTGCTGGTGGTTGCCTTTCATCAGAGAGCGAGGAGAAAGTGCACAGTTTGCTGCATACCTCACTCTGGCTGGGAGGCACAGGGGGCAGATGAATGTGGACCAGCCCCAGCCGGGGGACATGCACTCCTACCCTGGCTGTGCCTGCTGGAGCAGCAGTGACCATGCGGAGGTGCTTCTCACCTGGCCCCAAGCTCCTGCAGTGAGAGAGGGCTGGGGTGTCCTCTCTTCCTGGGGCAGCCTGCATATTGAGTTAAGGACCCGAGCAACACTGGGTACATCTTCTAGCGTTCTGTACACGGGAAGCCCATGGATCACCATACTATCCTTCATTCAGTAACCATTCTAAACAAACCAGAAAAATCTGTCACCTCCAGTCAGGCATTCAGATACCACAGAATATGCTCCAAGGAGAAAGTTTGGGATAGGCACCTTAACGTAGTTAAAACCACCTTCACCACCAAAAATACCTCACCAGAGCAGTAGATCGCAATGTGGAATGGGTAACCTAATACCCTGAGAGAGCCTGCTTCAATATCGGGGGAACTACTGAGTGCACATCCCTATTTGTCACCTACCATCCCACATTGGAATCTGTATGGGGTATGATTAAACAGTGAAAACTGTATTTCTTGTGGACCACATCCTGAAAGAAATCTTTCTGGCATTTTACCAATCTCCTGACCTCACCAAGCTCATCATCTGAAGTAAGCTCCCCACAGACCAGGACTCACCAACTCAAAGTAGCACTGACCCCGCCAGAACATATGCAAAACCTGCAGACATAGCTCTACTTCTGCGACAATCGATATACCCAGAACACACCATTCAAGATTCCTGGACCTTATGCATGCCTGTCGCAACATGCAGTATCTCACTCACTGCATAAAATGTGCCAGTAATAGTTATGTGAGTGAAACCACACAATCAATGCCCTCGCGAGTGAACTCACAGAAAATTATTAAAAAAGAAAACACTATATCACTGGTGGGTGAACACTTTACACAGCACAATCATCCAGGACTGACCTCCCTAGATAGGGATGTAATAGTGTAGTCAATTAACTGATAAGAAAAAGCGTATAGGTTAATGCTATAGACTACACACATTTCCCCCTTCCCTCCCTGCCCGCCAGTAAATGCAGGCTGGCCAGCAGCCAGGCTCAGTCCTGGCTTGTGATGAGTCTGGGACCTACTCCCATTGTGGCTTTACATTTGAAGTGTATTAGGAGCTAGGTGAGCATGCAGCCCAGCTCAATTCAGGCCGGGGCTGGGAACTCAGAGGCAGCAGCGTGGGGAGACAAGCAGCTGGTCCGTGAAGGGAGCTGGTTTTTAAACTGGCTCCCCTTGCAGATCAGCTCCCGTCTGGCACCCCACGCTGCTGCCTCAGCAGTGCAGAGTGCCAGGGGGCTCCTTGGGAGTGGGGCTGGAGCGCACTGGCTGCCGGCCTGTGCCCGGATACTATAGACTAGTCGAGTAACTGATAAGAATTCATGAGGTTATTCGACTATTCAATTAACCGATATGTAACATCCCTACTCTCAGTCCTATCCTCAAGGGAAACCTATAAGCACCTTCAAGGATGAGCCTCTGAGCTTACATTTGTAACTTCAGTTAAAATCATGGTATTAGTAAAGACTGGACTTAAGGCTCTTTACAGCAACCTATAGTCCACTAATCCTTCTTTGTTTTATGATTGTAGAGGTATTAATTACCCACTTCACTTCTCTTACAACTTATTAACTCCTTATGTGAAACAATCTGCTCTAGCTTGTATTTAGCTATGACACTCTAAGGGTACATCTACACTTGCTCCCTAGTTCAAACTAGGGATGCAAATGTAGGCGACCAAAATTGCTAATGAAGTGGGGATTTAAATATCCCACGCTTCATTAGCATGATCTCGCTGGCACGTTACTCTTCTCAACAGCTGTTTCGACAGTGAAAGTGCATGCCGGGACGTGTTAATTCAAACCAAACCTCTTGGTTAGAACTAATGTTACTCCTCAAAAAATGGAGTAAGGTAGTGGGGCAGGTTCTGGCGTGGCCTAGGGGCTAGGGCGTTTGCCTGGGGAGGGCAGGGTGGCGGGTACGAGTCCGAGTCCCGGCCCCCGCCCCGGCCCCCGCCCAGGGCAGGCAGGATAAAGGGTGCCCTGAGAGCAATGTGGTGGGGCAGGTTCCGGTGTAGGCTAGGGCATTCACCTGGGGAGCACAGGGTGGTAGGTTCTAGTCCCAGCTCTCCTCTCCTCCCTCCCTTTCCCCCACCCTGGCAAGAGGCAAGTTAAAGGGCACCCTGAGAGTAAGGTGGAGTAACATCAAAAAATGAGGAGTAAGGTAGAGTAACGTTAAAAAAATGAGGAATAACATGAGTTCAAACCAAGGGATTTGGTTCGAACTAACGCATCCCAGCACACACTTTCACTTCCAAACCAGCTGCTGAGAGGAGTAATGTGCTGGCAAGATCATGCTAATGAAGCACAGGATATTTAAATCCCCACTTCGTTAGCAATTTCAGTCACCTACATTTTGAGCTAGGGATGCAAGTGTAGACGTACCCTTAGGCTATATCTACACTACACAGTTTTGAGCAGCGACTGTCACTAAAAGTCTGTGTGTGTGAATGCTGTTGGTCAGCACTTTTGCAGACAAAATACTTCAGCATTCCCACATGCACTTACCGTGGCATAATGTTGTCATTCATGGGAGGAAGGCGCCAGTTAAGCACCCATGAACAACAAAAATGTTGTCCAGCAAGTGCAAGTGGAGACACATCCTGAATGCCTTTCCCAGACCTGAGGAAGTGCTCTGTGTAGCTGAAAAGCTTGTCTTTTTTCACCAACAGAAATTGGAGCTTAGGGTGCTTAGCACTTAGCAGGATCAGTCCTTATATCCTGAAACGTCACCTGGAATCAATGGTGCTGGAAACAGGGGGCCCAAGGAGCCATGGCCCTCTCACTTCTTGAAAGTGCATGGGCATGTCCCGTTCACTTTTCTCCGGGTGGAACCCCTCCCTCTTCCCCTCCTCTTCCCCCTGAGGCCCCATGTCCTGGCCAGGCCACCTTGGTGCCTGGCTGGGGAGCCTGGTCAGTTGTGGGAGTAGTGTGGACTCTCCACTTGCCCAGAGTGCGGGGCGGGGCAGGAATCTGAGAGGAGCTCCTGGCCTGTGTCCCCCCTCCAGACTCCCTGCCTGGCCCAGGGCAGGTGGAGGGGCCACAATTCCATGCTGGCTTTCCATAGCTGCCCCCGGCATGGCTCTTCTCTAGGATTGCTAGTTTTGATTGGACATATTCCTGGAGATATTCATCACATGATATAACCTTTAATTAAAGATTAATCTTTAATTACTGGAGACTCCAGGGTATTCCTGGAAGTTTGGCAACCCTGCTCTTACCATGGCGGGGCTGTGGCTCTGAGGCCCTGCACTCAGGCTGGAGCTAGATCAGGGGAGAGCTGTGTGGGCAGCTGTGGAGTGTCTGGGTCCCTCTACCTGCGCTGGGTGGGGGGGCCCAGGGAGCAGATACACGGGCAGCCCCCTCTCCACATCTAGTGGAGTTTCCCAGCCCTGCTCCTGCTTCCAGCTTGGTAAGGGGTGAGGCCTTGGGGAGAAATGGGTCCTTATTCCCCCCACTTTTGGGAAGGTTCCTGCACTCCCGCCTGGAATACATTACTCCTTTAAACTGATATATGCTCCTCTGTGTTTTTCTTTTGCCATGTCCCCTTCATCTGTCCCCTTTTTCTTTGCCAAAATTTGGTACTGATTAGCTAGTCCTGCTGTAAATTACTTGGTCAGACATAACAGTGCTACAGTAGGGACCACACTGCTACAGTGGGGAAAAATTGATAGCATTCTCCTTTTGGGAAATGTATTACATCTGATGATGTTGCACTTAACTCACAGCCTTAGGGCACAAGCCAATAACTGATGAGGGTTAGAAAAAAATTTCCCTAGAGGCAGATTAGCTTGATTGTCTTTTGTGGGGTTTTGGCCCCTTCCTCTGAACAATTCCATACTGCCCATTGTCAGAGAATTAGCAGATCCTTTGCCTGATCTGATAGGGAAACTGCAGCCCTCCTTCAAAGATGGTAAGTGACTGGTGCCTGCAAGGAGAGGGGGGCACAGGGAGAGCCACACAAAGGAACAGGGAGGGAGCATGAGAGAGGACCCCTTTTCACAATAGAATTTTGGCAGGAGCACAGGGGGGCAGTGCTCACCTGGGTGCTACCAGGAGTCGCCGATTGTGGGCCTCCTTCTGTTTTCAATCATACCAGTCACTTCAATAGAATTGCTCCTGGTTTCTGATATAAGGAAGTCCAGAATCAAGCCCTGTACTTTTGAAAAACAAACAAACAAATCCGAATTTCTTTCAAATGTAATGGCTTTCCATTCTGTGTTGAAACAATGCTACAGACAATTCTCTGGGCTACACAATGCACCTTTGTCAGTATAACAGATTTTTATGGGGTATAGTTGGATATTTCTAGTCAGATACATACAGAGGTGAAAGTAAGGAGGTGCGCCCCAGTGCACCACTCCAGCATGAGCCACTGAGAGTCAGCTGGGGTGCCCTGCTGTTAGCTCAAGTGGCATAGCTTGCGGGGTGCTCACCCAGCCGTGCCACAGGGCTCCTGCTACAGGCTGGTGCTGCAGCCGGGTGAGGCAGGCAGGTGTGATTGGTACTGTTCTGTGCTTCATGAGTGCCAGAATGGAGCCTTACATCAGCCTCATCATCTCTTTTAAAAGGAGCTATCTTTAGCACTCCGTCCTGTTGCAGGCCTTCAAACCAGTAATGCTACTCTGTAAAGACTCTCTGAATACCTTTGGGATTCAATTATGTTGCCCCTACAATACCATGTGCACAAAAGGATTTAAGGGTGAAAATATAATGGAGCAAAAACAAAAAACAAACCAAATCAATTTTAAAAATGAATAGTGCGTAGGAAGCATGGCTTAATTTGCCATAATAAAACACACAAAAAAACTACTATTAATATTTTCTGTTTACAAAACTGACTTCTTTAACCATCTTCTGTTTTTTAATCCAAATACCTTTTAAAGAGGTTAAGATGCTGAAAGAAATGAGCCCACTCCTATGTCCATGGTTGGGCTATCATGTAGGAATGGTTCCATTGATAAGATTTCAATGTGATGGTTTGTGTGTAAAGCAAGCAGCATTTGGCCCTATATCTGCATAAACAGATTTAATGCTTAACAGCAATTGATGGCTAACATGATAATTCTCCCAAGTAATTTTTAAGCTGCTCCTAATAGACATTAATTTGAAAAGATTTAACTTATAAACCTTGCAAAGAACCATTACCATGGGACAAATGTTCTTCTCCATGTTGTGCTACTAAGAGAATGGATTTAACTGTGTGAAATTGCATCAAAAATTACAGAAAGGGGGAGTGGAGTTCAAGAGACAGACACATATCTATGCTACTGCATGGGGTATGGGAGTACAAGCACAAAGGGACAGGCAACTCCATACTAATCTCAACACATCACTGGGCTGGATAAGGGCACCATCCCCTCTGACTGCAAAGTCAATCCCCGGTCCTGTCTATGTGGCAGTTAACTCCATTCCAAAGGGAGCTTGTATTAGGAACCTGGACATTCATACTCACAATACTTCTGTGTTGGATCTTCCTCTACCACATATTTGTTTTTTGAACAGTAGGGGTCAGCATTGCATGTTTGTGTAAAATAGCTCTTATATATGCCTTTTCATACCAAATCTCAAAGCACTTGACAAAAAAAGTTTGTAATTATCCCCATTTTACAGAACAGGAACATGAGGTCCAGAGAAGGGATGTGACTTGCCCAGGGTTGCCCAGCAGGCTAGTGTTGGGCTGAAACTAGAACACAGCCTTCCTGAGTCCCGGGCCAGTGCTTTAACCAATAGGGCTACATTGCCTCTCTGCAGGTATTATTTTTACTGCCTGGTCTTAGGGTTTTTTCTTGATTCATCTTTGCTCCATGATTGCTATGTAGACTTAGTAGTGGGCTACCCCTTCCATCTCTGACCAACCAAGGCAATGTCCATTCCTCTTAGATGAAGACCTGGTATCCATGATCTACATGTTTGTCATTTCACGAGCAGCAGAATAATGTAACTTCCTATGCGTGGGGCTCTTTGACATAGTCAATCAAAACTTTGTTTGCACTGTGCAATAGGCCACCTTTTAGCTGTCAAGAACAGTCACATCAGTGCTCGACATCCTTCACAGGATGCCTGTTGGCTCGTGGGTTCATTTCATAAACAGATATGGGACTGCTGGTAATTATATTTTAAGGATGATGGTTCTGGTCTTCAGGGGAAGTTAAAGAGCTTGGTGCACTGGATCTAGATAATGGAATCATGTGCTTTTCAGTGGTTCTTGAATGAGTAGTCTTAACTATCTTCAGCAGGGAAGCCAAAAGCCTCGGCAGGCCCCTGTGCACGGTTGGGGGGGGGGAGGGAGGGAAGACTCCATGCTCCCAGAAGGGGAGGGGCCTTGGATAGAAGGGGTGGGCTGGAAGCAGCCAGCCCTCAGTGCCGCCTGGAGCGTGGCCTGCCTCCCACCAGCCCTCAGTGCTGCCTGGAGCATGCTGCATGGCGCTCCGCTGGTGATACCCTTTTGAATCGATGGGCCCCCCAAACAGTTGCCCTCTTGGTCCCCATCATTCCCCATTGGTGGGTTTGATCTTCAGCATGGGAGGAGGAACTACATAAATGCATTTTCATGCTGACTCAATCTCTGTGGTTTCTGTGGAGTCTGGTAAAGACTTCCCAACATGATAAACTATGTTGTATTCTTTGTGGTATTTATGCTTTAAGAAAGCTAAAGAAAGTTACAGGGAGCCTGAGAATTTATGTGAAGACATGGGGCATTTGAATAGGTGGCATTGGTCTACTGTGGATTCCTTGGATCCCTTTGGTTTTGGGGCTGAATTCCTTGAATCTTCTGTGGGGACAGGGACTCTTCAGTAAAGAAACTTGAAATGCCACTTCATGGAATCCTCCCCTTTTAAGGCCCCTTTCTGCAGGAAAATCCAAGGAGGGCATGACTTGATTTTAAACATTAAGGGTATGTCTACACTACATGGCTCCATCGACGGAGCCATGTAGATGAGCTTTGTAGACATAGCAAAATGAAGTGGCAATTTAAATAATCGCCGCTTCATTTACATCAAAATGGCTGCCGTGCTGTGCCGATCAGCTGTTTGGCAGCACAGCGCGGCAGCCATTTTGATGTAAATGAAGCGGCGATTATTTAAATCGCCGCTTCATTTTGCTATGTCTACAAAGCTCATCTACATGGCTCCATCGATGGAGCCATGTAGTGTAGACATACCCAAACTAATTGTTAGAAGAAACAGCCCTATTTTCTTCCACTAGATGTCAGATAAACTACATGATTCATCTGGAGATAAAGAGAGAGTTCAGATTTTTTTTGTGCTTGCATAACTCTTTGGACAGATTCCAAAGAAAACAATTAAATGTTTTATTTTTTGCAAAAAAAATTGCATATTTTATGGTTTGACTCTTCTCTCACTTACACCAGAGTAATTCAGAAGTAACTCCGTATTAAGTAAGTTATACCAGTTTGGTAAGAAGTGAAGCAGGGACCCCTGGCTGTAGTCATAGTTTTTCAGACTGGTTTGGTTTCTTCAGCATAGGCTCCTTTTTTTCTCTCCTTCCATATTTCTCTGGACAAAGCAGTTTTTAAAAAAATTTCACAAAAATTCTAATGAATGTTTGTGAAATGTGATTGCATATAAAGCACTTCAGTGGATGTGAAAACCATAGTGTAGTGTGTATTGCTTTGTATCTGCAGCAGACACACTTGGCTTGATTCTGCTATAAGAAGTAAATTCTGAACTTTAGAGCAGTTGCTGCAGTATAAAATTAGTGTAAGAAAAAGTATGATTTTATGACTTTATCACCAATGTCTGAAAGGTGATTATACTTGTATGTGATCACAATGGAGTTACTCCAGATTTTTAGGGTACATCTACACTGCATGGCTATTTCAGGATACTGTAAGTATCTCAAAATAGCTACCCCACTTCTACACAAGCTGCCTTTTATTTTGAAATATTTTTCAAAATAATGGGTGCACTATTTTGCCATGCCAGTAAACCTCCTTGCACGAGGGATAAGGAATGGCTCGAAATAGCGTGTTATTTCAAAATTTGGTGCTGTGTAGACGTGCCAAATTTCAAAATAGCCTATTTCCAAATAGATTCAAAATAAAATACGCAATTTGCCTAGTACAAATTGCATATCTTATTTTGAGTTTAGGGTGTTGTGTAGACACACCCTAAGATCCGAATGCGTCCTGCTCCCCACAATATTCATTTTTTAAAAATGAACAATATACAAATTGTTCTTTACTGCTACTGTTGTTTTGTTTGCACTACTGAGCTAGCGGCAGATTCTAGTTTTTTATAGCTGGTTGTAGTTAATTAAGAAAATGAGTGATCAAAATTATGCTTACATGCTGTAAATAACATTAATAGGGCAGGTCTTTACTTTTTGGACAAAGGCATACATTGTCTGAAAATTTCCTTTAAACTGCTGAGTTCGTAAAAGTAAAAACCCCTTTGGAACCATAACTACTGCTGGCAATAGCACAAAAGTTCATGTTTAGTGTATTGATTTTATAGGCATGTGCTCACACCTCCCTGTGGGAAACAGTCACATTCCACAGAAAAAAGAACATGGGTTGTCAAACAAGAAGATTTCTGAAGTGATTCCACATTATTAAATGTTTGATGCTTATTAGGGATGAGTGAAGTATTCAGTATTTTGGATTCTGACTATGACCTTTGACATCAATATTTCCAGGAAAATTAGGGGAATGAAGGAAGACAAAAATAAGGGGTTTGAAAGAGTAAAAATAAGTAAAGTAAGAAACATTTTATTTCCACAAAATAAAAACATCACTCACACATGAAATTAAATGCATTAATTCTTCATATAATTGTATGATTTTGTACCAGCATAAGTTTCAGTATTATCTAATCTGTATGTTCAAAAATCATGAGTGAAATCTACCAAAATAATGGGATTGGTTTAAAATAATGATTTTGTAAAAAAATTGTGGTATTTTTATTTGCCTTTTTTGAGCCCTTAGACTTCAAGCTTTTCAAGCTTTTCTCTGCAACCATGAAGACTAGAACCTTTCAGTGTTTTTTCCCCCAAAAGAAAGCTGAGAGTCTCATGTAATCACATGACTTAAGACAGACATCAAATATTGCAAAACTTGTGATATAATCACAAGTTGGCAACACGTAATATTATGTGGCCTTTAGTAATAACAAAGAGTGGCTGCATTTCCTGGTATAATGCACAAAGATGTTATCATTGTTATTGCTATTACTATTGTTTCTTTCTTTTATTACAGTAATCACCGACATAGCATTATAAATTAACATGGTATGTACGAACAGAATAAATAATATTCTCTGCCTCAAAGAGTTTATAATCGAATTGTCCCTTTTTTGCATTCATTGTTGTACAGCTGTCCAGATAGCCATAAAGATATTAGCATACTGTGGGGCTGACCTAGAACAACGTTTCCTCAACTCCCGTCCCCTTTTACCCCTTCTCTACTTACGCTACATCGATGACATCTTTATGATCTGGACGCATGGCCAAGAAACACTGGAGACATTCCACAGAGATTTCAACAAGCTATACCCCACCATCAACCTCAGCCTGGACCATTCTACATGAGAGATCCATTTCCTGGACACCACAGTACAAATCAACAATGGAAAATTAGACACCACCCTCTACAGAAAACCCACTGACTCATACAGTTACCTACATGCTTCCAGCTCCCATCCAGCACACACCACGATCCATCATCTATAGCCAAGCCCTTGATACAACCGCATCTGCTCTAATCCCACTGACAGAGACCAGAAACTTCAGGATCTCTACCAAGCATTTATAAACCTCAACTACCCACCCGGAGAAATAAAAAGCAAATTGAAAGAGCCAGACGAATACCTAGAAACCATCTACTTCAAGACAGACCCAAGAAAACCAACAATAGAACACCACTTGTCATCACCTATAGCCCCCAACTTAAACCTGTCCAACACATTATCAATAAACTACAGCCTATACTGGAACAGGATACTAAACTCTAAGAGGCTCTGGGAGACAGACCCATAGTCTCCTATAGACAACCACGTAACTTCAAGATGATTCTTACCAACAACCACAGGACATACCACACTAATACCAACCCTGGTACCTTCCCTTGCAACAAACCCCGTTGCCAGCTTTGTCCACATATCCACTCTGCTGATACCATTATTGGACCTAACCAAGTGAGTTATAAGATCAAGAATACATATTCCTGCGCATCCAGAAATATAATTTATGCTATCATGTGCGAAAGTGTCTGTCTGCTTTGTACATTGGACAAACGTCTCAGACACTTCGCCAAAGGATCAATGCCCACAAAACAGATATTAGATAGAATCACAAAGAAAAAACAGTTTCTTGCCATTTCAACCAGAAAGGACACTGTCTCAACGACTTAATTACCTGCATCCTGCTTCAGAAGCCTTTTAAATCTGCACTTGAAAGGGAATCCTCTGAACTGTCATTCATGCTAAAATTCGACACTCTGGCGTCGGTCTCAACAAAGACGCTAACTATCTTACCCATTACAAAGATAGCTTCCCAATTATCACCTCTAATACCATTAGCTCACAGACATTTACCTTCCCCCACATCCCGCTTCTGTTCTGAAATGTGATTTGTCCTTTTCATATGTGTTCAAATTTTTTAAATTGTATCCTTTGGTATATATGGTTGTGACCATTTTCTTCCACTATTTGATCTGAGGAAGTGGGTCTGGCCCATGAAAGCTCATCATCTAATAAACCATCTTGTTAGTCTTTAAAGTGCTACATAGTCCTGTATTTTGTTTCAGCTACACCAGACTAACACGGCTACATTTCTATCACTATTCCACTTATCTGGTCATTCTCATTATCTTAAGCATGCTTCCTCTAGCACAAACGACCAAGAGTCTGACAATTCCCTTTTGCCCTACAGCTCAGTGGAGGAGAGTTACATTCACTGTAGCATTTTGGTTGATATTTTAATTATTTAAAATAATCTGTCTCCTCAGGTGTGCTTTGGCCAGCTGGAGGCAAGAGACAATAACAACACAGACCACACAGTACAGGAGATGGGCTGGGAATGCAAAAGAAAGAGGAACTAATATGAGTATTTGGAGTTTCCTATTCATTTTGATGAGAGGTCGCAGTATTGCATGTGTGCCAGCATTTGGTTCTGTGAAAGGCTATAAATCAGCTGCATTTCCATGCCTACTTATAAAGGATTCCAAAATGGTGTCTCTTAGCTGCAAGCAGGAACTGCAAGGTTCTTCTGGGCCCTCCAGAAGAAACTTAAAACATCTGGGAAATATTTCCCTAATGTAGGTGAGTGCTGAGTTCTCTCATTCTGTTGTATAGGGCAGTACAGGAGAATGCCTGTGTTCTGCAATGTATCTCCAGTAGCTGATTGCTCTTACTCTGTTTCCATTTTAGGTATCATTGAAAGCATTTTGTATAATTGAAATTCCTTTCTGGGTTAGTCCCTTAGTTTCCCCCTCATTGGGCTTTCTCTTCCTTAGTGGAAGGGTAGCCGGGACACATATAACTACAGTTTAGTCTCACACTTACCTCTGCAAAGTTTGGGGTACTTACTTCACTTCAGTTATGAAGAACTATTTACATTGAAACTTGTGACTCATAAAATTAAGTTTATAGATTATTTTAGTCAGGCTAAATAACTGTTCCCAGAGGATTTGAAGTTTCTGTCACTTATTATTCTTGTGTTCCTCATTTTGGGTCTTTAATCACATTTGGGCCCCAAAAGGATGAAATGCATGGATAGACTTAAGAATAAAATTGTCATTTTTCCTCAACTTGTGTCCGCAGTGCATGATTTTTAAGTAATTTATAGAGAGACACTAGCCATCTAATGTAGCTACCCTTTGTGGTGTAGTGTAAGTTCCTTGCTGGTTGCTATACTTGGGCTGTGGGTGACCCCCACTGGCAGCTGTCTGTAAGCATGGCCCAGCAGGGGGAGCCTTACCGCCCCAGGGCAGTGGCTAAAACCAGTTCTACAAGTTAAGGGAAGAGGCTGAACAAAGGAACTGGGGGGTTGGGGGAAGAGTCAGTCTTGGGCTGGAATCATGGAGGAACCAGTCTAAGGAGAGGGCTGGAATCCAGGGGCCTAGGGACTCCATCTTAAGGGGTCTGAGGTATCCTGGCCCAGACTCCTGTAAACACATCACGTCTATGCTGTGCTGTATCCTGGAGAAGCAATAAAACCCCTCTATTTTACCGGCTGATGGAATCTGTTCTTGCTGCTACGGGGGTGCAGGAACGGGGGAACCCCGACTGTGTTGTCACACCCTTGAAACACAATAAGGATCAGAGGGCATATCTGAGACATGCATGAAAACAAATTGGGTTATTTGGTGGTCATTTAGACCATGAACTTTCAAAACATAAAACCTTGCATTTCATTGTTCTGGTTGACTTTTAGGTCGGCAGGACCTGATACAGATACAAGACTGATAAATTATTGCTATGGCAGGTGTCACCAGTGGTAAAGCAAATATTTGCGCTGGGGTGAGAGGCTATGTGGTGTTAGTTTGGGGTTTTGCAAGATTCTGCATAGGGAGAACCATATAAATAGCAGGGCAGTTTGCTCTCTCCTTTAGTTCCTGGTTGGACTCAATTCTTGAAGCAGAGTTGCCCTATGGGAATGAGGCATTAGGCTTGAGCTGAGATTATTAGGAGAGGACCCATACTGTTTGGGACCACCTCTGTTCCATATATATGAAACAAGTTACACTTAAAATATAACCAGTCTCCATGTCCCTGATTTTTTTCTCCAGGAGGAAGCTGACCGGAAAGGTCCTAGATGTTTGTGAGAGGGTCAGTTTTATATTACCATTACTTACAATTTTACTAGTTTCAGTATGGATTTGACCAGCAAGGAGTCTGAGACAGCAAACACACTAATACTTTGGCCAATCCTCAGACTGTAATGAATGCTCAGCAGGAACTGCTTTCTGTGTTTCTTAGCCAACACAACCCACAGAGCTCAGAATTCAACCCTGTTCATCTCCACTGATTTGTAAGTGGTTTTTATTCAAGCACTCCTGGCAGGAACCTGTGACCACATAGGAGGCTTTCTTCCATGTGGTGACTGACCATGCTTTTGTCACACATTTCAAGGGAAGTTGATAAGAGGGTTGGTTACCTTTGTCCCTTGCTTGCTTTGATGCATCCTGAAACTGCTATGGAGTACAAAAAATTGGCAGTTTATAACTTATTTTTTATCTGTTTGCTGCTCCCCTGCTGTGTCTTGCCTTATTATTGGATCTTATTATTATTGATTTAGTATGATTTTAGCAACTTCTTCCATAAAATGTAAATGTGAGGAACTGGGACAGCATTTTATCATCAAAAAGGCATCAGAGCCGCAGAATCAATGCTTTAGCCAAGTTTTTTAATGTGCAAAAGTAACACTTTACATATCCTGGTATTGGGGGGTGTAAACGTGTCGTCCCGGTGCCCCGTGGGCACGACCGTCTCTTCCCCAGTCCTGTGCCCCCACCACCTTCCCGAATCACCCTTTGGCGTCCTGCTTTGTCCCACCACCGGCCCGTCGGATTCCTCCTCGGGTGCAAGTCTATTGGTCTCTCGAAGTGGGGAGAGGGGGGTCCGGGCCCGCCCCCTCTCACGGACCCCAGCCCAGGGCCCTAAGGACTCGAACATCTTTGGCGTCCGGTCCGGCTGGCGGGGCGTACGCCGTAACTCGCCAACCCGCAGGCTCCCCATGCCCGCCCTGGGCTCCTTCCTCTCCCCACCGTCACCGAACCGTCCCTCGGCGGGCTTACCGCTTTGCCTTAGGTCCCATCTGGGGTCTGGTCTCTGCCGTGGGGGCTGCCTCCCAGCGCGCCCCCCCTTCCCCGGCTGCTCCCGGGGTTTAAATCCCCGCGCCTGGCCCCCACCCAGCGGGACCCTGCCCCTTGCAGCGGGCATGCTTCCGCCCGGCCGGCGGCGCCGCGGGGTGATGTCACGGCCGTCGTGACATCACCACGCGTGCCCGGGTGCCCTGCCGTGCTGGCCGCCCGGGAACACCCGGCGCAAAGCCGGTATGCCGCCGCCACGGCCGCTCGGTCCCCGCGCTGAGGCGTGCGCTGCTCTGGAGCGCCCCCCTCCGTGGGGCGAGCCGCGGTCAGCGCAGCCACCAGCGGGACCGGGGTGCGGGGCGCCTCTGCCTGTCACAGGGGGCTTGAGGGAGGAGGGAAAAATGTGCTTCTACTATCACAGCCTGTGAAATTTTGTCAAACTTATCTGAAAAGCGTATTCAAATTGCTAAATTGAGCAAATGTGTGAGAGATCTTAAGAAAGTGCTTTCACACTGATTTGTTAAGAAAGAAACAATATGAAAGTGAGCCAGGTGGTTTTAATTTCAGTTGTAGAGTGGTGATGTGATTCAAACTGGAAGAGAATGAGATGGAGGCAAGTTATAGTCAGAATAAGGGTTGTATACTCTGACTATGGTTTTATTCAAAACATGATATTCTGGGTGATGATTGTAGTTCTGTGAATTTATTGTATAGCATTCCGCAGGTGGTTCAGATTAAACTGATCTGTAGCTATGCCACTCTGTCATGACAAATGGCACTCCCAGTGTTATGACCCCACATGGACACTGCTGTTACAAAAGTGTATTCAGGTGGTGCTTTGCTGTTGGCTTTGTACATATTTCACATTCTGGTGATTTAAACATCAGAGAATGGGACAGGGATAGTGAAGATTTTCTCATTACAGGTAATAGCAATGAGCATTGCACAAAGTACAGTATGTGAATATATTAGGATACTTTAAAAGGTAATATGGGTTTTATGGATTCCCTTCATTTATTTACATTAAATAATTTTCATGTGGCCTTCATTGCTACTAGATTCAGAACTAGATTCTAATCACCTGCTGGGAGCATTTGCAGGGTTTCTAAACACACCTACATTCCAAGATCTAACATTTCGATAGTATCAGTCAGGACAGTTGCGGCTTCCACATCTCATCTATGCATTTTGAAAAAGGAAATCAGTCATGCCAAGTCTCACATGCCTAGCCTTTTAATACTTAAAACTATCCCACTTACTAATGTATGTTCTAAATCAGTATCTTCTAAGTCATCCTGGAAGCAGAAAAAAATGCAGAGTATTTATCCTTTTTTTTTTTTTCTTTCCCGATTAATCTTTTCCATTACCTTATTTGTGTAAACACAGGCGTGTTTGTCAGGTGTATGAGTGAAAAAACTTTGGGCACCTGTAATGAAGAACCATCAAGTGTACAAAGCTACCAGTCACGTGAGCAGCAAAATGACTGAGATAAGATGCGTCTTATTGCATGTAACTTATGGTTTACACATTTAAACCAATATCAGTATATGTGGTGATTAAAATGGAAATAACTTTAATTTTGGTGGCTCATCCATTTTGTATGTGTAAAGTAGAGATGGACCAAAGCCAGAACACCACATCCATCTCTAATTTCCCCCTGCTCCTTCCCCCCAAAAATCTTTCAACAACATACTTTTATGGTATGGATAAAATTGGGTCCAAACCACCCTCAGCAATGTAGATAAAAACAGAGTACAAAACTAAATCAGCCTGAACTGGATTGACCATTTATAGTGATGAAATGTAACTTTTCAAAAGTTGAAGAAGGCTTAAAAAAGTTAGAGGGTGGCAGAATTACACCTTCATTTTTCCTTTTGACAGAGTGACAGAGTGGCAAAGTTGGAAAATGTTTGAAGTTGGAGAAAAAAGAGCAAGGGAGGGGGGAAAAAAGGGAAAAGTGTGCATGGGGGGGATTATATCCAACCATGGAGTTATTCATTTTAGTTCACTCGGTGAGGGGGAAAAGGGGAGGAGAAAATTTTAAATGTTTTTAAACAAGTATATTGTTTAATCTACTATTTGAAATCTGAGAAATGGTCTTGATTTTTGTTTCTACATTTTGACCATCCTTAGACAAAAGTAAAGCATTTTATCTCCAAGGCTTTCTGCCAGAACTTAGGTAGTTTGAATAATGTGCACATTTCTGAACTACCAATGGTTTCATTTTGCACTAAATAACCTTCTTGCTCTTTTCAGTGGAAGCTTATGGTGCTGGTTAGCCTAATGTGGCAGCAGTTACTCCTATCAGTCATGACAGAGGGCCCAATTCAAACTTAGTGTAAATACAAGCAGCTTCGTTGACTTGGATGGATTTGCTCCCATTTATGCTAGTTTTGACTCTGGCTCAGAACCTCTTTGACATGTAATTGCATTATTGTGAGGGAGAAAAAGGCGGCTTTCTTTTCTCCTGCCATAATCATCTTCTTACTATATATTTTAGAAATGTCTGTCTGTTCGTTCAAGAATTGGTAAGAGCTAGGACCACCAAATTTGGTATGCAGCTTCCTCTTATCATAACTTAAAGCAAGGTCAGGGTTTGGTTGTGCGAGAATAATGGGATGTTCATGGAATTTGATTTTCTCATAAAATGGAAAGGAAGGGGTCTGGCAGGAGGGAGCTATACTGCAGAATGACCACAGGGGGCAGCAAATGGGCCAGAGATGGGACTGGGACATCTATAACCCCATTGGGCTGGGAGGAGTGGAGAAAGGGACAGCTATCAATTATATATTACAGAGAGTTTGTCTGTTTGTCTGCATGTCTGTCTGCCCCCAGCTGGGGGACATGCACCTCTCCCTCAGGTGTGCCTGTTGCAGCTGCAGTGGCCATTGACAAGTGTGTCTCACCTGGCCTGAAGCTGCTGCAGTGAGAGAGGGCTGGGGTTGTCTTCTCTCCCTGGGTCAGCCTGCATATTTCCAGCCCCACCTTATTCCTTTTATTCCCAGCCCCACCTAAGCAAAGATTTCAATAAAGGAAAACAAAACTTATTTGAGTTGAGGACCTAAGTAACGCCTGGTAAATCTTCCTGTACCCAGTAAGTCCCAAATAGCAAAACCGTTCTGGGTAGCCAACAGCTTAATGCACCTCGGCTTCCTTTGCTCAGAGGCAGCTTGATGTTTCTTTCTGTGGGTTTTCTGCTTATAGTCGCAATGCCCTGAGGCCCTAATCAAGATCAGGGTTCCACTGATGAGTACCTGTATGTGGGGCTGCTCTGAATGTAAATGAGACAGAAAATAAATGTCTTGAAGTGATAATAGTACAGAGGAATGTTATCCAGAACAATGACTATTTTGGGTAGAATTAGTTTTCATGTTTTAACCGCAGTGTTTTAAGAAAAGAACTGTTGAATTCAGTGTTCCTGCAAGGTGCACATAATTCATTGGGAATAATGCACTATGAATGTGTTCCAACAAACATGCCTCTGTGTGTGTGTGTGTGTGTTTTCTTCAGTCTAATTGTAGAGATGAGACTATAGGATGGAAACTCTATTCTTTTTATAAGCATATTATTTAGTTTCTTCAGTAAGATAAAGAAATCAGTGGTTGTAATAAACTATTCTGATTTTTCCAGAAGCAATCAGTGCCACTTTAGGGAGAGGGAGAGGGAGAGGTAGAGGGAGAGAGAGAGAGGTGGGGGGAGGAAGCAAGAAACGTCTTGTAGTTCTTAGCCCTCCTGCAAGAGCATACACCAAAAGTGTATGAAGCTCCACATAAGAGTTGCTCTGATTATAGGCTAGCAGAGGGGCTGTGCAGCCATGTTTGTCTGTTCATGTTGGCATGCACAAAACTGGGCTCAGTCTGGTGAGGAAGATCATTTCCTGCAGATCACATTTCTGCAAGGCCTGCATAGTTCACTGATGATAATACACCATGAATGTGTTCCCAGAGACATGCCTCCTTGTGTGCATTTTTGTTTTCTTCAGCCTAACTGTAGAGATGAAAATCAAATCTGTTTTTGTTGGCTTAACTCCTTGATATATTACAAGTGGATTCTTGCAGACTTAGCAGAAATACATTATGGACTATATTACTGTCCTGAGAGTGAATGGAGATCTGGAGGAAGAGGGTGACTGAGAGGCTACAGAGTCCCAGGACTCTTGCTCAGAGGCTGCCTTGTGCCAGGCCACATTACTGTGAGCTTGCCCTGAACCCCAAGCCCTTCCTGAATGGGCTGACAGAGAAGCCAGTGATGGGGAAGCTGAAGTGAGGGATGAAGTACAAGGCTACCTGGTGTCTGTCAATGGCAATCTGAACATGCAACTTGCAAACACAGAAGAATACATAAACAGTGCATTGTTTGGACACCTTGGTGAAGTTCTGATAAGGTGCAATAATGCCCTGTACATCAGAGGAGTAGTAGAAGATGATGGGGGAAATGAGCAAATAAGTTTATATATTTGTGGAAAATAAACGTATGGTTTTTTTCAATTTTTCAAAAGGGTTTCGGTTAGGGGCAAGGCGTGGAGTATGTCTCTGCAGTGGCTCTTGCTTTGGCTTTGCAGTTTGGTTTGCACTCCATCTCTGGTATAGTTAATAATTCCCATTTCTCAGCCCCCAAAAGTGCTTTCTGTGTTACCATGTTCTTAAACGCTCAGTCCTGGGGTTTGTCTCACACAACTGTGTTAGTATCTAGTTGCGCTAGTTTGTCAGGTCTTATACTCTGGGAAGCACCTTCACATCTGGTCTCCTCTGTCCCTGTTTCAAGTTTGAGTAATTGATATATCCTAACTTCATACTCTCTTGTCTCCCTCTCCCCACTGCATCCCATTTGGCACCCAGTTGACAGAAATGCTCCTCTGCTTCTGCAGTGTTTCCTCCAAACTGATTTGGTGCCCTGTTTTAGAAATGTTAACAGGCTGCTTGAGAGCAAGACCAGAGCAGAATGCTGAGTGAGAATGTCAGCAGCCCCTAGCTGAAGTAATCAGTGGGTGAATGGAGCCTTGGGCCTGTACTGTGCTTGTGAGCCCTCAAGGCCTTGTTCACCTGAGTTGGAATCAATGCCAAACTGCTCGTTGTAGCTCTGTGTCTCTTCCTGGAGCATTTTGCAAAGTTCTCCCCTCCCTCTGACCTCTTCCTCTCCAGCCCCCCTTCCCTCCCCCCCATTCCATTTACAAAACTTAACTTTAGTATTTGGGGACTCCGGTCTGCTGCCACTTTTTTTTAATTTGTCTTTTATTAAAGTTCAAGACTGGATCACCTGAGAGTTTTCAGCATCACCTTTAAAAAAAAAAAAAAAGGATTCCTTTATCTTGGTTTGCCATATGGTTTTGGTTTAAGCACGAAATGGAGATCGATAGACAGCTGGTGATGTTCTGAAATAGCACGTGTTCTGGGACAGAAAAACCTAGAAGACATTGATTCCCTGCAGAAAGGTTCTTTACATACAGCTGCAGGGAATTAGTTGTAAAACTTGGGAAAAATTAAGCCAGTATACTGACCTCATTAGGTCATTTTAATTCATTTCTTGTGTCTGACTGTAGAAAAAGCTGAACAATGACAGAGGAGATTGTGCATTTAAACAAGTGACATAAATAAGAGCAATTAAAAATAAGAGTAGTACAGTATTCACTTCATAGCTGGAACTGGTGGAACTGGTCCTAAATTACCATCTCTACCGCTAAAGCTAGATGACCTGAACAAGGTTTAAAATGCAAATAATTACACAGTAAATACATTGTAACAAAGCATATTGTCTGAAAAGATGATTGGTTCACATTTTACAATCTGTGCTGAAGCCAAAAATGTGGCTTCTAAAAAGCTATGGAGAAATTAAAATTGCAGAATGAACAAAAACATTCCAATATTGTCCCTGGTTTATAACCCCATGTTGTTACAGGTGAATGTGAACCATGTAAGCTCAAAAGAAAGCAACTAATTTCTTCCAGAGCCTGGGGATTACAATTGTATAGCTCAAATACCTATGTGCATTGTGTCAGTTTCAAGGTAATTGCAACTCTGTGGTCTACCCCAGAAATCCCAGTCAGGTCTCCAGCAAACGGTTGTCTCTTAGCAGGGACTTTTTTTTTTTCTGGCTCCCTTTTGATCAGGGGTTTTTGGGCCATGCTGTTACATTATTTACACTGTAATATCCACAGCAAACCAGTGTTAACTGATGGTCATGTTCTCGGCAAGAACATATTACCAGCAGTTACCACACAACTCCGATCAAGCATGTTTATTCTTAAGGTAAAAGTATTTACAGAGAAAAACATAATAAAACCAATAAGCAGGCTTAAACATACCAGGAATCAGACATCAGTCTTCTGGCAGCCCTAGTAGGCAAAGGTCTGTCCAACCCCTCAGTAGGATTGTGGCCCCTCAATCAAAATTTCATCTCTGTTTGCTAGATCAGAAAGAAGGCCCTGTGTCTGTTCAAACTCATTCTTTTATACTAATAGCCCTTTTGTTTCCTATTCTTTAAAAGATTAGGGAAACACAGAAAGGGCTTTTGGTATAAAAGAATGAGTTTTGATTGAATTTCTTTCTGCTGTTCTAATTTCTCCAACCTGAAGCGGTATATTAAAGCCACAACATTGAATGTCTCTGGAGTTGTTTACAATTTCAGAGGTAATCACCCTCGTTTTGGTTTTTTTTGTTTGTTTGGGTTTTTTTTGCTCCTAGAGGACCTCTGGTAACACTTGCCCCATGGGGGTAGAACACAATCATATGCAACTGATTCGTAAAGTTAATACGATGGTCTTCAGAGGTACCATGTGGGGTTGCAATATCTGTCATGCATTTGGACACAGGGACTCAGTATTTCTTAAAGGAATTTTATCCCATTACCCTATCACTGGAACCCATTACCCATGGTAATAGTCATCACTATTTACAAGCCACCAAGCTGACACAAATCAGATATCCAAAAAGACAGCACACAAAAACCTGTTGGAGAACACTTTAATCTTCCGGGATACTCATTAATGGATCTCCAAGTCACCATTTTGATTCAGACCAATTCCACAAGCCAAATACACAGAGAAGGGTTGGAACTTAACTTCATTCACAAGTTTAATTCTTATGCAAATGGTATGAACCAGGATATTGGAAGGCTCGCACATTATCTTCCACATCTTAATGACTTTACCAACTAACCAACCAATGAAGGTGCTAATGGTTCTTGATATCTGTGTTGTATCTGGTGTTGGTCATCTTCCTTTCCAAGTGCAAACTAATGATTCTTATCAGCCTCTTGTAACTATTTAGTCTTTAAGGTGCTACTAGACTATTTGTTGTTTTTTAAGTTTTTCCTGTTACAGACTAACTCGGCTATCCCTCTGAAGCTTATCTACTCACTGTCTCTTTTTTTTTGTTTCCTCTCCTCCATTTTTTTTCCTTCTCCCTCCCTCCTTCCCTTATTTATTCTTGGATCTAGACTTCCAACACTCTGGTCATCTGAAGAAGTGGGTTGTGCCCACAAAAGCTCATGATACCATCTACAAGTTTTGTTAGTCTTTAAGGTGCTACTAGACTATTGTTTGTTTTTTAAGTTTTTCCTATTATCAGCATAGTGTTATCAGCATAGTGTATGTTAGGAGTTAGACATTGTATATGATATGGGAAGTACGGGTTTAAGGACTTTTATTAGTAGTGGATTTGTTCTTCTAGCCATTGTACAGTTTTTGTTTTCAACCCTTCACTACCCCTCATTAGTTTAAGTAAAGCCATTCATGGAGAACCTTCCACGTGTGATTTTTTTTCTCCTGTTTCCTAGTGTGTTTTTATAGGCTCCTCATCTCAAATTGCTAATACACATAGTATACAATTTTATAAGGTGAAAATCAGGCCAATACAACTTTAGTTCACCTTGAATTGGAGATAAATTGGAATAGGTGCTTTATAAAACTTCAGCTCCTGGTGAACTTGATGGAGGAAACTTTGATGTGGGCACAGAGGCAAAAAGACGTCAGACACATGCATAAATTAGGTGACAGCCCACAACTTTTACCATTGGCTAGGGGCTACCTGCCCATTACTCATGCTCGTCTGTGCCGGGCATTTAATCGGTTACATGATTCCTTACCTTAGACCCATAAAGTGGGGTATGCATGTTAGAGGGCTTATCCCTTCATCCTTCCATTTCCCTGCTCCTTCTCATGTGAACATCAGTATGCGAAGTCCAGAGATGTAAACAATTCAATGTTTATTGGGATTAGCTTCCAGCAAGCATGAATCCAATTACCTTCCCCAGCTGACCAATGGGTGCTAGTCTCCGAATAGAAGGATCCACCTGTTGTCCCATGGTGAATGTCTCCCTCTGTTGCTACTGAACTATCCTTCTTTTATCACTGGCCCCATCAGGTTTCTCAACCTGTTGATGTCGGGTGAGTGGCATTTCTGTTCCGTGGGACGTGGATTTGGCCCTTGATAGTGCTTTGCCATAAAGACTAACTGGTAGGAATTAAAATTGTAAGTCTTTCTTTTAGTGCATTTTGCAGGCACAAATTTCAAGCAGCAATAAAATTCTGAAACTCTTTGGAAGAGAAGGGGGAAAAAAATAACAAAACCCCATGTTGGATTGGATCCACTAGAGTTTAAAGTTATAAATGTGACAATATGCCCAGGATAAATTACAGGATCTTTTTACATGAATTTTAAAATGTAGTTCAGTCATGTAGTAATCAAGCACCTACAAACTTCACATGTCTTTAAAAAAACTGAAAAATCAAAGGCATCCATGCTCAATATAACAGAGCAGGAAATTTTGCAATAAAACATTAAAATATACATAGACAACATCTGCCAATCTCTGAAATGATGTTAGTAAAAACGATTATATTGTGTTTTATCATCCAAAAATGAACTGCTGCTAGAATATAGCACTTGTAAACACTTATGATGCTAGCATGGACGATAAAGATGAGAAATTTCTGAGAGACCAAAAAGCTTGTTCTAGTTGATGTTAATTGGCAGGTGTAGGCACCAGGATGATGTTTGCTTGTTTTGATTTCATTTCTTCTCATCTAAAGGACCATCTGCTCAAACTCCCCATTACAACAAATTGTTACACCAAAAATATTCTCACTGGAGATCACCCAGGGTTACACTAGTATGGGTTTATTGTTTGAGGAATTAGGACTCCACTACTTGCACTACAAGGTTAAACCAAAGAAGATAGAGCTGCCACTAACGGTATAAACTAAGGAAGATACAGAGCTATGTCTCACACTCACTCACACACACATTCATTCCTGCCCTTGGGCACTCACACAGGCATATGGGTTGCAGAAGGACCCAAGGCATGTAGATCCATCATGTCTTGATGCTCATCATGGCTGGGGAAGCTGGTCAGGAGGCGAGACAGTGGCTGTAGAGAGGAGTTTCTCAGGAACAGGGGAAGAAAGAGAGTCTCACGTGCTCCCTCTCATAGTGTCTGAATGGCTCCTGTGACTCATTCACCTCCTTATCAGGGAGCATGCCCAGACTTCCCTTTATCCAGCAAAAGCAGCAGTCTGTGATGACTCATCATGCTCCATTGTTCCCAGTCTTCTTCAAACACAAACACTCACGCTCAGGGGAGAATGCAGTTTAGAGCAAGTTACAAGAGTAGTATAAGCTCGATAGCTTTCATCACCATGAAATTTTGACAGGTGCCCCACCCCTTCCCCGCCCCAGCCCCACCCCTTCCCATGATGCCTCCTAATCCCGCCCACTTCCCATGATGCCTCCTAATCCCCCAGGGGCCCTCCACCACGTGGCTTGCAAGATGGTGGGCTGGCTCCATGTTGGACTACGACCGCCCCTTCCCATGATGCCTCCTAGGTCCGCCCCCTTCCCAT
Source organism: Rafetus swinhoei (assembly GCA_019425775.1). NCBI lineage: Eukaryota > Metazoa > Chordata > Testudines > Trionychidae > Rafetus > Rafetus swinhoei. The sequence continues at coordinate 50,714,152 of CM033449.1, forward strand.
AATGCCTCCTAACCTCCCGCCCCATGGGCCCCATCACCACGCGGCTTCCAAAGATGGCAGGACGGTGCCATGTTGGACACGCGCTTTCCAGGTCAGGGAAACCAGAGGCTAGCAGCTTATCCATCTAAAAAGAAAAGAAAAGGGTAGAGAAAAATGGAATAAGCATGAAGCTGAAGAAAAAGCTAGCACCGGAGAAATAAAAGAAATAGAAGAAAAGGGGGAGATGGAATAAGAGAGAAATTGGGGGGAGAGAAAAAAGGGGGGGGGGAAGGAATAAAAGTGGTAGGCTAAAAAGAGAGAAAAACAGTTACAAAGATTACAAAGTTGCAGCTTACAGTAAGTTTCTGAGAGTTGCAAGGTTTGACAAAGATCACAATGAGTTGTAGTTTGAAACCTTAGACCTTACAGTTTAGTGTAGTTTCAGAAAATGCATGTGTATAAATTAAGTAAGCTCAGGTGGAGGCTTTTTTATGCAACACAAATATTTTAACATAAATAGTCTTGTGTGTCCGATTCAGCCAACGTGTAGCTACACTGAATTCAGCGGAGTTATGCCTGTGATGAGTTTGGCCTCAGTGATCTGGAATTCCCTTTGGCCTGTTATAAAATGTTGATCTTGCTTATAAAATTAGGAAGGACAGTTTATACATCCTAGAAAGATCCCATAGATGCCAGCGACTCTAAAATATTTTGCAACTTGCCTGCCACATTAAGCAATGTTATCACTATGTTTGAAATTGCATTGCTGGATTTTAGGACTCTCTTTGTCTCCTCCCTGTTGAATTTCTGCTTTGGAAAGTAAACCAGTGAACTTGAGCTATTGAAAAGCCCATTCATCTTGTTTTAACCAAGTTCAGATGAAAGCAAAGCACCATAGGTTACAGATCTTCATTTCTTGCCTTCTGTTTTTGTAGAAGCAGTGAACGAATTGCCTTGGAATGGCAGAGAGAGGGTGCCAGTTTCAATGACAGCCCAGTGACCAAACAAAAACTGCTGAACCTGGGGGACCTAAAGTGCACTGTCCCTTATCACATCCATTTGAATATCTCGATCTCAATCTTAACTTGTGTAGATGGTACCATTCAGTTGCCTGGGATGGCTATTGGGATGTCACTCTAGACTAACAATACATACAATAGATTTTAAAAGAAAAACTAAAGGCATCCACTCCTACTCCCGGCATACCGATCGGTGGAAAGGACATTATGGATACGTCTACATAGCAGAGTTATTTCGGAATAACAAAATGCTCATCTACAAAGCAAGTCATTATTTTGAAATAATGTCAAGCTGGAAGACTTCTTACTCTGACTCCTATTACCCTCATTTTATGAAGAGTAAGGGAAGTTGAAGGAAGAGTTCACAAAGATGTCTTCTGGTGCAATTTTACAATGCCACAGAATAGTAACATAGAACCAGACCCATTTGGGGCCCAATTTAGAGACTATGTAAGCTTCAGAGTATGATGGGCTTCATTTGTTGTGGGATCTTCAAACGCCATCTTCTTTTACTCCGTTTTTCTTTCTTGTACAGTATCACTCTGAGTGTGTGTGTGGGTGTGTTCTATATAAACTCAACTGAATTTAAAGCTTTAGTGGTCACTACAGGCCCCCAGTCAGAGAACGGGTTATTGGTCCAATCCCTCTTGAGTCATTGCATGCTACACTTGGAGCCCTACACTCTGGAATAGGTCAGAAGTAGATGGCCTAACCCAAAGCCATAACAAGTCCCAACACGAATCGGACAGTTTCAAAGCCTCATTAGGACTATGTGAAGCAGTCGTGTGGAGAGTGCTTTGTTAGCAAGCTTTGATATAAGGATTTTGCTGTGCAAACTATAACAAATTTTGGTTTTTGCCTCTTAAACCCTTTTTTGTGTAGTCATTATTTTCTGAGCTTGAGTTGTACTACAGAGGCTTTCTTTAAGAGTAGCAGGCAAGAAGGTGCACTGGTGTAGAACAACTGTAAATGATTCCACCATAGAACAGACTTGAGGAATCTGAAATTTACATATGGTTTGCAGTTTCCCTCTGGCAAGAGCTGGAATCACACCTTCCACCCTTGCTCTGTGTAGTTTTAAAAGCCCACTGTGCCTGTTGAAAAGGCAATAGTGTTGAAAAATGCAGCACATTTCACAAAACTAAAAAAACTTTCATTTGATCAGTCCAACAAGCTATAAATGAATATTTCTTTCAGTTGACTAAAAAGCTGGCACCTTTTGAAGCCAGCCAGATGGGAAAGTGATGATTAGCAAGTCAACACAGTTAGTAATGGAAGACTAATACACTTCACTTTTCCAATGGGAAGTGCAGGCGATGCATTATCGGAAAACAAAACAATCCTTGTAGAATGGAGCATATCTGTCTCCTCTCGTTCCAGATTTCTGCTCCCCATGTGTCCTTTGGCTGTGATGCCAGTTTTGAGACCCTTTTAATGTCTTCCCACTTTCTTTTATCTATATTATCTTTTGGGTGTGAATGTCTTTTGTGTTTTGATAATGGGACCAACCAAAAATGGGTGCATGTCAAGAAAGACTGAAACAGATTTTCAGGACTTTGTATAGTAATCCTAGAACTTTGGGGAGAGACCTACAATCAATTAAAGTCACTCCAAGAAGTAAGCTGGAAACTTTGTTTTGATGTATGCATTAGGTGAAATGTTTTGAACTATTTAAGGTCAGATACATGTTTCAGGGCTGGTAAATCAGGCATATATTGAGAGTCTTCAAGGTTTCCCCATTTTCACATTAAAGGTATTTGGGTTAAAAAGCTCATTGGAAGCTTTGGCAGGATTTCTGTGAACTGTCCATTAGCTGTGTCCTGAAACACACAAAACCCAGATTGATCTGTACGAAGAGTGAGGATTTTGGATGGTTGGTTGGTTGTTTTTGCTCCGTGTGTTTTTGCTTTTTTGTGTTGAATCCTCATCTCACTATGAGTGAGTTACCCTTTTGTCTTCTCTGGCATGAAGGAAAATTTAAGGGCTGTTTTTAACTTCTGAAAGGTAAACAATGTGAAACTTGTTCTCCTCTGCTCATGGAATGCATTGCATTAGTAGAGTGATGTTTTGTTCTAAAAGACACCAGCTTGATAATCAACTTGATTATTCCATCTTTTATGCCAACTGTACTACTCTTTGCTTTTGTCATGCATCCACACATTTCCAACTGAATTTGTCTCTTGCATGTCTTCCTGGATATCCCATCTCAAAAATTGATGGGATGAAAATTAAGCTCCATATTTTCACTCCTCTCATGAAAATTCCACTATGCTCTCCTTGTCTGTACTGATAATCTCATGCTCTATTCAGAACCTTTCTTTCCCTCTCTCTTACTTGCAGGCTGTTGCCAAACCTTCTAACATTTCTAAACTTCATCTGTTTCACTCCATGCCTATCACCACAATGTCTGTCTGTACTCCAATCCTCTCTTGCTTTGGGCGCTGTGATTTATAATTTGCCATGGCATGCCTGACACATCATTGACTATGTGTCAACCAAGGTCATCTTCCTCACCTATTTCTCTATCACTGTCACTCCTCTTCTCCAATCTCTTCCGTGACTACTGCTTGCATTCTATGTCACATTTAGGATCCTTGTTTTCAGCTGCAACCCTGTCTGTACACCAGTCTGTTTCAAAGCACATCTTTATTCTCCTCTCTTGCTTCTCCCTTCTGCATTTCCTTTGCTCCACTGACAGCTCTTAATTAATCCCTCCTTTTTGTTTTATGTTCCTCTGCTCAGCTTATTGCCTTCTGCCACACTGTCCCATTTCCTTGGAATACCTTCACTGTAGCAAGGTTCTCGCCTCCTCTTGCAACAACTTCCTTATAGCATACTTCTTACAGTTACAGTGTGGATCCAAAGTGCTGCTATTTATTTTAAAAATAAAATATATCCTGCATGGCAATGTAATGCTTCCCTGTTCTTATTGCCAAATACTTTTAATGTGGTGTTATCTATTTAGTTGTTTTACCCTGTAAATGCCTTATCTTAGGGCCCCCGTCTACTCTGTTCTGTACACTCAGGTATTTTGTACTCGGCAAATAAAAATTATAATAATACTAAATACCGAGCACTCCACAGTGCCTCACAATTTCCACTGTGGGTGAGGTGAACTCTACAAAGTAGTGCTACATCTAAGCCAATATGACATCCATTTTCCTCTAAGATTTAATCACACACCTTAAAAATATTACTTGTAAAGTAGAATAAAATCTAGTTTTATGTTGGAACCAAAATGCTGATTTGACTGAAGTTTCCCATTTTTCTTAGTTTAATTTTTCTAATTTAGGATGACTAGTTTTGGTTACTCACCATCCTTGTTTGGAAACATATTTTGTTGCACAGTTTTATGTTTACTTCCCTTTTTTACAAACAGTTCCATACATAGTTGTCAATACAGTCCACAGTTGTCAGTTTCTTTTTTGCTCCACGTCCATACATGTAGATTACTTTGCAGTTACCTCAAAGCTTTCTCCTCCTTCATAGGTGCTGGCTATAGTCTCTATATGCTCTTCTACACTAAGATGCAAATTACTCCCTATCAGTACAGAGGTGTGCTCACTGCAGTAGGTAATTCTTCAGATTCCATCCTACTTTTTCTTGTGTTGGCTTAGTTACTTCATCATCCCTAGAGGCGGTAGCTATGTTTGCGGGGAGAAACTCTCCCACTGACATAGCACTATTTACACGAGGGAATTAAGGTCGGTATAACTGCATTGCTTAAGAGTATGGATTTTTTCACACACCTGAGCAACGTAGTTCTTTTGAAGTAAACATATTGTATAAAACTGGTCTAAATGTTTAATTGAAGCTCATTCGTTTGACAATTTGATTTACACAAATTGTAAATATTTAGTGTGTCTAGAATACTATATTTAGTGTGTCTAGAATACTATATTTAGTGTGTCTAGAATACTATTAGAAATGTGTAGCTTTTTACAGGATAAGATGCAGGAAATAAGATTGAAACCCAGAAAATTTAACATCCAAAGTCTTAAGCATCTAAAAATATCAAGCTAATGGGATGAGTCCTTGCATACATCTCCTCTTCATGTGTGAGGAGGGAACAATTAGCAAAGTCTTTTGTCTTCTGAAATTCCCCAATGCTTCTATCTGGTGGCTATGAGTGCTTTTTTATTTGGCAGGGGGTGACAGAAGATTACATTGACTGTGGCAAATTAGTATTTCAGGAGAGAAGCATTGCTAAGTATGACTCTGGGGCTTTGCCTTTGTCAACAACACAGAATTATCTCTGCATACAGTATGGCTACACCGTGGCTGACCCAAAGGCTGAATCAATAGGAATCTTTTCATTTACCTCAGTGAGTTTGAATCCCATTAGAAAGATGGTGCATATGCCAGGCCCATAAAAATCCTGTGTTCTGGTTCACTCACCTGGCACTCACCTTTTCTCTTATAGTAGCTTTTATCTATAAGCCTCTTGCCCCTAATTAGAAAAGAAAACCTTGCTCCAGTTTGATACCTGATTCAAAAAAAATTAATACTTAAACCTGTTAAAATGATACATTTCAAATATACATTATGATTTTATTTGTCCATAATCTGATTTTTAAAATACAGTATATACACACTGATCTTGTAGTTTGTCCAGATTCAGTGCCACCTTTTTAAGTTCCACATGGACACGTCACCAGTGACTAGTAAACATGTGGCAGAAAGATGACAAGTTTTATGCACCAAAGAACGTAAAATCCAAATGATGGAGAATCCGCTTCCCCTCCTCTTTCTTTAGATCTGAGCTACCAAACCAACATGGTGCTGGCTGGTAACTTAGTGCTACTTAAATTTATTTCTCCAACAAAATCAATGGAGTGAACCTAATGCGATATACCAAATATTTGAAAACAAAGTAAAATAACCGCATATGTTACAGTCCATCTAGTAAAGCCTTGTGTTGCTACTTCATCAGTTCATTGTTTCATTAGGTATGCCTAATACTTTTCGAAACAGAGTTAGTATTTCATGCTAACAGGACAGAGTGCTACATCACTATATGCTATGGGGAAATCAAACAATTATAGGTTGTAATCTGTGCCCTGTATTACTGATGAGCCATTACCTCTCAGTGTGACTCAGGGATGTTATTCTGTAACAGAAGACCTACTATCTTGTAATGGAGAACTAACTCCTACTTTCTGCATCAGATGTACCATTCCCTAAGTGAGTGTAGACTTTTCTCACTTTTTTTTCTTTCAAAGAAAGTGGAAATGTGTCACAGATTGTTGTGGCATGAATATTGCATGTAATACTGAAGAAAAGTACACTTCTGCCTCCTGCTCAAGATTTCATGCACTGTAAACCCCTAGAGGGAGTGACCAAAATTTCTTATTCTAAAGCATGGCAAAATGCAATGTGTTGTTGTTGTTATTAATTGTTAATAAAAGCAGCAATATCAGTATACCAACAGCAGGGAGCACATGTGCATTTTTAAAATGGGTAAATCGAAGGCTAAAAAAAAGCTTTAGTGAGGCCAATTTGAGTTGAAAACTCCATCCACAGATGTAGTCAATTGGCAGGTTCCTCTACTCACAATACATTATCTGGTAAATATTTCTCCATCTTAGGGATGTGGTGGGAGAAGTGCTAGAGTATGTAGACATAAAACTGTAAATCAAAGGATGGTTCTTCCTTTCTTTCTAAAGGGAAACAGACAGTAGCCAGATCCTCAGCTGATATAATTGGTGAAGTCCATTGATTTCTGTGGAGCATTATGCTGATTCACACCAGTTGAGAAGCTGGCCAAGGATTTTCCATGTTGAAGCAAGCACGTGGGAGTTTTGCCACTGTGTTCCAGGGGAGCAGTAGTGTCCCCTTGATAACTCTGCCTGCTGTGGATGCAAGGACCACAATACAATTGAGATTCACAGAAGAGCAGCTGCAATCAGAAGTAGCTGACTCTCTTTCACTAGTAAGATAATGCCTAAAAAGAAGATTGCAATGAATGATTTGTCTGGGTTTAGAGGAGTCTTCAAATGTAGCAGGAACAGCACTGTTGCTTTTGCCATTTCCATTCCAGCTTGGTAAATATCTCCATAAATAACATTCATGGGGCCTTTATTCTCAAAATACTTTTTCAATTATAAAATGATTATGTTGGCACGTATCTGACAACTGTTGGCAGCTTATCTGCAATGGGAACAAGCCAGTTCCAGAGATGAAGTCAAAGGTGCTCTTGAAGTAGATGAATGAAAATTGTGAGCCAGAACAAATGGTTGAATGAAAGGCTCAGCATCACGGGAAATGTTGACTCATGTAACTGGAGAGAGCCCAAATATCAAACAGAGGCCTTTAAATGTATGAATTGACTTGGATCAACTACTTCAAAGTATCTGAAATCCTTACCTTAGGTAGTATGACTCCCATCTTGCGGTTATGCTCCTTCCCAGACGCATAGGATCACACACTGTGCTTATGACAGAGTAAAACCATTATGCAAGGATTTCAAAATACTTTACAAAAGTATTAGCATTTTCCTTTTGCAGAGACAATGAGGCATAGAGAGGTTAAGTGACTATTCCAAGATCATGGTGAGACAGTGACGGAGTGCGACTAGTTCACCTCCAGATACCGATGATTCTCATTTTAATCAAAGCATTGCTGGAGGGGTGTGTTTTGTTTTGTTTTAAATCAGAGCTCCATTGGGGTGTTCAATAAAATGACACTATATTTAAATGTGCAGCAGCAATGATCCAAGGCCAATGTTTAAAACAACAGTCTTCTAGAGATTTTTCATGCCTCCATTTTTGGGTGCCCAACTGGAGACACCTTATCAGGGCCTGATTTTCAGAAGGTGTTGATCACCCAACCCTTTACTATCATGGCAACTTTAAGGTATAGGAAGTCGGGCACTCAAAATAATAAGAGAAGAAGCTGAAAATGATGCTGAGTTGCTTTCCATAGCCTGTTGTCACAGACTGTTTTATGAATCAACACTTGTCATATCAGTAAATTAGAGTACTAGAATGACCAAACAGCAGCTTATTTGAAGAATGAAAGTAAAATGGAAAGGAAGAAGCTCCTTGGTCTGGAGGTGGAGAGTTGAAAGATATGCTGCCTATTGGCCTCAGAGAATAAGGGTTGCTGATACAGAGTGCGTGCACTTACAAGGTTTGCAGCATTGTTTATCATTGACTTGATACGTCAGCAGGCCCTTTAGTGAAGCGTGGCAGGCTGTAACTAAATCCAAGTTCAAGCACACAGTGTAAAAGAATAATTGATATTCAGCTGAAATGAAAAACGCCTTTGGGAATCCAACATCTGGGTTGGAAAGGGTCCTTGCAGGCCACCCTCTGTGGGATGGTGTAGGAGAGGAAAACAGGAAGTTTTATTCATCTTGCTTTTCTCAGTGGTCCAAGTTACCATCTCCAGCTGTTTACATCAACTTTGTTTTCTGAAAGAATGACCTGTGTAGAGAATCATAAGTCACAATCTTTTTTTTTTTTTTTTTTTAAAGTAGCCCTTCTCTGAAACCTGTGTTGTGCTCTTTTTAATTCCTGCATAGTCTTCCTTGGTCTTTTCTTCGTCTCCCAAAACAAACATCTTACTCAGCTTCCTTCCAGGCTGAAAGAAAGCAGAAGAAAGCAACGAAAAGAAAGCAAGATTGAGGGGAAGTAGGTTTGTTTATGTCCAAGAAATGTGAATATGTAATACCAGACCTTGAGATTCTGCCAGATGTGACAAATGACAACTCACTAGTGCAACATCTGTTGGCCAGCAGTGAAATTGCAGCAGATGTGTGAGGATTTTTTCCATTAGCCTAAAATTAACAACCTTTTGCGGACAATGGAATATAACATTCCCAGATAAACACAGACTGCAGCGTTTATCCTTATTACATGAGACCATACATTCATTGCCTACATAAAAATATTAAATACCACATGGATTTTCATATGCAGAAACTGGGCTGTTTTCTGTACTTGCTTTCTTTGCTCTGTGGCAGGCAAAGGCTGGGGCCAGAAACTGCTGGACAACCTGGGGATTTACTAGGAACCTAGCTGGGTTTGTGCAGGCACCCTCTGGCCTGCTTTAACCCTTTCCCTTGTTACAGTGGGGCAGCCATCCCTCTACACAGGGCTGGTAGCATTGTTCAGATTGCCTGATGCTGTTGTGGTTGCTTATGGCTTTGTCCAACTTTAACCTTTTTGGCTGAAATTTGCCATGCTGGGTGCTTGCATCAGGCTAAATAATTTTTGATAAACTTCAGCTGGGACCAATCCAACCATTTTCCAAAAATGAGGCTGGGGAAAGTATGTTTAGCCCATGTAAATTTGGAGATCTTTCTTTGAAAAGCACTATACCCCCAATGCTTTGTTACAGAAATGCGTAATCTGGTAGGGTTGGCAGCCTTGGTCCAAGTCTACACTAGGGGAGAAAGTCGACCTAAGATATGCCACTCCAATTACATGAATAGTGTAGCGGGAGTTGACGTACCTTAGGTTGAATTTCTGCAGAGTCCCCTCAGAGGAATTCCACATGGGAAGTGGATAGGAGAGATTCCCTTATTCCTTATGACCTGGTGGAGTACTGGAGTTGATTGGGGCAAGATCAGCACCTGATTTAGTGGGTCCTTACTAGACTCACTAAATCAAACCCCGGGAGAGCAATTTCCACAGGATCGATCTTCCGGTAAGTGGAGAGAAGCTCTTAGTGTCACAGACGTTCCCTTGACCTCATGAAAAGCCACCCAGGTTTGGCCAAGCAATAAGCCTCTGAAAAACTGTAGTTTGCTAATGTCTCAAGAGCAAAAGGTCAAAGTGGGCTGGTACAGCAAATTGGTAAGAAAGTGGCTGCCTGTACTGGCTGGTACACAGCTGCCATTAAAGCGCTGCCATCCCAGCACTTGAAGGACTGTACTAGTGGGGCTGAAAACAGGGGAGTGATAGCTGCCTTGAGGCTCAGCAATTTAAGAGCACAGTGCTCCTGGCTGCCACCACTGCCACTGTCATGGCACCAGCCATGGGTGCTCTGGGGCTGGAGCACCCACTGGGGGGAGGGGGAAATTACCCCTCTCACGCATTGGCAGCTCTGTGCTTAGCAACTTCTCCCCTTCTCTCCCAGCATGTAAGCTGGTCAGCTCTGGGAGGGGCGCCTCCCCTTCGGGGTCAGTGGGTAGCCACTCGAACCACTCCAGAGAAGGAAGAGAAGGAGCAGGGTGCAGATGCTGCTTTCCTCCTCTCCCCCCAGTTCCTGCTGCCTGCACCAGCTGGAGCTCTCCCTGCCCTACCCAGCCACCGCCCGCCTGCTGAGGCCTCAGCTGCTGGACCTGCTCCCCTTGGATGACGCTGCTGCTCCTGCTCCTGTTCACCACCACCACCAGCTGCTGCTGCTGCCTGAGGGGGCAGCGGGGGCCTGCCGGCCCACCCACTTCCTCCCCCGCTCCAGAGGAATAAGACCCCACCAGCACCCACCACCCAGAGGCCTTCCCCAACTGGCTGTCACCTGCCTGCTGCTGCTGCTGCTGTACCACCTGCACCCCACCAAGGGAGAAAAGAAGAGGACCACCATTTGGACTGTGGAGGGGGTTTGTTTTTTGGAACCGAGCTTTTTCACCTGCTCCTGGGGTGGTGGTGGACTGAGTTGCTAAGAGGGGGGCCTGGGGGAGAGGAGCAGAGCCCTCCCCCCAGTCCAGTGCCCCCCCCATACCACCACCCCCACAACCCCCTCCACCAACTCCCTTGCACCATCTGGACTCACCCCTCGGCAGGGCTAGCTACTCTCCCCCCCTTTTCACCATTTGGAACTGTTTCAGTGCGGCAGTGGGCGAGAACTGAGCCCCCACAAGCACTTGTGGGCGTGTTTCCCCCCCACCCCCGCTTGGACTTGGCCCCAGCAGTGTTTGGCTGGGGGGCCCCTTCGCCCCTGTTTTCCCCCACCAGAGTAGCTTGCCCACCCTGCCCTGTTAACCAGTTCTGTTCCCCGGCCCCCCCGAGTTTGCTGACCTGACCCACCCAGCCCCAGTTTGTTTGCTGCCTGCCCTGGCTGGGCTTAGCCTGCTGTAGTGTGTATCCTGCCTCCCGGCCCTTGCTTTGCCTTGCCCTGCCTTGCTTACCCAGCTCTATCTCTTCCCCCAGCCTCCCAGTAGTCCTCTGTTTCTACCCAGAGTACCTGGTCCCTGCTGCGAGCACTAGTACCCCTCCTCTTCTCCCCCTTTTTAGTGAGCCCCCCTGTGACGGGGTGGCGCAACCCCACACTAACCCGCCCCAGGGGAAGCACCGGCGGAGGCAGCCGGCGCACGCCGCCCGCTCGGCGGCATGGCCACCGATCCCCCCAAGACGCCGGGGGAGGCGGTCCTCACCCTGGGAGGGGCCGCGGCGGCAGCAGAGGCACGCCGTCCCGGCGAGGGCTGAGCCAGCGGTCCCACGGACGCCTCAGGGGAAGCCCCAACGCCCGCCGAGGGCGGGGTGAGTGAGGACGTGGGGGGGGGAGGGGCCAGCAGGGCAAAGGGAGGGGCGGCAGCCCTACAGGATGCAGGCGCGGGTGTTCTGGAGGGGAGGGGCTACACCCTCCCCAGGATAAAGCCGGCTGGGGCAGAGACAGAGGGAGGCCGGAGTAGAGCGCCCGATGAAGGGGCTCAGGGCCTCGAGGAAGCAGCACCCAAAGACTCCCGGTAAGCAGGGGTGAGGAAGCAGCCCAGGGCGGGCACCATAGAAGGGCCCGCGGGCTGATGAGTTTCGGCACCTAGCCCCATCAGCCAGGCGAGAGGAGAGAGGATATTCTTCCCCTGCCTTAGGGCCCTGGGCTGGGGTCCGGAGAGAGGGTGGGCCCGGACCCTCCTCACCTCCCCGATTGGGGGAAGTATATCTGGACAGCCCGGGAGTGGCCGAATTACCCCGTGCGGTGGGCCGGGAATGACACGAGAATAGAGACCGGGGCTAAGGGACATGACCAGGGTGGCCCCGTGACACCGGGGCTAAGGGACATGACTGGGGTGGCCCTGTGACACCCCCCCTGCACATTGCGCCCCCCCTTGATGGCCCAATAGTCCCCCTTTGTACCCCAGTGCAGCCAGAGGAGCCAGCCCCCGCCGTGCACCCGTTACTTCGCTCCCTGCCTACCCTGCCAGTGCCCTCCTCCTCTGCTTCCAGCCTCCCAGGGAGGAGTGGTTGCTGGCTCCAGATCCCCTCAGTTCCCTGCTTGCATCTGTTGCCTCCTGGTCACCGTCTCGCCCGACGTCGAAACTTACATGCGGGCGTTGGCGAGGGTGGTGGGGGCCTTGGCCGTGGTAGCGGCCTCCAAAATATATGGCAAGGTGGAGAGGGGCCTGGCAGTGGGGGGCATGCATGTACCCCTCGAACCACTGGAGGACCTGGGAATATGGGTGGTCCTAACCTCTGTCCCGCCCTTCCTCTCCAATGCTGTTCTGTTGCCTGCCCTCTCCACCCTGGGGAGGCCAATATCCACTATCAGTCCTTTCCCGTTGGGCTGTAGGGACCCTGCCCTCTGCCATGTCCTGTCCTTCTGCTGGTGGCGCGTAGTGGGGTGGCGTTAGAGGGGTCTGGAGGGACTGCCCCTTGGCCCAGTCAGAGGAGGTGTCCGGGACCCGGGAGGGCGCCGGCCCCAACACCGCTGGCCCCCCTGTTAGTCCGGCCTCGGCAGCCGTCCCTCCTCCAACTGACGGCTCTGCTCGGGAGCCAGAGGCACCCCTTCAGGTGTGCCTGGGCGAGCAGGCGGGTCCCGCCTCCGTTCCATCTGTCTCCGTGGGGCCCGAGGAGGAGAGGGTGGCGTGGTTGCTGCTGGGCGAGGGAGAGGGCTCCCACAGGGGGAGGTTTCCCTACCTCACCGCTCCCCTTGAAAACCATCTACACCCCCTGGCCTTACCCTGCTGGCCAGCCGTCAACCTCCACCTCAGAGGGCTGGATGCTTGTTCGGGGGAAGCGCCGAGCCCACGGTCCATGGGCTCAATCTCCCCTCTCCAATGAGGAGGGTGGGAAGGCCCCCCTCTGAAAAATCCCCGGCGAGCGTCAGCAGGAGGCGCCGGCCAAGGAAGCTGTGATAGCGAGGGGGGACGCCACCATCCCCCATCGGAGCCTATCCATGAGGAGGCCTCAAGTGGAGCTTCCCCGGACCTGGTACCAGCTGAGGCCCCCGTTGCCACCACCGAGGTAATTATTGCCTCGGTGGCCAGCGGGGAGGCCTCTGGGGCCGAGGGGATGGAGCTTAGGTCCATTTTTGAGGAGATCGAGGCCCTGGGTCTGACCCCGCTCACCCAGGGGGAGGATGACCCTCCGCCAGTGGGCCTCGGTCTGGGCGGTGACTCTGCTGCGCCACCCCCTCCCCACCCCTATACCCCAGGTGGCCAACCCCATCCTCATGCTCTGGGCTCCCCTAGTGTTGCCCATCGGCCCGGCTGACCCGAGCGCCAGAGCTGAAGCTGCCAAGCCCTCAGGGGCGATGGCTGGCGCTGAGCGGCCGGGTCCCGGGCTCGGGGGCACCCCCTCTCCCGTAAATGAGGCGGGGCGGCCATCTTCCCTTCCTGTCAGTGGCCCAGCAGAGAACACCCAGCTTGATATTGATGAGGGAAAGCCAAGATGTCCCAGCCAGCCAGCCACAAAGGTGGCATAACTTTCCCCACTTTGATAAAGCTACTGATAGCCATGAAGTAAGGATGGCCTTCAAGAGCTGGGCCAGAACCTTTCTTTTTGCTATATTTTATTAGACTCTGTCATCCCAGAAAAGAGACCACTTCCATAATGTCTTGGCTGGAGAATCTAACTACTGAAAGAGAGAGTGCCACCATGCTGGAGCAACCAGTGGCAAGGGACCCTGGGGATGGTGGAGAATTGTGACCCAGAGACCTCATCCCGCAATGAAACCACTGGTAACCCTAACTCCATCACAGGAGGAGACTGGGAGTGGATGGGCTAAAAGACCAGAACGAATGATGGAGGCAGTGGGAAGGAAAATGGAAGCCGATTGCTTGCGGGGAGGAACTCTGAGATCTGATGAGGAGCTAGGGGGAAACTGTGGCAGACGGGGCAAGGAGAGAGACTAGGAACCAGTTGGGAGAAAGGAGTGCAGGGTGTGTGTGTGGGGGGGCGGGGCTGACGTGGAGTTGTGATAAGGTGGGGTGTCAAGGTAGGAACTGGGTTGGCTGTGATGCTCCCCAGGAGCTTGCAGGGCTGTGAGGCACCTCACCATGAAGGGGTCTGTCTGGGCCTGCTGTGGATCAGCTCCCAGTAACCGCCAGCATCCGGCTGCACACGTGCCACCTTCCAGGACTGTGTCTCTGTGCAAAGGTAGCAATAGCCACATACATACCAACCTCCGTGTTCTGGGAGTGCTCGCTACAGTCTCGTGTTCCCATGGACTCACGCCAGCTTGTAAGGCCAACTCATATCACTTCCTCTTGTGAGATCAGCTATCTTCATGAGAGTTCTACTGCTTCAGACTATATACAACCCAGGTGAAGAAAATAAATCTTCCTTGTTTTGAGTTTGACATGCAGCCAAAACTGTATGGACAGATTTAGATCCAAGGAGCTGAAGCTAAATGTCACTACTCTTTGGGCAGGATAATGTAGGCAGGAATTAGGGTTAGAAGTTCTGGTTTGGGCTTATCTCTACTTTTAACCAAGATTGCAGTCCATTTAAAAAATTAAGCCTCTTATAATTCTCACTTAGGCACTCTTTGCTGAAGAAGTTCAAGATGGATATAGGAGTGTTAAAAGTCAGGAGCAAGGTACTTTGACACACCTGAGGTTAGTACAAGATTAATGTAAAGGACTGATAGCACTAAAGAGTAGTACAAAACAAATTAATATTGGAAAAATAATAAAACATTCTCCATAATCTCTTTCATTTGCAAAAACATGCTACAGAATCTAGGTCTCTCGATAAGTGAACCTTGACACGTCCTCCATGTTTCCACTGTTCTGTTGGATAGAAATCAAGAGTTAAACAGATTCATGACTACAATGGGGTGCGTTTTTTAGTGTGAAAATGCTTTTTGGCAGGCATGATTTTTTTGGTATTTCTAATCTAGTGTTTCATTTTCTCTCTGTTGCTGTAAACAAATCTGGAAGGAAAAGGAGAGGCTTTAGATTTTAACTAATGAGAATGAAAGCTAACAAAAAAGATAATGAAGATGAATAGCTGGCAACCTTGCTCTGTTCATTGTCTGTCTTACAAGTTAACAGTGAATTATTCAACTGATAAAACTGCTTCATTACATCAATCCCAATGGTGGAATTCGACAGCAACTACTTGGGGGCCCACCGTGTCTAGTAACTTGTGGGAGGCCAACGCATGCCCAGCAGTCAATGTGCCTTGACTCTGTCTTGGAATCTTCTGCAATAATTTTAAGAACAGACTTCTGCTAATTGCCCTTTGGGGTGAAATTGGAGGATCTCAGCACTTTGGATGCTGTGTATGGTTCTGAAATACAGCAAATGGAAGGATGAGCCCCTGCGCCAGAATACTCTCAAATGGATTTTCACCTCCTGTACTACATTACAACTGACTCACCACATTATGCAGAGGTATCACAACAGCTTGTGTGCTTTGTCTAGATTTTATTCTCCAGATGCTGTAATAATATTTACTTGTAATATGTTGATCCAAGACCATAGCTAATACTTATTTCAAGCTTCCCCTCCCCTCCATAGAATAATGATTAAAAAGTATGAGGACTAATGCTCACCTCAGTTATACTGGTATAAATCTAGAGCTATTCTATTGATGTCAGTGGAGTAACTCCACGTTTACACTGGAGTAAGTGAAGGCAGGGATATTTTTTTTTTTTTGTTCAGTAACTTATTAGTTTGGGAATTCTTTGTGCATAAGAAGGGCCATACTGGGCTACACCAATGTATCCTTCTAGCCCAGTATCCTGTCTTCCAACAATGGTGAATGCCAGGTGCTTCAGAGGGAATGAACAGAATGTACAAGGCTGCCCCAGTGTTTTCTGTCTAGAATTCCAACCCTCTCATGGATTTAAAATGATACTGGGATTATAGTGTGACAAAACAACTTTTAAAAAATGTGTTATTGAGGTGCATGTTGCTAGATTTCTTTCCCAACTACACAGTAGTTGGAGAGACACTCTCTGATTCTGCTCCAAAAACCCATTTCCCTACGGCAAATAATAGTGCAAGTTTCAGGTGAATCAAAAGGGCACCATTAAAAAACATTGCTTCTTTTAAAAAATAATTACCAGGATTTCATAGTCGACTTTTAACAAAATCTCTCCTGAATTTTGCTCTCTCCCTTGGCCTTCAATTGCAGTTGCCTTTGCTTTTATCAAACACAACTGATGTAAGAGGTTTTTACAACATTTTAAATTCTTATTTGTACTTAGGTCTGAGACTTTTCTCGTGGAGAACTTGCTGAATGGATATACTTTCATGCTAGACATTTTGAGTTATTGGTGAGCAAAGCGTCTCATACTCCTATAACTTAAAATTATCTATAGGAAATTTTCTATAATTTGAATAATAGAATTATAGAACACTAGAACTGGAAGGGACCTTCAGAAGTCATCAAGTGCAGTCCCTTGCCCTCATGGCAGGACCCAGTACTATCTAGACCAGTGTTTCTTAAACTATGCTCCGCAGAACACTTGTGTTCCGTGAACAACTCACAGGTGTGCCGCGATCTCTTCTTTGTTTTTGTTACTTTGTTTTTGTCTTTTTTTTTTTTTTTTTTTTGGTCTGACAACAATTTTTTTTTAAGAAAATTTTCATAGATGTTCTGCATAAAAAATATTATTGTTTGGTGTTCTGTGGTCTCAAAAAGTTTAAGAAACCCTGAACTAGACCATCCCTGAGAGATGTCTATCTAACCTGCTCTTAAATATCTCCAGAGATGGAGATTCTACAACCTCCCTAGGCAACTTATTTCAGTGTTTAACCACCCTGACAGTTAGGAAGTTTTTCCTAATGTCCAACCTACACCTCCCTTGCTGCAGTTTAAGCCCATTGCTTCTTGTCCTATCCTCAGAGGCCAAGGAGAACAATTTTTCTCCCTCCTCCTTGTGACACCCTTTTAGATACCTGAAAACTGCTATCATGTTCCCTCTCAGTCTTCTCTTTTCCAGACTAAACAAGCCCAATTCTTTCAGTCTTCCACATACACTCAGCTCATGCACATACACTCAGCTCATCCCTGACCTGTGAGGAAGCATGGAAGTGTTCGTCCCCAAAGGAGAATGTAGAAAGCTTGTGAGTCACATGTGAAAATAAAGGGTGATTATGGAAATCTTACCATAAACATAACTAATAGAGAGTTTGTTACAGGAAAATCTGCTTTTAGTAAAGGTTTATTTTAAATCAAAATGTTTTTATATATAGTGGGAAAGAGACTGATCTTCTAAAAGCAATGCTGTCCTAAGGAAATATATGGGGTAGGCCAGGGGCGGTTGGTGCAGCCAGGGCTGGGGGAGGCAGGCCCCCAGCCACACCTATAGCCCTTCACCCACCATGGGAAGGGGAGGAGGCAGGGCAGCATGCCAAGTGTGCAAATGCCCCTTCCCCCACCTCCAAGGGTAGGAGAAGAGCCACGTGGCCCCAGCTTCCCTGGCCTGGAGCAGTGGGGAGGGTGAAGCATTGGGGGCAGCAACACTCCAGCCCCAGAACGCCTACAGGCCTACAGGCGTTCTGGGCAAGGGCGCCATTTGGGCGTGTAGGGGAGGCAGCAGCTGTGCGCTCCAGTATGTGGCTAGCTTTTCATCCCATTCAAGGGAGTGAGAGGAAAGTGCTTGCATTCCATGCATTCCTCTCTCACCAGCCAGGTGAAGCATGGAATGCATGGAATGCAAGCACTTTCCCCTCACTCCCTTAGCGGCTGGGGAACAGGATGAAAAGCTAGCCACATCCTGGAGTTCACAGCTGCTGCCTCCCCCCCAGGCACTCGAAATGGTGCCCTTGGTTCAGGGGGCAGAGTGTGGGTGGAGCCATGCCTGGCCCCCTGCCTAGGCTACTAGACGGCCATGGAATAGGCAAAGATACTATGGTAGACCATAGCATTTAAAATAACACATTGTACCTCAACACATTCTCTTTAATTGTATACATTATGGCTGTGTCTACATTGGCATGATTTTGCACAAAAGCGCCCGCTTTTGCGCAAAAACATGCTGCCTGTCTACACTGGCGGGGAGTTCTTGCGCAAGAACACTGACGTTCTAATGTGTGAAATCAGGGCTTCTTGCGCAAGAACTATGATGCTCCCGCTCAGGAAAAAGCCCTCTTGCACAACTGTTCTTGCGCAAGAGGCCAGTGTAGACAAGCAACATGAATTTCTTGTGCAAAAAAGCCCGATGGCTAAAATGGCCATCGGAGCTTTCTTGCGCAAAAGAGCGTCTACACTGGCACGGATGCTTTTGCGCAAAAGCACATCTCTTGCGCAAAATACTTTAGACGCTCTCTTGCACAAATACTTTAACGCAAAAACTCTTGCGTTAAAAGTATTTGCGCAAAATCTTGCCAATGTAGATATAGCCTCTGTGTTCTATTGTTGCTTTCACAGTCATTTGAGGGTATTTGGGGCTGAGTAGGTAGAGGAAACCTGATTCAGGTGTGGTTCCTAGGAATATTCTGGTTTGGTATTTGAGTTGCTTGAGGTAGAACCCAGCAGAAGGGAGATACAATAGCCTCTAAAAGAATGCAGTGTGTCTGGTCTTAATTCAGTGTTCCAGTCTTGGTTCATTAACCAGTGGCCTTGGCTCTTTTTAGGTGACACCAGGTAGCACCTGTCCCTTACTCTTTCCATGCCGGGAGAAAAAGACTCAGGATGGTTGCCCCTTTTTCAAGAGAGGAGGACAGCTTCTTAATCTCTATCCACCCATATACCCAGAAAAAATTAGCTCTAATCCATCATGGTCTTCCAAATAAAAATAAATTAATCCCAAATACAAAGCAGAAGTAGGAGCAAAATGGGGAGGAGGGACATGTTAGATGTATTCACTCACTGTCCTCCTCCTTTGGATCTTATATATCCCCAGCCATTGTGAATCGAAAAGAAATATTTTAGAGGGCTCTCTTCCTTATACTTTATGTAAAAAAGTTCCCTATTGGTCAATGGGAGTTTTTCCAGCATACTCTGTGAAACTAGATTTAGTGTTTATAAATTAGCATTTGTATCTTCTGTATTTATATAATTTTGGGGGAAAGAGGGTTATTAGTACCTCCTACTTTTTGTTGAGTAAATCTTAAGGAAATGATCCAAGTGATGCAGTGTTCAGCCTTGATTACTTGCTTTGTTTCTTTATTGGTAAGATTCCAATCAGTTCAAGAACACCATAGCAAGAGGGACCTACAAAACCTTGCACATCACCTGGTCTTTCTGTGATGATCTACATAATCCAGTGAAAAATCTGGGTTGATCCTGCAACATTATCATTGGCTTCATTGTGAATTTATGGTACAGGATTGGATACGTTAATAGTAACAATAAAACCAATGTGATTTTTTTTTTTAGCCCAAAATAATCAATGCTGCTAAAACAGCAATGGATACAATGAATATAAAGCAACTGATGGTAATATAGGATTAGAAAAGCAATTTAAAGTACCCTTCTATATGTATTAAGGAATTTATGTTAAAAAGAATGATTTATTATGCAGCTAGTAATAACCTAAGCAGATAGTTTGGCTAACCTCATTCTTATTCTGCAGAGGTACATGTGCCGAGAAGAGTTGGCCAAGACTGAAGTAGGTTAGTTCTGTATAGCATTTTCTCCTTAATCATAGGAAACATTCTGCTAGTAAACCAGTGATGCTTATGCAAATGTGACTTACTCATCCAAGGACTGTAATAGTGTTCCTGTTACTGCCTGAACCTTGTATTTTTAGTGAAACACATTGCTGATTAAAATCAGTGATTTAAGTCCCTTTTGATTTAAATCAAGCAGAAAACATTAATTTAAATGAGCAGGTTTAATCTTTTTTTGCATGTGTACATTTTGGTTATTTTCCAAAAGAAAGATTGATTCTCACTAGTTGGTGTCCATTAAAACCTGTTGATTTGCATTAAATATCGCCTTTAATCTAAACATGGTGCTTCTTTTCGCTAACTAGGAAGATGCATTCAATAAATATACATTTCTGTAAACACTATATAGCTTTCATTTACTCAGATTCTGAATTTTTCAGATTTTGTATTATGATAGAGAATGTTGAATGATAAACATCTATGTTAATTGATGACGATTTTTCTTTATTTGCTTACCGCGTGCTTTCAGATTTTAGAATTAGTAGATGTCATCCTCTCATTCCTGATTTTTTTAAATTCATTATTAGGAGAGAAAAACAAACTTTCCTGCATTTATTTAACTCTCAATTGATGTTTTAAGTCTGAATGAACTAGTTGTTAAACTGAACTAGTCAAATAAATGGAAATGAGGAAAATATTCTTCTCACTTGCTATCAGAGGCTAGTTTAGCACTTCAACAAATGCTGGTTCAAGCTGCTTAGTTGGTGACTTCAATTATTTGACTTTCTTTAAAACTTGGTAGGAAACATCTACTGCTTAATGATTTTTTCAAAATTATTATTTAAAGAGTTTTATAGTATGTTTAGGCCTTAATACAGGTTGTCATAATTTTAAATAAATTACATAAACTCTATTGAATATAATAAAATCACTCTGGTTTCAAAAACTATTTTTGTTTTTAAAAAAATTGATGTTTATCTACCCTGATTTTTAACAAGACATGACTAATCCATTGAGTTTAGGATGCTGAAAGTGTAGTTTACAGTCTGCTCTTAATTATATTTGCTTAAGAAAAATAGAAAGTTACTTGAATATTTTGTACTTAGAAAAGTGTATTATATCAGAAGCATTTGGAAACATCATTTTCTTAACATAAAACTTACTCCTGCTGCAAGGATTTCTGAAAGGTGCTAAACACCCTCTGCAAGCTTTGAAGTGGTCTTGATTCCTAGTGAGCACTCAACATCTCATAAGATCAGGCCTTTAGACAGAGATGCTTGCACATCACATACAAAACCAAGTATTCAGCAACAAAACTTAGTATGTGCCCACTCAGGAAATGCTTCACAGCTGCATTATAGTAGCTATTATTTCAAAGCATTATACTGGCTTTAGAATCTGTTGATTATTTGGATGTACTTAAATAGTAAAATTTGTACCTGCAAGTGAATCTGTATCCCAGTTTCCCCAAAGTGTAGCAATTGTTTGGTTTGGTGTTTGGCACAGCACATTATAGAAGACTGCTCACAGTGTAAGTCTGAATGTGGATCCAGTTCCAAACTTTCCACACAGTTGAGGTTTTCTGATCTGAGCTCATTTTGTAAGTGAGTGTTGGAAGTTCGATAAGTGTAGACAATGCATGTGACAGCAGAGGGCAGCAAGAGACAAAAAAAAGACAATTTTATGAAAAGGTCAAATTCTATTTTCTGACTTTTGCTCATAGAAACATTTGAATGTAGTAGTTTAAAAAAATCCATAAATTCTGGCACATGCTTACAAAGTGGTGAGTATATTGAATCAGTCAGGCTGAACTTTATAAACTGTGGACCTGAGGCCAAACTCTTTTCTGGTGCAACAGTTTAAATCAGTGAATAGAGTTTGTTTCATTGTGTCTATTATCTCAGCAAAAACAAGTTGGACTGAAAAATAAACCATGTTGCATTCAAAGAATATAGATTTGGCTCCTTCACACAGATACCGGATGACATTTTTTCTTTTGTTCTCGTGATGAAAAGCTTATAGAAACTCTAAGTTAGCTATGGATAGCATTCAGCTCACAGTAAAACGTATTGTTTATTTTACATACAACCAAATGTTCCAAATCAGCAAGAGGACCACCGACATTTACAGCAAGATCACAAGCTTCACGGGGGCTAAAGGCTATTCCAGGGATGCCCAGCAGTGCCATGTCAAGATCAAAGAGCTCAGGCAGTCCTACCACAAGGTGAAGGAGGAGAGTGGATGGCCTGGTGCAGCACCTCTCACATGCTGCTGCTACGAGCAGCTGGAAACCTTTTGTGGGGGGCAGAGGGACAGCCAGCTTCCCCAGCGTGACTGTGGCGTCCAGCCAAGACACACCTGCAGACCACATGAAGGATAATGATTGGGGAAGAGGAGGAGGAGCATGGCCAGCTAGCAATCCCCGAGAGCCAGGAGCTGTTTGTGATGCTGGAGCCAGTCCCCTTCTCCCACGCTGTTTCCCAGTCCAGCACCAACCATGGGGAGGGACACGTTCAGTGAATTCACAAACATTTTCTCACTGCAAGTGGGTTAAGGGATTGGGTGTGATGTGCCGCGGGCTCTGTGCCTACACAGCACCCTGGGCCCGGAACAGATTGTTAATGTGTCTGCAGATGGAGCAGAAATCCTCCCTGCACATCTCCATCAACCTGTCAGATAGGATCTCTTTGATCCTTCTCACAAGGTTTTTGGGGGGACCAGCCTTATTCCAACGCACCAGTAAGTGGTCCAGCGTCACTGAACCACAAAGCAGTACAGCATAAGGCCCAGGTTTCTGGCTACATTCAGTCAGCATCTGCTGGCTATCACTGTGTGATTCAGAGAAGACTGATCTCTCAGGAGGAAGGGAGCCTATTGGCACTCTCCATGGGAGGCCACATGTGCCGGAACCCCCCCTCCCTGGCAGCTTGTGGGCTGGAAATCAAAACCAAACAAAGAAAATCCAAATCAAAATTATTTTTCTCTTAATTTAGAAATGTTAAAATGAATCAAACATTTTCTCTGAAGACAAAATGTTTTTGATTAAACTTCATATTTTTGGGAACACTTTTTTTTTCATTGCAAATTTTTGACCAACTCTAGAAAATTTAGCTTCATTTTAGGGTCTTGAAAAGGTGAAAATCATGGTAGAATTGAGCACAGGGCCATCAATATTAGAAAATCCAACATGGGCAGTAGGGTGAGTGTCAAGGGGCAGGCACTCATTCCCCACAGCGCCTCCTGCTGGCGACTCTGGGAATTAGCTCTTCAACCCTGAAGTGCCCTCTTTTGGTCGGTGTCATAAGAACATAAGAATGGACATACAGGGTCAGACCAAAGGTCCATCCAGCCCAGCATCCTGTCTGCAAACAATGGCCAATGCCAGGTACCCCAGAGGGAGTGAACCAAACAGGTAATGATCAAGCGATCTCTCTCCTGCCATCCATCTCCACCCTCTGACAAACAGAGGCTAGGGACATCATTCCTTACCTATCCTGGCTAATAGCCATTAATGGACTTAACCTCCATGAATTTATCTAGCTCTTTTTTAAACCCTGTTATAGTCCAAGACTTCACAACCTCCTCAGGCAAGAAGTTCCACAGGTTGACTGTGCTGTGTGAAGAAGAACTTCCTTTTATTTGTTTTAAACCTGCTGCCCATTAATTTCATTTGGTGGCCCCTAGTTCTTCTGTTGTGGGAATAAGTAAATAACTTTTCCTTATTCACTTTCTCCATACCACTCATGATTTTATAGACCTCTATCATATCCCCCCTTAGTCTCCTCTTTTCTAAGATGAAAAGTCCTAGTTTCTTTAATCTCTCCTCAAATGTGGCCCATTCCAAACTCCCAATCATTTTAGTTGCCCTTTTCTGAACTTTTTCTAATGCCAGTATATCTTTTTTGAGATGAGGAGACCACATCTGTACGCAGTATTCAAGATATGGGCGTACCATGGATTTATAGAAGGGCAATAAGATATTCTCTGTCTTATTCTCTATCCCCTTTTTAATGATTCCTAACATCCTGTTTGCTTTTTTGACGGCTGCTGAACACTGCGTGGACGTCTTCAGAGAACTATCCACAATGACTCCAAGATCTCTTTCCTGATTAGTTGTAGCTAAATTAGCCCCCATCATATTGTATGTATAGTTGGGGTTATTTTTTTCAAATGTGCATTACTTTACATGTATCCACATTAAATTTCATTTGTCATTTTGTTGCCCAGTCACTTAGTTTTGTGAGATCTTTTTGAAGTTCTTCACAGTCTGCTTTGGTCTTAACTATCTTGAGCAGTTTAGTATTGTCTGCAAACTTTGCCACCTCACTGTTTACCTTTCTCCAGATCATTTATGACTAAGTTGAATAGGATTGGTCCTAGGACTGACCCTTGGAGAACACCACTAGTTACCCCCTCTCCATTCAGAAAATTTACCATTTATTCCTACCCTTTGTTTCCTGTCTTTTAACCAGCTCTCAATCCATGAAAGGATGTTCCCTCTTATCCCATGACAACTTAATTTATATAAGAGCCTTTGGTGAGGGACCTTGTCAAAGGCTTTCTGGAAATCTAAGTACACTACTGGATCCCCCTTGTCCACGTGTTTGTTGACTCCTTCAAAGAACTCTAAGAGTGTGTCTAAATTACACCCCTCTGTCGGCAGAGGGATGTAAATTAGACACATCGAAAGTGCAAATGAAGCCGGGATTTAAATATCCCACGCTTCATTTGCATATTAGCGGCCGCCACTTTTTTCAAAACGGGGCATTTTTAAAAAAAAGGCAGTTTAGACGAGGCATTTTCGACAGAAATGCCCTGTTTTGAAAGATTCTGAACTTGCCTGGCCAGAGCTTCTCCAGCTCTGCCGGCCTTTCCCCAGCCTTGCTCTAAGTCAAGAAGCCTCTTGCTTCTCTGGCAGGCAGATCCCTCCTGCTCCACAGCTGAAGCAAGAGTGAGTCCATTTTCTCTCCCAGGCACCCTTAATTATACAGCCGCAGCTGGGCCCTAATTGGCTGTATCTGCTTCAGCTGCAGGTTCCACAGCTGGGTTTTAACCCTTAAAGGGCCATTGCGAAGCAGATGCCCTGTCATATTGAGGCTAGAATGACAAAGGTATAAACTGGGTCAGTCTACCTCCTCTGTGGCTCTCAACTGTAGTTCTAACTGAATTTCCATGTGATCACCTCAGTGGGGATGTAGGTACCACCAATAAACAGGCACTCTTTTACTAGCCAAAATCCATTAGTTGTCAATTTTTTTTTGTAGCAAAAGCCTGAGCTTCTGCATAATTTTATGATAACTTGCAAGTTATTGAGTGTCACCATCTGCTGGAGCTAGTATTTAAAAATGACCTTTTATAACCAGAGCATCTGTATTCTTTTAGTTCTTTCATAACTTCATAATTAACTTCATAATTTTCATAGATTGCATTTGAAGATATTTAATATGAAGATATTTGATTATTTGCATGATATTCTCAAATAGGTAATAAATTAAACAGAACAGTCTTAGAATGGAAATAAAAAATAATACAGAGAGGAGGAAAATAGGCAGTTCTGGAGATATGACAATGTAATAAAAAAAGACAACTATGCCTATGATCTGGATAGGATGCATGCTGTGAAAATCATATGCCCTCACTGAGCCCTGTAGCTTATTGCACAGACCATAAAAAATATATTAGGCAACACAATATACAAAATATGGAGGATTTATATGCCTTTTTCAAATGCCAAAACCTCCCCCTCTTTAATGGGCGTTTTAAAAAGTGAGAGAATGCCAGGCTGCTAACAGTCATTCTCACAATATACCATGATGTGTGACACTAATCCCTTGAAAATACTTTCCAATTATAAACTGATTTTGGGACTCGTTTCTTGTTTTGTATTTGTACAGGGCCTAGCACAATGGGGTCCCGGTCTGTGACTGGGTCCCTTAGACACTACTGCAATACAATGCTTCAATCACTGAATATCAAAAATAATATAGGGTTAAAGGGAAGAAGGTAGAAGATGGAGGGGGGGAAATAAATCTCCAGCTGCCTAAGGGGAAGGAAAGAGGAAACTAGACCACGTTGTGGCGATGATTTCCATAGACTTGCTCATTGCTCAGATACCCTCGTGATGTTTGTACATGACTAGAAGACTTACCCGTGTTGCTCAGTTCCTTCAGGGCAGAGGGCTGGAAGTATGTGGGGCTGCAGGAGTCAAGGAAGAGGGCTGGGAGGTGTGGGGAGCTCAGGGCAAGAGGGTGCAAGATTCAGGCCAAGGGTCTCAGGAAGGAGGCTGGGAGGCCTGGGGGGCTCAACAGGGCCACCTGCAGCAGGGAGGATGGCACTGAAGCTGCCAGCTTCCCTCCCCTGGCTTCTCCTCCTGGCTGCATTGCCTAACCCCAGCAGCGCTCCTCGGAGGTGAGGGCTGGGGCTATGCTGACTGACCCCAGTCTCCAGCTTGTCTGGGGGAAGGAGGAGAGAGCAGAGCTCCAGTACCTGGCCCTAGTCTGTAGCTCCTCTGGGCTGGCAGGACTGCTGGCTGGTGGGGTTCTCCCCCCTCATCTGGCATTGCAGCCGAGGGCCAGAGAGGAGGGAATTGAGGCAGTGGGGGCTACTTACCTGGACCCATGGCAAATAACATGGAGAGCCTTGGCCCCAGCTGGCCACTCTTCCTGGTGTGGCTGACCTCCTGTGGTCACTTTACTGTTTAGCTGTCCCCTGTGCTTGCTGACCCCAGTGGTCAGTCTGCAGTATAACTATTCCTCCTACCAGCCCCTTCCCTTTCCGTGTTATGGAAAACAATCAAATTCCAGGCTCATCCCATTTTCCTGGCATAACCAAACTCTGACCTTGCTTTAAGTTAGGATTAGAGAAAACTGCATATTGAATGTGGTGGTCCTAGCTCTTACCCTGTAGGAGGAGTTCTTAAATAAATGGACTCACAGACTGGCAGGCAAACCCACGGACTGACAGACATATGCACTAACTCTCATATATAATTTAATATAAATATTATATACATAGAATTTGTTTAAAAAACATACTAATATAGGCTGCAAAATTATTTCAGTGCTTGCCCCCTATGTTTGTTCTCATAACTGGATATTTCTCCTTGTTTGTTTTGAAGTTCCTGTGCCAATGTTATTAAGCACTGGCAATTTCTCTTCTTTGAGAAAAGGAAACCACACAGGCTCCCAGTTAAAATATAGCCTGTATCTTGTTAGATTCTAAAACCAAAAGTACTGCAGATCTCGAAGAAGAATTTTGCTGCATATATTGCATGTTATCCATAACAGACTCAAGGGATGCTTGGTTGTTGACTCTTGATGTTCAGACTACTGGATTGGGAGCTTTGGCACCAAAAACTCAGAGTAAGTAGTTGTACATTGGAGATGATTACCACTGTAAGTATTCATGTAATGGAATGCTGATGGGCATCCTTTTTCTGGCTCAGAATAACCACAATATTTTTATAGTTTCTTTTTAAACAAAACACTATCCAACAAATGTATCTTCTTAGACTAAATAAATATATTAACATTTCAGAAAGAAATAACAAAAAGTTGATTAAAATTCTTCATTTTTACCTCTTCCCTCTCCACCAAAATACAATGTTACTTGCAATAGCAAACATATTGGATGTGCACACAGTTGATATTTATACACTACATAATTTTAGAGTAGTTGGCCCATGCTTCAGTATCCTTTGCCCTCTTCCCCCACACAATATTTTTTTTTTGCTCCTGGAAATTAATCACATCTTAGGTCTTGCTATACGCTGGTACACAAATACGTTAGGACTATGTCAGTGCCTGTTCACCAAGCACATGATGTATATAGCCTGAAGCACTCTAGGTTAATGGTGTGTGAAGCTAAAACACTGCTCTCACAGATTCATCCTGCTAACCTTGACCAGAGGGCAATGTTAGTGTTTTGACGAGTGACTGGAAAGAACTGTGTGTTTCTGAGAATGCTGAAGTTGCACGTCATCTGCATGCTGGGCAATTGCTCTGTTTTGCATTCTGGAAGAACAGTAGAAAAAACTAGGTCACTAACTTACAAATGGATTTTGATTTTAAGTAAAAAAAGGGACCTCTGAAGATGAATTCTAGGACCCTTTCAGATATCAGCTACACTGCCAATGAATCATTTATATTTCCTTTCTTTTTCCTTCAGGAGATGTCTGAAGTCAGAGAATGTTTGTTTTGTCAAGGGTTATTTTAAAATGTTTGTTCTTTGCACGTGAGTGTCTTGTTTTTGGTTCTGTTTTTAGTATTAAGTGTTCTAAGACTCCAGTACAGAGGCAATTTGACTACTGCTTAATGCCAAAGTTTACGTACATTTCAACAGATTTCACTATAGATTCAGTACAGCTGAATTACAATTGCATGACATGGACTCCTGGATACTCAGTTGTTTGGAATATTACTCAGTTATCCATTCAAATTCCAGCAAAACCATGGAATCTTGTTTGTAAGGTTGTGGCTATAACCTATTACTGTGTATTTTTTTTTCAGAGGAGAGCCTTTGGCATTGGCATAAGCTTTTATCCTAAGTAGATCTGAAGATTTTAGCACAGGAGATATAAAACAGATGATGTTATATTCTACTTTTGTACTACACTGCCATCTAGTCATACCCTAACCAATGCCTTAAGTAGAGGCAACAGCATAAACTAAAACTGGATCAAAGAGAGGTCAAATGGAAGCTAATATTACATTAAAATTTGAGCTGGCGCAGACTAGGAGTTGTTCTGCATAACCAATGCCAGGAATTCATCACATCTAAAACCCGTTTACCTGAACTGCCCACATTCTGAGAAATTCAGTTAAATGGTTAGTGCTGTGTCCTATAGCTGTTCCAGTAGCTTGGGATGTTAGTTTTCAAAGCAAAAAACAGTGGATTCTGGCCCCATTTATCTGAATCACAAAGTTTGACATTAAAGAAGCTTGAATAAATGGTCCATGAATGTGTTTATCACTTTGAAATATAAAAATGGCAATCTTTTAGGGGTAAACATTTTTTCATTCAGCAAACACTATTAAAATTGCACATAGTTGTAATGAATTGCCTGGAATGAATGTGTACTACTGAATGGAATGAAAACTGCTCAACGGTGTTTCACAGACCCTATACTGTTGATAGTTAAAGGAGATCCGCAAGTGCTAGGGTACCATGTTTATAAAGCTGATAGTTTTGGGGGCTATGCTCATTGCCGCCATGAAGTTCTGAGTGCCATTGTGTTCAAAATGATGACTGATTTAACCACACATTGGCTGTGGGTCAACTATGGGTAACTTTGAGTAGATGAGGTTTAAAATGAATGGCGAGGCCTGGTTTTGGCCTTCAGTGGCTTGACTTGGGGTATTGTTTTGGTCTGAAGAACTTTTAGGTTTGCATTATACTAAAGAATTGATTTCAGCAGTTACTCCAGGAGTGAATTTAGCTGAATCTCACTGTTTTAAGCTGCCAGTCAAAAATAAGTGGAACATCAGTTCAGCAATTTTCACTTCATTGTGCCATACAAAAGTAGAGCCCTTACTGGCACGGCTAACTTCTTGTAACACTAAAAGAAAGGCAGTAAGAGGAGATGAAGGCTTAAATGTCCTCTCCCTGATAGTTAATGGGGGGAAGAGGACCTTGAACAGAGGGGTGGGGTGTAGCACAATACCTGGAAGATGGTGATTTGTCTGGGACTGAAAAGCGCATGCATGGCTAGAAAGAGGGCTCAGGGATGAGGGATCCGTTTACCCAATAGGGTCTTGCATGCCACTCCTCAAACCCCTGCATATTTAAACTGGCCTGGATTTTTCAAAAGCCTCTTGCTCCTTCATTCTCCCATTCCCTCCCTTCATCAGCAGTAGCGTAATGCTGACAGGTAGAACGGAATCTGGGATCCCTACAGCTTAGTGCACGAGCCTCTACAGCTTGAGCTAATAGCCAGCTGGCTCTCAGCTAAGGCTGTAGTGCAGGCTCATTCTTTCTCTCTGCAAGTGGTCTAAGTGCCACTAGATGGACCAATGAACCACACCCAGCAGGTGTGTGGATTAGAGTGGCATAAAAGCTGTGCTTTTAGGATATTGCAGGTCTGACTGATGGCCTGTTCTGGGATCAGGAAGAAATTTTTCCAATTGGACCCAACTTGCAGAGGTCTGGATAAAAGCTAAAAAGGCCTGTTCCCAGAGGAAAAGGAAATCTGGGATTTCCCTGGTAGGCCATGTGCTTATAAGAAAACAGGAGATCTGAAATCTTCCTGGATTGCGCCCCCCCTCAGTTATCCCTAGGTGGAAGGGATTCAGAAATGAGCTGAGTCATAGGGGTGGGCCTACACAGGTCTGCACAGTTATTGGTTATACAGTGGGAGCTTGGTAACCACACACTGGACCCTGTTACGTGAGAGCAGGGCAAGGATGCATAGCTCTCCTCCCCAGTGTTAAGTTAATAATATTGCATGCTGTTTAAATCTATCCCATGTGTCTGCATTTTATTCACCGGCCTGTCCTGATGGAAAGATAGATAGAGGGGTGAGTTGGCTTTTAAAGACGTCAGAGTTTTTAAAAGTGTTCTTTTTGTATTTTGCAAACTAGATACAGATAACTAGCTGAGCACATCCCTCTTGCATGGTCTTCTTTGTAAAAGCCAAACATTCCTAAAGCCAAATAGTACACCTTTGTATAAGTGTCACTGTATGAGAGAGCTTGGAGGGTCAAAAGGGACTTAAAACATGTTGTATCAGCATATCATCCGTATCAGAAGGGGCTACAATCCACTTTGGTGGTAAACTTATGCTTTGTACAAAAGTATTACTTTTAGTGTTGACATCTACAGCCTCACAACAGTTCATGGTGCTTTGCAAGGCAAAGCAAGTAAACCCTGAATTCCTGTTTCAAAGAACTGAACAAAGAGAAAATAATATTGAGAGAGAATAATGAAAATACTCCACCTTAGCAAAGCACTGTAATATGCGGCACAACTGATTTCAGTAGAACTACTAATATGTTTACAGTTATATGTTTTGCTGATTCAGTTACATGTTTTATTAGTTTTTTAAAATATGAGTGGTATATTCATTTTGTAGTTAATGTATATTTGTGTAAGATCACATTTTGAGCCTTATTCTGCTTTCTTATGATTATAAATAAAAAATAACTCCACATCAATGGGATTTTGCCTGGTTCTGAGAAATGGAATCAGGCTCATAGTTGTAAGTCCCCTTGAACAAGCAAAGTTAATGATTTAGTGCACAAACAGCATGCTCATACCACACCCTGGAATAAAATACACTAAACTTAAAACCAAAATAAAACAAAAACCCCTAATAACTATGGGCACATCTACACAGCAGGGCTAAACTCGAAATAAGCTACGCAACTTGAACTATGCTAATTGCGTAGCTTGAGTCGAAATAGTTTATTTTGAATTTGGGCACATCTACACAGCAGTTATTTCTTGAGAAAGAACACTCTTCCTCTGACGTCCCTTACTCCTCGTACCATGAAGGTTACAGGAGTCAAAGTAAGCAATCCTCAGCTCAACAT
The DNA here is from genome assembly GCA_019425775.1 of Rafetus swinhoei. Lineage (NCBI taxonomy): Eukaryota > Metazoa > Chordata > Testudines > Trionychidae > Rafetus > Rafetus swinhoei. Next base: position 50,745,351 of record CM033449.1, read on the forward strand.
TATTTCGACATTATGTTGAAATAACTGCTTATGTGTAGACACAAACTGTTATTTCGGAATAACAACATTAATTATTCTCAAATAATGCTGCTGTGTAGCCATAACAAATGGGGAGTAAATACAAGCAACAATCTAAACAGCAAAACAAATGCAAGCTGGTGGCTAAAATAAGAGATTGAGGTTTGCTCCCTGATTTATCCAGTGCCAGTTAAAACATTTTGCAGAATTGCATAACATGTTCCTTTTTAGCACACATTCAAATTGTTAACAAAGACTTCAGATTGTGTGGAAAACATTTCCATAAGTTCACTAAGAACTGGGTTGCAGAACGTATTGATGGGTTTCATGGATATGTTTTTCTTAATCCCTTTGTGCTGAAGCTGGAAGTTTTTACAATCAGAATGATCTTTATAAATTTGGTGAGCATTGCACCTGAGATTTTCAAAGGAACCAAAGGTAGTTAGATGCCCAGCATACACTGAAATTCAGTGGGATTCAAGCATGTTTCAAATATGATAGTTTGCATTAGTGTTCCCTCTCATCTTTTCCATCCATGTGCAGAATAAAATTTGAATGAGCACTGAGCCATGTGCACCACTAATAGAATAAAAAAAAAATCTTACTGTGCGTGCTCTGCTATTCATCTGGGCAGCAGTTGAATCTTTCCTGAGTGGCTGTGCAAGCTCACATCTCAAAAGGAGCCCTGGTTTGCATCCTTTTAACTCAGGATTCAAATGTATCATGTTCACCCAAATGGCTTTTCATAGCACTTCACTTACACTAGTGTTGCTATCCTTAGAAGGTAGTACATAAATTCTTCCGCTGAGACAAGTAAATAACTTGAGAAAGGTAAAGGTAATAGACAACATATTTAACTACTTGAGCAATTTCCAGCTGCCTGGCTTGACAAGCTGTGATAATAGAACCAATATGTTATATGATATACATGATGAAAAATAATTTTGTTTGTTTTGTATACTTCCTGAATTTGATTACATGTCTGTGGAAAACAGGTCATGTTTACTTCAGTCAGCCTTTCTGCTAAATTGTGGGAGAACATAAATGGATAGTGATTTTTTTTTTTTTTTGTAATCATTAGGTCAGTGGTTCAAATGTTGTCCAAGGTGCTTGGAAACTGAAAATTGCTGTCATTGATGGTTTTTCTTTCATACTGAATAGCCAGGTGCAACAGGAGTTTGTGACTTTTTTGTGTTTTACTCTGTTTCTCACTGGAGAAAACTACCTGTGCATCTAGCAGCTGTGGCACATCTAAGCCAATAGGATGGGTGAATAAGTGTAGAGAGATGGGTACAAAATCATTTTTATCCCAGAAGGTGGTCTTTTTATTTTAGGATTGAGGTACATTGCTCTTCCTTTTCTGTGGCTAATTAGAATACTTCATTTTCCTGTGCCAGTACTTTTGCAGCTTTCATGATCAATGAATTCACTGTAATTACTTTTTTTAATTAAAAAAAAAGGGCAAAGTAAAATGGTAAGCTACTGTACAGCAAGAGACAGATTCTCAACTGGTTCAAGTTGCCATATCTCCAAACAAGTTTTGATTATTTAACCAGTTGACCTGACCAGGCATTTCTGTCTGTGACTAAAAAGTAGCCCTTTAGTTTTGATGCATTTTAGTCAAATGAAATCTCTAATCCCATAATGGACCTTAGCGTATGACTAGCATGTAACAGAGCTTGCTGTAGCTTATGGAAAGTGATGTTGGATTATATATTATTTGATGCTAGATTTCAAGATAGATGAACTAATTCAGCACTTGTTCTCCAGTTTTATTCCTTTGATGTGCCATGGCCTCCTATTGAGAGAGTCATATCTTGTCCCAGGAGATGTAATAATATTTTTTAAAAAGTCTGAAAAGATTATCTCTTTTTGTCTTGACCTATAATCCTCTGCTGTATGGCAGGATTCATACAGCATTCATTCATTCTGTAATCAGAGGTTTACCATCTTGAAACAAACCCTATAAAGAAGGTTAAAAATTATTGAAATAAAACATGATGGCCACCCGCATTGCTAATCCACTGTTTTGCCATGGAAACTGGGTGTTTTATACATTCTCATCTTATAAGAGACCACCTTAGACTATCTGAGACGTAAAGCTGAAGTCAAGCCTTGCTTTCCTGAAGTGCAGACTTCAAAGAGCACAGAGAAAGTCTTTGAATATTTATTCATGTGTTTCAGATTGATGCCAACAGAGTGGGAGGAACTGATAGTTTTTGCTGCCACAGACTATTAAATGGCTTCATTTCCTCTCTCACCAACTTTTAATCAATCATACCATCACTAAAAAATCAACTTGATAGGTAGAGATATGATTGACATATACAGGGGAACTCCTTTTCTTTACGAACAGCAAAAATGTGTTGCTTGTGCTAATTGTTGACTTTCCTTCAGATAATATATAGAAAATTAGTGTTAATAGCCAAATGTAACAAACATTCCAGTTAAAATCAGGGCTGGCAAGCAATTAATTTTTTTAATCACAATTTATTACATGGGTCAAAAAAGTATTGTGATTAATCATGTAATTAATACTAATACCATGTATTTAAATATTATTGGATGTTTTTCTTCATTTTTCAAATATATTGATTTCAGTTACAACACCATATGAAGTGTACAGTGTTCACTTTGAATTTATTTTTTATTACAAATATTTGCACTGTAAAATAAACATAGTATTTTTCAGTTCACCTAATACAAATACTGTATTGCAATCTCTTTATCAAGAAAGCTGACCTGAGAAATGTAAAATTATGTATGAAAAACAACTGCATTCAAAAGAAAACAGTTTTTCTTAAGAGCGTACAAGTTCACTCAGTCCTACTTCTTGTCCACACAGTCAAATATGTTTGTTTACATTTGCAGGAAATAAAACTGCCTACTTTTAGTTTACAATGTCACCTGAAAGTGAAAACAGACATTCATGTGCCATTGTTATATTGCAAAATATTTATATGTTGCCAGCATTGCAAAATATTTGTCAGATGCGCTAAAGATTCATATGTCCCTTCATGCTTCAGTCACCATTCCACAGAACATGTGTGGATGGTGGATTCTGCTAGATAATGGTCCAAAGCAGTGCAGACCGACGTGTTCATTTTCATCATCATGAGTCAGATGCCACCAGCAGAAGGTTGGTTGCCTTTCTTTTTTAGTGGTTCAGGTTCTATAGTTTGTGCATTTGAGTGTTGCACTTTTCACTTCTTCTAAACGCATGTTCCATATCTTGTCCCTCAGATTTTGGAAGGCATGTTAGATTCTTAAACCTTGGGTTGAGCTGTAGCTATCTTTAGAAATTTTACATTGGTAACTTCTGTGTGTTTTGTCAAATCTGCAGTGAAAGTGTTCTTAAAATGAACATTTACTGGGTCATCATCCAAGACTACTATAACACGAAATAATCACAAATGTAATTACTTTTTAAAACAAGCAACATTAGCCTAGAAACATGCCTTTGGGAATGGGGGCTGAAGCACAAAGGGTCATATGAATGTTTAGAACCCCTGGCTTGTAAATATCTTGCAGTGCCTACTAGAGAGGTGCCATGAAAACACCTGTTCTCATTTTCAGGTGACATTGTAAATAAGAAGAAGGCAGCATTATCTCTCACAAATGTAAAAAACCTTGTCTCAGTGATTGGCTGAATAAGAAGTAGGATTGAGTGAATCTGTAGGCTCTAAAGTTTTACATTGTCTTGTTTTTGAGTGAAGTTATGTAACAATGTACATTTGTAAGATGCACTTTCACAATAAAAAGATTTCCCTACAGTACTTTTGAGATAAATTGAAAAACAGTTTCTTTTACCACTTTTGCAGTTAAAATATTTGTAATAAAAATTATGTAAAGTGATCACTGTACGCTTTGTACTGTGTTTATAATTGGAAATGTAGAAAAGCATCCAAATATTTAATAATTTTCAATTGGTATGCTACTGTATAGCAGTGCAATTAAAACTGTAATTAATCATGATTAATATTTAATCACAATTAACTTGAGTTAATTGCATGATTAAGTAATCGACAGCCCTACTTAAAAAACAAAAGGTAAGGGAGTTTTAGGATAAGATCGTTTGTGGGAATGGTGATGTGCTTTGATTTTTTATATATATATAATATACTCTCCAACAGACTGAAAGTTTTAATGGCCAGTTGAGGGGGTGTTTTTTTCTGGAGTTTGATTATACAAATATGTAACAGTTTGGACTGCTGGCATTAATTTGCATGGGAGTTGATTTAGGTAAAGATCTGAGATTTGCTTAAGTATTCAGATTCCAAGTATTTATCAAGGCAGATCACATTTGCAAACACCTTACTTACCTGATACCTGTTGTTAAACAGCAAAGGGTACATGAGATGACTGTGTAGAAAATTTTGCAGACCAAAGAAGACTAAAATTTAACTCTAGTTTTATGTATTTATTATTTGGTGCAAAATTCATAAACTGTATTGGTATAGTGAAACCTACCATCAGTGACCACACAAACTATCAGAAAAAATTAATTGCTTAGAGGTGGGTTTGATTAAACAAAATTATGTTGAAGGTGTAGTATGTGAGGGAGTGACCTCATCATGAAGAGTTTTCTTAATATGTTGGGCAGTAGGGGGCAGTGCTGCACAAGGGGTCTCTTACAGAATGTAGAGAAACTTTCCAGGAAAGCTCATCACCTAATAAACCATCTTGTTAGTCTTTAAAGTGCTACATAGTCCTGTCTTTTGTTTCAGCTAGACCAGACTAACACGGCTACATCTCTATTACTTTTCAATAGACAAGTAGCTCAGAGGCATTTCTGTGCTGTTATCTTGTTATTTTGGAAAAAAAAGTATAATTCACTTTAAGTGTGTGGGGTTAAGTCAATTCAGCAGCATTCTGAACTAGTTCTATTGAAGTCAATAGAGCTTCTTCCATTGACTTCATTGCATGTTAGATTGTCTCCAAACGTGCAGGAAAAACCTTGGATTTACTCAACTGTCTGCTTAAGACAAAGATATGTTAGAAAAAGCACTAGCAGAAGCGACCCTTGTTCCAATTTCATGTTTTATTTAATAGAAGAAAAAAGGAAAACAGCAGTGTTGTCATACAAGAGCTCAGAGGAAAAGTAAAATGTTAATAAGAAATTTGCAAAGATTATCTGTCTCCCCACATTCTTAGGCCATACACATACATTGGAACAGAGTAAAGTATGTGGGCCATGTGATAAATACAGCTGCTTAATTTCATAGGCCATTTCTGTGAGGTCTACCTTGATTCTCTCTTGCAAAGTTCCGCCAGAGCCCAATGGACATGGTGGCTAAGTGCACTGAAAACCAGATTGTTTTAGACAAATACTGTGTAACATAAATGGATCAAGCAAAAGTATAATGTAAAGCTGTTAGTGTATTTAATATAAAAAACCAAATGTCACGCTCTTGTGTCATTCAGAGTTACTTTCTTTGTTCTCCCAAAAAAAAAAGAATGGTTCTGGAATAGCATTTTGGTGAATAATAAGTCTGACCAATCTGTTGCTCTGAGGGATCCCACTTGGATCCTATTATAATAAACTATCTGGAATGACCCTTACACGACTAGTCCCATTGATTTGAGTGACATTTATAAGAGTGAGGGTTCACAGGTTCGGCTCCTACTAAATTTGAACTGCATAGCCACAGTGGGGGTAGTTCCCAGAGCCGGCGCAAGCTGGGACTGACCACTGTGGTGCTGCATTTTACTACATTTAAAATGCAGAGCTGTAGCAGGGGTAGATCTAACCCCTAATTTTAGAGGCTTATAACCTTCCAAACTGTTGTCTCTTATACTAAGCTCCAATACTTGTTCTCAGCAGAGGGTGGTTATGTGTGTTTTGTTTCGTATGAAGAATATTCATTTATTCTGGTGGATAAGAATAAGGAATTAAGGACAAGTGACTCTTTTGTCAAAATTCTTATTGAAATCCATTAATAATGTTTGACTACTAATGCCATACTAAAGACTTGTAGGTCTGATTCATTCTCCCAGTACTGGGATGTTTGTGGGGACAAGGATAATCTTCCTAAACCATCCTTCTCCCAGCAGGCTTGGAGACAACTGGTGCAACCCAAAAAGTGGATGGAGCTAGCAGGGAAGGCATGGTGCCAGTGTACCGGGGAGATGTGTTGGTACGGCTTGCCTCTTCTGTTCAGTCGCAGTGCCAGCAGAATTGCCTTTCCCTGCAGGAACCCATAGGGATGGATTATAGCAATAAATACCTCCTGTGGCACACTTAGACTAGTGCAGCTTGTGTCTCCTTGGGCTTGCAAGGTTATCTCTAATCTTCTGCATTTATTGAGTTTAACATCTACAATATGGGTAGATTTAAAACTGTCTGTATGGTCATTACAAAGGCATTACAAATTAGTTTAGGAAGAAGAGGGTTGTGAGGATTATCACTTTTTTGTGTATGCAGGTTCCACAGAATAATAAAATGCTCCCATGCAATGCATTGTCTGTAATACCATCAAAAGTTACTAATTCTGTATCCATTGTCCTGTCATTCAAACATACCCTAAATAATGAGCTACAGACAGGAAATAGTAACTTAGACGTTACTGCATAGGGACTCCGAGAGCTGCATGAAAAATAAAACTAGATGGATAGTGACAAAAATGCTGATGTGAGAAAGTTATGTACATGTCTGGAATTTCAATTATAGAATCAGTTAAAGCCTGCAGGCAGATAAAGTTTGTTCCCTCTTTAAAATAGGAACCAATCTAAAAGCTTGGAGGAAATAAATGTAATCCCTTTAAAATTATTTTTTTCTCTTTTGAAATTTGAATGTCGAACGTGTGGGCTCTAGAATGTGCATACAGTTATCCTGGCTGTAGGTAACCTTGTGCTTCTACACCTGTCAATGTAGTGGTGCAGTAGCTTAGAGCTTTTACCTCTGGAGAGATGGGTTCACATCTTGTCTTAAACCAGGCATGAACATGGATTTGGTAGTGGCCTAACTGCCTCTCACTATTCATGTGGTTCTTAATGAAAGAGTCTCGCTCTGCTCCCTAGATGCAGACCTGGACTGGCACAGGTGCTACAAGTCATTTCAATCCAGTTCAATGGAAGTGAGTCCAGTTTCCTTCCTCATGGTCTTCACTTCTGCCTCGTGCCGCTGGTCTCTTTTGATCCCTTCCTTCCCACTTCTAGTTTTAGTTTTTCTAGTTCCTTCCTAACAAAACTCCATAGGCTTTTGGTTTTTTTTTTAAAAAAAGCATTGTTCAGCCTACATTTGTGTGATATCCCTTCCCCCAGCCCTTTTGTCTGCCTTGTCTGTTTACTTATGCTCTCCAGGGCAGAAACTGCTTTTTCCTACATGTTTGTACCTAGCACAATGGGCTCTTGATTTCAGCTGAAGTCCGTAGGTGCTACCATTTTGCTTCTGATACATATTTCTGGCAATGAGTCTAAATATTAATTGAAGTTTGCTTAAGCCACTGCTACCAGTGCCTTAATTATTCTCTGACAAAGTGGGATATAGCTGTATCAGATTACAGCTCCGTTGTACTCTGCGTGCAATTAGACACTGTCTAGGGCTGCACAAGTCTAGACTTGCCCTGGGGCAACCTATTGTACGGAATTCCAGATACTTTTCCCTAGACAGGACAACTATTTGACATGTGCCTGGAGAACTGTCACTGAGGGCCATACAGATTGCAGTCTAAGGCCATTGATGTTGTTTCACTGGAGTGGCCCAGAAATTGATAGATCATGTTTTTCCTATGCGGGGCGGGAGGTTCCTGCAGGGAGGTAGAGGGGAACATGAATGATGGCTCTGGAGCTCTTCAGTATGAGCACATGGCACAGAGACTAAGGCTGTGTCTACACTGGCACGTTCTTGCATGAAACCGGCCGCTCTTGTACAAAAACATGTCACCTGTCTACACTGGCCGCGCGTTCTTGTGCAAGTAAATTGACGTTGTACTGTAGAAAATCAAGGCTTCTTGCATGAGAACTCTGACGCTCCCTCTCAGGAAGAAGCCCTCTTGCACAAGAGCTCTTCCAGAAGAGGGCAGTGTAGACAGGCAACATGAATTTCTTGCGCAAGAAGCCCCTATGGTTAAAATGGCCATCAGAGCTTTCTTGAGGAAGAGAGCGTCTACACTGCCATAGATGCTCTTGCGCAAAAGCACATCTCTTGCACAAAAGCACATGGCAGTGTAGACACTTTCTAGTGGAAGAGTTTTTGCACAAGAACTCTCCCGCAAAAGAGTTCTTGCACAAGAAGCTGCCAGTGTAGACGTAGCCTAAGGCTATGGCTACGCTACAGAGCTACGGTGACGCCACTGCATCTCATGTCGACTTAATGAACCCAGCCCCCACAAGAGGTGGTAGTAATGGTGACAGTAGGGTTGCCAAACTCTTTGCCCTTCCCTCTGTCCTGCCCCCTCCCTGAGGGCATGGCCTTGTCCCAACCATTCTCCACCCTTGCACCCTCTTTCGAGAGAGGGATGCAAATGCAGCTGAGTGAAATTGCAAATGAAGCGTGGATTTGAATTTCCTGTGCTTCATTTGCATAATTGCAGCCCGCCGCTATTTCAAAATAACAAATGTGTAGACGTGGTTATTTCGAGAGAAAACCCTTTTTCCGAAATAATTCTTATTCCTCATACAAGGAGGTTTACCGGTTATTTTGGAAGAAGGGTTTTCTCCCGAAATAACCACGTCTACAAAGCGTTTGTTACTTCAAAATAGCGGCGGTCCGAGGTTATGCAAATGAAGCCCGGGAAATTCAAATCCGCGCTTCATTTGCAATTTCGCTCAGCTGCATTTGCATCCCTCTTTCGAAAGAGGGTGCAAGTATAGACATAACCATAGTCTCTCACCCTCATTCTCTTCTGTTTCACCAGGCTAGGGCAAAGGGTTAGAATGTGAGACGGGGTGAGGCGCTCTGGCTTGGGTGCAGGCTCTCAGGTGGGGCTAGAGATGAGAGATTTGGGGTTTATGAGGGGGCTCTCTGCTGGGGGTGGGGCAGAGGGGATAAGTGTATGAGAGGAAGCATGGGCTCTGGGATGGGTGTGTGGGCTTCAGTATAGTGCCAGAAATGAGGAGTCGAGGGTATGGGAGGGGTCTCTCAGCTGGGGCAGGGATTGGAGTGTGGAAGGGGGTGAGGGCTCCAGCTGGAACTGGGGTTGAAGGATTTGGGTACAAGAGGCTGGGGTTGGGGTGCAGGAGGGGATTCAGGATGTAGGCTCTGTCTAGCAATTGTCTCGGGTATCTTCCAGAAGCAGCAGTATGTCCCTCTGGCTCTTAAGTAGAGGTGTGGCCAGACAGCTCCATGCATCAGCCCCACAGCTCCCACTGGCTGCAGTGCTTGGCCAATGGGAATCATGGAGACAGTGCTATCTGTTTGGTGTAACTTAGGTTGGTGTAACTTGCATCACTCAGGGAAGTGGCTTACTCACACCTCTGTGTGGGAACATCTTATATCAATGTAAGCTGTAGTGACTTCGTAGTCTGAGGCCCAGTTTCAGAATGCAATTATGCTCTGTGCAAGTGGTCACTCCTTGGGGGTGACAGAACGGAGGGACTACTGGCCTGTCACGCTTAAAAGTGGGATGGCATGGCCCTCCCACTTTTTACCAGCAATAAGAGTAAGCAATGGCAGGGACGGGGCAGAGGCGTGAGCAGAGTGCAGGAGGGAATCTGGCAAACCTCAGGCTCACAGCAGCCATGGAACCAGACTGAGGAAGGGGTGTCTCAGGACGTCTGTTAGTTTCACACATTTGCAACTCTCAAGTGCTTTAAAAGTGGTTTGGAAAGTCTCTACTAAGCAAAGGGTCCTTGCTTTTCTGCCACATGGTCCCCAAAGGGGTTAAACAAGCAAGCCCATAGTGTCCCCAGTGCAGGTGGCGCTCTGAGAGAGCATGTGTAATGAACTGGGATGGCTTGGGAGGTCTGACATTGACTTTTGGGGTGTAGGATGGTTGTTGGAGAGTGCCCGACATCCCCTCCAAAAAGGGGGATCCCAAAAGATCGGAGTCTGGGAATGTGTTGCACAGTTGCAGAACTAGAAATAGTGACTAGATCAGTGGTTCTCAGCCTATTTACCATTGTGGGCCACATCCATTGCTCCCTGTGTGGCCCTGGGGATGTCAAATTGGCCGCAGCTCTGTGGTGACGATTGGGCCATGGGCATCTCTTAAGCCACAGGTTGAGAAGCACTGGATTAGACTCTACCCATTTAGCGTGGAAGCACAACCACATGAAACCCTGTGATTGAGTCCATTTGCAACAGACTGGTGACCATACACTGCTGTAGCGGGCCTGTGTATAACACAATTACAAATTGAGGGTGACAAGAGACAATCTTGATAAGTTCCAGAAAAGGGATCTGATCCTGCGCCCAGTACATTTTGAAGATGAATAAAGCCCTACATAAATTATCCAGTTATTGCAGTGTAAATGTGCACCTACTAGCCAATAAACTACATACAGGTAAAATGAGACAAAGCTTTGAACAAGATGCTTCGAAGCACACACGTGTATTTGTTCTAATCCTGGCTCATTGGGAACAGGAGGGATTTAGCACTTCTCTCCCTTGCTTTCTCCAGGTCAAACACAACACTGGTACATAATTTGAACTGGTTTCTCCACAAACAGGAGCCAGCATCTGCTGTGTGGAGGAGCTCTTCAAGTCTACTGTTATGCACAAAAACCCTGTTTTTTAACCATATTTTAGAAAGGGATATGAAAACATCCTGCCATGAGTGCAGGGGACTGGATTTGATGACCTCTCGAGGTCCCCTTACAGTTCTACATTTTTCTTTGAGGCATCTGAAACCTTGCTCAAATGTAAAATAAGCAGAAAAATATCTCATGTGAAATAAAAAAAGAAAGCTCAGTAAAAGATACATCATGACTGATGGCAGAGTAAGGAGTAAGTTGAGATTCTGTGTATTTATTGTAGGATAATACAATTAGGAATTTTTCAGAAGAGAGCCGTCAATCAGAGCAGAGTCTAACTGCGATGAAGGAAAAGTGCTAAACTTTGACCTATGCCAAGAAGTTCAGATAGATCTTTACTACTCCAAAATTTAGCTGATGTTTGCTCTGAATTTAAGTTCAGCTCATAATAGAATGAAAAGCTAACTATACAATATGGATCTGGATCTAAATTTTGGGAGTGTTCAGAGCTGGATCCTCCCTATTAAAGCCAAGTCTAGATTTTCTTTGCCTTGCATACTGATGTCTGGTTATGTAGTCAGCTCTATTATATCCAACAGTGACAAAAGAAACTCCAAAGCAGCCCCATGAAGACTTTTAACCACCACTCAGGGAAAAGGAAGATCTCTGTCATTTATTGAAACAAATCTTATCTGGGTGATCTCAAATGCCTATGCCACAAAATCTGCACACAGACCACAAATCTTCTTACAGTCCTTTAACCACACTTTGCATCTAGCTACATTCAAAGATGGGGGCACAAAATCATAAATAAATTATTATAGGGGGACTGTTAAGTGTTTTATATGCTGCCATTTTAAAAACTTTCTGAAGCGCAAAACAGAAATGAATGTGAGATTCTTCTACATCTGTTTCTTCCAAGCAGACTTAGTGGAGTCAGAGGTGAAAGTAAGCAGGTGCACCCTGGTGCGCCACTCCAGCAAGAGCTGGCTGAGCGATTTAAAGAGCTGGCAGGAACCTAGGTAGAACAGTACCTGAAAAAAATGTTAAGTTACTGTCACTGCTGAGTGGAGTAGAGTAGATTTTTGTCAACACTTATTAATGTTACTATAATTAATAGGGCATTGAATGCAGAATTTTGTACTACATTCACATTACATGGGAGCTTATTGAACATGTCAGTGGCATCATTTTTCTCAAGAACAGATAATGTAGGTTGGACCTCCCTGATCTGGCACCCTGGGGATCAGACTGTTCCTGAACAAGGGAGTTTGCCAGATCAGGAGACATCAACCTTGGTTCCTCTGCTGCTGGCCTGGCAGGGCTGCCACCCACCAGCCTTGCTACCATTGCCCCAGCAAGGTTCCCGGTCCTTCTACCGCTGGTTTGGCTGGGCTGCGGCCCTGGTTGCTGACATTCAGCCCCCCTATTGCCACCCCGGCATGGCTCCTAGTCCTGGCAGGGCCACCAGTCATTGTCCAGGCTGGACTCCAGGCTCTGGCAGGGCTCCCAGCTGCTGGCCCGCCTGCCATTGGAACCTGTAAACAGAAATCTCTTCTGTTAGAACTAAAGTCAGTACATGCAAATAACTCTATTGACAGTTTAATATTGACTGTGTCAATTGAGTTTTTTGTTCTAGGAGGCGGAGAATTTGCCTGGTTCTAAATATTTCTTTACAAAATGATCAAAGTGTGCACATACAGATAGCAGGGTATGTAGTCATTTTTGACAAACAAGTGCATATTCTCAGGAAAAGGTTTCCTTCCCTGCTGGCTCAATTTCTCCTTTTTAATTTAATTTTGGGATGAGAGAGCTTATAACCATATTGCCTGCAAATAAAAATAGCTCTGGACTTATGCAAGCATTGGGAAGTATCAGGTCAGGTGTTCATTAATCTGCTGAAAGATCAGGGAGAACCTGAAGCTATCACAGCTAGAAAGGAAGAGGAAAAAAATCTCAAGAGTAGAAAGTGTCATTCTATAACACAATGTGGCTTTCCCTGCTCCCCCAAGGAACATTTATGATAAGTAATTTGCACTGGTGGCATTTCATGACATCAATTACATTATCCTGGACTATCTACTGTAGGCCTTTGACCATAGGACATGGCAAAGGAGCAATGTAAGCATGGGGTTTACTTGCCCTAGGACGTTTCCCAGCAGGTTGTTCTGGTTGCAGTATATACATTAAAATGCATGCCAATCAGTGCAGTAGTTTATATTGGTTTCCCTCCCAAAGACAGGTATTGGTACATTCAAATTTAAAGCACTTTTTTTAAAAATTTTACTTTATTTTTTAAGATAATTTTCTTTTAAATAGGTATTTTCAGCTACTGTGCCTTTCCCCAGGGCCACTGCTGGCATTTTTGGTTAGAGCTGGTTCTTTAGAAATCCTGCTCTCACTTCTGCTGATGTAAATCTTGAGGCACAACACTAAGTCATGAGCTACACCCATGTAACTGGAAGCAAAACTTTCCCTAGCCCCCACCATCACTGCAGGCATTTTAAGATCACAAAGAAGACTACCTGGGGGTGAAAACTCCTTTTATTTTCTTATGAATAAACTTCTATTTAAATGTGGACCCATGCTAATTTAGTTTCAAATGGGTATAGGACAGGGGGTGGGCAATAATTTTTGCAAGGGAGCCAATTCACAAACTTTGATTCGTGGTCAAATCAAGAAGGAGTGGGGCCTCAGGTGGAAGGGGCAGTTTCTTCTAGGCACCCGTGCCCTGCCAGGGGTGTGGCACCTACAAGGAATCACCAGCTGTCTTGAACAATGAATGACTTCACGCACTCCCCTGCCCCCAGGTCTCGATTGGCCTGGGAGTGGGGGTACAGCAGGGTGAGCTGCAGGCTGGATCAAATGGTTTGGCAGGCCAGTGTGGCCCATGGGCCTTATCTTGCCCACCCTTGGTATAGGATGTGAGTTGCTTTGAAGTTCGTCCTAGTGCTGCACCTATAGTTCACACTGGGTCCAGGCATATATCAGTGGTCAAATCCAAGCTGTAGAACACGATGAACTGGAATCTGGTGCATACATCATTGTGCTCCCATATCCCCAGGATATAGTCCAATAAATTGATACAAGGCAGTGGTTCTCAAACAGGAGACTGGGGCCCCGTGAGCAGATTTCAAGAGATCCACCAAGCAGGGCCCAAGCTTGCTGGGGCCCAGGGCAGAAACCCAAAGTCCCACTGTATAGGGCCCAAGCCCAGGGCTCTCAGCCCCATAATCTGGGGGAAAAGACAAAGCCTGAGTAAGGTAGTTTTGCAGGGACTCCTGTGGCATGAGGCTCGGGTAACTGCCTTGTTTACTACCTACTGTCTCTGCTAGGGCTAGTGGGGGACCTGCCTCTGTCCTCTCTCCTGCCCTGCGGTGCCGATTTATGTCTCGGCACCATTGTTTTCAGTGCTGGGGATCCCCGGTGCCGAGAGTCTTTTTGGCTGCACCTGGGTTCTGTGCCGTGTTTCTCTGGGAGGCCCGGGGCACTGTGCACTGAGCTGGCTCCCGGGACTGATTTTTTTGGTCTGAGGGGGTTTTAATGCTGCCTCCATCAGGAGTCGTAGGATCCTATGCTCCCTGTCCTTTTTGCTACGGGCCTTGAAACTTCTGCAGATTCTGCACTTCTCCGTACGGTGTTCTTCACCCAAACAGCGAAGACATGCGTCGTGCAGATCGCTGTTGGGCATATGGTGCTTACAATCTGTGCACGCTTTAAAGCCTGGGGTGTTAGGCATGCCCCAGCACCCCCGGGGGGCTAAACACTTGGGCACTCGCCCACTGTTCTTGTATGTGCTTGAAGATCCTTATCACGAAAACTGAGATGAAGAGCCAGCTACAGTTCCAATGTCGCCATGGACGGTAATAAGGAACCGTCGCCAGTGGTGTATATGCGCCGACATAGCAGCACCACTCTAGGGGTCTCCACAGCCGATCCTATGGAAGCGGCATGCGTACACCTGAATTGGATCGACATGAACAAGCACTTGAACATTAATTCTAGCCAAATCTCTTTCTCTCACCACTTCCCTCTAGCCTAGTTATTCCTGTAGGAATCATCCCTCTGCCTCCAGGACCATGCCTGCCTCCCTTGTATCAGATCCAGGGTGGGGTAAACAAGCCAAGCCTGTCACAGTGAGAAATCAAGTTTCAGTTGGTATTTTTCAGCTGGGTACCTGACATCTGCTAATAAATTGTGTCAATAGATGATCACTGCCATCTGTTGCAAGCAAACAAGCCCTAGCATGTTGGGTTTTTTAATGGTAAAAGCCACAGAACAGTGCTGAAATGGGAAGGATATTGAGTTGCTCGTGATAGGTTATGAAGAAATTGTACTATGTAGAGATGTTGTAACAAAAAAGACTGCACCCCTGGAACAGATACACAGCTACATCAAATCTATCTCTGCTATAGTGGCCAGATCCTACAGTTCTTACTTAAACAGAACTCCCATTAAAGTGGAATGATTAGAGGGAGAATTAAACCTGGGAAAAGACAAAGCAAGTCAAATTTACAAAGGAGGCCTTGTTAAAGGTTAATTCTTTAATGTAAGTGTGTATCAATAAGAGTGCTGATATCTTAAATTTTGACTGGGATAATCATTGCTTACCTGACTTAATTGTGTATTAACATTTAACTTTATAGTATTTAAATCAGGGGGTGGGGAACCTAAGGCCCAGGGGCCAGATTTGGCCCCTGAGGCTCAGGGCTCCCCCTCCCCCAGCATTGGGGAGCCCACATTGGAACTCCAGTCCTCCCCACTCCTGCCACCTCCACACGGGGCTGGAACGCACAAAATGTATTAGCCTGGCCCCCTTTGGCTCTGGTGTGTGAGGGGAATGTGGGGAGTGTCTTTCTCCTTCTCAGTCGAAGGCCATAGCACTGCACGCGGTTGTGTTTGTTTTGCTTCTTACTTATGTGTGGCCCCCAACTGAATTTTCTGTGGATCAGCAGCCCCTGACCCAAAAAAGGCTCCCTACCCCTGATTTAAATCCATAAAAAATATTGGGCTTGTTTATGAGAGAGACTCTGTACCAACCTAAGCTGTGTAGTTATATTTACCTGATTTATCTCAGGGAACTTAAGGGAAAAGGCCTGTTACCTATGTTACACTTTGATCCAACTTGTAATGATGGTTATGTCCCTTTGGCTGTTGGTTAGTTAGAATGTTGAATATTCAAGAGCCATGCATCAGAGGGGTAGCCGTGTTAGTCTGAATTTGCAAAAGCGACGAGGAGTCCTGTGGCACCTTATAGACGAAGGGTATGTCTACACTAGCCCCCTAGTTCTCCTCATTCCTCCTGCAATGAGGTTTACCAGCTAATTCGATTTAGGGCTTTAATTCGGAATCCCATTTCACTGCTGCGTGTAGACGTGGGCAGTTACTTCGGGCTAGTCAATTTCTAAAATGGCGACTGGCCGGGAACATGCTAATGAAGCACGGGATATTTAAATCCCGCGCTTCATTTGCAATTCCGGTCACCCTTATTAGCCTCCCTAGATTGAACTAGGGGGCTAGTATAGACATACCCGAACAGATTTATTGGAGCAAAAGCTTTCATGGGCAAAGACCCACTTTGCGAAAGCCTTTGCCCACAAAAGCTTTTGCTCCAATAAATCTGTTGGTCTATAAGGTGCCACAGGATTCCTCGTTGCTATTAAAGAGCCATGTGACCTTCAGGAAAACCTGCTTCAGTCCAAAAACGAATGAACCAAATTTACGTAATGTGACTACATTGGTTTCATTGGATTTAGCCAAATCTGTATGAAATAATGCACCAGTTTACATATCAAATATTGTGTTCAAAAATAGTACAATAGGTTGAGATATAAATAGTATCAATCATCAGCTTGTGGTTTTTATAGTTATGCCTCCTTTTCCCCTGTATTAGCAAAGCTAGTATTAACTTGTATCTTACACAGAGTAAATGTAGCAATTAATTCCATTGGGGCATGTTCCAAGGGACTTGCTGTACCATAGTTTACCATAAAAATATCCAAGTTAAGTTCACATCCACTTATTATTTAAGCAGTACAAAGCATGTCAGAGAGAATGGTTATTAAAAGCTAGTTTTATACAGTTTCCATGGGGATTTTTCAAACAGCAATAACAAAAGGCATAGATTTGTTTTAACTTAGATGATCTTTAAGTGCATTTATGGATTAGAAAGTACTATGTTTAAACTGTAATTTATCCCAAATGACCAAACAGCATAAAATAACTACATGTAAAATCTATAGGGCAGTATTGTTCAGACATTTCAGAAGACCACCAAAAGAGTTCTGAACATGTTGCTCAATTTTTTTTCACAGTCAACATACACACTAGAAAGCAAAAATAGTTCTGCTCATTTAATATTGCTTGTAATCTACAGATGGCACTACAATTTTTGCATTAGACTACCTTCTGGAATGCATTTTGGCGTTGCTGTTTCATAACAAAAGTTCAGAAGTTTATCATGAAGCACTTAAAACTTCCTGACAATGAAGACTAGACATTTGGCAACTGCCCAAGAACCCCACAGCCAGTTGGAGTTATAATCTTACAGTTTAAAGGAAGAAATCAGTGCATGCAATCATACTGTTTGCTCATACGTCTGGCTAAAAAAACATTGAATTGCTTCTTGTTTGAGTTCACCAGCAACTGATAGCTTCAGGCAATAATGTTTCTGTAGTTATAAACAAGGGATGACTATGGGCCATCTTATACAGGCTACATGTTACAACTTTCCAGGCTGAACTTTGAGGTCGCAGGCTTAATTCATCCATGTTAGCCATTGCACATTGCAGAATGAAGACCTTTTCACACAACTTTGTGGGTTATTTGACTACGGTAAATGTGAGTAAACCCATTTGTGTCAAAGGAACTGTATAAGAGTTTAAAATTTTTCACATGCTTAAATGGTTTCCTGGATGAGGACCTAAGTATTGATGGAGCTAGCACACATCAGTGAAATTCATCTTTCTCTCCACTTACTACATGCTGTACCAAGAGGGTTTGCTGTCTTCATTTACACAGATGTGATTTGTCATATGCTTAGGATATTTGGGCCTTAATCCTTTAAAGTGCTAACTGTTCTTCATCTCTGCCTTAGCACCTTGCAAGATTGGGCCCTTGAGCCCTCATCCTCAAAGGTAGGTGTCTAACTTCTATAGAAATTAATTGGAGTTAAGTGTCTAAATACCTGTTGAGGATCAGGGCCTTAGTTGTCAGGAATTGCCTTAGGTTTGCACCCTATGTACCAAAGCCCTATCAAAACCCTATCAAACCCTTTCTAAAATGGGACCAAATATTTATTTGTTCTTTAGCTGTGAATTACAAATACTGCAGCTGGACTTTTTTCTATAGTTAGATGTAGCCTACCAGTGTCAAAGCCTGCATCTGTGCCAAACCCCTGCCTATTCCCATTCCTTTGGAGACTGCTCCTACACAAACCTTTTAACTGTACTCAGAACTGCGAATTGGCACAAAGGGTTTTCTTTTGTTGTATAATATGTTTTATTTTGGATGACTGAAGTAAGGCTAGGAGAGTATGACACTTGTATTAAAAAAATTTTCTGGATGCCTTTCTTTGTCAGGAAAAACATAGCCTCACGTTCCAGCAGAACTATGGGGGCAAATCTTAATCCACCTCAGATGAGTGCATAAGAACAGCAGTTCTGCTGGTGTGGAGAGGATACACAGAAAACTCTACACTGCACTGTGACGGTTCATTCCATGGCACCACAAAGGAAGGACTAGAGATATTAGTATACCAGGAAGAGACTAGGTGACTACAGAGATCCTTAATCAAAAATCTCCATGTGGAGGACTCTGTAAGGAGAATTCTTTCCCCCTTCCCAGCCTGTAAAGGTCTGTTTTTCAAATCTCACTTACTCAGACTTCAGCCAAGATATGGCCCTGGACATTATGTGGGTGGCATACAGGCCTTAAGCATGTCCAGAAGTAAAAGCTCCCTGCACCTGGTTTTTTTTCTGCTTTTTTTGTGTTTCTGCTGATTGCACTAGACTTGCACTTGTATAAAACAAGTGTAACAGAAAGTTACAGAAATTTTGGCAAATCGAGTGTGTAGCTAGCACCTGCATGGAAAGTCTCCATTCTCACAGGCAAATTTCAAGCAGTAATATATGGAGATTTTGCTAAAACTTTTTTTTTTAAAGGCACATTCTCACCAAGGGAAAGTGAGTGATGAGCATGACTGATTTCCCTTTAGTTAGCTGCTCCATCAGGGTGCATCTACACTGCACCATTAGCTCAAAATAAGCTACACAATTTGAGCTACACAAATTCAACTGCTATTCTGAAATATCCCTTAATTCTTATGGAACGAGGTTTACAGGGACATTGGAATAGCAAGCCCATTATATTTTGAAATAATGGGCGCACTCAAAAGATGCGGAATAGCTATTTTGAGATACTTTCAGTATCCCAAAATAGCTCGGCAATGTAGATATAGCCTCACTCTCCTCAGTAACCAGCTGCAGCTGGGTTTAAAATTCATGTGGATCCTGGGACTAAAAAAACCCTATGGGAATTGACAAGATACTTTACATTTGTGCATGGAATCGTCTTTAGAATGCTCCATCTTTTTGTTTTGAGCTGGCTTTATTGAAGAGTCACCCAGCACTGTATAAATGTCAACAGTATCTGTCTATTTCATCTATTCAGCTGCATGTCCAATACTGCCATCTTAATATCAAAATGCCATACACAGAATTAAAAAGCACATCATGTGCAATCCAAAATAGTCCTAAATTCTGCATTTCTCATTATAGCTGCTCCCCTGAGATCATCTTAGATTAAGGGTACTGGAACAAAACAAGGAATTGTAAATACATTGGTCTTAGTGGTAACCATCAGTCCATGAAAATCAATAAATAGTATAGTAATAGTATAATCCTCCTTGGCTCAGAAGAGAGGTATTGCCATAAGGAGGTCAAATATTACATCTAGGGAAATTTTGTCCTTGTACATATTGTGGCTGGCCTGGTTTTAAATGTCTCACTTAATCATTCCCCTTGAGTCTTCTACTGCCTAACAGTTCTCACTGCGAGGAAAGACTTCCCAATATTCAGTTTAGGTTGCACTCTTATGGACTATTCATAATCAAGGGTGGTTTGTTTGCTTGTTTTTAGTTGGCCTTACCTAATTATTTCTTGATGTCAAGTTTTGCTTTTCTGGTGCATCTGTTTGTAATTTGACTTCATTCTCTATTTTATAAGCTTCTCAATCAGCACCACTTTCTAGGGTTTGAACAACAGTGGCCTCTGGAGAATCGGACACTTCTGCTGTCGTGTTTAAAAAAGCACTAGCTGAGCAGCGATGTATGTTTCCACTGCAAATGCCACTGTTTTCCTCCACCCACTTAATGAAAGAAGGGGGGCAATTCTTCAAATCTCTCCCCCCACCCCCCGGCACCGCATTACCTTGAGGCATATATCCACATTAGCAATGGGGGAGGGAAACAATTATTTTTATTCATGTTTTTAAATTAGACTGACATGGTCCCTCTCGCTACAACATCTGTTGTAAATTAAAGCTGAAGGATTTCTCTGAAATGATGCCCTTACATAGAGTTCATAGCTGCAGAACTAACCAAGTCTACTAATGTTCGGTCAGTCCAAAGAGATCTTGACTTAAGAGAAGTGT
The DNA here is from genome assembly GCA_019425775.1 of Rafetus swinhoei. Classification (NCBI taxonomy): domain Eukaryota; kingdom Metazoa; phylum Chordata; order Testudines; family Trionychidae; genus Rafetus; species Rafetus swinhoei. The sequence goes on from CM033449.1 coordinate 50,765,655, forward strand.
TTTGAATTACATATCAGAAATACATATTTCTCAAACATACCTATTTCCCTGTAAATGAATTACATGTTCAGCCCAGAAGTTTTGAACCAGTCCACTTCTTTGCCTTATGAAGATTCTGCTACCTCTGTATGTAAAGAAAATGTGTTCATTTCCTGTATCAGTTACTTTAGTTAAGCCATTTTCTATTGCATTTCACTGGAAGTTTACTTTTGCTATTTGCCTGAAAGTCTGTCACTATGCCTTGATTTATGCTTTTTTAATACTTTTTATGGAGCACAGGATATGTCTGGACACTTCCTCCCACCCCAACCCCCAAAAAGACTAAATATTTTACAGCTGTCTAGAAAGCTTTTGGCACTGTGCATTGAATTTACATCAGTTATAAACCATCCTAATGCATCCATTGTAGTAAGATAGCATTCATGTGTGTAGTCCCACTAAAATTAAGAGAACTGCTTGTGAGCAAAATTAAGCACACACATAAGTGTTTACAGGATCTTGGCCAAGGTTTGGAATACACACACACACAATATGATTGGAACAGATAGCTGAGTAGTAAGGTATAGTCAATCATGTCTGTGCTAGCTGCCACAAGCAAACCTGTCCTCTTTTTCCGTAGAATTTATGAAAGATCCTTCCATCAGAATAATAGAATAAATTTAATGCGGGTATATGATTTTTAAAGATTATTTAGATGCTCTGGGCAATATTTTGGATACTATTAATGAATGTTCATATGTATTTAAAATGAAAATATTGTATTTTAAGATAAAGTTTTGTCATTAACTAGGTAATTGATTTATGGCATGATCCTATTCCCAGTAAAGGCAAAGGAAAATAGTGACTTTAATGGGAGTAGAATTGAGCCATTATAGACAAACATGCCAATCCATCATCAATATAGCCAATTCTCTGTACACTTGCATCCTCAGCATGTTTCTCTAGTGTGTGTTTCCATATTTCTTTCCTGTTAAATAGGGAGAAAAACAAAATGTGTAGGATAGTGGATTCTCTCAACATACCAAAGCAAAACACTAATTCTCACCCTGGAAATTTCTATGCATTACCTAAGAATGCCCTGGAGGAACCAATTTTTTCCCTCATTTTACATTGTCATGTACCTGTGCAGATCTCAAACTTTGATTTGTTGTAGGATAAAATGGGTTTGAACAACATCCTGATTTTTGTCTTTGTTTCTTGGTGTTATATGCTTCTTAATAGGGGGAAAATCCAGTTTATTGCTGATACTTTCACATTTCCCACCATGTAGGCTAGTTGTTCTACGTTCCAAAATTATTCCCAGATTAATCACTTGTATACTGGAAGGACTCTATTTATTTCTAATGCATTATCTATTTTTATTATAAAAAGTCTTGCTTTTCATTTTTTAAAAATCTAAAAGAGTTATTTGAACAATTCTGTTATATGGATGAGGGTTTGAATCTCCAAACTATAAAAAAGAGGGTCTTTAAAATCAGATCTTGTTTTCTGGATAAAATCATAACATTAAATTGAAGAACCATTTCAGAAAAAATATATGAATGATCGATCGCAGGGATTTCTATGGGGATGTGAGCAATTCTGAGCAGCAGTAAGGTGATAAGATCAATATATGGGGCAGAGGGTGAATAGGAAAACAGAATCCAGATTACTCCCCCGGGTGTAGTAGTATCAAAAGCAGCGTTGGAGGTAGCTAATTCAGTAATGATAGAGCAATGGGGAACAGTTTAACATGGAATTAATTATAAAAGTGAAAACAAGAACATGACACCCATGTTGCAACATTTAAACAGAGACTCATTCATTCTCAGCACACACCAATATAAGCACAAAAGCAGGGCAGCTGGAGCTGGTGTTTAACTTAATCTACCTACCCCATTGATAAGTATATATTTTGCCTTGCAGACATACAGTTCTCAAAGGGTACATCTACACTGCACTGTAAAACCAAAATAAGATATGCAATTTGTGCTACGCAAACTGTGTATCTTATTTCGATTTCATTTAGAAATAGGCTATTTCAAGATTTGGCGTGTCTACATGGCGCCAAATTTCGAAATAAAGCACTATTTCAAGACATCCCTTATTCCTCGTGGAACGAGGTTTACAGGGATGCTGAAATAGCGTGTCCGTTATTTCAAAAATTATTTTGAAATAGCGGAAGTGTTCCTTGGACGTGGGGTAGCTATTTGGGGATACTGGAACACTCATTTTGTCAGTATCTACAGAACACCATTCACTCAGAGATGAGTAAACACAGAGAGAGCGAGAACTGACCCTCTTTTGCTGCAAAGATCTTTGTGCTTGAATGAATCTGGGATGAGTGCTGGCCAATGCTCAAGTTGGTAGTGCTCAGCAGAGTGGACCCCTTTTTATATTCTTCATAAAGCACTATGTGTCCAAGAACCTACTTTTACACAGCTGTTTACTAACCTTGTGAGCAACACAGCAGCAGCTCCTAACAAATTTCTAGAACACATGGACTGTCTCTGACAAGCTGCCAAAGACACATTTTTAAATGGCATAGGAAAAAAACATGGTGGTCACTGAAAGCAGAGTGAAAGAAATGTATAAGGGGGATTAAAAGCTCTTTAACAGCTCATCTATCCAGTTTTGTACAAAATGAAGGAGCAGAGTGGAAAACACAGCTTTGGTTTTGTTTCCAGTGGTTACTGACCATCATTTGTTAATTATCAAATGAGCATTTCCTTCAGCTAAGACATTTCATTTTGTGCTTCATGGCTCAGTACAAGAAGGTACCAAAGGCAAGTGTTAGTCTTTGGTGAGCAGATGGAAGTCACTTCTACAATCACACAGAATATGACAGGGACAAAATCACACAGAATATGACAGGGACAAGAGTCTGGCAAAGCAGGTGTATGACATCAGAGTCCTATACATGGTATGAGGGGATAGATATTCAGGTATATGAAAAACAATTAGTAGTCCTGTGGAAACAGGACCACAGGACTCCTCGTTGTTTTTGCAGATACATAATAACATGGCTATCTATCCCTCTGAGAATTTTCAGGCATATGAAGTTACCTGAGAACCAGGGTGTAGCAGAAAATATAACAACATACTTGCCTTTTGGGGAGGTATAGGAGTGTAAATTTATGCCTATTTTTGGCAGCTATGAGTGATCAAAATAATAATGTGACTGAAGTAATATTATTTCAGGTCTCCCAAATTACCAGGAGGACAGGTGTGTGAAACACAGTGGTTTCTAAATGTTAATCTTGTGACCCTAGCAATCAGGCGCCATAAAGCTTTGTTGTAAGATGATGTGAGGGCTGGGATGAAAGATAAAATAACAAACTGTGACCAAACTGAACATCACCTAGTGTCTCTAGTTACTGCCTCCAGGAACCAGGGTCCATAAGGTAATATTAATTGAAAAGACAGTTCATGCTAAGACTAAAATTGATGCCTGAGGTCAGTTACTACAATAAGTTGATTCTTTAGAATAAAATAGCTTGATATGCTCTATCTGACTGTATTCTATTGTCAGTCATATGCAGCACTGGGCATTTGCAATAAAACATATAGCCCTTGCCCCCTCCCAATCTGAAAAGCACTGTTTATGTAAAGCATTTACAACTATTTGAAAAATTAAAGTTATATGAGTGGATTCTAGATAGCCTCTAGAAATGCCTAACCTATGGTACATACATTCACTAGAAAAAAATGCACAGCATATTATTATTGTATACCTGCCATAATATAAAACACATGACCTATTGTTCATTCTATGGTGGTATTAAACTTCTTGTCTTTATGGTTTATTTCTTGCTCTGAAAATTGTCAAACCTACAGTCCACGTGGGGCTCTTGTCAGTGACCGTCTCCTGTCCCAGCTGCTTTGCCACCCCAGATGTTACCTGGAAAACAATACTCTGAATCTCTAGTCTATAAATGACCTGTCTAATGGAAGTCTTGCAGAAGCCAGCGTTGCTTCTCATCCTCCTCTTAAATTGCTATGTGCATTCTTTGGATGAAGCTGAAAGTCTGGGCCACTTTCTTTTTTTTTCATTTATAACAGCTTTGTTTATAAAACAGTTCCTCTCTTCCAAACACAAAACCCTCTCTTTTAAAATGCACCAAAATTAATTTATTATTATTTTTACTTTCATGAAGAAGTCCCTAGCCTCCTACCTGTGAACACAAAATACAATGAAACTTGTCTTAAACAACCAGTTAGACTAAAATGTGCTTAAATAAGATGTTCTTCTATTAGATGTAAAGCAGAATTGTATACAGAAATTTTGGGGGTGTAAGCAGGGTCAGGCTAAGCTCTACCCTGACATCTGGTGGTGAACTGTGGTGAGTGGTGCAAAGAGACTTCAGGGGCTGATCTTATTTGCATAGATATACCCAATTTGCATAGACACACCCACCCCGCCTAGTAGGTACTCACAGCAGCCCAAATGGTCACTTTGGCCACTGTGGGATCCCCAGTCTCTCTGTTATTGAGGCAGGGGGGATAAATCATACCCTGATTATGTGAATCAAGGACAATGGAATGGTGGAACTGTTTATGACAGAGGGATTCGCCATAAACTAAGTAGCACTCGCTAGACAAGGGGTATGGGTTCCACACCCAGTCAAGTTGAGAGAGGCTGGGGTCTTTGTACCTGGTGGTGGGGCCCTGTCTGAGGGGCTAAACAACACTGATTGCATCCCCTCCTCTCTCCACTGTGGAATTTCAGAACTAATTTGGATTCCATGAGGAGTCTAGTTGTGAGCTGCTGAGTTGACTTCACCGTGGGTTATTGGAGCACTAGCACTGAGGCTTCTCTATTATGAGCTGAACTTGCTGAAGAGCTGAAATCACTGTGTGCTGTGGGGAGCCTGGCGCTATACTGCGGAAGAGCTGAAATCACTGTTGCTGAGGGGAGCCGGGTGCTATACTGTTGCTATCACTGTTGCTGTGGGGAGCCTGGCGCTATGCTGCTGAGCTACTAGCAGAGCAGCTTGCAGGGACAACCAGCAAGCGCAGGTGGACGGCAGAGCGGTTGGCGGGGATGACCGGCGGGTGCAGGCGGACAGCAGAGCGGCTGGCGGGGACGACCTGTGGCCGGTAGGAGTGGCAGCAGACAGCCAATGGAGCAGCTGCAGGAGCAACCGGCTGGCGGAGCTAGACAGTTCGTGGGACAGCTGAGGCGGCTCACTGGACAACAGGTGGAGTGTGGCGGAGTGACTCGTGTTGATGGTGGCAGCAGAACCCTACGGAGAGGCGGAGCCATCAGCGGACCATGTAAGGTGTATCAATCCCCGCCCCCTCCAGGTTGGGATGGTAAAACCCTGCCGGGTGAACTTTTGAACCCTGGGGCGGCACTGACCCGGGGCAGAGACTTTTGGGGTGTTGGACTTTGGGACTTTGGGTGATTTTTGGGTTGCTGGACTCAAGAGACTCTTGGGCTGTGTCTAGACTGGCCAGTTTTTCCGGAAATCAGCCGCTTTTCCGGAAAAACTTGCCAGCTGTCTACACTGGCGCAATTTCAAAAAGCACTGACTTCCTACTGTAAGAAATCAGTGCTTTTTGCGGAAATACTATGCTGCTCCCGTTCGGGCAAAAGTCCCTTTTGCGCAAAACTTTTGCGCAAAAGGGCCAGTGTAGACAGCTGAGATTTGTTTTCCGCAAAAAAGCCCGATCGCGAAAATGGCGATCGGGGTTTTTTTGCGTCTAGATTGGCCACGGACACTTTTCCGCAAAAAGTGCTTTTGCGGAAAAGTGTCCGTGCCAATCTAGACACTCTGTTCCGAAAATGCTTTTAACGGAAAACTTTTCCGTTAAAAGCATTTCTGGAAAATCATGCCAGTCTAGACACAGCCTTGGGGTATTGGACTTTTGGGACTTTGGGTGATTCGTGGCTGGGGGGGTGGGTCTTTGCTCATGTTTGGTCTATGAATCCGAGTTGTGGTGTTTTCCCAATTTAATGCTGATGTCGGTTACCTCATGTTATTAAAGGTTTGCTGCTATACTGAGGCTCTGTGCTTGTGAGAGGGGAAGAATTGCCTCTTTGAGGTGCCCAGAGGTGTATGTAAGATTTCCCAGGTCACTGGGTGGGGGCTCGAGCCGGTGTTGTATTACCTTGTTGGGAGGAGACCCCTAGATACTGAACCCGGCCCTTGCTGCTATTAACTTGGCCTGGCAGAAGGGTTACAGGGGTATGCTGGTATGGCGTCAGCTAAAATAGAAGAGTGTCTAATAATCATGGCCTGTATCATTTCTCTGTCTAAGAAAGAAGTATAAGATTGGGACTGTCATGAATATTTCTTTTTCTTAACCACAAAACAGCTAGATTTTTATGAAATTTCAAGATTACAGACATTTCTAATCTTGAGGTCTCTACTGAGACAAAATTCCTATTGATTTCAGTGGAACTACTTAGATGTTTAAAGTTAAGCACACACTCATGCTAAAATGGATTGGGGGGGGTCTTAATTTTTTTCTGTTATATCTACTAGTTTATCTACATTTTCTCAGTATATTCTTTAATCTAAGACACAATTTTTAACAATACTGACCAATAAAAACTTTAATTGGAAAATACCCTTGTTGATCTTTTTTGTGAAGTTTCTTGTTAATACAGTATGTTTACAAAAATGCCTTTCAACTCTACAAAGTGTTTCTAGAAGTCGAAAATAGACCTTTTGAAAGCTGTTTACAAAATGGCGCTGACAGGGGAGCAGAGGGTGAGGTGGAATGTAATTTATTCTAAAAATGTCCAGGCACAAAACAAAATTATCAAGTTGTGTGTGAGAGAGAGAGAGTGGTCTAATCCCCAGTCAGTATTAATCATCCAGCAGGAATTAAACCGGTTACAAAGTGCTGCACGGCATGTTTGTTTTTCTTCTAATTCTGATGACCCATACCGCCATTCTGATTGGATCTTTGTATGGCAGCCACTACTTTAGACAGTTTGGGAAGCATGTGTGTTCCCTTGGAGTTCTCAGTCTGAACAGTGAAATATTTTGAATTGTTGGTAGACTTAGGCAAAGGCTGCCAAGCAAACAGTGACTCGGAAACAGAAAAATCATGTAAAGATGTGGCAGGCTTAGGCTCTTGGAAGACTCCTTATCCCAGTCATCTCTCCATATAAAGTGGAGTGTACCAACCTTCATATCACCTGAATAAAAAAAATTAAAAAAAAAGGAATAGGTCCACACTAGTCATAGCCCATCATCAGGTTATTGGTTTCTTGTTAGCAAGTGCCAGCCAGAACTAATCCTTGGCTTGTGTGAAATTTGATCCTTAGTGCAAAGCCCTACCTTTATAATGACTGCCTCACTTTGCTGAAAGCTGGGAATGTGGATGGAAATCTCCTTTCTGTGACTGAGTTGGTTAATATAGTTTAGTAATTTCTGGATAATGGCTTTGGCAGGAAGTGTAGCTTCTGCTTATATATACAAAGGGCAGTCACTTTTCCCTTTTGACTCTCTGTACCTCTGAGGTCAGAGAAATGTTCTGCTTCTCCTTTCAGTTGAAGCTTTAATCTTTCTTTTTATTTATAAATGTTCAGTAGTTGTGGCAAGGAAAAAAAGCAAACCCCAACACGTTTCTAATGCATTTATTTTAGTGTTTTTATTTTAATTTCTCCTTACCCTGTCCACTATTTTAAGAACAAATATAAAATAAAGGTTCAAGTAGAAAATGGGGGGAAACAGGCATTATCATTTCCAGCCTATACATATCGGCTGCGTCTAGACTGGCAAGTTTTTGCGCAAAGCGGTTGCTTTTGCGCAAAAACTGCCAATATCTACTGGCCGCTTGAATTTGCGCAGAGCACTGACTTTGTAATGTACAAAATCAGTGCTTCTTGCCAAATACAATAACGCTCCCGCTCGGGCAAAGCCCTCTTGCGCAAATGCTTTTGCGCAAGAGGGCCAGTGTAGACAACCCAGAACTGTTTTTAAAAAAGCCCCGATGGCTAAAATGGCGATCGGGCTTTTTATAAAAACCGTCTAGATTTGCCACGGATGCTTTTGCGCAAAGCGCTTTTTGCGCAAAAGCATCCATGCCATTCTAGACGCTCTTTTCCGCAAATGCTTTTAACGGAAAAACTTTTCCGTTAAAAGCATTTTCGGAAAATCATGCCAGTCTAGACGTAGCCATCATGTATTGCTCGTCCCCACTGTAATGTTTTCTTTTCACTATCTATAGTATTTACCTAGAGCAAGATTTTAACTGGCCATAGATCTGTTCCTGAGATGCTCTACATCAGTGGTAGGAAACCTGTGGTCTGAAGGCCACATATGGCCTATTGGGGTACTGTGTGTGGCCCATGGACATTTGGTTTTTCATTGCCCATGTGCAGGGTTGCCAGATTCTGCTGGTTTCCATACACTTTTTTCCTACCAGTATTACTAAAGTGACACACACGTAAAGCAAGAACGTGTAAAGTGAGATGCATGCGGATTGCATGAAACATTGTTTGAGAGAGCCAGGCACTCCCCCTGCATCCAATCAAAGCACTGCTAGGGTTCAATCTGCACACACTGCAAATTCTAGGCACGCAAGTGCCGTTAGCAAAACTACCCTATCCTGGGAGACTGTTTTGATTGCAACAATCTTGCAGCCCACTGAGAATAAAGGAGGGCCACTCATGCAGCCCATTCACTAGTATAGGTTGCCCATCGCTGCTCTACATGAAACTTCAACTGTAATCACTGGGAGTTTTGCACACAGAAAAAATTAAGGATTTTCTCCTTTTTCATTATTTTTGGTGGGTATTTGCTTTTTTGTTTTCTGAACCAAAATAGGCTAGATCTTCATCTGCTCTATATCAGCGCAGCTCTGCTAACTTTTTTGGGCTGAGCTCTTCAACTGATGTAAACTGGCATAGCTCGATTGGCTTCTTTGGGTGGATTCTTTGCTGGTGGCGTAAATTGGCATAGGTCTAGCAGAGGCAAGGATCTGAATTTTAAAATATCCGTTTCTGTTGACATTGGATTGCACCATCACACCAATTCAAACATCTCAAACTGGGGGGCATTTGGGTCTGGATCAGAATTTTGTCCCTTGAGCCCATCACTAAATTAAACAAAACTTTGTGGAAGTGAATTACTTTTCCCCCTAGAACCATTCCTCATTTAATTTCAGATTCTAATTCTTTGTTATTTATCAAAATGCTTGACCTGCATACTTTCTTATAACATTTCCATCTGTCTCTAATAAAGCACCAACTCCCTTCTGGGACAGAATACAGTTGGGGTTTTGAGACAAACTATTTGTCTTCTAAGCTAGTTAGAAGAAGGTATCAGAACAAAGGTGTTTCCTTGCTTTTAGGTTAACAAAGTTAAAACTTTCTTCATAAACTTGATGAAAAAGCAAAACTTGTTGTTCTTGCAAAGCCCTTATTAAAGTGAAAACAACAGAAGTATTGCTGACCTTGTTTAATAAATCCCAACATGTTCTAGGGGAAAACATACTTAGAAAGATAGTCTGGTTTTGAGGAAAGGAGCAAGGAGAGTAAATTAAAGACCTTTCATTTGTACCAACTAGAGAAGGAATGTAAAAGGGTGGGTTTGAAGGAGGGTTTAATTGAAGTATATGAAAATGTTAAATGGTTTAAGATAAGATCAGCAAGGCGAGAACTGCTTTCAACACATGCAATATAATCTGGGGTACACACAGAAGTTCAAAAGAAACAATTCAGAACAGACTTAAATAGGGGTACAGTCCCAAGAACAGTGAAACTCTGGAAACCCTGCTGCACCAAGAATCTTAAGAGAAAAATACCAGTTTCTCAAAAAACTGTCTGCTATCAGATTGACAAAAAGTGAATTAAAATGGAATCAGAGAACAAAAGCCAAATGGTTCTTTCTTAAAGAAAGCATAAATGTCACCCAATGTTTTAAATTCTATCGAGATACCTTGAGGGTCATTTAAAACTAGTCACATTAATAGCAAAACCTTGCAACATTAGGAAAGATAAATACACAAACCTCAGTTTCACCAACCTTAAATTTCTTGGGCTATACTGGATGGATTTTTTTTTGTAGCAAGTTACATAAAAGAGCTTTCATCAAATCAAATATGCTTTTAATTGCCTTTCATTGTGATTGCAGCAGGGAGGTAAAAAAGAAAGCAAGATGACTAAAATTATTTCATCTTCAAAAGAATATACTGTTCCATTAACAGCAAAAGAAGTCAGAGAGAGGGGGTTTCTACAAAGAATCATTCATACATGCATGCACCTCAAGACTAGTCCAGACAATTGCGCTGTCATATATACTCATGCTTCTCATCAGAAAAACAGGAAATCAAATCCTTTTCCGCTCTGGATCAACAAAATAGCAGTTACCTGGAGATCTAAATCGAGGTAGCACGTCCACATTAGGGAAGCCTGCCTTGGTCTAATTTTGAGGCTTCCCTGTAGTGTAGATGCACTATTTCGAAATAAGCTATTTCAGACTATTTCTTCTGGAATAGCTTATTTCAGAATAAGCGTGCAGTGTAGACGTACCCTAAGAGTACTTCTGCACAGCAACATTAATTCAAAATAACTAGTGTTATTTCAAAATAACATAGTCCTTGTCTACACAGCAGGCCGTTATTTTGAAATAATGTCGAAATACTGTCAATCTGGAGGACTTCTTACTCTAACTCCTGTAACCCTCATTGTATGAGGAGTAAGGGAAGTGAGAGGAAGAGTGCTCTATTTCGAAATAAGTGCTGTGTAGAAATAAGCTATTTTGGAAATAAGCTACGCAATTGACGTAGCTCAAGTTGCGTAGCTTATTTTGAATTAAGCCCTGCTGTGTAGACGCACCCTAAGTGTGTCCTTTATCTGCTGCCTGATTTTGACATTCAATTATTTCTTGCTGTTTAATTGTTTCTGTCATGTTAACTGATTCCCCCCGCTGTCTGACTGATCTGCCATTTATCTTTTACTGTGTTTAACCACTTTATACATTGATTATTGCCATTTCATCACTTTTGTCAATGAAATGATTTTGCCATGTTTTCTTTAACCCTGTCATCAGCTCCCTTGAAACCCATGAAATTGTAGCATAACTCAGACTGTCTCTTGAACTGATCCTATCCTCAGTTCCATATTCTAATCTTTCTGTTCTCATTCCTGGATGCCAGCCTTAACAAACATCTTTAATAGCCTACATTATGCTCTTGTCTCTGATTCCTATCCTCTATCTTTACTTGCCCTATTCACTGCTTATACCTCCAGTGTATTAAAAACATTGCAGCTAATGTAATAACCTCTCTCATTCACTGCTTGGCCCATGCTTGTTATCTAGAGATTTCAAAGCTGTTGTGTAGACTGTAAACCATCCCCCTGGTGATCTGGAATAACACAAGGCCTATCACTGGAAAAGAAGGGTTGTTGCAGGTCAGGTTTTAGGAGCATTGGTAGAATTATGTGAGGAAGGTTACAAGGTGCCTGTCTGTGCTATGTCTGGCATTTTTCTAATGCCCAGGGTCCATTTATTTCATTAGCTTCTTTTAAAGTATTTATAAATCTTTATTGGGTGTTTCTAAGAGACACACATTATATAATTGGTCTTAAAATAAATTTGCTACAATATGTTTATAAATGTTGGCTTTAGCGTCTCTAGAAATTTCCTCTTGGATGACAGGAGTTTATACTGAGATAGAAATACAAAATAAAATAAGAAGAAATTCTATTTTGGTTTGAAATAAACTAAACACTGAGTGCTTTAATTAGGAAAGGATTGCTAAAACAATGTTTTTCCTTTCGATTCAATCTGTAGCTTAGGCAGAAGCTTACTGATGAACATTATGTGCCCTGCTGCTTAGTTTCCATTTTTTCCCCCATCTAGACAGGCCCAATGGCAATGCCTGAAGATTCACCTCTGGATCCTGCAAGATCTTACTGCCTTGACCATAAAGTTTAGGGGGTTCATCTCTGGGGGTTAACATAAAACTATCTCTAGTTTTTTATTCTGCAAGTTTTAAAATACATCCATTCCTAGAAAAGTTCACAACTGATGGTTTCATCCAAATCCTTTTTGCCTCCAGTCCTTATACATACTTTGAATAATGTTCTGAAAAGTAATTTGGTGCAGTAGGTGACAGATGGTCTGTTTTAAATTGCAGTGATAGGGGCTCTCAATTCAGATAGTTAGCACCATCCACCTCTTGAACAGGTGGGTGAGGTGCAATGAGAAATAGGCAAAATCTGTAGTTGCTGGCCAACATCACTATGCATGCTAATATAGATACCAGCAGTAACCCCCCAACTGTTTCAGCTTGCCTGCCAAGGGAGACATAGCTACTCAGCTTGTCTGAGTCCTCCCAGGGCTACTCTAAAGCGGTGCAGTTTGTGCACCACCCTTACTCAAAGCTGTACCTAAAGTCACAGTCTTTCCCAAAAGTAGCTGTAAACTGCTATTGCATAGATTTTCTACATATAGATTGTCCTGCTATGTCCAACCATAATGGAGTTTCCACATCTTCATTCTTCCACATCTATCTCAGCCTTAATCTTCTTTCACTGCTCTTTTTTTATAGGGGTTTCTTATTTGCTCTTGATTCAACTGTTTCAGAAATTCAATTATGAAGTTAGGGGGAATAATTTTTGTCTGTTTCTCAATTGCTTTAAATATTCAAACCCTGCCCTGAACAGGAGGATAATTCACAGGGAGCAGTGGGGGAACATTGACTATTACAAGCAGATAAAAAGACTACTCAGTGGAGTATGGTATATTCACTTCCTGTGCATAACGTCATCATATGCTCGCCCTAAAATTCTGGTAATAGGCAATTTAGAGAGATAACATGCCCGTGATAATGCAACTCTTATGGGCCAGATTCTGTTATGGTTATATTGATTTGGCAACTTTAATTTCAGGGGGACAAGTCATAGTGTAACAGTACTACTCAACATGAATGTTTGGCAGACTTAGTAGCTCCATCATCAATTGGGCTGCAGGAGTTAGATCAAGAGCAGAGCCACAAAAATTACACAAGCCTTGTTGAGTAAGAATAGGTAGAGAGAGTTGAGAGAGACATCTGTATACATAGGGGCTGTGTCTAGACTGGCCAGTTTTTCTGGAAAATCAGCCGCTTTTCCGGAAAAACTTGCCAGCTGTCTACACTGGCCGCTTGAATTTCATAAAGCACTGACTTCCTACTGTAAGAAATCAGTGCTTCTTGCGGAAATACTATTCTGCTCCCGTTCAGGCAAAAGTCCCTTTTGCGCAAAGCTTTTGCGCAAAAGGGCCAGTGTAGACAGCTCAGATTTGTTTTCCGCAAAAAAGCTCCGATCGCGAAAATGGCAATCAGGGCTTTTTTGCGGAAAAGCGCGTCTAGATCAGCACGGACGCTTTCCGGCAAAAAGTGCTTTTTCCGCTCTGTTCCGAAAATGCTTTTAATGGAAAACTTTTCCGTTAAAAGCATTTCCGGAAAATCATGCCAATCTAGACGCAGCCAGGGAGTGGTGAATTCGTCTTGTGGGGAGTATAGAGCAGTTCACATGAGGAAATTAATATCACAGTTTTGTTGGCTACGTGGTATTGTTAAATATTTTATTTAATAAAGATTACATGCATTTAAAATCAGTATTTGGTGGGGTCTGCTTGAAAAGGCCTTTTGGTGTTTTAAGGGAAAGTAGCCTGAACTTCAGATGAAAAGGAACTTGAAAAGGCATGTGCTATGGTCCTAGATCAGGGTGGATACAGAGAGGCTGACTGACTGGCTTAGTAGAAGCAGTGTTTTGGGTAAGCTAGATGGGAACAAGATGAAAGAGGTTATAGTGACAATATAGCAAGATTATTCCTGAGTGGGGGCAGAACAGTAACACCAATAAAATCTGAGGTTAGTGGAACTCAGAGTCTCCCACAGAGATATATAAAGATTTGCTTTTGAAGAATGAGCAGAAATGAAATCCTGGGAAGCACTATAGCAACTATCACCAGGGATACCAAAACAAATCAGAAACATACTTATTCAGAAGAATTACAAGCTGTGTAGAGGGATGACAAACTCAGAAACAATATTTTAAAAGACAAAATATTATTACCTGGTAATGCTTATGGTATGTGAATGTGACGCTTGTGTCTCAGAACTGAAACAAAGTTGTTGTGTTCTTTTTAAAGATACTGTGTTCAACAATCCCATGCCATAAAATGAGTCTGACAGAAAAAATAGGTGGATGTACAGAACTGCCAACCAACAGAGGCTATGGGTGCTATACCAGCATAGTATGAGTTGCTATGTATTTTTGTAGGACAGCAACATTTAGGATTGTATGAAAAAATATACCAGTGATAAAATAAGAGCGATCACTGTGCTTGTACTGACACCAACTCAGCTATCACTGCTAATAATAATCCTCCTAATGCAGAATCTAATATATAAAGGAGAAAGTTTGTATGTTTGTGCGCTAATAACTTGGACACTATAAGAGCTACCGCAACCAAACTTTGCATGGGGTAACCTTTCCACCAGGAGAAGATTTTAAGGTACCTTTTGGCAGTGCAGGGAGAAGCGGCTTCCTGGGGGAAGCGGCGGGGACAGTGACTCACTAAGGCCGGCGGCAGAGGAGCACTCCGAGCGGCAGCTGCCCCACTCGCCTCTATCAGGCCGTTCCACTGCGCAGGTGCGTCCAAGGCGGGGGAGCCCCCTCCTCCCTCCCGCCCATGATGTCACTCAGCCTGGGCCCCTCCCCTCCGGCGGCGGCCGAGGGTTGCTGAGTGGTGGGCTGGAGCTCTCAGCCGCCGCTAGAGGGCGGTTGCGGGCACATTGGGGCGAGCCCAGCGGGGAGGCAGCGGCGGCGGTCCAGTGCAGCTTCCTGGTCATGTGGCGGGGAGCCTGGCACCTGCTCGCTGCGGCTCGCAGAAGAGGGGAGCCCCTGGCATGGCCCCATGGTGCGGCAGGTAGCAGGGCAAAAGTTTTGGGGTGGAGTCGTTACCCCCCATGGCACCTGCAGCCCTGGGCGCGAGCTTGGCCACCCCGCCCGCCATAAGTCCCGTGCTCGCCTCTTCCCGCCCGCCCCGAGCAACGCCGGGTAACTCCAGCTAGTTCAGACTAAAACAAAAGTGAATAAACTCTCTTCAGCCCTCCATTCCCAAGACCAAGGATGATCCCCTTCCTTCCTTCCTTCCTTCCTTCCTATTGTGTTGTCCCTCCTGGAACATGCAAAGACATGTTTAATCCAAGTTCAGCTGCATTTCTGAACTGCAAAACCTCTCAATAATATACACATTTACATTAGACTGTTTTCTTCTATTTAAAATATAGTTATGGCCCAAAACTTACCTGCTAAGAAGTATATTTTCATAACATACTGTATGGTGTTCCCTAGTTGGTTGGTTTGCTTGTTTTGTTTTGCTGCCTACTTTGTGGACAAAAATAAATTCTTACTACTTCTGAGCCAATACAGGTAATGGAAACCAAGTGAGGTTCCCTTTTGCTAGATGCACCAGTAAATTCTGATGATCTAGCAATAGGACTTGACACTTTATACAGAGCCTTTAATCTGAGGATCTCAAAGCACTTTACAAAGGCACTTACACATTTGGTTCTCATTTTACAGACGGAAAATGGAGACACAAAGCATTTATGTGATCATCTGTATATCGTACAGTAACTCAGTCACAGTTCTGGGAATAGAACTGAAGTCTCTTGATTCCTAATTCCTAGGAGTCTGCTGTAGTCATGGAGAAATCATTTATTTTTCACAAGTTGGTCATGGCATCAATAGCACATTTCATGGATATGTTCATACCAAGCCACCCTTATTTCTGTGCTGCTGGCAGTGGCACTGTCTTCCAAGCTTGAGGTCTCGCTAGCAGCTGCCACTGTCAGCTGCCAGCTCTGCAGGTAGTGCAGAAGTAAGAATGGCAATATGCCACATCCTCCACAACAAGCTTGCAAACTCCTTTCAGGATGGAATCCCCAGTTTAAGAAATGCTGTGTACTTTTGTATACTTTTATGGACATGCATTTGGTAGGGCCTTAACAATTCCTTACTCTAACCACTAGATGACATTGCCCATATTTGTTAAAAATTGAATCTTGGTTGAGACCTTCTATAGCAAGTACCAACAAAAGAGGTTTACTTTTATGTTCAGGTTGCACATTTCTGAAGAGTGAAAGTAGTGACACTGAATATTACATGTTCCAACATAATTATTTTATCGCCGAGTTTAAACTCTTACTTGTACTATTAATTTTTTATTTCCCTCATCCAATTTTTCTTGAAAGGCTATTTAATTTTGACTGTATTGTCAGCTAAGATACAGTGAGACTCTGAAAGGATATCCATTAGTTTAATACCTTTCATTCTATTATCAAGTCATCACTTGAATAGACAAGAAATTGTCTGTAATCAGGTTTCATTTGCAAGAGGCAAAAAAGATCCAAGGTTGAGTTTGTACTTGAGAAAACATAATCTTTTCACTTCAAACTGCAAAATTTGACATGAAAAATAATTAAAATAGAATAAATGTGAACTCTAAAATATTTTCTAGAGAATTACTTTTCTGACTTATAATTGCCTGTTACCCTATGATACTCTAATATTTTAAATCAAATCAGCATTTTGGTGAAGCCCATCTTTTTTTCAGTGTCTTGAACTCAGTCCTGTTCCCACTGAAATCAATTGAAAGCTTATCATTGGCTTCAGTGGGAGCAAGATCAGATCCATGGTCTATGGGATTTAATGAAATCCCTAGAAATGACAGGTCTTGGGCAGTGTAAAGATGCTCACTTTATAACATTGTTAAATGGAGAGATCCAATGATTATATTAATGCACATTAATGTATCATGTTTCTTTATGCAAAAGTTCATATCTCTGGTATTTATGTGATTAGGATTTCTAAACTTTTTAATAAAGAAATACTTTAAAAATAAATAGTTCTGCAATAGAGGAGTTTTGGGTTCTATTGCTGTCCATCATTAACGCATCATATGACCCAGGGCAAGTCATTTATTGTGTCTGCTTCTGTTTCACCATCTATCGAAAACTTACCTACCTCCCAGCTCTGAAGTGGAATGAATTAATACTTGTAATAGTCATGTTATTTTAATAAGACATGCTAATATACAATATTTTTAGAGGTACTGTCACTTCCTCTGAATGGTCTAAATGCAAAGAATTATATCCAACCCAACTGCCATGGAACCCTGTTGCCTTAATCCCCTACAGCTGAGTTTTTAATGTAGGATTCAGCCCTCAGTGTTTTTCCTCTAGTTGAAGATACTGCAACAGCTGCTGCCTTTGTCTAAAAGATAGTTAATGAAGGTGACCTGCCTAACCTGCTACTGTATAAAAACACATGTTTATACTGAAAATTCACAGTTAAAACTAAAGATTTTGTTCCTTTGGATGTTGCTACAGAGATGTGAACAAAAGACCCTTGCAAAAGATATTTTTGGTGGTTAGTTTACAGGCATGTGCTTTAGTTGGTTATGTGAAAATAGTTATAAAATAACCAGAGGTTAAAGATTTAGATATTAATTTGAGTTTAAATATTTGGCTTTCCTATGCCACACTAACAAAAACTGGAAATGTAACTAACTGGGGAGAGAAATGCAGGATAATAAAATAGAAGACTCAAACTAGGAAGGATTTATTTGTGTATGCATTTGTCGGTGGGAAATAAACATACTATCTCAGAACAGAAAGAAAGCTTGGTATAGTTTGTGAAAGTTTAATGCCAATTTCTTTGAAACTTTCATCAGTCCTCCCCATTCCCTAAGATCAATGAACATCTCTTCATTAAGCAGATTCTTGACTAAAAGCATGCCACTTTTAGTCAAGAAAGGTGAGAGCCAGGCACAAAATGACCCAAAAATACTGACCTCCAAAACCCACTGCTCCATGATGAGCTGAACTGCTCTTTCAAATGACATTTCCTCCAGAACCTTGATTCCTTTATTCTTTTCACACTCTAGCTCTCTGGAACTTGTCATAGAATATGCTGGCAGAAATGATAAAATGTTTATAACCTGCCAAAAGCCATGCTCTACTGAGGTTCAAAATCTTCTGATTGCTTTATGGGTTTCAATTTACTGACATACATGCAGTTTTGAGCTCACATAGCCAGTTCTGGCACTACAATGCGATAAATTGTGCCCACGGTTACACTATTGAAGACAATGGGCTTCTGCTGTGTTTTTTGGCCAGTGTCTGTTTACTTTTGTCAAATAAACATTACATGAGTGCAAGAGATCAAACAGACTAGTGTAATGTTTTTGGATTTGAGGTTCTAGTTTGGTCCCTTCTTTAACCATCACATGCTCATCAAAACTGCCAGATATATTTTATCCCTTGATGTTATGGAGTTAAGATTACAAAGCCTGGGCCAGTTAGCTCTTGAATGAAAGAAACATTGAAAACAAACCATAAAGATGGTGAAAATACATTTTTACTATATATTTTAAAAAATGTCTGTCTATCTGTCCATCTGCCTGAGTCCATTTAAGAACTCCTAAATGGTAAGAATTAGGACCACCACTTTTGTTATGCAGCTTACACTTCTCATAGCTTAAAGCAATGTAGGGGTTTGGTTGTGCCAGGATAATGGGATGTGCCTGGAATTTGATTGTTTCTCATAAAATGGAAGGAGAAGGGTCTGGCAGGAGAGACAGTAATACTGCCCACTGTGGTCATTCTGCAATAAGGGACCAGAGATGGGGACCAGGACAGCTATAACCCCATTGGGCCAGCAGGAGGCAGAGGTGGAGAAATAGACAGCTACATACTATTTCAGAAAGTGTGTCTCTGTCTGTCTGTCTATCCCCAGCAGGGGGACACATATCTCTTCCCCAGCTGTACCCTCTGCAGTTGTAGTTGTCATGCACAACTGCTTCTCACCTGGCCCCAAGCTGCTGTGGTGAGAGAGGGCTGGAGTTGTCCTCTCTCCCTCAGGGCAGCCTGGATACTGAACCCCTCATCCCTGGTCCCACCCCAGAACAATGATTTAAATGAAGAAAAAACTTATTTGGATTAAGAAGGGACCTGAGCAACACCAGGTAAATCTTCATATTCATTAAGAATATGAATTACTTAGACCAATATAAAAAAAAGTAATTGATAAATCTCCCACTAAGAAAATATATTGCATTGCACAGATAGGACTGCAGTTTTTCCTACAATTATTGTTCTTTTTTGATTGACATGCACAATCCAGAGGAAACCAACAGGGTATTGGACTCAATCTATGTATTATTTGAATAGAGACTACTAAGCTTTTCTTCATAGAGGGCCAGATCATGTAGCTGCTTAATTTGAGGAACTGCTGTTTACTTCAATTGAAGATCTATGCACAGAGATGGCCGTTGTGCACGGGATAGGTTTGTTCATTATTTATTCAAGTTCCAAATTTATCAGAAATCCTCATAACAATATTTAGAGACATTCTTAATAAAGTAATGCTCTCAATGGAGATATAGTCTTAGAAATACTGTATGTTTTCCCCAATTCTTATTTTATGTCATTAGAGGAAATCAATTTGAAAACTACCTGGCTATGTCTGCACTGCAGGCTTTTTGCGCAAGAACAGCTGTTCTTGCGCAAAAACTTGCGGAGCGTCTACACTGTACGTGTGTTCTTGCGCAAGTAAATTTACAGTAAAGCTTCAGAAAAGAAGGCTTCTTCCAAAAGAGTTATTCCTGTCCCCACGAGGAATAAGCCCTCTTGCACAAGAGCTCTTGCAAGAGCTCTTGCGCAAGAAGGCAGTGTGGATGGGCAACAGGGGTTTCTTGCGCAAGAATCCCCTATGGCTGAAATGGCCATCAGAGCTTTCTTGCGCAGGGACACTTTTGTGCAAAAGCACATCTCTTGTGCAAAAGCACATGGCAGTGTGGACACGCTCTTGCGCAAGACCTTTTGTGCAAGAACTCTTGCGCAAAACAGTTCTTGCGCAAGAAGCCTGCAGTGTAGATGTAGCCCCTGATATTCTGGGATCTAGCATTTAGTTCAGGCAAACACTCCATTGCAGAGTGGATTCAACTCTGTAGTGTTGTGAGGGAGTGAGAGGAAGGCCTGGCAGTGCAGGGGCTAAACAAGGCTTTTTTTTCCCAATTAGCCCCGCCCTGTTTTACCTGCAGCCAATGCCAGGCCTGGAGGAAGGACAAAAGGAAGGCACCTGACTCAGTTCGGGGCTGACCAGCGAAGTGGCAGGAGCTGGTTCTGCCGTCCACAGGACCTGAGCCAGAGCAGTCTGCTGAGTCAGCTGCAGGAGAACACAAGCCTTCAACTCCCCCCTCCCCCCACTCAGGCGCAAAGGGGGAGAACCAGAGGGTAACCCACACTGAGGAGGGGGAAACTGGATTCTTGGGGCCATGCCCCAAACTGAAGGAGCAGACTTTGATAAGCAGCCAGAAGTCCTACACCCCGGGCACCCAGCTAACATCAGGACTTAACCATTCGGGAACCCCGCTGCCCAGGAGACCCAGTTACAAGCGTACATTTAATTTCCATGTCTTGAGGAAACACTTTAAACTGTAAAAGCATAACATAAATTAACAGACGGAACTTAATGTTGTGCAGGATCTTAAAAGCTAACCATATACTTTTTTCAGAAATGTTATAAATATGGACATCACAGACTGTAAGATCTTGACAGCATTCTGTGTAAATAACAATACAATAAAATTATAATCATGTCTATATATAAAAATATTTCCTGCAGGATGACAGTATGATGTCATTCTGTGTCCTGCCGCCCCTCCCTCTGCTGCGCGGACTCCCCACTCCCCCCCCGTGGAGCCAGGGGAGCCACTAGCTGTGTGGCCTCTCCCCTTCCCTGTGGAGCTGCTGGACCCACATCCCCCTCTCTGTTTGGGGGGACTATGAAGCTTCCCCCCTTCTGCCTCCCCACTGCTGGGGGGCGGGAGCTGCACAACCATCCCTCTATTCCCTCCCAGGTGCTTGGCTTCTGGGGGGAGGAGAAAGCCCTGAGGCTCTGTGCCAGATCCAGCTTGCAGGGAAATGCACGCACTGTGGGGAGGTGAGCTGCCAGGATGCTCTGGTTGTCCTGGAGGTGGGTGGGGGGAGGATGCTACAAAATTTGGCTGTGACATTAAGTTGGACCCTTGTGAGAGCTCTCTGGCCAGTCCAGCCCCACACACTGAGGCTGCGTCTAGACTGGCAAGTTTTTGCACAAAAGCGCCTGCTTTTGCGCAAAAACTTGCCAGCTGTCTACACTGGCCGCTTGAATTTGCGCAAGAGCACTTTCAGTGCTTCTTGCGCAAATACTTTCACGCTCCCGCTTGGGAAAAAGCCCTCTTGCGCAAGAATACTTGCGCAAGAGGACCAGTGTAGACAGCGAAGAACTGTTTTGCGCAAAAAAGCCCCGATGGCTAAAATGGTGATCCGGGCTTTTTTGTGCAAAACCGTGTCTAGATTGGCCACGGATGCTTTTACGCAAAAGCGCTTTTGCGCAAAAGCATCCGTGCCAATCTAGATGCTCTTTTCCGCAAATGCTTTTAACAGAAAAACTTTTCCGTTAAAAGCATTTGCGGAAAATCATGCCAGTCTAGACGCAGCCTGAGACTCTTGGCTTTTGTCCTTGCATGCTGCTCGGGGTGCTGCTCTCCTCCCTGTTGCTCTTTGCTGGGCCTAGCTGTGGTGGGGGGGAGGGGGAGGAAGCTTGGAAAGACTGGATAATGAGCAGACCCCACGCATGGGGCAGGGATCACAGCACCATCTGGTGGGAGCCAAAAGGGAAAGTTCTCTGCCAAGTGAGGAGTCTCCATGGCCTGAGGCACCCCTGCATTCACTGCCCCTAGAGGGGCCAGCCCTGTCTCCCAAAGCTGCTTGCTGGAGATGGAGCCCTGCATGGAAAAGGAGACCCCCCCCCCCCCCCCAATAGCTGCTGCCCGCCCCCTCTTTGCCTGTCCAGGTTCAGCTGCTGCCTGGTTCTAGCAATCCATGCATGCTGCCTGGGTACTGGCTCCCTCCTCTCCAGGGCTGGCCAGACACCCTGGCTGTGTCTACACTGGCATGATTTTCCGGAAATGCTTTTAACGGAAAAGTTTTCTGTTAAAAGCATTTTTGGAAAAGCGCGTCTAGATTGGCCACGAACGCTTTTCGCAAAAAAGCCCCGATCGCCATTTTCGCGATCGGGGCTTTTTTGCGGAAAACAAATCTCAGCTGTCTACACTGGCCCTTTTGCGCAAAAGTTTTGCGCAAAAGGGACTTTTGCCCGAATGGGAGCAGCATAGTATTTCCGCAAAAAGCACTGATTTCTTACAGTAGGAAGTCAGTGCTTTTGCGAAATTCAAGCCGACCAGTGTAGACAGCTGGCAAGTTTTTCCGCAAAAGCGGCTGATTTTGCGGAAAAACTTGCCAGTCTAGACACAGCTCCTGCCCCCAGACCACTCTTGCCCCCTTTCCTCTGGCCAGACACCTGCATCCTATTTCTGGCCCCGATCCTGGGGAAAGCCCCATGGACCAGCTCCCATCTGACCATAGGAAGGGCTGTGCCCCCTGCTCACTATGGTCACCAACCCCCTCCCATCTGCCCACTACAGCCGGATTGTGGCCTCCCCTCCTGCCATGCCCAGTATCCCCCTCCTGCTGTGGCATGGTAGGAGGGGAGGCCACAATCCGGCTGTAGTGGGCAGATGGGGGGGGGGGTGGCGAGTATAGTGAGCAGGAGCACAGCCTCCTAGTGATTTAAAAGAAATCATGTGAAGTCAATGTTTTTGAAAAGTAACAATTTAACAGCCTTTATGGCTAATATTCTTTTCTCATAGAACAGGCACAGTGCTGGGCAGCTATTCATATATCCCCGTTAAACATGCTTTAGCCAACCCCCCAAAGGAATCATTTCAGTGATGCAAGGAGGATCTCTCTAGACTCTTCAGCAAACACGCCTCCAGTTAATACCAATTCTAGCAGGATTTTCAGAAGGGTATAATTTGTCTAGTGGGAAATTGGAGTGTGACCACCAAATTATTTCATCCAGGCAATCACACAGCCATGACATGATAGCAACATGTGGAAACTATTGACCACTTCTTGCTTTCAACTGGCATTCTAAAGGTGAAGGCTCTCTAACTTCTAACAAATCTCTAGAGCCATCCAGTCTCTACAAACTAAGAACTTGATAGCAATAACCTTTGGTTAAAGGTATAATCGCAGTGGGCTCAGCTGTGAGTCCTGCTGCATGGCCATGCAGGGGAATAAGGGTGATTACTGCAAATCTCTAGACAGGTTAATAAGTTTGCAGAAGTACTGCCCCGTGGGTGAAATTACACAGACTGGCTCTAAGTTGGTACAGAAAGCCCAGCCACTACAGAACAGAAAATTATATAAAGTGGGAGGAGCTTTGACCTTCACTTGATGCAAGAACTCACACAACTCTTTAACCACGAGGGCACAATCCTTCTGGAAAGGTGTGAAGGACTTTGAAACCTATCAGGTTTTCCATGTGGAAGATGGGTGCCATCAAGTAGGGCAAGCATGCATCAAAACTGCATATTGTTTTCACAGTATGGCTTCTCTGTAATGTATTTATCCTAAATAAATATACTGTGCTTTGTGAGTGCTGGCTAATCACTCATCAGCCTGCCATAGCCCTTAGGAGATAACAATGCTGACGTAACCTGCTAAAGTGATCACAATGAAGAAGAGAAGGAATTGCACCCTAAATCTCAAATCTGCAGGGAGGACACGTGTTCCCTCCCAGAGAAAGGTGGTGGCCAGGGACCTAAGTAGGGGTACTCTCTATGAGGCCTGGAAGAGATCAGAGGTGTAGTTACTCTGAAACTGTGACAGCATGCAGAAATGTTTGCAGGAGCAAGGCCATAGAGAGCCCACGACTGTCTATACGTAAGCACATCAAAATGCAATCAGAAAAAGTTGTGAATTTAGGCAGAAGAAACATTAATACAATGTGAGTTGGTAGATACTGATACAGATACAGTCCCTCTCAGAAGTGTCCTCATTTTTGAAAGTCAAATATGGTAACCATACAAATATGGTATGGTGTGAGGGGCCTGGAAAATGATAAGAAGCTTCAACTTCATGTAGTGGAGAAGAAGGAGCTAGTGTAGGCATTTGAAGACTGGGATGACCCAATCAGGACAATGGGCAAAAAAAGATAATAGCAGATGTTTTCTGTTAATATCAGGGTGCCCTTTCATCGTCAGGGAGGCTGGAGAGGAGGCTACAGACCATAATCAGGAAATGATGCTCCCCACCCGTTCAAGCCTGCACAGACTTTTCCTGCTTTTGCTAACCTTTCAGGCTCTACTTTCCAGGCTGAGTGACAATGAGCCTTGGAAGGTGCCAATCTATATTTAATGAGCCTTCTTGTGAACATTCAGACCAGCATGGGGGCAATGGCTTCTACCTGTAAAAACTGAGTCATGCAGGGACAGGCGACTTGCCCATGTGACTTCAAACTCCAACTTGCTGCAGTAAGAAAAATGGGTTTCCCTCACATAGCAAAGGATATGAAAAGGCCTTGGAAACTCTTTAATTTTGTCTTCAGTTTTGCTTCTTACCTCTGAAGGATCTTTGCTACAAATTGAAGCGCTAAACTAAGGACTGAATGACCCACCCAAGCTGCAGATGTACTCCACAGACTTGATTTAAACCAGCAATGTATTCCATCCCTGCTACAAGCCTGAACCAAGACCTTTTGCAATTGAATTGCTGTATGTATTTAACAATTTTAACTCTTGCCTTTTCTTCCTTTTTATAAATAATCCTTTACATTTTATTTACTAAAGATTTGCCACAGCATGATTTTTGGGTAAGATTCTACATTATAAATTGACCTGGGAATGTGGCTTTCAGAATGGAAGAACCTTTTATTTGATGCGACTGCTACTGGTGGTGATACAGGGGAACTGGACTGTCTGAGGTAATTGCTTATGTGACTTTTTGTTAGTCAGCATGGCGAAACAGAGAAGTTCTCTTTTTGACTGGGTTGGTGTGTCTTATAATAGAGAAAACCCGGTCTTGGGCTGTTTCTAAGAGCTCACCCTGAATTGGAACTGTTCAGAGTGCTCGGGGGGAGGGGCGGGGGGACACGACACTTACACCTACATACAACATGAGTGAATTTGGCCCTGAATTATCTTGGGAAGGACCTTTCTGCCATGGAAGCTGGGGCTTTCTGAGACAGAGCAGTGCTGGGAAAAGGCAGGCAGAGCTGGGGAGCCCTGACCTGACCTCACTCCCAGGCTGTAGGGCCTGAAACAAGGCCTGAGGGTACCAGGGCTGCAGGGAGGCAGCCAGGGCAGCAGAAGGCAGCAGGTCCACATCTCCATGCCAATGATGGATGGCCATTGCAGGCTGCAGTTTATCCCTCTGGCAGGGGCTTGATGAAGACTGGCAGAGTGTCACTGAGGCAAGGTGGGAAAGAGAGTTCCCTGGGAGGGCAGGACCCCAGAGTGCAGAGACTGATGAACACCTCTGACCCCCAGAAGGGGGCTGAGAGACACTGGAGTGGGCACTGCCAGAGGGCAGTGTCCTGAAGGGGATACCATAGTCCAGGGGGACACAGGTCTGGAATGGAGAGCATGGAGTGAGGACATGGGGAGACACCAGTTAGAGGGAGGCGCCCTGTAGGCTAACGAGCTAATTCCCAGCACTACCGGCAGGAGGTGCCATGGCGGTGCATATATTTGGTTTAAGTATTTCTCTCTATTGTTGAGACTTATTTCTGCCTTTTTTATCATTCAATTTTGCAATCGCCTTGGCTTACTCAGTTAAAAGCTTTCTTTCTAATAATCTGAAAAAGACGTTTGAGTCTGATTCAAGGCTTTTGTCTTCACAGGAGTTCTGTGCCTTAGATGTGCAGTGTCTCACTCTCCATTACTTTGATAAGCCATAAATCTTGTTGCGTGTTCGGTATAACTTTAACATGCTGTATTACAGCTATGTTTGATTTTGGCTCTCAAGGGGAGTAACAAGAATCCATGTAGACCAGAAACACCAGTTTGGCATTTGCCTACCACTATAGGAGGTAAATAGAGTTTGCTAATGAATAGTTTCAAGGATGCAAGCCAACTGAGGGGATCTTCCACTTCTCTGACGTGGTTTCATACTTCATTAGCAAATACTTTCCCACTCTAGCAGTCACAGGGGAATGAAGGTGTTTGGATCACTGGGGATGTATGAGAGAGTTCTGAGGGGCCACGTGCCTCCCAAATGTCGCAGCAGGAGGGGCAGGGGCCAGAGCCTCTGGATGGCCCAAGAGTCTAGTGGGAAGGCCTGGCACCTTCAGAAGGGATCATGCCCACCGCACTTATCAGTGGGCAGAAGAGGAGCAATGCAGCAAGGGGCAGACACTCTCCCCCTATTCACTGGCAGGAAGCACAGCAACGCATCTGGCAGCCAGGAAGTGACGCAATCTCCTGACCCCTGCTGCCAGTGATGAGTGAAGGGGGACCCAACCCCTGCTGCAAGTACCAGCCCTCCCGCCCTTGCTAGTGCTTTGGGCCATGTTGCTTAGGGGAGGGAATTCTAAAGGAAGAAGCTGGGTGGGGGGCAGGAGCAGGACCTGGGGCAGAGGGGGCATTGTTTCAGCCCTCCTCCTGGGGTTCAGGATGAATCATGTGGGGGGGGGGGCAGTCTCACAGCCAATATTCTCCACTCCCTCATATCCTTCTTCACCAGTTTCCCTTGGTTTGGATTCTAGTTGCTGCCCTGACGAGATGGATAGCTTCATTCTGCCTGGTTTTCATTCTGTTCATTTTCAGTTGTTCTCAGCCAAAAAAAAAAAGTTCCTGTTGGCAAGGTCAGTCATGTGATTTGAACAGGTACTGCTAGGTGATGGAACTGTATGTCTGTTCCACTAAACAACTGAAGGGCTGCATACAAAAAACTGTTTACTTCAGACACTTCACAATCCATTAAACCACCTGGGCTATGTCTACACTGCAGGCTTTTTGCGCAAGAACAACTGTTCTTGCGCAAAAACTTGCGGAGCGTCTACACTGCATACGTGTTCTCATGCAAGTAAACTTACAGTAAAGCATCGGAACAGAGGGCTTCTTGTGAAAGAGTTATTCCTCTCCCTACAAGGAATAAGCCCTCTTGCACAAGAAGACAGTGTGGACGGGCAACAGGGGTTTCTTGCGCAAGGAACCCCTATGGCTAAAATTGCCATCAGAGCTTTCTTGCGCAAGAGAGCGTCCACATTGCCAAGGACGCTCTTGCGCAAAAGCACATCTCTTGCGCAAAAGCACATGGCAGTGTGGACACACTCTTGCACAAGAACTCTTGCTCAAAACAGCCTGCACAAAAAGCCTGCAGTGTAGATGTAGCCCTGGAGTATACTCACTCAAGCAAAGCAAGTAAAAGATATTTAAAAATCAACAGTACTGTTGAAGGAAATATTTTTTTAAAATTAACAGGTGATTTCATATTCAAAACAGTCCATAAACAGCCTGCATTAAGGAGTGTGTTACATCTTGAATAAAGTCCATCTACAGACCCAATTTTACTGTATTGAATTTAGTGCAAGCTTTGCTATAGTCTTAAATGGAAGCAGGATCAGGGCGCTTGTTTAAAATACTTGCAAGAAACCAAGCAAAACAAGCCAAAATAACCAACTTAGGGCATTATTTTATTTACACGTTAACAAACAGAAAAAAGCCTGTTGTCCTGTGTTACAACCTTGATATCAAACCAACATGCACATCACAGCTCTTGAGGATTTTATAGCTTTGTAACACATGTAAACAACTAGAGTGGACTGACACAAAACATTGTTACATCAGAATTCCATCTCTAATTGATACTCCCTGGTGACACTTCCCAGGGGTATCTGCAATTGAGGTACCTTGTTGCTACCTGCCCTTAGCATGTGTGTGTCTGCCATATGTCAGTTTCCTAACCCCACCAGCTACTGCCAAAACAAACACTCCCCTTTAGGCCTCACACAGACCTTCTGTTACTCCATTGGTTAGCAACATCCACCTACATGTTCTCAAGCTCTCCATGCTTCTCCCTGGAGTATCCATCCTCTGGTCTACTGGAAAGCCACAGTACCCACTGATTCTCTGCTTCCAAAAGAACAGGACAAGCCAGCTTACCTTTCCCATGTCAGATCACTGCTCCATGTAACTTACAGCAATTATATTTGATTCGCTATAAACAAATTATTCAACAAAGCACAGACTGATAGCAAGTAGAAACATTGGCAACAAATAGATATATAAAAATCATAACACATTCTGGAGCTGGGACTTTATTAAACAAGTTACTTTAATCTCTAATGGAGTATTGCTTACCTAGGATCCTTACTGCATTTTACAGCCAGGTTGGCTGTGACCCTTCTTTCATGATGCATGCACATTGTTAGCTAGTTTCCTAAGTGAAACATTCAATGTGTTTCTTTGTACTCCATATAAATCAGACCAATCTTTATTCATAAACAGGACCACGCCCCCCCCTCTGTTTTTTTCAACATGTAGATTTTCTCTCCTGTAGATTTTGAGATCTCTCAATTTGCACCGGGCTTAGTGTGCAAATAGGCATACTGCAAGCGGTGTACAATATACAAATGAGCGGACTGGGCAGGGGGTGTCAGTTACCACTTGCCTGAAAAGCACATCTCTGTGATATGTCTCCTCCTGGTGACCTGTCGGAATTCCAAGACGCTAAGGCTACGTCTACACTGCAGGCTTTTTGCGCAAGAACTGTTTTGTGCAAGAGTTCTTGTGCAAAAGGTTCTTGCCATGTGCTTTTTCACAAGAGCGTCCATGGCAGTGTGGACGCTCTCTTGCGCAAGAAAGCTCTGATGGCCATTTTAGCCATAGGGGTTTCTTCTTAAAAGCTGTTGCCCATCCACACTGTCTTCTTGCGAAAGAGCTCTTGCGCAAGAGGGCTTATTCCTCATCGGGAGAGGGAATAACTCTTGCGCAAGAAGCCCTCTGTTCTGGCGCTTTACTATAAATTTACTTGTGCAAGAACGCGTGTGCAGTGTAGATGCTCCGCAAGTTTTTGCGCAAGAACAGCTGTTCTTGCGCAAAAAGCCTGCAGTGTAGATATAGCCTAAGAGCATAATTTTCAAAATAGCTATAGAACTCCTTAAATATTATCCATGTATGGATTTTGTAGTGATTAGGACAACAAGTGGGCTACTTGCTCTCAGGAGAGACCTCACATGCCCCCCTTCAGTGAGACATTATGCTGATATTTAACCCAGGGAAACCCTATGCACCCCCTGTGCCCTTTGACAGTTGGCATCCAGAGGTCCCTTGGTTACACTGTTCTCCTAATAATACCTAGCTCTTATCAGTAGGTCTCAAAATGCTTTACTGAGAAGGCACAGAGAGGTAAAGTGAGTTTCCCATGGCCATCTAGCAAAAAGCCAGAAACAGAATCTGTGTGTCCTGAGTCCCAGTGCCATGCTTTATCAAGTAGGCATGTTGCGTACGCTCTATAAATGATATACCCATGCATGAGGTCTCACTATACCTGCTTTTAAATGGATCATGTGTTGCCCAATATTTAGATTGTGTATTAATTACACTGATTAAGAATCCCCAGTTAATTCCTTTTGAGGGTTGGCAGATTCTTGTCACAAGATCAGGCTTGGTTTTATTTAAATTGCTATTTAGCTGGGAACCCCAATGTGCACAATTGCAACGCACACACTATAGGAGATCATTTATAGATGCAAATATAGTCTGTTAATACATTTAGCCAAGTCACAAACACCCAAGTTAGTAAGACAGAGATACCACGGAATGTACATCTGCACATCCTTATACTCCTACAATCCCTTGGAGAACAACCTGAAGTGTTAGCCATCACCTTCCCCATTGTCACTGGTGTCCATCATTCTGGCACTTCCCAAGGACTACATCTTCTTCTCCTACTGCCCTTGTGCTGGGATGCCACTTTTATCATATGTTATACTAACGCCATTATGTTTGATGCATATTTAGTAGGGAATTTTTCCCCTTTTCCTTAATTGTATTTTCTCAACTTACTAAAATTGGAGTGTCTTTTTTCTTATAAGCTAGCATATCCATGATCTCAACTTATTATCTTATACAGCAATATTTTACCATGGCCCTTTTGTAATTAGGTATCACATTTGTTATTGCTGTCTTAATTAGTTATTTTGGTTCTTTCCAAGTTGTGGTTAATTAAGTTTTAAAGGGGTATGAACTTAAGAAAGCCCCTAAGCAAAGCTACTTTAACACAACTTCTATGTTAAAGGTTGCACCTTTAACTTTATGATCCTTATGTTTTAGCTCATCATAGGGATGTTAAATATCAGTTAATTGAATCGTCTGTTAACCTCAAGAATTCTGTTCTATAGTCCCCGGGGGTGGGGCCAGCAGCCAGTGTGCTCCAGCCCCACTCCCGAGGAGCCCCCGACCACTCCGTGCTAATGCCTCTGCATCAGAGGCAGCAGCTCGGGATGCCAGGCAGAAGCTCGTCCGTGAGGGGAGCCAGTTTTAAACCAGCTTCCGTCACGGACTGGCTGCCTGTCGCCCTGTGCTGTTGCCTCTGATACAGAAGCAGCAGTGCAAATGGCAGCAGCCCCTGTCAGGGGGAGCGGAAGGGGGGGTTGAGCTCCCGGATCTGGCGTGAGCCAGAACTGAGCCGGGCTACCTGCCCACCTGGCTCCTAATACACTTTAAATGCAGAGCCACAGCGGGATAGGTCCCAGACCCAGCGTGAGCCAGAGCTGAGCCGGGCTGCTGGCCAGCCTGCTAAAAAACTTACTGGCAGGGAGGGGATGCTTTTGCTTATTGGTTGATCGGCTACACTATTACATCCCTAGCTCATCACCATCTAGCTGAGTGAAAGATCCCAAACATATGTATGCTAACTGCCTTAGCTCAACATACCGGGTGTGACTTGCAGGTCTTTTGCTACACCCAAAATACAGGTTGCATCTCCCCAAATCAGAATTCTCTGGTCTGGCAATATCCGTGGTCTGGCAGAACCATGGATGTTTCTTGATCAGAGAACCCTGGCAAGCTAGTGGCAGGAGGGCTTTGCCTTCCTGAACCACCAGGCATGGCCCCACCCACACTCCCTCCCCCCCAGAATGGCTGCTGTAGGCTGCTGTAGGGGTGGAGTGTTGCTGCGCCCAGCACCCACCTGGTGTTCCAGGACTAGGGCCGCACTGCGCGACCTCCTGCCTACCCCAGTGCTCTTGGGGTGGAGAGGCTGGGCCATACTGTGTTCCCTCTTCCCTCCCCTGGTGCTTCAGGGCTGGGCTGCATGGCACTCCCTTTTCCCTCCCCCCGTCTTTCGGGGTTGGAGAGGCTGGGACTGTGCAGGAAGGGGCAGGGCCTCAGCAGAAGGGGTTGGACTGCAGGGGGTTTGGGGGCTTGCCTCTTCCAGCCCTACCTTCACCAACTGCCCATGCAGGGAACCTTCCCTAGTCCAGAAAATTCCCTGGTTTGGGACCAGTCAGGTCCCAAGGGTGCCAAATAGATGTCCAACATGTGTACTCTAATACAGTGGTTTTCAGACTTTTTTTTTATCATGATCCAGTTTGAAGAATACTGTTGGTACCACAACCCAGCATGATTTGACTAGAGTGTGGGCTTTAGAGTGGGGCTGAGGGTGAGAACTTCAAGTTGTGGAGAGGGCTCCAGCTTTGGGGGGTGTCAGGGCTGTGACAGGGCTGTACCTTGAGTGGCTCCCAGTCAGTGATGCAGTGGGGGTGCTAAGGCAGGCTTCTAGCCTGTCCTGGCACAGCAGACCATGCTGCACCCCAGAAACAGCCAGCAGCAGATTCCCAGCCAATGGGAGTGCAGAGCTAGTGCTCAGGGCAGGGGCAGTGTGTGGAGCCCTGTGTGCTCTCCCTCCTAACTAGGACCCGGACCTGTTGCTGGCCGCTTCTGGAGTGCAGTGCAGTCTGCGATGCCAGGACAGGCAGGTAGCCTGCCTTAGCACCCCCACTGATCACCCTGAAGCAATGAGTGCCTGACATTCCATAACGCAATATTGGGTCGTGACCCATAGTTTGAAAACCACTGCTCTAATATAAACCTGTAAATCTATTAATAAAACAAATAATCAAGCCCATAATAAGAAACTTAAAAGATATACAGATATAGGCAAGTAAGCAGGCTGGCCTGTAGGCTACTTCTTATTCCATTTAGAAATTAGACAATAAGAATGCGATTATGTATCAAAAATATAAAAATAACTTATTATAGTTACTTTTCTTTTGAAAAGAGGAAAGCTCCAGAGCTAAATTTAACAGTTTCAACCCTGCTACTTTCTTGGCTTTGGCCACTCTAGATCATTCCCAAATAAATAATTCCCTTTTGTGAAAAGTATAATTATGAAATAAACAAGACAATTATGAAACAGAAGTAAAGAAAGATCAGTCTTTGAAGTAGCAGTAAAGAGTCTCATGAGGGAAATTATCTTTTGTTTTGTATCTTCATTAATACTTCATCTTGATTATAAAAACTAACCCTTCCACACCCTTGAAATATTTAATTCTGAAAAGTATTTTTCTCTTTGATATACTGAATTTTATAAATAACCCTAAAATATCACAAGTAAATGTATGTTCAATGCCCCCAGAAACTAGTTTTTTACAGTATACTTTGGTACATTTCCACTGTAAATATTCTTAGCTTGTCTTTATAGCATAATACGTATTAATTATCATGCTCCCTGCTTCAGATTTGACTGAGGTTTCCAACATTTTAAACTCATTTGCCTCATGCCCCACATAGGTGCATAGTTTTGGATAGGAGGGGCAGCATGTACATACCACTTTATAACCTTCAGTCAACAATACTCTTGTCCTATCACCCTTCTCCCTCTGTATACAAACAGTGCCTTAACTCTCAAGGCCAGCTAAGAAAAAAAGTTTGAGTTATGTAATTTCAATTGGTCAGTATTCTCTAAACGAAACCATTATAGCAGAGTCATTTTGGTCTACAATATGGCAGCTGCACTATTGGAGAAGAGAAATCAATTCCTAGGAGAATACTAGTAAGCTGTATGGGGTGTGAACACAAACCATATTTGAGAGAAAAACCTAATGAAGTTGTAGTGATGGCAGGTCACTGCACTCCTTAAATACAGGAATTTTAGAAAGTACTTCTCAGTTCTTTATCATGGCTGACAATTTGTTCTTTGAAGGACTGCAAGTACCTTTCTAGAGAGCCCGCTTTTAACTCCTGATAGTCCCCTTTTGGAATACATAGGAAGCACTGCCTAGTGGTTAGAGTATAGGTCTGAGTTGGGGTGAGAGACCAGAGTTCCAGGTCCTGCCTCAGACTAGCTGAGTTGCTATCGATAAATCACTTACTCTTTTTAACATTACTACATGTGCTAGAGCTGCCACCTGCAAGAATCCTTCAGCTAGAAAGGTTACACTATTAATTTGACAGCTGTGATTGGCCTACAGATGTTAATTTATTTTACATTGTGTGATCATCTAAGCCCTGATATCCAATGAAGTGGAATGATTAAATAATTAGAGTAAGAAAGACTGTTAATGAAGGGAATCCAGTTCAGTCTCATGTCTTATCACTCAGGCAAAACTAGCAAACAAACCAAGGGGGAGGGGAGGGGAGGGAAGGGAAGAATCACTAACTTGTAATAAGACTCAAGATTAGCCCAGACGGCCAAACCAAGAGGGTGAATGCCATCTAATAGGTATTACCTTATACGCAAAAGGTTCCTGTTGCCAAGTTCAAATCGTTCTTTAGAAGTACCACTTGTTACCTGGAAAAATATTAAAAGCCTGTTTGTTTATCAAAGCTTTCTGTGCATCATTTAGATATTGAATGTTATCACAAGAAGAATTTACTCAAAGCTGTTGCATCTAAGAACTAGCTTGGTCATTTACAGACCACAAAGAGGACTGCCTAAAATGGTGGTGAGGAGGTTATTCTCACCACTAGTATATTCAATAAACCCATATCAACATGAAAAGAATTTTACAGCCAAGCTTGGTAGGGGCATGTTACAAGCAGCGATGCCATAGGCACTGATCTAGAAGAAACGTAAAGTGTTTACTAGACTTCCAACTCGGTTATCTGTCTTTATATGGGTACAGGGGGGTGAGAAGGAGGGAACAAGCAAAGGGGGAGAGAGAGAGATGTACATACATACATTACATTACGTACGTACATGTACAGTTACATTAAAAACTGTGAGGTGCTGGGATGTTAGGGTCTGGGAGTGGTGGTGGCTTACAATATGACTGATTGAGGGGAGAGCACAAGGACCCATATAATAGGTGGGAGGGAAGAGGTATTCCTGCATTTGGGAAAAAAGAAAACTTATCTGTAACAGGTACTTTTTTTTTAAATATGGTAGCTATTTGTACTCCCAGCTGGACCAGTTGGCAGAAAGCTGGAGAAACTTCCAAATCTTTTTGTTTACAATATGCAATGTAGTTATAGCTGTGTGGAGCCCAGGCAAAGAGAGACAAATTGGGTCAAAAATTTCTTTTTATTAGACCAACTTCTATTGGTGAGCAAGACAGGCTTTCGAGCCACAGTTGGCTTAGGACACACCTACTCAAAGTAGTGCCAAATTCTGCCAGAATAACAGATGCAAAAGCTGCTGTCACATCTCCACTCCTACAATTCACCACGTTTCCCTCCTCCCGTCTCCCCACCACAACTTGCGTTTCAAGATTCATAGGTCCTACACATGCCTGTCACAACATGTGGTGTACTCATCCAGCGCACTAAATATCCCAATAACAGCTGTGTGAGTGAAACCAGACAATCACTGTGATCTTGAATGAACTCTCACAGGAAAATGATAAAAGACAAAAGCAGCTTATCACTTGTGAGTGAACACTTTTCACAAAGCAGCCATTCTGTATCTCACCTCCCAGTCCTCTTACTCAAAGGAAACCTGCTCAACACTTTTAAAAGAGGAGGTTAGGACTTCAAATTTGTTACTCTGCTAGTTATTAAAAATTATGGGTTGAACAGCGACCGTGGATTTATGGTTTATTACAACAATCTGTAACCTACTAATTCCTTTTTATCCTGACTGCAGAGACGTTAACCAGCCACTCTACCTTGAATGCTCCCTTACAATAAGTGCTTACTACTTATGGTAAGCAATCTTTTCTACTTTGCATTTTGCTGTGATGCTGGGAGTAACTTTTCCAGACCTGAAGAGCTCTGTATGGCTCAAAAGTTGTCTTTCTCACCAACAGAAGTTGGTCCAATAGCAGATATTACCTCACCTACTTTGACTCTATGTATACAATATTCCATAGACAATTCTCTAGATAGGTTTTTGTGTATGTTTGTTCTGCAAACTTTATTTAAGTGTTAAACTGATTGAAATGTCACAAGATTAACATTATTGCTTAAAGTGCTTCGATCAATTAAAAATCAAAGTACATAATTAAAACATAAGGCTAAGCAATATTAGATACACAATTAAATAATTATACAAATACAGTAAATAGTACAGTTATTGAGATAGAAGACAAATTAAAACATAACACTGATAAAAGGTACTAGAGTAAAATAGGTATAAAGAAAGAATCCCCTAAAATTCTAATATACATTAAATTGTAAAAGATGGTGCTCAAACTCCTTGGCCACGAAACAGAAAACAAGAGACAGAATGATAATGACCTGTTGTGGAATGGTGCCGAGTCACTGGAAGTTGCAAGTGGTCAGCGCCACTCAAGAATCAGGCCCCAAGTGCACAATATTATAACACATATGGGTGCAAATTTGTATGAAGTGTACTGTGTGAAGAAAAAAGCCATGTGTAATAAAATGCCCAAATCCTTTATAATGTTGGGTAAATGCCAATTACATCTTAGTTCATAATTGCAATTGAATTGAATTGTAATAGCACAGCATTGTAATGCAATCAGATTGTATGGCACAAATTAAAAGGTAGCTAGTTTGCATAAATGTAGTGTTCTTTTGAACAGGTCTACATTAATGCAAACAATATACCTTTTAGTTTGTGCCAAGAACACAGGGCAGTTTGACTAACATTTTCGTGCACTCTGCAATTCACACCATCAGCATAGACAAGCCCTCAATGTCTTTGCTAAATTCAATGCATAAGAGACATCTGCTGCTTTTTAATTTTAACTGCTGAGGGAGTCCAATTTTAAAATGTTAGTTTATTGAACCATATCTGTAACCCACTGAAACACAGTACATATTGGGATGGTTATATTTTATTTTCAACTAGATATTCTGCTTTCATTGATATTCCTTCCTCACCAATCCCTTCTTTTGTCCCCATCTACTATGTTCCAAAAACAGAAAATATATAATATGCTAACAGCTTGTTGGGTTTGAGCTTATCAGTGCCTGATAACACTTCCTTGAGTTTAGTGGAATACCAACAAGTAAAAAATGGTCTTTTCTATAAATAAGAATATTGTAATAAAATATGGAGATGAACAAGTAAAAATGTTACATAGAAAATACATTTCATGCAATGACACAAAAGACCTAATGAATTTAACTTATACTTGGACCTATCCCAGTTGAAACTCAGTAAACTAAAAAACTCATTTTAGAGGAGCACAGAATATTGTTAAATATCTGCTACTTTCTTTTCTAAAATTGCTGGCTAAAAAAGTCTTGATTGTCCCAGCCTGAACTGATGATGATGACTGCATCATCACAGCAATTTTTTTTGATTGACTAAAATAAAGGTCATAGTGACATTATGTTCTTTATAGTCTTACCATGATTTCTCTAAAATTGAAATCCGACAATTTATTTTCTACTCATGTTATATCATTATTGTAACTCTTTTCTTGAGCTAGCAAATCCCTCTGATTTAACAACCCTGCATCATTTTCATGTAACTCCTTTGGATCTCCCTAATGTATCACTGAAATGTTGTTGGACTGTTCTCCCCCTCCATAAAGTATAAAAAAGCTTGCCATAACAATTTTATTGTCAAATAACAAACTTTAATTCTCTGTATTTATTATCCAACCTAAAGTCTTGTTTTGCAGCCTGGGGAAAAACAAAAATTAACATATACTGAATCTTAGATAGTGGTATTTAACTATTGCTGCAATACTCAGACCTTATTAACACACAAACCATTTTCTAGAATCTGACTCTTTTTAAGATAATTTCTTTATGTACAATTGTTCTTTATACAAACATCAGTCCCAAACACTCAAGTTATATATTAATGATATTTTCTTTTGTTTTGTTGTAAAAGTTTAACACACATCCTAAAACTAGATGGCAGCTAATTGCAAAATACATAACATTTGCCCAACCTCGGTTAAAATTTATCTTAAAAAGTGCATTTATTCACAAATCACAACCAGAATACAGTCTCGCTAGCCAGACAAAAGACAGCCACATTAGTAAATGGAAAGATGTGAATGTTCTTAAATATTCCATTAATGAAGCCAAGTCATTTTACTCACTTTAGGGCCTGATCTAGCTCCATTAAAGTCAAGGGAAAGACTGTCATTGGACTTCAAAGATTGCTGAAGCCTCAGAAGCACAGAACACTAGAACTGGAAGGGACCTTGAGAGATCGAGTCCGGTCCCCTGCCCTCACAGCAGGACCCAGTACCATCTAGATCAGTGGTCACCAACCAGTAGATCTTATGAGGCCAATCTAAAATTAAGAAATATTATCATCCTGCATGGTAAAACTTGCATCCCACTGTGAGTAAAAGAGAAAAAAAAAAAGTTTTGCAATTGTGTGGACTCAGTCCTCCAACCTTTACTCATGTGAGTGGTCACTTTAGAGCACTTGAGGCTGGGGAGGTTACAACATGAGGGGAGGTTGCTCTAAGTTCTACAACTTCAGCTACATGAATAAGGTAGCTGAAGGTGACGTACTAAGCTCGCCTGCAGTGTCTTCACTGTGGTGTGTCGATGGAGGATGCCCTCCTGTCAACTCCCCTTTGCACTTCTCATTCTGGTGGGGGACCAGAATCGACACAAGCAATTGGTGGTCAATTTATCGAGTCTATATTAGACTCGATAAATTAGCCCCCACTGAATCAATCACAGTCTGTGAATCCAGCTAGTAGTGTAGACATACCCTTGAACAACTTGCATAATAAGAGCTGTAGGTTTAGATCCTGTGTCTGAACTGTAGGATCAATATAATAGCATGATAAATAATTCACAAATCCTTGAAGATGAAAAAGCTGGCTTTGTTTTTCTTCCAAGGTAAAGTGCTATACTCCTTAGGTTTCCAAATGGCCACTGTTAATTCCAAATAAACTTCAAACCATGTTATATAAAAGGCTAACGTTGCATGCTCACTATCTTGTAACAAAAACAGTTTCACTTTCACTGTAGATTGTAACACACAGTTTTTTTCACTCTCCTAAGAGAAACTGAGCTATCAGAGTCAACATTGTTTTAAACAATATTTGTTGAAATATAAAACTCAGCAACAAAATTACAGTTGGACTTCTAAAAGAGTACTGAAAGTGACACCTTCTAATAAATACACAAAGTTAAAATATGTAATAGTAAATACTGTGAGATGATGATGTTTCTTTCTAGACTTCCTCTCCCCTCTCCTTCTCTTCCTAATGGGGCCAAATTCTGGTTCTGTTAAAGACAATGGTAGTTTTACTATTGTCTTCATTGAGCTCAGGATTTGAGCCTTAAAATCCACACACTATATGGTGAAGTATAATTGTCAAATCCACCAAGTCAGCTGTCAGAAAATTACTCTCAACATGCTATCAATCCCTTCTCATGCCCTATTGATACTTCCTTTGACTCTCCTTCTTTGCCAAATATTTCCAGTATTAACGGCATAGCAACTTATTAGTAGAACATGACCAGTGCCAACCAGGTTTGAAAAGAAAAACATTAATGATCACATTATGCCTTTTGATGTCTCTAGACCCATATACTCTTGAACTTTTCTGATACCACAGCAATTGAGATGTTGACAAGCATGACTCCAACTCATCTGATGAAGTGTGTTTATCCGTGAAAGCTCATGATCCTATACCTTTGTTAGTCTTTAAAGTGTCACAGGACTACTTGTTGTTTTTTAAGTTACAGACTAACACAACTACCCCTCTAAGACTTCTTATTATGACTACTGATTCTGAGAGTTGTTACTACATTACTACAGGTATAAACTCCAGATTATCACATAACAGATGTTCTACATTAATAAACAGTGGACCTTGTCCTAGGTACCAAGTAACTGCAGTTACCACTGATGGCATTTGGAGCTGTGGGTACTTGAGCCCAATGATGGATATTGTACCAATAACATTTACTTAACTAGCCTGTGTAATGCTGGCTCTGGTGAAGGAGATGTTTTGTGTCCACAATATTGGAAAATCTGCAGTTTCAATAAACACACACATTCTGTTGTTCCTTTTGGCTGAAACATAAGATCACACCTTTAAAAAGTACCTCATATGAGAAACCTTTCCCTCTACCTTTCCCTCTTCCCCACAAAACCCTCAGTGCCACTTAGAATCAAAATGACTAGATCAGTTTACCTGTGCGCTCTCATCAGGATAAACAGGAAGACTGTATCATTTTGCTTCAGTGTGATTTAACTCCCTTTATGTGAACTGTAGACTTGAAGTTACCCACTGAAAGTTTTTAATAACCCAAACCTTAAAGGATTTGGGAAGAATATCTTTTTAGCTGTGGAGAATAACATGGGACAAAATCCCCTATGCAACCACCATGCCAACAGTTATGAAATAGATTTTTTTCCTATACTTAAAATGGATAACAGTACATTTCAGTGTGTATTTAAAGGAATGCTTCTTAAAGTGATATTCCAAAGCTATGTAGAAAGTTTAAACAATTTGCCCTAAATGCAATGCATACTTCAATAGAAAATACTATTCTAGCTCAGTTGGATTTAAAAGATGACCCCAAATCCTGTAATCTGTAAATGTTAGTCCATATAAATTTTACTAAGATTTTACTACAATTCATTCTGAGTTATACTAAAAAAAACTGCTGCATGTCAGAAATGAAGGGTTATAGTCAAGAACACATAAGCCATTTAGTAGAAGATAAGATATATCATTGTTTGACCATTCAGGATGTGTTCTGACAGTTGACAGTTCTGATCAGTTTTCTCCATTTGCAGCATTTCAGAGTTCTCCAAAGTCATTCTCTTGATTGATAGAATAAAATATAACCAGATTCTGAATTTTTTGATATATCAGAGGTCAGACCATAGAATTCTTCAATAGCTTGAGCATCTATTTTCTGCAAAAATAAACAGTTGTTTAACATTTTTTCATTAGCAAACATTTTAAGATTGGATTAAATGAATATAAAATGGCTAAAACAAGTATGTAGTTGTTTGCCTCAGGGTAATGATTAACACGTTTTGTTAGTGATTTTAAAAATGAGTTGGCAATTTAATATCTTAGGAGCCAAATCCTGCTTGCTTTACTCCCCCATGACAATGGGAGTAATCCCTCCAAGTAATCTAAGCAGGATTTGGCCATAATAGAGAGAATCTTGTCTCTGTTACATAATAGCAAACATGAGTAAATGGGATTTACATTTTCTATAAATGTAACAGTGGAACGGTGCTAAAATTGCAATACTGCATTTAACTTTTGCCTTCCCCCAAGGGTTCTCTAATTACCTCCTTTTATTTTCATTTTCCTTATCACTGCCTCTTTTGGGACAGATTTTGCTACCCTTATATTCAAGTATCAGAAATAAGCCCATTGTTTACTTTCTCACCAGTTTTACTTTGCTGTGATGACAATTAATGTATTTCTGATTTACTCTGGTGTGGGAATCAGAATCAACCCCTACTCTTGGCAACAATCTGCAGTGATTTCTAGTGTCATGGGAAATTATTAGAGGTCAAACTCTGCACTCCATAAACAGAGCAAAATTGTCATAGATGTTAACTGGAGTTTTGCACAATTAAAGGCTGCACAATGAGGCCCTAGACCTTGTAGGTTTCGATGTATTTTGAATTGACTTTATTAGATTTTAGAGAAAAAAATCAAAATAACTTAAAACACAGATTCTGAAGGAAAAAACAGAGTATGTTTGTCTGAAAGAAAACAAACTACGCTGATGTCAATGGGAGTTTCTCTGAATTAGGTGTGAAGGCTCTATTTTAAACCTTATATTTTAATGGAGATAGGCCTGCACCAGAACTCTCAAAACACCTCAGACTTTACAGGATGGCAATTAGTACAAGAATTATAAGGTATATAAACTAGCTAAAGGGAGCTCAAAAGGTGAAATATCAGACTAGAGGGAGGTTACTAATGGACTTCCTCAAGGATCTATCTGGGAACCAATCTTATTCAATATTTTTATTAATGAGCTCCACTTAGGAAGGAACAATCAGTTTCACACATACAGAATGGAAAGTGACACATACAGAATAGGAAGGAGTACTGGAGGAAGGGATCTAGAGCTCATAGTGGACCACAAGCTAAATATGAGTCAACAGTGTGATGCTGTTGCAAAAACAGCAAACATGATTCTGGGATGCATTAACAGGAGTGTTGTGAGCAAGACACAAGAAGTCATTCTTCCGCTCTACTCTGCATTGATTAGGTCTCACTGGAGTACTGTGTCCAGTTCTGGGCCCCATATTTCAAGAAAGATGTGGAAAAATTGGAGAAGGTCCAGAAAAGAGCAGCAAAAATGATTAAAGGCCTAGAAAACTTGAGCTATAAGGGAAGACTGAAAGAATTGGGGTTGTTCAGTTTAGAAAAGAGAAGACAGAGAAAGGACATGATAGCGATTTTCAAATATCTAAAAGGCTGTTAGAAGGAGGAGGGAGAAAAATTGTTCTCCTTGGCCTCTGAGGATAGGACAAGAAGCAATGGGCTTAAATTGCAGCAAGGGAGGTTTAGGCTGGACATTAGGAAAAACTTCCTGACGGTCAGGGTGGTTAAACACTGGAATAAATTGCCTAGGGAGGTTGTGGAATACTAGAGTTAGTTCAGAGCAGGTTGGACAGACATCTATCAGGAATGATCTA
Organism: Rafetus swinhoei; assembly: GCA_019425775.1. Taxonomy (NCBI): domain Eukaryota; kingdom Metazoa; phylum Chordata; order Testudines; family Trionychidae; genus Rafetus; species Rafetus swinhoei. The sequence goes on from CM033449.1 coordinate 50,807,505, forward strand.
GATAGTGCTTGGTCCTGCTGTGAGGGCAGGGGACTGGGCTTGATGACCTCTCGAGGTCTCTTCCAATTCTAATATTCTATGTCTATGACCTTGGCAGAAAAAGTAGAAGTATACTACTGACATTTGCTGATGATACAAAGTTATGAGAGCACCATCAATACAGAAGAGGATCAAAATATTGTAAAGGAAGATCTGGATGATTTTGAAGATTGGACTAACGAATGGGGTAAAATTCAGTAGTAAAAAAGTGCAAAGTCACATAATGAGGGTTTAATAATAAGAATTTGTGCTACAAGCTAGGGTTTATCCAGTGGTCCCCAACATGGTGCCTGCGGATGCCATGGCACCCGCCGGGGCATTTATGTGCACCCGCTGAGTGACCAGAGCCAGCCCAAGCTGTTCTTGCACCCTGGGCGCATAGCGCATGAGCGGCCCGGCCCCTGGCGCGCTGCGCATGCGCGGCCCCGCCCCCGGGCACCCGGCAGCCCCAAAAGGTTGGGGACCACTGGGTTTATCAGTTGGAATTGATAGAACACAAGAGAGAACTGGGTGTACAGGTCAATCACTAGATAACTATTAGCCACTAATGTGATGCAGCTGTGAAAAAGGCAAATGTGGTCCTACAATGTACCAGGGAGGGCATTTCCAGTGGAGATGGAGAAGTATTAATCCATTGCACAAGGAACCAGTCAGACCTCATTTGGAATACTGGGCACAATTCCAGTCAGCCATGTTAATGAAAGATTAATTCAATCAGGTGCAGAAAAGATCTATAGGACCTCCAGCCCCTTGCCATCCTTTCTTAGGAGAGGAAACTGGAAGAGCTTGGCTTCTAGCAAAAGCTGAGAGTGTGTATGTTTGGTCTCTATAAATACCTCAAGGGAGTACATATCAGGGAGGATAAAGAGCTAAAGAACCATGCTGGCACAAAAGCAAATGGATATAACTGTCCACAAACAAATTCAGTCTGGAAATGAAAAGGAGATTCTAACCATCAGAGGAGTGAGGTTGTGGAACAGCTTCCCTGTAAGAGTTCTGGGGGAAACAACTTGGTTTTAAGGGAGAACTGAACAAATTAATCAGTGTAATTATAAGATGGGGTTGCCTGTGATGGTGGGGGGCTGGGCTCAGCAGCCCTGGGGCTCAGTTCCCATTTATGTTATGTTCCCAAAGGTTACCCCTTCTTATCCCTAGCTCTTGTAGGAGGAGGCCTATTGCTGTTTATATAACAGAAAAACTAGACTGCATTTTTGTACAGCAGGCATGTCAAACAGGCCTCTGGAGGGCTGCATGCGGCCCGATCAAAATTTTTTGTGGCCCGCCACTACATTTTTATAAAAGAATAAAGTGTGGCCCGCTGGCTGCTCAGAACACATGGCCGAGTGCAGATCAGAGCTGGATGACCGGCCGATCTGCTCACGGCCATCTGGGCTGCTCTGTGCATGGCACCCAGCACGTGCTCACAGTGGCTGGGCCGCTCAGCGCTCCAGCAACTGCTCACGGCCAGCCAAGCCGCTCTGCGCTGGGTGCTCCAGCATGTGCTCACAGTTGGCTGGCCGCTTTGCACAGGCATCAAACGCCTACTCACAGCTGGCTGCTGTGCTCACGCCGCCCCAGCGCCTGAGGAAAAAATGTGTGGCGGCAGCTGCGGCTCCAGGACCCAGGCATTAGACTGGGGGGGGCTGGGAGTGCCTGGCTCTGGGGGAGGAGGGAGGCATTAGGTTGGGGGCCTGGCTCTGGGGAGGAGGGAGGCATTAGGTTGGGGGCTGGGAGTGCCTGGCTCTGGGGAGGGTAGGCATTGGGTTAGAGCAGGGGAGGGGTCCGGGGAGCAGAGGGGGATTGGGTTAGAACGGGGGTATGGGAATGCCTGGCTCTGGGGGAGAGGAGGAGGATATTTTGTTAACATTTTGTTATTTATTTATTCCTAAATAAAATCACATAATGTATATTAATTTTATATCGATAAATATGTCAGTTTTTTGTAATTGCATGAATATTATATGTTTTTAAAAAAATCTCAAACTTACAAAGTATCTGAAATTTTCACAGAAGCCTGTTCTATTTGATTAACCACGGTCTATACTTGTTTTTATTTCAACAAAACAAGTTATGTATCATATAAAAAATTTTAAAGTACCTTAAATTTATATTTAAATTAAAAATTATTTTATATGGGCAAAACAATTTTACGCATCAAATTATTGTATTATATTAAAACAAGACCTGAAAAATTATAAAATATACTAAAACATAATCTATAATAATAAATAATTATGACTTGCTGATAGAAGTACATTTTCTTTGGTGGCCCTGAAAGCTATCAGTTTTTGTTTGTGCGGCCCTCAGTAGGCTTCAAGTTTGACATGCCTATTGCAACACGGTTTTAATTCTTTGTCTTTCTATGATGTATTTGTTTTCATAAATTGGAGCAAAAGTGAAGGGGGAAATCAAGCCAACAAAAGCTGATGGCCTCTGAATGGTAAGCCACACCAAATAGAAACAGGAATGTACACACCAGTAATCTTCTGCATACTGACCTCTACAATGTCATCATCAAACAAAAGCCAAAACCCATGACTTTTCACAATGGTGATATAATGCCCACGATTAGGTCCACTAGAAAAAAAAAAGTATCAGACACACAAATGAGTTGTTTTTGAAAAGTCATATTAAATGTAAATAAATTACATTTCCACTGAAGCCTATTGTAAGCTAGAGTTAAGTAGACATGTGCATTCTTCTTTCTCCTTTACTGGGTTATCTAAAATGGGTTAGTCAACTGAAAATCAAATGCCCTTGCATTAACTTTAATATGGTAATTTATTAACCTAGCTAAAAAGTAATTGATAATTAGTTGGTGGCAGACAAACTCTGTCAAATATTTTCAAAATTGCTCAAATAAATTTAAATAGGAAGAAAAGAGGCTGATTTTAAACCTGTAAATATAATTATATTTCTTCTTCTGGGCAGAGAGAGCAATTGTTCACATTTATTTAGAGCTCTAAGAATTCTGCTATTTTTTTCAATGCTTATAATCCCTCCCATCAGAGAACTCCTTATTATGGCTAGCATTCTTAACCAATCCTCAACAATCTTTAAAAGCACCCAGCTAAAGCAATCACCATTTAGTAAAAAATATATATACAACTCCTGTCTCCTGCTGGAGTCTGAATATCCTGTCTCCAGATATTTCCAGCCCAATGGAAGAAAGACACAGCAGGCCACATTGTAATCTCTGTTACATTAGCATATAAACAAAGTAACTCAGTTTAAATCACTTGGATTTACAATAGCTTCATTTATAAAAATCTGACTGACAGGTATATCATATGGCAATGCACATTATTACTGCTATGGTTGTGGGCTGTCCTATAATTATATATTTTTTTGTCCTGAGTATTTCATAATAATCCAATTTAGGTAGCTTAAAGTTGTCACGAGGACATCCTTACTTTCATATGCCATCCCATGGATTTCAATGTGATTTTGAACAGTAGTAAAAGTCTGTATTCCCAAATGTGTTGCAACTCTAGGCCCAGAGTCAGTTTTCTAGAAATATGTTGTGATGCTGCACCCCCATGTTTTTATGGAAAGTTTTTAATATGAATGTGCATAACTTGAATATGCTTTATGCAAACTGAGCATGTGACATATCATTCAAGAGCTTGCGATTCCCTGAATGTGTATATTCTATTGGTGTGCGTGTGTTATTCTTGTATATGAAGTTAGAAATATGAAGTGTATGGTCTCCTAAAGAAAGCCATTAGTGGCCATGTGACTGGGTCACTTGATTCTGGAAGCCATGCTGAACACTGTACTTTTCCACTCAAGGTGGGAAAAGTTTGAACTGAACACAATGGCTTCCCACCTTGAACAAAATCTGTATAAGGGCATGAAACCAAACAATAGGGTAACCACCTAAGCTAACTGCTAGAAACATCTAACAATGAACAAGGGGAAGGATCAGGCCCAAGCTAGGAGGCTGCCTAGCTGGTGAGAAAAGGTGATTAGAACTACTGTTAGGGCAAGAAATGGCATGTAACAAGTTTCTTAGAGTATTAAGCTTAGCTGGTGTATTTTGTTTCATTTATGTGAGGCTTTGGTCCCATTAGAGCTGAGCTGTACTCAGTGTCTCTGTCACTGCTGTGGGCTGTTGTCCCAATTCTGTGCCTTGCTGGTGGAGACCAGAATGTCTAGCTTAGCAAGACAAGGTGGTGCAGCTCCTCAGAGGGCAAGCAGGTGGGCTCAGTGGTATGATTAGCCCATCAGGTGACAGTCTCATGGGGATCTCTGTGACCCCACACTGTCACACAGTTATATTGGCAGATTAATCCTTTTCCAGGTCTCATTTCTCTAGTCCTATGACATTATCATCAAATAGAGCTGGTCAGGAAACAGAATTTGACATCCATGAACTATTTGAGGTTTTAGTAAATTGTTTGGTCTTAAATTAGGGCAAAAAGCCAAAACATCAGGGTATTTTTTCAGAATTGAATTTTTGTCAGATCTTGTTGAGAAATGATTAAATGTTCCCAGGAACATTTTGGTGCCTCCCAAACAAGTTTACTTCTAAGCTCCTAAGCCTGGCTCCACAGCAGGTTGCTGGGAATTCTCGGGAACCTCGGCTCCCAAACCCCTTATCCGGCAGACTTCTGAGGAGTCTGAAAAAAAACTATGAAGACAAAAGAACCCAAAATGCATTTTTTTTAAACCAATGTCAGTATATTCTGAGGCACGACACAGGATTTTTGAATGTTCAGAATTGCCATTCTGAACACTGACCTAATAATAGCTTGGCTATACATGAATGCACTTTACCTGCCACAGTGAACAACAACAGCCACCAAGTCATACATGCGATCCAAATTGACAGCATCGCTGGATGTGTTGAAGAGACGTAGCTCCAGAGGAAAGACCACGCGGTAAGAGAGTTTGGTGTACCTGTGTAACTGCTCCATGTACTTGAATCTCTTGAGATGCAATGCAAGGATCATTGGCAGCTTTTTTACTCTCATCCTGTGAAACCATTAATAATAATGATAGGCTTTAAGAAGCACTGATCAGTAGTGTTATTCTTTTCTTGCAATCCTAAACCTGCACATTATAAATGTACTTTGTAAATATGAGTATTCGATTATCAATAACTGGGGGGCCTACGATGTGTGCAGCAGCTGTGGCTCCCTCTCTTGGCTTCAAGGTCTATGTGGTGTGTGCATGTGTGGGAGAGGGTTGCAGCCATCAGAGGCCAAGAAGCTGCAAGCAGAGTCAGGAAGAGGTTCACAGACATGAGCCAGGAAGAGGTTCACAGACATGAGCCTAGGAATGTTGTACTAACCCAGAAGTTGGGGACTGGAATGTAGTTCAATGTATGAGTAAGTGAGCAAAACTATACTTCAACACTGACTTAAATAGCTATTAAGGATATATCTACACTATGATAAAAAAAAACCCACATCACCACGCAGGATCTCAGAGCCCAGGCTCTAATCTAAGCCTGAACATCGACTCTGTAATTTTATAGCTGCACAAGCCCAGGTCAGCTGACCTGGGGCAGCTGTGGCCATGCCGTAGGTCTTATCGTGTATCCTAAGACGGAGCCCTTACCTGAACAGGGATTGAACTGCACTATTCTTTACCAACCTTTTCTGTGCCTCTTGTTTACTGCAGCAAGTTTCACAGTAGTACTTCTGTTCACTACATAGTGTTTCTGTGTTGCTGAAGTCTCTGTAAATAAATATAAATATCAGTTCTTAAAGTGTCCTGAAATTTCCTCCAATATTACACTTGGACTGATGAGCTGTGAAGCCAATAAACCAAAATGTATGAAACCCTGGCCCACTGGAATCAATAGGAGTTTCATCCAATTTCTAAAATATGCTATTTATATCATAGCTTATACTTACAAAAGCCCTGACCCAGCAAAGCACTTAAACTGTACTTGAAAACATCAGTAGTCCCATTGACTTCAATATGACTACGGTGCTTAAACCTGAGCATGTGTTAAAGTGCTTTGCTGGTGGAATGTTAACAATTACTTTTCTTTGTGAGGACTAAAAGTTTTGTGCTGCTACTTGTTTCACCTTTGCAATTACTTCAACAAACAAGACTTTTCAATATAGTCTTCTTTTTGCATGCTTTCGTGCATATAGCTCATACTGAAGTTCATGCAGACTTCTGTGTGCATAAAGTACTTCTGAGGGAATTCAGTGCCAAAAATAAAAATTCTGGACACAAATACTTTAACTTCTTCAAATTTTATTTGCAATAAATAAAAATGGAAGCTCCAGCATGCCAATAGGGAGAACTAGGGATATTAAAATTAGATTAATCGACTAATCGAATAGTTGATGTAATTTCCATTAACTATTCAATTAGTCGATAAGGATGCTTCTGCTTTGAAATGTAGCAAGAGCCCACCCGGCTGTTGCTACATTTCAAAGGCGGAAGTGCTGCACGGCATTCCACCTTTGAAATGCCCCAGTAGGGGCTCTTGTGCATTTCAAAGATTGAAACTCTGCATGGAGCCCAGTCCCAGCGAGGACTCTTGAACATTTTCAAAGGCAGAATGATGCCGCTGCATCCCTGCCCCCTCCCATAGAGCTAGAGCTGGGGGGAACCAGAAACAGCTCAGGGCCCTGCCAGATGTTACAGGTGTGGGTAGGAAGACTCAGCCCAGCAGAATTCAAGTGTGGAAGGGTTTCATATGGGGGAATCCAGGTGTGGGGAGAGAAAGTTTTTTGAGGGGCAGTCTGGGTGTGGACAGCTCAGTGGGGAAGTCCAGGTGTAATCTGGAGGCACAGGTGCTCATTGAGGGGTTCCAGGTACATGGGTAATAGGACTCAGTAGGGGACTGCAGGTGAACATGGCTGTAGCTCAGCATGAGGAGTCTGAGGGATGGGACTTGGGGAGGTCCATGTGCTGGGAGAGTGGAGCTTAGTGGAATGGAGGTTCAAGTTTGGAGGGCTCAGTGGGAAGTGGTTTAGGAGCAGAGTGGGGTCAGATGCAGCAGGGACAGGTCTCAGCAGGGAGGTCTGGGGGCACAGAGATTCCAGTTGGGGGTCAATGTGGGAGTTCTGGATGCAGGGGGGTTGGGCATTTGGGGAAGCTGCTCCTTGTACAGTGACCTCTGTCCCTAAGGAGATATGAGGACAGGAAGCAGGGATGGCATGCAGAGATTTCCACAGCTGGGGGAGGTTCTGGAGGTGGGTCTGACCAGGCCATGCTCCTTGCAGAGGAAGTCCTGTCCACTCCTACCCCCAGGCACAGCCAGTATTAGCATTTGAGCCCAGTACAGTCACTGGCCATACTGTCCACAGCTCCTTAATGATTTTTTTTCTCTCTGCTGGCTTCTGCTGGTGCTCAAAACAGTAAACCCATTCTGTCAGAGAGTAATTTTTCTTCAGGGAAGCAAAGAAATCTGCAGGGGACATGAATTCTGCATGCACACAGTGGTACGCAATTCCCTCAAGTGTAATAAAGGCTGCAAGACTGGGTAAGGTATTCCCAAGAGCTGCAGCACTCAAGACACTCCTAATTCTCCTCCATGTCATTGACTTTCCTCCAAAAAAATAGACTTTGAATTCTATTTGTGTGGTTTTAATAGGGAACAGGGGAAATTTTTTAGCTGCCTACACACTTGCACACACACTGACCCACCCCAAAACTATTTATGGATTAGCCCCCTCTGGATTATTTTTTTTAAGTTTCTTTAGTTCTCTCTGCAAGATCTATTTAACAGTCAGAAATGTGCCTTCTAAAATAGAAAGTGTGTTATTTTGTTATGCAGCCAATATAAATAATATTTTTAATGGGATAAAATAAATATAACAAAAAGACTGGAGTTGAAAGGTGGGATCAAATAGACTGAGTCAACTGGCCTTTACAACTCTGAATGGAAATAAAAATAATTGATACATAATTAATTTTGTTGTTAGATGAATTCCTCTTCTGCTCATTGCTAGACTTTGTACTCAAGAGAGAAGGTTTATGCTGGAGGCATGTATTCTTTGGAGCACTTAAAAACCTTTTCATCTGACCAAAGACAGAAATAGCTAGAAAAAGTTTCATCTGTAGTGGTGAAGACATATTTTTTACTGAAATATTGAACAATTTCTATTTACTTGTTCTTCTTTTCAGCACTGCAGAAGTCACCTGTTTGCAAAAGTAGTTATTGTCATATAAAGCAGGCAGTGAAATTTAGTATCATAATGTGATGTTCCCTGCTGAAAAAGCCTGCAGAGGTATTTGTCTATTTTATCAGGAATGAGACAGCTATGCAGCTAGGGAAGGCCTGTGTTTTAGCTTTACAAATGTTTAATTAAGAAGAGGCTTTTCTCTTTTTTCCAAGGAAGGGAGATGTGCTTCTTGTAAAAAAGACCATCACAAAGGATGACAATTGTGGGTTCTCTGCCTTGTGTGTTTTGTAGGTAACAATCTGTAGGCTCCTTCCCATAAAAAATTTGGAGTATTTTGTTCTTGCAATGGAAAATAGAAAGGCTACTTAAAGCATGTGGCTGTTATACTCTTTGTTGCTGGGGTTTTAATTATGTCAGTACAGGTTGGACTTCCTTAGTCCAGAACCCTTGGGACCTGAGAGATCCCGAACCAGGAAGTTTGCTAGACCAGGGGAGATGTGTAAGCTCTTTACCAAAGGCTCTTGTGTAAATTACATGGCCATGGGATAAGCGGGAAGGTCCTTTCTTGGATTGAGAACTGGTTAAAAGACAGGAAACAAAGGGTAGGAATAAATGGTAAATTTTCAGAATGGAGAGGGGTAACTAGTGGTGTCCCCCAAGGGTCAGTCCTGGGACCAATCCTTTTCAACTTATTCATAAATGATCTGGAGAAAGGGGTAAACAGTGAGGTGGTAAGTTTGCGGATGATACCAAACTGTTTAGGATAGTCAAGACAGAAGCAGACTGTGAGGGACTCCAAAAAGATCTCACCAAACTGAGTGATTGGGCAACAAAATGGCAAATGAAATTTAATGTGGATAAGTGTAAAGTAATGCACATCGGAAAAATAACCCCAACTATACGTACAGTATGATAGGGGCTAATTTGGCTACGACAAATCAGGAAAGAGATCTTGGAGTTATCGTGGATAGTTCTCTGAAAACTTCCACACAGTGTGCAGCGGCAGTCAAAAAGGCAAATAGGATGCTAGGAATTATTAAGAAAGGGATAGAAAATAAGACACAGAATATCTTACTGCCCCTGTATAAAACTATAGTACACCCACATCTTGAATACTGTGTACAGATGTGGTCTCCTCACTTCAAAAAAGATATTTTGGCCTTGGAAAGGGTTCAGAAAAGGGCAACTAAAATGATTAGGGGTTTGGAACGGGTCCCATATGAAGAGAGGTTAAAGCGACTGGGACTTTTCAGTTTAGAAAAAAGGAGACTGAGGGGGGATATGATAGAAGTATATAAAATCATGAGTGGTGTGGAGAGGGCGGATAAAGAAAAGTTATTTATTAGTTCCCATAATAGAAGAACTAGAGGACACCAAATGAAATTAATGGGTAGCAGGTTTAAAACTAATAAAAGAAAGTTCTTCTTCACACAGCGTGTAGTCAACCTGTGGAACTCCTTGCCAGAGGAGGCTGTGAGGGCTAGGACTATAACAGAGTTTAAAGAGAAGCTAGATAATTTCATGGAGGTTAGGTCCATAAAAGACTATTAGTCATGGGATAGAAATGGTATCCCTGGCCTCTGTTTGTCAGAGGCTGGAGAAGGATGGCAGGAGACAAATCGCTTGATCATTGTCTTCCGGTCCACCCTCTCTGGGGCACCTGGTGCTGGCCACTGTCGGCAGACAGGCTACTGGGCTAGATGGACCTTTGGTCTGACCCAGTACGGCCGTTCTTATGTTCTTATGCTGCTGGCCCAGATGGAGCTCCCCAGCCACTGCCAGCCCCACTGCTACTGGGGGAGTCCCAGCTGGCAGGGTGCCAGAGCTTTCTGGTTAGCATTGGCACCGCTGCCACCAAGGCTTCCTGGCTGGGGTCAGGGCTCCCCAGCCACTGCCAGCCTTGGTGCCACTGCAGTTTTTCTGGCTGGGGCAGGAGCTCCCCCGGACTGGGCTGCCCAGCTGTCACCAGGAGCTGGGGTTTCTAGGGTTGCCAGATGGTTTAACCAAAAATACTGAAGCGCCCCCTCCCCCCCCAAAAAAAAACTGTTGAGGGGGGAGAAAAGGGGGGAGGCCAAAATTGTTGAGAAAACAAACAAAAAAAGGACCCCGAGAGTTAAGCAAAAAAAAAAAAAATTAAAAATTAAAAAAAACCAGCGTGGCCCTTTCAAGAAATGCTTTTAAGACTTTTTTGGCCCTAACAGCTGCCAGTGTCCATCCGCATCTTATCTTCCTGCTCCAGGCCAGACAGCTCCCCTGAGGAACCAGATAAGTACCTGGTATTTTTGCCTCCTGGCCGGGAAAAAAAAATCAGAAAATACCGGACATTTTAGGTGTCCAGTATTTTCTGAATTTTTTTTACCAGACAGGAGGTGAAAATAACGGACTGTCCAGGTCAGTACCGGACACCTGGCAACCCCAGGGTTTTCCCAATCCCTAAGGGATTTCTGGCTGTCTCCAGCTCCTGGTTTCTGGGGCTCTCTGGTCCAGCAATATCTGTGGTCTTGGCAGACCATAGAGGTTGCTGCACCAGAGAGTCCCAGATTTGAGAGTTTCAACCTGTACTATAAACAACTGTATGTGTAGGGGAGGTTGTTCAGCAAGGCTACTAAATTATCTAGTTTCTGTTCTAGCTGAAAGACATATGACATTGGCAAAGTGTATGAGGAAAGCAATGGATTGCACAGATTCAAATTACAGTTTTAGGAAGGCTCTCAGTTCCAGACTCTATCCTTTATTGGAGAACTATGTAGCCTTAAAGCCTGTGATCCATTTAAGCAATAAATTTCTTATGAGTTTAACAATCAAGAGGTCAGAAAATATTAAACTCCATTTAGAATATCTAGTAGAACTTATTCTTGCAAATTTTTTATGTATGGTTAATCACAATTCTATTTTTTTGTTTAAATCAAACAGGCAAGAGTTCAGAAGTATAATTCAGGATATTTCCACATACAGGGGATTGATAGTTTTCTTGAACAGACATTTCTAACAAGTTTATCAGACTAAGATTTATACTCTTTGTATACACTTTAACCTTCAGTTTGGAGAATCTTACATGCCATTGATAGTTTGACTGCGTATAGCTGAATGAGAGATGATCAATAGTGGCACATATGGGCTCAAACCATAGACTACTGTCAGGAGGCTAAAGTATCAGTGACATAAGACTGAAATACCAACACCAGGGATCAAGAACATTGTTCTAAAAGAACAGAAAAAATGACATCCTGTGTTCCAAGGCAAAGTCCTTTGTAGTCCCAAACTAGCTCCACTGGTGCAGACGTACTATGCAGATGAGTATCTGTACAAAACCCTAATACACACAGGCTAGAAATTGAAATGGAGAATTCTCCTGACTCTAGTGTTCTGAAATGAAATGGTAGTTACTGAGCAAAGCTGTGACTATGCTGCATAAGTAACATTCTGAAATGCAATAATAATTCCCCATCGCCCGTACTCTGTGGAATGGCTCACTTGTGTCTGATTCAGGAAGCTAGTGATATCTTAGCTGCTGCTCTGTGTGTTATTAGGTGTACTATGCTATATAAGGTGGTGTCTCTAATACGCTGAAGCTTCATTTAAAATGTATTTTTAAAACATCTAAGTAACTTTGGCCCTCAAAAGATAATTTTGGTCTTCTGATATTATTTAATTAAAACAACATATTTTAAACACAGATACCTATCTACTGTAGTCAGTACCAGGAGTTGTGATATTTCAAATCCTCCCAGTGCTGTCAGTCCAGATGAACCTGGAAATAGTTTGATTGTTTTTTTTTTATAAATCTTTCAGGTATAATGGTTGAAAAGTTGCTCATTTCTGCTACACTGCAGCTTCAGTACACAACTGGAACTTGCAATAAAAAAGTCAAGATTCCTTTCCTTCTATAATTTTAGGATGACACAGTAGCAGATCACAACTTACAAAACAGAAAATTAGATTTTTAAAACCCTTGTTTCAAGGGTCTCTGGGCCAAATTCACCAAAGCATAGGCTTAACTTTTAGTATATGTATAAGTCCTAATCAGCAAAGCACTTGATCATGATTTTGACGTTAAACACTCACTTAAATCACACTGAAACAAACTCACATTCAGAAGCAACTGTTCAGGTGAACAGATGATCAATTTCTTTCCTCAAGAGAGAACCATACACACTCGCTCTCTGTGTCTTACACGCATAAACAAAATTAATTTAAACAAAATGTCTTATTAAAGGTTCCATTGCACCATGAACATTCAATGTATTCTTTTGCTCAGCAAAAGCTCAGTTCACGTTGCACAATCTTGTCTTGCATGTTATCACTCAGCTGTCCCTAAAACTTTTACTTTCAATCTTTATTGGACTGGGAGAATCTGAAAGAAAACATGATTTAGGAGATTGGGGTAGAAATGTCTCCCAAACAGATGCATTTATGACTTCCATTTTTTTACCTCAGACAGTGCGTAATGGATGTATTCTGTTCCACGTCAACAGAAAGGTCAAGAAAATCCTCATCTTTGCTACTAACCTGTAGCAAAAAATACATATGTAAAGATAAACACATGTCTAAATACACCTGAAACCCATATACAATGTTGGTCTTGAAACAATTATTATACATACAAATTGTACAAAATAAAACTAATTTTAATATTTTCTAAACTGATATCTGGCTTTGTATAAATATGTTCCCCATATCAGTCAGCAAATCCCTTAAACCACTTTTCACACCATTTCACTTCTGTTCTGGCACTTATCCCAACTCACTGACCATGACCAAGTCACAATCTTTAGTACTTAAAATAGCACAGCTTTTCACCACTGTATTTTTGGAGCAGTCTAATTTTAGTTCATTTGTGGTTTTCAAATGCTTGAGCAAGAAACAGGAAAAAGAAAAATACCCTTATTCTTTATATTTCAATGTTATGTCTACATGACAAACCTAAGTCAACCTACATTACAGTTGAACCTCTCTAGTCCAGCAGTATCCATGGTCCGGCATGATTATAGTCAGCCAGATGTTCACTTATCATGGGTGTGGCCACGTTTCCCAAGGTACAGTTTGTTTACAGCCACCAGTCCTGGCACTCAGTGTTCTGTGCTGTTATTTAGCTCCAGTTTACTCCTAAATGTCCTCTAAGAGCCCAGTAAGCAGTGGAAGTGTTGGTAAGGCTGCTAGACAATCTTGACCCCCAATGGTTCAGGAAATTTGGGTTTGTCACCAGTCAGGTACCGAGGGTGCTGGACTAGAGAGGTTCAACGGTAGTAATTAGTATGGTGGTGCACATCTACGCTACTCTCTTTGGGTCAGCGGTGGGCGTCTTCATCAGAAACGACCTACAAGGAGCAGTGTGGGAGGATGAGACACCAGTCTTACAGGCTCCTGCTGGGCTTTCCTCTCCCTCCCTGGCCCCATTGCCTGAATGGAGCATGGGTGAAGCCACCCAAGGTTTTTTGCCCTCCATTTCCCACCTGAAGCTGTGGGAAGCTGCCTGGCAGGAAGCTGGCAGCCTCGTGAAGGTAGCTAATGGAAAGGACAGTGTCTACCCAGATATTGCCTTGCTCTAACTACACCAACGTAAGCATTATGCCTCTTGTGGAGGTGGTGTTATGATGTCAGTGTAGCAGAACACTTATATTGATGGGAGGAAGGCTACAGTGTAGACATTGACATAATTAGGTCAACGTAAGATACCTTATATTGACCTAACCATGTAGTATAAGACCAGCCCTAAGTGTTTCACCTCTTTCCCCTTGAGACACTGTTAAAATTTATCCACATTGTTCCACGGTGAATTTTAAAACCATGTTAAAATATTTTTGCCAGTTTTATTTTTATGTGTACATTGTACCAGACATTATTTGTGTCTTTTTATATACAACATATGCACACAGCTAAAGAGCCACATAATTATATTAATACCATGGACAGGACTGCAGTGAAAGTGCAGTAGTAGGTATAAATCAAGAATGGGAATGCATGGAGAAATATCATATTCATCAAAATGTGGTTTTGTGTTCTTTCATCTTCATGGACAAGCAGAGAGGTAAGCATAGCATTTTTGTTCCAGATTTCTAGTTGCTATTTTTGATCTTTAGCCTTGCATCTAGATCTGGTTGGAAAAAAATTCAATAGAATAGTGTTCCCTCAGAAAATTCAGTTTAATAGAAAGTGAAATGCTTTGCAAAATCATGTAGCCCAGAAGGCTAATGGCATATTAGGTTGCATTAAGAGGAGCATTGCCAGCAGATCCAGAGATGTGATTATTCCCCTTTATTCAGCTCTGGTGAGGCCGCATCTGGAGTATTGTGTCCAGTTCTGGGCCCCCCACTACAAAAAGGATGTGGACGCACTGGAGAGGGTCCAGCGGAGGGCAACCAAAATGATTAGGGGGCTGGAGCATATGACCTATGAGGAGAGGCTGAGTGAGTTGAGTTTGTTTAGTCTGCAGAAGAGAAGAGTGTGGGGGGATTTGATAGCAGCCTTCAACTTCCTGAAAGGAGGTTCCAAAGAGGATGGAGAGAGGCTGTTTTCAGTAGTGACAGATGGCAGAACAAGGAGCAATGGTCTCAAGTTGTGGTGGGAGAGATCCAGGTTGGATATTAGGAAAAACTATTTCACTAGGAGAGTGGTAAAGCACTGGAATGGGTTACCTAGGGAAGTAGTGGAGTCTCCATCCCTAGAGGTGTTTAAGTCTCGGCTTGAGAAAGCCCTGGCTGGGTTGATTTAGTTGGGATTGGTCCTGCCTAGAGCAGGGGGCTGGACTTGATGACCTTCTGAGGTCTCTTCCAGCTCTATGGTTCTATGATTCTATGTCTATTTGATCAAAAATTTATTTAAGATAAAAAGGGGGGAAGGAAGGGAGTTCTAATTATATTGAAATGTCCCATTTAATTTCACTATTTTAATTTCTTTTAAAACAACTTTGTTTTGAATATTTTAAATTTTGCATTTTACCATACAATACAATTAAAATTGAAATGAAATCCTCTAACACTGTTGAGCAAGCTGAAACAATTTTTTTCACACACAATTTTACATATTCAGGTTTCATTTCAAGCCAAATGAAAACAGAAACAGAAATCTCAATGTTCTGTAAATTAGAATTTCTATTATCTGCCCTGCTCCATTCATTGATCCTGGTAGACCACTTTAAAGAATTTCAGTCAATTACAGGATTCAAATGTGGGGACATTGTTTGGGTGGGTAGTATTTAGGGTCATACCTATTTTAGATTGGGATCCTGACTTCTCCAAAATGTAGTGATAGTCAGGCCTTAGGTTTTAATTGGAACACATCAACAATGAACACAGAATATGGAACCCCTGTCTTTGAATCATCCCAGATCAGCAACCATAGAGGTTCTTCAGTATGTAAACAAAGCACATGTCACATGTTAAATATTGAAAATACGCTCTTTTCAACTGGTCTCGAACATCTCTGATTTTGGCTCACTCCATAAAAACCAAATCCTGTTTATAAATAAAAGTAGTGTACCCTGATTGAATACTAAAACTGTTAGTAATGCCATGTGTGTCTGCATCTCATTAGAATACCTTGAGATGGAACTGAGAAGCAAAGTTCAAATCTAGATCTGGATCCAAACTTCTCCAAAGTTAGAAAGAGGTTGGATCTCATAGTCAGCAGTGGATCCATATCATAGAATTGGATCTGGACCAGGGGTGGGCAAATTCCTGATCCGATCCACAGAGTTAGTCCCTGGTGGGCCCCTCCCACTGGGTTTACCTGCACCTCTGCAAGTATCTGACAATCATAGCTCTCATTAGCCACGAATTGCTGTTTCTGACCAATGCGATTGATGGGAAGCGGCGTCTCGGTCCACGACACTTCCCACCACTCGCATTGGCCACGAATGGTGATTTGTGGCCAACCAGAGCTGCAATCCTCCGATACCTGTGGAGGTGCAGGTAAACAGAGCAGCAGCAGCCCACTAGGGACTAACTCTGTGGGCTGCCATTTTGTTTTGTTTTTATTGCCCACCCCTAATCTGGACCATGGAGCTCTGATTCAGATCCTCAAAATTCAAGGAGGTCTGGAATCAATGTTCTGGTTTGGGCTCATCTTAGAGTAACTCCCAACCTAGCTGATATAGTGAATCCAGCTAATGCCAGCCCTGAACCCACAGTAACATGTTTGGGGATAAATTCTGGTATTCTCAAAGATGCAGGTATCCATAAAGTAAAAGGAATGCAACTCTTCATACAAAAATCCCCTCTGGGACACAACTCCATGCAAAATGACATCACAGGACTGTCAACAATTGCTGCAGTGTAAACACACAGCTAGAATTCAAAAGACCGAAGAACAAAACTTCAGAGTACATTTTGTCTCTGCTGCTGGAACTAAGAGTAAACTAAAATCTGTCTGGCTTATCAAATTTGAAAAAATGTGCTTAGATACTCAGTCTTTTGGCTTGATCCTATTACTACTGAAGTCACTGGGAATTTCGCCATTGATTTCAATAGGTGCAGTTTCAAACCCTTTAGAAAAACTGTGGGGGATCCCTCTTGATCTAAAAACAGAGTGATGTATAGTTAACTGGAAAAAGGGCTTGTGGTTCACGGCCCCGTCACTACTGCATTGGCTGGCAGCCGCCCCGGGTTGCTGCGGCCATTTAAAGGGTTCCCAGTTGCAGTGCTACCCCCTGGCAGGGGCCAGAGTTATGAGCCCTTTAACTAGCCACAGCAACCCCAGTCGGTTGCGAGGCACTTCGGTAGTGGTGGGGCCGGGAGCTGAGAGCCCTTTGCTGTGTTTTTAATTCAAAGCCTCTGGCCCAGACAACTCTGGGGGGAGGCTAGTCCTCAGCCCCGCCCCTTCTGTCCCAGCCCCAACCCCTTCCAGGGGTGGAGCCGGCCCATGACCAAGAACCAAAATTCATTAAGTGGCGCCTCTGAAAAAATTATTACCCAACCCTGTTTTAATCCACTCTATTGCTTCGCAAAAGGCATGAGACAATAAAAATTACATAATACAAGCCAGAAAAATTACTAGATTTTTCCTGCAGTCACACAAAGCTATTGGATCAATCTTCCCATAACAATAGGAATCCTCAGTAGTTAATTTTTCCTCCAAATCTTGGTTGTCAACTGCAGGGCTGACAACAGGATGAGGGAGAGGGAGACAATTGTCACAATATCTCAAGCTCAGGGAGCCCTCAAAACATCTGTAATTTCTGTGTAAATAGGGTGAAATGGGAAAGGGTGGGGTCCCAGGGAACATGATTTCTCTCAGCAGACCTGACCCACTGTAAGATTTTACAAATAAGGTATTTTGTAGTTCTGCTCATCTGGCGAGGACAAAATCCTGGCTTGAGGGAGAATTTGCCTGAGTAAACACTGAATACAAATGTAGGATTTCATCTCAAAAGTTTAAAGGAACACTTTCCTTTTAAAAACCATCCTACAGTAATTTTACCTATTTTTATTAGGGTTATTATTGTAACAAAGATATTAGAGCAAAACACTGTTGTTCATTTTTTCCCATTGGGCAAGATTTTGATACTGGTACACTCTGAAAAGAAGCTTATTTAGTCCAAGGAAACTTTTTGCGAGCAAGGAAGCTAAATCTGGTCCTCTGCGTTTCACAATATTTCCTATCAATTCCCATTGTTCTCCCAGAATAGCTAGTTTCCCTATTGTTTGCATGGATCTTTCACACAGCAACAAGGGGGGGAAATTCTTAAATAGGAAAATCTGACTGAAAAATTACAAAAATTGTCAGGGAACTCATTCTCTGGTATACTAGGCGGAACAACTGTGTACTCTTTTTTGTTTGTTTGTTTGTTTGTTTGTTTTGAAATTGACTAGTCTTCAAATTGACATGCTATTAAAATACCAGGGGGACGGGGGACAGAAAACGTAGAGTGTGCTGTTAGCAAATATTTTGAATGTTAATGACATTTTTAGGGATGAAATAGCAACAATTTGATCTTAACTTTGCCACTTGTGAGTTATGCAGTTATCCCTCACTCATGGAGTAATGAGGAAAATTCATTGTCCATAGATGCAGCATCTATATATACTTAATGGTTTATAAATAAGATGGCTTGAATAAAAAGGGTATATCAGATTAGTTAATGAGGCATCTAATCAAATAGATATATTATAACTGCAAAGTTTGGGACAGGTTAGTCAAGTTATGCTTACATAAATGTATTTTTGGAAAATAATATACTCACTTCAAGAAGTGAAGTTATACAGGAATATCCACATTTCTCAGGTGGCAGCATAGATTCAAATTTTTATATCAATCTATTAGTGTGTAAAAAATATCAACCACCCCAATGCTTACGGTTTCACAGTTTAAACATCTAGTTTCGTTAGTCAGTGTTCCCTGAAAAATCTCATGCACCCAGGTGAGTTCTTGTTTATTGTTCTCTTCGGCTTCATTCATATTGCCATTTTTTAGTTTCCCATTTTGCTTTTCCTGCTTCTTCTCCTCTTGCAGGATGTCTGCAATGGTGTTTAGCAAGTAATTTAAAAATTCATGTGCATCTTGCTGCATGTAGTTGTCAAAGAGATCTGCAAAGGAGAAAGGCAGAATTCTATAGTTCTGTTTCTATAGTTCCCTCACTTCATGCAGGAAAGGATGGACTGAAATTCAGGTTTTGCTCCCAAATATAATTTCAAGCCCCAATTCAGGAACAGACATGTTTTTAAGTATAACTTAAGCTTGTGAGTAATCCCATTGATTTCAATGGGTGCTCAATGTTAGGGATGTGCTTATCGGAGGCAATGATAAACACAGGGGTGGGAGAGTCTGACACTAAATAGTGTAGTTTTCTCTCAGTAATTTGGTGAATGCATTGCTCCTGAAAACATTTCCCGAATCTTTGTTTCTGTCAATAAATAATGGTCCAGATGGTGCACACACATGCACGCTCACAAAGCAGAAGGAAACTCATGGGAAGCATCTCTAGCTGATGTCATATGAGATACTCCCATTTCAGATATTCCCTTGAATTTTTCCATAAACAGCTTGATTTGCTCCATCCCACTCCCTGCTGTAGAAGCAGGAACTTCTGTTCCGCAAACACATGTATTTTTATCCCCTGCAATTCCCTCCAGCCAAGACACATGTGAATCTTAGGGGGTCCATTCGCAATACAGTACTGAGTGCAGTCCCTTTGCCTTTGCAGTTTCAGGGGCCACGCCTATTGATAAGACTCCCATGCAGAACGGAACTGTGTTACCAAGACTGCCCTCCTCTGATTCTTCTTGAACTCGGTTGGGGGGAAATCTCCCCAAATGGAGTGGACACGCCTGCCTCTTTTAGCCACAAACAGGGCCCAATGCTCAGTAGTCACCATTCCTGGGAATGATATAGTTCACTGTATGCATGCACATACTGAACCCAAGGTGTTTGGGGCTAGTAGATGTGTACTGTCCCCAACTCTCCTGAGCCCACTGCATTCCCAAAATATCCATCTTCATGGTGCTGTACAGAAAGCCACTGCAGAGCACTTCTCTGCAATATGCAGAGGCCCTCATTCCTGCCCAACGGCCTACTGCTGGTTTTCTACATTTTTTCTGGTTTTTTCCCCCTGTGCAGTAGAAATATCAATAGAGCAGCTGTGCACCCATGGGAGATTTGGCCCTTACTTGCAAATTCCAGTATAGTTAATGCCAACTACAATATGACACACACATATGTGTGTACACTAAAGAATTCATATTTAGGCAACAAAAAATTAAAAGTTTATTACAAATCTATCCTACTTGAACAATATGGTCAAATTGGTGTTTTTACTTTCCTAAGGCATTACGTGAGTCTCTGAAAGGAATCAATCTGCACTCACCATTCTCCTTTCGTAACCTTGAAATGAACTTCTTTGGTGGAATCACTCCAACTTTTTTCTTCTGAGTAGCAATACTGTGAAAAAGGTCTGCCAGGCATGTCAAGAGGTTTTCCTTCTTTTTCTGTTGGGCCTTGTATGCCAACACATTCTCCCGAAATGGCCGGCAAAAATACAATGCCTGCAGCACAGAGTTACAGTAGCAAGTGTTCCCAAACTGCCAATGTAAAAGCAAAAATATCCGGAATCACTACAAGATAATGTAAACTAATTACTTCATCATCCAGCCTGCACAATCAGCATTCCCAGTACAATATCCTATCAGCTACCACACAGCTGTTGACTGGAAATAGGTTCAGGGCCATTTACTGATCGTCACGCAGCAAAAACAAAGTATAAATATTAAAAATTCTTAGACTAGGACTGAAAATAAAAGCACCAAATATAAGGTATTATTTAAAAGCTATTCATTGCAATGCGAGTATTTTTGATAAGTGGAATGGCCCACTCCTGCTCCCACTGAAATCAATGGCAGAACGCTTAGTGACTGCAATAGGAACAGAACTTAAATCAGTTTAATTCAGGACATGAAAAACACACTTTAGAATGGAGGCTTCCCTTCATCTGCTCTCCATCAGGTGATTAATGTTTTCTTGAAGATAACACCTAAGCATATGCCAAATTTTAACCATGTAAATAGTTCAGTGCCATTGACTTCATGCAGCCTGATAAATGTCCTCAAATGTTTGACTTGCCTGCAACCAACTTTCAATATGTGACCTAAAATTTCTCATGGAACATTAGCAGCACCCTACCAAATCTCAGCCTTTAATCAATGTTTCTCTAGAGGGCATTGAAATTAAAGCAGCATCAAACCATAAAAGAATCTATATCACAACCGCTCAACATAAAATAGCATATGATTCACCTCACAGAAACGGTACTTACATTGACCAACCCAAAGTAGTGTTCATTGATTGGAAACTGCTCTGGACCAATGTCTTTTTCCAGAGCAGAGGCATTGGTGCCCTGAAAGAGGGGGGAAAAGCCAATTATCCTCCAATTCAGATTCCAAAATAAAGTTATTAATAATCATTGGATAGAAGTAATTCCCCCTTTCATGGAAATAATTACTCAAGCTAAAACTGCCCTGAGGACTGGACAACTTGGGAGCTGCTTAAGCCAAGAAAATATTTGCATTTCTAGGTAATGGCCTGACCGGATTCTGTAGTCTCAAGTAATAGCTGATTGGAGTTGAGCAGGACACCATATTGGTAGCCTTCCCACCTTAATTTCCCTTCATGAAGGAATTCATGCAGCATGGGCAGCGGCAGAGGAAACAATGTTCATTAGTTGTATTCCAGTGGAGATAAGTAAATGAAAAGCAGGGTGCAGGATCCTTCCTTTCTGAGAAAGGAAGCTGAAACTGACAACCACATAGTTCCCTTCTACCGTTAACTATTGCTCATTCTATCCTCCAAGATCACAGTCTGTCTCCTTGGTCTATATAATACACCAGTATTTTAGTCCAAGAAGAACCATTATGACTGCCTCATCTACTTGCATAGCACAGGCCATGGAATTTCACCAAGTGAATTCTGCATCAAGCGCATAACTGCAGCATACCTTTAAGAAAGGCACACAGTCTGAATTTAAAGATTTCAAGTGATGGAGAATCTACCATATCACTAGGCAACCTGCTGCAACACTAGATTAAGCAGCCCTTCAATATTAGATAAAAAGTCTTGTAATATCAGATACTTAAAGATTGTGATCTGTCACTTCTCAATCTTCTCATGATTAAACCAGTCTCACTATGACAGATTTTGTAATTATTATTCTAGTTTTTTAACCCTTTCTAATTTTTCAACATCTTTTTGATAGTGTGGACACTAGAGCTGGACATAGTAAATCCAGCATGGTTTTATTAATGCCATATGAAGTGATAATGCCACCTCTCGTTTTCTACTTGATAGTCCCATATTTATAAATCCAAGGATGATATTTGCCCTCTGCACATCCTCAGATATCCACATCTGTGGATGAGGATATCCATGGCTCATTTTTTGTGGATACAACATTTCGTATCCACACAGGGCTCTTATTCAGTTCATTCAATTGGTATCCACCAGGATCTCCAAATTACTTTCCGAGTCAGTGTTTTGCCAAGTACGCTTGCCGATTCTGTACAGGTGACCTGCATGGATCTATTTTGCTTGGGATCAGTGTCAAGCTAACTAGCCTATATTTATCCAGGTCATTCTTTTTACCCTTTTAAAATGTTGGCACAACATTAGCTTTTTTCCAAGCCTTTGGAACTTCCCCCAGGATTCCAAGATTTGTTCAATATACAGCTAATACAGGCTGCCCATGACTTGCAACACATTCGGTTCTGGGAATAGCATTGCAAGTTGGGAGTGTCATAACTCGAGCCCGCATTTACGACAGGTGTCATACACCGTTGTAAATGCAGGGCTGAGGACATAAGTCGGGCGATTTCGGCCCCTTCCACACTTACGGAAAAGGTCATAAGTGTGGGGGGGAGTCGTAAATCGAGCCGTCGTAAAGTGGGGGCCTCCTGTACCTTTAAATATGCTGGTTATAGATGTCCATGAATTTTTTTAATGTTACTTTTTTTTCCAAGTCTGATCTACATTTTGTTAAAACTCCTGTCATCAGCCATTTCCTTGTCATATTGGATTATTATATCCTGTCACTGACTGAAAGAAGCTGTTTTTTTTCAGATGAATCAGCTGTCTGAAAATTGACACACATGCTGTTGGTGACCTGAAACCTTCCAAGTAAAATGACTTGCTTTAAGTTAGCAGCTTCCAATACAGCTTCAAGTATTTTGCATTTCATATCCTTTTTCAGACCCTTCCACCTCCCACACCTTTCAGCTTAATTCCCAGGAGGCAAGCTTTTGTTTGAGTATGTTAATATCTCCCAAGCATGCCACTTGAAAACAGAGTACTTTGCTTTGTTTTTGTCAATCCACAATAGGGCTCAGTTCTCCAGTTCCTTCTAGCAGAGCTCGGATACAAAGCGTGTGTTGGGTGAATAGATGGGAGAAACGGGGTTAACTGCGATTCCTTGATTGTCAGACACTTGGCTGCAGCAGAAATTAGAGCAATAGGAAGTGTACTCCAATCTCTGCCACTGGTGTGCAGTCACATTATACCAGTAGAGGACGAAGAGAAGTAGCTCCCTTTTGCCCACACTCCATTCCTGACATACCCCTGTATTTCCCCTATGCTGGGGATGTTAAGAAAAGCTAGTGCAGGAAATATCAAAATGAATGAAGTAGCTACAGTATATTCACTGTTGAAACACAGATTCCTGCCAGAAATTCACATTTTACCACCCAAAACCCCCCCCAAAAATCCAAAAACAAACCAGAAGCATCCATGCAAAATTGTTGTATCTCAAGGCAGATGAAAATGACATGCTGCATACATTACAAACTCCAAGCGAGGATTAGTTTATTTGCTGAGAATGAAAGCCTCCATTTCTGAGCTACTAATCTCCAGAGATGCACCAATTCAGCAAAGCTCAAAACAGCTGTTGCTGAGAGGGAGGAAAAGGTATTAATCTAAGGTATACAAAAGGCTGGCAGAAAAGCAATCTGCCTTCATTGTTGGTCTTAAAAACTCTTCCTGATAAAAGAAAATGTTCTGATATGTAAATACAGAAGTGTAATGGTGTTTCTTTTGGAATTCAGGTGTCTTCAGGTTGATAAGTTACTCAGATCAAAGCACAGATATAAGGACTCAAAAAATCCTGGCAGTTTAAGATCATCTAACTGTCCAATAGACTTTTGTCTGTTATGCGACTAGCATTCAAATCATCCCTGTGCAAAGACAGTTTAGGTCATTTTTTTAGCTTTGCAGAAAAGTATTTTGTAACCCACTGTGTAAAGAGGGTATGTGTGCCTTTAAATGTGTGGCGGTCAGATACTATGTTTATAAATTACTCCTGCATTTCCCACTTGTGAATTCTCAGAGCATGTCTACCTTGTGGCAATCAGTCCCTTGGGGGTCGATTTAGCAGATCTTGTGAGGACTAGGGATGTTAGATAGCGTGTAATTAAACAGTCATGTAACTGCATCAATGTTAGTAGTTGCATGGCTATTCAACAGTCCCCAGGGCAGGGCAGGGCCGGCTGCCAGTGCTCTCCCAGCCCCACTGCTGAGGAGCTCCCTGCCACCCCACATTGCTGCACCTCTATCAGAGGCAACAGCATGGGGTGGCAGGTGGGAGCTGGTTCATGAGGGAAGCAGGTTTAAAAACCAGCTTCCCGCAAAGACTAGCTCCCGCCTGCTAGTCTTCACACTGCTGATTCTGATACAGAAGCAGCAGCACGGGATGGGCAGCAACCCCAATCCATAGGGGAATCTGAGCAGCACAGCAGCAGTGAGTGGGGGCGGCTGGCTCCATAGAGCTGGTGGTTGGGGGGAGCTCCCCCCAGCACTGGCTCCTGCCTGCTGTCTGCAGGAGGAAGCAAAGGGAGGCAGGCGGGTCCGCACGAGCTGACACGCATGGACATCTGGCTTTAAAAGCCAGCTTTAATTGGCTCCCGCCTGCCTCCCTCACCCTCCATGCTGCTGCTTCTCTATCAGAAGGAGGCCCTGCGGATCCAGTACTCGTAGGGAACCAGCTTAAAAACCGGCTCTCCATGGGCACCAGCTCCCCCGTCTCTGCCTCTGATACAGAGGAAGCAAGGAGGCAGAATGCATGTAGTTCACAGGATTAACTGATAAGCCTAAACTTATCAGTTAATTGGGTAGTTGTCTACATGCTGACATCCCTAGTGAGGACCTGCTAAATTGACCACTAATTGCTCTCTTGTTAACTCTGGTATTCCACTGAATGAGAAGAGTAAGGGAAGTCAATGGGAGAGTTTCTCCTGTTGACCCCACATAGTGTGGACCCCTGGCAACTTGACCTAAGGTATGTCAACTCCAGCTATGGTATTCACCTGGCTGCAGTTGCATAAATTAAGCATTGTGAGAAACAGCAGGAATCAAAATTTAATAGATGAATGACCACTGAAAACAAAAGAAGTCCATAATATGCACTACCCAACTATATATTGTGCAATCTGTATTTAAGAGTCTGGACTCTGAGGCTATGTCTACACAGCAACATTATTTTGAAATAACTAGTGCTATTTCAAAATAACATAGTCCGTGTCTACACAGCAGGCAGTTATTTCAACATAATGTAAAAATACTGTCAAGCGGGAGGACTTCTTACTCCGACTCCTGTAACCCTCATTGTACAAGGAGTGTGGGAAGAAGAGTGCTCTATTTTGAAATAAGTGCTGTGTAGATGCTCCCAATTATGAAATAAGCTACTCAACTGATGTAGCTCAATTTGCGTAGTTTATTTCGACTTAAGCCCTGTTGTGTAGACACACCCTAACTGCTTTTCATCATGGGGAGTGATGCTAATGTCAACTCTTTGCACTGAAGTTGCTGAAGCACACTTCACAACATATGCTTAGTAACAGAGAGGTAGCCATGTTAGTCTTTAAAGTGCTACATGTCTGCCTTTTTTATTTTACCAAGATCAGACTAATCCACTTCTGCCCTATGAAAGCTCATCACCTAATAAACTATCTTGTTAGTCTTTAAAGTGCTACATGACTGCTTTTTTTATTTTACCAACATATACTTAGTAACAGGTTGTCACTCATCCCAGAGCTACACCTCCCATTTCAAAAGTAGGCCTTGGACATGACAATTATACAATAAAGCACTGTATAACCCCCTCAGAGAAAATAAAACAGGGAGGAAAAAATTCAGCCGTTGGGTAAGCTGACACATTGATTCCATGGAGAGTTGTGCCAGCTTACATCAAGGGTGACTTCAGCCTGGTAGATATTACTTGAAGGTGCGTGGGTACCATCAAAAAAATTACATGGAGAGATTGGAGGCTGTAAACTGCTGAAAAGTCTTTAGAGCTGATTTTTAAAGAGAAGATGCATTTCCCATACACAGAAAGATTTATACAATATACATTTTTTTAAAAAGCACTGACTTTACATTGTAAATGTTTAGTATACGAAGTCTTTCCTAATAAGCAATGGAGTGCCAAGAAGCAGGAAAACATTTTGATATAACCCACCTAGAATGTTTACATGAGGATGTAACATGTTAAACCAATGTTTTAACTAACAGGATATTAAACATGATTTTATCCCTATAGTAGAAATAGACAAGTTATGTTTAAAACAAACAAACAAGTTAGCTCTTGTGGCTACCTACCCTACAGTAATCCATGACCAGTTTTAAAACATTACTGTTCTAGCCACACTCAAAGCAAAAATTATATTTATTGTATTTATTAATCATATTTATTTACAAATACATTTTCCCACTGTAAACATGGCCCTTTGTAGCATTTCCACCAGGAATTTTGGCAACGTTTTCCTACCATTGCTAATGGCAGTTCAGTTCCAGCGGAAGTAGCAATGGTGGGAATCCTAGGATAAGATGAGGATCCTGAACTGAAGAGGCCCTACAGAGACAGACAGTGGACTGTGATTTTAAGGAGTTAATCTCCAGACAGGATTCATGGCAACAGGTTTGGCAAACTGAGCCTATTTAAGATCAACATCTTAAAAGAAGAGTATGTTACAGAAGAAAATGCTAAAGGGGGTTATGGTGACCAGAATTCAGAGCTCTAGGGAAACGGAGTTACACCAGTTTGCAATCTGGGTGAAATCCTGAAACAAAAAACAGGACTATGTAGCACTTTAAAGACTAACAAGATGGTTTATTAGGTGATGAGCTTTTGTGGGCCAGACCCACTTCCTCAGATCAAATAGTGGAAGAAAATTGTCACAACCATATATACCAAAGGATACAATTAAAAAAAATGAACACATATGAAAAGGACAAATCAAATTTCAGAACAGAAGGGGGATGGGGGGAGGAAGTAAATGTCTGTGAGCTAATAATATTAGAGGTGATAATTGGGGAAGCTATCTTTGTAATGGGTAAGATAATTAGAGTCTTTATTCAAATTTGAGTGTAAAGTGTCGAATTTAAGCATGAATGATAGTTCAGAGGATTCCCTTTCAAGTGTAGTCTTAAAAGGTCTTTGAAGCAGGATGCAGGTAATCAAGTCGTTGAGACAATGTCCTTGCTGGTTGAAATGGCAAGAAACTGTTTTTTCTTTGTGATCCTGTCTAATTCCTGGCCCTGCTGAAGTCAAATGGGAGTTTACGTTTGAATTCACTAGACACAAGAGTTCGCCTTTAGCATTTTTAAATATACTACTCATAAACCATCATGGAAAGAGTACAGTTAGAGATTTTTGGTTTATCCCAGAATGACACAAATTTGAGAAGACTTCTGCAATAGAATCATAGCCAATGAGTGTGCACTCAGAGCTTCTGATAATCTTTTCTCTTGTTTTGTCCCTGGCCCTATTGCACTTCATTGAGTTTGCTGATCATCATCTCAACTCACATCTCTGATAATGATTTTCCTCTGGAAGACCATGTGAAACAAAAAATAATAGCAGATTAACTAAATTATGACTGTTCATTTCTTAAAGTTATTGTGGAAATAATGAAGCAAAGACCAGTAGTTCATGCATACATGAACTAACAACCCAGATTATCAAGATTAAAATGTAAAATCTGCAAGGCAAGGAGAGAATCTTCTCATGGGTTTGTAAATACCTAGTATAGTTTTGAGACTTGTATAGTTATTTAGCTGTAATTACATTGCTTCCTATTTTGATTTTTAAAGACTTCCAAGGAACACTATCCAAGGATGGTAAATTTTTTATAAGCACTTTTCCCAAAGAGTACATATCAGATGCCTTATAGACAATAAAATCTAGGTGATTATTGTACATATGTACAAGAAGCCAATTAGTTGAGAATCTCAAGGACAAGGAGAAGTCAGGGAGGCAGGCGGCTCTGCATATTGGGCAGGCAGGACCTGGCTGCACTGTAGCAGCCCCAGATCCCGGCCCCGGCAGCCCCAGCTCCAGCAGACTCCCTTACAGTGATGCCAGTAGCCCTGATGGCCCCACACCCAGCTGCCCCAGCTCCCTGGCTCCTCACCATGCCGTGCCCTGGCTCCCATTGTCCCAGTGGCCCTGCCACAGACCCGGCTGTGCTGCGGCCCCAGCTCCTGCAGCCCTGGCAGTTGGTTATGCTATAGTCACCAACAGCCCTGGCTCCTGGCCACACTGTGGCCCCAGCCCCTGTGGACCCAGAGGCCCCAGTGCATCCCTAGCTCCCAGAGTCACCACATCCCTAGTCCTGGCCCTGACTCCCAGATCAGCCCCCAGCCACGCTGTGGCCTCAACTCCTGAGGATGCAGAACCAGCAGCAATAGTAAGTAACCTAACCCCGCCCTAGCTGTCCTGCCACCACCAATGGTTAACTAGTTGAACAATAAAATTTGAAACATTTAACCAGTTAATGTTTTGATCAGTATTTACATTCCTAATAGTGGTAGCAGTGCTGGCAAGGGCAGGCTGGGGTTTAGAACAACTGAGTAGAGCTATTTGAAAAGCAGAATTCCCATCCCACAAGAAATTCCAAGAATTCCAGATTTTATTTCATCCCAAAGTGGAATGGAAAGTTGAAATTCAGAAATTTTCGTTAAACAGAAAATGTAAAAAAAAAAAAAAAAAAAGTTCAACTTCATAGTTGATTTGATTCAAAGGTTTTGTTTGGATCATATTTACTATCATAAATATCATATTTACTTTTATTATATAGGATATTATAAAATATAAATATAAAAAGTCAAAATGATCAAGTTGAAATTAAACATTTTGATAATTTCCTATATCAAATTTTGATGAAATCAACACATTCCAACAAAATTTTTTATTCAACTAAGTTAGCCTTTTCAGATGGGAAAACATTCCAAAGGAAAAATTTCAACCAACTCTCCAGCTGAGCTATTTGGGGTTTACCCTTCTGGGAGACTGAAAAGAAATGAGATTAATATATTTTAAATGGGTGCAAGGAAGTAATAAAGCCAATGATAGATCAATAAAGTAGAGGAGCTGCAGAGGGAGATGGCTCTCAAGTGGTCATAGGCAGCTGAGCAGTTGTCATTACCTGGGGTCTCATAGCTCTGGTTCAAAGCAGCTGGCAGTCTGGATAACTGGTGAAGAAGTAAGTATTCCAGTAAGCCTAATGCTTAGCGGGTAACCAATTAACCTTTTACAGACTTAACTGCTATACCAGATCCTGTGCTCCACTTAGAACTAAATCAAAAATTGCCTCTCCTCTTGTGGGTTCTAAGACTAGCTGCTCCAAGGAGGATTCATTTAAGGTGTCAAGAAACTTTATTTCAGCATCCCATCCTGAGGTTGACATGTTCCCAGTCAATATGGGGATATTTGAAATCCCCCATTATTGCTGAGGTTTTTTATTATTAATAGCTTCTCTAATCTCCATAAGCATTTTACAGACATCCTTCAAAAGCTTACTAAATTTTTTCCTTTCGGAAACTCCAAATTACATCTCTACCTAAAATGAAGGAGCTGAAGAGGGAAAAGTAAGTTTTTAAAATAAAATTGTGTCAAAACTGAGGGCAAAGTTTCTAAATGTGATTGCCTAATTTTAGGCATCTACTACATGTGATTTGATTTGTCATGGGTGATGAGCATACACAGCTCTCACTGAAGTCAAAACATATTTCAGTTGATTTAAAGTAATAATTAAAAACTGCATTTAAAGATGATAGTGTGTGAGGCAGGGAAAGGGAGAGAGGTCAGAAAACTGGGCATGGAAGAAAAGATGCTTAATTTATTTGTACTCTCATTTATAGAGATGGAATTCAGAATAGTGGCAGTAGAAGTATGAGTTTTCCATCTCAGAATCATAAGTCATGGTAGAGGAAAGTTGATTATATTATTTACAGTCCAGAAAAGAATATAGTAGATAGTGAAAAGAAGTTAAGCAACCTTAAAAGTATATCATAATGTTATAACAAGTGCCATAAAATGCCTGGATTATAATAGCTGCAGTCACAAAACAACCCAAAAATAATGGAATTTCTTTTGGCAGAGCAAAGATCATCAGAAGAAACAAGTCATATGTATAAAAATTATGGACACTGGAGATCACAGTACTTCCTTAACCTACCCATCCATAATTCCAGATGGCTAGTTTATTCCCCAGACAGTGACTGCCCAAAGGCTATGTCTACACCGCAGGCTTCTTGCACAAGAACTTTTTGCGCAAGAGCGCGTCCACACTGCCATGTGCTTTTGCACAAGAGCTGTGCTTTTGCGCAAGAGTATCCATGGCAGTGTGGACATTCTCTTGCACAAGAAAGCTCTGATGGCCATTTAAGCCATAAGGGTTTCTTGCGCAAGAAACATGTCCCCATCCACACTAGCCTTTTTGAGCAAGAGCTCTTGCGCAAAAAGGCTTATTCCTCATGAGGAGAGGAATAGCTCTTGCACAAAAAGCCCTCTCTTCTGACGATCTACTGTAAACTTTCTTGTGCAAGAACGGAAATGTAGTGTGGATGCTCTCCAAGTGTAGACATAGCCAAAATGTTCCTTGTTAGCAGAAATTTCCAAAATTAAAATGATCATATAAATGGTTAAAATTATTATAGAACAAATATCGAGTATGATGTCACTTTAAATCTTGTGGAGCTAAATCTGCACTTCCACTATACTTGAGTTTCAGGGAATAGAATTTGGCTCAATCTGTATTTCCAGAAATAATTACAATTTATATAATTTCCAGAATCTAACATTTTTCAAACTTGTCTCTGTAACTAAGATCCTGATATTCTCAACTCCCACTTTTCAAAAAATCCTGAGATTTTTAAAAATAATAAAATATCAAGTTATTTATTTTACTTGACTTCTGGGTTTTGAGCCTTTCATGTTTTAATGCTTTTCACAAGGGTTAGAAGCTTTTTTTAAATGAAAAATGAGATACTTGTGCATTGTATTCGTATAAGTTCTGGAGCTGGGACTTTAAGAAAAACACCAGTCATTGTGAGACTCTTGATAAAATCTCGAGTTGGAAAAATTAAAGCCATGCTTATATAGAGAACCAAATTAACTTGAAGGGTTTTTTTAAAAATTATTGTACCTTGTTATTGAACTCATATCCATACATTTTATAGGATTACAAAGCAAACATGTCAGACTCTACTGTAACTACAATGTATGTGACATATTATACAATGCATCACAAGAGATCCTCACAAGTTGTGTCATGTTAATACTGTGCATTAAACTAACACAGATCATCTTGCAATGGAGATCAGATGATTTAAAAAACTAATGAAAAATGTTAGGAGTGAATATAAAACCTGCTTTTAGCAGGACAGCACAAAGGTGCATTTCTCTTATTCATACCACAACTGAGCTTGTCAGGTCTCTCTATACAAAAAATAATTATTAGATGTAGTTCTTACACAAGACAGTAACATTCTCTATGCTGCAGCTGCAGCCTGAGCTTAACTCAAGAGTACTAAACAGAATCAGAAGAACATCAACAGAGAAAACGCACTGCAGAGGATTTCACTAGTAGGCTAATAATTACAACATGCTTATTCATGCTTTGGACCAAACATTCTATGCTCTAGTCACATTGGCAGTCTTCATGGAGTTTTATAGAAAAGGATTACAACGCAAGTGGGTACAATATGAGTAAGTACAGCTACTAAAAACCTAAGTCCCTAATTTTATCTGGACTCCCTTCATCTGGAGTAACATTCAGGCGTGGACAGACATTCCCTGGAACCAAGTATGTCAAATATATTATACCATTCCTCCTCAGGCAATATTGCTAATAATAATTTTTATAACACCTTATGTGATTACAGCACTGTTGACTAACAACTTTGCACAGCATCTGTCAGGCACATAAGAAGACAAAGTTAAGCCCTGATTCTACAATACATCTGAGTTGAGCAGGTGGATCCCACTGGACACACAAAAATCTCATTCATTTCAGTGGGGGTACCATGTGAATGCAGAGGTATACCTGTGCAGAATAAGCTGCAAGATCAGGGCTTTAGACCTCCCCTATCAGTGATGATAATTTTGTTTCTAATTGTGGGGACAGGAGAAAGTAAAGTGCCTTTATTGGTCTGTTTTGAAAGTTATGGGTGTAGTGTTGCCAACTCTTTGGCTTTGGGCTTAATAAATGAGGCATCCTCTATTGAATATGTAATACTAGATTTTGATATTTTTTTCAAACATGTTAACATATTCTCCTCCACACACTTGTTTCTGTACACCTGTTTTGGCTTTCCTAGAAGAGGTCAAAGCCTCACCATAACCAGGAGATCAGACTTACAATTTGACATACATTACCCTCAGGCAGTCAATTAAATCACAAGTATTCTTCTTACTACTCTAACCAGTTAGATCCAGCCAATTTCACCCTGTTAATTCTCATGTCATTCATTAAATCTAGAGACCAGTACATAAAAATTTCCAAATCCTTGATCAATCAAACATTACAATCCAAAACCTATAATTTGTTATTACATTCAATACCTGAATAAGAAATATTTATGGAAGCATAGGTGAACAAATACCAACCAAACAAGGGGAGGGTTTTTGGTTTTTGTTTGTTTTTTGTCAGGGAATGATTGTTCCATACATACACTTTGAAATGGAAGGAGAACTAGAAAGGTAAAGGGAAAAGAACAGAGTGAGTTTTTAAAATTCCTTTTAACTAAGAAATAAACTCCAAATATATTTCTCATTTAACTGGTTAATTTTTAGGCCAAAGAAGAACCGTGCCAGTTAGTGTCAAGCACTGAGATTTGGTCTAGGATTAAGATCTGGGCATTAATAGCTCTGGCTGGAATTTATACTAATAGATCTCTAGGGTTGACTTCAACCAATTTCCATTCACCCTTCTCCAACCCCACTCTAAGTGCCTTTTCCCCTCTTTTGGATGTTATGCATTTTGTTCTTGTCTTCTCCCTTTCCCCATTTTATTTGTGCCAGTCTCTCTCCTCCCTATTTCTTGCTTCTCTTGCCACTCTTTGCGGGAAGACTTTTATGATCCACTTGCCTTCACCTGCAAAAGGACATGCACTGCAGCAGTCCTCCCATATAGGCTTTACATAGCTTCCTCTGGAGTCCACTGATAGAGCTTCTTCATTCACCTGAAAGTCATTGTTAGAGAAATAAAGTATTGTTGCCACCCCAAGCAAAGGGTGCAAGAAACCAAACCTGGTCCTGAACATCAGGCTTCACTAGACCATCCCCTTTTTCTGTCCTTGCATCCCTTTCCTGTTTAGATCTGATTCTCCTCTGTAGTCCTACATTGGTAAGATGTTACTTATGCAGCTGCCTACCAATGGTGGGTAAGAGAAGCAATAGCAAAGTAAAACTAATGCAAACCTAATTGGTTTTGTTCTGTGGTTCTTCTAGACCTTGGGGAAAGCACAAATGCATCACTCTAAAAGAATCTGAGTAGGTTAGGGTAGAAACATAGGATTCATGCCAATGTTAAACTCTTGTGACCCTCTAACAATCTCCAGCTTTATTTCATGCGGTGCTGTAGCATGCAGTCTAGGTGTGATCACACCCACCATTCATCAAACACTGAAAACTGAAGCCTGCCTACAGAGTAAGATAAGTAACTCCAGGTTTTCTCCCCAAATACTGTATGGCTTGCTATATATTTCTTTGCAGTATATTTGCCTTCTATTCCACAGGGTTAAAAAAATTAGAACAATGAAAACTTTAGGGAACCACATCGGGGAGGGGAGGCAAGAACCCAAATTATCTTGTTCCGGGGATTCTCAACCTTTTTTCATAATGTTATCCCTAAATTCAATCCTCCTGTAAAGCACCTCAGAAAAGGTGTGTTGAAGGTGGCAATAAGGGCCTTAGAATACGTAGGGGAGGGGCATGTTCCTAGCACCTGAAACTGACTGGTTGCAAGTGACTTATCAAACTGACTTCAGCATAAGACTGGAGACATGAATGGGAGCAGGCTCACAACCCCTCACTCCTCTGAACAACTGCTGGTGACCCCCAAGGGAGTCATGAGTCACAGGTTGAGAACCACTGCCTTACCCTATAGGCAGTCTCCATTCTCCAGTGCTGATGAATGGTGGGTGTGACATCACCAGCAAAGGGTATGGTGGAGCACCACATGGGAGGAAGCTGGCGACTGCATGTAACTGTTCTTGCAGAACCTGAAAACAAGGTGGGAAAAATATAAACTACAACAACAAAGGGTGCTGAAATATGTTATATTATTTATTTGGGGCATTTATAATCTATCCCATAAATTGCTTTCTTTTGCAGGTCCATTAAAATCTGAGTCCTTAAACTATCATGAAACAAATCTTAAAAATCCAAAGGCGATGTGGTCTAATATGGTTTTCATTTTGACTCTATAGACTTTGGGGTAAATAAACCCCAAAGTCTGTAGAATCAAAACGAAAACCATATTCAAATTTGTAAAGAAATCTTGCTGCTTTCTGCCCCAATAGGATATGACAGGAAGACCCAACACAAACTGAAATGCAACATTCATGTTTCTAATTTATTTTTCTAATCTTTAAACTATCGTTGGGTGGGGAAAGTTAAATGTTTCAAAAATATATTCGAAACAACATCTTGGGCCAAAGTCAGTTCTTATTTACTTTATGTCCCCCGCAATCCTTTAGGGATGTAAAATTCCGGTTAATCAGTTAACCAGTTAAACATTAGGTTGACCTACTGTTTAACCAGTTAACTGACTAAGCGGGATTGGTGCCTGCAGGACTCCCATGCCCAGCCCTGTGCTGGGGCTGGTTCCTGGGGCTGCTGCTGACTCCCAGGGGAGCAGCCCTTACCTGCGTGACATCCAGGCTCCCCATGGACAGAGTCTGCTCTAGACAAGAGTAGCCCCTCTCCGTGGTGGGTCCCCTGTGGGGCTGGAGCAGACCCTACCCACAGTAGCAGGAGAGCTGTTCCCAACCCCTGGTTACTGGTTAACCATAGCCCATTTAGGGTGATGCTTACTGGTTAACCAGGTAATCGGTTAACCTTTTATATCCCTAATCCCTATTGGTATATAAAATCAGCACAGATTCTGATCCTGCGGCCATTTTCAAAAACGAGTACTTAAATGTACACTCCTAAATCCACAGGCATAAGCTAGGCCTGATTTTCAAAACTGCTGAGCACATAATGCTTCTGTTGGCTTTAGTGGGACCTTTTGGATGCTCAGCGACATTTTTAAAATCAGGCCTTGTGTTTAGGGCCTCAGTATGGAATCAGGAACCTACTTTTAGGAACTCAATTTTAGAAATATTGGCTCAAATGTTTAATTGGAACCATAAGCTGCAAACTTGCCAGCTTGTGTAAATACTACAATACAAAGGATGAGATCCTCCACTGTACTAAACTCTTTGCCATACCTTATACCTAGATAAGTGGTGGCCCATGAACCACACGGAGCCCACTGGGGTTCTATGGCTACAGCTACATTGTAGCCTTCTTGCGGAAAAGCTTATGCAAATGAAGCACGGCGTGGAATATCACCGTGCTTCGTTTGCATAATTAATTAGCAGCTGCTATTGTGCAAGAGGCTTTTGCACAAAAAGGAGCTGTGTAGACAGCTTCTTTTTTTGCAAAAACCCCCTCTTGCGCAAGAGCCGTTCTTCCTCATTTTTTCAAGAAGAACGGCTCTTGCACAAGAGGGGTTTTTTGTGCAAAAAGGAGCCATCTACACAGCT
Organism: Rafetus swinhoei; assembly: GCA_019425775.1. Taxonomy (NCBI): domain Eukaryota; kingdom Metazoa; phylum Chordata; order Testudines; family Trionychidae; genus Rafetus; species Rafetus swinhoei. Next base: position 50,843,144 of record CM033449.1, read on the forward strand.
CCTTCTTGCGCAAAAGGCTCTTGCACAGTAGCAGCTGCTAATTAATTATGCAAATGAAGCACAGTGATATTCCACACCATGCTTCATTTGCATAAGCTTTTCCGTAAGAAGGCTACAGTGTAGCCGTAGTCTTAGTGTGGCCCACAAGACATTTTGTTTACCATTGCCCATGCAGAGGGTTGCCAGATTCCTCTGGTTTCCATCCACATAGGGTTTTTTTTCCCTACCACTATTACTAAAGTGACACGCATGTAAAGCCAGAGCCTGCTGATTGCATACAACATTGACTGTAAGAGCCATGTGCTCCCTCTGCATCCAATCAAAGTGCTGCTACGGTTCACTAGGCACACCCTGCAAGTTCTATGTTGTTAGCAAAACTACCCTACCCTGGGAGACTGTCTTGTTAGGACAATCTTGTGGCCCACTCACTAGCCTAAGCTGTCCATTGCTCTCCTTTATGCTGGGGGAAGGGGTAGATGGTTGGACAGCTGATCTCTGATCTCTCCCTTCTTTGGGGAGACAGAATATCTCTACATGCAGTGCAAGGAGACAGTAGATTAAGCTCCTCAGACCACTGACTACAGTGTTTTGAATTACATCTCATGCTTATCTTCACATGGGTCTTTTAGTTCACCCACTTCCAGATCTCAGCAACCTCCAGCGAGGGGATTAAACAGGAATAAGAATAACCCTAACTTTACTCTTCAGTGCACCTGGAGAGGAGTCTCCCCTCTTCCTTTCCCTTCCCTCCCCCCATTCTGATCTGGCAGCAGTGGGGGTTGTTGGCTTGTGTCCCCCTCCCCTGAAGCCAGCACGCAGGTCAGCGAATACTTACCATATTACAGATGGAGGCGATGTTTCTGACAGTCATTAGTCTAAAGGTTGCAGTGATCCCACACCGCCATCTTTAGAAGGTGAAAAGAGAAACGCTCATGGTCGGAAGATCGCGGGCCGGGGGAGAGGAGGAGGGTCCGAGGTTACGCTGGGGGGGAGGGAAGCAGGCGGAAGGGGGTAAAACAGCCTCTAACACCACCCCCCTCCTCCCCGAGCAGAGAGGCAACTAGCAGAAAGCGCCTGGTTCTCGCAGCCCTAGAGCCGCCGCCGGCTGCTCCTGCGAAGGGCTGACCCGCAGATTTCACCGTGCGGCGCTAGCAGCAGCCCTCCCCCTCCCGCCGCTCTCCGCTTGCTCCCCCTTAGTGCATGGGGAGATCAGCCGCGCCTCTGTGCCAGCCGGGGCCGTGTTAATCTCCCCCTTCCTCCGCCTTCCCTGGCGGCCGCTCTCCCCGCTCTCCGCTCCATTGCAGCGCAGCGCCCGGTGATCAACTTTGACAGCGCCGGGGAAGGGCAGGGCAGCGCTGGTAAGTGGCATGCAGCGGCACCAACCGGCAGCGCTGGTCCCGCGGAGGCGGCTGACGCGGCAGCCAATGCGGTGCATGGGAGGGGAAGGCGATGGATGGGTCACGCTCCTTCCTCGGCTGCTGTTTACCCGCCCGGTGGTGTGCGGAAGGTCCGCGGGACCGGCCGTGTTGCACTCAGCAGGCAGATGGGCCGGGGCCGGGGCTGGGACCGGGCCTGGCTAGATCCCTTAGCTCTGGCACGCACCAAGCGAAGGCCCCGCTGGTTTCCGAGGGGTGAAGGGCTCTGGCTGGGAGCCCCAGGAAGGGCGCCCCACTCCCCATGTGCATTGGTGCTGTGCCAACCGAAAAGCACAGGGCGGATCTGCTGAGGGGTGTTGGCCGGGGAGGAGGCCTTTGTTTAGATCAGGAGCTCTCAAACTTCATGGCACCAGACCGCCTTTTGACAATAACAATTATTGCAGGACCCCCGAGGGTGGGGACTGAAGCCTGAGCCCAGCTGCCCTAGGTGGCAGAGCCAAGCCCTTCCCAGTGAAGGGACCAAAGCAGAAGCCCAAGTTCTTCAGCTCAGGCAGAGGGCCTGTAACTTGAGTCTGAAGACCTTGGGGTTTGGCTTGGGTCGCAGGCAGTGAGGCTTGGTCTTCTGGCCTGGCTGGAGCCCCTAGCTAGTGTGAGCCTGCTCTGGTGACCCCATTAAGGGTTGTGACCCTACTTTGTTGTCTCAGCCCACAGCCTGAGAACCACTGGGTTAGATTTATTTGCAGCTTGAGTTGAGTTGTCTGTGATGTGTGCTAAAGAGAAATACTACTTAGCTGACCTATAAGGGCCACAGAACTATACAGTCTACAGACATTTGTGTGTGAAATATGTATTATGTGCTATTGTTTTGAAGGCTGTGGGAGCAATATAGTGTGTGATATATAGATGTACAATGATAATTGCACAACCGTACTATATATGTAACATTTAGCTTTACAAATTTGATAATTTAATGAGCATGCAGGTGTGCACAAATTCATGTATATAAATGGCTCACATGCTTTCTAGCACATTCTATCCAAGGATCTAAGATCACTTTACAAACATCAATAAATTAAGCCTCACAACACTCAGCAAGGGAAATTAGCACTGGTATAACAACTTTGCAGATGAGATAACAGGTACAGAATGTTAAATAACTTGCCTAGGTCCACATAGCAAGTCTGTAGGAGAAGCAAGAAAGCAATTCAGTTATACAGGCTCCACATCTTAGACTTTAACTCTGATTGTCCTAACACACATTGTAAACACTATCACCAGAAACTCCCACCTGTCTGTCGAAGGAGTGGTTCAAATGAAAAAGAGAACTTTTAAAAAGAAACTATACACTGCAAACAATTGTGCTGATCTGAAGACATGTTTTTCTTTATGCACTCATTCTCAATAAACAAACAAACGATCAAAACCCAGGAAATTAAGTATAGCAAATTTGAACTTAGGTTCCTTTTTGCCTGCATCTTGATACTGGCACTTTCAATCTGCAGAGGCCTGAACCTTGCAGACCTTGTTTAGGCAAAACACCCTGAAATCAAAAGGAGTTTTTCCAGAGTAGTGAGTGCAAACATAGCAAGATCAGGCCTTAGATCACTAATTAAATTCTGACACCAGTCAACTGTGACTGAAAGATGAAATCTTACTATCAGAATGCCAGTAGGTGATCAAAGTAAAATAAGTTGCCGGCCTCAGTCCAGTTCCTAGTGGATAGGTGCCACACTATAAATGTCACCATCAAAATTAGCACAAATTGGCAGCCTTAGCCAAGGCCAAGGATTGGGTTATTGTGGAGACAAGGTAGCGTGAGGCAACCTACACTTGTAATCTCCACTCCGTGGATAAAGGGCCAGCACTGTGCTTTCAGGCCATCTCCTTCCACAAACACTAAATTAATCTGATAAAATGACGTCACATAAACACTGAAACAAGTTAATCTTAAATGTAATTCCATTGATTTTGTGTTGATACACTACTGAATAATTTGGCCCTTATCGTGAATTCCATTAAACTTTGATGGAAGGACTTTCATTTGCACCAGCCCTGCTTGAGTTTGTTTAGTCGGCAGAAGAGAAGAGTGAGGGGGGATTTGATAGCAGCCTTCAGCTTCCTGAAGGGAGGTTCCAAGGAGGATGGAGAAAGGCTGTTCACAGTAGTGACAGATGGCAGAACAAGGAGCAATGGTCTCAAGTTACAGTGGGAGAGGGCTAGGTTGGATATTAGGAAAAACTATTTCATTAGGAGGGTGGTGAAGCACTGGAATGGGTTACCTAGGGAGGTGGTGGAATCTCCATCCCTAGAGGTTTTTAAGTCTCGGCTTGGGAAAGCCCTGGCTGGGTTGATTTAGTTGGGATTGGTCCTGCCTTGGGCAGGGGTCTGGACTTGATGATCTCCTGAGGTCTCTTCAAGCTCTATGATTCTATGGTTTTATGATTCTCTGGTCCGACAACATCCATGGTGCAGCACGGACATTGCAGGACCAGAGAGTCCCGGTGGAAGGCCAGGGGTACAGATCCCTATGGGGCCGGCAGGGTAGCGGATAGCAAGCTGATGGTGAGGCTGCCCAATGCATGGCAGCGGGGCTGCCCAGGAGGGTTAGGAGACCTAGAGCAAAGCTTCCCGGCAGGTCTGGGAGCCACGGTAGCTTGGTGGGACAGGGATCTGCAGCATGCGGCTGCCTGGTGGGTCTTGGAGCCCCAGTGCGGTGCATGTGGCTGCCCTGCGGGACCAGAGCCCCAGTGCGGCATGCACAGCTGTCCTGAGGATACTGGAGCTTCAGTGTGGTGCACGCAGCTGCACAGTAGGTCCTGGATCCATGGCAGCGATGGCTGCCCAATGGGGTCAGCAGGGCAGCAGGCCCAGCAGGAGATGGGAAGCCATCCAGGAGGCCAGCAGGTGGGCCAGGGAGGCTGGTGGCAGGAGTCTAGAAATGACTTCCCCTAGTCTGGCAAAATCCCACCTCCGGGACTGATCAGGTCCTGAGGGTGCTGGACCAAGGAGGTCCAACCTGTACTGGGTATCTGTGCAATTACAGTCACACTGATTCAGTCTTATTTTATACTTTAAGAAAACAAAGCAAAACCACAAAGCTGAATAACAGCATTGTTCAACTCTTGATTTAGCTTTTAACATTCAAAAGAAAAATCCGAAGCCCATCTCATGTTTCTCCCTATCAGAAGTGTTTGGGTGAGGGGTGCTTTTTGGGAACAGGATTTAAGATTAAAGTTAATATGAAACTGTATATATATAAAGTTAGTATAAAATAAAAGATACTTTGAAATAGGGCCAGCTTTATCTGAAGGTAAAGCAGGAAACATGAAAGAAATCAACATTTAAAACTTTAATAGAAATAATGGGGTGAGGGAGCAGAAGGTGTGAATGAAAGATTAAATGTAAACTGAAAACAATGTATAGGACTGCATATGGTACCAGATTAAAAATCATGGGGTGGCTGGACTGTGAAAGAAATTAGTGAATGAAATGTTTATCATTTACTAAGAAGTTATACCAAAAAATGTGACTTATTTGGCATTGGGAAATTTATCAGGCTGGTGTGGAATCTCTTGAAAAAAATCCAAACTGAGCTGCAACACTGCACCATTGCTATTTTCTAAATGCAAAGGTCTTTTATTCAGTGACTCAAATCCTGTCCTCAGTTAAACCATCTGCTTTGCCCCATATTTGAAATCACTTTGCATTACTGAAACAAAGATATCACACTGGAAATTATAGATTGGATAATACACATGTGAAGGAGTGGAAGGAAAATGACTGGATTGTGTAAGTGATTAAACATGAAAAGTGAAACCAAAGATTTGATAACTGGAAAAGCCAATTACTGCAAGTGTATTACAATGCTGTAGATATTATTCCTATAGTATGACCAAACAAAGAAAAATGAAAAAATCCAAACAATAAAAAGGAAGTAGGTACACAGCACCTTGCCTTGAGAGATTTTTAAGATTCTTTCTGCTTTCAAGAAAGCAGAATTAATTAATTTCCTAATTATTTTCACTTTGAGGCAAGACTTAAGTAAAGAGCTTTTTGAGCTTAAAGCTTCTTATTTGTTAATTGTCTGGAGGAACAGCAAGTGTTGAATGCAAAATTTCAGTGTCATTGGTAAAGGGCTATAGTCTAGATGTCAACTGTTTGAATTAGGAACATAGGAACTGCCAGACTAGATGAGAACGGAGGTCTGTCTAATCTGGCATCTGTCTCTGGCCAGTAGTGTTCCTTCTAATTTTTTCCATCCATGGACAGAATAAATGTTATACCAAGGCACGTACGGATGTGCACCACCAGTAGAAACACATGCTGCTGGCCAAGGGCTCTTTGCTAGGGTTGCCAGATGGTTTTAACAAAAATACCGGACACACTTGACATTACATCACAATCTACATTACATCTTATTTAGAAAATACCAGACATTTATATTTTCTCATTTATATTTTCCCAATTTGTTTCCCGAACAGAAAGCTCAAATACTGGACTGTCCAGTTCAAAACCGGACACCTGGCAACCCTACTCTTTGCTAATCAGCTGAGTGGCACCTGACTCTCTCCTGGGTGGCCTTTCAAGAGCTCACCTTACAGCTAGCCAGTACCAAATGCTTCAGAAGAAAGTGCAACCCTCACCACTGACAATTACATCATAGAGGAAGTTTCTTCCTCACCCTTCCCCCTGTTGCTCAGAGAGTTGTGGACTGACACATGAAGTGTATATCCCTTTCAAAATGTTTAAAATGGCTATCTAATGTAAATATGAAAGTCCTCATATCTTATTTATGTAAATTTCTCTCAAACCAATGCTTCCAATCAAAGATTAAAATTCCATATTCCAGTCTAAGGCATGTTTTTATGTGCAGTCCAGATCTTTGTTGGATATTCTATAATCATTCTGTGAACCAATCTTGCAGTGACATCAAAGGGAGTCCTATGAGCAGGATATAAGCAGAAAAATGAATGGCAACATCTGGAATATGATTCCGAGAGAAGAACTGTGATTCAGTTGAATATCTCAAACATTTTAAGCAGACATTTCACACAACACTTGTTTTGGAGAGTAGGGAATTTATTTATTTGATATTTTTATTTATTGGTGGATTTAAGCAAAAAGGAGATAATGCTTGCTCCACTTTAACTACAGGTACCATTGACTTTATTGCTTTTCAGCTAGAGATAGTTTTTAAAAAGGAAAAAGCAAGACAATATAGTAGCTAGAGTGAGTTTCTGGCAGGTCCAATAAAGTATATTTTTGTGGTTCTTTAATAAAAAGTGGCATGTAAAGCAGCAAACACTAGTTCTTTAACAACATAAGAACCATACAAATAAAGAACAGTGAACAATGGTTTCCAGTTTTGTATTTAAAAAACAAAGTACTGCACTATCTTCTCATAAGGAATAACTGTTTCTTTTCTGTGGTAAAACAAAGAGCTATTTATAACCCAACAGTGCTTATGTAATTTATAAACCTCTGCATTTCTATTTAGCTCAGTCTTCGTCATCTGGCTAAAAAACTACTTAAAATGCTACTTGAACCCTCTTTGCTGTAAAAAAAAAAAAAAAAATTGCCAGTAACAAATATCCTACCTGGCTAAAAATGCTTTGGACTTATATAACACTTTCCAGATGACTTTTGGAAGGAGTTTTACAAACATTACATGAATCTTACAACAGCCATGTGCAGCAAGTATTAGTCTGTTTTACAACAAAGGAAAGTGTGGAACAGAGAGATTAGTGACTTGCCCAAGATCACATAGGAATGTCTGTGATAATGGCAGGGAAAGAACTAATTTTTCATTCAGTGCTATAGAATCATAGAACACTAGAACTGGAAGGAACCTCGAGAGGTCATCAGGTCCAGTCCCCTGCCCACGCGGCAGGAGCAAGCACCGTCCAGAGCAGGGCTCCTCAAGATGCGGCCCGCAGGCCACATGAGGCCTGCATCCCGTTTGTTTGCGGCCCACAGTGCAGTTTGGGTTTAAGCGGGGCTCAACATGCGGCTCGTGGGTGGGAGCCAAAACAGAAAAGTAGTCAGTGTAATGGTCTTCTGTGGATATGCATTTTAGTAATTAAATTCCTGGACTGTCATTACTCATTAAAAGTGCTGTCATATGGGTGGAAATCAGGTAAATACTGCATTTTACTAATATCAGCAGAACTGACTTAAATGGACCCTGCGCGTTGTGTAGTCTTGCCTTAATCTTTGTATTCATGCCCATCAGTGTGAAAAAAGTTTTTTGCATATATTTGCATACATATTCACATGTATATGCAACCACACTTATGTTGTGGCCCTTAGCATGTGCTATGAGTTTCATTGTGGCCCCCGGGGCTTCCAAAGTTGAGTAGCCCTGGTCTAGACCATCCCTGATTGATGTCTATCTAACCTGCTCTTAAATATCTCCAGAGATGGGGATTCCACAACCTCCCTGGGCAATTTATTCCAGTGTTTGACTACCTTGACAGTTAGGAACTTTTTCCTATAATTGCAAGACTAGCCTTATCCTCTCTAGAACAATGACTTTCAACCTTATTTTTCATTTACAAACTCCTTTGGAAATCTCAGACATAGTCTGCAGAATCCCAAAGGTCTATGGTATCAACAACCTTTCATAAACCCCTTATCATAGGCTGCAAACCCACAGTGGTCCATACACCACAGGTTTAAAACCATTGCTCTAGAAGTATTAAAATCTTCTACTGAAGAATTATAATAAAACATGGTTAAGCAATGCTCACTTGGCTTGGCTAAAAAATATTTGCTAAACAAGAAGCAAAATTAGCCCCTTTCATACTAATGGATGTTTTCAAGCTGCCAAAAGAACATTTCATTGGGAGTTAGCAGCTAAAACCATGTACAATATTTATAAATTTCGGAGTAAAAGAAAGTGGATATTGATTCATTACACTAACAATACTGAATGCGTGTTTGGATTTTTTAAAGTTTTCAGTTTTCCTATTTTATATATCTTATCAATATAATTTCAGTTAAAATAGACAGGGGTTTTTTGGGTGGTGGGGAAATATGTATGTTAACTGAAGTACCAGAAAGACTAAGAACACATTGGCTGCTGTTGGAAGACAAGACACTAGGTGAGATGGGCCTTGGGTCTGACCCGGTATGGCCGTTCTTATATTCATTGGTATTATCTCTCTCACACTACTCAGTTCTTAGTCCTCCTGAAGTCTGTGGGAATTTGAGTAAGAGCTAAAACAGAGAAATTGCCCTTGTCTATGGAAAAAACAGAGAAGGGATTAGGGTAGAAAAATATATGATGTTCCCTTCAGATTATTTTGGGGTGGTTAGTCTCACCATGGAGCATTCTGGGAATACATTGTAGGACAGGGTCAACTTTATGGCAATCCCTAATCTTCAACTATGAAAGGGTCAGAAAACTAGATATTTTCTCTGGTGCAAAGAGTGGTTTTCTGTTAGTTTTATGTTGTCTCTTAAGCTAGTGCTACCAAAAAGTTAGCAAGTCTTACTACCCCCTCTTATGTCTTCCTATATATTAGAGCACATCTGTCTCTCTGAGAGTCCGTTTGGTCAAGAACTCCTTCTAAATTGTAAGTGCTAGAACCATCAAATTTGGTATGCAGCTTCCTCTTACTCCAGCTTAAACCAAGGTCTAGGTTTGGCTGTATACAGAAAACGGAAAATGCTGAGAATGTAACTATTCCCCCATAACATGGAAAGGGAGGGGGTAGACAGAAGAATGTGAAAGGGAGGTGCACAGAGATGAGGGATGTGATACTGAAAGTGATCACTGGGGGCAGCTGCAGCACCAAGAGACTGCCAGCAGGGCTGGGGCTCTACTATCTTGCCTACCTCTAGACTGAGCAATTAGCCCTGCAATCCGCAGGAGCAGATGGAAGGGGGGACAGTCCTTGGAGCCTGCCCCCTCCAGACAGCCTGCAGGCCATGGAGGGTCAGGGTGGAGGTCAGCCCCCCAGATCCTGGTCCCCCACAGACAAGCTGCAGGCCATGGGTGATGGGCAAGAGAAGGGGGACACAGCCCCTGGACCCCAGTCCCACACCTCAACAACCTGCAGAACCTCGCCCCCGCAACAGCCTGCAGGCCATGGGGGCACTGCAAGAGGGGGCAGCCCCCAGAGACTCACTCCCAGACAGCCTGCAGATCATGAGAGAGAGCAACTGGGGGGGCCCACTGGCAGGGGAGTGCTGCTCTGGCTCCCCTGGGAAGAGTCGCCACTAGAGCAGCGCCACCCTTGCTGCCATGTGTGGCCCTGTAAACTCCCTCCCTACATCCCAACCCCCTATTCTGAGCCCAAGTCCTGCAGCTTCCACCTGCCTTGAGTTCTGCACCCTCTCCCCTGCACTGAGCCCCTTACTCCCTGCTTTAAGCTCCCCCACACCTCCCAACTCTCTGCCCTAAGCCACCCACCTCCTGTCCCTCCTCACTCCGGAATTCTCAATCCAGCCTTCATTTTCTTTCATTTCTGAAAAATACAAACATTGAAATAAAGCATGCATATTTTTAATTTATTTTAAAAAAATACTTCAGTTACAGACCTGAGCAACACCGGGTACATCTGTTAGTACCAGAATATAATGCACAGAGAATTAAACTCTACAATTAGAAACATTGTCCTAAATTAATCTCTGAATATGGTCCACCTTGGTTAACTGGTGCCATAAAAATTACACAGATTGGTAGTGAGGAAATATTGGTTGCCTTTTAAATAATTGTTCTTTTTATTCTTTCCTGTAGAGCAGGGGTTGACTACCTACGGCACGCATGCCACTTATTGCATGCAAGCCGATTTTCAGTGGCATGTGGAAGGGAACTCAGCCTCGCCCCTCCTCTCCCACACAGCTGCTGGAGAGCGCTCCCTCCTCCCTGCAGCAGATTAAGCTGTGGTGGAAGGAGGCAGCACTGAGGCTCCTCAGCAGTGCCTCAGCCAGGACTGGAAGCGCTGTTGCTGTAGCCACACGGTCCGGGGCCAATATTTAAGGATGTTAAATATTGCTTATTTTACTAATCGAATAGTTGATGCATTTTTGCATCGACTATCCTCTCGACTATCCGATAAGCATTTGCTTATCGGATAGTTGACTAGTCCTTAGCATCCCTACCACAGTGGCAGGAGGGCCTCTGGGGCGGCCCTGGACTGTGTCAAAAGTGGCAGCAAGGCCTCCCTCCAGGGCTGCCAGGACAGCGTGGCTGCGGCCGTTGCTGCAAGGGGGCACAAAGCCAGGTATGGTCCCCCTCATGCCCAGACCCCCCCCCACCCGAATCCCCTCACTTTCCTCCCCCACCCACAAGACGCAGCACCCCCAGCTTGTTCCGATGCCCTCCCTTGTTCCTGCACCCTCTCCTGACCATGCACCCCACCCTGCTCTTTCATCCATGTTGCTCCTGCACCCTCTCTCCTGGCCACACACTGCACCCTCCCTTGCTCCTGCTTCCTCCACCTGGCCAGACACCCTGCTCCCAGCCTGCTCCTGCACTCTTTCCCCCCACCCACACCTCGCAAATTCTCCCCCTTCTGCACTCCACCTCCCTCCCAGATCCTGCACCCCATCCCTATCCTACTTGCTGGCAGCCCTGTCTCGCACACTGTACCCCTCATTTTTGTCCATACCCCAGAGCCTAAGCAGGTCCATAAAATCCACTAACTCTGAAACCCCAGAAAAGTAAATCTGGTCTATGGGAAGCTCTGAACCTCAGTCCCTCCTTCTCTCCCCCCCACCGCCTGAGGCTAGGGCACCAGAGGAGTGAGGTGTTTCAGTTGGGCTACATCAGTGAGCATTGGGGGGTTTTGGCAGAGTTTTTTTGCTTCTCACTTGTGTGGTCCCCAACTGATTTTTCTGTGGGTCAGTGACCCCCAACCCAAAAAGGGTTCCCCACCCCTGCCATAAATAAAGAAAATATTTAAACCTTTTGTGTTTGACATAATATTTTACTTTATTAAAAATGAAGTTTGATAAACTAACATGAGAACGTTAACATGCTTAATCTGTTTCATAATTTAAATTAAACTGTTCTCCCTAGCTGCAGCTGATTCAGAAAATAAGGTCATTGTACCCAGTCTGCCCTTGCCTCCCCTCCCTCTTATTTTCCCGGGCCCACAGATCCGTGAATAAGTTAAATCTCGGTACACCACTTCTGAAAGGTGGCTGACCCCTGCTCTAAAAGGTAAGATCTGCATCTTAATTTATTTATTAGTGAAGCTGCTGTAAGTAAGACTATTATTGACTTTAAAAAGTATCACCGGCACTTGGACCCCTACACAGAGGTGAGTAAGTCAAATCTCAGCACTCCACCTCTGAAAGGTTGCTGATTCCTGCTGTAGAAACTGCTTTTTCAGTAAGGGTACGTCTACACTTGTACCCTAGTTCGAACTAGGGATGCAAATGTAGGCGACCAAAATTCCTAATGAAGTGGGGATTTAAATATCCCGTGCTTCATTAGCATGATCTCGCCGGCGCGTTACTCCGATCAGCTGTTTCAAAAGTGAAAGTGCGCGCTGGGACGCGTTAGTTCGAACCAAACCCCTTGGTTCGAATGAACGTTACTCCTCATTTTTTGAGGAGTAACATTAGTTCCAACCAAGGGGTTTGGTTCGAACTAACGCGTCCCAGCGCGCACTTTCACTTTCGAAACAGCTGTTGATCGGAGTAACGCGCCGGCGAGATCATGCTAATGAACCGCGGGATATTTAAATCCCCGCTTCATTGACTATTTCGAATGCCTACATTTGCATCCCTAGTTCGAACTAAGGTGCAAGTGTAGACGTACCCTAAGAAAAGAGAACACCGAAGCATCTTAGTTTCTTGTAGTTTAAGTAAAACTATTTTTTAAAATGAAAGATTACAAAATGAAATAGATGCAAATATATTAATATCAAATATAACAAGGCCTGGCTAAGACAGTAAAGTGGGTTTATATTGTTATTATGGCAGTAGCAGTTATAGGGTTTATTCAATAAACAGTCTTGAACATCCTTTACAATCAGTTTGATGCAATACCCTAGGGATGCAATTATCTCATAATATACCTCAGCCCACTTCTATCTTCCTGCTTAATTACATTTCATAAATCTTTGTTTCCTATGTATATTAAGAAGTTTGTACAAAATGTTTCAAGGCATTTTTTGGCACATGGAATTATGGCTTCATCAGTTTACATAATATTTATCTTTTGGTTTCACCAGGTGGAAGCTTTCATACTGTTACAAAAACAGTCTCTTCACCATGTAGATTATTCAGCAAAAAAAAGCACTGATGAAAATTTTACAAGTTTGTTTCTTTGATATGCAAAATGTGCTTCATGAGTAAAAAGTGCTTTATAAGTGCTAATTATCAGGCATTTTGCAAAAAAGATAAGCCAAACCTTTCAAAGTCACCAAAATATTCAATTTCCCAAACAAGGAAAGGGCAAAAATAATATAAAATTAAAGTTTGTAATAAGACTACAAAATGCCCTTTGTCTGTGGAAAGGACATACTAACATGATTTGCCCTCCTCTCCTTCTTCAATGTTTCTTTTTTACCCTAACCTGCATGTGCTAATTGTAGGGAATATACATTCTGGAAACAAAATTAAGAAGATATATTGACAGTATGTGAGCTGTAAATGGAACCTGGTCTATTTTTAGCATGATTTTAAAATAACTCTTTAATTGCATGCAAACTGTGGTATAGATCCATGAAATTATTATTATTACAGTGGCATCTGGGGTTCAAATAAAAATCAGGGTCCCATTGAGGTGGATACTGTATAAACACATATGTAATAAATGAAGGTTCTTGTAACTGAATGCCTCAGTCCTATACATTATTGCATGTGGGTAGATTCCTGTAGTCATTTTTGTGGGCATATGGTTTGCACACAAGGCCTAAATTGAAAAAAAAAATGCAACAAATGTTCATGACAAAGTAAAGTGGTGGGGAGATAATGAAAATAAGATCAATTAGTTCCATAGTTCTTGCACAATTTGGTCGTCCTAACCCATTTTTTTAATATATAAAGTCTGCAGCGCTTTCTAGTGATTATTTCATGTCAGCAATAAGGACATATTTGGATAACTTTCTGTTCTATCATTGTAGTATCCAAGTGCTTTCCAGTACTGCCTTAAGCGTCGAAACTGCAAATGTGTCACTGTTGTTTGTTCATTCATCCTCTCTCCAGAGAAATATGAATGCCTTGTTTTAGTAGGGTTTTTTTTAATACTCCGGTGTCTATGTGTTTATATCAGAGAAGGTGAGGCTAAAGAAATATGCCTTACACATGGAGTAGAAAGTGATGTGGTTTATGATAGTCCTTAATTTCCAAGAGAGAAAGGTTGTTTCCCACAGATGAACTTTATTCTAATTACAAAGGTTAAGATTTTATCATGTTTATTTTGATTAAAAGTCATGAGCAAATAGTAGGCATTGAAGCCCAAGCTCTACAGAGGGGATGGCTCATGGGCGGTTGGTGAAGCTAGGACTGGGGGAGGCAGGCTCCAACCTCCCTGACCCCTGGAGCACAAGGAAGGTGGAAACTGGGGGCAGCAATGCTCTGCCCCCCAGAAGGCCTATAAGAGAATGTGGGTGGGGCCATGCCTGGCGGTTTGGGGAGGCAGAGCCTTCCCCTGCCTAGGCTACTGGACGCCCATGGATGGGATTGAGCCCCACTGCCTGCAAGGAGCTCTAGCTTCTGCCACAGCCATTAATAGCTCCAGCCCTGCCATTGCAGGAAGGGCTGAAGCTGAAGAAGTCATGGAGGTTCATTAATGTTATGAAATCCATGACCTCTGTGATTTAATCATGTCCTTATTACAGTTCCTTCACATCAAGAGAATTAGGTTTTCAATCATAGTTTTCATGTCAGAGCATTAGTCTTTGAGATATCCCAGACCCAGGCCATGGAGTGCTTTGAAAATAGAGACCTTAAACTTGATTCAAAATTCAATGGCAAGCCCATGTAAAAAACAGAGGGCAGTGTGATGTGCTCATGGTAATCTATGTTGCTGAGGAGATGTGCTGCAGCATTTTTTGCTAGTCATAATTGTGCACGTTTGAGTTTTCTAAGTGCAAAAGTTTCATGCCCACATATACTGCACTGTGGAAGTCCAGTTGAGAAGTGGCAGCATGAATAACTGAGGCCAAATCCTTGTCCACCCGGATGAGATGGAAACTCTTAGCTCACTGGAGATGGTAGAAAGTGATAGCTATGGCTGTTGCAAGGTGAGAGTTCAGCTTCCACAAATCCAAGAGTACACATGACCATGAACTGTACCATGTCTGCAGACTCCTCAAAAAACTGCTGACCAGCATCACCTTTTTCAGTACTATTCAACTATATTCAAACCAGTGACTTTCAAGTGCAAGTCTCCTCAGCAGCAAGCATAGGAAGGCTCCTCCAGTAATCAGGGCACTAGACTGGCCCAGAGAAGACAGGGTAGCTGTGTTAGTCTGTAACCTGAAAAACCAAAAAAACCAATGAGTGGCACTGCAGCACCTTAGAGACTTACAAAAAATACATATAGTATCATGAGCTTTCCTGGGCACAACCCACTTCTTCAGATTATCTGTTTACTGCAGTCTCACTCTAGGGCTATGTCTACACTGGCGGGTTCTTGCGCAGGAATATCTTGCGCAAGTATACTTGCGCAAGATCTCTTGCGCAAGAAAACATCCACACTGACCAGAACCGCATCGTAAGAACGCTGAGCTCTTGCGCAAGAAAGCGTCCACGCTGGCAGGAAGCCCTTGCGCAAGAACGTGTCTCCGGAAGCAAATCGGCCATGTCAAGAGGTCACCAGCAGGGTCTGTGGGCATGCGCCAGACCCCCACTGGGAAACGTACTTAAAGGGACTCCTGGACGGCCGTTTCCCTGTGGCTGCACGCTCACGCACCCTTTTGAGGGAGCGATAGCCACAACAGCACCTGTCACCTCTGTTCCTGGCAAGTGCCCCTGGGCACCCTCGCTGCCACCGTCACAGCCACGGAGCCGGAGGAGGACCCCAGCCAGCAACATCTGCTCCTCATGGCCATTATAGAGGCTGTGGAGCTCCTCCACCAGGGAGCCACATTGCTCCAAAAGGAGCTGGAGACTGGGCAGCAGGTGCAGGACCTCACCACGGCTGCAGCTGGGCTCGGGCACCCATACCCCATCACTGAAAAGCGCCTCTGGAGCTACGACACCAGTGGGGACTGGTGGGAGCGCCTGGTGCTGGGACAATGGGGAGACCAGCAATGGGTGCAGAACTTTTGGATGCGCAGGGGGGACATTCCATGAGCTCTGCACCTGGCTCACCCCTGCGCTCCGGAAGCAGGACACCCGCCTGCGCCCCGCCATCCCCGTGGAGAAGAGGGTTGTGATTGCCCTCTGGAAACTGGCCACCCCGGACAGCTACCGCTCCGTGGCGAACCAGTTCGGGGTGGGCAGGTCCACCGTCAGTGCGGTCGTCCGGCAAGTAAGGCCCTCCGTGGACCACGGGCTCGTCCTGGGGGAGGGAAGGGGCCAGACCGGGCTGGGGGAGGCTGTACGGGCAGGGGGAAGCCCCGCACACAGGGGGGTCACGCTGTCCCTCCTGCACACAGCCCCGCTGGTGGGGGGGGGGGCAGATCCCGGGGGGCAGAGGGCCCTGGCCAGCATGAGGGGAGGGGCCATCAAAGGGAGGGTGAGCACACCCCAGGGGCCCATGTACGCACTGTGTCTCATTCCGTGCATCCCCTGTGCTCCCATGTGCCCCTCTGCAGGTCGTCAACGCCATCAATGACATGCTGCTCCAGAGGGTGATCCGCCCCCGGGACGAGGACACCACCATTGCCGGCTTCGCCAGCCTCGGGTTCCCAAACTGTGGGGGAGCCGTAGACGGGACCCACATCCCCATCCGGGCGCCAGAGCACCAAGCGGCCCGGTTCATAAACCGGAAGGGCTACTGCTCCTTGGTGCTCCAGGTGCTAGTGGACCACCAGGGCCGGTTCCAGGACATTTATGTGGGGTGGTCCGGGCGGGCCCACGACGCTCGCATCTTCAGGCACTCAGGCCTGTGCCACAGGCTGCAGGCGGGCACCTACTTCCTCCAGCGGGAATTCACCATTGGGGATGTCAGGATGCCAGTCTGCATCTTGGGGGATGCGGCCTACCCCGATGGCCTGGCTGATGTGGCCATACACCGGCCACCTGGACCACAGTCAGGCCACCTTCAACAGCCACCTGGACCGGGCCCGCAATCCTGTCGAGTGCGCCTTTGGCCGTCTGAAGGCACGGTTTAGGTGCCTCCTGACCCGCCTGGACATGGGGGTGCAGCACATCCTGGAGGTCATCTCGGCATGTTGCGTGCTCCATAATATTATTGAGGGGAGGGAGGAGGCCTTCCTCCCGGGGTGGATGGTAGATGAGGGCCAGGCCTACCAGCAGCCCCACATGGCCGCCACCCGGCAGACCAACCGCCATGGGGTTCAGGTCCGGGAAGCCCTCCGGGTGATGCTAGACCAGGCCCCACAATAGGCTGCTCCTATACCTCTGACCGCAGGGATGCCCCTGAGCCCCCACTTCCCGCTCCCATCACCACCCCTTCCTGCCACCCTTCTCCCTCACCTTCCAATAAATAAAATGCACTTGCTGTAGATAAGGCACTTTTTTATTTACATGGGGAAGGGAGTGCACTGTGGGGAGGGTAGAGGAGGGGACCCTGACCTGGGAGGAGGGGGGGGGAAGGGACCCTGACCTGGGAGGGCCTCATGATGGATAATGGAGGCCTCTCCCACCCCCACGGGTGCGGGGGCACCTCTGCCCCTCGTGCCGGGTTGGGGCAGGCTGCACCAGGGGGTGGGGGACCTCGGGAGGGGGCATGGGCAAGGCAGGGGGGACCTCGGGAGGGGGCATGGGCAAGGCAGGGGAGACCTCGGGAGGGGGCATGGGCAAGGCAGGGGGAGAAGCGGGCGGAGAGCTGGGGGTGGCAGCATTGGGTTTCTGCACAGGGCCCATCTGGTCGGCAATGGTGCCCAGGAGAGTGCAGACACGGTCGCAGCGCTCTAGGTACTGGCCCCACACCCGCTCCCCGCCACTCCGCATCTGCGTGGATCTTCTCGGTCAGAGCGCACTCCATGTGCTCAATCGCGCAGATGTGGTGGCAGAGCAGGTAGTGGCGGTCCCGGGAGCGCTGCAACGGGCCCTGGATCCTTTGCGCCGGCGGGATGGGGCTGGAAGGTCCCTCGCTGGCAGGGGGTCCCACTGCAGGAGAAGCAGAGGAGAGCAACATGGTCAGTGAGCCCTGCCCCAAATGGTGTTCCAGAGCCTCGTGCCCTCCTCCCAGTACGTCACGATGCCCGGGGACAGGTGTGGCTAGTGAGGGGGAATTCCCCTGGGGCAGCAGGAGAGGGGGTCCCAAGGTGGCCCAGGAGCCCCAAGGGGGCCGCATGTGCTTGGGGGGGCCTGTTGTGCCTTCCCAAGGGGAAGCTACAGTGTCCCAGAGGTGGCCATGGATGTGTGCTGTGTGCAGCACCCTTTAGACTGTGTGGGGTTAGGCCTGCAAACTTGGGGCTGGCCTACTCCTGGCCAAACCTCCTCTCCCCCCCGGTCTGGTCGAGCGGAATCCTTGGGGTCCCAGGCGTGTGCTGGGGCTAGCTGCCGCTTCTCTGTGCCACTTGGTCTGGCTGCACGTAGGGTTGCCGGATGGTTTCAACAAACATACCAGACACACTTGACATTACATGACAGTCTACATTACATCTTAGTTAAAAAATACCAGACATGTATATTTTCTCATTTTTATCCTCTCAATTTGTTTCCCGAACAGAAAGCTCAAAGACGGGACTGTCCGGTTCTAAACTGGACACCTGGCAACCCTAGCTGCACGAGGTTGCACGTGCTGCATGCCTCTGCGCAGCATGTGGCCCGGCTGTGCCATGTGCCGCTACCTCTCCCCCACCCTGTGGCCCTCTCCCCCTTCTCCAGCACACTTGCGAATGGTAGCCACTACACTCACCAGACAATCCCTCGCCAGCTTCAGAGGATGCCCAGGACACATCCTGACTGCTGCTGGGCCGGGATGGTGAGGTCTGGCTGCTGTCCTCTGCCGCCACCTCCTCCTCCGGTGGCCTGGGTCGGACCACTGGGGTGGCCACCGCCGTGTCCACCTGGGACAGCAGGGGAGTGGCCCCTTTGTCCCCCAAGATCTGGTGCAGGCGGTGATATTGGGGACAGGCAGTAGCTCCGCCGTCCCCACGCTCACTGGCCCGCACGTAGGTGAGGCGCAGGTCCTTCACCTTGGCCCGGACCTGTTCCAGGGTCCGGGTCGGGTGTCCCTTTGCGGCCAGCGCCTGGGTCATCTGGGCAAAAATGTGTGCATTTCTCCTCCGGGACTTGGGATCCCGGAGGGCCTCCTCCTTTCCCCAGAGATCCAGGAAGGCAGTCACCTCGGCGGTGCTCCAGCATGGAGCCCGCTGCTTGGTGCCCCTTTGGGCCTGCTGGGTGCTCTGGGGTGGCTCCTCCGTGGGGTCTGAGGGACCTGGCTGAGGCTGGGCAGCTGCCATTCCTCCCTCTGGCTGCTACCCAGGCTGCACGTGGCAAATGGCTGTGCTCCGTGCCTGTGCCTTTAAGGGGGGGGCCAATTAGGGGGAACCAACGAGTGGTGATTGCCTGTACGGAGTGTCAGAGAGGCCACCTGTGTTTTTCACTGGAGGCCAATTCTTGTGCAAGTACGCGCTTGCCGAACATCCACACTGCCCTCTTGCGCAAGAGCGCCTGCGCAAGAGAGCTTAAGCCTGATAGAAAACAGCATGGCTGTGTCTAGACTGGCCAGTTTTTGCGCAAAATCAGCCGCTTTTGCGCAAAAACTTGCCAGCTGTCTACACTGGCCGCTTGATTTTCCGCAAAAGCACTGACGTTCTCATGTACGAAATCAGTGCTTTTTGCAGAAAAGCTTTGACGCTCCCGTTTGGGCAAAAGTCCCTTTTGCGCAAAACTGTTGTGCAAAAGGGCCAGTGTAGACAGCTGAGATTTGTTTTGCGCAAAAAAGCCCCGATGGCTAAAACGGCGATCGGGCTTTCGCAAAGCGCCGTTTAGACTGGCACGGACGCTTTCCGCAAAAGTGCTTTTGCGCAAAAGCATCCGTGCCAATCTAGACATTTTCGCAAATACTTTTAACGGAAAAACTTTTCCGTTAAAAGCATTTGCGGAAAATCATGCCAGTCTAGACGCAGCCCATAGCTCTTGCGCAAGGAGCCGTCTCTTATCACACCGTACTGTACATTTACTTGCGCAAGAGCGGATGGGCAGTGTAGACGCTCTGCGGATTCTTGCGCAAGAACGGCCATACTTGCGCAAGAAGCCGCAAGTGTAGACATAGCCTAGGTGGGGAAGTCCTGCTTTCCTACCCCTAGCAATCAGTACAGGTTGAACCTCTGTGGTCCGGGACTCTCAGATGCTGCTGGACTAGGGATGTTAAATATCAGTTAATTGAATAGTCAAGTAACCTCATGTATTCTTATTGGTTAGTCAACTATTCTATAGTCTCTGGGGGTGGGGCCGGCAGCCAGTGTGCTCCAGCCCCACTCCTGAGGAGCGCCCTGCCACTTTGCACTGCTGCCTTTGTATTAGAGGCAGCAGCACACGGTGCCAGGCGGGAACTGGTCCATGAGGGGAGCCAGTTTGAAAAAACAACTGCCCTCATAGACTGGCTGCCCGTCACCTTGTGTTGCTGCCTCTGATAAAAATGTACTGGCAAGTTGCAGGGGTGGGGGGTGGAAATGCATGTAGTCTGTAACATTAACCTATAAACTTTTGCTTATCGGTTAATCGACTACACTATTACCTCCCTATGCTGAACTAGAGAGCTCCAGTACAGAGGTTGCCAGCGGCTGGGAGCACAGCTGGCCAGCAGAACATTGGAGCCCACGGACTGAGAAGCTGATGGGGGTGCCAGAGTCCATGGGGGGAGGGAGGCACCAAGCCCGCAGCAGGTGGGGCAGGAAGTGGGGGGGCTGGGGAATGCTGGCAGGGGTGAATGCCCACAGGGATGCTAGGGCCATGGAACCCACAGAGCTGCCACAGTCAGGGGGCCGAGGGCAGTGGTGCCAGGTAGCTGGGGAGAAGAGCCCAGTGGAGAGACTGATGCTTCCTTCCCCCAACCTTCCCTGATACGGAAAACTCCTTGTCTGGGGCCAGTCAGGTCCCAAAGGAGCTGGACCAGGGAGGTCCAACCTGTACAGGGTTTACAATGGTGCCACTAGTGCTGGGCCTATGCTTCAAAGGGGCCCCAGGCTGGCCCACTCCACTTGCACTGTGCCCGGAGCAGCTGGCTTTTTACCCTGCTGGCTATTACTCCCTACTAGTTGCTTCTCTCAGCTGGGTAGCCAGGGCGTCTCACTGCCCCAGACTGCTTGCCTGTCCTCCTGCCCCCTTACTCTCTTCAGCTGGCTGGCTGCCAGCTGAGGGCTCTCCTGGTTGCTGGCAGGCAGCCATCAGCAGAACTGGGGCAAAGAAGTGACCATCTGCTTTGGGTTCTCTGGAGATGAGGCCCACTTGTCCCTGCCACTCTGCAGAAGTGGTGGGCTGGAGAAGTTGGAAACGGCCTGCCTTAGGGATGCGAAGGACTAGTCGACTATCCAATAAGCAAATGCTTATTGGATAGTCGATAGGCTAGTTGACTAAATGCTTCCTCCCCCCCCCACCACTTGCTGCCTATATCAGAAAGAGGCAACAAGGGGGAGAGCGGAGGGTATACTTCAAAGCAGCAGCGCCACTTGAAGCCTGGAACCAGGGCCAGCTGGGGTGTTGCCAGGTTGCACGCAGCATTTCACACCATATAGCACCCAAGATCAGCTGGGGACTCCCCTGCTGGCCCTGGGCTCTGTGTGGCGCTGACGCTTTGAAATGCCGCAAGGAGCGTGACGCCGGTCTCCCTGCAATGTTTCAAAGCAGCAGCACTGCACGGAGCCCGGGGTCAGTGTGGAAGTTGCTTTTGCCTTTGAAGGTGCCCTATATCGACTAATCAAATAGTCAATGCAAAATCCCTGCTCTGCACTAGCTCAGTAGGGCCCTGCCTGAGGCAAGGCACTGGAGGAGTGAGTCGGTGGGGTGGGAAGCACTGGGCAGGTTTGTCAATTTGGGTGCTAAGTAGTGGAGGAGTCTGTGGGGGGAGGGAGTTGCGGAGTTGTGGTGGGGCTGTGGGGAAGGGTTCTGGGCAGTGGGGGGGGTGTCTCTGTGGGGTTCTGGGCAGTTGTGGGGCTGAGGGGGTTGCTAGGTCAGGGTGGTGGTGTCCAGGGCAGTGTGCATGTGTGTGGGGTGCAGGGGGTGTTGGGGCTGTGTGCAAGGCATGGCCTCACCTGCAGAGAAGGGGCACGCTGGCAGCATAGGGCTGGGCGGGCCGGGGTGTGCCCAGCGACTGCCAGTTTGCAAAGTGCCCGGGCACTGAGCGCGTGGGGCCGCCCTTGCCGCGCCCCATTACCCACCAATAGCTGCTCCCCCCGCCCCACTGCTAGGCTCCGGCCACGTGCCTGCTCTCCGCCAATCGCTGCGGAGACAGAGTCGCCCGCACCCACGACGCGGGTCCGCTGCTCTGTTCGCCGCCCCAGCGCGTGCAGGGGACGCGCGCGAGGTCTCGCGGTAACTGCCCGCTGCTATTTAAGCTCTCGGGCGGCCGGAGCTCGCTCTTTCCCCCGCAATGGCGGCTGGGCGGCGGGAGCGTGCGGCCGGGCCGGGCCGGGCCGGGCCGGGGTGGGGTTCCCGCGGCCCCGGGCTCGCCTGCAGATGCGGCGGTGACCAGGCAGCCTCCGCAGGTAGCTACGTCCAGGCTTGTGTCCGCCCTGGGCCTTGCCGGCCCCCCATGACCCTCCCCTCAGCTCGCCGGTGCCGCCGCCTCTCCCCGCCTAACTCGCGCGCCTCGTGCTCCCCCCCGCCCCCCATCACTCCCGGTGCTGTTCTTGCTGTAGTCCCTCCGTTCCCCCCAGTAACTCTGGATTCCCCTGTAGGACTGTCTGGGGGGAGTCTAAAGCTTCAGAATGACCCAAAGTAACCTAGTGGTGGTGTCTCGGGGGTGGAAAATGTTTGGAAATGAAAAATGCACTTCAGTTATTGGAGTAGTTTTTTTGAAAGGTTTTTACTCTGTTTAATAGCCTGTGTCCGTTTAATAGTGTTCAGTTTCCTTGTGTGGCACTGTTGCCAGGTGCTTTAATCCTCATACTTGAATGGCTCCTGGATACTTTGTTACAATATGTATTTAAGATAATAACAAAGTCACTAAATTGTAAAAGTGAACTCTTACTCTTTCCCAGGGCTGACACTAGTTTTAATGACTGCCAGTTTGGGAAACCAAATATTTTTCCTAAATTTTTGGCTTTAGAAAACATTGATGGTTAACTATGTATAACCCCATTTGATCTTGCTAATTGTTTAAATATAAGCAAGTGATTTTTATCTTTATCTAACATGTTTTTTAAAATGCAGTGTAGATAAATGCTCATGAAGGCATCACTTAAGAATGGCGTTCCTCTGATGGAAGGTAAGTGTTTCTAATTAAATGAAAGTTAGCTTGGCTTGACTTGAATTTTTGCCTATGGCTCAATTGTAAATTGTAGTGAGTTCTGTCAAGAATACTAAAATGCTTGTTAATGCAGCCCCTTTTTTGCTTTGCCCTCTTAAGGCAGACTGTGCTTTAAGTGGCCAACACAGAGGGGTATAGTAATACTCTCTAAAACCCAGAGGTGAGATGAAAACTCTTCTCTGGATCCTGTCGGGAGGCACAAACTTATGACAAATCTAATGTATTAAATTTATTCAAAAGTAATTTTGTTTTTTGGAGTTCATTTACTTAAATGTGACTTATATGTGTACAAGAGGATCTAGTAGATACAGTATACTTAGATTTTCAAAAAGTCTTTGACAAGGTCCCTCACCAAAGGCTGGGGAAAGCCCTCTCTTCTATCTGTAACTTGTTAAAAAATAAGATGGGAAAACAAAGGGGTGTTATAAATGATCTATTCCCAGAATGGAGAGAAATAGAGTAGTGTCCCCCAAGGATCTGTTCTGGGACCAGTTCTGTTCAACATATTCATAAATGATCTGGAGAAAGTAAACAGTGAAGTGGCAAAACTTGCAGGTGATGCAAAACTACCCAATGATTTTTAATGTTGATAAATGCAAAACAAGGCACGTTAGATAATCCCAACTATACACACAAAATGATGGGCTCTAAATTAGTTGTTACTATTCAAAGATCTTGGCAGCATTGTGGATAGTTCTCTGAAAACATCCACTCTATGCATCAGCAGTGAACAGAATGTTGGAAATTTTGTCTAATCTATCCCTTTCTTAATATTGCCTCTTTAAATCTATGGTATATCAACATCTTGAATACTGTGCAGATGTGGTCACATCTCAAAGAAGAATTGGAAATGTTAAAAGGGCAACAAAAATGGTTAGGGATATGGAATGGCTTCTATTTAAGGAGAGATTAATAAGACTTGGACTTCTCAGCTTGGAAAAGAGATGATGGGATATGATAGGAGTCTGTAAAATCATGACTAGTATGGAGAAAGCAGACAAGCATTTACTCCTATGCATAACAGGAGGTCACCAAATGACAATAAAAGATAGTATTTCTTCACACGAGGCAGAACTCTTGCCAGAGGATGTTGAAGGACAAGACTTTAATAGGGTTCAAAAAAGAATTAGAAAAATCCATGGAGGATAGGTCCATCAATTGCTGTTAGCCAGAATGGGCAGAGAGTGTGTCCCTAGCCTCTGCCTGCCTGAAGCTGGGAATGAGTGACAGGGAGTGTCCTGTTCTATTAATTTCCTGTTGGGGTATCTAGCATGGCCATGGTCAGACAGATACTGGGCTAGATGGACCTTTGGTCTGACCCAGTATGATTGTTCTTATGAACTTTTAGTGATAGCATCAGATTGCCATGCTTAACTTCATGGTGTTAAAGAATGATTTGTGATCAAGTGATGTTTTTCCTGGTTTGAGGCCTCAAGAATGTATTTGCAATTATCAGATGCCTCGATGCAAGTTCTATGAAGTGCAAGATATTTGGCATAAAAATCTCCCATTTAAAAAATGACAAATTCCCAGGAACATAATATAAATAGGAACATCAGACTGAGGTGGGTGGAAATATTTTTCTGCTTTAGAAGTAAACTGGTGGAATATATATATGAATTTAGAACTCCTTATGCACCTACCTAAGATGCCTTCATGAAAACTTAACTGCCACTGAAGAGAATAAAACACTTCAGTGTAAGATTATTTGTTAGCCCTCTAAATCACTTATTTTTGTGTTGGGGGAATTATAATTCTGACACTTCAGAGATAGCTGCTGTTAATCTATTTCAGGAAAAACAAGGAATCCTGTGGAACCTTAAAGATGCATAAGCTTGCTTTTTCCCATTCAGTAGCTTGAATTTCATTCTTGGCTCCTTGGATGTTGTAGACAAAGCCTTTAGTGCCAAGATATTGGTTTGATCTGCAAAACTTGTAAAGGTATTAAAAATAATCAATCTAGTGCAAACAATTTGTGTGTGCTCTTAAATTTAAAGCTTGGCTTACATTGACTTAGTTGACCTCCACTTTAATTGGAAATGGCTGAGGAAAGCTTGAGGCATATTGGAGGCATGACAAATTATTATATATTGCCATTGTGAATTACTTTGCTAGTGTTAACTCTTATTTTTTGTTTTTAAACAGGGGGAAAAAACCGGATTTGAACTCGCAGCTCCTGATTGGTGAAAGTTTATGGTGGTGGTTTACTGATTCCATCCATGATCTTTTAACGACTTGCTGTAATGTATCATTTCTAGAAAAATCCTAAGAGTAAGAAAATGGCTAGAATGGTATAACCCATCTCATTGCAGATGACATTGACCTTATGACCCACATTTCTGTCTAATAGAGCCAATATGCCACTTAGTCTGAGATACCAAACAGGTAACTCGTGGTCCACAAATTGGAGCTGTTGCATGCTCGTCTGATGTTTCTGTACTGCAGAAAGCAGCTAAAATGGTCATATTCAGAAGTTGGCTATCTTATGGGGCCGATGCAGCTAATAAATAAGGGGTCTCCAAGTTTAGACTTACAGATATATGAAACTAAAACTAACCAAAACCTATACTTAGCCAGAAAATCAAATGGCAATAAGGTGGTTTTTATTTTACCTCAAACAATTTAAATCAATAATTTATTAGTTTCAAATTCGAACATAAGAATTTTATATGGCACATGAAGATATATTTCAACTAGTATTTGAAGTAACATGTTATAAAAACTGCAAAATTTCTCAAGCCCCTAAAATTGCACTATGTAGGATGGAAAGATATACACACCTTAGAATCCCTCTGAAGTGTGGATTTTCTAAAACATATGTTCAGTTGTGGTTTCTCATAACTAGTTTATAGAAATAATAGAATGCAAAAATAATGACCATTTGCATAGTGTGGTCCTTACACTTACTCCACCTCCAAATGAGAGAGGCCTGCCTTGCTTGCTTATGCAAAGAATGTCAGCAGCACTACATCAATAAATTACAAGCCTAAATGTATAAAAAACAGAGCAGAATCTTCTCCTATATCCTGCCTTTTTTTGGTCTCACTCAGCCACACTTCAATCAGATCTATGTAATTCAGTGGACAATTATGCATTTTTAATTTAAGGCCCCAGGAATGGGGTGGAATGTTGGCAATCCTTTATCTACTGACAGACCTAACCAGTGCATCTTCACCTACTTATTCTTTTGGTTAAACCTGTAACTTCTGCTATAAAGTGAGCAGGTCATTTAGATGTTAAATTTTGATTTAAAAGAATGGAGAATCCACCAAACCCCAAGACAAATTTTCAATGACTACCCTACCTTACAAACATTAATCTCAAATTTGTCAGCTATAGTAGAGTTTGAGAAACTACCTAGATATTTTTTTCTTGTATTTGCAAAAAGGATGTGTACCTGTAATAAAATGTTAAAAGACAGTGTGTGTTTGGTTTTTTAAGTCTATATCACTGATTCAGGATGTAATGACCTACTGGTTGATTCGGGGGGAAGGGGGTCCTGCCCTAGTCCCATGCCATTATTATTCTAGGAAAATAGCTGTTGGGGGCAGAGAAGAGAGAGTCCATTTCTGGACAATGGAAACTAAGGGGATGGTGGTGGCAGAGGGACAGTGCCTGGCATCCCTGAGGCCATATGGGCATATTGCCCCATGCTGTTCTCAGAAAGGGACAGGTAGGGAGCTAACCTTAGCCTGTCTGGGAGCTGCCCATCAGGAAGCTGTATGCCAGCTCCCTCCTATAGGCAACATTCTATGCTTCCCTTATGGAGCTAGCACTAAACCCCCCTCCTGCACTGCAACCCTGACCTTTTGCCTCCCCCCAGTCAGCACCCATACATCTGGTGTCATTGTGCTATAAACTAGCACAAATGAGCTTAGTAACAATTTATATAGGTGTACAATGCTTAGGTCACGTGGCCTGGTAAAACTATCAGTGTTTACTGTATAAAAGTGTCAGTATCTTATAAAAGCTTAGTTTTAAACACATGTACAAAGTCCAGTTCCTCCAACAGATGTATAAATGACATGAATGTCAAGCTATCTTGGAACCATCAGAAGCACTTTGGCAAACTCCAGCCTCAATCCCCCCAATAACTCACAGGGTGGACAAAATATTTTGTCCCAGCAAAAGACATGGACTTCCTTTCACACATCCCCAACCACACTCACTAGTTGTGTCCTTGGTTAATCACAAGGCCAAACACCCACAATTTAAGTCTACACTACAAGACCAGGAACATAAGCTGCTAGCTATCTTTGGCCACAAGATATAATCTTCCTCCAATTTAGGATATCTAATTACACAGCCCTCCTGGCTAACTATGCCAACTACACTAGATTGCAGGAAGTGGTACAAGACCTTCCTGAGAATAAGAGGCCACACCTCCAGTCCCTTACCAAGGAGGGCCTATCCATAGCAAAAACTGCTGCTATAGGTAGAACCCTCCAAGCTACAGTGCATGTTGCTGATAGCTGCTACAGCAATTGTAATGTGTAGGGCCTCACACTTCCTCTGCCAGTTCTACAATCTCTTGCCTGGTGGACTTCTCCAGCCAACCTACTTGCTGGCATACCCTTCCACTGTCCAGATCCATCAGTAATGATCGTGATGGATGCATCACTTCTGGGCTGGGGTGCCCATTGTGGCACAATGACAAGTCTTTAAAGTGCTGCATAGTCCTGTCTTGTTCCAATGGGAGAGGCACCTTCATATCAACATCCTGGAGCTCAGGGCCATTTGTAAGCCATGTTCTCACTTCCTCCCCTTGATAAAAGGCAAAACTATTCATGTCCTTGCAGACAACACACCCTCTATGTTTCACGTCAATCAATGGGGGTGCCTGATCATGCTCACTATGTACAGAAGCAATTACATTTTGGAACTGCTGTATCAGGAGCCACATAACGCTGATTGCTACATATATACCAGAACAACAGAATGTGAGGGCTGACAAACTGAGCAGACATTTCTCAGAGCAACACAAGTGGAAGATCAACACCAATGTTCTCAGTTTTTCCACAAGTGGGGATTCCTAGTTATAGACCTTTTTGCAATAATACTCAACTGCCAATGCCACAGGTTCTGCTCCTGGGCAGGGCAAGAGATTGGAGGGGGATGCCTTCACCATTTGCTGGACAGCTTCCCCTACTTTACACCTTTCCACCAATCCCCCTACTCTCTAGGGGATCAACAAGATTCGGTCTGACCAGGCCACAGTAATTCTGATAGCCCCCGCCTGGCCGAGACAACCCTGGTTCCCTTATCTGCACTACCTTTCAATAGATCAACCGGTCTCCTTCCCTATGGTGCAGCACATCCTAATGCAACATCACGGCAAGATATGCCATCTGAATATCAAACCTCTTAAACTCACAGCATGGCTTCTCTATGGTTCCAAAATGAGGAACTTACCTGTTCAGAGAGGGTCAAACATCCTATTGAACAGTTGACGACCCTCCACGAGAAGCACCTACCAAAACAAATGGAGATGCTTTCAACAGTGGTGCATGACTGGGCATTTACATCCCAATACTGCCCCCATACCTACCATACTAGAGTACCTCTTGGACCTCAGTGATATGGGTCTTTCCATCAGCTTGATCCGTGTACACCTGGTGGCAGTCATGGATTTCCATGATCCTGTGGATGAATTCTCTCTCTTCGCACATCAGATGATGAAGCGATTTCTCACAGGCCAGCAGAAAATGCGCCCAGACCTGTGCCCCCTAGTATCACCTTGGAACTTGAACCTTGTTCTTGACACGCTCACCAGGCCACCCTTTGAACCACTAGCCACAATACCTGTCCATAAAAGTGGCCTTCATAGTGGCAATAACATCAGCAAGACGTGTTAGGCAAAATTGCAGCACTCATGGCCAACCCACCTTTCACTACGTTTATGAAGGATAAAGTTATACTCAGGCCTCACCCTAAGTTCCTCCGCAAGGTCATATCTGACTTCCACCTAAATGAACCCATATACTTACCTTCATATTTTCCTAAACCTTATACCTCTTCCAAAGAGACCATCTTGCACACATTGGATGCAAGACAAGCTATTGCATTCTACTTAGATAGAACCAAAGAAATCAGAAAGTCGGACAGACTCTTCATCTCTTGGTCCTGGCCACATAGGGGAACAGCCGTCTCAGCACAACGTATACCCAAATGGCTTGCCAGCTGCATATACGCATCTTACGAACTTCGTGGGAAGTAGCCACTGCAGATTATCAGGGCTCACTCAACATGTGTGATGGCCACAATATCGGCTGTCCTACATAACGTACCGTTGGTGGATATTTGTAGAGCTGCTACATGGTCCTCTCATCACACCTTCGCACAACATTATGCCCTACAGAAAGGACCTATACCTGCCTGTCGAGGGGCAGGACCCCTCGATGGTCTGGAAGCCCTAAAGTCAGGGGCCGTGCCTGTTTCTTGCAGGGCAAATATGGCCCTGCAGGCTTAGTCCCAAAGTATAGTTCCCTCTATTAGGGTAAATACGGCCCTGCAGGCCTAGTCCCAAACACACTCCCCTCTCTCAAGGTCACTATGGCCTAGAGAGGCCTAGTCTGAAGGTAAGCTTCCCTAAATTACTAGGGAGCTGGATTGTGGGGTGTGGAAGGTAGGGGAACCCGGGCCCTCCTGCTCCACTGGGTCCCAGCCCACGGCCCTGTTGGCAGTGGGGGATTTCACTGCCTGCTCAGCGGAGATTCCGGCTGAAACACGCTGAGCTCCTGGAGGACAATCCTCCGCTCTGGGCCACTTCCTACTGTCCCGGCGTGCTGCTCAGCTCTCGGGGCAATGCTTGGCAAGATGCTCCTTCCTGGATGGTCTTCCTGGCCGGGGCTGTTGTTGGGACTGCGGCCGCTGAGGCTCAGGCTGCTGCTGGAGTCACTGCTCCTGGGGCGGCGGTGGCTGTGGCTGCGGCTGCTGCAGGGGCTGTTCAGGAGCTCTGTCCTGAGCTCCTTCCCCTCTGGCAGTTAGCCCCGACTGAGTAGCTCCTGGGCTTTTATACCCGGCTTTCCCTGGGAGCATGCCCAGCAGGGCTGTGGGGGTGGGGCCTCTTCGGCCAGCTGGGACAGGGCAACCCCCTGCTCCTTAGTGTGGGATAGATACACCCCATCACACCGCCACAGATGTGGTCCTTCCTTCCTCTACATAAATGACTCCAATGCCCACCACCATCTGGTGGGTTCTGCTACTGAGTCACCTGAGTGGAGCACCCACAGGGACACCACTCATTGAAGAAGAAGTTACTCACCCTGTGCAGTAACAATGGTTCTTTGAGATGTGTGTCCCTGTGGGTGCTTCTCTATCCTGCCTTCCTCCCCTCTGCTTGGAGTCCTTTAAGGGACGTCAGATAGAAAAGGACCAGAGGGGGCTCACACCGCATGCGCACTCAACGAATGGCAGGAGCATGAGGCACAGAGCGTGTAGGCGCGGCACAAGGGGCACTGCTCACCAAAAACCTCCAATCAGCAGTGCAAGGATGCACTGAGACTTGAGTGGAGCACCCGTAAGGACACACACATCTCAAAGAACCATTATTACTGCACAGGGTGAGTAACAACTTATTTTCAACATTGAATAATTAAATGAGAAATTTCTAGAGAATAGAATGATTTGCTACTTTCAGACTAATCATGTATCTGCAACTGTATTGCAAAACTCACCATAAGGTTAATTTAGCTATAACTCCTCAGGGGAGCTGAATAGAGCAGGTGTGGGCAATAATTTTCATGAGGGGGCAGGGCACTTAATGAATTTTGCTATGTGGTCATGAGCTGGCTCCACTCCAGGAAAGGGTGGGGCCTGGATGCATGGGGCGGGGCTGAGACTAGCCTCCTCCCAAGGTTGTCTCGGGCCGGAGGCTTTGAATTAAAAACGTAGCACAGGGCTTGTAGCTCCTTTTGCTGCCGCTACCATGTTTCCTGACATTTGCCTGGGGTTGCTACGGCTATTTAAAAGGCTTGTTGCTCTGGTCCCTGCCAAGGTAGCACCGCGACTGGGAGCCGGGAACCATTTAAATGGGATCCTGCTGCCTGACCACCACCTGGAAATTCAGTTGCAAATGTAGCAGGATATAAATAGAAAGCAGCCAAATGCAGTTCGCGGGCTGGATCAAAGTGTTAGGCGGGCCAGATCTGGCGCCTAGACCACATCTTGCCCAGCCCAGGGATAAAGGCATGGATCAGCTCTTAGATAATCTGCCTTGCTTTCTGTGGGACTCAGTGAAACAAAATGACTGTTCATTCTGAAGGCCTCCCATGCCCATCACTCAACCAAGCCTTCTGAGAGCATTTTTAAAATTCAAAAAGCCAACTGGGATTCATTTCTAAACACTTTACTGGACAAGTGAATTGAGGTCCTACACTTGACGGCATTTGTGTGTAGGCATCTGGACACCTAGCTGGACCCAAACCTAACTCATGCTTTTCAATAATTTTTCAATACAAGGAAAGCTAGTAAATTTCTAACACAGTTTCTTCTCCAGTGAGTGTGTGTGTGACAGAGTGTTAACACCTGGATAAGTGTCTCTGCCAAAACACTGTTGGAATCTGGTTTGTAAGTGTGCTAGGTGGGAACTCAAACTATGTTACAAGCGTATTTGGCACACCTGGACTCCTTCACTTTTTTGGTTACTTCTGTGAGCTATGTTTGCAAACCCACATCCCTCCTGGAAGCTTCCCACCTTGCAGAGGATTCTCAGACACAACAATCCTGCAGTACCATGCCTACTGGTGGCCTTGCCACTCATTCTTGATGTGTGCTACACCCACCCAATAGCCTGAGTGACCCAAGGCTTATGCTTCCCAACACATGGTAACAGTTGTAGGCTTTTGATGCTCAGACCCACCCCCCCATCAGTTATTGCAGGTGACCCTCCTGTCCAGTGGCCTCTGCTTCCTCATAAGAACGGCCATACGGGGTCAGTTCAAAAGATCCATCTAGCCCAGTATCCTATCTGCCAACAATGGCCAATGCCAGATGCCCCAGAGGGAGTGAATAAAAACATGTAATAATCAAGTGATCCTTCCCCTGTCATCCATTCCTGGTCCCTGACAAACAGAGGCTAGGGACATCATTCCTGCCCATCCTGGCTAATAGCCATTGATGGACCTAACTTCCATAAATTTATCTTGTTCTTTTTGAACCTTATTAAAAGTCCTGGTTTTCACAACCTCTTCTGGCAAGGAGTTCCACAGGCCAACTCTGTGCTGTGTGAAGAAAAACTTCTTTTTTGTTTGTTTTAAACCTGCTACCTATTAATTTCATTTGGTGACACCCCCCCCCCCACCCCAGTTCTTAGGTTATGGGAACAAGTAAATAAATTTTCCTTATTCGCTTTTTTCACACCAGTCATGATTTTATAGACCTCTATCATATCCCCCCCTTAGGCTACATCTACACTGCAATGCTATTTTGGGATACTGGAGTATATAGCTATCCCTTGTCTTCACAGCAAGCCCGTTATTTTGAGCTCGCTATACCATTGTCCCTGTAAACCTCATTCTACGAGGAGTAAGGGAAGTTTTGGAATAGTGCTTTATTTTGAAATTTGACACTATGTAAACAGTGCCAAATGATGAAATAAGCTATTTTGAAATAGTATTGAAATAAGATACGCAATTTGCGTAGCTCAAATTGCATATTTTATTTCGAGCTATGGTGCAATGAAGACGCACCCTAAGTCTCCTCTTTTCTAAACTGAAAAGTCCCAGTCTTTTTAATCTCTCTTCACACGGGACTCATTCCAAACTGCTTATCATTTTTGTTGCTTTTTTCGGAACCTTTTCCAATATAACTTTGAGATGAGGTGACCACATCTTTATGCAGTATTCCATGGATTTATATAGGGTCAATAAGATATTCTCTGTCTTATTCTCTATCCCTTTTTTAATGATTCCTAACATTCTATTTGCTCTTTTGATAGCCGCTGCACATTGAGTGGCTGTTTTCAGAGAACTATCCACAATGACTCCAAGATCTCTCTCTTGAGTAGTTACAGCTAAATTAGTCCTCATCATATTGTATGTACAGTTGGGATTATTTTTTCCAATGTTCATTACTTTTACATTTATCAACATTAAACTTCACTTGCCATTTTGTTGTCCAATTGCTTAGTTTTGTGAGATCTTTTTGAAGCTCTTCATAATTTGCTTTGGTCTTAACTATCTTGAGCAGTATAGTATCATCTGCAAATTTTGCCACCTCACTGTTTACCCCTTTCTCCAGATCATTTATAAATAGGTTGAATAGGATTGCTCCCAGTATGGATCCTCATTGTCCCATCCTGCATTAGGAAGAATCTCACCTGCCTGTTGGCCTCTTGTGTCTTAGCTTCTGTTTTGCTTAATGCTTTGTAACCTATGGCCCAATGTCTTCATGGATTCTGAGTCATAGGCAGCCTTTGCTGGCTGTGCTGGAGCATTGCTGATTATGATGAATGTATGTCAGTGACTATGGGGCTTCTCCATGCCCAGAGTAATCTTTCATGCTTATCAGTGCCAGCTACAAGCTGTATTACTGCCCCTGAAACTGCTAACTGTGGGCAGAATAAGAAGGTAGATAACCAGCAACTCTTAGGCCTTTCAGATTCTCTGTTGTAGGGTGAGCTCCTCTCAGTTTTCTGCAGTTCCAAATGTACACTAGTAGAGGAAGGGCTGGAACAGTGTCCCTCTTCCCTCTTGTGACACGGGAGAAGTCCTGCTTTTAAAGATGAGAGCCTCTTATGCTAACAAATCCACCTTCAGATCTTTGTTCAGAGAGCCCCACTTCAGTGGGCACTACGGAATGGGAGGTTGCAGAAGTAATCACTTCTTTGTCCCAGCTCACTGACTGTATTGAAAGGATGGTGTAGAGTGGGCATGTCAAACTGGGGTTTGGAGGGCCGCATGTGGCCTGATTGAAATTTTTTGTGGCCCCCTGAACATTTTTATAAAAGAATGAAGTGCGGCCCGCTGGCCACTTGGAGCACATGGCTGAGTCCCTGCTCACAGCCGGCCGGGTCGCTCTGCATCGCAGCATCTGCTCACGGCCGGTTGGGCTGCTCTGCACATGTGCTCATGGCTGGCTGGGTGCTCTGCGATGGGCTCTCCAGCAGGCACTCACAGCTGGCCGGGCCGCTCTGTGTACACGCTCAAGGCCAGCTGAGCGCTCTGCACTGGGCGCTCCAGCAGGCACTCACAGCTGGCTGCTGTGCTCACGCTGCCACAGCGCCTCAGGCATCAACGTCGACTCCGGGACCCAGGTATTAGGTTGTGGGGGAGCTGGGAGAGCCTGTCTCCAAGGTAGGAGGGAGGCATTAGGGTGGGGGGGCTGGGAGTGCCTGGCTCTGGGGCAAGGGAGGAGACATTAGGTTGGGGGGAGCTGGGAGTGCCTGGCTATGGGAGAAAGGAAGGGGTTAGTTTGTTAATATTTTGTTATTTATTTATTTATTCCCAAATAAAATCACAAAATGTATATTAATTTTATATCTATAAATGTGTCAATTTTTGCAGTTGCATGAATTATATCTTTATGCAAAATCTCAAACTTACAAAGTATCTGAAATTTTCACAGAAGCCTGGTCTATTTGATTAACTATGGTCTATACTTGTGTTTATTTCAACAAAACAAGTTATGTATCGTATACAAAAATTAAAAGTACCTTAAATTTATATTTAAATTAAAAATTATGTAAAATTAATTTTAAAAGTATTTAATCTGAGCAAATAATTTTACACATCAAGTTATTGTAATATTATAAAATATATCTAAAACATAATCCATAATAATAAATAAGTACACGACTTTCCGATAAAGTACATTTTCTTTGGGGCCCTAGGGTTGCCAGGCGAACCTTCTGCCTGTCACCTTTTTTTTTTTTTTTTTTTTTTCTCTCTTCTCTTCTCTTCTCAACAACAAATTTTTTTTGGTCAAACCATTTGGCCCTGAAAGCTATCAGTTTTCGTTTGTGCGGCCCTCAGTAGACTTCGAGTTTGACATGCCTGGTGTAGAGAATTGCCACCCTCTGCTGGCCTTCACTTGGCATTGTCTTCATGACTTCCAGAGCAGAAGCGGAGTGTTTTCTCTTCTCTTGCCATCTCTGTCTCACAGTTCTCCTGTCCCCAACCAGACATCTCTAGGATAAGTGGCTCTTGTAAGATTCAAATACCCCATTGTGGTTCTCAGCCTCATCATGAAAATGTGTTTGGGGAGCTTTCCTCCCTTTCTGTATGCACTATGTGTAAACTCCTTTCCCCACTGGGGGCTGTAGGATGGAGGTGACTATGGCAGAGAAGTGACTGGTGGAGATGATAATTGTTCACCCCAGCAAATCTTCCATCAGTGCTTTAGAGAAAACGTCTGCTCTGAACTTCCAGGGATCAGTAGTCAGGGTGCATGGACCATTAGAAATGATGCCACTGTCATTTCCCTGCTGTTTTACCTGGAATGTTAATTAAATGAATTGCTTCAATATTGATTCAAATTGGCAACTTTGTGTAATTATCTCCCCTTCTATGGGGTTACTAGAGCGATAGACTAGCTTGTTTTGAGATGCAGTACTTGATAGTGTGTCTATGACTCACAGGCAAATGTACTTCAACTAGTAGGTCCCAATAAGCACTCCAGCTGCCTACAGAAGTCACACTCCTCCCAGGCCCCTCAAACTCTTTGACTCACTCCTCATCCTTCCAGTTGCCTGGAACGTGCTTTGGTTTAACTGACCTATGAATATGCAGCAGATTTATCTCACGCCATTATTAGAATCTCATGGTGACCACTTTTCCTCAGAAATACAAACTGCTCATTTGTTACCAGACAAAAAGCTATGGTCTGCTAGAGTTAAGGCAGAAAGTATCAGTAACTTAGTGTAACAAGCATTCCACAGATTTTGTAATTATCCCCCAAAGCAAGCATTAGAAAACCAGGACATTTAGAGATAAGGTTAAAAGTGTGAATGTCTTTCAAGGAGACTTAACTCACGTACTCTTTCAGTTTTTGGGAGTCATCAGATGATTCTGTTGCAGATGGTCTTGCAGCTACTACCATTTATCTGAAATTATAGGCATTTGTTCTTGGGTAATTGCTTGTTATCTGGGGTGTCTCAGCTGAGCATATTCTTCGTAAAGCTTGTTTCCTGCTTGGATTTCTTTTTACCAAAAAAACCCCAAACCAAACCAAACCAAAACTTTCTTAGAACTAGGAGCTGCTGCCTTCTGGCTATGCCCACACAAACAAGCAAAGCTTAATATTTCATGGCCAAGTTGAGAATCAAAGTGATCACTGATGGCACACATTGTACTGAGTATTTAAAATTGGTTTTGCTCAGTGAATTGTATAAAAAGGCTGAATCAAGGTGCATAGCCACTTTTGTGTGTTTAGTGTCAGAGAAAAATGAAGAATGGTTTTTGAATCATAGTCCATGAATCAAACCCTTTATTTAAAAAGCAGGCAGACCTTAAAATTAAGAATAATGAAAGAAGCTCACTTACAAGATGATGTCTTGAAGAAACTCTAAGGAAGTTCAGAGGAAGAGAAGGAAAAACAATATTACCTGATAATGATAATGCATAGTCACGGTAGTAGGAGCTGCTGCAATTACAGTACTATTTCTGTAGGTCTGCACATTTCTGAGGTTGGAAAGCTATAAGATATTTAATTCAATTTTTTTGGCATGAACCAAAAAAAGATGTTCATAGGATTGTGTGAATGATGCCAAAGAATGAAACCAGAGAGCAAGCAAAGAAGTAGCAACTTCAAATAATTTACAAGGATCTTGCGTACTGGATTTGATTGCTTCTGACTTCTAAATAAAGGGACACTTCACTAACTATTGCAAACAGAATGTTTGTTTGTTTTTCTCCAATCCTCCCTCAACAGAGTTCCCTAAAAATGACCTGAAAATAAGAATACACAATTCACAGTACATAATACATTCCCATGTTTTTGCAACTGACTGTAGCCTACAATTGGTAGGCAGTCAGTAGAGAGAGATATTGTCTGTGGTAGTCCAAATTGGAGGCTTGGAAAGAAATTGTTGATGGTCTATGCTCCCACAGGAGCTAAGGGCAAAGAAGAAGAAGTCCAAATTGCACATTCAAGTTCACCCACAAGTTAATCATACAATGTGAATTAAAACATCAAATTCCTCTTAAGAAGTGATGTGGGTGAACAAAACTTATCCAAGAATAATTTATAATTATGTTTGCAAATAACCAAAGCCATGTATTATATATCTTGGAATATGGACTAGATTGTGAGTCTTCTTTATATGTCTTACTACAAGTGTTCCCTGTATACAAAAATTAAACATACAAAATCAGACATCCTCTTTACACTATACAGCCACAGCTTCATCAGTGTGTGTTTTCAGCAGGTGGTAA
Organism: Rafetus swinhoei; assembly: GCA_019425775.1. Taxonomy (NCBI): domain Eukaryota; kingdom Metazoa; phylum Chordata; order Testudines; family Trionychidae; genus Rafetus; species Rafetus swinhoei. The sequence continues at coordinate 50,880,406 of CM033449.1, forward strand.
ATTCAGTAACAGCAAGAGATCCAGGTGATCATCCTCTTTCCAGCAGTGGGTTAAAGTACAGAAACAGAGAATCATGCTTTGTTCACAGCCACAATCTAACAGAAATATATTAAAAATACAATCTATCTTCAGTCTGTGTATATATATTACTCTCTAAGTCATTACATATCTTCATTCACATCATATAATAAAGAGCTAGCAACCTCACAGTTACAGCCTCTCATAAATACATTGTTCAGGGTCTCCTGTAAGCTGAGGTATGACTGAACATGTTAATTGTTAATCCATAAGTCCTTTTCTAAGTTCATTCAGTCATTTTGCTCACGGATTTCTCTTCCTTTCTGCCCAATAAAACTGTTTACTGTCAGCTACTCCCAGGAAATACATTTTGATCACGTAACAATAATTACTCTCAATTTTCCAGGCAGCAGCTACTATCACACAACTGCTATTTCTTATCTGTTCTTGGAAAGAAAGAACAATGTCTTTGAGTTTTCAGTGAGATGATTTTTCGGCCTGCCTGCGTGTGTTGTGTACTCAGAAACATTTGAGATCACAGGTCCTCCTGATCTCCAATTCCTAATTCAGCTACAATTTTTTTTGTACATGATGGGTATTTTCAAACAGTTAGGAATGTAGATTCAGACTTTTTTTCCTATGGCATCAGTTTCCCTGAAGTAACTTGAATTGGATCCTGTAATAAGCGCTGCATGGATGGAGGCCCTCTCATTTGTAGGATTGGGTCCTGAGTGAATAACGGATCCTCTTGGAGGGTGTTTTTACACTGCAGGACTTAACTTGAAATAACCTACGCAAATTGAGCTACATCAATTGCGTAGCTTATTTTGAAATAAGGAGTATCTACACGGCAGTTATTTTGAAATAGAGCACTCTTTCTCCAACTTCCCTTAGTCCTCATACAATGAGGATTACTGGAGTTGGAGTGAAGAAGTCCTCCAGCTTGACAGTATTTTGACACTTTCGAAATAACTGCCTGCTGTGTAGACGCGGAATAAGTTATTTTGGAATAGCGCTAGTTATTTCAAAATAGTGTTGCAGTGTAGATGTACCCTGAGGGATTTATATTGCTCCCATTGGCTTCTATTTTGTGGGATCAAGGCCAAAGATTCAAAGAAATGAAAGAAACAATTACATAGTCTCTGGATTCTCCTTCTATTACAGCTTTCTCAATAGGCTTTCAAAATATTCTCTCGTTTTCTGCCTCATTTTCCACTGCTGTGTTATGTCTGGTTGTAATAGTTGTAATTGTGAGGCTTCATCCACTGGGAAGTGGCAGGGTTTCAAGACAGAAGGGAAAAAGGGGAAGTAGGTTTTATCTTGATTAGCCATTCAATTTATTCTTGTTGTTACATGAACACCACTATACTGTCTTGACTACCAAGGAAGGAATATACTGGTTTACTTCTAGATACTCTGTATTTCATTTATATAGTACTTTTCAGTGTTAAAAAATAATTAAAAAACAAGTGGTCCCGTAGCTCCTTAGGGTATGTCTACACTACATGGCTCCGTCGTCGGAGCCATGTAGATGAGCTTTGTAGACATAGGAAAATGAAGCGGTGATTTAAATAATCGCCGCTTCATTTGCATCAAAATGGCTGCCGTGCTGTGCCGATCAGCTGTTTGTCGGCACAGCGCAGTAGTCTGGACGCTCCGTGGTCGACATCAAAAGCCTTTGTCGACCGCCCCATTATGCCTCGTGAGACGAGGTTTACTGGGGCAGTCGACAAAGGCTTTTGATGTCGACATGAGCATCAGACTACCGCTGTGCCGACAAACAGCTGATCGGCTGCGCAGCCATTTTGATGTAAATGAAGCGGCGATTATTTAAATCACCGCTTCATTTTCCTATGTCTACAGAGCTCATCTACATGGCTCCGTCGACGGAGCCATGTAGTGTAGACATACCCTTAGAGACTAACAAATATATAGTATCATGAGCTTTTGTGGAGCTCATCCAGCCACTTCTTCAGATGAGTGGAGCAAGAGGCACAGAGAGGCATGGAAACCCCAACATTTAAAGCAGAAAAAGAGGGGAGAAGGAGAGGAAAAAAGGGAAAAAACCTATCAATTATAGTGGCTGTGTTAAATGAGGGGGCTGTAATAATAGAGTGGGTTGTAAGTGTCCAATATTTAGCTTCTGATGTCATTTGGGTGTTGAACAGCCCATTCAGTCAATGTCTTTGTCTGAGTGTGATAATATTTCTTGTCTGGAGAGTTTTTATAACTGGATTATTATGATTTGAAGCCACATCAAGGAAGTCACATCAGTTTCAAGGAATGATAAAATCGTGGATTTCAAGACTTAATGGACTGGAACATAAAAGCTTTTTATCCCCTAAAAAATATATTTAGCATATCTAGTCCACCATATTCATTATATTGCCTTTGCCTTCCCTAAATAAACAATAACACTTAAATCACAGGCTCCAAGATTTTCCTAACAATATATTTCATCTGTTGTGGTGATTTAAAAAAAATAAAAATTAAGTTGTATATGCCTGAAGGACATGCAGCAATTCACTTGAAAGACATTTGTGCCATTATTTATGGCAGTAAAAAAGTGCCAGGTATTTAAAGAACTTTGTAGCTAGGGGGACTTATCACAGGATTAAGAGATTGGTTATGAAGCTTATGCCAGGCCATTGGATATGAATTCCAGATGTGCCTCATCTATGACCCTGTTCTTAGAGGATGGCCTAATTTAAAAGACACTGGGTAAAACAGCATATTCTGCACTATTACAAGCAAATCTAAAAGTGTTATTAAGTTTATATAAGCTTACATTTGCTGGAACTGAATGTTGCAGTGCTGGAATGTTTGGAAAGGCCCAAGTAGTTGTGTAATGCCCCATTTCATATCATTTCTGACTGAAAGGATAATGAAAAGTGGTGGGAAAGGAAGAGAAGAGGGAAATTACGTGTCAAAAAAGTTTATGATAATCAATTAATTTTGCCCTTAAGTATTAGAATAACAAATTAAAAGGGTACAGGAAGGCAGCAAATATGCTGTACTGGTTAGTTTACCAACCAAGAAAAATGAAGAGCCTAATATTGATTGCTTTAACGTACTATAACATCAGTTTTAAGAAGGGAATATTTTCTTTGGAAAATTAAACTTTTAGAATAACACTTGAATTTTTAGAATTCAGAATCTTTTGTTGAGAGGTACAAGCCAAAGTACACATAGCTGTGTGGATATTTTGGAATCTAGGGAGATCCCTTTGTGGTCATAAGGCTGAAAGTGATCTGTAGAATCTAAACCCAACATTAACAGCAATTTTGGATTAATGGTAGATTAGATCAGAGTTTGCAACATGATATGGCAGTAAATAATAATATTCAAAGCCCATATCCCACTTATTTTGCTGTATGTGTGTGAATGCAAGAAGTTGAGAGGAGATAGATGGCCCTTCACCCTAACCTTGGTAGGGCTGCATGTAACTGTGTTAAGGTTTAGACCCCTCAGCACTGAAAAACACAGATTAATAGGAAGCAATACAGAGAACAGCCTCCTAAGGGAAATAGTAGAAGCTTTGTCTACAGTTATTCTAGATCGAGTACTATAGGTTGATCCTCTGAAATCTGGGATTCTCTGGTCCGGCAATATCCATGATATTGCTAGACCAGAGAGCCCCAGAGGTGAGGAGCATGAACCAGCTGGAAGTCCCGTGGGTGCTGGGGAGCTCTAGCTAGGCCAGCCCCAACCTGTGAAGGATAACAAGAAAGGTTTCTACAGGCATGTTAACAAGAAGAAGGTGATCAGAGAGGGTGTGCGGCCCCTACTGGATGAAGGAGGTAACCTAGTGACAGATGATGTGGGGAAAGCTGAAGTACTCAATGCTTTCTTTGCCTCTGTATTCACGGACAAGGTCGGCTCCTGGACTTCTGCGCTAAGTGACGCAAGATGGGATGAAGATGGACAGCCCGTGGTGGGTAAAGAACAGGTTAGGAACTATTTAGAAAAGCTAAACGTACACAAATCCATGGGTCTGGACTTAATGCATCTGAGGGTACTGAGGGAGTTGGCAAATGTCATTGAGGAGCCTTTGGCCATTATCTTTGAAAAGTCGTGGAGATCTGGAGAAATCCCGGATGATTGGAAAAAGGCAAATGTACTGCCCATCTTCAAAAAAGGGAAGAAGGACGATCCAGGGAACTATAGGCCGGTCAGTCTTACCTCGGTTCCTGGAAAAATCATGGAAGGGATCCTTAAGGAATCCATTTTGAGGCACTTGGAAGAGAGGAAAGTGATTAGGAATAGTCAGCATGGATTCACAAAGGGCAAGTCGTGCCTGACCAATCTGATTAGCTTCTATGATGAGGTAACTGGCTCTGTGGACGTGGGAAAGTCAGTGGATGTGATCTACCTTGACTTTAGCAAGGCTTTTGATACGGTCTCCACAATATTCTTGCCAGCAAGTTAAGGGAATGTGGATTGGATAAATGGACGGTAAGATGGATAGAAAGATGGCTAGAAGGCCGGGCCCAGCGGGTAGTGATCAACGGCTCGATGTCAGGATGGCGGTCGGTTTCTGGCGGAGTGCCCCAAGGTTCGGTTCTAGGACCAGTTTTGTTCAATATCTTTATTAATGACCTGGACGGGGATGGATTGCACCCTCAGCAAGTTTGCCGGATGACACTAAGCTAGGGGAGGTAGATGCGCTTGAGGGCAAAGATAGGGTCAGAGTGACTTAGACAAATTGGAGGATTGGGCCACAGAAATCTGATGAAGTTCAACAAGGACAAGTGCAGAGTCCTGCACTTGGGGCGGAAGAATCCCAAGCACAGTTACAAGTTGGGGACCAACCAGTTAAGTAGTAGTTCTGCAGAAAGGACCTGGGGTTACAGTGGATGAGAAGCTGGATATGAGTCAACAGTGTGCCCTTGTAGCCAAGAAGGCTAATGGCATATTAGGGTGCATTAGGAGGAGTATTGCCAGCAGATCTGAGAAGTGATTATTCCCCTTTATTCGGCTTTGGTGAGGCCACATCTAGAATATTGTGTCCAGTTCTGGGCCCCCCACTACAAAAAGGATGTGGACGCATTTGAGAGGGTCCAGCGGAGGGCAACCAAAATGATTAGGGGGCTGGAGCATATGACCTACGAGGAGAGGCTGTGGGAGTTGGGTCTGTTTAGTCTGCAGAGCGAAGAGTGAGGGGGATTTGATAGCAGCCTTCAACTTCCTGCAGGGAGTTCCAAAGAGGATGGAGAGAGGCTGTTCTCAGTAGTGACAGATGGCAGAACAAGGAGCAATGGTCTCAAGTTGTGGTGGAGAGGTCCAGGTTGGATATTAGGAAAAACTATTTCACTAGGAGGGTAGTGAAGCACTGGAATGGGTTGCCTAGGGAGGTAGTGGAGTCTCCATCCCTGGAGGTGTTTAAGTCTCGGCTTGACCAAGCCCTGGCTGGGTTGATTTAGTTGGGATTGGTCCTGCCTAGAGCAGGGGGCTGGACTTGATGACCTTCTGAGGTCTCTTCCAGCTCTATGGTTCTATGATTCTATGAACCTGGGGAGGCCCAGCAGCAGCTAGGAGGAATCCTTAGCCCCATCCAGGAAGCCCAGTAGTAGCTGGGGTGGCAGCGGTTGGGGGAAGGATCCACAGTGGCAGCAGGGCCAGTGGCAGCTGGGGGAGATCCTCCCTAGCTGGGAATCCTGGCAGCAGTGGGGTGGCCGAGGCTGGAGAGTCCCAGCCTGAGGAGGCTGACCCCAGGAGCCCTGGCATGGGGATGGCAGCAGCTTGGGGAGCCCAGGTGCCAGGGACCCCAACAGCTCAGAGAGAAGCCTTGACCTCCCCTGTTCTGGCAAACTCCATGGTTTGGGTCCCAACAGTGCTTGACCAGGGAGGTTCAACCTTTAGAAAACTCACGAAGGAAAGGACTAATTCACACCTGTTCTAAACAGATGCTGTGTCAGTAAAGTTAATGGAATTGCACCTGATTAAATTAAATTAAATTAAATTTATAATTGGCTCAAACAGTCACATCCATATCTAATTTCTATGTATAACTCAGGTTTGTGAACATGAGGGCACTTAAACAGGGTGGAAAGTGCAATACTCTGCATTGCAGTGCATAAGTCCCTTTATGAATCTAGCTCCAAGGACACAAATGGAGACTGACCTCTGCTTTTTCCTTATGAAATGTGGTTCCTAGAATCTTGTTTTATATATTCTATCATCTGGATTGGAACTCTTCTCACATGCTTCTGTGTGGGCCTTGCTGCATGCTGACATCCCCTCTTTACTAAAGTCTGGTTCTTCTAGGTGAGCATTACTGCTACTACAGATATTTATGGGGAGGACTCCCAATTCTTCCCCTACTAAGACAGCTGGTTTTAACCTAAAAGCGTATCTGGGAGGCATGGGGTCTAGTGCCACCTCTGATTAAATATAAATTTTGCTCTTGCATCTGCTTTCACCAGGGCTGAGTTTTACCTCCTTTGCCTTTGTTTATAGCTCATAATTATAAGAGATTGGTGGCTGACGTACTTAGTCAGCATGCTAAATAGCCACTGAAAGCAATCTTATTAACCCTATTTTAGAATCAGCATGGATTTACCCTAGAGTCTGAGCTTTGTGGTTAATTAGGCAATCTTTGTGGACAGGCTGTCTGTATACACAGGTGCTGTTTTCCACTTACTGTATCCTGCAAACCCTTAAAATAACCAGGGGAAACCAGTTACATCTTCATTCTCAGAGTCCCTAAGAGGCTACAAGATTTCTAGGCCCTGACCTTTCACTGCTTGAATTCAAGGGTCTACTCTGAGCCACTTTGAGAACTATTTTTCCCATCTGTCATGCATCTCACTAACAGATGGGGGGAGGAAAAAAACAATTCAGAGGCTTTCCTTCCTCCTGCAGCATGAGGACAGGGACCTCAACCCCACCACACTGTAAAACTTAAGATTATTTTTCAGTTTTCTTGTTGAAGTATTGAATAATTGAATAATGAAAGTAAGAACTGACTGCAGAGTGCCGATAAATCATACACCCAAGTTGACCTGTTTTCAAGATTGCTGATGACTTTCAACGTATAATTCTTACTGACTCAGAAAAGTTCAAATTAATGATGTCTACTTATATTTGTGACTAGAGTGATCATTGACTCCTCTATTAGGCTATGTCTACACTTATAGGGTTTTTGCACAAAAACCCGTGGAGTGTCCACACCTCAAGCGTGTTTTTGCACAAGACAATTTACAGTAAAACAGCAGAACAAAGGGCTTTTTGTGGTGTAGATATACCTCTTTCTACAAAGAATAACTCCTTTTTGCGCAAGAGTCCTTGCGCAAAAAGGTGCGTGTGGACGGTCAACAGGGGTTTCTTCTGCAAAAAGAGCCTATCAGAAAAAGCACAGGTGCTCTGATGGCCATTCTGTGAATGGCAATCAGAACTTTCTTGTGCAAGAGCGTCCATGCAGTGTGGATGCGCTTTTGCGATGCGCTTTTAAGGTGTGGACGTGCTTTTGCGCAAGAAGTTTTTGCAGAAGATCTCTTGCTTCTTGTGCAAAAAAGGCTTCTTGCGCAAAAACCCTGCAGTGTAGACAAAGCCTTAGAGAGAAATATAATTTGAACATTAAGGTGAAAGATACAGCAAAGGTTAAGCTCCTATTTGTGTTCAGGGACTTAGGCTCTGCAAGGGGGAGTGTCACAGCACTCAACCTTTTTAGGGGCCCTGCCTAGACATTCACTATCCTGAGTTAGGAATCCAGGTTTCCTATACAATTCTTAGGAATAATTGGCTAGGAATGGGATTCATAAAAGCCAGCTTCCAGAGTTGGGAGCCACCTAAGCTACCCAGCTGGAAATACTCAGGAGATGGGGGTGGCCTAACGTGAGTCCCTCAAAGGCAGTTTGCCTGTCTCTGCCCTGAACTTAGGTTCTTATCTCCACTTGGGATTCACAGCCATGAAACCACTTATAGAGTTAGGCACCTAAGCTATTATTTGAGGTACACATGAGGGGGCGGTGGTAGCAGTGCCCCTCACACTCTTACACCTTTAGCTCAGTGGTTATAGCACTCACCCTGGATGTGGGAGACCCATTTTCATTTCCCCCTTCCACATGATGTGGAGAAGAGATTTGAGTTTATATTTTTTGCCTCTCAAATGAATGTCCTGACCCGTAAGCTATGGGATATTCTGGTGTGGGGGGCTTTCTCCCTATCTTCTGTTGAAGCTGTTCCACTTGGAATAAATAATTAAATGTGCCCCGGTCCAGAGAGTGAGTCCAGTGGTTAGGTCACTCCCTTGCGAGATGGGGTTCCCAGATTTTAGTCCCTGTTCCACTGAAGATTATAAGGGGTGAAAGGCAGCACTTCCTTCTCCAGCCATTTTGTGTAGATTCACAGGTATAGATTCTTTTTGTGTAGATACACCTACTTATTGGAGTCCAAAGGCCAGAAGGGTGGGGGATACATATTTTGTAAATCCTGGAGAGGCTTGAATGTGAGGTAGGGGGCCAACTTCCTGCGTGGCATCAGGACTTAGGCAGCTCTTTACAAATTCAGCTACTGAAATTTAGGCACCTTGGGAACTTTAATGGCTGAAATTTAGGCATCTAAGGTGTTTTAAATGTCTGTAGGGTTAGGCAGTAGCTTCAAGAGGGTTTTTTGTGAATGTCAGTGGAACCTAAAATGTTGGACCTAAGTCCTTTCATAAACTAGCTCTTGGTGATCTGTTTTTCTGTTTGAGCAACAGTCCTGGTGTTGGTGCACAGATTAAATGTTCCAAGGGCCAATTCAACACACATTCCGTTCTAGTTAAGTTTCTTACACATCTTGTACTTTTAAATTTTTTTTATTTAAATGTTCAGTTTTTGTGAATGACATCAGAGGTCAGTGCTGAAATTAGAAGCCTTCTGTTTGCCCATAGCATTAGAAAGGGCATGAGCCTTTTCCTACTGCTTCACAAGGGTATATACCTAAAAACTTGAATGGGATGAAGATAAGGAACTGGATTATCTAAAGTTTATCTACTGTCTATTGTGGTGATTTCTATTGCTATTATTTAACTGTTCTGCAGTAAGGTCATAGGGACCCATTTAAAGATTGGTTTAGGTAATGTACAAATACTTAATAAAATGACCAACTCAGTCCCGAAGAGCTAGGTTATGAGAGAACACAACAGGCACATTAAACAAACATATAGGATGGTGGAGGGAAACAGATGGAGGAAAAGGTAATGCAAATACAAATGCTCTGTAGCACCATGCATTTTGTCCTGACGTGGACATTTGCAGGATATTAAAATGATCACCAACAGGGCCGGCCCACAACATTTTGGCACCTGAGGTGGGGAGCTCAAATGACGCTGGGTCATAGTGGGTCCTAGTGGCGCGTCCCCACCTTCCCCCCACAGTCTGGCACCTGAGGCACAGTCTGGCACCTGAGGCGGCCGCCTCAATTCGCCTCATGGTAAGGCCAGCCCTGATCACCAAATTAATTTCACATCGGCCATGAGTTATCTGCTGGTAACAGCTTTTTGGCTCAAGCATCTGGAACTGGATGACCTTGATTATATTGTAGTTGTTATGATTAATTCTGATTCAATAAGCAAAATAATGTACTTGTTTATTGATGCTCCTGGTCTGCTGAAGAACTGCTATAAGGTTCACATGGCTGGCATCCAAAAGATGAACTGTGTATGTGCCTAGAGATAATCTCTTCACAGAAGAGGGTCTTTGCATGCTGACATCCCTAATGCTAATAGTTAGCTGGAGGGGAATAGATACGCATTTGATGTTAAAGAAAGAACAAAATTAACTTTTTGGGCTAGGGAAGGAATTAAGCACAAAAATGCAACGGCATGACTATGTAAATCATATCCAATTTTGTTATAAAATATCAGATTGATGCACAGTATGATATGCTTAATGATAATATTAATTATAGCACTAATATATTGTTATTGTTTCCTGGAATGTGTTATGACCTTCCAAACGTTCAAGAAGGATGAAACCTTCTCTGAAAATCTTACAGTCTAAAGCTGGATGGATAGCCAGACAAGTAGTCAAATGTTAAGGAGAGAGGAACAATAGTAAGCAATTTATGTACAAGTTAATATGATTCTCTGAAAACAGTACAAGTGGGTCTTTAAAAATGACTAAAACGTTGGATATAATACAAACCCCAAATTCAAGTGTCTGTCAGAAGTAGCAATGAGATATGATGGGAGAGCAAAGTTAATTTTAAAACAATTAAGATTTAGATCTCTACATTTGTAAAATAAGATTTTTGTATCTGCTACTTGTTTTGTCTTTGGCTACAAAGGTTTGCGAGAAAATCAGAGGGGTAATGGCACTATGGAAGTTCCTCATGTGGATAGGTATAAAGGACCGATCCTGCAAGAAGGTATTCATGGGCGTGCTGGTTTTCCTATACAGAGTCCCTTGGGATTTCCAAGCAACTGTTCATAGGATATGGCAAGAGAACTAGGCTCTGTGCAGTTGCGGACACCTTGGTTTTCCTCTTAATTTTTAAATGTGGTTGTTTGTGTCCACCCGTAGTGTCAGTGAACACTGGAACATACAAAATCCCTAATTTTTAAATTGCATTAGAAGCTTATAAGGATAGTTTCACCTGCCTCCTTAACTACATCTTCCTGAACACCTAATCTGTCCACACAGATTGACTGGTTGGACTGGTTGGTAATAAGCCATTGCCAATAGTGATTCTTGCCGTACTACCCTCAGATGGTGTTCAGAAAGGTTTGACTGCTAAGGTAAATGTTTTCAGTGTCTTCCCAGGAACCGTCTTGGACACCACATTCTTTGAGGGCTCTTGTATGCTTTTGGACATAACGGGTGAAAATAACTCTTAACTGGATAATAATATAGACAAGGCCAAACTCTGTTCAATAGTTTGGCATCAGTGTTACTGAGATCATTTACCTAGTTTAGACAAGCAATTAGAACACCGGGGCTATGTCCAGACTGTCCCCTCTTGTGCAAAAAAAAAATGCAAATGAGGTGAAGTGTGGCATATTGCCGTGCCTCATTTGCATACTGAATTAGGCTCTGTTTTTGTGCAAGAGGCTTTTGCACAAAAAAGAAGCCATCTGCATAAACCCCCTCTTGTGCAAGAGCCATTCTTCCTCTTTTTTTCAGGAAGAACGGCTCTTGTGCAAGAGAAGGTTTTTGCACAAAAAGGAGCCATGTAGATGGCCCCTTTTTGCTCAAAAGTCTCTTGCGCAAAAACGGAGGCTAATTAATTATGCAAATGAGGCACAGCGATATTCCACACTTCACCTCATTTGCATTTTTTTTGCGCAAGAGGGGGGCAGTCTAGACATAACTTGTATGTGTTTTAATGAGGGACTGGAAATGAATCCAGGACTTGAATCCAGTCCTACTCATTATCTACCTCTATTAGGTGCCCAGCTTGTTGGGTCTCTTCGCTACTAGGAGACCTTACCAGCACATGTTCCCTCTGAGCAGGTCAGTAACCTCATACTGTCCACCTACTTTCTGTTGGTCCTAAGCGATTGGCATGAGTTGTCTTCTCTGTTCCTGGCCTGACCTTACAATGTTATCTTTCTTCTCCTGTCTTCTTTTTCCCAGCCTGAGCAGCCAAAAGGTGAAGGTCTCGGTCCCAATAGGCATGCAGGGGTGAAGAGAATTAGAGGGTTGAACGCTCTCTTCCTACAAGTTCCAACATTGCCCCACCTCCCAAACAGAAATTCTTCCCATCACAACCCCCAGTGACCCCTCAGAAATAATGGGAAACTGGCTAAATCTCCTGGGAAATCATGACTGTCTAAGAATTAATAGATGTTTTTCAAAACTAATCTTTGGCAGTTTTTGAGAGTAAATTTTAAATTTTGTTTTACTCTAATACCTTTGCATCTAATTATAAATCCTTTTTGGCCTGGATTGTTCAGCAGTGGAATGTTCCTATTCAAGTATTTTGGCAGAGTGAAGAGATGCCATCTGAGTTGCAAAAATTTTTCTGGTCACCTTAGAAAATGCTTTTATTTGTGGACTTTGGATCAGAAAATAGACTCTGTGTGTATTTCTCAGCAATTGCTGTATAAATGGGCCATGCAATGGAAGAAGAATGCTGCCTGTCATCCCTGTAGGAGCAACGTGTTCTGTTGTGCACCTGCACAATTCTTCTTGATAAGGCTGGTTTTAATTCCTTTACCCTATCGCACCTGAAGGAATGTGCATGTTGTCAGCATGAAATCTGCAGTACAATGGTTCCACTGTAGTAGTAATTAAGCTGCAACCAGAATATAAACAGGAAAAACTGCTTTTCTTTTTCTGTTTGTAACTGGCACAATCAATGCATATTTAGGGTGAAATAATCCAGTTTAGAGATGTACACAGGTGGAAAAGTCTGGCTGTAGATTTTGATTCCCCCCCAAATTTCAGGAGTGTTCAAATCCTGGAGTTTGGTTCAGACCTTATAATAATGGGAATCATTGGCACAATTTTGATACACATCTGGGTCCAGAATTTGAGCACCCTTAACTTTCATTGATGTTTAGATCGGGGTTCCAGTGGAGGCCCAATTCTAATAATTATTTTAGAAGTTTTATCTTCACAGTTCATAATCTGTAATCATTAAAGCTATTAAAGATATAAACGAAACATTTTTATGTGATTAAGACATAGCAAAATTTTGCCTTTTCTATAAAAAGCCATTTTAATTTTTCAACTCAGAGTCTTAGTCTTTATATTCTTTGCCTCTTCATGCTGAGAAAATACCATACTGAATTTTCATATGACTCAGAACAACAGGGAGGATGTCCAGTGTTTCCATTGAGGAAACATTGAAACCAGTATTCTAAAGTTTTATCACATTTGTTATGCACACTAGAAATTGGTATACACTAGCATTGATTGAGATCAGGGCCCTACGGTGCTAGATTCTGTACCTACTTGCCGTCTGACACAGCCTCCAGCTTGAGAAATTTACAATTTTAAATAGAACCGACATTCCAAAGGTAGGAGCAGTGTTGTTATCCCCATTTTACAATTGGAGAACTGAGCCACAGAGACCCTGATTCTATAAAGTACTTGAGCACATGTGTAACTTTAAGCATAGGAGTAGCTCTGTTACATTAATGGGATTCTCACATGTTTAACTAGTCTCAGAGGGGGAGCTGTGTTCATCTGTATCTGTAAAAGCAATAAGGAGTCCCATGACACTTTTGAGACTAACAGATTTATTAGTGCATACACTTTCATCGGTAAAACTCACGAAAGCTTATGCCCTAATAAATCTGTTAGTCTCTGAAGTGCCACAGAACTCCTAGTTATTTACTCTTAACTAGGGCAAAGGAGATTAAGTGGCATGTTGAAGTTCATACAGACAGCCCATGACAGAGCTGGAATTGTGCTCAGGTTTCCTGAGTAGTATCCTTTCTCTCTGCAGCCGTGTGACTGTGCCTGCCCTTGCCCTAATTGGAAGGATGTTAACAAGCTCATTTGGGCTCAGGCAGCACTAACCAGACACACCTGAAAGGCTTGTTCGGCCTGGAGGGAGGAAGCTTAAAAGGGGAAAGCCCCTACAGAAAGTGGTGGGCTGACTGGTTGGGCTAGGGTAGTTGCTGGTCAGACTGGCTGTGGCAGTTAGGAGGCAGTTTGGACTGGTGTCTGGCTGGTTGAACAGAGTTGCAAATTCAGATAGAGAGGGACAGGCTTGAAGTGATGATGGAAAATGACGGAGAAGTGAGGAATTGCTTCAGATTAGGAAGAAGGGAAAAAATTGAAGTATCTGGAGCTGATGAAGAGGGAGTAAATAGGAGGAGGGAAAGAATGAAGAAAAGGATTAATGTTTTATAAGTATCAACTCCCTGGCTGAAGATGTAAAGATAAGTGGTATTAATCCCTTGGAAACAGCAGAATGGATTAGGCAAAGTATCAGATTGATTAAGAGACATAAAAATGCAAGGTGGAGCTCTATTAATAAAATATGCATGTAAGGAATTGGTTGAGAAACCTTTTAAAACTACAACATGGGGGAAATAAAAGTAGCTTGTCAGATCCCTACATTTATGACAGAAAGCCAGATTGTATGGGCTTCCACTAGGCATGACTGAGGATGAAATTAAAGGGGGCTTAGGTGAGACCCTAGTGCAGCTTGTTAAGTGACTGATTAGCAGGAGGGGGGTGGACAATTTATTTAGCTGGCTGTGGAGGGTTTTAAAGATGCAGCACTACGAATACACTTGCTATAGGGTATCAACTCTTCTGGGCTAAACTATATTGTTGACATTACACTCTATATTCTTTATGAAAATATGCTTATGATAGTCATATGGCATAACTAAGATGCTTTAAGCAAATAAACTCATTATCTTATTTGTATGCATGTATCATTTTGTGTCTGAAGTTAGTAATATTGATTATGTATCTGTGTTTCAACCAAGCACTGGGTATCACCCAGAGTAGCAAACACTTCTGGCACTACAGTGATAAAGCCAGGCATGGCTGATGGTCCATCAAGTGAGGACAATGGACTGTGGCCTTTATGGTCACCCTATCCATATTGTCACTGATTCATGGAGGCTGTGATAAGAGAGTTAGATGGCCTGATCACCTGATACCAGACTCCATCTTGGACTGCTGATCATTTCCACTGGAAGGTAGGGGAATCAGTGTTTGAGAGTCAGTTTTATCTGCCTGTGGACTATCTGTAACTAGGGTGACCAGATGTCCTGTTTCTAAAGGGTCAGTCCAGTATTTAGGCCCTCCTGTGGTGTAATACTTTTTTCTTAAAAATGGGCAAATTGTCCTGTATTTTCTGGCTGTTCCCTCCCATTATTGCTAGTGAGTCCTACTGCTGGCCAGATCCTTGCTTGCCATTTGCCCACCCACCAGTGATGAGTGGGGGGAGGGTCCAGTGGCTGATGATTGGGGAGGGAGTGTGCAAGGTTGGTGGTTGGGGAAAACTCCAGTGTGTGGCTGGCTGCTCCCCCCTACTGGTCTGTCAGTGACTCCCTGCTGTGTGCCAGCTTTTGGCCAGCAGGCTCTCACCCCACCCCTTGTTTCCAGCAAGCTCTGGCTGCTGCCTGTGGTGATTGATGAGTGTGGGCAGGCAGTGGCTGGTTACGTATTACCTCTGATGCCCACCCATTGGCCCTTTATATGCTTCCCTTCACTGTCCTCTTCTTGCTGTGCCCATTCACCCTCCCCCCAGCTCACTGATTCTCTCTAGATCCTGCTCCCAGGGAATGGTGGGACTGCTCTGGCTGCTAGGCACCATCTTCTGCTGAGCCACCTTTCAGCAGTGTTTGCTGAAGCCCCTGTAGCCAGATTTCCTGAGCCTTGGTGCTCCATGCATCCTTAAGGCTTAACTCCTAAGCATTGTAGCCAGGGGTCAGGAGGGTTATGTGGGAGGCATTGTTTTTTGTCTATGCTCTATAAATAGAGAGCTCTTCGTTTCCAGAGCTGTCAATTTGTCACCTTGCACAAGCACTTAATTCCCTTAAAAATGGTTTATAGTCAAATGGATTTATTTGACTCTTACACAATTTTATATAGATAGAAGTAGTATGTGTGTATTTCTTGCTTCCCTTTTGGAAACAATACCCTTCTGTGTCTCCAAACAAAACCAAACAACTTTCACAATACAAGTTAATCTTTAAAAAGATCTTTGAAAAAAAGTGGGAAAGGGTGGTGTATATTTTGGGTTTATAACAGAGAACAGGGTAGGGTTAGAAAAGAGTTGTGATTTAATTTGAGCCACCAAGGAATTAGAAAACTGTCATTTAGTAAGAACAAGTGTGAAATGTTTACATGTATTGTAGTTATTTATAGTGGTATGTTGCAATATGGCTAAGTATGTATTTCCTAGCCTAATTATTAAAACTCATAATGGACTGAGTCAGTCTCCTTCACCAGCAGCGACATTATGAAATTATTTAGCACACGTACTTAAAACAAAAACAGCAACATTTCCAGTTATTTTTAGTCAGGCTTTTGCAAGATATGTTGTTAACCCTTTTAAGTAACATGAGTCACAAGAAATGAGAGGTGATGCAAGACACTAGAACACATTGTTTTACAGAATGTTGTTCCCCACATTATGCAACCCCAAGCCTCTGCTCTATGCTAAGTTTTTTAAAGGGGCAAGATGGACTCTTGTTTGAAAGTGACTTTAAAGGAGTCCTGCTGTTAAATGTTCTCTGGCTCACAACCTTTGTGGCCTCAAAATGTGTAACACTGAATTGGATCAATCTAGCACCCACAAACCTCTTGCCCAACTTGCACATCTCTATGGTTATGAGAGTTGAAAGACAAGTAATGGAAGAAATCACAGCAAAACTTGCATTCCTCTGTGACCAGTGAGCCCCAAAACATGTCCAGTTCTACATCAGTTTACAAGGGAGGTTAGAAGAAATCATTTAAATAAAGCAGGGGAGAAGTATAGCTCCTCTGGAAAGTAGTCCATACCAGACATTTTCTTCTCTTAGGCTACGTCTACATGGGCAAGATTTTGCGCAAATACTTTTAACGCAAGAGTTTTTGCGTTAAAGTATTTGTGCAAGAGAGCGTCTACAGTGGCATGTGCTTTTGCGCAAAAGATGTGCTTTTGCCTAAAAGCATCCGTGCCAGTGTAGACGCTCTCTTCCGCAAGAAAGCTCCGATGGCCATTTTAGCCATCGGACTTTCTTGAGCAAGAAATTCATGTTGCCTGTCTACACTGGCCTCTTGCGCAAGAACAGTTGCGCAAGAGGGCTTATTCCTGAGCAGGAGCATCATAGTTCTTGCGCAAGAAGCACTGATTTCAGACATTAGAACATCAGTGTTCTTGCGCAAGAACTCCCCGCCAGTGTAGACAGGCAGCATGTTTTATCATGCCAATGTAGATACAGCCCTACAGTGGTATGGCTATAGTGTTTCTTACAGACCAGCTATGTTCCACTGTGTCCAGCTAAATTGGTGAAATTCAGGAATAGCTCCACTGAAGCAGAGAGTTAATAGAAGCAGATCGAGGTTTGCTCCACTAAAGCAAATTAGAGTTAAACCCCTGACATAAGAACTGGATCCACTAAGCTTGTGGCATGAAGTTGTCCTAACTGAATATTGAGGTTAGGGATGTGAACGACTAGTCGACTATCTGATAAGCAAATGCTTATTGGATAGTTGACACACTAATTGACTAGTCGCTTTCCCCCTTGTTGCCTCTATCAGAAAGAGGCGGCGGGGGGGAAGGGATGAGGAGAAGGTGCTTCAAAGCAGCAGCTGCCTGGGGTCTGCTGCTTTGAAACACTGCATGCAGCCCAGGGCATTTCAAAGCGGCAGCACCACTTGGAGCCCGGGGTCAGCTGGGGACTCAGAATTGCATTGACTATTCAATTAACCAATTAATCTAAATGTAACATCCCTAATTGAGGTGCAGCCTAAGTGGCTGCTGCTCCTAGTGAAGCAGAGAGTGCCATCTGTATCCCTGCGGGGCAGATTGCTTGCCTAACTGTGAGCTGGAGAAAGCTTGGGTAAAAGGGATAACGTCAGAAATTTTCACGGGCTCTCATGCACTAGTCTCTGACAGCCTGAGAGATTATAAATGCTTCAAGGGAAACTGTCCATTTACACACTAGGAGATCAATTCTCTTTGACACCCCTCTGGCAATTTAAAGGGACTGTAAAGTACTTGATCTCCTCATCAAGGAACAGCCCTCACAGGGGGACTTCCCTGGATGGACTAAAGCTGGTACTGAATGCTCCTAACCCCAGATACTCTGATTTTGAGGTGTGCTGGGGGCATGAGGAGGGTGATACATATTGAACCTCCCTGGTTCAGCACCCTTGGGACCTGAGCAGTCCCGAACCAGGGAATTTGCTGGAACAGGGGAGGTCAGGCTCCTCTCTGGAATGCAGTGTTCCCCAGAGCCTGGGCTTCCCTGCTGCCAGCCCCATACCACGGGTCGAGGGGTCAGCCTCCTCTGGTTGGGACTCTCCTGCCTACATGGTTACAAAATGTACAATTTAAAATGTACTTGTCACTGATCATGCTCTTCAGTTGTCACAGTACTTTCAGTCTGAACAATGAGCATTTAAGGGAGGCAGTTTCCATTTTATTTGTAATCTGTTTCTCTTTCATGTTCTTAGTGATGCAATTTAGGGACTTCAAATGCTGCAGGGGAATATTTGTTTTAAAACAAATGCCTTTAAAATGTAATTTTAAACCAATCATAAAAATGTTTCTGTTGGGCTTAGGTTCTAAATCTTGGGCCAAAGTTGAGTTGATAACATTCCTGTAAAAGATCAAACTACAGCACATGTCCTGTACATTATGTACTGTTACCCAGGGACCTGGTGATATGACACCCAATATATATCCACTTTCCTGTCCCGTAAAGTTAAATAAACTTTTAAAAACAAATGCTCCATTAGCTCCTGCCTATTAATCTTAGTGTATTAGTGGAAGCTGTTTTAAGCCAGATAGACTTTTTTCCTATTCTATTAAAATATTTACTTTGTAATAACTCAGTGAGGGGTTTTTTTTCTAAATGGGAAGCCCATAAGTGGGTGAAAGTATTTTAGAGCAGGGTGAGACTGAAGGGACATGACATGTTAGTGAATTGAGGGCCCTAGAAGGTGAGGTCTGTGCAGAGAGAAATTCCAGGAATGCGGATGTGACTTTCTCAATGTGTATAAGAAGCTGACAGCATTGACAGCTACCATCTGTGAACAATAATGTATAGAAAAGCACGGCTGCATGATGCAGACTGGAATGTACCTATCAGACTCTAAGGGCTATAACAATTTACTACTCATTATCAGTGACCATGGTCATGATTAGCTGCAGGGCTTGGAATGAAATTTGGAAATTATGAGAACAAAGTCCCCCTTGTTAAACTAGAGTAATTAGTTTAATACGAAGAGAAAATAGGCAGGAGACTTCCTCCCCCACCTCTTTTTATTAAGTGTTTACCATCCATGCCCTGCACAGGGGTCTGCAAACTAAAAATGGGCAGAAATTTGTTTCATTCTAGTTCCCGTGAAACATAAGAAAATGATTAAATTAAATTAAATTAATTAATTTATTTTATTTATTCTAGGACTTCAGATTCAGCCCTTTCCTGGCATCATGCAACCCTTATAGCAAAGGATTGCAAAGAGGGGTTATGATGATAAAATGCATTTGTGCCACATTGGCTGATCAATGTTATTTTTGGTTTTCCAAATGGACAAGCAGGAAAACACTTGAAACTAGAAAAAAAATGGGCTTGGTTTTTTTCAGTGGAAAGTTGACATTTTCTATTGGGGGGGGCTGGGGAAACTATTTTCTTACCAGCTCTGCTTAGACTGTTGGCTTCCAAAAGGACAATTCTGTATCAGAGCTAAGGCTGTCTGAGTAATATGGATGGGAATATGGTGGTGTAGCTTGTGATAGGGGGGATGTAAAGAATGTTCTGTTAAATAGCTTTTGTATAAACATAGAATTTTATGACAAGCCTGATAGTCCTCTGAACAGGCATGCCTCAAACAGGGAGAAGAGTGTGAGATTTCCCTTCTTATGTGCTTCTGTACTGTTCTGTGAATAATAAGGCTCTTCAGTCTCCATTCACTTCCAAGCCTTCGTTTCTTTGCCGAGACTGTCTGTAGGGTTGCCAATTAGTGAAAACTTGTGGTGGTCACATTCTCTCTCATGTAAGCTCTTTGAGGCAGGCACCATCTTTTTGTTCTGCGTTTGCACAGCAGCTACACAGAGGGGTTATGGTCTGTGACTGGGACTCCTAGGCACATGACAATAATGCAAATAATATATAATAATCATCATAATTATTAAGCTACACAGCAGCCATTAGATAGTAACACCTTTTGGTCAAAACTGACTTGAACCAGATTGGAATTAGGTGGCTATAGGTGAACAGTTCCATTTACCATTACTGTTCCTCTCTCCCATTAAGTCTGTTCTGTAAGGGCTTTGATTTCCTGGGAGATGTCAATCATAAAGACTCAAACTGATGCTGATCCTACACTATCTGCTGATCAGGTGTGTAGAACAGTGTTTACATTTCTATTTTTGCAAATTGTCCTTGACAGGTTCCATTCTTTTGGCAACACTGTTAGAAGGCTTTCTGTATGCAAAGAGGAATATTGACAACTAAGTGGTTGAAATGATAGTAGATCTTGAAATAAATCTGTGCCGCCTGTATTGTGCACTGAAATGTCTCTGCTCAGATTTCACTCGTGTAGAGGGAAGCTCAGTTAATAAGGTAACTGATTTATTTCTAAACATTGTTTGAGCAATTCCTATATTTAGACATTACACTTTTCAATCACATAGTGACTTTTTAAAGAGGATCATTTTCATAGCACTCCACTGTAATGCAGATAATCTAATGAATTTCCTTATAATTTTAAAGAAAATATTGATGGGGGGGAAAGATTGCCTATAATTTTTCTCCCTCCATTTGATAGCTAGTTACATCGTTACTTGGCTGTTTTACCTCATTTTTTTAGGTGGGAGCAATTTTTGAGAGTTCAAGGGTTACATGTCACTAGAAATTATTTCCCTCTGGTATTACATCAAAGATTTCATTGTTTCTCATACATACTTTCTCATATAGATGAAGATGTGGAACGTTTTAATAACCAGTTCTAAGTCTTCCTATTCTTATCCCAAACACATCACCAGTTGCCTTCCCTTTCCTCCCGCCTCAAACCATTAGTATATTTAGGCTATAGATGATCTGACCTCATTCTGTAGTTTTGCTTCTTGCATGGTTCAAAATTCATTATGAGTCAGCCAAGAATTCATCTTTTAAGTTCCTTGGCCTTCTAGTACTTCTGGGCATTATACTTGTCTGGGAATGATTATCCTATTTATAAATACAATGGAGAGTCTTTATCATACAATAGAGCTGTGCCTTGCCACTGATAATGGGCTTGACCTTGAGAAATGGTGAAGGCCATGGGAACTGGCACTGCTCCTTACCTCTCAGGATCAACAAAATCCATAACTATCCTGCCTATTTCTGTCATGAGTTTGTTGAGGTATTCACTGACTTTATTTCTAACATACTTGAAAGTTCCAATAAAGTGGGTGAGATTTTCAAAAGCACTCAGTATTGACCTAATTCTGCTCTCACTGAGGTCAATGGTACATCTCCTGTTGATTTTCTATCTTCAGTGGCTTCATTTCCCATATGTCTTCTCACAGCAATGGGCACTGGGTCTTGGTTTTTTCCCTGCTATTAAATAGCAGCTACCAACCCATCGCTTTCCCACAAAACTACATGGAAAGTAATATCCAGTTTTGTATTAATGTTCCCCTCCATTAGATACAATTCATTGACTTTTATTTCTCTTTCAGAACTGATGTTACACTCCTTCATGTGCAGTATCTTTAATTACGAAGTGTAAGTATGAGTATGTGTGTTTATAAAGATGTGTGTATACAATTTTGA
The DNA here is from genome assembly GCA_019425775.1 of Rafetus swinhoei. NCBI lineage: Eukaryota > Metazoa > Chordata > Testudines > Trionychidae > Rafetus > Rafetus swinhoei. The sequence continues at coordinate 50,901,794 of CM033449.1, forward strand.
ACCATGTCACTGAAGCATATTTTAAGGTGTATGCGTTATCATCTGTTGAATAAATAATAGTGTAATGTTCCAAGATAAGTGTCCTGATTTATATGAGATTAGTAAACTCTGTAGACTTCTCTGGGAGCTCAGAATGTACATTTCAGAGTAGAATTTGACGCTTTGCTTTAGCAAGAACTCTGATAGTAAAAAAAATGATCAGCCTTCAGACTAAGGGCTGCAACAGCATTAAAAGTCCAGCTCCTTAGTTTGGCAAGCCAACATCCACAATGACAAATACACGGTCAGGGATACATATTAAGCATGTTGCCATCTCCTAATACTCCCTTTTGGCTCCGTTGTCATCACTGGGAAGGGAATTGTCCTTGACCTTAATTCTACTCTCCAAGAATTCAAAGGTCCATAGCATTGCCACTTTCAAGCCCATGCTGGACCTTGAGAATGGAGCCAGTGAGGGAGAGAAAATGAATGCTGCAAAATGCATGTACATGCCCAGAACCCTGATATATTTGTTTCCCTGGATGGGTTATTGTTGGATGCCCAGTTTATGATTGGGATTCTCTGTCCCATAACTTCCTTAGGTCAGGAACTATATCTTTCTATGTTTGTATAGTATCCAGCACATTAGGGCTCTGGTCTGCACACCCCAGCTGAACAAATAAATCATAATGTTAGAATGATAAAAGCAGACTCAGCCTTAACTGTAGAATCATTGCTAAAAAAAGAGATAAGAGGCTGAATTCAGCAGTAGCATACAAGGCTGTTATCTGTCAAGTTATGAAATTAAATGTGTGATTGGCTTGTTTCTGTTTAAACTGGTTTTCAGATTACAGGTTGTACCTCCCTAAACCAGGACATCCATGGTCCAGCAGGACCACAGATGTTCCTGGATCAGAGAGCCCAGGGGCAGGGAGGCCAGTGGTGGGAAGGGGGCTTAGGCAAAATGGGAGTACAGTGCCAGAGGGCTCAAGCGGTGTGGGGAATCCTGCAATGTGGCTGGGAGCCTTGTGGCAGGGGGCTCTGGCAGCATAAAGAGCCCACAGCAGGGGACTGGGCCAGTGCAGGGACCTCCGTGGTGTGGCTGGGAATCCTGCAGCAGGGGGCTCAGGTGACATAACTGAGGGGTCCAGCCTGGGCCAGAAGTACAGTAATTCCTCATTTAATACTATAAATGCGTTTCTGAAAATGTTCATGCTAAGCAAAAACGTGCTATGTGGGGTCAATTTTCCCATTAAAAATAATGGAAAAGGTGGGAGTTGCGTTTCAGGTGGTGGTGGTGGTGGCAAAGTCAATTTTTTGTTGGTGCTAGGTCGTCAACGTCAACATTAGATATCTAGCAACACAAGTCACCACGGTTCGTTAAAACACAAAGATAAACACGTGAGTGAGCGGAGGAGCGCTGTGACCACGTGAATTCATCCACTTATGCGTATTACCACTGTTTTCACCAACTTATACTGCCACGTGAAGTAGTCCGCCACTTGATTATTTTCGTGTTATTTCGGGGATGGTCGTGTTATTTGAAAAATGTTCCCTAAAAAAAAATCGTGCTATTGCGAAAACATGTTAAGCGGGCACATGTTAAACAAGTAATTACTGTACATATGGCTGACAGCAGTGGGGGCTGGCTGGGGCCAGAAGCAGAGTTGGCAGGTGCCTGGGAGGCCGGTAACAGGGGACCTCCCCTGGTCCGGCAAATTCCCTTGTTTCAGACCGGCTAGGTCCCAAGGGTGCTGGACCACAGAGGTTCAACCTGTAGCAGTATTTACAGAATTGTTATAGTTAGAGAAAATCTTGTATTTTTCAGCAAGGCAGAATTCTGCTGGGATGAGAGCTTGCAGTAATCAAACATCTGCTCCCTTAAAATTAGCATTTGGGAAGTGCCAATGACTGTGATGTGGGTTGAGAGTTAAAGGTGAAAACCTTATTTCATAAAATAAACGTGTATGCTGTATTTACTAAATATTTAATATTTCACCTATCTCAAAATGGGAACAGCAACTTCAGTAAAAGGTTAATAAGGTCTGTTCTGTAATTCTTATAATGCCTTGTCACTGCCCTCATCTGAGCACCTGGGGCATTAATTGTCGACGTGACTAACATCCATCATGTGTTTTTTTTCCTCTCTCATCCTCTCCGCAAGATGAGGATGAGGAAGGCTGTGCGTGTGGAGTAATGCTTTGTTTTGGTAGGGTTTAGTTTGGGGGACTTTTGTTGTTTACATGTACAAGCTGTTTCGTTTCTTATTTTAAAGAAGGCATGTTGAAGAACTGGGCCTTGCACCTAGATTGGAGTGTGATGAGATTTGTGAAGATCTGAGAGAACTCTATCTCCTACACATATGTACTTTACCCTTTTGGTAGGAAATTCCTGTAACAGGACAGGCTGCTGTAAAGGCCAGGGAGATAGGTGAGCAACCAGGACAAGTAGCAATTCTGGACAGGTGCTCAGCAGCCAGGTGCTGGGAATCATTTGATCCAGGTGGAGGGGATCTAAAAGAGAGCCCCAGAGAATCTGGTACCAGGAGAGAGCGGAAGTAGATTCTCCTGAGGCTGTAGCAGAAAAATGCAAGACGGCAAGCAGGTCCTGCAAAGTCATTTTTTGAGGAAGAATGGCTCTTGTGCAAGAGGGTTTTTTTGCGCAAAAAGGAGCCGTCTACACAGCTCGTTTTTGTGCAAAAGTCTCTTGCGCAAAAACGGCTGCTTATTACTTATTCAAATGAAGTGCAGCGATATTCCATGCTGCACTTCATTTGCATATACTTTCCTCAAGAAGGCTACAGTGTAGCCGTAGCCTTAGAGTGAAAAGTCAGAACCATTAAGCTGCTAGAGGGCTCTACAACCTCAGTTGACAACAGGACTGTTGCTTTTTGTTATTGTTTCATGTTCTTCTCTTCCCCCACCCCCGTGCATGTTTGAGTAAGTGTAAGCAAAACCCTGAGCACTGGCGTGCGTACGGGGTGTGCCGGGTGTGCCCAGGCACACCCTAATGTCTTAGGGTTGCCAAGTGTCCGGTTTTCTACCGGACAGTCGGGTTTTTGGGGCTCTGTCCGGTAAAAAAAATCCAGAAAATACTGGACATATTTCTGGTTTTCCGGCTGGGCACCCGGAAGCCTGGCGGGGGGAGTGGCTGGGAGGCGGGGCGAGATCGGCGCTGGGAGCCCTGGTTGCGTGTGAGGAGGGGAGGGGTAGCCCGGTCTGTGCTCCTGTGCGCTGGTCAAGCGTGTGGTGGAGCCGCAGCCGGACTGACCTGTGCTTTGCCTGGACCGTGTAGGGGGCGGGAGCGCCCTGGGATCTGCACTGCCCGAGTCAGTTCCGCTCCCTACTGGCTGATACGCTCCTCCCATCCCGCCCCTTCCTAGCCGGCCAGTTGGTTCTCCCCCACTTCTCCTTATCTCCCCCAGCCAGCCACGCTGTACCCAACCCCGGCCCCCGCTGCCAGCTCTACCTCCTGCCGGCCGGTTCCTCCTCCCGATCTTCCCCAGTCAGCCCCGCTGCACCGGCCGCCAGCGCTGCTTCCGGTGGCCAGTTCTCCCCTCCTCCTCCTGGGCTCCCCCGGCCAGCCCCGCTCCCGCTGGCTGCTTCCCCTTTCCCCTGATCTCCCCGGCCAGCCCTGCTCTGCCCTCCCCTCCCCACCTACCAGCTCTGCTTCCCGTCGGCCCCCGATCTCCCCAGCCAGCCCCTGCCCCAGCTCTGCTTCCCGGCCCCCTCCTTCCTCCTGGCCAGCCCCGCTCCCCTCCCGGCTGGTCCATTTCCCCCTTCCCCCCATGAAGTGTGTCCGGTATTTTTGTTAAGACTACCTGGTAACCCTATAATGTCTCCAAAAAAAAGTGGCTCTGCGTTTTAATTTAATCACATGATATGCTCTTTTAGTTTTAAAGTATGGATTGCTGTATTATTCAATAAGCGCTGAATTGCACATGTAAAAAACAAACTAAGAAGTACAATGTCCCATACTTAGGTTTGTATTTTTTAAGTAAAGTTTAGTTGTTAATTTAAAAAAAATTAAGTTTAGTTAAGTTTTAGTTTCTTTAGTTTGTTTGAAGAATAAAAATAATGTCCTTTGTGATTGAGTAGTCAATAAATGTTCGCCTTTAAAAAAAAAATTAAATTCCCTGGGTGCACACCCTAATGAAATGTGCTGCGCAGGCCTACGGCCCTGAGATAGGCTTTACAAACTGAACTCAAGGTAGGGTGGCTGATTGATTGTCCCAGGCTTGTGATTAGGTCCACCAACTTACCATTTCTTTGTGCCTGGAGAGTGAAGTTGTCAACTGCTGTCATTATATCTCAGAGTTTTAGGTGATCTTTTAGGTGCCCTGAGCCCAAGCCTTTGAACACTTTGAAAATAAGGACCAAGACTTTTAACTTGATGTGCAGGAAGCCAGTGTAGAGAGTGGAGGTTTGATATGCTCTTGTTCCTGAGGGGACATGCTACAGCATTCTGTATTAGATGGAGTAGCCTAAGGGCTGATGACTTTCCTGCCCAGGATATCATTGTCCACCATGTTGATTTGAAGTCTCTTAGACATGCACGGTAGAAGGCATTACTTGTTGATGCTGCTATGTAAGAGCTGTGAAGAATCCAGAATCACTTTGAAATTATAGACTGAACTGCCCAGTTTTGGGTGTGTAGTTTCAACCAAAGAAGACTGGGTGAGGGGTCCAAACTTTCAAAGGGTGTGTCTAGACTACAGGGTTTTGTCGACAAAAGTGGACTTTTGTTGACAAAACTATACCTGCGTCGACAGAACTCGGCAGTTTTGTCAACGGCAATAAACCTCATTCTACGAGGAATAACGCCTTTTGTCGACAGAGTTCTGTCGACAGAAGGCGTTATTGCATCTACACTGTCCTTTGCGTCTACACTCTCATATCAACAAAGCAAGCTGCTTTGTCGACATAACTGGCTGTAGTCTAGACGCTCTTTGTCGACAGAAGCTTTGTCGACAGTATCTGTCGACAAAGCCTGTCAGAAAAAGCCTGTAGTCTAGACGTACCCAAAGTGCTTTCTTCTGCCCATTTGCATTACCTCTTTTGCGGGGGGGGACAGGATGAAGGGCAGGAGGTGGGGAGTTAGCTTCAATCAGTTGTTCTCTGTCCACTGGGCTATCTTGATGGTAATGGTATGGATGTAGGTGGTAAAGAATCAGTAGAGTATATGGTGAAGGTGCAATTTCCAGTCTTTACTTTTTGGGTTTGTCCCTTCCAGAAGAACTTATTCCATTTTAGTGAATTTTAGTAGCACACCTGCCACTCTTTCAGGCAAGACAGAAGCATCTCATAATAGACAGTGCTGAAAGCTGCAGAAAGGTCCAGGAGGATGAAAATGGATGTCCAGTTACTAACCATTGACAGCAGATTATTTCCCATCAGAGTTTCTGTTCCATGTCTTGACCTAAGTCTGCATTTTGCCAGATCTGAGATAGACGCTTCAAATAAAGGAGCTAGTAGTTGGCCTTTGGGTCATTTTTCTATGAAATTGCTCAGGAACAAAAGGTTGGATGCTGGGCATTAGAAACAATGTATTCAGGATAGGTTTCTTTAGTTCTGAATCCCGATTCTCTATGTTTCTGAAGAATGAAGGGGAGATTCTTTCCCTGAATGAGATATTGGCTATTTCAGTCAAGAGTGCCTCCAGTTTTTTTTAATTCATTGCAGCAAGAAGGTGGCTTCTTTGGAGGATGATGCTGTTGGGCACCAGAGTTCACACTTGGTCTGTGAAGATAGTTTTGTCCTCTCATGGATCCCTTGGGCACAGGAGATGTGAGCTCCAGCTTTTCCATAAGGGGCAAATCCTACCTCTCCAGTGGGATAAGGCAGGGGAATTTCAGTAAGGAAATCCAGGGATTTTCCTTGCAAATCATCTCATCAAAAAAAAAATCTTTATCCTTGGACAGAATGATCTGATCCAAAGCATACACTAAAAACACTTAATATCGTTAAAAAATCCACCATTTCATCATAACAATACATCATACTTAATAGTGCAGTCTCCCACTTTGCAAAGATGGATCAAGATTAGTATCTTCAGTCTACACATGGAGAGATTGAGTCCACAAGCAGTTAAGTTGCTTTTATTATAACTGATTATTGGAAATACTCCAGGGTTATGAAATAAAACAATACGAATGGTTTAATACTTCAGAGCAGATGAAGAAGTCACAAAAATGTTTTAATGCTAAATGTCGAAGAGATGGAGTATTTGAAATGCACAATCAACTATGGCTACAATCCACATGTACTTTCTTAAATCCAATTGCAAAATTATAAGAGATGGGGAGAATGAGCCTATGGAACAGTGAATAGTGTTTCTGATATTTGTGAGACTAGGAAATGCCTTGGTTGTTCCAAATCCTATATTTCTAATTTTATGGTTCTGTTTAGAGAGTTTACTCTAGGTAGAGCTGACTGAGAATTGGGTATTCAATCCTCACAAAAAGGCAAGTGTCTAGCAAAGACACTAGTGGTGTGTATAAAGTATATTCCAGGGTACTGAAACGGGTCCAAGCATTCATATGGTTCTTATATCATTGGTCTTGTGTGGAATTCCTTTCATTGTCTTACTAAGTTCATTGCGGTTTTCTTGAAAAACAAATGTATCATGAGGAGGGAAAAAAAAAGCCTGTACACGGGAACTTAGTGATTCAGCACATGCTGTTTTTATTTGCCTACATAAAGACACTTGTATATCTTTACCTGCAATTTGTCTTGTCTTTTTACATATTCTTTAAAATCTGTTCTTTCTTCCCAAAGAATTGCAAAGCAGGACGACTCTGCTGAATTGGCCCTCAAACAAAAGCTATTTGGAAGCTATAAGGAACACAACTGATACACAGCTTAAAAGTTCTTTCTGAAGTGCACACTGTGATTCGGTACATGTCCCTTACAATTTCACAACAGCTTTCTTCTTCTGAGATAAAAATCTAATGATGAAGCCAAAAATAAATCTTACAGTATGTGGATTTGAATATAGTAACAGAGTGATTTTCTAAAAATGAACTGTTCAGCCTCAAGCAATTTGTGAACAAATGTAATTTGTACAATATATTTTTTATTGAAACTGGACATCCTCTGATATGAAGCAACCTAGTAGCATCTCTAGGCAGGAGCCACCAGCCCTACACCCCTGCTATTCCAATTTTCCAGCACAACCCCATCTCTTAGCAACAGCCACACTTAAATCCAGCCCTAGTATCCACAAACTATTTGCAATTTCTTGCAGTATTCCCTAATCCTGGGTGTCAAGAGATCAGACATGGCTTTTGTGTCTCAAGAGGGAAGAAGTTGAGAACCTTCAGTTAAGACATAGTGCTGGGAATTAGGCGTTCTTGAGTTCACATAGAGATTCTATCACTGATTTGCTGTGTAGCTTTTAGCAGGTCATATAACCTCCCTGTGGATCTGATCCAACACATTGCAATTAGTGGGAAAATGTCTAATTAGAGATGGTTGGAGAATTTGTTGATGAAATAGTTTTTCATTGGAAAATGCCTCTTTTTCCAAACGGAAACTTTTTTCAGGAATATGTCAGTTTTTACTTACCTCTGAGCTGGGAAGGATTTCTGAAGTCCAGAACAGAATTTCAGTAAAAAGGTGAGAAACAAAACCCTCTTAGAATAGCTAATAGACCACTGATTAGGATATTCATCTGGAAGGCCAGAGACCTTGGCTCCAGTCCTACATGTGTATCTAGGTTTAAACCAAAGTCTCTTACCTTACAGATGAACGTCCAGTCAGTGGGCTGTTGGCTGTTCTGGGAACAAGGGAGTTCTGTCTGTTTTTTTTATGGAAAAACAGTCTTGGTTTCATCCTGATGCAGCTGTGAAAACTTTTGTGGTGCAGGGAAAGCATTTCTTGCCCAGCACTACTTCTAATGAGTTCAGTGGATTTTGGATTATGTCCTTTGCTGAGATAATATCACCGTATCTTAAAAAAAAATGCAGTATGAAAATTATATTTATGAACCTCAATGATGTCACAACAATTGATTGGTAGTTCTTTGAGGATGTAATGCCTGGAGCAAACATTATTTATTATCTTCATAGTATGTTAATCTGTATAAGAAATCTACAAATTATAAAATGGAAACAACTAAAGATTGGAACTGTCCTTTTGGGACTCCTTTAGTTCTCTGTATGTTATTTAATTAGGATACTTCATTGTGAAATTAGAGACAATGGATTTCAGGAAGGCAGTTTTTGGTAAGCTTAAAGAGCTGGTAGGTAAGGTCCCATGGGAAGCAAGACTGAGGGGAAAAACAACTGAAGAGAGTTGGCATTTTTTTCAAAGGGACATTATTAAGGGCCCAAAAGCAAGCTATTGCGCTGCGTAGGAAAGAGAGAAAATATGGCAAAAGACTGCCTTAGATCAACCAGCAGATCTTGCATGATCTAAAAATAAAAAAGGAGTCATATAAAAAATTGAAACGAGGACAAATTACAAAGGATGAATATAGGCAAACAATACAGGAATGCAGGGGCAAGATTAGAAAGGCAAAGGCACAAAACGAGCTCAAACTAGCTACAGGCATAAAGGGAAACAAGAAGACATTCTATAAATATATTAGAAGCAAGAGGAAGACCAAGGACAGGGTAGGCCCATTGCTCAGTGAGGAGGGAGAAACAGTAACAGGAAACTTGGAAATGGCAGAGATGCTTAATGACTTCTTTGTTTCGGTCTTCACCGAGAAGTCTGATGAAGGAATGCCTAATATAGTGAATGCTAGTGGGAAAGGGGTAGGTTTAGAAGATACAATAAAAAAAGAACAAGTTAAAAATCACTTAGAAAAGTTAGATGTCTGCAAGTCACCAGGGCCTGATGAAATGCATCCTAGAATACTCAAGGAGCTGATAGAGGAGGTATCTGAGCCTTTAGCTATCATCTTTGGAAAATCATGGAAGACAGGAGAGATTCCAGAAGACTGGAAAAGGGCAAATATAGTGCCCATCTATAAAAAGGGAAATAAAAACAACCCAGGAAACTACAGACCAGTCAGTTTAACTTCTGTGCCAGGAAAGATAATGGAGCAAGTCTTAAGGAAATCATCTGCAAACACTTGGAAGAGAATAAGGTGATAGGGAACAGCCAGCATGGATTTGTAAAGAACAAATCATGTCAAACCAATCTGATAGCTTTCTTTGACAGGATAATGAGTCTTGTGGATAAGGGAGAAGCGGTGGACGTGGTGTATCTAGACTTTAGTAAGGCATTTGATACAGTCTCGCATGATATTCTTATCAATAAACTAGGCAAATACAACTTAGATGGGGCTACTATAAGGTGGGTGCGTAACTTGCTGGATAACCGTTCCCAGAGAGTAGTTATTAATGGTTCACAATCCTGCTGGAAAGGTATAACAAGTGGGGTTCCGCTGGGGTCTGTTTTGGGACCGGTTCTGTTCAATATCTTCATCAACTATTTAGATATCAGCATAGAGAGTACACTTATTAAGTTTGCAGATGATACCAAGCTGGGAGGGGTTGCAACTGCTTTGGAGGATAGGGTCATAATTCAAAATGATCTGGACAAATCGGAGAAATGGTCTGAAGTAAACAGGATGAAGTTTAATAAGGACAAATGCAAAGTGCTCCAATTAGGAAGGAACAATCAGTTTCACACATACAGAATGGGAAGCGACTGTCTAGGAAGGAGTACAGCAGAACGGGATCTAGGCGTTATAGTGGACCACAAGCTAAATATGAGTCAACAGTCTGACGCTGTTGCAAAAAAAGCAAACATGATTCTAGGATGCATTAACAGGTGTGTTGTGAGCAAGACACGAGAAGTCATTCTTCTGCTCTACTCTGCGCTGATTAGGCCTCAATTGGAGTATTGTGTCCAGTTCTGGGCACCACATTTCAAGAAAGACATGAGAAATTGGAGAAGGTCCAGAGAAGAGCAATAAGAATGATTAAAAGTCTAGAGAACATAACCTATGAAGGAAGACTGAAAGAATTGGGCTTTTTTAGTTTGGAAAAGAGAAAATTGAGAGGGGATAGCGGTTTTCAGGTCTAAAAGGGTGTCACAAGGAGGAAGGAGAAAACTTGTTCTTCCTGGCCTCTGAGGATAGAACAAGAAGCAATGGGCTTAAACTGCAGCAAGGGAGGTTTAGGCTGGGCATTAGGAAAAAGTTCCTAACTGTCAGGGTGGTTAAACACTGGAATAAATTGCCTAGGGAGGTTGTGGAATCTCCATCTCTGGAGATATTGAAGAATAGGTTAGATAAATGTCTATCAGGGATGGTCTAGACAGTACTGGGTCCTGCCATGAGGGCAGGGGACTGGACTCGATGACCTCTCGAGGTCCCTTCCAGTCCTAGTATTCTATGATTCTATGATCTCTTCCCCTCCCCCATCAAATTGTTAAAGCAAGTGGATCATTTTTTCCATTTGTCAAACATTGGGAAGCGAAGGAAGATTCTTCTACACATTGCAGGTTGGACTAGAGAGGTTCATCACTCTCTGGTTTAAGGATGTTAAGAACTAGTCGATCTCCCCTCCCCCTCGCTGCCTGTATCAGATAGAGGAAGGAGGGGGTACTTCAAAGTAGCAGCACTGCACAGAGCCTGTACTGGGGCTCTGTGCGGCACTGTCACTTTGAAACACCATGGTGGCATCTCTGAGTCCCACGCTGACCCCGGGCTTTATGAGGATGCTTTCCCTTTGAAATGCACAAGAGCCCCAGCTGGGGACTCTTGTACATTTCAAAGTTGGCACGCCCACATGCAGCCTGGAGTCAGCAGGACTTCCCGGTGGCCCCGGGCAGAATGCAGAAGTGCCTATCGACTAGTTGAGTAGTCGATGGAATTTCCATCGACTATTCGACTAGTAAATTAACCGATATTTAACATCGTTACTCTGGTTCAGCAACATCTGTGGTCTGGCATGATTTTAGTTAGCTGGATATCCACAGATCCTGGGTGTGGCCAAGTTTCCCGCAGTTCCATAAAGTCTGTTTTCAGCCACCAGTCCTGACTCTGTGTCCTGTGCTGTTATTTAGCTCTAATTTATCCCTAAATGTCTTTCAAAAGCCCAGTAAGCAGTGGAAGTGTTGGTAATGCTGCTAGACAATATTGACCTCCTATGGTTCTGAAAATTCTCTGGTTCGGCACTGCTCAGGTCCTGAAGGTGCGGACCATAGAGGTTCAACCTGTATAATACTATTGTCCTCTCAGTATGACTGTATACTTTGGCATGTGGTATTTGGTGGAGGTACATAACAGGAAGCTGAATGCACCAATGTAGTTTAAGAAGTTTCTTGGAAATTCATGGGAAAGACTGGGCAATAAAATGGGAGTATTGCAGTACACAGGTCAGCAAACTGCAGACTTAATAATTAGAGAGAGACTGCATGCCTTCAGGCTACCCCACGGCAGAAGCACATATGTTAGACTGGATTCCATATTGTAGAGGAGAAAGTGTGGAGGACAAAGATTGACCTATCATAGAATGATTGAAAAGGTCTCCATCATGCAGACAACGTATGAAGGAATTGAATATTTTGCTTTGGACAGAAAGCGGTAAGGAAAAATGGGTTTTCTCATGTGCTACTACACACAGGAGATTGTAAATCCAAGACCATGCTGATCTAGGTTTGTTTTTACTGCGGAACTTTCTTTCCATTCCCAAATTAGATTTATGGGCTTTCTCTTCCCCAGTGTTTGAAAAGCTTATCCTTGAAAGTATTTTCAAGCACTCTTTCAAATGCACTGGGGCTACAAGCCCCAAAACAAACCAAGGGTTGCATCTTCTTGATGTACTTTTTGAGTTTGTATATGATTTAAAACAATAAAACACAATAAAAAAAATCTTGCTTAATTTTTAAACTTCCTTGCTAACTACAGGACAGTCTGTTTCTGTGTAAGGAAAGTTCATAAGAGATGACATCATAACTTTGTTGAGTATTTGCCAGGAGTTCTTGTTAAAACCCCAGAGTTGCTTAATATAACTCTCAACAAATTTTTCCATCTGGCTAGTTGAATAATACACTAACCCCGGAACAGAGGACAATGACTATAAACAATTCAAATGTTAATTTAGAATATACTACATAGGAATTAAAAGCTTTATACCTTTTTATAATCACACCCAGTACTTCTATGAGTACTTTCATGCTGGGCCCTGATATTGCATAGGTTTTTATTTTAGAGCTATAATTTTAACCTTATAATCTGCCCCCACCATGGGGCAGCAGGCAGCTGCACTGCCTCATGAGCAGGCTAGGGAATGAGGTTTAACTTGGATGGACCCTTTTCTGGGTCTGTCATACACCACAAGAGACTGGGTCTTTTATGTATTTGGTGTCATCTGGTATTTTGAAGAGTACATCTTTTGAAGCCACTGAGATAGCTCTTACTGTTTAAATACAGGTTGAAACTCTATTAACCGGAACTGTCTGATCTGGCAGCATCCATGGATGTTCCAGTACCAAAGAGTCCCACTGTAGGGTGAGCATCCAGGAGCCCTGCAGGCTAGCAGGGCAGCAGGACTTCCTGGCAGGGCTGTAGGAGCCCCACACACGGCAGCGGGAGCCTGGTGCAGAGGCTGTGGGACTGCCCAGAGCAGCAGCAGGAGCCAGGCTCTGCCGCAGGAATCTGGCACATAGAGACAGCGGGGCTGCCAGGCACTGGAGCAGCAACCCAGTGTGCGCACAGGCAGTGGGGCTACCTGGTAGGGCAGCAGGGGCTGATAGGGCAGCAGGGCCAGTGAGAGCGGGGAGCCACCTGGGAGGGCAGCAGTTGGGCCAGCACTGGAGGGGGCTGGCGGTCAGGGGGCCAGAAGTGATCCGGCAAAATCCCTCAAGGGTGCCAGACCAGCGAGGTCCAACCTGTATAAGTTGAAAAGACATTCTAGCAACTTTTTAATGTTTTATTCATGACTGTGTGCAATATTAATGCATAATTATTTTACTTTTAATTTAGCAAGCCAATTATCAGTTAATGGTTCATCTATTTTAGAAATAGTTTCCCTGGATCGAGAGGCTGTGTGATTTTAAATAGTGAGCCAGCTGTTCTCTAGGTTCTCTAGCTGAGCAGTGTGGAATAGACATCTCATTCCACTGATCATCTAGTTATTTTAATGCAGAATCTGTTCTCATTTGCTCCTAAAACCATTCAACAAAGCAACTGAGAAGAACTGAACGGATTATTTTGTATTGGTAGAGGAGTCCCCGGTTGGTGGCTCTTTAGCTAGCTAGCAAAATACAAGAGACAGTAAAGGGATGGTTATATTTGTTGAATTCCAATATTGTCTGTTTTGCAAGTATTGTTACCTGAGAGGAGTTGTTGGAATTGCTCTTATAACTGACAAATTCCTGCTACATAATCTCATAAAGCTTTTCTTTTATAGTGCCCTTATTATGACCTTGATTTTCAATAGCTAATATTTGAACCATTTACAATTATAGCAGGTTCAAACTTGAGATACAAGTCAGTCTGGATAAGAATTATTTTTAATGAAAAATATATTAATCCATTTTAAATGTACGTGTCAAATACTAAACATTCCTGAAACTTTTGTTACAGACTTCAGTGGGAGCAGGATCAAACTTGTAAAGAAGTATATTCTGTATTGAAATAGCAATACATAATGTATTTTACTACATAATACTTTAATGTAGTAATGATTGTACTTTGCACTTCTGTTGACCTTTCATCTTAAACTCAACGCTCTTTATATTTCACAATTACATTTAATTAAGATCACAACTCTACTGTAAAGTATGCACCCCCATTTTACAGAGGACTAAAAAGAGACCCAGAAGTTAAGTGATTTGCCCATGGACAAATAGTGAGTTAATAACAAAGTCATGATTAGAATGTAGGAGTTCTGACTCCCACAGACCTGTTACAATCTGCTCTAACTACTCGAACATACACAATAATCTTGATGACAGCGCACACAAAGTAGTAATTTTCTTGCATGGATCAGTAGATACTGAAATGAAGCTGTAACTTTTGCTCACTTGATCATTCTGATTATGCTCCAGGGCATTGACTATTTTTATTACATAGCAAGGTGAAGGAGCTACAATCAAACACCAAACAATTTAAAACAAATACATTTTAATTCCCTCATCTAGGTTTGAAAGTGGTATGTTGTTGGTTTTTCTAGCAATGTTACATTGGGAATAGGATGAATAACTTGTTTGTGTCTGGGACAATCAAGTGAATGATTGTCTGAAAGAGTGGCCTGCACTGTAAATATATAATCTGATTGGATACACAGAGATAATAAAAGTTTTAGTCTTGATTGTTGGGAATGAATGTATTTGAATTTCTGGGTTATGATTGGCTAAAATATTCCACTTGGCAGATAATCAAGGAATAGTAAAGAGATGTTTATGTTAACCTGGAGGTAAATATTACCTGACACAATGTCTTTTGACTCTCATTGAAACATGAAGTCAGTATAGCAATAGTATTTATATGGTGAATATTTTAATATGTCTATTCAGCATATTAAATATATGCATTTTTGGGGTTTGGTTTTGGTTTAAAATAACATTCTAAGGAGATAATGAAGTCAAAAGGGCAGGAAAAAATCTTTAACTCTGAGCCATTCAAGAAGCACACAAATGTACATATATAGCTTCTTGGCGCTAGGTGAATAATAGTTTTCATTGAATTCAGTTACAGCCAATGATAGTGAATACACTTATATGTGGAATTTTAATGATAAATATTGGTCCATTGTTGTTGGCCTCTGAAAAAGTAAATACATCTCTTACTCAACACCTGACCTTTCATTGATCTGCATTGAGACCTGTGATATGTTACTTCAAGGCTCTATGCTTCAGATTCCCCTTTGCCAACCGGGGTAATGATACTTTCTTTGGCAAAGTTCATTGAGATACATGGATGAAAAGTGAGCTGTGGGATTTGAGTGCTAGTAAACCATGGAACTGAATAATAAACTAGGATAAATATTAAAGAAACAAGGTAGGTGACATGATATGTTTTATTGGACCAACTTCTGTTGCTGAGAGAGGCAAACTTTCAAATTTACACAGAGCTCTTCTTTGGATCTAGAGAACTTAACCAGCGTGTCACTCCATGGTGAACATAATCACAGCTAACCACAAGGTGGAAGAGATTGTTTAGCATAAATTGACCATTCAAGGTGAAGTGGCCATTTAGCACCGCTCCAGTCATAGGGAAGAAGGGCAGAGGTGTTGGGGTAAGCAGCTGGAGGGGTGTGTGTTTGGGGGAGTTATTCTGTATAGGGATGTCAACATGTAGTCAATTATACAATTAACCAATAAGCCTAGGTTTATCGGTTAATCTTGTTGACTACATGCATTTTCACCCCTTTGCTGGGTCAGTATCATAAGCACTAAGGGGGCGGGGAACAGGAGCCGATGCTAGGGTGAACTGGCTTGAAAGCCAGTTTTCCCCAGCATCAGCTCCATGGTGCCATCTGTCCCCTTCCCTGCACTGCTGCTTCTATGAGAGGCAGAAGTGGGGCAAGAGAGGGCAGGGGAGACTGCCGCGAAGCAGTCTCTCCACAGGGGGTCTGAGCTCCCCACAGACAGAGGCTGCTCTGCCTCCCAGGGAGCAGCCTCTGTCTGCGAAGATCTCGGCCATCCCGCAGAAAGAGGCTGTTGCTGGGGTCCAGTGTTTGTCCGCAGCCTGGGCCAGAGGCTGCTTCATTGTATCAGAGGCAGGAGCGTGGGGCAGCAGGGAGCTGATCTTTGCAGGGTGCTGGTTTTTAAACTGGCTTCCGTCGTGGACTGGTTCCTGCCTGGCACCCTGCACTGCTGCCTCTGATACAGAGGCAGTAGTGTGGAGTGTCAGGGGGCTCCCCAGGAATGGGGCCAGAGTGCACTGGCTGCTGGCCCCACCCCCAGGAACTATCAAAGAATTGTGTAACCACTAAGATTTCATGCAGTTACACAACTATTCAATTACCTGATATCTAACCTCTCTGAGGGTATGTCTACACTACAGCACTAATTCGAACTAACTTAATTCGAATTAGTTAATTCGAACTAGTGCATCTAGACCCAAAAACTAATTCAAATTAGCGTTTTGCTAATTCGAACTAGAGCGTCCACACTGATTGGACACTGGGTCGCATTTAAGGGCAGCTGAAACCGGTTCCAGCAGGGCATCAGGTCAGTAGTTGCTTTGTGTGGCTGCTGTCTGAGGCTATCTGAGGCTCGTGCTTAAAGGAACCCCCCTGGACAGCCAGTTCTCAGCTTTTCCGCTTGCTTGCCTACCTCGCCGAGGGACAGCAAAGCGTTTTTCTCTCCGCCTGCCTGTGTCGGTGCTTCCCATTGGGGATGATGCCACAGTTGGCACCATGGAGCCAGAGCTCACCCTGGGCATGCTGCTCCAGTTTTTGGACTTGCTGCTGCAAGCCTGCCAGCAATGGATGGAGGCTGCCTTGCACCATCTGGTGCACGTCAGCCCCCTGCCTCTCCCCCGGCCTCCCCGGGGGTCGTGGAGGAGTGGCAGCAGCGCCCGGACGCCAGCGTGCCCCGCCGCATCTGGCGTCTGGACACCAGCAGCGACTGGTGGGACCGCATCGTCCTGGAGTGCTGGGGAGACCAACAGTGGACCCAGAACTTCAGGATGAAGAAGGACACCTTCCTGGAGCTCTGCAAGTGGCTCGCCCCTGCTCTGCGGCGCCGGGAACACTCACATGAGGCCCGCCATCCCCCTCCAGAAGCGTGTGGCCATCGCCCTGTGGAAGCTCTCCACGCCGGACACCTACCGATCCATCGGGAACCAGTTCGGCGTGGGGAGATCCACCGTCGGAGCAGTGCTCATGCTGGTACAGCACCCACCGGCCACTGGGCTGGGGAGGAGGGGGGCTGCAAGGAGGGGATGGGCTGCCCCAGGGAAAACGGGGGGGGGGGGAGGAGGCGAAAGTGCCCCGCATGGGAGGGTTCGGTCTGTCCCAGCCATACTACACGCTGCCCGCGGGGGGTTGCTTCCGGGATTGGGGCACAGGGCAGTGCCAGGGAACGAACACTCCCAGCCACCCGGGCGCCCCAGTGATTCGCGGTTTGCTGTCTCTCTCTGCAGGTGGTCAAGGCCATCAACCGGGTGCTGCTCTGCAGGGTGGTCCGCCTTGCCGACCTGGACGCGGTCATCCGGGGGTTTGGCGCCCTCAGCTTTCCCAACTGCGGGGGGGGGCCATCGATGGGACGCACATCCCCATCCGTGCCCTGGAACACCAGGCCTCCCAGTACATCAACCGCAAGGGGTACTTCTCCGTCCTCCTGCAGGCCGTGTGTGACCACTGGGGCCAGTTCACGGACATTAATGTGGGCTGGTCTGGCAAGGCACACGATGCCAGGGTGTTCCGGAACTCCTCCGTGTGCCAGAGGCTGCAGGCTGGGACCTTCTTCCCTGACTGCCACATCACAGTCGGGGACGTGGACATGCCCATCTGCCTGGTGGGGGATGCAGCCTACCCCCTACAGCCCTGGCTCATGAAGCCGTACATGGGGCACCTCAACCCCTCCCAGCAGGCCTTCAACGCCAGGCTCACCAGGGCCCGCATCGTGGTCGAGGGGGCCTTCGGATGCCTGAAAGCCTGATTTCGATGCCTCCTCATACGCCTCGACCTCACCGAGCACAATATCCCTCCCGTGGTGGCAGCATGTCGTGTGCTGCACAATTTATGCGAGCGGAAGGGGGAGGCTTTCCTGCCAGTCTGGATGGCTGAGGCTGAGCGCATGGCTGGCCAGTACGTGCAGCCCCACACCACCGCCGTCCGGGAGGCCCAGCGGGGGGCTGTCCAGATCCGGGAAGCCCTGCGGGAGAGCTTCCAGGTGGAGGAGGACTGAACTCTCCCTGCATGCCCCACTGGGGCCTTCTTCCACCCTCCCCTCCTTTCCCTTTCCCCTCCCTAACCCCCCTTCCTAATGTCAAATAAACACACCTGTTTTGCCAACAAAAATCTCTCTTTATTGTACATAACTGGGGTGGGAGAGGGGAGGGGGAAACCTGGGAGGAGGGTGCTGGAAGGGAAGGGAAAGCTCAGGGTTGGGGGTCCTGCTGGCTCTCCCGTCTCGCAGCACTGCGGGTGCGGGGCGTTGGGGGGGAGTGGATGTGGAGGGTGGGGCAGGAGGGACGGGGTGCAGAGGAAGTGGGAGGGAGCAGGGGTGGGAGGAGGAGCGAGCTGGGGCGGCCGCGGGGCTGGAGCAGGAGGAGGCAGGAACCTGTCCACCAGGGTCTGGAGGTGACCTCTGAGGGCACGGCTCTGCTCCTCCAGCACCTCCAAGCTCTGCTGCCGCAGCCGCAGGTCCTCCCGGACCCAGTGGTCCTGGATGCGGAGCTGCTGCTCCAGTAGCCGCAGGTGCCGCCGCTGGTAGTCCTCCAGGTTCCTGGTGCGCCTGCTGGCCTGGGTGCGGGTGGCTGTTGCAGGCGGGGTGGTGCGCCCTGCAGTCCCGGGTGCTGCGGCTGTAGTGAAACAAGAGCAGTGGTCAGTTCTCCCTGGGGACACAGTGGGTGAAACAGCCCCCCTCTGCAAGGCGAGATCGGCTTGTGGGGAACGGGCCAGGGCCCCTGCATGACACCCAGCTGCTGCTCCATGGTGGGCAAGGCCCAGGCGCACGGTCCCTGGGCTCCCTCTCCCCTCATGCCCTTCATACATATAAGGGGAGCATGATGGCACTCACATGTGGAGCCCTCCCCGGCCTCGGACGACACAGCCGATGTGCTCTGTGGGGTGCCTCGGGGGTCCTGGGTCCTGGGCAGGCTCCCTGCAGGCTCCTGGCTCTTGGCGTCCTCCTCCTCCGTGTCCAGGACGGGTCCCTCTGCCCCAGGGTCGATCACCACCCGGGGGGCATGGACTGCGTGAGCCCCCAGGATGCGGTCCAGGGCCTCATAATGGGAGAATGCCTCCGGGTCGGCCACTGGCTGGGAGGCCCTGGAGTAGGCCTGCTGCAGGTCCTTAATTTTGCAGCGGACCTGCTCCCGGGTCCGCATGTGGCCTCTGGTGGCCAGGCTGTCAGCCATGCGGCTGTAGACGGCCACGTTCCTGTGGCTAGTGCGGAGATCGTGGACGTTGGAGGCCTCCCCCCAAACCTCGATGAGGTCCACGATCTCCGCACTAGACCAGGCGGGCGCCCGCCTCTTGCAGCCTCGGGCAGGCTCCTGGGAGCCTCCAGCCTGGTCCTGGGAAGAGGCGGAGGGCTGGGTGACAGCGGGTGGCTGGCTCATGCCGTGCCAGGTGCAGGGTCTGCTGGCTGGGTGCTGGCAGGCTTGCAACTGGCACAAGCACTGTAACCAGACCGTGGCCCTTTAAGGGCTCCGGGGCTGGGAGGGGGGCAGAAGAGTTTCCCTGGTTGTGCCCAGAGTGGCCATCAGGGCAAGCTGGGAAGGGCTAGCCTCCAACTAGTTCGAATTAAGTGGCTACACAGCCCTTAATTCGAACTAGGTGTAAGTCCTCTTAGAATGAGGTTTACCTAGTTTGAATTAAGCGCTCCGCTAGTTTGAATTAAGTTCGAACTAGCGGTTTGCATGTATAGACGCTATGAAAGTTAATTCGAACTAACGGCTGTTAGTTCGAATTAACTTTGTAGTGTAGACATACCCTAATTCTGTACTGTCTTTCACTCAGACCTCTGGGGGCAGGGGTAACTTAGATGAATGATTGCTTGAGAGTAGGTTGAAAAGGGAAGAATTTTTAATGGGAGCTACCCTATGTGGAAAAGAGGTAATGTATATGGACACAACCAGCCTTAATAGGATTCCATTCACACCAGTTTTACAATGCTGTAAATGCAGTGATTTTAGGAGAGGCTAGTCCTAATTTACATTGGTGTAAGTGAGATCAGAATCAAATACAGTTAACATAACTAGGGTGTTCAGTATCATTTATGAAAATACGATTTGGGTTTGTGAATGGCTAGTGGTTTTTTGTTTGTTTGTTTGTTTTGTATAAATGTATGGTCTATAGTGCAGATATAACCTAATAGTGGCACAGCTCTGCTGCTGTCAGGTCTCCTGCATAGCTGCTCTATGCCAGCGGCAAAGAGTTCTTCTGTTACTGCTAGCATAATTAAGCCACCCTTATCAAGCACTGGTATCTTTTGCTTTGATCCTCCCATGAATCCCATTTTAGAAATATGGGGAAAGGGGAACATTTTGTTTTCAAAGATGCTGAGTATTTGAGGGAAGAAGACAAGGAACAGACAACTACATGGAAATTGAATTATGACGTCGTCTTATCCTTTTTCCTTTGTCCTATATCAGTGTTTCTCAGTGTTTCTGGTCACACTGCTAACTAGCCACTGCGGTTTGTTTATTTACCAGCTCCACAGTCACGGAGCCTCGTGGCTCCCATTGGCTCCAGTTTGTCATTTTCAGCCAAGGGGAGCAGCGGGAAGCAGCATACATCAGGCTGCTGCTTCCTGTGGCTCTCCTTGGTTGCAAACGGTGAACCGCAGCTAATGGGAGCCGCGAGGCTCCATGGCTGCAAACCCAGTAAATAAATAAAAGGGAGAAGCAAGTTAGCAGGTTTCTTAGAGTGGATCCACGGACCACTTTGAGAAACATTATCCTATATACTACATACTGTCAATGGAGCAGATGGGAAAATGTCCACCAAGTGATTGTCCCTCTGATGAGGTATTATTTCCTACGTCCTAAAAGATAAAGAGCATCTTCTTAAGAAAAGACCTAATCTTTTAAATGTGATGGTGTAGCTGTGTTGGTCCCAGGATATTAGAGAGACAAGGTGGGTGAGGCAAAATCTTTTAGTGGACCAACTTGTTGGAGTAAAGGACAAGCTTTTGAATTTACACAGAATTAGGGCCTTACTCACCTTGTCTCTCTCATCTCTTTAAATGCTCCTAAGGTGGTTTTATTTTATTTCAACTCCTACATCTTTAAACATCTGGAATGTAATATACTGCAGCTATCATGGAGCAAAAAAGTGTGCGTTCTGAACACGAAAATGAAGATAATATTGGTCCTGAAAGTGGCAGAACTAGTTACAACTGGTTCTAGCAAACAACTGAAGTTATACATTGAAACACTTAGATTCCAAGTGGTATTTGATAGCTTTACATTCCAGATGAAATATTAATGGCTTTCACACAATATTCTCAGCAGAGATGCCCTAGTATACCAACCTTTGTGTTTTTTGATACTTGGAATTTGTATTTCATCCAGGAGCTGCATTCTTCTAAGTGTTACTTCTATTTTTGGACTGACTCCATGGTTTATACAGAAAAAGCAGGGCTCTTGTTGGAACATATAAGATTATTTGAGCTATGTCTCTATACAATAGCACTGAATTACCCTTCCCTCATATGATACACTTCATCATTATCACAGGAGGATTTGTGGAATGCCAAAATTTTTGACAGAGCCCAGTCTCAAGCCTCCTGTATTTTAATTCCTGTTCATGTTTAACCATCTTCACAGTATGTTGTTCAAAAGTGGGTTGTCCGAGTGGGCTGGATTCTGCAGTAAGTAGCTCCAATTTCTCATTTTTGCTATAAAATTTAGTAGTGGCTTTTTGTCAGCTTTTGGGCTGCATATCTGTAGTTAACTGCCTGAATAATAATTGTATGAATGCTAATGACTATCTTTTATGAATAGAAATTATTTTAGGCTGTTATACAACCTTTTAGGCAGCAGTTCTGGCTCATTTACATACCTTAAACACATCCCTTACAAATTATAACAATCAGGCTCTTGCCTTAGATGAAAGGGGATGATATATATTTTAGAGTGCATCTGTCTGTTGTGTATTTGTCTGTGAGTCTGTTTGTTCAAAAACTCCTAAACAGTAAGTGCTAGGGCAACCAAATTTGGAATGCAGCTTCCTCTTCTCCTAACTTAAAGCAAGGTCAGGGTTTAGTTGTGCCAGGACAGCCAGAAGCCCTGGGAAAAGAACTATTTTCCATACAATGGCTGCTGTTTGGAGCGACGTGATATGAGAGAGGCCACTTTTAGAAGCGAGCCCACGGGGGGGGGAGTGCTATCCTGCAGAGTATCCAGTGGGGGCAGCCTTACCACCAAGGGAGTGGTCAGCAGAATTGGGCTCCACCATCTTGCCTGCCAGCATACTACATAAGTACTCTCCTGCCTCAGACTCTTTCCCCCATCTTGGCTGCAGTGCTGGGGGCGGGGGGGAGGGAGGGCCCCTGGTGGCCTGGGAGTATTCTGGGGGGAGAGAAAAGGCCCACCCTGAGCCCCTCCTCAGCCCCCAACACTTACCCTTGCACCCCCTGTAGCCTCCTGCACCCCCCACACCACATCCCCGAGGTCCTACCCTGAGTCTTACACCTCCCACACCACCAGCCCACTGCCCTGAAGCATCCAGACAGCACTGAGTAAGTGTGCTAGTATTCATACAAAGCACAGACATGTTTATCCAGCCTCATTTAGTGTTATCTGGAGTATAGTTATGTCTCCCCCAGTAGGAATTATTTACCAAGTTACTTCCCGGATTGGCTTAATTCCTGTTTATCGGTTTTGGATTATCCTTGAAACGCTTTATGTGATCTAATTTCTGAAAGCATAATAAGTGGACATTTCCAGCCCTTATTTAGAGCCAATTAGTGATAATATTACTGATATTTATTTTTGAGACAAGGTGAGATTTTTAAAGGTTCCTATAGAGGTGAGGGTAGGTATCCAGGTCCCACTGAAACTGAATGGGAATCAAGCACTTAACTGCTGATTTGCTTTCAAAAGTCTCAGTCACAGAGCCATTGATGTACCTGGTACTTTACAATCAAAGGACACAACCCTGCTCTAAAGAGCTCACAATCCATGAGTTCAACTCTGCAAACCCTGCCTCCCATGTGAAGTCTTTCCTGACATCAGTGAGCTTCCCATATCTGAGTGGGTAGCAGCTCATTTCTTCTTGAGCATTAACATCCAGGTTTGTGTTTTCCATCACTATACCTGCTGAGAATATTGTAATTGCTGAAGTTGTGGGGTCAAGATTTCTAAATGTTTTGGTTTGAGCTGTTTAATGCCAGCTTCTTCCTTGCAGAGTTAAAAAAAAATCAGCCCCTTCCCACAATACTTACAGGCCTCACAGAAGAGGATAAAATTGGGATAACAATATCACCTCATAGGGGCTGCTGTGAAAGTAAATTAATTAATGTTTGTGAAGAACTAAGATAATTCAGTGAAAACGCCATCGAAAAATCCATGAGGAAATTAATAATTTCATATTCAGTTCAGCTTTGGATGGTGTGTGTAGTAAATAATGAACCAGGACACACCTTGAGCAATGTTTCCTCTAATCTTTTCCATCCATGTGTCGATTTTTTCCATCCATGTGAAGAATAAATTTTATGTGCACTGAGGCATGTGTTTATGTGCACTACCAGTAGAAACAACAAACCTAGCCAGAGGGTGCTCTTCTAATCAGCTGGGTGGCACTGGAATCTCTCCTGAGAGGCCGCACCAGCGCCAGCTTACAGGGAACACTGACCTTGAGCAATGAGGATAAAATTAAAAGCTTCAGAGGGGTAGCCGAGTTAGTCTGTAACTGGAAAAACTTAAGAAACAATGAATAGTCTAGCACAGGGGTGGGCAAAGGGCCCTCTGTGGGTCGGATCTGGCCCGCCAAGCCGGTGGATCCAGCCTGTGGCTACCCTGCTGCTCCCCCCATCCCCAGGCCAATCAGGGCCTGGGGGTAAGGGAGTGCGTGAAGTCTCCTCACCCCTGCAAGAGCGTGGGTGGCTACAGAGACACACGGGTTGTTTTAAAACAGCTGGCATTTATCTCTAGCTGCTGCAAGCCTTTGGCTGGGGGGGGACCTTTGCGCACTCCCTGCCCCCAGACCAATCAGGTGGGGAGTGCATGAAGTCTCTTGCATCCTGTCCTCGCCCTGCCAGGGGCACGCAGAGGCTAGAGAGAGATGTTGGCTACTTTTAAACAGTCGCTGTGTGTCTCTAGCCGCTGCGTGCTCCCCTGCCCCCCAGGCTCTGATTGGCCTGGAGGTGAGTGAGCAGCAGGGTAGCCGTGAGCTGGATCCCCCAGCTTGGCAGGCCGGATCTGGCCCACAGAGGGCCCTTTGCCCACCCCTGGGCTAGAGACACATGGCAGCAGTTTTAAAACTGCTGCCATGTCTCTTTAGCTGCCGTGCACTCTTGTGGGGGCAAGGAGACTTAGCGTGCTCCCCTGCCCACAGGCACTGATTGGCCTGGGGGCAGGGGAAGCACGTGAGCTCTCCTCCTCCAGCTGGTGTTTCTCTCTAGGGGGTGGGTGAGGGAGGGAAGGAGAAGACTTCTCGTGCTCCTTGCCCCTGGCCAATCAGGGTAGGGGGGAAGTACAAGAAGTCTCCTGGCCCTGCCCCTTCCTGGGTGGCCTGGGGCCAATTCAGAAATTTCCGAAGTGGCCCCCTTTTAAAAATTATTGCCCACCCCTCGTCTAGCAGCACCTTAAAGACTAACAAAACATGTAGATGGTATCATGAGTTTTCATGGGCACAACCCCCTTCTTCAGATGAATGGAGTTATTAAAGGTCCAGTTCCAAATTAAATTAAATTGGGGAAGGGGATAAGGAAGAGGGAAAAAAAGGGGGGGGAAGCAATTAGCGTGTTCAGGTTATATGAAGCTGATAAAGAATTCTGTTGTTTTCTCTTCTTGGCCTTTCTTGGAGTAGTTCATGTCTGGGTACTCTTCTGGCTCTGTCAATCTGTTGACATATTTCCACCACCTTATACTGGAAACCTACCGACTGCTACACTTCCCTTCATGCCTCTAGCTTCCATCCCAAACACATTTCTCAGTCTATTGTTTACAGTCAAGCCCTAAAATACAACCGGATTTGCTCCAATCCCAGAGTCAGAGACAACACCTACAGGATCTATATAGAGCATTCTTAAAACTGAAATACCCACCTGGAGAAGTGAAAAAGCAGATTGACAGAGCCAGAAGAGTACCCAGACATGAGTTCCCAGCCACTGTTGCCACTATTGCAGGAGCAGTGGCAGCTGGTGTCCTGGGCCCTTTAAATTGCTGCTGGAGTGCCGCACAGTTTGCCTTGGGTGGCCCTGAGGCTGGCTGCTCCCAGCTCCACCCCTTCTACCCAAGCCCCTGCACCTTATTGAGTCCAGTACTCTGCCCAAAGCAGGACCAACCCCAACTAAATCATCCCAGCCAGAGCTTTGTCAAGCCAAGACTTGAAAATCTCTAGGAATGGAGATTCCACCACCTCCCTAGCTAGCCTTCAGCAGAAGGGTTTGCCAGTATTCCTACCTTTATAGCTATACAAGCAAATCTTTTCCAAAGTAGATTAGACCCTTGGATTTTTAAAGGAGCCCAGCCTACTTGACACAAAAGAGATGAAAACAGGCAAAGGTTGGCACTCTAATATCACAGTAATGCCAGCTCACAGAGAGTTTCATGTAGACTCCAAGGCATTCTAAAAAAGGACAATAACATGTACTTATTTCTGAAAAAAAAAATCCTGCTTACTGCTCACTAGTAAATTTTTTATATGAGGGTGAGAGCCTGGGTTTATTTAAGAGACTGTCATCAGGTTCCTTCTTAAACAAGCGTTCCATGCTCAGAGAACTACTTGTACTATGGAAACACAAACAAATGTAATGAAATAAGAAAGGCACATGGGCTGTTTTGGATGGGGAAAAAAACCCTCCCTGTTTACTTCTTGGCCCAGAATTTGCATGTTACATAAGAAGGAGAACGAGAAAGGGGGAAATGGGTGGGGGGATGGGACCCAAAAGCCTAAGAGAAGATAAAATCTGATTAAAATGCAGACTAACATAACTGCAGAACATTAGTCAGTCTTCCTTATGGAAAGAGAAAAATGTCTACTATTATGCTGCTATAGAAACCAAGTAAGGTGTGTGGGTGGATGAAGGATTCTGTGTGTGTGTGTGTGTGTGTGTGTGTGTGTGTGTGTGTGTATACGTGTGTGTCTTCCCGCCTCCTGCTTTCTTGGAATGAAGATCTTATCTATTCTTACTCAATAAGCTTTGTGCTTTGTTGTTCGGATGATCGTTCCTAATACAAAGAAAAGTTGTTTCCTATTTATTTCATTTCTCTTAACCTCAGCTCGTTCCCTCTTTCTTTCTGTTGTTGAGTGATGCATCTCTGTGCCAAAAGAGCAGTTAAACTAGGCTGTGAGGTTTAACTGCCTTCCCCAGTGACTGATCCATACTGACTTACATAAGAACTTGGAACATGGGGAGGTACTAGGACCTTAAGACTGTGGTTACTTGTACCTAACTATACACTGTACCTAACTATACACGTGACCAAGGATGCTTTGGGAAATAAACACTGACCTGGAAAGAGCACACATTGTCCGTGTTTTTGAACACTGTGTCCACACAGCTTTTTTTTTTACAAGACACATTAGATGTTAAATGCCACACACATTAAAAAAAGAAGAAAGATGGAATCAGAGTTATGAAATTAAACTCTGCCTCATTGTTGGAGCTGCCAATAAATTATCTTCCTTATGAAGCTGCAGAGAATTGTGCATGAGTGGTTTCTTTCTGAACAACAGCACAAAAGAAATGGATAAAAAAGACCCTATAATGAGAAGAGTTCACAGGAATGTAGGAGTTGTCACACTATCTAGTCCAGTACCCTGGCTCTAACAGTAGCTCATATCAGGTGCTGCAGAGGAAGGTGAAAGAAACCTCACACTAGTCTGGTTAATTTGCCTCCCCTAATACTCAGAGATTGGTTTAAACCTTGAAGCATGAGGTTTCATATTGCTTCCAAAACTTATATTAGCATTAACTATTATAAAATGGGGATGCTTGTTACCCAGATACATGTCTAATCCCTCTCCAGTCTGCTGACTCTGTAGCAACAAGTTCCAGAATGGAATCATGTTCTGTGACAAAACATTTCCTTTCACCAGGTTTGACTTTTCTACAGTTCAATTTCATTGACTGTCCCCTGGAGCCCTGGAGAATAACACTCCTGATTTGCCTTCTGTAGACTGAACAGTATTTTATAGACTGTTGTCACATCCAGTGGCACTGAAACAATTTGTATAGTGTGTGTGGGGGAAGGGGGGGGGGGGGGGCTAGGTGCTGTGAGCCATTGACCAAATCAATAAACCCAGTATTGATGGAAACCAAGCCAGGAGGTGTTGCTACATGACCAGCCCCTCTAGTTCCAGCACCCATGGACTCATGCCATTTTAATTATCCCTTTCCCAAAGGTAAACAATCCCAATCTCTTGGGAGGTGGGGTGCCTTTCACTTTCACTTCTTATGAGTTTTCCCAGCTCCGTTCTCAGTCTCAGCACTCTTCTCCGAACCATCTCTGAGGCTAAGGCTACAATGCCACTTTACTGTGCTGAAAATACACACAGCAAGTTGCAGTGCTGTAAAATGCCAGTATAAACAGATTCCCAGCACTGATGGGCACTCCCCTCATGGAGGTGGCTTATGTACAGTGTTGGGAGAGCTCTTTGCCGTAGCCAAACACTTTCACTTTAAAGCGCTGACCCACCTGCACTCTAATTTTAGAATGTAGACAAAGCCTGAGTCTACAATATCCTTTTTGAGAAGGGGTCACCAGTACTGCATGTTACTCTACAGGAGGTAACCCACTGATTGGTTCATGTACTGGCATTATACTACTCTACATCCTATCCCATACGCATGCTAAAATGTTAGTTCTCTTTTTAAAAAAACTACTGCTGCATACAGTAGAAGTCCCAAGTTAGCTGGCCATGATGATGTCAAGGTTCCTTTTCCTGAGCTGATGCAGTACTAGATATATCCCTTTTCTGAGCTTATACAGAACCCTGTAAGATGGGGCAGATAGCAGAGGCATGGTAGCTACAGAGCAGCAATACAATGCATACTTTTTTCCTCAGGCTCTGTCTAGACTACATCTCTCTTTCGACAGAGGGATGTAAATTAGACACTTTGACATTGCAAATGAAGCAGGGATTTAAATATCCCGTGCTTGATTTGCATAATCGCATCATGGCGCTTTTTCGAAAAAGTGCCATTTCGAAAGTAAAACCACGGTCTAGACACGGTTCTTTTGAAAATGGCAGGCTTTTTCAAAAGATCCTGTGAACCTCATTTTTTTAGGAGTACAGGATCTTTCAAAAAAAAATCTGTTTTCGAAAGAACCGTGTCTAGACCGCAGTTTTACTTTAGAAATGGCACTTTTTGGAAAGAACGCCATGACGCGATTATGCAAATGAAGCACGGGATATTTAAATCTCCACTTCATTTGCAATTTTGAAGTGTCTAATTTACATCTCTCTGTCGAAAGAGGGATGTAGTCTAGAAAACAGCCTCAATGGCTTGTACAAGCCCTGAGCCTGCTCTTGCACCATTTGAAGACAGTGGAACCAGGATTTTCAAGGTTGGGGAGTAGATGTGTAAATATGGAGGTTTGCACCTAACCCATGTGGAAGGGGAACTGATGTAGTCATGGCATTTTCAAAAAGGCAGCAACTCAAAAGCTGGGTTACCTAGGGAAGTAGTGGAGTCTCCATCCCTAGAGGTGTTTAAGTCTCGGCTTGACCAAGCCCTGGCTGGGTTGATTTAGTTGGGATTGGTCCTGCCTAGAGCAGGGGGCTGGACTTGATGACCTTCTGAGGTCTCTTCCAGCTCTATGGTTCTATGATTCTATGTTGACTTCACTGGGAGTTGGCTCTGGCACTAGGGAGAAGAATCTGTATGTTCCCCGGGGAGCAATGGGTGTGGCCACAAAGTTGGTGCCCTCTAGCAGTGGTTCTCAACCAGGAAAACATGTACCTCTGGGGGTAGCAAAGGTCTTCCAGAAGGTACTTAGCTCATTTAAACTAGTATTTCTTGGCTCTGGGGGTGTGGATCAGTGGATGAGTTTAGGAGGTTTGCAAGTGTAGACCCGACTGTACAGGGTGGCAATTGCCCAGGACCCCCACACCACCAGGGGCTGCACAAAGATAAGGTACAGGCTTCAGCCCCCAAGTGGTGGGGATAGGGCTTCAGAAAAAGCTTGCAAGTAAAAAAACAAGCTCAAGTATCCCCCTGAAATGTAAGTACAATATTTATATTCGTCATTTTCATTCATAATTCTATGGTTAAAAATGAGCGTCAACAATTTTTTTAGTACCAGTGTGCGGTGACACATTTGTATTTTTATGTCTGATTTTGCATATTTTACAGAGAAGTGAAACTTGGGAGTACAGAAGTCAAATCAGACTCCTGAGGGAGATACAGTTGTCTGGAAAGCTTGAGGCTACGTCTACATTGTGCTCTCTTGCACAAGAACATATGCAAATGAGGCGCAACGAGGAATAATGCTGTGCCTCATTTGCATAGTTAATGAGCTGCCATTTTTGCGCAAGGAGCAGTCTACACTGCTAACAAAGCGGCAGAATGGCTGTTGCGTAAGAGGGAGTTTTTGTGCAAGAAGGAACAGTGTAGACGTGCAAAAATGGTGGCTCATTAAGTATGCAAATGAGGTACAGTGATAGTCAGCGCTATGCCTCGCCTCTTTTGTATATGTTCTTGTGTAAGAGAGCGCAATGTAGACGTAGCCTGAGAGTTCAGTGGCTATAGTAAGCACCTGCAATAATAGAAACATTGGTTCAGTTTCTCCCTGGGATTTGAACAGTGACAACATTGAGGCTTTCATGTTGAAACTGTTCCACTTTAATTTTGTTAACTGGGCCAAAGCAAATTTGAGTGTGGGAAGCCCTCTCTGGTATTATCTGGGGTACTCATCTGGGCTGT
Source organism: Rafetus swinhoei (assembly GCA_019425775.1). NCBI lineage: Eukaryota > Metazoa > Chordata > Testudines > Trionychidae > Rafetus > Rafetus swinhoei. The sequence goes on from CM033449.1 coordinate 50,931,451, forward strand.
TAGATACTCTGGTTCAATTCCCCTGCCTGCTAACTGGAACACAAGGATTGGAAGGGAGCACTGTCTTCCTTGCTGCCTGTTGAAGCTGTTCCACTTTAACTATTGGGCCAAAGCAAAAGTTAAGTACAAGAATTCTTCTATAGTATAGGGCAGTGGTCCCCAATGCGGTGCCCACCAGGGCATTTATGTGCGCCTGCCGAGTGACCAGGGCCAGCCCAAGCCATTCTTGCGCCTGGACCCCAGGCGCACGGCTCATGCGCGGCCCCCGCCCCCAGGTGCCCGGCAGCCCCAAAAGGTTGGGGACTACTGGTATAGGGGCTAGGGTAAAGGGGGAGGGAGGGACCTTGATTCAATTGTTCCCTGGGTCTGAGGCATGAGTCAGCCAGGAAGTTTTCTATATATTCCATTGGGACAGAGCTGACATAAAGGTATCTAAAAGGGTGACACAAGGAGGAGGGAGAAAAATTGTTCTCCTTGGCCTCTGAGGATAGGACAAAAACCAATGGGCTTAAACTGCAGCAAGGGAGGTTTAGGTTGGACATTAGGAAAAACTTCCTGTCAGGGTGGTTAAACACTGGACTAAGTTGCCTAGAGAGGTTGTGGAATCTCCAGCTCTGGAGATATTTAAGAGCAGGTTAGATAGATATCTCTCAGGGATGGTCTAGACCAGTGGTGCCCAAACTTTTCGGCATCACACGCCCCTTTTTTGATTTTTGAGAAACCCTCATGCCCCCCCCCCCAAAAAATAGCAGCAAAACTTGGGGTGGGATTGACGGGGTGTGTGTGTGGCTGGGTCGCCTCGTGCCCCCCTCCCGGAATTTCTTCACGCCCCCCCCAGTTTGGGAACCCATGGTCTAGATGGTACTGTGTCCTCCTGTGAGGGCAGGGGACTGGACTTGATGGACCTCTCAAGGTCCATTCCAGTTCTAGTGTTCTATGATAATGGCCTGCTGGGACCACAAACAGTTGGGCTTAGAGGATCCCTAAAACTATTTTTACACCAGGGTTCAGCATTCATTCTAGGCAGCCCAAGAAGAGGAGAGGCATAAAATTGGTTTAAAGCCACTTTTGCAACCCCATTTTCTGGAACAGTGTGAAGTTCATCTTGGATACAGCCCATGTTGTAAGGCCCTCCTCCCCAGTTCTATATCCCGTTTATTCTCCTGCATCTTTCTTTATTTCTTCTCTCACATCTTCTGCACCCCTACCTCCCAACTGGCTCCTATTCCACAGTTAGGGCATGTCTACACTAGGACATTATTTCAAAATACTAACTCCTGAATACTAACTTTTGAACTAAGCGTTATTCTTAGTGGCAAACAGAAGTTATTATTTCGAAATGACCAGCCCGTTTGGGCTGGTAGTGTGGACGCGCCACTAGTTATTTTGAAATAAGGGGCTTATAGTTACATTGTGGGAGTTGCCACCTTAGCTTGAGCTGTTTACTGGGGCAGGTGTATCCCTCTGGGCCAGCATCTGGCATAGCCCACTGCTGGAGCCAGGGTGGCAGCAGAAGAGCTGGCCCATCAGTCATCAGCCCTAGGTCTGGTACCTGAAGGGGACTTGAAGCCCTTTTGGGCTCCCCCTTGGCCCTTTCAGCGCTGTGGGCAGACGGTGTATGTCAGGGGAACCTTGTGCCTCAGGGGAAGGGGCCCCTCCTGCCACTGAGGCCAGCCGGACCTCGTCTGCCTACGCGCCTGACCGGGTCCGTTCCAGCTTGTGCTGCTCGAGCCCCTCTGCAGCTGCCCCAGCCAGCAGCGCTGAGCGGCACTGCCGAGCCTGGGCGGCTGGAGCCGGAGCCGCTGCAGCCCTGAGCCCAGCTGGCGGCGGCGGGGCGGGGCGGGGCCGGGCGGCGCTCGGGAGCGGTGAGTGGCCGCCGGCGGGGGCGGGGCGGGGCTCGTAGCGCGGGAGAGAAAAGCGCGGGGGCAGCGGGGTAGCGCGACAGAGCCGGAGGCGGAAGGACGCGCCGGGCAGCTCCTAGCGCGGAGACAGCGGCTCCTGCCCACGGCCCCGCCAGCCTCCCTCCCTGCAGCGCCCGCTCCCCGACGCCTGCTGCTCTGCTCGCGGGCAGCTGCGATGCGCCTTGTCCAGAACATGTGCACCATCGCCGAGTACCCCCAGGCCGGCAGCGCCAGCGGAGACGGCTGCAGCGGGGGCTCCTCCAGCCGCCCCCGCCTCATCAAGATCGCGGTGGTGGGAGCCAGCGGCGTGGGCAAAACCGGTGAGTGCCTCCCGCCCGGGCGATGAGCGAGGCGGGCGCTTCGCTTGCCCCCTCTCCCATGCCGCCCTTCCTCCAAACTGGGCTGCTGCTCGCCCCCGGGGCTGCTGCAACCGCATCCCAGGAGCGGTGTGTGTGTAACCGGCTTTTTCTTGGGTCTCTTGCAGCCCTGGTAGTGAGATTCCTCACAAAGCGCTTCATCGGGGACTATGAGAGAAACGCAGGTACGGCAAATGGCTGGGGGTACTTTGTGCCTTGAACAGTGAACATCTAATCCCTGGTTCCCCAGTCACTGACCCTGGCTCACTGTAACGTGCAGGGGCCACTTAGCAGGAAAGCAAAAAGCAGCCTTGCACCGTAGTGTACCGAAGCCAGGCTAAAAGCGGACTAGGAGCATCCTCCAGCTATTTTGATGGGGATAACGATAGCAAGCTTATAACAATGTTTGAGCTGCACTTTGACTTGTTAAACCCACAAGAAACCCCACTTCCCCTGCCTTATCTTGTTCAGACTTGTGGTCCTAGCTGAGTGATCTTGGGGTAATCCAGCCTTCCCTTTTCAGGTGTGCTGGAACCAGAGTTGCTGCCACACCTCTGGCTTGAAGTAATTTCCAACTTTATGTAGGATTTACAGTTTTGTTTAATGGCTCTCAGCATCCCTACTGTAAAAACTGTTCCAGTACCACTGGACCTGTTCTCTTCCTTCCACTTCTAAACGTAGTTAATGATCCAGGGAAGACAGACCAGCAAATGAGCTTAGACAAGAGGTATGAGTGACAGATAAAGTTAAAAAAAATGAGTCTAGATCCAGGTAATCTGACTAGGAATTGGCTATCCTACAGAAATACAGCAACAAATATATTCAAGAAAAGGGTTTTTCTAGTGCCATCCTAAACCAATCAAGATGTGGCTATTGTTGTAGGGACATATGACTTTAGACATCTCAAGACTATATGGACTGGAAATGCATCCAATCCTGAAACACTTCAAAGAGAAAATATTTGCTTAAGTGCAGAATTCCTAGTTGTCCAAGGCACTGATTTTCTATAATAAAAGTTGGTTTGTCTTTGATCATTAAAATTGTCCAGTTCTCTTGAAAGACCCAATCAGCTCCAAGTCTTTTATAAAATTTAAAATACTGAAAACTTTGCAAGCAAGCCACTGCAAAACTAACTCCTGTGGGTTCTGATGATAATCACAAACCACTACAGCCTTTCCTCTGTCTTTATGTTAAAGTTGTTTGTCTCAGATTGCAGTTGCTAACCCTTTATAAATTGTTTGGCTAGTAATAAAACACTTATATTGTCCTGTGCTCTTCTGCATTTATGTCCCCACCCCACCACAGGCAATTTTTGTGTCTGCTCATATGACTGAGCTTATTTGTAACAAAATGTTCTTATTGTTAGGTAACCTTTATAGCAGACAGATCCAAATAGATGGAGAGATGCTTGCTATTCAAGTACAAGATACGCCAGGTGTTCAGGTGAGCTACACATCTCTTAAAATGGTAAAACAAACTTTAATCTTTGTATCTTCTTTGCCCAAAGAGCTGTTAAACTACTTATCAGTCTTTCTAGAAAATGGTTTTCTACCATTTTAATATCAAGTGTTTTGAATGGCAAAACTGGTAACCTCATTTATAAACAGTGAAACCTTGATGTACTGTATGTGTATAGTGCATTGACAGCAAAATAAACAACCCGCTACTTCAATTAATCTTTGTACTCTTGGAGATACAAGGAGTCTTGTATGGAAAGGCTGATTTATCCAATATGGATTCACATTCTAATCTGTTAGGAACACTGACTATTTTTGTGCCAACAAGAAATGCATTAGAAAAACTTGGAAGGAAAAATGTCATTACTACAGCCTAATAAACTTCAAAGTTTCACAAACATGCACAATAGAAACTAAAACCCCATAGTGTTGTGGCTGCATTCATTAGGATTTGTTATGACTTAAACTTGTATTATGGAAAGTTTGAGTGTGTAGTAAAGAGCAGTGCTGGATTTTGCCTTTTTGAACTGGGCAATTTTCCAGGTTTAAATGCTTCCAGCTCATATATTTGCTTCCCCAGACTTACTGTCTAGCCAGTTAATTTCCCATTCTGTGGAAATACAAAGCTTTTTTTCTGCATGCAGAATTACTCAGGTCAGTTTTCCATTGGAGTATGGCAAACTCCAGTGTTATTTACTCCAGATTTCTGCAGCTGGATCAAGATACTTTCTGAAGGTGCAAACAAAATATAGCTTTATTTACAAAATACATTTTATGTTACAATACATTTGTATTTAGCATTACAGGCTTTAAATTAAGTTGGATAACTTTAAATTTTTTCTGACAACCATCTAATTTAAAACAATTCCTCTTTCTCAGATCCATGAACACAATCTGGACTGTAATGAACAGTTGAACAGATGCATTCGATGGGCAGATGCTGTTGTGATTGTTTTCTCCATCACAGATTATAAGAGCTATGAACTACTTAGTCACCTTCACCAGCAAGTTCGACAGTTACATCCAGGAAACAGAGTCCCTGTTGTTGTTGTAGCAAATAAAGCTGATCTCTTGCATATTAAAGAAGTGGAGCCACAGCATGGACTTCAACTAGCAAACATGCTGGGTTGTACTTTTTATGAAGTGTCTGTTAGTGAGAACTACAATGACGTCTTTAATGCCTTTCACGTCCTGTGTAAAGAAGTTAGTAAACAACAGATAACTAGCACCCCTGAGAAGAGAAGAACCTCTCTTATCCCAAGGCCAAAATCACCGAACATGCAGGATCTGAAGAGAAGGTTTAAGCAAGCTTTGTCTGCTAAAGTTAGGACTGTCACTTCTGTCTGAAAGCAAAGTTAAGTGGCGGTTTTTCTTCTCAACTTGTCAAAGTTCCAACCTTGGAATGTTAAACAGTGGCGCTGTGGAGTCCAAGGCAGCGTGAAAGAAGGATGGTTCAGAGGTTCTTTTGAAGTGCTTTAGAAATAAACAGTTGCTTAAAGGAGAAACAGTGCAGCTTGAATAAGTGCCCTAAGTGGTTCTAGCAAGTGAATGGTAGAACATCAATCTTCTTTTTAAAACCAAACTTTTAAGTAATCGAAAAGAAAACCCACAAAACTTCAGTCTTGTTTTCCTAGGTTGGACACAGTTGGCTTGATGTACAACCACATCACTTAACTAAGTTTGGTGACAACAAAAAAATACCCTGACTGTAGCTTACTTATTGGAAATAACTATTTGAGTCTTACAGTTGTATGCTTGTTTTCAGTATTGAATGAAGGACAGCATGTTTGTATTTTAGTGGCCGTTAAAGCTTGGTTTTAACCCATGTAATTCAGAAGCACAATTGAGTTTGTTTTGAAAAGTCAGTGTAAAATGAGTCCATGACTGAGTTTCATGACTGTAAAAACAATGCTACAATATTTTTACTAGCTACACTATTCCTGAGGGTTTGACCAGAATTTTTGTACCCAAAAATATTGTGCACAGGGTCTAAGTGTATTTTATCACTACAAATAACTTTTTTACTGCCTGAAAAAATCTAATTTTAAAATAGCTCCTGTTACACTATTGCTGCTTTTCAGATACAAGTCCCAAGTTGGAATGAAAGTCCTTAGTACTTGCGCAGTGCAAAACCCTTTCCATTTCTCCCCTTCCATCCCATTGTGTGTAGTAGGTATGGAAGCAGCTCACTTTGTCAATTGAGTATTGTATGACATACAGTTGGCTCTAGGTAGTGAAACTGGTTGGATCATTCTTAACTGAGCCATTTCTCTCCAAGTTCAGTGGGATATTCATTTTAACCACACATAGCAGACGTGTGCATTTTTACATTGAGCCAATGGAGTGTGATAATATAGGCTAACGGCCTTTATACAAATGCACTTTAAAAAGCCACTTGTGCTTTTGCTTAAACTGTAACTTATTTATTTTGTGTACAATAACTCTTTCTGTGAAGCAGACTTTTTACACTTGCAGTCTGTTTGAGCATTAAATTTTTTTGGAACTGTATATTTTCTCAGTGTTTTTTGTTATGAACAGAGTTAGGAGCAACAAGTGAACTGTGGGGACAAAGCAGTGCTTTGTTAGTATCTCTTTCTCTCAATTTCCTGTATACTAACGATTTTTTAAAAATCAACAGGGAGAAATATGGATTAAATCCTTATTTGTATATTAAGTTTGTGGTGTTTTTTTTTTTTTTTTTTTTTTTTTTAACAGGCATAAGCTCCTTGGGTATTGTGGGAAGCAAATGTGCCGTCTTTCTTAGTTGCCAAAGGGGAAGGGGGTGCTTGACCCTTGCTCTGCCCCAAATCCTTACTCCATATCACCCTTTCCACCAAGCCCTGCCTCTTCCTACCCCGCACTATCCCCTAGCCCAAGTGCTTCTACCCTCACTCCTTCCCCCCTCAGCCCTTCCTGGGTGCTGCTAAACAGTTAATCCATAGTAGGCAGGAGGAGCTGGAATGGGAGGAAGGAGCTGAGCAGGGGCAGGAGGCCTGCTGGTATTCCAGAGCACCCATGGAGTTGGTGCTTAGGGTAGGAAGGAGTCAGAATCTTTTACTGAACCATACACTGTCCTTGATGCAATCATGCAGGAAAAAAATCAAGGCCTTTCAAGCTAGGATCCATTCTTCTGGCATGTAACCCTAATAGTAGGGCAGCGGGGATAATGTTGCTTGGATATGAACTTATTCATGAGCTAAACACCAGCCTCTTCCACTTTCAACTCTGCTGTTAGAAACTGGAAGTATTAGCACAACCTGCACTAGTTTGGCTTAGAGATAAATACGATGCCTTTAAAGTGAATGTGATCAAGGTATTATGGGATAAAGTAAATTGGCACAAACCTCTGACTTTATTCCATTCACACAAATCTAGACTGGTGAGACAGACTGACTGGGACATAGGGATTGTATTATCACACTACAATAATCATGGGGAAACAAAACAGACTAAAAGAGGTGACACCCATCCATAACCATTCTGCCTTCTTAAAAAGGGGCTTCAGTTGACCTAGGCCAACTCCCAAAAACCTCTAGCATTGAATCCCATTGTCCTGAAAGATCCACATTCTCTTCATCACCCAACTAGGAGACTGTAACCATTTATCCAAATTAATTTCCAACTGCTTACAGAATGTCACCAAGACTAGCCTGCCCCAGGATGCTACTAGTCATTGCATGGCTGTCACCTGGACAAATTGTTTGCCTGCAGGAGGAGTGTTCTTGTAATCAACAGGTGAAAGGCTGACCCTAGCAGGCATGTTTCCAATCCCCCATCCTGACCTAGGGTACCCCCTCCCCAATGCCAAGCTAAGCATTTTCCATCCATTAACTGCAATAGGGGCATTACTGCAGCAGGTGTGGAGGGGAAGCAACGTGCAATTATACCAGCTTGGCCAGAAGGTGCTCATACTGTAACCTGAGCTAGTCTCATTTCAGCTTCATTAGATGCGTTAATGCAGACGTGTCACTACGTGACTAAGGCCCAGGCAGACTGGCCAAAGTGTCGTGTATAAGCCAAAACCAGGGCAGGTGTCAGGGTTGCAAACATTTCACCTTTCTCCTGATGCTAAATGAGAGCAGGCTCCTGTCCTGGTGCAGGCATGCCAAAAGGGGTGGGGTGGGGGAGAGGAATTGTGGGGATGGAAAAGATTGAAAGCTGCTGGTCAATATGCATGACCAACCAGACCCCCACTTTCTTATTCTCAAAGACCCTCTCCCCGCCACCCATTTTGCTACAACTAAGATAGAGGAAGCCTTCCAAAAACAGCAGGTCTCTCATAGTAGCCTTTGACCTCCCTGCTTCCTTGGCAGCATCCTACACCTCTCCACATGCAAAATTCAAACCTCTACTGCAGCGAACGGCCACATCCTGTATCTCGGAGATGAGGTTTGCCTGATGAAGCAGAGGCATCTTCTGAGCTGTTGCGGCACTCAAAGGCTCTTGAATTCTGTTGTGTCTGTGTGGCTGGTGGAAGAGAAGGTGCCCACCAAGGGATGAGCAACGGACACCTTGCTATTCGCTTGACCTCTACAGCACATTGGGGTGCTAGCCCTGACCTCGCTTTGGAACAGCATGCAGTGCCCAGGCTGAATTCCACCCCAAATAGGATCTGGTTCCTGGCCTTAGCTGGTGCTCTACCTCGTCCTCTCTCAAAACCTCTGTTGCTAACAACAACCAAAACCACACTTGCCCTGCCCTGCCTTCTCTCAAACTAGGGTACACAACCACCAGTCTCCTTTCATCCCCAAAGGCTCAAGGTCTGCCTTCTTGTCCTTGATCAGTAGCCAATCATCTCTCTCCTTTCAGCCCTGGCTGCTTGACTGCAATAGAATGTATATAACAAAGATGAGGGGTTGGTGTGCATGAAAAAGCCAAGATGATGAGTAGGTTCGCATTCTTTGCTTTATTGTTATGTAATTTCAAAAACATCTATATTTGGATAAGGTGAACAGAAGAAGAAGAAATGTCACCACAGAGACAGGCTGTTTGCTGTTATTTCTCTAACTCAATCAACGAGACAGTAAGCTTTTAGCAGTACATATGTGTTTTGTTTGATATGTTACTTGCCCATCAAATACAGTGTAATCTAATGTTCTATATTCATTTAAATCTGTTTCCATAAAGGCCACTTTGTTCATGCTTCAGTGTAATCTTTTGTTCCCTTCTGGCCATGGCCGTGCACTCTTAAAACAAAATTAAGACTTTTCAGGGAAAAGGTTACATTTAACAGAACTTACACCAGCTAGTGAGCAAAGGTTAAATAACTAGTTTCTATTTAATCTAGTCTCCTCTGGGCATAAAAAGAATGCTAAAGTAGGGGAGCTTTGCTGTAGATAGAAAGAGGGCTTAAAAATGTGCCCCTAAAATGTAACTGCAAATAATCTCTTAGGCTATGTCTACACTCGCAGCTTCTTGCGCGAGAAATACGCAAATGAGGCTAAGCATGGAATATTGCCAAGCCTCATTTGCATACCTAATGAGCCACCATTTTTGCAGAAGAGGCTCTTGCGCCTGAAGGAGCTGTCTACACTGCCCCTTCTTGCACAAGAAAACCCCTCTTGCACAATGCCATTATTCCTGAAAATAATCGGCGTAGCGGGATTGCGCAAGAAGGGGCAGTGTAGACAGCTCCTTCTGGCGCAAGAGCCTCTCCTGCAAAAATGGCAGCTCATTAGGTATGCAAATGAGGCTCAGTGATATTCCATGCTTAGCCTCATTTGCATATTTCTCACGCAAGAAGCCGCGAGTGTAGACATAGCCTTAGGGTAGAATGTAGTCTTAACATCCCTGGGTTGAACAAACTGGGACAATACACTGCATCTTTGTGGCACCACTGTTTTATGCTGCATTTTTATGAATCTCAATGCTGAATACAGTTGGAATTTTCAGCCACTTGTGTTTTTCTCCTCCAAAGATTAAAGCAAAATTTAAAAAAGCAAAGTTACATAACTCAGACAGCTTGCCTTGGTAAAGGCTGTTGCCTAATTATAAATTAAAATCAAAAGCTCTTCCTACCCTTGTGATTCAAAGTACCATTTAAAAGACTATTCTGTTTTTGGACTCACAATGTTTTTGAAAATGGGAATATGTTATTTATTTGCTGTGCCTCAGAGACGCATTCCTCTAGGATTAATAAAGTGAAACATCTAATCATCACAGCCCACATGTTCTCTCCTGTGAATACTGATGCACAGGGGAATGTCATCAAAGTGACTCTTCTCATGGGACAATGACTGGGGCAAACAGGAGAGGAAACCAGGGACCTGTGAGAGAGCCAGTATGTGACTCACCAGCTTTATTATGGTGGGCTTCCCTCTGCCTCTCCCCAGTCAGCACTAAAGCCATCAGCAGGCTGGTAGCTATTTTACTACTGACGGGACAACGCAGTTTCACTGCTGTGCTTCCTGGCTTCTCTCTGGAGTTAGGGTCACAGACTGCACAGGAGTTAAACACTAAGGCACATATGTTTTGCAGGGAACAAAACAGGTCAGGCCTAGGTTCTGCTACCTTTACTTCTATTTTACATTACAAGGAACCCCACTGAAATCAATGGGACTACTATGTGGAAAGTCCCATTCAGTGAAGGTAAATGATTGAATCTGGCCCTTGGCAGTTGTTCCAGAATTACCCCCTTTTCTGGGGAATTACTACAGGCAGCCATCGTTTTCTAGGCAATGCAGTGGGGAGGGCCCATGCTAGCACTCGTTAGTGATATCATTCAACAGGGAGGAGCTGAGTGCCAGCTTGACATCATGGAAAAAATGAACGATATTTAAGTGCTCCAAGAACCCATTCAATCCACCCTCTTGCAGGCAGCTATCAAATTGCTCAACTCAGTTTGCAATTACAGCCACAATTAGTTTTAGATGAATTCATTTTTGGAAGACTATCGGAAAGCATGACAGGCCAGAGGGTGGTATTTCCAGAGAAGGCAAACCACTTATCTTCTCTGAAGATCTGCACTCTTCAGATGCCTATGTCTGGTTGCAGATGGTCTGTTGCAAACAACAACTCAGGAATGTTAAGTGGTGTCAGGAGTGTTGAGGAGAGCATAATTACCTGAAGACAGAATAAAAAAAATACAATTCAGGAGACTAATCTTGTCTGCAATCAGAGCAAGATCTCTAACCACGTTCCATTCATTTACAGAACAGCAGAGGAGTTATTGGCGTCTTACGCTCACTGAGAGTGGCAACTATTGGTCCAATGCAACCACCTGCTCAGCTAATGATTACCATCAGTGGGAGCAAAACAACCATTACTATCCTACTCCTAATGCATTTGTAGTTTGACTCATTCACCCCACACAGTTCCACTACCATAGTAGCACAGTGAGTTGTTATGACTCCCATTGTGTTTACTTGTGACATATTAGTTGATCAACCTGCAGTTTCCCCTGCCACAGCACTGAATTTTGTCAACAAGTGACTCCAAATTGCAGCTGTTTCTTCTTTGTTTATGCTGAGGGGGAAATTACAGAATGCTCTGCCTGCCTGCTGTGGCTAGTCAATGAAATTCAGTCAACTGTCAGAAACTTGCCACTTGAGACAAGGAGCATGGGGTTCCAACCAGCAGGATCACAGTTCAACCAAGGCCACGGTACGGATGATCTTTGTTACTCTCTTCATAAGGAGAAAGTATGCCCCAAATGAAAGGCAGCATCATCCCATTAACCAGAGTTGGTTGAAACAGTTTTGATAAAATCTTTTGCCACTGAAAGATACTGTTTTGTCAGAACCCAAAGTATTTCCCAGAAACATCTTGGTTCTGACACAATACTTATTGGGAAGGTTTCTCAGGTCAGGGGTGGAATGTCTAGTTAGAAACAAAGTGTGGGAATCCCAGATTGAAGCTGTATTCTTCTCGATTCAGAGCAGGGATTTCAACCTGAATTCTCTCCAATCCCAGACAGATAACCAATGCACAAAGCTTTAGAGTTAGCTTCCCAACCGTACTCCCACCATCTGGCCCAATGAATATTTAATTCTTTTCACAGAACAGTGCCAACATCCAGCACTGGAACAAAAACAAACTTTGAAAACTAAAATTGTTCACAACACATAAATGTTGTTTTCCGGCCAGCCCTACTCTTTTCATCCTTTAAGCAGCAGAGCATCATAAACTGATATTTGTACACAATGCATATATTTTTTTTCTTCCCCAAATGATAGCAGGTTTGCATATCCCTAACAAGATTTGATTAGCAACTAAATTCCCAATCCTGCTGATCTTATGGTGTGTAGGGCTTACTTCCAAGAGAGTCAATGTGATTACTGAGTATAAAAGGCCCTCTGCTTAGCAGTGTTTGTAAGATCAGGCCCAAAGATCAGGGCAAACTGGAGAAGAGGGTTCTACTAGACTCACTTTAAAAATGAATTTGCTTTCTCAATGTAAGATTAAGGGTATTTAGTTTAGAAAAATCCCAAATAAAGAAGTATAAATTATGTCAATTCTAATTTAAATACCAACACTGAGTGTGCGTGCACCTATTTTCTTTTAGTAGTTGATCTTCATTTGCTGTAAATAACATGCATACATATGTTGCTATCTGATATTCAAATATTACAGGTGAGTAAAAAAAAAAAAAAGAGATCAAATCCTCCAGATCTCAGTAGTACTACATTTAAGCCTCCTCTGCTCCATATTCCTGTCTTTTCTTTCATCTCTTTTTAAATAATGAAAAGAATCTGGAGATAAATTACTACACTTTCTTTTGAGATGATAACCTCCTGTGCGCTCCCACAAACTACAGCAAAATGACACTGATTATCTCTTCTATTTCCCATTGCTTAAGACCAGCTCTGTAATTTGCAGGTGCCATTGTGCCAAAGGCTGCCACTTTTCTATTTATGCTGTAGAGGAATCAGAGTACAGTACAGTTTGTTCACTCCTCTGATGTGCTCCGCTTAATTCTAATACAAGATGACATATTACTAATTTTTTTTGTCTATGAATCAACAGGCCAAACCACCACCTCTCACAGATAAAAGCAATTTCATCTTCATATTATCAGTGAACTAGCAGGATAGATGTTCAACTGATAAAATGAGACTGCATAAACAAATGAGAGTGATGATTTATTCTGACATTAAGACAGTCTTGCTGCAATCTATCCATGTACACTGATATCAACAGGGGGTTTCACCTGTGAATAAAGGACAGCATATGACCCTCTGTTTCTATGGAGAGCAGACAATCCAGTCTTTTGTAGAACTGCCCATAATATAAATGCGCAGGCAAGTCTCTTTAAGAAGATACATTTCATTTGCAGATTCTCCCCCAATTTAACGTGTGGCCTTGTCTGTGGCACTGCTACATTTTGTCATGAGAGTCACCACAAAGCGGCTAGAGGATCACCCCCATGATTCACTACACTGTAATGAGGAGTGCCCCATAAACAAACAGAAAGGTAATAGAATATTTGTTTAAGAGAATTATGAAACAGAAACCAATTCATTTGGCAAATTAATCATTCCACAAGGCAAACCTCCCATCAGACGGTAGTTGGTAATTCTGGATATCACCAGATATGGCTTGCAAGAAGGCACAAGGAAGCTGAATTCACAAGCACTGAAGTTTCAGACTACACTGCTCAGATAATATGATGCAAGCAGCAATACTGATGAAAATGCAGCACAGTACAGGATCTTTCGAAAAAGCCTGCCGTTTTTGAAAGAACCGCGTCTAGACCACGGTTATACTTTCAAAATGGCGCTTGTTCAAAAGAGCGCCATGACGTGATTATGCAAATGAAGCACGGGATATTTAAATCGCGGCTTCATTTGCACTTTCAAAGTGCCTCATTTACATCCCTCTGCCGACAGAGGGAGGTAATCTAGACGTAGCCTGGGTGAAATCCCCTGGGTAATGCTTCCTTTGACTTCAGTGGGGCCAGGATTTCACACAATATTTCCAGGTGGCTAAAGAACACAAATCAATCACCCCCAAATGATAATCAGGGGTCAGAACTATATTTCATAAATAACCATGCTGTGTTACAGCATTTCATGTAAGGCATGCTTGAGACCTCACTGAAATAAATAATTTAAAATGAATTTGAATAAATTGGGCATGTTTTTATATTTCAGCTGTCGTCTGTCATTGTTCCATCAATATGCTGGGACTACAGTAAACAAGGTGCAGGATACATAGATTACCACATGCCACCATGTTCTGCTGTAGATTGGATCTCTGAAGTTTGTATGCATGCATGTATAGACATGTTGGCATCTGGTCAAACATTTGTGGGTTGGTAGAGATGTGGCACACAGGAAGGGGCTAAAACATCCATGTTTTCCTCTTTCGTTTCTTATATTTTTAAAAGCCATTCTTGTTAGTTCAGTTGTTTCTGTTTATTCCATATTTAGAGGACGTTAGAGGTACCAGTTCATTACAATTATGGGTGGTATCTGTAGTGAAGTGGTACGCAGAGCTATTCAGCTTCACCCAAAACCAAATGAGGCCTGAAATACACTATTCTCTTTTGTGTCTCACGATGAAAAGAGATGAACCAAATGTTCCTGTAACTACACTAAAATATATAATTTTCTCATACAGATAAAAGATATGTTTCCAATTAGTCAGACTTAATTCTCATTTATCTAAACTGCAAACAACTGCTGGAACAACTGGTGGAAAATTGACCTGCTGACAGGCTGACTGTTGTTTTATAAAACTCTTTACTTTCACATACCCTTGGCAACTCTGGTTTAAAAGAAGTGCCAATAATTAGTGCAAATGTCAGGTTTTTGTTTAAGTAAAATGGAATGGGGAGGCCAATGTTTTCATCTTGCCCTGCTGTCTGAAATTGATCATCTGAACATCACAAAAACAGCTCTGTTAAACACTGGCTTGTGGTAGATGAATGCCTGGCTCTTTGAATACAGAATAATCCCAAACAGGTGGCATGTATTTACAGCTGAACTCTAGAAATCCAGGTAAATCCAACTAACTCAGACACTTTTATATGCAAGAGACTCAGTCATTTCTTTTCTTCCTCCCCTCCTCCCCTCAGAACGCTCCTCTAAAGCTCTTTAGCCCCTAATGTAACAATTTTATACAAAGGCAAGCGGCAGTAAAAGCTGTGGCAACTCTGAATTCTTTGGGAATCTGCCTCAAAGGGTGACCTGCCGTGAGGGTCAACCAAAGCAAAGCAGCACCAGATTCCATGTCACCACTGTCAAATCTCAATCCCTTTTAGCCAAAAGCCTTCTTGCATAGTTTTACACCATCTCTCTCATTAACTCTGTGCTTATTTATCAAGCTATTTTAATACATTTAGAGTCTGGCTTAACTTGTCCATCAGTACGTCACAGCTCAGTCCCTGCTCTGGATAGCACAGAATTTGACTCACTGTGTTAAGGAGATAAGCGAGAAGCTAACTGGGGAGAAACATGCTATCAGATGGAAAAAAGTGTTCTTGGAATGGGCATTTAATCTTATAAAAATATTGAGTTCTCAACTCAAGGATGCTGTTAAAGTGTGGAAATCATGCTATTAAGCCAGAGGCAGGTCTGCCTTGGTTGGCTCCATTTTGCTAAAGACTTTTCATTAGTCAGAAATGCAGGAATTAAAACAAGAGAGTGGATAGTCAGCCTTTAGAACAGGACTTATGTTTAATGACACAGGCAGCTGGTTATGGAGTAGGGATGTAATAGTGTAGTAGATTAACCAATTAACCGATAAGTAAACGCTTATTGGTTAATGTTATAGACTACACACATTTCCCCCTCCCCAGTAAATTTTTAAGCAGGCTGGCCAGCAGCCTGGCTCAGTCTTGGCTAGCGCCAGGTCTGGGACCTACCCATGCTGCAGCTCTGCATTTGAAGTGTTTTAGGAGCCAGGAGGGCAGGCAGCCCAGCTCAGTTCCAGCTTGCGCCAAGTCTGGGAGCTCAGCCCTGCCCTGGACAGGGGCTGCTGCCACCCCGCACTGCTGCCTCTGTATCAGCCGATCCATGAGGGGGAGCTGGATTTTTAACTGGCTCCCCTCACAGACCAGTTCTCGCCTTGCCTCTGTCAGCGTGGAGTGGCAGGGGGCTCCTCGGGAGTGGGGCCAGAGTGCACTGGCTGCCGGGCCCACTCTCGGGGACTATAGAATAGCCGACTAACCGAGAAGAATTAATGATGTTAATTGACTATTCAATTAACCAATATTTAACATTCCTATTTATGGAGTGTTTCTCTGCATCCCTCTTGCAGCTAAAAGGATCACCTTCTGTGCCTGCCCCCCCACCCCCAGGAGAAATCTAGCTGTTCCCATACACCTTCTTCCAAATTAAAAATTATCAGTATCTTAGACCTTGCCAGAAGCAACTTCTGCCCTTTCCACTCCACTAGGATGTGACTGTAGCGAGGACTAGTCAGATAGACTTTTTGTCCTCTCACTCAGGAAACCCCCGCCACATGGAGCTAAACCCTCTCAGAAGCAGACAGTGTGCGGAGCAGCAGACCTTCAAGATGCTTTCCAACAGTTTTCCCTTCTCCTTTACTGACTGAGCCCAAAGCTCTTTCCAAGCGCGGGCAGGGTCAATGAATGGCACCTTTGTGCCAGGGGCATGTGGACAGATGAGAGAGGATGAGGCAGGGGAGGAGGCTGGTTTGGAGAGAGAATGCTGCAGGGAATGGAGGGAATATTTGAAAGGCTGCTTATGTGGTTGTTTATGGACTTTGTCCATCTTGTTTATTCAGCTGTAAATTCTTTGAGATGGGCGTCTTTTACTCTGAGGGATAGGATGGCAGCCAGGTTGTCAACTTGAGCACAGCACGCTGAATTACAGGTGGCAAAGGGGAAATTGTAAACTGTAAAGTTGGAACAAACTCTTACAGAAGATGTCCTGGGATCTGAGGTCCTTACAAAGCAGCTAGGAACTTGATTTTTAAGGTCTCATCCTGACTTTCATTAATTAAACAACAAAGAAACCATTTAGCCTGTATAGAAAGATGAGAGGCTAAGTCAGCCCTGCAATAACTCAACCCTGTTGCTGTGTAGGGAGTCAACTCAAACCTGACTGTGAGAAGATGGCTCTGCTTGGGGCACCCTCGTGTGGCAGGTCATGGCATGACAAGTGTGTCTGCCTCAGTTTCCGAGTTGCAAAGGCAAATTGTTTCTCTTAGCAGCAAATTCAAGCCCTTTTTATTCATATAAAATGCTGCAGTCCTTAGCTCCCTCCTAAAGACAGTTCTTCTCAAAACCCCGAAGTAAAACAAGGTTAGTCTTCAATCCCGTTCAAGGGTCATCACTCTCAGGTCACGCACCCGCTTTGCCCAGTTCATTTAGCCCCTGTTACAGCACACACCCCTTCTACAGACCTTCTACCCAATAGTTCCTGAATCCACTTCTCTAGCATGAATTTTCTCTCCTGTAGCCCACAGAATTCTGTTCAGCCAGGCCTCCCTGCCTGACACTCCTACCTCTGCTCAGGGAATGTCCCTCCACATGACCAACCCCTTGTTCTGGGCTCAAGTTCTTGCAGCCTCTCAGTCAGGCCCACTTCCCACAGTGTTCCATTCAGCCAGACTCTGCCTGGAAGTCCTGCCCATGCTGCTGGGATCCACACTCCAGGATCATACTCTCCATTCTCCTTTTGTGCTTACCTTCTCCTAACTTTCCCTTCTTCCAACGGGTCTCTGCCAAGGATCCCTCTAAGCTGCACCACAGAACAGCCCTGCTTAATCGGCCTAATCCAGCCAGGGGCTTGGGGCTCAGGGCTCCGCACATGGAGCTGCCTGGCTGAGGGAGGGATACGTCTCCCTCAGGTACAGCAGCAGCTCCCTGCTGAAGACTTAGTCAGGCAGCTCCATGCACAGAGCCTTGAGCCCCTGGCGAGGCGGTAGGGTTGCCAGATGGTTTAACCAAAAATACCGAACACCCCCCCCCTCAAAAAAAATATTCTGTTGAGAAAAAAAGGGGGAGAACAAAGTTGTTGAGAAAAAAACCCCTAAGAGTTGTTAAACAAAAAAAATTAAAAAAAACCCAGCATGGCCCCTTTAAGAAATGCTTTTGAGGCTTTTTGGCCCATCCGCCATCTTGTCTTCCTGCTCCGGGCCAGATAGCTCCCCTGCGGATAGGGTTACCAGGTAGCTTCAGAAAAAATACCAGACACACTTGATCGGGAGGAAGGGGAGCGGGGCTGGCCGGGGGGGGGGAGGACAGGAAGCAGGGCTGGCTGGGGTCAGGGCAGCGGGCTGGCCGGGGAGATCGGGAGGGTGTCAGGGGAGTGGGGCTGGCCGGGGGAGATCGGGAGGAGGAGAACCGGCTGGCAAGAAGCAGGGCTGGCCGGGAGGAGCAGGGCTGGTTGGGAGAGGTCAGGGGGAGCGGGGCTTGCTGTGGGGGGAGCAGGACTGACCCGGGCACATGCAGATCCCAGGGCGCTGCCTGTCCCGTGCACGGTCCCGGCGAAGCATGAGCGAGTCCGGCTACTGCTCCACAACGCGCTTGAACAACGTGCAGGAGCATGGACAGGGCTTCTCCTCCTTCCCAAGGCGTCACTCCTACATCAGACGCAACCAGACGCTCCCAGCGCCGATCGCGCCCCGCCTCCCAACCACTTCCCCCGCCCCCGCCAGGCTTCTGTCAGGCGCCCAGCTGGAAAACCAGAAAATACCGGACATTGCACATGTCCGGTATTTTCTGATTTTTTTTACCGGACAGAGGGCCCAAAAACCAGACTGTCCGGTTGAATACCGGACACCTGGCAACCCTATGTGCAGAACCAGGTAAGCACCCGGGATTTTCGCCTCCTGACCAGGAAAAAAAAATCAGAAAATACCGGACATTTTAGGTGTCCAGTATTTTCTGAATTTTTTTTTTACCGGACAGGAGGAGAAAATACCAGACTGTCCGGGTTAATACTGGACACCTGGCAACCCTACTAGGCGGGGCTGATGAAGCAGCTGTGGGCTGTGCTGCAGTGCAGTTTAGAGGAAACCTTGGTCTCTGCACAGGCTCTCTTCCAACTCATCAGGAGTTCCCCAGCTTTGGCCAGTCCTCTCCAACAACCTTTTGCTCTACCTCATATAGCTCTCTGTAACAGCTCACTGCTGCCACTGTCAGGAACTCTCTTTTCCTGCTCAAGCAGCTCTCATCTGCTCCTCTCTGCCTCTATCAGGCTGCTCTGCCTTACTAGGTCTCTCTCCCATAGAGCCCACATGCCCTGTTTTAAGCCCCAGTGAGCAATTATTGGTGTGCTGGCCTTCTCTCTCCTAAAGGGTCAGCATCACTTTGATAGGAAGGCCTCCAATACAACCTGTGAGACTCCTAATCCCAGCCATTTTCTTTCTGGCTGAGGAGAACTGAATATTTTGGAAAGACAGTAATTTCTGCTGCATTTGGTAGGACCGCTACTTGCAGTTGAATTTGTGCATGTAGATTCCCAAGCAAATGCTCATTTGCAGAAAATTGCATGTGCAAATTCTGAGGTCCTATGGAATGTTCTGAGCCTCACATAACAAACTTTAAGTAACTTGCACCTGAAAGTTGCTTGCCTGCAGATGTTTCACAACAGACACCTGACACCATTATTTTCCATATTTCTATGTGTGTGTTCTGTACCAGGGCAGTATTCTGCGCTATAAAAAGCATTTTCTTTGTTATTCTTCATTTGTCCTTCATTCCTTTAGACAGGAATCCCAGCATTTAAGGTTTCATACCTGGATACCAGGTTTGTGTGTTGATATTAGGTCCCTCACCATTCTGACCTCAGATACTGTCACACCACCAACCATATACAAAATCAGGAGAGGATGATCCTTGGGGTGAGGACGACTCACCTATAAAACAACAGAAAGCATTATTCACATTGCATCAATTTCTTTTGAAATACAAGTGTTCTTGACAACAAAGCTGCACGTGGCATATGATAAACAACATAATGCAATGGCTATTTATGACTGATCGAGATGGAGTACTGAAGGATCAAAACGAAACTCTGAAGTGATTTTTTTAAATGCTGTTTTCTCTGGAAGTTGGATAGAAAATTAAAGAGATGCTGGCAAGTTAAAAGTCACTAGAACGATATGTAGATGTGGCATATTCACAGGTCTCACTGAGGTCAAAGGGAGTGTGTGTGCTTAGCAGACCTGTGAATCAAGCCAATGATTTTCAATAGATCAAATGTGCTTACATACATTACCTTATATTGTGGAATCTGAATTACAAGTGTCTAATGTGCTTTGTATCATTTAGATGAATTACTCTTTGCAATTCTTCCAGCATAAACACATTAGTCCATCTACTTTAATTTAAAAATCAGACTCCAGACAGTTTTATTTTAGTTTTCTCCTGCAGCAGAACAACACTGCAGTGTTTGGGTTGCAACCACTGGTTGGGACATTTAAGAGCAAACAAAATACTGTTTTAATTTAAAAATAAATAAAACAAAGTAAATATTCATCTTCATTGTTTACATTTAGCACATTCTACTGGTGCAATTAGCTTGCTTATTTTGCTGTTTTCTACAGTTATGTTTTGATAGGAGTCGTTCATTGAGATCATCCTGGGGCAGACTCAGTAATCCCTCTTCTTGTAATATCACATCCCTATGCATGCGGCTCCAAACATTTGGCTCTGAGGACTGAGAAAGGCTTAATTTGTTTTTTTCGTTGTTTTTGCCAACCTTCAGTCTATAAAATGAAAGTAGCAATCTATGTGTAGGTGGAGCATGGTTCCATTTCCTTTCACCACCCACGGCATCTCTCTTTGATCCTGATGGCTCCAGCTCTCCGGAGTACAGCTCCTCCTCTATTTTCTATTGTGCCTCTCCTATATTTAGTCCTTGGGCTGTTTCTTTGCCAGCAATCCAGTTCATGATTTCCCTTCTGGATCTGACTGGCAGTCTGCAGAAGGGGAGGCTCCCTCTGTGGTTTTTCCCTTTGAAACTAGCAGGAGGTTTCCAAGCTCTCCAAGCAAAGTGCCTTTGATAAAGCGGTGGGTTCAATCAAGTGCTGCTCCCAGGTGCAGAGCTGTTCGGCTCATCAGGGGTTTGAAATTAGGGCAGATAATTTACATACTGACAGTGCCTGAACACAGTGTCTGTGTGTGATGTTTAGTCTCCTAGCCTTCCCTCATTCATCTTTATTCTGCGGGCAGCAGAGGCAAATGCAATTGTCACATAATCATGTCTACCCCCAATTCAAGAACTTCATGCAGCTCCTTTCCAGTGAAATCCACAATCTACCAGTAGGTCAATATAACTCATTTTTCCCTACACACAGGTTTTCCCTAATTTCCCAGGGCAGCACAATGGCTTCATAAAATGCATTGCTATCCTAAATAAAATACTAAATCCATTCTTATTACAAATAGTGTAAGGAGTTCAAGTAAAGTGTAAACAGTTGAATAAAAAATTGGCCCAATAGGATCATAACATTAGCTTAAGTGCTGGAGAATTACAAGGAGTTTACAGTGAACTGCATGGGCAACTGCCACAACACTGAAGAACAAACTGTTCATAAAGCTGGTAAACATGAAGACTGGCCAACCGGCTGTGCTAGGGTACTCCTATGTAGTACAAGAACTATTAGTTATCAGCCCAAAGGCTAGCAATGAATAAACTTTACATGGCTGCTTCTTACTTCCTAGTGTTATTTTAGTTGCCACACAGAATAAAGATGATGATCAAAAAGTAAGATTTGAATAATTTATGCTTCAGATATTCACCTCAGAATGTCCTCCTTAAGAAATTCATCTGGGGACTAAGAAACTCATTGTAAACATGTACGTACAAAACCTACAACTTATTAAAAGGTTACTAAATGTAACCTTTCACAGATATAGAAAAGGAGAAAAAAATTGACAAATCATTTCCATCAGTCAAAATAAGCTTCTATCCAAACACATGGTTCATATCTAAAATGTATTATTTTTCAGAAAACTAAAATTTAAACCACAAATTCCAGAAATGCATATTAAAAAATACCAACTATTAGGCATGCAAGCTCTAAATTAAATTAAAGTTGTCATGAAAAGGGCTTGGAACCTGTAATTTTATTATACTATGCACAAGTGCTTTGGAGGAGGACAATACTTTGGGTACAAAATATTTGTGTTAAGAATGTGGGTTTCTGCCAACATTTTTCCATTTGATAATACCACCACCCAAGGCTCTCTCTTTTGATGAGACTAGCTCCATGTGGCTAAACACAACTCAATTCTGTGTTACAGAAGAATAAAAATGAACCATAACAAAAAGCAACATACATTCTGTCATGCTGCTCCAATCCTAGTTAAGATTGGAGGTTTTTTTTTAACTCTCTCAATATAGCACACACTTTTCACCAGTTTATTTCATGAGGTTTTCAAGTCTTCAAAATCTCGTTTTTTAATATGAAATGTCAATGACCCCAAAACATTTTGCAAACCACCTACAGAAATTCACTTAAAAACATCCAGATTTAGAAATTTTGCAAGAGAAAAATAATTAGAGCTCAAGATGGCAACCACCTTTGGTAATTTTGGTTGGTGAAGAGAAGACAAAGATGACAAGGCAGCACTCAGAAAGTCTCCTCTCAGAGGCACATGCAGAGATGCATGCTTGGTAAGATGGTTATAGAAGTGGCCAGGGACACACGCACTTTGACTCAACCTCCAGAGGTAGCCTAGAAATACATACCAGGCCCAGGTCTTGCAAACACCATGGACAAGACGTATAACTTGTCATCACAAATGTGGGCAGATAAAGGAGGAGAAATGAGATTGATAGTGCAAGCATGACGCTTACGATTACAGGCATTATTGATGTAGTATGGCAGCACAGCAGTTCCCAACTGCCGGTCCGCAGACTGGTGCCAGTCCGCGAACCGCTGGCTGCCGGGCACAGTGGTTCTGGGGGCTAGGTCTGGGGTACTCTGCATAGCACCTCCCCTCCTGCCGCAGCTGTTGGGAGAGGTGTGTCCTACCCAGCCTCTCAGCCAACCAGCGGTGGGCAGGGTGGGGTCTCCTCGGACGTGGAAGAGCGGTTCGCTGCACGGCAGGAGGTCTGCGTGGAGCCCAGCATCACTGCTGTGACTCAGGCAGCAGCGCTCAGCTGACGGCTGGGAGGCAGCGCAGGGTGAGGTGAGGGGGGTAGGAGAGCTCTAAGAGGTGGGGGGCTGGCACTGGGGGACTCTGAGGGTGAAGCTAATACTGGAGATGAGGGGCTCTAAGTGGGGCTAGTAGTGAGGGGGGCATCTGGGGTGGGGAGCTGGCACTGGGGGGCTCTGGGGCAGGGCTAGTAGTGAGAGGGCAATGGGGACAGGTCTGGCACTGGGGCACACTGGGGATGGGGCTAATATTGAGGTTGGGGGGCTGGCACAGGGAGATCTGAGGGGTTGGGTGCAGTGGGGCTCTGGAAACAGGAGGCTGGCACTGGGGGGTCTGACAGTGGAGGGCTGGCACTGGGGCATTTGGAATGGGGAGCTGGCACTGGGGGGGGGCTCTGAGGGTGAGAGGCTGTTGGGTGCTGGGACTCTGAGGTCAGTGGCTGGCTCTAGGAGTAGAGGAGGGCTACAGGGGTTCAGGCTAGCACTGGGGGGCTCTAGGGGCCAGGGCTTTTTTACCGCCGACTGGCAAACCGCTGACAAACTTTTGGTGAACTTGTAATATTTGCATATTTGAATATTCATTATTTGTTTAATGAATATGCAAATGAAATGGCCACCAACATTTTTTGAATGGGTTTGCCAGTCTGTGGTATTAAAAAAAGGTTGGGAACCACTGTTCTGTGGAAAGTAACTGTCCTAGGCAGATGTGAACTGAATGAAGAGCAAGTCCTTTTGTGCGTGGCAGTATAGTCCAGTAGGATGGCATACTATGAGACACGGAAGAGCAGGGACTGCCTTTTGGATGGAATCTTAACCCGTAACTCATCAAATGCCACTTGTTTGACACATCACATAAGGACAACAAATTTAAGGCTTCTTGTGAAATAATCATGGAACATGACAGTCATGGAAAAAAGGGGGGGGGGGGGAAACTGTGAAACATCTCCTATGTGATGAATCTGGCTAACTGGCTCGTTCAGAATCTCTCACATTGTAATGAAGCACCTTGTCAACCAGCCACAGGTGTAAGCAACATGCACAGAAGAAAATGGGAGGGATGCAATGACAGTTTTGTGTCCATGAAATATTCATACGTGCACATCTGTTATGCATTTATATTTGCTTTATATTACTAGCAGATTTACAGGCATTTAAGGTGGTAAGTGTATGTTGCTGAAAGACCATAAACTTAAAAGCCTAGAATGACTCAAACATAGCAAGAAATAAATTACTACAAGGACAAGTGAAAATATACAAGATTTTAAAAGTTGCCTCTCTCACAGACAAAGGTGCGTGACTTAAAAATGTTTATTTAATATGAAGTTAAATTAAAAAATGTAAACATGCAACATTTTCAGTAGCCAACTTCCTCTGTTTATAGCCCTCTACTAGAGCCTCCCTCAGGTGAGCTTCCTCCTCAATTAAATCAGGCTCTCCTTTCAGAGAACTATGTTAATTGGCCTTTCAGACTAACATTTCTGAGCTTGTGTCAGTGTGGCAAAGCTCCAGCTATGTCCCGTGGGCCTTGCACTATTGATGGACAGTGTTGGCCTCAGAGGCTTGCTGTGGCCCTCCACACGGCCTCTTTCTCTTTACTAGAGGCAGGAGCCACAGCCTACTGAGTCATACTCATCACATGCTCGTTCATAAATTTCTGGAGTCCTCATCTCCCTGCTCGAGGAAGAGGTTGAGATGTTGTGGGGAACCCGGACCCGACCACTACTCTGGGCTCCAGCTCAGGTACCTTAATGCAGCAACAACAGGCAGGGTCACTGCCACCCACAATCTGGCAGCCTTTCCCTGGGCCACCTCCCCAAACGATCCCTCCCAGTATGTTTCCTTTGGTGCCTGCTCCTCGGTCCTCAGCTCACACCCACACATCTTCTGCACACAGCACTTCCTGTCCTTCACTCTTTTCCTTCACCCCCTTCCTTGCTTGGGGGAGACCTTTTATGGCTGCAGGTGTCTAATTAGCCTGTGGCTTCTAGAAAGTTCTAATTGACTCCAGGTGCCTGCTTGATTATGCTGGACTTAGGCTTGGCCTTTTTTTTTTTATACTCAGGAAAGAGAAAGCTGTTCACTCAAGCTGGTGTTGGTCTGTCACCGTAGGATACACTCTCCATTGTACACCTAGACAACAGCTTATTGAATATTTCTCTCCATTCACATTGTGTCTCAGGGCTATATTTATTCTGGGTCAGAGGTGAAGTCAATCCAGTGTCTCTCCACCACTGCCCTTCACTCTGTTTATTTATTACAGATAAATAGCCAACTTAGGAAATGTAGATACCTGGAATGCTTGTTCTGCACAAAGACATAAATCAGAGCTAAAGCTCTCTGATGAATTAAGTGCAGATTGCCCTTGTCTGATCTGATCACCTCATAAGCATTCTTCAAATCTTAAATGTCTATTAATACAAATACTGTATAAGAAAGGTGACAAATAGTGCTCTTTGCTTCCAGAGTGAACAGGCAGTCCAGCAGGACGGCTCTGTGTCAGGGTGGCCTGTACATTCAGGACTCATGAGTGGCTGGGCAGGACAACTAAATCTTGTGCAGACTTCCTGGGGTTCTGGTGTATGTGTGTTAAAATCACCCTCATGACATCTCATGAATGCATGTCCCTTTGTTGGCACTGAGTTTGTGCGGAGGAGTCTGGAAGGGATTCTGCAGCTGAATAATGTGAAGCTGCACAAGCAGGGACTCTTGCTGTTCACTGAAACGGTATGGGAGCACTCTCCTGCTTGCACACATGTCTCCAGGGCATTGCAAAGGCAAGAGAGAGCATCTGTTCACCAAAGAAGGGCCTGTGAGGAAGTTTCAGATAAAACTGACTTGATCACATCTCACACAGCACCTACCAAAACAGCTGCCCCTCAGTAGCTCTCTTGGCAATGTCAGGAGAGAACTGATGGGCAGAGTGAACTGTCTTCTCAGCCATGGAAAGGACACCTCCAGGCTGGGCAGAGAGCCTCCAGGGCAAGTGGGGAAAAGGAAGTAGGCAGGGGAATGGGTGAGCATACGGGAGTAGCTCTGCACTGCCTGTGCTGTTCTATGGCTAAATAGAGAGCACAGTCTCCAGGCCTTTCAGTCCTACATCTTTCACCGAGGTTAAATTTTACAGAGAAAAGAAATACTATGCTGAAATAATGAATTTGTTTCCCAACACTCTCCTCTCTTCTTTTCTGCAAAAGAAGAGAATTCATGTGGTGTCCCTCTTTAAACTCCCCTTATTTCTTTGCCTCTCCATCACCCAAATATTTTTGTAGCAAAAAATGAAAAAAGTGATGCTGTTGGCACAGGATGGTGCTGGCAGAGTAGGATCTGTCAGGAGAGAAACCAGATCATGGGAAGAGAAAAGCTTTCACTCAGACTACATATCTCTGTATTAATTGTTGCAAATGGAAAAGGGGATAATATCTTGCCAAGCTAATAATGGCATTTTTAGTATGTGTTCTTGTTTGCTGTGCTTTGAAGTACAGTTTTGCTTTCAGATCATCTATTTTGTGCTGGGGAAATTAACCTCATCAGTGATCCCCTCTGGTTTTTGCTCTCTGATTGTGGGTTGCTGCATTGCAGTAACACCTCCTCTCCCCCACACCAGCCTAGTCACTGGCCAAAGGGGAGGCTGAACACAGGAATCCATCTCTGACAAGTCAGCTCACTTTTTTGGAAGGACGACTGTATCCTGGGGTAGCTCAGCACACTGCACCAACAGGAATGGCAGAGTTTGGAACCCAAGCACAGATGCTGCCATTTAGGCCTTTTTTCCAAGGCCAAGTTACATCATAAAGTGCCCTACAGCAGTGATGTTTGTGCCTCAGTCAGTGGGGGGGAGGGGAGGAGGCATTTCTCCAGGATTAGTGTTTTAAACAAGAAAAAGTTAATTAACAAAATAAGAAAGTAATTAGAAGAAGTTGGGGGTTGATGCATGGAGACCAATCTTCCCAACAGCATTCTCCTCACCGGTCTCCCAAGCAGCTGTTGCATCTATTTGTACAGCTCTTACTTGAAGAACTCATGCATAGGGGTGGGGAGCACTCACCCGGAGTTAATCCTTTCTTTACTGACCAAATACTGCTGCTGCACCCACTCTTGCTTACTCCTGGCCCTGGCACCGGCTCTGTCCACTGCCATGCAGACCTAACTCCAGGACCAGCCCCATCCGCTGCCATGCGGTTGCCAGCTCATGCCACCACCATGCGTCCCTAGCTCCAGGAATGGGTCCATTTGCCACTACGTGGCCCCTAGCTCTGGGACCGGTTCCGGCCACAGCCATGTGGCCCTAGCTCCGGGACCGGCGAAGACCCCAGCTCTGGCTGCTGCCACATGGCCCTACCTCTGGGACCAGCCCCATTTGCTGCTATGTGGCCCTAGCTCCAGGACTGGCCACGTCTGCCGCCACGCGGCCCTAGCTCTTGGACCAGCCCCGTCCACTGCCATGCAACCCTAGCTCTGGCCGGGACGGGCTCCGTCTGCCACCACGCAGCCCATGGCTCCAGCTGCAATTCCAGCAGCCACCATGCAACCCTGGCCCCTACTCTTCTGGCCACTGCCATCAGCTTACCTTCCACATCGTGGAAGCAGAGTGCTGCAGTGTGGCTCTGTTGATGAGGTGAGCAGGAGTAAAAATTTTTGTGTGCACCCGGAGAGACACGCACCTTAGAGAGAACCATGCTGGAGACTACACGTGTTTTTAGAAAAAAAATTATGTTCCTGCTTCAAAAATAAAAAAACAACCCTCCCCCCCCAATAAAACCCCAAGGAAATACAAATCAAATACATGCAGACCTGAATTACAGGGAAACCTTCAGGAAATAAAACCAGTCATTTCAAACATCGTGTGTGCACCAGTTCATTTATACATGTTGATAGTGGAATATCTGTGCTCGTTCTTTCTTTTTTGGAGTTGCAGCAATGGATTGTTTTTTAGAAATCACACAGGTGTGGAAAGATCTTCCAGAAACAAAGAACTGTGGGTCAGTTTTCAGGTCTGTCAACCCTCACATAGTGTATTTTTACAGACAGTAACTTTACCATCAGGGTTCTGAGTACAGTGGAAGCTGCTGGGTGCTAGGCACTTTTGAAAATCTGGCTACTCCATTTTGGCACCTAATTGGCAGCTGGCTCTTTTGAAAATGCAGATAGACTCATAGACTTTAAGGTCAGAAGGGACCATTATGATCATCTAGTCTGACCCCCTGCACAATGCAGGCCACAGAATCCCACCCACCCTCTCCTAGAACAATCCTCTCACCTATATCTCAGATATTGAAGCCTTCAAATAGTTCGAAGACCCCAAGATGCAGAGAATCCTCCAGCTGTGATCTGTACCCCATGCTACAGAGGAAGGCGAAAAACCTCCAGGGCCTCTAAGATGCAATTGGGGGGCAGAGAAATGAACATCAGGCACAGGTATGTTACACTTTGGGATTGATAATAACTTACTCTATACTAACACAACAAGAATCCCTCTTATAAACTGATAGCAAGTACAAAGCATTTTCGGCACAGGTTGGGGGGCCTTATACTCAACTCTGACAATTGTATTTGCCTGTCTGTATTTAACACAATAACTTTTGAATGGCACATTTGATTGCAAAATTTCAGTGAATGTTCTAGGCAAGGCAGAACCTCTTGCTTTTGGGGAACATTGGAAAACTGAATGAGGGAAAATAGAAACACATGGAGCTCCGGACAAGGACAAAGACAAACACAGTCATGTACCACTTCCTGGGTAGCTGGTAGAAGACAACCATATAGAATATCAGCGGCTGAGCTGTTTAATTATGGAGAGGTGCAGATTTTATATATGAACTTGGAATGATCACTTTACCTTCATGAACATACTGAATCCAGTTTTCAGAAAATCAGTGAGGCCTGCAGATATGTGTTCAATATCAGCAGGGTCAGGTCGATCAGAATTGAATATCTCCTCTACCACCTGCTTCAGCAATGGCTTGTACGTGGCCTGCAAAAGTAGAATGTGAGCTGAAAATAAGATTGCCTATGCTTATGGCTAGTTGTTTTTCTTAGAATTTAATTTCTATTAAAGGAAACAAAAACTTTTGTCATGGATACATTTACAAGGTTGAAGCAGCAACTGCATTTGCAACACTACATACCAAGGATATGCACAGAATTCCCAAGTAATTGAAAAGACAGATAAATGCTATTTTTATCCGGGTGCTGTGTGTACTGCACGTGTAAAGGGAGGCAAGGAAAAAAGTGTGAAGATTCTTGTGGGAGAAGAGGTCAAGTGGCCAGTCAAGGCTGTTATTGTTAGCAAGTAGAGTGCATGGGCTTAGGTTTCTCTGAAACCCAAAGCTCCTTTAGGGTCATACAGAGAGGGCAGAGCACTGTCACCAAATCTGCAGGTTACCTCAAATCCAGAAGGCAGAATTTCATGCGGCTTTGTCGAACACACAAATAGAAATGAGTATTCTGATTGTTTTATTTTTAAGAGCATTTGAAACAGGCTGTCCTGGCTGCTAGAGAAGGGCATGTCACATAATGTGTGAAATGACAATTCAGCCCCTATGCTTCGGTGAGGGAGAGCTGTAGGAGAAATGATAATGCACCTCTAGCTCTCCCTGCCTGCAGAGCCAGCCACTCTTGCCTCCTACTTCCACAGGAGAACGGGGACAGATTAAGACAATATGGGGCCCTAGGCCTATAATGACCTAATCATACGCAGCCGCCTGCCAGTCTTTCCTTCTAGCTCAACCCTCCATCTGAAGTGATGGTGGCAGGGGCAGAGTCCTCTTTACCCTGCAGGTGTGGCAATCAGGGCCTCCATCATTTTGGACACAGCAGGGGCAACAGCAGGGGTTGCCTGTCCCACACAGTCAGGGGGCACTAGCGGGAATCCCTGCACTTACCCAGCAGTCAGTTACTTAGGTGGGAGTGTCTGCCACACATTCAACACCTCAGACTTAGATCAATCTAGCTATGTTGCTCATGTGAAATTCACACTTTTGAGGGACACAGTTAAGCTTACCTATGCCCTGGTATGGCTTCCATTGACCTGTCCATCACTGTAGTGCCTACACTACAGGGGCACATCTGAAGCTGTGTTGCTGCAGTGTTTTTAGTACAGACATACCATGAGTCTGCTGTTTGTGAGGTCTTGGCAGAGCCCCACCAGAGTTAGTGAGTCTTGGAATGAACTCACCCCTCAGAGCTATTATTTTAGAATGCCGGCAAACTCATGCAGATGTCACTGTATTGGTGAACATGTGTCTCATGTTTTCTTCACAACCACGACAACTAAAAACCTAGTTTTGTTTTTCTAAATGAAAGCTCAGATTCTGATGTAGTTTCCCACATGAGGAGATGGAGGAAAAGGCCCCTTCATCTCCATTGTCTTCAGGGCATGGCCAGATGGTCCCTTCCCAGAACTTCAGGGTTAGTTGAGTGGCCCATCCTCTACTGAAAGCTGGTCAGCTCTGCCTGTTTCTACCCCTACTCCTGACAGCAACTGCACATCGAAGCACTCCTCTTGCTCCTGCTAAAAGCTACACTTTTAACTTCTATAGCCTAGATCACACAAGGTGAAATTGGACCAATGGGTAACCTTGTTTGATGGCTGAATCTTGAGTACACTCTGGGATGGTCTGGGCTTTCGAGTGTTAAAGAGTCAGTACTGGTGGAGTCTTGAAAGATGTAAATAATTTCCTGTTCCCCCAAAGATACTTATTTAGATTTAGGGTGCACTGAGCCTATTGGTCTTCTCTTGAAAAGGACAGAAAGAGGAAGGAGTTGATAGCTGCCTTTGAAGACCCAGGAAAAGGGCAGCAAAATACCCTGATGATCTGAGAGTAGAAGGATGCTCCCCTAAAAGGAAGAGGAGAAGAGCTCTTCAGCAGAGGTGGTGGGGGAAGCTCTCAGACTCAGGTTTGATATTTAGAGGTCTGAGTTTGAGAGTATCAGAGCACTCTGATTATAAATGTGATGCAGACGTTAAAACATCAAACCAAAGAAGCTGACAGGTACTGCAGGCCCTTGTGCAAGGTGAGGGGGAGGCATGGTTCTAAGCTCCCAGAAAAGGAGGGAGAACCGTAGAGAGTGTGTGATGTAGTGCTCTGGTGGCGGTATAAAGGGCCCAGGGCTCCAGCCACCACCGCTACCGCAGTAGCAGTGGCGGTAGTCAGGAGCCCCAGGCCCCTTTGAATTGCTAGGCCCTGAATAAACTATCCCCTTTGTTCCCTGTTGGTGGGCCTGCACTAAACACAAATACCATCTGTGATCTGTGAACATGCTCTCCACCATTTTGAGACAGTGGGTCTGATTTTCCTTATACCTACACTAGCATAGGTGAGACAAGTGGTATTTTTGGTGACATGGACACCTGTCCAACAGTGAATGGACTGAGACCACAAATTCTTTTCATAATATATCAGATAGCTACCAGGTGATGACTTTCAGTGTCTATCAACCTGGGTTGAATTTGAACTAGTGATGTAGAGATGAAAGGGTCCATATTCTATTACTAATGGCTTGAGCTACCTAGTTACCCTAAAGAAGATTTCTAGGGATTTGTCTACATGACCATTTAGTTCGTGGCAAGCTATATGATTAAAACTTTAAAAAGTAACTGTAATAGTTTCAGGAATGAGTGTAACAATCTTAGAAAAATATCTGGTTCCAAATCGAGTACACAACATTTCCCTACTGAGCTATTCCAGGATGTCACATCTCTATCTTTCTTAAAAGATTCATGTGCAATTTCACTCATGCTTTGTAATGGATGAATGAAAGAAGCATCTCTTGTGACATTTACAATAAAGAAAAATTGAAAAATTAGGCACTTACTATGCAACTTGGAACTTTTCTAGTCATCACTGTAATTAAAGAGATATTTTTGTCCAGTAGTTTACAAAGAGGGAAACAAATCTTACACTTCATGTCAAAGAAGATTTATGTACTTCTTAGTTCTTCTACAATATATGAGCACTCTTTTAAGTTAAGCCAATAAGGCAAGACCATAACAGACATTAGCTGTATTGTTTCTGTAGTAGGACATTCCAGACCTGCGTCAAAGCAAGTTATGCAATGAATGAGTGCCTGAAATACCACTCAAAAGCTTGAAATCCAGTGTAAAACTATACAATACCCACTTAAAACAACATATGAACAATAGAAGTGCATTAAAATGAAACATCTGGAGCAGAGATGAAAGGTTACCAGAAATCTATTATATGAAATAGAAGACAGATATAATTTAAATGTCATCATAGATGAATACTTATTGGTTAAGATTTTTCAAAAGTGACCAATGAGTTAGGGAAGGGCTGGTCAAAATATTTATGAATTTTTTTCATCAAAAAATGCCATTTTAAGGGAACTAAAATGTTTCATGGAACATAAAAGCTTATAGGAAAAATTTCCCTACTATGTTTTTTTTCAGGCCCACCCAGAATTACCATATTGGTGATATATAGGTACAAGTTCCCACACCGCCTGATTTAGTGCAAGGATGTGAACCTCAGTGTGATGTTGTACCCCCATACTCTTTATGGAAATACGCTTTTGAATATGAATATGTCTAACTCGAACAATGTGCTGTGAACAGTCTTGCTTCTCCTATGAGCCTGGACTATGGTTGGTCCTACAAAGACATGTGACCAGGCCACCTGATGCTGGAAACCATGTTGAATGCTGTACTTTTCCACTCTAGAGGAGAAAAGTTTGAATTGAATACAAAGGATTCCCATCTTGGGCAAAATACATATAAAGGCAAAAGGGGTTGCTGCCAGATGTCAAGAGACCCATGGTTATTACCTAAGATGACTGCTGAAAACATCTAAGACTGAACAGGAGGTTTTGGAACAAATTGATAAACTTAACAGTAACAAGTCACCGAGAACAGATGGCATTCGCGCAAGAGTTCTGAAAGAACTTAAATGGGAAATTGCAGAACTATTAACTGTGGTTTGTAACCTATCCCTTAAATCAGCTCCCGTACCTAATGATCGGAAGATAGCTAATGTGACATGAATATTTAAAAAGGGCTCTAGAGGTGATCCTGGCAATTACAGACCGGTAAGTCTAACGTCAGTACCAGGCAAATTAATTGAAACTATAGTGAAGAATAAAATTGTCAGACACATGGATGAATATAATTTGTTGGGGGAAAGTCAACATGGTTTCTGTAAAGGGAAATCATGCCTTACTAATCTGCTAGAAGTCTTTGAGGGGGTCAACAAACATATGGACAAGGGGGATCCAGTGGATATAGTGTACTTAGATTTCCAGAAAGCCTTTGATGAGGTTCCTCACCAAAGGCTCTTAAGTAAAGTAAGTTGTCATGGGATAAGAGGGAAGGTCCTTTTGTGGACTGATAACTGGTTAAAAGACAGGAAACAAGGGTAGGAATAAATGGTAAGTTTTCCGAGTGGAGAGAGGTAACTAGTGGGGTCCCCCAAGGGTCTGTCCTGGGAACCATCCTATTCAAATTATTTATAAATGATCTAGAAAAAGGGGTAAACAGTGAGGTGGCAAAATATGCAGACGATACCAAGCTACTCAAGATAGTTAAGACCAAAGTAGACTGTGAAGAGCTTCAAAAAGATCTCACCAAACTAAGTGATTGGGCAACAAAACGGCAAATGAAATTTAATGTTGATAAACGTAAAGTAATGCACATTGAAAAAAATAATCCCAACTATATATACAATACGATGGGGACTAATTTGGCTACAACTAATCAAGAGAAAGATCTTGGAGTCATTGTGGATAGTTCTCTGAAAACATCCACTCAGTGTGCAGTGGCAGTCAAAAAAGCAAATAGAATCTTAGGAGTCATTAAAAAAGGGACAGAGAATAAGACAAAATATCTTATTGCCTCTATACAAAACCATGGTAGGCACACATCTTAAATACTGTATACAGATATGGTCACCTCATCTCAAAAAAGATATACTGGCATTAGAAAAGGTTCAGAAAAGGGCAACAAAAATGATTAGGGGTTTGAAACAGGTACCATATGAAGAGAGATTCAAAAGACTTGGACCTTCAGCTTAGAAAAGAGGAGACTAAAGGGGGATATGATAGAGGTCTATAAAATCATGACTGGTGTGGAAAAAGTGAATAAGGAAAGTTATTTACTTACTCCCACAATAAAAGAACTAGGGGTCAGCAAATGAAATTAATAGGCAGCAGGTTTAAAACAAACAAAAGGAAGTTTTTCTTCACTCAGCCCACAGTCAACCTGTGGAACTCCTTGCCAGAGGATGCTGTGAAGGCTAGAACTTTAACAGGGTTCAAAAAAGAGCTAGATAAATTCATGGAGGTTAGGTCTATCAAGGGCTATTAGCCAGGATGGGTAGGAATGGTGTCCCTAGCCTCTGTTTCTCTGGAGGTGGTGACAGGGGAGGGATCACGCGAGGATTACTTGTTGTGTTCCCTCCCTCTGGGGCATCTGGTATTGGCCACTGTTGGCAGAGAGGATACTGGGCTAGATGGACCTTTGGTCTGACCCAATATGACCGTTTTTATGTTCTAAGAATCAGGCCCAAGCTGGGAAGCTGCCTACCTTGTGAGAGAAGGTGATTAGAACTACTGTTAGGGAATGAAATTGAATGTAACAAGTTTGCTTAGTGTATTAAGCTTAGCAAGCATGTTTTGTTTTATTTTGTTGAGTTTCTTATGATCAGGCCTGGGCAAAATACGGCCCACGGGCCGAATCTGGCCCGCCAAGCCCCTGGATCTGGCCTGCGGCACTGAGAGGAGCCCCAGGCAGGCTCCCTGCTTGCCTTGTCCCATCCGCACACTGCTCAGAAATGTGGCAGTGGGGTGGTTTTTCTTTTAAAACTGTGAGTCCGGAGGGGAGGGGGAAGCTTTAAGAGCTGCTCCGGCCCCCAGCACCATCCCATGGCAGTGGGAGCTGCCTGTTTCAATAACAGGGGGCCATGAAACACAAAGGGCTCCAGAGCACATGGCTGCAGCCTGCGCAGGGGCGGGGCAGGCAGAGAGGCTGAATCAGGAACCACTGCTGGCTGGTAAGGCTCCTGGCAGAGCCTACCTCTGGCACCCCAGTCCCTCCATTCCCCAACCTTCTGCCCCCCACTCCTGCCCCCTACTCCACATACCAAAATCCTCTGCCCCCCTCCTGTACCCATATCCCCTCCCAGATCCAGAACCCCAATCCACTGCCCCAGATCACAGTCCCCTTCTGCCCTAGCTCACAACTCAAATCCCTGCACCACCCTCCTCTACCCCAATTCCCTGCCATAGGTCACAATCCAACTCCCTCCACCCCAGTCCAGTGCCCCAGCTCACAAACACCCTCCCTTACCCCAAGCTCCCTTTTGCACCCAACCTCCATCCCAGACCCTGCACTTTCTCCATGAATATCATGGAAAAGTGCAGCCCTTGACCACTTTCCAAATTCTTGGAGTTGCCCCCCATCAAAAATTATTGCCCACTCCTGACTTAGATCCTACTTTTTATACTTAATAAAATAACTTTTGTTTATTAATAAACCCAGTGTAAATACTTGTTACTGGGGGAGACAACTGCTGTGCATCTCTCTCTTTCATTGATAAAGGGGGCAAACAACTTATGATCTCACTGTGTATAAACTTTATGCATAGTGACATGGATTTATCTGGGGTTCTGGTCAGTGTTCCCTCTAAGATTTTCTATCCATGAATGGAGTGAGTTTTGTCTTGTGCACCAATATTGAGGTCTTATGCACTTGTTCGGCTGTGCGCCACTGTGGCACCCAAGTTATTAACAAATATCGTATATATATTTTGTAAAATACCGTGGAAGGAAGAATACAAAAACAAGGGATAATTAACAAGGTACATGACTTTAAATGTTTATTTAATATGAAGTCAAATAAAAATAAATTAATACTGCAAAATTTTCAGTAGACAACTTCCTCTGTTTATAGCCCTGTCCCAGACCCTCGACCAGCTGTAGTAGATGATCTCCCTTTCTGTCCCATGGGACTGTTGGCGCTACACCATTTAGGATGTGAGGAATGAAATGCACTTGGAAAGTTGCCTACCTTTTCAAAAATACAACTAAAAGCCTTCAAGGTCCTATCACTTGGATCATAAAATTTGGTTCTGGATGACTGAAATCAGAACTGTTTGGCCTGTTGTGACTTTAATTCACACTTTATTTCCATCAGTTCTCGGAATCTTTTATTAGAGCTAAAGGTTCATCATTTGCTCTCCAAATTCTTTGTTTTTGTTTAATTTACCAATTTATCTTTTTGTTCTCTTCGTATTACATATGCAATAGTGTTTCCAGTCAGTACTATGCATTAAGGCTGAAATGCACCAGTGATGTGGCCGTCAACCACACTCAATATTTAAGCCCCGAGTTGGAGGCCATACTGGGAAGCTATGTAAACAGCAGCCACTTTGCCAGGAGCTTTGCACATACCCTGGACTCCTCCCTCTGTTGTATTGGAGATCTGGCTCTGGTTCCACCTACTTGCACGGTCCTACTGAGCTGTTCTACCACTGACTTAAGCTCTTAGAGGCCACACAACAGTAGCCAAAATTGGTATGAAGGAGATAATACTTCAAATAGTAGTAATTCCTGATTACTGGCCCAAAGACCCCCAGGGGATGCTGCTGCAGAAAGCACAAAAACAAATTCAATTTGTTTTGTAAATAACAGATTTGTATCTAACCTGAAATCAAATGTCACCTTATTATAAGCTTCAGAGGGGTAGCCATGTTAGTCTGTAATTGGAAAAACTTAAAAAACAATGAATAGTCGAGCAGCACCTTAGAGAGTAATCTGTTGTTAGTCTCTAAGGTGCTGCTAGACCAGGGCTACTCAACATGTGGCCCGCGGCCTGTTTGTTTGTGGCCCATGGTACGGTTTGGGTTTACGCGGGGCTCAACATGTGGCCCGCAGGTGGGATCCTTTGAACATGGCCACCACTGGGCACAGGCTCCACAATGGCAAGGCATCTCACAGGCAGGGTGAACACTGAAAGACGCAAGTGGACGGACTTGGCTGGAACAGACGGGTACAGTGTGTCAGCGTTTCTAGCCCCAAGGGAGAAGGTGCTGGGAGCACTGGGGCATTGTGGGAAGTGCTTTGTATTCATGCCTGTCAGTGTGAAAAGATATTTTCATATATTTGCATATATATTTGCATGTATATGAACCACACTTAAGTTACGGCCCTCGGCATGTGCTGTGAGTATCATTTGGCTCCCAGAGCTTCCAAAGTTGAGTAACCCTGTGCTAGACTATTCGTTGTTTTTACCTTACTATACATTCACAGTAAAACCTTGAGAATCATCAGTTTGCTCATCTCAAATCCAAATCCTCATAAACACCCTTGTAGTCTTACTCTGTCCACTTCTTTGTGAAGATTTAACAGCCAAGTATTGTAGTGAAATCTGATAAGATTAATACTTATTATTTATAAAATACACTATGATGAATATTATTTATAATTCAACCAACTATACATGTAAAAACACCAAAATCCTTTTTCTGCTGCAATAGTTTTGAGTTTGTGTTTTTCTGCTTACTTGCTTATTTGTAAAGTTTGCTGATTTACTATGACTCTCCCAATCACCAAAGTTAGTTAGTGAGTTTCTACTACATAAGGCGTTTTCTGTAGTAGATCTACATTACTATATTTGGCAATAATATGGTCAGCATTAGTCTTAAATATACTTCTTTTTAAACCGAGAAAAAATATTTTTGACCTTAACATCTAGTAACAGCACCTGCCCGCCTTGTGGCCATGGTCCTGATCCCAACCTGAGCAACTGCCTGCCTGCCTGCCCACGATGCAGCCCTGGCCCTGGTCCTAGTCCCAGCCGGAGCAGGCGCCTGCCCACCTGCCTTGCAGCCATGGTCCCAGTCCCAGTCGGCCGGCAGGAGCAACCCCCTGCCATCTCCTACGTGGCTCCTTCACCCTGGCCACTGGAGCAGCTGCCTGCCTCCCGCCACTCTGCTGCACGGCTCTGCTTAGGTAAAAATTCCCGCTGTGCGTGTAAAATTCCCTCTGTGCATGTGCAAGCGTGCCCCTTAGAGGGGAACTATAGTTCTGGTCCCATTGGAACTGTGCATCTGGGTGCTGTGTCAAGTCCCTTTGACTGAGTCTTCCCAGAGCTGAGTACATCTCAGTGTCTGTATTGCTCTGCTGTGGGCTGTGACCCCAACTCTGCGCCATTTCTAGGGTAGACCAGAGGTTCTAGCTCAGCAGGACAGGGTGGTGGGGTGTCCAAGAGGACAGGTAGGCAGGCTCAGATGTGGTGTGAACAGCACATCACATGACAGTCCCAAGGGTATCTCTGTGACTGAACTCGTCACACTGAGTCTCCCTCTTCCCAGGTGAATGT
Source organism: Rafetus swinhoei (assembly GCA_019425775.1). Classification (NCBI taxonomy): domain Eukaryota; kingdom Metazoa; phylum Chordata; order Testudines; family Trionychidae; genus Rafetus; species Rafetus swinhoei. Next base: position 50,969,516 of record CM033449.1, read on the forward strand.
ACTAGCTACCAGGACACGGACTATTCCTGGGTCAGGTTTTCTTTCCTGTTCTCATGTTATTTTGTGAAAAATTTCAGAAAGTCACATTTTTGTTCAGAACAAAAACAGATGTCAAAACCTCAATATTATTTATTTATTTATTTATTTTTTGCAAAACAGAATTCTTGTTTTCTGGCCAACCCTAATTTGGGGTGTCTGGATAACCCAGGCTCTGAAAATCAAGGACCTTCCAGTGTCTCAGGCTGGCCTCCCCAAACGTGAGAGCCACAAAAACACTAGTTAATTTTTGAACATCTTGGCCACAATATTTAAAAAAAAAAACAAACCAAAACAATCTCTTTCAATTCCTACATTAGACTGACAATAACAAAGAACCCAATGTCTATACTAAGACACGGTTCGAAGATTTGACATTGCTAACATATTTGTATAAAACTGTTTAAATATAGTTCTTGCTAGGAAGACGCTAACAAGTTGACCGGTCCCATATAGACAGACCAGATTACCAAAAACTGTGTATGAGGATGAGGAATGTCAAGAATAGTGCTGTAGTAGCCACCCAAACCCTCCCATCCGCTCATATTTTTGTCCCATCTGGAAATGCAGTACCTTCTGATTCCCTCCAGTGGGTGGCTCCTCTTAGAGGGTATGTCTAGACTACATGGCTCTGTCGTCGAAGCCATGTAGATGAGTTTACTAGACATAGGAAAATGTAGCGGCGATTTAAATAATGGCTGCTTCATTTACATCAAAATGGCTGCCGCGCTGTGCCGATCAGCTGTTTGGCGGCACAGCGGGGCAGTCTGGATGCGCGACAAGGAAGCCTTTGTCAACCGCTCCGGTAAACCTAATTTCACGAGGCATGCCGGGCTGTCGACAAAGGCTTCCCTTGTCGACTGCGGCGCATCCAGACTGCCCCGCTGTGCCGCCAAACAGCTGATCGGCACAGCGCGGTGGCCATTTTCCTATGTCTAGTAAACTCATCTACATGGCTCTGTCGACGGAGCCATGTAGTCTAGACATACCCTGACTGACAGACACTGTGGGAAGAGCAAGTACACAGCTGTGCACCCCTATTACAGCCTCCTTAGTGGTAGCGCTGAACAATCCCTCTACTCTGAAAACCCATCTGTAAGTACAAAAATAAGAGGTGGATATCTGCACCCGCATCTGTGGATATCAAGCCACAGATTTGCAGGGTTCTAGATACAAAATTTGTAATCACATCCACATCTGTATCTGCAAAAATGAGCAGCACATATTCACGAATTTGCAGGGCCCTAAAAAGCACCCTAACTTGCAAAATGGTAACTTTTGTTCCTTTCTGTTTGAAAGGAGAAGGACCCTGGTTCCCTGAAGCTCTCTCTCTTTCTGTAGCAGTTGTAGCTTGCCAGTAAACCAACTAAACAGGGGGGAGAAAGGACTTAGGATCCATCCACAAAGAATAGCTTGAGAGAAAAGGAGAGCTTGTTTGTGTATTCCCCATACATCCCCCTGCCCCAACTCCTGTCTACAGTGAATCTTGCTACTCTCTTTCCTCATGATCAGCTAGCCCAGTACAGAACCAGGCCAGGCAGTTGTAAGGAATTACTGGATCCTTCACTTCCACAAAAAACTTTCCAGGACCTAGCCTAAATGAGTAGAAGTGGGTTAAAATCAAAGAAAATACTGATGCTAACTGGACATCTAGGAGATTTTCAGAACTACTTTTCTTATCATGCTGTGAACTCTGCTCCCTAATAAGTATTTTGATCCTATTAGCCACATTGGCCATCATTCTGATCATATATGTCAGCTGATGTTGGATTTAGGTTTTCTATTTTGACAGCCATTGTAATTGTTGCTTGATCCCAGTCACTCTTTCACCTGACTCTTGTACAGTTTTCCAACTGCACAGCCTCTTCAGCAATGTTATATAATATCCAAAGTTCCATTGCTACCCAGCACAGTCTGACTTACCACTAGAATAATTTTATCCATTTGTTGGCTTGCAGCACACTGAAGTTTCAAAGGAATCTTTCTGATGGAAGACCAAGAACAAGTTTAATGGTCTTTTAAAATCTTAAATTACGACATGTGCTTTCCATGTGGCAAATGTCCATTTCCTCCAGAAGAAGTTATGTAATTTGGGGGGGGGAAGGAACTAGTTTCGGTCAGGATGACTTGTGCCAAAGGAAAATCATGCTACTTTCAATAAACTGAAGCAGTATTATCAGCCAGTTTCTGCAGCAAAACTCTTGAAATTGTGGAAATTGGAGAAAAAATACTTTGAAACACAGTGACATGTAGGCACCTAGACATCATTTCATTATGCAGCAATGGATTCTGGTCCTGTGTAGTTTCAATCGAGCTCTGAAACTCACATGAAATGTATACAGTATCCCAACACTGTTAACCGATTCCTGAAGTCCTTACTCAGGCAAATTCCTACTGAAATCCAGTGAAGCCAAGAGGAGTTTGCTTGAGTTGGGACTGACTACAGATTTCAGGAGGCTGCTGCTAAGTCCTGTTTCCAGAAGCCTTCCCCATGGAGTTGTAAAATAAGTTTTATGGTTATACACAAGTAAATTAGTTACATCTGTGAAGCTATAATTTTGACCATATGCTAGACAAATATCCCACAGATGAAAAAGGATGATCTACTTACCTGGCAGGTATTGCTTCCTGGGACATGTACAGAATTAAACTGTTTCATGTGCATTCGAGCACTTGTAATATCCCTGAGAGACTTAAAGATACTGTCCACTGCAACCATGGCCTTCTCAAATGTCAGGTGAAGAGACGATTCACAGCCTGAAACAATATAGAAACACATGGCTGTGTGAGCAAAGATCTTTCCATTTTTTTGATAATAAACAGCAGGAAAAGAATGATGAGGAGGAAATTTTAAATTAGTTTAATATTTGTACACTTTAGAAACCAACATGTATTGTATATACAGCATGCTCACCTTATAGAACAGCTCAGTAAAGCAGCCATAAAACCTAGAGGGTAAACAAAGCCAACAGTAGATGACTTAATGCGCATCTTGGATAATGAAACAACTTAACACCAATGCAATCAAATCTGGTTGGTACAGCAGGCAGAAAAGGTAGTTATGTAGAGCGTTCCCTGTAAGCTGGGCACTTGTGCAGTTGCTCAGGAGAGATTCAAAGGACAAACAGCTGATTAGCAGTGGGCCCACAGCTAGGTTTTTGTTTCTACTGGTGGAGCACATTCACACATGCCTTGGGGCACATAAATATTCCACACATGGATGGAAAAAATCCACACATGGACAGAAAAGATAGAGGGAACATTGGTTATGTCACCAGATCTTTAAGGGATAGAAACCTGCTAAAAGGATCACCTTCATTTTTCAGTCAGCTAACTGTGACACAATCATGCAAGGAAGTTTACTCACAACATAGTTCCTGAACCTCTGCTGGCAGTCCAGTGACTGAGAAGGCATTTCTTATCTGTGAAGAACTAACTGGATGGCTTAGTGACAAGTATTGTGAATTGTCAAGGAAGATTCAGTATTATCCAAAAGGAACTATGTATGTTCCTCACTAATCCATAATTACTATAATATTTTTTAAAATGTATTTGCTTAAAAACAGTTCAAGTTAAGATGTGAGTATTAATTTTCATTGAGGCCTTACGTTTTAACCCAGTTCTCTCTGGTTCTCCATCAGATGGAAGCACAAATGAGTGGATGGTTAAACAATTCCCCCAAGCCATAACCAGTTGCAAGACAATGGCTCACTATGGAAGGATTTTAGTCCTTGTCTCTAATCACCACACCATCTGGCTTATATCACAAAAAGGAATGGAAACAGTGCTTTCTACACTTAAATGGTTCAAGCTAAAGAATTATTGGACAATTCATTATTTATATTGAGATGCTTGTCGTTCTTGCCAAATAGCTGCACAACTGTAACTCTGTCTACTTTTCTGCTCTCATTTCTCATCATTCTCACCACCACCTCTAACACTTCTAACTCTCTAAAGGATAAAGAGTGTGTTAAACAAATCCCCACTCTCAGCTCCACAAACAATTTACCACTGGGGGGACAGGGTGCATTCTGTTTTACATCCTGGTTCTGCAATATGATTCACATGGGCAGGCCCTTGGCATCTGCCTGCAATCCCACTACCATAAGTGAGACTCCCTCTAGGAATGAAAGGCTGCAAGGAATGGGCCCTTCTCAGACTGTAAACTCCTTCAGATGGCATCTTGTAACAATGCTTCATAAATACCATGAAGGGACTAGTGGTCAAATGTTTCTATGCAATGAACACAAACAAGAAAAGCAAAACTGTGTAAATTCAAAGCAATGCCTAACATGAACATTTGACTGCCTGTCAAACCATCAATGAGATAGTGATCTCTGTATTCTGCAAAGCAATTCCTTCATTCAACCCCCCAAACTGACACTCGCTCAGATGTCTTTGGGCAAGACACGTGAAATCTAGTCAATTTTTAAAAAGCGAGGGAAAAGCATTTCAGATACTGTTTGTTCAAGTCCCTCTGCAAACTTCTGTGACTGTATAATAATCATTTTCTGTTTTTAAAACAAGCTTCTTTTTCCCTTGTTGCTTTCTCTTGTTTCTCAATCCTGCAATTGCCACTGGCATCTGCTTCCTACCAATGACAGGACTGTGGCCCCAATTCTTCAGACAGTTAAATATGTCCACACCTTTACTCACATGAGTAGTTCTACAGATATCAGTCTATTCACATGGGCAAATTCTCAGGGTAGTAGACATGTTAGTCTGTGTCTGCAAAACCAAGTAGGAGTCCTGTGGCACCTTAGAGATCAACAGATTTATTAGGGCCCGATGAAGTGGATTTTGTCCACAAAAAACTTATGTCCCAATTAGTTTCTTAGGCTATGTCTACACTGGACAGTTATTTTGGAATAAGGTACAGTAAAACTCCAGTTGTTTGGCATCCAGTGGTCCGGCACTCCTGATAGTCCGGCACCAACTGGAACCCGGAAGTGCTCTGGCCAGCCGGACAATTGGAGCTGCTCTGCCCCCAGCTTCCCCAAGTCTGCCGCTGCTGAAACTGACCAGCGGCGGACTTGGGGAAGCCAGGGGCAGAGCAGCTGGGATGCTGCTGGGTTGGTCCCGCAGCTCCGCCCCTCACCTGACCAGCGCTGCGGGACCAACCCGGCAGCACCCCAGCTGCTCTGCCCCGGGCTTCCTCAAGTCCGCCGCTGCTGAAATTGGCGAGCTGCGGACTTGGGAAGCCGGGGCAGAGCAGCTGAGTGCTGCCGGGTTGGTCCACAGCGCCGCTCAAATGAGGAGGCGCTGCGGGACCAACCCAGCAGCTCAACTGCTCTGCCCGGCTTCCCCAAGTCCGCCGCTGCTGAAACTGACCAGCGGCGGACTTGGGAAGCGAGCAGAGCAGCTGGAGTGCTGCTGCCCACTGCGCAGTTCCTGCCAACCCCGACCCCTCATAGCCCCCTTCCGGTACTCCGGCATATCCAATAATCCGGCACCCCCTGGGTCCCAAAGGTGCTGGATTATCGGAAGTTTACTGTATTCCAGAATAGTTATTCTGAAATAGCTTATTTCAAAATAGCATTTCTACACTGCAGGGAACCCTCAAAATTAGTCCGAGGCAGGCTTCCCTAATGTAAACGTGCTATCTCGATGTAGATCCCCAGGAGAAGTAACTTAGAATGGCCCTGGTGAGGGGCTATTTCGAAATAGCAGCAGTGGAGCATCTATCCATGCCTTATTTCTAAATAGCTATTTTGGAATAGGCATTATTCTTTGTAGAATGAGGTTTACAGAAGTCGGAATAAGCCATCTTTTATTTCAAAATTATTTCAAAATAACGGAATTGCTGTGTAGATGCTCGCATATTTATTTTGGAATAACAGCCATTATTCTGAAATAACTTTGCTGTGTAGACACACCCTAAGGTGTCACAGGACTCCTTGTTTTCACATGGGCAAAGTTGGCCCATGTATGCGATTGAAGGATTGGAGCCAATTCTATAGTGAAACTGTCAAATACACACATTTATGCAATGGAATGCATAAAGTAAATACACTGAAAAAATAGTTTTTCTCTAATAGCTGGCAGCTGTAGTAAATGTTAGTATTATTTATAACAATAGTAGCTAAAAAAATTCAGATAGATATTAAATTGACAGTGTTCTTTTAACCTCGGTCTTGCTTTCCCTAATACTAATACTTCAATGGAGTACGCAAATCTTAGAATCATAGAATCTAGCTCTGGAAGAGACCTCAAGAGGTCATCGAGTCCAACCCCCCTGCCCAAAGCAGGACAAACCCTAAATCTTATCTGTCTTTAGGGGGGTTGTGCAGTTGCTTCCCATCTCTATGCTACATTAAATTCATTAAGAGCAAAGCTTTCTCCTGGTATGTAAACACTAGGGTAAGCGTTTCTCCCCTTGGTATAGAATGCTTTCTGTGATGGATAGGAGTGCAGGGCAACACCCGGTGACTAAAGGGTTTAACTCAGGTAGCTAACAGAGGTGTTGGCAGAAAAGCCAGAAAAGCCAATGGGAAAGACTGTTGAAATTTGAATTGTATATAGATACCTAGCTGCTTCTTCCTTTGTGTGAGTTCTAAGTTAAGGGCTGGCGGGAGCAACATGCAGTCATCAGAATTACCATGCCTACAAAGATTTTTGGGCATGGGAGTAAACTGGACCCTGAAGTATGGACCCGCATGGATTGTGAGTGGAGAGAGGAATGTATATTTAATTGCAATCAGGATATTTTTCTTTGTTTTGGTTTTTTGGTTAAGTAAAATCCATGTGCTCTCCCTGCCCCTGAGATACTATGTTCTCTGTGTTTTAATTTGTTTTTCTCAGTTGCTCTGTAACACCTAGCAACCAAGTATGCTTTATTAATGGTATCTTCTAAGATGATGGATGATTTGATTCTTGTGTCCTGGAAGTTAACAGGTCAGCGTGTGTGTTTTTGCCTAGCCTGAGAGGTCAGCTATCAAAGACAGTTTTTCTGTTTCCTTTTGTTTCTTTTTTCAAGCTTTCTTGTGGCAGAAGTGCTTGGGGTACCCCGGGGGAAGGAATCCAAGTGTTCCTTCCTGATTTTTAAGGGTTCTTTAAAATCACTTGATGATGGCAGCCTATCTTCCAGAGCCAGTGCATCTGTAACTCTTAGGAGGTTTGCAAAAGTGACAAGGACTCCTGTAGCACCTTATAGACTAACAGATGTATTGGAGCATAAGCTTTCGTGGCCAAAGACCCACTTCGTCATGCATCTGACGAAGTGGGTCTTTGCCCATGAAAGCTTACGCTCCAATACATCTGTTAGTCTATAAGGTGCTACAGGACTCCTTGTTGCTTTTGCAGATCCAGACTAACATGGCTATCCCTCTGATCTTAGGAGGTTTGTTTGGTTGGTTTTTTTTGTAAGCAGAGCCCATAGAGGCAAGGAATTTAAGGTCTTCTGCAGGCCCCCACCTTCTGCACTCGGAGTGCCAGAGTGGGAAACAGCCCTGACAGCAACACTTTATGATAAGAAAGCCATTGCTTTTGGTCAAAACACATCTGGAATGTTTTTTTCCCCTTTTTTGCTAGTGGCCCTCAGCACTCTTTGTTAGACAAGTTCAGACAAAGCAAAACCACACGAGACAAAGTTTGTTGCTTTTGCTTTCGACATTTTCCTATTTTATTCTTAGAGTTTATTTTTTGTTATTTCAATGCTCATTGTCTTGATCTTACAGTTATTTTTCTGTATACAGTTTCTTCCTTCTTCCACTGACAGCTTTTTTACTTCAAAAAGCAGCTTTCAAATTAGAATTTTTAAACTTTCCACCCTCCACTTCTTCTAAAATGTAATGATCAGTCACTTAGGCCCACTGCCTTGCACCTGTGTAGTCTTTTAAGCCTGTGCAAAGTGGACAGGAAATGCTACCACAAGTGTCTGTAAGTGGAGAGTGCTCATTTGGCAGCATGTTACGTGAGTGTGAATGACTGTGCTGGGAGCAAGACAATAAGAATCAGGCCCTAGAAGTGTATGATGCTATGGGTTAAGGACTCTATGTAGACACACTATGACAACTGCAAACACTAGCAATTATCCTTTTGTGCTCTTTTGCTTCTATTGGCTCTTTTATTTTTGAATGTTTAGCCACAGTTATCTTTATTTTTTATTTGTTTTTTTTTTGGAGCCTAGCGATTTATTTGGTGGTTGTTCTCTCTGCATTTAGCCACATAATAACAACACATCTTGTTCTGATGTCTTTGTTGAGGCCAACCCATTATTAATGCATTTTTTATTAAGTTCACGACCTTTAACTACTTAGATTTACTATCCATCTTATTTGTACAGAAAGACTGATTTTACATGTGCCCATTATTTTTACAGTTTATGTTAACAGACTCAGAGATTCTAAGGCCATAATCGAAGGAACCCTTAGATTACCTGGTTTGATGTCCGATATAACACAAGCCATATCATTTCATCTAGTTACTTGTGTATGGAGTCCAGTAACTTTAAAAAAAAAACAAATGCATGCTTTCCAGAAAGGTATCTAGTCTTAATTTAAAGACTTTAAGAGATGCAGCATTCACTGCTTCCATTGGTTAATCATCCTCACTATTAAAAAAGTATGCCATATTTCTAATTTTATATATTAGCTTTAACTTCTACCCATTATAAACATGGAGTTTTAAAAGGACCTTGTTTTATGAAATATTCGTAATTTGTTTAGTGTAAATTTCTGTGCACTTTCTAGGATTCATTGACTTTAAAATTTAAAAAAGCATGCATTAATTTTTATATTGAACTTCTGTTTCCAGGAAAGGAAGTAAGGAATTCTTCTTTTCTAGAAACATATTCCAAACATTCAGCCAAGAATCTTTAAGATAATTTACTGTCATTTAATATACATGCAGTCTGAGACACCAAGAAAACCTCGTATTATGGAAATGCTTTACATAAGAAAAATTTATATTGCGGAGTGCAAACAGAGAAATGTGCTAATAAATATTCTGCTCAGAATTTCATTGAGTCAGATTGATTACAAATATTTAGTGAGTACCTCAGTTTTAAGCAAATCATTTTCGTCCTCTGACCTTTCCCATTTTAGAGCTATATTGTTTCCATGTTTAGAAATCATTGGCATACTGCACAGCTGGGTTTAGATTATAAACCACTGTAAATTCCCCCTAGATGGAATACAGTCAATTCTAACAATTATTCTAATTGGATTAAACGACTATGGCACACAGTTATGAAAACCATCCTCCTGACATTCTTTAAACTATTACAATAATTGTTTTTCAGATCCCACCATGGCAACCTTTAGAGTCCTGCAGACTCCATATTAGCTTCCTAGTGCTCAATGTAACAGCATCAAAAGCTTCTCCTGTAAACCATAGGCATCCAAAGCTCTAGGACATATTTTTCATTAGCATGTTGGAGAGTCGAAGTGTCCCATACAAATTAGACAGAGATGGAGAAACAATGTGAAAATTGATATATGAAGTGACTAGGGAGCGTGGTAGTCTCATCTCATAGCTCTTTGAAGTGGGAGGAAATGGACAGTTGGCACCATTGAAGAAGTGGGGCTACGTAAAAGCCCCACTGGTGGAGGTGCCTATTTTCTGCTTTCATGCCCAGAAGTGGAAGCTGGCATTTCACAGGTTTTGGATCCAGTTTGGAGTCTGAGGGCTCTTGGATCCAGAGTTCCAATTCAGGGCCATTTCTAATCTCTTTCCTCAATGGTGTCTATTCCTTCTGTGCCATCTGGAAACAGCACCTTTCACATGGTAGCAAATAAGACAACTGTGCACTCCAGTCAAATTGCACTTTTTTCATATAGCTCTTTCTTTGGAATCAAAGTTTGCCTTCTGTCCTTGTTAGTGGCTTGGTCACCAGCAGACCATAGTCTTCTAGATAAAAATTGCTTATGCCATCACATCATGGAGTAATAGGAAGCACTACAGGGATAAGAGGAGATGCAGGCCTCCGCTGGACAATGAATGTTCATTTACACTTTATCTACAATAAGTATTTGGTATTTTGTTCTACTGTTCTGTGGCAGAGCGTACAGAAAACACTTGCTTGTCATACCTTTCTCTGTCATCCTTTCTCAATTGCCCACACAGAGGTGAGGGAGAGAGCTCCTTTTAAGCCATCTTTGTCCATCAGAAAAAGTGGCTGTTTTGGGACTTTGTTGATCTATAAAGCTCAAACACCTAGGGAAATCAAGTCTTTTCTCTGTTTGGCAGCATGACAGTTACACTATTCTCCTTTTAAAGTGCTACATAGTTCTGTCTTTTGTTTCAGCTACACCAGACTAACACGGCTGCATCTCTATCACTACTCCTTTTAAATGTATTTTCAGTTTTTCATTCCCTTATACTAGGTATTAATACAAAAAAAATCTCAGATTCTTTGAAGCACGGTATGTATTCACTATACCATAATATGTCTGTAAAATAGAGCAACTTTGCCCTGATCTGTTGCCAAAATCAGGAAAAGAAAGGAAATTGTGTTGTACAAATGACACGATCCTACACATCACACCCTGTTCACACCTTTCATGTCAGTGGGAGTTGTGTGTGCATGTGGAGAGAAGAACAGAACCATTATACTCTAGCTTGCTGACATTACCAGGAAATGTGTTCCTTTTTTTTACAATAATGCAGAGGTGGAATATATTAGCTGGAGTATAACTCATGTGTTAGTTAAAATAACTGTAGCTGTTACTGATTTTTTCACTAAAAATGAATGTAAGTAAGACAGTATATCTGTTACAGGCATTCCATATGCTTTATGAAAATGAACACACAACTGGAATATACTTTATGCAAGATACTTTGTGTGACATATGATTAGGAAGGTATTAATCTGCTGAAAGTTTATATCCTATTTGTATGCATGTATCATTTCTGTATTTGAAGTTGAAAATGTGAAGTATAAACCTGTGTTGCTACTGTAAACATGCCATTAATAATACTCAAGGAACTCAATGACCCAGTACTCAGAACAATGATCTATGAACAGACTTGGTTTTTTTTAAGCTTGTGAGGAGGGGGTGTAAGGGGTCCTGCTAAGCATGTGACCATGTCAGCTGATACTGGAATCCATCAGAAACCATGTACTTTTCCAGGAAAAGGTGGGAGGAAATTTAAACTCAACACAAAGGGTTCCCGTCTTTTGACGAACCTTTAAACAAAGAAGAGGGGCTGCTGCCAGACATCAGGACACCCCTGCTCATGCACCAAGATACCTGCTGGAAACATCTAAGACTGAACAAGGGGAAGGATCAGGCCCAAGCTGGGAGGCTTTCCAGCTTGTGAGAAAAGATTATTCAAACTACGGTGGGGTAAGAAATTGCACGTAACAAGTTTCTTAGTCAATTAGGCTTACCTGGCATGTTTTGTTTTATTTTGCTTAATAGCTTACTTTGAACTGTCTGCTATTATAGGCTGAGACTCCACAATCTGGAAATCCCTAGTGCGGCAACACCCCTGGTCCTGCATCGTCAGGGTGACCCCATGGGAGCACTCACAGGAATAAGCCCACTGGCCAGGATCAAGAGCGTTTCCAGACTAGGGAGCTGAGAGAGTGAAGTCCCATGTGGCAACAGAGCTGCTGGGCAGAGCATGAAGTCCCTGGGATTAGGTTGGCAGCCATCAAAGCAGCCAGGCAGAGCGCAGAGGCCTGGGGGCAGTGGGGCTCCCCGAGCAGCAGCAGAGCTGCTGGGGAGAATCCCAAGCTTGGGGCAGCAGCAGGAGCTGTTGGGGAGAGCCCTGAATTCCGGGCGACAGACCAGGAGCACCTGGGCAGAGCCCCAAGCTCCTGGCGGCAGTGGGAGACATCAGGGAGAGCCCCAAGCTCCACCCAGGAGCATGAGAACCGCCGGGGAGAGCCCCAAGCTCCGGGCAGCAGCACCGCTCCTTCCCCCCCCCCCCGGCAGAAAAGCAGAGCCAAAGGGGAAAAGCAGAGCCTCCCATCTGTAGGGAGAGCACAGAGCCACAGGGGATAGGGAGCAGAGCCCCCCTTTTGCTATGGGGAGAGAAGAGTCCCTGTTGGCAGCGTGGTAGCCAGGAGGAAAAGCTGAGCTCTTGGTGCATTGACTTCCCATGGTCCGGCAAATTCCCTGGTGGTTTGGAACCAGTCAGAACCTGAGGGTGCTGGACCAGGGAGTTTCATCCTATACTTGCAATACTCAATTTAACTCCTACCTTTTATACTTAATGTTTACTGGGGAGGAAACAGCTATGCATCTCTCTCTCTCTTTCATTGATAAAGGGGGAGAACACTTTATGAGCTTGATCTGTATAAAACGTTATAGAGAGTAAGGCAGATTTATCCGGGGTTCTGGTTCCATTGGGGCTGTACACCCAAGTGCTGTGGCAAGTTCCTTTGACTGAGCCTACACAGAGTGGATCTGATCTCAGTGTGGTGTGTATTACTCTCTTGTAGGCTGCGACCCCAACTCTGTGCCAACACTGGAGAAGACAGCAGGACCTGGGAAATTTCTGCACATTGCCTTATTATTGGCAAATATAAAATAACACTTGTAAAAATGGGAAAATCCCTATTAATGGCTTGTGGGATTGGAGATCTTTAGGAAGTAGCATTTGTCAAAAAATCTCTTTTTGCACAAGAAGAAAACATTCAGACTTTGCTCTAATCTGAAACTGCTCAACTTCCACTGATTTCAACAGGAGCCAAGGGAGTTTAGAACTACAAAGTCTGTATTCAGCTCTAATAGGATTCAGGCACTGGTTGGCGGGCCATGTTTGCGCCTACTTTTGATTTTCCCAGTCAGAGCTACAGATGTCCTTCTGAGTCATACCATGGCTTTTCTTTTGGGAAGAGCAGAACTATGAGAACTAGAACCAACTTATTTCCACACAAAGTTTAGAACAGGAGAAAAAATTGAGACTTTTTCTCTTTAACCTACAGTAATTACAGAAACCAAACTGTAATATGTTTGTTATTTGACAAATTTCTAAAACAACTGAAAAAAATTACTAAAAACCTGCTTTAAAGGAGGATACAAGATAAATTTGTGCTGTCAGCCTATCAATCTTCTTTATTTTTCTCTGCAGGAATACACCACAACTGAGACTTTAGGGAAAACTCATTGTGTATCAGAAAATCACCTTCATACGTTTTTACTATACTTTGTGTCTGTTAAGCTATAGAACAGACATTATAAGTAAGCTTTTGTTTCTTGTAAAATAATACACAATTGTTGCCATTTAAGATGAAGATGTTCTTTCTGAGAGATGCCCTTAATAAAGATAACGCTGCTTGCAAGGTTGCAAAGTCAGGGAAAGATCAAACACTCCTTTAAAGCTCATAAGTTCACTAAGGTTCATGGTGTAGGGCCATTGTTTGGAAGAACTGAGGCATAGTGCAGCCATGATCAGAACTGTGACACGTGAACTTGTACAAGTAACTGCAAAAAACAGCGAACAAACCTCCCCATGCTACTGAGTTGGTGGGAGCTGTTCTATGAGCATAAGCAAAATGCTGAGTTGAAATAAAAGTTATCAACAATAAATCCCAGAGCACCATGATCTCATTATGAATGTTGCTTTTTTGTATGTGTGAAAAGTTAGCTCATTTGGACTGTTATACTTTGGGAAAAGACAAAGAAAGAACTGAGGGGATGGAGTGCCAGGGGAGGGGAATGTCAAAAAAACTGAACATCACACCATTTTAAAAGTTAATGAAAATCTCACATTTGTTCTTCTGCTCTATTTTAGAGGAATATTATCCCTCTCTTTTTCTAGCAGATTAATATAAGAACATATCCACCCTCTTAAGTTTCGTAAGTTTATTAAAACATAAAAGCTATTATGAAAAATGTAGGGAATGTGTATTTAGGTATCCTTACTACTTGTATATAGGTCTTTATATCTATAAGCCAGAAAAAAAAGAGGCATAACAATCAGAACTAAATTGGTATTTATGGGATATTACCTTCGGCCCTGGCGAATCCCAGCATGCTTTGCAATCATTATTACACATAACAATTAGTTCACTCTTGCTTGTGCTCAAAGCTGTTTAGCACTGTACAGTGATACTACAGGACAGTTTAGGAGAGGGCAAGGAGTGAAGAACAGTACTATAGGGTCACTGAAATTACAGAAGAAATGTAGTCAGAATTTAGTTACACAAATTAGAACTTAGTGAATTAAATGCTTGGAAAGGGATCAGCTTGACAGCCTGAAAGAATGAAGTCATCCATTTACCTTCAGAGCACATAGACATTGCAAGTGTAAGCGTTTGCACTCTGCTCACCAACAGACTTCAGCCCTGCTTCTAGAGATGAATGTTCATTCTCAGAGTTCACTGAGCCCTTGGGCTTCTCTGCTGAAATTGTCCACAAAGTGCCAGTTGTGGAAGTAATTTTTGTGCTCCTGACAGCTTTCCCTAAGGAATTAAACTGAGGTCCGCTAACTTATTGCACGTAGGTCACTGAATAGCCAGCCATAAGATGGAAAGTTGCTGCCAAGACCAGCTGGATTCAGACTGGCCTTGCTCATCTCATCAGCAATCTACTCTGATACTACAGCAGCCAAGAGTAGCTAGAAGGTAAAAAAACCCAGAAGTGGAGGAAAAGGGTAAGATTTTGTAAAACTGGAGTTAGCTGTCAAGTGTGAACTTTAAAATCACCTCCCTCCTGCCACAGAGCTGTTTAGTAAATGAGAATCAGAGTTATGAGAACACATAGATCAATGCTGCCTTGATATCCAATACTAAGAGCTGGGGATAAAATCCTAATCCTACTGAAGTCAATGGGAGTTTTGCCATTGACTTCAATGGAGGATTTCACTCTGCCTAACTCCAAATTTTCTTCTTGTAATTAATTAGTATTAGTAAGAAAAGAAATCTAAGGAGTTAAAATCACAAATAATTTGTTGGTATGTAACATTTTCCATTTTATAAGCCTCAATCCTCACAACACAGCTTTGCAGGAGGTAGGTTATCTACAATTTACAGATGGAGAAAGTGAGGCAGAAACTACCCGAGGGCATGGAAGGGCTCAGCATCACAGAATTATAGTGCAGGAGCTCCTGGCTCTGAGTTCTATACTCTGGCAATTTCTTGTAGGGATGTTAAAGGTTAATTGGTTAACGGGTTAACTGTTAACCCGTGGGATTGCTGTGGGCAGAGGGCTGTTCCAGTCCTGCAAGGGGCCCGATCCGCGGCAGGTCCAGGCACTCCACAGGCAGGGGATGCTCCAGCTAGGCTGGAATAGCTCCTGCCTACAGCAGGAGCTGCTCCAGCCCAGCCTTGTCAGGTGGTGGAGGGGCTGCTCCAAACCAGTGTGGCTGGAGTGGCCCCTCTGCCTGTGCCCCCTTTAATTGGTTAACCAGCTAAACATAATGTTTAACCAGTTAACCAATTAAACAGGATTTTCATCCCTAATTTCTTTTTTAAGCATATAGAAAATAATAACTACCTCAAAGGCTAGGAAACAAAAAAGACACAGTAAACAGAGTGGGAAAGGAAAGGAAAGCTGAGAAGAATGGAGGAAAAGTATCAGAAAAGAGAAACAGAATAGCAATAGTTTTGATGTCGATATGAAAGAGGAGAAACAGTACTTATTTCTGCTCTGGATTACAAATGAACATTCGATATAAACATGTTTGGAAACTGAAGTCTGTTTACAGTGTTATTCATAAAACTCCAGCTGCATTACAATTTTAGAAGAAATCAAATGGGATCACTTGAAAAGCTGCAAAATGGAGATGGTCAACTCCCTACTTCTAAAAATGTCAGTTTCTAGGCTGATTGACATATAGAGAACGTAAAGCAAGTAGTGTGCAGAAATGCTTTGGAGCAATCAACAGTATCAAGTGATTCAAATTAAGGCATGAATATGGTTCCTGTGTTTGGAGGAGGGAACACAAGGCAGAGTTGAAACCTTGCCAAAACAAACACTGAAACTTTTTGAACGAGCAGTATGAGCAGCAAAGATGCAATATGGGTTTATTTTTTATCACAACAAACACCTCCCATTTGAGATTTTATAAAATAGGTGACTAAAGTTTCCACGTCTGCATTTAGACATCTAAATAAGTAGCCTAATTTTCAGAAATTCTGGGCACTGAGAGGCTCTATTTGGTCTCCACTGAACAATACAACATGCGTAACTTTCAGATTGTGAGTAGTCCAATTTGCCTCAGTGGATTTACGTGTATGCTTAAACGTATGCATGTGCCTAAGTACTTTGTTGGTCTGGGATCTTCAAATTCAGTGAGAATTGCTGAGTACTCAGCACTTTTTTATTTAGGTACTTAAATATGGTTTTAGCAACCTGACTTTTGGGTCTCTTTTTTTATAATCTTGATCTTGGTGTTTATTTCTAACACAAATGTCTTATTACAGCAAAGTTTCTTCCCCTTTCCAAAACTCACTGTATTTTAGTCTAACATACCATGCAAGATTAACTTTTATGTAGTACTGATAAGTTCTATTCTGGAGGCTTTTATGTTGCACGAGTTTAAACCTGTCCATTTCATGAACAATTATAGAAAAGACTACCGTACATATTAGAATAAATTACACAAACTCATTGTAGAAGGAATTAAGTTATACCCAACTGGGATTTCTAAAGAAAATTAATGCAGTACGTCTGTTAGGATACGTCTACACAGCAGTGTTATTTTGGAATAACTATTGGAGCATCTACACAGCTAGTCTGTTATTTTGAAATAATGGGAAGTTTATTTCGGCATTTGTAAACCTCATTCCACAAGGAATAATGCTTCCTCCAAAATAGCTATTTTGGAATAGCGGTAGTGAGGATGCTCCACTGCTGCTATTTCAAAATAGCTCCTTCCCCAGGCCATTCAAAGTAATTACTCCCCAGTGCTTCCTGGGGCTCTAAATCAAGGTACCATGTTCATATTAGGGGAGCCTGCTCGGACTAATTTCCAGGCTTCCCTGTAGTCTAGATGCGCTATTTCAAAATAGGCTATTTCGGAGTATTTCTTCCGGAATAGCTTATTCTGAAATAACTGTGCAGTGTAGACATAGCCTTAGGGAACAATGGAGTTGTTTCCTCAAGTAGGCTCTCTCTTAATTTAAAAAGCACATACTTTTAGAACATAAATAAAAACAGCTATGGCACATGCTTTATGCATCTAAATAACATTTCTTAACAAGGTTCTTGCAGGAAATCAGTAAAATTCCATATACTACAAAGGGTTATAAATCCCAAAGACCATGTTGCACTCCAGATCCTGGACAGTTAATTGGCTGGTCTCAGCCTACTACAGTGTAAAAAACAACTAGTAGTCCTGTGACACCTTAGGGTACGTCTACACTACAGAGAAGATTGAAGCTGCCACTGTCGATCTTCCAGGGTTTGAATTAGCGGGTTTAGTGAAGACACACTAATTCAAATTGAGAGGGGTACTCTGGTCAGTACTGGTAGTCCTGCTTCCACAAGAAGTAAGGGAAATCAAAGGAAGAGCGTTCTCCCTTCAACTTCCTGCAGTGTGGAAAGCACCATAAGTTGAGTTAAGGTACTTTAACTTCAACTACGCAATTAATGTAGCTGAAGTTGCGTATCTTAATTCGACCTTATCCCATAGTGTAGACATACCTTTTGAAACTAACAAATATATATATATATAGTATCACGAGCTTTCGAAGGCAAAACCCACTTCAGATTAGATGATCTTGAGTCAAATTCCTAATTTTGCTGAAAGCTTTGGCCTTTTTGCTGTTCGGTGCATGTTTGATATGGTTAGGCTAGTCTTTCTACACCGTGGGCAAACCTGCCAGTGACAACACTTATGGTATAGCGCCGAGGTTCTCTCTGAGATTTGTTGCATCTCATCTACATACAATAAGATGGCTGGGCATTATAAGAGCAAAATAATGCCTGAAGAGAGGGAAGAGGGGCACCATCCAATCAGCAACAGTGGAGGCTAAGACATAAGCCTTCTTGGGCATTGGCTGGAATGTACTAGACAGGAATAATTAATATCCCTGTCAACAGGGAATTATTTTTTATATCTTTTTTCTGTATGGACAATGAAAATCAATGCTGTCAATTACACTTGTGTCCACAATCAGTTTAGATTTTTGCATTGTCCATGCTGCAAGGTTTGGGATGCAAGCACAAAAGGGTGAATATGTATGTTTGAAAACAAGTTTCATTTGGATTTTTTAAAAGTACATGAGGTTACAGAACTTAGATTCTGTAAAAACTCTACTGTTGTGATGGTTATATAGAATTACCTAAGAGAGGCAAGTTTTCCATCCAAATCTAAATTCTGAGGCTGATTTAAACTGACAGCATTCTTTAATTGTCACAATTAGAGTTATGCACAATAATATAAATATATGAAAAAGATGAGATCATACTGTTATTGTGACAATAAAATATATAACTATTCTGAACATGAAGGCAAAAATAATATTTTAATGCAATGCACAACTAGCTGTTCAAAAATGTCTGTATCCAACATGTTATTCAGTAGTTGAAAAACCATCTGTGAACTGACAAGGATAATAGGCATGAAGCTCCATGTAATGGGATTTACTTAATGGTAGATAATAATTGTAATTTTGAACATGTTATTGCCCCTCATTCAAATTAATGGAATTACAACACATGCTTGAAATAACTTTTTGTCTCCAGTCTATAAAAATGTTTTTCTTGGGTTTTGGTTTTTTTTAAAGAATCAATGACCTTTTTTTGTGTATTCTAAAATTGAAATTTTAGCTGCATGTAGAAACAGCGTAAACGTTCTACAAACATTAGAAAGTCATTCTATGGGAAAGATAACATTGAAAAGGTGACATAACTTCAATGAGAGTATTATATTCTCCTGTGCTGGATGGAGATTAACAGGTTGTAACATATTTATCAACTTTATTGCATCAAAAGGTAGAACTGTCAAATAAATAAAAACATAGCACATAATTTTGAAATGGTTTGAGTTCACTGCATGAAAAATCTGTTATGTTTTAAGTGCTATTCTTAGAACCATATTCTAAGCAGGGATAAAATGAAAGAATGAATGCCAAGTTTGCTATGATTAAAACAGAACAAAAAACATGCCCGACATTAATAAACACTAAACCTTTCAAAGTGTCACTAAAACAATTATTCTAGTGACATTAAAATTTCTTAGTTAATGTTGCTCTCAAACTCTACGGAAGATCTCTTCCGAAAAATGGTTCTTCTGAAAGAAGCCTGCAGTCTAGACATAGCCTGTAGCTGATTTTCCCAAAGGCTCAATCATTTTAGGACCACTGAGTGTGGATAAGTCACTAGCCTATTCAGAAACCACAGATTCAACTCTCAGCTCTACCACAGATTTATTGTATGAACATGAGCAAGTCATGCAGGCCTTCACTGGACAATGAGATGTGTGCAAGCAGACTCTGCACTTATTTCTTGTTGACTTGAAGTATACCTTTAAATCAGCAATGAATGCAGAAGCCACTCAGCATGCATCTTATCATACCTTAACCTCTCTGTCCCTCAGTTGCCTAATGTGAGGATACTGAGGCTTCCTTTCTCCCACTCTTCGCTGTCTTGTCAGTTAGAATCATAGACTCATAGGCCTGGAAGAGACCTAAGGAGGTCGAGTCCAACCCCCAGCCCAAAGCAGGACTAACCCCAAACTAAATCATCCCAGCCAGGGCTTTGTTGTTAAAAACCTCCAGGGACGAAGATTCTATCATGTCCCTAGGTAACTCATTCCAGTGCTTCACCGCCCTCCTACTTTTTCCTAATATCAAACCTAGACCTCCCCCACTTCAACTGAAGACCATTGTTCCTTGTTCTGCCATCTGTCACTACTGTGAACAGCTTTTCTCCTCTCTCAATTTGCTCTGGAACCTCCTTTCAGGTAGTAAAAAGCTGCTATCAAATCCCCCTCTCTCTTCTCCTCTGTAGACTAAGAGAAGAGTTTAGCTCTTGTGGGCAGGGGCTATCTCCATTATGTGTTAGCAACACCATAGCACAATGGGGCCCTCATCTCAGAGAGTGCCATTAGATACTACGGTAATCCAAGTAAATAACAACTTGACTCTAACAATTATTTTTATGCCTGATAACATGATATTTCATTATCCTGCTCATTCTCTTACTCTGTCCTTCTTATAGGCTTTGTTCACACCACTCTGCAGTTCTGATTAAGGGGCGTGAATTGCAACATGTAATGTTGTGCTATGCTGCCCTTGTGTAGACCCTGTGGATGCAAACTAAAAGGTACCTAGTTTGTGTTAATATCAGGGGTGAAAGTAACTTAAAATTCCTTACAGGTACTGTCCTATTGCAACCCAGGTCCCTGCCAGCTCTTTAAATAGCTCTCTGCAGGCTTTTGCTGCAGCTCAGCCAGCTCTTGCTGGAGCTGCGCACGAGGGCGCACCCCCTTACTTTCACCTCTGGTTAACATAGCCCTGTTTGAAATAAGACAATGTTAATACAAACTAAGTATCTTTTAGTTCACATTAGCAGTGCCCACATGGGACAGTTGAAGACCACGCTAGTATGCATTGCAATTCACAGCCCTCTAGTTTGAACTGTGTGGTTATGTGAACAAAGCCTAAGGAAACAACAGGAAAGAGAATGAGGTCTAGCAGGCATAAACTGAAGGCTAGAAGAAGTCCTTTTTTGTGACATACTGCACTGTGCAATGGCTAAGTGCCATATAAGGGGAAGAGGAAGGATTTTTTTGTTTGTTCTGAATGATCAGGTATTGGCCAATAGTCTAGATAGGCCAATTTTTGAATAGGACATATTATTTCCTAAACTTCTATCAGAGCCTCAACTGAATTTTCAAGTGCTAAATATTATTTTACACACACACACACACACACACACACACACACACACACACACACACACACACACACACACACACACACACACGTACGTTGGAGAAACTGATAAAAGTATTACAGTAGCCAAGTCAAAGAAAAAAAAGATACATTGCACCTAATTACCTGCAAATTAAAATCACCCTAAACAAAACAGTAATTCTTGGGAAAAGGTATTAGAAAATGTATGGTAGGGGATTGCATTAGGGATGTTAAAAAGTGTTTATTTGTATAAATGTGTAACCGCTGAATTTTTTCAGTGGTTACACGTTTATACGGGGTGGCGGGGAGCGGGAGCTAGTGCTCGCAGGGGGCTTCTCACGAACAGCAGCTTGCGTCTCCCCCGCACCCTGCTGCTTCTGTATGAGAGACAGCTGCACAGGGGACAGGTGGATTTCTGCGAGCACTGGCTCTCACCTGTCCCCCTCCCCGCTGCTGCCTCTGTGGGAGGCAGGGAGTATGGGGGTAGGAGGGTGAAGCAACTCCACAGGAGCTAGCACACGTGGGGAGCTAACTGAAAAGCTGACTCCCCTTGTGCACCGGCTCCTGCCTTCCCCCCCTCCACAGCGCTGGGAGTTTTGGAAAGGGGCTACATGTAACTGAGAAGGTAAGAATATACTTGGGTATATGTTCACATCCCTAGATCACATTGTGTAAAATGAAGACTGTATCTAATGCAGTCCCCAGTATAGAAATAAAGTCAATAGCCACAATTTTTCAGATGAAAGACTTTAACTTTAGCATGATTATCATCTACTACAAAATAAGTCACATAACACATGTCAAAGAGTACTGTACCTGTGTTGGATCAAGAACTTAAGTAGTACACATCTTAGAATCTACCCCATGACAACTCAAAGCCCACAGCTGCATCCTCTAGCTTCAATGATGCTGCATGAGTGTAAATGTGGGCAGAATTTGGCGTAGTGCATCTCATCAATTCTGAATGGAGATCATGAACAATAGCAGTGCACAGCTTTTTTGAGCCTTTGCATCTTATACCTTTTGTTAGTCAATCATTAAGAAAAACAATTTTTTGTCTTTTCAGCTTGAAGAGTCACATCATTGTCACATAACAGCAGAAAGACTGCTGGCTAAAGCAAATCTAACATACATTTTTAATGTATTAGCAACATGGAATTGCTATCGTTAGATCAAATCTACTTTATCTACTGCATAACACACATATTCAGGAGACAAAATTTTGTCTCCAGTGAGACAATATATTGATCTGATCTGATTAATTTCAATGCATGTGGTTCATCATGCCTTTCTATGTACAATACACATAGGAAACTAGTCATCATTTTTACAACTGCCTGCCTGCCTAAAAAGCAAAATACTGTACATATGAATTCTGGATGTGAGAGTCACTTTTTAAAGCTATGAGTCATGAGAAATGAGCTTCCATTGTGGTGGAAAGCTGAACTAACATTCAAGGAAAGTTTGATATTAAAGAGCTTTGTAAAAAGATAAAATGGTAGATGTCACATATGCCTAGTGCATGTCTGATTATGTGAATTGGAGTAAACACTGTACCTTGATCAGATTACAAAAAAACATTTTTGCAGGAGTATTTATTTTTCTTTAAATACAGGTTGGACCAGTCCCGGATGAGGGATTTTGCCCAACCAGGGAAGGTCATTTTTGGATCCCTGCCACTGGCCTCGCTGGCCCGGCCAGAGACCCCCCCGTCAGCCCCCCCACCTCCTGCAGTCCCCGCTGCCCTGCCGACCTGCTGGGCAGCCCGGCTCTGGGGCTCCAGGCAGTTGCACGCATTGCATTCTGGGGCTCCGGACAGTCACGAGCCGGGGCTCCATGGGCAGCGCCGCGTACTGGGGCTTCCTGAGCAGCTGCACACACCATGGCTCCATCGGGACTCCCAGCCCCACTGGGTAGTCACACACCAGATCTCCAGGCTGTGACACACTGGGCAGCCCCACTGTCAGCTCCCTGCGGGCAGCCCACTACCCTGCCAGCCCCACAGGGATCCTTACTGCTGGCCCTCCACTGGCACTCTCTGGTCTTGTAACATCCACGCTGGACCATGGATGTTGCTGGACCAGAGAATCCTGGTTAAGAGAGTTTCAACCTGTACATCATGAATCTCATAAAATATCCATTTGAGAAACTTATTACAATTTGACAGAGAAATACAAAAGAAGAGTTTTATGAGCCTCCCTGCTGACCCTTTGTTTATACCTCTATACTCTTAGATTACTTTCTGTGCAGATACTTCATTTGAATTCATCACTTTGGAATAACTCGATTTTTTCCCTCACGCAATATTTAGAGCTTCGTACAAGTTACTTTGTTTTGGTAAATTCTTCAGATCATCAACCAGAAAAAAAAATCTATGAAAAATTACATTTATGGAAAAGGTTGTTATATATAAAATAATTGTCATGATAAAATATTCACATAACTCTGAAACAGCTATCTGACACAAATTAACCTTTCTGTATTAATGAATTGTATTTATAACTATAGCTTTGTGTGGCACTTTACAGAGAATAAAATGGTAATTGGTCCGTGTCCTCAAATAGCTAACAATCTACAAACAATCAGAAAATGAAAACAAGTTAAATGGAAGTGAGGGACCATAGTTAAAACAAATAAATCATGTGTGCTGTGCTGTATTGTTAATGAATTTAAGTTTGGTGTTGATTTTAAATGGAGAGTAAGACACAGATGTGGAGGGCAATAGTAAAAAGTTAGAAGAAAGGAGGAGGAGAGATTTGGAGAAGAACAACACTTGGTGCATTGGAAGATGGGCCACATGGTCTTTTTCAGTCTCAAACATCACCAGGCTATGTTGCATGTTAACAGATTGTTACAGCCATTCTAGATGTGTGCTAGTCCACTTCTTAAGTCTATACTCTTTACTTGTCAATCAATCAGTTAACATAGCACCCTGCATATACATAGCAATTGTTTTTCCACACGGAGAAAATTATGATCCTTTGGTCTACACAGAAGAACAAAGAAAAGCATGGATGTATTTTAAAACTTCACTTTTTCCTGTAAGTTACTGAAGAAGTCATTTTAGTATAGATTTCACATCACTTTTTCATAGCAGGCAAAACGTCAGTTAATGAAGAAAATGAAACTTCAGCAAGTGCTGTAGACACATATTCAGGGGAAGAAAGTGTCCAAAAGTTTCAATGGTCATAAAAGAATGGAATGTGTACAAAAGACATAAAAAGGTGTCAATAAAGGGCCAAATTCACCAAGGTACTTCAGCACAAACTCAAGTTAAAATATGCGAATAGTCAATGTGAATTTGAGTTTGGTCCAGGCTTCAGTATCTTCATGAATCAGAGCCAAGACATCCTGTATGATGTCAGAATAGTACTGTTTTTATTTACCTAATGTCTGAGATGGCTGTGAAACCAATTTATAATATTTTATTGTCTCTTGGGAGGTCTTATGAATTCATATTTTCTGGCTAAAATAATCAAATACAGCTACAGAATAACGTACACCTCAGTGGGACTACTCTTTTTCAAATATGCGCAAATAGAATAAAAAGTACATGATTTCCAGTCTCAGTAATAATTTACTGTACATTGCTAACATTTCCAGGAAAAAGTAATAATGAAAACTACTCATAATGTTGCAACCACATTTTAACACCTGCTTGTTTGTTCTGCCAGAAAGCGTAATGAATAAAAATGATTTATATTTCAAGCATATTACAATAGCATAAGGCTTTTTTCATCAAATTGTGCTTGCATAATTCCAAAAGGCTAATGCAGTTTCAATGTTAAAATGGATTTTCTCTGATTATGTGTGAAAAAGCTAATATAAACAAGCAACAATAACAGGGACTGAAGTACTGGCTATGGTCTTCTGTGGCCAAATTCTGCTGACTTGGACATGTATAATCATAATGCCTTCAATGGGACAGCAAGAGTGAAGCTTGGAGGAAAAACTTGGTCCTAGATTATAAGGTCTTTTGGGGCAGGGACTATCGTTTGCTAAATATGTTTGTATAGTGCCTAGCATATAATAAATTAACAATAAAATCTTAATGAACAGATTTCAGAAGTTATTGATGGACACATAGCTAGCCCTAGAACAAATGGTGCGCCAAGTAAGAAGTGTTTTTAATGCTCCTCCCCATTTGTTAAATTTTGGAATATGTTATTTTTTTAATTGCATTTGTAGTCCATGACTTTGATGCATGATTTGCATGCATGGTCTAACTCTATCATATAAGGCACTTGGATCTGTAAATCTGTATTTATGCACTCCATATACAAGCAAATAAAAAAATTGTTCCTCTAAGCTTAGAGAAACTTTTACATTTAAGAATAACTGAAATGTACTAACATCAAGAAATAGAACTGTGCACCGGCACTGGGTGAACCAATATTAAAGTGTGTTACAGTAAATGACAGATTTAGAATGTTATCCCTCATTCTAAAGTTCAGCGACTATTAACCTTTCCAGACTACTGTACCCCTTTCAGGTGTCTGATTTATCTTGCATACCATCACATTTCACAAAACAAAAAAATCTACTTGCTTACAAAATCAGAAAGAAAAATACCGAAGTGTCACAGCACACTATTACTGAAAAATTGCTGATTCTCTCATTTTTACCATATAAGTATAAAATAAATCAATTAGAATATAAATACTGTACTTACATTTCAGTGTATAGTATATACAGCAGAGTAAACAAGTCATTGTATGAAATTTTAGTTTATACTGACTTAGTTTGTGCTTTTTATATAGCCTATTGTAAAACTAGAGAGGTAACCAGATGAGTTGAGGCATCCCATGGAAGACCTCTGTCTACCGTGGTTGAAAACCATTGCTTTAGTTCAAAAGTCACTTGTCTTGCCTTTGGCCTTGCAAACTGAAGCACAGTGTAAGGGAGATCCCAAAACTGGCCAATGGCATTTTCAAGTGATGAATTAGCAAGCAATATCAGTCTCTCGTTGGCTATCGTCAATTGAAGATATATTTTAATGAGCCTGAGCTTCAAAAAGCTGTGCTCACCACTCACGACTGTGACTGGCAGCATGCTCAAAGTTATTCACCCATTGGGAGAAGAGCCCTTCAGCTCTGCATCATGAATGAACAGGGGAACCTGGAGTGAAGAGTGCTTCCCATGTGACAAAATGTGACCGACGTTGTCCAGTTTGATATAGAGAGAAGCTATTATCACTGACATCAGAACACTGCCCAGAAGTCAGCATCTGGTGAAGGTCTTTACAACTGCTGGAGTGCTTTTCTGTCTGCCAGAAGCTTATTAAAAACATAGAAAATCATCCAGCTCTTTTCATGATGCTTCATTTGCTTATCAATCTCCAAGTAGTGTCAACAAGTGAGCAAAAACACTTTCTCTTCATTTTTTTTTCTTACAAGCGTCCTATCAGTTCATCTCTGCTCTCATCACTCAAATATCTATTCTTCCAATGAGTATGAATTTCCTTGAAGACAGGCTCAACTCTATTAGTTTTCCACTGTTTCTTTGGCAGCTGTAATGGCATCTTCAAATCCATTGTCTCTGTAGGCTACAACGAAACCAAAGCAGCATCTTATCAAAGTAAGTAGCAGGCATGATGTCCATCGACTGAGTTTGTAATTTCTTGCTTATAATATTTACTTGGAAAAGGATATAATGCCAAGCCAACACTAAGACCAGAAATTTCATATTAGTGACAGTCTGCCAGGCTTTGTGCCCTGTGTTTGATTCTGGCCTTGGTTTTACTTGACTGAGCCAGTTCCATCAGAGTATCATAAACCTCAATCATTTGGTACCTCACTGGACTTATGCCGTCAATGTGGCTCTTCCAGCAAGTATCACTTAGCAGCTTCATGGTCAGATTTGTAATATTGCTCATGAGGATCTTCCACCTGATAGGGTACATATCCTTTGCAAAATTCTAAAGAGAGATACTAAATGTAAAGATGACACTGCATCTGACACAACCAGAAGTGTCTAAGATCCATGGACCTCCCACATGCACAGCCTCATAATGGCAGCCAGAAGACACAAAGAAAATTACAGAATTTAGTGCAAGGATCCTTGCCTGCATGCCACTGCTTCCTTCCTTTATGTCTGTGCCACTGTCATAGCCTTGGCCACAGCAGTGCTGAAGCTTAATTTTATTCTCATTCAAAACTTTGCTCAGTAGGGCTCCTGACAAACAGAGGCTAAAGGTACCATTCCTACCCATCGTGGCTAATAGCCATTGATGGACCTATTCTCCATTAATGTATCTATTTTTTTTAACCCTGTTAAAGTCCTGGTCTTCACAACCTCCTCTGGCAAGGAGTTCCACAGCTTGTCTGTGTGTTATGTGCAGAAATACTTCCTTCTGTTTGTTTTAAATCTGTTACTTATTAATTTCATTTGATGACTCCTAGTTCTTGTGTTATGGGAGCAAGTAAACTGTTCCTTATCCAATTTCTCCACACCTGTCATGATTTTATAAACCTCTATCATATCTTCCCTTAGTCTCCGCTTTTCTAAACTGAAAAGTCCCAGTTTTATTAATCTCTCCTCAGATGGAAGTAGTTCCAAACCCCTAATCATTTGTATTGCTCTTTTCTAAACTTTTTCCAATGCCAAGATTTTTTTTTTTTTTAAAGATGAGGCGATCACATCTGCACTCAGTATTTAAAATATGAATGTACAAAACAATTTCCCTGATGGGGAACAAATGTAATAAAATCACATAATGAAAATGACACTGATGATGAAGAAGTTGATGTGACTTCTGAGGTCTTCAAAACATTGGAAATCACTCTGCAGTAGTCTGAAGGTCAAAATGACAGCAATGCAGTGCACCACACTATAAATTATGGATTGCACCTTCTGTAATTTTGAGGTGTTCAATTTTATGAACTTCTCAATCCCCAAATAGATTGTAAATTAAGGGGTTCTCCTGTATTGGTTGTTTAGGGTTCACAAGTGAAACAAGGTCTGTGGATTAGTTAGCAAAACATAGCTCTGAATTAGTGAAAACAATCTATTGGGCACGAAAATACACATAGTAAAAGTAAAAAGTGAAGTACTTGCCTAAAGTCAGTGAACAGAAAAGTCATTAGGACAAACAGCACCTTCTGCTCCCTGCATATGTTGAAAACCACTTACTTTACAGACAGAAATAAACTGTCCTGTTTTTTTGCTCACGCCTGCATTGCAGAAGCAACAGAGCTAAAAGGAACTTAACGGGCTTATGTTCTGCCTCATGTATCATTAACAGAAAACGTAACAAATATTTATGGAATCTTTATTACTTGTAATATTTTATTTTATTTACTGTTTTGCACAGTCCCTCTAGCAGCAGCACCTACATACTGAACTGTGCACATAAGGCTTCCAGAGAGAAAGAACCACAATAATAACAAAATGAAATAATGTTCAGCCAAAAGCCTGACTGAACAAAGAAGCCTCACAACATGATCTGAATTTCTGTTGTGAGAGCCAAAAGGGAAACAGTTTGACTTTCAGATCCCCAGGGATGTTTAGAGGTGTAGCAGCTAGAAAAAAATATCTGCTATTGTATGTTAAGCGCATTTGATATGAATTAGAGAGGCAATACACTTGGAATCCTGCAGTGTTATCTGTATGTCACTTTTCTGAGTATAACCATCTGAAATTCAGTTACTGAAAAACAAAAAGTTTATTGAAGTACTAATAACTTGAGCTATCTCAGTTTATATAAACATTTTCATAAAGGATGAATGCAGCATTTTGATTATTAGAAGGAGTAGAAACATTCTGACAGCATTTGTTAAATTCCAGTTCAAACTAGCTGTAGGCTGTTTCTGACCAGTTTTGTCAAGTGCATTTTTCTATTTTGACAAATGATTCCACGGACAGGCATGGGATAAGACAATCTGAAAGTTTTACAATCCATGAGTGACAAAGCACCAAATGTTGGAAACTGATCTCTAATGGAAATGATGTTTTCCCCTTGGAAAGTTATTTCAAGTCTCTTTCCTTCTCTCAGGATATAAAAATAATCCCTGGGGTAATTTGCCTAGTAATTTGCAAAGACTGGGAATAACAGTAAAGCGATCAGACAGCACAGATATATAGCTTTTTTATTTCTTAATATGCTGCACTACTTCACACATAAAGAAGCATGAAAAAGGGCACCAAATAAGCAATGTAATGAAAAAGTCTAGACTTAAAGGAAAGCATAAGGCTTAAAACCTAACACGTATTCTATTACTAGTAGATAAAGGGAAACAGGAAGCTTCCTTGTTTGAATATGTGGCAAATATGTGATGTTGTTTGACCTGCAACATACTCATCAGATAGTCCCATACAGCATAAGAGAGCAAATGCATCATCAGTTCAGAGCATTCAAAAAAGTTAGACTGAAGAGGAAAAAATAAATCAAGCTGTTCTGATACATTGGCAGTGATACATCCTAAACAAACTATAAGAATTTGAGGGTCAAGACTTGAATGCTGTAATTCACTGCTAACCCAGCTGGCTAGGAATATTGTGGAGCAGAAACTGGGGCTGGGTAGGCAAGGAGAATGTGACTGAGGATAAGATAGGACTGGTACAGGAGCAAGAGGAAGGGATACAGCACAGAAGTGGTCAAGTGCAGGGCGAAATGGACAGAAAAGGGTATGATCATTAGATCACACTCATCTCCAAAACTCCAAATGGAACCCAGTATTCTGGAGTACTACCATTTCTCTGCTGACAGCAAATATCTGTGAAAACCCCTGGGAAAATATGTCTTGTCCCCCAAAATATTGGTTCACACAGTGAATGACAACCTACTATTGCTACGAGTCTCTCTGCTAGCTCAGAAGGCAAAGGTCTGTGGACTGAAAACTTCTAACCCCGCTGATGACCTATGCGGGTGTCAACATAGTGCTACGTGATGGAACTTCTGTTCTTTTGGTTTGTTTTTTTAAGAATCTACAATTGAATGAGGCAGGGGACTGGAAAAGATTGTGTATGGTAGTATAATTAAAAACTGCATCATAACACAAACACAAGGAGGCTGAACTAAGATTGTACAAGAACCTTCATTCTGTCATTTCCTGTTTTTGAATACTTAATTGTACAATCTCATCAGTGTTTTTACCCTAGCTTTTACATGAGGTATATAAAATGGAACACTAAAACATGCTTTGTTGTGTCTTGATACTGTTCACCCAATGCCATATTCTTGTTTTTTGTTAATGTTGCATCCTAGGTTTAAATCTTCCAGAAAGCATCTCTGATCTGATCATGGGATTGACTCATTTACATACTCACCCCAGTATGCGTAGGCTAGTAAGAAATCATGTGAAGAGATAAAGTCCTTATATAAAATGAGTAGCAGAAAAGTATTACAGTAAAACTCCAATAATCCGGAATCCAATAGTCCAGCACTCCTGATAGTCCGGCATCAAAATGGCAAGAGCCTAGTGAGTGAGCTTCGGCAAAAAATGAGTCACAAGGTAACAGCGGCAGCAACTGAACTGAGCAAAAGGGTAAAGGCTTAAAAAACTAAAACATTACAGTATACTGTATACAGTATGTACAATAAAAAGGGTTAAGAACACTTTATATACAGTATATAATGTATACAGTATATATATAACCTGCTTATAGTACCTCCTGATAGTCCGGCATATCTGATAATCCGGCACCACCTAAGTCCCATAGGTTCCGGATTATCGGAAGTCTACTGTACTTGTTTTAATGTGCTGTGATTTATTAAAATACTAGAAGATTCACCCGGCATTGATTGGGTCCCTAAATCAATTAATTTTTGGTTTTTGGAAAATAAAATGAAAATATACATGCTTAATTTAAATCATTGCTCTGGGGAGAGGCTGGGGATGAGGGGTTCAATATGCAGGCTTCTCCAGGAAGAGAGAACTATCCCAGCCCTTTCTCACCGCAGCAGCTTGTGATCAAGTGAGAAGTGCCTCTGCAGCTCCTGCAGGCACAGCCAGAAGAGGGGAACATGTCCCCTGGATCAGGCAGGTCCAGATTCATCTGCCAGAATGAGGAATGCAGCAAACTGTGCACTTTCCCCTTGCTCCCTGACGAAGGGGAACAGCCAGCAATGTTCCCATTCGAATTGGGGGAAGGGGCTTAAGCCCCCCCCAAAGGGAGCCTGGGGGTGGGAGGCTTGGGGCTGCAGCAGTCCTGGATGAGATAGGGTGCCCGCAGCCAGCCCCTTTCACCTGCCTGGTGATTTGGTCTTTTTTTTTGTATGGTTTTCTGAGAAGCAATCCCAATCCAAGCACTTTTATGTCACAACCAAACCCTTACCTTGTTTTAAGTTATGGTAAGAAGAAGCTGTATACCAAATTTGGTGATCCTAGTTCTTTCTAGGGATGTTAAATATCGGTTAATTGAATAGTCGATTAACCTCATGAATTCTTATCTGTTAGTCGACTATTCTATAGTCCTCAGGGTCAGCAGCCTCATTTCTGAGGAGCCTCCTGCCACTCCACACTGCTGCCCTCTGTATCAGAGGGGTGTCAGATGGGAGCTGGTCTGTGAGGGGAGCCAGTTTAAAAACCAGCTATCTGATAAAGGCAACAATGTGGGGTGGCAGCAGCCTCTGTCAGGGGGAGGGGTGAAGAGGAGGAGGACTTGAGTTCTCGGACCCAGCGCAAGCCAGAACTGAGATAGGCTGCCTGCCTGCCCGGCTCCAAATACACTTTAAATGCAGAGCCATAGCAGGGGTAGGTCCCAGATCTGTTGCAGTACTGAGCTGGGCTGCTGGGCAGCCTGCTAAAAAAATTTACTGCAGGGGAGAGGGGATGCCTGTAGTCTATAACATTAACCTAAAAGCTTTTGCTTATCGGTTAATCGACTACACCAGCATTTCTCAAACTGTGGGTCCCGACTCCCCGGGGGGTCACGAGCAACTTAAAGGCGTATCAAAACAAATTAGAGGGGGGTCGCGAGCAACTGAGAGGCTGGTTGCAGCAATGGAGAGGGGGATCGCGAGCAACTGAGTGGGGGGTCGCGGTATCACAAGTTTGAGAACCCCCTGGACTACACTATTACATCCCTAGTTCTTACCGTTTAGGAGTTGTTCTTGAACAGACAGACAGATACACAGACAGACAAACTATCTCAAATATATAGTATATAGAGGAATTTTTAAAAAAATGAACAAGTTTACACTGACGTCAATGAACAATCCATGCTTACAACTAAGCCAGCCTGCTGTCTACCTTATTAAACCTCTTTCTCACCAGGTTAGCATCACAAAATATAAACATCTTGTTTTCATAGAAGGCTCAAGCGAACTCTTCATACTTGAAATGTCTAAATGGCTCCAATCAAACTCTTCGCATTTACAAGGAATGCAAACAAAATGACATGACCTTAGCAGAAAACTGGCTTGACTGTTTCACAAACAAAGGACAATAAACATATGGAAAGAATTACAGAACAGGGGGTCAGTGGAGCCAAGAGAATGAACTAGCTCACAAGAGAAATAGATGTGTTTAAAATAAATTATAGCAGAAGGAGGGGAAAAAAGGTAAATGTAGCAAAATGACACACATATGAAGAATGCACCTTTTCCTGCAGGCACATATTTTTATGCTCTTGCCAGGGTTTTAAGGGCAGCCACTGTGAGAATGCATATCACATTATGAAAAACAGTCATTTATATGATACATGCAAAGCCAGTGATTTTGTCGGGGCCTACTTTATATGAAAAGTCCAAGCCTCAGTCAATGTTCCCTCCAATTTTTTCCATCCATTCATGGAATACATTTTGTTATGTGCACTGAGGCATGTACATGTGTGCACCACCAGTAGGAACACATGGTGCTCGCTGTGGGCACTCTGCTAATCAGCTGGGTGGCTACTCACGCATTCAGCTTTGGGTAACACTGGTCCCACAGTAGGGTTGCCAGGTGTCCGGTTTTGAACCGGACAGTCCAGTATTTGAGCTTTCTGTTCAGGAAACAAATTGAGAAAATATAAATGAGAAAATAGAAATGTCCGGTATTTTCTAAATAAGATGTAATGTAGATGGTGATGTAATGTCAAGCGTGTCCGGTATTTTTGTTGAAACCATCTGGTAACCCTAGCCCTCAGCAGTGTAAAGGGCAAAAATGACAGACATACAAAACGCATGCGATTACTCATTTAGTTGCAAAATACTCTCCCATCTATTTGTAGAATTCTAAGGGGCTGATTCTTCCAAAATTTACCATCAGGTATAGTGCAGGTATAGTTTCACTGAGGTAAGTCCCCAGTGTGAGTTAGAGCAGGTCTAAGTCACTGGTCTAGACTCTATTGTTTAAAATGGGATGGGCAATAATTTTTGACTGGGGGCCACTTCAGAAATTTTTGAAGTGGCCCAGGGCCACCCCGGAAGGGGCAGGGCCTCAGGCGGAAGGGGCAGGGCCAGGACACTTCCATGCTTCCCCACCCTGATTGGTTTGTGGGTGGGGGAGCGTGTAAAGTCTGTGCCCCTGTCCTCCTCCAGAGAGAACTGCCAGTTGTTCTGAACATCTGCTGGCTCCCTCTAGGCACGTGTGCCCCTGGCAATGGGAGACTTCACGCGCTCCTCCCCATGCTCCCAGGTCAATCAGGGCCTAGGGGCAGGGGAAGCAAGCAAAATCTGCCCTCACCTTGCAAGGGAGCGCCACGCAGCAGTTGGTAGTTGGCTCTAAGTGCTGAGCCCCTTGCAGGGTGGGAGATTTCATGCGCTCTACCCCCCCGCTCAGGCCAATCAGGGCTTGGGGATGAGAGGAGCATGCAAAGTCTCTTCCTGCCCTGCCCCTGCCCTGCAAGGAGTACACAGCCTAGGGGTGGGGAGAGAGCAAAGTCTCTTGCTTCCTGCTCTCCGACACATGGCACTTAGAGTCAATCGCCAGGGTTGACTCTAAGCGCCGCTCGCTCCCCCGTTCCTAGGCTCTGATTGGCCTTGGGGCAGGGGAGTGGCAGGACTTCTGTGGGCCAGATCAACCCGCTTGGTGGGCCAGATCTAGCCTGAGGAGGCCCTTTTGCTCAACCCTGGTTTCAGATGAATCCCTAAAGAGCTGTCTGTAAGGCCAGAATAGCAGAATATATACTTCAACATCCCCCAGCATGCCCTCATGCCAAGTTTCAGGAAAGGGGTCAACATAGAGCTCTCACATTGGGGGATATTCCCTGGCAGGCTTTCCTGCTCACTCTGTTGCCCCAAATACTGAGGTAGAGAGACCTAAAAAGTCCATAATTGGGGTAACTAAATTTCCCTGACTTGATCCTCACTGCCTGGCACTCTCTGCCCTCTATGCTTGGCTGGGCCCTCAGGATGGACAAACCTCTCCTGATGTTGTGTCGAGGCAACATTCAGGGAGATATGCAAGGTGGCATCCCCCTCCACAATTTCTGTGACCATCAGCAACCACCATTTGACACTTGGCAGGAGGGAAGGGATAAGAGCTGTTTCCAGCTTTGGGGGAGAGGGGCAGGGAGAGCAGGTCCATATCTTTGCAATGCTCATCTTTTCTTCTCCCCTCCCCACTGCCTCCAAGGCTGGAAACAGCTTCTCGCTTCCTGCCCTCACAGCACTGAAAAGCAGCTAACACCTCCAGGCTGCTGCTGGCCACTGACATAACCCAGCTGCCTCTCCTGTCCTCTGGCTACAGCATGAGCGGGAAGGATTAAGCCCTAAGGATGCATTGTGCACCATGGTCCAGGGAACCTGACTGCAGATGCTTCAGCCAACCCAATCAGAGAAGTGGCTCAGCAGGGGAAGGTGCCTAGGGGATGGAGCCACCTCACACTCCCTGGGGCAGGAATTGTGTGCATGTGCGTGCATGCGCACGTGCTAAGCCCCTGTTTGAAGGGCTTCTGTGGAGAATGTAGGGTCGTGGCATGAACAAGCTGGAAATTGCGTCCCTCCCCCACATCACTCCAGAGCTTAGCTGAGGGGCAGAGAGGTTTCTCTGTGCCAATGCTGGGTGTGGGGGGGCATTGGCATGTGCAGAGCTTGGCTTCTCCAGACCAGCAGCCCCCCCCCCCAGTACAGAGGATTGCATGCTTTCCTGGAGTGCCAGCCCACCGCAGGCTCTGGAGGAAGGAAGCAGCCTATCAGTCAAGCTCTTGGGGAACTGAGTGCTCCAACCAGAAGCTGATTTCCTGCACAGCACTGGGAGCAGGACATGCCCCACCAGGGGGGAGGGTAAAGAGACAAAGCAGGAGAGGAAGCAGAGATGACATGTAACTGGGTTGGCACCTGCGTGCACTCACCAGTCATCACAGTGCAAGCCACAAATGGGATGGGGGAGGGGAGTCCTGCTGGCCAAGAGCCAGCACACAGCTGAAGGACCATCAGGGGGAGTGCCCGGAACTTCATGCTGTAGCTTTTCCCTGCTACCAACCTGGGACACCTCCCCCCCATCACTGACCACTGGACCTTCCCCCCACTCACTGCTGGTGGGTAAGTTGTTGGTAAGGAGGGATCTGGTCAGACAAAAGACCTGCCAGTCCTGATTGGGAGGAGACTGAAAATATGGGACTATTTGCTCTTTTTTAAAGAAAAAGTCAGGAAACATGCAGGAGGGCTTAAATATGGGACTGTCCCTACTCACAATCAAGGGCACTGTTTGAGATCTAAACAATCCAAACAGGACAGAGAGCCTGAGACTGTAAGGTGCAGTGAGCCTTCAATTCCTACTGAACTCAATGCAATACTTCAGCAGATCGCTGAAGGTCAGGTGTCCAATGCAATGGAAATACACATATCAACGAGACAAAACACATTAAATGCTATAAAACAGGCTCTGAGGGCCAAGAAGGGAATACTTATTGCATATTATGAATTCATGCCCTCACTGGCTAGTAGTAATTTACAAGCTAATACAAATTAACATGTTATTTTTTTATCTTTATAAGAAAAACCGACACAAAGCTGGCATTGATTTTTTTTTTTAAATGACAACATGTTGGATGTTTCTATACAAAGGGATTTAACAGTAAACCTGGGCAGCAGTTTTAAGAATCGAAAGGCTTCAGGATGTTACGGCCAAAGCATTTATTCAAGTTAATTAGAGTCAAAGAACTGAATGTATCTGCTCAACAAGTACAGACATAAATCTGGCTCAGGAGTAGTTTTGTCTGCAGAGAATGGGAAGAAACAAAGTGTCTTGATTTATGAGGAATAGATATTTCTGGAGTGCTCGTAACGACACAGCACCTTTCACCTTTGAGTGCTGCTCTAAATCTGGTCCTGCTCATTAGTCACCAAAAGTCACCAATGTCCCCTCTAATCTTTTCCATCAACGTGCAGAATAATTTCTAATGTGCAAATATGCACCACCAGCAGAAACAAAACTTAGCTATGGGCGCTCTGCTAATCAGCTGGGCAGCACTGGAATCTCTTCTGAGTGGCTGCACAATTGCCCAGCTTACAGGGAACACTGAAAGTCCCCCCTATCTAACTGTTGTATAGCGCCTTATGTGAAAGGAGTTGGTCATTGGTCATGAACTCTGTTCAGCTCTTGGTGCACTGATGTCTTCATCACAACCAGTATGCTCAATACAAAAGCCAAAGACTGAAGGGGCACAGAGCCTAAGCTGGTTCCTACAGACACCCCGAGCGATGTAAGTTACATCAACTTAAGCAGTAGGTGACAAAACAAGTTTCTTCTATATAAAAGGAGGAAAAATACAGTGGCAGATGCCCCATCCAGGAAAAAGGGCTCTGACCTACTGCCTGTGGGTAAGCCAGTGGCTAACCCTGCTGCAGCTTTGTAAAGGGGGAGGTGTGGCCCAAAGCGCATCCCAATGCCAGAGAGCAAGGGACTCGCTGGTATCAGGTAATGACTTTCAGCTGGCCTGGCCAATTCAGGAAACCCCAGGTCATTATGGTTATAATCTGTATTTAAAGGGTGTCATGTAACATGTCACTGGAAGACTAATAACTCACTGATCATTAATATTTTTACATGATGTATGTATGCCAAGGTATGTGCAAAGAGCTAATGGATAGATGCTGGGACTATGACTAAAATGTATTTAAATCAGGCATGTCAGGGGGAGTTAATAAACAGGTCTGTCCTAGATAAAAGAATGGGTTTTTCTCTGACCAACTGGGTCATCAGGCAGAAAAAAAATAAGGCCCATTTAAAAATTAGATAAACAAAGCTATCATGCTAACAAGTCGGGGAGAAAACAGCTTGGAATCTGCACCAGCATGAAAGGGGAGTAGGGACTGAGTTTTATGTTTCAAACAATACATTGCAAAGGTTTATTGGTCGATAAAGCCACGGAGGCTAAACCTCAAGCGATAAGTAACTGAATCAACAGGTTGTGTACAACATTACCGTATTATAAAAGTGTATAGAGTGAGGTCTTTTCTGAAAGCTAAAAACATACTGTGATTAACATTACTGTGATCTGTAGGTATTAACATCACATAAGGAATTATGGATACTCATTAACATTATGCTTAACAGTCTGTGAAAAATCAAACGGCGAACCAAAATGGAGAATCAAATGGTCTTTTCCAGACAGGACAGCTGTTGACTTGAGTCTCCAAGTAAATTAAGCAAGATGTGATAAGAAACAGTAGGAGGCTTATTTACACACAGGGGGATAGGGAAGCCCACAAGGGGTGCGGGGGGAGGAGAGGAGAGAAAGCATTAAGTTATCCTGCCTCTTGAAACAAGTTCAGACAGCTTTGGAAGATACAAGCAAAGAGGTTTGCAAGCTGAGAAAGATGGAGTGATGGTGGGGTGAAGTCTCTGAAACTGAATATAGGCAAGAAACCTGCTTATGCAAAGATCATTTGCCTAATAAGACAGGAAAACGAGAACCTTGTAATCCTTGCAAGATCCTGACTGAGGAAAATTGGCAATGGGTGGGAAGAAGGAAAACTGGTGAGAGAAATCATCTTGAATAAAGGACATAACATAAGGACATAAGAACAGCCATACTAGGTCAGACCAAAGGTATGTCTACACAGCAGCGCACCTACACTGAAAGCCATTATTTTGAAATAATGGCAAGTTGGAGGACTTCTTACTCTGACTCCTGTAACTCTCATTTCATGAGGAGTAAGGGAAGTTGAAGGAGGAGTGTTTTTTCTTCGACTTCCTGCTGTGTAGAAAGTGCCAAAAGCCGAATTAAGCTATTTCGACTTAAGCTACGCAATTGACATAGCTGAAGTTGCATAGTTTAATTTGAGTTTTGCCCTGATGTGTAAACGTATCCCAAAGGTCCATCTAGCTCAGTATCCTGTCTTTCAACAGTGGCCAACGCCAGATGTCTCAGAGGGAATCAACTGATTCCTCCCCTGTCACCCATTCCTAGCCTCTAACAAACAGAGTCTACAGGCACCATTCCTATCCATCCTAGCTAATAGCCATTTATGGACTTATCCTCCATGAATTTATCTAGGTTTTTTTTAACCCTGTTAAACTCCTGGCCTTCACAACATCCTCTAGCAAGGAGTTCCACAGGTTCCTTTTGTTTGTTTTAAACCTGCTACCTATTAAGCCTGTACCTTGGTAGATTAAGGTTTGGACTTTAATATGCATGTTTTCACTTTTATTTGCTTGTAATCACCTCTACTTTTATTTCTTTTGTACTTTTACTTGGTATCACTTAACCTATGTCCTGTTGCTAGTAAAGTTGTTTTATTTTTACTATGAAGCAGCTTAGTTCTGTGTTTGAAAGGAAGGGTATATTTACCCAAGTTAACTTAATAAACCATGCTATGCTTTTGTCCCTTTAATGAGAAACAAACCTTATTATTTCTCAGCTGTCCAGATGAGGGCTGGACACTTCAGGACACACTGTTTTGGGGAAATTCAGGACTGACCAGTCACCGTCCTGTTTGTGACCAAGGGTGGCAAAATCCAGAATGGGGCTGCAGACAGACTGCTGGGGTCTGAGCTGCTGAGCCAGGGCTGTCTAGCACACAGATGCTCAAGATGTAACGTACCTGCTTGAAAGCTGACACTGAGCACCCCAGACTGGGAGCTATAGCAGCAAAGCACTGAAAGGCATCCAGGGTCACAGGGCAAGAGGTGACACAGCCCATTATTATATCTTCTCTCCTTCCCCACCATACGCATACATAGGTTTTTCCAGAGCAGAGTTCTTGGCCTATGATGTTTCAAAATACAGCAGGCTTTCTGAAACCTAGAAACATGAAATGCCACAGCATTTCAAAGTGGCAGCCACATGGAACCTGGGGTCAGCTGGGGATTCCCCAGCTGATCCTAGGTTCTAGCACGGCATTTCAAACCATGCAGAGCCTGGAGTCCCCAGCTGACCCCAGGTTCTGGGGAAATGCCGCACAGAGCCTGGGGACAGTCCCCAGCTGACCACGGGCTTTGCGTGGCATTTCAAAACGGCAGTGCAGCATGGAGCCCGGGATCAGCGTGACCCCAGGCTCCATGCAGGTGCTTCCACTTTGAAATGAACAACAGCCCCCCGCTGGGGACTCTTGTACATTTCAAAGCTGGCACCCATGTGCAGCCCGGAGTCAGCGGGACTTCCCACTGGTCCCGGGCTGCATGCGGGAGTTCCACATTTCTCCTTTGAAATTCAAAGGAGGAATGGGGAAATTTCACTGACTACTCGACTAGTAAATTACTCAATATTTAACATCCTTATTGTGCATAAACAACACTTAACACAATCATAGCAACCAGACTGCAGAACAATTCTATCCATGGAAAGGGACTGAGATGAAACAATTATAACTATTTCACAAGAGGCTGCCCTCAGAACTTTCTAGTTTAGCAACAATTTCTATAGATTTTTTTTCTGTAAGAAATGCACATAATTTTATACCCAAATATTGGACATGTTAATTAAACTAAATTGTTTAATTTCCTTCCCTAAGCTTTACCCACATTGTGCCATTTGGTTCTTAAATTTTGCAACTACAGATGGCCCCTGAGATTTCACACCTTATCCAAGAGAAGAAAGAGATGATGAACAAATAATTCTCTGTGATCTGATGCTTTATTGTCATTAGGCTATCCCTTAACTGAAGACTCCTGTGACACAAAAATCTCTTGGATATAACCCTGTAACAACCTGTAGAGTTTCTGCTCTTCTCTTAGCTATCAGATCCTCTAAGATCAAGAAGCTTAAGTGTGGATGCTTCTGGCGTGCTGTCCAGTTCTACTAGTTACTGGTCACCATGTCTCCTGCAGGAACCAAGCTTCCAGAATTTATCTACTGTGGCTTCTGCCACAATCCCACTGAAAGCGGGTGAACTGGCCTTTGGCTTTGGCTGACATGATTTTGAGGGCAAGAATTTGGAGGAACTTCTTTCTGCTTACTTCCCAACCATCTCTGGAGAGTCAACATGGAAGAGCTTCCATTGGCTGGGAGGTGAGACATAGCGTGCAGCAGGGGCAGACCCCCCTTTCTTTGCGGCACTGTGTCTCCTACACACCCTCCTACAAGGACGTGACTTAATTAGGATGGGAAGTCACACAAAAATCCTAGATCCTCGTCTCTGGGAACACACAACGGTATATGATTATGGAACCATTATAGCACCATTGTAATTAGGGGGAACCATATTAAAAGTTTCAACTATCTCCCAGTGTCTGAGGTCAAAACTGGGCAGTACCCATTTCAGGTACAGTGCTATGGTTCCAGCCACCTTTAAATTTGTCTCTGAACTAAAGTATGTTCAGAGTATTCTCACTAATGAGCCTCAGAGCAGCTGGTTGGAATACTTATACAGCCCAGTGTTTACTGGACATAGATATATATCTTCATGGAAGAACAAATTTTTGCTTTGTTATTTCTTTGAGGTATTATATAATACTGTTACTCTGGATAGCTATGCTAAGTAATTTTATTATCCTGACTTATTCTAAATTTAAACAGAAGTTGCTACCACATTTTTCGCATTCCCCAAAGTCAACAGAACTTCACTAATTAAAATAAATAAAACCAAGATATCAATGTAAGTAATGGCATTCTTGACTTTTAGCCCATTAAACAATTTTGGATTTAAATTACAAGCATTTCTATAAAACAGAGACCTCTACTTAATGATACAAAATAGTGTTTTAAAAGCTTCTATCACTTTTCTGATGGAAACAAAACATAGTTCTATGACTGCCTGTATTTTATCCCAAAGTATCTTGTTTTAAAGATTGTATCCAGTTTTGGTCTGGTAGCACTTTATAGACTAACAAAACATGTAGATGGTATCATGAGCTTTCGTGGGCACAGCCCACTTCTTCAGATGACTGGAGTTTTGAGTAGGCGATTTGAAAACTCGAAATAAACAGAAGGGAAAGGGGTGGGGGGGGAGACACCATTCTCTTCCCTCCCTCCCTTCCCTTCTATTTATTTCAAGTTTTCAAATCCCCTACTCATAACTCCGGTCATCTGAAGAAGTGGGCTGTGCCCACGAAAGCTCATGATACCATCTACATGTTTTGTTAGTCTATAAAGTGCTACCAGACCATTTGTTGTTTTTTTCTGTAACAGACTAACTCCGCTACCCCCTGAAGTTCCTGTATCCAGTTTTGGTATTCAGAACAATTCTGCCCTCTGCTGTTCAATTCTAAACTTGCTACAGTTAAGCTAAAAATTAGCTGGAGAGTATTTAAACATGTGAAAAAATGGCACTTAAAGTACGCTTTTAAACTGTGCTCAGATCTGTTTAATATAAGCATTTCTACATACATAAAAACATATGCTGAAATGTTAAAGTACATACTGTAAAACTGTGCTACCCATGTAACAAGTGTGGTTAAAAATCCTTGAAAATCTAATAAATATCACATATTCCATATATTTTGATAATATTTTCAGTCTTAATTTCCCACCCTTTCCTCCTCTCTATTTTTAAGGTTCTCCATTTCATTTGGTGCTATTAATGCTGACTACACAAGGGACAGTTTGAGCCTAAGTACTTACACTGCCATCAGGATGCTTCAATAACTAAGTTTACTAGGATAACTTTACTGTGGAATAATTAGTGATCCCTCTGAAAAATTCTAGTGGATATAAGCAGTGTTCCCTCTAAGATGGTGATTAATCCGCCCCGCCCAGTCAGAGGCTCAGGGCTCCATGCAGGAAGCTGACTGACTGGGCAGAGCTGATTAATCACCTGTGAAGCTGTGCATAGCTTAGAGGGAACACCGGACACAAGGCACTACTGTTTCACAGTGAGGTGAACATGGTGATGGCAGGGATATAATTTGATGTCAATAAGCTACTTGGTGGTTAGTTATCTCACTGTAAAAGCCCCACCTTTTCTGCAGTGAAGGCTTAGCCTACAGTGCATGCCTCTTTTGGTGGTGAGTAGAGTATGCACCTGCAGAGTGCCCCTGGCATGAATATAAATAGTACTACAGCTGTTGGGCTCTGGCATGGACAAGTAAGACATGCCTGAAGTAGGCATGTCAGAGACTAGTCGACTAGTGATGTGACTAGTCACTTCCTCCCTCCCCTTGTTGCCTGTATCAGACAGAGGCAGCATGGAGGGGATGGGCGAGGGGGAGCAGGAGCCAATGCTGGGGGGAGCCGGCTCAAAAGCTGGTTTCCCATAGCACCATCTCTGTGGGGGGCAGGAGAGGTATAGGCACAGTGGAAACGGCACAAGCGGGGGACTGAAGCAGTCTCCGCTCACACCGCGTCTGCCGCAGTTCTGCTTTTAAAATGGCTGAGGCGCTGCAGGGAGCCCCCCGCTGGTCCTGTGTTCCCTGTGGGGCTTTCTTTTGAAATGTACAAGAGTCCCACTAGGGCTCTTCTACATTTCAAAGGCTTAGGCGCTGCAGGGAGCACGGGGGCCAGCAGGGCAGTCCCCCTCTTGTCCCACGCTCCCTGCGGGGCTTCCGCTTTTGAACTGTAGCAAGAGCTTGGGCTCTTGCTACAGTTCAAAG
Organism: Rafetus swinhoei; assembly: GCA_019425775.1. NCBI lineage: Eukaryota > Metazoa > Chordata > Testudines > Trionychidae > Rafetus > Rafetus swinhoei. The sequence continues at coordinate 51,012,149 of CM033449.1, forward strand.
GTGGAGGCACCCTTATAGACTAATCGAATAGTCAATGGAAATCTGATCGACTATTCAATTAGTTAATTAATCTAAATTTAACATCCGTAGCCTGAAAAGTGGGGGTAAATATGTGAGCATGTATCTTCTATCTGCCCATGTCAGGCCTCCCCTGTTTACATTGCTGCTGTTAGCAGTGCAGTGTCCTGCTGCCAAAGCCTTTCTCCTCTGCAGGAAAGGACTCCCCCACAGAGAAAGGCTCCCTGCCCTGCTACAGGAAAAGACTGGTCCGTGGAAAAGGCTCTGTGAGCTGCCCACTGCTGAAGCATTTCCCTTCCATGCGGAAGGCTATGGCGGGGGAGGGAGAATGGCATTGTCAGTTCTCTACTGTTGGAGATCTTCCCCCACCACAAGGAAAGACTCTGGCAACTCCCCACTGATGCAACCCTTGCCTAGTTGCAGGGAATGCTTCTGGCACTGGGAAAAGGGCCTGGCAGTGAGGAGGCAGCCTTTCCCCTCAGCCTCTTCCTTGGCAGAGTCTTTCTTGACTCAGTGAAAGCCTCCAGCAGTGGGGCGCTATGAAGCCTTTCCTTATGACTCATCTCTGTGAAAGCCTTTCCCTGACACAAGTAGCTACACACCACAGTGTGGTTTCAGCCTGTTTTTCCACAGTGGTGTGTTGCTACACATACACCGCATGCTGCTGCCAGTAGTGTGCAGTGCGTATGTAATATGTTAATTTGTGCCCTAAATATCTTTTAAAACCGGGAACCCAGTTAACATGATTTAAAGGGTGGTTCATTTTGAAAAGAGACAATATAAAAATAGGCTCTTCTTACTTTGTCAGTCTGCTCCATGTATGGATCCACTTTTATCTGTTCACTTTAGTGACAAAAAGTATGTTTTTACTACTGTCAGGTCCTCCAGATCATACAACTGAGTTCTTATCGGACTAGTACGTTATCAACTGAATTGTTCCCTAAGTTCCAACTGCACAGCCGTGTCTGCAAATCCCTGCCTTCCAGTTCTGTTCTCTGTTACGCAAGTGCAACCCTGTTATCATCAGTAGATGGCACAGGTGAAAGTCATGCACAATTTGGGGACGATAGATATGTACAGAGGTAAATTAAAGCAGCAATGGACCTAAAGTATCTTTTCAAGTCAGTCATCAGTGACGATACACAAGTCAGACAGAACTAAGCTTGATTTTCTGATTCCAAATTTGCAGGGCAGAGAGAAAATAAGTCATCTTTTACTAGTAAGCTAGATAAGTAAGTACTCACTTGTATTATACGTCAAAGAAAGATATTACTTCTTAAAGAGCTTTTATGAGTTTTAAGAAACTGCATCTCTAACATGAATTCCCATGAGAGTAGGAAAGGAGAAGGAATGGAAAAAAAGACCAGTTAAAATGATGCTGGTCATTACTTCTGTTTTAGGCAGTCTTCAAGTTATAATTGTACACTGTATCTCCTTTAGGATAACCATTTGGTGAAAACATCTGGCTTTAAACTATTATGACTTCACCCGGAACTCTACAGGGAGGAAAATGATTATGTCTAGGGTATACTAATTATATTCTGTTATTAAGAAATCAAGGACTGCAGAACCGTTAGTATGTCAGACAGCCTTCAACACCTTTTCATAATGAGAACAGTGACCTCTGCTGTTTTGTGCAAGATACATTGTTTAGAAAAGCAATAAGCACAACTTAGAAACTATTTCCCTTTATCCCTTGCTTGGTAAAAAAAGCAGCATAATTTTACATGTATGCCCTTTCTGTAAAAAAAATGAAATAAGAGAATGTTTATTCCAAATAGTCATATATATTTTTAAGTGTGAGATCTGGCAATTTTACTGTGGTTGGATCCTAGTGAGGTGATTCTGTTATGAACTGCATGTTTCTGTTAAAGCAATAAGGTGATGATCTGAGAACCCAAATAAAAAGAAGATGCACTTATTTCTTCCCATCATTTAGTGATTTCATGGACTGCAAGCCTGCCACATCTCACAGCAGAGGGAGATCTGGTCCTTAATTTAAATCCACTCTGGGAATCATAAAAAGCTTGTTGACAGAGGTCACAACCACGGGGGAGTTCACAGTTGATTAGTCCTTCTCCACTGAGCTTTTGCAATCAATAGGATGCACACTATGGCAGAGAAGTGCTGAACTAATCAGAAACAATTTGAGATGATTGCTAATTGTTGCATCTGCCAAGATCCTAAATAAATGGGAAACTAACACAACCATGATTCTGTAGCAACTTTCAATTATTTTGGTGTATCAGTCAGTCAATCAGTCTGCTATCTGCTCACAACTCCTCTGCCAAAACATATTTATGCTTTCAGTCATCTCACCCTGACTGCTCTAATTTCTTCCTTTGCAGTCTCCTTAAATGCTGTTTCTCTAAACTTTAGCATGGTCAGAACAACTTGGCTCTTCTTTTCAACTATATTCCAAATCAGGAAAAGCTTACTTACCTTATTGTTGAATTTCAATTGGTTTCCTATCCACTAACAAATAGCCAACAATATGGCCAATACCTTTTGAGTAACTCAAAAAAAAAAAAAAAAAATCAGGACAGTGCAATGTCCATCAGTTGACCCAAACCATCAGTTTGTACTAAGGATGTTAAGGACTAGTTGACTACCTGATAAGCAAATGTGTATTGGATAGCTGAGTCGACTATTCGATTCCCCCTTCCCCCCGCTGCCTTTGTCAGATAGAGGCAGCAAAGGGGGGGGGGGAAGAGAGGGTATTTAAAGGGGCAGTGCCACACAGCTGATCCTGGGCTACTTGTGCTGCTGCCACTCGGAATTGCCATGTGGAGCTCGGGGTCAGCTAGGGAGTCCCCAGCTGAACCCAGGCTCCACGTGGCACTGCCACTTTGAACACCGTGGAGGTGTTTCAAAAGGCATGCTGCATGGGGCCTGGGATCAGCTCCGTGCAGCACTGCCGCTTTGAAACGCTGAGGGGGCGTTTCAAAGGGGCAGCACTGCACACAGTCCAGGATCAGCTGTGCAGTGCTGTCCCTTTGAAGTACCCTCTCTTCCCCCCGCCTTTGCTGCCTCTATTTGATAGAGGCAGCAAGGGGGAGGGAATCGACTATTTTAGCACGACATTTCAAAGTGGGCAGAGCCTGGGGTCAGCTGGGGAGTTTGACTCCGGGTTCCTGGGAATGCTGTGCGGAGCGCGAGGTCAGCTGGGGAGTCCCCAGGTGACCCCGGGCTCCGCATGGCATTTCAAAGCAGCAGTGCAGCATGGAGCCCGGGGTCAGCGGGGGACTCCGCTGACCCCAGGCTCCATGAGAGCGCTTCCACTTTGAAATACACAAGAGCCCCTGCTGGGGACTCTTGTACATTTCAAAGCTGGCATGCCGCATGCAGCCTGGGGCCAGCAGGAAGTCCCTTGTGGAGCCTGGAGTCAGCAGGACTTCCTGTTCCGCATTCCTCCTTTGAAATGTACAAGAGCCCCTGCAGGAGGAATGCGGAAGTGCCTATCGACTAGTCGAGCAGTCGATAGAAATTCCATTGACTACTTGACTAGTTAATTACTCGTTAGTTAACATCCTTAGTTTGTATAAAATGATTATTTTTGCATATTTTGGCATCACATTTTCAAAAACAATTAGAGTGTGAATTGCTATATTTCCCTTCATTTTTTCCTTTTTTTCCTCCCCTTCTTTTATTCTTTCTTTTCTTTCCTTTTGTAGTGTATCTTGCAGTAGCTTTCCTGAATCTTGGTCAGTATTCTGTTTTGACTTAAGTTCTCCATAATATTAAACATTTGTTCCCTCTTTCCTTATCTCCCCCTCAATCTCTTTTCTCCCTCTGTTCCTCTCCCCTCCTCACGTTTTTTGTTTGTTTGTTTTCTTCATCCTTTCCCAGGTTTCTTTTTAATGTTTCCCTCTCTGGTTTTCCTCTGTCCCCTCATGTTTTCATTTTCATCCTTATTTCCCTTCCCCACTTAATCTCTCCTTTCTTTTCTTTTTCTCAGCCTCTCTCTCATTTTCCTGCCCCCATTTCCTCCTTGCTGATCCAACAATTCAGCATTCAGTCAAGTACCACAGGAAAGTTCTTGAACATGACACAAGTACAGCAGTTAAATGCAGCAGCAGTGTTGAAGCTGGAAAAGGGACAAAATGTGAGAGACTTCCTTGAAAATCTGGGTTGCTCTGTGGCTCATGGATGTGGAATTTTCATCTCAACTGACCTTAAAGAAATAAATGTTCCGAACTCAAATTCAGACACACATATGAAATATAGGGGAAATTTTAACATACAAATGAATTGTTATTGTAAACCTTAAAGGCTTCTTTAATTTGATATAAACTGGTGCTGTAAAATGCTGGCAATTTGATTTAAAAATGCAGTTGATGTCAGAAGAGTTTTGCCATTACTGGTATTAACGGAGAGGTGCTGGTAAGCTCACTCACAACACATATTGTAATAGTGAGTGTTATTTTATTAATATATTATTTACTCTAATTTCTTTACAAGTAAAATTTTATTTACAAAATTTATAGACCATTGTCCAAGACCCGAGCTGGCTGATTTGAGTAAGCACTATACCAGTTGTCTTCATAGTGGGTCTATGTGGTTCCTGAGTCTACCCATAAGATCACATTTCCAAACTGGGGACCCATGTAAGACATGCTGCACATGAGTTGCACTCCTCCAGAAGTCAATGATGTGACACCCACTAATATCAGGTCTGAATTTTGCCCAGCCTTCTGAACACATCGAACTATGAGTCTGAATGCAAGGAAAATAGGGTTCTTCATTACTTGAATGGAACATGTCAATGCAGCAACAGCAGTCAGTGACAGCTACAGTTAAGGAAGCCGCCTGCTTCCATTCTAAAAGGCCCTTTATCTGGTGCTCATAACTGTTAAATGTTAGCGTTTGGGACTGAAATTTTATACATTTGATTTCTTCTCAAAGGGTGAATGTTTTTGGAATGTAGGACTAAAAATGGATCAGCCACTTCTGGGAATGCAGATTGTAGTACCAAGAATATATTTTTGCTAAATTTTTTGCAGCAGGTTTTTGAATAGCTCCTGTAGTACCTTGGGGTTATAGTAGCTAGAAAGTTTAAACCTCGGCCTTACAGTGGTCTGGTCAAAATACATTTTAATATTGAATTTTGACAGTAAAATTTTAACAGTCTAGAGTTATTTAATAAAATAATATTAATAACTTGAACATCTATAGCAGCTTTTATCCAAGAATTTCAGAGTGCATTAAAACATTAATTAGGGAATGTAAATCATAGCTTTCACGTGAGGTTATACTTTTTGTTTTCCAGATTGGCAAACTGAGGCACAGAAAGATAAAATGGCATATGATGAGTCAAGGAAAGCACTGAGAAAGAACCTAGCTTTGTTGGCTGTCAGATCCTAACTTTAACCACAAGAACAGGCTGTCCACCACAGAGCATTATATGTACACAAAATTGCTAATTTGAGTCTCATTTCATTGGGGCCTTTTTCTGTTTTCATTCCAAACATGACACATTGGTCACTTATATTTAACACTAACAGTTTTATGTTAATTCCTTAATTCTAGAGTTTAAGGGGTTAAAGAGCATGTTTCAGGTTTATTTTAACACCAAACACTCTCCCACAGTGGAGAGAGCAGTGTGAAATGTAGTCTCTACTAGTGTGGACAGTGTAATCTACACCTTTCAACCTGCACCACTCAAAGGGCTGGAGAAAATAAAAAAACTTTTGCTAGAACTTTTTACCATGACTCAGTTCCATCCACGGACAACAAGTATTATAAACATTTTATTACAAGTTGTCCTGATATACATAACTCCACTGTGGTTTTTACATATCAGTACGGCATGTTTCATGCTCATTTTCAGGGAACTTGTTGCCCATCCAAAAGAAAAAAATAGCACAAAAGTCAGACTCTGATTAATTGAGCCCAGCTCAAGCACGGAGAGATTTATGAATTATTACATTTCCGACCCTCCCAGCAATGCAGATTCCGGGACTTGCCAAGAACAAATTAGGTTGTCTGCATTTGTTACTCCTCTCCAGGAAAAAACATTCCTTCAAAATGGAAGAAACAAGATGCTGTTCCAATGCCAGAGAACAACAAAAAATAAAGATAAAGATTTCCTTTTCAAAATCTCATTTGGAGAGTTTTAGGATTTTAAAGATAGACGATATGACCAAATAATTTTAAAAATAATTAAAAATCTACAAAAACAAGGCATTAATTTTCCTCTGAGAAGGCAAAGCTTTGAATTCCCATAGCTTTGGTCAAACAGTTGCCTCCTGGTGGTTCTTCAGTGCCATGGTCTGAGGAGAGCTCCCATCTGTCCTAGTGGGGACCTCTTGGGCTCTGAAGGAAGGTAACAGCCCAAATATGATCCCAAACACTGTGCTATCCTCCCAATACTGCTTCTATGTATAATTGGCTGTCAGTCCATACAGGAATAAGCTACAATAGGGCAGAGTCTCTGGGATGCTTCCCTTCTTTATAATACCATCACAAAAGTCTGGCATATTCATAGATTGAAACAGATCGAAGGTTTCTCACAAAACTATTCTAGAAAATTGAAATAAACTAGTCACAACCCCTTTTCTCCAGAAGGCTACCGTCTTAACAAGTGACACCCACTTTTAAAAAGTTAGGCCACCATTAGCCAAATGGTGGCCTAATTTTTTAAAAGCAGGTGTCTCTTGACTCCCGGCAGTTGGAGCTTTAGGAAAAAAGCACCACATACCACAAGAGTCATGATAAAAATAATTCTTCAGGGGGTAGCGGAGTTAGTCTGTACAGGATAAACTTAAAAAACAACAAATAGTCTGGTAGCACTTTAAAGACTAACAAAACATGAAGATGGAAAAAAATAATGACATCCATTATCCAGCAATACTGGGTTCTGTCCATCTATGTGACTAATATTGCAATCCAGAGGTATACATTTCTAGAGATGTACTCCATTTCAGGATTACTGGCAGTCCTTTTGCTTCTCACATAGAGAATAAGGGTATGTCTATGCTTGCTCCCTATCTCGAGATAGGGATACAAATGTAGTGTACCGAAATTGCTAATGAAGGGCGGGATTTAAATATCCCACGCTTAATTAGCATAATTGCGTCCGGCCGCCATTTTGAAATTGCATTATTGCGAAATAAAACGCCCCGTGTAGCAGCGTTATTTCGAGAGAAAACCCTTCTCTCGAAATAACTGTTAAACCATTAGCAATTTCGGTACACTACATTTGTATCCCTATCTCGAGATAGGGAGCAAGTGTAGACATTCTCTAAGAAAACAGCCTATAATATGGTTATCAATATAAGAAAATCCAGATGAGGATAAGAAAAATGAGGATATGATTGCATAAGAATTACAGAAAGAACAGGAGAAAACTGAATATAAAAAGCATAATTGGGAGATAAACTACATTTTTGTGAATTTGTCTTATTATGTGTCCCTTCAACAGAGAGGAAACCAGTTCAAAATTCTAAAACTGGAGCCACATGACATAATGGCTTCAAAGGGCACATGATAAGCTATTAATTTCCGTACATTTCTATTCTTTTTAAAAATAAATGTGAAACAAAAGATTAATTTTCCAGATAGCCTCATGATTTTCAAAGGATGTGTCCCAGGACTAAAACACAAAATGGGTCTGGGTTGGACAAGAATATTTAGAAACATTCAGGACTTCTTGTGTTTAGAGCTTTTTTACACAATTTGAAAGAGCATTTTGAAGAATTTATGCCCATGGAATAATAATTATTTAAGACTAAAAATATGGAATTTTGTCTTTCATTTGTCCATTAGGAACCTAGGGCACTTTGGGGAAACAGTATATAAAACTAAGTTTATTAAGGAAAAAAAATCTTTTATATCTTTGAGCCCTCAGTTCTAGGCCAATCTATGATGCCAAGAAAGTTCTGGTTAGTTTGTTGGATACACAAATCTACCTCAAAAATCTCTCAGACATTATTTAGCATAATGAAAAATTATTCAGGTAGGGGCTTAATACTACCTGTGATACAAAGGATGAATCTTTCCTAAACCTTCCATTTCAGTGCTGACAACCAGTCATGGACTACAGCTAAATGACACCCTTTGGTTAATTAGTGGTTTCTTTGTATGCGTTCTGTGTATAAACAAGTAATGTTAAAGGTCTGATTTTGTTCAGTTCAGATGTGGAGTGTTGCTATGGAAATGCCAACACCAAGCATTCAAAAATCATGAGTTAGGCTCCAAAGCATCATGAGTGGCTTAAAAATCATGGGATTTTGTGGTGTTGGAATATTTAGGATTAACATTTCAAGCTCTCCGCAGCAATGAGAAATAGAAATTTACTTTAAAAAATCCCACCCGCCCAAATGCAGGCAGTAACTTGAATCCAACAACTTCATTCTAAGACAACCCCCAAACATTATAAGACTTCAAGTAAAACTGCGAGAGCTGGCAATGTTACAGGTATAAATGTAAGCTGAATGGTGATGAACAGGGCAGGGAGAGGACCTGATCCTGTATTAATGATTGTACTAATAGCCACCAATTTACTTCAGCCTAGCAGCAGGGGGAACAGGTAGCTAAGTGTCTCATTTGCATGCTGAGGATCACTCTTCAGTTCACATTTTCTTAGCCATCCCCATTCTCTTTCCTCCTGTTTTGGTTTTTTTACCATGCACTATATCAGAAGTGGGGAATCTTTTTTAGGTCAGGGGCCGCTGACTCTCAGAAAAATCAGTTGGGGGCTGCACACAGGTAAGAAGCAAAGTGAGAAGCCCCTGAGAAGAAAAATGACACTCCCCACATTCCCCTTGCACACCAGAGCCCAGAGGGGCCTAGACTAATAGATTTTGTGTGCTCCAGCTCTGTGGTTGGGTGGCTGGGGGGCAGGAGTGCTAGCATGGGCTCCCAAATGCTGAGCCTCGAGGGCCAGATCCAGGCAAGCTGGGGGCCGCATGCAGCCCCCCGGCCTGAGGTTTCCCACCCCTGCACTATATAGAGACCGGAAAGTGATTGTCCCATGGGCTAACGAATTGTTTCTGCTCAATGAGGAGGATTATGCTCAGTGCTGAACTTCACTTGCACCCATGCCTCATCACCCTCACATGTGTGCTGGAGCCCAATTACCTTGCACACCCCACTGAGCATTCTGCAAGGCTTCATGACATTGTCCTCTTTGTGTAGAAAAGAAACTTTTAAGACTTTTACAGTAAGATGATCTCTTTCCTCTGCAAGTGGTAAACCTGCAGCTATTCACTTGCACTCCATAAATAGGAACCATATGACCACCAGTAAGGAAAAGCATAGCTGTTACAGGCGGCAGCTTAGGATCACCAAGCACCAGATCTTTTAAATCTTTGCACTGTGACAGCTTAGCTTGTGAACCTCAGACCTGTTCATTAATTGGAACATTTCCATAACAGATATTAACTCTCCCCCTCTACGCCCCCCCAAACAGTGTTTTGCCAGTCCCTCACTTGACACAGATTAGCCGATGGCAGTCTCCCTCTGTGTCCCTTCATTCCGGGCCCCGGCACGCTTGTCATCATATCTCTTTTTTTTTCTGTCAATTTTCTTTCTTTTCTGTTTTCTCTCTCTCTCGTTCTCTCCTTTTAGAATTTTCTCTCACACTCTCTCTTTTCTGCTTTATTTTTCTTTTGTTTTTATTATTTTTGCTCTTCCTTAATTATTGCTCTGACCTTGCTGTTGTCTCCTCCTCTGGAAGGGAGCATTTCAGCAGAAGCTCACAATTCCATTCCAAAGACTGCAACTGTGCTGAATAAGAAACAGTTGGGAGAAGACTGCAGCCACAAAGCTCATTTGACCAGCGGCCTCATTCAGATTAGAGCATCCAATGGTAGCTCTGTGGAACTGGACTGCCCTTGCAACTCAGCTGAACACCAAAGAGCAGAAAAGAGAAACATGGAATGTCTGGCTGCTGGCTAACTCTGCTGATCAACACATGTGTTGTGCACCCCCAGATGGCTACATAAGGGTGACAGCAGAAACAGGGAGGAAAGGCAAATGTCTCGCAAGGAACTGTCTGCAGATGTACTCCCAAAGATTCAGTGAGCACATGATGGATCCCAAATCACTTAGCTTTCTCTGTCCATATAATTTCTTTACAAGGCTAAAGTTCCTATCTTGTTCATTAGTTTATTTACAATTGTCCACAGGGAACAACAAAATTACTGTCAGGAGCAGAGTTCACACCATCTGTTGTTCCTATTATTTGCCTAAAGATCCCAATTAAGTTTTGCAGCTCGATTGCTAGGCACTGCATAGACATATAAGATGAAAAGCCCCTACGTCAAAGAGTTTACTTATGTTTCTCGGTGAATGCTTTCTCTCCACAAAGTAAGGAATCTATAACCACTTCTCCATCCTCATCTGCCTAGTTGCCTGCTTTTCACACTACTGTGTACAATGCTGTTGGAGACATGTTGGTCCCAGGATATTAGCGCGACAAGTTGGATGAGATAATATCTTCTATTGGACCAAGTTCTGTTGGTGAGAGAGAAGCTTTTGAGCTACACTTTTAGCTCAAAAGCTTCTCTCTCTCACCTATAGAAGTTGGTCCAGTAAAAGATATGACCTCACCCACCTGATCTTTCACACTGTCTTTTCATATACTTGTGCTCAGTAGTTAAGGGACCCAATCTTGTTCCTACTGTAATTAATAGGAGTTTTGCCGCTGACTTCAGTGGTAGCTCGATCAGGGCCAAAATGTGAGCCACGATATTCCCCTTAAGTCACTTCCAAATAATACTTATTTACTAAGGTGACAAGCCTGAGAGGTTTTAATGATCTTCTTACTCTCTCCTATTGATTTCCAGAATCTATGGACCGTATAATGTGGACAGGAAGTGTTTGAATGGAAGGCCATTAATCATGAAAATTACTCTTCTTTGTGAGTATAATTTGTTACTAATTCCTTTGGGAGTAAAAAGGAAAAATTAAAGAAGAGAACACAAGTTTAAAATAAAACTAAGAGAAACAATAGAAAAAGTTAATTCTCTAATATATGAAAATTAGAAACACCATTAATTTAGCTTCCGAGGGAAAAACTCACTAGGATACTGGCACAATGTTGATTGGTTTTTCTGGACTGGAATTTGATATAAGATAGATTGGCAAACCTAGCAATATTTTTCAAATCTTTAAGAAGTTTCTCCTAAGAAGAAAGTAAATGAGAGGAAGAGGGATCCTATTTATTTTAGTAAATACGTAGTTCAACAAGTCAAAAATAAGCTTGATTGATTCTTAAGAATTATTCTGGACTTCCAAATGAATTCTTTGGTTCCCTTTTAATTAGAGAATTGGATAGTTACAGTGTAAAGAGAAGTCATACTTAGACATTTAGTTTTTAAACACAGAATGAAATTCAGCAACAACATACATAATCAGGACTTGCATATGGCATTTGGTAAATGATGAAATGGCTGTAGGAGACAATGAGGCTGATTCAAAACTGCAAAACAGATGCCGTCCAACCACCTCCTGTAAATAAAGCCCGTGTGATTGAGAGTATGGCATGAAAGAAAATACACTTATAAAAACATAAAGTGAATAGCAATTCAACTTATAAAATATTAACTGACAGGCATTATATTAAATAGCACATTTTTCAGATTTTCATGTAATATAGATGAGCTTCATTCATCTTACACATGAGCTAGAACAGATTGCCATTCTGACTTTACAAAACTCATATACATCTTAGGCAGCTTGACAATTATACTCAGGGGTGGAAGCCTTAGAAATGGTTAGACACAACAGGAAGCAGTGCTGACCAGGAAGTGCTACTTAAATGTATTCGTTTTCCCCCACAAAATCTACTATATATTTGAGTTTGTCTGTCTGTTCAAGAACTCCTCCTAAATGGTAAGAGCTAGGACCATCAAATTCACTATACAGCTTCATCCTATCAAAACTTAAAGCAAGATAACAGTTTGGTTGTGCCAGGAAAATGAGATGTGCCAGTAATGGGATTGCTTCTCATAAAACGAAACAGAAAAGAGAAAAAATCACCATGTGGATGAAAGGGACTGCCTGGGGGCACCCCCCCATCTGGAACTGCCACAGCCCTGAGCCTCCCACCTTGCAGGTGCCCTTTAGGAAGGACGTGGGGGGGCTGACACGCTCCCACCCCCGATTCATAGAGGAACATTGCTGGTTGTTCCCCTTAATTAGGGAGCAAGAGGAAAGTGCACGGTTTGCTGCATTCCTTCCTCTGGCTGGAAAGCGCAGAGGGTAGATGAACCTGGACCTGCTGGAGGTACAGTGGCCACAGAGAGGCACTTCTCCTCTGGCCCCAAGCTGCTGTGGTGAGAGAGGGCTGGGTTAGTCCTCTCTTCCCAGGTTAGCCTGCATATTGAACCCTTTATCCCCCCCCAGACCAATAATTCAAATTAAGCATGTACATTTTCATTTTTTTCCAAAAAAACAAACATAGTGTTAAAGACCTGAGCAATGTTGGGTAAATCATCTACTAGGAGTTGGGTACTGGAGGCACTGTTTTGTGGTGGTTCCAGTTTTACCTGTCGGGATGCTTTCAGAAGATGGAGTTAGGTAGCTGCTGCTCGACACCATGGCAATTGTGCTATGGGGTCCTGCAAGGTTCCATCTTGTCCCCTATACTGTTTAACATTTACATGAAACTGTTGGGAGAGGTTGTAAGGAGATTTGGAGGACGTTGCCATCTATATGCAGATGACACCCAACTCTATTTCTCTGTGATATCGGAGCTAGGTGTGGAGGTGACTTATCTGAACCAGTGTCTGGAGGCAGTGATGGACTGGATGAGGTTGAATAAGCTGAAGCTGAATCCAGATAAGACTGAAGTCCTGTGGATCAGGAAGCCATCTGAACAGGAATGTGGTGTGTTACCTGTACTGATGAGGTCACACTCCTCCTGAAGAAACAGGTGCGCAGCTTGGGAGTCCTCCTGGACCTCTTTCTAGCATTTGAAAATCAGATTTTCTTGTTGGCCAGGAGTGCTTTTGGGCAGCTTTGGCTGATCCACCAGCTGTGACTCTTCCTGAGTAAGAATGACTTGGCCACAGTGATTCATGCTCTTGACACCTCCCAACTGGACTACTGCAATGCACTCTATGTGGGGTTGCCTTTGAAGAGTCTTCAGAAACTTCAACTGGTCCAGAATGCAGCTGCTCTAGTTCTAACTAATATTCACTATACAGAGCACATTATGCCGGTGCTCTGGCAGCTGCACTGTCTTCCATATGTTTCCGGGCACAACAGCTCCCTAGCTCTTTATAGGTTATGACCTATAAAGCCCTAAACAGTTTGGGCCCGGGGTACTTGAAGGATTGTCTCCTCCTATATGAAGCTGCCCAGGGAATAAGATCAGTAGGGAGGCTCTGCTCCGTGTTCCTCCACTTATAGAGATAAGGCTGACATCTACGCGGAGCAGGGCCTTCTCCGCTTTTGCTCCCAGGCTACAGAATTCCCTCCCCTGGAACATGTGTGTGGTGCCAACGCTGGCATTGATTCAGCATCAGGCTAGAGCCACCCTTTTTACCCGTTCTTTTATTGGTGGGTGGGTGGGTGGGTGGGTGGGTGTGTGTGTGAGAGAGAGAGAGCGCGCGCCCTTCCTGTCGGTGTGAGAGAGAGAGAGCGCCCTTCCTGTCGGTGTATCTTAGTAGGTTCCCTCTTGGGGCCTTTTATTCTATTTTTGGATATGTTGTGTTTTAAAATTTTATAAGACACCTCGAATATTTTAAAAAGAGAGGGGGGTACAAATATTTTAAATAAATAAAATAAATAAATATAAATGATGCACCAAATGCTAGAAGTGCTTCTGGAAAAATTAAAATGGCTCTAATGTAACAAACTACAGTATATCAAGTTTCCTCAGTCTTCTCCTACTATATGCTTCTCGAGATGGTTTACAAGGCATTTAAACAAACAACAATGATGTCTTTGAGTCCCAATGGCTTCTTTAAGTAGTTTTGCTCATGGTGCATTACTGAACTACCATATCATAGCAAAATTTGTATGCAAAATACTAAAATATTTTACTAACAGAATAGCATGCAAACCTTATTAAATATAGGTGTTACTGACACTCTAGGGATGTTTGTGGTGCCTGACATTTCATAACATATTCCAATAAAATAAGAGATGCAGTCGCAATGACCAACAGGCAAAACACAACTGCATGTTCAAAACAGAGAAACAGTTTGGCAGGAGAGGGGTGTACTACATATGGGGATCAGATTGCAATTTAACTCTGGATGCTTAGGGAAAGTTTCAGGAACAACACTGGTGGACTCCAGTGTTGGAAAGCAACTGTAGGAATAAAGAATATTTTCTGAACAAAGATGTTTGGGGGCTGTACAATAGCAGCCATGAGTTGAATTCTGAGTATTTCTGTTCAGCATTTACCTTGCTGCCCTACAAACACACACCTTTTCAATAACAGCAAATTCTGCTGCTTTTGTCAACGCGATTTTATAAAGCCTTTTCCTCTGGTTCAAATTCACTCAAGCACAGAAAGACTAAGGTCCACTGCCTCAGCCTAAGGATTGCTGGGAGGCTGCATGTGTAGAATTACTGTACGCAACTGCAGATGGGGATTCTCTCGACAGTAATGTAGGACAGCATAGGAAAGGCTGTCTGAGGTGGACTGGGGGAGAATCCCAGAATCTGTGCCAACATTATGGACCTCAGGCTGGAACAGTGGTTCTGGAGGGCTATTTTGCAGCTTCATGGTCATTATACAATCTGGAGGGGTGAATTTACTCCCACAATCCTCATGGCATACTCTGAACACACCCAGAATAATCAGAGTAGGTGCATGTATGTTTTTAATTCAGTGGATCCCCTGATGTAGTGAATTAGCCATAAGAGTGCAAGAAATCAACGCTTGAGCTCTGATCCCAGCTGTGCAATTAACTTGCCGTGTGGCTTTGGGCAAGTCAATTAACCTCTCTGTCTTTCAGTGTCTCCATCTGTAAAGTGAAGATAGTATTTGCCTACCTCACAGAGGTGTTAGAAGCATAAAGTAGCTAAAGTTTGTACTGCACCTTGAAGATGTAAAATATTACAGGTTTGACTCTCTTTATGCTGACACTCCTTTATACTAATTGGAACAGTTTAAAGGGGCCTTACTGAAAATGAGAATCAGATCCTGTGTGTTAATCATTAATATTAGAGAGGTGTTTTCCAAGCATAATCATTGACTCCTTTTGTGGAAAGGCTTAGGAATAATGTGTGGGTTTATTTATTATTAATTACTACCACCACCACCACCACCACCACCACCACCACATTTACTCATTGCAAATCTGCAGCTATCTGCTTTATATCTGTGGATATCCACGGATCATGCTTGTGAATCGTGGATCAGATGCATATGCAAGTTTTATATCCATGCAGGGCTCTATCCATATATATTAGGAGCAAGAGAAAGACGTTGGAAAAGGTAAATCCTCTACTTCAGTATCTGGAAAGATAATGGAGCAAATAATTAACAGGTGTGTTGTGAGCAAGACATGAGAAGTCATTCTTCTGCTCTACTCTGAGCTGGTTAGGCCTCAGTTGGAGTATTGTGTCCAGTTCTGGGTACCGCATTTTAAGAAAGATGTGGAGAAATTGGAGAGGATCCAGAGAAGAGCAACAAGAATAATTAAAGGTCTAGAGAACATGAGCTATGAAGGAAGGCTGAAAGAATTGGGTTTGTTTAGTTTAGAAAAGAGAAGATTGAGGGGGGACATGATAGCAGTTTTCAGGTATCTAAAAGGGTGTAATAAGGAGGATGGAGAAAACTTGTTCATCTTGGCCTCTGAGGATAGAACAAGAAGCAATGGGCTTAAACTGCAGCAAGGGAGGTTTAGGTTGGACATTAGGAAAAAGTTCCTAACTGTCAGGGTAGGCAAACACTGGAATAAATTGCCCAGGGAGGTTGTGGAATCTCCATCTCTGGAGATATTTAAGAGTAGGTTAGATGAATGTCTATCAGGGATGGTCTAGACAGTATTTGGTCCTGCCATGACGGCAGGGGACTGGACTCGATGACCTCTCAAGGTCCCTTCCAGTCCTAGTATTCTGTGATTCTATGAATTAAGCAATCGATTTGCAAATGGTTAGAAGATAATGAAAAATTTGAAAAACTCCCTGTCAGGGTAGTCTGGAATAAACTGCCTAGGGAGGTTGTGGAAGCTCTATCACTGGAGATTTTTAGGATCAGATTATATAAACATCTATCAGGCATGGTCTTGATAATACTTAGTCCTGAGGAGTGCAGGGGACTGGACTACATGACTTCTCGAGGTCCTTTCCAATCCTATAATTCTATGATTCTTTAGTGGGGAAAGAGAACTAATAACAGATGACATTAAGAAGGCTGAGGCTTTTAATACCTATTTTGCTTCAGTCTTCACTAAAAAGGATAATGGTGACCGGATACTCAACACAATTAATATTAACAGCAAGGGAGAAGGAATATAAGCCAAAATAGGGAAAGAATAGGTAAAGGAATATTTAGATAAGTACAATGTATTCCTGTTGGCAGGGCCTGATGAAAGATACATCATTCTAAGATACTTAAGGAAGTAGCTGAAGTAATTTTGGAACCGTTAGCAATTATCTTTTGAGAACTCCTGCAGAGCAAGTGAGGTCTCAGAGGACTGGAAAAAGGCAAATATAGTACCTGTCTTAAAGAAGGAGAACAAAGAGGACTCAGGGAATTACAGATCAACCAGCCTATCTTCAATGTCTGGAAAGATACTCGAACAAATAAACAATCCATTTGTAAGTACTTAGAGGATAATGGAATTACAAAGCTATCCAGGATGGATTTGTCAAGAACAAATCATGCCAAACCAACCTATTTTCCCTCTTTGACAAGGTTATTGGCCTAGTAGATAGGGGGAAATGATAGCCAAGATATATCTTGATTTTGGTAAGGCTTTTGACACGACAGTCTCATAAACAAACTTGGGAAATGTGGTCTAGATGAAGTTAATGTACTGTCAAACTGGCCGAAAGCCTGTATTCAAAGAGGAGTTATCAATGATTCACTGTCAAATTGGCAGACTAGTGACATCCCATTGGGGGTCAATCCTGAGTCTGGTGCCATTCAATATTTTTATTAATGACTTAGATAATGGAGTGCAGCGTATGCTTATAAAATTTCCTGCTGACATTAAGCTGGGAGGGGTTGCAAGCACTTTGCAGAACAGGATGAGAATTCAAAATGACCTGGACAAATTGGAACAGAGTTCTGAGGAGAGCAACAAAAATGATCAAAGGTTTAGAAAACCAGACCTGTGAGGAAAGGTTTTAAAAACTGGGCATGTTTAATCTTGGAAAAGAAGACTGAAATGGGAACTGATAACAATCTTCAAATATGTGAAGGACTGTTACACAGAGGATGGCAATCAGGTGTTTTCCATGTCCACTAAAGGTAGGGAAAAATAATGGACTTAATCTACAGCAAACACAATTTAGGCAAGACATTAAGGAAAAACACTTTCTAATCATAAAGATAGTTCAAATCTGGGAATAGACTTTCAAGGGAATTTGGGGAATCCCCTCAATAGAGGTTTGTAAGATGAGGTTGGAGAATCACCTCTCAGAGATGGTCATGCCTCAGTGCAGGGGGGCTTGATGATTTCTTGAAGTCCCTTTCAGCCTTACATTTCTATGATTCTATGATTGTAACCTATCTGTACACTTTCTTACATAGTTTGTAGCAGTAGAAGGAAAGAGAAAAGATACATGTAGCAAGATTCTGAGGCTGAAGTCATACAGAGAAGTAGTTACATTTGAAGAAAGGATGCTGTGAAATTTAGCTATTGATATGACACCATGGCCATTAGATATTGTTATGAGGAAGCAGTAAAAGCTGATGCTGTTTCACTACATATAAAGACTCGTTTTAAATGTCAAAACATTATCAAATCTTCTGGCAATCAAACAGGAATGATTTTTATTTGTCCATATTTCATTATTCTACATGCCCTAATATTCGTATCATTCTACTCTCCCCCTGTTTTAAACTGGGTATACCATATACTCAGATTTGTTGACAGCAAAGTCGCAGAATGATTACAGAACTACTTTAATTAGTCAAGCCCTAAAACATTATTAAAGCAGATGAGAATAAATACTGCAGTAGTCCAACCATGAGATCTGTCTATTCAGACAGCAGAATTACATGCGTCATGGATGAATTTCTCTGAACAATCATTATATCTAACCACAAGAATAAGGTTAGAACACCGTTAGAAGAGAAAGTTATCTATCTCTAGAAATTCTTTAATAAGCAAAAATATTAAGTCAACTCAAGTCCTTACATTACTGTTCTAGTGAAGTCAATATTTTACCCTTTTGGTTCCATGTCTAATAACTGAATTTCAGATATCAAAGCAATACACATAAATATCTTCAGGAAAACGAAACTGTGTGTAAAGATTTCCACAACATGTCATGATGAAACATTCATGCTGTAATTCAGCAGGAACGCGTATTATTACAGGACCTTAAGTCAGACCGAATTTTTAACATTTTGAAATAATTTGTGACTCTGCATTTCATTTCTCCCAAGATGGAGGAAAGGGGAGGAGAGAGGGGCTATAATTTTACATGTTTGCTGTTTTGACAATTAGAACAATTCAGTTTCTATTACCAGAGCAGTATTGTTATGGGCCTTGCTTGTAATAAAACCTTCATACTAAATCTCTGTGCACTTTATGAATTTCACTACATCTTTACATAAAAAAATCCTCAGGTTCCTTTAATAATATAAGAAAATAGTTCCAGCTTTCTGCAGCTGCAGAAGTTTGCCCTCCCTAGAGATCTGCAATGGTACAACTCATGCTTCCAATCAAAACAGTGACATAGTGGACATGATTTACCGTCTAGAGGGGTTTGATTAGGGAATAGTACACTAGTGAGCAAATATTAAGCAACTATAGAAAATTTTTAATGTGCAGTGCTTTCTATCTTCACTACAAAACAAGCCAAAAACAATTTCCTGCCCAAAAGCTAAGGGAAATGGGAATTTGTATTTAAGGTTTTTTTTCCCACTACTTTTGAGGTTTCAACCAGCAACTTTCATCCATAACTGAGATCGGCTCCTTAAACAACTTTAGACTTATAATTTTAAATAGAAACCATCTGCACTTTTACACCAAAGGCATTGCAATACTTAGACTGCAACAAGGAACATTATCTATAAGGTCGGCATTAGACTAAAATTGTCTCTTAAGGTAGAACTGGCAGAATTTTCCTGACTGAATTCCTGGGGATTAACTAATAAAGGGAGCAATAAGAAAAGCAAAAGATTTATTTGAAAGCATCAATTTGGTATGAAGATGACATTTTAAATTTCTGCATGCATGCAGATTATCTTTGTAGGCTATTCTTTTCTGTCAATACTAACAGCATCAATTCTTCTGTTAATTCCTTTCAGTTGTTTGCATAAGATTTGCCTAAAGAAGGGCAAGCTAGATATCAAAATCTGATTTTCTAGAAATACAAATTTTAGAATGGTTTAGACTACAAGTACATACTCAAGAATAGCAACGTGTAAACAGTTTAATTTACTACAATAATATTGCTTTCAACTTTTGGTATCTGGTAAATTTTTAGCATCTTAATTTTGATGTGTTCCCAATCTATTTGGTTTTTTGAATAGCTGTCTAGTTACATACATTTGCATTCTGTGATCTCAGCTGTCTTTTCCAAAATATAAAAAGAAATGCATTATATATTTTAACATTGGTATTACAGACTTCTACCACTTGAATTTGATTGGAGAAGTGGAAAAATTGCAGAAGCCTAAAGGATACAAAACCTTCTCACTTATGTATTCATGCATGGTGATTAAAAAAATAGAAATGCTGTTAGTTATGAGAAAACCACAATGATGCTGTAGTTATTCACCACTTGACAGAGATTCCAAGCCACAAATACAAACTGTACATTAAGTCTTTATGAATTGCAGAGTCTAACTATCAAGGGATATGTTTATCAGTGAAATATTAGCAATTGTCAGCATACCTCATTATAAAATTTCAGAGAAATATCTGGTGAAGAAAGAAGCAATATTAAAACGGTTAGTTGCAATACTAATGCTAAATATATGGGTAGAATCTAGTATTATCACACGTGTTACATATTAAGTAGAAAGCTTGAGGCTATTTGTCTGGTCCACAATTAATCTAATGTTCTTTTTTTTCTTTTTTTTCCCAAGAAACTATTTTTTAAGTCAGATTTTCCACCTATTTCTGTAATGCTCATGAAACAGAATCCAACTTCTCCTGTAGAATTATTTAATTTTGTTTATATTTTATTTTTTACATTGAAGCACTCCCTTCCCAGTATAGATCATGAGCCTATTTCAGTTATACAGTTAAAACACATCTGCATTTATGGAGTTAATTGTCATCTTATTAATTTTACTCAGTTTTTTTTTTTTTTTTTAAGAGAAACCTAATGAAAACCATGTTTATGTGCTCAAAGGCACAGAGGAAATTCATTACTCTGAGGAATAACACACTCCACAAGCTAAATGAAAGTAATCTTATTTATGACAGGAAGAGGCCTTCACTAGACTGAACTCCACCACACTTGGACTGATACTAACAGTTTGAAAGAACTCTCATCATAGCAATAAACATATTTGCAGTTTACTTTTGAAAACATTCAAAATTCTTAAAAGATGTTATAAACGCTAAGCAAATTTGCTAAAATATGCACACATGAGCAAAACAGAATAATGAACTGGTAATAATGTAGTCATGCCTATTTGACTTTCTTCCCCCACTTTAACATAAGCTTCTCTGTGTTTCATAGGTTTATTATGTCACTATTAACAATGACAAATACCTATGTTGACAGGCAAGCTTCCTCATTATCAATTGGTCATTAGTACTCAGTTTAGTAGCATTGCTGGGCATTGCTAGAATACCCAACTTTCGTTACTGCATTGCACCCTCTTTGGAGTCAACTTATTTTACAATTTTATTTATTTTTAGATTAGGGGAGGAAGGGACATGAATCTATGACTGACTCTGTAAGTCGGGACAATCAGTCTGTGGTCCAGCTTTGAACAACATGTTGCAAGACTGGGGCCTTAATTTGTAAAATACAATTGATTTTGTTAGTCTTACAAGGCATATACCCTACTCAGTACAACTTTTAAACAGAGGAGCAAAAAGTCCCCCTCAAACAACTGCCCCATATACCTAGCACCACAGGCACAAGCATAAAAATGAGAGGTGTCTGGCATTTGTTAGTATTTATGTATGTTTTACCTTAATTTTAGATGTAAAACACATTTTATTGAGGGGAAAAAAAAAAGAGAGAGTGTCTGAAGAGCTATTTTGACAACCACTTTTGAGGAATAAAATATAATCTTTCCTCTTGAAATAACAGGAAAGGAGGTGCTAGGCACCTTTGAAATATCACACACTGCATGAGCTTTAAAAAGGATATTAAATAGACTCCAAAACAGTAATTTTATTAACATGAATTTGTAATGTCTGAAAGACATCTTGGTACATCTCTGTGTGCTTGCCACTGCTTGCTTGCTCTTTTAGCCATTTTTCCTGAGAAAGGAAAGAAAGGGAAAAGAGTATTTATACGAAGCAGTAAGATACTTTGTCCACAAGGCGGCACTATGTATTAAGAAATAAAAGATGTAGCAATACGTTTTCTGAGTTTATTGCCAGTTTTTGCATTTTTGCTTACTTCTGGTAAGCGCTGGCCAAAAGAAGTATGTGCTTATCTAACATCATGAAGGACAGCTGCCTTTGTTGGTATGCAGATGTTTGGCCAGTTCAAGCTTAGATGTTTGAGATAAGTACTTGTACAAGGCTAAAAAGCTTCACTGTTGCTGTTGTGGATCTCCCCTCAAAGAGGTACTTTCACACTAATGCAAAATTGAAAAATGAGAACATTTAGGTAGAGAAATGTATTTGGCTATTCCTTTTCTATATTCCCTTTGCAAATATATCACATGAGTGTTTGTAAAGACACTTTCTTCCCTTGTAATCCAAGTTCTCCTTTTGCTTGATCCCACAACAAGACTATAATCTCTTGTTTGCAACATCACAGTTGGTTGTCATGGAAATAAATGTGATGTCACAGATTTACTATTATGACCAATACAGGACCAGAATAGAATAGAATAGGTTGGTTGTTTAAAAAATAGCTTCTTAACTACTGAAGATATCAGAGATACATGTTTTGAAACGTCTTATAAAATTATTAGAATAGGTGAAAAATAAATTGAGTTATAAGTCTGAAAATTCTTCTCTCTTTAAATCTTATGTATTTTATTTTTTCTGAAATCATCTCAACCCTTTTTATTCAGACTTGAACTTTGTTGACCAAGGAATTGAGATTGAAAGTATCCTTCCCACTAGTGCAATGATTTATTTGCTGGCAGAGATGAGCAAGGAGTTCTAAGCAGACGATGTGAACAGTGGCAATAATATTTGCCTTGGGCCATATTTCATGTTTTCCCATAAATAAGCATTGAAGGGAAAGAGAAGCAATGTAAAAATATGGCTATGAAGAGGTGGTGCCATCCTCTCTGACATTTGCACATCTCAAGTTTTTGGAAGGTGCATGGCATAGTTTGAAATTCCCATAGGGGACATGGCAAATGGATGGCATGGAGAAACAGTACATATGGAGAAAGCACAGCCTTGCAAGATTTGCAGCTGGGGATGATGGTGTAGTGGATTGGAAAAGGCAGAGCCAGCAAATGTATCTAAGCTGCTAAAGGACAGGAGAAACTGCTGTCATAGCCTCATGAGCAGTATGATAGATAGCACCAGACACCCATTCCGATTGTGGCATTGCCAGACAGGCTTCAGACAACCAAAAGATGATGTGCAGAGAGAGCTGCAGAGAGCTGCCCTCCCCCTTCCAGTCTTTAACCCCTTTGCCACTCCAATGCTTTCAACAGTTCCAGTTTCTCCTTGCTCTGTTAAATGGTTTCCATTGGCTCAGACACAGAGGAGGGGGTAGCTCTGCTTCCTTTCTTCCATGATTTGCAAGCCTATTTGAACACTACTGTCAGAGTTTAATCCAGTCTGTGCTGTGCCACAAATGTGAGCACAGCCCCCTCTACTCAGAATTGATAAGGAAATGGACATTATACAGAATATTTTCCCAAATGTATTTTTTGGAGGTTTTTAATCAGCCTTTTCCACTATTTTCAACTCTGTTAAGAGTTAGTCTTTAGTTAGTTAACATGAATATTAAAATAAACATAATCCCTAGCTCCTATATAGTACATTTCTTCCATAGAGCTCAAAAGTACTCTACAAAGAAGGTCAATGTGATTATCCTCTTATCAAATATGGGGAAACTGAGGCTCAGTGAAATCACTTGCTTAAGGTCCCCTAGTAGGCAGTTACCAGAGTCAGGAACTGCACTTGTCTTCAGATTTTCAGTCCAGAGAAATCATAAATTTAGGACCCAAACCCGGCACACCTGTACCTGTTCAATATCCAAACATCAAAGAGGACAGTGGTCTCCAAGTGAACTCAAGAAGCCAGTGTGATATCACCTATTCACTTAGAAGCTGGTTTCCCCTAGCACCGTCTCTGCAGGGGGCAGGAGAGGCAGCTGATTCTGCGCCCCCAGAATCTGCACCTCTGCTTTTTAAATGTATTAAGATCCTGTTGGCTCTTGATACATTTAAAAATCAGAAGCGCAGCGGGGGGACAGCTGATTATTGGCTCACACTGGGACCGCTGATTATTGGCTCACACTGGGTCCCCCCCACTGCACTCCACCTCTTTTACATTTAAGGATAGTGTGCAGTGGAGGGGACCTGACGTGAGCTGGGAATCAGCTGGCCCCGCTAGCGCTGGGTCCCCCACCCCGCCGCCCACTTGCTCCAGCCTTTAAAATGAATTAAGAGCCAGCAGTCTCTTAATACATTTAAAAGGCTAAAGTGCAGCGGGGGGACTCAGCATGAGTTGGGAATCAGATGTCCTTGCTGCGCTTCAGCCTTTTAAATGTATTAAGAGCCTGCCAGGGCCGGGAGCTAACCCCACTGTGACTCCCTCATTTATTGACTAATTGAGACATCAACTAACTAGTCGATTAGTTGATTAAACTAAATTTAACATCCCTAATGTGCTCTGCTCTGTGCTGCTGCTATGACAGAAATCCTGTCTTGTAAAATAAAGTAGGCTGATAACAGAGTTGAATTCTTCAACTTCCACTAAATCTAGGTCAACATTCTTGGATACTTAACAGAAATATGATTAAATTCTTTCGTGTTTACATTGAAGTAATTGTTCATCTTTTCCAGTTTTTTCTAAGAAGTGGCCCAAGAAAACAAGGGGGAAGGCAAGAATGAGAGAGGAACTGGGCACCTTCCCCCAGTCTTTGATTTAATTTAGAGTAATGCAATAGATCTTTAGCGGCTGAGCTGTAGCATCATCACTCCCCACATCTCTGCAGCTTGTTCCACACCCCTGCTAGTTATTATTTGAATAGGATGTGCAGCTCAAAGGTTAAAAGTTCAGTCTCAGAAGCCTCCCTCTAATTTTTATTGTCTTTTTTACCAAATAGGAGTATCACCCCTTGGTTCGGTGAGTTAATATGAAGTATTCTAAACACACAAAACACGCATGGGCCATTGTCCTTCTGAACCTAATCATCAATGCCCGAAATTAGCATGCAATTCCCCTCCTATATGTGGTCACCTCTAACATGTCTAATTCTAGGTTGCAACCTATTACAGTAAAACTCCAATAGTCCGGCATCCAATAGTCCGGCACTCCTGATAGTCCGGCATCAAAATGGCAAGAACCTAGTGAGTGAGCTTTGGCAAAAAATGAGTCACAAAGTAACAGCAGCAGCAGCTGAACTGAGCAAAAAGGGTAAAAAAAGGTTTAAAAAAACTAAAACATTACAGTATACTGTATATAGTATGTACAATAAAAAGGGTTAAGAACAGTTTATATACAGTATATAATGTATACAGTATATATATAACCTGCTTATAGTACCTCCTGATAGTCCGGCATATCTGATAATCCGGCACCACCTAAGTCCCATAGGTTCCGGATTATCGGAAATCTACTGTATTTTGAACCAGATGTCTCATTTTTTAAACAGGAGTTCCTAAGTGCGGTATACATGTCTTAAAACACAAAGGCTACATACTAGTCTCATTTTTCCAGAAGTACTTACTTTAATGACACTATAAAGGCTTTCAACAGATATACCTAAAACAAAACATATTCTAAAAAAATATTCAGGTGGCCTTGGGTGATGGTAAGAAACAATCATTCATAACACTTGCAAAGTTAGGGCCAGGTTCCCTAGTGCTGGAGCAGGGAGACGTAAATTATACTTCTCTGCACCAGCAAAGGCCCCTGTGCCACAGAAAAACCTAAGACTTACCATCGCTGATGCCTCCTTCAAAGATTCTGTCAGTTTCATTTTAGTTCTGTTTAGTTTGTAGCTGAGACTGAACTTTAATTTGGTGCACTAAAAGTGCGCTAGACATACTGGGTCAGATCCTGGGTGATTTAACTGGTGATGCAAAAGCAACAAGGAGTCCTGTGGCACCTTATAGACTAACAGATGTATTGGAGCATAAGCTTTCGTGGGCAAAGACCCACTTCGTCAGATGCATGACTACCCCTCTGATACTTAACTGGTGATGTAATTTATACACCAGTAAACTGATACAAAGTAAATGGCTTCTGATCTCCACTGAATGCTAGCATTCCCTTTTCCAACCCCAGTTCAACTTCACCCTTTTGATCTTGGGGTGTTATGTACACTTATAGATACACTTACTGGTGTGTATCTTACACTGTCTTTTACATAACCTCAGGATTTGGACCAATATGTCTAGTGTGCTTTTACAGCTTCCTAAGTCAGGACACACAATTTTAAAAAGGTCTGCCCCTCTTACAATAATGCCAGAATAAGATGTCCAGATATTTCTGTGGAAAAATAGTCAAATTCTGTTCTCAGTTACACTTTCATTGATTTCAGTGAGACTGCATAAGGATAACAGTGCAAATTGTGACCCTCAGAATATATGTATAATGCTCATAAAGGGGAGGGGACAAGTGTCTTGGGTTCACGGGGTCCACAAAATGTTCATAAAATCAGTGCAAATAAAATGAAATCAGCGTGGGTGGGGGTGGAGGTCTAGGAAACATGATGCACCAGGTCCCCAAACTTCTCTCAGATAGCAGGCCTGTGTATGTAACAATATATGTGCATTATTAACTTCATGTGCATTCATGGACATTGATGTTTGTGTCCCTAAAGTTAATATACTTCCCTGTGCTTTACATGCGTTAATATTTATCTCGTGGACTAATAAACCTTAACTGCCACCTTCAGAAAAATGAAAGGTCTGCTTACTATTTATGAATAAATGTTAGAATTGTTGCAAAACAATAGTGGGAGTTTGCAGTGTTACCTATTCATTCAAATGCGAACAGCACTTCCTTCAATATAAACTATATGAGCTGACAAAAAAAATGATTGTGAATTCTTCAGGATTATTATATTTAGGGGAAGCAGTGTGGCTTAATGGATAGAACACTGGATTGGAACTCACAAGAACTCACTAGGTTCTATTCCTGGCTCTGCAACGGCCTATTGGGTGACTTGGGGCAAGTCATGTAACGGCTTCTGCCTCAGTTTTCCCCATCTGTAAAATTGGAAATGACACCTCCTTTGTAAAGTGCTTTTAAATCTATTGATGACAACTGCTGTACAATGACTAGATATTATTCAAAATATATTGGTGATTTAAAAATTACTGCACAAGTAGAGTTTGCATATTTTTTGCAAAATAAGTGCCATTTTGTTAGCAAATGTTAAGGTCAGGCTAAATATGTGCTAAATATTCAACTTATTTTAGCAATTATTTTAAATAGGTACTGTCATGTAGTACCACAAAAGTTTTGTTTCAACATACCCAGGTACAGTGTAGAATTTAACTTTAAAATATTTAAAACAGAGGGCAAATAACACTTTGTTCTTCTCTTCCAAATCATAATTTGTGTGGAGTAAAATATGTTGGGGTAAGAAATAGGGGATTTTTCTTTTCAAAACAATGCCTTACTGCTTGAATGAAATGATAAGAATGTGATTTTAACCTAGCATTTGGTGCTGTTTCAGAAACACACAGCCGCGCACACATACATTCTCAGTGCAAACTTGTGAGGCTAAATCTACAATGATTTGTTTTGAGGAAGACAGCTGTGTTGTAGAGCTTAAAAGAATGCAAAGTTGGACTCCAATATCATAGTTAAATTCATGCTCACGTACTGTATGACACAACTCAGAACACATGGACAATTGTTTCAGATTCTGATGAAAAATAACATAAAACATTTTTGAAGTATAATCATTTGTTCCTTCAGTAAAAGAAGAACTCACTTTCAATAGACTTCTTATTCCTTCAAAACTGCAATCTCTCTCCTTTCACATAAATCAGCACAATCTTGTTTTGCTAAAATAAAATAAACATTGCCAGGAGATGAAATGGATAGTCTGTTCTTCTGCAAGGCCTCCAGTCTTGGCACAGTGCACAATTAGATAGGAACCAAGTGACACCTTTTGGATAATGATGCCAAGTCAGCAGATGGAATGCATTACAGAACTGGGACAATTCTGTCTAAACAATTGAATGCCAGGATCCCAGGATAAAAAATAAAGAGAGGTTAAAGGACTATGCATTTGAAAACATGAATGCTAATGCTACTAGAGATGCTGTTGAGTTTTTCACTTCAAAGCAATTTTGGTTACTGTCGGAATCCCTCCTTATACTTAACTCTTTTGATACAAATATGAAAAGTGCTGTCCACTGGTAATTCCAAAGGATGTCAGGAGTCAGAGGGACTGCAGAAAAAGATAATGATGGACTAAGATGTTTCACAAAGAAAGTGAAGCAGAAAAGAGTAATCTAACATGATAATATTTAATCAGTAGGCCCAATGCAGTGAGCATTCCCTAATCCTCTGGATTTGAATGGTAAATGAGGATATTCAGCTCCAAGATCAGATCCTACAGGGTGTGTGTGTGCGGAGGGTAGATTTATTTTCACTTTTTGTTGGGGAGCCTCAGACATTAAAAGATGGCCTCTCTCTGCTTTAACTTCCCAATAAGTCCAACAGGAATAGTTAAGGTTTCCAAATATCCTATTTCTCTGATTGCTTCAAATTTAATTTAATCCCCCATCTTCTCTTTGCAGTAACTGATCTGAATGGGAGTAGTACGTAAAATCCAGCAAATTGCACCGCTCCATAACTGAGTCAGGAAGGGTGGAACAGTGAGTTTCGCCCCCCAGGAGTAACGTAGCCAGAGCCACTTTCCTCCCAAAGCTAGTTAAAATCTCCTGATTAGTGCTGGACAACATTTTCTAGCTGAAACGGTTTTATGTGAGAGGCAGATATGGTGACACTGAAATTTATGTGAACCATGCTGGTTCAGCCAAACACAAAAATCTAAAAAAATTCAGGGGAAAAGGGTGTTTCATTTCAACATTTTGTAGACAAAATATTTTGATTGTTTGGGTCAAAATAATTTGTTCAAAATCATCTTAAATATTATTTAAAAACAATAAAAAATGCTGAAAATGGTCAAAATCAAAAGAGACCATTTTGGTTTTGAGAAAGAGAATTGTTATGTTGGACCCTAAACAATTTTTTTGACTTTTCAATTCACTGAAAATGTAACAAAAATATAAAACCAATACTTTTGGTTTGACCTGATTTTTTTTTTAATTTTGCTTGAAAACCAAAAAGTCTTTATTGGCACAGCTCTATCCTTGACACTGTATAGGAAAGTGCAAGTCTGAGGGTCCCCAGAGTGAAGCCATAGGCTGCTCAGTGTTACCTCTAAGCTGTGGGGCAGCACAGCTTCACAGGTGATTAATCAGCCCCAGGAGAGAGGCTCAAGGCTCTGTGCATGGAGCTGACTGTCTGGGAGGGGCTGATTAATCACCCGTGAAGCTGTGCTCCTGCAGAGCTTAGACTTGCAGTGGTTCCCAAACTTTTCAGCATCATGCCCCCCTTTCTGATTTTTGAGAAACCCTCACGTGCCCCCCCCCCCCAACAGCAGCAAAACTTGTTGAGCAAAAAAAAACAAAAAAACAAAAAAAAAAGGAACTGAAAAACAAAAACTGGGGGGGGCGGGGGTTGGGTCGCCTCGCACCCCCCCTTGGAATTTCTTCCCAGTTTGGGAACCCATGGCTTAGAGGGAACGCTGCTGCTGCAGCCTTTTTTTAGTTCATTTTTAATTAACAATCATTTAGATTTTAACTACTGTAACGATTAGTAATAAAATATCTTACCGCAGTTGAAATTAGTCATTCTAAAGAGGTCTTTTCCCAAACATTATGAAAAGCTTAAAAATGGGAAGTTTTTAGATGATTAGTTAATGTTTGCAATGTTCTCAAAGTAAAGCAATTCAAAACTACTCTGAAGCTGGTTAGGAATATAAGCCGCTCCATTAGGCAATGGGAATGAAAACAGTGTCTCTGAAAATGCTCCAGCTGGTTCAGAAGGCAGCAGTTTGCCTGATCCAGGGTTCTGCTCTTCATCTGCACATCCTTCTGTGTGCTGGGCCTGGGCTCTCTCCAAGAGTTGCATCTCCCCCTGAGCTCAGGCATTATCATGAAAATGGTGGAACTGGCTGTTCCTAGGGTGAAGCTCACACTGCAGGCTACAGGGCAGCCTCTACAGCTCCACAATGGCTGCAGGATTTCAGGGATGATCATCACCAGAGATTTTTCCCCTAGTAAGGATGAAATGCAAAAGCCATCTTTTCAACTTTGATATCTTCTAAATGCAAAACTAAGACACCATAAAGAACATAAAGCTTACTCACTGAAATCCTAATACTTTATAGCTGTGTTTTAGCTTTTTAATACTTTATGTAAGTTCTATCAGGCAATTAGAAATACCTATACAAATGCCCACCAAGACAGAATCACAGAACTGGAAGGAACCTAGAAAGGTCATCAAGTCCAGTCCCCTGTACTCATGGCAGGACTAAGCACTATCCCTGACAGGTGTTTGTCTAACCTGCTCTTAAAAATCCCAATACAGGACTATGTAGCACTTTAAAGACTAACAAGATGGTTTATTAGATGATGAGCTTTCGTGGGCCAGACCCACTTCCTCAGATCAAATAGTGGAAGAAAATAGTCACAACCATATATACCAAAGGATACAATTAAAAAAATGAGCACATATGAAAAGGACAAATCACATTTCAGAACAAAAGGGGGATGGGGGGGGGGGGAGACATTTACCTTTCCCCCAATCCCCTTCTGTTCTGAAATGTGATTTGTCCTTTTCATATGTGCTCATTTTTTAATTGTATCCTTTGGTATATATGGTGTGACTATTTTCTTCACTATTTGATCTGAGAAGTCTGGCCCACGAAAGCTCATCATCTAATAAACCATCTTGTTAGTCTTTAAAGTGCTACATAGTCCTATATTTTGTTTCAGCTACACCAGACTAACACGGCTACATTTCTATCACTATTAAAAATCCCAGTGATGGAAATTCCACAACTTTCCAGTGCTTATCCACCCTGACAAGAAAATTTTCCCAATGTCCAACCTCCTTTGCTGTAATTTAAACCCATTGCTTTGTGTCCAATGATCAGAGCTTAAGGAGAATAATTTTTCTCCCTCCTCCTTGTAACAACCTTTTAGATACTAAAAAACCCAATTTTATCAGTCTTCCCTATAAGTCATATTTTTTAGACTTTGAATAATTTTTGTTGCTCTTTTCTGGACCTTCTCCAGTTTATCCACATCTTTCCTAAATTGTAGTGCCCAGAACAGGAGACAATACTCAAGTTGAAGCCTAAACAGAGTAGAGCAGAGCCAAAGAATTACTTCTCATGTCTTGCTTACAACACTCCTGTTAATACATCCCAGAAAGATGTTTGGCGCTTTTTTGGGGGGAGAGGTGGGGGAGCCAACAGTGTCGCACTGTTGAGTTGACTCATATTTAGCTTATGGTCTACTATGACCCTTAAATTTCTTTCCACATTACTATTTTCAAAGTGTGAGAAACTGACTGGTCATTCCTAAGTGCGAGAAATTGATTGTTCCTTCCTAAGTGAAGCACTTTGAATTTGACCTTGTTGAATTTCATCTTATTTACCTCAGATCATTTTTCAACTTTGTCCAGATCATTTTTAATTATAACCCTCTCCCCCAAAGTACTTACAATCACTCCCAGCTTGGTATCATCTGCAAATTTTATAAGTGTACTCTCTATGGTATTATTTAAATAGACAGATATTGCCAGCTACTTTATACAAGTATATAATAAAAAACAATTAGAGCAATGGAAACCTTCTGTTTTCAGGGCTCACCAGAAACAAACCAATCCTAATGGCAATTTTCCCAAATCTCCATGAAACCCACAGATTTTTCGGTCTACTAGACATATGTGGTATTACTGTAATGAACCTAAGTTTTGAAGTTAGCCCATTCAACAAAAAAGAAAAAGAACATTTTTCCCCATTCTTATTAACCAAAAGTCTAGATAAGTTGATGTTCCCCTGGAAGATACATGTACCCCTGGTTGAGAGCCACTGATCTAAGCATTTGCCTAGTTTTAACAACAGGTTACATAAAATGCACTACTTAAGTCAGTACAAACTACATTTTCATACCATGACTTGTTTATGCTGCTCTATACTATACACTGAAATGTAAGACCAATATTTATATTCCAGTTTATTTATTTTATAATTATATGGTAAAAATGAAAAGGTCAGCAACTTTTCAGTAATAATGTGCTGTGGCACTTTTGTATTTTAATGTGAGGCAAAACTTAGGAGCTACGGAAGACAAATCAGACTCCTAAAAGGGGTTCAGTAGTCTGGAAAAGTTGAGAACTGCTGATCTAAACAATGCAAGTGACTAAAAATGAGAAGCTGTAAGTCCAGCCAATAGCATAGCAGTCCCATATGGAACATATTTTAAAACCCTAAAATAATAACAACTTTTTAATTGGGGAAAGACTGTAATAGGCTAGCAGTGTTGTTTGAAATACCGAGTCCTAAGTGCTGGTGTTAATCCTGTTGGAGAATATAAAACATGCCAATGATTCAGTGTTGCAGATGCCTCAATACCCTACCTATATATAAGGGAGGTAGGAGATGTTCTTATGAGACAGAGGATATAATGTGTGGACTGAGAAATCCTGAAAAAGGAATTCTACAAAATTTCCAGGCCTGAGAAGATCTGAGCTATGCTTTATATTAGATTGCTGGCAACATAGATGTCAGTAAAACCAAATCTAGGAAAGGGGAGAGTTTGGACTAGCATGTGGACTCTGAGCAGTTTCGAAATGGCACCAGTTCACATGTGGTAGAATCTTTAAAGACCATTCTGCAAAGGAGGTATGAGAGGGGCAAGTGGCAGAGATGTGAGGTGGTTGATGGAACAGCAGGCCAAACATCAGCAGCAGACCTTGCTTCAATTCATGAAGGAGCCACAGCTCGATAGGAAGAGCGGGCACAACTGCTGGGGCTGAGACTTCAGAGCTTATTAGTCCAGAGATACCACCTAGGTTAGTGATCAGAGAGGTGTATGGGTATGTCCATGCCACAAACTATGGATACACCTTCATTTGTGGTGTTGACATACTCTACACAGGGACTAAATGATGTCCGTGACCCCTTCCATATCTCCTTTCGGTGGGTAGCCAAGGCCATTGAATGCAAGAAAGAGCCTTGAGCCATTTATTTATCATCTTTTCATTAACAGGAAAGGCCCAGGTTGCATATTGGGCCATGGGCAGAGGCACTGCCACCAATTACAGGGCCATCAAAACTGCCATTAGGGACTGGTTAGAAATCTGAAGAGAAAAGTACAGGCAGCAGTTACAGAGGTATCCGTTCCCCTTGGGCCTATGACTGGACATTTCTGCCCAGAGGCTGACTGAATGGACAACTCTATCTCAAGTCTGAATCTCAGACAGTGAGAGAACTGAGCTATTTAGGTAAGCTAGAGCTGTTTCTAGACACTCTGCCTAGAAGGGCAGATATGAATATATCAGCAGCAGTTGTCTATGACACACAGAAAGCTACATGCAGAATGAGATGTCAAGTGGACTGCAATGTCTGGGCACTAGCTATGGCCACAAAGGACCAAGGCACTCCAATAACAGGAGACAAAAAGCTCATTCATCTAGTATTTTTGAGCTGTATGCAGAATCTCCTATTATTGAATAAAAAAGTTAAAACTTAGGAAGGACTAGTTTGGCTTTCCCTAGCGTGTGGGCTGTGTTTGAGAGAAAACTGGGATGGTACCTGGTCACAAGGATCTATAAGGGAGCAAGTGGAAAACCTGGATGGAAGAAAGGCAATAAAATGGTGTCAACAGCTCTTCTTTTGTCATTTATATCAGAAGGCCTGGTCTTCAGCAGCTATGAAATGTGATGATTACTTGGGTGCTAAGCTAACAGCATTTTAGGGACCAATCCTGCTTCTACAAAAGCAAAAGGAAAGAATTCCCATTGAATTAATGTTCATCATACAAGTAGTTTAAATTGTTTGAAGTGGATGAATTCTCTCTCCAACTTCATTTTGTTTTCTGTTTTATCATTGTAGTGGAATTTTCAGGAGAGTTACGGTGTAAAATAGGCTATTTGCCAATAGGGCAAATTTTTGGTAAGAAATAACAAGCTCTTTACTCTGTGGACTTATTACTTTTTTTTTTTTTTAAACACTTTCACAATTCACACTTCCCTTTGGCTGCACTGTGACACAAAGTAACCAATTGTCTTTAATTTATAGCATATTTTAGACTTTGGAAACGGATGTATTTACAATCTTCAGTACTATACATTCTAAACAATGATTATGCAGCCACTATTGTTTTATTTTGGCACATTTGTAACAAGCAGGGAGCTATATTCCCTGGTGGAGGTGATGATCCAACTGTGAAGCAAAATTAAATTAGGGCAAGAAGTGCTGGGAATGTTTGCTTGTGTTTGTGTCAAGGACTGTTGCAATCAGGTCTCACATTTCATGGATATGGTCAATGCCTGATCAGTTTACACAGGGGATGTCAAAGACACCTCATAAAATAGTGTTTTCAAATAAGAGTATTTTATTTGATTGCTCTGAAGTTTTTGTGGAGTTCTTATAGGAGAGAGTTTCTGGAAAATATGAAATCACACAATATCTTCTTTAAAATAAACCTATAGCTAAAATCTGAAAATATTTTACTTTTTTGTGAAAAAATATTTATTTTACTGTACTCATCACATCCCACACTGTTCATGAGGATCTTCCAGATATTATATTCAAAGATTTTTTAAAAAGCTCTGTACTGCAGTGGTACCAAAATGAGAAACATCGCAAAACTTTGGGAATTCAGTTTCTCTATTCTGTACATGTACAGTACATATAGTGGCCAATGTAGTTGGCTTCTAAGTCCTTATTTAGGCACCTAAATAAATGACAGAAGTTCATGGGTGCTCAACACTTCTGAAAGCTAGGTTACTTAATTCTAATATTTCTCCTACATTTTTAAAAAAGATACTTCCTTCTCCCATACCAACTATGTATTCAAAATCACTATCCCAGCTTGAGAACTGTTGTGCTATACTTTTTGTCAAACACAAAGGTAACAGACAAGTTATAAACCTGGGTAAAGAAAGCAGATTTACAGTAGGAATAATAAGTCAGAGTTAAGGTTATCCTTTAAAGAAATTCAAACATGTTAAGGCCCAAAGTGCACAGGCAAGGCACTCCAACAATCTCAATTCTGTCCTGCATGATTATCATGTGATAACTATGTGGTTAGAGTTAAAGTATTTTAGCGTTTGTGATCCCAAATTAGTTTAAACTCTTTTGAAAATATTTTTGCCCTCTCCAACATCACCTCTCACTGTGTCACTACCTCACAGAGTTAAGATTGTTTGAGTGCCTCATCTCTGTATCTTACCTTAACATGTCTTTACTTCTTTAAGGCATAAATTTAATTCTGAATTTTTGGGTTTATAGTGCTTCATTTTGAATTAATTACACCATCCGCTTTCTCCTTAAATTACTGATATGAACACTCCATCTTAAGTCCATTTTGCCATAGTTTTAACTTGGGAATTCCCTTGGTCTTTAAAATTATTAAAAAGTTCACACACAAAAACTGAACATGATATATATTAACAATCTAAAATTGTTTGCTTAAAATTAAGTATTAAGGGCAGATTCACTGGTAAAGCACCATAAAGCAGCCAGAGTGCATTGGCTACTTCAACTGTGTTTACAGCTTCTTTGTATCACTGGTGCAGGTGAATCTGGCCCTTAATTTGCAGACAACTTATTGGTTTCAAAAGCGATGTTAGAGAGATTGGAACTAAAGTAATGGAGGAGGTAGGGAGAGCCCAGTCCCTAGGTCCCAATGCATCTGTAGCAATCAGATCTCACATTTCATGGATATAGTCGATGCCAGTGTATCTGTGCTTTAAAGGATCCCTTGTGACTCTGACTTAGTTCCCCCAACAGTGTTGTCATGAGCAATAAACCCTCTGGAGTTACTTGTCTTGACCTGCCTCCCCCACCATAGATAACTCTCCCCCAGGGCCAAGTGCACAGAAAGTGGGGA
This sequence comes from Rafetus swinhoei, assembly GCA_019425775.1. Lineage (NCBI taxonomy): Eukaryota > Metazoa > Chordata > Testudines > Trionychidae > Rafetus > Rafetus swinhoei. Next base: position 51,047,742 of record CM033449.1, read on the forward strand.
GAAGGGAAAGGGAAAGAAGAAGGGGGAGAGGGGATGAGGAGGAGAAGTGCAGCAGTAGAGATTTCTGTCCTGTTTGCACTTTTTAATGGACATTGCTTTAGAAATGTTCCTTTGTAACTGGTATTTGGGTGCTGTATTGACAGCTTTTCTGCCTTGCAATAGGTTATTGTGGTACTGTTTTAACAGGTTTACAAATACAGTTTTTTAGGTCAGTAAGAAAGTTTATTGCTATCACTGCATCTCATGAAATCAGTGGGTGAAATAATAAAGCGAAACATATGATCAGAAACGGTTAGGAATTAGTAAGCAAGCACTACTCTTCTCTACAATCAGTTACAACAATCTACTATTCAATCACTTCCTTACATGAATCCATTCTCATAGACTAGTAGACTTGCAGGTCAGAAGGATCATCATGGCCAGTCTGACCTCTTGCACATCACAGACTCTGGCTCAGTTACTGAAATCCTTAAATCATGGTTTAAAGACTTCAAGTTACAGAGAGTCCAACATATACATTAGTTTAAAACCGCAAGTCATCCATAACCGAGGCTGCAGAAGAAGGCACGCCCCCCCCGCGCCCGCCCCAGATATCTGAGAATTTAACATGGGGGGGGAAATGCCTTCACAACCACAAATCGCGATCAGTTAGACCCTGAGCTTATGGGAAAGACTCACCAGGCAGATACCTGGGAAAAAATTCTCAGTAGTAGTGACTCAGAGCCCTCCCCAGCTAGTGTCCCATCTCCATTGGGTAATTTTGTTACTGGCAGTCACTGATGGGCCACATGCCATTGTAGGTAGTCCCATCAAACCATCCCCTCCATAAACTTATCAAACTCAGTCTAGAAGCTAATTAGGTTTTTGCCTGATGTTTGACTAGGAAGGCTGTTCCAGAACTTTACACTTCTGATGGTTAGAAACCTTTGCCTAATTTTCTGAGCCTAAACTTGCTGATGGCCAATTTTGTTCCTTGTTGTTTAGCAGCCCTTACCTGCGGCTGTTTAAATTTCCTGTAACACACAGGATGGGAAGTAAAGTTTTCCCACAGCACACCACAGTTAAAGGGCTATAGTGATCATGTTTCAGGAGTGTGCTAGGGAATTTGAGATAGGGTTGATTTGACTTGAGTGTGTGAGCTGCAATGTGCATAACAGAGAGCCCCAGATGTGAGCCCAAGTTAAAAAATTCTTAACCTACGATTCAGAATCAATGTAGATGCTCAAGCACTGGGTTCTCCAATACAGGGCAGGAGACTCAAGTCCCTGTAACCTGATTTTACACTGCACTATAATGTACCTATGACAGCTAAGCAGGGCCGGCCCGAGCCATTCGTGCGTCCCAGGCCCTGGGAGCACGGTGCCGCCCCTGGGAGTGCGGCGCAGGCGCGGCCCTGCCCCCGGGCGTGCGGTGCCCCCGGGCTCCTGGTGCATGCGCGGCCCCGCCCCTGCCCAGTCTGGGCGCTCCGGGTGGTAGCCCCGTCAGTCCGTAGCTTGGGCCAGCTCTGCAGCTAAGGAAATGCACCTTTCTTGAATACGACTTTAAGAGAGTGGGAGTCTGGAACCACCCAGAATGACAAGCTATTCTGTCACCGGATAATGTTCAGAAGTACTTTAAATAATGCACTCCTCAGCTGGCATGTCACACTGCAAAGATTTTTCCTTTTTGTTTAATACTAACAACAGCAGAAGCCATGTGGACAATTTCACCATATAGGACTTCATAACAAAGAATTTAACTGAAAGTAATTTGGAAAAAATAATTGCTACATTGATTTATATTTGCATTGCTCAAGCTTTATAGCTTCCAAGGTTCATTGCTTACAATCATGTATGCATTTAATAACTCAATTTATGTAACTCCTAAGAGCGTTTCAGTCTACGTGACCTAAAATTATACTGCTGCTGTAGGTAAATGTCTGCCAGTGTTGTCATTGTGAACCCTGGTTTTTAGGGGTTTATAATGTGATTGTAACAATTCACTCTGGGGTAATGACTGGTGTACAACACAGCCCAGGAATGAATGCAGTATGTGAAATCTTGGTCCTGTTGAATTCAATAGGAGTTTTGTCACTGACTTCAAATCCAGTCAGGATCTCTCTCCAGTTTTTAGATATTCTAAAAAACCCTAAATGTATATCTTCGTTGTTTTAAACATTATGAGGATAAAAATAGTAGTTCACTGAATTTAAAATCTGGTTTTCAACTTGCATAACTCAAAACTGTATTGATTTAAAAAAACAAAGCTGCGCTATCATTAATCTGTGCTGTGATGGACTATATACGGTGGAAGAAAAAATATATTGAGCCTTACTGATGAGCTAATCAGCATGTGCTGAACATTTTCTAATGTTTCATGAGGAGTTTAACGTGGATCTAGAATAACACATGGACACCAGCTGTGCTGACACAAAAATAAAATTCACAATTTAGAAGGATACATTAAAAGATATTTTTGGGTCAAGAATCTACAAATTAGGGCCTGATGCTTCTGCAATCAGGCAAAACTCCCAGAAACTTCAGCACCAGGAGTCAAAGATGGATAACAAAACCCAGGGAAGCCTCTGGTGCAGGAAAACTCAAGAGTTCATGAGATTTTAATACAGCATCCTGACAAACACACTGTCAGAACTGCTAAGCATCCATGATGGATACCAAATATCAGAAAACTTGTGTGTGTGGAAAGAGAAGTAGAACAGACCTTGGACTGGATCAGGAGCAAGAAAACTGTAGCCCAGGCTTTGAGAAAGACAGATGAGGAAAGAAGCCAGAGGACTAACTGTATTACAAAGGAGAAATATACTCTGTAAAACTGTCCGTTTGGCTAGGTAGGAGGGAATGAGATCTATGGGAAGCAGAGAAGGGAGACAAGACCTTACAAAGGCTCAGATTTATTTGGAAAAGTAAACTAAATTATTGGAGGCACTTATCTGAAACGAACCACAAAAACTGTTAGGGTTTATACACACTTCATAAAATGGGGGCTTGTCCACACTACATTAGAAACTGTGTTATTCAAAACTACATTTGAAAACATTTGCTGTCATGGTTTCTATGAGAAACCTGGATAGGAATTTTGTTCCTAGCTAAACAGCAGGATATCACCCCCTGCTTGGTAGTCTATAGCAGTGGTTTTCAAACTACAGGTCGCACAACTCAGTACTGGGTCATGGAATGTTGGTCACTGGGTCTCATTGCTACACGGTGATCAGTGGGGGTGCTAAGGCAGGCTACCTGCCTGTCCTGGCACTGCAGACTGTGCTGTGCCCCACAAACAGCTGTCAGCAGCCCGGCTCCTAGGCACCGTAAAATCTAGAGTATAATGTGCACCTATGTATAGTGCGCACCCTGACTTTAGACTCTTAAAATCATGAAAAAACCAAACTCCTATGTATAATGTGCATCCATTATACAGGAGAACAGGAGGGAAGGAATGGCCTCCCCCGCCCAGCTGCCCGCGCACCAAGCTCATGCCTGCCGGGGGGGCCTCCCCCGCCCAGCTGCCTGGGTGCCGAGCTCGCGCCTGCCGGGGGTGAGTTTAAAACTTTAAAAAAAAAACCCTCCTATGGATAATGCGCACTCTGACTTTGATGCTAAAAAAAACAGGGAAAAAAGTGCCATTATAATCGCGATTTTACGGTATATGGGGAGAGCACATAGGGCTTTGTGCACTGCCCTTCCCTGAGCACTAGCTCTGCACTCCCATTGGCTGGAAACCTGCTGCAGGGTGCTTCTGGGGTGCAGCATGCTCTGCAGTGCACTCTCGCTGCACCGCTGACCAGAAACTGCTCAAGGTAAGCCCCTCCTGTGACAGCCCTGACACCCCCAAAGCTGGGCTCTCCGTCCTACACTCCAAAGCTCTCATGCTTAGCCCCACTCTGAAGTGTACACTTTAATTAAATTATGTTGGGTTGTGGGCATCAACAATTTTCTTCAACTAGGTCATGAGAAAAAAGTTTGAAAACCACTGGTCTATGGCATGGTTTTGTAACATGATCAATACAGAGTTCTCAGAAAGAAAGAATCTTTGCCAGTACTCATCAAGGAAGCTGCATTAGAAGACTACTATGAGCAACTGTGTTAAACCACTCTTTTTAGTAGCTTTACAATAAGTGCAGAAAAGGTCATCAAAACTCTGCATTTCAGATTCAGATACATGGGTTTACTTTTCAGCATTCATCTAAGCCAATATATGATGCTAATGCTACAAACTACTTTACCCACCCAGTTATGCTGGCAATGCTGAGTGTAAATTCAAGCTGGTGTTGAAAAACAGAATGAAAGGACAGCCGACCAAGAGAACACAGGGAATGAAGGGAATGTATTTTCTATCTATTTAAGGAAAGGGTGCTCCAACACAATGCAAGCTACATTCAGAATGAAGCTTAGCCATGATACATTACCTGTGGTTCTGTAGACAAGACAGTTTCATCTCCAGATGTTCCAGGGCTTGGTAGCTAGGTTGCATGAAGCCACCTTTCCTCCCCCTCCATACTGAGCAAACTAAAGACAGTCACAATCAGGGCCGGCCTTAGGCCGATTCAACCAATTCCGCCGAATCGGGCCCCGCACCTAAGGGAACCCCGCGCCCCTGAACCCGGAAGTGCCGGGCGCCATGGGCGCGAGTTACTATCCAGAGCCGGGGGCCCTGCTCCAGCAATATTTGGAGCTGGGTCTCTCCTCCGGCTCTGCCTGGAGTGGGCCCCAGCCCCCTCCTGCCGGCCCCCCCATGCATCCTCCCACCCCGCCCCCAGAGCGTCCCCCTCGGCCCCGGACCGTCCCTGCCGTGCGCGGCTCTCAGCGCGACTCCCCTTCGCCAGCTGCTGCTGCTGCTGCCATGCACGGCTTTCCCATGAGCGGGGATACGCCTGGGCGTGACGTGACGTCACGGCCCGGGAATTTGAAAGTGCTTGGCATGGCGTGGCCTAGCTTCGGGTTCGGAGTCCGGGGCCTGAGCGCAGACTCCGGCCCCGCAAAGTGGAAGGCAGAAGGTAGGAGTAGGGGAAAACTAGGGGAGGAAGGGGGCTTGTGGGGAGGGGAAGGGGGAAGAGGAAGGGGGCTTGTGGAGGGAAGGGGAGAGGAAGGGGGCATGTGTCCATCTTGCCCCGAGCATGTTGCCTCCAGAGGCCTGGTTAATGGGGTCAGGGGTGTGGCTAATGGGGGGTCAGGGCGTGGTTAATGTGGGTCGGGGGTGTGGCTAATTGGGGTTGGGGCGTGGTTAACGGGGGTCAGGGGGTGTGGCTAATGGGGCACCACCAAAAATTATACAAATTTGCCGCCCCTACCGGCCCCAGAGGAGGAGTGCGTCGGCTGCCTGTGCCACAGGAGGTGTGAGTTTAGTGCAGGGTTTTCCTGTGCTGTGGGAGGGTGGGTGTGGGGTTTTTTTTTCCCCCTCTCAATTAAAAAAATTCCTGGGCCTCCCGTTGAAACTTTTGTGTGTGTGTGGTTTTTTTTTTGCTCAACCAAAATTGCTGTGGGGCCCCATTGAAATTGTTCAAATTGGGCCCCGCACTTCCTAAAGCCGGCCCTGGTCACAATGTGTTCCAGTGAATAGTAGCTACCAAAGACTTGCTCTGTTAGCCAAGAGCTGCTAGAACACTTTGCATTTTGGCCATTCCCCTTTCCTGCCCTGGAATATCCCTGTGCTGGATGGGGAGATTTTGCAGGCCTGCCTATGCTATCTGTACACCCTTATAATGGTAGGGTTGCCAGATGGTTTAACCAAAAACCAAAACACATTTATCCCAAAAAAAAAAAAAAAAAAAACCCACCAGGAAAAATTCTGTTGGGAAGGGAGACCAAAGTTGGGGAGAAAAAGGACTCCGAGAATTATTAAGCCAATAAAATAAAATAAAAAAATAAATAAAACAGCATTAAAACAGCATGGCCCTTTCAGTGCTTGCAGAGTCAGAATAAGGATAGGAACAGGGGAGCGGTTGAGCACTAAGACCCAGGGAAGGCATTGCTTCCCCTTGGTCTTTAGGCTTTTTGCTGGCAGCCATTTTGTTTTCTTGATCAAGCCAGAACTCAGCTTCCCTGCGGAACCAGGTAAGCAGGGAGTCTGGGGGTGGGGTGTGTAAGGAGGCCGGGACTGGGCCCAGTTGCCGAGTGTGTCATAGGGTTGCCAGGTGTCCGGTATTTTCTGAATTTTTTTACCTGACAGGAGGCGAAAATACCGGACTGTCTGAGTCAATACCAGATACCTGGCAACCCTATATAATGGTAATTCTTTGTTGTTGTCTTAACATGGCTTTAAACAACAGTCTAACACGTACATTTAATCATTTCCTTTTCCCTCCTTTCATTTTTTAAATGTGAAAACACATGGCCAGATTCTCACTGATTTAAATCACCATAGCCTTACTGAAGCCAATTCCAAGCCAAGGCTGTGCCCACGTCTTAATCAGAGACTCAAAAAGAGCTGATCACACTAGAAATTCTAGAGAAGATGTAATGTTGTCCTATTTACAGAGGAGAAAATCATCTCCATAATTACAAATGTACGTGCACTATCAAACACTACCTCTACTTCAAATATCCTTTTTCTAACATGTCACATCTTGGAAGGAGGCCAATGATTTTACATTACAGAAACATTCTGTTCAAAGAATTTATGGTTACTGGGAAATTCTCCATTGGAAGATTCTTAGGGGTGCCCAAAAGAATGTAATAAAGACTACTCTATCACAAATCTGCAATGAAAGAAGAATACCACATACTGGAGAGGAGCATCACACACACACCAGAACATACAGTTTGAAAGGACATCTTTTGATCCCATTCTCTAGGAATATCAATTATTTGGGGAACACTTGAAAATTGTTTTATCATTAGAACTAGGGATGTGAACATGTACCCTCATGGTTACACGCAGCCCCCCCTCCTGCCCATGCTGCTGCCTCTGTATCAGTGCACATCGGGAGCCACCTTAAAAGTCCCGTGGAGCCACCTCCCCCCATGTGTAAATGTCTAACCGTTGGAAATTTATAGTTACACGTTTACACAAATAAACGCATTTTAACATCCCTAATTAGAACTCCATTCTCAACAGTCTTATCTGTGTATAAACAAACATTCCCCTTTCTGAGATTAGTTATAAATTTAATATTTCAAAGGTTAATTGTTATAATATTGTGGAGTGAAACATATTGAGCATCCTTTTTTCCTTGCAGACTTTCAGTAAGATTTTAAATATCCATATCTTTCCATAAAGCATTGTGTTTATAATTCCAAGTCTGGAAGGTTCATACATTGCATTTCTTATCACAACATTGCAAAATTCTACTTGCCCACTCAGCTGAAACAAGTGTTTTTTTAATGTATTCATGAAACACGTTGTTTGTTTATACAAGGATAAGAATGTTGAGAATGGAGTTCTAGTTTTATCATCAACATCATAGATGTAAGTAAAGACAACTGGAATTTGAGAGTAAGCTGCTCAATTTTCATGAAAATACTACAAGGTTGCTTTGTTTTCATCAGGTTTGAGAGAGCCACAAAAATATTTTACCAAAACACAGGGTCTGCACATAACTTCTATGCATCACCGTGCAAATTTGGCTCTGTGTATTCAAATGCCCAATGGCTGGATGAGTTTAAGACCGAGGGTATGTCTCCACGATGGGTGGATAGATGCTGCAGCGATCGATCACTGAAGGTTGATTTAGTGGGTCTAATAAAGCCCCTCTAAAACAGGGGTCGGCAACCTTTTCGAACCAAAGAGACAAACTACATCAAAATTCAGAACAAGTGGTCAACAAAGAGCCATATAAGAATGCCCATTTGCATGAGTGAAAATATACAATTTAATATTATTGATAATTGACATAATGATTAATAATAGCGTAAATGAAACATTGTACCCACAGACTTTATTTAATGGGAATTCTGCTGCTGCATCTTTTCACACATTTCTTTGAAGTTTACATCATAACTGGTCAAATGCAACTTCATGCATGCATTCAGACTGTCTTCTGTCAATCTTATGCAGGGGTTGGGGATATGGGGGTGTAGGAGTTTGGGTTGGGGTATATAAGGGGCTCAGGGCACAAATTGGAGGGGACGGAGGGTAGAGTCTGGGCAGCACCTACCTGCTCTTTGCACCCACCCTGCTCTCAGGCTCCCTGTCCCAGGCATGGCTTCCCACTACTCCATTGGCTGGATCCTGGCCAATGGAGCAGCGGCAGGATCCCCAGCCTGGGGGAGAACCAAGAGCAGACTTGACGTTGAAATGCCTTGATGGGACAGGCCCTGAGACAGCTCCAATGGGCTCCCTCAGCCTCGCACACACCACCCAGCAACAGCATCCCGCTCCCATTGCCTCCCCAGCTTGGCCGGTACCTGCTCGTCTTCAGGGACAAGTATCTCTTGGGCAGGATCTGCTGGCAGCACTAGAAGAAGCACACGTGCTGCTCCTAGTCCCCAAAGCCTGGATCCTCCAGTGCCATCTTAGCTGCCCTCTGCACCCAGATCCTGCACGCTCAATGTGCATCACCACCACATCTGGCGCAGCCCAGTGCACTCTCTCTGCTGATCACCAGGCAGGGGAGGCAACGCAACTCCCGCGTCCCGCCTCCCCAGAGCATGGGGAGGGTGGATAAGGAAGCGTGCGTTGCTATGGGGAGGGGAGGAGCAGCATGCACGCATGCATCCCCGCAAGCCAGATCCAGTGCAGAGCCTCAGGGCTTTTACCCACTGCCCCCACAAGAAGCCAGCACTAGCTCCAATCCGGGGCGGGGGAGGGCAATGCTGGATCACCAGCTCAGGCTCCCCATTATGGGGAGGATCCGAGCGAGGGGCTAAACTTGAGGCACAAGCCATATTTGGCTCCTAAGTGAGCCATATGTGGCTTGCAAGCCATAAGTTGCCAACCCCTGTGCTAAAACAACCACCAATCACTTTCCTGTCAACTCTGGTACTCCACCAGAATGAGATGAATAAGGGGAGTCAATGGCAGAGTTTCTTCTGTCAGCCCAGTGTGGTGTGGAACCCGCAGTAAGTAGATCTAAGCTATGTCAATTTGAGTTATGTTACTAACATAATTCAAATTAACTTGTCCCTATAGTGTAAGACCTCTCCTCAGTGTTCAAATCCTTGCAATTAACCAATAAAAAACCAAAGTTTCCTAGTAGCCACTCAATGCAAACATATACTACAATTCTTAATTAAAGATTGGATTACTTCCTTGGTGTGCAATTCTTCAAAATTCGTTTCCAGCTATGTATTATCATCACAGCCAGCAGACGAGAGTCTCTCTTCTGGTTTAAGTCATTTTAAAAATACGGAGTTACAGAAAATAACTGACTCGGAGTCTTACACAGCCTTGATTTATTTAAAAATTTGCACAAGGAGATTCTCTGTGTCTCATATGTACAAACAGCAGTGTTCTTCCTGAAGAAAAAACACTGTCCAGAAGTAAAATGGAATGTCCAAATACCTGTGTCCTCTGGAGACTGGGGCCTGTTGCAGTAGTGACAGAATTATGGCTTGTCTAGGATGAATGGTTTGTCTAGGAGAATTCTTCTCTCATGGGTGCATAGGCATCGGTGAGACTTGAAAACAGGGGTGGGGAACCTAAGGCCCAGGGGGCTGGATTCGGCCTCCCTCCCCCAATATCCCATTGCAGGGCTGAAGGACACAAGATCTACTAGCCTGAGGCCCCCCGCCTAGCTCTAATGTGCAAGAGGAATGTGGTAGTGTCTTGTCTTTGTCGGGGGCCACATCAGTGAGGGTTTGCTTTGGTGTTTGTTTGGTATTTTTTGCTTCTCACATGTGTGCAGCCCCCGACTGATTTTTTTGTGGGTCAGCGGTTCTCCGCCCCTGCTTTAAAAAGACCTTTAATGCTTCTGGGAAGTAAGTCAACTTTACTGCCACCAATGGAGAAAGCATGTTGGAGAGTGCTGAGAAAAGGTACTGTACACATCATGGCAAACAATCCTTAGCAGAATAGATGACAGTGAGGAAAGTGCTGATGGTAGGGCTAATGGGCTCAGGATGCTGTTGTCAGACAAACTAAGACTGTGTAGTAGAAGATTCCAAGTGATTCACTAGAGGTGCAGTATAAACTTCATGTAAATAATGTATCATTTTCATGCAAGTCTCCTGGGGCTGTTCAATACTTTTCTTCTCTACCTTTCTGTATGTTTCATAAATAAATCATCATGCATTTGAGAACTATGTCTGGCCTCCTCATTCCCTAACTCCAAAACATTTCCATTGCCATGCTACCATATGATAAAAAGCACCATCTGCCACCTCTGAATGCAGCTCCATCCTTTACCACATATTTCTTACAACGCACTCTCTGCCTGCATCAGTTTTGCTCTCCTGCCAATTAAAATTCTTTCTTTCTTCTTTCTAAGTGCAGGAAAAGGCCGCCATGCTAAAATGCCACACACTAATCTTAGTCCCATTTCAAAATTCAAATCATTAAACTTTTCTTCTTGTATTTACACACCTTCATGGTGTCAGATTTGAATCCAAAGAAAACCCACAATGACTCTTCCCCTATATTTGCAAACCAGATTTTTGCTAATTCATTTCTTTTTTAGAAGAATGGGAATAAGAATTATTTAACTTTCCTTGAACTGAAAGGAACATGTTAGTATTATTGCACCACATTTGCTCTCAGCTATAGATTTTTCTGGCTCTTAGCTGCACAGATTTTTACAACCACAACTAGCAGAAGTGTCATTCCTTCTAAAACTGAGTGGATTCCAGAATCCAAAACACCCTTTTTGTGGTGAGAAAAACTGTTGCTGTGTCTGGTCAAACAAGCAAGAAATCAGTTTATAGCCCTCTGTCATCTCTGAAAGATACATACCACAGTGATTTAAAAAAAATTCTTACTTAAACTAGCTTTGTTGTGGATTTGTTTTGAGGAAGGTCTCAGTTGATGATGGCCCCAACATTCAGATGCCAAAGACACAGTCAGCATTATCTTATTTTTCAAAGATTGCCAAAGAAGCGGTTCATAGGTCACAATATGGAGTCAAAATTATATTTAGTTACATGCAAATATATGTGAAACAATGTCATGCTTTTCTTTGTGCATGCAGAGGGAGTACCATTATTAATCCATTTCTAGAGCATAGCACTATTTATGTAAGAGGGTCACGCTAAACAAACCTCAAACAGCCTTAGGAGAATAAGTGAGAACAATACAAAGTAATATAGAATGATGTAATAACAATGAGTCGTTTTAATAGGACTGCATCACTGATGGAGGGGGTGGGTTATATGAAGCAAGAAAGTGCTGGAGTGTGCATATATTAATGGAGTGACTGTCTCAAGCATAAGGACAGCATGACAAGAGACACAAAATTAAGAACAGGACTATGTAGCACTTTAAAGACTAACAAGATGGTTTATTATTCAGCTACACCAGACTAACACGGCTACATTTCTATCACAAAATTAAGAGTGAGTAAAAGAGACAAATCTATCTAAATTTTGCTTTAAGCAAACAGTATAAAGGATACTCCCTACCAATAACAGCATCCACTTCTTTTTCAATTGAGACATAAGTAGTGCATACCTGCACATCTGCGCTTGCCAGGTAATAGTACCAGACATTTTGGTAGCCTTTGTTTTGCTAGTTTCAGGAGCTAGAAAAAGCTTCAGATACACACTTGGATCTCAGCACACTGGAACTGCCCTACTGAATGAGACAACTGGATTTTCAGAGTTCAGCACCTGAAGCACCAATAAGTGTCTGAAAATCCCAGCATGGTCCAGTAGCTGGTCCCCTTACGCGGTATCAGATGCATTAGAGCATGGGTTCCCAAACTGGGGGTGTGTGCCCCTCTGGGGGGCATGAAGAAATTCAAGGGGGGGGTGCAAGGCGACCCAGCCCCCCCCCCATCAATCCTCATCCCCCCCCCCCCAAGTTTTGCTGCCCCAGTCAGTTCCTTTTTTTTTTGTTTTGTTTTGTTTTGCTCAACAAGTTTTGCTGGGGGGAGGGTTTCTCAAAAATCAAAAAGGGGGCAAGATGCCAAAAAGTTTGGGAACCACTGCATTAGAGGAAGGTGCAAGATGCAGCATCCTTGATGGATGACTATGCCATCACCTGCCTGAAAGGGAAGCTGCTTCCTAATTCCAGGCAGTCTGAGTTTGCCTTATTCCCTGAAACATGAAGAAGAATTAACCCTTTGAGAGGATACTTTAAACCAACGCACTGATCAATATATGAATCAAGAAGTAAAAAGACTATTTATTTTGCATACCACCCTCAGACTTTCTAATCCAGCTCATTAGCATTTACCGGTGTTCTCTCCCTAGCAGGCATTGGAAGAGAAGGAATTTCAAGTCATTCCTTTACACTATGGGTGGAAAAACGCAGCACTTTCAAGAAGCCACAGTCTGCAGCTGGGATTTGAGTCAGAGAGATGGCCAAACTGCACTAAATTGGAATGGAACACACTCATACACAGAGAAACCTACCAGATCCAGATGTGCTCCCAGTGCGCTGGGTGGTAAAAATCTGTTTAAAAATCACTGAGGCTATAATCTGAGTTAGGGTCTTGCAGTTTTATAATTTTTCCAAGGTGTTCTGGGCCTGGCCTGACATGTCTAGATGAACAAGGAAATAGAACATAGGAGATTTTCCCACCTGGACAGTGTCCAGTTGCCCCAGGCTGAAAAGAATATTTTAAACTCATATTCGGAAAATGATTAAAGGATTAGATTAAACTGTTCTGCGGCTATGTGTGCCTGAGATAGGAGAGGAGAACAGCAAGACTAAGTATGGAATCTGTGAAAGAGGGAAAGCACAATTCTATGATTAGATTGTGTCCTTACCTGTATAATGGGGGTGTATGGCTGCCCTGAGGACCCATTACCAGTTCCGGTTTATGGGGCATTCTAGAAGTGGGGCTGGAAAGGGCAGGGCCAAATTACAGAGTGATGCAGAGATTTTGGGCAGTACAGCAGTTCATGGTGCAGTCCTCAGACTTGTCTAAATTAGGGTTGCCAGATGGTTTAACCAAAAATACTGAACACCCCCCTATGACGGGGCTGTTGTGCCCCACACTCCGGCCGGCATTGTGCCGGCACTGTGGGGGCAGCCGCGGTCACAGGAAAAGCGGTGGAGGTATGGTGCCTGTTCGGCACTGGCGCGGGTGGATGACGTCACTCGCTGGCCCGGCGGCAGCGGAACAGCTGATCCGCCGGAACTCTGCTGCCAGGAAAAGCTGGACAGCGGGGAGTTTAAAAGGTAGAGGACAGCAGAGAGGAAGGGGGAGACGGAGCACGATCCTAGGAGAGGACTGCAGGTGTGGCAGAGCCAGAGCGATCCAGAGACAAAGAGGACGGAGGTACGGGGGCCATAGGAGGCGGGTAGGAAGTGGCCCAGGGTGGGGTCGTGAAGCCCGCGGGCTGGCGTGTTTAGGGGCGTCTCCCCTGTCAGCCAGGTAGGGGAGATTTGATCCCCACCTTAGGGCTTTGGGCCGGGACCAGGGAGTGAGGGTGGGCCTGGGTCCCCCTACCCCGCCACCCTTGGCTAATCCTGCCCAGGCGGTGTTGGATGTATACCGGAGCCGTGGCCCATATGACGCGGGTGGCTAATGGTACTCCTGTAACGTGGACAAGTAAAAGGGACTAACGGCAGTTCCGTTTGGACTGGGGCAAACGCCGGCTTATTCGGGTGGAGGGTATATTGGGCTCACCAGAGGGGAGAAAGGCAATAAACCCAGTGAAACGCATACCTTGCGAGTTCGTCATGTAACACTCTCTCCTCCTCCCCCCCATAAAAAAAAAGGCAACTGCGGAAAAAATTCTGTTGAGGGGGGAAAAAAAAGAGGGGGGGAGACCAAAGCTGTTGAGCAAAATAAAAATAAAAATAAAAAAGGACCCCAAGAGTTATTAAGCAAATAAATAAATAAATAAATAAATAAAACATTAAAACAGCATGGCCCCTTTAAGCGCGTGCAGAGTCAGAATAGGGATAGGAAGAGGGGAGAGGTTGAGCATTAAGACCCAGGGAAGGCATTGCCTCCCCTTGCTCAGGTCTTTAGGCTTTTTGCCGGTGGCCATCTTGTTTTCTTGGTCAAGCCAGAAGGGAGCTTCCCTGCGGAACCAGGTAAGCGGGGGGCCGGGAGTCTAGGGGGGTCCAGGGACTGAGCCCAGTTGCTGAGTGTGTCGTAGGGTCGCCAGGTGTCTGGTATTTTCACCTCCTGGCAGGGGGAAAAAAACAGAAAAAACTGGACATTTTAGGTGTCCGGTATTTTCTGGATTTTTTTACCGTACAGGAGGCGAAAATACCGGACACCTGGCAACCCTAGTCTAAATTATACAAGGGAGACCCTCCTGTCCCAGCAGCCCAGGATTAGGATGGTGACATGGCAGCTTGAAACCATATAAGCTGCCCACCACCATCCTGCAAGTTTTGTACAGGTTGAAACGCTCTTAATTGGGACTCTCTGGTGCAGCTGGTGCACGAATGTTCCAGGACCAGAGAGTCTCGGTGGAGAGCTAGTGCCTGGGAGCCCCAGTAGGAGCCTGACACACTGCAGTGGGGTTGCCCAGTAGGTTACAGACAGAGCCCAGTGTGCAGAGGCAGCGGGGCTGCCTGGCATGGCAACAGGAATAGGGGCGTGGAGACGGCAGGGCTTTCGGGCACTGCACCTGGAACCCAGTGTGCACAGAGGTGATAATGCTGCCAGGCACTGCAGCAGCAGCTCAGTGTGTGCGGAGGAGGTGGGGCTCCCTGGGAAAGGGCACTGAGTTAGAGGCAGAAGAGGTTGACAGGGCAGCAAGGGCCAGTGAGATGGGGGAGCCAGCTAAGAGGCCGGAGGTGGGGCAAGGGCTGGAGGGGGCTGGCAGCCGGGGGACCAGATATGACCTCCTTTGGTCCAGCAAAATCCATCATCCGGGAGCGGTCAGGTCCCCAGGGTGCTGGACCAGGGAGGTCCAACCTGCCCTGCACCTCACTATAGAGGCAGAAAACTTTGTCCTGGGAAAAGATTATCCTGATTTTCTAAGTGAAAAGGAATTGCCACCCGACCCAGAAACAAAGAAATTAGTGACAGAAAGATCTTATAAAATCCATCTTCACTGCCCATAGATGAAGCTGTGGGGAGCAGGGAGGCATGTGTGTCTAAATGTCACAGGGTGACTGGCCCCTTTAAGGGGCAGGACTAAGGAAGGTGAGGTGACAGATTAATGGATACTTGGGCCATACAAAACAACTGAGTGAGATCAATCTGGAGTTGAAACGGGAGCAGGCAGGCTCCTGCAGAAAGCCCTGAGCAAGGCTCTTTAAAAAAAGGGGGTACGTACTACTCCAGCCAAGGGACCTGGGGAAGGGGGTCTTGTTCAGGCCAGGGAAAGACACAAGACACATAGAAAGGGGCTGAGAACAGGGCCCAGAGGATGGACTAAAGAAAGTCCCAATGACAGAGGGACCTTTTTGTTTGGTTGAGACTTCTTAGTTTGGGCCCTTGGTACCCCAGAAGGGGTTATGTTTGTTGTGACTTAATGAGTTTCCAGCAGGCACTGGTGTCTAGGAAGACAATGAGACCAACATTGAAGAGGGACACTGGCTGGGCATGCCAGCTGCACTAAGGGACAGCTATATCCGTACGACAAGTGGGTACTAGAAATGCAATTGCTTGCGTCCAGAAGGGATTACGGGGGAGAGAGGTACAGATGCATCCTTTGGCTGGGAAATCTCTACCTTCTCAGGCTAATATATGTAGGGACAAGATGGTTCTAGTGAACTCCTAGCAAAAGGGAAAAGAGCAGAACACATTTTCAGTATGCTGGTGGCACAAGAAAAGCAGATACAGGCAATCCTCTTGAAGTTGTTGGAAGGCCCACAAAAGCAGCATTGGCAAAGCATGGCCAAGGCCAGGCCAGGGAGAAATTCTGTGCTTTAGGTGAAGACGGAGCACAGAAGGAGGGTCTGCCCCCCGTGGAGGAGAGATGAAAAGTTCCTTTGGATGGAATGTTCTTGTTTTGGAAGACAGGATACATTAAAAGGCTCTGTTCCATTAAGAGCTCGAACTTTATGTCCAAAAACTGTAGCAGGGGGCCAGTCAGAGGCCCTAAGAAATCTGATGAGGTTCAACAAGGACAAGTGTAGAGTCCTTCACTTGGGACGGAAGAATCCCAAGCATTGTTACAGGCTGGGGACCGAATGGCTAAGTAGCAGTTCTGCAGAAAAGGACCTGGGGATTACAGTGGATGAGAAGCTGGATATGAGTCAACAGTGTGCCCTTGTAGCCAAGAAGGCTAATGGCATATTGGGGTGCATTAGGAGGAGCATTGCTAGCAGATCCAGAGAAGTGATTATTCCCCTTTATTTGGCTCTGGTGAGGCCACATCTAGAATATTGTGTCCAGTTCTGGGCCCCCACTATACAAAGGATGTGGACGCATTGGAGAGGGTCCAGCGGAGGGTGACCAAAATGATTAGGGGGCTGGAGTGCATGACCTATGAGGAGGGACTGAAGGATTTGGGTTTGTTTAGTCTGCAGAAGAGAAGAGTGAGGGGGGATTTGATAGCAGCCTTCAACTTCCTGAAGGGAGGTTCCAAAGAGGATGGAGAAAGGCTGTTTACAGTAGTGACGGATGGCAGAACAAGGAGCAATGGTCTCAAGTTACAATGGGAGAGGTCTAGGTTGGATATTAGGAAAAAACTATTTCACTAGGAGGGTGGTGAAGCACTGGAATGGGTTACCTAGGGAGGTGATGGAATCTCCATCCCTAGAGGTTTTTAAGTCTTGGCTTGAGAAAGCCCTGGCTGGGTTGATTTAGTTGGGATTGGTCTTGCCTTGGGCAGGGGGCTGGACTTGATGACCTCCTGAGGTCTCTTCCAGCTCTATGATTCTATGAATCAGAGTCTTTGAACCCAACTGAGGCAGAGGGAAGCAGAGAGGAACCACCTAAAAGAGTAGCTGACCTGAGAGACAGAGGGTTCTGGAGAGCAAGATTTCTGCCTTCCACTGGCAGATAAGGGCTCTGGGCAAAATGCGGCGATGCGTGAACACAGTGAAAAATTGTGCTGATTTGCTGATAAAAGGCTGAACACAGAGACAGTAGAAAGGACAGACTCTGCAGTTATGGCAGAGATAGGAACCTATGCAGTACTGAGGGGGCACACCTATGAAAGGCCCAATTTCTGTAGCAGGCAGATCCCAATGGGAGTTACAGGAGGTGCTCCTGGAAAAAGACCAGCTAAAAAAGGATTTAGAGGATACATGTGCTGCACATGAGAGGCCTATGGCACAGACCAAGAAACAAGAATGGGAACTTTGGGAAGTGGTCTAGGCCAGGTTGGACGATAAATAGCATTATTTGCTTGAAAACTTCTGCCCAGCTTTACATAGGTATCTGAAAAAGCAGATAGATATAAAGAGCCAGATTATCAGCTGAGGTAAATCAAAATACCTCCGTTGACATCCATGGAACTACGATTCACACCCTCTGAGAATCTGGTCACTGTTCCCAGACTGACAGGTCTATCTACTATTGGAGGCCAAGAGTTCTAAGACATCTAGATCCCATGGTCTTTGCTTCTTGTAAGAATTTAGGTAAGGAAGGAGTGCAATTCACTTGAAAGATTATCAACATTACTTATGTTACATCACTGGTGTTCTTTATGGGCCTGACCCATTGAAGTAAATGGAAAGAAACTCAGTGAGGTGAATGGGCTTTGGGGCAGGTCTCAAGTTAGAGATGGTTTAATGGTAAACCTCATCTTCACTCAGAAGCTAAACATATAGATAAAGCTATAGTCTCTCTATTTCCAAGAGCTTCAGGGGGGTAGCCGAGTTAGTCTGTTACAGAAAAAAACAACAAATGGTCTGGTAGCACTTTATAGACTAACAAAACATGTAGATGGTATCATGAGCTTTCGTGGGCACAGCCCACTTCTTCAGATGACCGGAGTTACCTATCTGAAGAAGTGGGCTGTGCCCACTAAAGCTCATGATACCATCTACATGTTTTGTTAGTCTATAAAGTGCTACCAAACCATTTGTTATTTTTTTTTCTATTTCCAAGGTTTGTGTTTAATTAACCTACACAGCAGAACAAGGTAGGAGTGTGCCACCTTTAATGCTGTGTGGCCCAATTTTCTGTATTACCAATGTATGTAATACAACAACTAAAGACACACATAGTTGCAAATGTTAGTTGCATCCTGAAGGGAACAAGCATTTCCAATACCTGTAAGTCTTATGCTTATAAGAAGCACACAGGATCTTTTTAGGGGAAAAGGCAATATGTTGTGTTTATTAATACAATAGTCAAGCAGCTAGCATATGTGTACACACACACACACACACACACACACACACACACACAGTCCCATCAGTCATTGTTAGTACCAGTCCAGAGTTTGGATCGCTCTGCTGGCCAGCCAGATTGATCACAGGTAGGGAGGAGCCAAGTTCTGCTGGTTGCGACATGATGCTCCAGGGGAAGTTTTAGTAGGACGAACCTGGCTCCTCTTTACCTGTAATCTGGTGCCTGGCTACCAGAGTGATTCGGACACTGGACTGATAATTATAGAAATTATAGCCGGACAGTGTGTGTGAGCGTATGCTAGTTGCTTTAATATTGTATTCTTTATAAACACAGCATATTGCCTTTACTCCTAAAAAAGATCTTGTGTGTTTTATAGGATCCTAACATCGGACCCAACAGCCTAGCAGTGAAGACAGCACACAAGAAAAGTACAGATGAGTTAATATCTGCTTTATCCATAGAAAGAGAGCTAGCTAGGTACAGTAAGTCCTAGTTAGAAATATATGGTTCTTATAGGAACCACCACAGATAGAAACAATGGTTAACTTTAGGTATGTTGGTGAGTGGAAATGTATCCTGTTTATTTTTGGTAAGACTAGGGAGCTATGTATTTTCGATAGCTGCCAAGGGTTCTGTTTATTAAAGTGTACCTATCTGTTTAGACTGTCTTTAGACAGATTGCAATAGTAATGACTACTTTGTGGAAAACTGACCACCATCAAAAGAACCACTACCTTTTTGGAAGCTCTTTCTGCGGTCAATTCTCAGACCTGGCACTTAACTAACGGGAACAACTAATGGCAAGTAGAATGTAAGACGTTACCATCTATGGTCCACTAAGCCTGGCATACTCACTAAATTTTTTTGCCAGATTTTGACAAAAAGCACCATCCAAAAACAACATTTTCAGGGTGTTCCACTACTCTTAAAAACAGCTAACTCTCTAGCATGGAAAGCCAAAAGGAAAAAATTTAAAGCTGACTAGACTATGAAAACAACAACATAAAATGTGCAAAACACAATAAAGCCTTATGCTTTTTCTGTTCCTTTGCATTCAGACATAACCAATGGATCTAGATTAAATCAATTTAGTGACTTTAGGCAAGTCCCAAAGGGAATTCAGTCCACGTATCACGAGGAGTCTGTCTTAGGCACAATTTAAAGCATCTGGACCTCATCTTCACTCAGAAGCGAAACATGTTATCTGAATTAACTGCCACTCATAGAGAAGACAGCTCCTCCAAATCAAGGATGAAACTATTATTAGGGCTACATACAGAAGCCTGTAATACATAAATTTTCATCAGATGGTAATAGGTTGGTTGGCAAATCACAGTTCTAAGTGCAGCTTATCTTTTAATACATATCAACTTAATAGGACGTTGTCAATTTAAAAATTAAAAAAAAAACCACATTAATATTTGAAATGTTTTATCTATTCTCAAAAGTGACATTGTCTCTATAACTGTATGAAATATTGAAAAAATATTTCCTCTGCTGCTTCAGTTTGCATACTTGATGGATTTTATAGCACTTGGCGTATAATCATCTTTACTGCTTCCCCTGTACAGTTTCCCTATTGATTGTAGATCTTTCACACAGCAATGTGTTGGCGGGGGGTGGGGGTGGGGCATTTTAAAAATAGGAAACAAACATAACTGTAAAAATCACAGAAAATGGCAGGGGAGGTGAACAAGTACAACATAGCACTTTCCACTGTTTTTTGTTTTTGCAAATAATTACAGAATTGACAACATCACTTCAAATGTAAAATAAGGAACTAATTCTAAAATTATTCTGAATATGAAGAGAGATTACATACAAAGAATAACCTGTTGGGCCAGGGTCTAATTTATAAAAAGAACCTTTATTTCAGAGATTAATTCATAATTATTTTATTAAATTATTACAGTTTTCTTGACTTTTTATACTCCCCCTAAATCTTCCTAATTTCCCAGACTTATTCTACATGCACAGGTTTTAAGAAGGATGAGTACCTTTCAATAATAATTAACTATTGTAGAAAAGTATATTGTAATATTAGTCACACATCCACTCACTCTTTATATTCCCCTTTCTAGTATCACAGGAAGGGGACGGCTTCATTTTACTGCGAAATTCAAAAGTAAAATTGAGGGGTTTGGAAAGACGGCAATAGAGAGAAAAAAAGAAAAATCAATGAATGAAGAGGTGGGAGAAGCTGGGAAGAAAAATGTGAGAAATTAAGAGAAATGTGGAGAGAAGGTCAAGAGGAAAATGTATCATCAATAAAAGGTGCAGAAATAGGAAAAAAACCCACATATGGAAGTGAAAAGAAAAAGCAGCAGCAGAAGAGAATGTAGGTGTATGTCTCCGAGTGACTGGTTCCTTTAAGGGAAATAGAGGCCTAATCTGCCTGTGAATGCCATCTGAATGTCTACTTGGGGGCACTTTAAAGGCTAATTGGTATTCAAGTACCTGGACCTAACAAAATGTTTATCTGAGTTTAGGATAGATACTCAGAGGTTAAAGGTGATTTTAAAGCAAAATCTTTCACAGAGAGAAGGTTTGCTCCTAGGGACAGGGAGCTTTCAATCAAGACACCTCATTGGGGAAAGAGACTAGAAGGAGATCCCCAAGTGGAGAACTACAATCTGTAGGCCGCAAGGAAGGACCCAGTGAAGGGATCTCTCAAAAGTGGTAGCAAACTGAGCCCGTAAGGAACTATGGCACTGTTCTGGAAAAGAGCTACCATTGGCAAGTCTTTCCTTGGCTCTGGGGAAGAATTCTTCCCAGATAGCAGCAAGAGACCCCCAGGAAAGGGACCTGAATCAAGAGAATCTTGCTAATAGACGGCCTGGACAGAAGTGAGCAGTGGCCTCTGGATACATCAACTAAGGCCAAGTCTATACTAAAGGGAAGGTCGAATTAAGATATGCAACTGCAGTTATGTTAATTACATCGCTGGAGTTGACATACCTTTATTCGAGTCTCCATGCAATCTCCAAAGTGGAAGGCTGATGGCGGTAAACACTCCTGTTGGCTTCCCTTACTCCTCGCAAGGAGCAGGAGTACTGGTGCTGACAGGAGCTCCCTCTGAGTTCAGTTTAGTGGGGCTTTACTAGATCTGCTAAATCAAACTCCAGAAGATCAATCGCAGCAGCATCAATCTTCCCCATACTGAAGACATGGCCTAAGAGTGATTCTAGTGATGCTATGTGGTTTTTTTCCCCCAGCTACTAAAAAGAGAACCTCTACCTGGAAGTCTTCCATATCCTGGATGAAGGGAAATCAAGGCAAGTCGTACCCATGGCACCATGCCTGATCACGAGGGTTACTCTGAGAGGGCCAGCACTGTAACAATGCACCCCTGGAAATGGAGCAACAGGTGAATACACTAAAGAACAGCAGAGGAGCTGGGCCAAATTCACTGCTGCTCAATGCGGCTGAATTGCATCTTTTTTTTTTTTTTGCCACGAATTGCAAAGAATCCCAGATTAAGATACACAATGTCTTCTGCATTTCCAGCTCAAATGGAAAGAACAGTAATATTCTAAACTGGAAAGAGCCACATAATGTTCCTAGCTTTAACATGTACTCTGTGTCACGGAGGAGAACCACACTACCTAACTCAGGTCTGAATCATGCATCTTATTCTGTGTGGATGCACTGCATCTGCATCCAGGCCCTCTGACTTCAATGCCAATGGGGCCTGAGGTGGTAGAGAAGCTTGCAGAATCAGTATCTAAAGTGTAACTCAAGGTAGTGATACTAGGGTAGAAAAAAAAAGACAATCTGAAACTGTTCAAATTGTATCAGCAAAACAGTAGTGTGAGGGCACATATGTATTTATGTATCTATACAAAACAAAATTAATTTGCCTTAATATTTTTGCTCACTCCCCCTCCTCTCCCCCCAGGAAAAATGGAAATAATAAGCTTATAACTTATCCACAAATATTGTTTAAAATGTTCCATTTATTCTGTTTTTACTGAAGCCCTGGTGATTTGAAGAATTTTTACTTTACACAAAATAAAGGTCTTTCATCTGAGACTCCTTTGATGTTCTAAAAGCATAAATGTACCAGAATACATTTTACATTAAATATCACATATTTCTACATATAGTGTACTATTTGCAATAAGAATGCCAAGAGATTTTATGCCACAACTACTGTACAATACGTTTTTGTATGTGGGGGGAGAAAGGAATATTGCTGGAGTTAAGTAACCTTTCAAAATATTCTAATTACAATAAACAAACAGGTTGAGAAGTTCAGGTGGTCAGATATGAGATAAACTAATTCTTTGACCATTTCAAATTGTCAAGTTATTACAGAATATCCTAAGATATCATGAAACATTTATTGTAGCTTTCCTGGCTGTCTTCTCCTGTCTAGATAACAGCTGATTTGCGAATTTCATTCTTTCTGAATTAGACCTAGCATACTAAAGCAGGTGCCTCCTAATTCACTATGGACTAAACTGCAAAGACCTTTCACAGACAATATTAACACTAGTACCTACTAAAAGTTTTGTTTGACCAAGAAATAAATTAGGAGGAGAAAACAGAACCAGGGAGTAAGAAACTCATGCCTATATAGCCTCTTCTCTTTGACTTTTCTCTAAGCGTCTGCACTATATCAGTGATGCTTTCCACAGTACCCCTTTATGTGTATTTCTCTCACAAACACCTTCAGTCTTGTTTCATACTTCCCTTTATGCCTGGAATGCCCTTCCAAAACCTATTTGCCATGCCTCCACCCTCATCTCATTCAAATCACTCCTAAAAGACCCATTTTGTTAGCATTATTTATATTAGTGACTTTTACGCTTAATTTTTTTTAACCACCAAGACTTTTGGTTGCATAAAGTGACTAAACATGTTAGCATATACACATAACCTGTGACTCCCTCTCGCCTCTGCCCCCTTCCTGTTATTTATTTTTAGTACAAAATTACTTCCTTTTACTTTTCCACATTTGTTTCTAGAAAAAAAAACGAGAAACACACGTCTAAGCTAATAATTAACACATGCAAACCGGACGATGGATGATTTATGGAACTATTATGTTTTCTATTTGTGGGTGGGCCTGATTCAATGAACACTAGACACATGTCCCCTTGTTGAAATCTGTGGAAGCTGTGTGTATGGAACAGCTTCAGAACTGAGCCCAACAAAACAGCACACATGTTTATAAACTAAAGAAGAAACTGTTATTGTTTTCCACTCTGTTATTGAGATACTGAAAATACTTATTTTGCAATGTTCAAAGCCACATCGAAACTCCAGAGGGTATTCTAAATCAATACACACTATTAGTGCAACCCGGAGAAACATAAAGACATGAGAAGGAATGGACACCTTATTTAGACAATGAAGGAATTGTAAGTGTCATAAGTTCTGGATGTCATGACCCTGCAGTGGATTACCAGGAGTTTCTGATAACTAAAGCATGGATAATAAACTGTGTATCTTGAATGGTGCCCCAAAAGGAAGCGGAAGTCAAACTATTCAAATTGTAGTTATGTCACAGAACTTCTCTTAGGCCAAGAAGAAAATGCAATTTCAGTGTTTCCTTGTTGGGGAAAAAGCTGCTTGACATTAACTAAAGAGGATTTAAATTAACTGTAAGAAGTGCAAAGTTAAGGTAAATGAATTCTTCTTTCCCATTGCTATCAGTGGTGGGGGGAAACAGGAGGGAACCTCTCCACTCCTTAGGGTTCTAAAAACAGAGATGGCAAAGAGATAAGTCACTGAATCAGGGCAGTATGTAAGAATTCTCATCAAGAGAGAGTATAGGAATAGGAAACTGGGTTTCACAAAAAAGAACTTATAACTAGTTATGCTAATTTTACATGGCACCTATGCACACATTTATCGATTAACTAAATTTAAACAGAATAAAGTTCTGAATGGAGTCTGAGTTGATGTAACATGGAGAAAAATATAAAAAGACAGCACATACAAGCTTTAATATGAGAAAAAGGGATCACAGTAGAACCTATACAATGTCACCATTATAATAGAGTATGCCATACTAGAAAGAAAAATGGTATGTTTGAAAATCTTCTATATCATACAGTAAAACATTCCTAATAGAATCATTGTTCTCTATTATGACATTGTATCTTTAAAGTTTTTTCTATTACAATGACCCATTCATTAAGTCACATTACAATATTTTCCCAGCTCATGCATTGTCTTCTCACAAAGTCTAATCTCTTTTGTCGGTATCAGATTATCTTTGGCCCTTTCCAGCATAGCCTGCAAAATAGTCTACCTACCTTACACTGCTATACTCCTTGCAAGATTCTGATTAATTTATCTTCTTAGAATGTACATAAAAACATTACCGGTTTTTGTTCCAGTATTAACCTTTGCATCAATAAAGATGACTCTGGTTATTTTTGTAAGATCCTGCTACATTCTCTTTATTTGAATGTTTTTCTTACTAAGATAATACTATAAATGAGTAAAACTGATGAATTCAGATCCTCAAACAACCTGATTCACTGTATTCCTAAGAACAAACATATGTTTTTCATTTGCTTTCATGCTACTGTATTTATTTAGCTACTCTTGTAAGGGTAAAATTCAAAGTAAAAGAGATTGTATGGCAAGACCAGGAAGCAAATCAAGAGAACTGGATTTTTATCTGAAAATATTTCCTTTAACGTGAATAGATTTAATCCCACAATTTCTTCATTAAAAAAAGAGACCCACCTCACATCAAAGCACCGATCAGGACTAACCATTAAGTCCTGAAGTTCATTAAGTGCAAGCATTAAAACAATGATGTAAACACAACATTTTCATTTTCATTAAAAAAAGAGAGAAACTATGGTGTGCTTCTGACACACTGTTTCTTTGTTTTTACTTTTAGCAAAACTAAGGTGAAATTAAATGATAGATCTTTGGGATGAAATCGTGTTAATTGTACCAACGTGCCCTAGTTATCTGTTACAGTTGTTAAAGAAATTTAATAACTTTAGGATACTGCCTAGTTATTCAGACATTCTGGTAAGAATTGGCAATAGATTTTTTTCCCTCCCCATGGCAATTCTGTTATATATTTTCATATTCTGATACAAAGTAAAACAGCTATATTGCTAAACTTTTTCTCTAAGCAATACATTAAATGTATTTAACAAGTACAAAAGATCATAAACGTAAATATAAATGTGCCGTTGCCATAATTTATAACACACAATGTGCATTTCCAATGTCAATTGCGTGATGGCTTTTTGCTCATACATATGAGTTTGCATAAATATATTTAGTTATTTGGATTTAGACATGCATTCATTTACAGCTCCAGGCCCATGTGCAAAATATTAATACAAATTCCTCCCTACAACTCCCTCCCCCCATCCAATATTCAGATTCTTTTATCACTCCCCTGCCTCCATACAACCCTTCACCATTGCCAACTCCTGGAAAAGGCCTGGGAAAACAGATACAATTTGTAGAGTGATTGGAATTTCACAAAATATGTACTCTTGCAAAGAAACGGTAAGATGGTGAGGGGAAGATTATTCCTGAACACAATGCCCTGCACCCAGGCTCCTCTACTTTATTATACAAGGGAGTTGTCATTTCAAGTGGCTTGATCAGAGTAGAAAAGAAGCAGCTAATAACCAAACCATTTTGATTTGATAGGCCAAAAAAGCAAACTTGAAACTTGTGTGTGGGAAGGCAGATAATAAAGCTAGTGTCATATGCTACTTGTGGGAAATATCAATTAATAGGCACACCGTTGCATTTTGTTCTAGCTGAATTATTTCAAGGTAAGCCAACCTTATGGAGACCGAGGCATGTTATATCTTAAATGCTGTCTTATAATTACAATGCAAGTTCCATGTAACAAGGAGGCTGTCATTTTTAAAAATATGTCAGTGCATTACCTAGCACAACAGAGTGGTGACTAATCTGGCTGGGAACTTTCTGATGAAATATTTTTTTTGTTGGAAAATAATGATTTGAGAAAATCGTAACTTTTTTGGAAACCCACCAGTTTTCACTAAACCTTCAGCTGGAAGGTTTCTTAGGCTTAGGACAGGATTTTGGGTTGAAACCAGGGAAATAGCTCAGAATAGCCAATAGCCTGGTGGTTAGAGCTATTGCCTATTCAGGGCCGGGGTCTTTCTCTTTTCCTGACTTTCACCATAAATTCCATCTTGGTTCTGACAAACCTACATGATGAAAGATTTCGGTCTCCCACACCTTAGGCTCCTACCCCAGAGAGAGTGTGTACTGAAACATACACTCTCTCTTTCTTACCCCATCCTCCCATAAAATATTTAGAAAGTTCTTGCTTTCGTTGTGCATTGGAACAGAAAACGTGCTGAAAACTTACATTTTTCACTAAACAGAATTCTTATTTTCCAGCCAGCAGTGACCTCTGGGTGCTCCCACAAAACAAACAAGAATCATAATGCATAACTGTGAGGAGGTGCACATCTACTTTTTCTGTGCTAATGTGAGAGATACTAGGGTTGTAAGATGTAGATGTTGGCTTCTAATTCTGATTGTTCTGTTTAATAATCCATTGATCACAAGTAGCAGAATGCAAAAGTAAAATGCCTAATTTTGTGCAGAGAATAAACACTAGAAAGGGCAAATTCCCACTTTATTGTAGGAAATAGAGATGTAATAAATGTAGTTGATTAACCAATTAACCGATAAGCAAAACCTTATCGGTTAATGCGATAGACGACATGCATATTCCCCTTCCCCCACACCAATAAATTTTTTAGCAGGCTGGCCAGCAGCCTGACTCTGTCCTGGCTTGCGATGGGTCCAGGACCTGCCCCTGCCGCGGCTCTACATTTAAAGTGTATTAGGAGCCAGGCAAGCAGGCAGCCTGGCTCAGTCCCGACTCTCACTTGGTCCGGGAGCTCGGACCTCCCCTGGACAGGGGCTGCTGCCACCTTGTACTGCTACTTCTGTACCAGAGACAGCAGCATGAGGCAGCAGGCAGCCGGACTGGCTCCCCTCATGGACCAGCTCCTGCCTGGCACCCCATACTGCTGCCTCTTATACAGAGGCAGCAGTGCAGAGTGGCAGGGAGCTCCTCAGGAGAGGGGCCAGAGCACACTGGCTGCTGACCCCACCCCGGGTACTACAGAATAGTTGAGTAACCGATATGAGGTTAATCGACTATTCAATTAACCGATATTTAACATCCCTACTAGGAAATATCTTCAAGAGTATCCTGCTCCATGGTTAACGGAGTTCCAAAGGGCTTAGCTTATAAGCATTGCCCAGAGCTCTATGATCAAGTATATCTCCCACCATTTTTTAAATTTTCACTTTATTTTCCAAAACCTAAAATGAGATTCCACAGAGGGAAAGCCACTGCTTATTCGTGCTGTCAGAAAGGGTAAGTAAAGTAAATTAGGTTGACTAAATCAGGCTCTTCAGATATTTAAAATAAACCTTGAAAATGTATGAAAATGGTCAAAATTGTACATGAATCTTAACTGAGTTTAAATGGATAATATCATACAATCATCTTAAAAGCTGCCATAAAAAGATTTAAGTCAAAATTAACTAGCTAAAAGCCACTTTTTCTTTTGAAAGATAGATTGATATTAGTTATCTCAGGAGTTGCAAGCATCTGAGTCCAAATTATATCCCTTCCACTTTCTTTTTAGAGGGCTGGGAAAATCTAATGGGTAAACACTGAACGTCTATGTTAATCTTTATACAAGATACTATCATTGGCAAAGCTCGAGAAAAGAAAACTCTTCTTATTGCTCCGTTTTAACTTCAGACGGATGTGCATGATACAAAGCCAGTGAAGTGATAAATAGGGTCTGGCAGCACATTCTTCCTACCTTGAGTAGTATTACAGTTTATCATTGGTGTTCGCCATTCAGTACAGGAAACAGGGGAAGTAGTGTGGTGTTGTCTCAGTGTAAATTCACAGATACTTCATAGAATTCTTTGGCAAATACTCAGTATGGACTAAAAAAACATAAAAAGTGGCTTTATTTTAGGAGTCGATTCAGTTCAAAAGATCTGCTAGGGAACTCAGAGAAGGGGAAGCCTAGGCTTGAGTTAAAATGGCTAGTTTATTCACTTTTTCACTGGGCACAATAGCTTTACTGATTCACTCCACAAGTCATTTGCTAATTTTGCACCTTGGAAATGCTAGACACACATACAAATTAACATCATTTACCACTCTAACACAAAGGAGGATCAAATGGCTGTTTTTCAAACCAAATCATAGATAAAACATTTTAACAAATGTTTTATCTAACTGCTATTTATAGTGCTTTCTTTGATAATGCTGTGTGTCATCTAAGGGCGCTATTCTCATTCACTCTCATTACTTACTCCTGCAAGCTGGGTTACTGGATGCAATGGAACAATTTAAATATGCTGTACTCAACTAAGGATTGCAGAATCAGCCCTTAATGATCTCTTTTATTGATGAAATATATGGGTCATAAAATGCCTGATTTTTAATTAATCCTATACCAGATTTCAAAACTCCCAGCAATCAACAAAATACAAATTTTAGCAAATTCTTTTGAGAATAATTCTAGAAGTAGAAGTAGAGCCCACACAACATACTATCCTACATCTTTGGTTTTAGATCATGTAATTAATTTGGGAAGTTAGAAAAAATGGTTTGAAACTAACATTATGGGCCAAATTCACCCCAACCTAACTCTACTGAAATTAATGGAGAGGCTCCAGCAATTCATTTGGCTTTGTCTGTTTAATGCTTGTCATTTGATTTAAAAATAAAAAAGGTGCTACATTTCTTGACACTTTATTTATATTTAATCCAAACAATGCCATAAGCATTTACATCTGCAGGATTCTTTGTGGGAAGAATAAATGATATGCACTACAGTATAATGAATATAAAATGTAAGAAATATAAATTGCAGCAATGTATTAAAAATGAACAAATTTATATATTAGAAATTAATGAGCTTGCTCTTTTTTTTTCCAAGAAAAGAGCACAATAAATTATGAATTTCTTACTTTCAGATACATCCTGTGCTTCAAAATAAGTTTAACTTTGAGTAGAAGCACAGGAGAAGTATTTTAATGTTTCTGACATTAAAATAAATTTTAATTCCTATCAAAATTAAGGAAGAAATATGTAAACATTAAGTGAATTTCATTAACACATACACTTTTATATAATGTATTGTATAGCACTGATGCAAAAATCATTCATATGACTTATGTACTTTATTCCTCTCTATAATAGGCTTGCTGAATTTGGGATAGCGTTTTGAAATGTATTGTTATAAGTGCCCATAAAGGGGTGATATTTAGATACCCAGAAAGAAGGCCATGACAGGGAAAGGTCTGGGAATCTCAGATACATAGGAATGATGAGAAATTGAGTCTGCATTTTCAGTTTGAGACACAGTTCCTATTCTTCCCCAGTGTAATATTTCACTGGCTTTAGGGTCCTTTTAAATCCGTGGTGTCTAACACACTAGCACTAGCCACATGTGGCTATTTGATCGGTTAAGTGTGACTAGTTGGCTTAACAATGTGGCTATTGGCTGGTTGAGTGTGGCTAGTTTGCTACAGCAGTAGCCACTCTAGTGGCTACCGCTTCAGAACTGGTTGGACACCATGGTTTTAGATCCTCTGTAGCTTCTGGATATGCAGATTGTAACTTCTCTGGCATGCAAACTTTACCACAGTTATCAATTCTATCTTAACCTACTGGTTTACTGAATGAACTTTTGGGGCAGTTCAGAGGCTTCATGTGGGGAGAGCACAGCAGCCTGGTTTCTGAATGGGGCAGGTCAAGATAAGCCAATAACTAAAGCTTGCTAGAAAACAGCAGTACTGTTTCATGAAATATTTTGTTTTTGTTCCAATGCGTGAAGAAAACAAGATCTTTCAAAAGTTTCACAAAATGGAGGGGCAGAGGGGGAAATCAGGTCAACAGTCACTGATTATGCTTACTATCAGAAAGGAAAAGTAGAGTAAACTGGGTTGAATAGAACAGGATATGTTGACATTTTAAAAAATGTAGAATATGTATGACCCTCTTTCTGGTTGATCCTGGGTTACAGAGAGTTGTCAGAATAACTTGCTCTGTTCATGTTTATGAAATGACAATTAAAAAAAAATAACCAGAAATTACAATTGGGACAGTACGCAAATATAAAAACCATCTCAACCCTCCACAAAAGTCAATTTGACATGATAGGCCCCCCACACCAACTGGCGTTTTGCTTGATGCAGCAATTTTTTTCCAGTTATTACTAGCCACTGAATGACTGTATGAATAGTTCAAACTAAAGTTCCAGGTGAGTCACCTATGCCTGAAAACTGGCCAAGCAGCAGCTCTGCCATAGGTATATATAAAACTGCTGTGTTAAGAACGGCAAAGGTCTCAAAGAAAATACTCAGCAGAAGTCTATCCTTTCTTAGCCAGATAGAGGCTGAATATTTTGAGAAAAAAACCCAAAAGCAAATTGTCCGTATGTCTGGCCATGCAACAGGGAAACTCTCAGCTTTGAGGGCAGCACATCCCCAATACAGACATTAAAGGTGCAGTACAGTAAAAAGTTTTCCATAACCTCCTCTGATCCAGAGCAGCTTCCTCATGCAGCCTCTGTTATGTGCTTCCCTGAATACCTGTCACCATATATCCCTATACTTGAAAAGAACTCTTATTTCAAAGATATAACAATCTTCTGGACAATTCAATACTGTCATCTGATGTTTTGAAAACTTTCCTTAAGACATCTCTGGTATAATGCTGCCCTCAATTGTGAGCCACCAGGCTGGCTGAATATGCCAATGGGAGATGCATCTTAAAGCAAGTTGATAGAGAATGAAGCATTTAGGGCCTTATGGGTATATACCTTTCATGCGGCTGCATCTCTGTGCTGGGATATACAAACCTCATACTAAGCAAGAAGGGATTAAGGAATGGCTTTGGGTCCAGGCAGCCCTCCCCTGCTACACCTAGGAGGCAGCGGAGGGAAGACCTTTGAAATGGGAGAATCTCATTTCAGAAAGTCCCAGCTTGGGGTGGTGGACTGACCTCTCACCCTCAGCTCCCAGAAAGGAGCATAGCAGAGAACCAAGCTATTTTAGGTTAGCTGTGAGCCCAAAGTGGTAGACAGACAGCTGGAAGACCCAGGTAGCCAGAGTTAGGGTTGCCAGATGGTTGAAACAAAAAATATCGAACCCCCCCTCCCCCCAAAAAAAACCCACCAGAAAAAAATTCTGTTGAAGGGAAAAAAAACCCCAGGGGGGAGACCAAACTTGTTGAACAAGGAATTATTGAGCAAAAAAAAAAATTTTGTTTTTAAATAAAACAGCATTAAAACAGCATGTCCCCTTTAAGTGCAGGGATAGGAACAGGCGAGAGGTTGAGCACTAAGACCCAGGGGAAGCAATGCCGTGCCAGCAGCCTTGCAGAACCAGGTAAGCATGGGAGCTGGGGGGCTGAGGGTGTGGGGGGCTGGAGAGGGTTCCGGGGGGGGGGGAGGCCGGGCACTGAGTGTTTGTAGGGTTGCCAGGTGCCTGGCACTTTCACCTCCTGGCCGGGGAAAAATTCAGAAAATACCAGACATCTCAGGTGTCCGGTATTCTCTGAATTTTTTTTTATCAGACAGGAGCCGAAAATACTGGACTGTCCGGGTGAATACCGTACACCTGGCAACCCTAGCCAGAGTAGCTGGAACTGCTCTTTATTACTGTTAATTGAGATTTTCTTTTTGTTACTGAGAAGACTGAAATTAGGGGCTGGGCCCTGAGGCAGACTCCTGCTGAGAATATGAGCTCATGGAAGAGAACGTGGACAAATTATAGAAAGTAGGGATGTGACAGCGTAGATGTTTAAACTGTTAACTGATAAGCCTAGGCTCATTGGTTAGCCTTCACGGTTACATGCAAGGCCTACCCCACCTCTCTGCTGTCAATCCGCCAGCCCCAAGGAAGACTAGACATCTGCATGAAATTCCATCTCCTCTATTTGCCTCTCATTTACTCTCTCTTACCCCTTGCCAATCCTGTATCAGGGAAGGACAGAAATCAGTCCTTCTCCCAAAAGTAGAGAGTCCATGGCACTCAAAACGGGGCCTTCATCACTTTGTTGGGCTTGTCACAACCCTCTTACCCCCTGGCTCAGAGGAGAAGAAATCTCTGAATGAATGGGAATGAAATATTTCCCTATGGTGCTATGCCTCTGGGCACTATTTATAAACATGTCCATGCTTCTCCCATACATGTTGCGCTAGTGGAATCCTTGTTATTCTTGGTTTTCTGGGCACAAGACCCATAGTGCACACATTTCTTCACCCCACAGCTAGCACTCAGAAGAACTATAGGTAAGCAAGCAAGTAGCTTCCTGGGATACCCACACTAATGCCAATCACAACCTATCCCTCTGACCTGTGCCTCCTCCCACCACAATTCCCAGGCAAGTCTCCCCATTCAGGATACATTTGACATGGGAATAGAAACCTGTAGATACCAGAGGAACAAGGCTCATAATATCAGCTATTAGTGCCACAGAATCTACTAGCCTACGCAAAGTAATTTTTACATAAGATGCCAAACAGTCAATAATGATTCTTCCACCATTACATCCACAGAACTCATTGGAAGAACAGCACCTCTCCCAGTTCTACATCCTCAGGCTGCAGCCGTCTTGGCAAGGAAATGAAAATCTAGGCTCTCTCTCATTTGACCTGATGTTTCTGAGAAATATTCTGATTTTGACAAAATGGCATTTTTTGATAGAAAAGCCTTTTTTCGTAAACATTTCAATGAGCTCTACCTGTACAATTTGCATTACACTGGCTATCTATTCAGTCACTTACAAATTAAGGTGTTATTCTCAATTTAAAATTCAACATGGTCTAGGAACCTGTTATATAAAAGATCACCTCATTCTCTATATCCACCATATTAGCTGAGGACCTGTAGGCTGACCTCATAGGCATGTTTTACTAAAGGGCACAGCTGTAAGTTGGAACCTCTGTAAGTTTGAAACTCTGTATGTTTTTAGCAACTACTCTTTGCTGCCTTGGTACTTTTGTTTTAGACAATATGATAGATATCACAAATAAATTAAATGAACAACAGAATGAATGAGACAGATTCAAAACTGTCTTAAAATGTGCACATAAAAGTGTCACATATGTAACAGGAAAGGATGTAAAATCAGAAAATAAAAGATTTTGAGTATATTTCTGAATCAGGGATATGCCTCCAGCAACAAGAAGAATACCACAACAATTTGTGAAGATGGCAGCACATTGCTCAATGTTATTAAAAGCCAGACAGTAAATTAGCACCGAGAGAACAACAGCTGCAATATATATGAATTTCTGGTAACTCAGCCTACATAGCAGCCCTCTGTAGGGAGAGAAAAGACCAGTGCTTTTGAAAAACCTACCACGCAATGATTCACAAATTTCAGAATGATGACACTATTTCACTCCCTCAAACATTGGAAAAAACCACACAACCCTGGTCTTGGCTACAATAGCATTTATGTATGTTTTAGCTGATTCTTTAGCCTCCCAGATTTCAACAGTGGTTAACATGAGAAAGAAGCAGAGACATCCTTATCAGGTTTCATCAGTCCAAAAGATGCACATGTTTGAAGAGAACAAGGAGTGCTTTCACCAATCAGCTTGAGGACTGGAACTTTTACTAGTAGCAAACAAAGACAGTATTTCATTAACATACAAACCAAGACAGTTCCTATAACATGAAATAAAATCATGTAGGAGTATTGCACTGAAATGTTGTATAGCGCGGATGAAATCTTGGCTCTATTAAAGTCAATGGGAGTTTTGCCATTGACTAAAATACCTGCCAGAATTTCACCCAGTATTTCTGGGTTTTTTTAATTGCTTTTTTAAAAATTCTTTTGAATCTTTATTAGCGAAGTGAGCCAACAGGGTCACCGGCTGATGGACGTATGTTCCCCCTTTTTTCCTAATGCTTCAGCAATTTGTTTCAGTAACACCTCTGCATGTGACAGTTATTAGAGCACAAATCTATGTTGGATACTTGCTGGCTCATCAGGTCCAGCAATGGACTACTTGAGTCAGCTTGACAAATGGCCAGAGTTCAGAGTCTTTCCATAAATAATGACTTAGTCTTGTCAGTTGTTTTGGCCTCCACTATACAGTAATATGTTTCCAGAGCAGATGGAGCAGCTCTCGTCTGCCATTCTCTGTCTTTAGAGCTTCCTGTTCAGTGGTATGGTTCTCATCAACACTGATTCTGCAGAGAACACCTACTTTATAAGACTGATATTTTTTAAGTTTAGCCAGAAGGAAAATGGGCTGAATATTTTTGTACATTAAAACACTAAGAAAAATAAATAAAAATACAGAACTCTGAGTGAAACTTTTAACTTTGATATTAGTTTTAATTTTCATACATATTAAAAATATGTTTTGCTGTTCAACTGCCTTTTTATGATTTTCAACACTTGCTCTTATAAATGCATTTTCAACCACCTACACCTACAAATCCTACAGACAAAGTCATTCAGATATGTACTGGTTCCTTCTGCCTTTTAATTTTTCTGGGCCCAATTTCCAAAGCAGTCTCTAACAATGTTCCTGCAATATTTATGAGTACATCAACACACAATTACATCAACATGCAACTATTGATGTATGTACATTTGCCCAAGCAGTCGTCCATTCTGCATGCACAAAGGCTCATAACTCTGTATGTGCATTTTAGAGGCTCTCTCAGAATTTTTTTGCATCCATATATCCTTGGATATGGGAGATCTGGGGAACTGATAACAACAGGACTTTC
Organism: Rafetus swinhoei; assembly: GCA_019425775.1. Taxonomy (NCBI): domain Eukaryota; kingdom Metazoa; phylum Chordata; order Testudines; family Trionychidae; genus Rafetus; species Rafetus swinhoei. The sequence continues at coordinate 51,082,765 of CM033449.1, forward strand.
CGTGAAGTTGTTCCTTAAAGCAGAGTGCAAAGTTTTGCATTTGCAATTTCTGTTGTGTATGGAAATTTAAAATTACATGTGAGGATTAGGATAGATTAAAACTGAAAAAAGAAAATTAGAAATATATATTTCTAGTTTACAAATTTCCATGTTTGTCTCTGCTCTGTGGTGCAAGGAGAACAGACTGGAAATAAGGGACCAAAGATGTCTATGCTCATAAAGGGGAAAAGAAATGTTGACAAGGCAAACTACCCTCTCCCTTCAAACATACAAAGCCTATTTGACAGAATATGCACCATGGGATTTCCAGGCACATGCCAAAGGGGAAAGGAGACAGAGGAACTAGAAAGCAACCTCTTGGAATCCTCTCTGGAGAGGGCTTTTTGTGCAGATGCAAGTAATGGGTCTTACACTGAGGGACAGGCCAATCAGAACTGGGAAAGATACCAGTGTACAGGCTCAGGGATCTACAGGATTATGCTACAGAACCTCTGACTCCACTGAGTTTGGAGGCTGTGCTTCTTGTCAGAGCCACAGAGTGATGATGAGTGCAGGATAAATGCACAAATAGGAAGGGCTTCAAACTCTTCTCTCTTCAGAGAAGAATTTGGCTTACAGAAGTGTGAACTCAGAGTTTCATGTTCACTTTTCTTACACGTTAGCTATCTGAGCTGGGAGAGAAGAGAGTTGGGCATGTGATGCTTCTCCTTGGGACACTCCAAGAATTTGGAAAATGGTCAAGAGCTGCACTCTTCCATGATGTTAATGGAGAAAGAAAAAGTTCTGGATTGGAGGTTGGGTGCAGAAGGGAGCTTGCAGTAAGAGACTGGGGTACAGGATGGGTGGGGCCTGGGAGGAAGTTTGGGTGAAGGAGGCAGTTGAAACCTGGGGAAGGAGCTTGGGGTGCAGGAGGAGCTGTGTGTGTGGGAGGGTGCAAGATTTGAGTTGTTACCTAAAGCAGGAGGGGTTTGTGACCTGGAGCAGGGGATTGGGGTGCTGGGTCTGGGAGGGAGTATGGGTGTGGGAGGGAGGGCAAAGGGTTTGGGATATGTGGGATAGAGGGGCAGAGGGTTGGAGGGAGGGAGCATCAGGGGTGCCAGAGGCAGGCTCTGGCTACAAGGCTTACCTTGGCAACACCCCAGCCAGCAGCCTAGCAGGTTTCTTAGGCAGGCTCCCTGCCTGCCTCGCCCCCATTCCAGCTGCAGGGGCCAAGTGAGTCTGTGAATAGCTGCGAGTCTGAGGGGAGTGGTGGGTACTTCATGCACTGCCTGTTCTTCAAACAGGCAGCATCCATTGGCTGGAAATCGACCAATAGGATTGTGCTGGGGGTAGAGGCAGAGCGTGAAATACCCACCACTCCTGGGCTAGTAGCTGTTCAAAGACAAATAGGGCCCTGCAGCTGCTTTTTTGAGCGGTATGTGGGAGTGGGGGGTAACACGGGGCTAGCAGGCGAGCCTGATTGAGGCTCCCGCTGCATCCACAGACTGGATCCAGCAGCTTATGTTGTCGAGCCCTGATCTATGATGTGAGCATACACTTGCACATTCTTGTTTGTCAAATTTACAAGGGAAGTCCTAGTGATCTAGATTTTGACTGCCTCTAAGTATCCATTAGTGACTGAAGTTTGAGCCACACAGCTACTACTAGAGAGTTAGCGCTGTAGGAGGACAGTCTATCTGTCTTGCAGATCTTCTGTCTGACTATTTTGCAGTCTCACAAAGCAACATGTTTGGGGTAATCCAGTCATGGCTTTCAGTCACTTGGGAAGGAGCTTTAGTGGTTGGCTGGATCCATGTATTCTCAGCAAATAATGATGCCATGAAATGAAGAAGTTTTGCCTTGTAGTCTTACAGGTACATTGAAGGAGAGGGGAATCTGTATGGTTTGATAGTGAATCAGGAGACATTGAGGCTAATGGCAATTGGGACAAATTACAACATGGTTTTACAAAAGGTAGATCGTGCCAAACCAACCTGATCTCCTTTTTTGAGAAAGTAACAGATTTTTTAGATAAAGGAAATGCAGTCGATCTAATCTACCTCGACTTTAGTAAGGCATTTGATACAGTACCACATGGGGAATTATTGGTTAAATTGGAAAAAATAGGGATTAATATGAAAGTCGAGAGGTGGATAAGCAACTGGTTAAAGGAGACTACAGCGGTCATATTGAAAGGTGAACTGTCAGGTTGGAGGAAGGTTACTAGCGGAGTTCCTCAGGGATCAGTTTTGGGGCCAATTTTATTTAATCTTTTATTGCTGACCTTGGCACCAAAAGTGGAAGTGTCCTGATAAAATTTATGGATGACACAAAGTTGGGAGGTATTGCCAATTCAGAAAAGGATCGGGATATTATACAGGAAGATCTGGATGACCTTGTAAATTGGAGTGATAGCAATAGGATGAAATTTAATAGAGAGAAGTGTAAGGTTATGCATTTAGGGATTAATAACAAGAATTTTAGTTATAAGCTGGGGACACATCAGTTGGAAGTAACGGAGGAGGAGAAGGACCTCGGAGTCCTGGTTGATTATAGGATGACTATAAGCCGCCATTGTGACATGGCCGTGAAAAGGCTAATACGGTCTTGGGATGTATTAGGCAGGTATTTCCAGTAGGGATAAGGAGGTGTTAGTGCCGTTATACAAGGCATTGGTGAGACCCCATTTGGAATACTGTGTGCAGTTCTGGTCTCCCATGTTTAAGAAGGATGAATTCAAACTAGAACAGGTACAAAGAAGGGCCACTAGGATGATCCGAGGAATGGAAAACCTGTCTTATGAAAGGAGACTCAAGGAGCTTGGCTTGTTTACCTTAACCAAAAGAAGGCTGAGGGGGACATGATTGCACTCTTTAAATATATTAGAGGGATAAATACCAGGAGGGAGAGGAATTATTTAAGCTTAATACCAATGTGACACAAGAACAAATGGATATAAGTTGGCTAGTAGGAAGTTTAGACTTGAGATTAGACGAAGGTTTCTAACCATTAGAGGAGTGAGGTTCTGGAACGGCCTTCCAAGGGAAGTAGTGGGGCAAAAGATCTATCTGGCTTCAAGATTAAACTAGATGGGTTTATGAAGGGATGGTTTGATGAGATAACATGATCTTGGTAACTAATTGACCATTCATTATCAGTGGTAAATAGGTCAATGGAGGGATGATAGGAGTTACTATAGAGAACTTTCTGGGTGTCTGGCTGGTAAGTCTTGCCCACATGCTCAGGGTTTAGCTGATCGCCATATTTGGGGTCGGGAAGGAATTTTCCTCCAGGGTAGAAAACCCTGGAGGTTTTTTGCCTTCCTCTGTAGCATGGGGTACAGATCACAGCTGGAGGATTCTCTGCATCTTGGGGTCTTCGAACTATTTGAAGGCTTCAATATCTGAGATATAGGTGAGAGGATTATTCTAGGAGAGGGTGGGTGAGATTCTGTGGCCTGCATTGTGCAGGGGGTCAGACTAGATGATCATAATGGTCCCTTCTGACCTTAAAGTCTATGAGGAGAGAACCCTTCCTGACTTTGGAGTGTTTCATTCTGTAACCTTAGCATTCTTGTAATGATGTTAATAAATATTTGCAAAAAAAAGATACAAACTTGAATCACCAGTTCATCATGATTTGAAAAAAAAATCCCCACTTTCACTTGTAAGGTCCTAATGAGTTGCAAAGGGGAGGAGGGGGGGAGGAACGACAGGGGTGTACAAGATTTCACAATAGAACCTGAAATAGTGTGAAACTTGTCTGATTGAGAAATGTGCTAACATTCATAAACTCACATCAATTAGTGGATTTGTTTCAAAATTTGGATGAGGGTCTTCATTACTGGGTGTCTCCTCTCAAACAACTGGGGGATTCAGAATGAAAATTACTTTTAGATTGAGATCCAGCAAGGAAAATTTCAATCCAAAAGTAGAGCTCTTGAGTAAGCCATAAGCATCTAATACAGGGGTTTGCTAATGGAACAGATAATAGTCCTGAAAGGAGGCTATAATGTTAAAAATTAGATACAATTAAGGTTGTGCGGTGCAGAGGTAATTCTATATTTAAAATTAAAAACAATATGCTCCCCACATATCTCTTACATGTAGCCAATTTGCCTCGGAATTTCAGTTTGAAAAAACTTTTCCTCTCCAGTTTTTTCAATTACTATCTTGTGATCTACAGTGAACTGCAAGGCATGGAGCACAATGAACTTTTTATAATGCAGTTTAAGGCCTCCACAAAATATACTTGTGGCCCAAATAATAGAAATCTGTATGAAAACCCAACCTTGTTTTGGCAAATGGACTTTCTATGCATGTTGCTCGAAAGGATATGGAAATATTTGTCCTGTCTACTATATGGCTAAAGAGTTTCCCAAAGGACGAAGGTAGGATAAACTTATAAAGCACTGATACTTAAGGATTTATTTGCTTCAGGGCTATAACTGAAAATGGCTTTCTGAAGCCATTTACACTGACAGTTGGCAACCTGCAGTCTGTCACAGAGGCAGAGGATAGATCTGCACTGGCACACAAGCTCACTGACTTCAAATCTATGACTTTCTGAAAAATGAAGATGCTCAAACATACCAAAATATCCTTGAGATTCTGGCATTAAAGAGGGACATTCATTTCCTTGCACCTTTCAGGAAAGCTCTATTTGGGATTTAATACCCTCAGTGAGAGTTCCAGAAGAAAGTGCTGAGTTTCTCACTTTCCAGGCTAAGTAATTGAATTACCATAAACCCTAAAGTAAGGGGCAGTGAATAATGCAATGCCCCAGGAGCACAATTCAGTCCTTGCTTTTTCCCTCTTCTAGAGGGAAAAGAGGCCAGGTAAGTGCAGCTTATCCACCTCACTCAATGCCTTCTCAAGCTGCAGTGATCAGTGCATGGGGAGACGGGGTTGTGGCTAAACACTGCTCACCTGTGCAAGAGGTGGAGCAGCAGCCCACTGAAGTTGCTGCCCAGGTCACAGGCAGCTCATAATCAATCTCCTTAGGTCACAGAGTGTGAGGCAGTCACCGGGCCCTGCATCCCCATCTGCAGTCAGACGTGACTCTCAGCCAGCAAGTAGAACAGAAGGCTTATTGGTTCACAGGAACACAGCGTAGCACAGAATTATTGTTACAGGAACCAGGAGCAGTCAGTGCAATCCACCTTGGGGGTAAAGGTCCCAGAGCCAGGGCTCTGGGCCCCGCCCAGCCCCCCAAGCCAGCTAGACTCCCTTCTCCCTAAACCAGCCAATAAAAACTAAAACTTACACACCCAGCCAACCAGGCAGCCCTACCCTCTCCTTTGTTCAGATTCCTGGGCAAGGTGTTTTCTGCTGTCATCTGGTCCTCAGGACGTGAGAGACTGAGCATACTTCCATACTAAGTCATGCCCAGCCTTCCCCTCCTCATCCAGATAGTGTTGCAGAGCCCAGGGAAACTGAGTAACACACACAGAGTTACTACAGAACAGTAGAATCACATATAACACAACAAAGCAAACAGTGAATACAATCCCCATTATGTCACATCTTAGGGTATGTCTAGACTACATCCCTCTGGCGCCAGAGGGACGTAAATTAGACATACTGATATTGCAAATGAAGCAGGGATTTAAATTTCCTGCGCTTCTTTTGAATAAAAATGGCCGCTGCGTTTTGCCGAGTCACCAGTTTGTCAGCAAAATGCAGCTGTCAAGATAGGGATCGGGCGACAAAGAAAGCCTTTGTCAGCTGATCCTGTAAACCTCATTTTACGAGGCATAAGGGTTTGGCCAACAAAGGCTTTCTTTGTCACCTGATCCCCGTCTTGACAGCCGCTTTTTGCCGACACACTGCTGACTCTGCAAAACGCAGTGGCCATTTTTATTCAAATGAAGCGCGGGGAGATTTAAATCCCCGCTTCATTTGCAATGTGGTATGTCTAATTTACATCCCTCTGGCGACAGAGGAACGTAGTCTAGACATACCCTTAGAATTTAAAAACGAGTAGTTCTGCGGCACCTTAGGGTGCATCTACACAGCAGGGCTTAACTCGCAATAAACTACGCAAACTGAGCTACATCAATTGCGTAGCTTATTTCAAAATTGGGAGCGTCTACACAACACTTATTTTGAAATAGAGCACTCTTCCTCCGACTTCCCTTACTCCTCATACAATGAGAGTTACAGGACTCGGAGCAAGAAGTCCTCTGGCTTGACTGTATTTCAACATTTTGAAGTAACTGCCTTCTGTGTAGACATGGACTAAATTATTTCAAAATAATGCTACTTATTTCGAAATACTGTTATTGTGTAGATGTACCTTTAGAGACTAACAAAAATATACAGAGAATCATGAGCTTTTGTGGGCAAAAGTGGGTTTTGCCCACGAAAGCTCATGAAACTCTCTCTCTCTCTCTCTCTCTCTCTCTCTATATATATATATTTTGTTAGTCTTTAAGTTACAGGACTACTCTTTGTTTTTAAAGTCACGGACTAACACGGCTACTCATCTGAGACTTAGAATTTAAGATAGCCATGGAGCATGTTTACAAATTCTCTATAGCAGAGTTTCCCAAACTGTGGTCCATGGCCCGGTACCGGTCCTTAGGAAAAAAATACCGGGCCTCAGAACAATTTTTGAGAGACCCTGCCTCGTTGCCCGCAACCCCCAAAATAAACGCCGTGCTGAACTCCCAGTAACAACGGAGGTAGCGTGGGCTTCCTCTGGGGCCGGGGGGCAGTTCTGCAGCTGTGCGCCAGGTCCCGGAAGTGCACGGGCTGCTCTTCCTCCTGCCCCAACAGCCGGTGCAATACCTAAAACGCTGGTCCATCACGCGCTGGGAACTTTGTTCCCCTGCTGCCTTCCTGCGCTCAGGGGAGTGGGTGGGAATCGGGGACTCCGCCGGCTCCCGCTGCTCGGGCGGCGCGTGCTGCCGTGGGGAGCAGAGGAGCAAGGCGTGCGCTGCCCAAGTGGTTGGGTCTGGCGCAGTCCGGGACTCCCACTCCCCCCTGCGCAGGAAGGCATCAGGCATGCAACGGACCAGCATGTCAGGTACCGCGCCGCTGTTTGGGGGACAGGGGAGCAGCCCACGCACTTCCTGGGCCTTGGCAGCTACAGGATCCCCAGGTATCAGTCCCTGTCCCCTCCCCTGCCCCCAACCCCCACAAGTACCCTGCCCCAGCACTCACTGGCACCCTTCCCCAGAACTCTGTCCCAGCACCCACAAGCACAGTTGGGGCCACACATTAGTGAGGTTTGAGGGGTCTGGAGGGGTTGTGTTTTTGTATCTCACTTGTGTGGCCCCAACTGACTTTTCTGTTGGCACTGGGGGGCTTTGGGAGGACCCGAAAATTTATTTGCATATTCATCATTTGCTTAATGAATATGCAAATATGCAAATAAATGTTACCGGTCCTCCAAAAGCTCATGAATGGATTTACTGGTCCCCAGTATCAAAAAGTTTGGGAACCCCTGCTCTATAGGATCTCAAAATATATGTGCATCTCCAGCACTGACAGAGGAGATATTTTTCTATACACACGACATTGATATGGCCACTGTAAATGGCAGCATTATGTTATATGTTTATACTGATGAGGATCTATCCTTGCAAGATGACAATTTCATGCCCTAAGAGTTCCAACAATGAGATTCCTTAGTTTGCCACTTATCTGGAAATCCCTCTCTCTTTGCTGTGAAAGTACAAAATATTCCCCTTGGTTGTTCTGTTCTTACGCAGAGACATTCTTGTGACAGTTAGAGAGAAAACACGAAGGGACCCTAGTCATTCCAGACATTGCTTCTACCCATCTTTGGAGCATTTATTTAGATGGGACCCTTTAGACTATAATCAACTTTCATTGCCTAGCATTTCTCACTGCCCAAACTGAAACTAGGTCAGGGTGGGCTAGGAAAAAGAGACTTATTTAACAGTCTAAAATCATAAGACATAGGAGGACCCCAATGGTCCTTACTTTTTCCCTTGAGGCAAAGAGAATGGAACTGTCATTGAATGTTCAGAAAACAGGAAAGGGATGTGGGAAGCTCTAGTTTAAATGTCTGAAATTATTTTTGATGATGTCAGTAGATATATCAATGTCCAGTTTTCAAACATTCTGCATAAACTTACATTAGGCATATCTAGGCAATGATCTTTTAATGCAAACATTTCTCCTGGGTATATTAAAGCTGGCCTTGTGTCAAGCAAGAAACCTGGGAAAGCCTTTTCCCTCCCTGATGAATGAGTTAGCTATATTTGTAACTGAAGGAAATACCTACGGCAATATTCTTTCATGTCCATTGATTAAATGCTATCTGTCACTGAACTAATCGGAAAGCTTTGATACACAATGGGTACAAGACTATGACCACTTAATCTCCTATGAAGCAGAAATTATACCCACCACTAAATCTGCACTTGAAATGTTTCAAATTGCTATTTATCTTAAAGCAGTGAGTTTATTTATATAGTAATGGCCTAACCAGCTGGAGATTTCTGGATTTAAAATTTCTTCTGCTATTTTGTGGTACAGATTCTTGTCATCATCAGAAATTCATATAATCGTGTATTCTCACTTTTTTTACTAGCCCAAAGAAAAAAAAGTATTTTTGTGATTAATTTTTCAGTGTTTTTATACTGAAGCAATCCCCCCTTTTAGAATTTTATAATCTGTGTTAAGTTTCACCCTCAGGTTGTTAGTAATAGAGATGTAGCCGTGTTAGTCTGGTCTTGCTGAAACAAAAGACAGGACTATGCAGCACTTTAAAGTGCTGTATAGTCCTGTCTTTTGCCTCAGGTTGTTAGAACTTCTATGTACATGCAACGCAGTCACTGTGTAAATATGGATGCATGGTTTCCTAAATCATCTCTGATTAATTTGTAGACACCAACAGGGAATCCCTTCTGTTGAAGTAACACGTTGCCATGGCCACTTTCAAAACTTGGGTTGGTACGGCAAAATCGTATTTTTTCAATGACAAATATGGTTTAGTAACAGAAAACCAATCAGAAAGTTCTCTGAAAACATCCACAAGGAGATGGCAAGGGGTTTTTATATGTTTTCTGGAGCCCAAAAAATTATGTACTTCAAATTCTAACACTTTTCAAGTGGTAGAAATCTTCAACACCATGGGCACTTGGGAATTCATTAGGAATGTGTATGCACTCAGTGGGAAAAAAAATCAAATAGCTCTATCACAGAACTTATTTGTACTATTCCTGTCATTTCCATAAAACTAATTTTATTGTGCATTTTGTAATTATTTCTTATCATAGTTTACATTGATGCAAACTTACAAACACACATAAATGGCTTGCAAGGCTACCTCTTTTGTCCTATGTGATTGCAAATTTCAAGTAATTCTTTATCTGTACTCTCCCTTCCCCAAATGTTTTCATGCTGTTATTCTGCAAGACAAGAGACCAGTAGATGAGTACTCATGACCAAACTTAAAATAATAAGAACCACCATGTACATACAACAGCACATAACGAAACTTCTCTGACAAACAATTTAACATTAAGTATCTTTTTTATTATCTTTATCTGAAAAGCATACAGGAGAACACGTCTTTTTTTGTCTAACGGATTGCCACAAATGATACCTGAATATTCTGATTTGCTTTTATATTCAGCAAACATGTGAAGTTTTATACAAGCCAATGTTTTTGTCAGATACTCTCAGCAGTTACAAATGTCCTTATATATCTTTAAGCTGCTAGTAATAAAACACATGAAACCATGCCTCTCTATAGTGTCTGTTGACAATTTCTGCATTTAGTCAGGGTAACTAGTGCTGAACAACAACAACAAAAAAGCAACTAAGCATTTATTGCCAAAGATATACCTCATTTCTAATGTATGCAATCTATTTTAGGTACTTGTAAGGTCCTCTGATGGTAATAATTGAACACATCACAGTCTTTCATTTATTGGTCCTTAAAATGTCTCTGGAAGGTAAGGAAATACTATTATCCCCATTTTAGAGATGGGGAAACGAGTCAAAGGAAGGTCAAGGTCTATATTCAAAAAAGGTTTTACACATTGTGATGCGGAGTATTGGCACATCTAACTTTTAGGTGCCTAGAAAATCACTGGAATCTACAAATCCATAGGTAGGCACCCATGCTCCATATACAAGGTATCGGAAGTACCACGTACCTGATAATGGGATCTATAAAAGGCAAGGAAAGACCTAAGATAGCCAAATGCATATGACAAGGAGAGGGGTGTATTTAAGCCCTGTCCCTCTTCCAGAAGCCTAAGTATGGGCTACATGGAAGTGCTGATTTTGGCTTGTAATCCACAGCAGGGAATCCTCTCCTGAAATCAGGCACTTCAGTTGTTTCTTGAGAGAATGGTTTAGGTGGTGCCTAACTCCAGAAAAAACAACCAACGGGGCCAGAGTTGGGGAAAAGGAGGATAGGGTAAATCCATTCAGCACATAGGAGAAATGGGTTCAATTCCCTTCTTTGTCTAATGTGAAGAAGAAATTCAACACCCACCTCTCAGGAGAGTGTCCTACAACTGAACTAGAGACTCATTCTCACTCTTTCCAGCCCAATTAATATGTTATAATTCAGTACTAAGTGGAATGGCTTCCACAAGAGAAATGGAGAGGCCCACATCAGAATACCTTAAAGCCTAGTGGTTAGGGCTTTAATCACCTCTGACATCAAAGTCTGCAATTTTCAAAAGCTGCTTATTCAGAATTCACCTTGAAAGTGAATTAAGCTAAACTGCATTAAGGTCACTTTAATTATGAATAAGAGTGCCTACAAAGGGGTTTAATGTAGTTTAATATGCTTACAAACTAATTCTTATTAACTTTACAGCATGTCTGTATGTAGACAAGCCCTAAGGCCATATCTACACTACAGATAAGATTGAATCAGCTGCAGTCGATCTTCCAGGGTTCAAATTAGCAGGTCTAGAGACAACATGCTAATTCTAACTGAGAGGGTGCTCCCATCGATGCTGGTTATCCTGCTTCTACAAGGAGTTGGGGAAGTCGAAAGGAGAGTGTGCTCCCTTCGACTTCCCGCAGTGTGGACGGTGCCAAAATTCAAATTAAGATACTTCAATTTACGCTACGCAATTAATATAGCTGAAGTTGCATATCTTAATTTGAACTTAGCCCCTAGTGTAGACCAGGGGTTAGAAGTTAGCTCCTCATCTCTCACTGAAGTTAAATGGGAGCCAGGCATCTACTTACTTCAGAGACTCCTGGAAATCTAATGTCTTTAGCTGCAAAAAACAAGCCACGTTTTCCCAATAGCAACTCTTAAAATAAAGTGATCAAATGTATCTTAGAATATAACTCTTCAAAATATGCTGTTGCAATGAATGTATTTTAAAACTACACCTGCTTTCTACAAAACCATATTTTCTTTTTCAGACACCATGTAAAGAAAACTACTTTCTCTGACTTGCCTGTCGTGTAACAGAAACCATACATAAATAAATCAAAACAATGAGGAGTCCTGTGGCATCTTAGAGACTGGCAGATTCATTAGGGCATAAGCTTTTGTGAGTAAAAACTGCTTCATAAGATGAATTGAAGTGGAAGTTAGAGAGGCAGGGGTATATATATTGTGTTAATAAGGCTAATCAAATCAGTGTGGAAGTGGCTCATTTACAGCATTTGGTATGGAGATGTGTATATCAAAAGAGGGAAACTGCCTTTGTAGTGAGTTAACCAGTTAAGGTCCTTAGTCAATCCTAAATTGATTGTATTGAATTTGCAAATCAACTCCAGTTTAGCTGTTTCCCTTTGTAATTGGGGTTAACTTTATTTTGTAGAGGATGGCTACTTTCAAATCCATTACTGAATGTCCAGGGAGGTTAAAGTGTCAAATAAGTCAAGTCTGCGATTTGAAGTAACTGTCCTCAAATAGATCTGCTAAGCACTTTTCCATAGCAAAGAATCAACAGTTCACTGGATGGTAAAAATAAACAGAAAGAAATGCACATTTCTAGAAATTGATACAGACTAGCAGTTCTCTAGCAAGGAAAAAGAAGATACCTTGTTATCATAAAGTAAATAAAAAAGAGAGACAAGATGACAGTTGTTGATGATAAACATCATATGAGTTCTGTTACATTACAGCATAAGCTTATTCCATTCAATTAGATATATAAGGGCAATGGAACTTATATTATTCCCACTTCACAGTGTGTCTGAAATAAGGACCTGAGTACTTCTAGTTTCCAAGCAGAAGATTTATTTCAATTTAGCCCTTTCATCCTGAGTGTAGAATGTTTAGAGAGATGAGGTGGGTGACATGATATCTTCTATGGACCAACTTCTGATGGGGAGGAAGACAAGCTTCTCTCTCTCCACCAGAAGTTGGTCCAATAAAAGATATTCTCTCACCCACTTTCTCTCTCGGGTATCCTACAACTGACACAGCTACAACACAAATGTATGTAGAATTTTTAGCATGTCATTTATTATTTCCTATAGTGCCCACAAGTATGCCCAGTTTTTAGACTGTGCAAAGTGGCTCTGCTATGACAAAGGTTTGCAGGAAACTGTAAGTGGACCAGAAGCAGTTAAAACTATTGTTCTCTCAGATAGGTAAGAAAGATTTCTGGAAAGACCAAAGTAGTACATGCCCATCTTATTTAAAGCAAGAGGTTGGACTGGCCAACTTAAGAGTTTGCATATCTATTTTTTATTAATAGTACACTGGAAAAAATGTAGCTACCTGCAGAATGATACCCAATACGAGCCTAACAGGGCTCAGTGGTCAAAATTTACTTGGATGAACACCATAGGTTTAGGCTTTTGGCTAGTAACATCTGGAATAAGGATGTGGCAGCTTTATTCTCACCCCTTTTAGGAGAGAGAAAATGCCTCTAACATCTACATCACTCCCTCCTGGCTGCTAGTAAGTCACAGAGAAGTTTCACTCCCAATTCCTTCCAATCGTAAGTGCCAAAGGGTCTGGATGGCTCTATTCTCTTCTCCCCTTTTATAAGGCTGAGCTGGGGAGGAGGGTGGAATCTCCACTCACTTATCTCACATTCTTGGGACAGCTAGAAGATAGGAAATCTCAGTACTGTCCATATCACTCTTCTGCATAAGGAACAGAAATTAAGAACAGGATTTGTATATTTGTTTCAGCTAAATAACCATCTAGCAGAAATACTTGGCTTTTTTTTTTTTTTTTAAAACAGAGCTTTCCATCCATTGATCTCAAAGTGTTTCCTAAGGAGGGTGTTAATAGTACATTATCTCCGTTTTACAGATGGAGAAACAGACACAGAGAGGTGAAGTGTTTGGCTCAAGATAACACAGCAGGTCAGTGGCAGACCCAGGAATAAAACCAAGTCCTTGACACACACAGTCTTGGTCCCTATTCGCTGGACCATGCTCAGAGTAGCATGCCATTAACTACAATGAACACCATGAATCATATCGTACTGTAAACAAAAATGCGGTCAGTCACCAGAGAACATCCTATGAAATTTTAAATTATTTTCGAAGAGCATATTTATAAAAACGAATCTAAACAGAAGTTAATTATGACACACTGTTCTGTAAAATGTCAATGCACTTTAACTTGTGACACCTGAAAATTACAACACCTTAAATCTTAAATAAGTGCCTCAGTGAAATTTGTAAACACTGCTAAGGTGACCTGTGACTCAAAACAGAGCTGGGGGATTACTACAAGAGTAATATCCTTTGAAGTGTCTGATTGTAAAATATGGCATTTTATTTCCAGTTTATCACGACCACGTCATCACTACTAATAGATAATTTCTCACCCTTATCCAATTACTATTACTCACAATTTTCAGCTCGAGTGATGCTTTTGATTTTAACTCTCCCTTTAAAAAATGGGAGCGACTGGACAGTTAATATGTACAAGCTTCATATGCACTGCAACCTTGAGTATTTGGGCACCAATCATTCAGAATTTCCTCAGACAAAAGCTTAAGAAAGGAGTTCAACTTTATTTCATGCCTCTATGGCAAACAGATTCTTGTTCTGATAGATTGTAAGGGAAACATGCCTATAGTTTCTGAGTAAATCCTAAACAATTAAATACATAGTCTGGCCTGCGTCAGAAAATTGATGAAAAAGATATTTCAGTGACTCACCACATTAGAACTAGAAATGTTAAATATCGGTTAATTGAATAGTTGAGTAACTTCATGAATTTTTATCAGTCGACTATTCTACAGTCCCCAGGGGCGGGGCTTGCATCTAGTGTGCTCTGGCTTCCCTCCTGAGGAGCCCCCCAGAAGCAGCAGTGTGGGGTGACAGGCGGGGGCTGGTCTCCGAGGGAAGCCAGTTTAAAAACGAGCTCTCCTCATGGACTGGCTGCCTGTTGCCCCATGCTGCTGCCTCTGATACAGAGGCAGCAGCATGGGGTGGCAGCAGTCCCAGTCTAGGGTGGGGTCTGATATCCCAGACCCGGTACGAGTCAGAACTGAGCTGGGCTGCCTGCCCACCCAGCTCCTAACACACTTTAAATGCAGAGCCACTGTGGGGGTAGGTCCCGGACCCAGTGCAAGTCAGGAATGAGCTGGGCTGCTGGCCAGCCTGCTGAAAAAATGTACTGGCAAGTGGGAAGGGAGGGAAATGTGTATAGTCTATAGCATTAAACTATAAGCTTTTGCTACACTATTACATCCCTAATTAGAGCCCATTTTAAATGTGTTGCATATTAACTTCACAGAGCATCTCCATACCATGGACAAATAAGACACTTGACTAGGTTTCTCCATATAATTTATATTTCTTCTACTTTTTCCTTTCCATGCTATGGTGAATAGGTCTGATTTCTTCAAATGGTTTCCTAATCTATTCCTATCCCTCCAATCACTTTCACTACTTCTCTTGATTTTTTCTATTCAATTGTGTTTTCTTTGAGACAATGTGACCAACACTGAATTCAATGCTTAAGGTAAAGACAGTAGAGCTTGAACTTCTGTAAACCGGGACTCTCTGGTCCGGCAACATCTGTGGTCCTGATGCTCCAGGACCAGAGTGTCCCGGTAGAGGACTGGTGGCTAGGAGCTGTGCAGGTTAGCAGGGCTGCAGGCTGCTGTCACCAAGTTGCCAGCAGGGCCTAGAGCCCGACAACCCATAGCTGGGCTAGCTCAATTTCTCTGCATCCCTCCAACATGAGGCCAGGCTTAAAGGCCACAATGAAGCAGCTCACAACATCCAACAGTTCTTTCTTTTCTTCTATGCTATTAAACCTTTCAAAAAATTCTAATAAAGCTTGAGAAGATGATCAACCTTTATGAAAGTTGTGCTAGATTTCCCCTATCAAGAGTATATTCACGTAGATCAGTGTTTTAATTTCTGTCTTCAATACTTGCCTATATTGATCTTCCTGGTAGCAAAAGTAACATTTACAATTCCATCCATGTTTTAAAGCTGGGTATGGGTCATTGACCATGCTCCATTTCTGTGCTGTAGTGGATGTTTTTAATAAGTTACTATTATTGTTAGTAACTCAACTATTTCATTCTTAAGACCTGTCAGAAATCTTGTATGAGTGCTATCTATTTCAGGTGATTTACTGCAATTACATTTTTCTGGATGACTTATCAACTCTTTCATGGATACTGCTGTCTCACCTTCAGTACCTGAAAAGAGCAACCCCAGGTGAGACACAGCACAGCTTGTGAACTAGGATGTAAAAAATTAAAAGATTTTAAAATAGTAACCAGGTAACCATTAAAAATCCTAGAGGTTACACGGTTAACCACTTTTGGGGATCTTAGCACTCTGTCAGCCCCACTCCTGGAGGGCTGGCCTAGCTCCCAGGAGGGAGCTGGCTGCCCTGCACTGCAGGCTCTACTACAGTATAAGAGACCGCACCATGAGATGGCATCAGTCTCCCTGGGAGTGGGGCCAGCAGCAGGAGCTGGTGCACGCGGGGAGCTGGCTTATAGTATTAGCCGGTACCCGGCGTGCATCAGCTGCCATCCTGTGCTTTGGGCTCTTATACTGCAGTGCCCACAGTGCGGGGTGGCAGCTGGCTCCCTGGAAGTGGGGCCGGGAGCCAGAGGAGTAGGGCTGGCAGAGCTGCTTATAAGTGATTATAAGAAGCAGTTGGAAACTTGACTTAAAGTGTTCTGCTGATGTTTATGGAAAATCTCACAACAGTAATTTCTAGTGACACTGTGATTGTATGCAAGGATTTTCCACACAACGGACTTGGACTACACATTGTATTAAAGTGCTCTCAATTTTAAATTATTTTTGTTGATATCAAATTTCACATTCAGCTTTCTGAGGAATAGTTTCATTATCTAAACCAGGAGCTTCCAAACGGTGGGCCACAACATAGCCCCGGGTGATCCGCTGGTACAACTGCATTCCCAAGTTAAACTGTTTGTTTTCAAAGATCTTGAAGCATTTCTTTGAGTTCCTAATGCTAGGGATTTCTATCCTTACAACTGTCTACATTACATGAGAAGGAAACACATACATTGCTTATTTACATTGTCACAGTTCATATGTAATAATTAAAATCAATAATAATTTTCCTCAAGAAGTGTTAATAGTGGGCCAAAGGGCCTGCTGCAGCTGCACAGATGGGCCTCAAGGGGAAAAAAAGTTTGGGAGACTCTGGTCCAAACTAGGGATGTTAAATATCAGTTAACTGAATAGTCGATTAACCTCATGAATTCTTATTGGTTAGTCGACTATTCTATAATCCCTGGGGGTGGGGCCACCAGCCAGTGTGCTCCAGCCCCACTCCCGAGGAGCCCCCTGCTACTCTGTGCTGCCGCCTCTGTATCTGAGGCAGAAGGAGGGGGTGCCAGGCAGGAGCTGATCCGCAAGGGGAGACAGTTTAAAAACCAGCTTCCCTCACAGACCAGCTGCCTGTTGTCCCATGCAGCTGTCTGATACAGAGGCAGCAGCATGGGGTGGCAGCAGACCCTGTCCGTGTGTGTGGGGAAAGGGGGCTGGCTGAGCTCCTGGACTCAGCATGAGCTGGAACTGAGCCAGGCTGCCTGCCTGCCTGGCTTTTAATACACTTTAAATGCAGAGCCACAGTGGGGATAGGTCCCAGACCCAGCGCAAGCCAGGACTGAGCTGGACTGCTGGCCAGCCTGCTAAAAAAATGTATTGGCAAGGGGGGGAGGAATGCGTGTAGTCTACAGCATTATCCTATAAGCTTTTGCTTATTGGTTAATCTGTTAATCAACTACACTATTAGATCTAGGGTTGCCAGTTGTCCGGTTTTCGCCCAGACTGTCCATTATTCGGGTCCCCCATCTGGTAAAAAAACAAACAAAAAAACCACACAGAAAATACGGGACATGTGAAATGTCTGGTATTCCCTGTTTCCCTTGGATGGAAGCCCAGCGGGGACAATTTTCCCCTGCCGAATTTGGCAGGGGTGGGAGAGTGAGAAGCGTGGGGCCATTTAAAGGCGCAGTGCCTTTTTTTTTTTTTTTTTTGTGCTCAACAACTTTGGTCTCCCTCTTTTTTTTTCTTCCTCAACAGGATTTTTCCTGGCAGTTTTTTTTGGGGGGGAGGGGGGAATGTTCAGTATTTTTTGTTAAACCATCTGGCAACCCTAATTACATCCCTAGTCCAAACCATATCACTGATTTAAAAACCTGGATTTTCAAAGTGGCCAGCTTTGGCATAACTCTCCTTCTATGCTGAGTGCAATGGTATAAGCAGAATGCTTTTGAACATTCAATTCTAAAAGGCTAAAATCTTGCACGCCTCACCCATCAAGCTGTGATTTAACCTAGAAATGTCTTTGTCATTGCACTATATGATGCAAGCTAAAGGAGTTAATTTAAACAGCACATTGACAAACACTCCACATCAATCATACATGCAGTTTCATACTGTTATACCTGCTGTGATTTATGGTGTTTAGTATACTCCAAAGGAAAATTGATGTAATAGAGGTGGGAGCCTTTGTACACTTCAAAGCAAGATATTGCAACCGCATGCTGTATCTTTGGGGGAACATTGTATCAGGGTTATGAATGGTTTATATATCACTGAGGGGCAGGGAATGTATGCAACTATAGGGTATAAGGTTGCTATAGCTTCTTTGGGAACCCAAACAGTGGGGGTGATTAAGGTGAATCACCCAGGCTGTAGATAGCTCCAAAGAGAGCACCTCTGGGGAGGCTCGTGCAAACTGGTTCAAACTGGGTCTTCTAGCCATCAAGAGACAAAGAAAAGGTTTTTAATAGAAAAGGCTGGGTTTAAATTGACCTGCAGCATTTTTTTTTCTGATCCTGCAAACAGACAGGACTTTCTATCCAAGAGGAGACTCCAACCCTTGAGGAAGCAGTGGAAAGACTTTGGTCCACTAGGGCCCCATAGCACTGATGGGTGACCTATGATAAGCCTTTAGCATGTATATACAGACTTTTATTGTTTTTATGTGCTTTCTGTGTAAGGCTTTTACCTCAAGTATAAATGTGATTGCTTAGAAGGAGCTATGTGGTAACATGTAACTGCTGGCTATACACTGCTCAAAGCCTTTGAAAAGAAAGTGACCATTAGGTAGAGTGGCTTGCTGGGGATTATCACACTATAAAGCGGGGAGCTGTGCAGAATTAAAAAACCTTAGTCAGAAGGGAGTGGGACATGGGATCCTGTCCAAAGACAGGCGATGGCTGGAGGTCTGAGATTGGATTGGGGACTCTCTCAGAGTAGACTAGAGTTGTTGATTCGAGTCCCACGACTTGAACTCAAGTCCGACTTAAGTCGCCTAGGTGACAACTTGAGACTCGACTCGGGTTCATTGTTTGTGACTTGAGACTCGACTTGAGACTTGCTAATTTTGTTAAATCGACTTGGTGAAAAAATTGTCCGAAAATGCCAATATTGATGGCTTGTACAAAAGTGACTTGACATTTTTAAAATTAAGACTTGAGACTCAACTTGGGACTTGACTCGAAAGTGACTTTAGGGACGCGAGACTCAACTTGAGACTTAAACTGTAGTTACTTGAGACTCGACTTGGACTTGACAATGACGACTTGAAGACAACACTGAAGTAGACCATGGAGGGGAAGGTGAGAGGTAGAAGTACAGTCATAGTTACGCTGAAATTGAGACAGTATATACCAAGGGAGAACCGTTGTAGCAGAGATGGGAGTCTTTGTATACTTGAAAGCAAGAACCATTTGTTCTTTTCAACAGCAGCTCTGTTTTTATTAATTGAAACTCAAACATAAGAGCTGAAGAACTGCAAAATGTTTGATGTAGAAATAACAAACTATGCCATGTTTGTCAAGGAAATAGTTCTAGCATATTATAAAAACAAAACTGGAAAATAGACACAGCTGGAGTTAACAACTTCCAGTTTCCCACTTCTGTTTCAGATTTTTCTTAGGCTAATGCAACAAAACTGCTCAGATTCCACCAATTAATAATGTTCGATGAGCAGCTTGTGCTACTCCCAGCTGCATGGCTAAAATGCAGCATCAAACAAATGGAAACACATTACCATCTTCTACAAGCCTGGGCATCGTGCTGTCATACAACACAAATGAGCAGGGGTTTTTCGTTGGTTGGTCTTTATATATAATTACACTGTCCAATTTTCTTTTAAAGATCTTTCCATTCTTATTTGGGTCATCTTTCTGTTCAGACTCTTGAAATTTCTCATAAATGATTCAGAATTGTTAGTGTGTTTCTAAAGAACAAACAACCTTCTTAAGTGATGCTTACAAAAAGGCAAGAACAGTCCCATCAAAGAGCAATCTAATGGATAAAATATTGCCATTTGAAGCTTTTCTCATAAAACCATACCAAAGTTGCTTGTTCCTGTCACTCCTGAAAATCAGTTATATGATGCTTATATAAAAGTGACTGTACTAAGACATATTAAGTGGTATATGTTTCACCACTTCATCACAAATACTGAACCAATGATCTTATCCCTTTAGTTACACTGCATATAGTTCATCCTGTCTTAAATACTGGCTCCTGAGTATTTTGGGTTGCAGAGGATTTTCTTTTCCCTTTTCAGGCTATTGTAGTTGATATTTTTAGTTATTTTGGAATTCAGCTGGATGTTATGTCAAATACATTCATTCACTAAGTATTTACCATATTAAAAATTATTAAAGAATTGTAGCATTATTTTAAACAATTTATCCTTCCTCCTTTCTTCTCGCTATAGATTGTTCTTGGAGTAACACAGGTGATTTATTAACTTTAAGCCTACTCATCCATCTTTTGGGAGTATATTTCTTTTGTATATTTGCTTTAGATTTTTAGTTTTCCACTAATGAATGAATGTGTTTGAACTACATACATAGTCCAAATATTATTTTCAGTATAATTCAGTACCAACCCTTAAAATTAAAAAATAATTTTATTTCAAGAATATGCCATTGTTTACCTGAAATACTGAAATCCTAACTATACTCTGTTTCAGAAGAGCAGAATATTTGTTATGTCATTGTTATAGTGGCTGCGGACATAACATTAATTAGATTCAGAAACTTTTACTAGTCATATGAATATGAGATCACTTTCCATATGCTCATAGACTTTAGATATTGTTTGTTTACATACATTGTGACATTCTATACATTGGGGGAGTTCCGATAATCCTCATTTTGCATGTAATTGTGGTTTTGTATATAAAACGTGCCATGTAAGTTATGAGGGGAAAGGTTATGAACTGAGGAAACCCACTGTTCTATCTAAATATGTATATCTGTAGTACCTAAGAAGTTATGAGACTGTATGGCTGTAGGTTGGGGAATCAGCCAGATATTAGCACCCCAGAGACAACAGCAAGGAAAGTACCCAACATCCTAGAGGGTGTGAAATAACCATCCACAGCTACTGTCCAGCAAGGGAGCTACAATTCAGTGACTCACCTGCATGAGTCCACACCAACTGCTCAACCTTGCCTGGGGAATCAGCAGTGCTCACCAGTCATGCCTGAAGTTGCATTGTCCAAGCACATGGGTCTGAGGGTATAAAACAGAACACAGGGGCTCCAAGCTTGGCTTTTTTCCTGCCCCTGTCTATGCTGCAAACAACAAGGAAACTGAGAAGAAGACTGAAGACTCCAACAAAGGAAACTGGCCCAGGCTTAAGGGACAAATCTGTATATTAAGGACTGCAATATCCAGTGGGGTGAGAAAAACGGCTTAATCTGGTTCTTGCCCAGTCTAATAGGGTTGAGATTTTAGACTGAATGTTTATGTTTATTTTATTTTGGAAACCACTATAACTTTTTGCCTATCACTTATAACCCCTTAAAATCTCTCTTTTGTAGTCAATAAATTTGTTTTACTATTTATCTCTAACAGTGAGCTTGCCTGAAGTGTTTGGCAAATTTGCTCAAGGGTTTTACAGAGGGAGGTGTGTATACACTTTCCATTGATGAAATGGTGAACCAATTACTAAATTAGACTGTATATACTGGGAGCTGGGGAGCGTAGAGGGGATTTGGCTGATGCCTTACTCTGAGGGATTCATGAGTGAGAGCATTCACGCTGGGTGTGAGACTCCATATGCAGTTGTGCTGAGTGCTAACAGGCACTGGAGGGGTTTGCTGCTTGTCACTAGCAAAGTATTGTGAGAGACAGCTCAGGCTGGAGATTTGAACAGAGAACAGCGGTCCCACAGTCCCACACAGCACCTTGGAGATCCCATCACACACATCAGACAGGGTTATAGACTTCTTTCAGGTAGATTGCAATGGAAACTGAGTGTGCACTGGCTATAGTTTGGCCCATTTTGTTTTGTATAATACTAGTTTTCATTCTATAATCTCTTCTAGTTTCAACAGCATTATTAACAGTTTGTGTAGGGCATGACCCCAAGCGTGTGGAAATAATGGAAGGATGCCTATTGATTTCAATGTGCTTTGCACTGGGGGCGTAATCAGCTGAAAGACATAAAAGCTGCTCAATTAAAAATGACAATGCTCTAGAAGCTATGTAATTTTCTTAGGGACAGAATAGTGCGTATGTGATAAATTGTCAAATGGATGGTATTAAGGATCCTATGGAAATTTGTCATATTAAGATATGTTTTTTCTTTGATAAAAGGAAGGATCTAGATTTATGTATGAATTGATGCAAATTAGGTTTGTCACAATCCTTAAATAATATTAAGATTTTCTACAACTTTACAAACCACAACGTTTATAGGACAGGTGGAAAAAACTATAGGCGCCGACAAGCAACTTCTAATAAATGAGAGAAGCCTAATTTGTGCACAGGCTGTACGGGACTCCCTGGTCCAGCAGCATCTGTGGTCCAGCATGGACCATGGATGTTCCTGGACCTCAGAGCCCAGGAAAAGAGAGGTCTGGCAGCGGGGGCAGAAGCATCGTAAGGGGCACCAGCAACTCAGCCGGGAGCCCAAAAAATGTGTGTATGGGGTGGAGTAGGGTAGGGTAGGTTGCATGGCAGGGAGTTCTGGCCCCAGCGGAGCCCCCTGGCCACAAGTGGGAACAATTAAAAGGGATGCAGATTTTTACTCATCTTAGATAAATTAAAAAGTAACAGAAAATCTTTTTTTATATAGTGAGGTTTCTGGAGATATTCAGCCTTGTAAAATTGACTATAAGGAAGGTCCTTCCTTTAGAAATGTTTTAAGAGTCTTTAATGTCAAAGCTCATTGTCAAGCTGTCTGGAGTGTGTTACAAGTGTGAGTGCCAATCTCAGGACAGACTCTGAAAAAGCAGATAAACCCCAAACAGGTTGTGAGTTCTATACTTAGATTTCACCAACCAAATGTCTTATATGAACTGCTTAAGTGTTGTAACAGAATTAACATGGAATCACAGACAATCCCCCTGCATATCGTAGTCTATCTTGCCACCCCGGCAAGTTTGTCTTTGTTAACATAGTCCTTGTTCCACCAAAAATCACAACACTATTCAGATTACTGTCAGTCTCAAAGAAACACTGACTTACTCCAGGTCAGCAGCACTCTGGATCCTATATGAAAGATAAGGCTTGTAGCCAATCCTACACATTAACTAAAACTTTTAATTAGGCAAAAGAAATGAGCAGGTAAACATGCGCACACAAATGAATTACAGCCTTAGATTCCAAAAGGTAACAGAAGCTGCAAGCTCTAATATGCAAGCTCTATTAATCTTCTAACCCGGGCCAAGTTGGAGATCTCTTGCTTATGCTTAGAAATCTTTGCCCCTCACAGTTCAAACAACATGGAGATACAATTCCTTCTTGTCAAGGATTTTTATTCACTTGCCCTGGAGCTCATACTGATGGGACAAGTCCACCTGCATGATTCTTCTTTATGAACGTGGAGGACAGGCCTGCCAAGGGGGGCAGACAAAAGGAGCAGTTATCCTGGGATCCAGCAAGTGAAAAGGGCCTGGGGCTCTCAGCTGTGATTGGTGCTACTGCCACCGGAGTGTTGGGCAGTGCATGCTGGGCAGCTCCAAGGGCTGCCGGGGGAGGGAGGACTGTGGCATGGCACGCTTTGGGCAGTGCTGAAGAGAGCTGGCTGCTCCAGCCCCATCCCTTCCACTTGAGGTCATGCCCCTCTTGCCTAAGGGCCCAGCAAATCTGGGAGTGGGGAGGGAAAACAATCAGCAAAGTCTTTGCTCTGTGATGTTTCACAATGGCTTATTTGGTTTTCATGGGTCTTGGTAGACAGGACGTAACACTTCTGCAGGAAAACAGCATTTCTACGTTAATTAATGTGCCTTTCTTGTTTGATGACTTATACAATTACAGATGATTCAAATACAAATACTTGTTATCACCTTATAACATGGGATACAGGTATTGTAAATAAGATTAATACGTGCAGCATCCTACAAGCATTTCATAAATTCTGATCAGTAAATACATTCTTATATCTTGAACATCTATTTTAACAACACTAAAACACAGGTGAGCCAAACCTTTTCCAGCTCTGCACTTATTACCCTGTGTGATGTAGTTAAGCTGGCCTATGTCCTGGTGTATACAGTGCTAGACTGATGGAAAAATTCTTCCACTGACATAATTACTGGCTTTTGGGGAGTTGGATTACCTTCTCTGACAGGAGATGCTCTTAGAATCATAGAAGATTAGGGATGGAAGAGACCTCAGGAGGTCATCTAGTCCAACCCCCTGCTCAAAGCAGGATCAACCCCAACTATAACATCCCATTCAAGGCTACGTCAAGCCAGGACTTAAAAACATCTAGGGATGGAGATTCCACCACCTCCCTATGTAACCCATTCCAGTGCTTCACCAGCCTCCTAGTGAAATATTTTTTCCTAATATCCAACCTAGACCTCCCCCACTGCAGCTTGAGATCATTGCTTCTTGTTCTGTCATATACTACTACTGGCACAGTGGTGAGAATAGCCTAGCTCCAATTCTTTGGAATCCTCCTTCAGATAGTTGAAGGCTGCTATCAAATCTCCTTTCATTTTTCTGCAGACTGAATAAGTCCTGTTCCCTCAGCTTCTCCTCATAAGTAATGCAGCCCAACTCCCTAATTTTTTGTGTTGCCTTCCGCTGGATTCTCTCCAATTTGTCCACATAGTTTCTCTAGTGGGAAGCCCCAAACTGGACACAATACTCCAGATACAGCCTCACCAGTGCCAAAACGAAGGGAATAATCACTTCCCTCGATCTGTGGGCAATGCTCTTACTAATAGAGCCCAATATGCCGTTAGACTCCTTGGCAACAAGGGCACACTGTTGATTAATATCCAGCTTCTTGTCAACTGTAATCCCCAGGTACTTTTCTTTAGAACTGCCTCTTACCACTCTGTCCCTAGCCTGTAGCAGTGCATGGGATTCTTCCATCTTCAGTGTAGGAATCTGCAGCTGTTCTTGTTGAACCTCATCAGATTTCTTTTGGCCCAATCCTCCAATTTGTCTAGGTCACTCTGGACCGTATCCCTATCCTCCAGCATATCCCTACCTCTCCTTTCAGCTTAGTATCACCCACGAACTTGCAGAGGGTGCAATCCATCCCCTCATCCAGATCATTAATGAAGATGTTGAACAAAATCGAGCCTAGGACCAACCTCTGGGGTACTCTGCTTGATACTGGTGACCAACTAGACATCAAGCCATTGATCACTATCTGTTGAGTCCGACAAACTAGCCAGCTTTCTATTCACTTTACAGTCCATTCATCCAAGCCATACTTCTTTAACTTGCTGGCAAGAACACTATGGGAAACTATATCAAAAACTTTGCTAAAGTTAAGGTATGTAGACATAAGAGTGACCATACTGGGTCAGACCAAAGGTCCATCTAGCCCAGAATCCTTCTGCCAACAGTGGCCAATACTAGATGCCCCAGAGGGAGGGAACACAATACTTTCACACAACACATCCACCACTTTCTCCATATCCATAGAGCCAGTTATTTCACCACAGAAGGCAATGAAGTTGGTCAGGCATGACATACTCTTGGTGAATCCAGGCTGACTGTTCCTGATCACAGAAATTATGCATGCCCTGAAATTGCACAAAACAAGGAGTCTATGTGATCTTTACCCCTTTTTTTCCTCACTTGACAAGAATTCCACATTAGTCAATCACACCCGTGTATTGTTTTTCATTATATAAACATACCTAATTGGTTATGACTGGCTGCCGCCACTGATCATCAGATAAGCATTTCCAAAACAATGTTACTATCATGAAAAAGGAAACTAATTTTAAAAGCAAAACTTACATATTTGCTTATAAAAGCATGTTGCTTTCTAAACTTATGTAGTGTATGAACACTATACTCTGTTATTCACATGAAACTCTTACATAATAGAACTACTTCTGTCTAACTGTGTAGCACTGTCATTCACTATGCATGCTGAAAGCAAATCCAAGAAAGAAATCCTGTACTGTGGTCTGTGAACTTTTACATCTTAACAGACACCAGCCCATATGCCATAAACCAGAGTAAAAGGGTCAAAGCAAGACACATCTTGACCTGAACTTTAACTACCAGAGGTGATACTTATGCAACAGTTAAAACTAAACAGAACAAATAGGGAAGGGGGGACTGCAGGAACCACCTAGTCCATACTGAACTAAAAATACAAGACAATTTAGTATCGCTCTCAAAGGATACTGCAGAGACATTTCCTGTTATGCAGTCTTGGTTATGGAGTACAAAACAGGGCACATATGAAGATTTCTACAGAACAGTATTTGCTTAAATCCAAAGAAGAACTGTTTATTTGATAATTTGTAACAGATTAGAAAATGGATAGTAGCATTTTAAATGGTGCTAAAAAAACAACACCAACACCATAGCCTGGTCTACACTGGATCAGAAGGTCAATCTAAGATACGCAACTTCATCTACATTAATTGCATAGCTGGAGCTGATGTATGCC
Source organism: Rafetus swinhoei (assembly GCA_019425775.1). Taxonomy (NCBI): domain Eukaryota; kingdom Metazoa; phylum Chordata; order Testudines; family Trionychidae; genus Rafetus; species Rafetus swinhoei. Next base: position 51,109,032 of record CM033449.1, read on the forward strand.
ATCAGCTTCCCTTACTCCTCACAAGGCGCTGAAGTACTGGTGCCAACAGGGATGCCCTCTGAGTTTGATTTAGCAGGTCTTCACTAGACCTACTAAATTTAACCCTGGAAGATCAACTGTGGCAGCACTGCTCTTCCCAGCAGTATAGACATGTCCCATATGCCATTATAAGTATGGGATAGTTGTTAATTATTATTTTTAGAACAGTTCAGAGCTGCACCAGCAAGTTTCTGAGATCAACTGATACCAATCTGATGACTTATGCTTATAAGTCTGAATGGGTTTACAGGCCATATCACAATGGTCACATTTGATCTTAACCTTTTTTGAAATAAAGAGGAACCTCATCAAATGTATATTTTTATAGGGATGTACTTGAAACAGGCCCTTAATTACTTTATGAGGGACAGAATCCATCTTGGCCAACACTGGGAACTAAACTGGAGTGTTCCAGAGCTAAAAATACACTATATCCTGAGCTAAAGAGCCATGGGCTTTGTCATAAAGATTTATAGCAGATTCACACCCTCTGTGGATAGGGTCCAAAGGGAAACACATAACACTCGCTGCATCTGCAAAACTACACTTATTTAAGTCCTATAATTTTAATAAAAATCAGAAGATATGACATTACTGATAAGCAAAATATATACCAGCTTTAAGAAATTTTCTTGTGTGTCCTTTCAGGTTCTTATATTTTAATTCCACACATACTATTAGACTTTAAAGGCACCAATGGACTTATGCAATGAAAATGGTTATAATCAATAATTCAGGACACTTATTTGGCTTTGCACATACCCTGTGATTTTGGACCCTTGTGACTCTTTTTTATATTTGTGCAAGCTGTACATTGAATTACAGGTTGGATCTCCCTGGTCCAGCACCCTTGAGACCTGACTGGTCTTGAATGGGGGGTTTTGGTAGACCAGGGGAGGTCAATTCTGGCCCCCCACTGGACTCCGCTCCCGGCCCCAGCTGCTGACCTCTCCCCCACCTAGGCAGTCAGACTGGCCGCTGCTGCCTGGCCCACTCGGGCTACTGGTTCCACAGTTGCTGTCAGCCTCAGCTGGGCGGCCACCAATCCCATGGTTGCCACCGGTCTCATGGCTGCTCTGTTGCTGCCGCCTGCAACAGCCTCACAGCTACCACCAGACCCATGGCTGCTTTGTGGCTACCACCACTGGACCTACTGCTCTGTGGCAAGGCTCCCAGCCACACCCTCCTGCTGCCCAAGTCCCCATACAGGGGCTCACTAGTGCAGGAACATTGGTGGTCCTGCCGGAGCACTGATGTTGCCAAACCAGAGAGTCCTGAATTTTAGAGGTTCTACCTGTACTGTACTTCAATATGCCATATACATGGTAAAATCTGTACAAAGTGCTACCTTGCTGTAACTGCCCTAAATTTAAAGGATTAAATAAATCCTTGGTATTACTCTACTCAACGCACTGGAATTACACCAAAATAAATTTGACCAAGTAATTATAAATGTCCAGTTCTGAAAATAATTATTCCTGCTTGCCTCAGATGATGCATTGTTGTCTACACTTGTGTATTTTCACTGAGAAGAAGTTGAAACAATCAAGAGCACAGTGTATAGTTGTTCAGATTCATCATCTATAAGGCGGGTAAGTACATACTGGTAGTCCTGGTTCCTGACTCCTAAAACATATTCAATTTAGAAGAATGCTAAAAGAATAAGCAGATATTTGCTGAATAGTTTAGTACCTTGAAATTCTAGAAAGGTTACTAAAACGGAACAAAAAGATGAAGTTCTATAATCAAATGCAAGTATCCTAACATTTGTTCTGATGTGTGAAAGAGAAAAAAAACCCCAGATTTATTTTTTATGGATGGTGACCACTAAGAAATGATTTTTAAATGCATTACCGATCACCTCGCTATTTTTGCTTTCCCAAGCTGGGTGTGTACTGCAACCTAGCAAGAATTGACTCATATTTTAAAAATTAGTAAATTATACCCTACCAAAACTTGGAACCTTTGAGATTATGTGACTTGTATGGAAAAGAAGGAGAAAAAAAAGGCAAGATTTAACTTCACCACATATATTTGTACAAGTACCTTTCAAAAACTGTCACCTAATTTTTAAAAAGGAGCTTTAGTTTCCATTTCATAGCTTACTTAAACAGGAATACTTGATGTCAGAATGTCCTCTAAATGCTATTGCATCTGTGTGCTGAAAAAAAATACAAATGGTTAATGAATATTGCACCATATCAGTTTCCTGTTCCAGTTGGCTGTCTTGTTATATTGGCAGCAATTCAGGGGCCTGCAGAGCTGCAGGCATATGTCTCATGTTAAAAAGTCTCATGTTATAAACACTTCAATGAAAATTACCATCCAGTTTGGAGCCAGCCCCGACCAGGTGCTGAACACAAAATAAATAGGTAACATATGAAAGCAGAATCAAAGTTGGGCTTCTATGGGGATTATGTTCTATGCTACATTTAAAATGTCAGTTTGAAATCTGAACTAAAATATCCCTGCCCTGCACAAAGAAGTCGAATTCTTTTACTGTTGATACTGACCAGCTTTTCAACTAAGTCTTTTGTTATAAGACATCCAACAAAATGTTTGTAAACAAATACTGTATTATTTATTTGTCAATTTAGCATTAGACTAAACAAAAATACAGATAAATCTGTCTCTCTGGAGGGATGCAGCAACAGAGGTCAATTCTTAATCTTCAGAGGAACGCTCCCATTGTGAAGCAAGAGAAATCAGAATCAGACATTCCACACTTCTCATTTTCAACAGTTATTTCCTGATTATCATGTAGAACTGGGGAACACTGTCTGGGTACACTACTAAGAATGCTCAGGAAAATTAAAATTTGTCAAGTATTTTGTACTTAGAGTAGTATGAACCCCCAGTTGCTTCACGGCCATGAGAAGATGGACTGAAACACCTAGTTGCTGAAAATGGCAGCAAGCTAATTTGCATGAGTTCTCTACCTCTTTGTGTAGCAACATAACTTGGCTATGAAGCAGCTTTGTTTTATGTCAGTTTCAACAACTTCCAAGGCATCTTGATCACAAATATTTTCAGCTGGATTTTGTCCAAAATATATCCAGTAAATGAAAGGTACCAGAAGATCATTTTTATGTTAGTTTTATAGGCACACATTTCAAGCCAGAGAAATGAACAATTTAAGTTTTGGTAACATCAGCTGGTGTTGCAGGCGAAAAACAGCATCCTGAACGGGGTTTTTGGCACCTGAAAAGAATTTCAATGCACCTTTGAAATAAGTGATCTGGTTTTATTTGGTCCTGTTGTAACAATTTCATCACTGTGGCAGAATAACTAGTTTGCAAGATCAGAAAACTATTTTGACAAACTATAAAAAGAGAAATCATAACAATAAACTCAGTTATCTCTATAAGACATCAGTAGGCTCTATGCTGACCCAGGATCAATCTCTTACCTACTGAAAAAACCCCCTGTTATAATCTGTGAAGGGCTCCTGTTTACAATTTGATTGTGGCCAGTCTGTCACTAACCAACATTTTCTTATATTTTAATAAAATCATTATGACATTCAGAGACATCATGGCTCCATGACAATGGCTTGCTTACATTCAAATCACATCAGGGTGTTCTATACAAACCCTGCCCAATGGAGTCATCAGCCATTAGCTGTCATTGCAGAGAAACATTTATAGCAAGAGGCTTGTGCAGCAGAGTAGATTCCTACAACAATATTGCCTGCAACTGAGCATGTTTGTAGAATAACCCAGTGGAACGACATCATCTTGGTGATATAAGCTGATGTGTAAGCAACACGACTGAATGAGACAGGAAAGTAATTTTTACTCTAACAGAGACCATCTAATCTGTATTTGAGAGAACAGTTCAAAATGTTTTGCTGCTTAATGCTTTGAGGCATTACCCTACCCCCTATAACCATGTTATGAACTTTAAAATAAACAGTTTTGTTTATAAATCTTAGCTCTGGCCTGGAATTGACCTGTATCTAATAACCCCATCTATATGCCTTCGCCCACACATGGCTGAAATCAAGGAGCAATCCTCAAAACCAGGCTCTTGCATCCCGGCCACTCCAAATTACCCTGACAAGAGTCCAATGTGTTATTTTTATATTCACTTTTCCGAGCAGAGAATATGAATGGGGACAGCCAATCCCCCAGCAGTAGACAAAGTGGAAGCATTTGAGGAAGGACTGGAGGGCAGAAGACCTAGTTAAGACATTTCATGATATACAAATGAATAGTCTGAGGATCAGAACTTCGAATTTCCTGATTCATGTTTGCTTACAATCTTAAATACTTATTATTTCAACATGCATTTGTTCTACAGGCCCAAATTCCTTTCTGTGTAATGTGAAAACTTGAAGAAAAAAAAATCATACTTCACGTCTAACCAGATTGATTGCCAAATGGTTTAGTCTTTTCATGAGACTGCATATAGATGGGGTTATTAAACTTCGCTTAATGCACAGCAACAAAAGTTTAATCCACTAGAGGAGAAGCTCCCAAACTTTTTGTGTTGGGTATCTATGTCTCATAACACAAGGACAAAGGAACATTCAATGAAATTGAATGGTAGCAAATTCAAAACTGATAAAAGCAAATGCCTTCTGAGACAACACAATCAAGCACTGGAACTCACTGCTACACCATGGTGGTACTGCCAAGAATTCAGCAAGATTCAAAGATGATTCAGATGGTTATATGGCTAAAACGAATAAAACAGTTAATAGTAAAAAGCTAATGGGTTCATAGTTTATGACAATTTCTAATTACAAGGGGTTAGGACAATGCCTTCCTAGAGCAGATTATCCTATACCTGTTTACTTTGCAGTTTCTTATACCTTCATCGAAAACTTCGAATATGGGCCACTACTAGACATGAATACTGAACCAAGTGTCAGGTGGTAAGTCCTATGTTACATGATGCACAAGTCAACAAAACAGAAAACAGCCCTGCATTCCACCAAATTCCAGGCCTTTGTGGCTATAAAAAATTGTGGAGCTGGGTCAAATAAAGACACAATGGGAAGGTTTAGGTGCTGTGGGATAGAGCTGCTGATGTGACTGCTAGAGGAAGATGCATGAGGTGCCCCAGGTAACCTAAGGACAGGCTATATCCCATAAGTTAGAATTACTATATTAGAATATCTCAGTTGGCTCGCCCTTCAGTCCAATAGACCTTACTGCCTTTTGGTCTTCCAAGCACACCATAAAGTTGGATCTGTTCTCCAAGGCTTTCCCTTTCAGGACTACACTGTTAAATGGGGGATAGAAAAGTTCTTCGTGGAAACAGTAAGATGTACTTTCGAGTTGTTGTTTTTTTTTTTTGGGGGGGGGGGGGTTGCATGTTTTTATTGTGCAAAGCTCTGAAGGGGTGCTAAAAATCTAAATAAATAAATAAATAAATAAATAAATAGTGTATGTTATATTCCATTTTTCTACATCTTCCAAAGAAAATCTATTTGTTGAAAAGCATCATTTTCTATTACAGTTTAAATCACTGTTTTGGTCTAGTAATTTTCCCCCTGATTTCCAAGATTTCTGCAGGAAACAGTAATGAAGAACATATGCCTGTTGTAAATTACACCCTTGAAAAATCTTGGAACTGTAACATTCAGTTTTATTATCCAAAGTATTAAAATAGTCCACCACAATGCACATTATTGAACAGATACATTAAAAGAAGCTACATTTGTATCACATTTTAAAATGGATATCATGTACAACACATATCAGATTTGCCATTCAATTTAGGAAAGCAATTATCCCATTAGGCTTTCAGTTTAATTAATGATTCCAGGATGTTTTGAGCTTTGCTTTTATAAGAGGTTATATAAATACAATATATTATTACCATGCATTTTTACATGAAAAATGTTGTGTTCATGCAACGTTAAGAGTGGAAAAATTAAGCACTCAAAAGTTAAGGAAATTCCAAATAAAATGAGGAGTCCTGTGGCATCTTAATGACTAACAGATTTATTTGAGCATAAGCTTTTGTGGGTAAAAACCACTTCGTCAGATGCATTTTTACCCATGAAAGCTTATGCCCAAATAAATCTGTTACGTTGTTAATGTGCCACTGGACTCCTCATTGTTTATTTAGATATATACTAACATGGCTACCCCTCTGAGAAATTCCAAAAGTTAACGTTTCTTTCACAATATAAATTTAGCCAAATGGTGCATCCTAACGTACTTTACAGGATGCATTAATAACTCAGGCCCAATCCACACAAAGGAAATTCACTGCAATATACCTACATGGATGCAGTTACATCCTTGAAAATGTCTATTATTGTGCATGTACGTGCTGCACAACAGCAAAGAAAGGCTTATACCAATGTAATGTAATACTATTTCTGGGGGAATTCTGTACCCCTCAAAAAAATCTGCACACAATATTTTAAAATTTTGCAAAACTCTGTGTATTTGTGTGATGGCTAGGAGGGGTGATAGTCTTTTCTGATCATCCCAGCATTCGGTGACTAAAGGATTAAACTCAGATAGCTAGGGGGTGTTGGCAGGGAGCCAGGAGAGCCAGTGGGAGAAGGTGTTGTCTGCTCTTCTTCTTTGTATGAGTTTTTGAAGCCAAGTGTTGGGGGACACAAGATGAATTGAACCAGGCAGAACTACCATGACTACAAAGAATACTGGGCATGGAAATGGATTGAACTAAAGCACAGACCATAAGTAGATAGGGAAATGTCTATTTAGACACAATCAGGTTATTTTCTTTGCTTGGTTGTTTGGTTAAACTTCTCTGTCCTAAGTCCATGTGGCCCCCACCACACACTGTATCCAAGTATCTTAAGCTGTATCCAAGGATGGAATTTTCTCTGTGTTTTTAAATTGTTCTTTTCTCAGATGCTTTAAAACACATAGCAACCAAGTATTCTTTATCAAGTATATCTTTCTGTTTTGTTTATAAAATCATCTTTTTTAAGGTGATGATTTGATTCTTGTGTCCTGGGAACTAACAGGAGGTCTGTGTATGCATGCCTAACACTGAAAGGTCAGCTATCAGAGATTACAGTTTATTTTCTCTTTTTATTCAAGCTCTCTTGTGTTACAAGAGGCTGGGGTACCCCTTAGGAAGAAGTTCCAAGTGCTTCTTCCTGGGTTCAAGAAGAAAGGGGTTTTTCACTTGGTGGTAGCAGCCTATCTCCTAGAACCAGGAAATCTGTGATCTTGGGAAGCTTTTAAGCAGAAGCCTATAGAGGCAAGATATTTTTAAAGTCTCTTGCAGGTCCCCACCTTTTGCACTCAGAGTGCCAGAGTGGGAAACAGCTTTGACAATTTTATTTTATCAAAATAACACTATACAATCAAATCAGTCACCAGTCTATTTTGGCAATTTCAAAATACTTGTCAGGAACTATGTATGTAAAAATACAGACACACAAAAAAGTGCTCCCCAGGAGTAGAGTTAAGAAAACCCCTATGACAACCCAATTCCTGTTTCTTTACCTCCTTCCAGAGGTCCAGCTGCTAGGCACACACGAGCCCAGACACCTGCACTCCCTATCCCCAGAATCCAGCCATGGGCTGCCCCTCAGCCCAGACACTTGCCCCGTTACCACTCAGAGCAGACACTTACACTCTCTGCCTCCCAGAGCCCAGACACAGCCCCCCAGCCCAGACACCCCCTCCTCTCCTAGATCCCAGTTGAAGGACAGGGAGAAGGCAGAGAAAGGAAAAATGTGGATGTGTTCAACCTGCATATATTACAAACTTTGCAAGTGAAGGGGAGAGCCCAGGAGAGTGCAGAATTACAGTTATAGTCTGCATTTTTGATTTCAGCCTCATTCAAACCAGAACCAGAAAATAAGCTTGTTAAAGGTTTGTATCTAGGGAGTACAATACAATGTCCTTCAGAACCCTTTGGTTTTCAATAATAATAAAAACATCGGAATGGCCGTATTAGGTCAGACCAATGGTCCATCTAGCTCTGAATCCTGTTTTCTTACAGTAGCATCTGCCAAATGCTTCAAAGGGGATGAACAGAACATGGCAATTATTGAGTGAGCCAACCCTTGTCATCTAGTCCCAGCAGTCAGAAGTATAGGAACACCCAGACTATGGGGTTGTGTTCCTGACCATCTTGGCTAATAGCCATGGTGGGATCTATCCTCCATGAACTTACCTAATTCTTTTTTGAAGCCATTTATACTTTTGGCCTTCACAATATCCCCTGGAAACAAGTTCCACAGGATAACAGAACATTGTGTCAAGAACTGCTTCCTTTTGTTTTAAATACGATGCCTATTAACTTTTTGCACTCTTGTGTTATGTGAAGGGGTAAATAACACTCCTCTATTCACTCTCTCCACACCATTCATGATTTTATAGACCTATGTCACATCCCCCTTAGTCGTCACTTTTGTAAGAGGCACACTCCCAGTCTTTTTAATCTCTTCTCATATGGAAGTTGTTCCATACCTCTTATTTTTGTGGCCCTTCTCTGTACCTTTTCCAATTCTAATTCATCTTTTCGGGGGGGAGGGGAGGCGGAGGGAATCAGAACGTTATGCAATATTCAAGGTGTGGGCATAACACAAATTTATATAGTGGCGTTACTATATTTTCTGGCCAGAGAGAGTCTGGCCAGCTGATGGCTGAGAGATTAGCTAGAACACCACAAATGACATGTTGTGATTGGCGCTTTCTCTGTGAAGACTGGAGAACTGATCAATCATGGTGATTATATTTTCTGTTTTATTATCTATCCCTTTCCTATTGGTTCCTAACAGTCTGTTTGCTTTTTTTTTTATATATATATATAACTGCAGCTGTACATTGAACAGATGCGCTCAGAGAACTATCCACAATGAATCCAAGATCTCTTTCTTGAATGGTGACAGCTAATTGAGACCCCCCCCCATCAATTTGTATATATAGTTGAGATTATGTTATCCAATATGCATTACTTTGCACTTATCAACACTGAATGTCATCTGCCATTTTGGTGTCCAGTTACCCAGCTTAGTGAGATCCCTTAATAACTCTTCACAACTTTAGACTTAATCTTGAATATTTTTGTATCATCTACAATTTTTGCCAACTCTCTGTTCCCTCCCTTTTCCAGATCATTTATAAATATGTTGAACAGTACATGAGCTAGGAGAGATCCTTGGGGGACATAACTATTTATCTTTCTCCACTGTGAAAATCAACCATTTATTCCTATCACATGTAGGGATGTAATAGTATAGTTGATTAACAGATTAATCCATAAGCAAAAGCTTATCGGTTAATACTATAGACTACATGCATTCCTCCCACCCCTTGCCAGTAAATTTTTTTAGTAGGCTGGGCAGCTGTCTGGCTCAGTCCTGGCTTGCGCTGAGTCTGGGACCTAACCTTGCTACAGCTCTGCATTTAAAGTGTATTAGGAACCAGGTGGGCAGGCAGCCCGGCTCAGTTCTGGCTCACACTGGGTCTAGGAGCTCAGACCGCCCCCCCCAGACAGGGATTGCTGCCAGCCTGTGTTGCTGCCTCTGTATAAGAGGCAGCAGTGCAACAGGCAGCCAGTCTGCAAGAGGAGCTGGTTTTTAAACTGGCTCTCCTTGTTGACCGGCTCCTGCCGGGCACCCCACGCTGCTGTCTCTGATACAGAAGCAGCAGTGCAGAGTGGGAGGGGCTCCTTGGGTGTGGGGCTGGAGAGCACTGGCTGCCAGTCCTACCCCAGGGACTATAGCGTAGTCGAGTAACCAATAAGAATTCATGAGGTTAATCGATTATTCAATTAACCAATATTTAACATCCCTAATCACATGTATCCTGTCTTTAACCAGTCTTTGATCTATGAGAAAACCTCTCATCTCAAGACTCCCTGCTTTGCTTAAGAACCTTTGGTGTGAGACCCTGCCAAAAGCTTTCTGAAGGTTAGTGTACACAATATCAACAGGATCACACTTGCTGACTGCCTCAGGAATTCTAATAGGTTGGTATGGTATGATTTCTTTTTATAAAAGCTGTGTTTCCACAATATCTCATGTTTATTTTTTGTCTCATTGTTCTGTTCTTTACCACTTTCAACCAGTTGGCCTCATACCGAGGTTAGGCTTACTGACCTATAATTACCAGGATCATCACTGGAGCCTTTTTTTAAAAATCAGCATTACATTAGCTATCCTTCAATAACTGGTACAGAGGCTGAATTACACGATATACAATGTTTAGCCTTTATGTAGCGCTTTTCATTTATAGCTCCCACAGTGGCTCACAAAAGAATTTATGTTACAAACTGGAAAGTAAGATGCAAAGAAAAGTGCAAGTAACTTGCCCAAGATAACACAGTGAGTCTGTTACTGAATTAGGAAGAGAACAGAAGTCCTGACCTCTAGTACCATGCTGTCTCCATTGGAATACACTGCCTCTCTTCTAGTATGTCATTTTGGCCCTGTTTTATTTATATGAGTCTTTAACTACATAACTAACTGTGCTTCAAACCGAAGTGGCCTAATTTTACCACTGTTCATTTACTAGAAGATTTATTCAGTGTTGCTTGGGTCCTTAACACAATTGATTTTTGTTTTTCTTCATTTAAATCATTGCTCTGGGGTGGGACTGGCGATGAGGGGTTCAGTATGCAGGCTGCCCCAGGGAGAGAGAATTACCCCAGCCCTCTCTTACCCCAGCAGTTTGGGGACAGATGAGAAGTCTCTCTCCATGGCCACTACAGCTCCAGCAGACACAACCATGGGCAGGTACATGTCCCCCAGACGGGACAGATCCAGGTTCATCTATCCCCTACACTCTCCAGCCAGAGCGAGGAATGCAGCAAACTGGACACTTTCCTCTCACTCCCTGACAAAGGAGAACAGCTAGCAATGTTCCCGAAAGAATGGGGGAGAGGGGGATCTGCAGCCCCTCCTGTCTTCCCCTAAAGGCACCTGGGGGGATGTTAGGCTTGGAACTGAGGCAGTCCCAGATTGCTGGGGGGAGGGGGGCCTCCAGCCAGCTCCTTTTACCTGCCTGGTGATTCCGTCTCTTTTCTGTATAGTTTTATGCATCTCTGCTACTACTTGAACTTCAGGACTAACTTTGGTAGCTGGGAGGAACAGAAGATTTATTCCAGAACGGGGGGGGATGGTGGAGTAGGTCCAAAGGACAGTTGGGGAAAATCAGTTCTGGTTGTATCGTCCCATCTTGGGAGCAGCATAAGCTCCGACCCCTTGTGCTGCACCCAATGAGGATAAATGACACAATGTGTTAAGTCTATGTGTGTGCATGCATAAGGCACATGCAACCTTAATTTAGGCTTTTCCTGATTTGAATGTTTGACTGTACAATTATAATGTTCTGCCAACAATTGAGTTTTATGGAAATTCTCGAATAAGAGATAAAAAGAGTTTTTTCCTTTGTTCTACTAATGAAAACAAATGTATTAAAAATGGTTTCAGTTTAATTAAGTTTTGCATTCATTCAAAAGCAAAACATACTTTTTAATTTAAAAGAAAATCATGAGGCATTATAATTGGAATATTCCAGATCCTCATTTGGTGTAAATCAGCACAGTTACACTGACTTCAAGGAGAAATGTCAATTTACACAGGTAAGAATCTAGCCCAATATTCTCTTTCACAAGATCCTATGTGTGTGGGCTAATTTTTGTTCTTTTTAGTTAGTCCAATAAAATGTCACCAACAGTTTATTTGGCATTTTTTTCTTTGCAGTTGGGCCAGCTAAACTGACACTTAAGCTACAAACCACTGAATTGCAAGAGGTCAAAAAACACACCAGCAAGCAGACAACTGACCATATAGTAAATCACAGAAAGAGACAGAGAGAATCACACACAGAGTAACGAGCATATCGTCCAAATTTCTTCAGGTAGCTAAGGAACGGGAAGAGAATAATATAACTAATGCATATACAGGTTGGACCACCCTGGTCCGGCAACCTCGGGACTTGAGCTGTCCCACACCAGGGAGTTTGCTAGACCAGGGGAGGTCAGAGCTCCCCTGCTGGCTGCCCACTCCCGGGCTCCTCTCCCTGGGGCTCCCTGCCCTGCCCTGGCCTCTCTAATGCTGGCCCAGCAGGGGCCTCTCATGCTGCTGCCTGCAGTCTGCCTCAGCGTCCCCTGGGGCTCCCTGCCGCAGGGTGCTCCCCAGGCTTCCCCAGAAGGGGCCGCCCAATTACCCTGCCCCTCTACTAGGATCATCCCTGCTGATTCCCTGGGGTTCCCCAACAGGGCTGCCTGCCTCCGCCAGCCCCATTTCATCTGGCACACTCATGGCTGGTGCTGCCTAGTCACCCATACCCCACTGCCACTGGGGGGTTCCCGGGGTTCTGGTAGGGGCTGTCGCCAGCTCTGCTGCTGCTGGAGGTTCCCTGGCTGGGCCTCTCACTGCTGGAAACCCCTCTGCAGGGGTTCCTCAGCTGGGCCCAGCTGACGCCAAGGATTCCCCTGCCAGGTGGGGGCTCCTCAGCCACGCCTAGCCCCATTGAAGTTGAGGGTTCCTTGGTCAGGTCAACAGCTCCACAGCTGCTGCTGTAGCTGCTGCTGGTCCAGCCTGAGCTCCACAGATCAGATGTTTTCTCTCATTGCTGCCTCCCGTGCTCTTTAGTCAAGCAACATCTGTGGCCCTGCTGGACCATGGATGTTGCTGGAGCAGAGAGTCCTGGATTTGGGAGCTTCAACCTATACTAAGAAACATTTCAGCCACCTCTTTTAAAAATAGTCTTTTACACTCATAGTTTGTTTTTTAAAAATGTGTTTGTGATATTGTGTAAAAATCAGCAGGTTGCACAGGCAACTGGCCTTTGTAATCCACAATTAATTTGACTTTAAATGAAACCCTTTATCCGAAACAAAAGTCTTTATAACACCGCAACATGAACTTTTCAAAACTTTTAGTCAACAGCTAACGCCCTCCGTGCTAATCAAGATATATTATGCAGAGAGCTCAGTTTTCATATGTGCCTAAATTCTGAGATCCAGCTCCATATTAGTACAAAAAGTATTTAGATGATTAGGAGCACATGTGAGTGCTCTATTTCAGCACTCACACTGTTCTAAGATTATATCTGCAGTGTGTAAGCAATGATTTTTTTTTTCAAAACTTAACTCATATATACCTGTTCTTTCATTTACTATTTTTTATTTGTTTGTTTCCTTGAAGATCCTGATATTTGCTTCTACTTAGCAAATCTACAGATGCACAACACTGGAAAAAAGTAAGGAAATCTATGTATAAAAATGGAAATGTACATAAGTTAGAACTTAACATAATATGGTTAATACTGTGAAGAGCTTATTCCAGTCTAGTGAGCTATGCAATCCACTCTGTATTTATGTAACTCTGATGGTCTGTGAGACTGTAGAGGACAATGAGCAAAGTTTCTCTGCAAGTAAGAAAGCAATTACCCTGTTGATTCTTAATGAAATTTAAAGTTAAATAATTCGAAACCTCACATTTGTCTTTCTTTCTTTGTCACAATGAAGGAATGTATAACAGTGATTAAAAAAACATCAACCAACAAAAAAGAAAAACCTAACCATGAAGATGGAGTTCTGCACAGCAGGGTTCATACTGAACAATATCCAACAGTGAATACCACTGAGGTCATTTGGAAACATCATATGGAACACAAGACAATCAGTACACACTGAAAGAAGGCTCAGCAAAATGGAATGCAAGAAATACAGAACACTCTCTGTCACACAACACACATATACACTCTCACCTCCTCCTGTCCCCCCCCCCCCCCCCTCTTAGAAACTAAAGAGCACAATGGGCAAACTACATGCAGTTCCCCCACAAACAGTAATTTCATGGCTAACCCAAGTCCCACTGAAATCAATGGAAAGGCTCCAACCATCTTCAGTGGGCTTTGAAGCAGCATGTAAATGCATGATTCTTGTGATGTATATTTAAGGTGGGACACAAAACTCGCATTCCTGAACTCACAAAAGTAATTGTAAGAGTTTCTATAAGTGTGGAAATGTACTGGCATAATTCTATTGGTATTATTATATTGCTATAGTCATAGCAATATAAATCCCCATGTGGACATGCTTAGTACAGAATAAGAGTGTCATCTTATGGTTATATCATAATGTTTTTAGGGTGACGTAAGCTAAACATGGGGAGCTACACTGGTATAACTACAGCGGTATAATTATGCCAGTAAATATCTCTGTGAAATCAAATCCTTAGACACAGAACCTTAGACTGTTAGTACTTTGGGGGCAGGGACTGGCTTTTGTACTGTATGTCACCTAGCGCAGTGGTCTATGACTGAGTTTCCTGAGTGCTTATGCTGTATAAATAATAATTATACCTGTGATCAGCCAGATGAACCAATGATAGGTGGGCAACACAGCCCCTTTCCATTCAGAAATACTACTCTTCTGCTACAGTTTGTTTTTACAATATTTTTGATCATTTTTTTAAGTATGTGGCAAGGACAACTGCAAGTTAGTACTTGGATATTCTTCAGAAAGCACTACAAAGTTATAGTGTTTGCCAAAAAGGTCTCCCTACATTTATTATTGTAGTAAAAAATTCAATGTTAGTTTTAGACAAAATTCTTTTTTTTTTTTTTTATAACAAACAGGGCAATTCCTAGCATTTACAATCCTGTGGTTCGCTGAGCATGTTTCCAGGATTAATTTTGACTTTCCAAGGTCAACTTTACACTGATCAGTGTAAGAAAATTGTGGAAAACATTACTTTATGAAAACATACAAACTTAACCGCTCTTTAACAAAAAGAACAAACTACAGAGCTTTCACCAGACTCAGCACTATTCAGGATAACTTGTCAGCATTTGGCTTTTGTGCACATCAGTGATGGAATAATCCACAGGAAATCCTCATGCTTACTCACATACCTAACCACCACAGACAATTCAAGCGATTCATATGCTTTCTTTAGATTCTAATTTCAAACCTACTGTTTTCTCATTGCAATAAAATATAAACTCACCTGTTATTTTCTGCAGCAAGGTAGATAGTTCTGGTTCATCACAAAAAGCCTGCACTAGTGCCATTTTCACTTCTTCTTCAGCTTTATCCAGTTCTTTTCCAGCTTTGATTTCCCCAACCACAGAGTAAATGTACACCAGCAACACAAGGAAGTCTTCAGAGGTATAGTCATTAGCTGTCCTTTCATTATGAGACTTGATCATAGGCAACAACTGGTTCAAAACATTGGGCATCTCTGATTCACCGATATTCTGAAAATAGAGAAGAGAAGGTCTTGGCTTCCCTAATACAAACAGGTAATTTTTGTCACCATCAGACAGATGCTGCTGTCTACACGTGGGAATAGTTCTTCTGCACGGCTGCCCATGTATTCTCAGGTTGTTCCTGAAGACTGCTGCTTCCACACTGCCACATCATTGTTTTAAACAAATCCAAGCACCATCTCCTTCATTACTCCATGAACTAATCTTTATGGAGCAACTGCATAATCTTGCCCTTCTCTTTCTGTTATTCCCGTCATTGCACAAAAATTGTAAGTTCCTTGGGGCACGGATTGTGTCCGCTCACCTGAGCCTAGCACAGTCAGCGGCCAAACACGGGGGAGGGGAAGAGTACACTTTCCCATGGGCCTGGCCCAACTGGCAAATTCTGGTATGTGTGGGGGAAGGAGCCCATGTTACATGTTTGTACAGGCCTGAAATAAGGATGTTAAGTATCAGGTAAATGACTAATCGAATAGCTGATACATTTTTGCATTGACTATTCCAGTGTTTCCCAAATGGTGTTCCGCAGAACCCTGGAGTTCCGTGAAGTGAAAATAAGGGTACTGCGAGAAATTTCGTTACAATAACATTTTACAATTTAAAAAAAATGTGATTTTTGTTTTTAAATATGTGCAATTAAACTAAATGTTGATCTCATGACCTTGTTTAGCATTTGTTTATTATTATCCTTACTTATTTATGGTCTACTTTTTCAGCTCCATATATTAGACTGTTATTAGGGGTTTCGTAAAATTCTTTCAAGTTTAAAAGGGTTCAGTGGCCAAATAAAATTGGGAAACACTGGACTATTCGATTAGTTGATAAAGCGCCTCCGTCTTTGAAGTGTAGCTACAGCCCTAGGGCTGTAGGTACACTTCAAAGGAGAAAGTGCCAAAGCCCGGGGGTCAGCTGGGGACTTCCCCGCTGACCCTGGGTTATGTGCGGTGCTGCCGCTTTGAAATGCCGCGAGAAGCCCCCCTTTTCTCCTCTCCTCCCCCCCCGCTTCCTCTATCTGATTTGCTTATCAGATAGTCGACTAGTCGTTCACATCCCTAGCCTGAAAAAAATCATTCTTAGACCTTGAGTACACTCTTGGGAGTACTTGCAGAGTAACACATTCCTCAACATAAGTAATGTGATGACTCAGGCCAAAAAAAAAGATTCTGTCTACGCACTGTTACTCTACCTGAATATTTTCCTATTAGAGTTTATTTCAGAAACAATTACTACGTATCACACACACACACACACACAATATCTTAAAGAAGCATTTTTCAACTTGAAAAAGTTCAATATTCTAAAGACAGGAAATGCCAGAATTAAAGTTGCCTGTGCTGCTTCAATTTAACTTCCAGTTGTGTATGTGTAAGCATAGTTTTCTGCCCCTCCGCTGAGCATGGTCAGTCACTCCGTGAGGACAGCACATGTGCTATCTAGTCACCACTATGAACTGGGAGGGACTGAAGCATACTCCGTGAGGACAAAGCCTTTAGAGATTACTCAAGAAATCTCTACTAAGCATGTGCAAACTAAAATTTTTCAAAGACTTACAACTTGGGAAAAATATGAACCTGGAAATGTCTCACTCTAGTCAGGCACAGCAAAAAAACTAGAAATAATCCAGTTCTTGGTGATTTTTTTATTATTAGCTTAGCTTTAATTCACTAAAATTCACTGTGTTCGGAAAGCAGTATCTTTTTGGTGTTACAAATTATTTCACATGCATGTATCCATTGTTACCATTCATCCTAAAATGGAAGAAAAAACAACTGACGAAAAACAGTTGTAAAGAGCTTCATGGAGGAAGCCATCTGTTGTGCACAACAGCAAGCTTTTATTGGTCCCACAACCACCAATTAAAAAAAAAACAGGCACAAATTTTTAAATAGGATAAGTTCTTTTTTGCACGCACCCTGTTCAGGTGTACAACTCCTCCAAAACAGAGGTGTTGCCTGGGGACATACAAAACAGAGCATGCTCACCTCCTAGTTGAGAGCACACACAGGAACGAAAAATAACTATGTGTAAAACTGCACACAAACTAGATTTAAATTTTGGTCCAGACTTTTAAAGATATTTAGGCATTGTGATGCACCGTACTGCAAAACCTAACTGATGTAGAAACCTATGTCTCATTGTCAAATGTGATTTAGGCACTTAGGAGTTTAAATCGCATTGACTGCCAATGACTTTAAAAACTTTAAAAATCTTTAAAAACTGGGGCCTTTCCACCTATTTTTACACATTTACTAAAGAAAGGAGGACAAACTAAACATCTCCAAGGAAAAAGGAAATAAATAATAATTTAAGCAGCTACAATCAACTGCTAAGTTCAAAACATGCATTTAGATTTTTGCGTTATGATCTATTTTGATTTTTTTTTAATCTCTGGAGAAATGACCTTATAGTGGATTTCAAATTTAAATGCCAAATTTAAGAGACTATTTTGTGTAAACAGGCCAGTTGGACTGTAACCTGCATGAAATAAGGGCCAAGTCACCTCTTTTCCAAGCAAAATACCGCAGGGAGTTGGAAATTTTGTCTCAAACAAAATCCTAGCAGTTTGTCATTATCTAACCACCTCTAATGATTAAGGAGCTCTCTGTGCCTTTTTACAATCAATCAATTACACTGATTGAATAGTCCCTAAAACAAAAGTTTTAAAAATGCAACTGCCCATGACCCAAATTTCCTGCTGGTAATGTTGGCCTCAAGTTAGCCCTGTTTGTCTATCCCCAAGAGAGCCAATAAAAACAGGTCAATCCTAAGTTTGCCAAAGTCTCCATAAAGAACATTCACAATGTTCAAGTCGGCACCAACTTAGAATCAGACTTACCACCCTCTCCTTAGTTGCACGGCTTGGATATTTTTTAACTCTATGATTGAACATTCTTCAGACTCCAGAGAGTTTATTAGTAATAGATTTTTCCCCTCTTTCCTCTCACCTCTTTCGGTCTGTCTTTCTATTTTAAAACTTGAGATGAGCAATAATTTACTGTCCCTAAAGGCAAATGAACTGATGTCAGTTTGCTGACTTCTACTAAGGGTCTGTTTTTGGAAGACCGGAAAATATAGGCAAAAGTAAAAATACAGTTTTCAGTTTCCAAAGAGTGAACATGATATCGTTCTTCAAAAACGACACTAAATCTGACTTCAAGAATCTACACCATTGACGAGGGAGTATAATAATAAAATGAATAATGTTTTGTACTCCTGTAGAACCTTTCAACCAAGGACAATTACTGAAAATATTAATGAAACCCGTGTACTTCTTGTCCAGTAGGCTTCGGTATATACCTTTTATAGTTTGGGAAACTGAAGTGCAGAGGGGTTGTAGTGACTTGAGTTCTCACCTTAATTTTGTGACCTAAGGCCATGGCTAACCAACAGATCACACACAGTACAGCATTAAAATTGCTTAGGAGGGGTGAACACAGAGACAAGCATTTCATCTATTTTCTGTAACAAACAGATCACACTATGTAGATAAACTACTTTATTATGCCACTACTCAAGTGGTTTTTAATTTAAAATGTAAAGAATGTTTTATTCTTTTAATGCTACTTAAAGGGTTACTTTGGAATATAAAATATAGTCTCATAACTGCAAGTAGCTTATTAAAAGAATTATATCTAAGACCAGCAGAAAAGGTGTAAATGCTCAAGTCTCCATTCATTTATTGTCACACACTCAACACCACAAAAAAAGAGTGGCAATTTACATTGTGACATATCCAGACGAGCTGGCTGCTGCAATCTAATGGAGGGAAAGTATGGTGGGTTCTGGGTGCACAGTTTCCTCTTCCCCGAGTAAACAGGGCCGAGCCTAGTGGATCATAATCAGGCAAGGCACTGGGGCCAATTAAGAGCTTACCGGAAGCAGCAGGCTAATCAGGACACCTGCAGCCCATTAAGGCCTGCAGGGGCTTGTTTATAAAGCCTCCCTGTAGGGAGGGCAGAAGTCTAAGATCTAAGAGTGAGAGGAGTTCTGAGTGAGAGCTGAGGACTGCGAATAAGGAACAGACTTGCTCAGGTTCCAGAGGAAAGGTACTGGGAGGGATTGTTTAGAGAAGTGGCCCAGGGAAGAAGCTGCTAGACTTGGAGCAGAATAAACTGTGTCAGTTGCCACTGCCTTAGGATCCCTGGGCTGCAACCAGGAGTAATGGGTGTGCCCACGTTCCCCCCAACCCTCCCCGCGCCAGTAAAGAGTCTCCCTCTGAAAGGAGAGACCAGGACTATGGAGGGGTTTTCACTCCAAACTGTGGACTAGCCTATGATCAGTATGGCTCAGCAGGCTGTGACCCTTGCCTCTAGAAAAGAAGAGGCTGTGTGGAAAGTCACAGTGAGTCTCTGAGGCAAACACTGTCCACCAGAAGTGCAGGATCGTTGGGGCATGGAGTTATTATATAAGATCTTTGCAATATGTACAAAGTAAATCGGATCACAGAAGCTAGAGCAGGAAAATACTAGGCCACCCAATCTCTCACAAATCCATAGCATTAGATGGCCTGTGTATATTTTGTGTATTTAATAGAGGTTTGTTTGTGTTAATAACAAAGGTGGACAGGAAAGGTTAGTGAGTGGTGGGATGACTAGAAGCTGAGAGAGTTTTTTCTGTTTCCTTTTTGGAAGTAAAAAATTGTCAAGAAGTGAACCTTTCCACCCCCCCAAATTAAGACAATCAAAAATAATTTATAATAAGTATTCTCCAAAGGCAAAAGTATATATTTCTCTTTTGATATGAGCTCTAAAGTACCATAATGTTGAGTGCAATATAATCAGATGAACAACTGATGTGTTCAGTTTCCTTAAGTTGCAATACATGATTTATAATGTCCCACCCACTTTTCAGCTGGTTTTTATAAAAAGTTTTAGATGGGAAATTTAAGATGCAGTTGAATAATAGAACTCAACAATATCACCTACAGATTCAAGTTTCAAAATGGCATAGTTCAGGCCTGCACAACATATGGCCCGCGGGCTGCATGCGGCCCGAAGGGGCTCACTGTGTGGCCCGCGACGACTTTCAGAAATAATATTTCCTCCCTCCTTTCTTCCGCTCTCCTCTACTCCCCTTTTGAATGCGGCGCTTTCTTGTGCTGGCGCCTCTCCCCCTGACGTCAGGGACGCACGCATGCTCTGGCCCTGCCCTATGCCCGCGTGCAGCCCCGCCCCCGCTTTCGGCTCCCGTCCCAGGACTCGGCCCCCCTGCACGCTGCTCAGCTGGGCGGCCGCATGTGCGGCGCAGACCGCTGTCAGAATGCCGCGCTCCCCGTGCAGCACGGGCGTCAGCGCTGTTGGAGTGCGGGGCAGGTTGTCTTCACCGCCGTGAGGAGGCCCCGCCCCATCACAGCTGGTAAAATCTACGCCCCGTTGATATTATAACTTGTATCAGAGGGAACAAATTTTGCGCCGTGAGATATTTCTTCTCTTTGCGTGTGACTGTGAGTCTTTCCCTTGTGTGTGAATTTATTCAACAAAATCTGTGGTTGCGAGCTGAAGCCAGGTGGTGCGTGGGTTTTTTTGTATGCCCGACACACGTGGGGTTTTTTTTTTTGTTCGACAAAAATTTTTAGTCCGCGTGTTCGGTATTTTTTGGGAGAGCAACTGGCAACCCTACTTGCGGCCCGCAGCTGTGTTCTTTGGAGTAATATGGCCCTCGCCGCTTTCCGAGTTGTGCAGGCCTGGCATAATTGATATTTTTGCAGTTTTAATTTTGACTAATGTTTAATTTTTTATCTCTTTGTAGCTAATGTCAACAGACTTTGGAAGTACTGGCGACCTCCGACTTATGACTGCCCAACTTACAACCCCCCCGCATTTACGACCATTTTTTTCATGCGAGATAGCTCCTAAAAACCTCCAGTTTACGTCCGCAGCTCGTATTTATGATGGCATACAATGCAAACTCCATGCATCATCCTAAAACAGGAAATGCACAAGGTCAGTCAGACTCGCCAGTATGCAGCTGCTACTTGAACTGCGCACATCTCCACCACATCGGTCTTCACTTTTTAGTTCTTTTTGTGCATTATTTGAACTATTTAGTTTAGTTTTCCTCCATTTCCATAGTCAATTTTGGTATTTTTAGGGTATGAAAGGGGTTTCCAGGAACGAAACTGTCATTTATAACATTGCGCCTATGGGAAATAAGGGTTCGACTTACGACGGCTTGACTTAGACGGTTCTCCAGGAGCCAATTAGGTCATAAGTGCAAGGCTCGCCTGTGTAAACTGATACAAATAGCTTTTGTCCGTGTCCCATGTATGTAGAACGGATTTTTTTCAGAAGAACTAGTCAATGACAACTCGGTCATAAGCAACTCAAGTTTGTGATACTCTGTGGTCTTCAAGTTTTCTGCTGCTGCTGCTTGGTCTCCTTTTGCTTATTCTCAGAACAGATAGCTTTACAACCCTTTCCCGCCCCCTCCCCTACCCCCACCACCAAAAAAAAAAACAACACCCCAAAACCAAACCAGAACACAAGCACACACATTAAAGAGGACTGCATTATCATCCTACCATAAGCCTAAAGACCGTATTTTCAATGCATGAAAAGGAATACCACTTATTTGTAATATGTCAGTGTGGTTCACGGAGGCTACAGATTTCAGCATGCAATTCTCCCATCTCCATCTTCATCCAAGCATTTAGATCAAATGAAGAGAGCTCAGCATGCACTCCAAAGGATTCACATATTAAAAATGATGGCTACATTGCAGAACTCCTAGGACATGCATATACAGAGTCCCATAAACCCCAAAGAGTGGGCAGATCTTCAAAGTTGACTGAGAATGTGTCTCAGTGATCCTTAGAGGGAGCCATGTGGGTTTGGGATGGAATGGCACTGCCCTCCTTAGAGAGCATCAAGACCCCTTCATCCACAAGGAACACCTTTTCACTCCTCTTCTACCATGCCTATGGCAGTTCCATGGAAGCTACTGCAGTGGTAGCCTCAGTAAGAACAGAGAGCAAGTTAGTATAAGCAGGAACTCACTCCCTTCAGCTGCTCAGCAGGTCATGACTCCAGAGATGCTCCAGATCTATGCAACACATGGAGATTTGGCTTATTAGAACGTAGCTCCCCTGTGAGCCTCCTACTCTCATTAAACAAATCAGGATTTACCCCTTAAAGAGTGACTGCAATGAGCTACATCTAGTGTAACTTACACTAACAAAACATTCAAAATAAGATCTTATCAAGTAAATTATGCTTCTCACGATAAACACAAGCCACTGAAGTTAATTATTTATGCACTCTTCTATAAATAAAATTATCTTCTTTATATCTTTGAATTTTAAAATGCTTGAAGAAGGGCAGGATGGAAGGGAGCAAAAAAGAAAAGGGAAGTAAAAAACTTTACACAGACGCACACATAAAAAGTCCTTAAAAATATAGCTCTTTCCCATATGGTGACAACCTAAAATGGTCCAAATGTGAGACAAAATTATTCACACAGGAAATTCAAAATGAGGATGAATTATCCTCTTTTAGTTAAAATATATTTGGCTTGTGCCTCTCTGATATTAATAATTTACAGCAAATATTACCAAATTTCAGTGGAATGTAGTTAAATTTGGGTCTAATCCGATAATGTCCTTATAGCGAGGAACTCAGAGGTAGGCACTCGCTCCCACCTCTAACATTTTTTTTTTTAAATTTTAGAAGCCTTTCCGTTATACCCTAATCTGCAGGGTCTTTTCCCAAATTCAGTTTCCCTATTTAATCTGGGAAGATATTAAGGACATTCTGACCATGCCCTCACTTCTCTTAATGTCTGAGATTGAATGCAAGAAGAGATCAGTCAGGGCCTTAAGTACTGAGTAGGGAAACGATCACAAATGCAGGACAATTAACTTCCTTTTTTCAACCCCAGGTTTACACTAGGGTAAGACTGACATGCTCCTACTTCTTACATGGAATAGAGAAAAAGCCCAATCCCAGCAGTTGAGGAAATAGAAGGGAAGCAGATGAGGAATCCAGCTACCTTGCAGTGGCTTGAAGGCATAGAGGTGGTAGGTTCTACTGAAGAAGGCCATTTCCAGGTAGAAAGACACACATATCTAAGCGTGAAGGCAGTGATGACATATTCTGCTATATAGATGACTGGGGTCATAACTGATCTGCATGATGCTCTTGCAGCCAGTAAAGATAGAATGATGCCCCTGGTGAAAGGCAAAGGTTGTAGCATGATGATCCTCAAGCTTAGCCTGACTCCTCTATCTTTACTCTTATTGCCTTCTGGAGGCAGCACCTTAAGTTGTCAACCCTGCCTTCTCTCCTAATGCTGGGTGCTTACTTTCCATATAGCCCTTTAAACGCTGGCACTCAGACCCAAACACTGAAAACTTGAGATTCAGGTTCCCCACTCTCATCATTTCCTCTCCAGTGAAACTTTGCTGGAAACCCATATTACGGAATAGATAAAGGCCTAACCTGTCAGGGAATGCTGGTTCCTGTCTGGTCTCCTGTTATCTCTTACAAGCATCACAGTCCCTGATAATCCTACACACAATTTCAAATTAAACTGGTACATGACATTTAAAATACAAACACACTCACTCAGACTGGAGATTTAATAGAAGGAGGAAAAATGTTGATTGGGGCACAAAGAAAGTGCTGACACACTTTAAAAACAAGGCTTTAGTGCTGAACCAGTAACTTGTGATCTCTATTCCCAGCTCTGACACTAAATCACAGTAGTATATTACATTGAGGATGTCAATAAGCTAGTTTAGCCAGAATTTTCAGAAGAGTCAGCACCTAGTGGCTCCTAACGAACACTTCTGAAAATCCAACTACTTCTTTACTTGTTTAAATGGGAGCTGAGAACATTTAAAAATCTGGCCCCATATGCTTCAGATGCCACATGAAATAAGAAAATTGCCTGCAGTACCTTACAAGACTGATGTCATGATGAAAATGCTTTAGTCTTAATTAGTGGAAGATGAAAGGTGCCTTGGAATTCACAGACCAAACTGGAAAAAAATGTAATTTCAAATTTCCTTGAAAATTAAAAATAGTGAAATATTTAGGCAAAACTCCAAAGAATTTCAATTAAGAAATGCTGCTATAGTACAAAATTGTAACTCTAGTTAAGGAACCTCACGCACCCATTCTCCGCTCTAAGCTAGGCTCCTTGCATGAATGACTTCTGTTATACACCATGGTCATGTTTCATGGCGAGAAGAGGTGGTTGCATCATGGGAGGCCACAGTCTTAGGGCACATCTAGACTACGTTTTAATTTCAAAAAGAGGATATGCAAATTCAGCAGGAATTTGCAAATCTTCTTCTGATCACATTTTTGAAAGAGGATCTTTTGAAAGTGAAAGTAGTCTGGATGCAGTTTTTTCAGAAAAAAATCCCTTTTTCGAAAAACTGCGTAAACCTCTTTTTTTTTTTTTTAGGAAGAGCGGGGTTTTTTTTTTCCAAAAATAGGTTTTTTCCCCCCCAAAAAACTGCGTCCAGACTACTTTCACTTTCAAAAGATCCTCTTTCGAAAATGCAATTGAAAGAAGATATGCAAATTCCCACAGAATTTGCATATCCTCTTTCGAAAGTAAAACGTAGTCTAGACATGCCCTTAGTGAATGATGCAAAATGCAGTCAGGCTGGGACACCCCAGAGGAGAACAAGGATATGAGGAGACTGAATTTAACTCCCATAAAGCACCAAAGTAGCAGAACTAAATCCAAATATTTTGTTTCCAGATGAAATATTTCTGTTTTCAAGTGTTTAGTTTAAAAAAATTGTGGTGAGCAGAAAGTTTTAGCAAAAAATTTCATGTAGTCAAAGATCCAATTTTCTACCAAAATATTGTTTAGATGAAAAATTTTTAGACAGTCCTACTCTGTGCAACAGTCAGAGTCTAATTTAAACAACAGAAGATTTTTTAACAAATGAGCTTTATTAATAAACTGTTCTTAACCGGTCTTGTCCCATCCAATTTTGCCACTTGACATAGTCGTGATAAATGAGTGGAATTCTATTGACTTCTATAGAGCTACATCAATTTACATCAACTGAAGATCTTGTCTCTTGTAGCTATTTAAAGCCTGATAAAGAAAAAAAATACAGAAAGAAATATTGGACCATTAATGTTACTGGTGTTTACTGCATAACATAGTGACTTTTCAAAGGGAAATGAAAACTCACTTCATAAAGCTACAAGTATTAAACTTACAAACTTCTGGCAGCAATTTTCTTGTGTCTAGTACAATTCCAGTCACACTCTGCTGACACATAAATAATAGTTAAAACACAAAAATAATGAAAATGTTTGAAACAAGATGCTCAAGCTACAACATTTTGTTACAAAAGGATGGAACAGTACTTTGAGTTAAGGACAGATCTAGCTCATCTTCAAGCCTGAAAAAGAGTATTTGCAGATTTGGTTACGCTGTATAACCAGTATGGAAGTGTATTTCATTACATTTTTTACCTAATTTCCAGAGGCCATACCAAACTCTTTTTGAACAGTATAATTAATATTGCCCTTTAGTTCCTCGCTCTTCCACCTCGCTCTCCCTGACTCTCCAGAACTCCCCAATTGTTTAAGTGGCAATTTCCTGCTTTCATTAAAGTCACATAATCTTCAATCATTTCTTGTTTTTCTTTAGTTACATACCTGTCAGATTCAGTTGTTAATTGTTATACCATACCTGAAAGGCTTAAACATGTGTTCTAATAAAAAATGAAATACCCTTAGTTATCCAACACAAAGGTTTTTAATAAACTTACAACTAACCTACCTGCTAGTGGACACAGTATAAAAAGCAATCTATCTCAATGAGTTATGCTGTCTGGTAATGCATCACTGTATCATAATGTCCAGTTTCTCTTGGACTTTCTTTGGAAACAATACAAGTTTGCAGCTGTGTTAAGATAGTTTAATGAGTTCATGGGGGCCCAATAGCAACAGGATGTTAAAAAAAGAGATATAAAATAAGTCTGGATTTTATTAGGCAAATCTCTGCAAGCATAAGAACAATTTTAAGCAAAACCCTGAGGGTATGTCTACACAGCAATAAAACACCCGCGGCTGGCCCATGTCAGCTGACTTGGGCTTGTGAGGCTCATACTGTGAAGCTATAAAACTGCAGTGGAGACAGCTCAGAGCAGGCTGGAGCCAGGGATCTGGGATACTATGAGGGGAGAAAGTCCCAGAACCAAGGCTCCAGCCCAAACCTGGACATCTACACTGCAATTTTCTAGCCATGCAGCGTGAGCCCCATGACCCAAGTCTGTAGACAGAGACCAGCCATGGATGTTTTATTGAAGCACAGACATATCCTGAATGTCCAACAGAAGAGAATCATCTACCAAGAAAGAGTTAATGAGGGTTTAAGTCCAACCCTGCTAGGTCAAAAGCCTTTAGCCAGGATTGTTTTCCGCAGGGCATGCTTAGAGTAACGATGAATCAGCAAATTGATCAAATCTGTCAGAAATATGGGAGGAAGCAACATGTGAACTACTGGCTGTAAGGAGCTACATCAATGGTGGGCAAGAGGCTTCCAGTGGACCAAATCCAGCTCATCAAGCCACCAGATCTGGCCTGTGGTCACCTCGCCAGAACCCTTAGGCAGAGAACAGCTCACTTTAAAAAACCAGCTGCTCTCTGCTCTGGATGGCCAGACAGGGAGATGGGAGACTTCTCATGCTGTTTCTGCCCCCACCTGCCAGCAAAATATCTCAGCTCCCATTGCCTAATCTCACAGTTTCTGGACAATAGGAGCTGAGATTTTTGCTGGGAGCAGGGGCGGGAAATATGGGAAGCCTTCTCTCTTCCCTCCTCATGCCCGGAGCAGAGCCATGTCGAGCAGCGAGCAGCCTGCAGCAGATGGTCAGACTCAGCTTTCCGCAGGTAAGTTCTTCCCAGCCAGAGCCTGCCTCTGGTACACATCCCCTCTCTCTCCTCTGACCACCTGTCCCAGGCTACCACACAAACCCTCTATGCCCCTCTTCCTTCTTCCCCCAGCTCACAACTCCCTCCCAGACCCTGCACACCTCCCATAGGCCAGAATCCTCTCCTGCATCCATACCCCCTCCCTAACCCTGAAACCCATTCCCCTGACTCAGGTTACCACCCAAACTCTTTGCACCCCCTTCATCCAGGTCACAGCATTATTATGACTGGGGCAGGTGACCAAAGCCCACAAAGTGAAGAACATGGAGACCTGGGAGATGGCTCGGAAATGGGAGGGAGCGTAGGCTATAATAGCAGAGAAAAAGGAGGGACAAGGCAGAACTGGGAGGCAAGATCAAATCAGTATCTTAGATGCCTATATACAAACGCAAGAAGTATGGGTAATAAGCAGGAAGAACTTGAAGTGTTAATAAATAAACACAACTATGACATTGTTGGTGGGATAATACACACGATTGGAATATTGGTATAAAAGGGTACAGCATATTCAGGAAGGATAGGCGGGGAAAAAAGGGAGGTGGTGTTGCCTTATATATTACATATATACACACTTGGACTGAGGTGGAGATGGACGTAGGAGACAGATGTTTTGAGAGTCTCTGGGTTAGGTTAAAAGGGGTAAAAACAAGGGTGATGTCATTCTAGGGGTCTACTACAGCCACCTACCCAGATGGAAGAGGTGGATGAGGCTTTTTTTAAACAACTAACAAAATCATCCAAAGCGCAGGATTTGGTGGTGATGTGGGACTTCAACTATCCAGACATATGTTAGGAAACTAACACAGCGGGGCACAGACTATCCAAAAAGTTCTTGGACTGCATTATAGACAATTTTTTATTTCAGAAGGTGGAAAAAGCTACTATGGGAGAAGCTGTTCTTGATCTGATTTTAACAAATAGGGAGGAACTGGTTGATAATTTGAAAGTGGAAGGCAGCGTGGGTGAAAGTGATCGTGAAATCATAGAGTTCATGATTCTAAGGAATGGTAGAAGGGAGAACAGCAAAATACAGACAATGGATTTCAAGAAGGCAGATTTTGGTAAGCTCAGAGAGCTGGTAGGTTAGGTCCCATGGGAAGCAAGACTAAGGGGAAAAACAACTGTAGAGAGTTGGCAGTTTTTCAAAGGGACGTTATTAAGGGCCCAAAAGCAAGCTATTCTGCTGTGTAGCAAAGATAGAAAGTATGGCAAAATACCACCTTGGCTTAACCAGGAGATCTTGCATGATCTAAAAATAAAAAAGGAGTCATATAAAAAGTGGAAACTAGGACAAATAACAAAGGATGAATATAAGCAAACAATACAGGTATGAAGGGGCAAGATTAGAAAGGCAAAGGCACAAAATGAGCTCAAACTAGCAACAGGCATAAAGGGAAACAAGAAGACATTCTATAAATATATTAGAAGCAAGAGGAAGACCAAGGACAGGGTAGGCCCATTGCTCAGTGAGAAGGGAGAAACAGTAACAGGAAACTTGGAAATGGCAGAGGTGTTTAATGACTTTTTTGTTTTGGTCTTCACCGAGAAGTCTGATGATGAAGGAATGCCTGACATAGTGAATACTAGTGGGAATGGGATAGGTTTAGAAGATAAAATAAAAAAGAACAAGTTAAAAATCACTTAGAAAAGTTAGATGTCTGCAAGTCACGAGGCCCTGATTAAATGCATCCTAAAATACTCAAGGAGGAGGTATCTGAGACTTTAGCTATCATCTTTAGAAAATCATGGAAGACGGGAGAGATTCCAGAAGACTGGAAAAGGGGCAAATATAGTGCCCATCTATAAAAAGGGAAAAAAGAACAGCCTAGGAAACTATAGACCAGTCAGTTTAACTTCTGTGCCAGGAAAGATAATGGAGCAAGTAATTAAGGAAACCATCTGCAAACACCTGGAAGATAATAAGATGATAGATAACAGCCAGCATGGATTTGTAAAGAACAAATCATGTCAAACCAATCTGATAGTTTTCTTTGATAGGATAACAAGTCTTATGGATAAGGTATACCTAGACTTTAGTAAGGTATTTGATATGGTCTCACATGATATTCTTATCATAAAGTAGGCAAATACAACTTAGGTGGGGCTACTATAAGGTGGGTGCATAACTGCTGGATAACCATTCTCAGAGAGTAGTTATTAATGGTTCACAATCCTGCTGGAAGGGCATAACAAGTGAGGTTCCGCAGGGGTCTGTTTTGGGACCGGTTCTGTTCAATATCTTCATCAACTATTTACATATCAGCATAGAGAGTACACTTATTAAGTTTGCAGATGATTCGAAGTTGGGAGGGGCTGCAACTGCTTTGGAGGATAGGGTCATAATTCAAAATGATCTGGACAAACTGGAGAAATGGTCTGAGGTAAATAGGATGAAGTTTAATAAAGACAAATGCAAAGTACTCCACTTAGGAAGGAACAATCCATTTCACATATACAGAATGGGAGGTGACTGTCTAGGAAGGAGTACTGCTGAAAGGGATCTAGGGGTAATAGTGGACCACATGCTAAATATGAGTCAACAGTGTGACACTGTTGCAAAAAAAGCAAACATGATTCTAGGATGCATTAACAGGAGTGTGGTGAGCAAGACACGAGAAGTCATTCTTCCTTTCTACTCTGCGCTGATTAGGCCTCAATTGGAGTATTGTGTCCAGTTCTGGGCACCACATTTCAAGAAAGATGTGGAAAAATTGGAGAAGGTCCAGAGAAGAGCAGCAAGAATGATTAAAGGTCTAGAGAACACGACCTATGAAGGAAGACTGAAAGAATTGGGATTGTTTAGTTTGGAAAGGAGAAGACTGAGAGGGGACATGACAGCAGTTTTCGGGTATCTAAAAGGGTGTACACAAGGAGGAGGGAGAAAAATTGTTCTCCTTAGCCTCTGACGATAGGACAAGAAGCTTAAACTGCAGCAAGGGAGGTTTAGGTTGGACATTAGGAAAAACTTCCTAACTGTCAGGGTGGTTAAACACTGGAATAGAGTTGTCTAGGAAGGTTGTGGAATCTCCATCTCTAGAGATATTTAAGAGCAGGTTAGATAAACATCTATCAGGGATGGTCTAGATGGTACAGGGTCTTGCCATGAACGCAGGGGACTGGACTAGATGACTTCTCGAGGTCCCTTCGAGTTCTAGTGTTCTATGATTCTATGATTATATTTTTTGTCTTATTGTCTATCCCATTCCTAAAAGTTCCTAACATTGTTTGCTTTTTTTGACTGCCAGTGCACTTTGAGCAAATTTTCAGAAAACTATCCATAATGACTCGAAGATCTCTTTCTGGAGTGGTAACAGCTAATGTGAACCCCATCATTTGGTTTATACAGTTGAGATGATGTTTCCATTGTGCATTACTTTTCACTTATCAACACTGAATATCATCTGCCACTTTATTGACCAGTCACCCAGCTAGACTACAAGTTTTTGTTGGAAAAAAGTACGCAAAATGTGCTGTGCATTTTGTGTACCTTTTTCTGATACTTTTGTCGGAAGAGGCTTTTCCGGCATTTGGCGCATCTAGAGTGGCAAAATGTCGGGAAAAAAAACCCTCTTTCGAAAGCCCACTTCTTCTTCATAGAACGAGGAATACAGGGGCTTCCGAAAGAGCACATTTGCTCTAAAAAAAAAAAAGAGCAAACGGTATCCCGAAAAACCCCCACAGTCTAGCCGTACCCCCAGTTTACTAAGATCCCTTATTAACTTGTTACCACCAGCTTTAGACTTAACTATTTTGAGTAAAATTGTTATTATCCGCAAACTTTACTGCCTCACTATCACTTTTTCAAGATTATTTATGAATATGTTGAACAACAACTAGTCGCCACACAGATCTCTAGGACATCCTATTTATCCCTCTGCATTCTGATAACTTGCCATTTGTTTTTACCTTTTGTTTCCTGTCTTTTAACCAGTTACTGATCTATGAGAGGACCTTCCCTCTTATCTGACAACTAAGGCTCTGATTTAGTGAAGTGTATTTTTAAGAAAAGTCATGGACAGGTCATGAGCAATAAACAAAACTTCATGATCCCTGACCTGTCCATAACTTGCACTATAAATACCCCTAGCTAAATCTTAGCTAGGGACCACTGCTCTGGGGAGCCACAGAGAGAGCCATTTCTCTGGGGAGGATGCTGGGGAGCACCAAAGGGACTGCTACTCAGGGGAAGACCTGGGATGGTGCACTGCTCTGGAGGAAATGTGGGCAGCAAAGCACCAGCTGTCAGGGACTGCAGATTAGTGAGTGCCCCAAGTGCCCCTGGGACTGCACCTCTCCGTCCCCCCAGCTGTTCCTGCTGTCCCCAGGACTGTTGCTTGTGCAGACCCTGGGGCCAAATGACTAGGGCTGCCCAAGCAGCAGCCAATGTGCCTGGCCCTGGGGCAGCTCCAGCAGTGGCTGGTGTGCCTGGCTGCAGGGCACCTTCAACAGAGCTATTCTTTGGGGGAGGGAGTAGAAAAATAGGAACTGAGGTGTTGGTTTAATGCTCTACTCCTGGGGGAATTTTTTTTGCATATTGATTGTTACAGACATCTTTACTGACAGGCATTTTGATATAAATTACCAAAAAAAATTGAAAGTGGTGTAATTACATAGTGTTATTTTGACAAATAAAATAAACAGAATGTTAAAGTAATTGTGTACAGAGTTATTATTTTTGGCATAGAATTTCCCCAGCAATATTGGTTACATGTACATTTTGACACACAAATCTTTTTTAGAGTCACAGCAATCCAAAATATATTCCCTCATTCTTTAAATACTGCCTGCATTGCTTGTTCCTTGATAGATAACTTTGCATTTGGCTGTATTAAAACACAGTTTGTTTAAAACTGACCAGTTTGCCATGCAAGCCTATTCTTGTGATTGTCATCTTCATGAAACTCTGCCAATCTTTTGTCATCCGCAAATTTAACCAGCAATGAAAATTGGTTGAATGGCAATTGAGTGAAACTACAGTAAAAAACAATTATCAGAGACATAGATTAACACAATGTGTTAAGGTACAGGCAACATATTTTTTGTAAAGTGAAATCATGCCTCACTAATCTACCAGCATTCTTTAAGGCTGTCAACAAACATGGATATTGGTGATCCAGTGAAGGTAGTATATTTTGGCTTTCAGAAAGCCTTTGACATTGCATCAGTAGAGACCATGAGAGACAAACTAATGTTATGGGTCATGTTCTATGTCTGTCACAGAGGTCGCAAAACTCACAGATTCACTTGGGACCACCTGATTAAGACTCAACTGAAATATTATCTCCAGTCCCAGACATCGCATTTCAGGAACGATGTGGACAAATTGGTGAAAGTCCATAGGAGATCTAGAAAAATTATTAAAGGCCTAGAAAACACAATCTATGAAGGAAGACTGAAAAAAATGGGTTTGTTTAGTTTGGAGAAGAGAAGGTGGAGAGAGGACATGACAACTATTTTTGAGTACATAAAAGGTTATTACACGGAAGAGGAAAAAATGTTCGTTAACCTTTGAGGATAGGACAACAAGCAATGAGCTAAATTTCACTAAGGAGAGCTTTAGGTTGGACATTAGTCCTAAGATTCTATAATACACAGATCAGACTAGACAATCTAATGATCCTGTTTGGCCTCCAGAACTATGAAACTACAATAATAAATGACTTAGAAATATGTATTAAATATATAAATAGAAAAAAATATAATGCTGCAAGTTCACAAGCAGGATTTTAAAACAACTTTTGTGAGTTTGCATCATTGATCCTGAATTTTTGCATATATTTTTATTTAGGACTAGAAGATTTACCCAGTGTTGCTTGAGTCCTTAAGTCAAACAAGTTTTGTTGATGAGGGGTTCAGTATGCAGGCTGCCCTGGGGATTGAGGACAACCACAGCCCTCTCTCATGGCATCAACTTCAGGCCAGGTAAAAAGCACGTGTCCATGGCTGTTACAGTTATAGTGGGCACAGACGGGGGAGGGTTCTATGTTTCCCAACTGGGAAACAGACACACACAAAAAGACAAATTCTCTGAAATATATAATAGATAGCTGTCCCTTTCTCCACCCTGCCCCCTGCTGTCCCAATAGGTTTATAGGTGTCCCACTCCCCATCTCTGGCCCCTTGCTGCCCTCCATGGTCATTCTACAGTATAACTCCCTCCTGCCAGACCCCTCCCTTTTCATTTTATGAGAAACAATTGAATTCTAGGCACATCCAAACCCTGACGTTGCTTTAAGTTATGAGAGGAAGCTACATATCAAATTTAGTGGTCCTCACTTTTACCATTTAGGAGGATTTCTTGAATAAACAGACTCACAGGCAGATGGACAGACAGACGTACATTTCTAAAATATATAGTAAGATAGAGTTTGAATCCACTACAGTTTCCCCAGTTTATTAAGGTGAACTGTAATTTTGTTTTGTTCTTAATTCTCATTTATTTTATATGGATGGGACTCTGTTTTGGGCTATTTGCCATTCAGAGTTAGTTGAAATCTTCTTCAGGCAAACTCCTGGGGTGTGTCTAGACTACAGGGCTTTGTCGACAAAAGTGGACTTTTGTCGACAAAACTATACCTACGTCTACACTACTACCGAGTTCTGTCCACATAACATCGACAGAACTCGGCAGTTTTGTCAACGGCGGTAAACCTCATTCTAAGAAGAATAACACCTTTTGTTGACAGAGTTCTGTCGACAGAAGGCATTATTGCATCTACACTGTCCTTTGCATCTACACTCTCATGTGGACAAAGCAGCTTGCTTTGTCGACAGAACTGGATGTAGTCTAGACACTCTTTGTCAACAGAAGCTTTGTTGACAGTATCTGTTGACAAAGCCTCTGTTGACAAAAGCCTGTAGTCTAGACGTACCCCCGTAGTGATTTAGGCTTCTCTCATGTACTCAGTTTATGTTTTCCAATTTCTATCATAAAGGAAGGTAGTGGAAGAGGTTTCGGAAAGCATAACCTCAATAATACATTCAATACAACACTAAGCTAGAGAAGCACCTGGTGAATAAAACTCTAAACCCTTTGGCAGAATTCTTAATAGAAAAAAAAAATAAATAAAACAAAAAAATTTTGACTGCTCAAAGGAAATCACTTAGGAACTACACAAAGAACCACTTCTGAAATACTAGAAATTACTCTTAGAGCTGTCATGCATTAATAAATTTTAAGTGAGACTGTTCATAAATACAAATGGCCCCACCTTATGGCCCCACATTGTATTTCTTCTCTGGCCACCCTGTGTTGTCTCCCACTGTCTCCTCACTCCTTTCTTTCTCAGCCACCTCCACTGCGGTGTCCCTCACCAATTCCCTCGTCTATGGTCTCTCACCTCTGCACCTGTCTAACCTCTGACTTCTGGGAGATTTCTCAAACTCTCAAGACTACCTCCAGACTTTTGGCAATGTGACAGTCATTGGTGCCGTAGCTATGAGCATAACAAGCAAGAAAATGATGCTGACTAGAACAGAAAAGAATGGAAAAATTTATCTTTTCCAGGCAGGCTTCAAACAAAATAAGTCTTGAGTTCCTTGGTTCTTCAGGTTTATTAAAGCCTCTATTTGTGCAGGCTGCTGAGAGGACAAAGGTTTGAGGGGGGGTTAGATCTGGAGAGGGGAGTTTGTCAGTTTCTTTGTGCCAGGGCTGTCCTTAGGATTTATGGGATCCTATGCTATACTATTAAACTGGTGCCTCTATGCATGATGGCAGGTGGGACATGGCAATTTTTTAGAGATGCAATTTTATAATCTTCTGCAACACACTAATGAAATATTTTAAAGCAAATTTTAAACTAAGGCCCTGGAGACTATTGCAGTAAATTCAGAAACTGACAGTATATACCTGGGGGTGGGAAATGCCTGTTAAACGAATTCATTACTACTCTTGGCTCTTTCACAGGTCTGGCAGGCTTTTTCACTTTTATGTTAACTAGCTCCTCGCCAGCGGAAGCAAAGCCATAGAGCAGAGATAGAAAGAGGGGTGGGGGTCGAGATTAAGACCGAATAGTGCCCCACATTTTAATATTTTGATTTCACTGACGTCTGCTAAAATGGGGAAAAGTCATTAACTTTCTTTTCAGAGTAGTTGTGTTCTCACAGATGTGGGACATGATTCTTTGGCCTGGCCAAGCTACACTGGGTGTCCGCAACAATGGAGCCGGCTGATCCGGAGCCTAAGCTAATTGGGTAGTCAAGTCCACTACTTGCATTCTCCTCTCCCCACTCCTTGCTGCTTCTATATCAGAGGCAGCAAGGTGAGGGAGCAGTACCAGTGCTGGGGGGGGGAGCTGGTTCCCGCCAGCACAGTCTCTGCGGTGCGGGGGGAAGAGGGGTGAGGGAAGGGAAATAGAGGCACAGTGGAGAACCTAGCGCGAGATTCCAGTTCCCCACTTCGCCTCCTCCCCCCTTATTGACTAATCAAGTATTTGATGGAAATTCCATTCACTACTCATTTAGCTGATTAATTGTAACTTAACATCCCTACTCCCAGATTCACTTAGAGCAGCCTCAGGGCCTCTCTAAACTGTGTCAAACTGCAACAGCCCTGTCAAATGTCATACTAGCTGACAGGGATTGCTGATACAGCAGTGCTCCAGCCACACTACTTCTCTGTCCATATCTCCAATAAGCAGAAAAAGGGATGATAAGAGTTAAAACTATGCTAGAGAATCAAACTGTATCTATCTGTCCCCAGCTACTTTTATTTTTATTCATTATTTTTGTGCGGCACTAACATGCTCTCAAGATTGTTTCTATGCCACAGAGTGCTCAATTACACATTCAGACTATTAACAATAACCAAACATTTGTGAACACACGTATACAGTTTGCTCCAAATTAAAAAGTCAGCCCTTCACCCTCCATTTCCACATGCTGGACTCTGAGATTCCAGAGTAAGTCTCCATATTTCTGGTGGGAAAGAGATGAAGAATGCTGCCATGGTTTGGGGTGCTAGCCTAGAACTCAAGAGACCCAGGTGTGATTTCCAGGTGGGTTGCAAATGTAATGACATAGGGCAACTCACTTAATCTTTCTGTCCCTCAGTCCCCTCATCTGCGAAAGATGAATACTATTACTTCCTTAGCTCACAGAGTTTATGTGAGGATAAATGAATCAAGAATAGTGAGGTACCCACATATTTTGCAAATGGAGGCCAGATGAATATGATCTGTAGCTAGGGCAGTAATTTCCCTCTCAGACACCATAGAATTGTAAGAGTGTATAAAAGCATGGCAGTTACACCACAGTCATTTCTTTATATAGCCCCTCTAAGCTGACAGGAGAGAGCTCTCCCATCAGTTTAAGTTCTCCCACCCCCATGTGCACTGGTAGCTACACTTGCAGCAGAAGCTTTCCCACCAATATAGCACTGTCCACACTGGTGCTTCTAGTGGTGTAACTTATGTCACTCAGGGTATGTCTACAGTTGCCCCCTAGTTCGAACTAGGGAGGCAAATGAAGCATAGTGAAGTTGCAAATCAAGCGCGGGATTCAAATATCCCGCGCTTGATTAGCATATTCGCGGACGGTCGTCATTTTAAAATGCCAGTCGCCCGATTTAACTTGCCGCGTGTAGACGCGATAGTCCGATTTAAAACCCTTCCCTCAAATTAACTGTTACTCCTCATTGCATGGAGTAACAGTTAATTCGAGGGAAGGGTTTTAATCGACTACCGCCTACACGCGCAAGTTAAATCGGGCAACCGGCATTTTAAAATGGCGATCGTCATGAATATAATCAAGCCGGATATTTAAATCCCGCGCTTGATTTGCAACTCCGGTATGCTTCATTTGCCTCCCTAGTTCGAACTAGAGGACAACTGTAGACATACCCTCAAGGAAGTGATTTACTCGCACTCCGACCAGCATAAATTATGATGACATAAACTGTAGCGTAGACATTGACTACATATTTATTTCTGCTTGGAAATCTTTAGTAAGCTCATATCTTGCCTCACACTGGTGAGTTTTTGACTTCTGAATCAGATTTTTAATTTAGTGCCATGCAAGGATACAACAAAATATTTTGGGTAAGCTGTGCTCCTTGTGGAGAGTAATTACCATCAGTAAGGAAGAGGCAAGGAACACAATATGGTGGCTGGGAAAATCCAAAGAATCTAGTTATATGTTACAATACACAATCTATTTTGAGGCTTTTATTTGATATATGCTTAGCACCGCTATTCAGGAAAGCAAGATGGTAATATTGATATATTTTATTAACACAAAATATTAAAAAAAACACTTTGTTAAAACCAGGACCCAGACATGTGCAATCAATATATTAAATAAACAAAAAAAATGACCTAATGGCAACTAGACATTACTAAAGAGGACTCCATATTAGCTATTATTCAATAAACAAGAACATAAATTAAGTCCTGCTAGATTAATGAATTATTCTATGCATCTAAAATAAACTTATAAACTAACAACAGCACATATTAGTTATTGACATGACAATGTCTTATCGGAGTAGCTACCCAAGTTAAAATTGTGATGTCAGATCCCTACCTACTTATTTAATTCTAGTGAAACAAAATTTCAGAGCTAGATGTCAGGCTCCAATCCATGTTCTTCTACAGTTCACAGCAACAGGATTTCCATAATATCCTTTTTAAAATATTGGTATGTAAAAGCTAAGAAATGATATATCTTTAATCCATTATTTCTCTTTGTAAAAATGTATATTGAACTTTTTACAGTTATCTCTACAGAAAAGTGATTAGCTAAACTTCTCAGAACAGAAATATTTTCCCTCTTCTCGGTATGTTTTCCCTCACGTTGATAAATGCCAATATTTTCAGCATCCAAATACATTTTTGGCTGGAGGTCTGGCTGTTCCACACAAAGATGTACTTTAATTAGTCAGAACACTGAAAAAAATTATTGTACAACTACTGGCGAATCTTCAAACACAAAATCCATTTTATTCACAATGAAAAAGCTTTTAAAGAGATTTCGATAAAGATTTGCTGCTGCTCACAGCCCACATTTGCAATGTTTATATAAGTGGGAGATATAAATCTTTTTCCAATGAACCCCACAGTTTTTAAACCAGACTGCTTGTTATAAAGTGCCTATTTCCGTTGAGCCTGCCTAAGCAAGCAATACACAACCTGCTCTGGATAGACTAGAACTAATTTAACGTGCTCCAGATTTAATCCCCCATCCTCCCAGCTTTTATGGGTAGATTTTACACAGAGGATTACTGCTGACTTTAACAATGATTCATCTGATAAGTGGATTCTGATTTGTTTTTCCACATCAGAAAAATGCGTAAGAATTGCCACCAACTTCATTTTAATATAACAAAACTGTTTCAATGAAAAAAACTTAAATTAAATGTTCACATGAAAACCACTCCCATACAATTATCAGGTCAATGAATTTGTCCAAATGAATATCTAGTTTTCTTAGCCTTAAGGATAGAGAGTTGTTTGTTGACTGCTACATGTGGTCTGGAAGGAAGGTAACATGGAACTCATGCAGATTTTTAAACCAATCAAAGAAGCACAGGAGAGACACAAAAGTATATTTTTTCCCAGCCCAAAATGACATCTTGTATTATTTTCCCAAATAATACTTTTCAATTTGAAAGTCTACAGGAAGAAAAAAAATCAAAGCTGATGCCAGAGCATCTTACAGTATTTCTATGAATTAAAAAAACATTATTCATGGCATTTATAAAACCCCCATATAATGGTTACAATAATTACTAGCTATTAACTTTTTGCACTCATAAGAAGTGCACTTAGTGTGTGTATGTTATTGTGCACAGACATACGGCAGGAAGTGAGCTCTTCCAATAACACAGAGTTACAGTAGGTGGCAGCATTGCACTATACTGGTGGTTTTATGACACAAACCATAAAATGCCTTCACCCAAAGAAAATGATGTAACAGCTTCAACATTAAATTTCAGCCATGTTCTAGTAATTATCCACACACAACAAAAATTGCTGAATTACCAGTATGAGCTTACTAATTTTGTTCTTTTTAAATTTATAGAAAGAAAATGTCAATTAACTCTTTAAACTCAACACAGAAAAGGAGGCATTTTTACAAAATTCAAATTAAAAATATAATTTTAATTTTCACATTACATATGTCTGAATGATTAAAACAGAGCTGATAGATAATATTCAGAAATTATTGTTCTGAAATGTAGAATTTACCCGTGGATTACACAACAATCCAGCTGTTTCTTATTAGAAATATAATTCTTCTTTTAAAAAACAACCTGCATACTTCAAATCTGAAAAGGTGACCTGATACACAGAGTTGTGTTTTCAAATACATAGGACAGGCAAATGTTTGTGACAAGTGCAGCAGTTTTCTTCTATTTAACTGAACCTTTTTCTTTGTCTTAGAAGACTTTTGGCAGGAGTGTTAAGAAAGGAAACTGAAACTGCTTCTATGGGATGCTCTGTGTTCAATGGCTTTCATTCCCTTTGGGTAAGCCAAATAAAATTCTTTGCCAGGTCTTGACACTCAAATCAGTGCACTGAGGAGCCTTTATAATGGACAAAGAGTATATGTTACACGGAGAACAGTCTTTTTAGTCTTCTTCATTTCTACAGGGGTAACTGGCTGATAGAATCTTTTTGTCACATTTGATTCCCTGAAGCTCACTGAAGCAGGAAGGAGAGTAATGATTTAACTATTAAGTAACAATCTTAAATTCACAAACTATCTGAACATGTGAACGGGCTGAAAGGACACAGGGGAACAGATAAACAACAACAGAAGGAATGATAAATAGCCTTCATGGATTTTTGGGCTATTAATTGATCTTAGTTTTTAGCTATTTACTAGGGAATGCTCATGACCAAATTACTTCATTACTATGAAACACAAAAATCAACAATTTACTTTCACACTCTAGACCAGCTGATTTTATGGATGTTCAAATGGGGGCAAATGGCCTTTTATTTGTCTCTTTTATGGCTATTTACATACGATTTTTAAAAGATTTTGATACAATTGATTAAATTCATCCTGAGACTACTTCCACTGTTGGCATCTTCAGTCTTGCCTTATTTGTTGTTAGTGATCTGTAAGCTGTGAAGATGATCCCATGTAAAAGTATGCCCATAACTCATGTACATGATGGCCAGGCCTAAAAGATTATCTCTTTTACTTGAAGGATTACATTTTCCATAAGGCCTGTCTGAAAACTCTCATGTTTCATTAACCACTGAGGTCGAGTTTCAAAAAATCAGAAAAACAGAGATGAGTCCTGACTTAAAAATGCAGGAAGCAACAATCAGATCATGACAAGAGCAAAACTTCCAGGCTTCCAACCCTAACTGAAACACTACAGCAAGAGCCTGGCTTAGCTAG
Organism: Rafetus swinhoei; assembly: GCA_019425775.1. Classification (NCBI taxonomy): domain Eukaryota; kingdom Metazoa; phylum Chordata; order Testudines; family Trionychidae; genus Rafetus; species Rafetus swinhoei. The sequence continues at coordinate 51,149,506 of CM033449.1, forward strand.
GTTGAGTTGAAATTACCCTAACCCTCCCCAGAATGTGCCATGGTTATGGTGATAGCCATGAAATCCTGAGCAGAATCAGAAGCAACAGCAAAATCAACTGTAACCCCCTTTTTCCTCCCCGGGTTACTCGGGAGCAAGTCACAGTCACAGGTGTGCCTGGGCGCCAGTTGGTTTTAACATAAAAGGAGATCCTGCGTACCCCAGAGGTGATGTTGTTTAGTTGGGGAAACCCTATCCACCCCCCTTGCTGCTGTTCCTTGCTCATAAAAAACATATAATGGCGGTGCCTCCACCTGGCTGGCCCTGTACACACTTAATGGTGTGCCTTGAGAGCCTCCAGGAATAAAATTATTCCAGCAATAATCTGAATCTAGCTCCAGAACAACAATTACAAATCATAAATAGTATACATCTGATAGATTACAGTAGAAAGAACAACCTTTACTTAACTTAAAGAAACAGAGTTTAACAGATTAACAGTGAATAACATTAACAAAGTACGCAGAAATAATAGGAACGTATCTATCTGGCATTTGCACTGCCCCTGTTTATCACACCCCAGAGTATGCACTCCTCAGGACTCACAGTACCATACACTTGCTTGCGTGGGCGCGCTTGAAGATTTTGCAGCTGGAGTGGATGATTCTCGTCTCCTTCTGTGTGCTGGGTGCAGAGTAGTACTTCTAGCCACAGGTACAGCCAAAGGGCAATCAGAAGCAGCCTGCTAGATTCCAGTCCCAAAGGCTCTGAATCCAAGTCTGTAGCTGCAACCTAACAGCTCCTGGACTGGCTAAAACTCCTCCACAGCAGCCTGGCTCCTCTTTCCAAAAACAAAGGGAAGAGTCCACAGACTGCTGAGAGTCTCTCCATACACATGGAGAGACCCAGCACCCAAACAAAGAGTCACTTCCTTCCTGGTTTCCTCGAGGGCTCATGGGAATTGTAGTCTCTGGGGCTAGATTGCAGCACACAGGATCTTCCCAGAGAATAAGCAGAGGCACCTTTAGTAAGGGGACTACAAACTATGCCTCCAAAAATGTAGCCGTTACAAATGTCTGTCATCAGATCATGACGTGACTTTGGGAGACAACTGGGATGGCAAAACTAGCCTGTGTAACTTTAACTCCATCCTGGGACTTAAATGTCAGATGCTGCATTAAATCAAGCTTGTGTTGGAGTCTTTACGTCATATATAACAATACAGCAGCACCACCACTTTCTCAACTGTCCTTTTTGGTTTATGTTGCAGTGAGGTCCTGGCTTGAATAAACTGAGCCAAACTGAACCCTGTATCACCCAGCCAACTCTGTGTGGTACATACATAGTATAGATGTAAGGCCTCATCCTTTTATGTAACCCTTCGGCTGGGTAGTGCCAGCAGCAGCCAGGACCGGGTTCAATATCTAGGGGTCCCTCAGACAACTGGCTCGAGACCCCAGAGTCTGGGAAATTCACACACCCCTGGGCGCCTCTGAGAGGCAATGCTTCCCCACTCGCAAGCACAGAGTCTGAGTGTAGAAAAGAAACTTTTAATGAAAGAGAGAGAAGTCACATGGCATTAACTTGGGAAAATATGAGTTCATAACCCCCCATGAGTAACTGTCTCAGCTCAAATGGATTGAGCCATGTCCTTTGTCTCAGGCTCACTAGTCCAACAATGTAAGGGTTCCATTCACTTACCCAAACTTTCTCCATACCCCACTTCAAACGCCCCACTTACAGCTCTTGTCCAGTCAGTGTGGACCCTGATGCATCACCCTGATGACGTCACTCATTGAGCCTGAGGCCATGCCACCTTTGTGCTGCTCCTGTGGTCCGCTTGCTCCGCCAGCCGCTGCTCCTACTGGCCGCCCGCTGGTCATTCCCACCAGCCGCTCTGCTGGCCGCCCATCGCTGCTCCTACTGGCTGCCCGCCGGTCATTCCCACCAGCCGCTCTGCTGGCCGCCCATCGCTGCTCCTCTGCTGGCCACCTGCCGCTGCTCCTACCAGCCGCTCACCAGTCATTCCCACCAGCTGCTCTGCTGGCTGCAATGGGTCTGGCTCCAGGCCAAACCAGTGACTTCAGTTCTTAGTGATTTCAACCCTGTAGTCACCCCCCTAGGCTGGCAAAAGATTCCAGCTTCCACTGGAATAGCAAAAAGACTCCTGCTGGAATCTGCTTTATGTCTATCCTTAGAACGGAGGGGGGTGGGGGGGGAGGAGAGAAACAGGATGAACTAGTCTTACAGCTCACATCTGGCAGGCATGAAAAGCAGGCTGGCTCAAACCCTTTCCCCCCAACTCAATACACTCAAATCTGGAAGGGGGGAGGCTTGTCTGTCTGACACCACTTACAATGATGGTGTCTCTCCTGCAATCACTGGTGTCATATTTTACAGTTCCTACATTTAGGAGTAGCATGGTTTGTGACCCCACAACAGCCCAAATTAGTTACAATACATCACATTCCATTCTAACAACCGACCCTCCATCAGCCCTGGCTGAATTGGATTTACATAACTACACCCCAGATTCCTTCCCCATCCCAGCATGAGCTATATTTACATATCAACAGTTAATTATCTTGCAGAGCTAAACAACTTCAGCTGGCTGCATTGGAAGCAGTCCTTCAGACCCCTGGCTTACATTTAAATCATAAATGTTACTGGCCAAAATCAGGATTACAAAAAAACAAATCTCAGTGCCCTATCCTTTTGAAAAGTCAGAACAGTAGCAATAGAATTGACACTAGACATTTCGGCTGAGGGCTACCCTTCACTTATCTGTGTTACCCTGCTGCCCACTATCATAAGAAGCAAAGAACCCAAATCATCAAAGCCAACTCTGACACCTCCAGACTTCCATATCCCCAGCATATGACAAGATCATTTTATCCTCCTGATAATCAGATGGTGTCCATCCAAGCACTGAAGTGGTTGCACTTGAGCACCTGAAATAATGACAGTTATTTCTTAAACCTCAAATTACCTATAACCCCTCAAAAAAGCCTCTGAGAATCCTCATAATTTACATCCCACAAATTAGGATCTCACATGACTACCTACCCCCAGCTTCCCATTCTCCATACATTCCTGTGCCCAAAGGTCTTTCAGCCCTTTTGATTCCTCTCTCCATCACAATGAGCATGGCCTGAAATGGACAAATCCTCAAAGTCATGTCACCTCTTCCCAGATGAGAAGAGTGCATGTCCAATGCCAATCCAACTTCTCTGACAACATGGATGAGATGTGAACGTGATCATACCTAGGGGAACAAATATCACTCCTTACCTATCCCAAGAGACCTCTCAACCCTATGTGGTTTTCATCTTCCATTGATTTGTATTTTTAAATCTAATCCTGCTCTCCAAAGAACAGGGAGGTGTACAGGTTTACATGGAGAAGAGAAATCTAATGTCTCCTTGCATTACCTGAAATTGTTGTCAACAGTGAGCCTTCCAAAAAACAACAACCCAAAACACTCATTCAAAAAATCAAACTCTCATCCTCTTAAGACCTTTCACCATGAAGTAAAGGTTGTCTCATCCCAGCCTTTCCCTCTGAAGCTTGGGAGAAGTGCCTTGGTGCCTTGTTGGCCAGGATACATTTTAAATAAAGTAAAACATGTCTAACAGAAAAGGTTTTACATTGTCATTATTTATAGCAGGGGTGGGAAACCTTTTTTGGGTCAGGGACCACTGTCCCACAGAAAAATCAGTCGGGGACCACACAAGTGAGAAGCAAAAAAACCTCTCCAAAATCCCCCAAACATCACTGATGTGTCTCCCAACTGAAACATCTCACTCCCCTCATACTCCAGCCCATGGTGGGGGAGCGGCAGGGAGACCTGAGGTCCAAGCCCTCAGGCCAGATTCACTCTCCTGGAGTTCCAGGGTTAGTGGATATTGTGCCCCCAACCCCAAGCTCTGGGGTGGGGCCAGAAACAAGAGGTTCAGTGTGTGGAACAGGGCTGCCAGTGAGTGAAATAGGGATGAGAGTGCAGGATCTGGGTGGGAGGTAGGGTGCAGGAGCAGGCTGGGAGTAAGATATCTGGCCAGGAGGGAGGATGCAGGTTGCCAGATGGTTTAACAAAAAATACTGAATTCCACACCCCCCCCCAAAAAAAAGGGGGAAAAAAATTCTGTTGAGGGGGAAAAAAGGAGGAGACCAAAGTTAAGGGGGAGAAAAAAAAAAGCCCCAGAACAGAATTTTCAATTAAAAAAAATTTTTTTTAAAGGCAGCTGCCCCTTTAAGATGGCCTCCATCTTGGGCGCCATTTTTAAAACCCCGCAGCTCTAACCCGATAAGCACAGGGAAACTGGGGGCAGGGGCGGCTTTGTGAGTTGCACTTTTGGGGAGCAAGAGCCACATGTGGCTCACAAGCCACGGGCTGGCCATGGCTGGTGTAGAGGGAGGCATCACGTAGCCAGCTCCCGGATCTCTGTTGGTCACGTGGGCCAGAGCAGCGTGTGCTCCATGCCCACTTCAGCCTAACGCCCCCCTAACATGGCGCCCAGCAAGTGCCCCCTCCTGCCCCCCTTCACTACGACTCTGACATGCTCCTCACTCCCCTGTCCCCGCCAGATGCGGCAGGGGAAAATTGTCCCTGCCGGGCTTCCCTCCGAGGGAAACAGGAAAAACTGGACATTTCACATGTCCAGTATTTCCTGTTTTATTTTACTGGGTGGAGCCCGCAAATACCGGACTGTCCGGGTGAATACTGGACACCTGGCAATCCTAGATTCAGGAGCCGGCTGGGGATAGGGTGTCTTGGCCAGGGGTGAGGGGGCAGAAGCAGGGGAGGGGGCAGGAACAGGCTGGGGGTAGGATGTCTGAGGGGAGAGGGGCAGGAGCAGGGGAGGATGCAGGAGCAGGCTGGGGGTAGGGTGTCTGGCCAAGGGGGAGAGTACAGGAGTGAGCTGGGGGGTGCAGAGTCTCAGTGGAGGGGAAAGTGAGAGGGTAGGGGTGTGAGGTCTGGGAATGAGGGGAAGAAGGGGGCACTTATTTGCTTTCACGTGGCTCCCAGCACTGTGTCCCAGGCCTCCCACTGGCCGGATTCCAGCCCATGGGAGCAGTAGGGAAAGCCTTCAGGAAGCACGTCCATGTGCTGCTGTTCCCCCAGCCAGGGAAGGGAAGTGGCAGCGGCAGCACACACAGCCACTTCTGGCTCTGCTTCTTCCCCGCATGCCGGATCCGGCGGGAGGCTTATTGCTCTCTCCTCCCTCTCTTCCTACAGGATGCTGGCGCAGGCGCTCCAATCTTGTAGGGGGCCATGAGGCTAGAATGCAAGCATGGGCTCCCTGCTGTGGGAGGAATGAGCTGGGGAAGGAGGGCTGAGCACAAGCTGCAAAAGAGCCATAGTTGGCTCCCTACTGAGCCATAGGTTGCTAACCCCAGATTTAAAGGGACCACCTCCTTTGCAGCAAACAGACTATGGAGAAGTGGTGGGAAATGGATCTAGGAAGATCTGCTCTCACTGTCACTCCAGTTTCTGTATTTGAAGTCAATATTTAGAGCTTATGAAAGGTGCCAAACTAGCTGCACTGTACAGAACCGATAAAGCAAGCATGCCGAAGTACTAAGTGTTAGACGGTACTTCAAACTCTCTGCCCATTCTATTTTTGGTCTCTGCCAATTTGCCACCAATTAGACCTCTAAGAAATGGACTGATATCTTCAATTTGTTTCACATAGGCCACTGCACAGTTGGGATATGGCAATGACTTTCAGTCAACAACCTGGGTGGAATTAGGTGTTCTGCAGATCTTCTTGGAATATTTAAACGTTTTAACACCTCTGCACATTTCTGGTACTTTTGTGAGACGACCAAATTTTTGACTGCTACTTGTTCGCCCATTACAACCTGTGTTTCTTAGACAATGCCAGCAGTTAGCAGAACTGCCTACTCAAGATCTGCAGCTTTATCTCTTAGAATGGTCTACGAAGATGAAAACAGACAGGCAAGGTTTGCCATCTCTTAAGCTGATTTTTCAATGCCAAGCTTTCTGATGTTAAAGGCCCCAAGAATCTGTCTTCTAAATATAAAGTTGTCATCTAATGGATGATGAATCACCATAATACAAATTAAATAACTTCAGAAATTAGAATTTCTAGTCAATTTTCCTGTCAATATAAGATTAATTCTTAAAATACATATTTTGAGTCTATTCCGCTGTCTAATAGATTTCTCTTTTAGAATGGTTTTCCTGGGTCATAGCCTAAATGTAACATGCTTCTCACAGTCTGGGCAAGCCTGCTACATTGTTCAGTTGATGACCCGTGAAGTTGAAAGGCTGAATACCAGGTATGCTTGGTGTTTAAAATACAAAGTCTGTACATCTAAACAAAGTTTTGGGGAAAGTCTCAAGCAATTAGCTTATCAACAAAATCTGTCAGCATCTGATTCCTGAATACTCTTCCTTGTCTTATGTTTTTAGGTTAAGGAACATATTTATTACTAGTGAGCAGCTCTTAAGAGATACTGGAATGAAGGTGGGAAGAGAAAAATAGAAAATGTATTTAAGAAGATGATATAGGTAGTGGACAACATTTTTGCTGGAAGTTGATTTTTACTGTGACAACCACAAGTTAAACTAAAAACTTTATTTTTCTTACTCCATTTATGATCTCATTTAGTTATGTAGGCTCATTAAGGAAGTTTTAGTATCGGAGCATTTGTTAATTGCAGAGGAAGGGGAGCTATTTATCCATGCTTAGCACTATTTTGCTGTATTTTAGCTTTATCCTTCCCCTCTCTGTTTATATCTTGACACTAAAGCTACAGCTTTATTTTGCATAAGTGAAAACCTTTTTCTGAAATTGATGCTGTTGTCACTGTGAATCATCCAGTAGAGGGCTCTGAGCAAGTCACTTCAGATATAGTGTGTACTTCACTTCTGAAACATGCCCAACACCCCCACAATATAGACTTAGGTACAGGTTTTGCAGCTGGCATAATCACTTTTTTATGCGGTAAAATTACATTTATTTAGTCACTTTTTGTCCCAAGAAAAGTACTTTGGCCTTTGCCAGTAAGGTATAAAGGTATGTGCATACATGTCTGGTACATGTTAACTGTGTCCGGCTGAAATAGGTCAGATTCACATACAATTATGAAAAATAAGAAAAAAGGAAACCAAAGTAATTAAATGTTCATGTTTATTAATATCAAAGCATTTTAAATTGGTATTACATTTTAAGTGGGGATGATAACCGGAAAGAGGAATGTCTTTGTTAGCAAAAAACATAGACCTTTTCACTATACAGAAATGTTTGCTTGAATGTCCCAAGTTTGGCTCCTTATACGCCACAGTGAGGTTTTGTGCATGAACTCTTCAACCTGAGAGTTTTAGCAGAAAAGCTCCTTTACAAAGCCTAATTAAAAGCAGGTTTGTGTCAGGGCCCTCACTCACTCTGGTTTTTATTTTGGCCTTTCTTTCTGTGTCAAAAGTCAAGTCTCAAAAGAGAAATGAAGTTCATTATTAAGCCAGGAGCATTTTTTCTCCTCCTTCATTCTAAGCCCAACTAAACATGTTTTAGGTTTTGGTTTGGCATTGTGCACCTCCAAATGAGATTTTATTTTATAGGCACCTACGGGTGAAATGTAAGACGATACTGATCACAAGTCTGAACTCTGCCCTATACAATAAATAATCTGTGAAAAGTACAGTGCAATCCCACTTACATGCAATGGATTTGGTATTGGGAACCAAATATTCTAAACAGATGGTACTCACTCTGGAAATATTTTATAGACATAAGTAGTTCACAATAAATTGAATGTCACCTTCATGCAATATGATAAGTGTTTATGTAACCACATTATAAAAATGCATTAAATAGTACCACACAGATATGGAAGAGAACCTTTCCATTTGGAAACCTTTCTTCATTTCTAACTCCATATAGCACTAACATTGATAGTTAACATACTGATTATTAAGTGTTCCTATTTTTCCAGGTTACTGAAATTTTATAGTTAATAGTTGCATTTCATTTAGTTTCCTTATTCCTCTTTCTTTTTTAATATTTAATACTGTGCAAGCAATTTTAATGAAATACCCCACCAGAATCCATTAAGCATCAGTTACAGAGGAATTACAACAAATAAAACAAAACAGGAATGAAGCGGGGAGAGGGGGGAAAGCACACCCATTGCTATAAACATAGCAGGATTTTTTTCTCCATTCTTAGCCACTTAATTCATGCCTAACCTGCTAGACGTGGCCACCTCTCCAGGGCTGCCTGAAATACTAATGTAGACTCTACAATGTGTTGTGATTTCAATGGAACATCAAAGAAGTATTATCATACACAGATGCAAGAAAGGAGAGAGCCCATAGGGAAGCAGCTAATCTCTTGAACTTCTTACAGTTATTTTTGGTGGTACTGTCATTGCGTAATAGCTGGTTTAGACTTCAGTATGCTTGCAGCCAACAGAAGAGCTAGATTAAAAAGCACGGTATTTGTAGTACACATTTCCAAGCACAAAATGTGGTGGTACTTTTCAGAAGACCCCTGAATGTTCACCAGATGTGAAGCCCATATGGCACTTGGACACAAGAGAATAATGTGACAATGAAGTTTAATCTAATCAATTCAATATGTAACAGTAATTGCACAAACATGACATGCAAGTGTTTTAAAAACACCAAAAATATGTAAATTGTTTTATAGTTCTTCAGGCCAGAAAAACAGGTCATACGTAAGTTTATGTTTCTACCCTTTTTATAGAACCCATCCACATGAAATATATTTCCCTCAGTGAGATAGCTGTTTATGGTGATGTACCTCTTTTACAAAATACTGAATTCCTTCCTCATTATATACAGCAGAAAAAAGACTCAAAGAAAATTATCATCTCCCTCAACACCTCTTATGGAAGTGGAATCCTTTTTCTTCTGCACGTACTGATAACAGCAAAGAAAAAGTGAGGCACCTCAACTATTTAAGAAGAATGATTGACTAACAAATCAGGAGATTTTAGTTCTCCTTTGATTTACTGAACAAGTACATCCTGGGAAGCAGCAGTACAAGCTTTCCCACACTGTTCCATCTGTGTCCCCCAATCAGTAAGGCTACGTCTACACTGCAGAGCTTTTTCCGGGATCCCAGAGGTATCCCGGAAAAACTCTGCTGCATCCAAGGAATGTGTCTGCTTTTTTGGGAAAAAAATTCGGAAAAGCAGATGTATTTTTTCGGCATCCCTGTAAACCTCGTTCTAGAAGGAAGAAAGGATGTTTCAAAAGAGGGTTTTTTTCTGACATTTGGCCCCGTATAGACGGGCCAAATGTTGGAAAAGCCTCCTTTGGAAAAAAAGCGGAAAAAGATACGCAAATTACAGTTCACAATTTACGTATCTTTTTCCGACTTTCCCCTGCAGTGTAGAAATAGCCTAAGCGAAAAGGTAGTTCAGTTTCCATGCCCAACCTGTCCTTAGCATCTCTGCCCAAATTGCCAGCAGAACACAAGTAGCTTAAGTTAACCAGTTAAACACTATGTTTAATTGGTTAACCGGGATCCTGCAGCCAGGGGTGGGGGGTGTTCCAATCCAACCAAGCCTGCCACATCGCAGAGTGCTCCGGCCAGGCCAGGCCGAGCTCGCCACGCTGTGGGCAAGGGCTGCTCGGGCCGGGCTGGGCTCACAGCAGGTTGGGCCAGGCTGGGCTGGAGCAGCTCCCCACCCGTGGCCAATGGGAGCTACAGGAAGAAGCCTGGACTGGGACACTGATTTCTGCAGCTCCCATTGACCAGGAACAGCAATCCATGGCCAACAGGAACTGCAAGCATACTTACCTGCAGTGGGAGGGAAATACAGCGGCAGCGGCCCGCCAGGGGCTAACCCTAATGAACCACATTGCCCACTGGCCTACATTTTGGAGCTCATATCCAAGCCAAGACTAAGTCTTCCCTCTTGTGCCCTATGAGGCTGTTATCAAGTAGGTTAGATCAGCCCAGGGAGTAAGTGCACTGGGACCACACTTACTCCGAGACAGCCTTCGACACAGAATCACCTTTGCCTCCTCCCCTAGAATGTTAGAGTGTACTTAATGTAGTTCTTATGCATCTCAAAAAGTAAGTCAGATACAGGAGGGCTGAACGGATTCCTTTGCACAGCTCAGGAAAGTTCAGAGAAAATCTGTATGCTTTACAGTGTTTGACTCACTATAACGTAGGCAGCTGGAAGGACAGGAGAGTTAAGAAAGAATGAAAGAACAGAACAGAACAAACAACCTTTTTCCATTTTCCCAGGAAGTTCAGAAATTCTCTACTTACACAGATCTAGGAATCAATCCATAACAATGAATATTGGTTGGTGCGTGTGTGCCAATTATTTGTGTACTAGCAAGAGGCGCACCATTGTTTTCAGATTAACTAAATCCTCAGATGTTATCCCTCGCTGAGCTAGAGTGTTTTCTTTTGTTTAAGCAGCAACTGAATTTGCCCTTTAGAGACATACTACATAAGCATAAAGGATGGATCTTTTGGGGGGACTGTTGCAATGTTCACAAAGAAAGATACAGCAGAAAATGAAAATCTGACACAGTAGCACTGAAACCCAGTCACACTATCTTTATATTTAAAAACATAAGAACGCCTTACTGGGTCAGACCAAAGGTCCATCTAGTCCAGTATTCTATCATAAGTGATCCTTCCCTTGTCACCCAGTCCCAGCTTCTAACAAACAGAGGCTAGGGACACCATCCCTGCCCATCCTGGCTAGTAGCCATTGATGGACCTATCCTCCATGAATTTATTGAGCAGCTCTTATTTTGAACCTTTTTATAGTCCTGGCCTTCACAACATCCTCTGGCAAGGAGTTCCACAGGTTGACTGTGTGTTGTGTGAAGAACTACTTCCTTGTGTTTGTTTTAAACCTGGTACCTATTAATTTCATTTGGTGACCCCCTAATTCTTGTGTTCTGGAAAGGAGTAAATAACACTTCTTTATTCACTTCCTCCAAAACCAGTCTTGATTTTATAGACCTTTATCATATGTATCTCCCCTCCCGCTTAATAGTCTATTTTCCAAGCTGAAAAGTCCCAGTCTTATGGCAACTGTTCCATCCCCCTAATTATTTTTATTGCCCTTTTCTAAACTTTTTCCAATGTTAAGATATCTTTTTTGAGATAAGGTGACCATATCTGCATGCAGTATTCAAAATGTGGGCATACCAAGAATTTTATCTTTGCTTCCTTTACTTTGTGAGGATTCTTTCTTCCCAGAGAACTCATTCCAAAAAAAGGGAAGACCAGAGCACACTGACAAGTCTTCACTAGGAAAATAGGTGTGTTCCAAACCTGAGATAACCTGAACATAGCAAATTATAGAGAAGACAAGGCAGTGTGTTGTTTGCATACAAGTTAGCAGGTCAAGGTAAACCGAAGGCTCTCCTACTGCAAGCTGAATTAAAGACTATGGGAGAGCCTATGATTTAACCTGATTTGCTAATTCGCCTGAAAATTACAAACTGCTGCCTTCTCTAGGATTTTACCATGAGTTAGCTAACCTCAAGTTAAGAGCATACCTTTTTTCTGAGGTGAAAACGATGCCTTTATGGGCTAAACGGGACTAGCGCCAAAGACCCTGAGGACAGGCAAAGCCCCAGTGTAGAGTTCCAACCCTACCACAGGAGCAGCAGCAGAGGCCCAAGTGGAGGACAGCTGAGAAAGAACAACAGAGGAGTTGGTCAGGCTCTGGTTTTGAGGGTGCAGTAGGCTGAGGCGTATCCAGGGAAGAGGGCAAGACAGTTGAAGTAGAAGCAGGCAGTAATCTGAAACTCAAAATGGGTGAGGCTGGTGGGGGACAAAGAAGGAAAGCTGGTGCCCTTGCTGGGAGATGAGGACAGCTGAGAGAGAAGGGGGACTGTCTTTTTGCTTCAGAAGCAGGGGAGCAATGGTGAAGTTACAGAAGACAGCTATTGAGGGGCAGAAATGTATTTATTGAGAAAGAGGGAAGATACCAAAATTGGTTTGTTGGTTGATCCTTTTTGGGAGATACAAAATGATATGCAGAGAGAGGGAAGGTCAGGATTTTTCAAGAGAAAAAGCGATTGGTCTAGTTAGCAGCCCCAATCCTAATTCTGGGCTGCAGCTACAACTATAAACATCTCTCCCATGACCTCATGCTGTTTTTGTTTTGTCACTTCACATACACCAATCCCATGGGCAGCAGTAAGAGATGAAAAAGGGAGCCATTCAAACACAATCGTCGAAGATTATAAGCAACAGTGGAATCCTGAATTGTCAGGTTTAGTAACCTAATTAGTTAAAAAAATGTTAGTAAATTGACTACTGGTACCAAATAAATCCAATAGATTTGTACACAAAGGGGCTTACAGTTCTTTACTGCCTATAGGTAAGCTCTGCTATGATATATGGCAACCTTTTTCTTTCAGAGTCCCCTCCCCAAAGATTATAGAAATGCCACACCCCAAGAGGGGGTCCAGGCTTCAGCTAGGTGGGTGGGTGGGTTTTGCAGGGGTAGGGTAGGGTTTGGGGACTCATCCCTGCAGAGCAGCTTCTGCTGTGGTTTCTGCCTTGCAGGTTGCCAGGACTCAGGGCTCCAAGCAGCCTTAATTAGTGGACCCCCCAGAAATGGCGTGCAGACCCCAGTCAGCTTCAGCTACAGACCCCCAACTGAGAACCACTGATGTACAGCTTCATAGACTAACCTTTAATGACAAGATTAAATGCTGACATCTGCATTGTGGTGCCGTTATTTTTTCCTATTACAGCAGCAGCGTAAGAAGAAGTCAAGTGACTTGCCCAACGCTGCACACCAGCTCAGTAACAGAGCCTGCATATGAGCACTGGTCTCCCAATCCAGAGCCCTACTCACTCCACTATGTTGCCTCTTTAGCCCCCATGCTGCCTCTCTTGCCCCTTTCTAACAAGAATCAAACAGTACAGAAAGACTGACTAGCAACACAAACCCTTTTTTAAAAAACTCAATACTGGGAAAAACTTTCCAAAATAGCTTGTCTTACAAATCAAACTCAAAATGAAGATTAGAATGGGTGTCTTCCTGTAGGCATTCTGTTACTAGGAGGCAAAAGGAACAACAGAGAATACTTTATAGTTGTGTTTATTTTTATAGGACCACAAAGGCCACATCTAAAGACACCATTCCTTTTCCATATTATATATTTACAAAATGTAGCTGCCCACGATTTTGGAATCCATCACTTTGTTAGTTCTGAAATATGTCCAAAGCCTTTTTCTGTACATTTGGTAAGCCAAAAACCGTGGGTGGTACACTGGACTAATTTTCCCTTTATTCCCACCGAGTAACACCTTATTAATTAAACAGAGCCATCAGTGGGACTATTCACAGAGTAAGAGACTACAGACACTGGGTAAAAGTGGCATTATCTGTGTCTTTATGATAATAAAAATTATTAACAGATTATTTTATATACTCAGAAAACAAATGTATTTAAATGGTGCATGGCAATAGTATCACTAATATTACCATATTCCTTACCCCTTCACCTCACATAGCCACAGTACTTAGCATTTGATCCCTATTAGTGAAATATTTAATACAAATGACATATGATTGACAGCAGTACATAGACCTTTAATTCTTAACATTCCCAGGAAGCTGATGGTTTCAACAAATCTCAAATGACTAATGCTCATATAAAATAGAATCTTATGCTAATGTTCTTATAAAACTGAATTATCTTTCTTAGAAAGTAAGCCATATCAATTGCAATTAGATTTCAGCATGTTTTTCAAGGGAATAGTGACAAGAAAAATCTGTTAAATACTTAAACATTAATAATAAAATAATGTATGTGTTCTTGAGAGTTCACTCCCCAAACTGTCATTTATTTAATAAGATTCTAATATTTTAGAGCACATGTTTTGTTTTGGTATACAGGAATTTTATTTAACATGTCCAATTCATTTATTGCATTCAACATTCTTTTTCCACAACTTTTTATATTTTATTGCTGTAGACCTTTGTTCATTTAACAAAGTTGTTTCTTTACTAGGTGTTCACTTTAAAGGCTTTGTAGGAATTTTATTTATATGCACAAGAATTTTCCTTTTAAAATATATTCTTTTAAATGAGGGTCACGACCAGTGTACTAGCATTTTCTGCAGAGGACTACAAACAAGCTGCTGCTACTTGGGTATAAAGGGACTTCCTAACATCTCATTATGCTTGTTCCAATGTTGCATAATGAAAGGCATTTTCAGCTTTCTATAGAAGAGTTATAATTCCTACCTCTATTTTTTTTTCCAAGTTCAAAAATCTAGCAAGACCAAAAAAAAATTACTGTAAAGATGGGAAATTCATTCATACCTAATAAAAATTCTAGATTTTCAAAAGTGACTAGTAATTTTCATAGAATCATAAGACTGGAAAGGACCTCAACAGACCATCCCTGACAGGTCTTTGTCTAACCTCTTCTTTAAAATCTTCAATGATTCCCACAACCTCTCTAGGCAACTTATACCAGTGCTTAACCACCCTGACAGTTAGGAATTTTTTTTCTAATGTCCAACCTAAATCACCCATGCTGCAATTTAATCCAATTGCTTCTTGTCCTATCATCAGAGCTTAAGGAGGACAATTTTTCTCCTTCCTCCTTGTAACACCCTTTTAGGTACTTGAAATCCCCTCACTCAGGGACCCTGGTGGCTGACTAACGCTGGGCTGCAACCCACACTTTGAAAACCACTAGGGAGTCCCTGTCTGTTCTGACACCATGTACCCTGGAATAGGGTTGCCAGGTGACAGTCCGGTATTTTTGCCTCCTGTCCGGTAAAAAAATTTAGAGAATACCGGACACCTGAGATGTCGAGTATTCTCTGAATTTTTCCCTGGCCAGGAGGTGAAAATTCTGGGCATCTGACAACCCTACAAACACTCAGCGCCTGGCCTCCCAGCCCCCAACACTCCCAGCCCCCCGACCCCAGCCACCATGCTTACCTGGTTCCCCAAGGCTGCCAGCACAAAATGGCTGCTGGCCAAAAGACCTAGGGGAAGCAATGCTTCCCCTGGGTCTTAGTGCTCAACCGCTCCCCTGTTCCTATCCCTGCACTCACTCTTAAAGGGGACATGCTGTTTTAATGCTGTTTTATTTTAATTTTTTTTGGCTTAATTTTTGGCTTTATAAGTCCTTGGAGTCTTTTCTTCTTCTTCTTCTTCTTCTGCTCAACAACTTTGGTCTCCCCCCCCCCTTTTTTTCCCCTTCAACAGAATTTTTTCCTGTGGTTTTTTTTTGGGGGGAGGGGAGGGGCGTCCGGTATTTTTGTTTCAACCATCTGGCAACCCTACCCTGGAAGCATCCAGGAAGTCTGGCTTCTAGGTAGGGATGTCAATGTGTAGTTGACTATAGAATTAACTGATAAGACTAGGTTTATCGGTTAATCTTGTCGACTACACTCATTTTCCCCCCCGCCCCTTGCTGTCTTTGTACCAGAGGCAGCAAGCGGGGGGAGGGAGCGGGAGAAGCGCTTGTGGGGACCTGGCTTAAAAGCCAGCTCCCCATGAGCACCAGATCTGTCTGTCCCACGAACCCCATGCTGCTGCCTCTGATAGAGAGGCTGCAACGCAGAAGGTGAGGGGGTAGGCTGGAGCCAGTACGCACGGAGAGTGCAGTTATGTTTCAATACAAATATAAACTTTAGGTTTAACCAGTTAACTGATTAAACAGGATCCTGCTCCTGCCAGCCCCCTCACATGTGGGGGGCACTTCTGCTCCTGACCCCCATAGGATAGCTCACAACTCCTGCAGGACTGGGGCAGGTGATGGTTACCAAAAAGGTAATGGTTACCCATTCACACCCCTAATCTTCAGTGGCACATTGCCACCATCCAGATGCAAAAACCCCTTTAAGACTCCAGGAAGATGCATTTGGGAATTTCTTCCTACGGGGTACCCTCAAGCTCTTTAACCCTCCCTCAAGAGACAGCTTGGGAAAAACCCCCAAAAACCTGTAATTTCCTAATAGGTGACCTTTAAGTCTCAGGCACATGTACACAGCATCTCCTGCCTTCCATTCTTCCTTTCACAAATTTTGTGAGACAAAGAACAAAGTAAATAATACAAAGGTTAAAACAACAATTTATGCTGCGGGCATTGAGACCATGAAAATACTAATCTGTTTAGATCATGGTCTTTAAAAAGGTGATTTTATGAACAAAACAAACAAGACATACTTGTAAAGCAAACTTGGTTGGTAAGTATTATAGAGCAACTGAAAAAAGGCAGATTAAAAAACACATAGGATTATGTCTCTGGAATTCAGTTTAAAAATCCTGCAGGAGCTGTGAGCTTTTCTGTGGGAGTCAGGAGCAAAAATGCCCCTCCATGTGAGGAGCAGGATCCCGCTTAACCAGCTAAACCTGAGGTTTAACCAGTTAACTGATTAACTGGGATTTTACATTCCCACCCAAGGTGAGGAAATCTGTGACCTAGGGGAGTTTTTCAGCAGCAGCCTTTAGTGGCAGGGTATTTTAAAGTCTCTTGTGGGCCCCTTCTGTACTCAAAATGCAAGAGTGGGGAACAGCCTTGACAGATTCACATGTGTGTGTGTGTACTTGCTGTACAATTAAATAAATAACCATAATGTCACCTGTTTACATACTGAGCCAGCCAGATCCTGGTTCATCTTACAAGATGAGACAGAATCGCAGCACAAGATGGAATGATTGCATATCTGTTTTAATGTGGAAGATAATAAATTTAATGTATATTTGCATTGAAACATAACAATTGCACCACTGGGTGAGACCAATAATCCATTTAGCCCAGTGCCCTACCTTATGACAGTGGCCAATGTCAGGTACTTCAGAGGGAATGAACAGAACAGGCACACAACAAGTTACCCGCTCCCAACTTCTGGCAAAGTGGAGGCTAAGGACACAGGGTATGGTGTTGCATGCAATTAAACACTAGTTTTAATGTAAGATATTCAACTGTATTATAGTATTTTTCCACTCCTTTTCCCTTAGCTTGCACTATAGCATTCATAGGTGAAAGAAGTGATGTGATTTTATTAACCTCATAACTTTCCTCTATGAGAGGAATAAAAATACTGGAATGACCAGCTGGCATTAAGTTTGTTTTCTCTTTTTCAAATATATGCATATAATTTTATTTTTCCTATAAGCTTAGCATAAGAAAAAAACCTACTATTCTGCCTTTCAAAAATTTTGTGAGACAAAGACATAAAACCACTGACAGAACTGGAATAAGACCCCTAGTCCATGGTTCAGTCTACTAATCCATGATGACTTTCTAACTCTTTGAAAAACAATGTTATTGTACTTTTAACTATTTTGTTCCCCATTTTACAATCAAATTCAGCATACAACAAGGCCTAGTACTGTGTAGTGATTCTTAGATAAAAAGAGTGTGTGGGTTAAGGAAACTTCCTTTCCTTGTTTTGGGCAGTTAAGCTCTAAATGTAATATTATTTTAGTTTAAAAATTTTGTTATGCTGAATTTTACACTTCTTACCATGCATTTATCTGAAAGCTGTTGTAACAGAAGAACATCCTACTAAAAAGGGTTCTCACTTAAAAAAAAAGTGAAAATGGCTGTTTGGTTTCAGCAGCTATGGTCTGCAATGTTTGGGGAAAAAAATCAATATAAACTCCAGCTAATAAAACGTTTCCTTCTGAAGAGTACCACAAAAATGATATAGCACAGAAACAAGAAGTTTTGCTTTTCCAATTTAAATTAGTTTCCGAGCATTATATTTTTAAACACCACAGATAACAGTCTGTCTTTTCCACTGTATGAGTCAAAATATGGAGAAACAACCAGAAGTGAGATAGACAGCAATTTAAATCCACTTCATTTACTAGACATATCTACATAATAAAATCTGCACTGGATACTTCTGGCTCAGGAGAAAGTGTGGAGAACTGTATGTCATACAATGTTAGTAGATTAAACACATTAAACTTTCTGTCAGACAGAAATTATGCCAATAAGAATAAAACTATTTTTATGTCAAGCCAATCTATATTAATTTGTGGTGAAACTATATCTGCCCTTTTTTACACTTTGTTATAAATCTGAAATTCAGTAGTAAAATTTTAAATGCTAGTAGGACTATCCCTGCTTTGGAGTAAAAAAATAGATATTTTAAAGCCATCTAAATGTATTTATCCATCCATGATATTTTATAAGAAGATTTTGCAACTCTCACTCATTGTGAACAATTGTTACCTTACAACAGTTTCACTGAAACAGATGGGACTACTCATGGAATAAACTTCTAGTCACTGTGAATAAGAGTGGAAAATTCTTGTCGCTAATATATACTTAAAATCTTTTGGGCTACGCTATTCCAGATGACCACAATCCACAGTAAAGGATGGTGCTGTGTTCTGCTGCCCCAGGGGCATCCCACAGAAAGAATTCACAGAATCTAAGAAATGTAGATCTGAAAGTGACATCAAGTAGTGATCAAGTTCAGCCCCCTGCACTGAGGCAGGACCAAGTAAACCCTAGACCATCCCTGACAGATGGTTATCCAACCTATTCTTAAAAACCTGCAATGATGGAGATTCCCCAACCTCTCTTGGAAGCCTATTCCATACTTAGAACTTTTTTCCTAATTGCTAACCTAAATGTCCCTTCCTGCAGATTAAGTCCCTGACTCCTTGTCCTACCTTCAGTGGACATAGAGAACAACTGATAACCATTCTCTTTATAACAGCCCTTAACGTATTTTAAGACAGTTATGAGGTTCCCACTCCTTTTCTCAAGACCTACTATTCTTCATATGACAGATTTTCTAAACCTTTTATCATTTTTGTGACTCTCCTCTGGACTCTTTCCAATTTATCCACGTCTTTCCTAATGTGTAGCACCCAATAATTGGACGCACTACTCCAACTGAGGTCTCAGCAGGGCCAAGCAGACTGGGACAACTACACCGCAGAACAGTATGAGCATTTTAAGAAACAGAATAAGAAATACAATGGATGATTTTAAAAAGTTTAGATTCAAGACAGAATGTCAATTAAGTGGTTTTTAGAAAGGCATGAGCTGACTGAATAGAAAAACAGTGAGACTGGACATGGAGAGTCAACTAAAGGATTTCAGTACAGCGTAAGTTATTCCTTCTAGAAAACTGTGGAGCCTGAGGTGGTATTTAACTGTTAAAATTACAATTTACTACTTTAAATTCTCTAGAGATTCTGTGATCCTAATTTCAGGTTAATGGGATGGATCTGTAGGGAAGCCTGGAATCAGGGCCTATCAGCAATCAATCTGCAAAGAGCCAGCCAAAAGAGAGATGGGGTGAATTGTACCTCTGTGCCTTAAAGAGCAGCTTGTTTTCGGCTCCTGTGGTAAGGTTCTGAATTTTAAGAAATTAAGTAGTGTTAAACTGCAACATTTTAGGACCAGTATTTTATGTTTCCCTCCCTGATTCCCTAATTGCATGCCATGAATATAAAACTAACAACAGTCATTTATCTATTTTGTATTAGTTGAACAGCCTAGCCTGGTGTGTGACCTTTAAAAATGTGGAAAGCCTGTGTTGACCACAGCTCAATATTTCTGCCAGTAGTCTTTGCACAATTATGTTTTTATTTTTTTTCTAGACCACCTGATATATCAATAATTTTCATGTTGGAACAATGCTCTGGGTTTTTTCCCTCTGTTTTAAAGTGTATCTTTAGTGTAGAGCAGTGTTTCTCAAAGTGGTCCACAAAACCAGCTTGAGAAACCTGCTAACTGGCTACTCCAGTGTGTTTATTTACCGGTGCCGTGGCCACGGAGCCTTGCAGATTCCATTGGCTCAGGTACACCACTTGCAGCCAAGGGGAGCTGTGGGAAGACGGAAGTAAAGAATTAATTTAGGGCACGTCTAGACTTGCTTTCACTTTCAAAATAAGATATGCAAATTTGCAAATCTTCTTCTGATCGCTTTTTCGAAAGAGGTTCTTTCGAAAAAGAAAGTCTAGACGTGGTTCTTCCAAGAAAAAACCCTTTTTCGAAAGAACCATGTAAACCTCATTTTTTTTAGGAAGAACAGGTTCTTTCGAAAAAGGTTCCTCCCGAAAGAACCACGTCTAGACTACTTTCTTTTCCGAAAGAAGCTCTTTCGAAAAAGCGATCGAAAGAAGATATGCAAATTCGCACAGAATTTGCAGATCTTCTTCCGAAAGTGAAAGCAAGTCTAGACGTGCCCCCAGTTTCTCCACCATGGCTTTCTTGTCTTTGAGTGTTCCTTTAGCATCTCGATTGTCCAGGGGCCCACTGGTTGTTTAGCAGGCTTCCTGCTTCTGATGTACTTTTTGGCTATTACTACTATTATTTTTTGGCTAGCTGTTGTTCAAACTCTTTTTTGGCGTTTCTTATTATATTTTTGCACTTAATTAGAAAGGAGCATAAACTCTGTCAATTTTTCTCACTAGGATTTAACTTCTACTTTTTAAATGATGCCTTTTTATTTCGCACTGCTTCTTTTTCTTAGTTGTTAGGCCACGGTGGCAATTCTTTGGTTTTCTTACTGTGTTTTTTAATTTGGGGCATACATTTTAGTTGGGCCTCTATTATGGTATCTTTGAAAAGTTTCCACACAGCTTGCAGGGATTTTACTTTTGTTTTAATTCCTGTTTAACTAACCTCCTCATTTTTGTGTAGTTCCCCTTTCTGAAATTAAATACCACAGTGTTGGGCTGCTGAGGTGTTTTTCCCATCACAGGGATGTTAAATTTTATTACATTATGGGTCACTATTTCCAAGTGGTCCAGTTATATTTACCTCTTAGACCAGATCCTGTACTCCACTTAGGACTAAATCAAGAATTGCCTCTCCCCTTGCAGGTTCCAGAACCAGCTGCTCCAAGAAGTAGTCATTTAAGGTATGAAAAAATGTTATCTCTGCATCCCATCCTGAAGTGACATGTATCCAGTCAACATGAGGATAGTTAAAATCCCCCACTATTATTGAGTGTTTATGTTGATAGCCTCTCTTATCTCCCTTAGCATTTCATAGTCACTATCACTGTCCTGGTCAGGTATAACACTGGACTATAAACAGTTTGATTAGACTAAAATGATCAACTTATGATTAACTGAACACCCTTAATACACTCCATAGTTGAATGTGGTTACAAAAATACTTTTTATACAGATCACCTATCTGTATAAACAGTGCTGAGCATGAGTTTTATTTCTAGAGCAACCAAGAACCATTATAGCCACAGCTGTTTTACCTAAGTCATGTTACTTAATGAGAGAAGATATATTACTAAATACTTCAGGCAATGGGCATTAGCAAAAAATAATTCAATGTTGAGAAAATAGTTCCGTTAACTGTTAGCACACACTTGCCTACATTTTTTTAAGTTTTGTCTGTTTATCTTCCAGGAAACATTTATTGGTGTGAGTCTCAGCAATCTGTTTAGGCTTGAATTTTCAGATGAGTCAAGGGCTAGATCTTCCTCACCCAACAAAGATGAAGTTTTATTTGGATTGGTTTTTTTATAGCAAGGTAAGTGGAGACAAGTCACAGTTAGTACTCACTTTGATGCAGGTAGCTGAAGTCGCAGTACACTTCCTCCCCTACCCAGGGTTGATATTGCCTAACTACTTTAAGATAAAAGTTACAGAGCCTTGTCTCAACTAGGATTTTACAGTGAGACAACTAACTTATCTTCTTTAAGGTAGGCTGTCCTCACTGCCAAAATAAGTGTTAGCTAAAGGAGTAAGTGCCCAGCTCCCACTGCAATGCCCTTAAACTCTTTTTTAAAAACCCTTGTTGCATCCAAGCAAAGCAAAATACAGTCTGTTCACTATACCATCTACTCTTAAAGTTCAGCAATAGCATAAATAAAAATAGAAATTACATGTCGGTTAGAATGTCACTACCAATAGGAAGTTGTAGGAAATTATCAGTGAGAATATGAATGTGTGAGGGAACAAATTAATATCACATTCTCCTAATCATGGCTTTCCCCTATTAAAGCTCACCCATTCAACATGTAAATTACACAAGCTTACACTCACATAAAGATATGTAATTTACCGCTAAGTCATCTCTGAATTTGTCTATGTCTTGCCATTATTTACCATTATTATTTTGAAGCTTAATAGTGATGCTAACCAGTGACAAATCTATACTGTCATCTTGCAATTTAATATGCAAATGTTTAGATCCCTGCAAATCTGTGGATATCCACTTTATATTCGTGTAAATCCGCATTCCCGGATATGGATGAGAATACCCATGGCTCATTTTTCAGATACAGATGAGGATATGGATACAAATTTTATATTCACACAGGCTCTACAAATGTTCCAACCCCAATTCACATTGCTTTTTGTACTTCCACCTAAAAAATTTAATTTTGCGTATGTAAAATTATTATCAGATTCAAAACTACAAAAATATTAACTGTGTAGTTTCCCATTCTTTTAAATAGGTTGCAATGTATGAAAAATGGACGTTCAGGAGGTAGCTTTTTTATAACAAGTAGCTCAAACAAATTATGCACAAATACAATTGCACAAAAATATTTTAAACTAAATTAATTACTTAAAAATAATATTGTTTACTTGGTATAAAGTTAAGTAAGTTTATATAATACTGTACCTGCAAAAGTAGCCTTTCAAAGGCTAAGAAGTTGTCCCATTTGGCATTCTGGGGGTGTTTCAAAGCCTGGATTGTGGCCAGCACAAGCTGTAGAAGTCCACAGTGGTTCTTGAGAGCACTGAAATTGTTTTTGAAAAGCTTGATGTATGAACTGAGTTGCTCTGGGGTGACTCTACCTGTTAAAAGAAAAACAGGGAGTACTGCCAGCATTTCACAACTGTGAATAATTATCAATATCCGAATAAACTTTTATAAGATGATAGATTGTATTTACACCATGCTTTTCACTCAGAAAATAAGCTTTACAAACTATGAGCCTGTTCCTGGTCCACTGCAATCAATTGGAGTTATCCTTTGCTATATATATACAGGTTGAATCTCTGTTAACCGGGACTCCCTGGTCCACCTACATCTGTGGTCCTACTGGACCATGGATGTTCCACGACTAGAGTGTCCTGGTGGAAGGTTGGCAGCTGGGCTCCCTGTATCTGGGCAGCTGGCTCCCTTGCCGCTGGGCTGACCAGCATGCCGCAGGTAGCCTACTAGGTACAACACAGTGGGGCTGCCTCAGTGTCGCCAGGATTCCTGCATGCAGGGAGCTGGGTTAGAACTGGGCTGCCTGGCTTAACAGGGGGGCTGGTGGCAAGGGGGAGGGAGAAGCCAGCCAGGAGGCCGATGGCTGATCCAGGGCTGGGGGGGAGGGCCAGGTATGACCAGGGTGGACCAGGTATGACCTCAACTGGATCGGCAAAATCCCTCATCTGGGACCAGTCTGGTCCCAAGGGTGCTAGACCAGGGAAGTGTAACCTATATTAAGAATTTTTATCATATAGTTAATCCTGAAAAACATTTTGCAAGATATTAAAATGTAAACTATATTATTTGGTAAATCTAAAATATCCTCCCCAATATTTTGCCAGGTGACCAGGAGTCGGGGGCACTATGGTACCAGATCCTCGGGGAACAAAATTTGAACTCTAAGCTTCCTCCCTCTCCTTGTACAAGTAATCAAGGTGAGAACGGTCAGACCTCGTCTACTTTAAGAGAACTCCTCTTACTGATAGCAGGGATCATCAGTGTGCACAGCTTAATCATACTGAACATGGGTCACTGCAATGCATAGAACAGGATACACTATGCTTGTACCATTTCATGTCATATTCACAGAATCATAGAACACTAGAACTGGAAGGGACCTTGAGATGTCATCAATTCCAGTCCCCTGTGCTCATGGCAAGACCAAGCACCATGGAGATCATATTGTTCTCAATGAGTAATTTTCCTAGTACAGACCAGGTCTCAGAGCAGTTTGAGGATAAAATTGGGAGACTACTTTGGTATAGTAATGGCAATACAGGAAATCCCTAACTTACAAACTAGGAGCTGTTCCAAAGTTCATTTTTAAGTCCATTGTTGGGAACTCAGAATGCATTTTCCCATAGAAACAATGCTATAATTGGTAGCTAGATTCCCATGCAAGCCCACAAAAGCCTATTTAACCCATAATGTAGCTGAAATAGTGTATATCTGCAATGAAAAATAGTAGAAATAGTTTTTTTATTTAACCTTGAATGCTGGTGCTTGAGGCAAGGCAAGTTTAATTAGAAGTAGATAAGCAGGTAGATGGAGAATCTGAAGAGGACTTCTGGGCACCCACCACCCAGGTCCTTCGGTCAGCCCCATCCCCGGCTCTCCCCACCCCAATGCAGGTTGCGTTCAGCCCTCATTCATCAGGTGGCGTCAAGTGCACAAGCACGGGTCAAAGGACTCTGGAGGAGCTGGGAGAGCAGCCGTGCAACCAGCAACTGGAGAAAAGCGGTCTTTCCCCTTCAAAGCACTGCTTCTCTCCAGCTGCTGGCTGTGTGACCATCCCCTGCTCCTCTGCAGTCCTCTGGCCAGCGCTTGTGCTGTTGGCCGCCACCTGTGCATCTTGTCTGCTCCCTGAGGGTGGCTGCTGGTGAGCTTGCTTGTATTTGCAGATGTTTGTAAGTTGGATGTTTGTAATTCAGGGAGTGCCTGTATAGTAATAGTAATAGGAAGGCTCCACACCCCGGATCATGGTAGTCAGCTGTACTGAAGACAAGGGCTTTTTCCTGTTGTTATTATTTATCTTATGTTGGTTTCTTTATCATTTATAATTTTCCTTAAGGAAAACAATCTGCTGGCAACAACTGTATCTCTTCTCACCCCCGTTTGGCCACTTAATCAGTTGGCAGGTCCCCTCATCACTTTGCTTCTAAGGCCTTGTCTGTACTACACAGTTTTGTTGCAAATGGCAGCTTTTGCCTACAAAACAATACAGATGTACATAGTACATTGGTACTTTTGTCAAATGAAACCATCTTGATGGGAAACAAGGTTTCTTGTGGCAAAGTTAAAATGACAAAGTGTTGGAGTAGAAGCTGCTATTCATTATGTCACCATAACAGACTTCCCCCAGTATCCCACAACACCCGCTGACCACTCTGCTCACTGTTTTGAACTTGGCAGCCCTAAATACCAGCTACACAGACATGTGCTTCTCCCTTTTCACAGCTTCGGGCAGTTCTGACACCTCAGCGTGCCACTCTGCTGTGGCAGGAACCAGCAAATCATTAATGAGGAATCCTGCTCTCGCCATCCTTAGGAACATAGTGGCAGCAGGCTGGCAGAGGAAGGGTGTATATTATTTGTGAGTGTGTGTGTGTGTATTGCGTGTGAGAGAGAGAGAGAGACAGAGACACTGCTGTGCTATGCAAATTCATAGAATCATAGAACTGGAAGGGACCTTGAAAGGTCTAGTCCAGTCCCCTGCACTCCTAGTAGGGCTAATTAACTAGGGATGGAGATGGGGGCTGATGTTGGATGGTTCCCCTCCCCCCCGGCATGTCTGCCTCGAGACTGCTTGTTGCCAGCTGCTGTCTGAATCTGAAGAGACAACATGAGGATATACTCCCCCTCTTCCCCGACTTTCCCCTAATACACACACACTTCCCTCCTACATTCTTTCCACACACTCCCACAACACACACACACACACAACCAACCCCACCAGTGATTTAAAGAGCAAACATTGGAGATGAAGCCTTCCAAATATATCTTTAAAATATGGAAAGCCATTAAAACAAAAGAGATACAAACTATAGAAAACTTAAAAGTGTTAAGGCAAAAAGTCAGTAAATTAACACATTACTCATGCTGACAAGGCTTTAGTGGGACAAAGAGCTGACAAAAGACATTTATAGTTAGTTCACATAGCCTAAAACAGTAACCTCAGCCATATGTGTTTTTAGTCTAAACACTGGAAATTGTAGTTATGTTTTATTTCTTTTAAAGCTGTGTTAGGCAGATTTAGATGGTGATTGGAAAATGTCACCCCATAATACTTTGCAACATTACTTTGAATAGTGAAAAGAGAAAGTTCCGCAGCACATGAAATCATAGGGTGAAATCCCGGCCTCATTAAGTCAATGATAAGCATTCCATTGGATTCAAAGGAATGAGGATTTAATCTGTAGTATTTACAATTTCCTTACATTTCCTCTCTATATCTGCCTAAAGTGAGTGTATCACCCTGTGTCCCGCCATGTGCCTCTTTATGCTCTTCCTTGTCCCTACTGAGCTCCAGAGCACTGGACCTATGCAAAACCTCACTGCTTTTTGAAGAGGTTCTATATCTGTGGTCCCCAACACGGTGCCATGGCGCCCACGGGGGCATTTATGTGCGCCCGCGCCGGCATTTTAAAACTACTCACATTCACCCCTACTTAGAACAGGGTTGGCAGCCTGGGGCCTGCGAGGGAGCCCGACGTGGCGCTTTGGAGGCTCGAGCCCGGCCCCCACCGCAGCAGGCAGCCCGCGCAGGCGCTTCAGTAGCCGGAGCAAACCCCACGCTGGTTGGGTCCGGCTGCGAGGCAGCAACAGCCCCCCCCACGCAAAACAGCCGTGGCGGGGCCCTTTGTGGTGCAGGAGCTGCGAGCTGGCAGGGGAGGGTCCCTAATGGCCGCTTCTGTCCCCCTGCACAAGCCCATTGGCCGGACCTGGACAATGGCAGCTGCGGGAACCTACCAATCCCCAAGCACATGGCCAGGCAGGTCCTGTGGGAGAAACAGGAGAGCAGCACGTCTCACTGGTAAGTGTCCGGCCCTCCAGCTACTCCCACTCCGATATCTTCACCCACAGAACTCTCCTCCCAGACCCTGCACCCCAACCCCCTGCCCTGAGGCACAATCCAAACCCCTGGCCTGACCCCCCCCCCAGTAAAATGTCTGGTATTTTCAGTTTCTCAGCTGGAAAGCCACTTGGGACATTCTTCCCCTGCCATGTGGAAGGGAGTGTGAAATTTAAAGGTGCCATGAATTTTTTTGGGGGGGGGGGGGGGAGGGGGGAGAAGGGTGCTTTTTTTGCTCAACATTTGGACATCCCCCCCTTTTTATTAATGCAGAATTTTGTTTAAAAATGAATTACAATATAATTAAAATAAAAATTACCCAATTACATTAAGTTTCTATCAAATTTACCCAATTCACATTTAATATGGAAATAGCCTTCAATTTCACATTTGACACCTTTTTTTGTTGGCGCCCACCACATTCTTCTGAAAGCATGAATGTGCTATTGGCCACAAAAAGGTTGGAGACCACTGCTCTTTATTGACACACCGTTCTGACCACAAGGAACAAATTGCAGGATGGAGGCCTATATTAGGCTAGCAAAGTAGTTACCTATTTTTAAAGTCCTTCTAGACAATGGAGATAGAGGCCACGCTGTCTTTTTAGGGGATACAAATAAGTTAAGAATATCGAATTTTGAGCAAAAGTGAAAAATCTAAGTAGAGATTAGGAAGTGAACTTTGACAAGGGATACCGCAGGAGGCAACCATTTATTTATATTTATAAAACAAAAAATGCTCATCTCAGATTCTGGTCACAGCTACATTAAGATATTTATTATGAAAATGAATAGACCGGATTAAAATCCCACTCCAACAATAAATATTCAAACATGGCCTAGTAAATATGATAATAAATAAAAAAGTCTCTGCAGACAGCAAAATACCGAAGATAATATTTCCAAACCTTGGCCCACCGACTTCCCAAATGCCTGGGAAGGAAAAAAGGGATTTTGCAATAAGTCTGAAATGTTAACAGATCCAAGCTCTGGCAGAACAATGAGGGGAGTGAATACCAGTGTGAGGACACCTCTCAAAGCACATCTTAGCAGCAACTGTATTGTCTGGAGTGAAGGAAAATAATCTCAAGAGCTTCTGCTGATGTTAGCTTTGGCTGTACGTCCCAGAAACGACGCTATTTCCCACCAGTCTGGGCTTCAAAACTTTTAGGACCATGTAGGTTAAAACTAAAACCTTGAATTCCACCGGGAAATTACTTGGCATCAAATGAAGATCCCAAAACTACAATTTATGCAATTTCAGCCTCATAGACAAACATAACTTCTGTTGAAAGAGATTATTTATTTTCTTTCATCAGAGTTGTGTTAAAATAACTTTACAACAGCTTTTAAATCAATAGATGCAAGAATACACAGTAGAGATAAGAATATTAAATGCACAAATAATGCCTTGTATTAACTTGAAGTGGAGTCAAAAGGGGGAAGTGATCTGTCTTCCAGGAATAAACCCTTGTTCAATTTTTTAAAAACTTAATATTACACATATTTGGGAAAAAACTCTTAGGCAGTACAAATAAAGTAATGACAATATTGGAGGCTTAGACTAAAGTTTATGATGAAGAATGACTAGTGGAAGGGTAACACGATTCAGGGAACTCATAATCGAACAGAAAGACTTCCACTTCAAAGTTACTCAAAAACTTAACTTAAAAATATACAAGTAGTTCTTTCAGGGCCCTCAAACTCTGGCTCTTCTAGAGCCAGGAAGGGAGCAGGCTCGAGACGCTTCCTTTACTGCTGACAAAAATCTCTCTTCCCCCACAACAGCAATGCTCCATCAGAAAAGGAATACAGGAAGGGAAACAATGCCTCAAATAACACGTACCCATACAAAACTGGGGACCACAAAGTTCCCTCACAAGCTAGCAGAAATCCAGTACAGGTTGAATTTCTCTAGTCTGGCACTCTCTGGTCTGGCAATATCCATGGTCTGACATCAGGAGCAGTGGGTGAAGACCAAGCTATGGAAGGCAAGCCCAAGCCCTGTCCATTCCAATCAAAGCCACACCCCTTTCCACCTGAGACCACACCCCTTCAACAACCTTTCCTCACCTCCCTCCAGCCAAGTCCTACCCATTCCCACTCTCAAGCCCCATCCTTACTGCCTGCCCAGCTGTGCCACAGCTGCAGCTCTCCCCAGCTGCTAGGTAGTATATGCAGTTTAGTGAAGGCAGTGCATTCCCTTGCCTACCTATATTACCCATTGTCCTTGTCCGGCATGATTTTAGTTAGCCAGACGTCCACTTATCATGAGTGTGGGCAACTTTTCTATGGTCCCATAAAGTATGTTTACAGCCACCAGTCCTGGCTTTCTTTGTTCTGTGCTGTTCTTTAGGTCTAATTTACCCCTTCATGCCTTCTAAGAGCCCAGTAATCAGTGGAAGTGTTGGTAATGCTGCTACACAACATTGACCTCCTGTGGTTTAGCAAATTCTCTGGTTTGGTACCGGTCAGGTCCTGAGGGTTCCGTACTAGCGAAGTTCAATCTGTACAGAGAATGGAACACTAATGTTCCATGCTCAGAACACCTTACTCAATCTGCAGTGACTGGCAATTCTGAATCCTCTTCAAGGGCTGCCCTTAAAAGGGCAATGCAGTAATTTAGCCTTGAGGTTACGAACACATGACCCATTGGCAAGGTCCCATGAGAAAGGCACAACCACAAGTTGTTGTCCACTTTTTGTCACATCAAAAGAAGCACTATACACCACAACTATGATACAAAAAGACTATCTGCAGCAATGGGCCCAACGACGACAAAAATCTATGGGACACTGGGTTGATCTGAGTTGGTGTGGTAGATCGCAGTGTGATTCCTAGTAGTAGGCATGCATATCAAACATCACCATCACCACAATAGACATCTCTTCTGGCATCTCAGCAGAAAGACCAAGAGGAGACCGGGCAAACAGATTGTACTTTTTCTTACAACTCAACTTTACAAATTAAAAAAAAAAAAAAATCAAGTTATGCTGCTCCATTCAGAGTACAGAGAGACTTACAAAATAAAAAGGGGCATGCATTAGTGGGCAATATGTACTCAGCTTTAAATTTTGAGATATAAAGCTGAAGCACATGTAAATATGAAATGCTTTCATGCATCTTAGGAAGCTTCAATAAATATTCTTTGCCAACAAGTTCCACTAAAATCTATTATTTTTATTATTTAATTTCAAAGACCTCTTCTGAAAAAGAGAGGAATGCAAAGTGTTCATTAATTATTTTGAAAAGAAGGTGGCTGTTAGAACTGGATTCTCACCAAAACCTTGAACTATGTGGAAGTATGATTCCAGATCTGAACAGACTATAACAGTTTGGCTACAGAGACTGCAGATTTACTTCTAGTAAAAGAGAGAACTATACTACTTCAAGGTTGGCTAATTCTTCCTCTGTGATTTCAATGACATATTATCTACTTTCACTGGGCTTCAGTTTCTTTACTTGTAAGCTGAAGTTAGTAGCTTAGCTACCCCACAGAGAGTAGCTTAATTCATTATTATAGAGAACTGTGACATTTTTTAAGTGAGTGCTACTCTACCCATATTTTAGATTTACACATCTATGTAGAAAAACAGGCATGTGGACAGCCAAAGGGTGATTGCAATTGAGTCTCCCACAGTAGTCCCTGAGGAAGGGAACTGTAGCTAGGTAGAAAGACCCAGTAAGAAGTTACGGAGAGAAGGCAAAAAAGGCAGACCAGACCTTGAATCTTCTTTAATGACTTAGAGAATAGTTAGAGACAGTACACCTCAGGGAGGAGAGGACGTGCCCATTTTAAGACAGGGTGGATGATCTTTTTTAGTTTATTTTGAACTTTATGTTAATAAAACTAGATCCTAAGGCTGTAAATAGACTTGTGAAATGCTTTCTCCCCCCCCCCCCCCAGATTGTTGAGGTACCAACAGGGGGAAAAGAACTCTCAGTGCTGCAGAGCTATCTCTGCTCATGTGGAGATATTTGGAAGAAGACTGTACTATTACATTTACGTTAATAAAATTATACACTTTCCTCTGCATGTGCTTTTTAATCACAGTTTTAAAACCAATTGAAGTGGAAGAGCTAGAGTTGCAAAATTTAAAGTATAATACAAGTATTAATTGATGTCTAAAATGACTGGAAATCTATAACATAGCTTGGTTGAGCCATCTCCTAGATTGGTTTTAGAGAGATGAGTTGAATGAAAAAATGTGTGCTGGGAGAATTTCAGGTGGCTTTTTAAAATTTACACATCCTCATTTAACATTAAGTCATGTGTTTTCAGACATTCTTGAGTGCCTCGTCTCGTTCTTGGCAAGTTGTTCCAAAGACAAGCAGATCACCGCAGTAGGTCAGTACATTTTTCACAGGACTGATTATCTGTCTGATGATGCTTTGGACAATTTCCACAACTGAGAATACTTAAAGAATCACTGTGGGGATGTTGCAATCCAATGTAAGTGGAAACCATGATCATGTATATGGATTAGGAAGATAATTTGTATTGCTGTAAACACTTTTTGCAATAAGGTCTTGATTCCAAGTCAATTAAAAACAACGTACAGTTCATCCAGATTGTCATATGATGGTCCACTTTGAATGTGACATTTGGAGACTACATGACCTCACAAATATGTATTGCATCTTCATTCAGTGCTTTGACGACATCTACAGCTTTAGGACTCATCAGAATAGATCTCTCTCAACCATGTCTTGCTCTTGTACTTTTCTTGTTTCTTTCAGATAAGTCCTCTCATAGAAAAGATAATTTGTCTGGGTTCTTAGGCTGCTAGTGTGGCTCTCACCTAAATCTGGAAGTCCTTTACTTTATCCCCAAGTTATGAAAAATGGCTATGTACTTACTAGAGATGTAAACGACTAGTGGAGTAGTTGACTACCTGATAAGCAGGGCTCGACAAATTATGCAAAACCCTACTTGCCAGACAAAAAAGGGACTCGCACCCCCCCAAGTGTTTTTAATGGCATAAATTCCTAATAAGAGTAAGAACAGTAATTACTAATAAGTTATTAATAAATATTAATAAATATCACACAAGTTATTAATAAATATCGTATAAACCTCTACCTTTTCCCTCTGTTGCCATGTCTCCTCTCCTTGCTCCATCAGCTCCCCTGGTGCCTGCTGTCCCCCAACCCCTCACCCTCCTCTGCTGTCCTGACTCCTACCCTTCTCACTGCCCCCCTCCACCAGCCCTTCTCTTCCCCCTTGTGCCCACTCCTCCAGTAGTCCCCTCTGATCATGTGAGCTACCCCTCCTCATCCACTCTACTAATACCTCCCTCTACACATCTGCCCTGCCTCTCTCCTCTGGTGCTGCTCCCTCCCCTGCAGGTGTCTGCCCTTCTGCTTCACCCACACCATCCCCTGGCACCTGCACCTTCCCTTACCCCTGCACCCTCCTGGTGCCTCCCCCTTCCCTCACTGCCCCTGCGCCCTCTTTTTCCCTGATGCCCACCCCCTCACCACCCTCTGCCCCTGTTCCCCTCATGCCCCCGTTCCCCTCATGCCCCTGTGCCCTCACACATGCCTTGCTCCATCCCCACCTTCCTCATGCCCACCCCTACTTTCAAGCCTTATCCCAGCACCTCCCCTCCCCTCTAACCTCCAATGCCCTTACCCTTGCCTCTCCCAGCATCACCCTGTCCCCCCTCCCACTGACACCTCCCCTCCCGCCCTTTTCCTCATTGTCTCCACTTGGCCCCCTGGCATTTGTCCCTCCTCCACCCTGTCCCTTGGTGTCTTCCCCTTTCTTCTCTTGACCTGCCCCCTCCCCTCAGCACAAGCCCCTTCCCTCTATTTTTCCCCCTTCCCCTCCCCGGCTTCTGCCTTCCAGTTTGTGGGGCTGCCGGAGCCTTTTTGAATCCAGAGGTTGCCGGCCATGACGTCATGACGCCATGTCACGCCAGCATCCTGGCGTCCCACCCTCTGGCTCACACCCCGCCTCCTCGTGCCAGAGCTGCACACAGGCAGCCCGGAGGCAAGAATTACCACACTTCCCCCTCCCCGGCGGCACTCCGCTTCTCCACCCAGCCGGCGGATGGGGCTACGCCGCCCGTAGTGCACACACCTATGTCTGTAGCTACTCGCCAGCTGGTAATATCTACTCGTCACGGGCAAGCGTATTTGTCGAGCCCTGCTGATAAGCATATGCTTCTTGACTAGTTGCTTCCCCCCCTTGCTGCCTCTATTAGAGGCAGCAAGAGGGGTGAGCAGGAGCTGGTTCCCGACATCACTTGTCTCCATGGGGATGGACAGGGGAGGCAGAGGAGCAGAGGGGCACCAGGTGTGAGTCAGGATGCAGACGCTACGTCCCAGACGCTACGTCTCTGCTTTTGCAACGTTCTCTCTCTACTGGGCACTATATCATACCGACAGGCAGACAGCCACGTACTCAAACAGCTTAAAATTAAAATAGACAGACAGACACGAATGTATCAAAAGCAGATGTCAGAAGAGTGATGGTGAGAATGCATCTGCATTTTTGGGGGGTTGTGTTATTTTTAAATAAATATTATTGATAAATACTTCTTGAAAACAGGGCTAGCGATGATAGGCCCCTCAGAAAAAACATTTCTTTCCACACATGCCATAGCTTCTCTCTTATGTAACAGTCCCCTTTGTAAGCATATAGGCTATGTCTACAACTGCAGTTATTTTTTTGATTCTTTTTTCGGAAGAGGCTTTTCCGACATTTGGCCTGTCTACACGGGACCAAATGTGGGAAAAACCTCCTCTTTCGGAAGAGCCCTTATTCCTCATAAAATGAGGAATACGGGGCTTCCGAAAGTACATGCCCGCTTTTTCGGAAACGGATCCAAAAAAGCGGATGCCTTCCCTGGACACGGCAGAGGGAACTCTGTAGTACAGACATAGCCATAGTTGAGCACAGTTATGACAGTATTGTCTGACTTCTCGGCATCTTCCTTTTGTTTTGTATGTCCACATAAGCATCTGCTACTGGAATAGGTCACTGTTTTGGGGCATGTAAGGCAAATGTTTCCATTCCTCCGTGATAGAATCATAGGATTGGAAGGAACCTCAAAGGTTATCAAGTTCAGTCCCCTGCACTCATGGCAGGATCAAGCATCATCTAGAGCAGTGGTGGGGAACTAAGGCTCGGGGGCCAGATGCAGCCCACACCTTGCCTGGATCTGACCCTTTGGGCTCCCCCCGCCAGCACTGAGGAGCCCACACTGGCACTCCAGCCCCCTGTTGTCCCTCCATGGGGCAAACAAAATCTATTAGCCTGGACCCCACTAGGCTCTGGAGTGAGAGGGGAATGTCTTTCTCCTCAGCAGGGAGCCATATCAATGAGGGTTTGGTTTGTGTGGGGTTTTTTTGGGAGGGGTGGGGCTTCTCACTGGTGTGTGGCCCCCGACTGATTTTTCTGTGGGTCAGTGGCCCTGACCTAGACCATCCCTTACAGGTGCTTGTCTAACCTTCTCTTAAAAATCTCCAATTATGGAGATTCCGCAACCTCCCTAGGCAATTTATTCCAGTGTTTAACCACCCTGACAGTAAGGAAGTTTCTCCTAATGTCCAACCTAAACCTCCCTTGCTGAAATGTAAGTCCATTACTTCTTGTCCTATCATCAGAAGTTAAGGAGAATAATTTTTCTCCCTTATCCTTTTAGATACTTGAAAGCTGTTATGTCCCCTTTCAGTCTTCTCATGTTCCAAAGAGTACCATAGGGGGACATTTCTGTTTCTTCATGCATATCTTGATATTCACTACATATACATCACTATTATTTATCATACAACTCATCTAGAGCATGGAATCTAGCCAAACCAACATTTACACAACTATCAGAGGGTTAACATTTCTCTATTATGTTGCTCTGTAAATCCGAAGACATAGTTTCTGTTTCATAAATTACATTTTGGTGCAGATTTTTTAGCAAATCTTTTCTACATTGAGTATGTTTGATTGCTCTGCATCTTCTTACAGATTATTTACCTCATGTAGTTTTAGTACTATGCTTTTTAAAATTAGTAAACTCTTTTTTCTCTTATCATTAGTACTGTCAGTGACTATGTAACATTCAACATTTTCAAGCCACTGATGCCACAATTCAGCTGCCTCCACTTATGTGGAGGTATTCATTTAGTTCCTTGTCCTTTTTTGCTGTACAATGAGATTTTTCTTTTTGTAAGAAAATGTACAATAAAAATAAATTACTACAAAGATGTAGCATACTTCTCTTGATCCAATGAATTAAAGGAACACAGAAGTGTACCTGAAATGATATTGTGCCACGTTCAGCAGAGACCAAAAAAAAGCCAAGCACTGATTTCCTTTTTGTAGTCACAGAGGTGCCTATTGTAGCCAATTGGCTTTCATGTGTCTACCGTTGCTTAGTGGATAATCTGTAATCACTGCTGGAGGTACTTTTGGACACATCTTGTCTATCTTAGATCTCAAGATATGTACCTAAAATGGCCTCAACATGTTATATGATGACCTGGGGTTCAAAAGTTTCTTGCAGATAACGGCATGTATTACTCCCTTCATAAATATTAGAATTTGTCATCCTAATTGTAGTGGGTTGAAGCTATGTATTTCCGATAATCTAGTACCAAATATTTTGATATTTTAGTAGGCAGTATAAAACACTATTTTTGTCACTTTTGCCATTTTTAAGCCAATCCAAAATTCAAAGGAACTACATGAAAAGAATTAGAATACATGGAAGACAAGGCATGTTTAATTTAAACCCTTGGACTTCCTGCAGCTAAAATGTGATGGATACGCATCAGTGCATGAATATTTACCATGACTAATTATAGGAAAACAGGCCACAAATTATGTTAAGTAGGAGCAAAATAATAATGAACTAATACAATTTTATTTTATTAACAGACAGACTGCTGGCCTTAAAATCTGAGCCTCTGATGATGTTGATATTCGCTATTTGCAATTTTACAACAACAACATAATAAAATTGGATTTAATTGTAGCATTCTTACAAGATCAACACACTTCTGTTTCTTTTAACTTTTTTGAATTATCTTTAAGCTGTAATAACCAGACATATAAAGAGACCTGCCTATGAATTCAAATTAAGTGTTTGAGTTTTCTGTCTACAACAAAAATGGAGACTAAAAATATAAGAGCTTAATCCAAAGACTCCAGGCTTACAAAGAGGCTATTGTCAACAAACTCCCTTGTTAAAAGGAATAACAGTAAGGTTAGCCAAACAGTACAGTTTCTATGTGCCAACTATAATTTAATCAAAAATAACATACTACCAGTATACTGCTGTTTCGCATCATAGCACTGCATTCCAATAACGTCTCAATTCCATCTGCTAATGGTTTTACAGTAATAAAGGGCAGAGTAAGTGAGCTATGAGGCACAAGTATGATATGCCTTATAATTTTTTAGGGCTTGAACTGTTATCCATCTTACATCACTGTGATTTTAGATGCTCTAGGTTATTCATTGAGTAAAGATATGACTAAAATAGCTTATTTGAAACACTGAAATACAGATTAACCTGTGACTTCTGCAAAAGAGATGAAGTAGCATAATAAATTATATAGGCTATAGTATGCACTTTTTGTAATAAAAGCACAGAACTGGAATTTCATTGTAAATGGAATCTTTTGTCTTATTTTCTTATAAATTATAATGAACCTTAATATCTCCCCTTCCAGGGTAAATGAATATCGTTAAGCAGTTAAATATACTTAGAAAATAGATTATTATTCAGCTGTTACATAAGATGAAGAAAAAAGGCAATTCCAATATTTACATGGTAGAGTAGTATACTAAAATATTAGGGACCAAATTCCACTCTCACTTACGCATCTTCAATTACATTTAGCCTATGAATATTTATAAAACCTTTAATGTTCAAGATACGTATTTTTCTGAACAGGAAGAACTGATTCCCTCTCTGGTTCATCACCACCTTTTCTAAAATGTTGCTGCTAACCTGCACTGGTTAACAATATGATTCAATTTTGAATTTATTTTTCCATTACCCATTTCAGCCTCCCTACTAAATGGAGCAAATTTCCTTCAATACCCTGTGCTCTGTAGTTAATATTATTTTTAATTACTGAGAACCTTTCCACCACCTCCCATATGACTTATATCTGTTGTCTTGTTAACAGAACATAGCAATTATGATGGTCCCACAAGGTACCCAGTGTTGTGAGGCACCTCACTGTCACCTGCTCTTAGTGTGAAGGGGTCTTTTCTGTGCTTAACATGGAACACTCTCTGAAACCACACAATAGAATTGCCACCTTCCAGGCTTTGTTTTCTCCATACAAGTACCAACTTCTCTATACAAGTAGCAATGGTCTTTACACTAATCTCCAAGTTCTTGGAGAGCTTCCTGAAATGACCTGGTCCCTTATCCACCAAACAATTACAAAATTACCAGATCTTCTGTCCTCAAAGGAACATTTCCCCCATTTTTCAGTTTTGCTAGTGACCAGTATCTAGGTACAGACTTTAAGAACACATACACACACACAAATATATAGCTGTTTACATGGCATTTGTACATGCATGTTGCAATAATACTGATGGCAATTGTGATACCATTTTTTATTTGAGACCTCATATGACATTTGGTGAATAAGAATGTGCATGCCAGACTCAAGAGACTCCTATAAACCATGTACTCACTCTGTGTTCCTTACCAGCTGGCTTCTAGAGCACAGTGGAGATGGTCCACTATGTTCTGAGGACAGCATAGGTGGAAGGTAACTATTTCAATGCCCTTTTTGGACAGGTAAGTAATGACACAGGTTGTCAGATCAACATTAACTGTCTCAATAGACCAGACTTTAATCAGCTATGTCAGACTTCATCAAGAATTTTTAATGAGGAAGGTCCACTGTGCATGGACCAAAATTGCTATTCCACCTACAAAAAAACGTCCAAAATTTGAGGTTGCTGTGTTTTTCCCTGATCTGAAAAAGAACAAAATCTAGTGAACAACCATTTAAAGATTTTCCCCTAAAATACCTTAATTTAGTAAATCTATCAACTTTTAAGCCCTCCATTCAGATTTGCTTCTTTAAAATAAAGACAATTACCAAGTTTTAACCAAGCCAATTAAAATGTGCTAAAGCCTGGATTCAGGGATAGCTAGCTAGTCAGAATTTGACTTCAACTCTTTCATTAATAAATTTATTACCACAAACTTTCCACCATTTTTGTTGCAGAGAACTAGATAAAATCTCCTTCACAAGCGTAAGAGGGGTAGCCTTGTTAGTCTGTATCCACAAAACAACGAGGAGTCCTGTGGCACCTTAAAGGCTAACAGATGCAATTGGGCATAAGCTTTCATGGGAAAAGACCTACTTTGTCAGATGCATATCTTCTTCACAAACAGCTTTAGAGTAGAAAATTGAATTTTCATATTTAAATGCCTGTAGATGAGGAAGGACCTTAGAATCCTGTTCCAATAGTCATGTGGCAGGCTCTTCTTGTTCTGTGCTCAACCTATGAACTTTGTAGAAGGAAGAAGCATGTTGGTTAAGTAACATTAGTATAAAACTGTGCGCTATGTTGCTACGGTGTATGAGGAGCCACCGGGCGCCGCACTCCCATCCGTAGTCAGGTGTGACTCTCATCCAGCAAGTAGGACAGAAGGTTTTATTCATTAACGGGGATACAGCGTAGCATAGTCTTGTTAACATGGGGATCAGAAACAGTCAGTACAATGCAACCTGGGGTGAGGGGGACCCAAAGCCAGTGCGCTGGGTCCCCTCCCTACATCCACAGCTAGCCAAGACTCACATTCTTAACAACCAGTCCCAGCCTTGCAGGAAGCCCTGCCTCCTCCTTTGTCCAGCTTCCCAGGCAAAAAGGTGTCACCTTATTGCTCTCCCCACCTAGGCCCAGGTTACAAGACAGCCTGAGCTATTGTTGTGTATGTGCTAAGATGGGGCAGCTGGAGCAGCCTCCCCCTCAGTGAGAGCCACCCCTAACCGGACACCGGTGTAGTGCCCAGGGAAACTGAGGCACACATGCAGAGTTATAAAAGGACAGTAAGAATCACACACAGCATAACAAAGTAAACAAAGTGAATACAATCCTCACTTCGTCACATCTGTTCTGATCAAAGTTCGTATTATCAATGACAAATTTAAGACCATTTTCCAATCCCACTTTTTAAAATCACAAGAAATAGCATATTAATAAACGAATCGTTATTTATAATATAATGCAAGGAACTGTTTAAAACATCTGCTTCCTATTCTATATCTGCTTCAGATTTCAAATACTTCATTTCTCCAGCACAGGGAAAAGTTGCTGGTCTACTTTCTAAATAGAGTTCCAGATCAATTTTTGACAGGGGAAAAAATAAAATAAAACCAGGCCAATACTCATCCCCAACTGTCTCTAAATTACCTCATAGGCTATTCTTTCATGTTCCCAAAAGCCAGGACAAATCTCCATGCACTCTCCACTCCTACCTAAAGTTTGTAACTTCAGTTCAAACCTTACGCAGGGAGTTACCACACTGGTTCAGGGCATTACAATATTTTTACCCCACCATCTTTTATGAAACCTGATTGCTTGGCTACATAGTTAGTGTAGGTCTCTCCTGGGCTCTTTAAAAATGTTAAGACTAAGACTTTCAAAATGCATTCTGCATACTTTAATAGCAAGACACCGAGAAGGCTTTCTTCCCATTAATGAAGGTTAAAGTAACGGCAGAAAGTACTTGGTTTCTGTTACTGTACTGGTGTTTCAACTTTAATCATTCACTCTGCCAATAAAGGAACATAATAAAGGGATTCAGAGTCAACCTAGATTTCCTATCTTCTTTTAAAACTGCCAAACAAGTCTGTTTTTGAGACAATAGGAAGATATTTGTAGCAAGGTTTCTTTTACATATTAATACCACAGCTTTCAAAAACAGACTCAAGGTCAGTTACAGTCAGAGGATCACTAAGATATACACAAGATTAGCAATGGAATCAGAGAAGAACTTCTATTGAAGTTGAAAAAGCAGCAATATTTCTCCTCTGGTTTAAGTGGGTCCCTAACTCCAGAATGGAACTCAAAAAATATATCTGCACCTGTTACTGATCATGAATAATACTCAAAGTCTGTTAAAAACAAGTTAACTTAAATTGAGCAGAAGCCAGTCGCATGAAACATCAATTCCTAAATGACCTCATTCTCCTTACATAACACAAAGATATTTAAATACAGTACCTCCAAAATGGTCTCAGCAAAGGTTTTTTGAAAACAGAATATTTTTAAACTGCTTAATTTATATTTATTATTTTTTATAGAAGCTACAATGTGCCTGTTGCACCAGACTACAGAAATAATGGCTGTGTCATCTGCACGCTGGCCAATCAGAATTGCACTGTAAAATAGTCATCTTCTTTTGGCGTTTAAGACTATTTCTACTCTACAGCAGCTATAGCAGCACAACTACATAGAAGCGCTACAGCTGCACCAAGTGAAGATGCTCGAATCAGACAGGAGAGAGCCCTCAGTGGTTTAATAACGCTGATCTCAACAAGAGCCAGTAGCTATGTCAGTGGGACAAGCTATCCTGCTGACATAGCACTGTTCACACCAGTGCTTTAGTTAGTATAACTTCCATGCTCCTGAGCAATGGATCATACACACCCTGGAGCAAAGTAAGTTATATCAAAGTAATCTGTAGTGTAGTAGACAGACTAACGGTGCTTACCTAATATACACACACTGTTGTTTGAAAGGCAGCATGAAGGCATTTCATTTTTCTTTCCTATTTTATAAAATAAGTACCATAGTATTCCAAAGATTTCAATATGCACGGTCCTCAAATATTTTATGGAACTCTAATAAAAACAGACCAACCAAAACAACAAGTTCAGAATTGCACCTGGACATTACAGATTAGCTGGAACTGCTCCGGAAAATACATCCAACCAGAAGGAACTAACTAGAGCAACTCCAACAATCCTCTGATCTGTTGCCACAATAATAATCTCGTCCCCATGGTTTTAGTTCCACCCTTTGAAACACACTCAATATTCAGAGTGTTACAATAAATAGCAATCACAATGAATAAATAATTCACAATGAAAAATACAAATAGTAAAAAAAATTACAGAATACCACAGCATATTAAATCTTCAAATACTAAATAACTATTTTTTGCACATGGATTGTAAAATACTTTAAGATTAAATGTTAGTATTAACTGCCAAACTGTTGTTCTGTATAAATTTGAAAGTTTGTCTCTCTCATTAACTAAGTTGGTCCAATGTAAGAGAATACCTCACCCATCAACTCTAAAAACATTCACAAATAATCCAAATATAGCAAAAAATATTCAAAATTAAAACAATAGTCCCAATTAAAATAGTACCTAAGAAATTAGTCTACCTCCTTCAAGTCTCATCTCAGATTTAATCTTAGGAATTCAAATATGCTCTTTGAGATACAAAGTCATGTGGATAAAAGGAAATCCCATTTCCCTATTCTAGCATTTCCTAAAAACCACACTTGGCTCCACTATGGAGAAACAAGGCCAACTCATACTTTTAGTGTATAGCAGGCCTTCAAGGACCCGCTCTTTGCTCTTTGTCTAGTTCTGAGAGATGGTTCATCAGGTCCTCAAGTTTTCCTTAGACAAAGTTATCTGAAGTTCATCCAGATGTTCCTTTGAAGCATCAGTTCTTTGGGCAAACATTTCTGAAGTGTTTCTATCAAGTCAGCTGGATGTTGAGCTGGACATTGAGACCAGGCAGGTTGATTTAAGGTACGCAACTCTAGTTACACAAAATGTGTAGCTGGAGTTGGCTTACCTTAAACTGAGCTGTGTCTGCGTCCACACAGCAGGAGGCTGACAGGAGTTCCCGTTGGCTTCCCTTACTCCTCGCAAAACGAGGAATACCGGATGCCAGTGGGAGCTGTCCTCACCATTCGATTTATGGGTCTACATTAAACCCACTAAATTGAATGCTAGAAGACCTCCGGAGGGTCGGTCTTCTCCGTAGTGTAGACATGCCCTGAGATTGTAAAATTATGGCACCACATTTGTCTTTGACCATGTTTGATCATGTGGCTAAACTCACCCGAAAATGGCACACTCTCCAAAGATCTCTTATTCATACCTGGAAGCCATAGCATAAGGTGATTGAAACATTCAGAGGAGAAAACAGCAGACTCTCAGTAAAATTCCTCCTCAGTAGACATCAGGAAGATCTTGCCCCCTGAAACTATATTTCTTTCTGAGCTTCCAGAAAATTTTTAGCAATGCTCTTCCCATCTCGCTGCACTTTCCCTGATGTCCTGGCCTCTCACAACAGTCTCCAGATGTTCCAGAAGCACTCTCCTCAAATTTGATGATACTTTTGCCAGCAATAATGTTATACAGCCAAAACAAACCTTAAAGCAACACTCCATACTTTGCCTAGTCAGCTCAGCATTATGCCCTCAAAGTGGTTTCCCACCACTTCTCTAAAGCATTAGTCCCTAAAAACCTGTTAAAGTGGTAGAGTTCAGAGGAGAATTTAACCTACCCTTCCACTCCTTTCAACTAACAAACTGCTGTAATTCATTCATTTATAGCCTGGGGGCAGTTTG
Source organism: Rafetus swinhoei (assembly GCA_019425775.1). NCBI lineage: Eukaryota > Metazoa > Chordata > Testudines > Trionychidae > Rafetus > Rafetus swinhoei. The sequence goes on from CM033449.1 coordinate 51,191,799, forward strand.
TATAGGTGAGTCATTATTCCCCACAATTAGGGATTTGTAATGGAACCATAGTTGAGTCCTTAATAGGAAGGCACCAGCTGTCCAGTCCAGTCTTGAGAGTTCAGAAGGTAAAAGTTATGATAAATTTTTAAATGAAAGCTTGAAGAGACAGTAGCAAGTCTCCTGTAAGCAGCAGAGCTTTTGCTGGAAAATGACATCATATGGGGGCACTGGGACATTATGCATGCAACTGAAAAGTAGCTTCCAAAGTTCTCCAATACTTAGAGTAACAGAGTTTAGGGCCAAAGAGGGCTACTGGATCTAATCTGAGCTCCCAAATATTACCAGACACCAACACCACCTACCACTCACACAATAAAGCAAACAACTGAAACTAGACCAAAGCATTACAGCCCACAGGAGATTAGATGGCTGCATGCTACAAGTAGAGAATAGGAGGCACTGAGGTCTGCCAATGCCCAAGTCTCCACCATGTCAGGGGAATTGATATGCAGTAGATGTGCAGGGTCATATCTGGAGTAAACCTAAGGTTTCACTTTATCCCTGGGGGAGGGGCAGAAATATATTACAGGTAATTCTAGCCAATACATTAGTTTGGCTTCAACTTTTGCCTTGAACATCAAAGAAAGTTTAACAAGAAAGGGCTTACCTGACATCTAATAGGAGGATATGTAGGGGTTAATAAGGCATGAGTACAATTCTACATTTGTTTATGAATAATGATGTATATATAGCCTGAAAATGGTGCTGTTGGTTCCTGGGATTCTCCTAACCAATCTTCATCTTTATTGTTCATTGACATTGCTAATGCTTAAAACGTCACTGGGGTTTAACTATTAAAATTAAACTCAGAGTTTCATAGTATTGAAGGCTGACCACAGACATGGATGCCAGCACCAGTGAGATTCAAAGGCAGTGCCCAAATGGTGAGATCAGACATCTCTCACATTCACACCCCCCTTCTTGGCTGCTGAAGAGTAAGGAGCTCCTGTTCCTCCTCCTCTCTCTCTCCTGGCACTGATGCAGAAATCTTTCCCTCTGTTCATCCTTGCAGCTTGAAGAGTAAAGGAAATGACACTGTCAGCAGGCGCAAGAACAGTTACAATGACAACTTTCTTCCACTGGTTTCATAAGAACTCTCACTTGCCTCCTACCCCAGGGCAGGATCGCTGATGCATTCTTCAGCAACCCCACAGTGGTGCTGATCACTCTGCAGGATACCCAGTATAACACAGAACAAGCTGTGCTCCTAAAACAGGTGCTCTGCTGCCATTACATAAGACCAATCAAAGAAAGGAAAAAAGGAGAAAACATGAACCATGTAAGCACAATGGCAAGAGAGTGATTTGATTCATTGCAGTGAGTGATTAAGGATACTTTCTCTACCCATATTAAAGAATGACAGAATATGGTTTATAATCTGATACAGGCCTCCCATGCTGCCCATGTCAAACATGGAGGTCTCAGAAATACCAACTGGAATTTAAAGCTTTGATTCCAAATGTATTCACTCCTTATGTCAAGCATAAAAAGTTTTCATCTTATGACAACTGACTTAGGTAAAATTGTTAGAGATTATCTTCATGTTGGAAAAGGATATCTATGATATTTCACGAGGCAGGGCATAAAAATTCTCAAAACATGCCACTAAATATTGGCAAGACTGAGGTGCTACTCCTAAACAGCAGATGGCAGTGCAGAATCCATTGGAAAATACCAATATCTGCAGAGTCCAACTTCGACAAAGAGGGTGAAGACTTAAAGCCCCTCTATCTTCTCTTCGGCCTCCATTTCCCCACATTTCAGTCATATTGGAAGTAGGTGGCCTTTCGACTAAATAAAGGCATCTGGCAGAAAAGAGGTCGCTAGAATTGTTTTGTCCCAGGAAAAGGAAGCAACTGATTTGCTACATGCACCTTAATTTCTCACTGCCTTAAGGGTTTTAAAATATTCTATAGATACATTTGACCCTGTACACTCTAAGGACATAGTACAGTTTTAAAGTTTCTTTCAATAGTTATGCTTCATTGAACAATTTTAGTCCCTGACATTTGGAACTGTTTCCTTCACTTTCCAATGAAAAGCTAGGGTTTCTACAAAACCATGCCCACACACATACACTTCTGCCTTCATGCCTCGCTTCAACTTGTTTCTCTTTTCTTTCCATTTGCAAAGCTGGCCCAAAGCTTTTCTTTGTTGCTCTTCCAGTTGTGAGCTGATGAATCCAGTTTAAAACAATAAATGAGACTTATACAAATAGTAATTTATATCTGTACTTCAAACAGCATTTCAATTACAAATAGCATTTCATGCACACTCATTGCCAAAACAAAACACAAAACCCTAAGCAATAAAAGCAAATGGACTCAGCAGATTAACGCAACAGAACCCACTTCATACCAGCCCTTACAGAAGGAAAAGCTGTTGTGGCACTACTTTGGCCTAAATCCAGCAAATGCTTTTCTTGCCAAGAGTCTCACTGAAATTCCTGCTCACCTGACACTAGACACTTAATTTGAGAAGATGGGAATTGAGAAGGGAGCACAGAATGAAGGCAGAGTTATTGGTTTATTAGCAACACGAAGTGTCAAAGATTGCTAATGGATCATGGAGTTTCAAATGCAAAAGAAACCACTTTGAAAAGCAAAAATTAGATCAGTTATAAAAATCAATACCTTGTATCACACAAAAGTGAACAAGTCATCCTGGCTCTCTCACATCATCTGAGGTTATTTAAGCAAATATTCTCAATTTACTGTGCCCTATTTTCTAAGTGGATTTCTTACAACAGCCCTACCATACTTGCCATCTTCCCACTTTCAAAACATCCCAAATTGCAATGTACTGTTTTGACAGAACAGTAACATCTGACAAAGTGGGTCTTTGCCCATAAAAGCTTATGCGCCAATAAATCTGTTAAGTCTGTAAGGTGCCACAGGACTTCTCGTTGTTTATGCAGATTCAGACTAATACGACTACCTCTCTGATATCTGTTTAAAGGGCAAGGCAGGTGAGTCCTCTCTCATAAATGAAACATCCAGCAACAGCATGAAGTCATGCAAAGACACACGTCTGTTCATAGTCTTATCACTAGGGTCTAATATAGTGATGAGATGCCCTGAGATATTTCATTCATTCCACTCTTTCTTCAGCCTCAGGGAAGAGTTGGGGACCATCACAGTTCTTCACCTCCTTGATCTAGGATCTGATATTTTCTCTGGTCCTCTGCACTGAAGCTGTTCCCCAAAGCCCCCATCTAGGTTCCAAATGCTCCCCACCTAGGCTGGTGGGCAAATAGGGAAGGAAGGGCACTAAAATCTTCAGCCTTTCTCCTTTCCACCCCCAATCCCATGGAGGGATCAGAATGCTACCAATGGTGCTTCTCCTACATATCTTCAGGATCTTTAAGGAAATCCTCAAGTCATGAAGGTCTTCTTTAACCTCCCTAAAATATGTTCCTGGGTTCAGTATTGATGGGGTTTATGTAAAACATCTCTAATTGCTTCCCAACTTCTCCAAGAACTGGAAAAGGACTTTGTCAGTCTTCTCCATTTGCTATCTTCATCTGTTCTATTTTTCCCTAACCTCTTTTTTGTTTCTTTTGAACAAAAGAAAACAAGAAACATAAAACACAACTAAGTATGTTAGTAAAATGCTAAGGCTGTTATTTAAACATAAATTACATATTAAATGAAAACATTAATATTTGCATATTAACATTTCCTCTCAATATAAATGATTAATAGTCTATTAATGTATACTTTAAGTATATCAGGTACATAATGAATATATAATAGGTAAGAGGAGTGAGTTAATACTAACACAAAAATCTTCCTTTTTTGTATTTCATAACTTGTTTAAGTATGTAGGCCAACTATTAACTTCTTTCATTTCCATTTTTTTTTGTTTTGATCCAATGAGAATTATGTACTAAAAAAAGCTGCAAAACCTCTATGTCCTGTAGCTAGAATATTTCTAAGGATTACGACTCTAAAGACTTATTAAATATTGTTTTCAATTTTTGTGATGTGGCCTTGCTACACAGAACACTCAGTTAAAAGAAAGAGAGAGATTAGCACAGATTCCAACAGTTCTCCTGCTAGCTGTTTGCTTGTTGAGAACAGAAGCTCAGCAGACTACTCTCTGTAAACATGCCCCAAACTGTCATACTTCATAGTAGAAAGGCAAGAGGTAAGATTAAGCATTTGCGTCAGTGTATTTATCATTTTCCATGTAACTCTCTCAATATATCGGTTTTTGAATCTTAAAAAAAAAAAAAAAAACAAAACCAAAGCCACTAATTTTTTTCACCACTGCATCATGCTTAAGCATCAATCGTTCTCATACAGCAGGAAAACAATTTAGAGAACAATATTAATCCTTTAAATCAGTGACCTCCAAACCACAGGGCATGGCTTCTGGTGCAGGAAGGAGCAGGGAAAAAAACATCTGGGAGGGTGCAGTGGGGTCCAGGCCAATCCACACAGGGGGGCAGGAATGGAGAACCATTCAGCCCTGCTATGCTCCCACCCTTAGTTCCAGCCCTGGCCACACTTGTAGCCCAGGCTCCACTCCTGGCCTTAAGACCACCAGTCCCCAGCTCCCAGCCCCCCAATCCATGGGTTCCATTCCCAACCCAGGGAAGTGTGGACACATTCCATTGATAAGGGGGGATATGAGAGAAAAAGTTTGGGCCCCACTGCTTTAAATGCTTGAGACTGAAGGAAGTATGGATGCTGAAATATTCCACATTATAGCTATGTGGTGAAGGGTCTATCATAATGCTTACCCATACTCATCTTAATGGGCAAGTTTTCTCGGCTTGCAGCCTCCACCAGGTGTCTCCTAACTTCCATCACAGCTTCCTTTTGTCTAAGATTCATTAAGGACTCCCAGAGCGCTTTGGCAGCTGGATCACTGTAAAAACAAAACCACAAGAGGGTTACACTAAACATCTGTTGCATAATGAAATAAGTTCAAGGCAACATTTACATTTTAAAATGTGTGTTCATAGGTAGTAACTTGTATGAGATGGATAGTCAGACTCAAGATTAACTTTTAAAAATAGTTACTGTGATTCCATATTAAAAGCATATATTTTCTTGCTACAAACTTGCATTACAAGAGACATCCATATTTTCATAGATATCAATATAAGCTAAAACTAACAGGACAGCCCAGATGTAACCCTTATTGTGCACTTTGGAAATATAAAAAATGCTTTGAGGTTTTTCAAATACTGCAACTGAAGTACAGATAGGCTCCAACTCTAACGTTGGCACGTGGAGCTTGATGCAAACATTCCTAAAATTTGGGAGGAGTCATGTTGATTTGGTACATTAGGTATTGTATCTTAGGGCTTTATTTATTGCCCTTATATTTACCTATAAAAAAAGAACAATCTGCTATAAGGCTTAAAAGTTTTAAATAAATGTTTTTGGTATCTACAGAATGCTAAAATTATTTGCAGTTGGCTTTTCATAAAAGACACCTAATATTTTATTTTGCTCATCTGCGTTTATTTTCTCATCAGTATTCTCCCTCACCCAAGTTATTGTATTGTATATAATGAATGGCTCTAGTGTTTTCTCTGGAAAAATTTGCCTTAGGCTATGTCCATGCACATTTGATTCATTGGGTTGGTTTTTGTTTGTTTGTTTGTTTGTTTGAAATAGCTTCCTTCTGTATTCTCTCAGCAGATTTTTTTTCCTCCTAAATTTCCTCTAGAGTCCCTTACCACAAATTTTCCACATGCCAGAAACAATAGTTATGTTAAATCCAGCATATCATTCCCCACTGCAGGTGAGTGTTTCCAAGCCCTCTATTGGCAGCCCAAAACCTCTATTTGGATATGGCAGGGAACATTGGGATAAGTGGCAGATGAGAAGGAAATTAAACCCCTCCCTCAGCTAACCAGGGTAGGGCAAGGGAATGTATTCTGTATGAGGCCAGGTCTATACTATGCAAGAAAATCAACCTAAGGTATGTCAACTCCAGCTACTCTGTTCTTATAGCTAGAGTTGCGTATCTTAAGTGTAATTTCTGTGGCGTCCCCACTACGGGAGGTTAATAGAGAAACTCTCCAGTCGACTTCCTTTATTCCTCGTGATCCTGTGGAGTAATGAAATCGATGGGGGCATCATCAGTGGTCAATTTCACAGATCCTTCCTAGACCCACTAAATCGAACTCTGGAAGTTTGCTCTCTGGAACATCTATCTTGGGATAGGTGTAGACCTGGACTGAATGAGAGTGCAAGCATTTCATCCCATGAATATGCCTGAGAAAGACTATCCAAACTAAAGAGCAGAGAAAGACTGGAGTAAATTAGGAAATAATCTCCCCAGGGAAATGGCAGAAGACCCATCACATGTAAAAAGTGGCCTTGATAAAGCATTAGAAAAATATATGTACAGCACAATCCTCTACCAGCAGAGGAATTGATTAGATGATCTAAGGAGTCTCTTCATTTTCAAATTTCTAGGACACTATTGCATCTCTCGCAGGCCGAGGCTTGGGGGACAGCTCCTTCCAGAGACCACCCAACTCTCTTGTGCTACAACCATAAGTGACACAAGACAATCCACTTGCAAGGGCAATCTGAGTGCCTTACTTCGCTAGCCAGCCCAGCACCAGATTTTGATCTCATCACACAAAATGGAGTACTTTTTGATACAAAGACTGGAATTCAAAATAAATCAAAGGTTCCAAAAGTAACTAACTGTATTCTTCAAACACAGTTTCCTTGAACTAATGCAATGCTGTGTTGCTTTACAGTTATGATTACTGGATTGCTTAGGTTTACTGCTGAAATTCCTTCCTTCTAATCATTATCATGCAAAAACATAACTGACTCTGTTCAGACCACTCATAGAGCATGTCTATCATTCTAAACCAGGGGTGAGCAACCCCCGGCACGCGTGCCACTGGTGGCACATGAGCCAATTTTTTACTGGTACATGGGGTGTGAGCTCAAGCCTATTCCTCCTCCTCCGCACAGCAAGAGCTTGTGCTGCCGCTTGAGCCCTGTGGTTGGTGCGCAGCCACAAAACCAGCTCCAGGGGGCAGGCGGAGAGGCTGCTGATTGGGCTGTGGGAGTGGCCAGAGTGCAGCCACAGCACCAGCTCTGGGGGGAGGGCGAGAGGCTGCAGATGGTGCTGTGTACCAGCCAGCAGTTGGTGTTCTTATGCTTCTCCGCCTGCCCAACTCCATTATAGAAGTGATCCGGTGGAAGCAGCAGTGAGCTGGTGAAAGCATGTGTGCTGCTGCTGGGTGCATGGGAGCTCAGCTGGGCAAGCTCCGGTGGCTGGGGCTTGGGCCATGGGGCTGCTCCGAAGCTGTGGTAGTGGGGCAGAGGCAGCCAGGCAAGCCAGCTGGGGATAGGGGCAGCACGTGTGTGACTGCATGGAGTGGGTGGGGGAAAAGAGTTGGTGGGTGGGTGCTGGCATGGGGTGAAGGTGGAGGCAGGGAGGTAGTTTGTGCTGAGAGATCAGGAAGGTGGGAATAATTAGTTTGTGCTTTAGCTGGGAGTTAGGACAGGACAGATGGCTGGTGCCTGCTACTTTGAGAAGCAGGATTTTATCCCAGCCCCCAGATGGGCTGGGGGGAGCAGGTTCCATAGGAGTGGGTGCTGGCATCTGTGTGGTGAGGTGGAAGTAGGGGACAGTTTATTTGGGGTGTCTGACTGAACACTCAGAGGCCTGTGTGCTGCTTAAAGTATCAAACTATGAGCCCAAGATGGGAGAACTCAGCAAGGCAAAGCAAGGCCAAGAATCACACTAAACAGTAAGATCTGCATCTTAATTTATTTATTAATGAAGCTGCTGTTAAGTAGAATTATTATTTACTTTAAAAAGTATCACCAGCACTCCGACCTGTACAAACAGGTGAATAAGTTAAACCTCGGCACACCATTTCTGAAAGGTTGCTGACCCCTGTTCTAAACTGTGTCTGAGGGTTAGGTTAGTACAAGTTATCCTTTGATCTAGTTACAACACTTCTGCTCTGCAGCATACATGGGTTCCTAAGCCTCTTGCCAAACCATGGTAAAGCCCTGGTTGGACATGATTTTCTCAAGACTTTTTCTGCAACTTTGCTGTATTCTCATCACATTATAAAATGAAATCATGCTGTAACTGGGTCCCCAACATGTAACATTATGGGAACTCTTCTGCAAGTAATCATTTACAGTGGTGCTTATGAGGTGAAGGTTGGTGCTCATCTCCCTTCCTCCACTGCTCTGCTTGTTTTATCATTGTCCCTCACATTCCTCCTTACCACTACTTTTTCACATCTGTTTCTCCTTTGTGCCTCAGTTGTTCTATGGGCCCATCTAGAGTGTACATCATGAGAGGGCTTTACATCATTTTACTGAAAACATTGTTTCCCCTGTGCTGATTGACTATTTGATTCAATAATCTTCATCCTCACAGTCTCTTCCATTCTTTGTCCCCCATCTTCATTCCTCCCTCTGACTGATTCTTTTAGCTAATTCCTTTCAGACTCTGTATTACCAACCCCAACCATGCAAATGTCATGAACCAGGCTCAAAATACCAGGAAATTGCATTAAGATCATGGATTTTTTTAAAGATAATACATTTTGACGGTCTTTCTTTGCCTTCTGGTTTTTGAGACCAGAGTTCATATTGTCATGGGCTTTTCTCCACAACCATGAGGCTAGAAATGTTCATTTAAAAAAAAAAAAAAAAAAAAAAAAGTAAGCTGACATTTTCACACTATCACATACCTCCAGGAGCTTGGGCTTTAAGTAATATAGCAATAAAATTGTGAGACTTGGCAGAACTGCTGTCTCTCCTTCTCTCCCACCCCTTCACTATAGTGCATATTTAAACATAACTCTACTCTGCGCTGGTTAGGCCTCAGTTGGAGTATTGTGTCCAGTTCTGGGCACCGCATTTCAAGAAAGATGTGGAGAAATTGGAGAGGGTCCAGAGAAGAGCAACAAGAATGATTAAAGGTCTAGAGAACATGACCTATGAAGAAAGGCTGAAAGAATTGGATTTGTTTAGTTTAGAAAAGAGAAGACTGAGGGGGGTCATGATAGCCGTTTTCAGGTATCTAAAAGGGTGTCATAAGGAGGAGGGAGAAAACTTGTTCATCTTGGCCTCTGAGGATAGAACAAGAAGCAATGGGCTTAAACTGCAGCAAGGGAGGTTTAGGCTGGACATTAGGAAAAAGTTCCTAACTGTCAGGGTAGTCAGACACTGGAATAAATTGCCCAGGGAGGTTGTGGAATCTCCATCTCTGGAGATATTTAAGAGTAGGTTAGATAAATATCTATCAGGGATGGTCTAGACAGTATTTGGTCCTGCCATGGGGGGCAAGGGACTGGACTCGATGACCTCTCAAGGTCCCTTCCAGTCCTAGTATTCTATAATTCTATAACAAATGAAATTTAGAAAACCCACCCAAAAAGCATATCTATTAAAACAGTACACATGGAACTTCCACGTTGCTTTGTTCTCTTGTTTGTTGCATATTTTTCCCCTCACTCTCTGCCTGCCTTGTCTAAGCAGAGTGATCTAGTAGGCAGAGCGCAGGACTAGCATTCAAGTGACCTGGGTTCTATCCTGCTGCATGATCTTGGGCCAAACACAACCCCTCTCTGTGTCTCAGTTTCCTCACTTGAAAAATGGGGATAATTATACTTACCTCCTGTTGTAAAGCACTTTGAGCTCTACTGTTGAGGAGTGCTGTGTAAGAACTAGCTATTATTTAGATAACAGATTTAAAAAAAACAAAATAAAAAACATGCCCAGACTTATGGCTGAGCCAGACTTGGGTACTAAAAAAACCCAAACAAAACACCTCTGTTCTTTCAGCCATTTCTCATAGCTTTTGACCCAGTGAGATTATTTATATATATTATTTACTCTTGCTGGTATAAGTTGTGGGGCTGAGAATTGTTTTAATGTGCTAAAACAGAAAAAAAAACAAAAACCCACAAGTGTGGTGAAGTCTTATTGATGACTGGGGCCTCCCATATTCCCATGTGCCTGGAATTTTCCACAAATTACAATGAGTATTTCCAGACAAAACTCTGGTTGAGCAGGAAAAAGAGCAAGAGGATAAATAAAAAGGGATACCATAGGTATTTTTTTTTCTGCTGATGTACCAAAAAAGTACTCAAGCTCTAGGTCTCTGTATGCAAATATTTTAAAATACAAAAAATGAAATAAGAATCCATAATGCAAAATACTTCATTGCTCAAGGACTATGCGCCAAAAATAATCCACTTAATGATTCAGAATGCCCCATCAAAAATATTCCACAACCAAACATCCCCAATTCCTCACATCATCCCATCTTGAAAAGCCTGAGAAAGCAAATAAGTATGCCCTGACAGTGAACAAACATGGACACTAGGGATATATCTACACAGTAATTTAAAGCCTGGGTCTGAGTCCAGGCTCAATCCAAACCCCACTTCCATCCACGCTGCAAATGTGCTAACCTAGGGCTCACACCAAGAGCCCCGGGTCCCAGCATGGTAAGCTGGGACCTTCCTGTGTGCAAGCAGCCCCACTTTGATTTGGATCCTGAAAGTCCTACGATATATCCTAAGTTCCAGAAGCGCCATTAACTTCCTAGCAGAGCACGCTCCTCCTCCCAGCTGTGTGAAGCTTGCCCAGAGCAGGACACAAAGCTAACAGGAAGAAGGAGATTCCCAGGTGGGGATAGTGGGGGTCATCCCTCCGCTGTGCTGTGCTAAGCTTGGTTCCCACTTTGCTCTGGGCTTGCAATGCTGTGTCAACATAGCCTATCAGATCAAAGGTACAAGGGAAAGTCAGCTCCAACAACTAGGATTTCTGCAAAGAAAACTCAGCTAGCTGCCCCCTTCCATTCTAACCAAACAGCAAGCAGCTCAGGTACCACTGCTATGGCTGCCAGGCACCAGTTTTTGATTGGCATGCCGCTTTCAAAAGGGATCCTTGCAGCTCCGGTCAGCGCCACTCACTGGGCTGATAAAAGTCTGGTCAGCAGTGCAGCAGGGTTAAAGTAGGCTTCCTGTTTGCCCTTGTTCCACACAACTCCTAGAAGAGGATGGCCTGTCTGGCTTCTAAACACAGGGGCAGTCAGAGGCTCTGCATGCTGCCCATAGTCAATGGGAGCGACACCTGTGGATGCAGGCAGTGCAAAACCCACTGGCCACTGGGCCCAGGAACTGGACATGCCAGCCACTTAAAGAAGCTGCTTGATTTGATTGCTGCCTGGCCAGAGCCTTTTCTCACACTCTGAGACTCTACCTTAGCCCACCTCAAACCCATCATCCCTGGCCCTCAGTTCTGGCCCCGGCCCAAGAGTGGAGTCAGCAGCCCCGCTCCTAGGGAGGCTACTCAGCAGAATAAAGCTAAAGCTAAAGCTTTATACTGCAGAGCCCACAGCATATAAACCGCTGAGATTTCTACAGTCACACAATTACCCTATTACACACATTTTAACATCCCTAATGATGAGTGGCTATGTTTCAGATAACTAGGGCTCCCAATTATTTAGGGCTTTCTAAATTAAAAGCAACATCTTAAATTTCACTTGGAAGCTATCCAGAATCTGATGAGGATTTTGGATTGCCAAGGTATTCCTCTGGAGTTAACAAGGAGGCAAATGTATATGGCATGAACTTAACATTTCCAAATGATGTTAAGGTTCATCCTTATGCATAGTACGATAAAGCAGTCTAACCTCAAAGACAGATCACCCTTGGTCTCAAAATGTGCAAAATTGAAAGCAAAATCAGGAATGCAGAATCTTTTCCATTTCAGTTCTCTGGACTGAAATAGGCTGGTCAGCCCAATCTCCTGGTTTCAATAAATACCTTTCAGTGCTTTGGACAGTCAATAGCATGAGTCAGTTTACATGTCTAGAAATGCTAAATAAAAAATTTGCAACATTGCTTCAAATACAGTTATCCCAAGTATATGCAGAAGGCCATGTATTTCCCTATATAGTGAGATTACTGCGAATACTGAGGTACAATAATGTAGTTATTTACAATAAAACTGGCAAATTTTTAAGAGTGAGCAGTGTACTCTCTGCTCTCCCCCCCTTTAAAGAGAGATTAAAATATTAAATATAATTAATCAACTTGATTTCCAAACTGAGGGGAAAAAAAGAGGAACACCACCCTCCAATTTTTAAAATTTTTACAGGATGGAGGAGAAACTGAGCACATTTCAGAAATTTAGGCCTAGATACCAAAGGTAATTAGGCTCCTTGCTTGCAGTGAAATCAACAGAAGTTAGAAGCCTATATAACTTTCAGTATCTGAATTTTTGTGATTATATAATTTTAGGGAGGAGGACAAAAGCAACTGTAACGTATGTAAAAAAGCAAACTGGAGTGTGCTGTGCTGCTTTCCTGATGATTAGTTATGTTCTGTGCTTTATGAATGAAAAACTTATGAAGCAGATAACCAGGAAAGCTAGCCAAGGCAAAGTGCAAATACAGCAAAAATGTACCAGTTTTAACAAATTATATAACCAGCCAAAGAATTTTCTCTATCTTGAAACACCATGCCTTCCAGCCGTGCATAAAACTATAAGTGGCAATTTTAAATAAAATCGAAGTCTACATTTTTACTATGTTAGCTTATTGCTGTAAAGCCCATAGATATACCACCAGTAAACTAGTATTTTCCTGGGAAAGAGGACTCCACCCAGAATGCATAGCTTTACCAATCTCTATCAAATGTCTCCTCAAGATTTTAAACTATTCTTTTATACAGTAAGGATGTTCCGTCAGTGAACAGCTTAGCACCAAAGAGTAATTCCTGTCTTTCACCAGTGCTACTTCAAGCATTTGAAAAATGTATGGCATGCAATAAATATCAACTGGAGTTTGCTAGAAACTAACAGGAAATGCTAATCATAAGATAAAAAGTGAGTGTTTTAATTTATAAAGAAGGTTGTTAAGGAGTGAATCATGGAACTGACTCAATGAAGTGCAAGGTAAAAAAATGGAGTGAGTGCAAAGACAAAAAACAAAACATATCCCATGGATCACCAATACCCAATCTTTCAAAATTAAACTGCTAATTTATATTGTTTATTCATGGCACAAGACCAATTTACTTACATACGTTTTAGTAGGTCACATCACTTCTTGTTAGTGTGACCTAGTGTGCTAGAGTTAGGACAAACTGCTTTTATTAAAATAATTTTAACAGAGAACAACTCTGAGTCTCAGTAGCCAAAATCATTGGTTTTGCATTATCCATCATATTTCAGCAAGTGCTAGTCACTGACTGGTTGAAAGAGTAACACAAAAATGTTCAGATGTACCTTCCTGTACTTACTTTTCCTCCCCTTTTATTGCAGCTTTAGGGAACCGTTTCAACTTAAACAAAAAAGTAGCTCCATAATTTCTCCAGTGAGTATATATTTAATTATTACAATAGTAAACGGCATGGGAAAGGGTCTTTCTTTCCTATTTGCCCCCTTTGTAACTCAGACAAAGTTACCGCACTGTGTTTTAGAATCCCAGACTAAATGACAATTAGTCAAAGCAAAAAATGGAAAAGCAAGTCCCTCTCCTCTCACTATCCTCTTTTTCCCTGCCATACCATAGTTCTCTCCTCCTTTTTCTATCTTTGGTTCCTTGTGACGTTATTGGATTTTAATGTGAGCAGACAGGTGGGGGTGGGGAAGGACATGAAGTCTCTCAGCCCCTGTCCCTGCCTTGCAAGAGGCGCGTGGCACTTAAAGAGTGAGCAATCCGCTGTTCTGAACAGCCGGCGGTTCACTCTAAGTGCTGTGTGCCCCTTGCAGGGCGGGAGGAGATTTTGCACATTCCCCTGTCCCCAGGTGTTGATTGGCCTGGGGTTGGGGAAGCGACAGGGCGTCTGCAGGCTGGATCAACCTGCTTAGTGGGCCAGATCTGGCCCGTGGAGGCTCTCTTGCCCACCCCTGCTCTAGCTCCTCCTTCCCTATTTCCTGACACTTTACATAGCTGCATATGTTATCGGAAGCAATTTGTCAACCACAATGTTCACAATGCACTTACCTGACTATAATGGATTTGGTTACAAAAGCAACCAAAATATAACTTCTATTTTAATATTCTTAAAATTCATCAATTCTTTACTTGCATTCAAGGAACCCTAAATCACTTTAAAAATACTAGCTCTCACAACAACCCTGAAGTATTACAAAACACTTTTTACAGAGAGAAAAAGGACAGGCACAGATTTGTTAAGCAACTTGATCAAGGCCAAAGAGAGAGATTGACAAAAGCAAGGAATAGAAACCTAGATTTAAATGTTGGCCCCCTGTGACATCTATTTATGTTTGCCAAGGATTTCACCCCAGAGATTTAAGGTTTGTCTCTTATTTTTATCATGTGGTCTTGCTACCTAATATATCAGTACAACCACAAGTTATCACTGCTATGCTACAATTCCACATTTGTGCTTTTTTAAAAGTTCCCATGGAGTTATATGGTGGTCGATCATAAATCCTGCAAAACGAATATGTAACATCACATTCACCAGGTTAAAAAAGATAGCCATATATAACAAGAGTTCTCAGAAAAAGCAATGTCATTTGATCCTTGTAGAATAAGATTTTTGACTAAAACCCAAGTTATTGCAAATTCCTATTTCTTAAAGAGCTTCACACATTTAATAGAAATGAGAGGTGAAAATCATCATTCTTTATATTACATTTGAATTGCCTATCCAGCTTATTTTACATGTAAACAAGGTGTTTTTTAAAGCAGAAAACTCTTGGATGTGACACTACATCCATGAAAACATGGTGGGTTGTAACAGAAGTTAAGCTGTAAGTCTTATACTTCGTGCCAGAAGATGCTATTGTTCACCTCTAATTTGGGGACGCCTCATGACTGAAGTAGCAAAACAAACTCAGGAGCGGATATTTAATTAGACTGAGAAACTTATCAATACAACAGAGGTCATATACAGAGGTATTGTACTGAAACACTCTCCATTTCAATCACTCCTGCTTAGAAAGGATTAGCCTGCATGTCCTCTTACATACGTATTTTTAAACATTCCTTTCCTCTTTGAAAGAGCATTTTCCCATTTTTACAGATTATGAAGGGGTACAGTGATCATCTAGTGATTCTGGTTTCCTCTCCTGCACAACACAAACATATTTGTTCCCTAAATCAATTCCTGTTCAAACTATAGTGTGCCTTATAGAAAAACCATCCACTCTTGATATTAAAATTTCCACTGATGGTGAATTCATCACAATCCTTGGTAAACTGTTTCAATGGTTTATTGCCCCCACTGTTAAAAAGTTGCACCTTCTAGCCTGAATTTGTCTAGTACCACTGTCAGCAATTGGATCTTATACCTTTGTAAACAAGTCTGAAGAGCTTTTTAGCACCATACAGACACTTACAGACTGTGATCCAAGTAAGAAAGATTCTTTTTCATAAACTAAATAGAGCTCCTTTAGCATTTTATCACACAGGCTTTACACCAAGTGTAAGAGCCAGTAGCTGGCCCAGCACTCTGGTCATTTCAGCATTAATCAGTACCCCCAGAAAAGGTCTGATAGGTAATTAAGTACTCCACTTCCCTATTGGACTGGGGTTTTATGAACTCCAGAGCTAATTATCCATTACCTGAGAGGATAACTAAAAAAGCACTGGGTGGGGGAGAAGAGATACTACTTCTGGATTTTACTAGCAAGATCTTTCCCTTCCTTGAAAAATGGTAGAACAAAGAAAACTGTGGACAAAGTTGCTGCAAAGGGTAATGATGGTGGTAATATAAAATAAAACTCAGAGCTGTTAAACAGGAAGTGGAGTCTGCCCCATTACATGTTTTCCAGTCCTTCAATCATCCTTGCACCTCTCTCTCAACCCTCTCCAAATTATCAACATCATTCAAGTGTGGACACCAGAACTGGACACAGTATTCCAGCCGCAGGTGCACTAGTGTCAAACACAGTGGTAATGTACCCTTTCTTCTACTCCTCAATGTTCTCTCCATATATATACCATGACACCTATATTCTTTTAAGAGTCACTACTTCCCATGATACAGTCCCCTTTCCTATAAATATTTATCAGTCCCCACTATCTTTTGTCAGATGCCAAGTTTGTCATTTATGATTTTGTTTTCTTAAAGTCATCAATAAAATGTTGACTAGCATATGCCCAAGAACCAATGTCCTGTGCGATCCCACAATAAACACACCTGCTCTGTGATTATTGTCCATTTACAACTATATTTTGAGACCTATCTTTTAGCCAGTTTTTTAATACACCGACTGTGTGTCATGTTCATTCTGGCTGTATACTTCTAGTTTCATAATCAAAGTGTCATGTGGTTCCAAGTCATATGCCTAATATAAAGCACAATATATTACATCACCTCATTCTTTATCAACCAAAACTTGTGGTCTCATCAAAAATAGTCAGTAAGTTAGTTTGATGGGATCTATTCTGCATAAACCCATGCTGACTGGTAATTATATTACCCTCCTTTAATTCTTTATTAATCCATCATTTTGCCTAGTATCAATGGTAGGCTGACAGGTCTATAAATGTCCAGGTCAATTTATCCTTTTTAAATGTTGGCCCAACATGATCTTTCTTTCTTTTCATAGAAGAGAACCATTAACTCCCACATTTATTTTAAAAAGGAGGAAGCAACTTCCACATTAGTTGCTAAATCATTCAAAAGTAATGCAATAGTTAGATTTTTCTTGCTGTAACTATCTTCTGTTCTCAATAGCATGTCATTTAAACTCTGATAAATCCAAGAAGTCTGCAACAGGAGCTATACAATTTGACTTCAAGTCCTGACCAAGGGGCAGTGCATGGGGAGTCACAATCTCGCTCTCAGTTCCCTTCCTGCTTCAGGGAGCATTATCTGCGCTGAGTCTAGCACAGTGTAGTATATATTCCCATTATACTGGCTAGCACATACGTAAGGTTCTGATGCTACTATGTGCATGATGTGGGAACATATCAGCTCTGCCGAACCCACTTTCCTTATGCTGACAGTCATGATGCTGGTAGCTGGCACAGGAGTGTAATGGGAAGCCTGAGTCACAGCAATATCCAAGTCACAATTTGGCCCTGCCTTAGCAGCACTCTGATTTCACTTTTTATTAAAGTGACAATGTGGCTCTGATATATAACGAAACTGACTTTCAGATGGACAAGTGTTAATATTTTTGGATTTTGTTTTTCAAAACTAAGTCCTTGGCATTACTGTATGTACGCCAAGAGGACAAGCTATACATTTGCTACATACAATTAACTACAGATTGAATCTGCGTAAACCAGGACACTCTGGTCCAGCAAAATCTGGTGCAACCCAGCTGGGCTGCTGCCAGGAGCCTCGCATGTTGCATCACAGCTGCCCGGTGAGGCAGGAGCCCAGTGTGCTGGGAGCTGGGCTGCCCAGCATGGCAAGGATGGTGGGGACCACCGGAGAGTGCAGCTGGACAGCAGCCAGTCCAAAGCTGGGGAGTCTGATAAACAGGGGAACCAAATAGGACCTCCCCGGGTCCAGCAAAATCCCTCAGCCAGGACTGATCAGATCCTGAGGGTGCCAGACCAGGGAGGTTCAACCTGTAGAATTAATGTAACTGAGTGCATGGCAGTGATTTCTCCTAAAGAAACTAAAAATAAAAACAGAACATTTAATTCCAGAACTAAGGTGGTGGCTAATCCAGGGTTTCCAATACTAACTTGATTATTTGAAAAAAAAAAAAAAAAAAAACAGACAACTTTTTTAAACCATTAAAATGGCTCAGATTAATTGGCTGAACTTTTAACATGAGTGGCAAATCCTGAGTTCATGTGGATTCATCTAGTAAATTATAGGAAAAGTTAATAGCTAGATACTCAGTTGAGCTACTAACAACATGAAATACTATTTTATTAACAACAGCTGTCTCACAATCATAGATTACACTGGACTTTATGCTCATTTGGATTTATTGTGTTCAAATGCCCTCAGTGCATAGATTTTTCTAAAATCACCACATGCAAATGGATATTTAAAAAAAAAAATCAAATAAACAATAGATGTTTTCTTGAGTAATAAAGCTTATTTACAATTCATTCCAAACCCTCAAGCCACTTGGCTGGTGTAATCTCTTCTAGACTCAACTGTGCCTGTGTATTTTGGCACAGACTCAAAACTCTGAGGTTATTGTTTGATTTATGTGCCAAGAGTCTACAGATAAAGGTCTAGTCTAGTGACTGGCTGTTATGTTCAACCTGTACATGGGCTGTTTGGACAGACTTGCCCCTCACCCACTTTCTGCATTTAATCACGGAAGACTGTGTCACATCAAGATCAAGTTATCCAATTAACCTATTGTTAGGCTTATCAATCAAGTTATGCTATCACTTCAGGGAAAGTAACTGAGATTGCTCTTGCCTCTGTTAAAAACATAACTTTTCTGGGTCATGTGAAACTTTTTTTTAATTTGCATTTTT
Source organism: Rafetus swinhoei (assembly GCA_019425775.1). Lineage (NCBI taxonomy): Eukaryota > Metazoa > Chordata > Testudines > Trionychidae > Rafetus > Rafetus swinhoei. The sequence continues at coordinate 51,210,249 of CM033449.1, forward strand.
CTACAGAGTGATAAGCAATGTTTAAGCAATAATCACATGGTAGAAGACTGAAGGAAAAAGTCAGGAGAAAAAAAAAATCACAAGTTTATTTTTTTTTATCAAAGTGAAATAGGAACAAAACTAACATATAGCATGAAAAGAGTAAAATGATTTAGCATAAGCCAATGCATTAGGAGCCTTTTATAAGATGTCTTCGATTAAAATCAGTCTGATAGTTCTGACTGAATGAAATCTCTCTCTCTATATAAAAAAAATTCCTGTGGGATGACAGAGTGACATCATCATGGAGAGCTGGGGCTACCTACGGTCTGGCCCTCCCCTCTCCCCTTCTGAACAGCTGGGGAGAGACCTATAGCAGCCGCAGCTTTGGCCCGGCCCCTCCCAGAGGCCAGGGGAGGGGGGAGAGCCACGCATAACCTTGCCATGGCCCCCCATCTCAGTTGCTGGGGGGAGGGCCCCAAGAGCTGGAGGCAGTAAGGGTGGCAAGAGCCAGGGCAGCCTTGGGGCCAGGCCCTCCCCTGCAACTGGGGGTGGGGTGGGGGAAGAGCCAGGTCTGGGGCGGCCAGGGCCAGCCCACAACATTTTGACATCTGAAGCGGGGAGCTCAAATGACTCCTCAATGCCCCCTCGCTTGGGCCAAAACTTTGAAAGGTCTCAATTCTGCCTTCCTGTTTTACTCCTCTTATGGCACTCCACCATCTCTGTGCATCTAGAGCAGAGAGAATACATATGCACCAGCAGCAGACACAATTTTCTACACTCTGGGTCCTAATGGCGCCCCCCCCCCAGTCTGCCACCTGAGGCGGCCACCTCAGTTCACCTCATGGTGAGGCCAGCCCTGGGTGTGGCCTTGGCCCTGGGCTGCCACCCTGGCCAAGAGGGGGACAGGAGAGCATAGTGAGCAGTGGGCACAGCCCCCTAGTTAAAGAAAAAGAAAATTTAGGCTCAACATCCAGAAAATTTCCTGAGTGAGATCTATTAGACTGTTGACTATCTCTTAAGAAAAAATAGTGGAAGTGTCTTTTCTAGCCACCGTCAAAGAATTTGAAATTTAAAAATGAATGGTACAGTATTTCAGTAAATATACAATAAAATAACATTCTTGAAATGACAGGGAATAAGTTAATGCAGATGATCTCATATCTTTTTCAACATTTGTTTCTATGAGATACAAGAAGAGACTTACTAGGTAATTAGGAACTGCCAGACCCAGTTGCCTTTAATTGTTGGATAAATGGTCCTTATGCAGTACTACTTTAATACAAAATACTATCAAAACATTTTATAAAGGCAATATATAAATGTTAAGTTTTTATTTGATTCAGTTACATTCATTATGCTATATGTCAAACAAGACTGTCATTTGAAAATTAAACTAACATGCAAGCTGTACTGGTTTGTGCGGTTCAATTCCAGCTTAAAAACCCTTGTGTAACAAACAGAACTTAAACTGAGAAAAATGCAATAAATCTTACTTCCATGAAGGTAACAACTAACAGATATGTAGTAAGCGGAGTCACAACAGTGCATGAGTTTGATAAAGGACTTGGAGGACCCTATATTTTAGTACTTCTTCCTTCAGCAAAAGAGTGATGCAGAAGTGTAGCCAAGGAAGAAATATATAGGTTTTTTTAAGGGAATAGGGGGGTTTGGTACAAATGGATTAACTGGTTTAGACATATATTTCCAGCGGCATGGTGTGTGGAGACAGTGGCTTTTAAATTGGAAACAACTGTGAATAACCCAAGGCTATTACATTCCTGGAGTTCTTCCAAATTCTAGTGGAGACCCTGGGTTTGGAGGTTTGAAAGCAAGTAATAAGAGTATTGTTTTATTCAATTAATTGATTGAAGACTTTGGGGGGGGAGACAATCTGTCCATAAAAATGTGTTATGAAATTCACAAAACATTTTGCGCTGATATTCTCAGAACATCAAATTCTTAAAGCAAACAGGAAATTTCACTGAAGACCCACTACTTCCTCTCAACCATCATATTTAGCAGTGCCAGTTCCATTAATAAGAACATAACAATGGTCATACTGGGTCAGACCAAAGGTCCATCTAGCCCTGTAACCTATCTTCTGATGCCAGATGCCCAGTGCCCAGGGAGTGAATAGAACAGGTAATCAACAAGTGATCCCTCTCCTGTCATCTATTTCCAGCTTCTGACAGACAGATGTTAGGGACACCATTCCTACCCATCCTAGCTAATAAGTACTGATGGATCTAACCTCCAAGATATTCATACTCATTCTCATCTGATTAACAAGGGTTAGAAACTTAAGGCTGTGCAAGGAGTAAATAGTACTTATACATTTTAATTACGAAAAGAACAGTTACAAACTTCCCCAAAGAAAAACGTATGGCGAAGCAAACTTTTAGAAACTATTATTCCAAATATTCTTTAACAGGGCAAAAGATCCAGCTAATAGTAAAGCTTTGTCAAGAAAGCATTGAAATGCCAGACCAAAATCTGATTCCTGAAATAGTGAATTCTTGAAGATCCAGTACAGTTCATTTGCTTTAAAATTTATTCATAGTATTCAGCAGCTAAAATACAAAAAAATTATAATAGGTGGCACGGCTTGTCATGGCTTTTGTGGGATACCTCTAAAGTTATGGGTATCTGAAGGAATAAGGAAGCTTTTTAGCAAAAGTTCTGTATTATGGTCAAACATGAGCTTGCAATTAGGTCTGCACTGCAACTCTTCCCAAATGAAATAGGGTATTTACAAGAGTATGCTGGTTAAGGATAAAATATTTTCAAGCTGACTAGAAGTGGTAATCTGCTGTAAGAATCTTGGTCTCCATATACCAAAAGTATGGTAATGCAGGAAGACAGGCTTTCATCATCTGATTAAAGAACACCATCTTTTCCTGGTCTGCTTTCACTGCCTTTAGCTGCATGTTCAGAGAATCTATGCATCCCTAGACTTAGATAAGTTAATTATATTGGCACATTTAGTCTCATCTCAAAGGAGACTGATGGAATAACTCAGAATTTTCCCCAAATCATCTCTACAGTTACAATTAAAAAAATCACACAGGCAGCTGAATATCACTGGATAAGGGGATCCCACACCTGAGATATTTTTTTTAAAGTAAAAGAAAGAAAATCTCAATTTGTTGAGGATCCTCTCCAGAAGACTTAGGTCCAACTTATTATAAACAGAATAGCCAGAGTCCACTCATGCTAATGGAGGCAATACCTTTTCCACAGAAGTACTCTCAAAGGCGTTTAAGTGATGCCGAGAACGTATAAAATCACAATTGTGTTTTGGCCAGATAAGGACTATGCAAAGAGTTATGGTGTGGTTTTAATGTTACTTTGGGATAATGTTAAGTTACAAGATTGTTCTGTTGTGTGTAAAATATTGTGTTCCAATAAAACTAACCACTGCATTCCAAAAAGATGTATTCCCTGTCATCTGGGGAGCGTGGGAGAACTTAAAAACTAACAGAATTCAAAAGATTCTTTCAAGCACAACAGAACTAGAAATCCTGAGATGCCCTAGAAACATCATTAACTCAAACCCTAGTGCAGAACACCAATATTTTACTTAAGTATTGCTTAATAGATAACCATTAACAAGTTTACTTTCTGGACAAAAATATGTCAAATGGAATAAATTGTAATGTAATCAAATAAAAACTGAAAATATACAAAAAGATTAGGTAGGATAAAGGGAAAAATGTCACATAACTTGGTAAACTTTACTATGCTCTTAGAAAACTAATTGCCTCCCAAATCTGTATTAGATAGATGCACATATGAGGTCAACCAACATTCTATGCAAGTTCATAACTTGCCAAACCACCAACAAAACCAGGATCTGAAGTTCTAATCAAAGATTTCCTGTAACCCAGCATCTTGTAAATTTGCAAGGACTAGCATCTTAACCACAGTCCTACTTAATGCTGATCTAGAAGAGTGTGCTCACACACACAGTTCCTAGGCTTTACAATGTCTAAGTTTAAAAAGTATTTTAGTCTCTGTGACATGGAACAACTTTACATGTTATTCATTGTATGGACAAGATATAATCCAGCTGTCTAGGGAATAACATTTTCAACTCAGCTCACTGCACCCCCCCAATTTCAATAAAACTAGTATGACTCAATGTATTTGGTCTGTGCTAACCCACAATGAGAAAAAATAACCAAGAATTGTAGAAAAAAAATCTTGGGAACCATATAATACATTCTAAGAGAATTCAAACATGCATATTATTCTTAAGAAAGCAAGAGCTGGCACAAAAGAACACAGATTTATAACTAAATTCTAGGTTATTATAAATCTGTTTATTTGGATAGATAAATAAAGCATTCATGTTCAGGAAAAACACTTCATCGTTCAAATCTATCCCACAAATGTTGGAGAAAAAAAAAGTAAAAATTTATAACACACCCTGAATGCCGTTTGAAACACTTAAGGGTATCCAAACTTATTTATATACTAGTATATTTATCTGGCATTGCTCAGGTCCTTAAAGAGAGGCTCAGGGCACGGGGCTGGGAGTGTATGTGTGTGTGTACGCGAGTGTGGGGGGAACCAAAGCACTCCCACTCAAGATTCGTAGCAGGGCTGCTTGCTCTTTCACTTCCCATCCCCGTCAGGGAGAACCATGTTTTATAGGAAGAAATATAGAAACAATGAAAATATGTATAATGGGGTTGGAATTCTTAATTTTGCATGCAAAACACCATAATTATCTCCATCTCTAAATATATCAATCATCAGCGAAATTCATCTATCAAGCAAACAATGACCAACGTACTACAGGAAACCCCCGCCTTACGATGGCCTGAGTTGAGACCCCCTGCACTTACGACAGTTTTTGTAAGCACGGAAGGAGGCGAAACCCCCCAACTTGCGTCTCTGGCCTGCATTGCACCTATAGTAAACGCGGGTTTGAGTTACAACGCTGACTTGCAGTGCTTCCCCAGGAACCGATCGCTTCGCAAGTCGGGGACCGCCTGTACCAGTTAGAAATAGTTCTTACTAACAGAGTGGTTAAAAATTAAAAAAAAAAAGTTTTTAATCAATAAAATATTAAATTCTTATTAAAAATAAGTTACAATTAAATCTAATCACAAACATGCTACACCTACACTTACAGTCTCTAGTCTGTTCAGCCTATCAGCTCTTGTTTCTTGAAAGTTCTTGGCTTTCAATTTCTGTTTCTCAGCAGATGAAGTAACATGTGCAAAGACAGACACAAGCTGAAAAAGATTGTTTTTATTCTATGCTTATGTAGTGGTGGTCCTGGGCCAAGCATGGCAGAGGAGTTGGTGAAGTCATTGTTCTAAAGACAGAGAGAAAAGGCAGCATAAAAAAGACTAGTGGAGAGGACTGGAAAGAAAAAGGGTAGACATTATTCAGCACACACACAGGTTCCTATATCCCTCCACACTTTTGCCACAGAAAAACTGTCATGGCTTCTAAGCATAAGAGAGACCCTATTTGAGAATATTTTGAACAAATTCCTTCCCTGAAAAAGAAACTGTTTTAAGCGCAGGGCCTAGTTACATGAATGAAACATCATAAGGAAAATAGCTTATTGGGAGAAAATTATATGGCTGAAGATGAGAATATGTCTGAAGAACAATATGGATCAACTGGTTAGTAACTTAAATAATTCACTTTGCAACACATCATTCTTCAAGATTCTCGCGATGCATTTTAGTACAAGTGTGATTTAACAAGCAAATCCTCAGTTTGCTATGTTGGATGTTGCTAGAAAAAAAATGTTAAATGCTAAATTAATTAAGCTTTAATTAGTTAACTAGATATAGAATTTATCACCCAACTATACAGTACAGAAAGCTGCAGTAAGAGAATCTAGAGTTGCAAGTTGCCACTTTCATTTTCTTATATTACATAATAAATGCCCCCTTATTTTGGAACATCACGGCCACAAACCATGATGGTAATGTCATAAGTCTATTCCCTATTTTACTTCATCATAAATCAGCTTTCCCAAGGGAACCCCATCCTATACTTGTCTGTGCAACCCCCCCCCCCCACACACACACACACACACACTAAAAACAAGAACCAAAAAAAAAAAAACCCCAAAAAACCAAAGGCTGCTCTAGCCCTGCAGGGTCCACTGCGGCCAGGGGCGCTCCAGCCTGACCAGAACAACTCCCACCCATGGGGGGAGGAGCTCCAACCTGCCCCCATTTAATCCCATCTTCTGTTGTCACAACAGATACATCTAGAAATGTCCAGAAAACAGAATATTTACAAGATGTGGCAGTGAAAGCTGTAACAAACTGTGAACAAAAATTCAACTGCCACATGTGCAGTTTTGTCACAGACAATGCTACAAACATGACAAAGATAAGATACTTTGAAGAAAAGATGGAAGTATGCTCCTTAACATATGGCTGCTGTGCCAATTTAATGCATCGCTTTGCTAAAGACTTAAGAACATCTTCGGGAATAAAAGAAAATGTTGAAATCACAAAATACTTCTGCTCTCTTCAGTGAAGCTGAAGCAAAATAGAGGAGCCAAACTTAATTCTCCCTCAAAAGGTTTGATTGAATTCTGTGGTTGATTGTTTTGAACAATTTATTAAGAGTTAGCCTATACTCATAAAACCTTGAAGAAAATGTTAAATAGGAAGTATCTCATCCAAAAGTATCTAACATTGGATTAAAGAGGAATGCAGAGGATATGCTCAGTATACTGAAACGTATCCATAGCCTTAAACAAACTTCAGAGAAATTGCTGCTGCAATGCGGATGCAAAATTGAAATTTGGAAGGCACTTCAAGAGACATTGATGAATTAAATACCTTGCCAGAAAGTTAAGCTGCATCAGACAATAAAGAAGCAAATGGATCAAACAGTAACTCCACCTCACGTTCTTGTAAACGTTCTTAACCCCAGATTTAGAGGGGCCTAACTTCTGAAGAGGATACTGTTACCATGGCACGAGCACCTCAAAATCACTCCTCAGTTATGCCAGTCACAATAAATGTCAGGTATATAATGAAATCGTATAACACTGCTCTACAGCCAAAATGCTTCTGAAATAAATGTAGTCAAACTTTACTAATTCTGGGTCACTGAGAACGAAAATGATGCTTAAAATTGTTGATTGGCTCTAGTTTTCAAGATATGCTATTGGGTCAGTATATAACGACCCTTGACTTGGGAATGGTGGAGGATAAGTGAGTTATAAAGGGAAGGGATCTCAATTTAAACCAGAAATGACTAAAATACATCTTTGCCTGGATCTATGAATAAATCTATGACTGGGTTTGGACAGTACTTGCTTTTTTAGGCAAAGCAATGAATGATGCAATCTGAAGCTGGTATTGCGTCATACATGATATGAATTGCATCATGTTATTCCTAGAAGTCATGCATGATGCAATCATAACGAAGCTTACATCACTCTGCTGAACAAATTGCCCTATATCAGCTCTAGAAATCATACAGTGTCGTGCTCTCTTATTTGTCAAGTGTTTGATTTTGCAAAGGGACACGTTTCTGTTTAGCCAAAGTGAGCAGAGATGCCTCGTACTTGTGTGAACAGTGCAGATAACTTCTGCTATGTTTGTGGTGAAGTGACTTTTGCATCACAAGAAAGCCTATCACCATTATTTTGGCTGCAAAATTGGAGATCAGGACAAGAGGTGGGCCCCACACATATGCTGCAACACTTGTGCAACAAATCTTCGCCAGTGGTTGAATAGGAAAAGGAAATCTATGCCTTTTGCAGTGCCAATGATTTGGAGAGAGCCAACAGATCATACCAGCAATTGTTACTTCTGCATGGTGCCTCCAGTTGGGAAAGGTGTGTCAAAGAAGAAAAAGTGGACTGTGCATTATCCAAACATTCCATCAGCTATATGCCCAGTTGCTCTCTTGCTTGGTCTGCAGACTGGATACACAAAGTACTGCTATTTTCTCTGTGAATGGGATAGTCGTGCAAGAGATTCCCACTACATCAAGATAGATTGGCCACTCCGACAATCATTGGAGCCTGGGAGGAAAAGTGTTCAGCATCCACCACTTGTTGAATCAAGGAAGATTTTGTTACCACCCTTACACATCAAGCTGGGTCTGATGAAGAACTTTGTCAAGGCCATGGACAAAACACAAGCAGCTTTCAAGTACCTCCGTGGAAAATTTCCAAGGTTAAGTGAAGCTAAGATAAAGGAAGGTGTCTTTGTTGGTCCGCAGATTCGTGAACTTCTTCGAGATGATGCATTTGACCATGCACTGCGTGGCAAGGAAAAGACGGCATGAAAAGCCTTCCAGTTAGTGGCAATAAATTTTCTCGGAAACAACAAGGCAGACAACTACAGGTTGTTGGTGGAAAACCTCCTCGAGGCATACAAAAGCCTCGGTTGCAACATGTCACTAAAGATACATTTTTTGCACTCTCATCTAGATTTTTTTCCACCGAACTGCGGAGCAGTGAGCGACGAGCGATTTCACCAGGACATTGCAACAATGGAGAAACGCTATCAGGGCAAATGGAGCTCATCAATGCTTGCAGACTATTGCTGGACAGTGACAAGAGATGCTCCATTTAATGAATACAAGAGACAAGCCAAGAAGCGCCGAGTAGACACTGAATAGGACTAAACTATGTACATAATAGTTTTTTGCCTTTTGTTTCATAATAAATTTTATTTATATAACCCTTTTGCTGATTTTTAAAGTGTTACATAAACAGGACAGGTGAAATACTATCATGTAAAGCAACCATAAACACATGAAAAGACCTAGGTTTACAATTTATGATTAAAACTCTACTATCTACACAATATACATAGACGTAAAATGTAAAAACTTAAATATCTTGGAAACAGTAGCCAATCAGTTGTTTTAATTGTCATATTTGAATTCAGCGCATCAAAATACATAATAAATAGCACATTTTATCTCTGAAGCAGACGACTTCTAAAAAATTGTAGACCAGTGTAATCAATGCATGTTTACTGATGATGTTTTGAACCAAGTCACTCCCCTGAATTACAGGGAATCATTAGCCAAGCACTTTGAAACAGAGTTCCTCAGTTGGTAGGCCAACTTTTCATAGAAGTGGTTTCCTCTGAAGGCATAGAGAGAAAATGTTCATCATTGTATTGTTCATAGAAATCTAAGAAATAGACTGGGAGTTGAAAAAGCAGGAAAACTCAAATTTCTTTTTCAGTCTATGAATCAAAATGTCGGTGGGAGTAGGGAACATAAGAGCTAGTTGTGGAAGTATTTAGGACACCCTACATTTAGTGTTCTGAGGACTTTTTTGTTAGAGTTAATAAAATTTGAAAAAGTAATGAAAAAAATTTAAGGACAGCTGTCAACTCAGAGACTGCTGCAATTTCAGATGTGAAACATTTATGTAATATTTAAGATTTAGTCTAATAAAATACAAGTGTAATTATGTTTGTGTGTGATTTAGTTCTTACCATTCATAATATTCTACTGCTGCATCTGCAATTTGACACAGGTGATAAGTATTATGTACTATTTCCAAAATTAATACAAATTAATTTATCTAAAAATGTTACACCAAGCATAACCTCTTAGATGTTGTAAAATGCTGTAATGAGTTGCAAACATGCATGTTTTAATCATCAGAATTGCACCATTCTTTATGAAATAGGTGAAGTAGTATCTGTGAGAAAATTGATTTAAAGGAATTATTTTTTGGTTGTGATTTTAAATCAATGATTTGTCACCTTAATTTAAACCAATCCACCTTGCTTACTAACAGTAATTAATGCAATCCTCTAGCTAAAAAAAAATAAATTGTCATGCTTAAAGAATAATCTGGACTTAGTGTCACCACCTTCTTGCTTACCAAAGGCTGCATAAATATTTTTGAAGGATTGCAAATGAGATTATAAACTCTCTAGGGAAGGATCTGTCTAGTATTAGGCATTAATACATGCCTAATACAACAGGACTTCCTTCTCAGTTGAGGCCTCAAGGTGACAGTGTCATATATACAAAGTTGAGTATAATAAGTATAAACTGCAAGCAAACATCATACTTCAACTCTATTTTCAATCTGAGGAGCCTAGGGACTCCTCAGGAACTTGTGATATTCAGTGAAGAAAGAGAGAGGGAAGGGCTTTGTTTGTTTACATATGGGAGTATCTTTTCTTTATCTTCAGACAAGAGGAAAGTCTTCACTATGTAGCAAGAACAACAACAACAAAGGCTAGACCTAATGAATGATCTTTCATGAGACTCAAATGCTATGACATACATGCTACAACAGATTCTTCAAGTTTCACTTCTGTGATAATGAAAAGAAATTGACTAATAACCAGTGGATTTAAGGGCACTCAGGTACAGATTATATTTGTTTTAATAATATATATAAAAGTTATGTTCATACCCTGCTCATCATCTTATATTGTAAGCTAACCAGATGCAGGGACAAAGTCTTACTGTGTAAAGGGAAGGTGCCTTCCACATTATGGGCAACAGAGACATACTAATAATTTTTAAAATTTACTTTTCTATTTTTAATGGAGGACTGAAGTACAAGGTTCCTCACCTCTCAAATGAATCTTTAACAAAGAAAGCTTCTCTCTCAAATGTTAGTCAAGCATCTGAATTAAATTGGTATCAGTAAAAATGGAGAGGACAAAAAGCTTAAAAAACTGACTAAAGTCCTTCTTTTCTCAGTGTCTTGTGAGGACATAAACCGCATCAATTAATCCTCTAAACCAGGGGTTCCCAACCTGGGGTACGCGTACCCCCAGGGGGTACGAGTAGCTTGTCAAGGAGATATGGGGAATATTTGGTAAATAACTAGCTTATCCTAATTGAAATATTCCAAAAGTAGTAGTGTTAATGAAAAAAGTCGTGGATTCTAGAGTCTAGAATTTATTTCCTTTCATATTGAATAGGGGGTATGGGAAGGTTTACTAAAAGCCAAGGGTGTACAGGGACTGAAAAAGGTTGGGAACCCCTGCTCTAAACCATGTAGTTCTCCCTCAAAAAAGAGGAAATGTAGACAGGATATTTCTAATGTTTAAAACTGAACAAACAACTGAAGCCTATGTTGTTCAGTAGAGAATATGAAACTATTGCAATCCCCATTCTCCCTTTGCAATATCTTTCAGTACTATAGGCTACAGGTTGAAACTCTTAAATCTGGCACTCTGGTCCAGCAACATCCATGGTCCAGCATGATTTTAGTTAGCGGGATGCCTGCTGATCATGGCTGTGGCCAAGTTTCATGCAGTTCCATAAAGTTGGTTTGCAGCCACCAGTCCTGACTCTCAGTGTCCTGTGCTGTTATTTAGCTCCAATTTACTCCTAATATCTTCCAGAAGCACAGTCAGGAGTGGAAATGTGGTAATGCTGCTAGACAATATTGACCTTTCATGGTTCAGCACCAGTCAGATCCTGAGGGTGCTGGACTAAGGATGTTAAATTGTATGGAATTTCCATCGACTACTCAATCAGTCAATAAGGAGGGAACCACAGAGCTACAGTGGGGTTATACTCCCAGCCCCAGGTGCTTACTCCACTGCAGCTCTGTCTTTTAAATGTATTAAGAGCCGCCAGGCTTTTAAGCCAGCTCCCCCCAGCACCAGCTCCTGCTCCCCCCCCCCCCATACACTTGCTGCCTCTCTCTCTCTCTGACAGAGGCAGCAAAGGGGGTGGGGCGGAAGCAACTAGTCAAGTCACTACTCAACTACCCAATAAGCATATGCTTACTGGGTAGTTGACTAGTTGCTTACAGCACTATGCTGGACTAGAGAGGTTAAACCTGTATTATGTTTCTCTATTGCTGTGGGACAGTGACTACATGCAACTCCATGAGGAAGGGCTGCCATAGCACCTCCAAAAACAGCAGGGAGGAAGGGAAGATTAAGATTACTTACAACCTAAGCAACCCGAGAGGTACCACCTCCTAGAGATGCTTTTATATACTTTTCCAAAGATCAAGAACGAAGAAAGGGCTTTTGATTTATTTTTTAAACATTTAAGCCTAAACTGACTCAGGGCTTCTTTCTGATCCAACATATGGGTAGGACCCTCTGTGCAAGGGAGGGCCCCAAGCCTTGAGGAAAAGTTTGACTATGACCTACTAGGTTCCATAAGACTGATGGGCGATCACAGATACGTTTTGTATAGCTTTAAAGCTGTTTATTGTTTGTACTACGTTTTTTCTACAATGCTTGCTTCAAAAAAGGTCTGTGTGGTAACTTGTAACTGCCGGCAATACTGTTCTTAGCCCTTGAAGAGAAAGCAAAGCAGAGCATTGGCCATTATTAGGTAGGCTGACTTGCTGAAGACATCACAGTGCAAGCCAGAAAGCTAAGCAGCCATAAAGACTCCAGTCAGAAGGGAGTGGAACCGGGGTTCCTGCCCATAAACAGGACTCCTCTCTGGGAATGGAACTCAGAGATCGATACTCTGATATTCGAACAGCCCATTTTATTCACTTGTGATGCATGGGGAGGGAGAGACAAGGGCACAGATCATTATCATTATTTAAGCACTATAGTTCACCTTTAAAATTAGTTAAAAACATAACATTACCATACCAAATCAGTAGTCTCAACAATGGACTGTATCAGATACTTCAGGGAATAATGCAAGAAACCCAACTGGATAACTACGCACTGCCCATACCCGATTTCTTTTCCTATGTCATATTGGAAATGTAGTCATAACAAATTCCCTTCCTCTTACTCTGAGGAACAAGCGAGCAGATTTTTTTCTACAACAGTTGGGCTGAAGTGGAGGCTGCAATCTGAAAACATTAAGCAATGTAGTCCAAATGTGACTAAGCATGATATAGTCCACATGCAAGAGAAATAGGCACCTTTTCTAGATAAGCAGAACATAACTACTCTTTCCCACTATAACAATGTGGATCTTAACACCAAGAAATCACACCAGCATAACTCCCAAATGCAGCTCCTGTTTATCCAGTTACAGACTTCCTAAAAACCAGCATGGGTGAGCTACAAGTATCATATAGTAGCCCAATGTCTGAGAGTCTGTAACACTGAAATGCTGGCTGTTCCCCCGGGCGGCGCTGTTGCCTGAAATGCTGGCTGTTCCCTCTGGGCGGCCCATGCTGCATGGGGAGTGCGGGGCCCAAACGGCCACTTGCTCCCCCGCGGCGGCCCAGCTGAGCGGCGCAGAAGTCAGCCGGGCGCCACGGCGGGAGGGGAAGGGAGGGCGGGGCGGTGACGTGCAGCGTGACAGCGGCTCCAGGCCCCACCCCCTGGCCGTGAACGTCACCGCCCCACCCCCCTTCGCCTCTCACTGTGGCGCTCGGCTGACTTCTGCGCCGCTCAGCTGGGCCTCCGCGTGGGAGCAAGTGGCGTAAGCGACCGTTTGGGCTCCACGGTCCCCCAAGTGAGAGGCAGGAGGGGGAGGAGAAGAGAAAGAGCGAGACAGAGAGGCAAGAGGCAGAGGAGAGCTGGGGGTTGGGGGGGAGGCAGGAGGAGGAGGAGGAGGAGGAGAAGAGAGAGAGAGACGGATGGATCGAGAGACCAGAGGCTCAGGAGAGAAGACCGACATGGAGGAGAGACCTGAAAATCCCGTCTTATGACGGGCTAATTGGCTAGTTGCTTCAGACTTGCCCAAGTTTCAACTAGTTGCCTCTTATCCCAATGACATTATTATTAAATATTTTATACATACAGACTGACACACAATTTTATAGAGAACACCAGATTAAATTATAATTCTAGGAATCTAGTTAATGGAAAACTTCCAAATCAGATATTCTGCACAATACAAGTCATTAAAACTGTTGCCAAGTAACTCTTCACAAACTAGATATTAAAGAGACATTTGTCAGGGATTTGAACTTTGTTTTTGGACAAAGCAAATGAATTATGCTAAAAATAAATTTTTATCCTTACAACATATGTATTACTTGGGAATTCTACATGTAACACAGTAACAATTTAAAATAACCTCTTCTGTTTAAACACTCTCACATAAGGTTATTTTAATAAAAACAATTCCAATGAAAGAGCAGTTAATAATGAGGTGCTGACAACTGAATCTACGTTCAGGGATTATATCCAGAGTGCCAAGTCCATTTTTGCAGATGCGCTAGCTAGTTATCCAATATATGTCCTTGATACATGCAAAATTAATATTTTGGATCACTTTTTGCAGGAGCAATAGATAATGACTGAAAGCGTTCATCAAATACATCAAAATTGTACTTTTTTCTACATGTATAAAACAAAAAATGGAAATTCTGATACCTGGAATGCCAAGAATTCCCTTGCCTCTGAATGTTTTCTATTTGCAAGGCCACCTTTTGGTACCTGATCCTCTGACCTTTCTCTAGTTCTCGGGCCTTAAAGCAACCTCCCAAATGGGAATTCATTCCACTGTAGTCTGTGATGCTGTTCTGTGTGTTTTGCAAGGGGAAGTTTTTTCATCAGAAAAGGCAGAAAGACCCTTTCACTAAATGACATATCAAACATAATTTTTACATCAGTATTTATAATACTGATGTTAAAACATTTTCTGATGATCCAACTACTGTATTCTAGTAATAGAGACATACAGCCCCCCAAAATTAAATAAATAGATTAGTGTAAATCAAGCACCTCATTACAAAGTTCTATTATTTTAAAATAGTTAAGTATTGGTGTAGCTCTGCACAGACTTCAGTGGAGCTATTCTGATTTACACCAGTTGAGGAACTGGCCCTGTGGACACAGAATGTTTGATATTTATTTTCTCTCTTTCCTTTAAAGTTGTGTGTCATTATCTTGGTACAAACTAGGACTGCACATTATAGTCTTACTCTTGCAGACCTCACGCAATCTGACTGATTGCACACATCCAGATTGAACTGAATCCCATGCACTAACTTCCGACTCTCTTTTGTCTGTTTTCATACTGAGAGTGATCTGCCAAGACAGCACAGGTAACCATTCCTACATTGCACAAGGTCATTCACTATTCTGGAGAGCCTACCACAAAGGACCAGATGTATAGCTGACTACCACAGTGACTAAGAGAACAAATTTTGACCTACACAAAGATATCCGGATTTTATGTAGGTTTATGCAGGTCTTCAACACAGGCAATCTCTTTTGGAGGAGATATTACCTATGTGAGTAATTGCCTTCTGGCGACACCTGCATGCAGACCTGCTTGCACAAATGCACAGGCAGACAAGAAAAGGGAAAGGTACACACAAGGAAGATAACCACTTTGTCTCATATCCATTACCTCCTTGCTATGAGTAAAGCATAGGTCCTTTTAATCAGCTTGTTTGTATTTTCTAGCTTTTGTAAGAAGTTTTTGAAGCCAGAATATGGCCTCCTGTCCATGTCAGTAATATGACCTGCAAGTTTCACTGTTAAGTTTCAATTCTTCTTCTGCTCGGTTGTATATCTACAGTTTGGATTTGAAGTTTAACTAGCAATTCGAAATGACTTAATACATTCGGGGAACAACTTAAAGCAAGGCCTGAAATACCCACTCTCCCACAGCAAACTGGAATCTTTCCTGGTTGAGTGCCAAACTACTCCAGCATCTATGCTTTAAAAACGCAAAGAGATTTCCAAATTTCTCCAATAATCAGAGATAGCACACTGGATGGGGAAGGCTCTGAGCTACCACACAGAATTCTTTACCCAGCATCTCGCTAGTGGGTCTCCCCTTGTGATCAGACACACTAAATGATTATCCTATTTGAAGACAAGTGAAGAAGGAATTTTTCCCCAAGTCAAACTGGCAGATGTTGGGCTGGACACAGAGTGGAGCAGGGGTCACTTTCTTGTTTGAACTAGAGCAAACGTTGAAGTTTCTGTAACTTGAAATTTTTAAATCAAGACTGGAAGACTTTCGTAACTCATCCAGAAGTTTATGGGTCTACTGCAGTAAAACTCTGGGACCTGTCGTGCAGAAAGTCAGACTAGATTATCATGATGGCCTCATCTAGTCTTAAAAATCTATGAGACTAAAATTCTATTCTTCATGGATCCAATGGTAGAAAAAGACAGACAGGTCTGACATTTTTACTGCTGCTCAGAGCTTTGTAAGCAAATGAAAACTGACCCGTTTTGTTAATTTGCACTGTTACTGGGATCTGGCAGAGCAGCTATGAAATCGACAAAAATCATCCTTGTATCTCTTGGAAAAGCAATGAGCACCATTACAGCAGGAACTGGAGCTAATGGCTGAAGGACAGAAAAAAGGGCCACAGCGACCATTACTCTCACAGATCTGGGATGCGAGTACAGGGAAAGAGAGAGAAAATATGACTTCTCCCTTCTGAGGATGTGAATGGGGTGTGAACGGGAAAATGCCCTGACTTACCACTGGACAGAGAGACGAGTCATAAAACAGAGAATTCAATTAGGTACCTAATAAAAAGGGCACAGAATATAGAGAAGGCAGGGAAAGAGAGAAAGATCAATTATTAAATATTTTATGGCATCCACCAGAGCACTAAGCACTTCTGAGGAGACAAGTGCCTGCCCCTTTACAAGGGTCCTACAATTTCAAAACCAGAAGTAGGGAGAGATGATTGATTTCAGGGAGAAGAGGGAAGACACAGAAAGGAAGAGGCAAAAAAAAAAAAAAAAAAAAAAAAAAATAGAAATGTGGGGAGTAAAGAAGGTAAAAGAAAAAAAGATGAGTCACATTGAAAACATCACTAATATATTACAGGAAGATAAAAAGAAAAAAAATTGACAGAGAGAGAAAGAAGACCCAACAGAAACATGAGAGCTGTAGTAAACTATGTATTAAACAGTAAGGGGGATTGCCAATACCTTGGAATTAAATGTAGGAGTTGTGGCAATGCGGTATTTTGCACCCTGGCTAGCAGGCTTAGTTTTCAAACCACTAAGATAACAGTTTTGTGCCTTGAATTTATCTTCAACCCATAGAATTTGCAACAGCAGACACTGAAGCTTGAGTGTATAAGAAAACATGATGGACTCTTAACCATACTTCAAAAAACTGCAACAAAATTAGTTTGCCCAAAATGAGGCAGACCATGTTTTTCTTCCCAAATGTTGCTCCCTCATCAGAATAAGCAGCTCCCATTTGTTCTTGCTATCAGTTAATTACATCACCCTTTTCTCTTTTGAGAGAAAGCAGATTTATTCTATTGTAGGGGCATCTGAATGATGTTTCCACACACACCTGGTCTCTTCTGGTACCTAGGAATAATTCCACAGTATGCAAAAAGGCTAATAGGTACAACTGCATTTTGGAACTTTCATGTCAATTTGAGACAGCACACAAATTTTAACCCAACTACGAAGAGTACTTTACAATAGTAGCCAAAATTACAAAGATAGTAACATTATGCATAGACTGGGGCCCAAGCTGTCAGAAGACAGGATAGTGGGATAGACAGAACTTTGGTCTGACCCATTATGGCCATTTTTATGTTCTTAAAGAGCTGGAAGGGGTCTGGGTTGCAATAAGACAGTAGCTGTAAGAAATTTTTAAGTTACTTTCACCACTGATGGCTACCTTTGAAGATAGAGAATGGTGTAAATCTCTCTGCCCAAGAGAAAGAAACCACCAGGCTCTGGATTTCAGTGACAAATAAAATCTCATGTCAGACCACTTATACAAAGGTTCATCTGAAGGAAGATGATTTCCCAATCTGATTGATTTGGTTTCCATTCTTCTGCTTCTAGCTCACGGCAGCTATAACTGTCAGCCTGTCTGTTGCTTTTACTTTGAAAATGCATGGCTTTGATCGACAGACCCTATTGTTCTAAGCACAGTAGGAGAGCTCATTTCATGACTTGGGCTTTTGATTTTGCTACATACTGAAAGTTCAAATACATCATTATGATTTTTCCTGTCACTTTCTATTGGAGGACATTTCTTAGCAGATTAAATATTGCATTCTTTACCACTCTCAACTCCAGAAAATTAATGTTACATTGTTATTCTGGAAATCTCAATTCGCCCACAGCCACAGATGAGCCTCTCTGCAACCTCTACCCTGGTAAGATGGTGTCATTTGTTATTGTGATTGTTGGTGAATGGGTCAGAGGCTTTCCCTTCATAAGCTTTGAAGTGAAAGGATAACACAAAGGATAGCTGCACAGAGGGAGGAAGAGTGAGAAATTAATTTGTTTCTGGTAGTGCCAATGACTGGTGAGAAAATCCTCCAAAGACCATGGGCCAGGCCCAACCGAAGAGTATGCAGGGCCCAAGGCAGCATGCTGAGCTGCATGGCCTCGTGGCTCCCGGCCAGGTGGGCGGGGACGGGAGCTGGGTAGCGCAGGGCCCTGAATGCGCAGGGCCCAAGGTGACCACCTTGCCCAAGGGCCAGGTCTGCCATGGGCAATGTTACCACCATGCTGATCCTCAGAAGATGGCGAGCTGACATGTGAGAGTGCTCTGAGAAATATTCTGAGGAGATGTTGAAATCAACTGAAATCTTTCTACAAAGGAACAAGAAGCTGAAAAGCACCAGCACAAAACGGAAGTGATCCCCTTCAATTACAAAACACAGGTAGCCCTGGTGATGAGGGACTACATTAAGATTTAGGGAATGAACAAAGTCCTGAAGCGGTTTATTTTGCTACACTTTTGAAATTTCCATGTTGGGAGTCCTGAGGAGGTTAGCAAAGTAAAATCTTCAAGTTAAAAAATACTGTTTAAATAATGACTATACTAAGATTTTAGAACAGAATGGGACTCTGGATTAAGAGTCTGTCCAATATCTGTGTGGAACAAACAGGTGATGGGAGATTACAAAGGGTTGTAAGCAATGTTCCCTCTAATCTTTTCAATCCATGCTCAGATTGAAAAGATCACATAAAAAGAGATAGTCCCTGTCCCAAAGAGCTTATCATCCAGGTAGACAAGACAGATAGTGAAGGGAAAAGGGCACAGAGAGATTAAGTGACTTGCCCAAGGTCACATAGCAAGTTGATAGCATAACTGGAATTAGCTCTCAGGTCACCTCACAGAGCAGTATCCTATTCACAGAAGGACTATTATCATTAGTGCACTCAAAGCTTTTAACTAGACACTTAAAAAACCAACACCACCATCACCACAGATCATAAGCCATCTAAGATATTTTGGAGCCATACCCTCCCCCAGATCTGCACTCTCAGAGTTCCAGGTGTATGCTGCATGACCTTTTTTCCATCTTATCCGAAAGAATGAAAATATAATGGAAGAGCAGGAATTAAGGATTTTTTTCTTCCTACTTAAAATTGTAACAAGTCAAGGATTTTTTGAAGTGTAAAAATTGATTTTAATTGTAAGAGTACACATCCAAACATGCTAACAGTTTCAGACCAAATGAACACGCACACGTGCACTGGCACACCATCCAAAGAGAATAAAGCCTCAAGTTAAACAGAGGCATTACTATTTTTCAGACTGAGGAAGAGACTTGCCTTCAGCTTCATCATATTCTTGAATAAGACAGAAAGATTCTCAATGCATGATTAAGTTTCTACTGCCAATGTGTTACATGGGGGGGGGGGAACAAGAGCTAGTTCTCTAGTGTACTGTATTTTAAATGCATGATTAAGTTTCTACTGCCAATGTGTTACATGGGGTGGTGGGGGGGAACAAGAGCTAGTTCTCTAGTGTACTGTATTTTAAACATCTGGCCTGTACTTCAAGCTTTACTGAATCGCACACCAAATGAACAAGATCACCACATTCAGAGCTTGTTATTTTTACCAATGCAGACCCAGAAGATTTAATGACTCTAGTTGCTTTGTCAAAAATGTCTAGACACCTTACTACTATTGCCTATTGAATTGCTTTAGGTATAGTAGTCCAAATGTGAAATGTACCGCAGTACGTTTTTGCATTTTCATGGACAAAATGTTTATAGTAAGTAGCTAATGGCCCATTTCATGATTTATAAAAACTATTTATCTTTTTCATAAATGTCTGGCCCTCTCCTGAGCTGTATTTTACCATCAAACTGGTCCAAAATGTATACATAAGAGAAATTTAGAAGCTCCCAAGAGTTTTGGGGGTGGCAAGGAAAATGAGCTGTATTCAGCAAGCCATTTATAACATATTATACTTTGTCTCATTTGATACTAAAAACATAAGATATGGTTGAATAATACAAAGGTACCATTTAGAGACTTTTTAAATAAAATTTCCCCACATTTCAACATCACGTTAGTTTGTATTCTTTGGTTTTATTCATCATAGTCCAGTGGCTAGGAAATTAGACTAGGACTTGTGAGTAGGGATGTAAGTGAGTAGTCGACTAGTAAGTCAAGTCAACTACTCGCATTTCCCCCCACCCTTGCTGCCTCTATATCAGAGGCAGCAAGGTGCAGGGGGAGAAGCAGGAACCAGTGCTGGGAGGAACCAGCTTAAAAACTGGTTCCCCCAGCAGTGTCTCTGCGGTGCTGTTTGCCCTGCCCCTCCGCTGCTGCAGGGACAGCAGAGGAGGTTGCTCCAGCAGTAGCCCCATCTGCAGGGGATCCCAACTCCCGGTTGGGACCTCCCGTGGACAGGGGCTGCTGCCGGCTGGTCAGGCACCCCAGCGCACGCCAGGACCAACCCCCCTGCACCTCTACAATGTAAAATGCAGTAGGAGCTGGGCAGCGTGCCCCTCGGCTCCCACTGTGTTTTAAATTGCAGAGCCACAGTAGGATTTGGTCACAGACCTGGCACGAGCCGGGGCTAAGCCAGGCTGCCTGCCTGCCCAACTTCTACTACATTTTAAATGCAGAGCCTGGGCAGCTCTGCATTTAAAAGGCAGTAGGAGCCAGGCAGGGCAGGGAGCCAGCTCAGTCCCAGCTCGCGCTGGGTCCAGGACCAAACCCCACTGTGGCTCTGCAATTTAAAAAGCAGTAGGAGCCAGGGGGAAGCTGGCAAGGCTCCCCGGCTACTGCTGCATTTTAAATTGCAGAACCACAGTGGGGTTTGGTCCCAGCACAAGCCGGGACTAAGCTGGCTGCCTTCCCCTGTTGACTAATCAAGTAAAAATTTTTATTGACTACTCCATTAGTAAAATAAACTGCATTTTAACATCCTTACTTGTGAGCCCTGGGTGCAAATTTCTATCTCCACGTGACCTTGAATAGGTCACTAAGCCTCTGTGCCTCATCAACAGCTCAGAATGTTGTGAGAATGAATAATTTTCAAACTGAGATGATCAGATACTATGGTAATGGGGAAACAGGTAAATACCAAAAAAACCCTGACACTTTTTTTCTTGAAGTAAATGACCAAATTCTGCCCTCAAGTGGACAAAACAAAGTCAACAGCACCCAAATATTCATCCAAAGAGGGCACAAAGTGCCCCCAAAGAATTGCCATTGTCCTTAAGAAAAGTAAGTAAAATGATTTTAAATACAAATTTGATTAAAAAAAACGTAAAAAACAACTAAATGGTCTGATAGCACTTTATAGACTAACAAAACATGTAGCTGGTATCATTCATGAGCTTTCATGGGCACAGCCCACTTCTTCAGATGACCGGCGTTGTACTGAAGAAGTGGACTGTGCCCACGAAAGCTCATGAATGATACCATCTACATGTTTTATTAGTCTATAAAGTGCTACCAGACCATTTGTTGTTTTTTTAAGTTTATCCTATACAGACTAACTCGGCTACCCCCCTGAAGCTTCTTGATTCCAAACGTATTCCACAAGTCATCTCAATGCTAAGACCAAGGTGCCAGCAATATCACACTTTTGTTTTTAAAAGTGTCTATAACTGTTTCTTATTTCACTCATATTGTACATTTATCTGAAAAAGCAAGGTTTTTCAGCTTAAAAAAAATGAAGCAGCACACAGTACTGCTTCAACATGGAGGTCTTCAGTTCTCATTCCATGAACTGTTTCTTTCTTTAACTTAGAAAAGAGTCTTGGAATATCCTTTCAAATATTTCTTGATTAGCAACCACACATGCTGGAACACAAATGTGTCCATAATTGTAGTAATGCAAATTTTTTCCTCTTTTTTTGTATTACTAATACTACAAAAATTGAAAATTTTCAAAAAGCAATCCTTGAACTACTTGTGTCAAGAGATCACCTTCAAAGTATAATAACTTAAGCAGCATATAGCATTTAAAATTTCATTTAAATCTTTAAAGAAGCCCATTATTTCCTTAGGTTTAAGAAAAGAACCCTGCTTTATTTCACCACAGCAGCTATAAATTATTCATCAATTCTGTTTGCTAACCCCTTAACGGAGCCCAGATGTTTCTGATGGAGAAACATTCCTTAAACATGTTAAGCACTGCAAGCTGCGTGGACAGAAGAGACTGTTCTCCTCCTCCTTCTCCCCCCACAATATATTTGAGTATTAACTCAGAAAAAAAAATCCCACTTAAGTATTTGAAAATCTTCTGAATTTAGAAGTCAGCATTTGTTAAATGCCATTGCATTTGGCACAAATGTCCTCAAACCATTGTGTAAAGCAGAGGTGGGCAATAATTTTTGGTGGGGGGCCACTCCAAGATTTTGGTAAGTGGTCAAGGGTCACATTTTTCTGTGGAGGATCTAGGGTGGAGGTTGGGTGCAGAAAGGCACACAGGGTAAGGGACTGGGGTGCAGGAGATGGTGTGCGGTCTGAAAGAGTGTTTGGGTGAAGGAGGGGGTTGTAACCTGGGACAGAGGAATGGGGTGCATGGTCTGGGAGGGTGTTCGGGTGAAAAAGAGGATTCTGGCCTGGGAGAGGCGTCTGGGAGTGAGTTGTGACCCGGGACAGGGGAGTGCAGAGGGTTTGGATAGTGACCTGGGGGAGGGAGTTGGGGTGCAGGAGGGGCAGGGTTGCCAGACGCAGGCTCTGGCTGGGAGGCGCTTACCTACGCATCTCCCAGACAGCAGCCCTGCAGCACCCCCAAGGCAGGCTCCGCTCCCTGACTGCTGCAGTTCCAGGTCGCTTCAAAATACGGGCTGTTCATTCCATGTGGCTCTCTGCCCCTACCTGGAGTTGAGGGTTGCACTGCCCCCATCTCCCAGCGGAATCTCTCAGCTCCGATTGGCTGGCTGTTTCCAGCCACTAGGAGCAAAGAGAATGGCTGAGATCAGTTCTTATTGGTTGGTTGGACCAATAGGAGCTGAGGATTGGGCTGGGGGGCAGGGAGATCACATGAAACTTCCTCCAACCTGCAGAGCACAGAAACATAGGGACTGCACTTTAAACTTTGGTAGCTGAGTGCCTGAAGTTCCCAGCAGGGTGATCTGCAGGCCATATTCAGTGGCATGATGGGCCGGATCAAGGCCCCGGGCCATGTTTTGCCCAGCCCTGGTGTAAAGAGTCCCCACTCTGTCCACTGCTGTGCCACATGAAATTACTGGTCTTTTCCCCTGACCGAAGTGCCGCTACCTTCCCTCTATGCAGTAACTAGAAAATATACAAGCAGAGAAACACTTCTTGCTATGCGTAAACTTGCTATGCATAAATTGTATGCTCTTGTTTTTAAGTGCAACTAGCATTTTTGAGCTTGCTACCCTTTGTAACAGCCATTTTGATGAACAGTGAGATCACTAACAGCACCACCAGTTTGGGAGCTCATTGTAAGGGACTGTTGATCAATTTCAGTATTTCAGGACATCAGCATTTCACACTGGTCAATGTTTGTAATGTTGTAGTTTAAAGAGAATTGTGTGGAAGAATAAAATTAGTTTAAAATAGTTAGACTTCCATTCCAATGATGTCACAGATTTTGCTACTTTCAGCAAAATATCTTGAACTATGTCAGAAATGCCAGCTGTAATTGAAAACTGTTTTCAAATATTTCATTCTTTAAACTAGGTCTGCATGATCCAGAATAGCATTCTGATTTGGGGAGTGAACTTTTTTGGATCATGTAGCACTTCTCCAGTTGTGAGTTATGTGTAGAAATATAAACATGGCTGTAACAAAAACATTTCCAGCTAGCAACAGAACAAAGAGAGTATAAAAGATGCTAATAACCTCCCTAGAAACTGCTTTACAATAATTCAGCAGAATCGAGCTGTCTCCTAGAGTGTGAGGAAGCCATATTCTTAAGTGGTTTTCGTGCCCACGAAAGCTCATGATACCATCTACATGTTTTGTTAGTCTATAAAGTGCTACCAGACCATTTGTCATTTTTTAAGTTTATCCTGTACAGACTAACTCAGCTACCCCCTGAAACATATTCTTAAAAGTGTGACTCAAAAAGACCAGGCAGCACCATGGAAAATGGCTGGTGAAGATCCAACAAATGGTTTCTTTTTGCTAATTCAGTCATCAGTAGGCATGTAAAGGTAAGCATTGCCTAACTGGATAAGCAATTAACTAGCGCCCAGCAGGGCTCATCGCACCATAGGCAGAGTGGCACACCAGCCTGGCTGAGCCCACCACACCATGGGTAGTAGCTGCTCCAGTGCAGCTGGGCCCACAGTGCTTTGCAGTGGGCAAGGGACTGCTGCACCAGCCCCCTGCCCGCAATGCAATTCAGCAGGCTGGTTAACCAGTTCAACCTATAGTTGAACTGGTTAACATTTAGAACGGGATTCCACAGCCCTAGTCATCAGAGCAGTAACTGCCTAGGTAAAGGTAAAAACCACCTAGCTCAGCAAATGTATCCTCCTCCACCCTCTGAAGAACAGACTAAAGAAACATACAGCTTTGCATTACTTCAGAAGCTGGACCCAGCTGCACCTAGCTAGACTGAGGTTAGAGCTGAGAGAGGGTAGCAGGCATATAGGTATCCTATAAAGTGAAGGTTATAGGATGAAATGTAATAGATTGGGATGTCCTCTGCAAAATATCCAGGGGGAAGGCGAGAAGAGACACAGGCCAAAAGTTGTCAGTGCAGAAGGAACAAAATACACCCCTCCTCAAAAATCATTTTCCAAGACAAGTGGGGATGTGGTGGAAAAGGGAAATGACCTAACATACTGATTCCCACCCTAAGACTTGCAGAGCAAAACTATCTTTCTGTAAGATAAAAACAACTAGTGAGCTTTTATTTTTACAGACAGGCAGACAGATGTTGTGCACTGCTTTCATACAGTAATGGAAGCTGTAGTAACAGCAATTCACAAACCTACAATCACATCTAAAAATTTAAAATAAAGTAAGGCACACTTTATATGCAAAAATAAAAATATTAGTTCTCAATTAAACACAGGCAAATCAAACAAAAGTTGTTTCTTTTAAGTGTTATTGTTGTTTTTATTTGTCATCGCAGAGTGGGGTGGCCTTTAAAGAAAGGTGAGTTTAGCCCCACCTGTGCCTAATTAACTCCCTCTGCAAGTGAGGTGACAGGATCAGGTGATTTCCAGCCTCAGGTGAGAGGCCAGCAAGCAGCTCAGGAAGGTTCCTGTAGAGAAGACAGAACCTGGAAGGAGCCTCTCCACCCCAGCTAGCTGGAATACCAGGCTAGAAATACTCAATAGGTGGGAGCAGATGTCTTGTGCGGTAGAGGCTTTAGGAAGGGCCAAGCAGCAGAACCTGGCTTATCTGTTTTGGTTTATTTTGTACTGTTTTAGTTAAAAAAAATACACTTAAGCTGAAGGAAAAAAAAACTGAAATCCTGCCTCTATCAGGAGCTTATTTCAACCACAGCTATATGTATGGTTTATTATTTCAGAATTACAACAACACTAAAACCATCATCTTCCATTTTTCTGGACATAAGTTACTGTTCTCTTCTCCTGTACCACACAAAAAAGTCTATAAATTTAAAAAAGAAAAGAAAGCCAGTTTACTTGGGTTGTGCCAAGCAGCCAGGTGCTATAATACTGCAAGTTTCATCTTTAGTCTGCAGTGCAGTGAGCTCCACCATATTAACCATCACATCATTTGTGTGGCCAGGAAGTCGGGGAAGCACAGAGAAAATTCTCTCAGCTAGGCTGTCACCATGATGTCCAACTGCCCCTGGGGGAAAAAAAAAAGATAAAGAAATAAAGTTCAGATACAAATATGGGCGGTAAAAGCAAGTAAAAAACCATTACATTTCTGGAGAGAGGATACTGTTAGCCTCTTTTCAAAACTAAGATAACACACATTTTTAAATACTGAAGCTATCCACTATTATATTATAAGCTTTATACTGCAGAGCCCGTAGTGCAGGGCAGCAGCCAGCTCCCTGGGAGCCATTGCGTGCTAGAAGCTGGCTTTTAAGCTGGCTTCTGGCACACATCAGCTCCCGCCTGCTGCCCTGCTCCCATGGAGCCGGCTGCCACCCCGCCCTGCTGCCTCAGATGCAGGGCATGTGGCTGGGAGCTGGTGTGAGCTGTAAGCTCATGCTTATTGGCTAATCACGTAAATGGTTACACTATTACATCTAGTGGAGATTGTTTCTGGAGCAGCAGCCACATATGTATTTTTTTTAAAGTGGAAGTCGCTAATATCCCTCTCTCTCAAAAAAGCACTGGCAATCACAATATGGCCAACTCTATGCTACTCTTTCATTCTCTCTTTTTATTTAAGCTTATTGAAAAGGTGGTGACAAAACAACTTTTGGCACTTCGTTGCCTCAAATCTCCTTGATCCTTAGTAGGCAAGGTGCTAAACTGGCACAGAAACAGCTGTTTGCATTGGTGGATGATTTTTCTCCTGCCAATGGATGCACATCAAGTACCCATGCCAATGTTGTTAAATATGTTGACTGCTTTGGATTATGAGATGTTGCCTGGGGACCATGGTTAGATTGTGTGGGATGCTTGTACAACTTTGTTCTTTTTTCTTCTTGACCTGTCTCAAAATGTGGTAATAAGCAAGTGCTCCTTTTTTCCTCAGAGTATGTTCTCATGCAGTTCTCAGAGATGGTAAAAATACAGATGAAGTATTCTGATACTTGCTGTCATTTTAGTTATCCATCAGAACTTGAAAAATGCAGTGGCAAGTAGGAAACTTTCCCTACAGAGTAGGGGACTTAAGCTATCAATTTCAGTAGAATCTAAACTTTTGTTAAAGAATATTAAGGTTGAGTAGGCCATATGTTTAACCATAAGGGCTACAATGTGAACCAGTGAACTGCTAATAGATTTCCCAAACATTCACTGACCTGATTGATATTAATGTCATGCTAAATCACAGATGCTGTTCAGCACCCTCTGAACAACTATGAAACTGACCATAGCCCAGCAAGAATACACAAATAGAAAAGTGTACTGAAAGTATTATAATATCATAATGTATATCAATGGCAAATCCTCACCTTGGAGGCTGAATTAATTTTTGGCATAACAGAAATAAGATGCACAGCATAGGAGAATCATAAAATGAGCTGGACTGCTTAGTAATAGTGAGCATAATAAATTTAAATTCAACATCCCTGTGCCAGGAAAAACACCATAGCAACGCATCACTGTAGCATTTAAATTTCAAAAAGGGGACTACACAAAAAATGAGGAAGTTAGTGAAACAGAAATTAAAAAGGTACGGTGTCAAAAGTGAAATCCCTGTAACCTACATGGAAACTTTTAAAAGATATCATAGACTTTCAAATTAAATGTAGGGATGTTAAAATGCTTTTAAGTACCCACGGTTTAATTTTCAGCGGTTACATGGTTACACAGGGGGCGGCAGTTGGCTCCCGCCTCTCTCCCCCTGCTGTGCTGCTGCCTCTTATACAGAGGCAGCAGTGCAGCAGGGGGGTAGGGGACTGGTGGCTCCCCGGAGGTGGGGGGAGGGGGCAGTCTCATTGGTTAACTGTGTACAAGGTTACACTTTCATATCCCTATTTAAATGTGTACCCCAAATTAAAATATATAGTAAGAGAACCAAAAAAGTGGCTGTGTGACTAAAAGTAAAAGCAGCAGCAAAAGACAAAAAGGCATCATTTTAAAAAGTGGAACTTAAATCCTAGTTAGAAAAATAGAAAGGAGCATAAACTCTGGTAAATAAAGTATAAAAATACAATTAGGAAGCCAAAAAAGTTGAACAATAGACAAAGACTCCAAAAGCAACAGCACAATTTTTAAAGTACATCAGAAGCAAGAAGCCTGTTAAACCACCAGTTGGGCCACTGAATGACTGAGATGCTAAAAGAAAACTCAAGGATGATAATGATAACACCATTGCAGAGGCACTAAATAAGCGGTGAGCAATAACCAGTCCATAGACTGGATGGGGTTCATCACAGTTTGCCCCCCCTGAGGTACAACCACTTGAAGCTCCTGTTGGCTGCAGTTCCTTTTCCCCCCTCCCCCCGGCCCCCCCACTGCCGCTGTGCTGGGTAGGCCGCTACATGGGAGCCGGTGGCTCTCCGTGCACACTGGCTCTGCCTACCCCACCACCACCATCTTTGATATAGAGGCGGCGGGAGTGGGGGGGAGAGGGGGTGTCTGCTGCATGTAACTATGAAGGTTAACCAATTAGCTAAAGCTCATTGGCTACCTGTGTACACTTTCACATCTCTAGTCAGACACATGATCCTGAATGTTGATCATATCTAGTATGGAAACTCATATGTCAATGATTCTCTTATGCTTGGGAAAGTTCTGGGACATACTCAAGCTATTTATGGGGAACGCTGTTATGAGGTGGATGGGTTCTCCTCTTTTCCCTGCTTTCTTCCCCCTTCCTCAGGGGGTGAAGGCTAGTATATTACTGTCTCTTTCCATAGCAATCCCAAAACCCTGACATAAAATGGATTGGGGGAAGAAAAGAGAAACATCCTTCCTCTTTCATCACTGGTGGGAAGCAGTCAGACTTAGACACAACCTGCCAGATCCTGATACAGAAGATCAGTGTTTGGGCGTCTCATGGATCACTGGAGCTTGCTGACGACTCCTCTCTACTCAAGGTTTTCAGTTCTGCTCATAGACAGTTTTTTTCCAACGTTTAGGTAGGAAATATCATGTAAATTTTTCCATCCCTGGGCATTTTACTTTCCTTCTGTTCTTTCCCTAGGTTCTTATACGGCCCTCATCAATGTAATATTTAAGCATCTTCCACAAGTGTATTAAGTGACATACCTAACATACAGCATGTATATTATTTCATTTTATCCCCAAGCAGAGATTTCTGTTTTGTTTTTCTATTGTATTTGCTAAAATAGCTTCTACCATGAAAGCTAACTTCTGAAAACTAGAAATTAAATATATCACTCAGGTTTGATCCTATTAATAAAAAAAAGTGTTACCCTTATTAAGGATTTAAAATCCCACTTCAAAAGTTAACGTTATCTTTAACTGGCTAATCAGAATCCCATGGGTAAGGGGCTGCCTGCTGGTTAACCAGTTACCTGATAAACATCACCCAGTAAGGTGATGTTATCCCCTTTACATTCCTAGCCCTTATGTACCATTTTAAATCCAAAGATTTGGAAGTACCTAATCATGATAAAATACATTCCAACATACTGCACCTTTCCTTCTCCCAGGACTGGGAACCTGTGGCACAAAGATCAGTGACAGAACCAGGTATAGAACTTACAGAACCCAAATCCAAAACTTATGATTCAGTCTCCTGCTTAAAACATAAGCCCCTGCCTTTGCAGTCACATCTCCTACTTACACCCTCTCAATGGACCACTATAAACTAGTGCTACATTTGTATGCGAACACCTATCTGCACAAACACTGGGAAGTCCAGTGATCACCACAATAAGGTAAATGAAGTGTGGCTCACAACGATGTAATCAGCCACCCATGCTATAAGCTTCTTACCTGTCAGATCCAATGTCCTATCTATGAAGATGACAGAGGCTCGGTTTTGTGCTGTCTTCCTCCTGCTTTTGGCCTGTGAGTAATTTGCCAAATCCCCTGCGATAATCCTGCTCAGTGTCCCAATTGCAAAGCACTCCTCTCTCACATTTAGGCACTCAAACAAGGAGTTCAAGCCGGACACCAAGATCCTGATCTGAAGCTGCAGGTGAGTAGGCAGAGAGGAAAAGTCCAGGTCGTTCAAACTGCTAAACTTTTTCTTCTCAGGCCTGGAAGCATTGATGCGAGCCAGGTCCTGGGGCGTCAAGGGGAAGAGCGAGGCAAAGGCTGGGGTAACGAAGAGATGCGGCGAGATGGGCGCCAGAAGCAGGGGGGCATGCCGCACCTCGGCGGTGTAGTTCATGTTGCCCATCCACTGGCACAGCTTCTCTTCGAACTGCTCGAACACCACCTGGCTGCCCCCCTCCGGCTCCGCGCCGCCGGGCGCCCCGTGAGCCAACAAGTGCACGGCGTGGCTGACAGCGGTGAACACCACGCAGTACTGGAAGCGGCTGAGGCTGACGATGTCCCGAATAATGTCCACCGCCCTGCCCTTCAGCAGGCTGCTCACCACGAACACCACCTTGGGCTGCTCCGCCGCGCCCGCCTCGAAGCTGGAAAACTCCTTGACGTTGAGGGCGCCGGCCTCCAGCAGCCTGCCCGCGCCCCCGGCAGCCCAATGCAGGCTCTCGGCGCACGGCGCGTCCACGAACACCACGGCCCGCTTGGCCTTGGCCGACACCTGCTCCCAGGCCTGGCGGCAGGCGCCGAGCGCGGCGGCGGCGTGGCACCCCGACATGCTGGGGTGGAAGGGCAGTCCGCTCCCCGCACAGCGAGCTAAACCCCGGAAGAGCCGCGGCACGGCAGGTACTGCCGGGTGGCTGTGGCAGGCACAGCGCAGCACACGTGCCAGGGGGAAAGGTGGGCGCAGGAATGTGACGTAGAAAGCCAAAGGCAGCCTCTCATTGGCTGCTTGAAGGTGGGGCGGGGCAATGCGATGCGCCGGATTCGGCGTAGCCTTGGCCAGCTGTCGCCTCGGTGGCTGCGGCTGCGAGCCGGGTTCGGGAGGAAGCGCTGGGAAGCAGAGGTGGGTGCGCGCGCGCTGCGGGGAGGAGCCTCCCCAGCGTGACCCACCCTAAGTGTTAAAATTTCACGCGATGGAAGTCCGTCTACAGTATGGAAATGAGGTGCGGATTAGCATATCGCCATGCTCATTTGCATAATTTCTGCAAGCCGTTTTTGTGCCAAGGGTTTTTCCAGAAACAAAAAGTAGTGTGGGGCTGCATCTAGACTGGCATGATTTTCCTTTTGCACAAAATCTTGCCGCCTGTCTACACTGGCCGCTTGTATTTGCGCAAGAACACTGACTTTGTAATGTACAAAATCAGTGGTTCTCGCGCAAATACTCCGACGCTCCCTCTCAGGGATAAGCCCTCTTGCGCAAGTATTCTTGCACAAGAGGGCCAGTGTAGACAGCCACATTTATTTCTTGCGCAAGAAAGCCCGATGGCTAAAATGGCCGTCGGAGCTTTCTTGCGCAAGAGAGCGTCTACCCTGGGCACGGATGCTTTTGCACAAAAGCAAATCTTTTGCGCAAAGGCACATGCCAGTATAGACGCTCTCTTGAGCAAATACTTTTACCGGAAAAACTTTTCCGTTAAAAGTATTTGCGCAAAATCTTGCCAATCTAGATGCAGCCTGGACGTTTTCATTTTGCGCAAAAACCCCTTTTCCCGCCAGATCGGATTAGTGTAGCTATTACCACTTAGGGATATGGTGTTTCCATGCCGCCAGATCCTAGGGTTTTAATCTAGGGAGTGCAAACGTGGTATAACTAAGCAAGCTAAGCAATGGCTTAGCGCCTCCAGCAGTTCAAGGGGGCCCCATTTTGGTTTTTTTTATGTGCTGTGTGTGGAGTGTTCCCCAAAATATTCATGCTTATGGACCACAATTGGACTATTGCTGTCTTTGCCCATGTTTGGGGGCCTTTGTAAGGTTCACAATATTAAGTATATCTCTGCAACGCTACTGGGAAGATTTTTTTTAAAAGCATGACATTCAAGTGTAATCCCAGCAGAACTCCACGAGCTGTGGCTTTGTGACTTGGACTATTTTAAAAGTTTGGCATAGTGGCATTGTCAGGTATATGAAGTAATTACACCTCTGATGAACATAGCTATGCTCACCTAACCCCCAGTGGAGGCTCTACTGTGCCAATAGAAAAATGCTGTAATTAGTGTAGCTATTTCCATTTAGGGAGACGGTGTTTCCATGCCGCCAGAAAAAAACTCTGTGTCTCTGCCCATGGTTACACTATAAAGTTATGCTGATAAAGCAATAATAGCCTCCATCGAGTAGTATGTTAGTCAAGACACAATAAGTCATTCTTCCACGCTACTCTGTGCTGATTAGGCCTCAGTTGGAGTATTGTGCCCAGTTCTGGGCACTGCAATTCAAGAAGGATGTGGAGAAATTGGAGAAGGTCCAGAGAAGAACAACAAGAATGATTACAGGTCAAGAAAATATGACCTACGAAGGAAAACTGAAAGAATTGGGCTTGTTTAGTTTGGAAAGGAGGAGATTGAGAGGAGACATGATAGCAGTTTTCAGGTATCTAAAAGGGTGTCACAAGGAGGAGGGAGAAAAATTGTTCTCCTTGGCCTCTGAAGATAGGACAAGAAGCAATGGGCTTAAACTGCAGCAAGGGAAGTTTAGGTTGGACATTAGGGAAAACTTCCTGTCAGGGTGATTAAACACTGGAATAAATTGCCTAGGGAGGTTGTGGAATCTCCATTTCTGGAGATATGTAAGAGCAGGTTAGATAGACATTTATCTGGGATGGTCTAGACAGTACTGGGTCCTACCGTGAGGGCAGGGGACTAGACTCGATGACCTCTTGAGGTCCCTTCCAGTTCTAGTGTTTTATGATTCTATGAAGACTGTGCCAACATGGCTGCTATGGCAATATAACCCTGTGGCGTAGCTGCAGGGGTGGCCCGTGGATGTAGGCAACCTTGGCAGTTGCCTAGGGTGCCGCGTTAAACGCGGCGCCCAGTGATGACATCACGCCATTGAGGGCTATGGAGGCAGGGGTGCCGATCGCGCATTCCGCCTAGGGCGCCAGTTGCCAGCAGCTCTCCTCGAGCCGCTCCTGCGTAGCTGCAGTCAACAGCTTGGGGGTATGTCTGCAACGGAGCTGGAAGGTGTAATTTGCAGCTCTGGTAGATGTGTCAATGCTAGCTGTAATGGAGTTAATGTGCTAAACAGAAGTACAGGCACAGTAGTGCTGCCTGAAACTGTATCTGACGTCTCAGATGGAATTGTGCTTGGAGTGGCTAGTGTAGTGACTCACAGTGCAGCAACTACGCTTCTGGTTTTAGTGTGCTAGCTTAATAAAAGCAAGCATCGGTCTGTCTATTAAAGCTGGAAATTACACCTTCCAGCTTCAGTTTAGACATAACCCAAATAGTGTGAGACTTGTGGTGAAAGTCAGAATAAGATCTAATGGCTAGAACATGGGTTCCCAAACTGGGGGGGGGGGGGGGGGGCCTGAAGAAATTCCAGGGGGGGGGGTGCGAGGCAACCCAGCCCTCCCCTGTCAATTTTCCCCCTCCCCCACAAAGTTTTGCTGCTATTTTTGTTTTTCAGCCCTGGTCAGTTCCTTTTCTTTTTTTATGTTCAACAAGTTTTGCTGCTATTGGGGGGCGAGGAAACATGAGGGTTTCTCAAAAATCAAAAAGGGGGCGTGATGCCAAAAACTTTGGGAACCACTAGTAGAAGTTGAAATTAAACAAATTCAACCCTGAAATAAGATGTAATTTCTCAGCAGTGCAGGCATTTCAATATTTGAACAGTTTACTGGGGGAGGGAATGGACTCAACACTGCTGGAGTCTTTACAATGAAGTTAGATATCTTTTTTTTAAAGTGATGCTTTAATTCAGTTTCTGGATGAAGTGTTATGGCCTATGTGTACATGTGCTTCAGGTAGGTGGTCAGGCTAATTCATTCTGGTCTAAAAGTCTGAGTCCCCCTGACCATACCCTTCTCTCATGAGTTACGTGGGAAGAATAGGATTGAGTACATTGCGCTCTACAAGCATCTGTATGCTCATAATACTTACAGTTCCATCTCACCATGATGCCATGATATGTTGGTAGAACATAAGAACAGCCGTACAGGGTCAGACCAAAGGTCCATCTAGCCCAGTAGCCTGTCTGCCGACAGTGGCCAACACCAGGTGCCCCAGAGAAGGTGGTCCGAAGACAATGATCAAGCCATTTGTCTCCTGCCATCCTTCTCCAGCCTCTGACAAACAGAGGCCAGGGACACCATTTCTATCCCCTGGCTAATAGCCTTTTATGGACCTAACCTCCATGAAATTATCTAGCTTCTCTTTAAACTCTGTTATAGTCCTAGCCTTCACAGCCTCCTCTGGCAAGGAGTTCCATAGGTTGACTACACACTGTGTGATGAAGAACTTTCTTTTATTAGTTTTAAACCTGCTACCCATTAATTTCATTTGGTATCCTCTAGTCCTTATATTATGGGAACTAATGAATAACTTTTCTTTATTCACCCTCTCCACACCACTCATGATTTTATATACCTCTATCATATCCCCCCCCTCAGTCTCCTCTTTTCCAAACTGAAAAGTCCCAGTCGCTTTAGCCTCTCCTCATATGGGACCTGTTCCAAACCCCTGATCATTTTAGTTGCCCTTTTCTGAACCCTTTCCAAGGCCAAAATATCTTTTTTGAGGTGAGGAGACCACATCTGTACACTGTATTCAAGATGTGGGCATACCATAGTTTTATACAGGGGCAGTAAGATAGTCTGTGTCTTATTTTCTATCCCTTTCTTAATAATTCCTAGCATCCTATT
Source organism: Rafetus swinhoei (assembly GCA_019425775.1). Taxonomy (NCBI): domain Eukaryota; kingdom Metazoa; phylum Chordata; order Testudines; family Trionychidae; genus Rafetus; species Rafetus swinhoei. Next base: position 51,244,724 of record CM033449.1, read on the forward strand.
TGCCTTTTTGATCGCCGTTGCACACTGTGTGGAAGTTTTCAGGGGAACTATCCACGATAACTCCAAGATCTCTCTCCTGATTTGTCATAGCCAAATTAGCCCCCATCATACTGTACGTATAGTTGGGGTTATTTTTCCCGATGTGCATTACTTTACACTTATCCACATTAAATTTCATTTGCCATTTTGTTGCCCAATCACTCAGTTTGGTGAGATCTTTTGGAGTCCCTCACAGTCTGCTTCTGTCTTGACTATCCTAAACAGTTTGGTATCATCCGCAAACTTTACCACCTCACTGCTTACCCCTTTCTCCAGATCATTTATGAATAAGTTGAACAGGATTGGTCCCAGGACTGACCGTTGGGGGACACCACTAGTTACCCCTCTCCATTCTGAAAATTTACCATTTATTCCTACCCTTTGTTTCCTGTCTTTTAACCAGTTCTCAATCCATGAAAGGCCCTTCCTCTTATCCCATGGCCATGTAATTTACACAAGAGCCTTTGGTGAGGACCTTGTCAAAGGCTTTCTGAAAATCTAAGTATACTATATCTACTGGATCCCCCTTGTCTGCATGTTTGTTAACCCCTTCAAAGAACTCTAATAGATTAGTAAGACATGATTTCCCTTTACAGAAACCATGTTGACTTTTGTCCAACAAATTATGTTCTTCTACGTGCCTCACAATTTTATTCTTTAGTATTGTTTCAACTGATTTGCCCGGTACTGAAGTTAGACTTACCAGTCTGTAATTGCCAGGATCGCCTCTAGAGCCCTTTTTAAATATTGGTCCCGGAGATTTGTTGACATTAAGTTTTTCTATTTGTTCCAAAACCTCCTCTAATGACACTTCAATACGGGACAGTTCCTCAGATTCATCACCCACAAAGGAAGGTGCAGATTTGGGAATCTCCCTAACGTTCTCAGCCGTGAAGACTGAAGCAAAGAAATCATTTAGTTTCTCCGCAATGGCTTTATCGTCCATGATTGTTCCTTTTATATCTCGATTGTCTAGGGGACCCACAGGTTTTTAGCAGGCTTCCTGCTTCTAATGTACTTAAAAACATTTTGTTATTTCTTTTGAGTTTTTGGCTAGCTGTTCCTCAAAATCTTTTTTTGCTTTTCTTATTACATTTTTACACTTGAATTGACAGTGTTTGTGTTCCTTTCTATTTATCGAACTAGGATTGGACTTCCACTTCTTAAAAGATGCCTTTTTGTCCCTCACTGCTTCTTTTACATGGTGGTTAAGCCACGGTGACTCTTTTTTAGGTCTCTTGCTATGTTTTTTAATTTGGGGTATACATTTAAGTTGGGCCTCTATTATGGTGTCTTTAAAAAGTTTCCATGCAGCTTGCAGGGATTTGGCTCTAGTCACTGTGCCTTTTAATTTCTGTTTAACTAACCTCCTCATTTTTGTGTAATTCCCCTTTTTTAAATTAAATGCCAGGGTTCTGGACTGCTGAGGTGTTCTTCCCACCTCAGGAATGTTAAATGTTATTATATTATGGTCACTATTCCCAAGCGGTCCTGTAACGGTTATCTCCTGGTCCTGATCCTGCGCTCCACTCAGGACTAAATCGAGAATTGCCTCTCCCCTTGTGGGTTCCTGTACCAGCTGCTCCAAGAAGCAGTCATTTAAGCCATTGAGAAATTTTATCTCTGATTCTCTTCCTGAGGTGACATGTATCCAGTCAATATGGGGATAATTAAAATTCCCCATTATTATAGAGTTCTTTATTTTGATAGCCTCTCTAATCTCCCTCAGCATTTCAATGTCAGTATCGCTGTCCTGGTAACCCCCTCCCCACACACACACACACACAAACACATATGTCTGGTTACTGTGTGTCTGATGTATTTTGAAATTTAGGCTTGATAGCTGATTGCCCTGCATTTAGGTGCGTTAGAAACTGCTTTCCAGCATGGCTCTTTGAAGGGTTCTAGCCTTCTAAGCCTAGGGAAATCTGAAGCATGAGTAGTGCAGTTTTAGTTTCAATAGGTCAATGATTAGAGGAGGCTAAGCCTGTGTCTATATTTCTGCAGAAAGTTGACCTAAGCTGTGCAACTCCAGCTATAAGAATAACATAGTTGGAGTTGATGTACCTATTACCACAGGGGCTACACCATGGTTGTCAACAAGAGAAAAATCTCCAATCAGCTTCCCTTACTCTTGTCATCCAGGGTAAAGTGGGTCAACAAGAGAATGATCTGCAGTCAATTTGGCATGTCTTCACTAGACTTGCTAAATTGACTGCTGGTGGATAGATCTCACCATTGGTCTCTGCTGTAGTGTAGATGTAGCCTGAGTGTGAGAGGTGAAATAATCCATTGCAGCTGTGTGTGGGCCCAGGCTTTTAAAAGCATGCAGATGCCCAGTTTCTGTAAGATGAAAGCAGCTGAAAGACTCAGCCCTGATCTACATCTAAAACCTAGGTTGACATAGCTGTGTCACTCAGGGAGATAAAATATTTGAGTGGATAAAATGCTCACAACCCTGAGAGATGTGGTTAAGTCAACCTAAGTCCCATGGTAGACCCCAAATACATTTTCTTTTGACCTGGCTACTGCCTCTCGAGGTGTTGGATTTAATGCATCAGTGGAAGGGATTTTTCTGTCCATGCAATTAATCCATCTCTCCAAGAGGTGGAAGCTAAGTTTGTGGAATAATTCTGTCAGTTGGGCTGCATCTACACTAGGGATTAGGTCAACTTAACTACGGAACTTAGAACGTGAAATTTTTCACAGCCCTGAACAGTTTGATAAGGTTTGTGGCAGCAGGAAGGAGACAGAGAGACATGGACAGGAATACGAGGACTGAGACTGTGGCCACAGTTGGGGGACAGGGCCGGAAGCAGAGTACTGGCCAGGAATTGAGGCCCCAGCCTGGAGGTGGGACCCCAGGTGAGGGGATGGAAGTGGGGCCCGAGGTACAGGACTAGCAGCCAGAGCTGGGAGTAGAGTTGTGTGGCACTCCTCCCTCACCCTTCTTGGGGGTTGGCGCAGGACCCTGCTCCCCCCAAACAGTTCTCCATGGTCCCCAGCAGTTGCACCCCACACTCTGGGGACCTCTGCCTTAGGGAGTTAGCCAATGGTGTTTGCCAGTAGAGGAAAAGCAGAGACATAACATTTTGAATTTCCTTAATTTTCAGGTACCCTGCAAGGAAGAACTGACAACGGGAGGGAAATAACATGCTCACTACACAACTACAGTGGTACCAGAGGAGGAAGGAAAACTGGCTTGTCTAGAGGAAGGAGAATGGCTGGCCCCCTGGGACAGTAGACAATGCTCCACACCCCACCTAGGCCCTTGTCCATTTCAGTCAGGAATCAGTATACTGTAGATGCAACACAAAGTGAGGAGCAGACCACAGTGTCTGAGGAACAGACCATAATGGCGAGGAGGAGGAGGAGCCTCTTGTCCCTAAAACTGGGGGCAGAGTCAGGATAGGAGGAGGTCAGGGTCAGGCTGCCACCAGGTGACAGATAGCAGGCCAGTAACAGAAATCAGGGTCAGAAGCCAGAGACTAGGTTTTACAGTGAGGAAAGGTCTGGAGCAAAAGCAAGCAAATAGTCTGTGTCATTGCATAGACAACTACATATGATGGTTTCCTGCTTTCTATAGCAGCGCAGGCCAGTCAGTAGGCTATGGGGGGTTTTCACTGAGGTCCTGCTGGATGGTACTTCCTACATTGTTTAGCTCAGCAGTTTCCAACCACCAGTCTACAGCCCAGTGTTGGGCCACAAACTGCTGGCTGATGGGCCGCGGTGGCTCTGGGGGCCAGGGCTGAGGTACACTGCCCAGCGCCTCCTCTCTTGTCGTGGCTGTTGGGAAAGGCATACCCTACCCCGCCTCTCAGCCAGCCAACACCCGGCAGGGGTGAGATCTCCTCCTGGATGCAGATGAGTGGTTTGCTGCGCAGCAGGAGGACGGTGCAGAGCCCTGCATGGCAGCCTTAGAATGACTGTGACCTGGGCAGCAGTGCTCAGCTGGGAGGCATGCAGGGTGGAGCAGGCACTGGGAACTCTGGGGGGCGGGGCTGGTGTTGGGGGCTCTAAGAGGCAGGGGGCTGGCACTGGGGAGCTCTCGGGCATCCAAGATGGGGAGCTGGCACTGGGGGGCTCTGAGTGCGGGGATAGTGGTGGAGGAGCTATAGGGGCAGGGCTGGCACTGGGGAGCTCTGGGGACAGGGCTGATATTGGGGACTGCGGGCTGGCATGGGGGGGGTATTCTGAGGGGTTGGGTGCAGTGGGGCTCTAGAAACAGGAGGCTGGCACTGGAGAGGTCTGGTGGTGGTGGTGCTCTAAGGGGTGGGGGCTGGCACTGGGAAGGTTGGGTGCAGGGGACTCTGGGATCAGTGGCTAGTGCTTGGGGATACTGGAGGAGTAGGGGGGCTCTAGGGGTTGGGGCTGGCACTGGAGGGCTCAGGGGTTGGGGTGTACCCCAGTCCCGGCCCCCAGAGCCTCCATGAACAGCCAGTTTCAGCTGCAGCAGCCACCTGCTGATAACATTTTATTTGCATATGTATTATTTGCATAATGGGTATGCATGTATGCAAATAAAATTTTACCGGTCCACAAAAAGTTTGTGAATGTGTTTGCCGGTCCACGGTATAAAAAGGTTTAGCATCTCAGACTCCTCTACTGGAAACCTGGCCCTTCAAACAGTGATGTGGAAGCATGGGCAGCCTAGAATACCCCTGCTCTAGGTTCTTGCCCTCCCCTCAAGTTATAATAGGTATATTAACAAGAGTGTTGTATGTAAGACATGAGAGATAATTTTCCTGCTCTGTTTTGCCTCAACAACTGGAATACTGTGTCCAGTTCTGTGTGCCACATTTTAAGAAAATATGTGGACAAATTGGAAAGAGTCTAGAGAAGAGCAACAAAAAACAGTGAAAGATTTGGAATAGCGGGCTTGTGAAGAAAGCTTAAAATGTCTGTGCATGTTTAGTCTTGAGAGAAAAAGACTGAGGTGAGACCTGATAACAAGTTTCAGATATGAAAGGCAGTATAAAGAAGATTGTGTTTAATTGTTCTCATTGTCTGGTGAAGATAGGACAAGTAGTAATGGGCCTGACAATAAGCACTTCTCATCTTTTGTGGTGATAAATGGCAGGAAAATGTTCTTTTAATTCTAGCTCTGGTGCATCTCCCTCCTACTCCCTCTCTCATCCATTTTTTTTCAATTCTTGGCTCTGATTTGTACCTTTGTTTAATCTCAGCTCTGATCTATTATTTTAACCTACTAAATGTGGTGTAAACTTTTAGAGTACTCAATAATATGAAAAATAAAATTAGTCTGGAAAATATTTGATGTGAACAATTAATGCCAAAAGAACTGGTGATGGTTGATCACCAGGCCACTGGGCTTAAAACCATACAGAATTAATTTGTTGTCAGGTTGAATGATCTTGGAGGCTATAATTCTTAAAGTTTTTTCTTTGATACATCACAGACAAAGGCTGAAAAAATTGTTTTTGTTTTCTTCTGCTTTTCCAGTGTTATGTTTTAATTTTTTAATGTTTTAACTTCCATTGTTTTCATGCAAAGTCAAAGCAACGGAAGTTCTGTCAGGAAATCATGAGGGCTTTGGGTTTTGTTTTGTTTTTATATATACTGTACAGCACAAAGTGCAACTATTTCTCTTTATGGGCCAGTTTGGAAGAAAGACCACTAGCCAAAATCAGATTAACCAGTTTAAATCCAGAATGATTCCACTAATGAAGAATTATTAATTTACTTGGCAGTTCTCTGTAGTCTGATTTAATGATTGCCTGTGCAAATATTTAAGCATTCCTGAAATTAAAATAATCAGTATTCATCTGAAGACTCGCTTTAAACTTGAAAACTTTTAAGTTTTAAAAAACGATGTAAAAGTAGTTTCACATGCTGCAACTGCCTTTGAGTCCTGTCAATTTTTGTAGGTTTAGTTATGAGGATATTTTTAATTCAATGTTCTATTTTCTCATATGTGTAAAAGTCCAAACAAACAAGTAAACTTGAACGACCGTATAGGAAACCTAGGTCTAAAAACTTTTCAAATCAAAACCACCATTCTCACTCTACTTACGATTGCACAGTAAACTAGAATTGACTTGGAGCTATGAAAATGTCCTGACTTCACTGCATAGTTAAATGATTAACAAAAGTAATGTACCATTGATACTCATCACACCATTTTCAAACATTTAGCATTTATTTCAAAACAAAATTTCTTCAAACACAGGAAAGTTCATTCAAAACTATATCTATGCCAATATAAAGCTATAAAAAACAAGGTTATGCATGAAGATGATTCAAAGAATGAGCATATGCTTCTGGACCATACCGTAAGACCTTTTCTTTCAGTGTTTGCAAGGGAGCCTGGGATGAGGAAAACCTTCACATCTGGGCTGAAGTGGACCCAAGAACGTGGGCCATATTTGTTTCCACATCTCCCTCTTCTTACATTTTATCACCTTTCCTTCTATAATCCAGAGGTTTTGAGACCATTAGGGAGAGTGAAGTCTGCTCTACAACCTTAGCTAAGTGCCTGTTGGCTTTTAGTACATGTTGTAGAGCAGGGGTGGGCAATAATTTTTGCAGGGTGGTCATGGACTGGCTCCAGGCCTCCCAGAAGAGGCTGGCCTTCAGGCAGCAGGAGTGGATCTGGGGGCTACAGAGACAGAAGGTGGGTGTGTGAGGAGAGACACTCTGTGTGTAAGAGACAAACTTTGTGACACAGATTGAGTGTATGTGTGGAACAGCCTGTGTGTGTGCTGGCTGCTGCTGGGTACGTTTCTGAGAGAAGCCAGGCGCTGCCTCTTTAAGACAGGGAAATCTGTCCTGCTCTGTTGTCTCCCCACCACCATGTTGCAGAAATGGGATATGAGGGGGAAATGTGTGTGGGAGTGACTGCGAGCGAGCAAGCAAGCGAGAGACGATGAGCACTGAAAACTTGGAAACAGTGCACTGCCTCTTAAGGCACTCCTCTGAGTCATTTACCATCCATGTTTCAGATTGGAGCAGCTCTGCTGTGTGTCTCCCTCTCTCCAACCCCTGCTCTGCAGAGATGGGGTACAGTGGCAGGGGAACACCCTGACTTCAGCACTCTCCCTTCCCCCTGCACAGCTCCCAGGAGAACCTGGGAATCGCTTGGCTGCAGGATGGAGCAAGGTTGGGGGAGGGGCAGCTGAACACATGCTGCTGGCTGTAAGTATGCACACTCTGCTAATCAGCTGGGTGGGCTGGATAGAAATGCTTGGCAGGCCAGATCTGGCCCCCAGTTCTGATTTTGTCCTCCCCTGTGGAAGAGGCTCATGGCTTTACCCATAAGGTCCCAGGTCCATCAGCAGGGCCGGCTTTAGGAAGTGCGGGGCCCAATTCGAACCGTTTTGGCAGTCCCCCCCTCCCCAGGATTTTTTGTTGAGCCAAAAAAAAAAAAAAACCACCCACACAACAAACCACAACCACACACAAGTATCACATCAGAAGTAGATCTGATCAAAATGTATATCAATATAGTTGAACATTTAAAAAAAAAAAATGCCATCCTTTATTATGCAAAATTTTACACAAAATTAAATCAGTTGCCTTAAGTGTAGGTCAAATATTTTCAATTGCAAACTATCCAATTTTTTTCAATAAAGTTTAGTTTGATTTTTAAAAAGTTACCAGAGAGCGTTGCAGTTTTCTGTTACATTGATTTACTTTTTAAATAGCAAAACTGGAGTCTTTGTTAAGAAAAGTGTCAGTTCTGTGGTCAAATTCCAGTCCTCAGTGATTTCAGCACCAATGATTTCACTAGGTGATATGGTACCTCACCACCATTGCCTCCTTTGCACTGCCCTTCAACACATTGCCTGCATGTTGAGTCCAAGGTCAGTCTACACAAGATTTTATCAATGATTTTTGCTCAAGCGATCACTGAGACAAGACAAGGACTCTCAATTGATTCTAGTCAGCTCTGCCTTTAAACACTGGATGTAAAGTGTCAGATATAATTGAGGACTCCCAAATAGACTCTACACCACCAGAAATAAAACCTGTTTCCATCTTCTGTGACTTTCAGTTAGATGTGACTCACTACCCTCTGCTTAGTGTTCAAGTTATGGTAGACCCTAAGCCAGGTCATATTAAGTTCAGGTCTTTTACCTTTTAATCATACAATATGGATAACAACATTTCATTCTCCCAGCTCCAAGTCTTAAGTGAATTTCAACCCAAAAGAGCCAAAATTGATCACCTTGACACAGCAAGTATGTCTACTGATCTCTGTGGCAAAGTAGGTTGTCTATATAAATAAGGTCTGCTCCTGAAGCCTTTTCCTACAGTTGATTAACAGATGGCAGTAGATAGCTCATTCAGACCACTGGCTGATAATAGTTAGTCACCCTGACCAGTCATTAACCAGTCATGGACTCACCCTACTCTCCATTGTCTCTATGATTCTCTGATGACCTGTGACAAAAAGGAGGGTGGAAAGGGAAACTGAAGGGAGAGACCTCTCTAAATTCACCAATCAAAGAGCAGTATTGCCAATCCAAAAATCACAAGGAACGCCTACACAAAGTTATGAGACTGGTCTACAAATCATAAGATTTTTTTTTAAATAAAACGTGTTGGATTTTTATTGGCCTTTTGTTTCTTGAGTATTTAGGATTCATGTTTTAAAGCTTTCCTCCTTAGCTGTAAGGCCCAGAAGTATAGAGAACTTTTTTTTAAATGAAAGCTGAGATTCCTACATAATCAATTGACTCCAGGCCTTTAGAAAAACACCAAATGTTTTGAGACTCATGGTAAAACAATGGAGGAATTCTTGTGAGCCCATGCTTTGCCCACAGTATAAATAAAAAAACACAATATCTTCTCCACTAAACATTCTAATGAGATACTGCAAATGGTGAACTGAATTCAACAGCTCCTGATATGAACAGGTATCAACCTAGTTTTTCATATTTGAGATGGGTTATCAGGAATCATACATGACAATATGAAATCTTTCCATTCTCAAGTCAGCATATTCACAAAGCACCTATAATTTTGATCCATGCATTTATTGGATAGTGAAAGAGAAAGGAGGGGAATTAGTGTAGATAAATGTTCAAATTAAAAAAAAAAAGCCTGAAGGAATTAGGACTGGGCTCCTACATCTCACGTTCAGAACTGACTAGGACACTTATGACCAGATTTTCAAAGGTGTGTAAAGATCAGATAGATATCTTTGAAGATCCGAGTTGGCAACTGTCTCTTTAGGAGCTTAATTACCTTTGAAAATCTGAGCTTAGATTTCAAGTCCAATTTTCAAAAATGACTTTAGTCACTCAAGTGCTTTTGAAAATTTTAACTGGGGGCCTAAAGAGACAAAAATAGACAAAAGGCAAGAGATATGGTATTCCTTTTACAAACGTGTGACATCTATTTTTAACTAAATTTTATATTATTTTTCTCCCAGGGGCAACCGACCCCTCCAGCCCCCTCACTATGCCACTGCCCCGCCTCCTGCAGATCTATCATCTTATGCACGTGCAAGATCTGTGAGAGCCATCCCATGACTCTGCAGTTAGTGTCTGTGGCACCTGCTTCTGGGTGGTGTCTCAATGCTGCCACATTCACCTCCAAAGAGAGGGCTTCCCAAAGCAGGCCCTTGCTGCAGACCCCCAAGGCATCCACAGGTCCATTCTCCTTTCAATGGGCCCGCTTCCCAGGGCTCATTGATCTTGGATCTGGCTTCCATCCCCTCTCCAACCTTTGCAACTGTCCAGAGGTGCTCACCTTCCGCCTTATCCATTCCCACCTCATTCACCCCACAGGGACAGTCTCTGCCTCACTTGTCCTAGGGACTATTCTACCAAGACGTAATACAAAGTTTCCATGTAAAAGGACTCACTACAAAGCTAAAAACTTCAATGAGAGAATGATTAATACAGAGACGTGTCTACATCTGCTGCAGGGAGACACCTCTGCCTGCCTCCACCCCTCTCCCCCAGAGTTTACAGCCCCATTGCAAAGCAGGGGAGTGGAAGGAAAGAGGCTGAGGCCCATCAACGGGACTGAAGCAGTCATGACCAAGCCATGCCCGGGAGCCATTCTCCTGTCCATTGCTGGTGCAGTGTTGCTTCAGGCATGCTGAAATGCTGTCACCTCTAGGGTGGGCTGGACAGCTGTTTAACACCTGCACAAGGTTTCAGGAAGGGGCAGTACGGGCTGCCTTCCTGCAGAGCCCCATCAGAACTACCGTGCCCTCCTGGCTTAGGAAAAGAATAAACAGGAGGATTGGAAATTAACCCGCCCAGTCTCACGTCCCCTAGGCAGGGAATGAGCCATCTACATTAGACCCCAGCTGGAGTATCATGTCCAGTTCTGGGCGCCACATTTCAGGAAACGTGGAGAAACTGGAGAAAGTCCAGAGAAGATCAACACAAATGATGAAAGGTCTAGAGAACATGAGATATGAGGCAAGGCTGAAGAAATTGGCCTTGTTTACTTTGGAAAAGAAAAGACCAAAAAGGGACATGAGAGCAGCTTTCAAGTATCTAAAAGAGTATCATAAGGAGGAGGAAGAAAAATTGTTCTGCTTGGCCTCTGAGGTTAGGATGAGAAGCAATGGGCTTAAATTGCAGCAAGGGAGGTTAGGTTGGACATTAGGAAAAACTTCCTGCCTGTCAGGGTGGTTAAACACTGGAATAAATTGCCTAGTGAGATTGTGGAATCTCCATCACTGGAGATATTTAAGACCAGGTTAGATAGACACCTGTCAGGGATGAGCTAGGACAACTCAACTTTGGAAGCCCCAGGGGCCACACTGATACTTACAGAACATGCTGAGGGCCTCAACTTAAGTGTGGTTGCATATGCAAGCAAATATATACAAATAGCTTCTCTCACACTGACAGGCATGAATACAAAGATTAAGGCAAGACTACACAACACAGGCCCCATTTAAGTCAGTTCTGCTGATATTAATAAAATGCGATATTTACCCTATTTCTACCCATGTGACAGCACTTTTCATGAGCAATGACAGTCCAAGAATTTAACTACTAAAACACATATCAACAGAAGATCATTACACTGACTACTTTTTTGTTTCGGCTCCCACTCGCCAGCCATGTGTTGATCCCCACATAAACCCAAACTGCACCGCGGGGCACAAACAAACTGGCCGTGGGCAACATACCGTTATTAATAAATATTTTATAAACCTTTACCTTTTCTCTCTGCTGCCATGTCTCCTCTCCTTGCTCCATCATCTCCCCTGGTGCCTGCTGCCCCCGCAACTCCTCACCCTCCTCTGCTGTCCTGACTCCTGCCCTCCTCACTGCCCTCAGTCTTCCTGCGACCTGCCCCCCTCCACCAGCCCTTCTCTCCCCCCTGTGCCCACTCCTCCAGTAGCCCCACTCTGATCATGTGAGCTACCCTCTTCTAACACCTCCTCTACACACCTGCCCTGCCTCTCTCCTCTGGTACTGGTCCCTCCCTGCAGGTGTCTGCCCTTCTGCTTCACCCCAGAATCCTCTGGCACCTGCACCTTCCTTATCCCTGCACCCTCCTAGTGCCTCCCCTTCCCTTACTGCCCCTGCCCCCTTTGCCCTCTTTTCCGATACCCACCCCTCACCACTCTCTGCCCCATTCCCTCCTGCCCCTCTGTGCCCTCACACATGCCTTGCTCCATCCCCACCTTTCTCATGCCCACCCTTCTTTCAAGCCTTCTCCCAGCACCTCCCCCTCTAACCCCCAATGCCCTTCCCCTCTCCTCTCCTCTCCTCTCCTCTCCCAGCATCACCCTGTCCCCCCTCCCACTGACACCTCCCCTCCTGCCCTTTCCCTCATTGTCTGCACTTGGCCCCCTGGCATTTGTCTCTCCTGCACCCCTGTCTCTTGGTGCCTTCCTCCCAAGCCCCTTCTCCTTCCACCCTCCCCTCCGCCTCGCCTCGCCTCGCCTCGCCCAAGCCCCTTCCCCGCCCCCACCCGCCTCGCCCAAGCCCCTTCCCTTCCCCGCCGCCTCCTCCCCTTCCCCTGCTCCCACCCTTCCCTTCCCTTCCCCTGCCCCGCCCCACCCGCCCGCCCTGCCGCCACACAAGCCCGTTCCCTACCTTCTGCCTTCCACGTTGCGGGACTGGAGTCTGCGCTCAGGCCCCGGAGGCCGAACCCGGAGCCAGCGAGGCCCCGCAACATGCCTCTCAGGAGTTTTAAAATCCCAGGCCGTGATGTCACATCACGCCCTGGTGTCCTCCCCGCCCACGGGCAGCAGCAGGCGGCGAGGAGGAGCCACGCACGGCAGGGACGGTCCGGGGCCAAGGGGGACGCTCTGGGGGCGGGGTGGGAGGACGCACAGGGTGGCCGGCAGGAGGGGGCCGGGGCCCGCGCCAGGCAGAGCTGGGGGAGAGACCCAGCTCCACATATTGCTGGAGCAGGGCCCCCCCCGGCTCTGTAACTCGCCGGCACTTCTGGGTTCAGGGGCGTGGAGCCCCCTTAGGCACGGGGCCCGATTCGAATCGGCCTAAGGCCGGCCCTGTCCATCAGTGTGACAGTTTGTTGTTATAGGACAGAAACTACGTTAGAGATTATCACCATTTTTTCCACAGCATTTGCTGCATATAAAAGGGGAAGGGGGCTTTCCGTTACAAAGATGGCAGCCATTGCCTATTGTTTTTAAAGTGTGCAGTGGGGAAAGTAAGGGTGTATGCCCTGGTGTGCAGCTCTGGCAAGAGCTGACTGAGCTGTGGCAAAAACTATTTAAAGAGCTGGCAGGATCCCAGGTTGCAATTGGACAGTACCTGTAAGAAATTGTTAAGTTACTTTCACTTTTGAAAAAGAGATTGAAGCAATGTTGTCTTTAAGAAAAATCATCTCACTTTCCATGCTAACTGGACAGCCGGAGGGCATGGCAATATAGGGTGCAGTAGAAATGCCAAAAGGCAGGGCCGGATTAAGGCATGGGCTAGCCGGGCGGCTGCCCAGGGCGCAGCGCCGCGCACCCGGCTCCTGGATCGCGGGCTGCAGCAGCTCCCAGCGGCCACCCTGCAGCGGCCGCCTGGGGCGGGGGGGCCATGTTAACCCCTACAGCGTCAGCCAGCAGCGCCCTTTTCCTCCACGGCCGTGGGGCACTACACGGCCAGACTCGGCCCACCCCGGGCGGCGCGCCAACAGTGGTAGCCGGGCCAGGCACGTGCATCCTGCTGCCGCCAGCTCCGCGCGCCTTCCCCCACATGCTGGGCGGGGGCAGGGCGGGGCCGCACATGCGCCTTCCCCCACGTGCTGGCGTGGGGCCGGGGCTGCGCATGCGCCCTCCCCCAACCTGGGGCGCAATTAAACTGTCTGCCCGGGGTGCCGGAATGGCTTGGGCTGGCCCTGCTAAAGGGAATAGGGGAGGGAGACTGACAGAAAAGGAGAAGGTTAGGATGCCAGGCCTGTGGGGGAGGGAAAATATGGGAGAGGAGCAGGTGAAAAACAAGGAGGTAAGGAATGGATCCTTGCTGCAGTACAGAGGGATGCAGAATAATACTATGTGACTGGGTAGGAAGGGATAGAACAGCAGCTCCTACCCTCTCCCCCAAAGGTAAGAGAGGCTAAGTTCTCCTCTTGCCAGCTGCCTGGGGAAGGCTTCCCTTAATGTGGGCCTGTTGGCTGGAGGACTGTCCAAGCTGCAGTGAGCATGCTCCAGTTGGGGAAGGGCTCACTCCCCTGGAGACTGAAACACCTGTCCCCTTGCAGTCTTCCCAGTGATTTGTTTTAATCAACTTTTTATTGTTGGGCTGGGTCTCGCTGAGGATTTTTGTAACTTTGGTGGCAGGCAAGTGTCTGTTTCCCGCCTTCCCTGACTTTGGGAAGCCCAATTTCTGTGGCACTAGTTAGCAGGGCTGGGTTAGCGAAGGACCCCGTCGGGGGTGGGCCTTAGACAGGCCAGAGTAATCTCTACATTAGGCCGGCTTGTATCTTTCTCCCCCAGGGTGGCCCCTTGGAGAGGCTCCTCTTTCCCCTGTGCCACACGGCGAGGGCCCAGAACCTCTTACTCCTTCCCGCACTGTGCCCAGCTGGGAGAGGGGGGGGCAGGCCCCCTTTCCCCGCCCCAACCCCCAGCAGTGTCCTACTCCTCCCCGCAGGGGCTGGCCCCCCGTCCCAGTGCTCCGAGGGCGGCGGGGCCCGGCCCTTTCCTGTGTGTGTGTGTGTCAGTCATTCAGCGGGGGGAGGGGAAGCGCTGAGCGAGCGGCGCCGGCTCCTCGGCGGGGGAGGGCGGGCGCTGCACACACCGGCCGCCGCCTCCGCCGCTCGGCTGGCGCGGGGGAGCTGCGCGCGCGGTCTGTGCCTGTGCAGCGCAGGGCCGGCGCGGTCCAGGGCAGGCGGCCATGTCGGCCGGCGAGGTGGAGCGGCTGGCGGCGGATCTGAGCGGGGCCGGCGGGGATGAGGAGGAGGAGTGGCTCTATGGCGGTACGCACCTTCCTAGGCCCCGGCCTGGCCCGGCCGCCTCGCGCTCCCTGGCGCCGCGGGATGGGGAAAGGCCGGAAGGGGAGCGCTAGGCCCTAGCGTGCGCAGCAGCCGCTCTCCCATCGCCTAGGCCGATCCCTGGGCCGGGCCGGGCCTGCTGCCTCTGCCGCGTGCCCACCTCCCGCAGGAGCCGCGCCGGGGGGCAGCCGGCCTGGCCTGTTGGGGCGGGAACCACCTGCGCTAGTGTGGTCGGGCTGGACACGGCGCACCCCCGGGCTCCTGATAAGCAGTGTGACTGCAGTGATCCCCAGCCCTGCGGCTCGCGGCTCCTCGCCCCATCTCTGCCTGGTCCCCTCCTTTCGCTTGACCTCCTGGGTTTTCAGCTCTCCATTATCCCGCCACCCCGCTTCCGCCATGAGCCTCAGGCAGCTACTGGCTGGTTATGTGCTCCCACAAATGCGCCCCCCTTTAAAAGGTCCATGAGTCTTTCTTTCTGGCATTGTAAATTTTCCATCACCATCCTATTTAGCTCCTACCTAGATCTAGAGGTGAGAGACTCCTTTGACATACCAAAGATTTAAAACGTGTACTTCCAAGTGTAATTTCCCATTCTGTATAATTACTTAGAACTAGGAGGAAAAGGCTGATTGGACACTGGGTTCGAATAGTGCTTCAGTCTATAATCTGTACCAAATCCACTCGTTTTGGACTGGAGGGTTAGAATATAGTGACTGATCAGAAGCATGTTTGTGTATCAAACGGTGTTTCATTTTCTGAGAGGTAGTAGTGTCTCCAACACTTTGAGAAAATTCTGAGATGTGATTGATACGGAAATACTGAGTTTACATTTAGGGCTGCAGGATTGGCCCCTCATTCATCTGATTAGTTCCACCAAAATCCATGATTGCTTTCATGAATAAAGATAGCAAGATCAACACCTTGTTTTCTGTCATGCCTTTCATATAAATTATCTTAAAATTATTTTAATACTATGCACCAATAAACTAGCTTAGGCCCTTAAATTTTCACATACATAATCACATTTGAAATACTGTAATCTTTCTCTTTTGTTTGTTTGTTTGAAACTATGGAGCTTGACTTTGGTGGCTATGTCTGATCTGCCACTGGGAGTGAGGTTTCCAGCCTGGGTAGACACTCTCATTAGTGGGGCTTCAGCTAGCATGCTGAAATTAGGAATATGAACTGGGCTTGAGTCTAAGATGCAGTCCAAGCTACACCGTCAATACTTCTGTTTTAAGAGTGCTACCTTGCACCTCACTAGGATGAATTTGTTTTCCCTGAGTGGGCCATTGTTGCCAGCTGCAGTGTAGACATACCAATTTTGTACCCTGACCACATTACTCTTGGCTGCAAACTAAAACACTGATACTGTAAGGGTCTATTTGTAGAGCTCTGTTGGCTTAAGGGGGTGCTGTCTTGGGTCAGATGTCTTACCACATATATCCAATTCAGGACTGGAGAGCCCACAAATTTGTTCAGGGATCATTGCTTACATAAAGTTATTTGGTATAGGATAAGCTTGCAATAAACTGCTGTTTTTGACTCTATGGTTTCTCATACATAATATTTAAATAATGTGTTTTTCTTTTGACAGATGAAAATGAACCGGAGAGACCAGAGGAACAAAAAGCTAGGTGGGTGTCTTGATAAGTTGTGAATCTGGTAATGTAGTTGTGCAAAAAGTGTATTAAAACATATAATTTCACACCTTTTTCTTGCTGGTACATCGTTGGGAGTTGGACACCTAAATGGGTGCCTTTGAATATCTCCTTCATATCATTTGTGTGATCTGCCAGTTCAACTGTTTAAATGGCTTTCTCTAGAATTGGGGCTTTTCAGTCTTAAATATGAAAATCCATTTTTAATTGTTTAAGTGCAGGATTATCAATATCATTGTAAAAAAGGACTAAGATTTCTTTAACATAGTTTTTGTTACATTGGGAGCCCACTTCATTTTCACTTAAAAGTATTATTATAGGACGTAGGGATATCTGCTGTAATTTGCAGTACTTGCGAGGAAGGTGTAATAACATTTCAGTGTAGATGGTACAGAGAAATAAGAACATTTCACTCTATTTTCAAGCTGTTAATGTTCTCTTTTGAGGGCAGGTGACAAAATAGATACTGAGCAACTAAAGGCATCCAGAGTAATAAATACGACAGCGTGGAATCATTCACTTTTGCTAGTTCTTGGTTTTTATTCATTTGACTTGCTTAGTGTATTCCTAAAATTAGAAGCTAGGTCTGAAGCATATACCGAATGTTCATGGAGATTGCCTTGTCAGGGATATACATATGATATTAGATTATAGTTGAATCCTTTTAAATAGTGCTTCAGGAGTGGAATTGTCAAGAGTGACCGAGATTTCTGAGCAGTACATATTTTCTAGGTATTCTTTGACCAGGCCTTTTAGTTAGCAATAGTAAGGACTGAAATCTTTTACTTGAAATGATTTTCTTTAGTGAGTAAAAGGCAGATGTGATGTGTTCACAGAATCTTGTGTAAGTGAGGAGGTAAGTTGCTGCATTCTGATTTCCTCAGCAGTAGCGCTGTCAGGCCTGCGTTCTTGTAGTTCAGGGAAATGAAGACAAAATTGTGAATTACTCATGCTATGTAAGGATAAGACATTACTTCTGGTCAGTGAGAGATGGTAGAACATGTTACTTGCAGGTGCTGCTGTGAGAGTTTAGCTTCAGCTAGGAATCAAGGAAAGCTTCCTAAACTGCACAGTGCCTACAAATTCTTCTTGGTATTCTCTTCTACCTAATAGTATAATTTCAGTCTTACAACCAGTTTTTCTTCATCCAAGAGTATATCTCAGCCAATCATTGAGTTAACTTGGTGACAGAGATCATCCAGAGGTCCCTACACCTGCTGTTGTGCCCTATGTCCTTCGCAACTGCAGGGTGTGGAGACTGAAATCTTACCAAGATATAACTCTGGAAGGCTGCACCTTCATTTCTAGGCTGTAGCTTCACTGAAGACTTTGGCCAAGATATTTAGGTGTTGCTATGCTCAGTGTTGTGTTACAATAATTGTTTTAGAGTCTAAACCAAACTGTCTGGATTTAGACTCCTAAAATGCCTAAAACTTTTGAAAATGATATTTAGGTTCCTAAATCAGTTAAGTGTTGTGACACTGAGTTCAGCACTGTCCAAATACCTGTACAAATCTGGGCCTTTTAGCAGTTTAGTCTAGCACAGTGCAGTTTTGCTGATGCTAATGGAAACGCTAAGGTAGATTTGAGGTCTGTCATTGTTACACTGTGTCATCTAGACATGCTGTTTTACTGTGTCTTTTCTCATTATAATCTATAGATAGGCTTGACAGAATTCAGTTTTTATTCTTTTATAATTTTAGTAGATAACACTGTAAATTAATAAATATAAAAGCTTAAACATTTGCACAGTTGCAGGAAATTATGGGGATCAGACAGTTATTTAATGAAAGGTGATGAGATTAAAAAGTTAAAGCTTTATAAACCATTAAAACTCAACTTTTCAACGTCACGTCAAATACTCAAATAAATACACGTACCATCAACAAATTATACTTGTTACTACTATTCGTTCATAGTGAATTTGTAAAAAGTCTAAATCACTGGATATTGACTTGAAGTTCTTAATTAACATTTTATTACTGTACATTTTGGTTATCATCTATGGAAGTATATTTTGCGTGTGTGTGTAAAACCATATGCTCCAATTAAAAAATTAGAGCCTTGTAAGGCTGTTCAGAGGCTTACATGAAAATACTCTGCCTTTTTCACCTGTGCTCACATTGGTGCCGAAGCTACACTGGTGTTTAACTAATGAAGGAAGAATTGCTAGCAGTTCTCAGCGTGATTAAGGCCACAGTGTGGAGTAGTTGTAGTCAGTGCTTTCATGCTTTTCCAAGACTGGCCTTTTCTAAAATCTCTGGAGTGACTGGACTTTATCCCTAAGCAGTAGCGAGGTAGAAACAATTCCTTTGAAATTTTATGCTTTACATTCAGTATTCCACAGTGGATTCAGTTGTAATGAAGTGAAGCTTCACTGTAAGAGGAGTGGAAGTTCACCAAAATGCACAAGACATTTTTGATTTGCATTCTACTCCCATATGAAGGGAGTATCATTATATGTGATTGATTATGATCACATTACACTGTTCCTAGCTCTTAACAGAATTTAAATCAAGTTTGAATAGCTCAGGGGCATATTTGTGGATATGAGTCAATGAAAATTTAAGCAATGAAATGGTCCCTTTTGTATCAATCTGATTTCTAATGTTACTTTCATATTGGTGACACTTCTGATATTGATGTTTGAAGTTATACTACCTTGTTGTCCTCTGATTTTCTAGTATCTTCTGTAAACAGTCTCCAGATTCTTCTTCCCCATAGTGTTTAATTGCTATGCCCCCTGATCATTTCTTTCCTAGATTCACAAAATGGTTTATGTACCAAAGTGCAATATTTACATGTCACTAGCATACACCAAACTGCTGCTCAGCTGCTGCCTAATCACCTTTGAAGAGTAATTTTTAAGCCTCGCCCTCTCATCATTTAGTGCTGGTTAGCTTAGGGAACTCTCTGCTAGGGATGTTACAATGCAGGTTACATCCAACATGTAACTGCTGAAAAACTCAACTTTCTCATGGCTTTGTGTTCTTTCAGTATATCTCTTCTATTACCACTTGTATCAGAGGGTATGTCTACACAGCAAAGTTATTTCCGAAATAACAGCCCTTATTTCGAAATAACTTTCCTAGCGTCTACACAGCCAAAGTGCTATTTCGAAATAAATTCGAAATAGAGGAGCACTTATTTTTAATTTGGTAAACCTCATTCTACGAGGAATAATGCCAAATTTGAAATAGTTATTTCGAAATAAGTGCTGTGTAGACACTTACTTTGAAATAGGGGGGCCTCCAGCCTTCCCAGGGAGCCCTGGTGGCCACTGCAGCCTCAACCAAGAACACTCCTCTCCCTCCCCCCTCCCTGGAGCCCTTAAAGGGGTAGACTCTGGCCACAGTGCCTGTGCCAGCTCCAAGCCTGCCAGCCCAGAGCCAGCAGTCACTGCCCCTGACCCAATGGCCCCAAAACATGATCCAGCAAGCCCCTGGCAGCCAGCCCTTCACCACTCCCCAGGAGCAGTCTGCCAGCTCCCAGGAGCCTGCCAGGGCCCGGAGAAGGTGGGCGCCTTCCTGGTCTAGGGTGGAGATCATGGACCTTATTCAGGTTTGGGGGGGATTCCCCCAATGTCCATGATCTCTGCACTAGATGGAGGAACGCGGCCGTCTGTGGCAGGATAGCTGCCAGCCTGGCCACCAAAGGCCACATGCGAACCCAGGAGCAGGTTCGCATGAAAATCAAGTTGGTCCGGCAAGACCCCCACCTCTGAGCTTCCCCTCCCCCTTCTTCCCCTTGCTTCCCCCTGTTAGCCGGTGGCCGGGGTAATGAGTGGTCTGTGAGCCCTATCACACCCGAGTTTTTAACTGCTAGGACAAAGTCCCTTCGCAGCGGGCAGCCAGGGAGGCTGACGGGTGCCCCAAGAGTCTGCCCCGTGGAGGCGGCACGACTCAACGCTCAGCTCTTACTACGTTTACCCCAAACCGGCTATGGTTCTTTTTGATTGTGTTTGGTTCTGTTACAGCAACAGGAGGAGTCAGGTTAAAGCTTAAACAGTTACTATTTTATTGTTACAAGGCAAGCTTAGCTGTTAAATGTTACTGCTGTGTTACAGATAACACAGCCACTACAAAGACAAGACAAAAATACAATAAAAGTCACTTAAAGGTACCGTGGAACCCTTTTGGTTCCCTGTGCTCTTATTGAAATGCGCGCAAAATAGACACCTAGCAGGTATATTCTCACCCCTGCGATCCTTACTCCAGCGAAGCCAGTGTTCCTCTCAATCCCAATGGGAAGCAGTCGGTACGAGACGAAGGCGTCCCTAAAGTCTCGGGGGTCCAAGACCACCTGACCAGCAGGTATATGGTTGGATCTCCAATTAGAGTGGGGCACAGGGCCCCACTTTATACCCCTGTGGTCATGTAGACGCTTCTCTTGTCATTAAAATGCCAATTAAGTTGGAACGTCTTTGTGACGCCCATTCCCACAGGGGGTCCAAAGCTTAATTTGCACCTGTGAGGTAGAGGTAACTAAATCATTAGGGCCGGACATTCTTTTCTGATGGGGCGGCAGATTCCTTTTCTGGGACGGTGTGTAGGCGTATCAATTACTGGTACCAGCCAAGGGCAGCCCGAGGCCCCGATCGTCTGCTGGCCCAATTGCCGCTGTTATCTGGTTCCTGTCTAGCATCCCGGGCCATAGTTATTCGAGCACCTCTGGAGGCCCTGGAGCCTTTGAAGACAGAGTTTCGTAGGAAGGGGGGGGGTCTGTCTGGCTACACCCCCTTCCAGCTCCCTCCTCCCAGGTTTCCCCCTCCCCTCTCCCACTCTCTCTCCTCCCCTCTCCTGCCTCCTTTCCCCAGTCTCACCAGAGTTTCACTCCCTCCACCCCAGTTTTGTTAAATAAAGAGAGTTTGTGTTCCTGAAAATACGTGTATTTTATTTGACATCAGGAAGGGGGGTAAGGTAGGGGTAAGTGGAAGGACGTGAGTGAGGAATGAGGCACAAGCCCCCAGTGGGGCAGAGCAGGGAGGCTCTTAGTGCTCCTCAGGGTGGAAGCTCTCCCGCAGGGCCTCCTGGATACTGACAGCCCCTCGATGGACCTCCCGGATGGCTGCCTGCAGAAAGTGCAGCCAGGCTCGCAGCAACACATCCAAGAGAAGCAGCAGAGTGCCCAGGGGCAGCTCTAGCTCCATGTTGCAGAGTGCTGTGGTGTCCCAAGTGAGGGCAACCAGAGCACGCAGAGACAAAATGCTTTGCTGTCCCTCATCGAGGTAGACAAGCAAGCAGGGAAACCTGAGAACTGGCTGTCTGGGCAGGGGGGAAGGGGAGGTCCCTTTAAGCACAGACCTCAGATAGTCTCAGGCAGCAGCCCCACACAGTAAATCCTGACCTGGTGCCCTGGCGGAACTGGTTCCAGACAGCCTTAAATGCGATTCAGCATCCACTCAGTGTGGATGCACTATTTCAAAATAGCAAAATGCTATTTCGAAATGCATTTTGTGTGTAGAGGCGTTGTTTCGAAATAACTATTTCGAAATAACACTGTAGTGTAGACATACACAGAGAGAGCAGCAGCTCCCCAGGAACTGGTGCACACCAGTAGCTGGCTTTTAAGCTGGCTCCTGATGCGCACCTGCTCCTGCCTGCAGCCCCGCTGGCTGCCGCCTCCACACTAGTGCCTTTGATACAGAGGCAGCAGTGCAGGGTAGCAGCCGAATTTCCAGTAGCAGGGTGGGAGTCTGCATGAAACCATGAACGTTAACCCATAAGCCAGGCTTATCAGTTAACCGTTTACACCATTATACATTCACATCCCTACAGTCCACCAAGTATGCTGACTTCTGTGAATTCCTTTTTCAGGCACCTAACTCTCCCTATGTGTTGTGTGGGGAGCAAACTTGGGGTTGTGAATTCGACTAGGTAGCGGGGGGGTTAAGTCCCTCTTGTGAACCTAACCTTCAGTGTCGTTTTTTGATTTCTCAGTATTGCTGCCACCTGCTCCATTTTTACAACTCTAGTCAAAATGGCATGAATGAACAATATGCTAGTTTGCTTAGTTAGGTGTTTGCAGTAAAAGTGCTTTGTTTTATTTATTTTGAAGAGTTTATGGTTTTGTGCAAAATAGTCATGCTTTGCGATTACCTACAGATACCAAATTTTGCATTAAACAATCCTGTCACTTAAATTAGCTAAATGCACTACTTTTGAGACCAGAATATGCTGGGTGAAAGATTTAAATAATTATTTTTGTTTTTCATCAGGAAAAAAGTCATGACCATTATTTTTTATGAACTCTAATCATATTCACTAACAAAATTAAAATCGAATCACCTATTCAACTGTCATTTTAGTGCAAAGAAAATTTTTACTGTCACAAATCACAAAATAATTAAAATTAGTTATGGAAAGAGTAATGGAAACTTTCTGAGTTTCTGATTCAAATTTACTATGTATGGCGATTATTCAGTAAAATGAATAATATTTAAAGTAGAAATCCTACAAATTTAAAACTGTTCTTTTACTTCTCTTTTGCAAGCAGATTAATAAAAAAATCTATTACATATATTTAATTTCTTGAACTTTCCCATAAGTGTAATCTACGCAAAATGACTTTGCCTGGTCAAAGACGGGCTTCACCTGCTAGTATGGGTATAATTGGTAATGAAGAGAAATACTGAAAGAACATAGCCATGAGAAAGTTAATAATGTACCTGCACTCTCTGAGATTCACTGTATTTGAACATGTTTAAAGACAAGTATTTTCATCTTTATTGGATTGGCCTCTGTGGCAGATAAACTTTAGATTGTATTTGCCATAGTAATTAAAATGTGCTGGACTAGTTCTTTGATGTATTGGTTACTTTTTAAGGCTTTATAGTGATCTTATTATTAAAGTCTGTTTTCTCTTTAGAGTATTCGTTATGTGGCAGTAAAAATGATCAGTTGTTAAATAAGTTGACTTCTGCAGTTTCTAGTCAATAATGCCATATCTGACCACAAAACAAGCCATCCTGATTGACAATAATTGGCATCACTATTGGCAATATACTGAATGACGATCACTAGTTCTTGACCCCTAATCTGTCTTCTTACAGGTTGGGACAGAGTGGTTAAGGTTGTACTATTACTAATGCTTCAGTCTCCATTCTTGTAATTCCAGCACCATTCAAAACATTAAATTAAATTATTGTTTTTTAACTTGACATTAGCCAGTGTATCATTGTAATGAACAGTGACATGAAACACTTGGGTTTGAATCCCAGAACCAGATTCAGCCCTGGTAACTAGCAGGTGCATCTCTCATTGAAGTACCGGAAGTGTTGCCAACTTAAATTAGTACCGAATTATTTTTTTGGTCTGATTGGAACTGCAGATCCCACATACAGGCTTGAGGAAATATTTTTAAGTATCAATATTCTCCTTTTCAGTTAAGGAACATTGGTCAGTATGTTTTTTGTCGTGCAGCATAAACAAGGATGTCAACACAATTATAGAAATTAAATTAATTGCTGTCTCAGAAGCAACAAAACACTGGCTATTGGGTTCACTTGTTTTTTATAAATTTGAGTGGCAGAATTACTTTACAAACAAATAGTTTTCAATACTTATGGACAAATTAGGTTACAACAAATTTAAAGGATGATCAAATGTTGTCTCTAAAATATCTTATACTCTTGTGCCAGAGAAAAAGAGAGAACAAAACTTTGATAGAGATTTTTTGAAACATGGTATGTTTAGGCACATCATTTTAATGGAAGATGAGTCTTAATCTACTCATTGTAAAATCTCAGTCTTCATTTTTGCATATCAAGGATCAAATCCTGTTCCCATTGTAATCCAATGAAAACCTCCCTTTGACTTTCAGAGATGCAGGATCCAAACCTGATGATGAATTGAAAATATAGTACTCTAAAAATATTAGCATAATTTGTGTCTCCTAAGACCATAAAGTTGCTATTAAATTATCTTTCAGAATATTGCTTAACAGTCATATAAAAGGGTGCTGGGACCTTGGCTATAGTTCAAAATAATGTATCAGTGCTTTTTTACTGTAATATGTAGGTATACATAGTAACTAGCTTGCATTTTCTGTTTAAGTGCTCCACCTCCTGCTTCAAATGAAGAGGAAGCTTCTGAAAATGGTGTTGTGAAAACGGTAATTTTAAATATATATTACAGACATTGTTAATATGCTTTGTTTTTGTTTTCACATGCGGCAATGATAATTTCAGTGACTGAAGAACTCTGTCACTTGATTTGACTTATTTTCAGCTCATTTTTTGTGCGGAGCTTACACCTGCAACAATACTTTTTGTATAACCTTTTGCACATCTCATGGGTTAAACCAATGGCCTAAAAATGACCTAACAGGGATATCAAAGCTTATATAATGTTTCAGAAATATTTTATGGTTGTCCAATTAAAAGCACTATGTAAATGCTAATTAATAGTAGTGCTGCAAAGGTTAGTTTTTTGGCGGGGGAGGAAGAGGAAAGGGATCATTGTGATTTTACTAAATTAATAGTATTTTTAATATGTTGGAGACATGGAGGCAGCTAATTAGTACTATGTTTTAAATGTGTATGCATGTTAATATTTATTTCTAATACCATCTGATCCTTCCCCCTCTTACATCTCCAGGCAATTCACTTATTAATATACTGTCACTTTAATAAAATGATGGTTATTAGGGGAAAATGGGGAATAGGAAGGATATACATATAGAGTCAACAGGAGTCTAAAAAAAGCATGCCTTACTGTAAAAATTCTTGAGTAACAAAAAAAACAAACAAACAACTTATTCATTGTATACCAAGTTATAGTCCTTGAATAAGTTATCTGCTGAATAGTATTCATTCAGCTATAGAGAGAAGAAATTGTGTGAATTATTTAATAATCATTTGTGATGTTTGCTGAACAATGTGTACCTGAACATTGTTTTTACCAGCATTCGTAAATATTAGTTTTTGATTCCCTGTGAAGGTGTATTTACAGAATTCGGTCTCTTATTTTTATGTTCTTTCCATGTTGAGGACATGATGATAGAGCTGAACTGCTATGAACTAGATATCCAAAACTAGGGACGTAAAATTTGTCTGTCTAAAACTAGTGATGCAAAATCCTATTTAATCAGTTAAGTGTTAAGTTTAACCGGTTAACCGCTTAAGCAGGATCCCGCGGATGGAGCCTCTTAGCTAAACCTGCTGCACCGTGGGCTGCTCAGGCTGGGCCCACCAGGCTGGGGGCTGTTCCAGCCTGGCCGCTGGTTAACCAGTAAGCATCACCCTAACCAAAACCACTTTTTCTTCAGAATGTTAAAGTTCACAAATAGCCTGTTGACATTCAAGCTATTTAAGCTTTCATACCGCCTTTGCATCCAGATATCATCAGTGTTCATATAGACTCAATGGATATGTTTGGTTGTCCTATAAGGATCCTTTGTGCTAAGCTGTAGATGCCAGCTGTAAGCCAAAAAGTATAAATTGACTTGTTAATGTTTTTTTCACCAAAGTTCTCTGGAATGGATGCTTAAGTCTGATTTTTTAGTAAATACCTGATTGTATCTCTCTTGTCTGTTTTTGTTGAAGAAGGCAACAGAGGCTGAGGATGACAGTGACAGTGACAGTGATGATGATGAGGATGATGTTCATGTCACCATAGGAGATATTAAAACAGGTGGTCCACAGTATGGGTATGTTATTTTCAGATCTGGAATATTAAGAGTTTGACTCAGACCTTATAGCAAGTATAATGTTTGAAATAAACAGCAACTGGGTTGTTCTGTGCATGTCTATATAGCCTTTTCATTTGGTTAACCAAATAAAATGTAATGATCAAAATGATCTGAAAACAGAAAACTTTAAAATAAAATTTCTGTAAGGAAGAAACAGCAGATAAAGTACATTTTCACTTTCAGTTTCTGAAAAACAGTTGCCTTGCAGAAACATGGTGGCTGAGACTCGTTATTTTAATTAAGCGAAAATATAACCGAATTAGAATTTTAGGTTAATGTTTATGACATCATGGCCTTTTTTTGCAAACTGGAAAGTATTATGTACAAAGAACTTGAAATATGTTCTCAGCCAACTTCCAGTGGATAAGTGCATATTATAGCACCATTATAGGTGACGTTTTATGCTGTTTACAGTAGGGATGTAAAATGGGTGAGGCTTACTGGTTGTGGTTAACAGATAGGGACTAGAGCAGCTACCAATCTGCCCTGGGCAAGAGGCTGCTGCAGCCTTGTGAGGCTTGTCGGAGTAGCCCTGTCCATGGTGGCCCCCTCTGCCCCTCTCTGCAACAGGTTACACGCTGTCTCCCTGGGGCTTCCAGGGAGCCAGCTGCGTATCCTGCAGCAAAGCCTCCCCAGGAGAAGGGCTGGCAGCAGCTCTGGCCTCACTCCCAGGGAGGCAGCTTTGCTATGTCAGCAAAGCCTCCTTCCCAGGATCAAGGTCAGCAGCAGCTCATGCCAGTTTTGCTTCCGGCAAGCCCGCAGCAACTCTCTGCTGAAAATCATAGAGGTTATACACAGTTATTTTAAACATGTTTTTACATCCCTAGTTCACAGAGTATTTAGTGGACTTGAGTATTGAACTGGCATGGTTCTTGAAAGTTAGGGCTCAGAGACGTGGTTGGGCTGTGTAGAAAAACTTGTGTTATCACTGTCTTGTATCTTTTTTCCTGTGAATAGAGCACTTCATTTTCACTTTCTGCTACCCCAACAACTTTAAAGAGCACTATGTTCACTTAAAATTATGGAATATAATTTTTCAAGTTAATTACATGTTTGCAAGGATTTCGAAGGAAAAGCAGCATTAAAGAATGGAAAGCCTGCTTTGGGGTTGCTGCTCATGCATAGAATAAAATTTTGTTAATGATGCCTCTGATGATACTGAGCCATATTCTGCTTGCTTTTCTCACATGAATAGACGTATTGATTATTTATATAAATAGAGCTTGTAGGGTTTAATGCTCTATGTACTGCAGTGGTATATTTACTAGGTTATGTATACTATTACAGTATCCACTTTAGAATGACATATTCTTCAGTTTTGCAAAGTATTTAGTGTTCCAGAGCTTTGGTAATTCATATGTTAAAAACTAAGTTTGCCAAACAGTGCAGTGTTAAAAAATGCCAGCTTTATTTGTCATGAGTATTTGTGATTGATTATCATTTCAACAGCATACTGCATGCTCTGGAGCTGGTCACCTTTGGATAAGGAGAACCTAAAAAAGAAGATAGGGAGGAAGATTATTATTGCTTTACTAACGGGCAGGGTGCCCCTCATGAGTACATGGAGATGTCAGCAGATTATATTAAAGCTTAATAAGACTGAGTACCAGGAATTTTAAATAAAATGACAATTTTTTTCTAAAAAGCCCTTCCAGAGCAAAATTATTCAATGAATTTGTCACCCACTCTTATTTTATGTACAGCAAAAGGATTTTAAAATTAATTCAGCTTTAAATAAAGTGGTGCAATAATTTTTACAAGCTTAAATTATGTCTTCATACATTTAGGTTCAGCCATTGACACACGAACTACAAAATGTTCTCAGCAAAGTTGAATACTAATATAGCATGTCATAACAGAAGAAAAGTGCTATTTGTGAGTCTTGCATTATTGCAATGCATATTACTTTTATTGAGGCAGAGAATTGGAATAAAAAATATTGCAGGGTAGTTATGCTGTAAATTGTTCCTTTCTTTTTACTTACCAAGATTACATAATATAAATGTCTTCACCATGTTTAGAGGCAAATGCTACCTGTGAGGTTGCCCCACTTGCAACATTCTGGGGTGGAATTTGTTCCTTAGTGTTCTGAGGTACAGTGCAGTTTTGGATCTTTTCAGGTGTTGGACTCTAGTAATAGATCAGCATAGCATCTTGTTTTTAGTTAATGTGTTTTTATATACACTGGAAGTTTCAGATCTGATAAGGCCTAAGTTTTGTTCACTGGTTTTGTAATATAGTATTGTTAGTGTAAAGGTATGAGATCTTTGTTTAATGTACTGAGAATTATTTGAGAAATAGCATTTCAGAAAAAGACTCAAGGATATATATTTATTGAAACTACGGTAACCTTTCAGTCATTTTTGATAAATACTTATTGTTCCTGCTTCCATACAGATTAAATGATGATACTGAAACAATGAAGAATCTTTATCTAAAGCATTTTCCATTCCTTGTTCCCTGGAATCCTCTATATCCCTAAGCAGGCACCTTACTCCCCCCCCCCTTTATTTTCGTTTTCTTTTTTATCTTGTCTATTCTTGAATCTTTGGCATGGTCGTTATGCTTTCAGCACCCAAAGTGTAATTGAGGCTTCAGTGCCCTTTGTTATGGAGTGTTGGAGCCGTGCACGCTCTTGCTCCTAGATTGCTCTCTCTACTTCTGCATTGCTAGTTTGGAAAGCTAGAGATTTGGAATGATAGTTGAACCAATGTCCTCTTTGTTTTGTTTCTGAATACACCTAACCTCTTTTGTCAGTTTTTTTTCCTACCTAATTCAATTTTTGTTGATTTCTTGAAGCTATGGAACAGCTCCTGTGAATCTCAACATCAAGACAGGAGGTCGAGTTTATGGATCTTCTGGTAAAAAAAGTTTACACATTTATATTAATAGAAAATGTAATAAATGCAATAGTCTGTAGTAGTAGTACATGCTCTGTATTTAGTAATATAATTCTTGCATAAAGATTCTGCACAGTGTGGTAGTGAATTAGGCAATTATAAGGCCTTTAATATTTTATTTAAAAGTTGGATAGACATGTAGCAGGGATGATCTAGACAGTGCTTGGTCCTGCTGTGAGGGCAGGGGACTGCACTCGATGACCTCTCAAAGTGCCTTGCAGTTCTATGATTCTGTAATTAGCCTATAGTGCAGAGGTCTCAACACTGTTGGGTATGCCCCCTTAGGAAGGTGCAAAGGAACAGTTAGGGGGTATGGCATAGGAATGTTAAATTCAGCTTAGTCAACTAATTGAATAGTCGATGGAATTTGTGTTGAATATTCAATTAGTCGATAAGGGCGCTTCTGCCTTTGAAATGTAGCAAAAACCCGTCGGCTCTTGCTACGTTTTAAAGGTGGAAGCACCGTGGGGACCACGGGGCCAGCGGGGGACTCAAGCAGTCCTCTGCTGGCCCTGTGCTCCCTGCTTTTGAAATGTACAAGAGCCCCAGGGGACTCTTGTACATTTCAAAGGCAAAGCATGGGGCAAGTTGAGGACCCAAGCTGGCTCTCCCCAGCACTGGTTCCTGCTCCCTCCCCCGCTGCTTCCCTCTGATAGAGGCAATGTGGGGCAGGAAGCAACTAGTTGAGTGCAAAAATTATTTGCAGACCACTTAGTTGCTATTATTTCCCTATAAGAAAGGTAGAAGGGTAAAATGCATTTAAGATAGCAAAGAAAATTATTTCATTTAAATTACAAGCTCTTTGGAGCAGGGATGTTTTCTTCATACTTGTCTGTAAAAAGTCTAGAACTTTAATGATGTATAAGTTGTCAATAAAATTTTAATTCTAGAAAAGTCACATGAAAAGTGTTTCATATATTAAAATGCCTTTTACAGTGATAAGTTATGATTTTTGTTAATTTTTTTTATAGGTGGAAAAGTCAAAGGAGTGGATCTTGATGCACCAGGAAGTATTAATGGTGTTCCACTGCTTGAAGTAGATTTAGATTCTTTTGAGGATAAACCTTGGCGAAAACCAGGTAATATATCCATATGATATCTTACTGCATAATAATGTACACATGAGTTTAAATACAGGTATTTAATAAATTATTTTGGATAGTTTTCACCAATAGCAGATTAGTTTATTGGTAACAACCTACAACTGGAAGTAATATTTACAATTGTACTAATGTTTAATTGTACAGTTAATGAGCTAAATCATCCAGTCTTACTTGAAAAACCTGTAAAGGGACACAAATTACTCTGAGAATGTATTAAATTACATAGAGTTCCTAGGGTATCCACTGCGAACACCTCCCAGCAAGTAGGGGAGCGGGGAAGGGGGCATAGCATATGCCCAGCTAAATTCATGGATATCCTGAGAGATCCATTATTGGCAAATCCAAATTCTTTGGGGTTGTTGACATTGGCTCCATGCCTCCATGTGCTATAGGAGATAAAGCAGAAAATAGTGATACAGGTTGGACTTCCCTGATCCGGCACCCTCAAGATTTAACTGGTCCCAAATGAGCAAGTTTTCTAGAGCAGAGGAGGTCAGTTCTGGCTCCACTGCAGACTCCCTGGCTGCATCCTTCTCCCCACTCCCATGCCTTGGTTGCTGGACCCCTCAGATGAGCCCCACTGCCATCAGTCCCGCTTGGGCTGCTGGCCTCATCTGAGTTGCCACTCGCCCCACCTGAGTTGCCTGCCCCGCAGCCACTGGCCCCAGCCAGATTCCGGGCCAATGGCCCCGCTCAAGCTGTCCGCCCCGGCTGGGCTCAGGCTGTCAGCTCCACTGCTGCCGGCTGTAGCCATGCTGGTGGCCCTGCCGCTGTCAGCCCCAGCCAGACTGCTGACCTCAGGCCTTGCATTGACCAACCAACTCCCTCCTGCTGGCCCTACTGCCGCCCGACTCCCTGGCCACAGGGGCTCTTTGGTACAGGAACATCCTTCTGGATCACGGATGTTGCTGGACCAGAGAGTCCCGATTTAGAGAGATTCATCCTGTACTAACAGAAAAAAAAAATCTACATAGAATGGTTGCCCTATGGCTCTGGCCACTCTCTGATGTATTATATTCATAGAAGGGGTACCCACAGAATTTGAGGAAAAGGCTGACATAAGAACGGCCGTACTGGGTCAGACCAAAGGTCCATCTAGCCCAGTAGCCTGTCTGCCGACAGTGGCCAGCACCAGGTGCCCCAGAGAGGGTGGACCGAAGACAGGATCAGGGATGCTGAAAGATGTATTCATGCATGTATTCATTGTGTTCTGCTTCCCTGTCTAAATTTCACAGGCGTATGGTAGAGCCAGATTTGACAAGTATTTTGCATTCTTTTTATCCCTCTGAACTAGGGATGTAAATGACTAGTCAACTATCCAATAAGCAAAAGCTGCCGTCTCTTAATGCATTTAAAAGGCAGAGCCGCAGCGGGGTTAGCTCCTGGGGCTCCCCACTCATTGACTAGTTGATGGAAAATCTGACAACTAGTTGATTAAACTAAATTTAACAACACTACTTTGAACTTCTCATTAGTGTTTTGTAAATTGCATTGAAGAAGGAATCAATGTCTTTATAAAGATGTAAGAAGCATATTGCTTTGATTATTTCAAAACTGATCTCAGCACAATTTAAATGTGTATGTATAGCATGTCCTGAATAGACATCAAATATGTTGAACCATAGAACGTTGCATATTATTCGTTGTCAAATAGTTGTAATTCTTAACATCAAGATTTTTCCCTGATTTCTGATTCTTTCTGTTGCTATAAACAAAGCAGAAGTAGAAAGTTTAGTTATAATTCTTAATTCTTAGAGATTTTGCTTTTCTGTTTGAAGGTGCTGATCTTTCAGATTATTTCAATTATGGGTTTAATGAAGATACCTGGAAAGCTTACTGTGAAAAACAAAAGAGGATACGAATGGGACTTGAAATGTTACCAGTTACCTCAACTACAAATAAAATTACGGTAATAATAACGTTTTTGTGATATTCCATAATATGTAAACACTTTTTTTCCCCACATAAAATTGATATAGTGCTGTGTTTGTTTTTGTGTTAGAAATCTCTTCTGTCTGGTATAATATCATTGTTAGTATGTTCATACCTTACCTTTCCCTTCTTGTCACCCAGAATCTTCTCCATTGTTTCATTGACTATTTGTGCGGATAGTGGCACCGCTAGGTTGTAACTATGTGTTAGTCACGTTGTAGCCCATTGATTCAAAGTTGTGTGGTATCTTAATGGGCAATGTGTTATTTAACTTAGGCCGAAGACAATTCTATGGAAGTTACACCAGGTGCAGAGATTCAAGATGGCAGATACAATCTTTTTAAGGTGAATTTTAGTAAACTTTCCTTGGTTGCTCTCATTTTTGTTGAGTATTGCTTCCCATATCGCTCCGAAGTGGTAGAGGCAAGATTGAAGTGGACATAGCTATTTTTCCAAGTTCTCATCTTACATCAGTGACTTTCTGTGTATCTCACAAACTTGCTGAATTAAAAAAATATTTTTGACATCACTGCTGCAAGCATGTGAGTTAATGGCCTAGTGCACTAACAACTGCTGAGTGAAACTATACTTGCTTTATGTGGTGGTTTTATTTATTTTTTTTAGTTTATAGTGCATTTGTTTGTTCAGGTTAAAGAATTGCTGCAGAGGTGCTGGAGAGGCTTTGCAGATTTATAGCATGATATTTTACTCCACAGCTTTGTGGTTACTTGACTCTTTGTACCCTTCAACTCTGATGAGTCTGAGATATGAAGATGTCTTTTCTTTTAAGTTCTCCTGTTGTCTAATGTGCGTTTACAGGTACTCTGCTTTACAAATCTGATATTTGTCTACATGAGGACAAAGTGCCATAAGAAAATAGCAGTACTTGAACAGAAAAACAACCTAGCTACCTTTTTTTTATCTTCAGTAGACTAGAGTAAAGTATTGATGGCAATTTTCTCTTTTCTAAACGCCACTCTTTAATCTTTTAATTTATGTTAAAACTGCTTTTAATATAAGCCTGTAGATTCAGTTGCAATATTGAAGTCATTTTATTTTGTATGTTCAGTTATAATTTATGGTATTTCATTCTTGAACTTCATAAAACCAGTTCATAACACATGATTGCTGTTCCTCTAATCCATACTTCAGAAACAGCAATTAGAGCCAGTTTTGGGTTTTTTGGTGCCATTTTTTCTCATGCCTACATTGCTGTCCACTAGTTTTCTTCTCTGTTTCAGTGAAGGCATCCTTTACAGTAGCTTCTGTAGCTTTTCTTTCCTATATGTTCGTCATAGTAGAGTTCAGGAAGTGCAAGGAGTGTGGTCTGCCATTGCAGCTAACCATTACAAGGTCAAACTCTCTTCTGGACCTGCTGCTTGCTCTGATAAAAAGTTAAGTGTTAAGTGATCTGACTCGGAGGATGTCTCACCTGAGTCTGGGGATTGAGGTTTGAAGCTGTAATGGGAAGACAGTCTGGGGCAAGAGCTAGTGATCTGTCACTATTTAGGTAAGTATTTAATTGTCTGAATACTACAGGTTGTTTGCATATGTGTCTTGCAGTTTATGTGCCCTTTCTGGGAATAATGAGAGTATTTATTTCTAGGATATGTACCCGTTTTCTACAGATGTCTGAAGAAAGACACATTTTCATTGAAGAATATAACTTCTGTCTGTATTAGAACAAGTTCTGTCATTTAATGTTAATCTTGTTAACTACCCATAATGGAACCATGAATGAATTACTTAAGAAAAATAACTTTTATTTGAATATAAATTGGTCATAACTACTCCATGAATCATATTTGAGCTATGATTACAATTAGAATGTGACAAAATATAATTTTGTAAATGTATGGTTTTAGTTACAGAAATACCTTTCAAATGATAAGCCATAGAAAGCTCTCAAACAGTAGTCACCAACCCATTGTAATTGACTGGTCGATCCTGAAGACTCCCCCAGTGGATGTCAATCTCTGGCAGGAAGTCAGGCTTGCTGATATGCAGAGCTCCACAGCCAGCAGCTGTGTTCAGGTGCCTTTCCCCCATGTTCTTAGAATCATTCAGTTGGAAGAGACCTCAGGAGGTCATTGAGTCCAGCCCCTTGCTAAAAGCAGGACCAACCTGAGCTAAATCATCCCAGCCAGGACTTTGTCAAGCTGGGACTTAAAAAAACCTCTAGGGATGGAGATTCCACCACCTCCCTAGGTAACCCATTCCAGTGCTTCACCCCCCTCCTAGTGAAATAGTTTTTCCTAATATCCAACCTAGACATCTCCCACTGTAACTTGAAACCATTACTCTTCATACTGTTACCTGTCACCACCGAGAACAGCCTCTCTCCATCCTCTTTGGAATCCCCCTTTAGGTAGTTAAAGGCTGCTATCAAATCCCCCCTCACTTTCTTCTTATGTAGACTAAATGAGCCCAAATCCCTCAGCCTCGCCTCATACGTCATGTGCTCCAATCCCCTAAACATTTTTGTTACTCTCTGCTGGACTTTTTCTAATGCATCCAACAGTGTTTGCTCTTAAGATTTTCCATCCATGAGCGGAGTGAGTCTTGTCTTGTGCACCCATATTGAGGTCATGTGCGCTTGTTCAGATATGTGCCACCATGGCAGCCAAGTTATTAACAAATATCTTTATAAATATCTTATAAACCTTTCCCTTTTCCGCTCACCCCATCTACTGCCCTGGTGCCTGCTGCTGCCCCCACCCCTCACCATCCTCTGCTGTCCTGGTTTCTGCCCATAGGTAATGTAGGCAAGGGAAGGCACAGCCTTCCCAAAACTTCCTGCACGCCCAACTGCTGAAAAGGTTGGGGCGGAGGCGCAGTGGCCTGGCTCCATCAGGCTGCTGCGGAAGGCAGCCCAGCTCAGCAGCCTGGCCGCCAGGGAGGAATGAGCCTCGGTCTGCCAGCCCGGCTCTGCCTGGCCGCGGGGAAGGATAGAGCCATTGCGCGGCATCCCAGCTTTCCCTAGCCATGAGGGAGGCATAGGGCTGCTGTGCAGCAGCCCAGCTTTCCCTGGCCGCCTGGGAAGGAATAGAGCCGCTGCATGGCAGCCCGGCTTTTCCCGGGTACCGAGGAAGGAGAGAGCCACTACGCAGCAGTCCAGCTTTCTCCAGCTGCCAGGGAGGGCCATGCTGGGGCCGCAGCATGGCAGCCCCGGCTCTCCATGTGGACCAGAAGAATAGGGCTGGGAGTGGGCGTGGCTTCAGGCGAAAGAGGCAGGGCTGGGGCTTGCCTTCCCCAGGTGGCCTTTCAACTGATACCCATGCTTCTGCCCTTCTCACTCCTCTGAGCCCTCCCTATCTTCTCTCCTAACACCTCCCTCTACTCTCCTGCCCTGCCTCCTCTGCCCTCTGGTGCCCGTCCCTCCCCTCCTCATGTCTGCCCTTCTGCTTCACCCTTGCAATCCCCCTGGCACCTGTACTTTCCCTTACCTCCTGTACCCTCTTGGTGCCTCCCCCTTCCTTCACTGCTTCTGCCCTCCCAACACCTGCCCCCCTCCCTTCCCTTCTTCCTTCCTGGTACCCACCCTCTGCTCAGTTCTCCTCACACCTCTCTGCGGCCTTACATGTGACTTGCTCCATCCCCTGCCTTCTTCATGTCCACTCCTTCTTTCAACCCTCTTTTCCCGGCACCCACTTCACGGCACCTCTCCTCTTACTTCCTCTTGCCCCCATTGCCCCTCCCCTGTTCTCTCCCAGCATCACCCTGTCCCCTCCCTACTTCCACCCCCACAGACACCTTCCCATCCTCTTCCCCCCCTTCTCTTCTTTTCCCTCATTGTCTCCTCTTGGCCCCCTGGCATTTGTCTCTCCTCCACCCTGCCCTAGGAGCATCTGGGGCCACGGTACTTAAAATAGCACCATGGCCCTTGCTCCAGTCCCGGCATATGACAGACAGCTACCCCATGTCCTGGGACTGGAGTTGTTGCTGCGGTGCTATTTTTAGTACCAAGGCCCAGGTTCCATCTCCAGCAGCTTCAGCCCACGGACTGCCCTGGCCGCAGCTCCAACCCTGGGGGAAGGGCTGAAGCTAGTGCCATGGCTGCATGGTGGCTCCCCAGCTGCTCCTGGGGCAGGGCAGCCACCCGCCACGCAGCGCCTCCCTGGAACAGCTGAGGTGGGTGGGTGGCAAATTCTTGGTGCGCACTCGCACAGGTGTGTACTTTAAAGGAAACTATGGTGTCCAACACCTTTCTGTAATGGGGGCCCCAGAGTTTGATGCAGTACTCCCAGATGTGGCTTCACCAGGGCTGAATAAAGGGCAATAATCACTTTCCTAGATGTGCTGGCAATGCTCCTACTAATGCACCCCAATATGCTGTTAGCCTTTTTAGCTACAACGGCACACTGTTGACTCATATCCAGCTTCTCATCCACTGTAATCCCCAGGTCCTTTTTTGCCAAACTGCTTCTAACCAGTCAGTCCCCAGCCTTTAGCGGTGCTTGGGATTCTTCCGTCCCAAGTGCAGGACTCTGCACTTGTCCTTGTTGAACCTCATCAGATATTTTTTGGCTCAATCCTCCAGTTTGTCTAGGTAACTCTGGACCCTGTCTCTACCCTCCAACGTATCTACCTCTTCCCCTAGCTTAATGTCATCTGCAAGTTTGCTGAGGGTACAATCCATCACCTCATCCAGGTCATTCATTAATAAAGATGTTGAACAAAAATGGCCGCAGAGCTGACCCTTGGGGCACTCCGCTTGATGTCAGTTGCCACCCAGACATCAAACCATTGATCACTGTTCATTGAGCCCAGTGAACTAGCCAGCTTTCTGTCCACCTTACAGTCCACTTATTCAATCCATACTTCTCCCTCTTGCAGCTGCTCCTGGGCAGCTGGCTGTGCACAACAGGGAGGGGGCACTGATGTCGGGGTTTCTCTCTGCCCCTGTAACCCATCTCCATAAGAGGGAGGACAGCCTGACTGACTCAGAACACTTCCTAAGTGTGTGAGATTCTCTAAGAAATGCAGACAGAGTGCCCTCAGAAATTTCTGCCATTTCTTCAGCAGCCAGCTCTCACAGTCTCTCATGTGCGTGTATGTACACACTTTCTCTCTCACTGTTTGAGTTATACACAGTCTCTGTCACGTTCACCTTCCAACACATACTTGTATTGTACTTCCTGCATTGCACTAGGGATGTTAAATATCAGTTAATTGAATAGTCGATTAACCTCATGAGTTCTTATCGGTTACTTGACTATTCTATAGTCCTTGGGGGTGGGTCTGGCAGGCAGTGTGCTCTGGCCCCACTCTAAAGGAGCCCCCAGCTACTCTGCGCTGATGCCTCTGTATGAGAGGCAGCAGTATGGGGTGCCAGGCAGGAGCTGGTATGCGAGGGGAGCCAGCTTAAAAACCACCTCCTCGCACAGACTGGCTGCCTGCCGCCCCGGTTCCTAATACACTTCAAATGTAGAGCCACAGTGGGGGTAGGTCCTGGACCCAGCACAAGCCAGAACTGAGCCAAGCTGCTGGCCAGCCTGCAAAAAAATTAACTTGCAGGGGAGGGGGTGGAATGCGTGAGGTCTATAGCATTAACCTATATGCTTTTGCTTATCAATTAAGCAGTTAATCGACTATACCCATATATTCTCTGCAATTTCATTCTTTCAGAGTATGTTATTTTAAGGTTGTTGACTGATGTATGCATTTCATTTTAATTTTTACTTCTCTTACACTTAAATTTAATTCTTTGAGTAGTGAGTCCTAAAATGCCTAACCTGTCCTGACTGGAGTAATTAACCATATGGTAACTTTAAAAAAATTATATCATATTTTGATTTTTTGTTTCTACTGGTGATGCCTATTGGCTGGGAACAGGAACTGCCCCTCCCAGAGCCAGCACCTCATACTCCCTCCTGCATCCTGTACCTCTGCCCCAGACCAGACCCTCTTCTCAAGTGCAAGTACCCCAAATCCCTGCCCCCTCTTAGAACCGGCACCCTGTACCTCCTCCTGCTGCACCCCAATACTATGCCCAGCCCAGAATCCCTTCTGCACCCAAATTCCCTCCCAGAGCTTGTATGCTCACCCCCTGTTTCACTGAATGCCCCAGACCAGAGCCCACATACCCTCCTGAACTGCAATCCCTTGCCTCAGCCCAATCAAAGGGAATGAGGGTGGAGGAGAGCAAGCAAAGGAGAGAGTGGGATGGGGTTTTGAGGAAGGGGTGAGGCCTTGCGGAAAGGGTGGGGGAGATCCTGGATTTCCCTTAAATTAAAAAAAAGTGATCCTGGGCACAAAAAGATTGGATACCAGTGGTCTGAAATACAAAAGTGCAACTCAGGTCCTGCTGGGCACCTGTGCCAGGCAGCATCGTGACTGCCAGGCTCTTGGTTGTGCCCCTGTGTGGCAGCCCATCTCCCGGGCGCCTGGTCCCACTGCCAGACAGCCCCCACTGCCTCCTAGTCCCAACTGGGTAGCTGCACCTCTGGGCAGCAGTGAGCTACTGGGCTTCTGGCTTTGCTGCCAGGCGGCAGCCCCCCTCCATACCTCGCTGCTGGGTAGCCCTGCTGCCTCCTGGTTTCACTGCCATAGGGCAGCCCTGCTACTGGGCTCCAGCCTGCTGCAGGACTCCCAGCCGCCAGCCCTCCACTGGGATTCTCTGGTCCTGGAACTGGAACTGGAACTGACCACAGATTTTGCTGGACCAGAGAGTATCCTGGTGTAGAGAGGTTCAACCTGTAATTAGTTTTTAACTGAATTTTTCTAGCTATTACACTTTTTTTCTGGTTAAAAGGTAAGTCATTAAAAAGTATAGTACTTTTTGAAGTGAGCTATTGCAACATACATATTCTGGCTGAGAACTGGAACAGTTATGCCAATCTTTTGCATGTTTGCTTAAATTAGAACATTTCTAATCAAAGTATTTGTTTAAAACCCAGCATGAGCATGGCAACAGAATGTGGAGCTGTTGTCACATAAAGTAATTTTGCATTGATCAAAGATTTCTATTTAAATTGGATAGCCTGTGAGATTAAATAATCCAAGATTGTTTATTATCACGATTAATTATTTAAGCACTGAAAGCGTATGAGGTGTTGTATGTAAATATGTAAATGTAAACTTTAGTAAATTTACCATCTAAGCCATTTTTTGTGCACAGTTGGACTACTGTGTCTGTGTGGAGCTCTCTTTAAGGCAGTGGTTCCCAACCTGTTCGTTACTGGGGTCCAGCAAGCCCATTCACAAACTTTTGGTGGACTGGTAACAATTATTTGAACATTTGCATATTCCCTATGCAAATGATGAATATTCAAATATGCAAACAAAACGTTACCGGTCTGCCAAAAGCCCAGCCCTCAGTGCCAGCCATAACCTCTAGAGCCCTCCACCACCCCCCAGTGCCAGCCCCTAACCCCTCCCAGTGCCAGCCTTCCGCCCTCAGAGCTCCCCCAGTACCAGCCCTCATCCCAAACACCTGTGCCAGCCCCCTGCCCTTTAGAGTCCCCCACTACCAGACCTCCCAATACCAGCCTCCTGTTTCCAGAGCCCCATTGCACCCAACAGCCCCGAGCCTTCCCCAATATCAGTCCCCAATATTAGCCTCATCCCTAGAGACCCCATTACTAGCTTAGCCTCCAAAGCCCCCGAGCACTAGCCCCACCGCGCTCATCTAGCCCTGCGCTGCTGCCCACGTCATGGCAGCTTTGGGGGCCGGGGCTGGGGTAAACTGCCCAGTGCCTCCCTTCCCACCGCAGCTGTTGGGAGAGGCGTGTCCTGCCCCGTCTGTCAGCCAACCAACACCGGGCAGGGGTGGGGTTTCCTCCGGCTGCGGAAAAGTGCTTCCCCATGAGGCAGGAGGGCTGCATGGCACGGGGTCTCCTCCTGGCAGTGGAAGAGCGCTTCCCTGTGCAATGGGAGGGCCACACGGAGCGGCTGCGTGAGGCCTTCCTGCCACACTGGGAAGCACTCTTTTGCGGCTGGAAGGAGACCCTGCCCCTGCCCAGCGCTGGTTGGCTGAGAGGCCTGGCAAGATACGCCTCTTCCAACAGCCGCGCTGAGAGTGGTGTACCCTAGTCCTGGCCCCCATATCCACCACAGCCTGGCAGCCATAGGTCTGTGGCCTAGTGGTTGGGAACATCTGCTTTAAGGCATTGGGGCTGTGGAAAGACTCAACAGTTCGCTCTTATGTAGAAAGTTACAAAATCAGAGTTATGTGGAATTATACTGTGATTTAGTTAAACTCCCATATAAGATTTTGAGATACAGGTATCTAAGCAGATATTCAATAAAAATTGTTAAATAAATGGAAATTGTTTTACAGATGTTAAGGACTGGAAAGTTGAGTAATGCATTGTTTAAAAAAATAGAAAATACTTTCTATTATATTTTGCATTCTGCATTTAAAATTCTGATTCTTGATCTACCTTATTGGCTAATGGATATCTCATACAGTATACTTTAAAAAAGTCTTAGGTTTTTTTCTGACTCCTAATTCCACTTTTCCTACTACTTTTCCAAATATAATCTCTGAGGAGGTGATATGTGTGTGTTGCCAGCCCTAGTTAACATGTACACTCCACTACTGAATCACTACTACTTTTGGGTTTTTTTTCTAGTACTCACATATTTTCTTAACAAAATCTTTAGGATATTTTGTGTCAGCTGAAAAGTGTATGGGGGAAAAGTAGGTATTATAGGTATTTGCACCAAAAGTATTTAATAAGATAGAAATCCTACAAAATCTTCCGGTACTTTACAGACTTTTCTACATTTCTAGTATTTCTTACTAAACGGTAAATGCTAGTAGCTGCATGGTGAAAGTACATGAACTGAATATTCTTGGAATAACTTTCAACTGTGAAGTAGTTAATTGGGCTGTAGTTACTGTCTCATTAAATGAAGCATGTTTTCACCTTGTTTTGTAGTGTGTTTTTGATGTGAAGATTTTACGTTTCATTAGTCTACTTGATTGATTTAAAATATCAAAGTTATTTTCAAAGACAAAATGTTATTTTATAAAATAAGACTTTTGCAGGAACACTAAACCCAGTTTTTATTGTCGGGCAAGTGCTTTGAAAAAGTTACGCATTTTGATCATTATTGATAAATGTGGAGTTCTTTAGCTTCCTTTTTAATGTCAAAAACAGTTTCTGGCAAATACAGCTTCTTTTTAACAAAATCCCACATTTTATCTGTGCAAGAATAATAGTTTTAATATTACTGAAGTTGTGAATCATATGGTCTTTCCAGTGTGTATTGTTAAGTCAAGTAATAGTATTGTTAAACTTCTGAGACTGAGCTAATGAGGAAAATATTGTTTTGAAGGTACAGCAGGGCAGAACTGGAAATATGGAGAAAGAGATGGCAGTGCAATCAACCAAAGCTGAGTTTACATCTCCTCCCCCCCTGTTCAAATCAGGAATCCCGACAAACAGGTCAGTTGGACAGTCATAATTTCAGAATTTGGGGTAAAGAGTTTTTTCTTTATAAAGGTTTTGATCTGCTCTAGCAGGGGTTGGCAGCCTATGGCACACGTGCCATAAGTGGCACATGAGCCAATTTTGAGCGGCATGCATGGCGGGAGCTCAGTCCCCGCCTCTCCCCCCAGCAGTGGCTAGAGCTTTGCAGTCGCCACACAGCTGCAGGCTGGAGAACCAGCTCCGGCTTCCTGCTGGAAGGGTGGGGTGGGGCAGGAGCGTAGGGGGCGGGGTGGCCCAGGAAACGAAGCAGGAGGCATGACCCTGCACTGGGCTCCACGTCCCTGGGGCTGCCTCTGCCCAACCTGGGCGTGCAGCTCCCAGGAGCTAAGGGGTTAATACCCCCCCTCTCCTCGCTACAGGCTCTGCTCCTTGGTCTGGGAGGGGCTGGGGCTGGAGCTGCTCTGCAGATCCAGAGCTTCACGGCCGGTCACATGCTGCTGCCGCCTTCATGGGGTGCCAGAGCCCAGGCTGTGTTATGCAGCTCCCCACAGGGTGTGTGCAGCAGTGGGGAGCTCCTTCCCCAGCGCCCTGCTGCACCTGGCCAGGCTGGAACCAGCCCCGAGCAGCCCTGGACTCTGCCTGCTCCAGTCGCTGAGCCATAGCTTACGGGTGAGGGGTGAGCCCTGGCCGAGGGCTGGGCCAGGCAGGGGAAGTGACTCTGTTTCCCCCTCCCCCCTAGCCTCTCCTTGCCCCAGCACTGCTGCCCTTCCGGTGTGCACATTAGGTACACAGGGATGTGTGGTAAGAGGGGTCAGGATGAGAGGGGTCAGGGGTTTTACTGAGGGGAATGGGACGATGGAGGGGATCAAGCTGCGGGGGAGATCATGGGGCTGAGGGGAGCGAGGCTGGAGCAGAGGGAAGATGTGAGGGGGGGTTACAATTTTACTTTGCAGAAGCTGCACTTTCCTTTACTTCCCACTTCTTTGCCTCCCTCCCCAACTAGCTATTTGGCTGCATTCTCACCCTCTCACATTTTTTGCGTTACTCCCCTAACCCCTTCCTGCCCCCAAACACTCTCTCATATCCCCACCCCACATCCTCTCCTGCTGCCAAATTCTCTTCCAGACCCTGCCTTCCTCACCACCTCTTGCATCCCACCTCTGGCCCAGATCCAGCACCCCTACCCCACTGTCAGCCTTGTCCTGCACATTGAACCCCTCATTTTTGTCCCCACCCCAGAGCCTAAGGAGGTCCACAAAATCCACTAATTCTGGAACCCCAGAAATGTACATCTGGCCTATGGGAAGCCCTGAACCTCAGTCCTCCCTGTCCCTTCCCCTCATCTCATGGGGCTGGAGTGCCAGAAGAATGAGGTGTCTCAGTTGGGGGCCACATCAGCTGGGGGTTTTTGGAGGTGTTTTTTGTTTTGTTTGTTTGGGGTTTTTTTTGCTTCTCACTTGTGTGGTCCCCAACTGATTTTTCTGTGGGTCAGTGGCCATCACCCCAGGCCCCAACCCCTGCCACAAACAAAGAAAAAATTGAAACCTTCTGTGTTGGACATAAATTAATATTTATTTTAAGTGAAGTTTGATAAAGTAACATAAAGTGAAAACGCTTATTCTGTTTAATAATTTAAATTAAACCGTTCTCCCTAGCTGCAGCTGGTTCAGAAAATATGGTCATTGTACCTAGCCTGCCCCGTCCCCTCCATCCCCCAGCATGCATATCCATAAATAGAAGTGAATAAATTAAATCTTGGCATGCCACTTCTGAAAGGTTGCCCCGACCTCTGTGCTATGGGAACCAAAAAAAAAAAAAAATTTACTAGTTAAAAATATGAGAGGAAGCATGATCTTACTTAGTTTCAGTTTGTAACATAAGAACAGTCATACTGGGTCAGAACAATGGTACATCTAGCCCAGTATCATGTCTGCCAACAGTTGCCAATACCAGATGCCCTAGAGGGAGGAACACAACATGTAATCCTCATGTGGTCCCTCTCCTATCACGCATTTCCAGATAAATAGAGGCTAGGGACACCATTCCTTCCCATCCTGGCTAATAGCCATTGATGGACCTAACCTTCATGAATCTATTTAGCTCTTGTTTTAACCCAGTTAAAGTCCTAGCCTTCACCACATCCTCTGGCAAGGAGTTCCAGAGGTTAACTATATGCCGAATGAAGAAAAAATTCCATTTGTTTCATATAGTGATCCCTAATTCTTATATTGTGAGAATAAGTAAATAACTTTTCCTTATTGACTTTTTCCACACCAGTCATGCTTTTATAGACCTCTTATCATATCCCCCCCCTTAATCTCCTCTTTTCTAAGCTGAAAAGTCCAAGTCTTTTTAATCTCTTTTCATATGGGACCCGTTCCAAACCCCTAATCATTTTTGTTGCCCTTTTCTGAACCTTTTCCAATGCCAATATATCTTTTTGAGATGAGGTGACCACATCTGAACGCAGTATTCAAGATGTGGGCGTACCATGGTTTTATATAGAGGCAATAAGATATTTTCTGTCTTATTCTCTATCCCTTTTGAAATGATTCCTAACATTCGATTTGCTTTTTTGACTGCCGCTGCATTCTGAGTGGATGTTTTCAGAGAACTATCCACAGACACACCAAGGTTTCTTTCTTGAGTAGTTGTAGCCAAATTAGTCCCCATCATATTGTATGCACAGTTTGGATTATTTTTTCCAATATGCGTTACTTTATATTTATCAACATTAAATTTCATTTACCATTTTGTTGCCCAATCACGTAGGCTACGTCTAAACTACACCCCTCTGTCAGCAGAGGGATATAAATGAAGCACTTCAAAAATGCAAATGAAGCGAGGATTTAAATATCTCGTGCTTCATTTGCATAATCGTGTCATGGCTCTGTTTCGAACAAGTGCCATTTTGAAACTGAAATCGTAGTTTAGATGCGTTTTTGTTTTTGTTTTTTTTTCAACAGCGGGGCGCCTTTTTGAAAGATCCGGTACTCCTGGGTTTTTTTCAACAACAGGGCGCCTTTTCAAAAGCTCCTGTACTCCTCAGGGTATAGGATCTTTCAAAAAGGCGCCCCGTTGTCAAAAAAACCACATCTAAACTGCAGTTTCAGTTTCGAAATGGCATTTGTTCAAAACAGCGCCATGACACAATTATGTAAATGAAGCACTGGATATTTAAATCCCCACTTCATTTGCACTTTTGAAGTGCTTCATTTACATCCATCTGCTGACAGAGGGGTGTAGTTTAGACGTAGCCTTAGTTTGGTGAGATCTTTTTGACGCTCTTCACAGTCTGCTTTGGTCTTAACTACCTTGTGCAGTTTAGTATCATCTGCAAATTTTGCCACCTTACTTTTTACCCCTTTCTCTAGATAATTTATAAATACGTTGAATAGGATGGGTCCCAGGACAGACCCTTGGGGCACTCCACTAGTTACCTCTCTCCACTCTGAAAACTTACCATTTATTCCTAGCCTTTGTTTCTTGTCTTTTAACCAGTTATCAGTCCATGAAAGGACCTTCCCTCTTATCCCATGACAACTTACTTTGCTTAAGAGCCTTTGGTGAGGGACCTTGTCAAAGGCTTTCTGGAACTCTGAGTATACTATAGCCATTGTAGACTGTAGATAGGCTCTGCAGCCAACAGAGAGGAGCATTACCCTATCGCATCCTGGAGCCAGTGCCCTGTACCTGCTGCTCCTCCTGGAGCATGGCTGCACCGCTCCCCAGCCACGGCATCTCCTGTCCAAGATCATACAGTCCTGTTGGGCCAGTGCAGCTGCACTGCAGGAGGAGCTGCCGATGCAGGGCTATTGGCCACAGTGGTTCTTGGGAGTAGAGAGAGCCCT
Organism: Rafetus swinhoei; assembly: GCA_019425775.1. Classification (NCBI taxonomy): domain Eukaryota; kingdom Metazoa; phylum Chordata; order Testudines; family Trionychidae; genus Rafetus; species Rafetus swinhoei. The sequence continues at coordinate 51,289,668 of CM033449.1, forward strand.
GTTGATCATGATGTGTATCTGTGAATATCAACATCCGCATATAGACATTTCTGTTCATGCAGGGCACTACAACTCAGGGTTCCTGGTATCAAGTCTGCTGTAAAGTATCTCTTGCTTTCTTATATTTTGTTGACACGTGAGCATGCTTTTCTTAAAAATGCAGGAAATAACTTCATGACTGTAGTACAGTAAAACTCCAATAGTCCGGCACTCCTGATAGTCTGGCATCAAAATGGCAAGAGCCTAGTGAGTGAGCTTCGCCAAAAAATGAGTCACACAGTAACAGCGGCAGCAGCTGAACTGAGCAAAAAGGGTAAAAAAGGCTTAAAAAAACTAAAACATTACAGAATACTGTATACAGTATGTACAATAAAAAGGGTTAAGAACACTTTATATACAGTATATAATGTATATAGTATAAATGTAACCTGCTTATAGTACCTCCTGATAGTCTGGCATATTTGATAATCCGGCACCACCTAAATCCCATAGGTTCCGGATTATTGGAAGTCTACTGTATTGCTCCACACCTCCCCGGCTTTAATACGTACAGTTTGTGTCCTGCTCCCTTCAGCTCTGAGCTTTACTGTGTTTGTGATTATGAATTTGGTTCTCTTTGGATTTCATGCCTCTACTTTGTTCTAGTTATCAAATAGTCCTGAAGAGCAATTCTACTGGCAACTCAAAAAACCTGAAAGCGTTTTATCATCATATTGTAGACATTAGAGATGATTGCAGGGAAAATGTGTTTCTATGCCTTCCCACTTTTCCCCAGTTTAAGGTTTTTTTCTATTAATTTTTAGTACAATGTCAGGAGTAATTTTCAGTATCCCAAAGAAGGGAGTTTTTATCACTTATTTGAAAAATGTGTTTAACAGGCAAATAAGTCTCTCTCTAGAGAAATACTTGTTTGATATTCAGCTGAAATGTTCCCTTCCTCTTGCTCAGAATTATACACCATTATACTAAACTAAATAGTTCTCTGTGCTTGGGGCCCATGCTGTTGAGGTGTTGGTAAGTTATTTTCAAGCCCCTCCACCATCCTTTCCTTCAGGGGTGAGGAACCTTTTTTTGGGTCGGAGGCTGCTGACTCCCAGAAAAATCAGTGGGGGATGCACACAAGTGAGAAACACACCAAAAAAAACCCCAAAACAAACAAAAAAAAAACCCCTTAGTGACATGGTCCCTGACTGAGAGAAAGACATTCCCTGCATTCTCTCACACACCAGAGCCCAGAGGGCCCAGACTAGTAGATTTTGTGTGCCCTAGCCCCGTGGGGGGTGGGGTGGAGCGGGGGCTGGAGTGTCAGCACAGGCTCCCCAATGCTGGGAGGTGAGCCCCTCAGGGTCTGGATCCAGATGAACCCGGGGCCAGTTCCCCACCCTTGCTTTACTTGTACTACAAAACAGTATAATTTTTAAACTTCCCTCATTTTTATATCCTTCCAGTCCCTGATAAACGTTATTTCTCTCCTGAATTACCTCTAGTTTGTCTTTTAGTAATGAAATTTCCAGACTGAACATAGTATTTCATGTGTGATTGCTTTGGAACTCTGCAGAGTGCCATTGTTGTTCCATGACACCTTTGTGTAACACAGCCTACTATTGCATTGGTATTTTAAATACTTTAAATAGTACTAATGAACTGCTATGAAATTAGGGTTTTAAATAATATCCATTCAGCTTAAAATATGTGAAAAACATTGGATTGCATATTCTATGCATGTGTTTGATATGAGTGTGCAGTTTTAGTTTATTAAACACGGTATGTGTATGTCACTGAGTGCGTGTGTTGAGATTTAATTTGTTATTTTGTAAGGAAAATCCCTGTGGCATGCTGCAGATAGGGGAAAAAAAAAAATCATGCCAAGCCTCTTACCTTTCCTGGTATTCCTTTGCCTCCTTCCATTTCCCCTCACATCCCTTACCTTTGAGTTTCAGCTTGCAGTTACCATAGTCTGATTTTTTTTCAGTAAACATTTTTTTATTTATTAGAGAAGGTTATTCTTGAGCAATTGAAGGTGCACTCCTCTTAAAAGAGCTGAGTTTACTCTCTCTCTAGGTCTTCCACTTTTGATAGCTTTCGGAGTAGAGACTAGAAATGAAACCTGGTTCTCTTGCATGGCAACACAAATCGTCATGCCAACATTTATATTTCCCCAGCAGTACGTGTTTAGAATAGGTGTGTATATTGTGTGTGTCTGTGTTTATATGTAGACTTTGCTTAAATCATTGTGTTGCATGTCCTGACAATGTCAAGGCTGACTTTTTAGTATTTGATGTCTACTGTTTTAGGGTACACTGAATCATAAATTGCCATGCCAGAAACACCATTTCTTATAACTAGTCAGATGAGACTTTGAAAGAAACTTTTTTTTATAAATTATTATAAACTACTTAGTTTTGGATCACTTGCATGTTTCTCCTTAAAACATTTTTGGTAGAATGCAGTAGCAGTGGAACGTATCTCAGCACCACCACCCTTGCCTGTGCCTTGTTACATAGGAAGGTTACTCTGATTGTTGGGGTTTTTTTAACTGCAAGTTAGTATATTAGTTTTTCCCAAGGTTGTTTTTTTTTAACTATTTTAAATGCTATTATACCTTAGAATAAGAGAATTTTAGCTAGGTATGGGTCATTTCAAGTAGTAGGATTGCACTGCAATCCCAGTTTGATGTCACTTGGTAAAAATTCCCAATGTAGTATGAGGCTCTAGCAGTAGTGTTGTTGGTAAATTTGCTAGTTAGGCTTCTTAACTTATATAAGAATTCCTGCTACCTTTTATCTGTAGATGATATGCGGGTTGGGGGAAGATGGGAATAGGGAAAAGAAGAGGGGCTCAAAGAACAGAGAAGATAGAAACACAAGAAAAGAAAGACCTAGAAAATTTATCTCACCAGAAACAGCGCCTCTTCTCAGTCACAGACAAGCACTGCTTCCAGAAAAGCTAGTTCAGGCATCGGGAAGTGGCAGGAGCGCTATGGGAGGGCCGAATCACCTAAACTAAGGTAAGAAAAAAAAATTAGGGCACAATCCATATTTAACATTTTAACTGCTCTCTTCCCCATTCTCCCCATTTTTTGTTATTGGTGGGACATTGTCCCACTTTGACAGTTTTTTGGAAATCTAGTCTTGGCTGTTATTTGGTTTACTGGATATACTTCTATGCCTAGATATTGCAGCACATATTTCCCTTATTTGGGAATCTGAGAACAGGTGGTGGTTTTACTACATTATATGTGTGAGAAGCAAATATTGAAAAGCATTTTATTTCAAAAATACTTTTCCTCTAATTTTTGAATGTAGAGCCTATTAATTGCTTCCATTTAATGACTTATCAGCTGGAAAACTCTAATATCTAAATAGCTTTTCCTCTGGTGTATATATCAGTAATCGTTGGCATCCAGGAACATGGAAGCTGTATAATGGAAGAGTTCCATTTGATCGCATATCTTTAGTGATAGCTCATAGGGATGTTAAAATGCGGTTAATTTACTAATCGAGTAGTTGATAGAATTTTTATCGACTACTGTGAGTCAGTAGAGGAATGTAGTCCAGCTCATGCCAGGTCCGGGATCAAATCCTGCTGTGGCTCTACAATTTAAAATGTAGTAGAAGAGGCAGCAACGTGGGTGGGGAGGGCAGGTGGCACTGCAGAGATGGTACTGGAAGCAACTGGCTTTTAAGCCTAGGCTTATTGGTTAGTCAAATACTTGCTTACATCCCTAATAGCTCATCTATTTATAGTTCAGTTCTTAGCTCTATTTAGAAACTGTAGTATAAATATAATTATGAAAAAAATTAAACTTTATTTAATAATCTAGTGATATATAATGCTGAAAGAACTACAAATCTGTGGAGATCATCTAGTAAATGTCTAATTAATAACATTTATTTAGAACTTTTAACATCTTAACAGAAACAAATAATTATAGGGTGAGTCTCTTTCTGTCACTGGCCTGGCTGCATTATTGTCCCACACCAGAGATGTCAGGCCTTTGTCTTTACCATTCCTGTGGTGGAATTCTGCAATTTGTCCACTGTCACACCAGGACCTGAGTTTCAATCCCTTGGGTATCAACCATAATTAATGCAGTAGGTCCTACTGAGCTATGATCCCTCAAGAGTTTCTCTTTAGAACCTGTGACAACATATGATCTCAATGACAAAGAATCAGCTTCTTCAAAACAAAACATGATTTATTTTGCCCAAAGGGTACAGTGTTTAGATTAGTAGATATAAAATAAGAGACCTTAAATACATATTCTGTTGCAGAAGTTTTATCTCTATCTATAGCTCAGGTGGGCCTGGCTTATTTCCCATCTCTTAGTTGGGAGAACTAGCCTACACTGCTCATAGCCTTTTTCCTTTGTCTCTGAGTACATTCTCCTGTTAGCATTTTTTTTCCACTCACAGCACCCAAGGCTAGTTCATCCCAAAAACCACTTCAAGTCAGCCTCTTGATCTCAGTGATAGAAAGTGAAACATTCTAGTCTGGATGGAGCCAGCTAAGTAAGTGTTCCCTCAATTGATAGCCCAGCCACAGTGCACTTAGCTGCTTTGAAGGCGTATACCTGAAGTTAAATTATATCTGACATTTGTTTTACTTTTCCTGCTCAGTACTGTAGAAGCCGCTTTACGGACTCATTTGATTTAGCTTTCTGCAGTCAGTCGGGCACCAATATAAAATTGAATGGGGAAACTATTTTACTTCTATTAATAAAAACATTTCCCATTTTTCTGCATTTCCTATATTTTCCCAGTTTTTCCACACTAATTATTTTCATATAGACTTACAACAATGAAAGACCCTCTTTGAACATATTAGTAGTTAGATTGTGAACAGATTGAACATTTATTAAGTTTATTTCAGACTAGCTTAACAGTCTGATCACAGAAACTTTAGGTCTTAGTAGACTATTCTGTTCTAAGATCATAATGATACATTTATAAAAATGGTACGTTTCAAACACGCTAGGTGTGAACGTGAACCGTGATGTGCAACATTTCTTGCATCTAAATAGTAAATGGTAGAACACATTTTTAGCAATATATAGTATAACTAACTCTCAGTAAACTTATTGGTAGTATTTTTATATTGTTTCCCTTGTCTGCTTTGTAAATTTTAGTATTTTATGTTTCTAATGGGTATTTCAATAAGGAGAAAAATGACTTCTTTCTTTGACATTCATGTTCTCAGTTCCATGCGGTTTAAAGAAAAAAAGCAATGAAGTGCCATAAAATATTAGTCTGTGATTGTTCATAGATAAAAAGTTAAAAAGCACAAACTCGCTGAATCAGCAAGATTAAAGAGTGAAATATCAACTAGAGTTAATTATACTGAAGTATGTCTGTTCAGTAAATGTACAGAATTGAACCTGGATTACTCGGTTACATTTGTTTGCTTACTTTTGCTCAACAATTAACAGCAAATAAAACTCAGCAAATCCCTAGTCCTCATAAGGAGATACAATGTATATCTAGAGATTGTATAAAAAGAGACAAATGAAAGTATTACTTTATTAGTTAATAGTTTCTAAAACACTTTGAAGATGAAGAGCAAAATATAAATGTAAAGTTACTACTGAGTAGCTTAGTCAATAATTGGTATCTTTCAGATTTGATGAGCTTATACATTTGGAAAAAGTTAAATTTCTGTTAAAACGCATTGCATTGTTTGTAGTCTCATGTCTGATGAAGTTATGAAGCAGTTTGTAGCAGCTATGAATTTCTTAATAGTTCCATTTATATTTTTCTTCCTTTTTATAAAACTAAAATTCAGTGTGTCATGAGACTCTTTGAACTAGTTTTCCTTGAAGAAAAGTGATAGTGTGATTTGAATAGTTTATAAATAACCATTTTGTGCTTCAAATGAAGCCATTTATTATTTCTGGAACATCATTCTTTTTCGAGTTCATGTAGATAATACTTCCGGTGTGCATGTGCCCATGTCCACAAGAATAGATACATCTTGGCATCCAGAGTCCTTTTGGGCAATGCCTACGCTCTAGTTGACTTTGGAGCATAAAGTGTGCAGCAAGCACAACTGTCCCTCAATTCTGTCTTACTGCCCATGGAAGCAAGATGGAGCATCTGATTACAGTGTGCTCTTGTTGAGCTAGTTAGTAGTCTGGCACCCTCGGGACCTGACCGGTCCCAAATGAGGGGATTTGCTGGACCAAGGAAGATCCCTCCCATCATGGCTCATGCTTTCCTGCTGCCCTCAGCTAGAGCTCCAGCCTAGCCCTGCTACTTTCTGCCTGGTTGTGGCTGTGGCTGCCACTGCCGGAGCTCTGTGGCAGCCGCTGCTGTTCTGGAGTTCTGCGGCAGTGGCTGAGGTCCCGGAGTTCTGTGGCAGCTGCTGCCGGGTCCTCACTACCACCTGGCCGCAGGGGCCAGAGCTACCTGCTGCGCCACCCACCCCTCCACACTGCTGGCCTACAATAATCCAATCTTACATGCATAGGAAATATGCTCTCCAGAAAAGGAATTCATGTAGATAATATATCTCAAAGAATTCCAGTTACTGCAAAGTAAGTAATTTGGTAGAGAGCTCTTCTCTGCTTGTTTTTCAGGAAGTAGTAGACAAAATGTTTCAGAAAGGAAGGATTTTGAACTGTTCAATTTGTATTAAAGAATTCTGTCAAGTAATACTTCTTGCAGCTTCCTGTATATTAGTTACACCTCACTCCTACAGAAAACAGACAAAGTTAACTCAATGGAGAAGAGGCATAGAAAGTAAAAAAAGTGCATGAGCCTTCATATCACTCGTTCAGTATCTGGGAGTCTATACTAGATTATTTAGACTGTGATTGTCTGTGTAAAGGAGGTGATCTGCAGATCCACTCTCTGGTTAATTTATTTTTGTCAGAATGCTGTCCCAGAAACACCCTATGCATGAACATTACTAGAATGTGGCATTATTTGCCAGCACTAATCTTGCCAGATGTTCATTGTAAACTGCTATCTCATGGACCTGTCTTGTCCTTTCACTAGGGGGTCTTGAATAACATGTAAAGATTTTAATTGTGTGAGTTTCAGCATAGTGTCTGTATGCCAATTGACTACTAATTGGGCCAATCTGCTTCCAAACTCTGCTTCCCAAATTTGCTTTTAACATGTAGGTGATTTAATTATAAAATCTAGGAGCATACTTTAAATAGTCAGAACCTCTGAATGTTTTTAGCTGTTAATCCACATTTTCATTCTTTGGATTTAAGGGTTGGTGTAGTCCAAGACCTTTCATCAGATTATCTAGTTTAATTGTGAATACTGGTAGATATTACTGTCTCTCTCTTGATCACCTCCTTTTTTTCCTTATGTGCACATGTACACAGTGCACAGATAGGTCTCTGCTTCTGTTTAGGCACAATATGTATGCTATACTTTATATTCATAAAGCATTCACCATTTGTATTTTGCTCTTTACCCCCTTTTAGGAATTGTGTGTGTAACACTGGAGTGATATATTATTTGTTCTTTTGCCTTGGAAAATCAGCAGATAACTTCTGTATATGAGGTGAAGTTTCTCTGTTGCCTGCATTTTCAGACCTGAATAGCCAGGTCCTCCATTCTTTTCACACTACCTTTAGTCCACTTGTTCCCAAAATGTTGCAATCTCCTGTACCTGCTTTGACCAATGTCACTAAAAATATTCATATCCTGTTGATATGTTTTATTATATAGTTTGGTAGCTTTGTGATATACCTTGCAGTGTACTGTATGTATGTAATGCTTGATTTTCACCTATGATGGTATGTTCTCATCCATTTGATTTAATTTATGGATTATTGATTTAACTTTTGGTAAATGCATGTAATTTCCTCTCTTTCAATCTGTGATTTTTCTACCATATAAAACTTAAAAAATTACTTAGTTACAAAAGTTAATTTTGGGGATGGCTAGAAGGAGTACAGGTTGAGCCTCTGTAAACTGGTACTCCCTGATCCGGGAACATCCATGGTCCGGCAAGAGCACGGATGTTTTAGGACCAGAGAGTCCCGGTAGAGGGCTTGCAGGGCTGAAGGCTGCCGGCAGCAAACTGCCAGCAGGGGCCTGGCGCACCATAACGGGGCTGCCCAGCGAGGCTGCTGGTTGGGACCTGGAGCCTGGTGCTCCCAGTGGGTCCGGGAGACCGGAGCGCCACGGCGGGACAGGCATGGGTGGGGGCGAGGATTGGCAGGGGTGCTGCACCTGCAGCACGGTGGGGGTGGGGAGAGCTGGCTGGCAGCTGCTCCAGGGCTGGGGCGGGGCCGGTAGCAGGGGGGTCAGATATGACCTCCACTGGTCCAACCAGGGGCTGGTCAGGTCCCGAAGGTGCTGGACCAAGGAGTTCCATCCTGTAATAGTTAATAACTTTATCCCCTAACTGTGAAGCTGAGATCTTAGTAATAGTCATTTTTCTTAATAGGCCTTAAGAGTAGGGATATGAATGAGTAGTCAAGTAGACAATTAACCAGTAAGCCTAGACTTATCAGTTAACTTTCTCAACTGCTTGCATTCCCCTCCTCCTCGCTGCCTCTGTGTAAGAGGCAGCAGGGTGGGGGGAGCAGTAGCCAGTGCTGGGGGGAGTTGGCTTAAAAGCTGGTTCCCCCCAGCACCAGCTCTGCGGAACTGCCTGCTTCCCCACCGTTGTGCTGCTGCCTCTGGAAGATATGGGGGGGACAGTCAGGAGTCAGTACATGCAGGAAGCTGCCTTTCAAGCCAGCTCCCCATGCGTATTGTCTCATGCAGAGCCGCTTCTCCCACACATACGGCTGCCTCTCTATCAGAGGCAGTAGCGCAGGAGGGGGAGACAATATGTGTGGGTAGCTGGCTTAGCGGAGTGGCCTGCCCTTCCCCTTGCTGCAGCCCACAGAGACAGTGAGGAGGGGGGCAAGCAGGAGCCAGTGCTTCGGGGGAGCCGGCTTTTAAGCCGTCTTCCCCCTGAACAGCAGCACCATGGAGCAGCCTTTGTCCGCGGTGAGTTCCAACCTGCCATGGACAGCAGCTACTGCTGCCCTGCGCTGCTGCTGCCTCTGTATCAGAGACAGCTGCTCAGGTTGGCAAGGGTGGGGCTGGGAGACTATTGAATAATTGTGTAACCACAAAGTTCTGATGTGGTTACATGATTACTCAATCAATATCTAACATCCCTACTTTATTAGTAGCTGGATCCTTAACTAGATACAGAGAATTGTCTACATATACAAGTTGGACTTCCCTGATCCAGCACCCTCAAGACCTGACTGGTCCCAGATAAGGGACTTTTCCGGCCCAGGTCATTTCAGGCCCCCTTCTGCCGACCCCCTCTGCTGCCCTCTTCCCATGCTTTCTGGCTCCCCCTGCAGACCAGATGAGCCTCGTGCTGGCTCCACACACTCCCTCTGCCGCCCCTTCCCCCGCAGCCCAACTGTGCCATTCCTCTCCCTCTTGCAGCGTGCCAGGACTCTCTGATCCTGGAACGTCTGTGGTCTTGCCGGACCAGAGAATCCTGGATTTTAGAGGTGTATCCAGTAGTATACACTTATATTTGATTTCCATGATTTGATGATTCCTTATGATATGCTTTTTTCCCTTATTACTGTCATCAAAGATTCTAATACCAAAAGATGAGAAACCAGAGAAAAGAGACAGCCTCATCTACTCATTGTTTCCAGTTCACAGAATACGTGCACATTTTGTTTGGAGTAAAATAAGAGAAACATATTGGAAGACAAAATGTTAAAATTATCAAGCTGTTCCACACACTTCATGAAGTGGAAGAGAGAGAGAGAGACTAAGACACTTGCTACAGTAGGGAAGAGAAGAAAAATGGGTACCCAGACACTTTGGTCTCCTGCTTCTAAGATGAAAAAATGTCAGCATTTCAAAGGACTGGAATTGCTATGTTCTGTTAGTTTTCCTCTTTTAAATGTGTTAATAGAAAATCTTGTCTTTCTCCTACCTCAGAACTAATATCCTTTAGTTTTAGATGTTCTCTCAAAAATGCAGACCTTTGGGAATTACTTGAAGCTTAATGAAAATGAGTAGTCCAAGTTTCATGAGGGCCATTACCCCGCCTATGTTATCTGGGCAGTATAACTTGTGAGAACATTTTTAAATGTCTCAAATTTGAAAGAGTATAGTGAAATATATCTGAGGAAAGAGTACAAAGGGAGGTGAGTATTAGTTTAATGCCGAAGGTTGGTGAGTTATCTTCATGAGACGATGAAGAAAAGTCTTTGCTGGCACAACTTGCATGTTTTATTAATAATTTGTATGTATATGTTGAGTTTCATGTGAGGATATCAAAGAATATTATAAAGACTGAATCTTTATAAGTATTTTAAGTAGTTGGGGAACATATGTAGGACACTTGAAGTATGGCAGCCTTTGTGGTGACATGGGAAAATTGTTACTGGCACAGAACAATAGCATATGACAGCTTAAAACTGGAAGTGAAGCCAAGTGAAATTTCAGGAGGAGTTAGGTAGTCAGGATGCAGTACTAGAGCTAGAATTTGCTTAGGGTACCAAGATTTAATAACTTCTGCGCTAATAAAAATGCCACGGATTCTTTAACAAACACTTCTTTTTTCCTGTTACATTGCGTTTAAAAAAAGTATGATTTTTCAAACTTATTTATACATAACCTTTGTGCTGATATCTAATATGCATAGAAAATTTGTCAGTGGACTTCTGAAATGTATTGCCTTGTCTGTACTTAAATATCTGATTGCGATCCATTCCTCCATAATAAGGAGGAGGATGATTGTGGTGGGGTGAGAGGTCTTCAGTAACAAAGTGACAAAAAAAAATCAGAAAATCTTTTAATTATCACCGAGTATATGTAGAATAGAACTTCTGAACTTGTGGGTTAAGACCTGCTGGTGGATTATGAGGTGACCACTAGGTCGCACCTTTTGAGATTGAAGCGGGTGGAAAAAGCAGACTCCCTTGGATACTAGGCTCCATCAGGAGTAAATGAAGTTGATGGTAGGAAAAACACTGTTCCTGTTTCCTCCAACTACTCTTTCTATGGAAACTGCCATTCCCATTCCACACCTCTGTCTGCCTTTCAGCAGTACTTATACTTGTCCTTCCACCACTTGCAGACAAAACCAGTTATGGCTTTATGATCTGAATAAGTCCTTTGAATAATAAGGGTTTGTCATTTGGGCAATAAACTACAAATGGATTTTGGATCGTGGATGAAAAAAAAGGTTGAGAAACACTGTTGTTATTTCTACCAAAAATTAAAGTTTGGAGACAAGCTTGAGTTGAACTTTATCCTACTATTAATTACTTTGTTAATAAAGGCAAACCCAGGAAGGAGCTACGTGTTTGCCTCTACTTTGTTTTTAGAGTAGTTAGGGAAAGGCAGCTCTTCGCATTTCTACTTTTTGGGAAACTGAGGTACCAAAGGAGAAGTGGCTTGTCTAAGAGGTCTGCCTGAAACTCAGAAGCCAATCATTCCCAAGAACAGAATCAAGGATTCATGGCTTCTTGTACCCTTTTGCATTTAATAATACCTAGTAGATGGCATGTTGCTGTGTGTAGATAAGTGTTTCTTAAACATTTTAAGACCAAGGAACACCAAACGATAATTTTTTTTTATGGGGAACACCAAGGATTTTTTTGTTGGGAGGGGGGGAAAGCCCCAAGGGAAAAGTTGTTGAACCAAAAAAAAGGGGGGGGGGAGGAGCCTTGTCCCTTTAAGAATGGCCATTTTGAATTCTGTTCTCTCTGCGGCACACCTCCGACTGTGCCGCGGAACACACTTTAAGAAACGCTGGTTTAGATGTTGCAGAAGCCCAAGGCTAATAGGTGATTTAATGTAATATGTGCTGCAATACCTACAATATGCACAGTAGGTCTGGCTAACAGTTTTTATTAGTGCCTCATTATTTACCTTGTCTTTCTCTCCACTTTCCATGGACTGTTACAGCTATCATTTCTGTAGTTTCAAGTCTAAATTTCCTGTTTTCATAATTTCTTATACAACACTTTTATTTTATTGCATTTGATAAGTTTTGTAGAATTTCTTTTAGAATGGTCTTTTCTTGTTACGTGGTACTAGTATTCTTTCATTGCAATATTGCTGATCTTTCTTTTACTAGTTACAGAAACATGGCAGTTTACTGAGGAAGGTGGGAGTGGAGTGTGGAAACATTCACCCTTGAATCTTGGGAATGCTATACTGCTCCTTTCCTTAATTCTAAAAAAACAAAAAAGCTAAGGTTGTAAGATTCAGTAAAGAAAAAAAAAGTGTGTTTTTTAACACCTAGGATTCTGCAGAAACCTTACATGTCTTGTACATTGCTGTGGTACAGCAGAAGGAGCTTATGGTCTTAAATTGATTCATATTATTTGCCTTGCCTGTTTAATTGACTTGCTCTAAGTTTTGGAAAAGTCCTTGAGTAGTACTTTTTGGTTATTCCATTTTGTCCTGTGTTACAGGAGATTGTCTGGCACAATAGATGTGATTGGGCAGACCATAACTATCAGCAGAGTGGAAGGAAGGCGGCGTGCCAATGAAAATAGCAACATACAGGTTTTGTATTGCAGATTTACACATGTTCTATCAATGACTGAAGAGGGGCTTTTTTTGTTTTCACCTTATCCAAATGAATAAATTCTAAACTGCATGGATAAACAATAGTGCACAAGAACGGCCATACTGGGTCAGACAAAAGGTCCATCCAGCCCAGCATCCAGTCCTCTGACATCAGCCAACACCAGATGCCCCAGAGGGAGTGAACAGAACAGGGAATCATCAAGCAGTCTCCTTCCCGTCACCTATTCCCAGCCTCTGACAGAGACTAGGGACACCATTCCTACCCATCCTGGCTAATAGCCATTGATGGACCTAACCTCCATGAGTTTCTCTAGTTCTTTCTTGAAACCTGATAAAGTCCTGGTCTTCACAACCTTCTTTGGCAAGGAGTTTCACAAGCCGACTGTGCACTCTGTGAAGAAAAACTTCCTTTTGTTTGTGTTAAACCTGCTACCTATTAAGTTCATTTGGTGACCCCTAGTTCTTAGGTTATGGGAACAAGTAAATAACTTTTCCTTATTGACTTTTTCCACACTGGTCACGATTTAATAGACCTCTATCATATCCCACCCTTAGTCTCCTCTTTTCTAAGCTGAAAAGTCCCAGTCTTTTTAATCTCTTTTCATATGGGACCCGTTCCTAACCCCTAGTCATTTTAGTTGCCCTTTTCTGAACCTTTTCCAATGCCAATATATCTTATTTGAAATGAGGCAAAACCACAGCTGTATGCAGTATTCAAGATGTAGCTATACCATAGTTTTCTATAGAAGCAATAAAATGTTCTCTGTCTTATTAATAAGATGTTCTCTGTCTTATTCTCTATCCCTTTTTTCATGATTCCTAACATTGTTTGCTTTTTTGACTGCCACTGCACATTGAATGGATGTTTTCAGAGAACTATCCACAGTGACTCCAAGATCTCTCTTGCATAGTTATAGCTAAATTAGTCCCCATCATATTGTATGTATAGTTGGGATTATTTTTTCCAGTGTGCATTACTTTATTTCATTTGCCACTTAGTTTGGTGAGATCTTTTTGAAGCTCTTCGCAGTCTGCTTTGGTCTTAACTATCTTGAGCAGTTTGGCATCATCTGCAAATTTTGCCACCTCACTATTTATCCCTTTCTTCAGATCATTTATAAATACGTTCAATAGGATTGGTCCCAGTATGGACCCTTGGGGAACCCCACTAGTTACCTCTCTCCTCTCTGAAAACTGACCATTGATTCCTACCCTTTGTTTCCTGTCTTTTAACCAGTTATCAGTCCATGAGAGGACCTTCCATTTTATCCCATGACAACTTACTTTACTTAACAGCCTTTGATAAGGGGCTTTGTCAGAGTTGTTCTGGAAATCTAAGTACACTATATCTACTGGATCCCCTTTGTCCGCATGTTTGTTGACCCCCTCAAAAAACTCTATTAGATTAGTAAGGCATGATTTCCCTTTACAGAAACCATGTTGACTTTCCCCCCAACAAATTCATCTGTGTCTGACAATTTTATTCTTTACTATGGTTTCATTTAATTTGCCCGGTACTGATGTTAGGCTTACCCATCTGTAATTGCCATGATCACCTCTAGAACTCTTTTAAAATATTGGTGTCACATTAGATATCTTCCAGTCATTAAGTACAGATGCTGATTTAAAGGATAGGTAACAAGCCACAGTTAATAGTTCCGTAATTTCATATTTGAGTTCTTTCAGAATTCTTGGGTGAATGCCATCTGGTCCCGGTGACTTATTACTGTTAAGTTTATCAATTTGTTCCAAAACCTCCTCTAATGACACCTCAGTCTGGGACAGTTCCTCAGATTTGTCACCTAAAAAGAATGGTTCAGGTTTGGGAATCTCCCTAACATCATCTGCTGTGAAGACCAAAGCAAAGAATTCATTTAGTGTTCTTCTAGTGTTTGTATGTAATGAATGACCTTATCGTCTTTGAGAGCTCTTTTGGCATCTCCATTGTCCAGGGGCCCCACTGGTTGTTTAGCAGGCTTCCTGCTTCTGATGCACTTAAAAATAGTTTGCTATTACTTTTTTAGTTTTTGGCTAGCTGTTCTTCAAACTTCTTTTTGGCTTTTCTTATTATATTTTTACACTTAATTTCACAGAATTTATGTTCCTTTATATTTTCCTCACTAGAATTTAACTTCCACTTTTTAAACAATGCCTTTTTATCGCTCACTGCTTCTTTTCCTTGGTTGTTAAGCCACAGTGGCACTTACTGGATTTCTTACTGTGTTTTTCAATTTGGGGCATACATTTAAGTTAGGCCTCTATTATGGTGTCTTTGAAAAGTTTCCATGTAGCTTGCAGGGATTTTACTTTTGTCACTGTACCTTTTGATTTCTGTTTAATAACCTCCTCCTTTCTGGAATTAAATGCCACAGTGTTGGGCTGCTGAGATTTTTTTCCTACCACAGGGATGTTACATTTTATTACATTATGGTCACTGTTTCCAAGCGGTCCAGTTATATTTATCCCTTGGACCAGATCTTGTGCTCCACTTAGGACTAAATCAAGAATTGCCTCTCCCCTTGTGGGTTCCAGAACTAGCTGCTCCAAGAAGCTGTCATTTAAGGTATCAAGTAATCTTATTTTCTGCATCCCGTCCTGAGGTGATGGGTACCCAGTCAATATGGGGATAGTTGAAATCCCCCACTGTTGTTGAATTTATTTTGATAGCCTCTCTAATCTCCCTTAACATTTCATAGTCACTGTCACTGTCCTGATCAGGTGGTTGATAATATATCCCTACTGTTCTATTCTTATTATTATTAGAGCATGGAATTACTACCCATAGAGATTCTATGGAACATTTTGATTCATTTAAGATTTTTACTTCATTTGATTGTTCATTTTCTTTCACGTATAGTGCCATTCGCCCACCAGCACAACCTGCTCTGTCCTTCCGATGTATTTTGTACCCTAGTATGACTGTGTCCTATTGATTTGCTCATTCCATCAAGTTTCTGTGATGCTTATTATATCAATATCCTCCTTTAATATGAGGCACTCTAGTTCACTTTTCTTATTATTTAAACTTCTAGTGTTTGTGTATAAGCTCTTGAAAAATTAGTCACTGTTAATCTGTCTGTCATTTCTTGATGTTAGACTCTTTTTATATTTGACGATTTCTCATTTGATCTTACCCATACTTTATCATCTTCCATCCTCTCCTCCTGACTAGAACATAGAGAATCTTTGAGACCCTCCCCTCAGAGATATTTCTGTCCGATCCATGTGCTCCTCTACACCCATCGGCTTTCCTTCAGTCCTTAGTGTAAAAACTGCTCTATGACTTTTTTAATGTTAAGTGCCAGCAATCTGGTTCCATTTTGGTTTAGGCGGAGCCCATCCTTCCTATATAGGCTCCCCTTTTCCCAAAATTCCCTCAGTTCGTAATAAATCTAAACCTCTCCTCTCTACACCATTGTCTCATCCATGCATTGAGATTCTGAAGTTCTGCCTGCCTACCTGGCCCTGCGTGTGGAACTTGAAGCATTTCAGAGAATGCTACCATAGAGGTCCTGGATTTCAGTCTCTTTCCTAGCAGCCTAAATTTGGCCTCAATCTCTCCTACCTTTGCCTGTATCATTGGTACCTACATGTACCATGACCACCAGCTCCTCCCCAGCACTACACATAAGTCTATCTAGATGTCTTGAGAGATCTGCAACCTGCACACTAGGCAGGCATGTCACCATATGGTTCTCCTGGTCATCACAAACCCAGCTCGTCTGTATTTCTAATAATTGAACCCCCTATTACTAACACCTGCCTTTTCCTAATGACTGGAGTTCCCTCTCCCAGAGAGATATCCTCAGTGCAAGAGGATACCACAACATCCTCTTGAAGGAGGGTCCCAACTATGGGATGGTTTCCCTCTGCTCCAATTGAATGTTCTCCTTCCCTGAGCCTTTCACCCTCCTTAACAGCACAGGGGCTGTCTGACTGGAGGTGGGACTGTTCTACAGTGTCCCGGAAAGCCTCCTCTACGTATCTCTCTGCCTCCGTTAGCTCCATCAATTCAGTCACCCTGGTCTCCAAAGCCTTTATGTGCTCTCTGAGGGCCCGGAGCTCCTTTCACCGAATGCACACACATGCCACCTGTCCATAGTACTATGAAAAACCAAGGAAAAGAACAAATATCATTTAAAGTTAGCATGTTGCATTTAATGTCAATGCATATTTCTCTGTGAAATCTAAATAGATGTAGTTCAAAAGAAAAAAAAATAAATTTTGTACTTAAAACTAGGGGGCTGAGCCCCTTGCTTGCTACGATCACCAGCTCCCCTCTCTCTGGTGGTAGGTGTCTGGCGGTGGGGGGGGAGGGTGCAAGAGCAGGGGAAGGCAGGGTCGGTGGAAAGCGTGAGTGAGGGGGCTGGGGATGCACATTCTCAGCAGGGTGGGGAGTAAAAGGGCTTGGGGGTATGAGGTCTCAGCAGGGTGGCGAGTGAGTGGGCTGGAGGTGCAGCGTCTCAGCCAAAGGGGCGTGTGACGGGGCTATGGGTGCAGGGAGGGGGGCTGGTGTGTGGCTCCCAGGCCTCCTCCCCCAGGAGGGGGAGGGCATGCAGCCACATGACACCCGGCGAGGTGGGAGGCCTCGCGTCACCGGCCCCCCTGGGAGGGAGGGCTGTGAGTCTGTATGGCTCCCACCCCCTGGGAGCGGGGAGGGCGTGCGGCTCCTGCCCTGCTGCACCAGGGAGGGAGAGAGGCGAGAGAGTAGGTAAGAGCAGAGGGGAAGGCGGGATGAAGGGTGAAGTGATGATGTCACTTTGTCATCCCACAGGGAAATAAATAGAGAGAGAGAGAGAGAAGTTGTCGAACTTCTTTGCTGATTTGCACTCCAAACTGATGCATTGATTTAATCAGGCCTGTATAGTTGAGTGTGCATACGTTCTAAATATAAATGTCAATTTTACAGCAAGGGAGGATATTATATTGAAAATAGTTATCTGCTGTGTATGGTCTCTTCTCCCCATAAATGACACTGAGGTTAAAAAGAAGTGAGGAAATTTTCTTAATATACAATTTAAGAAATACAAATTTTTAAAAAACCAAACAACTCACTTAAAGAAATAAATGGTTTTGTAATAAAGAGAGATATTTTAATTCTGGGTCTTTATTCCCCTATCTCATACTATGTAACAAGATATTTTAGCATTTGTGGATCCTGATTAAATTAAACTGATTTTTGAAAGTAATCAGGATTTTTAGTCTTAATTTTCCCCCTCATAGCATCACTGTGTGTCAGAATTAAGGTTTTGAGAGTTCTAGCTATATTTCTGTGTTTTCACATATTAGGATTTCTTTTAAATTTAACCTTTATTCTGAATGTAATAATAGCAATTTTCTTGTAATGGCTTTTACTCATAAATTACTGATATGTAGTGTCAATCCTAACTCCAGCTTAATGTACTTTATCTAGAAATTCAAAAGGATTCTTGTTTGTTTTTTTTAATTTTTAATTTGGTTCATAGAAAGCAAATATATATTCCTTACATAGATATTGAGGAAAGAACTAGAAAGAGAAGAAAACTATATTTTCCAGCCTGTCTCTACATAACAACTATATCTCTACATTTCATGTCTTACAGGTTCTTTCAGAAAGAGCCAGTGCTGATGTAGACAGTTTTACCAAGCCACCTCCATTTTTCCCTCCAGGAGCTCCGCCCACCCACCTGCCACCGCCTCCTTTCCTTCCACCCCCTCCAACTGTCAGTACTGCTCCTCCTCTAATTCCCCCACCAGGTAAATACTGTATGTTTTATAGAATTACTAGAAGGTTTACTCAGCATTGCTCGGGTCCTTAACTCCATTTTTGTTTCTCTTCATTGAAATCAGTGCTCTGGGATGGGGTTGGGGATGAGGGGGTCAGTATACAGGCTGCCCTGAGGAGAGAGGACTAACGCAGCCCCCTTTCACTGCAGCAGCTTGGAGCCAGGTCAGAAGAGCCTCTCCATGGCTGCTGCAGCTCTAGCAGGCACAGCAGAGGAAGGGGTGCATGTCTCCCATGTCTGCCCCTGTGCCTCCCAGCCAGAGTGAGGAATGAAGCAAACAGTGCACTTTCCCCTTGCTCATTGGCAAATGGGAACAGCCAACAGTGTTCCCATATGAATGGGGTTGGGGGAGCAAACCCTGCCCATCCTAAAGGGAGCCTGGAGATGGGAGGCACCCCCAGCCATCCCCTTTTATCTGCCTGGTGATTCTGTCTCTTTTCTGTATGGGTTTATGAGAAGCAATCCCATTCCTGGCACAATCAAACCCTTACCTTGGTTTAAGTTATTATAAGAGAAAGATGCATATCGAATTTGGTGGTCCTAGCTCTTACCATTTAGTAGGCATTCTTGAACAAAAAGACACATGCACAGACAGAAAAAAAACTTGCTCAGATGTATAGTACATTGAAACAGGAATGTGATATTTGAAATGCTTGGTTTAAAAAAAATATATATATATAATAGAACCTAAAGGGTATGTCTAGACTACTTGTCTCCGTTGACGGAGCCATGTAAAGTAGTTTACCTGACATAGTCAATGAAGCGGGGATTTAAATAATCCCCGCTTCATTAAAATAAAAATGGCTGCCGCGCTGTGCCGACAATCAGCTGATCCGGCACAGCACAGCAGTCTAGACGTGGATCAGTCGACAAGGGAAGCCTTTGTTGAACGCTCCCTTATGCCTCATGAAACGAGGTTTAGAGGAGTGGTCGGCAAAGGCTTTCTTGTCGTCCGATCCGCTGACTGCAGCGCTGTGCCGGATCAGCTGATTGTCGCACAGCGCGCGCTATTTTTATTTTAATGAAGCGGGATTATTTAAATCCCGCTTCATTGACTATGTCGGGTAAACTACTTTACATGGCTCAGTCGACGGAGCCATGTAGTTTAGACATACCCAAATTGCTTATATTTGAAATCCTAAAATCAATTATTCAGAACATTCCTGCCTCCCCTCCTTCCCATTCAGAATTAAACTGAGAAGGTTGAGTTTGAAGTCTGTTTTTACATCCTCACTACTGACAATCTACAGATATAGATACTTATAGCTACAATTTTGAGTCTACCATCCTTGAAAGGGCTTTTTTCAGCCTAATGCTTTTCTTAGGAATATTTTGCTATTGTTAATATTTCAGTGTTATCATTTAAAGAGGAGCTATGGATGGCAAAAGAATTTGAGGGGATAATACTAAAAGTGCAGTGGGGCTTGGTGAGGAAGTTCTTGAACAGTGGAGCAGATGTGTGGGAGCTCATTAAGAGTTAGGCTACTCATGGGAAGAGAGACTTGTTCAAGGTAGAGCCAGAGAAACGCACTCCTCCTTTCTTAGCTTCCCCATTGCTCTGTTTTCTTACTCCACTGTCCCCCCAGCTGAGCAGTTTTCCTTCCCTTCCTTGGCCTTGCGGAAATACTACTCAGCCTCTCCTTATGCCTAACATTTCCTCTGCTGTCTGATGCTCTTCTAGAATCCTCCCTTCTAATCTTCTCTGCACATGAATTGGATGGGGATACCCGCTGTAGAGGTAGCTCCATTCCTCTCTGCGGTGGGTTTTTTTTATGGCCTTTCATGGTCTAGATCACTGGTTCTCAAACTGCGGCCACCTCCCAGGTGGTCTGCAGCTCAAGCCCAGGCCCTCCCCCATCAACCTGGAGCAGGAAGCCCACACTGACACTCCAGCCTCGCCCACCCTCCCTCCCCCATGCATTTGGAATGCCGGCATCGGCTTCCTGCTGGAGGAGGGAGGGAGAAAGCCCCAAGCCTCGCTGCGTGATCCATCTCATGGGGAAGACGTGCTCCGCCAGCTGGGGGAACAGCAGTGCGTAGGCATGCTGCTTGGAAGCTTTTCCTGCTGCTTCCCTAGGCCAGAATCTGGCCAGTGGGAGTAGCGGGGGGGCAGTGCCTGGGACCGGTGTAGGGCACAAAGGCAAGTAAATTCCCCCTCCCCCCACCCATGCCCAGAACCTCACACTCACATCCCCCTCACGCATCCTCCCTCCCATGCCGAGACCCCCACACTCCCAGTCTGCTCCTGCCCCCTCCCCTAGCCACAGACCCTAACCCTCTAGTCCACTTCTGAGCCCTCCCCACAGTTGGACACCTACCCCCAGCCTGCTCCTGCCCCCACCTTCCTGGTCAGACACCCTACCCCTGCCCTCTCCTGCACCCACCCTTGCTCCTGCACCCTCCCTCTTGGCCACACACTGCACCTTCCCTTGCTCTTGTCCTCTCATCCTGGCCAGACACCCCTACTCCCCCGCCTGCTCCTGCGCCCTACCTCCCATCCAGGCCTTGCACCTTCACTCCATCCTGCGCCTGCACTCCTGCCCAGATCCTGCACTCCCATTCCTCTTGCTGGCAGCCCTGTCCTGCACCCTGAGCCCCTCATTTTTGTCCCAACCCAGAGCCTGGGAGGTCCACAAAATCCACTAAACCTGGAACCCCAGAAGAGTTAATCTGGCCTATGGGAAGTCCTGAACCAGAGTTCTCCTTGTCCCTCCCACTCCCCCAGTGGGGCTGGAGTGCCAGAGGAGTGAAGTGTCTCAGTTGTGGGCCACATCAATGAGGAGTGAAGTGTCTCAGTTGTGGGCCACAACAATGAGGGTGTGTGGTGGTGGTGGTGTTGTTTTGGGGGTTTTTTGCTACGCTATTATGTAATTAACGGCGAGTTTCCATTAGCAACTGGTGGTCCACGGAAAGGTTTGCATTGAACCAGGTGGGGCATGGGCCAAAAAGTTTGAGAACCACTGGTCTAGATCCTGCTCTTGGAAGAGGAGGCAAAATTCTCTGCAGCTGCTGCTGCCACCTTTAGAATTGTCAGTTCCCGATCCCTGAAAAACAGAATCCTTCTCAATGGCCTGCATCTAGGAAATGGTACATTCTAAGGCAGATAAAGGGGGGAAAATAAGATGCAGAAATACGAATTTGCTGCTCTAGAGGCTTTGTAAAAGTTATATTATTATTAAAAACAGAGTTAATCAAACTTTCAACTTTAAAGAGAACTTTTCATTAAATTAATGTGTAAAACTCATTGGAATGAGTTTGAAAATAATTATCTTCTTTATAATAGTGGAAAGGATCAGAATTGCAAACTATAAAAATTAGGCTGATCTCCCATTTTTCCACTACTAAGTGAGATGATGATATGTAGGTGTACTGTGTTTTTATAAAACCTTTCACATGTCAAGAATAGGCATTTAATGAAATACACACATGTTGCAGATCTGTCAAACCAGTTTGGCTTTAGTCTAATGTTTTACAGACAGGTTTATGACATGCACTTGTTCAGAAAGTCTCCTTCAACATCCTTCTGTGTTTCAAGTAATTTGAAAATAACTATTAAGACCTGTGGCTTTGACTCCTCCAGCCTCCAATCCCATGCATTAATTGTGCGGCTGCCAGCTCTTTATCTTCAAAGCTGTTACTAAAATAGACTCCGCCATCTCTCCTAGGTTCAGTGGAAAAAAATCCACTCTTGTTACCTAATATTAACTGGGACTACTTCCCAGAAAATTTAAGTACTCCAAATATAAAACATCCTGTAGAAGCCCCTTTGAAAAAGGATCCTGCTTTGAAGTTCTGTCTCCTGTACTGTGTTCACTTATTCTCTTGCAATGCAAATGCTTTTTGAGGAAAAAAGTACAGGTTATACCTCCCTAAACCGTGTCTCCTTGGTCCAGCAACATCTGTGGTCCGGCAAGGATGGTCCTGGGCCAAAGAACCCAGGGGCAGGGAGATTTGGCAGCACGGCTGGGAGCCCCACTGCAGTGTTGGGGGACCAACAGTGCAGCCGGGAACCCCGACTACTACCAACATTAGTGAAGTGGCCCCCCTACAAAAATTATTGTACACCCCTGCTTTACATTGTTGTAGACTCATTCAAACATGCCACATAATTTTATGGGTTGAGAAGCTTCAGGGGGTAGCCGAGTTAGTCTGTACAGGAAAAAACAACGAATTGTCTGGTAGCACTTTATAGACTAACAAAACATGTAGCTAGTATCATGAGCTTTCATGGGCACTGCCCACTATCTGAAGAAGTGGGCTGTGCCCACGAAAGCTCATGATACCATCTACGTGTATTGTTAGTCTATAAAGTGCTACCAGACCATTTGTAATTTTATGTGTGTTACTGAATCCTAGTGACAGCATATTGTGGCCCTGCTCTCCTTTAGTGGAAGCTGCTCCCCTTTAGTGGAAGCTGTAACTTTACACACTTGGTCAGTGTGTGGTGGCTAAAGGCAAGATCCCAAAATAAAGTGTTGGAACTATATTAGCGTGTCTTTTCAGATTAGTCTTCAGGTCAAGTCAGATATTGCCAAGAATGAATCTGTACTTCAGTGCTGTCCTCTCTCAAAAGAAATTATTGGCTAACTATTTTGTCCAAAGAGTATCTTTTTTAACATTGTGTTAATCAGAAATGAGGGACTAGAGTGTCCCTCATGCTAATTACCTGATTCTGCTGATATTATGTTACACATTTTTTTGGCACTTAGGTAATAATTATGTCTAGATCTTTAGAGCCCTGCAAATACACAGATATCTGCTTTATATCCATGGGTATCTGCATCCGTGGATGCGGATATCCACAGCTTATATTTGTGGATACAGATGCAGATACAAATTTTGTATCTAGAACCCTGCAAATATAGTTACCTGCTTTTTATCTGCGGGTATCCACATTCGCAGTTGTGGATACAAATATCCACCTCTCATTTTTGCAGATGCAGATACAAATTTTGTATCCATGCAGGGCAATACTTTAGTTCTAGGTAGCAGACATCATGTAAGTATTCCTGGAATTGCCAGGGTTCTGTAATCCCCTTAGTGTAACTGTTGAGGAGTTTTACTTGAATTCAGAAGTTACCTATGGCTGCAAAGCCACCCACTTTTTTGGATGGTGTCATTTCCGAATTCCTATTTCAGGTGGAAAATTAGCTTTCAAATTTCTTGGTATTGAACAACAAACAATTTTACAACATAAACAATTTAATTGCCTTAAATTAAGGTTATTAAACTTATATGTCAGTTCAGTCATTGAAAAGCAAGCACATCACCAGTTAATGTGGGTCTTATCCAGTACTCTATCTCAGCTTGTATACTTAAACACTCTGCTTTTATGCATAAGTCATTGGGAAATTTGGTAAAACAGTAGTGCCAGAAGAATGGCTGACACAGCTATACTTCCATTTTATGCCATAATATGCTCAAACTCCACAATATATTCATTTTCAATTCTAGAATAGAACCACTCATCATGCATCTAGCGTCTGTCAGTCTTGCCCAAAGATAAACTTTAATGCTGGCTTCTGCAAGGTGAAGGTATCTTACCTAGAGAAGTGTAGTATAATTTTTTTTATTACGAGACAGATTCTGAGGATGGATCCAATGAATGTGATTGTGCTTTTTTTCAGTGTGCATATTAAAATAGTCCTAAAAAAGCTGATGAACGCACCTTTCCAGCCATTCTTTTTAATAACATGAAGGAAAGATACGAGTCTTGTCAGACTGTACAGATGCTCGTTTTCCTAGTGGAAGCACTGTTGTATATAACAATCCTTACGTTGCTTGTTAGGACTGCCACACCTGCCCACATGACCTATTTTGGATTATCATTTTTGGCATTAACATGAATGCCCTTTTAGAGTTATTTGAATAATTTCTGGATGCAGTTACTAAAATGTGTCTAAATGGAACATGCTTCAAATTATCCCCAATTTCTTTAGTTTTTTATATTTAAAAAATGTCCCTTATAGTGTTCTAGAAAATGCATACCTGGAGTCTTGTGAAAAATAAATTATTAGTTGTGCTTTCTTATTGGAGCTGAACTTTTCAAGGAACTTTCTGTAAATTAACAAATTGTTACCATTCAAACAGCAAATGTTACATTATTTGTAGTTAAAATTTTAGACAGGAAATTTTGATTTAAACAAAACCTTAAACATATTTTTACCTGTGTATAGAACTGAGAAAGAAATACAATCTGCACAGATCCTCAAGCAAAAGTTTTCAAATTTGGATGCCAAAATGTAAGACACTTAAATCCATATTTAGATGTATAAGGAAAGTATCTTTACTCTGAGATGTGCTGAGTATCCATAACTCCAGTTCAAATTAGTGAAAATATTTGCATTGAAATTAATTAGTGGGTATGTGCTCTCATTTAGGTGTTGATCTTTAGGCACCCAAGTTTGCAAATTTTGGTCTTAATACTTTAACCTCTGATCCTGCAAAAACTTGTCTTTTAAAACTCAGTGGGGTTACTCTTGTTATACTGGTTGGACCTCCAAGGTCCAGCACCCTCAAGATCTCACTGGTCCCGCATGAGGGATTTTTCCAGGCCGGGGAAGGTCATTTCAGGCCCCCTGCTGTGCCCCCCCTCCCCGCTCCTCCCGGGCTTCCTGACTCCCCCCTCATAGCCCAGCTGAGCCAGGTGCCAGCTCCTGGCTCTCCCCTCGCAGCCTAGCCATGTGCCAGCTTCTGGCTCCCCCTTCTCAGCCCAACTGAGCCGTGTGCCGGCTCCTAGGCCCCAGCCCCCTGCAGTGCGTCGGGACTCTGATCCTGAAACATCCATGGTCATACCGGACCACGGATGTTGCCAAACCAGAGAATCCTGGATTTTAGAGATGCAACTAAATGTTTGCAGGATTGATTGGTCTTTTTCATTGACTTCATTGGTCTTTGGATCAAAGCCTAAAGTAGGCATGTGTTCTTGGTGAAGTAGCATGATACATAGTATATTAAACCAAATTGTACGTGAGGCTAGTTTGTAGTTTTAAGGAGGGGTATAAATTATGTAATTTAATTTTGCTCCCAAAAGGTTACAGATCCTTTTTTGACACATTAAAAAGCAACCAAACAAAACAACAACAACAGAGCAACAATAAAACAGCCTTGGGTATTTTTTTATTTGCCTTCTGGTTTTTAAATGTTTTGGGTGTGCTTGGTTCACATTTTCAAGGTATTATTTGCAACTTTGAAACCTAGAACTTCCAGGGTTGTTTTTTGTTGTATTAATTGAAAACGATTCTCAGGAGCTGAAATTTTAAATTAGACCCTAAATCTCATGAGAAAAATGACAAATTGGTATCACTGTGTATGCCATGATTCTTACTCTAAAACCAGGAAAATTTAGATATTTTCGTTCTTTGTTTTGATGACATAATTTTAATTAGCTCTGGTAATAATGAACACAAGTTATTGCTAAAATTGACTTAGTATACATCATATATTTTTATTTCTTAGGTATACCAATAACAGTGCCACCACCAGGTAACTTATTTATATATTTTCTGAAGTGTTGTTAAGTAATGTGGAACTTAAATTTGAAGGTGCAACATGCAGTTTTCTACATCTGCTTGTTCATATCTAGATAAAAGGTCATGAACATAAAACTAGGCTTCGTTATCATAGAAAGGTAGAGATGAAACCATTTTCATGTTCCTAATTGTGGGACCAATGTGCCACTTCCCTGAGAACTACACTTCTCCCTCTCCTCAGAGACTTGTTGAACTGCTGGTGCAAAGCATTCTTGATAACTTCTTGAGAGTTCAGTACAATAGAAAATACTTATGTTTTAAGACTGATGGCAAATGAAGTTGAGACACTGAAAGCATGTATATATTTAGGACTTGACCCTGCTCTTTCATTAAGTAGTTATGTATTGTCCAGTTTTACGTAATCACTAACTGTGTAGTTGGGTTATTCTTTGCGTCAGCTCAGCTTCTCTGAAATTAGTATGCCATTGTAAATCTAACCCAATTTTTTATGTTTTCCAATTAAATATTTCAGGTTTTCCTCCCCCACCTGGAGGTCCGCCACCTTCTCTTATACCAACAATAGAAAGGTAAACTTTGTTCAAAATCATTCATTTTCATCCCTTGCAACACGGAGCTTTAAAAAAAAAAAAAAATCTTACATAAAGAATACTTAACTTTTATAGAAAAAAATTCTGCTTTTGTCATTTTGTTTTTGGTTTTTCCTCAGTTACTGTGATCTAAAATTTCAGAAGGCTTTAATTCAGATAACAGTGTTTGTTTATAAAGCATTTTGCTATATGTCATTATGTAGATCTATACCATTATACTGTTGCAAGATTTAAGAACAGAGGAGCTATTCTGTTAGGCTCCTGATTAGGGATGTTAAATAACGGTTAGTAAGCTGATTGAGTAGTTGATGGAATTTCCATCGGTTACTTGACTAGTTGATAAGGGGGTTCGCTGCGGCTATGCTTTTCAAAGGTAGAGCACAGAGGTCTGGGCACGAGCCAGAATAGCTGAGTCCCCAGCTTGCGCCGGGTCCCAGACGCTGCACCTCTGCTTTTTAAAAGTAGTAAGAGCCACCATGTTCTTACTACATTTAAAAAGGTAGAGCCACAGCATCCGGTCCCAGATCTGTCTCCCCTGTTCTCCCACGGAGATGGTGCTGTGGGGAACAGGCTTTTAAGGAGTGGGGAGAGAAGAGACTAGTTGAATAGTGATTAGACTACCCGACTAGTCGCTTACATTCCTTGTGCTGATTATTCAGAGATTCTCAGGTTATCCAATTGATTATCTAACATAATATTAGCACGTTTCTCTGGAACAGCATCCATGATACATGCTAAAAAGTTAAGGTTGCCAAGTCAAGCACTCAGAGACTAGGAAATGCTGGAAATTAGGTTTTCTGTGCAACTGTTGACACTCATCGTGTAGTATCAGAAATCTTCGTAACATCCTTATAATATAAGGTAAAATGCAAAATTATTCCTATGTTTATAAATGAGGATCTGATACACAGAGATTATGTCCACAAGTATTGGGAACCTAAATTGAGATGCCTAGGGTCTGATTTCTTTAAATACTTCACATTTTTATAGCACTTACTGTTCAAAGCTCAGGCCCCATTCGACTCCAGTTGCAGTTGTATTTATCACTTCTGGAAATCAGGTCCCAGATGTCTCAGGATGGGTCCCTAGATAATAAAACATTCACAATGGCCACTTCTAAAAAGTTGGTTTAACTTGCTTTCCTTTGTCACACAGGAACTTTGTGGGAGAGGAAGGAATAGAATCAGGGTGTCTGGGGAGGCCTGTCCACTGTCTAAAACAGAAGATCATTTCTTCTTTTCCTCTAGTTCCCAGCCTTATTTACTACATACCTTCCTGGTTTTCAACATATCAGGCCCTGCATGCAACATCCTAAATCAGAACATACACTACTTCAAACCTGGTCTACACTTAAGATAGGTCAGCACAGTCAGGTGCTTGTAGGGTTGAAAAATGTAGAGCAGCTAGGGCAAAGGAATATAAAAAATAATACCTAATTGTTATTAAAGACTATGGGCCAGATAGTTAAAGCTATCTAGATGCAGGGATGAACTTGGGATTCTCAAAAGTGCATAGGCACCTAACTCCTATTGATTTGATAATGTATATGCTCATGGGGCCAATTAAAGTTGCACAGACAACCTTATCTCTGGTGTTTCCTGCCTTTTAGTGAATGACTTGTAACCTTAACATTCTAGTAATATGGTTGTTTTTATATGTAGTATCCTAAATTTTTCTTAAAAAAAGTGTAAAACCCACAAATTCTATTATATAGAACCAATTTAATCTTCACAAACAGTCAGCAGCACCATCAGAATCTTTAGATTCATAATGCAGACAATTTCCATTTGAATTTATGAGGTAACTGGTAGCATCAGTAGGCTATTATCCACTCTCAGCCTCTAACAAGCCTTCCTGAGAATGTGCAAACTGAGATTTTCATTGATTTATATTTTGGCCAAATTTGAGTGGAATTTCAGAGACGGTAAAAGGCACATTTTTTACATCAGGGTAGCCTCTTTCCCAGATTTCAAGTCCTTGTGCCCCAATATATAGGTGATAATGCTTCTCAGTGAAACAGCTGAAAGATATTTTTTTAACATAGCTTATGCACCCACTGAGCAGAATGTTAAAACTTGCTGAAGGAAATAAAATAGATATCAATTCCTTTTCTTTAGATTTTTCCAGTAAAGAAGACACAGACAATATAGAGAACTGTTGAAAAGGCCTGAAGTATATGCTTGGCTTTGTTCCTTTGGGTCATTATGTTTTATGGCTCTTTTTTATTAATTATGAGAATAATTTCAATAGGTTACTCAGTATAGTATAACTTTGTAAAATTCTTTATCTAGTTTATACTAAAACTTGCATGTTTAGTTCTGACATGTTGAGACATTCCATAAGGCTTTCATTATTCTATTTTTAAAACCATACTAATCCAAAAGCCCTTTTATACTGTGAGGCTGTCTTTAAGAACAAAAGTAGCACTCAAGTAAATGTGTTAAATAAAGTATAGAAGATTAATTCAAGCTATCTAGGAAGTGATAAAATTTATCAAAGGTTATAGAAAATTGAATTTAAGCCCTGTGTGCATATCATCCTTTTCAACCTCTATATTTTACCTATTTAAGTTGGCTACCATTGAAAGAAGTAGCTCTAGAAAATATGAAGTTGATTTAGAAGAATATTTA
The DNA here is from genome assembly GCA_019425775.1 of Rafetus swinhoei. Taxonomy (NCBI): domain Eukaryota; kingdom Metazoa; phylum Chordata; order Testudines; family Trionychidae; genus Rafetus; species Rafetus swinhoei. The sequence continues at coordinate 51,318,679 of CM033449.1, forward strand.
TGGAATAATCTATTTGAAGCACACCTGTTTTATATACATATGTGTTTGAAAAAATTGGATTCACTTCTATACCTAGTTATTTAACAGAAAGGATATGAGGAAGCTTTCATTCACAAATTTGCTTCTTGCCAAGCAACGGGGCATGGAGTATGTTTTCTCTGCCAATATTTACAACTGTTTCTCAGATATAAGCAATATATTGAAATAGAAAATCCAGTGAGGACAAAACAGAATAGTTTAAATGTAATATGAAATATATTAAGACAATTTTGGGAGTAAATGTTTAAAAATTTAGGAATGTTAACGAAGAATACAAATCCTTCTGTCTACATTAGTATTAAAATAAAAATATTTATATATTAGTATTAGATATCTGTATGTATTCAATGCATTTAATCATTAGATTGCTTTTTATAGTAGGAATGCTTATGATGGCGGGCATGTTATTTAAATATATCCTTTTAAAAACACTGTTTTAGTCACAAACTTCTAAGAATTGTGAAGAGTGATGGGCAACCTAGGCTAGTGAGTGGGCAATTTTATGAGTGGCCTCATTCATCTCTGTGGGCAGCAAGGTTGTTGTAAACAAGACAGTCTCCCAGGTTAGGATATTTTTGCTAACTGCACTTACGTACATAGAATTTGTGGGGTGTGTTGATTGAATCATCACAGTGCTTTGATTGAATGCAGGTGGAGCACACGGCAGTCAAAGTTGTGTGTAATCAATATGCATCTCACTTCATGTGCCTTTGCTTTACATGTGTGTCATTTTAGTAATACTGGTAGGAAAAAAGACATACGTGGATGGAAATCAGTGAAATCTGGCAACACTGCTGATGGGCAATGGTAAACAAAATATCTCATGTGCCACACACAGAGCCCTGATGGGTCTCAGGTTGCCCACCACTGGTGAAGAGTAAAATCAGGTAATATGTATATAAATCCATGCAGGTGTGGGCAGGAACCTGACTTGTATATTTACCTTTCAACAGTGGACATTCCTCTGGCTATGACAGCCGCTCTGCTCGTGCATTTCCGTGTGAGTATGGTTATCAGCTTTGAGGATTTTACTTAAGCTTTGTTAAAAATTGTTTAGAATAGCTATAGCTACATTGTTTCAGATAAAATATAAGCAAGAATTTGTTCACTAATCAAAATAAGATGATGCAGAAGATCAAAGTGAGTTTTATCATTACCGGATACCTAGCACTTCATGTTAACAGCTCCTGATAAATACCTGCTTTACCTGGTCATTTATTTTTCTGTCCTCTAAATTAAAATTTCTATGATGGACATTCTCCTTCAGTGCAAATGTTTGCATGATTTTTAAAAACCAAAAAACGCACACCTGTAGAATTCAGTATGTATCAACAGCAGGTGGACAGACATAATTTTCTTTCATGTACCTTCAAAATCTGTAACAGTGGTTGGAAAGATGCAAACTTTTAAGCATCTATTTTCTCTGCAGGATGCTGTAAATTTGTAGCAGATGGCAATAGAAAGAAAGTGGTTGAGTTGGTCAGTGTTTTCTCGGTATCAGTGTGTACTTTGAGGCACAGGATAATCTAGTTCTTTGAGAGATGTGCCTGAGGGTGCTCCACAGTAGGTGTAGGTGTGTCACAGTGCGGATTCTTGATAGCAGTGCATTGGGGGCTGCGCATGCGCAGCTACCCTCCCTTCAGTTCCTTCATACCATCCCCAGCTTCAGACATACCTCTGCCCCCCCCTTCGCTGCCCATAACAACTCCTCACGCTGCACGCTCTGCTTCTACAGTACTGCAGGCGCCGGCACCTCTTATGACAATGACAGCCTCGGCACCTCACACTCCTACCATTACCTATCGGAATCACAGACACCTTGCAGTCTCCTCAACCTTTAACTTCCCATTTTTATGTAATGACAAACCATCTTATTCACCACAATCTAAATATACATCATCGCCTACCATTTTATCAACTGACGACGATGAGAACCCAAGGTTTTTCTCACCACAAGTATCCACTGCACAGAGGCATTGGGACACTCGTTTCATTCTGATGCTCCCGACTACAGCAGAGCAGCCATGGCCCCTTGGACCCCATATCCATGGATGCCACCACCAATCCCTTACCCTCCTCAATGGCAATTTTGGAGGCTGTGGCCTGAACACCACAAGAAGAGACCATATAAGATGAAGCATACAGCGAAAGCACTTTCTCCCCTAACCCAGTCGCCTCCAGTGTGGCAGGCACGACATGAAATTGACGAACACTATTCTCTGAACTCGGGTCCAGAGGCATTACTTGACTTAAGCTCTGTGACTGTGACAGATGAGGCTATCATGCCACCACCCTCGGTAACCACCGAGGACTTCTCCTCTTTCCAGGACCTGTTTAAGCGAGTTGCAACCTATTTGAACATTGCCGTGGAGGACGTGCAGGACACACAACACGAACTCACAAATATCCTTCAGGCGATGCCGTCTTCAAAAATTGCCTTGGCAATTAACTCAGCCATACTGGAACCAGCCAAAACTCTGTGGCAAACCCCTGCCTCAATCCCTTCCACCTGTAAAAAGGCAGACTGCAGGTATTATGTCCCACCTAAGAGGTCAGAATTTCTGTTTACTCATCCACCAGTGAACTCACTAGTTGTAGACATGGCTCAGCAAAGAAGTAAACAATGAAACTGCTCCACACCGTCCGACAAGCATAATGAGACTTGACATACTTGGTAAGAAAGTATACACATCAGCCACGCTGCAAATGAGTGGCCAACTACACTGCACTCCTCAGTAAATACGATTTCAATAATTATGCAGAGCTTTAGGTGATATACCAGATAATAAAAAGGTGCAGTTTAGAGCAATCATCGCAGAGGGTCAGGCAATATCACGAACAGCCCTTCAGGCTGCCTTAGATGCAGCTCACACGGCTACGAGAACAGCAGCCAGAGCAGTTGTCATGAGACATGCCTCATGGTTTAATTGGTCTGCCTTCCCTCGAGAAATCTAGTCGTCAGTGGAAAACCTGCCATTTGAGGGAGAGAAACTCTTCTCATTGAAAATCAACGAGGTCCTCCACTCAGTGAAAGACTCCAGGATACCCACATGTCATTACCAAAGGCAAGACCACCTGCCATACTTACAACATGGCCATGGTAGACAACAACATCGGTGGCCCCAGACTAATACTTCCAACCGTCCACTCCAACCTAATAAATTGTCTGTATCACCCATTTGTTGGATGTGATGTTGCACCATCTGTCAAGAAATGACAAAAGATGGTAAGTGAAAGGTTTACTAGTATCTGGGAGCTCTGGAGGAAATAAGATGGTTTTTTAATCTCTCGACGGATGGCTCAGATTTGCTTATTAGGTTGGAGTGGACGGTTGGAAGTATTAATCTGGGGCCACCGATGCTGTTGTCTACCATGGCCATGAGAATTATTTGGTTATAAGGGGTAAGCTGTTTCCAGCTCTGTTTTATTGCTGCTGTAAATAGTGGCAGAACCCACTCAGCATTTTCTACGTTAGAAGACTGTGATTGGCCTTCGGTGTTAATAGTAATGTCACACTGAGATTGACTACCCAAAAAAAAGCTCACATAGGGATGATCATTCTTGCAGTGAATATTTTCCTGTCTGACGGGCAATATAAAAGCAGTAATGTAAGTATAGGTGGTTGTGAGGACCAAGCAGCAAGTGGGGTTGGGGGATGGAAAGTCAGAGGGACATTTAGTTGTGAATGGGCAGGATTTTATTTCAGGTAACTCATCACAGATGTTGGTCAAATTGTCTCCTGTAATAGAAGACAGATGTGATCTGATTAATACCTGTATGCAAGTATTTATTTTTAAACTGCCTTTTGTAAGTTAAATAATATATTATCTAGATTCCCCCCGCCCCTCTTCTCTTATTCTCTTTAACGTTATCCATTGTGGTGAATCTCTCTCCAGTGAAGACAAGCTGGAAATGGCCCCCTCTTCAAATCTATCAATGGGGCTCTTTAGGTCAGTTGGAGAAGTTAACTAGAGAGGAACATGTGGTGCTTCCTCTCCCTGCCGCCCTCTGAACATATAGCTGGTTCCAGGTGCAGGCAGCAAGTTTGAAACTCTGACTTTGGAGCATCACTTTTTATTTCAGAGACTAGTACTGTATTGACTCCTTAAAACATGCAAATCTAGTACATGATTTTTCAAATTAATTTATATAAAAAAACTTTACAGTTGTCAAAATACAATATGACAAGATCCTCAGGGTGCAGCCTGGGACTGAGAGCTGTGCCCCCATAAGTCTCCAGCCTGGGTTGTGTGTCTCAGTGCTTTGCTAGTGACAAGTAGCAAACACTTCCAGGCGCTGTTATCACCTTGCACAACCATATGAAGAGCCCAGCTAGATTGCACAAAGCTCCGAGCCATTCATGAATCACACAAAGAAAGGCACCAGCCAAATTCCCCCAGCTCCCAGCACTGCATCTCAGGATAGTATTGTTCTTCTCAAGATGAGCAATGCAAGTTTATTAATTAATTCAACACTTCGTTAATGGAAAACAAATATTTACTAGCTTTTGTAAACCTGAGCAGATTATTTACTTCTTGCAAACTTCATGCAAACTCACTGATAAACTGAAAACAGGCCTGACGACAGAGAGGGAAGAAGCAAAGGGAACAGCTGCCCTGGGACCCAGTGATTCCAAAGGGCTCCAGTTGCCATTACTGCTGACATAGTGTGTCACATACAATACAAGTTTTAAATGCCAGCTTAACAGTTTGTATGGATGGCTTCTCTGTATTTCTGTCTGTCAGAATAGCTGTAATGCAGAAGAAAATGAGGATCTTAGTTCTTGATCCCATTTAGTAAAGGCACTCAAGTTTATCTATTAATTTATAATGTATTAAGTTATTTTCCACATATCCATTTTAATTTTTTTAGGTGTAGTTGGTTTTAGTATACATGATTTTTTATTTACTAAATTGCTAAAATGTACTATCACTTTTCATTGGGGATATCTATAGTATTCAGAAAATAAGCTGTTTTCATAATGAATATATTTGCCTTGGATACAGTATATATTTCATTAGCCAATTCTCTCAGATGAAATTTTGGTAATAGATGGCTTTTACATGATTATTTGAAGGTCAGTAGATTTTGATTTTGTTAGGCAAATGTGGAAAACAAGTTTCTTCTTTGAGTGATTGCATATGTCCCTTCCACATTAGGTGTGTTTACTTGCCATGTGCACCAGTGCCAGAATTTTTTCCCTCAGCACTATCTGTAGAGGAACGGCTCTGGTGACCTTTGGGATGGTATGGCATAAAGAGTGCCGCAAGCTCCCCAAACCCTCACTTCCTTCTTGCTGCCAGAGAGGTGTAATAGAATTGCTATAGCATCAGCTAGTCTTATTTGCCATTCGTTCTTGCGAACGCAGTACCTTTGTTGTATATAGTTCTACCTTATTGTTATAGTTCTTCGTCGAGTAGTGTCCCCATGGGTGCTCCACTCAAGGTGTTGGGCTTGTCCCGATGCCGCAATCCGGAGAATCTTCATTAGCAGTAGCCCTGCTGGACCGTGCATGCGCGCCTGCTGTCTCGCACCTTTCTGCTGAGCACGGTCCAGCTCCGTCAGTTCCTTTCCAACCATCCGCGGACGGAGTTAGTACGCGCTCCCCCTCCGATCTGAGGAAAATGGGAAATTAGTTATAGAATCATAGTTAGTTCTTTGTTCATTAGTTGTTGTTACTCGTTATAGTATATACTACAGTTTTAAAAAAAACAAAACTTTCCATCCTAGTTATACATTTTGTTTGAGTAGCGCCTCCCCCCGCCGCAAAAAAAAAAAAGAAGAAGAAAAGATTAAGACCGTTAAATAAGCAAGATCATTATGCTGGGGTCACCCGGCTTCAAAAAATGTTCGCAGTGCCGAGATGCCATGCCCGTCCAGGGGATGGGCACATTCCGCGAAAGTGCACACATTGCACTAAACTGACTGCACGTGCAAGGCGCGATAGGGAAATGAGGCTGAGGATGCTTTTGTTTAATAAATCCCTCCAAATGCCCGGCGCGGACGAGCCGTCCTCAGGCATCTCAGGGACGCATGAAGCTCACCCGATCTCCAATGAGCCTAACCGCAGGACTTCAAAACCCACCGGATGAGTGAGTGTGGGTGATGGACCGGGCACCTCAGGCATTCCGCCAAAGCACCCCACCAAAAAGATGGGCAAGGGCCGTAGCGCTTCAGCTCTACGCCCTGCCCTATCAAAGGACCCGGTACCGGCACCTTTGTGGTGATGGCAACATCGGCACTGCTATCCACGGTGCCGGCAGAGTCAAGCGCCACGCAACCCTCATCGCTGCCATTGCTGCTCCTGGTGCCGGTACAGCTGATAGCACCTGAGGCACCAGCATACGTAGAGAACAGCAGCCACTTCAATGATGCTGCTTCCGCACTGGCCAGTCCGCTGCACACGGCACCGTCTTCCCCACACATCTCCTCGGTGCCTACTAAGGCACGGCAGAAGTCAGGACGCATTCGGATGCCATCCCTCACTCCAGACTGGGCTATTTTTTCTCCAAGACCCCTTTCACCTGTCTCATCCTGTTCTGGCAGTCATCACCCCGCACTTCACATTATATCTCCACCAGAAAGCGCTATTACAGGTCACCTCGTGACTCCCCTCCACGATGGTATTACCGAGCTCACTATTCCCACTCCCCGTCTCGTTACACTATGGGGTCTATGTCACCAAGATCCTCAAGACCCTCAGGTTACTCACTCCGCTACGGGGCAACAAGGAGGTGTTCTCCATGATGTTCGCCGGGCTCATACCATCATGGGCGATACTATGACTGTTATTATCACGACCGCCCATGCTCGCTCAGTAGACGATACCCGCAATCACGATCTCCGCGTTGCAGATGCCCGGCTTCACCACCTCAAGATCCACTCCTTTGTGCAGCTCCGCCAACTCCTGCGGAGGACACGATCTCAGTCTCTAGTCACAAGGAGCAGAGTGACAACCACACTGTGCATCAGGAGCAACAGCACTTGGATTCCCCTGCCGGACAGTCATCATCATCACCTGAAGACGCAGTTTTCCCAGGGGAATCTTCTCCAACAGAGGACCATAAACAATTTCAGGAGCTCTTTAAGAGAGTTGCCCAATCTCAGGAGGTCCAAGCTACAGATGTGCAGCAAAAACAACATCGTTTGCTAAAAAACTTGCAACCTTCTCAAAAATCAAAGCTAGCGCTCCCTTTTGTCGAGGCCATATTGGAGATCGCTAATGACATCTGGCAGACTCCAGCACCCACTTCACCAACCAACAAACGATCGGATAAGAAGTATTTTGTATCCCAGAAGGGTATGGAATTTTTGTTTACACACCCCCAGCCCAATTCCCTCATCACAGACGCTGTACAACAGAGGTCAAAAACGACACAAGGCAAAACCACCACTAATGACAAGGAGGCTAAGCGTCTGGACATCTTAGGCAGAAAAGTATATTCTTCTGCCACCTCAGCCTTAAGAATGTCCAATTACGTGGCTCTTCTCACGAATCACGATTTTGACAACTATTCAAAGTTAGTCCCTCTTTTGGAGCATTTACTGGACTCCAAACGACAAATTCTGAAGGCGGTAATCCAGGAAGGTTACACAGCGGCCCGAACAGCGCTGCAGATCGCCCTTGACACAGCCGACGCGGCGGCACGAACCACAGCTACAGCCGTGGTTATGCGTCGTGCGACTTGGTTGCATCTGGAAGCCGTCCTGAAAAACCTACAAGTCAAGGTTGAAGACTTACCTTTGATCACCAACTGCTCTTCGCTCAAAATACAGATCAGGTATTCCATTCAGGCAAAGACTCCCGCACCACTTTGAGAACTTTGGGGATGTACATGCCTCTGTATAGACGTAAAAGATATATGCCCTACAACAAACAGAGGCCTTTCTCTTATGCTGCACTCCGTGTTAGGCCATACGATGGCCAAGACAATACCTGCAAAAATGGCACCAGCAAACCAACAAAGCTCCCGCTCACCAGCAGGGTCGGCAGCAAGTTTGACGTGTCGATCAAGGGACTGTGCACCACCCCTTTGACAGAGGCTCTGCATGAGGTACAAAAGTTATTTCACCATGGGTTGAGACCTTATCAACAGCGTTGGTCTTTCATAACCACCGACTGTTGGGTCCAGGACATAGTCACTTCGGGATACGTCATCCCTTTCAACTCAATCCCTCCTCCCACCCACCTTCCCCATCCCTTTTCAGGTACCCCTCTCACGAGCCACTTCTACAGCAAGAGGTCTCCCGCCTACTTACCATAGGAGCAGTGGAGAGGGTACCAGCTCAGTTTCGTGGGAAGGGGTTTTACTCCCGGTACTTCCTCGCTCAGAAGAAGTCAGGGGGCTGGAGAGCTATTTTGGACCTAAGCCGGCTCAACCGTCACCTGTGAAAACAAAAATTCAAGATGGTCACATTAGCCTCTATCATCCCAGCTCTCGACAAAGGGGATTGGTTCGCGTCCCTCGATTTACAGGACGCCTATTTTCATATAACGATACACCCAGCCCACAGGCGATTCCTCCAGTTCGTAGAGGGCATGGACCGCTACCAATACAGTGTGTTACCTTTCGGACTTTCAGCAGCGCCAAGAGTTTTTTTCCAACACTCTGGCGGTAGTGGCTGCCTACCTTCGACGTCTCCACATCATGATCTTCCCGTATTTAGACGATTGTCTATTGAAGGCTCCCACCCTGGACGAGGCTACATGGGCAGTCACCACTACCACAACAGTGTTCAAGGCTCTGGGGCTCATAATCAATCTCGAAGTCTTCCCTAATGCCGAGTCACTGCCTAGAATTCATCGGTGCAAGACTCGATTCATCAACCACAAGAGCATACTTACCCATAAAGAGGTTTCACGTTATCCAGGACTTAGTTTAGACTGTATCAATTTCTCCCAAATCTCGTCTACTTACCTGCCTACAGCTGTTATGGCACATGGCTCCCACCACATATGTGGTGCCGCACGGAAGACTTCGTCTGCGAAGCCTTCAACATTGGCTATTCACGATATACACACCAAGTGTCCACGGCACACACAGGACCGTCTCCATTCCAAAAGACATCAGGGGCTCACTAGCATGGTGGGACAGTCCCAAGAACATGTTAACAGGTGTCCCCTTTCACAGGCAGAAACCTACAGTACAGATCACAACAGATCCGTCCTTACTTGGGGTGCCCATTTACAGGGCCATGAGGCTCAGGGTCTCTAGACACCCCAAGAATCCCTGCAGCACATAAACTTCCTCAAGTTACAAGCAGTATTCAACGCCTGCAAGCGTTTCCTTCACATGATCCAAGGTCTTACAGTCCAGATCCTCACCGACAACATATGCATGGTTTATTATATTAACTGGCAAGGCGGTGCACGCTCACGCCCCCTCTGTGTGGAGGCCATACGGTTGTGGAACTGGGCCATTCGGCACAGTATCACCCTTAGTGCGTCATACCTTCCAGACAAGGACAGCGTCATCGCTGATACCCTCAGCAGACAATTCCTTCCTCAGCACGAATGGGAGTTGCCCAACGAGGTTCTCTGCAATCTTTTCCAACGCTGGGGGTTCCCCAGCATAGACCTCTTTGCCACTCACCGCAACTGAAAATGCCATCATTATTGCTCACGAGCGGGCATTGGCGCAGCTTCCTTAGGGGACGCCTTCCTGCTCAGCTGGAGTTGTCACCACTTGCTCTACGCCTTTCCCCCCTCCCACTCATTCCGAAGGTACTAGAGAAAATAGCATTGGACGGCGCAACAGTGATTTTGATAGCACCCTTTTGGCCCCGACAGACATGGCTAACGCAATTGTTGCGAATGTTGGTGGCATAGCCACGGCGACTACCGAAGCTGTACAACTTACTATCTCAGCAACACGGTACTGTGATCCACCCTCACATCGATCGCTTGTATCTCACGGCGTGGTTCCTAGTTGGCTCCAAGCGCCAGAAATGAGCTGTTCTCAGGCTATGAAGCATGTGCTTATAAACAGCAGACGCCACACTACTCGCAAGACTTACCTCCATAAATGGTACCGGTTCCAGTCCTGGTGCTCAGCAAGAGCTTTCGATCCTCTTTCCTTACTAGCCAGCAAGTACTCGATTACATCCTGCACCTAAAGACAACAGGCTTGGCGATTTCTTCCCTCAGGGTTCACCTGGTGGCAGTCTTGGTCTTCCGTCCTCCCATCAACGACCATTCGGTATTCGCACACTCACTAACCAAAAGATTCTTAAAGGGGCTCGAGAATCTGTATCCCGCTCACAGAATTCCACCAGAACTGTGGGACCTGGCTCTAGTCTTGGACACCCTGACTCGTCCCCCCTTCGAACCTCTTGCAACGTGCGACCTCCAAATGCTCACGATAAAGGTGGTGTTCCTGCTTGCCATAACTTCGATGTGGCGAGTGAGCGAATTAGCGGCTCTCTCCGCCGATCCACCATACACATTATTTACTGAGCATGGAGTAGTGCTTCGTGTTCATCCTCCCTTTCTACCGAAGGTGAATTCCGTTTTTCATATAAATGAACCCATAAGCCTGCCGACATTCTATCCAAAACCGCATTCCACAGTGGAAGAATCACGGTTGCATACGCTGGACATCAGAAGAGCGCTGGTCTTTTACCTTGAGAGAACACGTGGTTTCAGGAACTCTCAGCGCCTTTTCCTATCTATAGCCGAGTGTTCAAAAGGCCAGCAACTCTCCGCACAACGCTTTTCTAATTTGATTGTCTTTTGCATCACATGATGTTATGCCTTTCGTAATAAATCTTTACCAAAGCAACCTTATGCCCACTCCACCAGAGGCATGGCCACATCCACAGCTTACCTTAAGGGTGTATCATTACAGGACATATGCCATGCAGCAACCTGGTCATCTGGTCTTACCTTCGCCAGACATTATGCCCTCATGAAAATATTGAAGAGCGATTCTGCAGTGTCCCAAGCAGTTCTGTCCACAGCGCAGAGAACATAAGTCCGAAGCACACGTATAGCATTGGACCACTGCTATGTACTCACCTTGAATGGAGCACCCATGGGGACACTACTCGACGAAAAAGAGAGAGTTACTCACCTTGTGCAGTAACATCTGTTCTTCGAGATGTGTGTCCATGGATGCTCCACGTTCCACCCTTCTCCCTGCTTTGGAGCTACTGTTTTCTCTTTTTCAGATGCTTCCGGTTGGGAGGAACTGACAGGGCCAGACCGCGCTCAGCAGAAAGGCGCAAACGGTGCGAGACAGCAGGCACGCATGCGCAGTCTGGCGGGGCTACTGCTAATGAAGATTCTCTGGATTGCGGCATCAGGACGAGCCTGACACCTTGAGTGGAGCACCCATGGGGACACACATCTTGAAGAACAGACATTACTACACAAGGGGAGTAACTCTTTCTTTTTGTAATAGTTTGTAGTCCCAGACAGGATTTAGCCTTAGGGATGCAGAATGCCTCAATCCCAGGCTTCAAGCCTTTTAAAGAGTGCAAGCATCCTGTGTAGGGATGTAAGTGAGTAGTAGTCGACTGCCTGATAAGTTGAGCTTATTGGGTAGCTGAGTTGACTAGTCAACTACTCACTTCTCCCCTCCCTTCCCCCTTATTGCCTCTGTATCAGAGGCAGCAAAGGAGGGAGAACGGGAGCTGGTGCTGGGGGGAGCCGGCTTAAAAACTGGTTCCCTCTAGCACCATCTGCCCCCCTCCCCCGCGCTGCTGCCTCTGTCAGACCCTTTGCCCGCAGTAGGCCCAGGCTCACTGTGGGCAGAGGCTGCTCCAGCAGCAGCCTTCCCCTTATCGACTAATCATGTAGTTGATATGATTAGTCAGTAACCCGCTTCTTAACATCCTTAATCCTATGCCTATTAGGGTACGTCTATGCAGCAACATTATTTTGAAATAACTAGTGTTATTTCGAAATTACTTACTCCACGTCTACACAGCAGGCAGTTACTTTGAAATAACGTTGAAATACTGTCAAGCTGGAGGACTTCTTACTCCTACTCCTGTAACCCTCATTGTACAAGGAGTAAGGGAATTAGGAGGAAGAGTGCTCTATTTCGAAATAAGTGCTGTGTAGACGCTCCCTATTTCAAAATAAGCTACGCTGTTGACGTAGCTCAATTTGCGTAGCTTATTTTGAGTAAAGCCCTGCTATGTAGATGCACCCTTAGTGACCTTAGGCTCTCCTAATGGAGTCTGTGCTAGCTCTGGCACCAGTGCAGAGATCAGAGTTTGCCTTGAGAACCATGGTGTCAGTGTACAGCATCCCACCAGTGCAATCTTAAAGCCAGCATCATTCCCTGATCCAGTCAAGAAACTGAAGGCATCAGCAAGGGGATGATCTCTGACATCCTGTAAGGGAAAGGAGAAGTTGGAAGAGAGCTAAGACTCGCGATGGGTGGCTTGTCACCTGTGTCTGGGAGTTGGGCTCCAGCTCAAGTAGAACAGTTCAGTCCTTCCCATCTCAGGCCAATTATGCTGGGAAGGTACCATTGACCTAGAGGTACCATAGACCCTGGAGGCCTTGTGGGTGGTGCAGGACATATTGTCCTTACCCGTGCCAGTGGCACTGACACCAGCAGTGTCAAGATCCCAGGGCAAGACCGTATTGGGCTCTTTTTTATCATCTTCCCAGCAGGCCCATTCCCTGTCTAAGGGATCATACCACCAGCACTCTCCCTCGCATTAGGATACTGGCTTCAAAAACGCCCATTAGACCTCCTGTATCTGAGTACCAAAGGCAGGACTTGGAGGGCAACAGTCATGGAAACTATTAGGTAGACCAGTCGAGGCATGTGGCTCCCAGCATGGCCACTGGTACAAGACCCCTGTATCTCTGAGACTATGGCACCACTCCCAGGACCATTAAGGAAAACAGCATTGTTGGTCTCTTTCTTCTGTTTCCAAGAGGGCTGAGCAGAATACTTTGTGCTCAGAAAGGGCCATGAATGCCTATACACTAAACCCCAGAGTCCTTGGTGGTAGAAGCAGTCAACCAGAAGAGGTAGGGGCAACCAGGGGCGATGCCAAAGAACGAAGACTTCAAAAGACTAGATTTGTTTGAGTGAAAAATGTATTTGTCCTCCAGTCTCTAGTTCAGCTGGTGAATCACCAAGCCCTCATTGTTTTTTACAATTTTAATATGTGGCGGATCATAGCCAATTTTGAGGAATCCCTTCCTGAAGGCTCCAGTCAGGAGTTTAAGGTGATCCTGGAGAAGGACATAGTGGTTTCTAGGGCAACCTTCCAAGCGGCCTCAGACACAGTGGATTCTGTGACGTAACACAATGGAATCAGATGACATCCTATGTATCGGGCATCCTGGTTGCTGCTCTCTGACCTATCAGCGCAGGCTGAGTAATCGATGCAGGGCCTTCCTTTTGATGGTCACACTTTGCTGAGCAAACGGATACCAAATTTCACAGGCTTAAGGACCCCCTACTGTTCCAAAGACCCTGCGGCTATATGTCCCCAGCCTGGCCCAGAAAAGTTTCCATCCTCAACACCCTCTGTATCAGGGTATCCAATCATGTCAGGAGCAACCTACGAAGAAAAACAGGGCTACAAATCCTGGCAGAGTCAACCAACATCCTTGGCCCAGTTGGGCTCAACTCACTCCAAACAAGAAACTCAGAATCATTTTGAGGGTGCACAGTCTTAAAGGGTTATACTCTCCAATTCCTTTCCACAAACCCCTCCTACACTACCTTCCCCATCCCTCTTTTCAGGGACCCTTCTCACAAGAGTTTTCTCATGCAGGAGGTCCAGGAGCTGTTGTGGCTGAGGGTGCTAGAGGACCTTCCAGCCAAGTATTGGAGCAGGAGGCTCTATTCCTAATATTTCTGAATTACAAAGGCCAAGGGAGGTCTTTGACTCATCCTGGACCTGCAGGACCTGACTAGGTACCTGCAGAAGCTCAGAGTGGTGCTTTACTCAACTTGTATGAGAGCATTCTTGCTCATAAACAAGTTCCAGGCCCTGATGAGCCTCAACACAGAGATGTCAGTGTTTCCCCTGATCATGACCAGGGTCTGCCTGTTCTTGTTGGGGTACGTGGAAATTTTATCCACATTTTATCAGGATAAAAATGTGTCCATCTCCCTGGCAGTATTTCCTTTCCTGTTGTGATGGATCAATTCAGAGAACATTCTAGAAGGACTCCCATTCATCACTCCCACTCCCCCTCTCTTGAGCTGGTGCCAGAAGCCTTGACTGGGGAGACACATCTCAGAGATCACCACACCCAAGGGATGTGGACCCCGTGCAACATTACACATAAATGTCAAGGAATTCAGAGTGGTCTGGTTGGCCTACAGGGTCCTCCTGTCAGGCAAATTGGTGCAAGTCCTCAAAGACAGCACTGCCTTGATGTTCTACATCAGAGGACAAGGTGAGGCATACTTTTCAGTTCTATGCCAAGAGACCCTCAGTGTCTGGGCTTCTGCATCAGTCACAACATGCATCTGGAAGTGGGTCACTTCACTGTAGCCAAAAATCCCATGACATCTCAGCAGAACTCCTCTCACCAGAGGTCATCCATCCGTAGGTGGCCTGTGTGATCATTCAGGAATGGGGTTTTCCCCTCGTGGGCCTGTTTCCCACCAGACACAACAGAAAGTGCTATTGGTTTTGCTCCCAGATTGGGAGGGGTCTCCTTCTCCAATGCCTTCCTCCTGTCATGGTCCAAGAGTCTGATGTACACATTTCTGCTGATCCCTCGCATCAGCTGGGTACTAGTAAAGATTGAGAGAGAAATCTTGGATTGTTATGATCACCGCAATGTGGCCTCTCCAGCACTGTTTCAGCATACTTGTGACCATGGCCCTGTGCCCTCCCTGGCCCTTCTCATGGCACTGTGCCCTTCCCAACCCAACTGCACCTGCTGTCTCAGGCCCACAGTTGGCTTCTGAACACCAGCTTTGAGTCCCTGCTCCTCTCAGCATGGATGGTCCATGATTGACCCAGGAAGAACCTATCTATTCAGAGGAGGTCTAGCAGGTCCTTCTGGGAAGTAGGAAACCTTCCACGAGACTGACTTACCTGGCCAAGTGGATGAGGTCTCCCCATTGGGCATCAGAGCACGGTATCTACCCCCTCGAACTTTTAAAAGTTCTTTGGATGACTTTGAGAGGCTGCAAACTGCCGAAGAGATTCTCTTGTCCAATCCAGCCCAAAATTTAGTGTGGTATGCATTAATGGATTGTAGGGTGAAGGTGTGGACTCCTTTTCTCACTCATCTGAATCAGGGTGCTCACCTGATACTGTCTGGCAGAAGAAAAAATCACAAGACATTGTTTGAGGTTGCTGATGGAGGGATGATTGGAAACCATCAGTAATGCTCAATGCCAGTTGCTTTTTCAAAGGACAGAATTAAAGGAAACCAGACAGAACCTGTCCATGCGTTGAGAAAAGACAAAATAACAGTAAGAAAAAACCCTCAGTTGAATACAGACATCTTCACTATTAATTTGGACAAAAATATTAATGCATTTTGTTACTCCTGATAGAGAAAAGGCCCTAACATTGACAGGCATGCTCAGTGACCCACAAGGAGGAAGCATATTATAAAGATACTTTTGAAAACATGAACAATATTTTAACATAGTAGTATGTCCAATATATAAAGTCCCCTTTATAAGAAAAATTATGTATTTTTACTATATTCTACATATTTTAAATAATTTTTAGACATATAGACATGTAAAATGTTTTATGGAGAACTAGAAGATTTACTCAGCATTGCTCAGGTCCTTAACTCAGTTTTTAGATTTTGGAAAATAAAATGAAAATGTATGTGTTTCATTTGAATAATTGCTTTGGGGTGGGGCTGGGGATAAGGGTTCAGTATGCAGGCTGCCGCAGATAGGGAGGACTACCCCAGCTGTCTCTCACCGCAGCAGCATGGGGCCAGGTGAAAAGTGCCTCTCCATGGTTGCTGAAGCTCCAGTGGGCACAGCTGGAGAAGGGGTGCATGTCCCCTGGCTGAAGCAGGTCCATATTCGTTTGCCGCCTGCACTGCCCAGCAAGAGCGAGGAATGCAGCAAACTTTACTTTCCCCTTGCTTCCTGACAAAGGGGGACAGCCAGCAATGTTCACATATGAATAAGGGTGAGCTTCAGCCCCTCCTCCCTGCCTTGCCTAACGGGCACCTAGGAAGTGGGAGACTCAGGGCTTGGGGCCCCAGCCATCCCATTTCACCTGCCTGGTGATTCTGAGTCTCTTCTGTGTAGTTTTCTGTGAAGCACTCCCATTCCAGGCACATCCCATTTTCCTGGCACAACTAAACCCTTACGTTGCATGAAGTTATAAGAAGAAGCTGTATACTGACAGACACAGACAGATTCTCAAATATATAGTATATGTTAACTGATATAATTATATTTACATATTTGCTTTCTTGATTACATAGTAGTTCCAACTACATTGAGTATATATTAGGGATATACAAATGCTATCTTTTGTGTGGTATACATTTGACAAAGTAGGAGCCTTCTTGTTTTTATATTGTTTTTCACATTTCTCACACTGCAAATCAGCAGACTTCTCTCACCATGATCCCTACTGCTTTGCCTTTTCTGATAGTTTTGAAGGGTGATTATCATAGATATTTAGTTACTAACAATTTATTTTTACTCCGTAAGAACATTTTGTGAATGCATGGCCGAAGTTGGCCTATTATAATCAACTTCATTAATGTGGCTCGAGTGTGCTGCTTTTTAGATAGAATTTTATAAAGGAGATTTTAAAAGAAGACATTTAAATGTAACCTTCAAAGAGGAAAACCATCGACTTGTCTATTTTTTTGCTTCATAATATATATAAAATGCTTGCTTAGTTCTTTTATAAATGAATTTTACAAAAGGTCTTGGGGTGGGGGGAGGTTTCCTGCTGGTGTTTTATCTGAGAATATCACACATGTCTAACCTTCTCAGACATTACTAGAAATCTGAGATATGGATTGTGAGCTCTCAGTTTTTAACTGAAAAAACTAGAGTTGTTTGAATCCTTAACACACACAATTCTCTTCTCTTAAGGTGCAGTTCTGTAAGTATTAACAAAATTTTAAACAGTTTAGAATCTCTTTTAAACTGTTTAGAATCTCTTATATTTTTCTGGCAGAGAAATTTTGCAAATTTCTCTGCTAGAATGCTATCATTTCATCTGAAAAAGTGGGTTGTGCTCATGAAAGCTCATGATACCATCTACATTTTTTGTTAGTCTCTAAGGTGCTGCTGGACCATTCGTTGTTTTTTAATTTTTTTCTATTACAGACTAACACGGCTACCCTTCTGAATCATTTCTTTAGTTGTCCATAGATTCTTCAAGGAAAAATTAGGTAGTCATGATCAGAATTTTTAATTGCCTAGTTGTCTACTTGCACTATATGGACTTAATCAGCTTTCTCCTTCTCTATTCCTATGCATGGAAAAGACTCCCCTTTTCTTTAACATAACTAAGATCAGCTAATGTTTTGATGTTTTACGTACATAGTGTAGTTTTATTTATAAGAAACTGCTCTTTAGAGCAGAGTTAATGTCTTCAGATATATTGAATAAACTAAAAGTTTCCTGTACTGAAAATCACAATCTCTAAATTACTTGGTACTCCTCTTTCTGTTCTAGGTGCTGTTTTGGTGTGAAGTTTAGTATAAATCCATCAAGAAATAACAAAATACTGAAATTTGTTCCTAGTAGAAGACAAAATATTAACCTTGATTATGTTAGAAAGCAATTCTATTTTTTAACTTGTATGTTGAGAACACCTATAGATAAAATCCCAGTAGCTGTAATTGGAGGTATATAAAGCCAGAGTACTGGGTCACATTAGTTCATTGAAACACAAATGATATACTTTGGTTATGTCAAATGAATTTTCTGGTGTATTTGACTGGCAGGATATGGAGATTACTGTGCAGGTTGGACGTCCCTGGTCCGGCAACATTGGGACCTGAATAGTCCTGAACAAGAGACGATTCTGGGCCAGGGGAGGTGTCCCCTGCCACCGGCCCCATGCCAGCCAGCCCTCTGCCTCTGGCCCCCTCTATTTCTCCCTCCCCCCTTTCTCTTGCCATGCTGCTGCTTGCCCCCCGTACTCAGGCCCTTATGGGCATCTGGGGTTCTCCAACCCCACACTGCCATGCTTCCCTGGCCCTGTGCTGCTGTGGGCAGCCAGGTTTCCCCAGCTCCACCCTGCCACAGGCTGCCATGGGATTCTACACTGCCTCATGCTGCCACGGGCTGCTGGGGTTCTCAAGCCCTTGACTTCAGCTGCCGGTTCCCTGTCCCCATGGTGCCACAGGAGGCTAGATTTCCCTGGCTCTGTGCTGCTGCTGGCTGTTGGGGTTCTCCATCTCCATGCTGCCATGGGTGGGCAAGCTTATGCTTCCTCTGTCCCCTGTGCTGCCACTGGTTGCTGCGGTTCTCCAGCCTGTCTTCAGCACTTTGGTGGGGCTCTGGTCCCGCTGCCCTCAGCTGGGCTGCTGGCCCTCCTCCCATTAGACTCCTGGGCTCTCTTGTCCGGGAGCATTTGTGGTCCTGCCAGACCACAGATGTTGCCAGACTGGAGAGTACTGGTTTTCAGAGGTTCAACCTGTAGTTAATGCGTAGGAGGGAGCAGACCGAATCAGCATGGATGTAGATTCCGTAATAATTAAAAATCATTACATTTTCTGTTTTGCAACTTACATTTAATGTAATCAGAAGAGTTTAGAAAATAGAATTACATATTTTTAAATTAGAATAGTTTCTATCATCCATTTTATTCAACCCTTGAAAACCATATGTGCCTTGTTGAAATCATGACAAGTTAAGGAAATTAGCAGTCTTAAGTCCAGATGTTTTTTGTTTTGTTTTCGTTTTGGTTTTTTGCTATTTCTGGCTGCTGTCCTTAGAAGAATTTCAGTTTTGGCAGCATAATAAATAAAACACTGTTGTTTTAGGATTTTTGTTGTTGTTGTTAACTCCTCATTTTCTTTAATTCATACATCAAGTAATGTTTATTCAGGATTTTGTGGATGTAAAGCACTGTGTAACTCCTGCTCTTATACATTATATGGGTTGTCATTGACAATAGTATTTTAATGATAAAGTCCCCCCCCCCCCTCTTTCTCCCAAAGAATTATTTGTATTATTTCATGGAGCCCTTTGCCACCTGGTGTTTTACACTTCTGCTCAAGCGCGCTGCTGCAGACACATGCAGGCATCTTAGACAAAGAAAAGTGAACATGATTCTCATCTGAACCCATTAGTGCTGCTTTTTATGCACTTAAAATATGCACTTTGGGCTTTATTTTTGAAAGCTCTGTACATTTGTTAACTTGCCTTCGTAACACAATTTAGATAAGTGTTATACTCTTTTACAGATGGAGAAAACTGGTAACTCACTGCAGTTAAATTGATTTACTCAAGGCCACACAGTGAGTTGGTTGCAAAAGCCCTCAGGAATTCCTGACTTTGGGACCCAAAGTCCAGCAGAGAATGCTGTGTCTCAGTAAAATAAAGGCATCACTGTTGGGCAGAATGAGGCACTCAAGTTGTCCCATTGAGCATTATCTTTTGGCCACTAAGCCAGATACGAAGATATTTTGATATCTTCCTGGTGACAGAACACACTGGAGAGTCTCCTTATCCCACTGCTGGTTGCAAAAAAAATCTTGAGTGCCAGAGGCAGTTTGCTTATCAGGAAGTCTAATTAAGAACATAAGAACGGCCATTCTAGGTCAGACCAATGGTCCATCCACCCCAGTATCCTGTCTGCCGACAGTGGCCAATACCAGATGCCCCAGAGGGAGGGAACACAACAAGTAATCCTCACGTGATCTCTCCCGTCACTCACCTCCAGAGAAACAGCATTTAGGGACACCATTCCTACCCATCCTGGCTAGTAGCCATTGATGGACCTAACCTCCATGAATCTAGCTAGCTCTTTTTTGAACCCTGTTAAAGTTCTAGCCTTCACTGCATCCTCTGGCAAGGAGTTCCACAGGTTGACTGTGCGCTGAGTGAAGAAAAACTTCCTTTTGTTTGTTTTAAACCTGCATTATAATTTATATATATATAAAGAATTATAATTCTTCTCTTCTAAACAAGTACAGGTTGTATCTCCCTTAACCAGGACTCTCTGGTGACTCTTTGGTCTGGCAACATCCACAGTCCGGCAGGACCACGGATGTTTGTGGACCACAGAGTCCAGGTATAAGGAGGTCGGGCAGCAGGGCAGGAGTGGTCGGGAGGGCAGTGCGACTCAGCCAGGAGCCCCGTGTTGAGGGAGGAGGGTGCAGCAGGGAGTTCTGGCCCCTGCTGCGGGCAGGAGAGGGGGCCGGCAGTGGCAGCAAAGTCCCTGCAGCCCCAGAAGCTGCGGCCGCCACAGAGACCTGGGAGCACTAGATGCTGCGGAGCCCCAGCAGTCACGGAGCTCCAGCCTGGGGAGCCAGGGCTAGGCAGGCAGCACGGGCTCAGCTGGAATCCTAGCTGGGGGTAGCACGGGCCATGTTAGGAAGGGCCTTCCCTTGTTCAGCAAATCCCCTTGTTTGGAACCAGTCAGATCCCGAGGGTGCCAGACAAAGAAGGTCCAACCTGTATATTGTATTTTACAAAAAAAAAAAAGTTAACTGAAAGACTACTACATTTTGAGAAAATGAATGTTTTAGTAGTAATGATGATTCTGGTGATTATTTATTAGAACAGTATATTTGTGTAAAATAAACAATAGAATAATTTCCTTTGGGTAGTTATAGCAGCTACCCTAAGGCTAACTTACAGAAGAGACTTCCATAATTACTCGTTTGTGTTCTATAATTGGAAATATTTTTTTAAAATATATAGTGTAGAAGATGAACGCTTGAGAGAATATATGGAACGTAACTGTCAAAAATTGTATATTTAGGTGCAACTGTTTTTATTTTGTGCATATTTTTACTTCCATAATGTTTTTCTTCAAAATAATTAAACTGACCAGCGTAGGAAACCATTTTTCTACCTCTCTTTTAGCTATACTTTCAGAGCTACAACATTTAAAAGGATCTATGCTTGTTCTGGCTTCTTTATTTCCTATTTTCTTGTTTTACAAAATGTACTCTAAGTTACTCACATAAAAAGTCTGACGCTTCTTAAGAAGTGTTTGCATGACTGTTTGTTTTATTTGTAGTGACCTAGAATTCAGGCATTCTGCATGATAAGTATCTGAAGAAACAACATGTACACTAGTAACCATATATCTTTGGAATTAAAATGAAACAGAGGAGACCTTGGATTACCATCATAGTAAAATGCTTTACCTAGTTTTAAATAATATGTAGACTTATGAAGGAAAAATTGCATGTACAAAACTAATTTCTAGAGTGAATCATGTTACATTTTGCCATCTTTTTTTTCTTGCTAATACCAGCATTTTTTTCTTTAGTCACTTTTCCGCACCTTGCAGGTTCTGCTCCTTCATGGCCTAGTCTTGTGGACACAAGCAAACAGTGGGATTATTATTCACGAAGAGAGAAAGATAGAGAACGAGAGAGAGATCGAGATCGAGAGAGGGATCGGGATCGAGATCGTGATAGGGACCGAGAACGGACCAGAGAGAGAGAGAGGGAACGTGATCACAGCCCAACTCCAAGTGTTTTCAACAGGTTAGTAATAAAATAGTTAACTATAATACTGTATTTAAGTGCAGTGTCCATGTTAGGTAGTGTGTTTCAACACTTAAAACTTGTAGTGCGCAGCTGTATGTTCTCAGGGGACAAGAGGGTGTGGGTGTCCCTCTCCATTTGTTTTCTCTTGGAAACTATAGCAAAAATTTCCCGATGTAAAACAGAAGTGTAAAATATGTTTTATATACTAACTGCTTATAGGGCTCCAGGCATTAAGAGTATGATTTAAACTTTGTGTATGAGGGAAAGAAGCAGCTCTTTGACCTCATTAATTCCAAAAACAACTGTGGAATCTGTGGGTTCTCTTTATTATTTTACAATTGGATTTTCTGCATTTTTTCCAAGAGCAGTGTCCACCTATGGTTGTCTCTTATTTGAAACAGTGGTATTCCTGCTGGCTCAAAATGGTTGGTTAGTTTAGTGGATTTTGTGAGTAGTTGGGAATGAATAAGGTTCTGTCCAGGCTATTCATTTATGAACTGCAGGTTTCATTCAAAGGTCAAGAACTTTTTGTTTTCAAACAGATAACTCCTTTATTGACATTTTAACTCTTCAGTAATTTTTAAGTGATTAAATATAGACACTACTGCTATCTTTGGTATGTTTTTGTGAGTTGAGGGATGAAAATTACTTTGCTCAGAGTTTAGTTCATGCTTTTCTAATGTCTGCAAAATATTTTGGGATTAATGCCTTGACTCTTCAGTTAATTGTTTTGATCTGTTTCTTTTTTATATACACATTAGCTGTTACATTGATTTTGGGATTGTCACCTTAATTGTTTTATGTTACATAATGTGAACAGAACGCCAAGAATTAGTATTATCTTTGTAAGAGAGAAGAGGTTTTTTTGTCATCTTTATCAACCATTGAAGGCATGAAAGAATTGTTAAAGGCCTAAATTAGGTGCAAGAAAACTTAGTTCTTATTTTGTGCAGACACAGACATAGTGGTGATGTGGTCCTGTACTGTGTCAGAGTTTTGTGTTGCAAATTACAGGGTTAGTGTTTAAAAACTTAAGTCCAATTTAAACATCTGTTTCTCAGGCAGGCTGATTGAAGGCCAGAAAGAAGGCTGGTCATTCAGGGGTGCCTTAATGACTTCCAGGCCCAGGGAAGTCTCTGTGTTGCTGCCAGAGATATCAGTAAAGGAGGGGGAAGAGGAGGCCTCAGCTTTTTTTTTTTTTTTTTTAATGTGACTAAATTATCCACCATCTGCAGCAAAGCTGTTGCCACATGGCTATGTAAGGAAGCAAGAGGCCCTTAACTAGTAAAAAGTAGATTTGGGAGTAACAAAGAAGGTGGGAGAAGATTTAAAAGGACAGATAATTCATATATGGTAATGTTTTTAAGCTTTTTTACGGTTTAGTTCACTTTTCAAAAATAAAAACACTGTGAGGAGGAAAAAGAGAATGGGAATTTCACACATTACAAAGAGCATTAAATTTTAGGGAGCGAATACTTACTATCTCTGTGTTTTTTGTTCCTCTCAGTTTAAAATGCCCAGAAATAATGTTTCCATGAGATTTAAAGTAGACATCATGTTTTGTGCAGGGAAAAGTAAAATGAAACTATATATGCACTTCTGTTGTTGGTCCTACAAATGAAAAAATCTGTCTGCTCTATTGCATTTCTTACTAATGTAAGATAACCAGAGTGAATGTTACTGCAAATATGCAAGTTAATGTGGTTTTAATATGATCCCACAGCCATCTTTCCATCTTCCCCATACTACCCCTCTCTGTATACGAAAATTGTGCATATTTTGTACATATTTTGCTTAATCCCACTCCCTGCTGTTCAAAATGGTGCTTTCTTTCTTGGTTTGTAATCTCTTTAGGGCAAGAACCAAGTCTTTGTGCTAAGGTACAATTTTCAAGTTAGTTATTACTAACACCTTAAAGTACAAATACTTGGTTGACTTCCTCCCTGTATTGGAACTTAGTCTCAGCAGGATACCTTGTAAAGAATGAATTCTGCTGTTTTTAAATCAATTTGAAGGGTTTTAGTAAAATATCTGATAAAATTTTCAAATATGGATGCCTTATGTTAGAAGTGGCATTTTCAAATATGCTGAGCACTCTTGGCCATCACTGAAGTGAACAGCAGTTTTCTCAGAACCTCTGAAATTGTGCTAATTTCTGATTTGATGCCTAAATATGATGCCCAGATATTGACCTTTAAGCACCCATGTTTGAAAATTGTGGGCATAAAATGTTTGCGCGTGGTAGAGTGTACACGAACATTGATTGTGTGTATATGTTCAAATATTGTGTGCACGTGCTATCTATATGGTAAAATAGTGTAGTCGTGATAAATTTTTATTTCTCTCATTGAGAATATGTCTGACATTCGGAACCTGAGCTGCTTCAAATACCAATAGATTGTTACTTTAAGCTACCTGCCAGGCAGAGAGATATTGGTTCCTTCTGTCCAAAGTCATAGAATCTCTATTTCTGCTCTGAAAACTCACTTGAGCCATTGCCCAAGGCTTGGCTATATTTGTTCAGTCCTGCACCAGTGATTGGATTGGGAGCCAATATTATACAGCTCTGCAGGACAAAAAAGTCAGCTTTAAATGATTGGAAAGGGGTATGTGACAGTTCATTTTTTAAATACCGTCTTGAGGAGGTAAATTTCAACCTTCTAAGAAGAGGTAGTGAACGGAAGCTTTCCTGGATTCTATCCCACTTGGATTTCTCTGTCAGAAAAGGCACTGATGAAATATTAGATTCTTCGTTGAGTGTAGTCCCTAGAGGATCTTCGCTTTGTGTGATGGCGTACCTATGCCTAGGATCGGTGGTCTTCGGTAGCCATGCTTCTCAGGCTGCACATATGCTCACCCCATCATGCACTTTAAGCAGTGTTTATATACTGAGTGATCCAGTCACCCTCAGTATCTTCTCAACCACTCTGGGACTGGGCCTCTAGCAGACTGACTCTCTTTCTCTCTCTCTTTCACTGTCCTGGCTTTAGGTGCATTAAGTCAGTGGTTCCTAACCGCCGGTTCATGGACCAGTGCCGGGTTGCAAACTGTTGGCTGCTGGGCCGCGGTGGCTCTGGGGGCTAGGGGTGGGGTACATTGCCCAGCATCTCCCCTTCTGCCACAGCTGTTGTGGGGTGGGATCTACTCCCAAACACGGAAGAGTGTTTTGTGGTGGGAGGTCCGTACAGACCCCGGCGTGGCAGCTTTAGAACACCTGTGACCTGGGCAGCAGCACTCAGCTGACAACTGGGAAGCAGTGAAAAGCTAGGTGAGGGGGATGGGGCAGGTACTGAAGGATCCGGGGGCAGGGCTAGTGCTGGGGTGATTTGGGGGTGGAGGGTTCTGGGAGCGAAGCTAATACTGGGGGGCTCTGGGAGCAGGGCTAATGCTGGGGAGCTCTAAGAGGCAGGGGCTGGCACTGGGGTATCTGTGGCAGGGAGCTGCCACTGGAGAGCTCTGGGGGTGGGGCTAGTAGTGAGGGACTACAGGGGCAGGGCTGCATCTGGGGACTCCGGGGGTGAGGCTAATATTGAGGACTGGGGGTTAGCATGGGAGGACTCTGGGGGGGTTGGGTGCAGTGGGACTCTGGAAACAGGAGGCTGGCATTGCGTGTCTGGTGGGGGCTCTAAGGGGTGGGGAGCTGGCACTGGGAGGCTCTGAGGGCGGGAGGCAGACATGGGGGGATTGGGTGCAGGTGACTCTGGGGTCACTGGCTGACGCTGTGAGGGTAGTGGCGGGGGAGCTCTAGGGGTTAGATCTGGCACTGTGGCCACATGGCAACTCCTAGAGCTGAAGCCAGTTGTTCGTGGCAGCTCGGGGGGCCAGGGCTTTTGGCGGTCCGGTAATATTTTATTTGCATATTCATTATTTGTGTAATGAATATGAAAACGTGCAAATAAAATGTTACCGGTCCACCAAACATTTGTGAATGGGTTTGCCAGTCCGTGGTATAAAAAAGGTTGGAAACCACTGCATTATGTTTCTGTTTTAGATAGTTGTTTCTCCCTCTTATATTCTTACCTGAAAAAAAATTCCACTCTCTCCTCTATATTATTTCCTAGCAGAGATTCCACAGTCCTTCCCAATTGGGAAGTTCACTCATCTGTGCCCGGAAGCTCTGGCTTTAAGAGGTGCTTTTTTTTTACTGTGAGGGTATTCCCATGAGTGATAGTCACTCCCAGGCAAGCCAACAGTCTCTCCAGACCCCTAGGCAAGGTGGGGGGGGAGGGAGGAGCACAGCTCAGCACTCACGGAAGGGATAAGTCCTCAAGCTGATGGGGTGGGGCAGCTAGCCCTCATTTCTGCCCAGATAACTCCTCCCACATTGTCCAAAGTGCGCTGCCCAAGGCTTTGGTGGCCTGGGGCGCTGGGCACTGCCACTGCCCCTGCCCCAATAGCAGCAGGGCAACTGGGAGCCTTGACCCTTTTGAATCGCCAGGACCCAGGGCAGTTGCCCCTTCCCTCCCCCTCTGTTTTGTGCCTGGAAGAAGAGAAGATATCTCAGCAGTGACTCCTATTTCCTTAGTTTAAAGGCACAGACCAGAAAAGACTGGCCTCAAACTCAAGTTAATTATAGTGGACCACATATAGATCCTGAGACCTCTCTTCCATAGCACCGATCCCCCTCGGCGTCATCAATGTTGACCCCCCACTCCTTGTACACTGGGAAGTGAAAGTTTGCTGTTTTCTTTCCAAAAGATGAAAATCCTGGCCTCACTCTCCAAGGAGCCACCCCCCAAAAAGACCATCCCAGCAGGGTTGTGGTTGTCATGTTGTTTTCACTGGGATGGAGCTGTTCTGACAGCCTGCTTACCTGTAGTACTGATGCTTTGACAGGTCCAAAGACCCTAAGGGTACGTCTAGACTACAAGCCTCTTTCGAAAGAGGCTTTTTTCGAAAGAGCTCTTTTGAAAAAGCCTCTTTCGAAAGAGATTGTCTAGACAGCCACAGGGGTTTCGAAAAAGTAACACCCAGGCAATCTGGATGCTCTCTTTTGAAAAAGCCCTGCTTGTGTTCAAGACGCCTTTTTCAAAAGAGCTCTTTGGAAAAAAGGCGTTCTTCCTGCTAAAAGTAGGTTTACCAATATTAAAAAAAACTGCTGCTTTTTTTTTCGATTTAATGTCGAAAGAACGCGACAGCAGTCTAGATGCAGGTGACTCTTTTTTTTTTTTTTTGTCGAAAAAAGGCCACTTTTTTGGAAAAAACTCAGTAGTCTAGACATACCCTAAGAGTGTAAAATCTCATGAGAAGATTCCACCGTGTGAGACTGACAAAGGTAATGAGACTGAGGGGTAGCCGGGTTAGTCTGTAACTTTAAAAACGAGTAGTCCTGTGGCACCATAGAAACCAACAAAAATATGTATAGAATCACAAGCTTTCGTGGTCAAAACCCACTTCTTCAGATGAGCTTGAGTGGAGGGGGAAAAAAAGAAAAGGTAATGAGAGAAGCTCCAAATTGGCTCTGCCCTCTATCCTGAAACATACGGTTCCGAGTGCCTCGGCAGCGACAAAATCACCAAAAGGCCTCTCCACTGGCATAGCCACCAACACCATTTGGTGGCCATTCAGCGTGCTGCATTTTGACTGCTGTACCACATGGTACCAACTAGCTTTTCACTGATGTCCCATTGTATGACATCTCAACATATGAGGCCAAGGATGCATATGCTAGTATCTCAGGAGTTTAGGTTCCTGAAAGAACCTGGCAGTTTCTAACACCCTGGAGTTGACTCTCTTCTGTACTGATCTGCTACAATCCATATCTCTTCCCCACGACAACATTCTCCCTCACCACCTAGAACTGGCCTCCCTTCTCTAGTGGAGAAGAAGAAAAGGCAGAAAAGACACTGCTGCACTGTGCAATCTTCCATCATAACAGAACATGGCACAGCATCAAACGCACGCCAACCCAGTGCACAACTGAACGAAGTCTTTTGTATGATCACCCATGGATGCCACCTAATATGCTTATTCCCCCAAAGTAGCCATATTGGGATCCATGGGCAGAGTATAGGCATCCTTTCCTCAACCATCCTCTCACAGGAGGGCTTTCCATACATAGCCTCTCTCCATCTTCTTGGTTTCCATGCCACCGAAGCCAGAGTTAGAATTTCTGGAGGATCAGGAAGAGGAAGTAGAGGAAGAAGGCAGACCACTGGCTAACATCTCATCTCATTCTCTCCAGATGATGCAATCATGCACTGCTTCCCATTGTTGCAGATGACTTAAGACCCATCCAAGAACTCTTTAGTAGAGTAGTGGACACTCTACAGATCCCACTAGAGGAAGTCTGTGAACAACAACATACGTTGTTAGTCATACAAGCCTCCACGTTGGCAAGACTCACACTTTCTGTCAGTGAGTCTTATTAAACCTACTAAAAGTAATCTGGCAGACCCATGTGTCCATACCATTAATCTGAAAGTGGATGAACAAAAACTTTTATGTCCCTGTGTCACGGAGATGGGGGGGCCACCAGGCCCTGCACCCCCTTCAGAAGGTTTATTGGTTCACAGGAATACAGCATAGCACAGACTTGTTAGCACAGGAACCAGGAGTAGTTAGTACAATCCCTCTTGAGTATAAGGGGGCCCCGAGCAGGGCCCTCAGCCTCCCCCTTGCATCCTAAGCCAACCGAAACTAACTCCCACCCTCAGCAACCAGTCCAGCCCTGCAGACAGCCTCCCCCTCAGTGAGAGTCACACCCAAAACTTCCATCCCCAGCCAGGTGCAGTGCCCAGGGAAACTGAGGCACACACACAGTTACACAACAATGCAGCACAGGTCAATAGAAATCACATACAACATGACAAGTGAACAAAGTGAATACAATTGCCACTTGTCACACCCTGCAAAAAATACAAGTTTTTTATTTTCCTATTTGACCTATGAGGGAAGACTGAAGGAATTGGGTTTGTTTAGTTTAGAAAAGAGAAGATTGAGGGGGCACATGATAGCAGTTTTCAGATATCTAAAAGGGTGTCATAAGGAGGAGGGAGAAAACTTGTTCATCTTGGCCTCTGAGGATAGAACAAGAAGCAATGGGCTTAAACTGTAGCAAGGGAGGTTTAGGTTGGACATTAGGAAAAAGTTCCTAACTGTCAGGGTAGTCAGACACTGGAATAAATTGCCCAGGGAGGTTGTGGAATCTCCATCTCTGGAGATATTTAAGAGTAGGTTAGATAAATGTCTATCAGAGATGGTCTAGACAGTATTTGGTCCTGCCATGAGGGCAGGGGACTGGACTCGATGACCTCTCGAGGTCCCTTCCAGTCCTAGTATTCTATGATTCTATTGTACCCCTAATTCCCTCATAGTAAATACAGATACTGCTGAGAGAAAATCTTCCGGCACCAGTACATGTGGCAAGCATACACACCTATGTTGAATGAACATGCGCAATACATTTCAAAGAACATCAGTTACAGAAGCAGGTAACTGTCTTTTCCCTCCCCCATCCCCACTTCTCCTCTTTAATTATGAGAAAATGAGCCACCTTCTGCAACTGGGAGCCATAGAATCAGTTCCATTCCAACACCGAGGGAAAAAATTTTATTCTAATTATTTCATAATGCAAAAGAAGAACAGCAGATGGAGACCTGCTCTTGATCTGTCAAACTGCAGTGCTTCAGGGTGGTCCTGTTAATAATTTATAATCCTAGCTCTGCAATAGGAGGACTGGCTCAGACCTTGATCTCCAAGATGCATATTTCTATATCTCTATAGACCCTTTACACAAATGGTTTCTTAGATTTGTCCTAGAGTTTTATTTTATTTTAAATATTTGGTTTTCTACATTTCAAATATATTGATTTCAATTACAACACCGAATACAAAAGTGTACAGTGTTCATTTTATATTTATTTTTAATTACAACAGATATTTGCACAAAACATTTGAACAAAAATTGCACACTTGCACAAAAATGTGAACAAAAAATTGTATTTTTCATTTAATCCCATACAAGTACTCTGGTGCAGTCTCTTTATCATGAAAGTTGAACTTACAAATATAGAATTTTGTACCAAAAACCTCTGCATTCAAAAATAAAACAATGTGATTACAAGTCCACCCTACTTCTTGTTCAGCCAAACACTCAGGCCTTGTCTTCACTCTGAAGAAGATTGACGCTGCCATGATTGATCTTCTAGAGTTCGATTTAGAAAATTGAACTCACAGGGCGCCCCCACTGGCAGCCCATACTCCTGCTCTTGCAAGGAGTAAGAGAAGCCAATGAATGGAAGCATTTGCTCCTGTCAGCTTCTACCTGTGGGGATGGTGCCAAGCTCAGCTGAAGAAGATAAGCCGACTCCGGCTATATATTCTACATAGCTGAAGTTGCATACCTTAAGCTGACCTTCTGGGTTTAATGTAGACCTGGCCTCAGACAGACAAATTTGGTTACTATTTACTGCAGATAATGCGGCCTGCTTCTTCTTTACAATATCACTTGAAAGTGAGAACAGGGGTTCATTTGGCACTGTTGTAACTGGCGTTGTAAGATATTTATGTGCCAGATTCACTAAAGATTCAGATGTCCTTTCATGCTTCAACCACCATCCCAGGGTACATGAATCTATACTGATGATGGGTTTTGCTAGATAATGATCCAGACTGATGAATGTTTATTTTCATCATCTGAGTCAGATGGCACCAGCATAAGTTCCGTCACAAATTTAATTAATGCATTATTTTTCTAGAGAGCATCAAAGCATGTTCTCTGGAATGGTGACCCGAAGCATGAAGGGGCATATGAATGTTTAACGTATCTGGCAGTGAATACCTTGCAAAACTGACTACAAAAGTGCCATGTGACCATCTGGTCTCTTTTTCTGGTGACATAAATAAGAAGCAGGCAGCAGAATCTCTCATCAAGATAAACAAACTTGTTTGTCTTAGCGATTGGCAAAATAAGCAGTAGGACTGGGTAGATTTGTGGGCTCTAAAGTTTGTTTTGTGTGAGAGTGTAGTTGGGTAACCAAAAAAAAAATCTACATTTGTAAGTTACATTTTCAGAGTTAAGAGACTACACTTCAGTACTTGTATGAGGTGAACTGAAAAATTCTATTTCTTTTATCATTTTACAGTGCATATATTTGTAATAATAATATAAAACGAGGCACTGTGCATCTTGTATTCTGTACCTTAAAGACTAACAAAACGTAGATGGTATCATGAGCTTTCGTGGGTACAACTCACTTCTTCAGATGACGTTTTGTTAGTCTGTAACAGGAAAAACTTAAACAACGAATAGTCTAACAGCACCTTCAAGACTAACTTGGCTACCCCTCTGAAGCTTGTATTCTGTGTTGCAATTGAAATTAATATTGAAAATGTAGAAGAATACTCACAAATATTTAATATACTTCAGTTGGTGCAATTAATCATGATTAACTTTTTGAGTTAACTGATTGACAGCCCTACTCTCACTACAGTTGGGATTCAGTAAAGTGTCTTTTTCTAGTGAAACTACTTCAACTTGTTTTGAACTATGTATTCTGGTGTTGGACACCTAAGAAGAATAGGAGTGTATTGTGGGTCCAGTACAGCATCTTGCGTGGTTTTTTTACCCATCATTGCTTATGTCCTTGAGGGCTGGGGGGTGCAGGAGTCAGGGCAGGAGCTTGGAGATGTAGAGGGCTGAGGGCAGGAAGCTGGAACTGTCAGGGGTTCAGGAGTCAGGATTAGTCAATCCGGTTGTATTACTTAGCAATGAATCATTACTGTGAGCTAACCAGTGGTGGCTGTTGTCCCATATTTTAATGGATGAAATATTTTAACATATTATGGAGAAACAAATAGCATTCCTTGGCTTCCTTTATCATTCATCCATTTGCTAAAGTGCTGTGTAATTTTTTTGGAATTAGCATTCTGTAATTTTCAAGGAAATTTTTCAAATATGTACCCAAGATTTAGCTACCATAGCAGTCCCAATTTTACTGGTCCACAACAGTAAAATCATTCAAAGCAACATATAGAAACCCGTTGTGAAACTTGATTGTACTCATTCAGGTGTTTATTTCCTCTCCTTCACCCCCATCGCAAGTTTTATGCTCAGGCATGGAGTAGTCAGAAATGCAGTGGTTCTGTTAGGGCATGTCTACACAGCAGGGCTAAAGCCAAAGTAAACTACGCAACTTGAGTTACGTCAGTTGGGTAGCTTAAGTCCAACTAGCTTATTTCGGCTTTTGGCACGGTCTACACAGCAGGAAGTCTAAGAGAGCACTCTTCCTCTGACTTCCCTTATTCCTCGTAAACAGAGAGTTACAGGAGTCAGAGTAAGAAGTCCTCCAACTTGACATTATTTTGACATTATGTCAAAATAACTGCTTGTAGTGTAGACACGTACTGTGTTTTTTAGGAGTAATGTCAGTTATTCCGAAATAACACTGCCGTGTAGACGTGCCCTTAAGAAATGGCCACTGGCGCCATATAGTGGCAGATCAATTTTCTGTCATACAAATTCCCACTTCATTGAGGTGTGGGAATCTCTGTGGAGCTTGGCTCTAATTCATGTAGAAGGTATATCTCCTGCACAGCCTCCCCAAATTCCTCCTGATTAGTGGAACCACATGGATTCTTCTGCACACAGGGTCCCCAGTACTTTGAAGGAAAAGACAGTGATATATTGAATGTTGGCTTACACTGAAAATGTGGAGCTTTAGTTCTTGCTATAACTTGGAAGCCATTAAGTTCTTATTCCTTTTAGCTAGTCACTAACTCATAGTGTGATCACATTAGCCTGCACTTAACTTTCAGGTTCTTAACTTGCAGAGATGTCCCTTTTATTTTTGGAGCTATGGAAACTAAGAATTCATTACATGTTACTATTCAATCAACTTATCTTCATTGAGCAGCATAGGTGTCAAATTTTACCTATGACACTGCATCTGTTTTTTAACCAAGTCATAAATAATACCCAACTCTGACACAGCAATTTTCATAAGCAGGTTTCAAAACAAAAAAGAAAGTACATTGGATACATGTTGTTCACAGGGGTGAATAAGAAAAAAACGTTAAAATCTTTTGTGTTTTCTGTTCGGGTAAATTCAAATAAGCATTACTGTCAGCTTCTTATTTTATGGAACTCTTTGTTGACTTGTGTTTTAGTAGGACAGGAACATGTTACAGTATACATTTAAACTGAGATGTTATGGAGCCATACCAAAGATACAATATTTTACAGGATCTTATATATTTTACAGTATCTTTTTACAGTTTAAGGCCTCCTATATACCTAGCTTTTTCCATCATGGCTGTTACTGCATGTTTTTTAACACCTTTGAGATACTGAGAAGAAATAGCTATTGTGTTCTTT
The DNA here is from genome assembly GCA_019425775.1 of Rafetus swinhoei. NCBI lineage: Eukaryota > Metazoa > Chordata > Testudines > Trionychidae > Rafetus > Rafetus swinhoei. The sequence goes on from CM033449.1 coordinate 51,351,648, forward strand.
CAAAAACTAAGGTATAATACATTTTCATGTGAGTTTCTTACAAAATTTGAATTATTGCATAATAAGCTGTGTGTATATTTAATAAGATGCTGCTAATTTCTTTTTCCCCGCCCCAGTACTTTCTTAGGTCAAAATATCAAGACTCCGATTGTAACAGTACTTAGTCTAGCCCAGGGGTTGGCAATGTATGGCATGCATGCTTTAAGTGGCATGCAAGATGATTTTCAGTGTCACACGCAATGAACGGGCTCCCCCTTGCTCTTCCCCACCCGCAATGGGGAGCCCATGCTGGTAATCCAGTATCATGCACACACACCCCAAGATTGGAGCCAACTTCCTGAGGGGGGGGGAGCCCCGAGGCTCCACGCCAGACCCGGCTTGCAGGAAAGCACATGTTCCAGGGATGCGGGAGATGCACTGCTTCCCCATGCCTGGGAGTCCAGGGCAGGAGACCAATCTGGGTGCGGTGTGGAGAGAGCACCTTCTGGGCAGAAGAGTACGTTGGGGAATGCCACTTCTGAAAGGTGGCTGACCCTTGGTCTAGCTCTTAAGCCAAACAACGTTAGCTTTTTAACATATGCAGTAGATGGTATTTATGAACCCTGACAGATACGTTAAGTCTGTTTTGCAATTTGTTGTGTAAATGTTAGAATGTGTGTCCCCAGCCGCTTTAACATTTCATTAGCTTGCTGAAAGATTTTTTTCTTTCTTCCCATAAGTGATGAAGAGCGATATAGGTATAGAGAATATGCGGAAAGAGGCTACGAACGTCACAGAACAAGCAGAGAGAAAGAAGAACGACACAGAGAAAGGAGACATAGAGAAAAAGAAGAGACTAGACACAAATCATCTCGAAGGTATGATCTTTAATTGGATAAAAAAAAAAGACAGTTGGCGTATCATGGAAAGGTTGCAAAGATTCCCATGTGCTGCCTGCAGCAAAACTGCCACATAAAAGATATGTAGCTGAAAAGAGGTGTTGGTCCAGGGTTACTGTGTAATGTCTCCACTGGCTTTACCTGAGGCAATGTGTAAAATCCTTTGTTTGGACCTTAATGATATAATTTGTATAAGGAGTATAAGTGCTGGGGAATAACAAAAACATTAAAGGAATTACCGTAGGGGCATTCTAAAGCTGTAAGGATGAAGCTTTGCAGTTAGAATAGGAGATACATTTAGAGACAGACTGTGTCACTCTTGGTACAAAGTATGGTTTGGATGCATAAAAGCTATTTATTAAAAATGAAGCTTGATTGTGATGCACATTTTGTTCTGATCACTTCTTAATCTTATTTGTCCACATTTTTAAGTACTGCACATGGCATAAAAGCTGAATGTGCAAGACGCAGATTTCTCAAATAAGCCCTCAAAAAGTGTATAATAGCAGAGTGCTTGTTTGTGTGACTGAGCATTTTCTTTTTTCTCTTAGTAACAGCAGGCGTCGTCATGATAGTGAAGAAGGGGACAGCCACAGGAGGCACAAACACAAAAAGTCCAAAAGAAGCAAAGAAGGAAAAGAAGCTAGTGGTGAACCTGCCCCTGAACAGGAAAATACTGAAGCTGCTCCTGTGGAATAGTCATGAGTGATATTTGCCTACTTGCATATATATTAGTGCCAGAAATAGATTACTATAAATCTTGTTATTTTTCTGGGTATTAAAGAAATTTACTCTTAATCTTGTTCTGTTAGTACAAAATATAAGGTTAATTTGTTTTTTTGAAAATAAAAGAGTGAATTTTTCATGTTAAGTTAAGATTCATGGATTGACTTCATCTTCTTTTTAAGATATTTAAAGGAAAGTGCAGCAGTGGCTCTAAGGACTAAAGGGTGGTGTTACTGCAGTATTGTAGGAAACTTACACCCAAATACTGGACTCTTCTCTTGTTCCTAAAGTCAGTAGAAACTGTGGAAGTTTATTCTCCTGGGTTGAGGTTGGATTGCTTTCATGTTACTGCATATTAACACCTGCCAATACATCTAAAACAGTGCTAATGGATCTTTGAAGTGTAGCTTTGCCCTTTGAATTCATTACATAAATAAAGTCATCCTTTTCTGTGCCACAGGAGAAGATTGAGAGGTGTTTGAGAAACTTATGCTGGAAGGTATGGCAGAAATATTAGAAAAACATAAAATATTCACCTTGTTCTTTGTGTGATTGGAGAGTATTTATATTACATATAAAATGTTTAACACAATTTTAAAATATACAAATTAGTGCAGGAGGATGACTTAAATAGTTAAAATGATTAAAGATTGGATAACCAGTTTAATGGAAACCAAAAGTAGTTATCCTTTAGTCCTGCTTCTCTGGCCTTTGTAAAATAAAGTTGGACTTGGCATATTTTCTAGAGACAACTGTCTGGAATACCTTTTAAAAAAAAGTTAATGGAAAGCTCTGACTTCAAAATATTAGTAATTTCAATGAAGAGCACCTATAATTGTTTGAGGGGAGGGGAAAAGACACTCTTTCTTTTGTACATATTCTCTTCAGAAAAGGTTTGAGTCTGGTAAAACATGCACTACCACTATCCAAGTAGATAATCAGTAATCAATCTGGAAATACATCTAATAATTTATCCATGAATTTTAAAAAAGTTAAATATGAAATCCTAATCTTTCTAGATTATCTGCAGTTAGTCAAATTTTGGGAAGAATTATAGTTGTTTTCTTCAAGAAATCTAGAATAAAATACATTTTTTAATAGTTACATTTATTTTTAATAATTTTTGAAATAAAATCTCATTCACAGTATTACATTCTAAGAGACAAAATATTTGAAAGTCTTGAAAATATCAGCATCATACTGACCAATAGAAACAGTCAACTGATTTAATCAGTAGAAAAATATTTCAAGTTTATCATTGTATTTTTCCATAACTTTTTTTTAAAAATTGAAGGTGGTGATGAACAGAATTACTGCTGCTTCTTAATGGTCTTTGTATTTTTATATTTGATTCATTATTATAGTCAAACTTAAACACAAGACTTGTACCCTGATCTGTAATTTCAGTAGATTTGCTTTTTTCTGAAGTGCACGTTTTCTGACAAGTGCCATGTTTTCTTAAAACAATCTTGACATACAAACTTACATTTTCACAAAGGTTTTTTTTACAAATATACAGTTGACCAAAAAAGTGTAGGAAAACTCATCTCCATTTGTTTTCTATATCAAATGATCTGTCATTTTTCCATGAATTCTTGTTTTATAAATAAGTGCCAGGCCAGGACACAAGAGTGAGAGTAATTTTTCCTTTCAGTTCTTTGAGCATCCTTGCCAAACAGGAATGCATCATTCCCGATGTATTCCTGCCATTGACAGCAAGGAGGATATCACCGCATCTGGAAAAATAAAAATGTAGATAAGATTAATTAAACTCCCTTAACCAAGATGTGAGCCTGACCTCAGAAACCTTTCTTGCTTTCACTGCTTCTATAACCTTGTGTCACCATTTGCCAGAAAGATGACAGCTACTAAGCAGGACCCAAAGAGAGGGGTGAAAAAACTGAGGCTTCTGAAGGTAAGCTGGTAAAAGAATCCTTGTGTTTTTACTTCATGTGTATTTGTTTTTTTCCTTGCATTTCTTTACAAATCAGATCTATATGGTAAAACAGTGTAAGAATTTACAGGTCCTTCAGTCACCTACATTCTCTCTCTCTCTCTCTCTCACACACGCACCCCCCCCCCCCCATTGGATTTTAATGAAAATTTTTCTCACACACACACACCCTCCCCCATTGGATTTTAATGAAAATTTTAGCTGTCAGTGTGGAAATACATAGAATTCTTCTAATCTAAGATGTTACTTTGTAAATAGCATAAAAAGACATCTGTGAAGTTGTAATGTTGATAGATATAAACTTGCTTTCCTGGCAGAATATTATCACATGTTTAAAGCACAGGATTCTGTTTTGGGTTATATTTCCAGCTCTGTCAAAGGTTTACACTTGACTGGATACAATGCAAGTTTTCATTGAACTGGTATGCAACTGAGCCCTCTTTGTGAACGCTTGGTCTCTTTGGCTCAGTCTCCCTATATTTAATATTTAATTATACAGTCCTTTTGAGTTCCTTGAATGAAGAGTATTATTGACATTTTCATTAGTTGTCATCTTTACCTAATTCTTCCATCATTGTATGCTGGTGTGCCCCCAACAATGGATTTGATAAAAAACGGTTTGTTCCCATTGTGTTCTTCATAACCGCCCACGATGCTAAACCCAAGACTTCCTGCTGTATTTCTTCGTAATACAATTTCTTTGCAGCTGTACAAATACCTGAAACAAATCAGTTTAATTAATGTCTCAGGACTAAGTTAAGTTTATTTGTCAATGCATCTGCCTTTCTAGGTACTGGTAGCACACTCTTGAGACTGCTAAAAAGCAACAAAGTTCCATTGAAAAAAATATTTCAGATGAGGTTAAACTTCATGTAAGTCAAAATTTAAAAACATCACTGATGCTGCCTGCAGGTCTGAAGAGCCTTGTTAACAACATCTGATCATCTATTCCATCAGTAATAGACATGCTTTAAAAAACAAACAAACCCCAAAGCTTTCAGAACAAGACTGGATATGAATTCTGGTGCACTACAGAGTTGAATGGGCCACATCCACCCTGACTGAATTGGCCTTCTTAACACTGGTCCTACACTTGATAAGTAACATCTTTCTTTTGTTATAATAGTGTATATATCCCTGCTTCTGTAATTTCTACTCCTATTCATCTAATGAAGTGGGTTTTATCCACAAAAGCTTATGCCCTAATCTAAGGTGCCACAGGATTCCTCATTGTTTTTGCAGATACAGACTGACATGGCTATGCCTCTGGGACTGGTACAGGACGGAATAATTCAGATGTCCATAAACAAACTGTACCACAAAAATCAAAGATATCACACTAGGAAAAATAGCATCGCAGGGAAGAGATTTATAACTTTGTTTGGTATATAACATGGTAAGTGATGAGTGGGAATTGTGAGAAGAGTATTATACTTTCATAACTCCAGTGGTGAAGTGTTATGGAGTAACTATGCTGTTAGAGACAGTACCTTGTTATGGGTTCAAGACTGGTGCATGTTTTTTGGGGTTTTTTAACGTAGTAAAGAATTATTTTAAAACCCTGTCTGTCTTTTGGTTTGGTTTACTTTGTTATAATCCATTGGTTATATTACCTGAAAATATAATGTATACTGCCCAACTAGACAGAACTGTTACTTGCTTGAAAGAAAAAAAGGGGGGGAGAGGGGAGTGTTAAGTTGTATTTTTAAGCTTGTATTTTGTGGTATTCTGTTATATCTCAATCTTGCACTAGTTTAAATGGCTGTTTGTTGTTAATTTGAGGGTTGATTGTGAAACTAACATTCTAAAATTTCAGTGTGCCAGTCAAATATTTGCTAGAAATCAGAAAATAATGTTGGCATCTTCATTAGAGATGTAGCAATACAAAATTTTGCCCCAACTACCTTACCTTCTAGCTTAAGGATGTCAGAAAAAGCTGAAATCCCTTTGTTATTCCAAGTTTGAAATTTGGTGTTGTGACATTTAGTCTGCACATATTCTAAAACAATCCATTACAGTTGAATTTAATCTGTATTGACATTTTAAAATTCTCATTGAGAGTGGACCCTTCTGCTGAAAAAGGAAAAATTGTACTTTTACAGAAAAAGTGTTTTTTGTAAAATAATGTGTTTGCAAAATTCAGAGCAGGATTTTACAGTATTACTAGATTAGTCCCCTAGGATCTACAAATATTCACCTGCTGCCAGGATGTTAGGTATAGTGTTTGCACAACCGTTCATGGGCTGCTAATGGGAAAAGCAGGTTACTCTTGGTTTTCCCCAGAAGGCAGGCTCTATTACTTTCCCATCTGTGGGGTTTTGAGCATGCAAAATCACTTTAAAGAAAATGAAGAGAGAAAAAAACCCAGCCACCCTAAACTCACAGGATTTGGTAATAAGGTCATGACCAAGTGTTGCCAAGATGTAGTCATCAGTATTAATTCAGCCTTTTTTGTGACTGATATGAAGAATGGGTAAACTTGCTGTATTTGGACATTACTTTTCCTTAAGGAGGAAGTTTTTGATCCTTGAATAAGGGCAATTTTACAGTGAACATTTATGTTCTTTTTTTTTTAAAGTGAGTCTGCTCTTATACTTGGCCTACAGAGTTGCCCAGTGTCCGGTTTTGAATCGGACAGTCCGGTTTTTGAGCTTTCTGTCTAGGAAACAAATTGGAATATACATGTCTGGTATTTTCTAATTAAGTTAGTTTTATTATTATCATGAGTATCAGTATGTACGCTGTGTGAGCGTGTCTACCAGCCAGGCAGTACGCAACTACGCAGTAGAGAGGAGGGGGGCAGGGCGGGATGGAATCCCTGGGCCGGACTGCATGTGCCTGGGTCAGCCCTGCTCCCTGGCAGCCAGTTCTTCCCCCTCCCCGGCCAGCCCCACATCTGTCAACACCACTCCCCCAACTCCTCCTGGCCAGCCCTGCTTCCTGCTAGTCAGTCCCATCCCCAGTCACCCCTGGTCAGCCCTGCTCCCCCCAACCCCCTCCCAGCCAGCCCTGCTTCCCGCTAGTCAGTCCCATCCCCCCGGTCTCCCCTGGTCAGCCCTGCTCCCTCCAACCCCCTCCCTGCCGTTCTGAGATCACCTGTGTCCAGTATTTTTTTGAAACCCATCTGGTAACCCTATTGGCCTAGCACATGGGTGGGCAATAATTTTTGGTGGGGGGGCTACTCCAAGGTTTTGGTAAGTGGTCAAGGGCCACACTTTTCTGTGGAGGGGATGCGGGGTCTAGGTTGGAGGCTGGGCACATGGGGTAAGGGACGGGTAAAGGAGAGGTGTGGGATCTGAGAGGGTGTTTGGATGGAGGAGGGGGTTGTGACGGGGTGTAGGTACAGGAGAGGCTTCTGGCCTGGGGGACGTGTAGGATGGGGTACAAGGTCTGGGAGGGAGTCTTTAGGCTCAACCTGATGGCCAGGCTCCCCCAATGGAGAGAAGAAGCAGAGGTCTTGCCAGAGCCTAGAGTAGGTGATGGGGTAACTGGGATAATGCATGAATCACATGTCCCTTTCCTTTCAACACTTTGGCTAAAACTCAGATATTCTTAAACAGTGAGCTTCATGAGCCAGGTACTGTCCCTTCCTGTAAGTGCATAGAATACCATGAGTGCCACAACAAGTAATGTACATCAAGCATTTTTCATGAACCAGAGAGCATCTGAGAGAACCCTAGAGTCATAAACTTTGAAGATGCTGCTGCCATAGTGGACAGCAACTTGAGCTCTATTAGGAAACTCGTGCTGTTTGGCAGCTGCTCTAGACTAATCAGACAGCAATGGTGAATACCTTCAGAGGAACAAATTTTGCCTGAACTGCTCTTGTTCCTATCTGGTTGTTCACTTGCTGTTAAATGCCTAGCTTTGGGTATTGATGGCTGAAGGAGCACATCCAATCTTTGAGAACTGTGCATGTAGGTGAAGAGTGGAAAATGTGACATCTTCAGGTTGGATTGGAAAGTCTGCACCAACTGTGGCAGTATCTTGGCACTGGCCAAAAGGAATGGCCCAGTGTTACAAAAAAAAACCCCAAAAACCAAACACCCTCAAGAAGAAAAAAATACAAATGTCTAACTTTGTAATAGCCAGTTTAATTGGTTGGCCAGAAATACAAGGAGTCAAGGCTAAAAATGTTCAAATTTGGAGACTAAGAAAGTAAGTACACCAATAGGTAAATTTGTATTCATGCAAATGCAGTTACATTTTGTCATTACTTTACCAAAGTCATGACAATAAATTACAATAGTGCACCCCACCTATATATTAATATATTGCAATGACTGCTAAGGGCCTGAAATCTGCACAGAAGCAAGTAAGGCTGTAATGCATTTGCCTGGATATTTCAGCATACAAGAAATGAAAAGCCTACTCTGCACTGCCAGAGGTAATGGAGGTTACAAATGGAGAGTTTAAGAATAAGAAGGGGGTAGTTTTGAGTCTTGTAATAGTAAAAATTCGCTTAATAGGACCACCAAGAGAAAATGAAATGGTACTTTGCATCTCTGTATTTATTTTGTAGAGCGGGGGTTCTTGGTTTATAAAAACAAAAACAACCCAAAAACTTTAAATCTGTGGAGCATTGATCTAGTTGGACCACAATGGTTCCTTTGAAACTGCTTCAGTAAAGGGGACAATGCCTACTTTGAACCATAGTAATTGACAGATTAACACCCTACAGAAGATAGTGATAAGTATTTTTTTTTATGCCTATGAGAGTTCTCAATGCATACATACACTCATGGGTACATGTAGACTACACACTTCTTTCGAAAGAAGCTTTCGAAAAAGCTTCTTTCGAAAGAGATGGTCTAGACAGCCACAACTTTTTCCAAAAAAAGCCCCGTTTGCGGTCAAGAATGCCTTTTTTCAAAAGAGCTCTTTTGGAAAAAGGCATTCTTCCTCATAAAATGAGGTTTACTGCTGTCGAAAAAAACACTGCGTTCTTTCGATTTAATTTTGAAAGAATGCAGGCAGCAGTCTAGATGCAGGTGAAGTTTTTTTGAAAAAAGGCCACTTTTTTTCGAAAAAATCCTGTAGTCTAGACATAGCCCATGTGATTGACAAAGTAACTTCTGTACTACCCTGTCAGCCCACAGCTGTAGATGCACATTGGCAAACTACTCCAGTACTAGGTCCAAAGCTTTCACTGATGCATTAGAAGATTAAAATACAATTTGACTGAGTTCTCTTTACTTTTAAGTCTTAGATTCAAATAGTAAAATATATAATGCCCTCCTGGTTGCTTCATCTTTGTCTCTGCAACAATGAATACTGAAAGATTTTTTTGACTGTTTGGCATTCAGACTTCAAAATGGCAACCATTGATAGCAGACAAAACTGATTTTCCTATCATATACCAAATTTCATCTGTTTTGTCCTTGTTTTAATAAAGTTATAGAATAAGTTAGTACAATTTTCAATCTAATGGGTCTATAAAACTGATGTTGGCTTGTGTACTTCATATTAGGTATGTGCTCGTGTAGACTATATGATTGACTGATAAGCCTGGGCTTATCAGTTAATCTTGTTGACTACACGCATTCCTCCCTTCCCCCTTGCTGCTTCTGTATCAGAGGCAGCTCCCCACCCCTACACTGCTGTCTCTAATAGGCAGCTGCGTGGAGGGTCGGGGGCAGTCTGGAGCCAATAAGCACGGGGAGCCAGCTTTCAAGCCAGCTCCCTGTGCATATTGGCTCTTGAAGACCTGCCTTCTCTCCCCTCCCCCAGCCTCCACTTGCTGCCTCCTACAAAAGCAGTGGCAGTGTGCAGGCAGGAGCCAGTGCTGGGGGGAGCTGGCTTAAAAGCTGGTTCCCCCCAGCACTAGCTCTGCAGTGCTATCTGCCCCTTCCCCCTGCACTTCTGTCTATTAGAGGCATAGCAGGCTCTGTCCGTAGGGAGCTCGGTCCCCCGGCAGACAGGGGCTCTGCCACCCCGTGCTGCTGCCTCCATATCGGAGGCAGCAGCATGGGGTGGCAGGCTCCCCTTGCAGACCAGCTCCCGCTTGCTACCCCATGCTGCTGCCTCTAATACAGTTACATGATATCTAATATCCCTACTTCATACGAATTAGAGCTATGTTTGAAAGTTCTTCTTACATCATGACCATATTCTGCATCTAATGGTTAAAGGGCAGTGCTTGTCCAATTTCTTGTTTCTACTGGGTTTAGCCACTGCATCTGTGTTTGACCTTGGCTAACTCATAACCTGTCTCTGCACTTCACAGCTGGGTGAAGACACTGCTGTTTACAGTATATGAAGTATTTATAAGTTACGATATGTTGATTTATAATGTATTTTTAATAGTAGCATTGGGGGGGAAATGTGAGGATAGAGAAGGAACGAGGGCAAGATTAGCAAGGATAGAAAAATTACTGTAGCACTGGCGTGTCTTTGATCCAGCTGCTGTACAGTAATTTCATGTTCAGGAGTATAATTTTCCTTCAACAACAAACTGAGTAGAAAAACAAATCTTAAGCAGTCTCAGAAGGGTAGCCATGTTTAAAAAAACCTTAAGTTACAGATTAAACAACAATGGTCCTATAGCACCTTAGAGACTAACCAAAATATATAAATAGTATCATGAGCACAACCCACTTCTTCAGATGACAAATATGGAGTAAGAGGTATAGAGTTTGATTATAAAGCAGAAAAAGAGGGGAGAAGTGGGAGGAGAAAGAGGAAAATCTTAAGCAGTAACTATGCTGGATAGGGATACGTTTTTACTTCAATAGATCCGTGATAACCAGCAACCATACACTCCACACTCATGTGATATATGGTATCTGGCTCAGACAATTGTTGGAAGCACACTGTGCATGTTTTGAAACCACCACATAGTGCATCATACTACAGAGTGAACAGAGGGTAGTTATTTATATGCTAGCAAGTCATCTAAAAATGACTCAAAGATCAGTTTTAAAATATAATTGGAAATTAAATTTCTGCTCATTTCTTGTGAGTTCTGCAAGTGTTTACACACCTGAAGAATGTAGGAAGGCGCAGTGATATCTGGTGCTTAGAGACAGGGTCTGACCAGTCAGATTTGGCTTCTATTTCTGACTCCGCTACTGACTTGCTGTGGGACCTTGAGCAATTATCTAATCCTCAGGGTTTATTTCCTCATCTGTACCAGCCTTTGTAATATATATACAGCCCTTGGAAGAGAGGTGAGCTATATTAGGGGGACACATTGCTCATTTACAGGATTTGCATCTGCATAAAGGCATGCCCAGAGAAACACTAGTCTTAAATCATACAGCTACAATCACGCATTAAGGGGAAACAAAACTTACTCCAAGTTGTTGCTTAGGCCAGTGTCTTTTCTTCGTTCTTGCGCTACCTTTTCCTATGCTTGTAGGACAGGGCTACTCAACTTTGGAAGCTCTGGGGGCCACAATGATACTCTCTGCACATGCCAAGGGCTGCAACTTAACTCTGGTTGCATATACATGGAAATATATATGCAAATAGCTTCTTTCACACTGACGGGCATGAATACAAAGCACTTTCCACAATGCCCCAGCACTCCCGGCACCTCCTCTGTGAGGGCTAGAAACTCTGGACACCCTGTACCCATCTGTTCCAGCCAGCCTGTCCACTTGCATCTTTCAATGCTCACCCCACCCGGGAGACACCTTGCTGTTGTGGAATGTGTTCCCAGCAGAGGCCATGTTCAAAGGATCCCCTCCCCTGCAGGCCGCATGTTGAGCCCAGTGTAAACCCAAACCACACCATGGGCTGCAAACGGGCCACGTGTTGAGTAGCCCTGCTTTAGGGCATATATAGAACTATATCATGTTCTATAGTTCTCCTCCTCCATTTTCTTTCTGCCTGCTTTTCCTTCTCCAGCTTCCTATCCTGCATGACCCGACCTGCTTGTTCCTTGCATTCCTCTTCCTCAGGGGCATTGGCTCTTGCTGTTGAACTTTAATTATAGTATCTAAATGTACTGTGCTCTTGTTCATTAAGACTTCTTCCCATTGCACCACACTTGCATATTAAGCAATCAAGATGAACACTGACTAAGCAGAACTGTATTTGAATTGAATCATCTTTTCCCCAAGACAAGCTGGGACTGTGTAGCAAGGCTTTTGAAAATAACCTTGAAAGCCAGTGGGGAGTGGCTCTTGCCAACAATATACTGGAAGCCTAATAGTGAAAGGTTAAATTCTCAGACTGGTGGGAAATGAGTTAATGTGTATTAATGATGCATGTCCTGGTGACAGAACTTGAAGGACTTCCAGATGTGTAGTGTGGACACCAGAGAGCCAAAGAGAGAACAGAAGGGTAACCAGTATTTGCACTAGGTGAGATTGAAGTATCTGATAACATTATTGTTAAGAGAATAAATCCAGATCTAATGTTTGGGGCCTACCCAATAAGCAAGTACTAATAAGGGTGAAGTGCACCTCTGTTACTGTCAATTCTAATAATCTTTTTTCCTCCTTTAATTTAAATGTAAGACGACCAGTGTACTAATTCAGCATACTAATTCCCCTAGTCTTCATCCTCACTGAAGCCCTTTTCTGTGAGTTGAGTTGCAGCTGGGGATATGATTACAATGAATTTCCTGTTTTCAGACCTGCTGACATGGTGGTAATTTTCCTTTAGTTAAAAGGGTGAGGGTTGTACTTGTGTATTTTCTGGAGCAGAGAGGCTCATAAACTCAGATGCTGTTCAAAAGGGTAAAGTCCCTTCCAGCACAGAAAGCCAAAGATATCTGACTGCTTGATATTAACAGTGTGCTATTGCTTATTGGTTCTCTACATCTCTGACAGTTCAGGTGAAGTAGTAAAGCCTATATAAACTGTTCAGTCAAATTCCACCATCCTTGAAACACCAATGACAGTTTTGTTCCATTTAAGCATTAAGAGTGTCACTCTTTGTGGCATTAGTTCAGTGGACTCCCTGAAGCAGGCCAAGTCTTCATTAAAAGCTCAGGTTCAAACAAACATTGCAAGATGAACGTTATGTGACAATTAAACTATATACTATGTGGCTGCTTATTTTTACTAAAACTACAGACCAGCTGCTTCCTGTATCTTACAAATGAACTTTTCTCAGGCAGGTGGTGGAGTCAGGGAAGGCAATTCTGAGAAATGCACCAACTATGTGCACGTTTTAACATCTGGGTAAAGTCAAACAATTCAGCTGCATTTAACACAGTGTCTGTGAAGCTTGAGTGCTGCAGGGGTAGTTGTGGACTTTGCAGGGTGGTCCAAAGGGCTCAGATCCCTGTTCTCTGAGCTCCTGCATCCATTCAGACTTTTCCCTTCATTCTTTAACATATTTTTGACTATAGGGCTGTTCAGGATCTCTCTTTCCTCCCTTAAAAGCAGCCCTGTGTGTCTATTTTCCATATATGTATATACAGTTACAAAGAGGTATTTACAATAAAGATTTTTGACAGAGCCTGGATTTAATTAAGATGTCAGTGTAATCAATCAGGCCAAAAGCAAGAGCCATTCAAGAAACATAAATCTCTCCTCCCACTCCCCTTCAACACAAGGATGTAATTTTTGGACTTACCGTGGCAGCTCAAGCCACATAACCCAGGAAGGTGACCATTCACTGTTATCAGACGTCTTCTGATTGGTGTCAGGGAGTGATACATGGCTCATGTCCTCCTGGGCCTTACATTCTTTCATTTCCAAGGCTTTGAGTACTACAGACGAGGTGGTGTTTTTCAAAAGGGCTACTGCCTCACTACGGCTGACACCAGTCAGGTCAATTCCATTCACGTTCAGTAAAATATCACCTGAAGGACAATAAGCAGAACCATCTTAAAAGGAGAAAATGTTTTAAGGCCTTAATTTTTTCTTTTAAACAAAAAGCATTTCAGGAATAGGCCAGGGCTGGAAACTTGTTGCCTGTCAAAAGTGTTTGTTAATATTTTCATATGAAATAGACACTGAGGCTACGTCTACACTGCAGAGTTTTTGTGCAAAAATGGCTGTTTTTTCGCAAAAACTTGGAGTGTCCACACTACAAGTGTGTTTTTGTGCAAGAAAAAGTACAGTAAATCGTAAGAACACAGGGCTTTTTGCACAAGAGTTATTCCTCTTTCTACGAGGAATAAGCCTTTTTGCACAAGAGCTCGTGTGCAAAAAGGCGTGTGTGGACGGGCAACAGGGGTTTCTTACACAAGAAACCCCTATGGGAAAAAGCACAGGTGCTCTGATGGCCATTCTGCGAATGGCCATCAGAGCTTTCTTGTGCAAGAGTGTCCATGGCTGTGTGGATGCTCTTTTGCGCAAGAACTTTTTGCGGAAGATTTCTTATCAGCCATTCAGGAACCTGACAAACTCATGTCAGCATCAGGCTGTATAAGACATTGCTTTTAGATGCCTCTTTCTGGCCACGGGCTTACATTACAATGCACAGTCTTGACTGGCTAAGCTAGACTCTTATTAAACAAAAGGAGCAAGAGAAAAGAAGAAAAATAAGGCAGGGAAGGAAAAGGACACAGGGAGTGCCAGAAAGGGAGAGGAAACAGGAAGCCTCTTATCCTAGGTAGAGGTGGGATTTTAGCTAGTAGAGGTGAAAATTTTGCCTTGCTCTCTTTGGACCTTCTTTGGCATCCCAGAAGATGCTGGGGTTGGCAATCGTGGTAAAGTTCAGTAGCCAATTTCCCTCCTCTGCCCCCCAAAGTTTCTCTAAGGGTTCCAAAAGGCAGCGACAGGCAAAACAGTCCCTGTCATTATTTTATCCACCAGTTAGGTCTACGTTGACACCCCAATTTTTGCTTCACTGATTTCTGGTTTTACACTTCTCTTGTTTACCAAGCATGATCTTCTCACAGACCTTGAGTTATATCAGCAGCACTTTTTTTGGGATGAGGGGCACATTCAAACTTTTCAGTCTTGCTTTTGCATCTTGTCTCATCAACATTTGTTATTAAAGGTTGTTGCAATATCTTACAACCTTTCACTCATTTTTTTACTGTTGAGAGTAAATTAGGGTAAATTTGCAGGCTCAATTATCACAGCAGAGCTACTCTAAAAAGAACTGGTGTAAAAAGGAAGTTATGGTGGGTGAGATTCTCCAGCAAATTGGGACCACTGATGTCCTCCCTCACCCCAGCACACTATGTACGGCAGGTGAGGAACTGGAAGGGAATATCACGAGTCCCTTATATGGCTGCAATCATCAGCTAACCATGTAGGGCAGTTTATGTCCTTTCTACAATGATGCAGAAATAAAAATGGGACGAAGTAGGGCGGAAGAGCATGGATTTGAATTCTAAAATTTGAATCCCATCTGGAATGTTGATTTCCCCCATGATTGGTCACCATGTTTCTGCCTCAGTATAGCTAGTATTGCATCTAACGAAGTGGGTCTTTGCCCACGAAAGCTTATGCTCCAACACTTCAGTTAGTCTATAAGGTGCCACAGGACTCCTCGCCGCTTTTGCAGATTCAGACTAACACGGCTACCCCTCTGATACTTGAGTATAGCTAGAGAAACTATAGGGATAATATTCTTACATGGCACTGAGATAATTAAGGTCTGTGAAATGAACTTCAAATGCTATTGTTTACATTCAAGGGTTTGTTTTCAAACAATTTAAAATCTGAGGGAGAAAGGATTTTTGTTTTTGTTTTTATTTTTATTCCGCCCCTGATGCTATTACTTGTCCTAAACTGAGGAGAGCAAATGTAGCAGGTTTTCTATGAAGTTAGTACCAATGTAGATTTAATGTGTATTTAAATATGCCTAGTGCCTCTGGTTGCCTCATGCAATACAACAAATGAAAAATAACAGTTGTAAAATAAAAATGATCCCATAATGATCAGCGAGAGCACAAGTACCAGAATGAGAATTGCTACCTTACAACTTGGAACAAATTCCAAGCTAAAAGCTTCCTGCGATGCCTCCAGTGCATTTTATCTTATCTGTGTCTGTCTCTTATTCTGGGTCTACTCCTAAATATAGCTTGACTTAGCTATTCCATTCAAGGCTGTGAAAAATGTTGGGCCCTGAACAACATACTTAAGCCAACTTAACCCCCACTTTAGATGTAGCCAAGTTGACAGAACAACTCTTTCATCAACCTAGCAATCATCTCTGGGAGAGATGGATTAACTACATCCAAAAACCTCTTGCACTGATGTAGGAAATATCTACACTACTATAGCTACAGCACATCCAAACCCTTACACCATAAACTTCTTGTGGTATGGACTATATGGACAGGCACCCTGAGCAGTGCTAAGCACCTGATCAGCATTTAATTCTAAGTGGCAAAGTAGTGATGTCTATAGCTCAGGTTGGCCAACATTTTCCATTATAAAATTATGGTTACAGTTATTTATAACTTTGCCAAATTTTAAGCATTTTGGGCTGAAATTTCCCATGCTAAACATCTGTCAAGGGCTGAATACTTGGGAAAATTTAAGCTAAGATGACTCAGCCATGTCTCAGAATGAAGGTAGGGAAACACAGGTTGTTTTAATGCATAAAAATAGATATACAATTCTTACATCTGTTTTTCAGAGAAACTCTAGTAGCTCCACACATTGTAACAAGGATACCTAAAATTCTGTCTGTATGGTGCATGATCTAATCCATGGCTTCAGGGGCTGAGGATGCCTTTGTTGCCAGGAAGAAAGCAGGCTTTCTGTGCTCCTCCTCCTGGCACCCAGACAGTAAAAATTAAAAAGGAAGCAGCCAGACTGAAATGAAGACAGGTTAGGAGCACTGGGATTTGGAGCTGTGTGGAGGCAGAGAAGGGTGCTAGAATGAGAGACTGAAGCAGGATGAAATCTGGGACTAGGACAAAGATAAGATGGGAGCTGAGGGAAATGGGTCTGTAATCACTACAGCACATTCCACTTAAAACCTGGAACAGAATCCATAGTCTCAATATTTGTCTGCTGTCAAACCCACTGGGCAAAATCTCTCATCTCCCTTTAGTGGTTGGCCAACATAGAGGATGAAAATCAACACCTGCTATTACTTACTCTATTTGCTCAAAAGCCAAGCAGCATTGCAGCTCTAAAGGTTTTAACCCTGCAGATGAATCATATGGAGTAAATATGGGTCTGCATTATAGAAATTCTATTTTTTTTCCAATTTTCTTTTTTGAAAACCTAGGAAGTTACATACAAAAACTCTAGAAGGCAGTTAAAGTTGCAAAGTCAAGCACTCGAAAGTTGGGAAATGCCAGAATTAAGGTTGCCCATGTGCCTTAATTTGTCTGCCTTGCATGTATTTATTATGATGAAATCTTTAATTACAGGATCACACACTTTTTTCCCCACAGGATCCCTGTCTCATTCAGTGCATAGAATGGCTGGTACACTGGAAATAAATCAAGATTGTACAGTAAAGGAGGCTAATATTAATATATGTAAGCCTCACTTGTTACAGATGACAGGAGGTGTGTCATGAATGAGGCAGGACTGAGTATTGCAGGGACAGAATGGCGAACTTCATTCTTTCCCATCCTCTGTCTCAGAGTTCCAGTGTCATCTCTTAAACCAAACTCCAGAGGTGATCATTAATTGCATGGTCCTCATTTTCTGGATACCAAACTTGTTTCCCTGGAGTGTGATTTGCAGAAGAGCTGAACATTCACAGCTGCAATTGTAATTAATGAGGTCTGTGCTTTGAAAACAGGATATGCTATATAATGCTAGATAACATGAAAAAACCAGGTCCTAGGTGTCACCAACTGGGCATTTAATATTAGTGGACAATTTTGACATTAATACTATTGTGAAGAGCACAACTGAAAAGCCTTTGAGAAAGGTTTGAATAAATAAGGCTGGGAGCTGCAGATTGGAAAATGAGGATAAAACAAAATATTGAAAAGCTGTTTATTAAGCGAGCACTGTCCATCCTGTGCATTGAATGGGTCCTGTGGGAAAATAGTATGTGATCATGTAACTGAAGACTGAAACAGAATACATATACAGACAAGGGGGCCAAATAAAGTGGGTATGAGCAATCTGAATTTGTCCTAACTTTGAGTGCTTGACTTTACAACCTTAATGTTCATAAAACATATTTTTGTATGTAATAAATAATTTAGGTCCAGTCAGCCTCCCCTCATAGTAAAAGCCCTAGGAATTGATACTAAACAGGAAATCTCTGCAACGATCCTTTTGCTGAGGTCCCCTCACATCATCTGGTTGAGGAAAGATTCTCCCCCCATGGAAAAGACTTTGGGAATGGAAGCTCAGTAGAAGAGCTATGCTATACTATACACCCTCAGGCTGCACTATTTTTTGTATTAACTTCAGCAGCTCTGTGGGGGTGGTGGAATGATTTACATTATATTACTACTCACCCCTGCGCTCCCCACATCTACTGCCTCAGTGCACTGGCAGACCCCACAGAGAGCAACCACAGGCTCTGAGAGGAGGGTAGAGGGATGGTGCTACAGAAGTAGATGAGAGAAGCTGGGTCCCTCCAGCCATAGATTTCAGCTAAGGAGTTTGCCTTCTTTTAAACACTCTTGCAGGCTAGTTTCTCTCTCACCTCTGAGACACCCCAAAGTGTGCACAGAAACATGAAGAGGGTGGCACCCTTTTTGTGATCTTTCAGTTTGTCAAAAGGGAGCTTTCAATTCAAGCAGGCCTCCAAACCCCATTAGCTTTACCTGTTTTCATTCTGCCATCTCTGCTGATGACTCCTCCAGGCTCAACACTTATCACATAAATGGGTAAATCCCATTCCCTGTGAGACGTTCCACCTGCCACCGTCATTCCCAGTGACTCTGTGTGATCTTTTCGGACAGCCACCACCTTCTCATGACAGGTGACAGAATGGAGGGAGTTCTGTGGAAGCCAAATAGCAAGAATAAATGCCGGGTACACAGCCAGTCTTCTGATAACTTCATCACTTAAAAGTATTGCACTGGTATTAATATGCAGTTGTAGGATGAATATGGAGAGGATCTCAAAGCAGTTTACAATCCCTGAGCCTCACAACACTTGTATGGATAGTAAATATAATTCTTCTACCACATGGGTTTCTGCATGGTCACAACAACTATGGCAAAGCACTTCAAACTTGGATGACTAAAGTCCGTCACACACTCTGTATTTGGAATCCAATACTGCTCCCATTAAAGTCGGTGATGGCTGTGTCGTTTACCTTAATGGGAGCAGAAACAGGGCACTCAGACAGCTAAATAAGTGGCCTAATTTTTCATTTCGAAAGCAGCCAGGGATTAGACACTAGTAAAAATGTTGGGTGTTCAGCACCTCTGAAAATCAGGCCCCTTATTTAGATGTCTCAATTTAGATTTGAGTGCCTAACTTCAGGCATCCAAATTTGAAAACTTTGTCTCACATATTTAACAAAGAAGAAAAGCTAACTACATTATTAGTGAAGGAAGTTCAGTTTGTTCGTACTTTATGACTAGCATGACCATATTTCCCCATGCCAAATATGGGATACCAAGTGCGGGGTCCTGCCTGTGCTCAGGGCTTCAGTCCAAAGGGGGAGATCTGCTAGTGCTCGGGGCTTCATACCCACACTGGGAGGGAAGCGGGGGAGAAGCCACTGGCACTGGGAGCTCCAGTGGCTGAAGCTCCGAGTGCCGGCAGCTCCCCACCCACCCTGCCCCTCTGCAGGGCTGAAATTCAGGGTGGGGATGAGAAGGGAGCCACTGGCACTCAGGGCTTCAGCCCTGCAACAGTAAGGGGAACTGCTGGTGCTTGGGGCTTCAGCAGCTGAAGCCTTGAGCACTGGCGGCTCCTCTCCATGCCCCACTCCAACCCTGCTGCAGGGGAAATACAGGATAATGTGCCTTTTTTTTAAAAGGACACTGGGAGGAGGTCTTAAATAAGGGACTGTCACCCTATTTATGAATAAAGGTCAGACAAGTCAACACACACCATCAGATGCTGAAGGATCAAAAGGTAACATTAGTTCTAAAATGTAATACTGGCAGGAGAAGCCGTTCTAGTATTCCAATAGAATTTCTCTCCGCAGTGTGTAATCTGAACGTGGGAATATTTCAAAGTACTTCAGTCCCTGCTAAATAATTTGTGCTTATAACATGGACACGGATTTTTCTCCAAAAGAATCTGGATTTAAACCTTACTTTTAACTTTAACTTCCCTAAGAATTCATATGTTATGCTGTGCAATTACTTTCTAAAAGTTCCAGCTTCTGGAGCAGAACTGACACACAACAGTTAAGTTTTAATATAGAAATACAATACATGTGCTGCAAGGCTAACTGCTTTTTATAACGTGAAAAAAAGATCTCATCATTCATGAGTGTCGTATCACATCTGAGATGTGCAGAAAAAATAATCTATCAGTCTCATTTGGGGCTGTGTTAATTCCAACCTAGAAATCCAGGATTCAACCAAGAAATCCCATTTCAAGTTCTAGCTCAATGGCACAGTGAGAAGAACACTCAAAAGTATGGCTAATCAGGCAATGGCTACAGTAAACTTCAAGGAAAAAGAAGCGGGAAAGTAAGAAGAGGGAACAACGACACTGTTCAGCAAAAGACTTCTGGACATTTTAGAAAATAAGCAGAAAATATCAAAATGCTGACATTCCATAACACTTCAGAGAATAAAGTTATTAACGCCATCTAAATGGGTTCCTTCTTATGTCAGGAATTGCAAAGGTAGCATACTACATAACTGCTGACCTGAGATAAAACACAGTCAGAACCGCTATAAGAAGACTAGCTATTGTCATTTGAGAACAGCTGAACACTTCCAAAGATCCTACAGCACAACTATATGAAATCATCAACATTTTTTCTATAAGGTTTTTCACAAAAAATAGTCATTCTGTTTTAAGCAGTTTCATTCCTGCAAAATAATGTCTATTGTTTCAAAATTAATATTTTTACACAAATGCATAAAATTGTTGTAATTCGACCTTTACTCAAAAAATAAACCTAATTTTGCTTTGTTTTACCAATTTACATATAAAAAATGGCCTTTTCCACCTTGAGAACAGATTGGTTTAACTGAGAATAGCCCTTTTCAAGGGCAGTTTTTATTTTGTAACAAAATATGAAAAACGCTTAAAATTATACCCTCTGATTCAGAGCATGCTTGTTAGCTATTCGTTGCCCGTTCTGTCTCAGACATCAAGAATGTTACTGATAAAAGTAGGCTGTTTAAGCCATATTTCTGAGGAAACCGTGCAGACACTATCAGCATTTAATAGTTATGCTCAGGAACAAATTATCATGTTACTTTTCAATGAAAAATGACAGAAGCGCTGCTTTTCTGAGCGTGCGCGCGCGCGCACACACCCCCCCCCACCCACCCACAATATCCAACAATCAGCTTCCCCTTTGAAGATTCCTTGCAACATCTTGTTTTTAAAATGATCATATAGATTGATGGGAATTGTGAATTCTCAAATGAGGGAAGGATAGTGATAAAAGGAAATTAAAGCCTTTTTAATAAATACATGGAGTGCTCTCTTGGAGGTATTGCAGATAATGAGTAAACCAGTTAAAAGGCAATGTTTATTAACAAATGCATTTCAATACATTCTCTTCTAAACAACTACCCTTCTCCATCACTTTGAGATGACCTTGTAGGCCATGACAGGGAAAACATATAGCTTGTTCCTTTTTTAAAGTTTACTGTAAAATAAATATTTACAGCAAATTATCACAACCTCAAAGTCATGACGCGTGTCTCAGAGGCAAGGGACACAGCTGCAGCTGCTTGGAAAATATATATTACCTACAGGCTAACCCACTCATACAGCTACACAACATTATGTGCCTGAGCATCAAGGTCAATGGGGTCAGTCTTTAAGGACTGGACAACGACTTGTTATAAACAATCAATACGGGTAGAAGAAATAGTTGCAATAATTATCAAGTGCTATTTTAGTGCCTAGGACTGCATCTCCATTGACGTTAATGGCAAAACTCCCAATGACTTCAAAGGAGCAGGATCTGGCTCTATTTATATAAATACAAATCCTGTTCAACAGATTCCTCTGTAGTTCAGGAGAGTGTTTCTGACATCTTTTCTATTCAAGTCCCAGCCACAGCAGCAACTCCTGTTTTACATTTCTTTGTTCCTCATACATGGGAGGATAGCTTACTAAGAACCTTGCCTATGACCAATTGTACACCACACTGCATGCAAAATGCACTCCCGCCACCACTACAGAGGATGTATTCAGTACAGATTGTCTTGCTACTTCTTCACTGCTCCGCTGGCTGTACTGTTTACTATTGGCATGTGCTTGAAAGAAAACCTCTTTTCTGCTCTTTCCAGATGGAGGCAGGATGTCATGAGGGCAGTGACATGGCCAAAAGAGATTCCTGACTCATTATACAATAACAAATAACTGCAGTCTGGAGTTTATGCTTGGCACTGAATACACTGGAAACTCAAAAGCAAATTCCAGCACACATTTACATCCATGTTATAGAATCAGAATTGGTTCTCTCAGAGAATTAAAAAAGGGTACCAGTGATATTAAAAAATTCCACTTTTCCCAAGGATGAATTATCTATCCCATAAACTTCAAATTAATAACACCAGGTTATGTTAATTAGCAGTTTCTCTATTAGCCATATTTAATTTAACAATCCCACTAATGAAGCCAGATATAAGATTCACTCAGCTACACACCCAAAGGAAATTGCTTTCACTTGGAAGGATGGCCAAGATGATGTCCATTAGATCTTAGCAAGAGCACATACTGTACTACAAGACTACACTAATACTGGGCTAGCAAGCTTAATCCCTGCATTGAGGTCTGGTTTAAAGAAAACTAAGCCTGCACGGTCTGCATAGTCTAATTTTAAAGAGGGTGGACTATGAAAGAGTACAGTGAAAAAAATAGAAGGTATTTAGTGAGAAGTATCTGGCAAATACTGAGACAAATCCAGAACACCACTCACATGTGCCTGACAAAAGTCAAACAACAATACAACAGCGAGTTAAAGACAGAGTACACCACTGCAAAATTCTACAGGGGCAGCAGATAATCCATCCCAGAGGCTCTCTGGTAAGGCTGTAGAGCAGACTTCACTCTTTCTTGTCAGTGGCCTCAGTGCCTGTTTCAGTACTATGTTAAAGTACACTAGGAAATGTACAGTGCACACAAGCAGGGTCTGCATGGATCAATTAATGTGCACCATATGCCTCTGCATGCTGCAGAACAGTGTGGGGGAGGAGTTGATGAGAGGGGCCACCAGGGGGCAAGAGGAGCTGAAGGAATTGTGGGAGCGTGGCTGCTGGTGTACCTACTAATTTTTTTTTCTGTGGGTGCTCCAGACACCTTGTTGGGGATTCCTGAAGTGGATGAGGAATTCCCTTATCTCCATAGCCAGTGCAACAAAATAGCCAGCTCCATGCAATGGACACAATGCAAACACAACTCCCTAAATCTCGCAAGTCAATGTAGCTCCCCAAAATCAACTTGTACATGCTGAGCCTCTTAAATCCGGAACTCTCTGTTCCAGCAACATGCGTGGTCTGGCAGGACCACAGATGTTTCCGGAACAGAGAGTTCCAGCACCTGGGAATATGAGCCAGCAGCAGCGCTGTGTGAAGCCCAGGGTCAGCTGGGGACTCCGTAGCTGACCCCGGGCTCCCTGCGGCATTTCCACGGAACCCTGAGTCAGCTGGGAAGTCGCCATCTGATTCTGGGCTCCGTGCAGGGTTGCTGCTTTGAAATGCCGAGTGGAGCCTGGGATCAGCTGTCGACTCCCCAGCTGACCCCGGATGCTGCGGAAATGCTGCACAGAGCCCAAGGACAGCTGGGGAATCCCCAGCTGACTCCAAGCTCCACATGGCATTTCAAAGCTGCAGCGCAGCATGAAGCCGGGGGTCAGTGGGGGACTCTGAGGGCGCTTCTGCTTTGAAGTCCACAAGAGACCCTGCTAGAGATTTTTGAACATTTCAAAGCAGGCACCCGCATGCAGCCCAGGGCCAGCAGGAAGTCCCACTGACTGGGCTCCACGTGGGTGCTTTCGCTTTGAAATGCACAAGAGCAACACTATAGAAAGGATGTGGACGCACTGGAGAGGGTCCAGCGAAGGGCAACCAAAACGATTAGGGGGCTGGAGCGCATGACCTATGAGGAGAGACTGAAGGATTTGGGTTTGTTTAGCCTGCAGAAGCGAAGAGTGAGGGGGGATTTGATAGCAGCCTTCAACTTCCTGAAGGGAGGTTCCAAAGAGGATGGCGACAGACTGTTCACAGTAGTGACGGATGGCAGAACAAGGAGCAATGGTCTCAAGTTACAGTGGGGGAGGTCTAGGTTGGATATTAGGAAAAACTATTTCATTAGGAGGGTGGTGAAGCACTGGGATGGGTTACCTAGGGCGCTGGTGAAATCTCCATCCCTAGAGGTGTTTAAGTCTAGGCTTGACAAAGCCCTGGCTGGGTTGACTTAGTTGGGATTGGTCCTGCCTTGGACAGGGGGCTGGACTTGATGACCTCCTGAGGTCTCTTCCAGCTCTATGATTCTATACAGTTCACTGTTATTTGGCAGGGAATTGCACCTTGGCTGTGGAGGTCCCCAGATTGTGGAACATGCTCTCCCTTGATATCTGCTTTTTTCTATGTCTTCCCACACCTAATTTGAGTGGTGTATGTATCTGGGACTCTGCTTTCTCTGTGCTGCACTTTCAAATGGAAGTATTCTGCCTGAATTATGCTGAATTATGCACACACTACTGTCCCCTTCATGGAAACTGTATGTTTGTTCTCTGTAATTTTCCTACATAGATCTCACAGCATTTTACAAAGGAGATCAGTATCATTAGCCTCATTTTCAGACATTCCTAGACTCTAAAGCTAGTCTGACATCTTCTATAACACAGGTCACAGAACTTCCCCACAATAATTCCTAGGGCAGCTCTTTTAGAAACACAGCCAGGCTGGAAAATTGTCAATGATAGAGACTCCACCACTGATTTTGGTAAATTGTTCCAATGGTTAAGTACTCATACAAATGTTTACACCTTATTTCCAATCTGACTTTGTCTACCTTCATCCAGGGGCGGACTGGCAATCAAAATAGGCCCGGGAAATGGGTTGAGAACGGCCCACTTTTTCACATCAAAATTTTTTTTTAAATTTTACTCTTTGACCCCCATTAGCCACACCCCCGACTCCCATTAGCCAGGCCTCTGAAGGTAACACTCTCGGGGCAAGATGGACACATGACCAGAAGTAAAAAGTGTTGTGTCCCCTCTAAGGACTTTTCCCACCATCCTCCTACCAATAGGGATTAGTTTGGCCCCCACCAAACCCACCTCATGCAACTATCCTGCAATTGCATTAACCCAATGTGTGACACATTAACTCGGGGGTGGAGAGGCTGGGGGAAATGTTCCCTCTAAGAGTTTCCTACCATGAGCAGAATGAATTTTGTGTTGTGCACCAGTACAGTACTGAGTTCATGTGGCTTGTTTAGATGTGCCACTGTGGCATCCAAGTTATTAATAAATATCTTATAAACCTCTACCCTTTCCCTCTGCTGCCACGTCTCCTCCCCTTGCTCCATCTGCTCCCCTGGTGCCTGCTGCCCCCCCAACTCCTCACCCTCCTCTGCTGTCCTGACTCGGACTCCTGCCCTTCTCACTGCCCTCAGCCCTTCTGAGACCTGCCCCCCTCCACCAGCCCTTCTCTCCCCCCTGTGCCCACTCCTCCAGTAGCCCCACTCTGATCATGTGAGCTATGCCTCCTCATCCCCTCTCCTAACACCTCCCTCTACACACCTGCCCTGCCTCTCTCCTCTGATGCTGGTCCCTCCCCTGCAGGTGTCTGCCCTTCTGCTTCACCCCAGAATCCCCTGGCACCTGCACCTTCCTTACCCTTGCACCCTCCTGGTGCCTCCCCTTCCCTCACTGCCGCTGCCCCTTTGCCCTCTTTTTCCCTGATGCCCACCCCTCACCACCCTTTGCCCCGCTCCCCTCATGCCCCTGTGCCTCACACATGACTTGCTCCATCCCCACCTCTCTCATGCCCACCCCTTCTTTCAAGCCTTATCCTAGCACCTCCTCTCCAGTCCCCAATGCCCTTACCCTCTCCTCTCCCAGCATCACCCTGTCCCCCCTCCCACTGACACCTCCCCTCCTGCCCTTTTCCTCATTGTCTTCACTTGGCCCCCTGGCATTTGTCTCTCCTCCACCCTGTCCCTTGGTGCCTTCCCCTCAGCACAAGCCCCTTCCTCTCCCACCCCTTCCTCCTATTCCCCCCCACCCCACCTTCTGCCTTCCAGTTTGCGGGGCTAGAGTCTGTGATCGGGCCCCAGCTGCTTCCGGGGCTCCAGACCACATGCTGGGCCACGCGGTGCAACTCTGGGCTGAGTGCTTTTAAAGTCCCGGGCCGTGACGTCACGCCACACCCAGGCGTCTCCCCTCTCACCTGTTGCGTGGCATTTGAGCACGCCGCGCATGCGCTTCCTCGGCCCCACCGTGCACTGTATATGGCCAGCGAGTGGCACCGGAGAATTTAAAGTGCGGGGCTGCAGTGCCCTGTCACAATCCCCCTCCTTCTCTAGCAGCCTCCAGCCGGCCCTTCGGCCGGCCCTTCGGTGGACAGCCCACCAGGAAATTCCCGGTGTCCTGCCGGGCCAGCCTGCCCCCTGGCTTCATCTTCCTGCCATTAGATGGCATTACACCTTTATCTGCTAGACTGAAGAGCCCATTATTAATTATTTGTTGTCCACATAGATACTTATAGACTGTGATCAAATCAACCCTAAACCTACTCTTAGTTACGCTAAATAGATTGAGTTCTTTAGTCTACCACTAAAAGGCAACATTTCTAATAGTTTGTTCATTTTTGTGGCTCTTCCTGAATCCTTGCCAATCAACACCCTTCCTGAATTTTGGGCATCAGAACCTGACACACTATTCCAGCAGCGGTTGCACCAGTACCAATTACAGAGGTAAAATAACCTCTCTATGCCTGCTCAAGATTCTTCTGCTTATGCATCCCAGGATCACATAGCTCTTTTGGGCACACTGTTGCACTGGAAGTTCATGTTTGGCTGATTATTCTGGGAAGCAGTGACTCTGAAAGAGACTGAGCAGTCATGATGGATAGAGTCCCACATCCTGTAAGTGTGCCTCACAGTCTTACATTTCCCAAGAGGTCTATTTTTATATTTGAAGTGCATATTGCTTGCTTGAACCCAGTTTACCAAGCAATGCAGATTACTCTGTATCAGAGACTTCATTATTTATCACTCTCCCAATTTCTGCATCTGCAAACTTTAACAGTGATGGTTTTCTTCTTCCAAGTCACTAATAAAAATGTAAATAGCAAAGGGCCAAGAACCTATCCCTGTGGGACCTCACTGAAACACACCCATTTGATGATGATTTCCCATTTACAATTACATTCTGTAACCTATCAGTCAGCCAGTTTTTAGTACACTTAATGTGTCATGTTCATTTTTACTGTTCTAGTTTGTTAATCAAAATATTGTCCCAAGTCAAATGGCTTACAAGTCCAAGCAATGATTTTAAAGACAGTGAAGAAGCAGCATAGATTTTCCCTACACCATGCAAAAGCAGCAACAAAACTAGAACCCAGACCTACTGAATCCCACCCCAGTGCACTAGCTGCTGAGCCAGTCCTTCTCAATTACAATGCGAGCAGAATCTCATCTAAAATAAACTCATCTGCCATGAATTGCATGCTGTGAGCTGTATGCACTGAACAGTCTCATGTTAAATAATACCTGAAAATATTTTCTTTACACAAGGTTCTGTTTGGGTTGATTGCTGTTTGTACAGTGACCCTTGCTGGGATCATATGCAGACCCATTCTTTCCCCCCCACTCTCATCCTGCTTGCAGTACCTTTGCCCTTTTGCTTTTTAAAATTTTTTGTTGTTGTTTCTAGTTCTGAGATTGGCTCTATTTATTGCTTTTGAATTACATTGAGGGAGGGGGTTTAACTGCGCTCATTTACTGTTATTACATTGTGAGTCGTGTACAAGGCAAGCCCCCTGGTACAAGAGGAAGGTGGAAGAGTGCTGGGTAAACAACATAATAAAAAGGAATCAGGGCCAAATTCTGTGCAGCCATACAGACTGTGCAGGCCCATTCGGTCAGGTATTTCATGGCCTGCCCTTTCTGCTCTCTCATTTGTATCTATGCAACATGATACCAGATTAGAATGGTAGCATCATACAGCTACTTTCTGCAGCTGTAAACGGATGGCATCAACCTCCTCCAGGCAAAGTGTGCGTGTGCAGGAGGGAGGGGCTCCGACTCGGGGCAGCCAGCCTGGCGTGTGCCATGTCGTCCCCTCCAGGCAGCCCTCAGCCCTCAGAGCGCACAGCACTCCAGCGGTGATTTAAAGGGTTCAGGGCTCCAGCCCATTGGTGGGCCTGGCTGTAAATGATGCCAAGGCACAGGGCTGTGGAGAAATGGATCTACTGCTATCAATGAACATGTAAAGCTTGCAAGCTGGCTCTGAATTTGGCCAAAATACTGAAGGTCCAATCATAACAACACCTATCCTAAAAAATAAATGATAGAGTACCAGTCATAGTAATCAACACCCAGCTGATGGGAATATCTCAGCCAGTCTATGCATGCTTCTTGCCTTCATGCTTTGGTCCAGATGCAGTAAGTGCAGATAAACCTATTTTTTTTAGAATGTATTATATTTTGTTGGCTCAGGCTTGGAGGCAGGTTTATCTAGGGTACAGTGTGAGTGTATAAAACTTTTATCTCATTATTATCCTACAGTTTCCTCTCTCTCCCCATCCTTCCAAATGGAGTCAAGATAGAAGAACTTATGAGGTTTTAAATAAAGACGATCTCTATTTTCACATTTATACCGCAAAATAAGATGTGCTTCTTCTGGTGGCAGGGTCTAGAGACAACAAAATGCTAGCCAACCTTCTCTTTCCCATAGAACAGTAAATATAAGAATAGATCCAGGCCTTACCTTGTTAGAATAGTTTCTTTCTGATGGGTACTGCTGATGATTGCTGCTGTAATTCCACCCAGCCTCCTGTAAGATGTCAGGGGTCTGTCGTCTGGTCTGCCGTGACACAATAAAGTGAACTCGCTTCTCACCGGCCTATATGACAAGACACAGATGTAAATCCTGCTGTTCGGCAGCTACAAAGCCAATCTTTTCAGTGCTAGAAATTCACAAAGTCCAGGTCTGAGGTAAGCTCGCTGTTATTTTCATTTTCTTTTGAGGTATTTTGGTGAATTGAAGGGCAAATCTTTCCTGTGCCTTCACCCTTCTTATCAGCTTGTCACAAGAGAAAACAGTAATGCAAGTTGAACTTGGTACAACAAAGAGTGCAAAATTTAAGTTAATCCTCTAAGCCCTGGTCTACACTAAGGAGTTATTTTGAAATAACCCCCCTTATTTTGAAATAACAAAGCAGAATGTCCACACTACCAAGCCTGTTATTTCAAAATAAGGGACTGGTTATTTTGGAATAACAACTCCTGTTTTGCATGAGGAATAACACTTATTTTGAAATAGTTATTTCAAAATAGTGTTAGTATAGACACTCCACTGCTGCTATTTTGAAATAACTCTTCCCCAGAGTCATTCAAAGGAATTACTCCCCAGTGCTTCCTGGGGCTCTAAGTTGAGCTAACACATTAAGGGAGCCTGCCTTGGACTAATTTCAAGGCTTCTGTCTAGTGTGGACACACTATTTTGAAATAGTTATTTTGGGAGTTGTTATTTCAAAACTAGCCAATTAGCCCATCATAAGACGGGATTTTCAGGTCTCTCCTCCACGTCGGTCTTCCCTCCTGAGCCTCCGGTCTCTCTCACTCCCTCTCTCTTCTCCTCCTCCTCCTGCCTCCCCCTCTCTCTCTCTCTCAGCTCTCCTCCGCCTCCTGCCTCTCTCTCTTTCACTTCTCCTCCCCCTCCTCCCTCTCACTCGGGGGACCGCGGAGCCCAAATGGCTGTTTGGGCTCTGCACTCCCCGTGCTGCATGGGGGGCGCGGAGCCCAAACGGTCGCTTGTGCCGCTTGCTCCCACATGGCGGCCTGGCTGAGCAGTGCAGAAGTCAGCCGAGCGCCACGCGGGAGGCGAAGGGGGCCGGGGCGGTGATGTTCACAGCTGGGGCCGGGGCCTGGAGCCGCTGTCACGCCGCACGTCACCGCCCCGCCCCCCTTCGCCTCCCACTGTGGCACTCGGCTGACTTCTGTGCTGCTCAGCCAGGCCGCCACGTGGGAGCAAGTGGCGCAAGCGGCCGTTTGGGCTCCGCGCCCCCCGTGCAGCACGGGCCGCCCAGAGGGAACAGCCAGCACTTCAGGCAACAGCGCCCCCCCAGAGGGAACAGCCAGCATTTCAGCGTTACAGACTCTCAGACACTGGGCTACTATATATATGATAAGTTATTTCAAAATAATTTCCTAGTGTAGACATGCCTTAAAGACTATTTTCATGCATTCAGAATTTCCCTTGAATTAACAATCCCACCACACGATGGTGCTGCACAGTTCTTGCTTTTAGACATTTATTCTATTCACTGATGTACATTAGCACAGCTAAGGAGTGTCTCGCGGTTACCTCACAGGTATAAAACTAGGCCTATTACTGGTCGATGGAGACTGTGGAGGCAACGTTGGTTATGATGGAATGGTCACCCTGAGGGGGCCAGTGGCAGGATTTCGTTCAGTAGTATGGCGATAATATCATTCATGCAGTTTTACTTAGAGAACGGGCCATGCTACTATTTTGAACAATATAATCTTAACAGATTAGGGTAATGAGGAGGCAGCATGGACCAAACGCAGAACTGAGAGCCAGACAGGGCAAGATTAATTTGCAATGCTTTTATGCTGTGGGGAGGCTAGATAGATCAGTTGGAATGGGTACACTGCATGTGGCAGTGGTGCATGTTGCTTCACCAGTATCCCAACCTTGACATGGAGAAGACAAACAGATGTGTGTGTGCAGTCTTGGCCTCACTAACAAGGCTGAAAATGAATGGCATGGTTGTTTTTTGAGATGTGGACATTTGTTCACTAGGAACTAAAGCCCCACAATTTCCCACAGAAAGAATTGCCCAAGGAGGTTGTGGAATCTCCATCTCTGGAGATATTTAAGAGTAGGTTAGATAAATGTCTATCAGAGATGGTCTAGAAAGTATTGGGTCCTGCCATGAGGGCAGGGGACTGGACTCGATGACCTCTCGAGGTCCCTTCCAGTCCTAGTATTCTATGATTCTAATTCTCCAATGGGCCTGGGCTATTAGATTTTGTGGGACCCTTGTATACAAGTCTTTTTTCCTAATTTAAGACAAAATTATCATTAGTATATAAATTGTTGTTTCAATTGAGCTCTCTCTCTGTTACTTGTTTTGCCCCAGCTCCTCCACAGCCATTCATGACCAGACAAGATGTAAAGATACATGCATTTTACTTTTAGCTTTGTTTCTGTATTGAGCATAAACTGTAGCATAAAGAAACTACTAAGGTCAGATCCTTTCTAATGACAAAGGTGCATGTCTGCATGCACGCGCGCGCGCGCACACACACACAGGGATCAGGGTGTCTTAACACTCTCTGTTACACTAGCCTCGTTCTGGACCTGCTTTGCACAGTCTATGCCCTCCTGCACTGCGCTAGAGGAGCCAAAGGGCTGCTCTAATTACACTGCACTGCTCTGCAATAGTCAAACTTATTATTTTTATATCCCACCCCTAGATGCCTCAGTTGAGATGGGGCTACATTGGGTGCCCTGGCAGCGATTTAAAGGGTCCGGGGTTCCAGCTGCCACAGCTGTTACAGTAGTGGCACTGCAGCAGCTAGGAGCTCTGGGCCCTTTTGTATTGCCAGGCCCTTGAGCAATTGCCCTTCCCACCTCCACATCCCCCTTCTGCGGGCCGCTAGATGATCCATCCTGATCATAGGTGTTGGGGAAAATGTGCAAAGTCCTAAATCCAAGTTCTGTGATTTATGCACATCCCTAATTACTGCCTTCTTGTTTTCTCCATTCCAGCTTTTGTGACTGATGAGTTTATAACAGCCAGACACCCAATCTACTGATTAACAAGTACTTAATATGTGCTAATATCTAACTGCTAGGGCTGATGAGTCAGATCTCTCTCAATTATCCATCATTTAGGAGCCAAATCTAATCAGGCTCTACAGAAACCTGATTTTCTCTCAGTTTTATTCAGTGCAATGAGTCAGGAAAGTAAATATATAGGACAAGATAATAAAAGGATAATCATCACCACCCATCACTTGTGATATATAATTCTTTACAAATGTTAATTAAGGTTATTTATATTTTAAAATTAATCCCATATTTTGAACTTCCTGTGCTATTATTTTTTTTTGGTTCCTTATCTAACAAATGTCCCACATTTGAGTCTTGGCAGGTGGAGCATGGTTGAGAAAGCAGATGAAGTATTGTGCTGTGTAAAAAGCAGATGCAAAACATTTGTGGCCTCTATAATCATTCTCCTCTGAAATAATGTGGAAACAAGCAAGGAGATTTATGAAAAACATGACAAAAAGGACACAGTCTGGGAATTCAGTGTTAGGCAAGCATGATTCATGGAGCTCACATCAATGCAATGTAATCCTGGCCTGTTTGGAAACATGAGTCAAAGTCTTTGATAGGCATGTTGCTTAAATCTCCAGAGGCTGCTGTATGTTTCAAGTATTTATATAAATAACTCCCATTCTGTGGCACTAGTAGGAGCTTTAGTTGTGTTTTTAAAAGTTAGCATGAATGGTCTCATTAGTAATTTTTTCCATCTCTTTCCAAAATGCACTGTGTGTTTTCTGCATATGAAGCATTGTTGCTTTGTTTTTTAAGCATAAGGAAATGTTCCAAGAACACCAAATTTTCATGAGGGTTCCATTTCATACGTTGCTTTCCCCAGAGAGTACTCCCCCCTTTTCTATTAGTAAGTTACACAAGGAAAACCAGAGCATGACTCAGTCAGGATTCCAACAATTCACAGTAGGCAAGATGGTGTAGAATCTCATTCCCCAGCCAGAATGTACTCTACTTGGAGAAGGCTGACTATGGAACTTGTACCCGGTGAGAAACAGCTGAGTAAATTAACATTTTCCAGCTCGGCTAGAGATTTTCAATACACACTGATCACTGGAGCCCATAAATCTATGCTAAAAATAAGCCTGTTAAAAATAATATGCACAATATTCAGAGCTGAAGTCTTTTCTCAGCCAAGCCCATGTTACCTTACCGAAGTCAGTAGGCTTATGCAAAGGACAAAGGGGAGAATCTGGCCTGATCTGTTGTCTTTGTCTTTCTACATGTAAAATGCTTCCATTCACATATATGTTATACCACACCAAGCAGAATAAGCACAGCGACTCTGTCATAAATTATGACCAGAGTGTTGGAAGTTCAGATCCAAGAATAAATAAGGCCGGGGGGTGAAAGAAGGAAAAAAATGGAGGGGAGGAGGAAAAGCTCATGATACCATCTACATGTGTTGTTAGTCTTTAAAGTGCTACAAGACTATTAGTTGTTTGTTAAGTTTTTCCTGTTACAGACTAACTCGGCTACCCCTCTGAAGCTTCTATCATAAATGCAAGATTTAACAGTAAATCGCTCAGTTGTTTTGCTGGTAACACTGCAAAAAGAAAATGGAAAGGATTGGGTCTCAAAGAAAGACCAATCCAAATGGCTGTGTGGAAGGTCTGGAGGATTTGGAAAGAAATCAGGTTGGTAGCGGGGAGATGAGTTTAGGCAACTGAAAGTCTATTTGGTTTGGTAATTTTGATGGGGCGCCTAGTTCCTTGGATAGATGCCTCTTTTAATTCTTTGTCGGTATGTAAACAATTGATCTAATCTAAACAAATCTTCCCCTAAGTGCTTCCATCGCCCCTTATCCGTCCCAAGAGTTGTAATACTGAGCACATCAGCAAGTCTGGCATCCAACGAGTTAACAATCCTATTGCTGACATGCAGAATACGCAAAGAGATTAAATCTAGTTTAAAATATAACTAGATCTCTTGAATAATCTTGTACATATGGATGATGTCTGCTATTTTCATGGAGTTCTTCACCAATATGAACAAAATTCTGCTTTCATTTTCACCCATGTACCCTCCCTAAAGGCAATGGGGTTGCACAGGTTTAAGTGACAGCAGAATCTGACCCATGGAGTTACCCTGCAACTTGATATGGCTCAGGGTGTCATAGCATTGGATGGGGAAATTGTGTTTTTTTCATTCTAGTTAATGGAGTTCAGAAACTGGGGTCAAGTCATCATGACAAACCTGTATCAGCTGGGCTGCATTTTCTGGACTGCCGTACCGAAGATCATGCCCATTAATAGCTAACACTCGGTCATTTTCTTGAAGCTGTCCACCGCGGGCAGCCATACCTCCTTCCAGCAAGTTGAAAATAAATACCCCAGGTTCATCTGCCTTGCGGACCAGTTTTATTCCCAGATGCTCATCTGGGCTGCCTTTGTTTAGAACCACATGAAAACTGTCATCCCTGCTGTAGTGAGCATCAGGAGAAAGTCCGTTGTTTCGGGATCGGTACCTCTGTTCTCTGAGTACAGTCAGTCGGAGTACCTGACAGGGCTGCTTCAGAACTGACAGGGCATAGTTGTGAGGAACATTGTTAATGTCCATGCCATTCACCTGGAAAAGAGAACCATAAATCAGCAACGTAAAGAAGCAGATAATCTGAACTGGCACTGTAGACAGCTGATCTATTTATACAGATGTTTCCATGTTAACTGACGTGCAGTATTTGAAATGGTGTCACACAAGAGCCAAGTTTTTATTATTAAGTATGCTTCCCCCAAGGAGAGGACACAGCATACAGACACTTACTGTCTTTCCCCCCCTCTCTCTAATTGTCTCCAGACATAACTGTTATTTTTCAGTTTATTATTGCCCCTCCCCCTCAGGCCCCAAGATCCTTTTGTGTATTTATTCCACTGGTTTCAGATTTCAAACCATCTTCCCAGCTACCCTTCCTCCTACTCCCACTCCTTTTCTGCAGTGTCCTTGTTCATTACTTCACAACCATTGCGGTTAGACAGTAGACAGTCTGTATCCCCAATTTCCTACCTCACGAAAAAACTTCTAATTAAAATGGTGAGGGGAAAGTCCTGAGTAGTTTTAGTTCGCTGTGGTCCAGAATCTCAGCTTAAAACAATGCTGATTTACATCAGCCAAGGAATTAATCTTTCATAGTTCCCTATTTTTCCTAGGTACAATCATTCATGTTTCTTTCAAATGGCTTCAGACAAAGAACTTTAAATCAATTGTGTAATTTTTGTTTTGTAAAACTGAAGGGCTACTGCACTTTACCCTTGCTAAATGAAAAAGTATTTGCAGGATTTTAATTTGTTGGAGGAAAAAAAACCAAACTAGACAACAACCTCTATGTATTTTACATTATAATAGCCAAGCCATTTAAACAGTTCAAAATGTTTCTGTACTGCAACAAAAGAGATCCCAACCAAGGCAAAAACAACTCAGCTTGGTTTGGCTTTGTAAACCAATTCCATGGCCACTTATATAGACTCTGCTAACCTGTTATCGATGCGACGAATCTACTACTCTGAGCTGGGGACCAGAACA
This sequence comes from Rafetus swinhoei, assembly GCA_019425775.1. NCBI lineage: Eukaryota > Metazoa > Chordata > Testudines > Trionychidae > Rafetus > Rafetus swinhoei. The sequence goes on from CM033449.1 coordinate 51,386,709, forward strand.
AAACAAAAATAGACTTCGGCTATGTCTACACTTAAACCATTCCAGCAGCACAGCTGCAACTGCATTACCATTGTGCTTCAGTGTAGACACTCACGATAGCAGCAGGAGGGGTTCTCCTGTCACCGAAGGCAACAGCTAGGTTGACAGAAGAATTCTTCCATTGTTTTAGCACTGTCTAGGGGAGGGTTAAATTAGCTTAACTATTGGCTTTTCATGCCCCAACACAGCAAAAGGAGGCACTAGCATGGCTGTCAGAAGTTCTAGATTTGTGGGAATCCTGTAGCATAAATATACAGAGCCTCCACCAACACCACACCTCTAGGCCACGGAAGGAGGTAACTAGTAGTGTCTTTGCTAGGTGCTATTACTCTTCTCTTCTAAGAGCTGAAATACCATTGATTTCAGTAGCCACTGAGGCCTCTGAGCTCACAGGCACAATGTGAGGAATGATACTTGCAGCCTTTCTTCTGAAGCCACAGATGAAAATAATCTGGTTCTTGTATATTTCAAGTAGGTGGCCTCTTTTTTTGCCCACCTGTCATCCATTTCTGTGGAAACAGGAGTGGAAATAGCAGCTGACAGCCAATGTCACCTAATTATTGACGTTTACAGACGGAGCTGCTTACCAAATAGCACTGACAGAACTAGGGACTCATCCTGCCAGGTGCTGAAAGTCTCTCAGTATTGCTGGGAACTGAAGGCACGAACCACCCACTAGTCTGGGCCTGTAGGCATTCCAGGGCCAAATTCTCTACTGGTGGAATTCTATTAAAGTTTATCAGCTGAGAATTTAGCTCTCAATGTATTAACACCACTTCCTTTAAAAAAGTCAAGCCCACTAGCCCTAATATTAGGACAATCTTTACAATGGCCTTAAGGTGAACTAAAGATGTAAAAATTAATATTTCTTTTATTCTAATATACATTGTTAAACCTTCCCTTTCCCCTGCCAGTTTAGAAAAACATCTGTGCATTTCTAGTAATATGGCTAACCCAGACTCCCAGACAGTGACCGGTGAATAAAAATGTTTGCAGTTTCTATTTGGTTAAGTGTTGTTTTGTTTATGGGAATCTTACAGGAACATCTTGGCCCTCATTCTCCTACCCTTGCAGCTTGTGTAGTCTTTAGTGCAAAGGGGGGGGGGGGGGAGGGAGTAGAACAATATCAAGCCAGAATGGTGTATTTCACACTCTTTGCAATAGTGTCATTCAGTAAACAAGGAGCAGAACAATGGAGAATTTAAGCCCCCTTCCATCCAGAGTGGAGCTCAAAATGTCAATAGAACAGGCTGAACAGTACTTCCTGATTCTGGCTGGGTCAGAAATGGCACAGGAGTACTTTCTCGTATTGCATTTTGGTCCTTCCACCTCAGGCCCAAAAGCAGAGGGGCCTGACCTGAAACATCAGGGACAAGGAGCAAACCCATCAGTAATCTTCAAAATCGGTTTGGTTCAAGTTTTGAGCAACGGTTATGATCAGTTCTTATTTGTGCAATGCAGTTCATCCATCCTTATTCACTGAGGCCACAGTTTGGGAAAGCGTGTCTTGTCATGACAGCACTTAATACAGGCCTAGACAGAAGGAACCATATTAAGCAGTGGGGTCTGCAGTTTGATCACACATCTTGTCACGCATTATGCTTCCATATATACCAACAGGTAAGATTTACCTCCCTGTCTTGCATCCCTATTGCATTATGTATTTACATTGACTTGTTCTTTGTTAAGATGTTAACCTTTTACCTGGCATTTCCAAGTACCATACCTTTAGTATCATGTCTCCTGGCAGTAATCTTCCATCTCTGGCAATCACTCCGTTTCCATAGATATGTTGTATAATGATGTGACCCAAAGGCGTCTCACTACCTCCCACAACTCTAATGGCAAGACTTTCTTTGGGATTAGTACGATGGATCTTAATGCTCGTAATTTCTCCATCTGGAATCAGGTGATATAATCTGGGGAGGACTGAAATGCACATAAATATCCGATATGATGTTTTTCTTAATAAAAGCAAAATTAACATAACTTCAGATCTCTGCAGCAGACTCAACCAGGTTTTAGCAGCTGATATGAGGAGAGGACGATCTGTATTCCCCCCCCCGGATTGTTTTTAATTAGTAAATTCAAGGTTTAATGTTTTCTGAAATCAGTTCTTCTCTGCAAGCCAACACCTTGATGGACTGTGACTTCCCTGCTCATACGTACAATTCTATAGAACACAGCTGGGACTTCAGAGTGATCCAGGGAGATGAAACACATTTAAAGGAAAACTGCAGTGATTTGTTCTAGTATCTTAGAAGAGCTAAATAAATACTTTTCTTCTTGAATACTCTCCCTACTAAGGCAGCTCTTTACTGGCCCAAGGATTATATCAGAGGAACGTGTGTAACTACCAAATAAGCCAACAGCCTGCAGGGCAGCAGCAAGACTACTTAGCCAGAACTCAGATATGAGATGTCATCTACTTTTTTAACTGGTTGGTTGGTTGGGTGTGGGTGTCTCTCTCTTCCCCCTCCCCACACATGGCCAAGTATAAATTTAGTAGCCCAGGTTCAGCACCAGACCAGAAAATTCCAAGGGATGATTGGCTTACAAAACCTGAAAAAGTATTTCCTCAAATGCTCATGTCCAGAAAATTTCCTAAAATCCAAATTAAGGGGAGGAGACCCCCATTCAGCCAGGAACTTAAGAACATGCTGAACTTTAAGCACATAGTAGTGCCACTGAAACCAGGGGATTGCTGATGTTCTTAAAGCGTGGCATATACTAGTACCTTGCTGTGGCAACGCTATTCTATACAGAGACTAACTAGGTTTGGATTTTAGTAACAGGAAATGTACTTGATGGGAACAATGACCTTATTTCCCCTCAATGCTGGAATATTTTTCATCTCACTAAAGAACCTCCTACCTCTCCCCTGGTGGCACAGAACTATGGTGTCCTCCCAGCTGCATTGTGTGGAGCTCTGCTGTACCAGAAGATCTGAGTGTAGGTGTATTATCTTCTTAAACTATAATTTACTATAGAAGGCACAGTAATTCTCTATACAGCATGTTACTGTAATTTTCTTCTCTTTCAGGAGTATTAAAATTTTTGGTCCAGATTAATTCTTGGTCTAAATCCAAATAAAAATCAATTGATTTACACTAAGGAGGTATGTGGTTTAATATTATTTTACACATGCCTTAGTATTTTTCAATGTATTCCTCTGCCCCAAACCATCTATTACAGAGGTAAAGCCCTCACACATGAGAGAAGGCTTTACCCTTGTACCAAAATTTTGAATTTTTTGGTACAAGGGATCTTTTGATTGTAACAGCAAGTTCCCATGAATAAGCCACAGGTAGAAAAATAATGTGTCATCATTCTTCTCAAAGACCTGTAATTAGCTATTTTTACATCAAAGAGCTGAAGTTTCCATTAAAAAAAAAAGCCAACACTTAACTAGGGTTACCGCAGAACATTTTCAGAGAGCACAGTATTTCCTAAGTGTAAGTTTGTCAAACAGCAGAGACAGAGAAACAGTGGGAGAGAAGCTGAAAAAGAAAAGTAGCATGGTGTTGCATCCCTTATCATTCCTTTGACAGTAAACTCTTCAGAACAGGAAACTCTCCTTCACATCTGTAAAAAGGACCTACCAGCAGCATGGACTTGGTCTTTGTTTTTTACATATAGTAGATAGTTTATTACTGATCTAGGTAATTATACAGCCTCATCACTGCAGCATCTGAGTGCCATTTATCTTACACCTTCCTTTTAGTTGTTTCTGCTACAATACCAACTCCTGTTTGTTTTGCACACTCACTAAATGCCAAATAGGTAGAAGTCATGTTACTTTGCCACGTACATCCAATTTTTCTGGGACCAGATTTTGCCCAGTTTCTAAGATACTCAACAACTTTTAGTCACCACTGAATTTGGCCCTAAATATTTTTATAAAGGACCCACACTTTTAGGGCCTTATTCTCATTTTGCATAAGTGGGTGTACAACTGATAGAAAATGTAAGGGGGCTATTGTAAGGGGGCTATTGTGTAAATGAGAATCAGAATCCCAATATTATTTATTATACCTAAACACCACAGTAAATCATCTTGTCTGTCTGTCCTAGGCATTTTTCAAGCCCTCATTACTGTATTATCTAGGTGCAAATGGAATCTTTGTAGTCTTACCAATGCAACCAATCAAAAAACTGTTTGAATTTCACATTCCATGGTGACTATTTATGGCTTCTACCAAAATGTACCATTTGATTTTATCAGTTTCTGTCTCTACATCTTATTCTCAGAACCTTTTCTAATGAATTGTACTGATAGTCTCTTGATTGTGGGCTTGATACACTACTGTGTTATCCCAGTTTTATTCCAGTCTTGCTATAGATTTTCAGCACAAAAGTGGAGTAACAGTCAATGGTGAATCAGGAACAATTGTTATAGCTTTGGTTCCTTGATTCATGTATAGATGATGCTTTTAACTAGTTTGTAACCTATTAAGTCTTGCAATGGCATGCTCCTGTCGACTACAAACTTTTACAGAGTCTTAGTTGTAGATATACCAAGAAGAATTTTAATATCTAATTTGCTTTTACTCTAAACAAACATGTAGTCTACAAAGAAATCTCCACAAGAATTTTGTCTTGTCAGTCAATGATTACAAAGGTTTTCCTCTTACATTCAACTGTGAGCATTTGATGTCTGTAAAGAACATCCTATACAATATAGAATGTTCTTTATAAAAAGTATACATTTCTGCCCATAAAGGTCAAGCAGGTGAAATAATTGGATTAATTTTATTTTTGCTGGTTTCTTTGATGTTCTTTTGTATGGTTTGTATTCACAACATTGATTTCTACTTTGAGCCAGGGTTTTCAGGTATATGTCTGTCTAAATTGTACCAGATTAAAAACTAGTTGCTATTTTGATAAAGTAGGTACTTATAGGTCATCGACCTCAACAAAGCTCTGCATGGTGCGAGTCGCACACCACACAATATACTAGTGTAGGGTCTGAGCCTTAATTGGTGTGCCCCCCATTGAGTCCAATTATTCTTAATTAGTTACCCTCCCCCCCATCTTCTTTTAGCAGGTTTTCCAGAGTAGCAAAGCCATTAAGTATTTCATACTTTTCTTTTCCCCATTTACAGTTCCAGTCTTTACATATCATTGAATGGCAGAATCTAGAAGCAGTAAACTTTCTGTATAACATTATAGTTTTAAATAACCCAGGAGAGAATGGCCATTCCTGTTTAAGACGGTAATGTTTGCTTGAAAAGATCTCAGATACTTCGTGTTCATTAACACTTTAGCTACAGGATTTTTATATGAGACTTTATGTCCCTCAAATGTATGTTACTTAATGTAAGCATAAGTTCAATGCTCAAGTTTAACAAACTCATATGCTTATTATTCACCTACTGATAATGCTGCTAGTGAAATATCCTGTTACTTAACTTCTGACATCAGATGCAATGAGTACTGATAATGGTCTGCTATTAGGTTTTAGTCCATCTTGATTAGGCTCAGTTATTAATGCAATTTGCACTCAGTGCTGCAAATCTATATTCATGCTAGTTGGCCTGATTCACATGAGTATCTCACTGAAGTTAATGGGTTTATTTGCATGACCAAGGACTACTCACCTAAATAAGGCTATGCAGGATATCATTTCCTTTAATCTTGTTTCCGGAATTTAAGCAATATAATCCAGTTTATAATCAATTGTTAGCAAATACACAGATTGATAATTCTCACATACAAGTTTGACCTGGTTTGGTTTCTGTATTACATTAGAGTTACGAGAGTCTTGCATATTCTCCTTTGCAACCTGTTTTAATACTTGACTTTCATAATGATTTTCAGTCACTTTGGAGACATGATCTATCTACCTACCTACCTACCTACCTACCTACCTACCTACATTTTCCAGTGAAGTAATCTATACTTTGGGGATTTCATCTTTTTAACATCTTATTGATTCTGTATTTTCCTCCAGTGGTATATCAATCTTCTCAAAGAGGGTTGGTAGGACTGATGATGTGATGGTTTAAAATCTTATAGTATCACACTAAAATTGCATTTGTTTATTTCATCAGTAATCACATTGCTCTTTTATAGTCTATTCTTGCCTGGTACAGACAGGCTAAAACAGGAATTTACTCAAATGGGGGAACCCTAGAGGATTTTTTTTTCTAGGTGTTTATGCCTTGTGTACCACCATAGAATTGGAGTGCTTATGAAATCTCCACCAACTCTTTTATGAGATTTTGGTTGCAACTGAAAGTGGCAAAAACAGAACCAAAAATTCCAATGTGCTGTGGTAGATTTAAATTGGAGAAAAAAATAGCTGAAAGTGAGTTAGACTTCACAGTCTGGATTTGGGCCACCTCTAGAATCAATTTGATTTTTGGTGTTCTTTCTTTGGCCTATATAAACCATTTCTCTCTCTTTTCTACCAGAAGGTCACAAGCACATAGCTGAAAAGGGAATGCTAGTTCTCTAAAGTCATACCTATTTTCATCTTTTCAGTATCTTCATTCAGTGTATAGGACTCTCATCTTCTCAGGACCAATTCCTGTCTCTTCCATAAAACCCAAGTAGTAGGCTTAGCATGGGGAGTGTCATAGGGATGGGAAGGAAAAAAATCTTCAGCAGCCATTCTTGCAGCCCTGACTCTGCAAAAGCTCTTCACGGGGTGAGGGTTGGAGGGTAGTGGAGAACAGGAGCTCCTCTCCGATACCTTGTGTAGCCCAGCCTGCCCACAGTCTTGCCAGCAACTCACTTGGAGTGATCCCCCCCATAAAGGAACTCTATGGTGTACAAGGATGCAGACATCCTAGAAGTGTCTACACCAGCTCTACTTCCCTCTTCAGCGGAGAAGGAAAGGGTTAAGCTGTGGCCAGGGACAGATGACTATTTTGTAGGGCCCAGGGCAGCACAATTTTGTGGGGCCCCCCTTTGCCACGGCGCATGTGCGGGGCTTTTTGAAGTGCGGGTCCCGGGGCGGCCGCCCCGCTCGCCCTGCCCTATATCCGCCCCTGGCTGTGGCCCTCACTACAGGATGCCACTGATGCCACTGCAATCCCAAGGAAGCAGCCAGGCCTCATGAGGCATATGGGCATGAGAAAAATTCAGATAAACAGATATTTTAAATTTTATTTTAACATATAGCCCGTTTAAAAAAAGATGTTTGACAGTTAAATTTTCCAATTTAATCTTTCCCTGTAAATAGCTTTGAAGTTGTCTGAATTCCAGTGGTTTCCAATGAAACCTGAATTGTTTTAGGCCTAACTTTGCCTTGTGAGATTTTCAAGATGACACCTTCTTGTCTGACGGCTCACTATGCACTCACCTTCTTTTTATAGAACTCTGAAGTTTCCCTTTAATTTGTTTTGCCTCAGTGGGATAGCATCATGAGACCTCTAAAGGGCCAACAATAAGACCACAAGATACATTTGCTGTATGGATGTATTTGCCCTATGTTTGTATAGCACCTACCACAATAGAGTCCCAGTTCTTAGGGGCTACCACAATACTACGAATAAAATAATTATAATGCTATAATTACTAAAGTAATGCATTGTAGAACGCATTCCATCTAAAATAGCAAGTAACATCACAATCTCCATTCATTTTACAGTGATATAGAATCCTAAAAGAATTAATGAACATTACTGAAAACCATTAGCATGGATACCCGTTACAGGGAAAGACGCAAATGCTGTTCCCACACTTGGCTTTAGTCTAGGTGATTTAAAATTAATACTGGAGACTGGTTTCAGTGAGGAGTATATCTGCCTCTGTTGGACAGAGAACATAACCTAGGTGATGTGAAACTCAGAGTATGCTTACATAAGTGGTATACTATAGTTGTTGTTACTAAGTTGCTCCTAGGTACTTGATCACTTATGTCAACTTTTGAAGTAACTCACAATGACAGATTTAGTCATGAGAAATTATATTTAAAATGCAACACAGTCGGAGAAGCTACTTCAATAGCTCACCACCTTGTTTCACTTCTCAAAATGAAAAGCCATTTATTTTTAGATACTTAGCATTTCAGGGATGAAGTAGGAATTATTTTTTTAAACCCTACATGCTACATGCTAGAGCATTCCCATCTAAATGCTGTCAACTTGGATGCCATATTGTACACAAACAGTTCCTTGGCCATATTGCCAGAAAATATTTAAAATTCTTAAAAATGAAATACTTCTTAAAAATCCAGTTTACTTCTCAGTATTTATGTTTTTGGGTTTTTTAAAGCATTTCCTTCATCTTGCACAATGAATAGCTTTTGCTGAAACTTTCAGTAAAATTCAGGCTGAGGCAGAGAGCAAATCTAGAAAGTTTTAGCATAAATGATTGGGGTTTGACCTATTTATCATAACAGAAAACAAAGGCTTACAATGGAAGTGTTAAGCACTACCAGCTTCATCTATACCTGATCACTAAAGTCTAAAGATAGCTGGTAGGGTAGAAAAATACAATCAGCATTGTTTAATATTTATCAAATGTATCACTCTCCATGGTGAATGAAAGAACTGCGCATGGGCAATACCATAAAGACCACAAGCTAAATAGGGGTAAGACTGCTTCAATGTGGATCTTTTTAACTTAACAAAAAGCACGACAAAGAGGAGTATAGATCATCACCTCAGGCACACAGCAGCTAGTCTATTGGTTTCACATTATCAGAGCAGTACCACAGCGATGATATCAGACCAATCATATAAGGGGGAGTATGCCAACTACATGGACTATGGCAGGGAGGTAATTCTAAATTCTGTTCATGCTGTGCAGCACTAGGAAGTGCAAGCATCTTCTTACTTGCCCCTTATTTATGGAGATCTTGTGCCTCAGGTAGAGACAAACACAAAACAGTCAAAGATTCCTAACCCAGGCAAGGGAAGGGAATTCGGACATACCAGCAGACCAATCACAACAGACATTAATAACTCAGGCTCAGTGGGCTTTTGTCAAACGGATGGCAGCTCCTCACAGAAAGGTCTGCCTTTAATTAGTAATACGGCACTATCAAAAATGTTTACAGCAACCTGATTTCTGCTGTTCAGATGATATGGGAAGAAAACACATGAATACTTGGACCTGATTCTACCCTCACACTGGCATACACCAGTTATCTCTCTGCTGCTGTCAGTGCAGTTGTATGGGTGGAAATGTAGGAAGGGAAAGACGGGCAATTTGGGAGATGTATGGGATAACGTAAAGTTGGCAGATCAGCTCTGACACCTTGACATCAGCACCAACCACCCTGGCATAAGGGACATGTGGTGGGAGACAGAGGGCATTTCACAGGCAGGAAGGAACGGGGAGAAGTCAGGGCAGAAGGCAGCTCTGCTACACCAAGTCACAAGAGGTGTATGGCACCTTGGGAACCAGGGCAAGCTGTCATAAATCACATAAGCCCCCAAGCTGTTCTAACTTGGGCGGAGGCTAGGCCTGGGCATCTTGAGAATCAAGGAGCCATATATAACTGGCTTTCTGATGGCCCTGGTCTCTCCTGCACTGAAAACTGGTCAGCACAAGGCAATATCTGGCTTTTGAATCCCATTTTGACTGGACATTGAGTGGCACAAGACATATGCCTAGAAATACTTTGAAGTGGAGTTGACAACTACAGAAAAAATTAAAATAATAGTGGCAGCTAAACCGTCCAAACTGCTGCTGCCCTCTATGAAAGCATGAGGTACAAAGTCTAATATAGGTTGCACCTCCCTGGTCCGGTACCCTCAGGACCTGAATCGCCCCGGATGTGGGATTTTGACAGCCCAGGGGAGGTAATGTTTGGACACCTGCCCCAGCTCTCCCTGGCCCAGTCGCTGACCTCCCAGCCAGCTCTCCACCTCTTGCTGGCCCCCTGCCCTGCCGACCCTGCTGGGCAGCCATCACTAGGGCTCCAGGACCCCCAGGACAGCTGCGCATGATGCACTGGCACTCCAGAACCTGACGGGCAGCTGTTTGCTGCAGCTCCCTGTTCCACCGAGCTACTGCGGCTCCCAGTCCCACTGGGCACACGCATGCTGGGACTCCCTGCTCCACCGGGCAGCCCTGCTGCTACACACTGGCTGGCCCTGCCATCAGCTTGCTGTGGGCAGCCCATTGCCCTGCCAGTCCCACAGGGACCCTTGCCACTGGCCCTCCACCGGGATTCTGGTCCTGCAACATCTGTACTGGACCATGGATGTTGCCGGACCAGAGAATCCTGGTTAAGGGAATTTCAAGCTCTATTGGTAAAACCAGCCAGATTTTGACTCCTGCCAGGATTCAATTCATCCGAATATTGACCAGTCGGGATGATCCTAGAAGGCACAAGGCAATGCCTGGAAGCTAGTGGACCACTAAGGGAAGAAGGGCATCACATCCAACACAGTGCCACACTCTCCAAGAGGTAACATCTCCCCAAAATGAATAAGAGATTCAGCAAAGCAAGATGAATCTGCAGCAAGCTGAAATCCAGTTTGCAGAGTAGTGACCTGTTTGGTTAGCAGACACCAGCCATTTCCAGAGTGATACCCAGTGACAACACAATTAACCAGAGTCAGATTGTAGCCTATGGAGTAGAACTGAAGGAGCCCCTACACCCACCCACACAATTAGCGTTCTGCTGCCTGTCAAGCTGATTACAGTTGGTTCAGGAAGAACTGTATTCAGTTTCTCCTCAGGCAAGAGAAAAAAAGAGATGAGCAAGAACCTTTGAGTTTCTACTACACAAAGCACTTGTTGTAACAAACTGTCAAGTATCAAAATAACTGATTCATATTAAGGGTGTATTTGAATTCTTGCAAGTTATTTGTTTACATGTTTGTTTACAAAATGGAAGGGGCACTTAAAGAGATTCCCAGAACTGTCATCCCAGAACTACAGTAGACTTCCAATAATCCGGAACCTATGGGATTTAGGTGGTGCCAGATTATCAGATATGCCGGACTATCAGGAGGTACTATAAGCAGGTTATATATATACTGTATACATTATATACTGTATATAAAGTGTTCTTAACCCTTTTTATTGTACATACTGTATACAGTATACTGTAATATTTTAGTTTTTAAAGCCTTTTTTTACCCTTTTTGCTCAGTTCAGCTGCTGCCGCTGTTACCTTGTGACTCATTTTTGGCCGAAGCTCACTCACTAGGCTCTTGCCATTTTGATGCCGGACTATCAGGAGTGCTGGACTATTGGATGCTGGACTATTGGAGTTTTACTGTACATACCTTTTTTTGAATTTGAATTCACACAATAGTAGTAATGTCCATGCAAATGGCCCTTTAGATATATCATTGGACATCTGAATGCACAATTACTGTGATCACTATGATGGTAACTGCATGTGCAAATCAAATAGCCAAATACACACATGGCTTTTCATGTGGAAGAGCACAGGCAGCATTTTGTAAATCTGAGCTTTTAAAAGTTAGCTTGTGATCTTTAACTTTAAATATCCGTGAAACTACTTGGTTCAGTGAAGTTATCAGTGATGCCATCAGGTCAAATATCAGAACCATAATAATTTTAGAAAAAAGTTCATGCATTTGCAGTTACCCTGTTGTTACTTAAATCCAACTTTTAAGTCACTTTCTACATTTAATGTCTCAGCAAGTAATGAAATACCTGAAAGTACAGAGATGGAACTTTCCACATGGAACAAGCAAATAAACTGTAGGAGATGTTGACCTGGAGTCTCTATTGCCATACACCGTGGGTACATATACACTACAATCTTCTTGCACAAGAAGCCTTTTGCGCAAGAGTTTTTGCACAAAACTTCTTGCGCAAGAGCAGGTCCACACCTCAAAGTGCATTGCAAAAGTGATGTGCTTTTGCGCAAGAAAGCGTCCACACTGCATGGACGCTCTTGCACAAGAGAGCTCAGATGGCCATTCACAGAATGGCCATCAGAGCACCTGTGCTTTTTCTGATAGGGGTTTCTTGCACACGAAACCCGTCTGGAGTGTCCACACTTGCCTTTTTGCACAATAGCTGTAGTGCAAAAGGGAGTTATGCCTCATAGAAGGAGGTTTACCTACACCGGCAAAAGCCCTCTCTTCTGCTGTTTTACTGCTGATTTACTTGCGCAAAAGCGCAGTTGAGGTGTGGACGCTCTGCGGGTTTTGCACAAAAACTGACATTTTTGTGCAAAAACCTTGCAGTGTAGATGTAGCCCATGTGTAGTCATTTACTCCTATGAAAAGGAGATATAACTGACTTGGCAGCTTTTTACATTTGCTGTGTTCAGGTGTGTGACAGGGTGCTTGCCCTGCACTGGCCCTTTAAGGGCAAACCCCAGCCCTGAGCAAGGGTTGGGAGTAAAGCCCCAGCTGAGGCAGGTCTCACTGATTAGGGCCCAGCTGGGAGCTATATAATGAAGGGAGGAGGAGGTTGGGTTGCTGCTCTGGACATAGGGCAGTAAGGACCTGGCTGCCAGGGAAGCAGGAGGCTCCCTGGAGCTAAAGCAGTACTGGGGAAGCAAGGCAGGGCTAGGGGAGCTCTGGCTGAATAAACTCCCAGGCTGCAGGGCCTGAGACATGGCACGCTGAGTAAACAACCACCCCCGGAAGGGGGGCTCAGAGACTGATGTGGGCACTGCCAGAGGGCAGAGTCCCGAAGAGGACACCATGACCGGGAGAAAGAGGGGACACACCACCAGAGGAAAGGCACCCAGCTGGCAAGAAAGAGCTAATTCCCAGGACAGACGGCTGGTGGTGCTGCGGTGGTGAGTCAGCCCCCTCACAAGGTGCTACTGATCGCGATTGCAATGCAATGGGGCAACTGGACCCTTTGTCTTCTGAAAACACCAACCTGAGCAAGATGCAAATGGATATCTGATTTGGGGATAAGAGATTCTATGCCATATTCCCATTGCTAAAGTTTAGAGCTTGATTTAGGTAAAGGTACTGCCACTTCTCTCCATGCTGATGGCTGCTGTGTTGGCATATGATTCAGAGCAATTAGTTAATGTTTATGTAGTGCTGTGAATGTAGCAGGTGCTAAGTATTAGTTTCCACCTCTCTCATTATTGACACATGGCATTGACACCTGTCTCATTTCCCTATGACAGAGCACAATTCTCTTGCAGTGTCACCTGCCCGGCCATGTTAGCATGCATCTGCCACCCAGTATCAAACACAGGTGCCAGAACTCTGACATTGATGATTTGTATAATGCCTTCCATCTGCAGATTTCCATATGCTTAAACACATTCATGAACCCTCACATCCCCTGAGATGTATAGTAGATAATACACAAATTTAGAGAGGGGGAAACTGAGACACAGTCTAGATAAGTAATTTGTCCAAAATCAGACTGTGTCAGGGCAGACCCAATAACCGAATGTAGGTGTCCTGAATTTCAATCCATGTTTTAAACACTAGGCCACCGCTGTCTCTGTAGCGTGTTTTCTGTTTCCAGAATAGTTCTAATTAGGTCTCAAATGTCTCTAAGTTCTCCCTCTCCTTGAGTGGCTAGTACATTTAAAAAAAATAAAACAACGAAAAAACAATGAGGAGTCCTATGGCACCGTAGAGATCAACAGATTTATTAGGGATAAGCTTTCATTGGGAAATGAAGTGGGTTTTACCTACAAAAGTTTGTCCTAATAAATCTGTTACTCTCTAAGGTGCCAAAGGACTCCTTGTTGTTTTTGTAGATACACTCAAACATGGCTACCCCTCTGAGAATAAAACAATGAAGCATTTTAAAAACACAAACTAGTCTATGACCAGGGCTCCTAAACATTAGTCACACAATATATAGATATAACAAGTACTGTAAGTCTTGGGTGTTAAATCATCATGTGAATGGGGTTCCTACCCTGTTACAGTAAATAGAAAAATACATACGCTGAACAAAGTGTTACCTTCCTCAGAGACAAAACAGTTGTCAACACTCTCTCTTTCCCTGTTAGCCTGGCTGGATACAGCACTGCCACTTTTTGTCCTTCGAAGGACACTGAAAGCGCGGTTGATTTTTTTAAAAGATCTGCTTCTTATAGTGGAACGTTCAAAGGGCCGACCTGCAACAGATAAGAGAAAATAAGTAGACTGCAGCAGCTTTGGGCTCTACAAACCACAGAACCATGTCACTTCTGTAACCTCAGCTATGCACTGGGGAGGCAGAGGCTGCTGTAGTGTCTACCTTTCCTCCCCACTGCATATGGCTTCCCTTACATTGTACCTGTCCCCAAAAGGAGTTGCCAGCCTGAGAATTTCTTACCTTTAATTCTAAGAATTGCTACCCTGTCTCTGCCCCACACCCCAGGAGCTCTAAACTTCATGTGTTTAGCCAGCAACAAACTCAGCATCAATTTCCAAGGGCAGTGCCTGTGAACAGCACTATTCAAAGCCAAACCCATCCCATAGATTGGCTAGTGGAAAATGCCTATAAGGGCAACGGCTAGTGCTACAACAAATGAGCAGAGTATGTTCCAGCAGCCTGCAGAAGAGAAATTGGAGGCTGTTGCTGCTAGGTCGGCTATGGAAGCAGTACACACTCGTGCCGCAAAGCCACCAGGACAGCCTCTCCAGCCCCCACCCCAAGAGTGCCTAATATTTTAATAGCTACATTGAAAATTGTCAGGAATGCCTAGCCATATGGCAGCCCACCTGCTTGATTAGGAACTATAATAAGGAAGGTGAGAAATCAAAAGGGGCCCAAATTTCAAAGCAGACAAAAAATTCTGTGAAAAGGTTTTTAAAATGGAGCAAAAATAATGAGAGGAAAAAAAGAGCCAAACTGACCTGGCAAGACAGTACAAATGCATGATTTAAACAAGACTCTTCTGATTGCTACAGGGTCATAGGTAGTGCATGACACTTATCATTCTGTATCTTTCAGTACAATAAGTGTCCTGTGCATTACCATCTAGTGGTACAAAACTTCTCGTAATTACATTTTAAATCTCACAGCTCCCCCAGAACAGAAGGGTTCACTTCTGGGCTGAAGGATGTTGATTCTGGTGCTTCCCTCCACCTTTCCATCTGCCCTCCCACCACAGACTCTCAATGACCATAGCTTTGGTCTTGGTTCCCGATTCAACTCATTTCAAAGCTTTTCTTTGTAGCCTTGCATCCATCCTCCCAAGATAAACTCAGTTTGGCTCCCTTACCACCGCAGATAATAGTTCTAACTCTACTATACTCTTCTTTTCACTTACTGATGGCTACCTCTGGCCACACTGCATTTTTCCAATATGCTACACTCAGTAGGGCTTGGCAGGATAGGAGAAGAAGAAATAGGGAAAGATTTATTGGTGTGGCTAGCTCATTACTGTGGTTCATTTTTGCAATGTCAGTTCCTCTCAGCTTCATCATCTTGGAATGTTGGCAAACACTCCCCCAAGGTCATGGGTTCATTTCCCTGGGAAAATGTTATACCCACAAAACACTGGTTCATTTCAAGAGATTGCTGAATGAATATATTGCTTTACTGGGAGCACACGCTGACAAGACAAATTAAAAATGGTTATTACAGAAAGCAGACAGGTTTCTCTGCTCTCTGACATTTGTAAAACTTTCAGCAAAGTTAATTTCAGAAGAGGCACTCTAGCCTTGGAGATCATGCTAGTTAGCTCTTACTTCTGTTTCGGTTACTTCTACTAGGATCCCCAGAACTGCTCCCTGACTGGCTGTCTTCTGAGGCAGAGCTGAAGGCTGGGTTAACTAGGCCTGGTTCATCTGTCATTAAGGCTATTGCTGCAGCTGCGGCGGAGAGCTCTGGGCCAAGAGCTGCTACAGTTAAAGTGGCACTACAATCCGGAGAGTCATCTTGTGAACGTCTCTTTCGTTCCTTGGTAAGGCCATAATGGGATGCTCCTTTACATCTAAGGCAAAGTGAAGGAAAAGGATACATTAGTAAAAGTTGCATTTAAAACATTACATGTTTACAAGGGTCTGACACTGACAAATGATTAACAATACCAAGGGTAACCATTGCAATTCAATCTTCTTGACCAAGCAATGTGGGGGGAAAAAGCCTGCCCTCTCCAGGTTTCACAGAATAGACGCCACTGAATAATTAGCTAAATTATTATTTTACTTGAGCAATTAGAGAGATTCAGTCTGTTTGTAGCAGTAGTTCTATTGGGTACAAATGGGAGAGACAGGCATAGCAAGTGACTGATCAAATCAAAGACCGGAATCTATAATCTGTCCTTTGTCTGCAATTAATGAAAGAGGCCAGTGTGAGGCTTGAAAGCTTGTTTGTGTCAGCTTATGTTTGTGAAAGAAAAAGCTACATACACAGTACCTTTGTGAGGGCCTCACCATAACAAATATTCTCTGTTAGCATAGCAGCATCCCTCTGTTCGCAGAAGATCTCTCCCCTTCCCGCTTTTTTAAAAACCTCTTCCTTGACAGCACCTACTTTGAATTTGTGCTAATAGTATCAATGAGCCACAACTTTGGATATGAATAACCCTGAAGATGGGTGTAGTCAAGAGTGTAATGTCAGATTCAGACCCAGCTTGCTTAGCTTGACGGAACACCTCATTCCTGATAACACAGGCACTGGTAACACCTTTAGATTAAAAAAATCAAACTCTTTTAAATGGTATCTGCAGTGGTGTTTGCGTGGGGTTTTCAGATGATTTAGGTGACCTCCCTTGGGCTAAATCATTTGTAAAGTTCATCTTCCCCCCACTCCACTCCCTGAGTCTAAGAAGGCCCAAGAGACAATAGGGAGTGATCTGCCACCATTGTCATAAGAATCTGAGCCCTGGAGAGGATGGAAGTTTGTGGGTCCATCCGGAATATAGCAGTGGTGAGCAAGGACCCAGGAGAGGCTGGCAATAGCTGTTCAATGGACAGGAGCAGCCCTAGACGAGCTGCCGGCAACTGGCGCCCTAGGCGAAACGCGGGATCGGCACGCAATCGTTGCTCCCCGCCTCCAAAGCCCTTAATGGCCGTTTATCTTGGTGCCCTAGGTGACCGCCTAGTTCACCTGTATTGACGGGCTGCCACTGTCAATGGATACTGCTGTTTGGGATTAGATGCTGGATCTGGGATCCAGCTGTTTCACAAATAAAAATGCAAGCCCTGTACCTTAATCTTGGCAGCAACCAAATCCAAGTCAGTCCATTGGCAGTTAACAGACACATTTCTTCTTAAAACATGTAGGAAGGCTACAGATGTGGCATCATAGGAGATAAAAACACAAATCTTCTAATTTTAAATATACTTATTTTTGGAGCCTGCGCGTGATTGATCCTGTATGACAGAACCGAGACCACACACACACAGTTGCTTTTAAAACTCCTAGGCCTGCCTGAAGAAAGAAGGGTTCTGTGCTTCTAGTGAGTCCATATTTAATCAGAGTCACACAATAACCACAAAACCATGGGGGTTCAAGGGAACAGCGCCTGTCACTTCTCTCCAGTGTCATTTCTACCCCACCACTTCAGCCATCACAAACATGTTCATTGTAATGAATTCTGCCTTTTAATCATTTCCTAATGAACTTGCCCTACTTACTGTTACTATTGTATCTTCCTCGTGGCTAAGGTTAACTGATGACTTTCATATAAATGCCCTGTAGGATGAAATCACAGAAATAGCTGCAGAAGCCCTTAGGGACACAAAGCCTTTCGTAATATGTGGCCCATGCATAGAGGAATGCATAATACATACAGTACATGATGCTGGTGGAATATGCATCAGGAAAACAGTAATACATGGATCAGAGGCCTATGAAATAAAAATGGCTTATGGGGGTATTTTTAGGGATGTAGGAAAGGTGTAGATGGGAGGCAGACAAGTCACAGAACATTTCAGAACTGTATTTTAATTCAGCTTACTGTTAATTAGAGCTGTGGTATTTTTAAGAGAAGAATTAAAAATAACTCCTATAATGCTAAATCATGTTTTATCTTCATTCTCGTGATACTGGTTCTGACATCAGTTCCCTCTTGGGCAGAAAGCTGGCTCAGCTTATTCATCTTTAAATATTTATGAGAGCTTAGCAACAAATGACAACTTTTTTTGGTGAACAGTTATTTGAATTGACAAGCAATTTTCCTTTTGACTGTATTTGTGACCCGTTACTGTTTGCTTGCTGTGAACTGTCAAGTGGTCGAGCTGTCCTAATATAAATATGCTAGAGAAGCAAGTCTTAAATCTTGAATAGTCACCAGAAACACATTTCAAGCAAGCTGTATATTTGATTGTAATATTAGAAATATATTTGGT
Source organism: Rafetus swinhoei (assembly GCA_019425775.1). Lineage (NCBI taxonomy): Eukaryota > Metazoa > Chordata > Testudines > Trionychidae > Rafetus > Rafetus swinhoei. The sequence continues at coordinate 51,404,909 of CM033449.1, forward strand.
GCTGGCTAGAGACATAAGGCTTCCAGTTGGGGGGGAAAAAACAATATCATATGACTTAGTATCTAACTAGCATGTCTACATTTCAGTGTTTGGATGCCTGGGGCAGTATCCAGTTTCAGAGCTCTCTTTCAAACAGCAGGAGAAGGAAACTCCTCTGGGACAAAGGCTTGGTGAAGAATTATAAAGAGCCAGCAAAAAGTAAAAGTGTCCACACGAAGGTCCTCAGATCTGCTGCTTATTTTAAAACCAGGCTCACAACAAAACTGGTAAAATAAAAAGTACCTAAGCTTGTAAGGACTCCTTGGGGGAGTGGAGAGCTTTCCTCACTAAAGCAGCTCCTTCTATCAGACTGGCCTTTTCCTATAGGTGCTAGAAGCTGCCACTATCCTGCTTTATGCCCTACTGGTTCTGATTGAAGTCCCCTGAGCTCTTGCTTCCCATCACCCAAATGTTGCCTTCTTTAGTTAGGGGGAACTATGGATGGAGAACAAGGACCATGAGACCAGGACCCTTTTGGGTCCTGAAGGGTCTGTGTCACAAGTACAGCTGGCTGGAGAATGGAAATCCTTTCCTCCAAGAAAATGTCACATACTAAGTGGACCGTTGTGTCTCTGGCCTGGGAGTAGACAGCAGGCTGAGAGCCAGGGAGACAGAGTCAGAGCACTCAGTCAGCTGCTCTTCTGAAAAGCAACCATCCATTTCATTTTTGGCCAGACAGACATTTAGAAGAGTGTTCCAGTCAGAAGCCAGGGAGCAATCACATCAATTTTATCCCAATGAATTCTTCCCATCTTCCCCAAAACCAAACTTTTTTAATGGACATTTTTGATTTTGTAGACAAGGGTGTGTGTGTGGTGTGTGTGTGTGTGGTTTTTTTTGGGGGGGGGGGGGCCAGAAAAGATTTCCAATGAAATTCCAAACCAGCTCCACTCACACCCACAAACCAGTCACAACTTATTTGTGCAGGGAATAAAACTTAGCTGCAGAATCTGGAATAACCAATTTCAAAATGCTGCAGTTGCCCAGTGAACATTGCACAAACAAACAAAAACAAAATGTTTATTCTGAGTTAGTTGCTCATCTCTGATTACAATCTTCCTACCTCATGGACATGCTGCAAGGATTCAGGATTAGTTGCAAGGATTCAGGATTAGTATCAGAGGCTCCTATGTAAGTATTTATTATTACAGAGTGAGCTTTGCTGGAGAGCAGATTATGCATCAGATCCTTGCCACCATCATCTGTCTTCCTCAGCAGTCAACTCCACCAAGCTCTCACTGCCTCAAACTGGCCTAGTAAGAAAGAGTCAGTGGACTCCAACACCTGAGCTTCTCAGAGATGTTTCTCTGCAACTCTCAGCCCATATCACTGTATATTCACCAAACATATTAAGTTCACTGCTCTTTTAAAGAGTAAGCGCACCACAGTTTAATAATTTAACTGGGAAAGATGCATCCTTCCCTTCAAACACAACCTGGAGTTGGTTTATAGTATAAATAAAGCAAGTTTGTTAACAAATGGACATAAATAAGGGATACTAAGTAAAAGAGATAAAGGTAGATACGGTTATAAGCATCTAAAAGACTAAATGTAAATTATCAAGATACAGTCTTTGTTCAAGACTGTTTCTCGCACCCCCCAGTCTTCTTTCCAGCTTTTACTGGACAGGACCCCATCACAGAGATCACATCACTTGGTTTCCTTGTCTCCTAAGGTGAAGGATAATGATAGACTCACTCTTTGTTCCTTATATGCTCAAAGGGATGTTTCTGTCTTACAAGTCAGGAAGGCCTCTTGGGGATTCAGTCTCCTGTGTCTCTCTGGGATGAGCTATGTTAATTTTCTGTCTCTCTCAAGTTCAGGCTCAGGATAACACTGGCCATTTCAGCTCAATGATTTTGTTTATTGCTAATATGTAAATTAAGGTAAACCCAAAATCCTTTGTCTAGGCTAGGATTGATCACCTTTTCCTAGGCTAGGCTGTTGGGTCTTAAACATGTTCTGGTAACATCCTACAAGGGACATTTATAACTTCATACCTAATGTTAATACATGCCTTTTACATGGATATTGACAATCAGTTTTCAAATGATACCTCAGAAGGCATCTTTTACATCAACATTATTGCAGTGGCAAGTAGGGAGTGAACACTGGGATGCGAAGAGTCACAAATGGTTACAGACTTCACGCTTTAAAACCAATGTTAGGTAGTTAATGATGTAAGGGACTCACAGCAGGGAGCAACACGACAGACCAGACTAACCCTAAACTAGAAATCTGAGTATTTTTACTGTGACCAACGTTCAGTTAATTACATGCCTAGGCCCCAGTCCTGCAAATGGATCTGCAAGGGTAGAGCCTTACATTTGCAGGACGCCCCATTGGAGAAAATGAGACTTTGCACAAGCCCATAGCCCCACCAATTGCTGGTTCACAAAGTGCTTCTTTTACTTCAACTACACCTCACATTCCCTGGGCATCCCAAATCACTGATGTTTATTCTGTTACAGATGGACAGCAGGGTGCAGCCAACTGGTTTGTTTTACAGAACAATTTATTCTAACGTACAGATGGACAGCAAAGTTTAAGATGTGGCTGACTGGCGCTGTGTTCTAAGGTGAAAAACATCTTCTTCTAATTCTACCAGAAGAAGTTAAAAGACAGCCTTGACTCTGAGTGTGAACACCAAATCTCTACTCCACATAACTGTGGCAGGCATAAATCATCAAGACTTTAGCAATCTCATTTCAGATTAACATCCAAGAAGAAGGAAAAACCTCAATCTTGCAATAAAATCTGCAGTGGCATCTCTTCACTTTCAAATATCCCCTTTTCACTTAAAACAACACATGAGATAACAGAAAGCAGATCTAAGCAAATGTGTTTCTCTAGCCATGAATGGAGGCAACTGCTTAAGTGGAATCATATTTGTATGGTTTCTTTTCTTTCTATATGGCCATGTTTGGGTCTCCAAACAGAAAGAGAGCAATGAAATAGCTACATGCCAGTACTAATTTCCTCTCTTGTTGCGACTAATATGCAGCACCCTGATTTATGGATGAAAAAGAAGGATGGAAAGGAAAGTAGAATCCCTGATTAGCTCTGGAACACTGATCAATGGCAAAGGTAAATTGTGGATGTGTTCTTTGCTGTGACAGGACACAGAAAGCCACAAAAAGAAGATAATGCAAACTGTCCTTTTACAAAACTGTGCATCATTGAATTAGTGCTGTTAAATCAGTGTCAGAAGGCGCATACAGGAATTTCAAAACCTGGCTTCTAATACTTGCCGCCTCTTTTATAATGAAAGTCCAGAGCCAGGAGTTAGGATTTCCCCTGCACTGAAGTGCTATCTTAGGGCTAGATTGTGCCCTTTAACTACAACCCATAGAAAGGGGAGTGTGAAGACATATCATCCTAGGGAAGCTTTAGAAGATGTGCCTCCCACCCCTTCCTTGGCTATGCTGGAGGAAGCAAAATCTCACAATCTAAAACTTCACTTTCAGGAATGCAGATTATTCTCTCCACCTCCCATTCTGTTGGCTAGTACGTGGGCAGATAGGTGCTTAGCCCACAGGGAACTGAGCCTGTGGCAAGGTAGGCAGCCATTGACAGAGGATGAGGGCCAGCTGCAAGGACAGATGATAAATCAACTACCATTAGCCTTCTCTTGTGAGCTGTCTCAACCTGGGCTTGATCAGATGTCCTGACACAGTCAGGCTGTGTTTCCCTACTTTGTCCTAAAAAGTAGCTTTTTATGGGTTACATATAATTCTGTGAGACATCACCAACACAGGGCTATTTGTTTTTCTTCCTGGACAATGATGTGTACACAGTGTAGCCTTGAAGCACATGTTGATGATTCAGAAAATCAATTCAGCTCTCTGGTACTAGACTAAATCAATGTGCAGATCTGAAGGGCTGGCAGATTGTATTTGCTCTGCTGGTAGCACCATAGCATTCACTTATCAAAGAGAAATCAGGCTCTATTCAAGGTCTTAAGCAGTAACCATCAAGTTATATCATGGCTGTGATAGTGGAGAAACTCAATAAAATGTGAAGCAACTATTTGCATTTGCTACGCTGCCAGTGATCAGAGAGACTTAAAACACTTTCATTAGCACATACACCTCACAATTTCCAGGCACCTACCCTCTCAGAATGCCTAGATCCCTAATATAACTGTCTATACCACTAGTGAGCATAGCACAATATAACCAAAAGGTGAGCCACAGAGAGATCAGGCTAAACTGCTAAACTTTCCAGTTCTCCAGAAGAGGCATGGTCTGTTGTACTGCATGCAGCATTGGAAAATATGAACTTGTCTAATACACTGGACTTGGAAAAAAAGTAAAACACAACAAATAGTTCTGCAGCACCTTAGAGACTAACAAAAATGTAGATGGTACCATGAGCTTTCATGGGTACAACCCACTTTTTTGTGTTACAGATTTTAATGGGAGATGGGATGAAATCTAAAATTTTCAAAGCACTTTCATGAGAATTCAAAAATTTGGTCAAAGGTTGAAATTCTACACTTGAATAAACTACATTAAAAAAATTATAGTATGTGACTCTTTACTATAGTTAAACATAACTACAGTTAAATGAAATATGGTATTTTATCACTAGCTTTTTTTTATTATATAACATTCACAAATGAAATGTTCTAAAGGCCTCAATCCCTAGTGGGATTGTTGCATACTGTACAAACATAGATAAAACACAGATAAGAGAGAGAATCATTATTCTTGAGGATTTCTTCTCCAACTCTACTTCCCTGTCATCCTATCTCTGCTGATGTCTTTTCTTTGTCTGGGATGATTTTGAGGGTACAGTCATACATGCCTTTCTTTAGGCCTATCATATGAGTTTAAAGGAAACAAAAATTGATTGTGGTGGTATTATCAATCTGAAGGGGAGTTTTCAGTTTCTAGCTACTGCTTAGTTGGATGTGTCAAAACTTAGGTGCAAAATGTCAGCTTCTCTTATGGATGAGCACAACAGAGCTGCTTTATTTAACTTTCCTAACAGAGTTACTTCTTTGAAAAGCTAATGCTTAGAATTCAGTTTATGGATTCACCTTCTGTTTTTCCTCAAATCATTAATATTTTGAGACACAGCATGGTATTAATGACCCTTTCTTATTGCACATTTCAGAATTCAGCTTAAGAATACAGCAATTGTTTTACTTCCCTCAGACACATCACTCTTTAATGTAGTACTTGTATGGATGTAGAACAGAAGCAACAAAAATGAAGATGCAAAATGAGTTGAAGACTAGAAGCCAGACTAAAAATCATATGCACTAAGAATACTAGATATTGATTTTATTCATCACAGGAAAATCATTGACTGTAAGTATATAATCAGGATGATCTTGTAACATCAACAACTGGTAGTTACTATTTCTGTAAACATTTGCAGTGAGGAATTAATGGCTTTAAGAGAAACCTAACAATTTTAAACACACTCACATTCAATCTATTCAAACTACAGGTAAGGTAGATGGAGAGTCAGAGATTTGATACTACTTTTTTACTTTTGAGAGAAGCTCAAATACTAATGCGATGAGGGTCACACATGCATGTAGGTTGGCAGACAGATAGATATGCAGAACAAGTCAGAAAAATACGGTACTGGGGGCTCAAACCTTTGGGGTGTAGAGAGCCTTTATCTGCTACTGATGGTCAATAGGATTTGAGGGCACTCAGCTATTCATATATTCAAGCTTTAAACTGTTTTATCCCACCAATTCTAAAAATATGCTAATGGGCCTAGGGCTGCCAGATACTTTCACAAAAAAATCCCAAACATGGCAGGAAAAAAAAAATTGGTTAAGCAAAAAAAAAAAAACCACCCAAACCAAAACTAAAAAGGTCTCTGCAATTTTAAATATCCCCATGCTCCTTGCTCCCCCCGCCCTCGCCAGATGCAGCAGGGGAAGAATGTCCCTGCCGGCCTTCCGTCTGAGAGAAACAGAAAATACTGGACATTTTACATGTCCGGTATTTTCTTATTTTTTTTTTTAAATGGACAGGGGCCAGAAATAACAGACTGTCCAGGTGAAAACCAGACACCTGGCAACCCTAAATGGGCCTGATCCAGAGAAGTGCTGCGCTCCCTCACCTTCTGTGGACTCCAGTGATAGTGGACCTTTGTATGATTAATCAATTGCCCAATAAGCTTAAGCTTATCAGGTAGTCAAGTCGACTACTCGCCCCCCCTCGCCCCCCCCATCACTGCCTCTATATCAGAGGCAGCAAGGGGGGGAGTGGGAGCAGAACTGTCTCCACTGCCCCCGCCTCTATCAGAGGCAGTAGGGGGAGCTGGCAGCAGCCCCTGTCCCTGCCTGTGAATTAGCCTAATTTAGCCTCCTAAAATTTAGTAGGACCCAGGCAGGCAGGGAGTCCAGCTCAGTCCCACAGCTAGTGCCAGGACTAAACTCTGCTGCAGTTCTGCAATTTAAAAGCCAGTAGGAGCTGGGCAGCCTGCCACATGGCTCCTACTGCATTTTAAATTGCAGAGCCACAGCAGGGTTTGGTCCCGGACTCTGACGCAAGCAGGGACCGAGCTGGACTGCCTGCCTGGGTCCTATTAAATTTAGGAGCCGTGTGGGCAGGCAGCCCAGCTCAATTGCTGCTCGCACCAGGTTGGGGACCCGGCACTGTGGCTCTACAATTTAAAATGCAGTAGGAGCTGGGGGGGCGGGGGCAGGGGAGCAGGCTACCCGGCTCCTATTACCTTTTAAATTGCAGAGCCACAGCAGGGTCTGGTCCTGGCGCTAGCTGTGGGACTGAGCTGGACTGCCTTTCCCTATCGAGCAGTCGATAGAAATTCTATTGACTACTTGATTACTAAAATAACCTCAATTTAATATCCCTACTACTTACCTCGCAGGACTGGGCCATTTCCTACAAGACACATTTTAGCTTTCAGCTAGGATTTTTCTGACGAATACGCCCCTTCAAGAAGGAGGCCTGAAAATGTTAATTCAAAACATCTGACCCCGAAAAGACAATGGTGGAAAGCCCATGTTGTTCATTAAGTATCAGTGGTCCCACAATACTAGAACATTCTCATCCCATCAATGATTAAATATAGAAGATATGAACGGTAGATTAGCTATGTGTACATCTCCACAAGGTGTTAGTATCTCACTTGGACGGTTCCATGTGCTTAAATATTCCGATTATCAACTTCACATCTGGTTTCTGAATTCTTTCAAGAGCCTCCAGAGAACAAGAATAGCACTAAGCAGGCAATCTGGACTAGGTTTGCTTTATAATAATACTAGAAGATTTACCCAGCATTGCTCAGGTAAAGTAAACTAAACAGACTAAAGTAAGCTTTTGTTTTTCTTTGTTTAAATCACTGCTTTGAGTGGGGCCGGGAATGAGGGTTCAATATGTAGGATAACCTGGGGGAAGAGAGAATGACTCTAGTATTCTCTCACTGCAGCAAGTTGGGGCCACATGAGAGAGACCTGCACATGACCACTGCAGCTACGTGTTCATGGTGCATGTCCCCTAGCTGGGGGAACAGACAGAGACACACACACAGATAAACTCTCTGAAATGGATAATAGATAGCTGTCCCTTTCTTCACTGCTGGCCCAATCAGGTTACAGCTGTCCCAGTACCTACCTCTGGTCCCTCACTGTCCCTCCCCCCGCACCCCATGTTCATTCTGCAGTATAACTCTCTCCTGTCACTCCCCTCCCTTTCCATTTTATCAGAAACAATTGAATTCTATGTGCGTCCCATTATTCTGGCACAACCCTAACCTTGCTTTAGGTTATAAGAGGAAACTGCACACCAAATTTGGTGGTCCTAGGTCTTACTGTTTTGAAGGAGTTTGTGAATAGACTCGCAGCCAGACCCACATTTCTAAAACATATAGTAAGAAAACAATAAACACAATCCTTTCAATAGCAAAAGAACACCATACTTAGTGAGACTGCAGACCTCATGCTTTCAGAGTTTAACATTTTCTTTGCTAAAGGGCCTAATCTAAATCAGTACTTTTATATAATGGCTATTTTTTTTTATAGTGGCTGAGTCAAGTTGTTTGACGCAAAAACAAGTGAAAACAGAGTGAAATTTCCATAATACTGCAATTATGTGCCTCATAACTAATACAATGTGCTACAGTGACACTGTGTTCTTCATTCTGAACTACAATGGTAAAATGCAGCCACAAATCTATTAATTGCTTGATGTATTTTTCATCTTTGTTGTTCAGTGTTCGATCCTCTGATTATATTCAAACAAGTAAAACTAGTTACCCAGAAAGCTCAAGAGTATCTCAGCATGATCTTCCCTTCCCACTGAACTTCAAAAGTGTTTTAGTGCCACATGCAAAACAGGCCTGAAAGAGGGAGAAAGGGATTTTGGTTCTCTAAGGTAATTGCATAACCAGCAGAAGGCAATATCTGCACTGCCAGTACTAATGCAACTCATAAACCTACCAAATAATAAATTAGGAGGAGTTTTTTTTAATGAGTTGTGGATTTGTGTGTCATTGGATTATAAAATTAATGTCTTTAAATCATACAAAATACACATCTCATATTAAAGAAGATTAGTGAGGAGCGACATATTTTTGCTTTACCAATACTGATGTTTAGTTTTGTGACAGTGATTATTGTCTGGAGGTGGAGGGGGGAGAGGCAGGACAGAAATTGAGCTCTCAAAAATAGTTTTATTCTGACCATTTGTATTAATATTTGTTGTTTTATAACATTAAGTATGAACACACTTTACATAAAATTTTCTTGGCTATAGCTAAGTAAAATACCCACCAAGACTAAACACACCAACTTACATGAGCTCAAAATATCTGGTTTTAACCTACTGTTGAAAAAATGAAAAACAAAACAAAACAAAAACCCCCAAACCCCACAAGATTATAAAAGGCAAGATTTGAAATCTAAACCAGTTTAAAAGAATCCCATTCAATTTCAGGGAGCTTCCAATCAGGATCTTATTTTTACTAACCTGCTGCCTGAAGTATTTGGAGATTTTTGACAGCATCCCCAGGCATATTATGACAAACAATGAACACTGTCTTAACACCATGTTCCATCACAAAAAGGTGTAATAGCGGCCTTGAAATCTGGATTTAATGACACTTGCCTCTGACCTTAAGGACCTGTAGATTCCTTCAAGGCCCTCTTTAGGTCAACATAAATATCCAGATTTCCACTGTGGGCATATCTTGGTAGAGACTAAATTCTGAAAGAGGATCTGCTTCATGCCAGCAAAGGTCAGAAAATGGCCAGTGCTAAAATGGTAGTAAAAATGAAGATGTAAAGCAAGTGTCCATGTAAATGTTGTGCAGGAAGGGGTAGGGACAGGAGCATCACAGAATGCTAAAATCACTTTTTAAAGTAAAAAAACATTATTTTCCTGACCTATTATCTTCATGTTCTGACCTCTAATGAGGAGCAAAAACCAGTTCAAAACATGAATGAATCAGAGTATTTTGCACAAAACCCTGAATGAGCAGGGGCTCCTTGTAGAAGGGAATGGAACATTTCCTGGTTTATTATAGTTTCATGACGTTCAAAATAAATGAGCATTGTCACTGGAATAAAAAGTAGATTAAGTCACATTGTGGATTAGATTGATTTCACTGGAGGCTCTTTGGAAGTAACACATTGAACAACATACCTTGCTCATCTAACTGTAGAAAAGCACCATTCTGGTTTCCAGTCTACCTACTGCCCCATGCTCTTGCTATGATTACCACGGGAAGGAGATTTGGTTAAGTGAGAAATTGTGAACTAATTTTCAGAATTAGAATTTTCCTTTTTTCCCATGCCAGTTGGGTAGACAAAATCTCTATGGTTGATGAGATTAAAAACATTCCCTGGAATATTCTTAAAACAAAAAACAACAATAACTGATAAGAACAACAACAACAAAGAAATAGCCTAGAATTTTGATGAGGTACTCTGGTAAACTATTAAAATACATACAAGCCAAAATCAAATACAAAGTTTTGAGATGTCCTTGGTCAGCCATAGTACAAATATCAGGTATATTGATTATAGTCCAGAGAAAGTTTACATAGTATGTAGCACTGATAACTGTGTAAAAATTACAAAATGCACTTCCTCATTTTTTCATGCAAACAGAATTGTTGATAATACAAAGTATTTACTTACCAAAGAAGTAAGAGCATAATCCTATCAAATTGCCATTGATTTTAATTAGGATCAGGCCATAAGGGAGGGCATGAGATACATAACAGAGGGAAATATCACAGCAGAGATGATTTAGCTCATAAGTTAGACTTTTTACTAGGGCTGTCAATTGACCTGCATTAATGCCTGCGATTAATGCAGGACAGGAGTAACACGTTAATTTTTTTAATGCATTAATCGCAGGTGATAATGCTGCGCTTCAAAGGGGCGCTTCAAAGGGGCACTTGAAGTGCCGGAGCGGCACTTCAAAGGGGCAGTGCAAGAGGAGCCAGGGATCAGCTGGAGTCCCCAACTGATCCCAGGCTCTTAATGCGTTGCCCCTTGGAAACGCAGCCGCAGCACTTCCAAGGGGCAGCGCTGCATGGAGCCTGGGGTCAGTTGGAGACTCCAGCTGATCCCGGGCTCCATGCAGTGCTGCCCCATTGAAATGCCGCCGTGGCGTTTCAAAGGGGAGGCGCACGCGATTAATCGCGCAATTAAATTTTTTAATTGCGCGATTAATCGAGATTAAATTTTTTAACGCTTGACAGCCCTACTTTTTACCTATAGAATAAAATACTTTAGAGTGAATAGTAGGTATCATTATCCCTTTTTTATAGATGGGAAAACGGAGGCATGTGACAATGAATTGACTTTCCCAGAGTCACAGAGTAGTGTCAGAACTGGGAATAAAATCTAGGTCTCCTGATTTCTTGTCCAGTTCTCAACACACTGTACCACACTAGTAAAATTTAGCCCCCAAAAATCTTTCACTATTGAAATTAAAAAGTCATGGGAACATTTCTATTGAAATTAGGCTTCATAACATAACATTTTTATATTTTGGGCCTAACTTGCCCACATAGATTCCCTTTATATACCTAATGCTGCTAATGCATGTTTTCTTGCATGCTTCTGGAGTGAAAGTTACTGTTAAACTGTAAATTAAGAGCTGGATAAAAAACATAACTAATTCTTTAGAACTGTCTTTTGTACAGCACCAACTGCAACTGGGCCCAGTTTCTGATCTGATCACTTAGTGCTGATGTTATATAAATATTATACAGCAATAATTTAAAAAAACTTTAACACCATGTCAATTACACTTTTATCAAAAGCTTCAGAGAGGTAGCCGAGTTAGTCTGTAAGGGTATGTCTACACAGCAAAGTTATTTCGAAATAACTTTCCTAGCGTCTACACAAGCCAACTGCTATTTTGAAATTAATTTGAAATAGCAGAGGGCTTATTTTGAAATTGGTAAACCTCATTCCACAAGGAATAACGCCAATTTCGAAACTGCTATTATGAAATAAGTGCTGTGTAGACACTTATTTCAAAATAGGCGGCCTCCATCCCTTCCCAAGGTGCCCTGAAGGCCGCGCTGGCCACAAGATACCTTCTGACCTGATGCCCTGCTGGAACCAGTTCCGGCTGGCCTTAAATGCAATTCAGCATCCAATCAGTGTGGATGTGTTATTTCGAAATGCATTTTGTGTGTAGACACGTTATTTCGAAATAAGATATCTTGAAATAACTATTTCGAAATTAGATATTTTGAAATAACACTGTAGTGTAGACTTACCCTAACAGGAAAAACTTAAAAACAAATAGTCTAGTAGCACTTTAAAGACTAACAAAACATGTAGGTGGTATCACGAGCTTTCATGGGCAAAACCCACTTCTTGCCCATGAAAGCTCATGATACCATCTACATGTTTTGTTAGTCTTTAAAGTACTTTTATCAAAGTTATTCCTGGAAATCACTCTTCATCTCCATATACTCAGGATTTTCTGGGGAACCTCTCTCTCACACTCACTCTCTCACACCCCTTTGCTTCAGTCATTTCAGGTCCTTCACACAATTGGCCTCTTAATGTACGATTATAAACAACAAACATCAAAACAAAACCCCTTTTCACTACAATCTTTTTAAAATTATATCCAACAAAGATACCAAGGTGAGCAACTGACACCATATCAGCCCAGTACAAAATGTATTAGCTTATTTACTGTCCCTCCAATTAATATACAGTGTATCAAAAAGCAAAAGTTGGAAGAGGGAAATATTCTCTAATGTTTTTCTTAAATATAGCAATATGCCCAAATTGGGAGTCTAGTTTTTTGTACCTGTTTTTGGGTTCTTTGTTCCAAATCTGGAAACTCAAACATGAAATTAAAATGGGTAATTGGGCAACAAAATATCCAGTGGCAGAACTAGGTACCCAAATGTAGGGATCAGTGCTTCAAAATTAGACTCTGGATGTACATTGGTCCCTCATAGTCAAACTCCCTACCAATGCACACGCTGCTTTTCCTTGTTGCTGCTATAAAATGGATCTGGGTTATTTAAAAAACAAAACAAAACAAAACAAAACCAACCAAACAAACAAACAAAAAAACCAGACACACATTTGAAATTATGCCAAATGTACATTGTTTCTGACAGGTTCTGACATCATGGTGAGTCTGTCAGTCACTCAGCTGGCAGCCACAACACATCAGGGCTGTGATTTCATTAGCATCACAAGTTAAACGGGTTTGGATCTAGTGAACAGCAATGGCAGACCCTCAAGGAAACCAAGGTGATGTAGGAAATGTTGCTGGTTCAGTACTGACTCAAAGGTGAGCAATGACATTCTACCTCCCTAAAACTGCGATGACCCGACTCCTTCAGCAGTGAGTAAGCAGCTCAGAAAATAAATCCTAGCAGTATATTCACTGCATGGTTCACCTCCTGCTAAAACTTACCCACTGGAGGAACTAGCAATATCATGTAAGGCCAATACAAGGTGACTCAAGGCCACTAATAGCAGCAACCTCTAAGAGCTCCAGGGGGACACTCACGCACACCAGACTGCTACACATGGTGAGTATTGGATGGGCTGACAGACTGAATCCAGACATATTGGAAACAAATCTTGTTTGCTTTTGGTAAATATTGCTATAACAGCTAGTCAATGCAGATGGCTAATCCATCCAAACTGACCAGCTTTTCAGGATGTAATACTCTTAGAGCTATAATAGAAAATTGTCTTCAATTAAAAAGATCCCGGATATGAATACTGTGCATGAAAGGTTTTCAGCAGGAAAGACAGACTAAACAAATTTGGTGATGCATTCAAATATTTATATTAATGACTTGGCCATCAGATTTTAACTTTGTGACTGTTTGCAATGTCCTGTACATTTGGTCCTTGTTTTACATAGTTTTACCTGATTGTACCTTTTGTGGTTTGGCAGCATTACATTTCTAATGGAAGGAGTTCTCTTCCTGGAAGGCAGAGAGAGGATTTTCAGCAGTCATCACTTTTTGTTTACAAGGGCGGATATACGAAGTAGGAGGAAGAAAAGGGAAGAAATGCCTAACATCTTACTGGCTATAAACAGAACAAAGACTCATGGCAAACTATTTTCTGCTCTGTTTTTAAACAAGTTTACTGGAGATGTTACAACACCACCAATCATCAAGGACAGCTGCATTCTTAGATCTTTGTGTTACAGGAGAGCTTCCAAAAAGGAACTCAAAGAGTTCTACCAAATTGCCACTCCAGTTGACCACTTTCAGTAGATGGAACTATTTACTAAGGGCTCATCTACAGGGGGAATCTGACCAGAATAGCTGTTATGGAATAATTTCCATTGTTGTTGGTAGTGTTGTTGTGGTCATGTTGGTCCAGGAGAGTAGAGAAACAAGGTCGATGAGGCAGTATCTTTTACTGGACCAATTTTCATTGGTGAAAGAGACTCACTGTTGAGCTCCACAGACCTGAAGAAGAGCTCTGTGTAGCTCAAAAATGTCCTCAAAAACATCAAGAGGTTCAGTAAATTATACTATCTCTCTATTACAGAATAAGATATTCTCCAACAACTGTTCCAGAATAGCAAATGTGTGAATACATTTGCTCTGGAAATAAGAGTGCATCTGTCTTTAGTTTACCTTACTCAGAGTAGATTAAATTAAACCAGAAAAAGGCACTTTTTCCAGACTAGTGATCATCATTTTAAATTCACACTCTACTTTACTCCAGTATCACTTTCCTGTGGGGACAAGGCCTCAGTTAGGGGAAAATTGCTCCACCCCTCACAAGACTGACAGGGAACATCTTCATAGGAAAGATGGTTTGGAATCTTCCTTAGACTCTTCCACAGCTACAGTTCCAGGTTCTGCAGCCACAAATTCCCACAATAGGGTAAGGCTGGGTGGGACCATAACATCTACAAAAACGTGGGTTACTCTATCCTCCCTAGCTCCCCCTGAGAGTGCCACTGACTGAGATGGTTTCACACACTGAGACACCCCACCAAGGCATAGTCTCCCCAAATTATACTCCCCAACTTAAGTGCATTGACTTCGATGCAAGAGTATCTAGTGTTCCAGCTGGAGGATAGGACTCATTCTTTTGAATGCAGAACCTACTGTTGGCTTGTGTCTCTCCCCCCCCCAGAGTTGCCATATCTGGACCGAGACCTCCTTTTGTGCAAGAATCTGAATGTCTTCTCTAATATGTGCTTTTTTAAATGTCAGACTTGTTGGTTTCCATTCCATCACATAGGAAAGACCCTGAACACAATGATCTCAAACCAGAAACTTTTCAAAACTTTGATTAAAAAATAAAAGATCACAAGCAATGAAAGTACTTAGCCCCTTACTCTGGCCAATCCAGGTTCAGGTATATTTGAGTATGAACAGGATGCCAGTAACACAATACAATGACTAGCAGCTCATTCTGATATTGAGGGGGCAATTTGGGGTTATTCTTTCTTTCCTTGGCAATCTTCTTTGAGTTGATCAATCTTGAGAAATATCACTAACATAGGTGCTTTGATTTGGAAAAAAAATCCCAAGACACTTTTGTAAGTTAACATCCTGCACGAAAGATAAATCCAGTCACCACTGTAGCTGTGATTCAATGTCAATGAGCAGGCTATCTCGGCTCCCAGTTACATAAGAACGGCTGTACTGGGTCAGACCAAAGGTCCATCTAGCCCAGTAGCCTGTCTGCTGACAGCGGCCAGCACCAGGTGCCCCAGAGAAGGTGGACCGAAGACAATGATCAAGCGATTTGTCTCCTGCCATCCCCTCTCCAGCCTCTGACAAACAGAGGCCAAGGACACCATTTCTATCCCCCTGGCTAATAGCCTTTTATGGACCTAACCTCCATGAAATTATCTAGCTTCTCTTTAAACTCTGTTATAGTCCTAGCCTTCACAGCTTCCTCTGGCAAGGAGTTCCACAGGTTGACTACACGCTGTGTGAAGAAGAACTTTCTTTTATTAGTTTTAAACCTGCTACCCATTAATTTCATTTGGTGTCCTCTAGTTCTTCTATTATGGGAACTAATAAATAACTTTTCTTTATCTGCCCTCTCCACACCACTCATGATTTTATATACCTCTATCATATCCCCCCTCAGTCTCCTCTTTTCTAAACTGAGAAGTCCCAGTCGCTTTAACCTCTCTTCATATGGGACCCGTTCCAAACCCTAATCATTTTAGTTGCCCTTTTCTGAACCCTTTCCAAGGCCAAAATATCTTTTTGAGGTGAGAGACCACATCTGTACACAGTATTCAAGATGTGGGCGTACCATAGTTTTATACAGGGCAGTAAGATATTCTGTGTCTTATTTTCTATCCCTTTCCTAATAATTCCTAGCATCCTATTTGCCTTTTTGACCGCCGCTGCACACTGTGTGGAAGTTTTCAGAGAACTATCACGATAACTCCAAGATCTCTTTCCTGATTTGTCATAGCTTAGTCCCCATCATACTGTACGTATAGTTGGGGTTATTTTTCCCAATGTGCATTACTTTACACTTATCCACATTAAATTTCATTTGCCATTTTGTTGCCCAATCATTCAGTTTGGTGAGATCTTTTTGGAGTCCCTCACAGTCTGCTTCTGCCTTGACTATCCTAAACAGTTTGGTATCATCCGCAAACTTTACCACCTCACTGCTTACCCCTTTCTCCAGATCATTTATGAATAAGTTGAAAAGGATTGGTCCCAGGACTGACCTTTGGGGGACACCACTAGTTACCCCTCTTCATTCTGAAAATTTACCATTTATTCCTACCCTTTGTTTCCTGTCTTTTAACCAGTTCTCAATCCAAGAAAGGACCTTCCCTTTTATCCCATGGCCATGTAATTTACACTAGAGCCTTTGGTGAGGGACCTTGTCAAAGGCTTTCTGAAAATCTAAGTATACTATATCTACTGGATCCCCTTGTCTGCATGTTTGTTAACCTTCAAAGAACTCTAATAGATTAGTAAGACAGGATTTCCCTTTACAGAAACCATGTTGACTTTTGTCCAACAAATTATGTTCTTCTACATGCCTCACAATTTTATTCTTTACTATTGTTTCGACTAATTTGCCCGGTACTGAAGTTAGACTTACCGGTCTGTAATTGCCTGGATCGCCTCTAGAGCCCTTTTTAAATATTGGTGTCACGTTGGCTACCTTCCAGTCATTAGGTACGGAAGCCGATTTAAAGGATAGGTTACAAACCACAGATAATAGTTCAGCAATTTCCCATTTGAGTTCTTTTAGAACCCTTGGATGAATGCCATCCGGTCCTGGAGATTTGTTAACATTAAGTTTTTCTATTTGTTCCAAAACCTCCTCTAATGACACTTCAATCCGGGACAGTTCCTCAGATTCATCACCCACAAAGGACGGTGCAGATTTGGGAATCTCCCTAACGTCCTCAGCCGTGAAGACTGAAGCAAAGAAATCATTTAGTTTCTCTGCAATGGCTTTATCGTCCTTGATTGCTCCTTTTATATCTCGATCGTCTAGGGGACCTACAGGTTTTTTAGCAGGCTTCCTGCTTCTAATGTACTTAAACATTTTGTTATTTCTTTGAGAGTTTTTGGCTAGCTGTTCCTCAAAATCTTTTTTTGCTTTTCTTATTACATTTTTACCCTTGATTTGACAGTGTTTATGTTCCTTTCTATTTATCGCACTAGGATTGGCCTTCCGGTCCATTTTGTTTAGGTGGAGCCCATCCTTCCTGTATAGGCTCCCCCTCTCCCAAAAGTGTCCCCAGTTCCTAATATATCCAAACCCCTCTTCCCTACACCATCGTCTCATCCACGCATTGAGACTCTGAAGCTCTGCCTGCCTACCTGGCCCTGCGTGTGGAACTGGAAGCATTTCCGAGAATGCCACCATAGAGGTCCTGGATTTCAGTCTCTTTTCTAGCAACCTAAATTAGGCCTCCAGGACATCTCTCCTACCCTTCCCTACGTCATTGGTACCTACATGTACCACGACCACCGGCTCCTCCCCAGTACTACATATAAGTTGTGCCTCGAGAGATCTGCAACGTTTGCACCAGGCAGGCAAGTGACCATACGGTTCTCCTGGTCCTCACAAACCCAGCTATCTAGGTTTCTAACAATCGAATCACCCACTACCAACACCTGCCTCTTCCTAACAACTGGCATTCCTTCCCCCTCAGAGGTATCCTCAGTGCGAAAGGATACCGCAACTTCCTCGGGAAGGAGGGTACCAACTACGGGATGGTTTCCCTCTGTTCCCATTGAATGCTCTGTTCCCTTGAGACTTTCATCCTCTTTAAGAGCACTGGGGCTCTCAGACTGGAGGTGGGACAGTACTACAGTGTCCCGGAAAGTCTCATCAACATATCTCTCTACCTCCCTTAGCTCCTCCAGTTCATCCACCCTGGCCTCCAAAGCCCGAACTCGGTCTCTGAGGGCCAGGAGCTCCTTGCAACGGGTGCACACATACGCCACCCACCCACAGGGCAGGTAATCATATATGTTACACTCGACGCAATAAACAGGATAGCCCCCACTCTGCTGCTGGGCTTCTGTCTCCATTTTTTTTATGAATAAGTTTAAGTATAAACTGGGCTTATTAAATGTCTGGAATATAGATTATTATAAAAGTTAGGTTTAAAGAAAGTCAGGAGTCACTAGCACCCTCTAACCTCCCTCTCCAAACACCCTGTTAGCTGCTCCTGTTCGCAAGCTCCCTGGTCGCTGACTCACAGGCTTATCAAGCCTTGGTAGCCCCTCCCCCTGACTGAGGCTCAGCCAATTAACAGAGGCTTCTAGATGTCAAACCTTTTAGAAGCTCCTTCAAACAAACAAACAAACCAAACAGACAAACACAAGCTCAGCACACAGCAAATAACCCCCCCACACACTAACACACACTACAGACAGCCACTTAACACAAGGGTCCCGTATTTACTCCTTCTTTTACCTGGAGAACTCCCTCTCCAAACTCCCTGTTAGCTACTCCTGTTCACAAGCTCCCTGGTCGAGGGGAGCAAGGCATTGGGATTCAGGAAAAAGGGGTTCCGTTTCTCACTCTGCCACTGGTTTACTGTGTGACTATGGGAAGGTCACTTGGGCTCAAATTTTCAGAAGTGGCCTCTCAAGTTCTGAACCTTCTAATGCTCAAATACCTGCTTAAGTGTGTGCACACAAGTAATCCTGTTGAAACTAATAGCACTACATGTGTATGTGACATTAAATCCATTCATAGGTGGTTAAAAGATCAGAAACTAATATCCGATGCCTTACGTGTAAGGTTGCACTCAGGCAAGAGAGCCAGAGCCAGAATTTGGCCCAAGAGAAGTAGTTTGGTCCAATGAATAGATGGCGTCAAACTCAGCAGACCCAGATTATTTTGCTGGCTCTGCCACTCACCTGCTGTGTTACTTTGGGAAAGTCATTTCACCTAGCTGTGGCTTTCTGTCCTCGCCCCATCTATTTTCTCTCTAAATACACAAAAAAGATTTTCCTGATGGATGACAGAATGTTCCAGCCAGGTGACAGAATGACATCATCAGCATCAACAGGCTCTCTCCGTGTAGCGAAAGCAGCCAGAGACAGGAGGGTAGGCGAGCGTAAGTGAGCAGAGGGTGCAGCCCCCTAGCATCTCTTATGACAGAAAGCTCTTTGAGGCATAAACTGTTTCTTACTATGTGTTTGTCCAGTGACTTGCACTGATCTGGATGGGGGTTTTTATGTACTACACTAGTACAAATACTAACAGTTAGGAAAAGACCCTCCTATTCACCTAACTATACAGAGAGCATATTTAACGATATTTGAGCATTGTACCAGAAACAACAGAAGGGAGTAAAAATAAAATCCATGCCTTTTTGAATTACTAATTAGCTCAAGGCTTTGGTTTATTTATTTCACTTGAAAGCTACATGAAACTGGGACCTGAACTGTGATCTGGATCTACATCCAAATGTTACCAAAATTTAAGAGTCCCTTGATCTGGGATTCCATTTCAGGATTATTGCTCATCCAAACTTATTTGCTCATTGAAAATATTAACAAAGTGTCATTGGCTTGAAAGTTCTGTAAAACATTAAATAATAATTTTTCTCCAATATGAATATTTTAAAAGGCCTGGAAATAGTATTCTTCATGAAGGGTGCCAGAGGAGAGGAGGATGAGAACAACAAGAGCTTCCCTGGCACAAGAGACACTGGATGGAACAGCTGTTCTTTCTGGAACCATTAAAAGAAAAATAAATTGCAATGGAAGGTCATTAGTCAGCACAATAGATGTTTTCAAGGTGATGCTTTATATATTCAGATTATTTCCTTTATAATGCATCTCAAGATGGTTTGGTTATGACAACCTTTATGTGTAAGGAAGGGAGTTATAAAAACAAATCTGATTCCAATGGTGAGTTAGAAACATTCGTCCTCAAATCAGTTAGGACCAGATTTACTTTGTTGACCAGAACAACCCTGGGCAGGGCTGGCCTTACCATGAGGAGAACTGAGGCAGTCGCCTCAGGAGCCAAACTGTGTGTGTGTGTGGGGCGCCACTAGGACCCAGAGTGTAGAAAATTGTGTCTGCTGCTGGTGCATAGGTATTCTCTCTGCTCTAGATGCACAGAGATGGTGGAGTGCTGTGCTGGAGGAAGGAGGGTACAAGAGACATAATAGGCAAGCAGGAGAAAAGGTGGCAAGGGGGCGTCATTTGAGCTCCCCGCCTCAGGTGCCAAAATGTTGTTTGCTGGCCCTGACCCTCAGCAACACTCACCTTTCATTAGTGCAACTAGCACAGGCAGGAGCAGCTTGATCTAACCCACTTTCAAACTTCTTTAAGTCTGTGTGGAGCTAATCCAATTAAAAAAAAGCAACTTGGAAGGCAGCATCTTCCTCTTGCACTGTTGTGCTGAGTACTTCTCAACTGATGCTTAGAATTTGGCCCTGCATTGGAAAGCCTCATAAAATAGCTGTGCTGTTTTATCAGGAATATTACACTTAAAAGGGACTTTATTTAAGTGTGATAATTGTCTGAAGGGAGAAAAATATGGCATTCGTTTCCACCACCGTTGGAAGATAAATATCAACAGAAATATGCAAGAACTCACAGCTATTTAGAATCTGGCTTCAAATCCTGCCATTGTCCAAGGAAAAGGAAAAGCTCATGAGTGCAAGGTCTACGAAGCTCACAAACTATTATTTTTGATCTCACAGGATTTGCAGAAATAGAAGTTCATAAAACATTATTTATGTAATTTAAACTAATTCATTCCTGCTCCTTCAAGGGAGATTCAGTGTTTTAAAAGCTGATTTTGTGTTCTAATTGAAAGGGAGACAGAAGCACCAGGCTCTTAGAAGAAGCTTGCATTCCCTTGTAGAGGGAGAGAGAGAGAGAGTGTGTGTAAATACATGTACACTTATCCACATTTACAAAGCCTGTTCTTCTCTGATTTACTCTGGTGTACATCAAGAATAATCCCACCAAAATAATTGGAGTAATACCAGTACAATATTGGCATAAGTGAGAGAAGAATCAGGCCCACTGATGTGCCTTTCTTCCCCTCCCTGCTCCAATTTCCCTCCCCCACATACACATTTTAAAAAAATAGTCTCTTCTAAGGGAAACCAACTCAAACCCATCAAAGACAGACTTCTGAACTCATAACTTTCAAGTTCACCCATCATCATCTATCATACTAAATAAATTACTATAATCAAGGGCCAAATTCTCACCTCACTCCTAATTTTAGCACTGACCACAATGGAATTATTTCAGATTTACACCAGCGTCAGTGAGAGCAGAATTTGGTCTTTTATTTTTAAGAGAGTCCTATTATTTGTCCATGGTCCCTTTATCTCTCTCTTCCATCACATGGCCAAAGTATCATGTGCTCTTTTGAGCCCATGAAATATGAGCTACCCTACCACTAGTAGTGAGCAGCTTGGAAACCTGTCACTGGCCGTTTTGTAGGAAAGGGCAAGGAGATTGAATGTGATGAAGTAACAGGGCTGCTCATGGGAAGAGGACGAGGGAGGCAAAGAGAGCAGCTGTCCCAGCACCTGCCCATTTAAAAGGGCTCAGGGCTCCCAGCTGCCACCGCCACCACCACCACCACCACATCCACAGTAGCAACCTGAACTCCGGGGCCCTTTTAAATCGCTAGGCAAAAAGGACTGGCGAGGAGAGGCTAGCCTCCAGCCCACCCCTTCCACTCAAAGCCCCGCCCCTTCTGGGAGGGCCCAGAGCCAGACTTTCCCCCTTCCAAATTCCCTTTTCCAGGGGCCCAGCATTTCTGTTCTCAGCCCTGTGAGATAAGAGACAGGGACACAAATGAGGATTTCAAGGAGGAACACAAATTGAATTGAAGCAAGAACAAGAGGAAGATTTTGGCAGAAGCATTTTGGACAGATAGGATAAGGAGTGAGAGCCAGACAGATCATGGTTAAAGTTATCAAGGCAAGATAGGATTGTGGAATGGAGAAGGAGTGGAAATTACAAGGCATCCTAGGACACCAAAGAGAAGTATTTCTCTCTTTGTTTCATGTGTGCGTGCTCTCCCTAACTCTTAATATCTATACAGTATAAGCTGCTACAGATGTATACCAGATTTAGATAAAGTTACCTACCTAAGCGTGGGATTGAGAGGATTAGTTAATGTTTATAACATATTTTGAAGACATAGAGGCCTAATTAAAGTGCTAAATAGTATTTGTTTAACCTTGTTGTCCTTAAACAGCATGCCTACAAATCAGGCTTTATAAGTAAAGCAGAAATCTTTGGTCTGTTAACTACCAGCTATCCTGGGGCTTGAAAACACAAAAGGCCCAGATCAGGCTAGGATTTTATTAACTGCTTGTCAAGACATATTTATTGAGAAATTGATATAACTGAAGAGACATCAAGTACAGAACAAAATCTGCATAACTATTAGTTGACTTTAACAACAAGCAAAGATACTATCACCAATCTTTAAAAAGCCTTTTTAAATAGCTGCTTAAGAATAAACGCTCCGTAATACTGATGTAAATTATCACAAGGGCTGAAACTCAGTGTCAGCTGACAGACAGCACATTGTGGGGTGGGGGAAGCTTTCCAAAAGTGTCTAGTATAGATTATGGTTCATCATCTGTACAAAAGGGCTCATTTGATCTAAATCGCCCTTTACAAACTTCCTTTCTTCACTCAGGTCCCATTACTATTAGTCAACCTTAAAATCTGAAAAAGCCAGATCCGTGAAGCTTTACGTTTATTTGCTCTGTCAGCTCTATGTATTAAATGCATGTTTAGATGGGTGCTATTTATCTTATTAAATGTTCTGTCCTGTTTAGCTCTGTTCTCATCTGATTTATTCTGAATTCAAAGACTGTGACTATAAGTGCCTTCAAACCTACAAATGCTTAGACCATTGGGACACAGCACAAAAATGTGAAATGCAACAACCATTACTGTCCGCTCTCATTATACTCATGCCTTGGAAGGATAAAATAAGAATGCACTGGAATGCAGTCTTTCCTATGAGGAGAAATTGGAAGCAGAAAATATCACTTAGCAACTACGTGCATTCAAGCCCCTAGAAATGACCAAGATAAGTAAAATGTACAAAGTACATCAAATGGGGGATGCAGACAATTAAAACAATGCATGAAAAAAATACTTATACATTCATAGGAAAAGATCCTTGGCTCACAACACTGTATAGTGGCTGAAAAACCAGAACAGGAGACTACTTAGTGTAGTGGGACCACCAGATTGAGAAGGGCCATCTCCTATAGCCCTTCATGAAGAGAGTATAGCCAGAATGTTCCTGTGTACCAGCAATCCTGAGGCACCCAGAATTGCCTCTCCTAATTTGAATCTGCTATGCATATTATAGTCACCTCTCATGCATTTATGCAAACAATTAAATATAAAGTGGGTAGCATTTAAAGCCTCCCCAAATGGATTACCATGGCAAAATAAGCACAGTAGCACCAATAGCAAGACAATTAAGACTACATTCATGCCACAGATGGGGAAGATAATTCTATTCTTTCCCCGCCCCCTCATGAAGACTCTAGGGCTATGTCTCCATTACAGGGTTTTTGTGCAAAAACCCCTAGAGCATCCACATCTAAGCGTGTTTTTGCACCAAAAAAAATACAGTAAATCAACAGGACAGAGGGCTTTTGCTGTAGAGTTATTCCTCTCCTCATGAGGAATAACTCCTTTTTGTGCAAGAGTTCTGAGGAGTACAGGATCTTTCAAAAAAGGTGGGTTTTTTTTCCCCCAAAAGAACCACGTCTAGATGGCGGTTTCACTTTTGAAAAGCACTTTTTCAAAAGAACACGCAGTCACCATTATGCAAATGAAGCGCAGGAAATTCAAATCCCAGGTTCATTTGCAATTTCAATCTGTCTAATTTACATTCCTCTTTCAAAAGAGGGATGTAGTCTAGACATGCCCTTAGTGACTGTTGTTGTGACTATTAATTGGATATTAATATACCAGTGAGATACTTACCAAAAGTTTAAACCAAAATTATTGGTGATTTTTCCTGGGTGTTGGATAATACAAGTAACAATTACCTCGAGATTCTGGTTTCACAGAACGCTACTGCTGAACCAGTTCTGTGAACTGTTGTATTACCACACGTGCTGCACACAGTTTGTATGCTTTTCTGCATGTAATTTAACGCATCACTATGAGCTCCCAAATCTATTAAGAATATTAAGAGGAACAATCTTACTTCTTACTCAGAAATTTCAACCCAAACATTTACCAGCACCTACTCTAGACTCCCAGTGTACTCATTGTCTTTAGGTGGCTGCTTGTGAATCACAGAAGTCATAAATTAAAAAGATCTATTGGACCATCCAGGCCATCTCCCGTCCATACAAGATTGTTCAATATGATAGTTTCTAGCATTTGCATGGTCTAGTTTAAAAAGTTCCAAGTGAGAAAGCCTCCAGTGCTCCCCATCGGACATTAACTAAGTAGTTAAAATAATGTGAAACAATAGAATCAGTTACAAGCATGGGTCAGGAGAGCTCTTTTCGTTCCCAGTCTCACCAGGTTGAATCCCCACTGGATTCTGCACTCTGTTACCAAAATCATGGTCTTTCAGCTGTTCTGTACAGTAAGTCAGAAGATAATCTACGAAATGTGCGGTTTGGTTTAGATAGAGTTAGGTCACTAGCAGGGCTATTTTCCTCTCATTTACTGCATGCACTAAGGGGCACATCCTTCTTTCCTTTCACAGCAGAGCAAGACTGTCCTACCTAGAGATGTGAAAGTGTAATCATGTACACGGTTAATTGAGGGGCCTGGGCTCATCGGTTAGCCTTCATGGTTACACAAAGGCTCCTGATATGCGATGTGTGGGAACCACCTGCCCCACTCCCCCATGCTGCTACCCTGTGTGTAACCACATAATTGCTGACATTTTCAGCAGTTACACATTTACTTGATTAAACACATTTTAACATCCCTAGCAGGGACTCATGCAGTCTTGCTGCCAGGCACAAAAGAGCCAGAGGGAATTTCTAGATGTCTTCAAGAAGTGCTGACCAAAGACACCACAGAGTCCCCAGCACATAGTAGGAAGTGGAACAAGGCAGGGTGAGATCAGGGTAGTGCACAGATCTACAGTTAGTCCCATACTCTTTGTCATAGGATGATTGCTAGTAGTAGGTGAGTTTGTTATCTTAGTGATGCTCCTTTTGTATAGTAGTAGTTTTTAACTCTCAAGCCATTCCAGCAGGATGCTCCTGCATGTGTTTTATTCTACATTTTGTATCAGTTGCCAGATTCAGCAATACATTCTAGACAATCTCACAGCAGGGGGCTGGGCTAGATGACCTACCGAGGTCCCGTCTAACCCTACATTTCCATGATTCTATGAAAAGTAAATTCTATGAAAAGTCAAATTCATCCTTGAAGTAACGCCAAGGATGAATTGCCTCGGTGATTCAAAAAACCTGATTTCACATTCTTTGATTTATCATCTGGATTCAACAAAATGTAGCTACAGCACTCAAATCCCTTTGTGATTAAAATACATGATTCACCATAGTACACCTTCTTTATTAATATGTAGGCGTGGAAGGATTTTTTTTTCAATAAATGTCAATTTCATCATACATAAACAAACCACTGGAAAAATATTTCCATCAAAAAATTTACAGATAAGCAAAGTAAGAAAAATGCTGTTTGAACACTCAGATTTTGATTTAAGGATATTTACTTTGTATATTGACATGATATTGATTGTCCCATAATTTCTCTAAACAGTGAATGTTTAAATCAATAAAAAATAAAGAAAATGCTTAAATACCATAATTTTGTAGAACTGTGAAAATTTAAATTGATAAAAATCTAAAAATACTTAAAAAAACCCCCAAATAGCCTAGCAGTACCTTAAAGACTAACAAAACATGTAGATGATATCATGAGCTTTTGTGGGCACAACCCACTTCTTCAGATACTCCATTTATCTGAAGAAGTGGGTTGTGCCCACAAAAGCTCATATCATCTACATGTTTTGTTAGTCTTTAAGGTACTGCTAGACTGTTCATTGTTTTTTAATTATTTCCGGTTACAGATTAACTCAGCTACCCCTCTGAAGCTTTTAAAAATACTTAAACAGCAATGATATGATATCCATCAACATTGTAAAAATTAAAAATTGAATTCTGCCAAGTCTAGTGAGACTATTTCCATTGTTGTGCTGATTCTGCAAAAGGGGCCACATTATGCCTTCATTTACAAAAGTGAATTCCTAACAAACCCTAAACATTTAGCAATACATTCTACTTTATTATGCTAGTGTTGCTACTTGTGCTACTATAAAGTCTCTGCCTCTGTATCTGGTGCTGTAAGTGTCTTTGCACATACAGCCTATAGCTCAAGGGAAACAGTTTGGGTACTTAGTCACATGTCAAGATGCAAAAATCAATGCTAAGCCCTAAAAGATACAACTACTTATAGAGAAGGTCACTAAACACAACCAGCTGCTCTGCTGTGCTACAAGCTTGAAGGCAGATTTTACAAAAAGGTCACGGGTGTCCCAACACACACACACACACACACACACCATCCCTCCTCACTCAACCCTATTTTAAGCGGGACATTCCTGTAAGGTACCTTAAATATTTATTGAGTAGGATTTACTTTATATTGAGCACAGAAATACAGGGGGGAAAGAATGTTGATCCCTGGTGTTGCAAAACAGCAGAATTCTGCCTGATCCATCAGAAAAAGCGCTCAAGGTAAAATATCACCCTTGGCATGCTGCCAAGGTCAGTGATAAACTGGGTTAATTGTAGTAAAGCGAGGAAGCACAAGTTAGGCCTGCCTACATATGGTAGCAATACAAATTAACGGCAGGAAGGCTTTGGGAATGAACAGGGCCAGCTGTAGGGGTTGGCTTGTTGGGCTGTGCAGCTTTTTCTTTTTTCTGTCGAAGTGCCTATGGCAGCCCTGGTTATGAATCTGTCTCTCTCTCATGGTAATACCCAGCCTGCACCTTCCCCTTAATTTCCTGCCCCATTTCAATGCTCAACCTCTTTCTCCAGGACCCTCCCATCATCTCCTGTTGCAAACTAGCCTCTAAGGGGCAGTACTTGTGTTGTGTTTGGGCACAGGTTATGTAAGAAAGGCATCCAGTGTGGTTCAGGAAACTCATACAAAAATCCAACATAATTGAGGCATAACTAGTTCATGAAAAGAGCACTTTTTGCCATCTGCAATTATGGGATTACCTTTCCAGCTTGGTGAGGTTTAATTTTTGCAACTAGCACAGGGGTGGCTTTTTGGGTATAGAAGTATTGACCCTAATTGATGTTGCCTAGACAGGGGTTTATTTCTCAGAGGTTAAGAGCCAATCAGTGCACCTGTGACTGATTGATTGCCTCCTAGCCTGAGTAGGGTGAGGCTAGCTAAGGATCATTAGGTATCTGGGATTTATAAGGAAGTTGAGGGACCTCAGTAGCAGGGAAACTGGACTCTTCTGAGGAGAGAGTTCCATAGAGAGCAGCTCAACCTAAGTGAGGTGGGTTCAGCAGAAAAAGGAGAGGCTGGGAAGATCTAGGGTGAAGGCAGAAGTCTGACAACCAAAGGGAAGTGGTGTTCAGAACAGGCTGCAGGGAAGCAGCACTATGGAATTTGGGATTGGGAAACAGCAGCACACCTGAAGAAGCTGACCTAGATGCTTAATGCAGGGCCCCTGGACTGGAGCCAAGAGTAGAGAGTGGGCCAAAATTTTTCTACCAGCCCTGAAGAAAGGGGTGTACAAGCCCAATGTAAAGAATTTGAGCTCAGGATGGGGCTGAGACTGACCCCAAAGGGCAGGCAAAGGAATCACCCTAGAGGGGGCTGAGGGTTTTTTTTAGGGCTGTCAAGTGATTAAAAAAAAATCAGTTGTGATTAATTGTATGATTAAAAAAATGTAATCATGATGAATTGTGTGCACTGCCCCTTTGAAATGCTGCAGTGGTGTTTCAAAGGGGCAGCACCACAGGAGCCCGGGATCAGCTGGAGTCCTCAGCTGATCCCAGGCTCTGGTAGCACTGCCCCTTTGAAATGCAGTGGTGGCAATTCCAAGGGGCAGCACTCTGGGAGCCCAGGATCAGCTGGGAACTCTAGCTGATACCTGGCTCTGCCTTGTGCTTCCCCTTTGAAGTGCCGCTCTGGTGCTTCAAGGGGCAGCACTGCATGGAGCCCCAGGGGTCAGCTGGGAACTCCAGCTGATCCCAGGCTCCTAATTCGCTGCCCCTTTGAGGTGCCAGAGCTGCACTTCAAAGGGGCAGCACAGCATTAATGCCTGCAATTAATGTGTTAATCCTGCTCTGCATTAATCGCAGGCATTAACGCACATCAACTAACAGCCCTAGTTCTTTAATGTTGTGATATTTTGTGAACTTTCATTTTAAACCCTCTTTTTACTTTTTTTGGGGCGGGGGGGGGGGAATCTTGATGTGACTTGGCCAGAGGACTGAGATACAGAAGACCTGGTGAGAGGCACAAGCCTGCAGGAGCTGCCAGAGACAAGAGGCCCTTGCAGTATCACACCCTGATGCAAGTACACTACTTGTGCATCAGCTGCCAGTACACTACTTCACATCAGCCTTTCCTAAAACTGTTAGAGAGGAGATACACAGCATCACTACAGATCAGATTCTGCCTCCAGAGGGGAGTAGGAATCTAGCTACCAAGGAGGTAAGAGGGAGTTTCACACAGGACCCAGATGGTAGAATGTGGTTTGATCATTTTATTTTAAACTACTCGATCCACCAGCCTGCCTCCTATGCAAAATTCCCTGGTAGAGATCAACAGGAATCTATAAAGATTAAGTGTTGTTGGCCCTAGTGTAACCCTAGAAATAAATGAAACAAAAGACAGGACTATGCAGCACTTTAAAGACTAACAAGATGGTTTATTAGGTGATGAGCTTTTGAGAGCCAGACCCACTTCCTCAGATCAAATTGTGGGAGAAAACTGGCACAACCATATATACCAAAGGATACAATCAAAAAAAGTGAACACATAAAATTGACAAATCAGATTTTAGAACAGAGGAGGGGTGAGGGGGGGAGGTTAGTGTCTATGAGATAATGATATTAGGGGGTGATAATTGGAGAAGCTATCTTTGTAATGGGTAAGGTAGTTAGCATCTCTGTTAAGGCCCATTCGTAAAGTGTCAAATTTAAGCATGAATGACAGTTCTGAGGTTTCCCTTTGTAGTCTGGTGTTAAAGTCTCTTTGAAGCAGGATATATGTAGTTAGGTCATTGAGACAATGCCCAGTCTGGTTGAAATGACAAGAAACTGTTTTTTCTTTGTGAAACTGTCTGATGTCTGATTTGTGTGCACTGATTCTTTGGGCGAAGCGTCTGAGAAGTTTGTCCAATATACATAGCAGACTGACACTGTTGGCACATGATGGCATAAATTATATTTCTGGATTAACAGAAATATGTGTTCTTGATCTTGTAACTGACATGGTTAGGTCCAATGATGGTGTCAGCAGAGTAAATATGTGGACAAAGCTGGCAACGGGGTTTGTTGCAAGGGAAAGTTCCAGGGTTCGTATTAGAGTGGTATGTCCTGTGGTTGTTGGTGAGAATCATCCTGAGGTTAGGTGGTTGTCTATAGGAGACTATGGGTCTGTTTCCTATAGACAATGTGGCCCGATACACTGTGTTTTTTTTAATGGCCCTTGCCTGTGTTCAGGGCCAACCCGAGCCATTTTGGCACCCCGGGGCCAGGCGCGGCACCGCCCCTGGGGCGCACAGCACATGCGCGGGCCTGGCCCGGCCCAGCCGCCACACCTGGCCGTGCAGGGCCCCGTGGCCGTGGGGGGAAGGACGCTGCTGGCCGGTGCTGTGGGGATGGGGGGGGGGGGCGCCACTGCGGGAGCTGGGCACGCGGCACCTGATGGCAGCTATAAGGGGCGCCATGCGCCCTTTACAGCTGCCATCAGGCGCCCCGGGCAGCTGCCTGGCTCGCCCACCCCTTAGTCCGGCCCTGCCCGTGTTACCAGCAATATTGAGCAATTACACAGAGCCCAGTATTTTCAAAGCATTGTATAATCACATGTTTAAAGGGCACAGTCGTGTGAATGCAGAAAATGGCACCAGCAATATGAGCTGCAGGGGCGGCCCTAGACTAGCTGCCAGTAACTGGCGCCCCTAGGCGAACCATGCAATCGGTGCCCCCATCTCCAAACCCCTCAATGATATTGTGCCACCATTTGGCGCCCCATTTAACTTGGCGCCCTAGGCGACCGCCTAGTTCGCCTATATGGACGGGCCACCCCTGATGAGCTGGTACCCTCCTCACTCCATGGTACTTGGTGGGGGGGGGGGGGGGGAGGGGTCTGTCCTCCAGCTGCACTAGCTCCTCACAGCATGTTTGTCTGCTCTCCCTAGCAGCCAGGCCCCAGAGCCACTCGCTGGTGCTGCCCAGCGCAGCACAGCAGCTGCCTGGAAGAGTGCCTGGCTGCTGCTTCCTGCCTTGGCTTGGCTTCTGGGACACTGGTGTAGTGAGTTGGAGCCTCCCGCGGTTAATTTAATTTAAGTCCAGTTAAACAGATTACAGCATTTTGAATGTAACTTTCAAGATAGATTTTAGAAACTTTATTCAGGCTGGTGAGCATTTTATTCACGCAAGTAGTACCAGCGCTTTCAGTGGGCCTCCTTGTGTGAGCAAACACTTACTAATGTGTGTGAGGGATGCACAGTCCGGCTCTTCTTTTGTGTTTGCCTTGCTGGTCCCTGCCCACAGCAGGAGAGAGATACTGATGAGAGGAAAGGAACAAGACCAAAAAAAAGAAAAAGCAACTGAGTGGAGGTGATAGAGATGGAAGGAGCGGGTAAATCAAGTAAAGGATCCAGAGCAGATACTAAGCAGAGGTCAGAACCAGAAAGTCACACCACAGAGAATGAAAGGGAGAGTGAAAGTAGGGCCAGACACCAGATACGGGTCATTACCTTCAAGCTGAGGAAAGTGTCAACAATAGCTGCTAGAAACTGTAATCAATCCCAGGAGTTTGGAACAGTAACTATTTGGGGAAGGGGATCTGCTGCTGTAGTGAACGGGTTGGGGAGAAATAAAAAGGGAGGGTGAAAAATTCCAGTGCCTGTTACTCATCCATCCTGCAGTAGCTGCTCACACTAAATGAATGGCTTTGAACCAGAAGATAATATCCAGATCAGGGGAGGCCCAAAGAAGATATCGGAGGCAGAGAGGCTACAGAACCCCAGACTGGGGAGTTTTATGGAAGGTGGTGTTTTTTGCACAGTTTCTTTTGTAATGCTGTAAAGTAGGTCTGAGGCTAACAGAGTCAAAAATTAGCTATTTCCTTTTATTGCTCCTCAGTTTTGTTTTTCTTGTGACCCATCCAATTCTAGTACACTGGAAAGAGGATTAGTTTTATGCTACCAATTTAATTTAAATATCCTCAGTGGTTTCTACTCAAGAACAATAATTTCTTTCACGTGAACATGGACCTGCACAACGTTTTAGTTCCTTTTAAAAACAAAAATCTTAATTTTTGGGATACATTTTCCTGAAGCAGGCCATTTCCAAGTGCACAATCAATGGCATGCACTAGCACCTACATGCAAATGGGACCTGTGTTTATAAATTCTGTCAAATGATAACAAATGCACTACGGGCTTACCTTAACCCCATCCAAAGCACAGCACACGTGCACTTAAAATTAAGCATGTGAGTAATCTCAACTTGACAGGACTACTCATTCTGAAGGTTAAATGGGTGGCTTAAGTACTATGCTGAACTGGGGGCAGAGTACTCAGCATCTTGCAGAACTGAGCCCCAAAATGATAATCCTACAAATATGTTGAAAATATACAATGTAGAAATTAACCAGTGCAATAGTTAGGCCTCAGACCTGCAAGCCTTTAGGATCAGGAGTAACTTCACTCACTGTGGAGTTATGCATACATGCAGTTATCCACATATGTACAGTTTTGTAGAATCAGAGCCTATCCATAAGAACGGCCATACTGGGTCAGACCAAAAGTCCATCTAGCTCAGTATCCTGTCTGCTGACAATGGCCAATACCAGATGCCCCAGAGGGATCACAACAGGTAATCCTCATGTGATCCCTCCCCTGTTACCCACCTTCAGAGAAACAGAGGCTAGGGACACCATTGCATTGGCAAGTTGCGGATACCCAAATACGGGATTTTTATTGAAAAAGTGGACCTTTGGGCATATGTGTCTTGAAACCAATCATTCAAATTGTGCAATGAATTGTAACCCTCATCTCTCATTGTGTAAGGAAGTCCTCCTCCTCCTCCTAGTAGTTTGACCCAAACTTTGCTTATGGTACTTGAAATATAGCCAAGGAAACTAGAAGACAGCTGTGTTTGTTTTTTAATTTCATGAAAGAGAAACTTCTGCAGACTAATTATTATTGGAGAACCTATGAAGTTCAGAGTATTGTTTTAAATGTTAAGAGAATAGTTATCCAATAAAAATGAAATGGGAAACCCAATCCAGCTAAATTGGTGTGGCTATTCTTGACTAATGCAAACACAAAAAAGACTGCAAATTAAGTCTCTGCACTACACAAGAAACAGGTTAAAAAACATGACTTCAGATACAGATTTAAAAAATTTGGGTTCAAATTAGCTGGTGCTCTGAAGTTGGTCAGTTAATGGCACTGACTGTACCTAGGCACTGTATATGCTTTACCACCCAGCACTCAATCCTGGCAACAGTTATTCCAATCTTGGATCGCCACTAAACACCCAAACTGCCAAACCTTCACAACTGAATGGGAATTGTCACACCAGTGAAGGGTGCACCTAGATTAAAACCAAGAGACACAATCTTTGCATAGCTGAAGCCTTTTTTCTCAAAGGTAGAAGTCAAGTACTGTAACATCCACTAGCTGGACTAGCATCCTTTCCCTCATCATTGTATTTCCAGTAGGCTTACTTAGTGCCCGATTTTTTGATGCCTTTACATTGATTCCACCAGTACTTTCTGCCTTCTGCTTAAGGAATGTTCTTGAAAAATAGTTTCATGTTAATATTGCAATTTATATATTTGATTTTTGATTTTCATGTTTGATTTTCAAATTCATAAGAACTCTATTCCCATTCCGAAGAGCTTCTTGGCCCATTTATCTAAGTTTTATCTAAGCGCAAAAAAATTATCCATTGGAGTGGCTTTGCCAGGGGGAGTGAATCTGAGGCATAATGCACCTGGCCCAGGTCTCCTATAGCACCCCCACCTCTGGATCTCAGAGGCTGTTTGGGTTTGTGTCTCAACACCTTACCCATACTGCTGGAATGGACAGCTCCCCTCCACTGAACAATGGAAAGGAGGCTTGGCAAGGGAAATTTTAGCACAATCCCAACGGTTTCTCTGCAGGATGGAGCAATCTAGTCAAATAATAATAAATAACTGTCTAATATTCAGGACGAAAATGAGAGTAATATGCATTATGTGCCCCAAGGGGAGGGAACAGCCTCCGTGCAGAAAGGCGGGGGAAATGGTTTCAATAGTGGTAACTCAAACAAGAGATTGACATTTGCTCACAGAGTACTTGTAACTACCAAATATTTCCCCCTAATTTGAACAAATGGCAAAA
This sequence comes from Rafetus swinhoei, assembly GCA_019425775.1. Classification (NCBI taxonomy): domain Eukaryota; kingdom Metazoa; phylum Chordata; order Testudines; family Trionychidae; genus Rafetus; species Rafetus swinhoei. The sequence continues at coordinate 51,438,474 of CM033449.1, forward strand.
AAAAAAAAAAAGTAGAAAGCTAAAAATGACCCTACCCCCACCCATGCTTTCTCAGGGAAATCCCAAAGATGCTGCTCCTGGGCTTCAGGGAACTGTCCAATGCCTGTACCGTTATATTCCCACCTGCCTGGCCCCAGATAGAGAGCCTTTTGATACTCCTCCCACTAATGCCTCCACTGTTGCAGAAAGGAGAAGTCTGAGGCTTCTGTGCTCTACAACAGCTGTCTCCCCCTCTTTACTCCTCCTCTGCTCTGCTGAAAGGGACAACCAATGACTTCTCCATAGCTTAAGAAAATGTCTCTCTAGAGGCTAGAAGAGACTTTGGGGCTATATCATGATCCTCACCCAAAATATCATACATTCTGCTGTTGTGTAGAACAAACCCTGGCATTCCTACTTTCAATGCCCCTTTCCTGGCTTGCTTGCATCTTAGTCCCTAGTAAATTATGGTATTACAGGGTGATATAGAAAAGAAGAGATAAGGAGGAAGAAGGAATCTCCTGACTGCTTCATTCTACTGTGCATTGCAGGACCTTCATTTAGTTTTACACCAATAGCAACTCATGCTCAGAATACACCAGTCTTTCCCCTTGGCAGCATTCCTGTCCTATCCTCTGAGTTGATGTCTTTTTGATGACTGTCAATAAAGTGAGGTCCAACCAAGTTCTGTATTTATATTGGCCTCCAGCCAAAAGTGTAACTTATTGCAACTGAATTTCCTGTGACACCCACAAGTCGATCTGTTGCATGCAGTGATGCACTAACGCTTTCTGCTGTGTGGTTCAGGGATTAAAAAAATGACACCTGTCCCTGCCCTACTCACTAAAGGGTAAGGGGTTAAAAACTTGCCTACACAGCCTGTAGACTGTTTAGGATACTGATACTGAATTTGTCAGACAGACAAATCTTTAAGAATATACACAAAGATGCACTGGACAATGTGTGCAAGTAACCCGAAAAGCAACTGTCAGATTAAAAAAAATTATGCAATGTGACTAAACAGGACTGAAAACAGAATTCCTCTCTTTCAACTGCTGCCATTAGAGAGGGCCTTGAATCCAACCCATATGCTAACAGAGTATGTCTCTGACTGTGCAGTATCCATGAGTAGCCAACACAGAAAAAACAGAGAGAAGAATTACAGAAGCCAATTCTTAAACAAGTATAAACTGCCTAATGTTCTTTTGAATTATGTGAAAGAGAAGATAACTGACTAATGCTCCTACATTATTAAAAAAAAAAAAAAAAAAAAAAAGCCAGTCTCCAGTCATACAATCCATATCCTGTCCTCAGTGCTTTAAATTACTCTTTTGTGGCTGGGTTGTGTTTCACTAAAGTTCTCAAAAGAATAGATGTGCACCTCCCATTACTCACAGCTGGAGATGCACGTCCAACTCCAGAGTCACTGGGCAAGGAATGTGCATCTCTACAAGAACAACTATACAAAGTGACTAATATTTTTGGAGGGCAAAAGGTTCAAGTAAATTGGAGATGAATAACTACTGCATGTAGTAGCTTTTTATCCCTGTAAAACAAATGAACCAGAATTCCCCAAAACAAAGCAATAGGGACGTGTGTGTGTGTGGGGGTGTGTGTGTGTGTGTGTGCGCGCGTGCACAAGCTCTGATTAATCTCATCAGTTTGCTTTCCTGGAAACTGGATGGCCCAGATGTCATTGTTGCCGTTATAAAAATGTTCATCTGCTCTGGTTTCTGCTTGATTTTCTGCTTGTTTTGCTTAAGTGATTTATTTTTTTAATGAACGTTCTTAGCCAAAATGCTAAATTAAAATCAGGGAATCGTTATGATCTTCTAAGCCAGACTCTCTTTCATATTTAAAAAAAACCCTGTGTGGCCTATAGTAATCCCGAGTAGCACTATAAATAATTACTGAATTATTAATAGCTGCTGTGCACATCAAATAAGAATTTCAAAAGGGGCTTTTTGTTATCTCAAATGCTACTAGTTTGGCATGAGAGCAGAGACAACACAAACACACCCTGTGAATTAAAACTGTTCTGATCTTCTCCTCTTCAAAAGGTAATCTTATAATTCCTGAGCAAAATAAAGCCACTCCATTCATTCATCTCAAGCAACATGTTGAAATTAATAAAACCTGTTTTATTTTGGGTCATATTTCATAATGTTCCTGTATTTATTTGAAACTTTAAAGCACCTATTACCATTGCATCTAAGTGTTAATTCAAGTAGCATCATTTACTGACCATACATGAAGTGACAGAGTATTTATCGTAAGCTTTGGAAAAGTCAGTTATGTTTTTAATGCTCCAGAGGATGTAAATATGGATCATTACATTTAAAATAGACAGTATTATAGAAAAATAATATTCTGCTATAGGCAAAAAAACCCCACAAACATGAGGATTTTCTTTCCTCTCAAAAGTGGATATATAGTGAAAGTGTTCTCACAAAAGGTGTGCAGATTTACAAAGAGAACACGTGCACACACAAAGGGTGTGTATCTGTGATCCCATGATCTATTCTCATTCTGAGTCTACGGACAGAAAAGGAGATACAAAGGGATGTAAAAAAAACAAACTTCAATCAGAATCACCAACCCAGAAAGGCAAAATTGACAGGGAGACACCAAGACAGCTTTGCTCAGCTTGTCTCAGCTGCTTCCACATTTCAGAAGTGGAATGCGTTAGAGAAGTCTCGCTATTATTAGTCCTTCCGATCAGATGCAGGCTGCATGTGGAACTGTTTTAAGCATTGGCAAGATGCTTTGTAGCTTACACACATACAGGTATTGCATTCCGAGAATTCCCCATTAAAAAGACAATACACAGACACACACACACACAGAGACCACAACAACAGCATGACTGTGAGTACTCACAGCTCTGAGTACAGGAAGTGCAGATTGCCCACATTGTCTATGTAGTTTGCAGGACTTAGCCAAGGTAGGACCAATAACAGAAGAGCCTTCATTTTCAGCTGGCACTGCTGGCACTGCTGCTAGGTTTCCTCCTTCCCACTTTTTCCTCTGCCTGCTGATGGGACAGAACTTGGAGCTTTTGTGTCAGTCAAACCCTTTCTAAGCAAGCCTTTCCATTTCAGTGCAATTGGTAGCACGTTATGAATAAAATTTAAATCCCTTAAACGAAGCTATGCTGAAAAATCATTGACCTGTAAGAGGATTACTTGAGCTGATTCTCAGATGGGTAGATGTGAGGGTTTAGGGACAGCACAGCATGGTTGGCAAGACAGTGACTTATGCTGCATAGCAGGCTGATGCACAGGAAAGAGACCTGCCTCCTGCAGTATCCAGAGTGGCTCTTCAGAAGCAGCTGGTACATTTACATCACTGGCCAGAAGCAGATGGGTTATGAGCTAAACTGCATCACAGAAGAGTGTAGTAGGCTCAACATGGCAAATGAAGCCCCCTCCCCCCTCCAACTCCCGCAGCTCCAAAGCAAGCAATGGAGGATGACTACATCTTTTAAAAGTAAAACACCACAAAGGAGCTTAACTAATTGAACTAAATCAATAACCAATCTAATTGCTCAGTATTCAGCTAGATGCTTTTGTGCAAAGGTGATTTAAATATGAACCCAGGATACATCTCTCTCTTTTATAAGTAATGTGAATGACTAATTTTAAGTGAGTGTTTCCAGTGCATGCTTGCGCCAATTCCAGGTATAAGCAATTACATTTCTCTTAGCATAAGCATAAATATACAGGATATTCATCTTGTCCTATCAGTGAGCTCATCTCTGTAAGTGGGGAGCTTTCATTTTCTCCTAGAGAAAAAGAATGGGCTGGAGACTGATTTATGAAAGAATGTAGCAGTAGTCGGGTACACCAATGACTCTAATAGAATCCACTTTGATTTATTCACTGAGAACTAGTCACATTTAGCTGAGATTTCAGCCTGGGTTGAGCTGCTCCCTCCAGGAGCAGGATGCACAGGGTTGAGCTGCTCCCTCCAGGAGCATCAGACTATTTTATTAACAGAGTCACGTGCCTTCTCCTTCCCTATTGTTTTGCCTGTATTAAACAGAACACAGTCGTTTCAAACTGCATTGTGCTTAGACAGGACAAATTCCTAACTTGAAGAACATGCAGCCCTTCTTGTCTCCTGTACTCTTATGAATTGGAATTCAGACTGCAAGTGGGGTTTCGGCTCTGAAGTAATCAAAAGCATAAAAAATGGTAGTGATAATTATCAGATGCTTGTATTTAAACATAAATACAGGGTTGGAAGTCCCAGGGTAGGTCATTCTGGTGTAGGGGCAAGGAAATTCAGCCAGAGCGGCCCCTGTCTGCAGTGTGATGGGCTAGGGCCAGCCTGGCCGAAGCAGCTTGTGGTGCGGCGGGCCTGGCCAAGCTAGAGCAGCCCGCTGTCTGTGCTGCAGGTGGGGGGTTGCTCCAGCCAGGCCCACTGCCCTCTGGGTGGGGGGCTGCTCCAGCCTGACCAGACCCCCTAGCCACAGGATCCCAGTTAATCGGTTAACTGGAATGTTAAACATTCTGCTTAACCAGTTAACTTTTTAACCGGGATTTTATGCCCCTACAAGGAACAACCACTTGTAAGTTGGGGGCCTACATTTTTCAAAATCTGGGCCTAAATTTTAAGATGTCTTTCAGTTTTGATCATACAACGTTGACCAGATCCGTGGGTGACATAGAGCAGATTAGCATCTTTGCATTTCACAGAAAAAGGGACATTTTTTCAAAAATAACTTTGGCATTTTTGAAAATGCCTGTGCTACTGACTTTCAATGGGATTTAGGCTTCAAAATAATTAAGCCACTTTTGAAACTGGGCCTGCAGTTCTTTTCAAAACAGTATCTGATACATTTTTGTGTGTAAGCGCGAGGAGTCCTGTGGCACCTTATAGACTAACCGAAGTGTTGGAGCATAAGCTTTCGTGGGCAAAGACCCACTTCGTCAGATGCATTTTTGTGTGTGTCTGTTTCTGTGAAGAGAGAGAGAGAGCCATTTATAGCCCTGATAGCAACTACAACATATTTAAGATATCCCTGGTCCCAAAAAATCTCTAAGCTCACTTTGGATTCTGAAATTGTACAGTTAAAGTGTGTAATTTACAATAGAGATATCCTCCCTGATCACAGCCCTAGGATACTGCCCAGGAGAACCTGGTATAGCTGAGTGAGTTTGTTGTAGAGGGGAGAATAAGATATATTCAAATGAATAGTAAAAATTTAGCCTTAACTTCTTTGAATACAATGAATTTAAATCAGGGCTGAATTTGAAAAATCTGTGTTAACATTAACTGTCCATTACAAGCAGAGTGTATTGAACTCCATTCCAGTTATTGGTGGTTTCAATCCTTTCTCAGACAGACAAATAAGCAAGCAAGCAAAAAACAGAAGGGTGAGACTTACCCAGTTTGGAAATGCTGTTCAAGGTCACAACGTTGCAAAACCTCTGAGCAGTGGTCTGTGAAGGGGCAGCTAACCATTAGCTTATCCAGGAGTTTGTTTACTAGTATGCTAGACTTTCTGCAAGACTGTAGAATCACCATTTTGCGATCCACAGGGCAGAAGTCTTTTTCCACTAGAAAGTTTGTAAGGCAGACTGTGCAGTAGGTGTGACCACAGGGAGTGTCCAGTGGCTTGATCAAAGCTTGCAGGCAGATGTGGCATATTAGATCATCATCCATTTCTTCGGTGTAGCTGTACAGGTGGTTCTCTTCTGGTGAATGTGATTGGCCACAGGTGATACATAAGGGATGAAGATTATCCTCAACTTCTACTGACAAATCTCTTTGACTCATTATAAGATATGATGTGATACAAAACAGAGTAAATAAAACTGCTCTCTGTTTGAGAGAATATCAGCAAATTCACTGAGACCACAAACCTGTAGGGAAAAAAACCCAAATAATTACATTTTGGGATGGTTGTTTTTAAACATAATTTATGGTTTATCTGGTTGTGCTGTGTCCTGTAAGAAAATGCCTCAGTGAATTTTACAGAAAGAATGCACCATTAGGGCAGGAAAATAAGAAAATGAGTTAACCATATAACTTATGTTTTTTTCTTACTGGTCCCCTCTTCCCCCCAAAAAAGGGCATTTCTGAAGGAAGGGAGAAGGAGGAGAAGAAATCTGAGTTTAAAGCATGCAAGTCAGCTGATTATTTTTTCCCTACAGGAAAACTTTGCAGTCACAAAGCAGCACCATGTAAAGGCGAAAGCGGCATATGACTGCATGTAGAAATACCATTAAGACTAATGATTGCCTCCCCTGCCACCAGTTCAGCACAGAATGAGAAGCCACTTGTAAAGTAGATGTAAAGGAAAAGAGTTATGTTCTGAATTAGTGCTATGTCCATGTCACATGCTGCACTTTTCGCCACTAATAAACTTTAATGACCCTTTTTCTAAATGTTGCCTCAACTGTGGAAGAAAAGAACAATAACCATAAAACATACTATTATCCTTCAAACAACCAGTGAGCATAGAGATCTGAAGGATGGATAAGGCTGGATCTTTGGGAGAGAAAATATTTGTATGGATTAATTATGATTTGCCTTCACTAGATTTAAAACATGTGTGTACTTCCACTGTCTTCAGAAGAATTACTTCTGATCTATACTAGTGTAAGATGAGAATAGGGCCTATATATTTGTGTTTAATAGCAGCCAGTCTAGTTTCTAGTGGAAACTTGTCATAACTAAAATCTGGAACCGTATAGGCAGTCCCAGAAGCAATAGTGATTAAATACATATGAAGAATTAAGTTCCCTCCGACCCCTAGAAATTAAGCCTTTAAATCGTCATTGACTCAGGCACACTGCTGAAGTGGTTTGAGGAAGGGCTGCATGCTGCCACCACCACCCATACTACATCTGTTTTGTGAACAAACCAGACAATTTCAGTCTTCAGTACTTAAGGTCTTTTCACAAACTATACATTTACTTCTACAAACATGCAAAACATCATATTAGTCCAGAGGGAAGCATCACACTATATACTATAGAGCAGTAATTCTCAAAGTGCAGTCTGCGGACCACTAGTCATCCACAGCTGCCTGCCAGGTGGTCCACGGCTTGAGTTCAGCCCCCATTTCCTCCCCATGCAGCGGGGAGCCAGCACTGCCACTTGAGCCTTGTGGTTGCTGTGAAGCCATGAGGTTGCCGCGCCAGATCCGGCTTCCCACTTGTAGGGTATGTGGGGGAGGTGAGGAAAGCCCCAACCTTCCCTTCCAGATCTGGCTTGCAGAGAGGCAGAGCAAGTGGCTCCACGTGCTTCGGAGCCACTTGCTCTGCCCCTCCATGAGCTAGGTCTGGCAGGGAAGGTCAGGACTTTCTTCATCTCCCCCACCCCACACTGGAAACCAGGAGCTGGTGCTGCAGCCTCACAGGTGTGCAGGCTCCCTGCTGCGTGTGGGGGGCGGGGAACTGAGCTCCTCTGTCCCCACACCGCTGGGGGAACAGCAGTGCAATGTCACACATCTTGAAGCTTTCCTCACTGCAAGGGGGGTGTGAAGCCAGGTAAGTGCCCCCCTTCACGCCCAGATCCCCACACCACAATCCCCCTCACTCCCCTCCCCTTGCCACGACCCTGCATCCCCAGCTTGCTCTGACATACTCCCTTGCTCCTGCACCCTCCCCCTGGCCAGACACCCTACTCCCAGCCTGTTTCTGCACCCTACCTCCCACCCAGACCTTGCAACCTCTCCCTCTTCTGCACCCCACCTCCCTCCCAGATCCTGCACTACCATCCCTATCCCACTGGTTGGCAACCCTGTCTTGTACATTGAACCTCACATTTTTGTCCCTACCTGAGAGCCTAAGGGGGTCCATAAAATACACTAACTCCAGAACCCCCAAAAAGTAAATCTGGCCTATGGGAAGCCCTGAACCTCAGTCTTCCTTGTCCCTTCTCTTGCCTTCTGGGGCTTAAGCACCAGAGAAGTGAGGTGTCTTAGTTGGGGGCCACATCAGTGAAGGTTGGAGGTTTTGGGGGGAGTTTTTTTGTTTCTCACTTGTGTGGTCCTCAACTGATTTTCTGTGGGTCCCCTCCCATAAATAAAGAAAACATTGAAACTTTTTGTGTTGGAAATAAATTAATATTTTACTTTATTTAAAATGAAGTTTGATAAACTAACATGAGAAAGTTAAAATGCTTAATTTGTTTAATAATTTAAATTAAACCACTCTCCCTAGCTGCAGCACTAGCAAAATGGCTCAAGCATAATTATGTAATTAATGGTGAGCAATTGGTGATCTGCAGAAAGGTTTACAACTGAGCCAGGTGGTCCACAGACTAAAAAGTTTGAGAACCACTGCTACAGAGAAACACACATATAAATATATTACAGCCAAGCACCATTGGGGTTCTACTTGTTCAATCAAAACCAACAAATGTGAAACTCAAACTTTAACTTCTCCAATTATATGTATATTTTACATATATTCTCTCTCTACACAAGAGTATGTTTTATCTATCCTAAATGCTGCATTGGCTAGCTACAGCAAGACAGATTAAGCAAAAACCTAAATGTAACTTTTAATTTTGTGTTTTCATTTTTGAATTCCTCCATCCCACCATCAATCATCTCCAGCAGTGAAAGTAACTTAAAATTCCTTACAGGCACTGTCCTATTGCAACCTGGGTCCCTAGCAGCTCTTTAAATAGTTCCCTGCTGGCTTTTGCTGCTGCTTAGCCATCTCTTGCCAGAGCTGTGCACCAGGGCTCACCTGCTTACTTTCACCTCTGATCATCCCTCCAAAAGAGTCAAAGCTGTTTTGAGTTCCATATTCTAATGTATCACATCATGGAGCACAGAGGTAACAGTCTAAGACTTTGGTAAGACTTTCCCATGGCCTACAGTCTATAGGCCCCTATTAAGAACAACCCATGGGCATAGTTCCAACTATGGTACGCACCTGCATGGCTGCACACAAAAAATTCTTCCCCCTCCCACCTCCTCTAGAGAGCCACATGGCAGGTGGCTGCTCCAGCGGGTGGGGCTGAATGAGATGGTGTGGTGAGGGAGCCATTGGGTGGGGGGCTGGAACCTGCTGTGGCCACGTGTGTGTGGGGGCAGGCTTCCACGTGGGTGTGGGGGTCGGGGTCTGTTCTGGACACTTGGGCCAGGAATGGGACCTGCTGCATGGTAGGGGTTGGGGGGGTGTCTGCTCTGGCAGCCAGGAACGGGACCTGCTGCATGGTGGCCGGGAACGTATGCGTTAATAACTAGTGGGTGCCACCGTGGCACACATCCAAACCAGTGCACAAGACCTCAATATTGGTGCCAAGCCAAAACTCACTCCACTCAGTGAGTTGGAAAATCTTAGAGGGAACACTGCCCAGGGGTATGCTTTTAAGTCCCACTGAAATCAACATGCTTAAGTGCTGTGCTGAATAGGGGCCTTATTTCTGAACACTGTTTTACCAAAAAGATTAGACTTTTTTGAGGGAATTTAGGAACTGAAGGGATTGGCTACGAGGAAAGATTAAAAGAACTGAATACATGAAGTTTACTTAATCAACATCCAAGGACCAAGGGAGTGCAGAGAGGAAGATTTTCAAACTTGGGTGCCTCAATTTCAGCATGAAAATTCATATGCAGGTCCCTCAGTAAACAGGCTCTATTTTCAGAAGTGCTGACTGTTTCGGGATAACTGCACCTGCACGTTCCACCACAGGAGTGTCCGGTCAGGCCTCCTCCAGCCCTCACCCTATCTCTGGGCAGGGCCCATTGTCCCATTCCCTTGTGAGTGGGGTGGAGAACTGGCTGCATAGCTCCCTGCGTTACACTGTGACTTCCCCAGCACTCCTTTTGAAAGTCACACAGCAAGTTAAGTGTAAGAAACAGTATTTAGCACCCTAATCAGCAAAACATGCTCCCTTTCTCTCCAGTGCAAAACAGTTACCCATTTCCTATTAGGTGACAATATTTTCACAGTGACAATAGAGAGAGAAAGACATTGTTTCCCTAAGGCAGGGATGGGCAATAATTTTTGATGGGGGCCACTCCAAGAATTTAGAAAATGGTCGAGGGCTGTGCTCTTCCATGATATTAATGGAGGAGATGTGGGGTCTGGGATGGAGGCTGGGTACAGAGGGGAGCTTGGGGTAAGGGATTGGTGTGCAGGAGGGAGTCGGGATGAAGCAGGTGGTTGTGACCTAGAGTAGGGGACTGGAGTGCAAGGGTTTGGGATGTGGCCTAAGATAGCAGGGGATTGTGATCTGGGGCAGGAGACTGGGGTGCCAGGTCTGGGAGGGGGTATGGGTGTAAGAGGGGGACAGAGGGTTTGGGTTTGTTGAGTGGGGGGGGGAAGAGGGTTGGGGCAGGGAGAGGCTGGGGTGCCAGAGGCAGGCTGTGGCCAGGAGATTTACCAGCCAGCAGCCAAACCAGTCTGCCTCCCTGCAGAGCTAAGTCTTGCAGAGCTTAAAACGTTTCCCAGCCAGCCAGCCTACCTCCCCCACCATGTGCTTGCGTGAAGAACTGAGTCGAGGAGAGGGGGTGTGGTTCTCCTAGGCTGCTTGTTATTCAAACAAGCAGCTCCCATTGGCTAGTTTCTGACCAGAAACCAGCCAATGGGATTGTGCTGCGAGGTGAGATGGCTCCTGAAATTTCCTCCCCTCCTCCAGTTTTGAAACAGAAAGGAAGCCCGGCAGCTGCGTTTCTGCCTGGCGCACGGAGCTGCAGGGCAAGCAGGGGAGCCTGCCTGGGGCTCCCTGCTGCCTCCATGGGCCAGATCTGGTGGTTTGGCAGGCCGGATCCAGCCCGCAGGCTGTATTTTACCCAGGCCTGTCCTAAGGTCACACCCTGGTGCAGTAAGAAAGATCAATGGGATCCACTGCAAACAAGTCTAGTTGATAACTTGACACAGCCTCTAGAGTGGCAACATGTTAGATGCACTGACAGGCTCTAGAAAGCAGACTCTTGTGGGAGAGACTGTAGGCAGCAGTATGCCATGGAAATCACATGGCCTATGTCAAATGTAGGGGAAATGCTATTGGCTGCATTTCTCTAGTGTAAGCAGATTCAGTACACAATTTTGTACTGACTAGAATGACTTGATCTCTTGATATTAGATAGTGGCATGGGTAACATAGAAATGGTAAAAAAACAAAAACAAAAAAAATTAAAAACCTATTTTAATTTACACCTTGCACATCCCTAGATTCCACTTGGCCCATCATATGTATTTTCTATGGTTATGCAGTACACCTCTTCATCTGATTTACAGTTAGTAATGTGTGTGTGTGGATATTATACCTGAATGTCAAAAGTAAAGTACTTACTGTTATGCAAAAAATCAGAATACTAAATCAAACTTTTACAGCTTAACTGTGATCACTTTTTATACACAAGCAATCTTGTTAAATCATTGTGTCAGCCCATGTAATAAAACAATCACAGTCTGGCCTGTAATAAAAGATTACATTAACACCTATTTTGTATTTAGAGTATAGAAAATACTTCTCTAAAAGAAAGGGATTATTCTGTACTGTTTACAACAGTTTGCATTTATATTACTGTGTTGTCATAACAACCTCCATAATTCATGTCATGTCTTTTTTTTAGTCATGATGTTAAACTAGTGTCACTGATCTCTTTGTGTGTAAAAATTAACCTTTTTTAAAAAAAAAAGTCATTTGAAATTATGAAACTGACTCACATATGGAGTGATTTTCCATTAAGTTCAATTAATAAGCAATACATGATTAAGAAGGGCTGTACCTGTTTACAATTAGTAAACAATACATAATGAAGAAGGACTGTACATGTAGATGGTACTTCACAATCATGCTAAAAGTGTCATTCTGATCTCATTTATGCCAGTATAATCAGGCCCAAGATTTCTTCCTCAAGGAACAAACTCCTGGGAAACTCCTGTTGACTTCAATGGGGCTATGATCTCCCCTCAAGGAATTTTGACATTGTCTTCTTCATGGGAGTGGAGCTGGCCACTAATGGCCTGATCTTATTCCCAAAACTATTTAATGGCACTAGTTACGTGATAAAGCATTTGCAGAACTAAGCTTGTATAGGGCGCATCTATATTCTAGCAGGTAAAGAACCATCTAGCCCAGGCATATTTGCACTAATGGGGTTTAAGCATAGTAAAAAATAGCTGTGTATGTATTGTGGCTTGGACTGCAGTCAGACTATCAAGCCTAGTCATTCCCCAGATTAGCTTTTTAGGTCATGGATTGCCCTTTAGTGTGTCTGCACAATGCCTAGCACAACAGAACCCCTGTTATGCTGAGATAAATAATAAACAATATAAAAAATAATACACAAGTAAGCAGTAACTACATATCAGTGACACTGAGGAGAATGACAAACAGCAGATGAAGAATGGACAGTATCATCCAGGTGATTAAAACTAGATATGTTTGCAGAAGGAGAGGGTTTTTTTTCTGTTTTTAAAGTTATATATAATTTTATGCCACACTGAGCTTTAAAGTTGAAACAGCCACAGTAAGTTAAAACAGTTGTAAAATGCTCTTTGTAAAACACTGAATGAAAACAGTCATTTCAGATGTTCCTAATACTGGGCTGGTTTTTTAGATTGGATTTAAGTTGTTTTTGTAGTTGTCATTTGGTATTTTGTATGTTTGATTTATTAAATGAAGGCAAAAAGAAGGTAATAAATAGCTAGTTGAGTTTGTAAATGTTATAATTCAGAATCTGTTGGTTTAATGGCTCCTGAACCCAGCTGCCCTTTACGAAACAAGTATAAAAATAAGGAATGTAGTTCTTTGTCCCCACCTACTGGCTGTCCCCATAATAAGGTGCAAGTTTATTACAGATGTCAAATAATGAAGAAGCGACAAGGAGTCCTGTAGCACCTTAGACTAACAGATGTATTGGAGCATAAGTTTTGGTGGGCAAAGACCCACTTCGTCAGATGCATGTATGACTAACACGGCTACCCCTCTGATACTTGAAATAATGACGAGTTACTCATTTAGCTCAAAGTATATGACTCATGCATTTTTCATTCAAGTTCCAGGTTTCAAACCCCACTATTAGTTCAAACAGGGCCAGGGATAAAAATACACAAGGAAACATATTATTTAACTATTATTTTGTAACTTATGTATAAAAACACCACAACTAAAAATTTCACACTTGGTGGACATCTGGTTGAAAACCAGAATAGCTGTCTGCCACTAGTTATTGATTCTAATATTGGCCTAATTAAACATTATTCATTATCTAATTAAGCAGCTTCCTGGGAGTGGCCATCCTAATTCAGAATCTATCAGAGGCAGCATCATGGGGGCTGGGGGAAGGGAGGTGGCTCTGCAGGCTTCCCCCCAGCACAGGCTCCTGCCTGTCCCCCTGTGCAGCTGCCTCCCTCCCCTTGCTGCCTGTAATACAGAGGCAGCAAGGGAGGGTGCATGTAACCATTAGGATTAACCAATGAGCACAGGTTTATCGGTTAATCGTGTAAACGGCTACACGCTAACATCCCTCATCTGAACCTTAGCTGCCAGGGTTACAAAGCATTTCAATCCTGATGTTTAGACCACTAAGATACTCTCTCCTTCAGCTCTTCAAAGCACAACTCCTACTATGTATCCTAGGGCTGGTCAGCAAAATTCCAATCAATTTTTTTGGTCAGTTTTGCCCATTTATCAAAATGAAAACATTCAGTAGAGACTGTTGGATTTTGACAACTTTCTGATGGGCCCTTGGCTGGAATCCAAAGAAACTTTGATATTAATCAGAAACCTGCCTGGCTTTCTGCTACCTTGCCTGACAGGCTCCTTGGCTGCCTGCTTGTTGGACTGCCTGTGAATTAGGGACACCAGGGGCTCCCGGGTTTGTGGTTAAAGGGCAACCCACCAGGTGTACTACCCAGAGCCAGTGTTATTTTCCTTTTCTCTGAGAATTTTGAAATTCTGTTTTTACTCTACATCAGGAATCAGACATGAAGATCAATAAACATGGATGTCCGAAGCCACTTTAGACTGAGCAAAAAACCTAATAGAGCTGTAATGCAAGTTAATGCATGCAAGTTATTAGGCTTTTGATCAAGCTATGAAACTGACAAAATCCATACAGCTCCTGTGAGTAATTTTAAAAGTATAGAAAAAATTTCCTTGAAACATGGCTTACTCTGTGATATCCGCAAATGTATAAAACAAACAAACTTGGAGAAATTGATGCTCGTTGAATTTTGTACACAAAATTTCTGATCAGAATATACTGAAATACTCTCTCTTTCATGCATGTACATGCCCCTCTCAACATGCCTGTACTGATTTTAACGGACACTTTCAAAAATACTAAATTTCAGCCCCAAAATAAATTTTTTAAGAGCATTAGGACCAACTGAACAAGAGATGTAGGATGAGGGAGGGGAAAAGGAGGAAGGGGTACAGGGGAAAGAGTAACACAAAGCACACAAAATAGTAGTTGCGGTTCATCTTTAACTATAGCTGTTGCTTGCACTATAATGAATATCAGTATAAATGGACTTACCTTGGCAATACATAATACTTCTGATGAGATTTAGTTTTGTGCTTGCATAGTTCAAATGGTCAATAATTTGAAAATATTCCACCACTGTTATAGGAAATAATTCAAAGTTCCAATTTCTTGTATGGTTCAATAAATTAATATTTGACAAACAGTCCCATGACTAAACCACAAGCTAAGGTTACAAGTACGAGGACAAGTTGCGGCAAAACCAAGAGACAGAGGCTAACTGCTTCACAAACATATGCTTCTACCTATACGGAGGAAATCCATCATGTGGTTCAGGCCAGATCATGTGAGCAATGATGATTAGCTCCTGAACAGCTTCCTAAACATGTACTCCACCTAATTGCATAATAACTGCCATCAACATTTCATGTACTAAATTGCACTGTATAAATAGTATTAAGCGTTATGTAATATAAATCGCATTACAGTGTAGTTTGGATGATACCCCTAAAATACTTTTACTAATACCCCTAACACACTTTTCTCAAAGAAGTAACCTCTTCAGTAATATGACCGTATCTAAAACCATATGACCAAATAACAAAGTTTTTCTTTCGTTGGTAGACTGGTTGGTTTGACAGTATGACTCAATGGTCTTACCCAACTCCCACTGATTTAGAGCCATGGTTATTTTGGCTTGACAAAGTACTGATAGCTGCCTTGGATACCCAGTGTGTGGTAAAAAGAACCCATCAAAGAAACTCCTGTATTTTAGCAGATATAGAACAAAATGAAAAGATTGGAATAAACTGAATTTGTTTTTACACCTCTGGATTTCTCACATGTACTCATCTCACTAATCGTCATGGGGACTGCTCGATTCCAGCATTTTTACACCCAGGACTTCAACTCTAAAAGTCAATGTTGTTTCCTGCCCCACCTGGCCATCTATGGCAGAGTGAACCTGGTAAATATCCATATTTCCTGATGAGTTACCCATCAGAGCAGGGATGTGTTCCTCAGCCACCACCCCGAGCAACAATCAGGAAAGAAATCTACTTTGCTCTATATTCCAATGTCCTGTTCCCTGTCTTTCTTCAAAGAAACAGGCTGCACACTGGGGAGCAGGTCCTCAAGCTGCTCCTCTGCTCTTTTCATCTAGTTGCAAAGAGGACCTCTACCATTCTCTCTCACTCCTCCATGTCAAATAGGATATTCCCAGGCTGCCTTCAGTGGCTAAATGGGGTTGGGGAAGGGGAGTAAGAGACTGAGTGTGGGGAATGAAGTTAAAGAGGCAGCTGGGATGGAAGAAGAAAAATATAGCTAGAATGGTGTTGGAAGGAGTTAGCAGAAGGTTCTTAACCCCATTTTGATTTAGAAAATGTTTTGCTTGCTCTAACTAAACTATTTTTGCATCCCACAGCCTTCACTGCAGAGGACAAAAGGGAGATTCTCCACACCTGAGCCATTCTGTGTAGGTGACAAATCTGAGGAACTGTCATTAGAGGAAGTTTTGGAACAAACTGACAATAGTAATAAATCACCAAGACCAGATGGTATTCATTCAAGAATTCTGAAGAAACTCTAATATGAAACTGCAGCACTCCTAACTGTAGTATGTAACCTATCATTTTAATTCGCCTCTGTACTGGATGACTGGAGAATAGTTAATGTAATGCTGATTTTTAAAAAAAGGCTCCAGAGGCAATCCTGGCAATTAGAGGCCAGTATGACTAATTTCAGTACCAGGCAAACTGGTTGAAACTAGGGATTTAAGTGAGTAGTTGACTACCCTATAAGCCTAGACCTACTGAGTAGTTGATTCGACTACTCGATTACTTGCTTCCCCACCCCCTTGCTGCTTGCTGTATCAGAGGCAGCAAGGGGACGAGCAGGAGTCGGTGCTGAGGGGAGCCAGCTTAAAAGCCTGTTCCCCCCAGCACCATCTCTGTGGTGCCACCTTCCCCACCCCCATGATGCTGTTTCTTAGAGGCAGCAGCACAGGAAATGGGACAAGGGAGGCTGTTGCAAAGCAGCCTCTGCCTGTGGCAGACCCAGGCTCACCACAGGCAGAGGCTGCTCCAGAAGCAGCTCCTGTCTGTAGAGGGTCCCAGCTCCCTACTGGGATCCCCCACAGACAGGGACTGCTGGACCCAGCATGAGCCAGGATTGAGCAAGCCCGACGCAGTCCTGGCTTGTACCGGGTCCAGGAGCTGCCCCTGCTGGGGCTCTGCATTTTAAATGTAGTAAGAGCCAGGCTGCTTGCATCTCCGGCTCTTGATACATTTAAACTGCAGAGACCCAGCAGGATTAGCTCCTGGACACAGCATGAGCCAGGACTGAGCAATCCTTCCCTTATCAACTAATCGTGTAGTTGATACAAATGTTATCAACTACACGATTAATGAATTACCCACAACTTAACATCCTTAGTTGAAACAATTGTAAAGAAAAGAATAATCAGACACACAGATGAACGCTGTATAGTGAGGAATATATTTTCCAAGAGGAAATCATACCTCACCAAATTATAAGAATTCTTTGAGGGGTCAACAAACATGGACAAAAGTGATCCAATGGATATGTGCTTGGACTTTCAAAAAACCTTTGACAAGGTCCCTCATCAAAAGCTCTTAAATAAAGTAAGCTGTCATGGAATAAGAGAGAGAGAGAAGGTCCTTTCCTGGACTGATAATTAGTTAAAAGACAGGAAACAAAGGATAGGAATAAATAGCCAGTTTTCACAGTGTACAGTGGTAAATAGCTGGGTTGCCTGGATCAGAGGTGGGGAACCTTTTTTGGGTTGGGGGCCACTGACCCACAGAAAAATCAGTTGGGAGCAGCACATAAGTGAGAAGCAAAATAAAATTAAACAAACAAACAAAAACCCCTCACTGACATGGCCTCCAACTGAGAAGGAGAAAGACACTCCACACGTGCCCCCTCCATACCAGAGCCTAGGGGGAGCCAGCCTAGTAGATTCTGTAGGCTCCAGCCCCACGGTGGGGCAGCGGGGATCTTGGAGCACCAGCGTGGGCTCCCTAATGCTGGTGGGGAACCCTGAACCTTGAGGACCAGTTCCAGGCAAGCTGGGGGCCACATCGGGCCTGAGGTTCCCCACCCCGCCCTAGATAGTGTCTCTACTGGAAATGGCACTGTTCAACAACACAGTTGTTCAACATTCATAAATTATCTGAAAAAAAAGTTTTCACAGTGTACAGAGGTAAATAGCTGGGTCTCCCTAGATAGTGTCTGTATTGGAAATGATGTTGTTCAATAAATTCATAAATGATCTGAAAAAAAGAGGCAAACAGTGAGATGACAACATTTGCAGACTACAACAGTTAAGTCCAAAACTTACTGTAAAAAGTTATAAAGGAATTGCATGAGAAACTGGGTGTTTGGGTCACAAAATTACAGATGAAAGTCAATGTAGATAAATGCAAAGTAATGCACACTGGAAAACAAAACTATGCATACAAAATGATGAGGTCTAAGTTAGTTGTTACCACTCAAAAAAATCTTGGAGTCATTGTAGATAGCTCTCTGGAAACATCTGCTCAATGTGCAGCAGAAGTTTTAAAAATAAAAGCTAACAATGTTAGGAATCGTTTAGAAAGAAATAGATAATCAAACAGGAAATATCATCATGCCACTATATAAAATCCATAGTATTCCCACACTCAAGTACTGTGTGACATTCTGGTCACCCCATCTCAGAAAGATGAACTGGATTTGCAAAAGGAACATAAAAGGGCAACAAAAATAATTACGGGTATTGGAACAGCTTCCATATGAGGAGAGATTAATAAGATGGGAATTTTTCAGCTTCTATACAGTTGTGACTGGTGTGGACAAAGTAAATAAAAAAATGTATTTACTCCTTCAGACAACACAAGAACCTGAGGTCTTATTAGGCCATAGGTTTAAAGGAAAGGAAAGGAAGTACTTCTTTACACAATGTACAGCCAACCTGTGGAATTCATTGCCACGGTACGTGAAGGCCAACACTATAACTGGGTTAAAAAATGAATTAGATATATGTATGGAAGATACGTCTATCAGTGGCTATTCATCAGGATGCCCTGGGATGCAACCACGTATTCTTGGCATCTGAACTTCTGACATCCAGATGCTGGAAATAGATGACAAGGGAGGGAACACTCTATAGTTGGTTTGTTCTGTTCATTCCCTCTGAAGCTTATGGTAGCCTTAGCTAGGCTACTGGGTAACTCAGGTAACCAGACTGTCCAATTTATGAAACACTAAGAATTAATAAAGCTGAAAAGGCAACAAAATAATCCTCTAAAAACGTCTAAGTAGCTTTACTCCAAAAAGTGGTACAACTGTATTTTGTGTTTGTACAGTATATTTGTGTTGGCACTGGTTTAGAATGGCCTGCCTGCCTGACTCATGGCTTTGTGACTTGGGGGTTATGTCACCAACTCAAAGTTGTCCCAATAATAACACTACTCTACTAAATATATACTCTATATAGACAAAATGCTACAGATGACTCAGTGACACTACAATAGATATAGCTTATCAATCAACATATCCATCACATAAATCTAAAATATGAAGAATATCTACATGTTAATATTTATATGGATTGTAGTCCCCTTTTATAGAAACTAATACATGTTAATACCTTTGGATAAGTGAAGGTTTTAATAAATTCAGCTGGCAAGCCTAGAGGAAGCTGGTGGGTGGATAGCTTTGCTCTGCTTTGGTCCTCATTTGATTGGCCATAGGAAAGCCAGCTGACTTCCTTCTGACTGTGCTCCAGATTCCTGGAACCTGAATGCTGTGAAAACTGCAGCAACACCCAGAATATACAACCGACCTTCTGATAATAGAGGTTCAGTTAGTGGAGTCCAGGTAGCCAGGGTTTACTGTATGTTTACATGCCATACAAAGCACTAACACTAATAACCGTGGGCGCTATCAATGGAATATTTCCCCAATCGCTGTGTATTCTGTATATGTACTATACAACTGTGTTCCCATTCTCTACTTACCGTAACCATGTACTAGAAAGCAATAATAAATTTTAAGAAAATGAAAATGTATGGTAATTTGAAAGTCTTAATCTTAATACAGATTTACCCAACAGTCTTAATCTCTCTTTACATTCCTTTTTTGGGCCTCCAACTTTGTTAGCAGACCATATTGGGCAGTATTAGATTTACATCCTGGAGTGAGCTTGTCCACTCAAGGCTGCTCAGCCCTATGGCTCTTATTCAGGGTTCTAAAGGATACTGTTCCCGTCCATTCTCCCTGTACAACTTTTTCGAAACTGCTGTTTCAAGTAGGGATAACGTTTGAAGTGTCTGGGGAGCCTCAAGTCTCTCTTTTCAAAAAACGACATAGGCATTTAAGATTCTTGAAATGCATTGAAAGATGCAGGCCCTGAGGTGTCCACGTCCCTTCTGTAAAGGAGACTGAGCTCAAGGGTAAAATGTTCACAGATGCCACCGTCAGCTATTATTATGTTTGTTACAACAAATAGGATGTTTAATAGTACCATGGCATGCCCATCAGATAATAATAATGGCTTAACTATAAAACATAGCACATGTAATTGGTGGCTGCATTAATACTGTAACAGTGAGTATGCTACATTAATTGGACTGTTAACTTACATAACTCCTTTCCTTTATAGACCTTTAAATGCTTTACATACAATTTAATCCATTCTCACAATACCCAATGTGATTTTAGGTTTTTTAATGCCAGTTTCATAGATTGCGCAGGTGAGCTGCAGAGAGGTTATGTGAACTCCAGCAACCCGCAATTCATTCTTAGCCGTCAGGGACAGAACTGAGGAGAAAGCATTTTGGGTGAAATCTTGGCCCCGCTGATGTCAATGGAAGAACTCTGAATGAATTCAATGGGACCAAGAACACTACTTGGAGAGCAGTTCTGATTCCGCTGATCAGGCTATTATTCTGTTCCCAGACCAAGTACAGGGATTGGCTCTCAAGTATACTGCATTAGCTGCTCAACACTGGACAGGGTTGGTACTGAAAAAGGAGAGAATGATTTTATTCATGCAACTTAAAGTGGACACAAGTTTTCAGTGGTTAGGCTGAAGGCCGGTTGGCTGAATTCAATATCAGGAGCTGGTCATACAAGTGATTGTTTCTGCAAGGAAAGAATTTATGAGGGCAGCTAAAAAAATTGCTGTCATGTGCATCTAACAAAGGTTGCGATGGGCAAATTCTTAAAATGTCAACTGAAATTTACGAGATTCTGAAATGTTTGGGTAGAAGTTCTTCATTTCTTGTTTCCAGCTGGAGGAAATCAAAATTTCCCCAGAGTAACCCCATCTCCCAATCTCCCTCCAGAGAGGGATCAGGGATGTCTGGTCATTTCCCCAATCCTAAACATCTCCCTGCCCTTACCCCAGATACATCCTCCTCCTCTTGACAGGTTCTAATGCTCAGACACTGAAGTGAGGAGTGCAGTGTACATTCCTACATAAGAGTTCCCCTTTCCACATGAACCATTTTCTGTGAGTGTGGTAGAAAAAGGCTGAGTGGTTTCCTGCTTAAACCTCTTGCTACTTCAGGAAGGGATTGGCTTGTCTATTTCTCATCCCTACACTTGGATTTTCAGAGGACAGATGGATAGTTCATTTCCCACCAGCAAATAATTCCCATGGAGGAACTATACAGAAGCAACAGCCTGCACTCAACTTCGCTTTCAGGTGATTTGAGGAAGCATGGCTTAAAAAGTTTTAATGAGCATCTGAACCTTTGGATATATTTCTAAAAACTGAACCTTGCTGGCAGGCCTAATGTTGCTGTGTTCAAAGTAAAATGTAATTTAAAAGAAGGGAATAAACTGAGAGACAAAAGTGAGGCCTATTGGCACAAATAACATGGTTCCAGTTCTAACACTGCCTCTAATACCTACAGGACCTTGGACACACACCACACTTTTTCTTGTTCAGTTTATCTCAGCTGTAAAACACAGTAACAGTGCACACTGCCCATTTTGCCTGTAAAATCATCAAGTGTCATAGTGGGAGTGCAAGCAATTGTTATGAGTAAGTTTTGCATACATGTTTCCATTCTAAGCCCCTATGTTCAGCAGGCTACTGACTAAAGACCCTGACTGCCACCCAGAGCACACCATGCTGGCCAGTCCCAGCCCTTAGAGCTGCTTGGAGTGCATGCACGGTGCTCCAGCAGTGATTTAAAGGACCTGGGGCTCTGGTTGCTGCCACTGAGCCCCAGGCCCCTCTGAATCACCAGACCCCAGAGCAACTGGCCTATTTACCCCTCACCCTCACTTCCCGTAGAGGGCCTGTAATATTGAAATATTGCATTTTGGAATTTGTCCCTTTGTCTTCCTGCTTGAAAAAAACGTTGAGCTATTGGATAGTCTTACATTCAACACAGTAATTCAATATTCTACAATGCAATGAAGCTTATCTACCATCTCATCCTGTGAGCGTACTTTATTGGCATTTTGTACAAAAATGTTATCCTAGGAGAGATACTGGATACTCTTCAGAATGCTCACACAGGAAATTTAAATTTTCAGCTCTGATAAATAAGCACGATATTGAGTCAAGGGCCTCCTCTTTTTCCAATGCAGTGCTATGATAAAGCACTGCAGTAGTTAACGCCCAAATGCACAAGCTAAGAACAATCCTCTAAATAGCACTAATGTTTGTGGAAGCGAGAACAAGATGGGTCCCAAGTGAGTGAAAGGAATTGACAGCGGAGGCAGGAATATTTTCAGGTGGCAAGAGAAGGCTAACGGACAGCTTGTTTCAATTTATATTTTTGGAAAATATACAATCGGAGTTTTGGGGTGAAAGAGTATAGGATAATAAATTATTAACAGATTACTTCCTTGAGAAGAATTTTCCAATATCATCTCAGGAAAAAAGTGGATTAGAGCATTTAGTGTAGAACTTCTCAAAGAAAGCATCCTTTCAAATGCCTTATATAACTCAGTGGTGAATCCTAGCCTTCCATTTTATAGATTAGTGATTTTTTGTTTCAACAATAGCAGATAATATAAAGCACAGGTTTTATTTCACTGGGACAACTGCCAAGCTATTGGTGTTGTACTGTAGGAATTTGACTGAGCAAATACAAATAGATTCAAGGGAAAAACTGGATCCTCAATTTTTACATAGGATTCCACAGCGCAGTTCTGTGTAAAATAAAATAAAATAAATAACAATCAACTGATGTAGCTCCCCAGTGAGAACTCTTAAGATCAGTCTTGCTCTTTTTATTGCTGGCAGAACAATTTGTTACCAATTTGTTTGCCAATAAAAGGAAAGCATGAATTACTGCAGCTGTGTTCTGAATACTCTATTTATGATATTTCTAAGATAGCTATGCATCTAAGACCTCAATTCAGCAGTCCATCCCCAACCCAGCAAAACACTTCAGGCACCTGATAACTCCCTTTGACTAAATCTCTGAAAGTACTTTGCAGGAATGGGATGGATGTAGATACATGCTTAAATACTTTGCTGAAATTGAGGCATTAGCGTGTATGTGCCAATACAGGGTCCAGTCCTGTGAACTTTTGCAGAGGTCAAAACACCCATAAAAGTTAATGGGACTGCTAATATATGCATAAATTATTCACAAGTGTAACTATGTAAAGGATTCAGGTCCCAGTCTGCAGCTATATCATGAAAAACTTTAGTTGCTTTAAGTTAAAACTTGACTGTGAGATTAAGTTAGTCAGTGGAAGACAGTATGTGCCAAAAGCAAACCAACACAAATTGAATTAAATAATTTATCTTTTCAAAGGTAGTTCAACATTCTGATCTGAAGGGATATCATTTTGATGTTAACATACTTTACCACAGATGAAAGTTTACTTAGAAATGTACAAATACAAAACAAAACACAACTAGCAAACAGAGATTTTGTGGATCAAGGTTGATACTATCCTTTCCAACCAGACGAGTATTTTAAAATCAGTTAGGAAGAAACACTGTTACACTGCAATTAAGTTACAAGCCTTCGCCTGTGGATTATGAAATTGATCAGCATTTTAATTTATGAAGAGATTGAACTAAACATGAATGAACTAATAAAAAGTCACTGCTGAGGCCATGGTAGCAAGTAATTTCATAATTATAAAGACTGAGATACTAATTGATCCTTAAACTGTCCTTTCCTCTAAAAGAGTACAGTGTTTTGTTCACATGATCAGTTCCTTTCACATTTGTTTTTTAGACAAATATGTGGCCAACTGAAGATTAAAAGTCAGAACAAAATGGTTTAAACTCACCTTTCTGTCTTACTTTCATTCATACAGGGTTGTGGTGCTGCTGCTGCTAGATTCCTGCAGGTGTAATTTAATGAACTCTGGCAGATTTTCTGCCCAACAATGGTGTTTTACCTTTCAGTCTGATTTCTGTAAGAAGAAAACTCTTATTGGTCACACCACACAAGGAAATGCGTGACATCACAAAAAGTAGAAAAGACAAGCTTCAGTGCACACTCATAAGCAATTTAAAGCTTTGGCAAACCAGGCCCTAGGCTGCTCACACCTGCATGTTCAGACTTATCAGATAGCAAAGTAATTTGTAGATTTTAGTTTTCAACATACATTCCATTTGATTTTTGTGCTTTTCACTAGTACAGCTTTTCCATCTTATCAACTTTTAATACAGGTTTAAAACAACTGAATGAAAACCTGTGGACTGGTTCAAGACAAAACTTTGTGTTTGTTTCCCCCTGAAGAAGGCAGATGAAGCCAGAAAAGACTGAACAACCCTGGCTCTGCTTTTGAACTTTTGAAATGTAACTTTCATTTAGTTTAGTTTTAGAGCTTTGGACACAGACCTAGAATCCTAGGTTCTATTCCTTGCTCTGCTGCTGGCTTGTTGGATTCCCAGGCAAATCATGTATAGATCACTTACCCCTTTTTCTGCTTCTTTATAGTGCATAAAAGAGGCCCTTTTAAAAAAAAGCTAATCAAAATGTCAGGTATGGGTTTTCCTTGTTTTTGCTGAAGGGCCTCTGGGAAGAATCAGAGAATGTTGTAAGATCTTAGGCCTTAATTGAAAAGACAAAGATGTTGAATTTGAGCAAAAGCTTCCTTTATCCATAATGTTAGTCAATGCAATTATAGAGGTGTTAGCAGAAACAGCTAAAAAAAGACATTTAAAGACAGTTTAATTAGAAATAATTTTCCCCTCCCCCACAATTGTTCAACTTGCACTTTTTTGGCTCTTGAGATGTCACCATTTCACTAATGTCCAGTCATCAGAGAGTTTCAGGCCTAGATTATTTCTAATATGAAAAAGAAGCCTTTTGGAAAGAGAGAAAGAGAAAGAGAGAGAGACCTTTCAAGCCATATTATATAAACATACAGCAGCAAAAAAAGACTACATCTATTCCACTCCCTCCTCTGTCCCTCCCCCCCACCACTTTGCAGGTCTCCTTTATCCTAACTATCAAAGTTTATCCTCTATTAAATGGGTATACTTACCTATTTCACTGACTTTTAATTCTTCTAATGTTTTTTCAGTAGCAATAGATGAAACATACAATGTAAGTGCTGACTATTATTTAGAATACCATTTTTGTAAAGCACAACCACAATTAAAATTCATTTATATATTCATTTCTGAAAGCCCATCACAGCACCTTTCCCATAATATGATAGTTGTACGTAAGCAAAACACATCTCTCTTTCTTTTCAATTCATACTTGAAACAAACAAAAAAAACATTATCCACTTGGAAAGTAGGATACTCGGTCAAGTACTAGCAACCAATTATAGGCTGCTAGTAGAGTGGTTTAAATAGCTCAGTTTAGAACCATACAAAAGAAAATAATGCAAAACCCACATTTATTTTAAAAGAACAATCTCTTAGGAGTCAGCAGATGAAGAATCAGAACTAGAATGACTACTCTTTTAAAAATGAAGAGCAAACTCCATAATCTTGATTTCAAGTTTGACTCTTTCATAACAAACAAGCCAACTAAAACACCAAAAAAAGTATATTTTATGGATAAAAATTAAAAAAGAGAAAATACCATAAATATCAAAGAGATAAAAAGCTGTACAGGTATACAGCATTGCAGTGACGTGACTGAGTATGAATGTTTACAATAAAAATAAAAACATCTCTTTTGTCTGAAAGAATATTTTCATTGGCAGAAAACTAATGTAGTGATTACATGAATCATTAAAAATACAGGGCCTTCAACTCATAGTTGCTGGAACGAGGAGCGTGGCAGATGCTGCAGCACCCCCTGATTTGAAATGGTTTCCATTATACACAGAGTTTACAGTTTGGTTGAGTGGCTTTCAGAACCCCCACTATAAATACTCTTCCAGCATGCCTGCTTTCCCCTAAGAAAGATTAAAAGAAGATGTTTTCATTAGAAAACACTGATTCTACAGCTATTCTACCTCATGTAGAAACAAAAATTCAGTTGTCACTAATGAAAATGTTTGTGACTAATGGATCTTTGCATCTGTCCTTTGATTCATACTGTAAGATGTTTTGTTTATCCTTCAAAATACACTAAAAACTGAATTGCAGTGAATCACTACAAAACCTAAACTAAATATTTACTAATGAAATGTCATCTTTATATACAGTTGAGTTTTAAAATGGTATTTAAACTACACATACTTAACTGTGAGCAAGTGCTTAAGTCCATCCTTATTCAACAAAGGGACTTAAACATATACTTTGACTTCCACAATGATTAAGCACATGCTTAAGTGCTTTGTAGAATCAGGGCCATAGGGCTGGTGATGTGTCTTTATGTGAGGTCCTATTTTAAATCTGCCTCTTATTTACCCAGGCTGAGTACACTAGATGCTTCTTTGAACTAATGAAATTACACCTAATGATTTAGAAGTTCACTTGTGGGATGCAAAATCAAAAGAACAAAAATGATTCATTACAGTTTTGCTGTCTTTAATTTTAACACATTATACAGTTTGCATCAATTGACTGAACACACAACATCTGATTTTAATGTGTGGCCTTTCTAATTGAAGTCATTCTATACTTCCAAACTGCTGAAAGTATTTACATCAGGACAGCATAGTGTACATTCAGTTATTCATTTCCTTCAGTTAAGTTACTTCAGCTTCTGGTATATTTACTGGCACATGGTGTAGACTCAGTATACTACAAATTAGTCCAGTCAAATTACTGAAAATTGTAATAAGCAAAATGTTAGATAATATTGTTATAGGATAGGTGTTATTTGTGTTGAGCTCTGATGAGAGCATTAGTTTTTTTCTATACATGCTGTCCACACAGCCTCAACTTAAGTTTCTCCTAACCTAAATGGTAAAGTTGCCTTTCCTCACACACATCGGAACTTTCTGTAGGAAATTCTATGGAGGCTAGGGTCAGATTGACACCAGTGTGTGGTCATCTGTGCAGCTTGCTGATGGGCACTATTACAGCCCATCCTTCCAACTGTGGCCAATAGATATCTGTAACTTTGGACTGGCAAAAACAGTCCCTATAATACTCTATGCTGGGCTAGGGGGAAAGGGCACGGAGCTGAGCTGTGCAAAATGCAGAAGATGCAAAGTCGCTTGAATAATAATTTCTTCAGTCCCCTTCACTGCTCTTCTGCAATGTTGGATGCTATCTACAAGTCCAAACCTGGGGATGAATTTTCCTGAGTGCCAAAATTTGCCTTCAGATCTGGGCATAAATGTGGGGGGAAAAAATCTCTTGATTTCTATGGAGTTGTTTCCATACATACCAGTTCTGAATTTGGCCCACTGAGTTTGGAAGGGCAAAGACAAGTCTGGAAATGGTCCCTCATCATCCAGTTTAGTAATGGCTTTAGGTTTAAAGCCATTGTCTTTGTTTCTATTCTCCCCACCCATCCCTTCTTTTAGGGAATGAACATTTTAAATCAGATTTAAAAACCTGGGCATAGTTTTCTGGTGGATTGTGCCACGTTGGAAAGGGAGTTTACTATGGATTCTCTCATGACCACTGAGCATGGTGTACCAGTCTGCTAGGAGATGGCACTACGGACTCTTGTTTAACAACCAGTCAAGTGATGCCAGACTGAAAACACATTGTACTGTGAAGTTCTATGAAGGACCCTCACAACTGGCCCTATGTGGTATGTCCACCCAGCAGTTAAACACCCAGGGCTAGCCTGGAACAGCTGACTCGGGCTCACAGGGCTGGGGCTGTAAACTTGCTGGGTAGACATTCAGGCCCAGAGTGGACTCTGAGCTCTGCACCTGGTGAAGTGGGAGGGTGGATTCTGCACTGAGCTGCACATCTACACAACAATTTTTAGCTCCATAACCCAAACCATGGGAGCCCAAGTTAGCTGTCTTTTGTGCCAGTGTACACATGACTTTAGAGAGCTTATCTCAGTGCAGTCTGCATAATGCAAAGTTTTCTGTGATGTGAATGTTTATGGGAAGTAAAGTTTGCCTTGATGTACAGGTCTAACGGCTTTAACAAAAAGCCCATGGAATGAAAGGAATCTTTTCATTGATTTCAGTGAGATTTGGATCAGGCTCTACCAAGCTGAAATGAACTATGTGGTGGTATATGTCGCTATATAATTTATGGCTTAATTTTCTCTATACCATACCTTTAAATTTCTGGAAAACTGCGCTGTCTGCAGAGGCAGTAGTTATTTTGTGAGGTAGAGTGGATACAGCATGCTATCATGTAGACTTCAGTATTATTCTTTGTTCCATTACTTTCCTTATTCTAAAATAGAAATGCCTAGAAAATGAAATGCATGATTAGTTGGTGCAATTGGCTACTCACTGATCTGCTGTACCCCTTTTACAGTTATTTGTGATATTTGCAAAATTCATCATTCTTTGTATAAGAGATATTGCACAAAATAAGAGTAAAAGACCCCAACCATTATTTAAATTTATAAAATACTAGCAGAAATACCTGGCGTCACCTGGGGAAAATATAGTAAAAAGTGTGATGAATGAACTACGTCAATGACATTAACATAGCATATTTTATTGGAAATACTTTTCTCTTATATATTACTTTAAGAAATTAACATAGCTAGTGATGTGCTTACAAAACGCATTTACATTTAACTCATTTCTTGATAACAAAAGGTGTGGTGAATGAACTACGTAAATTATGTTAACATAACATATTTTATTGGAAATACTTTTTCTGTTATCATAGGGAAAAGATCTCGTAGTTGCAGTTTATGTGACACGCTTAACAGAAGAGTCCAGCAAATGCCTATGATCAGGCACTACTAAAAGCAAATTAGTGGCCCAGTTGGGGCTCTGAGGGCCCAACTGGGGGTCTAGGGGAACTGATTTTGAGATATAACCAATACAGTTATTTATGTTAGGAAATCAGTAGTATCTGTGCAAAATGTTGTGTTTCTATGATCAGGCGCTACTAAAAGTTAATTATCAGTGGGCCCAATAAGGGTTCTGGGGGAACTGATTTCAAGATATAACCAATCCAGTTATTTAAGTTAGGAAACCAGTAGAATCCACGCAAAATGTGGTGTTTCTAGCTCTTACCATTTTGGAGATCTTTCGGGACAAACAAACAAACAAACAAACTTTCGGAAATATTATAAGATTAACCAAAAAGGCATCATTCTTCAAAATCTAGGCAAATTTTACATAGCATTCACAGACAAATAATAAAGCTAACAGTCAGCAGTTAATTCCCTCAACAAAAAAACATCCCCCAGCAAAGACTTCCACAGAATTTTGTATCCTCACACAAGCCTGAATCCCCATTACTCTCTCTCTCTTTTAAATGCTTTGATGCTTGTCTGCCTGAAGAGATGCATTGGTTTAATTTTATGTGTGATTTTCAATTAATTTAGTTAAACCAGTTCAAGGGCAATGTGGACATACTTATTTCAGTTTAAATTGGGTTTGATTCAACAAAAATCAGTTAGTAACATGTTTAAGCTACACTGAAATGAAAGGGTGTCCTTAAAGAGGTTTACACAGTTTATCTAAACCAATGTAATTGAATTGGTGCAAGTGTGTGAATGTAGATGAGGACTCTGTAAATAGACATGATTTGCAGAGTCAACAGACCCTACTTGCTTCAGTTCAAAGGGAAGGGAGTTACTTCTCTTTGTTGCCACTCTTTTTAATCAACAGTCCAGCTTTGAAGGACATCTAAGGAAGGCTTGTGGTACTGACTGAGATGAAAATGTAAAGTGCACAAATGCTTGCAAAACATTTTAAATAAATAATTTGGAGGGTAAAGAAAGTATTGTATACAATACTGCCAACCTCACACATTCAGAAATATTTTCTCTGCAACCATGAAGGCTAGAAGCTTATTATGTTTTTAAAAGAAATATGGGATTCTGTCATTGGCACATATATTTAGGAATAGGGGCTTTAAGAAAAACATTAAATATCACCAATCTCATCATCAAATCATTTGACTTGATATCACAGTATATAAAAAGCTTGAAGTCAATAAAGATACATTGAACTTTTAAAACACTGAAATTATTGTCCACATAAAAGAATGACAACATTACAATAAATAGCACATGACCATGCAATTGAAAACTATAAAGCAATGTGTGGGCAAAATTAAGGTTATACATACAACATGAATATGCCATTTCTTCACTTCTGTGTTCTTACCTGTGCAATGTTCACATTCTGCTAACAAAAGAACGTATTAAATTCCAACCCCAAAACCATCACGGTATGTCTACACAGCAGGGCTAAAGTCAAATTAAGCTATGCAACTTCAGCTACATCAATTGCATAGCTTAAGTTGAAATAGCTTATTTCGGCTTTTGGTGCGGTCTACACAGCAGGAAGTTGAAGGAAGGACACTTTCCCTTCAATTTCCCTTACTCCTTGTAAAAGGAGGGTTACCATGAGTCAGAGTAAGTCGTCCTCCAGTTCTCCATGATTTTGAAATAAAGGCCTATAGTGTAGACACACACCATTTTGGAATAACGTCAGTTACTCTGAAATAATACTGCTGTGTAGATGTACCTTGAGTGTGATTCCACTCTTAGCTTTCATAAGAATCTTAAAATGTCCATATTGTCCATGTGTCCAACTTTTAATTTGTCTCATTTCCCTTTTGAAATCTAATCAGTTGATAAATAGAGCTTGGGCTTAACAACAACAACAAAAATTAAGACACCAAAGTAAAAATCACTACTTGATATAAATTAACCAAACAACTAGGGATATAAGGGGTTAACTGGTTACCCAGTAAGCAGCAGGCTTATTGGCCTTACAAGGTAACTGGTTAATTGGACTGGCAGGCTGGAGCCCACCTGTGGCCACAGTGAACCCAGCTGGCTGGACCCTGCCCAAGGCTGGCCAACCCGCTGGTAGTTAACCAGTTAAACAAAACGTTTAACCAGTTAACTATTTTAGTGTTTTTACATTTCTAGGTCTCTCTCAGGAGAAAAGTTAAGATAATCTCGGCTTTCAGTGCATTCATTAGTTAAATTGAAAAGCAAGCTTGTTACATAACCAATCCTATGACAATTATATTTATCCCCTCAAAGTTCAGCGTGCTGATGGATTTCTAACCAAAATAAAGGGGATGCATCCGTGCAGATGAAAGTGGTTTGCTGCATTAAATCGCCCATGCACTTCAACAATTTTCAGATTAACTTTTTTCTCCCACAATAATACTTTGCATTTGCATACCAACTTCCAAAGATCTCACAGTACTTAACATTAATTAAATTTTGCTTTATAACCTCCCAATGAGGAAAGAAAACAAATACTGTTCCCATCTTCCAAATGCGGAAGTTGAGGCACAGAGGTAAAGTGACTTGCAAATAATTATAAAAGGAGTTTGCGGCAGAAGTAATATCTGGATAGAGCTCTTGACAGTCACATCTAAGTTTTAACCAAGAAGCCATCTTCTTTCTACTGATTATATGTAATAAGGTGGAATGATTTAACCTGGGGAGAGCCCATACTGTAGCCAGTCACAGTAGCTCAGCTGGGAAAACGTTTGACTGAAAATCTAAAGCAGTGTTTCTCAACCTTTTTTTATAAAGTACCCCTTTAAAAAAAAAAAAGTTCCCGCAGTACCTACAGTTTTCAGACACACACATTTTTTTTCTACCATTGCAACACATTTGTTTAAACAACTTAATTGTGGCTGGATAGGCGATGAAATTTTTGGGTGTAAAAAGTCCAAAAATAATAAAATGCTATAAAACTTAAAGCAAAAAGTTTTCTCCAAATTTCAGTTGTGTTGACATACCCCCCAGACTTCTCTCGAGTACCCCACAGGGGATTGAGAAACACTGATCTAAAGGGTCCCAGGCAACGGGAGGCCTCTTTGCTTCATTTACAGGTCCAACTGGATGACCACAGTGGTCCTTTCTGTCTTTATAATTATGAATAACACGTTTGTCAGCTAGCCATTGTGACAATGTGAGGGCCTTTTCTGTACCACTTCTGAATTATAGATGATTTTATAAAACTATATCATGAAATTACCATGTCATGGAAAGCCTACATGTATGTGGATCCACTTTGAGGCCAGGTCTATACTGGCAGAGAAAATCAATGCAAGTTACGCAACTCTCTCTCTTTCTGGGATCCCTCAAATCGAGTAAGATTTCCCCTTGGACGCCTGTAACTGATGAGTGCATAGATGAGAAATAAGCCAATTCTGGCAAGGAACACTCTCTGGCAGTGGCTGTATATGAGATCTCTATCTCCAGCGGTGTCAACACCAGTGGCACCAATATGGACCCGGGCATGCTCCTTACATCGGGCTCTCTGATCTTCACGGAGACATCACTTGACCTCAAAGTGTTGGGCACCATTCTTGATGGTGGTCTTACAAGTTACCTGATCTTTCACCTGCTTCTCCCAGGTATCAATGTCAATACTACACTTTACCAAGGTGTTCTTAAAAATATCTATGTAGTGCTTCCTCTACCCTCCACGAGACCTCATCCCGGTCCTCACCTGAGCATAGAAAATCTATTTAGGCAAGCATGTGTCAGGCATCCTGACCACGTGACCAGACCACCGTAGCTGCCTATAGGTGATTATTGCCTCACAAGTTATGCAACTTCAGCTATGTAAATTGTGTAACTGGAGTCGACGTACCTTGCCTCAATTATCTGGGGTGCCTCCACAGCAGAGAGAAACTCTCTCATCAATTTCCCTTACAGTTCCAGAATTGACGTGGGCACCCTCAGCATTTGATTTAGTGGGTCTTAGCAGATCTGCTGAATCAAACCCCAGAAGATCAACCTCTGGAGTGTCGAGTCTCTGTTTAGTATAGACACTGTATTTTATTTCTACCAGGCCAGAGACAATGGTGAATCATCAGCACTCAATGACTGATCATCTATTCAAGGTAAATTAGCCTGGGACAATGGTTTATTTGTGGCTGGGAGAAGACACTCCCCCTCCTCTTGTCTGAAGGGATGGTGAGTTACAAGTAATGGAAAATTACCAGGAGGAAAACAAAAAGGGGAGGAGATCCCTGTTTTGAACCAGATTAAGATGAGGGAGGCTGTTGCAGGAATAGAGAGATCAAGGAGGTACCTGACGGTATGTCCGATGGCATACAGATGATCTCCCAAGGACTCCCAACGGAAAAGGTGAGCTAGCAAGGGACATTGTGTTTATGCTGTTGCATTGTTTTGCATGCTCTATTACTCTTCTGTTCTTTACATGACTACAGATAAAACAGCATGAAGTTGTTACACTGGGAAATGTGTGAGTGTGCTGGCTGCTTTACAACAAAGATTTGGGCCTATACCTAACATGCTGCAGCAGCTGGGTTACTGCAGTGCTTCAGTGAAGATACTGCCTCTGCTGATGGGAGGAGTTCTTCCATTGGCATAGGTACTCCACCTACCCAAGAGGCAGAGGTGCTGTCTATACTAGGGGATCAAGTTGGTTTAACTGTGTAACTCCAGGGTGGAGATCTGGGAGAGGGAGGTGTTTGAGTATTGGGGAGTCTGAAGGGATAGTGGGTCCCAACCAAGGACGCCATTTTGGGCAGTAAAGGGGGGCAGCTGCCGTGTGCTCCAGGACATGGCTTGCTTTTCATCCCGTTCCCTGGATGCTAAAGGAGTGAGGGGAAAGTGCTCCTTTCACCAGCCAGGTGTGAAGGGCATGCACGGAATGCAAGCACTTTCCCCGCACTCCTTTGCACCTGGGGAATGGGATGAAAAGCTAGCCATGTCCCAGAGCGCACGGCAACTGTCCTCCCCCCCCTTGGTCCCAACCTCTGAGAGTGAGGGGGTGTGCCAGACAGAGGATCTGCACCCTGACAGCATGCCTAGGAACCCTGATTTGGGGCAATGGCTGAACTTTGTTCAGTTTCAAAGGGCTTGAAACACCCTGGGAATACAGACAACAAGGGCTTGGCTTCCCCTCCCAGCAGTCCTAGTGGGAGGCCAATAAAGGATGTTCATAGGTGCTGACTCCATAGGTGCAAATTTGTAGATCAGCACCACTCTTTCCCCTACAACTACCAGTGGCCCCACCAATCAGCTCCTCCTACTCCCTTCCTATCTGCTGAGGACCAGCTGTTTAGCAGCATGGAGGGGGCAGAGTAGGGATATGAAGAGGGGAAATGATGGGAGTGGGATGGGAAGAGGCAGGGTGAAGGTGAGGACTTGGCTGAAGGGGTGGAGCAGGGATGGGCCCTACAGTGGGGGTGTGTGTCGAGTATTCGCACGATCTGAGTAAGTTGTCGCCTATGAGGATTTGCTAGCTAGAATCTGTCACAACCATTTGCTCAGATTAGTTTGTACAGATATGCACCAGATACACAAGCTATCCTCAGATTAACTTTTATATTCAGTTTTATTTTTAGAATCAATTTAATAGATTCATAGTTTAACCAGTCTCATCTCCTATGAATCACAGACCATTGCATTTTAGTAGGTTATGCCTCTACTGAGCCCAATAACTGGTGTCTGACTAAAAACATATCTTCCAAAAATGCACCTGAAGATAGAGAACTCACCACTTCCTTTGGTAGTTTGTTCTAAGGGTTAATCACCCTCAATTTTAAAAAAAATTGTGTATTTCTAATTTGAGTTTGTTACGCTTCTGCATCTAATTGTTGGTTCTCATAATGCCTTATTGTGCTAAACTAAAGAGCCCGTTATATCTAGTATTTTCTCCATGTAAAGATAACAGATTCATCTCTCAATCTTCTTTTAAAGTAAATGGACTGAACTGGCTCTGTTCTACACCTTTTCTAATATTTCAAACACCCTTTTTAAAGCGGCAGAATGAAAAGCAGTTTTCTTGCACTGGACTCACGAAGGCCATACTGAGAGGTATGCTCACTACTCCCCTGCTTATACATTCACAGAACGAGTTAGCCCTTTTAGCCACAGCATCGCATTGGGAACTCATGTTTGGGAACTCATGTTTGGCTGATTGATTACTAAACC
Organism: Rafetus swinhoei; assembly: GCA_019425775.1. Classification (NCBI taxonomy): domain Eukaryota; kingdom Metazoa; phylum Chordata; order Testudines; family Trionychidae; genus Rafetus; species Rafetus swinhoei. The sequence continues at coordinate 51,473,259 of CM033449.1, forward strand.
GCCTAATCCCTTTCAGCATCATTGCTTTCCAGCATCACAGCCTCCATTCTATGGGTATGGCTGGCATTCTTTGGGCTAGGTATTTATAAGAGAAAATTCGGCACCAAACTACCACGTTAGGTACCTAAATCCAACATTTACACGCCACTGGCATTCATAAAACTGACCCTCAGCAATTGTCTGACCGGTAAGTCTAACTTCAATACCTGGCAAATTAGTCGAAACAATAGTAAAGAATAAAATTGTGAAGCATGTAGAAGAACATAATTTGTTGGACAAAAGTCAACATGGTTTCTGTAAAGGGAATTCCTGTCTTACTAATCTATTAGAGTTCTTTGAAGGGGTTAACAAACATGCGGACAAAGGGGATCCAGTAGATATAGTATACTTAGATTTCCAGAAAGCCTTTGACAAGGTCCCTCACCAAAGGCTCTTGTGTAAATTACATGGCCATGGGATAAGAGGAAGGTCCTTTCTTGGATTGAGAACTGGTTAAAAGACAGGAAACAAAGGGTAGGAATAAATGGTAAATTTTCAGAATGGAGAGGGTAACTAGTGGTGTCCCCAAGGGTCAGTCCTAGGACCAATCCTGTTCAACTTATTCATAAATGATCTGGAGAAAGGGGTAAGCAGTGAGGTGGTAAAGTTTGCAGATGATACCAAACTGTTTAGGATAGTCAAGACAGAAGCAGACTGTAAGGGACTCCAAGAAGATCTCACCAAACTGAGTGATTGGGCAACAAAATGGCAAATGAAATTTAATGTGGATAAGTGTAAAGTAATGCACATCGGGAAAAATAACCCCAACTATCGTACAGTATGATGGGGGCTAATTTGGCTATGACAAATCAGGAAAGAGATTTTGGAGTTACCGTGGACAGTTCTCTGAAAACTTCCACACAGTGTGCAGCGGCAGTCAAAAAGGCAAATAGGATGCTAGGAATTATTAAGAAAGGAATAGAAAATAAGACCCAGAATATCTTACTGCCCCTGTATAAAACTATGGTATGCCCACATCTTGAATACTGTGTACAGATGTGGTCTCCTCACCTCAAAAAAGATATTTTGGCCTCGGAAAGGGTTCAGAAAAGGGCAACTAAAATGATTAGGGGTTTGGAACGGGTCCCATATGAGGAGAGGTTAAGCGACTGGGACTTTTCAGTTTAGAAAAGAGGAGACTGAGGGGATATGATAGAGGTGTATAAAATCATGAGTGATGTGGAGAGGGCCGATAAAGAAAAGTTATTTATTAGTTCCCTAAATAGAAGAACTAGAGGACACCAAATAAAATTAATGGGTAGCAGGTTTAAAACTAATAAAAAGTTCTTCTTCACACAGCGTGTAGTCAGCCTGTGGAACTCCTTGCCAGAGGAGGCTGTGAAGGCTAGGACTATAACAGAGTTTAAAGAGAAGCTAGATAATTTCATGGAGGTTAGGTCCATAAAAGGCTATTAGCCAGGGGATAAAATGGTGTCCTTGGCCTCTGTTTGTCAGAGGCTGGAGAGGGATGGCAGGAGACAAATTGCTTGATCATTGTCTTTGGTCCACCCCCTCTGGGGCACCTGGTGCTGGCCACTGTCGGCAGACAGGCTATTGGGCTAGATGGACCTTTGGTCTGACCCGGTACGGCCGTTCTTATGTTCTTATGTTCTTATGTCTAAATTCCCTTGTCACCTATGTTTTACTGGTTGTCTCCCTTAAGTGTCTACACTTGGACAGTAGGCATGTGCAAAGCCACCTAAGTCCTGACAGCACCTAACTCATGAGTAAATCCAGGTAAGATTCGCAAACTAGACTTTTCTTTACCTTTCTTGCCTGTGATGCCCAATCTGATAGGTATTCTCCTGCTGGATTGGGTTCTTCACAAAACGCTGCCATCATCGCCTATAGCCCACTTGTTAGAGCACTCGGCCAGGATGCATGGTACAAAGGTTCAAAACCTCACCTTGCTTTGAATCAGGAGGGACCTGAACTAGCATCTCCCAAATGAGTGCCCTGGCTACAGAGTATTTGGGGGTGTTGCTCCTGTTGAAGCTGTTGCACTTTGTATGAATGTCCCAGGCAAGTGCTTTCACCACTCTCTGGCAGTGAATATTAGCAGTGATTCTAACATTCCATTCATGGGAATGATTCCACCAAGTTTCTGTAGTGCCAGTTATATCAAGTTTCTTCTTGGAAATAAGAATTCCAATTCCCTTTTCCTTGTTACCCAGTCTTCTGGCAGTGGTATTTAATCAACTGAAAAAAGTTGTCTCTTCACAATCACTTGCTACATCTATTTAATTTGTTCCTGACCTGGTGAGCTTGAATCACATATGCCTCCTTAGCAACCCCCTTCCCCCCCCTTCCATCATTAGTCTAACGTCCTCCTCCCAGAGGTTCCAGCTATTCTCCAACCTCACAGTCACGCAAAACGAAGATTTCTGTCCTCTGTGACACTAATATAATCCAATAAACTTCAGTAGTTTTGCATGTGTGGTAAGTCCACAGAGAATTTATCCCTGTGTTGTTTTTGGAGCAAACAACAAACACAGGGGATATTTTTGACGACATGTGAGACACTGACACAAGGAGGATGGAATATTCTATTTGTGCTACAGCTTTAATAATGTTGTTCTTTTCCATAAGAACATTCTGTTTTTGCAGGTGGCTTCTTACATTAATTCAAGAAGTGAAATTGTAAATGTCAGTGTAACAATTCTGTTTATGTTATGCAATCAGGATTAATGACATAAGTTCAAAGGACCCCTGTCTACAGACTCCTAATATAAAGCCACAGTATTCAGCTCCACACTTAGCCAAAAAACATTGTAGAAATGTCTATAGAGAGACAATTGCATTTCACACAACAAGCAGAAATAGATTGCTATTATGTGAGACAACTTAATCTTTTACTAATCTGTGACAGTATCTGTTACCTGTCGTAATTGAGCCTTTTCATATATACCACATAGAATACCATCAAATTTCCTGAGGTTACTCTCTGGAGCAGAGATGACAGCCACCTCAGTGCCCAGGACTATTCCAGAGGCGTCATGGATGCCCCTGTGCTACCCATTTCTTTGTAAGACGACAAGGCAGTTTCTTCAGGAATTGTCACAGAGAGTTAGTGCCTGGCAACCCATGGTGTAAAATCTATGGTGCACTATGCCTGCCGCTCTCTCACGGGCTGCATGGACCCTGCTTGTTGCAAGTTAAGGGTTCTATAGTTGTGGTGTAATAGGGGGGACAGAGTGAAATCCAAACATTACAGCTCCAGAAGCACTTGCAGCAGCAGCAGCAGATGCTGACCCAGCTGTGACATGCACCCACTTACACTTTCTGTTTCCTGATGATTTCTTTTTATGAGTCCCAGCATACAATATTGGATATAGCAACATCACTGTAGTCCCATTTCAAACATAAAAGCATCAGGCAGCATTTGCTTCAGCTGTGGGGAGGGTCTGTAGTGTGTTAATCCTACATATACAAATTAGGAGTTTTCAAATGTGCAAATTAAAGTTAGGATTTTGTGTGCCAGAACAGGCAAAATAAATCCTCAATTACTTCAAAGAGATGTCAGTGTAGAATGTTACAGTCTAATGACATCCCAGTTAAGCCAAAGGAACTGCAACTGCATGCAAGTACAAGAGTCTGCATTTGTTTGCAAGATCATGGACGGGTGTGAGGCTCAAGCAGAGAGTGTGGGTAGGAAACTTATTAGTGGTAGCCTAGCAATGCTGTACAACGTTAGTTTGTAGAAATTCAATATAAAAGTGTTCACTCCAGCCCTTATTCTACACTCTTCACTGAGGCAACATTTCCATCAATTTCAATTGAGATAATCTCCCAAAGAGCTGATAGTCTTTGCTATAACAACAAGGAGTCCTGTGGCATTTAAAGACTAACAGATTTATTTGGTCATAAGATTTTGTGGGCAAAAACTCACTTTGATCAGATGTATAACCCAATGTGCAATTGCAATCCATGCATCTGACGAAGTGGGTCTTTGCCCACAAAAAAATTATGCCCAAATAAATCTATTAAGCCAGTGTTTCTTAAACTTTTTAAGACTGAGGAACACCAAACAATATTTTTTTTATGGGGAACACCAAAGCAGCCCCCAGGGTTGTGGAGGATGAGGAGGAGAAGCAGGCCAGCCAGGCAACTGTGCCCACAAGCCAGGAGCTGCTCCTCACCCGGGAGCCAGTCCCCTCTCCCAGGATGTCTCCCAGGCCTTGGACAAAGCTGGGGAAGGCATTTCAGGTGAGTTCTATAGCTTTCCCTAAGCACATACGGGGGCAGGCAATGGTCTGCATGCTCCTCACTCGGCCTACTCAGCCTGGGGGTTGCACAACAGCCTGTGCACGTGGATGGAGCATCAGTCTGGAGCACTCAGTCCCATGACACTGTCACACAGGTGCCCAGCACCTTTCCATGCCTGCTTGTCTCCAGGCTGTGGATGTTGTGATGCTCACATGGGACATTTGTGCCCTGCAGGAAAGTGCCCACTGTCTAGGCAACAAATGGCCTTGCTTGAAGCACATCACCATCACCTGAACTGAGACCTTCAATGTCAGCTCCAAGATTAGGGCTAGGCTTCATGCACAGTGTCACCTGGAATCACTGCCCTTGTAACTTTTCTTCATAGCTGTGCCAACTGCGAGCATGGTGCCTCCACCACTTGCCATGCCATCTTCCCAATTCTGCAGGATCTACCAGAGGAAGAGAACCTGGGAAGACCTGCTGCATGAGCAGATGTCCTGCCTCCAGTCCCTTGTCTGGGGGCTTGACGAGGAGTGCCGGGAGTGGGCCGCTTACCAGGCAGAGTACTGGGCTGACCAGGAGCAGTGGAAGACCACCTGGGATCTGCTGGCATGCCAACATGAGGCCATGCGCTCCTCCCTCGCCTCAGTGATGGAACACATGGCCTTGTGCATGGAACAAACCACCAACCACCTCCCTAAACCCCTTATGGCTTCCTCTCCTAACTCCCCTTCCCCCTCCCCTCCCCTCCCCCTCCCCCAGGGCCACCAGGGTCCCAGAACACAGGGCGGTGGGACCTAGAGGGCAGACAAAGCCTCATGAGCTGACCGAGGCAGGCGCCCCTCCCAGCCCCATCCCTGAGCCTCTGTCCCCGCTCTTTCCCATTCCATGTTCTTTCTCCAGTCTCTCCCCTGTTTTATATCCCCTTTAATAAACAGACTTGTGTTCTCAAACAAAAAGGCTTTTTATTTGATCTGCAGGGGAGGGAAGGTGGGAAGGGAGGACAGGGGAAGGGAGAAGAAGGGGAGAAAAGGCACACGGGAGAATGCAGGGTCCCCTTGTGGAGAGGCGTGGTGGAGAATCTCACAGCTGGTCTTGGCTGAAACTCTCCCTCAAGGCCTCCTGAATGAGCAGAGCCCCTTGATGTGCTTGGCAAATGGCACTGGTGTTCGGCTGCTCGTAAGCCCTGGACAGTTTTTCAGCCTCTGCCCCTGACCCTGGCAGTAAAGTCTCCCACTTAAGTAGCTCCATTGCTTTCACATAGGTTGAGGAACACACAGCAGACTATTGCAATCACTGAGGTCCAGGCGGGTGAGGAGACTCCTGAATCTCCCTTTTAAGTGGCCGAACACATTGAAGTTCTCCTTGGTGTGGTCCAGGCTGCCTGTGTAGGCCTTCATATGCCGGGGAGCACGGGGTAGGCTGCATTGCCCAGGATGCAGATGGGCATGTCCATGTCCCCAAACCTGATGGTGCAGTCAGGAAAAAAAAAGTACCAGCATGCATCCTCTGGAACAGGCATGATTCTGGAAGATACGGGCATCATGCACCTTCCCCAACAAGCTGACATTGAGGTCGGTGAAGCATCTCTTGTGGTCTATCAGGGCCTGCAGCACCATGGAGAAGAACCCCTTCCTGTTTATATAGTCTACGGCATGGCGATCGGAGGCAAGGATGGGGATGAGTGTGCCATCTATGGCCCCCCCACAATTGGGGAAGCCCATGGTGGCAAAGCCATCCATGATGCTGTTGACATTGTCCAGAGTGATGACCCTCCATAGCAAGATGTTATTGATGGCCTTGGCTACCTGCAGGAGCACAGCCCCAACTGTGGATTTCCCCACACTGAACTGGTTTCCCACGGAGTGGTAGCTGTCCGATGTGGCAAGCTTCCAAAGGGTGATGGCGACCCGCTTCTGCAGGTGGGTGGCAGGCGGCTGTCCTGTCACCTGAGGACAGGAGTGAGATACTCGCAGAGCTCCAGAAAGGGGCCTTCCACATGCGGAAGTCCTGGAGCCACTGCTGGTCATCCCATTGCTGCATGATGATGTGGTCCCACCAGTCAGAAGTGGTCTCCCTCCACCAGAAGGGACATTCAACAGTGTCCAGGGGATTGAGGAGCATTTGCAGCACAAAGAGCACCAGAACTTGGGCTGGTCATTGTCCTCCTGGAGCAGCACGTGAGCAGTCTGAACAAACTGTGCTTTTGCAGCAGCTCTGGCTCCCTGGTGTCAGTGCTGTGGCATCCGCAAGGGCAATCAGAGCACACTGCGTGTGTTTGGTGTCCACGAGGGGGGAGCAATGGAGGAGTGGCATGTGAGATGCAGGTGTAGAGAGGAGTCCCTGAAAACACGAATTGCAGCTTGCTTGACCAAGCAGCCACAGGAAGTGTCCGCTCTCCTGGTCCTCTCCTCAGAGTGCTTCTGGGGGCTCTACATCCAAGGCAGCTCCAATCAGCGTGGATGCGCTATTTTGAAATAATTCTGACCTATTTCAATGTGCTCCTGTGGTGTGCATGCACTATTTCAATTTTGTTATTTTGGGAGTTATTTTGATTTTACTTATTTCAAAATTATTTCCTAGTATAGACATGCTCTGAGGGGCCAAGAATTCCTCTCTGTTTTTGCAGATACAGATTAACACTGCTATCCCTGAAAAACTTATCTTTGCTGTGTTCTGTACAGCACCTACCTCATTTGAGGCAGTAAGCAAAGTTACAATAATAATGGGAACTTGGCAAGAATAAGTAATAAGGTGGGGAGGGCGAATGTACTGAAATATTCTGCAACCTATGTTCATTTACAGTATGCCACTTACCTATTTCAAACTCTGCTTGAAAGCTGCGTGCCATGCAACAGCAGAACTGGCCTCTTTCTGACCACGTGCGCTGTAGCATTCTTTTCCTGGGAAGTAGTGTCTATCCCTTTCCCCACTTCAGTCTTAGTTTAAACATTAAAAAAAAAAAAAAAACCCAACCCAAACATACCTATCTATAAGATGGGTGAGCGCAGGAAGTAGGAACAATAACCAGAGATACCTCTTGCCCCTTTCATTAAACAGCATCCTCTTAAACATCAGAATAGATAGAATATGTCCAATACATGCAGATTTTGTTCAGTTGTCAAGTCCATTTCAAGCAAAATGCTTGGCCACTGAAGCAGTCACTGTTGCTAGCCTTACTACCTCAGCAAACCTAGGCGGGGACGTGTCTTTCAACTAACTTTTCTTTTGTGAAATGAGTTCAGTACATAGCTAGGCAGAGCACCATTTCTATGCAAATTACGTTTCTGCTGGCTGTTTATTTTTGCAACAAGTTCAGTGCTTCAGAGAAAAATTAAAGGCCTGAGGATATATTCAAAGGGCTCTTCTTTTAACTATATTCATTGCAAGTTAGAAAACAGCATTAGGTGAGCCTATACACACATCTCAGTTTGGTACAGATAAACACCTAAAAGCTCAGATGAACAAGTGCTGCTTTATTTTAGAAGTTCTACTTGCAAACCCAAAAAGGTTAAAAAAAAAAAAAAAAAAAGCTGTTGGCTTGCTGACCTACACTGCAAGCCCTATCTGTTTGGTCATTCTTTTGCTGGAGGACTTGCGCCCTTTTTTGTTTCTAATTTTTTTATTTAAATCTTCTCAGGCCTTGTCTATTGTAGAAAACTATAATGAGTGGAAATCTAGTTGAATGACAGCAACACAAAACTCAAAAGGGGAAAACACTCCTGTTCAGCAAGATGTCTCTCCTCAGCAAATGGATGCCAAGTGTCTTTCTCCACCCTGTGATATACTGAATCAGTCTTTTGTCTTTATTAGCAGATAGGGTGATCCCCTGTCTGTTATAATGGCCCTTTTTACCTCCAACTAGTTTTGCTGCTTATAGTTTATCTTTCAAGGATTCCAAGACAATAAGGTCATAATTTTCTATATGGCTACATTGCTACTGAAATATTTCCCATACACTCATCTTGCAATGATTGTGAGTATTAGTAAATTACTGGCTTTCAATAGAGACTTCACATGCTACCCTTCATGGACAAATACTGAAACCAATACATGAGGTGCAGTGAGTTTGTCAAGCCTGAGGCAGGAGTTGCTTTTAAAGAAGAGTGAACATTTTGTCTGCAGCCACCAATGGTCCTCCAAATACAGTATTTAACTTAATGCTTTTACAAATGAATTTTGTGAAGAAAGTCAGCATAAAATTCATTGATCTTCCCCTTTAGGCAGCATAATGGGTCAGACCAAAGGTTTTCTAGCTCAGTGTCCTAACTTCCGACAGTGGCTAGTGCCAGGTGTCCCAGAGGAAATGAACAGAACAGGTAATCACCAAAGTGATCCTTTCATTATTGCCCGTTCCCAGCTTCTGACAAGTAGAGGCTAGGGACACCATTCCTATTAGAGTCTGCCAGGAACAAGCTCTAACACACCAAAATAGCTTTAAGTAAATTAGACTTATTTTTTAAAAATTGTCATTAAAACATTAAAATATTTGAGGTCTTCTGTGCTTTGTGATTTCTGCAGTTAACATTGTACTTATTCTGATATAATTTAATGTGCAGGCTTATACCAGTGACATACGTCCATTTCAAGAATGTGACAGTATTTTATAAATACAGTAAAAATGGTAAAAGGCAGGTAGTTGGACTAAGCATGTGACATGTAAACATTGTGACAAAGCTCCTATGAAAACTCAGTGGGTCCTTCGCTTCCTGGCAGATTTTGCTTGCCTCAGCGACTCACAGTAGCCCACAATTTTAGGATCTGCACCCAGGGCTTTAGTTTGCTGTTTGTTGAGCTCTTTTCATCATTGGCCAGCATATAGTAAAATGGAGAATAAATGCCACAATCCTTTCCCCTGAGCGGAAATGGGGAGATGGGTGTTGGGGGGAACCCAGGCCCACCCTCTACTTCACGTTCTAGTCCAGGGTCCTGCAATAGTAGCTGCCTGTGTGAATCCCTGACACCTGCTATAAGACAGATCCAAGACCTCTGGGCTACTTCCTCACACCTTCCCCAGCACCTTTCTTCTCTTCAGTTCATCCTCCTAGTGTTCAGTTGTCTCCTTTTCTCCTACTATTCCCAGCAGCACTATCCTCTATCCTCTCAGCTACATGCATGCCCCAGCTGTAGGCAAAGCTTCTTTTATAGCCAGTCTGAACTAGTTTTCTTAATTACCCCTAGCTGCCCTAATTAACCTAGTCTGGCCTGACACTGCAGACCTGGTCAATTAGGCCCAGGTGTTCCACTGCTCCTAATTGTCTCTGTTCTAAACCAGCTCTCCCTGTTACTCTGGGAACAGAGCTCTCCTCAGTCTGAGGCTTATATATCTCCCCTCCTCTACTTTTTTATAACCTTCTGTTCTGACCCTGTCACAATATCTTTACACAGATCTGCTAACAAACCTCAATCCCGGCCTGCAACACATAATTTTGCTATCCTAGTCTTAGGCTTCTCTGGAGCAGAGAAAGAAACATCCTGAGTTTTGCAATACCCATGAAGAAAACTAGGTCACAGACCACCAAACTAGTATTTACACATAACCCAAGCAGGAGATGAACTGACATTTCCAGAAGTTTAAGGGTGATACATTAATCCTACACCTACACTTCCCCTCCTAACCAACTCATGTGTTTGTGATCAGAGCACATCTTTTACTGTGCATTTTGAGAACATACTCTATTTTCAACTGTCAAAGGTTTCAGCAGTAGTAATCATTTAACATAATATCAAAATGTGTTTCGACTGCTGATAGAATAAGTTTACATTAATGTATTTCAGGGGAAATTGCCATTTACATTCAGACATTGTGTCATTCACGTTTGTTATATTATGGAAGATCTGATTGCTTTTCATTTGAGGACATGGACTGGATAATACTAACTATTTTCACAATGCTTGCCTTGAATTTCAATACTGCCTCTTGTAACAGATAACAGTGAACTACTGTTGGAATACACTAGGTCCCTCAGACCATGCAAAAATGTTGACTTGTCAAGTGTGTGAAGACCGCATACTCCCTCACATCCCTCTCCCCTCCCAAAAAGTTTAGCAATGGACCATTATCTTTGATTTTGACATCTGAAGAGAGGATGCAAACACCGGGCAGGAAGTTTTTAGAATCTGTATAAAAATACTCTATAAAAGACCTTCCAAAGGGAATATTACAACAGGATACAGTAGAGGAAAACAGGGAAAGATTTGAAGGAGAGAGGCTCACACTGTAAATGAAAAATACATCAGAGAAAAAACAAAACATACCAAATAAAGCAGAAGTGACTTTTGCCTAATGGAAAAGATATCATTAGTATGTTAACTACTTAAAATAGACTTTGAGTACATTGGTGCAAATTTTTAAGTATAGTTAATTTGTACCTTTATAGTACAAGAAATGTGGAGGTGTACCTATAATTAGTATTTGTGCCGCTCCTTCTAAGCCACCAACATACTGGTGGAAGTGGTACTAGAATTCAGAAATCTTTGAAGGGATCCCCTCACAGACCCTAACCACTTCTTGAAGAACTAGAAGAACAAGTCTTGTTACACAAACTGCAGATAAGAAGCCTGGATCTAGAAATGCTCAATTATATCTGTATCCTAACAAAAATAAACATGAGTTATTGTACTTTGTGGTAGTGATTTGCATAATAGTATCAATATTCCAGAGCAAAATATGATCAAATGCAATAGAACTGCTTTGTTTACCTAAAGAGTCTGTAGCCATGAAGCCTCTCGGTTCCCATTGGCTCTGGTTTGCCGTTTCCAGCCAAGGGGAGCTGTGGGAAGTGGTGTGGCCCAGGCTGCCATTTCCTGTGGTTCCCCTTGGCTGGAAATGGTGAACAGAGCCAACGGGAGCCACGACGCTCTGTGACTATGGACCCTTTGTTTACCTAAAATGGCTTGGGCCCACTAGCGGCTTTCCCAAAGCAGGCCTGTGGAACACTTTGAGAACACTGCAATAGAAAAAGTAATGTGGAATATAAAGTTTAGATTCTGAAATTGTCTAATTCCAAAATCCCAGGATTTATTTAAATACTGACAATGTACTCGGTGCTGTACAAGTCACAAAAAGATAGCCTATACATCCAAGAGTTAACAAAACAAGAAACAAAATAGAAAAAGATAAGCTTGCACACAGAAACACAGAGGAACTTCGTGTGTTATACAAACTTTTGTTTGTTCGCATCTTGAAAGTATCATGGAAGAAGTGAGTTGTAGGGAAGGACTCAAATATGGAGAGATTCATGGCTTAGCAAAGAAGAATAGTGAAACTCCTTATAATCATGGAACATAGCAGATCACTTTAAATCAAGCTTTTACAATTATTGGCAAGATAATCTCAGAGAACAAGATTAGAAGCAGAGCTAGGCCAAAGGTCCACAGCAGAAGCTCCCGGGTTTGTAACTGGCACTCAATTATTGAGCCAGTAGATTTTTGTTTGAAGATTTTTTTTGGACTCAAAAACCTTTTAACAAAATTGGACATTTGTTGATCTACATGGAGAGATCCAGATTTGTTGAGGCTCAGGTTTTGTTGGTTTGAACTGAGTTTACAGTAAACAGTCAGATGCAGTAAATTATATGGTAGGTATCAGAGGTATGATTAGCAGTAGTCACATGATCTGAAGGGGACAATCAACACAAATTGTGAGTGTGCCTTCACAGAATGGAGCTAAGTCCCAATGAATTTTAAGTCTGCAACACAAAAGCAGTAACACTACCCAGTCCTAAGGAGAAGCTCTTTCTTAGCTGTGTAAATATTAAACAACCCAAAGGTAACAAAAAATACATCTAGGAAAAGAAACACTGGGAGGACAAAGTTAAATTTGCCAGAGTAGAGCAAAAATTGGCCATCTCTTTTTTATTAATTCAAGGTCCAGGAAAAGCTATGTAAGTCTCACAAGGTAAAACTTATATCCTTCCAATTACTTTTATATGTCTGAAGCAAGAAAGCCGACCATATAGGATATACAAATTTTATGAACTAATATTTTTGAGGCATCAATATGTAGCAAATATATCCTGACCAATATAGGATGACAAAGTAAAGAAGCATATAACTTTCTCTTAACTCATCCAGGTAATAAACATAAGATTATTAATTTTTCCTTTAAGTTGCAGTTCTCCACAACACACAATTCCCTGCTAGATCACTAGGTGACATGTGACAGGTGTGAGGGTAGAACAGAAAAGGCTGCTCTAGTTAGGGTTGAGTAGAGAACTCAAAAACAATAAAGTTATGGTGTTTATTATAGTTAATCCACTGCCATCTGTCTTCATGTTGACAGCCTACTAAATCACATACATGACATTCTTCCACAAAATCACTGAAAAACTATACAGAAATAGTGTCAAATGCAGCATGACTCCCCTGCATGGACTTGAAAATGGAGCCTCTCATAAAAAGAAGAGCTATTCCCTCAAGTGGCATTTCTGCAAAGGCTATTCAGGGCTACAGATGTCTTTACTGTGGCAGACTAGTTTGTATAGTGCAGTGCCATTTGTCATATTTATGAAGACAGGAGGTGGATGAGGAAACAGAAATAAGAGAGGTTGCAAAGAGTGGTCTTGGTCCTTAAGAGATAAAATGCATGAAAGAGGCTATTGATTCTGCTTGTTTGTTCAGTCCTTTAAGTGACTGATAGAGGGCCAGAACCATCCATCTTTCCTAACAGAAACCAAATGGGCATCCCTTAGGGGACAAGTAGAAATGCAAGCAGAAGACCAAACCTTTAAAATAGCCTATAACGGAAAGAGTTTCGCAAGTCAACCTGCCAAAAACCCCGCTCTTCATATTCTTCCAAAACACTGTCTTTATCAAAGGGGCCCTCTCCACCATTTCAAATTTCTCTTCTGTGCTAAGAAGGTCTGTGGTAGCCAGCTAAGAGAGCTCATAAGCCATACATTATTTTTATCCCAGATGCCAATTTTTATTACTAGATAACAGGATTCAGAATAAAATAAACTAATTTCTTTTCTTTGCCAAAGATGAGAGGGATGGTTAAAATGCCAAAAAAAAAAAAACAACCCCCAACCCTGCCTCAACCTGCACTGCATGGTATTCATTAACAGTGTCTGCAGGTAATTACATGCCTATAGTGGTATATGAAACACAAAACACAAAGCAGGTGTTTTAGCACCTGAACCAAATTCTTTACCCACACAGACTATTGGCCCATTCACTTTGTTTCATGCACTCTAGTTCGTTTATATGTGGTTGTTGGTTTCCACCTACAGGAGATGCATTTTGAAAGAAAAAAAGCGTTGAACCCATATGTCCCTTCAGAACACTGCTGACCTGCCAAGGGTGCATGCTACTAGAGAAGAGAGGGAGAGCGCCTTGCTGTGTGCACTGCCCTGAGCAAGATTCTGTCAGAAACATTGGACTGCACTGTGTCTCTCAGTTGAGCAATAGCCATCCCCCTGGTCTGCCAGCTAGCACTAACTATTTACAGTAGTCTAAATGGTAGACTCTCGACTACTCTAGATTAGAGCCACATCTCTCCCAGAGAGGGTCACGTACAGACACATTGGGAAAGCCTATTTTATAGGCACTTCTATATGCAGTGGAATGTTCCTGCCCTGCTGCTTATCTGAATAGATTGGTGGAGGGGTCGGAGAGAGAATGAGAAAGGGGCTCCTCACTCCTCTCCCCTCAATTTTGCATTCTTCAAGGATTTAAGGTATGTCTACACAGCAGTGCTAAAGTTGAATTAAGCTATGCAACTTGAGCTACGTCAACTGTGTAGCTTAAATCGAAATCGCTTAACTCAGCTTTTGGCGCGGTCTACATAGCAGGAAATCGAAGCAAGAACATTCTTCTGTTGACTTCTTTTACTCCTCGTAAAATGAGGGTTACCAGGAGTCGGAGAAAGAAGTCCTCCAGCTCGACATTATTTTGAAATAATGGCTTGCTGTGTAGAAATGCTCTTTATTTCGGAATAACGTCAGTTATTCTGAAATAATGCTGCTGTGTAGATGTACCCTTAGATTAAATTTCAGGAAAAACTTCCTACTGTCAGAACAGGTTGCCTCACTAAGTTGGGGAAGGTCCTTCACTGAGGGTTTCAAAAGGAGGCCTGACAGCCATCGGCCTTGGATAGTATAGACAACAATCCTGCATCTTGGCAGGAGCTAGACTAGATGACCCTTGTGTTCCCTTCTAACTCTATGTTCTATGAACATGCAACTTATCCTGTTGAAAGGGCCAAATATTTTTAATTGTGACACACAACAGTATAAAGAAGAGATTTTACATTCACAAGGCCTGAAAAGAGTAACCAGTACTTATGGGTCACTGAATTGCTGCTATACTAGTTAGTACCCTTCCCAGGAGTTTGCAAGGCTGTGAGGCACCTCACCCATGCCTGACTTTAGTGTAAAAGGGTCTTGTCTGTCTGAAACCACTGTCTTCTGGCAGCACGAGCACCACCGTCCAGGCCTCCACAGTTTTCATTCTCTATGTGCAGGTAGTGATAGGCATCTACCCTCCTTCAAGTTCTCAGAGCATTCCCTGCAGCACCTAGCCCATATCCACTGAACAGTCTGTGACTAGGTCTCATGTCCCCAAAGCTTGTAAGAGTCAACTCAGAACCAGCTCTTTGTTTATCCCCACAGCACTTAGACACATTTATAGGGAAAGTAAAAATTATTATCAAAGACTAGAGATTCGAGTGATAGGAAGAAAGAATATTGGAAATAAATGAATACATGTAGGCTGTGTCTAGACTGGCAAGTTTTTGCGCAAAAGCAGCCGCTTTTGCGCAAAAACTTGCCAGCTGTCTACCCTGGCCACTTGAATTTGCGCAAAAGCACTGACGTTCTAATGTAAGAAATCAGTGCTTCTTGCTCAAATACTTTGACGCTCCCGTTCGGGCAAAAGACCTTTTGCGCAAATGTACGTGAGCAAGAGGGCCAGTGTAGACAGCTCTGGACTGTTTTGCGCAAAAAAGCCCCGATGGCTAAAACGGCGATCGGGGCTTTCTTGCGCAAAACCACGTCTAGATTGGCACGGACACTTTTCCGCAAAAAGTGCTTTTGCGGAAAAGCGTCCGTGCCAATCTAAACGCTCTTTTCCGCAAATGCTTTTAAGGGAAAAACTTTTCCGTTAAAAGCATTTGCGGAAAATCATGCCAGTCTAGACGTAGCCACCAAGTAAAACCATAATATGCTTTCTACAGACTAAACATAACTTCATTCTTGTCTAAAGAAGGCTTTCAGCCAAAGTTCTCATCAGTATTTTCAACCAAGCCTGGTCAAGATCCCTTTTTCATGAAGCAATAGCACCATCTTTTTCTCTCTCAGTGAGGGTGCTTGGATGTTTCTTTGTCCTCCAACTATCCTCAAGCAAACCTGTAATATGAACCTCAAGATAAGGTTCTCTTTCCCCACCCTGTGTTTCTTTTCCCCCGCACTCTCTCTCTCTTCATGTTAGTTTGCTTCTGAGGTTCTCTCTTATTATCTTTCAGTTCAGACTAGTGATAGGAAATAACATTTTGAATGACACAATATTCAATTGACATGTGAACACATAGGGTGCGTCTAGACTACAGGGTTTTTTCGAAAAAAAGTGGCCTTTTTTTGAAAAAACGTCCCCTGCATCTAGACTGCTGCCGCGTTCTTTCGAAAGTAAATCGAAAGAATGCGGCAGTTTTTTCAAATGTGGAAAAAAGGAATAATGCCTTTTTTTGGAAGTGCTCTTTTGAAAAAAAGCGCTATGTAATGCAAACTGTGCTTTTTCAAAAGAGAGCATCCAGACTGCCTGGGTGCTCTCATTCAAAAAAGCGGCTTGCTTTTTCGAAAGTAGAGGCTTTTTTGAAAGTATCTTTCGAAAAAGTCTCTTTCATAAGAACATAAGAATGGCCATACTGGGTCAGACCAAAGGTCCATCCAGCCCAGTACCCTGTCTGCCAACAGTGGCCAATGCCAGGTGTCCCAGAGGGAGTGAATTGAACAGGTAATGATCAAACGATCTTTCTCCTGCCATCCATCTCCACCCTCTAACAAACAGAGGCTAGGGACACCATTCCTTACCCATACTGGCTAATAGCCATTTATGGACTTAACCTCCATGAATGTATCTAGTTCTCTTTTAAACACTGTTATAGTCCTAGCCTTCACAGCCTCCTCAGGCAAGGAGTTCCACAGATTGACTATGTGAAAGAGGCTTGCAGTCTAGACGTAGCCATAGATGCATAGACATCTTGTTTCTGACATTAACCTGTTTTTCATGTTTGCTGGTGACTGATACCTTGATACAGCCTTTACAAATTTTTTTCAGTAGGTCTACATACCTCCTTACATAGTATTGGTATTTACATTTCAAAATGGTACAGATGACCAATGTGAGACCAGCTTTCCCTTGAGACCTGACCTCACATTATTTAGGTAACTGAGTGTATACCCCATAGTCAGGAGACACTTGTAACACTTTGGATCCAGAGGCACCAGAAAGGGGAGAGTCGGGGGGTCATGGGCCTTTCAAAAAGAGGAAGTTGATGGATCTGGATCATCCATTTTTCAGCACAGTTTCTGCACAGCTTCCCTCTCTTTTCCCCCAGAGACCCCATCTGCCTACTAGGCCAGCAGCTGGTGGAGATCCCAGGCAGCTGAGACACATGGTCTCTGCATCTGCCTGCTGTGCAGACGGGGCCTGAGAGCAGCCCCTGGCCCATGTCCCGGCCCCCCAGGTTCCCTGTCCAGCCCAAGGTCAGTGGAGGTGGAGGGTCTGTCTTGGCTTCATCATGGTTCTTACCCTAACCCTTTGCTGTGGCTCTGCACAGCTGCTGTGGCGTCTGTAATCATGACCAGGCTATGGCTACAAGGGCTCCAACCCCTCGCTGAAACTGAGTTGGGGTAAGAGCCACATGGACATCTGAGGGGGGATTGTGGGTCTCTCTACCCACCCTGGATGGGGGAATGAGTGGGTGGGGACACAGGTGGAGGCTGTTTTTTACCCTCATCACCACTCTATTTTCTGGTTTGGCTGGGGACAGTGCCTCTGCGGTAAGAGGTGGGGTGGTAGTGGGACCTCAGGAAGAGGCAGAGCCTTAAGGGGAAAAGGAGGGGCAGGGACCCTTCCCCCTCACTTTTGGCAAGGCACTGCTGCTTCTGTCTGGACCCTCATGCCAGTTGGCATTAAGAGATTCTAGGGTCACAGTGGTTTTATAACAAAAGATATAGAAATACAAGTCTAATCCCTCTTGCATAGAAAAACCTCTCTCCATTGCACATATTAGCAAAACTAGCAGGCATGCCAAAGAGAGGAAGAATAGGACATTCTGTAAAATCATAAGCTATAAACAATGAAAACACATTGACAATGGGGAATCTGAGACAGAGAACAATGAGCACCTAAGACGCTACAATTTTTTTCCTGGACATTTGAAAACGTAAGTATGATCTATAATAGCAATAGATTAGATTGCATTATTACAAACAAAATTTATCTGTGGCTTATAGAAGGAGTAGATTTTTGAAAGGTAGGAAGTGAGGGATGTAAGACCCAAGTGTCATTCTTCTGACTAGTGTCAGATTTTTCACAAATTTAAGCCAAGTGATTCCCTGGTTGTTAAGTAACCAGAAGCCATATATATTGTAGGTTGGATTTACATTTCTGATCATTTGATGTTGTATGCTACTGTCTTCAGTCACAATTCCTTCCTCTTAACATCCTCCAAATGTTGGCTGATATTGCAGCTCCCTTATTTCTGATGAAAAGTTAAGTAGACACCTCCTCTTTAGTATCAATGACTAACTGCTACAAGGCTAATTGGGCCAGTACTTCAGACCTTTCCTGATATTACTCTTTCCTACCTTAATTCTTGTCACACACATCTATAACACACTACTCCTTTGTTAACCTCCATTTGGCATGACAAACCACTGTTAAAGCAGGTTTCCAACTGGGTTCCTGTTGGCATTAAAAAGTGACCTTCAGCTCACTGGGAAAAAAACAAAACAAAACAGAACCGGTGATTCGGGATAGTATTTTCAGTGCACCTGAGAAGTAAATATCAATTAGGTCACTTCTCATTTAGGGCTTGATGTTTCAACTGCCACTACAGTTAGTGAAAAATCAATTTTTTTAATAGGATTTAGATTGGACTCTTAAGAGGCCCTAAATTTTACCTTCATAAATATCACCAGAATCTAGTAAAAAAATCTGGATGCCAAATAAAAATTATTTATTTTTATTTTAACACCCCCAAGTCCTCCAGTAGTCCATTCCTGAGAAATTAAACAAATCTCCTCTCTTCTAACCCCAGTACCAACTTCCCCAAAACAGTATTTTAGGCTGATGTGATCATGCTGCTTAGTTAGCAGCTGCTGCTGCTGCTGCTGCTACAGGCTAATAAATCTACTTTCCAGCTATGAAGCAGAGGTGTAAACAAGGTGGTGAAACATCCAGCTCCCTGCCATTCCTTAGTATGGTTGTGATGGGGGGGAGGAGGGAGCTCAGTCTCTGTTTTGTGGTTGATAGCTACAGGCTTCTTCATTGACTCTGATGAGGCAAATGAGACTGAATATGACAAACTGTAGAACTTTGTCTGAATGTATAAAGGAAGCCAGAACATATGTTCTCTATCTTCAGGTCACTTTAAGACATCTTCATTTTTCTTTCTTTTATCTTTATTGGAAGCTCTCAACAATTAGTTCTTTATGACACTGTTACTATCACAGGACTGTTGGCAGTTTGTCAAGAGAGAGCCAAAGCATTAATTTGACTTACTAAAATAACATGCTCTTTAGTACTCTTTGCAAGTACGGCTGGTTCTAGCTCTTATCCTCCTCTGCTGTTGGACTGTACTTTCTCCTGCTGAGTCAAATCTTCTCTGGGCAAACTGGGCCTATAGTTATTTTTCACTTCACTTCAGCAGATGCATGTAATCAGACTAGAATTGCTGACTCCCAAAGTCTAATATCTGAGTGTTCTGCCTTAATTGTTTTTGTTCCTGCTCTACAAAAACACTTTGATGTAATTATAGAAATTCTGAATGAAGAGAGGCGTTTTATTTTATAGATGATCCTTTTGCTTTGCTTATTAATGATTTATTGAGTGATGTATTTAGTTCTGTTTACAGATAGGCATGGTTCTTGGAGATCTTTGTTGAGGAAAGGTGATTTATAACCACTAATTTGTCTCAATGGAACTATATGAAACACATGAAGAAAAATAGGAAAAACTGAAAGAGTAGGATTTTTCCCTCTTTCACCATCTGCTGCACCACATATATATCACACAGACACACTAATGTGATTTATTCCTATATAATCTCTATGTTTAGAGTGGTTTAGAGTTCTGTTTTATTTTAAAATAGAAAAATAAAAACCTTTCACACTCCATTTGCTTGCCAGCTGGAAAGACAATTCCTGTTCCTTGCTTATTTGAGAGAATTCGGAGCAGAAAGACACCACACAGTTAATATTTGCCAAGTAAAAGATGTAAATAGGAAACAAGGGAAAGACAAATTTAAATGGCTTCCTTAAAAGCATACAGAGTAGTTATGAATGAGAACTGATCTCAATCTGATTTCAAAAGCCTGCTCTCCACAGCCAAAATTACTCATTCATTGGCGGTAAGCATCACTATATATTATCCAGCAAAAGCAAGTTCTATGACTTTAGAGTGTCATTCTCACCATGGGTGGGGAGTTCCAGTAGGGCCAGAGATTCAAAAAAACAAGCTGAAATGTCATTATAATGTAATTATACGATATAATCACAACAGTCATGGAAAAGGAAAGTGTAGAGCAGCAGAAAATAGACTGGTTTAATTGGAACAATATTTTCTAGTTTTAAAAAATATTCTGGTTCTTTTGTGTGTGTGTGTGTAGGATCCTGTTCTTTTATTTAAATGGTACGTTTGAGATTTGAAATCTATTTTTATGTAGTAAGATTTTAATTTTACTCTACACTTCAGTTTCCTTGGGTCATTATCTTTATACTTCTTTCACAATGAAATAATGGATAAATTGGTTGAAAATTAAATATTTCTGTCTCTTTTCATGACTATCGGCACATTCCTGCAAAACAGTCCCTGAGAAAGTGTGCCAGAGAAACTCCATAGAACATTGCATTTTTTGCTCTAATGCTAGTGAAAATGGAGTTAAAATCCTGTCTTTCCGCCTCTCTTAGGGTTTTCTATAATATCCATCCACTGTAGAATCTAAGCATTTCACAGCAACCTTAACATCTGCATGGCAATGTCCCATGGACTTCATGGAGTCATTTGTTCTTCTCCATTCAGTGGTCAAAGGAAATTGTTTTCGAGTTAGATACACAAACATCCTTTTTAAAAAAAAAAATCTCTCAGTTATGGCATTGGTAAGTCTTGCAGCATGCACTAACGTTTTAGACTGCGCAAATCTCCTTGGAAGGTTTTTCCACAATGCTATTTCTACCACCAAAAATGCTTAACCTCACATTTTGCTCAAGAGGGGGAAGGTTGTAAACTGTATTGTTTCAAAGAAAGTACAGATTGGTTGTGGATGTAAATATAGTCAGTGATGCAGCTGGGTCCTCCCATGATGAAAATCAGGACCAGTGTCTTGGACTGGCAATGGAAGCAGCATGGGATCCAGTCCAGGGACTGGAGCATTGACGTGATATGCTCCTAGCCAGTACGTTCTGTTGTGAGGGAGAACTTCTGCATTCTGCACAAACTACAGTCTCCTGCTTTGCTTCCACTTTTAGACAGGGTCACAGTACATTGTGGTGATCCAGTGGGGGAAATGATGAATTCATGAATATGCTGTGGCCAGATCTTCATTTGTGAGGTAGGGGAAAGTTTCCTAGCATGCTGAACATGGAAGAAGACATTTTTTCAGCACAGATGGAACCTGTTTATCTAGGATAAGCAAAAGGTGAAATAAGATTCTGAAGGCCATTTCACTTTGAAAAGCTTGGGTAGATACCTGTACTAGAGGGGGAGGTCAATGTTTCAGTTATTTTCCTCTTCATACAAGCAATGCTTTGGTCTTACCCAGATTCACATAGGGATAGCCTATCCCATGTAGGCACTGGGACATCCCTCTCCAGGGACCCATTGCTAAGTCCTGGGATTGTGAAATGGGTGGCGATCAGAAGCATTCTGTTGGTTGGAAAGCCCAAGCTGTCTCATCTAGACATTAAAGAGGAAATGGGACAAATTAGGTTCCTCTTGGATACTGCTGGTGAGAGCTCTTGTGGAAGAGGCACAAGTTGCCCTTTACCACCTGAGGCCCTGTTTGAGGGTAATGATCAAAGCCACTGAACTGCTGCACCATGTACTGCAGCTAAGTCATTAACAAATCAGCCACACGTTCTGGTCAACTGTAACAAACACGGGAGAGAGATTGAAGAGGAGAACTGCTGTGATAACAGATTCTATTACTTTTCAGAAAGAGTTCATCTTTTAGTGCTACTAGGGTTCTCTTTCTATTATACTTTGCATTCTAATCAACCAATGCCACTTTGAAATATTAAATAATTGGCAATAGAGAAGTGCTGCCTGATTAACTGTAACAATTACATACAACAAAAAGTTAATAAAAAACTTTTAAATTTAGTTAACCAGCGGAAACATGTTTAAAAAAGTCTCCACTCAAGCACATCTGAAGAAGTGGGGTTTGCCCACGAAAGCTCATGATACTATATCTATCTATTGATCTATGTTAGTCTCAAAGGGTATGTCTATACTTTGGGATAAGGTCGAATTAAGATACTCAACTTCAGCTACGTTAATTGCATAGCTGAAGTTAAAGTACCTTAATTCACCTTTTGGAGCTGTCCACATGGCAGGAGTCAAAGGGAGAACACTTTCCCTTTGACTTCCCTTACTCCTCATGGAAGCAGAACTACCGGCATCAACGGGAGCACCCATCTCAGTTCGAATTAGTGTGTCTGCACTAGACTGCTAATTCGAACCCTGGAAGGTCGACAGTGGCAGCTTTGATCTTTTCTGTAGTGTAGACAGGGGTGGCCCTAGACTAGCTGCCAGCAACTGGCACCCTAGGCGAACCATGCAATCGGCGCCCCCCCTCTCAATCCCAAGGGCAGATATAGGCTGAGGTTTTTGGTAAACTGGGAAACATTTTGCCCCTATTTTCCATTTAATGTTTTTTAAGCATATTTATTTAAACAGGCATAATTATTCGGTTTGTCCGTCCGTCCAACCAATGTTTCTGAGATCAGATTAAAATAGACACAGGACATTTTCAGAATAGATTTGTACACGACAGCTAGACAATATTTCAGTATGATTTCAAATAAAAATGCATTACAAATTTTAATTATAATTTTTATTATTACAAATCCAAAATAGTCCATTACTCTATCCTGCTTTAACTGCCATTACCACCACATCGCTGGAGAGAGGGGGACTGGGGATAGAGTTCTGTGGCTGGGGACAGGGGAGAGGGAAGAGGGGACAGGGTGCCAGTGGAGGGAGAGAGTCCCCTGCACCCGCCTCCTTCCAGGATTCCCTCCCCCCCCAGAGGGAAGCCGGTGCGCGCCTCTCCCGGGGTGACCCACCCTCCCGCGGCACAGGGGAAGCCAGCATGCGTCTCCCGTGGGGCCGACCCCCCCTCCTGCGGTGCAGGGAACCCCCGTGCACTGCCTCCCCTGGGACCAACTCCCTGCGCTCTTCCTCCGGGGCCGACTCACCCCTCCTGTGGCACAGGGAAGCCGCCGCGCTCCTCCTCCGGGGCCGACGCCAGACGTTACGGGAAGGGGAAGGGGAAGTGGCAGGGAATTTGGCGCCCCATTTAACTTGGCGCTGTAGGCGGATGCTGAGTTTGCCTACAGGCATGGGCCGCCCCTGAGTGTAGACATACCCTAAGGTGCCACAGTACTACTCGTTTTCAACAGAAACATGGGAAATTAAAATCTCACATTATGTTTTAATTTTTCCCAAAAAACCTTTGATTATTAAAAAATTTTTTTTGCATGCATACTGCTGTCAAGCTCAGAAAAGTAACAATATTCAGTAAACTGTTTTAGCTAGTAAAGATAGTTTGTCCTTTGAAAGCAAGTCACAGAGTTCCAAAGGAAAGTACTCAAGGACCTTATACCATAATTTTAGAAAAGATCAGATGTTAGGAAAGAAGAAAATATTTGAACTAGTGACAATAACAACAGACCAAAAGAAACCGTCTAAGGTCAGTTCAAATGGGGGAGAGGGGGATGAAATTACTTCAGAAGGGAAATAATCTGGAGGATATTTCTTTCTAATTTCTTCAAGAAAAAATGCTAACTTTCTGCTACCTGACAAGTGTATTAATTAAAAATATCCAGCATATAGTTTTGAGACTTGATAACAGGCTAGAAACAGTTGGGAAACATGCATATGTTTTGACTTGGGTCCTCTGAATTGGCATTGAAAGCTGTGTGCATTCTAACTGCTCCCTCCACCAATACTCAGATTCAAAAGCAGTTGCAGATGCACCTTTATAACTGCATTTCAGTTGCTGAAGGTGTATGGCCTATTTGTTTATCATGTCAGCTTTTAAAAATCTGCCCAGCTTGGCTTTTATGATAACACCCTCTTAAGCAAAATGGGTAAGTTTACACCTTGGTGGTGGTATCATCATTTCAGGCTGTCATAAATAGGAGCTGCTAAGGAGAGTCGGACTTACCTGGAGAGTGAGGAAAGGGTTAAGCAACTGGAGATGCACCTGAGGGAGGGGGCTTGGGCATTCAGTCAATGAAATGCCGATAGGAATTTCAAACAGAGAGAGGGTTTTTTTCTTTTCTCTCCTTTGTGTGAGATCAGAGCAGTTTTTTTCAGATATGGAAGGAGATTGGCTTTCCCAGGAATAGACTTCTTGAAATGTGTAAGTAGGGAAAAGTTTAGATAGTCCATCAGGTTTTATTGTTTTCTTTGTTTGGAGGTTTGGAAATCATGTCTGAGCTGGCTAATAGTTTTTCTCTCTTTTGTAACTAAGGATTATAACCCAGGGATTCCTCCTGAGTCTATTTCACTCCATGGCTATTTAACATGCAGTCATTTACTATGCTTGCAACAGTAGTTTTGTTTTGATAATAAAAGTGTTTTCCTTTTTTTAGTTTTGATTAACCAGTATTAGTTCATTTTTGTGTCCTTAAGCTTGCAGTTACCTGGGGGGAGACTTTGTTCTCTGTGGATTCCCTCTGTTTTCCCAACTCCAAGTAAAACAGAGGTTGGGGCAGTGGGGAGAGCATTGACTTAGGAAGGGGGTTCCCAAGTGATCTCTTCCCTAGAAAAGGGTTTATTTTATATCTTTTTAAGTACACTTGGGCGGTGGCAGCAAATTTTAATTTTTTTCTTGGATCTCAGGGAAACTGAGACCGAACAAGTTTGTCTCTGGGAGTTACACAGACAGGTTTTACAGAGTTTAGTCTACTAGCTGCCGCCCCACCCCCCATCTCTACACTCAGAGTGTCAGGTTGGGGAATTGAGCCATGACACAAACTGACAGGATATAGGAGGAAGCTGAAAGCTAGAATTTGGCTTCTAAGTTAACACCCCAGGCAGAAGTTATTCTGCAGAAAATGAAATTATATCATCATTCAGGGTATGTCCACTTAGCAATTAAAATCCCATAACTGGCCTGTGCCAGCTGACTAGTTCACGGGGCTCTGGCCAAGGGGCTGTTTAATTGCCATAGACATTTGTGCTGGAGCCTGGACTCTAGAATCCTGTATAGTGGGAGAGTCCCAGAGCTTGGGCTGCATCCTGAGGCTGACCATCTACACTGAAATTTATAAGCCTCTTAGCCCAAGCTCCATGAGCCCAAGTCAGCTGGTATGGGCCAGCTTTTGGGCGTCTCATTTCAGCATAGACATACCCTCAATGACTCCAAACTCCCTATTCAAAGAAACATGCTTTAAGTCTCTGTTTAAACATAGCTTGCTGTAAAATGGAGTTTAACACACGCTAGCAAGTCAAATGGACACAAGCTGTGTTACTCCTGTTTGGCCTTTGTCGACAAATATCAGCCAAATTGGGTTTGAAACACATGTGCATTTGAACAATGTTTCATGTGGTTTTTAAATGCAATCCTTTGGTTAGTGAAAATATGACCACTGAGGAAATGCAGCATAGATTTTACACTGTGAATTGTCAATGAAGCTTTGAAGTTTATCCCCATTAAAAAAAATGAGTGGTACTGTAGCACCTTAGAGACTAACAAAAATATATATAGTTAGGGTTGCCAGATGGTTTCAACAAAAATACCGGACACACTTGACATTACATCACAATCTACATTGCATCTTATTTAGAAAAATACTGGACATTTATATCTTCTCATTTCTATTTTCTCAATTTGTTTCCCGAACAGAAAGCACAAATACTGGACTGTCCGGTTCAAAACTGGACACCTGGCAACCCTATATATAGTACAGTATTAATTGTGCAGTGCTATATAGAGCTACAGTACTATTTGTTAGTCTCTAAGGTGCTACAGTACTACGCTTTTTAAAGTTGCAGACTAACACGGCTACCCCTCTGAAACCCTATTAAGGCAACTATGGAAATAGGCACCTCTTGTGGTGGCTATGCCATATACAGTTCCAGCATTCTTTCTTTGTTGTGGCACTGTCTCAATCTACCTGGCTACAGCAGACTTTGAGGCAGTATTGGATTGGCATGCTTAGGGAAAGTTCTCTTCACAATCAGCAGGTCTAAAAGAGACCTAATTACTTTTACCATCAGTAGCTTTCCATTTGGAGGCTTCCAGGCTTGAGGCACTTTTGGCACCTTTACAAAGAAATCACTCAAAATCGTGTTTGACAAGCAGGACATTCCAAACGTTTTGTGTGTGTGTGTGTGTGTGTGTGTGTGTGTGTGAGACAAGCAGGACTTTCCTGCTTGTGTGTGTGTGTGTGTGTGTGTGTGTGTGTGTGTGAGAGAGAGACACACACAAGCAGGACATTCCAAAGGTGGTGTGTGTGTGACAAGCAGGACATTCCAAAGGTGGCGTGTGTGTGTGTTTGCATGTAAAGAATCTGATCAGGTTGTCCTGGCACATAGACAGATAGCATCAAGAGAGCTTTGGGAGGGGTTCTGGCAATACTTTTCTGAACGTGAAGTAAGTCTTCCAGCTCCTCACATTTCCTCCAGTTCCTTTTAGGCACTATGCACCTTCAAGAGGCAAGTTTCCTGTCCATTTGCACTGCATGAGCTTTCTCTCCCTAGCATGCATAATTTAGTCCTGCCTGCTCTTGCATAGGGTTGCCTGAATCTATTTAGTGTCTCTGCATCTTAAAAAGTGACACAAATGCTTCTTGGGATAAAAGGGAGTCAGCTGCAGTAATAAGAACTGTACTGTGCTTTGCTAGAAAGTCTCCTATAAGGAGGACATTGTTCAGAGAGCCAGGAAGTGGAACAACACAGTAGAAATATATCCAGACAAGGCAAGCATTTTAAGAAGGCAATGGTCTGTGCCTGGAAAAGATGGAGATCACCTGTGGGGAGTCTAGAATCAGAATGAATTTCCAAAACCATGCATATAGGGCAGCAGGGACCGTATTTTATTCTAAGTTTGTAAAGGTGAAAATTTATGGTACTACATTATGAATAATGAGAATATATTTTGCTTACTTCAGATACTGGATGCCTGACAGTAATTCTCAACAGACAAATCTCATGTTACTAATGTGAATTTTAAAAATGAACTAAAATGGTTGAAGAGGCGATTGTCCATTCTGACATCTGCTGTACACATTTGGAACTGGACAGGAGGTGCCTCGTCAATTGGCAAGCTGCTTTTTATATATATCACACACACACACATATATATGGTTTTTAACATCATAGCTTTGTGCTAGACTTTATTGTGGCCATGGCATGCATAAGTTCTCCTCTGGCTGAGTTTTCCCACACAGAATGGTTTAATGGCTTTCTGGTATCAGTGCTACTTACTGGTGGTTGCACAAGTGGGAGCTCTTGTGTAAACAAGTAGCCAGTTGCTACTTGCGTTTCTACCACTGTCTTGTGTAACTTTCCTGTGATCAGCGATAGCCCATGTGGCAATCACAGCAGGGAGCCAGTAGATGACAGAGGTCTTCCATGGCAGAGAGGCTGGCTGAAGAGGTGAATAAAGCCTGGTTTACACATAAAACTTAGGTTGACGTAGGTCTGGCATTCAGGGGTGTGAAAACTCCATACTCCTGAGCATGACAGCTATGCCAACACGTATCCCTGTGTAGAGTGCAGCTAGGTCTGCCTTCCAATCAACCTACCTACCACTGCTCGAGGACATGAAGTGCTACAGTGATGGAAAAGCCCTTCCCATAACTGTAAGTCTGCCTCTACGCTAGGGGATTACAGCAGCACAGCTCTAGGGCCAGAGCTATGCTGTGGTAGTATTAGTACTGCAGACATGGCTTAAGTTGGCAGGAGGCAGAGCAAATAGAAGGCTTGGGGTAAGGGAAGAAAAAGTGAAAGGTCGCAGAAGAGACATGAACCTCTCCTAGATGATACTGCCTCTACATTTCGGTTCATAATGAGACCTTCAGCTTACATACTGTGCACACTGAGCTAACAAAATCACCTGCTCCCTACCTTAGAGAAGTCACTCACTGATCTCCAGGTCATGAGTGCACAATCCTATGTGTCTCAGTCATATCCAGTAAAGAAACAGCTTCCTTCCACCTACCTTCCATTTCAATATCATCCAGAGAACCTGACTGATGTCATTCACCCCTTTAAAAGATTAGGAAACACAATTGTATTGACAACACTCCATCTTTCCGACACAGGAAACCCTGACTGTGGGAAGTATTCACTTGTAGTAATGATCTGAAAAAGAAGTTTCAGAAACTTCTGTAATGTTTGTCATCTACAGTTGCCATCGATAAATGGGAAGGGACACAAGGTTGATTTTGGGGTCAGGACCAGTGGGCTGGGAATAATGTGGCTCCATAAAGGAACATCACAAAGTTTTAGACACTATTGCAGCCCCGAGGCTGCATAAGCGGCTGCAGAAACACTGCAAAACCCCTTGATGGTCTGATGTAAAGAAATCTTGCTATCTATTCTCCCCACAATTCCCCTCTGCATTGCACCTGATTGAAACCAAATACCTTACACTTCCATTCAGAGCCACGTAAACTGATGAGATCCCTCATATATGCAGTTGGATTTATTTAAGAACTCTGATTGCACCTAGGGTTAGTTGACTAAACTTTCAACCCTTCTCTAGATTTTTTTTTTTAATCCCCAGGGATTTTTTTTTTTAATCCCTGCCTCCTTCCTATCTGGCTGGGGTTGCTAGCCATCTGCCCAGCATTGCCTATTCTGGGGGAAAATTGAACATTTTAGGTGAGTTAGCAAACATTTTAGTTTACTGCTATTTAAGAACATGTCAAGGACAGACATATTTTAACACCTTTATAAACATGTCAGTTGCTCATGGTCAGCCCAGGCCAAGAATGTTTAAGTATTAAAAGTAGTCTGCATTGTACATTAACCCTTTCTCCGAAGGATCAACATCTGCTAATGGGGTGTGTTGTTTAAGACAAATTTTGCCAGCCTATTACCTTTGGGCTTTTATTATATGGAGAGCCAGACATTTGGTCTGGTTCTGCAGTGCTATGCGCCTTGTATTGTCATTGACACCTGTACATGGAGTGCCAAGTGGGTGTTCAAACCTACCATTTTGCTCTGGCTGCCTTTTATAGCCACTTGATTCTCAATGGACCAATTCTCCGGTCTCTTAAGATGCAGAGGACAATAGGGTAGGGTAAAGGTATCTTAAATCCACTTTTGCATCCTGTATCCTTGGCCTTCCCTCAGGCCTACCTGACTGTGGCAAAAATTAGCACACCTGCAGGGGGTGCTTTAATTATGCTCAGCTGCAACAGCCCCAAGAGGCTAGTCTGCTGCTGAGAATAGCTGGAGAGCAGCAGAGTGCACTTTGCTTGCATCCCCTTCCCATCCTCTAAACTGAGGGGGATGCCAGAGCTAGTGGCATAAAGTCCCATGGGTGTATTTCCTAGGACTAGTTCCACTGACTTGCCAGCTTCTTTGTGTCTCAGAGGGGTAGCCGTGTTAGTCTGTATCTAATATGCTTCTTGCTCAATACTTGTCATCTGAAGAAGTGGGTTGTGCCAATGAAAGCTCATGACACTATCTATACATATTTTGGTTAGTCTCTAAGGTGCTACAGGACCATTGTTGTTTAAAGGTTTTTTTTAAAAATTCTTTATGGTTTATGCTGTTAGGGAAATTTAAAGGAGCCAGACTGCAACTGAGAATCTGGCCCATTTGTAAATATGCAAATCACTACACAAGGTAAAGGGCAGTGCATAATCAGACTCAGAGAAAGGTTAAATGATTTGCCTGAGGCCACAAAGTAAATCACTGACATAGCCAGGGGTTCCCTTTGCTCAGTTCACTATACCACACTGCCTCTTTGCAGGCAAAGATCAAAAGACCCAGAAAAAATTGCTTCCTGTTTTGTTCTTTCTTCACAGAGAGACATAATGCCATCTGGGTGCCTCACGTTCATTTAAAATTCAACAAAGATGACTACATGAATCACTCAAATGAATGACTCAGGAAAATTAAATATAGATCATGTCTCACTGTGCTAATTAAAAAGAGTAAATAGGAGAGCCTCGCAGCAGGCCTTGATGACTGCCCAATTTAGCTCTGCAGTCTGTCAGAAGCCAGTTCCACAACACAGGCCCTCTCCTTGGAATGTCCTGCCTGGACCAAAAATCAAATCAAGAAACAGGCAGCAAGAATGAGTTAACAGTCATGAAAGGGGAAGACTTGGGTGGAAGGAACATCCACAGGTAGAAGCATCCTGTGGGCTCATTTATCGCCTATAAAAATGTATTTCTATTCCCTTACGCTGTAATAGTAACTCCCAGATGTGCCCAACTGCTGAGCAGAGTAGCTCTCTGAAGCCTCCCCAACTCCTGTGTCCTTGTGGAGCTGGCTGGCACAATATGAGCCAGCATCTGAACCTGGCTGCTTTGGGTATTTTGTGTTTAAGAGTAACCTTTGGACCCAGAATGCTGTCACACTGTGAGAAAACAATCATCACTCATCCACCAGACTGTTGAATTTGGTCCTACAAGTGTGCAAGAACTGCCTAGAGAACACCAGCCTATCAATAATTCAGCACACTAAAGCTCTCCTATTTCTTCTAATTCTCCAGTGGGACAGGTGCTCATCCTAGTCATAACAGTGTGAATCAGGGGTAATTTCAATGAAGACAATAATTGCATGTGAGATCAGAATTAGGCCCATTGCCACATTTCAGGCTACATTCAGCTTACTCATGACCTCCCAGCAAAGCTGCAATTCCAGTTAGCACTGTTTGGATAAAATGTCAAGGTTACTTGGAAGTCAACTGCTAAAGTCATTAGAGCTTCTCTGAATAATGACACTTTCCTTAGTATCCTATCAAGGCCAGTCAACAATAAATGAGCCCTGAGGAGTCTCCCATGTTTGCTCTTTACTGCCCCAATCCTCAAGGCTCTTATGTCATGTCACAATGATTGTCTCCTCAGTCGTGCACAGAGCGCTGTGTCTTCTTCCAGAGTCTATCAGCATTGTTCCTGAAATAACCCCACAGCTGCAGAGTGGCATGTAATCACTGTAAACATGACAGGCAGTGACCTCCAAGATATGGAGCTCATCGCAGGACACAGTTTATTCCCTCATGTGGTCTCATTTCTCCTCCTCTTGCTCCTGCACCTCCACTTTCTTTCTTTCCTACTTTCTCTCTAATGCTCTCTCTGCCTCTATCCCACGAAATTTTCTCCACACTCCCCCTTATATCCCCTCCTCTTCCACCTCTACCCATGGCTGTTCATGCAGATCCCTCTTCCATTCCATAGCACAGCAGAGTTCTGATCACAGGGATTGGAGAGTAGACCCAGCAGCCTGCTCTCATATTGCAGGACATACCAACAATATGTCCAGGAAAACAGCTGAAAATGGAATATGCTTCCAGAAGCAAGACAATTGTAAGCCTAGGGCTGTTTGCGCTGCTTGTTTGGCATTTTTGGTTCAGGAACGAAGGCCCCCTGTATGCCAGAGCAATTTGCTACTGCCAGGTCTAGCATATCAGATATTTCCACAACTATAGTAAATATATGTGCACTGAGAAATTTTCTCCCTTTAAAAAGGGTTGTCACTCATTCTCCAACTACTGACACGCTTTTGATACAAATATAGATCCTTAATTGACTTTATACTTAAAAAAATGAAGTGCATGCCATAATATTGTGAAATGTGTTTTCTCTTTATTGTATGGAGTTATAAAAATGCTGACAGCTGTATGAAATTTACTCCAGGGAAGAGATGTTAATTTAAAGTGAAATACAATGGAAAATGTTTGATAGCAGTTGCATTTAATTTATTCTTGAGTTTTCCTGGAATGATGGGTTATTGACTTAAATGGCAGCCTCCAAACTTCTTAAAGTAAAAGCAAATCATTTGCTTTTAAACTCTTATCCAACTCCAGTTGCAACTGGAGTTAAGACGCTGACACAAAACAGTCTGCTAGCTTAATGTGGTCCCAAGGGCACTCAGGGTGTGTCTAGACTACATGGCTCCATCGACGGGGGGGATTTGGTGAATTGCCTGTAAGGCATGGACCTCTCAAAACATCTAGATAGACATATGTACAGAGGCCATGGTACATGTAAGTTTAAATGACATAGGGAAAGGTAGAAGAGGTGTTCAAATTAAGGCTGCTAAATTAAGACATTAAAGTTCAACAAATCCATGGTAGCATTCTCTGAAATGCTTACAGTTCTACGTGCAGGGTCAGTTAGATAGCAGAATTTCAGAGTCTTGGTGGATGGGTGAGACAATTTAGGTTTAGGGAGCAGGGATTTTGTTTTATTAGGAACTCAGGAATCTTTTGGGAAAGGAGGATCCTATATAGGAAGGATGGGCTCTACCTAAGTCAAAATGGAACTAGATTGCTGGCATGTAAAATTACAAAGATCATAAAGGAGTTTTGCAACTAAGGTTTGGGTGAAAATGGACAAGTGTGGAGGAGCTCATGGATTGGACACAGATGTCCCTTAGTAAAGTACAGAATTGTCAGACACATAGATGAATGTGATTGGTTGGTGAAAAGTCACCATGGCTTTTGATTTTGAAGCCTAACTGCACTCATCCTCTCCCTCAAAAATGCCTGTGTATGGTTGATTTACTCTATTTAAAAAACTTCCAACATTAAAAAAAAAAGGAAATAATATTATTTGTACTTCTAGACCTAGCATCAAAAGCACAAATGCAAAGCACAATGTGTTATTTGGAATCTGTAATGTGAATATTTAGAAGTCTGAGCTAATAAAACTGCACTGTTTTCACCTCTGCAGGAAACTTACGCAGATTGTCCAAAAGAGGCTACTTCCTGCTCATATCCAGTAATCTCTTTCACACGCTCACAAAAGAAACAACAGTCTGATAGACAACCAGTGAAAACGGGAGCAAAACTGAACTCTTCCCATGAAGCAAAAGGAGTTTTCTAAAGCCCCAGCTGGCACATACTTAGTTAATGTGAAACAAAATAAAGAAAGAATAATGTGCAAAATAAATACTCTCAGGAATACCTTAGAAATATGCAAGTCCCTTACCCACAGGCAGCCTTTCAATTAATGCTACTGCAGCTCTAACAGAGCTTCTCTATAGCACCTTTGTTAAGAGAAAACCTCAGAGTTTTCATGCAATTGGAATTACAGGTCACTGCTGATGGCTGAGCCCAAAATTTAATTCTGGGCAAAGCAAAAAAGCAACATTTACCTTGCCTTTGGAGATAGGTGGTTCCTTGGACATTAGAGAGTGTTAAAATGTATTCCAATTGGCTACTAATGGGATCATTTCAATCACATTTGCAACATGACTGGTGAACTTCCAGCATATGTAATAAATGGGACCTATTAGCATTTCAATGGTTAGATGAGCAACAGATGTCATTAGTGACAGAGCTAACCATTGTAACCTAACAACATTTTTTAAAGGTCTTCTTTGGAGAGGAGGAGATCTTTCTCAGAAGGCAGAATTATGTGTAGGTATCCACCTTAAAATATTGAACGTAGTCACTTTTTATTCACAGTTAGAGCAAAATGTCAGTGTGTGTGTTGGGGATGAGAAACTGAAACATACCTTTGCTTTAGTAATTTTTGGGATAACATTTAACAATTGTTAAACTGAAATCTGAAATTACTGATATTTGGAGCTGAGTGAAATAGTTAATTTTTTTCCAGTTATACATTGAGATTTGAAGATAATTTTGATCAGGCATGATCCAGTTTTCTTTCCTTTTTGGAAACACCTGAGCATTCAAAGTTATTACACATGGCAAACTTTTATCTCAGATATTTGAAAATTGATCAAAATGAATTTTGATTGTATGCGTAGTTGTCAAATTCATGATTCAAAATTCATATTACTCACTGCACCATGCAATGCAAATTGCAAGATTAACAATCAGATATACAAATCAGTGACTGGGTTAGATATGATATTGTTTCTGCTCTTTGATTAGATGATTTGTGTTAACTAATCTCAGTGGACACTTCAAATTGCATGAGGAGGACCAAGAATTATTTGCTGAAAAATAATAAATACAAATTTAGAATTTCACACAATCTGTTTACTAACAATTCATAAAAAAGACAAAACATCTTGAATATACTGCTGCAAATCATTTATCTAGCTTTAATAATACATCCAAATAATAAATTACACAAATCATGCAAGTTTTTGTGGATAGGTTTTAAACTTACACAAGAAAGTATTGTATTTTATATAGGATGGGATTTGCTTGACACAAGACCAAAACCCCTTGCCAGAAGTCTGACACAGATGCAATTAAAAAATGAACTAGACAAGAATTTGATCACCTTTGCAGTCAGAATTCCAGTTTCTTAGGGACTGTCTACACAAAAGTTTTGCTGGCATAAAGTGGAAAGTAAATTTAGACCATCCCTGACAAATGTTCATCTAACCAATCAGGAGTAGTATGTTTTTCTAGTTAGGGAATGGAACGAAAACACTATCATGTGACTTGCAACCAAGTAACACCACTTGGACTTTAGATATGGTTTATGGAACATATTCTCAAACTGTTCATGGTCAATCACAGAGGAGAAAAAAGCCCAGAGAGAATCAAAAATTCCATGAAGACATTCTTTATGCAGGAAAAGATGATAACTTGAGCCAATTAGCTGTTGCCAGTTATTCACTAAAATCTCCAAAGCATGATTATTTCCGGTGGAATGGAACAACTAAATTACTTCTGAAGGCCAAAGAGGTTTCAGGGACAGACTCAGAAACTAATTGTTCTGGATCCCAAACCTCTGCTCAGACACTCTGAGAATGGTCTGTTCTTGTCCTTGGTCTCCTAATTTTTCATAGGATTGAGCTGAAGAGAAGATAGTGCTATTTTGTTAGCATATATATTTGAGCAATTCTCTTGGTGATTTATGTCAACATGTATTATATTCTACAAGCGAATTGACACTTTTTGCTGTAAAACCCAAAAGATTAATTGAAAATATAAAGAATGATCTTCCCTGAAGATCCTCTTACAGAGGCTTTAGAATATCTCAATTTGGTTATTTATTTAAATAGACTCAAAATTCTCTCCTGATCTGGAGGAGCTCGGCATAAAAAGGAAAAAAAAAAAAATCACACATTTGATCTCTGTGAATCAGTTACAAATAGATTCATGTTAACTTTTAAACTAGTTCCTTATTTGCACTGATTTTAAGAGAGCTATTAAAACATAAAAGAAACTATAAACTTTAAAATATCTCCAAAAATGTGAAAAGCACTATACAGTAAGAGACTTAAGTATTCTTAATAATTCACATTATTATATGTGTTGGTTTAAACATATACTTAGCATATTTGCATCTGTCAATCTCAGAGTGCTTTGCTAAAGTGAATTAATCTTATTATCTCCAGTTGGGGGTAAATGAAATAGAGAAAGGCCAAGTGCTCATGATCAAACAAGTCATGGTACATATTAATAGAGCCCTGGTAATTTGACTTATCTTTGTCTTCAATCCACTGGATCTCTGCTGCCCTGCCTAACAATTGGTGAATTCAAGAAAAACCTCAAGTATAATTTTCAAATATCTTCCCCACCTTAGTAATAAAAGGCTTGTAGTCAGGTAAACTCAGATGATGGAGGGATTACTGAACAGAGTAGCAACAAGTGGAGCAATGACCAGTCAGAGTTGCAATACTCCTCATGTTGGCAGAGCTTTGGGATGTCACAGAGAACAGATACTCTGTGCCCCGCTGCTTTAAACCTTGTGGCACTCAGAATGAAACCCAGCCTCCATTTTTAGCCCTTCCCCCCTGCGTCATTATGTAGGTGGGCTGAAGGAATGAGGAAGAAGCCAAACTCTGATGGAAAACCAGATTTTTTAAAAGTCATAACAATGTTAGTCTGCAAGTCAAGAACAATAGGAAAAAAACCCAGACCCCCACACAGTACTGTAGCAACCATATTCCTGTAACATGGGATTAGATGTTCTCCAGTGCCTTCTAGAGAGGTTACATAAACAAAACCTCTCTTGGAACAAGTTCACGGCCTTACAGAGCTTAGGGGCTTTTTGGTTGAGTGTAGGTTCTTGTGTTTGCACTTTGTGCTGAGTGCAACAGAAGCTAGGCTGCTTTACCTTTCTGGCCACGTGTGTATGGATCTTTGATGCTGCAGAAGAACCCAGTTACTCCTCCAGATTTTAAATAAGGCACAAGTACATGCAACCACACTTAGGTTGCGGCCCTTGGCATGTGCTGTGAGTATTATTGTGACCCCGGGGCTTCCAAAGTTGAGTAGCCCTGCTATACACAGATCCTCTACCACTCATTATACTTACAGTAAACAGCATAAGGTTTTGTTAAACTGTAGGACATTTAAGTGCCAATCTGTGCAGTGTTGCTTCTGATCACAAATTATTACAATTAAGAGGTACAAAATTTCTCAGCCATGTGGTAGAATAATCATGGCACAGGGATATATAGTTATTTATTATTTTATTTTTTGGCTTCACCCTGTCTACAGGCTGAATATCAGTCACTCCAGGTGCAGAACTCCCAGTGATGCCAATAGCCTTCACATGCCTAGATGAAAGATTTTACCTGTCTGAGTGCCAAGAAGCCCATTTCATGACTTGTTTACCTACCTTTGTTTTGAAGAACAACTTATAGTTTGTTTTTCTCTTCTTCTCTAATGAAGGGCAGGAGAGAGGAGGAACCTCACCTTGAGGGTCTTGTAATATAGACAAATCCTTTCCAATAGTAGGAATTTGAATGGAGCTTTCATTAGGACTTGCTCACCCAGTTCCTTATTCAGCCATAAAGGATGCTGTTGAGGGAAACCAAGATGGTCCCTCCTCTTCTCTCTGGGGACTCAAGGCCACATTTTAAAATGTATTTAGGCATTTAAAGATGCAGATATGCCTCAAGTAGGATTTTCAAAATTGCCTTGGCACCTTAGGCTTTTCAAACTCTTGGTGCTTCTCTGCATCTGAGAGATCTTTAACAATATGGTCCTCAATCTCAGTTCAGGGAGAAAGACAATGAGAATGGGAATCAAGTCAAAGTCTCCCAGCAGAGCAGTGCAGTGTGTTACCACTCAGCTTCTGGGGTGGTCCTTCATTTATTTTTGGATATAATTTTGTTAACATAGCTGGTTGGTATAAACTTAAAAATTAGCATTTACTAGTGAAGAGGGTTTTTTACATGCCGACCGTCTTCTTTTTGTGGGTTGCACAGGACTGTAGCATCCTGCTACTGTCAGCACTCTTTGGTTTTGGTTAAGCAAAATGGCTACAATAGTTAGACATATGGTCTTTCCCACCTCAATAGCAAAGGCATGTGTGTTTTCTTTAGTAGTGGCCACTTGTGTATGTGCGTTGTGGGTAAAATTCAGCTGACCTTGCACCACCATACCATGAAGATCATTCAGGAATCAACTCTACACTCAGTGAGAATTCCTGCATCCAGGCAGCCTCTAGGGCGGCACTGAGCAGGTTTACTTGTGGGAGCCAGGGGGAGGGAGGAGGAAGGCTGATGCTGGACTCATAAAAACGCCAGAAAGGCACAATTAGAAAAGTCAGCAAACCACCTTATAACTATGTTTTTCTACATACGAGGGCTTGAGTTAAGATTACTTACAGACTGCATCTGCAATTTAGAGGTTTAGCTAGTTTATAACTAAAACGCAGCCACATGGGCAAATTATAGTCTGACAGAACTCTATTCTGTATTGACTTTTTGTTATACACAAATTGTTACAGTTATGCTATTTTCTTGTGATACTACCCACATTGAGAGGAAATCATAAGTAACTGAGAATGAATCAATACAATTATTTTTTATATCCCAGGGATGATTTAAACAACAACAATTACAAAAGTTTCTCATAAGCAGGGCTCTTTGGGTGCGTCTTCGCCTCAGTGTAAGACCTTTTCTGTTTACACACAAATCTGACTTGGACCAGTAAGCCCTCAAGACCTGGATGCTAGGGCCCAGCAGAGCATCATTCTGTAGTATAGATACGGCTCAACCCCTGATACCCCAAATGTGTGTCCTGAGAGTCCACCAATGCTCTCTCACAATCCCATTACCCCTCCCTTGCACTGATCACCAGTCTATTGAATCCCCAGTAAGACAGGAAAATTGGCTCAAGAGCAACTGCTGGAAAGCAAGAACTGCACCTCTGGGAGCTCCCTGTCACCCTGCCTATTTTCATGAGGACTTTAACCAGGTGCTGGGTGTTGTGCTGAGCACTGAGTCCCCGGTTGTTCACAATAGCCTGGTCAGCCAGGCTGGTGACCTTCTGACCCCCTGAATCTAGCCTAGGCCCAGAGAGGGGGAGGGAGGGCAAGCAGGTGCTGGACCAGCTCAGCCCTGGCCCCGCTACTGGAGCTGCCACGGCTGCTGTGTCTCCAAGCCCTGGCCCCACTACTGGAGGTGCTGTAGCTACTGCGTCTCCAGCCCCGGCCCCGCTATCGGGGCTGCCGCAATTTGCCACATCCCCGGCCCTGCTACTGGGGTTGCTGTGGCCCCTGCTGTGCTACTAAGGTTCAGGTCCCAGACCTAGTGACGTGACACTCATGGTCACACATACTGGGTCTGTACTTGCACAACCAGCCTGGCATTGAATTTGCAGGAGAAATGGAAGAGGCAGAAGTAGCCATGGAGGCTGGTAAGTTTTGGGCTCCACATATGTTGTTAGCACTATGAGAGGATTTCTGGTTTATGATCCAATACAATTTTTATTACAAGCCATGGGTAGCAATGTGTATCCACTAATAGCAGAAAGCACGCTCCCAACTCCCATGTCACCTTGTGGAATTCAAAATGGAGACCCGGGAAGTGCATTTAACAACAGTAAATTGTTACTAAATACTTGCACTTTCTTACAGAAATGTGCTGGGGGAGTTAAAAGAAAGATCCTTATACAGCTTTCTTTTTAATATGCTACACTATACAAATAAACCTTAAGACAGTGTAGTCAGCCTCCTTTGAGCAGAGCATTTTTCTGAGCTAGCTAACTGTAGTGCCAGGGTGACTAAATGAATGCCCATTATGTCCTCCAAAATGTAGAATGGCAGAGGAGGATTGAGAAACCTTAGGTAGTTACACCCTGCCCCACCACCCCCACACACCTCAGACTACAGTGCTCTCAGATTTTTAAGTCTCAGATTTGTAAATTTCACCTTACCAATGTTCATGAACTCTTCTGACTCAGCTGTGTCCATGGAACTTATGGCAACCAACCATATCCACTGAGAATATACTGAAACTGAGTTTTACAAAATATCATTTTTTGCCCACGGAATCCCAAGGGCCCTTTCCTCTGAGGATGCACTGGACCTTTTTTAAACGGCTAAGGCAGTAATGTACTGTTTGAGGTCAGCTTTCAGGCCCTTTCCATTGCTGCAGTCCTTCCACTTCCACAGCCCAGCTACACTTCAGCAGGAGCCTGGAATTCTGAACTGTCCCAGAGTTGTCAGAGGACTTCTGATGGATATCCCAGCTAAAGCAACAAACTGGTACCATACCAGAGGGAAACAGGATTCATGGCAAGTGGAAAGGCACCAACAGGCTACAGAGCATGAAGAGAAACTTGTGGCACAGCTTTTGGAACGGGAATATTGCTTACCGGAGGAAGATGGACTGCAGCAGGACTGTCCTGTTGGAGAGTCTGCTTGATCTAATGGCTGCGAGAGTTCAGGTTCCTGCTTCATGCACACCATGTCCTGCTTCTCCTGCATAGTACCATGTCCTGAAGACCAGAAGTGCACTGGACATTGCCATGGTGGGTGACCCATGCAACTGGGACTGAACATTAGTTGGACAGGGCAAATGTACCCACTTTAGTTCTCCATCCCCATGCAATGGCACCAAGGGCATGCTAAATGTGCCAGAGAGGGAAGGAAGAATAGGAGGCAGACAGAAGTAGGGTGTGTGTTTGTTTGCCCTGGTTTCATTGTTTTGCACTGTTCAATGTGTGTGTTATGCACTTTATTTTAATTACTGTGTGGGTGTTAGTTTGTGATTGTTTGAATGTTGTAAAGGCATCTGGCCTGCCTATGGGGTTTGTTTTTTTTTTTGGTTATACAGCCATCTTCATAAAGATTTTTATTTTATTAAGAAAGTATTACCATCACTGCATCACATCATAAAATGTGTATTTTGAAGAAGATAAAGATGTGATGAGGTACAACTGGAAAGTTGTATCACAATTTAAGTACATCTATACAGATCCATCCATGATGAAAATCCAGAATTCACGTGTCACAAACTACTGTTCTCCGTATTGTATAAGCACTCATTGCCTCCATGAATAATGCAAGACAATCATACATACCCTATTCATATCATACAAATTGCTCTATAAATAGATGCACACACTAGTCTCTCTGTTCCATTGACCCACACAAGTCCATAATGTGGGAGGACAAAGCAGCTCTGATTTCTGTTGCAAGTGTGCATCTTGTTCCAGCTGTGACAGCGCTTTCTGGCTGAATTCAGCAACCCATTACCATTATTAGATCCATTCAGAGGCCATTCAGCTTTAGATTTGCAAAGACTGTAAAGAGCACAGCAAGCCACAATGATGGAGACTGCACTGATTACACTGGAATCCAAAAGGTCCTGTAAACAGCACCAGTGGATTTCAATCTCCCAAAAGCTACCTTTCAACCAACATTCTACACCTAATGGGAATTTCATAAGCCAAGGCAAAAAAGGGGAAATTCCTTAACATACAACAATGTAATTTGGGGAGAAGAATGTCCTAGCCTGCCCATGAAGATAGACCCTCATGGCATCATGAACTTTTCCAGTGTGGCCCCCACTGATATCCAAAAATTGGACTCTGCGGTCAACAGCGGCCCCCATAGCAATGAAGTAGTACTTTTTTGCAATTTATTTACTTATGTACTTCTTGAGAAGAGCAAACTACAGGGACAGGA
This sequence comes from Rafetus swinhoei, assembly GCA_019425775.1. Taxonomy (NCBI): domain Eukaryota; kingdom Metazoa; phylum Chordata; order Testudines; family Trionychidae; genus Rafetus; species Rafetus swinhoei. The sequence goes on from CM033449.1 coordinate 51,513,938, forward strand.
GTCCCATCAATGGCCCCACTACAATTTGGAAACTCCATTCTCACCAAACCAACAGTTACTTCAGGGACACTGCTTATGACCACCATCTTTGGGTAGGCCACAGGGCTGATTGCCTCAGAAATCTCTGCCTCCATTGCTCCTGGAGTTGACTTTCCAACACCAAACTGCTTAGCTTGGGACCAACTGCAGTCTGGGGAAGCAAGCTTCCAGATGTTATAGCAAGCTGGACTGGCATGGCTGTCTTCATACACAGGTTGTGATGCTGAAGGGTCAGGGTAAGCTGCTTACAAAGCTCTTGAAATGTAATTTTCTCCATGGGAAAGTTCTGGAACCACTGCTCATCATCATCCCAGGTCCACGTGATGATGTGATCTTGGTAGGCTGGAGTTGTGGCCCTCCTTCAGAAATCTCATTCTACACAGGAGCATCAGCATCTACACAGAGGCATAAGCCAGTTTGAATCGTCCAGGTCAGTCTCATCCTCCTCATGCCCTGACAAGTGGCATCAGGCGGTCAGAAAGCACCATCAAAAGTGTCCACCAGCATCCCACACTGGCCACTACTAGTGACAGCTTCTCAGAACAGCTCGTCTTGGAACTCATGAGGGCAGAGGCAATTCTTGATTTAGTCCTAAGTGGCTAACAAGATCTGGTCCAAGAGGAGAATATAGCTGAACCTCTTGGTAATAGCAACTATAATGTAATTCAATGTAAATGTCTTGGAGGGGTAAAATACCAAAAACTCACCACAGCAGCATTTAACTTGAAAAAGGGAACTATACAAAAGCGAAGAAGCTAGTTAAACAGAAAATAAAAAGGAACTATCGTAAGAATGAAATGCCTGCAAGCTGCATGGAATCTTCTAATAATAATTATAGTAGAAGTTCAAGCTATATATGCAACCCAAGCAGCAGCAGCAGCAGCAAGAGGAGCAAAGAAACACCACCATTGTTAAACAACAGAGTAAAAGGGGCATCTAAAAAAGCCTGAGACAGCTCATCCTGGAAAGAGACGACTAAGGGTTGATATGACAGAGGTCTATAAAATCATGAATGTCATCGAGAAAGTGAACAAGAAAGTGTAATATACACCTTCATATAACAGAAGTACAGGTTGAACCTCCTAAATTTGGGACACTCTTGTCTGGCAACATCTGTGGTCCTGCAGGACCACGGATGTTGCAGGACCAGAACACCCCAGTGCCTGGGAGTGCAAACCAACTGGGAGACCTGTCCCTGGGAGCTCCGGCCGGGTGGGCAGGGGAGCAGTTGGGACCAGTGAGCCCCATCCCCGCGGGGAGCCTCGGCCAGGCGGGGCAGCAGTGAGGCATCCAGTGAACCCCGTACCAGGGACACAGCAAAAGCGGAGCAGCTGGCAAACCCCGTCCCCGGAGAGCACTGGCCAGGCAGGGGAGGAGTGGGCCCACAGAGGCTGGGGAGCTCCGTCTGGGTAGCCCCAGCTGGCCAGAGCCCAAGTCCAAGCCCTTTGGCAGCAGAGCTGGATCCCAGTGGCAGCAGGGCCAGAACGGAGCCAGCTGCAGGGAAGGGGAGCGTCCTGGAAGGCCGGTGGCAGGGGACCTTCTCTGATCCCTCTTTTGGAATGGGTCAGGTCCTGAGGGTGCTGGACCAGGGAGGTCCAACTTGTAGAAATCATCCAATGAAATTAATAGGCAGCAGGTTTAAAAACAAACAAGAAGTACTTCTTCAGACCACACAGTTAACCTGTGGAACTCAATGCAGGGGATGTTGAGAAGGCTAAAAACATAACTGAGTTCCATAAAGAATTAGGTACATTGATGGAGGATAGGTCAATCAATGGCTATTAGTCAAGATGATCAGGGATGAAACCGCCTGCTCTTTGTGTTCCTAAACCTCTTACTGCCAGAAGCTGGGCCTAGATGACCAGTGATGGATTACTCTGAAGCACCTGGAAGACAAGATACTTGGCTAGATGGACTCAGTCTGACGCAGCACAATAGTTCTTATGGATGCTTTGCTCGCTTCTTGAAATGGGAGCGAAAGCCTGAATTCTTTAGATGAACTGCTGGCTCTAGTTGCTGGGAGCACGTGGGCCTCAGCTGGATGCACTGGCAGGTTGCAACAACTTTCTGTAAAGTGCAACAGGATGACTGTCAAGGTTTCTCACGGTGCATCATGAACCAACAGCCAGAGTGGCTAGAACTGGGGAAGGCACTAGGAAGCATGGGATAGGATGGCTCACTTGGGTTTGCATAATGCAGCGTAATGCGTAAGCGTGGGTGATGTGACCCATGTTCAGAAACTCCAAACTTACTGTCACTATTTAGTGCAGATGCTCAAGCTCAGGCTTACAAACACCAACCATATGGGCTCAAGTCCCAGAGACTCTGAACTTACATTGCTGTGCATACATGCTCTTAAACATAGAGGGCACAATACTTCTTATCTGGTGCACATCCAATTAAATCAATGACACCATGCCAGTTTACATCAGCTCAGTTTCTGGATCCTTCATGTTAAGTGGCATAGCTAAGGATCCAGTCCAAAGGTTGTGATTTAACTCTAGTGATTTATAAAGGAAAAGCAAACAAACCACTTTTGAGTCTAGAGATTAAATCAATCTTTCCACACAACTGTTGCCAATTTAATTCTTATTTCCCACGCAGACATTTAGAAGGGAGCTGCAGAATACAGCATGACTTGAGAAATCCTTTATTAGAATTAAAATCTATTAACATCTAGGATAATATTCAAATCCCCTCTAATTTCCTCTCTCTTTTTTATAAAGATGGGAACAGTTGCCCATGGAAGGACTGTTTGTGAATCTGGAGACTGGAAGAATTCCCTTGTTTGAATCAATCCACATTAAAAGCAAGTTTTTTTCATCATATTAAGGATAAACATAATGTGTAGCAAAATATGAAACAGATTTTTTTCCCCCTCTCAGTTAGCTGGGAACTTAAATAGCTCTTTAAAAGACTTCATGCAGCATCCAGACTGGTGGCATTGCACTGAACTAACAAACATGGGAAGATAGATTCCTGCCATAAAGAAGGTTTCTAAAAGAGTGCTCTAAAACTATTTCCCATTGTATATAACCAATAAGCAAAAAAACAAAAAACAAACAAACAAAAAAATCCAGCACAAAGATATACAAAATTCCTTACTTCTTCAGTAGATTTACCATGTTGAGTAGATGGTGATCACACAAATAAATATTGTAGTGTATCTGACACCCTGAATGAGGTTAATTGGAATTTTCATCTGCCTGTGAAGTTTTGTTGTGTTGATGCAATAAAACTGTCTTGTGTTTCATGGGGTGACTAATATTGTCTACTGTTGTGTGTGGAGTGGAGGTCTTTGTGAAGCTAAGAGGTGATTCAATCTTGAGGATCCAAATTAAATAAGTTTCTTAGATTTTAATATGGCTCAAGTGATTTTTTTCTCCCCTAATTGGTCTCTGGACCTTACTAACTTTCCCCAAACACAAGAACCCTTTAGGAGAGCCAGTTGCTCTAGTTTTCATAATCTACTCTTCCTTTCATACCACTTTCTGGTAAATCTAATATGCTGAATGCTTCCACTTCCCAGTAAGGCATGGGTGGAGAACCAAAGGCTTGGGAGCTGGATATGGCCCCCATCTTCCCTGGATCCAGCCCCTGAGGCTCAGGGCTCCCCCTCCCACACCAGCATTGGGAGCCTATGTTGGTGCTCCAGCCCCTCACCACAGGGCTGGAGCATACAAAATCTACTAGCCTGTCCCTTCCCTCCCTCCCTCCCCCCAGCTCTGGTGTGTGAAAGGAATGTAGGGAGTGTCCTTCTGCTTCTCAGTCAGGGACCACAACAATGAGGGTTTGTTTGGTGTTTTTTCTTCTCACTTGTGTGTGTCCCCTGACTGATTTTTCTGTGGGTCAGTGGCCCCCGAACCAAAAAAGTTTCCCCACTCCTGCAATAAAAGGGAGAATAAACAACTCTAGTGTCAGAGCCAACAGTAAGAATATTCGGAGTATGCTTATGCACAGGTTCTCTGTGCTGTGCTCACACCCAGATGCTCTAATCAACTCTTAAAAAATTAATTATTTTCTCCCAAGATCCAACTCATCTCCTACTCCATCGACTTATAATTTGTTTGATTCATGCACAGCAACTGAAGCAAGGACTCAGGGAGAAGAGCAGCTCAGCAGCATTCCAAGTTACCATATGGCTTTTGTCTGTCAACATGTAGTTGCTTTATGAAGGAGTGAGGATTTAGGCAGGTGGGTTATTATAGTTTTTTGGATGTTTAAGTAATTGGTCGTTTGCCCTGAAAAAGAGACAGCTACATGTATTAGGAGCCGATACAAAGAAATAACTTGTATTCTCCTATAGATAAAGCAAAAGAAAGTATGGTATTAGGCCCAGCTAGGAAAGTCTTCTAATTTGGAGTCAGAAGAGAGAATCAGTTGTTATAGTTAGAAGAAAAAGACTACAGGTCAGAACCAGGTCTCCCAAGATTCCTGGGCTTAGGAGGAAGAGAAGAAGGAGTGTCATCCCCAGAGAGTGATAACACAACAGGATCCAACACAGATATAACTGGGCCACAAGACAGTTTTCCTGGTAATGTGTGAGGAAAAGCAGGAAGGACAAGAACCTAGGCGGAGGAAGATTTGGTGTTCCAAGAAGGAATATTTAAAGTCTTGTAGGTACTCATTAGGATAAAGTTTGCGTATGGAGACGCAAAGAAATACACTGTGTTTACTTGTTCCTGCATACAGTCCTGGCCTCAACCAAAGAAATTCTCCAGCCACTCACTATTAGAAGTGTGTGTGTGGCTCCTCAAAATCTAAGACTATCCCTCCCTGTTTGGTTTCCTTGAAGAATATTTTGCATGGGCATAATTCCCAAACCACCATACATGGCCCTACCCACACTCCACCCCCAAAATGCTGTAGGCATGCTATACTGCACACGTTCTGGGGGTTGAATGTTGCTGCCACCGGTGCCCACTCTCCCAGTGCTGTGGTGCGGCTAAGGACAGGCTCCCTCCTCAGGGCTGGGAGAAGGAAATGTGCAGCATTCTTCCTAGTACTCCAGGGCAGGGAGGCTGGGGCGCGCATGCTCACCTTTCCCCTCCCCGTGGTGGGGGGGCATCCCGCCTTCTCCCCTTCCCATGGTGGGGAGGTGGGGCCTCAGCAGTGTGAGGTGGGGCTGGTGGCCTGGCTCCCACAGTCCTAGCTGCACAACTGGCCATGATATTTTCATTATAGTCTATAGCAACCGTAAATGTGGAGAAGTTAGGTGGCAAATATCAGGGCATGGATAAAGGAACATTCAGGAGAAAAGTACAGGTAGAACAACAATGTGAGAGAAAAGAAAGCAGGCAACATTGCCCCCCTTCTCTCCAAACTCAAAAATCCTCACTTAAACCATTGCAGGATGTTCCAGCATTTGGTTAGGTCAAAAGACCCCAGTCTTCAGTTACCCACAAATCTTAAATGAAGGATCCTAGCATAGAGAGAGGAACATGACCCATATGGAAGAAATAAAGATATTTCTGAAAATATATTTTCAGACTATGAAACAAATTATGTTAAATACCATGAACATGGTCAGCTTGAGAGACTAATGAAGCTCTGTGGGATATGTAGAAATTATACTAATGTAGGTAGTGTCACATTAGTAAAGTGGATTAATTAGGTCAGATACTTGACATTTAATATGTTTTGCTGTTACCTGTGCAAGTGCTATATACAGAAGAGATAAAAAAACATATCTGTATTCTGAACAAATGGTCTTTACTAAGTACCTCACAGGTCTTCAGTGCCAGGCCGTCCTTATTAAGCTCAGTGGAAGTCATTTATAAAATCACTGCATGCTATGAAAATTTACCCTGAGGGGCTTATCCTCCTCTAATGTCATGGTAAGAGTTATTCATAAATACTCACTTTACTGTTTATATGAATAAGTTACACACAAAGATCTTTACAGGTCCATATGAGATTATCATTTGTGGATTTGTGACTCTAGGTACCCCTGTATTCACACCTGCACACTACTGCAATAATGTGTGTGCAATATATGCCATGAGAGGTAGTATATTAATCTTATATGTGAAGTTCCAAATTCCCTCTATATTATATTAGACCCTGTTTAAAATAAGACCGACTACTCTAGGCAAAAGTCATAAACAGGTCTGCCCTAGACAAAGGAATGTGGGTTTACTTCAATTTACATATTAGCCACAAACAAGCTATCGAACTAAACTAGAGTGTTATGAACCAGATCTCAAGAGACAGAGAATTAACATGTCTTCTGCCCCACAGAAACACACAGGAGGTCTTCCTGACTGGTAAGACAAAAGACATCCCTTTGGTGATAGAAGGAACACAGATTCCAGGGTTTTCCTTCATCTTAGGAGACAAAGAAACCAAGTGTTCTGATCTCTGTGATGGGTCCTGGCCATTAAATGCTGGAAAGAAGACTGTAGTTGGGAGAAATCATCTTGAACAAAGACAGTATCTTGCTAGATTAAATTTTAGAGTTTGAAATTGGCATTTTCACTTTTGTTTGCTTGTAACCATCTCTGCCTTTATTTCTTTTGATATCACTCAATCTAAGTTTGTTTCTTGAAACGTGTTTTGCTTTTATTATAAATACTCAGTACCAGGTCAGATAACTAAAGTTTCTAGTAAACTGTATTGTCCTTGGAGAGGCAGCAAACAGCGTAAGTCCAATGAGAGAGATTACTTCCCACAGTAAGAAGATTCTGGCAAATTCAGGGCTGGAAGGATACCAAGAACACTCTGCAAGAAGCATTCAAGGTCTGCAAAACCAGGGTGAAGCCTGTGGGCTGCTAACAAGCTTCTCAGGTCAGAGCACAGCCACAGGACACCCAATGTTACAAGGCAGATATTGACTGAACCCTTTATTAGCCTGTGTGACCCCAAACTGTCAGAGTATTACTATCCTGAGAACACACACATCAGTACAGATGGACAAATTCTGATATTATTACAAGTGGGTGGATGATGATATATCTGGCATGAAGGGGGAAGAGATGTTGGGAAAAACCCACAAGGGGCCGGATTTGAGTATTGGCTTTGGACTAGAATATCTTGCGAAACCATGGTCATTAGAGTGAAGATTGTGAGCTGAAATGTTTTAAAAGTGTGTTTTGGAACTATTCTGTTTATATTGCTGATCTTGGAACAGATCAGTTTCAGAATTACACTGCATTTTTAAAGCTGCCATCTAATGTAAGACAATACACTTCTAAACATTCATTTTGGATGATGCTGTTATCCCAGTTGGATAGGATTTTTTTAGGGAATAAAGATAGGAGGTTTTCCTAATAATTAATGTGCACCAATTTGAATGTCTAAACAGTCTTGTGTTTTCTTTACCAACTTGATTGAATGGACCTAAACAAAATAAAGAAACTCAAAGCTTGTTGCCCAGTTTACTGAATCACTTCCAGATTTCTGACTGATACTGGAAATGCCATGCTAATGTTTCATGGAAGTTACATTGTTTGGTTCATTTAAACTCAGCCAACTCTTGTTATAAAAGCTAGTGAAGAAAAGAAACCAGTCATGCCCTGGTTTTAAGGTGTCGAACACTCCAGATTTTTAATCTGAAAATTCTTTTAAAACTGCATGCCTGAATTACAAAAAGGAAATGTCTTTAGTAGAGTTTTAAAAAAATGCAATCTGTACTCTCTCCAAGGGGATTTTCTTATCCAAACAATGCTAGCCCACTTCAGTTGTATAAACTTTGTTTGATTAGAATATTTTCATAATAGGAGCACTTAATCACACTGCAAAGGCAAACACCACACTGATATGTGCTTATAAAGCTGAAATGTAAGGTGAAGTATATCCAGACCACAGAGCCTTGTATCCTCTCAACAGGGGACCAGACAGCCGGGGGCGGGGAAGGAGGGATGATTCTGTGTTCCTGGAAGAGGCAGAACCTCAGATGGAAAGGGTAGGGCTAGGCAGTCAGTCCTCAGTACTACCCTAAGCACTGCACACCCTCCAGCCCTCAGTGCTGCCTCGAACACACCCACACAGCTCTCCCACAATTTAGAAGACCAAGGGCTCTGGCTGCTACCACTGCTGCAGTAACGGCAGTCAGGAGCCCTGGGCCCCTTTGAATAGCTGGGCCCCGGGGCAGTTGCCCCCTTTGTTGCCCCCCCCCGGTCCCGGTCAGTGTGCTTGCCTCTCATACAGCACTTCCAAAAAATACAATAGCGATTGTAATTGCCTCATTAGGAACTCAGATAAACATCTTCAGTGATCTCATAATGGGGGGAAATGTAATAGTGCACTGGAAAAGTTGAACTGTATTCTATTTTATATAGATTCTTATACTGTCTTCATCACCATAGTATGTGAGCAACTTGCTGTTGTGCATTAAGTGATGTGGACTGACATCTGTCACATGTGGTTTATTTTTTCCCCTCTCATCTTTTTCCCAGAGGGAGAATTATATGTGCTTAGTATGGCTCGTTGAGGATTTTTTAAACGGTTTATGTTGCTCTGTGTTTCCATTAGAGGAGGCAGGTAAAAAATTGATCACCTTGCACTTCCAGAACAGAAAGTGGAAAGGTTTGTGGTTATCCTTAGTTCCTGTCAAATTTCATTCTACAGTCTTAATCTGGGCCCTGAAAAAGCATCCTCAGACAAGATGTGTTCTTCCATTGGGCCAGTGGAATGTAGCTGTCATACCAGGTAATGATAGAGTGATCTGGATCTCTTAGTAAACAAAAAACCAAAACATTTAAATACCACCAAATGCAATGATATCCATCTAGGAACAAGGAAAGCAGGTTTGGCCTACACAATAGGGAGCTTATTCTGGAAAGCAGTGACGCTGAAAAGGATTAAGGAGTCACAGTAGACAAGCAACTGAACATGACAGCATTTTCCCAGTGCTATACTGTTGCAAAAAAAGCTAATGAGATCCTTGGACATAAACAGGAGAGCAGCAATAGGGAGGTGATTTTTACCTTAGTATATGGGATTGGTGAGATTGATACTGAAATATTATATATAGTTCTGTTGCCCATGTTCTAAAGAGGATGTTTCTAAATTGGAGAGGATGAAGAAAAGATCCACAACTCACTATTTGAGGGCTAAAGAAAATGCCTTACACTAAAAGCAGAGGTCAGACAAATTCCAATTGGAAATAAGGAATACATTTTTAATCATGCAGGTGAGGTGATTAACTATAGGGATGAACTATTAAGGGAAGTTGTGGCTCTCCTAATGATCTCAAATCAAGACTGGAGGTCTTTCCAGAAGGTATGCTTTCACCAAACACAAGTTATTAGGTTCAATTCCAGGATAGCTAAGTGAAATTTAATAAGTGATATACAGGTGCTCAGGCTACATTATATAATAGTGCCTTCTGGTCTTAAACGCTATGAATCAACTGCCAGCATGAACAGAAATGGTAAAAAGCATTATTTGCTGATGCTGATATGCGAGAGCTTATCAACATCCAGGAATCCAGGAGCACTCCTAAGCTATGGACTGACCTGAACAACTAAGGGTGTGTATCTCCAAGCGAAGGAGACTGCAGCATGGCTACAAACGAAATATTTCCTTCTGTCTCTGAAGCATAATGGGTATGTCTACACTTGCACCCCCTTTCAAGAGAGGGATGAAAATGAAGACATTCGAAATTGCAAATGAAGCCGGGATTTAAATATCCCGCACTTCATTTGCATAATCGCGTTATGGCGCTATTTCGAAATAGTGCTATAATGCAATTATGCAAATGAAGCGCAGAATATTTAAATCCCGGCTTCATTTGCAATTTCGAATGTCTTCATTTGCATCCCTCTCTCGAAAGGGGTTCAAGTGTAGACATACACTATAGTTAAAAATTGACGGATTCAGTGTAAATCATCTGTTCTTCATACAAACTACTACTGACAATCTATCAATCTGTGTAGCTAGACAAAGTATTCAGACTGATATTTAAGGTGATAGTTATTCCTAGTAAGATAACACATGGCACACTTTTAGCACTTTACAACTTACTAAGCTGCACAACTCTCTTGTAACATAGGTAAGGGATATATGGTAATAACTTTATCCACAGTCACAATAAAGGCTGGTGGTGGAATGTATCAGCTGTTCAATTTAGCAAGTGAAATGAAGAATACTATCATAGCCACTGAATACTGAAGGAGGAATTTGGGCAGGCAGAATGTAGTAATTGAGCTGGAAGTAATAGGATACAGGGGTTAACACCACAAACTCTTATAAGAACAACTTTGAAGACTACACATATTCACGATCTCAGTTTTGTACCTCATCAGCCAGACAGCACCTCTAGCACCACAGCAAACCACTTTCAGTACTGATTCAGAGGGAAGAATGCCAGCTTTGGAATCACCATCAACTCCTCATAAGGTACCAGTGTTCTCTGTGAAGTTCTCCATTGCAAGCCTGACCTATCTTAGCTTGTAGAGGTTTACTGGAATTACAGCATGTGGTATCAGCTGCAAATAGAATACTTCCTTTGGATTTGCATTCATTTATCCTACTGAACACGGTGGGCCATATTCAGTCTCTCATGCTATGCAGTCCTATACTTGAAATTCTACTGAAATCCATGCAATTATCTGCCAAGAAAGATACTGCCAAACATGAGGAATAGTGGCGGACCCTCCAGCCCCTACACACACACACACACACACTATTGTTAAAGCCTTGTTGGTCTCAGGATATTAGACAGAAGGTGAGTGAAGTAATATCTTTTACTGGACCAACTTCTGTGGTCAAGCTTTTGAGCCCTTAAGAGTACCTGTTATTTTCTTAAGAGCTCTATATATGTTCAAAAGCTCGTCTCCGTCAGCAACAGAAGTTGGCCCAATAAAAGATTACCTCACCCACTTTGACTCTGATTATGTTTATCTAGCAGGAAACGATAACTGCAAAAACAGCGTGAGAAAAGTTGAGCTGCTTGCAATGCTAAGAATTTGGATTCCCAAATTGGACTTCTGAGGATTAGGAGAAGTCAATAACATTTATAAAGAATTACTGTAAATGTGAACGTTATTTCATCCACTCCCCTGTACTCTAGCCTCCTGGCCAGCCACTAGGCAACCACACCCACACACTTGCTTTCTTACAGCAGCAAGTATAGCATCAAGATAACCTATATTCTGTGTAATACAAAACCTATTATTCCTATCATGCATTTGCAAATAAATTGCCATCCCTTTGCATTCCCACATAGTGGAGGAGGAGCTGCTGCTGAGCCTGATCAGCTGAACGAAAGTTCTCCATTTACATCAAAGAAAAAATTACACCAGATTTGTTTCCCATGACCCTCCTCTACCTTTACAAGAGACACACATTCAGGGAGTTGCTACAGTTCTCTCTCTGATGATAACCAGAAATACGAGTTATCTGGATTACATGTCATTGTACAAATGAAAACAAAATCAAAGTGCTTGCACAGAAGTTGGAGGGCCAGACAAACAAATCAACGCTAAGCCAGAGGTAACTGAGAATGTACGATTTCCTTATATTCATGAATCTACACTGTGACAGATATGGCAATTTCCTGCAATAGCTTTGGGAAATCTTGCCATGTTATGTTTGTGCATCATTATGGGCCATGTAATTCTATGAGAAAATGTGACCATAGCTCTCCCGGAAAGAATAATTGTAGGGAATGACCAGGAAAATTCACTCAGATTGTAACACCTCCCAAGAGGTTCCACCACCCGCAGATGCTCACATACATTGGTTCAGACGGAGTTCTCCAGAGGCCAACAGCCAAACACAGGACTTTTGGACAAACAGCCTTAATTTAAATGGACACAGCCTTCCTTCTGATACAGCAAATGGACCAAACCTTCTGTCCAAGCAGAACCCCAATCTTTCCTGAGAAGAGACAAAGATTTTGGACTATGAAGGCTCCATGAGTCTGATGGTGACCCCAACTTTTATTGGTTTTAATGTGTTGTCTGTAAGGCTTTCAACTTACTCTTAAGTGGGATTGCTTAGAAAGAACAGTGTGCTAACTTGTAGCAATCGGCAATTATGTTGTTCGTAGCCTTCAAAGAGAAAGCAGAGCACAAATGCTGGTCTGTTTTGGCAGTTCTAGCTTGCTGGGAGTATCACATTATAGCCTAGGTGCAGATTCCATGGGGGCTCCAGGGCTGGAGCACCCGCAGAGAGCCCTCCTATCAGTTCTGCTCCTCCTGCAGGAGGCACTGGGAGATCAGTTCCTCCTCACTCCCTGTACCTCCCGCCCACTACGATCAGCCACTTCATGGCATTTGGCAGGCTCTGCGAGGGCAGGAGTAGGAGCAAGGATGCTGCATGCTCAGGGGAGAGGATGGAACTGGGCAGGAAGAAGTGAGGGTGGAGCAGGGATGGGAAGAGGCAGGGTGGGGGAGGGGATGTTGAGAGAAAGGGCGGAGTGGGAGTGGGGATTGGGGCAAAGCCACAGGTCAGACACCCCCTGCCACTTTTGAAAGATGGCATCTGTGCAGTCGGTAAAATCCCTGAATAGGAAAGTGTGGGGGGGGAAGACACAGGTTTCCACTCAAGAGAGGCGACAGCTGAAGAGCACAGGTTCTCTTGAGGGACCAAGGACTGGGAGTACAAGTACAGTTGTACTGGAATGTGACAATACTACACCTACCGTGTTTCTTTTGTGATTCAAGAGTGAAATCCTGGCCACATTCAAGTCAATGGCAATGGTCACATTTACTTCACAAGAACAAACTAAGTGGGTGAAATCCTGGCTCCTTTGAAGTACCCAGTGCTGGCTAGAGATAATGAACATCCTCACCTTCAGTAAGACACTTCATAACATGCAGGATCAAGCTTTTAAAAATACATGGGTCTGATTCTGACCTTACCAATCCCATGTCCACTGAAGTCCGTGGGAAAACTCGCACTGACTGAAATGCACAGGATCAATCAGTATACTAATGTAAAACCAGGGACTTTGTTAAGGTTGGTATAAATGAGCCTTGAATCCTGGCTCATGGCCTTAGTTCTGGCATCACTGATTATGCTAGACATGTTATCTTTTCCTTATATTTCAGGGGAATATCAAAACACTTTCATTCACAAGAACTCTCTACTAATTTCTAACCCTCTTGGCAGATAAGATTTTAGATATTGATTGTTATGAAAAACTTTCACACTGTTTAAACAGGCCGGCTCCCAGCACAACTTTTAGAGCTGAATTCTCTGCTAGTGTAATTCCACTGAAGTCAAAGCTGTGCCAGCAGAAAACTTGCATCTTTATATTGATGCCTTTGTCTGTATTTCTGCAAGATACAGGATATGCCTGGGAATGACAAAATTGGGTTTATTGGTATTATTCAAATCTGGCCTAAAATGTTCATTTTCCTCTTTAAAAGAAACAAAAAACGTTAAACAATATTATTTCATGCCTATTGTGGTCATCAAAAATATACATGAAGATTAGCTAGTTTTTACATAAGTTAACGACACTAGCTGCAGCATTACTTTAACATATCCAGTAAAACATTGTCCTGATATCAGAGCCACATTTTTTTATATAGTTAAAGAACTCAAAGGATTTTCTATAGTTTTTGTTTTAAAAAATAATTTCTAATTTAATGTACTTTTCCCCTCCTGCCTTAAGGCATTTTGATGGTTTTCAACCACCCAGCTGCTCTTCTAATTATAGACCTAAATCTTGTCTGAAAGCTAAGTCTACACACAAGTAAGCATTATTTTTATATTTATAAAATAGATGAGTTGCTGTTTGTACACAGTACTGTGATGATGGACATCAAACCCACCTGAATGAAAAAGATCCCAGTTTAAATTCAATTAATTTCTTTATGTACAAAGGATAATTAGTTATGTAGTCACACATTTCAACATTTTTTCTAAAGATGCCACATTCTTCTCATTTTAATTTATGGTAGATTTTTGTCAAGTGGCATTATATACCTAGTCACTTTGTACCACCCTAAACTCATACTAAAGTGGGAAAAAATGCTTTAAATACGTTAATATTGACAATTCCTGCAAGTAATCAGAACAGTATTAAGGGCCTTCTATAAACATTGGACTGTTTACTTACTTTTCATTTATATTTTTTCTAATCTAACACCCCCCACAGAATACTACCGAACTTTTTATTGGGAGGTGAAACATAAGGACACAGGAATGGCATTTTATTGGAAGGTGAAACATAAGGACACAGAAAGGGTCAGATCAATGGCATTATTGGGTCCATCTGTTCCAATATCCTGACTTCTGAAAGTGGCCTGTGCAGTTGCTTTAAAGGGAATAAACAAAGTAGGGCAAATATTGGCTGATCCATTTTTCAGTCTCAGCTTTTAGCAGTCAGTGACTTAGGGACACTGGAGCAGGGGGCTGCATCCCTGACCAGCTGATAGCTAATGGTTCCTCCATGAACTTACCCAATTCTTTTTTGAACCCAACTATACTTTTGGCCTTCACAATATCCCCCTGACATTGAGTTCTACATGTTGATCATGCAGTGTTTGAAGGAGTGCTTCACTTTAAATCTGCTGCCTGTTAATTTCAACTGGTTGATCCCTGGGTCTCATTATGTGAACGGACAAACAACAAATACTTCCTCTTCGCGTTCTCCACACAGTTCATTATTTTATACACTTCCCTCATCTGCCCCCACCCACCCACCCTTAGCCATCTCTTTTCTAAATCTCTCCTCATATGGAAGCTGTTCCATACCCCTGATCATTTTTGGTGTTCACACCTCCAGATCAGCTGCTAGAAGTGGGCCTCACCCTCCCTGACTGAATTAACCTCATTATCTCTAGCCTTATTCTGGCCTGCATATTTATACCTGCCTCTAGAAATTTCCACTACAGGCATCTGACAAAATGGGTCTTTGTCCTCGAAAGCTTATGCTCCAATACATATGTTAGTCTATAAGGTGCCACAGGACTTCTTGTCGCTTTTGCAGATCCAGACTAACACGGCTACCCCTCTGATACTAATCATTTTTGTGGCCCTTCTTGGTACTATTGCCAAGTCTAATCTCTCTTTTTTGAGATGGGTGATGAGACTTTCAGGCAGTATTCAAGAGGAGGGCATACCATGGCTTTATATAGTGGCATTATGATATGATATGTAGGAATGGTGTCCCTAGCCTCTGTTTGTCAGAGGTTGGAGATGGATGGCACAAGACAAATCGCTTGATCATTGTCTTCGGTCCACCCCCTCTGGGGCACCTGGTGCTGGACACTGTCGGCAGACAGGCTACTGGGCTAGATGAACCTTCGTATTGTTCTTATGTCTTATCTATCCTTTTTTTAAATGAATATTAATATTGTTTGGTTTGACTGTCACTATGCATGGAGAAGATGCTTTCAGAAAACTATTCATGATGATCTCTTTCTTGAATAGTACTAGCTAATTTAGATCCCATCATTTCGAATGCACATTTACAATTTTTTTTTCCCAAAGGTGGTTCACATTTCATAGAATATTAGGGTTGGAAGAGCCCTCAGAAGGGCATCTAGTCCAACTCCTGCTCAAGGCAAGACCAATCACACCTAAATCATCCCAGCCAGGGTTTATTCAAACTTCAACTTAAAAATCTTTAAGGACGGAAATTCCATCACCTCCCTAGGCAACCTATTCCAGTGCTTCACCATCTTCCTAATGAAATTGTTCTTCCTAGAATCCAAACTAGACCTCTCCCCTCAGCAACTTGAGACCTTTGCTTCTTATTCTGCCATCTGCCACCACTGAGAACAGCCTAACTCCATTCCCTCTGGACCCCTCCTCCATGTAGTTAAAGGCTGCTATCAAAACTCCCCTCATTCTTCTTTTCTGCAGACTAAATAAGCCCAGTTCCCTCAGCCTCTCCTCTTATATCATTCATCTCACCTCCCCCTAATTATTTGTGTTGCCCTCTGACATACTTTCTCCAATTTGTCTACATCCTTTCTGTCGTCAGGGATCCAGAACAGGATGCAAATCTCCAGATGCGGCCTCACCAGTACCGAACATAGGGGAATAATTACATCTCTGCTGGTAATGCTCCTACTAATGCAGCCCAATAGGTCATTATCCTTCTTGACAAGAAAGACATTGTGTTGACTCATGTCCAGCTTCTCACACATCCACCACTTTCCCCATATCATCATCACAGAATGTAGTTAGGTTAGGTAGGCATGACTTACCCTTGGTGAATTCATATAGGCTGTCCCTGATCATCTTCCTCTCCAAGTGTTATCAACATTGAATTTCAGCTGTTATTTTCTTATGAAGTCACCCATTTTGTGAGATACCTTTGTAAGTCTTTGCCAACAGCTTTAGACTTAACATGACTAATTTTGTAATGTTTGCAACCTTTGACACATCACTGTTTACCACTTTTTCCAGATCACTTACATGTTGCACAGTACTTTCCCCTGTACAGATTCTTGGGGGACCCCACTATGGACCTCTCTCAATTGTGAAAATTGTTAGCATTTATTCCTACTTTTTGTTTCCCATCTCTTGGCAAGTTACTGATAGATAAGAAGGAAGGTCCTCTGATCGATCCCACGACTTCTTACTTTGATTAAGAGCCTTCGGAGGGGGACCCTGTCAAAGGGTTTCTGAAAGTCCAAGTATACTATCCACTGGATCATCCTTATCCACATGTTTTGGGACCCTCAAAACAAATCTATTACATTGGGGAGACATGATTTCCCTTTACAAAAGCCACTGGGGAACAGTCAACCTATCTGTGTGTCTGAGAATTCTATTCTGTACTACAATTTCATTCAGTTTTTGTGGCACTGAAGTTAAGCTTACTGTCCTGTATGTCACATTCATACAGTTGGGCAGTTTAAGCCCATTGCTTCTTGTTCTATCCTCAGAGGCCAAGATGAACAAGTTTTCTCCATCCTCCTTATGACACCCTTTTAGATACCTGAAAACTGCTATCATGTCCCCCCTCAGTCTTCTCTTTTCTAAACTAAACAAACCCAATTCTTTCAGCCTTCCTTCATAGGTCATGTTCTCTAGACCTTTAATCATTCTTGTTGCTCTTCTTTGGACCCTCTCCAATTTCTCCACATCTTTCTTGAAATGCAGTACCCAGAACTGGACACAATACTCCAACTGAGGCCTAACCAGCGCAGAGTAGAGCGGAAGAATGACTTCTCGTGTCTTGCTCACAACACACCTGTTATGATTCTGGGATGCATTGTTTGCTTTTTTTGCAACAGCACCACACTGCTGACTCATATTCAGCTTGTGGTCCACTATAACCCCTAGATCCCTTTCTGCCGTACTCCTTCCTAGACAGTCGCTTCCCATTCTGTATGTGCGAAACTGATTGTTCCTTCCTAAGTGGAGCACTTTGCATTTGTCTTTATTAAACTTCATCCTGTTTACCTCAGACCATTTCTCCAGTTTGTCCAGATCATTTTGAATTATGACCCTATCCTTCAGAGCAGTCGCAACCCCCCCCCCCAGCTTGGTATCATCTGCAAACTTAATAAGTGTACTTTCTATGCCAATATCTAAATTGTTGATGAAGATATTGAACAGAGCCAGTCCCAAAACAGACCCCTGCGGAACCCCACTTGTTATACCTTTCCAGCAGGATTGTGAACCATTAATAACTACTCTCTGAGTACGGTTATCCAGCCAGTTATGCACCCACCTTATAGTAACCCCATCTAAGTTGTATTTGCCTAGTTTATTGATAAGAATAATTCACCTCTAGAGCCCCCTTTTAAAATATATCAGCATTACCACCTTATCTATCCTCCATTCATCTGGCACAGAGGTGGATTTACATGATAGGTTGCACACCAAACATAGCAATTTTGTGAGTTCCTTCAGAACTTTTCAGTGAAAACCATCTGGTCCTGGTGACATATTATGGTTTAATTTATCAATTTGTTCCAAAACCATCTCTTAATGTTGTTTCAGTTTGGGATAGTTCCTCAGAACTCTCACCTAAAGAAAATGGCTCAGATGTGGAAATCTTTCTAGCAAAGAATCTTGCATCTCTACAATAGCCTTGACTTCCTTGGGTACTTTAGCACTTCAATTGTCCAGTGGCCCCACTGATTATTTGGCAGTCTTCCAGCTTCTGATGTACTTAATTTCTTTTGGTTCGTTTTTGTGTTCTTAAAACTAGCTGCTCTTCAATTTTGACCATTATTAGTAAAAGTGCTCTTTAACCAGTGTTACATGTGTTCTGATTAGCCCTTTCTAAGAGTCTGTAGCACAGCTAAAGGTAATCTACCTTTCTGAGATCCTTAGACAGGAAGTAGAATTCTGTGCTCTTTCTGCCTTAAATGTAATATCATCATTACCGTAAATGAAAAGAAGAATTTCCCAGTATCCACACACAGTGGTATTTTAGTTCTTTAAAATGGTGGTTTTTAAAAATGTATCCTAATGTTACTATGTCCTTCCGTAAGTTGCCCAAAATATTTGGAGGATTTTAACGTAATAGACTGTAATGTAGTGGGTCTATATTTTGTTCTCTCCTTTATGCGTGGGAACATTTTTCTTTACATGTCAAGAAAATAATTACTAAGAACAAAGGTTTGCAGTAGTTATTTGGGTAACCTGGCATTCTCCTCCTAGTTTTAATGTCTGTGATCCCTTTCCATAGAATGCTCTCCTTAAACGTGTCAGAGCAGCTAATTCCCTCTTAACATTCATCTCTCTGATTTCTACTGTGTAGTTAAAAAAACAAACAATAGAAAAAATGATTAAACAGAGCCATCATTTGCCTTATGCCTTGATTCAGAACCTACTGAAGTAAGTTAGAAGTCTTCTTTTGTCTCCAGTGGACTCTGGATAACCATATCACTCTCATATTTACTCCTTTTCTCCTTCTCCTCTCTTTCCCTAATTCTCAGCTGTGACCTTCATTTGTTTTCCATGTTGCAAGCCCCGCAGGACAAAGCTACATCTGTACAAGTTTCTGGGAAGGACTTAGCATACTTAGGGTTGCTCAAATATAAAAATCATATCAAATAAACTTAAGGGACTTTTTTTTTATTCTTCAGAGAAAGAAATGCTGACAGAGATGTACTACAGCAAGGGAAAAGAAAACTATTTGTTACCCTCGGTTCCTTTTCAGTCATCATTTGGTGTCTCAGTCATAGATCTGAAAGTGCTCTCATCACAATAAAGGGCACTGTACAGCTGTGTACTGTTGGCATTACTACAAGATGGGAAATGATTATTCCCAAAGAACATCTCAATATTAAACATCAATATTGGTTGCTAGTAAATATAATTGACAAGTGATTTGTCTTTTTAATGTGCAGAATATGCATCCATTTGGCTCTGTATTATTGTCCTGTTTTTATGCACTAGCTTCTACTACTTATGCCAGCTTCCTGTTTATAACATTTCTTTTCAGGGAGGGTGGAGGGAGAGATGGGGTGAGGAGAAGACAGATGTTTCTGATTTTCCTTTCTATGGAGGACACTACAGAGATGCAGAATGGAATTTGGCACTGAGTAATATTAAAAGCAAAGTTACCATACATCCTAGCTGCAAAACAACTACATGCAGTATATTTCTTTCCTGAAAGCACCTGTTGTGGTAAAATGAATCAAATGCATTTTGCAATCTTCTAATCCTGTCCATAAAACAAAGAACTTTTGGTGATTTCTGTTAAAAATTGAGATATAAAAACATGTTTTTTTATTAATAGAGACACAGGAGATTTAATTGCACTTCAGAGGAATGGAAAGCATACTGCTTTTGAGTAGTGTCATTTCTTTGCACAGAATGATCACAGAGACAAATAAATACTGCAGATCCTCCTTTTTGCCTGGCAAACATTTGTCAATAAATGCATTAGTTAGGACTAAGAATGTTAAAATATAGAAAGAGACTATCCTTTTCCTCCTTTCCAGGCTGCAACAGGGCCCTGTTTGATACTTTCTCCAGTTTTGTACAAGGCCTCCTCCAGTCACGTACAGGAGGCAGTGTGCACGGAGGAGCACAGCGAGGTGATAGAGTGCAGCGGACAACATACTGACCTGGAAGTAAGGAGATCTGAATGGTATTTCCAACTCTACCAATAATCTACTGTATTGTTTGGCCAAGTTATCACTTACCTTTTTGCCCGACTTTCCCCATTTATAGAATGGGGATAGGGATACTTACCAAATAGTACCAGTAGAATATCTCGCTCAAGACCATCATCATTACACAAATGACCAGTCATACAGATCAAAGCATATAGCTCCATTTCTATTAGGGAAGAGTTCTTTACATATTTACCTCCCAAATCCTCTGTGTCCTGATTCCATTAGTTCCATTTCTCAGGACTGATTTTCACCCATGTTCCATAGGGTTTCTCAAAGCAAGGCTGATTTCAGAAGATATAGAATTGTTACCAAACTTACAGGAACCTCCGGGGCCTACCAGGAGGAGGAAGAGGGATTTAAACTCAGTAGGCTCAGGGTCAATTTTAATTTACAGTACATCTTTGTCAATTAAATGATTGAGTAAAGCATATATGTAGTGTTCAGGGATTTCAGCTGCCCAGCAGAGTGACTGAATAACATCTGGCACTGACCAGCAGGATGCCTGCATTCTTAGCTCGATGTGTCAATCTAACAAGATTTTTTGGTTTGCCCTTCAGAGATAACCTAGCAATTCAGGACCCCAGGGCAACACCCCATGGCTTTGCACAAAACACATGGCACTTCCTTGTGACCTAAGTGTTGTTAGAGGTCAATAGTCTCAAATGTCTTCAGTGGTCATTAGAAAAGCCTCACTGAAAACTTCACCCACTGGGTCAATAACTAGAGATTCTCCTCATAAATTGAGTTTTATCCTAAAACAGGATTCCCCCTTCTGGCCCATTCAGTCTGTCAATTATCACCAGACCAAAGTGTAAAGAAACACCACTATAATAGTGAAAAGTTCTTCAGCACCTCAGAGATTAACAAAAAATGTAGATGGTATCACAAACTTTCATAGGCACAACCCTCTTCTTCAGATGAATGGAGTTAAGGTTATGTCTAGACTGCAGAGCTTTCCAAAAGAGAAGTTTTTTCTGAAATTTGGCCCCGTATACACTGGCCAAAATTCGGAAAAGCCTCTTTCAGAAAAAAAGTGGAAAAAGATACGTAAATTGTGGTTCGCAATTTGTGTATCTTTTTGAGACTTTTCTCTGCAGTGTAGACATAGCCTAATGGTCCAGGGTATAAATAATTAGCAGAGAAAGAGACGGGATGGGGAGGAAAAGAGAAGGAAAAAAATATTGTCAATTAGAGCATCTGTGCTAAATGCAATGTTAGAGGACGTATGGTCTAGTGTTTAAGACACTTCATTGAGATGCAAAAGATCTGGGTTCAATTCCTAGCTCTGTCCTAAACTGCCTGAGTGACCTCACACATGTCATTTAATCTTTGTGTCTAGTATTTCCCTATTTTACAGATGGGTGATTACTTACTTCCTCCCACCCATCTTTTGTCTTTTCTACAGAGAGATCATTTTTGGAGGCAGGGATAGTTTAATATTTGTATACAAATAACACATACCACAATGGGCCCCAATCTATTGAAGCTTCTTGATGCAGCTAACAAAACACGTTACAATCTATATACAGTGACATGATGGCACATATATTCTATTCAGAACACACAAACTTGTAGGAACATAGATTACTCAGTGGACTCTGTGCTCAAACACAACACATCACTGATTCACGCTTTGTTTTGGAACAGCATCAGATGGTGGGGACAATGTGAAATCCACATATCCCTGAATGCAGTATTGGCTGTGCAACATGTGCATCTCCAAGAACTCAACTAATCAGCCCTTGTGATTTCTCACTCCATGGAGCCATCAGTTATATAATACTGAGAGTGTTAATGTTAATACTTAGCATTTACATCATGCTTTTCATTTTTAAAGCATCTTATAAACATTAATCCTCATAAAAGCCTTGTGATGTAGGTATGTATGATCATCTATTACAGCCATTAGTATTCATTCATTTTGGTGTATTTTCTACTTACTGCTCTATACTACAAATGTGTGGTAAAACTGGGCTCTTCGCATACACTAAAAAGTCAGCTGCAATACATCAGTTTCCTCTTTGCCACAGATCAGTACTTTGTTCATTCCACACATTCTAGAGACATTACATGATGATGTGCATTTGTATCTGACAGTCATTCAGATTCTAAGTTTATTCCACCTTCCCTATGCGTGCTTGGGAGGAATGGGATCCTAATGTGTTCAGTATCCTAGTGTTCGTTCTCTCCCACCAGGGCTCAGACTAGCATATGACAATGTTCCAAAACAGTACTTTTGCTGGCTTCGATACTAGCACTTACTACCCTTAGCACATTGCCTCCTGTTCTCTTACCCTGCTGCAGTAACAAAGGAGACAGGACTGCATGCAGCCCACCTCAGAAACCATTGCAGAGTCTCTAAGCTTTTGCCCGGCAAGCCACATCTTCACCCCAAGGAAGATGGACGCTGCCGTAATTGATCTTCCAGAGTCCAATTTAGCAAGTCTAGTAGAGACCAGCTAAAATCAAACTCGGAGGGTGCCCCCGTAGGCAGTCAGTACTCCTGCTTCTGCAAGGAGTAAGGGAAGCCAACGCTCCTGTCAGCCTCCTGCTGTGGGGACAACAGGAAAACTTGAATTAAGCTGTCAACGCCAGCTACATAATTAACGTAGCTGGAGTTGCATATCTTAATTCAACCTTCCCCTTTAGTGTAGGCCTGGACTTGGTTACTGCTAGGGAACTCAGCACAGAGGTCAGCTCACTACAGATCCAATACTCTCAAGTCCCTTGAATCAAGGCCAGGATTGCCAACCCACTGAAGTTTCATTTACAGACAAAATGGGAAAAATTTACGGACAGACTTTTTTTATGGACATAATTTTTATACTATATTAAGACGACATAAATGGCCAAAAGTGAAAAGTAATCGTTTCATTCATACATCACAAGAACAATATGCTATTTAACTCACTTTCATTTAGTTAGTCATGATCCAGGAAGTTTTCCATTTTGTGATCGTACATCTGAACAGCGACACTGTTAACCATAAACAAACAACTAAAACGTCCAATTTCCACTGCTCCACAGTAAAATGGCTGAAGCAACACAGAAGAATTTAATTGCTATAGAATAATCGCTGTTTTTTTGAAATTTTATTGCACTTTTACGAAATTTACGGACACCTAAGTTTTTTTACGGACTTTATGGGCATGTCCAATTTTGGTGGGGTTTTTTTTTTTTTACGGACTGTCCGTAAATTTACTGATGGTTGGCAACCCTAATCAAGGCCATCATTAAAGCAACATTGTCAGCCTGCTTGCTGAAATATGGCATCATACAGTACACTGTCCCCAGCTTACATGTAGGGCAGAGTTCATTTGTGGATTCACTAGTTGTGTTCCACTATCAGCTCCTGTATGTAATTTATAATCCAAAATATTGATCCTCTAGACATATTAGGTACCGGTCTTGCTCACTGTGGTATCCAAGAATCTCATAACCTTCAATGTATTTATCCTCCCAATACCCATCTGAAGTAGGGAAGTACTATTATCCTATTTTACGTGTGGGAAACTGAGGCACAGAAAGACCCAGGACCAGATCTACAAAGGGCCTTATTTCAGCATTGCAACACTACCTTCTAGGCATCTTTCGCGGGAACAACAATATGATGGAGAAAGCCTAGACTCCCTATACAATGAATGGGGAGAACTAAGCGTTTTATAATGTAATCCACAAAAGCCAGCATGCTAGGTGGGGAGTTGCCTTGGATAACCTATGGAAGATCCAGAGAGAGACAGAGAGATGTATCTTGAGCCCTGGCTCTCTCAAGGAGTTAGGCACCTAAGTCTGGACTTGAGAGATGCATATCTCTCTGGGAACAATCCACAATCAGGAACTTCCTCCTCTGAAGTCAGGAGGCTTTGGCATCCAAGTTGTTTTTTGCAAGAGGTTAGGCACCTGCTTCTCTCCACATAAAAGCAGGTTAGACAGACATATGCCAGAGATGGTCTAGACAGTGCTTGGTCCTGCCATGAGGGCAGGGGACTGGACTCTATGACCTCTCGAGGTCCCTTCCAGTTCTAGTCTTCTATGATTCTATGAAATGGCTGATGGAAGCAGTGGTGCTCACTTGAGAGATGTTCAGTCACAGGTTAGACCACTTGCCCTATATGAGGGAGGTCCAGGTTCAATTCCCCCTCTGTCTGAGGGGGAGAAAGGCTTTGAATGGGGGTTTCTCATTCAATGGGGAGTGCTCTAATGACTGGGTTGGGTGAGTCTGATGTGAGGCTTCCTCACTCTCTCCTGTTGAAGCTGTTCCTCTATGGAAAAACCATGAAAGCCAGCGAGAAGAATTCTGGAGATTGCCGGTTAATGCACCTTCCCATTCAAATCTCTTTGATGTTTGAGGCAGAAAATTAACTGGGGTGTCTCAATACAGCTGAATCTTCCAGCCATGGAATTGCTGCCTTCTTTTTTGTCCAGGTTTTGAATGGTAAGTGGCCACTGAGTGTGCCTACGAGTTGTTAGGCAGATGAACACCTATCATCCCCTGATTCTTTGGTCACTCTGGAGCTTAGGTGGGAGATAAGTGTCTGTGTGTGTCCTGCACGTATCCAGAAGCAGATACTTAGGCACTAGGGAACTTTAACGCTGAAAACTTGGGTGCTGAGAGAGTTTAGCTGTCTACTCTTGGGTTAGATGTCAACCAAGCAGGAGGTTTGCGAATCACGGTAGCACGTATAATTGGTACTTCAGAGCCTAAGTATCTTGTGGGATTCTGGGCCCAAAGGACAAGGTCACACAAGCAGTCTAGGGCAGAGCAAAAAACTGAACTAGGATCTCCCAAGCAATGTTCTCTCGTGGTTTTTTTCCATCCATGTGTGGAATAATTTTTATGTGCACCAAGGCCTTTATGAATGTGCACCACCCACAGAAACAAAAGCCTTTCTGGGAGGGCTCTGCTTACAGGGAACACTGCTCCCAAGTCTGAAGATAGCATTTAAACCACTAGGCCAGCTGCCTTCTCCACATTGGCTCTTCATTTCTTCCACCCTTGGGCTGCGCGCGCTCAGCCATTAAGACACTACTCAGTTATCTAAATTTGTAAAAGTTAAGCACACTCCCATTAGGGTTAAATGCAAGACCATCACTGACATGAGTGAAAGTATGGACTGGACATTTCAAACACAAAGCCAGCTGCAGAGTGTGTTAGCAGAGATCACCACATCCATGCCCACATCTTTCAGGGGTAAGATTTGTATTGAAAACAGGACCTGCTGGGACCAAGGACAGTGTGGTTATGTTTGTGCAATGAGATAGACTGACATTCACACAGGTATTAGCACCTGCTTCTCGTGTTCACATGTGATTGACTTGAGGTACCGAGTGATGTCATGTACACATGTCTGACAAGCATTCGCCATAGGTTCATTGAATGAGTACTGGCACCAGCGTTGTGGCATCCCACGTCACACCTCAGCTATTCTTTGTTGCCCAGCTGTGAAAGGTGCAGCAGGGGCACTTCTTTGCTCATTAACAGTGTATAATTGAGCCTATGAGCAACCTAAATGTTTAAGACAAATTATTTCCTGGGTCGTGAACTCCTTTATTATGGAGATTGCATAATACCTGTAAGGGCAGAACAACAACTGCCACTATACAGCCTTGGGTAAATGGTATCTGATGCAATGCTTAGCGCAGTGATCAATCAACCAGTAGTTCAGGATCTACTGGTAGATCTTGGAGTGATCCTGACTGGTTTGGCTGGGAAGTTATCAAGTGCTGGCACTTCTGTTGCCCCTCTACCCACTGTCATACTGCTCCTGCCCTCTGCCTTCGAGCTGCCCCCCTGGGAGCTTCCTGCTTGCTGTGCAGTGTAGAAAGGAGAAGAAGGGGCACTTATGTCAGGGTGCCCACTGCCTCCACTCCTGTACCTTCTCTCCATATAGAAAGAAGGGGAGGTAGGGAGCTTGGCAATGCAAATCTGTCACTTACACACTGTATGTGTCTGTCACTCTCACAAACACACAATGTCCTTCACTCATCTCCTGACGCAACACGTATGTGGGGGGGGGGGAAGAGAGGAGGAGTTACTTGTTTTACTGCCTGCAAAGGGTGTTATTTTTGGATTTGGACTGGTCTGTGCATTTCATAATTTTCATTTCTCTTACGCTTAAATGTAATTCTTTGAAAGATGAGCTCTAAAGACTAACCTGTCATGGCTGAAGTCATTATCCCGGTGGTAATTGCTGCTTCCAGACATGGTTGACATGTCCCTGCAGCCCCTGAGAAAGGCAGAGCAGGGGAGGCCACATACTGTCCTTGTCTGCAGACACCACTCCTGCAGCTCCTGTTGATCAGTAATGGAGAACCATGGCCAGTAGAAGCTATGGGCTCAGTGCCTGTAGATGAGGAGCAGCACATGGTGCCATGGAGCCACTGCTGTACATGCCAGCTGCTTTCAGGAGTGGTGCAGGGCCAGGGCAGGAGTAAGCCTGCCTTAACCCTACTGCTCCACCTCCTGGAAGCTGTCTCAATTAAAATGGTATCCAGCCAGAACCTGCTTCCTGAACTCCTGTCCCAGCCCTGAACCTCCTCCTACATCCAACCTCCTACCCAGATGTGAGTCCCCACCTAAACTCTTTGCCAGAACTTGCACCCTGAAACCCCTCCTGGACCTAAATCCCCAGAGCCCCTTCCACACAAACTCCGTGGCCCAAGAGCCTACATCCAACTCCATACCCCAGCCTGGTGAAAGTAAATGAGGTTCGGAGAGGAAGGGGGATGGAGTGAGCAGGGTTAGGCTTTGAGAAGGGGTGGGAAGGAAGTGGGACAAGGGTATTTGGGTTTGAGGTAGATCTTACATCACACTTAAATTGAAAAAAAAAAAGATCTTGTGGTTGGAGACCACTGGCTTAGTGTAATGTGAAAGCCATGTGGAATACAATCCAGTGGGAGCATCTCAGTACTCCTCTCATCCACCACCACTCTGCACTTCCTGTGCCTGTGTGTAGTGCATCACATAGGCAGGGTTAGTACAGCACATAAAATGCATTTACTTACACATGTGTATGTGCTAGTTACATGTGATCATTACAATTAGAAGTGAAAAAACTTAGCTCATCCAGCCCACTCCTCTGTTAATTCAGGAACATTCCTTGGTGAATTTTTTGCTAGGATAGTTCTGGTTTTACACGAGGCACATTGAGGACTTGCACTAATTCTCTTGGTGGATTATTCTACCATTCACTGACCCTGTTATATCGGATTAGAAAAGCACAGTCTCCTAACAATCTGATTACTCCTGGAAACCACCTCAAATAATAATTCTTTGTCCTAAGTTAAAAGGTGTTTTACCCATCTCCACTTAGCCAGGTTTTCGAAGTAAAACTCACTCATTCTTTTTACAAAAATACAAGGTATGCATGACTTAACTGGCTAGTATGCTATGGCAGGAGTCTTTCCTCTCCCCCACCACAGTGATCTGATTCCTGAGATCATTGATCCTTCAGAATATCTAGGGATTTTTGTACCAGTTTGGTCCCTTATACAGCACCACAGTTGTATGCAACATTTATCCCTAGGACGCGGGGGCGGGGGGAAGAAGAGGAGAGATTGAGAAATTTTTTCATCCCTGACAGTCACATTTTAAGGGTGTCTGCAATGTGTTCCTGAGATCTTTGCAGGACTTTTATAGGCAATTTTCATGGCTTTCAATAAAATTCATATTATTAAGTACTTATTTAGTAAGCACCAACAAAGGACTCAAGAAACATCCAAAATTTTCCTGCTGGTGGGATATTCAGAACACCATATATTTAAAGTGGATGTTCAAATTAAGATTTTTTCCTTCAAGCTCTTCAGAATCTGACTTCAATGCATTTTTAAACCAAAAGACGGATGTTGTGCACTTTTGACCTGCTGATTGTGAACCTTGGGAATGCTTAGCTAGTCAGAAAGGATGAGCAACAGAAGCATGATGTAGTTGTATAACAATGAGGTGTAGGCGATTTGTCAGTTTCAAAGATAATTGCAAATAAAGCCATAAGAGTAACAGCAGTTATGAAAAAAAGGAATGATTTTGATTAATTCAGGATTAATGGTACATCTACACATCAGTGTTATTTTGGAATAATTGATGTTATTTCGAAATACAGGAGGCCCCCGATTTGCTACACGATCGGTTCCTGGGGAAGCATCGCAAGTTAGGGGCATTGTAACTCATTTACAATAGGTGTCGTGCGCCATCATAAATGCGGTACAAGGATGTAAGTCGGGGGTTTTTGGCCCCTTCTGCACTTACAAAAATGGTTGTAAGTGCGGGCGGTCGCCTCTCAGGGCTTTCCTGTAACTACCTGTAGTGTAGATATGGACTGTCAAAATAATGTCGAGCTGAAGAACTTACGCTGATTCCTGTAACCCTCAGTTTACAAGGAATAAGGGAAGTTGGGGGGGAGGGGGGGAGGAGGAGAAGAGAAGAGTGTTTTCTCGGACTTCCTTCTGTGTTGGCAGTGCCAAAAGCTGAAAAACTATTTTGACTTGAGCTACACAATTGACATAGCAAGGCTAAAGCCGAAATAAACTATGCAACTTGAGCTGAGTAGACGTGCCCAAATGAGCTCTTAATAGTAGTACAGATTGCTACAAGAAGAATTGGGTATGGGATCCAACACAGAATTGGAAGAAGTTTCCAGACAAGTTGTCTGTCTAAATAAATAACAGATTCCTACAAGTCTGCACATTGTAGCTAACATTCTTCCTGAGTTCTGTTTTATCAAAAGAAGAAAAGTTGCCCAAAAGTGAGCCTTTGCTATCATATTTAGTGTAGATTAGGATACTAGAAACTTTTAAGTGAAGTTTGTTTAGCTGGATTGTTTATTGAAAACCTTTGTACAATACTGTAGAGACTTATCAGGTAAATATATAGTGCAGTGCCATCAACAGTTCTCCAAAATGACTACCGGTAAACAGAGTTGGTGGTAAAACTGTCAAAGTTTCCAGAGGAGTTTACCACCCAGCTTACTTAGCAGCCAGCACCCTTTTTGCAGATCACCAGTTTGTGTCACCAGTACACAGTCCAGATTAGCACAGATTTTTTCAGATCCTTTTTTGTTTTGATCCCATAGCTAATGTGTGTGCAGGCAGAGCATATTGATTTACAAAGAGTCAGATTTGTGTGTCTCACAGCAATTTTGCATCACTTTAGCCCTCAGTGATATCAATGGCATTTGAATTCCTCACTGATACTAGTGGAGTTTCTACAGTAGTGTAAGTCAAAAGTGAGATCAGAATCAGGACCACTGTCTCTGAGTAAAAGGATATGAACATACTAAGCCAAATTTATCCCTCACAAATGGATTTACACAAGGGATGATTTTGCCCATATGCTAAAACGTCAAGATATTTGTTTCACGTATCTTTAGAAATATGGATATTTGTAGGCCATATGGTGTAAAAGGTAATTCTAGATTTATAGCTTTTGCACAATATTCATGCTCTTAGATGTTCACTCTTTTCCAAAAGAGAACATGCCTGTATGATTTTTTTTTTAATAAATTTAAATGAAAACAGCTTTTAATATTTAACCATCTCTCTTCATTTTTGTTAGGAAACATAGTACCGTAGTAGGACATGATATTAAGTGAAAGTGACTACACATAATTAACAGAAAATGAAACTTAAAAATACAGGTCTAGTTTCACTGTATGTAATGAGCAAAATGAACAAACAGCATAAACATTGTCAACTTGATTTTTTAAATTGTTTTAGTTTCAACATTCTGAAATATTAGTAACATGAACAAGGGTATTAAAGACATAGATATGAGGTGTCTTTGAAAAAGTTAGAGATACAGTCACCTTAAAAACACTTAAATAAAAATTCACATAAAAACCAATGAAGAGTCCTGTGGCACCTTCAGACTAACAAATTTATTTAGGCATGAGCTTTCATGGGCAGGAGCCCACTTTGTCAGATGCAGCCCACGAAAGTTTATGCCCAAATACATTTTTTGGTCTTAAGGTGCCACAGAACTCCTTGTTTCTTCCCCCTAAAACAAACATGGCTACCCCCTCTGAAATGTAATTCACATAATTTTACTCATATGGATAACTCAAATTACTCTAGCCCTGCTGGTGGGCCCAGCCGCGGGAGGGGGGGCGGAGAAGAGAAAGAGGAGGGTGACAGGATGGCCAAGAGAGCTGGCTGGAGTGGGGGAACTGGGGGCCTGGTTGGGGGGTAGGAGGGCCTAGATGGCTGTACAGAGCTCAGTCTACATAAGCAATGAAATGTGCAACCCTCTAGTATGCCACTACCCATGATAGAATTCTATCCACTGATGATACCTATACAACTTTCCCTGAAATTTATTAGATTCAGTTTTCAAAACTTGTCACACAAAGTGAGATTTTAGTGTGTAAAGAGTTGTGCATTGCTCAGTCAACAAGCTTAACTGTTCTCACCTGGCTAAATCAAATTATTCGTTACACATCCTGGATCAGAGCTTAACTAGCTTATGTTTTATCATCCTGCATGGCCTTGGACAAAATATCAAAACATTTCTCCTGAACTGTACATTCACTTTCTTTAAAAAGAATTGCCATCACCAAAGATCCAATTAAACAGGGTGGGTTGGGTGGGTTCCTTGTAGTAGCCTATTCCAAAAGTCAGAGGGAAGAAAAGTAGGGGAATGCTGCCTGATTTTGACCAGATTTAATCTTAAACTACTGCCTAGCAAAAGAAGGCTTGATCTCAAGATAACCTTCAAACTCAGAGAAAACAAGCAACAGAAGATGGTCAAAATTTAGAGAAAGTAGGCTTACAAAGGTCACATGATCCTGAACAAATTAGATCCCCTCAAGATGATCTTTTAAAACCAAATAATTTAACTGGCCATTTTTAGGCTAATATGTCTCATCCCATTCTCATTCTATTCCACTGCCTAAGAAGAGCTCTTAGCTACCAAAATGTAAACCAGAAACCGATTTTTAGAATAACCATTAACCACATTTACCAAATTAAAAGAAAATCTGCCCAGAAAGGAGTTTTGGCTAAGAATGAATGATTTGCAAATGGTTTGGGCTATCTTACACAGATTACAAATGGTAATACAGCAAATACTATTTGGGAGCACAGAAGACGTTTGAGAGGAAGAAGCGTGAGGTGGAAATGAGTCACTAAGAAGAAAGCCACAAACCAGACAGAACATCTACTTCAGGCTGGCACTAAACAATAAAAGATGCCCAAGTTAAATACCGAGTTGTGGTTCATCATAAGAGCGGTGATAGGAAAAGTCCCTCCCCTGCCTCTCATGGAAAAAGTCTAGTTTTTGTCAAAACCACAATCAAAGCAAAACTCTGAAATATTTCAATTCTGGCACGCTTCAGGGGAGTTGTTTCAGTGCCTCCCTAGCTCCTCTACGCTGGGCCCCCCTTATCAGATTACACCACCTATGATGCCCTCCAGCCTCTCCTCCTCATAAGCAGAGCTTATGGCTTGGTCTACACCACAAAGGTTAAGTCGGAAAAAGAAATGCAATTTGCAATATGCAAATTGCGTATCTTTTTCCACTTTACTGTTGAAAGAGACTTTTCCAAAATATGGCACATCTACATGGTGCCAAATTTCAGAAAAAAGTGCTCTTTCAACACATCCCTTATTTCTCATAAAATGAGGTTTACAGGGATGTTGAAAGAGTGTGTCTGTATTTTTGAAAATTGTTCTGAAAAAGCGGATGCGTTCCTTGGACGCAGCATTGCTTTTCCAGGATAGCAGACGTGTTCCAGAAAAGCAGTGCAATCTAGACTAAGGATGTTAAGGACTAGTTGACTACCCGATGCTTATTGGATAGTCGAGCCGACTAGTCGCTTTCCGCCCCCCCCCTTGTTGCTTCTATCAAATATATGCAGCAAAGCGGGGGGGACAGGGGTATTTCAAAGTGGCAGCGCTGCATGGAGCCGGGGGTATGAGCTCCATGCGGTGCTGCCACTTTGAAACGCCACACGGAGCCTGTGATCATCTGGGGAGTCCCCAGCTAACTTCAGGCTCCACACGGCATTTCCATGTAACCCAGGATCAGCTGGGAACTTTCCAGCTGACCCCAGCTCCATGCGACATTTCAAAGTGTCCCCCACTGACCCCAGGTTCCATGCGGGTGTTGCCGCTTTGAAATGTGCAAGAGCCCCCCGCTGAGTTGGCATGCCGCATGCAGCCCAGGGCCAGCAGGAAGTCCTGTTGACTCTGGGCTCCACACGGGCACTTCTGCTTTGAAACGCACAAGAGCCGACTCCAGGACTTCCTGCTGGCCCAGGCTGTACACAGAGTTCCAACTTTGAAATAAGAACATAAGAACGGCCGTACTGGGTCGGACCAAAGGTTCATCTAGCCCAGTAGCCTGTCTGCCAACAGTGGCCAGTGCCAGGTGCCCCGGAGGGGGTGGACCGAAGACAATGATCAAGCGATTTGTCTCGTGCCATCCGTCTCCAGCCTCTGACAAACAGAGGCCAGGGACACCATTCCTACCCCCCTGGCTAATAGCCTTTTATGGACCTAACCTCCATGAATTTATCTAGCTTCTCTTTAAACTCTGTTATAGTTCTAACCTTCACAGCCTCCTCTGGCAAGGAGTTCCATAGGTTGACTATGCGCTGTGTGAAGAAGAACTTTTGCTTATTAGTTTTAAACCTGCTACGCATTAATTTCATTTGGAGTCCTCTAGTCCTTATATTATGGGAACTAATGAATAACTTTTCTTTATTCACCCTCTCCACACCACTCATGATTTTATATGCCTCTATCATATCCCCCCCCTCAGTCTCCTCTTTTCCAAACTGAAAAGTCCCAGTCACTTTAGCCTCTCCTCATATGGGACCTGTTCCAAACCCCTGATCATTTTAGTTGCCCTTTTCTGAACCCTTTCCAAGGCCAAAATATCTTTTTTGAGATGGAGACGACCACATCTGTACACAGTACTCAAGATGTGGGCGTACCATAGTTTTATACAGGGGCAGTAAGATGTTCTGTGTCTTATTTTCTATCCCTTTCTTAATAATTCCTAGCATCCTATTTGCCTTTTTGACCGCTGCTGCACACTGTGTGGACGTTTTCAGAGAACTATCCACGATAACTCCAAGATCTCTTTCCTGATTTGTCATAGCCAAATTAGCCCCCATCATATTATATGTATAGTTGGGGTTATTTTTTCCAATGTGCATTACTTTACACTTATCCACATTAAACTTCATTTGCCATTTTGTTGCCCAATCACTCAGTTTTGTGAGAGCTTTTTTGAAGTTCTTCACAGTCTGCTTCTGTCTTGTCTATCTTAAACAGTTTAGTATCATCCGCAAACTTTACTACCTTACTGCTTGCCCCTTTCTCTAGATCATTTATGAATAAGTTGAATAGGATTGGTCCTAGGACTGACCCTTGGGGGACACCACTAGTTACCCCTCTCCATTCTGAAAATTTACCATTTATTCCTACCCTTTGTTTCCTGTCTTTTAATCAGTTCTCAATCCATGAAAGGACCTTCCCTCTTATCACATGACAATGTAATTTACACAAGAGCCTTTGGTGAGGGACTTTGTACATTTCAAAGGAGGCATGCAAAAGCCCACTGAGGCTTTTGTACATTTCAAAGGAGGCATGCAGAAGTGCCTATCGACTAGTCGACGGAAATTCTATCGACTACTCAACTAGTAAATTAATCGATATTTAACATCCTTTGTCTAGAGGTAGCCTATATGACTTCCATGATGCATTTGTCAATAGGATATTTGACTCGGGAACCTGGCCTACAGAGAGTAATGCCATTTCCCATGAGACTTTACAGCAGTGTTTCAGAATCTAAATACAGGTTGGATCTTTCTGGTCTGGCACCCTTAGAACTCTGAATGGTCCTGAACCAGGCAGTTTGCAGGACCGGGGTTGGGGGGAGGTTTAAGGCTCACCTTGTGGTCGTCAGCTCCTCTGGAGTACCAGTCCCAGCAATTGGGTTCCTCTCCCAGCCTTGGCCACGGGGATCCACTCTGGGCCCCAGCTGGGGCTGCGCTCCTTGCTGCACCAGCCCCGCTGCCACCAGGACTCTGCTCTCAATCACCGGCCCTGAAAGGGCTCCCAGCTGCTGGACCTGCAGCTGCAGTCAGGGGCTTCGCTCCTGATCCTGGCCACCCCTGCTCCCAACTAGGCTCTCAAGATGCTGCTGGACCATAGTGCCAGATTTCAGAGGTTCAACTTGTATTTTAGTTTTCAGCGGAAAACAAAAACAAAAAAATTAATTCACAGAATTTCAATAGTTAAAAAAAAAAATAAAAAAAAACACACCCACCACACCACACCATTTGGATGGAAAATATTTCAAGAGCAAAGCCAACCTCAGTGATGAAAACAATGAGTAGACCTTTGGCACCTTAGGCTAAAAAAAATGGGATCATGAGATTTTTTGGGTAAAACCCACTTCAGATGAGTTGTAGTAGAAACAGAATCCAAGTTATGGAACAGCAAGAGCAGTTACCTTCCAATCAGAGGACCCACTTTAATGAAGCTAATTAAGTATGCTGCATGTGTCCCTTTCATAGCTTTTGATGTGAAAATGCAAACGTCAAAAGTGGCGATGAAGAAACAGACCAATCCCAGATTAGCCTGTACTTATCCATTCTTGTAGACATCTGCATAAAATACAACCATGGTCATAATGAAAAAGAGTAATTTCTGTTGTAAAGAGAAGCTTCCTCACATAACCTCAGCAAACTGATTGGGAATGTATATCATTACACTGAGTCCTCAGTTTCTTGGGAGAGGTTAAATTACCACCACCCACCTCTTGTTCAAAGATGCCCTTGGGGCCTTTTCTAATATTGAACTTTAAAGATTCTGTTTACATTTAATGAAAAGTACATTACAATATTAATTTGGATAGAAAGTGGTAGGCAGCTGCTAGTTATTGCTCAATGTTGCAACAATTTGCAAGGTATCTAGAAGTTTGATGAAACATTTTTTTTAAAATCAACCATATCCTACTGCTTATTACCCAGGATCCCATTCAACCTACATGAAAACTGTAAATACAGCCTGCCATTTAAAAAGAGGAAAACGAAGTCTCATACTGCCGCTTTCACCAGAGGCCTCGTACAAAATAACAAATAAAAAAAAATCCATTGTCTTTTTACAGGGCTTTAACTGAAGCCTTGACAGATGTTAAAATCTACAGAGAATATTTTCAGTAGAATTCTAATTTAATCAAGTAATCCTTCTGAAACAGTCAATTTCAATTCTTTCCAACATGGGCAGTTGGTGACCTCATGGCTTGGGAAGGCAAGCCCTCCAACCCTGCCTCTTCTATGGCCACCAGAACACAGCCCCCGCCCCCTCCAGTCTGGCTGCTGCTGGCTCCTTCCCACTCACCCGCTTCTCAATGCAGCTATGGCCCTTGCCCCCAGCCCACTGCGAGCTTCGGAGAGGAGAGCTGGCGAGCAGCATAGCCCCAGGTGGGACCGCTAACCAGAATTCCCCTTCCCGCCCACAGCCAAACCACTAGCTGCAGCACTGAGTAGGAATGTGGTGCAGTGCAGCCAGCCGCCTGCCCACCCCAATACCTGATACAGCAACAGCAGGCTCATGGAGGGAGCCTGGGAGATTCTGGTGGAGCATGAGCAGGGCCAGTTAAGGCAGTTTGGGAAGGTATTGTCTACCCTTGCCTATGTTTCTGTTTCAAGGCTGGGAGGTCTGCAGCCACCACTTAGAGGAGGAAACGTAGGGTAGTGGTGGTCAGAGACGCTCTTCTGAGGAGGACGGAAGCATTCATCTGTCGCCCTGACATGTCATCTCGGGAGGTATGCTGCCCGCCAGGGGCTCGTATCCAAGACGTTACAGAGGCATTGTCGAGGATTAATTGGCCCTCTGACTACTACCCCATGCTGCTCATCCATGTGGGCACTAAGGTGTGACCTTGAGCAGATCATGAGTGACTACAGGGCTCTAGGAGTACAGATGAAGGATTTTGGAGCACAGGTGGTGTTCTCATCAGTCCTTCCAGTCAAAGGAAGGGGCCCAGGCAGAGACAGGTGCATCCTAGAGGCTAATGCCTGGCTGTAAAGATGGTGTCACCAGGAGGGATTTGGCTTCCTCAACCACAGGATGCTATTCCAGGAAGGACTGCTAAGCAGGGATGGGGTTCACCTTTTGAGGGAGGGGAAGGCCATATTTGGATGCAGACTGGCTAACCTAGTGAGAAGGGCTTTAAACTAGGTTCGACGGGGGCAGGTGACCAAAGCTCACAGGTAAGTGAAAAACATGGAGACCTGGGAGATGGGTCGGAAATGGGAGTGAGCATGGGCTATAACAAAAAAGGTAAAGGAGGGACAAGACAGAACTGGGAAGCAAAATCACATCAATATCTTAGATGCCTGTATACAAATGCAAGAAATATGGGTAATAAGCAGGAAGAACTTGAAGTGCTAATGAACACCACTATGACATAGTTGATGTCACAGAGACCTGTTGGGATAATACACACAATTGGAATATTGGCATAGAAGGGTACAGTTTACTCAGGAAGGATAGGCAGGGGAAAAAAGGCAGGAGGTGTTGCCTTATATATTAAAAATGTATACACTTGGACTGAGGTGGAGATGGATATAGGGGACAGACTTGTTAAGAGTCTCTGGGTTACGTTAAAAGGGGTAAAAAAAATAAATTCATGGCGGTTAGGTCCATCAAGAGCTATTAGCCAGGATGAATAGGAATGGTGTCCCTAGCCTCTGTCCGGAAATGGGTGACAGGGGAGGGATCACGTGAGGATTACCTGTTGTGTTCCTTCCCTCTGGGGCATCTGGTATTGGCCACTGTCAGCAAGACAGGATACTGGGCTGGATGGACCATTAGTCTGACCCAGTACAGCCGTTTTTATGTTAACAAGGATGATGTGATGCTAGACGTCTACTACAGACCACCTACCCAGGCAGAAGGGGTGGATGAAGTGGGAGCGCCATCACCACTACAATTCACCTCTTTTGTGTTGGGTCAAGGGGGGCACAACCAACAGTTGTAACACAAAAGGGGAAGGAAGACAGCTCAAAAACTTTGAAGACTGCTGCACTAAATGTGGTAAAGTCTCTCTATTGTCCCTGAGCAGTATACACAAAAATAGGGACGGTGTCATAACATATGGAGTTCGTAAGATTACAAGTTTTGAAGAAGGTGGACAGTTTATTCTTTCACAATGTTACATTCAAAAGGCACATTTTTACTATTTCTGTATTTCTAAATTTTAAATAAAACATGCACGCGGAATCAAAGAACTACTTCCAACTGCAGTCTTTAGTCACTAAAAAGCCATGCATAATTCAGGTTAAAAGAAAAAATGCTGGAATCACTGCCTGACCTCACCTTACTCATACCGAGCTTGGTTAATATTTAACGTTGCCAAGAGGTAAATCTGTAACGGACTTATGAGCACTCTATTTTTACTCATGAATTCAATATAATATCTTAAACCTCTCAAATCTATAAAACAATCTATGTGAAATAGTTCAGTTCACTGCACATACTTGATATTCAGATTTTTATATGCTTTCTAAAAGTCAGATAGCTGTATTTATTTAAAAAACAGTGAGGGACGGATTGTGTCTCAGTCTTACATGGCTATAAGACTAAGGGATACCATCTCATCCTCTGTCTTGCATGGCTGCCCTGTATCTTCCAATGGGTAGGGCAAACCAGGGCTGCTCATCTAGTACCGTCTCACCTTCTGCACAGGTGGGCAAGGAGTGGATGGGGAAGTCAGGAACCATTGGAGCATCAGCTTTGCTCCTCCAATGATCTAGCAAGTGCACCTGGCATGTATGTTGGGTAGGGAGCAGAAATGATTAGCTGTTGGCCAGGGAAAGTGGCAGATTACCTCCTCCTTGGGAGAAAGCAGAGTGCTGGTGAAGAAGTGACTCCAGTACACAATTCCTTCCTCCTGAGGCAGTACAACTACATGACATACACTTGGACTATGGCTTTTGGACCAGCCCTCAAAAAAAAAAAAATTCAGATTTTTGCTACATTAAATTCAGGGGTATCCAGGGGTTCTTATAAGTCTATTGACATCCAATAGACTGCACAAAATCATACATGCAGGAACTAGGGGTATAGGGGTGCTGCAGCACCCCCAGATTTTACATGAGTCACAGGCTCAGTTTTATGCTCTTGGCACCCTGCCCACCCCAGCCTTGGCCCCTTTACTCCTATCTAAGTTCCCCATGCCCCCAGAGACATGGCCTTCCTCAGAGGGATACTGGGGGGGAATGGTCATGGACAGATGTAAGGGGTCACAAGGTAAAGTTTGGGGACCAAATTGCTTTACAGTTCCACTGGCTTTCAGTGCTTCCAATATGAAGTGTTCCAGCACCACTGGTCAGAGGAGCAGGCATATCTTGGGCTGTTGCGGCCAAAGGGAGAAATGAATTACAAAGACACGGAAGCCTAGCAGAAGATGTCTTGCCGGCAGCCTACTCTCTTTGTATGAATGGCACACAAGCTCAGATATCTCCAATGAGCACAACTGTAGCCAGCAGGCCCAGCCAAAGGGTTTGCGAGGCCCAAGGCAGGATGCTGGGAGCGGGGTCCTGGGCCCGGCCAGTGGATGGTGAACATTCAGCATTGTGGGGCCCCAAAAGCGCGGGGCCCAAGGCATTTGCCTTGCTCACCTTGCCCTAGGGCTGGGCCTGGTAGCCAGGCCTGCCGATGGGGGCGGTTGGGTGGGGGAGGAAATAGGGACAGCTGGTCTGGGGCAGAGCTATTCTAAAGGACCCAGGCTTCCCAGCTGCCACCACAGCCCTTTAAAAAAACAAAAAAACAAACACAGTACCAGAGTCCAGGATGGCACGCTTCAAGTGGCACTAAGAGCGGGGGTGGGGATCCAGTCTGGGCAGCCCCGAGGGCTAGCTGCTGCAGCCCCTTCTGTCTGAGGTCTTGGCCCTTACAGGAGAATGGAGACACACCCCACACACACCCTTGCCTAGCAATTCTGTCTGCTCTCCAGACTACAGCAGTGTTACATATATGAAAGGAGAGAGACACATGCCGAGATTTCCACCTCCAGCTCTCTAGCCAGCCCCTCTTACTTCATAGTCAGATATGGTCACCTGTAAGGCAGCAAGCCCTTAATGAACATGAATTTATGTTGGTGGAGTTCTGGGAATTTAGACAGCTTTGGGGTTCTCAGAATGCAGGTGCTCTCAAACTGGGGAGTCATGACCCCTTAGGGGTTTGCGAGGCTAGTTTGCAACTCCCACATACTATCAGCTTTCACTCTTAAACTTCCCATTTCACCTATACATTTATAAATAGCGTTCAATATCTATAACGAGGCTTGCTGTGTGAAAGGTGTTACCAATACAAAAGTTTGAGAGCCACTCTTACAATGCAACAAAAATCTCCTAAAGAAATCTCCACACAGGATCATGCTTCCTGCATCCCTGGGCCTGTCAGTTCTTCTGCCCAGTGTGCTGGAAGGGTGGAACACTTCTTCACCTCTTCTCCCTTCCTCTTTTGGACTGTTGCATTGCAAAGGAAATGTGACATGAGCCAGTTTCTGTATGGGAATTGGGGACTGGAGCTCTGCCTGATCTAGCCTTTACATATTACATTCATGGGTGGTGGGGAATTTTTTCCCTTCCTCTCCAGCTTCAGCACAAAGGGTCAGATTATGCATGGTTCTTGCAAGAGTGTGCTTTATGAAGTCTTGTATTATGTGATCCCTGCATATACACAATCTAAGTTCAACCATGCATCTAGCATACCCTCCAAATACTTTAATTTAACATAAGCAGCAGTCTAAACAAACTTTTTTTCTAAGCCACTACAGTTTGTTTCAGTAATCTGGGCAGAAAGTGTTTATATATAGATTCTGCACATGTATTCATATTACAGCTCAAAACATTTCAACACCAATCTCTCTCGATAGAGATGGTAAATTGGATTGGATGTTAATCTGACTGGAAATAAAAAGCTAAAAATTACTTTTCTAAAAACAGTGGGTAAGAGTAATATGCAGAGATGAATAAAATATCAGATCAGAACCATGAAGCTACATATTACGTAAACCACTGTACACTAAAACAGATTCAGAATTATGCACCAAAAGCAATAGTATATTTCAGCCATATAAGAACTGACTGGAGGCAAAACTACCAGAACCTTTAGTGGGACCTCATGATTTCTGGGTAGTAAGAGACAATAAAGTTATAAAAAAAGCCTTCTGAATGGCTTGAATCTGATGTATTTATAAGATAGCTGGTCACGTAGGTGGGAGTGAACTATAGTTTGTCCTAGATGAAAGCTTGATTAAATTAGTACAGACAAACCTTTATCATCACACAAGCTTAAATCTGTACTTTAGCCAGAACAGCAGAGAACAGATGCAACGTGGAAATCAGACAAATTAAAAATGGAAATGAAATTAATATTGGTTTAGCAGTGGCTTTTCTAATGACTAAGGGGGAGACTATATTATATACTAGTAACATCCACATTAAGTAAACAGTTCCTAACAAGCTACTTTGTCCAGAAGTACAGAAAACAAAAATCCACAAACACCTGGAGAACTTGTGACACACATTGTGGAAAAGCGATCACACACAAAATGTTAATGCACTGGAAAACGGAGTTTGCAGCTTCTGAAGAGGATTCTGATGTAATCCATTCAGAATAAATGAAAAATTTTAGTTGAATCTCCAGAGGAAACAGTGTTCACCAGACTGTCTTGCAATATGGAA
The DNA here is from genome assembly GCA_019425775.1 of Rafetus swinhoei. Taxonomy (NCBI): domain Eukaryota; kingdom Metazoa; phylum Chordata; order Testudines; family Trionychidae; genus Rafetus; species Rafetus swinhoei. Next base: position 51,554,670 of record CM033449.1, read on the forward strand.
CTCAGGATATCATCAGTTGGAAGAGAATTACTCAGATTCTATCCAGATGAGATATTATCAGAAAAATGAGTGTTCCTGCTGGAAAGAGCCCAAATAAAACCAGACATTCAGATACTTAATCAAATCATATGCTGGTTCCAAATTTTATAACATTTCTTATCCATCCTTCTTCAAACTTCACCTTCCCTACTTTCTCTTGCAGGAACTGACAGACTTAATTTTCACTAACTGTGGATGGAAACAATACTACTGGTGATAGTACTTGGAGGAGATAAGTTAGATAAGATGACAGCTGATGAAGGAAACCTGACAAACACATGGCCTAACCCTGATTCCAGTTAGAGAACTTTGATCTGAAAATAAAGTACTAAAGCCCAAATCTGATGGCTTTTTGACTAGTAAAGGAGGACAATAATTACTTGTTTGAAAAAGAACCAAATAAACAATGGATTCAAGAGAGAATGAGGGAGATTAATTGAAATTATTCTTTAAAATGAAGGTATACTTGATCCAAAAGAATGTAAGGTACAAATACAGTGTAGAAACTACCGAAACCTGATACCTGAAATGGACAGACATGGACAAAAGTTAGTTAACCTTCCTCTGCACAACAACTTTAACACAGGATGAGCTAGACACTGTGTGCATCATGTCTCACTGTAATAAGTATCTGATGCAGGAATGCTGACAGGAAAACTTAAAATTATTTGCTGGCACAAGCGCAAGACCAGATCAGGGCTTTGAAGCCAAATACAGCTGTATGTAACAGGTCAGTAACACCCATTGCGTCCAGTTGTTCCTGTTACATTCACTGATTTGACTAATTGAATTTCACTGATGTGCCATAGGTCATAACAGACAACAATTGCCAAGACATCATCAAGTCCGTATTTAGATTCAGTCAGCGAGAAGTTAAGTGCTAGACATCTACCAGAATTCCACATATGACAATATTTAAAAAAACATTATGGTTGTAAAAACTGAACCCCAAGTTTTTCCTTGCCTGGAATGGTAACTATGAGTAACAACCAAACCATTCTGCGAGACAGTACCGTAACTTGCGTTTGATAACTACACAGTAAAATGTGCATGCAAAAAATTGAAGTTTGACATAAAATTTCAGTAGGTTTGAAACATTCAAAAATGCTATGACAATAGTATTAGCTTTTACCTAACACCCAATAAAAGAGATTTTTCTTGTATATTCAAATCCTTTCAGACGGTTGTCTGATTTATTGAGCGATTCTCCCTAGGTATGCATTTATATACTGCAGTAATAGTTGCTTTCGATTGAACACGTGGGACTCTGCTATAATAATTATCAGCTACTCCTGTAACTTAAGCAATAGCGGTGCATGTTATGGATCTAAAAGTACTGGGTACAAACACTAATGATTCATACAGGGATCAATATGGTAACATGATGGAAAATTGTAACTTTCCTGTTTTCTAATAAATTAAAAAAAACTTCATTGAATAATGTTATGGTTCCGAAGTCAAGCACTCAAAATCAGGGAAGACCACATTTAGCATTGTCCATTGCAATATTAATTTGGCCCCTTTGTGCATATTCTTCATTATCCAGACTTTTATAACATGATCACATACTATTTCTAAGGATACCCCCATTCACTCAGACCACAGAAAGGAGAGCCAATGAGACAGGTGTGTCACAACTCTGTGGTAATCCACGGGGATTATTCCAAGAGACCAGATTCTATTTCTCACTCTGACACAGATTTCCAATGCAATGTAATACAAGACTTTTAAAGGTCATAGTATATATGCACAAACAGGTCAAATTTAAGGCTTCACAGACAACTTTGATTCTGGTCATTCCTAACTTTATGTAGCTATGCAACACTGGCATTCTTTTAATAGGCTGTTTTGTACGTTCCTACTTAAATCCTGGATTATCCGTTAGTTGTAGGTGTTTTTCAGCCAGTGCGCTGATAGAGAACCAAGCAGAAGCCTGTTTCTAACATTTATTGGGGATTTAGGGTGCATAGAGCATTCAAAGAGGTAACATTTTAATTCTTGGCTTCAATTTCTCCAATGCATTCAGTAGTTCCCATTGCACTGGGAGAAGGTTTCAAAACCCAAGAGGCCTCAGACAGCAGCACTGCTTAGGAAGGATGCTTTATATCTGGGAACGCTTGGTTATTTGTGAACACACAAGCTCTTTGTGAAAGATTATGAGTAAGAGATAGTCCAACACTTATTCTTCACTAGAACAATGATGGTTTATCTTCTCTCTTACTTGGATTCTTTAGGGGGGAGTTTTTTTGCCATTTAGGATCAGCCCATAGGACTGGTGGTAAAGAACCACATTTTCCTTGGGGAAACACTAGGAGTCATTCTGCCTCATACTACAGGAAGCTAAAATTCTTCCCAGCCCTGTATGCAGGAGAGAGGAAGGCTACTTAATCTGCTCTTGCCACAGTGCACCTGTAAAGGGGAGGGAGATGGGGAGAATGACCAGTCAAAAATATTCTGCATAATTTATTTACATTCCCTTTCTTCCTGCTCCTCAGCTTAACTCTTTGTGGAAGCACAGGCTAGAATTCTGCCTTTTCAGGACTCTGTAGGAAGCAGCACAGAGTTTAAAAAAAATCAGGCTAACCTCTTGTCTTCTCTCAGAGATGATTTCTGAGTCAATAGAGCGTGACCACAGTATATGGTGTGTGTCATCTGGACTCTTCAGCGCTTGAGAAATGGCAGCATTGCCATCCTTTCAAAACACTGCAGAGCCTGTCAGCAAATGCAGAGTCTGGGCACTTCCACAGTTAGCAACATTCCAGCCCTTGGACTAATAGCTACTGGTGAAACCTGTATCCAGAATGGTGACTGGATTGGGACCCAGCCTTCACAACAAACACAATGCTTAGTGCTGCATTGATGAGCTATTGAGTACACAGAGCTGTTTTTAGCTCCTTAGTTTATACCCCCTTCCCATGTTCCCTTGTTTTCTGATTAGCTCAGCTCTCAGAGGATGAATAGGATATGACAACATACCAGTTGGGGATCCCCACAATGAAAACTTCCTACACAGCCTTAGAACAGGTACTGATCTTCTATAGTAAATTCTGGGTCTTTCTGAATTACTCTACCCTGCTGTCTGCACATGTAAAAAGACAGACCCATCTCTTCTCCTTACTGCTTCTCTTCACCTGCCCTGGAGAAACAAAGTCATATGTTGCATATAACAAAGGTGAGTTACAAAACCATTGAAGGGCAAATACAAATTGGCACTATGGAACCAATTTTATGGAAATTTCTTTTTAGTAGGAGGATATTGACACTGCATGAGTACTTGTGACACCTGGTGGCTAATGTCTGGAAGTGCTTAAGAAAATAAAGGAAGAGGAAGTAGAATTATTGGAGAAAATACAAAAGGAGTCTAAAAGGCACTTGGTACAGAAGAATCTGGTTACCAAAGGTAACAAGTAGAACACACTAAGTGGAAAATTAAAAAATGTTTCACTGAAAGCAAGTTTAATAGAGCTTGCTACTGTATGTAGGAAAAAATGAATTTCAAATACTGTATTTCAAGGTCCTATTTTCCCCTTCTCAAATTTTCTCCACTTTTCCTTTTTATTCTATGAAATATGTTTGGCTCACAATGGCTGGTCAGCAGCTTTGTAGGTTCTAATTCCTTACAAACTGGTTTCAGATCAGTTGCAGATGGCTGTTGTCAATCTTAAATTATTTTGTCAAATCAGAGAATGTTTGTGTTATGGTGGAAGACGACTGCCCATTCTGTTCTTGCCAAGCAGCATGAAACGTCAAAGCTTAACAAATACTTATCACCATGGATACATTTTTAAATTAAATTAGTTCTCACCCTCTGGGTGAGGTGAATGCATTTTATATCTCTCTGTGTGATTGACCATAGTGGCAATGTAAGCATTTGAGGGAGCTGAAGGTAGTGTAAAACTGCCTTCCCCCGCTTCCTGCTTTAAAAAAAAAAAACCTCTACAATATTAGGATCAAAATATTTTATTTACACACTGACTTTTCTTCTGGCTCCTCAAACCTATTATTGACAGGTCTTGTATCACATCATTTCAACCAGAAAGTCACACCCAGAAAGTGGATCAGAAATACCTATTTTAATTTAAAAATACTTGTTCATTCTTCAAGAGATCTATTTCTTTACATATTTCCTCCCTGTGCTTTTGCGTAGCTCAGAATTGACTAAATCCCACACAAGTAGATTCACTGAGACTCTTGATAGGAAAGGCCACTGTTTACCTAATCTTGAACCCATTCAAACTACTGTGGTTTTGAGATTAAAACTAAAAGCAAATATTAGAAGGATCAGAAAAAACACCTGTTTCAAAAGAGAAGAAAACAATTCTAATGAAAAAGATGCAATATAGCTCGTACTCATAACACAAAACCTTGCATCTCTTTAAAAATTTTACCTGCTTCATCTAAAATGTCATTGGTGAGATCCTTGTCTCGAGGCTGTACATATCAGTCTCGTGGACCCTAGTATGTACTATTTTTTCGCATTTCAAGGGCAGCATACAGTGTACTTGTCAGTTTGTTAAGTATCAACTGGCCATTCTTGGAAGCAATCACACATATTACAATTGATCAGCACATAGCTGATTTGATCATATGCTTAATTCAGTATCTTTCTGTTCCATTTAAGGATACTACAGCATCAGGTAGGCTGTCCCACAATAGGCTGTTAAATAGTTTTTGTACAATTTGATGTTTCAAGGTAAAGTTTTTGCTAATGGGGCCTTCCTCCTAAGCTTAATTACACTGATTTTGTTCATGTTTTGGTAATTAAAAGGCTAGACTTCACCTTTGGGCATACCCTTAAGCACTGGGAGGCATTGGGACTGATACTCTTCTCTATGCCCAGAGATGGCTGTAACAGTAAGCTGCTTGCTGGCCAGTACATTGTGGGAGAGACAGCAACACTCAGCCTATTCCCTGCACCTCTCTGCTCACATTACTAGGGGAGGGTGCAGCTTCTATACCTTGGACACAAGGTCCAAATTGCTTGCCCAATGGGTAAAAAGAAAAGTCCCAACTCCCCTGCTATTCATCTACATGGGTATTTAGTCCCAGTCATACGTTAGTACTAAAACTCTGCCTTCCTAATTAATCTTCTCAAGATTGGTGATAAAGTTTCTGCCACCTTGAAATGTGCAGAGAGATATGTAGCCTACATGTAAAATAAAGTATTTGCCCATTCTTATTATTTTCTGAAGATAGGGAAGCTGGTTTTACAGAACAGGCTAAAATAATTTCATGGTTTTAAAAAGAGTATTTCAGTTAAACCATTTATAATTTAAAAATTGTCCTGCAGCACTGCAAACTGAAAGACACATCAGCACTGTGCTAATGAGGGCATTTGAAGAAAGTGAAACCAATTATAAACTGAAAGGAAAACTAAGCAGGTTCATTTTCTGTCCATATTAATGTAATGCAAAATTAATATCCTACAGGGGAAAGTTAAGGTGGGCCAAATTTACAGGACAGGAGGGCTGTTTTCTCAGAAGTTGTGATAAAGATTTGTGGCAGATAGGCTCATGTTCAGCTGACTTTTTTGAATAGTGTCATCTTGAAGGCTCATGTGTTACATGTATGTCTACTTATATGCTATCTACATTTTTTGTTCGTCTCAAAGGTGCTGCAGGACCATTTGTTTAAGTTTTTTTCAGTTACAGACTAACATGGCTACTGCTCAGACTTTTACATGCATATACAAGAGAATCTCAAATAGGAGGTGAGATTAGATTTTACCTCTGTATTTGGCAATGGTGTGATCACTGCTGGAATACAATGTCCGGTTCAGGTTTGCACAATTCAAGAAGGGTGTTGATAAATTGGAGAAAGTTCAGAGAGAGGCACAAGAATGATTAAAGGAGTAGAAAACAGGCCTTACAGTGATAGACTCAAGCAGCTCAAACTACTTAACTTTCTCTCTGTTAAGCTAAGTGATTTGATCACTGTCTGTATCTACACAGAGAGCAAATATTTAGTAACGGGATCTTCAAAGATCCAGAAGATGGAAATTGATGCTGGATAAATTCAGACTGGAAATAAGGTGTGCATGTTTGTTTAAACAGTGATGTTAAATTAATCATTGGAATTAGCTAGAAGGGTTGAGGTGGTGTATCCATCACTAGCAATTGTAAAATCAAAATTAGTGCCCTCCAGCCCTTCCTCCTCCCCCAAGAGATACTCTAATTCAAAAGGAATCATTGGGGGAAATTCTAAGGGACCTGCATTATCCAGGAGAGCAGACAAAATAATCACAATGGTCTCCTTCAGGCCTTGGAATCTGTGAACTATTCAAATTGTTTTAGTCACATAAAAGGATGAAAATATTTTAAGATTGCTATCAGACAGTTTAACAGGATACTGCCAAGATAAAAAGCTATGATCAGAATAGGTGTACTGCTCACTATAATTTTTACCTTTCCATCTAACAAGGTTTTGTAAAGAGACTCATCACTGCAGTTAACGGAGTACTGATCCTTTACAACAAAAGTAGCAGTAGTTTAAGAGAGGCAGGATGCTGGTTGGCATTAAGAGGACAAAGTCCAACATTAATCAAACTTGGCTGCAAAACTTAGACATCCAAATTGAAGTAATTGTATACAAGTGGAATTTTAGAGAGACTGAGTATCTGTACCTGCCATTAACTTCAGTGCTCCCATTAAATGTAGTGTACACACTCAGTCCATCTGAAAAAAAAAATCAGGCCACTTTTATTTAAATAACTGTAGGCATCCAAGTTTGAACATGGTGGCCTATACACTAGTAGTCTGGGAATATTTTCCAAAGAGGACATATTACTCTTAACCCAGGACTTTTTTCCTTTCCCCTCTTAACACTAGTGGTTGAGACTAGTTCAAACATAATATTATCATGCAACAATACATAGCAGCACTCTGGGAAGTTTGACAAACTGGAATACATGTTTAGCTTTCCTGCTTCAGAGACAATGCAGACAAGAGAAGGATCTGGCAGGCTTCCTGGAGCGGTGCCACAAGTGGTTCTGCTTTATCTTCAATAGGATTTATAGACACTTTGTGAGCATTTACTTTTCAGAACAGCAGTTACAGGACAAATCACTTTTTTCTCCTTGTACTGTAATTAAACATCTCTGAAAGCTAAGCAGACCTGTGCATGAAAAAGCAGACTAGAAAGAAATTATTAATGTATTTATTAAGGATGTAAAAGACAGTTTAATTGGTTAACCAGTTAAACATAAAGGGGGCATGGGTGTGGCACAGCTGCCAGAGCAGCCCCTGCTTGAGCAGCACTCGGGCTCCCCACAGACAGAGGCTGCTCTGGGCAACTGGAGCAGCCCCTGTCTGTGCCAGGCCATCGGGGGGCAGGAATAGCCCCCTGCATGCAGCAACTGGTGGGGGCTGGAGCAGCTCCCCGCCTAATGGTTAAGTGGAACCAGTAAGCCTCACCTGTTAACCTTCACATCGCTAGTATTTCAATTGACAGGGCTATTCAGAGCATGCAAATACATGCATATTTAGCAGATTTTCTGAAAATGCAGAAGTGGTTCTCATACTTAGTAGGTTTCTCTTCTTTTCTCTCGTGTTAGCTCATCAGCTCTCATAAGGGGGAAAAAAAAAAAAATCAGACCTTTCAACTTCTCTCCTCTCTGAAGGAGGATTAATTCACTGGACACAGCACTTAGGTCCACAGGTCTTGGGATTTCTATAGCAGTCCTGTGTATTCCTGTAATTACTTTGAATCATCTGGATCATCTTTGGAGTTAACATCACCCTCCCTGATTTTTATATCTGACCACAATAGAAATCTGCTAATTAGATTTACGATGTACTAAGGAGATTGGATTAGTTCTTCTGAGTTTACCATGTTCTTTGTCATCCTCCTTACAGCCTCCTACCCCTCCATGCTCTTATGACAACCTCATTTCCATCAGCTACTCCCATTAGGGATGTAATAGTATAGTCAATTAACTGATCAACAAAAGCTTATCGGTTAATGCTATTGACTACACACATTTTCCCTCCCCCCAGTCAATTTTTTAGCAGGCTGGCCAGCAGCCTGGCTCAGTCCTGGCTTGCGCGCTGGATCTGGGACCTACCCCTGCTGTGGCTCTGCATTTAAAGTGTATTAGGAGCCAAGCGGGAAGCCAGCTTGGCTCAGTTCTGGCTCATGCTGGGTCTGGCAGCTCAGAGCCCCCCCCAGACAGGGGTTGCTACAATGGCAGCTGCGCAGGTGGCATCAGAGGCAACAGTGTGTGGCAACAGGCAACTGGATGATGAGGGGAACTGGCTTTTAAACTGACTTCCCTCGCAGACCAGCTCCTACCTAGCACCCCACAGCGGAGTGGCAAGAGGCTCCTTAGGAGTGGGTCTGGAGCACACTGGCTGCTGCCCCCACCCTTGGGGACTATAGAGTAGTCGAGTAATGGATAAGCATTCATTAGGTTAATCTACTATTCAGTTAACTGATATTTAACATCCCTAACGCCCGTTTGTTGAAGATGTTCACAATTACGTGAGAAGGGTTCAGAAGAAGTTTTGGGGACATGCTTAAGGTTGTTTTTGAAATGTATACTCACGTGCAAACTTGCCTTAATGTTAAATGACTGTAAAGCTACTCCAGTGTTTAGAGTTTTGTAATAGTGACACTATAAGCCAGGATTAAAAAAAAAAAAATAGGAGCCTAAAGTTACACTGCTAAATCCATATGTAGGCATCTGCCTGATTTTCAAATATGCCGAGAACATAAGATCAGGGATACTGGGTCTGACCAATGGTCCATCTTCTGACAGCAGCTGGCGCCAGATGCTTCAGAGGGAGTGAACAGAACAAGGCAATTTATAAGTGATCCATCCCCCTATCATGAAGTCACAGTTTCTGGCAGTTAGAGATAGATGGATAGCCAGAACATAGGACTGAATTCCTGATCATCTTGGCTAATAGCCAGTGACAGGCCTATCCCTCTCCTCCTCTCCATCAACTTTAAAAAAAAAAAAAAAAAAAGGGAGAAAAGTTATACTTCATTGCCTGGCGATGTTGTGAAGATCAGAATTCCACAGGCTGAAAGCACAGCATATGACGTAGTACTTCCTTAGGTTTGTTTTAAACCTGCTGCCTATTATTTTCATTAGGTGATTCCTGGTTCATGTGTTGTGGGAAAGGGTACATAACATTTCCTATATAAGCTGCAGCATTCATTGTTTTATATGCCTCGCTTGTATGCTTACTCAGTTGTCTCTTTTCCATGCTGAACAGTTACAGTCATATAAAAGGGATTTTATACTCCCAAATCATTTTTGTTGCTCTTTTCCTTTTTTCCAATTCTAATACATATTTTTTCAGGTGAGGTACCAGAATTGCATGCAGTATTCAAGGCATTTGTTTGGCATGGATTTATATAAATGGACATTGTATTTTCTATCCTTTTCCTAACGGTTCCTAACATTCTATTCACTTTTTTTAAAGCTGCTGCTGCTGCACATTGAGTGGATGTTTTCAGAGAACGATCCACAAATACTTCAAGATCTTTCTTGAGTTGTAACAGCTAATATAGACCCCAACATTCTGGATGTACAGTTAGGATTATTTTTTCCCTCTGTGCAAATCAATCAATACTGAAGTTCATCTGCCATTTTGTTGCCCAATCACCCAGTTTTGCAAGATCCCTTTGTAATTTTTTTCAGTTTATTCAAGATAATTGTGTTCAAAGCAAATTTTAGAATCATCTGCAAACTTTGTCACCTCAGCGTTTACCCTTTTTTCCCCCAGATAATTTATGAATACTAGTGTTACCTGTCCCGTTGTGACAGTAGACGTACACATGGTCTCCTCCTTCCCTACTGTTCCCGGAGGCAGGGAGGGTTGGGCCATGTGGTAGCCTCCCTTCCCTATGCTCCGGAGAGGCTGGAGGAAGATTGCCTCCTCTCTCCCACTGCTCCCAGGGCCAGGGAGGCTTATGCTGGCTCGGGCCATGGGGCCTCCTCTCTCCCCACTGCTCTGAGGGCTGGGGAGGCCTGGGCCATGCATCCTCTTCCCTCCCCACCGCTCCAGGGATGTTGGGGCATGAGTGTGCTCTTCCCCTCCCCATGGGGGGAGGGGGAGGAAGGTACGCATGTGCTTGGCAAATTGCTTCTCCTTTTTCCCTCTCCATGGTGGGGCAAAGCTGTAGGTGGGGCTGGCGGGCCTGCCACCCCTAGAAACTTCTCAAGTCTTCTCAAATGTTCTGTGAGACAGCGTGACGGACGCCTCTCCTTTTATAATAGTATAGATATAGGTGTTGAACAGCACTGGTCCCAGTACAGACCCCTAGGAAGCCCCATAATTTACTACTCTCCACTGTGAAAACTATTTATTCCTACCCTTTCCTTCCTATCTTTTAAACCAATTACTAGCAAGGGACCTTGTCAAAGACTTTCCAAAAATTCCAATACGCTATATCCACTGGACTACCCCTTTGTCCACATTTATTGACTCCCTCAAATAATTCTGATAGATTGAAATCGTGGCTCACCACTTTATAACTTGTATAACATGTTGACTCTTCCCCCAACTTATTGTATTCATCTATATGTAGGGCACTACAAAATTCACAGCTATGAAAGATGTGTCTCAGACCATGGAATCTGGCATTTCTCAAACTAGGGGATCTCAACCCAAAAGGGGATTGCAAAGATCACAGTATTACCACACTTACTTCTATGCTGCTGGCAACATGGTGCTGCCTTCAGAGCTGGGCACCCAGCTAAGCAGCTGCTGCTCTCTGACTGCCGAGCTTGAAGGCAGCACAGAAGGGTGGCAATAATGTGTTCTCCCCCCAGCCCAAATTCCTGTTTGAGAAATGTTGAGTCAAGGGCTTTACAAATTTTTATATTTTGCCATTTAAAATAACTATTCATATTTTGTTACAAACATTAATATTAAAGTATCTGAAATTGTGAAATGCAGATTTTTAAAATGCTATGTTGTCAAGTTTATACATGATAGCAGTTTTCAAGTATCTAAAAGGGTGTTACAAGAAGGAGGGAGAAAAATTGTTCTCCTTAGCATCTGATGATAGGACAAGCAGCAATGGGCTTGAACTACAGCAAGGGCGGTTTAGGTTGGACATTAGGGAAAACTTCCTAACTGTCAGGGTGGTTAAACACTGAAATAAATTGCCTAGGGAGGTTGTGGCATCTCCATCTCTGGAGATAGTTAAAAGCAGGTTAGATAGACATCTATCAGGGGTGATCTAGAGATGGTGCTTGGTCCTGCCATGAGGGCAGGGGACTGCACTTGATGGCCTCAAGGTCCCTTCCAGTTCTAGTATTCTATGAAAATGGATTTTGAATTTTAGGGCCTTATTCTAATCTGATCACTGGTGTATCTGGGACCAAAGACATTAGACCTGCACACTAAGCCCAATGACCAAAATATTACAGCTTTCAGGAGATTAACGAGTGTGTGCCACCAGCAGCAAATAAGAAGGACCAATCTGCACCAGACCTGACACCCCTTCTAAAACAGGAAGAATTTTAACTGTGGTATACCAAGCTAATCCTGGCAAGTGACCTATCCCCATTGTGCACAGAAAGACAACCGTATCACTTCCAACCTGTGCTGTTGGAAAATTTCTTCACAAAACCTACCCTATGGCAATCATTTACACCTGGAGCAGGTGAGCACAACCATCCAGCCAAACACCCGAAGAAAAAAAATGTCAGTACCACCTCACAGCACTTGCCCACCTCATCCAGTGTCCCATTTCCAGCCATGGCCATACCTGATACTTCAGGAGGAGATAAAAACAAAAACCCAAGTAGAATACATGGGGAAAGGGGAGAAGGGTCATGTATATCCTGCAGTTGACCAGCTGAAATACTGAGACATCAGATTTTTAAGAACATAAGACAAATAGGAATGGACTCCCTGGGCTGCTGAGCCCTGCCCCACTCTGTAACAAGCAACCACATCATATCCTACTTACAATTGTCTAGCACGCTTTTAAAACTAGTCGTTTGCTACTGCAACTCCTATTAAGAGACTGTTCTGGTTAGAACCTCACATAATCACCACATGACTTTAGCCACTTTAAGTTAGCAAAGCTTGTGAACTACCTGTCTTTTTTAAATTCCTAAATATTTATTTATAAATAAATAAATATAAGGAGACCAGAAAGCCTAAGTCAAGTTGGCACAGCAAATTATGTGCTTTGCAAGTGGTTTCTGCTATGTCAGACGAATAGTAGTTTGCCTAGAAAATTTTATGCACCAGGCACAATTTTATTGTGTTGCATAGGAGCAAGGAGCCTAATGTATTTGATAGGGTGAATAGCGTATATGAGGAGATTCACAACAAGAAGGATCCCCTCTTGTGCGCTAATGTGTTGCTGAAAAAGACTACTCAGTGACATTGAGAACCTCAACAACATTCTGGACTCTACTGAAGCTAGTGGCAAAACCACCACTGAAATGGGACCAAGATTTCACCTTGATTCTTGGCACTTTGCTGGGCAGGAGCCTTGCAGAGCTGCTCTATGTTTTTTTCCCAGACTATGTATGATAATCTACATGTCAAATCTGTCTCATTTTCTACATCAGCTTCCATTCTGGCTAATATTTTCTATATCAGTCTCTGTGACCAAGATTAAAAACTTCAATAGAAAGCAGTGATAACTTTTTATTTTACATACAGCTACCTGATGAGTTAAAATTTGTTCAGACCTGCAATACCTTGCTGGAAGTGTGAGTTGTTGAAACTAAGCCATTTGTAAGTGAGAGGTGTCCCCAAATACTTTACAGACCTGGCCTAAACTTTAAAAATCTGACACATTCACAAACCATTGTCTGCTTGTATAAATCTACTGAGGTCAAAGTTATGCTAGCAGAGAATTGGGCCTTCAATCTCTACTCTAGGAATAAGTGGAAGTAGTAGTGTACTTTTGATTATCAGAATTAATTGTGTTTCTAGTATTGGAATTTAAAGCTTGCTTTCATTGAAAAAAATTGAATTATGTAGTTGGTACTAATGCTCTCTTTCTAGAATGAAGGGTGAAACCCTGACATCATTAAAACCATTATAGGTTTATTGTCATTTATCCTGGGTGCATTGAGCTATGTAGTTTACAAGAATGACCTAGGAAAATTCCTTTTACAACCTGGCCAGCAGAACCAGAAACTGACTATAGATGTAATTATAAAATAATACACATTTCATACTGTGGACAACACAACATGTGCTAAGTAAAATCATGATATTTCATTCTAAACACTCACCTGTTCCACATACGGCTCAGCTAAATGAAATGCAAATATTTCTCTTTAAAAAGTTCTCAGCCAGAATAAATCTCCATTATGCTATAGAAATGGCAGATTTTAAGGCTATTATACAAGTACAATTTATCATCACAGCAAAGAAAAAAGAAAAGATGAGTTCAGATTCCTATCTATTACAAGCTATGCTATATAGAAATTTGCACAGATTGAAGACAACTCATTCAATTGTCCTGAGTGTTTATGATTTGTGGCTGAGTGTCAACTTTTTGTTTCAAATAGTAGGAGATTTGGGAAACAGATCTTAAACCTCATAGCATTAGGTAGACAGAAATTGTAAGAATTCATTAGCCACAGTACAGCTCAGAGTCATCAAGGCTGTGCAAATACATTTCACAATGAAGGTCAAGCTCGTCTAATGTAGTAACAAAAAAATAAAGGAGAACATTTTGGAGAATGGTTTTAGGAAGTAGTAAATATCTTTAAAGGGAGACAAGGTTATCTGGGATTTATAGGTTTTACAAATATTTATGCAAGGTGTTAAAAGCAGTGTCTCCCTTGATTAAAATTATTTGGATAAGTAAGCTTATGGCTTTCCTCTATATGTAAATAGTACTGCAACAGTCTAAACAGATTAATAGTAGCATCAGTACAAGCCAAATATTTATGTGAGCTATGTGAATTGAAAAAGGTATTCTAAGGAGAACGTTTTACCCTTGAATTTTAAAAGGCTACAGTGCTGTAGTATCTTGCTGGGGAACATCCTACCTCACCAGAATCAAGTTGTTTGGAAGGAAGAGGCAGTACAAATGATATTTCCTCTTAATTAAGAGGTTCTCTCTCTTTTCGAGGTTGATTTTAGATGTTCCCATGGTGCCAGCAGCCAGGAAGGTTTGCAAAGAGCAATTTAGGTTAGTTTGCAATGTACTGCATGAGAAAGTATCACTGAATGAACATGCGGCGAGGAGTCCTGTGGCACCTTATAGACTAACCGAAGTGTTGGAGCATAAGCTTTCGTGGGCAAAGACCCACTTCATCAAACCCACTTCGTTATTCTTCTATTTTGATCAAGTAATTTTTGCTCAAGTTCTCCCATCTGCTGATTAGAGGAAAGGAGATAAAAAGTAATGGTTAAAGTCAGAGAAGAGAGGTCAAAGGACTAGGGTGCAGAAGGCTAAGGTTGCCACATCATAGCTTTCTAGCCCTTTCCTTCCACTACTTGGGAATTCAGTCTCCCACAGTTGCTCATCTCAGTACATTCCTCCCTCAGGACAAGCAGTGTAACTTATAAGCAAACTTGACAAATTTACTACTATTATAATACCAGGATGGTCCAGTCATGATTCAATATTACTTGATACTGTTGGGGTGGCCTCTGAGACCTTACCCCCTCAGAAGTATGTTGGGATGACTTCTCTGACCTTATCCACTCAGTTCCCAAGACTGCAACTTGTGACTGATGTTTCTTTATTGGTATATAATCAAGCTACATGGAGTTAATCAGAGCTAGATTTCTGGAGTGGGTATAGTATAGGGCCTACATCCAATATACTAAATCATTCAGCAGCTTGTATACATAGTCTAAAACAGATTACTGCATGCGCCTTCCATTTCACATTGCATCACACACACACCCCAATTGGGTTTTTAGTTTCTGGGACCTGGTCTCCATACAGATCAAGAGCTATTCAGATACATGCTGTCCATTGCAGATTGCTTATTTCCCTATGATCTCTCTCTCTCAAAAAAACAAAAAACAACAAAAACCACACACAATTACAATACCACTGTGGATTCATGCTTTGTTAAATGCTCCATGTTCCTGATCAAAATAAACCTACAGATAAGCAGGAACAATGTGAAGCAGGCAATTTATCCTATACATTTTTAATGAAAGTTTAAGGGAAACACTCAAAACTTTCATACAATCAAAGGAAACTACAATACACTCCTCACTGGGAGATATTCATACACTTATAATTACAGGTTCAGAAACTGACTTTGAAAAATCTGGGTTTAAGGGTTTTCCTGTATGCCATGTTGAGAACTTAGAGATTTGGAGACTAACATGCAGAATCCAAAGTCCTGATTCTGCCCTGCTTTTAGCTAAGTAAGCATTCACCTTAAGCCCAGAACACCCACTGAAGCTTAGTTCTGGAATGTTTTGTAGTTGAAAAATATATAAACTTTACATAGTGAGTTTTTCCAACATTTGTAGATTTCTGTTACTGACCACATTCCCTGCGGAAATAAAGTCTTTCACAACAGATACTGGAGAGGAGCCACCAAAATATTTAGTAGGCACAGCTGCACTACAGGACAATTAGCTTTATTCTTTTACATAGAAGTAATGCAAATAATGTCCCTTTATGCTATTATTATTATACTGTCTCCTATCATTATGGAAGCTGATAGCAGCAATACACATTTACCCCTTTTGAAATTCCAGTTAAATTACTCCATACCCACTAATACTTTTTCCTCGGAAATTGTGTTGGCCAATTTGCAGGAATGGCTGAAGCTGCAGAAAATGTGCTGGTTTGAAATAGTCTGAAACTAAAACACTAGTCTATAAAGAAGCCCAAACTTTGCAGAAGTTCAGAATTTGATCCAAGCAATGCATCTGGCCACCATCTTTATAACAACTCAGACCAAACCAATAGAATTAAACATCCACAAACTTTGAAAGGGTTTGGTCCAGAGTTGAGTTTGGTTGGTGTGGTACCAGTAGACAGGGCACTATTTTGTCATAAGTGCAAGAATGCAATTAGGAAAAGATCTCTGCAGTATAGAAACATCAGATTCTCTGATTAGTTTTTCAGTTAAATGATGCCTGCCATTTTCTTTTTTTAGGTCTATATTTAAGTGCATGTAGCTTGTTCGCTGCAGGGTTAGTAGTTTCTCTACTCAGCTATACTTTTGTGCCATACTTACCACTAAAGTATTTTTTTAATCATAAGATATATAAATTGATCAATCCTTGATGAGATCTAGACTATCCCTTATTCTATTTACTTGCCTCTTAATCCCCACATTTGTATGAGCGGGGCCGCTCAGCATGACAGCACTAATTCATTTGGAGCCATCCAAGTGTTTCAACATATGAAATGGGGATTCCTCAAACAGATATCTGTGAGGATGGCATCCTCTGCAACAGGTTTGGTCAGAGAGCTCCCCTTGAGACTGTCACTTGATGTGCTGAAATACCACAGAGTTCACCCACCTGCTCTCTGGGGTGCCTCTCTGCTGAGTCAGACTCTCCAGTCTCTTCTAGCAATGGTGGTATATGGTATTTATTTCAGTGATATTTTATATAGATTGATTAATGTAAGCAATTACATAGCACGGACAATAGGATCAATAAGACCTCCCTCATAAGTCATTGAGAGAACTGCTGACTTTTTTGCAGGGAGGGCCAGCATCAGATCCTCAATGAAAAATAAAGTTAATTACATACAGAAATCATGAAGCCACATTCAAAATGGAAGAAGGGGTGCTCTTTGGAGGACTACTACATCTAGCCTTTTTTTCCCCTAGTGTAAAAATGCTTTTGTGGATTGGGATTTTTTCCCCCCCCCAATCCAGTATTTATATTTGTTTTCCTACCTAAATGTTTATTACACATTTATTATACAAAATGAAGGCTGGCAGCATTGTGCTGCTTCATATTTTGTATCTTGCAAATGATGAGTACTGCCTATAATAAATAAAACTGATTAAACACCAGTTACTAATATCAGTAACTTTTATATAAATTCACAAGCATGTAGTTTCAGATGGAATAGTCATAGTGCATCAGAAAAGGATTTTTGAGCACTTTCACATTTGAAAACACATAGCAAAACATATCTAAAACAAAGAATTTCAGTTTGAAAAAAAGTGGCCATAGAAGTTACAGGAAACTCAGGCAAATGAATGCCAAAGTTTTCCTCTCAGAGCCAGCCAACATTAATAGAACACAAGCCAGATGAACATTCAGAACCCTGTTATGATTATCGGAGTCTGTTGCCACACATTCAGAGTTCAATTTTCAGCAGTGTGATTTAGTATGTCCAGAAATGGATGCTCATGTCTGCACTTAGACACAAATAGGCACTTGTAAGCATTTTATTAAAGTGCTCATATTAGCTGGTCTAAGTCAACCAGTTGGATGTGTTGGCTGACTAGTAACAGATTATCATACTCCAATTCAGAAATATGTGAATCTAGTAGTTTACACTTTAATACGAACTGAAAGTACAGTAAATGAGAGATTTGCTAAACTTCATTCAGCTCTGTTGATTCAATGACAAAATGTTGAAGCGTAGTCCGTTGTATCCTACTGTGATGGGACAATATTTATCATCTCAATCTCCTTTAATGGAGCTTAATAGCTGTCTGCCACTGCAACCACAGAAAACAAGTCAAGACTCTCAAGTTTGGGGGACTTTTCACCTGCATTTTGGGTCCCCTCTTTAGTTCAGAGTCTGAAGAGAGACCAACAGGTCCCAAGAGTGAGGAGATTACGTTCTGGAATCATGAGGGGGCCCAGGAGTGCAGTTGGCGGTCTGTCTAGCCCACATGGCAGCACATATGCCAAACTGCAGTCTCCCAGGAGGGAAAGTGCAGCAGTTGACTTCTCTCTCTTCCCCTCTCTCCCCAGCTTCCCCATGGCTACAGGAGAGTACAAAGGCAGAGAGTGCTAACAGTTTGACGGAAGAATCTGGCTGAAACCAAAAGGAAGGTGAAGTCAAGATGGGGAGACTATAAAACTGGTGTCCAGGGCTGAGGCAAATCATGACTTTGTTTCAGCCACGGGAAGAGACCAGAACTCTCCATACATACATAAAATATCTAGCTTTAGTTTTTATTCATCTTATTCATTAATGTATTAATGTTAAATTTAATAACTTTGGGTTTTAGTATTGGCAAGGAGCAGCTCGAATAGTTCAAACTCTTATGGAGTGGTTCCATTTTATGGCGCGAGCATGCGCGTGCGCAAAAGAGAGAAATTGTTCTCAACTGAACAATATATATTTAATATATATTAAAAAAATATCTGGTCTAGTTTCTATCCTTCCCCATATTGAACCAGCATATATCTACTGCTCATGGTTCAGTTGAGAACAATTTCATCTTCCACTCACACATTCCTTCCTGCCTTCCCCATGCCCCTCCTTTTCTCCCCTTCCCCCCCCCCCAGGTCCAGATTAATTATTTCATAGCTCCTGAGGAACAAAGCTGTTCCAACGGGATTGAGGAGAAAGAACCATTCTGGGTAGAGGTTAGTCGTCATATTAAATTGCACTAAGGAATTGCCTCAATGTGACCTGGAGCTCTCTGGGGAGCCAGTATAATAAAGCAAAGACTTATGGTGATTTGTTCTCAGACACAAGGATTGCTGGAGGCCAAATGCTGCATTTTTAACAAGCTGAAGCTTATTTACAACTTGGGTACTCATTCCTCAACGTAGAGAGTTGCTGTATCTAGTTTGGAGGTCTCAGCAATGGCCACATCAGCATCCAACTGATAGGCTGCTCTCCAGCCTAATAGTTATAAAGTATCCAGTAGCAGTGAGGAGTTGTGGCCCTATGAACACCCGAACGCCAGATAGCAAAGGCTCCCGCCTATGTCAAACATCAGTCTCAGCTGGCCTGACCAGCTCAACATGCCTCATTTACTGTTACCATGATGCTCATTTGAAAGGTATCTTTTTGGAATAGATCATTTGAAAACTCAGAACACACTGGTCATTAATATCACTGTGAAATGACTGTAACAACATTGCATGTGAGATCATTCTGATAGTCTCATTACAGACTCCTAGACATAAGGAGGCAAAACAGGGCCAGCAGTGACAAAAATCCTTACTGGTCTGGGTGAGCTGCCCAAAGCCTCTCAGGAGTGCAGAAAGGCCCTAGGGGCGTATTAGGACTATACATTACCTATGCACTCAGTGCAGGACTTAGATTTTAGTATTTTGATGAGCAAGTCAAGTTGTAGGAGTTGTAAGTGATTTCTTATGATACATTAGTGCATGTACAAGTGAGCGGTCATTACAGGATGCACCTGAATTAAATATGGACAAGGAAAAACATTTTCTTGTCTGACAAGAGCACAATTCCACTGGCTGCATTGTGGGATACTTTCTTGCCTTATATTTTCCCCCTTTATTAGTATTTCTAACAAAGGCAGGAATATTTTCTGACTACATTTGTCATCCACCCAAATGTCGTGCCAAAGCACTGACAAAACTTGCCTATGTACATTCTCCTTCACCCTCTCACCCACTGTCAGGTCCACTGTTACACTCACTTGTCTTGCAGTGGTTTTGATCTTTACTAGTAGCTAGCAATCATGTCACTGAACCTCACAGAAGAAACCAGAGATCCCTGTATATCGTACTGCTAAAACAGGGCCCATACATCACATCACTAAAAACTAACAAAAGAATTCAATAGAGATGAGCTGAAGGAGGTGTGCCATGTCCAAAGAGGACAAGATTCACCAATAAAAGAAATACACTGTTACTTCAAAAAAATAGGGTGAGAGGTAAAAGCTGTATAAATACTTCATAAATAATTGAAAACACTCTCCTTTTCTGTTGGAGAAACATTCATAATAGGATGGAAACATTCTTAAAAATTAATTTAGAATTACTTGCATACATTTCTTCATGCAACTCACTACTCTGATTAGCTTGTAAAAAGTTTGTTGCGAATGTTCTAAAGTCAAGATTTGCATTGCATTGGTTAGCTGTATGTTACACGGTAACATGTCAGTTCCTTGACTTGATGGTTTAGTGTACATTAAAATTAGCATTGGATTGGCTAGTTGTCTATTATAATCAACAATTCCTATTTAGCTTTTGGCAAATATTTGAGATTTTAACCCTCACAATTTCCATTTAGGAAGTATTTATAAAGAGGTTCATAAACTGACTCTGGCATATTTTACATGCACAATGTAAACAGGCAATTGTGCATTCAACTGCATATTCTGCACACAGAATATAATTGCCTGTGTGCATTTAATAAGAATGCTTTGCGGTCATTTCAGTAGGATTTTTCATCCAGATATCTCAAAGTACTTTCATAAAGGTGAGCATCATTTGCCCTATTTTACAGATGAACCTTCTTCACCTTGGTTTTCTCAAGTGACTTGCCAAAGCTGTACAGCAGTTCAGTAGCAACAGAACCCAAAGCTCCAGTCACACTGCAGTGCTCTCTCCTCTGCAATATTCTGCCTTCTCCCTGCACCCTTGGCCTCCCACAGGAGAATCTGTGGTGTCTTCAGATCAGTCTGTGAGCTGAGTCTCTAAATGCAGCAAATAAAATGAAACCTAATAAGAGACTCACATGGAGATGTGGCGTTTTAGCTGAAAAGACCTCACCACCAAAATCCCCAGCCACATTAGTGCTACACCACTTGGAGATTTTCCCAATGTTTCCCAGCTAGGGAAGATTTATGGTTTGGTTGTGCAAGCACAGCAGCACAAAAACCTGTATGGTAGTCCAGGATCTGGCTCACTAAGGACAGTTCTGCTCTATATTTCTTTGTAAGATGACCACCTCTATTAAATAACCAATTTTTTGGCCTCCATAGATCATATAAAACAGGGTACACTGGAATAGGTTAATGTTAGCACAGTACAAGAAAAAATTAAGAATCCAAAGTAAATGATGTACTGGCATGTTGGAGCAACTTGCCAACATACTGTTATGTTGTAATCTTCAACTGGACACAATAGCATAGTTATTTTAAGGAGAAGATTTACTGCAAAATAGTTTTAAACCCATTTCTTCAGTGGGATTAGAAGTATTATCTTGATGGGCCACTACTGTTACCCTCAAACACATACAACGTATACAACAGTGTCAGGGGTCCACTCACCACAGGTAGTACCTCCTGCTAGCCATCCTGGGGATTGGCTCTGCTAGCTTGCACTCTGGTATTGACTTCTCCCATCATGTCTCACTCTGTTGCCCTGTTCATGCTGGGTCTGCAGCTTGCTCTGTGTGACTTGGCCCTTCAACCAAGTCACTAAAGTCCTCCCCTTCCAGGGAATTCAAAATCTTTCTAGACCCACTGGCTGGTTGGCACCTCTAATTCCCTTACCACTTCCCAGGCCCACGCTCTACACTAGGTTCCAGTCTAGGGACTCTACAACAAGCAGCCAGTTTCCCTGAGCTTCTTCCTACATATCTGGCTTCCCCTCATTCCAGGTTTGCCAGACTCCAACTCCCTCCACTCAGAGGGCTACTGCAGCCTTCTGCTCTGCTGCAGCTGCAGCCACCGCCACCGCCACTAGTCCCCTCTCTGTAGCCACCTAGCAGTTCCTACACAGGTGATTCTGTCTTTAATTAGCTGCCTTGCAGCCTAATTAGCCAGTTGGGCCCACCTGGCCTAATTCACCTCTTGCAGGGCTAGTGTCCAACCCATCACAAATGGGCAGAGCAGATGTAAAAGTACCTGATACATTAGCCTGGTGACAGGTTAGTTGCAGCAACTCAAAAATCTGCTGTTGGGCAACACTTCTAAATTGTGAAATAAGAATAGAAGAATTTAGTTGGGATTGGTCCTGCCTTGGGCAGGGGACTGGACTTGATGACCTCCTGAGGTCTCTTCCAGCTCTATGATTCTATCTCTGTTCTGGCATATTTGTATTTACCAGCAAGGATGTATACAAAAAAGATAGTAAATTACCTTTGCAAAGATCTGTTTCAAGTAGCAAAAAACTGAAAATTTACAGATTAACCTGAAAAATCAACATGTGAAAAACTGAGTCGTTTCAGGTAGTATACTTGAAAGTTCCCTGCTTCTGAGTTCCCTGCCAAGTTTTGTGGCTGTTCAATCTTTTTTATTTAAAAAAAGCCTCTCTTCTCTGTTGCTGTGTGAAAAAAACACATTAGTAAGGAAAACTTACTAACAAAGTGACTATTTGGGAAAACAGTAAAAGTGATTATACAACCAAAGTAAAAAATTCAAAGCTCCCATTAATTTCAGTGGAACCAAGATTTAATCAAAGTATTTTGTTTATTTTTATTTACACAAAATAAACAACCTATTTTAAAAGTATATATTTTTTCTTTTATTGCCTTCATTTATAGAAATCTTCAGCCAAATCCTGGGCCATGTTAGTGGTGAAAATAAGTACAAGTACAATCTCTGCGTATTACAAAATTTAGAATTAGTATGTGAGGATCTCAAGGCACCCCAGACCATCCTCCATCCCTGATTTTACAAATATGGAATTATGGACAGGGAGGTTAAGTGATTTGACCAAGAGCAAACAAAGTCAGTGGCAGAATACTTCAGCTTTCCTGCCCAGATAATTAATAAAAGCTACAATCTGGCCTCTTAAAATGGCATCTGCCCTGAGGGAAAGTTGTGATTGATTTTCAGAAGTTCCCTCTGCAGACCAGGGGAAATTTTCAGGGGCTAGGATTATATCTATAACTACTTCGGCAACTCAGTGCTTTCTTCCTGTTCAGGAGAGCTGTTGGCAGGTTTAGCAAACCTACAGCCTGTTATGTCTTTACTATTGGGCTTCTTGCCAAAGCTCATTCAGGAGCTGAAAGTATGTCCCTATTTAACAATATGTCTTTTTCCATTTGCAATGGAGAAAATGTTTTGGCCTATAAGGAAGTAAAAGTACTTTTGTTCATTGAATTGATCTGTTGATACAGACAAGGAAAAGGAAAACAGATTTTTAAACATTTTAAGGGCTCATGTATGTCTTGTAGACACAGCCCATAGTAAAGAGAGTTGCTAAATCATTCCACCCAATCCTGCCACAGTGTGCAGATTTCACTGGCCCTTCCAGTTCTATGGAATGGGCTGGGGGTAAGGGAGATGGCCTTGACTCCATCCCTCCCATCTCCCTGGGGAAGCACTGAGGGGAGAAGCCCCTATGAGAAGTCCCTATGCTTACTGGAATTGCGCATGTCTCTTACACTATCTGTAGCTGGGAGCAGGGGAGCTTCCTGTATCCTCCCCTTCCCAGTGCTGCCAACTCCCAGTATTTGAAGACTATGAATCAGATCTCTAAAGTCATGATGAGTTTTTATTAAACTATGTTATTGTAATTTGCCTTTTTTTGGCTCTTTAGGGATTAGATTTTCATTTCCCTCCACATCCATGAAGACCAGAATTTGCACTGGAAAAAAACCCACAAGGATGAGTCTCTCACATGATTACATGATTCCAGAAGCTGGAGCTTCAAGAAACACACTGAATATCACAACACTTGCAATAAAACTGCAAGAGCTGGCAATACCTCACTTCACACCTTTTAAAGGGCCAGGTGGGCTCTGACCCTGAATCACTGGATTCAAGCACAGGAAGCAGGAAGGATCTGAACAGATTTAGGATAAAACACTGCACACTGGTTTTAAGCCGTACCAAAGGCAACAATACATCAGAGGCTCATTTAACTGCATATCCACTAATGTGATCTATGCCATCAAATGCCATCAGTGCCCCTCTGCCATGTATATTGGCCAAACTGGACAGTCTCTGCAGGAAAGAATGAATGGACACAAATCAAATATCCAAAAAGGCAACACACAGAAACCTGTTGGAGAACACTTTAACCTACCCGGACACCTATTAATGGTTCTCAAAGACACTGTGTTGTTTCAGGCCAATTCCACAAGCCAGATACACAGGGAAGTTGGAAATTAACTTCATTTACAGGATAAACTTAAAAAAAAAACAACAAATAGTATGGTAGCACTTTAAAGACTAACAAAACATGTAGATGGTATCATGACCTTTCATGCATACAACCCACTTCTTTAGATGACTGGAGTGTACATTCAACACTCTGGTCATCTGAAGAAGTGGGTCGTGCCCACGAAAGCTCATGATACCATCTACGTGTTTTGTTAGTCTTTAAGGTGCTGCTAGACTATTTGTTGTTTTTTAAGTCTTTTTTCTGTCATTCAAATTACCAAATGTTAAAATGAGTTGATTTACATTGTATGAAATGAAACATCACCTCAGAACATATTTTTCCTCCTGGACTTCTGATTAAGGAGAGTCACAACACTGTATTGTGGACAGCCAAAGAAAGAAGTGTCATAGGAGCATTGGAATATTTGCATGATTTAGCAAACTAGTGCTAGAGAACGGCAAGGATAAATAAAACACAGACTAGAACTACCATCAATGAATTAAAGGTGACATTTCAGCTCTGAGGCTTAGAGCATCAAGTCACACTGTGCCAATCATGTCACCTTATGTGATTTGACATGCCACACAATGTGATCAATATATCCTGACAGTAAACACATACAATATTAGTGCAACTGTGCTTTCAGAAAACAAGAAATAAAATCAGTTCCCCCACAAAATGCCATACTCAAGATGTTAATGGGGAAAATGTTTTGCATATAATGTCATGTCCTGCTACCTGAGGAAGAGCTATTTAGTTGTTTACTATCCAAGTCTGTTTGTAATTAACATTACAAGTTAGGTACAGTATGTGCTTCTATATTTGAAACAAAACAATATGAACAGCTCTTCCGTGCAAGTGATGCACAATAGTCACTGAACAAATCATTCTGTTGACTGAATTGCAAAATCATTGGTCAACATGAATAAACATACTACAGCTACATTTTTGTAAAGCATTTGTCATCATGACTCACGAAATCTTGCTTGAAAAAATGACTAATACGTCTGTCTATCCTTCAAATCAGAAAATGAAATATTTTCATTTGGGACCAAAAATGAGGGGGTTTCAAATCCAGGAGGCATCACAAGTAACAGCTTGGGACTTACAATATTAGAGACTACGTGCAGATGTGAGCAAAAGTCACACATTAGTGGACCGTCAGAATTCTGACGAATATATACACACACTCGAAATTACTCAATGTAATCACTGTCAAAGTGAATGCATTGCCATTACTCCCATAAGCTTAAGACATCAACACACTCTACAAGGGAGTTTATCTTTGTGGTTTATTGATCAATATCCTTTCATTCAGCAAAATAAATATAAACAAGTACTTTGTGGTAGTAATAAAACGTATGGAGATGCTACCCCCACTATATAATATCAAGTCCTACAGATATCACTTTGCTACAAACCCCTTTACTTTGTTGAGCGCTGCTTTAAGAAATATAAATTCTCTTTTAGTTCACTGTGAACATGTATGATAGGTGATGCGATCAGCCCTCAGTGGCCCAGCATTTTCAGTTGTAATGCCCTATTTTCAATTGCTTATAAATTTGCCAAATTTCAGCTGTTTGCACTGAATCTCTATGCAGAATGTCTACCTCTGGCTGACTGGTTTGGGATATAATCAGCCAAAATGGCTAAGCTGTTTCCCAGAAAATGACTCAGGGACAATATACTGTGTTAAAAAATTCTGGCACATCTTTGAGAAATGATAGCACCCTAATGCTGTGGCATAGGGACTTGAAATTTGGCAGGAGATGGCCTCTGCATTTTCCCATGAAAATCTGCCCAAGTTAGAAGCCTTTGCACACACTTAGTGCAGATTCGCTGCAGCTTTGCAGCTAGATTCCCCAAGTATTCCAGCTGTACTGAGCATGCTTCAGCTCAGGGCTGAACAGGACTTGTACAACTGTAGCTCTGGACTGGTCACCACAGCAGGGACAGTCTCTCCAGTGCTCTCAACACTCTCTCAGCTGGGCTCAGTATGGATAATGGAGGGGTAAGTTGCTTAATTCAAATGCAAAAACAAAAAGTGGCAGACCTGGGGATGGTATGGGCAGAGATGGGACTGGAAGCTGGCATGGTGGGTGAAGGGAAAATGGGACTAGGAACTAGTGGCATGTTGGAAAGAGGAAGGGAGAGAGACTTGACAAGGAGCCTAGATGCCTGGGGGAGAACTGGGATTGGCTGGGCAAAAAGAGTGGGACAAGTAGCCCTTTGGACCAGATTGTACAGGGATCTTGTGAAGGGAGATGAGGAGCCATTGGGGATGTGCAATGTGCACAGAGAGGTGACTCAAGGCAGGGATGGGGGTTGGGGGGGGAGACAGAGATGGATCAGACTAGGAGCTAAGAGGGTAAATTGGGACTGTCTCAACAAAGAAGCAAGGAGCCTGAGGGAATCGGAAGAGCTGGGATCCAGAGACCAAAAAAGAAAGGCTAGGACTTGCTGTACGCGTCAATGTTCTCTGCATGGGCTCCGGACCAAGATCAGGTGACAATCTTTAGCAATGATTTACCTGCTAAAATGAGGACGATAGACTTTATTTACTTACCTCACTCCTTCATTCCAGTTATCCATCTAAAGGGATGGAGTGAGAACTTAATGCCAGTCCAAAGGTCTGTTGAACTGCTATGGCAGTTGAGGACTAGATCTACCAAATGCCTAGCAGTGGCTGTGACGGTCCACCTTGTCGGTAACCTGCCAATGTAGAGGCAGTAATATTTTGGGCATTTATCTTTTATTCTTTTGTTTATTTGAGTTTTTGCTATGGGTATTCAGGGCCTGAGTTTCAGACTCACATGGAACATCATTCATTTATTTATTTTGTTAGATCCCAGTGTTGTAGCTTTTCCTTTTAATAAATCTCTGTTGTGTTTAAGCTTTTATTCTTCTCAGTCCTTTATTTCACATCCATCATGAGAGGGGCACACTGTTTTCCCAAATCTCTCAGATGATTGTTTAGATGCTGAAGGGTTGCAGATCAACATAAGGGAGGTGGTCAGCTGGTCTACCTCTGTGGTCAGCTGGTCTACCTCTGTGACTACCTCTACTTGCAAGTGTTTCTAATGTAACAATGCCTCTCTTCACTTGCGATTCATAGCCAGGAACCATCTCCTGGAGTTGGACTCCCAAACTGCCACACATACCTCATAATTTTTAGCTCAGCACTAACCTAAGATGCTGGGTATCCAGGTTTAAATACTCTCTCTGCCTGATTTAGAGTAAGGATCAACATTTTCTAATGCTCAGGATCATTCCCTAACTACTGGGCTATGGTACACATCTAGCTGATACTTTCCTGTTGAAACTATTCTACTTTGTATAAATAATTAGTTATTGGAACAAAGACTTGAACTTAGGGCATCCACCACTGAAGTGTGAGATCAAATCCCTCAGTTAGACAGTCATTTTTCACTCAGTCTCTGTGATCTAGTTTGGAACAGCTTCAAAACAGGCGAGCACAATATAAGTGCTTTTGAAAATTTTACCCAAGGTCTCAGATTGTTTAAGTCTTCTGATTAGGATAAGGATGTCCCTTTGGCAACTCTCAAGATTCTTTGGGAAGCCAGTCCGACTGTCTACTATCACATCTACTTGCTTTCACAAAGAAGCCCCAACATTCAGATTTTTGTTAAAGTAAACATAATTTGTGTTATTGGTGACTCCCATAAAAAGCTACATAATGAGTGAAGCTACCAGCAAAATGAGTCACTGTCTGGACATGGAGAGAAAATACCAAAAAAATCATGAATTTATGCTTAAAGCTTCACAGGTCACATTGTTTTAATCAAAATTTCCTTTGTTATGCAACAAACATTTAACTAACAGTTGTATAATATTTTAAACAACTCCCTCTGATGCTACCAGGGCAGCCTCACAGCGGCAGCTGAACAGAAAGCCAAAAACATCAAGAAGGGAGTGGGATACTACTGATGCTGCGTTCTCCAGTACAAATGTGTGTTAAGCTAGTTATAAAACCTCTATGAATTCCCCAGTGCTCTCCAGCAATTAGTAGCAGTGAACAAAGACACAAATCACATTACAGCAGCAATGCTAATTATGAAAGTCTCTGCTCCCCTCACTCTCCCAGGGTGTCCCTTGGGCAACTCTCAGGGTTCTTTGTGAAGCCAATCCAGCTATGTACTATCACATCTACCTGCTTTCACAAAGAAGCTCCAAAAGTCAGATTTCTGCTAAAGTAAATGTGTAATTTGTGTTATCCCTGCCCCTCATCAAAAGGCAGCCCCACAGCCACACTTACTGAGCAAAGGAATGATGTTCCCATATTAGACATGTGCCTGGTTCAACATTAAGACTCAAACACCTCTGAGGTTTAAGGAAATTCAGAACAGATCAGAACTTCATGGTTCTAAATGTCTCTAATCCCTGGATATCCCTGGTTCCAATCCCTGAAATGAAAACTTTGTGGCTCAGTACCATCTCTTGCACTTAGCAGCAGTAGATCTCAAAGTGCTTCACAAAAGGATTCAAGCATCATTATTCCAATTTTATATATGAATAAGAGCCTTCCTTAATTTGAGATACTGTGGAAATTGCAGATTCCACAATATTAGGCTTCCATTGGAATTTTGACTTTACTTAGATCAGTGTTTCTCAACCAGTGGTACAAGTGCCCTCAGGGGACTCGAGAGAAGTCGGGGGGGTATGTCAACACAATTGAAATTTGGAGAAAACTGAATTTTTGTTTTAAGTTTCACAGCACTTTATTATTTTTGTACATTGTACACCCAAAAATTTCATTGCCCGCCCGGCTATGATTAAGTTGTTTAAACAAATGTGTTGCAATGGTAGAAAAAAAATTGTGTGTGTCTGAAAACTGTGGTACTGGGGGTACTTATAATTTTTTAAAGAGGTACAGGGGCGGCCCGTCCATATAGGCAAACTAGGCGGTCGCTTAGGGCGCCAAGCTAAATGGGGTGCCAAATGGTGGTGCAATATCATTGAGGGGTTTGGAGGTGGGGGTGCCGATTGCATGGTTCTCCTAGGGTGCCAGTTGCTGGTAGCTAGTCTAGGGCTGTCCCGAGGGGGTACTTTATAAAAAAAGGTTGAGAAACACTGACTTAGATTTGTTTGTACAGTCCAGAAGTTTGCATACATTTTGAGGTTTGTGACACATATTTCTCCCCCATCCAAATTAGTACCAAATAACCCTATTTATTTGAGCTGGCAATGGCTCTATAGTCCCTGATGCAGCTTGCATGGTTAATTGGCCCACCTAGCCACCTGAACTCCTTCAGGCCTTGTGTGGGATGGACACACCATCACAAGCCTCCATTTTACCTTCTCCAGAACAACAAATAAGATTTGCAAATAGAAGAAAAGCCTGAATTAGAAAGGCTGTTTAGATCATCAAGTTTCCTATGAAAATATACTAAAATAAATAAAGCAAAGTTCTGGTATTTGTTCTAAGGCTAGGAGGAACTTTGCAGTATTCTGTATTTTAAACGTGCATTTTTGTAACAATCTGGAGTTGAGGCCATCCAGATTCAAATGGCCATCTGCAGAATAGGGTGGATGGGTGCCCTTGTGTGCAATTGTATGCACAAGTACGGGCTCTCTTGGATTTTCAAGGTTTCAGTCTGGTTTTGGTACAAACACAATCTATACTACATAGGACCTGTGTATTCCCTTTGCAGTTCTAGAGGAACCTGTGCATGGTGTGTAAGAATCTTATCACCACTTGCAACACTCTACATATCCCTGTCCCCCACCTTGTCAGCTCCCATTGCCACTCATGTTCTCTGCTCTGTCAGTGCCCTCACCCTTCTACCAGTTTATCACAGTACTCGTTGTGCCTTCTTTTATATAGCCCTTTGTGTGTGGTTCTGCCTTGCAGAGCTCATTCCACAAGACCTCTCCGCTGGCCACCGCCGAGTCTTCTGAAGTCCCACCACAGTCAGGCTGCTTATAATAAATCCTTGTTGATTACAGCCAGAGCTGATCACCTATACTTAAAGTTCCACTGCCCATTCTAAGACCATATTTTCGGTGGCTTATAAATTGTCCAACTTAGAACTGAAATTTTCCATGCCCCGTATCTGCCTCAGGCTGTATAGTTCTGAAAAGTTTCAGTAAAAATGGTGCAGCCCTTTAGGAGAATAAGATTATGGGGAAAATGTCGTTTTACTCCTTTATGCTCCTAATGCTCCCCATGCTCGCAAGGCAGCATGGACAGAGAAAGAAGGTTCAGGCCAGGAGGGGAAGGAAGGAAGAGAGTAGTAGAGAGAGCAAATTGGGATCAGGGGCCTGGGACTCTGTGTGGGCTACAAAGGACCTGGGAGCTGGTTGGGGTGAAAGTGAAACTGAGATCAGAGGAGGGGCTGGGACTGCCTGGGGAAGGAGATTATGAGGAGCCTGGAGCAGACACACTGGGGGTAGTCTACACTAGCCCCCTAGTTCGAACTAGGGAGGCTAATTTAGGCATTCTAAGTTGCAAATGAAGCCCGGGATTTAAATATCCCGGGCTTTATTTGCATCTTCCCATCCGGGAGCCATTTTAAAATCCCCTTAGTCTGAACTAACTGCCCGCGGCTACACGCGGCAGTTTAAGCGTTAATTCGAACTAAGTCCTTAATTAGTTCTTAAGGCGTAACAGTTAATTCGAACTAAGGACTTAGTTCGAATTAACGTTTAACTGCCGCGTGTAGCCGCGGGCAGTTAGTTCGACTAAGGGATTTAAAAATGGCGCCGATCGGAAGATGCAAATAAAGCCCGGGATATTTAAATCCCGGGCTTCATTTGCAACTTCGAATGCCTACATTAGCCTCCCTAGTTCGAACTCGGGGGCTAGTGTAGACACACCCTGGTATATTGCTGAAGCAAATAGCTTAGTACTTTTAAAAATACCCCAATATTACAGGCATTTCTATGCAGTAAATTCATGTAGCTGAGAATACATATGCTGAAAAACCTGAACAGCAAGCAGCAAAATACTTGTCAAACAAAGGAGAGCTACAGAAATAGCACCGATTGGCTCTTCCTCCCTTTACTGGCCTGAGCTGCTGGGCCCATTCTCCCTCCTCCTAGTGCTATAAGGGTACGTCCAGACTGCAGAGTTCCGGGAGGTATCCCGGAAAAGCTCTACCGCATCCAAGAAATGCATCTGCTTTTCAAAAAAAAATTTCGGAAAAGCAGACGCGTTTTTTCAGCATCCCTATTAACCTCATTCTACGAGGAAGAAAGGATGTTCCAAAAGAGGGTTTTTCCCCCGACATTTGGCCCAGTGTAGATGGGCCAATTGTCGGAAAAGCCTCTTTCAGAAGAAAAGTGGAAAAAGATATACAAATTGCGGTTCACAATTTGCGTATCTTTTTCCGATAGAACTTTGTAGTCTAGACACAGCCTAAGAGGAAGAAAAAGCAGCAGCCACCTATCTCTGCTTGCCTTGATTTGGTGCTGGAGAAGGGAGATGGTCAGGATTCATGGCTCTGTTCTCTCTCGCTTGCTTTAAGGAGATGAAGATAACACTGTTGACCAGTCTCCCTCCCTTTGCTGAACACAGGCAAAGAACAGGGCTTGATCTAACTCCTTGGGGGGGTGAGCTCCCCCTCTCCTGACCTGAATGGATAGGCAACATAAAATCTAGCAGACACATCCCCTCAATAAGCTTTTGGGTCTCTCTAATGTTTGCCTGTAGAGAAAGTGGAGTACCAGGGCATCAGATAATGGAGCACAAGGCCATGTGGCTGCCCCCAACCAGAAGGCAGCCCATGTAAATGGTGGAGTGATAGACACTGAAGCCTTTATAGTTCAGTTAGTTGGGTGACATCTGGATCCTAGACCGTAAATATCAGCCTGTTTGCCCATCACTACTACTTCCCCCTCATTATTCATCAAGTTTTGGGTAGGAAACTGATCACAGGCTTGGGTAAAGAGACACCATCACTTCAGTCGAAACACTGCAGTTACTTTGCTCCTTACTCTGAAGCATCTGCCACTCCCAGAAAGCTCTTATCAGACTGGATAGGCCATTGGTCTGTTCCAAACCAGGTCACTAGCAATTCTTACGTTCTTACATTACATTCTCTTATTACTGTCAGAAATAAACAGTCTTACAGGGAGAGGAAGGACAAGGGGTTTCCAATAAATAGACTCTGGCAAAGATTTATATACATCTATATGTGCAGTATCCACTTATCTCTGTGTGTGGCTTTTATTTCATCTCAGGGGTTCCTTCCAACATGCCATTACAGCACAAGCAAATAAGTGTTTCTAGTAGGCACGCTGTCTAGAAACACTGCCAAGGAACCTGGCACTGCCCCAAGCACAATGACACCAGCCAGGCCTAATGGCATAGCCATCATCTTTGTAACCAAAAACAACCATATACAACTCCCTGCAGACCCCATCAATGCTGCCTATTAATCTGTTCAGGCCATCACTGCTAAGCAACACAAAACCCTCCCTTCCCAGAGCACTCTTCCCCTGTAGCAATGCCAATCTGTCTAAACCACAGAGATAAAGAATCCAGAGGCTGTATTTTATTCTTGGATGCAGAAGTGGTTCCCACTGGCTGCTGAGGCACATTTCTGTCCATGTCTTCTTCATTTCCAAGGAGCAACGAGAAAGAGTAGCCACTGAAGAGTGAGTAAAGGATTCATTTGACAGACTTTTACAGCAAGAGAGATATAAAGACCTGACATTACATTTTACAGTGCCTCCTGAGAGCCACCTATAAACACGCATAGGCAAAGCTTTCCACAAGATATTATGCAACTTTTCTAGTCCTTAGAAGGTTGTCTGTACTGGATCCTTCTGTCTCACTTCATTAGCTATGACTGGACTCTGCCAGCACACACTCTACTTACTCAGGGTCTCTCCTTAGCCCCCCTTTGTTGGTTACTTTGAGCCCCTCCCAACACTCCTGGGCTGCTTGCAGCAGTTCAGATTCCCTTGGACCTTTAGTGCCACTTCATTTTTGACCATTTGGCTTTCACATCTCCTATTCTTCTGTCTCTTCATGCTTCACTAATTCCCCAACATGCCCCTGGGCTATTGCTGTGTTCTCTCATCAGTTGCATTCACAATTCAGCTATGATTGATGATTTACCATGGGTCAGACAATGTATTAAATTATCGTTATCTCAGTTCTCTACAAAACAGGGCAAGCTTCTGTAGAATGTGCAAGTTAATTTTAAAAGGTTTTGGAAATCTGTGTAATAATAAATTATCTAAAATATCTGAGAGTGGTATTGATGATGCACAGTGGTTTAGAAAGATGCTGATTATATCATAATAGAAATCTAGGTACCTGTTTAGATAAGTCCTCTTTAAATCACTTGAATGATCACTACTTGTTGATCCATTAAATGGTGAACTTCCCAAATGAGATATCAGCAAAATTGCCATAGTGGAAAGATTTAATATCATGCAAAAGTTTAAATACACAAGAAAGTTTCCCCTATACAATCTGAATTGCTTTTTAAACTGATGTGGCTAAATTGGGGTAAAAGGCTCTGGAAACACATTTTAGTATGACAATAGTTTATTACACTTCATTACCTGCTCCTAATCATCACCTTAAAATAAACCAGAATAAGACACTCAAAACTAAAAGAGTTTTCACACAGAGGTTTGCATCAGTTTAAACATATTGATCTTAATTTACCTCTCAGTTTATACCAGTGCAACTTTCTATGCAGACAAACTCTAAGTTTCTCTGTTCGAAATGTAATTCCAGAATGTAAATATTCTATATTACCCGTGGAAAGACAACTATCACACTGGTAGTTTTCAGCCTAATCCTAACAAGTCCTCCCAATATTCCAGAGTGGAAGACAGATACACCAGCACAAGTGATTTTTAGAAGAAAGATTAAAGACAGACAGCCAAACAATCCTCTCCAAAGACTGAAATCCACGTGTTAATACACAGACAATATTCAGGCGAATAAAATACTGACTTTTGACACTCCACACAAAAAAATATAGCTTGTGTCCTGGGGCAAATGTTTTATCAGCAGCAATTGATATTCATGTATGAAATATAATTATGTTTCCCATATAAATCCCAGAAAGTTTCCCTCCTAAAAAAACAGATATTAACCACACAATTGCTATGGCCCTTCCGTCAGATATGCAAACTCAACAACAAAAATAGAAATGAGCTTTTGGTATAAAGCTAGAATGAGAGACATTAACAGCTTCTGAATATATAAAAGCAGCTTATTTGTGTGTAACCTTATAGAAGTACAGGACAGAATACTGTATCAGAATACTGTAATTTTTGTCTTTGAGTAGCACTCTCAAAGGTGTGAGGCACTGTCCATTGAAACATTGAGTGACAATCAATATATGAAGGGCGGAGAAGAGGAACGCAATTAATTAATGACAATCTTTATTTACACTGACATTTTTATGTAATGTGGAGGAAAATGACTGGCCAATGATGCCCATATATTGTGTTTACTGTTCATTTTATGTGACGTTATGAAGCTCTGCAGTATGAGAAAAAGTATTTTGTTTACCTTAATTTTAGCCACATTTTCTCTAAATGTAAGCCAGCTAAGTTAAGCAGAAGAAAAACATTGAATGTAGTGGGCCAGATTCTGGGCTCTGGCTGATCTGCACAGAACACAGGTTGGGTGTCTGTGTGAGGTCCTTTCCACCCGGCCTCAGTCTGTTGCAGGTTTATCCTCCTGCTCTGGAGTTGAGCAGTGTGAAGGCTGCTCAAGTTTATGCCAACAGCAAGTGTCACTCAAGGACTGAAAATGTATCAGAAAATGCTAACACAAGAGGACATCTAAGCCACACCACACCAAACAAACAATCTGGCTACACATGTTGGACTGATGCAACCTTAAGATAGTTTGTGGATAAAACAAAAGTAACTATTAACATAAAACAAAAGTAACTATTAACCATCTGGGCCTCCTGTACCATTATCAAGATTCATTCTTGCAATTACTAATCCTGCTAATTCTGCTTCAGAAACAAAAGTGGGAAAAATGCTCCGTTGAGCAGGCAAATTTGTAATTTTCGAGGTTTGCAGAAACTAGAATGTACAAGTATAAATGAAAATGTTGTCTCTATGGGTATGTCTACACTAGCCACCCTAGTTCGAACTAGGGTGGCTAATGTAGTCATTTGAACTTGCAAATGAAGCTAAGGATTAAAATATCCCGGGCTTTATTTGCATGTTCCCGGGCGCCGCCATTTTTAAATGCCCGATAGTTCGGACTCCCTGCCCGCGGCTACACGCGGCACGGGCTAGGTTGTTCGAACTAAAGCCCCTAATTCGGACTACCGTTACTCCTCATTGCAGGGCATTTAAAAATGGCAGGCATTTAAAAATGGCGGCGCCGGGAACATGCAAATAAAGCCCGGGATATTTTAATCCTTGGCTTCATTTGCAAGTTCGAATGACTACATTAGCCACCCTAGTTCGAACTAGGGTGGCTAGTATAGACATACCCTTAGGGACATTGTGAACATGGAGAAACAGGACTTTAATATAGATATCTATCTTATATTATGCTCCTGTCAATCCCAGAAATCTGCACAGAAATAAAGCATTTCCCCACATTTAGGCCTAGAGATGAAACAGTGATTATGTATTACAATTATACCTTGAATGCCCATTATTAGCTATACATATAGAACAGGCTATTTCTTGCTGTAATACAAAAGCAGCAAGTCATGCTTCAGGTTTTTGCTCTCATGTTAATTTAGAGATTTTCCTCGCATAACAGAATACTGCTTTGTTATATGAAGGAAAAAAGTGAGGAGAAAGACAGCCCATTCTTTTGAGGAAGGAAACGGGATATTAGCAATAGCATATGCGTGTGTGTGATGGGAGCTGCGTGTACCTACCTCTTTGCATATATTATTGACTTAAAGTGGTTTTCTATTCTCAGCAACAAAAACTTCTTTTCTTTAACAAAGCAAAATAAATATTCATTTATTCATTAAAATAAATATTTGAGGAGATGTATGTGCAAAAATAACAGTCTGTTGCCTTCCACAGGACCCCTGTGGGGGGAGGAGGGGGGGAAACTTGCATCTACTGAACTAAAGTAGTCCCTTGATATTTTCATTTAAAACTAAACTTTTTGAATAGTTTGGATTGAAGCACATTGAAATTGGTCTGCTTCATATGCTTTCATTTTCTCTTCCTTTTCTTGTACTCCTCATTCTTTTGGAGAGTCAGGGGCTGCAATTTGTTTCAGTGCAGCCAAAAATATGGTTTTGCTTTGTATACTTAGCATTGGTTTCTATGTAAGATACACACTGGGCAGCTCCCAAATAAAGGTCTCTTCCAGCAGAAGGTCAGACATTTGGTGCCTTTTCCATATGTTCTGAACAGTGTTGCTGGCTGTTCTGTGTATTGAAAAGGAGCTTTGAGAAAGATGCGTTGAGTCCTGCTTGCACATCTGGAAATGTTGATGGGCAGTTGAGATTTTAAGGCACTGTGTTCATTCTCCTCCACAGCAAAGATTGAACATACCTTGAAGGCAAAAAGCAGCAATTTCTAAATGCTCATGACACTCCAATGAACTTCTAAAATAATAAAAAAGAGAATGGATTTAAAAATAGGAACCCATCACCCCTAACATAGTACTACCACGGTCTAAGCTTTCATACTCCTGCCACAATAGAATACAAAATTGTTTTTTGTATTGATTAAAAATTGCCCTTGTGGACTGCCCCCTTCAGCTACATTTGCAAAAAATCAAAGGGAAGCAAACAACATCACATGAAGCAGAGAAAGCAGCATGCTTCTTTATGAACATATAGACAAATAGATAAGTGGAGTAAATATATAGTCCATACACCATTAAAAGTTTCTAATTATAAGTACTGTTATACACTGGAACAGACTGGTTCTGGAATTCCCATCATTGTCTAATCTGTTCTTAAACACCTCCAAACATCTGCCAGGGACAGGCGAAGTGTCCTGCCTCAGGAGGCCTTAAGGTCCCTTCCAAACCTAAGTTTCTATGATTAACTAAACTGGAAAAATATAGTGCTTTTTAAGAATTGGAATAACTGAGTTAACAAAATCCTTTCATTCAAAGAAGAATATATTTTCTGTCCATAGCTCCTACAAAGTCTTTTCATACATTCTTATCCACTTGTCTGGAATAAAGAGAAAAGGGCCTATGAATTGTGAGCATTTTTCTACCATCAATCAGAATAGTTCATCCGTCAACTCTATCCAATGTAAATACCATCCAAAGAACAAAAGTTATTTTTGTTTTTAATATGTATCTATATTAAATAGCTACATTCTCAACTCTGGAAAAATCATCTGTGAGAAACTTGAATCTAATTTTAAGACAAGATCAAAGAATGGAGGCCAGCATTTTAAGAAGTAATACATTATTTTGGGGGCTTCTTTTTTGGAAGCAAAGGGTCCCATTTGAGATGCCTTAAAGAGACTTGGTTTTCAGAAAGCACCACAGAAAGGACCCAGTCCTCTAAAAAAATCAAAGTTAACATTAAATTAGTTACCTCAGTTTGAACATTTAGAAATTGAGACATGAAAAAGTGAGTTACATTTTAAAAAGTTTGGTCCAAGACTGCCCCACTACGCAACTGAATAGTCATAAAAATATCTTATGCCAGTGATTCTGGCATGGTTCTCCATGACTAAAGAACCAAAATGAGCTAAGAAAAACAACTGGGTACTTTTAATTTGCATTGGAAACCCAAGAGGTTATCCTGAGAAAAGTGCGTCTTGAGTTATATCTTATTTGCAGCTAATCTGTCTGGTTTCCTGTGGTCAAAGTACTTGCAGCCAACACAAAGTGAAAGCTTTACAATAACTTATATCCCTACATTTGGATGAATGTGTTCTAACAGGATAGCCTTTTGGAGTGAGTTCACTGTAGCGCCAAGGGAATTCCATGTTTGTTTTAGGCCTCATTGAAGCAGCAAGATGCAGGAGAGTATTTGTATTCATTAATAGGCATTATGTTATAAGGACAACTCCCATTACTTATATATTTGGAGTTATTGGCACTAATTCTGCAGTTCTGAAGTCAATGGAAGTTTTATCAAAGCAAAGACTGCAGGACTGGGCTGATTGCCCCATCAGGTGGTATGTCACCAACACATTTTCAGAGGGAGGTCTCATTGTTTCTACATGTAATTTATTTTCACTAGAATTTCAACTGCAGGCACAAATCCAAGTAGTAGCAACTTTACCTAACTTGTGGCAGATACCAAATTCTGATACCCTTACTCACACCAAGTAGTTCCTTAACTCTACACACAACCCCACTGATTTCAATGACATACTTTGGGAGTCAGGCGAGACTTAGTGCAAATAAGAGTGTCCGAATCTGATCAGTTAGTTAGAGAGGTAATTACTCAGGTTTATGCCCATCGTACATTATGTTGATACAAGTTTTGTATAGCACAGTGTGTTCTAGCAACCAGATAGGTGGGGCCTCAGTCAGTGTCTAGTACATCCCTGTATCTTTACTCAGTAGTACTTTGTTCCCCCATACCAAATGCCTTGTTTTCAGGCAATGTTCTTCTGTTCTCTCTCTCCCCTTCTCACCCCCGTAGCTTAAAAATATAGGTTTAAATTAAAGAATGCTGCCGCTCTGTAGTGAAACTATCACACTTGATAATCTAGGCTTATGGAGTTAAAAAAAAAATCTTAGCACTATCTAAGTTACAATTTTCTGGTGAATACCTTACTAAAGTACCTCCAGAGGTCTCTTCCAGCCCTATGATTTTATGGTTCTATGACACATCAGGTGGGCATTTTTCTAGCATGCTGTCCCAAGAAATGTTACAAGCTTACGATTTCAAACCTCCATTGAAAACTCTTAAACAGATCATCACAGAAATGATGCTATCTTTTCAAAGTCAAATTCAGAACTGGAGCTGATGAGCAGTTACTCTCACACCAAAACTCAAAGAGCACAGGGGTCATTCACCAACAGGAGCAACTGTTTGTGGTTCTCAGACTAAGGTGTATATTTTTCTGTTGGTTAAAAGCAGCAGCCTGTAAAGAATTAAAATACTTGAATAGTCTTAATTATAGCCATGTTTACTCCATTGATCTTTCAACATGCACTGGGTTCCAAGAGACAGGATGAGTTCAGCAACCGAAAGATCTTAGGCCAAGTGGTGCTGAAAGGTTCTTTCCCAGGTACAATGTAATTGGGACATCTTCTGTTAGTTTCTCACTGATCCAATACCTGGCACTATATGGGAGTCTGGGCTGAATTGAAACTAATCCATTTCCAACTCCTGTTTGGAGTCTTCCTTGAGATTTCCTAAAAGTCAAGTGCCTCTAAACTAAGCTCAAGTTATTTGCTTGCCATTCTGAAACAGAAGCTCCCAGTGTAAGGCTGAAGTATGAAATCGCACATTTAATGAATTATATCTACCAATATGACTCTGTACACCTGCAATGAAACTGCTGTATTGAAACCACTGTTTTTATTAATGAAATTTCTATTTGAATTGCCTTCACTCTGTTTAAAGTGAGGTGTGTTTGGAATCTCATTTAAAAGTGTGAATGTAGGCATCTGTAATGGGATCAGTCCCTGAAGCCAGCCAGCCCATGATGGTGACCAGCTGCCAGCACCACCCTGATGGCAGAAGAACAATGAGGAAAAGTCCTGCAAAAGAACCCACCCAAGAAAGAGAGAGACAAAACCCCATCATGGTCATACAGTGCCATGAGGCAGGGGGGACAGGACAGCATTTGTGGATGAAAACATATAAAAAGACTGGGGCAAAGCCATAGGTTTGGGTCTTTTGGTTCTATAATCGTCCTCCAGGAGAATCAGTGTGCACTGGCACAACTGGCTCTCCTCCACATGTCTAGACCAGGTGGCCAGTGGACTAGCATGAGCAACTGAGGTTGGTAATTATATCTCATCCATAGAACACATCCATAGAAAGTGTGTATGTGTGGTGGATAATCTTAACTAGGGACAGTAAATGAATTCTGCATTTACAATAAATGTGACATATTGCCTTATCGCCCGAACAAGATTCTGCTAGATCTATTTCTCTAAGTTTAACACCAATGGCACATTACAAGAAGAAAAAAGTCAAGTGGTTGGGTAAATTCTTGAAAGTCTGACAGATTTTCAAATAAGTCTTCAGGAATTTCCTTATTATGAAGCACCTGAACATATCTTTCTTCTGACATGGGTCTTACTTGCTGCATATGAACACCCAAATGTAAATATATAGGAAATCCTCAATGAGGAACAGAGGATTCATATCAATCACACTGAAGTAAACATGTAATAGGCTTGATTAGGAGTGTGCACAAAGTGCATATGTGCTGACTCGGTGCTTGCTAACACATTATGTTGAGGAATTGTTCCTTCAGATTTACTTGGCACACCTCCCATTGACCACAACTTGAGTTCCACTTGAGTAATAACTGCAGGATCAGGCTCTTCAGTGGTAAAACTAATTTGAAACAATTAAAAACAAAAAACTTGACCAAATGACAGAAAGTTTAGAATTAAGGAGGACACCATCATCAGCTGCAGCTTATTATTATGATAGCATGAGGGGGTTGAGGACAAAGCTTTGCCTTTCCTACTATACACTAAAAGTACAACTATTATTAATATAACCATTGTGCCCCCACCTAGACAGGGGGTCCCTTGTCCCTGTACAAGGAGATAGCAAGAGACTGTCCCTGCTCTAAAGAGCCTATAAAGTAAACAAGCAAGACAACTTCATCATCATTTCCATTTTATAAATGGGGAACGGAGACATGGAGAGATTAAATTACTTGCACAAAACTGTCAACTCTTCCAGAGAGCATCAGTCTTCCTAAGTGTTTGTACAGCACCTAGAAGCCATGCGCCCAATGTCTCAGTTACACCCTCTAGGCCCTATAGTAAAACAAATAAGGTCACACACAATGTCTGTGAGCTCCTGAGTTTGCAAACAGTGCCTTGAGCAAGGGACAATCTTTCCTCAGTAAACTGTGTACATATGTGCTTAGGAAATCCAAAGTATAAGACAATGTTATCAAAGTTCATGTCAGGTCTAATCTCAATTCAAATTGCATTAGAATCAGGTCTTAGGTATGGGAAATATTCTTGTGCCACCATTGCATTTTTATTTGGTACAGCTGTGGTTAAGAATTAGGGAAGCAAATCTGAAATCATACACAAAATACATTTCAAACAAAAACAAGAATGCACAAAAGACTCCACATTTCTTGATCTTGGTCAGATAATAGATGTGTTGATTCACTTCATTACTAGAAAAGTGTATTTGGGATTAGTGTTGTTCCCACTGAAGTCAATGGGAGTTTAATCAACTTGAAAGGCAGCAGGATTATGCCCATTCTTTATTAGCACTTTGCAGGAGAAATTCATTATGACTCATACAGAATATTGTGTCTGGAGAATTGTTGCTGTTCTGTTTCTCAGTTTGACAGAATCATATATCCATTTCGCTGTGCCTGAGACGCCCCATCCAAAGCCCATGGGCATTTGTTAAATTGAGAATGACAAAGCAGCAATGCGTTGTAACACAGATGAATCAGTGTATAGGTCAAGCCTGACTATTAACCACAGTACCTTTAGCAGCTGAAATAGAAACTTGTAAAGGCCATTTCAGAGCAACAAATCAGCCTGTCAATGGATTCTAAATACTCATTAATGAAAATGCTCCATAGATGAATTACTGAAAAATTATTTGTGGGGCTAGTTATAAAAAATATTCACTCTCAAGCCAGGATGTATTTGTTAGTCAGTCTGATGCTTTGAAAACCGATTGACTGAATAGCCGTCTCTGAAGAGACAAGAAAGCATATCTGCGGCACCTTATTCTTGAAGCCTGACCCTAATGTAACTATGACCAGACACAATACTGTACTCCATTTCAAGAACCATGTAAGTTAATATGTAGAAGTCTGTAAGTTAATACATGTAGAACACGACTTGTAGTAATAGAATTTCTCGAGTTTATCTATCTATTTAGCTTAAGCAAAGAGAAGTTAAGGAGGTGACTCAATCACAGTTTACATGAGGAACAAATGTTTGAGAATAGGCTTTTCAATCTAGCAGAGAAAGATATCACATAATGCAATGGCTAGCAGCTGAAGCTAGACAAATTCAGTCTAAGTGGTGGTGGATTCTCCATCACTGAATTTTTAAAATCAAGATTTGATGTTTTTCCAACAAGATCTGCCCTAGGAATTATTGTGGGGAAGTTCTGTGGCCTAGTGTCATAGAAGGATGTCAGACTAGATGATCACAATGGTCCCGTTCTGCCATTGGAATCTCTTGCTCTATAATCTATGCCAAATACAAGGTATGCTACACAGACTATGATTTGCTATGCTATTTAAATGGATGCTTTAGGAAAACGGACAAAGTGACTTGTTCAAACCAGACTTCTGGCAGCAGATATTAGATTTTGGACCCAAACTGTGCCTCTTTCTACCCACCCATGCAGAAGGGCAAGGAGGCACAGGGTTAGGCACAGGGTCATTCTTGCTGGTCGCAGAATATGGGCAGAATGGTGGGGGAGAGAAGCAGCATCTGCAAAGCTACCACTCCTCCTCCAATACAGAAGGGCAAGAACTGGGTGGAGACTAGGCACCAAACCTGCACCTCCCCCAAATGCACAGCTGCCCAGTACACTAGGGGGACATACTGTGTGCTATGTGCAGGGCTGGCATAGGCTTTTTCCTCTCCTCTCCTACCTCCATAAGCCCGGGAGAGGACCTAGGAAGCCGATGTGGCTTTCTGAACCATTTGTGACTGCCACATTTAGGCCTTTGCCAACTACCTGTAAAATTCACAAGTGTAATACAAGAGTTAGAGAACAAAAAGATTATCCCTAATGAGCTAAACCCTAGTTCTAGGTTTGCATAACAGTAAGGAATATGGTAGCCTCATATGGCCAGATGAAATGCTGTATACCAGGCCAGCTGGTTCTGAAAACAGTTTCAGCCATGGTAGTCAAGAAGTAGCTTGGTGGAAAGAGGGAACATCAATAGCACGAGCTCACTTCAACCTTTACCAGTACTATAGTGATCTCTCTCCTCTCTCTCTACCCAAGAAGGGGGATAGCAGAATCTTTGCAACCTCTGGCATTCTAATAAGCCCCATTTAGCTCCAGCAAGAGTAGAATGAAAGGGAAGACCCACTGGGAGCCTTCTGTGTGCTCAAACTAGCAGCCCAAAACTTCACTTTTTCCATTCACAATTTTTACATTGCAGTTACCCACTTTCTGTACAAAAATCTGCTGCATGCTGAACATTTAAAATGTTGGAGCATTGTACACTGCAGTTAACTGGGGATACTATATGAGTACTCATGGATTAGGATGGAGGGGAGAACTGGTGGACAGCCTACTTTGTTTTGGGGTTCCTGCAACATAATCTCAACTTCCCATGTTTCTTAGGATACAGGGACTTCAGAATACTTCACAGCCCTGAAAAATTCAACAATGTTTTAACAAGAGGAAGGTCTGGGAAAGATTTAAAATGAAGAAGAGGAAGAAACTTGCTTTAGGAAATTGAGAATTCTAAACTGCATGTACACTATTTACAGTATTTCATTGCAGGTCATAATTCATGAGCCTTATTCTCGCTGTTATGTAGATGGTTGCATGAAAAAGATTGGGAAAGGAGTGGGATGGAAAATACATGAACAAGCTTATTTTTCTCTGGCTAATTTGCTTTTTACAGTCTTTTCACTTTTGGATCTATGCACACTATTTCACTTTAATTCACATTCATTCAGTCTTTTAGGACTAAAGCTGGACAAAAATTACCACTTTTTTCTTCAAAATGTCCAATTGAATCATCAGAAGATCTCTTGGATTGTATTCTCGCTTATTGTGGTTGCTTCCTGTGAGAATTCTAAAGAAAGAGAAATTGATTATGTACAGAGAAGGAATTTCTAATTGTATAGTTAACCAACACTGTGCATTTCTAATTTTGCACTCAGATATGCAATTTGAAATATGTGCTGTTGGCTATTTAAAAAGTCATCCAGTCAGGCAAATGAAATACTACATAATTTATTTAACAAAACAAACCAACAGCAAAAATTTCAAATATTAATTTACAAATGGCCTCTTGCCAATAAATTATTCATTTAAAAATCGGCAAAGACTTTTCAAATAAAGAATCAAATTGAGGATTTTTGCAATTAGTTCATGAACAATTTTCAAGCAGAAAAAGAGGTAAAATGAATCAAACTCCTATTTAAAAATTATTTGCCTAACTCTAGACAGGGACTTACACATGGTCTAGAACCCATTCAGTTACATTCTTCCACAGCACCCCTTCCCGCAGTGTCTGAATATCTTTCAAATGATTGAAGTGAGTTCACGTAGGGCTTTGTATATTTCTCTCCTCTTTCATTGCATGTAACTGTGTGTGGGCTTTGATTTAATTGGGTATTTGTTTGATGTTTTATTGTGCTTTTCTTGCCGTTGTTGCTACTAGGTTTTGGCTGTTATTCTGGAGGGTTACGGAATTAAAGCTGGTCAAAGAGGTGAGCCTGATGTTTCAGTCTGAAAATACTGAGGCTCATGGCTATTCCACATTGTTCTGGAAATGAGTTCAATGTTTGTGGGCCTATTTGAAAAAATCTCTGGGTCCTGAACACATAAAGTCTCTCTCTTGAGGCTAACAGTATCAATCCCACAGCTCTAAAGGACTGTTCCAAAAAGTCAGGATCACATAGTATCTAAAACAGCACCTCAGCCTGTTTGGGTCAATCTCTGTGAGGGCTCAGAGGAGGAACAAAGCCTTGAATTTTATTCTGTATTCTGCATTAAGCCAGTGAAAGAATGAGACCCCAGCATAATATCCTCTTTGTGAGTAAGCAGGCTATTGTGTTTTGAACCAAATTGGAGGAGGTTTTTTAAAGTCAATAGCTTCATCCCTGTGAACATTCCATTACAGTTACCAAGTCTGCAAGTCATGACTACCTGGATCACTGTGATTATG
The DNA here is from genome assembly GCA_019425775.1 of Rafetus swinhoei. NCBI lineage: Eukaryota > Metazoa > Chordata > Testudines > Trionychidae > Rafetus > Rafetus swinhoei. The sequence continues at coordinate 51,599,525 of CM033449.1, forward strand.
TCCAAATTCAATAGCTAGCATTATTCTGTCTTTTCTGGATTCAGCTTCATCTTTCGAGTCTTCATCCAGATACTGTTTTGACCAGGATCCTCAAGAGCTGGGAAATCCTGCATACTCCTGACATTTTAATCACTGTAACTTTCACAAGTATCAGCTGCACATTTCTGTCCACATTGTATCAACATTTCTACTAGTGGCTTCATATTCATAAGGATGGATCCCTGTGGCAAATGTTCTGGAGACCAAGAAGCAGGTTCCAATCCATGCTCCTGTGAGAGGAATGATTAAAGCTACCTTAACACTAGCCCACTCACCTCATGATCCACTAGAACAACGGACTAAGTGAGATTCTCATGCACATGGCAGCTTTCTCCAAAGAGGCTTTCAGAAAAATCCTACTGTCCCTCAGTAAACTCAGACATCGGACTATAGTGAACTGATGATGGGTAGGAAAGACTTTTGATGTCATAGTGCAGAATACTATGCAAATGCCCATAAACACGCACATTAGAATAAATTCACGTCAGTACATGCATTTATATCGTACTGGGGAACATTCACTTTTTGTGTGCTTGGTGCATCTGGCCTTAAGGTTCATGGCATGCCTCTCAGTGTACTTGATGTAAGCATCCTCTGTTCCTTGACCATGTGCCTCGTTATGCTGTTTCTTTGCTAGATCATGCATAAAAGTGGAATGAAGCATTACCTACTTCAGCCCTATGGTTTCACCATTCCAGCCAGTGAAGTAAGTGACCTTGTAGCTCTCTCGCATTGTTTCCTTAGTGGAGAGTGTCAGTGCCAGTATGTTAACCATACTCAACCATTCTTCACTTCTGATTTCTCTCCTCTAAGCAGATAAGAATGACCTAGGGCCTCTTAGTGTGTTTTACATCAAAGGCTGATGAAGAGTTCTGACAGCCTGGATGTCAGTGCTGTAAATAAGCCATTAATCACACTGCCATTCCATGGAACAAACTTTTCCCAGAGGGCATGAACTCTCTTCAGGTCACTAATATAAACCATATCTTCTCTAATCCAGTGGGGTAGTTGTTATGTCAGTGCTCTCAAGGTGGGCTAGCTCCATGTCAGGCTGATACTCCATTACTTTCATTCTAATACACAGGTCATTGTTACGGTCCCACTGGATTATAAATGGTCAGTTAACAGATAAGTAGTTGCAATCAATTGAATAAGTGAAGGCATAGCTCAATGGAATTTACGCCAACAGATAGATGGTTCAGTATCCTGTTAAAACTCTTGCCATAGTATCATGAATAAAGATCCAAAATGAGGCTATAGGAAAAAAAGAGATTATTTGGTCATCAGACAAAACATTTAATGTGGTCTAAAGTGGAAAGCAGTGACAATAAAAAGGCAAATGTGTCTAATATAAAAATAAAATTGGCTTTTAAAATAAAACCTCATTCATCCACCCTGCCATCAATACTCTTTATATCACTACACAGTAGAAGGCTATAATATACTCTTTCACATAACCATTAGCAAACAAAAATGACCATATGTACAGGGCGTCCCCACTAAGTCGCTTCGGTATACATCCATTCCACACTAAAGTCGTCAACACTTGTAGGAAGTGATACGTGATAAGTCCTCCCGTTCCCCACTCTTAAGTTACGCGCCAAAAAAAATGAGCTCATGGAAGTCAACTGTGGGAAAAATATTCCCCGCTTTAAGTTGTTTTGCTATAAGTCCAAGTTTTTTGGAATGTATCTTGGACTTATAGCAAGGCCGGCCTGTACTGTACAATGTTAGTATGACTCAGGAACATGGCTAAAAATAAAGACTGGTCCCCTCTACATTTCAAGACCATACTGTTTCAACCATGTTGAGGGTTAAATCATGTTGAAATCTTATCTCCTAAGATGTTTTGGGGTTTGATTTTGTTAAGTAGATGGCCTCATTCTACTATGAGTTAAAATATATGGCTGCTCAATCCAATGATGCACCCAATGGAAACTAGACATAGGAAATGAGGGGGAGCTGCAATCCTGGAAGCTGCAGGGTCCTAGTTTGAGTCTAGGTATAGTTTAGAGCAGCCCTGAATCGCTAGGTCTCAAGACTTAACTCTGCTTTGGCTTCGTTGGCCTCTAAAGGGGCATTCACCAGCAGAGGACTGCCAAACTCTGCATGGTTTGGCCACACACGCCATGCTATGGACTGGAAGCAGAATGGTTAAAAATAGCTTTTGTCATTAGGGACTCCCCCACTTGCTGTTTCAGACCAAGCCCATTGATTATGTACTCTGTATAATTAGCTATCTTCTGAAACTATGTTTATAAAAATAATCAAAATCTGTGTTCAAGCCACAATGAAAGAGTAGAGGGACAACGGTTGGCCTTAAACTATTCTGAGCAACATTTCTCTATGCTTCTGGGAAGGACACAGTCAGAGGGTCTCTACCACCACACAAATCTTAATCAATTTTAACGGAGTTGCACTGTGCCTGTTTTAGGATTTACAAATGAAACATCATCATCATTCCGCAATCCAACTTTTTTAACTCCTATAATGTCATATGCTTTTGCTAACGTAAGTGGGCACTGAAGTAAATGTGGATAAACAGTGATTGTCTAGTGACTGTTTCAGCCCAAATCTCTTTACTTAGCACATCATCTCACTAGCCTATTTGGAGTTGGGTGCCAGGCATCACAAGCCTGAGAACCCATCCACACTACAAATATAATGAATAAGCTTTTAATTCATCGGAGTCCCTGTTGCCCCTCTCTTGGTTAAAATGAAGTTAGCGCATTTGGACTGCATTGAACACCTTCCCAAGAAAGCTTTGACCCAACAGCAGTCTCCTCAAATATATATTTTAAACAACTGGATACATTACTGTAGAGAGCCAAGTCCTTTGTCTGACAAAACCACCACGACCAGAAAATGTTATTTTGATTTTGCCATATAGCTCTCTGCAAGTAAAACATGTTTAACAATATGCCAGTAAATAGTTATATATTCTCTCCATTAAATCAACATAAATTCCAGTTTGCAAAATGTTGCCATTTAAACATTTTCTATCAGTCACAAGGGGGATGTACATCTATGTCATCTAAAGACCCAGCTTCACTACAATTGTAACTAGGTCATGGGATTCCATTCCAACAGTGTTTACAATTGGATTCATGACCTCAGGCTCCCTTGGGAGGAGATAACGAAGAGGCAAACATAGTTTAAGACAACAGGAGCTGTGTAACCTTTTATAAGCTGTAAGTCATAGTTGCAGACATTGCTGTTTCATGCAGCATATATTTCACTTCAAAATCACAATTTTATTTTAAGTGCTCTAGTTTCAGGGGTTTATAGGCCAGCCATAGAAAGGTGTTCTGAGCTGGAACTTGACCTGCATGCCACCTGGGAAGCAATTATTTTATTTTTATCATTTTAGAAACATCACTTCAGCCCTTTTAAAATAATGCATGTAAACAGACAGCTACTGGCTTAAGATCTTGGGTTTAGGCTGTGTTGAGAAAGACTGATTTTAAAAAAATCCCGTTTTGGAAGAGATTAGACCATAATATAATGAAAGATTATTATATTCTGGAAACATATTCAAACTAATTAAGAAGTGAGGTTTTAGAACTGAATTTATAACCAAACAATGCTGATAGTTTTTAACGTGGATTTAAGGCCATCCATGGCAACTTAAAGTATCAGAGCTATTACACACTGTCAAGTCCTTTCTTTTATGGTATAAAGACAGATTTGACAGACAGACATGAGCTGAGCAAATGAGGCTACTCATCAGATTTCACAAAAAGAACAGAGTTGGACAGATCTCCATCCTGTCTTTGAACCAAAATGAGGCTTAATGAGGTTTAAAAGGAAGTGGGACACGCAGGGTCACAGAGCTGCTAAAATAAACAGAGATCTCAGAAGTGGGTCTGAAGAGGTGACTCTGTGGCAGAAACTGCTCACATACCACCTCAGCCAGACCCTTGGCTTCCTCCTTTGCCAAGTCCTTCTCCACAGGCTTCCAGCACAGTTCTGTTCCTGTTACCCTCCCAACTGTGCTGTCAGACGCTCTCTGCTTCCTTATCACTTCATAGACCTCCAACCTCCTCCTCCTCCCGCCGTCCCCACCGCAATCCTGCCACCACCACTTTTCCAGAAAAGAGTTCAGTTCACTTCCCTTCACCCCCTTCCCTTTCAAGGCATATCCCAGGATCCAGCCTACATGTGCATACTTGAACAGGGCTACTACAGAATTTAGTGTAAACTCTGCAAGAGCCTCCAAAAGCAAAATTTGACTCCTTTTTCTATTATAGTGTGTCAAGGTAATAATATTATCCATCATTCTTCCCCTTCTCCACCCCTCAATATAAAAACTTCATTAACTATCCTATTTCTATCCTTAAAATCCATTTTCCTCATGCAATGTGGACACTTCCTTGGTGAGTCATCGGCAACAGGGATCAGACCTGAGACCTCTGGAGCTCATGTACAAGCCTCAACTGCCTGAGCTAAAAGATACATCTACATCTCTATTAGCTAAGACTATAGCAGGCTCAATCTCTAGCTGGCCTAGCCATGAGTACCGAGGGAAAAAGTAACACACTGAGCGGTCATGGATTACACTTTTACCCACATAACTGTATATTTATTTTAAAAGTTCATTTTATTTTTTTTAAAAGAAGTATAAGTCAGGTGCATTTATTTCTGAAACTTCTTTTCCCTGTTGTCCATGACATTATGGTAGTATGTGAAGGAAAAGTCTGGTGGGAATCAAGAGTCCTGCAAATTGACAAGATGAGCAAGTTTTATTAAAAACTAACTGTAAACTTTTGTACTTTAAAGAAACACTTTGATTTTGCAGGTCAGACACAAGGTGTCTGATGACAAATCGGAAGACCCTTGAGACTTTAGTGGTCTCGCAACTTATTTCTTGTTTTATTATTTGGTTTCTTTGAGGTGCTCATACCAAATATGTTGACAAAACTTCTAATTTTGCCCTAGGCTGATCGTGCAAATTTAGTACAAACTTTAAAAATAATCAGTGTTCTCGGTGATTTAGCAGAAACCTCAATAGCCTTAGAAAAGGTGACCTTAGAAATAACCTTTAATTTATTGTCAGTGGATGGATCATAAAAATGTATTTCCTGATGCAAACTGATTCACATTTTTATTTAATCAATGAAAAATGTAAACAAAATTATTCTTGACCTTCAAGAAAATAAGGTTTTTCAATAGAGGCAGCTCAGAACCAGAACTTCAGATCAACATATTCATTAATTTTGGGTAGGGAGAAATGGTAATTATTTATATAGATTTATTCAAGACATAAAAGGCTCCAGACATGATTATCATATATGAAAAATACAACCACTCCAACAACAACAAATGCACAAGCCCCTAAAAGAAAGAAAACCCACTCCAGCCACAAATCACAGTTCTTGAGGCACAATTCTGCACCCTTAGCATATCCTTTCCTTCTCAAAAATGTGGGAAAAAGAGCTGGGCTTTGATACAAGCCCTGAAGTTCTTTCAGACCAAATAGATATTGAGTACATCCAAATCTAGATTTTGCAATTGACCTCTATCTTTACAATGGTCATTTCTTTAACCTGAGTCTTCTATGCAAGATCAATCTCAAATAATACAGATGTATCTTACTGAATGAAAGCCTCTTTTTTGTCTAAACCAAACAAAACCACCAGTCTTCGTGAGGACATTTGTAATCCATTCCCAGTTTCACCTTTCAAACTACAGCCATGTTTGCACTAGATGGGTTTTGAAAAGTTTGGTTACCATTTTTTAAGTTGAGAAAAGTTCATTGTTTTCTATCCTGGGTGAAGCAAAAAAACTGATTACGTGATTTTGAGAAGTTGACCCTAAAAATTGAATTTCCCCTCTTTTGTTGCTTTAAGCAGACTTTTAATGTTACTGATGACCTTTCCAAGAAAGAGTCACACCATCAGGAATAATTGAAGCATAGAAAATTTTAGCCAGAAAATTGTGTTTCAATATGACATGAGTATAGCCTATAAATAGTAAAGACGGACATCTGCTAGAATTACTTTGGCTCTTAACAATACATCAAAAGAGCATATTTTCAACTTTTCCATACTCAGTTATTAGTATTAAAGACTGTGAATATGGAGATATACCATCTCATAGAACTAGAAGGGACCTTGAGAGGTTATCAAGTCCAGCCCCCTACCCTCACAGCAGGACCAAGTACCATCCCTGACAGATTTGCCCCAGATCCCTAAATTGCCCCCTCAAGGATTAAACTCACAAACCTGGGTTTCCAGACCAATGCTCAAACCACTGAGCTATCCTTCCCCCCAGCCATAGTGTAAAATGACTTTTACAATAGCTGCCTACTTATATTTACTATTAAACCAATGCATCAAAATTTAGCAGTATTTTCAAAAAATTTTTTAACAGCGCTATATAGCTCAAAAAGCTTGTACTTTCCCCCAACAGAAGTTGGTTTAGTAAAAGATATTACCTCATGTACCTTGTCTAATAGTTTATATTGTTTACTGCTGCACAGAGAGATAACTTCATTAATCGCCACCTACTTTTGGAAAAATATTTACATTTCAGCTTTCTACTTACATTTTGTTCTTATACATTAAGCCCCCAAAATAAACAGCATACCCCAGCAGTGGTGATGAAAATGTTTTCTGTGTGTCAAATGCAGGTCATAACATTATATAATTTGGCCTGCAGAGCCTCATCTGTCATTAAAAGATGCAGCCAATGGAGACTACCAATCCCAGGCAATTGAGATGATGGTGGGGTATGTAATGCTGTGACCTATCACTTCCTTGGGGCACTTGCCTGTATTTAAGATGTACATACCTGTAATCTATTCCATTTTATTCAGGTTAGATTTGTCCCCTGGGGCTCCTGGCCAATGTAATCTCCAAAGGAGGTACTGTGACCTTCTGTATGTGAAATAATTACTAAGATGCAATGCACTTGCTCTTTCTCTACCATATATAAGAGTGCAATGTGGAAATCTTAGGTATTGGTCATTTGGTCTACACTTGGTATTATTGTTTTAATTCCGTGTTTCATTTAGGAGAAAAACCTGCTGACTTCAGAACAAAGTTCAGCTGCATAGGATCATACAAATCACCTCTAATGTGCTTTCTGTTAAAAGCATTACTGCTTATTATTTGTTAAAAATCAACAGCATTTCAGGGTATACAAGACACAAAATATAAATTCATTGCCCCTAAAAGACTGCAATGTAAACAGAAGAGTATACAAATACTTTTGTGTAATAGATTTATACACACAGATGTACACAGGAAAATTCTGTCCTCTGGAAGCCTGGGATAACAAAAGTTTAACCTAATAATATAAGCTTTCAGGCTGGATGTTTTGGTGCATAGCATACATGTGTAATAGAAAACTACTAGATGTAACTACAGTTTACATTTTAAAATGAAGCATTACTTTTATTGCACTAATACTGCCTTCCCTCAAAACAGCCTTCTTGGGATAATAAAAATATCACAACTTCTGAAGTGATGGGGTGGGATTTTCAAAAACACCATTGGGGTTTAGGACCATGCCACTAAGAGTTAATGGGGCTTATGCTACTAATTTGTTGAGGCATTTTTTACAATCCCACCCATGGTTATTATCGTGATAGAAGAAGTACTTCCTTTTTAACATAAAGCACTGTATATATTGATAGAGATTACAGTGTTCAAAGAAGCATTAAGGAAGTTCAATGCACAACTCCCATTGAATTTCACAGATAAAACATGCAAATATTTCAATATAAAAGTACATGCCATGTACAAAATGCAGCACACAGTATAAGATGCATCATCTTAGAACTATTTTTGCTCTTCCAGATATGACTGTTTCATTTTAAGAAGCAGTATTTTGCATTCAGGGGAGGGAAGGGTTTTTGGTTTTTTTATCAGGGGTCCTGGCACAATATGATCAGCACTGGCTCTGTTCCCATTCCTCAGTAATTAATTAGCTTCACCCTCTGTCTCATATGTTTATAGTTTCCTACCCTATACCGAGTGAAAAATGGATATACAAAGCCATAGGCTTGACCTAAACTGACCTAACATTTGATTGCCTACATCCCAGTTCATGGGTGAGAGCCTGTGTTGACTTCCATGGTTCTCAGCACAGTTTGTAATTGATTTCCATTTGACCTGCAGTGTTTAATTTTGTTCACCAAGAAGCTCCTAGATTGTCTTTGTTATCTGGTAAGATCAGTGCACCATATGCACAGTTCGGTCCACAGGGGGTCTCAGACAGCTATCGTTTTAGTGCAGGACCACCAAGAACCATCTCAGGGGCTGTCCATTTTGAAGGCAGAGCGTATGCTTTCTTTTCTATCAGAGGGAGACACAATAAAGTTTTCAAAGGATTTCCTGGAACTCCGAGCTTTGTTTCGGAATCAAAAGTTTAATGTCAAGCTACTTGTTTATTTCAAAGCCACATGAAGGAAGTTACTTAACTCTAATTAACATAAAATATGTCTTTAGCCTTTTGTTTAACAAATATTTATAAAAACGATTTCTCTTCCAATAATCAAAACAAAAGGTAGTGTGACAGAAGAGCAGACTTCTGAGTGGTAACACCAGTTTTACTTAAATAGTGCCACAAATATAATAAAGGCTGAAATATAAAACAACTAATTAGTAAGGAATCTAGAATAATTGACACATCTTTGTAAGTCACATTGTGTTTCCTTCCATGGTCTGGGAATCTGTTCTCTTAATGCACACTATGGAATTTTTTCTTACTAATGACTATTGTGTCCACTGTCAATGGTAAATTATATTGAAGTGAAATGGTTTCAGCCAATCAGAACACAGAAGTGGTTAGTGTGTATTTGTGAATCAGTAAGCACAAACTATACATAATGCGAGGCTCTAGAACTGACTCATAGCTGTCATCAAAATTCACCACAATGACGTGCACAATAAAACGTGGCCCAGCTCCATTTAGCTTCACCCAGAAGAATAAAGAAGAAATGCTGCTGGTTCCAAACAACCATTTCAAGAGGAGACAGATCTTAAAAAATGTAGTTATTAAACAGTTCAGAACATTGTTGCATCTTCTTGAGAATGCTTCCTGTTAGCTCAGTAATAATTATATAATAATCTTAGTACCTCATCGTCTGGCCTCTGATTTTGTTTGGCTTGGGTGTGGATTTGTTACTCTATAAACAGGAAGCATATTCAATTATCCTAATAAACTCTAGTGTATATAACTCACTCCTGGGCTAACGAGTAGGAAGATGGCCAAGAGTAGAAATTACGTGCAAGAGAATAAATTTTATGAGCCAAAACATGTTGGTATTATTATGCTTTTCAGCAATGACTAAAGCTAGCATAAGGCAAAAACACCTGCCAAAAATGAAAAACTAGATTTAGATTTTCCTTGCAAATAGACACTAAGACTCAGCCCTCACATAGCTCCACTGAAGGCAGTCGTGGGATCATCATTCAATGTGTTTGCAGTTAAGTGTTGTGTCACCTCTTGTTCTCTTGACAGCTAGTTTTATACAATAATGCTGCTGAAAAATTCCTGTCAAGTTGTCAACCTTTTGTCCCTCTTCCAAAACTCCCTGGAGTCTCTAGTTTTTAGTTTTAGATTTAGTCACTGGCACTGAAATTGTTCAAATAAGCAATGTTATTCTCAAAGTGGGCTTTATTTTATCTCGACACTGCTGATCATACTGCTATCTTCAGTTAGAGCAACAATCTGTAGAGCTCCTACTCTTTAAGTCACTATTACTTTAATTCACCACACCCTTTTTAAAAAATGACTGTGTTTGACAAAAAACATTAGTTGGCTTCAAAACTGTGGCTTCCCTGTCTTTGGCAAACTGTCTATTCACTTATTCCATCCTCTTCTAATGGAACTGCTGGAACCACTTAAAGTCCATTAAGATACTACCAGCTTCAAGTAAAAATGATACTGGAGTGAATTAACACAGTTGGAAAGACTGAAGAATGTCTATTTCATAAGAATAAATACATCATAATCTAATAGCTACACCCTTCATATAATGCTGGTTTTAAAACTGTCCACAAGAAAGTGTTGATGCTTAAATCTATACTTTGTAATTTTTACCTTAGATTTCAAGGCTTTTGCCCATTAACTTGTTTTACAAGGGAAAAGAAGTTACTTTCATATATGTGATAAGTAAAATACATTTATTGGACAAGGTTAATTAGAACATACTATTTTACATATTTCTAATGTTGTGTGTAGAATATAAACATATTGTGTAATGTAGTATACGTAGGAGCCAGATGTTTGCTTAAATCAGAATACGTCTATGAAATAAATGGCGCTATGCCTATTTAGATAAGATTACCTCAGGGTCTCTTTGTATTGGTTTAAATCTAATGCCGACTAATAAAACTACCTCCAAAGCTATTGGTTAGTGTTAAGCTTCTTGAAAATATGCCAGAAATTAACAATCTTCTGTTTGTTTCTCATCTTATCTTTGAGTTACATCTCCGTATGTGTTGCTGAGAAGTTAAATAATTCATCTGGAGAGGAGGTGGATTCTTGAGGAGAAAAAAAAGTTCTTTGAATTGTAAATTGTAATTACAAAGACAATTTGGAGAGAAATACTTTGAAAGTTCATTTTACAGTGATAAACTGGAAAATACAATTTGGAAGTGAATTGTAGTTTGCTTAAATAAGCACCAATTTTTCAGGAAAAAAAACACACAAGCATACATCAAAATAAAGTCCAGAATATAGAATCAAGTCAAAGGGACAATGAACATCTCATCTGGTATAAAAAAAGCCAGCCACTGCCTAAGTGATTGTGGAATTCTGTTACTGCTTCTTCACATTGTGGACGTGGTTATACTGGTGGAGAAACTCCAGATTTACCCTGGTGTACACCAGATCAGAATCAATATTAGTAGTTTTAGTTCTCAAAGTCTGCAAGGCTCAGACACAATGAAGTTATTGGCATGCTTTCCCTCAACTACCTAGACTGAAGCCAAAAGCGTCTCCACCCCTACTGTTTGCTTCATTTTCCCAATCCCTCTTTTCACTTCCTCTCTCTCAGGGATACACAATAAGTATAGAAACTTAATATGTTTAAATTTAGTTACTGTAAGATTGTGTAATGCATGCCTTGCTTTCTCCATTTCTTTTCTCGCTTCCCCCCTTCCCCCCCCCCCCCGACCATCCTCCAAAAGCCAAATTCTTTCACTTCCCTCACATTTTTCTACTTTATTTTACACCTTTTTGCTAGGGCAATAGAAAACATTTGCCTAGCCACCACCTACCATTTGGATCAGGTTGGAAGAAGATGTCCCAAAATCTCTACAGCCAGAAGCTGGAACTGGATGGCAGGGCATGGATCATTCAACAACTGCCTTGTTCTCTTCATTCAACTCTGAAGCATCTGGCTTTGTCTACTGTCTAATCCAGTATGGCCAGTCATGTTATATTCTTAGGACTATTAGCATAGGTCCACAGACTACTACATGCTCCCTAAATTTAACCTCTGTTGCCTTCAAGAGATGATATCCAGATATGCCAAGGCCTACTATTTGTGTCAGTGTTTTCATGATGTGGCAGGTGGTCACTCCATTTTTGCTTCAGATAGAAAGGTGGAGGGTAATGTAGCCAAGTGGGATCATCCAACTAGTACTTTTCCCAATGGATTCAGGAAGGACAGAAAATCCCTAGCAATGGGTTGTTTTGTATTAAGGAGGGCACTCTGGGATGTCACTTGGTCCTGCAGCAGACTGCAGAAGGAAGTTAAGAAGCTTCCTGGCATTACTCTGTGAAGGCATTTGGCTTAGACAATAAGTACTTTGGGCCAGGAACCATCTTTTTGTTGTGTGTTTGTACAACACCTAGCACACTGGAATCTCGATCCATGACTTTTTGGTACTATGGTAATACGAGTAAATACAATTAACAATTATTAGGCTTAGGATCTCTTTAGCCCTCTTTGGCTGCCCTCTACCCTAAAGCTTTAGGGGCTAGCTGGGTTAGTGTGTACAGGATAAACTTAAATGGTCTGGTAGCACTTTATAAATTAACAAAACATGTAGATGGTGTCATGAGCTGTGCCCACGAAAGCTCATGATACCATCTACATGTTTTGTTAGTCTATAAAGTGCTACCAGACCATTTGTTATTTTTTAAGTTTATCCTCTACCCTAAAGTTAGGGGACGTGGAGAGAGAATGCAAGTCAAAATAACATTTCCCTTCTCTCTATCACATACTAAAGAAAAAGATAAAGGTATGAGGCACAAAAGTGCATGTTCTGTAGAACCCTAATCTCCTGCTATAGCCAGGTGGTCGCTGCCAATTTGTTTGAATCAATATTGCAGAGACCACCTTATGTAATTCACATGTTTCAGGCTCCACAGAATCCATCCAGCCCTTCTCTTCCCCCCATTCCCTTCTGACTGATTTGCTGCAACTCTCAATCTCTATCCTGTTTCTCCTTGACCTTCTGGAAAGCGGGGATCAGAAAGAGGCCAGGCATCTACAATGGATGTCATATACATTTATTTCAGTAACTACAAAAGGATACAAATTAGAAACAAAAGTAAAAACAAAAAGCACAAAAACACAACACGAGATGCCTATTCAGACCTATATTAATAGTGATGGTATTTTGAGCCAAAAAATTACATTCTGCACCCAATTTTAAAATTTTGCAAAATTCTGCATATTAATCAAATAAATGTTATTTATCAAATAGATGTGCATGACATTGGGAAACACAGGCCACAGGCTGCACAGAGGTGATAGATCACTGTGCAGCTCCCACACCAGGACACAAACTCCGCAGTGAGGCTGCACTGGGGATGTTAAAATGCATCTCTTTGTTTAAACATATATACACTGAAATGTACCTCTCTGTTCTGGGTGCCCAGGGCATCCAGTAATCTGCTGGGGAGGGTCACATAACTGCTCTTGTGGCTTCCCTTTGCTTCCCTCTCAGAAAGTCATTTTTCTGCAGCGAAACAAAGAAATCAGCAGGGGACATATATTTTGTGCATGCACTGTAGCAAAGATTTCCCTGTGGGATCACTCTCTAAGCAGTAACAAATAAATCCAATTCTTTTCTCTCACAGGTTTTGTACTCATGTAATCTACACCTCATTTCAATAGAGTTACTCCTCATTTACACTGATGCAGAGCTGGAAATTTCGGATGTTCTGGGTAGCCTCAGCGAGGCCTTACCTAAGTCTTTTCCAATTCATATTTGCAATATCTGAAGTTCAGCTATCATGGGATTATAGAATTTGTTTTAGTTACCTACAGAGAGAAGAAAATATCTGAAAACTCAAAGATATGATTTGTCACAAGAAGAAAAAATATACCACATTTGCTTCCACTCATTCCTAATAGTGTTTTTGTGATTCTCTCTCCAAACAGCAAAATTATGATCAAGAAGATCATGGTGGATGTCTCAGTGCCCTTTGAGAACAGGATCCTGGCTTTGCACAAAGCCCAACCCTGAAAGATGGAGAAATATACTCCTATGAACCCTTGAGAGCTAGGGTGTATAAGGTTCAAACACAAGTGCGAATTGTCAGAGCCCTGGATGTATGGGACCCCAGTAATGAGTGAGTGTTCTGGGAATGCAGAATCGATCAGTGCTATGCTTGGCTGACGTGGCAACTCATTGTCTGATGCCATCAGGTGGTAGAGGGACATCTACTTAAAACACATCATTGGATATTGGCAATACCAAGAGAGATGATCTAGCCTGCCGATGAGAAGCAAAATCAGAAAGTAAATGAAATACTTCTCAGATGGATTAGATCTATTTTAAATGCTCAGTTACTGAGGGACAATCTACACTCATTCCTAGATTTGCATTCTACAACCAACTCTGTATAGCTTCATTAGTGATGTACCAGAGTATTCAGATTCTAATATCTAAACTGTACTATTGAATTTGTTCACCTAAATTTGGTTTATTGCAGATTATGTACTATATGTATTTAATGACTTTTAATACAGATTTTTTACTTTTGGATAATCTATGCATTACCCCCCAGATGTACAGACACTATTTCCTTAACCTGTATATTACATAATTTTAACACTACCTGTAATAAAAAGTTTAAAGTTGAATGAAGGGGCAAAGAACTGTTGTTATACTTATTGTATGAATGAAGGGCAGCAGAACTGTATTGAGCATGCCTGATGGGGGATCACCTTAAATTAGGAGTCTCAAACTCCCAGCTCACAGGCCATCCCCAGCCAGAGTGATTTTGCACAGTCTGGCCTGGGACTCCCAGTGGGGGGTGCCTATCCATTACTGGAACCCAATCTCTGCCCCTTCCAGCCATCTCCCTGCCTCTGTCCTCCCCATGGCATCCCTGGCCCTCTGGGATTTCTGTGGCAGCAGGAGACGCAGGAAGTGGAGCGCCATCAGGGGTGGGTAACATAGGCAAGGGAAGGCATTCCCTTCCCCAAACTGCCTACATTCTCCAATCTCTCCCTCCCGCCCCCAAGGTCTGGGGCCACGGTGCAGCTCCCCAGCTTGCCAAGAAGGATCGGGCTGCTGTGCAGCTGCCCAGGTGTTCTGGCTGCCTGGGAAGGGTGGGATCTTGACACCTGCTGGAAGAAGGCTGGGGGCAGTAACCTCGGATGGGAACCAGGCTTGGCCTTGGGTAGAAGGAGCAGGGCTGAGGCTTGTCTTCCCCAGCTGGGCCTTCACCCACTGCCCATGCAGAGCGTACTGGGAGAGTGCACTCGCCCTGCTGTGCTCCATTTCTCCACCGCTCCTTCTGCTGCAGAGTGCAGGGGGGTCCAGCTGCTGCTGCTGCACCGTGCCATGCTCTCCATGGTGATCTCCAAAGCTGCTTGCTCGGGAATGGGGTGCCATGGGGGGGAGAGGGCAGGGTAATGGCAGGAAGAAGCAGGATTTGGGGGCTGGTAATGGACAGGTCCCCCTGGCCCACAGGGACTCCCATGCCAGATTGAGCAATTGCTCTCACAAGGGATGGCCCACTGGCCAGGAGTGTGACCCTTCCTTAAATTGAACCCCAGTAAGCAGGCGTAAGGATGCCAAAACTCTATTGAAGGGGGAATTGTGGACTCTAGTTGAAAAGAGTCCTTGATGCTATTGACCCTCCTCTTGCCAGTGTTTAAAAAGTTAATTAGATTCAGTTGCGGTTCTTGTTTTTGTTCCATGATTACTAGAGTTGAATCACTGATAAGCAGGTCTAGGGTCTAAGCCTCCCTGTCAGACAGTGTTGCGGTGAAAGATAATGCAGAGCCTGCTCTAGCAGTGAGATTCCCTCCTACCTAATGAAATCACTGAGACCTGGGCTAACCAGAGGTGGATTATGGTTTTGTGGGGCCCTTGGCCAGAGAAAGTGGGACCCTGCCCCACCCCTTCTTCCAACAAGCCACCCTCACTCCCTCCTGTATTCTTGCTGGAGACCAGGGTAGGGACATGGGACTTCCCTCATACCCTGGCAGAGTGCAAGGTCAGGGTGCAAAGGTGTCCATTTTTCCATGGTCTCCAAATGGCCAGGGCCCCTGAGCATAGGCTCTGTTGACCCAGTAGCTAATCTGCCTCTGGGGCTAAGTGGTGGGAAAATTCAGAATGCAGCATTGCAGAAGTGGCAGTGAGCAGCCACAGGGGTCAGCAGTGGCAGAGAAAGCTGTGGCGAGCAGAGGCAGTAACACACAGCAGCAGAGATAGCAGCAGCCAGCCAGATTCAGAGCCATGCAGCCGCCATTGCTCAATGCCCTCCCTCCTTGCTTGAGAGGTGGGAGGTGAACTCATCTGAACTCCATCTTCACAAACCAAGGACAATCAACAGTGATTGGGATATAGTGGAAGAAGAGAAGTATTAAAGGGAGTTATGTTTGAACTGTCACACTGCAAAGTGGGAAACTGAAGCAAAGGACACTGGACAGCATATTGCAGGGTGGGTCTTGCTTATGGTTACATGCTTTTTAATTATAGTTATGATTTTCCCCCAGTTATAGTCTCTTAGAGGCATCCTGGGTTGGGGCTTGTGCAGGTTTTGTTTTATTAAAAGGAAGCCCTTGCTATTGAACCTATACCTCATTGCTGCCAACACCACCTGGCAGAAGGGTTACAGATTTAAATAGTCCGTTTTTACCAACCCCTGTTCTTGGGACAGATCTAGGCCTCTCTTTTCAAGTGGAAATAGTATTTTGTTCTGATAAAAGCATAAAGTCCGTTTCTCGTCATTCAAGCCAAATGCTCTGTCAAGACCTCTTTCAAATCATGTCAAACAGCAGCTTCAATGTCAGAAGAGTGAAAAATTCTGAGCCAGCTCCTTTAGTTGGGCCAGAGGGTGACTTGACTTTTCCCAGAATATCTACATATTTCAAAATGCTACTTAAGATTTCTTCATGTGACTCATTGGCCTTGCTAAGGTGCATTGCTGAGCTACCACAGAAGTGTTCCTCCGGGCTACAGCTAAGTATATTGCATCTGCTGCACAACATGCTCTGATCAGTGACTCCATTTTGCTCAGAAATAAAGCTGGCACTTCATGAGGACCAAGTTACATGATACAGAGCTTCCTTTGCTCTTTGATTGAAAGAGGGATGTGTAGAAGGGTGTCTTCACCACAGGTGTACTCCTAGTGGCTGTGCACGGTGTAACAATTCTTTCTTCTGGCATCCTTTTCAGACAGTTACATTGCCCTACAGCAGTCTCGTCTCAAAACTTGCCCCCCAGCTAAGCCACATTGTAGTTCCTCCCCTTCTGGAGTTACAGAACAGAGAAAAAAGACCCAATGTCCTTACATCTAATCCTCAGCCCCAGCTCTGAGTCCCATGGTCTTTATACCCTTCTCTCTGGAATCCAGCCCCACCCTCCAAGAATATTAGGATGAGCAGACAATGCCTGCTTTGGCAGCCACTTTTGCTGCTGTCTCACTGGGCTCTTTACCATTAACTTTCCTTCAGGCTCAACCTCTTTTTAGGCTCTTTGTAAACAATTAGCACCACTCATGGCTTCTCCCCAGTGCATAGGTGTGGGAAGTAGAGTTGCGGAAGTTACCCGTGCTGGGACCCCAAAACTGGGGCTCCACAGCCACTCCCAGATGTGACACCAGCCTGGGGTAGTGAGGGATGTGGACAGAGTAAGGTGGGGGGAAGAAGGCTCAGATCAGTACTCCCACTCTAATATTGTTCCAGCGCCACTCTCCCAGTGGTCTGATTCCTTCCCTTGTTAAGGTCAACCACAGCAATCTTCTCCAATTTTATGCCCTCTCCATACTTCCTCCTTACTCTGCAGGAGCCCCCCTGTGCCCCTCAGGCCTGTTTGCTACCAGGGAAGTGATTTGTAGAGTTTCTCCCTACAGCCCCTTTCTTGTCCTGGTTTGGCTTTTTGGTGCAGCAACCTCATTGTATGAGGCTATCACTGCTGCTTCCTTCCTTTGTTTTTAGCCAAATTGGGTTTGGCGAATTATTTTTTTAAATTTCTCCTTTCACTCAGTCTAGTATCCTTAAAGAAACACAGAAAGGCTTTATTTGCACCATTCCATTTGCCTGACATTCTCACTTGAAACAAAGCTTACATAAACAAGAACTAGGCAGGCTAAAATTACTGCTTTTAAGTTCTTTCAGATGCATCTTAATGGATTTTCCCTCTTATTTTATGCAGTTTTACTTCTTAAGGCAGAGGCTATAAACCAAAAGAGGAGACCCATCGTGGTGAAGCTCCTCTGTGTAAAAAAAGCCTGGGGAACAAAAACAACAATAGTTACACATAAACAACAAAATACTTTTAGAAGCTGCTCTGAATTAACAGCCAAATCTTCTCTGGAGGGAGTGGTGGGTAATTCTCGGATGTTGTAAAGGCAGCATACGAGGTTCAGTGCCAGGCCTCCCTTCTCACCTCCACTCAGAGCTAGGGGAGCATTTCAGGACCTGAAGGACTACATTATACCCCAGTGATCTTTGCTAACGTACTGGCCTATCAGAGGCTATTATAAATTAGCCTGGCACCCAACCTACCTTATGTTTGGAGGTAACTTAGATCCTCCTTTGCTGTATGTTCATAATTTGTGCCAAGCGTTGCTCTAGAACAGTTGATTTAACTCTGAATTTCCAGCAAAGACTACTTAGGAAGACTATCAACAACATTCAGCAACTACGTTGAAAACTGCCCCAAAGGAATTTTTAAAAGGTCAAGCAGTCTTTAGTCCATGCAGTTTTATGTCCTGGCCTTTTAAGTGCCTGTAGATTTGCAGAGAATAACAACATGCAACCCTTTTTGCAAGAGCTAAGCAAGGAAAATCATTGTTAAAAGTGTTAACGTAAAATTGGTAATAAGAAAATAACTGACATTATTAGGAAAGTAAAATATGACTTACTGAGGAGAAGGGAGAGTTGTGGGAGGAGGGCTAGTGAAGAGGCTAGAACAGTTCACTGAACACTGAAGAAAACTAGTAGCAAAAAGGAATAAAAGCAGTGAACCTGGTAATGAGAAACTCCCAGAGGTTGACTATCAGTAAGAAATGCCGGAAAACCAAATGTGCACCAGAAATATTAGTGCTAGGATTCCTTGCAAGAAAACATACAGACTCAACTAAACTTATGGATAATTTATTAAAGAGACCTTGAAACTAAATACTAAAATGTCCTGAGACAGGGCCAGAGTGAGTCAATGAGTAGACTTCACAATGACTCTAGCATAGTAATAATATAGTTGTCTCTTTTGCAGACATCTGGGACAACAGTAGTGCTTATTGCAGCCAGCAAGACAGGAAACACACCCTATTAGAATTCAGAACTGGTATTCTCCAAATTTGAGACTAACTATGCAAAATGGCCAGCAAAACTTGGCAGAATTTAAGAGACCATTCACGAGTGAAGAAACGGACACCAAAATACAACAAACCACTATACTGCAGGTGGGTTATAGACGTAAAATATATCTTGTAGGACAAAGAATCTTTCACAAAATTACTATACAACTCAGAGATTGGTCCAGCATTCATACCAAGCTGGGAGATTTGTAGGGTTGCCAGTTGGTTTCAACAAAAATACCGGACACACTTGACATTATGTCACAATCTACATTACATCTTATTTAGAAAATACTGGACATTTATATTTTCTCAATTTGTTTCCCGAACAGAAAACTCAAATACTGAATTGTCCGGTTCAAAAACGGACACTGGCAACCCTAGAGATTTGTGCAAGGACCCATCTCCATGTATAAAACAATGTTTAAGGGAGGAGACAAATAGATCTTCCTCTGAGATGGCATATCTGAAGGAGTAATTACTGCTGAAGCCTAAAGTCAACATTTAATTCTTATTTCTTAATTGGCTATAGTAGGCCCAGAGATCACATTCCAATCACTGATGCCTGTATTCCTAACAGGTTATTTTCTTTATAGTGTTGAAATCCCTTCTGGTCGATTTTGAAAGGAATTTGGCTTTTTTTTAAAATCTACTCATATATATTTGGACAGTGTCTGTTCACAATGATCTGCATATCCCAAACCTTGGAAGTATTCATAGTCAAATCTCTTTTCAAACTCACAGGTAAGATTCAGTGTCATGCACCTTCAGATAAAGTGCAAACAGGTTTTATGAAAGATAGAAAGCCTGGTTCAGTGATTGGGGCACTAATCTAGGACTTGTTAAATATGGGTTCAAGTTCCTGCTCCACAGCAGACTTCCTGTGAGACCTAGGGCAATTCACTTTGGGTACTAGTCCAGGGAGTGCGTTTGCTCTTCTGCTTTTTTTGTGCTATAAGGAAGAAGGGATCTTCCGAAAGAGGGGGATTTTCCAAAATTTGGCCCAGTGTAGATGGTCCAAATTTCAGAAAAGCCTCTTCTGAAAAAAAATCAGAAAAGGGTATGCAAAGTGCGGAGAGCATTTTGTGTACCTTTTTCCGAAAAAAAGGTGTAGTGTAGACCTAGCCTTTGCTTCTTTGTGCCTTAGTTACCCATCTGTAAAATGGGGTTATTACTACTTTCTCCAGGGACAATAAATACACTAAAGACTGTGAAGCACTCAGTTACTATGGTACAGTCATGTGATATGATCTTTCCAAGTGAACTGTTTGAAAATGCACTTGTGAACAACACTCTCAAACCATTCAAAGGTATCCTGATAAATCACAACTTTACATAAAATGACATTAAGGCAGAATGACCCTTAACTGTTATTAGGAAGAAAAACAAACAGGGACGAATTTAAATGAATTGTGCATAACCAGAGATATACATTTGCCCTCATCCTTGTGCATACTTGGTATTTGTGCACAAATGTGGCCAATTAGACACCTAACTGGCTAACTCATGGGTGGGCAATAATATTTGACGGGGGGCACTCCAAGAATTTGGAAAGGGGTCGAGGGCCATACTCTTCCATGATGTCAGTGGAGGAGGTGCGGAGTCTGGGATGGAGGTTGGGTGCAAAAGGGAGCTTGGGATAAGGCATTTGAGTGCAGGTGGGAGTGTGGAGTCTGGGAGGAAGTTTGGGTGAAGGAGGTGGTTGTGACCTCGGGCAGGGGACTGGAGTGCAGGTGTTTGGGATGTGACCTAGCATAGGAGGGGATTGTGATCTGGGGCAGGAGATTGGGGTGCCAGACCTGGGAGGAGGTATGGGTGCATGACGGGGGGCATTGTGTTTGGGTATGTGGAGTAGGGAGGCAGGAGTGGGGGGGGCAGAAGGTTGGAGTCTGGGGTTCCAGAGGCAGGCTCTGACCAGCAGACTTACCAGCCAGCAGCCAAACCAGCCTGCCTGCCTGAAGAGCTAAATGTTTGCAGAGCTTAAAATGTTTCCCAGCCAGCTAGCCAGCCTGACTGCCTGGCCATGTGCTTGTGTAAAGAACAGTCGGAGGGGAGTGGGAGCATGATGATTTGTGGCTTCCTGTTATTCTGGCCAGAAACCAGCCAATGGGATTGTGCTGGGGGCAAGGGCAGCGCCTGAAGCCTTCCCTCCTTCCCCTCCAGGATCACAGTTTTGAAACACAAATGGCCCAGCTGCTGCTTTTCTGAGCAGCGTGTGGGGCTGCAGGGCAAGTAGAGCCTGCCTGGGGCTCCCCGCTGTGTCCGTGTGTCCAGTGGCTTGACAGGCCGCATCCAGCCTGCGGGCCATATTTTGCCCAGGCCTGGGCTAAGTACATGTGCAAATGCCTGATTTAAGTACATTGATCAAATAATAAGTCAGAAGCACACAAACATTTGACCACAACTGCACCTAACTTCCAAAGTCTGACTCATGGTGTTGTTATTATCAGCATTCTGGAAGTGATTTATCTACAATGGAAGTTTACTTTTTCTAAACTATAGGATCACTTGGTGGGGAGAAGAGGAGTAGTGGTCAGTTTAGGCTGAACACACAATCCCAGTGTAGCTGAACATGGGTGTTTAAAATTATCACCAGAGAAGTACTTTATAATGCTATTATGTTAGTGGTCTTCGTTAGGCTGTAATGTTACCAGCCCATGTAGGTAACTGGGGTGGTTCCCACATCTCAATTATTTTAAGGCTATCTGTCTATAGTCAGAAATAACATTATGTCCATTCATTTTCTGAAACTTATTCCACAATGAAAGTGAGAAACGTTTCTCAGTTTGAAAATGAAAGCTAAGGTTTTCTAGAAACTGCAGGGTCCACAAGAGAAGTTAGGTAACAGTGGTCAGTCCCATCTCAGATCAACCACCGTCTAAGGCCAAGATGAATGGCTAAGATATGCAAGGAGTAAGCAATACTAGTTCTATTGTAGGGCACTCCTCTTCTTCTTGTAAATTGTTTAGATCCTTTAAAACATTTTCAATGTACTGTTTCATTCTGAGCATGATGTCTATACAAATAAAAATGCTTATAGGACATATTGGAGAGAATGGTGTGTACATCAAAGCTATTATGGCACCAAAGGACCATCTTACAAAATATATATTTGAAGACTTTCCCTCTAGCTGAACAAACTCTTAATAGTGCAGCAGCCTGTCAATTACAATTACTAAGAGAGGCATCACAAACAGGTCAATGCTTCCAGATCTCTCAAACATGTCAAATTCCATTACTAATGTTTTAGTATTTAGCCTCCTCTGATTGCTATTTGAGGACTACTTCTCACTGGTCAGTTTCATTTTGGGTAAAACCTCTCAAGTTAGTTATTGCACAGGGCTGATTTATATGCAAAGCATGAAGATAAAAAGCTCTCTATACACACTGTATGCAGCAAGGCAATTGACAAGAACATAAAATTGAAGGTCTTAGGTATCCATAGACTTGCTGTCTCATTTCCCAAATCCTTGATCTTCTAGTTTATATGCTAAAAATTGAGATTGCATAACACACTATATAAACTGCTGCATGGAAAATTGCAAAAGCAGCATTAATTTATTCTCACCTAAATCTTAAATAGGTATTCTTCCGGAGAGCACAAATCTTGGTTTATATGTTGTTCCTGCTGCATGGGGCCTGCATTGCAGCCTTTGAAGATTTTGGGTAAAGTCAGAACCAAGGAAGAACAACTTCTGCGTCACCCCTCCCTTTCTCTGCCTGGGAGTTCACAAACCAGGGCAGAGGTCAGACAGGGAGAATAACTGGGGTGCAAGGTCAGACTGCAGAGCTGATGGTGGGAGACAGTTTGCTGAGACATGGATGGGGGAGATGTAATATGTAGCCAGAAAAATGCATGTAAGGGGCAGAGATGAACAAACATGAGTCCTCAAGAGGAGGAGAGTTTTCTTCTTTAAAACCCAAAGCCAACTTCTTTGTCAAGTAAACAAACAGGCTACAATTAAAGCAAAGCTACATTTGCCACATACAAACAAACAGAATTAGATGCATGTTGAAAGTGACCTCCAATCAGCATTCCAAGCCAAGTGCTTTCCCTATAGAAATTAATAGGATTCAGTTGCTCCTTGCCATAGTTCGCTTTCTGTTTTGAAAGCTTTTCTTTCACACAGCACAGTGGGACGGAATGTTAATGACAATGTGAAGAAAGCAAGACATGGCCGGCATTTCTGATACGAGTCAAGATGATTACCAAGAAATAATCTGTAGTTTTCAGTCAGCAATTAGAGCTAATTTGCCTTTCACCCCAATCCCAGAGTCTACAAACTATCACACGGAGACTCTGGACTACGAAGAGGCAACTTTCTATACATGCCTAAAACCCCCAAATCATCATCGGCAGACCAAACAATGGCACAGATAGGAACCATTCCCAATCAGTAAAAAGTATCAAAAAAGACCCTTAATGAAGGCAGCAAAAGGAATTAAGGTTGTGAAGGCTCTTTAATTGATAAGACAAAGCTAATGATGAGAAAACTCCACAGGGATGCTCAAATGTGGTCAAGATGGGATTCTTTCAATGTTAAGTCAACATGGCAGAGAAAAAGGAATCCACATAGCCCTAGGGGTTGAGGCCGTTACAGGCCAATTCACTCGCTGCTGGGAATCTCCTTTCAGTGCCGTTTTGGCAGCGTGACACTTCTTTATTTCTCCTTACCCAGGCAGTCTCTAAGTCTTCAGCTCCATTGACTGTACACCTACAGCAATGTTTCCCAAAGTGTGGGGGACACATTATCAACCGGGGGCATGGGGAGGCAAAGAACATGTGAATATTAAGATCGGCAGGTCTTTAATACATATATGGAAATAGGGCATAACTCATTTAGACTCATTTTCCTGAAACAGGGACTCAGCTTTCGAAAAGTGCTTGGGACACACCGACCCGAAGGGTAATCTCACAGTATGCTAGAATGTTTCACATTGGTCTTATTTTTAACCATTTCTGGAAGGCATCAAACACTGGTTGCATCATCGCTCATTCTGAACAATTCCAGGCTAAGATATGACTCTTGGCATGGGAAGAGCCAGATTTTCCTTGTATCCCTTGTTTTAGCACCTGCAGCTACAATGGCAACAACATTTGTGGGGGCAAAAGGTTTTGGCTAACACAATCTGAGACTTCAGGATCCCCAGACTGAGCAGCTAAGGCAGTACTGCCAGCTATTTCCCAAACAGTCCCACAGCATTCCCCATAGCTGTCTGCTATCTCCCTCTGTGACAAACGTGTATAAAATGTACATTACTGACACCAATTAAGTGTTATAACCGGCCTGGGCAAAATATGGCCCGTGGGCTGAATCTGGCATGCCAAGCCACCGTATCAGGCCTGCAAACACAGTGGGGAGCTCCAGGCTGGCTCCACTGCTTGCCCAACAGCCCTGCATGCTGCTCAGAAAAGCAGTTGCTGGGCCATTTGTGTTTCAAAACTGTGATCCTGGAGAGGGTGGGGGAAAGGCTTCAGGTGCTGCTGCCACCACAGCACAATCCTATTGGCCAGTTGCTGGCCAGAAACTGGCCAATGGGAACTGCCTGTTTGAATAACAGGAAGTCACGAAGCACCATGCTGCCCTCCCCTCCGGCTCAGTTCTTCACACAAGCACATGGCCGGGCAGGTAGGCCAGCTGGCTGGCTGGGAAACATTTTTAGCTCTGCAAACATTTAGCTTTGCAGGCAGGCAGGCTGGTTGGGCTGCTGGCTGGTAAGTCTCCTGGCCAAATCCTACCTCTGGCACCCCAGCCCCTCCCTTTTCCAACCCTCTGTCCCCCCACTCCTGCCTTCATACCCCACAAACCCAAACCCACTGCCCTCCTCCTGCACCCATACCCCCTCCCAGATCTGGTACCCCAATCTCCTGCCCCAGATCACAATCCCCTCCTATGCTAGGTCACATCCCAAACACCTGCACCCTAGTCCCTTGCCCTAGGTCACAACCACCTCCTTCACCCAAACTCCCTCCCAGACTCCACTCTCCCTCCTGCACTCAAATCCCTTACTCCAAGCTCCCTTTTGCACCCAACCTCCATCCCAGACCCCACTCCTCCTCCATTAGCGTCATGGAAGAGTGTGGCCCTTGATCCCTTTCCAAATTCTTGGAGTGGCCCTCCATCAAATATTATTGCCCATCCCTGTGTTATAGTGTGAGCTCAGCTAGCAATCAGCAGGGAGTTTATCTGCAAGCATGCAGGTTTCAAGTGAAGTGGCTTGTTTGACAGAATTACTAAAAAATGTCAGCAAACAAATAGCTGCCATAAAAAAAAAAAGGCGACTATCAAACCTATCATAGGTAATAATTCTGTGGATGCTCCAGCCCTGGAGTATGCATGGGGAAAAATTTGTGGGTGCAGAGCACCCATTAGCACCCAGCTCCCCCACTCTGCCTCTTCACGTGCTCAGCTCTTGCCAACTCCTCCCCTCCCTCTCAGCACTTCCAGAGTGCTGTGAACATCCAATTCGTGGCATTCAAGTTCTGGAGGAGGGGGTGAAGTGGGGGCAGGTTGAGCACCCCACCACCCATCCCCCCAGCAAAATGAGAAGGCAGCATGTGTGATACCTATTATAAGTACTCAAAAAAGGTGGTTCTTAACTTCTTATAGACTTAAATCTCCTCCCCCCACCATATACACACAGAATATTCACAGATCAATTATTTAAATATGCCTTGTGAATCATGCAAACTGATAAGTTGATGACACAGACCAGGGTAGTCATTCAAGGTTGGGTACAACAGTGCCTGAATGCTCTCGCACTAGTCTAACTCACACAGACTATTTCTGATATAACTATTACCGTATTTTACCAACTTTCCATGTTTCCAACTTTACCAACCAGCACCAATAATTCTTTGCCTTTCATACAGAATTTTTTTCAGAGGGGTAGCCGTGTTCGTTGTTTTTTATGTTTTTTCTATTATAGACGAGTAGTCCTGCAACACCTTAGAGACGAACACAAAATGTAGATGGTATCACGAGCTCACAAAAGGACTATTTGTTGTTTTTTAAGTTTTTTCATACAGAATATTACTATGGTCACAAATGACTGTACGGTATGTCAATAAACCAAGTACATGTGTTTGGTTTGGGACGAGAACAAGAAAAAGTGGAAACAGATTCAGACACTTGTACGGCTTTAAAGAGGTAAGCATCAGGATTGTATTTTCCGTTAGTGCATTAAAATATTTCAGAAGAGCCATCATTGCCCTGCGTGAAGGCGACAACACAGCTCTGAAAGAACTTATCCATGGATCTGTCTCCCCTACACAGCTCTACAGAATAAGATAACAAAAATAGCTTGGGATGCATAAACCCGATCTTAGAAGGAATGGGTGGAAAAAATAAATCCTGAACAGTGGATGAGCATGATGGGCCAGATCCTGGGCTGCTGTCCCCACGTACTTCACAGCACAAAGGGAGAAACGATGGCTTTAAACCTTAGGGATGTTCAGGCACTAATCCAGTCTCCAACGCTAAGTGGAGCAGCCACAGGGCTGCTCTACTTTTCACTTGTTGGTAGTAACATTTAAAGGGTTATTCTAGGAGCAGCAATGCCCCCAGTTACACTCCCCTTCCCACTCACAGCAGTTTCCAGAGTATGTGTGGCCATGGGAAGGGGGAAAACAGGGGCGGCTATGATGGCTCACCATCACCACTGAAGGATTCCTTTGCACAGGGAAATCCTTCACATTGCTGATGAGATGTGCCAGGCTGAGCTGCACCAAGTGGTGGTGAACTGGCACAAACTAGGTGCAGTGCAGTGGAGAGCATAAGCCATTGCAATCTACAGCAACCTCTGCGAGCACAATAGCTAGCACTAGGCAGAACCCACTTCTTAACCTGCCAAGCTGGCAATGGGAAGGAAGACAACACTGCTTGCTGTTTGTGGAAAAAGTGAACCTTCTTTTACAGAGCCTGAAGAACTTTCTAAATTCCCCATTTTCCCCTCACATCAACATAAAATCATCACCCCACAGCTGACTTCATGATGTCTTCTTTGGAAAAGGGGTTTGATCAGCAATAAAATCATCTTTGCCAAACAGGAGATGAGGGGATTGTTTTAAAAAAAAAAAAAAAAAAAAAAAAAAAAAAACCACAACACCTGCGCTTGTCAGAGTACTGTCTTCATCGCTTCAGCATTACTTCTATGGCTGGAGCTGCACAGGCCATGAATTATGTGCACCACTTTTGCTGCTGCAGACACAGCCCAGGAGACAAGTCACATCTTAACAATACATTTTCAACTATGCATCCCATGTCTCAAAGAGCTCTCAGCTCCTCCATTCCACTGGACAGCTATTGAATGGCAACTTCTGCAGAGCCTAGGTTTATACCTGGAACTAATGTGACATTGTTGTGGAAATGCTTGAGGAAGTGAAGACTGCTTTCGTCTGAGGATGAAAACAGGGCTGGATGTGTAGCAGGAAGCAGAGGGGCATGACAAATCCAGTGTTGGGTAATTGGCTTGCATGCTTGATTGTGCCATCTTTTCTAAGCTTCTAGCTTCAGATTTCAGCAGCAGGTGATTTGCTTGCTGACTGATTTATTAAGGACAGTATGCCCCAGGGCAATGCTGTAGAAAGTTAAAATGGCCCTTTTCAAGCAAACCAACAAGAAAGCACTAGAAATGTGTGACCTGGGTGTTTCAGTCAGACAAGCACAGGATGAAACAAGAAACCACAGTGGCTCAGAAGAAGATACTAAACATTTCAGAGGTTGTTTTTTTTATAAGTGAAAAGAGGGATGGAGGTGATGACAAACAGAGCTAAGACAGGCCTATCAACCTTCCTAGTAAAGCATATGGCCCATTCATTGACTGATCTCGCTGTGTGCCATTGCCCATTATTGTACTAGCATTCTGACTGGCTTTTCATCAGGGACCACTGAGTCTGCCTAATATGCAATGTGTTTTATGATCTGGATTATAGCCTTCAAAAGACTTGGACTGGTTTTCCTCAGTTTTCACAAACATCATATCATGAATTGTTTTCAGTCTGGTTGCCACACGTGCAAAAGCCAACAGCTTTGACCACAGGATTTGTAGGATTTTAACTCTGTTCCTTTAACTGAAAATTGTTTAAATTAAAGATGAAAGACAGACAATGAACCCAAATCTGAACCCAACGGCATAGTTGTTACATGTACAACCCCTTGGAAATGTTAAATGTTGTAAACAGAGATTGGTGAGGCACTGAGGAAAATACATGAGCCAAGCCCTGATAGGATTTTAGTCCAATCTTATGTAACCATTTCCCCACTTTTTTTTTTTGAGGGGCGGGGGAAACAAGATTAGAAAAATCTCTCTGGTTAGTCAGATGAAGTGACTTGCTAACTCACCAGACACTTCTTGGAACAACTTAACAGCATGCTAATTTTTGCTGTGTGTAAGGTTGTTTTACAGGGACACTACTGCTTTGTAATTTTCATTTACTTCCATAGCAGTTCATGGATACTGCAATGAAAAAAGGAAAATATTCAAAATTCAGAAGTGTAAGAAATCAGATGCCAGCTAAGAATCAAGAGTTAAGTCTGGCAGAGTCTATATTTCAGTGGGAAGGTCAGCTAAATCAGTGTCCTTTTATTGAAAAGTAGCAGATGAGGCCTGTCATTGACCACGCAAAGTCATTTTGTGTAGATTACACTTATATTTAATTTCTTGAACTTTCCTATATGTAACAGAAATTTGTATTAATGTGCTTGCAAAAGGGAAGTAAAAGAACAGTTTTAAATTTGTAGGATTTTAACTTAAAACATTCCTTTTATTGAATAATTACCATACATAGTAAATTTGAATCAGAAACTCATAAAGCTTCCATTAGTCTATCTGTAACTAATTTGAATTATTTTGTGATTTGTAACCCTAAAAATTTTCTTTGCACTAAAATGACAGTTGAATAGAAGACTTGATTTTAATTTTGTTAGCAAATATTTTTATGTACTCTCCTCATAATAGTCATAACTTTTTTTCAATGAAAAACCAAAAATAATTATTTAAACCTTTCACCCAGCATATTCTGGTGTAAAATATAGTGCATTCAGCTAATTTAAGTGGCAGGATTGTTTATGCACAATTTGGTATCTGTAGGTAATCACGAAGTATGACTTATTTTGCACAAATCCAAAACAAACTCCTCAAAATATGTTCAAAAGCTTTAGAGGGGTAGCCGAGTTAGTCTGTAACAGGAAAAACTTAAACAAAAAATAGTCTAGTAGCACTTTCAAGACTAATAAAACATGTTGATGGTATCATGAGCTTTTGTGGGCACAACCCACTTCTTCAGATGACCAGAGTGGTTTTGTTTAAAGACTAGACTATTTGTTGTTTTTTAAGTTTTTCTTCAAAATATATAATAAATAGTCATCTGTTTTGGTTTGATTTGATTTGTCAGCAGAACTCAAGCAAGCTTGTACAAATACTGCAGTCTGCCGTCCAGCAGGGCAGACCCAAATGTGCTAGGTGTCAGTTTCAAGATAAATACGGTAATTTGTTGAACTAAAATTGAGCTTCCTGCATGAACCCCCAAGACGCTGCAGTTGGGAGACTATTAGCAGCCATGTGGCAGCCATGCCCTGCTGGGGCGGGTGGTGATTGAAATGCGTTCGAACAATGGCCGGGGAGGATCGTAGGGGATGAAAGGAGGAGACAGAAATCTTCAATGGAAAAGCTTGTGTCTTACCTAACTACCCCTATGTCCGTGACAATTTGCAGCAGCGCAGACATCACCGCGTCCTCTGCAAGGGAAAACGTCCCATTTCAATGGGAGTCTCTGGGGCTAACGCAGTTCACTACTTCACTATTTTCCCCCCGTTTATTGCTTAGTTTGTACCACTTCTGTAATTACACTGTGGCCCATATTTAGGAGGAGACCGTTTTAAAGTTTAATAAGAAAAGATCAGATGAAGCATCTAGAAACCGCTGTAACAGTGGGTTGGCCACTAAGAAGTTTTTAGAACTCCACTTGATGTCGTTTTAAGAGTAGAGCAAATTGTCTTTCTGTGTCAGCAGAGAGATCTGGGTGTCTCTGCCTTTTGTTAATTCTGTGTTTGCTGAGGTAGGTGTGCTCCCTGTTAAGGTGTAGAGTTGGTCACTAGGGACAGAATACATTTATTACTGGAAGAGCTTTTCCCTCCCAGCTTCCCTACCTGGGATTAAAAGGGGGGGACATTAGAATTTACCATATAACTTTTAAAAAGACAATGCAGATACCCTTCCAGAAACTATGATAATATGCTGAAGATGATACACTAAGTATGTACACTCACACAGATACCTCCATCCACCTATCTGCCCCATCAGCTAGGTGATATGGGGAGGAGGTTGAAATTGCTGGAAACATTACGCATTTAAATGAGTGAAGGTTGAGATTTTACCTTAAGATTTAAGCTAAATATAGTTGCCTTGGAACCATCTAAATGAAAAAAACAAACACAGACTGCAAGGCAGATCCATTTTCCTTCTTTAATTAATCCCTGTCTCAGACCTCGAAGACCTTTCTGCCAACTGTTTTAAGGCAACACCATTTATCTTGAGTACTAGATACCCCGTTAATGGTCTTTGCAATCATCCAACTCTTTCACAAGGGCTGCACCCTCATCATTGATAAGATTTAACAATCTAAGAACTGGCTGAAATCTGCCAATGTCATCACAAGTGTAACTGGACACTTAAGAAAGGGAAATCAGAGAAAATCCATCAGTAAATGCTAGGACAGCACCATATGGATTTTTAAAAGACATTTTAGTGGCAGATTGACCTTTATACTTTGACATATGGATAGTGACAAACCTCAATATAACTCTGCCTATCAACTTCTGAGTACTGTAAGGACTGAAGTTACCAGGCTGTCTAATAGAGCAATCCTATCTCAGTATAATCAGACAGTCAATCAACAAAATCACTTGTCTTCACCTCTAAACAAAAACAGAGATACTTTTTTTCTGCAAAACTGTAGCAGGCATTATGCTATTAAGTGGCAATATAACATTTCATATTAAAAAATTAATGGTATTGTTTGTTTATATTTGAAAACAGTAACTTCAAATGATGTTCTCAAAACAATAAAAAAATCAAATACCATAATGAAACAGATTATACATTTATTCAGGATAAATCTAGAGTGAAAATGTGTATTTTTATCTTTTGAAACAAGAAACATTTATAGTTTGGATGTATCATTACATGCCCTCTTAGTGAAATTCCTACACTATTAAATGTATGCTTCCAACCAGGCAACTGGAAAACTAAGCAAGGAACTATAAACTTGATTTTACAGAATGTCACAAACCACGTGGAGTCTTTTGTGTTCTCTCATTCCATTTCCGTCCAAAGAATCATATCGTGTGCAGGATTGTTAAAGTTTTTAGAAATCAGTAATGTATTTCAAATGATTAGTTACTAGATCTAGACAACAATTAGCCACTTAAATATCAAAAACAGCCAAAACACAAGACGTAGTAGTATGGGGCAGCGAACTTTAAATACCCAGACATCACTGGAAAAGTAATAAGCAAAACACACACTTTTGGGGAAGTTCTTGAAATACTTTGGGGACAACTTTTTGTACACAGAAGTAACCAAGGGGATAGCCATTTTACACTTGATTCTGATCACCACAGAGGAATTGGCAGTGAATCTGAAGGTGGAAAGCAGTCTATGTAAAAGTGGTCATGAAGGGATAGATTGCAAGATTCTATGGAAAGGAAGGAGTGAAAGCAGCAGAACAAGGGCAATAGATTTCAAAAAGGCAGACTTAACTCAGAGCTGGCATATAAGGTTCCATGAGAAAAAGTTCTTAAAAAAAAAAAAAAAAAAAAAAAAAAAAAAAAAGAAGTTCAGGCAGTTTTACAAAAGTGGAAACATGGACAAATTGCTAAGAAGTACAGAACAACAGGACAAGCATGTAATAACAAAATCAGAAAAGTTAAGGCACAAAACGAGTTACATCTGGAAGGGGACATTTAAAGAGGTTCTTTAAATTCATTAGGGCTTTGTCTACACTGAGTTTTTGCGGCAGAAAATATGCTAATGAGGGACTCATTAGCATAAGTCGTGATATCATTAGCATATTTTCTGCCATTTCTTTTGGCGCAAGGGGTTTTTGTGAAAAAAGAAGCAGTGTAGCTGCTTCCGTTTTGCACAAGATCCTTATGCCATGGAGGCAAAATTATGTAACAAACCAATTTGCAAGTCCTCAGAGCTGATAAGGAATAACCAGCATGGATTTGTCAAGAACAACTCATGCCAATCCAACCTAATAGCCTTCAATGACAGGCCTAGCGGATGGTGGTGGTGGAAAGAATTTTTGACAAATCTCATACAAAATTCTCATAAGCAAATTAGAGCAATATGGCCTAGAAGAAATTACTATATGGTGGGTGCACAACTGGTTGGAAGGCCATACTCAGTGGTTCACTGTCAAACTGGGAGGGTGCATCTAGAGCAGTGTTTCTCAACCTTTTTTTATAAAGTACCCCTTTTTCAAAAAAAATTGTAGAATACCCCCTTATTTAAAAAAAAAAATTATAAGTACCCCCAGTACCTACAGTTTTCAGACACACAAAATTTTTTTCTACCATTGCAACACATTTGTTTAAACAACTTAATCATAGCCGGGCGATGACATTTTTGGGTATAAAAAGTAAAAAACAATAAAGGGCTGTAAAACTTAAAACAAAAATTCAGTTTTCTCCAAATTTCAATTGTGTTGACGTGCCCCCAGACTTCTCTCGAGTACCCCTAAGGGTACTCGTACCACTAGTTGAGAAACACTGATCTAGAGGATCCGATAGGGCTCCATCCTGAGTCTGGTGCTACTCAATATTTTCATTAATGACTTTGATAATGGAGTGCAGAGTACTCTTATAAAAATTTCAAACCCTCCTGGTATCCTCTGCAAGCACCATGAAGTACAGGATTAGAATTCAAAAAGATTTTAATAGAGAATAGGCCTGAATTCAGTAAGATGACATTCAAGTACAAAATTGTATTTAAAAAAAGAAATCAGAGGCACAATTATAAAATAGGGATGAATTGACTACTACTACTACTACTGCTGAAAACAATCTGGGGGCTATAGAATGAATATGAGTCAGCAATATGATGGAGTAGTAAGAAAAGGCTAATATCATCCTGCAGTGTACTAACAGGAATGTCATATGTAAGACAGGAGAGTCCCACTCTGCTTCATGCTTGTGAAGCCTCAGTTGGAGAATTGTGTCCAATTCTGTGCACCATTCTTTAGGAAAGATGTAGACAAACAGAATAGAGTCTACAGAAGGACAATTAAAAAAAAAATCAAAGGTTTGGAAAACCTGATCTCAGATTGATCGATTGTTCTTCAGTTCTAATTAAGTTAGGACAGGACGTAATGGGCTTAATCTGCAGCAAGGGACATTTAGATTAGATATTAGGAAAAACCTA
The DNA here is from genome assembly GCA_019425775.1 of Rafetus swinhoei. Classification (NCBI taxonomy): domain Eukaryota; kingdom Metazoa; phylum Chordata; order Testudines; family Trionychidae; genus Rafetus; species Rafetus swinhoei. Next base: position 51,632,717 of record CM033449.1, read on the forward strand.
AATATACGGATAGGTAAGCTTTGGAAGAGGCTTCCAAAGGAGGTTATCAAATCCCCATCATTAGAAGTTTTAAAAAACAGTTGGATAAACACCTGACAGGGGTAGTCTATGTTTACTTGGTCCTGCCATCTGAGTTGATAACTTCTTAAGGTCCCATCCACCCCAACATTTCTACGATTTTATCAAAACATACAGGTCTCAGTTCATTCTCAATAAAACTTCTTGACTTCTATGGAGGTACACCAGAAAAACATTTAGCCTAATTTGGCTTTGGAAAGGGAAGTTTACATACATACACACAAATAAAGAGGTCTTTATGGTAACTCTCATTGATGATAAAAACTAAGTTTTTCTTAATAGTTTATTGCTATCATTAAATAATAAGTTTCAGAAATCAATATATTTGTGCTTTAAGAAAAATAGTTGCCTTGTCTTTAAATTTGTGTGTAATATTAGTGCTCACTAAATTATCAGTGTTTCAAACATCTGAATCAAACTGAAACAAAGCAGAATACTATAAAACTTAAATCTGATGCAATTAAATGCCCATTTTGTTCTATTTTTTTAACCTACTCTTATGGTTGGAACAGCCAGCAAAATAACATATAATGGACAAAAGAGGGCGCTGTTTTGCTACATGTTACCTCTCCTCAGAAGGCAGCTTCCTTTCTACTACAGCGCAGTTGCAGCATTTCATAACACAGGAAATAGGGATTATGTAGACTGTAGAAGATTAGATACTGAGCTTTGCCGTTACCTCTCAAAATCCAAAAGGATGTAAAAATTAAAAATAAAGCAAAAACACCCCACCTTTTTGTACTCAGACAGCTCAAGAGTCTTTCACTAATTGCACACAAAAAATTCTTCATGTTTTTATAGTTTTGTTCAATATCAGAAGAAAAATATTTATGGCAAAATTCTGTTCCAATAGAGTGTAAGGGGAACCCAGGCACTGGAAGTAATTTGTATACAATCGAGGGCAACATCTGGTATAAGCACCTATGTAGTCCTTAAACCAATCGATACTCAGGCCAGAAGATATATTGCCTGAATAAGGTCTAGGTAAGGCAATTTGGCCCCCTATAACTACATTTTAACAACCCAGTTATACAGGAAGCAATTTTTATGTCATACGGAGAGCTACTTGTATTTAGTTATGCCTAAAACAGACCACATACCCATTGCATGGGTGTAACCAACCTAAGTAGCATGTTCCTATTTCTGGATAGGCTTCAGTATAGCCACAGTGAAAGATACATGCATCATTTCCACAAGGGTGCTGTTGTGAGGGGTAGGATTGCAGCAGAAATTGGGGGCAGACAGAGAAACACACAGTACGTGGCATGCTACACCCTTGCAAATCGGTTTTCCTGAGACATTGACCTGACATGGTAACAGAGTCAGAGGGGAGCACACCAAACACAGCTGGTGTGTTGCCTGACAGAGGGAAGCCCAGGAAAGGTGATTTTCCAGGTTTTTCAGATCAAGTGAAAAAAAATAAATCAAAGCAAATAAAGAGCCAATTAATAAGTTCTTCTGATGAATACATAGTGTAATTAAGAAAATGAATGAGCAGGCACTTGAAAGGAGAGATATGAGACACATCCACTGGATTTCATCTGATGACACCAGAATTTCCAAATGTTGACCACCTTGCACACAGAGTGCATTATTACCTATAGGCACATTATGAGGTTGAAAATTTTAGAGCCCAGCCCTGTATTACTGCGGACAAAGGAATTTTTGCCTTTGACTGCAGAGTATGCAACTCTGGGGTTTTGAAGAGTCAGATTTGAATCCCCAATTCAATAATGCAGTTAAGTGCCTTCTTAAATCCACCCTTATTCCCTAAACCACTTAACCATAAAAAACAATGTTAAGCACATGCTTAAGCACATATTTAGATGCTTGGCTTACAGGGATGGACAGCTAATTCAGGGCCTGCCGGAGAACATGAATTTTGAAAGCAGCAGGCAAAACACTTCATGCAGAATTTAGCAGCTGCGACTCTGCCCACCAGCCTTCTACTCTCCTCAAAAGATAACACAGACCCTGAAGCAGCATTTATCTATAGGGATCTATCTGTATGTAAATAAAAGAACAAACCTATATAAATAAAAACGGTTAAAATATGCCTTTGAACTCTCCATGCACAGTTCAGTTTAACCCCCTGCCCACATCCTACAAAAAAAAACAAAAAAAAACAAAAAAACCCAAAACACACACCACACATAAGTTTTGATGCCATGTTCTATTTTGGGGACTTATACATCCACTGACCTACAATCATTGTATCCAAATGCCTCATATTGCTTAGCCTCATATGACTAGTGAAGTAGTCTAGTCCCATTTTACAGATAAAGAAACTGAGGTACAGAAGGGGTTGAATGACTTGCCCCAGTTCACAAGAAAGCATGGTGGAGGGACTTGAATTCAAGTCCTAGGCTAGTGCCCTAGTCACCCAACATCCTTCTTCTCTATTTTGCTATAGATAAAATAGTCAAATATTTATTTAAATCATTATTCAAATAAATTATTTCATAGAATCATAGAGCTGGAAGAGACCTCAGAAGGTCATCAAGTCCAGCCCCCTGCTCTAGGCAGGACCAATCCCAACTAAATCAACCCAGCCAGGGCTTGGTCAAGCCGAGACAAACACCTCTAGGGATGGAAACTCCACTACTTCCCTGGGTAACCCATTCCAGTGCTTCACCACTCTCCTAGTGAAATAGTTTTTCCTAATATCCAACCTGGACCTCTCCCACCACAACTTGAGACCATTGCTCCTTGTTCTGCCATCTGTCACTACTGTGAACAGCCTCTCTCCATCCTCTTTGGAACCTCCCTTCAGGAAGTTGAAGGCTGCTATCAAATCCCCCCTCACTCTTCGCTTCTGCAGACTAAATAGACCCAACTCCCTCAGCCTCTCCTCGTAGGTCATATGCTCCAGCCCCCTAATCATTTTGGTTGCCCTCCGCTGGACCCTCTCTAATGCGTCCACATCCTTTTTGTAGTGGGGAGCCCAGAACTGGACACAATACTCCAGATGTGTCCTCACCAGAACCGAATAAAGGGGAATAATCACTTCTCTGGATCTGTGCTCCTCTTAATGCAACCTAATATGCCATTAGCCTTCTTGGCTACAAGGGCACACTGTTGACTCATATCCAGCTTCTCATCCACTGTAATCCCCAGGTCCTTTTCTGCAGAACTACTACTTAGCTGGCTGGTCCCCAGCCAGTAACAATGCTTGGGATTCTTCCATCTCAAGTGCAGGACTCTGCACTTGTCCTTGTTGAACCTCATCAGATTTCTTGTGGCCCAATCCTCCAATTTGTCTGTGTCACTCTGGACCCTATCTCTGCCCTCAATCGTATCTACCTCTCCCCCTAGCCTCAGTGCCATATGCAAACATGCTGAGGGTGCAATCTCTCAGCAATATTTAAATATTAAATGGAAGATCTTGCTCTTTTCATGTTACTAATTAATTCACTGTTGTAGCAATAATCTACTCCATTTCTCTTCTTATGCTATCAGATAGCTCTCTGATCCCATAGATATTAATGTTCCTAAAGCCTCTGACTGCCACTTGGCAGCTCAGTTTTTGAGCTGTGAAAAAGCAGACTAAGGATATCATAGACAAGATATGGATGCTTATATTTTTCCCTTCTCCTACTGAGTCTGATCTTCAGTCATTGCTCAGGCAAAACTCTTATGGAGGTGCTAGTGGGACAGGGTGAAGGGGGCATTTATTTGACATCAGGCCAATGACCCATTGCAATTAGGGTCATTATTTTCCTTTGCAGGGGGGAGAAGGTAAAGGAGAGGCATGTATTCATGAAGGAGGGGGATTAAAATGGGGGACCCAGGGCAAAAGGGAAAGAGAAAAATAAGTTTTAAAATATTGAAGTTATAAGGAAAAATGTAATTAGTTTTCACTCCATTAATATATCACTCATCCTAATTTTGATAATGTTTCAGGTTTTCTTCATGAAGGGGCCTCATGTTTGCCTTGTTGGACTATTAAAAGAGGAGGTGAAACAGGATGGATGAATAATATCTTTTATTACACCAACTTCTGTTAGAGAAAGAGACAAGCTTTGGAGCTCACACAGAGCTCTTTTATAGGTCACTTTCTCTATATATTTATTCTTTTACTGAAAAAGTCTGTGTTATTTTGATACATCAGCATGTGGAAACACCCAGACACACAGACAAAAGAAAAAGCCAATGAAAGAGCAGAAAAATATGTTTTTTAAACTCATCCAAAGCCTGGGGAGACCATGTCAGCAAGAGAGAAAAAAAACCTCAACACGAATAGAAAGGATATGTACCTCATCACCAGTATTCCCAAAGAGAATCTTTGCTGTTCCTCTTTGAGGTCAGGACACATACAAAAACAAACCTACATATGTAACAGATTACTATAAACACAAGGGAAGGGTGTGGATTGTAGCAATCAAAAGCCAAAGATATATGATGCCTCAAGCTAACATAGAACAATAATACTTAGCACACACGTCAAACGTTTCACATGAGGAAATTACTATAATTTTGATCATTTGTAATGGGCTGACAGTGCACTCAGAGTTGTACATAAATAAACCAAGTTTCTTCCCCTCAGAAACAACATTAATAAAACAGCTTTACAAAACCCTAAAATGTACTTTGGTATAACTACATTGCTCAGGGGTGTGAAAGAATATAGATATATCAACCTACACCCCACCCGCCCACCCCCACACACACACAGAGCTATTTTGGAAGGAGAACTTTTTCTACCGACATAATTTCATCTCCACAGGAGGCTGTAACTAAGCTTAGAATGTCTTCAACCAGAAGCATCCCAGCCCTACTTGTGCTGATACAAGTGTGTAGTGTAGATATGTCTTAAGTCTCACTACTTTTTGTGAGGTTGTAATCAGTATTCCCTTCTATAAAATGAACAAAAGCTAAGGCACCAATACACTAATTTTTCCAAAGGTACTATAACATGCTAGCACCCGAGATGCGATGCCAGGCTCTAAGACAGTGTTCCTCAAAGTGGTCCACAAAACCACTTTCAGAAACCTGCTACCTGGCCACTCCAGTGTGTTTATTTACCAGCTCTGAGGCCACGGAGCCTCGTAGCTTCCATTGGCTCTGGTTCACTGTTTGCAGCCCAGGGAGCTGGGGGAAGCAGTGTGGTCCTGACTGCCATTTCCTGCAGCTCCCTTTGGCTGCAAATGGTGAACCAGAGCCAATGGGAGCCACGAGGCTCTGTGGCTGCAGAGCCAGTAAATAAGCACTCCGGAGTGACCAGTTAGCAGGTTTCTCAAAGTGGTTTTGCAGACCACTTTGAGAAACACTGCTCTATAGCTCAATGCTCTCACTACAGGAAAATGCTATCCATTTAGAAAAACTGGATTACAGTCTGCCCCATCTGTTTAACCCCATTAAATTTAGTGGGATTTTAAGGATTTACGTAAGGACAAAATTTGACTCGGAATCTACATTTTTCTAGTTAGTGAACTACTGTGCTTACCTTGAGGTATCACAGATTGTAAAAAAATCAAAACCAAAAACCACCACCAAAACCAGTCCCCTCAACAAAACAAACAACGGAGTCCACACTGGGTCTTTGTCAACAATGAAGGAAGGAGAAAAGACAAAAGTCTCTTGAAGAGCTGTAAGTATTTTGTCCCCAAAATTGGGTGTTTTTCCCAGCAAAAGTTGCATTGTAGTGTGTATGCTTTCACAGTTTTGTCAACAAAAGGCAGTTTCTGTCAACAAAACATGCCAGTGTTTATAAGGATGAATGTCTACTAGGGTTAAGCTGACCTGACATCCCATTTTTAAAGTGACAGTCCCTGTATTTAAGCCCTCTTGCCAGTGACCCAACTTTTTCTTAAAAATGGGCAAATTGTCCCGTGTTTTCTGTATTCCTCCCATCAGTAATGGTGCTGCTGGTCAGACCCCTGCTTGCCAGCCACCCACATACCATCAGTGAGGGAGGGAGAGTCCAGTGGCTGATAATACAGGTCGGTGTGTAAGACTGGCGGCGGGATGATGACATGGCATGTGGGCCGGGCTGCTTCCCTTGCTGGTCTGTCAGCACAGCCTCCGCTGCAAGGCTTTCAGCCAGCAGGGCCCTCCCCTGTCCCATTTCCAGATGGCACTTGCTGTGAGCTGCAGTAGCTGGCAAGTGTGGGCAGGCACAAGGAAGAGGCCAGTTATCTGCTATCTACCCATCAGCCCCGTACTCACTGGTAGGTAGTGGAGTAGCACAGCAAGGAGTGGAATGGGCTGGAGCCGGGTCACTAGGAACGTGGGGGTTTGGTGATAAAGGGTTGGTAGTGGTGGGATAAAGGTGGAAGGGAGAGTTACTCCATCCCTTCCCCAGGCAAAGAGTGGTGCTGGAGTAGTCTCGTGGGGGAACGGTCACATGGTCAGTGTCCCTAGTGTCCGTCCTCAGCAGTTGCCCCTGCCCCTACCTGTGTGAAGTGTAAGGCCTTAAAAATAAAAAGGTAAACAAAGAATCCAGCTACTCAGTATTTCTACTTTAATGGGGCCTCAGTCAATTTGATGTTAAATTTGAACATTTGTACTGCGCAGTTCTGATTGCCATTGAACTCCCTTGAATACAAGTAATTTTACCATAGACTCCCCATATTTAACCAGGGCTGCTCTTTGCATATGGGAGAGCCAATCTGTGCCATGCATGAGGAAAGTGCCGATTGCTTCCTCCTTGCACATTATCCTTGCTCCACAATTAGGTGCAGACGTAAATGGTGAATTACAGGGCCGGCCCACAACATTTTGGCACCTGAGGTGGGCAGCTCAAATGATGCCCCCATGCCCCCTTACTTGGGCCAAAACTTTGAAAGGTCTCAATTCTCTGGATCCTAGTGGCACCTCCCGTTCCTCCCCAAGTCTGGCACCTGAGACGGCTACCTCAGTTCGCCTCATGGTAAGGCCAGCACTGGTGAATTATATGGGCCTATGATACCTGTGCTCCACCAATATTCAAAGCACAGAGACCAGGCCTCTTCCACAGCCCCACACTTGCCTTTTCCAGAGTGTTTCTGCACTGTGGGCGGCAACAGGTTGCAGCTGTTCATCCCTTCCCTCAACCAGGGCCACAAGCTCCCATGCCCAGAGAAGTCCCAAGCGCCCCCCTTCCCTCACCTTCCTAGAGAAGCTACAGGGCAGCTGCAGCTTCACCAGCCTAGCCTGCTTTGGGAAAAGCCAAGGCATCTCTTGATTCAGAGATTCTTTGGATATTCCTCATGCAGGTTCCGAGCTGGCTGAGACAGTGGTATTTGCTTATCTGCTGCCTCAGCTGCTCCGGAATCTGCATGGGGCATATCCAAAGCATCTTTGAATCAAGAGGCACATTTCCCCAAAGCATGCTGAGGCCCTGGGGCCCTTTTAAATTGCCCCAGTCCCTGAGGAATTGCCCCCTTTACCTCCCATCAGCAGCCATGACTGGTGGTAGAAGGGGCCTCCTCCCCTCAGAGTTCATTATTGCCAGCAGGGAGAGGGCTGGAGGTGGGGGGAAAAAGAGTCCTCCTCTGGGCTCAGCCCTAGGGCAACCTGCCTGCACTCCAAAACTCATCCCCCGCCCCACCTCAGAGCCCTTACCACTAGCATCCCAGCTGTCTGCATCAGCCCTGAGACCCCTCCTGCACCCTGAACACCTCATCCCTGGCCTCACCCTAGAGCACTCACACACTATGCAATATAAGGAAACTCAAAAGCTTATTGTTTGCAGTTCATTTTTATATTCATGGGCATCTGGTATGTAAGGCAGGGGAATGGCTCTGCCAGGCATAGACTGGCCCATACTCCATCCCCAGAATGCCTGCTGTAGGTGTTCTGGGGTGGAGCGTTGCTGCCCCCTGCACCTGCCCTCCCCATGCTCCTGGGCTGGCGAGGGAGGGCTGGGCCAGGCTACGTGGCACACCCTCCTCTGGGGCTGAGGAGGTGGGGCCATGCCACACACCTTCTGCCTTCCCCCTCCAGGAGGCTGAAGAGGCTGCACCATGTGGAGAGCCCTCCTTCTTCCCCCGGTGCTCTGAGGATGGAGAGGCTGGGGCGCAGCATGGTGTGCCTTCCTCTGGGGCTGGAGCCATGCTGCGCCCCCTCTGCCCTCCCCAGAGCTGGGGACACTGGGGTAAGCACGCGCCCGCCTGCTCACCTCCTCTCCCCATGGTTGGGAGGGGGAGCATGCACCCAGCATGCTGCCCCGCCTCTTCTAATCCTGAGGCCTGAGTGCTATTGCAAATAAAAAACAACCGTCACCACGTATTTAAAAGGGTGGATCTGCCTGGAGATTAGAGAGTGAACCAAGTGTGACAAGCCTCAAAGTGAAACAGATAAAAACCTCTTCTTCCTACCTGTCCTTTCCCTCTCTCCAAAAATCAACTATAAACTGCAGACAATAGTCAGTGCCTCAATGTTCCTTGTAGTCAGGTTTCTGAGGCTGGGAGGCATCACTCTTCTATGCAGCACTAGATAAAACTTAAGGCAAAAATTATGAGATCCATATGAGAAAAGCAGATGTTTCTCTGCATTGTTTATAGGGAACAGCAAACCTTTGGGGAGACATTCAATCACTAGTGTTTGAAATTGGGGACAGCCTTTGAGGAAGCCAAGCTATAAGAGAAAGTAGCAGCTGCTCTACCATATGCAGGGCAGGGAGAAAAGCTTCACAATGGAAGGGAAGTACAGTGTTCTTTAAAAGGGACCAGTTGGAATTGCTTTGTGCACCATCATTTCAATAGATGAAGCAATCAGTAATACACTTCCTTTAGTATATTAAAAAAAACCTGAATTTTTATCGAAGTCAGAAGACACTTGCAGAATGGTACATAGGAATACAAAGAAAAAAGATTCTGCTGACTTATATTGAGGTATAATAAGAGGCAAGAAACTTCTGGAGAGAGAGGATTCCTACACCTGTTAAATCCTCACATTGACTTACCCTATGCTTGTCCCCCCTTACCAGCTACTGCCTTATCTGCTTTGCTTCCCTGCTCTATGAGTGAGTAGTCTCTCTTCAGTGCTCTGATTCTTTCTTGGATCTTTGGCAATGCCTCTTCCATTCACTCCACCCTCCATGCAATTCCTCTCTTCCACCTCTTTTCTGCCACTTTTGACACCATCAACCCTTCCCTCTTCATTGGATTTATTGATCCTATGCTCACTCTCTCTCTCCAACTCCTCTCTCAAGTATATGCTAAAGGAGCAATGCATCTTGGGCCAACCCACTGTGGAATTTTCAGGGCACATTCTGTCCACTGAAAGAGTCTGCATGGATCCCCCAGAAAGTGGAAAGTGAATGTGAATCATTGGGTTGCCAGCAAGTGAATGAGAGGCAGCCTGTGGGAATGGTAAGAGTTCTTACAGGAGTCAGCAGCCAGAAGATCCAGTCTAAGGAGCCAAGTGGATTGGGAGTAGGCGGAATCAGGTGAGGTGACAGGACAGTACGAGGCAGCAATGAGATCTGTTGCTCAGACAGCTGCTTCTTCCAGTTGGGGCTATATATAGTCCAGGCACACAATGAGAGGGCTGTCTGTCCATCCAGTCAGGGGCCTGAGGTATGCCTGCCCTTAGTACTACAGGCTATTGGCTAAGTACCTGTTTAGTGTGCTATTCTGGTGCAGCAGCCAAAGATGCTTCCTAAGAACTGTTAGGCCTGGATTCAATACTACAGTCCTTATAAAAATTCAGCACGTATTTGCAGACCTCTTAAAGATAGGCAACAACAGATTCTCTGTATATGTTCCTTCCTGGACTCATGTGTAGGCTTTATTGAGCACGGAACAATGGGTAAAATTCACCAGGTGCCACTTCAACCCTGCTATGTCACAGTGTGTGGATGTTGCTGAGGAACAGCTTTTGGGGGGCATCTATCTCTCCTCTGTGCTAGCCCTGCATAGACTGCTATTGAAATTGTTTTGAAAAAGGCTTTGCAAGAAACCTTGGGATCTGGTATTATGCAGATCCAGTGCAGAGGGGCTATGTAGTCTGGAGTAGCTGCTGCAGTCCTTGGTTGAATGTCACTCTCCACATCTGGTGTACTTCACCCACATAATACCAGGTTACTCAGGCTTTATGTGAAGTGAATTTCACCTTTGCATCTGAATACATAATTTTGCCACACAGCACTCATAGCTAATTTATTAGAGTGATTAATATTTCTAAATGTTCATCATTCTTGCCGGAGAATAAGGGCTGGTATTAAGGCATAAAATAAAAACCACAACACATCCTGCAGTAAACCTACAAAGATGTTGAAAAAACCTGTAGACAAAACAACACAGATTACTAGTATCTCTTGGGAAGGGTAACTATATTGTGGCAAGGGCCCCTCTTCCCCAAGCCACTACTGGGGAGGCCTCCTCCCCTTAGCCCCCCCCAGTTAGGGGTTTTGCAGCGGGTCTCAATGGTAGGGAGCCCGGGCCACGTGCCCACAGGCTCCCTCCTTAGCTGCCTTTAGCTAATGCTGGTCAAAATTGTTCTCTCTGGTTTCTTCCTCTCTGCCTCTCCACCACCTTCCTTTTGTCCTCTCCTCTCCTCTCCAGCCTCCAACTGCTGAGGCTTTTAAAGGCCCTCAGACAGACAGCAGAGAAGTCAGCTGGCCCCAATTAGCCTGAGCCAGCTCCTCCCAGCTGCATCCAATTGGGCTGCAGTTCTCTGCTTCTCTCACAGGGGTTTTTCCCTTTGGGCTGCCTTTTCCCCTCTCTGCAGCCGCTCCTGGCCTGACCCTGTCACACATCCTCCTCTGCTCAACCCCATGGGGTTGGGTTACTTGGTCGGACAACAATGCACCCTTGACAACCCGTCTGCATTCCCATGCTGGGTTCCTGATCTGTGTTGCACATGGAAGTGGAAGGGCTGCAGGGACAGGAACCACCGGGTAACCCTCGAATTTCTGTCCTTGTTTCGTGCATCCACTGCAGAGGTGCATGATCAGTGACCAGGGTAAACTTCCGCCCAAGAAGGTAGTAGCGAAGGCTTTCCATGGCCCACTTTACCGCGAGACATTCCCTTTCTACCACGGCGTAGTTTCGCTCCTCGGCAGAAGCTTCCTGCTGAGGTACAGGATTGGGTGCTCCTCTTCTCCAACCATTTGAGATAATACCGCTCCCAGTCCTACCTCGGAGGCATCGGTCTGCAAGATAAACTCCTTCTTAAAATCAGGGGCTATGAGAACTGGATCACCGCAGATGGCATTCTTGAGATCTTTAAAAGCTTCTTCCGTCTCCATGGTCCACTTTACAATGTCGGGACCACGTGCTCTAGTCAGGTTGGTCAGAGGGCAGGCCCTGGAGGCAAAGTTGGGGATGAATCTGCGGTAATATCCAACCAACCCTAAGAATGCCCTGACCTGCTTTTTCCGGGTTGGTCGGGGCCAATTCTGTATTGCATCCACTTTGTTGAGCTGGGGCCTCACTATCCCCTTCCCACGATATACCCGAGATATTTGGCCTCGGCCAGCCCAATCGTACACTTTGCAGGGTTCGCCGTAAGTCCCGCTCTCCTTAATGTCTCCAATACTGCCTCTACTTTTTCAATGTGTGTGTCCCAGTCAGGACTGTGGACAACAACATCATCCAAATAGGCAGCTGCGTACTTGGCATGGGGCCGCAACAGCTTGTCCATGAGCCTTTGAAACGTTGCAGGAGCCCCATGCAAACCAAAAGGAGGACCGTGTATTGAAAGAGACCCTCTGGAGTCGAAAAGGCTGTCTTTTCTTTGGCCCCTGGTGCTAGGGGGATCTGCCAGTACCCCTTGGTCAAATCAAGGGTGGATAGAAATCGGGCCTTGCCCAGTTGGTCAATGAGTTCATCCACCCTTGGCATGGGATAGGCATCGAATTTGGATACTTCGTTTAACTTTCGAAAGTCATTGCAAAAGCGTAGGCTTCCATCTGGCTTGGGCACCATAACAATAGGGCTAGACCACTGGCTATGGGACTCTTCAATGACTCCGAGCTTCAGCATTTTTTCAACTTCAGCTTGGACCTCTTTCGTTTTGCCTCAGGTATCCGGTATGGCTTAACGTGCACCTTCACCCTGGGGTCTGTGATGATGTCATGGTAAACCTCCGTAGTTCTACCCGGTTCTGTCGAAAACACATCCCGATTCCGCTCAATCATGTCGGCTGCTTCGCCTGTTGGTCCGAGTCAGCTCAGGAGATATTCCCACCTGCCTTGGTGGGTTTTCCCTGGGGTGGTGGCCCCAGCACAACCAAGGCCACTTCTCTGTCTCGCCAGGGTTTCAGCAGGTTGACGTGATATACTTGCTCAGGCTTTCGCCGGCCAGGCTGGCGAACCTTATAGTTTACCTCTCCCACTGCTTCTATTATTTCATATGGCCCCTGCCATTGGGCTAGAGCTTACTCCGCCGTCGGCACTAGCACCATCACCCGGTCTCCCACCTGGAACTTCCGGGAGGTTGCTCGGTTGTAATAGACCTGTTGGGCTTCCTGTGCCTTTTCTAGGTGCTCCCGCACTATGGGGTGACTCTGGCAATCCTGTCCTCATTTGGAGCACATGATCAACTACATTTCTCCCCAGGTTGGGTTGTTCCTCCCAGGCCTCTTTAGCAAGGTCTAGTATGCCCCGTGGGTTACGCCCATACAAAAGTTCAAATGGGGAGAAGCCAGTCGAAGCTTGGGGAACTTCCTTACCGCGAACATGAGGTAGGGCAGTAGCATATCCCAATCTTTGCCATCCCGGCTTACTACTTTCTTAAGCATACTTTTAGGGTCTTGTTAAACTGCTTCAACTAGACCGTCGGTTTGAGGATGGTATACCGAGGTCCGCAGGGCCCGTATGCGGAGCAAGGTACACAAGTCTTTCATAAGCTTGGACACAAAGGGGGTCCCTTGGTCCGTTAGGATTTCTTTAGGAATCCCTACCCTAGAAAAGATTTGAATTAGTTCCTTAGCAATGGTCTTGGATAGGGTGTTGCGTAGGGGCACTGCCTCTGGGTATCGAGTAGCATAGTCCACTACAACTAGTATGCTCTGGTGGCCCCGGGCAGACTTCTCTAGTGGGCCAACTATGTCCATAGCAATCCGTTCAAAGGGGATTTCAATGATTGGTAGGGGTACTAATGGGGCCCTCAGGTGTGGTCGGGGCCCATGTAGTTGGCACTCCGGGCAGGAAGCACAATACCTCTGGACTTCTACATAGATCCCAGGCCAAAAGAACCTCCGAAGAATGCGGTCCAGGGTCTTATCCACCCCTAGATGTCCTCCAAATAGATGACTGTGTGCCAATTCCAGTACTGCCCTCCGGTGCTTTTGGGGTACCAAGAGTTGTTCCACCTCTTGGCCCTGTATATGAGCTACCCTATATAGAAGCTCCCCTTGATTATATAGTAGGGCCCCGTGCCCTTGTTCCTCCCTCCACTGGGACCCCATTAACTTCAACCACCTCCTTACGGATATTCTGATATATTGGATCATTGGCTTGATCCTGCCCAAAGGTCTCACTTGGGGATCTCACCTGCTCAGGCTCCAGGGAACCTAGCCCCTTTCCTCCCCTGATGAGCTGGGTCCTGCTTCAGGCTCATCCTGTCCCGGGCTTCTGCTCTAGTAGTTGGGTAGGCCTCCCTCTACCAGTGCCTGCTTCCGACCTTGGGTCAAGATCCTGGTCCCCAATTTTTGCGGCCCTCCTCTCCCGTCGGGTTTTCCGGGTTCCCAGGCATCGAGAACAGGTCCTGGGAAAACTCATGGAAGGCCGGGAGGGAGCTATCCTCCTCCCCAGTCCCGTGGTAGCAGGTCACTAAACCCGGGAAGTCTCGCCCAATGACCACCGGGTAGGGGAGCCTTGGGACCACCCCACAGTTACCTCTGTAACCCGCCCTTGTACTTCTATCTCCACAGGGATGGTGGGGTAATAATTAGTATCCCGTGTACACAAGATACCCCAGTGTACTTGGCTTGAGTCAGCTGATCTTGCCCCACTAGCTTCCCTGAGACCAACGTAACTGCACTCCCGGAATCTACTAAGGCAGTGGTTTCTACCCCATTCATTTTCACGGGCTGGGTATACTGATGGGGCCCACTGCTACCCCAACGAGGTTGACTAGGACACTTTGTAGGTTCCCCAGGTCACATTGCATAGGCTCGTCATGTTAGGGCACTGAACCGCAATATGCCCTATCTCCCGCAGGCATAACACCTATAACCTGGGTGGGACAGCCCTTTCTTTTGGGCTGTTGGGTCTTGATCCCTGGCCCTCTCCTGTCCAGACCCCAAGGTCTTTTGCCCGTCCCGGTCGCTCTTCCGCCTCCTTTCTTCCTGTCTGGACTCGGTCAGAAACTTCAGGGGCACGGGTCCTTGGGGTGAAGGCGGACCTTCTGCTCTGCTGCGCCGACTCTGGGGCTGCGGGAAAGTCCCTTAGCTGTCAATCGTCTCTCAACGAGCCACCAGCTCATCAAACGTCGGTCATTCTGGCCCACCCATTCCCGAAGGTCTGGGGTAAACCCTCATGTACCGGCCAAGAACGATCACCTCGATAATCTTTTCGGGGCTGTGGATGTCGGGCCGCAGCCACTTCCGGGCCAGATGGACCAGATCAAACAACTGAGTTCTGGGGCCCTGGTCATCTCGATATCGCCAGTCGTGAAACCTCTGGGCTCTCACTGTGACCGTGACCCCAGCCCGTGCCAGGATCTCAGCTTTCAGCTGGGGGTAGTCGGATGCAGCTTCCTCTGCCATGTCAAGGTATGCCTTCTGGGCTTCCCCGCTCAGAAAAGGGGCCAAAATGCTGGCCCACTGAGCTTGAGGCCAGGCCTCCCGCAAAGCTGTCCTTTCAAGGCCAAGAGATAGGCCTCAACCTCATCGCTTTTGTCATTTTCTGTAAGTAGAAATTGGCCCGTAAGGGTCGGGCCGCATCTTGATCACGCCTGGACTGTCAGGGCTTTCAGCTGGTTCACCACCTCCTGCAGGGTGGCCCTGTCCTGGGCTACCTGGCTCATCAACAACTGGTTGGTTTCTTGTTGGATCCGCACCGACTCCGCTGGGCAGCTGCTTGCACCCGAGTAGCCTCTTGTTGGGCAGCCGTGGCCTGCACCAGTGCTTTTACCAGGTCCTCCATGGGTACTTTTGCTTTGTGAGGGGTCAACTTGGCTAGATTTGGGTTGCTGTGAGGCCTCACAGCCACGATCCCACCCTGACACCACGTGTGGCAAGGGCCCCTCTTCCCAAGCCACTACTGGGGAGGCCTCCTCCTTAGCCCCCAGTTAGGGTTTTGCAGCTGGTCTCAATGGTAGGGAGCCCGGGCCACGTGCCCACAGGCTCCTCCTTAGCTGCCTTTACCTAATGCTGGTCAAAATTGTTCTCTCTGGTTTCTTCCTCTCTGCCTCTCCACCACCTTCCTTTTGTCCTCTCCTCTCCTCTCCAGCCTCCAACTGCTGAGGCTTTTAAAGGCCCTCAGACAGACAGCAGAGAAGTCAGCTGGCCCCAATTAGCCTGAGCCAGCTCCCTCCCAGCTGCATCCAATTGGGCTGCAGTTCTCTGCTTCTCTCACAGGGGTTTTTCCCTTTTGGGCTGCCTTTTCCCCTCTCTGCAGCCGCTCCCTGGCCTGACCCTGTCACAATATATATGTACATTGCCTAGTATGACTATTCTTCTATGATGCAAAAAGCTTCTAACGAAGATAACATATACTGCTACTCATTTCCTAGAGTGGATCATTGCTTTTCAAACATTGTATTATTTGCTTTATAAGGAGATGCCAGCCACCACATAAGATGTAGGTCACACCTGTTTCCTGTAAAAGGATTTCTATATGTGAGTATTATCATCTTGGCACTTAAAAAAAGCTCTTAGATGATGTTTGTGCATCAAATCTAAGTAGAATACTCACAAAACAGCAGGATTGTCACAGACTCATTCTAGCCTAAATTACTGAATTGTACAAATTACCTTTGATGTTTTTGAACTGCTATCTATGAAATTATAGCATAAAGTGTATATAGGACAACTTAGGCTCTCACTGAGCAACATACATAAGCAAGTGCCTAGCTCTAAGCACATGAATAGTCTTAGTCTGAACCATGGCCTTAGAATCTGGAAACATGTAGCACTTGACTTATGAAATACTGTAGTCTAACCTGTTTTGTAGAGCAACGGGGACAGGCTGTTATTAGTGCAGAACACTTTACCTGTTAGCAACAGTTTATACATTACACATATTATCAAAGGGATTAGTGGCCTCAACCATGCACCAGGACCCTATTGTGCTAGGTTCTGTACAGATACACCCATTTACTTTTGGACATTTTTGTCAACCACTAGGAAGAGGGGTTGGGAAGTTGCACTGGTGTAGCTACACCAATTCAAATTTTTACTGTAGCTGTGCTGTAACAGTGTACAAAATGGCCAGTGCTAGTACAGTTCATCTGAATTTCAAATCAAGTGATAAAATTACAGTACTGCAAAAGTCCCCAGATTGTAGACAATCCCTGAACTGGAAAGTCCCTGGTCCCTAAGCAGACAGATCCTACTTGAACACTGAAATGAACAGATTGCTAAACTGTAACCCAGGAGGTTTTTAATGGAGATTTGGATATACTCCAGAAGTGAAACAGATTCCCACCCCCCTTTTTTTGGATGCCATCAAACCAGGGATGTTGAGGAATGTGCTAACAACTCCCAGAAGAAATTGGCCAGGTTTACCTCCAATGACTAATGAAACTTTCATACACCCTTCCTTCCTGCTGCTTAATAACATTTTCAAAAGAGCCCTTTATGAAGATGAATAGAACTGAAATGCTGCAGCTGAGGAACTGGCATTCTGTCAAAGAAAACAGGCCCTTTTACTATGCATGGCACTGTTTTTTTCTTCATACTTCATAACAGCATATTATTAAATGAAAATGAATTCACCATTAGGGAGTAGATATGATTAACAAACAGTTCAGTAATGTTTTGGGACTTTTTTCAGTAGTCAGATTATGTGAAAGCAGCAATGTATACATGCTGCTCTGGATATGGCTGAGTCAGAATTTATTTGATAAATCCTGAAATTGCAGGATTTATAGTCATAAAACCTGATTTGGTTGGGAATACATTTCACTCTTGATTCCTTCTCTCCCACAGCAATTTTCTCAAGGATGTCTAGTGTAGAGACATATTGCACAAAGATGGCAACTGGAAGTAGAGATAAACACAAACTATAAATACAATCTGAATGTTTCCAGAGTCGGTATGGTAGGCAGATCCAGGATTATATAACAATTTCTGAACTTCCTAGAATAATGTATTGCTCTTAACTGGTAAATACTTGTTTAGATTGGAGCAAATATTGCTATTGAACATGGCTCTAATATCAACCCTAATAGGACTGTAGAATGGGGTTGTTCACACAGCTGGGGAATTGCCAAACATTCCTAGCTCCACGGGTGGCTCTAGTGTTGAACTAGATAAGTAGCTCTCCACTAGAACCCTGAACTCTTGTGGTCTCTATTATTCCAGCAACAACTTTCAGCCCACAACTACTCCCTCCTATTCTTACTGCAATCCCTTCCATATTGAAAGCTGAACTTGGAGGCTCAACCATCTACTACCCCTCATGGATAAGCAACTTAATGGTTCACTACCTAGCAGCTACCAATACCTAGCTCCTCAGGTGAAAAGCACCTTGAAACCCTGCCTAGTTGCCAGTCTCTCCACACAAAGACAAGAGTCTCAATGTCAAGCTAGAGTTCTGAAGTTGCTGTAGATTGAGAGACTTTTCCTTTTGCACCTACTCACAATATGAGTAGCTGCAGCAAGAAAAACTTGAGTCATGCTCAGGAGTTAGCTCAACCCAATTCTGTGCAATTGTTTTGCTGGTCTTCCTAAGGAATTATCTACATGGGGCAAGGAAGCAGCCCCTAGCAATAGAAGGGGTTTTTCCATTGCTATTGGAACACCCCCACTCTGAGGGAGATCAGTTAGGTCAATGGAAACAGTCTTCCATCCACCTCGCTGCATCTATACTAGGAGTTAGGTCACCATAGCTATGATGCTCAGGAGTTTTCTCACACCTGTGAGCACTGTAGCTCTGTGTAGATATATGTTTTAATACTTCAAAGTGAGAAGAGAATTAAAGTTACAATGTACAAAGGCCACTTCACTTCTGGATGACTGTGTGTCTATCTATGGGGCTAACATGCTTTAACTTTACATCTTTAGTTTCTTCATTTTAGCTTCCTGAGTATCTCCATGTAGACACACCTTAATTATCCCCATGCAGATGTGCCCTTACTCAAACTTTGTTCTGCAGCTGGAAATCCCACGACTCAGGATGTTACATAGAAAGCTTTCCCTTAGTATGCCCTGCCCAAAGCATCACCTAGGGCAATGCAGGCCACAGAAAAAAAAAAAATAAGTGCCATATTTGGAATTTACATTCCAACAGGCTGCAGCAGCAACACACATTTTATGTCCTTTTCTACTATGCCTGTAACAGACTGGTGTGGAGTAGATGCTTGGGATGAGGCTGATGTATAGACTTTGATCCTGATCAGAGAGGACTTTTCAATCCAGGCTGAACTAAGCTCTGCTGTCCAAAGATCTGTGACTCTACAAGCAGATATTGGACAAATTAACTGATTCTGGAATAACAAGAAGTGCCAACCAGAGCAAGGAGAAGTTCAATCACTAAAAGCTTAGCACAACAGAGTCTCTGGTAAAAAAAGATGGCTTTAGATGATTGCCAGATCCTCCTCCTCATTATACTACATGAGTTACAGGAGTCTCCCTGAGGGAAGCTCCACTTTCACCAGCTGGCCTTCTATGATTCAGTCTCAACACCTGCCCCTCGTCCCAACATACACAACTCCCAAAATTAAGATAAAAAGGGGCCTTCAGTGCTGGTTAGAGGGGAAGGGTCAACTTCACTGGGAGAGAGTTGCTATGCGTGAACTCAAACTTCCAAGCAAACTCACAGAGTCTGGATTGAGACAGGGTTAAAATCACTCAGCAAACTGACACATTCACTGTTGTGCTTGACTTGCATTGTAGCACCCTAGATTTTAAATGAAATAATCAGAATGAATTCTTATCCAGAAATACTGTATATTGAATTATGTTCTCTTTACTGAAAAAGGAGTATTTTCTTCTTCTTTTTCATCAAAAGTTTGCAACCCTTCAAAACCTATGATCCCACAGCTGCCATTTGCCCAGCTCACAGGGAATGACTGGACAAACAAGGAACAATCCTGACAAAGCCTCCAGAGGTAGGTGGCATCTGTGATATTTAGTGCAATGTACCTGTAAGCAGTTTTCAACCATAGATCTACAAGAATTATAGAAGTGAGGTGCAAGCAGCAAACTCTCCATTTTCCTGAGAAGAAAAGAGGCATATAGAAGTTGGCCTACATTATCAAAAGCATGTTCACTAATTCTGGATGCCTCACATTATTGTGTGCCCATCTCCACATACTTGAGACTTGATTTTTCAGAGAGGCTAGGTCCCATGTGGTTCCCACTGATTTCCTCTTATGTGTTGGGCACACAAAAAAATCTGAAGCAAACTTTTGAGAAACTGGGTCTAAGTGACTTTTTCAAGTTCATACTTGAGTCAGTGGCAGAGCCAGAAATATAACCTGGGATGAAATACCGCCCATGTGGAAGTCAATGGGGGATTTGTCATTGACTTCAGTGGAATCAGAACTTTACCCCCCATGTCTCCTACCCAGCGCTCTATCCACTAAACCAGGCTGCAAATGGCAATAATTGTTGAAATCAGTCAAACTGTAAGCTTCTTTCATCTCCTGCAACTAGGGCCGAGCATGTTCTTTCACCCTCCGGTCAGAAAGGTTTGTAAGATAAAGTACAGCCCGTTGTACGTGTAGCAGGAAGATTACGCTTCTTCCCTGGACTATATTTAACAGTACACAACTAGCCATATCCTCAAATGGTGCAAACTGGCTTTACTCCACTGGCTTCAATGGAGCTATGCCAATTTATACCAGCTGAAATCCTGCCTCATTACTGTTCATAAAGTGATATGTAATGGTCCTAATCACATTTGCCAGTTTTTAGTTGAGCAGCTAAGTTTTTCTCACTAAGAGCACTTTGTGTTTATTTTTTTTCCCCTTGGAGATCACCGCTCTCAACTTTAGACCTTCATAATCCTTGACAGAAGCTTTAACCACAAATTTGCTTCTGTGCCGCAAAACATGCAAGCAACCAACAATTTCAGCTTCATCTCCAGAGCTCACATTGTGGGCTTTTTGCCCACACTTAAAAACTGACATTAGGATTAAATCAGCTCCAGGGACTTCAGTAGCTGGCAAGTCTTCAATGCTTCCCCCATCCACCAAATTACATCAGATCAAACACATGACTTCAAGCATTGTGTGCTACTTGTGTTTTAATGCATCTTCTGGACTCTTCCTTAGGTGCACAAAAGACACATGAATATAATTAATGCAAAATAATATTTTAGGCTGCTGAAGTATCAAAAAGTAACTCTTTAAATCTTATAGACTTGAACACTATTCATGAACCTAAATTGTAACAATTATGTCAAAATGGGTACTTCCTGTTTCTGAGTCACTGACAACTCAGAAGCAAATTGTCTTAAACAATTATAGATTAAGGTCTTATCCCTGTTTTGTGCCATATCGGTTATTAACTGATGCCTGCAACGGACAAGCACATCAACTAGAGAATAAGATGACCCAACTCCTTAAGCCAGTGTTTCCCAAATGGTGCTCTGTGGAACCCTGGGGTTCCGCGAAAAAATTCTGCTCCCCTGTCCCCTGCAGAACCCATAGGCAGCTCCCATTGGGGCTTCGACGGCGAGGACGGGCTTCTGGGGGCGCGCGGCTTTGGCCACTCCACCACCCACTGCAGCTGCCCCACCTCCGCGCACGGCGCAGCCCCTCCTCACCTACAGGACTGCCCTGTCCTGGTGCCTTGCAGCCTCCTTCTCCTCCTCCTCCTCGTGTGCAGGCGGCAGCTTTTACAGTGGCTGCTGCTGCTGCTGGGAGGGGAAGGGGTGGCTGGAGCCGAGGAGCCGCTCTCGGACCTCAGTGTTTTAAAACTGCCACCTGCGTGGAACCCGGCTCGGGCTCTGCTGCTCCACCCCCCTTGAGACACACTCGGGCTTTGCTGCCCCCCATGTGCTGCTGCTCTTTCTCCCCTGCGCCCCTCCCCTCTGCTGGGGAAGTGGCGGAGTTTGATCTGGTGGGGAAGGTTGGGGTTTCTACTCTCCCCCCCCCGCCACATCCTGCCAGTGGGAAGCATGACCTGGTGCTGCAGCTGCACTGGGTTCCCCACTGCATGGGCGGGGGACTGAGCTCCCTACCCCCAGGAAAAAGAGCATGCTGCCTGGAGGCTTTCCCTGCTGCAGCAGGGTGCCAAGCCAGGTAAGCATCCCCCCTCATGCCCAGACCCCTCACTCCCCTCCCCGCCAAGAGCCTGCATTCCCAGCTTGCTCTGACACCCTGCCCCAAGTCCCCTCTTGCACCCTCCCTCCTTGCCAGATACCCTGCCCCAAGACCCCTCTTGTACCCTCTCTCCTGGCCTGACACCCTGCACCAAGACCCCCTCCTGTACTCTCCCTCCTGGCCAGACAACTCTGCCCCAAGCTTTCTCCTGTACTCTTCTTCCTGGCCAGGACATTGAAGATCATCTTTGTGATTTATACACAAACATCATGAAGTATTTTCCAACCATAAGTGACAACAATAACTGGATTTGAAATCTGTTAAGTGTAATAGGAAAGCTAGTCAGTTTTTCTATGCAAGATTATGAAAACCTAATCAAAATCACTTCATATGGCCAATTAATACAAAAATTTAAAGAAGTTTCTCTGATTACATTTTGGGTCGGCTTATGTCAAGAATATTCAGCTTTATCAAGACGTGCAATTCGTCAGTTGTTAACATTCACCAGCACATACTTGTGTGAAACTGGGTTCTCGAATTATGCAGCAACAAAAACAAAATACAGAAAACAACTGAATGCAGCGCCAGATATGCAAATCCAACTTTTTAGTATTAAACAAAATATAAAAAGAATTTGCCAAGAAAAAAAGAAAAACCACTCTTCACATAGAAAACTGCCAATATAATTCATATTAGTTTTTGAGCTTTATTTTTTAGAAAACATTAAATGTGATTTTTGTTTTTAAATATGTGCAATTAAACTAAAAGTTGATCTCATGACCTTATTTAGCATTTGTTCATTATTATTATCCTTACTTATTTGTGGTCTGCTTTTTCAGCTCCATATACCAGACTGTCTTCCTGGGGACTTGGGAGGGGGGGGAGGGCGAGGAAGGCTGGGGAGGGGGTGTCGTGGTGCTCAGGTCCGGTGGCTCTTTTTTTTTGGCTTCACAAATTTTCCCTAGGGGTTCCTCGAAATTCTTCAGAGTTTAAAGGGTTCCGTGGCCAAATAAAATTGGGAAACACTGCCTTAAGCATTTATCAAGAATGTGTAGGGGGTGTGTGTGGGGGGGAGGGGAAGGGAAGGGACAGCATCACCGTGGAGACTTCAGTCCAAGTGACATATGCTACAGAGGAAGTTTCATGCTGCCAGTACTAAGGAGTCTCTGGAATTTCTGAAAATTATGAGAAATTCCTAACTCAAAAATATTGCATCTAATATAGGAGACTTAGACTTCATCTTGACATATGGAAAGGAAGTGATTACAGAATCAAAAACTAGTAGTAACATAGCAAAATGTGATCAAGTCACAATCACTTGTCCCTATATGCAAACATTGTTTGAGCCTTTTATTTTCACAGCTTTTTAACACAAAACCAAATAAGTTTTGAGGGAAAGTACAGAGAAAGATTATAATTTTTAGTAAGTTATTTACTAAGAAATTAGCTCAACCTTGCTTCTCTAAAGTATTCAATAACAAAAGGGCATTAAAGGAAAGTAGAGAGAATAGTCACCATTGGTCTTCATCATATAGAATAAGTCTTTAGGGGATGTTGAGGAGACACCTAAGAGATGATCTTGGGAAAAATTGATAAAGAGTCTCAAACTGTTATCCATGCAAATGCTCTAAAGGAACTTAAAGCTGTAGCTGAGTTGCATGCTGTCAAGACTGTTCCCCACTCTGTCACTGAGTGCAGAAAGTGGGGACCCACAAGAGACCTTAAAAATACCTTGACTCTATAGGCTTCTGCTTAAAAACTTCCCAAAATCATAGATTTCCTGGTCTTGGAAGAGAGGCTGTCATCACCAAGTGAAAAACCCCTTTCTTCTTGAACCCTAGAAGAAGCACTTGGAACTTCTTCCAGAGGGGTACCTCAAGCTCTTCTACCATAAGAAAGCTTGAATAAAAAGAGAAAACAAACTGTAATCTCCAATAGCTGACCCCTACGTGTTAGGTATGCAGGAGCGGCCTGAGGCTGGCTGCGGCAGCTGGCACCCCAGGCAGAAGGCGCGATCAGCGCCCCCACCTGCACGGCCGTCAATGGCCGTGACATAATCATGGGGCGCCTCGGCACCCTGTGACGTCATCATCGGGCGCCCAGGCCGGCAGCACCCTAGGCAACTGCCTAGTTTGCCTAGCCTCACGGGCTGCTCCTGTAGGTATGCATACACAAATCTCCTGTTAGCTCCCAGGACACAAGAATCAAATCAATGCCTTAAAAAAGGTGATTTTATTAAACAAAACAAGAAGATATACTTGATGAAGCATACTTGGTTGCTAGGTGTTTTAAAGCAACTGAGGAAAGGACAATTTAAAAAACACAGAAAATTTCATCCCTGGGATACAGCTTAAAGTACAATTGGAGGAGAGGGGCACGTGACCTTAGTAAAGAAAAGTTTAACCAAAGAAAATTACCTGATCGCATCTAAATAAACGTTTCCCTATCTACTTACAATCCATACTTCAAGGTCCAGTCCATTTCCATGTCCACTATTCTTTGTAGGCAAGTTCTGCCTGGTTCAATTATTTTTGTTCTGACAACTCTTGGCTTAAAAACTCACAAAGAAGAAGAGCAGGCAGGTATATCTTCCTATTCAAATCTCAACACCTTCTTCCATTGGCTTTCCTGGCTCCCTGCCAACACCCCCAAACTACCTAAGTTTAATCCTTTAGTCACCAAAAACTGGGATGTTTGGAAAAGGCCAGCACTCCTCCTATCCATCACACTTGCAGTCTTCAATTAAAGTCAGCTACTATACCCGAGGACTGGAGAATGTCAAAAGTTAATGTTTCAGAAAAAAATATGACGAGCAATTCTGATAATTACAGGCAAGCAAACCTTATTTAAATAATTAAAATTACAACATATAGAAGTCAAGGAGCTGGAATTCTACCTCTGGGGAGACAGTGTGAGAATAAATCATGTGCGTCATGAATGTTAGTCATATTGCTAAAAGCACAAGGGGCAGGTGCTCAGATTCTGTGGTGAGAAGTGTAGTATAAGAACCTACATAAAACAGAATCAAGACTAGAGAATACTGTGAGGAACTATGAAGACTAATGAATGGGCAATATAATATGATGGCTGATGAAAATTATCTATTATACATTTTAGAGAATTTGTCTGATCAAGAACTCCTCCCAAATGGTAAGAACTAGGACCACCAAATTTGGCATACAGCTTCCTCTGATAACTTAAAGAAACGTAAGATTTTGGTTGTGCCAGAAAAAAGGGATGTGCCTGTATTGCGATTGCTTCTCATAAAACCAAATAGAAAGGAGAAAGAATCACCAACTCAAGTACAGTCCTCAAAATTGACATAATTGAGTGAATGTTGAAAGAGACAGAACTAAGATGAACCAGAAAAGTAGGATGAACCTGGAGTGGATTGCTTCTCAATAAGCCTTACAGAAAAGGGATAACAGAGAAATTTGGAGCACAGTTAAATCAATGGTTAAGGTTTGAAAACTAGATGAAAATGTTATTGGAAACCAAATTGACTACAGTTCTTTTTGTTTAAAACAGTGAATGATAAGAGTTTATAGGGATGAAGAAAAAAATATGGCTTGATGGAATTCCGATTTTCAAAAATGTACTAAAAAATTCAATGGAAAAATTTTAACTCTCTCCCTTTTTAAGAAATAAAAATTAACAATAAAAATAACACTATTTTTGAAAAATACAATAATTTAAATAAAGCATGTACATTTTCCAAAAGAAAAACGTAATTAAGGACCCAAGCAATGCCAAGTAAATTTGCTAGTTGTTGATAAATGGAAATTAATGCACATTGAAAGAATAATTCAAACTTCTCATATACACTAGTTGTTTCTACGTTAGTTGTAATCTCTAATGAAAAAATTCTGGATGTCACTGTGGATCACAAAATGCAGACATCCAGGTGTAACAGTTGTCAAATTAGCAAACAAAATGTCCAGACTCAAGGAATGAGGTAAAAACAAAACAAAACACTGAAAATATTGTAATGGTATAAGAAAAATCAGGAGTACATGATTGCCTTTCATGTGGCCTAAATTTCAAATTTAAAAGTTTGAGCTCTGTCTATTTCTGCCCTAAGGCAAACAACAAAACTGAGTGTAAATAAAAGGCCTCCATCTGAAGAAAGATGAAAAAGATTGGGACTGTTTGGCTTAAAGAGAAGATGAATTAAAGAGTTCATGAGAGATGTATACTGAGTGACACAAAGAAGGTAGTTTTGATGTTTCATTTTACCCTCTTTCCCAATACAAGATCAAGCAGACAGCCAACAACATTGAAAGGCAATAAATTTGAAATAATTTACTAGAAACCTGCTGTATGAGCCACCTACAGAACACATCATGAGACAGAATGCAAAGTTTTAACAGGATTTAAAAATAGACATGTACAGGGAGACAAGATAAATAAAACTGATCCTAAGACCAGGGTAGTCAATAGGTGGACTGCAGGCCAAATACAGACTACCAGACACACATGCTGGAATAGGGGTGCTGCCACACCCCCAGCTTGTAATAATGATATACAGGGTTTATAATTAGATTCAATGGCTCTCAGCATCCCCCCTGTACAAATTGTTCCAGCACCCCACCATCAGATGCTTTTGAATTGACCACAAAATCCATTTATTATTATTATTGTATTGTCTTGGAGTCTGGAACTTGACCAAGAAATTTGGAAGTTAACAAAAATAACGGATTACTCCTGGCCTAAGTTACATAAACCCTTTTGTTTAGGGTATAAGCCATCTACTAACTGGAAAACTTCCTGTATAGACAGCTTATTCCAGTTAGTTATCCATTCAAGGGTTCTCAATGAAGCGAATTAAGCATGTTTTCCTTCCTAACAGCTCCGTGAATTTTAGAAGATTTTTGTAACTGGAATTAGCCATGTTCTTATCTGTAAAATCAGAGAGAGGACAGATCATAGGACAGCAAGTCCAAGATAACTTAAATCTTGGAAACACTTCTTTGTAACAAATGATAATACCACTTAGTACTTCCATAGCACCTTTGGGCAGAGAAGCTCAAAATATTACTCAATATCTGGTAGCCTAATGCTATAGATAGGGAAACTGCAGCACAGAGAAATTAAAGGTTGAAAGCATCCAGTACTGGGAGTTCCAAAAGGCCTCAAGGTCTAGTTCCATGTCAAAGGCTAGAGGGGTGATTCTATCAAAAACTGGTGCAGGGCTGGACATTTCACAGAAGAAGCTTGTGATACCACTGGGAACTTAGAAGCTTGTGATACCAGTGGGAATCTACAGATCACTTGATTCCTAGTCCTGTGTGAACAACAAGGAACATCCCATCCTTCAGCTTATCAGGCTGACCCTGCTCCCAGCTGAAGTTAATGGAAAAACTTCAACAGAAGCAGTGTTGGCATCTATAGGTCTTATTACCTTAGTGAGACTTTTAGTGTCATGTTTCCAATTAGCTGGTTTGTCTCTTTAGAAGTTTTTAAGCTATTTAACATGCTGCCTCTTCTTCAGGAGATGATATTCAGTACTGTTATTCATTACAATTCAGTCCAATCACACGTGAAGGGAAAAAAAAAACTGTTAAAAGTTGCTTGAACCCTCTTAAAGGAAAACTGTAGGAAATAGTAGATTTGAGACTTAAAGGACATCATTTGCCTGCCTTATTATCTCATTTTTCAGTGGAGCTGACAGGACAGCTGCCTGTTATTACAGTGCACACCAGGAAATACTTCACTGCCAAACAGTAAAGAGCTAGTGAAGGATTAGCACAAAGATAGAATTCTTGCACCTGGTAGTCATGCAGTTAGATCTATCATCTTTGCTTCTTAAATCCTATTTACAAAGAAACAAAAAACAAACAAACAAGCCTTAATATCATTGTAATTATGATAAGTATTAGTGATCATTCTGCAGTTTTTAGGACAGATTATATTAATTGCAAGTGGTTTTCATTTAATTTCAGTAATCTTTTATTGGGTTTACATAACTTTAATACATTTAGTATTCTCAGTTGCATGTTTAAACTGTTACTAAAAATGTCAGATCAATACTTTATAATTAAGGCTGCTATTGTCATTAGAAATATTATGTAACAAGAGAGAGCTCAATTTTGTAAGAATGTTAATAAACTACTTATTTTAAAAGATGGAATAGAAGATTATTTACCAAGTGTAGCTTACTGTTAGCGTACTTTATTCATCTTCATCACTATCTTAATATAAAGGGAAAATGTCTAAATTCAAACAAGTTGCTGGTATATTTAATGCATGTATTAAACATTACAATGTTTTCATTAAGATAGATCTTAACTCACTTGAAACATTAAGTAGCATTAATAGAAAGTCAGTATGTTATCTATGAAAAGTTACTGAACACCAGATTGTCCCCTACCTATATATCCTGTGTGTAGAGAATGCTATCTCTAGGAAGCCCCATGCCTGGAATTTCCTCTGGGTTATCCTTTTCCCCTTTTACTAACTTCACAGACCTTGCTTTTTCCACACAGAAAACTAGACCTTTAGCTACACAGGGATCAGACTTATAAATATCACTATTGAGAGCATAAAGTGTTTCTCTTGTACAATTGCAGAGGGAAACAAATATGGAGGAAATAAGATTATTGATTATACTCTCTTTGATGAGCTACTTTCTTAAAAGTTAAGCTGCTGCACAACACATCAAATAACAATATCATCATAAATCACTTAATGGGATTCCAGATGAGTTAATAAATAGTGACCCACAATTTAGGAAAGGCTCACTTTGGTGATTTTCTTTTTGAGATAAATATTCAAACATCAAGCACTTAACTATACCCCAAAAATGGGTTAGAATAAGAGTCAGTAGAAATACCAAAGTATTTGAATGGTGTCCCTAACACCTCTCTTTGTCTGGAAATGGGTGACAGGAGCAGGATCACGTGAGGATCACCTGTTGTGTTCCCTTCCTCTGGGACATCTGGTATTGGCCACTGTCGGCAGACAGGATACTGGGCTAGGACACTGGTCTGACCCAGTATGGCTGTTTTTATGATAGAGAAACCTTGCATATTTAAAGTATGAAATAATTATCACTGTTAGAAAATCTCAGTGCTTTTTTCGAATAAACTTTTGAGCAAATCCTTGGCAGAACAACAAAAGTATTAGTGCATCTAAAACTTCTTGAGCTAAACATAATTTACATGGAAGTATAGGTTGGACCTCCCTGGTCTGGCACCCTTGGGACCTGAACAGTCCCAAACCAGAAAATTTGCCGGACCACGGGAGGTCAAGCTACTTTCTGGGCTGTGGGGGTCCCTGGTGCCTGAACTCCCAGCCCTGCTGCCGGCCCCATGCCAGGGCTCCTGGGGTCAGACTCCTTGGGCTGGGACTACAGCCTACACCATCCTGCTGCCACTGGGGTTCCTGGCTGGGGCAGGGATCCCCTTGGCCATCTATGGCCTGCTGCCACCAGGGATTCTCCCCAACCCCCACCCTGGCCACTGCCGCAGCGGATTTCCAGCCAGGACCAGGGATTCCTCCTTGCTGCCACCAGGCATCCCCAGGCTGGGGCTCTCTGGGGCTGGACTCTCCACCCACCGCAGGACCAGCTGAGGCTCCCCAGCACCCATAGGACTCCTGGCTGGCTTAACATGGTCAGGAGTCCTTCCGGATGTTGCTGGACCAGAGAGTCCTGGATTTTGAAGGTTCAATCTGTACTTACAAAAGAGGTACCTGTTAGGAAAGTAGAACATAAGAAATACTATGACAAGGAGAAAGCCCCTCTTCTAAAGGGTTAGATTTCAAAACAAAGTGCCTAGCAACCTGCTAAGGAACTAGCTATCTAGTCTACAAAAAAGGTCACATATTATAGTCACCTCTTAGGATCTGTCCTTCAGGAGGAACCCAAGACATCTAAACAAAGCCACAAAGGACATACCCTCTGTTTCTAGAGAACATCCATTATACAGTCACCATTTCTTTCCAAAGGTGTAAAGGGAAGAATTGGCTCAACCATCCCTCTGTTCCGTATCACTGATCAAAGCAGTGAGACAGAATCCCTCTAGTGCTGTCTGCCTGCTTCTTTGAGCACTATGCTAGCATTAGTGTTAGTTATAAGAATTGTTATTTAATTAGTAGCGTTAATCTTTGTGCCTGTTGACACAAAAAAACCCCAAGCATTTTTAGTTAGATATTTAATGTATCGTCTAAACCCTGCCCCCTGCACAGTGGCTTTAGTAGTGTGGCATTAGTGAAATCCATGGGGTTCCAACCTGACCTTTGTTTGAAGCTTCAGTGCTGCTGGCCTCATTTGTTAAGTACAAGATGATTTTCCTGAGGAACGCTCCTTCTCTAAGTAGACTAAAAAAAGGTAGAGGCCTTCTTCAAAATTGTCCCTATGGCAGTTCTCTGCAAGTCTTTATAGCCATCAACAGGTAACTCATTAATTAACTACACACTGAGAACTGAGGGGCAATCGTTAGTTATTACACTGTGTTGTATTTCTTAGGTCAGAGTCCTTAAAGTTTACATAAAACTTAACAAGGGTGATTTAGACGCTGACAAACTAAATTGCATACTTGTGTATGCTAGCTGTGTCCTTTGCTTCCAATATTTGCAACTGGACTGGAATCTGACTCTGAAAGAAAATATTTTGTTATTAACATCTTTTCTTTTGCTTGCTAAAACAAACAAAATTAGTTATCTGTGAAAGGATGCACCAGCCTATTTTTCTGGTCATGTGATTTATAATAATCAGCAACAGCAAAAGCAGAAATCCTCCACATGAACTCTAAAAGCATCTCTCTTGGCCATTGATAAGACAGGAATCTGTAATTTGCACTGGACAGAATGTGAATGACAAGCTGAACAGCAGAGAGAGAGAGAGAGAGTGTGTGTGTGTGTGTGCATGCGCTTGTATAGGAGGGAAATTTGGGCATAGTGTTGAGTTTTAAACAAATGATGGTGTATAAACAGAGCCAAAATGGTGAAAGTCATCCTTACAAGGCTTTAAAAAACCTCAACCCAAACATTTGGTTAACCTTTGTGAAGTGGAGGTGTCCACCTCTAACTGTTTTCTGAGTGATGTTAATTTTGATTGGTTTGAGATTTGAAAGCAATTGGCAGACAGCTAAAATTTGAATCTGATGAAGTACAATTGGTCTGTTCACAGGATGTTTGGACAGGAAAATAAATATCTAAGCAGGATAATAAAACAATCTTGATGAAGCTAAGCCATCATGTCAACACAGAAAAAAAGCAAACAGTGTTACTGAATTGGTTGGAGCAAACAACATTTGAAAGAAGATTTGCTTTTGGAGGAGACCTCGTATGTTTAGAAGTGTATGCACTTGATGACCTTCAGCAAATCACAGGCAGGTCATTTATACCAGGGCTGCCAATTCAGGAATACATTAGCAATATGCCAAAGACCAATGGATACACCTAATTTCCATAAATTGGAGCAGCCATTTTAATCCAGCAGCATGGTTGTGGAAACTATACTTCATAACATGCAATGTTCCATGTTGGTCCCAAGAGGCCAACATTTAGAATTCTGTCAGCTTCATTTATCCTGTGAATTTCACTTAGCAACCATTTGGTTCTGATGTAAATAAAATAATCCACTAAGCTCTCCCTCCTCACATAGTTGAAATTCTACTAAAATGCAATTTAGACTAAATAAGAGGTAAGGTCTGGTACTGTATGCATAAATCAGTGTTACTCTACATAATTAGCTGGAATGTAACTCAGACCTGAATGCAAAAACCAACACAGTGCCCTGTATGTGTGATCACTGGTAGAAATGTTTCTGATGGAACCGGTTTCAGTTGGAAAATGTTGATTCAGTGGAATTTAAACATTTTATGGGAATATGCCAGTTCCCTCAACAGTTTACAGGGGAAACCAGACAGACAGGAAAGCTAACTGGTGGACTGACCAAACTGCCTGCCTATGGCCACCCTCTCTACCTGGTTTTCTAACAGTACACTCACCAGCCAGTCACTAGGCTAGCAGAAACCCTATGTTACCTGTTGCTCAGCTAACTCCTTGGCTTCCCAGCTGGTGGGTTCCTGGGCTGCCTCAGTGTGCTGGCTGGTGGGGGTGAACCTCCCTGGGCTGTTTGCCCAGCAGTCAGCAAGCCAGCCAGCTAACTCCTCAGCTGGTGTGTGGGTTGGTGGGCCCTGAAATGGATTTTTTTTTTTGCCAGAAATGTGCTGTCAATGTTTCATGCTGATGCATAACGAATTGAAACACTGACAACCTGTACATTTCTTGCAGAAATTTTCCATGGTGGCCAGTTTTGTAAGTAATAAAAGATGTCCAGAGTACTCTATTTTGTAGAAAAGGAACATGGGGATTCTACTGTTTCAAAGCCTTTGACCTTGTCTATACTTACACAGAGATTGACACTCCAGAGATTGATCTTCTAGGGTTTGATATAGTGATCTAATAAGGACCTGCTAAATCAAATGTTGATGGCAAACCCGTCAACCCCAGTACTCCACAGGGTCATGAGGAGTAAGGCAAGTCAGTGGGAGGGTATTTCCCCATCTACCTCCCACCCCTGCGTCCTCCCTAGCCTGCTGTGCCAGCATGTAGTGCGCCGTAAAGGTATGGAGTGATGACCATGTGGCCGCCCTGCAGATTTCAGTGATTGGAACCTGCGCCCCAAAAGCTACAGAGGACGCCTGCACCCTGGTGGAATGTGCTGTAACCCGGGGCGGGACCTTCCCGGCCAAGGCATAATACTCCCTGATACACCCTGCGACCCAATTGGACAACCTTCGATGGGGAAGCCTTTTCATTCTGTCAGCGACAGCAATAAACAATTGTGTGGATTTACGAAAGGGCTTAGTCCTATCAATATAAAAGGCTAGCGCATGTCTAGCATCCAGGGAATGGAGCAGTTGCTCCTTAGGGGAGGCGTGGGGCTTTGGAAAGAAAACCGGGAGGTAAATTTCTTGGGACAAATGGAACGGTGACACCACCTTGTGGAGAAAAGCCGGGTGAGGGTGGAGCCTCACATTATTGTCAGAAAACACCAGGTAGGGCGGGTTTATCGTTAACGCCCTCAGCTCGGAGACCCTGCGAGCCGACGTAATGGCCACAATGAACGCAACCTTCATAGAAAGGTGCTTCAAAGAACACGTGGCCAGCGGCTCAAAGGGGGGAGACACAAGTCTAGACAACACGAGGTTAAGGTCCCAGGCAGGAAGAGGGGGTCTAACCGAGGGATACAACTTATCCAAACCCTTAAGGAACCTTTTGACCACAGGGTCAGAAAACAGAGAAACTTCTGCCGAACCAACATGGAAGGCGGAGAGAGATGCCACATGGACTTTGATAGAGGAGGTAGAGAGGCCACTGGACCTAAGTTCAAAGAGGTAGTCCAGAATGGACGGGATAGGTGCACAGGATGGGTGCACTCCCCTTCTGGACGCCCAAGACAAGAACCGCCGCCACTTGGCTGTGTACGACTGCCTGGTAGACGGTTTCCTACTACTTAGGAGCACCATCTGTACCTCGTGGGAACATTCCCTTTCCAGTTGGGTCAGCCACGGATAAACCAGGCCGACAGGTAGAGAGAGCTGAGATTCGGGTGAACCATGGTCCCCCCGTCCCAAAGTTGGGTCAGGAGATCCCGAACCAGCGGGAGCGTTATAGGGTCCTTGGTGAGCATGTCCACCAGGATAGGGAACCAGAATTGTCTGGGCCACCTCGGGGCTATCAGGATGACCGTGGACCTGTAGGTTTTGACCCTGGTCAGAACCCTGGGAATTAGGGGAAAGGGAGGGAAAGCATACAGGATGCCTGCCGGCCACAGTACTGTCATAGCATCCCCCCTGGAGTGTTCCCTGAGCCCCAACAGGGAGCAATAACTCTGGCACTTGGAGTTGCGTGCCGAGGCAAACAGGTCTACTAGGGGACAACCCCACCTGTGGAAGACCTGACGAAGGGCCGAATCCTTGAGAGACCACTCGTGGGCTCCGAAGGACCTGGTCAGAGCATCGGCCAGCAAGTTTTTGCACCCGGCAGGTACTCTGCCTGCAAAACTATGTCGTGCTCTACACACAGGTCCCAGAGGCACAGAGCCTCGCGGCAGAGGGGAGACGACCGGGCTCCCCCCTGCCTGTTGAGGTAAAACACAGCCGCCGTGTTGTCCAGGCGCACCAGGACAGAGCGGCGAGACAGCTTCGACAGGAAGGTCTCGCAGGCTCTCTTGGCAGCCCTGAGCTCCCGGACATTTATGTGCAGAGCCCGCTCTGCTGGGGACCATAAGCCCTGGGTCCTGCGACACCCC
The DNA here is from genome assembly GCA_019425775.1 of Rafetus swinhoei. Classification (NCBI taxonomy): domain Eukaryota; kingdom Metazoa; phylum Chordata; order Testudines; family Trionychidae; genus Rafetus; species Rafetus swinhoei. The sequence goes on from CM033449.1 coordinate 51,666,365, forward strand.
AGGTGTGCTCCCAAACCCAGGTCGGAAGCATCTGTGACCAGTGTAAGCGAGGGGGAGGTACAGTGAACGGAATCCCGCTGCACACCACCGCCTCCTGGGTCCACTATTGTAAGGAGGCTATCACCTCCGGCGGCACTGTGAGAACCGTGTCCCAGAGACCCCTGGTCTGGTTGAATGCCCTTGCCAACCAGGCCTGCAGAGGCCTGAGCCTCATTCGAGCATGGCGTACCACATATGTACACGCCGCCATGTGTCCCAGCAGCCTCGAGCAGACCCGGGCTGTCGTGATGGGGAACCGAGTTAACTCAGAGACCAGCTCCACTATGGATAGAAACCTGGCCCTGAGAAGGAGTGCTCTTGCCACCCTGGCATCCAGGAGGGCTCCTACAAATTCGAGGTGTTGAGAGGGAGTCAACGATGACTTTTCTTCATTTAGCACGAGTCCCAGCCTTATGAAGAGAGCCCTTGTGAGGGAAACATGGGCCTCTACTTGCTCGTAGGAGCGGCCACGGATCAGCCAGTCGTCTAGGTATGGAAAAACGTGTACCCCTTTTTTGCGGAGGAACGCCGCTACGACTGCCATGCATTTTGTAAAGACCCTGGGTGCTGTTGAAAGGCCAAATGGGAGCACTGTAAATTGGAAATGGCATCGGGAAACAATAAAACGGAGAAACCTCCTGTGGCTGGGTCTTATCGCCACATGGAAGTAAGCGTCCTTGAGATTGAGGGTTGCGTACCAGTCTCCTAACTGTAAAACTGGGATAACAGAAGCTAGGGTTACCATTCTGAACTTGGACTTCACGACCGCCTTGTTGAGGTCCCTGAGATCTAAGATGGGGTGAACCCCGCCCTTGGGTTTCGGGACAACGAAATATCGGGAATAAAACCCCTTGCCCTCCAGATGTGGGGAGACCCTCGCCACAGCTCCCTTTTCGAGAAGCGCCAGCACCTCCTGGTGGAGCGTGCCTTCATGAGAGGTGTCCCTGAAAAGGGATGGGGCGGGCGGGTTGGAAGGGGGCGAGCCCAGAAAGGGAATGGTATAGCCACACCTGACTATCTTTAGGACCCAGGCGTCGGTCGTGATTCCTGCCCAGGCGTGGGCAAACCGGGAAAACCTGGCCCCAAATGGGGGGCCAGGGTGGGAGGCTGGTGCGCGACCCTCTAGCATCCCATCAAAACAGGTGCTTGGACTGCTGGGAGGGACCTTGACCAGCTCCATGGGGGTTGTCCCCTCTTGGGCGGCGTCGACAGCCCCTTGCGGAGGACGGGCCCGCAGCCGCCTCCGCACCCCCACTGGGAGCACGAGGACGGCGTCTCCAGTAATCCCCACGGGGGACCTGGGACTGCATTCTCCCCTGCTGTCTGTAGGGCAGCTGTCGACGGTGGGGGGCCGGTGTGTGAATCCCCAAGGACCATAGGGTAGACCTCGTGTCCTTGAGCGTATGGAGCCTGGAGTCTGTGTGCTCCGAAAACAAGGCTTTCCCATCAAACGGCAAGTCCTGGATCGTGGTTTGGATGTCCGGAGATATTCCAGACACCTGCAGCCAGGCACCACGGCGTATAACCACACCTGACGCCATGGCGCGGGCTGCAGAGTCGACTGCATCCAGGGAAGCCTGGAGGGCCGTGCGGGCAATGGTTCTGCCCTCAGAGGTCATGGCCGCAAACTCCTGACAGGCCTCGGCAGGCAGCTTGTCCTTGAACTTATCCACGGCCTGCCAGGTATTAAAAGCATAGCGGCTCAGCATCGCTTGCTGATTAGCAATGCGGAGTTGCACCCCACCAGTGGCATACACCTTACAGCCCATCAGGTCAAGGCGCTTGGGCTTCCTAGCTTTCGGGGACGGCCCCGTCTGGGGAAGCCTCTCTTTTTGGGCCGCAGCCTGGACGACCAAGGACCCGGGAACGGTCTGGGAGTACAGGTGCTCATGTCCCGACTGGGGAACGTAATAGCGCCTCTCGACTCCCTTTAAGGTAGGGGTCAGGGTTGCCGGGGTCTGCCACAGGGCATTGGTAATCTTGGCCACGGTTTTATTAAGCGGCAAAGCCAAGCGGGCGGGCGCATCGTCCGAGAGGATGTCAATCATGGGGTCCGTGTCCTCCACTACTGGCTCCACTGGGACACCTAGATTGGAGGCCAGATGCCTGAGCAGCTCCTGATGCGCCCGGGCATCCATAGTAGGCAACGCCGGTGCGGGATCCACCAAAGCTTCATCCGGTGACGACGATGACGACGACTCCTGGACCGGTGCCGGACCCAGCGCAGGAACTGGTTGAGGCGCCGGCTGGACAGGCGGCACCGCTTGCGGAAGCGGCCTCGGTACCGAGGCCTGCGGCTCAGCAGCGGCGTCCATAGCAACCGACCTCTGGGGGGAGGGAGGGGGTCTTGACAGCGATGCTGACGGTTGCGTTCGGTGCCCCGAGGCACCGGACACCACAGAGGAGGGCACAAGCCCCTGCCACTGGTGGTAAGCCCACGGTGTCCAAAAGGGCCATTGAGGCTGAGGCGGCCAAGTCTGCTGAACCCGCGAACGATCACGCCGGTGCCGGAAACGAGATCTATGAGTCGAGGAAGCTGCCGAGGACTCCAACCTGAACGATGCCGCATCAGAATCCGACGAGTAATCAGACTCAGGCCAGGGAGGCGCAGATGATGAATGTCCTGCCACCGATGGGGGGGCAAACCTGGCCATGGACTCGGGTTTGCCCACATGCGCTCGATGCAGACGCGCCGGCACCGGGAAAACCGGTGCCGGTGCCGATGCCTGTGCCAGCCCCTGTGCCTGTTGCGGTGCCCGGTGCGGTATCGGGAGAACAGGTCCCGGTGCCGTGAGTGGAGCCGCCGGCTGCGGCACCGGGAAAACCAGTCCCGGTGCCTGGAGTGGAGTCGGTGCCGGGAGAACAGATCCCGGTGCCCGGGGTGGAGCCGGTTGTGGCACCGGGAGAACCAGTCCCGGTGCCAGTTGTGGTGCCGACACGGAACACATCTGTGGTGCCATAGTCGGTATCGGTTGCGATACGAACCCCGAAGACGCCAACGTCACCGGCGATGGCAGTACCGGCATGGCCCTCAGGGTAGATGCCGGTGCCTGTGATGGTGCCGAAATGTGCATCGGTGCTGAAGAGGCTGATGCTGAAGGGCCCGACGATGGTACTGAGGACGTCGCCGCGAGGCCAGGGTGATACGGCACAGATGCAGCCAAGACAGGGTCTGGAAGGGGTCCCAGCACCGAGGGAGGTCGAGCCCAGTCGAGCGCCGAGTGAAGCCTGGCGGCCTGCATCGATGCCGGCACCGATACGGAGGCAAGCAGTACTGGTCTCACAGGGGACGGTTCCGCTGCATAAGTGACCGGTGCCGTTCGGTCATGCCGGTGTGTAGGCGAAGCCGGTGCCAGTGATCTCGACCCTTCCGCCTCAACCGACGATGGAGGGGAGGTAGTGAGGCTAATAAGGTCATGCGCCGCCTCAAAGGTGTCCGGCGTGGAAGGGCGGTGCGAGGGTAGCTGCTCTGGACTAGATGGACGTCCTGCTAGCTTACGCCGCACCGAGGTGGATGAGGACGTGCGCACCGGAGACTCGGTACCATGGTGTAGGCTCGACTTGGACTTCCGACTCGGAGACCTACTGTGAGACGTTCTTGACCTTTTCAGTGCCGGAGAGTGAGACCGGTGCCGGGCCCTCGAGGCCGAGGCCCGGTCCTGAGATGGGGCATCTCGCGTGGACGCCGGTGCACTGCGCACTGCAGAGTGCCCAGCCGGTGCCGGCTGTAAAGCCGCCTCCATGAGGAGAAGTTTCAGACGAGAGTCTCTCTCCCTCTTAGTGCGGGGCTTAAAAGACTTGCAGATCTTACAAGCGCCCGGAAGATGACCCTCACCCAGACACTTCAGACAACTTCAGAAACGGGAACCATTACCTGATCTAAGAGAGAGACACACTCCAACAACCGTCACGGGCGGTAAGAAGGAACTGAGGTGGGGAAGCGCTGGCAGGGGTACTTATGCCCCGCCATGGCGGCGCCACTCCAGGGGGCGCCCTGCTGGCGCTATGGGTACCGCTAGGGAAAACACTCCGGAAGACGCGGTGCGCACACCTGATTCGAATGGACATGAGCAACCACTCGAAGAAGAAATTCATATACCTACCTAGACAATTCTATCAACCACCTTGTATCGTGACCTGCATGGTAAATATTTAGTCTCTTCTGAAAAAGCGACGAGGAGTCCTGCAGATTCAGACTAACATGGCTACCCCTCTGATACTAGCCTCTTCTGAGAAGGGGTCCTGTAGCACCTTATAGATTAACAGCTGTATTGGAGCATAAGCTTTCGTGGGCAAAGACCCACTTCGTCAGATGCATGTAAGATACATCTGTTAGTCTATAAGGTGCTACAGGACTCCTTGTCGCTTTTGCAGATCCAGACTAACACTGCTACCCCTCTGATACTAGTCTCTTCTGAGTTATCTCCAGATCTTGACAGCTAGCCAAACACATAGTAGACTATCTTTAGCCAAAGGGCGGATAGTGGAAAGATAAAAAACATGCTTCTCTTGGTCAGATGGGCTCCAATGAACTTTGAGACTTTCAGAACTCAGGTTCCCTATAAATTTTTGGTTTTCTATTTAACAGCATGACCAATGTATGGAGATGAACTAGTGGAGAAATAACTATGTGGGAGCATCAACCACAATGCCATGCTCCCAAAGTACCTATTTCCCCAATAATCCCATAACTGATCAATGAATTACTCAGAGACAATGCAAGTACTGCTGCTACTCCACCTACAGATGAAAAGTCTCTCCAGTCAGGTACCACGTGTTCCTGCGGCTTGTCTTATCTAACAAGGCCTCTCCTTATCAGCCAGTGAAAAGGCAGGAGAGGACTTCTGCTTTCAGAGAAAGAGGAAGGCAGTGTATCTCCTGCACTCTTTTCCCCTGTAATTAATGCCTGTCTATATTTGTTCATAGGAAACAATGTTCCATTTAGGGTGACAAACAGCTGAGCATGGCAGTTGGTGAATGCTAAAGAAAACATTAAAGCAGAACCCATTTTTATTCCTCCATTAAACTAAGTTAAATGCTCCTACTGCAGGACATCCATTGTATTGCCTTATAAGGGCTTTGAGATAGAACCTCAAGAAGATACAAAATATTCCACTGTACCTCATCCCAAACTTGGGAGAACTTTTGCCTTCAAAATACAGTAGATAACAAGAAAACAGTTCATAGTGCAATTAAAAATCCTGTTAGAAGTGCAGCTGATTAAAAAACTTGTTGGTTTATAGCAGAAACATGATACAGTACAAAGGGATAGGATTTTCTCAGAGTAAAAATGGTAAATAATACAACTGCTGCAAAACCTGAAAAATGCCTTTGTCGTGAGCAGGCATAACCTTTGAAATTTCAGTTAAAAAAAGAATATCCATGAATTGAAGATGAGGATTTTTATACTTTCTTGTTCCCTAAAATCCTCTTTTGTTTTACATTGTGAGTTGTGTTGTCTCTTACAAGGGAATCACAGGCAGGCAGTAGATTAGTACTTCTTTAGATGGTAAATTCCAGCCTATTTGAATTGTATTAAGCATTCTCCTTACTTCTGTGGGATTTGTCATGAATCTTGTGCAAATATACTTAGCACAACCTCAAAGACTGAAGTTTTTATTTCTCAGAGGGCTCAAATCGTTAAGCCTTAAAACTTCTCTTGTTTAAGAGAGATAAAGCAAAGGAATCTACTTGTCAAAACAAATATAGCAAAAAACCTGACTACAATCTTAGATATTATCTCAATGGGAAGTGGCACTCATGCTAGGCTTTTCAGTAGTATTTTCTTTGCCCAGGAGTGAAATCTATTATAGGAATTACTACAGTCTCCTAAAATGATAGCACCTCTAAGAAGCAAATGAATCCTATTCTCTTTCCCTCTGTCACCCATCCATTCTGCCTCTTTTAAATAGTCTTCAAAGTTTTCTTCAAAGGTCTCCATCCTATCTTTGTTGCCATGGTCGCTCACAGAGTTGAATCAACATTTTCAAAAGTAGTGACTGCTCTAAAAGCTTTGTTATTGGAACTACTGAATCAGTTCTGTGCCGACTAGAATGACAGAAGAGCAGTCTTTTTCAGAGCAGTCTTTTTCAAATCAAGTTTACTCTGCACCTTAAACTAATCTGAGGGGAAAAGAGACAACCATGTGCTTGCCAATGACAGGAGGCAAACTGTGGGAGGAATGATGATGACCCCATTGTCCCAGCTGCAACATTTGAAGCAACACAAAGGGTCGAGAAGATATGGCACTTCTATGACATCTTAAGATTTTTACTCCCTCTTTTTAGTCACACAAACTGAAAAAGACAGCTGCCTCTCCAAAAAGGAAGGAGAGTCAGGAAATGTGAAGGCTTCTGGGAATTTAAAAAAAAAAAAAAAAAAAAAATCAGACTTCCTTCCCTTGCCCTCCCCGGGTGAAGCAAGCAGGAATAAGGGTTGTCAGCAATGGTGGATGGAGCTGACTGGGTCAGTCCCAGATAATGGATGTAGGGAGAACTCCAGGCAGCTTATTTATTTTAAAAATGTAAGAGACACACACCTTTTTCTACATTTTGCTTGAATGGAGCTTCTTGTGTCCACAAAGCCACTTCATTGTTCCCTTTCACATCTCTTCTTACAACTCTCCTTTGTCCTCATACCTACAAACCCATGACAGTGGTTGCCTGCTGGTGTGCAGAGACCACTACCAGTTACACTGACCAATAATGTCACATTATTTTCCTGTACACCCCCAACTTCCAGTATCCATCTGGTGTTTGTTGCCTTCTACAGAGGTTGTAAATTCTCTGGGCAGAAAATGTCTTTCTATTCTGTGTTTGCACAGTGCCTAGCACCAGGCTACTAGGTGCTATGGCAATACAAATAATACATGAAGTGTGTGTTTGTCTTTCTTCTGAGAGGAGATGGGACATTTTCATCTTCATTTGGTTTTCTTTCTGTAGCTGTCTCCTTTCCCTAATTCTGTGTCTTGTATCCTCTGTTCCTCCTTCAGATCTCTCCTTTTCTAGTTATCCATCTGTGCCATTTGCCTTTCCAGTAACTTTCTTTTTATTCACCCTTCTCACATTATCTGTTTTTCCTTGATAGTAATCTTCTGACCTCTGCTTAAGTTTACTCTACCATTTTCTTGCCATTTTATGTCCCTCCACCAATGACTTCCTTAATGCTGACGTGCTCCAACCACTTCTCCCTACATTTTCTTCTCTTTTTTCCAAGTTTCCATAATTGGTTTCTCTTTTACCATCCCCGGGTGCTAGTGCTCTCAGAGCCTTCTTGTCCCGTTCCTCTGTCCCTTTATTTCCATTCACAACAACTCAGCTAGCATCTTGCTCCTACAGCTTAATCAAAACCTGTGTCTTCAACAGTTTCCAACCAATCCATCCTGTATCCTGCAGGCCTTTCCTCCAGCCAATTGTGTTTCTGACTCCAACCCCTTATCCAATTGGACATTCTCTAGCCTCATCCCCCACCCCCACCTCCAAAAAAAGCAATCCAATTAATCCCCTGTGTCCTTTACTACCCAGTGCCCTCTTACCAGCAAAGGAATCGAGTCAAAGCTCTTCAAGCAGCCATTTGATTGTCTATCATTCCCATCACTTATCTCCAGATGAGTCCATTGATTCTCTGGCACCTGTCATGGAATAGAGCACTCACTGTTGGGCTGATGTCTCCAGCAAGTCATTCTAGGGATTAACTCATGAGGTCAGTTCCCCCTTTCATGCTGCCATGATCTCTCACAGAGGGTCTGCTGTTCCTTTTTCATCCCAGGAACCACAGTACCTTCTTTGTGACTCAGCCTTACCTCCAGGTGACTCACCCTCTTCCCCCCTTCCAGAGTAACACACTCCCTTCTCCCTAGCAGTTGTAGGCAGCCTTCCCTTCCATTGCCTTAGTGCCACTCCCTCAATAGCTGCATGGACAACCCAGGGCACCCTCTACTCTGGGTTCCAGCTCAGGGCCCAATAGCTCAGCAGTTCTGGACTTTTCCACACTGCCCCTTCACTGGTCTCCTCCATCCTGTCATGCCTTTCTCTCTCTGGCAGTACCAGCTTCAAATCATTTTCCAGTGGAGTAATTGTTGCTTGCTTTCCTGCAGGCCCTATCTGATGTCAGCTAACTGGCTTTATTCTGGCTTTGGCTGTTCCAACACAGCTGACCCTGCTTCTAATTAGTTCCCTACTTCCTGGCTCTTCCTCCAGGTGCAGCACGTAGAGTTAATAGGCCTGGCCACCTTAACCCCTTTCAGTCTTATGTGGGGTGGCTACTCCATTGCATCCCACAAAAAGAAGATCAATGTTTTGAGGACCCACTCACCCCCTTTTTATATTCCCTCAATCAAGATCAGTTTTCCTCTATTTTCCTAATCCTTTTTTGCTTCTTTTCATCTCAGCACAGGCAGAAGCATCAAGAAGATTCCCTCTGCTATCATCCCCGTCTTGGAAGTCCTATTCTTTCTAATGAGCTGCCTAACATTGTCAATGCCTTTGGCATCTGTGCGTTGTACATGACTGACAAATTAAAAATTACATGTTCTCTGTATGTCCTCAGGCCTTTGAGCAAGAGGTGTCCATGCAATGGAAGCTGAGAGAAGGAGAAGTCAAATTCAATGTGGCAGGTATGTCACCTGGGCAGAGAAATATTCCAGGTGAAAGAGAACAGATCTCTGGCAAAAATGTTGTAGGAAAGAGGTAAAGGGTTAGCGCCAGCTCTCCTTACCAAAGCAGACTCGTTAAATGCAATGGGACTACCCGTGTGAGAAAGCCAAGCAGGGTTTGACCCCAAATCAGATTTCACTAGTTCATCACAACTTAGAATGGATGACAATCTCTGCTTGGGGACATAACAGTCAAATCCACTGTGGCATCTTCCCTTAGCTTCCAGTGTTTTGTTTCCATGGACACCTCTTGCTCAAAGGCCTGAGGACATACAGTGGATAAGTAGTTTTTAAATAGGTGGGGTCGATAGACCGAAATAGCAAGGGCATTTCAGGTCAAGACTGAGATGATTTAACAGTCAAGTTGTGAAGCATACACAACGTAAGACTACATTATGCATGGCTCTAGCCTGTACTCATAGCCTGTTACAGAGTACCATGTTCAAACAATTTGAGAAAACAGCAAACACAGCCTGGAAGGGATGATAAAGATTAAGAATGTATTATTTAGCATATCATGTGCTCAGATATTACAGTGAATAGGGTCACATAGAGACTTGAATAGACGGGACTAACAATCTGATTGTGAAAATGTGAAACCAGGTTCCAGAGGCATAAATTTGTCTAATTTTAAAATCTACTCAGCCAGCGATTTTTGGAACTATAAAGACAATCATCCTTGGTTTCTATTTTGTCTCATCGTGAGATTTTCTTAAGAAAAAATGTTTTTGGTTTAGTGGAGAGGAAGCCAAAAAAATAATACGAAAAGAAAAATAACTTTTAGGAACAACAAGAAACAAAGTAAACCACATCCACATAAATAACATGGACTCTAGTGTCGGAAAGTCAATATAAAAACATTCTAAAATAGAAAACTTTGAAACCATATTGCACTATTTAGTATGAAAATAATGGGCTTTAGTGTCTGTGCTAATAGAGTATGTATTTAATCTGATGCAGAGTCGGAGATGAAGCAATCCAGTCTACCATGGGAATGCTTAGCTCAGTGTCTGGTAGGTTGCCAACCATTTAAAATGTTTTTGTGTTGGTTTAATGATTGCTCCCATGAGCCTTGATGGTACGGGTTGACATTAATTAAAATACTAAGTCATCAGAGCTTGTATTGTGGAGTGGAGGGAAAAGGGGTTGGATCCAATTGTCTAAAAGGTTTCTTTGGCCTTCCACATTTTTCTTTTAGATGCACTGTACATGACAAATATCCTCTTAGCTGAAGTACAACAATGTAAACAGACGTTCTCTGCCGATATGAAGCAACTCTTCAGGTTTTCTACACATTCTCATTTAACTGATTAGAAGACACATTAAAATCAGCTAAACATCTAACTGGGTTGAACTCTGAATGTTAAATATATAAACAAAAAAGAGGATTTAAAAAGATCTATGCTATGCACAATACAGTAGAACCTTTTAGTCTCAACCTGCTCCCACTAATGAATGGGCAAAACTCTCATTCTCTAGGAGCAGAATTTACCAGAGCATGTTGGAAAAGATATGCAAGGGACTTTACATACCATGCATTTGATACCCAGGCACAGACTTGTGAATTATTATGGAAGGATTTAATTTGACAGACTAATGAAGTTCTCTAAAATAGTATAACATGCTGCAAATAAGGTCTACTGGTAAGATAACACTGGCAAACTTTGTAATGAAAGATTTACCTTCTTGTTGTAAGTATTCCTTTTCATGAGTGGGTACTTACAGACATTAAAAAATTGCCACAGTCCAGCCCTGTGAGGCATCATATTTTCTACTATTAGTATTCCATTTGCATTGCACTGGAAAAACAGAGCATGAAAAGAGAGGTTTAAGGTGTGCAGTCAGTAAGTAAATATTAGGATGAAATTATTTGCATAATATGGAACAACAAACTGAAAAACCAAAACCAGTTTAATATGAGATAACTGCAATAACACCTTAATATCAGTGAGAACAGCGAGGTCCAGCCACAAAAATAATCCTACTCAGGCATTCATAGTGCAAGTGATAAATTACCCTTGCTTATGAGAGAATATAGGTTAGTTGCAGGGAGTCAAGATGCTTTTTGGTTCTTTAATCAGTTCTGTAATCTTGGGGCAAGCCTCATTTCCCCGCTGCTGGGTAATACAGCTATAATAATGCTTACCTGTCTCACCAAGATGGTGTGAAATAATTAAGATATCCTCTGAAAGTACTAAGACATTAACAAGCACTATTAAATGTTATGACAGGCCAATTCTTATTTAGGGAAGCTACGCCTTTGAAAACTGGCAAGCTATTTTAATTTGATTCAGTAACCAGGTAGAAATGTGTGTGTCTCAAATATATATTGTGTATCTCTACATTAACTAGCAGGTTCACATACTGCAGTGCAAATACCAAGACGTTTTCCTATATACATGCATAATTTGGGAGAGATGCATTACTCTTTATTGTGAAATTGGATTTAGGTCTTTATTTTGTACCTTTCAGAAGTCAAACTGTGAGAGAAGGAAATTTGATCGCTGCAACAGAGCAGTCAAAGCCAAGTAATAATGTTCCTGAATTCTGTGAACATTCTTTGGTATTTTCAACATGTATGAACCCAAGATTTTCTGTTTTCGTACACTCTGTCAGATCCTAGTGTTCTTTATCTGCCTGGTGCCTGCATACCACATATTTAAAAATTTTGGCTGAGATCTGATTTTCCAATAGATCCAATCTACAAGGATTACAGGCAAATTATCTTCATTGGGTATTTCTTGAAGGTTACTGTAACAGGGGGCTTGGAGAGGTTGGAACATTTGACTTTCAGCCCATTGCTTTGTTGAGGAGTCTCAGGGCACATCTAGACAGCAGGGCAAAAGTCAAATTAAGCTACCAACTTCAGCTACGTCAATTGTGTAGCTGAAGTTGAAATAGCTTAATTCGGCTTTTGGCACTGTCTACACAGCAGGAAGTCAAAGGAAGAACAGCGTTCCCTCGACTTCTTTTACCCTATTTCACAAGGAGTAACAGAAGTTGGAGCAAGAAGTCCTCCAGCTCGACATCATTTTGAAATAATGGCTTGCAGTGTAGACGTGCACTATGCTATTTTGAAATAATGTCAGTTATTCCAAAATAACGCTGCTGTGTAGACATACCCTCAGTCTTTAAGGCAGGGAGGTAGATGGACCCAGACCATCCTTCTCCACAAGCTCCCAGCCACTAGCTCTGTGTGCATCGACCCCTGAACCATAGATGATTAATGGGAGGAAAATAAGGGGTGCCACAGCTGGGCAGGAACATAACCCCATGCAACCAGCTCCCACTCCCAGCCTGGGGCCCCCCAACCTCTCCTGGTCACACTGCCTGTCTGGTATGCTGTCCAGTGCACCACAGCTCCTGGTCACACTGCCTGCCTGGGATGCTGTCCAGTGCACCACAGCAGCTGCCTGGGGGACTGCAGACACTGCACTGGGCAGCATCTCAAGCAGGCAGCATGGCTGGAACCACAACAAAAGGTTCTGGCCCCACCTCTTGCCTTCTGACGCTGCCACCGGCCCCCACTCTGGATTTTAGGGAGGAGCATGTGTCCATGTGTGCCCCTCCGATGCATCATCCTGAATGGGAGTGGTGGGCGGAAGGGCCTTCCAGGAAAGAGTCTAAATGTACTGCCCTGGACTTCTTCCTACCACTGTGTCTTAAGGTTGGAGTGTAGCCCCTCTAGTCCAATTCTCTGGATATCTTGCCTCTCATAGTACCCTCTCATGGATCCTGGGCAGCACTCTGTAACAATCTGTCCTAAACCCCCTCAACCCAGGCAGGCAGCCATGAGTTGATGAGGCCGAGCTCCACAATGTTTGTAGACCTCACTCGCCCAGTTCCTCAGGTACAGGAGGCTCATAGGTCTCCTTTTCAGGAAACTCCTGTGTCTCCTTCTTGGCTGGAGAGACTATACTTACTCCCAGGCAGATGGCAGCTAGTGACCCATCCTCTCAGGTAAGGAAGCAACTAGTTCTTATCTGTGTGCCATTCATCTCTAAACTGAGCCAGATATTCTCCTTTTGTTCCCCCTCTAGATTTGGCATTGACTGCAGGTATAAGGGACTTGGGCTAACTAGGCCCAAAAGACTCTTTTTAACCCTGCTGTGCTGGCAGACAGTCAACACAGTTGCCATGCCCTTTCCCAAAGGGACTGTTCATTCTGCAATGTTCTAATGGCTATGCAGCTATCACACACAAGCAAGCAGAGTGACTAGTAGAGAAGGTCTTACATTTTATGGGGTTCTGGTGTAGCTTCCTTTATATATACAACCAACTATCTCTTCTGGCTGCAGGACTAGTAGAGGTCCCTGTGGCAGTTGCTTGCTTGAGCTGCCATACAGAATTCCTCTGTCTATTATCTGTAAGATAGGTACAGTACCTACCTCAGAGTAAGATCAAAGCTTTACTATTTGTATAAAGCTTAAAGGACTTAGAGGAAAAAAATAGCCCAAATTCCCCTTGCTGATGTTTAAAGTCTTTCATTATGGCTATTTGTACTAGCCCTTGAGAAGAACTGTTCTTGGTATATCAGGGACACTTTTTTGGGCTGGGGCCACTGACACTCAGAAAAAAAAAAAAATCAGTCAGGGGCCATACACAAATGAGAAGAAAAAAAAACCAAAACAAGTCCTCATTGACATGGCCTCTGACTGAGAAGCAGAAAGACACTCTCTACATTCCCCTTGCACACCAAAGGCTAGTAGATTTTGAGTGCTTCAGCATCACAGGGGTGGAGCACCATTGCTGGCTCCCCATTGCTGGCTCCCCATTACTGGGGGGGAGCCCCAAGCCTCGGGGGCTGGATTCAGGAAAGCCCAGGGCCACATCTGGCCCCCAGGCCTGAGGTTCCCCACCCCAGGTCTATAATGTATATTGCATTACATATACCCCAAAACAAACTACATACACGGGATAAGCAGTACCACATAGCACTCTGATGCTCTAGAAGAGCAAGCTTCAAAAGAAAAAGAATCCAATTGTTCGCTATTTCCTTTTTGGCACAACACACTATGGAGTGAGTCCCCTGTGATCTGTAAAACAGTATCTGAAACACACACACCTTATATTGGAAAAATTCAAATTTGTTAAGACTACACTGTTTTTAAGCCTCTTAACTGGGTTTAGTTCAAATTAAGCAACAATTATTGGATTTATTATAAAGTAATTAAAGAGCTTAAGAACAGCAAAATAGCTCATCTAAATTATTTTGGGGAGGAATTGATTTAGTGAATAGAATGTGGGACTAAGATTCAAGAGTGCTGGGTTCTCCTTACTGGCTCTGCTATTGTTGTCCTTTGTACCCACAAATCACTTGGCTTCAGCTAAACCAACAGTATCGGCCATCACAGAACTGAAGTGAGGTTTCATTCATATTTGTGTTTTGACTTTCTTAGATCAAAGTGTAAAATACTGTTCATTTCTTACTAATTGTGGGTCTATTAAGGAAATTATCACAGTGCTTACCCCTATTACAGCCAATGAAATTTCCCTTTTTGAAACTGAACTTTTTTCATTGAATAACACAAAGGTACAACATTTTAAAAGCTTCCTGTCCCACAAGAGGTAGGGAAGAAGAAAATGCTGTAAAATCTACTACTTACCTTGGCTACTGGATTTCTGTTCCCATTAATTCAGGAATGTAATGTGCTTGTTCCACTGTCTTCATTTCAAGATCTGATTCATTTGTACCAACTCTTCAAAAGGAGAGCAAATTTTATTTTTAATCCTTACAATGGCCTCCTGGAAAGGTAGAATGCATGGAAATGGTGACTCTTAGATCCCATCAGTGCCATGGCTATCATTGCTTGCATAACAAAGTGAAAGGTAATGAAATCAGTCAGCCAGCCAGGCAGGCAGCACCACAGTCACTGCTTTGAAGTGCTATTTTATAGTGATAAAGAGATAGATTGCCATCTCTAGTGAAAATACTCATGTTTTCATTTTGTAAGACATCTAGCACAATGTGAACAATTTTTTTTAACACTTGAAAAAACAGGGGTGTTTTTCTAGCCTCACATCAGTTATTTGGCTATGACTGCTCACAGGGTATTGACTCTCGTTCTCGGACCTGATCGTAATGTAAGAACAGCCACAGTGGGTCAAGACCAAAGGTCTGTCTAGCCCAATATTCTGTCTTCCGACAGAGGCCAATGCCAGATGCCCTAGAGGGAGTGAAAAGAACAGGTAATCATTAGGTGATCTGTCCCCGATACCTATTCCCAGCTTCTGACAAACAGAGGCTAGGGACACCATTCCTACTGATCCTGGCTAATAGCCATGGATGGACCTATCCCCTATGAATTTATCTTAGTCCTTTTTTGAACCCCGGTCTTCCCAACTCCTCTAGCAAGGAGTTCCACAGCTTGACTGTGCATTGTGTGAAGTACTTCCTTTTGTTTGACTTAAACTCGCTATTAAATTAAATTGGGGTAGCCATGTTAGTCTACCTATTAATTTCATTTGGTGACCTCTAGTTCTTGTGTTTGAGTGTTACTTGTAGTTCTTATAAACAAGTAGTTCTGTGGCACCTTAGTGGAGAAAAGAGGGGGGGACCCATATGTCACTCCTGTGGTGAGGATGTTTAGTAGAAACTAATATGGCTCATTTTTCAGAAAGTGGGGCTGCATTTTGTATTCTCCCTCCAAAATAATAAAATAAAACCTAACGTAGAGCTTGAGCCTTGTGGTTTCAAAAGCAGAATAGTTTGCATGGTGAATGTTTGCAAACTGGATTAGCTAATTAATTACATGGTTGTAGGAACTCCTTGGCAGGAGGAAAGGGGGTGAGATACTCATTGCTGGATGAACAAGCCAACTGTGTACATGATGGTCAAATATTGAAAGCATCAGATTGCTCCTCAGCTGTGCACATATAGAAAGAAGAAAAACAAGTTCATGTGAGGAGGAAAAAGGAAGGAAGTGAGATCAAATGCCTGCAGACCTGATGGGACCAACATCTATATTAAACTTTTATTCTCAGTTCTCTCGTTGCCTCAGGTTAGAATCTTTAATACCCATCCACCACCAATACAGTATTTACTGTCTTAGAGGGGTTGCCGTGCTAGTCTAACTTTAATAAATAGTCCTTTGACACCTTTGAGACTAACAAAAATATATAGTTTCATGAGCTTTCATTGTATCGTGTTTCGTAATATCATGAGCTACCACAAAAGCTCATGATATTATATATATGCTTTAGTTTCTAAGGTGCCACAGGACTACTTGTTTTTAAGTATTTACTGTGTTACTTTTCATACATGAACAGTCCTCCTTTGCAATGCTATCTCCCCAACCTTATCTCTGCCATCTCCCTCTTGGACCAAGTAGTCCTGTAAAAATAATGGTAAGGCTGAAAGGTGAAACAGCCACAGAGCAAGATTTGGTCCCTTATCTGAGCAAGATTTGGGTGATACCATATCCTATGCACCACTGGTCCTATTCCAAAAGGAAGCTGAAATCACCCTTTTCTCTCAAAATTGACCCTCTTGGGGTTTTGATGATTTAGTGCAGGTGTAGGGAACCTCAGGCCCGGGGGCTGGATGCACTCCCCTTCCCCCAGCTTGACTGGATCTGGCCACAAGGCTCAGGGCCCCCTACAGCATTGGGGAGCTGGCACTGGCACTCCAGCCCCCCTACTATCCCATCATGGGGCTGGAGCACACAAAATCTACTAGGCTGGGCACTGCCAGGTTCTGGTGTGCCAGGGGAATGTGGGGAGTGTCTTTCTCCTTCTCAGTCAGTGAGGGGTATTGGTGGGGGGGGGGAGGAATTTCTCACTTGTGTGGCCCCCAACTGATTTTTCTCTGGGTCAGTGGCTCCTGGCCCAAAAAAGGTTCCCCACCCACGATTTAGTGCAAGGTCACAAACGTTAATGTTCTTAGTTTGTCATGAACAAATGAGCACTTGCCTTTAAATTGCTCACGTCTTTGGCAAAGCCCCTCTTAGAAGGAATGGAAGCAGATGGGGCCCTTCCTCGGCTCCTGATTTTACAGGAGGCTGTCACATTGGCGCTGCTTTGTAACACAGTTGCTGCAATAGGATCCCCAGCCACATCACCACATGACACAAAGATTTGCGGTTGGTTGTGTTGCTGTATCGAGTCCGCTCCCTGTTTATTAGTCCCAGGCCAGCAGGGTTTGGCTTGCTGGGGTCGGGCACAATCCCGTGTTTGTAAGAGGAAATGTTCCTATACCCTGGCACAGAGCAGTATCATCCCACAATTCACAACAGAGGCCACGCAATGCCAGTCGGGGGGGTGAGGGGCGGGAATGAAGCTGCCTACCAGCAGGGGAAGGGAGGGCAGTTCGCTGGGCTGCAAGATGCCTGCAGCCCCTCTCACAGAGGAGTCCAATGGAGAGGTTACATGACAAACTCCCCAAGATAGTGCTAAGGGCTCGTTCCCAGTGAAAGGCCAAGAAGCACTGGGTGAGCAGAGCGGCCTCGCTGTAGGACCCCTAGGGGAAGCTCCATCGCTGCCTCCCGCAGCCAGCAGAGCAGTGCTTTGTGAGCACTGAGGTAATCCCCGGGGAGCAGCGAGTGGGTGGTCTGTGCGGAGGGAGGCGCTCGCTCTTCTCCCTCTGCTGCTGGCCTGAGCCAGTTCCTGCAGCTGGGCCGAAGGCGGCCTGCAGACTGCACTCGGCACATTTCTTCATTTCTCACTTGAGTGCCCTTCTTTAGTTCCCTTTCAACTGCCCACTTTATATCGGCTTCATTACACCACCGCTCCATTTGTAATGTAAATCGGGAAACTCGGGGAAGTTTTTCTTTTGGCCTTGTCTACGGAAGAATACCGAGAGGTATTCAAAACGTATTAACACAAATCAATGGCACCAATAAAAGCAAAATCTCCTTAGCAACATAATCTTGATTGCAAAAGGAGAACTGAGAGCATTTAGCAGAACAGTGGCCCACATGGAATACGCATTTGTCTAGAAGAATGCAGCACAAAGCCTAAAAGAGAGATGCTGAAAAAATCCAAAATTAACTCACACTGAACAGTTACTCTTTTTTTCAAAAGTACACAATTGGCTACATTAAATCTATCGTGTGCTTTTCTGCTCAGCAACATTGTATCATACCGCTTTGCAAGCTGAATTTACAACACCCTGCATGCTTGAGAATAGTTCCAGGGCGGAGTTGGATTTTTAAAAAATATAGCTAAAAAAAGAGGCAATTAGGATTTCATAAGCAGAGTAACCTTAGGGATATAATGTTTGATACATAAAGAAATTAGAAGTTCGCTGATTACATTCAATGCTCTCCTTACAGCACTGGAGAGAAGTTGAGCATTGCTTATGAAGGTCCAGTTTAAGGAACATTACTAGGTTTTGTAAGACAGTGTGGTATATTTGCCTAATATGAAGTAATTAAACAATAATGGTTCTTATGGGAATAAGATGGTGACTGTCGATTGGATGGAGATTATATGTTAACTGTGTAGGTAACTAATGTATAAAACAAACTTGAAACAGTGCTAACTATGGTATTATCTACTGCTCCAACAAGTTAATGTATGCCACCAAGTAACACCAATAGTATGCTGGTATGAAATGCTTAAGAACTTCAGCCACAGAGTTAAATAAAAGTCATTTTCAAAGATTCGGTGTAGGAAAGACTACCCAGTTTGAATTCTGCAGTTCTAGAGAGTTTATGGACTTCTCTCTAAACCAGATTTAAAGTATTAAACTGATACGATTTAACCAGACCCTAAGAGGAGGTCTGTGTAAGAAGGAAAGCTTGTCTTTCATTATCAGATGTTGGTCCAATAAAAGATCTTATCTTGCCCACCTTGTCTCTCAAGAATTAAAACTTATTATGCCATAAAACAGCTTTCATATCCAATATATAAAGGAGAATGTTTGTATGTTTGTGCGCCAATAACTTGGACACTATAAGAGCTACCTCAACCAAACTTTGCATGGGATAACCTGTCATCCAGGAAAAGATTTGAAGGGCCTGTGGGAGGGAAGAGATGAGAGACGGACACCTCTCCCCGGGGTTGCACGGAGCTTGGAAGTGCAGGGAGAAGCGGCTTCCCGGGGGAAGTGGCGGGGACAGTCACTCACTAAGGCCGGTGGAGGGTCAAGGAAGCGGAAGGCGGGCTTGGGCGCCGGTGGCAGGCACACGGCTCCCTTCCTCCTCCCCTCCCTCAGGCTCACCTCAGTTATATCAACTGTCAACTTATATTTCAACAAGTTTTCTAAATTTTGTTCCTCCACTTTCCCGAGCAACACCGGGTATCTCCAGCTACTATTTTATAAAAGAAATAAGCCTTAGTAGATCATGAAACTATTATTTTATTAGTTTGAAATAATACAACTTAAATGCTTTAAAAAGGTGTTCTGGAATCCATTCCAACCCTGGGTCAGGTTAAAAAAAAAAAAAAAAAAACTAACAAAAGGTTGATGCATTAAATAAAGTTGTAAAGTTAACAAGTCATTAACTTCAGTAATTGTAGCAAATGTGGTTAAATATGCATATTTACAATTGCACAGTTTTTAAACTATCCTTTCTTCACTCATTTCCCTCCCCTTAACATAATACTGGTCTTTAAACTTTCAGTCACTCATCCTGGATTTAAAATATCTGAAGAGTAATGTTAAAATAGTCATGCCACTGAGAATATCAGAAGGATTGGATTGCAATTATGTATTACCAGGGTATCCTTAAGCAACATGATTACTTTTGAATTTAGGTATTTAAGAGGCTGCTACTAAATCTTAATTTATTGTTTTGGCTTTTTTAACAGACTGATGCAGTGTGGTTATTCTAACAAGTTTATTTATTTGGCCAGTTTGACAGATCTCTTAGGTCATTTTTAGGATTTCTACTTAATAATGTGTATAATTGCCCTTATTTTACTTGAACCTGGAAACATTCTTTTTAAAGGACAGCTTTTTTCCCCACTGTAAAATGTCGGTCTTTTAGGAAAACTGAATAAATAGCACATTTTAATGCTGAACTACTCAGATTTCCTTGAAACTGTTTACTCACTGAAAAAAACCCTTCTCTTTTGAAATATATACAAATGCATATCCTAATGCATTAGGTAGTGGGTTGCAACCACATGAGATCAGAAATCAACTTTTAAAACTCATTGAGAAGGTTCCTCCATATACATGACAACCTTAAAATATTTTAGGATTACACTGCATCATCAGTGTATTTTAATTTATAAAAACCTGCTAAAGCATGGTCTATAAAACGGATGAACAACCCCATTTTTACAAAATAAAAATTATTGAAACAAAAATTTTAGAATACTATGACTGATCCTAATTTTTGACATTTGGGGCAATCTAATTTGCAATGCTTGTTACAGAGAGAAATATACTGCAAGGGCCATTAAAAAGGTATCTGCCCCTTACAAGGTGAATATTTTAACAGTTCATTCTCAAAAAGATAGCCTGCTACCAAATCCACTTAATTAACCTGAATGTAAGTTAGCGTCACTGGATCCTTACTTTTGGATATTACGTATGTTGTCACATGACAGGAGCTATATGGACAAGTTAAGAATTTTCTTTTGAAACAATTAACTATGCATTACAGGCTCTAGCTACAGAAGAGATTGGTGTGTAGTTAAGACTGTCCCGCTTTTATCTAGATAGCTTAACTGGGTATCTTTAGTTTAAAACTTAACAGAAAGGTAAAAGATACTTTACCCTTATGATGGAAGCTTTTCTCATAAGTAGTATGGCTAGAGAAATCTCTCTCAATTAGGACACAGCCAAAAAGGTTAATGAGGCACTTGCTGGAGACCCAAAATGCAGTGGAAATTAGAACACTGTCTACAAAAGCTCAGGAAAGGGATTCAATTAGTCTTGACATAACCTTCATCCTTCAATACTGTTTGATACAGAAAGAAATCCATTTTGAAGTACACTCAGAGAGTTCTGTTACCAAGCTCTATGTTCAGCCTTTTGCACCTTGCCTTCCTACTAAAATGTATTACAATTACCTTGCTTGCACCATTGCCTCATTGTAATTTTCCCAAATGCCTGACTCTTGATGGTAAATGGAATAGTATAATTTCATTTTCTCCAACACAAGCAAATTTTAATGAAGGAGTATCAGAGGAAATAAGCCTAGATTAGCTTTTTAAAAAGATCGTCTTCCAGTTAAACAAAATAATCTTGGTTACAAAAAAAAAATCTGTTTCATTCAGCTGTGATATGGTGGGGATATATACAGACAAAAGTAAATTTAATACACAACTCAAAGCATTTTTAACAGCCTTAACACACTAGTCTCAAAACATACCAAATCACACTGAATAGCCATTTTACCAGGAAATTCTGGGGGTAAAGACTAATGCTATATCAGTGGACAATAACAAAAACGAGTTTGACATGCTACTACAGGCAGTCCCCGAGTTACGTGGATCCGACTTGTGTCGGATCCCTACATACGAACGGGGCTTTTCTCGCTGTGGAGGACGCGGGCAGCGGGACAGCCCAGACGCGCCGTGGTCCCGCTGCCGCGTCCTCCGCGGCGAGAAAAGCTGCTCCGCATCTCCCTGGTCTGCTGGGGGAGGCGCAGCTAGTCGCCCCAGTAGACCAGGCTTTTCTCGCCACGGAGGACGCGGGCGGCGGGACCGTGGCGCGTCTGGGCAGTCCCACCGCCCGCGTCCTCCGCGGCGGCGAAAAGCCGCTCACGTCTCCCTGGTCTGCTGGTGGGGCCCCAGCAGACCAGGAGACGCTGAGCAAAGCCGCTGGAGGACGCGGGCGGCGGGACTGCGGCGCTGCCTCGGCGGTCCCGCCGCCAGCGTCTCTGGTCTGCTGGGGCCCCAGCAGACCAGGCTTTTATCGCCGACACCTGGGGTAGAGCAGCTGGGGCGCTGCCGGTTGGTCCTGCAGCGCCGCTCCTCGGCGCTACTGGACCAACCCGGCAGCACCCCAGCTGCTCTGCCCCAGGCATCCTGATTCAGCCACTGCTGGTCAGTTTCAGCAGTGGCTGAATCAGGACGCCTGGGGTAGAGCAGCTGGGGTGCTGCTGGGTTGGTCCAGTAGCGCCAAGGAGCGGCGCTACTGGACCAACCCGGCAGCACCCCAGCTGCTCTGCCCCAGGCATCTCAAGTCAGCCGCTGCTGAAACTGACCAGCGGCTGACTACAGGAAGCCCGAGGCAGAGTTGCTCTGCCCGGGCTTCCTGGAATCAGCCGCTGATCAGTTTCAGCAGCAGCTGACTTAGGGACACCTGGGGTAGAGCAGCTGGGGTGCTGCCGGGTTGGTCCCGCAGTGCCGGTGCGGCGCTGCAGGGACCTACCCGGCAGCGCCCCAGCTGCTCTGTCCCAGGCGTCAGATTCAGCCGCTGTTGAAACTGATCAGCGGCTGATTCCAGGAAGCCCGGGCAGAGCAACTCTGCCTCGGGCTTCCTGTAGTCAGCCGCTGGTCAGTTTCAGCAGCGGCTGAATCTGGGCGCCAGTTCCGACTTACATACAAATTCAACGTAAGAACAAACCTACAGTCCCTATCTTGTACGTAACCCGGGGACTGCCTGTATTAACACCACCAAGCATATTCCTGTGGCGGAAAATGAGATAACCGCATTAACTGAGACTAGAACCACATCACATGGTAGCAAGAACATTTGTGTCCACTGCACTTTTTTCCTCCATCAGCACCCACTGATTGTCTTCCAGCAAAAAAGGACATTGCAATTACCATTAACAGAAAATCCTGGCTCACCTAGTTTGCAGACACACCTGTTACAGAAAGGGAAAGCATATGGAAAGCATTCCAGTGTGAAACTAGTCATCCTTGGAAACATTCAGGTTTCACGTTTTAGGGCTGTCCAATATAGCAAGGAAATTCATCTGTCCTTATCTAAAATGCTCATTGTGTTTAACATTCTGACATGGCACCATGAAGTGGGCTCTCTTGGCCACAGGGCGATGACATTCTAAATGGTTGTGGATTCTATGCATTCTGGGAAGCCATTTGCAAAATAAGACTTCATGTAGAAAAGCCCATTCAACCTATTAGCTCTTTTATCATATTTCCTATTAATGCCTCAGGAATTATATTTTCATCTATGTACGGCTAGCAAAATCATTATATACAGTTAAGGCTTGTTTTGGACAGATGAATATGGATTTCTCTTCTAAAACATTGTTCTTTCAATAGCAAATTACTTAAGCAAGAACTTGGTTTCAGTCATGGATCTAAAGCTAGCCAGGCTGAAGGCACCACTCATACTTCTGGGTTGCTACAATGAATCCAAGACATCTTTTCAGATTTGGATGCATCCTTGACTGATTTTAAGGATCATTCACATTAAACATTTTGACCTCAGATAAGGAGAAGGCTCTTATCTACAAAAATGCAGTGCTTCAAGGTGTAGACTAGAGCCACTAATATTATATAGAGGATTACCAAACTCAAATATTCAAATGAGTCACTCCCCTCCTCCCAAATTTTATTTATTTAAATGTCTCATGATTTAAAAAAAAAAAAAAATGTATGGTTCTTTTCCTTCTAGTTTCTGAGCCTTTAGGACTCATGTATTCAAGTATTTACCTGCAAATAGGTTAGAATCTTAGCTTTAAAAAGATAAATTTATAGTCATCCTATCACATGCCTCCAAGATCTTATGATAAAAATAATGAGTTGGCAATATTGGATTTGGTAACTATTTGGGGAAAAACAATTTTAACACTTTCCTAGGATATTTAGAACTCAACTACCACTAGTCCTCAGAAACCACAGCATATATAATGAAAAGTTCAGTTATTCTGATGGGTGTAACTGGGACTCTAGGATTTCCTTCTAAAATGTATTTAAAAGTACCCTTAGCAGGGGATATTGAAATGCTTGCTAGCTGTAACTTTTATAAAGATTCCTTCCTTTGCCTAACAGCTTACTGAATCAACTATAAAATCTTATTGGAAGCTTCAAACTTTAATGAATGACCAAGTGTTAACGGTTCTAGCAAATATATTATACCATGAAGACTTTGCATGTAGGGCCTGATCCGAAGCCCTCTGCAGAGGAGCCTTTCCCCAACAACTCAGTTGTCTCTATCAAAAGATAACTAATTGCTTTGCGTCTACTATAGAAAGAAAGAGAAATCCTGGCCAACCAATTCAAGGAAACAGCACTTATAATCATCTAACATAACTTTCAAATACTGATGTCCCTAACACCAGTTTTTCCACACTAAAGGTGAAATAGGCATAACTAGACACCGAGTTAATTAAAAAGAATACAAATGAGAAATCTTAAGTGCATATCCACTTTCACAGTTTAATGAGTGAGTAAAGTTAACTAGCTAAAGGGAATCAAACATTATTTTCTTCTGTTTTCTTCTATTTTCAGGCTATCCTTCATAATTGTAAAGCAGTTAATACAAAACTAATCTAGTGTCAACTGCATTTCAGGATGTTCTTTATAACTGAAAATATCATGCAAAAGAAAGTAGTATTATTATTCCCTTTTCTCCATACCATTGTCTTGTAGCCTGCCCAAGCTATAAATTGTTTTATTTTTGTAGTTGGACTTATAGGAAATGAAACCATGGTTAGAGACACAAACTTACTGCAGATTGGACAAAACACTAGAAATTATGTTGTTAAAAAATCCCTACTGGCTGCTATTAAGATTATCTTGATGACTTTTTAAAGGTCTTTTCCATCTCTGGCTTCTATGATTTTTGTAAAGGGATTTGTGTAAGGACGTTTTATAACTACTACTAGATGAATGGTCTATTTTGACATGAGAAACCACAAAGATTTAAGAATCTTGGTTAGCAATAACTGCCTCAATGATCTCAAATTCCTGAGTCTCTCTGGAGGCCATCCAAAGTCAGAGACATTAAGTCTGATGAGAACTGCTCTTAGAGCATTTCAGACATTTTGACTTGTCCTTTATATCAAGGAATTTTCAAAGTTTTTGACTGACAAAAGCTCTAATTTGGGGTTTTGCACAACAGATATTCACAGAAGTTTCAAAACTGAGTTGCAAAGTCTGATAAAACTAGACTGATATTCATTTGGTTAATATAAATTTGACAGCTTGCGTGGTCATAGCTCTGGTCTTAACAAAGGGTTGTATCACATATAGGAAGTTTACAAAGGATATGCAGCCAGTGAAAATCTTAAACCACTCTGACTCTTCTTCATTAATGAAATACCACTGGGAACCCTGAAGAGATAACAGATACCAAACAATACATCTATGAAAGTGCTGTTTTATACAGTCCATTGAAATCTTTGATAACAATAGAACATACCTGAAGCTTTCACAAGAAACAGAGTTCCTTTCTTCAAAAGCAGAGAGTGGGGATCAACAGATAAAAGCTGTGTAATGGAAGATTTCTATTCTGGGACATGTATTGCGAACACAGATGAAGATAATTCAGAGAAAACCCTTGACCTTTCTAAAGAGTTCCTGATATCAAACAATGAACATGACATTCACAAGTGAAGATTTATCAAGAATAACTATTTTGAAGAAGTATACAAAAATAGTTCATAAACACCCGGGTACTTGTTTTGGTAATGAAAAATGAAATTTGCATTTAAAAAAGTAAAAAGAGAAAGCTATTCTTGTAGTGATGTCAACTTTTCATTGATACAAATACTAAGCAGAGTATATTTGTTTGTCATAATTATTCACATTATTGCTTGCTACCACAGATATATGGGGAACAGTTTCTTAGCATACATTTATGTTCATGTACAGTAATTCCAGGCATACAAAGAACAAACTTAAAAATAAGATTACCAAGTAGCTATTAAAAACAAAATATATATGAAGATATGTACAACTAAGTGAGATAAATAACAGAATGAAATAGAAAGGCCTGACCCAAGCATATATCATATATACAGGTTTTTAAATCATATTTGTGCAGAATATAACACATTGTAAAACAAAATGGGAAGAAACAAGGGTGCAATAAATATTTATCCAATATATTTCTTAAATTCTCCAGTGCACCCAGCTTTGATTAATTTTGTGATACATGGCATCAGCCCACATTTGTCTCTGCATCTGTGTTTCTCAAAAATCTCTCAAACAACTGCCTACGTGAGGTTATAAATTTATTTAAATAAAACCTTTAAAAAATATTTTATTGGGATAATAAATTCACTGAAAAATATTTTTGCACCCTTGTGTACAAGATCTGGTAAACAATAAGAAGAAAATAGTAAAGCTGTTACATGGCATCAGCCTGAATTAAGATATATACATTGTAAGTTGCAATATTAACATATTTTTGTGATCCTGAGCTCTAGTAATCATCAGATGCATGCAAACCTTTGTGATTTTTTTTCTCGTTTGAGTAAAATACCTCGAATTCTCGTTTATTAATCTTTAAGTAGAACTTCTTCAGAACCAGCTGATAGATTTCTTCACAAAAGAGCACAGAGACTTCTAATGATGCATTGACATTTGGGTTCCAAAATGGACAGTTTCAAACAAATGTAAGTCATTATCCCAGTAGAGGTGGCAGAATGATATTTCCTCCGGCCCCACTCTGAGAAAGATAGGAAAGTAAAAATATACAACTAGAATGTCACCAGTAAAATCTGCAGATGGTCATAGAAGTTACTTAGATATACAGGTTAAAGATTAAAAGAACTGCCACAATTTATAATCAACTCATTATGTGTATTATGGAGTAAAAAAATATCTGCTCACTTATAAGCTATTTTCAGCTGTATATTTATAGTTCTGTATATATACACACACATATAAAAGATTCTCCAAAAATCAAGATACATTAACATAAAAAGTACAAGTAATAACTTAAGTAGTAGTTAAACATTTGCATGAAATGACTTTTGCAAATTTTGACAAAATGCACTTAGAACATGCCGTTATTAAAAAAACAGAAAGAAAAAAAAACACCACAATAATCTGTAGAACCAATGCTATGTCACCACCATGAGAGCACCAAGCAAGGCACCATTGGAAAGACAACATACTTGGATAAGTCTCTATAAATAAAGCAAATGCTAATCTGGTCGAAAAATTGGTGTCTTTGGTAAAAATTCTATCAGGATGACCTGTATAAAAAGAAAAATAATTTTAATGAAACTGGGCATTAGTTGTATCCATCACAGCAACCACTCACAAAATGTGTTCCCATTTATCTAAAAAGGCAGGGGGGAAGGAATGAACAATCAAAGGTAAAGGGCCACTAACAAAAGGTGATACACACTATATGCCTATTTAAGAGCAATAAACCTTCACAGCTACAGTACGAGATGACAATCCTTTAAGAAATTCCTGTCAATTTTTTTCCTAACAAAATGTAAATACATGAAATGTTTAAAAGAGAAGATAAATACATTGAAGAATAACGTTACATGCAAACTATCAACAGCTGTTCTCAATTCAAATTAGTTTTGCAATCAATTCAAAATTTAAAACATGCTTACAGTTTCAATGGCTTTCCATAAAAAGTACTAAATTACTATTTCACTAATCTTCTGCCTTACATATTTCAAGGCCCATTTCAAGGCTCATCTCTAGATCAAATTCTGAGGTTGGTAGCAAGAAACTCGACTTATGTTTCAACATGACTATTTACAGCTGGATTCGGACGCAAGATACAGGAGGCCCTCAATGTAACCTACCCCTTAGTGTGTGTTGAAGGCCATCTTAAAAAAAGCTACCCTTTCAAAACTTTCCCCCCTCCATAAAATTGTCCATAAAATTACTGACACATAAGTAAGATTGGGACTCCTAACACTCTACTCTGTTCAACAAAGGAATGTAATTGAATTTTATTGGTTTCTAACTGTGCAATTCAAAGCACGCTGGTAAAAGGAGGTAGCCTTTCTTCTAATCAATTAAAATTGCATTCCTAAAAGTTTTTGAAACAAAAGAATGTTTCATCATCAAAAACCTATCATATAAAAAGCCTATTACCTGAAATAGACAAAAAGCTGACTCTCGATAAGTACATTTGGGGATGTAGGAGAAAACTAACTGGCTGTGTAAAGTGTAATGATATAAAAATCTACTTATTCAGTTTAGTGAATAGAGCTATTCTGTGAAGAGACATTAAAAATCTTTTATGTTTCAGCCTACAAATAGGATTTAATATGAAAATGGAAGAAAGCAGTGAAGAGACAATTTTAAGATAATTTCTACTTATTTAAATACTATTTTAACCAATCTTTTCATATATTGTCTATGATGGCTTTATTGTTTCAAAGAATAGACAAAATATCACATAACAAAAGACCATGCATATTTAAGAAATGCTATCTTAAGTGTTTCTCCAAGGTTAGTCTTTATTTTCAGTAGTTAACTCCTTCTTGGCCCACTCCTATTAAGGAATTCCTACATATTTGAATGATATAATCAATTTAACAGACTCATCTCACCACTAAGTTCTCCTTTGACTGTGCTCGAAAGTTTTTGAAAACAGCAATAAAACAGAAAACAAATAAAAGAGTAAGATAACAGCTAGGTGTGCAAACTGAAATCCCATGCTGACTGACTGTAGAGGCATCCAACTTTTCAGTGTATGTATTTCTGTAACTTTGGTATGTATTCTCTAAAAAGTTCCAAATGGAAGTGTCTTTTGTAGGTTACTTATAAGAATAACTTTAAAATAGATTTTAGTGACCCTGTTAATGATACTATCAAGACAATTGAGATATGGGGCAGTTAATATCTATAAAGGCTAAAGGTTTCTTAAGCTCCAACAGCTTAGCTGAAAGGTCTTCTTCCATACTTTTAGACTTGATTAGCATTATATTAAACAGCCATATCTGACTTGCTGCGGAACCAAAGTTGTGGTTATTCTTTATACAGCATCTAAAATTTCACACTCCATCAACACACGTTCAAGCTATTTTATCTTGGCAATTAATTTATTATTTTTCAGAACACAGTGAAGCCTTGTTTTCAAGTCATTCATAACTTTATAAATCAGTCCTGCACATGAAACCATGCATCTGTGAACCGTAGAAAATCCTTGCACTCAGGCGATTAAGCTCCTGACACCTTTACTGATTAATAATCATGAAAAGAATAAGATCAGAAGCAAAATAAATGATCATTTAATAGAGAAACTCACAAAACAGCCCTTTAACTTACATATTCCATCATGTTATTCGTTTCACATTTCCTTTTGCTCAGTCTCCAATGCAAGCACAGCTAGACAAGGAGGAAAGAAAAAGAAGAAAAATGAGCTGTATTTTATTGCAGCACACAGACTAGCCCATTTGTCCACCTTTCATATTTTTCGTTCAACAAAAGCATCTGTTTCCATACTGTGCAATTCAAACTCCAACAGTACGAAGCTGCTCCCTGCGGCACTCACCTTGTGGTATAACCTATTGTTTTCCCATTCTAATAACTTCTCAATCGATCTTCGTGTCTGGAAGACAAATGAGAAAGAATTTTACTCTTGACTGGTTTTAGAAAAACTTTGTTTTGCAGCTGCTTTTGTGTGAAAAGGGGAGAGGTATAGGACAGTGACTGAGTACAGGGTGGTCTGCAATACTATCAAACCTTCTGTAGTATTGAACTGTAACTAGAGCAGAAATGACCCTTTTTAAAAAATAAAATCTTGGACAATATGAAAAAAGCATTACAACTTTTGAACACAGTGGTTCATATATGTGTTTTAAATGCTTGGAGACTAGCTTTGGCCTTAAAAAGGTCTCCTCAGAGTACTCAAACAGCAATTTTGAGACATTTTTTAAGTATCAAAAAGAATGTTACACAATAATATCAATGTGAATATACTGCTTCCAAAAGGTTGGTATTTGAACAGCTGAAAGATGCTGTAAACCTTATTTTGTAATGTAAGATGTCCAGGATAAATATCTAATATTCTATCTAAGCAATATCTTTAACAAAATCTTTTATATCTTAAACTCTGAAAACTCGCCAGAGAAGTCCAAATACAGAAAGTTAAGATGGTAACTTGTACAAACGCTTAAGTGGTTATAAAATCTATGATTTACATAAAAATGCAGTGAAATATCAGTATTTCAGACTCTCAACGTTTAGATATTTGTGTTTTTACATTTGACATTTCATGGAAAGAATTCTGAAGTTTTAAAATCTAAACCTCAATAAATCTTTACAACTGACATTTTGCATGTATACAAAATGTAATGAAAATGGCAATCTTTAAGAACAGCTTCACGCCTAGTGATATTTTGAGTATTTGAGTATACTAATTTAGTTGTATTTACATTTTAGAAACGTACACTGACATTTATGGTCATTTGACTGCTGCAATGTATACTGCTCAGTCCTTAATGGGATTTGCTAGCAAGTATGAATAAAAGAGGATAATTCATGATGCCAGGTGTTAAGATGAGACCAACAGAGCTGCAGGTGCAAAAGGACACAGTACTGACAAGGATCAACTGCAACTTAGTGCAGCTGCAGCTTCCTTACAAGGCAATGGGGTGAAGGGGGAAGCATCTTGCTGTTATTATTGCAAAATAACAGAGGTAATATAAACAAACACTAACAATGACAAACGACAAATCTGTGCATCAAGCAAGTATAAGCTGAAGAAAATAAAAATTAAACAACTGCTTTCAACTGATTGGTTAGGCATTTCAAACACAAAACGTTAATATTTATTTAAAGTCAGCTATTTGCTTTTTAGTTACCATACAACCTTTCAACAAACATATTTAAGCCTGGGCTATGGTCATAGGATTAAAAATAAATTAATTATAATCTAGGAATAATCATTATTGGGTTGTGTTTCTACTACATTATATTTTAAAATCAGACATTATAGGGACATTAAACATGGTTTTGTCAGTGACAATGTATTGCATCAGGTTTTTTTGGAATTGAGGTTTTTGTTGTTTATAATAATAAATAATAATAATAACAACTACTACTTTTTTTTTTTTTTTTTATAAAGACAGTGCCCTTTAACAATGATCAGCAGACCTAACTTGTTTCTTTGTAAAGATAGCCTTTTAGAGTCTGCTCTCCTTTTAAATGAAAATAGGGCAGCAGTTATGGTCACACTTTTGTTAATTTAGTTGCCAGTCAGCTCCAAATCAAAAGAAAATAAGGCTGCAGAGTGTAATTAACATTCAGTTCAGTCGTTTTGTCCCTTGTCTAGCCCCCAAGCTTTGTTAAAATTGCCATCTGAATGCTGAAGGCTGTAGGGAAATCGATTTGATTCTAATCGCACCATGAAAAGAACATGATCTAACTGCTTTCAGCCCTCCGTAAATCTGTACTAGGTCTTTAGCACAATGCAACTTCCAATTTAAAAAGCACTGAATGTCTCGTCAATGACTTTGTGAAGAAAAAAGAACAAGGAGCAGACATAAAAATTCCAATAGTTGTTTAAGCATTAAAGTTCATTTGCATCACAGCAAACCTGAAAAGGGCTGACCTCTCAAACCGCCTCTCAGGTCTATGAAGTTGTAGCCTTGACAAGCTCACATTGACAGAGCTCATTGACTCTGAAAGGCTACTCTATCAATGGTGAAAAATGGCAATAGGTTCTACTCTGAGCAGGCATCTGCCTGCCCACCCGCTGCTAAACCAATGGCAAAACTGACTCAGGTTTTGAATCTACCTTGTAATCTTCCTTTCCCGGACCTTTTAATAATAGATTAAGATCACAATACAATTTAATTTTACTACTTGCCTGAAAAAGAGTGGAACAAATATTCTAGATTTCCAAATTCCAATAAAATGGCACACACACACGAGCATGCATACACACAAATATGTGTATATAGATAGTATACTGTATATTGCATACAATACATATGCACAAGAAACTGAACATACAATATTAACATTTTGCATGCAGAATGGACCAAAAATACTTTCTGTACAAGATCCTTCATTACAGTAAAAATATCCACCAAATATTAAACCTGTTAAACTACTGATGTAGGTTTAATCAATTTATTTAAAAACTAATCTATTGTATCCAATTAGAACTACTCTAGCTAGTAAGATTTGGACTATAAAACATTTGATAACACATTACAACAAAGGTGGTCTTAATCACGTATGTAAAATTGCTACTATAATACTTCATCTCCCCCTGTATATATGCTTTGTGAGATTTACAATTCATAAACCAACACTGAATTACAGCAATAAAAATGTGAATGAAAACTTAAAATGTAAAACCCTACTGAAAACTCCACAGCTTGGGGAAAAAGAAGTGAATTAAACAGCATCACAATTCTCTATAGCAAGTCTTCTTTCCTACTTGACAGGTGAAAAAAAGCACTTGCACGTGCAGCTTAATTAATCACTGCACTTGACATCTCAATGATTTACAGTGAGGAGCAGGTGAGGACATACAAAACCAGAAAGGACCCCTTGATTTGAGTGTAACGTTTCCAGCATACTGGGATGACAAGCATATAGATTCTATCAATGGTGTACAGAAAAAACCTATACTGCATATTATTTGTTAGTAACAACAAAAGCACAAATTAAGTGGAAGAAAGCTTTAGTTATTAGGAAGTTAGTTAATACTGTTCACATTTCTAAAACTTTTTAAAAATCAATTTTGTAAACAACTACCAATACAAGTTTTTTAGGTTTTTTTCATTGTTAAAAGTATAGACAGATGTGACAAACCAGATCTTTATTCTCCATTAAAAAAAAGTAGCATAACAAATTCAGCTTCATCAATTAATGGTCTAGATGGAGAATTGAATGAGACATTTCAGTAATATGAAACCATAGCATCCTGAATTCCTACATGCAATTAGATTTGACTCAGCTTCTAAAATGAGCATGTTTGATGGCCTCTTTTGAAAAATTATTCCTCCAGCCACAAGAAAATCTAAAGCCAAAATAAATACTTTTAGCCAGATAGTGCTCCCATTTAAGTCAATGAGAGTTTTGCCATCTCTCATTGGATGGGAGCAAAGTTAGCAAAGGGAGCAAAGTTAAGCCCTTTAGCTAAAAGCTATGTTGCACTTTTTTAGTTATTTAATGTGTGTGGTTTTTCAGGTAAGCTGAGTGTGACAAATCATTATCGGCCACCAATGCAATGTTATCTATCAAAATTACTTACATTTTTAAGATCTGTTATCAACCTGCTTCTCCCTGGGCATGTACCTTACTTATTGAATACTGCTGTTTCTGGATCACTAGAATAGCTCTTTTACCCCTCTAATCTTCCTTTCAAGATACTTATCAGGGCTTGATCCACTTACCTGGAGATTGACACTGCTGAGATCCATCTTCCATGGTCTAATTTAGAGGGTTTAGTAACTCTGGTACTCCACCAGTTCACAAGGAGTAAGGGAAATCAACATGAGTGTTTCTCCCATTGACCTCCCACAGTGGGGACTCTGCAGAAATTCAATCTAAAGTACGTCAACTACAGTTATGCTATTCATATAGCTGGAGTTGCATATCTTAAGTTGACTTTTCCCCTGGTGTAGACCTGGCCTCTGTAAATGCTTGGTGATTCCGGCTGTTCTGCATAATTCTATATTACTGAAGATCTCTTCAAAACCCACTGACTATGCTTCCAACTACTGGGTTTGAAAAACCACTAAACTAATATATGTTCTGTTTACTCTGGATAAATAACAGTCACATTCAGTAATTTTTCTACTTCTTACTCCATACAGAGAAATCATAATCTTGTAAAGCCCCAGCAATGCTTCCCTTGATGATCACAGTCTAAACTCACCCTCTCTGCAAGAGCCAAAAAATACCCTTTAAATTCAAAGCCCTCAAAGTTCCAAATGGGCAATCTGGGTGCAGCTTCCATCCAAGAGTCTGAGCCTCAATGTCTCCATGCACCCAGTGGTATACATTCTTTTTGGTCTTCCCACAGCATATCCCATCCCACAACATATCCCACCATACAATTTTGCTCAACATTTATCTTATAACCTCTCATGCCATTCAATTTCAAGATAACCTTCTCCTCATACATGCTT
This sequence comes from Rafetus swinhoei, assembly GCA_019425775.1. NCBI lineage: Eukaryota > Metazoa > Chordata > Testudines > Trionychidae > Rafetus > Rafetus swinhoei. Next base: position 51,699,944 of record CM033449.1, read on the forward strand.
ACAGCATCTAGCTGAATGGGAACCCAATTCCTGATGGAGGCCTCTCGATGCTACTGCAATGCAAATATTAAATTACAGAGACCCTGTACTTATCATAATGCTGCTATTTGAGTATCTCCCTATTTTAAGGTGTGGATTCCTAAGGATTGATCACGCTATATTTTTATAAATATTTAAAGGACTGTATTGTTCATAAATAGTAATTTTGACAGTCCTGGAGAATAAAGCCCTCTATTTAAACACAACAGGGAAGGCCAGTTGCATTACAACTTTTTCACCCTACCCATTAATTTTGTTCACATTCCTCTAGGATTGATAGGGAGCTTCATTCTTCGTCACCATTTGATCTTTGGTTTCTTTCCTGAAATTGACAACAAGGGTACTAACTGTGACAACAAGGGTGCTAACACATGCCCCATAAGAACTGCACCAAGACAACCATTTATTTTATATAAGCAATTGCACAATCAAATGATAATGCTTTTCGCCCTGATCCTGAAAAGACTTATGAACATGCTTGACTTCAAATATGCAAGTAATCTAATTTAGCTGGGATTCTGCAACATCTGGGGTCTTTGGGGCTATGCATCTTCACAGGAGTTCAACTAAATACAAAGACAGAAAGGCTCCTTACCTATTCTGTGCCTGGATCTATGCATGCTTTTGTTCTAAAAAGGAATTTTTCCACAAATAAGTTATTGTTTATCTACAAATTTGTGTTAGCTTCCAGTTATGGTTACTCAGGTATACATCCACCAACACAATGAAAGCCAAAAAAAGTCACAAGTTAAATATATTTCACCCATACTTTCTCATCACCCCAATTAAAACACAAAAAACCACCATCCAGACCGTCTCCCTCTTACAACCAAATGCCTACCTCAATTCTTTCCAAATTAGTTAGAGAAATGTGTTTAGGTTGAGACTGTGGGAACAGTTGACATATGATTGTTATATCTGAACTATGTTGTGGGGGCATAGTGGGACGAGTGAAACGGAGGAATCATAAAACTGAGGAATCATATTTCTGTAGGAAATATGCAACAATGGAATGCAGTTTGAGTCATAAAAATGGCCCTGTAGAGAGTTAACTTTTAGTGTTGGGTATTGTAGGATATCAGTGAGCATCATGAGTCTAAGTGAGGTCTGGTAAGCGGAAGGTACCATTCAAGTGTGCAGTCGGATTTCCTTTGGTTTTATTGTTTGTGTTGAAATCATGTGCACCCAAGCAACATTAACTGCAAGCTAAGCAAGTGCTTGGGGAAGTCTTAGAGAATTTCTAATATCTTTCCTATGCTGTACCCCCCAGTTCCACTTCTTCTTCTGGCCCTGCACACAGCTGCAACTCCCCCCAAGGTCTTCTACAACCTTGTTCCTCAACACACTCCTGCCAATGAGCATTACTATCCACCACAACCCTCGTCTATGACCAGGATACATGTGAATCCAAACTAAGTGACTGGGCAACAAAATGGCAAATGAAATTTAATGGGGATAAATGTAAAGTAATGCACATTGGGAAAAATAACCCCAACTATACATATAATATGATGGGGGCTAATTTAGCTACAACTAATCAGGAAAGAGATCTCAGAGTCATCGTTCTCTGAAGACATCCACGCAGTGTGCAGCGGCAATCAAAAAAGCAAACAGGATGTTAGGAATCACTAAAAAAGGGATAGAAAATAAGAGAGAATATTTTATTGCCCTTATATAAATCCATGGTACGCCCACATCTGAATGTGGTCTCCTCATCTCAAAAAAGACATACTGGCATTAGAAAAGGTTCAGAGAAGGGCAACTAAAATGATTATGGGGTTTAGAATGGGTCCCATATGAGGAGAGATTAAAGAGACTGGGACTTTTCAGCTTGGAAAAGAAGAGACTAAGGGGAGATATGATAGAGGTATATAAAATCATGAGTGGTGTGGAGAAAGCGAATGAGGAAAAGTTATTTACTTGTTCCCATAATATAAGAACTAGGGGCCACCAAATGAAATTAATGGGCAGCAGGTTTAAAACAAATAAAAGGAAGTTCTTCTTCACACAGCGCATAGTCAATCTGTGGAACTCCTTGCTTGAGGAGGTTGTGAAGGCTAGGACTATAACAGGGTTTAAAAGAGAACTAGATAAATTCATGGAGGTTAAGTCCATAAATGGCTATTAGCCAGTATGGGTAAGGAATGGTGTCCCCAGCCTCTGTTTGTCAGAGGGTGGAGATGGATGCCAGGAGAGAGATCGCTTGAACATTACCTGTTCGATTCACTCCCTCTTGGGCACCTGGCATTGGCCACTGTCAGCAGACAGGGTACTGGGCTGGATGGACCGTTGGTCTGACCCAGTATGGCCGTTCTTATGAATCCCTAAAACGGGTGGGGAACTGGCTTGCCCAAATCCAGCCCTTAAGGTTTGCCCCCCACCCAGCACTGGGGAGCCTGTGCTGGTGCTCCAACCCCCATCTCCCATAGGGCTGGAGCACACAAAATCTACTAGCCTGGAGGCCCCTAGGCTCTGTTGTGTGAGGGGAGCGTCTTTCTGCTTCTCAGTCGTGGGCTGTGTAAGGGAGGGTTTTTTCTTTTGCTTCTCACTTGTGTGCAGCTCCCGACTAATTTTTCTGTGGGTCAGAGGCCCCCCAATCCAATAAAAAGTTCCCCACTCTTGGCCTAAAAGCTGGATTGGTAAGGGAATAGGATGCATTGGGCTTGCTTGGGGTGAAAATAGGGGAATATAGAGGATCCTCCTACTCATCAGAATGCAGCCATCCTCTGCTCTGCTTATTCCACCAGAGGTTCCCCGGTCAGCTTGACCACCACTTCTTCAAGCACCCCTTAGAAAACTATGCTCTCCCTACCACTTCACATCCCTGCTCCACTAATCCAAATGTTCCAGGGGCTACAGCTGTGGTTTAGCAGAAGTGAGAGGGGCTGTGTGGAGTTACAGAGATGCAGAGATGCATATGTGGCATGGCACCATGGGAGGTGCCTGCCATGGAAGGTGATAAGCACTTGGTATGCACATTCAAAGAAAAAATGCCATTTATGATCTCCCTCTACCTCAGCAACATGAAGGGTTTTAATCCTCCCCAATTCTGGCCTTTTAGATCCCTGGTGAACCACAATCACTGGATGAGAGCAAAAGAGCGATAGAGAGACAGAGAGGGGCTCTATAATCGGATGGCTACAACACTGAGCAGAGGGTCTGGGTGGGCAGGAGACATGGGTTCAAGTCCCCATGCCATTGAATACTCCACAATTTCATATCAAGTGGGACAATTTCCACACAGAAATTGAGAGAGACCAACCACTGAACACCCTATGAGTCTGGTGGTTTGAGCACACCACCCAGGGAGAGGGAGGGAATCTGGCTTCAAGTCCCTGTTCCTGAAGGTGCTATACATCCCAGGAGTGCTATCATAAAGGAAGAATACAGGGGCTCTACCAGCACCGCTGTTCAGTCAATCTAGTAAAGAACTTTTTCAGTGTGCCCAAAATGCTAAGAACTGTCATTTTCAGTTCAGGTCAAACTAATTTTCCCCTCCTCCCAATTTTTCAGAACTGATAATGAACAACAACAACAACAACAAAAGCCACACCAAGTGATTTCCACAGCTCTAGTTACAATGTCTTTAGGACAGAGGGTTTTTTCCTTTTCTGCTCTCACCAATATATTCTTTTTTGCTTCCTTTTCATTGGGGCCAAAAGAGGATATTTCCTTTCATGTCAAGGGACAACATACTGGACTTATTTCATTCAAACAAATTATTCCAATGTAATTTATTACTGTTATGTTTTTATACTCTTTGCTTCTCTATAACATTATATTTGTTTTCCTTTGATTTTCTATACTTTCCATTTCAGATTGGTTAATTGTGCTTTGCTGGGATTATTTTTGTTGACACGTGCCATCACCATAAGTACAGGCAGTCCCCGGGTTACGTGGATCCGACTTATGTCGGATCCCTATATACGAACAGGGTTCCCCGCACTAGCTGCGCCCCCCCCCACAGCAGACCGCCGAGACGCGCTGCGGCGGTCCCACCGCCCGCGTCCTCCGCGGCGAGAAAAAGCGCTCGCGTCTCCTGGTCTGCTGGGGCCCCCAGCAGACCAGGGAGACGCGAGCAAAGCCGCGGAGGCGGGGCGGCGGGACCGCGGTGCATCTCGGCGGTCCCGCCGCCCGTCCTGCGGCGAAAGCCTGGTCTGCTGGGGCGCAGCTGGTGTGCCCTCCCAGCAGACCAGGCTTTTCTCGCCGGCGCCTGGGGTAGAGCAGCTAGGGGCTGCGGGTTGGTCCCACAGCGCCCGATGTGCGGCGCTACTCGACCAACCCAGCAGCACCCCAGCTGCTCTGCCCCAGGCGTCCCCAAGTCAGCCGCTGCTGAAAAACTGACCAGCGGCTGACTCCAGAAAGCCCGAGGCAGAGCTGCTCTGCCCCGGGCTTCCTGGAATCAGCCGCTGGTCAGTTTCAGCAGCGGCTGACTTGGGGCGCCTGGGGCAGAGCAGCTGGGGTGCTGCGGGTTGGTCCAGTAGCGCCGAGGAGCGGCGCTGCGGGACCAACCCGGCAGCACCCCAGCTGCTCTGCCCCAGGTGTCCCCAAGAGCAGCTGGGGTGCTGCCGGGTTGGTCCCGCCGCACCAAGGGTCGGCGCTACCAGACCAACCCAGCAGCACTCCAGCTGCTCTGCCCCAGGCATGTCCGATTCAGCCGCTGCTGGTCAGTTTCAACAGCGGCTGAATCTGGACGCCTGGGACAGAGCAGCTGGGGCGCTGCGGGTTGGTCCCCGCAGCGCCACCTCGGCTGCGGGACCAACCTGGCAGCACCCAGCTGCTCTACCCCAGGTGTCCCCAAGTCAGCGGCTGCTGAAACTGATCAGCAGCTGATTCCAGGAAGCCCGGGCAAAGCAGCTCTGCCTCGGGCTTCCTGTAGTCAGCCGCTGGTCAGTTTCAGCAGCGGCTGAATCGGGGACACCTGGGGTACAATATGTACCAGTTCCGACTTACATACAAATTCAACTTAAGAACAAACCTGCAGTCCCTATCTTGTACGTAACCCGGGGACTGCCTGTAATGGAAGCATTGACTAGACCCACACCACTATTAGGGATGTCAACATGTAGTCACCTACATGATTAACTGATAAGCGTGGTCTTATCTGTTAATCCTGTCGACTACCTGTACTCCCCCCTGCCCTTTGCTGCTGCTGCAGAGGCAGCAAAGTGGGGGGGAATGGGAGCTGGTGCCTGTGAAGAGCTGTCTTTAAGCAGGCTCCTCACGAACACCAGATCTGCCTCCCACTGCTCCCTTCCCCCTCACACTGCTGCCTCTGATAGAGAGGCAGAAGCATGGAGGGTGAGGAGGGGCAGGCTAGAGGCAATACTCTCTGGACCTGCCTGCCCTCCCCCTTGCTGCTTCGGGGCAGGCAGGAGCCAGTGCTGGGGGGAGCTGGCTTAAAAGCTACTCTCCCACACCCCCGCCCTGCTGCCTCTATGAGGGGCTGCTGCCCACACAGGTAGCAGCATGATGAATCAGGCAGCTGATTTGCACCGAGAGTGTTTAAACTGGCTCCCCAGAGGACTGGCTCCCGCCTGCCACCTGTGCTCCCCCATCTGATACAGAGGCAGCAGCAAGAGGTGGCAGGGGGCTCCTCGAGAATGGGGATGGGAGCACATTGGCTGCCAGCCCTGCCTGTGGGGACCTTCAAATAATTGTGTAACCACTAAGATTGCAAGCAGTTACACGACTATTCAATTACACAATATCTAACATCCCTAATCACTGTTTAAATGTTTTTTATTTTTAAGCAAATATTAGAGGTCAATAAAACTTATGGAGTAGATTTCAAAAATAAACTAGACATTATAGTTTGTTTATATCTAAAACATTTCAAATATTGCCATGATATGTGGTAGACATATATATCCTTTATGGATTACTATTAAAAGTTTTCAAAGGCATAATTCCAACATACAATTAATTCAGAAAGATATTTAAAAAGTCAGCAAACAATTCACTTATAACATTTTAAAAAAATGGCTGTTCTTATATTTGAAAGGCATATCTAGCACTCAAACTGAAACATATATATAACTTTATTCAAAATAAGGATGTTAAATATTGAGTAATTTACTAGTCGAGTAGTTAATGACATTTCCCGCTGGGGCTCTTGTACATTTCAAAGGAGGAATGCGGAACCCTGCATGTAGCCTGGGGCTAGTGGGAAGTCCTGCTGATTCCAGGCTACATGCGGGTGCCAGTTTTGAAATGTACAAGAGTCACCAGTGGGAGCGCCCTCATGGAGTCTGGGGTCAGCAAGGGACTCAGAGTCCCCTGCTGACCCTGGGCTCCATGCTGTGCTGCTGCTTTGAAATGCCATGTGGAGCCCAGGTCAGCTGGGGTCTCCCCAGCTGATCCTGGGCTCCCCGCAGCATTTCCGCGGAACCCAGGTTTCCACAGAACCGCCAGCTCTGCGCCCAGCTCACACCAGGCTCCACGAAAATGCCACAGCGGCATTTCAAAGGGGCAGCACCGCACAGCTGATCCCGGGCTCAGCTGTGCGGCGCTGCCCCCTTGAAACTCTGTCTCGGCGTTTCAAAGTAGCGCCACAAGGAGATGACCCTGGGCTCCATGCGGCGCTGCCCCTTTGAAATGCCAAGATCAGTCTCTAGGGCCTGGGAGCCGGGGAAGGAGGGCATGCTAATTGCCAGCATCTGCTCAGCAGGCCACAGCCTCACTCCAAGGAGGTCTAAGGCCCTGGGAGGCGCCTGTTACCATGTGCTAAGCAAGTTTCCTCCACACAGTTCAGCCAATGCTTTGCAATCCTCAACCACAGCATCCCCGGAAAGTCCCCTTCAGCTCCAGCCTGACTCAGGCTCCTCTTGAGCACAGGCTGCCTGCACAGAGGGGTCAGCTGTGTATAACCAGGGATCTCTGGCCCACCTCGACTCATTCGCTTTTTCCCTACGGTGGGACTGGTGGTGAAAAGTTTTCCAGCATCTTCACCAGATCTCTCCCCGGTGCTGCTGCTTTGAAGTACCTCCCCTTCCCGCCCCCTTTGCTGCCTCTATCTGATGGAGACAGCAAGGGGTGGGGTGGGCCGGGGAAATTGACTAGTCAACTAGTCCTTAACATCTTTAATTCAAAATACATAAAATTATGATACAGTGAAAGCTTTGTTATCCGGCACTCTGTTAACCAGAAAACTTTGTTAACTGGCATTGCCCCCAACCACAATAGTGTCATATTTTCAGGCACACAGGCCTGGCTTGGTTTACCATGATTGGCTTAACAATTTTTTATTTAAGTAGTACTAATCATCTTTAACTCAAAATAGAAACGTGACACCAACTTCCTCATACTACAAAACTACCAATATTAAAAACATGAGTTTTACTATTATTGTTCATTGGTTTTTCCTAGGTTGATAAGACCCTCAGATAACCGGAATTTTTAGATAACCAGAATGCCCTAATTCCCGAAGTTGCCGGATAACACAGGTTTTACTGTGTAATGTTCACATAAGTAGCATTCCTTATTGACTTCTTAGTATGTTGGACTTTGAGTCAACTTTAGAATGTTATTTTTTAAATACAATATGAACTTTAATACACAAGAGATAGATACTACTAAATATCTTGCAATTTACTTCATATTCATATAGATGCTTTCATTTAAAAAAGTAATCATTTAACAAAAAAAAAAAAAAAAAAAGATTGCAAAATAAAAAGATACTCCCTCAGGCATTTACCAAAACTTCACTCAGCATTTACTCATTTTTCTACTTCCCCAAACAAGCCTGGGGGCAGGAGAGACACAGGTCTTTGAAGAGTACCCTGCAGTTTACCAAAATTGGCCTTTGATACTACAAAGGTAGGGTAGTGATTTGCAGAGCCAAGAACCCACTAGTAAAAATGCCCTTCCTGCTTTAAATTCTTTTAAAAAGTCAGAGGATTGTTCTATCATGTGACTGCTGATGGCAGCTACCATGAAATCAGAAGAACAGAGACTTGGTAAGACCCAAAAAACATTTAGGGTGTTACAGGGAATTAAAGAAAAATACAGTACACAACTGAGAATATTAAAAAACCTAAAGATTCTTTAAGATAGTTGTAAACAGCACAAGCACATAAATATAAGCTGTATTATAAGAAAATGAAAGCCAGTAAAACCACACAAGTGTGTTCATCTGTCTGATATAAAGCAGGAAAAAACCCAAAATAGTTTGTTTTGCAAGCTTCTTCCATATTCTTATTGTTTTAGTTTATAGATCATACATCATATCTACTGGTGTATTGTACCTTTGCAAACGATTCATGCAAATATCAGTGCAACACCAACTGTAAGTTTTAGGTACATGTGGACAATATAAAGTATAGGTTGGACCTCCTTCGTCCGGCAACCTCAGGACCTGACCAGTACTGTACAAAAGGATTTGCTGGACAAAGGGAGATCCCTCCCAACATGGCCCATACTGTTCTGCTGCCCCCAGCTAGGGCTCCAGCCTAGCCCCACAGCTGCCTGCCTGGACCTGGATGCCACTGGAGTCAGAGCTCTGCAGCCAGGGACAGAGCCCCTGGCTACCACCACTGTCGGAGCTCTGGGTCCAGAGTTCCACAGCTACTGCTGCCAGGCCCCCGCTACCACCTGGCCACAGTGGCCAGAGCTCCATGCTGCGCCACCCACCCCTCCGCGCCCTGCCCCCTGGCTCCCAGCTAAGTCTCCGTGTCCTCACTGCAGCTTCTGCCCCATGGCACGACCTTCCTATACTTAGGCTCTGTGCTCTAGGAACATCCGATGTTGCCAGACCAGAGAGCCCCGATTATGGGAGGTACAACCTGTACCATTCCCTTCATTAACTTTTGACAAATGAAATGTGCTGGTAATCTCCAGAATTAATATACAATAATCTCCAGAAAGTGTCAAAATACATTTATGGACAGATACACAATAGGAACATAAGCATGGCCATCATGGGTCAGCCAGTGTGACTAGTTCACTACAGCAGTAGCCACTGTACTGGCTACTGCTTCAGACTGGTTGGATATCATGGATCTAGCCCATTACTCTGCTTTCTGACAATGGCCAGTGCTAGATGCTTCAGAGGGTATTACCAAAACAAGGCAATTATCAAGTGATCCATCTTTTGTCTGCTTCCGGCAATTACAGGTTTAGGGACACCCAGTGCACAGGCTTGAGTCCCTAAGCATCTTGGCTAATAGCCAGTGACACCTCTATCCTCCATGAACCCTACTTTTGGCCTTCACAGCATCCTTCTAGTGTAAGTTGACACTGCGCAGCTATTTTAGGATACCAGAGGTATCCCAAAACAGCCACCCCACGTCTTAACAAGCTGCCCATCATTTCAAAATAATTTTTGAAATAAAGGGCATGCTATTTCAACATCACTGTAACCCTCAGCCCACGAGGGTTATTTCAAATTTCAAAATAAGATACACAATTTGCATAGCGCTAATTGCATATCTTATTTCGAGTTTAGGGTGCTGTGTAGACACACCCCAAAACAGACGTGCCTAAAATGGCTTAGCAAGCTCTGTCTGCCTTGGTTTGAAATCAGGTATTGATTCTTCTAGGTACTGTCAGTTCACGGCACCTTATTCCATATTATTCAGCGCAACTCCTCAAGCTCACTCCATGGAAGACTTCCTCAATCCGCCACCCTGAGAACGCGCCTCAAAGCCATAATACCCCAGTGTGAGGGGGTTGTCCATGTGCAGGACTGCCACATTCCACTGTGTTCCATCCACACAGGTTTTTTTCCCCCCTTCCAGGTGTTCTAAAGTGACATGCACATAAAGCACGGGCACGTGAGCTGAGGTGAGTGCTGATTACACACAACACTGACTGAAAGAGCTGTGTGCTCCCTCCGCATCCAATCAAGTGCAGCTATTGGCACATCCCTCAAGTTCTAGATAGTTAGCAAAACTACCCTATCCAGGGAGACTGTCTTGGTTATGTCAGTCTTGCATCCCACTGAGATCTGGGGGCCAATCATGCAGACCACTCAGTAGCCTTGGTTGTTCATCGCTGAGTTTGGCTAATGAGAAAGAAACCTCACTCTGAAGCCTATTTAATTTACTCCTTGTAAGGGCAGTACATAATGAGAAATGGGTATACAAGTCCCGATGGACATAGATGGCCTGAATGAGTTATGCTGCTTGCAGTAGCTCAGTTATGACCAAACCTCCCTCATTAATGTTTGGACAACCTCCCACATGCTGCACCTCTCAGCCCCAACCCATGAATTGTGTTATGTGTACAAATACAGAGGTGATGTGTCACTAGGGTTGCCAGGTGTCCAGTATTGGCCCGGACAGTCTGGTAATTGCGTCTTCTATCCAGTAAAAAAACCAGAAAATACCGGACATGTAAAATGTCCGGTATTTTCTGTTTGTCTCGGACGGAAGGCTGCAGGGGACATTCTTCCCTGCCATGTCTGGTGGGTGGCAGGGGGAGCATGGGGATTTAAAGGCGCAGTGACTTTTTTTTGCTCAACACCTTTGGTCCCTGTTTTCTTTGGTCCCTTTCCCCCTTCCCTCCCCACCCCCAACCAATTTTTTCCCCTTCATGTTTGGTATTTTTAGTGAAACTATCTGGCAACCCTATGTGTCACACTTCAATTCCATACTGAAGCACGTAAAATTCACTTTGCACTAGGGATGTTAGGAAGCGTGTAATTCGATAATCATGTAGCAGACAACAATTTCTTCAGTTACATGATCAACCAATAAGTGGCTCTGCGCTTAAAGGTGTTTGAGCCAGCGTGCCTGCTCGCTGGCTCTTAGTCCTGTCTCGCGCCAGGTCCCAGCAACTTCATACAGAGTTTTGAAAAGGAACAAAAAAACCAATACACAAATAAACCCAATCACAATTTCCAGATTTACAGCAAGTTGTGCCAAATTATAATATAGTCCAACTTACTCTTTTACTCAGGCAAATAACCGGCCACATACTACAACCTAATGTACAGCAGCAACAAAGGCAGCCACAAAGTAGCCATCGGACATTAACTGGAAGGTTCTTCTTAAGACAACTGTTAACTCTGCTGATGCTGGCTTTAAATTCCTCAGGTGCAACCTGTGAGGGGAAAAAAAAAAAAAAAAAAAAATACAGCACTACTGCAGTATAATTTAAACAATGAGTATTCCTGCAAAGCTCAACTATATGTAAAAACCCAAATAATCTTTTCTAGTAGCAAAATCTTGTTACCCAAATTCTAAGTTTTAGAGACTCTTGTAGTACATTTGTAATTGATTCTTATCCATAGAGGCTCACCTTTCCTGTCAATGATGAAGGAAATTCAGCTTCAAATTTGTTGCTTAGTCCAAACCTGAAAAGGAATAAAAACAGATCATATCAGAAACACAATAATTCAATGAAGAGATTAACAAACATGTCATTATGAAGGCTCCTTTCCAAAAGCAAACCAACTTTAAAAAAAATCATCACATTTCTATCTGAAAATATTGTATCATTGTTAAAAAAACTTCTAAAATTACCATAACTGAAGAAGTTTAGAAGAAAAAAAGCTTGTCTTTTTCCATCTTTTTTTACTCTGACATACACTTTATGTAATCTATTTTTGGTATGTCTATACAACGTAACCTATGTCAGCATAACCCTCTAGTGTGGATGCATCATACACCTACAGAAGGAGTTTTTCTGCTGGTGTAGAAACAGTACCTTCCTGAACTAGGGATGTGAGTCGACTAGTCCTTGTCTGATAAGCAAATGCTTACTGGATAGTTGTCATGCTAGTCAACTGGTCGCTTCCTTCCCTCCCTTGCTGCCTCTTTCTGATAGAGGCAGTGGGGGGAGGGGGGGGAGAAGAGGAGACAAGGGAGGGGGTACTTCAAAGTGGCAACTAGGGTGTCCCCAGGCTGCACACAGCATTTCAAAGTGGCAGCGCAGCGTGAAGCCCAGGATCAGCTGGGGACTCCCCCGTTGACCCCAGGCTCCATGCAGTACTGCTGCTTTGAAATGCCATGTGGAGCACCCCTACTCCCAAGGAGCTCCCTGCCCGTTGGCCCTGCAGCTTCTGTATCAGAGGCAACAGCATGGGGTGCCAGGCGGGAGCTGGTCCTCGAAGGGAGCCAGTTTAAAAACCAGCTGATACAGAGGCATCAGCAGCCCCTGTCCAGTGGGGGTCTGTGCTCCCAAACCCAGCACGAGCCGGAACTGAGCCGGGCTGCCTGCCCACCTGGTTCCTAATATACTTGAAATTCAGAGCCGCAGTAGGGATTGGTCCCAGACCAGGTGAAAGCTGGGACTAAGCTGGGCTGCTGGCCAGCCTGCTAAAAAATGTACTGGTGGGAGGGGGGGGGAATGCATGTAGTCTATAGCATTAACTGATAAGCTTTTGCTTATCGGTTAATTGACTATACTATTACATCTCTACCACAGAGTAGGGACGTTAATGGTATACTGGTTAACTGATGGTCTGGCTGTGCTGGAGCAGCCCCCTGCCTGACTAGCTGCTAACATCCCTAGTTAGAAATGTCACCTTGTAGCAATAGTTAATGTTCATGTGAAAAAATTTAATTAAAAAACATCATCCAACATCATTTCAAGAGAAAAATAAAACAACTAGGGATGTTAGATGTTGTTTAATTTAATAATCATGTAACCACACCAAATCTTAGCAGTTACACGATTATTCTATGGTCCTCCCAGCCCCCCTCCAAGGGAATCCCCTGCCACACTGTGCTGCTGCCTCTCGGGGTGGCAAGCGGGAGCAACACAAAGGGGTGGGGGGAGGCAGACCTGCAAAGCCGGCTCCTTCCCCGAGCACTAGCTCCCAACTGCACTCCCCACTGCCTCTGTGGGTGGCAGCAAGGGGAACGGCTCTGTGGAGCTGGCACACACGGAGAACCAGCTTAAAAGCTGGCTCCCCACACATACCAACTGCCCCATCACCCTCTGTGCTGCTGCTTTGCTATCAGAGGTAGCAGCGTGGGTTGGGGGACGGACAGTTTCAAAAGATCCGGTACTCATGGGGAGCTGACTCAAAAGCCAGCTCTCCACAGGCACCAGCTCCCACCTCCCCCGGCCTTGGTGCCTCTGATAAAGAGGCAGCATGGGAGTGGGGGTAGTCGTTTGGATTAACCAGTAAGCCCAGGCTTATCAGTTAATCGCTTAAATGACTAAATGCCAACATCCCTAAAAACTACTTTAAAATGGAGATGAAGTAGAGCACATACATCAGTAACTTAAGGGTAAATAGCACAAGGATATTGTATTTATTTACAAAACAAGCATTGAATACTCATGAAATTCAGAATTAAACTCAAAAGAAATCCAAACATATTAAAGTATGGAAATATGAAAATAAGGCACTTAAGTATCCTTAACTGTGCTCTGCAGTGATATGGTGGGGAAAAATATGAACCTCCGCTTCTGCAACAATCGTAAGGTGTCTTTAAAAATCAATTCCAGTTAATCTGGAACCACAACACTGAACAGCACTAATTACTGCTAAATGATTATTGCCTGGCATCACAGGGCAAAGTTAAGGTTGTATGTGTGTCTCTCCAAATAAGTTATGGTATGGAAATACGCACCAGTTTGATGAATAAGTTACTCTCAAGCAAATGAGACATTAATAATTCTCCAATTTTCACTAACAGTCTGACAAAGTATAATGTATTTATTAAAGCAACACACAGCTTGTATGTATGTATAGATGCATGTAAGGATGTTAACCAATGAGTAATTTACTAGTCGAGTAGACGATGAAATTTCCATAGACTACTCAACTAGTTGATAGGCACTTCCACATTCCTCCTTTGAAATCTACAAGAAAAGTGGGGACTTTTGTACATTCCAAAGGAGGAATGCAGAACTCCGCGTGCAGCCGGGGGCCTGAAGGAAGTCCCGCTGACTCCAAGCTACAGGAGAGCGCTTACCCTTTGAAATGCACAAGAGCCCTTGGCTCTTGTGCACAGAGTCAGCGGGACTTCCCTCTGGCCCTGGGCTGCATACAGCCCACCAGCTTTGAAATGTACAAGAGTCCCCAGCGGGGGCTCTTGTGCATTTCAAAGCAGAAGCGCCCTCATGGAGCCTCGGGTCAGCGGGGGACTTAAAGTCCCCCACTGATCCCAGGCTCCATGTTGCGCTGCCGCTTTGAAATGCCAAGTAGAGCGAGCCTGGAGTCAACCTTGGACTCTGTGCAGCATTTCCCCAGAATCCGGGGTCAGCTGGAAACTCCCCAGCTGATCTCGGGCTCCAGTGCGGCATTTCAAAGCGGCAGAGCCACATGGAGCCCAGTAACAGCTGGGGACTCCCCAGCTGACTCCTGGTTCTGCAGAAATGCCGCAGGGAGCCAAGAGTCAGTTAGGGAGTCCCCAGCTGACCCCGGGCTCCATTCAGCGCTGCCACTTTGAGCGGCATTTCAAAGGGGCAGCACCTCACAGAGTCTGGCGTCAGCTCCATGTGGCACTGCCGCTTTGAAACAGAGGCGGCGTTTCAAAGGGACAGCGCCACATGGAGCCCGGATACTTATTGAACATGTAGAAATATTTAACATGTAGAAAACATCCACAAATATTTAATACAATTTAGTTGGTATGATGTTTAACCGTGCAATTAATCACGATTAATTTTTTTAAATCAATCACGAGTTAGCTGCAATTAATTGACTGCCCAACTTTAAACCAGAGGTAGTGAACAGGTGGATCATGGGTCAAATCTGGACTACCAGATGCTTTTCAATGGATAACAAAATCTTTTCATTTACTTAATACAAAAATAACAAGATTTTCTCTGGAGTCTGGATCTTGACTATATTTTGACAAAGAAATTTGGACCTTGACAAATAATAGTTGATTTCCCCTGCATTAAACATTTTATTTGGACAGTATTCACCTGCATTCCCTTTGTTATTTTTTTTTCTAAGGTTTTTTTTTTGTTTTTTTGATTTTTTTGTAAAGACTAAGGATTCTCTCACACACAACCCATCTCTCCTTCTGTTGGATAAAATTCAAGTAATAATTGGCTTTGTGACATTAATATGTAGTCATAAAAATTACTGATAATACAAATTCAATATTACAACTCCATTGCAAGATCAGAAAGGATATGACAACAGACTATGAAGGAGGAAGTTTTTAACTACAAATATAGTCAGCAACATTTTTAAGTTGCACAGAGAGAATTATAAGTATTGTTTTTGTTTGCTAGATCTGTGATAAAATTTTCCAAACCTCCAAAATGCACATTTCTGTAAATCAAGGAAGAATTCTTTGCATGCAAATTCTGTAACAAAAATCTAAGAGAAAAACAGCTTTAACATCTTATCCCAAATACTTTTGAAAATTTCTAGTCTCAAAGTACTTAAAGGAAACATGATGATACAAAAGTAGGAATTACAAAAAGTTTCAGTTTCATTAAGAGAGGTGAAAAACTCCAGTAGAAGTGTTCAATCTTCTCTGATGTCATTAAATTTAATAGATGTAATTTGGGGGAAAAGAGGGAAAATAGGTGGCTGAGCGAGGACATTAAGCCTACGTCTACCCAGCAGCTTTATTTCAGAATAACTGACATTATTCCGAAATAACAAAGAATGTGTCTACACTCCAAACCATTATTTCGAAATAATGGCAAGCTGGAGGACTTCTTCCTTCGACTCCTGTAACCCTCATTTTACGAGAAACGGAAGTCCAAGGAAGAGTGTTCTTTCTTCAACTGCCCGCTGTATAGACAGTGCCAAAAGCCTAATTAAGCTATTTCGACTTGAGCTAATCAGTTGCATAGCTTAAGTTGCATAGCTTAATTCAACTTTAGCCCTGCTGTGTACCCTCAGAGCATATTTAATACTAGGTGGGATATATAAACCCGATGAAGACCACTCAAAATAACTTTTGTGGAACTCTTTTGGCCATCCAAGAGCTCCGGTACCTGTACTAGAGATGAAAAGAAAAGCGAAAACAATTCATATGAACAGCTGGCAGGACTGGCAGCATAGAGCCAAATTCCTTCTACAAGCTAGAAGTGTGAAGGCTTTACCATGATTTTCCACCAGCGGGCTTTGATCTTAGCCCACGAAACCCACAATCAAGAGAGAGAAGAAAAGCATCTTAATTTCCTTTAATTCTATGCCTTTTAAAATGAGAACAATGAAACAGTTGAAAACTAATGCGCAATTACAGTTATAATTTTAATGTAGTATATGATCAGGACTATTTCACATATATCATTGGATGGTGGTAACTTCTCAACCTCTAACATCTCTTCCAATGGGCACCAAAGCCCTTATGTAAACTTTGATTTCCTCTCTGCTGAGAAATCAATCTGTCTTTCCACATCAATATTTTCCATGACATTAGCAACACAGTAAAACAGTATTAATGAAAAGTTACCATAGTACTGTCAATATTATCCCCCAGCATCTTGGAGAACTCAACATCACATGACAATAGGATACAGATCTTTAACTTCTATGCTACTGTCTCAAATCCAGCCCAGTTCAGTAGTGAATGCACATGAAGAAGCTTCTTATGGCCTATTCTATCTTTTGCATTTTTTTAAAAAAGTGGCTAAGAACGTCCACTACCACTGAGCACTTTTTTTTTTTTTTTTAAACAGAGCTCTTAATAGAGCAGTAAAACAACTGAGTCTAAGTTAAAAGTGTACTTAATTTCCGGTAACTTATTTTAGAATCATCACCAGACCCCTCACTTATACCTGTTCAAAAAAACCAAAACAACTCTCAACAACAATACAGTCACCCTCATTACATGCCAAAAGCTAATGATGCTGGGCGTGCTTGTGCTGGTCAGACTGGCTGGCTACTCTCATTTACTAAGACTTTTGAGAGCACTACAGATCGCTGGAGCTTGATAAAAGGAAGAGGCTAAGACCGTGACTAACAAACGCATAAATAACTACAGGACTACAGGTTATGTTCTTGAACTATTTTTTTCCAATGTCCCACTTCCTGACAGCTCATCGTTGGATTTAATACTCTGCATACCGCTCTTAGTCACGGCCCAGGTCAGTTTTGTTTACTTATCGCCCCAACGGGCGATTTGCCTGTGAAGGTTTCTAGCCAAGCGCGCAGAGGTGTTTACAAAGCGACAAAATGCAAGAGGCGACGCAGGGGGCACGCCACAGGTGCCCCCACGGTTGGCTACGAAGGAGCGCGGGGAGGAGGGAGAAGCCACACGCCCCCGACTTGCTGGGTTGGGAAGTTCAAAGCCAGACTCGCAGGCGAGCTCCTTGCAGCAGCGGAGCGGCCCGGTCTCCAGCGGAACCTGCCGCCTGGCCCTTCCCAACCAGCTGGCAGACAGCAGGCACTCCGCTCGCCTCACAACCGCCCGGGGCACCGCCAGGGCCGATCCAGCTCCCAGAGCAGGGGCTGGACGGGACACAGCTCTGCCACCCCCCGCGCTAGACCACCAGCTCGCCGCAGTCTCCCCGCGCCCCGGCCCCATCGCGTGGCCGCGGCCTGCCCGCACCGGGCCAGCCCTTTCCCCGGCGCGGCCCTTACACGGTGACATGGCCAGAGCCGCGCACCACCACCGGGTCGGGTGAATACTTCAGCAGCTGCTCCTCCAGCGCCCGCTCCTCGTCCTCCTCCTCCTCGTAGATCTCGTCGAAGTCCGCCATGGCCGGGCCGCGCGCTGTGTCCGGTATGGGGCGGCCGGGCTACCCCGGCGAGGCTGAGCCGGCGTCGCTGCGACTCAGGGGCAGGAAGCGCCCGTCGCTATCCGGGGAGGAGGCGGCACAACAACATCCGGGCCGGGCCGTGGCGCCGCCCCCAGCGCGGGAGCCACAGCAACAGCGCCGCCCAAGCCTCGCGAGAGCTTACGGGGGCGGGCTCCTGCGGCGCGCGGTTCGGAGGCGAGAGCGGGTGTCACGCCTGGGGCGGTTCCGTGGGGGCGGTGGCTTGACGGCGCCAGGCCTGGGTGGGCAAATGGTGCCTCTGTGGGGGGAGGGAATTACTGCAGGGGCTTGGGCCAGGCCAGCTTGGGGATCCCACCCCCTTTCCGCCTCTCCAATCACAGCGGGGGAGTCTAGGTTGGACATTAGGAAAAATGATGTCACTGGGAGGGGGTGAAGCGCTGGGATGGGTTACCTAGGGAGGTGCTGGAATCTCCATCCCTACAGGTGTTTAAGTCCGGCTTTGACAAATCCCTGGCTGGGATGATTTTGTTGGGGTTGGTCCTGCCTTGGGCAGGGGGCTGGACTTGGTGTCCTCCTGAGGTCTAGTCCAGCCCTAGGATTCTTCCCCACCCCAGGTTCTGCTCCCCAGCCAGGCTGGAAGATGGAGCCTGGTGGAGATAATCTGTTCCTACTACCGGCCCCCGAGAGCCTGAACCATTCTCCTCTAGAAAAAGGGGAGGCGCTGAGCTATACCTTCCCCCCCTTACGCCTGTCTGTGCTCCTCACTACCCCCTAGAGCTGGGACTAGCAGCCAGGACCCCAGGCCTGGCAGCTGGGTGGAAACCTACATGTGGGGCCCAGTGACAGAGCTCCGAGGTATGGACCCAGCAGTTAGGAGTGGGACCTGGGCCAGCAGTGGGCCCAGCAGCTATGATCCCAGATGGCAGGGACATGGGGCCGGTGGCCAGGATCCTGGGTTACAGGGGTGCAAGACCAGGATGCCAAAAACCTAGGAGTACTCCAGTATCCTGTGCCCCATGGACATGGCTGGGAGTGGGACCAGAGGTGCAGCTGGAACATGGCCAGGAATAGAACCATAGGATAGGCTGGGATAGGGCCAGAGTGTGGCTAGGTGGTGCACCCTCCCATGACTGGGACCCTGCAATGCACTCTCAAACATTCTATGTCAAAAAATGAAAACAATTAGCAAATGAACTGGGAGAGCCTGAGGTTTTACTTGAGGGAAGTCAAAAGTTTTGCACTGAGATTTTGTATGTTGAAATCGACCAGGTATTCGCCTGTCTGTACGACAGGATGCATGTGAATTGTTGAATGACCAACTTGGAGTACTATTTGAAACAAGTTGGTGGATAGATCTGATATTCACAAGCATGCCACAGAACTTGCTGCAGTTTACCCTGATGATTTAGAAAAAAAATTAATAATAAATTTATATGAATCAAATTCTTTGTACAGGATGAGCCTGATAAATCTCCAGCCCATTTCCTGCAAGTGTTAAAGCAAAGCTTAACATTGCTTAACATGTACATTGCTCTCAGAATTTTCTTGACTCTACCAGTTATAAATTATGAAGGAGAATGCACGGATTTGAAGATGGCAAGGATAAAATAGGAATTGAGATCAACAGTGCATCAAAGGTGTCAGAATGTCTTGTCTCTAATGACAGTGGAGTCAGAATTGGTTCAACAAATGGACTTTAATGATATTGTGCATAATTTTTCCTCCCTCAAAATTCAGAAGTAAACAGTCATTTAAAAGGAAAGATGTACATTCTTGCTAAATGTTTTGTATGTTGATTTTGGGTAACATGATAGTATGATTAAAATGTAAGTGTAATGAAAAGATATTTACAGCATAGTATGAGTACTACATTTTTCAATTGCTATGGACTAATATTACTAGAAGTGACGCAAACTCTCAGGTGTTTGGATTAAATCGTTTCTTTAAAAAAAAAAAACAAAAACTTAGTTTCCTAAGCTACTCTCAGTTCAATAAATGGGATACAAATCATGGAATAAAAAATGTTAAAGGTATGCATGGAGTCACTGAATTAATGCATTTTGATACATTTGTGTTTTAATAAGAGGAGGGATCCCAGGTATTCTTTGTATACAGGGCCCCAAAATCTGCTTCTACGTTACCTTTTAGCTATCTATAGCAACCTTGGGATCATTTCATCATCCACATTGCAACATTGATATGTGTGGGAGTGGGGGGGATTAAGCACCATTTTTAATGAAAAATGGTCAAATCTGCATCCTTCATTTTCTTCTTTCTGAGGTACGAAAAGATTTACCTGGCATTTCTCAGGTCTTTAACTCAATTAATTGGGGTGGGGGTCATTTAAATCGTTGCTCTGGGGTGGGACTGGGGGTAAGGGGGTCAGTATGCAGGCTGCCCCCAGGGAGAGAGGACTACCCCAGCTCTCTCTCACTACAGCAATTTGGGGCCAGGTGAGAAGTGCCTCTCTATGGCTACTGTTGCTTCAGTGGGCACAGCTAGGGGAAGGGGTATATGTCCCCTGACTGAGTTAGGTCCAGGTTCCTCTGTACTCTACAGCCAGAGTGAGGAATACAGGAAACTACACTTTCCCCTTACTCCCTGACAAAGGGGAACAGCCAGCAATGTTCCCATACAAATGGGGGGGACACCCCTCAACCCTCTCACCCTCCCTCAAGAGTATCAAGTGTTTTGTCTTCACTGTTTTTGCTGGAGTTCTTAGTGGAGGAGCAGATAAATCTTTTCTTCAAACTTTTTAATCAGGTGTTTGGATTAAATAGTTTCTTTTAAAAAAGCAAACAATATGCAATTTGCAAGATAAGCTCTTTCATTGTCACTTCAGGTTTCACTCTCTTATTACTAGTGATAATGTAATTCTGTTAGTTCTTCAGTAATGCATAGTGTCTTCCAGGAAGTATACAAGTGAAAAAAACCCTTGCATTTATAATGTGCTTTAACACACTTCCCCCAAAAACAATTTGGACACTTGCCCCATACCCTAGAACTTTTAGGACTGTTACACATTTCGGCTACGTCTACACTGGCATGATTTTCCGCAAATGCTTTTAACGGAAAAGTTTTCCGTTAAAAGCATTTGCAGAAAGCGTTTAGATTACGACGCTTTTCCGCAAAAGCAGCTTTTGCAGAAAAGCGTCCGTGCCAATCTAGACGCTTTTGCGCAAAAAAGCCCCGATCGCCATTTTCGCGATCGGGGCTTTTTTGCGCAAAACAAATCTGAGCTGTCTACACTGGCCCTTTTGCGCAAAAGCTTTGCGCAAAAGGACTTTTGCCCGAACGGGAGCAGCATAGTATTTCCGCAAGAACACTGACAATCTTACATGAGATCGTCAGTGTTCTTGCGGAAATTCAAGCGGCCAGTGTAGACAGCTGGCAAGTTTTTCCGGAAAAGCGGCTGATTTTCCGGAAAAACTTGCCAGTCTAGACACAGCCTTCTTGTTCTGTTTTTTAAAAATCTTTTGGTTTTCCTTTGCACCTTTAACATTTGTCAAAACTGGAAGTTAATGTAAAGAGTTCAAAATTCCAGCAATATAGTAAGACCTTTAGTAACAGAATGTTGGCTGTTGTGGCAACAAATCATAGTGTGGGATTTAGTGGCAACAGGATGGCATTTTAGAAAGGAAAAATTATCTTTTGGTTTGAACAGACTAAGCCAATGGATATGAAGTATGCAGAAACATTTAGATCCTGTGTTTAGATAGGATGGTGATGGGTTTACAGCCTTTTGGTAATAGGCTGCCATGGAAGGATGAATTGACTGAGAATACTGATTGCCAATTTGCCACTTGTATTTCACTGAAATGGATTTCACCTATTTTCAACAGGTATTTGTGATAGTCACTGAGGGTATGTCTACACTAGCCCCCTAGTTCGAACTAGGGAGGCTAATGAGGGCGACCAAAATTGCAAATGAAGCGCGGGATTTAAATATCCCGTGCTTCATTAGCATGTTCCCGGGCGGTCTCCATTTTGGAAATTGACTAGCCCGGAGTAACTGCCCGCGTCTACATGCTGCAGTGAAACGGGAGTTCCTCCTGGAATGAGGTTTAACAGGTAATTCGAGTTAAGGGGTTACTTCGAACTCCCGTTTCACTGCTGCGTGTAGGGCAGTTACTCTGGGCTAGTCAATTTCCAAAATGGCGACCGCCCGGGAACATGCTAATGAAGCGCGGGATATTTAACTCCCGTGCTTCATTTGCAATTTCGGTCGCCCTCATTAGCCTCCCTAGTTCGAACTAGGGGGCTAGTGTAGATGTACCCTGATAGAATTGTTCTTTATGTGTTGACTGTTGTCCAAAGGATACACTGAGGTGAGACATGAGTTCCATTATAATACCTGATCATGTTGTTGTGATGGGGGGGTTGAGTGAATCCTTGTTGAAGTGGTGTGTGTAACATAGCTGCTTTTCATTCAGGTTAAATACAAAAAGTGATTAAACTTCTTTTACAGAATACATAGCTCTGTGCATGTGTGTGTGTGTGGGGGTTTACTGGCCATAACATGCAAAGCCAGCTAGGAATCTGAGGCTTAGTCTACATTTAAAAGTTAGTTTGAAATAGGTACATTGATTAGTAGTGTGGGGGAAAAAATATAACCTAATTTCTGGCATTTCCTAACTTGACTGCTTGACTTTACAAAAGAAACAATGTTCTTTTAACATAGTTTTTGTACAATTTCTTTTTAAATAAAATTAAAAACCAGAACTTCTGTCATGTGGCACCATGCTGATACCCATATAGTTCACCAGCTGATTTGAAACCTTGAAATCCACTTTGCGTACCTCTCCCACTTGAACTAACGGAGTAATTCATAACAATAGCAAGTTGATATCCTCTGTCTGGACTAGGACTAAAAGGGATTGTGACACACTCTTTGCCAGTGGGTTTCACAGATATTTGGTGGTGGAGGAATGATAAGAATGAGCTTTCCATTTCAACCTCTGGAGGGGAGTGCGTCCTTCTGGACAAAGGTTCATCTGCCCATTCCACACAGGCTTGACCCCTTTTGTATTGTCCTCTCCATCCTGTCCCTGTCTTCTGTCTTTTCCCTACCATGGTTCCTTATCCCAGTCTCCTTCTTCTTGCCTACTCAGTCCTAGTCTCCTCTTATTAGAATTCTCATCCCAATCTCCTTTTCCAACTAATCCCAACTTTTCAGTATCCATATTGAACTCATGTTCAGTGAGAACAGAATTGTGGAGATTTTCTTTGCTAAACTAAGAATTTTTGGTTGAACATGCAAGCTGTGATTTTTTCAAAGACTTACAACTTGGCAAATTTTGGATGAATTTTCCTGGCGTATGTAAAAAGGCACCTCCCAGACATAAAGTGCTTTGCCCACTATCAAATTTCAAGTCTCTACTCTAAAGCACAAGCAAAGGAAGGGTTGCCCAAAAAATGTAAATGTCAAAACAATTTATTTTTCCTTGCCTCTTTCTTGGAAAGGGGCTAACCTTTTTGACAAACTTCAAAATAATTGTCAGTGGCAGATTCTTGGCATCGAAAATTTTAGCCCAGACTCTTAAAATGTGGCAAAGTTTTAGACAACTGAAAACAGTCTATTATTTGGGAGTGTTGGGCAATCCTTAATATAAGATATTTATGCTACTCTATTATTATAGTCTCTGAGAACCTCATAAAAAATAACAAATGGTCCTTCAGCACCTAAGAGACCAGACTAACAAAAAATGTAGATAGTCTTTTATGTTGTTATTCTCACTTGTGGATCAGGAATTGCTATTGTCCCTATTTTACAAATGGGAACTGGGGCAAGAGAGGCTAAATGACTTGCCCAACGTGTCTAGTGGTGCAGGAGATAAAATCTGGATCCCCTGACTTCTATGCTAGCACCTAACCATTTTTCCACTACCAGCCCTTTGAGCAGATTAAATACAATCAACTCAGATCTGTCACTCCTCTGGGAACACTTTGAAAAACTACAGTTTTGTATTAGCATCATTGTATTTCTAAGGATCTACAACTTAGCTATCTAAGTGCCAGGAAATCTTGTCTAATGCTGCAGGGCAAAAATATACATGTCATAATTAAGGGTGTAACTAGTATTTATCTTCCCAACACCCACTGTATTTGTTTTCAACATCTATCAGCACAGGGGATGAGTTGCTGCAGTATATTCCCACCTAGATCTTAACTCCCAATAAGTGGTTACTTCCTTTCTTCCTCCTGTTTTCTCCCTCCCCGGCATTTTACTTCTTTTCCTGTGCTCCCTTCCTTACTTCTATTGGTCTCTTTCTTCTTTTGATACTTGATTTCTTTCTTTTTCTCCTGTTGCTTTCCCTTTCTTCTTCCTTTTTTCTCCTTGCTTCCTGGTCTTATTCCTTCTCTTGCTTCATGCTTTCTCCTTTGCTCCTCTTTAACTTCTTCCTCTTTACCGCTCACTTGCTTTGCCTCTTTCTTCTTCCTCTGGCTTCATTCCTTCTCCCATACTTGTGAAGTTCCCATTGACCTTGTTTCTCCATATCATTTTCTTAAGGAGTGTCTACACAGCCCCCTAAACTCGAAATAAGATACACAATTTGCACTATGCATCATAAATCTATTTCATATTAGCTTATTTTGAAATTTGGCGCATCTACACAGAGCCAAATTTCAAAATAACGTGCTATTTGGAGACATCCCTTAACCCGCATGGATCAAGAGTTACCAGGATGCTGAAATAGCATGCCCATTATTTTGAAAAAATATTTAGCTTGTGTAGACACAGGGTAGCTATTTTGGGATACCTCTGGTATCCCAAAATAGCCGTGCAGTGTAGATGTACCCTAAATTAGTGAGTTAGCAAGGATCTGGGCTTCTAAGGAGCAAAGTATAAACCAATATTTAAAAAGGGCTCTAGAGGCGATCCTGGCAATTACAGACGGGTAAGTCTAACTTCAGTACCGGGCAAATTAGTCTAAACAATAGTAAAGAATAAAATTGTGAGGCACGTAGAAGAACATAATTTGTTGGACAAAAGTCAACATGGGTTCTGTAAAGGGAAATCATGTCTTACTAATCTATTAGAGTTCTTTGAAGGGGTTAACAAACATGCAGACAAAGGGGATCCAGTAGATATAGTATACTTAGATTTTCAGAAAGCCTTTGACAAGGTCTCTCACCAAAGGCTCTTGTGTAAATTACATTGCCGTGGGATAAGAGGGAAGGTCCTTTCATGGATTGAGAACTGGTTAAAAGACAGGAAACAAAGGGTAGGAATAAATGGTAAATTTTCAGAATGGAGAGGGGTAACTAGTGGTGTCCTCCAAGGGTCAGTCCTGGGACCAGTCCTGTTCAACTTATTCATAAATGATCTGGAGAAAGGGGTAAGCTGTGAGGTGGTAAAGTTTGCGGATGATACCAAACTGTTTAGGATAGTCAAGACAGAAGCAGACTGTGAAGGACTCCAAAAAGATCTCACCAAACTGAGTGATTGGGCAACAAAATGGCAAATGAAATTTAATGTGGATAAGTGTAAAGTAATGCACATTGGGAAAAATAACCCCAACTATAAGTACACTATGATGGGGGCTAATTTGGCTATGACAAATCAGGAAAGAGATCTTGAAGTTAATGTGGATAGTTCCCTGAAAACTTCCACACAGTGTGCAGCAGCGGTCAAAAAGGCAAATAGGATGCTAGGAATTATTAAGAAAGGGATAGAATATAAGACACAGTATATCTTACTGTCCCTGTATAAAACTATGGTACGCCCACATCTTGAATACTGTGTACAGATGTGGTAGTACAGTCGTGTGTAGTAAGATGTGAGTAGTAAGGCGTTTGATACAGTCTCGCATGATATTCTTATCAATAAACTAGGTAAATACAACTTAGATGGGACTACTATAAGGTGGGTGCATAACTGGCTGGATAACCGTACTCAGAGAGTAGTTATTAATGGTTCACAATCCTGCTGGAAAGGCATAATAAATGGGGTTCCGCAGGGGTCTGTTTTGGGACCGGCTCTGTTCAATATCTTCATCAGCAATTTAGATATTGGTATAGAAAGTACGCTTATTAAATTTGCAGATGATACCAAGCTGGGAGGGGTTGCGACTAATCTGGAGGATAGGGTCATAATTCAAAATGACCTGGACAAATTGGAGAAATGGTCTGAGGTAAATAGGATGAAGTTTAATAAAGACAAATGCAAAGTGCTCCACTTAGGAAGGAACAATCAGTTTCATACATACAGAATGGGAAGCGACGGTCTGGGAAGGAGTATGGCAGAAAGGGATCTAGGGGTTATAGTGGACCACAAGTTGAATATGAGTCAGCAGTGTGATGCTGTTGCAAAGAAAGCAAACATGATACTGGGATGCATTAACAGGTGTGTTGTGAGCAAGACACGAGAAGTCATTCTTCTGCTCTACTCTGCGCTGGTTAGGCCTCAGTTGGAGTATTGTGTCCAGCTCTGGGCACCGCATTTCAAGAAAGATGTGGAGAAATTGGAGAGGGTCCAGAGAAGAGCAACGAGAATGATTAAAGGTCTAGAGAACATGACCTATGAGGGAAGGCTGAAGGAATTGGGTTTGTTTAGTTTAGAAAAGAGAAGATTGAGGGGGGACATGATAGCAGTTTTCAGATATCTAAAAGGGTGTCATAAGGAGAAGGGAGAAAACTTGTTCATCTTGGCCTCTGAAGATAGAACAAGAAGCAATGGGCTTAAACTGCAGCAAGGGAGGTTTAGGTTGGACATTAGGAAAAAGTTCCTAACTGTCAGGGTAGTCAAACACTGGAATAAATTGCCCAGGGAGGTTGTGGAATCTCCATCTGTGGAGATATTTAAGAGTAGGTTAGATAAATGTCTATCAGGGATGGTCTAGACAGTATTTGGTCCTGCCATGAGGGCAGGGGACTGGACTCGATGACCTCTCGAGGTCCCTTCCAGTCCTAGTATTCTATGATTCTATGTGGTCTCCTCACCTCAAAAAAGATATTTTGGCCTTGGAAAGGGTTCAGAAAAGAGCAACTAAAATGATTAGGGGTTTGGAATGGGTTCCATATGAAGAGAGGTTAAAACGACTGGGACTTTTCAGTTTAGAAAAGAGGAGACTGAGGGGGGATATGATAGAGGTATATAAAATCATGAGTAGTGTGGAGAGGGCGAATAAAGAAAAGTTATTTATTAGTTCCCATAATAGAAGAACTAGAGGACACCAAATGAAGTTAATGGGTAGCAGGTTTAAAACTAATAAAAGAAAGTTCTTCTTCACACAGCGTGTAGTCAACCTGTGGAACTCCTTGCCAGAGGAGGCTGTGAAGACTTGGACTATAACAGAGTTTAAAGAGAAGCTAGATAATTTCATGGAGGTTAGGTCCATAAAAGGCTATTAGCCAGGGGTTAGAAATGGTGTCCCTGGCCTCTGTTTGTCAGAGGCTGGAGAAGGATGGCAGGAGACAAATTGCTTGATCATTGTCTTCGGTCCACCCTCTCTGGGGCATCTGGTGCTGGCCACTGTCAGCAGACAGGCTACTGGGCTAGATGGACCTTTGGTCTGACCCAGTATGGCCGTTCTTATGTTCTAATGCCTCCATTCAACAGATAATCAAAGAACAATCAGCAGGTCCAGTAGTATCTATGTTCTCTGAACTCCTACTACTGCCAAGCAGCAAAGCAAAGCTGACAGCAACTACTTCTTTTTTCAGGCAAGACCCTGATTAGTTCAGAGAAGTGGGTAGAGGGGATTAAAAGAAAAAGTGAGTGGCTACTGGCAAGGAAAAGGGAACAGAGAAGAAAGATGGGGGCAGAAGGGAAAGGAGATTAAGAAGTGGAGAGGAGCAAGAGAGGGATACCAGCTAAAGAGAACTTATATTCACACACACACACACACACACACACATCATAGTGCAGTTCAGCTGTTACAAATACAGAATCGTATAAAAACTCTCAGGCTTTCCACATCCAAGCAGTCACCACATGCTCCTGGTTTTTCCTCTGTAGCTGCTACAGAATCCATCCTTTCCGGTGTCATTTCTTCTGCTGAAACTGGCTTATGTCTCAAGCATCTCTGGCCTCCCTAATTCTTACACAGCTCCCCCTAAGCCTATGCAAAGTTCCAGTGAAAACTGATTAAACTTTTGACTTGATTACTTGCATTTGCTTTGGATAGCCTTCTACATAAAATAATGTCTCAGAAACTCAAAGATATTTTCAGGATGGAACTGATACAGAGAGAAAGAGAATCAATAGGGATAAGGTGGTGGAGAATGTGTTTAAAAAGGAAAAAAGTAAAATAGCTTATATACAGGAGTGAGATGAGAAATGAGGGGATAATAGCTAACATACCTAGAAGAAGAAACGGTTGTATCACAGAGACAGAGTAAGAAAAGACAGCTGTTATTGACTAGGCAAAATATAGCAAGTAACTGAGTTAAGATAAAAATAAGGAATGGAAGGGACTTCATTAAGGAAGGTAAACTATAAAAATCAAAGTATCAAAAAAAAAAAAAAGAGGTGGACAAAGTATGCCTAGGGAGAAAGATAAACAGTGCCCACACCCCGAAAAATGGTACTGTAGTCATGTTGGAAGAGAGGGACTTTACTTATCTATCTAGCTGTATTGAAAAGTAGGATAGCAAATTCAAGGCCTGCAGTACATTCCAAATGGTATCAACATTATTTTGTTTGGAAGGCTAAAAGGAAAAAGTAAACACTATAATTAGATTAGATATAAATCAACAGAAATTAACTGGTTGGAATCTTGGAAACTGTAGGTAACAGCTGGGCATCACTGATTGCAAAATGTGAGTGCTAGCACTAAGCAAGGGGAAGGATGAAGGTATGAAGAAAGAAGAATGGACTTGAAAAGGGGCAATCTTAATGCACATAGTTCCATAGAAAAAGAAACTGATAAGCAAAGGGGTCTGACTTTTCTACTCAAGGCACCAGCAAATTCAAAGGGAAAACCCGAAAAAGGAGCAAAAGATCAATGTAGTTTAACTATAACACAGGGGTGGGGAACCTAAGGCCTAGGGGCCATCTGGCCATTGAGGACCCCACGTTGGCACCACCCATAGGGCTGGAGAACACAAAATCGACTAGCCTGGTGTGCTAGGGGAATTTCTCAGTTGGGGGCCACGTCAGTGAAGGGGTTATTTTTGTTTGGTTGGTTAGGGCTTTTGTGTGTGTGTGTGTGTGGTACCTGAGTGGCTTTTCTGTGAGTCAGCAGCCCCCAACCCAAAAAGGTTCTCCATTATAACATTGAACAAATAAAAAATCCAAACCATGAGTACAAAAGTAAAAAAAGAGTGAATTTGAGGTGTTAATAAAGACATGGAGGGGCACAGTCAAGAAAAGAAAAGTAGACACAATTCACTCTATTATCCCAGCTCAAAGAATCCATGTCATGTAATCAGAGAATTGATGTAATTTCCCTGCCTAGATTTGCTGGTCTTCTTATGTTGATGCATGCTTTAATTTATAAACTCCTTTTGAATCTACAGTAATGTGAATAAAAATGCTCTTTGTAAAACAAAAAAAGGGAAGAGATACTCTCTACTGAGGCTTGATTTTGAACCATTAACATTTACAGGTGTTTTGGTGGTCACTTTAATGGTGCAGGACTGGGCCCTTAGAGCAAAGAGATATGGGAGTAGATTCAATTCTCTTTCAATGTTTTGCTCTGCCCCTTTCACTCCAGCCAAGTCATTTATTCTGTTTTGCCTTGGTAATATAAGAAGCTAGATCTGGTATGTGACACTAATGAGGAGAGGGTTCAAAAGGTATGTATGTAGGGGTATAGTCTCTTTTTGAAAGAGATGCTTTATAAACCCCATTTAAAGTACAGTAAAGAATAGATCCCTTATAAAGAAAAAAGCAGAAATCCTCTTTTTCAATGACCTTAATATATACCAAAGTATAGTGAAGAATAGGCCCCTTGTAACTTAAAATCTGTGGTCTGGTTCAGTTTTAAAGACCACATGACATGACACATTATTG
Organism: Rafetus swinhoei; assembly: GCA_019425775.1. Taxonomy (NCBI): domain Eukaryota; kingdom Metazoa; phylum Chordata; order Testudines; family Trionychidae; genus Rafetus; species Rafetus swinhoei. The sequence goes on from CM033449.1 coordinate 51,729,531, forward strand.
AGGGTAGAAGAATCCCCTAATCCAGAAAGAATGTGTATTATGCCCAACCTAAAGAAGACCTACTTGTCTTCCACATTATATACTGCCAAGATAAACTCTTGGATGCTTTTAGGCATTCCACCGATTTATTCCCCTTGCCCTTAGTAGTAAGAATCACTGAAGTAGAGAATGTGTATTGTCACTTATTTAACGTGTGAGAGTTCTAACTACTATGACAGAGTCCTTACTCGCTTTTTTTGTCATCACACAATACAATACCCACACACAGTCACCTATCTGAAATGTAATGTGTTCTTGCAGAAGTGTTCATCACCTTGAAATATTAGGTCTGCAAACTATAAAGTATATTTTAAAAGCAAACATGTGACCATCCTAAAGCAAGTTCAAGCTTTAGAGAGGTCCCTTAAACATGACAAGTGTACAATGCCAAACCACTACCACCAGAAAATCACTTTTAAAGCACAACATATTTTTGAATTGTTGAAAACAGTTTTCAATAGACACTTTGGGCCTGCTTCTCACATCATTCTGGCAGAGTAAAGCAACTTTAAAGTGAGTGTAAATATATTTTACGGACACATTTAATATGACTGGCAAAAAACACAGAGTGAAATCCTGGTGCAGTAAAGGTCTATAGCAAAGCTCCTCTTCACTTAACTGGGTCAGGTTTTCACCTCCATACTTAATTTTGTGTCCTTGTTTTCAATCCTTTGATATCTCACTGGACAGTTCATATTTCTATGGAAGACACTGATTTTGTCTTTCAAATATGACTGAACCCCTGAAGTTGTTATTCCCATAGATAACAACAAACTGGAATTAATATTAACAAGTACTAAACTGCAAATAGGCTGATCCTTTATGTTAATAATGAAAGACGTTGCATTTATAAGAAGTAAAATTTGAGAAAATAAACTTTTTAATCTTTTCTAAGAGGAAGGAGACAAACCTGTGTTATATACTTTTATATGGCAAGAATCTTCCATGTAAGACACTTTAGGAAAAATAAATACTTGGGTCCATCTTTCCTTGGAAATATAAAGTGTCTAAATTTTAATTCTTCCTTCTTTAGAGACAAATGCATTGTACTATGCCACCCACATCTGTCCTATCTGTTAAAAAACTAGAACTATATATTCCTTCAGGATTGAAAGCATAATTCTTTGCCTGTCAGATGACTATAGCAAATTACATTATAATTACTTCCCTATGAATTACTATGATAAGTTTTGATCTAAAGGGAATAGCAAAAGATTACTTTTTTCAAAATTGTCAAAATATGCACAGCTGAGATTTTCTCTGGACTTCCTTTTTGTTCAATAATATTTGGGTATACTAATATATGTGTACCTATTATTTGCAAGCAGTCTTAGATCTCTAATAATTGCTTCTATCAGAGATGACAGTTCATTTTCTTCTGAGCATTTCTAAATTCGGACCTTTCCCTCTATGACTTAAAGGATTTCCTTAATCTGGGTCTGATCCTGTGAGATGGAAGGAAAAGTGATACAGCTAGAAAAAAAACTGTGGCCTATCAGAAATGCTGGCAGTTCTGTCCAAAATATCAGACCTGAAGTGGCAGAGCTGTTTGGTTATTATTCATTCCATCACTGCACATAGCTGTAATATTATTCCAGTGGTGCATATTTGGAACGCCTCAAACATACTGAAGGGGGAAGAAGCCACACATATAATTCCATGGGTATTGCATAAATCCCACCCTGCTTTTGGACAATGGAGGAGTAGATGAAGGAATAAGGCACATTCCAGCTTGGATTAATTGTCTCTATCATTATTAGGATAAAAATAAGTTTCAGAAAGCTCACCACTATTTATGGGAACACATCACAAGACATGTACTAGAATCATCATAGGAGTAGGATTAAAACCTGGACTGTAGAAGTCTTTATCTACAGGAGGAACTCTGGTGGCTGGTAAACGGTGACTAAGCGGCAAATATTTCCTTGCCATAGGAATTTTAAAAGCATGTTTCCCCTTACTCAAAAGACTTGTTTGTAACCCTGAGAAGCCTTTCAAGAGACAGTCTAGTCTAGTGATCAGTGCAAGGTACTTGGAGTCCTTGGTTCTAATCTTGAGCCTGCCACTGACTTGCTCTGTAATCCTGAAAAAATGATGTACAGTCTGCTCCTGCTGTCCTTACAATGAGTTGTACCTCAGCCTCCTTAAACACCATGGCAAAACTCTCACTGACTTGAAAGGGGCCAAGATTCCACTCAGTTAATAGTACCTGGCTATGAAAATGTCTTTTCCATGCATGAACCGTGGACATATGATCTGGGCTATTGTGTATCTTGTACCTCAAATATGAAACAAAGAAACTGCCTGTTGTCACAGAGAGGGTTAAAGAGAGCTTTTGGATATGGTCAGCCCTGCCCATTTTTCTGCAGCCAATGCCAGACCTGGAGTGGGAAGAAAAGGAGAGAACCTGGCTCAGTTTGGGGCTGACTGGTGAAAACTCAGAGCTAGTCACTTCCGAAGCTGAGGGGAAGAAGGATTATTACCTTACCAGCTAAAGCAGCCAGCAGGAAATAAGTCCCATCTCCCTGGCTAAAGGAGACTTGGGAGCACCTGGCTGAAAGTGCAACATGTCCTGTGTAAAAGGTGCCTGGAGAAAGGCCCTTGGGTGTTTCCGTATTTCTCTGAGACATCCAGATCAACTCAAAATGGAATGGTGTTTTATTTTAGTTTTAATCTTTTAGCATAGGAAATTAAATGTGGGATGTGAAATCTACATTGAGTGGGGGGCTTTGGACATGTCATGTATCCTCTTTCAGTCTCTTAATGGTCAGTGTGAAATAAATTAATAATCTCAATTCAGTCCCTAATAAGTGTCACTACCACAGAACATTCTTGTTGATAGTCTCTGCAGAAAGCAAATGGTTAAATAATCAGGAAAATTAATTACCTCCTCAGACCCTGAGATGAACAGTGTAGATGGAAATGGCTAGGACTCTGTTTCTGCCAATGCTTTATATGTTCTATGCACTTTAATGCAATAGTGGACTTCAGCTCCAACAATATCAGACCAGCATGTTTCCTGAAGTAATATATTCACTTAAATAATCATTTGCATCTAAAGTCAGATGATATTTCAAAGCAGTCTGAAGATATATCACTATATAATAATGATGGTTTTTATCTAGAGAGGCACTATCGACTCTCATTCAATTACCTAGCACTACCATAGCTAATAAATGAGAGCACAATATGCAAATAAAAAAATACCTTTACTCAATGAAAGAGGAAAATTAGTATAGTTGGGTTGAGTAAACTAATTATGCTAATTTGAGAAGGTTAAATGTAGCATCATGCACAATTGCTAGAACATAAGAACATAAGAATGGCCGTACTGGGTCAGACCAAAGGTCCATCTAGCCCAGTATCCTGTCTGCTGACAGTGGCCAGCACCAGGTGCCCCAGAGAGGGTGGACCGAAGACAATGATCAAGTGATTTGTCTCCTGCCATCCCTCTCCAGCCTCTGACAAACAGAGGCCAAGAACACCATTTTATCCCCTGGCTAATAGCCTTTTATGGACCTAACCTTCTACAATAATCTGGCTCGTATATTTTAAATGATGGAGATGGCTCTCCTTGGTAATGTCATGTGTGCTCAGCTGGCTAGGAAAGCAACATTTCAGCTGGCATCAAATTCAAAAGGTTGAATTACGGCCCAATCCAGCAAAGATCTTAAACATCTGCAGAACTTTAAATGGATAAAAAAAAATCTCAGAGAGGTAGCCCTGTTATTCTATCACTTTAAAAGAGACCTTAGAGACTAACCAAAATATATAGAATCATGAGCTTTTGTGGGCAAAACCCACTTCATCAGATGAACTGGAGTGGAAATAACAGAAGCCAAGCTATATATAACAGCAGAAGTAGTACCTGTCAATTGTAGAACTGTGTTAATGAGGCTAAATAAGTGGGCTGGATATGTCACTTACATAGGTTTTGGTGTGGAAATGCAGATGTTAAATGCAGGAGAAATTGGCTTTGTAATATGCCAATCAAAGGAATTTCACTAACCAGTTACAGAGTGAGTCTACAGAACTGAAATTCATCTACAGATCTGACACCATTACCCTGGGCTTGAACAAAGACCTGGTTGGTGTAGGATGGGCCCTTAGGAATAAATAGTTTGAAAGGCTTGTATTGAGATTGTTTTTAAATGGTCACCCATATATGATTTAATTAGCCTAAAACACTTGCCTATGTTTATTCCAGCCAGATGCAAAGGTTTGTACAAAAGAAGAAATCCATGTATTGGGGAAAAAAAAAGTCTTCTTCATTGAGCATCTGTAATTTTTCCCACTGTGAAACAAGTTTATACTTCAAATACCACATTTTATCTGAACACCAAGTATATTTAGCTTGCTTCTGTGACAGTGCTGATCAATTAACAGCCAGCTTTCGCAATCAAAGTTATCTCATCACTTTTGTCTTTTAAAATAGCACCGAAGGCTAAACAAGTGGCTTCACATTGTGGGCGCTGATTGGCCCAAACTGACTTTCGCTAAGACACTGCCAACTTCACCAGAGCCTCAGTTCTCACTGAGCGAATCTTATCCACTCGGGAGAGTCTTGGTGCTGTGTTACGGACTCTCCTCCTCCCCCCCCTCCCCCCCAATTCTGTAACACCACCGGTCACATCGCTGCCGCGCGCGTTTCTTTCGCGGGTGGGAAGAAAGTATGGGCTGTAGTTTAGTGGAGTGGGCCGGCGTGGCTACTGCCGGTCTCTTAAAGATCTGCAAATGAGACAGGGATCTCAGTGCTACACTACAAACAAGGAGCATACATTGCCATCCAGATCCTTTTACCAGGAGAGGGGACGTCTGAAACCCTTCGCTTCAGAAGACTCCTTCGAAGAGGTGTTAAGTCGAATTAAGAGCCAAACCCATGTGATCCTCACGGTACGCGTGACTGTGCTGCTATGTTACTAAAAAGCAAAGGTATTTAGATACAGCCTGGTTCTTTAGACAAGCCTTTACCCCGAGTGGTGGCTTCGTAAGCGGCCAGCCCTAGCCACTGCATTCGTTAGCTAACCTGTATCTCCAGGTCAGGGACTGTCTCTGCCTATGTTTGGATAGCGCCTGGCATATTAAGGGTACTTACTTGCTAGTACAATAACGTGAATAATAATTAATGCTGATTTATTAATTCTGCATTCCTCCAACGGACTCGGTGGTGGTGGTGGTGGATCGTTTTGTATTTTGCTTTTTCTCGAAGGCAAATGTCCTGAAACGGGATTTAAAAGCAAAGGCCACCTTGTCGATCTGCTCCGCTCTTGGTTAACTGAGCACTGTCTTTTGGAAACGCATTAGAAGTTTGGCTGTCTTTTTTTTGGCGGGACGGGCCTTTTGAGCAAACAAACGACGTGGAAAATCAAGTGTAAAAACCTGATCCCTCACAATCCCGGTTTCGCTCAATGAAACAGCTTTGCTTTCCCCTGATAAAAGTTGTATTCTAGCAGCTAAAGGCTGCTGAAGTCTAGAAGCAGAGTCAGTTCTCCATGGGCAGCGGAAGGATTGGGTGGTGGGGGGAGATCAGAAATGAAATTCCCCCTTTTATCCTAATGCACATCTTTTCAATTTTTTGTAATTGCCAGTCTCTGCCATAATGAGATCCTTTGAATCCCAAAAGACACGTTTTAATGTTACATCTTTATCTTTGGGGGAAACCTAGTTTTCCATCCTTGTTACACATCCTCTTAACAATCAGAGCCCAAGACCCTGAAAAGAGACCTATTGCACAATTTCTGCTGAATGCACTTCTTAGCTCATATAATGCTAGGGCCTTTTGATGTGCTACAATGCGCGTTACGCCCAAAGATTGTCTCTTTGGACAGATCTACAACGCTTGGCTTAATGTTTGGAAGTTAAATGGGTAACAAGGATGTTGAAACTCCCACGCTTTAGCCACTGCAGTCACTTGCTACATTTTCCTGTTAAGTTTCTATAAGTGACACAGACATGGTGGAGTGAAGGAGGCTGGGGCCGGGGAAGGAACATTTTTCTCTTTTATTTCCCCCCCTGTACTTTTTTCTGTCAGCCTTAAAATAAGAGCTTTTTGGGAAGACTCTGTCTTGTATAGGTAGCTTGTATCTTCAGGTCCCCGGCAATGTTGCTACTCCATGAAATCAAAATTTATGATTATTCAAATGTTGGGGACTGTGAAAAGAGAGGAAGAAAGAGAGAAAATTAATATTGCAGCTGTTCTTCTGATTAATGAGAGATAATTGCTCATGAAAAGTCACCCCTGTGGCATTTTGTTGTCTCCTGGATCTTTGTTCTTTTCCACTATTATTGAGGACTTTCTTGAAGACTAAGCGGTTCTTTTCAATTTTTGGTATTCAGAAAGTGTTGCTTGGTTACAGATAATGGAGAAATCTCGGGCTATATTGGGTAAGATGTGCCACAGACAGCAATATCACAATGCCACTTTCAGAAAAGGATGGATACAAGTTAACGATGCGCTTTCAATAAAACATTAATAGACTTGTTCACGCTTTTATAATGACCTCGTTAATGGGAGCTGGGGGCAAGTCCTGTCTTCTGCTTGTGTTCACCTAACAAAACCCAGCTTTGAGATCGTTCGCAAACTAATATGAAACCCATGTTAGATTAGCAGATAAATGTGATTATAACGCAGAAGTCAATGTTCCCTTTGGTTTGCAAGGGATTCTTTCCCCATGCAAATGATCCAAACTAGTGTGCATTCTTCCCACAACACCTCATTCACTGGAAAGCAATTTGGTCACTGGCTGTTTGTAAACTGGCTATTCCACAGTTTGACTTACACAGTTATGCCTGGGTGCCGCCTTCCGTGCATGGTCAAATCCCGCAGGGAAGTGAACGTGTGTGCTATGGGGAATGAGAGCGGAATCGTTCCCTAGTAGGAGTTTATTGGGATGGGGGGTGGAGGGAGAGAGAGATTTCGCTTTTGTCATTTAAGCTGCGAATCTCTTATAAATAAAGCCATCTGGAAGAAAGGGAAAATGAGGGCACCTAGTCCTGCAAGTTGCAGTCTGGGGGGAGCAGAGCTGATGTTCTTTTTGAACTGCTCTGGTTTAAAAAGGGGGGCAATTTCGTTACATTCTCATTTGTTACACTGTCTTGAACTAAAGGCAGACAAAGCTATACTCTGTCACCCCGAGCAGAATGAAGGGAATCAAAGGATTTTCCCTTAAAAGGACTAATTTTCTCCTTGAATTATGAAAGTAATGGCTAGGTAACAGCCTGTGCTCTGTACCCAACTGCTTAATACCTTCTAAATCCTTCCACGTGGCTCGACTAGTCGTGGCAATTAGAGCTCATTATAGGCTCATAAAAGCTCTCATTTCGGGGATTACTTAATGGACAATGAAATTTTATCGGACAGAATTATTGAAAAATAAAATTGTAAGGAGGTCGATGTGATGTGGGCGCACGCCTTGCATCATTCCGCCTGGATTGGGATATCTTCGCCTACAATTGCTGTTTGCTTCCTCTGTTATCACTGCCCTTGCTTTGTTAGAACAATTACCGATTAAAACCGTGATCTGATTCTTACCCTGTCTGACTTTCCTTAAATAAGGCAATTTCCCTCCAGATCCGCTCTTTCCGAGCAGAGACAGCCTGCCCCATTTCAGGGAGCGGGTGATTTCCTTCTTGTACACACAGATGACTCCAAAGCTCTCTATCCATTCCAGGAAACGCTATATTACACTGGACGATCTAGAAAAAGAAGCTCATAATGGGACACTTATATCTGTGCGCTACTTACCTATGTGGTAAAGCCTAATAAGAATAATATTTTAAAATGTCAATGAACTTCCGATAATTTACTACCTTTAGCTTCCAAAGACACTGTTAGGCCTAGGTAACCTGTGGATCGCATCTGTTAATTTGTCTTTAATCAGTACAATAGTTTTAACCATATTAACATGGCGCTTTGCCTCCGACCACTTTGCTTTAATTGATCGTTCTTTAATCATTCCCCCCACCCACTCTCTCTAGCTATCTCCTGCCTTCCGAGATCTTTAAGTCTTTGATCTTGTCTGTTGCTCTGAAGGAGTAAATGGTGCCTTTGTAAAGGTGCTTTGCTAGCAATAGTTAAAGCTGACCTGCCTTAAACTCTGCAACTCCCTAATTGTTGTCACAAGATGTTGGATTAACACATTTCTGGAATAGCTGTCTGTTTACACTCCAGAGACCCGCAGTCCAGTAAACACTTTCTAATTGAATTCTAATCACATTTGAATAGCTCAATAACCAGCCTCAGCTGCAATTCATAAAACTTTAATTGCCATCCATAAATCCTGAGCTCCCCGAGTGTGGAGTGTCCCTACAATTCAATTATACCGCGCTTGCCTGAATTTAACTGGATGGCGGCAAGGAGAGGCAGTGACAATCCCTCCTCCCCTTACTCAGCTATTGACGGTGAACGGAGACCTACTTCTACTTCTCGTAGTGTGTCCTTTCACGACTGCCGTGGGGAAAAAAGGCCTAGATTCTTTCTATTTTGTAACGGGGGAGGCTCACTGGCCTTTTCAGTGATGCGGAGATGCGCTGGTACGTTACACTTCTAGATCAGCGGCGAGGAAATATCCCTTTGATAGAAATGCAAGCAAATAAGCAAGCTTTGAAGGCCACTTTACTTGACTTTGAGAGACATTTGAACGGTGATCGCTGTTCGATTGTGCCCAATTGCCCAGGCACTTCTTTTAGTGTGATTGTCCGTCTTTCTTTTTCGCCCCGCACCTTAATATGCTTTAAACACGTTTAGCACAGACGCCTGTTCTAGCCTGGCTTTTGGGGGCCAGAGTTTTCTGCTGTAAACTGCAATTGTCATCCCTGATTCCAAAGTCACTTGAAGTTGGATACATTGTTATCTCTACGTGATGACTGGAGTCAGCTCACCAAGAATGCAACGTTACTTCTATTAAACGATAAGTCCCTTCTTAAACTCCCACTATAGAACAGGTCATTGGAAAATCGTGCAGCATGCTGCAAATACCTTGGCTCTTTAATGAAATTTGAAATGTTCAGGAGTCACCGACCATATTTCGCTGTTCATCCAATTTTACTTGGAATGATTGCTTCGGCAAACTTGGTGGAGATCAAAGAATCCCTCGCTGACATTTTCTCTTTTCATTAGGCTTTTGAATTGAAGCTTTGAAATGATCATGGAAGTTAACTTGAAAGTCTTCCGTTTTGACGTCTTGGCTGAGAAGTGTCCAGATATTTGAAAGCTTTGCCCGTTGAACTAATTGCCAATTTGACAGGATTCACTCATAAAAAAACCCCCTGCCTTTTACCTCTGGAATAGCTCTGATAACGTACTTCACAGAAAATATAAGGGCGACTAAATTCTTGGGAAAGCAGAAGGAGTTGTTTCTAGGCGTAAATCGACATACTGAGAGAGACGATCATCCAGAACTTAGAATGACCAGATATTACAGGGTAAATGAAAAGAAAACCAACCCGGATCCTACTTATTTCCTCACGTGTCACTGGTTTCCCCCTACTCAGGAAATGGTGCATTATTGGCATAAACTCCGTGATGGGAGATTCCCTTGCGGTTTATTTTTAAACCTAGTCGAAACCGTGCATTTGTTTACAGAGTAACGTGTCCGCAAGCGCAACGTGGAATGTGCCTGAATCACAAACAGGGCAGCTGTGCCCCCTCCGTTGCTCCCCATTCCTATAATTTATCTGGAGAGAAGGAGAACTGAAGTCATGGTGAAATTAACAAAACACACACACTTTGGAGAGTCTCTCCCCTTCGCACCCCCCCTCCCCGCCCCGTTTTGTTCCAACTCGGGCAGCCTATCCTGAGGGGTTTGGAGGAGAAGCCAAGGAGGTTTAGATCTGCATCTCTTTCAGGAATCACGTGTTAAATAGTTGATATAAAACCCCGGCGCAGGGGATCCAGGCGGGGGACTGTAAGACCAGCCCTCTCCAGGGACCCTTTTGTTCAGCTCTCAGACATAAGCACCTTCTCGCTAGCCAAGTGCTTCAGTGGCAACTTCCTCGCCTTGGCAAAGGAGACAGACCCGGGAGAGCCAGCCCCGACCTGCAGCCATGTCCCGATCCTTCTATGTCGACTCTTTAATCATCAAAGACTCCTCGAGGCCAGCTCCTTCCCTGCCTGAGCACCCCCACGGACAGGATTTCCTCATCCCCCTCAGCATGCCTTCCCCTCTGGTCATGTCGGTGTCCGGCCCCGGCTGCCCGTCCCGCAAGAGCGGCACCTTCTGCGTGTGCCCGCTTTGTGTCACTTCGCACTTGCACTCGTCCCGGGGGGGCGGCAGCGGGGCCATCCCCCTGCTCAAGAGCCAGTTCCCTCCCGGGGGAGATGCCCAGTACTGCCCCCGGATGAGCCATGGCCAGCACCAGCAGCCGCACCAGCAGCAGCAGAGCTCGGTAGCAGCCGCCGCCGCCGCCGCCCTGGGCCACCCGGCGCACCACGCACCTGTCTGCAGCGCCACCACCTACAGCGTGAGCGACCCCCGGCGATTCCACTGCCTCGGCATGGGTAGGAGTCACCTGGCCGCGGCGTTCCAGCTGCAGCGGGCGGGCGAGGGGCGGCCGGGCTCTGGGGGGAAGGGCGGGGGAAGGTGGTGAATAGGGAAGGATCGGGCATTCCCGCGCCGGCTCGGGGAAGGAGCAGGTGTGCGGTCGCTCCCGCGGGGGCAGGTCTTGTGAGACAGACAAAGAGGAGGCAGGTTTTCAGGGCGAGCAGGTAAGCGCAGGCTTTCTGCCCGCCACGCCTAGCGAGGCGCTCGCCGCGGGATTGCGTCTTGCTGTTTCTGGGATCCGTGAAACGAGCGCGGGAGGGAGAAATGCAGGGCTCGGCAAGAGCGCCAGGGACAGACCAGGCTTAACTATTTTCCTGGCACTTAGCCCTTCTTTCTCTCCCTCCTAGGAGGCTCTGAGACGAGCCAAATTCAGAACGGCAAGAGGATGAGGACTGCCTTCACCAGCACGCAGCTTCTGGAGCTGGAGAGGGAGTTTTCTTCCAACATGTACCTGTCCCGCCTGAGGAGAATCGAGATCGCGACCTACCTGAACCTGTCGGAGAAGCAAGTGAAAATCTGGTTCCAGAATCGAAGGGTGAAACACAAGAAAGAAGGCAAAGGAACCCAGCGAAACCCCCACGGGGGCTGCAAGTGCACCGGCAACCCGGGCCATTACCCCAGGTCAGAAGACGAAGAGTCTTTATCCCCCTCCTCGGCGAACGAGGACAAAGAGATCTCCCCTTTATAAAGCGCTCAGCAAACCCTCGCCAAGCTGGGACGCCTTCGAGTCTCTGAACTAACTGCTCCTACTAGAAGGTTGCAAGTCTGAACTAAACAGGGAAGCCTATCCGACTGCAACTGCATACACCTGACCCAGCTGTGACCAGGCTAAGGCACAAAGGAAACAGCTCTTGCTGGCTTTCTCCGCCGATCAGGTTTATTTGAATGGATCCAGTCCTAGATATTTCGAATGTACAGGCTTCAGTGGGGAGCGTTCAACTAAAACGTTATTTATAGAACACATGGAGCAATTCTGAACTTAACAAAAAGTTAGCGTGGTCCTGGATTTCCCATGGGCATGGCAGGTTGCCTCCCCTCACTACAGGTGAAGAAAATCCCATTTCATGACTTTGCTGAAACGTTGTGACGTTGAGAAGAAGTTAGCGAATGAAAAGGAAAAAAAATAGGTCTAACCGCATGAGAATCTTCTGTACAGTTTTACACATTGCAAACCGTTCGGACGTTCGTTTGTATGTGAATAGTTTTATATAAGATTTATATTTATATTTATTTAAATGAGGTCAGACAAGAATTTTAATTTTTTAAGTGCCCGCTTAGTTCAAACAATAATGGTGTAATTAATTAATGGGGCAAAATGGTGTTTTTTTAAAATCCTTTGTACACTAACTGAATTTCCTGTTTCAGAAGTATCTGCATCAATACAAATAAATGCCATCAGCTACTAACCTGAATAACTATGTTTCCTGCCACACCGGGTTTTAAAAAGTCACACCTAATTCAGCATAACTTTGCAAAAGAAGCAAGGTCCCGAAGCCTGGCACTGTAAATAGTTTCTCCTGACTTTTGAGCAGTGGGCAATGCCTGGTCTGAGAGCCTGTGACACCGTGTGGTACCCACCATCCAGCTGAGCAGTGCTTCTGAAGCTGGTTACTGGTGGTGCTACTGAAAGTGGAGCAACACAATCCCCAGCCATGGGAGTGAGGGGCGGGGGCTCCCTGGAGGGCCTGATCCTGCAGGCGCTACAGTCAGTGGCAGAGTAGCCATGAACCCCAAGAGCTTGCTCTAGCATCTCCTGAGCATGGCAGAGCCCTGTGGGCCTTTCAGGAAGAGTATGGAGCCCACAGGCATGGCCCCTTGCTGTATTAGGAAAGCTTTTTGCCAGAGCAGGGCTGGATGACTCCAACCTTAGGTGTGTATAGCCCTAAAGCTTGTCCAAAAAGACAAAGGACTTGAGGGTGAATTGCAGCCCAGGGGTATGATACAGTCCGCTCTGTCCAGCAGGTGACTTTGCCTGGGTCAAACCCATTAATGTCAGGCATCTGCCTGGGCCAAGCTGTGGAATTTGGCCCACTAAGAGTAAGTGTAGGTAGGTGACAGCAGCCCTAGCTACTTGCAAGGACATATGGTACCAGCCCTTACTCAGGGGAGTAACCCCTGAACTATACTCTGAGAGAGGAAAGGTGGGAGGATAGGGCCTTATTTTTTTTTTAAATGGAGATATACCTATCTCCTAGAGCTAGAAGGGACCTTGGGGTGTCATTGAGTCCAGTTCCCTGCCCTCATGGCAGGACCCCATACCATCTCTGACAAATTTTGTCCTAGATTCCTAAATGGCCTATTCAAGGATTGAACTTACAAGCCTGAATTTAGGAGGCTAATGCTCAACCCACTGAGCTATCCCAGTTCTAGCCCAGTTGTACAGCTGGACTGCAGAGAGTGAAGGCTGGAGGGCAGATGGTGGGCGTTTTGCCACAGATTTCAATGGGACAAAGCTCTTAAGTCTCTCCTTAGTGAGTATTCCTCATAGCAGGGTGGATTGCCATTCATGAGCCTGCCACCCTTTCCAAAGGCTGGAACATCTTTGGGCTACACCTCCTGCAGCGATCCTTCATGTGACTATACCAGCTCTTTGCCTAGGATTAGATAAGCCTATTTTACCCCCTGAATTCTCTTCTAACACCATTTTTGCCCTTTGTTACAATCTCTTGCTATCTTCTCCCTCTCTTGAGAGAGATTTCCAACCACAGCCTCCATCTGATATAAAAAACGGTTAGAAAAATGTGTCTCCTGCACACTTTATTTTTTTTTATATCCTTTCTCTCTAACAAAACCCTGGCGTCTGGGCTAAGATGTTGGTCTCTTCTTTCAAGTGCCTGTCCCACTTTTAATCACAGGATGGGTAATGAGGTTCCCAATGGTTTGCACAGCAAAAGCGAATAACCTAGGCACGCTGTACATTAGCAGTGCATGTCCTGGTGCATGAAAGCAAATGCAGTTCTGAACAATGAGGTTCTGATAGATTTCATGCAAAACACAAGTACAAATAGTGTTACTCAGAAAATGCCCTCTGATAGAAGGGTAATTAGAAATAAATTAGTTATGGGTCGATAGTGCATGGTTATTAATATTGTGCTTTATTATTTGGGCAGGGCCTGATTTAGCACTCCCAACTCTCACTGAAGTCGATGCACTTGGCTCCTCTTACATTTCCTCCAGCAAGAATCAAGAGTAACTGCATTGCAGTCAATGAAGTTACACTGGGGTGAAGGTGGTGTGAGAAAAGAATCAGATCAACAAGCTGGATAACCCACAGGCTCAGGGACATAGGACCTGATTCACCACTGCCTAACACCAGTTTCATATTGGTGTGACTCCCCTGAAGTACTGAATCAGGCCCTCAATGCAGACAATGTACACTGTACAATACACAAAGATTAGGACAAGCTCTTCCCCCAAAGGGTTCTAGAAATAGTTGCAGCCTACCAGAGAAAGGTGAGATTACCTGATCCCGTGGCTGAAAGGTGAAGCTAGACAAATTCAGACTGGAAATGAGGCATACATTTTGAACAGTGAAAGCCACTGGAATGATTTCCCAAGGGTGGTACTGGATTCTCTATCACTAGCTATTTTCAAATCAAGCCTGGATGTTTTCCTAAAAGATCTGCCCTTGGAAGTATTGTGGGGAAGTTCTATGGCCTGTTCTATACAGTAGATCAGACTCAATCACAGCAGTCCTTTTCAGCCTGACAATCTGTGAATCAGTGTGGTTAAGCACTGGAATAAATTGCCTAGGGAGGTTGTGGAATTTCCATCACTGGAGATATTTAAGAACAGGTTAGGCAAACATCTGTCAGGGATAATTGATATGGTCCTTGGTCCTGCCAGTTGATGACCTCTAGACAGGGGCGGATATAGGGCAGGGCGAGCGGGGCAGCCGCCCCGGGCCCCGCGCTTCAAAAAGCCCCGCGCATGCGCCGTGGCAAAGGGGGGCCCCGCAAAATTGTGCTGCCCTGGGCCCCGCAAAACTGTCATCTGCCCCTGCCTCTAGAGGACCCTTCCAGTTCTATGATTCTATGAATTTGCAACACAGAGAGAAGGATATAGTGGGTACAATCTGGAGACTACTCAGTGTTTTATTTGGCTGCTTTTGTTTATTCACCCGTATCATACAACAAATTCACTTCACATCTAATTCAAAATATGTTTTGGGGGTGGGACTGGAAAGATCAGGGAGTTTCAGTTTGACAAACTGGGACTGGGAAGTCACTCCACAGAGAAGCATGTAAAATTAATGTATAGGGGAGCAGGAGAAGCAAATTGAGCAGAGCAGGTTGGGGCAATCACTGGTAGAGCAGGATCGGGGAGAAGAAAACCTGTTTCCCTCCTCTCCCATAATTCTATCATTGTAAAAAAATCTGATACATTTTCTGTCTAGTTTTTTTTAAGTTGTTTGTGTTGAGCCAAAGAAAGAATTGTAGGGAGTTCTCAATTGTCGGGAGCTCATGAACAGGTCTGAGGGGATCAGGGGCGGCCCTAGACTAGCTGCCAGCAACTGGTGCCCTAGGCGAACCATGCAATTGGTACCCCCACCTCCAAACCCCTCAGTGATATTGCGCCACCATTTGGCGTCCCATTTAACTTGGTGCCCTATGCAACTGCCTACTTCGCCTATATGGACGGGCCACCCCTGGAGGGGATCAGAGACACCCTGCCCATCCTATACTGGTACAGGAGGTAAGGGGTTCCAGCTAGATCCTGGCTAGATAGGAAAAGGACTTTGGAAGAGGGAGCCTGGTATACAAGAGGGTGAGAACTACAAGTATATATCAATGGTATGTTAGAAACATTTTCTAATTGTGTTCCAGAGTATGCAATGAAATATTGGGACATCTACTTTGTGTAACACATGTAAATTCAAAGATGAAATGACCAGAGGTAATGTTACTTTCACCTTGCACAGGACTGTACTTGTCATAACAACGTTAATGAAATGAGAAACCAAACCAAAATGAGTTTCATTATTACTCCCTAAAAAATTATCACATTTCTTCAACTCAGGTTTAGGCACAGGTTTTAGCTTTGTGCGTCCCATTCTGATTCAGCTGAAATGATTGGGAGTTTATTTTGACTGCAAGAGATGGTCCTTTCTATTGTAAATTCGGTGGGCTAGATTGTTCCCTTGTACAGAGAAATCTTGTAGGGAGTAGCAGGCCCAAGAAATTTGCCAGAGGCACCTCAGGTGAATACTCAGCTAATTGTTTCCTCAGACAGGAGGCATTTGGGGGGTAATGAGAGACCAGTGGCATGGCTCTCCAATCAAAGGAATCCTAAGGATCCATGAAATAGGGAAATGCAAGCTTTGTGGAGGCTGAGGCCTCCTCATGGGGAGCTGTCCTGTCCTTTCAGTGTTGCCTTCCTCACCAACATGGAGTAGCAACTGAGAGGACCCAACTGGGGTGAATTTGAATTCAAGAAGTATTCATTTATAGCAGGACACCTATGGATCTGTCAGGGGAGGATACCAGAGAGCAGTTGGTGCTTTGTTTCACCCCACTTGCCTCTGGTCTGCTCCCAAAATCTCACAGAAACTTTTCTTGCACAGACATTTTCATGTAGTATTGGGGAAGGAAGTGATGCCACAGTTATGGGATCTCCCCTTTCTGCTCCCATTAGGCAAGTTCTACCTAGGCCTGGTCTACACTAGACCAGGCAGGTCAGCTTAGAATCATAGAATCACAGAACACTAGAACTGGAAGGGACTTCGAGAGGTCATCGAGTCCAGTCTCCTGACCTCATGGCAGGACCAGGCACTGTCTAGATTATCCCTGATAGATGTCTATCTAACCTGCTCTTAAATATTTCCAGAGATGGAGATTCCACAACCTTCCTATGCAATCCATTCCAGTGTTTAACCACTCTGACAGTTAGGAAGTTTTTCCTAATGTCCAACCTAAACCTCCCTTTCTGCAGTTTAAGCCCATTGCTTCTTGTCCTATAGTCAGAGGCCAAAGACAACAATTTCCCCCCTCCTCTCTGTGACACCCTTTTAGATACCTGAAAACCACTATCATGTCACCTCTCAATCTTCTCTTTTCCAAACTAAACAAGTCCAATTCCTTCAGCCTTGAAGGATGGCTTAAAGTATGCCATCCAATAATGCAAAATGCCTACCTGCTACACTAGACCTGCTAATTCGAATGCTAGAAGATCGACCTCTGGAGGGTTGATTTTCTCCGTAGAGTAGACATGTCCCTAAAGTCCACCAAGGAAACTTCTGCTCATATAAGACCTTAGGGTGCATCTAGACTGGCAAGATTTTGCGCAAAAGCGGCTGCTTTTGCGGAAAACCTTGCCAGCTGTCTACACTGGCCGCTTGAATTTGCACAAGAACACTGATGATCTAATGTAAGATTGTCAGTGTTCTTGCGCAAGAACTCTGATGCTCCTGCTTGGGAAAAAGCCCTCTTGCGCAAGTGTGCTTGTGCAAGAGGGCCAGTGTAGACAGGGAAGGAATTTTTTGCATAAGAAAGCCCCGATGGCGAAAATGGCGGCCGGAGCTTTCTTGCACAAAATCGCATCTATACTGGCCACGGATGCTTTTGCGCAAAAGCACTTTTTGCACAAAAGCATCCGTGCCAATCTAGACGCTCTTTTGCGGAAATACTTTTAACGGAAAAACTTTTCTGTTAAAAGTATTTCTGCAAAATCATGCCAGTCTAGATGCAGCCTTAGTGTCTTCAGACAGTGAAACCAAAGAAAATTGGTTGAAACTGAAATAGCTGCAGTTTCACAGATGGTTTTTCTTTTACCCATAAACATATTTCCTTGGACCAAGTTGACCTCTTTCAGTATAAATGAGTGTGAATCAGTGATATGATGTCCTCCTTCTCTGGTATTTATCATCACCACAAAAATAGGTGAAGTGATGGCTTCAACTGAGTTGTTTATTTCTTAAAAAGTGGGGAAAGTGGTATGTTATAGTTAGACTTACTAGCTGATATTTTTACAGTGCTTTGAGGATGTAGCAGGCTCTAAAGACTACATATTATTATTATTATTTATTATTATTATTTTAGTATTGTTATGTAGTATTGTTTTGTTATACTATATAACATAATCGCACTATATATATAAAAAAATTCCTGCTGGGTGACAGAATTACATCATTATGGCATTACGCTCTCTGGCCATGAAAGCGGCCTGGGGGGGGGGGGGGGGGTCGGTTGGTGAGCAAAGTGAGCAAGGCACAGCCACCTAGTATAATATGTGAATATTTTATGGTTTCCATCACCATAGTATCCAAGTGCTTTATGAACATTGTGGCAAACTCAGGCTGGACAACTCTAAGAAAGTGGTAAAAGGTAGGTATACTAGAATAACAAAGTTCCTTTTCTCTATAAGCTGCAAAGAGGTTACCTCAGGCCAGCTAGGGAAATCTGAGTCCAGTTAAAGGCTGTGTTAGCCCATTGGGGGTCCTAAGCAGGACTATTACCCTCTCTAATACTTAAAC
Organism: Rafetus swinhoei; assembly: GCA_019425775.1. Classification (NCBI taxonomy): domain Eukaryota; kingdom Metazoa; phylum Chordata; order Testudines; family Trionychidae; genus Rafetus; species Rafetus swinhoei. The sequence goes on from CM033449.1 coordinate 51,747,582, forward strand.
AGGCAAGTTCTTATAATAGAAATCAAATAGGGGTTGCCTGAGGTCCTATACAATTGGTTAGTCTGCTTATGCCTAGTGCTGGCTCTGCTGAGACCTTTACAAGCCTCTCCTCTCCTGAAAGAGGATGAAGAGAGAGATGAGCTGCTGCGGGGCTAGTGGCAGTGGAGAGACAGGCCTCTCCAAGATGGCTGCTGCTCTCCTCCCTACGGGGGATGCAACCTGACTGCCTGTGTAGGGGAAGGACTGGGGCCAATAACAAGGTGATACTCCATCCCCGAGAGGGGTTAGGATTTGGAAAAGTGATTCCCTTTATTTTGTGTTGTGATTTGGTTTGTTTGTTTGGTGGAGGTGCACTCCTTGGGCCTGCCTGAGGCCTACTTGGAAACATTTGAGAAATAAATCTCAAGTTGGAAGATTAGCACACCACAGGGGAAAGCCCTGAGCCTGGCAAGGTGGAGGAGGTGCCTTGGCACAACTCTAATTATTTGGGAAATTGGAACATTGTATTATCTCCACTTTACAGCCAAGGAACTGAGGAATAGGACAGGGCTTGCCCAGGTCACACAGGATATTTGTGGCAGAGCTGCAAATAAAACACAACTCTCCTGAGTCCCAATCTAGGAGTCTGTCTACACTGCACAGCTATTTCAGGATACCGGAGGTAACCCAAAATAGCTATCCCACATCTACACAAGCCACCCGTTATTTTGAAATAACGGACACGCTATTTTACCATCCTGGTAAACCTTGTTGCATGAGGGATAAGGGATGGCTTGAAATAGAGCATGATTTTGAAATTTGGCACTGTGTAGACATGCCAAATTTCAATATACATTATTTTGAGTGTAGACGGTGCTGTGTAGACGCACCCTAATAGATTAGCTACAAATTTAAACAAACTTTATATAAAAGTACATTACACACCCCTTTCCCTTCCCCCACTGCATTAAAAGTACCTTACGGTTGCAAAGTTAGCAAAAGACAGATTAAGATTCCCTGTGCAGCCTCAATATATGCCCCTGAAGCATCTATATCACTCTGTCTTTAATTACACGCTCGCATGCTATATTTTCCATGGAACCCCTGCCTCATTCAGTGCATAGGATGGATGGTGCTCACTGAATGGCTGGCTATTCAATATTTCTTTTCATCCTCATCAATGTGTGGTCCCAGGCTTTATTTACACACCCTCCAAACTCTGCCGCTGAATAAAGAATTACTTTCCTCATGGGCTTTTCTTTGGTGCTCATCATCACACAGAGAGCTTCAAAACCATGAATGACTGTGTCTTCACAGCACCCCAGTAAAAATAGGGGATGCTCCTGTCACCATTTTACAGACCGAGAGGCAAGACACAGGGAGATGAAACCCCCAATTGTCAAAGGTTACCACTAATTTTGGGTGCCCAACGTCGGAAACAAAGGGTTTAATTTTTTTAAGTGATTTGCATTTTTAAGCACTTTATGTATTCAAAGCACAGTTCCTATTTATTTCAACTGCATTTGTGCAGTTCAGCCCTTCTGCGAAGCAGGCCACATGTGCCTCATATTGGGCACTGAGAAAATACTGAAAAAATAGTTAGTGGCAACTAAAAAGTTTCACTTAAGTGACTTGCCCAACATTTCATCAAATCTCTGGCAGTGACAGGAGCAGAATCCAGTTCAGCAGGGCAGTATTGCAGCTTTCTTAACCATAAGACCATTCCCTTCTCTTCTTTCAAGAGCTTGCCTCATTCACTACTCATTCATACTGTTCAGCTTTTGCTGCAACAAATCAGGCGAAAGTCCTACCAACTTCAATCTCATTCACGTGCCTTGCCTGATTCATTCCTTGAGAACCATCCTTGCTGCACACATTGATTGAGGCAGGGTCCTGTGATCATGTCATTACAGATTGTATCATGATGCGTGTGCACAATGGGTGAGAATTAAAGGTGCACAAGTAACAATACTTATTTTTCCTAATTTTTGAGTGGTTGGTTTGGCAACTTTAATTTCCTTTTAACAGAGTTTTTAAAAATGTAATTTTCTATGTTTCTAAAAATGTGAATACAAAAAGAGAAATTCTGTCTGTAGGATCACAGTGAGCCCTATGCCAGTCATGAGTAAAGTTGCAAGTTAATAGTAGACTATTATCCTCTGTGTGGACCATCTCTCAGAAAAGGATGAGATCTACAGATTGTCATAGGCTTCACAGCTATTTGTTAGACAGTAGAGGAATGATGGGATTCAAATTTACTCCAAGTTTTAGAATACAGTTAGGGTTCCAACTTCCTAATTGCACAGAACCAAACACCCTTGTTCTGCCTCTGTTTTGTTCTTTCACTGAGGCCTTGCCCATATAAGAATATCCATACTGGGTCAGACCAAAGGTCCATCTAGCCTAGTATCCTGTCTTCCAATAGTGGCCAATGCCTGATGCCCCCGACATGGTGTGAACAGAACAGGTAATCATCATGTGATCCCTCTCCTGTCATCCATTTCCAGCCTCAGACAAACAGAGGCTAGGGACACCATTCCTACCCATTCTGGCTAATAGCCATTTATGGACCTAACCTCCATGAATTTATCGAGCTCTTTTTAGAACCCTGCTAAAGTCCTGGTCTTCACAACATGCTCCTATCCTGCCCCTTCCCCCAAAGTCCTGCCCAACTGCACCCCTTCTCTGAGGTCTGTCCTTCCTGTCCCTCCATCTCCTCTCTCTCTGTCACTCGCTGTCCCCCACCTCACTTGATAATTTTCACGGGGCTAGTGCTGGAGGTTAGGGTGTGGAGGGGGGAGTGAGGGCTCCAGCTGGGAGTCTGGGTGCCAAGGTGTGACAGTGGATGAGAGTTTGGAGTACAGAAAGGGGCTTTAGGCTTGGGCAGAGAGTGGAGGCATAGGTGGAGGATTCAAGTTGGGGGTGCAGGCTCTGGGATGTGCCTGGGGATGAAGGGTTTGTGTGCAGGGCGGGGACTCCAAGCTGGGGTAGGGGCACAGGAGGGCGTGTAGGATTCAGTCCTCGGGAAAGAGTCTGGTTGCAGGAGGGGGCTCCAGAACAAGGCAGAGGTTGGGTGTGGGAGGAGGTGTTTATCTCTAGTGACTCCCAGAAGTGGTGACTTGTCCTCATTTTGTAGGGGTGTATACTTTGTGTCGATGGAATATTTCAAGAAATTCTCTGTCAAACTCTTATGAAATGTCTTCTGAGCATACACAAAGGACAATATTCAGGGGCTCATAGTTCAGTCAAATTGGTGTGGATTTTCAAAGGGGGGACCAACGGCACGTTGCTCATCTCAGGGCAATCCCTCTGCCAAATTTCAAGTCCCCGTTCCAATGGATGGAGGCACTCAGGCTTCTCAACAAAACAGCTGTAGCATTGCCTTGACATTGGCAAAGCAACAGATTTCCCCCAAATTCATTCTCAGAAAGGGCCAACCCATTTTTACTAAAACTTTCCAGAAAAAAAAAGTCAGCCTGAGGCAGACAACCAGCAGGAGCAGCTGAAGTTTGGCAAAGTTATAAACAACTTCAAACAACTCAGAAAGGCAAATGTTAAACAGCTTAGGTTTCGCTGCCAGCTCTGCTCATACTCACAATAGAGACTGCTTTACACACAAGACCATCTGCCTCAGAGAGGGGTGATAATGAAATCCCTGATGGTAGTTTAACCTCTCCCCCACTCCCTTTGGAAGAGGCCATACCAGATACTTCTCATCCAACTCCACCTGAGAGCAAGAAATATACAGCAGGCATAAGCAAATCTTCAACTATATACAATTGCACAGGGCATAGTATCCAAATGATCATAGATCCACCCAGTAGGGTAGGGTTAAACATTCCTGACACATCAAAATGAAAGGATATTTAATTTGTATTTCTGAAAAATCCTATGTGTGTGTGTGTGCATCCCCTTTTCATCTATTTTTGGTCCCGCATTATGGCACCTCACTCCTTTCCCCCCATAAGTCATCCTTTTCCCCCATAAGTCAAGATATCACTGGAAATCCTCACCATGCATGCTAAGAACAAGAAACAGCCTCTCAGAGTGCCACATATACCAATGACCTGATACTGTAAATTCTTCCTCCTCCTCCTCAATATTATGTTATACTAGGGGAAATGGCACTACTATCTTGGAGGACACAGCAATATTTTCCAGTGCTTTGCGGAGATGGGGACATAAGTATGGACAGTAGTTCCTGACAGTGAGATTTAGATGGCTGAACCCTTCAAAACTCCACTCAAAAAAAGATAAGAGGCTAATGGGAAGTATGCCTGTAAAGTAATAGATTGCAAAAAATTTGGTTATGGAGAGAAACAGGCTGCAGCACTGCACAGAGTAAAATCTATTACAGTGAATTAGTATCCCCTCGTTGACATCAACATGTGCCATCAGAGTACAGAGACCCATGACCCAAAGCCAAAAACCTTCTTCTGGACAGCAATCCTACACTGGCTGTGCATGAGGCCTGACTCGAGAGAAATGTCACACTTGTAAGAAACCACTCATGAAAGCCCATCATAATGAAATACTGCCCAGTTATTTAGGGTCTTGCATTTAAGGATATTAAAGACCTTGTGACAAATCCATAAAAGATGGGCGACAGACTGTGGCACTTGAAAAGAGTTTGTAAAGACTGTGGCTTTGCACATGGCTCTAAAGAGGAGAGATCTTTCCCAAATTAGTTACAGACAGGGGGATAAGCTCAGAAATGACAACCTTCAACCTCTCAAGGAATGGGACAAGACCCACAATGAGGGAAACACAGAAAGTTCACAAGAGGCTTAAAAGGATGTAGAGCTAGTTTAAGTGACACATAGACCATTCTCTGTTATCTCAGTCTTACCAGTCAGCATCTGGGATATAGAGGATATGACATAATAGTCTGGAGGTTGCAGGAATAGTAAAATGGGGACTAAAATAAGAGACTTTGAGAGCAAGGGCAGCTGATTATCATGACTGAAACTGTGATCCCCCCAGATCAGAGTCCCTGGGTTGTGTTGCTGGGATCTCTTCTAACAGCAGAAGAGGAATAAATGGCTTCCTACCCTGCAGGACGTATTTAAATAAAATTCCTCTGGACTCAAATCTAGGTTCCAGTGCAGCCCCTTAATATAAAACCAGGTGAATTGGCCATGTGGGAAGAATTCCTCTGCTGTACAGGGATTCCCCAAGTAGTGAAGGGCTGTTGGAACATCTGCGTCTCCTTACAGTTCCAGCATAAAAAAGTGTTGGAGGCATGGCCTGAAGAGAGGGAGCGTATTAGGAATATGTTTCTGTTTTGGCTATTTTTGCTATCTGAACAGCTCTGGGGGCCCAGTGCAGCCTTCAGGCAGCTCTGGCTGTTGCTGGGGATGAGACACTGGCCAGCCCCAGAAGCTAGGATGCTTGAAAAGATAACATAAAGCTACCCTCTCTTTTCCACATTTGGGCTGAGTTCACTTGCAGCTCTGGACTGGGGCCAGATACCTTCAGGATCAGGCCCACTATGCAAGTGCCTAGCCACCCTCTATAAAGTACACTATGAAATAATTGCAATGGGGGAAAAGCTATATGGGAAAGGCTGCAATTCCCTGAACCCTCAAAATACAATTCCAACACAAAGCAGACAGAGGAAAACAAAACCAAGTTACTGACTATGTTATGGGGAATAAAATTGAAGAAGAAGATCTAGGCATTCTTTAATATCCATGAGTAAAGAAAAGTGAAGGAAAGTAGGCCATTATTGCTGTTAGTGTTCTTTCAACCCTCTGCACTGAACTAGGTGAAAGTTATTACACTTTTTCTTCATGTTATCTTAGTTTTAGGAGGAGCAATTCCAACCATGTGTCTTTTAACAGCATTCTACACATGACTACCTTAAACAGATATTCTAAAAGGGACAGGCTCTGATGGCAAAATGCTATTTTTAACAAGCTCATGCTGTGCCCACTTTTCCTCCTCCTCCTCCTTAATATGTATAATTTCATATTACATAGGCTCTACACCTAGTGACAGTAATAGCCAATGTAAACACTTTGCATTCTAATGAATTCCTGCCTTGGAAGTGTAGAGGCATTGCTTGTCATTATTTATAAATGAAATGTTCTCATTATTGTGAACTGATACAAATCATAAATAAAATGTGCCACGAGGTTATAAGAATGCCCGTGTGTGTGTTGAGAATTACATAAAAAGCACGATGTGTCCTTGAAATACAAATACTGATTTCACAGCCTGTGATTCCTAACCCTTTCCTGCCCTGAGTTCTGTTTCGAACCCCACACTGCCCTGTTTTGGTACCGTCCAGTTTTCAAGGCAAGCTCTTAGCCTCTGAGCATTTTATAGGGCTTAGAACGGCTCTTATGCTCCCTCCAGTACTTCAGACACATCACACGTTATCCTGCAAGTGCAGCAGACTAGATCGGAAGTGTGTGCTGTGTGCTCTGGAAAGTAACTAGTTTCAAATTAATGAAGCCCCGACAATTTCCATCTGTTTAAAGGCTGAGGTTGGCACTGCCCAAGCCTGAGCGTGGGGAGCTGGCCAGGCTTTGCTTTATATTGTCTGCTTTTCTGAAGAGGAGACAAAGATGGATAGAAGGACATTGAAAAGCAGGGGGCGTATTTCAAACAGCCCCATAAAGACCGTTGTCACTTTAAGACAAGAACCATAGTGCTTTGATGACTTTGTATTAGCCTCACCGTTTCAAAGAAGTGACTCTGCTCTCCTTGCAGAACTCAAGGAAATTTAGTGGATGACACTTCAGTGAAGGCACTTTAGCTAGCACCCTGAGTCTCTAACTCGGGGGGGAGGAGGGACAGGGGGAAAATCAGTTTCTCCTGTGAAGTTAGGGAAAACAAAATACCGATCCAAGGTATCTTTCCTTTCACAAGGAAAATCACAGGCAGATTTAATTTTCCCTCCCCAAATAAATAACATGGAGGCATTCAGACTTCATAAAATTAGCGAGGCAAAATAATTCAATTACTGCAGTGAATCACCGAATGGGCTTGAATTGCCTGCAGGTGGGCTGAAAACTCAAAACTGAGCGTGTTCAAAGCTTATTCTAAGGGCTCTTAAAATCCAGTAGAGAAATATTGCATGAGCCCTTCAGGCTTATGTGGATTAATAAAAGGGCATTTCACGAGAGCTTCTCTTTGTACAATGTCATTGCAAATGTTCGGGTTAAACCCGGAAGAATCGGGGGAACTAGGTTGAAAAGATGTGTGTCTTTTGTGCCCTGCGAAGTTTGCCTGTTCCCTTCTGTTGTTGGGTTTCCTCTCTCCTCGGCAACCCCTTCCTGCCACTTTGCTGGATGGAAGCATCTACACTGTGGCCCTGTCTGGGACATCTTTTCTTTGCTAGTAGGCTTGTTTTGTGTGTGTGTGTGTGTGTGTGTGTGTGTGTGTGTGTGTTTTAAGTGTGTATGTTTTGTGTGCGTGTGTTTTAAATGGGGGCGGGGGCGGGAGGCTACATTCGCCGGGCAAAGCCGTTGACGAGTTGGATTTTTCTGCCAAAGACAAGTATTTTTTAAGATGGGGACCCCCGACTGCTGCAGACCCACAGGCTTTGAAGGCACAGCTAAAGAGCCACACTGTGGGTTTGAGAGAACCATTTAGTCACTGTTTCATTAGGCACTATTTGAACCTTGCAACATGTGGTAATTTCTGGGGCAAGCTGAAAAGGGGGGATTATGTAGGAGGGACACAAGGAAATTAGCTAACGGTTAATTTAACTCGTTTTCTGGTAGAATTTTCGATACATTCCTAATTGACTGAGGAGGCAGGTGAAGTCTCAGACCCATGCAGACTCATTCACGGTGGGAATAAATGGCTCTTTTTCAACTCACACTGCTCACAATATATCATCAGGGAAAAGACATGCAATGAATATGTTGATTTTTTTTATTAATGGAATTACACCCTGCCACGCAGGTGTGAGGGTAAAAACCTACACTGCAATGAAATCAGATTAACAATGAAATGAGAATTTTATTAGTTTTCTATGTCACATAGACCTGGATTTAAACTGTCAAAACAAGAAACAAGAAAAAAGATATTCTGAAGGCAGCGATGTCAATCAACTGGGAGAAGTAGGACCGTGGTACCCAAATAATAATTAGCTGTAATTCCCAGTGAATATGTACTCCACACAGTATTTGCTATTTATATCATATAGAGATTGTATGATTAGCCTATAATGGCAAATCTCCGCTGAGTCCAGGAGTTGTCCATTCATCCAGTGTCCCATCCCTTTGATTCGCTATCAAACAAGGAGCTGTCGTAGGACAAATGCGATTCAGTTTCATTATAACATGAGAACACAGCATAGAAAATAAACTCCAGCTAGCCGCTGTGTTCCTCACACCCAGCAGTAAAGTGAAAGGCGCTAACGACAAACTCTCCCGTGTTTGCTAGATCTTCGCCGGGGACTGTCTCCGACCCCCAGGTGACAGTGACATAGCTTGCTATACAATGGAGGAGCCGAGGGCCAGGGAGCCTCCGGGCTACTACCTGGGTCTGGCAGGCGAAGAGGTGATCTATGCAAACGAGCCCGCCTCGGCAAAGAAATAAAAACTCCAAATTTGCCAATGGCCCTTTGTACCCTTCTATAGAAGCGCGCGGGATTCTGCATGACAAAACACAATTAAGCTTGCTATTCAGGAGTTCTGCAGCTGGTAGCCCATTGGGAAAGTGGGAGGAAACTCGAATATATTAATCGCGTGCAAAAGTTTTTGCTCCTTCCCCCCGCTCCCCGCCTTTTTTTAATGAGGAGGAGGGAGGCGAATCTCCGCTTTGGAGCGCTGCCACCTGACCGGTATTGCCTCTCCCCGCATTAAGCGCCACACTTGTCACGGATCAAGCGCTTTCGGGATGATCCCGGCGACCTTCCCGAGCTGGGAGGCGGGGAGGGGGCGGACGGGCCCGGGCCATGGCGCAGGAGATCAGGGGGACACGGGTCGCGGTCGATTTCCTCCTCCGCACATTTCCAGGCATGGGGCTGGAGCCCGGATCAGCCCCCAGCGCGGCTCTGGCCTCTTGCGAAGCGTCCGCAAGAGCAACTGCTCCGAGTATCCCGCCCGAAGCGCTCACAGGCGGGCAGCTGCTCGGGGCTTTGCTCAGCACAGGGGAGAGGCGCGCGGGGCGCACGGGCGAGCACAGGACTCGGGGAGGTGATTTATGGTCCGTTCCCTGTAGCCCGCGGTTGGTGTCTCTAGTGTGGGAATGAAGCTCCGCTCAGGGCGCGGAGCTCTTCTGACAAGTCACTGCTGAGAGAGCCAGGCAGCGGGAAAGGTCCTACAGCTAGCAACAAACGCCAAGCCACGGGCCAGACAGGACAGTCAGCTTCCCTCTACTGCGCCTTCAGCTCTCAAGTCGACCAGAAAGGCCTAAAATAAGGCTCAAAAGTCTTTCTGCAGAATCTTGCTGGCTAATTACCCACAATGAGATTGTTTATAGTGGTATTAAATAAACGAGGCATATTGCGCTTGCTTACTACCATCTAGTACCTCCTGATGTCATAGTTATAAAACTACAGCCTCCCAACAGGACACATAGTGTACTGGTCTGCAGAGACAGCCTGCAGTCTCTCTTTGTCTAGCTCTTCAATCTAGTTAAGAAAAAAAGTCTATCCTTTAAAAAAAACAAACAGATTCTGCTAGAACAACAGATGCAAAATCTGCCAAGGTACCCCCACTGTTAGCATGATTAACACTCCGCACAAAACATTTTCATAGAATCATAGACTTGTAGGGCTGGAAGAGACCTCAAGAGGTCAACTAGTCCAGTCTAGTCTTGGCAGGACTGAGTATTATCTAGGTCAGAGATGGGGAACCTTTTTTGGGTCTGGGGCCACTGACCCACAGAAAAATCCATCAGGAGCCACACACAAGTGAGAAGCAAAGCAAAGCAAAACAAACAAAAACAAAACTCCACAACCCTTACCAACCTGGCTTCCCAGGAGAAAAAAAACCCTCACAGATATCACCCACAACTGAGAAGCAGGAAAAAGGCCCTTCCCTCACACTCCAAACCCTTGGGGGGAGGCGCCGAGGCTCAAGGCTTATCCCAGGGCTGAATTAATTCTCCTGGGTGCCCAGGGACAGAGGATTTTGTGGGGCTCCCTAAGCTCTGGGGTGGGGCAAAAAATGAGAGGTCCGGTGTGTGGGACGGGGGCTGCCAGGGAGCAGGGGGGTGCAGGGTCTGAGTGGGAGGTAGGGTGCAGAAGCAGGCTGGAAGTGGAGGTGCAGGTATGGAAGGAAGAAAGGATGCAGGAGTAAGCTAGGGGTAAGGGTGTGGGATCTGGGTGGAGATAGGGTGCAGCAGCAGACTGGGAGTGTGGGGTCTGGGCGGGAAGGAGGGTACAGGAGTGAGCTGGGAGTGTTGGGCTGGGAGCTGGTTGGGAGGGGCCACGATATGGAGTTTCTCTCCGCCCCCCCGGCACAGCTTGGAAGGGACACAGGTGTCTCCGTGAGGGAAGCACTTCCTACAGGCACCACACACCCCTCCCCGCCATAATTCTCATTGGCCCTGATTCCTGGCCAGCAGGGGTGACAGGGGGTAGTGCATGCAGGGAGTGCTTCCCTACAGCCTGCAGAGCCTTGTGGAGCTGCTCCCTCCTCCCAGCCAGGCAGAGCCCATGTCCCCGATTTGGCCTATGGCTTGTTTTGATTGGGCTCATGAGGCTCGGGGCTCCTCACCTCACAGCAGCACTAGCTGGTCTGTGCTGGCATTCCAGCCACAGCACCCTCATATGGTGAGAGTGCTAGCACCAGCTCACACTGCTGCAGGGGGCTGAACCCCTAGCCTCATGGGCCGGATTAAGGCAATCCGCAGACCAGATCTGGCACGGACTGTACGCTCCCCACCCCCCATCTAGGCCATCCCTGTCAGGGTATGTCTACACCAGCCCCCTAGTTCGAACTAGGGAGGCTAACGAGGGTGACCGAAATTGCAAATGAAGCACGGGATTTAAATATCATTAGCATGTTCCCGGGCGGTTGCCATTTTGGAAATTGACTAGCCCAGAATAGCTGCCCACATCTACACGCAGCAGTGAAACGGGAGTTCGAAGTAAAGCCCATAATTCGAATTAGCTGTTAAACCTCATTCCAGGAGGAATAACAGCTAATTCGAGTTAGGCTTTACTGAACTCCCGTTTCACTGACGCGATGAGGCAGTTATTCGGGCTAGTCAATTTCAAATGGCAACTGCCGAACATGCTAATGAAGCGAGATATTTAAATCCGTGCTTCATTTGCAATTTCGGTCACCCTCATTAGCCTCCCTAGTTCGAACTAGGGAGCTAGTGTAGACGATACCCTCAGGTGTTTGTCCAACCTGCTCTTTAAAATGTCCAGTGATGGAGATTCCGTAACATCGCTAGGTAATTTATTCCAGTGCGTAACCACCCTCATAGTTAGGAAATTTTTCCTAATGTCCAACCTAAATTGCCCTTGCTACAATTTAAGACCATTGCTTCTTGTCCTATCAACAGTGGCTAAGGAGAACATTTTTTCCTCTCTCATCATTGTAACAACTTTTAGATACTTAAAGCTGTTATCATGTCCTCTCTCAATCTTCTCTTTTTATAGACTAAACAAACCAAATTCTTTCAATCTTCTAAGTCATATTTTCTAGACCTCTAATAATTTTTACTTGTTCTTCTCTGGACTTTTTCCAATTTGTCCACATCTTTCCTGAAATTAGATAATTTATTAGATTCTTCATGACCGGATTTCCAGATTATCTGGCAAGACACAATTCTAAACAAATATCACTTCCCCACATCTCCATAAATCAGATTCTCACTGAATTTTACTCATGTTTTAAATCTTTGGTGAGAACATCTTGGAGGAACCTTAGAATTTTTCAGGCTGCTCCCCAAGATCAGAAAACGAGAGGAAAAAAAATGGGATGTATATTTTGGATCCCTGATTTTCCAGCATTTAACCTTAAGATGTCACCTTCACACTTCCTAAGAAAATCAGTACAGAATTAGTTAAACTTCCTGTGTTTCTTTTTGACTTTTTGGGGACTCACTGAGTAAAAAATAAGATCGATGTTGTGCTCAGAGTAGGGTTGCCAATTTTGTATTTAAAAACAGGACACTCCCTCAGTCATGCTAGACCCTCCCGTGCCCCGTCTCTTCCCTCTGAGGCCTCACCCCTACCCCATTTATTCTTCCAAAGCCCCTTCACCTCACTTCTTCCCTGATCTCCAGCCCCTGCCTTGCCTCTTCCATGGTGGCCCCACTGACATCTACTCCTCTTCCCTTTTCCTCTCAATCACTGGCTGCTTTCCCTCTCCCAACCCCCTGTTGCCCTGGGAGCTGTAGCCCCACAATACAAGTTGGAGGTGGCCCTGGCTAAGTAAGGGATAGCACTAGTGATGTTCCAGCACTTCCCCATCTCCTCTGCCCACAGTAACTTTGATATTGGGTCAGTATATCTGATCAGACACGGTTATGTCCCCTTTTCAACCAGACATTCCAGTTGAAAATGGGCACCTGGCCACCCTGACTGAGAAGCATTCCTTCCCCATCCACTTTCTTACAACTTTTCACTGTGGACAAAAGTAGGAAGCATATTGGAAACCTGTCATGAAAGTTTCTTTGGTGTATTTGTTGGATTTGTGCCATGCATACATCCTCTGTCAACCACTCACAACTTCCCACAAGAGAGTGAAATTTTCTCCCTGTATTGAGAGTTGTTGTACTGTAGCTTTTAAACAGGAAATTCCGAGCTTCTAATGGATTACTCCTGGCTTTATGCAAAGATGAAATACATGCAATTTTGCAATTTATACTTTTTTTGCCAGAACATATTGGCAGGCATGCAGGAATGACAACCAGAAATGGCCAGGCATCCAAGTCTGAGCTGTGGTACTGATATCAGGAATGAGTAAGCAACTGATGAGCTGAACTGCTCAACCAGGGGTGTAGGGAGATGAGTAGTTTCCTGGGAATAGCATGTGGTTGAAGAAAAGACTTCCTCTCTTGAACTGGTGCCATCTAGTGGAGAGAGTTAATAACTTATCTTGGAGGTTAAATGAAAGAAAAGTGTTTTGTAGTTTTAAGGGGCTGGGGAATCTGGGAAAGATTGTGTTGGCTCCATCCTGGGCCTCTTTGGGGGGTATGGTGAAGGCAAAAGGTGAAGATGAAAGACAGAAAGGGGAGAACAAAACTTTCCTACAAAGTGTGTATTTTGATTCACTCACAATTTCACTGTTCCAACCTGCCAAAGCTGTATCAAAGGGAGAGTGGGAATGATCAACCAGTCAAAGAATGTACGTGGATTAAAAAACTTCATTCTTATTGTAACCGGAGCAGAAAATGGCACAACATGAATCCATTCTAGTGGCAATGATTGCAAATGAGAGTGGGAATGGCACAAAGGTAACCCATTTCAGCCTTAATAAAGTAATCTTGTGTGGTCTTCCTTGGATGCCCTAACACCCTTGGCTCTTTATTTTGTGGAACATTATGGTTTCTTTGATAGAATGCCTGCATGGTCATAGCTCTGGAATAGCACATTAGCAAAAGACTTTAAAGAGTGTAATCTTGCACTTTAATCACATGGGTGTTGTTGATCAGTAAATGTCTTTCAACTACACTGTAGCATCATGAAAGTGATATTTAGAGTGTCTAAGAAGACACTTGCATTACAGGCCCATTTTCAAACACTCTGAACTGTGCTGAAGTAGCGATTTGTTTGAAATGTTTCTTGCTTGTTCTCAGTTAAAAGACCTGAGGCAAATATACCAAAGCACGTGCCTGACGCAGGATTGTGCAGACATCATGCACGTACAAACCAACCCTGATTTGTCAGGCTTGTATGTGCGTGGCACATTGGGGCTTGCTTGTACATAACAGCATGTACACAGTTTAGCATATGCACTTCTGAAAATGTTTAATTGTGTGGGAAAGTGGAGCAGAATGGCACTGTCTGCCTGAAACACTTCATGCTGTTGTTTCTCAGATGCTGAGGAACATACTGCACTTTTTTGCTGACTCATGGGAGCAGGTGGTTTATTACCCCACCCAGATATAAGGATAGTGGGACAAGCACTCAGGATAAAGAAAGCTAGGGATTGGAACAGGCAAATCCTGACAGAAGGAACTTTAGTAACTGCCAAGCCTGAGGAGAAAATTTAGGCTGGCATGAAATCATAGATTGGTGGTTCATGTAATGTTATTGGGAATGACCTTTTAATCAATAAACCAGGCCTCAGGAAGGCTTTGAACTCTGTGTAGTTGTTGTTTGGCGTGTAGTGGGACTACTTTTATAGAAAGCTGGTTAAAATTTAGTTGTAAGTCAGTCATTCTTACTATGTACAGGAGTTTTCTCTCAAGAGCTCTGTAAGGAGGAAATGTATGCATTTCAGACTTCTCCAGAACAAAGTTTTGTCAACAGTACCACAGCAGCCAGAGATCAGATAACTAAGAAGGCCTATATGTGTGAATCTCACATAACCTCTTAGCTTCTGTTTGCTTAGTTAAGCAGTCCCTACTTCATTCAGGCAGCATTCAGCCTTGGGTTGAAAGAAAGCCCTGCAGCTCCTACCTCTGACCCATCCCCACACCAGCACTGTCCCCGCCAGCATCTCTTCCAGAATCTCCTCTTTCTAATTTGTCAGGATTGCTTTTTAAATCCCTTTGTTTCAGCTTGCCTGAGTCAGGAATTCCCCCTTTATTATCTCAAGCCTGGAGTGTCTGCCCAGTTAGGCTGGAAGCAGTACTTTATGGGTTTGGTGAAGTATTGACTAATGGAATCAATCTATTTTCACTCTTCCTCATCTCCTGGGTGGAGACCTGTAGGTGGATGGGAGTTAATCTTTTGAGCCCCTGTAGCCCACAGTATAGAATTAGATAGATAAACTGAGTCACATATAATATTCATAAAAATAATGCCAAAGTCTCACACATTCTTCACACTATCATAAGAACTTGCAGGACACAAGTTCTAGATAACACAAACATCACCAATGCATAAGAAAGTTACAAATGTGTGTGTGCATGCACATACACAGCCCTTGAATGTCACTTTAGCTTCAAGCTGGTTTTTTTTTTCAAATATTGAAAATTTGTGGAAAAAAGTAAATTGTAACAGTAACTTAGTATGTTTTCCCATAATGCTGAACTATTAGAGTACTAGACATCAGACTTTGAGCTCCAAGAAGACTGTTATCAGAGTCTTATTATAAATCCTGAAAGATATATGTTCTCTCTATATATTTTAGGGTCAGATCCTGCAGTCCTCAATGCTTAGTCATACAAAATTCTCACTCTAGCCAGTGAATAAGGTAGGTAGGATTGGACCTTTAGACTTATTTTTAGGGGAAGGAACCTAAGGCTATGTCTAGACTGCAGGCTTCTTTCGGAAGAAGGTTTTCCGGAAGAGATCTTCCAAAAAAACTTCTTCCAAAAGAGCACGTCCACACTGCCAAAGTGCATCGAAAAAGCGATCTGCTTTTTCGAAAGATAGCATCCACACTGAATGGATGCGATCTCACATTTAAACTGTGATAACTATGGGCGGAATGGCCACCAGGGCACCTGTACTTTTTCCTCTTTCCTCTTCTTTCGAAAGAACTCCCTCTTCCCTGTCCACACACACCTTTTTCCGAAAGAACTCTTTCGGAAAAAGGCTTCTTCCTCATAGAAAGAGGATTACCAATATCAGAAAAACCCATCTGTTCTTTCAATTTTCTTTCGAAAGAACGCGATTGCAGTGTGGAAGTAATTGTATACTCTGTAGTGTAGACATACCCTAATTGTTTAATGTACTTCAATTTTTTTGTAAAGAGCTGCATGTACTGCTGACACAGCATAATATTTCATATTTTATTACCTTTATAAATAAAAGCTTTCAGTAATAATGTGACAAAATATGGACTCTCTATTCAGGAAACCATTCAAAAATATATTTAACTTTAAGCATGAGTTTGAGTCACACTGAACTCAATGCTGAAAGCTAAGAACACAGTTAGATGCTTTCCTGCATTGTGGCCAATTGCAACTGAAGGCAAAGGAGATCATTCCGAAGTGAAAAACTGAGATCCTTAATGCAACATTTGCAGATATTGCAATCTAGCTGTGCAAGAATTTCCTTTCTGAAGAGATGCCTGCCATGTGTTTAGTTGATTAGGGCCTGAACTTGGTCCACTGCAGTCAGTGGAAGTTTCTCCGTTCACTTCCATGGAAGCAGGACTGGGCCCTGAAAGAGCAGGTCAAATCAGAAATTCATTCCACCTGAGACATAGTTGGATACAGCTCACAACTGGAAATCCCTACAGATTGATTAATAGGATTTATACTATAGTAACACTGTCAACTGTTCTAGCAAATCCATTACAGAATATTTAAGGGCTCACTTGGAACACTACTAACAAGATAGCTTTTTGTATTATAAGTAAGCAAAGTGTTTGATATCTTTATGCGGCATAGTGATTGTGTTTTTCAACACATTTGAGAGTATAGATGGGTACTCTCCTCACATTAAAAGCAAAAAAGGTGTCACTTCTGACAGTATAAATGTGAATGCCTGAACATACCTTCAGGGTCTGAAAGAATGCTTCTATTTCAGCCAGCCAGAATGGGAAAGAAAGCCTGGGTGTGTTTATGTAATACAATTTGCCCCTGCTTTGCTTAGATGTGTTGGATATTTGGCTGTTACAATGGTGTTTTGCTCATTGTAATCAACTTGGCTGGTGTTGGCTCACAAATTGTGTTAATACTAATTGCAATGTCTGTAATTATTGGGGGAATGCAAAAGAAGAAAGTTTGTGCTTAACCTGACACAAAGGAGGGAAACACTCTCAGGTTAAAGAATGAGATTCTAGGTACATGCATATAAATACAGTTCACTCAGTTTGCATAGGCCCGCTTAAATATTCAACAGTTACAATGGTGTTTTGCCCATTGTAACCAATTCGGCTGTTGTGGGATTACCAGCTGTGTTAACACTAAATGCAGGAATTTTGAGATATGATCACCAATGCTTACAGTTATTGTGGTGTTACACTGGGAACGATGCAACACGTTAATTTAGAATGAAATTAGACCTGTTCTGACTAGATGTAACTGATCCCAGAGTAGGAAGCAAGGTTCGCCTAGTAATCCGTATCTCTATCACCAGCGATTTATGGACCCAATAATCAGGCAACACAAAGTTTGGGACCAAACCATGTATTTTGAACTAACACCACAAACAGGAATAATAAACACAACTCACCTACCCTATTGTGATGGGGGGTCAAGCCCCCACACTGGAGGCCGCCCAAGCGTGGCTTCTTGGGGCGCGCTGGCCGGCGTGCGGGGCCTGCTGCACATGTGCAGGTGCGTTACGGCCCGAACCCAGTGGCGCTAGAACCCTGCGGCCACCGGCCGCCCGCTGCGTGGGGACGCCGGATGGCGTAACGCGGGGAATTCAAAAGGGAGGGGGGATGGGAGAGAAGGGGGAAAAGCAGGGGCTGGTTGTGCTCTCACCCCCCAGGAAGCCCAGAGGAGGTAGCCCGCAGGAAAGGGGCAGACGCCGCGGAGATGGAGCCTTCCTGGCCAGGCGAGGGATTCGGACGTAAGGAGGATGTGGAGGAACCCGAGCGGATAACCGCCACCGGGTATGAACTTGCTGTGACTGTGGGACGGGGTACACCCTAGGGGATACAAGAAGGACAGAGGCAGAGCAAGGGAAGGGGGCTTAGGGCATCCCCCTCGAACCCTGACTTTGCTACACCTAGCCCTAGAATCCAAGAAAATAGGAAAGATCCCAATACAAAGTATACTTTACAAAATATGTGGCGATCGGCGCCCGCGACCTTCTACTTCGTGGCTAATTGGAAGCTTTGAAGGAGGATAAGCAGAAGATCCCTCAAAGTGATAATCCTCACCTCTTTGCAGAAGAATGCTGCAAGGACCCTCAATCGCTTGCAGAATGGCTCCTCAGGATACGGTACTAGTCACCCTTCGGCTAAGCCGTCCAGTCCAGAAGGTAAGTGGTGGTAGATGGTAAGTCCAGTCTCAGTCCTATGACTCTGGCCAAATACCCTCCACGTGGGGCATTCCCACATGCAAGGTGGCAGATGAGTCAAAACCAAGGCCTCACCAGATCAAAACCATTTATCCAAAGATGACAGGAAAAAGGATTGGAACCACAGGAACTTGGAAAGATCAAGGAAATCAGAGGAACTAACCGAATTCCTCTCAAGCCAGAGCTTATATAGACTCTGTGGCGGGAAAAAGATGTTGATGAGCTGGGTGCAAAATTAGGGCCGTGTGCAGCTGGTGAGTGGAGTGAGTGCACCTTTTAGGAATGAGTGCAGCGATGTTGGGGCTGAGTGCAGCTGTTAGGACCGAGTGCACATGACTTAGGGATGGGTGCATAGGTGGGGTCGTGTGCACAAAGCTGTGGTTTTGGCAGGAAGCTGAATCTGAGGGAGAAAGCATTCCTTAAACAAAATGGAAGTTCTGTGGGCTCCATTTTGTATGCCCTTGTTAACATAAAACTCACGTACAGGGTAACGGTGGGAATGCAGAAAAGTCAGACTGTGTTTAACTCAGTTCAAAAGGAGAGAGACTGTCAGTTTAAAGAACTTCGGACAGACAAGGGCTCTCCTGCCAAAGCTCTGTGCATCTAACTGGGGGGAAGGCAGGACTCTGAATCAGCAGGCTACATGCCCTCCAGGAGTGAGCTGTAAGACTGGTTCAACCTGTTTCTCCCCCCAATGATAGAACTAGAACAGGTTCCACCACGAGTCTCTTTCATTATTTACTCCAGTGGGTGCTGGAATTTCTTGTGGCTGGACTGTGCTTTGGACCAAGAGCTGAAATCACTGAGAACTGAAATCACTAGGTTTGGCCCAGAGCCAAATCTACCACAAGCCAGTGGAAGATCCAACGAGTGGCGGCAGCACAATGAGCAGCCAGCAGAGCTGTGATGGAGAGGCATAATGAGCAGCCAGCAGAGCAGTGTGACACAGAGGTGTAATGAGCGATGCCTCCTTACCCTCTCCCACTCAGGATGGGAGGTGAACTCTGTGGATATACTTCTGAACTCTGGGTCTGCCCTGACCAAGGGCAGCAACTGTGAGTGGGGTGCAGAGAAGGATTGGGCATGTGAAGGGGACATTTGCATTGCTGGACTTAAGAACCTGAGAGGAAAAGGACACTGCCAACCTACTTGGGGTGGACTGTTACTCATGGTTTTGGTTATGAACTCTGTGGTGTTTTCCCAAATTAATGACATGTTACTTCCCTCTCCTTTTATTAAAGGTTTCTTTTCTCCATTCAGACTCTGTGTTTGCAAATGGGGAAGCATTGCCTCTCGGAGTGGGGACTTGAGCCAGTTCTGTGTTGGATGGATGGAGAGGAATCCTTAGATGTTGAACCCAGCCCTGGCTGCTGCTGGTGCTACGAGGCAGAAGGGTTACACAATTACTGCTTTTTGGTGATTCCGCCTTTTCTCTTATGACAGTTCCTCTTCTGAGAGCCACACAATGTGGAACTGTTGGGAAGTTCTGCACACCCTGTGGTCATCAAAGCCTGAGTGTCTCTTGGTACCCCTAGACATATCAGAACAATCCTCTGTGCATATTCATAGACAGGACCTCATCCTCCGGGCTGATTTTTTTTACCTGCAATTTTCCTCTTGTCAGTTTGGCAGTCTCTGGATTAACATCAGGTTCAGTATGCAAACAGACTTCCATTGTGAGATGGACAGCGTACATATAACCAGGCTGGGAGATATGTATCAGTTACCTGCTTTCTGAAAGAAACCTGTCTGAGATTTCACCTCCTAGTGACCTTCCTTACCTCTGAAAACTTAGGAATGTAACTTTTATTATAGATACATAACACCTTAAACATTCTCTCTATATACATGCACAATGCTTATGATGACCAGTGGGCTACTGGCTTTTATCAGAGATCTTACATGTTACCCTTCAATGAAATATTATGCAAATATCTGATCCAAGGGCTCCCTGCAAGACCCTGTGCCTTCTGCCACTTGGCACTAAGGTGGTCCCTGGGTCACAGGGGCATTAATGATAGTTTGTTGGGTTTTCTAATTCTAGAAGAACAATTAAAATAGATTGTTGTAATCCTTACTGACCAGCTGCTTAGACACTATTTGTGTATTTAATTTCTAGAGTATATTTTTATGGAATAAAAGTAAGAAGGATAAACCTGGAGGAATTTTCTCACACATCTTACAAACTCTGCAGGTGGAGCTTAGAATACCTTGAACATCAGGGGATTCTCTCTTTTCAGCTTGTTTGAAATAACAAATGTGTGTGTATATTAATTTTAATGGGAGTTCTGTCTTGGGAACAGGACTGAGGACGTAAGTAGCTGCCTAAACACTTGAGGCTCAATCATGCAAATGCTTCATGAATACAAACATTAACTTCAGTTTTGACCATGAGCAGGGAGGTTTGTTAAAAGATTTGATAACTGGATCAAGATGAGGATTTATTCTTATCCTGAATCTTGAAAATTTTTCTTTTATCATCCATCATCCCCATTTCTTCCTTCTTCTGTGTTATAATATATAGAAGGGACTTTATACCTCACACGGTCATCAAAACTTGTTTATTATAGATTTACACCACATTAACCAAGGCCCTTCATGCAAGTGGCCTATTGTCCCAATACACCTACAGTGAGGGAGAGTGGTCCCTGCTTCCCTTGCAGTTCCACAAACCTCTCCCTTTATAGGAAGCATTCAGTCTGAGGTGACCACTGCAGAATCTTCTGAGTCAGGTCAAGAAATAGTCCTTCTGTGAGCCTTATTGGGGGAGGTTATGAGAGGGCTACGTCTACACAGCAGTGTTATTTCAGAATAACTGATGTTATTCTGAAATAACATAGTGCTCGCGTCTACACTACAAGCCTTTATTTTGAAATAATGTCAAGCTGGAGGACTTCTTACTCTGACTCATGGTAACCCTCATTTCAGGAGGAGTAAGGGAAGTTGAAGGAAGAGTGTTCTTCCTTCAACTTCCTGCCATATAGACAGTGTCAAAAGCCAAGATAAACTATTTTGACTTCAGCTGCGCAATTGACATAGCTGAAGTTGCGTAGCTTATTCTGACTTTAGCCCTGCTGTGTAGACATACCCTAAGGTTCTTCATTTATATAGGGCCAAATCCTATTAAAGGGGCTTTATTCAAAGTGCAGCTGAAGGACAAAATCTTGAATAATTTCAACATA
This sequence comes from Rafetus swinhoei, assembly GCA_019425775.1. NCBI lineage: Eukaryota > Metazoa > Chordata > Testudines > Trionychidae > Rafetus > Rafetus swinhoei. The sequence goes on from CM033449.1 coordinate 51,768,753, forward strand.
ACAGTTGTCATATCGGATCAGATCCATGGCCAATCTAGTCCAGTATCCTGTACTCAACAGTAGCTAGTACCAGATGCTCCAGAAGATGAGGGCAGAAATACCACAGGTGACAAGTATGGGAAATTAGAATTTCACCATAACTTCTAATTGAGATTGTCTTAAGTCTTGAAGCAAACTCACATAGCTACCTCCTGCTGGGTTGTTACAAGGTAACTGGTGGGTATTCAGTGGTTGCAGCCCATTGCTCTTCTGCACATGGAATGTGGTGCTTGTGGATCAATACTGTGTGTGAACTCTTTGGTCACAATCTCAACACATGCCCTTGCCCTGTCTCTCCCTATAACAATATATTCAGACCTCGCAGAGGTGTCTTGCAGCATGAGGTGTACCCCTCCAAGGACTTTCCACTGGTCGGATTGCTAACACAGTCAGGTGCATCCATGACATTTGGGACCTGCATAGATACTCCTTGGTGCTATGTGCACACAGAGCAGCACTGCTGTGAGATTGCCAGCATGAATAAGGATTATAGAGGGTATCTACACAACATTTTGGAGCCTCTGGGAGAGAACCTACCAGCCCAGGTTGACAGACCTATGCTGCTAGTGGGATTTTGCTAGCTCTGTAAAACTAGCCATGTGGACAGTGCTTTGAAGTTATTGCATAGGCTTCAGCCCACAACTTCAAAGTGCTGTCTACAGGGCTATATTCAGAGCACTAGTATGACCCGAGTAGCCCAAGTCTGTTGATGTAGGCTGGCTGGCTTGCTCCTCTGGGCTCCAAAACACTATATCAACATACCTTTTCCAGGTGTATGTTTGTAGGAAAAATGGTAGGCCAATCCTTAATGAAGTCTGATTTCCATTTTCTTACAGTATTTATATAGCTTTTGAGTTTACAAGCTACCACAAAAAGCAAATAGCACTGAAATATTGGTGGCAGTATGTTTACTGATTTGCTCATTCATGTGAGCTTATCCCTAGAAGCACCTTCTCCAAGGCAAAGGCTGTTATAAGTACTGCTGAAATTACACACCATGAAGAGCTGCAATGCACTTTTTAATAAAATTGTTCCATTATACCTGCACTGATTTGGAGCTGACATTGACATCACTGGGGTTACTCATATGATTGGGCTGTGGACTGGAACTTCACTGACATATTTTCCAAATCAAGAGGGTTTCTTAACATCATTTGCATCTGCTGTACAAATATTGCTATTTCTTATAGATCTGCTGCAGCACCTTGTGGATACATATCACATGATAGAAATCAGGGCTGAGCTGAGGAGAAAATTTTTTTGATGAGGAGTATGAAAAGCACATGCTTTTTAAAAATGGAAATGAAACTATATTTTGAATGCCAAAAAAACTGAAAATATATGACGGTTGAATATAAATGTGAACAGATGTTTACTTAAGGAGATTCTCAAGTGAATAGAAACCCTCTGGATCATTTATAATAAAAAACAGGTAAATGTACACCTGCAAAGTTCTCTCAGAAGTAAGGCCTGTTTCTCCTTTCAATTACACTGATTTCAGAGTAATCAGTTACTCCACTGATTTAACTGGAGGTCCTCCTGATTTATGAGCTGAATCACATGTGTAACATGCCTTTTATTAAACTGCTCAGTAAAATATTCTGGCTGATTAGAGAAAAAGAAAAGTACTCCAATAATATAGTCTGTTTGGGGCACTGTCATTTACATTGATCACATAACACCCCCTGACACTATCCTATTAAATTGAGTGGCAAAACTCTTAGGCTGCGTCTAGACTGGCAAGTTTTTCCGCAAAAGCGGCCGCTTTTGCAGAAAAACTTGCCAGCTGTGTACACGGGCCGCTTGAATTTGCGCAAGAACACTGACGATCTAATGTACGATTGTCAGTGTTCTTGCGCAAATATATGCTGCTCCCGCTCGGAAAAAGCCCTTTTGCGCAAATGTATTTGGCGCAAGAGGGCCAGTGTAGACAGTTCAGGACTGTTTTGCGCAAAAAAGCCCGATGGCGAAAAATGGCGATCGGGCTTTCTTGTGTAAAATCGCGTTTAGATTAGCACGACGCTTTTCCGCAAAAAGTGCTTTTGCGCAAAAGCGCCCGTGCTAATCTAGACGCTTTTTTCAAATGCTTTTAACGGAAAAACTTTTCCGTTAAAAGCATTTGAGGAAAATCATGCCAGTCTAGACGTAGCCTTAGGGTATGTCTATACTACACAGCTATTTCAGGATACCGGAGGTATCCAGTGTAGACGTACCAGAGGTATCCCAAAATAGCTACCCTGCATCTACACAAGCTGCCTCTTATTTCAAAATATTGTTTTAAATAACGGGCGCACTATTTTGCCATCCTGGTAAACCTTGTTGCATGAGGGATAAGGAATGACTCTAAATAGCACATTATTTCAAAATTTGGTGCTGTGTAGATGCACCAAATTTCAAAGTAGCCTTCTTCGAAATAGATTCAAAATAAGATATGCAATTTGCATATCTTATTTCGAGTTTAGGTTGCTGTGTAGTCTACACTGCACCATTATTTCGAGTGTCAGGGGACTTTATGTGGTCACTTTAAATGACACATAAATATTTTGAAATAACAATGTGAGCGTCTACACAGCCATTCTGTTATTTCAAAATAAATTTGAAATAACGGACGGCTTATTGTGATTTCTGTAAACCTCATTCTATGAGGAATAACGCCTATTCTGAAATAGCTTTTCAAAATAAGGTGTGTATAGATGCTCCACTGTTCCTATTTTGAAATAGCCCCTCACCAGGACCATTCTAAGTTATTCCTCCCCAGTGCATCCTGGGGCTCTAAATTGAGATAACATGTCTACATTAGGGAAGCCTGCCTCAGACTAATTTTGAGTCTTCCCTGAAGTGTTGACGTGCTATTTCGAAATAAGAGTGCAGTGTAGACGTACCCTTACTGACTTCTTCAATGCAAAATGTGACCTACCAAGAAAAGTAATGTGGTTTTCATAGGATTTAGAATCTTTTCAGATTTATTGGGTTCACTTCCTTACAATTTGCTTTAAAATATTTTTATAATGGGGTATATGATGGTCAGTTTGAAATGATTCATTATATAGTTACATTGCTTTTTACTGTAAAAATAACCAACTGTTATTTCCATTCTTCCATAGTTCTGAAGAGTTATGGCCTTTTAAGGCATAATTTGGAAAACAGTGCTGTCTCTCCCCACTTTAGAAGGAGTTATGTTGCACAATAGGAAATGCTATATACCACATCTCCTTACAGTAAAATCATCACTATTGACTTTTAGGATTCAGAAAGCACAGTAGTTGCAAATTTTCTGCAATCATAAATTCTTTTTTCTCATAAAAACATGATTGATCATTTCAAGAGGAAACAAATCTCTAACTGAAAAATCAAATCTGGCTTCTGTGTATGTTTATGATCACATGAAAAGGTAGCTGCTGAAACAATCTAATTTTCCTTCAGACTTCACTGTCTCCTTTTGTACAATATAAATCCAAAACAGAAGAAAAATTATGTTTCAGTTTTCTGTTGTTTTTATCTGTTTCTAGATGTTGGACGTAAACCTGATTCCTTATTTGTGGCCCGATTGTGTATATCATATTATTGGCAAAACTTCCATTGACTTCAATCGCAAAAGGAGTCTCTGGGAGGCATATTAGAATAAAAGCTACAGGGTGTGTCCTGAGGAGGTTATCCATCATTTTGTCCAGTATTTATAGGCAGACATCCAAATACGAACAAGAAGAAAGATGAAGAAATATCTAGACAATAGAGCATAGTAATATTTTGGATATATACTCAGAGAACTTATTTACATTAAAGTTTCAACCCTATTAGAAAACAGAGTCAGGATATGTCTGCATCCTAACCATGTTATAACAGCTTGAGTTTGCTTTTATAGATCAGACCAAGTCATGGTACAATCATATTACAGGGCTCACAATACCTTATATTCTATGCGGTCTTTGCAGCCTCTTCAGAGGCCTTGAATCAAAGGCCATTAAAGTCAAGAAGAGTTATTCCATTGACTCCAATGGGTGCTGAATTAGGCCCTAAACTGATTAATTTCAGGTCTTCAGAAAGACCCCAGTCCAGACATCTCCTCACTTTCTCTGCACATAAGCTGACTCTGATCTCCAATTGGTTAACTCTGAACTTTGTCACTCCAGGTGACACATGCATTGTTCTACATCCATTTATTTTTCAATTCTACTTTTCATGGATTTTCAGGGATATTCTAATGGCACCATGTGCTGCAAACAATAGACACCTGTGTCTGATGATGAGAAAATAGGAACTTTGACCCTCAGCTTGAAAATACCAGTCTCTGCCATTGGAGCTAAAGATTATTGTGCAGAGTCAGTAGTAGTTGTTGATTTATTCTCTTTGTGGTTCAAAAATACATCTAGATCACAATCATTTGGCAAAATAGAGACATTAGTGCTAAGGACAGAGAAAGCCCCAAGAGCAAGCAATTGTGACATGTTTATATAGAGGTTTTTTAAGAAAAAACTATTAGGAACGTCAGTTAATTTGACATTTTCAATGGAAAATTGAGTTGATATGTTGAAAGATGAGTGCAAGGGTTAATCAGTTTACAGGTATAAACAACATGAGGTTCAAATGACTCTGGAAATCAACTTTTTTAGAGGTAGTTCCCAGCTATGTCTGACAACCTCTCTCCACAAGGTAGCTATTTAATATCAGTACGGTAATATGATTATCACATGCAACAACACACAGATATTTTGTGGTATTGTCTCATCTCAATCTATTATAGATATAAAGGCTTAGTTGGTCAGAAGAGAGAACTTACAGGATTCTATAGCATAAAAGTGGATCATTTCACTTTGAGAATAGTAGGAGTTCAATAATATCACCCGCTGGTCTCAGTGAAGGTTGCAGGTTGCAATCTTGGTTAAAATGAAAGTCTTATTTAACACTTTACATTTCAAATGTTTTAACTGTTTTACTTTTTCTGTATCTTTTAATAAAAGATTAATGGTGTGTTTCCATGGGACTAAGTAGGTTGAGGTCTTTAGAGCAAACCCTGAACCTTGTTTAAAACTGTTTCCTGTTGGATAGTGACAGGGTCACGTTAACACCCTTGATTTTTGGGGCTCATATGTTCAATGTAAATTAGTACAGGATGTAGCCATCTGTAGCCACAACCTAAAAGCAAAATAGCATTAAGTAATAAGCAAAATCTAGGTATATAGCTATAAAAGGGGGAAGAGAAGAAAGAGGAAGAAATGTGTGTCTGGGGAGAAAATAAACCCAAAAACTGAAGAAAATATGGGCTTTCATTGTGATGGGTTGACTCTCTCTTTTTTTTTTTTTTTTGGTCAATGTAATAAACTTTTGGAAACAAATTCAAAACAGATTAAAATGGATCACAATTTCCCATGGAAAACCAATTACCACTTTCTGACCAATTCTTGTGTTTATGGTAGCACCAAGGGTATGTCTAGACTACATGGCTCCGTCGACGGAGCCATGTAGATGAGTTTACTAGACATAGGAAAACGAATAAGTGATTTAAATAATTGCCGCTTCATTTACATCAAAATGGCTGCCGCGCTGTGCCAATCAGCTGTTTGGCAGCATAGCGGGGAAGTCTGGACGTGCCGTGGTTGACAAGGGAAGCCTTTGTCAACCTCTCCGTTATGCCTCGTGGAATGAGGTTTACTGGAGCGGTCGACAAAGGCTTCCGTTGTTGACCACAGAGCATCCAGACTGCCCCGCTGTGCCACCAAACAGCTGATCGGCACAGCGCGGTGGCCATTTTGATGTAAATGAAGTGGCGATTATTTAAATTGCCGCTTCATTTTCCTATGTTTAGTAAACTCATCTACATGGCTCCGTCGACGGAGCCATGTAGTCTAGCCATACCCCAAGTGTGAAGGCATTTTAAGGTTTGATTTTACACCATTTGGATCAATGTGAGTTTGTCCAGAGACTTGAGGTGGGAACAGAATCAAACCCTTGAGTAAACAACTGCTCTTCACAATGTTTATAGATTAGAATTTGTGAGGCAAGGAACTAAAGAAAACTAACTTCTTTGTTTCCTGGGCATATTGCTCAGCAGTTAGTGAATGTCAATTATCGCACCTTCTCCCAACCTTCAATCACTGTGGCCAACTTCCACGCCACATGATATAGAAAAAGTGCCATTTTAAGTGTGAGTGTGTGTGCATGCATGTGAGTGTGTGCATGTGTACACGCATGTGCACTGAAAAGGCTGATACATTATTAAGCCATGCTCCAGGTAGCATGACATATTCCTATATCTTATTTAGTGGAAACAATGTATGTTTATTTAATATGCAGTAGTAAGTTTCTATCTAAATGCTTCTTAAGGTCCCCAATTGGTTCTTATGCAGTTAGTTCCATTTTAATGATAATGTTTTTATGTTAGAAAAAGCAGTTACCAAGATATGGTGCACATGCCACTGCTGCCTAACATTAACTCTTTTTCAAGAGGAAAGGCTACTGTAAATAGCATTAGTTCTGAGTAATGCCATCTTTCCCCCATTTATTAAAATTCTTATGCAACCTTTTCAGGCAGCAATCACATCCAGACTGATTCTCAATCAATGTAAGTCAGGAGTAACTCCATTGAAGAGAATGCAACTGGTACTCTATTCAGTTACACCAGTTCAGCTGGTGTGGTTCCATTGAAATCAAAATGGTGTAAGGGAGTGCAGATTCAGGCCCAATACTCTCTGAAAATCCTCTGGAGTCTTTTTATTATCTTCCATGAGCATCAGGACCAGACTTTCTAGAGTGGCCTGGAACTTGTGTACCTTCCTTTATCTGCTTTGTTTCAATAATCCTTTTATAAGACTGTTCTGTGAGGAGCTTCAGATGTTGCCAGGATGTTGCATTCCATAGAATACAGCATATTTGTTGCAGTCACTTTACTAAAAGATAAAAAATCGTTAGATAAAGTCAGATCAGTTTGAAATCCTAGGCAGACATCTCAGTGGGAGATATATTAATACAAATCACCTCATGGACAGTTCTACATACTATTCTGTTGGGGATAGAAGTGGATGATAGGTGGGGTTTGTACCCCTCTCAAAAAAATTAGGCTGTAGGTTTTACCCCCAAACTGGAGGGTCTCAGGGAAGCCATAGGGCCATTTATATGTTGACCATGCCCTTCTTCCCTTGTTCTTCAGTAGTATGGTTCAACTGGTGCTGTGCTATTGGCAATTCCCCTGGTCGTGGCTGCCTCTGACAGGCTTCTGACAGGCCGATAGGAGTTTTCTGCCAGAAGGATCATACCACTTCAAGCTGTATTATCTAGTGACTGGAAAGAGGAGATTGTGTGCTCTCAGTCCTTCCCCGGTCAAGCCACTACTTCCTGAACCCTCCAACCCCATGCCCCAGTACCTGTTTTCTCCCCTGCATGGATCCTAGACCAGGAGGAATCTTCTGTAAGGCCTAGAGAAAGGGGGCAGGCAATCACAGAGGTGGTTGAATCCCCACACACACATGGGAAGATGGCAGTATATGCATGGAGTGTCTATTCCAGGCCACATTATTTTACATCTATTTATGTGCATTTCTATAGCATGCAAACTTTATTTGCTAGTGATGCAGGTCACAACTTCCTTCAGTCCTGCCTTATAAACACTATAGCAGTGCACACTCAGAAATTCCATAAAGCACCACTCTCACCCCACCCTCATTCCAGGGAGTGGAGCTACTTTGTGGAGCCTACACTTGTGCAGAGTCTAGAGTAGGTTCACAAAGCCCTTGTGGGCCAAGAAGGGATGATTCAAGCAGAAAAGGAGACCTGCTCCCTCCGTATTTCCATGTAGGGGCTACCACGTGTACTATGGAACCCCCTGGCTTTCCTTCTGAACCTGTGGAGGCAGTGCCTGATTTTGAACTGAATGCATAGGATCATTGGAGCTGTATGGTTAAAACATGCTGATAAACATATGCCATGGGATTTGAAAAATCTGAGAAAATGGTCCTAGCGCTGAGAGATAGGAAACAGTCTGGCATTGTTTTTACTATGAAAAGAGGTTGTTGTGTTTCGCTTCCTGTATTGTTTATGCTTTCCCTGTTTTCCTTTTCCCCTCACCAAATATATATAACCTATGCATTGTCAAATCAAAGCAGCCTGCACATTCTGGCTGAATGGGTCATGTTTGAAAGGGAATCAGACAAAATAAGCTCTCTTTTTGTATCTTTCCCAAACAAAATTTTCCCCAAAACAGCTGTCTCCTTTCCAATTATACTCCTAACATATAAGTCTGGAAAAGTGGGATGAGAACATTACTAACTATTCCCCAAACCCCACCTTTTGGACACATTATTTGCTCAGACATTTGACAGCTCTTGGTGCATAGTGTTTGTTATACTTCATGTTGTCCTTGCAGATTTTTTAGTCCCTGTTTTATTGCTGAAATCTCCTGGCAATTTTTAATAATCAAATGTAAAAAGATACCATATGAGATTGCTGTAGCTTGGGAGAAAATACTCCGACCTTTAAAATCTGATTCTCTTCTCACTTAACTGATTCTGTCCTGGTGTAATTTAATGAATATCAACAGAATTATTCCTTATTTATATCAATGTAACTGAATGTTACATTGATGTATTTTTTCTACACACAGTTGGCAACAAACAGTAGTGGATGCATTCCACTTTCTATGTAAAATCTTGCTCTGTTTCTATGGACTGTATCTTTCAGTCATTTGTGTCCGTGTATTATATGGCTGGGACTGTAGGTTCCTGCCTTGCCATGCACAGAAAATACAATGAATATGGGCTAATTCTATATCTTTGTCTTAATTAAATAACAAAAAGAAAACTCAATTATCTGCCTATGATTTCTCCCCATGCTTGGTTATTGCACCTGGACCTAGCTCCTTCTGCCTGTGAGACTCTCAAACCCATCTCATGCTCTTGGATTGGATCTAACTGGACCCACCTGATCTAACTTCACTGTGACTTGGCAAAAAATCTTCATCTGTATGCAGGGTTCAAAGCCCTGACATTATGACAGTTCAACAGAAGATTCAAAGTACTAGAATCTGCCACCCTATTAAATCCCTCCAGTATAGCACCCATGGTAGTCTTGGACTACATGGATGCCCTCCTTATTTCTGTTCTGCATAATATTAAGAGCTTCAGCACCAGAAATTCCATGTTTCTACCAGAAAATCTGTTGTTGTGTATGGCATTTCCTTTTGTGGTCATGAGTAGATTCCATGACCTTCTAAGTAGCTTCTGGAGCTCAGTAGGGTACAAAGGTTCTCCCACTCTCTCCCCAACATAATTATCCAGAGTAGTGAATGGGGTATCCTGTGGAGACAATGCAACCACAACACATATAGGATTACACCCAAGAAATACTTCTAGAAATCCCTGGTTATAATTTCTGCAGTAGCTTGGCTTTGATCAAACCCTCGTACATCAATGCTTGGACACTAGACATAGTCAATATTTTTCACATGAAATTTTTTGATGAAAACTGGCCTCTCTTTGAAACAGAAATCTTCCAATAAAATCTTTTTAAATGTTTTTTCTACTTTTTAATCAAAAGCAAAATAAATCATTTTAAAAACAATTCCTGCTCTTCAAGCTTTTTGATTTTCTTCCATTTTTCTCCCTCTCTCATCCCTTTCCCATTATTCTTTTTCACCACTAAATGCAATAGAAATTAAAATGTTTTTAAACAAACAGCAAAATTAAAACAAATGAGACAGATAATTGAATCCTGTGAACCAGAAAAACTTTGAAATTTCAAAATTGTTTGTGAAATTGCTTTTACATCTCTATTCTTGACCATCTCTGGACCCACTCCAAGTCTTTTTGACTAGATCCCTTCCACCTTCTCAGATACACAAGCCCAGAATAGGTTCCCTGCACCTCATGACCTAAGCAAGACTTCATATATACACATAGTCCATGCCCCCTCAAGGGGAAGAATCTTTGCATGAGAATATTTGCCACAAGTAAACATATGTGACAGCTAGTGACTCTCCCCTAGAGTCTCTGTGAACTTTCTTGTTCTCCTTGGAGTCCTCCAGTCACTTCATATTTCTGCACAATGGCTCATACATCTGTCTATTTGATTATTCTTTCATTCTAAATGGTGGTCTCTTTGGAGAGCCAGCCTGTTTGGTTTATGGCATTGCCTCTGCCAGTGTATATGGTTGTTGCTATTTCATCAAGTCTGCATCTTCCCCAGCACACTTTCCAAAAATTACTCTATCATGTCCATTAGTTCCCCACTACCTGGATCTTGGCCTCGAGTCAACTGTTGACCACCCCATCACCCATCAAGCATACCCCAAAATAGGACTTATCTTGAAAAAGCCATTAATACTCCACAGAGACTCTCAACTGCTCCAAAACAGCAGTTTTCATGGCTCATAGTCTGTAGATACACCTCCTCCAAGCCCTAATGTGCTGCTTGGGCCGCTTCCATTAGAATCAGGGTCAGTCATGTAGTCCAAGACTTTCTCTCACTGAGCAGCAGCACCTGCCCATTTGAAAACCATCAAGTATGTTGCTGGGTCATCTCCTGGTATGTTGTTGGATAAGGACGGTGCACTTGGATTAAATAGCCTTGGAAGCAGCTGCTTCTAGGAATGCTGCTGCTACTATTGTACTCCCGCCTGGATTTGCTGCCTTTCCTGGAGCTCTTCCTGCTGTTGCTGTTGGGCTCAGGCCTGGGCTCCTGACTTTTCAGAAATGTCATCAAGGACGGTAGCTGCTGTTCTGTCCTCCAGTGCTGGATCGCTCCCATAATATGTAAAAAAAAATGGCATTTCCACTCTGCTGTGAAGAGAATAGACACGTGGGATATAGCCCTCTTCCTAGGCTGTCATTATTTGAGTTAGCAATAAAGGCAAAAAGTATAAATATAAACCTACGTTTTCTCTTTGGCTGGCCCTAGTGCTTCCATATAATATCTCTCTGTCCACCCCAGAATGACACTCCAATTCCAGGACTGGTGCTCATCTAGCCTTGCAGAAACATAGCAAAACTACCTCTATATCTCTATGCAGGGTTTATGGTAATGCAGCTGATGAGCTCTGTTATGGTCCTGTGGTACGATGTCATAATAGACTTCCTGCCAAAGAAGCCCAGAGTATCAGGGTATTTTTGAACCCACTAACTGCTTGGCATCTTAGGTTTAAGCAATGGCTCTTGTTATCTGTTCACCCCTATGGTCAGCTAAGGGTTTTAATTTGTTTTTCTTTTGCTTGCTGAAAGGAGACCTTTCCATTGTCATTCATGTCTTCCACATCTGGCCTGACTACTGCAGTATATCTTGGCGCTACCCTTGACGACAACCCTGAAGCTCCAGAGAGTGCAAGCTGATGAACCACCTGCTTAGCAGAGTGGTTCACTTTGAGCACATTATACCTATGCTCCATGTGCTTTGCTGATTTCTCATCAGCTTCTGGGTCCAAATCAGTTTAATTTCTGTTTGCCAGCATGGCTCAGAATAGCTCTTTCCAGTTGACTCTGCTCTTATGCAACTCTGTACTAATGAGCTAGGCTGAGATGCCATTGCTAACAGTTCCAGATGTGCGCTCTTTTAGAGGTTAGAGATGAGATGTTCTTAGTGGAGGGCTCCTTGTTTGAATGCTACCAGCTCTCTCTGGTGATCTGACAAAGCCCAAGTTTACTGACCTTCAGAAACTGAGCCATCCATTGAGCCACCCACTGCACCCTCCCATATACATACTGGCTCCTTCCCACTACCTCCCAATGCCTTGAGATTCCCCTACTGCTACCTCTTGTTCAGGGACTTGTGTACCATGATGGAGCAGCTGTGGGAATATAGGCACTGACTTTATGGGTGCTCCAGGGCTGGATCACCCACAGGGAGAAATTAGTGGATGCAGAGCACCCTCTGGCACTAAGGCTTCCCCACTACTCCCTTCCCTGCATGTGCACCAGCAGTTCCCTGCTTACCAGCTCCTCCCCCTCCTTCCCAGCATTTGTGAGTGCCTTGAACACCTGATTTGCAGTGTTCAAGCTCTGCGAGGTAGGAGGAGAAGCAGGGATAAGGAGAAGCTTGTGGGAGGAAGCTGGGAAGAGGCGGGGCTGGGATAGAGCAGGGGTGGAAAGAGGGGGGCAGGGCTTGGGAGAAGGGGTGAAGTTAGGGCAGTGCCTGGACTGGAATGGGGGCAAAGCACCCTGTACCAAGATGAGAAGTCGGGGGCATGGGTAGTAGAGGAAGGGAAGAGACCTTTGAAGAGATCTTAACTAGATCCACATCAGCATCCCTATTTGAAATCCAGTGAACAGAGTATCCCTGAAACCTGATACATTTGCTAAAAGTGAGTTTGCTGCTTCCCTCCATCAGAATAATCTACTTTTCTGAGAGAGACTTAAAAGGTGTCCAATGTGACCCGGCTTCCACTCTCTGTTACAAAATAACTGATGGCATAGTATGTACACAAGGTGACTGCTTTACCCAATTTTCCTTCTGTGACCTTTATCTCTATTCAGATGCTAATAATGGTTTAAGCTAATGCTTGCCATTCAAGGCCCTAATGCAAAGCTATGCAGTGGGTCTGTAGACCATAACAGAGCAAGTTACTTTTAACTTTACTCTTTCCTAAGTCAATATTGGGATAGGCTACAATGAAAAAACCCAACATACGGAAAAGAAGTTAGAACCAGGGTGTGCTTTAGAAACACTCTCAACAAGTGACTGCACAGGGCAAAGGGCAATTAAGGGGCACTGACAGGTGCAAGTGTGCTGTGGGACCATTTGTCTCCCAGAAAAAGAAGTCACTCTGTTTCTTATATATTTACAATGGCCACTGTCCATTGAAACTGTTTAGCTGCCTATATAGTTGAACTGCACACAAGGAAAGTTCCATGATCTAACTGCCAGTGCTTATATTGGTGACATTATAAAAAACACAGCTCTCATCCTGAAGTTGAAACTCTAGGATCAGCCTGCCAGACAATCCTATAAATACAGCTACTGACATATTTTCTTTGCAGTAAAGCAGTTCTCTGCTTCTTTCAGTTTGTTAGGCTGACTGAATGCTACCCCCCATTTTGAAACTCATGTGATGTTGGGCATCATAAAGTTATTTTGAGCCACAAAGGCTAATGATTATTTTAATATAACATAAGGTATTAAACACATCCATGGGCAGCTTCTAACAATTTTTCACATCTAATTTATGTGTACTAGTAACATCCTTTTTTGGGTATTTGAGGTAGTACGTATTTGGAACAGAACACTTAATACCATGCATAGGCTTTTACCCCAGTGCAAGTGTAAAATACTATAAATCAGAATGGCCCTAAATTCAGCTTTATGGAAAGAAAATGGACTCATTGCGTTTTTATACCTATTTCCAGGTTCTTTCAGTAAAAATGAATAGCAGTGAGATAGCCCATATTCATCTTTACTGACTCTGGAAATGCCTCTTGAACACATAATGGGCCCTATTTCCAGTGTCGTTCACTGATCCATATCAAGCTTTCTTGCACAAATATGCTAGCAGAGTAAGAGGGGAGTCTGGAGTCTCTTTTCCCACCCCAAAGAAACACACACAGGAAAACTGGAGGCAGGACTAATAGATAGACTTAGGCTGCTAACTACAGCAATAGCATGTATGCGCCCTGTGCCCTGCAGCTGCCAGAGACTGTGCTCAAACAACGTGGGACACCCCCTAGAATCTGCTGTGTGAATGAACTTTGCTAACACTTCCCCTTTTTGATATCAGTGCACTGCAGAACACTTTTCTTTCTTGGTCTTTGAGCCCTTCTGCTTTTATTTGTTTGACCTATTTGGATGTTGCATAGTACACTGTCCCCATTTTAATTCTGAAAAGCTGACAGGTGTTGTATTCGGTTGCAGCTTCTCACTCTGACTGGCAAACTCCTCTTAAAGGGAATCAAGACACTACTTTTCTTTAAGGTTGTTTTTTACATTAAAAATCCAGGTCTTATCTACCGTATTTTTCATAGCAGACTATGGATGACTAGTTAACTAGTAGGATATTGATTTCAGAAGTAACAGCAGGGAAGCCTGAGCAATTGATGAGAAATCCCTTCCTCTCTCAGAACACTAGAAATTCTTTGACAGTTTGTTTGGATAAGCATTATAACTCAAATGTACAGCAAGCAGTTGGGATGAACGATTACTTTGTAAAAGGTTCAGATTTAACTGGTCATTGAAAATGTACCCATTTCAGATCTCTGGTGCCACAAGAGTCATTCAGCAAAAAAAGAGGAATTATTACACTTAATAAGCAAACAAAATAGGGATGTCTCTTCTCCTGCTGCCACTAAAAACAAACAAACAAACAAACAAACAAACAAACAAACAAACAAACAATCCCTAATACATTTTTTTCACGCTCTTTTATAGATCACAAAGAACAAATAAGAGCACAACCCTAATCCTTCCCTGTCCTGCTGCAACCCACCTTTAAAACACTCCTATTAACCTGGGTTGAAATTCCGCCCCATTGTTGTCAATGGCAAACATCCGATTGACTTCAGTGGGGCCAACACTTTAGCCCTGGAACCAGAGCTCAAATTCATCCAAAGCTGTCTGGAACAGAGTTCCAATAAATATGTTGAAACTCATGGAAGCCTCTGATCTCCTCCCTCCCTATGGGGCTAAAGCCCCAAGCCCTGATCCTAAAGATCCTGAAACCCACCCCATCTCCTCTAGCTGATGCTCAGATCCCCAAACAGGGGTGGGGGCATGTACAACTGTGGAGAAAAAATCTCTAAAAATTTAAGCCCTTCCTGGAAAATATCATTCAGCTACATGAGTCAAGTCCAGAGACTTCTTGGGGCTTGGGAAAATTTATGGATAAACCAATTTTATATCAGTGACACAAACTAAACAAATACATTTATATCAAACAGGGTGGCCATTAAAGGATATAAAATTATTTTGGTGCGTGGGGAGTTATGTAGGCAGGGCTATGTTTTCAAAAGCTGCTAGCGATTTAGGGTGGTTCAGTTTTGAGCCCCCAATTTGAGACATCATGAGATACTTGCTTTTCAGTTACTGAACAAATGCTTTCTGAAATGTCCATGTGTTTAGCTGGCACCCAAAATTGCTAGCTACTTCTGATAATGCAGGCCAAATATTCTGGACCATTGTGACCTGCATTGTAAATCCTGGCTAGAAGGAAATATGCTTCTTTAGCACATGACAATAACCACCCAGACAATAAGGTGAAGTGGTCTTGTATTAAATTAACAATTGCATTATTGATGTTCTTTTTAATGAATTTATTTACAGTTGAAATATGCTCTGCTTTCAAGGGTTAACTTAGTTATTGGAACCAAACTGAACATTTTAAAATGTTGCTACCATGGAGAATAAATGTCTTTAAAGCCCTTATAGCATATGTTAAATAAAAGTGTTCCCAAATGATGTTCTGGTTTGAATTATTTGTCTTTGCAGTGCTTCTCTGTTTTTATTGCCAAAGAAAAGACATGTAGAGCAGCCACATTCTTAGGTGTTAGACGAGTTTAAATCGGGAATATTTCCACTCAGCTAAATGAAGTTACAACACATTTAAACAAGGGAGCAGATCCTGGCCCCATTCACATAGAGCTTGTTTTTTCACAACAACATTTGAGTTAAAAACACTTTCTGCAGCAGCTGACTGTTTCTATCTGCCAAGGCGTTGTCAGACCTCACAGAGGATTGGTCCTGATAGTCAATAAAATTGTACAGACAACGCGGGCTGCAGTTGCCGACACTTGATTTGCTGTTGTAATCCATTCGTTGCTGTAGGCTGACATTTCCGACAGAACGCACTGGAGACTTTTAAAAGAGAGTTCTGTCCATAATTGTAAGTAGCAAAAAAGCGCGGCTCCGAAGTGTGGCCGGAGAGATGAGTGAGGTGAAATCTGAACGGTCGATGTACAATTTGACCCATTTCACTTTGGTTGGTTGCCAGACGTTTGGGTTCCCCGTCGGACTGGGGCTCCCTCTAGTGGTTTTAAGTGTGGCCACCGGGAAATGTTTGCGCTACAGAGAGAAGTATTTCTCCCGAGGTTTGCTCTTCTCTAACTCCCACCCCTCTGTCACTGTGATTTTAACAATATTGCAGACACCTCCTCCCCCCCCAAGTACTTGAAAGCCTCCTTTATCACCAACTAAACTTTTTTCAACGACAACCCCCAGCCCACATTGTGCAATAAGACTGCCGCAGAAGTCTGCAGAAGTTTTTTTTTCAAACCTTCTAACAGATGTTCCTGCCGTGATATTTGGAAATTCGCATAGCACGCAGATTAATAATCCTTTCAATACAGCCTGACTAACAATACAGCCGAGATCCTTCGGATTTAATGCTCATCCTCATGCCATCTGGAGGCTTTTATGTTCAGAATCTCCCCCTGCTTTTGAGGGCATCAGTTCACTTTTTCATACCTGTGTTCCACCCTCTCCATCTTTCGGATCTACCCACAGTGCATTTAGCTCTGTACCAATTTCTAGCTCTGCAACAGCCTTCCTGCGTGCCATTGGGCAAATCTCTCTCTCTGTGTTTCATAATCATATTCTCTTTTCCTCCCGTCCTTTGCCTGCCTCGGTTATTTAGATGGTTAACTCTTCCCAGACAGGCACTATCTCTTGCTAGGAAGGTGTGGAGATACACACAGTCTATCTCAGTTGGAGCATCAGTCCTGTGTGAGGCTTCTAATATTGTAGTATAAATACTATTATGAGGATAGAAGTCTCAAGGGGGTAGCTGTGCTAGTCTGTCACTTTAAAAATGTGTAGTCCTGTGGTACTTTAGAGACTAACATATATATAGTATCATGGGCTTTCCTGGGCAAAACCCACTTCTTCAGATGAGCTGGAATGGAGAAAAAGGGGGGAATCTCAGAATTTATAACAGAAAAAGGAGGGGAGTACCCGTCAATTGTAGTGCCGGGCTAATGAGGCCAGCTGAGAGGGCTGGATGTGTCCCATACAGTATTAGCCTCATTAGTCCTGGCACTACAATTGATAGGTACTTTTCTCTCTCTCTCTTCATTTTCTGTTATGAATTCTGAGAGTCCCCCTTTATTTCTCCACTCAAGCTCATTTAAAGAAGTGGGTCGTGCCCACAAAAGCTCATGATACTACCTATATTTTGTTAGTCTCTAAGATGCCCCAGGACTACTTATTATGAGGCTAGGCACTTGTTGCCTTAAGAAGGCTGAGAAAAGTAATTTCACTTAGGAACGCAAATGGCAGAAAGTGGTGAACACAGTGGCGTGGGACCCATGGAAATTCTGACGAATCCTGCTACTGCTCCAGCGAGCATATCAAGGAGTCAGTTTTTCCTTGCCTCTCTGGGCTGCATGACCTCACCTCTACACCGGGTTAGGGCTGCTTCAGGCCCAGAGCAGCCTGTTTATTCTGCCACAGTCAAAACCCAGGCCAGGGCAGGAGCCAAAGGAAAACAAAGCTTATTTTCAGAGAATAAAGCTTTCAGCCTTTCCCTCCCCCTCCTTTAATGTTAAAAGCCAACTACAACACTGAAAGTAAAATATCTCCCCGTTGCTGTAGCAGCCCCACTAGAAAAAAAACTCTGGGCACAACTACCTTAACCAACACTGTTATGAATAAAAATAAAGATAGGAGGAAAGGGGGGGGGGGGGAGAAACTAACCGTTGATTTCTTTTGTCTGGCTCCCCTCCAATGTCACTGGATCCCTGCTATTCAAAGCCAAATTATGTTGAACAAACAGACTGAGTGGAACTGGTGTTGGGGAAGAACAAAAAAAATCTCAGGGAAACTGTAAATGTGTGCGCGCGTCAGCAGAGGGCCTGGCTAACCTTGTCAGACTCAATAGAGATGACGACTGGATTTCTTTTTCTCCTCTGCTTTTGTCTTCACTGCGGCCCGTGTAGTGTCTCTGGGAAGAGGGGAATTTGCAGCTTGATTTACTTGCTCGGCTAGTTGTTTAGTCTGGCAGGGATAACAACCCTTTTGCCGCCCCCTCCCCCAAAGGTGGCGACAAACGGAGGCTCTGAGAAGCCCCCTTCTCTGGGACTGGCGGGGTCGCGCCCCCGAATGTAACTGCTCCAAACCAGGATTGTGCTTTGAAGCGAAGGTGGCATCGCGCGCGAGGGTGTCAATACGCCCGCCCAACCCAAACGCGAGTGTTTCGCTTAGTCCGTCAAAGACATAGTGTAGACATGGCCTAAGAAACCCTCTCGAACGGAACCGAATCGCTGCTGCGGCGGGGTGGCCTGACTAGCCCGGGAGCCGATCTAGAGGACAAGCTGGGGACGCGTGGAAACCAGGCTGCTCAGGAAAACGCGTAGTGCCACAACGAAATCGGGTTTCAGGGGATCCCGCTTGCGGGGCTCATTGGGCTGGGGATCAGAAACGATTCCCCACAAGCTATTTCCTGTGGCAGATAATGCACTGGCGCTTGCGGAGCGGGCTGGGAAGTCGTTTCCTTGCTGTTTTCCTGGGGGGGGGGGGGGGAGGGAAAGGGGGAAGAGCTTCGCACCTTTCTGAGTGCAACTCGGTTTAGGTAACTGTGGTCCCAGCTGGGAGCGAACCAGACAAGCCCCGAGTGACTCCGATGTGGGTCATTCAGAGTTTTACAGGAGTACGGTCAAAACAAGGGCTTGCCCCCGTTGGTTCCTGTAGCCCTCCACCTCGGAGCGCTGCGGGAGATGAGCCAGGTTAGCTGGGAAATACAAGAAAGGCTCCCCCTGGCCTGCAGAGGTAGGGCGGGCAGGAGGAGGGGGCTGGCTGGAATCAACCAGCACAGCGCTTCAAAGAAAGCCCATGCTGCAAACGCTCAAACACGGGTAAGAATAATGAAAACCAGACCTCCTCGAGCCGAGACAAAGGCCTCCAGCCCCGCTCCAGCCACTCCCCCGTGTACACGCGAAGCACGTGAAAACAGCTGCCCGCTAGGCCAGGCTTGGCGGGCGGGCAGGCTCACCCAGCCCCCCAGTCAGCGCTGCCCCGCAAGCCAGGGGTCCGAATTAACAAACCATTAGCCTGCCTAATAGCCCCGGCTAGTCACACGCAGCCCATCTCGCCCTGGGGCCAGAGGGAGGCGCAGGAAAGGCTCATTATTTACAGCAAATTGTTCCTTCTCCTGGGGACCAGGAGCGCCGCGGGGCCCCATACACGGCGCACAAGAGCAGCTCCGGAGCAGGACTCGCCGCTCGTTTCAACAGCACCCCCCGGCCGCCCCCTGCTCCACGGGGAGTCTTCCTCTCCACTGTCTCTGCTCTTGGCCCCGCCAAGCCCGGGGTGGGGGTGTGCGAATTGCCCTGCTGGCGGGGTTAGCGCCGCAGTGTATACACACGCCGAAGTACAGGGCTGAAGTGTAAACATGTACTTTGAGGCAACAGCCGTGTCAGCTGCTGGGCTCCAGTTGTTTTGTTTCAGACGCGAAGCTCCCATCTGTCTGCCACATCCACAGTCTGGGGAGGAAAGTCCCCCCGAGAGCACCATGCCCCTCGGAAGCGTTTGTGACATAAGCGGGGGCATTTGAAGCACGTCGGAGAGCCAAAAAGCGCCCCTTCCCGCCCCCGCTGCCCCTTTCTGCAGGGGTTACACCTATTGGCTCGCCCCGCGAAACCCGGGCTGGGATCCGCAGACTCCCCAAACTCGTCCCCGAGTCCGAATGAGGCAGGATTGTGAAAGGCTCCGGCCTTGCGTGGGGAGGGGCGGGCGCTTGTTCAGGAGAACGGCTTGTTGAAATACATCAGCCTTTCAGAAGGCCGAGTCTGGCCAAGCCACAGGGAACCACAGTGCCTAGAGGCGGGAGAGGGGGAGGGCGTGAAAATAGCCAGATGTTGAATTATGTTTTAAACGGGCTTCTTAACCGTCCAGGGTCCTCCTCTCCCTCCCCCCGCTCTAGCCCCTCCCCCCAAGGCAGTGTCCTTCAGGCCCATTCCCCAGCCTGGCTCGCCGAAGTGGGACCCATGTGACAATGGGGCGCCACCTCAGCCCTGGCTCCTGCAGGCCCCGCACGGCTCGGTGATCAGGGCAGGACCCTTAGCTGCGTTTCCAAAGCACGGCTCTCAGCGCGGCCAGCGAAGGAGCGGAGGCGAGAGGGGGAGGACAGGAGCGCAGCGTGGTCTCTCGCTCCCAGCAAATGGCCCAGAGGCAGCTGGGGCGGTAGCAGGGGCAGAGGGAGCCCTCCGGCCTGGGGCGCACATATGGTGTGCAGCTCGCTGCTTCCTATCAACCAGATACACTAGATAAGAACCAAACCAAACACCCAGCCTTGTAAAGGGGGAGGTTTCTCGCCCTGTTCCCAAGCCTGGGACCACACATGGCCCCCTGCTTGGCTCTGCTCCACTATCCCGTAGGATCTTAGAGCAACAGGGAGGGAAGGCCATCTCGCACTCCCTTTGGTAAGCCGGCTGGAGGAGACAGCCCGCCTGGCTAATGAATGAGGTGGCTCAGGGACTGAGATAAAAGGCTGAGAATGTCAACACGACAGAAACAGAGTCAATATCAGCTGAACTATAAGCGGTATTTCGTTGGGCCCGAACCTAGTCTCAGCTGAAGGCAAAGGGAGTCTGGCCATAGATTTCCAGGAGGGCTTGTAATTAGCCACGTTGTGGCTAACTAAGTACTTATTTCATGTTAGAGGTGGCTGCGGTAGAGCCAGGAAATAAAATGCTAGTTCCCAGAATACTAGATCATCCTCCAAAGAACTTTTTTACTGAGGGGCATTTACTTTTTTCTCTAAACCCAGGGGTATCCCACATGGAAACAGTTAGCGACTGTTTGCTAATGATCATAACAAAGACATTATTCAAATGAGACAGGTAATTGCAACCAGAAGGAAACGTCCTTTTCCCCTCCTTTTTCTCTGTTCTTTTGGCAAGAGTGACTCTCCCTTCACCTCTAGTCCGGACACAACAGCATCAAACGTCCAGTCTATCGTTTTAGGGATTTAATCCCCACGCGATATTTACGGATATAAACCCAAGGGAAACAAAACTATTTTGCAAAGCTGCTAGCGAGTTCGTTGCCATTCCGGAGCCCAGACTAGGTGGGTGTTTCGAATTCCAAATCTCACTTTTATTTAAACCGTTGTAAGGATACAGGGTTCATCGGTTTCGTTAGAGGTTTTGTTTTTCTTCTATCCATCCATTTGAAAGATCGTAGCTAAAATCACTCCAAGATGCATACGTTTTCTCCTTGCTTGAGGATCGATGGGAGCCTGGTATTTATTTACAAGCATTACGGTATCCTGTTAGCATTCCAAACAAGGGACTGTTCATATAGCTGCTTCCAATGATTTCCTGGAGGAACATGTGGAAGCAATAGTGAGGTTGTGCACTCACCCAAGCCGAAGTTGCCTTGGTGGAGAACATGCAAAAGGCTGCAGGCAGTGGGAGCACCAGGGACCCTGCAAAGGCAGCCAGAGGGCTCTCCGCTTGAGCAGGATTACACTCTCTGCCTTTCACAGTTCTCGCGGCCCAGTCCCTTCGGGGATTTGCGCTTCAGAGACCAATTCTCGTTCGCCTGGGAGGGAGAAAACCCCCTCCAGAGCCCGTTGCTTGACTTTGAGAACAAACTTCTTTTGTTTAGGAAGGACAAACGCAGGGTGGTAGAAAGGGAAAGTACCGAGCAAACCGAGGACGCAATTTTCACCCCCAGTTCCTCTAGGGCACTCTCTGCAGCAGCGCCCCCCCCCCTCCCCCGCGCGACCCAAGTCCTGCCCTGGAGAAACGCGCCTCAGCTCCCATTCCTAGGGCTGCAGTGCCCCCCTCGCCCCCAACAGCTGAATAACTCCCGAGGCGAGCAGCGGTGAGCTCTGCGCCTCGTGGCAGGAGCCAGCCACAAAACGAAGAGCAGCCCCATCTGACTCCCACCACGATTACATCTCAGTGTCTCCACGCTCGCTTATCTCCAGCACATAGCGACCGCCGACCCCGACGAGATACGCGTATCTCCCGGCTGGGGATCAAAGCTCTGGCCTGAGACTCTGCGAAACCGACCTGTTCAGAAGCGCCAGGCAATGTCCTGCCAAGCGCCTCGCTGCTCTGCGGGGGCGCTGGGAGCGGAGCGCACCTACGAAGAGAGGGCGCCCACTGGAAGCAGCGGGGCTCGGGCAGCGTTACCTTGCGTTGGCCCCTCCATTCCTACCCTCTAGGGCCTCGCCTGTCTGTGGGAGCCGGGCGCTTCTCAGCCAGCCCGCCAGCCACCATCCTACACCAAGCCCCAGCGCATCAGCAAGCTGCCCATTCATTTCCAGTGCTGCCTCTTCATCCCGGCTCTGACACCGGGAGAGGGACCAGCCTGGGCAGCCCTCACCTGCCCAAAGCGCGTGTGGAGGGAAGCGCACTGGTGCCATTGGGAACACGGTGGGTTTGCAGGAAACCCCCCTTCTCCCCCGCAGTGCAAAACTCTCAAATTCGCCCCCCATTCCCCTGCCATATGGCTCCACTTGTCGCCCCCCTCCGCGGCGGGAGCTGGCTGGCCCCCCTGCCTGCGTAAGAGCCGCTGGGGGCTGGGCTTCAGGCGCGGAGCGGACCAAGGCAGCTCTTATTCTGAAGGGGCGGAGGGGGGGCTCGTTTCCCTGACAGCTATTTACTTAAAGCAATGATTAGTTTTGGAAGGATGGACTCGAA
The DNA here is from genome assembly GCA_019425775.1 of Rafetus swinhoei. Classification (NCBI taxonomy): domain Eukaryota; kingdom Metazoa; phylum Chordata; order Testudines; family Trionychidae; genus Rafetus; species Rafetus swinhoei. The sequence goes on from CM033449.1 coordinate 51,791,342, forward strand.
CATCGAATCAATTACGAGACTCGGTCTGTGAGAGCATTGCAGTCTGAGCCGCGGGGAGCGAGGGAGGAGGAGGAGGCAGAGGACGTGGACATATTTTTGACTCTTTCTCTAGACTTTTCATTGCGGATTAACGTGTGAACGGGAAGGTAAGGGCGGGGGAGCGTTCCAGTCCGGGTTCTCTGTCCAGGGGACGTTGCCGATCCGGATCGAAGGAATGGAAGTTTGCTGGGGATCAGCCTGTGCGTGGGCTGATGGGGCAGGCTCCCCTCCCGGGAGCCGCGCTGGGGACCCTCACCCTGGAAGTTTGCGCTTGAGACTCACAGGGCGCTGGAAGCCTTCGCTCCTCGGGGAGCAGCCCTTTCCTGGGGGGCGCACGGGGGCTCCCCGGGCTGGGAAGGTGGTTTGTCCCGGGAAGGGGACGCTCCCTCCACCCCCGAGAGCACAACTCATCGGCGCTTTGTTGGCGAGGGGGGCTTGGCTGGAGAAGGGGCGGACGAGGTCGGGGCACTAGCTGCACCCCGGGACGCGCAGCGAGGGCGCTGGCAGAGGAGCGAAAGCTGGAAACGTCTCCCCGATCCCCTTCGGCCCCGGAGATGGATGGAGCAGGCGCTCCGGTGTCCCGGGGGCAGGAGAGAGCGGCGATCGCCTAGGGACTGGAGGTGGCAGCTGGGGCTCACCCACTGGGAGCTGCGAGCAAGGCCCCTGTCTGGAGGCGGCTGCCCCGCTGGCGGAAAGGCAGCGCTAATGACAAACACATTTGGGCCGCGGCGGAGGGGCCACCGCGCCGCATTCCTGCCGCCGGGCTAGGAGCGGGCTCCGTGCAGGAGGCGCCCCCTCGCCCCAATCTGGAGTGAAACCCTTTGTATGCAGACCGGGATGGGCGGAGGAATCTCGTAGCGGGAAGGGGAGCGGGGGGCTTGCCAAGGAGCCCGGCTCCGCTCGCGGGGCGGCGTAGGCGGGGAGCTTAGGGCTTCGCCAAGGTAAGAGGAGGATGCGACGGACGGACGGGGAAGGGGGGCGCTCTTTCTCGAGCCTCCCAACCCCTTGGCTACTGTGGTCTCAATCCACCCTGGGCTTTATCTTCCTTCCCTCTCTACTTGCCCTCCTCTTCCATTGTCCCCACGGTGGTTCACACCCCTCCCTCGTCTTTCCCTGCTCCTCCCGAGACCCTTCCCCTTTCGGGCTACGCGCTTAGAGATGCCCAGAGGACTCTGCCTGCAGGGGCAAGTCATTCCCCATCCGATCCCTGCGCCCAGCAGCCGCTCCCCCTCGAGCTCCATGCTCCGGGCGCTACCTGGAGGCGTCCAAGTGCCCGCGCACCCAGAGCCACTAAGGGGCCCCTAGCTCCCTGCTCCGCCCCTGGCAGCCCGCTCCAGCCCAGGAGCACGAGCCCTTTGGGGATAACCGGGGGTTGTCGGGGGCTGTCGCCCTTTGCGGCTTGTGGTGTGGGCGGCTGGGTTTTGTCAGGCGCTGCGGTTGACACTTGCCGGGCCTGCCAGCCTGGAGTCCCCTGGACAAGTCCCGAGAGGACGAGGAAATGGCTTCTTGGCTCCTCGCTACATTGCTGAACGTTTTTGGACCGGGCTCCAGCAGCTTGTAGACACTCCTAAGAAAAGGGCTGGACAGATTTTTGGAGCGGGATGGCTCTAGTGAGACAGCACCAGCCCGCAGGGCTCAGCAACACGTCTGGGAGCAGAGACTGGGGTCAATCCCCGAGGAGAGAGCGCTGCCTTTAGTTAACGTGAGGTAACTGCAATTACAGACAGCGCGTTCGCTGTGCTCCTGCCTGGATTACGGGTTTCTTTTCTATCCGGAGTTTTCAACCCTTCCACAAGCAAATTGTTGCTTTGGCCACGTCCCACCCAGATGCCTAGTCCCTGCGAAGAAAGCCTTGCAAGCCGGGAACCAGCTGCAGGCTCGGGGAGCAGATTTGGGAGTGACACCTCTGGCGTGCAGACATCTCTCCGGGCCCCACTGTTGAGACCGGTGGTCCCGGAATTCGGATTGCGCTCCCCTCGCCCAGCGTGTGCCGCTGGAACTGCGCCGTAGGTCAAATACGGAGCGTTTCGGGGCTGAGAAGGTTTGAGGCCAGGTAGAAAGAGGAACTCTCTCCCTTGCCCCCAACAGGCGCCTTTATCTGTGCAGGATGTCCTCAGCGTCGGATCCCCTAGAAGACCGGGCATCCCACAAAGGGTGAATGGATCCCTAACATCTAAATACCCCCTCCATGGAAAGCGGCTTTGGGGACCCTGCGGACTCCTTACCGCCACTGTGGGCAACTGCTGGGCATGGACTAGTGTGGGCTGGAATTCGTGTATGAAGGGGTCCCCGAAGGCTTGGGGACGGATCAAGTGTGACAGCTCCAGGACATGCGGAGTGGAAAACATTTGACTCACCCACGTAAAGTACAAATTTGCGGGGCTCCTCCCCACCTCTTGTTCCTTTTCTGGCGGGCTCGCCTAAGGGTTGCTGCTGCAGCTTGGCAAAGGTCGTGCTATTGTTTCCTCTGAAAATTGCGAAGTGGCTGAAATTTGACGTCACTGCTGGGCTCTCTCATTGTTCTTGGGCTCTTTCGAGTCAGCCTCTCCCACTAGCTCGCCGCTTCTTGGCTTGCCAATACGGTCACGGTATAGACGGGTCTTCCCTAACATGCGCTGACTTTGTTCGCTGGGGGGTACCCTCGGATCGTTTGGCTTCGCTCCCAAAGAGTCAGTAAGTGGCAAGCGCTGGCCAGACGTTAAAAACAGACCAAGGCGTTTGAAAGTGTGAATGTAAACATTCCCCTCCCCCGAAACTAAACAAACTGATACCATCAAGGCAGGCTTTATAGCATCCAGTTGTTCTCCGGCCATAGGGGACTGGGCTTGGCGGTTGAGCGTGTGTGTGTTTGTGTACATGGGTGTGTGCGTGCATGCTGCAAGGCAAACGCCCTGCAGTCTTTCACAGGAAGGGATCACACGTCCAGTTGTTTGTTTAAGTGCAGAGCATAGGTACTGGAACTAGGGGAGCCTTGAAGTGGTTTCCATTAGATACAAGACTTACGGTTTGGTTCCAGGGCTCTCAGCAGCCCTGCTATAAAAATTGTTCCATCGCCCTGCTGTAATGGAGAAGTATATTCCTTGCCCTAGGATTTAGGTTCAACTGAAGGACAGCACTCTTTCTTAAAAGGTCGAGGGGGTTAGCGTAATTTCCATTGCACCCTGTTAAATTTCCATTGACCTGACAGGTTTTATCTCTATTGAGTTCTCCGCGATTTTTCCCTGTGTGCGCGCTTGGGTTTCGGAACCCATGTTGAAATGACAGCCTGCCCTACAGAGAGCAGCGCCGGGGAGAAGAATGGTTTGACCTGACACCGTTCCCCAGGCTGTAATCCCAAACCTTGGTGTTTCTCGCAGAGGAGAATTGGTTGCGCCCCACAGGGAGGGAAGGAAATCAGTGGCCTCTTCGTCTGAGTCAGGGCTGAGGAGAGGAGGAAGGGAAGAGTTACAGAGGTCTGTCCTTCAGCTGTCTGCCTGTATCTCTAGGTATAGGAATGTTGATTCTGCAGGGTTTTTTCCTGCCAGTAATTAGTACCATACATGTCCGTGTGTGCATAAGGGAAACATCTCAGCCTCCTGCCACAACGCTGGGGGGGATTGAAGTGGTGAGAACACACCTAACCGTTCACCGTTTTTACTCACAAGAAGCTCATGATCAAATATATTGGTTATATTTGTTTTACCCGCGAAGGCTCATGATATAATATATCTGCCTCTAAAGGTGCCACAGGACTGCTCGTTTTTAAAGTGACTGGCTAACACCCGTCCCCATTTGTTAGCGTCCACAGTTAGAAAGGCAGCCCCAAGGAACTTTCCCTCCCAAACAAAGCCGCCTGGTTTAACAAAAGGGCTGAGGTTGCTTTCCAAGTGAGAGACGAGGCGTTAGTTAAACGGTTAGAGCTGGTGCCTGAGTGGGATGACATGGTGGATAGGCTGCATGGTGCCAGATTGTTTTCCCCTGGGAAGAGGCAGCAGGAGATTATCCAGTCTGGGGCTGACGGCGTTCTGCAAAAGCAAGGGTTGAAGTGGTGTCGTTTGCAGTGTTGTACTGCCCTCTAGCACTTAGATTTATGCTTACCTCCCGAGTCCTACAATGTTTATGGAATGTTGACCAGAATCTGAGTAGTACCGCTCCCCCACGCCCAAACTAAGGAGCCCATCCTGCTATAGGATCTACTAGAGTAGTTCCCCACTCCAATGCAGAACCCTCTTGAAGTCAACCACTTTACCCAGACTCAAGGACTGGGTAGATTTAATCTGCCACAGTGGATTCAGAGACAGGACTAAGCAAAACTAATAGGACAGAAAGCAAAGATTTGGAGGTTTATCTTCCATTTGGCTCAAGCAACATTTGAACTATAAAGATCTGGCTTTTAAAAATGCCCTACAATCAGGGAAGAATTATCTCCAATAACACATCTTCATTCTTAGTGTCTAGTCAGCTTTTTCTTTTGTTAAAAGAAATGTGCCTGGCTAAGCAGTGATTTGAATGAAGAGAAAAATGTCTAAACACTTGATAAAACTTCAATACATTTGAAAGTGTATTTTAAAAGTTCAAGGGGATTTCAGAACCCCCAAACACCAGATTCTTCTGTCCCTGGTCAGAGATCCGCGCTTTTAAATGGTGGCCCAGATTCCACAATTACATCAGTGTGTGCAGGGAGGGGACACACAAGAGTCTGCCAGCATGGCTCTGACTGTAGGACTGGGGCCATATTTGCTACCATTTGTCACCAGCTGTGTAGGCTATAAAGAGATCTTCATACAGCACAGAGTTGGTACCAGGGAAGCATGATGCAGTAAGGTGCATTTTCAATTTAATTTTCTTTGTATTGTACTCTGGGTCCAAATTAGGATGACTTAAGCCAGAGTTGTTTCAGCTGTTTCAAAGAGCAGTGTTTTCGAAGACTGCCTCACTGTGGATCACAAAAAGTGGTAATAGCTTAAAATGCAAAGGCAGACTGTCGCCCACTCTCCCTTTTCTTTGGGTGTCCCACTTCAGACTGTCTTCTCTTTTTAAAATTTTAGACCCTGATCATGCAATTTGATCTGCAAGGGGAAATCTTGATTCCTGTAGTCCCTTTCTGAAGTCAAAGGGGCCTTCATGGATCACAATACAGGATCAGGGCCTTAGATCATAAGCTCTTTGGGGAGTGAGAATTACTATTTACTAACTAATTCAGGCTACCCTGAATGTAAATAGTCTGAAAGGGGCAATGGAGCCACCCTTTCTTTAAGAACAAATATTTAATTTTAAACTGCATTTTGCTAGTGTATTTTAAATGGGCTTTGGCTTGCTTGGTCCTTTCCATTGAGCATCGATGGAAATCTTCGGAACTTGTTGTTCACTGTACATAGGGTCCTGCTTTTGGGGTGTCTTATAAAGAAAGTAGCCAATGACCAAGAAAAGTTACAGGTGGCCTTGTTTACATATTTAAATCAGCCCTGGGAAAGCGTGCCATTTCCACCCAATGATTTCTTTTTTTTTCTTATCTTGCTCCAATCTTTCCTGGAAAAGCTCAGAGCTTCCCCATAGAAGCCAGTATTAGCGAGAATTTGCACTAAAAGCATCAAACTGATTCCCAAATTAAGATAATCTCATTATGTTTTCAAAATCTGAAGAGATAGATAATAGTATTTGGACCTGCTGCTGCAGCAGTCCCCCCTAGCTCTGCGTATGTAGATAAGCATTGCAGGAATCAAGTCTTTTTAGGAAGACTATTGAAGTCTCGTATGAAGTTAAAATCATTTCCATATAAAATGACAGTTTCAAGTTGATCCATGGAGACTTGGAGTCTGTTCAAATTCCATCCGCCACTTCGTGGCGTTCCTTTCTGCCGCAGAAATGCAGTTTGGCTGCATTCGGGTGGATCAACACTGCCATCATGTGGTCAATTGGATTAAATGCAGGTGACTGGTACCCAACGGGATTTAACAATGGATATACAATTCTACTTTCCTAGTGAAGGTCTTTGCCTAATTTATGACAGTATGAAAGAGGTATACCACTCTTTCCTCCTCGTAGTGCTGGTGCTTTCCCTCTACCATGTGCAGAATGACTGGCTGGCTGGGTCTCTCATTTTCTATATGAATTTTTCCATCAAGGTTCACAAAATTCTGGATAAAAATTTCACCACATTTTGTTTCGACTTACACACCACAGACAATGGAACACTCATGGTGATAAGCACTGTACAGGATAGCAAGTATGTGGCAGATTGGGTCCTTATACACAAAGATTTTGATTATATTCCTTTCATGATTTAGTGTCATCAGAATAAGTATAAAAAATGCTAACATTTAATCTAGACCAAAACATCTAAATAAATATAGTTACTGCTTTTCTCTATATGTTCTGCTTTTTATATATACATTGACGGATTAATTTGGAAATTCGAACCAGATGTAACATTCTTTGCATGCCTCCTTATTCCCTCTGTTATCAGTGGATGTCCTAGATGTACAAGGAATGAAGGATCACACCAGAAATATGCATACACTGCATATATGCTTATGACCTGGTCCCAGATCCTCAGCTAGTGTAGTTTTATTGACTCAATTTTTGGCAGATAAGGATTTGGTCCATGGGATGTTCTGATCTGAACCTGGTGTGTTTACTGCAGCTGACTAAATTAAAATAGTTAAAATAAAAAGCATGAAGGGCTGGGATGGACTAACTCTCTCTCTTGCCCTGGAATGAGACAATTTTTTTTCCCCATTTAGGGGTGCGTCTACACAGCAGGGCTTAACTCGAAATAAGCAACACAAATTGAGCTACATCAATTGCGTAGCTTATTTCAAAATAGCTTATTTCAAAATTGGGAGCATCTACACAGCACTTATTTCGAAATAAAACATTCTTCCTTTGACTTCCCTTATTTCTCGTACACTGAGGATTACAGGAGTCAGAGTAAGAAGTCCTCCAGCTTGACAGTATTTCAACATTATTTAGAAATAACTTTCTGCTGTGTAGATGCGGACTAAGTTATTTCGAAATAACGCTAGCAGCTAAGCTGATTAATCATGTCACATCATAGTGTCATCACCCATAGTTACACTGGGCATTGGAAGTCCTGATTCACCATGTAGTTACACCAATTTTACACCAGCATCACGTCAGAGACTTCCGTGGAATTACTCCAGATTTACATATCAGGGTCGGAGGAGAGTCAGATCCAAATTACTTCTTTATAGACTGCATTGTTTTCCATGAAAAGCCCATGAAAGCAATATACTGTGATAAAAGATCCTTCTATGTGTAAGGGCAGATGGAAACCTGGCAGACAGTAGGAGTAACATTCTCTTGGGGAACCTGAGCTGTAAACAGTCAAATCAATAAGGCAGAGTATGAGAATTCTTTAAAGTGGGTTGCTTTATCTAAAGAAATACAGGATATAAATGTGATAAAAGTGAGAAAACAGGCTGAAACCAGAGGACTTCTTTGATGTCCCAGAGTCAGTTATCAGTGGGAGGCAGATACATAAACACATGGCCATTATTGCTAATTGCAAAATCAGGCTGAATGGCTTGTCTTTGCTGGAATGCTGTCTGTTGAATTTCTGAAGCTGTTGCATATGTTCCGTTTAGCTGGGAGTTTGTAAATCTGCATATTGCCACTGCACCGCTCAAGTCCTTCACAATGTATGAAACACATTTTAGTCTTCAACCCGGCTTTATATGTTGTTCCACATGTGGCTAGAGGCAGGAAGGACTGACTCTTCTTTCATAAATAAATATTTCTTGCCATTCTCTGATCATGCTGTTCTGAAGTGTAGTTGACAGCTGGAAGAATCTGCATGTGTTCCCTTCTCAACAACAGCTGTTGGGTCCTTATGGTGGTTGTAGAGGGTGTCCAGCACCTTGGAAGAACTGGTTGCTAGTGTAACCCACACACCTACTGGGTGTGGTTCACAGTCCCATGGAGTGGCATTTAGACCAGTTACAGGGAGAGATAAGATTGAGTGAGCTCTACAGCCTTAGCTGAGAGCGAGCTGGCTTTATAAAAACTCAAGCTGTAGAGGCTCATGCATTAAGCTCTAGAGGTCCCAGGTTCGGGCGGTTATACTAGCATGGCTTGCTGTCAACATTTAATTAATATTGCAGAGCTCTGTGTCCACTTTGGTAGCTCAATTTGTATTGTCCTTGTTCAATATATACTGATGTTGTGGTCTCTATTGAAATCAATAGCAAAACTGAATAGGGATGACAGGTTTTTCTTTGGAAATATGAACAGTTTGATTGCCAGAAGCTGAAATTAAAGTACATGGCATGTTATTTGTTGCAATTATTCTTTGGACACTGCCTGCTGTCTTATGGCAATGTGCTCTGTATCACTTAACAGAAGACCAGAAAACTCCACATAGTCCATTACTCTTTATGCTGCTTGGGAAAAGAGGTACTGGAGAAACACAACTGTAGTCTTGTGCTCCCTCTTGTGTTTTACTAGAGAGCTTCAACATATGTTTTCAATAGAAGCTCTCTCAATCAAGGGGATTCTTATTAAATGAAACAAATGCACTTATTGAACAATCTGAAAAAGAGATACAGCGATAAAATAGATCTTTTGCAGATGATGGTACATTTTTATTAGAGAAAGTAATTTTAGATTATACTGCAATCCAAAGGCCAGATCTTGCCATCACTTACAGTGATATAATTCCATTGCAACCTCACTCACTTCCGTAGAGTTACTCCATGCATAGAGCGATGGAACTATGGGCCTAATTCTGCAAGGTACTGTAGGGATTTTGGGCTTAGCATGATTGGGCCACAAGTGCAGAATTTAGCCTAAAGTGCCCGTATTCTTTCCCCAAGAGAGCTCTGTGTGTCGTATGCTGCCTGTACTCCTAAATTGTTGGTAGAGTCAGAATCACCACACAAAGCTCATTTCTTTTATCAATATGTTCACTAAGTACTTTTTCCTGATTTTCTGCTTTTTTGTTTCAGGTGTCTGCAGTGATGGGTACTTCCCCAAGGACATTCCTCTTCCTGGGATGTCTCCTGGCAGGTAACATTCCTGTGTGTCTTCATTCATTCTCTTTTGTAGATCTGGGCGTCAATCAGCGCTCTGCAGTAGATGTCCAAGATAGGTTTGTTTTCAGTGTGATCAATGATAATGAATGTCACAACATGGCTTACAGCCAAGCTGCTGTAAATTCTTTTTTCCCCTAACATTAATTGTAATAAAAACAGTGAGGAACACAGTCCCAAAACTCAGATTAAATCAATATGGACAGTTCATCCTTTTTTTTTTTTAAACTGATTAAGGATCACCGACTGCAGGAATGGCTATGAGATGAGGAAGTTCCTGGGTGGAGGGGAATGGAAGTCACTGTACAGCTGTAGTAACCCCTGCAGCTGCTTCGCTCTCTCTCTCTCTGGGGAAGAGGTTTGGCCCGTGGGTCTGTGTCACTTGATGCACAGCCATGCCATGTCACTCCCACCAGATTACTTCAGCAACTGGTGGGAGCAGAGCTCAAGGATGTGCAGCAGAGTGCAGGCTGCCTCCCTCCTCTGCACCACTGGCTGCTGTGGTGAGCAGGCCTTCCATATCCAGAGAAGAAAGTGGGGGGCAGGACAAGCTTTGTCCCGAAGTGCCACATATACAAAAGGCCAGAATTCCTAGCTAGGAGAGGTAAAATACTCGCAATGGCTTGAGAAACAGAACAGTGACCACGATGGGCCCAGTCCTTGCCTCCACTCAACCTGCTTTGTGCTGGTCCCCTGGCAGACAAACCATTTATCTATCCCCTGATGATTTCTTCGGGGACATGGAGGTCAGTGTGGCTGGACCATTCATTGTTCTCATGGTGGGGTCTGAACCAGCACAAGTACAACTGGTCCAAACCAGAGACCCCGGTGCTGTAAATCCAGTTTGAACATTAAAAGTACTACAGTTACTATACCCTGTTCAATGAGTTAAAGTTATATTTGATGACTGGTCTTCCATATATTTCAACTAGAGATGGGCCTGAGCCTCTTAGGCTATGTCTACACTGCAATACCACCCACCCCCAAACTCACAGCCGTGAGTCTCAGCATTTGGGTCTACAGACTGGGACCTGCAGTTGACAGAATGGCACTAAATATAGCCCAGTAGACATTCTGGCTTGAGCTGGAGCTTGAGGTCTGAGGTGGGCTTCCAAACCCAAGCTGGAATGTCTACATGGTGATTTTTAGCATCATAGTATTTTCCAAATTTGTAGAGCTAAGCTCTGAGACTCACTGCCGCAAGGTTTTGTTTTGGTTGTTTTGTTTGGTTGTTTGTTTTGCAGTGGAAACACACCCAAAGTTTGGATCCAGGCTGCTGCCCATTGTAGAAAGAGAGGTCAGCTGTAATGCTCAGATACAGGCGTTAATGTAGCACAAAATGCTCCCACAGTCTGGGGCTGTTTGGATCTGAGGATTTAAGAGCCGCCTCTAATTTCAATTCTTTGTCTTCCATTTCTCAGTGCCAGACAGACTGAACTGAACTGAACAGCATTTTGTCTGAGAGTTCCAAAGAGAAATTATTTTTCCCTCCATGGAGAAATGGCTGTGACTGCTTTCAAAAGGGCACATTGACCAATGTGGCTGGTTTGTCCATATCCATGTGGTGAGCATCTTCTGCTTAGTAACCAGTTACTTCTTCATTTCCTTTGTCAGGACCCTGGCTAACTTTCTGCCAGCTTCCATTGCCAACTGTTCTTCCGAATAGAGATGAAATGGTTGTGCAGCTGAATTCCTCGTTTACCCTGAAGTGCTCTGGAGACAGCGAAGTGACCTGGCAGTATCCAATGGCTGAAGGAAGCCACAGAATAGACATTAGAAATGAAGAGAACAACAGTGGTCTCTTTGTGACTTTGCTGGAAGTGGGGAATGCCTCAGCTGCTCATACCGGATTATACACTTGTTACTACAATCATACCCAAGAGGAGGACAGGGAGGTGGAGGGCAAGGATATCTACATCTATGTGCCTGGTGAGTGTGTTATGGGGTGTGACGGCTGAAAGGATTACCTGGGTTGCTCTGTAGGAATACCAAAGAACCTATTGAGCTTTTAAATGGAGAGCAACCTCATTATTTGGGCTGGGAATGCTCCTCTTCACAGTCATTTTGTTTTGTATGAATTTGTTCTCATGAAAGATAATGAACTGACTGCCTTGGAGACCAGAGATGTGAACAGTTAACCTGGTGCTTACTGGGTAACGGTTAACTGGTCATGGGCTGGAAGCGGCAGCCCCACATGGGGCCAGCAGAGCCCCCTGCCTGTCACCTCCTGGGCTGGAGTGGTCTCCCCACATCTACCCCTCCTTTAACTGGTTAACTGGTTAAATGTCATGCATAGCACTACGGTTAACTGATTAACCCATTAAATGGGATTTTACATCCCTATGTGACTGAAGCTTTCTCCCAACAAAGTGCAGAAAAGGCAGTGATTCTCCATGGACACCTCAACTCAGACACGGAGACCAGACCTGTAGGTGCATGTAGGTCTGTCTCCGTGGCCACTGATTTCTTTGCGAAGGCTTCTAACCAGGAGAACACCAATGCTAATTATTTGGTGGTGGCTTGTAGAATGTGTCTTTTGGGACCTGTACTGAGACCAACTAACTTCATACATCCCATTACATAGTCAGTGGATGCTAAAGGCTCTTGGTCACTGTTGAGCTGAATTGGGTTTGAATTGATAGCTTAGGGTATGTCTACACTAGCTCGTTAATTCGAGCTAGGTAGGCAAATGAGGCGACCGCGGAGTTGCAAATGAAGCCCAGGGTTTAAATATCCTGGGCTTTATTTGCATGTTCCCGTCCGGTCGCCATTTTGAAATTTCACTAGCCCGAACTCACTGCCGCGCGGCTGCACGCGGCAGTGACACGTTAATCTGAACTAAGTCCTTAGTGGAATGAGGAGTAACAGTTAATTCGAACTAAGGACTTAGTTCGAATTAACATGTCACTGCTGTGTGTAGCTGCGCGGCAGTGAGTTCGGGCTAGTGAAATTTCAAAATGGCGACCAGACGGGAACATGCAAATAAAGCCTGGGATATTTAAATCCCGGGGCTTCATTTGCAACTCCAGTCGCCTCATTTGCCTACCTAGCTCGAATTAACGAGCTAGTGTAGACATACCCTCTGAGGCTATATATTGTGACTTTCAAATACCTGAGGTGAGGAAATGTATTAGTTGATAGAAAACTTAAACTGCAGTGTAGCAGATGCTCACATATGTATGGGGTGTAGGAAGTAGGAATCCCAGGTGATTGTAAAATACTATATTTGAACACCTATAACAAGAGAGCAGGAAACAAGAATTGGCAGCGAGGCAGTCTGGCAAAAGGCAAATAATGGGGTGTTTTCATGCATCATTTGCCACAAAGTGTCATAATTTCCACAGCAAGACCTGACTTTCTTGCCTGCCAACTTCCTCTCATGCAGAGTGGAAAATCTGTTGGCCCCAAAGAAATGACAATGACAAAAGCAACAAGACACTGTAGTCTAGTGAATAGAGCACTGGCCTGTGAGTCAGGAGATCTAAGTTTCATTCCCAGTTCTGCCTCTTGCCCTCTGGGTGACCTTGGGCAAGCCACCGCTGTTCCATGCCTCAGTTTCCCCATCTATAAAATGGGAAAATGACACTGAGCTCTTTGGTAAATCACTCTGAATCTACTGAGCTAGGTGTTAGATTATTAACAAGAACACTGCCCAACAGGGATCTCAGGGAACATCATCCTTCCTGGTAACCTTCCCATTCTCTTTTTAGAAGTGCTCCCCCACACCCTTGGGGAAGTGGTGGGGACTTCACAGAATGCCCTCCTGTCTGCCAATCCTCTGAGGTTGGAGTCAGAATCTATTAAACCTATTTGTCATGGCTATAATAGGAGTCACAGCCTGAGTCATGATTCACTATTACATGAGCAACAACGTCCTTAAAAAGGAAGAGACGATAACAATTGACATCTGGGGATTTTGGCGGGGAGCAGGGGAGGGTAAGTGGGTGGATGGGTGAAAAGTGGGTGATGTGAAGATAAATGGCTTTATAAACATTATTGAGAGCCTGTGTAAAGCATTATATAGGACTGCCTGGGGCTCTCTTGGGTAACGGGACGAGAGACAATATTGCAGGGACACAAAGGAGCAGATGGGTAGACTGGCGGTGAACACTCGGCGTGCTAGCGTAGACGGGCAGTACAGGAAAACAAGGGAAAATAAAAGGTTGCAAGTCATCCTGTAAAACTTTAACGTGTTTGTGAAGGAAAACAAAAAGATGCCTGGAACTACAAAAAGATTATATAAGGGGAAAGAGGCAGCACCAGAGATGTTGTGAAGTGCCCTAAAACTTTGAAGTCTGTTTTGCAATGACATTTGGATTTTCTATGGACCATAAATGTGACTGTCAGTATGACTCTTCCATGAGTTCTCTCACATTTATCATGACAAACTCACAGCACTAATACGTGTTCTTAAGACAGTTATAGAAGCTTGGACAGAGCCTGTGGTCTTTGTACCTCAATGTCAGGTCAGTTCTAAGTGGCCCACCACAAGAAAGATACTTCTGGGTAGGGTGGTATCTCACTATTAGAGGGAAGTCTGGGGAAGGCGACGTGGCAGCATGGCTCTGCTGGGCTGCTGGGAGAGGCAGCCCAGCTCAACAGCCTGGCTGCCAGGGAAGGCACGGGACCATGACACGGCAGCTCATCTTCCCCAGCCACCAGGGAGAGCCATGCCAGGGTCACAGCATAGCAGCCCTGGCTCTCCAAGTGGCCAGGAAGGACTGGGCTGGGCGTGGACAGGGTCTCAGGTGGAAGGGGCAGGGCTGGGCTTGCTTTCCCCAGCTGGGCTTTCACTCAATGCCCATGCTGGGATCCCTTCTCCAGTTCAGGGGCTGTGTCCTGTTTCCCTTCTGGTGCAGTGAAGCAATGAACAGAGAGAGAGAGAGAGAAAAAGGAAGAGGAGAGAGGTTCCTTGGGGGTCTTTGTCTCTCTTTTTATAGAGTCAGTCTCCCTCATGAAAAATATTTACAGCCAGAGGTGAGAGTACAGGCCAGTACAGCATACAGGTAAGAAAGGAACAAAGCTGTGCAAGGAAGCCAGTATGGTCTGGTACGCCAAGCAGCAAGCTATACATAGCCAGTACAGAGTACTGGAAAGATGCCATACCACCTCCAGCCCCGCCATGGAGCTGCCTCTCCAAAGAACAAGGCAGAGGAGGGGGAACTGGGAGCAGTACAGCAGCTGGAGGAGCTTCTGATAGTTCTGCTCCTTTTCACCCACACTGCTGACCCTCCCAGTGGGGGAAAGGAGCAGAACCCCCAGCCCCAAAGAAAGGCAGCTCCATGGAAGGGCAGGAGGTGGGGCTGTGGGTTCTGCATCTTTCCCTGCTGGCTGGGGCAGAGCGGGGAAAGGTGCAGAACTGCTGGCAGCTCCTCCAGCTGTTGTACTGCCCCAGTCCTCCTCTCTCTAGGTGACATGGGATAGGGAAGGGAGAGGAAGAGTGTTGGGGCCCCAGACTGGGAGCAGAGTAGAATCACATGGAGGGGCATGTGGGGAGGTCACATGGTCCCCCCATTACTGATGTGCCCCACCACACTGGGAAGAAATTACTTTCACCACTGTTCCCAGCTGAGATTTTGGAGACAAAAAAATTTGTGAGAAGGATGTTCCCTGCTGCTTTTCCTTAGCTGATTGAGGTTTATTTGTCTTCCCTTCCTGCGTGATGACTTTGTTTATTGCTTAAATGCAAATTAAGCAGAGTGTGCATTCCTTTGTTTGAGACAGACTTGTTTGTCAATCTCAGTTTGGATGATGTGTTAAGATCACCATACAGTGGAATCTTATAACTTCACCTACAGTGTTGTCACACATATTTTAAAAGGACAATATTGTCTAGTTTTCAGATAATACCGCTCAATGCAGTCTTTGTACAAAAATTATTACAACAGTGGATAAGGTGTGGACACACAGGGTCAAAAAATGAGGTTTACAGGACATTTTGAAAAAGGGTTTTATTTTCGAAAGATCCCAGTCTAAACTGCCATTTTTCTATAGAAAAGCCCCATTAAAAAAAAAAAAAAAAACGTGGCCACCGTTATGCAAATGAAGCATGGGAAATTTAAATCCTGGCTTCATTTGCAATTTTCAAGTGTCTAATTTACATCCCTTTTTTGAGAAAAGGGATGTAGTCTAGACACACCCACAGGTACTTTCTATCACAGATTTGAGCCTACTAGATCTGCAAGACATAGACATCTTGTAGTTTTTCTTCTTACTAGAGAGCCCAGCTGGCAGTGTTCCAAAAGTTTTTTTCACCTAATTTTAGACTAATCAAGAAAAGTTCTGTTTCTACCCTGAAATGTTTTTATTTTGTGCAAAGCAATTCCCCTCCCAATAATAAATTATGAGGGTTGTGGGGGAGCAAATTTCTTGATCAAAACCAGCTTGTTTTAAGACTTTTACATAAGGATCTAATAGCTATACAAGCAGAAAAAAAACTTTAGGTGAATCCTCTTTATGTTTTTAATTATACTTGGAAAGCAAAAGTATAAACTTGGGTGAATATTAGTTCTATAGTGCTATGTTTGGGTTATTGTTACAAGGAGTCTGCTATTGTGTTATAAATCCCATTGTTGGAGGGGTTTATACTCCCATTATTAAAATGGATGATGAACCTTGGCTCATAAGCTTGCAGTAGTTATTTACGTATTTAGAAGTTGCAGATTCTGATCATTTTCAGTGCTGCTGTTTTAAAGCTGGATATGACTTGCAATTGGAACTGGGGTGCATTGCATTGTTTTTAAAAATATTGGGTATTTGTTTGCTTTTTTATGGTTGGGCCATTTAGTTCTGGAAACCCCGTGCAACAACAAACATAGTTAATGACACCTGGGTATCCTGGTGCTGGACACACAGAAATACATAGGTACAGCTATCTAGCCAGAAATGTTTAAAAAAATCTAACTAACTTAGCTGAAAACCAATCACATCAATGTCTTTGGTTTCTAATATTTTTTCTTTGGAGGGCAGAAGAGGGGGAGGGAGAGGAACATTAACAAGTGTTTTTTATAAAATGAATGTTTTATGAACTCTTCCCATTGACTTCCGGGGCTCTGAGATTACATTTAAAAAGGAATTATCAATTATCTCATCAGTTTTTCCCAAGTGGGGACTCTTACAAAGTGCACAACCTGTTTAGTCAGCCTGAGGCCAGGTCTACACTAGCAAGCTTACCGCAGCACAGCTGTACCAATGCTGCGCTGTTGTCAGATCGCTCACACAGCCACTCTGTGTGGCTGACGAGAGACAGCTTGCTCATCGACATAACACACCTACCTCTATGAGTACTGGTAGCTGTGTCACCAGGAAAGCTTGTCTACACCGGTGTAACTTATGTGGCTCATGGCGGTGTTTTTTCACACCCCTGAGTCAGACCGACAAAAGTGGTAGTGTGGACATGCCCTAGGCTACTCATACTCAATACCACTTGAAAGCCAGAACATTTATTCTAAGCAGCCTAATCTCCTTTGTGCGTGCCAGTTAATGTAGGTCCAAAATACAAATCAATGTCCCTGAGCTGGAAAATGGGACTTTTCAGTCCAAATTCTGCCCTACAAGTGTTGCTGGAAAGAGTTGTCATTGGGGTTGCCTAGGCATAACAAGAGGTTCAGCCCTTCATTTTTATTTTCTCCTTCAGGAATGTGCAACAGTTCTCACACTTAAACATTACTGATTTTCTAGCCTTTTGGTTTTTGTCTGTGAATAGCATCGTGGGAAAGCTGCACCACATCCACGTCAAAAGCAAATAAGAACATTTCCCGTTCTCCTGGAGACCTCAAACTTCCCAGGCTGGGGTCTACATTTCTGTAACATAGGATCCTGTCTATTGGTGGGACTCCTGACTATTGCTGGGATGTCTTGTTACATGTCTCAACAGATGAAAAATATCGTTATGGGTTTACCTATGATAAAGTAAATTGTTGCTAAAGAAACAAATTTATTCATTTCAATCAAGATGCATAATTATCTGCTAATGTCTCCCCACTTGTACATTAAAAACAATACAATGTTAAATGATTATCTTTTTTACAGATCCAGATATGCCCTTTGTTCCTCTACTTCCGGAGGATCAATTCATCCTAATAGAAGACGGTGATTCGACCATTATCCCTTGTCGGACAAGTGACCCTAATGCTCAAGTAGCTTTAATTAACAGTGAAGCCAAGGTCGTATATGCCTATTATGACAGCAAACAAGGGTTCCTAGGAAATTTTCCTGCAGGCTCATACACATGCAAAACAACTGTTAAAGGAGTGGAGTTCAAGTCAGATCAGTTTTTCATCTACATTTTGAAAGGTACTCTTTTTTATTTTCTAAAGGACGGCAAAAATATTGAGTGTGATTCTTTTCTTGATAACACCATAATTGCGTAAACAATCTAGCCCTAGAAGAACACCATTTGTATACAGCATATGGTTGTTAAACTTGGTGCACTCTCTTTCTTTTCCCCTCAGCTACTTCACAGCTGCCAGTTGAGATTGAGGCCCTTCAAACTGTACATGTAAAAGGAGAAACAATTGTTGTAACTTGTGTGGTCTTTGACAACGAGATGGTTAATTTACAGTGGAATTATCCAGGGAAAGTGGTAAATATCTTGTTTTGTTTTTGCATAATTATCGTTATCAGTTGGTGAGGAATATGGGGATATGAAGAGATCAGTTCTTCACCATCTGAATGAGGACAGAGGAAGAGAGAGAAGAGAGTACCATTTCTTTTATTTTCAGGTTATGACTATAGAAAATCAGTATCAGGTGATAGAATTCATATTAGTAAGCATGCAAAGGATTTGAGCAAGATTGGGGTGACTGGGAGCATAAGAAGTTATCAGGGATTGGAACTGTGGCAAAGAAGGAATAAAATTTATCTTAAACTTGTGCTTTAGAAAGCCTGGTGGAATAAAGATGGAATGTTCTGGAAATGTCTCCAAATGTCTGCATGTAACACTGGTGGGGAAGTGAAGCTGACTCTAAAAATGACTCTCTTCAAGTCACAGTGTTGATAGGGCCTGATTTTTCTCAGTTACACTGGTGTAAATGAGGAGTAACTCAGGTAAAGTCAGTGGACTTACACTAATGAAAACCTGTTGTGAGAGGAGAACCAGTCCCAAATTCTCATAATGTTGATTCTGAAGTGAAGTTTCTGTTCAGTGAAATCCCATTTGTAGTCAGTGCCCCACAGATAGTATGATTTGCAGTTGTGTAAAAGGTCTGGTAATTGTGGATTATTTTAAAGTTGCAGAATAATTCAGACCCAGATTTGCAGCTTTAATTTTTTTAAATGTAAGGGCCTGAAAAAAAAATTACTTTGTGTAGGAAGGTTCCATTTTATTTTCAGTTTTACACATTCCTCACTTCAGTCTTCTGCCATTGTTACCAGTGGGGCAAGTGGGGCGTTGGCCCCGCGTGCATCATAATCAGGGGTGCAAAGATGCAATAAGTAAAAATAATAAGCTGCAAATATGAAGAGTGTGACTGACATGTGCTGACCTATGAAGAGGGGCCGCATGATTAGTATTTTGCCCCAGGTACAAAAATACCTAGTTACAGCGCTGTGCACAACCTATGCAATTTTTAACCTATTTTAACCTTTGTTTGTTAGCTCCAAAACTATGCATTCTTATGGGCATACCTGCAGCATCCATGCCTGAAAATTTGTCCCTTGCTCATAAAGCCATTCTTTTTGAATATGGAATTTGGATCATACAGTAATAACTCTTTCATTGCTGTCCTTCAGATGGGATCATAGTTTTTGTACTGTATTTATTTCCTGCAGCTGGGTTGTTTAAATAAGATACATTTTCTCTCCAAAACACAGAAAGAAAAAGGTGTGACAAAAGTTGATGACATTAAAGTTCCATCTCAGAAGCTGGTTTACACTTTGACCATTCCTGAGGCTTCAGTGAAAGACACCGGGGATTATGAATGTACTGCCCAACATGCAACCAAGGAGGTTAAAGAAAATAAGAAAGTAGCAATTACAGTTTATGGTAGGTCCAATTCTAGTGTCCAGAAATTGTTAGCATGCTGGCAAATACCATGTTTGAAATAAAGTGAGTAGCAATATTTATGTCAACCGTTGTCATTTACAGATAAAGGATTCATTCATCTGGACCCCCAGTTCAGTCCTTTGGAAGCAGTCAATTTACATGAGGTCAAAAATTTCATAGTGGATGTGCAGGCGTACCCAGCTCCAAAAATGATCTGGCTGAAAGACAACGTGACTCTGACTGAGAACCTTACAGAGATTGTTACTAGTTCAAACAAGATCCACGAGACAAGGTAAAGTAAGGTCTCGATAAGGTGACGATCTGAGTTTCTCTTCCAGAAATCTTGTGATTCCATTTAATCAAATCTATGCCTAGAATTTGGTGAGAAGAACCAAGACATCACATAAAATCTCATCTTCCTTGCCTTTGATAATCCCCTCTTTGATATCCTTTCTGTCCTTGATTTCCATGCAGGGTAGCTGACAGCCACACTGGGCTCCTGGGAGCTGGAAGGGGCAGAGCCTCAGATGGGAGGGCCGTGATCGAGGGCAGCCAGTCCCACTCAGATGCCTCTCCCCCCCAGTGCTGCCTGGTGTGTGTGGGTCTGTGCCCCCGCCTCCCCAGCCAGCCCTAAGAGTTGCCCCAAAAGCACTGCATAGCTCTCTGGCAGTGGTTTAAAAAACCCAGGGTCTGGGTACTGCCATGTCATAGCAACGATAGTGATGTCCAGAGCCCCGGGCCCCTTTGAATCACCAGACCACTGGACAGTTGCTCCCTTTCCCCACTCTCCACCCCTATCGGTGGGCCTGCTTCCATGTCACTGTCTCCTCCTGATTTTTTTCCTGCTTTTCTTATGCTTCTTTAAGAGTTTCCTTTGGGGGCATTGCATTCTCACTCCTCTTCACTGGAGTATGTCAGAACTCTCTCTTTCCACTCATCCTCTTCTCCTTTATATTTGGGTAGCCTCACTCTCTTACATTATTTTAATTATGATCGCTCTCTGGTGGCAATTCTCAAGTATACTTTTACAGTGGTTCACTGTTATCTCTCTCTTGATAGCTAGCCCTTCTTGTATGACTTGCAGTTAACTCAAGTTTATCAAAGCCAAACCAAGCTCATTATTTTTCCTTCACACATTATGCCCTTCATTCATTTTCCATTGCTGTTGACAACGTTATAATTTAACGTAACCTGGGCAACATTTTTGACTCCTTCTTCCTCTTTCACTCCATATTCTACTGCTGCTTCCGCCACAATATTCACAGATTCAAAGGCCAAGAAAGGACCACTGTGATCTACCTCATCTGACTTCCTGTATAAAACAAGCAATAGAACTTCCCCAAAATAATTCCGAGAACACATTTTATAGAAAAACATCCAGTCTTGATTTAAAAATTGGCAGTGATAGAGAATCCACCACAACCCTTGGCAAATTGTTCCAATGGTCTATTACTCTTGCCATTGAAAATGTACATCTTATTTCTTGTCTGAATTTCTTTAGCTTCAATTTTCAAACATTGGATTGTGCTATACCTTCCTCTGCTAGACTGAAGAGCCCATTATTAAATATTTGTTTTACATGTAGATACTTATAAATTGTAGAAAAGTCATCATTTAATTTTCTCTTTGTTAAGCTAAATAGATTGAGCTCTTTGATCTATCATTATAAAGCATGTTTTCTAATCTTTCAGTGATTCCTGAGGTTTTTCTCTGAGCAATTCATCAATATCCCTCTTGAATTTTAGGTACGAGAACTTTATGCCAGCAGCAGTCACACAGTGCCAAATATAAAAACAATCCCTCTCTGTCCATCTTATCAGCTAATTCACTTTTCCAGGCTGTAATCGGCTGCTACCTTGACAATTGTAACCTCCTCTAATCTTACTACAGTTCTGCCTTCTGGATACTAGCCTGGCTCCATTCCAATCTTTTCAAAATGCTGCTGTCAAAATAATCTCTTGCTCATCATTTTAATCACATCAGTGCCCTTGCCAAATCCCTGAAGGGTATGATAATGTTTGCTTGCTTGCTTCTCAGAGGTGTGGGAGACTTACTTAATGTTTGAACAGCACTTTGACAGGAAGGGCATTATAGAAATGCAAAGTATCTGCGTACGTTAAATATATATATTTTCTACTAAAATTGCTTGATTTTTGTAATTATTTGTTCTGATGTTTTATAAAATAATGTGTACAAAATCTCTTGTTTCCATAGATTCCAAAGTATATTAAAACTGATTCGGGCCAAGGAAGAAGATAGTGGAGATTATACTTTGGTTGCTGAAAACGGAGAAGAGACTAAAAGCTATACTTTCTCATTGATAATACAAGGTAAGCACATTGAGAAACCTGTTGGACTAGGCAGAGGCAGCAGTAGACAGTAAAGACAGGTTCATTTAAATAAAATATCCTGCTACCCTATAGGTACACTAAAATGAAAGGCCTGGAAGCCAGGAATGGCTGTGTTCTAATCCTGACTTGATTTCTTCAGAGGCCTTTTGCAAGTAGTTTATCTCCCTACCTGAGCTAGTCCATCTGCAAAATGGAGAGCATATTAATTAAACTACTTCACAAGATTCAGGGGGTAGCCGAGTTAGTCTGTGCA
Organism: Rafetus swinhoei; assembly: GCA_019425775.1. NCBI lineage: Eukaryota > Metazoa > Chordata > Testudines > Trionychidae > Rafetus > Rafetus swinhoei. The sequence continues at coordinate 51,812,999 of CM033449.1, forward strand.
GGATAAACTTAAAAAAACCCCACATGGTCTGGTAGCACTTTATAGTCTAACAAAACATGTAGATGGTATCATGAGCTTTCATGGGCACAGCCCACTTCTTCAGATGACCAGAGTCATCTGAAGAAAACCCTGGTCATCTGAAGAAGTGGGCTGTGCCCATGAAATCTCATGATACCATCTACATGTTTTGTTAGTCTATAAAGTGCTACCAGACTATTTGTTGTTTTTTAAGTTTACTTCACAAGAGATTATTATGAAGACAAAGAGTGCTAAGTGTTAGTATTTTAGCAACAAATCCATTTGGCTGCTTCCCTGCCACATTGCTTAGTAGCAAAACACTGGCTGATTGGCTGGAGCTGAATTGTTGTTTTCCAAGAGTAGTACTTACTGGATATGACACTTGTACTGACTGGTCATTCAGGTAGGACTCTTAGGAACAACAGTTCACCTTTAGCCACTCCACACTCAGACTACATCTAGACTGCAGGCTTCTTTTGGAAGAAGCTTTTCCGGAAGAGATCTTCCGAAAAAACTTCTTCCGAAAGAGAGCATCCACACTGCCAAAGCGCATCAAAAAAGCAATTTGCTTTTTTGAAAGATAACGTCCACACTGAATGGACTCTATCTTGCATTTAAGCTGTGATTACTATGGATGGAGTGGCCACAAGGGCACCTGTGCTTTTTTCCTCTTTCCTCTTCTACTGAAAGAACTCCCTCTTCCCCATCCACACACGCCTTTTTCCGAAAGAGCTCTTTTGGAAAAAGGCTTCTTCCTCATAGAAAGAAGTTTACCAATGTCAGAAAAACCCCTCTGTTCTTCCAATTTTCTTTCGAAAGAATGTGATTGCAATATGTGGACATAATTGAAGTTTTTTTGGAAAAACGGCTGTTTTTCTGAAAAAACTCTAGACATACCCTCATACTGTTTATTATCCCCTGCAGGAGATGCACATTTCAGGGACAATATTTCCAATATTGCCAATCCAAAAAGTTCAAAAATAGTGAGCCAGATCCCCCAAAATCATGAGCTTTATTATATTTTTGTCTGTCTTTTGAACTCCCCCTCCCACACCAGTGTTTGTGTCATGGTTACAATGTCACCAATTTTTCAGATGTATAAAATGAGGAAACGTGGTCCCTGCTGCAGGCGCTCTCCCTGGCTGCCTGATGGTGTGGAGCTTCCAGCTTCTCCTCTGACCCCCAAATTCTAATTAACTACATCGGCCCCATGTCTGCCCATCCCCAGTCCAGCAATTAATTGCTTCCCAGCTCCCACATTAATTCTGCAGGTCCCACTCCAACGCGTGCTTTTTTCCTTCAGCCTCACTTCTGCTCCTTCTGCAGATCTAGGGGTCTTTCACACACACCTCACCCACTTCCCCTGACTAGGCTGGGTGTTGCAGGAGTGGCAAAGGGAGGAGGGAAGGAGCAGAGTACCCCGAGGTGCTGGGTGCTTTCTGATCCCTCCTCCCAGGAAAATGGTATCAGCTTCTCCCTTTCTTTCATCCCCTATCTGAAAAGTCCTCTTGGCTCCTGAGGGTTGGCCCCTGGCTGCTTCCTACAGGTGCTCTCATGTAAGACATAACTAACAGTCATAGTGATTTTGCAAAATAGCTTGAGTTCTGAGAGGTGGATGGGAGGAAGATCCTTTGAGGGTTTTTTTCTCTCTATTTTTCATCTTTACTCTCCCTTTGCTCTCAAATGAGGCAGCATAACAAAGGAGAATATTCCTTCTCCATTCCATCAGAGACATCCAAATTGCTACCCTACTTATGGCTCTCAGGAGCAATGTGAGCAGTGGTGGATTTAGAGTTTCTGGGGCCCTGTGCTCAGCTTCATTTTGGGGGCCCCCTGGGAACCCAGACAAAAAAAAGAACATTCACTCTTCCTGCCCCTCCCATTTTTCATTCTTTTTCCTTCATCCTCCTCCTATATTATAAGTAATAAGTAGTAAATGAAAATAAAGTGAGGTACCTTGATTGTTTTTGTAGTCTAACTTTTTTCACAGATCACTTGAAAATTGCTGAGGGTCTCAGTGGATCACTTAATGATCTCTCCAAATATTTTTTCTGCCATTAGCTAACTATTGGAAAGTGCTTTGGATAAGAGCAATTTATTTAAAAAAACATAATAACCTTTCCTCGGTCCACCTGAATGGAGTTTTCAGAATACAGTTTGAGAACTTCTGGTCTAGATGAAAGCTTTTTTGTTTGTTTGTTTTTGTTTGGTTTTTTTTGCATTAAGCTAACATGGAAAAGATGTAAAAATAAAATGTTTAGATGACACATGAATGGAAAAATAAAAGTTAACTTCCTCTGAAGAAACTTACTCAGCTTATCTATCTGAAGGGGGGGGGCACAGTTCCTTTGGCCACCTGAGGACCCCTCCTACCCTCCCCAGGCTCTCCATCCTCCGCAACTCTCCCCCTCGCCTGCGGGCTGCAGCCACTCACCAGGTGGCAGCCAACAGCAGCGCAACATTTCAAGGGCTGGAGGACTCAGGAGGAGGGAGCAGCACGGCCAGCTGCTGGAGAGAAGCAATGCATTCCCGCTTCCAAGTGTGGCTTTTTCCTGCTGGCTGTGCAGCTCCTGGGCTCTCCATTTCCCAGCCGCACCCACCCCAGACACGGCCGGCCACCCTCCCCACCCTGTGGGCACCCACCACTCACCAGGAGGTGGTCAGCAGCAGGAACACGGACTGGAAGACTTCAGAGGAACCTGGGTAGCGGCAAAGCCAGCAGCCAGAGAAATGTGGCGCTTTCCCACTTCAAAGCACTGCTTTTCTCTGGCTGGCAGTGCAGCTGGCCTTTGCGCCTCTGAAGCCTTCCAGCCTGTGTTCATGCTGCTCACCACCTCCTCCTGGCTCTCCTGAGGCTGCAGCCTGTAGGTGAGCCTCCCCTGCTCTCCTACCCCTCCCCCCCCCCCACAGCCCACTCTGCAGAGGGACTGCACCCCGCACAGGGGATGCTGGCCCGCCCAGCCCTTGGGGGCCCCATGACATTGGGGGGGCCCTATGCCAGGGTATGGTATGTTTCATTGTAAATCCGCTCCTGAATGTGAGGCTCTCATGTTCTCCCTATGCCCCAGCTCTGAGCATGCCCCCTTCCACAGTGCCCCCTTCTGGTGCTGTGTTATAGCCTGGCAGGATATCAAGGTCAATCTGAGTTAGTCATATCCTTCAGGGAATAATCAAGCCTGGAGAGAAGCATAGAGCTTAGGACCCAGACTTGGATTCCCTGAGGAGCAGAGCAATTTAAACCTCTGTCATATTCCATTTGTAATTCTACCCCAAATACAGGGGGACAATTTTGACATGTTTTCCCTATTCACTTCTAGTTGCAGCATCAATTCTAGACCTGGTGGATGATCACCACAGCTCTGGAGGAGGACAGACAGTCCAATGCATGGCAAAAGGGACACCTTTCCCTGACGTGGATTGGCTGATTTGCAAGGACATTAAAAAGTAAGAAAACAGATGTGCTTTTATCTCCAAATGTGAGTGTTTTCCCTTGACCAACATAATTTAAACTCATGACACACATTCCTGGTCAGCCCTCTGTAAATTATGATTCTAGATTATCTTGCCAAAGTGACAAGTTGTTTATACTTAATCAGCATAGAGATGGGGTTAGGAGATATTCCTACTGATTTTGTTCTGTAGACACATCTGCTATATTTATTTGGTAGGTTTCTCTAAGCGGAGGTATCTAATTAGTATTGAGTGAGACTCAGTGAAGTCCAAAGAAGATTGAAAAAGTCAGATGCATATCCACATACTTCTGAAGCTCTCCTGCCGTCTCCTGAACAGACTAACCTATCCCTTTCATGCTCCCCCAGCCACCTTTCTTCCTGTAACTGATCCCATCATAGATAATATATTTTACATTCAATGTGCTTTAAAATATTACCTAATTAATCCCCTCACATATGCTGATCTAGTTCCAGGGTCATCGATTCTCCTCCTCCTCTGGAGGCAGTCTCACAGGCCACCAACAAGTCTGGTGAGCCCCAGCAGCCCTGGTAACTTCAGAGATGCTTTCTAGCATCATTATACTCACATTTCACTACTGCCCTATGGGATTTCCCTCTCTTTTCTATCCCAGAATTGGTGCCAGGGCTTCAGAGACAAGCCATGAATTCTGGGATGTAATGAAAACCCCCAAAGCAAGGCAAAGTTTGGACTAAGCAGCAGTGGACTGCTGGGCTCCATTACTGGTGCTTCAAAGATGGTAGTGCTGGTAGGGATCAGAAACCCATTAGATCTAGGAGCCAGAGGATTATTAGGCAGTGGGTACATAATTTAAACATTTTTGGTCCTTAAAATAATTCTTGCCAAAGGAAAGGAGAAGGGAAAAGCCTTAGAATAAACCTCATTTTGTTTACACTTGCTGACCCATACATAAATCTGATGTCTATATTCATGGTTATTCTATTTCTGCAGATGCAGTAATGATACCTCATGGATGCTTCTGACTAACAACATCTCAGATATACACATGGAGGCTCATCGGGTTGAGAAGGACCAGGTGGAAAGCCAGGTGACCTTCCAAAAGGTAGAAGAGACCCTGGCAGTACGGTGCATGGCGAGGAACACTCTTGGTGCTGTTACTCGGGAACTGAAGCTTGTGGCTCCTAGTGAGTTAACTTTGTCACTCCCCATCAGATAAACCCAATCAAATCTGGAAATAATTATGCAATATGTCTAATAGGTTTAAAAAAACCTCAGCTCTTTGAAAGTAAATAACAATGCAAACAGATTTGACAAATCTTCCGTGAGCCATTCTTCAGGTCTTAGTTCTGGATCCATCTTTCCCATATCATTAGCTCCGTGATCTGTCTCTTCTTTTTAGTTACTAATGGCCATGGAAGCCTCTTCAGGTTACCACAAGTTTTCCTTAATTAGGAAGGGAGGGTTATGCTAGGCAGTGAATAGCTTAATGGTCCCTGCTTCAGAAGACTGCATTTATCACATCTGCAGTGCACATGAACTTTGATGGCAAAGGAGTGGGAGTCTTATGTCACTCACAAACTTTATCACATCCTGCATTCAGGAGGCAAATCTAAATTACACCCTTTTCTTTTACTACAGCATTGAACTCAAAATTAACCGTGGCTGCTGCAGTCCTAGTGTTATTAGTGTTTGTGATTATTTTACTGATTGTCCTGGTCATCGTATGGAAACAGGTAACTTAAAGAATGTAATTTTTATATTGAATTCAATGAGTGATCTGACCCATTTGTAAATCAGGCATGAGCCTGACAATTTATGTTTTATTTATTATATATGGCAGAAACCAAGGTATGAGATAAGATGGAGAGTCATTGAGTCTATCAGCCCTGATGGCCATGAGTACATTTATGTGGACCCAATGCAATTGCCCTATGACTCAAGATGGGAGTTTCCTAGAGATGGATTAGTACTTGGTAAGAACTGTGAGCCCCTCTTCTTCTGTAGAGATAAGATGTTGATTTAATGATGTGGTGAAGCTTTTGACCTGCAATCATTGGATGAGCTCTGTGAAGAGCCAAAGTTTGCAGAAAAAGTTGATTTACAGAAAAATAACTTTCTATGTTGTGAAATGAAAATATCACACCACTGCAATTCTATGCTATCCAACAGTAATACAATTCTTAACCTGGCATATAAACAAAACCAGAAAAGTCTTGCAAAAACATATAAAAATGAGAATGCCCTGGCAAGTATATAAGTACCATTGCCTAGTATTGGACAGAATCTCAGACATGCACCGTGTGCTTGATCATGTCACCCTCTAGCATCTGGATCATAGAGTATATAAACCCTAATGCTATTAAAGTTCATGGAAATTCCCCCTTAGTGGCATCTTAGGAGCTTTGGATTTGTGAACAGAAAGTTTAAGGACAACTGAATCTCCATGGCCATGGCTGGAAATACAGCTGATGGCCATGAAGTTCTATGCAGCTGCAGAATCTTTACAAAATTATTAATAAATGAACAAGCAAACTGATTTTTCATGGAAAGTTATTCTGAATACACCAAAAATACATTCATCTACACCTATCTTAGATGCTTGACTTTCCTCCAAAAATCCTCTTCTCTTTCTCCTTTTTCTGTCATATCAGTATCCTCCCTGTCACCCAGACTTGAAACCTGGAGCCATGTTTGACTCTCCCACTCTTTTACCTCTCACATCCAAGCTTATTCACAAAATTTCTGAGATCCAATTTCTTCTCTTTCCAGACAGCAAAGCTCTCTCCTGTGTTGAGTGCTGTGACCTTTTCATATCTGGCATTTCTTCTCCCCACATGGTTCCTCTCAAGTCCCTACAAAACTGTCACTGTCCTTCCTTTGATTATCCCTGCTTCATTGCCTCAAGTTCAAGCTCCTTGTCCTTCCCCTTAAAGGTCTGTGGAACTGTCCCTGCTTATGTATCTGTCCATATTTCTCTTCACACTACCCACTGACCACTCTTCTCTATCAGACATGGCTGCCTTGAGACCCACATTTTAGTGTCTCTAAATAAACCTCTTTTATACTGCTTCCACACTGCTTCACACATCATGCCTTCCCCAAAATGGTTTGTTAGGCCATTAACTTTGCCTCTCCTCCCTAAATTCCTGCCTTAAGATTCACTTCTGCTGAGAAGCCCACAAGAAGTGAGTCAGCAATGGCATTTTTATTTTAAAATACAATTATTAATTCTATCTGTAGGAACCAAATGTAACCTGGAAGTAGTTATGCAGTTTTATTAAAATATGTTATAATTTATTAATCCATGATGTGAAATGCTATTGCCAAGTAACCTCATAAACTTATTTCTGTGACCACTGCCTTTCTTCTTTCCACCCCTGCTTTACTGTTTCTTTGTCACGTCTCGTGGAATTCAACTATAAGGGAATTTTGGGAAGTGTGATATAATAAATAATTGTCTGTCTGCTTACCTCTTTCTCTCTTCTATCTATATATAGCATCTTATGTATTTTTAACATCCCCATTACAGAGGTATCTATGCATCAAATAATACACAAAACACGTGAAAAAAAATGAACGGTATTTTTGTTTCATACACTTCACAAAACCTCTTCACTTTATGCACCTCTCTTTCTTATGTGAATCAATATAATCAAAAGCACTTCTTGTCAGGGAGCGGATTTCTGTTGATTCTCAAATGAATGTATCATCAGGAATTTCTGATTCAGAAATAAATTTAATTAAATTTGCTATGCTAACTGCAGACTAAACCATGGTGGACATTTAAGGGAAATATTTGACTATGTCCCTGGCTTTAATTATATGGGTAAAAAGATTGCTGGAATTGCATTGTTAATTGTTCACCACAGTATTTTTTTGTGTCTCTGTGACTCATTGGCATCAGTTAACTTCAATATATTCTTGTTTATGCGGGAAGGTTCACTTTAGAAAAATGGCATTGCATGTTCTTGTAGCAGATTTATTGAAGATCTTAAGAGGTATCCAAAGCCTTTAGGAAAATTAGGGGATGTGGCTTAACTAGTGTTGTTCCTTAAACATGCAAGTTTCCTCTTCTAGCTGTGTGCGAGCCAGAAGGCCTCCTTCTACCTGTTTTATAGGGTTGTGGTATCTAGAGTGTGATATCTGGAGTGCAAGGTGACCATACTCAGCTTTGGGTCACTGGAGTTTCAGTTGACTGGAATTCAATAAATTGAGGTCACACTGACAATTTTGCTTTGTTCTAGTTCCCCCAATGTATTACACTGATGGAGTGTGAATAGGCCAAGGCTGACTCAGCGCTCTGGTGGAGGGTTGGGGGCAGCATCCCTACCTTAGGTAAATTGAGGAGGTAATAGTTAAGTTCTCAGTGATTAACTAATTAGCTGGGTGATTCAGCTCATCAGCTGGAAACCATTACAAGACAGAGGCAGGAAGAGCCTAGGCTGGAAGGCTGCAGGCCAAAGAAGCCCAAGATTTTAGAGAGGTCAGAGCTCTCCCCTGCCCTGTGTGTTGGTAGAGGACTGACTTGGGGAGAAGTCTTATATTATGGGGAACAAGCATTTATCAAGCACATTGTAAATAAAGCACTTGGTTGAATTTGTTAATGATGTGTGTGAGGGCTGTGTGCAATAGGAATCCAAGGAGAGGGAACCCTCTCCTGTGACAATTACATATAAGGATGGGGTTTAGATCCTACAGACATGGATGAGTTAGAACTACCTGAGAGAGATAAATTACATTGCAATGACTTGATTAATGTGTTTAAATACCACTACCTTCTGTTGGATATGCAGGCTGTCCTCGCTATGAGTCCAAGATATGTTCCAAAAAACTTGGACTTATAGCAAAACAACTGAAAGCGGGGATTTTTTCCCCTGCAGCTGACTTCCATTTGTGCAAAAAAAAATTTTTTTTGCGTGACTTAAGAGCAGGGAATGGGAGGACTTATAGTTCCTACAAGTATCAACAACTTAAGTGCAGAATGGATATATACCAGGGAGAATTATAGCGGGGACGTCCTGTAATCAGAATACGCCCACTATGTGCCATAAGACCTCCATTGCTACTAGCTAAATCAACAGTCTTCTTTCCCTGAAGTGGTAGAGAATAGTGATTTTAGAATACCAGGATCTGAGTTCTATCCCTGCCGTTGCTGTGAATTTCTGAATGGCCATAGGGTATGTCTACACTTGCACCCTCTTTCAAGAGAGGGATGCAAATGCAGCTGAGCGAAATTGCAAATGAAGCGCGGATTTGAATTTCCTGCACTTGAATTCCCCGCATTTGCATATTTGCGTTATGGCGCTATTTCGAAATAGCGCTATTTCGAAAAAAGAAATGCTGTCTAGATGCGGTTATTTTGAAAGAAAACCCTTCTTCTGAAATAACCCTTATTCCTCCTACAACGAGTTTTACCAGTTATTTCAGAAGAAGGGTTTTCTTTCGAAATAACCGTGTCTAGACAGTGTTTCTTTTTTCAAAATAGCGCTATTTCGAAATAGCTCCATAACGTGAATATGCAAATGAAGTGTGGGAAATTCAAATCCGCGCTTCATTTGCAATTTCGCTCAGCTGCATTTGCATCCCTCTCTTGAAAGTGTAGGTGCAAGTGTAGACATACCCATAGTGTGCAGCATAGTGACATGCATGATCTCGTATGTGGCCACAAATTTGCCACAATAGTCTTATTAAAAATCTGTTGTTACTCTGTCTGATAAAGTCTGACAGACACATTATTAATGGCTTCACTCCCATGCCCAGACTACCAACAGTATTTAAATACCAACCGAGTGACCCAATTATGTAGCTGCTTCATGCACAAAACTCCATTGAAACTAATGACTCTAAATTCCCTGAATAGCTCACAAGACTGGATATGGCTTAGAGTCTACCATTTATTAGCCACTAACACAGACTGGCACCCTGCGCCAATGACTGTGTGTGTGTTACCGTTTGAGGCTGGATTTGAAATGAATTAATTGGCACAATGCGAATTTATGTGTCTAGGTCTCCATTTCACAGATCTACATCTGGAGCATCTCTATTGATTTCAGGAACTTACCAGATTTATGCTTAGAGCGGAATTTGGCCTAGAATTGACGACAAAAATGGTCTCTCTCCTTGGCATTCTAAGCAGAGAAGCCAAGGACTCAACGTAGATGGATGCTGAACTAAGGCACCTTCTTATCCCAGGATATGGCCTTTTCCATCAATGTAGAGCAATAGAAGAGTTCACTCTCCAGGGCTGTCATTCTGGCACCTGTATAGTAAAAATAAACATAAATGTATAGTCTAATTGGGGGCAACCAGTCAAGGTGTCTGTATCAATAGCATAAGGAACTTCACTTTGTGTCAGAAGAAGCATTCAGCTCCAAGCAGTTAACTCCAATTCCAAAACGCAAGGGTAAAAGATATGGGAAGCAGGACTTAAAAAATATGTGAAGAGTATGGTGGAAGGGGGAAATAATGGAACCACTTCCTAAATGTCAGAGGCTCACCATTCTCCACAAGCCCTCAGAATGCACTGAGATGCCAGTGCGGGGGAAGGACTTCTCAATACTCACAGTCCGATACAATTGTGGACTGAACTTGTGAGTGCAGATGACAAGATCAAGCCATGTTGGCAAAAGCCAGCATGTTTAAAAGGGCTGCATCCTGCCATGTGGTTCACAGATCTGGGAGCTGAAAATGTTCCAGGGCTAAATTACACACTCAGGATGGCGGAAATTTAATAGGAAGCATCTCACATCCTGACTGGTAAGAGACTCTAGTGGCGCACAAGAATAGGAAAGAAAAAGAGAAAAAATCATGCTGTTTTGTAACCAAGTTGAGAGAGACCTTAGATAGGATTATAGATAGGCCAGCACTGACCATTTCTGAAAATCCCATCTTTCTTGTTTATCTTGGTGATACATTCATTTTTTTACTGAAAATTACATGTAAGTTTGTTCACTATGGGCTCGTCTAGACAGCATTCCTCTCTCGAAAGAGGAATGCAAATGAAGCAGATCAAAAATTCAAATGAAGCGCGGATTTACAAATTTTGTGCTTCATTTGCATAATCGCATCCGAGCGCTTTTTTGAAAAAGGGTTTTTCGAAAAAAAACCCTGCAGTCTAGATGGGGTTCTTTTGGGAAAACCCTTTTTTGAAAGAACCGGTACACCTCATTTTTCCAGCAGTACGGGTTCTTTCGAAAAAAGGGTTTTTTTTAAAGAACCCCATTTAGACTGTGGGGTTTTTTTCGAAAACCCCTTTTTCGAAAAAGAGCTTGGATACTATTATGCAAATGAAGCTCAAGATTTGTAAATCCACGCTTCATTTGAATTTTTGATCTGCTTCATTTGCATTCCTCTTTCAGAGAGGAATGCAGTCTAGACATAGACTATATGTAGGCCTTGTACTGGGTATTGTAGTTAAGAGAAACAGTAGCATCTTCAGAAGCATCATCTCCAGAAGTGAATGAGAGAGCAGGGGCAATATATGGCAGATTAAGTGTAAACCACAGGAACATTAAAAGGAGCAATGTTGTATTTCCCGATAAGAACAGAATCTGGGTGACCTTTTTTTTTTTTTTTTTTTTGATACTGGTAGTAAAAAAAAAGTGCCTCAGAAATGTGATCACATACTGACATCTGGAATTCATGCACAGTTTGTTTACTGAACAGACATTGACTTAATGCACCTGCACTTGCTTTTGAATATCAAATCCATGGACTTTACTAATTTGGGTGTATTTTTGCATGTTGTGTATTTTTTTAAAAATCTGTCTGGAGTCTTCAGTTCCTCATACACAGGGCTCGACAAATTATGGAAAACCCTACTTGCCAGACAAAAAAGGGACTCGCCACCCTCCCCCCCAAAAAGTGTTTTTTTAATGGCATAAATTTCTAATAAGAATAAGAACAGCAATTACTAATAATTTATTAATAAATATCACCCAAGTTATTAATAAATATCTTATAAACCTCTACCTTTTCCCTCTGCTGCCATGTCTCCTCCCCTTGCACTTCCCCCTGCTGCCCCCAACCCCTCACCCTCCTCTGCTGTCCTGACTCCTGCCCTTCTCACTGCCCTCAGCCCTCCTGAGACCTGCCCCCCTCCACCAGCCCTTCTCTCCCCCCTGTGCCCACTCCTCCAGTAGCCCCACTCTGCTCATGTGAGCTACCCCGCCTTATCCCCGCTCCTAACACCTCCCTCTACACACCTGCCCTGCCTCGCTCCTCTGGTGCTGGTCCCTCCCCTGCAGGTGTCTTCCCTTCTGCTTCACCCCCAGAATCCCCTGGCACCTGCACCTTCCCTTACCCCTGCACCCTCCTGGTGCCTCCCCTTCCCTCACTGCCCCTGCCCCTTTGCCCTCTTTTTCCTGATACCCACCCCTCACCACCCTCTGCCCCCATTCCCCTCATGCCCCTGTGCCCTTACACATGCCTTGCTCTATCCCGCCTTCCTCATGCCCACCCCTTCGTCAAGCCTTCTCCCAGCACCTTCCTCCCCTCCAGCCCCCAGTGCCCTTACCCTCCTCTCCCAGCATCACCCTGTTCCCCCCTCCCACTGACACCTCCTCCTGCCCTTTTCCTCATTGTCTGCACTTGGCCCCCTGGGATTTGTCTCTCCTGAACCCCTGTTCCTTGGTGCCTTCCCCTTTCTTCTTCTTCTTCTCCTGGCCTCCTCCCCTCAGCACAAGCCCCTTCCCCTTATTTTTCCCCTCCCCTTCCATCTCCCCAGCCCAGCCCAGCCCCTTCTCCTCCCCCAGGGCCAGCTCTAGGTTTTTTGCTGCCCCAAGCAAAACATTTTTTGGCCGCCCCCCCCTTTTTTGTTGTCTTTTACACGTTTGCATTTCGCAATGGGTTTTTTTTGTTTGTTTTCGTTTTTGTCCTGGCATTTTAGCCCTATAAATAGCAAATAGCATATTCATTTGTTTTTTTCCATAAAGGCAAAGGCGCTTCAAGTGAACTCCCCCTTTCACTCGCTGCTGGATCACAGCAGCCTTTTCCCTGCCCTGTCCAGCCCCTCCCTATGGACAAGCACCCCTCACTCCCGACCCACAGGGGGAGCAGGGTGCAGGGACAGCACAGAGCCAGAGGGGTGCAGGGAACAGTGGGGGTGTACAGGGGTGGCGCGGGGAACGGGAGGCACAGAGGGATGCAGGGATCAGGGGGAGCAGGATGCGGTGGAGGCACGGGGAATGGGACGCGGGGAATGGGAGGGGCAGAGGGATCGCGGTCTAAGGGCAGTGCAAGGAACGGGCAGCACAGAGCTGGGGGGGCAGGGATCGGGGGGAACAGGATGTGGTGGAGGCACGGGGAATGGGACACGGGGAACGGGCGGGGCAGAGGGATCGGGGCTAGGGGCAGTGCAAGGAACGGGCAGCACAGAGCTGGGGGGGCAGGGTGCGGGGTGCAAGGGCGGTGCAGAGCCAGAGAGTCACAGGGAAGAGGGAGAGCAGGGGGTCCGGGGTGCAGGGGAGCAGGGGCGGCGTGGGGAACGGGCGATGCGGAGACAAAGGGGTGCAGGGTGGGTGCAGCGAGCCGGGTGGTTGACAGGGAGTGGTCTCTCGCTGGCGAGGGGCCTGGGGCCATGGCAGGACTGGAGCCGGTGGGGCGGGGCGGGGCGGGGCGGGGCCTGGCTGTGCTGCGCGCCACAGCCAGCTCCCAGGGACACACGGCCAGAGCCGAGCTGCCGTGGCCCTTTAAAATCAGCGGGGCCACGTCCTGCCGGCATCCCGCCCTCTGGCTCACGCCCCGCCTCCTCGCGCCGGAGCTAACGCAGGCACCCCGTTGGCAAGAATCGCTGCACTTCCCCCTCCCCGGCGGCACTCTGCTCCTCCGCCGGCCGGCGGATCAGATGGGGCCGCGCCACCCGTAGTACGGGCTTCAGCCAGCCCGTCACAATGGCCTACCGGGCCAGTCCGCCCCCGCACTTGCCAGCTGGTAAAATCTACTCGCCATGGGCAAGCGGGCGAGTGTATTTGTCGAGCCCTGCTCATACAATTCTTCCACATCCTGAACCCACAACAAAGGATAGAATATAATAATCCACCATTTTGTCTTAACTGATTTGTGGGCAGAATAAAGTGGGTTAAACATGGGAGGTGTGAATATAACACATGGATTGTAGCAATACAGTCTATATGAAACACATTTGTTTATGAAACTTCATAGGACTTTTCCCTCATGGGCAATCAGCATGTATTTTAACTTCTCTCAGATTGTTGATAGTCTCTCATTTTGAATTCTTAAACTAAGCTGGTTCTGACATCAAATCTATCTTATTGTTAGAGCATGAACATAACAGTTTAAGGTACTCTGCTGGACTATCCTTTAGATCAGCGGTCCCCAACCTTTTGGGGCTGCCAGGCACCCGGGGCCGGGGCCGTACATGCACCGCTCGCCTGGGGGCGGCACTGCGCATGCACCGCGCGCCCGGGGCGCAAGAATGGCTCGGGCCGGCCCTGGTCACTAGGCGGGTGCACATAAATGCCCCGGCAGGCACCATGGCACCCGCGGACACTGCGTTAAGGACCACTGCTTTAGATTGATAGTTCTATCTGAAATTGAGTCTAACGACAGTGAGGGCATCAAACTAATCATGGAGACTCAAATTCTGCCCTGGGGTAAGCAAAACAACACAACTCAAATCAGTTACACTACAACAGACTTTGGAACAGAGAATTTAGATTAGGCAATAGGAAATCAGTGTTCTATAGTTAAAAGTGTTCAGCCAAAGAATTTAGTGGGCAACCCTGAATGAAACGGAGTCCCAGTGATGTCATCTCCTGCCCTACAAGCTGATTAATAATGTGCTCTTGTCCTCTTGGTTACTTGGCTTTCTTTAGGAATATTGTTTAATTCAAGCAATTCTTTTTCTTTTCTTGTTTTTTTCCTGCTTAACTGATTTTTATTGGTGGTGGTGGTACTACTACTACTAGTGCTACTACTAGCCTTAGGTGAACAAGCTCACTCTGCATACATAGCACACATACCAGCAGCATTACATAAAGAGCAATGGGTGCAGAAGCTGAGATAAGTTATCATGCAACTGTTCATTGACTAACAAACTCTACTGTCTGCAGGGAGAATCCTGGGTTCAGGCGCATTTGGGAAAGTGGTTGAAGGAACTGCATATGGATTAAGTCGCTCTCAACCGGTGATGAAGGTAGCTGTGAAAATGCTTAAACGTAAGTGATTCTCATGTTGTCAGTATCCAAGCCAGGTGGTTCAAGCTTGTGCAGGATCATTAGCATTGTTTTCATTTGTATCTCTGATTTCTCCTTACATTCGTAATGTTGAAAGTCAACCATAGAGCTGCCTGATTTTGAGATTCTTTTGGATTGATCCGTGATATTTGCAGTTTAAAAATATCCTCGAGGCTTCTGCAGATATTAGAAGGTTCTGTCTTAATTGCATTGGCTTAGACTTCATGCTAACTCAGGAAGTTTGGAAAAGGATAAATAATCATTTTTTTTAACAAATTAAAATGATACCATGGTGCAATGAAGTGGAATCAGTCAGATTCTCAGGTACAGGTTGAAACTATTTTAACTGGGACTCTCTACTCCGTCAAGGACCATGGATGTTCCAGGACCAGAGAGTCCCACTGGAGGGTGAGCACCCAGGAGCTCTGCAGGCTGGCAAGGCAGCAGGACTTCCCAACAGGAGCCAGGTTCTGCACCCAGGAGCCAGGCTCTGCAGCGGGAACCCAGCATGCAGAGACAGTAGGGCTGCTGGGCACTGGAGCAGGACCCCCGGTGTGTGCATAGGTAGTGGGGCTGCCTGGTAGGGCAGCAGGGCCAGCAAGAGCATGGAGCCAGCTGGGAGGGCAGTCGTTGGGCCAGGGTTAGAGGGGACTGGCAGAGGCCAGAAATGACCACCTCTGGTCCAGCACCCTTGGGACCTGTCCAGTCCCGGATGGGGGATTTTGCTGGACCGGAGGTGGTCATTTCTGGCCTCTGGCTGCCAGCCCCCTCTAATCCTGGCCCAACGACTGCCCTCCCAGCTGGCTCCACACTCTCGCTCGCTGGCCCTGCTGCCCTACCAGGCAGCCCCACTGCCTGTGCACACACCAGGGGTCCAACCTATAATGAAGTTCCTCTCACTGAAGTTCCACTGATACTAAATCATTTTATGTTAGCTGAGGAGCTGACTCAATGACTTGAAAAGAAATTTAAAATCAATGACTACAGCATATATGTGGTAATGTGCACCCATCACACCACAAAGAGCTACTTTTGAGGTAAAATCAGTGATAAACTTTTGGAATCTAATATCTCTGTGTCTGTAAATATTTCTGATAGTGGTGCTCTGACATGATCAGAAAGGTGAGGGGGTTAGCTTGTGGGTATATAAACCTCACAAGCCAGATTGGCTGGTGCGTGATTGAAAGTATTGGGCAGAAAGATTGTGGGTCCTTGATTTAGAGCTGTTTTGCTGCAGTCTGAAATAGGGTTATCAGATGATTTCAAAAAAATACCAGACACACTTGATCTCAGATGGAGGTGGGGACCGGCCAGGAGGGGAGCAGGGCTGGCCGGGAGGAGGTCGTGGGAGCGGGGCTGGCCAGGGGAGATCGGGGTGGGGGTGGGGCGGGAAATGGCTGGCAGGAAGCAGGGCTGGCCAGGAGGCGACTGGGGGGAATGGGGCTGGCCGGGAGGGGGTTGGGAGGAGCAGAACTGACTGGGGGAGACCGGCTGGTAGGAAGCAGGGCTGGCTGGGAGGGAATTGGGGAGAGTGGGGCTGGCCAGGGAGGAACCGGTAGGCGGGGAGCGGGGCTGGCCCAGGCGCATGCAGGACCCGGGGGTGCTGCCTGTCCTGCGCACGGTCCCGGCAGGGTGCACGGGCGAGTCCGGCCCTGGGGATTCCCCGCCCCAGCCCTCCTCTCTACTGTGTAGTTGCGTACTGCCTGGCTGGTAGACACACTCATGCAGTGTGAGCGTGTCTACCATCCAGGCAGTACGCAACTACGTACTGATACTCATGATAATAATAAAACTTAATTAGAAAATACTTGACATTTATATGTCTGGTATTTTCTCAATTTATTTCCCAGACAGAAAGCTCAAATACCGGACTGTCCGGTTCAAAACCGGACACCTGGCAACCCTAGTCTGAAATGGTATAACATATACTTGCCTTAAGGCTTCCCTATTTTATTCTGGCTGTTCATGGCCCCCAAAGGCTATTCCATTCAGTGGGTGCTGTCAGGGAGTAGGGGTGCTCAGTGGGGAGCTTCTAAAGAGACTCTGTCAGTATTTAATTTGTGCCAGGCTTAGCCCCAGCACCTCTTGGCTTGTCAGTTCTCAGCCCTGGCACTGGGCAAAAAAATTGCTTGAGCCCTGGCCATTACAAATCAAGCCCTTGTCTCTGTGCCACTTGGAGGTTCATCCAACCATGGAGAAAACCCAAAGGGATTATGACCTGGGATTATGACCACTTTGTATCACAGGGAAGGGCAAATAGATAGGACTCACTAGTGAATTGTGTCATGTGAGTCCTTTATTAGTATCTAGTAATTCCATCATCAGATAAAGTGCAAAGCCAACCTCAAGAGGCCTCTATGTAAACATTTTCACCAATCAAGCAATGCATCATATTAAATATTTGTATTAACGGAATTGTATTAACATTTTCAAGAACAAGGATCCTTGACCCTTAAGTGGCCTGTTTATTTTTCTGACAGCCACAGCTAGATCCAGTGAAAAACAGGCACTGATGTCTGAACTGAAGATAATGACACATCTTGGGCCCCATTTGAACATTGTGAATCTCTTAGGAGCTTGTACCAAATCAGGTAGGTTTGTCTAAGATAAATCAATGTTTGCCAAGGATATAAAATTGTGTATTTAACAATCACAAATTGGAGTCTGCCAAGCAACTAAAA
Source organism: Rafetus swinhoei (assembly GCA_019425775.1). Taxonomy (NCBI): domain Eukaryota; kingdom Metazoa; phylum Chordata; order Testudines; family Trionychidae; genus Rafetus; species Rafetus swinhoei. The sequence continues at coordinate 51,830,325 of CM033449.1, forward strand.
TTAGCATTTAACATAGTCTAGGTGTTGAGCAAGTATACTGGTAGTTCTCCTCACAGCCCAACAAACAGACTTGCACAATCCTTAATACTCTGTATACTGTTTATTTGATTTCCATGATCTTTTCACAGATTTATATTTTTTCTCTCATCTAAGTATTATTGTGCCATCTTTCATTAGGTCCAATTTACATCATTACTGAATACTGCTTTTATGGGGACTTGGTAAACTACCTGCATAAAAACAGGGATAATTTCCTGAGCCGACATCCAGAAAAGTCAAAGAAGGACTTCGACATTTTTGGAATGAACACAGCTGATGAAAGCACAAGAAGGTGGGGAAAAAGGTGGACAAAAAGACCAATTAAGGCCCTGATGTTACAATGCAAATCTTGATTTAGGCAAATAGCCTCATCAACTAGTCTTATATAGGTGTCTGAATTTGGATATAGGAGTGTAACATAAGCACCTAGTTTAGAAAATGTTGGGCAGGGTTTTTATTTATTACCCTGAGAAATAATTTTTTATACTTCTTTGCATCAGAGTGACATGATAGGCTTTACTGTGCCATAATTAACTATGATCTAGAAGTAGAACTATGAAAATGCCATGTGAAATATCAACCAATTCACTGGGTAATATTGCCTTTGCTTATTATTTCAGTTATGTCATTTTATCATTTGAAAACAATGGAGAATACATGGACATGAAACAAGCTGATACAACACAGTATGTGCCAATGCTGGAAAGGAAGCAGGGTTCTAAGTATTCGGATATCCAGAGATCGTTGTATGATCGGCCTGCCTCATATAAGAAAAAATCTGTGTCAGGTAAGTGCATTCTTTGTTGTTAAAAATCATTCCTTCAGAAATGCCAGTTACCTCTGCTCTCCAATAGAAGGAATTAGAACTACTCCAATATCTGTGCAAGCCTCTTGCAGTTTACCAACAAGGAAGATTCTCCTTCAGCTCATGTGATAGTCATCTGTGCTTGTGGGGCAAAAAGAATGGAGTTTTATCTTTGTGGTTGCTGCGGCTGTGAAGTTCTCAGCCGTCATGATTAGGGATGTGAATGATTAACAGGTTAACAGGTAAGCATCACCCTTACGGGTTAACTGGTGAAGGTTGGAGCAGCTTCCCACCCACCACAGGCAGGGAGCTGCTCCAGCCTTGTGGTGCCTGCCGCAGGTTGGGTGCACTCCAGCCCGGCCAAAACAGCCTCTGCCTGTCCCTCTTTAATTGGTTAACCGGTTAAATGTTAACTGATTAATCATGGAATATGGCATGGTGACACTCAGGGTCTTAAGTAGCAATGGTATTGTTACTTCTGTGCGTGTTGCAAGATTTTGAGCAATGTCACAGTACTACTCACCATGATGACCTTTCAAGGTTCCTTCCAGTTCTAGGAGATAGGCAATCTCCATTAATTTAATTTATGATAATTTTTCTTTCCCTGCTTGCACTTTCATTATCTGACAATTATGAAAAAGGGAAAAAAATTCAAATGCTTTTCTGGATTACGTAACACAGGTGAGGAAGGGCCACACATCCCATTCCTTTCCCCTTTTCTCAGCAAACAAAAGCACTGCTTCCAAAAGAAGGTTGCTCATTTCTGGCTCTGAATCATTTTCAGACCCAGAGTCAATACCAATTCCCAAGTCATTAGTCCCATCAGTGCACTGCTGCTTTGCTCTGGGTCAGCAGGGGTAAACGAGTAGCTTGGACTCCTCTTTCCTGAATTTGTTTTAATTTAAAAAAGAATGATTGCCATAGAATTTCTGATCCTCCATTGATAGTATTGGACATATTCCAATGTGTAGGTGCTGAGAAACATAACAGCGTTCAGCAAAACTGAAATGGTCAAAAATGTACAAAAGTCTTAATGGCATTACCATATCTAAGCCAATGCCTTGCTTCTAACCACATCAGATTGTAAACACAACCCACATAATGTCACTGGCCCTTTCTAATTTAGCTGTTTTTTACAGTTCCCCATAAAAAGTCTATGTACAGAAGACAAACAAAAAACTATATTTAATATTGATTTTTTTCATAAGGAATGCAGCCTGTGTTAGTAACTGATGCAAACATGATTATTTATTCTGAAAAGATGGATTTGGGGTCATGATACTCTGTTAACGTCATTACTTCAGAGGCACAGAAGGTAGAAAGAACATGGGCACTGATTGGCCTAAATACACTTTTATAACATATTCCCCTTCCCGTCTGCTTTTTTCAGCAGAACCAGAAGTCAAAAACCTGCTTTCCGATGACAATTCTGACAGCCTCAGTCTGCTGGATTTACTAAGCTTCACGTACCAAGTTGCACGAGGAATGGAGTTCTTAGCTTCTAAAAATGTGAGTGTCATGTGGAACACGATAGAAATGGCCTAGTCTTTTTTTTTTTTTATTAACTATTATTTAAAAATCACAACATGAAAGATTGTCCTTTCAAGGTTCTACACATTCTCCTTGTTAACTAGAAAGCCAAGACAAAAGTGATTACAAATTACTAGCCAAAATATCAACTGCAAGGCAGAGCTTTTTCACATCATTTTTTCCCAGCTGACAAGACCCACCCCCTCCCACATCTACTCTCCTTGAGTGCTGGCTCAAAAGATGGTCCAATTTTGAACAGTGCCTACCTAAAAGGTCAACACATTTTTTGCGGGGGGAGGAGGGCTATGCATTCCAAAGGAAACGTGCCTTCATGGGAATTGGTATCTCTTTACATGACTTATCTCTCCATGCAGTGTGTGCACCGTGACTTGGCAGCTCGTAATGTCCTTCTGGCTCAAGGAAAAATTGTGAAGATCTGTGACTTTGGTCTGGCTAGGGACATCATGCACGATTCCAACTATGTCTCCAAAGGCAGCGTATGTACTTCTTTAATCTTTTTCTTTCAGTTCTTAATTGAGATTATAAGTTTCAGTATAATATGCTTTGTAAGATTCTTCTGGTCAGAGTTTGCTTACACTAATTGACAGCAAGATGAAAACTAGGGGAACAAAGTTTGTCTGAATGATAAAAAGTTCTTGGCCAGAACAAGCATTTCGCAGAGTCAGATTTTAGCTGGCCAGTTTTGTGACTGAATAAATTACTAGGCACTGTCATTATGATGTAACATAACATAGCAATCAGTGACACATTTGCATAAGCAAATCACCAGTCTACCTCCCATATCATGTCCACAAATCAACTGGGTCACTTGCTAATACTTTAGCAATTCAGCAATTCCAAAATTAGTCATTATGAGGAGTAAGTAGAAGCTTTGCTCCCAATCCTGTAACCTCTTCATAGTTCCTTGAATAAAACAATTTATTAACCACTTCAGCAAATGTGTATTAGTGCAAACCTTCCTGCTAAAAATGATACACCTGCTGTACTGAGCAGGATTTCTGTAATGATAAATATCGTGGGTTTTTTTTGCAGACTTTTCTCCCAGTGAAATGGATGGCACCTGAAAGCATTTTTGACAACCTGTACACCACATTAAGTGATGTCTGGTCTTACGGCATTCTGCTGTGGGAGATATTTTCTCTTGGTATGTACCATGAGCGCTTCTCTACAGTAATAATTAAGTTGGTTGAATTCATGCCACATTAAATTAAGAACTGTAAATTCTATAATGCTAAACTACAGGGATGAATTATCACAATGATTTCTAATGGATATTACTGGGATCAGAGTCCCACTGTGTAATAAGGTTCTGTGCAGGCATGAAGTAAAAAGATAGCCCCTGTACCAAAGAACTGAGAGTATTGGTTTTTGACAGTAGGCAGATTGAAGGCGGATGCTATTGATCACTGCTGACTTTGAGTTGGCTGCTACTGAGTTGAAAGCCACCCTCAACTTCCCTCAATTTCCTTCCATTTACTGGACCAAAGGACAGAGGCAGACTACATACAAGGCTTGGGAAAACTTGCCTAGCAAACAGGCTTAGGGCGGCACAGCTACTGTAGCTGGCTGTTTACACCGCAGCATTATACAGCAACAGCCATTAGGGAGGACAGCATAGCAGCTGTCTCCAAAGCACAGCTGCACCGGTGTTCCAGAGAGAGTATTCAGTGTGCATGTACTTGGACTAGAAGAAGAACAGCTCTTTAGCTGACCTACTGACTAACCCCCTGAGCATAGGCATGCGCACGGGGTGTGCCGGGTGTGCCCAGGCACACCCTAATGTCTCGGGCCGGCTAGCCCAAGCCATTTTTGCGCCCTGGGCCCCACCCAGCCCGGCGGCACCGCATGGCCCAGCAGCATGGCATGGCGCCCCTGAGGCGCCCGGGAATGCCCCCGCCCAGCACGGCAGCACGGCGCGGTGCCCTTGAGGCGCCTGGGAGCGCCCCCACCCAGCACGGCAGTATGGTGCGGTGCCCTTGAGGTACCCGGGGGTGCCCCCGCCCGGCCCGGCAGCACGGAGCGGCGCCCAGCCCTGCAGCACCGCGCAGCGCCCCGGGGGTGTCCCCGCCTGTCCCAGCAGCACCGCGTGGCGCCCCGCTCTGCAGCACCGCGTGGCGCCCCGGGGGCGCCCCCGCCTGGCCCTGCAGCACCATACGGCGCACTGGGGGTGCCCCTCCCTGGCCCTGCAGCTTGGGCTGGCTCTGACTCCAGCCCTGCAAGCTGTAAGGCAGAAGCTGAAGGTAAGGGGGGGGGGAATAAGAGGAAGGGGTGGGAGAGGAAGGGGCTTTTGCGGTGGAGGAGGAAGAAAGGGGAAGGGGTGGAAGGGGCTTGTATGGAGGGGGAGGGGGAAGGGAAGAAAGGGGAAGGCACCAAAGGGACAGGAGAGGAGACACAAATGCTAGGGGAAAGTGGAGACAATGAGGAAAGGGTGGGAGGAGGTGTCAGTGGGAGGGGACAGGGTGATGCTGGGAGAGGAGAGGGTAAGGGCACTGGGGATTGGAGGAGGTGCTGGGAGAAGGCTTGACAGAAGGGGTGGGCATGAGGAAGGTGGGGTTGGAGCAAGTCATGTGTGAGGCACAGGGGCATGAGGGAATGGGGGCAGAGGGTGGTGAGGGGATGGGCATCAGGAAAAAGGGCAAAGGGGCAGGGGCAGTGAGGGAAGGGGGAGGCACCAGGAGGGTGCAGGGTAAGGGAAGGTGTAGGTGCCAGGGATTCTGGGAGAAGCAGAAGGGCAGACACCTGCAGGAGGGACCAGCACCAGAGGAGAGAGGCGAGGAGGTGTTAGATGAGGGGATGAGGAGGGTAGCTCACATGATCAGAGTAGGGCTATTGGAGGAGTGGGCACAGGGGAGAGAAGGGCTGGTGGAGGGCAGGTCTCAGGAAGGCTGAGGGCAGTGAGAAGGGCAGGAATCAGGACAGCAGAGGAGGGTGAGGGGTTGGGGCAGCAGGCACCAGGAGTTGATGGAGCAAGGGGAGGAGACATGGCAGCAGAGGGGAAAGGTAGATATTTATTAATAACTTGGGTGCCACAATGGCACATCCAAACCAGCCACATGAATTCGGAACTGGTGCACAACACAAAACATTCATTCTGATCATGGGAGGAAACTCTTAGAAGGAACACTTCCTCCCCCCCCCCAGCCTCTCCACCCCCGCATTAATGTCACACACATTTGATTAATGCAATTGCAGGATAGTTGCATGGGGTTGGTGGGGGCCAAACTAATCCCTATTGGTAGGAGGATGGTGGGAAAAGTCCTTGGGTAGGGGGTCACATAACACTTTTTACTTTTGGTCATGTGCCCATCTTGCCCTGAGAGGGTTACCTCCAGGGGCGTGGCTAATGGGGTCAGGGGCATGGTTAATAGGGGTCAGGGGTGTGGCTAATGGGGGGTCAAAGTGCATTTTAAAAAAATTCTTTGGGTGCACACCCTAATGAAATGTGCTGCACACGCCTATGCCCCTGGGCAACTGCCCGCATGCTTGGTGGCTCATTACAAGCCTGGTAGGAAGAGACTAAATTAGGTGAGTCTGCCTGAAATTACAATGGTGAGAGCTGATGGCAAATGTGTAATCCCTATTGAATAGCCCTTGGACTCACCACATGCTAGTAGCCTTTAAAGTGAGCAGTGTCTGTTAAGCTCTAGAATGACTTGTCACATAAGTACTTCTTAAAACAGCAACACACACACACACACACACACCCCTATCAGCTGGGTTTATTCAGCCCTTGGCACCTGAGAACCTGAGTATCTCACAATCTTTTAAAATTTCCCAGCACTGCTGTGAGCTAGGCATGTTTTGCAGATGGGCAACTGAGGCTCACATCCTCAAAGGTATTTAGGTACCTACATTCTTTTGAAATCAATGGGAGTTAGGCCCCTAAATACCTTTGATCTGGCCCAGAGAGACACGATATTGGCTATGGCTACACTGCTCTGTAGAGTACCAGCCCTGTTGTGCTGAAACCCTCCTACATAAATGCTGCAGGTGCAAACTAAAAAGGTGCCAATGTTGCATTGATGTACTCCTGCAGTGGAGAGTCTATGACACATTGGAGCTGTTCTGATTATATCCGGAGGAGGGCAATGATGTTCCAACACATTAATCAGGTCAATGCAATATAATCTCTCTCTCTTTCTTTCTCTCTCTCAAGCCTATCTCATCCATGTCTATAGTATCTAAGCACCATTATTACATGTGCTTACATTAATCATTAATATGAACTAGAAACATTTTGTTTACATATGCCACATTCTCCGCACAGGGGAGCTCCAGAGCAGTACTTGGTTGTGCTGTGCTATTCACACCCCCATTGTCTGAACTGTAGGGGGAGTGTAGAAAAACCGTAGGAGACTTGCCCAAGGTCACACAGAGTGTCTGTGGCAGAAAGGGAAGTGAATGTGGGCCACCCAAATCCAGGCCACCCAAATCCAGTGCCTGGACCCCTGCATTGCCCTTCCTTTCTCTCTCCTAGCATAATAAACTTCAAAAATATTGAAGATTGATTTTTCTCTAAGTAGAGCCTATTACAATTGTTTCTAAAAGACATTTTATCTAAATCTGTTAACCATATTAAGCTTTCTTTCTGCAGGACATTAATGTGAGCTCTGGCACATGTATTTATTTATTTATTTTTATCATGGGAGCATCTAGGAACCTCAGCCAGGGGCTCCTTTGTGTTTGGTGCTGTACAAACACAGAGTGTTACAGTCATGCTATGGTTTGATGAGTTTCCAAAGGTATACATTAGAATCTCAACGACTCATGCTAGTCTTAGGAAGAGCCATTGTGAATAACTGAATTTTTTAAAAGGCCTGACTGTGTGTATGTTGAATAGTTTCTATTAAATGCTGAGCTTTCTGTTGACTAGTCCCATCGATTCCAATGGGACTACCTGTGAAGGAGTGCAGTGCTCAGAGTCAGTAAGAGTGGCAGAAAACCCAAAGTGAATACATGCAATAAAAACAATCAAGGATAATACATCATAAAATGTACTTTGTTCATTCATTTTTGTCAACTGTTGTTTGGCATTAATTAGTTCTGATAACACTTCATAATCCAGTGCTACCCCATTTAGGCCCAAGCAATTAGCCAATAACAACACCCACTTGCTATTAATAACTTCTACCTTAATAATACTAATCTAGCATTTTCCCACAGGCAGAGATTTTGCCCAGGCAAAAAAAAAAAAAAAAAAAAAAAAAAAAAAAATTAAACATATGGGCTGTGTCTACATTGGCACCTTTTCGGAAAAGGGATGCTAATGAGACAAGTCGGAATTACAAATGCAGCGAGATTTAAATTTTCCCAGCGGCATTTGCATAATTTATAACTGCCGCTTTTTCCGGCTCTCGGGGCTTTGTGGAAAAAGCGCCAGTCAAACGCGGCTCTTGCGGAAAATAAAGCCTTTTCCGGAAGATCCTTATTCCTGATTTTAAGAGGAATAAGGGATCTTCGAGAAAGGCTTTATTTCGTGAAAGGCGTCTAAAGCGCTTCGTCAAAGCCCCAAAGCGAAAAAGCGGCATGTTCATCATCAAATGCCGCGGGGAAAATTAAATCCCCGCTTATTTAAAAGCCAATAAAAGGAGTAGCTTTTGTACTTGTAAATATACTGTAGTATAGGCTGTATGCCTTCCCTGTACATACCTATATGTTTTTACAACACCTGGCAAAATGAGATTGATCTCAGCTGAGGCCATAGGGCATTATAAATAATCAATAATAGTAATAATGAAACCTACGACAGTGTCCTGCTATTACACCTCTGAAAGATGAAAAGAGAGAGCAGAGACTAAGAATTATTTTTGTTGAATTTTCAGATTTAGAGCATCAATCCCTAGGTCCTGATATATTACAAGACTTAAAAAGTACAGTACAGAAATCAGAAATATAGTACATTGATTCAAGAGCCTTAGACATGCCAGCTAAACTCCCACCTTCCAAATCTAGCTCACACTCCTAGTGCTCTCCAAAACTTCAGAGAACATCTAATGCAAAAAATATTAACCAGACACAGGAAAAGAGTACGTTTCCAGCTCACTAAATACCCAGCAGAGGAGATTAGAGGTTTAAAGGGGCTCTGCTGGATGTTTGGTTTTTCATATATTTAGTTGTGTCTTATTATGACATTGGAAGTATTTGAACAATGTAAAAAAGCTATTTTTGTTGCCTTTTACTGATAAGGTGGCACCCCATACCCTGGCATGATGGTTGATTCTTCTTTCTACAACAAGATAAAAAGTGGCTACCGAATGGCAAAACCTGACCATGCTACCAGTGAAGTGTACGTATGCTCTTTCTTGTTTCTCCTGTGCCAAAGCCTACCTCCAGTTAATTTTGTTTTATTTTCAACTTCCAACTGATGAAACTGGTTTCTGTCTTATTTTCAGGTATGAGATCATGGTGAAATGTTGGAACAGCGAACCAGAGAAAAGACCTTCGTTTTACCATTTGAGTGAAATCGTTGAGAATCTGTTGCCTGGCGAGTACAAGAAGGTTTGTTTTTTGGAATTTCTATTGCATTTTGTATCTTTGTTCCCCAGAGGAATTGAAATTCAGCTACTCAGATCATCTGTACAGTAAGCATTTCATTAAGCCATGTCAGTGAAATTCTTCAGATATGCTGTTGCTGCGTATAAGAGACAATAAAGCAGGGGTGGCCAACCCATTAAACATAGAGAGCCGAAACAGTGGCAGAAAAAATGCGAAGAGCCGCACCAGAATTTTTTTTTATTTCTTTTTGGAGCAATTTTGTTGAGGGAAAGAAAAAAAAAAAAAAGGAAGAGCTCCCCACAAGCCCCCCAGAGTTGTTGAGCCAAAAAAAAAAAAAAAAAAAAGACACTGCCCCTTTAAAAGACAGGGCTTTTTCAATCGCCGCACCAGATGGCTCCCCTGCTCCGGTGAGCACAGGGAGCCGAGGGCCATTTCTAGGGGCACGGGGCTGCTTTGCGCACTTTAAGAGGGTTGGTCACCCCTGCAGTAAAGCTATAAAACTAAGGCTGCTGCCGAGAATCATTTTACAATATTATATAAGGAACGGCTCTCTTCATTTCCTGTAGGCCTTCTGTCATCTTAATCCTTCTGTTGACCACAGAGCTGCTCCTACAGCATAGGCCTTTTAAAGAAAATGCAAAAATCCTAAGAAAGGCACCAATTCCTCCTTGTGTATAATCTCCACCAACCTCAATCAACCCTTTCTTCCCACCTTGAACCCTCATGCCCAGGTACTAATGACCCCTCATCACACACACTCCTATCACTCAGTCCTGCTTCCCATTCACCCATCATTTATTAGTGAGTTCTCCCACACATAGTCATTCCTGCTGCCCCCTCCGCAGCCCTCACTCACTCTTGCCCCTCCATTCACTTCTCCTGCTCATCCCCACTGCTGTGCCTCCCTAAATGTGCTCCTCACTTCTTCACCCCACAACTACCCAGTCACTTTTCACTGATGGGCCTCTTATCTCACTACATTCACCCCTTATTGCTGGGACTCTACTGCCTCATATACAGAGAAGCATGGATGATGATGGCCAGCTCATCATTCCTGGGTCCCTGGAACTTCACTGATGTCTGAGTCCCTCTTCTTCCTCTCCACAGAGGTGTTAATTATTTCTGACCCTCCTCAGTACACACACACACTCCTTCCAGGCCCACCAACGGGGGAGTAAAGGAGGCAAGTGCCCCAGGGCTTGGCAATTCAAAAGGGCCTGAGGCTCCTGGCTACCGCTGCCGCTACAGTGGCCAGGAGCCTGAGGCCCTATGGAATGGCCACCAGAGTGCTGTGCATGCTGTCGGTAGCACTGACGGCTGGGAGGGGGTTCGGCTGCTCTTTGATCCGGGCTGCGCGGAGGGTCAGTTGCCCTTGGCCCCACCCCTTCTGCCCAAGGCTCGGTGGAGCATGGAGCTGCCTCCCCTCCCCACGCTTGTCCCAGGGATCCATCGTGGCTGTCAGCTCCCCTGACTTCCTCCTGGCCCGTCATCTCTGGCTCCATTTGCAAACATCCACACTTCCTGGCCCCACCCACTGGAGTGCGAGAGGAAAGGAATTCATCCTCTCTCCAACAGGAGTATCTTTTCATTCCTTCCTTGGAGAAGGTGCCAGAACTGGTTAGTAGACTCAGGGGAAGGGTAGCTGCCAGGAGCAGAGGAATTTACTTCTGCTCGGGGAAGGGAAACCAATGGGGAATCTTCATTCTTGCCCCTCATTAGCTTAGAGTAAGGAGAGCAGTTGGAAGGCTCTGCACAGAGAAAACAGAAGGGAGAGAGATCATGCAGTCCCAGTACTCCCCATGGTTGAACACTTGCATGTTCACTTATCCCCAGCACTAATATAGTTTAACAGTCACGTGGTAACCAGGCTCATAGCGTACATGCACCACTGGATAGTTAAACTAGTAACTCCCTGTTTGGATCCAGAGTTGCATCTGAAAGCTGCCATCACGTGCCTGCAAGGTATGCACATGGAGGGGCCTGAGCACTATTTTAAAATGAAACCCTTCCATATATGAAATATTGGTACCCTATCTGTAGGGTCAGGCTAGAGGCACTGGTCCAGGGAAGGCTTGTAAATCTTCTTGAGTAAGTCTGCAAAGCTCCACTCAGGCCTGCTCAGAGTGCTATCCATTTTAGTTACGCAGCACAGCTATCTGCAGCAGGAAGCTGAGGCCTCCACATACAGCATCAAATAGCATTTTTAAATGAATCTTTTCAGAGCTATGAAAGGATTCATCTGGATTTCCTGAAAAGCGACCACCCAGCTGTCACACGCATGAGAGTGGACTGTGACAACACCTACATCGGAGTCACCTACAAGAACGAAGACAAGTTAAAGGACAGGGAGAGTGGATTTGATGAGCAGCGATTGAGTGCTGACAGTGGCTACATCATCCCTCTGCCTGACATTGATCCCATCTCCGAAGATGAACTTGGCAAAAGGAACAGGCACAGGTAGTTGCTGCTTACAATACATTATGGACCTGCTGTCCGCACTCACACTTCTATAGTACTTTACTCTGCTCTAGATTCTGATTCCCTTTCTCTTCTTGAGTAGCACCTTACTCAAAAGCTAGCCCATTGACTTCAGTGGGACTACTTGTTGAGCTAGGTACTATTCATCATCAGTCAGGGTGTAGAGTGCAGCCCTCCGTGACTGGCCCCAATGATTTCAATGGGCAGCCCATGAAGCCAGCTATTCATTATGGCCAGAATGAACCTGCCTACTCACGAGGCTGCCTCCATTCCTATACCACACTGCCATAGAGAAAGGGGCTGGCAGGATATTACCCATGAGGCCCCTCACCTTTGGAATTCACTTTCCTGCTTGGTCCAGCAGCCAAAATTGACTGACCTTTGGGACACACTGTAAGACCCCATTTGTTTTTCCTAGAGTGAATGAGTTGAAACAGGTTTGAGGTATGTGAGAGATCCAGGGATCCATTTATTTTATTTCAGAACAGCTGGGGTTAGTCTATTTCAGAGAGAGTTTATTTTTATTTTAAATTGGTGACAGATCCTTTGGCTGGGATTTTTTTCAATGGACTGTTATCAATCTAAATAGTCACATTAATAAAATGCTTAATGTGAATGAGGGTAGCTGAATCTAGCACTATGTAGCTAGCAATATTTCCAGCTACATTCTTATTATGCTACATGAATTATAAAGTTAAGATTCCAGGAGCCAAGTTTTTTGGATCTTTAGACTATGATCAAGAGAAGCTGAAATGAGGTCACTCATGGCTGTAGGGCAGGAATTTCCAGGCCTGATCTAAGCACCTGTCATCTTTTTCTGTTGTACCATCTTTTCTTTAAGCATCTCATTCCCTCTTTTCCAGACTTTTCTAGTTAGCCATTTGCCACAGCAACATCTGATATTGTTTGGTGGGGGTTGCTCTCAAGTCTAATATTTCACACCTGAATACTGTATGGATGAGCTGTCAGGGGTCGTTCCCAGAAAAGGGGGGGAGGTCAACCTGCTCCCTTGAATTCCAAGATTATTCATTACCTCTGGTGACTTCTTCCTACCAGATGTCAATCACTCTACGAAACAGGTGGTCAGAGATCACCCAAGATAACCCGAGGTGCCAAAAGATAGGGCATAGATCCATTTCCAGGTCAATGGGCCAACTACTAGAAATTTAAAGATCATGTTTATTTCACTGTGTATTACAGCTCCTAGTTACTTTGCCTCTTACAGTTCCCAGACATCCGAAGAAAGTGCCATTGAGACTGGTTCTAGCAGCTCTACCTTTATCAAGCGAGAGGATGAGACCATTGAGGACATTGACATGATGGATGACATTGGAATAGATTCCTCAGACCTGGTGGAAGACAGCTTCCTGTAATTCACAGGGAATAAATGGACATCTTTGAGCTATATCAAAAGAGAAGCTCTCCATGCGATCTAAGGACTTTTTTACTCTGTAGAGAAAACCACTTTATTGCAATGCAAAGGATGCAAAGAAAGTAGAGATTTGTTCCCGGCACACAGAGATCATCCTGAATTTGAAAGAGTGAGACAGGCTGAAGCCAGCATTTCAGCATTGCATTTTGCAGTACTTCAGTAGCATCTCAGTGTTGTTTGCAGTTTGAATAGGTACAAGGACAAAGGCCATAAAACAGACCAGTTTTGTGTTTCAAGGGCATTCGTGACTCCGATGGATAGAATTTCCACTACGGCAAAACATCATCATTGTAATTATGTAAATAACTGTCTGCTCAAGGATCTTTTGAGGTATGCATTGAATATACTCTGTGGACTTCTGAAGAGACCATTCCAGATTTCTGTGAGATTTCAGTTCTGCTGCTGAACTATCCATGTGTGAATGAAGTACATGCAAAAACCACTTTTGAAATTTAAAGGTACCGGAACTACATAACATTTTAATTTTTACAGTTAATACAAATAAAAAGGAATAGTAATTTAAAAAACCATCTATAATAGGTGTTAGAAACCTGTGAGTTTTTAACGATAGAAAATAGCTATTTTCATACTACTACTGTTTTCAATAACACTAACTATATAGTTTATAACCCATTGTTCTTCAGTAAAAGCACAGATTTTAAAAACTTTTAAGTAGGACTTAGGATTCAAAATGTTTATATGAAACAATTGTTGTATTTGACTGTATACAATACGATAATTGCTCTGGTGAGCTAAAACTAGTTTCATGCGTAGAAAAGAACTTTGTATCTTCTAAAACGTGAAGAGTTAATTTGCCAGCATCAGATGAGTGGCTTTTTTAATAAGATATTCTTAAAGCAATCACCTTTTGATTTACTGGGGTTTTTTTTTTCAAATGTAGAGCTATTTTTAAACCTTTAATTAATGTACATCATGTTTCTGAAGTTATGGTAAAACAGAAGTATGACTAATCAATAGTAACATTATTGTTAGTTTTTAAGTAATATTTTGCACATCTGTTCAAAAGGGAGCTTATTTGGGGGTCAAATGTGAAGAACTGATTTGATATATGAACTGTTCTGGAAGCAAACAAGGAAGCCTTGTTTCTTAGCCTGTGACTCCAGATTAAATATGCAGTCATCATTTTGCAACACATGTTCTTATCTTAGTTTTCAGGTTTCAGTTGCAGCAGAGGAAGCTGTCTGTATTATCTATATCAACCCTACCTAAGACAGGTAATTGCTTTCAAGTGTATTGGTTATTCTGGTCTGACTCCTTTACTTAGGAAAGAGGGACTACAAAATGAAATCTGCTCTTGGGTCTGCAATATTTGTTTGTTGATATAACATGTACGTAGAATATGCTATGATTACTGCTGTCATTGTGAAATGTGATGCTTTGGAAGTCTTACAGATGAAAATAAGGTACAGGCCAATTATGGGCCAAATCCTATTTGGTGCTTAGCTTTTAAACTCAGTAGGAGTTGTGTGCACTGAGAACCTCACAGCAAGTGCTCAGTACCTGAGATGACACACTCAACACAAATGAGATCTAAACTCAAGCTTGCATGGGATGTTTTTTCCTACTACATGTGGAGATTGGACAACCGGTGAGTGACTAAACAGAACAAAGTGACTGGATTCTGAATAACAAACTAAAACTAAACTTGAAGGACCAGTTGTTAGGCCCTTAGAAATACTGTGCACTGCCTCTTGACTTCAGTTACTGTGGTGAGCAGAGGAGAGCAAAATAGGTCTCAAATGTAGTACTGCCATTGTTACAGATAAATCAGTACGGGTATGAATTTCAAAGTGTCACATGGCTCAAGCCACATGCAAAAGTATGCATGCATGCAGCTGTGGGTGCCAATGAGGCATTTGCAAACAAAAGCCAGACATGTTCAAATTGGAAGTAAGGCACAATATTTTTTTTTAATCAAAGAGGGTGATTAACCACTGGAAAAAACTACCAACGGAAGTGGTGGATTCTCAAGCTCTTGGTGTCTTCAGATCAAGACTGGATGCCTTTCTGGAAAATAAGCTTGTGGTAATCTCAAACCATGCTTTAGTCAAACACAAGTTATTGGGTTCAATACTGGATGAAATTTAAGAGCCTGACACATACAGGAGGTCAAACTAGGCTACATCTAGACTGCAGCTCTTTTCCAGGATACCAGAGGTATCCCAGAAAAGCTATGCTGCATCTAAGGAATGCATCTGCTTTTTCTGAAAAATATCTGAAAAAGCGGACACATTCTTTCACCATCCCTGTAAACCTCGTTTCACGAGGAAGAAGGGATGGCTCAAAAAAAAGAAGGGTTTTCCAAAATTTGGTGCTGTGTAGATGTGCCAAATTTCAGCAAAGCCTCTTTTAAAAGAAAAGTGGAAAAAGATATGCATATTGTGATTCGCAATTTGTGTATCTTTCACTGACTTTTCTTTTCAGTGTAGACGTGGCCCTAGATGACCTAATTTTGCTTTCTGGTTTTGAACTCTATGAATCTATGAAAAAATGGCCTATTAGATAGCTGAAGGGCCATTTTCATTTCTTATTTTATGGCAGGGCTCAAACCTCTGGGTTTGCTGTGTCAGAAGTGAAAGCTTAAAAAAAAAATGCTTGAGCTCCTAACTGCTTGAGCCTCTTTTATTACAAATTAAGCACTGACCAACCGAGACCACAAATTATATAAATTATATGTACAGTCACATAACTTCATGTTCATGTTAGGCAAACAGTTTTGCATAGGGCTCATATTTCATCATGTTTGAAAATCAGGCCGTGTAGCTTAGTGATACCAAAAGACAGGTCATGTAACATTCTTATACTGCCCTCCCTTCCTCTTGTTGGTTTCATTCTGAATCTCACCACACATTTTGGGACTGGACCTATGCTTTAGATTGGCACTCAAACATTTCCTGTCTCGCCATTCCCTTTTCAATCATAAACCCCCAGCCCTGCGATGAGTTGCATGCAGATGGAAGCTTGTGCAGAACCCCACTGAAGATAGCGGGGTTCACTACAAGTGAAGGGGTCTGTCCAAGCACAGTTCATTGCAGGATTGGGGCCAGGGATATTAGCCTGGAAAAATTATTTGGATTTTAGTAGAAAGAGTTGGGATTTTGTTTGTTTGTTTGACGTTTTCAGCATTGCAGATTTTTTTTTCTTTTATGGCTTAATTTTGAGAAGCCACCAGAAGAGAAATTCCCAGTTCCTTCTGTATAATGACAATCAAAACCTTCCTGTGAAACACAGCTTCCTATTTTGAATGGCCAATCAAATCCCTTAAAATTTGGGCTGCCTCTTGTACAAAATGGTCCTATTATATGATGAAGGACGTAAGATATAATGATGTTATACATCAATATGTATATATGTATTTTTATATAGACTTCTAGGCTTTGTCTACACTGCAAGTTTTTGCGGCAGAAAATACGTTGTGATGTCATTAGCATATTTTCTGCGGATTCTTTTTGCGCAAGGGGTTTTTGCGCAAAAAGAAGCAATGTAGCCGCTTCCGTTTTGCGCAAAAAAAAACCCTTTTGCACAAGATCCTTATGCCTCTCCCGGAGTGTAGACATAGCCCTAGAATACTGCCAAAACAATTATGACAGCTGTATCACTGCCTTTGTTTATATTTTTTTAACTGTGATATAATCCACAGGCACGTTAACTGTTGCACTTTTGAATGTCCAAAAATTATATTTTAGAATAATAAAAAAAAGTGTTTCCAAAATGGTGGCGTTGTGAAGTGTTTGAAGAAGGGCTAACTGATATGAATGATGGGAAGTACAACATGTATTACATATGCCCCTGTTCATATTTTGTCATAAACCTGTACATTAAGATCTCTATATTTCAATAAATGATATATAATTTAAGGCTATTTAGGGGTCTATACTCATTTAAAGATGATCACTTGATAATGAATAAGACTTGCTCAGATTGTCAATGACATTTACTTTCCCCATGCCTCTGCCCCCTGCTCTACCCCTGCGCCTGCAAATTTAAGACCACACTTAAATAAATCAATTTTAAATAAACTTAAAACACTGATAACCATTATGATTTGATTGTTGATAAATCTATATGTACCATAGACTTTTCCTTCAGTAATTACTAAATCGCATCACTTAAGTTCTGAAAAATATATTCAAACCAGGTGTGTGAGTCGTGGCACTCTCTTCAGTTTGGTGTTTAAATAAATGTGTCAAAGATATGCAATGATATTCCATGTTGTGGGATATAAGTGTGCTCCCTGTCTGATTAGTATGTGGTCATTCATATTTATTTATTACAGCTTTAACCTGTTATGATAAGTCCTACTTTAGTACATCATTGACTTAATAATTCCACTCTACAGCATGTGGGTGCCATAGGGGTGGCCTATGGCTAACTATAACCCAGATTCATCAAAATGTGGAGCCCCAAATATATTGTCTCCCAGGGCTGGCCCACAACATTTTGGCACCTGAGATGGGGAGCTCAAATGACGCCCCCATACCTCCTCACTTGGGCCAAAACTTTGAAAGATCTCAATTTTGCCTTCTTCCTGTTCTACTCCTCTCATGGCACTCCACCATCTCTGTGCATCTAGAGCAGAGAGAATACATATGCACCAGCAGCAGACACAATTTTCTACACTCTGGGTCCTAGTGGCACCTCCCCCACAGTCTGGCACCTGAGGCAATGGTAAGGCCAGCCCTGTTGTCTCCCAGTTATTCCCCATCAACAGACATTCCTTCTTTTCCCTTGTTGTAGGTTATTGCTCCCCAGCACACACAGATGCCTTGATTTTTCTTTCACCACAGTCTCTATGACTTTCTTTTCACCTAGACAAACTTGAACTATCCAGTCCTGGCCACCCAGTGACTGTTCTAACAGGTCTAGCCAGGACTCGCCTCATTGCTCTCTTCTCTGTCTAGTCCAGGGATTGGCAACATCCAGCACACAACTGGGAGCCCGTGCTGGTGATCCAGCATCGCGCCTCTCGCAAGACTGGCTTCCTGCGGGGGGAGGGGGAGCCCGTTCATTGCTCGTGCCCTGCAGATGTGAGACTGAGCTCAGGGGTGGGAGGGGAAGAGTTAGGGACATTCGCGTGCCGCTGCCACAGGGTGCGTAACATGGCGTTATGTGTGCGTCATCTCCGCTTGCAAAAGTGGAAATGACATATATCAGCTGAGCCAAGCCCAGGGCAGGAGACCAAGCGGGGCACGTGGTGGAGAGAACCCCTGCCCACCTCTTGGCAGAGCGGTGCGGCCCAGAGCAGGAGGGTTAAATCTTGGTATGCCACTTCAGAAAGGTTGCCGACCCCTGGTCTAGTCAGTGCCCAAATAAATACCTGTCAATGTAGCTTTTTTGGCTGTCAGTCTTTGCTCACCCTTGCCACTGGTTTTCTGAGATCATCTTCCTGTTCAGTCTGCTGCAGGCCTGTACAAGCTCCTTCGTTCCTCCTTAAAGCAGCCTGAAAACTGTTCAGAACACTTGCATAACAAAGACACTACTGTGCAAGGAGGACAGCCAAGCTGCTCATCCTCACACCCTGGTCACAGCAAAATGTGACTACAACTTTTCAAAGAGTTCCTACAAAGGAAGCAGGAACTTGTAAAAAAAAGTCCCATACAGAGTAGCACATTATTAAAGGCTCATTGTGCTTCTAAGGAGGCCAAAGTGATTTGGTCTTTGAAACATGCCTTTTAGCACTGTGCAAATGCCCTCTATGATCACTTTGCAATATAAGGTTGGAACCTACATCACTTGAATGGGGAAGTCAAGCCCACCTCTACCTATGTCTGATTTTCCTCTTAAATCATAGGAGAGGGATTTTGGCCACATTTAAAGGCATTTAGGTGCCTAGAAATACAGATAGGCACCTTTTGGGATTTTTGAAAACACACAAGTGCCTAAGTCCCATTGATTCTAAAGGTAGTTAGGAACCTAGATACTTTTAAAAATGCTATTCGGGGCTATATGCATCCTTAGGACCTAAATAGTTTTTAAAAAAATCTGGCCCTAGGTGATTGAGAACTAGCCCTGCTGGGATACAGGAGGCAATCTGTTTTCAGTAAGGAAGAGAGATGGCAGGCATAGCCGTGTGCTGGGAGACTCTCATGACGGGGGGGGCGGTATAGGTCCCTGCTGGGAGAGAAACTTGCAGAAGGCAGAAGCTTGCTGAAGAGGCTCCTGAGTAACCAGCTGTGGTATCCTGTGGAGATGGAGCCAGGGAATGAACCAACTTGCTGAGTAGGGTTGCCAGGTGTCCGGTTTTGAACTGGACAGTCTGGTATTTGAGCTTTCTGTCCAGAAAACAAATTGAGAAAATACCGGATATAGAAATGTCTGGTATTTTCTAATTAAGTAAGTTTTATTATTATCATGAGTACCATCAGTACGTAGTTGCGTACTGCCTGGCTGGTAGACATGCTTACACTGCATGAGTGTGTGTACCAGCCAAGCAGTACGCAACTACACAATAGAGAGGAGGGGGACGGGAGCGGGGGGAAGGGGGAGCGGGGCGGGATGGAATCTCAGGAGCCGGACTCGCACGTGCACCCTGCTGGGACTGAGCGCGGGACGGGCAGTGCCCTGGGATCTGTGTGCACCCGGGCCAACCCCACTCCCTGCTAGCTGGTTCCCCTCGGCCAGCCCCGTTCCCCCCAAGCCCCTCCCAGCCAGCTCCGCTCCCCGCTAGCTGGTTCCCCCCGGCCGGACCCACTCCCCCGACCCCCTCCCAGCCAGCCCGCTCCCTGCCAGCCGGTTTCCCCGGCTAGCCCTGTTCCCCCAACCCTCTCCCAGCCACGCTGCTTCCCGCCGGCCGGTTCCCCCCCTCCTCCCTGACCCCTATCTTCCCTGGCCAGCCCCGCTCCCTGACCCCACCCGGCCAGCCCCGCTCCCTGCCAGCTGGTTCCCCTGTCCAGCTCCACTCCCCGTGACCCCCTCCCGGCCAGCCCCGCTCCCCCCAACCCCATCCCAGCCACCCTGCTTCCCGCCAGCTGGTTCCCCTTCATCTGAGATCAAGTGTGTCTGGTATTTTTTTGAAACCATCTGGTAACCCTATTGCTGAGGCAGAATTTGGGGAAGGGAGAGAAATAAATGAAGTATGGAGTGCTTCTGGGAACTAGGAAGTGGGACAGTTTAGACTTGAGGTCAGGTTGCTGTTTTCTACCATGGGATCTCAGGGCCAGGGTTCCCCTATTGTGTCACCTGGAGGTGATAACAAAATATCTTGTCATCTAGAAACAAAGACTCAGCCTAAGGAGCATCAAAGAAATTGTAGTTCTTGAGGACCAAGGTCTGCTGGCTCTGAGTTCAGCTGGGGACTGTGGTCAGCCCTGTGCTAGATGTGAAGAAGGAACCCCTCTGCAATCCGGGGAGAAGGACTTGACGGTAATATGTAGTGGTGATGGCTCAGGAAGATGAAAAAGTGTGTTGCTATGACCTTTTATTTACCCTGCTAGGGTACACCAGCGGTAGAACTATATGTATGCTTACACTGCGTGAGTGTGTCTACCAGCCAAGCAGTACGCAGTACACTGGTAGTGAGTGTGTCTACCAGCCAAGGATGGAAGTGCTGTTCATGAAGGACTTTAAGATTTTGAAATTTGTCTTCATTCACAACTGAAGGGAAAACCAAACACTTAAAAATTCTTTACTAAGAAAAGTCTCAAATTTCTGTTTGGTTGTTCAAAACATTTTGTTCCACAAAAATTCAATGTTTCATTTTTATTTCAACTTTTAAAATGTTAAGATGATATTATGCATTGATACAGGAATATCACTTGAAACAAATTTGTTCTGACAATGTCAAAGTGGAGGCTTTTATATTGTTGGAAATTTTTTGTTTTTCAACAAAATGCTAGAGCAACCGATTTTTCCAAGCATTTTGATTTTTGACAGAGCTGCCCATTCCAGTGGAACATGGCTTCATTCAAGTTTATTAAACCTGCTCTAGCTAGAGGGCCAAAGCACTTAAATCATCTAACCTGCCAGAGAGACTGAGGGAAGCTGAGACCTGGCATTCTCATGATAGGATGGGTGAGATGGCCCTTCTAATGGCCTGATCCTTGTGAAATTGTTTGCCTATGGAAGTTGTGTGCTGGGCTGACCTAGCCAAAAGCAACATCAACCCACTGGATCAGAGCAAAAAAGAGAAAAAGCTGCTTGGCATGTGTATGCTTTTGGAACAATAAAAGCCCCTTTGGGAACTGGATGGCTCCTAGAATTTGCAACTGAAATAAAGCCTGGAGGCTGCAGTTATCCCTGGTGCTGACATATCCCCTGGCTCTGTGGGAGTCACTGGCTCCAGATTCATTGGCCCTATCTCTACTCCCCCTACCACATTTCCTTATCTCTCTTCCCAACTCCTTGCAGGGGTCCAACCCATGAACGGCTCCAGAAATCCTTCTTTCCCTGGGGGGAGTTGGAAAAGGCTGAAAAAGGAGCATTTCTTCAACAGAAATTTGATTTGTTATTGGGGGGAGGGAGGGAGGAATCCACAAATTTGAAACCTCAATATGTTGCTAAAAACTGAAACTCTTCTGGCTTTCTGACAAAAAAATTAAACATTTCAAGAAAAATGAAAATGTACATGTAATTTGAAAATACAATTGTCAGCCTCTCCCCCCGCAAAAGCAAGTTTAAAAGGAAATTTTTTTGACTAGCTTGTGATGGTATGTGTACTCCATACAGAATCTAGAAGGGTTAATGTGGCCCTGACTGCCTGGAGAGTGAGCTGGCCAGCCAGACTTCATTAAAAAATGGGTCCCAGCAGGGCAAGGAAGTTGGTGGTTATTTAAAACACAGCCAGTGTACCCCAGAAGGTGCTGCATAGAATAAACTTGTTACTTGAGGGCGGAGTAGCCAGCAGCCCAAAGGAGGCTGTCCAGAAGGAAAGTTGGCTCTTGGGAGTGGGCAAATCTGACAGAAGTGACATAGAGCAGTCGCAAGTGGTGAGCCCTGATAAAAAGGGAGGATGAAGCATTCCAGGGAGAGAGCCCTGCAAAGTAGCTAAGTGAAGAACAGCTCTGCCAGGGGGGATATTTGAGTGATGACAGGTGCTGCTTGAGGAGGACTGAATTTGAGCTAAGATGTACCTTTGTGGTTTGAGACTTACTGTGGATTTCAGGAGAACTTTGGGAGTTCTGAGAGAAGGGTGAACCTAGAGAGGTAGTAGGGAGACAGCCTAGTAAATGGCTATGGTAGAAAGAAGTCCAGGGAGGCCGCAGGGCTTGCTTTCACTAGTCAGACCTAGCCAGCTTGCTACAGGATCATTGGACTGGAATCCACAGTAGAGAGAAGCAATGGGTTTCCCACATCCAGCACTGGAAAAAGGTAATATGAAGCCCCTTCCTGCCCTCCTTTTAGACATAAAAAGGGGATAATGATACTCACAGATCTGAGCCAAGAGAGGACCTTCAGGTCCAGAGGCAGGCCTGAAGACATTGTAAGGACATTGGAGTGTTTATTTGTTGAACTCTGATACCCTGATAGGGGTGGACCTGCCTGGAAGGCTGAGTCATGAGAAGAGAGACTATCCCAGGAGTGGAGTGATTGTTTGCAGGGTGTACCCAGAAGGCAGAGAGCTGCTACTCCATGCCTAATGGCAATTCAGTGGAGTGTCCATTCGTTTACACTAATCTACTTAAAACACAAAGTTCTCATGATTTCTTAAATGTATTAGTAAATGTAGTTAGGATTGCCAGATAGTTTAACCAAAAATACTGAACACCCCCTTCCCCCCCCAAAAAAAAACATCGGGGAAAAAAATTCTATTGAGAACAAAGTTGTTGAGCAAAAAAAAAGGACCCTGAGAGTTATTAAAAAAATTTAAAAAACAAAACAAAAAAACCCCCACCAGAACGACCCCTTTAACAAATGCTTTTGAGGCTTTTTGGCCTTAATAGGCTGCTGGCAGCCATCTGCCATCTTGTTTTCCTGCTCTGGGCCAGACAGCTCCCCTGCGGAAGCAGATAAGCACCCGGTATTTTCGCCTCCTGGCCAGGAAAAAAATTAGAAAATATTGGACATTTTAAGTGTCCAGTATTTTCTGAATTTTTCTTACCGGACAGGAGGCAAAAATACTGGATGGTCCGGGTCAATACCAGACACCTGGCAACCCTAATGTAGTCACTAGCACAAATAGCTCATAGTACAAAAATCTCTCATCTTTACAAAAATCTCTCATCTTTAAGGCATTTCTTAATCCATGTTAAAAGAGAAGCTTCTCACTTATCTGGCCACAAGATGGAAGCATTACACAAACATCAGTAAGCTACATTCACTGTTTTTTTCACTGTTGCCCTCCCAGAACCACAGCAGATAGTGAATTCTTCTGAAGCAGCTGATAGTCTTCACAGATTTTGGAGGTAAGTAAGTGACAGATTGTCGTTCATATCCAAATGCTTTGTTGGGAAGTACTATGATCCTGATATTAATGATTTTCCATACAACTCAAACTATGCGGGTACTCTTCTGAAAGAGGTAAAACAAATGAGCAAATTCTGCTCTTAACAGAGAATCAGAGTAACTCCACTGAGTCGTCACTCTGGATTTACACCAGAATCTGGTGCAACTTTATTAATTTTTAGTTATTGCAACTCATATTGAAATATAAAGCCCTGATACTGCACAGATATAAGGTTAAGCTCATGAGTAGTTTTTCTGAAGCTAATGGAATTTAGAATTAAGTATCTCTGGTGATTGGGCCTAAAATCTCAAACTGAGATTAGCTTCCATTATATTTAAGAAAACTTGTAATATTTACCAACATTATTCTCCCATCATGTTAGTATTTTTCTAAAATTAAAGGAGAGGATTCAAATACCCTTGATGCCTGGTGGTTTAGAATTTCACAGACAAAACTTAACTGCTGATACCTAACCTTATAATGTGCTGAACCAAAACTGTGGATCTGAGCACCCCCAGGAAGTGCCTTTTTATGCTTTGGACAAGTTGGCATAATATTCTCAGACTTATGAGTAAGGGCCCCATCTCTAAGTAAATGCACTGTATGCCTCAATATCTCCTTTGTGATTAAGGCTATTGCACTCTGTCTGTAGATATTTAATATAAATACCGCATTTATATGTGGTCACACCACGGTGTGACTGCATAACTGCAGGGTTGTTGGCAACAGCATGCTGCATCCTGGCTCAGATGCTGAAGCACTGCAGGGGTACCTCTACACTACAGTTAAACTCCCAGGGTTAGCCCATGTCAGCTGAGTTGAGCAGGGGGAGCTGTACAATTGTGGAAGTTGAAGTAAGTAGGTTTTGTGTATAACTTTGTGAGGCTAGGAACAGGGAAGGAGAATCTATTTTATGGAGCTATAGCAACACTGAAACAATGTACCAGTTTTTCCCTGTTCACAAGGAGTTTTGATTGCTGGCTGCAGCAGTAAAGGAACTCTCTCCTACACCCAGAACCACCCTTTATGATACCAGGGATATCTGCAGTTTGTAGGTGCATAGCTTCCCCTACATGAATTCAGATACCTGCTCCCCTTCCCTCCTGCACAGGAGACTCCTGTGGACTCACTGCTTTTTGGACCACAGCATGTGGTAGGCAGGCACAACAGAGTAGATTCCCCCCCAGTATAGGTGAATAAATTAGGAGCTGCACGCGCAGGGACATTGATAGAGGGGGCTTGGGGGTGGGGCGCTAATCATCCTCTAAGTCAGTGGTTCTCAAACTGTGGGTCGGGATTGGCATTCAGCTTGCTGGAGCCCAGAGCTGAAGCTTACGCCCCACTGCTTAGGTTGGAAATCAAAGCCCGAGACCCTGTGCCAGGGGTCAAAGTTCAAGGGCTTCTGCCCTGGATGAAGGGGGTCAGGCTTTTAGCTTTTGCTCCCACCAGTGCTGGTGGAGCTCAGGCCTTAGCCCACCCTTCTGGGACTGTATAGTAATTTTTGTTATCAGAAGGGGTTCACAGCCCCATGAACTTTGAGCCTCTGTCTGAGGCTCGGTAATTCCATTAATAGCCAACTCTGATGGAGAGAAGGGGCAGAAGTAACAGTCATAGATCCCTAGGAACAGAGTGAGTGTTTGGCTTCATAAACTTTAATTCTGAGACAAGTGTTGCGAGTCTCTTGTGTTCAGGGAGAGGACAAGATGAACCATTACGCTAAAGAGAAGCCTCCCAAATTAAATAATGCAAGTAAGTTCTGCCAACTATGTCTAATGCAAAACTGTGCTTTCAACAAAAGACTTTCTTACTTTTATTTCGGAAAAGTACCTGGTTCCTCAAGGAATCTTTTGAGTTTTATTTTCCATCCTGCACTCCCCCCTTCCAAAAAAACCCACAAACCTGAAGGATTTTGGTTTTAGACAATTTTTTTGGTATTCAAACTTATGCTGAAAAAAAAAAATCAAATATTTCCATGGAAAAATTTAGATTAATACTTTGCTGTTTCAAAAATCTTCTTAAGCTGGGTGTGAATACTCTTCTGATACTCAAACATTGCACTGTTAAGTTTCCTACTCTCTTCAGACCTTGGCTAGAGTATGTACGAGGAAAAAGTTTATGTTCAGAATTAAAAAAATACAGTACATAGTGCACATATGCACTGTGAGAAAGCTAGTTTGGGTTGACTAACTGCAGTGAGGTGTTTATTAATGTATCAATTATGTGTTAGACACAGACAATTTCTTGGAACCTGCCACTTAGTCTGCAGATGCCTTTCTTCCTGTGCCTCAGCTAAGACCTGCACAAAAATAAAAGGAGAGAGAGGGAAATGTTCAGTATGTGGGTCCATGAAAGATCCCATATTATTCCTCCTTTCCTCCTGAGCATTAGATTGCAGGAAGGTTATACAAGTGACAACTCCAAGATGACATTTGTGACAAAATAAATCACAAATATTGAACACAGCATTATCTCTGTATGTACATGTTACCATATGCTCATGAGGCTCTTTGAGTAAGACACCAGTAATAACAAATGAATAACCTAGATGTAGGACCTAAAGGCTGACAATATTTTACAGGAAAAAATGAGAGGAGCCTAATTGGGAGGATGGTATTTGGAGCACATGCTCATTCATAATTATTTTATGGAGTTTTTGCGAGCTCAGTTTTCCACCTTTCATATTTGAGTGAATGTTGGGCTTGTGAAAGGTTCTGAAATAACAGGCCTGAAGAATGTTCTAGAAGTATCTGTAAGACTAGTACAATATGGCTTATCACATTGCCTTCTGCTTCCCTGGTGTCCCAATGCTTGCTTGCAGGGACTAGCTCTCAGTCAGAGGGCTGTTCAGTCACCAACTGAACTTATTCCTTCCTTGGTGCCACAGCAGAGATTTTTGGATGCCATTAATGAGCTTCATGATATCGACACCTGTCCATGAGAAACTGGGCAGGGATACAGATGCTGCTGCCTAGAATCCATAGTGGGTGCTCTAAAAATATCTGAGTAGCCACTGACTCACTTCTCACAAAGCCAAACAGCTGTCAGATGGTAAAGACTTTCCATTGCTGCTTTTTCCATTAGCAACCTGGGCTGGATTTGAACAGCTGACTAGCTTTATGTCCTCTCAACCCCTAAACCTATCCAGTTCTCAGCTGAGTTACTCTTTTTATTTCAACATGCCATGTAATTGCTAAAATACTGACAAATTATGAATTTGATAAGTTCATACATTATTCAAAATGTGATGTGGTGAGATGAAAGTTGCTCAAAATACATGGGTTAGGATGATTTGCCTTCTTCAGAGCAATTGGACTCAAGGGAGAATCAGAAAATGCATTTAAGTGCACATAACAATAACCTTCAATTGTTTCCTGATTTGAAATGCTCATTTGGCCATAGTCTGCACTTTCTGTTCTCTTTGAATTTTCATCCACCCTAAGTAGAGCTGGATGAAAAATGGCAGATATATTTTGTGAAACTTTTGAATGAAATGAAGAAAATGCAATTTGTTTAACTTGCGGTGGTATTTGCGATCTGGTTTTGCTTTTAATTTTTGGGCCTCTTTTCCCCTTACAGCTATGCATCACCCTCCAGGAAAAAAATTAAGGTGAGGAAAAGAGAGATGGGAAGGAAACTGAAGCTTAATTGGTATTAGAAAACAAAGACCAGAAAACTTTGACCAAAATGAGTTAATTTTCAGTTGAAAAGGCACATATGAAAAATGTTTTGGCCACCACATTTCAAAGTTAAAAATCAAGATCAAGTAAAAATTATGCACAACCTAATATATTCCCTGTACAGTAATTCCTCATTTAACACGGTAGATACGTTTCAGAAAATGATTGTGCTAAGTGAAAACGTGTTATGCGGGGTCAATTTTCCCATTGAAAATAATGGAAAAGGTGGGGATTGCGTTTCAAGCGCACGTGTGCTTGCAGCTCCAGCCTGTATTTGTTAGCAGCTGGGACCGGGACATAAGGTTGGGGGAGAAAGGGGACTGGGTTATAGCAGGGAGGGGAGGTGTTTAGCTCTGGGGAAGGGAAGGGAAGGACAGGAGAGGGGGCTTGCAGCTGGTGGCTGGGTTTTCCCAGCTGGCCAGTCACCAGCAGCTGCGCGGGGCTTACCCTGCCTCCAGAGGTTCACCGCGCGCCGCGCCATTCCCCGGCGACCCCCTCTGGCTGGATGCCGTGCTTCCTCTCCTCTGCCCCCCACTTGCAGCTGGGTTTCCCCAGCTCAGTCAGAGGGCATCACCGGGGAACTACGCGGCGAGCGGCAAACCTCCGCCGCTTTGTAAGGAGGCAGACGGAGCCCCGCGCAGCTGCCGGTGACCAGCCAGCTGGGGAAACCCAGCCACCAGTTGCAAGCGGGGGGTGGAGGAGAGGGAGCAAAGCATCCAGCCAGAGGGGGTCGCCGGGGAACAGCACGGCGAGCAGAGAACCTCTGCCGCTTTGCAGGGAGGCAGGGGAAGCCTCGCACAGCTGCCGGCCACCAGCTGGCCCTAGGGAAAATCATGTTATTGTGGGGATGGGTCGTGTTGTTCGAAAAATGTCCCCTTCCCCCCCCCAAAATCGTGCTATTGCAAAAACATGTTAAGCGGGCACGTGTTAACCGAGGAATTACTGTATGCAAATCTGCAATCTGAGTGCAGACCTTCCATTGGCTTCAGTAGTAGTTCTGCACGTGAAAGGACATAGGGTTGGACACAGGTAGGTAATGTATCAGCTCTTAAGAACACTAGAAGTTTATTGCAAATGTACACTTTTGATTTTCACATGAGTACATCAGAACAATTTAAATTCAATCTAAAAATCTAAGTCTCTGATCTTGCAAAGACTTAAGCATTTGACTAGCTTCATATATGTAAATGTAATTTAAGTAAATGGAAATACTTATGTGTATAGCTGTGTATGTGTTTAAGTCCTTGCAGAACTGGGGCCTAAGTAATATAATCATAGACTTAAATCTTGAAAAAACATTAATGTCTAAGTTAACTTTTTGAAAACATTGATATGAATATCAGAGTGCTGCCTTATACCATGTGAGTGATTAATAGTAGGAGAGCTTAGCTTGCTCTTTACCTGAGGAAACTGATTCAAGATGGGTTGGATCTCAAGTACAACCGTCTTGTCCTAGTGAAGATACTGCAGGTCAGAAGGCAGGTACATTGGCAGACCTAGAACTGGGTGGGGATCCTGTAGAAAACAAGGGCTGTATCTACAAGCAGGCTCTATGACTTTGCACTGCCTCTAGGGTCTCTGGCCCCAAAGGTACTGAAACTTAATATCCAGTAAACTACAATCTTTTAAAGTGACTGGCAGAAGGTCCCCTTAAACTGAAGTAGCCAAAAAGTGGCAGCTAATGACTATATGCTCTTCCTAATTTTCTAAGTGCCTGTCATTAGGGGAGGCACAAAAAACAATGCAATCCTCTGTTCTTGTCCCTGCCCAAGTACCATCTCTTACCCTTTTCTGTCTGTGGACAGGACTATAGAAAATTGACTTGAGTCACCCTTCCCTCTCTGCAGGTGCAATGACTCAGTCTCCTAAATACTGCTCTGAAGGACACAGCTGCTCTGAGTCCCAGTTTGCCTTCATATGTAACTCCCATTGATTTCACTGGCAGCTTGTTTTGTGTGAATATCCAGGGGGCATAATGTTGCTCTTAAAAAACACTACCACCAAGATAGTTTCAGGGTTATTTTTAAGAGACATTCCATTAAAAGAGGGATATACATCAGGCAAAAACTGCTTATTACCTCTAAATCCTTCTAATCAATATATGTCTGATGTTAGGCCAAAGCTTTTTCAAATCCAAAGCTATGTAGCCGTGGGAAGTTAAGAACAAGCAAATAACTTAAGCTGCTGTCTTATGCCATCTCCAGAGCAGAAAGGGTCCTCCAGGTGATTACTGCACCCCTGGCTAATTAGTAGGGTTCATTTAGCAATGTTATCTAATAGTAATATCCTACCAAGCGAGTCTAACAGCCCACTCCTGCCTTCACCTGTAATAAATCTCCTATTGCAGAGCATGGTCCAAACGTCAGTGAAGCCATTGGAAAGCTTCCCATTGACTTGAATGGTCTTTGGAGCAGGGTGTTGTGGTGTGCGATTTGCATACTACGCTTGCGCTGTGTATGTGTCCCTCAAATCAGATAACCCTCCTGGGGTAATTGTTATTGGGGAGGATAGCCTTGTAGAAGGAAAAGAGCTGTTTTCCCTCAAGAAATATTTGACTGAACCTGTTATTTGCAGGAATGCCAACCCTAAGCATGTAAAAATCGTGAGTTGGGATAATAAAAATACATTGTGGATATTATTTGCCTTCCAGTGTCTGAGTCTGTAAGGAGCACTCACTTCATGTTATCAAGTGTTTTTCTGCAACCATGAGCACCACAACTTTTTAAAATCAAAGCTGAGATGCTCCTGCAATCATCTCTTGATTCCACAAGCTGGAGCTTAAGAACACTGAATATTGCAAAGTCATGATACAATCACAAGAGTTGAAAACACTGCATTTGGTGGCCTCCAGCCAATTCCAAATATTAAAAAAACCTAATTTTTCAGAACTATGCTTCCTGGCTAGGGATAAGTAGTCTGGCAGAGATGATATAGCAGTAGCCAGAGAAGACTATAGCCTATATGCCATCAGTGGCAAGAAAATTATCCCTTCCCTTGGTGGCATGGCTTTTAACCTGGGACTCCCAGGAGACAGTGCCAAACACATCATTGATAAAACATTGCACTGTACATCATGTAGGCAGCGGTCTGCACAAAACTGAGTGGATGCAAGTTCAATGGACTACTTTTTTCAGGAGCCATTGGTGCTGACTCTAGTTTATACTTTCTTGTCTACAAAAAGCAATGTTTTAACCACAGCTGACTTAATTTACACTTAATTTTTATTTTATGGGCCAAATTGTCAGAGGCTTCAAGCCAGCTTCCAAACTTACACCCCGCTTTAATGGAGACAGGTGGATGAGGTAATATCCCTTATGGAACTGATTTCTGATGGTGAGAGAGAGCAGCTTTTGAGCTTACACAGAGGTCTTTGTGTCTGGGAAATGTATTTCCCAGAGCTTGTCTCTCTCACCACGGAAGTTGGTCCAATAAGAGTGATTACTTCATCCCTTCCACCCCCTGCATATGCCACTGCAGGTGTAACTTTATAGTTCCTCTTTGTTAATTTGGTTTTATATTTGCTCTTTAGTTTCCTCCATCTGTAGAGAGAATAAGTACTTATCTCTTCTTTATGGTCTGTCCTTAACTGCTCCCTCCTAAATTCCATAGCAAGTCTGTAGGAGCATCTGTTTCAATGTAGCTTGTTGGGGTTTCTCTCCCTTGTAGCTCACCTAGCTGAGTGGAAGCAAATAGTGACATAATGAAGAGCAAGGGCACCATTTATGGGGGGCTAGGGTGACCATAGCCCCCCACCCCTCCTGAGTTTGAACTCCCTGGATTTCCTATTTGAGTCTCCTTAAAGCTGCATGCCCTGACTCTGGAGGCAGTTCTTAAATGCAACAGCATTTGAGCTGCTCCCAATTTTGCCTTTGTGGCAGGGGGTTTGTTATAAAAAGAAGAAGGCAGGTGATTAAGAATAACAAAAGGCTGGGCATTTAGGCAATTGAAGGATCCTTAGATCATTATAAAGACATTGCTGGGTACTCCACTTAAAAGATGGCACGAGAGGGGAGAGATGAGGGAGAGAAATGAGTGTTGAGCAGCAGGAATCTGCATTTGAAGCACTTTGTTAAACTTTTGAATGTTTTTGAAAAAGGGGTGAACCCAGGACTAATCCAAAACTGACTGCAAGGAGTTACGAAGGGATTTCACAAAGTTGGGTGATTGGGTAATACAAAGGCAGATGGAATTCAGTGTTGATACGTGCAAAGTAACGCAGGTGGGAAAATATAATCCTAACCATAGATACAAAATAGCTGTTACCACTCAAGAAAGAGATCTTGGACTCATTATGGATAGTTCCCCTGAAAACATCTGTTCAATGTGCAGTGGCAGTCTAAAAAGTGACGGACTATTGGGATTCATTAGGAAAGGAATAGATAATTAGACAAAATACCGTATTGCCTCTACATAAAGTCATTGTATGCCCACATCTTGAATACTGTATTCAGATCTGGTCAACCCATGTAAAGAAAGATATATTGTATTGGGAAAAGGTGTAGAAAGGGCAACAGAAATTATTAGGGGTAAGGAACAGCTTCCATATGAGGAGAGATTAACAAGACTGGGACTTTCAGCTTGGAAGAGAAATGACTAAAGGGTGGGGGGATATGTTAGAGGTCTAGAAAATCATGAATGGTGTGGAAAAATAGAATAAGGAAATGTTATTTATTCCTTTACTAACATAAAACAAGAAACTGACCCAATTTAAAGGCAGCAGATGTAAAACAAACAAAATAAATTATTTTTTTTCACAATCAACTTGTGGAGCTCTTTGCCAGGAGATGGTGGAAAAGCCAAAACTATAACAGGGTTCCAATAAGAAGACGTTCAAGGAGGATAGGTCCCTCAATAGCTACTAGTCAGAATGGACAGGGATGGTGTCCCTAGCTTTTGTTTGCCAAAAGCTAGGAATGGGTGATAGGGGGAAGGATCATGATGATTGTCTCTTTGGTTTATTCTTTCTGAAGAATCTGGCATTGTTCACTTTTGGAAGGCAGGATACTGGGCTAGAAGGATCTGTGGTCTGACCCAGTATGACCATTCTAGTGTTCTTATATAGAGCTGAAAAGTATCTGCCCCCTTGCTGTAACCCACTGGACCCCTCTCTCCTTCCAGAGATGAGAGAGCCCAGGAGTCCTGATGGGGTGTGTCTCTCTTTCCACAGAGTTAGTAACAAAGTAAGAATATACATTACAATTTTAAACCTTAAGTGACTTGCCACACAATGTCAGAATATGTTAGTGTTAGAGCTGAGTGGGTCTAATATTTATTTAATTTTCTTTCTTTTATATAGGAATTAGATACAGTGCTCTTGTCAGCTAACTGCTAAGTTGTCTGCCAAAAAAGTAGAGTTTTCCAATACCTTGGTAGCCCCTGGATAGAGATGATGCACGTGGGGGGAGCACAAATGGGGTTGGTTCCCCCCTCCTCATTTGCTGCTTGGCTTGTACTGAGCATGCTCAGTAACACTGCTGAAGCCTTGTCCTCAGTTCTTCCCCCATCCTTTCATTCTTTCCCCATCCCACATCACAGCATGCACAAGTCCCCCCTGCCACCAAAATCTGAAATGGCGCCCCTGATGAAGAGATCCTGCATGAAGTGATGAATAGCAGGGGAGTGTGAGAAAAGTCAGGGGAAATCTGAAATCTTTCCAAAACACAAATAATCTTTTGTTTTAAATTTTCATACTTCTTGGGATTTAGATATTCACTCTTCCTGCTTGGAAGAAGACGAGGACTAGGGCACTGAGGAGAAACAGGAGTACTAAAGGGGGAGCATGAAAATATAAGCATAGATCAATTCCAGAAAAGAGAAGGTTTCAAAGGAAGAGTGGATCAGACATCAAAAGCAACCTATCCTCAGCCATAATGGATCCAAAATGTCTGACTAAGAATCAGTTAAAGATAAAGAAATAGCAATAGGAAGGGACAGAAGTTGTAGCAAAAATGAATTCAAGGGCTGATACTAGCTGATTTCCTATTCATATTACTGTATAGATTAAAGTAACTTAAAGCATGAAATTAGACTTCATTGCTCCTTGAGGAACTGGATCTCTTCTATTTACCCCTAGAACATGGCAGCAGAAACTTCCCACATTGCTCCACTAATCTAGCCTAGCCTTGTTCCAGAGGTACCGCCATGTAGAGTTGGCATCTCCATGTCCATTGAAAAATGCCATCGGCTTGAAATCCACTTACTTTTAACTCATTTTGTTCAATAGATTGGGATCCAACCATAAGTTTCCTGTCTTCTTTTTAATGTCTATCTCCTCTGCTGCTGTCATAGAATCATAGAATCATAGAGCTGGAAGAGACCTCAGAAGGTCATCAAGTCCAGCCCCCTGCTCTAGGCAGGACCAATCCCAACTAAATCAACCCGGCCAGGGCTTTGTCAAGCCGAGACTTAAACACCTCTAGGGATGGAGACTCCACTACTTCCCTAGGTAACGCATTCCAGTGCTTCACTACCCTCCTAGTGAAATCGTTTTTCCTAATATCCAACCTGGACCTCTCCCACCACAACTTGAGACCATTGCTCCTTGTTCTGCCATCTGTCACTACTGAAAACAGCCTTTCTCCATCCTCTTTGGAACCTCCCTTCAGGAAGCGGAAGGCTGCTATCAAATCCCCCCTCACTCTTCGCTTCTGCAGACTAAACAGACCCAACTCCCTCAGCCTCTCCTCGTAGGTCATATGCTCCAGCCCCCTAATCATTTTGGTTGCCCTCCTCTGAACCCTCTCCAATGTGTCCACATCCTTTTTGTAGTGGGGGGCCCAGAACTGGACACAATACAACAGATGTGGCCTCACCAGAGCCAAATAAAGGGGAATAATGGCATCGCTGGATCTGCTGGCAATACTCCTCTTAATGCAACCTAATATGCCATTAGCCTTCTTGGCTACAAGGGCACACTGTTGACTCATATCCAGCTTCTCATCCACTGTAACCCCCAGGTCCTTTTCTGCAGAACTACTACTTAACTGGTTGGTCCCCAGCCTGTAACAATGCTTGGGATTCTCCGTCCCAAGTGCAGGACTCTGCACTTGTCCTTGTTGAACCTCATCAGATTTCTTGTGGCCCAATCCTCCAATTTGTCTAAGTCACTCTGGACCCTATCTCTGCCCTCAAGCGTATCTACCTCTCCCCCTAGCTTAGTGTCATCTGCAAACTTGCTGAGGGTGCAATCCATCCCCTCATCCAGGTCATTAATAAAGATATTGAACAAAACCGGTCCTAGAACTGAACCTTGGGGCACTCCGCTAGAAACCGACCGCCATCCTGACATCGAGCCATTGATCACTACCTGCTGGGCCCGGCCTTCTAGCCATCTTTCTATCCATCTTACTGTCCATTTATCCAATCCACATTCCCTTAACTTGCTGGCAAGAATATTGTGGGAGACTGTATCAAAAGCCTTGCTAAAGTCAAGGTATATCACATCCACTGACTTTCCCACATCCACAGAGCCAGTTACCTCATCATAGAAGCTAATCTGATTGGTCAGGCACGACTTGCCCTTTGTGAATCCATGCTGACTATTCCTAATCACTTTCCTCTCTTCCAAGTGCCTCAAAATGGATTCCTTAAGGATTCCTTCCATAATTTTTCCAGGAACCGAGGTAAGATTGACCGGCCTATAGTTCCCTGGATCGTCCTTCTTCCCTTTTTTGAAGATGGGCACTACATTTGCCTTTTTCCAATCATTCAGGATTTCTCCCGATCTCCACGACTTTTCAAAGATAATGGCCAAAGGCTCCTCAATGACATTTGTCAACTCCCTCAGTACCCTTGGATGCATTAAGTCCGGACCCATGGATTTGTGTACGTTTAGCTTTTCTAAATAGTTCCTAACCTGTTCTTTACCCACCAAGGGCTGTCTGTCTTCATTCCATCTTGCGTCACTTAGCGCTGTCTGTGCAGGCCCTGAAAATGGGAACTGACCACAATGAAACATGGCATTTACCATGTGAAAAGGCCCTGCTTCAGCAATAGGTCTAGACATGAGCACAACATTAAGCATATGCTTAAGTACTCTGCTGAGTTAGTGCCAAAGTGCCTGTTAAGTGCCCAAGAAAATAAACTGAAAAATGTCCTTTCTTTAATCTTTCCGTTAATAACCCTTTCACTTATTTTATCTTCATTGTTTATACAAATCTGACATCTACAGCTTTCACTCAGGGACAGAGCATGATTATGCTTTCTCAGAGAAATATATAAGGAGCTCTTTTCCCAGCTCTCTCGGCTACCATAAGTGTAGTTCAGACAAATGTGATTTTTGAAGCTGGCAGTAGTTTTGTTTTGTTTCTTACTCCTTTTTCTCTCATTGGGCCATATCAAGCGTGAAAACATGTCTTCTCTTCTATGAGCTACACTGAAAATATCAACTCATTTCATAGGGCTCACCAAATACAGACATTTATTAACAACTAGTATCTAATCACTTTGTGTCTCATTCATAACTGCCTTACTCTACTTTTAGGCAATGGTCAATGTGAGATATGCTAGCATAGACAGCGTAGTGATGTAGTGGTGAATATGGCCCTACTTTGTATTCAAATGAGATTCTTGCAAGTCTCTACCTTTCATCACCAGTCCTTGGAATCATTCAGTAGCTCACAAAAAGTTATTGAATTATTTCTGCAGAGATGCTGCCCAATAAAATTAATCTAAAATAACACCAGAATTCCTCCTAGTTCCACAAATTTATATGAGGAAAGTAATGTTTGGATAAAACCAATATGTCAGTATTCAGTTGGGGTATAAAAGTATTTCTCCTAGCCCCAGGCAACAAGATTTCAGTTTTACCCACAATCCTTTGCAGACTAAGCACTGGCTGAAAGCTATTTCACACAAGCGTATAATAAAAGGCTTTTCATCAGCTAAAGAAAGATATAAACAACTTCAGGAAGCTTGGAATGTGTTAAAACTATTTGTGTAGTTTCCTTGTCATATGCTGTTTTGGCATTGCATCCCATAATATATATTTGTTATGTAATTCAGCTGTCCCATGATCTTTCATCAGAAATTCTGTCCCATCTCACCCATTTTATAAGCCGGATATGAAAAGACAGAGACTATGCTGATGAGTAATTAACGGTCTGTCTTTTTCCTTTTTTTCTGTATCCTGATTTTGTTTATCTCTGTTTTGTCTCCCATATCCTACAACACCAGTCAAACACTTGTTTTAGGGATTTCTTGATACCACACGGTGAGTACTGGAATACTGTGTCCAGTCCTAGTGCCCAGAGCCCAAGAAGGATGTTAATGAATTGGAAAAGGTCCAGAGAAGAGCCAGGAGACTGCAGAAAGGATTAGAAAGCCTGCCTTCTAGAGAGAGACTTGAGAACCAAATTATGCCAAAATATCCAGCATAATATCCAGAGAAATACATGAGTCATGGTACAATGAATGTAGCAGTTGATCCACGCATTCTAAATATTTATAAAGCACGTCCATGGTGGCAAGAGAATAAAAAAACAGTAAAACTGGATTTCCAGTTTGACTTTCAATATATATGCATAACATTGTAACAAACAGCATTTATAAAACTATGAAAAATTCACTACTACCATATAGTCATATCATCACCAATATGTCTTAGAGTGATTAAGATGATAAATTCCTCTGACTGCATTTGCATCTAGTCTATTACTTTTCAGAAAAAGTTCCACTTGTGTCATTTAAAAGAGAAATTGTTCTCAAGAAAATACTTGGCTTCAGATTTTTGTCACAAGTCACCAACTGTAATCATCTATCTCTTTAAAAGAGCCTTCCCATGGGTACTCATATCAGTGGGGCTCATCATGTTGAATACTACAAAGATCATAAATCATCCCAAAGATTAAATAAGACTGAAAACAGTACAGTAATGTGTATTGGAAAGTATTTCCAACAACAGAGAAAAAAAGTCAGTTCAGACATCCTGTAAGATTATGAAACTATATCTTATATGGCCAGAAGTCTCATAATCAATATAAATTCAATCTCTTTCAAAGCTTCCTGTACTGCTTATCAGTTCTTCAAGTAGTGCTAAGGCATATACCACAAGTATCAGAGATCACAGAACATAGCTGGGAACATCAGAGAGCCAAGGAGTGGGAATAAAGAGGGAAAAATTCAAAAGTCTTCCTTAGCTTTGCAGGACTTTTATACACTCTTGATTATGTTGTTTTTAAAGTAGCATGAAAGTGAACTCACAAGTAAACATCATGGACCAGAATGAATAAAAAGAAATCACTATGGAGGCTTGCCCGTATTTTCAGATATTTGCTGGAGAGTTAACTAAAACCTAAAGAATTTTTGGTCACACTTTATATAAAGGGTGAACTTAGGCTGTCAAAGGCTTAAACAATTAAAAATGTTATGAGCATTTTACAAAGATAAGTGGTCTGTGGTGCAAAAGGCTATAAGCACATCATCAGAAAGATAGGTATATGCCATCATTATAAAAACAGATAGGTATATGCCATCATTATAAAAAAAAAGATAGGTAGATGCCATCATTATAAAAACAACCTCTTGACCTCTTGGAGTCTACAGACAGTGATTAACCATTTATTCACCATCTGTTCATAAGTTATTAACTACCTATAAATGCTCCCTTCATATGATGTATGGCCATATTCTGCATTCTGCTCTATTTGGTTTTGCATTTTAATACAAAATAAGACATAATTCTCAATATATGTATTAGCTTATTGAATGAACTTGCCTTGTTTGCTGCTACAGTCTTCTTAGGGAACTCACTCAACAAAGCCCACAACAGGAATTAAATGTTTTGTCTGACTACACTTTAAATCTCAAATTTGTCCTATGTCAATAGCATTCAGAACCCAGGAACTTCAGCCAGCACTTTGCCTGAGTAAGGACTGCTGCTGACTCAGACACTTAGAGTCAGATGGGCATACAGACATGCTCTTTCTCTATTAATCCAAACCCAGAGACTGAGCCTGACCTGGTTTCAGCGATTCTGCCTTTCATTGCAGCGTGTAATTGCACATCCCGTATATCCCATCACAACTTTAGATAAGCTCTATCTAAGGGATAGTATCAAGTAGTTTAGGCTAAAAGTTCAGTTTTTTTAAGTTCTACAAACAATGTAACATTTTTGTTAATTTATTTTCTTCAAATCTTAACTCAAATATTGCAACCTTGCGCGGGTGCCAGAGAAGGAGAAAGTAAAACTGACTATAACAAAAGAGAGGACGATGCAGCACTTTAAAGCTCTAACACGGCTACATCTCTATTACTGACTACAACAAGAAATTGAAACCAGCCGGTTCGGCTTCTTTGTCCCTGCTCTGTGACTTGTGAAAGGAAGCAGAGTACAGTGTCAAGAGTAAATCATATCGATGGGATGCCACACTAATGGCAGCTCAGGTTGCCAGTTTTACAGAGCCCCATTTTGGAGTCAAAGCACAATTTAAGATAGTGCAGCTAATGCTCTTACACAGACCTGTTCATCATGCATTCTTCCTGGCGTCTGTGCTCCCTGGTTTTTCTTCCACAGAAGAACAAAAGGGGCAGGGATGTTAGTGAAGGAGAAGGAGGGTCTCTTGATGGAAACTGACTTCAACAATATGCTGGCCTATATATGTGGTTCACCGGCAACCTTCTTTAAATCAACTATTCTTACTTTGCCCAGAGTCGGTTTGCACCACAATAGCTAATGATATGACAGGGAGGAATGGTTCATATAGACTGAACACTCAAGGCCAGCTTTAAGATTTTGGAAGTAATCTGCCAAGTTATTCTTGAGGGAGGTGGGGAAGAAACTCATTCCCTAGAACCTCGCCCTGGCCACCGGGGATGCAGTGACAATTTTAGGATTATGTAACCTATGCAGCTCTTCTAGCCAATGGTATCACTGTTTCTTCCATATCAGCCATGCCCAGCTCTGGTGCCAATGGTTGCAGCAAAGAATTTACTCTACCTGCTCTTCATAACTTGAAAAGTATGTTTCAGTTCTAACTCCTGGCTCAGGTATGGTGGCCCCTTCAATACATCACAATTTCACAAATAGATTAGATCCACAATGTCAAAGATCATCATGAGAAATAAGGAAGGAATTGAATGGGAATCTGCACAACTTGCTTTGCTTCAGTACCTCAGGAACCTCATTTGCACACTTTTACTTTTCCTTAACAGAACTGGACTGTACAGGAGTGACTGGCATTGGGACTATGAAGCTTTTATTACTGATGAGCTGTGAAAAGGAAAGAATCCAACTTGAATCTCCAATCACAGGTTGAGTTTACATGGCAGGCAAAGCACCCCCTGTTTTTTAAATTTGAAATGTTATGAAACGCATTGAGAGAGTATGCACAAGGAATTCCATTTTCAGAGCAAACCTGGACTTTTAGAATTAACAGATAATATGCACTAGAGTACAAAACTTTGAAAAGTTAATTTTGTTTTGTTCATTGTTTCACTAGTGATATGAGCTGAAGAAATAAGACTTGTAGTTTCTAGACTGAATATTACATATTAGAAATTATAAAGATTGAATCTATACCCTTTTTGAAAGATAAGGGGGATATTTTTCTCCTGTTCACAACAATGGTTAAACTTAACATTCATTTGCTTGACTAAGAGAGAAATAGCATTAAAATCTAAAAGACATAAACCAGATTGTGTTGTGTAACATATACATCCTCTTCTGTCATTTGGGTAACTTAAGGTCATGCACTGCAAACTCAAAACTAACAAATGCAGGTACTGTAATTCTTAGCTATTTTTTATATAAACTAGTTCCATAATAGCTTATCAAATCCTTTAAAAGAGCAGATACATAGATCTTTACAAATGTCTTCAGGCTTCTAAAGTGTTTGATATAGTACAGTATTCCTGTTCATATAAATATTTGATGTTGGAAAAACCTTCTATTACAGACTAGTTTAAGTGAGCTGTTCCCATAGCAAAAAAAAAAAAAAAAAAGTTTGACAAAGAAATTGCATCACACCATTTTTTGTATGTAGACTACAAAATGAACTATGTCTTCTGCATTGACACTTGGCACTGATTGTATCTCACAAATATTAAACAAGTAAGCAGCCAATATAAAGTCTGAGCCAAAGCCAGGTGAAGTCTGTTAGTCTTTCCATTGATTTTGGTGGGCATTGGATGGATAATCATTTTCAGAGAGTGGTTAGGAATGGTTCACTCATGCTGGAAGGGCATAACAAGTGGGGTTCTGCAGAGGTCAGTTTTGGGACCGGTTCTGTTCAATATCTTCATCAACAATTTAGATATTGGCATACAGAGTACACTTATTAAGTTTTCAGATGATACCAAGCTGGGAGGGGTACAAGTGCTTTGGAGGATAGGGTCATAATTCAGAATAATCTGGACAAACTGGAGAAATGGTCTGAGATAAACAGGATGAAGTTTAATAAGAACAAATGCAAAGTGCTCCACTTAGGAAGGAACAATCAGTTTCACACATACAGAATGGGAAGCAACTGTCTAGGAAGGAGTACTACAGAAAGGGATCTAGGGGTCATAGTGGACCACAAGCTAAATATGAGCCAACAGTGTGATGCTGTTGCAAAAAAAGCAAACATGATTCTGGGATGCATTAACAGGAGTGTTGTGAGCAAGACATGAGAAGTGATTCTTCGGCTCTTCTCTGCGCTACTTAGGCCTCAGTTCGAGTATTGTGTCCAGTTCTGGGCACCACATTTCAAGAAAGATGTGGAGAAATTGGAGAAGGTCCAGAGTAGATCCACAAAAATGATTAAAGGTCTAGAAAACATGGCCAATGAGGGAAGACTGAAAGACTTGGGCTAGTTTAGTTTAGAAAAGAGAAGACTGAGGGTACATCTAGAGTGGTGTGGAAGAGCAAACGCGCTCTTCCGGGGAGCCCTGTATACCTTGTTCTATGAGGAATGAAGGCGCCACCGAAAGAGGAGGCTTTTTTGCCATTTGGCCCCATCTAGATTGCTGGAAAAGGTTCTGGAAAAGCAATTGGAAAAACCTACGCAAATTACTGATAAAAGAATGTAGTCTAGATCTAGCCTGAGAGGTGATGTTGTGGAATCTCCATCACTAGAGATATTTAAGAGCAGGTTAGACAGACATGTATCAGAGATGTTCTAAATGGGGCTTGGTCCTGCCATGAGGGCAGGGGATTGGACTTGCTGACCTCTCAAGGTCTCTTATAGTTCTAGTATTCTATGAATAGAATTGTAAAATTCCCAGTGGAATAGTAATACTCTAGTTTCATATAATCTAGTTTAGCCAATCTCCTGATCCTTGCAACGCCAGATAGCTGCTTGTCAGTTGGGAATCAATTCAGAGTGGAGAAATCTACACTGGGGGCTGTTGTTATCCAAGCAGCCAAGGGAATCAATACCCTTCGACCCTCTCTTCCACAAAAATCTTCTTGTGCAAGAAGCCTGCAGTGTAGACGTAGCCTGAGCCATCTTGCCAACACAGAGCAGGAAGATGATTCAGGCTTTGTTCTCCCTGACACACAGGTAGCTTTACAGCAAGTTAATGCACAAGATTGTTGCCATGCAGGACTTAACAGTGAGAGAAAGCACTGTAGGGTTTATCAAAAACTAGCTAGGCCAGGTCAACCTTATCCCACCACTTGTGGTTGACTTCACTTAGTTTTCCTATGCTACAAGTTCCTTGTCTCCATTTTCCTTTTATAGCTGGGTAGCTAGTTTTTCTATGGCTAAAACACACTTGTTTTGGTGAGAGAAGATATAAGGCATTTGATCTGATGTGCTAGGGTGGGGACTACATGCTGAGGTTGACTTTACTGCCCCTATCCTGGTAATAATGAGTAACATGAAGCCCTGTAACAAGCCTGCTTCAAAAAGCAGTATAAGCATCAAAGCTATCTGAGCAAGGTCCTCTGCAGATGTGGTGGGGGACATCTGGTCTAGCACTCCAAAGAAGACTGCACTGGATTCCTGACCCGCAGATGCTGAGGGCATGAGCAGTAGGTGAAGGCCCAGCTGGGGAAGGCAGCCAAAGTTCCACCCTTCTGCTCAAAGCCAAACCCCTTTCCCCGAGACCCTGCCACTTCACAACCTTTCTTCCCCCTCAGCCAACCCCTGTCCAACCCCAGCTGAGGGCTGGAGGTGCGACACAGCTTGGCCCCAGCCTTCCCTGGGAAAGCCACATGGTGCGGCCCCAGCCTTCCCTGGCTGCTGTGGAGCTGCGCAGTGCAGCCCTAGCCCCTCCCAGGCAGCTGGGCAGTTTGGAGAAGGCAATGCCTTCCCTTGCCTACATTATCCACTGCCCATGGCCGAGCACAAAAGTTACCCGCTCTGTCCTCTTCTTTCCCCTGTCATCTCCAGCAAACTCCCACAGGATTTTTTGCACATCGTGTCCTAAGAGCTATTATCTGGTAGTGTGCCATTTGCATCTTCTCTGTGCGCCACATCATTTTGCCAGGGAGTCCTTTTTGCATACAAACCTCCCTGATGACATCTGTCTATCTCCCTGCTATTTTGTCTTTTATAGTTAAACTTTTAACAATCTGTATATTTTACTCCCTCTGAATTACAAATTACGAAGCAG
The DNA here is from genome assembly GCA_019425775.1 of Rafetus swinhoei. Lineage (NCBI taxonomy): Eukaryota > Metazoa > Chordata > Testudines > Trionychidae > Rafetus > Rafetus swinhoei. The sequence continues at coordinate 51,872,741 of CM033449.1, forward strand.
TGAAGCCCTTGCACCATATGTCTACAAATGAAGACATTATGTTAAACTGGCCTGGAATAGGGATAGGTCACATTTTTCCCTTTAAAACACCATTCTGGATAAATGTTCTCAGATTAGATTAGAGCATGGGAGGACGGGAAGCACCTACTCAGCAAAGAACATAGCTTTTCAGTAGCGATTCTTTTGCTGCGTGAGTGGGAAACCTGTGTGAGAAACAAGAGTATTTTGAACAAGCTTGAGCAGCCCAGAAATTTACAAAATGTCCAAAATCTTTCACCTTTTGACATGTGGAATTGGAAAATTAGATAAGAAGTTTAAGCAAGCAGGCCCTTTCTTGTTTTAACTAAAACTTTGTATCTTTTTAATTGTTTTTTTTCTCATCAGTGTAGTTGGAGACTTTGTGTATTATTCTCATTTACTTTTCAGTTTGTGGCTTAGTGGGTTAGGCGTGTATTTTAAGACCATTGCCCTTTACAGGAAAGGGGAAGCTGTGGAATGCAAAATATCAGTTTAATAAAAATAAGAGTGCCTATCAAAACCCAAATGATTTACAGTGCATGTCAAAAGGCAAAGGACCTGGAAGACCTTTGAGTTTGGAAATAATATTCAGTGAACAATCTCAATGGGCTTTGTTTTTTCCACAGTGTGTCGATGGATACCTCGAGCAATGCTGATTGAAATGGAAGTTTTAATTTAATGGCCCTTTAATTTGCCATCAGAGCCCTGCGCAGCACATACTGGGCAATGCTGAGGGCTCTGGGTCATAATTTTGTTTTTCTCTGTACCTTGGGCTTTCCAGTTTTCAAGAATCTGTCAGTTGATAAAGGATGTTACAGAAAATTCATGTACTGTGGTCTCATGGAGACTTTACCTTCATTCCTTCTTGTTTTGTTGTGCTCTTTCATCTGAAATAGATACACTCATCCTGAAAGATCTTTGGATGCAGGGAAACATTGCAATTAGCTGACTGGTTTTCATTTACTGTTAAAGAGCCCAAACCTGCAAAACCTTATATCTATGAGCAACCCTTCCACTTTACGCATGCACATATGAATATAGACTGCAGGACTGAGGGTAGATTACAATCAGCAGCAACTGAGTCAGAAAGTAAAAAAACTGAAAGTTGAAAGTATAAGAGGAAACCATGAGCAACCAGGAATGCTTCAAGGCCAGATTTTTAAAGCCTGGTCTCCTATTTTACACACACAGTTTGGGGGTAACTAAGTAGCAGGCACAAGTGTTATTTCCACAATTACCTGGGGGGATAAATTTAGCCACTACATCATTTGAGATGTGCATACAATCAGGTAATTAGATGGCTACATTACAACAATCACATCCACAAATAGTAGTGAATGCACATAATTAGCGTGCCCAAGTAATTACAAAGGCAAAAGGAAACAGGGAGGCTGAGAAGGATGACCTGAGAATCATGCCCTCATTATTTCAAAGCTGGGGAAAATATCCAAGGACTTGATCCAAAAATTTCATGGTCAATAGAAGTCTTCCTGTGACTTCAGTGAGCTTTGAATCATACCCCTGATAGGGAGAATGAAGTATTAAAGAAATAAACACAACATGAGTCAAAGCCAGTATTCACTGCATCTTGCACTATAAAAACTCTGCTTCTACTCCCATTTAAATGAATGTCGAAATTCTCACTGGATATCAGTGAGGGCAAGATAGGGTCTAAAACCATGACACAAAATAGCAAGTTACTCCTTTAGTAGGGATAGTTAAGCACAGCCTTATTATAGTGGGCTGCTCACAACTAATAAGAATAGCAAAGGGAGCAGGATAGGGACCAGATCCTGAAAACTCTATCAAGCAGAGCACCAACTCCTGTGAATAGTGGAAAGTTAGCATGGGGAAAGTTGGGATAAAGTTCTACATTGGAAGCCTGCCATCCACTGACTGGCCACATGGACCCTGCCAGTGTGCACTAAAGGTTCTCTAGTGTACTTTGGAATATTAGTGTGCAGCAGATGGGCCTACACAGCCAGGCAGTGTGTGATATGCTAGAGTGCTATGGATCTTCACCCCAGCTTGCTGGACGGTGACTCCCCCCAGACAAGCCCAGTATTCACAGAAGTCAATAGATCCACTCCTGGTAACAAGCACTGCACTCAGCAGAACAGGATTAGGCCCTAATCTTGCAAATGATTATCTGATGTGCTTTTGCCCATCTGCAGACCTAGACACATTTTCATAAAAGTTCCTGTGGGATGTCAGTTTGAATAATTAGACTTTACATTTTACATGCAAGCAAAATAAAAGGCCTTTTTCAAAGAAAACCACAATGATAGTGATATCTTTGCAGTAAGTTGTACGTTGCCATCAAAATAATCTAAATGTGTTTTCCATAAATTTGCAGTGTTGTTTGGTAACTAAGTACCAGACTTTTGTTAAAGGGAAAGTGCAAAGAGAAAAACCCCACATTTGTTTTGCCACTTACTATTCTTTTTATATAAATGATGAATGATTACATTTTTTAAAGAAGTTTTGCTTATGCTAGATATGTCAGGGAAATTTTGTCTTCCCCTTTCTTTCCTTACTGAAGGACCTCAGCAAAACCTTTGGAGGACCTGAATAATGAGGACGCATGAGATTGAAACTTGAGCTGCAATTCATTGTCCCTGCATGACAGGGCTAGGCTTCTGCTACCTCTCTGGATAGAGAGAGCATGATGGACTTGGCTTGGATGTCACAGTGTTATTAATCAGGAGTAACTCCCTTGAGATCAGTTGTGTTAGACCAATGTAGACCTGGTGGGTGAAGATGATGGAGATCAAACTCAGACTCAATATTTCTGAACTAAAAGAACAAACAGACAGAGAAGATTTTTGTGGGATGGCAGACTATGGTCCTAGGAATATTAATGACTTTTGTACTGATGTAACAACACTATAGATGTGCCATATGTATGTAAAATGTGGTTAAATTTCCAGAGTAAGTCCCCAAAGTGCATGATCCATGGTGCAGTGCATCTACATTTGAGGTTTGCTCCAGGGTAATGATATCATTGTACCTATACCAATACAATGCTTGATCTACACAGAGAAGTTACTTCAGCATAGCTAATCCATTTAAAATGCAACTGATGCAACTATGCTGACAAAACCTCCAGTGTAGACACAGTCATGTCAGTTGAAAAGTGCTTCCAGACACATACCTAATTTCATTTGAGCTCACCTGATGAAGTGGGTTTTACCTACAAAAGCTCATGATACTCTCTATATATTTGTTAGTCTCTAAAATGCCACTGGACTACTTGTTGTTTTCATTTGGGGAGGTGACATTCCTGCACCAACAGAAAAATTCCTTCTGGTGGTGTAAGCTGTGACTATGTGACAGGGCAAGCAATCCCAGTATAGTTTCCATAATGCAGACATGCCCTAAGATATTGTAGAGGATTAAAGGGCTCTTCTGTTAAGTCATGCTAAGTTCAGGCATTGAAACCAGCATTATGATTCAGAATAATTATTGCTGAGTCATGCTGTTGGGTCCTGTTACCTCCAGAATATAAAGGAGCTAGAAATGTTTCTTTAGGTAGGCGAGGTCTTGATTGGAAATTTTGTGCAGTAAAAAATCCAACTTTCCATTATAAACAAGTTTCAACAGAAAACTTTCTTCTAGCCCTGCAGTTCAGCCACAAAGGAATATATTCTTTGGATGAGACAACACATTCTTGTAATTCTAGCTACTGTTTCATATTCTGTCTCTTAAAGGGAAATGTGTGTTACTTTATTAATGTAATTCATCTGCAATATAAAAGAATTATAGTGAAAAATACAGGATTTATTTTTCCATCTGCTCTTTTTTCCCCTGCTATAATGTAATGTCTGTTTACACAATATTTATGCGTGAAATGCTATACCATTGAAAACTGTTTGTAGAGAAGCATAGTTATTGATTTGCTACTCTTCTACGGCAGTCTTATCCCTTGAGTTACTGCAAATCAAAATATTTTTCTTGTGAAAACAATAGTTGAGTGTTTTTATTACACACTTTCATTATGTTAACAAGTGTAGCTTTATCGTATAAATTCATCATCCAACAACATTCTACTATTAATGCAGAGGTGTAGCTTAGCGTCTAACCAGCCTAATATTGTCTACTGATGTTAACCATTCTTTAGTTGGCTAATCCTAACTAGGTTCACTGAGGTTTAAAGGCCTGATCCCATGCTATTGAAGTTGACATGAATCTCTCCACTGACTTTAGAGTCTTATCCAAATGCCACTGGATGCTGTTAGTCTTTGGGGAAAGAGAATGTTATTGATGTTGTGGTGTGCAATATGAGCTGAGTGAAACACTTTGGACATGCTCCTGCTAACCTTTGCTTTTCTTCTTATGGTTTTATTTCATTGTATCATACATCTGTCAAACATTGTTTTCAGAATATCTCTTTCCAACTATATATTGAATTAAATTTGACACTTTACGCCGGGGTCTTAACAAAGACCCTAATTACCTTACCCATTACAAAGATAGCTTCCCCAATTATCACCTCTAATATCATTAGCTCACAGACATTTACCTCCCCCCCCTTTATCCCCTCTCTGTTCTGAAATTTGATTTGTCCTTTCTGTATGTGTTCACTTTTTTTTGATTGTATCCCTTTGGTATATATGGTCATGCCTATTTTCTTCCACAATTTGATCTGAGGAAGTGGGTCTGGCCCACGAAAGCTCATCACCTGATAAACCATCTTGTTAGTCTTTAAAGTGCTACATAGTCCTGTTTTTTGTCCCAGCCTCAGTAGGTTTTCTTTATTCTGTCCCCAAAGTTTGCTTCATGTTACATTCTAGCGTCATAAGGATTATGCCTTACAGATTCAGTCATAGTATGAGAAAAGAAAGCAGTAGAGGGAGTCTTGTAGACTGTAAAGAATACGGCTTTTCTGTAGAGACATTCTAGAACAGTATGCTTAGAATATGAAGATTTCTAGATTAAATAAGTGACCCGGAAGTGGTAAGTTAATTGACTCAAAATCAAAAAGAGGATGCTGTATATTTGCTCAGAAATGCCATTTGTAATGGGTTGTGTTATTTTTCAGAAATAGGTCACTTGAGGTGATAAATGGCATGCAGTGTACATTATCTCCACCTCCTCCCCTCTGCCTACTGCAGGGGTTCTATGTCATATTTTGGGGTTGGGGAGGCAGCTTTAACCATGATTCAATTCCAGGGGCTACTTAGGCACCTGAAAACGCCTAGATTTTTTTTGCTAGTAATAATTAGAAATTATCTGACAAGAACAGTGTTCCTAATTCTTATATGAAGGAAAATATATAACAAATACCAATTAAAGGCATATTTTAAGTTTATTTGTAAATTTAGAACAAACAGCAAGATATTTCCCATCCCAAATCTTGAAGTGTCAGCTTTGGAGCCTTAACACAAGTTTGATACTTGGTACACGATCTTTAGTAGAGATAAATAAAATCTTCTTAAAATCTGCCATTAACAATCCAAATATGAGCTAAAGCAATGGATAATGCTGTGGTCTCATCGTCACAAAATTGCCAGTGGCCTTATTGATATCCAGATGTTGTGAAGCTTCACGTTCATAGGCTAAAATTACCAAGTCACTTAAATATCCATCTCCCATTGTGGATTTTAAGTAGTTGTTCACTGTTTTGAGTACAGAGAAGTACCTCTCATTTGATGCTGTAGAAACTGGAAGGCTCAACACAACTTCCATAGTAGGCAGTAAATAGTGATAACTTGTTGGTAAGGCCAGAATATTCCAGAATTCAGAAATTGGGATTAATTTTTTTTAGTGCAATGTGCTTCTTGGTAACTTGGACTTCTGCATCCAGACTGTCAAAGTCAGTCCCTATTGACTCATAGTGATCTGCAATTATTTTCAATTTCTCATAATCAAGAAAATTTCCCACTCTTTGGGCCACAAGCAGTTAATGCAGAAAGCAAACTGGAATTGGATGTGAATTGTTTATGAAGCTTTGCAAGAATTCTGTCCAGAACAGGAGAGTAGAAATCAGATTTTATAGATTTCTCAAGTGCTCTTGGGAACATCATGTGTAAATAGCTGACCCAGTATACTAGAAACAAAATACAAGGCCAGCCTGGGGTTTTTGTTTGTTTGAGGTTTTTGTTTGTTTGTTTGTGTTTTGGTCTTTTGGCCACTGGGCTTTGGTATTCCTGGGCTCAGGAGTTGTGACTGCCTGAAATGAATAGCACTTTCAAATTTCTTGGCAATGATTGCAGCTTCATCACACAGCTCCTTCCATTTGCTGTCAGATGTTCTCATTTTTTTGAAGAGCAGCAACATTGCTTTCTACTAATTCCATGGCACTTGGCAAATTCAAAATCTTGAATATTCTTTCCAAAACCTCAGCAGAAAAGAATAAGTCATTAGCTTTTCCATCAAGCCCTTTACAATGCTAGCTGATGGGCCAAAGCCATCTGCATTCTGAATTGAAATGGCTTCCAGTGTTTCCAATATTGTGCCATATCTTGTATGCAGAGTTGTATTGGCATGACCAGTGAGTTTAACTTAATCTGTCTAGCTCAAGTCTCTTCTGGTCTCGCTCCTGCTGCACCTTAACAAACAGCTCATGGTGGTTGTACTTGTAGCTACTGCTAAAAGGCATGTATAGGGCAGCATGGCTACGTCTAGACTGGCATGATTTTCCGCAAATGCTTTTAACGGAAAAGTTTTTCCGTTAAAAGTATTTGCGCAAAAGCGCGTCTAGACTGGCACGGAGTTCGTGTGATATCGATGCACTTTGCGGAAAAGCGGCGTCTACATTGGCGCGCTTTTCCGCAAAAGCAGAAGCCGGAACCATTTTGCAGAGGGCACAAGGGCACCAGCCCTTTCCGGGCGGGGCTGGCGGCCATTTCAGACACATGCTTAAAGGATCTCCCGGACAGCCATTTCTCTGCGCTCCGTGCTAGAGGCCCCTTGCAGGGACTGACAGCCATAAGCAGGTTTGGTGGTTGCCCTCTGACTTTGGGACACCGCTGCCTTTGGCCACCTACTGCTTTTGCCAGGGTTTTTTTCCTAGCCCTCTGTCTTGTGCCATGGAACCAGGGGTGGCCATGTGACTGCTCTGGCCCCTGTCGGACATTTTGGAGTGCCTGCAGCTGCTGCTCCAGGTCGGTGCCCTCCTCTTCCTGGACCAGGAGGGGCCCATCGGTTTGGACCCCTCACCAGTGAGGCCATGGTGTCCCTGTGGCACCCCACCCCAGGGTGCAGAGGCGAGTGTGGAGACTGGACACCAGCACCGACTGGTGGGACCGGCTGGTCCTAGGGCAATGGGACGACCAGCAATGGCTCCGGAACTTCCGCATGCGAAAGTGGACGTTCATGGAGCTCTGCGCCTGGTTCACCCCCGCGCTCCAGAGAGCCACCACCCAGCTGCGGGCACCCATCCCCGTCAAGAAGAGGGTCGCCATCGCAGTCTGGAAGCTGGCCACCCCCGGACAGCTACCCATCGGTGGCACACCAATTCGGGGTGGGCAGATCCACCATCGGCGCCGTCGTGATGGAGGTAAGTCCCAGGGGGAGTGGGGAGGGTGCTGCACTCCATGCCCAGGGGCAGCCAAGACTCCACGCTGGGTCACCCAGGGGTTCAGGCCGTCCCTCCCTTGCACAGGCCTGCTGGTGTGGGGGGGGGGGGCCCGTGGGGCGAGGGGTCCCTGGTGTGTGTATGTGCGTGAGCACAGAGGGCATCACAGGGTGGGGCCCAAGGGAGCACACACTCACCCTGCCTTATGTGATGTGTTTCCCTGTGTTTCTCTGCACCCTTCTGCAGGTCGTCCGCGCCATCAACGACATCCTGCTCCCCAGAGTGATCCGCCTGCGGGACGTGGATGCTACTGTCGCTGGCTTCGCTGCCCTCGGGTTCCCCAACTGCGGGGGAGCACTGGATGCAACCCACATCCCCGTTCGGGCCCCGGAGCATCGAGCAGCCCATTTCATCAACAGAAAGGGGTACTGCTCCATCGTTCTGCAGGCCGTTGTGGACCACCAGGGCCGCTTCTTGGACGTCTACACGGGCTGGTCTGGCAGGGCACACGGCGCCCGCATCCTGCACAACTCCGGACTGTTTCGCAGGCTGGAGGGGCACCTACTTCCCAGGCGGGAGTTGACTGTCGGGATGTGCCTATGCCCATCTGCGTCGTCCGGGACGCGCCTACCCCTGCAGCCCTGGCTAATGTGGCCCTACACAGGGCGGCCGGACCAGAACCGGGCCCGGTTCAACGACCGCCTCAACCGGGCCCGAAATCCGGTGGAGCTCACCTTCGGCCGTTTAAAAGCCAACTTCCGTTGTTTGCTCACCCATCTCGAGATGGGTGGCGGAATCTAACGGAGGTAGTGGCGCGTGCTGCGTGCTCCACAATATTGTGGAGCGGAGGCGGGAGGCCTTCCTTCCGCATGGCTGGCAGCAGAGGGCCAGGCCTACGAACAGCCCCACACAGCTGCCAGCCACCAGGCGCACCAGGATGGGGTGCGCATCCGGGAGGCCCTCATGGACATGTTCTCACAGGTCCCGGAGTAGGGTCGCCTCAGTTTCCCTGGACAACTCCCTCCCCTCCCCTTACCTCCCAATACACAACAACACACTGTTTGGGGGAGAGGGGGATGTTGTGCAGAATGTTCATTATTGTTATGTGAAATATGTTTGAGCAGTCTAGTTCAGAGCACAGTACTCTTGGTTCTGTTAAGGGTTTGGTCAGGTCAAGCGGAAGGCTTGTACCTACCAATTAGGATTAGGTTTAGATTTAGGTTTAGTTAGATTAGCTATCGTTGTCGGTTCAAAGCATTTCGGCCGTCGTCGAGTTTGTTTGTCGGTTGCGTCGGCCATAGCTAGGGTTTTCTTTGAGTTCAGGGTTAGGTGTAGGGATAGTCTAGGCCACCATCGTCTGTTCGAGCTGTCCCGAAGAACAGGAAGAGGAGTCAAGGTTCGTGCAGAAGGCTTGAGTCAGCGCACCCGATTCCAGTCATCTTTGAGGGATCTCCTGGCAGTTCCTCTCCTGAGGCCCGGAAGGACCAAAGGATGGAGGGCGCCAGCCACAGCTTTGTCCGTCGAGGATCTCCTGGCAGTTCCTCTCCTGAGGCCCGGAAGGACCAAAGGATGGAGGCGCCAGCGTCACATAGTCGCCCTCCGCGCCTAGACTGTGTTTCATGTATTTTGTGTTGTGTTTACTCTTTTGTAATCTATCCCTTGCTTGATTGGGATTTTATGCATGTCAAATATAGTCCTGTGGTTGAATTTTATCTTGAGTTGGTATTCATTTATGCATCACAAACCCATAACCCTTCAAAATTATTTCCCTTTTTTTAGAAAACCTATGATAGATCTGGAATTTGGAGTCCGCATTTGTCATCTTCATGATTTTATTAGGTTGATCGGCATTCTAAATTAATTATTCACGTTACCTCGCGTAACAGGGAGGAGACCTTGAACTGGGAGGGGAGGAGCTACTCCTGGGAGGGGTGGCCCCTGCGACCGCTCCTGCGGGGGCGGACCTGGACATGGGGGGCAGGCTGAAGGGGGAGGTGGGCAGCAGGAGCAAGAGCAGGAGCAGGAGGGGCCATTGAAGGAGGGGGAGGGGGCAGGTGCACCAGGATGGGGTGCGCATCCAGGAGGCCCTCACAGACATGTTCTCACAGGCCTCGGAGTAGGGTCGCCTCGGTTTCCCTGGACAACTCCCTCTCCTTCCCCCTCCCCTCCCCTCCTTCCCCTTACCTACCAACACACAACACCAGTTTGGTTTCACCATAAACACTTGTTAGGTTTTTATTTACAAAGGGGGGAGAGGGAGAGGAGACCTTGAACTGGGAGGGGGAGGAGACCTTGAACTGGGAGGAGTGGCCCCTGCGACCGCTCCTGCGGTGGACCTGGACATGGGGGTGGACCGCGTTGGGGCAGGCTGAACGGGGAGGTGGGCAGGAGCAGGGGCAGGAGCGGGAGGGGCAGGAGCAGGAGGGGGAGGGGGCACTACTAGGGGAGGGATGGCGGAGGCATGGGGCGAGGCCATGCCGTAATGGATGGCATGGGCAATCTGTGCGGAGAGGCTGGCAACAGAGTTCGCCATGACCGCACAGTGTCCCTGGAAGGTGTCCCAGGCCCCCTGGCACCACTGCAGGTCTGCCTCTGTGCGCCTCTGGATGGCCGCCTCTACCCACTCGACGGCCTGCACGTGGCGCCGCAGGAGCTGGTCCCAGTGTCGGGTGCGCTGCCTCCGTGGTTGGGCGGCTGGGGGTGCTGCTGCTGCCGGACTGGAGGGTCCCCCGCTCCTGGTTGGTCCCGCTGCAGGGAACAGAAGAAAGGATGGGTCAGTCAGGCAGCCCGGCCACTGTCCCCACACCTCATGCCTTCCACCCCACCCCTGAGCCCAGGTGACATCACAGGGGTGGTGTGGCTTGGGCTCCCTCGGTTCCCTGGCCGCCCCGTGTTGTATGTTTGCATAGAGGACCGCCCCTGGAGTAGGGTCCTCCTCCATGTATTGGAACCCCCGGTCTGTGTCCTGGCCCCATGGAGGGCGCTTGTGTTGCGTTAACCTGTGGAACTCCCTGCCGGTGGAGGCTGTGAGGCTTTGGGCTAATCAATGGTATTTGACAAGGAAAGCAAGATGTATCCCCACAGTGCCTGGGAGCACGTCTGGCAGACATGGTCTGGGCTCTCAGATCCCCATCGCGTGGGATATCTCCTGGACAGAACCAGGAGAGTGACTGGGGAGTGTCCCATCGTTGCAGCAAAACTCAGGCGGCCCTAGGGGCGGCGCGAGCGCTTCCCACCCTTCTCCCTCCACTATCCCTCACACACGTAGCCCAGGGGCGTGTGTGGCGCAGTGGGGACTTCCCTCGGGGAGCCAGCCAAGGCACCGGGAGCAGGCGAGGGGCTCAGTGGGGGCCATGCTCACAGGGCTGTGACGCTGCGGTTTACCCAGGATCAGCTGGCTGTGCCTCACAGCCAGGCATGGGACAGTGTGCCGTTCTCCGTGCTGCACCGTTGCGGCAGTGCGGGCTCTGGGCTGAGTCCCTGGGGCCCTGGCTGGTTCCAGCTGGCATCCACCCTTCCCCTGGTCCCACCAAATGTGAGTGAGCAGCACGGTCCCAGGCGTGCCCTGCAGCTGCCTGCCGCGGCCACGTGCCACTCGGTCACCAGGCTGCACGTGGTTGGACGGGCTGCTTGCTGCCTAATGCTACACAGCGTGCAGCACACGTGGCCTGAGTGACATGCTCTCCCCTTCCCCCCTCCAGGTGCCTGGCTCCCCAACCCCCTGCCCTTGTGAGTGCAAAGTGCAAGACTCACCGGTGGATCCTTCCCCAGCCTCGGAGGGTGCACGGGAGACATCAGGGCTGCTGGAGGGGGCCTGCTGGGTGGCAATGCTGGCCTCACCCTCGGATGGGCTGCTGTCTCCTTCCCCCGCCTCGGTGGTCCTGGTGATGGGGGGGCGCACGCTGCTGTCCACGGCCACGTCTGGGGCTTGCGGGGCTGGCTGGCCAAGGATGGCATGGAGCCGGTCGTAATGGGGGCAGGTGTCTGCTCCTGCCCCTGGCCTCGCTGGCCACGTAGCCCAGGCGCAGCTCCTTCACTTTCACCCGGACTTGCTCGAGGGTCCGGGCGGGATGGCCTTGCTGGGCGGCGCCTGGGCCATGCGGCCGAAGATGTCAGCGTTCCGGCGCTGGGAGTGGGTCTCGTGGAGGGCCTCCTCCTCCTGCCACAAGTCCAGGAGGGTCTCCAGCTCCCGCGACGACCAGGATGGGGCCCTTCTTTTCTGGCCCCTGGGGGCCTCCTGCGCTGGGGGTGCAGGTGGCTCCTCGGCCAGAGCTGCCATGCTGCGCTGCAAGGTGGCTGCTGGGCACAGCAGGGGCAGCGTGGCAGACCTCAGGCAAGAGGTCTGAGGCACGCTCCTGCCACGTGCGCTCAGCAGCCTCCGTGTGCTTTAAGAGCTCGGGTTACCAGGAAGTCCGGGGCTCCTATGGGGTCTCCCGGCGTCCAAACCGCTTTTTTCCGCGTAGCCTGCTTTTGCGCAAAAGTCTTAGCTAGCTGTCTACACTGGCCCTTTTGCGCAACAGTTTTCTTGCAAAGGGACTTTTGCCTGAGCAGAGCATCAAAGCTTTTCAAAAGCACTGATTTCGTACATGAGAACGTCAGTGCTTTTGTGGAAAATCGAGCGGCCAGTGTAGACAGCTGGCAAGTTTTTGCGCAAAATTGGCTGATTTTGCGCAAAAACTGGCCAGTCTAGACTCAGCCCATATGTTTGTGTCTGCACATATAAAGGACCAGAAGCTCCTTAAGAGGTGTTCTGGGAAAAAGTCCTAGAATTAAAAAATGCAGCTGCAACCCAACTGAGGAATCAGCATTTGTGTGTAACAGTCTATATGGCCCTACCTGGCAACCTGGCCCAAAGCCCATTTTAATCAAAGGAAAGACCCTTACAGACTAGTGGGACTAAATGGAAGAATAGCAGCCAACCTGGGGTATTGATTTCTCCACACCCCAAAAAAATTCGAGAGTTGGAAAAAAATGGGAAAATGTAAGCAACGTTTGGTGTTGCACCTCATGTTTGTTTCTTGACAGCAAGGAAAGATCCCAAGTAGGCTTTGTGGTTCTTGCAGTGAAACACTGAAACATCTAAAGCTGGGCTAGCTTGAATGTGCATGGGGGAGCATGCCTCTCCCCTTCCTGAGAAGCCCTTCATCTCCTGGTGTCACAAGGGGCGTGCTCCTCCCAGCCTTTATGTGAAGATCATGATGAAATCTGCCCCAAACATCTTCTGACCTAAGCCCAGAGCTTCCTTCCCCACTGTTCCCTGAATCTGCTTATTTAAATGAATTTGAAAAAAGTGCTGCAGAAGCTCCCAGCCTCTGCCAGATCTACCAACAAAAATGCAGAGGTGTAAGAAAGAATAGCCAGGCCAGGAGGGGAGAGGGGAGAAGCGGAAGCCAAGGGAGGCAAGCAAGCAGCGGGACTGCTCACCTGTGTGTTTTGCATTTGCTGCTGCAGTTCTGTTTTTGCCAAGATGGAACCAGTATCTCAGGAGCTCTGATTCTAACCCAGCTGCTCCTGATTTCAGCCAGGAGTCTGCCTGGGATGGGCCTTGTGTTCTGTTTGATGAGCCCGCATTCCTTTCACTCCCCTGCAGGAAGGGAAAAGGAGAAAACGAAGAAAGCTGCCTGCTTTCCCCTCACTTCTGGATAGAGGGGAGGCAGAAGACAGTGTGCTACTATGGTAGGAGTCTTAGGGAGGGCTGCAGACCTTTTAGCCCACCCTAAATGGTGACCTTAGCCTAGTGCTTTTCCCTACAGACATGAAGAAATCACTGCAAACTCTCAGTTTTGATAGAGTTGCCTACATGCCATTTGTCATTAGATTGACATTCAACTGTGACTTCTTCATTGGCAAACATCTCTAAAGATAGCTAGGTGTGGTCAGATTGGGGGCTTATTTAAGAAAAGGTAACTTTCTTAAAGTGTCATGCTTTAATGTTCTTCAGAGTTTTGAAGAGAGATTAGTACCTGCGCTCACTGCCTGTCTGATACGTGTTAGGAAGTACTGTCAGTTGCACAGTTTTAATATAAATAATTTTTTTTCTTTGTAGCATTAATAGTAGTCCTATGGAACACTACATCCTTGTTAACCACTTTAAAGAACAGTAAATAAAATTTAAAACAAAAAGGAGAATCTCTTTTCCTCTAACTCTCTGGAGAAATTCCAGAGATGTGAAGAGTGACTAATGGACACTGGGCACTGATGGGGGAGAGGGCAAAAGAGTCAGCTGCCCCAGGATGCAGCCATTTAAAAGAGTCTAGTTCTTGTGACTCTTGCTACCATGGCAGCAGCCAGAGCCGTGGGCCCTTTCAATCACTGCCAGAGCCCTGGGCAGCACAGGCTGGGCAGCTCCGAAGGGCTGGCTAGGGGAAGCAAGCCCCCAACCCCAGATCTCTGTCCCTTCTGCCTGAGGATCTGCCCCTTCTGGGGATCCAGGATTGGCCCCTTCCACCTTTCCAAGGGGCCCAGCAATTCTGTCAGCAGCCCTGAATAGACATTTCAATAAATCAAATTGTAAAGGTGAATATTTTATAGCTTCTTTTTTGACAACAAAAATCAACAAGGCATACATAAATCTGGTATGATGATGAATAGGGTATGATCATAAAGCCCATATTACATCATTAATGCTATATTAGTAAGAATATTTTTATGAAGGATTAGATTTAATTTCTGGAAGGATGTAATGATCTAAAGGAGGAAGGAAATTGGAAAGGCAGAAGAAAACCAGAAGGATTACAAGATTATAAGGTTTATGGTAGTTTTAGAGATTGTGACAGGTACTTTTTCATTGAGTCCTAAGCCCCTTTATCTGACTAGCTCTTATCGACAGTATCCATATCAGTCTGAATATTTGGATATCATGCAGAGACTTTACTCTGCAGAAACCACTTTCTGTTGCTTTTCTTCTTTATGCATTTTTGACAGACTGTTAACTATGAGCCATCTTTTCACCATTTTAGTGGTCCCTGGAGTTAGTACACTAATATGTAGTGCTCTTTCACAGAGTCCCCTTATCAGGTTGCAAGAATCTTGGGAAGACCCTGTCACTTCCAGGTAACAGTAAAATGCATATTACACCAGAGAATTAATCTGACTCTGTGATACCTGAGGTCTATGTTGTGCTTTTAGTCCAGACTTTCTGTAGGAAGGGAACATTAGGTTTTGGTCACAAAAAAAGGATCATAACTCTGTCTGCTGAGCTCCAGCACAGTTTAAACAATGTGGCTGTACACTGGTCTAATATCAGTGTGAATAGCAATTTAGAAGAAACAAAATGGTCAAAGCAGATTTCTGTAGCAACTCTTTTTTGAAAATGTTTGTGCTGAAATATAACCCTTAGAAAATATCATTACTCCATTATCCTCAGTCATTATCATAACAGCTAGTAAGAACTGGGCATGAATAGCTATGCACTAGCTTGCAGGCCCATCAAAACTTCACCTGACTGACTGAAACCTTTTGGGTCTTCACAACTGAGCTGTCAATTTTGTGAGGTTTCCACTAAAGTCAGGGAGCAGGGATATCACCTATATACACAAACTGGACTGGAAAAGCAGTGAGGTCAACATGCATTGAATAACCATTCCCATGGTGTATCTGGTATTTATGAGCTAAACACAAATATAGTTAAAAAGATGTTTGGTTTGGGGGTGTTTTATTGGTATTCACTGGTTAACACTTAAAATGAGATTCCTGACAAATAATTTGTAATAGTTTGAAACACATAATCACACTTGCTTACCAGAGCTCCATCTCTAGCAGATTCACCAATCTAAGATGAATGTCCAACTCTTAGTTAGATCATGTCAAAATTAAAAAGTGTTGTGGGAAGTAACTAGTGGTCAATTACCTCAAAGATTTATTTAATCTAATATCAAGGTGAACATAATATCCTAACTAAACATCTTATATTGTAGATATTTTAAAGGAACATTCTATATTTTATTTTATTAACCAGAATCTGCATTTTTTCTATATGGATAATAAACATCTTATGCAAGACATTTGGATAAAATTTGAAATCTTCCCATATAAAGCTGCTTGGGACATGCTTGTTAACTGCTCTGTTTCCATCACAGCAGCATTATCCTTCCAGTGTTTAAAGATAATTTCCCTATCTTCCAATCCTATCAATGTAGCATCATAATTTGATACAAAACAAAAAAGCAAAAGTAAACAAAAGGTTCTTTTTTCCTTTGCAGTCAGCCCTCACAATAGTTATCTACTTCCCTTTCAAAATATTTTTTTATTACTCACACATTTATATTCATCAAGTCACATACTATCAATGACAGTAACTTGCAGATGTGTGTTTTATGGAATGTTTCTTATACTCCTAAATGTCCTTTTGCTTTGCAACATGTGTCAACTGATTTGAATGAATTTCCCAATCTCTCACTGAGCTCAGCCATTGAGTAAAACTCTTCCTCTGTCTGCCTTTACTGATGCTTGTGCATTGAACATTGTTACTGCAATTCTGTCTTACACAGATGGAACACTGGGAAATGTGTGAAACTACCATGGACACCAAGAAAACAAGGGCATTAAGCCAGGAGTGGGGTTTTTTTTTTTTTTCAAGTTTCTATCAACAAATGCAGCTGCAAAATTTCTTGCTCCATGCTAAGATCTACTCCACTACACTTCCTTCCTGTGTTCTCCTTTATCTAAGAAAGGCCTCATTTAATCTACAAACAATTTGGGAAGTGTAAAGTAAAGCATGCGAAAATATTTTATTCCATGTTGAAGCATTCCCAAGTGTGAGGTTAGTGATTAGAGTGCCTATAACTGAGCATCTTTCTCTCCTACCTCTGTGTAGTATGCTAGGGTTCAGAAAGGAGGTGGGGGTAAGATATAGAAACCAAACTAAACTGGAACAGTGATAGCTCTATGGATTTGATTTTCCTTTCTGTTTGGATACTTCCCATTTGTCACTTTTGCATTTCTATGTAGGTCCATAATCTTTAGGGATGGTCTCTAGTGGCTCAGAATATCTAAAGAGGAACATGGAAGGAGGCAGACAGACCTACCCAGACCTGCCATTTTCCTTCAATCTCCACAAGACCTGAGGCTCTCTAAAAATGAGGCAGCTAGTCCAAACTCACCCTCTTAGTCAAAAGTATGAAAATCCTTAGACTCAATATGGAGGATACCTAGGGCACATGAGCATCACAAACACATGCATATCCTAAATCAGGGTTGGGGAACCTTTTTTGGGGTAAGGGGCCACTGACCTGCAGGAAAATCAGACGGGGGCAGCACACAAGTGAGAAGCACAGGGACTGGAGCACTAGAACAAGCTCCCTAATGCTGGAGGGGAGACCCTGAGCCTCAGGGGCTGGTACCAGGCAAACGGCCCTTGGCCTTAAGTTCCCCACCATTGCCCTAAACAGAATCAGAATCAATAAAACAAGAAATTGGAAAAAATAGACTAAAAGGCAAAGTTCAAGATACTATTTGAGCCACACATGTTCTTAATAAAATGGGATTCTATCCTGAGGGAAGCCAATAGAAAGAAGCATAAACCACAGCAGGTATTAACTGTAAAAATTCATGAAAAAGATCTGGGTGTGTTCTAGCTATGTATTACATGTCCATCAGCATGGTAATATGTAGGTGCCTTGCTGCGAACCTCTGCTCAATGTCGACATGAAGTCATATGAGCAAGGGGTGTTGCATAAGGAACAGATTACAATGTACTGCAAATATTATGTAAATCGATGATACATCCTTACCTGGAATACTGGAAAAACTTAAACAACCAATAGTCTTGCAGCACCTTTGAGACTAACAAAACATGTAGATAGTATCATGAGCTTTCGTGGGGAAAACCCACTTCTTCAGATGAATGGAGTTTAAGGGGTCCAGTTTTCAAATAAATAGCACCGGGGGGTGGGGGTGGGGGGAGGAGAGAGAAGGAAAAAGGGAAAAAAAGAAGGGGAAAGAAATTGTCAATTAGAGCATCAATGCTAAATGAAGCTGATAAGAATACTTAGTACCCACTCCAAGTACCCTTTGGTTTTTTATGTCATTAGGATGTGGAATGTAGCAGGCCATCCAGCCAATGTCTTTGTTTAAACTTCTGTTGTAGGAATCAAACTCGTAAATGAAATTAAGTTCTGTAGCTTCCCTATTGAGCTGGCTTGTGGAATTGGCCTGAAACACGGTGACTTGGAGATCCATTAATGAGTGCCTGGGCAAGTTAAAATGTTCCCCAACAGGTTTCTGTGTGTTGCCTTTTCAGATATCTGATTTGTGCCCATTAATTCTTTCTCATAGAGACTGTCTGGTTCGGCCAATAGACATGGCAAAGGGGCATTGCTGGCATTGATCACATTAGTGGGTGTGCAGTTGTACGAGCCTTTGATGTGGTGGCTGATGTGGTTAAGTCCTGTGATGATATCACCCATATAGATGTATGGACAGAGTTGGCATTGGGGTTGATTGCAGGGGTGGGTTCCTGGATGAGTATGACGGAGGTGTGCTGCGTGGTTACTGGAAAGAATTTGCTTGAGGTTTGGGGGTTCTGGTCACCCTCTCTGAAGTAAAAAAGTGCCCATAGATAATTGTTGGACTATGTCAGAATCATGGAAAATATTCCATTTGAAGCAAGTTTAGTTAGAGAGGAGAAATATACAAAACAATATACAAATGCAAATATACAAAACAATGAAAGTGACTCCTATTTACTCTCTAATAATAGGAGAGCAAGAGACATTCAATGAAATGGAATGGCAACAAGTATAAAACTGATAAAAAGGTCATACTATGTTAAACAGTGCATATCTAACCTGTGGAAATAATTGCCACCGGATGTCATTGAGCTCAAAAGCTTAATCACTGGCAAAAAGGATTAGATAATTATACAGCTAATGCAAACATCCATAGTTACATTATATGGGATACAAGCTCTCATGATTAGAGCATAAGCCACTCTCTAATGGAGGGGTTAGAATGAAACAGATTGTTTTTGTAACTGTCCTGCATTGGATTTCTTGGACCTTCTGTGAAGTATCTGATGACTAAATGGGCTGAGCTGGTAAGGCAGTTATTTATGTATTATATGCACTTAGCTATGAGTCCTTGCCAACTTGTGCCATTAATATGGCCTCTCATTTTCCCTCTCACAAACCATTGATCTCTGAAACTAAAAATACAATCAATAGCAAAAGAAGAACCTAAATTATTTTGCTGTGGAGAAAGAAATATTAACTTGAGAGATCCTACAGCATATAAGAATTTCCTTTGCCTTTTTAACCTCCTTCAAATATTAATTTCCTGTAGTTTGTCAGACCTGTTCATCTGAAACACTTTTCTCAATGAAAAAATTCCCTGATTTTTCTGAACATCCATCTCCAATTAGCATATATTGTATTGTTCTTCTCTCTTGGAACTAAGTTGGAAAGTAGAATCTCTTCCACTCTGTTGAGAACATAGGAGTTAGATCCACATTGCACAAGAAATGGGATAGGCAGGTAGGTTATCAAAGCACTCCAGGAGCAGCCTGGAAAACTTCAGGCCAGTTCAGGGAACTTTTGTTGTTGCCTTGGCTCCAGAACACAGAGGAGAGCTGTTATGAAAACAATCATTCTAGATAATTAAATGCATTAAGCTGTTAAATATAAATGGATCACTATGATTTTCCTTTCATTATTTATTTTGACAGGGTGCATAAGCTCCTGCTGTATTCTGGTCAAATGATATCCCTAGGAATAATTCCAAATGAGTTGAGCAGTACTGGGTTTTGGGGTTACTTCTGAGGCAGAGTGCAGAGGCTACTCATTGAGGGTACATCTACATAGCAGGGCTAAACTTGAAATAAGCTATCCAATTTGAGCTACACTAATTGCGTAGCTTAAGTTGAAATAGCTTATTTCGAATTTGGGCACGTCTACACAGCACTTATTTCGAAAAAGAGCACTATTCCTCCGACTTCCCTAACTCCTCATACAATGAGATTCACAGAAGTGGGAGTAAGAAGCCCATTATTTTGAATTTATTTTGAAATAACGGGCTTGCTGTGTAGACGCGTTATACATTATTTTGGAATAACAGACATTATTCTGAAAAAATGCTGCTGTGTAGATGTACCCTGAGACACTAACAAACAGGAACTAATTTTGGTGTAACAGAGCCTATTTCACCTAAACACCTTTAATGAATGGTGTTTCTCCTATGGACAGAGAGCCAAAAAGCTCATGCTGCTCAAAAGCCAGGGCAGGGCACTGTGAGGGAGCCATCTAAGTATAGGATAACAAAATCACGGAGGAATACTTTGTACTTCTCTGTTATAATTGTGAGCTTATCACTTGTGATACTGGATGGAAGAGCTGCAGTTGGAAACTGGCCAAATTCATGGCAATTTGGATTAATCTAGAACCGCGGCAATAAATCTCTATTTGGAGATGGTGAGTTGTATTCAGACACAGAATCTAATGGACTTATGAGCTCCCAACAAACTTGCTTACTGAGGCTATGTCTAGACTACATTCTATTTTCGAAAGAGGATTGCAAATTCTGTGGGGAGTTTACATATCTTCTTCCAATCTCACTTTCGAAAGTGGATCTTTCAAAAGTGAAAGTAGCCTGGATGCGTTTTTTCGGGAAAAACCCCTTTCGAAAAAAAAAGTTCTTCCTTAAAAAATGAGGTTTACACGTTTTTTTCGAAAGGGTTTTTTCCCGAAAAAACCCGCGTCCCAGACTACTTTCACTTTCAAAAGATCTGCAGAATTTGCATATCCTCTTTCGAAAATAGAACGTAGTTTAGACATACCCTGAGTCTTTTGCCTCCTGCTTCAGTTACAAACATAATGTGTCTACTCAGCCTTGAAAGTTTTGGTTTTCATCCATTTGTTTCAGCTGAAGTATTTTTAAACAAACTGAACCTTTTAGATCTTTAATTTTCAGTGGAAAAAAACCATAGGGCTTAAAAAAAAGATTTAAAAAAAATCTATCAACCAACTATATTTAATAGAAACCACTAATTAAAGAGGAATAAGTTGCTTATCTGTTCAAGTGGCTAATAGTAAGTCTAAGTCTGTGAACCTTAAAAACTTCATTTTAAATTATATATAGATAGGTGCCTGCTTTTAAGGAGCTTTCCCCTTTCAAAAAACTCACCTCTGGATTTGAAAAATCACTAAATCTGTATAACAATTAACACTTAAAGCAGATCCCACTTCCCACATTCAAACTTTCTAATGATAAAGAGCTTTTTTTCAGTAATCCTGTTTACTATTCTGTGCTCTTTGACAAATACAGTGCTCCAATTAAGAAGTCTTCAGTCAGTTAGTAAGGCTGGCTCATCAGCTCCCAAGGGAAGAAAAGAACTATTTATTTTAACTGTTAATCCCAAATACAAAGTGCACAATTAAACTGTCTAGCCTAATACTGACCTATTTCATGTTAAGTTAAGATGAAGCCAGTCTTGCTGTATAAGCTATTGTTGCTAACAACAACAAAAGTGAACCTTATTAAGAGTCCCTGTGAACAACTTCCAAATCATGGCATGTTGAATACTAAACCCAAATCCTTTCAGTATTCCTCATATAAACACAACATGGGAAAGAACCAAAATTAACCTCAATTAGCTGGCTCCATCTTGTGGGTGGGAAGCAAAATTCTACTGTCAGGAAAATTCACAGTATGCATTTTTGTCACTGAGCTTCTGAGCACCTCAGGGCAAGGGTTGCACAAAGGGAATTAGGCACCTAGGTTCCAATTTTGGAACCACGGAGTTGTACCCAGGTGCTTGAACTCAGTGGCTGGTTTCGCAATAAAAGTTTCCTAGGGCCCTATGATTTTGCCTTTTTGATGCACACTGCTGCCTCGCTCTAAGAATTCAGGAGTCCAAATCTTGTCTAAGCCTCTGGATCTCTGCCTATGTTGCAGGGGATGGGGGATGAGAACAATTTCCCTCATAATATTCAATCCAGTGGTTAAGGTACTCACCTGGTCCCAATTCAATTCCCCCTTCCACCTGAGAGAAGGGATTTGAACCAACCTTCTGTCATACCCATATCTCGGATGAGTCCTCTAACCACTGGCTTATGGAATATTCTACTGTGTGTGTTGATGGGGGAAGGGCTGCTCCCTCCGTCCCTCCCGTTGGAACTATTGAACTCTCAATAAATAATTAGTAGAGCTGGGGGACTGGATCCTGGCTCTTCAAAATGAGTGCTCTAACCACTAGACTATAGTCACACACGGTATGTCTACACAGCAGTGTTATTTCGGAATAACTGATATTATTCCGAAATAACAAAGAGCACGTCTACACAGCAAGCCATTATTTTGAAATAATGGCGAGCTGGAGGACTTCTTACTCTGACTGCTGTAACTCTTATTTCATGAGGAGTAAGGGAAGTTAGAGGAAGAGTGCTCTTCCTTCAATGTCCTGCTGTGTAGACAGCGCCAAAAACCTAATTAAGTTATTTTGACTTCAGCTAAGCAATTAACATAGCTGAAGTTGCATAGCTGAATCCGACTTTTGCTCCGCAGTATAGATGTGCCCAGAGTTTCTCTCAAGATATTTTGGCCAAAGGTAGAGACTACTAATCATTACGCTCAACATTACTTCTCTGTGGCCATCCTCTGCTGCTTGCTAACAGCACAAACACCTACCACCTGGAGAAGATTCATAGGCTACAGCTGACAATCCCAATTAGAGGGAGACACCTCCCCTGCAGATTCAGGCCCCTCTCTCTGAGACAAGGTAGGGCTCACCATATACCCCCTGTCACTGGCATCTAGTTTAGGTGGCTACCTGGCTGGTATGCAGACTTTTGTGAATCACAGTCTAAGGGCCTACCTGTCCCCATGCATTGTATAGGAACTCAGGCATCTAACTCAGGCTTTGAGAATCACAGTGATGTTTCTAGGTGCCTATAAGTTAGGCACGGTAATGCTCAGCAACACAACACCGAACTCCTTTTGGTGCTTTCAGGACTGTGTCTTTGGTTGTGCATGGACTGTGCATAGTGCTCTGTGAGCAGCACGGGGATACAAACAAATACAAATGAAATCCCATTGTCTCTGTGGCCTAAGGTAACTTGGCAGTGCCGAAGACTTGGACCATTCTGCACTGAAGGATTTATTTGGAGGGGGGGTAACAATATGGCTTTTCTGTAGCTATGTTGGAAGGCCTGTGGTAGGCCTGAACGGAAGCCTTCTTCTGCAGCCAGACTGAAGAGCAGCAGCCATTAGCTGTAAGGCCTAGAGTCACATCCTCACATTCCATCTAAATTGTATTAAAATAGTGTCACACCAAGCTGTGAGGAGGGGATTTTGTCCTAATAGCTCCCCCACTGTCACCAGATAAAGAAACAGATCTCAAGATGGGCAAAGAAAACTTAAGTAACACCATTTTGTCTGGCAAGAAACTGCTTATCAATACTTGAGGTTATGGAATCCTCATTCTATGGTCATTGTCATTACACTTTCCTAATGTTTGTCTGTGTGATCTCTGTCTGGTTTGTAATTGTTCCTGTCTGCTGTATAATTAATTTTGTTAGGTGTAAATCAATTAAGGTGGTAGGATATGATTGGTTAGGTAATTTTGTTATGATTGGTTAGTAAAATTATACTAACATAATTGGTTAAGGGACCAAAGGGAGACAAGGAACACCAAGGAGAAGGGGGAATACCTGGAAGAAGAACTCACCTCCAAGACACAGCCTAAGACCAGACCGTGACGTGCAGCAGCTAAGATCCAGAGAGACTGACCTTGCCTGGTCAACAGGGGAAGTCTGCCTGTACCAGAATTGGTGAGCATGACACTGTGTTCTTAGCATGTGTATTTTGCTTGTTTGGGAATTGTCAATAAATAGAGGATAAGGCTATTACTGTGTGAGGCTCTTTTAGTGGCTAAAGATCCTGCTGACCCTCAGGAAGATGCACCCTGAGTCCTAGGAATTGGGTAAGGGTGAGTGTGCAAATTAACAGGGTTGCACCTTGAGCCATAGGAACTGGGTAAAGGTGTGTATCCCTACAGTGTGGAAGGGATAGATAAATTTGTGTGGGTAACGGGGTCACAAATCTTACCACAAAATAGAATATACCTTTAAAACTCACCACAAAATATTATATCAGTTTCCCCTCTTCTCTCCCCACAGGGAAAAGAGCTTCTGGAGAATTCATCTTTAGACACAAACCAAACAGAAAACTCAGAGTTCGAAGCGCCCACAGGGGAACAAAGCCCTCTTATGATGAAGGCTTTATGCCATAAGGCATAAAATATCCCTTATAAAGCTGGACTCTGCTGTTCTCACTATTTAGCCCATAGGGGGCTTCTCTCACAGTACGTCTACACTACAACACTATTTTTAAATAAGTAGTGCTAGTCCGAAATAACATAGTCTGCATCTATGTAGTAGGCAGTTATTTTGAAATACTGTCAAAATACTTAAAAAACAAGAACTGGTCTGGTAGCACTTTATAGAGTAACAAAACATATATATATCATGAGCTTTCATGGGCACAAAACACTGTCAAGCTGGAGGACTTCTTACTCTGACTCCTGTAACCCTCATTGTTCGAGGAATAAGGGAAGTCAGAGGAAGATTGCTATATTTCGAAATAAGTGTAGATGCTCCCAATTTCGAAATAATCTATTTAAAAATAAGCTATGTAGTTGACGTAGCTCAATTTGCATATCTTATTTTGAATTAAGCCCTGCTGCGTATACGCACCCTTACACAACTGCTTATAAAGAGATGATGTTTTATTGGTCAAATGTCCTTTTCTGACTCTAACACCTTAACTATATAGCCCAAAGAAAAGATATTTTAAAAGAATATCACTGCACTCACAATTCACTAATGATTGTACTACATACTGTAGTAGAACTACTTCAAACTATGGGACATCCTCTTCAAGTTTAAATAGTTTATCAAGTAGTAACATGTATTTCTTTAACATATGTATTCCTATCTTCAGGAAATACGGTAATTTAGCATTGTGATGAAATAGCATTGGTAGGGCTGGAGTGCAGGGATGTTGTATGTTTATTTACTCATAACAATACAATTTTTTGCTCAGCAACTGCAAAGCCACACACTATGCCTCAGGATCCCCGATTTGCACAAGTTCATGATTATTGTGCAATAACCAGGAAGTATGCAAATCTCTATATTCTTAAAGACCGACAGCCATCATTAGCCAATCAGAGAGAAAAGATTTGCATAAACATAAAAAAATCTTAACAGCACAGTGATTTTCTTTTCAGCGTGAATGAGTTATTTTAAATTTAAAGTAACACAACTACATGCTGCTCAGTCCTCCAGTCCATAGTCCACCTAACCTACTGCTGCCCTCCCTCTCTCTCCTTCCTGCCTCAGTCTTTCCATTTGACACCTGGGAAACACCTACTCCCAGGTTGCTCTCCAAAGCTTATGGTTAGTCCATACTTGGAGCCAGAGTATCTGTCCTCCTTTTGTGTAGCTGCTCTTCAATACAGAATTTTCAACTGCTGAAGAAAGGAGAGAACTTTAGTCCACACAAAACCTTTAACAACTAACTCAGTGGTGCGCAACCTTTTTTTCCATTCGCGACCACCGGGAAAATTTTGTTGAGCAAAAAAACCAAAAAAACACCGGGCCACCTTTAATTGCCGAGACACTCCCCTGCAACTTCCCCCACTCCCGCTGCATGTCCATTGTCCATTGGGTGCTGAGCCGGGAAAAGCAGAAAATACCAGCTGGCCGGATCACTGCGCTGCGACCCCCCAGGAACACAGCTGCGACTTCCATGGGTTGCGCACCGCTGAACTAACTGTTTGTGTGTAGCATCTTTCAGCAAAAGCAACAAGTCCTGTTAGTCTTTAAGGTACCACAGGACGACTCATTGTGTAGCATTTTTATATTCCTATCTGCTTATATTTTTATGAGCACTAGCACTGTTGGCCATAATACCATATTAGAGAGACAGGTGAGTGAGGTTCTTTTATTGGGTCACAGTTTGTTGCTGGCAGAGACAAGCATACAAGCTATACAATTCTGTAAGCTTTATTCATCTGCCAACAGATCCTAGTAAAAGAGATTGCCTCAGCATCTCATATGCTGGAACCAGCATGACTACAATAACACAGCAAATAAATGTATAGAGCCCCTCCAAACCCCTTGCTTCCTTACACGACAGCATAGCTGTATAAGTGTTCTCTTCCTTTTCCCCTCAAATTTCCCCTTTTTATAACCTTGCTTTAATCAGACCCTAATTAATTTCTTCCATGGTTAAGTAGTGCAGAATATTACAGGCTGTTTTAATGTATCTGCATAATTTCCCCATCAAACCCCTCCAAGCTGAATGTTAAACAATACTTCTTCTCAGCAAGGTGAACAACACACAACATTTGGAGTTTCTTCACCAGACCATTTTGCACATTTCTTGAGCCCACTTTTATGCACCGGTCCCCCCTCAAAAAATTTTTTGAAAAATCTTTCAAAATTGAATGTTAAAATCCCCACAACTTTAAAATTACGCTTCTGATTTTTGCAAAACATCCCTTAAACTTTTTACTCTGGTATGATGTTTGTATGCAAAGTTCTAGGAAGTTTCTTTTGGGGAAAAACTTGCAGAGGCTGACAACTGAGATTATAATTAGGTTAGTTTGCAGTTTATCTATTGAGAGGCTATTGCCACTCCATACAAAACTCACATCTGTGGCCCAGTCTGAACCAATAAACATCTCCTAAACATTTTATCTTTTGGTAGATACAAGCTTGAGCGTATTCCTTTATCTAACTAGCTACTGGAGGTATCATGAGATCATTGACTCATTGTCACTAGCTATGTCACAAACCCATCATCAAAATTTATCTATAATAAAGCATTTTGTGATCAACATTATCAAAACCTTACAGAAGTCAGAAATTATAAAGAATTAAAGTTTTCAGAATATAAAATGTTTAGTTACATAGGGGAAAGGCCAAAAACCACTTCTTTGATGTTAACATGCTTATTTATCAGGCATTAGATACAGGAGCTTACACTGGTTCTCCACTTACAAAGAGAGAGTTCTGTAAATTGGTGAATGATTTACAAAAAGGACATATATAAACTAGTATGAATAAAACATGAATACACATGAACCTTTGATCGAAACACAAGCAGAAGACAATTTTGAGGTTCTAATACCCCAATTTTCTCAGTCCAGTACTAGTAGATACACTCAAAGGCTACGTCTAGACTGCAAGCCTCTTTCGAAAGAGGCTTTTTCGAAAGATACTTTCGAAAAAGCCTCTTTTGAAAAAGAGTGTCTAGACTATAACCAGTACTTTCGAAAAAGCAAGCCGCTTTTTCGAAAGAGAGCACCCAGGCAGTCTGGATGCTCTTTCAAAAAAGCAGTTTGTATTACATAGCGCCTTTTTTGAAAGAGCGCTTTCAAAAAAAGGCGTTCTTCCTTGTAAAAACGAGGTTTTCCATGGTCGAAAAAACTGCCGTGTTCTTTCGATTTACTGTCGAAAGGAGAAGTTTTCTCGAAAAAAAGGGCACTTTTTCCGAAAAAAAAAAAACCCTGTAGTCTAGACACACCCAAAGGTTGGAGAAGTGGTTCTTATGGTATTTTTTTCTCAAGACAAACCAGGAAGTACAGGAATGCAGATAAATAAATTCTGCACACACAAGATCTTCATGTTGATTTCTAATGGTCAAAGCAACCTTTCTGATCAGCCTTCTAAGTTTCATGTAACCATTAGAAATAGTCTGAAAAGATAAGGTCCTGATTAGAACCCACTGAAATTAACAGAATCTGTCCATAAACTTTAATGTGCATTGGATTGGATCTATGTTGGGAATTTACCTCTGGAAACCCCTTTTATTGTCATCCATCAGCCCAAAGGTACATTAAATGCTATTTTACAAAAGTTTTCCAAGATAGCCATTTTTACAGTATGATCTGTTGAAAGTGTGTGGACATCAACTGTTACATAGGTTTCAGAACTTGTACATGGATGCTACTGTAATGGTTGTCTCTTTGTTACTGTAATAGAAGCAGTTATATTTTGGAGTGGCACATGCTGCCACTTGGAATACAGTTTTGTTTGGTTATTGATTGAACTGACAGAACAGCACTGGTAAAAGTATGGGAGGTACAGTGTGTTCATACTAATCATGCTTTTCATGTTCTAGTGTATTCTAGGTAGTTATCCTATAAGTCCCTCACAATTCCCTAAAGCAACAGCTTCTGGAAGATTTTGAAAGACTTCTGGGATGTTTAAGGGAACCCAGGAAAATTTGGGGGGGAAGAGGACAAACTCTGATACTCCTTTATGAAACTCCCACAATTCCAGAATATGGCATCTATTCTTAGTCCTTTTCTTCCCAGCAGAAGAAACTGCAACAGAAGTGCTGCTCATATCTTAGTGTGCATCTATACAGCACCCTTAGCTCGGACTACGCTACACAATTTGTGCTATGCACATTGCGTAGCTTATTTATATGCTATTTTAAAATAAATTATTTTGCAATTTGGCGCTATTCCAAAATTCCCCTTAACTCTTGTGGAATAAGCCGTCCATTATTTCAAAGTCTATTTCGAAATAATGGGCTGCGTCATTGGATGTGGAGTAGCTATTTCGGGATACTTCTGGTATCCTGAAATAGTGCCGCAATGTAGGCATACCTTTACAGCTCAGTCTTTTCTAAATTACTCATCACTGTGCGGAGAGCAAGCAAGCAACATTCCAGCATTGTAAGTGACTGTTCTGGAATGTTGTGAGCCTGCGGAAATAGGGGTTATAAATAAGTCTAACATTTTGTCATAGTTCTATTCAGTAAAAACCCAGACAAATCACAGGCAATAATCAAAAAATCATGAAAGCCCCTGACCTGCCCCTGACTTTTACTAAAAATAACTATGAGAAAACTGGAAGGGAGAAAGGTCCAGCACCCACAGCTGCCCATGGCAGCTGAGAACATGGGGATCTCTCTGCCTCTACTGGGAGTTGCAGGGTCTCCCAGGGTGTGTCTAGACTACATCCATCGTTCGACAAAGGGATGTAAATTAGGCACTTCGAAATTGCAAATGAAGCTGGGATTTGAATTTCCCAAGCTTCATTTGCATAATCGCATCATGGCGCACTTTCGAAAAAGCACTATTTCGTAAGTAAAACTGCAGTCTAGATGCGGTTCTTTTGAAAAGGGAAGGCTTTTTCGAAAGATCCTGTAAACTTCAAAAAGGCTTCATCTAGACTGCAAGCCTCTTTCAAAAGAGACTTTTTCGAAAGATACTTTCAAAAAAGTCTCTTCCGAAAAAGAGCGTCTAGACTACAACCAGTACTTTCGAAAAAGCAAGCCGCTTTTTTGAAAGAGAGCACCCAGGCAGTCTGGATGCTCTCTTTCGAAAAAGTACAGTTTGCATTACATAGTGCCTTTTTCCGAAGAGCACTTTCAAAAAAAGGCGTTCTTCCTCGTAAAACGAGATTTTCCACAGTAGAAAAGACTGCTGCATTCTTTCGATTTACTTACGAAAGAATGTGGCAGCAGTCTAGACGCAGGGGAAGTTTTTTTGAAAAACGGCCACTTTTTCCAAAAAAACCCTGTAGTCTAGACAATATGAGTGTGTCTAGACTACACCTCTCTGTCGACAGAGAGATATAGATTAGGCACATTGAAATTGCTAATGAAGTTGGGATTTAAATATCCTGCTCTTCATTAGCATAAACATGGCCACCGCTTTTTTTTGAAACGGAGCTTTTTCGAAAACAAAACGGCAGTCTAGACGCGGATCTTTCGAAAATACAACCCTTTTTTTGAAAGATCCTGTATAAGGGATCTTTCGAAAAAGGGTTGTATTTTCGAAAGATATTTAAATCCCCACTTCATTAGCAATTTTGACGTGCCTAATCTACATCTCTCTGTCGACAGAGAGGTGTAGTCTAGACACAGACTAAGGTTTACAGGATCTTTCGAAAAAGGCTTCTATTTTTGAAAGAACCGCGTCTAGACTGTGGTTTTACTTTCGAAATAGCTCTTTTTCGAAAGAGTGCCATGACATGATTATGCAATTGAAGCTCAGGAAATTCAAATCCCGGCTTCATTTGCAATTTCGAAGTGCCTAATTTACATCCCTCTGTTGAAAGAGGGATGTAGTCTAGACACACCCTGTGTCTGTGGTGGCTCAGAGCTGCAGTGTCTCCATGCCACCCATGGTGGCTGGGAGCTGCAGGATCCCTCAATGCCTGGCAGCAGAGAACTGTTGGGCTGCTGCCAGCTGACACCTCTAGCCCCGTTGCCTTAGCAGGGCTGATGTGGAAAATGTTACAGAGGTTGCTAGAAGTCATGGATTCTGACAAAATCTTAGCCTTAGTTAACAGAAACTGATTTTCAACTTTATTGCTGTTAGTGGGGCAGTTGTTATAATACTGCTTGTGTATAAGTTAATAACAGTTTTATATAGTAAGTTAACAAAAGGAGCCTATGGGAAAAGTAACAGCATTTACTCTAAAAGCACATTTCTTGTGACAAATATTGCAATAGTGCAGTGCTTAGATGCTTTATTATATAGTTTTTTGGCCTAATACAAGGATTCTGTTAAATTCAAGTGACATTTCACTGACCCTGCACATAATAACGTACTGATATCTGTTAGGTAACTACACTTTGGAGGCCATTGTGGAACTTAGTCTACCTTAACATCTTCAACACCTTAATTCTTCCTTTTGCGTATCCTTTGCTCAACTACTTTTAACATCTAATGCAAGTTACTACATACATTTTTCATTCAGTTCCTGCTATTCAAAGTATGCACAATTTTGTTTTAAGATTAGTCTGATCTGAGAGAGAGAGAGAGAGAGAATCCCTTCCTGCCTCAAGCCCTTCTGACTGACCTAGTCTCTTATATCCCATTCCCTTAATTTTTAAAAGGATGACACAAAAGTGAAATGTAGAGATCTCATGACATTTTTGGACCCAAGCTGGAGATAGTGTTTCACCACACCAGTATTTCCTCTTCCACTTAAAACAGATTGTAATTCATGTGATGAAGTACCTGGCATGCAAACTCGATGCTCTCCCAGCAGCCAGAGCTAAACTCTAGGTTGCTCTCTGTGGCAACTGTGCAACTGGTGCTGATTAAAACCTTAATGTAAACTGCTCCCATTAATGCCTGTTTATAGCACCTTTCATCTGAGGATCACATGGTGCCTAACTAGCACCATAACGTGGATATTATTATGCTCTTTTTTCCAGATGGATCAATTGTGCAGAGAGGTTATATAAGGTGTCCAAGGTTTCAGTGCAGGCTAGTAGCAGACCTTGGAGCAGAACCCAGTCATCTTTACTCTTAGTTGTCCTATTCCAGTGGTTCCCAAACTTTTCAGCATCACGCCCCCTTTTTGATTTTTGAGAAACCCTCACGTGCCCCACCCCAACCCCCCATAGCAGCAAAACTTGTTGAGTAAAAAAAAAAAGGAACAGACCAGGGCCGAAAAACAAAAATAGCAGCAAAACTTAAGGGGGCAGGGGTCGCCTTGTGCCTCACACACACCGTGGAATTTCTTCATGCCCCCCAGTTTGGGACCCATTCTTAAGGCTTTTTGTTCTCCAAAGCCCTGCACATGGGGGTAGTCATTTATGTCAGCGCAAAGTGTGGGTATAAAATACTACCACATTCTAATGGTACTGTATCATGTTTGATACTGGTGTAAATGACTACGTAAGAGGCTGGGAAATGGGGAATCTGGCTCAACATATTATCAATGTGTATCTTGTGTTTTTCCCCCCCTCCAGTCTGGGGAACATTTTTTTTTCTGAAACCCATTCTTTGAAATGACAAGGATTTCATCAATGAGTGAGAGCTTGAAGGGGATATTAACCATTCTGAAACCACTTGAAAAGAGCTGATGTTTTCTGCCTATGTGGTCCTCCAAGGCATTGAATCCCATTTTAAAATTAAACTATGTACTTTGGTTTCTATTTCTTTCTTTTTAACTGCCAAAGCTCTTTGTAGTCTTGTTAACAGCAATAAAAAATACTTTTCTTCACAGACCCATAAGTCTGTGTAGGAGGAGTCTGAGCTGATTACTGCTGTCTTATCTAAAGCCATCCTAAATTAATTAAATGTCTGTTAGATAAACACTGACTGCTTCCCTAGAGCCACCAATCTGGAACTATAATTCCATGTACAGTACAAAAAGTGTTTAATTTTTCTCTTCAAGCATCCCAAAACAAAAATTCCAAACTTCTTGGGTGATATTTTATTCTGTGTGCCTCAGGGACTTTGTCTAGTGCCCACTGAAGTCAGTCAAAAGACTCCCACTGACTTGTTTCTGCTCAAGTCTTATCTTTTTATCAGAGCGCTTAGCAGTCTGCCACTTTATTAGCCTAATGTACTGGGTATGTAAAACACTGCAAAAACTGTGAAAAGAATGTTACTAGGAACATACTTATATTTTTAACTCCAGGATAGCCCTTGAAATAGAATAGGCAACATAACAAATTCTAATGGCAAGTGCATACAAAATATTGGCCATCGTCTTTTTCATCAAAAAATGAAGATTCAAATTATTTTGGCTGATTTTTTTGAAACATCTAAAAGGAATCATTTAAACATTTTTGAAAAAAATGTTTTGACTTTTTTCGGACTAGATTCATAAAGACTTAGGCACCATTCACAAAACAGAGAAGGCAGAACCCCTATTCCCTGTAGTCCAGTGGCTAAAATGTGAAGCTAGGTTTCCTACATCTTAGCTATATAGCTAGGGGATGTTAGGGTAGGTCTCTCTCCTATTGAAGTCATTCCACTTTGTTTAAATAATTAAACTTAAAAAACAACAAATAGTCTGGTAGCACTTTAAAGACTAACAAAACGTGTAGACGGTATCGTGAGCTTTCGTAGGCATAGCCCACTTCCCCTGAAGCCTTTAAATAATTAAATTGTTACTGGATTGGGGACTAGAATCTGGGTTGTCTCCACTTTTCAGGTAAGTACCCTAGCCACAGGCTATGGAGACATTCATTCTCTCTCAGTGAATAAAAGAAGTTCCTGTTTAAAAACAAACAAACAGCCTGCTAGGAAAATAGGTTCAGGATGTTATTAAATTACACTAGACTGGAGTAAAGAAGGGAATTGCTTCTCAGGAATTCAGACACAGATGGCAAATACCTACAAAACCTAAAGAAGTACGAGGAAGAGAGCTTTAAAGCCTAGGGAGCTTAGATGAGGGTTTTCTAAGGACAAATTTTAGGGTGACTGCAAAGTAAAGCCAGAGTGGGCAGATATATCCTGCAAACTAATGCAGAGCAACCATTTCAGAGCCTAAATTGTATGCTTGTTTAATCCCATGTCTTCTCAGATAAGAGTGGAGGAAGACAATCACAGAGCACTGAGTAACATGGTTAGAACTTTCATAAAGAGGAATCAGGGTAGAGGAGAGAGCAGTACTTTCCCTGACAGGAGCAAATGATGGGAAGGGTTAGGGGTTTTTTCTCCCTCTCACTTCCACTTGCATAAAACAGGTGTAACTCCAATCAAGCCAATGGATGTATTCTGGTGTAAAGTCAATGGGAACAGAGAATTGGTTCTTTGGTGATTTTTTATTTTATTTTCAAGTCTTACTCCATTTCAGTGGCACTGTATAAAGTATGTTGGGATCCACCAGGATAAAAGGTGCTGTGCAAATGTGAAGCATATCTTCTTGTTATTAGGATCCTGCTAATTTATTCAGTGAAATAATCCTTCCTCACAGACTCATCAGCATGTAATTTGCATAATCACAGAAAAGTGAATCAGAAATGTCTTTAAAGAAAAAGGCTAAATCTCAAAGAATTTATAGCTGAAAACAGTCTTTACTCTGCTCATACTCATCTGAGCTGGCAGATGTTTTCATTTATAGTTGCTTGTTCTAGGGACATCTAATTGAAGCTGGGTGAAGAGAATGGAGGGGAAAGATATACATGCAAAGAACTGGCAGAACGTTTGAAGGAGGAATAAGAAACCAATAATGGAGGGCAAAAGGGAAAAATCCTCTGAGAACAATTCCAGTTTGTTCAATATTTTATTATTTTGCAGTGAAATTTTAGAGACACTAACAAGAGCAGACATAGTTTCTTCTAAATGACCTGAATATAAAAAGTTCTCTAAGTCATTTGCTAACTGGCTTTATTGCCATCTCTTTTGTTTTCAAAGACTGGCTGATTTTTAAAGCACAAATACCTATCATGATATGGTCTGCTTGTGTAACATTCTCCAAGATGTGGACCTGCAGGGATCATATGAACTGTGTGGACCCGTGCATGGGTGTGCATCCACAGAGATACAGTATGAACGTGGGGTGAAAGCCTGGCCCCACTGAAGTCAATGACAAAACTTCCACTGACTTCAGTAAGGCTAAGTAGTTCAACCATGGAACAGAATTAATGAGCACAAAGCATCCCTTCATGTACTAGACATGCTGCGGTCATTGATCGACTCACTTTATTTCTTTTCTTGCACATTTTACAAATGGGGAAGATTATCTGGATGGAGTAGGCAGAAATGAAATATATGCTGCTCTCAGGCTGTTTGTAAATGACACTCAGGTGAAAAATAAGGACGCTGATGGGGTACATGTGAAGAGGGGTGTCTATTTTCAAAGATTATCAACATCAGTGAAGGTAACTGAATGCTCTTAGCAATAGCTGTTTTGTTTACTCATTGACAATAAGGTCCAAAATGTTGGGATTTCCCCTGCTTTTTCTCGTTCCCTTTTTGAAGGGCAATCTCAAAGTAGACCTGCAAGTTGTCTACTATCAGGTAATCTGAGCACAGAGATTTTGGTGTGGCCAATAGCTGATGCTGTTGGCCAGACTGCCATAGATGGCATAAGAGAAAAACCTCCCATATGCTTTCAGATGCCATATTGTTATACATTTTGACTTGAGTGGTTAACCAATATTCAGGATCTTCCAGGTTATTTCAGTTAGGAGGAGAAACTGATGGCAGTCAGGTGTTTCTTTATGCAATCAAATTTATTTACAAAGAATATACATAAAAGATCATTGGAAGTACAAAATGGAAGCCCGGTGAGGCTAAGCCTCCTCAGACCTCCACAAATGCTTCCATCCCCTCCACAGCCCTGGGGATCAGCCATGGTGTGGCTCAGAGCTCCTCCATGTGGCTGTGGCTCAAGATTCCTCCAACTAGCCACATCTTGGGGCTATTTGGGTCACACTAAAAGTGCTTCTCTGATTGTGTTTCACTCTTTACTGCTTTGTCTGTCTGATTCTGTGGTGTTTCTGACTACTGTTCAAATATGCTGTCACGGGGCAGCTCCTACTTTCCCCCTCTCAGGTCTACTGTCTGCCCTGCGCGCTCTACCCCGTGCCATAGCCTGGCCCCAATCCTAGGGCATGACAGGCTGCACAACTAGAACTGGTCAAATAGACAGGCTCACTGGCCCTTTAAAGCAGGGCTTGCTGGCCCACCAGCCAGAGTCAATACCCAAAGTCAGTAGCTGGCCCTTTAAGGCAGGGCTCACTGGCCCACTGGCCAGAGTCAATACACAAAGTAATAGGAAGGGGCTACTGGGCCCACCCTACTCCACCGGGTCCCAGCCCAGGGCCCTGTGAGTGGCAGGAGGACTCACCACTCGCTCGGCGGGTAATCCATCCAAAACTTAACCAAGGATTCCAGGGTGGGAGTGGCAGCTCCTGTCCCCTCCCTGGGCCACTGCCTACCTGATCTGGTGGGATGGAGTCCCAGGTGCTCACTGGGTCCACTACTTCCCTGGGAGCTGCTTCTCCCTTGTCGACAGCTGGGGAGACGTCCCAATGGGCCCTCAGGTCTCTGCTGTCTTCCCTCCAATCAGCTGGCTGGTGCAGGTCCAGAGCTCCCCTCTGAGGTCCTTCCTCTCCAGAAGTCAGCAGAGACTGAGCCTCCCTCCAGGCTTTTATACCTGGGCTGCAGTCTGAGCATGCGCAGCAGAGTTGTGGGGGCAGGGCTTCTTCAGCCAGGTGGGCCTGATTAGCCTCAGTCTTCACAGTGCGGGGCTGATACACCCCAACACATATGCACTACAAGAACAGTGCCCAACCCTATACATTTCCATTCAGTCGTCAGTAGAATCTCTCTGCTCACATATCTTGGTTTTTGACCAGCCTTGTATCTGGCCTGTGTTTTGGGCACTGGCTCCCATTGTTTCAGCTCTCTTACTCTAAAAGGCACTCAGCTGCATTGTACATGTATCCAGAATGAAGGGCAGCTGGTACACCCACCAGCTTCACTGATGTTTCACCCAACCACTAGCAGAACAGTCTTACAAACTTAAAGCAGACTAGAGGGTGAACAAACTGGCAGCCCACGTGCAAAATGCAGCCCCTTCCCAGGTGGTATTTTTCTTGGTTCCAGTGACAAACATGGAACCACTGACACAAGCAGCTACAAAAGAAATAGGGATAAGTCAGAAAGAGCTCAGCACTTTTCAGGATCAGGCACCAATGGCTCAAATCTATCAATTGCCTTCATAGAATCATAGAATATCAGAACTGGAAGGGACCTCAAGGGGTCATCAAGTCCAGTCCCCTGCCTTACGGCAGGTCCAAACACCATCTAGATCATACCTGATAGATGTCTGTCTTAATCTGCTCTTAAATATATCCAGTGATAGAGCTTCCACAACCTCCCTAGGGAATTTATTCCAGTGTTTAACCACCCTGACAGTTAGGAAGTTTTTCCAAATGTCCAACCTAAACCTCCCTTGCTGAAGTTGAAGCCCATTGGTTCTTGTCCTATCCTCAGAAGCAAAGGAGAACAATTTTTCTCTCTCCTCCTTGTGACAACCTTTTAGATACCTGAAGATTGCTATCATATCCCCTCTCAGTCTTCTCCTTTCCAAACTAAACAAGTCCAATTCTTTCAGTCTTCCTTCATAGGTCATGTTCTCTAGACCTTTAATCATTCTTGTTGATCTTCTCCAATTTCTCCACATCTTTCTTGAAATGTGGTACCCAGAACTGGACACAGTACTTCAATTGAGGCCTAATCAGCACAGAATAGAGCAGAAGAATGAATATCTCTGGAGATATTTAAGAGCAGGTTAGATAGACATCTATTAGGGATAGTCTAGACATATTTAGTCTAAATATATTTAACAAAATATGTCCCTTAGATATTACAGTGATGAATATCATAAAAGTCCTAAGGTAAATAGATATTTTCTCTTTTTTTATTCCGATACACATTGAAAACACAATGAACATAATGGAGTTTAATATTGTATTTCATCAATAAAGTTTACAGTAAAACTTGAATAAAATTCTACATTGCACTCTTGTAGCCATCTTGGTGCTAGGATATTAGCCAAGGTGGGTAAGGACTCCTTTCAGGAGTCTGGTTTGTCTTACATTCCACCTCTCTTAAAAACTACTTGGTTACAAAGTCAGATATAAAAATACAAAAGTGTCACAGCACACTATTGCTGAAAAATTGCTTACTTTCTCATTTTTATCACATAATTATAAAATAAACTACTTGGAATATAAATATTGTGCTTACAGTTCATTATATAGTTCATTTATACCGAGCAGTATAAATAAGTCATTTTCTGTATGAAATTTTAACTTGTACTGTTTTGTATATATCTCCTGTAAAACTAGGCAACTATGTAGATGAGCTGATGTACCCCCTGGAAGACCTCTGTATACTCCCAGGGGCACAGGCACTATTTGAGAATCACTATTTGATTGGACCAACTTCTGTTGGTGAAAGGAAGAAGCTAATGAGCTAACACAGAGTTCTTCAGGTCTGGGAAAGGTGCTCAGAGTTTTGCAGCTAAATACTAGGTGGAACATATAAGGCGTAAAGATAACAATTCTACCATCATAGGCATGGTTGGTGAGTGAACCCCTGGCTTTGGGAGGTAGCCCCCCAGACCCACCCCTTCAACACCCACCAAAACTCAGGCCCAGCCACCACTGTGGCTCTGTCCCCTGTGCCAGGGTAGTGCCTCCAGCCTTCCTAGAGCACCCAGCAGTGTGGCTACAGCCTCTCTAGGCTGCACCTCCTGGGCCAACCCCTGGCTGGCTGTTCCCCCTCCCACAGGAAATGCCTCCGTCACAGTGGAGCCACCAGCCCCAGCACTGAGTGGCTGGAGCAGCCCTAGCACTGGAGGGCAGGCAGCATGGTGCAGCTCCCAGCCTGCCTGGCCCAGCTTTTGGCATTGGAACAGCAGGCAGGCAGGAGGGGGGCTGGCAGTGGAGCATGGGCAGAGTCAGGTCAGGCACTTTTGGAGGACAGAGCCTTCCTGTGCCTATGATACCTGCTACCTAGGATCATAGGGTAAAGGATGGCTAATGGCTTAACAGATTTGTGTTGTGAGGCATAAATCCAGCGTCTTTAAATCCATGAGGGCTTGTCTTTTATCATTTTTCTGAGTTCATTTGAGAGCGTAGTGATTGTCTTGTTTTTACCAACATGATTGTTATTGGATTATTTAGGGCGTTGCATGATGTTCCATAGATCCTGAAAGGTTTGTTGTGGGGGATATTGATCATTGTAGCATGGAGATGTATCTACAGGACTTGCATTTGTTTCTTTGGCAAGGGCAGGTGGCATTTTTTGAGTTGGTATATCCTGGCCTGTGGGGAACTTGCTTCTAATGATGAGCTCGGAGTGGTTGGGGGATTGTTGGACAGCCAGAAAAGCAGGGTTGGGAAAGACATCTGACCACTCAGTCCTTATCTTCAAAGGAAACACAAACAACATCTACAAGATCAGCCTGCAAGCTTAAATTCATAACTGAAACACTGAGAGGAGAAACACTTAAATATCTTTAAAAATCTGTCCAGCTTCCGACTCTGTTACCGATCAAATAAAAGTCCTGTCCTTGATGTAGTAGGACTGGCAGCAGAGTTCTGTGGTAGCATTTCTACTCTACTCCCAGGTTGGACTCCAACTTATATTGTGCCAGCTGTATAATCTGATTGACGATGCCAACTCATTGTCACATGCCTACTTCATTACAAAGTATTTGAGTGATTAGCCATAATCCCATGATCATTCAACATGCAAACTATGGCTCTTACAGCTATTAATTATTTTGTTTGTTGGGAAGCTAAGCTGAATGCCTTAGTATTCAAGTGGTTCTGTTCTGGCAGTTAACATAAATCAAAGTAGGAAAGGGAGTTCGTTAGTTTTTGTGGCTGTTGTCATGAGTCTCAACATGATGTGACACAACATTGCATCATCTTGCACTGACAGGATGCAGAAAGAGGAAGAGTGTAGGGGCAAGAGAAAAAATGTAACCAAAAGAATCACATAGCCCCAAATAGCCCATCACCCAAAGAATGCATATGAGTGACATCTTAGCTTCATCGAAGTCAATAGTACAACTCCACTGGGGAATGATTTTCCTGTCCTGGCATATTTGAGAGTTAAAAAAAAAAAATCCTGTCCCAAATTAGGATGAAAAGCCCATCTTAAATTTTTATGAACAAGAAAAGGGAGAAAAATCAGTTTGGGTAAATTGAAATATTTCATTTAGAAAATTTCAAAATATTTGAATTCAGCCTTTTCCCTTTTTTTAATGCTTTTGGGAGGAGGGGTCTAATTAGCTGATTTTTCTAATCCAAATGTTCTTTTAAACTGACAAAACTATTTTATATCAAAATCAAATCTTTTGATAATTTGGAGACTTTATTTTCAAAAACGTTTCAAGCTGGGAGTTTTGTTCAAATTTTGTTTTTGATGATTCATCATTTTTTACCCCAAAACAAAATGTTTAATCCAAAATTCCCTGCCCTGCTCTAACCAGTGGTAAACTCTCATTAATCACAGGAGTGCCAGGACTTCACACTGTACATATGTATTATGCAGTTCTGAGAAGGAGCCCCTCTGTAGTAGTCCCCACTCTGATTACTATTAATATCACCATGTACATCACCTGACCGAAAAGGAGAATCTAAGTTGATGTAAAAATAAATGGAATCGGGAACCTGTGAGGTTTAAAAAAAATTGAAATATATTTGTTGGAGGATTTAATAACCCAGGGTATGTCTACACATCAAAGTTAATTCGAAATAACAGCTGTTCTTTCAAATTAACTTTAATAGTGTCTACACAGGCAAACCACTATTTTGAATTAAATTCGAAATAGCAGGGCGCTTAATTCGAATTTGGTAAACCTCATTCTACGAGGAGTAACACCAAACTCTAATTAGCTAATTCGAAATAAGTGCTGTGTAGACACTTATTTCGAAATAGGGGGCCCTCCAGCCTTCCCAGGGTGCCCTGGTGGCCACTCCAGCCTCAAGCAGGAACACTCCTCTCCCTCCCCCGCCCGCCCCGGAGCCCTTAAAGGGGTAGACTATGGCCACAGTGCCTGTGCCAGCTCCAAGCCTGCCGGCCCAGAGCCAGCAGTCACTGCCCCTGACCCAGTGGCCCCAAAACATGAGCCAGCAAACCACTGGCAACCAGCCCTCCACCACTCCCCAGGAGCAGTCTGCCAGCTCCCAGGAGCCTGCCAGGGCCCGGAGAAGGCGGGCACCTTCCTGGTTCAGGGCGGAGATCAGGGTGGACCTTACTCAGGTTTGGCGGGGAGATGCCCCCCAACGTCCATGATCTCCATACTAGATGGAAGAATGTGGGTGTCTATGACAGGATAGCTGCTAGCCTGGCCACCAAAGGCCCCATGTGATCCCAGGAGCAGGTCCGCATGAAAATCAAGGTGGTCTGGCGAGACCCCCAACCCTGAGCCCTGAGCTTCCCTTCCCACTTCTTCCCCTTGCTTCCCCCTTCCTCCTCCCCTCTCCCACCCTCTCTCCTCCCCTCTCCCACCTCCTTTCCCCAGTCTCACCAGAGTTTCATCTCCCTCCCCCCCCCTGCCAGTTTTGTTAAATAAAGAGAGTTTGTGTTCATGAAAATACGTGTATTTTATTTGACATCAGGAAGCGGGGTTGGGGGGAGGGGTAAGTGGAAGGACGTGAGGGAGGAATGAGGTACAAGCCTCCAGTGGGGCAGACCAGAGAGGCTCTGAGTGCTTCTCAGGGTGGAAGCTCTCCCACAGGGCCTCCTGGATACTGACAGCCCCCTGAAGGACCTCCCAGATGGCAGCCTGCAGAAAGTGCAGCCAGGCTCACAGCAACATGTTCACGAGAAGCACCAGAGTGCCCAGGGGCAGCTCTGGCTCCATGTTGCAGAGTGCTATGGTGTCCCAAGTGAGGGCACCCAGAGCACTCCGAGACACAAATGCTTTGCTGTCCCTCAGCGAGGCACGCAAGCAAGCAGGGACGCCTGGGAACCGGCTGCCCGTGTGTGTGTGTGTGTGTGTCCCTTTAAGCACAAGCCTCAGATAGCCTCAGGCAACAGCCACACAAAGACACTCCTGACCTGATGCCCTACCCCTGACCTGATTCCGGCCAGCCTTAAATACGAATCAGTTTCCACTCAGTGTGGACGCGGTATTTTGAATTAGCAAAACGCTAATTCGAACTGCATTTTGTGTGTAGACACATTAATTCGAACTAGCTTAATTCGAATTAACTATTTTGAATTAAGATAACTCGAATTAACACTATAGTGTAGACATACCCTTATTCTTTTGTTATAGATTGATCATTATGAATTTGCTGCTCACACCTTGTAATCAATACTCACAATTCAAACTGCTTGGCTATGAATTGTTTAGTTGCTAAACAATATCTAATTTATCTGACTGGAGGAGTGCAAATACTCATGAATGTGAATTTAAATTTGATTTCTGTGGATACTTTTAAATTGTAAAGTCACTCACACTAGTAATGATTATTTGTGGCAAATAATCTCAAACACCTGAATGAATGTGAAAGTGAACACAAAAGATAAAAGAACATTGGTAAAGTAAATTTCCTTGTGGACAAATTGGGGGCCCTCACCAAGCACATCATGGGCAAGTGAATGCAAGACTGACTTTACTACTCTATTTCCTGTTTGTACACTCTTACCTTCTTATTCTATGCCCCCTAACGGCAGGTCTAAACATTCACATCTAACACTACAATTTGTAAATTAGTCCATATAGTGGCAATATATATATTTTGCAGTTTGCCCTGCTCCAGTCCAGATTAATTTAGTCAGTATAGTACCTCTGAATTTACACTATTGATACTTTGCCTGTGTTTTAATTCACAAAGCCTACAGAAAATATTAAACATTTATTTAAAAAATGTCAATTTGGAAAATACATTTCATCTTATCACACAGCAGTTTCCTAGAAGTAGATATACCAACATTGTGCCTTCACTGTTGTCTTCCTTTCTGAATTTTCATTTCATATTTATCAGGTAAGAAACAGTAGATGTGGTAATATTAAAGCAATCTTCATTTTGCAAGGCCTCAATGACTTCCACAGATCTCTGCTTTATAAACTGTATCAAATGAATTAGGGATGTGGACAGATATATAACAAATGCTAATGGGGATGATACATATTTCTGAAACATGAATAACAAGTATTCATCTTGAGTTTAGTAGTGTGTTAAATCACGTGGGAAGCATGTGCTTCATATCTGCCCATCAGTTTTTTCAAAATATACAGACTTAAAGTCTGACCCCTCTCTTGCTTCAGGAAATGGAAGTAGAATCTCCCATATGCATTGTTTGTGTTGGTTTCCTATTTAACACTGATTCTAATTCACACATTTCTCCTCTTGTCTTCAAAATTCTCCATAAATATGCTCCTTTGTAGTTGCACTGCAGTGGTTAGGAGCAGAGCTTCTGTATTTCCTTTTCAATCTAGCCCTTTCTTGAGGGCTTGTCTACACTGTCACGTTTTGTCACAAAACCACCCTGTTGGCGTCAAAACAGTGAGAGCGTTTACACTGCCATGCGACTTTTGTCAGGAAAAGCATCCAGTTTTGGTGACAAAAAGCTTCCAGCCCTGTAGGAGACTTTAATGTCGACAAAGAGTCAGTGTGGATTCTGCTGTTCGTTTTGTCCAGAGAACTAACTTCCGCCAGTGTCCCATAATTCCTGCCCCGATGGCTCTGCTCAGTGTTTTGTGATCTCTTCTGCCCTGCAGGCATGTGCCCCTCCCCTTTCAAAGCTCCAGGAAGTATCTGGCAGCTGAGAGAGCTGCTCCCTTTGGGGAACAGACAAAGAGTAAATCATTGGAATGCTTCTGTTCTGCTCTGCTAGGAACACAGCAGCAGGCAAACTGCTGTTGCAGGGGGGAGGGCTGGAGAGACTGCTGTGCTGCTTTGACATTCCTCAGCACTGAGAGCACACAGAGCTACAAGGGAATCCCAAAAAGTAGAGGGATCAGCTCTGCCTTCCCACAACACTGCACTGTGGGATCAGAGTGCTAGCAATGTGGCCATGAAATGTTGACAATGGGAGGTAGAAAAACCAGTTTGACCATTTTTGGCAACTTTTGCATGTTGACAGCACTCTTGTTACCAAACCTTACCAGTGTAGACATAGCCCCCAAAAAGACATGTGCACATTCTCAACTTGGTTAATAGGGATACCTGCATGCTTAATTTTAAGTCTGTGTACACAGAATTGCAGGATCAGACCTTACATTTGGTGTCTTTTTTTTTTCCCCCCTCCATGTTCAGTATTTTTTTGTGAAACTCTCTGGCAACCCTATTTGTAAGTCTGCATATTAGTTATCACTGAAAATGTTTTTCTAAATACACATGGCACCAATGTTAACTTAAGCATTATGTATTTTTGTAAATAACCAGAACCTTGCTACTGCTACTGTATTAAAGCTCAGTGAAAAGTCTGGGATGCTATTTTCAGCCATTCTAAGTTCTGTGTAATCTATTTGGAGTAAAATTTTCAAAAGCACCCAAATGATTTGGGAGCCTAAGGCCTAGTCCATGGGTGGCCAACCTGTGGCTCTAGAACCACATGTGGCTCTTCTGAAGTTAATATGTGGCTCCTTGCTCAGGCACCGACTCTGGGGCTGTAGCTACAAGAGCCACATTTCCACTGTTCAGCTCCTGGCTCCACTTCCTCCTCCAAGTATATTGCGCCCTCGCTCCTTTCCTCCCCCACAGAGCCTCCTGAGTGCCATGAAACAGTTGATTGCAGTGGGCAGGAGGCATGGGAAAGGAAGAGGAGGCACTGATCAGTGGGGCTGGTGGTGGGCAAAAGATGTTGGAGATGGGAGAGGAGGCACCTGATGGAGAGTGCTGACAAATTACTGTAGCTCTTTGGCAATGTACTGTGGCTCCTTCTCAGGCTCAGGTTGGCCACACTTGGCCTAGTTTATGTTTAAAAAGTCCACCACTCTAGCTAAGTTTAACTAACCTGCTTTAAATGCTCACTTTTAATGAACTTGAATTAACTTTACTGAGTGGATCTAAATAGACAATCTGTGAGTCTCATAAAAAGTTCCTGTGGTGATGCTCCTCAACCCTTTGTCAACACCAATGACCTTTTGGACTATGGTGGTCCTCTGCATGTCTGTGGGTAGAGGAGAAGTTGCAACTGCTACTGCCATCACAATCTCTCCCTGTTAGACTTCCAGCAGCTAAGGGCCCTGCCTGCTCCAGGGGTGGATTTAATCCTTAATAGGTCCAGACAGACAGTATAGTCTCATTTGGAACACAAGCTTTTAATCCAATTTAATGATCAGACGTCAGTATTGAATGACAATTGTAATGTATTTACAATTTGCAATTAGCTGGTGCATGTCACTGATCTGTAATGCACAAATATGATGTATTTCTTTTTGCACATAATATCAAGCTGACCATTTAATAGACTAAGTGTGAAAGAACAGGTTCAACAAAGGTTTATCAGTGTACTTATCTGTAACTGCTCTTCATTTATCTTTTGGCATAGTGTGGACTGTATTTGTACAACTTGAGCTACTAAGTAACACCTGAAACCACCAGCATCCTGCTATAACCAGTCTCTGCCTAATATTTGCAAAATCTCTTTCATATGAACTAATCTCAGGAGAACAACAAGGAAACTATTGGTTCTTATACTTTAGAAAAATATAATAAGTATGAGACTTGTGGCAAAATTCTCAAAACCCCTGTAGGTTCAATTTCTGAAAAGTATTTAGGTGCTGCAATGTTCAGTATTGCAACACCTAATTAATATAGGAGTTTAAATCTCATTTTTAAAAAGCAGTTAGGCAATTAGGAGTCTAAATTCCATTGACAGTAAAGCTCCTAAGTAGGGCACAAAGCTGAGCACACCTGAATACCTCTCAAAATTGAGGTCTCAATCAATTTGGAG
This sequence comes from Rafetus swinhoei, assembly GCA_019425775.1. Taxonomy (NCBI): domain Eukaryota; kingdom Metazoa; phylum Chordata; order Testudines; family Trionychidae; genus Rafetus; species Rafetus swinhoei. The sequence goes on from CM033449.1 coordinate 51,917,422, forward strand.
CCAAAATCACATATTTTCATGAGAGTCAGACTCCAAAGTGACGAAGGACTGGTCTGAATTGGAAACTATTGTACCATCTTGTAATGGATAGGAGGAGTGCTGGCCAGCACCTGGTGACTAAGGGGTTAAACTCAGGTAGCTAGCAAGGGTGTTGGCAAGGAGCCAGAAGAACCAATAGGGATACAGTGCTGAAATTTGAATTGGATATAGATACCTGGTCTGCTCTTCCTTTGTGCAGATTTCTAAGAAAAGGGCTGGAGAGAGCAGATGCAGAATTAACATGCCTATAAGAAATATTGGACATGGGAATGAACTGGACCTTGAAGTACAGATCAGCATGTATCGTGAGTAGAGGGAAAAGTGTATCTAGTCACGATCAGGGTATTTTTCTTTATTTTGGTTGTTTGGTTTAAACTTCTCTGTGTGAATCCATGCCTTCCCGCCCCCATTCACTATCTGAGGGTATGTCTACACTACAGCGTTAATTCGAGTTAACTTAATTTGAAATAGTTAATTCAAATTAAGCTAATTCGAATTAACGCATCTACACAGAAAATGCATTTCGAAATAACATTTTGCTATTTCGAAATAGCACTTCCACACTGAGTGGACTCTGAATTGGAGTTAAGGCTGGCTGGAACCAGTTCTGGCAGGACACCAGGTCAGGACCTCCTGTGTTGGGCTGCTGCCTGTGGCTATCTGAGGTCTGTGCTTAAAGGGACTGTGACGACGTGTCGGGGTTCCCCCATCTCCTGCACCCCCGTAGTGGCACGAACAGACTCCGCCAGCCAGTAGGATTGAGGGAGTTTATTGCTTCTCCAAGATACAGCACAGCACAGCACAGATGCAATCTGGTTACAGGAACTGGAGCTAGGAGGCCTCAGGGCCCCCCCCCCCCCTTGAGATGGGGGTGGCTGGGCCCTACAATCTCAGCCCCCTCCCTCCCTAGCCCCTTCTCCCCTGCTTCCCAGACAGAAACTGACTCTCTTCTAGCCCTGCTCCCCAGACAGGGGTTGGTCTCCGCCTTCCTCCCTTTGTCTCTCTCCTTGGGAGGCAACCTGTCGGACAGGTTGTGAGACCCTTGCCTAGTGACTCATCCGCTGTCCTGTTGGGCCGTGCTACAAATAGCTGCCAGTGGAGGTCACCCACTGCCCAAGCCCAGCAACCAGCAAGGCACCACCATACCACACTGGGTTATAGAGCAGACAGTACGCCCCCACTACGTCACAGCTGTCCCCCCTCCGAGAGTGAACTGAGCAGGGTCACTCCGCTTGTGGCCCGGGGAAGTTCGGATCCCCTGCCCGGGAAAGCTGCAGCAGGGACATTGGCGCTCCCCTTGGCTCAGGCTGGCTGCGGCAATACCCTGAAGGAGCCGGCTTCCCCCTGTCCGGTTGCTGCACAGCTGTGGGGGGACCGGCCCGGGCCTGTCTTCTGTGGCGGTACCAGCCCTTCCACTGCCTTTGAGCTCTGGCCCGGGTCTCTCTGGCTGGGCCCACAAGCTCAGCGAGCCTTTCCCAGAAAGCCAGGACATCTTCCACCCCCAACGCTCCATCCAGGGAGGTCTCCTCCTCCCATAACTCTCTCAGCAAGCCCAGGGGGTCCTTTCCCCCTCTGCACCCCGGCTCGGTCTGGGAGAGCCTGGCAGACCCTCGGGATGCCTCCTCATATGCAGACAGCAGGTGGGGCAGGTACTTGTCCCAGTCCTGCGGGTGCCGGAGCATAAAGGCCTCCAGCATCTGCTTCAGGATCCCTGGGCACCTCCTCACCAGCCCGCTGGGCTGGGCGCCATACGCTGGGGCCCAGATGAGCCGGGCCCCGTGCTTCTCCCACAAGCACTGGAGCAGGGCCACAATGAAGTGGGATCCCTGGCCCATGAGGACCTCTTGGGGGAACCCCACCCTGCTGAACATGGCCAGCAGTGCATCTGCCACCGTGTCTGCCTCGCTAGAGGGCAGAGCCACAGCCCCGGGGCAGTTGGTAGCCGTATCCACGGCTACCAGGATGTATTTGTTCCCCGTCCGGGTTGCCTGGCCGACAGGCCCCACTACCTCTAATGCTGTCTTCTGGAACCGCTCCTCTATACGGGGTAGGGGCCCCAGAGCAGCTTTCCTCCCATCTTGGCTTTCTCCACCCTCTGGCAGGAGTCGCAGGACCGGCAGTACCGCTGCACGGCTGCAAATACCCCTGGCCAATAGAAGTGTTGGGGCAGCCTCAGCCGGGTGCGCCGGATCCCCCGGTGGCCCGCAAAGGGGACATCGTGGGCCAAATACAGCAGTTTGCGGTGATACTTTTGGGGGACTACCAGCTGCTGCTGGACCCCCCATGCCCTCACCTTCCTGGGGGGAAGCCATTCCCAGAACAGGAATCCCCGCTCCCACCGGAATCTCTCCTGGCCACCTCTCCCCAGGGGCTGAGCTCTGCTGAGGCCAGCCTGGTCCCTCAGCATCTGCAAGGGGTCTGCCTGCACCTCCGCCTGGAATTCAGCAGCTGGGGCGGGGATCGGGACCTGTTCCCTGGCCTTGCCTAGGTCCGGGGTCCCAGCCTGGCTGGACCCCGTGTCCACTGGGATGGGACCCTGAGCCCCCTGCAGGGGGCCCTCCCCTGGGTCAGGGTCGCCAGCCCCTTGCTGGCTTTGGCTATGGGTGGTGACCAAGGTCCTGTGAGGTCCGTCTGGCCGCTCCTCTAGGTCACCCCCCATCAGCACCTCCGTGGGCAAGTTCCGGTGCACCCCCACTTCCTTGGGGCCCTCCTTGGCCCCCCATTTCAGATGCACCCGGGCTACGGGCACCTTAAACGGGGTCCCGTCTATGCCCCTCAGGGTCAGCTGAGTGTTAGGTACCATGTGGTCTGGGGCTACTACCTCGGGCTGGGCCAGCGTCACCTCCGCCCCCGGGTCCCAGTAGCCCATCACCTCCCTGCCATCCACCTGCAGGGGCACGAGGTATTCGCTCCACAGGGGCCGCCCTGCCCCCACCCGGTACACGGAGAAATCTGCCTCTGGAGGGTCAGATCTCCCAGGGGAGGTGCACTGAGCATCCTTCCCCCCGCTCTGAGCTGAGGTTTGCCTGCTGGCCCCTGCCTCTGAAGCAGCCTGCCCTTCCCCCAGCTCCAGCCAGTTAACCCTGGGAAATCCCAGGTCTTGGTGCCTGGTGCACTGAGCCCTCTTGCGGCCTTTTTGCCCGCAGCGATGTCAAGTTAGGTCCTGCAGGCCCTTTTGGGCCGGCTCTGCCCAGGCCCTGGCTCGTTTTCTGGGGCGCAGATGACTGGTCCTTGTCTCTTGGGCTCGCCTTGTAGGTGATTCTCTCTGTTGCTCAGCTGAGAATTGGTCTCTGCGCGATTCTCTCTCTCACTGCGATTCCCGTTCACACCCGGACCGGCTCTCCATGAACTGATCCGCCAGTCTCCCGGCCTCCGGGGGGTTCTCTGGTCTTCGGTCCTTGAGCCACAGCCTCAGGCTGGGTGTGCATGCTTCATAGAACTGCTTCATCATGATCAGCTTAAGCAGGTCCTCTGTGGTCTGGGCTCTGACCCCGGACACCCACTTACGGCAGTATTGCACCAGGCAGGAGGCCATATCCGCATAGGTCTCCCATGGCCCCTTCTGCACCCCCCGGAACTTGTTCCTGTACATCTCTGGGGTCAGCCCAAACTTGTGCAGTAGGGCCTCCTTGACCCGTTTGTAATCACCTGACTGTAGGTCCTCCAGCTGATTGAGTACCCCGGCAGCCTCCTGGTTCAGCACGGGGATGAGCTCTTGCAGCCAGTCAGCTGGGGGGACCCGTTGCAGTTCACAGGCCCTCTCAAACGAGCTGAGGAACCCGTCTATGTCGCCCACGTCCTTCAATTAGGCCACCACAAGTTTCTCCAAGCATCTGGCCACCCCGGGACCCTGAGGCCTCTCCCCACTCAGCACAGCCGGGGCCCTACCGCTTCTCCGCTCTGCCATGGCCAGCTCATGCTGTCGCTGCCTCTCTCAATCCTCTACTTCCAATTCCTTCATCTGCAGCTGGATCTGCAGCCGCTGGAGTTCTGTTGGGCTAGACCAGTGGTCTCCATCCTTTTTACACCCAAGATCACTTTTTAAATGACAGACCAAGTCAAGATCTACCGCCCTGCCCCTTCCTTGAAGCCCCGCCCTCTCTATTCTCCTCTCTCCATCAGTTGCTATCCCCAATCCTTATACTGCTGCTTTAAAAAAATATATATTCTTCTGTAGGAAGAGGTTATTCCAACATTTGGCCTGTCTAGACTGGACCAAATGTCAGAAAAAAAACCCTTCTTTTGGAAGTCCCCTTATTCCTCAACTAAAGAGGAATATAGGGGTGACCGAAAGAGCATGTTTGCTCTTCCACTAAAAAAAGCGGAAGAACAAACGCAACCCTGGATGCAGAAGAGTTTTTCTGGGATATCTCCAGAATCCTGAAAAACTCCTGCAGTCTAGCTGGACCCTCGCTGGGTTGAGACAGGATGTGTAGTCTCTGGGGTGGGAATGAGGATTTGGGTGTGGGAAGGGGTGAGAGGTGCAAGCTCTGGGAGGAAATCTGGATGCAGGAGGAGGTGGAGAAGGGGACACTGGCTTGGGAGGGGCTCCAGGCCGGGCAGTGTCGGGGTACTAAGCAAGCCACAGGCTTGTGGATGTGAGGGTGCAGGAATTTGGGTTGGGGTATGTGAGGGGCTCAGGGCAGGGGGTTCCAGTGCATGATAGGCTCAAATCTAGGGTCTGGGGAAGGGGGAATGCAAGAGTAGTTGTGGCCAGATGCGGGCTTGGCCCCAGTTGAGGGTTTGTTGGCAAAGGCTTCATTTTTAAATAAAATACTAGGTCAAACACAAAAAGTTTCTGCATTGTCTTTATTTATGAGAATGGCAGGGAACCTGCCTTGAGTCAGGGGTCACTAACCCATAGAAAAGTCAGTCGGGAGCAGGGGACACAGTACTGGGGAGGGGTGCTAGTGGGTTCTGGGGCAGGGGAGAGGGGGCAGGGTGCCAGTGGGGGACAGGTTTCCGCAGAGGGGACAGGGAGAGGGAACAGGGGCAGGAGGCGGGGCAGGTTTGGGGCAGGAGAGGGAACAAGGTTCGGGGCAGGAGTCCCCTACACCAGCCACGGAGGGAAGCCTCCGTCCCGGGCTTCCTCCAGGACCGACCCTCCTCCCCCGCGAAGGAAGGAAGCCCCGTTGCGTGCCTCTGCCGGCCCCCCCGCCGAGCGGGGAAGCCCACTCAGGTGACCCCTTGGGGACGACCCCCCCCCACACACGCGCCTGCCCCGGGGCCGAAACCCCCGCGCGTGCCTGCCCCGGGGCCAAAACCCGCCCCCCCGCGGCACAGGAAAATGCCCGCGCGGTCCTGTCCCGGCGCTGAAACATCCCTCCCTCCCTCCCTCCCTCCCCCCGCGCGGTGCAGGAAAACCCCATGCGTGCCTGCTCTGGGGCCTGCCCTGGGGCCAGCACACACACCCCCCGGCGCAGCACACACACACCCCGGAATCGCCGAAAATGGCGCTAAGCTGCGGGACTTCTGACTTCTGTCCATCTCCGGGAAGCCGACACTACCTCCATTTTCACTTGAGGTAGGTGGTGGGGCTTCTCGGGGGTGGGTGGAAATTGGGGGCGGGGCGGACAGGACGCCTCGCGATCGACTGGTCGAGGCCTCGCGATCGACTGGTCGAGGCCTCGCGATCGACCAGTCGATCGCGATTGACCTGTTGATGACCACGGAGCTAGACCCTCCCCGGACGGACTATGGCTTGCAGGGCTTCCCTGGGAAGCCATCCCGTCTCCCCGGCGGGCTTCAGTTCTCCGCCCCCTCTGGGATCCTGAGACACTCCCAGGGGGGATCTGGCTGCTCCCCACTGGGACAGGGTCCCGGCCCCATGGCTGGTCATTCTCTTCCAGCCGGGCAATCAGCTGGGCCTTGGTCGCTTTTCGCATGGGCAGGCCCCTCTCTCTGCACCGCCTCACCAGCTCTACCTTCAGGAGTCGGGTGTAGGCCATCTCCCTGCCGGTCCCCTCGGTGCGGACTCACTCGTCTAGACAGGGCAGGAGATTCATGAGAGAGTCATGCAGATGCAGCAGAAGCTGCAGTATGGCAGTGTGGGGCCATCGCCTGCCTAGGGGCAGCTCAGGCTCCATTGCCAAATAAAAGGTGAAAAGCAGAAAAACCCCCAGAAAATAAACTGCTGTGGTGTCCAAGGAAGCAGGGCAACCAGAGCAAGCACTGCAGCAGCTTTGCTTTCCCTCTAGGAGGTAGGCAAGCCAGAAGCAGAAGCAGAACAATGGCTGTCCAGGAGGATCCCTTTAAGCACGTGTCTCTGCAAAGGGCAGGCAGCAGCACCTGGAAATAAAGGCTGCCCCCGTGCCCTGCCAGAAGCACTTCTGGGTACCTTCTTTTTTCGACAGAGCATCCGGCAGTCTGGACGCTCTTTTTCGAAAAAGTGGATCGATTTTTCAATCCACATAATGTAATCTAGACGCTCTTTTTCGACAGATACTGTCAACAAAGCCTCCGTTGACAGAGGGATGCAGTCTAGATGTAGCCTGTGTGTGTGTATTTGCCTGCCTGAGACTAAGTGGTGAGCTACCAGAGACTGCAGCTTGTTTCTCTCTTTTCTTTTTTCAAGTTCTTTTGGGGCAAAAGAGCTTGGGGTACCCTGGGGAAAGAATTCAAGTGTTCCCTCCTGTTTTTTAAGGGTGAAATCACTTGATGGTGTCAGCTTTTGGTTTTTTGTTTTTCAGAGCCAGTGTATCTGTGACTGGGGAGTTTTTTTGTAAGCAGAGCCTATAGAGGAAAGGTATTTAAAGTCTTTGCGGGGTCCCCACCTTCTGCACTCAGCATGCCAGAGTGGGAAACAGCCCTGACATATCTATATTTTAGGAACTGGTAAATTGTCTTTTAAATTAGATCGTTTGGGAAGAATTATGTATCACTAATCAGAACACTCGTTCAAGTGGCACACGTGCAAATGACTCAAGTGGGGATTTTTAAAAGCTTTAGCTGGAAGTGGAAACTTTATGCATATAGAAGTGGGAGCTTCTAAATGGGAATTTGCAGATTTGGGGGGGAATAAACTGCATTTTAGAAATATATTATTATCCTGTGATTATTTATCCTTGTCTTTAGAGCTCTATTTTCCCATTGAAGAATTATCTTTATTTGTCTATTAAACCTATATAAATATAAGATTTATCAATTACCTAACAGAAACATGGTTGAATAAGATCCCTGTGACATATTCATCTTAAACAAAAAAGAAATCTAGAGATGATATACAAAAGGAATCAAATGGATTGGTATTTTTGTTGGTTTTGTGTTGCTTTTTAATGGTCACTTTGTTAATTGGCAAAACTCTGTTTCTATTGCAAAGCTGACTAGCATTTACTAGACATTCTGAGAAAAGACAATGGTAGAGAATTCTTTGCCATATTCAGGGGATTCAGGGGTTAAACTTAAAGGGTGTACAGTTCACATTTGTAAATGGGCACATAAATGGATTAATTGAAGTGCCATGGAATAGAGCTGCATCAGGAAACATAACTAACAGCAGAGTATCTGGACTTGATTTCAGTGGGATCTGGATTACATACTGTATCTTCTCTGATCTCTCTTTCTCACTCATTAAAATGAAACCACAAACTTACTTGTCCAATATTGTAACTTTTGAATGTTTTATTTTTTTTAAAAAATATTTATATGCTGCCACTGAGAACAGAACACAATTCATTTGATACTCCAAAAGTGAAACTAAATAGATGCTGGTTGGGAATTTTCTGTCAGAATGATTTTCCAACAGAAAATGTAGTTTCTGTGAAATAAAAATTTTCCACAGGAAAATTTGAATCCCCCCTCCCATTCTGATTTTCTGTCTGGAAAATCATAATATGGCTCATGGGTTAAACACTCCTGTCCCACACCAAGTAAGCCTACCCCTTCCAGTTGGGCTACCAGTAGAGCACCCTGATTCTCTATCTTCCTGGCACTATGCCTCCCTGCCTTCCTCTCAAATCCAGGGACTGGACAGGGAGAGAGAGAACAACTAAATGAGCTTCTCCCTAGCTGTGGAGAGGCTGAGCACCCACCCACCTCCATGCCTCTCTGGCCCCAGAGATGGGAAAAAGGTGAAGAAGCCAAAAAAAACCTGGGCTCTCTGGCTGCTGGACCTGGGAGAACTGAGTCTCTTGCCTCTCTGCCTCCCTAGCAGCCAGAGTAGAAGCCCTTGTGAATTTGTGCCCAGGTGGATGCTGGGAAACCGAAAATATCTCTTTCAGTTCTTCTGAAACAGTATTTCTTGAAAACTTGCCCCAAGAAAAAAATTGAGAGAGAGACCTTTTTGGCAATTTTAAAATGTTTTGAAATTACAATGAAAAATGGAATAAACTGTCTCTTTCCTTTCTGTTCTTGTAACCAGCTGTAGGTTTGACAGCAGTGCCTTACTGTTTCAGGTTCTCTCTGATGTTCTTAGGCCTGGTTATTCTTTTCATTCTCAACTCTGGAGATACTATCTTCCCCAGCAAATTGACCAATGCCATAGCGGTGCGCTCAGGGCATGTCTTCACTGCCCACTGGATTGATGGGCAGCGATCAATCCACTGGGGGTCAAAAATCAACCACCGAGTACTCTCCCATTGACTCCAGTACATCAACAAAATGAGAAGAGTAAGCAGAGTCAATGGGACAGTGTCAACTTACCATGGTGAAGATACCGTGGTAAGCAGACCTATGTATGTTGACTTCAGCTATGGTATTCATGTAGCTGAAGTTGTATAACTTAGGACAATGGCCCACCGTAGTACAGAGAAGGCCTCATAGTCTTTATTTCTCTTGCTTTTGTAAAAGCTTACACTGCCTTTAGCAGGAGTGTTTATCTAAGATTTTTTTTCTAACATTTATACAGTACCTAAAGTGACATTCAATCCAAACATGAATAACATTTCAATATTCCAAGTATTAAGTTGTTAACATGTTAATAAGGACAGCTTAACATCTCTGGCGCTTCCTTTTAGGCACTGTCTTGGACAGTACTCACTTTGTTGGTGCCATAGATTGTGAGGAGAAAAAATAATAGGTCTCAGGGAGGAACTTGGGGAAGTCATTTAAGTATGTAGCACACTACTGATGACATTCTATTTTCATATGGTCTCCTCCAATTCCCTTTTTAAGAGGGTTCTGTTCATTGCTTAGAAAAATCTAGTTATAGACATTATAAATAAGACTCTGACAAAAATTTATCAACATGCAGGTCCTGCCTTATAATTCAGCCTTTGAAATGAAACAAGAGCTGGTTACGAATTTTTCAACTAAATTCCTTTGATTCATGGCAATCAATGCTTTCTTCAGAAATAAATTGCTTTTGATGCATCTTTTATTGGGAAGATTGTCAGGTCCTGGGCCAGATCCAAATCTATAGTCAGGTATCTCATAAGTGGCCTGCCTTTTCAAAGGTACTGAACACATACATCTGACTTTTCCTTTAATGAGCAGGGATCCCTGAAACTCAGTCCACTTTCATGTAGATATCCAATATTGACTTATTTATCTAATTATAGCCAGGAGCAGGTCTTTATGTGTGGCTGTTTGGTATGGCTCTGCCAACTGTATCCATTGTCCTCAGCCATAAACTTGACCATCCCAAAGTCAGTGACACTCTATATTTAACCTGTCTTCACAATACAGTTGTCTTCAACTTTCTTGTCCGAGGTGGAAGAAGGGAGAGGCAGGGAGGAACTGCAGCTCTCATGCAGATGAATACTCACCTCAAGCTAAACTTTACTTACATACTAAGGATGTCCTTCCTCATTCAGAAGTTCTTCAGCCAGTAACTCTTATCCCCCTCTCCCATAATCCCATGTATGAGCAATAATATGTTGATCCACAGCTTTTGCTCCATTTTGGCCATGCTTAAGGCCAAATGACAGGCTTTTCAATGCTGCACTCATCCTGAGGCTTCTTTTGGAGTAATGGTCTATGACTCTCCAATGACTGTAATCTCATGATCTTCAATACCCTACTGCAGTCCACTTCTCTCCCGCAGCTATGAAACTAGCCTGTAAAATAAACAACAGGGTGTGCCACTCCATGACATTGTCTGGGCTGATAGTAGGAATAATGAATAGACCTAAGGCTCTTAGGACACTTACAGAAAACTCTTAGCAAAATATCATGACAAACTATTCAAAACCCATTGTAAAAATGGTTGCTTGGTAGTCTCAGAGTGCACTGGTACTCCTATGATATTAAGAAATGTAGTGTGTGGACATTCTAGAACAGTTCTGTCAAAAACAATGTTGCTTTTAAGTGTTGCAAAGAGCAGTAATATAACCAACTATTTCATTCAACAGGTGGTCTGAGAAGTTTTCTCAGTGCATATACTCTGGGGCTATCTCTATACTGCAAGTTTTTGCGGCAGTAAATATGCTAATGAGGGAGTCACGATGTCATTAGCATATTTTCTGCCTATGCTTTTTGCGCAAGGGGGGTAGCTGCTTCCGTTTTGCGCAAAAAACCCCTTTTGCACAAGATCCTTATGCCTCTCCGGGACAGGTTGAGCAAATATCTGCCCCTTGCTAGGCCACTGCAGATGGTAGAATGGGAGGAAATTTTGCTGGTGGCTGAAGCTTTAACCCCTCCTTCTCTAAAGTTCCAAACAATACTCTTTGGTGATGAGCTGATGAATGTTTGAAAGCAGAGTCTCTCCTTGGGTTTGGAACAGGTGGCAGAACATCCTCCAGGGAATCTCTTGATCTGAGGATCTATTGCTTACACAACAATGAAAAGTCAGAAGCATTGTTCCCTTGATGAAAGCCTCTCTTTCAGCTCTTCTTCCTGGGCTGATTTTAGCACAGATTGCCTGCCTGATTAGTGCTGGAGGAAATTAATGTCTATTTGTTTTCTCACCTTCCCAGAACAAACAAGCAGCAGAGAGATCACATGTCTTTTTGTCAAGCTAAAACCTCTTTCTGCAAGTTGTAAACACAGCTATTGTTCTTTTGTTTTAACATAACCTGTCCCTACCTTGCACTGGGCATGTCAATTTCAGTTCAACCTGTGCTGAGCTTGGAGTGTTGAGAACCAACACAATGGTTTATTTTATTTGTTCAAATTACATCAGATGGATGGTCTTCAGACATTTCAAAGTCAGGGTTTGTTCCTTTTAAACTTTACTTTTAAACAAATATCCATCACATTTTTGATCTGTAATAACCAGAATCATGTTTTCTCTATAAAGTGGAGAATAATGATTAATAATGATTAATACTAATTTTATTTTAAAAGTATCTTTAATGTACTTCAGATGTAATTACTGGGCAACTTTGAAAATTATTTCACTTATTTAGGTACCTAGATAGGAACATAGGAGCCTAACTGTAGGCATCCATTTTTAAACTTCTTGGCCCTAATCCATAGCATTTTGTTATCAATTAATATTTAATATAAAATAATATTCAATTCACATAGAATAATTTAGCAGAATGATTGGGATGTTGAGAAATGGAAATAACAATAGGTCAGAGTGATAAGAGTTAAATTGTGTTTCTATCATAGAACTGAAGGTGTTCCAAATAACTGAATGGTGGTGAATTTAGCTCCCCTTGGGAGATCACAGATATTTAGTTTAGATATTAGCCTCAGAGGAGTAGCTGTGTTAGTTTGTAACTGAAAAAACTTAAAAAACAACAAATGGTCCCACAGCACCTTAGAGACTAACCAAAATGTAGATAGTCTCATGAGCTTTCATGGGCACAACCCAGCTCTTCAGATAAATGAATCTGAATTTTTTGTTAGTCTCTAAGGTGCTGCAACGAAAATCATTGGTTGTTTTTCAGTTTTTTCAGTTGAGATATTAGTTCATCAGTATAGGGAATTATGCTGTGTAGAAGTTATTAGATTGTCCATATAAAGTCTAAATAAAGATTCCAAACCTTTTGGAAGCCTTGTGTACTATACTATAAAAAAAATCAAAGAAAAACTCCACGAGGACTGTAAAGATACCATTAAATCCTTCCCACATTAACTCCAGGAGAACCTCTGAAATCCTCATCCCCCATGAATCAACCCCAGAGACTTTCTACATGCTTCCTAAGATACACACAACAAGGGAACACAAGCAAGCCCCATCGTTCTTGGCTGTGGTACTCTTACTGAAGAAATATTTTGGGCTCAGAAAAACCATCCTCAGATCACTTACAACTGAAATGACCAGTTTCTGCAGATTCAGCATCATTAACAATCTCCCCTCCAAACCACGGGAACAGCCAAGAATGGTAGGATGGGTCTCCAGTATGCCAAACTCTTCATGGACTACCTTAAGGAAGAACTTCAGAACAATGCACCATGAAACCAGTGATATTCCTGAGATACATTGATGATATTTTCATCCTGTGGGCAGACAACCTAAATTCCCCTACAAATTTCCACCACAGCTTCAACAACCACTACCCATCCATCAAATTTTCTTTAGAACACTCCTGCACCAGCACTACCATCGTGGGCACCATGATGAGCTTCACCAATAGAACCCGAGAAAAAACTATATACTAGAAACCCCCATGTTGTTGTGCCAACCTTCACAGATCCAGTAATCACCCCAAACACACCAAGAAATCTGTTATCTATAAACCAGGGTTTCCCAACCTATGGGTCAGGACCCAAATATGGGTCGCCATTACATTTCTAAAGGGTCGCCAGGTGTCTCCCCAGATGGCTCTTAAGGAGCCATTCACACATTTTTTTTAATTGCCCTAGGTCACTAAGTCTTCCTGAATTGTCAAAATGGGTCCCCATCTGGAAAAGGATGGGAACCACTGCTATAGATGGACCCTCAGCTACCGCAAATATGCTCTGAGGAAAAAATCTGGGACACGTATCTTAACATACTTAAGACTATCAGGACCCATCCAACTCAAAGCAGTAGTAGTCCCTGCCAGAACCATGGTTGCAAAATCTGTAGACATATCTCCACTACTACAATGATCAGTAGCCCCCATTACCTGTTTCAAGATCCAATGTGTCATGGATTGGATCACAGAAGTCCCCTTGGGGTTGTCACACATTGTGCTGATCATGCCACTGCCTTTCTGCCCTCTGGGGCTCCACACTCCCCAGTCCTGCTGAGCCAGAAGCTCTGGTTTCCCCCAGCTAAGGCACAGAATTGAGTTACCCCACCTCCCCTGCAGAGCAACACAGACACTGAACCAGTTCAGCTCTGGGAGGGCTCAGCTAGAAGGGCTCAGCACCCAGGAAATCAACCCCCAAAAGTGACCAAAATCCCAAATAAATCCGTCTTACCCTGTGTAAAAGTTTTACACAGAGAAAGCTCATACGTTCCGCCCCCTTTATCAATGAAAGACAAATATGCACAGTGGTTGCTTCCTCACCCCCGATAACAATTATTTACACTAGGCTCGATAATAAACAAAAAAGTGTTTTTATTAACTATAAAAAGTAGGATTTAAGTGATTGCAAGTGAAAATAGTCTGCTCAAAGTAAGTTACTAAATTAAAATAAACAAAAAAATCCCGGCTAATTCTAATCCCAAAGAAACTTGTTACATGCAAATGCTAAGCCTAACCAGTTGTTCTAAACATCTTTCACAATCTAAGCAGCTTCCTAGCTTTGGCCCAATCCTTCCCCCTGTTCAGTCTTAGATGTTTCTAGCAGGCATCTTAGGTGGTAAATGGGGGATCTCCTGGTGTCTGGTGACTGCCTCTATTGTTTGGTTGCCCTCCTTGTGCCCAAAACAGGAATTCTTTGTGGTCAGTTCAAATTTTTCTCACCTCCAGTGGAAGAGTAAAAGATCCAAAATGGGTTTCAGCATCAGGTGGCCTGGCCACATGTCCTTCTGGGACCAATCACAGTTTGGTGTTACAGGACAAACACGATTATTCACAGGTTGTTAGTATGAGTACTGAGCCATTATGTTCCCAAAGAAACCTTAATGGTCCTCATTAGCCCATTGAGAATTCTAAATAGATCCACACTTCACATTTCTCACTTTACATACAAGAATGATACATGCACAAAAATAAGACATACAGCTCGAGCAGATTGTAACTTTCAAATCAACATGTTACATGATACATTTTGCAGAAAGAATCTTTTAGTTATACATATTCATATTCATAAGTCGGTGTTCATTAAGCATGGGGGGGATCATGACACATGCCTATCACATGTGGTATGCGTTATCCTGCACATTAAATTTCCCAATTACAACTATGTAGGTGAAAGCAAATAATCATTATGTTCTTGAATGAACTCCCACAGAAAAAAAAAGAGAGGAAAAAAACCCATTACAGCTGTGGGTGAATGCTTTCCACAAAATATCCCTCTATACCTGAACTCTCCTTTCAGTCCCCATTGTCAAAGAAAACCTTCACAACACTGTCACAACTCGAGCCTGGACACTTAAACTCATTACTTTGCTAGACACTAAATATCATGGTCTTAAAAATAGACACCTCATGTTTTGTCCGATGGCTACAGAGGTGTTAACAGGCCACTTCACCTTGAATGTCCCATAGAACATATGTTAACTAATTATGTTAAATAATATGTTAACAACTTGTGTTTGATTGTGTGTTACTCTGGGTACCTTTTCCAGACCTAATGAATTGCTCTATGTCTCTTTCACCAACAGAAGTTGATCCAATACAAGATATTGCTTCTCTCAAAAACTCTTTTGACTTAGACTTGGAATAAGCTACGCAATTTTCATAGCACAAATTGCGTCGCTTATTCTGACAGAAAAGGGCTGTCTAGACACACCCATAGACTGGTTATGCTTAATGCCATCAGTTTTCAGTTTGCATGGAAATTTTTACATCCAAACTAATTTGAATTATTTTTTAGAGTTAAGACTTTGTGAAGCACCGTATCAAATATTCTGTTTACATTGGTATTACATCCATTGTGTTCCCATCAACCACTAATTTGGTGATTCTATCAAAGAAAATCTGTATACATTTGGATGCTCGGCAGTGTACTACATCAATGAAACATTTGCAAGCATTTTATATTAGATATAAAATACACCACTGAGCAGCCAAATAAAATTGGTCTGTCTTCCTGATTTCAAATGTGTAACTTAGAGGAAAAGGGTGATTTGAGGACATATAATACACATACATTAGATTTTAGATCCCAATATTTAATAATATTTTTCTCATCCTGCTTCATGCTTACTATACTGCTATATTATTTGTATTGTTCTGTAAGCCACAGCCATAAACAAATATATCTGAAAATCTGTATTGTGAAGGTTCAGAAATTGCTTGAAGACATAACTGCTGCTGGAACAATTATTTGCATCCGATTACAGTACATGGATGGTGCATGCATTTAGGGAAGTGCTATTGATTGTTGCTAACTTGTCTATTTGAATTTTGGAGCAATTTCACTCATCTCCCTTTCTTTTTCCTTTCCTCCACAAATACCTTCCTTTGATTAAAAGCATTATTATTTTAATTCAGAAGACTTCTGTGGGAACTGATATATAAGCATGCTCAGGAAAGTTTTGTGCACAATTACAGACCACTGAAGTGTGTAGGCAAATGGACACACAGGATGTGAACTGAGTCAATTAATAGTAGTAGGTAAAGATCATAAAGTATAATGTAGCTGATTCCAAATATGGCAGGCAATGCCTAAAGTTAGATAACTGTTGTACTGTGGCGCTTTCATTGCCCCTTCGTGTTTAAATTGGGAGTTCAGTGCCCTTCCAGAGCATGTGTGAGAGATGAGTAACTTAATCCTACTCATCTGATGAAGTGGGTTTTACCGACGAAAGCTCATGATCTAATATATTTGTTAGTCTCTAAGGCTACATCTAGACTGCAAGCTTCTTTTGAAAGAAGCTTTTCCAGAAGAGATCTTCTGGAAAAGCTTATTTCAAAAGGGAGTGTCTACATAGCAAAAGCGCAACGAAAAAGCAATGTACTTTTTTGAAAGATAGCATCCACTTTGATTGGACACTATCTTGCATTTAAGGCCACCCAGAACCAGTTCAGGCAGGACATTAGGTCAGCAGTTGCTTTCGGGTGCTGTTGCCTAAGGCTAGCTGAGACACATGCTTAAAGGAACCCCCCTGAACAGCCGTTTCTCTGCTTCTGCTCTCCAAGGGACAGCAAAGCTTTAGCAGTGCGTTCTCTGGTTGCCCAGTGTTTGGACACCACAGCATACTCCTAGCCATGGAGCCGGAGCTGCCTCTGGGCATGCAGTGGCCTCACACTAACATGCTGCAGCTTCTGCAGCACTTTGTGCAGACTGTTTTCATGGTCCTGCACGAGATCAAGTCCAAACTCATCAGTGAGACCCCCTGCCTGGATAAGGGAGCAATGCCCTTGCAACCAAACTCCTCTGTAGAGAGAAGGTTCTGGAGTTTGGACACCAGTTCCAACTGGTGGGACCGGCTGGTCATGGAGCGGTGGGACAACCAGCAGTGGAGATGGTAGATTTCAGGATCCTGACCAAAGGAAGAAAGGAGAGTAGCAAAATACACACCCTGGACTTCAGAAGAGTAGAGTTTGACTCCTTCAGAGAACTGATGGGCAGGATTCCCTGGGATGCTTACATGAAGGGGAAAGGAGTCCAGGAGAGCTAGCAGTATTTTAAAGAAGCCTTATTAAAGGCACAGGAAGAAACCATCCCAATGCGCAGCAAGAAAAGCAAATATGTTAGGCGACCAGATTGGCTTACCGGGGACATCCTTGGACTGAGCTTAAACACAAAAAGGAAGCTTACAAGAAGTGGAAACTTGGACGGATAACTAGGGAGGAGTATAAATATATTGCTCGAGAATGCAGGGGAGTTATCAGGAAGGCGAAAGTGCAATTGGAATTGCAGCTAGAAAGGGATGTGAAGGATAACAAGAAAGGTTTCTACAGGCATGTTAGAGGGTGATCAGAGAGGGTGTGGGGCCCTTACTGGATGAGGGAGGTAACCTAGTGACAGATGATGTGGGAAAAGCTGAAGTACTCAATGCTTTCTTTGCCTCTGTCTTCACAGACAAGGTCAGCTCCCAGACAAATGCACTAGGCAACGCAGTATGGGAAGGAGGTGGACAGCCCTTGGTGGGGAAAGAACAAGTTAGGAACTATTTAGAAAAGCTTACCATACACAAATCCATGGGCCCGGATTTAATGTATCCAAGGGTACTGAGGGAGTTGGCAAGTGTCATTGCAGAGCCTTTGGCCATTATCTTTGAAAACTTGTGGAGATCGGGAGAGATCCTGGAAGACTGGAAAAAGGCAAATGTAGTGCACATCTTTAAAAAAGGGAAGAAGGATAATCCAGGGAACTACAGACCTGTCAGCCGTACCTCAGTCCCTGGAAAAATCATGGATGGGATCCTCAAGGAATCCATTTTGAAGCACTTGGAAGAGGGGAAAGTGATCAGGAATAGTCAACATGGATTCACAAAGAGCAAGTCATGCCTGACCAATCTGATTAGCTTCTATGATGAGGTAACTGGCTCTGTAGATATGGGAAAGTCAGTGGATGTGATATACCTTGACTTTAGCAAAGCTTTTGATACGGTCTCCCACAATATTCTTGCCAGCAAGTTAAGGGAATATGGATTGGATAAATGGACTGTAAGATGGATAGAAAGCTGGCTAGACTGTCGGGCCCAACGGGTAGTGATCAACAGCTTAATGTCAGGTTGGCGGTCAGTTTCTAGAGGAGTGCGCCAAGGATCTGTTCTTGGACCGGATTTGTTCAACAACTTTATTAATGACCTGGATGAGGGGATGGATTACACCCTCAGCAAATTTGCAGATGATACTAAGCTAGGGAGAAAGGCAGATACGCTGGAGGGCAGGGATAGGATCCAGAGTGACCTGGACAGATTAGAGGATTGGGCCAAAAGTAATCTGATGAGGTTCAACAAGGACAAGAGTAGAGTCCTGCACTTGGGACGGGAGAATCCCAAGAATTGTTACAGGCTGGGGACCGACTGGCTAAGTAGCAGTTCTGCAGAAAAGTACCTAGGGGTTACAGTGCATGAGAAGCTGGATATGAGTCAACAGTGTGCCCTTGTAGCCAAGAAGGCTAATGGCATATTGGGGTGCATTAGGAGGAGTGCTACCAGCAGATCCAGAGAAGTGATTATTCCCCTTTATTCGGCTATGGTGAGGCCACATCTAGAATATTGTGTCCAGTTCTGGGCCCCCCATTATAGAAAGGATGTGGACGCATTTGACAGGGTCCAGCGGAGGGCGACCAAAATGATTAGGGGGCTGGAGTGCATGACCTATGAGGAGAGACTGAAGGCTTTGGGTTTGTTTAGTCTGCAGAAGAGAAGAGTGAGAGGGGATTTGATAGCAGCCTTCAACTTCCTGAAGGGAGGTTCCAAAGAGGATGGAGAAAGGCTGTTCACAGTAGTGACAGATGGCAGAACAAGGAGCAATGGTCTCAAGTTACAGTGGGAGAGGTCTAGTTTGGATATTAGGAAAAACTATTTCACTAGGAGGATGGTGAAGTACTGAAATGGGTTACCTAGGGAACCATCCCTAGAGGTTTTTAAATCTTGGCTTGACAACGCCCTAGCTGGGTTGATTTAGTTGGGATTGGTCCTGCCTTGGGCAGGGGGCTGGACTTGATCATCTCCTGAGCTCTCTTCCAGCTCTATGATTCTATGGATTGAAAACTTCAGCATGCAGAAGGCCACCTTTATGGAGCTATGTGCTTGGCTCGCCCCTGCGCTCTGACGACGGGACACCCCGATGCAACCCACCATTCCCCTGGAGAAGTGGGTCGCCATCGCTGTATGGAAGCGCTCCTCCCCAGACAGCTATCAGTCAGTGGGCAACCAGTTCGGCATAGGAAAGTCCACCATTGGGGCCCTACTCATGGAGGTAATGCACTCTCAGGCTGCAGTCCCTGCAGGGCGGGGGGGAAGGAGTAGTCCATGAAAGAGGGACCCTAGGGAAAGGGAGGGTGGGGGTGGTGCGGGGGTGGGATGGTAATCAGGGGGAAGCCCTGTCCCCAGGGGGTTCACCCATCCTGCCCTCACACAGCCCTGCGGGGAGGTCAGCTTCATAGGGGGTGGCTCCTGGGGTGTTTGGGGGGGAGGGAATGAGCACAGGCACCTCCTAAGGGCTCAGGCACGCCCTCTCATTCTCTGTTTTGTGTGTTTTTTTGTCTCCATCTGCAGGTGGTGAGGGCCATCAACTCCATCCTGGAGTGCAGGGTCATCCGCCTGGGAAACCTGGACTCTATCATAGCAGGATTTGCCACCCTGGGGTTCCCCTCCTGCGGGGGAGCCATTGATGGAAGCCACATTCCAATCCCTGCACCACATCATCGAGCCACCCAATACATCAACCGAAAGGGCTATTTCTCCATGGTACTGCAGGCCCTGGTCAAGCACCGTGAGCAGTTTACAGACATTTTTGTCGGGTGGTCGGGCAGGGCGCACGACACCTGCATTTTCAGAAACTCTAGCCTGTACCACAAGCTAGAGGCTGGCAAATTCTTCCCCCAGCAGGACTTTCATGTTGGGGACATGCAGATGCTCCTGTGCATCCTGGGGGACGTGGCCTACCCCTAATGCCGTGGCTCATGAAGCCCTACATCAGGCACCTGGACCCCAGCAGGGACCAATTCAATGTACACCTCAGCTGGGCCTGAATGCAGGTCGAATGTGCCTTCAGCAGGAGTGGCCTGAGGCGGGCTGCGGCAGCTGGCACCCCAGGCAGAATGCGCGATCATCGCCTCCGCCTGCATGCCGTCAATGCGGTGACGTCATCATCAGGCACCCCGGGCACCCCGTGATGTCATCATTGGGTGCCGTTGAAGGCGGTGCCCTAGGTGACGGCCGAGTCAGCCATTAGCCATGGGCCGCCCCTGGCCTTCAGGCACCTAGAGGCACGTTTCAGGTGCATCCTGACCCGCCTTGATGTAGGGGAGCACAACATCCCCGAGATGGTCTCAGCCTATTGTGTTCTCCACAACATCATGCAGAGTTAGGGGGAAGCCTTCCTACCTGGGAGGGGGACAGAGGCCGGCCAGGGAGGAAGGGCCTTCGAGCAGCCGCAGATAGCCGCAATCTGTCAGGCCCATCAGGTGGGGGTGTGCATCTGGGAGGCCCTGAGGGAGAGTTTCCTCTCAAGAACCCCAGTAACTCTCCCCAGGTCCTCCCCAAAAGGGGCCTGTGCCTTGCCCCCCTATGCCTTTCCCATTACAACTCCTCTCTTCCCCCCTTCCCTGTTCTCTCAATAAACACACCAGTTTTGGGTTGAAAAACAAAACCTTTGTATTTTTTTCCAGAAAAGTAACTGGGGAGGGTGGAGGAGGGCTGAGAACCTGGATGGGGAAGGGAGGAGGTGGGCTCAGGGCTGGGAGTGGTGCATGGTGCACCTTGGGTCTGGGGACCTCGGCGACCTCAGAGGTGGGTGGGGCCTGGGACAACAACGGGGTGAGAAGGGTGGGGGGCTGGAGCAGGGTCAGGTACAGCAGGGGCGCTGGAGCAGGGTCAGGTATGGCAGGAGGGGCAGAGGAAGGGGGCAGAGGTATGGCAGGGGAAGGGGACTGGGGTGCAGAAGCAGGGACAGGAGCCGGGTGTGCCATCATTTCTTGGATGGTGGCACAAATGTTGTCACCCTGCCACACAAGCTGGTCCCATATGCGGGTCTGCCACTAGGCGTCATCCCAGACCTTCTAGGCCAGGGTTTGCTGCATGTCATGGAGAACGGCCACGTGCTCCCTCACGAGGTCCTCATGGACCGTCCAGCACTTGTGGCTCCCCCGGGGTTGGGTGGCTGCCTCTGATGGTGTTGATCACCCCTCAGCGACGGCTGGTCTGGCTGTGGACAATAAAGAGGGAGAGGCGGTCTGTCATCCATGCAGACACTGTCCCTGAGGCTGTGCAACAGTCCTTGGTCTAGAGGATGGGAAGGTCCTGGGAGCAAGGCCATGTGTGGCCTGCACAGTGGGCTCTTCCTCACAGGGGCCCCCAAGGTGCCCAGGGGACCACGCTTCTGGCTTCTCCACCCCATCCCATGGACAAACAGGCAAGGGAAGTGTCCGGCCACACTGGGATCCCAAGGGCAGGAGAGGGGCCTGGAGGAGCCTGGCCTTCTATGGGGCCCGCACATACACCTGCGCCTGGCAACGCTGACCACGAGAGTGGGTTGTGCCCCGCACATACAGGCATGCCTGTGTGCCATGTGCGGCACTCCTCGGTCTGTGTGGAGTTGTGCAAGTGCCCTTGTGACCAGCCTGCTTCCAGTGGTGGCTGATGATGGGAGGGCGTCCCTCACCCAGGGTCAGACATGTGTGTGGCCTCCCCAGAGCCAGTGAGCAGGAGCCTGGGGATGCTCCAGGGCTGTCTCCTGAGGCCGCGTGGTGCAGATTGGTGCAGCACGTGCTTCCACGTGCATGACGTGCGGCATGATGTCCAAGCCATGCAGGCCGAGCAACGATAGCACCCCCCCCGTCCTCTGTGTGTGACAAACCTGAGAGCACTCACCTGAAGATCCCCCCCCACCCACCCTCAGAGGATGCCTGGGAGGTGTCTAGACCCTGGGGTACCAGCTCGAGGGTGAGGGTGACCGTGTTGGCCATCTCCTCCTCCTCCTGCAGCTTGTCCTCCTCTTCCTCGGCAGGGTGCTCTGGGTGGGCGACGATAGGCATCTCGCGCCCACAGGTGGGGAAGGGACTTCACCACCCCCCAGGATTTAGTGGAGCTCCTGATAGCAGGGGCACCCTGGAGCAAGAGCTGCGCTCCCTGGCCCTGACATAGCCCTGCTGGATCTCTCTCACCTTGCTCCGGACCTGTTCTAATGTGAGGTGGCCGGGAGGACCCCCTTGCGGCCAGAGCCTCAGCCATCCCACCGCAGATGTCGGCATTTTGCCTCCAGGAGCAGAGATCCTACAGGATGTCCTCCTCACCCCACAGCTCCAGAAGGGACAGGATCTCCCGCCGGACCAAGCCGGTGCACGACATTTGGTGCCCCTGTCTGGGTCCTGGGAGCCCTGGTGGTGCTCCTTGTGAGGGCCAGGAGGGGCTCGGGGGGCTTGTGGCTGGGCCATAGCTCCAAATGTGGGTGGCAATCAGAGCCACACGGTGAGGTGCAGCTCCCAGGGCCAGCTTCCTGCCACAAGGCTTGTCCTGGGTGCCTGCAGCTTTAAGTTCTGGCAGGAGACAGGAACTATACAGTCGTGATTAGTTTGGACGGAGTGGCCAGCAGGGCACCTGTGTTTTTTCCTGCAGGCAGGGGTGGCCCGTGGATGTAGGCAACCTCAGCAGTTGCCTAGGGTGTCACATTTAACGCGGCGCCCAATGATGACATCACGCCATTGAGGGCTATGGAGGTGGGGGCGCCGATCGCGCATTCCACCTAGGGCACCAATTGCCAGCAGCTCTCCTCGAGCTGCTCCTGCCTGGAGGCTTCTTCTTTTGAAAGAACTCCCTCTTCTGCATCCACACATGCCTTTTCCTGAAAAAAGCTTTCAGAAAAAGGCTTCTTCCTCGTAGAATGAGGTTTACCGCTGTCGGAAAAACCCCTCCATTCTTTCAACTTTCCGTTGAAAGAATGCAATAGCAGAGTGGATGCAAGTATTGTTTTTCCGGAAAAACGGCCATTTTTCCAGTAAAACGCTGCAGTGTAAACTGGTGCCTAAGGTGCCACAGGACTACTTGTTGTTTTTAATCCTTTATTGTTCTTTAAAACTTTCCACTAAGGCATGTACATAATTTAACAAAAGAGATTGCAGATTATACAACACAGTTTAGTACACCAGACAGTGGAGGAATCCTATATCTAGCTCAATTTTTTCCAAGTCTTGAAAGTGTGTTGAACAAAATACTTATCCAGCGACACATCAGAGCTTTGGCTTTTGAGTTAAATTCCTTGTTTTTCTGGTAGGGTTGCCAGTTTTAGTTGGATGTATTCCTAGAGATTTAATCACATGATGTAATTTTTAATTAAAGATTGATCTTTATTCATAGAGACATCACGACAACCCAGAGGCTTGGAAATCCTATTCCCAGGTCAGTAAAGACTCAAAGGTATTAGATGTCTAACTCTCACACTGTGGAAGATATGGGCAAAGATGCTCAATGGATGCTTTTGCTTTGTACCACTCTCTAACTAGTCATTGGATTGAAGCTTGGACAAGGACTGACTACCTCTAGAAAGAGTTCTATCCAGATCCCTTCCCTCATTGGAAAAGTCTCCATAAAGTGTAGCTTTTGAAGGTGTGGAGTAGAGTGAAAAATGATGGGAAATCCTGGATCACCCACTCCTCCCAAATAATACCCATAGCTGTTGATCATTTTACCACTTATTCCCATTAAAGAGACATCATCAACTTGAAATCCAGTCCATTTCTAGAAGTTCTGAAGTACTGGATCTTCTCACAAGCCCGCACCATATTTGGAAGTCAATGAAACTGCATTTTCCTTTTATTTTTATAATATTTTCTCTCCCTGTGTTGCTGGGAAAATCCCAGAGGAAAAACAAACAAACAGGAAAACTGATTGATTAGAGAGTGGTAAGAATAAAATAATGCCATCAAAGTATGACAAATAGAAATATACTGAATAAAAAAATGTTTTCTTTAATCTATTTAGTTGGAGTAGACCTAGGATTGTCCCATGTAGCTGTGTGATGGGTTCCATTGGGTCTTAAGTATTACTCGTGATTAATAAGTAATTGACGAAGTGGTTATTTTTAAGTTGACAGCATCTCTTTAACATTCGTGAGAATTATACCACATATGACTCAACAGAAGAATATACAAGATAGATTATCACTTAAACCGAGAACTATTTAATATTTTTCATTCCTAAGGCATGATTTACACATTGCCACTTTAAAATGTGTACTGTTATTTATTAGTATGCAACATAATCTTTAGTATGTTATCCATAAGATTTAAACATGTGTGCTCTTTTAATTTGAGTTATTGCTTCTGTGATATTTATACTTACTTTCCTCCTTTCTTATGTTGATAAGTTAGAACTGCCTTCTAGCATTTTACATTTCATGTCTCAGTGTTCGATTCCATGGAATTATACATCTGGTAGTGCAGAGAAAACTATTTATGTTTAGACCTCTTAGCTTGTTTATTTGTCTTGCAGATATCAATAAAATAAAATCCTTTGTTTTCCACTCATCCAGATTTACCATGTTAAACACATTATTGCTAGTGCTCCTAATCCCCATTTAATAGTCACCATTAATGTTTGCTACTATCTTCTTCCCAGAACAGAAAACAAAGTGTCTTTTCCAGAGATAAATCCTATGAAAGAATGCTCCTTGTTATTAAAGAGTGCTCCAGACACTTATGTGCCTGAAATCTTCATCTCAGAAAATGACTGTGTAGACCTAGATTTTCTCCACTTTGAGGCCTGGGGGGTATCCAAACTTATTCCTGTTCTTTCACTTCCTCAATGTGACAAAAATCACATGAAATCTTGAAAGGGTTACATCAGAAATAATTATGAAATCATTATTTATACTGAAGTATAGAAGCCAGCCCCTCCCCTGAAGCCAGCTCCAACCCCCAAAAGAAGAAAGAAACCAAAGATAGCAAATAGAAATTGAGACTATTCATCTTAACTCGATGAATAGAAAAACATGGAACAAAAATAGGGAATCATGTGTATCTGCTGAATGCCCTGCATTTACCAAAAGTTAAAATGATTGAAAAAAGACATAAGTAACTCCTTTAGCTTTTGAGGTTTATATGGATGAAGGGGAAGATGTTTTGTCTTGGTTGGCCCAGGGTAACTGTAAGTATGGCTATGTTTGCAGGACTGCAGTATGTATTTATCCACATCTTTGCCTCGTCAAATTCAACTCAATACCCATAATTGGTTAAGCTTGTAGCTTACAGGACATCCACAGATGGGAGGAACAGAAATCAGTTCAGTAGAGGAATGTGACAGGTTATGAGGCACGCAGATGGAAGGGAGAATAAATGGAGAGAGGGAACGGAGAAAAGGGGAGAAAAGGGTGAGGAAAATCAAAATAAACAGAGGCATCATGGCTGTTAGGGCAATTGATTCATCCACACCAAAGGTGAGATAAGGGTCTGAGATCAGGTAAACTGAGTGAGAGAAAGTTGATGAAATCACGGGCCGGGGGGGGAGGGGGAGGGTGGTTTTGGAAGCAAGGAGTGGCTTTCCTTCTGCTAGGGACTTATCTGTGAGAAAAAGGACTGATCAGTGCCTAGACTAAGAAACACTGGCTGCTCTTAGAAGTGGAGAGCCTCAGAAGGATGATAAACCCACCGGGTCTCAGAGTTACCAGACACATAAGTAGCATTCCAGTGGAGTCAGGGAAGTAGTACTACAAAGTCTTTCAACCTCTTTGCTGCCCTGATGGTGTTGTTACTGCGGCCGTTATGAGGAGAGCTCCAGGACAGCAGTGGTTTGCTAAAGGCTTACCCCAAAGAGACCTGCTGCAGAAAGGGGATGGCGTAATGCAAGAGTGGCTGCATCTACCCTGTGAGGATGTGCAAATTAGTCAGGCTTGATGGTATCAAAAACTGCTGATAGCTCTAAGGAATCAATATGGGCATCTGATCATTATTCATCTCCAGACATTATCAATCCAAATTATAAGTGCAGTCTCTATGCTGTAAATTTAAGCTGAAGAGAACTAAGTATTCCTGGAGCCCTACCATGCAAGGTGACAAGTGCTTCCTGTTAGCAGATTTGCCCATTACTTTGGGACATGCTCATTTATTAGGGTTGCTCTTTTAAGGTGGGGAGGGGGGCCTGATACTTCTATCAATGTGCTGCTGGTGTCACTTGTGTTCTCATATGGAGCTCAATTTCTCCTTTCTGCCAGTTCCTTCCCAATGGAGCTATCCTGCAGGACTTAAGTTCCCCAGGGCTGGGTTCTTCCCACGCTAGAATCTGATAAACACACATGTGCACATAACCACACTAGCAGAGCATGTCTGAGAGGACCAGTTAATCAGCACTCACAATCAGCACTGACCCCTTATACGTCCCTGGATTCAGTAGACTGGGTTGCACAGCAATGCCAAGCTGTGACCCCCCTGTGCCACTGGACTGAACAGACTGGGCCAAACAGCACCATTTAAGCCACCACACTCTTATGTCCCCAGGTTCAACACATCCGTATCCCAACTTTCACATTACAACTGTTCTGCTGGTACCCCACTTCATGAGCAAACCCCATAGGATATGTGGGTGCTGCAGGGATCTGTAGCTTACATACAAGGAGCATTGCTGCAGCGCAAATGAAGAAGCCAATAAATTAATTAATTAAATAAAATAAAAATCCCCAATTCCAAAGCACTGCTGAAGGGAGTGGGGAAGAGAGAGAATGAGAGTGAAAGCAAGAGTGAGAGAAGCACCCAGCTTAACTATGAAAGTTAGTTATTTGACTTAGCTATGAAAGTTAGTTATTTAAGAGAAGTGATTATTCCCCTTGTGACCGCGTCCAGGGTAGGGGCCATGCCCCCGGACACCGTCTCTGCCTCCGGGTCACTAATATTTCCCACACCTCACCCTGGTGTGATTCGTGTTCTGTGCACGATGCTTGCCGCGTTCCAATCGCGAGCAGAAAGAATTCTTTGCTCTCCGGGACGGAGAGGGAGAGGGGGGCCCGGACCCACCCTCACTCACGGGCCCCAGACCAGGGCCCTAAGGACTCGAATCTTCCGCAATTCGGTCTGGCTGACGGGGCGCACAGCCGAAACGCGCCAGCCCACCAACCCCTTATGGTTGTGCCCTGGGCTGCTTCCTCTCCCCCTTCTACCCCTGCCTGTCTGCAGAATGCGGTGGGGGCTCGGACGCCCTCACCCTCCCCTCTAGCCCCTCTGGCCTGGGGCCTAGAGGCTCACCTCACCCCAGGTCATCAGGGTGCCCCAGGAGCGGTTGCCGGTCGGGGGGATTTGGCTCCCCGGAGCTGTGTCAATCTCGCATCCCTCCCCTCTACCATGGCGGCTGCGTTTTTAAATGCCCCGCCGCTTCCGGCGCTCCCCGGGGGAGGGCCCAGGCCATTCTGACGTTGCGGGCGGGGAAGCCCCGCCCCCTCCATAACGTCCACACCGTTGCTTGCTCCGGACCCCGGGCTCACCAGCTGTGCCGCCGCTCGGGAGCACCCAGCACACCATCGGTGCCCTGCGCCTTGTGCCCCAAACAGGGCTTGCCCGCTGGGGACTTCAGTGCAGGACAGGGG
This sequence comes from Rafetus swinhoei, assembly GCA_019425775.1. Lineage (NCBI taxonomy): Eukaryota > Metazoa > Chordata > Testudines > Trionychidae > Rafetus > Rafetus swinhoei. The sequence continues at coordinate 51,944,574 of CM033449.1, forward strand.
CGTCCCATCACACCGCTTTATTCGGCTCTGGTGAGGTCACATCTGGAGTATTGTGTCCAGTTCTGGGCCCCACACTATAGAAAGGATGTGGACGCATTTGACAGGGTCCAGCGGAGGGCGACCAAAATCATTAGGGGGCTGGAGCGCACGACCTATGAGGAGAGGCTGAGGAATTTGGGTTTGTTTAGTCTGCAGAAGAGAAGAGTGAGGGGGGATTTGATAGCAGCCTTCAACTTCCTGAAGGGAGGTTCCAAAGAGGATGGAAAAAGGCTGTTCACAGTAGTGACAGATGACAGAACAAGGAGCAATGGTCTCAAGTTACAGTGGGGGAGGTCTAGGTTGGATATTAGGAAAAACAATTTCACTAGGTGGGTGGTGAAGTACTGGAATGGGTTACCTAAGGAGGTGGTGGAATTTCCATCCCTAAAGGTTTTTAAGTCTCGGCTTGACAAAGCCCTAGTTGGGTTGATTTAGTTGGGATTGGTCCTGCCTTGGGCAGGGGGCTGGACTTGATGACCTCCTGAGGTCTCTTCCAGCTGCATGATTCTATGATTCTATTACTAGGTATTAACCATACAAGGGGAGCCAAACAGACAAAACAATCACAACATTAAATCTAACTTAAATTTGATTATGAAAGTTAGGGCTAGCAACCCATAAATGATCACATAAAGCAAGGTCAGGAGGCTATACCTAGAGAGAAAGCTGGATCTCACCACTCTGTGAAGCTTGACTCAATCAAGGTTTCCAAGGTGTTGTTTGTGGCAGAGGATCTGAAGGGCTGGAGCCAAGCCGAGCCCGCAGCACCATCAGTCAGCAGCAGAAATCCCCATTGGAACTGATGCAGAATTTGGATCCAAGCATTAGAACTCTTTACCTGAGCATGTATTGGGGATTTTGTAGAGGAAAGAACAGTGCTTTATGGGAGAACATTAAATTCATTTAAGAGTAAACTGGTGATTTAAGGGAACGTACCAAAGTTGTTTTATTCAAGTTAGACAATAAAAACTGCTCATTCTTGGCTATGGGTAGTGTTCCTTTAAGGGAGCTTATAAAGCAATTAGGCAGCTTCAGTATTTTGGAAACCAATATCACTAGAATTGGTCTGTTATTTGGTGAAGTGGGTGTGTGCAGGCATGGGTTCATCAGCATCTGGAGCAGAGATTTCCCATCAGGCAATGAATGCTTCTCTGCTTTTCGGGTCCCAGAGTTCAGTGCAGTTCTTGCCTTGGGCTGAGTCTACACTACAAAGAAAAGTCGGAAAAAGATACGCAAATTGCAAACCACAATTTGCATTTCTTTTTCCACTTTTCTTCTGAAAGGGGCTTTTCTGACATATGGCCCATCTACATGGGGCCAAATGTTGGGGAAAAAACCCTCTTTCGGGACATCCCTTCTTCCTCATAAAATGAGGTTTACAGAGATGCCAACAAAACGTGTCTGCTTTTCCAAAATTTTTTTTGGAAAAGCAGACACGTTCCTTGCATGCTGCAGAGCTTTTCTGGGATACTTCTCATATCCCGGAAAAGCTCTGTAGTCTAGATGCACCCCTAGACTTTCTGTTCTCCATTCTGTATGCTAATGGAGATGCCTTTCTATCCCATCTTTGAGGCAAACAAGGCTTTGGAAGTTTCCAGAGAGGATTAGATGTGTCTTCCCCTGCCTTTTCATTGCTTTTTGTAGGTCTTCTGATCCACTTTGGTTCAAGCAGAAGTTGGAGGGAGAGTGTCTTTTGTGAGTCAGACAGGCTAGATGCACCCTCTTCTTTTTTTGAATCTGATTAAAACTCTACAAAAAATGTGTGTTGAAAATTATTTGCCTTGCATATTTTATATAAAAAATACATTTAAAAGCATCTCTGCAGTATAACAACATACTTTGTAGTACTTAGATGGAAGTAGGCCAAACAGTAGTTACTGAGGGATGTATAACTTTGAATTTCTTGACTTCTGTGTGATTACATTCTCACCATAACTTTGTAGTGATTGTTTGTTTGTTTGCAGAGTTGTGTCTTACAATTCTGCATTGTACTGGTGTTGTCACTCTAATGATATTCCAGTTTAAAGTAAAAGTATCCACTGCTGTCTGGTTTGATTTAGCATAGAAATTAGACACAGTTCTTTTAAAAAAGCACTTTTAATTATAGCTTAAAATAGACTGAAATGCCATAAAAACTGATGTCATGGTCCCCCCCCCCAAAAAAAACTTTATTTAGAACATCTAACTCTTCTCTTGTACTGTAAATATTTATAGGTTATCAGTAAATTATTAGCAGTAAGTTGATTAACAAGAAGTCATCCCATAAAAACATTTCATTTTACAATTGAAGCGTGTCTCACTATGTCTGTCACATCTTCATTAAAATAGAAGATAAAATCCTGTTTCCTTTTCATTAGGTACTACAGGTATTAGGAAAGTGAATTAACATAGTGCAAAAAGGACCAAGACTGACTAGCATGTGAATTCTTGCAAAAGATAAAATGTGCATAGCAGCCTTTTCAGAACTCTTTTAAATTGAGAACGTATTAAGAAATACAGATAACTTGTACAGTCCTTCTAGTTTAAACTCATTGGGCATAATTTTTTATTACATATAATGCCTGTTTACATCACTTCAACAGCAAAAAAAAAAAAAAGACTGGAGGTAGGAATAGCAGCTCTCCAGAAATATCCCCTATGCAACTCAGGCTAGGTCTACACTACAGCTTTTTCCAATTTTTTTTTTTTGAAAGAGGCTTTTCTGAAATTTGGCCTATCTACTCTGGGCCAAATTTCAGAAAATCCCCCTCTTTCGGAAGATCCCTTCTTCCTCATGGAATGAGGAAGACAGGGCTTCCAAAAGAGTGCGTTTTCACTTCTGCAAAAAAAAAGTGGAAGAGCAAACGCATTCCCTGGACATTCCCTGCAGTGTAGAAGAGCCCTAATTCTTTAGTAGGTGTTTGTTTCAGGTTTTCTGAATGAAATTAGTATCCTTGTTTTCTATTTCTTACAATATATTATTTCCTGTGCCTTGCTCCTGGCTCCAGGGATAGAAGATGTATAGGGGAAGTGTTGAAGGCACTGGTGGACTGCATTGTACTACTACTAGCTATCATTTGTTTAATAGAAGCCTGGAGGAATTATGCCTTTGAAATATTTAATGCTTCCTGGGGAAAACATGATGAGAATAGTCCCTTACCATATTTGCATGACAGGTAAAGCCTATACTCCTTCCAAAGTAACTATTCTGGAGAACCTACCTCCACAAAAATACATTCCCACTTGTGATTATTAGTGCTGTGGTAACCCTATATCCCTGTACTTCCCAGCACTGGAAGCCAGTCTGTACATGTAGACTAAAAAAAAGCTCCTGATAGCCCCTTTCCACTCTAGTCTGCCTACAGATGAGGAAGCACAGTGTATCTTAGATTGTGTCTACATTAGCACTTTTGTTGGTATAACTTCTGTCACTCAGGAGTTTTAAAAAAACCATTCCCTTGGGTGATGTAAGTTAAACAGACTGAAGTGCCAGTGTGGACAGCACTGTGTCAGCTGGAGACGTTCTCCCTCAGTACCACTGCTCATTGGGAGTGGTTTACTTATGTCAACAGAGCTCCCTCCCATTAGTATACAAGACCTACCACAGGCACTAACTTCCTCCTTTCCCTTGGGGTGCTCAACCCTGGCTCAGTCCCAGACCCTGCTGCTACTTCACCCCTCTTCCCAAGCCTCCAGCCCCATCTTACCTCTTCCCACCCAGTTCCACCCCTCCCCAAAAATGTGACCCATTCCCACTCCTGCCCCTCCTTCCCCAGGCCTCCTGCAAGCCACAGAAGAGCTGATTGTGGGTGAGAAGGCAGAAGGCCCTGGGAGAGAGAAGAAGGAGTTGATCAGTGGGGCTGCTGGTGGGTGGGAGGCCTGGAGGTAGGGGAAGCTGGCTGCTGGTGGGTGCTAAACATCCATTACTTTTCTTCCAGTGGTACTCGGGGGAGAGAAGTGGACTGGGGCTGAGGTGCTCAGCTTCCCACTGCCAAGGTGAAATAGAGTGACCCAGCTGGAAGATTGGCAGAGGAACAGAGTGCCAATCCAGGTTGCCCCAGCCTCTAGTCCCCCACCAGGCCCTTTAGGATGGAGGGGCTGCAGATGCGAGCGCCCAGAACTCTGCTGCTCTTTCCCCTTCCCCTGACTTTCAGAGAGCAAGGGGAAAGAGTGCAGCTTGTGTGCCTGCCTCGCTCCCGGCTGCCCATGGGAGGGGCAGAGAAGCCTGCTGTATACCGTGCACTTTCCCCTCACTCCCCGATCATCAGGGGAAGAAGAGCAGCAATAACCTGGTATGTGTGGCTGCAGCACCCTGCCCCTCCCAAAATGGTGCCCTTGCCCCTCGCTCTCTCTCTGCAATGCACCAACCCCCTGCCCTGAGCCCCCTCAGCCCCTGCCCTGACTTCTATGATATGATAGAGGTCTATAAAATCATGACTGGTATGGAAAAAAGTGAATAAGAAACAGTTATTTACTTATCCCCACAATATAAGAACTAGGGGTCACCAAATGAAATTAATAGGCAGCAAGTTTAAAATAAACAAAAGGAAGTCTTTCTTCACTCTGCGCAGAGTCAACCTGTGGAACTCCTTGCCAGAGGATGTTGTGCAGACTAGGACTTTAACAGGGTTCAAAAAAGAGCTAGATAGATTAATGGAGGTTAGGTCCATCAATGGCTATTAACCAGGATGAGTAGGAATGGTGTCCCTAGCAATTGTTTGTCTGGAAATGGATGACAGGAGAGGGATCATGTGAGGATTACCTGTTGCGTTCCCTCCCTCTGGGGCATATGGTCTTGGCCACTGTTGGCAGACAGGATACTGGGCTAGATGGACCTTTGGTCTGACCCAGTATGGCCGTTCTTATGTTCTGAGCCACCTACATCCCTGCTCTGGGCTCCCACACCCCTGCCCTGAGCGCCACCCCTCTCCCCCGCCACTCCACCTCCTGTCCTCATTCCTGTACTCCCCACAGTCTCCCTACATTGAGCACTCCACAGCCGGGCCCTGAGCCCCTCCTCATCCCACAACTGACTCCTGCACTCCTCATACTCCTAACCCCCTACCCTTAGCCGTCCCCCCCCCCACACACAAACTGCAACCCCCACTTAAATTTCTTACAGGTACTGTTGTATAGCACCTCCCAAACTAAGGATGTTAAATTTCATTTACTGTGTTTTAGCATATATAACCCACGTCCATGTATAACCCGCACCCTTGTATTACCCGTGGTTTTTCTATCCTGTGTAAAAAAAATTATTAATTATCCGCGCACGTGTATAACCCGCAGAGACTTCCTGCTGTCAGCGAGCCGGCCGACCTGCGGAGGGGAGCCACGCTCGTGCCCAGGACCACCCTGCGCAGCCACAGCCAGGCGCCACCCACCATCCTCCGGGCGGGGGGAGTAAAAATCAATGTATATAAGACGTGGACATGTATACCCTGCGGGGAGTGGGGCAGGGCGGGGTTTGTAAAAACATGTATAACCTGCGGGTTACATACGCTAATTTACGGTAATCAACTATTCGACTAGTCGATGGATTTTCCATTGACTAGTTGATTAGTGGGGGGAGCTGCAGCTGGCTTAGCTCCTGGCCCTGGGAGCTAACCTTGCCTACTGGCTCTTAATACATTTAAAAGGCACGAGTGCAGCAGGGGGGACCCAGCGCAAGCCGGGCCAGATGATTCCCAGCTCATGCCAAGTCCCCCTGCTATTTAAATGTAAAAAGGCTGGAGTGCAGCAGGGAGCCCAGTGCGAGCTGGGAATCAGCTATCCTGGGTCATGCCAGGTCCCCCCAGCTGCGCTTCTGATTCTTAAATTTATTAAGAGCTAGCAGGCTCTTAATACATTTAAAAAGCAAAGGCGCAGCATCTGGGACTGGGCGCAAGCCAGTAATCAGCTGATTCCCGTCTTGTGCCTGGTCCCTGCTGCCTCCCCTGCCCTCTTGCGGAGATGGTGCTAAGGGGAACCGGCTTTTAAGCCAGTTCCCCCCAGCACCAGCTCCTGCTCCTGCTCCTCCACACTTGCTGCTCTGATAGAGGCAGCAAGGGGGGTGGAGAAGCAACTAGTCAAGCTTTTGCTTATCGGATAGTCAACTAGTCGCTTATATCCCTATCCCAAACCCCTACCCTGTGTTCCCCCCTAGACTGTGATACAACAGTACGTAAGCTGTTTTCACTCCTGGTTTTAAGGACACTTTCATTGCAAATTTGACAAAATGCAAAGAAGATACCAGTGTGAGATTTTTAAAGATAGCTATAACACTAGACCCAAGATTTAAAAATCTGAAGTGCCTTCCCAAATCTGAGAGGGTCAAGGTGTGGACCATGCTTTCAGAATTCTTAAACTCAGATGTCGAAACTACAAAACCCAAATCACCAAAAAAAATCAACTTTCTGGTGGTGGCATCTGACTTAGATGATGAAAACGAACATGGATCGGTCTGCACTGCTTTGGATCGTTATTGAGCAAAACCTGTCATCAGCATGTCATCTGGGATGGTGGTTGAAGCATGAAGGGACATATGAATCTTTAGCCCAACTTGTGATGCTGGCCACAACGGTACCATGTGAATGCCTGTTCTCATTTTCAAGTGACATTGAAAACAAAAAGCAGACAGTATTATTGCCTGTAATTATAAACAAACTTGTTCAGCCACTCTGAGCAATTGGCTGATCAAGAAATAGGACTGAGTGGACCTGAAGGCTCTAAAGTTTTACACTGTTTTATTTTTGAATGCAGTTTTTTATATACATAATTCTATATTTAGAAGAACAATTTTCATGATAGAAACATTGTACCACAGTATTTGTAAGAGGAGAAACTGAAAAATACTATTTGCTTTGTTTTTTACAATGCAAATATTTTAATAAAAATAAATATAAAACTAGCACTGTACACTTTGTATTCTGTGTTGTAATTGAAATAAATGTATTGAATATATAGAAAACATCCAAAATATTTAAATGGTATTCTATTACTTTTTAAGAGGGTGATTAATCACAATTAATTTTTTTAATCGCTTGACAGCCCTAACTATTATTTCTATCTTATGATTAGTAGCCTCTGCTTCTTCCTGATGGGCTGCAAAAGTTGTCTGAGAACCAAAGATAGACTAACAGTCTCATTCCTGGAATGCTGAAAAGGAACAATATTATGGTCTTCCACAGAAAAGATATGTTATGTAGGGAAATTTCTTGTCTTCTTCCAAAGGAAAAATAAAACACATAATACCACGCTTGTCTTTGAATTGGCAGGATAGGATCTTCCACTTGTGAGAGGGAAACCATTCCACCAGGAGGGCAGAAGCAGCATTTAAAGACAAGAGGCAGACAAAGAAAGACCTTGGAGGAGCTGCTCATTGATATGGACAGGGAATACCAGGAGCAGTTTGAGCTTGTCAGGGCACAGGAGGATCAGGCACTGATTAATTGATTCATAGAGTGGGAGGCGTGCCCCAGAGAAGAAGAGCATTCTCTAATACAGTGGTCCCCAACCTTTTGGGGCTGCCGGGCGCCCGGGGGCGGGGCCACTCACGCGCTGGGCACCCAGGGGTGGGGCCACCCATACGCCGCGTGGCCGGTGCCGGTGCCGCCCATGCGCCACACTCCCGGGGCCGGCGCCGCTCCTGTGCCGCGTGCCCAGGGGTGGGGCCGCCCATACGCCACACGCCCGGAGCCGGAACAGCCCATGCGCCGCGCGCCTGGGGCCGGCGCCGCTCCTGAGCCGCGTGCCCAGGAGCCGGCAGCGCCCATGCGCCGCGCGCCCAGGAGCCGGCAGCACCCATGCGCCGCACGCCTGGGACCGGCACCGCTCCTGTGCCGCGTGCCCTGGGGCGGGAACGCCCATACGCCGCGCGCCGGGGGCCAGCACAGCCCATGCACCGTGCGCCTGGGGCCGGGGCTGCCCATGTGCTGCGCCCCCGGGGGCGGGGCCGGCCCTGATCATTCGGTGGGCGCACAGAAATGGCCCGGCGGGCACCATGGCGCCCACGGGCACCGCGTTGGGGACCACTGCTCTAATAGAACAGATGGCTGGATGATTTCAGGGACTGCCTGCCCTCACAGCTACTGTTCCTCTCTGTGAACTGCCACCATTTCCTTCTCCCCTGGCTGCTGCTAGGTGTTGCTGAGATGCATCACCTCCCTCTCTTTCTGAGTGACCATGAGAAGCCTGCAGGAATCCCAGGACCACACCTTCCACTGGCATCAAAACCCCCCCTCACAGAAGGACACCCTCCCCCCCCCCCCCCGGAAGCATCCAGGAATAGTCCCAGAAACCCAACATGTACCAAGGATATGTGGGAAGAATTGAGAAAGTGCCCAAAATATCTCAGAAAAAGCTATTTATCTAATCTGGGTCAGAGACATCAGGGCCCAGTCCTGCAATTGACTAAATGTGGACAGCCCTGACCCTGCATATGAGACCTACAGTAGGACTGGAATCTTAATACTAGAATAGTAAATCTAAATACAGTGTGATACATTCAAAACTCACCAGACCTCTCAAGCATTGAAAACCCATTAGTCTCAGTAGATGGCTGGAGACCCATCCTAATGAAAAAGGTCATTATTTTTATTCCTTAACTAACTCACTATAATTGTGAATTGCTTTTTCTCATAGCCAATCCAGATATAAAGGCACCAGAACATCAGTTTTCTAAGCTACAATTTTTCATGTTTATTAATGTGACTGATATTCCTTTGATGTATGATTATAAGGAATTGGACATTAAAAATAGTGAGCCGCAGTTAGTGAGCCAGCAGTTGCTTTTGATATCAGTAAAGTTTGTGGGTACACAGCACTTGTGAAAATCAGACCTGAGGCACATTGGGAATATGAGTTTCCAGAATTTCATCACACGTAAAATTAGGGATACGCAGTGATGAATAAAAGCCCAGAAGGATTTCTATAGACACTGGGGACATGGCTACACTAGGAAGTTATTTTGAAATAACTTATTTTGAAATAAGCATTATTCCTCGTGCAAAGCAGGAGTTAATAGTTCAAAATAACCAGCCTCTCATTTCGAAATAAAGGGTTTGGTAGTGTGGACGCTCCACTTTTTATTTTGAAATAAGTGTGTTATTTTGAAATAATTCCCCAGTGTAGACCAGGGATGGGATTTTTATATAAGTTATTTTCAAGGACAAAATAACCTCTTGGACTTTTTATCATCATGAATTGTCAAAAGTGGTTGTGACATATAGAACTGCTATGTAATACAAGAATATTGAAACACAATCTAGTGTCACAGGCTGCCTGACTCTTCAAAGAGAAGTTTTCAGCAGTTACATGTTTACCTTAATAAATGCATTTTAACATCCCTAGTCTGGACCTGCCACAGCCAGGGGAAAAGCACCACTCACTTGGCCCAAACTCAGTCCTGGCATGGACCTGCTGTGGCCAGAAGAGAGGCATCCTTCCCTCAGCCCTAACCCAGCCCCAGCCTGGTCCTGATGCAGCTGTGGGAGAGGCACTTATCTGGCAGCCCTAGTCCTGCAGCATGGCAGAAAGAGGTGCCTCCTCACTCCAGCTCATGTGCTTGTGCAGGTAGTAAGAGCTTGGAGGAGTCCTCTCTCCCCATCACAATCCTATGGAAGCCTGCACCCCAAACCTCTCTGGTCCACCCCAGAGTCTGTACCCCCAGTTGGAGCCCTAACCCCCGCCACACACACTCCAATCCACTGCCCCAACCCTGAATCCACCATCCCCAGCCCCATACCAGATCCCACATGGGTGGGAAAAATTAGAGGGAACACTGCTTCTAGGGCTGTAATCAGTTAAATCTTACTTGATTTCTGTGAAAGGGACCAATTGCCAGAGACTGACCAGGAAGTTGTTAGTGAGCTTTGAGAGGGAGACAGGTTGATACAGAGAGAGGTCCTGCAGGTGAAACGGTAGGAAGTTATGCCTTGTCTACACTGAGAGATAAGGTCACATTTATTAAGGTTGATTTTTAGCACCCAACTTTGTCAAGTCAAAGGTGAGTGTTCTCAATGTGCACAACAGTTTGACATAGTGCATCCCCAGTAGGGGGATGAACTTTGAGAGCTATCCTAAAGTTCCTGCCACCACTTTGCATTATGGGTTTTGTTCCAAGTGCCCGATGGGACAAAAAAGTGCAGCAGGAGGTTCTGGGTACCTGTTGTCAGCCTCCCATATTGCACTCACCTCCTCTCTCCCTCTCCTCTTCCCACTTGAAAGCAATGGCAAACAATCTTTTGGGGCCCTTTTTCCCCTGGCTATCTGTGCAGCATAAGTATGGAACCCATCGTGGAACCCGTTCAGCAACAAAGTACTATGGCAATCATAGCAAACATCTTGCACCTTATGCTGCAGTATCCCCTGAGCCTATCCAAGCCCTGCCAGAATGAGGAAGAATCTGAAGAGGCCACAAACAGACTCTTCTGTGAAGCACTTGAGATAAGCAATTGGCAGATGACGGCAGCATTCAAAAGCTGGTTCTGGTGCCATGAGACAAGCACATACTGGTGGGACTGCATAGTTATGCAGCTATGAGATGATCACCAGTGGCTGCAAAACTTTTACATGCATAAGGCCACTTTCATGGAAGTTTGTGAATTGCTTCTCAGCTATAACACAGCAATACCAGATTGAGTCCTACTCTGACAGTTGAGAAGCAAGACCCGTGGAGCTTGCAATAACAGACAGCTACCGGTCAGTTAGGAATAATTTCGAAGTGGGGAAATCTACACTGGGGGCTGCTGTGATCCAAGTAGCCAAGGCAATCAATACACTTCTGCTATGAACGGTAGTGACTTTGGGAAGTGTGCAGAACATAGTAGAGGGCTTTGTAGAGATGGGGTTTCCTATTTGTGATGGGGCTACAGATGGCACCCTTCTCTGACCACCTTGTCAAGGAGTACATAAACCGCAAGTGGTACTTCTCTATAGTTTTGCAGGTACTGGTGGATCACAAGGGCCGTTTCACCAACATCAACATGGGATGGCTGGGAAAGGTGTATGATGTACATATCTTTAGGAATTCCAGTCCCCTCAGAAAGCTGCAAGATGGAACTTTCTTCCCAGACTAGAAAATTACCATTGGAGGCACTGAAATGCCAATAGTGATATTTGGAGACCCAGCCTACCCCTTGCTCCCATTCCTCAGGAAGCCAACGTTCAAAGGGAAGGTTTTGCAGTTAATTGACTAGATAATTGACTAGATTAGACCTCTTTATTTGGTTAAATAAAGAGAGTTTGTGTTCATAAAATACGTGTATTTTATTTGACATCAGGAAGGGGGCCGGGGAGGGTAAGTGGAACGATGTGGGGGAGGAATGAGGCACAAGCCTCCAGTGGGGCAGACCAGGGAGGATCTTAGTGCTCCTCAGGGTGGAAGCTCTCCCACAGGGCCTCCTGGATACTGACAGCCCCCCGATGGACCTCCTGGATGGCAGCCTGCAGAAAGTACAGCCAGGCTCGCAGCAACGCGTTCACGAGAAGCACCAGAGTGCCCAGGGGCCACTCCGGCTCCATGTTGCAGAGTGCTGTGGTGTCCCGAGTGAGGGCAACCAGAGCATGCAGAGACACAAATGCTTTGCTGTCCCTCATCGAGGTAGACAAGCAAGCAGGGAAAGCTGAGAACCGGCTGCCCGGGGTGGGGGTCCCTTTAAGCACGAGCCTCAGATAGCCTCAGGCAGCAGACACACAAATAAACTCCTGACCTGATGCCCTGCTGCACCTGGTTCTGGCCGGCCTTCAATGCAATTCAGTGTCCACTCAGTGTGGATGCGCTATTTCGGAAATAGCAAAACGCTATTTCGAAATGCATTTTGTGTGTAGATGTGTTATTTTGAAATAAGCTATTTCAAATTAACTATTCTGAAATAAGATATTTTGAAATAACACTGTAGTGTAGACATACCCTATGAAAGTAAAGTAAAGGGGAAAGTTTTATGCCAGGGTGGGACAGCATGTAGCCACTGATTATGAGTAGCCAGACACCAGGGCAATAAGGAAAACATACTGAGGGGCACTGCAAATCAGAGACTTTTAAAAACAGCTTTGTGAATGGCCAGCCAGTGACAACACTCATGTGTGTTGCTCTTAATGAGGTGCCTCCTGCATTGAGTGTTCTTACCTGTAAAACTTGTAAACCCTGCATGCCCCATTCAACACAAGCAATAAAGATACTGTTGTTGAGAAATCATGCATTTTTAGGGAACACAAGGAAGGAAGCACAGAAATGTAATTCTGGGTGAGAGCTTCGGGGGAGGAGTGGAGGAGAGAAGGGAAAGCAGTGTATTACAATCTCCCTGTGCAGCAATCAGACAGGTGTGAGGACAGTCTTTTGTTCTGGGACACATCTCTGGGGGTTGAGTTTGAGGCTGCCCTTCACTCCCCTCCCCCTCCACATTCTAGAGCCCCTGGGAGAGGAGGCTATGGAACTTGGCAAGGAGGGAATGTGGGTCAGCACAGGCCAGAGGAGGTACCTGTGCATCTGGCTGACCTGTGAATCCACCATGCACATCATCAGCTCCTCCCTGACCATCAAGACATTCTCCTTTGTATTCACATTCTCTGCTTGCTTTTTTCTCCTCATGTCACACTAACATCTCCTGTAGCGGCGTTTTCCTCCACTCCTTTAATTGTGCCTTGTCCATGCAGGCAGATTGAATTTGCCTTAATCAGAGTCCCCCCTATAGAAGACACTTAGACATCTGGTAAGCCAGACTTATGTACTGTTGGAACTGGTTTTCTCCCCTGAAATGCTAACTTTGTAATAAACAATATTTTGATTTAAGAAGTCTGTCTAGTCAATGGTAACCACTATCATTGGTTCCAGAGGGCATAGAGTTTCAGGATTAGAACATAAATTAGATCTGCGGAAATAATCACAGTTGGTACACAGGAATTAAATAAACACACAGCAATCCAAAAATGGAAGTCACCTGACAGCCTGAAACCTAAACAGGATGTGCTGGGTGAGACCCCTTTTTTGACAGATTAGAGGAAATGACAAATCTCCATTAAATAAAATCGGACTCACTAGAATCGGACTCACTAGAATCAGATTGCTCTTTATTTGGCACATCTTTAGCTTTACTAAATTAAAATGTATTAAGCAAATGCAGGCTTTTAGCTTTTCAGCTCAGGAACAGTATAGCCAAGAAACAAACACTCTATTCCCTGATTCTTGTGATGTACATCAGATCAATCAAAAGTTTTATTATTTTATTGAAGTTTATATGCAGATAGAAATGTCCCCTTCCAAAAATGTAATTTAAAGAAAATACCGGAGGAGTTGACTTAGTCTCACATAGATTTAATCATCTTTGTAATGACTTATTTAGATTTTTAGATACGCAAAGCATTTGGTCTGGAAGAAATCCCAGTAGGATTTTTCATGACCTGTAACAGAACCTATCACAGGATGTAAAGGTCTGACTTGATCTCCAGCATGAAGTTAATTCCTTACTCAGACCTGACACAGAATGGAAGGAAGTAGCAGGGCTAGCGTTTGAAGGCCCCAATCAGTCACTGAGGAAATGATACAAAAATACACCTAGAAGAGGCAGAATGCTTTTTGAAGGCAGAGTTCCACAATCACTGTTCACAGGACTGAGCTGTAAATAAGATGGGTTGTTTCTCTATATTTTCTTGTTATGCTAAGCTATATTGGTCTTTATACACAGTATCCTCAAGAATGAAAAAACCTTGTGGAAGAATAACTTTTTTGCAAATCTTTTCAAATTCACTGCACTGGGTTACTGACTGAAATGTCTTACTACAACCTTGAACAGGATTTCCATGCTGACAGGTAACAAAGGGGAAAATTACAGTACCCTGCAGTTTGTAAGAACTAATCTCTTTTCTTAATATAGATTGCAGACTATAAACTCACAAGGTTTTATCAAGAAGTTTAGAACCTTTATTTTCTGCTTAAGCATCCACTGAAAAGACAATTTTTATAATAGGGTATCATGTATGTAATAACACAAGACATATCTTTAAGAATAGGATATAGTTTTTATAGATCCAGTAAAGATTGTATCTATGCATTTAACATCTGATGCTGGAAAACTCTTTGACTAAAATGGCAATATCGCTTTAAGATTATAGGGACAAATCAATTTAAATAAGCATTTTATAAATTAGATATATAAGGAGTCTGAGACACCCTCTTCCTCAGTTGGAGTGAATAGACATAAATTGAAAATATTTTGCTATTAAAATCCCCTCCAAAATTAGTTTTGAGGTTGACTCCTAGTGAAAAATGTGATTTTAAAGAATGCTATTTGATTTTTTAAATATATTCTTCAGTTTCCAGCTATCTACCAATAGAGACTAGTTTTCTAAGATGAAAGTAGAGAAATTGAGACAGCCATTTTATACATACAAGACAAAGACAAGACTTTGATCTAAAGACTGTCCTGCCCAGATGGGAGTTTAGAAGGAATAACAGTTTTAGAAGGAAAAAAAGAAAAGAAAATGAATAACTTATTTTCAGTAACTCTTCTGATCTTTACTGACACACTTGAAATTAAGCTCACATTGATTCTAAAAACTTAACCTGTCTCCCTCAATACATGCTGATGCATAATAAACAATATTTTAGGGGTTTTAATTCTCTTTAGCTTTTTGACAGTTTTCCTTAGTACGGCCCAATTGTGTCTTTTCTCTCTCTGGATGTCTAACAACATAAAGTTATTTCTGCATGGGAGTGCCTTATAGAAATTAGTAGGATGTTGTCTGGGGTATCTGGTGCTGAGTGGAATTTCATTGCTGTTAAACGTGTCTGTTTATGTACACACATGATCTGTTAGCCAGCGTGTGTGTACGTGTGTATACACCTTTCGGCAAGGATACTCTCCTCCCCTTTTTTTTCACTGCGGTAGAGATATTTGATCCCATTGTATGACTCAGGTTCTTTCTCAAGGGAAAGAGGCTTTGTTTAGCTGTAGCTCTGCTTGTTAAGGAATGAGTTCCCCCTCCGGAGCCCAGTCCTGCCCAGCGCTCCCTGCAGGGTGCAGGCTAACCTTGGTGTGGAGAAGCCCCATTACCTACACAGAGGCTACACGCAGGATTGATGCCGATTCTATAACCATATCCCAGTGGCCCTCAGTTTAGCGAGTGTCGGGGCTGGAATCTGTGACCAAGCTGCCGGCGGGCCGCTTCTCAGTGCAGCGCAGCGACCCGCCGCTGGCTTTAGGCGGGCTCCCGGGCTGCTCCCCGCGCTCCGCAGCGTCCGAGAGCTCGTCCTGCTAACTTGTGAGGCCCCTCTGGCTGACACCCGGAGTCACGCGGCACCGAGTGTCCGACCCCTTCCCCCAGCCCCCTCGGGCAGTGGCTCAAAGGGAGGGGCCCGGCGGGAACTGGATGAGCCTGACTGGGGGAGCCCAGCCGAGACGCCCGAGCGAGCAGCGGCCCGGGCCGGGGGCAGAGGCGTGGCTGGAGGAGGAGCAGGCAGGCGGTGGCGGCTGCGCTCCCTCCACCACTGCCGAGGCTGCCGCTGCCGAGGTGTCTGAGCGCTCGGGAGGCTCGTGGCAGTGCCGGGCGCGAGGAGCAGCATGGAAGGCTCCTGCCTGGCCTGGGAGCTGGCGGGCGCCGTGCTGCTGCCGCTGCTGCTGGGCTTTCCAACAGGTGGGGCTGTGCCGCGGGGGGGGGGCTCCGCGCTCCTCCGCCCGCTTCGTGCGCGGGGGGACGGTGCATCCAGGAACCGGGGAGGGAAGGGGCAGCACTCACCGGCTTCTCCGCTTCCTGCGCAGGGCCGGGACCGGGGCTGGCAGCGCGGCCGCGAAGCGGGGCGTGGAGGAGTTTGGGGATAAAGGCAACTCCTAGTGCACCTCCGCCTTGGCCGAACTGAACAGCCAGTAGCCGGCGGAAAGCACGTCAAGCCAGCACACTCCTTCCAGCACCTGTGCGCCTCTCTGCCGAGGCAGGGGAGTGTGGTGGCCTTGCCTCCCTTCCCCCCCCCCCCCCCACTAGTAAAGACGCCCCAGCTGTGTTTAGTGTGAAAACTCTGGCTGCAAACAGTCGAAACAGCGGGTCGCACAGAGGGGCAGGTTCCTCGCGCTATTCCGAAGTCCCTCCCGCTCCCGGCGGCTGGGGCTTTGGCTTTGTTGCGCTGCTGCCCTGAGTTTCAGTTGCAGGAACTTTGCGAAGCTTTGCTTAGCTTGGCCCGCCAATGAGTCGCTTGAGCGCGAGTTTTGGAGACGCGTGAGCAGTGCTTTCTGCTGGCAGGTTGCATTGGTTTTGGAGGAGCAGCAGGATAGCCTGATAGCTACCGAAGTGTCCCATTGGGGGAGTGACCGGGGAGTCAAAATAATCACTGCTCTTGAGCCAGTGGAATCCGCATTTTTGTCCATATTCCCCATTCGAGGTCTGGCTGCGCGCCTCGGTAGAGGTGCTGCCCATAGTCAGGGAAGGGGGGGACTGTAGTTAATCCAGATTTGTTCCGAGAACTATTATCTGCCGGGAGGAAGGGGTTTTGCATCTGATTACTGTTTTGTCTGTAAAACTATCTTTCCATCAGTACAAAACGTCTCTGTGGTTAGATTGCTGTTAACCGAAATAGTAACGAGAAATGCTTCCAAGAGCCGCAGTCCGGTGTAGCCCCAGTGACGAAGTTGTAAGTGAAGTATAGTAGACCTTTTCGTGCGGTCGCTGATTTCCATCTTTTTTTCTCCCATTTATCTGCTTTCCGGAATGCACCGTTCCATGGCTGAATTTAGTAGCGCATCTCCTAGTCAAAGTGGTTTTGCGTTTTGTTAGTCTTGTGCGAGGCAAGTTTTTCATCTGTTCTTTCCCAGTAAGAAAACCTACCAAGCCCTCTTTTGAAGGAGGTTGTTCTTGCACCGGGCTTGTGGATTTTTAGGTCCTTTCACCCATGCCGTACAGGACTGTCCTAAAGAACTGAATTTATGGTAATTGAACCGATGGGGCAGCACCAATGCATGTTTATCATGCCATTGTCATGCTAATATATTGCCCTTTTCTTTGGACAAGTCACTCAGACTTGGCATTTAGCAATTCCTATCACCTTCATTCATGCTAAATTTTACCCTATTCTGCAGGTAGTCCAGCTGAAATACACGGGGTAATTTGTAGCGGAAGGAATGTAGTCAGTTCCGAAAAGGTTGCAGAATCAGTCTCAACTAGCATATGTGTGAAACCTGAGCAGTTGCCATCATCTGGATTTAAATTGTATAGAAGGTCAGACAGTGTCAAACCCAAGTCAAATTACCGATGTCATCTGTCAGTGCAGTAACTGCAATCTGTGAGTCTGACAGAGACGAGATTTCCCCATCAAAATATTTAATAAAAAACATGTAGGGGAGAAGCCATCAAATATTCTCAGTGGCACAAATTCGTCCCTAGGATAACTAATGGTTTAAAGGAGTTGCACCAGGGATGAATACAGCTCACCATTTGAACCAGCATTGGAAACCTGACAATATAAAAAAGCTAATGGTGGAGGAAAGCCGTGGATGGTGACAAAACATGAATGGTGATGGAACTCAGTTCTAACAATTTTTTAAAGAAGTGGTCTTGCAAATAACCCTCTCTGGCCCAGCGATTCTTTAATTTGTCCACAATGGAATGAGATGGAGAGACAGACAGACTGACTCTGTAGACATGTATTGTGCACTAGGAGTGGCAGTCTCTCTCATGCCGTTCACTGAATTTTACAGTTATTTAGCCACAATGGAAAAGCTTCAGCAGGATCAAGTAAGAGATTTTCCTATAGCTCAGTGGTTAGGGCACTCAGTAGCAGGTTGCTTCCCCTGGCAAACTTGAACCATGAGTCTGCCATATCCCAAGTGAGTACTCTAACCACTGGGCTAAAAATTATGAGAGGGTTGTCCTCTTGCTGCCCTTTTACCCTCAGGCTACTTGAAAAAAATGACATAGTTGCCTGACACCAAGAGAGGGGTTGTAGCTGAGGGCTTGTCTACACTAGGAATGTTAAAATATGTGTGTGTGTTTTGGTAAATGTATAACTGCTGAAATTTTCAGTGGCTACACAATAACACATGCGGGGCGGGGGAGGCAGTTTCATGGGAGCCAGCTTAAAAACCAGCTCCCTATGCATGCTGACTCCTGTCTGCCCCCCACACTGCTGCCTCTGTATCAGAGGCAGTAACGTGGAGGGCAGGTAGGCATCTCTCTGGCTGCCAGTGTTGGCTCCCTGCGAGAGCGCTGGCTCCTGCCTGCTCCACCTACCCATGTTGCTGTCTTTGTATCAGAGGCAGCTGTGTGGGGGGAGGGGGAGAGCATGGCAGCAGCACGGGAGGGGGCTTATGTGTAACCCTGAAGGTTAACTGATGAGCCTAGGCTCATTGGTTAATGTACATGATCACATCCCTAGTCTACACTTACAGTGCTGTCGCTGCACTTGTGCAGGCTGCTATGCTGCTGAAGCACTTAGGAAGCAAGCGGTTCTTGAGCAAAAATAAGCAGTGTAGACAGATCTGTTTTGCGCAAAATAAACCCTTTTGCACAAGATCCTTATACCTCCTTTTTTGAGGCATAAGGATCTTGCGCAAAAGGTTTTTTTTTGCACAAAATGAACCCAACTACAAGGCTTGTTTTTGCGCAAAAACCTATTGTGCAAAAAGCATCGACAGAGAATATGCAAATACAGCATGAGAAATGCTAATGAGTTCTTCATTAGCATACTCTGCCGGCAGTGTAGACGTAGCCTGAGAGGGGCAAGGCTTAGCATTAACCCATTGGATCGATATCTCCCATTGGCTAGTTTAGGCAAGGCATCCCCTAGCATGCTAGCTTTTGTGAATCTCATTCTAAGGCACCTGTTTCTCCCTGTTTATTGTTGAGAGAGCATGGGGGACAAACTCTTGCTTTATGAATCCCAGTGATTTACTAGAGGCCTAAAAGTTAGGTGTGGTGAAGCTGAGCTTAGCCTCGCCTAAGTTTCTAGTTCGTAATTACATATATAAAATACAAGTTCAGTGGTTTAGTTCTGTACAGAAATTACATGGGTCATAAGGATCACAAAACCAAACAACCCCTCCTACAAGAGGTTACTCCCCCAAACTTCTTGTAAACACATAAAATATTTTTATATTTAACCTCCCATAATGTCTGCTAACCTCCAGATACCATTTCTGACCCCAACCCCTTAAGTAGTCTTCTGGTTGTCCCTGACCTTCAAGTCAGCCCTCCCTTTCCTCAGGAAAAGCCTGGGAAAACAGGTCAGCACTGCAGCATGTCCTGAAGGTCACCAAGTCCAGGCTGTGTTGACAAGGAGTAGAAGGAGGAGAGGAGATTATTTCTTTCTCTTGATTACCTACATGCTTTGATTCAGACATTTTCAGGAGTTTTGTTTTGAATCGCACCTTAGATGAATTTACTAATATTGGTAAGAGGCAAATAGTTAAGGAGAATTAGTGAATTAGAATGAGAGGAGAAGTGAATAACTAATGGCCCTTATCTGCTTCTTTTAACTATCCAGTTTTTAGGTGCTTATAGACTATCAGTTTTGCCTGTTACATACTAGCTTGGTTTTCCCTTTGATATTTATATACCCGCTGCCTCCTTTTGTTCTCCCCTCCCATTTTTTTCCTCTCCCCTCCTCCCTTCTCCACTATTTGTTTTGGTTCTGGACATACAACACTCTGGTCATCTGAAGAAGTGGGCAGTGCCCACGAAAGCTCATGATACCATCTACATGTTTTGTTAGTCTTTAAAGTACTACCAGACTATTTGTTGTTTTTTAAGTTTATAGCATAAATGTTTGTCTTTTTGGTTAAGTGTCTGTTTGTGGGTGTTTAAGTATGTCTTTGTTTTACATTTAATTTTGCAATTCGGACTTTGCGTAGCTTTTTCCGCTTCTTTTTTTGGAAGAAGGTTTTCCGACATTAGGCCTATCTACACTGGGCCAAATGTCGGAAAACCCGCCTTTTCTGGAACATCCCTTTTTCCTTGTAAAACGAGATTTACGTGTCTGCTCTTCCGAAAAAAATTTCGGAAGAGCAAACACGTTTCCTGGATGCAGCAGAGTTTTTAAAACTCTGTAGTGTAGATATAGCCTCAGTTTATTGCCCTCATCTCCTCTTTTACTTTTTTTTGTAGTTCATTTTTTTGTGGGTTGTTCTTTTAGACTCTTCAGCTAGATCCTCAAAGGGGACTTGGCTTAACATTGGAATGCCTTCTCTTTAGGCGACTTATAGTTGGCCCAGAGTTGGGCACCCAGGCATCCACTACGATGCATAGGAGAGAGTGAATATCTAGGAACAGGATCCACAAAAGCTAGCAAGCTTAACAGGGAGACTCCCTACTCTAGCCAACAGGAAATACCAAGGAGAAAGGGGTTCATAGGCCCTATCTTTCAAGTGCTTATGCCTTGGCAGGTGGGAGGTGCCTCTCTTGGCTAAGAATTTACCATGAACCTTCTCCTGAAAATAGGCACCTAAACTTTCTGTTTAAAAATATGCAGGAGGTAGTAGCACCTTGCCTTATAACTTGTAGCCCTGTGGTTAGGGCACTCACCCAGAATGTGGAGGACCAAGGCTTAATTCTAGGCTCTGCCTTCCTCTCAAGAGAGTGCCCAAATCACAGGGCTTTTGAAAAGACTGAGAATGCCATAACCACTGGGTACAGACTCAATCGCTTGCTTGAGACTGAAGCTCTGGGCCTTCTGTTTTCTGTGCATATTTAATTATTTATACACAGCACATCAGGAGAGAACGAGAGAGACCAGCTCCAGAATACCCCACAGCCTAGTGATGAAGGGACAACTCCAATTCTAGTCCTTTCCCAGCATCAGGTCGGGGCGGGGGAAATCGAACCAAGTCTCCCACATCCTAGATGAGTGCCCTGACCACTGGGCTAAAAGTTTTAAAGGGGCCCCGAACTATCACCTCCACTGTTTTGGGTCAGGCCTGATCTTGTAAGCAGCTTCTGACAGTGTCCACCGGTTCTTCCCACAGCTAAGATGGGCAGAGCAGTACCCTAGTTCAGGATAGTAATGGGGCTTGGGTATGAGTTTGAGGTGACCAGGCACACTGTCACTAGATTTGTAGGTGTATAGGGGACTTTTCTGGGGAAATGTAGGTATCTATGAACTTTAGATCCCTTCAGCCCTTGGCAGCCATGAGCAGGGGGGTTAAGGATCTATATTTTGGCAGCAAATGTGGCCAAATCCATTTGTGGATCTAGCCCTATTTCTCCCCACACACATATGCTCTTTGGAAATCTTATCCCATTCACCCTGCCGCTATGATTGGGCATAGTTCTTCTCAGGGTCTACCAACACTCTTACTGAGGCAACTAAGCAGTAATAAAAGGTGTGCTCTCTGCTCAAAAGGATGCATGTCTGTTTCCATTAGGTTCCCAACACCTGCCAGCTTAGGGGGAGAGAGACTGAGCAGAGATTGCTAAAAATTCAGATGTGCTGTTGCTAAGCCGTTGGTTTTGCTCTTCCACCCATTTGATTCCTCACTGCTCCATTTTTGTATTTGTTTTACCTCCATCTCCTGGATCTTCTGTTTGCGTTTTCTTCCTTTCCCTACAGAATTGAGTATAGGTATGAGTGTCCTGCATATAAATGTTGCCTGAAGCACTGCCAACAGCAGAATGTAAATGTCAAGAACTGTGCATTACTCTTCCTGCCACAGTCACTGGGAAAATGCTGTGATCATGTGCCTCAATTTGATTCCTCTAGGATTTGCTCTCTACTGTGTAACAGAATGTGGAGGGTTTGGGAAGAAATAATATTCATATCCAATTTACATTGGAGACATTTCCATGTGCTATTTTATGCCACTATTATTGACATAAATCACACCAATACCACTATTAGGCTATAGTGAATCTTCATATACTTTTTATTTTACTTCAAAAATTTTATAAATTGTATAGTTTCAACAGTATTTCCTTTTGAATATGTAGATAAGAGTAGTTACTAGAGTTGCCAGGTCTCCGGTATTCACCCGGACAGTCCGGTATTTTCGGCTCCTCTCCGGTAATAAAATTCAGAGAATACTGGACACCTAAAATGTCCGATATTTTCTGAACTTTTCCCCCCGGCCAGGAGGCGAAAATGCTGGGCACCTGGCAACCCTACAAACACTCAGCACCCGGCCCCCAATACCGCCAGCCCCCCGACCCCAGCCCCCATGCTTACCTGGCTGCCGGCACAAAATGGCTGCCGGCCAAAAGACCCCTGGGTCTTAGTGCTCAGCCATTCCCCTGTTCCTGTCCCTGCACTTAAAGGGGATGTGCTGTTTTAATGCTGTTTTATTTAAAAAATATTTTTTTTTGGCTTTGAAGTCTTTTTTTTTTTTTTTTCTCAACAACAACTTTGGTTTCCCCCCCCTTTTTTATCCCCTTCAACAGAATTTTTTCCCAGTTTTTTTTTTGGGGGGGGGGGGGTTCGGTATTTTTGTTTCAACCATCTGGCAACCCCTAGTAGTTACACCTTTATAGAGTGGTAACCATTACCCAGTTTTACAGATAGTTTGTGACTTAATCAAGAAAATAGTTTAGAATAAATTCTAGGAATAAAATCCTGCTCCATCAAAGTAAAAGGGGAGAATTTCAACCTACCTTGACTTCCAGTTCTCTTCTGTGGCCTAATGCTGCTCTATATTCTGTACAGTCAGTCTGTTTAATGTAATGTGTAAATTTGTAATTACTGTACAATTCTTTGTGATTCAGAATATTTTAAATATTTTGTAACAAATCCGTTATTCAATTAAACATAAAATTTGATATATTTATATCTTGAATAAAAGTTTCTTTGCACCCTGAATTTTCAGTAAACAATCTGAAAAAAATCTTAATGTAAGGAGTAACAAAATCTGGAAAAAAACAAGAACTTCAAAGCATCAGAGAGGCTTTACAACATATTTATTTACAATACATGACAGCAGCTCTATTATGATATTGGTCTGGTAAGGAGAGACAGTAGTTGCTCAAGGTTAAGACACTTCTAAGCTTCACTCTTCACTGACAAAGGTAAATGCATGAGCGATGAAGCCATTGCACATTATATTTTTCAATGTATCTATGCACACATTATTTTACAGATTTCTTTTTGGTGTAGTACAAATATCTTCCAGGATTTTGACTCACTTCCTCAAGTCTCTTTAGCTGTTTAAAAAAGGACAAGAGGAAATGAGTTCTAGTATCCTGAAAGAAATTTTTACTTTAAGTATCATAGCCATGTTAGTTTGTATCAGCAAAAACAATGAGGAGTCCTGTGGCACCTTAAAGGCGAACACATTTATTAGGGCATAAGCTTTCGTGGGCTGCAACTCACTTTGTCAGATGCATGAGGTGGAAGTGGAAACTTCAGTCTGTTATAACGATGTAGCAGTCTCATCTTTGTAGGTATGTATAAATCCTTGCCATACTGAAGTTTCTGCTTCATGCAGCTGACGAAGTGAGCTGCAACCCATGAAAGCTTATGCCCTAATAAATTTGTTAGTCTTTAAGTTTAAGGTGTAACAGGACTCCTTGTTGTTTTTACTTTAAGTAGTCTTCAGTTTGGCATAATTTTTCATTTTATTCATAGGTCTTTGCTTTGTTTTTGTCCACTAGTTTTCTACCTGTTTTCCTCTTGTCCCAAAATATAATCAGTTTTTGTCTGTGTTCAGATTGTTGTTTAATTTATGAACTTGTGAAACTCTGTGAAGAATGAGGTTTAAGGCAAAAGCTCTAATTGCAGCTAAAGGTGAAAACCCAGTCTTCTGTTTAAACCTTTCTCTTATTCAAAAGCTTTCCCTCATTTATTAAAATCAAACTCTGATGAGAATGCACACAACTAATTAGAAAGCTGATTAAAATAACTCTTTCATGCCTGCTATTTTTACTGTTGGGGTATTCTTTTTATTTATTAATGTTAATAGACTGAAAAGGTGTTCAAAAGGGCATATAGGCATCTACCTGCCATTAAAAGCCAATCCTACAATCAGTCATTTAAGTATTTAACTCACACATCAATAGTTTTATTGGCTTGGGATCGGCACTGGAAACTGAAATGTATTGTTTGCTCATTGGCTAAGACTGCTTGCAGCTAGTGATAAAAGCAGAAAGTAGTGTAAACATCTGTGTTTGAAGAATGAATCTGACTTGCGATATCATGGTCACAATAATTACAAAGTACAGTAAATGTTAATCTACTAGTGGATTTATTCTTTGATGTTTTGACATATTACTTCAAAAAGAAGGTTACCCAATAAATGTTTTCTCCTCTTGATTTTTTCCAATGAAGAGACACAATAAATAGCTCCATAGTGCTCTTCACAAATCACCTGAGGGCAACTTAACTAAAATTAAGCACTATTTAATAACATAATCAACCACACATTTCTGTAGTTTTGCATTTGAAAACATCAAATGATTAGCACTTGAAATCTCAGCCAACAGCTGAGTACAGAACCATGAACTAGAACTACTAAATACTTGATATTGGGAAGAATTAAGCAGACAAATTGGATAACTGCTGTGATAGATCTGAGTGGTGCAGAGAACATAAGATGATGATTCACAAGCTTAGGAAGATAAAGCTGACTTGTTTGTGAGAGCTTAGTAAATGAAATTTGAGAATTTAGATTTGAATCAAGTAGGCTGTAATATTCCATATTAATGTTCATTGGAAACATGAGAAATGAGTTACAGTGTTTGGTCAGAGAGATGACCAAGGTGTTTATGTCCAACATAATAGTAATGTTCCAAATATGGTGAACTGGTGTGTTTCTTGTGGCATATAGTGGACTGTTAACAAGTGAATAGTCTGATACAAATGCTGAATTGAAGAAACTTGAGCTGGATGGCTCTACAGAGGAACTTCAGAAATAATCGCCTATCATTCTGAAAACTAGGAGTTATAAGGGGAAAAGCTCAGATTGACTGTAAAACACTTAGGCCATGTCTAGACAGTGGGGCTATTTAGGGATACCGGAAATATCCCAAAATAGCAATTCTGTGTCTTTAAACGCGCCCATTATTTCAATGGGCACACTATTCCAGCGTTCCTGTAACTCTCATTCCATGAGGGTTAAGGGACTTGTCAGAATAGCGCTTCGTTTTGAAATTTAGTGCTGTGTAGACAGTGCCAAATTTCAAAAGAAGCTATTTCGAAATTACCTCGAGGTAAGGGTGCTGTGTAGATGCACTGTTAGAAACAAATGTTGTTTTGCACATTTCCAAACATAAAACATTCAAAAATCATGACTCTCCCAAATAATGACATTGCCTTATGAATCACAAGGTTTTTTAAAAACAATGCATTTTAGATTTTCTGTTTGCTTTCTGGTTTCTGAGTTTCTAGGGTGCCATTGGTAAATTTTCAAGTTTTCCTCTGAAGGCTAGAAACTTGTAAATTTTCTTAATAAAAGCCAAAACTCACATTCACTTGACTCCAGGAGCTGGGGCTTTTCAAAGGCTCACATAAAAATTCAGAGAGTAGGCATCACTGTGTTTTACTGCTTCCAGTGTGACTCTTTGCTTAAAGAAAGTTGAATAGGAAGGACAAAACTGTTGTCAAACTTATAGCCCAGAAAACTGTCTAGAAAGGCAACACTGACATGGAATAGAAGTGTTCTTTTGCTGGTTGGAAAAGCATATTTTTTAAACTTAGAAATGTCATATCCTTAGCAAAATTAATGTTTCCTCCCTGTAGGGTGGTAAATTTGGTGTGTGTGTGTCTCATAGACCGTTAAGGCTTCCTATTCCATAACACTTCTAACTTCCAGGTATTATACATTACAATTTTTTTTAATTCTACTATCTTCACAGCTAAGTCGCATTTGGGGCTAATATTATATTGAGAGAATGTTACAGTGCAGTAAAAAAGAGGACAAATTTGAGGGAATAAAAATAGGTTTATACTTCCAAGTGCCACCCATAAAGCACATTCCATCTACGCAAAATACCAAACTGGGATGCCACATACAGTTGACCAGTTGCATTAATTGGTGTTCAGTTGCAATTGTGGCAGGAAGTCCTCTTTGTGCATACTCATGACTCTCTTATGAGATAGTGGGAATCTTGAAGTTTCCCTCCTCCTAGATTGGAACCAGTCCCTCCAGCTTGAAGACAAGGAACACTAGCCTGAGTAAGAGGGGTGCCCCAGGTAGCCCAGATGTAGAATGGACTGCCACTACTTCAGAACCGTGACTAACAGGTCTCAGTGTCTACGAAGAGGAACAACACTGGGTCGGTCCTCTGCCCCCACCTTCACAACAGACAGATCACATGGCCTCTTCTGCTACCACCATTCCAAGCAGCAGCTCAGTCATGTTGGGATGGCCTGTATGGGATATGAGTAGGATCCCAGATTGTGTTGAGAGCTGGACTAGGGCAGTGTGTACACAATATATACATTATGTAAAGTAGCAGCTCAAGGGGCTTTGCAGATGTGTGGTTGAATTGGGATTGCGCCATGAGCTAATGAAACAAATTGCTGGTTACTAAAAGCACAGCCTTTGACTACGTGTTATGAAGCAAATGTAAATGGTGACTCCCACAAAGAGATCTCTTCAAAGACTGTCTAAAATTTATTTGCATTCATGTTTGGCTACGTTGCAGTCATTTGCTTTTTGAATACAAGGGCCAGATTTGGAATTGTTTACATCAGTATATATCCACAGTAAGCCTTTGAGTAAATGAAGCTACACTAAAGTAAGTAGAGACCAGAAAATCTGTTTCACTGTCTCTTCAATTTTGCCAAAGATGAAAATAACTGAAGCTATACAGCGCAAAATTCGGTGTGTTTGTAAGTGGATGGGCAAATAGATGCAAAAATAAATAATAAATACTGACTATTTGGATTCCTGCCATTTCTTACGCAAAACATATTACCGGTTCCTATCACTTGATACTTTCTCTGGGCAACTACCTAAAATCAACTGTGCTTAAGCAATTAAACTGTACACAGAAAAATAAATATCTTCATTAGAGGATTGTGTTAGTATTTTAGGAAAGTAAAGAGAATCTTGCAGGCAATATATAAAAATGAATTATTTGTAATACCTGCCAATATCCAAGATTAAAATTAAATATGAGGTTGAGTTATTATGTATTTCCTTGTCAAAAGTAAACTGGGAAGAATTAAGACATTGGCAGAAATGCATCTGAATCACTATCTGTATGACACTTCCAAAACCAAAATTTACACAGATTTTATTGGATATTAGAACAATAACATGAATCAGGTTTTGCTAACTATGGTAAATTCTGGAGATGCTGCCAACCAGCAGCTTATTTGCCCTACATAATGTTTCCTGCCACAAATCACAAAAATACATACTGGAGCAATATATACAAAGGTATTTCTATAGACTTAAATACAAAGAAGTTTCCCTTTTAAAAATACAGGAATTGATGGAAGAGTTCAGTCTTAGGCCTTGTCTACACTACAGATAAGATCGAAGCATCCACAGTCTATTTTCCGGGGGTTCGACTTAGGGGGTCTAGTGAAGACATTCTAATTCGAACTAAGAGGGTACTCCCATCAATGCCGGTAGTCCTGCGTTTACAAGGAGGAAGGGAAGTCTTAAGGGAGAGAGCGCTCCCTTTGGCTTCCCACAGTGTAGACGGCGCCAAAATTCTAGTGAAGACATTTCGACTTAAGCTACACAATTAACGTAGCTGAAGTTGCATATCTTAATTTGAACTTATTTCCTAGTGCAGACTAGGCCTTAGAGAGAATACCAAGAAATGGGCAGCAACATTCCAATTATTAACAACGCTTATGAAATGTCTAGAAAATGGAAATATAGCATCCTTTTAGACTATTCAGAATGACGTAAAAGAATTGTCAAATATGCAATGAAGAAAATTAGTTTACATGGACAATTAAATGCAGAAATACAAAAACTTAGCTTTATATTCAATTTGATGTCTTTCATAATGTGGTAATGGAGCCATTTAAGAATCTTAGAAAAGTCATGACTAAAATAACATTTTGTAATCTGTTGATTCTGCAGTTGGGCCTTGTGTCAGTTTTTTCACTAAATGAAAACTGAACCTAAAAGCATATAATACAAAGTATGGCTTAATCATTTCTGTAATTTTCTTGAAAAAAAAAAGAATTCAAAATAAAATATGTAGAGATAGTAAAAAGCATTGGTCCTCTTATGTGATATTTAATGTCCAATATAGGAGTAATGGTAACATAATTCTACAGTTATTAGTATCTTTTCCCCCTCTGAAGGCGCTCTGTAGATGACTACTGGTGCACCTTTAATGAAATTGCTATCATTTGATAAAGTTGCTGCCAGGACTTGACATAATTATCATTCACATTGCCAAAAGTCCTACATTTCCTTCCTAAATTGAGCTTTTTCCAAATAACCATTGATTCAAATTGCAATCCAAGGGGGAAAAACTGTATGTGCTCCAAGTTTTCTCACTTGTCTTTGTTGAAATTACCTTTTCACAAAAATCCAGAAAGCGACATCTCAAGCTCGTGCTACTCATTACAAGAAACATTATTTTAAAATGGAAATAGAATGGAAATATAATGTACTTTTTAAAGTAAATGTCACCAAAGAAGAGTATGAGGAGAATGAAAATCCATTAAGCAAATTGACCAGTAAATGTCGTGATGAATGAAAAACAGAATTTGAATAAACTAATTTTGTCCATTAGCATGCTTTTCAATCCATTTTAATTGTTCTGTCTTAATTATTTTTTTATTTAAATGTATAATGGCTGCAAAAATTAACTATTGGAGCAATTAGTTGATTAGCAATTTAGAAAACTAGAATAAAAAGAAAACAATACTTTAGAAGGCAATGTCATTCTAGAGGACATGTGAAATACCAAATTTTACAAGTGTTACTCTAAGCAACTATTTTATTTGGGTGAATGCCGTGTTTATACTCGCCACAGAGCTATACTCTGTGGTTGTCCTTTTAGTAAGATTTAATCATTTGCATTGTTTTAAGTTTAGGCCTTGTTTCTACTCAGATTTAGTCAAGTTGTCTGCCAGTTTAATTCAGATTTTAACACAGCATCGCTGAACGATAGCTACAACAAAATCTCCATTCATTGTTGTGTAAGACTAATGTATGTACCTACAATGCTCTGTTGCTATTGTAATTATTGACACTGCTCAGTGCTGTAGTGTACCATACCCCTAAAGTATCACTAGTAGCATGCTAGGTGTACCACAACTCAAAAGAGGCTATGCAGATACTTCAGCAGCTAGGCATTGTAGGCAGTCTTATTGAGAGTTAAGACTCTCAAGATCTGATGTCTCTCTACAAGCAAACCAGAGTTTGCAAGTTTCCAGGTCAGGCTCATTTAGTGTCTCTCATTGGGAACCCTAAGCATTGGCTCCCTACCCAGTTGCTGCTGCTCCCTCATAAGTCTTACACAAACCTGCACTCCACTGTAGCGTCTGGCAGTCACAGCCTGTTCCGTGCATGAAGTTCTGAATATTATTCCTGGGTTTTTTTTCTCTGCATCCAAATTCTCAGCAGTTCCTGGCTTGCTATGCAGCCACTGCTTTTCAACATGACCCAACTACCACATTGGGACACCGGGTTGGTGTTTTTACCAGTAATACCTTCATTTTTATCACCATCACTGACTTTCGGTGTGTTCCTACGTTAGGTTTGAAAGATAGGAAAGTTAGCGTTAAAAGACATAGATTGTCATTATCACATTAGGTTAGTAGATGCTGAAGACTAAGTTTGATGAACAACAGTGCCCATGTTAATCTTCGCCTGTTGTTCTTCCTTTAGTAACCAGGATCATTAAAGAATTCAAAACTTCAATACTTATATTAAAGCAGTAGCTTAGGAGCACCGTTATTTAGAATAAGCATAATATGAAAGACATTTGGTTTGTTAAACACATGATATTAACTCTGTAGAATATGTTTGTCAAGGCTGTTCTCCACTCTGGCACTTTGAGTGCTGAAGGTGGGGGTCCACAAGAGATTTTAAAATACCCTGCCACTAAAGGCTTCTGTTTAAAAACTCTCCAAGGTCACAAATTCCCTGACCCAAAATGCAGAAACCAAGGAAGACATATTTGGGATTTTTTTCTTGTGGCTCACCTCATGTCTGTCCAGTTCTGCTCTGGTCACAGGAAGGCTGCTTCAGGAAGATCATTGCTTCCGTTCAAAAAATCCACACTCTGTTTTCGTTGGCTCTCCTGGCTTCCTGCCAATACTTTCCGCTTCCTTGGCATTCTGGAGACTCTCTAGGATCCATTGTTTATGTTTTTAACCCTCATAGGCAATTTAGTTAACTGAATGGCTGGGATGTCCAGAAAAGGGTAAGTACCCCTCCCATTCATCACAATGTTGGACAACAAATATTTCGTATGGTAGGAAAATTAATCTGATTTGTTCATCTCCTTCCTCATTCAGAGCATGGATGTAGTTATGCCTGCCTAACTGCTAGTGTAGACACTGGTATGTGGACAAGAGAAGCCTTCCTCTTGACATAGATACCACCTCCTGGGGAGCATGGAGTACTTGTGCTGACAGAAGCTCTCCTGGCAGGATAGGTAGCATCTTCACTGAAGCCACAGACGTGTCAGTGCATGATGCAACTGTGCTGCTCCATCATTTTAAGGAGACAGGTCCTTAGACTGAAGTTGGGGAAGGGAGTGAAAAAGCATTTCCTCAAACAACTAGAGCCTGTCTTTCAAATAAGCTGAATATTCTTCATTCCAGTTGAATTCACAAAGAACAAAAGGTGCTCAGCTCGTTTGAAAATTATGTATTTGGTCACTCACTCAAATGTATTTGTGGAGGATCCAAACAATTCAGCATGAGTGGCTTTCTTTTTCAAAATAAAAGGCAACTCTGCAGGCCTCATTTTGTGAGAAGTGTAATTGCCCTGCCCACCCAGTTCTTACTACAGGGGTGGGCAATAATTTTTGATGGGAGGCCACGCCAAGAATTTGGAAAATCGTCAAGGGCTGCACTCTTCCATGTTATTAATGGAAGAGGTGTGGGATCTGAGATGGAGGTTGGGTGCAGAAGGGAGTTTGGGGTAAGGGAGGGAGTTTGGGTGAAGGAGGCAGTTGTGGGATGAGACACTGGACTGGGACGGAGGGGGTTGGATTGTGACCTAAGGCAGGGAATTGGGGTACAGGAGGAGATGCAAGGATTTGGGTTGTGGGCTAGGGCAGGAGGGGACTGTGATATTGGGCAGGTATTGGGGTGTTAGATCTGGGAGGGGATATAGGTACAGGAGGGGGGCAGAGGATTTTGGTATGTGGAGTTGGGGGTAGGAGTGGAGGGCAGAAGGTTGGGGAAGGGAGGGACTGGGGTGCCAGAGGTAGGCTCTGACAGAAGCCTTACCAGCCAGCAGTGGTTCCCGAATCAGCCTCCCTGCCTGCCCTGCCCTGCCCCCACACAGGCTGCAGCCATGAGCTCTGGGGCCCTTTGTGTTTCATGGCTGCCTGTTATTGAAACAAGCGGTTCCCATTGGCCAGTTTCTGGGGGTTTGATTGTGCTGGGGGTAGGAGCAGCCTAAAGCTTCCCCCTCCCCTCCAGATTCACAGTTTTTAAAGGAAAACTACCCCACAGCCGTGTTTCTGAGCGGCATGTGAGTGGGGCGAGGCAAGCGAGGAGCCTGCCTGGGGCTCCCCGCAGTGTCCACGGGGCGGATCTGGTGGCGTGGTGGGCTGGATCCGTATTTTGCCCAGGCCTGTCTTACTACATTTAAAATGCAGAGCTGCAGCAGGGGTAGGTCCCAGACCCAGCGTGAGCTGGGCTTGCTCAGTCCTGTCTCACACAGGGTCCAGCAGCCCCTGTCCGTGAGGGGTCCCAGCCTTTGTTTGTGGCCAGCCCAGACCACCGTGGACAGGGGCTGCTTCACGCCCCTCTCCACTGCTGCCTCTTGTGTTTCAAAGCTAGCTACTTTCCAGAAGGCTCTTAAACTCAACACTACAGGCACTGAGTTGCAGATCTCATGGGAGTATATTTTAAACCAAACACCAAGAAAATTTCACATTTTAAAGCTGAGAGAAAAAAAAAGAGTCTTCTGACCACTTCAAGGCCACTGGAGGCAGGAAAGGAAAATAAACAGGCACAGGAGTTCTGGGCAGCTCTTCCTCTCGGGGAATAAAGATAGATATTAACGTGCTCAGTACCTATTCACTTCGTACTTAAATATCTGAGACATCTTACCCAGGACTACACATTTTTACTCACTGGCTACATTTTCTGGCATAGTCTGATTAGGGATGTGAATGGTTAACCTCAGTATTTTTGAAAATTTTACTAGGCACCTAAATATCTTTGAAAACCTGACCTTTAGTTTCTCTATGCCTCCGTGTCCCATCTGTACAAGGGGATAACAGCACTGCTCTACCTCACCAAGTCGTTGTGAGGAGAAATAAGTTAGACTCTGTGAGGTGCTCAGATACTATAGTGATGCCACATGCTATCTCTTCCCTTGGTGGTGGTGAAGGGAACAACTGCCCTGGGGCCCTGTGGAGCCCCATGTGGTGCACTGTGTGCTGTGCTGAGGGCTGCCTGGGGGAAGCTAGCTCCTGCACTTTGCCCCTTCTGCATGAGGCCCTTCACCTTTTGGGGGCCTGGAGTCCCCAACCCCACCTTTCCCAGGGGCCCAGCGAGTCTGTTGGCTCCAGTGGCCCCTTCTTTTCACCTATCCCCGTCACATCGCTCTCTTTTCTGAATATAACCTTGACTGTATTTCTTCAGAGTCCTCTGTGTTCTCTTTTTATCACCCCCATCCTCCCCTCCAGAAGGATTCCTGTTTTACAGGCTCATTTAACTTTAATTTCCAGCCCTTATCTTGATCACCTTGCCTCTGTTTGTAAACAAAACACTGATTCCTGCCCCAGGGGCACAAGCTGGGAGCTGTATTCTGGAGAAATCAGGGACTAGGACATGTAAGAAACCCTCCCCCTCCTCGAATGCTCCAGCTAAATGGCATCCATGCATCTCTTCCAAGTCCTTCTTCCCAGAATTTCATCCCATGGTCTAAGAAGTCAAAGTCCTTCCAATAACATCATCTGCACAGAATGCACATGTCCCTAACTGGGCCTTTGCCCTCAACTTGGAGGATGGACAAGAACACCACCTGAAACCCCTACTCTATCAATCTTGCTCCCAGAACTCTTTAGTCACTGTTGATTGGCTCAGGGGCATACCTGGTTGTATCATTAGTGCCCAGTGGGATGAGCAGCATGAGGTAGTAGTCAGAG
Organism: Rafetus swinhoei; assembly: GCA_019425775.1. Lineage (NCBI taxonomy): Eukaryota > Metazoa > Chordata > Testudines > Trionychidae > Rafetus > Rafetus swinhoei. The sequence continues at coordinate 51,977,730 of CM033449.1, forward strand.
GGACAGATGAGACCTGTCCATTTCTGTAATAACAATGAGTAGTCTTGTGGCACCTGAGAAACTTAACAAAAATATATATAGTATCATGGGTAAAATTCCCTTCATCAGATGATGAGCTAGAGTACAAATCATCTGAGGAAGTGGGTTTTACCCACGAAAGCGCATGACACTATATATTTTAATTAGCTCTAAGGTGCCACAGGACCAGTTGTTGTTTTTAAAGTTGCAGACTAACACAGTTATCCCTCTGAGACATTTCTGTCATGTCTCAGATGTGGTCTTCTGGTAAGTAACCTGTCTTCCTTTCCCTCAGGTTGACAAATGGATGCCTCCATTCCACTCAGAAGGGAATCCCTGACCATCAGCATCCTATGCTTCTTCCTCTTGGTGCAGTGGCTGTTAGTGTCCCTGTCTTGGGGCTAGTGGCTTCCTCTTCAGATATTGGGGTTTGTCCTCCCTGCCTGTTGCCAGTACATTGTACTGTTCTTGTCTGTGATGGATTGGGAACCTGGGTTCAGGATGGAGCACTATCTACTCCCCAAGGTGGCCAACAGCCATTTTCCTTCTTGTAGAGCAGTTGGTTTTCCTTCTTCTTGTGCTGTTGTAGTTACATAAGTAACTCTTCTACCAGGTAAAGCCAGCAGCAGCCAGAGCTGGATTCAGTGTCTAGGGGTTCCTCTCCATCGATCCAATACATCGATCTAAGTGGCTCAAGCCCCCACCCAGTAACCTGGGAAATTCAAACACCATGGGCACTTTTGAGAGGCAATAGTTCCCCTCTCACAAGCACAGAGTGTGAGTGTAGAGAAGAAACTTTTAATAAAAGGGAGGGAAATAACTTGGTATTAATTTGGGAAAACATCACAAACAGGGTAAACATAAGAACAGCTACACTGGGTCAGACCAATGGTCCATCTAGCCCAGTATGCTCTCTTTCAACAGTGGCCAATGCCAGGTGTCCCAAAGGGAGTGAACAGAACAGGTAATCATCACATGATTCCTCTCCTGTCATCCATTTCAAGCCTCTGACAAACAGAGGCTAAGGACACCATTCCTACCATTCTAGCTAATAGCCATTGATGGACCTAACCTCCAGGAATGTATCTAGCTTTTTTTTTTAACCCTATTAAAATCCTGGTCTTCACAACATCCTCTGGCAAGAAGTTCCACGGGTTGACTGTGCGCTACATGAAGAAAAACTTCCTTTTGTTTGTTTTAAACCTGCTACCTATTAATTTCATTTGGTGACCCCTAGTTCTTAGGTTATGGGAACAAGTAAATAACTTTGTCTTATTCACTTTTCCCACACCAGTCATGATTTTATAGACCTCTATCATATCCCCCTTTAGTCTCCTCTTTTCTAAGCTTAAAAGTCCCAGTCTTTTTAAATCTCTCTTCATATGGAACCCATTCCAAAAACCTAATCATTTTTGTTGCCCTTTTCTGAATCTTTTCCAGTGCCAGTTAGGGATGTAAGTGACTAGTTGACTCAACTAGTCGCTTTCCCTCCCCCCGCTTGCTGCTGCTATCAGAGAGAGGCAGCAAAGGCAGGAGGGGGGAGCAGGAGCTGGTGCTGAAGGGAACCAGTAAAGCCAGTTCCTCCCAGCACCGTCTCTGAGGGGGGCAGGGGAGGCAGAGGCACAGCGGGAAACGGCACGCGTAGGGACTGCTTCAGTCCCCACTTAATGCCGGTTCCCACTGTGGGTGCTTCTGTTTTTGAAATGTACAAGAGCCCTATGGGGCTCTTGTATGTTTCAAAAGCAGAAGTGCCACAGGGAGCATGGGGTGAGCAGGGACTGAAGCAGTCCTTGCGCGTGCCGTTTCCCACTGTGCCTCTGCCTCCCCCTGCTTGCCCAAGCTCTCTGAAGGATCCCCCCCCCCCTTGCTGCTTCTATGATAGGGGATGCTGTGAAGCAGCCCCTGTCTGCAGGGGTCCCAGTGGGGAGCTGCCCCCCCCCCCAATCAGACAGGAGCTGTTGCTGCCAACCATCCGCTGTTCACGGCCAGCCCTGAGCAGTCCCAGTTTGCGCTGACTGCTGCACCTCTGCATTTTAAATGTAGTAAAGTAAGAGCCCAGCGGCTCTTTCTTCAGATCATATACAAATAGGTTGAATAGGTTTGGTCCCAGTATGGACCTTTGGGGAACATGACTAGTTACTGCTCTCCTTTCTGAAAACTGACCATTGATTCTTACCCTTTGTTTCCTGTCTTTTAACCAGTTATCAATCCATGAAAGGCCCTTTCCTCTTATCCCATGACAACTTACTTTACTTAAGAGACTTTGGTGAAGGACCTTGTCAAAGGCTTCCTGGAAATCTAAGTACACTATATCCACTGGATCCCCCTTGTCCACATGTTTGATGACCCCCTTAAAAGAGTTCTAGTAGATTAGTAAGGCATGATTTCCCTTTACAGAAACCATGTTGACTTTCCCCCAACAAATTATCTTCATCTATGTGTCTGACAATTTTATTCTTTACTATAGTTTCAACTAATTTTCCCGGTACTGACATTAGACTTACTGGTCTGTAATTGCCAGGATCACCTCAAGAGCCCTTTTTAAATATTGGCATCACATTAGCTATCTTCCAGTCATTAGGTACAGAAGGTGATCTAAAGGATAGGTTACTATCTATGAGTAACTATGAATAAAAGTCCCCACCCCTAGTAGGTTGGGCAGTGTCCTTTTCCTCTCCGGTTCTTAATTCCAGCAATGCAAATGTCCCCTTCACATGCCCAAACCTTCTCTGCACCCCACTCATGGTTGCTTCCATTGGTCAGTGCAAATCCAGAGTTCAGAGGTGAATCCTTAGAGTTTGCCTTTCACCCTAGGTTGGGGGAGGTAAAGAGGCATTCTCACTCTGCTGGTCACTCGCCATCTGCCTGTTTGCTGCTCTCTGCTGCCACTCCACTGGCTGCTTGTCACGTCTCTCCACTGTCACCCTGCTGGCTGCTCATCATACCTCTTCACTGCATCCCTTCAGCCACCTTGCTTGCAACTTGTCATGTTGCCACTACCGTCCTGCTGGCTGCTTGTTCCATTGATTTACCGCTGCCCTGCTGGCTGCCAGTCACCATCCACTCTTGGGTGTCACTTTGGCCGAGTCTCAGGTGATTTCAGCTCCCCGTGATTTCAATTCTTAGCAAGCAGGACAGAAGAAAACAGCTCCAACACAGTTAACACAAGAAAGAGAATCTTAAGGATTCCTACTTAGCTCCGTTCCTTGAATGGTGGGGGGGGAAAGGTCCAGGCAAGGGAGGGTATGCAGCCTCTTGACCAGAATGAGCTTCTGGTCCTCTACTCTTGTAGAGCTCTGAAAGTCAAGCCCCTGCTTAGCAAGGTTCTTTCGGCTAACATTCTTTTGCAACAATTTAGCACAGTCCTGCTTTTCTATATTCCTACAAAATTATAAACATTTGTGACCATATTTTAGCTATTCCTTCATTTTATACAAACATAACTGGTGTTGGGTCACAACTTTCTCGTTTATACCTATAGCGGCTAGCATCATCTGTGTATCCTATTGATGAAATCATTATGCTTCCAGAGGGTTCAAAGACAAGTCACCTCCTTTTGCAGCTCTCTTGCCTGCTTCTGGAGGGAATCCACCAACAGACACCTCTTTTACTGGTGTGATCTCTTTGCATGGCTTTTGTCGGTGGGGATTTATAGAACACATTCCCAGCAAATCAAGACCAGGCCTATGTGGAATCCTCCAGGGTCAGTATGCTTGGCTGGTGGAGGGCCCTCACACAGGAGCAAAGAGAGGAAGAGTTAGCAATGGCTTTGATAATATGTCATTTTCCTCCCAATGTGGGTATTTGCAAGTTAAGGGGGGAATGACCAATATTCTCCTTCTTCTGGCAAACTCCTTTAGCTTCCCAGTTAACTTCACCTCACCAGCCACATGTCTTTTGAACTAAAAGATTACCTGCTTTTCTCAGTTATGTTATCTAGATTTGGTATGTTGAGTTTAATTTAGGCTGTAAACGATCTGCGGCAGAATCCTATCATTCTGTGTTGCTTAGAAATAATTATCCTTTGTTTTTTGTAACAATGCCCTGAAATATAGCTTTTCCCTATAGTGTTTGTAAGTCATGGATTTTGCTTTCTAAATTCTGTTGTATGTTTGTTTCCACTTCTCCTTTCCTTTTCCAACCCCCAGCTGTGAAACTTACATAGCTACATTGGACAGACAGTTTTTGCTGTAAACATTGGGACAAGTCCTGTGTCTCAGCACTTGCTGGCAGTTGAGTGTGTTTGGCAGTATGTTGGAGGTTCTAGATGGCTTGAAAGATGGGGCCTACTGTAATTATAGTAAATTTTAAACTCCTGACTTGAAATATATTCATGCAGGTCAAGCAGATGTAAAATATGCTAGAAGCACAAATGTGGAAGTGTTGACGTGCATTGATGTTGTCTACCTCTTTGCTGGACATGGTTATGATTATATTTTAGGATACTTCATATAAATTCTGCTGTTTATGTATGTATGAATTGAAGAACTTCATATGGATTATTACCAGTAATGTTGGGGAAATGTTTCTCTTTCTAGATGAGAAGCAATAAAGCTTTTAATCCCCATTATGAGATCTCACTTCAGAAATCCATCCTGAAAACTAAATAGTTGAAGTCTGAGTTCTGACTTTCATTCTAGGAATACCTGAATTATATTGAGTACTAGCACATTTACCTGGTGTTGCTCCAGGTCCTTAAAGAGAGACTCAGGGCAAGGGTCTCGGGTAGGGTTGCCAGGTGTCTGGTTTTGAACCGGACAGTCCAGTATTTGAGCTTTCTGTTCGGGAAACACATTGAGAAAATATAAATGTCCGGTATTTTCTAAATAAGATGTAATGTAGATTGTGATGTAATGTCAAGTGTGTCGGGTATTTTTGTTTAAACCATCTGGCAACCCTAGTCTCGGGTCTAGGGGGTGCAGGAGTCAGGGTTGGGGGTGAGGAGAGGCTGTGGGCAGGGAAGTGTGTGTGTGTGTGTGTGTGTGTATGGGCAGGAATTGGGGGGGAGGGGCAGGGAAGACTTATACCAGGGCTGTTTGCTCTTCCCTTTCCTGTCCCTATCAGGGAGAAGGAACAAGTGAGAGCAAAGTGCACAGCTCATCTGCCCGCTGCACTGCCCAGCCAGAGTAAGGAATGCAGCAAACTGTGGACTTTTCCTTCGTTCCCTGACTAAGGAGAACAGCCAGCATTGTCTCTGCATGAATCTGGGGAGGACTTCAGCCTTTCCCTGTCCTCCTTAAAGGGCACCTAGGAGGTGGGAGGCTTGGGGCGGAGGCAGTCCTGGATATGGGGGAGCATGTCCCCAGCAACCCCTTTTACCTGCTTGGTGATTCCGACTCTTTTCTGTATAGTTTTATGATAAGCAATCCCATTCTAGTCACATCCCATTTTCCTGGCACAACCAAACCCTTACGTTGCTTTAAATTATGATAAGGGGAAGTTATCATATAATACTGAATTTGGTAGTCCTAGCTCTTACCATTTAGGAGGAGTTCTTGAACAACCAGAGAATCACACAGACAAACTCTCTTAAATATATAGTAGGTTTCTGTAAGAGGTTACAAATTGGTATTTCATCAATTTATTGTAAACTTTATACTGGAGCCATACATATTCATGGGATTAATCCACTTACAGAATAGACATGGCTGTAGAGTTCCTATTGCAAAACAGTTAAAACAATCATAAATATTGGGCAAAGAGAGTTGAGATTTCGACAACACACTTAGTTAAAAGTACAATCAGTAGTCATCTGTTGGCTCTTGAAATCAAGTCATGGTAGAATCAAGTTTATAAATGGAGTTTCATGTTAAAATTGCTTGCTTTGTCCCTATTAACAAGCCAAACCATGGTGGAAACTGTTAGCTTAAACAAGTTTCCAAACTAGTTATTTAACCCAGTTTCCATTTGAAGTGGCTTTATACTCTGTGCACACAAGCCATCTACAGACGCTTGTAGAATTAACGAAGTATAATATATATTTTTAAGGAACAAAATCTAAAATTATGTTTATGTGATCAAGTAAACATTTTCATTTGCTTAAACAAGAAAAATCAATACAGCAATGTATAATGTATTTTGTCTTTCTGCTAGGTGGTACAATACCTTCCATTACTCCAGGAAAATCTTCCTTAGTTGTGAATAGTGGACAAGAAGTAAGACTGATTTGCAACGATGATGGTCCAGTGACTTGGGATTTTCAGAATTCAGAACCTTTGGCAAAACCAAGACATTTCAATAATAAAGAATGGTACATAAAAAATGCATCAGCCAAAGACACAGGCAGATACATATGCAAAAACAAAGAGAGTTTGAACACTTCTATATATGTTTTTGTTAAAGGTAAATTTTTATGAGTATTTTCCCCCTTTTCCCTTTCAAAGCACATAATTGGAGTCAGGTAATTGGTGTTTCCCTTTGCATATGACTATTCAAAAACTATAGTAAAACTGTTTAAATTGGATTCTAAATTCGTGTGGAGTCAGTGGCCAAAGATGGGATGCAAATGGGTAGGACTCTGAATTACTACAGTCTGTAAATCATCATTTGAGGACTGCAATAACTCAACAGGAGGTTATGGATCTATTACAGGAGTGGGTGGCTGAGCTTCTGTGACCTAGCAAGTTCAGGAAGTAGGAAGGTAGTCCTTTCTGGTCTTAACATCAATGACTAGTGTGTCAGCACATTAAGAATCACAATTATTTATAATTGGATTGTCTGGTAAGCTCAGGTAAAGAAAAAATGTGAGCCAAAATTAACCACAATAATAATAGAAATAGTCCTAGAAGGAACTTAATCTATTTAAAGTAGTACAGCATATTTCAGCAACTGTAAGTAATGCCAGAGGATAAGAAATGGTGTAACACATACAGGGAGAAATTAGGTATTTATGAATTTAACACAATAAGTCCAGTAGGAAAAACTTTAAATTAGATGATACTTACTGGGGTAATTGTAGTCACGGAAAGGTTTTGGTAGGGTTTCTATATAAATTTCTATATAAATGTTCATTGTTATGTGCAAAAACTTGGCTTTTTGGATGGAGAATTTGGATACAATTTTAAAAATGAGTTAAAATAATTTGAGTGGTTTGTTCCCTGCAGAGAGCAAAAACCTTATTTCTTCCTTAATTTTATTATGTGTAGAATTTTAAAAATTATTATTTACATCTCCTAGTTTGACTCCACCTTCTGGCTTAGTGAGCCAAATTTACTACAAATGGTAGTACCTAAACACTCCTTTGTATAAGTCAGAGGATAACAAAGAACCTTGAAAGGAGCCTCCATTCTAGTTCAGGCAGCTCTGACTAACTCTTGTATTTCTAAGAGTCCTGTGGCACTTTAAGAGACTAACAGATTTATTAGGACATAAGCTTCTTGTGGGTAAAATCCACATCATCAGATGAATTGTAATGGAAGTTACAAAAGCAGGAGTATATATAAGGAAGAAGTTGCTTTTGCTAATGAACCTGATCAAGTCAGGGTAGAAGTGGGCCATTCACTGCATTTGGTGTGGAGATGTGAATATGCAGAGAAGAGGAATTGCCTTTGTAATGTGTATACCTTTCAGTAATGGGTACCTGTCTTATGATACTTACGATGCCCTTTACTACTTCTGTCTTTTCCTCTGGTTCACCTCCCTTCTGTGACCTATTGCATTCTGACACATGGCTTCATTGGTTTTCAGTCAGCCCTAGTTTGCCTAATTATGTACCTCAAGTGGGCTGGGCTCAGCTGATTTTCAGGATAACCCATTTGCTTGCCTGTACCCATGTCGCTCAGGTTGCCCTTTTTTCTTGTTGGTAAGGATTTTTTGCGTGGCCTTTCCTGTTGCAACTAGTGTTTTTCATTTTCCACCTCCAGCCAGCAGTCACTGGAAGAGGTGAGGGTAGTTGCTTAGGGTCCTGCTGATCAGAGGAGCCATTAACAGAGGATTTTCTCCAGAGAGATGACCTTTGAGAATGTTGCATGTGGCTCTGTGGTGATTCTGAAGAAATGAAAGCTACCACATTCTCAAAACAACCATCATTCTTTCATGGACAATTTTCTTTCTCTTTTTCAAAATGTCATGACGAGAGGCCTAATCGTCCAGGTGACCTGACCAAAAAGCTAACCTAAAACTCTGGAACCCTCACTCCCGTGAAAAGCATGTAGACTTGCATTGAGAACTTACTGTGTTGGGTTCCTTTAGAACTTATGACCTGTGTATGCACAAATCTATTCTTCATCCACCCCTACCTCCGATTCATAATCTGCCTTCACCCCCCACATCAGCTGCCTGAGACTAAGAATTTAGTGATAATGCTGGACTTTGCTATCTCTCCAGTTCATGACCAGCTTTATCTCTACCATCTTTTTTATCCAGTAACCTAAAATCCTTGGAGGCCTTTCAGATGTTCTCTGGCATTAGGGACATTTCTCTTGTTTCTTCCTTAGAGCAAGCCATACTTTTGTTTCTCAGGGACCGTGACAAATTAAGTCAGAAATGCCATTATATATTTGACAGGCACCTTAGGGCTTTATCTGTCACACAAATGTTCTTAAACCATGGTAACCATCATAGCCAACTTTGAAGAGGAAGGCATTCATATTTTTCTTTGGAAAAATCACCTAATGGCGTTCTATTCTTCATCTCAGAGTGGAAGATAATGGACCAGTGCTAGCTATCAAGTGAACATGGTTTGGCTTTCTGATCCTCACTCAAGACTTGGTTAACCACTTTGTCAAATTCCTAACTAATGTGGGACAAATAGTCCCTATTGACAGTCTTCTGGAGGTAAAGCAAGTATTTTTTCAAGCTGTGCCTTGTTCCTGCAGCATCGTGTGCCATGTCCTTTAAATCCTGGGCTTAATGATGTCCTATGCAGACATAAGGACAGTTTTGAGCATTCAACTCTAAATAAAACACCATCAGGCTTTCCTTTTACACAGTTAGGATGCCCAGGATAACATGAATAATGTGGTAATCTTGCCAAAAATGTCCTTTGTGTGCTACAATGGTGGATATTGACATCAGAATTACACCCTCGGGATTTCTATAGCTGTGATGCCAGCCTTCAAAGGCAGAGAGTAATATAGACTATTCATCAGTCTTTCAGGTTTGGGTCATTCATGACACACATTTTTAATTCCTTGATCAGAAATCATGCCATCTTTGAAGACAAAGAAAACCTATTTAAACATGTATTGTGAGGGAGCTTGCACCTGATTGTTTAGATGGAGGCAATTACTATCCACAACTAAAATGGAGGAAAATCATCTGAAATGCTTTTATATACAAAGGAAAACTGCGTGGGTATGCTCATAAGTAACTTATTTGTTTTGGAGGAGCAGAAGTACTGCCCCAAGTTGTTGGTGGTGTGAAGTAGGGGAGAATATGTGTAACCATTCCAGGTGTCTTCATTCCCTTAGACCAATTGATTTAGGCCATCCCATCTTTCCCTCCTCCTTTCCAAAATGATCTAGGAAGATTATACAGGATCAAGCCTTGGTAATTTCAGCTCATCTCCACCCTATTTCAGCTATCTGTGAACCAGCTGTTAGTTCACTTATCACACATCCAAGGACCTCTTTTTCCTTGGAAACTCTCTTGCACCTGAACCCATCAAGGAAGAAGTTGATTAGGAGGAAAACTGATATCTTAAACTATTGCCAGCATGGATTATTCACAAATTCATTCAGATTTTCTTTTGGCTTGGTAGGGATTCAGTGTTTATGTGTAAGATTCCATCCTATTTGGAAGCCATTTAACTCTTTGTGCAAGACAATAAGCCTGCAGTAAGGGTCTTGGCCTGAGCTGCTTTTGCATTTTTCGGGGGGGCCGGATTTCTGCCACTTGTAAAGAAACATAATTAATGCTATGTCATCATATTGCAGCTAGGATTGTGAACTCAATATCACTTTACCCTGACACAGATTAGATGTTTTGTCCTCCATCTCTGACTTCAAAGTTCTCTAGGCTACGGATATTCTATATAGTACAAGTAAAACAAGCTTAAAATGTACAATTCATTCTTGTTTTGGTTAAACAATATGCTATGCTCTTCTTTTCTTCTTCCCATCCTCATTGTGGGTGTATTTTCTCATTTTGGTTCTTAAGTCCCTTTACTAATTTCAGGATAATGGATATAAAAGTTACATGAAGACCAACTTAAATAAAAGGACTAAAAAATACTTTGTTAATATTCTACTCCTTCAGTGTAACTGTATCCTTGGGCAATGGTATAGAAAATGGAGGCATACATAAAATTTGACATTCATTGTGAAATCTCTTAATTTGGGGGTTTTAATATTGTTGAAAAAATATAGTATTTTGAAATTAGCAGCTAGCATGGACTTCAACTTTGGTTAAGAAAATGCTTAAAAGATCAGATTAGATGTATAGCATTTTGACATGAAAAATGGTAAGCAGTCAAACCAAATAACTGCATCATAATTTTTCAATGTTATGGATTAACCAGATGATTATGTAAACCCTTGAATATTTTGAAAACGAGAAAAGTTTTAACTTTGGTATGTGTTCATTTAGATTGGTTTTTTTTAGAAGTGAAAATTATAATTGAGGTTGTAGTTCAACTTTCACTTTATCATACATTTCTCAGAAGTTCTCCTTCTGGTCATGAAATTGAATAGACCTGGTCTTAGCTCAGGTGGGTTTTTTTAATAGTCTGAGCAAAATCTATTGTGGCATTTTTTGAGCTAGACAAGAAGGAAATAATATTTTCCTCTCTTTAAATGTAAAAGAAAAAATACGATTTTTTTTCCTGCACAAAACTCTCAAAAGTGACTGAATCTTAAAATTCTACACCTCAGCATAGTGCACAGTCAGAAAATATAGAAGTTTCTAAAATTCTATTAGCAATGGTAATTTAGTAAATTTAAATTAACACAGAAATCAGAATGTTAATAAAATGTATAATTTAATGTACTCTGTGCAGTGTGGCAGAGAATTTATATTTTTGGAACCTTAACTTGTGTAATTCCTGATTTTTCACGTTTGTCTTCTTTACAGATCAACGTATGCTTTTCCTTGCTGAATCTGAGTCTTTCTTCTATGTCAAAGAAGACAGTGATATTCTTGTGGCATGTCCAGTGACAGATCCGGATGTTTCAGATTTCACCTTGAAATTATGTGGTGGCAAACCATTCCCTGAAAATTTGACATTTATTTCCAATCCCCAAAAAGGAATAATTATTAAAAATGTACAGAGATCATTTAAAGGGTGCTATCAATGCTCAGGAAAACAAAATGGAGTTGAGAAAACTTCAGAAAATAAATACCTGATTGTAAGGCCAGGTAAATGCACTCTCCTCCTCCCCCCACTGTATATGGACATTATCTGAATAAAACAGATGATGAATACTGCTGTAAATACTCTCCAAAGACTACCCATGGATCTTGAACTTATTATTTTTCATATCATCTCTTTCTCACCAAAACGAACCCACACCTTGGCATTGAGTCAAACCAAAATTGATGAAACAATCCTAGATTTCTAGGATTAGATTTTTGTCATGTAATAAAACAGGATAATTTATAAAATATAGGCATATAAACTGGTGCTTGTTTGAGGTTTTGACAGCTAGGTGGATGGCTTGCAGGGACTTTGGAGATTGTTCCAGATCTAGAATTTGGTAGAGGAGTGGGTGTGTGTTTAAAGTGACAAGGGTATAAGTGTCGACTGTGGAGATCTTAGAAAGATTCTGGCAAAATTCTTGAAGATTTTGGGTAGTTCTGTGGACTCTAAAAGAAATTTGGGGACCTAGGCTTTTCTGGGTCCAGTTCCAGGGCTGACATTCCTCTTAGGTGCTGGCTTTCCAATTCCTTTGCTCTGATAACACATCTAGAATTCAATACATTTGGACAGGACTGACCTGCTAAATCAGATAACTAGGACACCTCAGCATCTTGCTGTTATCTGTGTAACTGAAATTGGAATAACTGATAATACATTTTGTTTTGCAAAATGTAGTATCTAACAAATAGTTTCTCACAGTGGAAGTAAGGAAGGGATGTGTGTTTGTGTGTATGAGAGAGAGAGAGAGGCTCTGGTGGGGGAAAGAGGCAATAGAACAATAGTTTTCTTCATGGGTGAAAAAGATCAGCATAGAAATCTTGTTTAAGTTTGATAGGGATTTCAATGGTAAAGATGACATTTGTGACTGTTTACCTCTTATCTGTCTCTTAAATTTTATGCTCTTTGGGTATGTCTAGACTATGTGGCTCAGTCGACGGAGCCATGTAAACTAGTTTACCCTGCATAGGCAAAGAAGCCGATTTAAATAATGCTTCATTAGAAAATATTGCAAGAACCCAGTCCGGCGATCAGCTGATCCGCACAGCACGGCACGCGACGCGATCGTCAGCTGGGAAGCCTTTGCCGACCGATCTTATGCGCCTCGTGAAACGAGGTTTACAGGATCGGTCAGCAAAGGCTTCCCAGCCGACAGATCCGCATCAGACCGCCGCGCTGTGTCGGATCAGCTGATCGTCGGCAGCTGGCGGAATGATCAGCTGATCCGACAGCGGAATGACGCCGATCAGCCGCTGAAGCCTTTTGCTGACCGACCCTGTAAACCTCGCTTCACGAGGCATAAGGGATCGGTCGGCAAAGGCTTCCCAGCTGACAGATCCGCTGTTTAGATGCCGCCGTACAGCCGGATCAGCTGATCGCCGCACAGCGCGGCGCCATGTTTATTTTAATGAAGCGGGGATTATTTAAATCCCCGCTTCTTTGACTATGTCGGGTAAACTAGTTTACATGGCTCTGTCAATGGAGCCATGTAGTCTAGACATACCCTTTGAGACAAATCTTTTATTTGACCTTCTAGTGACACTGTATTTTAGCAAATTGTAAATCAGTTTGGAGAGAAGGAATTATAAGCCTAATTAATGAAACCACTAAAAATATATTACTGATTGAAGCACAGCACTTTTTAAGATTTAAATAGCTTGCCCAAATTTGCTCTCCAAATGTATGGTAGAATCAGGAATAGACTCCAGAGCTGTTCATTTCAGACTGCTGCTTTCACCACTGGAAAACACTTATTCCTTTTTTATACCATCATTTACATTATCTAAATATAGTACAGGAGTGGACAGTTCAATTCCACTGATGCAGGAGTCAAATATGAAAAGTTCTGTTTAAGAACTTAGTATTATATTTACAACAAGATGAAAGGAACACAAGCTAAAATTGGGAAAGAATAAGTGAATGAATATTTAGATAATTTTGATGTATTCACGTTGGCAGGGTCTGGTGAAATTCACCCTAGCATTCTTAAAGAACTAGCTGGAGGAATCTTGGAATCATTAGTGATTATCTGTGAGAACTAATGTAGGATTGGTAAGGTCCCAGAGGACTGGAGAAAGTCAAATATACTATCTACTTTTAAAAAGAGGAACAGAGTACCTGGGAATTATAGAGCTTGATAACTGGTAACATACTGGAACAAATTATTGAACAATCAGCATCCATAAAGTAATAGAAATTCGTAGAATAGCCCACATGAATTTGTCAAGAAAAAAATCATGGCAAACCAAACCTAATTTCCCTTTTTGACAGGGATACTGCTCAGATAAAAATTTTGTATTTTCATTAATGACTTGGGTAATGAAGGGGAGAGTCTGCTTATAACATTTTCAGATGACAAGATGGGAGGTACTATAAGCATTTTGGAGGACAGAATTAGAACTCACAACAACCTGACAGATCAGCAAATTGGTCTGAAATCATCAAGATGAAATTCAATAGAAACAAGCACAAATTACTCCACTTAGGGAGGAAAAATCAAATGCACAGCTGCAAAATGGGGCTTAAATGGCTAGGTGATAGTACTACTGAAAATTATCTAGGGTTTATGGTGAATCTCAAATTGAATATGAGCCAAAAATATGATGTCTTTGCAAAAAAGGCTAATATTCTGGGGTATAATAGCAGGTGTATCCTATGTAAGTCAGAGGCTGTTAATCATCCTGGTCTACTTGCCATTGGCGTGGCCTCAGCAGTTATACAGTGTCCAGTCCTCAGTGCCACGCTTTAAGAAAGATGTGGACAAATTGGAGAGTTGAGAGAAGGACAATAATAATGATCAACAATGTATGACCTAGGAGGAAAGGTTTAAAAAACTGGGCATATTTAGTCTTGAGAAAAGAGGACTGAGCTGGGATTTGATAACAGCCTTCAAATATGTAAAGGACTGTTATAAAGAGGATCAATTGTTCTCCATAGTTACTAGATCCTCAGATAGTATAAACCCGTGGTCACCAACCCGTTGATCGCGATCGACTGGTTGATCGGGAGGGCTTGACTAGTCGATCGGGAGGAGTTCGGGGTCCCCCCCCAAACCCCCTACCCCCAAGAAGCCCCACTACCTACCTCCAGCGACAATGGAGGTAGTGCTGGCTTCCCGCGGGGTGGACAGAAGTCTGGCAGCTGCGCACCACTTCTGGGGTTTCTTGAAGTGTGCTGCCTGCTCCCCTCCTCCAGGTCTGTGGTGCGCCGGGGACTTGCTTTGCAGGGGGAGGAGGTAGGAGTCCCAGGGGAAGACGCGCGCTGGGGCTTCCATCCTCTGCGGGGAAGGGGGAAGGAGTCCTGGTTGGAGGCGCTCGCTGGGGCTTCCCTCCTGGGGTGGGGGGAGAGAGGGGTTAGGAGTCCCCAGAGGAGGAGCGCGCTGGGGCTTCCCTCCTCTGTGGGGGATGGGGGAGGAGTCCCGGGGGGAGGCGCGCGACATGGCTTCCTTTCTCCGCGGAGGGGGGGGATCGGCGCATGCGCGGGCTTCCCTGCTCTGCGGGAGGGGGGAGTCGGGCCCGGAGGAGGCATGCGACAGGGCTTCCCTCCTCTTCGGGGGGGGTACCCTGGGAGGGGGCTGATGCAGGGGACTCTCTGCCCCCCACTGGCACCCTTCCCCCTGCCATAAAACCCTGTCCCCTGCCCCCCAGCACCCTGTTCTCTCTCCTCTGCCCCCAGCCACAGAACCCTGCCCCCACTGGCACCCTGTCCCCTGCTGCAGAAACCTGTCCCCTGCCCTCCTGGCACCCTGTCCCCTGCCCCAGCACCCACTAGCACCCTTCCCCAGTACCATGTCCCCGCTCACACCAGCACAGTTGGGGCCACATTAGTGAGGCTTGGGGGCGTTTTGGAGGAGGGTTTTTTTTTTTTTTTGCATCTCACTTGTGTGGCCCCAACTGACTTTTCTGTGGGTCAGTGACCCCTGACTCAAAACAGGTCCCTGCCCTTCCCATAAATAAAGACAACGCAGAAACTTTTTATGTTTTACATAGTATTTTATTTAAAAATGAAGCCTGGCCAACATTGGCCAAGCCCCCATCTGGCCACAGCATCATAACACTCCTGCACTCCCCTTTTCCCCATATCCTACATCTGAGCCTATCATACACTGGAACCCCCTTCCCTGAGCCTCTCACATACCCCAACCCAAATTCCTGAACCCTCACAACCACAAGCCTGTGGCTTGCTTAGTACCCCAACTATAATGACTGTTTATTTTTATCCTTCTTGGAAGCTCTGAATATAATGAAAAATAATTCACTTATAAATTGTTTTCCAGTTCACAAAACCCTCCCAGTTATCACCTTATCCAAACCCAGCCAGCTTCTCAAAGAAGGGGAAGAATTTGAAGTTACATGCACAATAACAGATGTAGATAGCTCATTGCAAGCTAATTGGATTCCTCAAAATAACACGGTGAGATCATTTAAGTTTTAAGACTGTCTAAAAAAACCCAACAACAGGAACTTAGAAAAGCATTTATGTCAGTATTAATTGAAAATAAATACTGTGAAGGTATGTATATGTTTATCTCAGGTAAGTAACATTTGGCCAATTTCAGTTTACCTCATTTCTTACTTAGGAGAGGACTGTGACTTGTCCTTGCAACACCATGCAGAACAAAGAAGGGTCACCAGGCACTCTCCTGCTTTCCTGTGTGGGCTACCCCCATCACTTATCACAGCCCAAGGAGAGAGTAACTTTCACATATCCAGCGTTTTCAAATCTGATGTTAGGTTCTTAAATTTGAAGATCAGCCTGCCTGTATTGATGTACCTAAATACAGAACTACTGAGCTCCCAAAATCCTGTTGATCTTAACAGGAGCTGCAAGATTTCAGCAGTGTTGAAGAGTTTGGCCATAGTTTATAAAAGTACCTGAAATTTCCAAACAGGTTGTTATTGGTAATAAGACCTACCACTACTCTTGCAGCATACAATCCCATGTTAATTAGCAGGCCTTTTACAGTTAATGGTAATGAATACATAATTTGCAGTTCATGTGTGCATAGAAAAAAGCTTCTATGTTATTGTAATGATAGATAAATCATGCAACCTCAAGCAAATATTGCCTGGATATTGACTCTCTAGGGCTTTCTTTGCCATTCCTAGATAATCCATTGATGCTGGCAGAGTTTCTGTCACTAAGTGCATATCTGTTGGGAAATCCCAGCTCAAAGCTTCAAGAGTTAAGAAAGCCTAAATGACATGTAGGCAGTATGGTACTTGCAGATGGGGCTTTTGGTTTTTTGCCAAGGTTAACTATAAATCTTGCATTTGAGCATTTTTATTTTCTTGTTTGATTGCAGCAAGGTTGGGATCTTTTCTTGAATACATTTTTTCATGCAATATTGTTTTAAATTTTTATAAAGAAAAACCCATAAGAAAAATAAAATATAAGTTTGACCTTTCAGTCTTGTTTGATAAGTATCATGAGAAACAATCATTTAAATAGAGAATGTTAAATTAAATTTTGCATTGGAACAGCTAATATACATAAAATTAATTAATTTAAATAGAGGCAGAATTGCATATTGGCTTGAATAAGTCAAAATAAAAACTGTTCACTGCTTCCCAGATCATTAGTAGTTATTGCTGATTTTGAAAATTAGTGGAAGATCTGTTTCAAACAAGCACTTCCATATAAAACTTAAATATGAATGATAAAGAGGCAAAGTATCTTAACTGTTTAATGGAAGAAACTTCTGGAAATCTTTAGGACCTCTACAAATGAAAACATTTTCATTAGAACATCTCAAAAACAAGTCAGCATTATGCTGTGATCTAATTGCAAATGACAAGTCATCTCAGTTAAATAGTATATTGCCACAGAAAACTAAAAGCACTTACTACCCAACCATACCATAGGATCCCACTTAAAATCTTTCTTCAGCTCGCAGCCCTTATCCCTTATAGACAACCCCCCAAAAATTAAGTGTTTGAGGGGAAAAAATGGCTTCCCATTTTGATCAGAGAGTTAACAAAACCAGATGCATCCAGATCAGAGCAAAATGCATTCCAAAACTGCGGAGGCCTACTGGCAACTCCTTGTTGTTTGTGTTGAGAAAGCTCCATGCTGATCACCTTTGCTGAGTTCAGCTGTGACAGAAAGGCCCAAGAGTGAAGTGGTGCCTGTTCTCGAGCTATATGAGGACTTTTCAGTTTAAAACTAGCCCCTTAAATTATACCTGGAACTTTATTGAGAGCCAGAGCAACTCTTGGGGTACCTTTTTTATTTACATGCTGTTTGATGCACCAACCATCAGCCCAGACGCCATATTCTAGCTTCACCTTCCAGGTAGGGTTGCCAGATGGTTTCAACAAAAATACCGGACACACTTGACATTACATCACAATCTACATTACATCTTATTTAGAAAATACCGGACATTTCTATTTTCTCATTTCTATTTTCTCAATTTGTTTCCTGAACAGAAAGCTCAAATACTGGACTGTCCGGTTCAAAACCGGACACCTGGCAACCCTACTTCCAGGCAACGTCAAAGTGAAATTCAATGCAAATGTTTCAGTCTGGTCTCAACGCAGAAGGATGGGAAATGTTACTTTTAATATGAATGGAAATTTCCTTTCTGCAGAATCTGAATATTTTCTGCTAGAAATTTACCTCAAGTGAACTGGCCTTGGCCTACTGACACAAACCAATATTTGGAGAGATTTTTATTTGAATGTTGTGGGCTTGTCCCATTTCTAATTCTCTGGTATTCTTCAGACATGAACAGATTAGCTCCCCTCCTTAAGGACTATAAAATCTAATTGCATGGTTCTATGTGCATGCAGCTTCCATTGAAACCATTTGGATATGAGGGCACTCAGCATCCAATAAGATGGGACTTTCATTTAGTGAGAACTGGGCCAGTGAAACCCAACAGACTAGGGGCGTAGGAGTGCGGTTTGAGGAGGAGAGGCAATAAAGAACAAAAGGAAGGGAATTCAGCTTTGGGAAGACCATTATTTTTCACAGAGCATTGATTGTATAGTTGTTTTGTATGGAGAGGTTCCAGCAACAGGTTTGTCATGCAGGCTTATTATTCCGGTTTAAAGTTATGAATATTAATGCAGTGAAGTTATAATTACTTCTATTTTTAATTTATCGAGGATGGCTGCTGCATACACAGTATTTTAGATGTTAATTGTTTTTTACCGACAGACTGTTAAAACCAAAAGCAAGAATGTGGGTGATTATGGATATGAAAAGAAATTAACATTGAGCATCCGTTCAGTGGGAGTTAATGATTCTGGAGCATTCACATGCCAAGCAAGAAACCCTTTTGGAACATCCAATGTCACAATAACCTTGAATGTACTAGGTAAATAGTTCTTAAATCAATACAACATTTCTAAGAGCTGGAAAGAGAAAATGCAAAGTAAACATCCCCTCCAACATAGCACAGTAGAGCTTATAGTTAAAAAGGAATTGAAGACTGGTGATATGTTGCAAAAGAGATTAAAGCTTTAATGTGTATCACTTCTTTAATGACTGAAACCTGGGTGACAATCAAATGTGATCTTGAATAGAAGAGCAACAGTGTTTCCATCTCTCTGGTTTGTGTACTCTTAAGTGGTTTAATTTTAAAATTATTTCAGTCTTAACGAAACACAGAACTTCCAATTCTTCATCTACTCACCCATCTTTGTATAGAACCATTTTCTGGAATCTTACCTCATGATAGGAGTCTTGCTTCAGTTCATCTTCATAATGTGCAGTTATTACTAGTCCCACAAAAATTTGCCTTACATTATTTCCATGCTGTAATTAGTGCTGGCAGAGAAAATATAAAACATGTCTTCAGTACTCACATTCTAATATAGGAAATTGATTTTCTGTTACATCCATTGGTGCGGTAATACATTTTATGTTAGAGAAGACATACTCTGAAGTCTGTTTAAAAGAATAATTAGGAGAATTTTTATAAAATTGTAAGTACAATTTATTTTCTGTACATCATTATAGCATAAAATACTTGGTCTTGATTCAAAGCCCACGGATATCAGTGGAAAGACTCCCATTGACTTCAAGGGGATTTCAATCACACCTTTTAAGAGCAAACAAATCTTACTCTGTTCCTTTTAGTAACAGGCTGTTCTAAGAAATCTGTTTAGACTTGAAATGACCTGTATTTGTATGACCACCCATGCTTTTAAAATATCAAACCACCGTAAGGGCTTATTGGCTAAATTGAAGAAGGAGCATATTTATGTAGTTAGTAAGATAATTTTGAACAGTTCCAAGTTACTGGCTAAAAGATTTCCAGTTCCTCTGCTTCCAAGAATGTAGAAATTAAAAAAATTCTACCTGTGAAACGTCAATATTTCTTGATGTAGTGGTTATTCTGTTGTCATCCTTTTTCCCTGTTGTAAAACAGTTTTCTTTCACAAATACCATTGCAAAACTGTTTGCATGATTCTCCCCAGTAATTCAAGGAAAGTAGAAACAGGCAAGCGTTTGAATGAGATTCTGGGCTGTTATAAATCTGGATAGCTCCACTGGTTTTAATGCAGTTACACCTATTCACACCAGTTGATGATTTGGCCCATAATTTAACGTATATTTTGTTCTATTGCTACACATGAAACTAAACTGTTATATAATAAGAACTGAAGCAATGGTAAGTATTAGAAAACAATATTTTTAAAAGGCTAGGGATTGGGAAAATAAGAGAGTTTATAATAAGGAAAGGCAGGCTGTTCAGTACAGAGCCTATTATAAATACTCCAAATGCAAATAGCTTGCTGATTTTGTTCACTCAGAATAGGTTTGTGAAATATGGGAGAAAAAAACAATTGCTCTTGGCATACTTGCTTTATTAAATGCAATGAGCTTAGCACTATAAAGCAAATAAATATTTTACAGGAAAATAATTAGATGTTATGCTTAATACAAATTAAAGTTTTTAATCAATTAACACTGTTTTTTCATTTTCAAAACAATATTTTTTGTTTTCTTGAGTGTCAAAATAAGCAATCTGTTCTGAAGTCTTTTTGCTGCTAATTGACAAAATAGGTAATTACTTTTCTTTACTGTTCCAGCTCCTAGGATCATAGGCAAAAAATCTGAGAGATCCTTGAGATTGTAAGAGACTTTGAGATTGTATCAGACACTAAATTAACTGATAAAACTTGATATTAACCAAAAGGCTTGAAAGAAATAATAGCTATGTTGGTGAATTTACTGACTTTTTTAAAAATAGGTTGATTTCTGTAAAATACAATCAAATACTAAAATTCTGTTTTTGATATTGCCAGTTTAATCATAGAATTTTATCTGAAATGTCTCAGATAGAATCTTGAACTTAGTCAGATTCCAAGACATATTGAATTAATAGCAAATATATCCAGAGTTAATGCAAAACAAGAATTTGCAGTGGGATAAAAATCTCACATTTCTGGGTTTACAGACTTTTCGAACAATGAGGGAGCAGGTTGTACCATACTACTTGCTGTGGGGCTTCTTACCTATTCATTTGAAACATGCTGCCCACTGTGAGAGACATGATACTAGACTAGATGGAGCATAGGCTTGATCTGGTACCACACTTCCTGTGGTTCCTATAGTGAAAATGTCATGGCCCAAAGCCCCAGCTGTACAGCCTGTTCTGCATTATAGCACCACTGACTTTCTTATGGCTTTACAACATAGGATGACTCAGGCAGAGCTCTTTGAAAGCACAGGGACCCAAGTTCTAACTTTGGTCTAACTTCAATTACAGCTATTGTGGATTAGGAACAACCAGTGAACCATTTCTACCACTACCAAATGATCTGAAACTGACAATGCACACATGAATTAATATGGAATCGAAAATTTGTCTTTTAAAGAGGGTCGTATTAAAGCTGATAAGCTTAATAACTAAAAGAAAATACATCTCAAATAAAAGTTTAAAGCACAACATTAGATGAATAGAAATGCCTTTGTTTAAAAGAATTAGTATCCAGACCTGTGAACTTTGTGCATGTTTCATTAATTACAGTTTCTGAACTCAAGATATATTGTCTTGAGCAATCAGTTTATCTTGTGTTTGTTGTCAACATTTCTTCCCCAGCAAACAGTCAAGGGCTTCGATTATGGAAACATTTAAGTATATGTATAAAATTTAAGCATGTGCTCAACTTTCCAGGAGCATGGACAGGATATTTAAATTTATGACCAGAAGATTAAACTACTTTTGCTAAAGCAACTGACAGTTTGCCAACCTTGGCTCCTGTAAGTTGTTTGGTTATCATGCTCTTTTGCAACCAAAGCTTCATTACCATATACAGCTAGTGGATTTGATTTTAGCAGGTGAGAGAGTTTAGAACATGATTCCTAGATAAGGTTTCCTGTCTCACAAGCTTGATGTTGTATCACTGACTTGGTATTAGTAAACAGTGTAAGAGAATACTGAAGGACTGAATAAAGAATTGCCTTTAACATTGTTTTTGTTTTTCTTTTTTTGGCAATCAGATAAAGGATTTGTCAATGTGTCTACTATGAAGAATACAACAATAGATGTGAATGCTGGAGAAAATTTAAATTTAATAGTTGAGTATGAGGCTTATCCAAGACCAGAAGAAGAAGTGTGGTTATATATGAATGAAACATTACACAATTCATCTGATCATTATGTCAAATTCAAGACTGTGGACAATAACAGGTAATATGGGTAATTATAAACAGGACAGATTTGAGACTGGAATTTTCCAACAGAAGATGAGGGTGGAGAGATACAAAATAAATCATCCCCTGAAACGACCCCACAAAAGAACTGGGGAAAGAGCAATGCCAAAGTAATTCTATTAGGGTATGTCTACACTACAGCGCTATTTCAAATTATCTTAATTTGAAATAGTTAATTCGAATTAACGCATCTACATACAAAATCTATTTTGAAATAGCACGTCCACACTGAGTGGACCCTGAATCGAAGTTAAGGCTGGCTGGAACCAGTACTGGCAGGGCATCAGGTTAGGACTTAGTGCAGTGGTCCCCAACCATTTGGAGCTGCCGGGCGCCAGGGGGCGGGGACACTCGCGCGCCCGGGGGCGGGGCTGCGCATATGCCACACCCCCATGAGCCACGTGCTTGGGGCCAGCAACCCCATGTGCTGCGTGGCCACGGGCGGGGCTGCCCATTCGCCGCAAGCCTGGGGCCGGCACCCCCCCATAGCCGCGCGCCCAGAGCCGGCACCCCCCCCATAGCTGCGCGCCCAGAGCCGGCACCCCCCCAATAGCTGCGCGCCCAGAGCCGGCACCCCCCATAGCTGCGCGCCCGAGGGCGGGGAGGCCAATTCGCCGTGCGCCCGGGGCCGGCGCTCCCCATGCGCCGCGCACCCGGGGTGCGGGAAGCCAATTCGCCACGCACCCGGGGCTGGCGCTCCCCATGCGCCACGCACCCATAGCGCGGGCAGCCAATTCGCCGTGCGCCCGGGGCCGGCACTCCCCATGCGCCATGCGCCCGGGGCTGGCGCCGCATATATGCAGCACGCCTGGGTCCAGCACCGCGCATGCGCCAAGCACCCGGGGTGGGGCCAGCCCCAAGCACTTGGCGGGCGCACACAAATGCCCCCGTGGGCACCATGGCGCCCGCAGAGCACCGTGTTGGGGACCACTGACTTAGTGTGTGGGGCTGCTGCCTGAGGCTAACTGAGCTCCGTGCTTAAAGGGACCCTGCCCCCACCCCAGACAGACAGTTCTCAGGGTTCCCTGCTTGCTTGTCTACCTCGATGAGGGACAGCAAAGCAGTCCTGTCTTGGAGTGCCCTGAATGCCCCCACTCGGGACACCACAGCACTCGGCCACATGGAGCCAGAGCTGCCCCTGGGCACACCGGTGCGTCTTGTGGGGTTGTTGCCATCAGCCCGGCTGCACTTGCTTCAGGCTGCCATCCGGGGGGTTCATCGTGGGGCTGTCAGGATCCAGGAGGCCCTGCGGGAGAGCGTCTACCCCGAGGAGCCCTCAGAGCCACCCTGGTCCTCCCCACGTCCTCCCCTGGTCCTCGTGCCCCATTCCTCCCTCACGTCCTTCCACTTACCCCTCCCCAGCCCCCCTTCCTGATGTCAAACAAAATAGAAACTGGTATGTATGTTCAAAAATAGAAACTGGGTTTATTGAACAAAACTGGGGGGGGATGAACCTCTGGGGAGACTGGGAAAAGGAGATGGGAGAGGGGAAGAGAGAGGGTGGGAGAGGGGAGGGGGAAACCTGGGAGGAGGGAGCTGGAAGGGGGAAGCAAGGGGAAGAAGGGGAGGGGAAGCTCAGGGCCCAGGGTTGGGGGTCTCGCCAGACCAACTTGATTTTCATGCAAACCTGCTCCTGGGTTCACATGTGGCCTTTGGTGGCCAGGCTGGCAGCTATCCTGCCATAGATGGTCGGGTTCCTCCATCTAGTGCGGCGATCATGGACGTTGGGGGCATCCCCCCTAAACCTGAATAAGGTCCATGATCACCACCCTGGACCAGGAAGGTGCCCGCCTTCTCCAGCCCCTGTCAGGCTCCTGGGAGCTGGCAGACTGCTCCTGAGGAGCAGTGGAGGGCTGGCTGCCAGTGGCTTGCTGGCTCATGTTTTCGGGCCCCTGGGTCAGGGGCCCCGGTGGCCACTACTGGCTCTGGACTGGGAGGCTTGGAGCTGGCATGGGCACTGTGGCCAGAGTCTACCCCTTTAATGGCTCCGGGGTTGGGGGAGAGGAGAATAAGTTTTCCTGGTTGTGCCCAGAGTGGCCACCAGGGCTCCCTGGGAAGGGCTAGAGGCCCCCTATTTCGAATTAAGTGTCTACACAGCACTTAATTTGAAATAGCTATTTTGAATTTGGCGTTACTCCTCGTAGAATGAGGTTTACCAAATTCGAATTAAGTGCTCCGCTATTTCGAATTAATTTTGAAATAGCGGTTTGCATGTATAGATGCTATTAAAGTTAATTCGAAATAACGGCTGTTATTTCAAATTAACTTTGCAGTGTAGACATACCCTTACAGGGTAGGATACTGGCTTATTATGCTTTAGAGTGTGCTTGTTTTCAACTTTTTGGTATAGGAGAACCATTCTTGCTGTTCTTGGTGATTTCTTAATGTGGATAATGACATAGATGCTCATTTGTTTATGCATAATCATGCCCTCTCCGTGGTCATTGTGATGTGCCAGCTGAGTATTTTTGCTAGCACACGCTTGTGAACTATGGCCAGATCCCTACTAAACCCCTATAATGTTCATATTGATGCATATGCAAAAACTTTTAGGCTCTTTTTGTGCACTTTTATAGGCAATGGGCAAGGTTTAGCTCAAAGAGAGTTTTAAATATAGTGAAATTTGGTTTTCAGCATAAACTGGGACATAGCCTGTTTTATTTACATTCAGAATATCTTTAAATTAACTTCTATCACATTAGCAACTGGTCTTCCATGTACTTAATGTGTAATAAACGTAATATTTAATTTCTGTGTCTTTGCAGATACAGGAGTGAGCTTCACCTTACCCGACTAAAAGGAACAGAAGGAGGCATTTACACATTTTTTGTATCCAATTCTGATGCCAAGTCCTCTATAACATTTAATGTCTATGTGAACAGTAAGTAAAATGAACAGTCTGAAATCTTTTATCATCACACCCACATTTTACAAAGCTCAATTTATGTATAAGATGGTTCAGCATAATAGATAATATTTAATATGAAGTGAGGGTTACCAGATGGTTTAAAAAAAATACCGGACACACTTGATCTCAGATCGGGCGGGGAAGGGGAGGAACTGGCCAGGAGCGGAGTGGGACTGGCCGGGGAAGATGGGTTGGGGGGGAACTGACCGGCAGGAAGCAGGGCTAGCCAGGAGGGGATTAGGGGGAGCGGAGCTGGCTGGGGGAACCAGCTGCCAGGGAATGAGGCTGGCCAGGAGGGAGTTAGGGGAGCGGAGCTGGCCAGAGGATATCGGTGTGGGGGAGAACCAGCCGACGGGAAGCAGGGCTGGCCGGGGTGGTGGGGCGGAGGGGGGAGAACCGGCCGGTGGGGAGCAAGGCTGGCCCGGGCGACGCAGATCCTGGGGTGCTGCCCCTCCTGTGCACAGTCCCGGCGAGGCGCATGGGCGAGTCTGGCCCCAGGGATTCCATCCCGCCCCGGCCCCACCCCCCTCCTCTCTACTGTGTAGTTGCGTACTGCCTGGCTGGTAGACACACTCACGCTGTGTGAGCGTGTCTACCAGCCAGGCAGTATGCAACTACGTACTGATACTCATGATAATAATAAAAACTTAATTAGAAAATACCAGACATTTATATGTCCAGTATTTTCTCAATTTGTTTCCCGGACAGAAAGCTGAAATACCAGACTGTACAGTTCAAAACTGGACACCTGGCATCCCTATATGAAGTACAGTTTGTAAGACTATGTAAATATCAAGATATAAATTTCAGAGTACTATGCGTAACTTATTTTGAAATAGCTTATTTTGAAATTGGTAATGTCTACACAGCATTTATTTTGAAATAGAGCACTCTTCCTCTGACTTCCTTTATTCCTCATACAATGAGGGTTACAGGAGTTGGAAGTCTTCCAGTTTGACAGTATTTTGACATTTCAAAATAACTGCCTGCTGTGTAGCCGTGGACTAAGTTATTTTGAAATGATGCTAGTTATTTTGAAATAAAGTTGCTTTGTAGATGTACGTCTTCGTAGACTACGTCTACACTGCAAGGTTTTTGCGCAAAACCAGCCATTTTTGCACAAAAACCTGAGGAGCGGCCACACCTCAAATGCGCTTTTGTGCAAATAAATCGTCAGTAAAACGGCAGAACAGAAGGTTTTTTCCGGTGTAGGTAAACCTTCTTTTAAGAGGCATATCTCCTTTTTGTGCAAGAGTTCTTGCGCAAAAAGGCACGTATGGACGCTCCGCAGGGGTTTCTTGTGCAAGAAATGCCTATGGGAAAAAGCACAGGTGCTCTGATGGCCATTCTGTGAATGGCCATCAGAGCTTTCTTGCTCAAGAGCATCTATACAGTGTGGACGCTCTCTTGTGCAAAAGTACATGGCTTTTGTGATGCTCTTTGAGGTGTGGATGTGCTCTTGCGTAAGAAGTTTTTGTGCAAAAACTCTTGCGTAAAAGTCTTCTTGCACAAGAAGCCTGCAGTGTAGACGTAGCCTAAGTGATCTAAGTGCCACTACATGGGACAGTGAACCACACCCTGTAGGTGTATAGGTTATAGTAGCATTTTAGCAATCTTATAATATCTGCAAAATAATGTATATAGTCTTTTTTCAAAATGGCCCACATAACTTTAGAGGTGTAAATTCCAAAACTTTAGTTTAGATGCAAAACAGCATTCTTCCAGATAAAAGCTCAGTGTAGGAAATGAAACAGTAATGCCATCTTGTAAGAGTTTTATGCTCACAGCAAGAAAAAAATGGTATTTAGTAAGATCAAATTTAACAAAAATCAAAGCAATCTAGTATTACAAGAAAAAGGAAGAAGCTAAGGAGACCAAGGGAGGTAAGCCTGCATTGTGCACTGCAAGCTGAATGGCAAAAGTAATAAATTAGTAGAACTAAGACGCTGAAAAATGTGGCAGCATTATCCATAATACAGAAATGTAAATTTACACCAAATACTATGTTATTGATTTATTTTAATTACAAAATGTTTCTCTCTAGAGATGTATTGCAGTTTATAGAATGACTTTTTTTTAGGTTACAATAATTGTATTAAATGTTCAGCACCAATTACTGAATTGCTCCCATGTATTGCTGGGGGTTGACATTTGTGTTTTGCACACTATCACCATTTGCAGTATTATAGCACATTACCAATTATGCCGCTACTGTGTTGCCAGACAAGGGCTCATTTGAAACACACATTTTCTCTTTGGTCTGTGAGACTATCCATCTGTATTGTTTGCCTTTCCATCTTTTGAGCTGTGATTTCTGAAATTAGAAGATCTCAGATGTCTTTTGCCAGCCAGGAAGAGCTTCCTGAGATGGCTCTTCCAACTTGCAGAACTGCTAGACTGTAATCTTGCACAAGCACTCTGACTTCTGGGAGGGAACTAGAGGAATTGTGAGTTCTAATGTGTGGCCATCAGTTCCTGTGAACTTGACTGGATCTCTCAGGTTTGGGATTTCATATCTGTCTGTCAGTTCTTCACAGAAAGTGCTTCTGGGTTCCGAGATTGAATGTAGGCACTCTAGGTTAACAAAGCAGTTCAGTATTAGGTAGCAGGTTAGGAACAATTTGGCTGTGTATTACTTAGTGGCTGCTCACAGCCACTTCTGCAACTGGGGCATCAGATAAATGTCTTGTGACTGAATTTGTCTGGAGCCGCTTGTGTGTACAGACACCAGTATTCACATGGCTCTCATTTTTGCTTCAATTTTTAATGGCAGTTGAGGGTTTTTAACCACCTCAAAGGAGGCATGCAGCACCTCACAGGGAAATGTTGACAATTTTATCTGCTTAAAAAAAGTTTCCTTTGGAATTTAAAATAAAATCATTTGTAGTGGTCTTTCATATTTATACAAGCTTTCAGGTAATTTGGCCTGTCAATATTTTCTTACTGTTTCATACATTTTAGCTTCTTCATTCAGACATATCTTTTATAAATTTTAGATTTATATTTTAAAAATATATAAATTGTTCATTTCTTCTTAATATGAAAGACAAACAACATGCTTACAGTGTTTTGATTAATAAATAGATAACTGTTATTCCAGTGCTTTGTAATGTCTGAGGGCCAGATTCTGGTGTTTTGTATTTTCAGCTCTCTCATTGAAGTTGTTGGTACAGGTTGAAACTCTGTAATCCAGATTTCCCTGGTCCAGGTGGCCACGAAGCCACTGGGGAGAGAGTGGAACTCTGGATGGCAGTGGAGTCCCCAGCCACTGCGGGGAGAGAGGAGTCCTGGTGGGGGATTGGAGCCCCGAGTGGCAGCTAAGCGGGGGGGAGGGGAGAAAAGTGGAGCTCCCTTTCCCTGGCACTGTGGGGAAAGCAGAGTCCTGGGTAGCAGTGGAGCTGCCTTAGGGAAAAGTGGAACCCCTGGGAGGCCAAGGAAAAGTGGATCCCCCCATTACATTGACCTCTCCTGGTCCAGCAAATTCCCTGGTTCAGGATCAGTCAGGTTCCAAGGGTGCTGGACCAGGGGAGGGACAACCTGTAGTTTTGCTTAAATTGCCAGGATATAGCTTCTAATGTTTGTGCATCAGACCTTGGCAGCAGATACTAAATAAACATGAAAAACTGGATTCATTATCAGGAGGAGAATCTGTTTATTTTATTTTTTAAGAAAGTTTCCATTTTGAATAATTTTTAGAAGATATGAAAGCTTTGTATAAAACTGTCTGCGCTGCATTAAAATAAGTTTGGTAGAAGGAAATGTTAAGCTCAAGTAATATAGAATTGCTAAATAAAGACTTTGGGTCACAGTAAATGCAACACAAATTGACTTGAGGAGGGAGCTTTGAAATAAAGAGCCAAAGATACATATATAAATTGACAAAACAGCATGCTGAAGGGAGTAACAATTAAGAAATGGGAGAAATTTTGAGACTAGCAACTACAGTCTAGCTAGAAATTAATGAAGATATTTTCAAACTTAAATATAGGTTTCATGACAATCAACAAAAATTATATATGCAATTAAGGATGATGCTACAGGTAGGAAACTAATCATGTTATTACCGTGATCTTATAGATCCCCTGCTGCTAAATTTGACAGTTTCCCAGCTATCAGAAAGCCTTTCTGTAAATATAGGGAGTGTGTGGAAGTTGCCGTGATATTTTAAAGAGACTAATTCAAATCTAGAAGCAATAGCAAGAAAATCTTCTTCCAGTGACTACAATGATCAACAATGGCAATAGAAGTGTTAATTTTAAATATTTATTTTCCTCTGCTAATGGTAAAGGAAAAAGAAATTGTAATAAAACTAATTAAATCAACAATGTTCATGATCAGACCATCAAGCTATAAATAGGAGGGTGTCTTTAGTTCCTCTTTATTATGTTTGGAATAAACATCAAGAAGAGCTGAATAACAGTTAATAAACTTAATGAAATTAGAGATTTAAAGCGTGTAATGATTGAATATTGAAGGGAATATGCTAGTATACAGAACAATTTAATGAAACGTTAAATAATTAACATGTTATAGCCAAATCAGTAAGCAACATATGATCATTAAAATGCTATCTGGTACTGAGGATAATTAAATGTTGGAAGTCATAAAACTTACCATAGTGAAATATTTCTTGGAACAGGATGACTTAATGAGAAACTCTATGACCACACTTGCCAAAACTAGTGCAAACTTGATTTCATTCATTTAATTCCTGATGGGACACCTTACTGCATTAAATAAGAGGAATAGAAGAGGCTAGCCCAGGAAAACAAACAAACTGCTTACAGAGTCTGGATTTGATAGCTGGGTTTTAGATCCAATTATATCATAAGAATTTTCTGGAGGGGAAATGGTAGTTAACACCAGTGAGTTGTAAGTGTGTAGTTAGATGATTATTTGTTTGTTTGCTTGATTGCTTGCTTGTTTATTATAATACAGAAATCCCGTATTATTCTGATCTCACTTTCTGATCTCACTTTCACTGCTCCAGTGTTCAATGGAGTTACTCTAGATTGATGCTCATGTAACTAAGTTTAGACTCAGGCATAGCATCTCATAGTGAATAACTTTTCAGTACTGTTTTCCATGTTGTTGTACTTGGCTTATACGGAACAGTGGACCTGCAATATTTTTAATTTTGGTTTCCTTCACTCAATGCTAGAAATTCTAGATTCAGGCTTTGCCCTACATAGTATTTTTAAAGCATCTAATGTTCAATTTCCTCTTAAATTCAGTTTGACTATTAATTTGTCCGGCTTCTGGCAGTAATCTGTGCTGAACTGTATATTGCCAAGTGTACAATATGCATTTTGAAAGGGTCATTATGAGTTTGAAAGCACTCATCAGTCAGTATCAAATTTAACTAAGTAAAACATTTTTTTGAATGTGACTGTTTTGAATTCGGGCTTGAAAAAATGTTAGATATCTTCCATAAACTCCCCAGTTGTCCAGTATGTGTATGATCAGACTGTTCTACACTATGTTGCAAATAGAACCCAGCATATTGCAGCAAGGTTAATTGTCTGATGCTTTAAATAAAAAATTACATGCGAATTTAGAGGTGAGGAAGCTTTCAGTTCTTTTAACATGGCTCACTAGTAAGAGAGGATACGATTAAGGATTTTAATGTGTTTTATTGCATCAAGTTTAATTAGGAAGTATAATAGACAATGAAATTCATATCCACAAACAAGTTACAGTATATAGATCTCAGCTGGTGTAAATGTACATAGCTTGACTAAAGTCAATACAGTTTCATCAATTTACAGCACATGAGAATTTGGTCTTATGGGTCTATGAAAAGTAATGCATTAATAAGATATTTTAATGGCATCTATGAATCACTCAGTGTCCTTGGAGATTACAGATTCAGTCTTCCATTAGCATCGTTTTCAGTTATTTGAAAGGAAGCTAAGGTACATATGGTGGTAAATGTGACTTCTGCATTTATTAGAACTGTCCAAATCCTGTATTAAATGAATCCTCATGGAGTGTTTTAGAAAAGTTGTCAAAACTCTGTTATTGTTATACTCTGTTATTGCCTCTTCTTCCAAAAGTTCTCAAAAACTGGATCACTGTATGGAAATTCTGCTTTATTGGTACATTCTCTTCTTGTGCTCAGATAACAATCTTTTAAATAAACACAGCAATGTTGTTATTTCTTGATATACTAAAATAAAATATAGTGTCTTGAGGAAAGGAAGCAGCTCAATACAATTTTTTGTAAAATAATGAATCAATGATGCCTTACTTTTTAGGAATTTAATGCAATTAAAATGCAATTTAATTCCAAACACTGGTTTACTTTTGCCTTCTTTGGAAAATTTAGCTGAGAATGTCAAATTAATAATTCTAAATTGAATTCATTTTCATAGGTAGTCAATGTTAAAAATGATAATGAAGGAAAGGCCCTAATCCTGCAAACACTTATGCACATGCACAACTTTATGGAAGTGAGTAGTCCAATGGAACCAAAATGCATAAATGCTGGCAAGATTAGAACCAGAATTAGGAGTAAATCAGAATACAAATTATTTTGTTCATGGAAAGCATGATTATTCACTTCTTTTATTGCAGCAAAACCAGAGATTCTCACTTCAGACAGACTTAGCAATGGCATGCTCCAGTGTGTGGCTGCTGGCTTCCCTGCCCCCACTATAGATTGGTATTTTTGTCCAGGAACTGAGCAAAGGTGAGTAACTGAAAGTAATTTCCAGAAAGTACCTTAAAAGTGACCCTACACACCTGATTTAAAATCCATAAGATATTGAATGAAGATATGTGTTCAAATGTTGCAGTATTTACATAAGTGTAGTTTTAATTGTTTTAGGTCTGCTCTATTTGTTTTGTGTGGAGTTTTTTTGTTCTGTTTGGTTTTATTCCTTTAAGGGAGAGTACTCAGTGTATTTTATTGAACAGACATTAAAGCCAAATTGAGTTTTGCTGTAAATGAACTGACTACAGAGACTTAGTAACTTTTTACCTTGGGGGTGAATTTGGCTTTCATTGTGTAATTTTGCAGAATGACAATTACATAGCAGTTTCTATAGATGGCTATTATTTGTTTGGATCTATCATGTAACAACACAAATTTCCAGGACACAGGATAATGACATTTCCATGTATGCACAGTAGATTTTATGTTAAATGTGCCTGGACTTACTATGAAAATTACCACATCTCCAGGAAGACTGAGGTAGAATATTTATGAAACACATTGTAAAATACTCCTCACTTCTTCTGTCAGAGATATAATACTAACAAGTTACATATTCCTCCCCAGAATAGTTTTTCTTAAGCTTTAAATATTCTGATTTTAAGTCTTCCTAAGAAAAACCTGTATTGTTTTATACTTATGTTACCAGTAATATTGCTAAAATTAGCATGCTTTCTTTTATATAGTAAAAATGTGAGATTTTAACTACGGCTGTCAATTGACCTGTGTTAACACCTGCAATTAACGCAGGAGAGGATTAATGCATTAATTTTTTTAACGCGTTAATCGCAGGCGTTAATGCTGTGCCACCCCTTTGAAGTAACACTCCGGCACTTCAAAGGGGCAACGCAAGTGGAGCTGGCACTTCAAAGGGGCTTTGCAACAGTGGAGTCGGGGATCAGCTGGAGTCCCCAGCTGATCCTGGGCTCCATGCAGCGCTGCCCTGTTGAAATGCTGCTGCGGCGTTTCAAAGGGGAGAGATGCACGTGATTCATCGCGATTAAATCGCTTGACAGACCTAATTTTAACATAATTGACTAGTCTAAAAAAGAATAAACATACTTTTCTTGACCAGCTCATAGGGTAACTCTTAGAAACACCATCTTGTGAGGCATTGTTGGGCATGTTGTTCTTTGATACACGTGGTGCTATTGTAAGTTGGCCACAGATATATTTTGTCTTATTAGAACAGGGCATCTCTGAATAAATTGTTAAGAAGTGGGAGCTAACACCAGGATCTGAAATGATCTGAAAGCCTGAGCTGAAGAGCCCAGTTCCGTAGCTCAAAGGTGTGCAGCAGACTCATAAATCTGTATGTGTGGAGTAGCCACTAGAGCAGAACAGAGACCCACTCTGTGTAGGTATCAGTTACATAAGAACATAAGAACGGCCATACTGGGTCAGACCAAAGGTCCATCTAGCCCAGTAGCCTGTCTGCCAACAGTGGCCAGCACCAGGTGCCCCAGAGAGGGTGGACCGAAGACAATGATCAAGCCATTTGTCTCCTGCCATCCTTCTCCAGCCTCTGACAAACAGAGGCCAGGGACACCATTTCTATCCCCTGGCTAATAGCCTTTTATGGACCTAACCTCCATGAAATTATCTAGCTTCTCTTTAAACTCTGTTATAGTCCTAGCCTTCACAGCCTCCTCTGGCAAGGAGTTCCACAGGTTGACTACACGCTGTGTGAAGAAGAACTTCTTTTATTAGTTTTAAACCTGCTACCCATTAATTTCATTTGATGTCCTCTAGTTCTTCTATTATGGGAACTAATAAATAACTTTTCTTTATCTGCCCTCTCCACACCACTCATGATTTTATATACCGCTATTATATCCCCCCTCAGTCTCCTTTTTTCTAAACTGAAAAGTCCCAGTCACTTTAACCTCTCTTCATATGGGACCCGTTCCAAACCCCTGATCATTTTAGTTGCCCTTTTCTGAACCCTTTCCAAGGACAAAATATCTTTTTTGAGGTGAGGAGACCACATCTGTACACAGTATTCAAGATGTGGGCGTACCATAGTTTTATCCAGGGGCAGTAAGATATTCTGTGTCTTATTTTCTATCCCTTTCTTAATAATTCCTAGCATCCTATTTGCCTTTTTGACCGCCGCTGCACACTGTGTGGAAGTTTTCAGAGAACTATCCACGATAACTCCAAGATCTCTTTCCTGATTTGTCATAGCCAAATTAGCCCCCATCATACTGTATGGATAGTTGGGGTTATTTTTTCCAATGTGCATTACTTTATACTTATCCACATTAAATTTCATTTGCTATTTTGTTGCCCAATCACTCAGTTTGGTGAGATCTTTTTGGAGTCCCTCACAGTCTGCTTCTGTCTTGACTATCCTAAACAGTTTGGTATCATCCGCAAACTTTACCACCTCACTGCTTATCCCTTTCTCCAGATCATTTATGAATAAGTTGAAAAGGATTGGTCCCAGGACTGACCCTTGGGGACACCACTAGTTACCCTCTCCATTCTGAAAATTTACCATTTATTCCTACCCTTTGTTTCCTGTCTTTTAACCAGTTCTCAGTCCAAGAAAGGACCTTCCTCTTATCCCATGGCAATGTAATTTACACAAGAGCCTTTGCTAAGCGACTTTGTCAAAGGCTTTCTGAAAATCTAAGTATACTATATCTACTGGATCCCCCTTGTCTGCATGTTTGTTAACCTCTTCAAAGAACTCTAATAGATTAGTAAGACATGATTTTCCTTTACAGAAACCAGGTTGACTTTTGTCCAACAAATTATGTTCTTCTACGTGCCTCACAATTTTATTCTTTACTATTGTTTCGACTAATTTGCCCGGTACTGAGGTTAGACTTAAGTTAAGTTGTCATGGAGAATTTGCATGTATAATTTCTGCATGCAGAGGAAAAAATATATTTCAGATACCATGAGTATAAAAAGCAAGTTCTTCAGCTCAGTACTTCAATGGAGCTGTGTCAGTTCGCACTAGGTGAGGATCTAGTTATAAATATCAAACTTTATCTTAAATTGAAATAAAAATAGAGATAATGAAATAACATTGAAATAATGGAGAATTTACTCCAAATATTTCTCTGTAAGGGGGTAATTATCAACAGTGTTTCTCCCAGGTGTTTTGATTCACCAGCTATATCTCCAGTGGATGTGAAGATCAGTTATAGAAATTCATCAGTTCCATCATTTGGAAGAATAGTAGTTGAAAGTACCATTGATGCCAGCACGTTCAGAAACAATGGCACCATTTCATGTGAGGCTTCCAATGATGTTGCCAGAAGTTCTGCTTTTTTCAATTTTGCAATTAAAGGTTAGTGACCCAAATCACATGTAGGACTGGTATAAAATGTAATTAAGATGATGGGATGTTTTAGCTCTGTGCATCACAAATGATTACAATGAGACCCGTATTTTAAATACATAGCCTGTGTATTTGTATCTCTGGTACAGTAGCTGAATAATATATTCAGCTGCATTTTCTATCATGCTTCTTAAATGTTTGACTGTTACAGCCTAGTAGATGTTTAAAACTGAAATCCGTTAGCTTCCATTTTCTTCCATCTTGTGTACAATGTCCAGAGTACCAGTCTGGGAGTCAGGAAAACTTTCTGCCACTGACCTGTTCATAACATTCCCTCTCTGTGCCCTCTCCCTCCTTTGTCTGTCCTTTTTTATTAAACTGTAAGCTGTGTCAGGCAGGGACTGTCTTAACTTATGTTAGGGTATGTGTACACTAGCTCGTTAGTTCGAGCTAGGTAGGCAAATGAGGGCAACCGGAGTTGCAAATGAAGCCCGGGATTTAAATATCCCAGGCTTCATTTGCATCTTCGGCCGTCATTTTAAATCTTAGTCCGAACTCCGTGCCTGCGCTACATGCAGCACGGAGTAGGTAGTTCGAATTAGAGATCCTAATTCGAACTACCGGTACTCCTCATTCCACGCGTAGCCGCGGGCATGGAGTTCGGACTAAGGGGAATTTTAAAATGGCGGCGCTCGGGAAGATGCAAATGAAGCCTGGGATATTTAAATCCCGGGCTTCATTTGCAACTCCTGTTGCCCTCATTTGCCTACCTAGCTCGAACTAACGAGCTAGTGTAGACATACCCTTACATGTTTATACGGAGCCAAATACAATGGGGCCTTAAACTTAGTTGCAGCATGTAAGTGCCACCATAATCAAAATAATGAACATATTACAGACACACCAGTTAGCATTTACTAATGAGTTTTGACTTCCATAGCAGCATAAAAAATAATTGCAGAATAGTAAAAGTGTAAATGCCAAAACATTTATCGGTTGCAACCTGTATTTTGTTCTTTGATGCTTTCTTCTTTGAAAAAACTAAGGTTTCTGTACTGTTCTTTTTTCTATACTATATGCCATATATAATATACAAACAAAAGTGAGTCAAATATTAGGCATATTGATCTTTACAAGGTCATGTTACTCTCCATGCTCTGTCTGCCAAACAGTATGTTATGCCCAGTATATTAATCATTGGATGAGATAAGAAATTTGGACTTTGAGAAAAGTTCAGTTAACAAATTAATTTGAAACAAATCCTGTTTTTAAAGCTAGAAATAATTGGAGAGAGCAGGCTTATGGGTTCTAATGATAGAACTTTGTGCTATCATGCAGAAAGCCTGAGTTTTATTGGTTTTGGTTTCATGCTTCCTAGGTTGATGGGGCAGGGTGCTGAAGAAAGAGATGGGTAAAGAGATGTCTTGAGTTCTTTCCTTCTTACAGTTCTTTCCATTAGAATGGTTCTGATATTCAGCCTCGTGGGGCAAGTGAGGGGTGGAGAAAGGGAAAATCATCTGGGCTTCAGCAGAAACAAAGAGACTAGTCCCTGGGCAAGAAAAACAATGAAGGGGATAAAGATTTGACATTTAATGGTCACTTAAATGTTACGTTTCTTGTTCACTATTTAAACAGAGTTTTCTCTGTCTCTTTGTAGAACATATCAGTACCCACACCCTCTTCACTCCTTTACTGATAGGGTTTGGAGTTGCAGCAGGACTGATGTGCATCATAGTAATGATTCTCATGTACAAATATTTACAGGTAAAATTAGATGCGCACATTCATTGTAGCTGTTCTTGTTGAAGTTTTAGCAGTAAAATGGCCATTTTTCATTTTTTTTCCAGAAACCCAAATATGAAGTTCAGTGGAAAGTTGTTGAAGAAATAAATGGAAACAACTATGTTTATATAGACCCAACACAACTTCCTTATGATCAAAAATGGGAGTTTCCTAGAAATCGATTGAGTTTTGGTTAGTTTAGGTTTATTTAACTTCATCTGCAATGTGAAATTTTCAGTCCCTATAATCTGAGACTTGTCATGGAAACATGATTTGTGTTATCATTAGTATATTATGTTATATATTAGTATATAATAATGACAACTGCTCCTTTTGCATGCACTTTGAGGAAAAAGTTTCCTGTCTTAAACTACTTCCATTTCCCTTTAGAAGAATAAATAGGCTTAAATTGATTCAATAATCTACTACTGATCTTTTTTTATTATAAAGCAAAGAGAACCACTGATAAGTAGAATTGTGTTATACCCATTAAAAGGTGTCTGGCAATTTTTAGGTAAAACTCTTGGTGCTGGAGCTTTTGGGAAAGTTGTGGAGGCTACTGCATATGGACTGTTTAAATCTGATGCTGCAATGACAGTAGCAGTAAAAATGCTCAAACGTAAGTTTCTACTATGTACAATATTCTTTTTTTCCTAACTTCCTTCTCCTATGTATTAAATTTGCTGTATGATATGTTTCTTATTCTAGCAAGTGCCCATTTAACGGAGAGAGAAGCATTAATGTCTGAGCTCAAAGTTCTAAGTTACCTTGGTAACCATATTAATATTGTGAATCTTCTTGGAGCTTGCACGATTGGAGGTAAAGTTACAAGATTACTGGATTTTTGTAAATGCCTTATTGTCAGAAAAATAAATGTATTCTATAAAAGACTTCAATTGCTTAGTCATGATCATGATGAAATGTTTAACTTTCTCACATGAGATCTTCAGGTCCTCAGACCATATTAAAAAACATGTCCCCCAGACCTTTGTAATTTGGACTAGAAAAGAAGATTAGATTTTTGTTGACATGGTCCGTAAATGGTCCATTTCTCGACTCCATTGGGTTAGCACATAAAATAGCTTCCTCATTCACAAAATGGGCTGTTTATGTTTGTCTTCAGCAATGTCTGCTTCCAAAAATGACAATAGATGTTGAAAGGGCATGTTTAATTTTGAGCGAAGACAAGGTAGGTATATACCTGATAACAGCTTTCAAATATTCTAAGGTCTGCTGAAAGGGGATCAATTGTTCTCTATGTCCACTGAAGATAAGATAAAAAGTAATGGACTTAATGTGCAGCAAGGGAGATTTAGGTTAGCTATTCCAAAAAACTTTGAGTGTAAGAGCCCCTAAGTTCTGAAATAGGCTTCCAAGGGAGATTAGAGGCTTTTAAGAACAAGTTGGACAAACCATCTGTCAAAGATGGTCTAGAGACTTTCTTGGTCCAGCCTCAGAGCAGGAGGTCTGATGTGATGTCCTCCTGAGGTCCTTTTGAGCCCTACATTTCCATGCTTTTATGTGTTATTAGTGTCTGATGAATTCATTACTATCTACTGTATAGCTGATAAATGTATTATCTGTACAGTCCTCAGATAATCTATTTAAACTGAAAAAACATTAATGTAAGTTTAGGGCTACTAATTCTAAACATTTATCAGTCAAAAAATGAAAAATGTAATGTTCTCACAGTAAATAACTTTGTTTACATTGCTCATCCTGAGTATTTTATTTTATAGATATAGATATATAAAAGAACACAAATAGTAATGTTAACATGAACACATAATAAAATGCAACAAATAATTGAAGCTTGCATACAGTCATTTCTTAACTTTTGTGCACTTAAATTTGGAACCTGCATGTAATGCTAATGAAAATGTTTGTATTTTTTAACTTCCCCATTTTACTTTTAAAAGGAAAAACTTGGGAAAATCCAGAGTTCTGGGTTTAGGCAAAACATTCCACATTTTCACCTTTGCATAATTAAAAAGTGACTGAAGGCATTTGGGTCAGATGAGCCACAAAGCAAAATCTCTGGCCAAAGTCAATTCACGAACTACTTCATACAATAAAGAGATTTTTATAAAGCATAAGCTTAGAAAATATCGGGTTTATAATAATCCTGACATAATCTAAATTATAATAACTATAGTAGATCTTATGAAAGTCACAATTATTAAACTAAAGAAAAACTATGAAAAACTACCCTACAAATAAAATAATAGGCAGAATTATTACATATTCAAGTGCTGTTGCTGCAGTCATTAATTCAAAAACATATATATGGTTTATAAACATCTATGCTGTAGGTGACTTTTAATTCCCCTTTTAAAATTTATTTTAATACTCTAAGATCTAATGTCACTTAGTTTTCTGTCTCAGCAAGCTGTTCTGTGTGAATGATTTTTCCCATTATACTGCAGAGCATAACACCCTACATTATTTAAAATCATTGCTGAAAGAACTTGAAGCTGTACTGTAAACAGAAGTGAATCAAAAGGATTAATGTTTGAAGCTTCTTACTCTAATGTTTGGAACAAATAACTTCCTTCAGGAAGTGAGCAAAATCATACAGATGTGTCTGGCCAGAAACATTATCACATGAAGAGGGGAAAAAGACTTGTTTGTTTAATTTTTATACAATGTGATACTATTGATGGGGAAAAATTAATTGGGAATGACATAGCTTTAATTGCACAATAGCAACTAGTCCATGAATAAGGAAACTGCTGCTGTAACTTCACTATGACTTTTCATGTCTTGACAATGCTGTGTAGTGTGACTTAAAATAGGACATGTTGTGTTTTTAGTTGAATAATATTTTTGTATAAGATTTTTGACTCTGAAAGCAAAGCTTATGCCCTCCCCCCTTAAACTCCCTCTGCATCTGTAGGTCCCACTCTGGTCATCACGGAATATTGCTGCTATGGTGATCTTTTGAATTTTCTGAGAAGGAAACGCGATTCATTTATTTGCCCAAAGCATGACGAATGTGCAGAAACGGCAGCTTACGAGAACCTTCTGCATCAAAAAGAGTCTGCATGGTAAGGATGATCTGCCAATACATAAAGGCGTAGCAGAAAGTTCAGAGGGAGGGTAAATCAAAGCTGAGATCTAGTGAAAAGAAATCACAAGAGGGCTTTTGTATAGTGTTTTCTAAGGATTGCATCAAGTTATTTTTAAAAATCAGCTTATTTAAAAAGATTATTTAAATTTTACAAGTTGTCTGTGTCTTATTTTTAAAGATTATAGATCAAATCATTTCATACACTTCTATTTTTATTGTTTCAATGGCTTTTCTGTGGTTGTGTCCAGTGCCACTCCTTAGATCAAAAACTTTCATCTTTATTTTTATTTGTTATTACTACTTATGATTGGTATCGATCAGTTTGCAACGTAAATGACAGTACGCCAATGTAGCTGGGTTATAGCACTCTATATTACCAGTTCCTGCATTTGCAATTACTTTAAAATAAAAATGATGCCTTTCAGTAGTGCATTAAATCCCACGAGGTCTTGTGACAAAAGACCCTGCTAAGATTTCACCAACCATTGCTCTTATACTTTTTTTTCTAGTTTTCATCCACTTGTATATTATTGAAGTATTCCATTTAATACACACCCTAATTGTTCCTTCTTATATTTTCACATACTCGTGTCCCCATGCAAAGGTTATTTTAATTCCTTCATTTCTTTATAGTATTGGAGATGTCATTTACCAAACCTTCAGTTGTACAGCAGACCCTCTCTATATTTGAGTCTATACTTTGCAGCATTGACCTAATACTCTACTTAGCAAACTGAACTTAAAAAGACCCCATTGGAGCTCTTAGCAGGCACCAAAGCACTTTGCTAAAGTAGGAAGTTATGTCCCTTTGGTGTTAAGGATGTGTCTGCCCCATCACCATTGTGCTTTATATCTTGAAGAGAAGAATGGTCATGCTAGATCAGTACATAGAAGACAACATTGTGTCTTTAAAGAAGTGCTTCTGGTGTTCCCATTTCAATGCCACCATGAGCTTGTGATTCTCCTGCTGGAGGTGCCATCTTACAGATATGATATAAAATGGAGAATGTTTTGAGTTTCACACAGCACTCCTTTGTAGAAGGCTGGATGGGAGCGTCAGTCTGTAGAGTCTTTACCAAATTTGCACATTGCTGTGTGCTGTTGAATTGATGCTGCGTAACAGCCTAGATGTCTCTGCCATTCAGTGGAGGGGTGAGCTGAAGCCAGGAGGCATAAGCCCCATGGGATCCTGCTTAATCAGTTAACCATGTAAACCTAACATTTAATCAGTTAAGTGATTAAATGGGATTTTACATCCCTGCATATAGTTCAAAAAGAAATTAAATGGAAAAATATTCATCATTATTGTAAATCCCTAGGTACATATTTATGAACTATATATAACTAGAGTCCATAGACTTGAACATGTGTAGGGATGGGAAAACTGATTTTTTAAAAATACAGATTCTCTCTAGTTATGCTGATTCCTGAAACCAAACTTAAACCCTTTTGGAAATTCTGATATTTTAAGTTAACTTTTCTCCTTAGTTTTATCTTCTGAATTTCAACTGATGCGTGAATTACTGAAAATATAGTGATAGAAGCTGACCTGAATAGAAGGAAACATTAGAATGTATTCAGAAACATCTAGTCATTTCTTTTACACACTCAACCTTAATTATAAATAATGCAATCAAAACTTTTGGGTGCCTACCTGAGCTAAACTCCAGACTTTGAGATCAGACCATTACTATTCCATAATGCACATCTTTACAACCTATTTTGTCAAATGTCATTACTCTCAGTATAGCATATTTGTTTTCTTTTTAAAAATAACTAATAATCACAACCCTATGCTTCTCTAATGTTAATTAATTTATAAAAAAATTTAGATTCAGATTGGTTCTTAATGTTGTTATATTAAATTATCAACACAGTGATGTCATCAATGAATACATGGACATGAAACCAGGAGTCTCTTATGTTGTTCCACCAAAAGCAGATAAAAGAAGATCAGGGAGGGCAGGTAAGTACTTATCCAAAAATCTACCCCACATCCTACAGTACAAAGAGGGCTTTCTGGTGGGGGTTGGTTTTTTTTTCCAATTTTGAAAAATCTTTGCTGACAGAAATGCCCAATTAAAACCCAAGTTCAATGAACCAGGAGTTAAAAAGAATAATAATAAGCTTAACGAAAATGGTGGCTTCATAGTTCTTTCTGATTTCATTTTGATAATGGATATTATCATTAGAAGCAAGAGGAAGACCAAGGACAGGGGTGGCTCCATTACTCAATGTGTGCGTGGAGGGGAACAATAACAGAAAATGTGGCAATAGCAGAAGTGCTAAATGATTTTTTGTTTTGACCAAAAAGTTTAATAGAAATTGGACATCTAATATTGAAAATGCCAGAGAAAATGAGGTAGGATCAGAGGCTAAAATAGGGAAAGAAAAAGGAAAAGGGCAAATATTGTGCCAATTTATAAAAAAGAAGAATAAGGACAACCTAGGGAACTATAGACTTGTCAGCTTATCTTCAGTACTTGGAGAGATAATAGAGTTAATAATTAAGCAATCAATTTGCAAATGCTTATAAGATAATAAGGTGATAAGAAATATTCAGTATGGATTTGTCAAGACAAATCATGTCAAACCAACCTAATAGCTTTCTTTGACAGAGTAACAAGCCTTGTGCAGGAGGATTAGTGGTAGATGTGGTATATCTTGACTTCAGTAAGGCTTTTGATACTGTCTCACATAACCATCTCATAAACAAACTTAGGAAATACAGCTTAGATGGAGCTCTTATAAGAACAGATGCATAATTGTTTGGAAAACCATGCCCACGGAGTAGTTATCAATGGTTCACATCAATGAACATATCAAGCAGGGTCCCACAGGGATCAGTTCTGGGTCCAGATCTGTTCAATATCTTCGTCAGTGACTTAGATGATAGCATATGTAAGGGGACTGTTAGCCCCTTACTAAAACTCAGTGGGAGTTTTTGGTTGGCCAGCTCCCAGCACCAAAGGGGAAGAGTCCATGAGAAATCAGGCCCCTGAGACTGACAGTCCCCAGGGACAATGGGAAGAGGCCAACACTCCAGGTCAGTCTGATTGACAGGTTGGACAGACCAATGAGGGAATTAGGAGGCCAAGTCCCATCCTCCCTGTGAGCTGGGATTTTCTGAGTCTCTGAGTCAAAGGGGGAGAGAGCTAAGAAAAGCAGCAAGGGGTCCAAGCTGTGCTGAGG
Source organism: Rafetus swinhoei (assembly GCA_019425775.1). NCBI lineage: Eukaryota > Metazoa > Chordata > Testudines > Trionychidae > Rafetus > Rafetus swinhoei. The sequence continues at coordinate 52,020,674 of CM033449.1, forward strand.
AGCAGACCTACAGTGACAGAGCCAGAGGCCCACACAGCCCAAAGAGCTCAGACCCTGTAGTGAGAAGCAGACCTGCAGTGACCAGAGCCAAAAGGGTCAGAGAAGCAAGCAAGGAGCTGGAGGCTGGCAAAACAGCATACTCTGGAGCTGGGTGTGGTGAGCAGCTGGGACCAGCAAACGGGGGAAAAGAGGCTCTGGGCAGGGAGACGCCACCAGCCAAGAAGCCCTGCAGGCCAGACTTGGAGAGGGATTGTAACTCCAGCTGGGAGAGGGGTCCTGCCACCTAGAGCCTGAAGTCGTGTGGACACTGCCAGAGCAAGCGTGTCCAACCTGCAGCCCCCTTCCCTGCAGCACAGCTAGGGCCTGAGAGAGAGTCCTGGGACCTATAAGGAACAGACTGTGAATTGCCCTTACACTCTGTAAACAGCTGTTTGTGATGTCCCCGTGCTACAGAGCGGGACTATGTGTTCTCTTTTAACCTTTTTCATTTGTTCCTTATTCTTTTCTTTTTAATCAGTTGCTGTTTAATAAATTGTATTCACTTTGAACTGTATGTAATGATCAGTGGGTCAGGAAAGCATCCAGTGTGAAGAGAGCACCCCAGAGTGGGGACACCCTAGCCCCTGCCCCAAGTGACTACAAGGTTGGGGATTCAGCCCCAGAAAACCTGGGCCCAGCCTTGTTGGGATTTCGAGGACGCTGCTACTCAGGAGAGTGGAAGGGGAGCCCTCAGAGTCAGTGAGGCCTTTGGGTAAAGGAAGTGGGAGTGGGGACTCAGATCCTTTCGCTGGTCCATTTCACCAGGGTAGTATAGAAGCTAGGAAAGTTCCCCACAATAGTGGGACCGTTCCCCCGCTTACATAAAGAAAGTACACTTATAAAGTTTGGAGAAGATACTAAGCTGGGAGGGGTTGCAAGTACTTTGGAAGATAGGATTACAATTCAAAATGATCTGGACAAATTAGAGAAGTGGTCTGAAGTAAATAGGATGAAATTCAATAAGGACAAATCCAAAGTACTCCATTTAGGAAGGAACAATCAGTTGCACACTTACAAAATGGGAAACGATTGCCTAGGAAGGAGTACTGCAGAAAGGGATGTGGGAATCATAATGATTCACAAGCTAAAGATGAAGTCATCGGTGTAAAACTGTTGCAAAAAGAGCAAATATTATTCTAGGATGTATTAACAGGAGTGTTATAAGCAAGACAGAAGAAGTAATTCTCCTGCTCTGCTCCATGCTGATTAGGCCTCAACTGGAGTATTGGCTCCAGTTCTGGGTGCCATATTTCAGGAAAGTTGTGAACAAATTGGAGAATGTGAACAAATCCAGAGAAGAGCAGCAAAAATTATTTAAAGTTTTACAAAACATGACCTATGAGTGAATATTAGGAAAAAATGGGTTTATTTTGCTTGGAGAAGAGAAGACTGAGGGTACGTCTACACTAGCTCGTTAGTTCGAGCTAGGGTAATGAGGCAGCGAGTTGCAAATGAAGCTCGGCATTTAAATATCCCGGGCTTCATTTGCATGCTGGCGCCGCCATGTTTAAATCCCTTAGTCCGAACTCCGTACGGCTACACGCTGCATGGAGGAGGTAGTTTGAATTAAAGATCTAATTCGAACTACCGCTATTCCTCATTCCACGAGGAGTAACGGTAGTTCGAATTAGATCTTTAATTCGAACTACCTACCCGCGTGCCGTGTGTAGCCGCGGCATGGAGTTCAACTAAGGGGATTTAAAATGGCGGCTGAACATTCAAATGAAGCCCGGGATATTTAAATCACGGGCTTCATTTGCAACTCCGCTTGCCCTCATTACCCTACCTACCTTGAACTAACGAGCTAGTTAGACGTGCCCTGAGAGGGGACACAACAGTTTTCAAGAACATAGAAGTTTGTTACAAGATGATGTTACATGATGAAGAAAATTGTTCTGAACCTCTGAGAACAGGACAAGAAGTAATGGTCTTAAATTGCAGCAAAGGTGGTTTAGGTTCTGAGTGTTAGGGTGGTCAAGCACTGGAATAAATTGCTTATGGAGGTTGTGGAATCTCCATCACTGAAGATTTTTAAAAGCAGATTAGACAAACACTGGTAACGGATGGTTTAGATAATACTTAGTTTGCAATGAGTGCAAGGTACTGGTCTAAAAACATCTCAAGGTCCCTTCTAGTCCTACAATTCTATGTTTGTATGGCTTGAGTTTGCATATTTATTCAGCATCATATTTGAAAAATGTAAGTCAAATATGTTTCATGCAATCAAAACTCCAAAAATCCATTTAAAATTGTTTACATTTATGTTGCTTAGGATCATATATTGATCGAGACGTTACCATTGCAATATTAGAAGATGATGAATTAGCTCTGGATGTTGAAGATCTACTGAATTTTTCTTATCAGGTGGCTAAGGGCATGAGCTTCCTTGCCTCCAAAAACGTAAGTTGTGAATTTGAGTGACAGGCAGTATCCAAAGACTTTGATTTTCTTCTCATATTGACATTTTAAAACATGACTGTTCCTTCTGCTCAGTAATCTTTTTAACAAACATTTCAAATTAAGGGGATTCTGCTCTACCATGAAGACTTCACTAGACTATTCCTTTGTGTAAATCTACTCTTGCTTTTCACTAGCCAAGAGGTTTGCACTCTGCTCAGAATTATTTTTCCCTGGACTTTACAGGTTGGAGCTTCCTGGTCTGGCACCCTGGGGACCTGACTGGTCTTGGATGAGGGGTTTTGCTGGACTAGGGATAGTTATTTCTGGCCTCCTTGCTGCCAGCCGACCCCCTAACCTGCCTCCCCAGCCCAGTTGAGCCACATACCAGGCTTTCCAGCTCATTCCCACCCCCCACCTCACCCCACACACCCACACACAGACACTTCCTCCCAGCCCAGCTGGCCTGAACATTGCCCCTCCACCCACCCTCCCGCAGCATGCCGAGATCCCAGCCCTCCACCTTCCGCCATGTGCCAGTACTCTCTGATCCTGGAACATCCGTGGCAGTGAGTTCCAGTTTATAGAGGTGCAACCTATACTTGCATAAAGAAAAACCTCAAGGCTACGTCTGGGTGTACAGTGCTCAAAATGCAGCAGAATTGCTGCATTTCCACTACTGAGGGCACTGGGAATTGGCGAGCTCCTTTAGTGTACCGTGGGACAGAACAATGCTATGGCTACGTGGCCAAAGCATGAAAGGAGGAATAGAGATGAGTAGTTAGAAGGGTGTGTGCACCATATTCACAAAGTCCACTGACTTTGTGTATATGGAGAAAGCAGGAGCAACAGGTCCTCTTCGGTTGTTGCTTCCCATGTCCTACAGTTTGGGTTGAGGATTTTGAGGATAGCATTTCCTTTTTCTCCTGGAGTACACAGCCAGTCTAATGAAAGCTCCATTTGGCCTTTTGTGCCATCCGATCCCGAACAAGCCCTATTCAGTATGGTACATACAGTCAATGAGACAGAAGCCTTTGAATCATTCCACACATTCCTTTCTACATTATATGGGAGAAGAGACAACTTTTAGATCCTGTCTCCTTCCATATATGCCCATTACTTATGCACAGATACTTGTTGCTGGAAGATAATTAGTTTAGTTATTTAACATAAGACATTACCCATGCGCAGAGTACATTATAAACAAAATTTTAATTTGGCAAAATCCTCTCTTATTTAACAGGATCAGTGAAGAGCATATCTACAACCTAATGTAAACTTTTCTGATGTGCCTAAAGACCAATTTTCTAAATTGACACAGGTAGTTAGGAGTGTAAGTCTTAATGAAAACCTCAGTCTGCTTTGAAAATAAGAATTAGGTTCCTAAGTAGTATAAAGGCTTTTAAATTTTTTACCCTATATTCTTGCCTATTTTCTAGTTTCTGTCACCTTCCCCTGAGTTATAAAAATTGTTTTTTTACAAAAAATTGTAATTTTTTTCCTTAAAAACAAATAGCATTTTCCCCCTCTGACTGTATTTGAAAATAGCCCAATCATTTTTTATGAAACTTTCATAAAAATTATCTTTGGCTCAGAGCAAGCATACTGAACTTCAACTGAAAGTGTAAAACTCTAAGAAAGTTATAAGGAACTGAAAATGACCCTTCCTAATGGCTGAGGCCACCTTAATTATAGACAGCAGTATGTTTCAGTAACACTATTGTGCTATAAAGCTTGATAGCCATACAAGCTTTTTAAACTCAAACACTTTGAGTACCAGTTTATACTATATATTATGTATAGTTAAATACATGTATATTGAAGAAAACACACACACACACTCAGTCAGCAATTCTGCATCAGTAGTGAAAAGTACTGTAGTACCACAAAAATAATTTCCTGTGTTTTGTTTGTTTTATTGCTTTAGTGCATTCATAGGGATTTGGCGGCAAGAAACATTCTTCTCACTCATGGTCGAATAACAAAAATTTGTGACTTTGGCCTTGCTAGAGATATCAAGAATGACTCAAATTATGTAGTCAAAGGAAATGTAAGTACTTGACTAGGAAGCATCCTAAATTGTCTGAATTGCCAAATAAATCCTTTTCTAAGATTTCGTTATTTTTCAATCCTTTAAACTTAATGGTGCTGTATTTGGTTAATTATTAAAATAAGTATTCTTAAAAAAAAATCTAAAATAAGGTTTTATGGTGTTTGCTTTGTTATAAATATCATGCAGATAATAGGAGTTGTGTTCTAAATGTGAGATTTTATTGAGTAGGGCAAAGTGGGAAGCAGAAGTAGGCTTGCTTTTCCTTGGTTCCATATTCTTAGGTTAGCAAATAAACTGATTTACTTTATATATGCAACAGACATAACCTGACACTTGGAGTTGTAGATCCGGTTTCTCTATGGCTTGGAGTGAGATGTGACATTTTGGACCAACAGAGAAAAGTGTGAATACTCCTTTCCAGACTATTCCTAATTAGACTAAGACCACTTTCCAAAGAAAGTCAAATATTGCTGTTTCATTATGTTTTGTAGCCATAATGATAGATAGATAGATAGATAATCTTTGTCACTTCAAATACATGTGACTTTTCCAGGAATCCCCCAGACCATCCATTTATATTTGTTCAGTTTATAAAAAAATAGGACCTGTGTTCAACAAAATGAACTCCTCAGATTCTCCCTGACTGTTCCACAACTAGCAATCTACCACCATTCACTAGCTATGAATTCATTGTTCCTCTCAAGGAAAAGCCCAGGAGAACAAATGGGTCTGGCAGCATTCGTCTCACGTAGGGTACATCTATACGGCACTCTTAGCTCGAAATAAGCTACGCAATTTGAGCTACTCAAATTGCATAACTTATTTCAAGCTTATTTCAAGATAGACAGCGCCAATTTCAAAATAGACCACTATTCTGACAAGTCCTTTAATCCTCATAGAACGAGGTTTATCGGGATGTCGGAATAGTGCGCCTGTTATTTTGAAAGATGTTTTGAAATAACAGGCACACTGTCAAGACACTGAATACGCTTTTTTGGGATACTGGAAGTATCCTGAAATAGTGCTGCAGTGTAGATATACCCTTATGGTCAAAATAACAGAAAATTGTGACTTTGACCTTGCTAGAGATATCAAGAATGACTCAAACTATTTCGTCAAAGGAAATGAAAGTACTTGCCTAGGAAGCATCCTAAATTGTCTTAATTGCCAAAGAGCTGAAGATACAAAAAAGCTGTCACGGGTAGAGAATTCCACAGTCCCTCTCTCACTCCAAAAGTGCTTTTTCCTCCTGAATAAACTCAATGGGTGACAACTTAGGTGCCTCAGATGATCTCACATGATATGAGGCAGAGAGAGGCAGTCTCTGAGGTAATCAGAATGTGATCATTTCAGGGTAATGTGAAGAAGACTGCCTTTGTCAGCTGAGTTAGGAGATCTGCCCCAGCCATGTGTGCTGCTCCCAAAGCTCAGTATAGGATACAACTGATGTCAGAGAAAGAGTTCAGTAAAGCAGCAAGGTTGGGTTAGTAAAGTATCTGCTGAATGCTGCTCAGTGGCATTTAGAAAGAAACTGATGGGAGAAGCCAGGTTTTATTTTCAACCTTGAGTCAAGAGCTGCTTGATCACCCATGCATCGAGGATTTTAAGTGCTGGCCAGCAGGGGCAGTAATTAATTACATTTCACTTGTCTAGACTATGTTTAGGTTGAACTGGGCTGCTTGACAATAGGATTTTTTGTAGTCTGAGAAGGTTGGAGAAGGATAGACAGAAGCTGACAGGGAAGAAAGGAAGCTGGGGCTGTGTGTGTGAGGAGGGGGAGAGGAATTCCTTGTAGTTAGCTAGCCATTCACAGTCTTTGTTTAATCCTGAGTTGACACAATCACAATCAACAATCAACACAATCAACTCAGGATTAAACAAAGACTGTGAATGGCTAGCTAACTACAAAAGCAGCTTCTCCTCTCTTGGTATTCACACCTCCAGATCAGCTACTAGAAGTGGGCCTCATCCTCCCTGATTGGATCCACCTCATCATCTCTAGCCTGATTCTGGCCTGCATATTTATACCTGCCTCTGGAAATTTCCACTACATGCATCTGACGAAGTGGGTCTTTGCCCACGAAAGCTTATGCTCCAACACTTCGGTTAGTCTATAAGGTGCCACACGACTCCTCGCCGCTTTTGCAGATTCAGACTAACACGGCTACCCCTCTGATACTCAACACTGTATAAATGTAGAAAGCCTGTACAGTGATGGATCAGTAGTTGTATGAGATGTCAGCACTCTGACTTGCAGAGAGAATTCCACTTCACTAATAATATACAAAAAAGGTAACCATTATATCATTGTACATTTGATGTTTTGAAATGTTCTTAGCTGATTGTCTCATTTTCTTTTTCATCCACAATCCTTGCAAAGGCTCGGCTTCCTGTAAAGTGGATGGCTCCTGAAAGTATTTTCAACTGTGTATATACCTTTGAGAGCGTCGTCTGGTCTTACGGAATATTACTTTGGGAGCTGTTTTCTTTAGGTAAGATTTTTATTGACTGAATGTGTATTCTGTATTTCACCTAGAGTTCATTTCTGATTTTAAAATGGCATTGATCAATTAAATGTTGTATCCACAGGAAGCAGCCCTTACCCTGGAATGCCTGTGGACTCCAAGTTTTATAAAATGATTAAGGAAGGATACAGAATGTTTAGTCCAGAATGTGCACCTGTTGAAATGTAAGAGATAGGCTTTCGCTACTAATCAGCCAGTAGTATTTGAAACAAAGGAAGTAAAGCTTCCAGATATGGGCTAAATGAACCTTCTAATGTTAACTTTTTTTTCTTCAAATTTTCCACAGCTGAAGTAGCTTTAATTGTATAACACCCACATATTGTGATCCTTTTGTGATCTAATAGCTCTGTCATGAATTCTAAGTTACACAAATAAAGCTAATTCACAGAGAATGCTAAACAGTTTCAGTTGAGATAAACTGTTTAAAATGCACCTTCTTATGCAATTCTTATAGTTGTGTTCCATTTCCTGATTGGAATAAGATAGTCCAAGCATCTTTTTTACTAGCGATTCCCAATTTAGTGTGTTTTTAAATGTCAATATCAGACACATTGGAAATAGGTAGCTATCGTGCTATAGCAACTCTTTATGCAGAACTTCCATTACTGTCAAAGGAAGTTCTGCCCCCCCCCCCCGCCAGAATCTCAGCAGTAGTGGGTCCTTAGTATTCATAGTCAATTGGTCCGTAGTATTCATAGTCAATAGTGACACTATTTCTACTCTTATAAAATTTGCTTAAATGGTTTAACTTAGTTCTGTTTGAAATGTTGAGATAAGTTGCTACTGTTATACCATATAACTTCAATTTATTTTAGCCCATACAAATAATAATCAAGTTTTAATACAGAAAATATTTCTAGTTGAAACTCTCAACCAATAATATTTAATTTAACATATTTGCAGGTATGAGATAATGAAGAGTTGCTGGGATGCTGATCCTGTACAGAGACCAACATTTAAGCAAATTGTACAGCTAATTGAGCAGCAGCTTTCAGATAATGCAAACCATGTAAGTAAGAGTTTCTATATGGATCTTTAATCTTCAGCGTTACATTTTCCAAAAACCTGTGTGATTTTAAATAAGACTCTAAAAAGAGAGGAGAAGTCTTTTTTTATTTATGTACTTTTGCACTATACATTTTTCCTGTTAGGATGATTTTCAGATTTACCGCTAGCTCTGCTTAGCTGTATCATACCCTCACAAATAGTATGCTCACACTAATTTTTGAAAATTATGAATCTGCATAAAATGAAATAAACACAAATTACAGAGTATGTTTTTGAAAATGTATGTGCCAAAGTACTGTTGATTTTCTCATAAAATATGGTCATAGCTCTTGATTTCTTAAAACACAGACTAATCTATTTACGTGGAATCTCATTATTGTGGATGTATCAGTCAGGAATGCACCTTTTCTTTTGTTTGAAAGGCTAAGTGATACACTTTCTGGATTTGGCCTTTTTTTACTTTTTGATCAGTCTGTTTTGTTATTTTGTCAGTGAAACTTAGGCTCCTAAGTGCCTATGTCACTTTTGAAAATGAGATGTAGGTTTCTAAATCACAGATTGGACCTCCCTGGTCTGGCACCTTCGGGACCTGACTGGTCCCGGATAAAGGATTTTTCCGGACCAGGGGAGGTCATTTCAGCCCCACCCCTCTTCCGGCTTCCTAGCTCCCCTGCAGGCCAGCTGAGCCGCATGCTAGCTCACGGCCCCTCCCGCAGCCCAATTGAGCCGTGCGCTGGCTCCCGCCACCCCCTACCCCCGCAGCCCAGATGAGCCACACAGCTCCAGCCCCCCTTGCAGCCCGACTGAGCCACGTGCCGGCTCCAGGCTCCCCTGGCAGCTCAGCTGAGCCATGCACCAGCTCCTGGCACCCCTGCCCCTGTAGCACTCCTGCAGCACAGCTGGGCCATGTTCTGGCTCCCTGCCCCACCTCGTAGTCTAGATGAGCAACGCAGCTCCGGCCCCCTTCGCAGCCTAACTGAGCTGCGTGCAGGCTTCTGGGCCCCCACCACCCTGCAGCGCACCAGTACTCTCTGATCCTGGAACCTCCGTGGTCATGCTGGACCACGGATGTTGCCGGACCAGAGAATCCCAGATTTTAGCAGTGCAACCTGTATTGCAGTGCTGAGCGAAGCAGTGCCTACAAACCTTTAAAAATCTGGGCCATGGTGCCTTCACCTTGCAGTGTAAGTGTTGGGAAACTAGCATCTTGCTATGCTTGGTTTCTTTGGGCCATATCCTAGTAATACCCTTTGTGGGTGGATAAGTGGACATAAGTGCTTAAGGGAGGAATTATGCCATTTTAGAGACACAGATTTTGTCCTATGGGGAATGATTTACAGAGTTGCTTCTAAAGATTATGTGGCCATATATGAGGTTGATTCTTCTGGATTAAAAACAAAGGTTCGTTAGAAGTTCTAGATGCCTTGCTTTGACACAAACATGAGTGGTCCCCGATAAATTGAGAAATGAGGAAACTGAAAACTGCTAAGGTTCAGTTGCTTCCTTTAACATGTTTTTGGCAAGCTACAATGGTTACTGAAACAAAAGCAAAAATGTGAGGAAAAGTGTGATATTATTGGAGAATTTTCAAAGATTTGGATTAAAATATTTCTAATATTTCTGTTTAAAATTACCTTACAAAATTTCCTGTCTTTTTTAATAACTGAGATTAGTTTTCTGATCCATTTTAGAGAACAGTTAAATCGAGGCACTCTTAAATTCTGCTTCAAGATGTACTACAATTTACCAAGGAAACAAATTTCCTCCATAGATGTTAGCAAGGCATACTGTATAACAGGGCAACAAATAGCAACAGAGTGTTCTGCTTAAATGAAGGAGGCATTTGGTGAAATATTGACAATGGTCTCTGTCTTCCCCAGGCTTACTCAAACTTTACACCCCATCAAGTTAATGCTGCAGATCACTCAGTGAGGATTAATTCTGTGGGCAGCAGCGCTTCATCTACTCAGCCCCTTCTGGTACGTGAAGATGCTTGAAAGAGGAGAGGGGCATCTGGAAACAGGCAGCCCAGATGGATTAGATACTTACTCTGCAGAGGGCAGGGGAGGATAGACCTTAATGATTTATCTTACTTTACTCACTAGCAGGGTAGTCTAAATATGCTATAATACTGTCCTTTACTACACACTGTTACACATAAACTTAGTTCATCCACTGCAGCCATTTTTGCAGTGTTGACTGCAGCTGTATATGTTTTGCTATATTGTATGTATTTGCAGTAGGGTGTCATATAAACAAAATCTAAATCTTAAGCGTGGGTGTGGAGCTAGATGAATATAAATCTAACCAACTATTAAATAGTCCATCTCTAGATCTGTGCCTGGAAAGCTAATAGTAATTTTCTGATTGCTTGTTTGTTGGGGGGCTTTTTGAAACATTACTGAAAAATACATACATACATACATACAAATAGCTGCTTGCAAGTGGCCAAGCCTAAAACCTTACAAGTATCACAGGCAGGTGTTCTGACCTGGATGCCACGAGGTGAACAATGAAAGGGATGGGATTGATCAGAAAGGCACATCCTTCACCCCACCCCCATCAAAGTCCCTGTGCAGCCACTAGACTACTGGAGGACTCTGCAGTTAGGGAAAGCTTTCCAGACACCTAGGAAAGGAGAGCATTGTAGAGCTTCTCCCTGCTAAGGTTAAGAGTCTTCATGGATAGTTTTAGTAAAAGTCAGTGACAGAAAAAAATTCATGGATGCCTGTGACCTGTCCTTGACCTTTGCTAAAAATAACTCTGACAAAATGAGGTTTAGAGGGAATGAGAACCCAAACCCTGCTGTAGGATGAGGGGACGGGATCCAGCACCCACCACTTTGGCTGACAGCCCCTGGCATGACTGATGGCTCAGATCTCCATGGTCTTCCTGCTTCCCACAGCAGCTTAAAGCTCCAGGGCAAGTGACTTGGAATGCTGGGTACCCCTTGCACCAGCAACTGCTGAGAGTTGCAGGGACCCTCACCGCTTGTGGTAACTGAGTCCATCATGTCTACACTACAGATAAGATCGAAGCTGCCGCAGTTGATCTTCGGAGGTGCGAATTAGTGGGTCTAGTGAAGACACACTAATTCAAACTGAGATGGCATTCTGGTCGATGCTGGTAGTCCTCCTTCCACAAGGAGTAAGGGAAGTTGAAGGGAGAGTGTGCTCCCTTCGACTTCTTGCAGTGTGGACAGTGCCAAAAGTTGAGATAAGATACGCAATTAACGTAAGCTACGTATCTTAATTCAAACTTATCCCCAAGTGTAGACTGGGGTGAGAGCTGTGTTTTGGAGTTTCAGAGCCCCCGCTGACTAACAGCTCCAGACCTGCTCACCCCATTTTGTCATGGAGGTCTCTGGAAGTGACATAACCTTAGCCTTCCTTATGTCCCAGCTCACGCTTCACATGTACTGCTAGTTCTTCTCTTTTTATGTTCCTGTCAAGTAAAAATCAGCAAAAACTTTGAAGGAAACATGTAGGAGACAGTACTATTTAAGTACCTATTTATTTACAATGCGCCTGCACTTAAGCACTCTGTTATTTATACTTAACATTGCAGTCCCGTTGTTTGAGTTTACATTTACTTTTTATATGCAACTAACTGCCCAAAACAAGATAACTATAAATGCACACACTGGTTTTATAATTTTAATACCACGTTTTCATACTTTATTCTATACAACCATGTATTTGGTTTGTAGTTACAGAAATTTGTCAATCTTAAAATAGCCATTTGCACTGGACCTACCTATGCGGTTGCACCTTTCCAAAGTTATCCAGTTATTTGGGGGCACTCTTATGCATATCATATCTGTTGCTGAGCATTCTTGTTTCAATGCTATGAAACTTCTTTTTTAGTGTGCTGGCTTTCAGAGCTATTGTAGACAATCTAGTTGTTATAATTGTAGATGTCTCGGTACTTTGCAGGCACTTAGCTGAAAGGATTTTTTGTCTCAAATATTATTGAAATTTATATTTTTATAATTTCGGATTGGTTGAACCTTATGTTGTAGTGGCTTGATGTTTTAAATGGTTTTATGCATTTTTTTTGTAAATATGGAAATGTAGCAATAATGTCATTTTGACTTTTCTCAGTCTTTGAGTCTCAAAAATATTTTTATATATATATTGATAGATATGAAAAACCATATGTATAAATAATGTGTTTGAAAATTTATGAAACACTTTTGGATATATTGTCCAGCTGTAGAATTCCAGTTCTAAAGAGTTCAAATAAAAATGGAAATACATATTCCTATGCTACTGATGTGTAATATCTTAAGATGTAATATTTTCTTTACTTATCAATCTTAATAAACTCTTGGGAGGATGTAAAACCACAGTACCTGTATTCACAGAGGCGAAGTTTGAAATTCTGAAGTATTTTTGAAAATTATTGGTGTCAAAGTACAAATCTATTGTTGCTTCTCTGGAGACCTCTTTACATATAATAGATTAGATCAGCAAGTGCAAAACTTTAAGAATCTGTGCATGCAGATCCATGAGTGGAAGTATTTTGCTGCTACAGAGTTGGTCAATAATCCACATTTTATTGGGCTAAGTAATTTAAAGTTGAGATAAAATGTCAAAATGTTGTAATAAGTTTAGAAATATGCTGTTCTGAATACTCCCATTTAGACTCTAATTCAGTAAGGGTATGTCTACACTACAGCGTTAATTCGAGTTAACTTAATTCGAAATAGTTAATTCAAATTAAGCTACCTCTGAGTTGTATAGAGAGCTCTCGATAGGAGGGGAAATATTCAAAATTCAGGGAGAAAAGGCAGCTCAGCTTGTCCATTTATCCTGAATGCCCAAAATCGGCTAGCACCAGTATCCGGAAGCAACTACTGATGCAATCAACAACCACCAATTAACTAGCACCATTAGCTGAGTACTATTTTATATCAATCAGACAAAACCAGACCAATTTGCTTGCAAGAGCTAACAGCCAAGTGTAGATTTTAGGGCAAGCAGAAAAATCAATAAATTAGACTGTCCTTAAAAAGTCACTGGTGAAGGCCAGCTAGGGCCTATAATGGGAGACAGAAGGCAGGAAAGCCAAGGACTAGTAGCTAGGGACAGGCTAAACTACTGGGAGGGAAAAATCTGTCTCTGTACTGATGATTGCTACATTCTTTCAAGCTTTCTAGTTACAGTCTCATTTTCCTCACCTCTAGGAAATATGGGGCCTTAGACAATGTAGACCTTTGCAGCTAATGGTCCTGTCCAAGACCCTTCACTCCATCCCCCGCCCTGTTTCTCTCTCTCCCGCACCCACACTCACTTTCACGTGGCTAGGGTAGGGGGATCGGGTGCAGGAGAGAGTCTGGGGTGCAGTCTCTGGGAGGGAGTTTGGGCACAGGAGTGGGTGTGGGGTTCAGGTGCTGGGAGGGAGTTTGGGTGTGGGTTGTGGGCTCTGAACTGGGGCTGCAGGTTGGGTGCAGGAGAGGGCCAGGTGAGCAGTATTTACCTCAGGCAGCTCCCTAAAGCAACTGGCACACCCCTCTGGCAGCAGGGGTGTCCAAGGGGGTCTGAAGTTCCCATTGACTGCAGTTCCCAGCCAATAGGAGCTGTGGCCTTGGCTCTTGGGACACAAGCAGTGTGCAGAGACACGGGACCACAGAAGCTAGCTGCTTCTGGGACCGTCACAAAGCAAGAGTGGACAGGAAGCCTTCCTTAACCCAGCTACACTGCTGGCAGCAGTCATGAGACCTCGGGCCCTTTTAAATAATCCCTGAGCAATTGCACCTTTTGCCTTCCATCGGCTGGCTTGTAGCTTCCCATTGAAGGAGAATAATTGTAATTAGTGCGTATGGTGATACAGAGTGCTCTGGTTCAGCACTCTTGGGACCTGACCACTCCCAAAGGAGGGAATTTGCCAGACCAGGGGAGGTCCCCTGCTACTGGACCCCCAGCCCACCTCCCCCCACCCTTGCCAGGCTGCCATGACCCACCTCTCTTGCAAGGCTGCCGTGTTGCTGCAGTCCTGGCAGCCTGGGCTTCCGTGTCCCCGGCTCTGGCCCTGCTACTAGAGCTGATGCAGCTGCTGCATCCCCAGCCCTGGCTGTGCTACCGGTGCTTCAGCCCCGGTCCCAGCCCCAACCCTGCTGCCACCAGACCCGCTGGGCTCCCAGCTCAGCAGGGCTCCCAGCTGCCAACCCTGCTGCCACTGGGGTCCCAGCTTAGATACCCTGGTCCAGGAACATAGTTGCTGGGCCAAAGAGTCCCGGTTTTGGGAGGTTCAGCCTGTATTTTGAGGTGGCCTACTAAGAAAAGAAGTTGCCTATTAACTTTGTCCTTTTGTAGAGGTTTAACTGCATTAAAAGGCCTATATCTTCAATACCACGGACAAACAGACTATCAGCCTGCACTGATTTGAATTGGTTACTCAGGAACTGCATGGCAATGACACTAGCAAAGGCCAGATACTTTTGTTTGGTAGATGTCCTTTAGATCTTCTTGAAAGTATGTCAAACTTTTTTGAAGGGGAAGCACCTCTAATAATACACAACTCAAAAACTATATACCATCTGTCTGCAGCAGAGCTCTCCTATTGTGCTCAAAGAGAGTTTCACATTGGAAGGGGTATGTCTACACTGCAGAGTTTTGTCAGAAAAATGGCCGTTTTTTCTGAAAAAACTTCAGTTACGTCCACACGCAATCATGTTATTTAAAAAAAATTTTCAAAAGAACAGAGGGGGTTTTCCGACAGTGGTAATTCCTCTTTCTATGAGGAGGAATGCCTTTTCCAAAAGAGCTCTTTCAGAAAAAGGCATGTGTGGATGGGAAAGAGGGTTTTCTTTTGAAAGAAGAGACCTCTAGAAAATAATACAGGTGTCCTGGTGGCCTCTCTGTCCAAAGTAATCAGAACTCTATAGTTCCTGTCTCCTGGCCCTTCTTAAAGTTGCAGGCACCCTGGACAAGCCTTGTGGCGGGAAGCCAGCCCTGAAGTAGCACCCTAACTTCATGGCTCTCCCTGCCACAGGCCTACTGACCCATGGCACAGCCACAAGCCCGACGAGACCTCCCTGGCCATTGCAGGGAGCAGCACCAGGGCTCCCAGGACCACCCAAGGGGAACCAAGCGGCAGGCCCCCTCATGGTGCCGCTTCTGAGCAGAAAGTCAGGTGTAAGTACTATCCTTATTCACAAAAATCCTAATAGTCACATGACACCAGCTGGACACCAGTTACTCAGCTCTTACTGGGTGTGTCTAGACTACAGGGTTTTTTCGAAAAAAGTGGCCTTTTTTCGAAAAAACTTCCCCTGTGTCTAGACTGCCGCCACGTTCTTTCGCAATTAAATCGAAAGAACGAGGCGGTTTTTTCGACCGTGGTAAACCTCATTTTATGAGGAAGAACGTCTTTTTTCGAAAGTGCTCTTTCGAAAAAATGCTTTCTTGAATGCAAATGAGGCTTTTTCAAAAGAGAGCATCCAGACTGCCTGGGTGCTCTCTTTCCAAAAAGCGGCTTGCTTTTTCGAAAGAAGTGGTTGCAGTCTAGACGCTCTCTTTCGAAAATGGCTTGTAGTCTAGACATAGCCACTGTGAATGCAACTATCATTCAGTCCTACTGTCAGCCTCGGACTTTCCTGAACTGCTTTCCCGCAACTTTCAGCAAACCACAGGCGGGACTATTCCACATGTTCTAGTGAGTCTGTTCCACTGACCTCTTGTGGAGCCAACAAGCTTCTCCCGCCCCTAGTTCCAGTTTTAGGGAGGGTATCCAGGCCTACTGTATTTCTAGTTCATAAGACAGATTTCAGAGCAGTGGGCTGCCTGATGCAACAGATCAGGGAGGCCCCAGTTCTTGTCTGCTGCCTCTGCAGAGCCTGGGGGCCAGAAATTCCCCAGATGGTACTATTCATAGTAACTAGAAGAACCCTGGGACTTGCCAGCTAGCATGAATTAATGGCTGCTTCTTCAATTTAGTTTCTTTTGTTGTTCACGTACATGAAAGTTTAGATGACAATTAATCTTCATTAATCACCTGATAGGCCATTCATAAATAATAGAGCTAAGCAAACAACTTTCTTTGAATATTCAGTCATGTTTTTTTAATGAATGTATTTTTCCCTTGCTTATACCTCTTTTGTGTTCTCTTAACCAACATGTCGAAGAAGTGTTTATGGAAAGCCAGTTTCAGACTTCTATGCTTGACTTTTGGCAGAAGTCACATTTTAAGTTTGCACATGTAGATTTTCATGCTAGGTCTGTGTCAGCCGATGGTCAGGGCAGTGAGTGGTGTGTGTGTGTGTATTATACACCCGAGACTTCAACTGCCAGGACCGGGGTCCCTTAGCAGTGGGCAACCTGGAAGAGGTTGACGGGCGCCCCAATAAGTTTACAGGGAGAGCTTATACACCCGAGACTTCAACTGCCAGGACCGGGGGTCCTTAGCAGCGGGCAACCTGGAAGAGGTTGACGGGTGCCCCAACGGATCTGTCCCTTATGACCGGCTGGAGTTCTTTTAAATTGTGCTTGGTTCTGTTACAGCAACTGAAGGAGTCAGGTTAAAGCTTAAACAGTTACTATTTTATTGTTACAGGGTGAACTTAGCTGTTAAATGCTACTGCTGTGTTACAGATAACACAGCCACTACAAAAGGACAGGACAGAAATTACACTTAAAACAAAAGTCACTTACAGGTACCATGAAACCCTTTTGGTTCTCTGAGCTCTTATTAAATGCATGCAAAATAGACACATAGCAGGTATATATTCTCACCCCTGCGTTCCAGACTTGGCGTGGCCAGCGTCTTTCTCTCAATCCCTCGGGAAGAAGTAGGGCGAGGTTGGGCGCCCACAGACCTCGGGAGACAATCAATACCTGCCAGCAGGTATAGATGATTAGCTCAAATGGGGTGGGCTACTAAACCCCTCTTTATACCCCTTGGGTCACGTAGGCTTCTTCCTGGTCTCAAGTGGCCAATTAGGAAAAATGGCTTTGAATGCCAAGTTTCCCACGAAGGGTGCAAAGCATAATTCACACCTGGGAAAATGCAGACAATGGGCACTTCTAGTATGTGATGGGCGAAGATTCCTCTCCTGGGACAGTGCAGGCGTGTCAATTACTGGTACTAGCCATCAGGGCGACGGGAGGCCCCGGGTTGTCAGCTAGCCCATTTACTGTCTGGTTTCTGTTTATGGTAGAGTCAGGGACAGGCAGCACACCTGCGTTCCCAGGGCATCAAAGGCTGACTGCCTTTCTCTTGCTCTTCGGGGAGAACAAGATGGGGTTCATGTCTGGCTACAGTCTGCCAGTTATGGAATAGAAACATCATGCTATCTAACACAGCTCGTGTTTTGCATAGCTACAATCAATCCATACAGTAAAACAGTTAGGGTATATCTACACAGCAGAATTATTTCAAAATAACTCTGACATTATTCCAAAATAACAATAAGTGTGTCTATACTGCAAGCCATTATTTTGAAATAATGGCAAGCTGGAGGACTTCGTACTCTGACTCCTGGTAACCCTCATTTCACGAGGAGTAAGGGAAGTGGAAAGATGTGTTCTTCCTTTGACTTCCTGCTGTGTAAACGGCGCCAAAAACCAAGTTAAGCTATTTCAACTTAAGCTACGCAATTGATGTAGCTCAAGTTGCGTAGCTTATTCTGACTTTAGCCCTGGCATGTAGATGTACCCTCAGAGTACTTCTATGTGGGGGAGAGGGGAGGGAGTGACGGGGTATATCAACCGCACATTGAGGCTCAGAGAGTTGCCTTGGTCCAGCTGGTTGAGAGGGCCTCACCCTCAAAGACCTGCTGGGCATGCTCCAAGTGGAAACAGACTATAAAAGCCCCTGGAGCAGCTCTGTCTGGGCTGATTGTGGAAGGGGAAGGAGGCGCAGAGAGAGCTCCAGAGCCAGAGGAGCAGATGCAGCCCGACCACACAGCAGCAGCCTGGTTGAGAGAGGTTGCCCTAGCAGCCATAACCCCGGAATAAGACGGCAGGGAAGAACATCGGACAAGGAATTGTAGGAAGTAGCCGAGGGCAGGGAATTGTTCTCCAGCCACTTAGGATGTTACAGCAGGATTCCTCACTGAGTGGGCAGTGGACTGTGCCACTGCCAACAGGACCCTGGTCTGGGACGCAGTGGAGTGGAAGGGTCTGGGTCCTCATACCCCATCCGTAGCTAGCCTGTGTGGAAGAAGTTTTCCTATGTGCCTTTGGACCGTATCACTCTTAGTAGAGGGGACTTGGGTGTGGACTCTGGCCTTTAGGCCTTATTACTCCTAGTGGAGGGGATTTGTGTGTGGACTTCAGCCACTAGGCCGTATTACTCCTAGTGGAGGGGACTTGTATACGGACTCGGGCCCCTGGGCCACTCTACCCTGAGTAAGGGGTTAGGGGTACAGACTGAGACCGTTGTGGGGTCTTGTAAATGGGCTTAGGGGAATGCCAAGTCATGCCATTAAAGGGGATTAGACCAAGGATAGGTTACCCCTCGATGGGGGGGTGGGGGGAGGAGGGAGCAAACATATGCTAGTAGTGAGTCTCAGAGACCAGATCAATTGATTTGGTCTTGCAGTCAAAATGGCAGTGTAGGCATTTGGGCTTATGCTGGAGACCAGAATCGAAACCCATCCCCTCAGAGTGAGTTATTTTTAGCCCCATCACGTGAGCATGTGTAACCACCACCGGGCAGCTTTGAACCTGGGACCTCGGAAGCAGAGCATAGGAACCTCTATCCTCTGAGCTAAAAGCCAGCTGCTTCCCAGCCCATGCTGGGGAGCTCTCTTAATCTTAGCTGTTGCTGTGGTCTAGGTACCACTTGCATTGCTTAGTAACCACACTAGGTGTGTGGGTTATACACGCAAGCCTGAATCAGTTGACCCAGGCTCTGAGACTAGCTGACACAGGATATTTTTGCATTGTAGACATAACCGTGCAAAGATGCTTGTAGAATAAATATGAATAACAAATACGTCAGTGGAGATAAGTGATCTAGTTACAAAGAATGCAAAAGCAGGGGAAAAGAAAGACTACAGTACGCTCCCAAATAATATGAGGGGGACGGGAGTATGGATTTTATCTGGATAATCAGGAGTTTGCATAATGCAGAAGTCCACATAATAGGATTTCAAATATATGGGAGTACACTGCAATTTACTCAAATAAATTATTCACAGTGAATTATTCTGTCAGCTCAGACAAATGTGTTTTTTATGTGACTATCAAAACCAAAATATTTTGTGGTGACATCAGCTTCAACTAAATTTTCATTTGCAGGACAGGGGAAGAGAAAGAAACACAAGAAGCGGTCACTCTGAAGCCTGATGGTTTTAGGTGCTGGCCTAGAAGGTGGAAGTGCTGTGTTCAAATCTATACTCTGCTTGATTCAGAGTGATCCCACATGAAAAATTTCACTGACTGAGACTTGAACTGGGATTATCCAAATTCTAGGGTAGAGACCCAACCACCAGGTTATGGAATAACCGCACCAGGCCTCTTTTGGTACAAAAATAGACATTTCAACAGAAGTCCATTTTCATTAAAATTTGCAAAAGGGTTTGTGTTTGTTCCAATGTGAAATTAAAACAAATTTTGTTGCCTGTTTCACTAGTTGTCTAATTAATGTATTATAAGAATATATATTACAGTTAGTCAAAATGTTGTATGCAAGAAAGTGAAATGATTCATGTAAATATTCAGAGTTCTTCTAAGTTTCCCATTTTCCTAAAAAATTAAATTAAAATTTCAGTATAATTTTTCTTGTTTTTATTTTCATTTGTTTAAATGTTGCAACTTCCCCCCCCCTCAACTCACATTGATACCGAACTTGTGGAAAAAGGGGTTTTTGCGCAAAAAGAAAACGTCCACACTGCTTGTTTTTGTGCAAAAACCCCAGCACAAAAATGGATCGGCAGAAAATATGCAAATGAGATTGCGACTCATGCAAATGAGTCCCTCATTAGCATATTTTTTGCCAAGAAAACATGTAGTGTAGACGTAGCTTGTATGTTTGACTGTCTTTTTGTGGGTTTCAAGGGAAATTCACCTCAGGTTGGAAGACCTGTAAAAGGCTTCGCACATCACTTACACTTTGACCAGGAAATGTGTCACACAGATGTGGGTGTTGAGCAGTTCCTTTGCCACGTCAATCCCTGGGAAGAAGGACTGGATTATGTTTTGTCTCATTGACTACTGCAGTTGGCAACTCCTTAGTTGGAATTTTCTTTACACAGGGCTTCCATACAGGCCTTTCATGTTCTGTGACTGACCATCTGTGAGTAGGGTTCCCTGTATAATGATACAGCAGCCTGAAATATTCCCATATGGCAGAACACAAGCTTCTAGCCCTTGATTTGCTGCCCTGCTGAGGGAGTGCACATCCCCTGCCCTTGCACACTTTCAACTCTTCATGTTGATTATGTGGGTACTGGTGTTGGTGGATTTTGGGAAGGTGTTGGTGTCGGGAGCCTAGGGACAGCACACCCTTCGGCGTTGGCATTGTACCCTAGCAAGTCTAAGCCACTCCTGGCAACCCCCTTAAAAATGGGGTTGTGACCCACTTTGGGATCCCAACCCACATTTTGAGAACCTTGGGACTAGAGCCAGCAGCAATATCCAGGGAATGATAACTGGTTCCCTGATAACCCTCCTTTCTTTCCTCCTTGCCTTCATGCTGCTCTTGTTCTGCAGAGAATCTAGCCCAACATAGTACACGTGGGGAGCACATGTTGGCAAGGGCTTTTTTCTACCCTCAAAGTGTGAAGCTAGGAAGGCTTTGCTGCATATTGTATAGATATGCAGCCAGCTTAACTGCGGAGGGAATAGTGTACTAACAATTGCACATTCAGCCCTGAATTTATCTGTGGTGGCTGTACTGGCCAGTGACAGCTCAGGGATGAGCCATTCTTTGGAAACAGAAGGAAAAGCCACTAACCCTGTATATTCTGTGTGGACTTAGCTAGGAGAGCACGAGTTAAACATATAGGTTTGCTTGGCAGAGGCTCTTGGTACCCTGCAATTTTTAATTGCTGCTCTGTAAAGCTGCTTCACAAGCGTATGGTTCTGAGTTGTATTTTATATTTTTATTTTTCTATTTAATTTAAATAATATAATAGCCCCACAAGTGGGAAAAATCCTGTGATTAACTAAACTGCCCAGTGCCTTGCCCTAGCAGCTGGGAAGCCCGGGCTCTGATTTTTTTTCCTGTATTACAGAGTCAGTAAGCATGTTTCTGCAGGGCAAGTACATTGCTGATATAGGCCACATATTTTCACAAACACCCTGTGGTGTTGCCCTAAATTGCTTTTGAAACAAATCTTCCTTTAATCATGTTATGAACTTTTGCAGCCATTGCGTACGCTTCATATGCATATGATAGTCATGTGCACTGATCACTTGGCACTTTTCTTTTTAGAAATAAAAGACTAATCCAATTTACCTCCTCAAGACTAGACCACTGGCGTCAGTTTTCCCCTTAAGCCATACATGTGTGTCTAGCCATATGATAGTGGTTTGGACCTGTTCTTATCCATTCAAAGCCATGAGCGTTTAAAAATGCCACTTCCTGAAAGGATGGAGGGGGCAGGGAGGAGAGAGCATGAAGGAGAGCTATGTTAGGCAAGCTTACCCTGCAAACATGATTTAAGACTAAACACACTACACCTGCTTTATTACACCACTGTTTAGTTTGAGGTTGTGAAAAGAAGATGAGGGGCCCAATGGGAGATGAGGGCGCACTGCACCTTGAAGGACTGGGCCCTTAGTGAGGTAATTATAAACTCTGAAGAAAAAGTCATGATATTAGTCTGAAAGAAAAGGTGAGTGGCAAAAGCCACATTTAACATCACATATCCTCATCAGTCAAAGATTAAATACAACACCTGAGAAGCATGTAAAATATTTCACCTCCTGAATAGGTGATATTCTCTGGCCAGCCTCATGTGTGTAAATACTGTCTGTGGATATAGTGCTCATACAGCTTACACAGAAAGTATGCATAGAGTTACTACATCTTTTTTCTCTCTGGATACGTCTACACTGCGGGGTTTTCTGGGATACAGGTTTTTATACCATCTCATCACCACAGTGCCTGAGCGCCCTCCAGTCGTGCATTAAGCAGGATGACAACACAGCTGTCATGTGTTGTGAATTCCCTCATCCTGTCCCCAGAGGGAGAAGCATATCGGGTGGAATGTCCTGTTTTGTTAGGATTTTATTTTTAACTAAATCTACCTGTTGCTATATGTTTATATTGAAGGAGACAAGGTCAGAGAAATGTGCCTTGCACTTGGAGTGAAAGGTGGTGAAGTCAGTGATGGTCCTTCATTCCTGGGTGGGGTGGGGTGGGGTTCATTCCACAGTCTGGCACCACCCTCAGAGAAGGTTCTATTTGCCGCACAAATGAGTTTGCACTTAGTGTTGGGAGTTCCATTGTGCCAGAGGAGTGACATTTTCAACCAGGGGTTTTGACCTGGAGTTGTAGATGATCTTTTTGATATTCTGAGCCTGGGACATGGAATGCTTTGATGATAAGGACTGAGAGCTTGAATCCGATTAGAAATTCTGTGGGAAGCCAGTGTAGAAAGTGGAGGAACAGGTGTGATTGGCCTACATAGCCTGTGTTATGAGGACATACATTTTGCAGAATATTGTCCTAGCTGGAGTTAGCTAAGTGCTGAAGGTTTAATGTCCATGTATAGTGCATTAATGTACACTGACAAAAGGGGACAAAGGCATGAGTAACTGAGGCCAGGTCTTTGTCCACCAGGATGAGATAGAGTTGGAAGGAATCTTCCAGACAACCAATGCAGTAGAACACATTACTTGTAGCTGATCAATTTATTTGAGAGCTCGGTATCAGCAAGGAATTCAGGACACTTAGACTATGGACTAAACTTCAACCTTCAGTCAAAGGAGACTTGACTGAGGCTGTGTCAGGCCACCGCCCTTTGGGCCCCCTCGTGTTGGGGCAGCCCCCACCCTTGGGGTCGGCACCTGTATTCCTCTGGCCTTCAGATGGAAGCCCCCGCACGGCACAGGGCAACCAATGGCCCAGCCATGGGTTGCTTCCCTGGGGCTGCCCAACAAGCCTGCCTCCTTAGACCACCCACGGTCAACACCTTGGATCCCCGAGCTGCCTGTTTCCGCGTCACAACCCACTCGGGAGACCCACACCACAACCCGCACCCAATCCCCTTCACCCGTGATCCTTACAAGTCCTATGGTTTAGTCTTGCCGTCCGGCTGGTCCTGTCCGGAATAGGCTACGATTCCACCTCGCAAAGCGCCAACCGTGCTGCTCTCGCTGCCACCAAAGTGCAGTAGGGGGACCAGGGCCCACTCTCACTCCAGGTCCCGGCCCAGGGCCCTAAGGACAGGGTGGCGAAGCCCTGTCTGGTTGGTGGGGAGTCTCCCTTAATGCACCAACCCCCCGGGCTCCTCTAAGTGCCCTGCCCTGGGTCACTTCCTACCTTCCTACGTGCTGATTCCTCTCCGTCACCGGGCAATCACC
The DNA here is from genome assembly GCA_019425775.1 of Rafetus swinhoei. Lineage (NCBI taxonomy): Eukaryota > Metazoa > Chordata > Testudines > Trionychidae > Rafetus > Rafetus swinhoei. The sequence goes on from CM033449.1 coordinate 52,044,175, forward strand.
TCCCCCCCTTGGTGGTGCAGAGGTGCTTCTTTTAAGCATCCCGCTGCACTGGCATCACCGCCACTGGGGAGCCTGTGATGCAACTTCTGGCCCCTCCCCTTCCTCTCCCCGTGGCCCGCTCGGGCGCCCGACGCTGCCGGTGGCCGCGGAGCACACTTGGCACAGCCGAGGCAGAAGCCGTAGCAACTTTTCGCCCCAGCATGCCTGGTCCTGCATGGCTGAAGTGCGGGGTGCAGCTGCGTCCCTGTCACAGGCTGCAAACTCCTCAAAATGTTTTGTGTTGACCACCAGTTGGCCTGGTTTCAGCTTCTACCAGCTGCTTTTCATCTGCAAGCTGAACTCATCCAAGGACTGAGCTGTCATGGTACTAGTGTTGTGGTTGTATGTGGTGAAAGCTAGGTGTGTCATCTGTGTCTTGCTGGCACTTGACTCCATGTTGTCTGATCAAGTTCACCTAGATTGGTTCATGTAGATGCTGAAATGGACTGAAGAGAGAATTGATTCTTGCAAAATCCCCCCATGGTAGAGGTTTGGTTTCCCATCATTGCTCATTGAGTGTCTCCCTCCAGGAAGGCCTCAACACATTTTATTGCATTACCTTGGACTCCTGCCAATTTCTCACATGAGACAGAAGTATCTCATTGTCAAGAATATTTAACACTGCAAAAGATGTCCAAGGGGATGAGAATGGATATCTGTCAGCTGTCCTTTGACAGCAGGAGACCATCTGTATGTGTCAATAAAACAGTTTTCAGTTCTGATGTCCTGGCGTGAATCCAGACTGTGCAAGGTCTAAAAAGTTAGCTTCAATCAGATGATATTTTAGTTGGCCTTACAGAAGCATAGAAATGTAGGACTGGAAGGGACCTCAATAGGATCTAGTCCAATCACCTGCACTGAGGCAGGACTAAGTATCACCTCAATAATCCATTGCCGGTCTTTGTCTAATTTGTTCTGAAAAGCAGCCAGTGATGGAGATCACACAATGTTTCTAGGTAATATGTTCCAGTGTTTAACTATCCTTACAGTGAGGAAGTTTTTTCTAATGCATAACATATCTCTCCCTTGCTGCAGTTTAAGCCCATTAGTTCTTGTTCTGTCCTCAGTGGATAAGGAAAAAAAAAAAATCACCCTTCTCTTTATAACAACTTTGTATGTAATTGTGGACTATGATGTCTCCCCTCAGTCTTCTGTTCTACAGACTAAACAAACCCAGTTTTTTTCCCCAATCTTCTCTCATGGGGTCATGTTTTCTAGATCTTTAATCATTTGCGATGCTCTCTGGATTTTCTCCACTTTGTCCACATCTTTCCCAGAGTGTGGTGCCCGGAACTGGACACAGAGCACCAGCTGAGGCCTAATCTCTGCTGAGTAGAGAAGAAGAATTACCTCTCATGTCTTGCTTACAACACTGTACAAACACATCCCACAATGATGTGTGCTTTTTTGGTATCAGTATTACACTGTTGACTCAAATTTAAGTTGTGATCCTTTATTGTCCCCAAATCCTTTTCTACAGTACTTCTTCATAGGCAGTTATTCCCCATTTTGTATTTGTTCAATTGATTATCCCTTCATAAGTGTAGTACTTTGTGCACCTACTTATTGAATTTTATCTTATTTACTTCAGAACATTTCTGACGTTTGTCAAGGTAATTTTGAATTCCAATCCTGTCCTCCAAAGTGCTTTCAATTCCTCCCATCTTGGCATCATCCACACATTTTGCTTGTGTAATCTCTATGCCATTCCAGTCTATTGAACATATTGAATAAAACCAGACCTAGGACTATGCTCTTCCAGTTTGACTATAAGTCACTGATATCTACTGTATGGATACAGTTTTTAAAATAGTTGTGCATTCATCTTCTTGTAGGTTCATCTAAGCGATATTTTCCTAGTTTGCTTCAGAGACTGTCAATTGAAAGTATCAAAAGCCTTACTGTGATTGTTCACCCCTCACCAGCCCTGAAAGAGATGAGGTGGCTCAGAAGGGGCCAATTAACCTTCTAGGGCACACCATGGGGGAAAGTCAGCCTTTATTCAGAAGCACTAATTGAAGCTGGAGCTCCAGTTGGACAGGAGCAGACTAAGCTTGTGATACAGCCAGAAAGTTTCCTGCAGACAAGGACTGAAGGAAGACAAAATGCAGTTGTGCTCTGGGCCCAGAAAGGTGATTAAGAAGACACCTGGGGGAGCAAAAGTCCTGGGATCGTGTCCCTGAAAGAAGGGTTTGTCCAGAGGAGTTGTGGGGAAGAAAACCTGTGGAGAGCAAAGTAGAAAGGAGCCCAGAGAGATAACAGCAAGGTCTGACTCTGAGCACAACTTGGCTGCTGAGGATAGGGACCCTGGGCTGCAACCAGGAGCAGTATGTGGACCCAGGTTCCCCTACCCAGTCATGGTGCTGGGTAATCTGCTAACATAATTAATAATTAAGCCTTAATAAGGATCAAGCCCATTCAATATATTCATAAATCATCTGGAGAAAGGGGTAAACAGTGACATGGCTGAGCTTGTGGATGATACTAATCTGCTCAGGATAGTTAAGACCAAAGCAGACTGCGAATAGCTTCCAAAGGATCTCAGAAAACGGGGTGGATGGACAACAAAATGGCAGATGAATTTTAATGCTGATAAATGCAAAGCAATGCATATTAGAAAACATAATCCCAATTATTTGTATAGTATGATGGGAACTAAATTATTGTTACCACTCAAGAGACAGATTTTGGAGTCATTGTGGATAGTTCTCTGAAGACATCTCAGTATGCAGCGGCAGTCAAAAAAGCTAACAGAATGTTAGGAACTGTTACAAAGGGAGAGAATAAGACAGAGAATATTGTATTGCCTCTATATAAATCCATGGTACACCTACATCTTGAATACTGCATGCAAATATGGTCACTTCACCTCATCTCAAAGACATCTTGGCATTGGAAAATGTCAGAAAAGGGCAACAAAAATTATTAGGGATCTGGAACAGCTGCCGTATGAGGAGAGATTTATAAGAGTTGGCCATTTCAGCATGGAAAAGAGATGACTAAGGGGGGATATGATAGAAGTATATAAAATCATGACAAGAGTGGCAAGAAGAATTATTTACTCCTTCCCATAACACAAGAACTAGGGGTCTTCAAATTAAATTAATAGGTAGCAAGCTTAAAACAAACAAAAGGAAGTATTTCTTCAATGTGCAGTCAACTGTGGAACTCCTTGTCAAAGGATGTTGTGAAGTCCAAGACTATAATAGGATTTTAAAAAGAGCTAGGTAAAGTCATAAAGGATAGGTCCATCAATGGCTATTAACCAGGATGGGTAGGAATGGTTTCCCTAGCCTCTGTTTGTCAGAAGCTGGAAATGGATGACAGGGGAGGGATCACTTGATGATTACCTTTTCTGTTCATTCCCTTTGGAGCACCTGGCATTGGCCACTGTCAGAAGACAGGATACTGGGCTAGATGGTCCTTTGGTTTGGTCCAGTATGGCCATTCTTATGTTCTTGTTAATCTTCTCTAAAGCTGTTCACTCACCCCAGTACTAGCATTCCTGAAGGGTGCACATGTTCACTCTCTCTCTCTCTGGCTCTGCTATGTCATGTTTTCACCACTCCTGATTCAGAAAGAGGTCATAATATTGTTACTGTAAATACAGGCTGTGCGACTGTATATGCACTCATGTGCTCAGCCACATAGCAATTGTTTACCATAGGACTACAAAGAAAAAGAAGTAGTTTTCAAAAGATATGTGCAGCCTTCTTTATAAGTTGTGTGACACCTGTCATCATGGTACCTGAACACCTTCTGTCACAGTGTGATGAATTTGGAGAGAATGTGGTTACATTTTGGTTTTGCAAATACCCCAAAAATGCTAAGGTGGGATTTGGTTTGTTAAAATTGTCGGCCCTCTTTAAGTGCAACAACTATTTCTATAACCACAACAGTTGCTGCAAAAGCAGCTCTCATGTCTCCATCGGTGCCTTAGGATCAGGTGCACATTGTACTTGCATATCCTCCTCTCCCCATCCCTAGCTGCTACAAAATGAAAAGAGGAGATAACATCATGTCTGCTGATGCCCTGAATGAAAATTCAGTAGCCACTGCTGCCCACTTCTTGAACCTGTAGTCTGAACCTGTAGATTGAAGAGGGGATGAGTGTGCAGACCTGTTGCATCACTCATCAGACAGTAGAGACTGGCTTCCATTCTCTCCCAGCGGGTAACAGAGACCCACTCCCTTCTGCCAGCTATTGAATCCACTTCAGGAATGAAAGGGGGCTCCTGGCCTGTCAAATTACTTCTTTGCTATCACTGCCAACAGCAGAAGCCATGGGACATCCACCTGCTACTGGTGCTGTGAGGAACAGAAAAAGAGAGAGAGAACAGAGCCCTGATCTACACTGGTGAGGTATTTCAAAATAACTCCCCTTATTTCAAAGTAACAAGTGGAGTGTCCACCCTACCAAGCCCGTTATTTCGAAATAATGGTCTGATTATTTCAAAATAATAACTCCTGCTTTCCACAAGGAATAACGCTAATTTTGAAATAGTTATTTTGAAGTAGCGGTAGTGTGGACATTCCGGTGCCACTATTTCAAAATCACTGCTCCCTGAAGTAATTCAAACTAATCACTCCTCCATGCTTCTTGGGGCTCTAAGTTGAGGTAGTACATCCACATTAATGGAACCTGCTTTCGACTAATTTTGAGGCTTCCCCTTTGTGTGGACATGCTATTTTGAAATAGTTATTTTGGGAGGTATTATTTCAAAATAAGTTATTTTGAAATAATTTCATAGTGTAGACATGCCCAGAGAGAGCTACCTAAAAGAGCCTCAGTGGGAACCTAAGTAGGGGAAAGCATTGGGCTCTAGAGGCACTGGACAGGAGGATGGGGTGGAAGGAGTGATGGATTTGGAAGGGCCACACTAAGGAAATCCATATTTCTTCAGAGCTTTTTTCTAAGTCCCCAAATTTCATTAGCTAATTCTCTAAACCGTCCTTTTCTTCAATTATTTTTCTTTTTCTTTTTAAATGCAATCTCTGGTCAGATCCCAGGTGGATTTACCATTCAAGCAGCAGCTTGATGGAATTCATCAGCATCTGAGTAAAATAAACTGAGGCAGGGGATATTAAATGGTGTGTGTGAACAACTGAGGAAGAATTGATTGAAGCAGGAGACGGGTGTGTAAGCGCTGAAGAAGTAATTAGGATGTTGCACGAGAGCTGACTAGAGCAGGAGCTAAGTAAAAGGAATTTCTTTCTTTGCCCTCCATCTTACGTTCATAAATGTCTTTCTATTGACCTCAACACCTTTGTCTGACATACACAACTTCTCATTTTTCCTTCTCTTATCTTTAATCTGCAAGCCTTGGCTGACAATAATGTCTTGTCTGTTTCCCTCCCCACCTTCTCCATTTTTAGCACAAGTTCCTTTTTACGCTCAGATTTTAAGCAGCCCGATGTTAACCAAATTAGCCACTTCTTGTTCCTTGCACTTTCTTTCCCAGTGCAAAACTAGCTTGTTTTACTTTACTGACATGTTTTGATAAATATTCCCCTTCTTCACTCATACTATGACACTTTGGGTTCAACCCAGACCAGTAGGGCATTGTCACCACCTGCCCTGCCACCCTTGTGTCTTCAATGACGTTCTGCTGTGGCTCACAGCCCTGACACCAACAGCCAGTCTACCGGCATGCAGGACATACCCGGATTTTCACTGTTCTGTTACTCTTTGCAACATGACCCCATTATGCCCCCAGTCCCAAACTGCCCCAAATTGTCTGCCAGGGTGACAATCTGCTGAGGTTCCCAGAATTATGAGTGACTGTGCTACCCCTCTCAGCCTCATCAAAGGGACACCTCTAATTCTGCCAAGCTGCATGACCACCCTCTGGCACCCAGTTTGTCTGTCTTCCCAGCAAATTCTTCCTGGCTCTGCCAATCTGGCCTTTGGCTCTTTGCAGGGACCAAACAGCGAATCCCAAGTTTTCCAGAGATCTCTTCAATGCCTGTTTCTCTTGTGGAACATTCCCAGGAGTTATTAAGTTTGTGGCTCCTTTAAAGAGAGAATACACTGTGGTGCATTCATTTCACTGCAGTTTGACAACACTCTTACTTCAATCCTGCACTGAATCTACCGTATATTTGAGAGAGTTTGTCTGTATGCCATCCTCCTGTTTGTTCAAGAATGCCTCCTAGACGGTAAGAGCTAGGACCACAAAATTCACTATACAGTTTCCTCATATCATAACTTAAAGCCAGGTAAGGGTTTGGTTGTGCTGGGAAAATGGGATGTGCCTGGAATGGGATTGCATCTCAGAAAAAAACATACAGAAAAGAGACTGAATCATCAGGCAGGTGAAAGGAATTGGCCGGGGATGTGCCGCCCTTCCCCATCTGGAACTGCTCCAGTCCCAAAACTCCTCTCCTGCTTCATACAGGGGCACTACTTCCTTCATCAGGGAGTGAGGGGAAAGTGCACAGTTTGCTGCATTCCTCATCTGACTGGGGAGTACAGAGGGCAGATGAACCTGGTCCTGCCCCAGTCCCTCCCCCATCTGTGCCTGCTGGAGCTGCAGTGGACATGGAGAGGTGCTTCTCATGTGGCCCCAAGGTGCTGTGGTGAGGAAGGGCTGGATTAGTCCTCTCTCCCCAGAGCAGCCTGCATACTGAAACCCTCATTCCCAGGCCCACCCCAGAGCAGTAATTTAAATGGAACATGTTCATTTTTATTTGATTTTAAAAAAATTAATTGATTTAAGGACCCAATCAATGCCAGGTAAATCTTCTAGTTGGTTTATATACAAGAAGTTTATTTAACCAAAGGACACAAGTTAAATAATAGCAGGTATCAGGAATAAAGATAGAAAGGACTACAAGCAAACAAGTAAAATAGTGTTGTAAGATTAAAACTTAATTTTAGCAAGCTACAATCTTTGCCTAAGCAGGCTTCTTACCTATATTCAGTCCCCATAGACTTTAACCTGTTTGGCTGATAGACCCAACATTCTGTAATTTCAAAAACTCTGGCTCCTTGAATCACACAAGTGAGAGACAATTATGGGGTTCTCTCCCTTTTCTTGTCATAGTCCAGTTAATCTTAAATATATTCTTGAAAAGCCCAGCTCAGACTTCTTTCTCCTGTGCTTCTCTATGTCTCTAGTCACACCTTGACTAATTTACAACAGAGACACATTCATACAGGTGGAACAACATTCCTTTGTCTGGAACAAGCATGGCTTAGGCCAGCAGTGGGCAAATACCGGCCCGTAGGCCAGATCTGGTTTGCTAGGGCTAGCCCCTGGCAGGCTGCTTCCACTGTATTTACCTGTGCCTCCCTCCACAAGTATGGGTGTGTACAGTTCCCATTGGCCACAGTTTGCCATTCCCAGACAATGGGAACTGTGGGAAGCAGTGTCCTGGTCTACACTTCCCGCAGATCCCATTGGCTAACTGGCGAACAGCTGCCACCTTATTGCCCACCATTGGCTTAGGCACTACTTGCCAAAGACATTGTATAGCACTGCAAATATGTTTTTAAAGTCCTTTGTGGGCTTACCATAGATACACCAAGCAATGATTTTCAGAACCACTGTGCTATCAGTTTGCATATGACACCTTACAAGACACTTTTTAGATACAGATTATGACAACAATATGCTAGGTATAGTGAGTGTCAGGTTTGACAGAGAGTAATGAAACACCAATGAGCCCCTGTGCATTTTAATACTTCATGTCACTGAAACATGCTCAGTGAGGATCTAAAGGTTTATATGAGTTCACAGCATAGGAGAGATTTCACAGCATTTTTAAATTCTCCCTAAAGAGCTTTCCTTGGGTCTGCAATCCAGATTGCCCATGCATTTGGTGAGTTTACAAAGGGGTACACACACACTACAATGGAAGCAGAGTCAGGCCAATGAGGAATGCTTTTGAAAAGTGCACTCATAGAGGCTTGTGCAGATACAAAATTTGTATCTGCATCAGCAAAAATGAGCTGTGGATATCCACATCCACACCCACATCCACAGATGTGGATACCCATGGATATAAAGAGGATATCCACAGATTTGCAGGGCTCTACTCAAAGCGGTGTTCTTTTTCACTACTCATAAAGTGATTCATCATCTGGCTGAGCAGGTAAGCTAGCCTAGTGAGGTCTTGTTTACCCTCCTGGGTTTAGAGAATGTATTTTCTCTTCAGATTTATGATATTTTTATCCTGTTTTTTGGTGTCTTTTTTTCCCTTGGAGCTATGTTTAGACTAGGTCCTCTGTTTGGGATTTTTAATTGCAATTTCAGTTTCTTGGTGAGCTATAATTTTTGAATGACTACATGATCAGATTTCTAATAGGTTTCTATTTGGGAAAACTCACAACCTGAAATGTATGAATATTATGAACATACAAAAGTTGCTACTATGAGGACAAAGCTCAGAACCACATTCAAAGATTGTGAGTGTGTACATGCAAGATTTATCCACTTTGACATATGGATGTGTGATCCTAAGTGAGGTAAATTGCATTCTTCATATACGGATTTTGTATGTTGATTTTTTCCACCTTGAAAATAAAAACATTTAGGCAGTGATCTCTTTAAAATGAAATTAGGTGCTGTGGAAGGTTAAAAAGTAATTCTGATTCAAGTTAGCACTGTTTTCTGGACCATGACAAACAGATGAGCATCTGCTGCCCTGAAATCTATTCAAAATGCAGTCACCAGGCAAAAATCAAGCATGTCTAAAAATGATTATTTTGGCTATATAATCCAGCAAGCAATTATTATGTTATCTTCCAATTATGGTCATACATTATTAATATATTTTCAGAGAGACTGCATTTACTAAAACCTTTTTTTTCCTGGCATGTATGATACTTGGACCCAAGTGTAAACCTAACTGAGCAAAAATATTTTATAGACTGCCAAGTTCCATTTTAAGATTTGGTTGGTTGGGGATGATAAAGAACAAGGAAGGGAAGGAAACAATAGGAGACATGGAAATTATACAAGCAATTTTGCACGTATATGTCCTTCTTGTGTTAAGTTGAAGAGACATGTTTTCAATGAGAAGAGGACCTGGCAAATGCAAACAGTATGCTTGAGTTTGCATACAGTCATCTGCAGTACATGTACATATTACTCCCATCATTGTGCCCACCAACGCAGATGTACATCAGTGTTCTTGAGAGTGCATAAGAGCTTTGTATGGCAGAAGCAGACAAAGGATACAATTTTTCAAAAGCAACTAAGTGATGTAGAAGCTGAAGTTCCATTTTGAAAAGTGGCTTTGGCACCTCAACTACTTTGAAAATGGGACATCACCTCCTAAGGTACTTTGGCACGTCTGAAAATGATACCCTAAAACTAATCTGGGGGCAAAATGTTCCTCTCTCATTTGTACTTAATATTTTATATTCCACAAGCAGAACTTCCACTAATGCCAGCAAATGTTATAAAGATTCCCAGTGCATCTTGAAGAGGAGAATCTGTCCCCATTCTGTTGTACTGTCTTATCTCAAAGAAATATCCTATGGCATCAACAGGAAATATTTTCTTTAAGGATAAATAGCTCAGAATACATTCCTTAGTAAGACTGATTTCAAGATGAGATTTTTTCTTCTTCTCGAAGATGAATAGAGCTGAGCTAGTGAAGGGGCACTCAAAACTTCTGCTAGAGCAAGAAAGCAAATCAGAAAGATCTTCCTGCAGTGTGTGGGTGTTGCCAATGCATCGGCAGGAAAGTATAATAACAACTGGTCATAAAATTTACATTTTATGGGAAAGATTCTGCCTTGGTTGGCATAAGCAAGGGGTAACTAAACCTGAATACAACTGTGTGAAATAAGTGTTATTACCCACATTTTATAGAATATGGCAGAAATAACACATTCAAAGACTTCTACTTCCTGATGAATAATCCACTGGGTGTTTTTTGCTATTTATACAAACAACAATTAAGAAACCTCTCAGGCTCAGCTGGGTCCCAAATAATTGTGATTATTGATTATAAAGAAACAATAAAGCTACCTCCATATTGCTTCTCTGACAGTGTCAGCTTCCTGGTGGTTTCTAAAATGTAGAACACAGTGTGAGCCACTAAACTGTTCACAGACTATTTAAGGGGATACTGCCCCATGCCTATACGCTTCCCCTCACTTTCTTCTTCAAAGTGGCCTCTGTATATTCCTGCTTAAGGGAGTTCAGTGATTGCTAGGCACAACAATCAGGCTTGGGGACTGAAGACTTTTAATTAAACAAAAATCACAGGATTTCACCTGCAAAGTGATTGTTAGAGCAAACTGTCAAGTAAAGGGAATAGTGCTGTCCATGTAAGTACAGATCTTAAAAAAGCATTTCTACAGGAAACATTACAAAGAGATGCCATCAAACCTACCTCACCCTTAGCAAAATGAGGCATACAATTCAGATGAACTGCAACATAATTAAAACATACAAAATCCCAAAATATAGCTTAATCCACTTAGAGATTGTATGCAGATGGAATTTCTTCTGCAATAATCCCGAAGTCTAGATTTCCTAAATGTTTTCTTCCAATATAAATGCAAATATTTTTGACTTCTAGGTACAGTCTAACTTCCCCTGGCTCAGAAGGAGGCCTCTGAAACAATACCTGGTGACAATTATCTTATTGACATGGAACTCAGACTCCATTTTTGGTATAAAATTAGGAGGTTAGAATGTTGTATAGAAAAAAAAGTAAGTGATCAGGAAGTATGTAATAGTAAGTATGTCAAAGTGCATACACACAAGGGGTTGAACTATGGCTCCAAAAGCAACCTTAATTCTGGTATTTCCTAAATTTTGAATGTTTAATTCTGCAACCTTAAAAATATTCTTGTAAGGCAGAGGGGTTTGCTTGTTCCGTATACAGCACATATCAGTGAATCTGATCCAGACCTTACTGCCAGAAATACATTTTATATGCTAATGCTACAGTTGACCTGGTTTTACGACATATAACATTTGTTTTAAAATCTTTGGGCTGAACAGTCTCAATCTTGCGTGCCTAAAGTTTAGTACCTAAATCCATATTTAGGCACTTAGACCCAAGCGGCCTCATTTCCAGAGGACGGGAGCTGTGGCTGCTCCACCACTCTGAAAACAAAGCATTTGTTTTGGCACCTAAAGCCTAATCCTGTTGTACTGAAATCAATAGTTTTCCCATTGAATGCAGTGGGTGTGGGATTAGCCTTTATATATGAATTTAGTTGTTTAAATGTAGCCTCGTGAGCTTGATAATCAAAGCCCCTATCTTTTTAAAATGGTTTCAGACAAATTTCAGTGGTCTCCTTACATTGCCATTAGGGTTAATGTGCATTTTAATGTGAGGTTTGCACAGGGCAACAATTTTGTGTGAGTAAAACAAACTATGCATGGCTGAAATACTATCTTTATGGAAAACGTCCTATAATATTTAATGGGAATTTAATCAATAGGGTTGTAGATAATTGTACTAGGATTCTATATTAATTACACTAAAAACCTATAGGAATTTAATAGGGAGTGATATTCATTATATTGGATTTTAATCATCCTAGTTCCATTCTTGCAGAGAGTCACTCATGGGCTTAACTGTATACTGTGTGGACAGTCCCACTGCAGTCAATGTGTAAAGTTAAGCACACATGTGTTTACATGATCAGGACTGAGCTATAATTTATATTAAAGTTTTATAAGTTGGGTGAAAAAACCTACACCATAGACTGTCATTTATCTGTTAAATACAAGATTACTTTGCCCAAAAGGTGCCTTTGTGTATGCACACAATTGTATTTGATTATTTTTAATTACATCAAATGATAGATCCTAACCTCTCCACTGCCAGCTGAAATCAGTATTTAGCAACTAGCATTGCCCTTGAACTGCATGCAGAAGTAGATGCAGCTTCTCTTATAGTGGGGAAAAAAATACTTTTTTAAAAAATATAGCCTTTAAGTCTACTCATAGCCTGGCATTTGAGGAGCAGACTAAGGCTAACTGTAACTAGACTTTTATGTCTTAAAAACCACCAGATTCTCTCTACTGAGAGCAGCTTCTGGGAACACTTCAAAGGCAAATGGACTTTGAAGTCCAGTATACATGATACCAGTGGTTTAATGAATAAGAGTTTTGCTAATAACAGCTATTGCATTTTTCTTCTGTGCCTCCTATATTTATTTTCATAACAAACAAGATCTTAGAAAAAAAGTAATAGGCGGGCATGCCCAGGGACATTTTATAAAGCATCCTTAATAGCATGTGTTCCGCTCTTTAAAATCTTGTCACAGCCTTGACATCTGTGTCCATCTGTTTGTCTATCTGTCTCTCATATTTAATTTGTATGTATATATTAACGCACGATCAGATTATAGGCACATCTTAGGATCTAACACCATTTAAAATATTTGTTTTACATAAAATAAACCTTTTTAAAAAATGCTCTGGGCCTGTATGCATAATCTATTAAAATAAATCCTGTCACTACACATCTGGGCCAGTTTCCATGACTTAAATCTCTCCATGCTATAAAGCTAAGGTTTTCACTCCAGCTCCCTCTGTTCACTCTATTTTTGCACCCTTGACCTTTTAGAAAAAACTTGGAAGACGAGGAAAGTAGCAATGTCTGGAAAACAAGAAGTCAATTTCATGGAAAAGTGAGGTTTCATGAGTTGTTTCTGCTCCAATGTGGATTGAACCCAAGATCTTCAGAAAATGTTCATGAAGAAATAGAAGAGACACCCATCATAGCCAATAATTAGATAGGATGTTTAAGCTGATAACAGTAAGTTCCTGTTCTGCCCCATGACCTAGTTTAGTCAGTCTCTCGCCTGTTGGAGCTACTTCACTTTATATAGCTAATTAAATAGTCACTGAGCCAGAGAGAGACTGATTCTGTAGCTCAGTATTTCTCGAACTCATCAGGGATGTGGGAGATAAGGTTCAAGTCCCTGCTCCATATAAGGAAGAGCGCTCCATCAGGTTTCATGAAACTTTCTTCAGGAAGGTTCATTAGGTCCAGAATGGCATTTCTAGTCAAAACCAGAGAGAAAGAGGACCCCCTACCTCCTATGCCCCTCAATCACCAATGGCTCCATGATTAGGGCATTCATCTGGGAACCTAAGACTTATTGGCTCTTCTGGGCAGGTGGGTGTACATGTCTCTGGTTTTGAGCAGAAATTCCTGCGAACCCTTCCCAGTGAAAGTTTTACTGAGACAATCCATTTCTGGGGAAAGTTTGTTTCAATAAACTGGCATTTCCTGACAAAACAAGATTTTGGCAGGAAGTTCTTGGCCAGGACAGCTCTACAAATAAGTTTTACAACGTGAATTGAAAGTCAAGAAAATCAGGTTTGGAACATTAGTGGGGAGAGTATGCTCAGAGCTCCATGTAAAGGCTATCTTCTAGCACCCAGCCCCGAACACCAACCAGCTAAAGTACCTTAGCTGATCGCAACTGCTGTGCTATCACATGAGGGGACCCAGTCTCTGAGACATCCAGGCCCCAAAAAGGGTTTTATTTTAAACCCAAAACCTTTAATTACAACCAGGAACAAACTGAAAGCCAGTACAAATCACACACCACATGAGTAATGTGCTGTCTGCAGGAGATGTCACTTCATAGAAGGAATTCAGTACACTTGGAGCTTTCCAAGTGGTTTGCAGGTGCTGTTCCATGTACAGCACCTGTATTGTAACAGTCTAACTGCAAGCTGGCAATCTTCTGGCCAGTTGCAGATGGCAGGAAGGGCCATTGGCTTCTGCTGCTCTCAGGATATTTAGCAGCAGGCAAGGATCCCTATCAGATGAACTTGAGTTCCCAAAGCTCAACCTAATGACTATTTCAGTCAGACAGAGAACTGGTTGTCATCTGTATAGTGAATTATCACAGCCAATATCCCTTTATTATCTCTCCTAATGGCTTCAAATATAGGTATGAACACGTGAGAAAGGAAAATAAAGCTCTGGGGTAGGCACACAAGAATGTCCCTAGACAGCTGAGCAATGTCTCTCTATGCCCTCTGTGACCTCTCAAGGATGAAGGAACTGAGCAACTCCATCTATCTCTTCCTGGGTCCACAGTCATGTCAGGAACCCCTGGGGGGTCAACAATACCAAAGACCCCGATACATCAATTTTTCCTCCATCTCCAGAAGGAACCAGAACACAACTCATTTAAACATCCCTCTGATGGTTACCCCAAAGCCACTACAACCACTGATAGAGTGAGTATGCCAATATATTTTATAGCTATTACCTGTGTTATGGAGGCATCAGCTGCTGCTCCATACTTAATGCTGAGCTGAGTTTTGTGTAACCCACGCACCTTCTGTATGTAGTGTACTGTCTCGTCTAGTGGCACTGAGACCCCTTACTGAGAGTATGAGTTTGCCCTACAGCCTTCGTTGAGAGCTAGCTGGCTTTCAGCTCATGAGCTGAGGTCCCATGTTCAATTCTGCCTGTCAGTGTTTCATTTGTGCTTAAAGAAGAGATAATGTCTAATAATATCTGTGGACTGAGACACACATGAGCTTTTCAAATTTCTAGAGCATGTTCCAAAATATTTTGAAATAAAGAATCCCCTGTAAAATAATTTAACAGATAAAAGATATCTGCTTAAAAATAATGTGTTGGGGTTTAAGGTAGCATGCAGCATATTGTGTGTTTCAGAGGGAGAGAACCCAGCTGGAGCCCCCACACAGCTTCAGTTTAGCACCTCTAGAATGTTGCAAAATGCAGATAGTTTGTTATATTTTGACTATGCAGAAAGGAAGCAAGAGGCCTTTTCAGGGAAAGCTGAAGGGGTTGCAGATCTCGTGAACTACAGATGCTCAGGAAATGGGGGCACTTGTGTGGGTTACTTATACGGAACTTCTGAACTAAGATCTTGCACCTCAAGTATGAGTCCCAGTTCACTCATAACCATTAACTGGTACAACTGACCACGACTGCAACCCAGAGAAATTCCACAGCTTATCTAAGGTATGACCAAGCTTCCTTGCACCCTGTGTGACATGTGGCAACCTGCATCTGTTTAATTGCATAACAAAACAGTTACATAAGAGGATCTTAAGAAAGGATAAAATAATTAACAGTGAATAACTGCCACTGTATGCTTCATCCCGAGGCACATTTTGAGAAGTCTGATCCTTGTCTGCAGTTATGAGAGGAAAACTACAAGAGAGAATTAGTTCCCTTAAATGGTGCATGACTGACATAAATTCTCTTTAACGTTGCCATAAACAAAAATAGGCCTTACTTATCCCAAATAAAACTAGATAAAGCCTATTCATTTATCTATGTTCAGTCTAACTAGTATCTCTCCCCCCTTCTCCTGCACACATATAATATGCATAAACAACTAGAAGTCCTGTGGCACCTTCTAGACTAACAGATTTATTGGAGCATAAGCTTTCGTGGGCAAAGACCCACTTCATCAGATGCATGTAGGTCTTTGCCCACTAAAAGCTTATGCTCCAATAAATCTGTTAGTCTATAAGGTGCCACAGGACTTCTCGTTATTTATGCAGATTCAGACTAACACGGCTACCCCCTCTGATACATATAATATGGTATTCTCTGAAGTCTGGCAGTGAACTAATAAAATATATGGCTACTTATGTTGTAAATTCTTATCTTGCTTTATATTTTCACTTGTATTTTATGGTTATGACACTCCGGATCCTTTGGTGCTTTGGCAAAATAATTACACAGCAGAAGCAGAATGATGCTAGGTCAGCAAACTGTGCCAGATTGCCATTAGGAGCAGCCCGTGTCCCACTGCCAAATGTATCTAATAGATCAGTTATGTCTGATTTGGTAGCAAATTAGAGAGAAGGAAGTTAGTAAAGATAATGGGATAATCATGTCATCTTTTGGAAGAAGATCACTGGATCTTTTACCTTTCAAATAGGCTTAGACACTTGTAATGTGCAATACTGTCCATTCAACTTAGGGCAGCCAAGAGAATTTCTCAACCTAGGGCACTTTTCCGTGAGGAAGATTATCTTACAGTGAGTGCACACGAGAGGGAAACCCAGGTTCTACTCTCAGCTGTCTAACAACAGACATGACTAATTGTAGGCAAGTTTCTTAACCTCTATCTCAAGATATTACTATTCCACTACCTTAGGGTATGTCTACACATCAAAATTAATTCAAAATAACAGCCGTTATTTCAAATTAACTTTAATAGCGTCTATACAGGCAAACCACTATTTCAAAATAAAATCGAAATAGCAGGGCACTTAATTCGAATTAGTTAAACCTCATTCTATGAGGAATAATGCCAAATTTGAAACAGCTAATTCAAAATAAACTCTGTATAGACGCTTATTTCGAAATAGGAGGCCTCCAGCCCTTGCCAGGGTGCCCTGGTGGCCACTCTGGGCCAAACCAGGAGAACTCTTCTGCTCCTCCCACCCAGCCCCAGAGCCCTTAAAGGGGTAGAGTCTGTTTGGCCACAGGACCTGTGCCAGCTCCAGGTCTGCCAGCCCAGAGCCCGTAGGCACTGCCCCTGACCCAGTTGCCAGCATGAGCGAGCCAGCCAGTGCCAGCCAGCTCTCCACCACTCCCCAGGAGCAGTCTTGTAGCTCCCAGGAGCCTGCCAGGGGCCGGAAAAGGCAGGCGCCTTCCTGGTCCAGTGTGGAGATCATGAACCTCATTGAGGTTTGGGAGGAATCCTCCAATGTCCATGATCTCCGCACTAGATGCAGGAACGCAGCTGTCTACAGATGGATGGCTGACAGTCTGGCCACCAAAGGCCACATGCGCACCCAGGAGCAGGTGCGCCTGAAGATAAAAGAGCTGAGGCAGGACTATGCCAGGGCCACAGGGTGCAGCTCCCAACCAGGGGTAGACCCAGACCCCTTCCCCTACTTCGAGGCCCTGGACCACATCTTGGGGGGGCTGGACGGTCCGTGCCCCCCAGGTGGTCATCATCCCTGGGGCAGAGGGCCCTGACCAGGGCACGAAGCAGGAGGAGGAGGAGGAGGAGGATGGCCAGGAGTCGCAGGAGCCTGGAGGGAGCGTGGCACTCATCCTGGACCCCCGAGGCATACCAGCAGCAATTTCACTGCTGTCTTCCGAGGCCGGGGAGGCCTCGACATGTGAGTGCTATCACTGTCCCCTTATGTGGGGGTGTGGGGGGGGGAGAGAGGGAGCCCAGGGACCGCGCATGTGGGCCTTGCTGACCACAGATCAAGCAGCAACCTGTGCATGTGCCGTGCATGTGCCGTGCCAGCCGGGGAATGTGGCCCCGGCTGGCTGCTGCACAGGGGCCCTGGCCCGTTACCCACACACATGTATGAAGGCACATGACATGCTCCGTACCCCGAGGAGGAACACTGCACAATGACCTCCCTCCACAAGCCCCCCTCTACACAGAGGCAGGCCACATCCTTGCCCCCCCTCATATACAGCACAGGGTCATGGGTACAGTTCCAGGCCAGCTCACACTCCTGGGGATAGCAGGACATAATGGTGCAGAGACCTGCTGTCCTCACCTTGCAGAGGGAGGCTGGGCTTCACCTACTGTGTCCCCAGGGAGAACTGACCACCTGTCTGGTTTCTCCACAGCTGCACCAGCTGTGAGTGCAGGGTGCACCACCCCGCCCAGGACATCCTCCTGCACCCAGGCCAGCAGGCGCACCCAGAACCAGGAGGGATACAAGTGGCAGCACCTGGGGTTACTGCAAAGGCAGGTCCACAGCCAGGAGCACTGGGTGCAGGAAGACCTCCAGCTGCGGCGGGAGAGCTTACAGGAGCTGCGTGACCAGGGCCGTGCCATCCGCGACCACCTGCAGACCATGGCGCAGAGATTGCTGCCTGCTGCTGCTCCAGCTATCGCTCCTCCACCCACTCCTGCTCCCCATCTCATTTCTTCCTCCCTCTCCCCCACCCGCCCTCCATACCTGCTCCTCCCTGGGGACGCCGAGGCCCCCGCACCCGCAGTGCTGGGAGACAGGTGAGCCAGCAAGACCCTCAACCCTGAGATTCTCCTCCCCCTTCCTCCCCTTGCCTCCCCCTTCCAGCTCCCTGCTCCCAGGTTTCTCCCTCCCCTCTCCCACCCTCAGCTCCCCCCCCTCCCCCCCAGTTATGGTGAATAAATAGAGGTTTTTTGGCAACACATGTGTTTTTATTTGACATCAGGAAGGGGGGTTAGGAAGGGGAAAGTGGAAGGACGTGAGGGTGAAATAAGGCACAAGTGGGGCACACCAGGGAGACTTCACTCCTCCTCTGTCTGGAAGCTCTCCCGCAGGGCCTCCCGGATCCCGGTAGCCCCCCGATGGGCCTCCCGGCTGGCAGCCGTGCAGGGCTGCGAGTATAGGCCAGCCAAGTGGTCGGCCTCTGCCATCCAGGCTGGCAGGAAAGCCTCCCCCTTCCACTCACGAATTGTGCAGCACACAGCACACCACCACCACATGCGGAATATTCCTCTCGGAGAGGTCGAGGCAGGTGAGGAGGCATCGAAATTGGGCCTTCAGCTGGCCGAAGGCCCCCTCCACCACAATGCGGGCCCTGCTGAGCCTGGCATTAAAGGCCTGCCGGGAGGGATTGAGGTGTCCCGTGTAGGGCTTCATGAGCCAGGGTTGTAGGGGGTAGGCCGCATCCCCCACCAGGCAGACAGGCATGTCCATGTCCCCAACCCTGATGTGGTGGTTGGGGAAGAAGGTCCCGGCGTGCAGCCTCTGGCACACAGAGGAGTTCCGGTACACGCGCGCGTTATGTGCTTTGCTGGACCAGCCCACGTTGATGTCCAGGAAGCGGCCCCGGTGGTCAGACACGGCCTGCAGGATGACCAAGAAGTACCCCTTCCAGTTAATGTAGAGGGAGGCCTGGTGTTCCGGGGCATGGATGGGGATGTGCGTCCCGTCGATTGCCCCCGTCCCCTCCCCCGCAGTTGGGGAAGCCCAGGGTGCCAAACCCCTCGATGACCGCGTCCAAATCCATGAGGCGGACGACTCTGCGGAGCAGCACTCTGTTGATGGCCTTGACCACCTGCAGAGGGACACACAAAACCGAGAGTCACTGGGGTGCCAGGGTGGCCGAGAGTGTTCCTTCCCCACCACTGCCCCGCGCCCCCACTCCCCAGGAGCACCCCCCTCCCACAATCGTGGCCACCGTGGGCAATCTGAAGAGTGGCTGGGACAGAACAAACCCTCCCATGGAGGGGACTTGCACCCCCTCCCCCTCTTTTCCCTGGGGCAGCCCATCCACTCCTTGCCCGCCCCGGCACAATGGCTGGAGACTGCCATACCTGCATGAGCACTGCTCCAACGGTGGAGCTCCCCACTCCGAACTGGTTGCCGATGGATCAGTAGCTATCCGGCGTGGAGAGCTTCCATAGGGTGATGGCCACACGCTTCTGGAGGGGAATTGCGGGCCTCATGTGTGTGTCCCGTTGCTGCAGAGCAGGAGTGAGCCACTCACAGAGCTCAAGGAAGGTGTCCTTCTTCATCCTGAAGTTCTGGGTCCACTGTTGGTCTCCCCAGCGCTCCAGGACGATGTAGTCCCACCAGTCGCTGATGAAGTCCAGGCGCCAGATGCGGCGGGGCACGCTGCCGTCCGGCCACTGCTCCTCCATGGCCCCCAGGAGGTTCCAGAAGAGGACCTGCAGGTTGGGCTGCCGCAGATGGTGCCAGGCAGTCTCCAGCACTTGCTGCCAGGCTTGCAGCAAAAGATCCAAAAGAAACACCAGAGTGCCCGGGGCAGCTCTGGCTCCATGGTGCCGAGTGCTGTGGTGTCCCAAGTGAGGGCAATCAAGCAAGCAGAGAGAAAAATGCTTTGCTGTCCCTCAGCGAGATAGGCAAGCAAGCAGGGAAAGCTGAGAACCGGCTGTCCAGGGGGGTCCCTTTAAGCACAAGCCTCAGATAGCCTCAGACAGCAGCCACACAAAACAACTACTGACCTGATGCCCTGACAGAACCGGTTTCAGCTGGCCTTAAATGCAATTCAGTGTCCAATCAGTGTAGACATGCTATTTCAAAATAGCAAAATGCTATTTCGAAATGCATTTTATGTGTAGACTTGTTATTTCAAAATAACTTATTTTGAATTAACTATTTCGAAATAAGATATTTCTAAATAATGCTGTAGTGTAGACATACCCTTAGAGAATTGTTGCGTGGTTTAGTTCATGAACAATTGTAGAGCCAATTGAAATCCTGGATTAGAAGGCACTATCGCAGTACAGGTTGACCCTCTCTAGTCTAGCACCCTCGAGACCTGACTGGTGCAGAATCAGGTGAATTTGCCAAACCATGGGAGGTCAATATTGTCTAGCAGCATTACCAATACATCCATTGCTTATTAGGCTCTTAGAAGACATTTAGAGGTAAATAAGTGCTAAATAATAGCACAGAACACTGAGAGCAAGGACTGGTGGCTGTAAACAAATTTAATGGAACCGGGGAAAACTTGGTCACACCCATGATAAGTGGACATCTGGATAACTAAAAATCATACTGGACCACAGATGTTGCCAGACCAGGGTGTACCAGACTAGAGAGGTTCAACCTCTACACATATCTTATATTCGTTCATCCACAAAACTATCATGCTTCCCTACTATATTAATTCAAATTGTTAGATAAACAAAAATGCCAGTACACTTAACCATTCCATGCCTTCATCGACTTTCTCACAAAAATGTGACAGTTGCAGAAAATGCAGTGGAATGTTTGCTGACAAAATGAACAATTTTCCTAATGTGATCATATTCTTCTAAATCTTTGGAAATTGTTTCACTTTTATTGCTTTTGGGACATTTAAAGTTCTGTGTGCCTCTGGGAATTGTCTGAACCTCTCACCTCTCTGCCTGTCTGTCTGTCTCTTTGTCTCTCTCTCTCAGAAGCCGTTGTCTATTGTAAATGATGTGGGATCAGATGAAATATTAGAAAGAGCAGCCTTATAGGTTTTTGTGGCATGTCAATGAAAAGTTTGGATGGTTCCTGCCAGACAATGACTATACAGGGAATTTTCACAGTGGCAATCTGGTCACAGAGCAGAAAATGTTATGGCTCAGGTTTGAATTCTCCAGCGTTTGGTAGAATTCTCAAAACAGAGGATAGGAGATGCACAAGTTCAGAAAACTGGTAACTATAGTGGATGCCCAGTTTTCTGGAGCACCTTGATTCCATCTTCATGTTCAATTGCCAAAAAGTAGCGATTCTTAGCAGATGATGGTAACCTGCTACTGCTGTACCCACCTGATGGGATGGTGCCGCAATCTCTGAGAAAGAGGGGGGCCGATATGGTCTAAAATAAATGGTGGGCAGAGGTTAAGAAGAAGAATTCACACAAGCTGGGAAAACATACAAATATTGTAAATGCCATCGCTATTTTCATGGGTCAGGCAATCAGTCATATCATTCATATTATGCCTAGTCATGCTAGCTTGAAGAGAAATGTTTCATAAGAGTAAGAGAAACAGGATAAGAGGCCACTGCTGCATACTGTAATCCAAAAATGATAATTCAAATAAAAAAATCCAGGCTACCTCAAAAACTATTCGTGAACTCCACTTTGGGAGTGAAACTGGGAAGCTGGAGGCTGGGAGACCTTGCTAAACCACAGAGGGGAAATACAGGCACAGTTGGCCTAACCTGTGACACATCTATCAGTCATCTATCACCCCCAACTGCCTCCAACTGATCGGTTATTGGTGGTCTAATTTTTTGTAGACTGAAAGTGTATCGTGAAGAGGGATTTTAATGAGAATTCAGAGACCTTATAGATCAGTTCGTGATTAGGCCTCATGAAGATAATTCTGGCAGAAGAGGACAAGGCAGGTCTATCATCACTGTGGATACAGAAGCGAGGCCTGATGAGAGACAAGAGTAAAAAGATACATAGGGGCACAGATGTGAAACTGATGTATGAGGAAAGAGGGAGTTAGTGTGTGGGGGGGGATTCAGAGAGGATGCTGATATGGTCAGAATGACAGGCAAGAAAGAGTATCTTAGCAGTTGTGCTTCAAATGGACTAGAAAGGGGGCAATGTTGGTGCTGGCAAGACCAAAGAGGAGAAGGTTGCAGTAATTAAGAAAGAAGATGAGAGCCTGCAATAAGAGCAATAAGGGCAATGAGTAACCCAAGATTACTTCTGTATTTTAAGTTTTAAAAAAAGTATAGATCTGAAAGGACAAACCAATATATAAGTAATAAAAATGTGTATGACAATAAGAGTTGATATCAGGCTAGGCCAAACCAGTACATGGAAAACACCTGTGAAAATACTAACTAGGCTAAGAACCTCATATTTTGTATATATGTATTACAGTGCCAAGAACTCTGGCAGTAAACCGTTCACTGTGCTGATTTCCATTTTTCCAGATGCACTGAAGCAAAAGGATGGGAAACCACAAGTGGAACTTTGGGCCAGGCACTATGTTCCAGACAGGTACAAAGCTATTTGGCACCTAGTTCCTACTGTACCCTTTGAAAGTACTTCTCTCATGCTCCTTGAAAGAGTTCCAATGCCACCAGCAGTACTAGAACCCTCGGTCCTTGTGCTCAGAAAATACAAGGCCTGAGGCTCTGCCTACCACCTGTGAGGAGGTGGAAGAAAAGGTGACTTGAGCCCTTCACCCCATTTGCTGACCCACATACAACCAGGTGCAGAAAAGCAATGTTAATATTGCACCCGTGTAATGGGTGCACAATTTCATCTCTGCATTGCAGATTATTCCAGATCCTAACAGGAATAGCCCAGGTGGGGTGCAGTTATGACAGGGCCACAGTCAGGTCTAAGCATGTATGCACTAAGGATTTGGGTCATGTAACCAGATCAATGTACATGCAGGGGTTCCACCACACAGATCTGACTGCAGGATTGGGTCCCAAATGTGTCACCGCTGTACCCTTCAGTGAATTCAGTGATGGAACCCCTGCTAAGAATGTCAAAAATGCACCCCATCAAACTTTTCTGAGCTTTAGCTGCCTAGACAACAAAACACAAAGGTCATCCAGTTATATACAGCCATGGACATATTTGGCCACTTAGGGCCTTTTATTTTTGACACTTCATGGCTTTTGTTTTCGCAAAATGAATTCTCTTGCCAAGCATAGCATCTCCCATCACAAGGTCAGCATCAAAGTGGAAATAACACAGTGCATGGGTGCATGGTTGAACATGAACAAGGTCTAGTGTAAGGTCAGTCGGGGGCCACATACAAGTGAGAAGCAAAAAAAAACCAAAACCAACAACAAAACCCAAAAAACCCTCACTGATGTGGCCCCTGTTTGAGAAGGAGAATGACGTTCCCCATATTCCCTTGCACATCAGAGCCTGGGGGTGGGTGGGCAGGCTAATAGATTCTGTATGCTCCAGCCTTGCAGGGGGAGCAGGGGGCTGGAGCACCAGAGCAGGCTTCCTAATACTGGCATCCAGTCAAGCCAGGGGCCGCATCCAACTCCCAGGCCTGAGTATCCCCGCCCCTGGTTTAAGGTATGAAGAAATGCAGCATGTCAGAAGTATGTGTAATTCAGGTAAAATGGGGAGGAGGAAGGCTTGTACTTTGCTCAGATCTGTGTTTTTTCTGTCATAAATTTGCTTCTTTGTGTGCTCTAGCCTTCTGGTTCCTTGTTTTCCCATAGGGTTCTTAATAATATTGGAATTGCATCTGCTCTGCATAATGTTGTTGTCTGACATTTTAAACTAAGTATCATATTATATTGCCTCAAATTGTAGTGAAGTGTTTCTGGAGCAAGGTTATATTGCTGCTGTTCTCCTGGGATCCTCAAGGCAATATGCATCAGTAAACAACGAAATCAGTCCAGCTGGAGATCTCCCCAGGGTGAGGGACTCCCCAATTGATGTAGCACTGGCATAATGGGCTCTAATGCCACTACCCCTGCTTTCAGGTGATAAGGCAGTGCACAACTGCATGCTGGCAGTTCTCAACTGGCAGATAAATGCTATTACTATAAGGTAATTTACTATTATAGGAAGGGACTGACCAATTACTATTGGTTTCCTTCATAGATAGCAATAAGTCAGAGCATAGCTACTAACTTCTTAGTGCCTGGGCACAAGAATCTTCCAGGGAATGCTTCATGCAAATGTACAGTACATTAAGCTTTTATGGAAGGGTCTTGGGAGATACCAACAACACCAAGAGGTTACTGGTAATTAAACTAGAGAAGAGAAAATAACGAGGTTTTTCTAATGAATTATTCAGGATATCATTAAAAATCAAGCACACACAAGATGCATGACACACACTAGAGGCCCTAGAAGCCAGCACACAGCCATGGCTCAATGTCAAAAACAATTTGTTTTTAAAAATATGAGGTTTCTATGTATTGCTAGTATCTACTGTTAACTGACATGTCATGTCTGATGCCTCAAGGCACAATTTTTCTAGTTAGCAGACTTTTTGGTAAAGAGATTTATAGAGAACTAAACATCCACTTCTTTGAGCACAGTACAAAAATCAGGAATTCCTCCTGTTGTCACTGAGCTGGCTTTATTTGGCTCAATTTAGCTCAGTTCCACATTTACTCTAATGTCACCTATGTAAGTGAATGGGGAAATCGAATTTTACATCCAATTTGCACAAGTGAAAGTCTCAAGATAAAGGGCAAAGTAACAGAGAAACACCTTGCTCACATTTATTACTAGTACTTTTGAACTAGCAAGTGTTTATGCTAGTCTTATCCTTATTTTGGTTCATCTACCCTGTTTTTGTAAGATTTCAATTACTATATTTTATGTGTAAGATTTCAGAGTCATATAGAATAATCTGTTTAATAAAGAAATATAGAAATCTTCCCTTTTGCAAAATATAAGAAGGTGTAAAAGAGAGCAATGGATCAGTGAGTTTTCTTATGTGGGAAAGGTATACTATATTCACTACACAACCATGTTCTGATGCCTTCAGTAACCAGTATATTAACCTAGATCATGTACAAGAATGTTTCTTTTAAGAAAACTGCAACAGGAGAGTGAATGAAAACCTTATCTCTGACGAAGTGGGTCTTTGCCCACGAAAGCTTATGCTCCAATAAATCTGTTAGTCTATAAGGTGCCACAGGACTCCTCGTCACTTTTCCAGATTCAGACTAACACGGCTACCCCTCTGATACTTGAACCTTATCTCTGTATGGAGAGATGCCTTGCTCCAGTCATGGATTACTAACCCCAGAAACTGAGTGCACATTAGGATATCCTATCAACCATAGGAAGAAGACAGATCATTGGAAAGCTTTTTTGGAGTTCTGAAAAATAAAACAACTAACAAATCTATCTTGATATTTATATGGTCGCCTACCCCATTGTAACAGTATGTGAGCGTTAGCCAAATATATGGTCTTCTCCTGCATTATCCCAGTATGTGAGCACTAACCAAATATACAGATGTATAAAACAAAGAATCTTTTTCTCTGAAAAGACCTCTCCTGATGGGCATTTGGTCTTGCAGCAGCTTCCAGGAGGGGTGGCCCTTGTTAGATGTTCTGTACACTGAGGACCTGATTCATTGCACCTTGAGGATATAATATGTTACATTCTGGTTTCCTGGTGTTCCGCTGCCACTTTGCATTCGCTTTGCAAAATCCAAAAACCCCACATGCATAGAAACTGTCTGGCCCTTTTCGACTGCTCTGGTAATGGAAAGGGAAAATGTGTGTGAATTACATTTATGTCCAATTTTCTACCTCTTTATATGGTTAGAGGGGTGTAAAGAGGCTTTAGAGTATACAAGCACGAGGCCTTCAGTTTAGAATACTTTTATTTTAGACCAAGGGAAACTCCTAACAAAGAAAGAACTAATATCTCCATGATAAAGTATTGTGATCCTCTGCCTCGAACGGCTTCAAGACAGTACACAGTCCCCATGTATTTAAAGATATGGGCAGATTCTTAAAGAATCATAATGTCTCCTTAGTGTTATGGTTCATTGTGACCCTTCCCCTCCCTTCACTCTCACATTTAACATTCCTTTAATAAGACAGTTTATCAGTACAAGCCACTGTGTTCCGTTGATTCACTATTTTAAATATGATTAATCCTTTGTGCTTAAAGTGTTTTCCTCACAGCTTGCACAGAGAAATAGATGCCATGCAGACAGGAAGTGTCTGTTCACCCAGTTAATCTCAGTGCAACCTTTTGAAAATAAATACTACAACATTGCAAGATGAATTCTACTGAGGGGGCTTGGATTCACACTTAGGTGTGAAGGCAAACCAGAGGTAGAATGTGGCCAGGGCTGGAATCTTGTGAGCTGTTTTCCCTAGATTGGCAGCTCCACATGGCAAATACTTTGCAAGGTCAGTCAATTTTATCAGGTTGCTGCTGTCCTGAATAATGGATTCTTGCAAGATCAGCTGTTGTCACAAGATGTAGCCAAAATGGAATCCACAAAATAGGCACGTTCCAGTTCTAGATCTGACTTGCAAAAAGAGTGATGGAGGCAGATTTGCATTTGGGAATTTGTATCTAAGCTTCTCAGTATTAGTAAGTGTATGTCTATCAATTTGATATTTTTGTTATGGCCCTTTTCTACTTTAGAATAAGGCATGATGTGAGATGTCATTCCACATATGTCTGGACCCAGAACAGAAGGTTCAGTCCCAGATAAGGTGTAACCACTTGTGCAAGCATGACGCACAAAAGTGTCATTTAGACATTGCTGTGCGGGCTGGAGCTTGAGTTCTGAAGTTTGCTCCCGACCCTAGCTGCAGGGTGTGCTACAATTTCTACACAGGTGTTTTTTAGTGTG
This sequence comes from Rafetus swinhoei, assembly GCA_019425775.1. Taxonomy (NCBI): domain Eukaryota; kingdom Metazoa; phylum Chordata; order Testudines; family Trionychidae; genus Rafetus; species Rafetus swinhoei. Next base: position 52,070,891 of record CM033449.1, read on the forward strand.
TTGATAATGTAATCCCCACTGTGGACCCAGGCTGGGAGGCTTGCTCCAGATGTGGCACAGACATGCCCTCAGAGCACAAAATCCTGTACCCCCCTAATAATTCCCTGCCCCGTAGAGAAAATTGCTTGGTTGTTCCAATGAATAGTTCACCCCGTCATTTTCCTCACTTTGCATTCTTTTAATTTTGTGGCAACTTAAGTTTCTGATGAACTTTTCTGGTTCTATTAATCATTTACAAGTATGAACCTTGGGCTTGTCACCAAATAAAGACATCTTTACTGCGGATGTACTCGCTACTGTGACAAATGCTGTAGTCAGGGAAGTAATCACTAAGTGCCAAATCATTTTCAACTGAAGTACTGTTCGTCCCTAAGCACCAGATTTCCTAGCATATGGCAGGCATACCAATTAACCGAAAGGCATGTCACACGTTAGGTGCTGTTGCAGCACTAGATAGCATTCTCAGTCAAATCGCCAGGACATAACATGCCTGTCGTGAAACTAAGATGTCACAATACTCAGCAATCCCCTTTCAACGATTTGTATAACCAGTTTCAATTCTAGGGTGCTGCCACACATGGGGCATTTGGGAATAAGTCATGAACCAGCTCCATGATGTGCTTTTGCGTATAGGCCTGGGTGGCAAAATGTGATTCATGGCATTAAAGTTGTAGGTCCCAAAATCTGAAGAGTTTACAAATATATTCTTATGGTATAATTTGCATATTGGATAAGGATCTGACCCATCTGTATGGATTCTCCTTCTTCCAAAGACTTCCTCCCTTTCTCTCTAGCTAGCCTTCCTTTAATTCCTTTCCTTGAGTTGCCCACTATTTCTTCCCCCCACTGGCTCTTCCCTTCTCCACCATCAGCTTGCCCCCATTCCTGTGTGGAATAGTATACATTCATATGTATGAAAATGAGTGAAAGCATGCAGGAATTAGGTACAGCATACAAAGGCACAACTCATACTCCCTCTGAGGCGATGTCTACACTTTGAGCTAGGGGTATCAGTCCCCTGCTCATATATACATACTTGTGTTAGCTCTATTCTGCTAGCATGCGTATAAATAGCAGTGTAGCTGTTTTTCATGGCTAACCCATGACCGAAGCTGACTGAAATGTTTCATTTGACCAGAACCATTTTTTCATTAAACAGAAGTATTGGTGATTTGCATCGTTCTAGTCTACATGCAGTAAAATATGAATATGTGGATGGTGGGTCAGCAGTTAGGGGTAAGACCTGGGGATTGAGAGATGGGGGGGGGGGGTCAGTTCTGTGCTCTGCTGCAGGCTTCCTGTGTTACTGAGGCCTGAATGCTTAGGGCTTGCTTTGTTCAGCATGGTCAAGCCCATTTCCCAAATGACTGAAAGTGAATGGGAAATGTCTTCTAAGAGCCAGATGTTGAAAGGAACACAGGCTTTTAAACAAGCAGCTGGTTGCCTAAGCCCATTTTTGGTGCCTCATGACCCCCCACCAGTTCACATTTTCAAAGCAGCCTAAGCCTCGCTGCCATGCCATAGCTAAAAAGCAGCTTGGAGAAGTCCCAGAAGCCCTAAAGCAAGATTTTCAGACTAGGTGAGGGAAAGCTTACCAGGCCAGTGGAGCCTGACCTCAGAGGAGTGCACTGAGTGTGCCTCTGTCAGACCCTGCAGCAGGAGAGCTGGAGGCAGCCCATTAATATGTGGAAGGATGGGTACAAAAGACAGCAGAGTCACAGGGAAAAATAACGGGAAGGGGAGAGACCGTGAGAGAGGTAGGGAGTGTGAGCAGGTACCAAAAAGAGGTAACTGGTTTTGGCTGCTAGGACATGGCCTAGCCAAGCTGCTGCTCTGGTTTAAGTATCCACCTCCAGGAGAGGGTGGAGGACTGAGGATCCCAAAAGGAGGGAGAGTCCAGTCTCTGTCCCATCCATGGACACCAAGTCATCTGCTTAGGTGCCTAAGCCCCTGTCCTTGCTTTGGCATTTCACTGGGCTAGTTTAAGTGGCTGCCTATTCAGCTGGCTGCCTTCCAAAAATCCCTTTTTTAGGCTCTTAACTAGCTGTGGGTAGCTTAGGCAACATGGGGCTGCCTAATCCAAACCTGAAAATTTGACCAAGGTAGTGGGTTGCCTACAGGTTAGGTGTTATTCCACTCAGCCAATCCCTTTAAAAATCTGGCTTCTCTGTGCCAAAGTCACCTTTGAAAATAGGATATAGTATCTCAGTCATGCATTCCTTGCAATGCTGAGCAGAGCAACACTTAAATTTATTTTAATATCTGTGCCTTAGCTCCCCATCTGTAAAATGGGACTAATACTTCCCTCCCTCCCTTCGATGCTCTGAGGATAAACATACTAATGATTGTGAGGCGCTCAGATACTAAGGTGGGAACCTTAAATAACTAGAGTGTAAATGCAAATAACTTTTAAAAATGAAACCTTAAATTCTCCAGCAGCCCATGAGACAAAATGAAAAGTACTTGCAGAGCCTATTGCTGCCTGTTGTCTCAATTTCATCCCAGTTTATAGAATAAAAGAGGTTGAGATTTTATCAAGAGACTTTCTTGATATATTTTTATCTCTGGTGTATGTTTTATGTTTTTGCACGTGGAGCTTATTTATATGCCCTGGTCTACACTGGGACTTTATTTTGAAATAACTCCCTCCCCTGGTTGAATTTGTAAGTGGAGCATCCACACTACCAGGCCCATTATTTTGAAATAACAGGCCATAGAATTAGAAATCTGTACTTTTCATCAGAGTAACGCTAATTCCGAAACAGTTATTTTGAAATAGTGGTAGTGTGGAGGTTCCAGTGCCGCTATTTCAAAATAACTGCTCCCCAGAGTAATTCGAACTAATTACTCCCCAGTGCTTCCCAGGGCTCTAAGTCTGAGATAGCGAGTCCACATTGGACTAATTTTGAGGCTTCCTCATAGAGTGGACACGCTAGTTCGAATTTGTTAAATCAGGAGTTATTAAGTCAAATTTAGTAATTTCAAAATACTTTCCTAGTATAGACATGGCCTATGAGACTAGAGCAAGTAAGTCTCAAATCGGATTGTTTGGATTATAGTGGCTCAAAAATCAGATTTTGTTTTTTGAATAAGATTTTAGCCTTTCTGGCATTAATGAATGTTTTCATAATGTGAAAAAAAAACACACAAAGATGAGAACTCCCTTCTTCATTTCCATGGCTAACAACTCAAAAATCAAGTGATCCTAACTGAAATGCTGACATTTTTCAATATTTTCTTGGGAATTAAAAGTATGTAAATCAGCCCGGGGCAAAGGTATTGTGATATTCTGCTCAATCTGCTGTGAGTGACATCTGATTTTGATGTCTCAGGTAGAGAAGGGTTAGTTTGTAAGTGATGTTTAAAGACTACCCCTCATTCTTATTTTTTCAATTCACTCTAGCTGCAAGTCAGTTTTAGTCAGGCTTCATAATTATACCCTGCTATTTAACTGATACCTATCCAGAGGAACTTTTGTTTTAGCTTGGATATATTAAAACTATCCCTCAGAATATATAGGGTCACATTCCCTGATGCACTGGCTGCATTGCAGTGGTCCAGGGATGCAAAGCAATTGTCAACCTGACTGAAGTTCAAGAGTTCTGTCCCACCCATATATTTCTTAAGATCTAGTAAGAGGTGTCAGTTCTGTATTGCTATGCTTGTATCTGTGTGGCAGCAGTGAATTCCCAGTATCCAATTTCCATGAGGGTCTCTGAAAAATTAGTGGCTAATCTTTGAGACTACCAGTGCTTCTGTCACTGTATCTGATGCTCAGCGCTTAATCTGTGCCCAGGCTGAGCAGGCTTGGCAGTTCATAGCCCCGCTATCTCTGGGCTTGCTGCATCAGTTATAAATGTAAAAAAAATGGCTTAAGCCCCAGCACTAAATTGCATGAGCTCTGGTGCCTCTTTCTGTATAAATTAAGCACTGCTGGTACTTGCTTGCTGCCTTTTCCCTCAGCCTCTCTGGTCTTTCTCTCACAGATACATGGACAAACACAGTTCCACCAATCAATGTCCCACCGTTTGCGAGGCCACATTCCTCCCTTTGGGTCACACAGTTCAGCTTCTACCAAGCCTTGTGATGTGTCTTGGTTTTGGGTTGAGCTTCTGTTATTTCAATCACCTGTTTATATAAAGGACCTTAATGACTTTGTTACATTTATCCTAAAGCAAAGGTAACTGTTACACCAACAATCTCAACAAGTTTTAATCCATGCCCTATCAGTATCTTTTCATTATTGACAACCAGAACAGTGGCAAACCCAAGCTGAAGAAGGAGGGAATTTCATCTCTCAGTAATGCTGGAGAGACCGCATGTCATGAACTCTCTTCATTGGTCAGAGTCTAATATTCAAGACTTGGAACTTGATCCATCAGAGAAGCAGACTGCAACATGACTTCACGCTGACTGAACTAGTTGTCATGGGTATGAAAGAGTCGTCGGTGCTGCTTGCCCCCAGGAGACATTTGCGTAGTTGTCTGGTTCTTTTTATAAGGCGCTATTCTGTCTGAGCAGTGATGTGATTAGTCTTCATAACAGGGGTGGGGAACCTTTTTTGGGTCGGGAGCCACTGACCCACAGAAAAATCAGTTGGGGGCCACACACAAGTGAGAAGCAAAAAAAAACCCCAAACCCTCACTGACGTGGCGCCTGACTGAGGAGAAAGACACTCCTCACATTCCCCTTGCACACCAGAGCCTGGGGGCTGGGGCCCAGGCTGGTAGCTTTTGGGTGGGGGGGCTGAAGTGTCAGCTCCCCAATGCGGGGAGGGGGGGAGATTAAAAGCCTCAGGGGGCCAGATCCACGCAAGTCGAGGGCCACATCCAACCCCTAGGCCTTAGGTTTCCCACCCCTGCTTTATATCAAGATTCATGTAAACAGGCTTCCCATGAGCCCTTGCAAATGAATTGTCAGCAAGTTATAAAAAACCGCCCACAAGCCTGAAGGTAAGAGTGTAGGAGGGGATTGAGAGAAGGGTGGGGTTGACTTCCACCCTCTTTTCCCCTGGTCAGTAATGGGGATGCATCTGAGGGGAGAAGAGGTTGAACTTCCCCCCCCCCCCCCACCAAGTCTGAGGGGATATTCCCCTTCCCATCTCCCCTATTAGACTGTGATGAAAGTAGCTTGGTAAAGCTGTGGCTCGTGCCTCTAAGCAGAGAAAGGAGGCCACATTGAGGTTTTTAGTGAGCTTCTGAGGACAAAGAATCTGCCTGGAAGTGTGGGACCCACCAATACAGGGTTGGAGCCTTATCCCCACATATAGGGCTATAATCTGCTCTCAGAAGTACTGGGTGCAACCCCTTTGACTTCAGATAGCTCCTGGGTTCAAATAAAGTTTGTTCTCTAGAACACTATGGGAATTCCTGGGCTAGGATCCCATTTCAGTATTGTTCTACTCTACAGCCTCTCGGCACCAAGGGGCTGTCAGGTAGCTTAAGCATTTCCTCTCCTTGTGAGTAGAATGGGTGCTGAGAGTCTGTACAGGTGCAGAGCTGATTCTGCCACTTCTGTGCTGCCTGTACAGGAGCAGACATTCCAAAGCACGCTGGGGTGGAGCTTGAGCATGTTGGTTGAAGAAGAGAGAAGGCCAGAAGCATGGTCATTGGGGGCAGAGTTGAGGTTCAGGGCAGCCTACCTATGCTGGGGTTGAACTTAGCAGTGCCTGAAAAAAGGAGCTGTAAACTGTGTCCTCTCTATCATGCATTGGTAGCTGCACTCAGTCTTTGGATATGAGGAGTAACTGTTGCCTCTGCCTTTTAATCACCAATTTTTCTAAAGTTTTCCAAACTTATCTGCTCTTAAAAAATGCTGTTACCCACTATTCCTTTCCAAAAGTGCCCAATCTTTCTTCTGTGTCTTTTAAACTCCCCAAACACTGACTGCTAAATTTTGTCACTATCCTGCTGTGCTTGTGTCAGAAAACCTCCTTCTTTTCAACAATGCAGTCACTTCTGGCTGTCTCTTAGTGCGAGGCAGAGAAAAGTACATTTACAGATCCTGAAAGGGAAGGGGTGTATGTTTTGTCTTGGCTTATATACTTTATGCTTCCTGCTTGTCTGGCCTTGGAGAAATCCCCCAGGACTCTTGCTGTGGGTTAATAGCATGTTTTAGGAAATAGGAAGAATAGTTTTCATAACTCTGACCTTCTAGCAAATCTAGCCTTTCAGATTATTCTGTATTATACATAACCCTAGGCCTCAGCTTTCCCCTCTAATACTATGTAGTTCTTTGACGTGACATGCTTCTATTTGATTTATTGTCATCTTCATCTTGATTATGCTTTTCTCTTGTGCTATTAAGTTTATTTATGGGCTTGTATAATGTTCCGCTCCTCCAGATGTTATGTTCCAAGAGACACCATCTCCCATTCTCTACCCACAATCACATCTGATTCTGGTGCCAGCAGGCTTCTCCAGAGAATAGATTCCTCAGCTACCATCTCCCCTGGTCTTTTGGCACTTCAGTTCTGCTTCTTGGCTTTCTAGACCCTGTAAGAGATCATGGGAGGCAACCGAGCCTAGCAAAGAGGTGAGCATGGTGGGTACCGCAGTGCACATCTGAAGAAGATGAATACATACAAGGCAGCTGGATAGATTTAGGGAGTTGTGGGTATGTGAAAGTAAGATGACCCAGATGATGACAACAGAACTGAATGTATCCAACAAATGTCTCCTAGCATAGGGCCTTTGATGTGGTACTGTCCTCCATAATAGCCCACCACGTGGACCTATAGGTGCATTGCACTCATGTCCCCATTGTGTTCTTTCAAGCAGTTACCCAAATTAAGTTGGCTCAAGACATGTACCCCTTCATGGGGTCGGATTTATTAAGTCTTTTCCAAATGTAACTCATTTTGGTTGGTTGCCTCAGGTCACATCCTCTCAATCCATAAGAAAGTCCTTGATTGTGCTCTCAAAAGAGGAGTCCCAGGCTCTCCTTCTTGGAGCTGGGTAGTAAGTTAACCAGTCACAGGGCCTTAGCCAGCCCTTTCCCCCCAGTCAGGCTCAGATGTGTAGCAAGCCAGCCTTCTCCTTCTGGTCTCTGCTTGCAGCAAGGGAGAAGCCAGCATTGATGCAGGCCCTCTTCTCCTCTGCTAATCTCCAAGTGTTTGGGTAACTGAGGAGCTTTTCCCTGCCCTCTCTGCAAGGCTCATGAGACAGGCCCTTGAGGACACAGTGATCGGATTCTTCTCCATCAGTGTTCCTCTGGTCTTGTGTATATTGGACATTTCAAAATCTTAAAGAGCCACATGACATGATTAAGTGAGGTAATCACTAGGCACCTCTACCCTGAAGGGGGCAGACTACCCCATAGTAGGGCCATACAAAACCAAAAGCCAAATGGGTCTGTGCTAGAAACTCTTTGGAGGTCTTCAGTGCTGCTGATGGGCAACATTTCATGCTAGCAAGAGGACGATATGTTGATGAATGACACACCACTTTCATGAACTGCAGCCAGAGGCTGGGACTGGAAATCACCCCTGAGTTTCCAGAACGGTAGTGTAGATCATTGCTCCTGAACCAAACCCCTTTGTTTGGTTACTGTTTTACTGGTTAATGGATAGTGTGTGAGCACACTTTCCCTATCACACATTCTTTTCTGCGCAGCATTGACCTCCTTTTACGATTGCCCTTCAGAAAAAAGTCAAACAAACCCAAAAGCTTTCTAAGAACTAGCACACTAATGAAGTCCCTTAATGGGCATCAAGAAAACAAATCACAATGACATCATACGCTCCTGAGAAAGGGAGGGAGGGGTGAAGGTGGCAAAAGATGGTACTGTGCCACTTGCCTCTGCTGATGAAAAACTTATTTCTAGCACTATTCCCTTGTGCTGTATTGCTAAGTGCCATCTGGCATCTAGTCTCTTTAGTTCAGCCACTTTGGTTTGCTGTTGCAGGCAATTACATCTCACTTATGTGAAATTACATTTGTGTTCAAACATGCTCTAAGTGTATTGACTTCTATCAGTGGATTTCACTCACCAATGTGCCGAGGTGACATCCCTGAGAGGATATGCATTTCAGTAGGCTCATATTAGACATAAGATACTAGTTTTCCAACCTACTCATCCTTGGCACACAATATCCTATCTGATGCCCAATGACATTCCAGGCTTGATCCAGTTCCCACTAAAGTTCATGAGAAGATTCCCATTGGCTTCCCATGAAAGTATACTGGGCCATTTGAAACATCAAAACTAACATTGCACTAAGAGCATAAAGAAAATGGCAAACAAGGGAAACCTTGAGGAAAATATTATTCTGTTTCCACATCAGTGTTTAGTAGAGCCCTTTTCTAATATCAAACACAGTGTGGGTCTTGGGTAAGTAATTTTGCCATTTGTCTCTTCATCTTTGACATAAAATGAAGCTCTGGATTCCTGCATTAAAGTTATCATAAAAGTATGGCCTAATAGTTACATAGATATCTGTACCCAATCAGTTGAACCCCACCCTGAATAAGAGGGGTAAAATATGATAAGAAACCATATTGCATCAGAATGCTCTGCCAATGATTTAACACGCTACACAATCTCTAAAATGTACTAACAGAACTATTGGCCAAAATGATACTTTTTAATTGGATTAACATGTAACTTGTAACATAACATTTCCTTTGGGTCAAAAGAGGCTGGTTTTAAAGGTGCATGAGTTAATTATGAAAATGATGCTTTCAAAATAATGTTTAGATAAAGAAATATACTCTGAATAATGGACACTGCAGAAAAGACAGGAGAAGATCCTGAATACAGTGAAAATGAAAGTATTAAGATGGATGCTCAGAGTGACAGGGCATCTTAGTTCCATGAGGTCAGGTCTTTGAGTCCTCCTTATACATTCCAGTGTGGCTTGGAACAGTTCTTCAGAAAGTCTGCAGCTAATGTGATCCTTTTGCATTACATCCAGCAATTGAGTTTTGGGTCTTCCAATCCGTATCTTACCCTCCACTTCTATGTTTAACACCCTGTTTCCTATATATTCTTCTGATCTTCCTTATATATGTGCAAAACACCTAAGTCTGTACCCCTTTGACTCTTCCATAATTGGTACCACTTTCACTCTTCTGCCTAATTATATTCATTCCAAAAAATGACCATTCTTGTCACTATGGGTGTCCATTTTAATTTTCACTGATTTAAAATCTGCACCTGTCTCCTCCTCAGTGCCCATTATTCAGAATCATACATTACCATCTTGTAGATCTTTTCAATTTGATGATAGGCATTCTGCTATCGCAGATCACACCACTCAATTCTCTCCATTTAGCTCATGCCTATCCTGTTCTGTTTATAAGTTTGTAAACCATGAAGCAGAGTGTCATTCTCAGAATGATTTCTAAGTGCATCAAATACCAACGTAAACCAAAAGGGGCTCATAGCTGTTCTCCAATTCTTACTAAAAACAGTTCAGTTTCTCCACATGGCCTTCGGACTGGTAATTGCACTCTTGTACACGTCCTAAATGAGTCTTGTACGGTCTTCAGGTACCTGTTCTACTCCCACACACCTCCAGATGACTTATCATAGGATGTGGTCATAAGCCTTCTCAATATCGATGACAACTATGTGAAGGGTTTTCCTCTTTTCGTTATTTTTCCACAAGCAATCTTAATGCAAAGATAGCACCCATTGTGTGACTTGCCTCACACAAATCCAAGCTGATTGTCACTGACCTTTATTTCCCTTTTTAGTCACTTGTAAATAACTTTCTCCCAGATGCTCATTGTGTGGCTCATGAGTTTAATGCCACAGTAGTTACCACAGTCTTGTAGTAATGTGCTCTTTCACCAGGCTTCAGATATCTCCTCAATCCTTATGATTGAACAGATGTGTTAATATGTTCATCCCTACTTGCCTGAGGCATTTCCATACATCTGCTGGTATGCCATTGGGGTTGAGAGCTTTATAATTTCCCATGTTCCCACCACTTCTAGTTCCAGGACTCGTGCCACCAGGCCCTGATTTGGTTTTCTCAGTTAGCTCGATTCTTTGGAATTCTCTTAATTAATTGGCCTTTCAGAGTAACTTCTCCACCATTCCTTAATCTGGTTCACATTGATTAACATATTTCCACTTTCATCTTCTAATGACTGTGATATAAACACAAATAAAATATAAATATAAATACATCAATAATTACAAAGAAGGATTTAAAAGACACTGTAAAATAGGCAAGGCAGCAAGGCTCTGATACTATAGTTGGGTCCAGGCTAGCCACAGCAATTGTCAAGGAGACTCTACAGGCCTAGGAACTTCTTCCCTGTCCTCTTTAGCACAAGACAGTGCTTTATATTTGGCTATATTCATATTCCTCGCATTTAAAAATAGCAGATTTCCTTCCTGACTGTGAGAGAAAGATGTTAACCAGGTTTATTGGCCATCTTTCATATTTTACGTTCAGCTTTCTCTTGTAACATTCCCACCAAGTAAATGCATGCATATACAGGATGACTGAGTAATGGTTTGCAGAGCAAATATGCTTTTTTATCCATGGATACACTTGTTCATATATGAATATGCACATTCATGTATGAATAATACTCATATTCTCATAAATGAAAGACATTTCCTAAAGAGCCATACAAATGGAACACGATGAAATGAAAACTCACTGAAAAATGAGTGAAACGGATACAAACATTCTCTGACTGAATTATGAATCATCTTGAGTGAACAGAATGAAAAATAAATGTTTCCATCATTCACCCAACTCTGCTATCTACTTAATGCTAGAACACCATTACACATGGTAGCATTACACAACATATCCTTGTTTCATGCCTTGTAAGAACAAATTCCCTTTTTTTTTAGACCTTGTTTAGTGGCATTCTTGTGTTATATAGACAACAAAAAATTGGTTATAAGCCATAATGTCCATGACACCCAGGATGACACTACAACAGAAGAATATAATGTCTTGCTTTTGAGAATAATAGGCCCTGATAAATTGCTTCCAGTGCATAATGAGTTATGGAGGGCCACTGCCACTGTGATCCATACTCTGATGTCTGTATTCAGTTCAGCATCCAGGCCCAGTGGGTGAGAGACAAAAGCAGGTTTATGGCCTGAGTTCCCATGATTTCTGAGGCTACTAGAAGCTACTTGGGTTCCTGAATTAAGATAGAGTAGCCTCAGGGCTGGTCTAAATTATGCTAACTGACCTCTCCTAAGAGGCCACCAGGCTGCCCAGGATCACTAGAGGGCAGTCCAGATCAAGGTGTGGCCCCTTCCCAGAGCCATGCCCCTATTCTAGCAGCATCAGGGGACAGGCTGGTGTGAAGCCAGCATAGCCAGCTGTGAGTCAGATGGGGAGCCCACACAGCATGGGACTCACCAGCAGCTGAGTCCTCTACTGACTGGATGAACAGCACAAAGGGCCTGAAGTTAGAGCTATGATCTGGGCTTGTGTGAATAAAAAAGCCATAGGCCTGGTTCTAATCTCATGAATGCTGCTATAAATCAAGAGTAACTATTAAAATCAGTAGACCTGGTTCTCCATTGCCTTGGTCCTTGTTCAGTCACTCTCACCAGAGCAAAGTGAGTGTAAATTGCTCCCGTTTTGATCTGGTATCACTATTAACTGCATTGCCCAGGCAAGGCATTGCAGAACCAGGCCTGATGGAACGACACCCACATGAAGCTGGTGTAAAGGAGAGGAGAATTCAACCCAGAATGTGCTATGAAGAGATGTGACATCAGACCAATTCCTGGTGTCCTCGCTCAGAATTTGGCGCCAATAGGAATTTTATTTCACTAAAGAGTATAGCATTTGTCCCAGTGTTTGAGGGAAAAGGTAACAGGCTGGTGTAAATCATTGAAGCTCTCTTGCTTTTAGTAGAGCTATATTGATTTACCCCAGCTCAGGCTCTGCTCCAAGATTTCTTATTAAAAGACTGAGAAGCATAAAGGCCTGTATCCACAATGAATAGTGCTTATTTATTTATAGCATTTTAGGAGCAAAAACAATTACTATGGCTTCAGTGCAATTTGGATTGGAGCTTAACAACTGATCTCTATAAGAACTGCTATGAAATTAAATAATAATTTCATCAGTATTTCGTTTTACTTACTTAATCCAAATAACCAACTGGCCTTGATATTTGTGAGCTGTCAAATTAATTTCAATATACTTGTGTTGTGTTAGTTGTCATTGTGATCAAGGGTTAAAACACTGGAGGGGAAATGTGTAACAAAATGCATCACTTTTAATTCCTTTCTTCTTTAAGGCTGAAGCAGCAGAAAAGGAAAAGTAACAACTGGGAAAATGTAAGATCCGGAATTTTTAAAATAAACTTATCAGCCATTCTTGACATCTGTAGTGATAAACACTTTATAATAAATCGCGTGGGATTTTCGTCAGCCACTATAACATAACAACAATGAGAAAAAAATACTCAAAGGATTTTTCTCAATGTGTTTTCATTTCCAGGCTTTGTTATGTTAACTACACAAAAAAATGAAGTAGTCATTCTTGGGACCGTCTGCTGTTTAACCCGCTAGCAGTTCAAGCCTCAGTCCCCATAAGTGAAACCAAATCCCACTTCTGAGGATTTAAATGATGTCAGATGTTTACAGTCCTGAGTACCTGGGACTGAATGGGAAATCCAGGCTTCATTGAGGTTAATAGCAAAACTTCATCTCATTGACTTCAGTGGAATCAGAATTTCACTCCATATTCCTCATATCCCCAATATTAATTGTCCCAATACTCCAGGCTCCTAATGTCTCCAGATCTCCAATGGTGATATTAATCTGGAGATCTGGAAATCTTTAATCTAAAAGCAGTAGCTTGTAATTTTTTACCAAGTTTAAGAAAGTCTGAAGCATATTACCCCTTCTCTCAAATGCTATAATCGCTATTCAGATAAAATTCCTCTTAACACCAAGTTCTGAGTGAGGACACCATTCCATGCTCTACTCCAGTTATCCCCAATGTTCAACGCTCCAAATATCCAGTATTCCCAAAATTCCTAATACTCCACCTGTCTACACTACTACAAACTCCAACGATCCTCCATATTCGGCCTGATTATACTTCAGAGATGTCCTCAGCTATGGAACAGCTCCAATCTTCAGAATGCAGGTCACACTCTATAAAAGAGAAGGATCCCTGAGCTGGGTCTTCCACCACCATTTTTTTTCTATTCATAATTGTGAAAGGCTCGGAGGCTCCAGCACATTTCGAACTAAATAAATAAAATGAATGAATGAAACATTCAGAAGCCAGATGTTTTCAGACTGAGATGGGAGTTCAGTTCACACAATTGTTCTGCTTTTTTGTGTTCCTGCATAGTTCTTTCCTGTGGAGGGTAGGATATATTAGCTTGCTGCCAGAGACTGCTTAGATGCAGCTACTGGATCAGTGTAGCACATCAGTGAAAGATGGCTAACAGTCTTCCTTTTCCTGTGCAGCTGGTGTTTGTAGAGAGGGATCATTTTAAGCTGATTTATTTACCCAAGGCCTTTTTTTTTAAATCAGTGGACATCAGCCTGCTAATTGTTACTCAGAACTTTGGAACAATGCATAAACCTTATTGATACAACTATAATGTTAATAGAAAAACATCCTTGACTTGCAGGTGGAAATCTAAGGACTTTGTCCTCTGGAATGTTGATATCATAGAATTCCCACTAAAAATGTAGCATGTCCCCAAATGTTCAATTATTAAAGAAACAACAAATCTTCATGATTTAGCTTTAAGAAAGAAAAAAATATATAATTTCTATTTTTTTCAAGTAAATTCACACTTGAGGATAAGAACTGGGGCGGGGATTGCTATAAGTTATCATCTGTTCCCCGGGGTGTTTAGTTTCAATATGTAAATGAAAAAGCTTGGCAGCATAAAGCTCTGTGGGCTAAATACCATATACAGTAAAACTCCAATAGTCCGGCATCCAATAGTCCGGCACTCCTGATAGTCCGGCATCAAAATGGCAAGAGCCTAGTGAGTGAGCTTCGGCAAAAAATGAGTCACAAGGTAACAGCGGCAGCAGCTGAACTGAGCAAAAGGGTAAAAAGGCTTAAAAACTAAAACATTACAGTATACTGTATACAGTATGTACAATAAAAAGGGTTAAGAACACTTTATATACAGTATATAATGTATACAGTGTATATATATAACCATCTTATAGTACCTCCTGATAGTCCGGCATATTTGATAATCCGGCACCACCTAGGTCCCATAGGTTCCGGATTATCGGAAGCCTACTGTAGTAGGGATTCCCTTGCAGGAAATCTGGTAAGGATAGCACAAAATGTCATGATGCCCGGGCACTTCTGTTTTCAGGAGGAATTGCTTTGATGACTACACTGCCATACGGCAAATGGCAGTGCTTGGCCCCGATGAACATTCTGTTGTCTAGTGGACTAATAGGGTGCATTTACAGCATGTAGACAAGAATGGAGACTGCAATTGTAATTGCAGCTTGGGTAGACATACCCTAGCTAGCTTTAATCTGGCTAGTGTTGTCCCCAATTGCAACATACATATAGACAGAAATCTCTAAAGCGATCAGGGACAACATACCTAGACTGCATTGACTCAGTACTTCCCGTTCCTGGTATTTCTGTGAATCTGGCATTTCCCAGTAAGTCAGTCCATTCCTGATTCTTTCACATTGGTGGAGGGTGCCTCTTTGTGGCAGGACCTTATATAAAATACACAAAGCATGTTAAGGCTCCCGCTGCTATGATCCTGAATTCCTTCTGCATTAACACTGATCAATCTGTTAGGGGATTAGTGTGTTTTTAACTGTTTTCATGGCACTTGCAATGACACAGTAAGCACATTTGATAAACAGAAAAACCAAATCAAATTCTCGGTGCTTTTAAGAGCTGCAGGGTTTGACCTTACATGGTTATTGAACAAAGGGAGCCTTCTATCATTATTATCAATTTATATTAAATTCCCCACTAGCACAAGTTTACAGAGATGAGTGCATATTCCTATTGTAAGGATAGCATGAGATAAAACAGGTTACTTAAGAAGCACATGAGATATTAAAAAGAAGTGTCCTTTAGTGATGTGTGCCATTCTAAGCCCAGTTTGGACACTTACTTGCTGTGACTTTGGGCAAATCATTTATCCCCTCTGGATCGCATCTCTGCCTGTGAAATGGAGAGAATGAAATACCTGGCAGCACCTGGATAGTTAAAAAAACATTGACATTCTGAGGAAAAAAACAGGGAAACACTTTAAAACTTCACTGAAACATTTGATCAGTAAAAGTTTTTAGGAACAGAAAGTGGCTCACATTGTGATATGAAAGAGGGACTATCTGCTAATAGTCTTTCACTCCCATACCCTGGTTCAGCAAGTTAAAACACATGACCAGACCTCTGCAGCCATGCAGAGCCCTAGTGTCATCAAGCAGGCACACAGGGGACTGCCCATGTTCTGCAACCAAAAGTGTATTGTCTCATAATATTGAAGAGGTGTTAGGTGTATGTCTATGCATTTTTAATGCTACCAGGTGGTCATTATTAATTATTATGCTGTTACTGTGAGTTTAAACAACTGTTAGAGCTTGTCATGGGGAATTTTTTGAGGTTTTATATCTGAAGAGATAAATAAAAATACTAAAAATGATTAAATCATCCTTTTAAACATAAATGAGCACCATTTTAGAGCCCTGTGAAACCAAAATCTATCTGCAGCCCAGTGAGTGTGATGGCTTGGCAGTAACCTCCACTTTTGCTTACCTGTTTTCCCCTCTAGAGAGAAGGAAAGCATCTTGTTTTACTTTCCTGTTTCCTTGCTTGGAAAAATGTTACTTCCTCAGAGATTTACATTCTGACCTATGTAAATATTAGAACTGTTCTCTCTAGTCCTTTCACTTAAGTAGTGTGTGTTATTGCTAAGAATAAGTCCTTAGCAACATAGAATGGCATTAGTTATTCATCTGACATTAGCAATCTGTAAGATATTTCTTTGATTAACACTGCCTGGATTTATGCTCATACACTGCTACCAGCCATATGGTTGATTTTTCTTAATTAGGTCTCTTGATATTGTTTAGACCAGTGTACAAAATACACAAATATTGTCCTGATTCCACTTGTTTCTTTTCTAAAAATAAATCCCTCCAAAACTGAATATTTTTTAAATATGATGCTTAATGTAGGTCCTACATGTAAACAAATTCTCTGTGTAGCTATAAGCAGCCAAAGAATAGTCCACTGGTTAGGATGCTAGCCTATAGGGGGAATTTGTAGGTTCTATTCCCCTTTTCTGCTTGTGACCTTGGACAAACTACTCTGTCTAGCTCAAATCCTCACAGGTCTTTAGGTGCTGAACTCCTAAATTCAATTTAAAGGGACTTCACCATGTAAAATACTTTTTGAAGATCTGAGTCATAGTCTCACTGAGCCTCAATTTCCCATCTATAAAATGGGAATGATTATATTTCCCTGTTCCACACAACTGTTGTGAAGATAAATACATCAGAGGTGATGTGTTTTGAGATCTACTAATGCATAAGTGCTATATAAGAGCTAAGTATTGTATATTATGACTGTGCTATGTACATTATGCACAAATACAGCTCTGTTCATATTTCAATCCTATATTTGCATTTATTTAGATTTTTTAAAAGTATTCATTGCTGGTATATAGTTAAAAAATGCAGGAAATGAGAAGAATATGTCCTGGTTCACAATATAATTTGTAAGGTGAGTGAAATCTGGTGCACCGGTATTAAATTGCTTGAGTGTCCATTTTTAAAAAGCACTTGAATGGCAAGTATTTACCAAGGGAATTCCGCTTTGGTAAGAAAAGGCCCTATTCTCCAAGCCATGACAGACCACAACAGACCATGACAGACCACATCAACTTTGGTCAGGAGTCTGGCAGACCACACCTTCAACACAGTTGCAAAGGATTGGGGGTAATGAGAGTGGATTCCTGAGAAGGCCATCAGGACTTAAGGAGTTACACCCAGGAGCCCTATAAAAATGGGGCTCATTGCTAAGTAGAAAGGAGCTGAGCTGTAGTTAGTATGGAGTTGATTAATGTAGATGCCTTAGCAGTGAGGGGCTTACTGACCATTGTGATAAGCACTATGGAAGTGCTGCTAAGCAGGCAGAAGGATATGCTATCAATTCAGCTGGCTATAAATGACTGATTTCTGTAGTTCAAGCAGGGCCTTTAATTTTTGTTCTCTTTAAAGTCTAAGGGGATTTGTAGTTCCACAATTAGTATAACTTGTGTTCCTGACAAGAAAGGAGGGAGAGCTGCTCTTTCTGAGACTTTTGCTGTGCTATCTGTTGCCTGACTTAGGCAGCATAGACTTAACTATTATTTAAACTTCTGTAGCACCTGGACACCCTAGTCAGGGATTTATGACCTGCTGTATGCATGCAAAAACAAACAAACGATGCTCCAGCACCAGAGTGTGTACACTGCAAGGCTTATAACTGACCACATTCATTAAACTCATGGCATTTTATTATGTAGATCTGTATTCTAAGAGATCACGTGCACACACCCACTCCCTCCCGTAAAACCTCCATGATGGGAGTAGTTGTTGTGACAAACCTTGATATTACTCCCGTATTTTGGGGATGCTGTAATGCTATTGAATTTTACAGGATGGTATAATCCAACTCTACAATCTGCAGAACACTGAGGGGGAACCTAGGCTAGTGAGTGGGCCGCATGAGGGGCCCTCCTTCATCTCAGTGGACCACAGGGTTGTTGTAAACAAGACAGTCTCCCAGGATAGGGGAGTTTTGCTAAATGCGTTTGCATACCTAAAATTTGGTGGGGGGGGGGATCTGAACTGTACTTTGTTTGGATGCAGAGAGAGTGCAGGGCTCTTACGGTCAATGTTGTGTGCAATCAGCATGCACCTCACTTCACATGCCTTTGATGTAAGTGCATGCCACTTTAGTAATGCCAGTAAGAAAAAAACTGTGTGGACAAAAACCAGCAGAATCTGGCAACCCTGTGCATGGGCATTAGTCAACAAAATGTCTAGTGGGCCACACATAGAACCCAAATGGGCCGCATGTGGCCCTCAGGCCACAGATTGCCCACCACTGCTGTAAAATGTTACAGTACATTGGAAAGTAGGGGAAGGCTTGAAGGTTTATTTACATAGTTGCAGCAGGATGTCAGCTTCAGAAGAGTGGCAGTTTTCAGTCCAATTGCTAGTCCTTTAATTCAGCAAGATTCAAAGTTCTGATTACATGTGTTTGGCTGCAAACAATCACAGACTTCAGTTCAGTGTAGTAAAAGGAATGAGTACCCGCTGAATAGGACTCAGTCATTAATACATATGTATTAGCTGCTGGCATTGTTTGAAAAGCAATAGATATAATTTTCATTACACTGAACCCTTTACTTAAATGAACTGTGATCTGCCATCATCTCCCCTCTGCTCTGCACTCTCCTCAAAGTGCCAAGGCAAATACAAAAGGCAATATCCTCCATGGCCCTAACCTTGTTCCCTTTTCAGGAAACAAGCCTTTTCATTCAGCCCAGCTTTGAATCAGATCATGTGACCTCATCAGACCTGCTCATACCACAAGCTTCAGCTTCTAGGCAAAAGGGAAGAGTTGTATACCTAAGGAATAGATGCCCTGCTGAAGAGTGGATTATTTCAGAAAACAAGCTCTTCTAGGGTCTCATTCCTTTCTGCAGAAATGAAGGATTCTGTGGATAAGAAGTGTGCCTCTGGGAGGGAGGGCATGCTAACTGACTCATGTAGGGAACAGTGAGCGAGTCAATCATTAGGTCTTCCAACTTGTAGTTACATGATGACCGAATATGTCCAAAGAGGCTTCTTTTTACAAACTGAACATGTTTCCTGGGGAGTTTTGCTATTGACTTCAGTGGGTCCAGGATTGTAATCCTAGCTAGCTGCATCACCTATAAAGCATTTCGCTTTGATTCAAGCTTTGTAGAGGTATCATATGGGCGCTGAACCAAAGTGTTACAGCCATCTGAATATCTCACTTATAGATATACCAGCAACAACATGTTTGGGTGTCTTGTTGATTATCTGTTGTTTGCTTGTGAATGACTTTTTAATAAGCTTTTTAGTAATTTCAGCTGACATTGGAGTAGGTCAGATAAGAAATAGTACTTTATTTAAACACATAGTATTACTGAAGTTACACCAGAAATAAACTTGGCCATGGGTGCCTACTGGACTTTGAAGGTGTTGTAGAAAAACTTGAGCTCAAGTTATAGCATATGCTACAAGTGCTAGAATGGAAACTAGAATTCTACAGCTTATCCTGATTAATGGACCATAGCAAGGGAAAATAAAATTTGATTATTCTTATATAAAATAATTTTATCTCCCTATGTGAAGGAATCCATGGTTTACAAGAGAGATAGAGACTTTGCATACATTGGTGTTAGCTGGTTCTGAAGGCTGATTCCCGTCCCCCAAGGCTAGAATCTAATGTGAACATTCACTATCAATTGGTTCTGGTATGTGAAAAAATAGAGCAGTTCAACTTCAACTTTTAAAGCCTTTCTCATTTCTCCAGCAGGGTTTTTGTAATGATGGTTTATGTAGTATCTGCAAAAAGAAAACCTCCCATCTGCACAAATCAATGAAATTAGAATGACAACCAGCACAGGGGCACTCAGCACTAGATGAAAGACCTCTCGACTCTGCCCAGGTTTTCTAGCAGTGGCATTCAGCTTTCATACTTCCATTTTACTTTTTGGGGAGGAGCTCAGATGTCAGCTATATAAACTTGAAGGAGAGGTAGAAAAGGAATGAAGGACAGACTTCAGCATCCTGGGGCGGGGAGATCTGATTCTCTTGCATGCCTGCACCGATGATTGCTTATTGGATGAAAATTTAGATGACTGTAAAACATTGAAAGTTGTACATTACAGTTCTGCTCTCCTCAGTGTCCAACCTCATGTATTTACCCAGCTTTGCTATTAAGCTATCCTTGCCTCACTCCACACAGTGGTCTGATGCAGTGTGTTAGGTCTTATTATTAATACTGTAGCTTCCTTAATTCATAGCACCTTTTGAGGTTTTTCAAAGAGCGGAAAGCATAAGATAAGGCACAAAGGTAAGAATTAAAGGGAAGCGGCCTGAGGGGAAGTACCTGACAGATGGGGAAGCCGAGTGAAAAAAACAAATGTACTCGGTTTATTGTGAAGAGTCAGAAAGAGAGGAGTAGAAAAGAGGCCAACATTTGGAAAAGCATAGTGACTGAATTGGGGGAATGGTCACTAGGAAGCAGGGAGGCAGAGTTTGTTGAAGAAGAATTTTGAAACCCAAAGGGAAATTGATTAGAGCTGATTGGCTCTTTGTTCAATATATTCAATTCAGCTTTGGAGATATGTTCCTGAGCTGAGAATTCTTATTCAAACAAAATACAGCCATGTGCTAACTATGGTTCTTATTCAAAGTCCATTGACTTCAATGAGTTTCTGGATCAAGCCCCTAATACCCTCCTGAGGCACGCAGCATATTTTACCAATGTCTGGATGTGCTTTGCTGATGTGTTGCTGTTTCAAAGAAAAAAAGGACAGCTCTTCAAAAGGTGCAGTTTTAGGCATTCCCCAGGATCTAGTTACAAAGAGTGGTTAACTAATCTGATACAGTGTAATTAACAGGACATAACCAAGGGATTAGAGACCTTTATTGTACATCTCACGTCTAGGATTGCCAGGTGTCTGGTATTGACCCGGACAGTCCGGTATTTTTGCCTCCTGTCCAGTAAAAAAAATCAGAAAATACCAGACACCTAAAATGTCCGGTATTTTCAGTTTTTTTCCCTGCCAAGAGGTAAAAATACCAGACACCTGATGGCCCTACGACACACTCAGCAACTGGGCCCAGCCCCTGGACCTCCGCCCCCAGACTCCCTGCTTACCTGGTTCCGCAGGGAAGCTACCTTCTGGCTCAACCAAGAAAAAGAGATGGCCGCTGGCAAAAAGCCTGAATACCTGAAGCAAGGGGAAGCAATGCCTTCCCTGGGTCTTAGTGCTCAACCTTTCCCCTCTTCCTATCCCTATTCTGACTCTCCACGCACTTAAAGGGGCCATGCTGTTTTAATGCTGTTTTGTTTGTTTATTTATTTATTTATTTATTTATTTATTGCACAACAACTTTGGTCTCCCCCCTTTTTTTCCCCCACAACAGAATTTTTTCATCGGTGTTTTATATTTTTAGGGGTGAGGGTGTTCGGTATTTTTGGTTAAACCATCTGGCAACCCTACTCACATCCCTGATACAGGAACTAAACCACCTTCTAAGAAAAGAGAATATTCAGAAACCACCTCGTCCAAAATCATAAGCTACCACCAAAAAGAACAATGATTGGAGTGCACTGTACTCCTTATTTTTAGGAATTTTATTCTTTGTTTTACATTAAATAATCTCTACAAGCTTCTCTTTGCTACTCACATCCTAATGTCCTGCTTAAATGATACCAAGGAAGGAATTGAGTCAGAATGAATATTTATTAGAGAATTGAGCACAATTGAAATGGTTATTGGGAAAGCATGCTAAAGGGAAGCTTTTTATGCATTTTGAGGTTAGAAAAGTAATAACACAAAGGAATAACACCCAGTCAAATAAACCATTTCAGCTTTTCCTACTGCTGACTTGCATAAGATTCTGTTTAATTCCTTTTCCCAGATATCACCTTTAATGCATACCTCTCAACTGCATCTCTTTTCAAGGGAGAGCACTCATTTTAAATTCTTCCACCTGTCCCCCATATACATTTGGTGCCCTTTTTTTGTTTTATTGTTGAAAAGTACAGGTTAGACCTCCTCTGATCTGGCACCCTCGGGATCTGACCGGTCCTGAAAGAGGGAGTTTGCCAGACCAGGGGAGGTCAGCCCCTCTGCAGATGGACTCTAGGCTCTCCTAAGGAGGCGGGGAGGTCCTTTCAGCAGATCACCAGGCTCCCCTGCCCTGGGCCACTGGGATCCCAGCTCAGTGTCCCCACCCCAGGTCTGTCACCGTTCTGTGGCAGCTGCTCCCTGCCAGGGCTCTCCAATCCAGCAACATCCATGGTCATCTGCATTACATCAGAATTCAAGAAGCATAAAATGAAGGTTCTGGAAACAGTAATTTATGCTAAAGAAAGGAATCTCCTAGCATTTAAGTCCTGCACTGAACATCATTTTGGGGTTTTGTCGTACATTGCCTCCTACATGTGGGGTCTTTGGAAGGTTGAGAGGTAGGAGGTATACCCTAAAAAGAGACAAGTGCACAGCATAGACCTATTTTTATAGTAAAGGGAGCCCTCTAGTGGACAAATGAGCAAAATTGACTGCTATAATGTACCTTTTGCACAGTATACTTATGTTTTTTCAACTGCTCATCATCATGATACCTGAGCACCTTTAATGCCATTACATAGTGGTAAGATTTTTAAGTACCTTCAGATGTGATTGTTTTAAACCTTTCACTCCAAGTAGCCCACTTATTAATACAAACATATACATCTACTTTTCTTTGGAAAGCTAAAACACACCAATGACAGCAAAGTTTTCAGTCTGTCTAAGGTAACTGAAGTGTGATAAGATACCCTAATTCAATAATTTATACAGTCACTAAAAGGGAATTCAGAAACCTAAATAGTGCCAAATCGTGCCAAAACTAAATAGTGCCAAAGTCATAAACATTTCCAAATGTTACACTGTACACATACTTTTACCTGAAGGAAATATTATGTATTTATTAATACAAGTCTTGCGCCATTCACAGACAGCTATGCAAATGCACATCCATGGTCTCAGCCTTACACTAGGAATAAGTCAGAAGCTGGACAGCAGTAGAAGTAAGGGGTTATGAGGAAAGAATGGAATGGAAAATAGAGGTATGTTTTTAAGATGATATTTGGAGGAGACAAGGAACATTTAGTGAGCAATTGGGGACTGTTGCAAGCCTAAGAGCAGGATGGTAGAAGAAACAAATGAGAAAAGTAAAAAGAGCAGCAAAGATTATGAAGAGGTCTGTCCTTCAATTAAAAAATAAGCCATTCAGCCTGAAAATCTAAGCATACCTTTTGTCTATGGAAAAATGTACCCATGGCCATCCTCCATATTGATGCATAATCTAAGGGTCTTGTTGGATTTATCCTTGCCCCAAATAGCTGCAGCAGCAGCACTGAAAAAATGCTTTTGCTATCTAGCAGATGCATCTATCTGCCTAGGTACTTATATGGCCTCTATTACTGTATCATCTGAGCATTTCCTAGCATCTGAGTGCCTCTTCTTGAATGGTAACATGTCCACAGTGGTTCATGTCTTCATCACCTCTAGGTTGGGCTAATTCAGGGGTGGGGAACCTAAGGCCGGCTTGCCTGGATCCAGCCCCCGAGCCCACTCCAGCCGCCCCATCTTCCCCACGGGGCTGGAGCACACAAAATCTACTAGCCTGCCCCCCAGGCTCTGGTGTGAGAAGGGAATGTCAGTGAGGGTTTGTTGGGGTTTTTTGTTGTTATTTTTGTTTTGGTTTGGTTTCGGTTTTTTTGCTTCTCACGTGTGTGCGGCCTCCATTGATTTTTCTGTGGACCAGCAGCCCCTGCCCAAAAAAGGTTCACCACCACGGAGCTAATGGAACTACTCTATCTGTGACTGAATGCATAGGTCCCAATAGAATTCCAGTTAGTTTAGCATGAGCTGTTCACTGTTTGAGTATGATCAAGTGAAGCACATATTGCGCTGTAGGTATGAACTCAGGTGATTTGCCATTGAAATAGAGGAAAATGTAGTCAATTCCATTTGGTGGCAACAAAAAAAGTGTCTCGGTCCAGACTGAACCTTTCATTTTAGTTCCCATTCACTTTTTTCTTCAGTGGACACTAGGTAGAAGTTTAGAAAGTGCCTACGTCTCACTGAAAGCCAATATGATGAGGCCTCCTAAACGATTGACTGTTGAAAAGGTACTTGGGTGCCTATGTCACTTAGGCATTTTTTAAAATGTCACCCACGACCTGTCTGTTTTAACTTCTCAGAGATGACCAGTTAGAAAAAAATATCTGAACATATACAGGCCGTCCTCGCTCTAAGTCCAAGATATGTTCCAAAAAGCTTGGACTTATAGTGAAACAACTTAAAGCAGGGAATTTTTTTCCCCGCATCTGACTTCCATTTAAGCAAACTGTGAGGAGTGTTTCGCACAATGTATAGCAGGGAATTGGAGGGCTTATAACACATCAGTTCCTACAAACATTAATGACTTTAGTGTGGAACGGATGTATACCGGGGTGACTTTTAGTGGGGATGCCTTGTAACTGATGCCCAAGTTATCATGACATCAACAACTCTCAGCACAGTTTCACCCAGTCTAGCATGACTTAGTATAAGACGGTTCTCAAAACAATGGGCTGAAAAGTTTGAGATACTCAACCACTTGCAAAGTACTATACCATTCTGCTTCCTTGGTGAACAACTGTTTAACATGCTACGAGATAATGCTATTTTAATAAAGCTTTTCTCTTTACACCTATGTGTAAGCTAATACCTGTCACATTAAAATAATAATACCACTCAGAATCACTCCCAAAATTTGAACCCAACTGGAAATCAACTTTTTGGATGTATGAATTTTGTTAACTTTTTTTTTAATCTGTTGGAGTTTGTATTTTTTTTTTTTTTTTTTTAACCCTCATTCTGCACTTTCTGGTGTTCCAGGAATGGAAGCAGAAGTTTCAAAATACCACACACACACAAGTTCTTATAACTGTGGTTCAGTAAGTTCTCACATCTGTGGCTCAATTAGCAGGTAGTGCTGAAAATCTCATAAGGAAGCCTGTTTTGGCATGTTTTTCAGCCTACTTTTGTAGATGCAGAAAATTTGGAAGATATTAAGAATAATGAATAATGCTTAGTACATATTGTATTTACCTTAGTGCTTTATAGCACTGTGCAAAAGATTAAGTAATTCTCACCAAATGTTGTGTAGGTAAATATACTATCCACCCATCCTATTCCTGAGGAAGCCATCCTTAGGATCATACAGTAATCACTGTCTTTAACCCACCAGCCATCTTCATCCCAATTGCTTCTGCAGTGAACTGGTAACAAGCAACAGAAGAAGCAGGAAGGAAGGCAGCTTGTTCACAGAAAACATGATTAGATGCAACTAAGCTCCAACCTAAATAAGAATTTCCTAAAATCTTATGCAGCTGCCACCCTTGAAACTAAGAAATATTTTTCTCCTCAGCTACTGCACCAGCTAATTCCTATTCTGCCCAATGTGTTGGATTTTGATTTGTTTTGTTATTCCAAACTGCTTCCACATCACTCAGCTCTGCTTGATGTGAGACTCTGTCAAGATCACCATATCCAGGATGCCATCTCTGGAAAGCAGCAACAATATTCTGAAACCAGCTCAAAATTGCACTTTCATCACATATAGATTTCAGCACTTCTGTAAAGCAAGACATGCTAAAAGTGCAGGACGGAATCCGAATCAGCACTTGTGATTCAACCTCCTCATAGCTGGTGAAACATTCTTGAGAGAGACTGGCAGCGCAAGCGTCTGAGAAAAACCTATGCCCCTATCTACTCCAAATCACCCCTTAGTCTGGCCTGTTGTCAAGAAAACTTTCTCTTTACTTGCAAAGTCCCATAGGTTAGTGCCTGGTGTCCAGCGTCCCATTGTTGAACACAATAATCAAGAAACTAGCTAAGAGTTGCATCCAAACAAACCTATTCACCAATAGCATGCCAGGCCTCTCAGAGTTAGGCTTTAGATCACGCCATAGGACTGATAATACTAGGGGCGCTCATGGATAACCTCCTCCTGTCCTTTCATAGGAGAGGCCATCTCAATTCATCCTCCTGGAGATGCCCTTAGCATCCATACTGGAGAGAGTGACCTGCTACTGTCTTGTTTCAGAGATGTAGCAGGAATTGGCGAGAAGTTAATGAAATTGCTTTCGTTCAGGATGCTTCCAGAAACTGGTGATGTTCCTTCATCCTGTGGAATCCTCCAGGACTCAATTCTCTGCCCCACCCTCTTTAACCTCTAAATGAAGCCGCTGTGGGCAATGTCATACCTTTGTAACCTCAGGCTGGATTACTGGAGCTCACACTGGCTATGGCTATACTGTAGCCTTCTTGCGGAAAAGCTTATGCAAATGAAGCTCGGCGTGGAATATCACCGTGCTTCATTTGCATAATTAATGAGCAGCCACTTTGGGCAAGAGGCTTTTGCACTAAAAGGATCTGGGTAAACAGGTCCTTTTTGCACAAAAATCCCCTCTTGCGCAAGAGGGGTTCTTTGCGTAAAAAAGGAGCCGTCTACACAGCTCCTTTTTGTGCACAAGCCTCTTGCGCAAAAGCGGCTGCTCATTAATTATGCAAATGAAGTGCAGCGATATTCCATGCCGAGCTTCATTTGCATAAGCTTTTCCGCAAGAAAGCTACAGTGTAGCCATAGCCTCTGTCTAGGTAAGAACATGCTGTCTTTTAAACACAAAGCTTTAACTTGCCCAGAATGCAGAACATTCTATGCTTGTGTAGATTTGGAATTTCACCATTCTGCTACTAATAGCCACATTTGCTGGTTAATTACCCCAATTTAAACAACAGTCAGCACTTTGGGAATGAGATTAAAGTGCTTGACTGGGGCACTTCACATCTCAGCTGTTGAACAAGGATGTCTCAAGTTTTCCTTGTATCTAAGAACCATCAGCACTATCTCACATGCAGTAAATTTTAGAGCACGACCACAGACTGAAGTAGAGAAAAGGGGGAAACAGCTGCCCTTGGGGCTTGGTGATTTAAAGGGGCTCGGGGCTTCTGGCTGCTGCAGCCTCTCTTTCATAGAATCATAGAACACTAGAACTGGAAGGGATTTCAAGAGGTCGTCAAGTCCAGTCCCCTGCCCTCACGGCAGGACCAAGCACCGTCAGACTGTCCCTGATAGATATCTATCTAACCTGCTCTTAAATATCTCCACAGATGGGAGATTCCACAACCTCCCTAGGCAACTTATTCCAGTGTTTAACCACCCTGACAGTTAGGAAGTTTTTCCTAATGTCCAACCTAAACCTCCCTTGCTGCTGTTTAAGCCCATTGCTTCTTGACTTATCATCAGAGGCCGAGGAGAACAATTTTTCTCCCTCCTCCTTGTAACACTCTTTAAGGTACTTGAAAACCGCTATCACGTCCCCTCTCAGTCTTCTCTTTTCTAAACTAAACAAGCCCAATTTTTTCAGTCTTCCCTCATAGCTCATGTTGTCTAGACCTTTAATCATTCTTGTTGCTCTTTTCTGGACCTTCTCCAATTTCTCCACATCTTTCTTGAAATGTGGTGCCCAGAACTGGACACAATACTCCAACTGAGACCTAACCAGCACAGAGTAGAGCGGAAGAATGACTTCTCGTGTCTTGCTCACAACACTACTGTTAATGCATCCCAGAATCATGTTTGCTTTTTTTTGCGACAACGTCATACTGTTGACTCATATTTATCTTGTGGTCCACTATGACCCCTAGATCCCTTTCTGCAGTACTCCTTCCTAGACAGTCACTTCCCATTCTGTATGTGTGAAACTGATTGTTCCTTCCTAAGTGGAGTACTTTGCATTTGTCCAATTAAACTTCATCCTATTTACCTCAGACCATTTCTCCAGTTTGTCCAGATCATTTGGAATTACTACCCTATCCTCCAAAGCAGTTGCAGCCCCTCCCAGCTTTGTATCATCTGCAAACTTAATAAACGTACTCTCCATGCCAATATCTAAATCGTTGATGAAGCTATTGAACAGAACCGTTCTGAAAACAGACCCCCACAAGTGCAAAACCCCACTTGTTATGCCCTTCCAGCATGATTGTGAACCATTAATAACTACTCTCTGAGAATGGTTATCCAGCCAGTTATGCACCCATCTTATAGTAGCCCCATCTAAGTTGTATTTGTCCAGTTTATTGATAGGAAGATCATGTGAAACTGTATCAAATGCCTTACTAAAGTCTAAGTATATCACATCCATCACTTCTCCCTTATCCACAAGACTTGTTATCCTATCAGATTGGTTTGACATGATTTGTTCTTTACCAATACATGATGTCTGTTACCTATCACCTTATTTTCTTCCAGATGTTTGCAGATGAATTCCTTAATTACTTGCTCCATTATCTTTCCTGGCACAGAAGTTGAACTGACTGGTCTGTAGTTTCCTGGGTTGTTCTTATTTCCCTTTTTATAGATGGGCAGTATATTTGCCCTTTTCCCATCTTCTGGAATCTCTCCTGTCTTCCATGATTTTTCAAAGATGATAGCTAAAGGCTCAGATACCTCCTCTATCATGGCTGGAGCCTGGGAACCTTTAAAATTGCCACCAGAGCCCTGAGAAGCATGTGCCCTGAGGCCCTGGCAGCGCTGAAGGGCAGGCTGGGGGAGGCTAGCCTCCAGCTCCACCCCTTTCAGGGCCCAAAGCCAGGTCTCCACAATGCCCTGCAAAGTCTTTCATCAGCCTCATTTTGGAGTTTTGCATTAGTGAATTTAAGAATTAAATGAGTGTATGAGTGGCATTCACAGAGAGAGTTTATGAGAGAGATTAGCCAATATTCAGGGTCCTATGGTTTGTTTCCATGATAATGAGAAACTGATCATGTACTAAGGTATATCTTTGATGGAATATTGCTTGTTTGCAAATAATTTACATAAAATTCTGTTTACAGAATATAGCAGGGTCAAATGTTGAGAGGTCACAGTTCTAAGTCTGCCTTTCCAGCCAGCATTCTCCCCAGACAACTCTCTCTTTGGCTTTTCTTCATGTCTTCTATTATTTCTGCTGGTTCCTGCTTGCCTTCTGCCTGGTCTCACTGCTGATCCACAGCCCAGCACAGCTCCCCTAGTTAATCCTTAGTCCCTACATTTGCATCGAGTCTAGTCCTAGGGAGATGGCTTCCAATGTTTTGGCTATCACTAACAAAGGGGTATTTAATTGTTCCCTTATTTAGTCTGAATGGACGGCCACATATCAAAGACGAACTTGATGGGAGACACCTAAACCCCAGTGAAACAAAAATGTAAATACAGCTTTCAATCATCAAAGAACTGTGCAAATATCAAATGCGTCCTCCTTTAATATATAAATTCACCAATACAAAATGATCAGTTTTTGTAAATACTTTTAATGCAGAGGACTATATCAATTTCCATTTGAGGAGATATGCTTCAAAATTTGCTCTGTATAGGATTATTCCGCACTCCTGATTCATAACTATGACCTTATATGCCCCCCAATTGATAATATCAACCACATGTACATACTTCACTAATACACCGCTGCTTGAGGTGAGAAAGAAGAAGGTAGCTTCCCATACATAAACTGGGGACAGTTTCAGAGAGGTAGCTGTGTTGGTCTGCTTCAGCAAAAACAAGGAGTCTGATGGCACCTGAAAGACTAACACATTTATTAGGGCATAAACTTTCATGGGCTGCAGCTGACATTTAACAAGGGGGAGCTGCAGCCCACAAAAGCTTATGCCCTAATACATTTGTTAGTCTTTAAGATGCCAAAGGACTCCTCATTGTTCTTATGGACAGTTTGAGTTACAGCTGAAATAAAAACAACAAGGAGTCCTGTGGCACCGTAGAGACTAACAAAAAATATATATAGCATCATAAGCTTTCATGGGCACAACCCACTTCTTCAGATGAATAAACTGTGTCTTTATGGGAGGTCAGTCAGTAGGTGGTGCTGCTAGTACAGGAAGATTTCTAAGGGCAGAAAAAGGCACTGAAGAGAATAGAAGATAATTGGCAGAACAAACATGAAAGTGGACAATCCTTCGAATCAGTTCGTTTTTTAAGCTAGACTGTGTCTTGAAATGCTAATGTTCTGAACAATGACATGTAAACAAGGGAAGAATAAACAATGCCCTCGAGAGAAAATTAGTTCACCACTTTGGGAGAAATAACAAAAAGACAAGGTCGTACCATTCTTTGTATTGATTTAAAAGATTGATCCTATATTTGGGAAATTAGGAAAACATTGAAATAAAAGCTAGACACACATGAGTCTGGAATTGGAGATGATTTCACTTTCAGGCAGTAGATGTTGCTATAACCCCAACAAAGTTTGCTTCTCTTCAAATTATATCAGGCCACCTAGTGCTTCCCTTCTTTCTAGAATACTGACGTTAAGTGTGCTAACAATTTAATACAAAGCTTTCAGATATACTTTCAGTCAGTCTTTATAAAAAGTGAAGATCAACATATGAACAACAGCCTAAATAAAGATACATAATTGTTTGAACAATACTTCAGGGTAGAATATGATTTATAACAGGTTATTGTGTGTGTACATACATCTCAAATATCTATATAATTTCATTAGTCAATGCACTTTTAATTATTATCATGCCACTCGTAAACCCTAATTTAAAGTGTTGCGAGCATTAGCCTTTATGGGTATGTCTAAACTACATCCCTTTGTTGAAAGATCCCATGCTTCATTTGCATAATAGCATCACAGTAGTCTTTCAAAAAAGGGTATTTCAAAAGTGAAACCACAGTCTAAATCCTTTATCGAAAGATCCCGTATTCCTCATTTGTTGCATTGTATTTTTGTATATTTACTGGAGGTTATTTTCACAGGTTAATTCTTCAATTAGGAGATTTTTTGCTCAAGGCAGCAATCCAAGAACATACAACAATTTAAAACAAATTCTCAAAGATAGTTTTGGTCTGAATTTAGGTACATTCTCCTTTAGAATTGATGCAGATTATAGGAGCAGATTTTGTGCCCCAATCTGCTCTCTTTTTTGCACCACTGAGGCTGTGCAAAAGAAATAGCAATTTTAGGAAAAGCTCCTGTTGGGGATTCCCCCCAGCAACAATTAGTCCTCAGCAGGTGTATTGACACCAAAACTTTGTTGCTTGTCCCATCTGCCACTGACCAGTGCGAGGCATGTTAGTGAGGAAAGGAGTGTGCCAATTTGGGGAATGTCTGTACAATGTAGAAATTCTGGCTGATATTATGAAGCTATAATTATGAAAACTGCTCAGTCATTGAACACATCTATCTGTATGTGGATTCTACCCGCACTGACAAGGGCTGTTTGGCATCACCACCAGACCAGCAACAATAGAGGGATTTTACCCTTAAAAACTGTCTTTCATCCAAACAATGCATACACTAAGGAGGTTGGCTGAAGCTAGTTTCTCCCATTTCCCTGCACAGGGCTGGGGAAGTGGAGAGAGTGGAAAATCACCAGAGGAACAAAGGAACCATGCTGTAGTGGTGGTGGGACATATAAACTTAGCAGATCAGACTCACTGAGATAGGAATAGGAATAGTACAGAAGAGAAGAAGGGCATAGAGAAGCCAAGATCAAAAAAGGCAAGCTGTGATAAAGAAGCTCCGTGATTGAGAGAAGACTAGTTGTGCACTGCAGCAGAAGGATTCCGGATAGCCCTAGATAAATGTGACTCCAGCCAAAAGACTGGTCTGGGGTGGTGAGGAAACAGAGAAATATGTGTGGAGTTTATTATTTTTCTACATCTGAGTATTTCTCATGTCATTAAGGACTGAGCAGTGTGTGTTAGAATCCTGCTCGAAGTCTATCTGTGTTGTGTTAGACCTGCCCCATACTCTTGAAGAGTTAACTTGTGGATCTAGGTGTGTTTAAGAAGGTGTGTTTAAGATATGGAATTCTGGGAGGATATGGAATTGACCCTCTCTAGTCCAGCACTTTCTGGTCTGGCAACATCTGTGGTCCAGCATGATTTTAGTTAGCCAGATGTCCATTTATTATGTGTGCAGCCAAGTTTCTCATGGTCCCATAAAGTTTGTTTACAGCCACCAGTCCTGGCTCTCAATATTCTATGTTGTTCATTAGCTCCAATTTACCCCTAAGGCTACGTCTAGACTACATCCCTCTGTCGGCAGAGGGATGTAAATGAAGCACTTCGAAAGTGCAAATGAAGCCGGGATTTAAATATCCCATGCTTCATTTGCATAATCATGTAATGGTGCTCTTTTGAAAAACCACTATTTCGAAACTGAAACCTCAGTCTAGACGTGGTTCTTTCGAAAACAGGGCGCTTTTTCAAAAGATCCTGTAAATCTCACACTAAAACTTGCTGGAGTTCTCATTAGAATTGTTTTTTCATTGCTGATTGTTAACCCTGTATTTTTTTGCAGTGCTAGGTCATCTTTTGGTCATTGCTTGCATGCAGATTGAGCAATCACTTAGAAAAATTATGTTGTCAGCAAAATCTATCTTTTTAGTGTGTTGTTAAGGCATCCCCCCTCATAATGAAATCAACAGCAATGCTACATAGAAGAAGTGAGAGAATCCTTCTTTGTTTGAGACCGTGTCTATGTTAAACCATTCACTCAAGCCTGTTTTTACTTTCACTGGGCAAGCTGCACCTTAGAATAAAGCCTTGATGATGATAATTATTTTATTGGCTACTATAACATTTCAAGATGTTCCAGAGTGAATTGCCACAAGGGCTATCAATGCACTCTTAAAATCTATCAAGTTTATGATGAGTGGGTTTTTTAACCAGTCTATGCTCTTTTTGATGATTCATCTTAGTGTGGAAATCTGGTCAACACATGATCTTCTAGGTCAAAATCCATCTTGCTGTTTCCTTAGCTTCATCTCGGCCTCTTCTTTTATTCTGCTTATAGCCATACTGCAGAAGGCTTTGTCTCTCACTGAAAGAAGTATAACATCTTACCAGTTATTTGAGTTACTTTGGTCCACTTTTCTTTGGACTATCATGCCATTTCCCCATTGTTCTGGAGCTCTCAATATACTGTGTGGAAGAGCTTGGTGATTTTATTAATGGTCTCAGTGCAGAAGATTTCCCTGGAGATTTGATTTTACCCGCATCTTTTCATAGTTTAACTTTTGTATTACTTCTGTATTTATTTGTGCGTGCGTGTGCATGCATGAGTGTATGTTGGGAGCTGTTATAATGTTTAGTTCTGAGTGTTTAATTTCTTTATCAAAGACAATAGTTTCTTTTGGTGTTCATCTGCTTAGCACCTGTTGAGAGTGCTCTGTTTTCTTAGTTCTTTGTTCATTGTTAAGACCTTTCTTTGTTTATCCTGCACAGGCCCTTTGGTTGGTGAAAACTCACCATTTAGAACTTTGTTGAGCTGATAAAGTCTTTTACTGTCACCTTTTTCAGCAGCTGCTTCAGCTTGACAGTATTATCCAGATAGTTCCTTTTATCTCTTCTCTCACTGCTTTTCACTGCTTTGTTTTATACGTATTTTTTTGCTGCTACTGCTTTTTCTAAATGTATTTTTGAGGCATGGATGTCCACTTTGACTGATTTCCTTTCTTTCCCACAGTTCAAAGTATCCTAATTTGCTTGTGTGGACAAGGACAACTATTGCTGTGGGGGAGGGCCACCCAGAGGGGAAGGGGTGCATGTGGAGGTATCCCCTTTATTAATTAAAGTGTTGGTGGGCATATAGTGCTACCATGAATGACCTATGTGTGTGGACACCAGCTACAGTTGTTGCAGTGACTCTGATATTATCACATAGAAAAGACCATGACATAACAATGTTGACCTCTTGTGGTAGACCTATGTCTCTTTGCACCTGAAATGTTGTTCTGCTGTTATGTCTTGCCTATTAACCTTTTATTGTCAATTTTCTTAATGCTCTTTTGGAAGGATTGTTTTTCTTCAGTTTGATCTTCAGTCTTGCCACACATCAATTATGGTCACTTCCAGTGTCAGCTCCTCAGTATGCAGTGACATCCAGAGAATGAATCTAAATGTCCTTTCAAAACATAAACAATCATTCTGGCTTCTACTGATGCCATCTGGAAAATTCCATTTTACTTCATGGATGTCTTTGTATGG
The DNA here is from genome assembly GCA_019425775.1 of Rafetus swinhoei. Lineage (NCBI taxonomy): Eukaryota > Metazoa > Chordata > Testudines > Trionychidae > Rafetus > Rafetus swinhoei. The sequence continues at coordinate 52,104,695 of CM033449.1, forward strand.
GAATAGCATCCCACCAATTATGATCCCTGATATTAGGCACCATTCTACCATTTGTTCACCATTCTGATTCTGGAAACCAAGGTCATGCATGCTCATTGTTTTCACCACTTCTTTGTCACCCCCAACCTTGGCATTGAATTACCCAATTACTAAGCAAATCCCATGCTTGGGAAGAGTGTCAATCAGAGTCAGTAGGCAACTATAGAATTGATATTTGATCTCCTGTTGTCAGTTGGCATGTAACAGCTTATAATGATCATTTTAAAGTATTACGTTTGAAACCTACCTCACAGAAATGGGCTGTTAATTGATTCCAAGTCTATAAAGATTTTTTCTGCTTTAAAAGTAATAATTGGTACTTCTGATTGGTAACCATGTTGTGCCTCCCCCAAGTTATTTACTTGTTCCCATAATATAAGAACTAGGGGACACCAAATGAAATTAATGGGCAGCAGGTTTAAAACAAATAAAAGGAAGTTCTTCTTCACACAGCGCATAGTCAACCTGTGGAACTCCTTGCCTGAGGAGGTTGTAAAGGCTAGGACTATAACAGGGTTTGAAAGAGAACTAGATAAATTAATGGAGGTTAAATCTGTTAATGGTAGCCAGTATGGGTAAGGAATGGTGTCCCTAGCTTCTGTTTGTCAGAGGGTGGAGATGGATGGCAGGAGAGAGATTGCTTGATCATTACCTGTTCGGTTCACTCCCTCTGATACACCTGGCATTGGCCACTGTCGGCAGACAGGATACTGGGCTGGATGGACCTTTGGTCTGACCCAGTATGGCCATTCTTATGTTCTTATGTTCTTAAATATATTATGGCTTTGTTCTCATTTTTAAATAACTTTTTGTAATCTCCTGGCCATCAACATTCTCTAACTCCATGGATTTAGAGGTTATTTCATCATGTATTATGACTTTTATTGTTGCAATCATTATTCTAATGTTCCAGAAACCTACTTTCCTGGCTAGTTGTACTTTCAGGAAAGAACTTCTCAGCATTTGGCTTCCTGATGGCTTTCACAAAGACTTATCATTTCTGTTGAGAGTGAGTCCATGTCTTTGACATGCTGTTTGCTGGAATGGATATCTTGTCTTGCTCTAACTTTTTTTTTTTTTAAACAAAGATAGGTTATTGGCCTATTGTTCAATCCCCAGTCTAGAAGACCAGACGACTGTTTTTCATCTGATCTCTACCTCTTGACCTTGTCTGGCTTGGGTAGCCCTACCAAGAGTTAAAACACCTGCCAGCATATTGCTGAGTCATTGGAACATAAAAGCCATCCCACTGCCTCAAGGTGCAGTGTCCTAGGTAAGGAAAGAATATAAGATGAATGGCATAGAATTCAGGTTTTGTGAATATAGTCAAGAATATTCAACTGTCCACATATATATAAATAATATGACCAGGTCTGCCAATAGGGAAGCGGGAATGGGAAGACAAAGGAAGCAGCTGCCCTGGAGCTCAGTGACTTAAAAGGGCCTTGGGCTCCCAGCCACCGCTATAGCAGAAATGGCAGTGGCTGGAGCCCTAGGTCCTTTAAATCACCACAGGAACCCTGGGTGGCACAGGCCCAGCAGTGCTGAAAGGCTGGTTGGGGGAGTCTAATCCCAGCCACTCCCTGCCTATAGCCGACCCACACACACCGTGCCCAGGGTCTGGCAAAGTCTGTCAGCCACCCTGAATATGACCCATAAACTAGTCATCCCAACTCACTGCCTTCATCTCAAACAAAAATGTATTGTCATCTCTTCTTATATTATCCAACCAATTGTATTTACAGGGAACCCTGGACATGAACACAGTAAAAGGGACAAGTGTACAGTTTTAGCTGGTGTTACAAAGTGTCTTATGCAGAAAAAAAGTTGTAGGAGGCAACGTATTATTGGGAGGGGGATCTTCATTTGCTAATAAAACATGAGCTCAGTTTCTATTGTGATTTGGTGTTAGCCATAAACACGGCTGCTAACATCAGTTGCTCATCCCGCTGCTCCATTCTTGAGATCCTTCCTTTGGAATTAATTGATTTCCTGTCTCTTACAGCAACACATAAAAACGCTTTGTACTCTTCTACAAGGTCTTTCCTAATATTGCATCTCTGCTGTGTTTACTATCTCAGATTTTATGATGAAGGGATAGTAAAAACCTAAGTAGCTAGATGGAGGCAGATACTTTTTTTTGTAAAAAAAGCTCACTGCTCAGAAAATGCCTAATGCAAATATTTGCCAGTTGCAGCAATATTATTATTGCCTTCAAAACATTTTTATTTACTAATTTATACATTTATTTTTCATCATCAGTCATCATTGCTCAGTTCATCCGATTGGGAGATTACTGTCTGAAGAAATATTTTAGTTAAAATCTTAGTGGTGAGTGTTAAAAATTGTACACAGGTAGAGTTACAGCTCAGATGCCTGTTATAACCAGGTAGCAGAAGTTTAATTAAAAATAACTTTGATGTTGTGTATCAGAGTGAAACATAGTCCTAATATAAAATGAAGTAGAAGAATGCAGTTAAAACAGGATCTTATGACAATACAAAGGGGCAGTCAGGACTGTATTTTGTTACTACACAGAGGCAGCCAAAGGAGCAGTGTAGGGTAAAAGTCCTCAGGTTGACTCAACTGCATGAATATTTATTTACCCCAGGAGCAGAAGGTGGGGGAAGAAGGAGGAGGAGAAAACTGTAAAAGCACTCTTAGTATGAAGCTGGTAGTGGAGAAGTGGGTAGAAAGCCATAAAAGTATGAAGCTAATGGAGGATCAGCTCTGAAACAAAAGCACAAAGTCCAGTTCTTTCAGACCCTCAAAAGTGTACTGCAAGTCCCAGCATGACAAACACAGATAAAGCACCCAGTTATGCATTCTCAGCAATACATCTTCATCTCACCAGACATTCCCTCTCTGAGGGCCGCTGCTCTCATTTATCACTTCCCTATCATCCTTTTACACCACTGGAAGAATAATTCTTATTGTCACTTGCAGAACCACCAGGAGGTCTACAAGGGTGCTCTGATAGCAGATAGTCTTAGGGCTTGTTACCTTCACTTTGTAGTTATTCCAAGACAAATAATAGTGCCCATCACATGCCGTGCACCTTCCAAACACTCAGTGCTGCGAGCTCGCAATCCAAAGACAGACAAACAAACAGAAGAAAGAGAAAAAAGGAATGGGAACAACACTAGGTAGTTTATATGTTATTTATGGTCAAGTCAAGTTAGTTCATGTTAGCAGGATGGCAGGAGTGGGTTTTAAAAGGGACTTTAACATAGGCAGGCTTAGGGCCTTGCACTTAAGCTCAAGAAGGCCATGTGTTGAGGAGCCATGTAGAAGGCACAGAGATGGGAGAAACTGACCACCATATGGATATGACAAAATGTATTGATGTAGAACAAGTGAGAAGAGGCAATGCAATGCAAAGCCTCCATCCTCCAAGTGGCATAGACTGGGACAACATTTCCCCCAGCTCCAATTGAACGGGAATAGCAATCTGCAACCAACGGGAGCTGTAAGCAGCCATACCTGCAGACATGCTGCTAAATAAAGCATGTAGCAGCTCATCCAGGAGCTCACCCTGGTGAACCGCATTGAGCCCATGGGCTACTTATTGCCCAACCCTGATCTAGCATGAGCTCCTGCACTTCACAGGCTACTAAACATCACCCTGCATCGAGCCTGATAACCTGGATCAGACTCAAGTATTTCAGGTCTCCATAGATTAAGTATCTCAGGTATCAAGTATCTCAGGTCTCCAGAGCCAGAAAATAAGAGGAACTGAGACATGCCAATGGCTGGGAATTGATTTTTAAGATGTACCAGATGAACCCACCAAATGCGTTACTGCTGCTAGTTGAATGGTAAATGACTTTCTGCCCATCAGACCAGCGAGTGCCATAAGGAAAAGCAATGATTCCAAACACCCTTTTGCCTCTGTCTACAGAGATGATGGGCTAAATTTTTTACTTAATGCACTTATGTTGCACATAGAAAGTAGTAATTGTATTCACAATTAAGGGAGCAGATTTATAGACAGTCAACATCTTCCCCCGATTACATTTTCAGCACATATCACAAAGTTTCACAAAAGTGGCCATAAAATAGGCACAGGTACACCTCCACTGACATTTCAAGCACCACATATATAACAATTTGCACATGTCACATAGCAGTGGTTCCCAAATATTTCCAATTACAGAACACTTCTTCAGACACAAATCTTCCCATTGATCAAATTCAGTCTTAACTCTTTTCCCACCCCTTCCCTTTTGGTGCCTTGTTACATGACAAAGGAATTGCTCCACAGACCACCGGAGATCCAAGGACAAACATCTAAGTATTGATGTAATGTAATAGTAAAAGCAAGGTCAGACAAAAGAATAGTAGAGGGAGCAATACCATACTAAAAGCAAGACAACATTGGATTGGGAAGGCAAAAGCCTCCAGGCACAGAAGACAATAGGCGTCTCCCAAGGCAGATCCATGTGGTGGGGATTTATGCTGTGTCTACCAACTACCAGCACAAGTGCTGGAGCCTGAAGGATTGAAGATCCTCTTTCCTCATTTCAGAAAAGGAGTTAGGAGCATAGATGTTGGAACTCAGGGTTCTGGGGCAGCAGCCGCACCCCTTGGTTGGAAGTGGTTCCCATCATGTACCAGTTTCAGAGTTTGGGTCAATGGCTCTCAGCATCCTCACTATACAAATTGTTCTAGCACCCCTCTGGTTAGGAGAAACAATATCACCAATTCCTGGCTGATCCTCTGACGGAGAATGATTTTTAATGACATTTTATATGGGCAAAAGCCCAGTATAGATGCAGTTATACTATCAAAACAAAATTTTGGCCAGCACAGCTTATTTCATTCAGGGGAATTGGTATAAGCAGTGGCTTTACTAGGAGGGTTTGCTAGTTTGATTATATATATATACAACTACACCTGCAAACTTTATCTAACGTAGACAGGCCTAAGTGTATTCACCACGGTCACATGGGGAGTTTATAGTAGAGCAGGGAACTGAACCTCTTCCAAGTCTCAGTCTAGTGCCATAAACAATGGTCCATTCCTTCCTCTTGTTCCTCTGCATCATATCTAAAATATCAAAATTAAATGTCAAAATGTCAGTATTTTCTTTTAAATTGCTAACTGCTATGCAACTCTCAGAAAAAGAATGTCAACACACTCAACCAGTTCAGATTTATCCTATTCCAAGAAGTTGGGGTGAACTTTCACACTTCATATTGTTTAATAAGATGTTTTCAACATTAATCACACATGCTTTGCTTTCGTTTTTTCCCTAGCTGAGTCACCTATTATCCCAGCCAGATTTGGACAGATATAATAGAAATCACAGTGAAGCATTCTCAAAAGAAAGTCAATCTATTCTTATTTTAGGTTACCTTTTGCACATCCTGAAAGGTATAATGGAGCAACATTATCACCATGAATGGTAATGGGCCAAATATTTCCAACTAAAGGGGCGAATTTTGCCCTAGTTCATACTAACTGCACCCCATATAACTCTAATCAGTCCAGAGAGTTTAAATGGTGTGTGTCAGGACAGAATTTAATCCCATAGCTCACAATTTGTCTGCAAATATGATGCATAAAAGTTATCTAGTTGAATATAAAGTAGATAAAGTCTGAAAAGTTAGTGAGCCAAAGTCTGGGCTCAGTGATATATACGCAACCCTGCTGAAACAAGTGGGATTTCACACATATATTTCGACTCAGAATTTGGCTCATTACAAGACTTGAATGTGTGATGGCAAATTAGCAGAGATTTGTGTGCAACCTGAAAAATCCAAAACATCAGATTAGGTTGTGGGAAAGCACCTTATTTTTCATGCAGGGAAAACTAGCCACATGTTTGCAGATGGAATTTATCCAACTCTTTTTGTAACAATAAACTACTAACGCAGCAGCTGCTGCCTCTAGCAACATAGCAATACTCTAATAAGAATTACACCTTTTCTCGGTTCAGTATTCTGCAAATTTCTTCTTGGGGAAGAAACCCTGGCCATTACAGGCTCATGATGAGGTGAAAGATAGGAAGGGGGAGAAGAAGAAAGTGGATTTAGGGGGATGTCAAGATACAAAAAAAAAAAGTTTCCTTCCAAACACATCCACAAGTTTATACTGCATGCTCTGTGTGTTTGTTTCTCAAAGAGTCATGTAACAAACACATTCAAATCACCAGAATGCATATTAGACTGCTGCACTTATAGTTTTAACAGTGCATTGTCTTTGGAAAGTTTTCAAAGCGGTTCTGTATGTTTGCAGTATCTGTAGTTAGCACACTCAAAGCAAGAGTGATTCATTTCCTGCCCTGAGGCTATTTTTTTGTTTTGGTGTTTTTTCTCTTTTTTTTCCTGCACCCAATGGATATGTAGTGGAAAATGTAGTGTGAAGGGCTCAAGAATTAACACATATTTCAGGAAATTTCTATCCTGTAGCACCTTATATTAAGGATTATGTTGGCAAGCATTTGGCATGATCAAAATTGGATGCAGAATCTTCTGAGTGCACACATCACTCTAATTTTTAGGTCAGTGTGTCAGCCAATGACTTCAATTACTAGTATCAAACAAAGATTCATGCATAACTAAAGGTGGAAACCTGGGCTATTGCTTAATAATAAACACCTCAGTTTAGGGTAAGCTAGGTATTTGTATTTGGTATTTTCTGGGTGGAAAAAAGTTTTTGGAAATTCATGATCTATGGAGATGTTCAGGTTCAGATTTATGGATGAGAGAAAGGGACCCAAATAAAATAGATCACTATACTGGAAAACTCCTTAAATCTAGCTACTGAATCACAATAGAACAGGAACTACGTGTTTTACTGCTCGTGTCTGAACTCCATGAATATACACCCAGTACTCCCTTTACTCCCCGAATCCTATTCCAATATCCATTGGGATCTGCCTAATTCCTGGAAAAGGATCTTTTCTTTGGTCATTCCAATATGCTGGCCAAGAATCTGGAAAGGATGTCCCCAGCACATTATAAATAAGCATTCACCAGGGCAAATCCAGGATGTGTTTTTGCTGCTTTCTGTGTGAAAGGCTTGTTTTCGTTTATTTCAGTAGGCACTGGTTACAGGTTTCTTTCATTTCTGATTCAATAATAACTAAAAAGGATCAAATAGATAATATAACTGAATATGTCCTGACCACTCTCAGAACACATATATTCTGCGTACTGTACAGCTATTGTAATCCCAATATTTCTTAGCAGCTGCAAGGCATATAACAATGGTGACATTTGTAAGCTTTACAGAATATCAGTGTCATCCAGTGCAATTGACGCAACCCAGAAATTTTCGTTAAAGTTTCTTTTCATTAAATGTTGATCTCCCTAATTGTGTACTGTGTCCAAGGGGAAAAAATACTGATTAAACACTGGAATTTTATGTGCACTGTGAAATCTTGAAGAAAAGAAAACAGGAAAGCATTTGCAATATTAAAAATAGATTGCTTCCTGGAAGTAACAGCCCCGCTGACCTTGTTTTGAAAAAAAATTAAAATGACATATCTTACAAGAGTCACTGTCAGGCATCTCCTGATCTGATGTTGAATTCCCTCTGGAAAATAAATTGGTTATGACATGTTATGTAACACATTTTTATTTTTAAATAGTTTGTTTATAAATTATATGTAATGGATTTAAAAAATAGTCTCCTATAGAATCTAATCCAAAGATGGATTCCCATTGACTTCAGTGGACCATGGAAAGCAATTCTGGGCATAAAACTAGTATGTATTGTAACTGAATGCAACCTAGCTTCCTTATATTGTGAATATTCTTCAAAATTCATATCATTTTGAAAGATTCTATGATTTCCATTGGCAATCCCAGTTATGTAGGCAAGAAATATTTCTGGGAACAGTAGATCTTTCAAGTGTGCCCACTGGATATATACAGAGATAGCAAATACATAAACGGAATATAATAAAACATATATCAGTGACATGGTTAGTTCTGGGTGGTTTATAATTAATAGGATTAGACTGCGTCCATTGCTGGATCCCACTTACTCAGCAATAGGGGCTGTCAGGAGCGCCCCTACCCACTGCTCCACTAGCTTCATTGACTTCCTATTCAAAAAAGGGTCAAATTCAAAGTTTTCAGTCTTCATCTTCAAAGCCCTCCAAGTTATTCAGGGACCAAGCACCTCATTCTTCCCACAACAGTTATTTTGTACAGAAACAATGGAAGTGTCAATCTCAAGTAGTGTGGTGAGGAGACAGCTTTTTCAGCAGCTGGCCCATAATTGTGGAGCTTACTTCCAAAACACAGCCGGCTTGACCTTGAATCTCAACATCTTCTGAACAAAGTCATGTACGAACCAGGCCTTTGTCATAACCTCAGTAATGCACAATTATCATTTATTTTAAAAAGAAATAGAAATTAAAAATTGCTACAAAATGGGGTAAGAAAGACAGAAACAGATGTCTTTTTGTTTTCAGTTGAATAAATTTTGTGTTTACTTGCATGAATACAGTGCTCAGATACCATGATATATATCAAATAAAAATCTGTGCATACAGTAAAATGAAAATTATGAATTCTCAGTTCTTTCTCCCATCTTTCTCAGTTCCAAAACTTAGAACATAAATTAAAAATTAGAGATGGGAAAATTAGAGGTGGTTTTGATTTTCAATAACGTCTTTTGCTATCTTCCAATATAGACAGAAATTTGATTTTAAAATTGATGGTGTCCCTTCCATATGTTATCTAGTCCTATTAATTATAAATTAAATGCATGTGCTACGTACAGTTTTACAGATGTGTAGATGTTATTGGCTCTTCTATTTTTGCTTATTTAGGAAGCGTGAAATAATAATTTGAATGAGGCACTGCAACATTCTCTTAATTTTTTGTTCATTTTAATCTCACTACATCTCATTCTCCCTCTCTTACCCTCTGCTTAAATTCTTTATTCGGTTTTCTGGCACTGCAGACTAAGGTATTACTGTGATCGATTCACACTTTTGAATACTCTTGCTCCAGGTTCAGATTCTGAGTGTTAAGACAGAATCTGATATGAGACAGGAAACAGGAAGTCATTTTTCATTTTGCTTTGCTGCAATACAGATTCTTCTGTTTAGTTTTGTAGATAATGATAACTACTACACACATATTGTAGTGCTTTCCAGCCAAGGACATCAAACATTCTGCAAACAACACCAAATAGCCTATATTCTGTGGGTGCAGGAATTATTTCATCCAGTCCCTGAAATGTGGCCTCCTCTGGAGTGAACGTGCATGATAACATTTGACAAAAGTTGAGGATGGGAAGAGAACGAGAATCCAATTGAAATTTCAGATGTAATTTTAGGTAGAGAAACTGTAATTGGATGATTACTCATTTGGAAAGCAGCTAGAGCATGAGGACTAACACTCGGTGATGGGTCATACCAATTCCACACTAGACAACACAAGGTTTATGAGCTTTGGGCTTATTTGGCCCTTTACCGCCACAACTGTGAGAGATGTCAGAATTAGTGGGAGGAGCTTAAAAGGGAGGAAACCCAGTTCAGTTGATGGCAGACCAGAGCGGAGAGCAGTAGTTTCAGTCCTGAGCTACTTGAGGGTGGCAGGAAGTAGACAACTGCTGCTTGACTGCTCCTCTTTGAAAGAAGGGAGGGTCTGATGCTGACTCACGTGAAAAAAGGACTCAGGTGCCTCTTTATCAACTTGTGCACTCAGTTTAGGGAATAGCCCAACAAATGTCCTGTGAAGAAATAGAGCCTTAATACAGCTGTGGGGTGACTCATTTGTTTCTGTTTATTGACATGCTGGAAGGGGTACAATAGGGGTAAAGGCCAAGGTGAGTGCTGGAGCCCAGCCAGGGCATGGCGGTTCAATAGCATAGAAACCCCATTTAAGTTTGGGTAGGGTTGTTTGGTAGTGGGTGTATTCAGGGTCAGTGACTAAAGCATCAGTTCTCCCAATTCTGGTATCCGAGGCTCATCCTGATGCCATCCTGAGTATCTCCACCCAGCATCTTAACTCCTCATTTTCTGAAGACCACAGTTATAGAATTCCCTTCTGAGGCATCTTCATGGTAGTTCTTTGAACTGATCAAAAGTAGTAGCTGCCAGCCCACCTTGCTACAGCCACCAGTCTGTTTCACTACCTGTACTGAAAGGCCTAGGCTTTTCCTCAAATTGTATTGCCTGCATCACAAACATTTCCCTGCCAATAAATCAAAGCAGCAAAGATATATTTAGAATGTTTGCAATTTTTTTTCAGAGAAGTGCTATACGTTCCTCTTTCTGACCCCTAGTTTTACCCCTATACTTTAGCCCCTTTGCTTCCTGTAATTTCATCAAAGAACTAGGCTACGTCTAGACTGCAGGCTTTTTGTGCAAGAAGCTTTTATTGGAAGAGATCTTCCGCAAAAACTTCTTGCAAAAACTTCTTGCGTAAGAGCGTGTCCACACAGCAAAAATGCATCGAAAAAGCAATGCACTTTTGTGAAAGAGAGCATCCAGACTGCATGGACACTCTCTCGAAAGTAAGCACTGATTGGTATGCACAGCATGGCCACCAGCGCGCCTGTGCTTTTTCCTCTTTCCTCTTTTTGCGCAAAAGTCCCCTCTTCCCTGTCCACACGTACCTTTCTGCGAAAGAACTCTTTCGCAAAAAGGCTTCTTCCTCGTAGAAAGAAGAATACCAATTGCACAAAAACCCCTCCATTCTTTCGATTTTTTTGTGCAAAAGCACGCTTGAGGTGTGGACGCTCCATGAGTTTTTTTGGAAAAATTTCCGAAAAAACTCTGTAGTGTAGACATAGCCCTAGAGAGTACTTTGAGATAGATTATCAGCACTATCAGATTTTTAGGGTTAAACAGCAAAATTATACACCACTGATATTTAATACAAATAAAAATATGCATTTTTTTTATTCTAAAATAGCTACATAATTAAAGCTCCAAGCAAACTTACAAAACGAAAGCAAACAATTTAGAAGAATGAAACACTAGGTCTCATTAATCATTCCCCCAACATACCTTCTTTTAAGCATTCTCCCCAAGCCCAATATTGATTGGCTTTGAAGCCATGTTAAGTACAAATACTGAAGACCCAGAAAAAAGTTTTCCATTTCTAAACAAACATAGTCCAGGCGAAAGTGATTGTCTCCTGGACTTTCATTTTGTGCCTTCCTTCTTCACTTTGCCACTCTGCTTTCAAAGTCATTGTTCTCCATTCCTCCAAATCCAGACATTTTACATTTTTAAACCAGACTGGGAAAGTCCAACGAAGGCTGTATCCTTTTCCATGTGTATTCATTCTCTCACTCAATGCATTTATTCATCTCAGGAAATAGTCAGCAATCCAATATTTATTTAGACCTTAAACCCACTCAATGAACCCATGGAAACACTCCAATTGACAACAATGAGCCGAGTGGCGAATGTAGTCTAGTGAACCAAGCATGGGGCTGTGACATGCAATATTTGGTTTCTGTTCTTGGCTCAGTCATTGACTCACTCTATGACCTTGGTGAAGTTCTCTGTGCCTCACTTTCTGGTCTCAGTTTGTACAGAAACTGATATCTTTAGATTAAAAGTTTTACATGGTATTTTTACTTTCTTATTTCCTTAAACCATTGCAAAGTGTCTGTGTAGGCAAAAGGATTAAAAGCTAGAGGCTGTCTGATAGTGGAAATATTTATATAGATAATAAATACAACATGCCATCCAACATTTCAGATTCCCCAGCATCATTTGTCACATACATCATCATGTTTCAGTGGCAGCTTGAAGCACACAGTACTTAGTGCCCTGTTGATTCATGGAACTACAGACTAATACCCCATGAAATTAAGTGTTTATATGCACCTAAATTCTGTCCTCACAATTTGCTTGGATAAACACTGGCCAGAGTGGTTTATATGCTAAGCTTGTTTTCCTACTGAAAGATGATCCTTAAAGTAACTTCAATCAACAGAAGTGCAACTTTAAAGACCAATGGTGATATTCTTTTTTGAAGGGGTCTGTCAACAAATCAAGTTAAGAAGGTACTTTTGAAAGTCAAGCTTGAATTGTTGTAAAAGAACCATTGGCCTGTTGCTATTAATTACAGCTTTTTTCAGTCAAAGATATTTTCTCAGCAATGGCATTCAGATCCTGAGATCAGGCCCATATCAGTTATTTTTCTTAAGCAGATACATGTAATAATTCATTATTTAAAAGGGTGGAGCTTAATTCAGGGTCAGGAGTGGATTACTGGTAATAAAGTTCAACAATTGGTGCCAAAAGGAACGTGTCTTTGTGGGAACTTTACAACTCAAAAAGACTTAAAATTGGGTAATGGTGTCCTTTTGACCAGCGATGGGCAACTAAGGCTAGGGAGTGGGCCACATGAGTGTCCCTGCTTCTTCTCAGTGTGCTGCAAGATTGTAGTAACCAAGATGGTCTCCCAGGATAGGGTAGTTTTACTAACTGTACCTAGAATTTGTTGATTGAACCCTCGCAGCACTTTGATTGGATGCAGCAGTCTCTCACAGTCAATGTTGTGTGCAATCAGCATGCAGCTTGCTTCACAGGCGCTTGCTTTACATCCTTGTCATATTAGTAATACCAGTGGGGGGGGAAACTATGCAGATGGAAACTAGCAGATTCTGGCAACCCTGTGGCATTGGGCAATGATAAACAAAATGTTTTGTGGGCCACATGTAGAACCCCAATAAGCTGCATGTTGCCACGGGCTGCAGGCTGCTCACCACAGCATTAGATGCTAGGGCAATTATAGCAGTTTATGTGACCCTAGGCAGATTCCACTCTTCATCCCCTTGCCTCCTGAAAATTCTCCCATTTGGGCAGGAAGAAGCAGAGGCAATGAGGCCAGACCCACATGACTGTGACATTTCCCAGTTAATCGAGAGCCAAGTGCTCTGTAGCAACCTACTGTCTGACCAGGGAAGGACAGTAATATCTAAAGGACACAGGTGATGAAACCCCATTGTGTGTCTCCATTCTGGATAGATCACACTCTTTGACAGATGCCAAAAGATCTTCCTCTTTTCACACTTTGGCTCATTTCTATGGTTTGTCATCCCAACAAAGTCACATTGAATTGACAATGAGAAGGGTTTCCTTAAACGGGCTGTCCCAGCTGAGAGCTTGGGCCATGGTGATGTGGCAGCTCCTAACGCTGTTGCTCCTGTTGATATGAGGAGGTGTCATTTGATCGGCATCCTCTCTCTCCCCCATCCCGCACCCTAAAATATGTCCATGGTAGTGTAAAGAATGGTCCAACAGAAGCTGCATTGGTACAGTGGTATCAGCGTAGCTGCTTCCATATTGGGTAGGCACTGGTAGTTGGAGCTTCCCTGGAAAATTCAGCACTCTTGACAGCTGTCTCTGTAGACCACTCCTAACATCAGGCCTGCCAAGTACACCCATCAACATAAGTATTACTCACTTCATTCAAGGGGCAATGGATAATGTTCTCCTTGACACCTGCCACCTGGTTTCTCCCCTAGATACAAAGGCAGTAAGCCTTATCCTACTTGTCAACTCACAGGAGCATGGCCAAACAGGATTATGGATTCGCTTCACAACAGAGTCGATTAGGGATAGTTGCTTTTATTAATCTCACTATGTCACTACTATTACAGAGTTAATACTGCCAGATGGTTACACAGCTGCTGCAAAGTGACACATCAATAAGCACAGGCAGAACAATGCATAAGAGAGTAACAGGTACTTAGAAATGTTTACGTCCCTTCGGTCTGAGGGGAGTCCCATTCCTGTCACCTTGCACCAGGCCACAGTGGATGTGGCTCCAGCTGGGGGAATCCAGGGCACCCTCCGAGGTCTAGGTCCCTAGTGAGACTCACCAGGCACAGTTGTTTACCGAGTGTCCGCGAGCTGGTCCAACGCCACTCTCAAGGTTCCCATGGGGCTGGGAACCAAGAATCACTTGTTTGCCACTTAATAGTTTCCCAGCTCAAGGCATGGGTTAAAGCTGATAAAGCCCAGCTGCTGTTTACACTTGCAGAGTCCCAGGCTATGCTAAGCTGTATACCATAGGGATGGAAACTTCCATCCTAGCCTGCTGAGCTGCAGGCCCCACATTTGACTTTTTATGTGACACTACTGAGGCCAATAATACTGGTGAGTATTCAGTTCCTCTTGAGATCATAGCAGTTGTCTCCTGCCTGACACATGCAAGCATTGGGGTGATAAACCATGAAAGACAGGCAACTTAACAGACCCACTACTCCTGGAAAGAAAAGAGCAAATGGAGTGTACTAAATGCACATCTTAAAACCTCTTCTATGCCTTGAAAAGTCTGGTTGCCAAAATTGTTCCCTGTCCATGCTCTCTTTTAAAGCTCTTGCGAAGTAAATCAAAGACACAGCAACAGGATTTCTTTCACATATGGAGTCCACATCCACCATAACAGCATGTAGCTAAAAGCAATTCCTCTGGCAGCTGCCCATCACCCAGAGGAAGTATGTCTAATAGCCTAGAAGAAGTTATTAAGAAACTAAGTGATACTCAGCAGGCAACAGCATCTGGATACTAAGTTTCACTAATTTGTCTTAAGAGTAAAAGCACAATGGAGATGTGAATTGGGAAAAAGAGAAATAAAAATAGATGAACTGATGGGAGCAAGTTAACACAGGAATAGAAAGAGAAACAGAAGCAGCAATCAGCTTTATCCAGCAGTATTGTCAAGGAAAATGAGGTGTTGTCAGCTAAGACTGAGCTATTGGGAGTTGCATGCACAAAAGCTGAGATTGGTGGGACTACCTATCGTGCACAGGAAGAAAGAAAGCTCATAGCTTTTCTTGAAGGATGGCTTCCTGGGGCTTTGACACTGGATGGGAATAGGATCATATTCCCCAGGAGAAACTTCACCAAATGCTTAAGAGAAGCCAAAAGTGAATACCAATGCCAGCCACCATGATCACATATCTAATCTTGATCCTTTAAGGTTAAGAAAAGTAACTTTATTGGAGAAGAAAGACATTTTGTACAAAGGAAATAATGTATTGCTATTCCTGAATGCCAGGCCCTTGAAAGACACCAAAAGTAGATCAATGGTTCCAATAAATATCAGCACAAAAAATTAGCTTTTCTCCAAAAGACAATGGAGGGTAGCACAGCTTCTGTTATCAAATCAGAGAAGCTGCAGCAGGGGAAAATAAGGTACTTTTTTCTGTGTCACTGAATGAGCAAAAAAATCTTTAGATGAGTTTAGAGAAACATTCCCTTCAGCTGCAGGATGAGCTGGAATTTGAAATTGAAACAGGCTGCATATGAGGACAGTGTAACCAATTGTCCCATGTAGAGCAAAAATATACAGATAATGTATGCCTACGTGATATATGTAGGATATATTTTACTCCATTCATCTGAAGAAGTGGATTGTGCCCACAAAAATTAATGATACCATCTACTTATTTTGTTAGTCTCAAAGGTGCTACAAGACTATTCGTTGTTTTTAAAGATTTTCTATGGACATTCTAAGTCAGTGGGTAAGTAGAATATGCCAGAATTTACACTGCAGTGCATGTTAAATTATTGTGGTTAGAAGATGGGAAATATGAATGTGCCTTCACTGAGCTTGTCAGGGCAGCCTTTCTGAGGGAATAGTGAACCTTCACACTTTTGAAAGGCAGAGCCAGCTTCTAGATTTCTGTCAGCCAAGATGATCTTCTTATGTGGATATAGTAACAGATACTATGCAGTGAGACCAGTATCACTGTCCCTTTTCTCCTCCAGTGGGACAGACCAAGGTCTTTGTGGTGCAATGGCTAATCATTTTTAAAAAGTATACTTTATTTTTCCTATTTTTCCTGGAAAACCCTTCTCCTTTCATTTCTCCTTTTTCTTCCAAACAATTTCCAGATTCTAGTCATCTTCTTATTTTTCCTCACTCTCTTTTTATTCACTGTGCTCTCTCTCCCTTTCGCTGGTGTATTTTTTTTTCCTGTATATTGGGGAGCTCTTACCCATAGCAAATGAGTTGGCAACATCTATATTTCTTAATTTCAAATGAGCCTGGACAAAAAAAATTGCTAACGTACAGAAAAGACTAATATTGAATTGGCATGGAGGTGGACTAGATACCCAATTAGATATTTTAATTGTACAACTTCTATGACTTTTTAGGGTACATCTACACTGCAACATTATTTCGAAATAACTAGCGTTATTTTGAAATAACTTAGTCCGCATCTACACAGCAGGCACTTATTTTGAAATAAAATCAAAATATTGTCAAGCTGAAGGACTTCTTATTCCAACTCCTGCAACCCTCATTGTATAAGGAGTAAGGGAAGTCGGAGGAAGAGTGCTCTATTTTGAAATGAGTGCTGTGTAGACAATACCAATTTCAATTTCAAAATAAGCTACACAATTGATGTAGCTCAATGTGCGTAGCTTATTTTGAGCTAAGTCCTGCAGTGTAGATGCACCCTATATGATGTCTCTCCCACAAAGCCCTATGGAACTTTTAAGCTTCCGAAATTACTCTGACGCATCTCATGCATGTAGCCTGGCTCCAGTGTGACCTTTTTACCGGATGAGCACTATGATACCTTCTTACAGCACTATCTGCCTGCTCCTATCTGGTGAAATGGCAAAACTCCCATTGCAGGCCCCATCCTTTTTCTCTCTCAATCCCTGTTTACCATGAGGGGAAGGAGTCCACATAATGAATTTAGACCAAAGGAGGTTATAGAAAGGTAACCAAAAGTAATAATGGTTGTAATAGTAGCAATCAGAAACCAATAAAACATGCCTGAAGTTGACCTCAATTAACACTGACATGCACACTCATTTTAGCCCTAATATCAGGTAACTGCTACAATGTAACTAAAGCACAGAGCTCTGTTTTCTAGGGACATCAGTGACGGTTTTGTTTTTAAAGCAAACACCCAGAGGCCACGAATCAGGATAGCAAGTTGAAATTTAGTCTCTTGAGGCTCTCACAATCTAGAGCTTGAGCCTTGCAAATAAACATAGTGCTGTTGTGAGGAGGTTTGGGCATCTTTTCTTATTTCAGGTAATAAACAGGTGTAGATAGCAAGCTGAAAAATCCGGCTTAGCATTGGAGCACGTCCTTACAGCTGGAATGACATGAGTGAGATAGTGTAGATAGCTACTGGAAAGCAGGTTTAACCTCTGATTAGAAAGTTCAAAGTAATTTGTGGGGAAAAGCTAAGGGCTTATATTATCTAGGCTTAGGAAGGATTCTGAAAAGGAAAAGGGGTTGACTAGTTTCATGAAAATTGATTTGAGCAACTGTGCAATCAAGGATAACTTATGTGCTGTAGGTGATTAATAACAATTTGTATCAGTCCACAGGCTCCAAAATTATAACAATAATACAAAATTAACACAAAGTAGGATTAGAATTGAAGTATAAAAAAGTTAGGAAATTCTCAACATAGAGTGTGAAATAAGCTAGGCAAATTGAGCTACATCAATTGTGTAGCTTATTTTGAAATAGCTTATTTCAAAATTGGGAGCATCTACACGGCACTTATTTTGAAATAGAGCACTCTTCCTCTGACTTCCCTTACTCCTCGTACAATGAGGGTTACAGAAGTCAGAGTAAGAAGTCCTCCAACTTGACAGTATTTTGACATTATTTCGAAGTAACTGCCTACTGTGTAGACGCAAACTAAGTTATTTTGAAATAATGTTGCTGTGTAGACATACCCATAATGGCCAAGCACTTATCTGTCCTTTGACTGACTGAACTTTCATTTGCCCTCCTACATGTATGCATGACCACCCTGAACTTATTTACATGATCTACTAAATATTTAAATAAAAAAAGCTGGAATGCCTACGCTAACTGTAACTATGGGTATGTCTACATTTCATTCCTCTCCCGAGAGGAACTTTTGAGGAGTAAGAGTTATTTTGAGGGAAGGGTTTTATCTCAAAATAACCCTGTTTTCTCTTTCGAATTAGCACTATTGCAAAATAGTGCCATAACGTGATTATGCAAATGAAGCGTGGGATATTTAAATCCCTGCTTCATTTGCAATTTCGGGTGTCTGCATTTGCATTCCTTTCTCAAGAGAGGAATGAAATGTAGACATACCCTATGGGAGCACGACACAGGGAAAGAGGTGATCTAAGGCCATGGCTACACTGCAGCTGCTCCAGCAGCGCAGCTATAGTGCTGCATTTCTTTTGCTGTAGAATTGTAGGGTAGCCACTTCCTTCATCAAGGGAAAGGTTTTATTCTATTGATGTAGTTAATCCACTTCTCCATAAGCGCTGACTTCCTCTCTATCTGGGAGGTGCTTGACACCAGCCCTCTGCCCCAGGCCCTATACCACTCTACCCTTTCCCCCAAGCTCTCAACCTTACCCAGCCTCTTCCCACTTCTGCTCCTCCCCAGCCCTGTCCTTAACTCCTCCCCTTCCCTCTTCAACTATAATCCCGAGATCCTTTCCAGCAATACTAACACTAAGACAGTTATTCCCCATTTTGTAGTTGTGTATTTGATAGTTCTTTCCTAAGTGAAGCATTTTGCAGTTATCTTTATTGAAATTCATCTTGTGGAATTTAGATCAATTCATCAATTTGTTTTGAATTTTAATCCTATCCTCCAAAGTGCTTGCAAACCCTCACAGACTGGTATCATTCATACATTTTATAAACGTACTCTCCACTCTATTATCCAAATCATTCAATAAAAATATTGAATAATACCAGGCCCAGGACCAATCCCTTTGGGACTCCACTAGATATGCCCTCTCAGTTTTGACAGCTAACCCCTAAGAACTACTGTTTGACTATGGTCTTTCAACCAGTTGTAAATCTAATTTATAGTAATTTCATATACACTGCTTGTCCCTAGTTTGCTTATGAGAATATTACATGGTACTGTGTCAAAACCCTTATTCAAATCAAGATCTAGCACATCTATTCCCTCCTCTCCTCCCCCATCCACTAGATCAGTAACCCTATTAAAGAAGGTCATTAGGTTGGTCTGTCATGATCTGTTCCTACAAATCCATGCTTGCTATGTCTTATACCCCTATAACTTCCAGGTGCTTAAAGTTGAATGTTTAATCATTTGTTCCACTGTCTTCCCAGGCATCTAATTAAGATTCATTGGTCTTAAATTCCTTGGATCATCATTGTTCCTCTTCTTAAAGATAGGTACTATACAGTACCATCCTTAGGGGGCTGCAGGGCATGGGAAACCCCACTCTGCCCAGGTCCCGTGCCCATCCCTGCTCTGCCTCTTCCTGCCCCTGCTCGACCCCCACTCGCATCCATTGTATCCCTTCCCTCAAACCCGCTTCCCCTGAGCAATGTGAGCAATGTGACCTGGGATTTATTGGAGAACGGACTAGTGCCAGCAGCAGGGGTCAGCCTCCCCCATGCACTCACCACGGCAACAGGAAGTAGAACGACCTGGCCTCAGTCCTCTGTGCTCCCCGGAGCCCAGCTCCCAGCCACATTGCTCAGGGGAATGGAGTGGGCTGGAACTGGGTAGCTCCACTTCCCATGGCTCCAGCCTCAGCTGCTACAGCTGAGTGTAGGGGAAGGCCCAGCCTCTGCTGCCTACACCAGGCCTCCCCAATAATCCCCCAGGCTGCCCTGGGCCTTGGCTCCAAACCATCCAATGGACAGGATGGGTGATACTTTGTTTACCCGTCTCCAGTCCTCTGGAACCTCCCCTGTCCTCCAGGTGTTCTCAAAGATTATGACTAACAGTTCTGAGATTACTTCAACTAGTTCCCTACATACACTAGGCTGAATTTCATCAGCGCCTTCCAACTTAATAAATCTAAATTATTTGAATATTTTAACCTCTTGTATCCCTATTTTGGCTTAGATTCCTTCCTCCTCATTATTAATTATAGTGAGTATCTGGTCACCATGATGTTTTTTGGTGAAGACAGAAGCCAAACAGGCATTAAGCACTTTGGCCTTCTTGAAGTCATCAGCCATTAGCTCTCCTTCCCCAAGTAGAGAGACTACACTTTCCTTTATCTTTTTCTTGATCCTAAACCTCTTCTTCTTGCCTTTTATGCCACTTGCTAGGTAACTCTTTTTGTGCCTCGGTTTTTCTTATTTTGCTTCTACGTGCTTGTGCTGTTCTTCCAATTTTATAGGGCTCCTTTTGGAGTTTCAGGTCATTAAAGAGCTGCTGATGGATCCATATTAGCCTTTTTACTATTCTTATCTTTCCTTTGCATCAGGATGGTTTGCCATTGTGCCTTTAATATAATGGTAGTAAGATTGTGACTAAAAATGGCAGCAAGGTTTCATCCAAAAGAAATGGTGACAATTATTTCACCAGGAAAATGGGGGGGAAGGGGGGGAAGGAGGGGGAAGCACATTTGCCCATGGCTGCTGCCTGAGCTATCCAGTCTAATAGGACCTCTAAACTGCAAACTCCCCTGATGGAGTTGCTGCTGCTTTAAACCAGTGTGAGATCAGCAGTGATAGTAACACCTGCTAGTTGGTCTTGGCTCTAATGATTGGTTATGGGATGGTAAATGGAGTTTCACATAAATATCCTTGGCATTTGGTGGTAGCGAATGCAAGGAAGTGGCTAAAAAGCAACGTACTAACTACCTTACTAATAGCCTGTATAAGTGATATTACTTCCCATCTTGTTCATGATAAAATTGTCACACTTACATGAGAATAATTTTTTATTATTAGGCACCAACTAGTTAGGGTCCAATATTCAAATCAGTCAGACATTCCAATGACAGGATGATGAGATTGCTCTTTGCTTTAGTTCTGCTATTTGTGGCTATGAGACTCGAGGATGTAATCACTTGTTGCATCCTTTCGGCCAATCTTTCAGCACTGTTACGGCCAAACAACTCCACGCTGCTAGTGCTAGCAATCAAAAAAAGCAAAAGCAAGCAGAACTACTCAAATATCTGCTTGATAAATTATGCCAATTCCACAGAGGTGATTAGTGGATGCAGGCCAGGCAAAACTCCCGTTCAGTGCAGTGGACTTGAGCATTTGGCTTTTTGATTCTATAAGTTCACTAGCTATTGATATTGAGTACTGCTAAGTGGCAATGTGAGGCTTTCAAGATTAAGAGTGATGAAACCAAGAGACACTCCAAAACTAAACAGGAACAAACCTGTATGTGCAAGTCAACAAGATGCTGTGCATCCTGAAATAGACTTAAGAGGAGCAGTGTTGTAATTAAATTTCCGTGTGAACTTCTCATTTTTATAAATACCAGGAATCCTTTCCTTTTGGATTCCAAGTTTACCTTCCTCATGTGGTTTGTTGCTTCCTTTAGTTGGATAGGGAGTGCACTGCTATTTTGTAAAGAGAAGCCTGGGTAATTGTCTCATTTGAATTGTTGTTTTTTCCACAGAGACTGTCCCATGGGCTTCGCATACTGTGAGACCAGTGAAAGGTGATTTTTCTCGGTGGATTTTTGAGATCCAGCAATGAGTGACATTCTGGCTCAACTGAAGTCAACAGCAAAACTCCCATTGACTTATATTGGGCCAGAATTTCTTCCAGTATTCAATATAACAGAGGTAACATTCATAGAAGGGGGGGGGGGGACTTTTCATTGGTTCAGAACACTTAAAATAATAAAATCTATAGTAGTATGAAATTATTCCAAGTTGTGTACTGAAATGCTATTAACTTTATGCACAACTAGATTTACCTAGTATTGCTTGAGTCTTTAGCTCAAATAAGTTTTGTTTTTCTTCATTTAAATCATTGCTCTGGGCTGGGGCTGGGGATAAGGGGTTCTGCCCTGGGGAGAGAGGACAACCTCAGCTCCCTCTTACTATAGCAGCTTGGGGCCAGATGAGAAGCATGTGTCTGTCCAAGGCTGCGACAGCTGCATTGGGCCCAACCAAGGGAAGGGTGCATGTCCCCATGGATGGCGGGTGAAGGCCCAGCTGGGGAAGGCAAGCACAAGCCCTGCTCCTTCTGTCTGAAACCGCACCCCTTCCCCCAAGATCACACCCTTTCAGTAACCTCCCCAGCCAAGCCCCGCCCTTCCTGGCCACCGGGAGGGCTGGGGCAACTGGGCAGTGCAGGTAGCTTTGGGAAGGCAATGCCTTCCCTTGCCTACATTACCCACCACCCATGCATGTCCCCCTGCTGGGGGACAGACACACAAACAGACGCACAGACAAACTCTCTGAAATATATAGTAGATAGCTTCCCCTTTCTCCACCCCTGCCCCCTGCTGTCCCAATGGGGTTATTGCTATCCCAGTTCCCATCGTTGGCTCCTGGCTGTTCCCACGTGGTCATTCTACAGCATAACTGTCCCTCCTACCAGGTCCCTCCCTTTCCATGGTATGAGAAACAATCGAATTCCAGGCACATCCCATTGTCCTTATGCAATAAAACCCTTCCCTTGCTTTAAGTTATGGTAACAGGAAGCTGCATTTTTGGTGGTTCTAGTTCTTACTGTTTAGTAGTTCATGATCTAAAAATAAAAAAGGAGTCATATAAAAAATGGAAAGTAGGACAAATTACAAAGGATGAATATAGGCAAACAACACAGGAATGCAGGGGCAAGATTAGAAAGGCAAAGGCACAAAATGAGCTCAGACTAGCTATGGGAATAAAGGGAAACAAGAAGACTTTTTATAAATACATTAGAAGCAAGAGGAAGACCAAGGACAGGGTAGGCCCACTGGTCAGTGAGGAAGGAGAAACAGTAACAGGAAACTTGGAAATGGCAGAGATGCTTAATGACTTCTTTGTTTCGGTCTTCACCGAGAAGTCTGAAGGAATGCCTAACATAGTGAATGCTAGTGGGGAAGGGGGTACGTTTAGAAGATAAAATAAAAAAAGAACAAGTTAAAAATCACCTAGAAAAGTTAGATGCCTGCAAGTCACCAGGGCCTGATGAAATGCATCCTAGAATACTCAAGGAGCTGATAGAGGAGGTATCTGAGCCTCTAGCTATCATCTTTGGAAAATCATGGGAGACAGGAGAGATTCCAGAAGACTGGAAAAGGGCAAATATAGTGCCCATTTATAAAAAGGGAAATAAGAACAGCCCAGGAAACTACAGACCAGTTAGTTTAACTTCTATGCCAGGGAAGATAATGGAGCAAGTAATTAAGGAAATCATCTGATCGCCATATTTGGGGTCGGGAAGGAATTTTCCTCCAGGGTAGATTGGCAGAGGCCCTGGAGGTTTTTCGCCTTCCTCTGTAGCATGGGATACTAGATCACAGCTGGAGGATTCTCTGCATCTTGGGGTCTTCAAAATATTTGAGGGCTTCAATATCTGAGATATAGGTGAGAGGATTATTCTAGTAGGGGGTGGGTGAGATTCTGTGGCCCGCATTGTGCAGGGGGTCAGACTAGATGATCATAATGGTCCCTTCTGACCTTAAAGTCTATGAGTCTATCTGTAAACACCTGGAAGGTGGCAAGGTGATAGGGAACAGCCAGCATGGATTTGTAAAGAACAAATCATGTCAAACCAATCTGATAGCTTTCTTTGATAGGATAACGAGTCTTGTGGATAAGGGAGAAGCGGTGGATGTGGTATACTTAGACTTTAGCAAGGTATTTGATACGGTCTCGCATGATATTCTTATCAATAAACTAGGCAAATACAACTTAGATGGGGCTATTATAAGGTGGGTGCATAACTGGCTGGATAACCATACTCAGAGAGTAGTTATTAATGGTTCACAATCCTGCTGGAAAGGTATAACAAGTGGGGTTCCGCAGGGGTCTGTTTTGGGACCGGCTCTGTTCAATATCTTCATCAATGATTTAGATATTGACATAGAAAGTACGCTTATTAAGTTTGCAGATGATACAAAGCTGGGAGGGATTGCGACTGCTCTGGAGGATAGGGTAGTAATTCCAAATGATCTGGACAAATTGGAGAAATGGTCTGAGGTAAACAGGATGAAGTTTAATAAAGACAAATGCAAAGTGCTCCACTTAGGAAGGAACAATCAGTTTCACACATACAGAATGGGAAGCAACTGTCTAGGAAGGAGTACAGCAGAAAGGGATCTAGGGGTCATAGTGGACCACAAGTTGAATATGAGTCAGCAGTGTGATGCTGTTGCAAAAAAAGCAAACATGATTCTGGGATGCATTAACAGATGTGTTGTGAGCAAGACACGAGAAGTCATTCTTCCGCTCTATTCTGCGCTAGTTAGGCCTCAGTTGGAGTATTGTGTCCAGTTCTGGGCACCGCATTTCAAGAAGGATGTGGAGAAATTGGAGAGGGTCCAGAGAAGAGCAACAAGAATGATTAAAGGTCTAGAGAACATGACCTATGGAGGAAGGCTGAAATAATTGGGTTTGTTTAGTTTAAAAAAGAGAAGATTGAGGGGGGACATGATAGCAGTTTTCAGGTATCTAAAAGGGTGTCATAAGGAGGAAGGAGAAAACTTGTTCATCTTGGCCTCTGAGGATAGAACAAGAAGCAATGGGCTTAAACTGCAGCAAGGGAGGTTTAGGTTGAACATTAGGAAAAAGTTCGTAACCGTCAGGGTAGTCAAACACTGGAATAAATTGCCCAGGGAGGTTGTGGAATCTCCATCTCTGGAGATATTTAAGAGTAGGTTAGATAAATGTCTATCAGGGATGGTCTAGACAGTATTTGGTCCTGCTATGAGGGCAGGGGACTGGACTCGATGACCTCTCGAGGTCCCTTCCAGTCCTAGTATTCTATGATTCTATGAACAAACAGACTTATAGATGGATGGACAGACAGACAGATAAATGCTCATTTCTAAAATATATAATGCACTATAATTTTGCTGGCCCATGGAGTTCCATAGCTGCTTTCCATTTCTCTGAACTTATTTCACCTTGTTGCCTTTATCTATGCCTGATGTTTGTCTAAAGATGGCACAATGAACTTTTAATTTAATATGCAGATATGGCCACTCACACATATTTATTAATGATAATAAAGGTGATGATGCACAATAAGGGTGAATAGCATTATTTGGATACGTAATAGACATGGATTCCAGCCTTAGTGAACTTTTATTGAAGCCTTTCCATTGACTTTGGATCAAGCCCCGGAGAATGATCCTGCTGCTATTGAAAATTTTGAAATCTCCTTAGAGCAGGGACTTTGCCTCAATCTCTCTCTCATAGAGAGTTTTACATATGGTCTTTTTATTATGATTTTCTTTAATCTAAAATTGAAATGTATGAAAAACACAATAGTTGGAGCTGCAGTGAGCACTTCTGAGAGCTGCTGAATCCAGGAGAGATGGCTTCTATGGCCCACAGCCACATAAAGAGTGGCTGGGTCTCAGCTGGAGGCAGGCACTGTCTCCAGGTTCTGGATGCAGGTGGCAATAGAGGGTTGCTGCTGTAAGGGCTGTTGGAATATTTCATTGCCCTTCAGGAAGCTGCCCAGGTGTCTTAGAGCTGACTGAAAAATGGGGAAAGTATAATGTGAAAATGTTGCCAATTTTCACTAGATATTTAAAAAATTTCCAGCCAGCAGGGCATGCTATTTGTAATGGGAAACCGTGTAAAAGTGGTCATAAACTCACGGGGCATAGTCTATGCTCTGGCCTTTGAACCAAATCTTGAGAGCACCCTGTTAGTGTGCTGGTCTTTAAGGGTTCCATTGGTTCAGCAGGGACAGAAGCATGACTCCAGAACTGGGCCTTTAGGCACCAGCAATCCCCATCTCATACCATGGCTCCCCGCAGCAAGCCCACCCAAACCTGACTCCCTCAGGAGACTTTTTCTATGACTTCAGGGTGTGATGCTTCCAATAAGTATCTGCAGTAACACCAGACCACCTTTTTCAAAGCAAGGTAACATTGTATTTGTCCCCTGAGCTACAGAATCCAAAAGTCCTTGGGTTAACACGAGGGAGGCAGAAGTGAGGTGGAAGCCCAAAGTTTGTCATGATCTGCTTCTCTGAAATCCATCACTCATCTCTCTGTTTTCTTTATCTCCCAGTCCCCAGAGAGCCCCCCATATGTCTATAAACCCTGCTCCTCTTATCCCTAATACCTGATGTCTTTGTTCTCCAGACACATACTGTCTTCTCATGCTCAGCTGCCTCTTCAGCTAGGTGCTAATTTTCAAATATTGGGGTTCCCATTGTATCTGTAGGGCCTTCCAGTCAAATGTGTTGATTCCAGCCCAGCCAATCTTAATGGCTATATATCTGAAATACCCAACCTGCTCACCCAGATTCCAGAGAGAAAATGAATTCTTTCTGCTCATGGAGTAATGACACCACGGGGATAAGTACCAAGTCACACATCGAGTTCATAAAAACACTGCCCAATGCATAACATCAGCTCACAGGTTTTGAGGCATATTTGAAATGAAGGTGCTACCTAGGACCCTTTTGCATCTGTAACACCAACAGGGGGAACCCAACCTGGGACCTCTGTAACTTAATGCATGAGTTGCTACTGCTTGAGCTAAAAGCCAGCTGGCTCTCAGCTAAGGCTGTAGAGCAGGCTCATTCGTTCTCTCTGTAAGTGGTCTAATTAACTGCCACTAGGTGAGACCGTGCACTGCACCCAGAAGGTGTGTGGATTACACACAGTGCACTGAAAATATACTTTATAAATACTTTTAATAACAATAATAATTTTTGTATTGCAATAGCACCTACGGGCTCCATCAGCACTAAGATACCATTGTTCCAAGCACACTATATAGTACAAACACTTAGGACACAGTCTTTGCCCCAATAAAAGCCTTATAATCCAGGCTACAGTCTGTAGACAAAACAGACTATAGGTGGATATGGAGGAAGTGGAGGACAAGGTGAGTATTGACATAGAATCATAGACTCATAGAGCTGGAAGAGACCTCAGGAGGTTATTTAGTCCAGCCCCCTGCCCAAAGCAGGACCAATCCCAAGTAAATCAACCCAGCCAGGGGTTTGTCAAGCCAAGACTTAAAAATCTCTATGGATGGAGATTCCACCACCTTCCTAGGTAACCCATTCCAGTGCTTCACCACCCTCCTAGTGAAATAGTTTTTCCTAAAATCCAGCCTAGACCTCCCCCACTGTAACTTGAGACCATTGCTCCTTGTTCTGCCATCCGTCTCTACTGAGAACAGCCTTTCTCCATCCTCTTTGGAACCTCCTTTCAGGAAGTTGAAGGCTGGTATCAAATCCCCCCTCACTCTTCTCTTCTGTAGACTAAACAAACCCAAATCCCTCAGCCTCTCCTCATAGGTCATGCGCTCCAGCCCCTAATCATTTTGGTCGCCCTCCGTTGGACCCTCTCCAGTGCATCCACATCCTTTCTATTGTGTGGGGCCCAGAAGTGGACACAATACTCCAGATGTGGCCTCACCAGAGCCGAATAAAGGGGAATAATCTCTTCTCTACATCTGCTGGCAATGCTCCTCCTAATGCAACCTAATATGCCATTAGCCTTCTTGGCTACAAGGGCACACTATTGACTCATATCCAGCTTCTCATCCACTGTCATCCCCAGGTCCTTTTCTGCAGAACTGCTACTTAGCCAGTCAGTCCCCAGCCTGTAACAATGCTTGGGATTCTTCTGTCCCAAATGCAGGACGCTACACTTGTCCTTGTTGAACCTCATCAGATTTCTTTTGGCCCAATCCTCTAATCTGTCTAGGTCACTCTGGACCCTATCCCTGCCCTCCAGCATATCTACCTCTCCACCTAGCTTAGTGTCATTGACAAACTTGCTGAGGGTACAATCCATCCCCTCATCCAGGTCATTAATAAAGATGTTGAACAAAACCAGCTCTAGAACCGATACTTGGGCACTCTGCTAGAAACTGACTGCCAACCTGACATCGAGCCATTAATCACTACCCGTTGGGCCTGACAGTCTAGCCAGCTTTCTATCCATCTTACAGTCCATTTATCCAATCCATACTTCCTTAACTTGCTAGCAAGAATATTGTGGGAGATCATATCAAAAGCTTTGCTAAAGTCAAGATATATCACATCCACTGACTTTCCCATATCCACAGAGCCAGTTACCTCATCATAGAAGCTAATCAGATTGGTCAGGCATGACATGCCGTTGGTGAATCCATGTTGACTATTCCTGATCACTTTCCCCTCTTCCAAGTGCTTCAGAATGGATTCCTTGAGGATCCCCTCCATGATTTTTCTGGGGACTGAGGTAAGGCTGTCTGCTCTGTAGTTCCCTGGATTGTCCTTCTTCCCCTTTTTAAAGTTGGGCATTACATTTGCCTTTTTCCAATCATCCGGAATCTCTCCCAATTACCATGAGTTTTCAAAGATAATAGGCAAAGGCTCTGCAATGACATTTGCCAACTCCCTCAGTGTCCTCGGATGTATTAAATCTGGACCCATGGATTTGTGTATGTCTAGCTTTTCTAAATAGTTCCTAACCTGTTCTTTCTCCACTGAGGGCTGCCCACCTCCTTCCCATACTGCGTTGCCTAGTGCAGTAATCTGGGAGCTGACCTTGTCTGTGAAGACCGAGGCAAAGAACGCATGTTAAGACTGTTCACACAACCCATTACTCATCATTTGTCCTTTTTGGTTACCTATACACTACAAGCTCTGCCCGGGATCAGAAGCAGAATGTTCCAGCAACATCAGGACCTATTGTTTTTGCAAGATTTCTAGCCCAGATTTGTACTGACAAGAGGGTGTGTTAGTTTTGGTATGCATCCATGGATTAGTGTATTTCTTAGGAAAACTTGCAAACCACTCGAAATGTGCCCATCACCCAGAACAGACGGTTTTAAAATCAATTGGATGTCATTCCTGACAAGGGTTTATATCCTCTATTAGGGTGTGTCTACTCAGCACCCTAAACTCGAAAAAAAATGGTTAGAGCAAATTGTGTATCTTATTTTGATTGTATTTTGAAATAACGTGCTATTTCAAGGCATCCCTTAACCTTCATGGATCGAGGGTTACAGGGATGTCAGAATAATGTGCTTGTTTTTTAGAAAAATATTTTGAAATAATGGGCTCATTTAAAAGACAAGGGGTAGCTATTTAGGGATCCTGAAATAGCCCCGCTGTCTAGCCGTACCCTTACTGAACTAATACTCAGGGATAGCTTCCAGAACTGGATCTAGCATGGTACCAGCAGGATGACCAGGATAAATGCAAGGATGGCAACAAGCAGAAATAGTGCTCTAAATTAAAAGAAAGGCCTGACCTATACTGAGTGCAATTTTATAAGGAGAACTGGTCAGTTCCTTCAACACTATTGAAAAAACATACAAGAGATTAGACTGGGATGGGCAAACTCAGACCTAAGGCTGATTCCAGCCTGCCAAGCATTTCTCTCCAACCCACCCAGCTGGTTAGCAGAGCGTGCATATTTAGCAGCGTGTGTTCAGCTGTCCCTCCCCCAACCTTGCTCTGTCCTGCAACTGAGCTGCTCCCAGGTTCTCCTGCTAGCTGTGCAGGAGGAAGAGGGAAGTGCTGAAGTCAGGGTGTCCCCTGTCCCTGTACCCCATCTCTGCAGAGCAGGGGCCATAGAGGGAGACACACAGTCAGCAGAGCTGCTCCAATCTGAAGCAAGTGACTCAGAGGAGTTCAGAAGCGGGGGGGGGGGAGACAACAAAGCAGGACAGATTTCCCTTAAAGAGACAGAGCATGGCTTCTCTCATAAACTTAGCCTGCACACACACACACACACACACACACACAGTCTGTACACTGTCTCTGTGCCACATACAGTCACAGTCACACACATTCTTCCGTCTCTGTGCCACATGCACTCAATCTGTGTCACAAAGTCTGTCTCTCACACACAATGTGTCTCTTTCACACACACACACACACACACACACATACTTTCTCTCTTTTGGTAGCCCAAGCTCCACTTCTTCTGCCCAAGGCCCCACCCCTTCCAGGAGGCCTGGAGCTGGCCCATGACCACATACCAAAATTTGTGATGTTGCCCCCTGGAAAAATTATTGTGCACCCCTGGATTAGACAGTGGCTGCCTGCTGCCATACAACACTGGAAATCTACTACAAATATGCACAGCACATGGTTTATAAAATCACAGGTCAAATTCTGTCTAGTTGCATCCTTGCAGCTTCCCTAAAGTTCATGTATTTTGCACAGATGTCACTAAGTCACTGAGCCACACTGTGTTTTTAACTATGTATGTCAAATCAACAAGTCCTTATTCAGGATCAGAGTCAGTGACTTGCTAATTTGCATGGAAGTTGAGGGTGCACAGATCTTGCAGAGAAGACATTTTGCAACTCACAGGACTGAGCCATTAGCCTGGCTTGTTTGTTTATGCGCTTTTCTAGGACCATTGTATCTGAGCATCTCATAAATATTAATATGATTGGATGATTTTTAAAGGCACAAAAGTGAATTAGAAATACAAATGCAGAAAGGAAAATGAAAAAAAAATGCTTTTTTTTTCTTTTTAACCATTTTACATTAAAGGAATTTTCTTATTTTTTTTTCTCTCTCTCAAAAAAAAGAGCAAACAGGTTTTCTTGTCTTGTTTGGCAATACCATGGAAATTTGCAGGATATCTATATATAGCACTCTCCAGTCTGTTCAGAATGTGCAGGAAATACCTCAGTTCCTGATACTGTAGAAGATTTCCTTTGTATCACTTGTCATGGGCATGTATAGCTGTGATGTTCTTCCTATATGTTTGAAATGCTAGGAATGTATTACTCATTTGCAGCCAAAAAATTGAAAATCAAGGCCTAAATTCTCCCATCAGATCTCCTGGGTGGCTATCAAAGGGGAGCTGCTGAAGGGAAGGGGAGGAAGCCATGTACAGTGGCAAGTCATGAATGACTTAGCTAGATTATGTCATCCCAAACAAGTACCAGGCAAGTCTTTATACCATGTACATCTTGCAGGCCATCTATATTAAAGCAATGCTCTTAGGGCTTGTTTACACTACAACATTAAGATGACTTAAACTATGTCAACGTACAGCAATGGCAGTAATTAAACTTTTATTGCATGTCCATGCTACACTTCTTGTGTTAGCAGAGTATGTCCATGGTAGCCAGTCTTGCATTGACACAGAGAGCAATGCACTTTGGGTAGCTATCCCACCATCCCATTGGCCACAGAATGTTTTGTGAAGAGTTTGCAGTGCCTCGTGGGGCAAATTCATAGTCACATGATGCAGTTTTCTCAACCCAGTCAGTCCATGGACATTCTACTGTGTTTTGTGCAGGTTTTTTACTAACCTGGTAACCTTCATGTCAGTCATCTCTGGTAGAAAGCATGGATCCTGCATCACTCTTCAGTATTGTGTTATATTTAATGAACACAGTGCACCTGATCCTGTAGCATTTCAAGAGCTGTTTGGCTGAGGAAGACTTTGAAGGAGCATTTTAACAACATGCCACAGGAATGTGTGTACCTGTAGTGTGCTGAGCTTGATATTGTGTATTGGCACCAGTCTATGAATTTTGTAATGATTGTTGTGTGTGCGCCCAACTATACCAATGCACATGCACCTATTGCTGTCATCTGTAAATGTTAGCAGCAGCCACCATGTATCAGCAAATAATAAAGATAAATTCAGTTTCCATAAGTAGATTTTTATTCTAAATCCATGCAAATATACCCATCATCCTGGAAAAGCAAAATGATTTGGGTTCTGCAAAGATCACCAAAAAATGCTTTCATCAGTGAGATAATGGCAGAGAGAGTACACTTATAAATTTGCATATGACACAAAGCTGGGGGGTGTTGCAAGTGCTTTGGAGGATAGGATTGAAATTCTAAATGATCTGGACAAACTGGAGAAATAGTCTGAGAAAAATAGGATGAAATTCAATGTGGACAAATGCAAAGTACTCCACTTAGGAAGGAACAATCAGTTGCCCACATCCAAAATGGGAAATGATTGCCTAGGAAGGATTACTGCAGAAAAGGATTTAGAACTCATGGCGGACAACAAGCTAAATATGAGTCAAAACTACAGTATAACACCGTTGCAAATAAAAAGCAAACATTATTCTGGGATGCATTAGCAGGAATACTGTAAGCAAGACACAAGAAGCAATTCTTCTGCTCTACTCCATGCTGGGAAGGCATTGTTGTGGCACCCCCCTAGCACAGTCCCAGACTCTCTCCCCCAGGCTCCCAAACACAGTCCCAGTCCCTACCCCAGCCCCCCATGGCTGCAAGCTGGCCAGGACCCTGCCCTGGCCAGCCAATGCCAGACGCAGGAACTCCGGCCGGGGTGGCTGGAAACCTCTCAACTGGATGCCCGGACACTTGTCCCCCCTTTCCGCCCCCCCGAGTTGGGCACTGCTTCTTCTCTGCGTTCCCTAGCATTCTAACTTCTTTCCCCCCCCATGTCCAGGGATATTTCCTTACTCCAGTGCTCACCAACCAGTAGCTCGGGATCCACTGGTGGATCTTGGAGCCTCTGACAGGGGATTCTGACTGCTTTGGCTAAGAGGCTATCAAGTGCCGGTACTTCAGCTGCTGCTGCGCACCTCCTGCCCTTTGCCTGGGAGCTTCCCCCCACTCCCCAGGAGCCTCCTGCTTGTGGTACAGAGCAGGGAAGGGAGAGGAGGGGCGCTGATGTCAGGGTGCCCCTTCTTCCACCCTATATTCCATCTCCACAGAATGGGGAGAGGGGAACAGCAGCAGGGCCTGGGATGGAAGGAGTTTGCTGGCTGCTTTTGAGAGTGGTACAGGGCCAGGAGTTGGCCTGCCTTAGCCCCACTGCACCACCACCCAGGAGCCACCTGTGGTAAATAGTGTCAAGCTGGAGCCAACTCCAAAACCCTGCCCCAGTCATGTACCCCCCTCTACACCCCAAGCCCCTGCCCTATCCCTGAGCCCCCCCCGACCCAAACTCCCTTACAGAGCCTGCCCCCTGAACCTCCTCCTGCACCCCAACTACCTACCCCAGGCTCAGCTCAGAGCCCCCTCACACTCCATATCCCTTAGCCCAAGACCAGAACCTGCACCCCAACCCTCTGCCCCTGCCTGGTGAAAGGGAGGGCGAATGGGAGGACGGAGTGAGCAGGGGGAGGGCCTCAGAGAAAGGGCACGAAGGAGGTGGGGCAAGGGTATTTGGGTTTGAGATAGATCCTGGATTGCACTTAAATTCAAAAAGTGATCTTGTGCTTAAAAAGGTTGGAGACCCCTGCCTTACTCTGCTCTGAGTCACTGAAATGGTATTCAATTCAATTGATGGGCTTAACTGCCTGAAGGTTGTTAAACCAATTAAGTTGAGTACCGCTTCAGGTGAATGGCTCCTTTAAGAATAAGCCAGCTGTGGAGCTGACCAGTGGGGACCTTTTCAAATGTGTGAATGGCTCCTTAAGAGCACCACCTGGGGAGACAATTGGCGACTCTTTTGAAATGTAATGGTGACCCATATTTGGGTCCTGACCCATAGGTTGGGGAAACCCTGTTGTAGAGGCAGCAAAGCTGCAACTGTACACCAGAGCAGCTATTTGCTTCCTTGCCTTCTTGTATGCTTGCTGCCACTCTTTGATTTTTGCCTGGCACTGCTGTGTGTGTCCTTAGTGTAGCCCTTCTCCTTCATGTCAAAGTTCCTGCAGCTGGAGTGGAGCTGTGAACTTCACACCTTTCTCTTCCCACAGACCCAGGAGATTCACCCCTGTGCACTTACTCCAGACAGGAATGTGTTTGCTGCATGGAGTGGGCATGGTCACCTTGGCCGTTGCTATCTGATCTCTGGACAGGCCCACTGACAGGAAGTAGCAAAGGGAGCAGTTGCTCTAGGGCCCAGCAATTCTAAGGGGCTTGGGGCTCCCAGCTGCCACTGCTCCTACTGTGTCAGCAGCAGTGGCCGGAGCCCTGGGCCCCTTTGAATCGCTGCCAGAGCACCAGAGCGCCACTCCGTGTGGCTCTGAGACTGGGAGAGGGACCCAGTGCCATGGCCTGGGCAGTGCTGAGGGTTGGCTGCCCAAGCTCCACCCCTTCTGCCTGAGGCACTGCCCCTTGTAGGCCTCAGAGCCAGGTCCCCCCAGGGCCTGCAGTGGCTGTCAGCTCCATTGACTCTGGACAAGCAAACAAGAAGAGCAAGTTTAATACCATTTTATCCTATATTTGTACAATGCCTAGCACAACCACAAGAGGCAAATGTACAAAATGAATGCAGTTCATCGCATTATTCTACAATTTATGTCATATACCTCAAATTATCACTGTAAATTGGAATCTGAGGTCAGGGCCAGATTTTACAATTCCTCTCAAACTCTGAGTGGTTTAGATGATGTTGCCATTTCATGATGAACAGTTCTGCATAAATCGACTTTTAAGCTGGCCTCACATAGGAGTCCCAGCAAACTGAAGCATAAACTGACATTGTACAATATTGTTTTTTGCTAATATAATTATACTGAGATGCAAACTGATCATAAAATGGAATTAGCCTCATAACCAAATGGCAACATTAGTATGATAACGGGATTTGAAATGTCTAGAGCCATTGTTTTTATAACATTACCAATCTGTACGTTAATAATTATACTGCTTTATCTACACATTCCCTGCTGCTTTAGTACTTAGCTAAACTGTAATGCTAAATAGTTGTTGCCAGTTTAAGACCTTTATCAGAAAATATAAAGATGGCTTGATTGTAATTGAAAACAACACATAAGTGCACCCAAAAAGTTCCTATTGTGAAGTTATCTCCTGAGGGCTCTGTTCATGACTAATACCCAGAGTTTAAATAGATTTTGTTCTACCCCTGAGCCTCAGCTCACTAAGTAACTGATAAGATAGGCTATGTTTTCACTCCATTCTGCTGGTCTGCAGCTGTAAAGGGTGCTGTCGTGTGTGCTGCAGTCCAGGCAATGTAGTCTCACATCTTATCCCACCATGCAGCCAGGCAGGAGCCACCTCAAACTGTCAGGAGCCAGGGTTAATATGAACACACAGGGACAAACCTTAGTTCAATCCTGAAAACATTTTCTCAACCAGAAGCATCAGTACTGAGAGTTGAAACCTGTGAATCAGATAAAAAGGCCATTCACTGACTTGTGTCTGCAAGCTTTGGGGGGTATATCTGGCAACGTAATGGCACAGTCCTGTTCCCATGAAGTCAATGGGAGTTTTGGCACGAACATGAGTGGAAACAGAATCAAGCCCTGAGAGCTGAAATACATCTTGCCATGGTAGGCAAATGGAAGTGTCGAGTAGGCTTCGATCCCCATTGAAGTCAGCCAGCAGTGGGTACTGTTCCACAGAGTTCCACGGACTTCAGAGCAGGCGCTTATCTCTAAAGAGAGAAATAAGGTAAGCCTTGTGTCAACCTACAGCAAAACCTGTTGGGCAATCAGGAACATTAGTGCCTCTGTAAAGCATATGCTATTATGAAGGGCATGTGGTTCCAGCAACCTTAGGCGTTCTTTTAATTAGTCATATTTTTATAGACACCTGATTAGACTGGAAGGCAAAAAAAGAAATCTCTTCATGAAGGCACAGATCTGACCTGAACTCCTTGTTGCCCACAGATCCAGATGCATACTTCAACCTCTGGTAATGCCAAAAAGCTTCATCCCAGATGGTAATACTGGTCAGCAACTGGGGAATGACAGGATTCAGACAATCTCCTGTTGCAGACTGGTAACAGCCGTATAACTGCTGTTTAACACTCTCGTATTCTTTTGCAATCAAACCTATTCAAAGGCAAAACAGGAATACACGCTGTAAAGCAACCATTCGGCAATAACAAAATACAAGGACTTTATCCTGCAATTCACCATATGCAAAACTCCCGTTAACTTCAGAACAAATTGTGTATGACTAAGACATAACCCTCCCCCCAAAATCTAGGATGTATCTAACAAAGCAATTAAATTTATACCCAATTATTACCAAGAGCTATGAAGCAAGAATATAACAATGCATATCACTATGGCTAAACAGCACATCAGCTATTTTTTTAGACAGGATTATTTCTCAGAGACATGTTAAAAGTCATTGAGGATGTAATATAGAAAGTAGCACATTTTAAATGGGTGGAGCTACCTAAAATTTTTGAAAATATTCCCATGAAAAACTTGCTTTGGCTGTGTCCACGCTGCTTAAATTTCATTAAAAAAAAAAGAAAATTGACAATATGGCTATTTTTGCATCAAACATGAAAAATTGAGTTTCAATTTTGAAAACATTTTAAATTCTTGAAATGTGGTAAATTTTTTGGTGAAATTGACCTACTATCATAGCAAATTGTTCAAAACTCAGATTTTGAGAGGTCTCACCACCCATGGTGAATTTTATTTGTGGTAACATGCATTTGAGAACCTAGCTGTAAATTAGAAACTTTGGGTGGCATCCTGGCCCTACTGACATTTACAAGACTTTTGCCATTGATCTAAATAAAACCTCAAATAGGCTCTTACTGAGTTTAAATAGTATAATTCACCATCTCTTAACTGAAAATTACACAAGGAAGCTAGAAAGCACAAATTCCATTCCAATCCAGTGTCATTACTCAGCAAATTATAGTGGCACATATTCAGTCAATGAAAAACAATTCAGAAGCACTACATCATCAAAAGAAACCATCCAATGTTGATCAGCAATCCTAAGAACTGGACACTGTTGCCTAGCAGTATTTGAGAGCCAATGGGAAAGTAAAAGGGTGTGATATACATCCTAAGTAGGAAGGAGTGTCAGTTAATTTTCCTTTTTGTTGTCTTGGCTTTCTCAATATAGTATCAGAAGCTTCAGGGGGTAGCTGAGTTAGTCTGTACAGGACAAAACAACAAATTTTCTGGTAGCACTTTATAGACTAACAAAACATGGAGATGGTATCATGAGCTTTCATGGGCACAGCCCACTTCTTCAGATGACCGGAGTTTTGAGTTCAGGATGTGCAGACCCAAAATAAATAGGAGAGAAGCGGGGAAGGGAAAAAAAGAAGGAGGGTGGGAGACAGGGAGCAGAGGTTATGGAAAATCAAAGGGAAAAACAGGAAGGTAGAGCTGGGAGTCAGTAAGTATCTGAAAATTGGACAGTTAAAACGAAGCAGATAAGAATCAAAGTCAATAGATAGTATCCTTCCTAACATAGGAATCTACACAAAGAGCTGTTTGCACCTTCATTGAATGTTAGGTTGATAATGACCCAACTATCCTTCATCATGATTGAGTCCATTAGCATAAGAATTGCATTTTTGCAATGAATTCTAATCCCAACAGGTTTCTTTGGGATGTTCCCTTGACGTATATCCCTTTACATATATCTGCGGGAAAGAATCAATGGACACAAAGTCAGATATACATAAAGGAAACATACAGAAACCTGTTGGGGAACACTTTAATCTTCCTAATCACTGTTTAAAAGATCTTCAAGTGGCTGTCTTGTCACAAACCAATTCTACAAGCCAGATACACAGAGAAGCATTGGAATTAGAATTCATCTGCAAATTCAATTCTTATGCTAATGAACTCAATCATGATGAAGGATGGTTGGGACATTATCAACCTAACATTCAATGAAGGTGAAAACAACTCTTTGTGTAGATTCCTATGTTAGGAAGGATACTATCTATTGACTTTGATTCTTATCTGCTTTGGTTTAAATACCCAATCTTCGGATACTTACTGACTCCCAGCTCTACCTTCCTGTTTTTCCTTTTGATTTTCCATGCCCTCTGTTCCCTGTCTTCTACCCTCCTCCTTTTTCCTCCCCCTCTTCTCCCCCCCCCCTATTTATTTGGGGTCTGCACATCCTAAACTCAAAACTCCGGTCATCTGAAGAAGTGGGCTGTGCCCACGAAAGCTCATGATACCATCTACATGTTTTATTAGTCTATAAAGTTCACCAGACCATTTGTTATTTTTTTAATATAGTATGTCCTGAAGTTCTGATTCTGCAGTAAACATCTCTATGGAAGTAACTTGCATCTCAGCACAATTTGTTTCTAAAAAAATAAAATTTAATGTGCACAAAATTCCCATTTGTCTTCATAATGGTGGGGCAGTGGCTGAATTTCAAAGCTTGATGAAAAAAACATATTTTTAATGCTCTTCCAGACATCCTTAGGGCTGGAGAACGCTGTACAAACTAGAAAGTAGCCAGACATGGGAGATGTTGAGTGGCATCAACTTCCACTGAAAAGTAAAATTAGGGCCATAAAATCTAATCGAAATAGTTCACAAAAAGAAAAAAATTAATAGCTTTATATATTCCAGCTTTTATAAAACCAAATATTGCTGACACTTTTCTGTGACCACTATTATGACACCACAGCTCCTGTTTCACTTTAGATTGAGTGGCAAGTACATATGTTTGATTTTTCAAGCCTGGTAAAACTGTCATCAAAGCAAACCTCATCATTCATCATAATATGTCATCCTAACAAGATGCAAGTCTGAGATACTTCACATTTTAATCAATCAATAGCAGCCAGTGAATAATTTATGGGCTACCAGAACACCTCTCATCATGAATCTGATATGCTTAACAGCTAATTACATCTGTGTAAGGATTATGGTTTATGTTGGTCAGGTTTATAGTAACAAAACCCAAACTTCCTAAGATTCCATTAAACTGCTCCTTATCTCAGAAGTTGTGATGCTTATCAGCACCATATGTTAAGAACTCCTGCTATGTTTCCAAATGACTAGTGAGAAGCCTTCTAGGATTTAATTAGGCTGAAATGTCAGGAGGGCAGGAGTTGAAGACATAGCTCAATGACTTACAACACATCATTCAACCAGGCAGAATTTAAACACAGGTCTGAAATCTGAAGAAAATGTCTTCATCATCTAACTTTTATACCAAATAAATCTATCAGATAGTTTCACAAATGTTAACTTCATTTTCTATTGCTGCTAAACATACTGCTACAATGCAATACAGTGCATATAATCATCCTTTAAATTAGTGATAGGTGAACCTCAAATAAGTCATGGTTTGAGTTTGGGTCATAGGAAAATGCCAAATGTCCGTCTTCTTTTCTTGAGATTATCCACACTTTCTGAACACAGTAAACCTAGAACTCCTGAACTAGCAGGTGTAATGACCTGTTTTGGCCAAACCAGCCCCCTGCTATTACAGGACTGTCCAAGAGGTCATTTCTAATGCTTTCTCTATTGCTGTTTTAAATGATCCAAGTAGTGGGGTTCCACCACCTCCATCGGGTGACTTCCACAGCTTAATTCATCTGAATGGCAAAGCCTGGGGGCCTGCTTTTCTTGGCTTTGCCTAGCCAAAGCCCCAATTGGAGCTTTTAGATCACTGGGAGCGTTGAGTAAATACGATAGACTATAACTCTAAGAACAAAACTTAACCCCATACAGCCAAAGAAAGGCTCAACTGCTGTGGAAATGTTGCCTTTCTGAGATATGGGAGGCAGACCAGCAGACATGGCTGGCCCTACCATGAGGTGAACTGAGGCGGCTGCCTCAGGTGCCAGACATTGGGGGGGGGGGCCAGGAGGGTGCCACTAGGACCCAGAGTGTAGACAATTGTGTCTGCTGGTGGTGAATATGTAGGTAGCAGAGCAGTACCATGAGAGGAGTAGAACAGGAAGAAGGCAGAATTGAGACCTTTCAAAGTTTTGGCCCAAGAGAGGGAGCATGGGGGCGTCATTTGAGCTCCCCACCTCAGGTGCCAAAATGTTGTGGGCCAGCCCTGCCAGCAGAGGGATTTGCATGTGGTAGAGCACTCAGACAGGAAGAATTGTGGGAAGTCTGACAGCATGGACATGCACTGCACAAAGCTGTTGGGATGTAAGCCAAAACTAAGGAGACACCAAGCCATGCCTGCCCTTTCCATCCAGGGCCCTGTGCGGGTGGGCATGGGCCTCGTTTTTAGGTAGCATGGAACAGAGTTCTTTTGTCCTGGCTTGACTTTATGCCAGTATGCAGCTTCTTAGGTGACAGCTGTGTCACTAACATGTGACTTGTGGGTGTGGAGTCTTGGACACCTAAAAAGAAAACGAAGAATGTGCGTATCCTGCTTTATTACTGGATTAGCCAATGTTCTGACAATTATTCTGAAAAATGAAGCTGTGAAGTGTGCCTGTTGTTAGACTAGTCTTACAGCAGGATGGAGACTGGCTTAAGCCCCTGAAAATGGCCTCCCACTGAAGTAGCCACAGCAGCACTCAAGGAAAAAGTACAACTTCTTTTCTGGGGTGGGGGTGCAGAGATTACGAGAAAAAAGGGAAAAAAAGAATGACTATGTGGTGTTAGCTAAGTCAGTCACCTGCTGTTTCCAGTATCCAAGCCCAAAAGCAGTGTT
Source organism: Rafetus swinhoei (assembly GCA_019425775.1). Lineage (NCBI taxonomy): Eukaryota > Metazoa > Chordata > Testudines > Trionychidae > Rafetus > Rafetus swinhoei. Next base: position 52,144,836 of record CM033449.1, read on the forward strand.
CCCTCTCATTTTTCCAGGCATGTGCGAATGCGCACCACCAGTAGAAATACATGCTGCCAGCTGCTGCTGTTTGTAGGCGCTCTGCAAATCAGCTGAGCAGCATTTGAATCTCTTCTGGGTGGCTGCCCAAGTGCTCAGCTTAGAGGGAACAATGGCCTGTAGGCCCCAACATGGCACTGTACACTTCAGAAGACTGGAGCAGAATATATGATACGGGTGTCAGCCTTCGTTGTCAAACTGAATTGTCCATTACTGCATGAAGTGCAGTTGCTTTTGAGGGAGGAAATGTTCATAGGCAAATCTTACGCATGGACTGTGTTTCTAGAGAGTGCCTCCAAAATTACGTATCTTTTCATGTGAGCTGGACCCAGGCCCTTTGTCTGACCATTCCTGACTTGGAGCAATGACCATTCAAAATCTAAACCTTGCAATTGGCCCTGTATTTACAATGGGCTGAACCAAAACTCCATAATGGAAACACTACTGATCTTCAGGGATCTGGCTGCAGCTCCAATTTTGAGGCTTCATCCCATGTCTCTGTTGAGCGTAAGACGGAGTTGCATCTCTGAGGTATCATAGCTTGGCCACAGCTGTTTGAGAATTTAGTCTCTTGAAAACATATATTTTAGAATGCAAAATGTGTGCCAAGGCAGATGTGACCTCTGTTGTGTATAGCCAAGTATGCTGCATTCAGAATATAACAAAAAGCCCAGGTGTCTTTCAGGCTACAATCACTATGGCCTCAGAAAAGAATTACGGAACTGAGTGCCAAATAATCACACACATTTATAGAAACTTTTCTTGTTCCTGAAACTGAATGTATGTAAAAATAAAGAGAGTCCGATTTCCTGTCCAAAAGCAGGTGGCACTCATTCCTGCATTTCTTAGTCATTCATAAAATGGCTAGGTCCCATGGAACAATCTGATTGGCTGGCAAAGAGCTTTGTTATTACTGGTCAAAAGTCCTTAGCCAAAATATTTAAATTACCACTTTAAAGGGCACTGATACATTTAATGGTCTATCACTATTAGTTGTACGTGCACCTCTGAACCTATTGCATGCAGATTTGCAGTTCTAGGACTGGACTCATCTCAGGACCCATATGTAAAGCCATGGTAGAGATCATCCTCGAATCAAGGAATTGCCAATGAAAGAACGACTGAATAGATGTGCACCTCAGGTGCTGGAAGCGTATGACTGACAAGGGCTACATAAATATTGGACCAGTTTGGGGGATGAACCCAGCTTGCAACATTTAGGTCTTGACTTCAGAACCTCTAATGCTCTTTAGATCTGGAGCTATTGCTGTAATGAAGGTATGCCCTCATTTCCCCTCAGGCATTAGGAGGTTCCTTTCTGTAGGCACTTCTTAATGCACAGAGCTGCACCTATCAGCTACAACATTCTATGACTGGGTATACAACACACTTACTTTCTTCACCTGTGTAAAAACTGTCATCCAGGAATGTGATGTTCATAGTGTTGATAGATGTACATTAATGTCAGCCTATGGACCAGAACATAGAATTTCAGTGACAAACCACCTTGGCTCCATTGACATGGCCTCAGGGGGGGATTAGTGTATTCAATTATCATACTCTCCGGTGATGTTACTATTATAACACCAGACATATGCATGGTGCATTCCTGAGATTCAAAGGACAGGATGATCCCTGGCCCAAAGAGTTTGTCATCTACAGTCCAGATTGCAATAGCCTCAGTCAAGATGAATATCTTAAATCACTAGTACCATTGAATTTAAGAAGACTTCTTGTTGTATAAAGTTCTACTCTGTATGCACAGCGGTATCAGGATCAGGTCTTAAATGAAGCAGTGATAGAACATGAAGCAAACCGATAAAGGAGCGTGAATCTGAGGGACTAGTTTTAAAGCAAATAATGTGTATCTTATATGTCAGGGACTCTCCAGTATTCAGCAGTTGCCATCCCCAAATGCTTTGAGGAAGGTATAAGAACCCATAGTAGGTAGAATTAGGATAATTTGCTCCCCCTCAAGGATTCTGCTTAAACCCTGATAATTGTTTTAAGACCCAAAGCATGAGACTTTATAGCCTACACTTTTTTTCGGCATTAACCACTAAAACTCTGGTACTCCTAATATCCCTATAAATGTCTAATTGTTCTTTGAATCTTGCAACTGAGCAAGAGAGGCCTAGCAGATGGCACAGCAGTGGAAAGGACGGTGTCTGGATTCAAAGGAAGAGAATGGAAATGCTTGGTGCACAAGAATGGGGACATCAGAAAGCAACACAGAAAAATAGGAAAACGCACCATGAAACAAGATGAGGACTATACATAAAAGGACATATCCTCTCCCAAGCACAAAGCCAGAGTAAAATTAGACCATCCACACAAGCTCTACTTTGGTTTGTGAGCGGGCTCTGTCCTCTCCACACCCAGTCCTTCCTCTATGTCCGATTCTTCTGATCTGTAGGCACACACGTGCAAGAAAATATGAGAACACGACTGTACTCCATTTGCAGAATTGTATGACAAGCTGCAAAATACCTTGCATGAAAATGCAGTTTATAATAAGCAGCATTTCTATGGGTCATTAATTTGTCTGCTTATACTTCTATTTCCCCTCTCAATTGCAAGAGAACACTTTCCCTGATGACTCTGTAAGTACTAATATTCTGTTCTCCTGGCAATTCCATTGAACACTATTGTTTTGCCAGTTATTAGCAGAACCAATGTTTTACTAATATGCCCTTGAACATTTTTTACACAATAGTGATGCATAGTATAAATGACTAGACACATAAAGGGATGTTTACATGTAGTAAAGCACTTGTAAGCTTACTATTTTTGTTTCCTCATGCTTTGCTCTACAGCAGTCAAACTAACTAGCAGCATTCAGTGAGTGTAGTGATGAACAGCATATAAGAACATGAAGAGGAGAAAAGAGATCTACTCAATGTTCCCTTGTCATTTATATTTTCCAATCCCTTTTAATAAAGTGAGATAATTCAGCTATAAAAAAAAAGTTGTGACCTTTGTAATGCTACAAAACAATGATACAAAATGTGAATAGTGCAATGTTCGGTATATATATATAATATATATTTATATTTTAATATATTATATTTATTTCTACATTAACAGGCTATAAATATTATGTGTGCCATATTTGCTTTATATTTGTGAATCCCGCAGCATGACATTATAGTACAAAAACACAAACAAAATACATAAAGAAACACAGTAGAAATAGCTGTACATTTTAAAAATCTTGCCTATATACAGTGTTATCATTACAGCTCTGGGCTACGAAGAACAGTTGAAAGCCTGTTCAGCAAATAATTAAGTTGAAAAATCACCACTCATAGGAATTTGAGCTGCCATGTAACAAGTTATTGATACTCAAAAGTATATGGGTCAAGTTCTCCACTGCTGTAAATTGGAGCTGTGTCAGTTTATACCAGCACAGAATTTGGCCTTCTATGTTTGGGAGGAACAAGAGTTTAAAAATAAGTTATGAGTTAATTTAAATAAGAGTTTAAAAATAAGTTGCCTCTGAGCCTTAGGTAACTTCTCCTTTCATATCTGCCTGTTACAGGGCCTGATCTATTGCCTATTAAAGTCCATGAGAATTATTGGCATGTACTTTTGATGGTATTGAATCAGGCCCAAATTCACTGACTTCACTGGGAAAGAAATACAGCTCATCAGGTCTTACCACGGCAAATGCTCTCTGACAGAGAACACAACTGTCAAACTTGTCTTTGTTTAATCCAATCTATATTTAGTCAGAAACCTTTAGACAGACACAGAGCTTAAATAGGAAGTTTCTTTTTTTGGTAGAGGTGTGAGTAAAAAAATAATTCTGAAACAAGAAACCAGAACAGCGATATTTCCTTCCTGGAGCCCAGCCGCAAGGAGAAACAAAAGGCATGGCTGGAGCTTTATTTCGTACAATTGGAAGCACAAAGTGCCTTGCTGAATGTTATACCATTGCCTGTAGTCTTTACACTACTGGAGAGACACTTAGTGTCAACGTGCATTTCAATTGGGTCTCGAAGAGCCCACAACCCAACTTTGTAATCGGAGAAACAAAATACATCATCTGTACAGTGTGTTGCAACTCATCATGAGCTACTGATGTCTCTTAACCAAGCATCTTGTGACTCATCACTGTGCAATTTGCTACATGAAACTCGTCTCCGCCTTATGAAAGCCATGTCACATAAATGTGTATTTTCTTTATTTTGAGAATGTAGACGTCCTGCGCATAAACCCTGAATACAACCAGTCTAAGAAAAATAGGAATGTTCCGTGTGATTTCCTGTTTGTTCTGTTCTAAACAGGTGGTGAGCTGAGTGGAACACCTGGGTTGTAGGTAAGTGTCTGTGTGCAGCATGTTTGAGGTATGTCCTCTCTGGTGCTCAATAGTTCTGTCTCTTCACTGGAATAAACTGGGGTGTCCGTGTCATCAGAATGATATCCTGACTGGTAACCACTTGTCTGGTTTGAGGCTTCGGACATCATGGATTCGTTACTTTTACTGGGTACCAACCCACTGCAAGAGAAATACAAACAGTGTTGAGTTTCCTTTGAAGGCCATCATGAGGCACATCAACTTGTACAAATGGCTCTTCTCCAATACCAGCATGAACAGTGCTGTAGTTAGCAAGGGTGGCTGGTATGTCTACATAAAAACACTTTTAAACACACACTTGATTACAGGAGCAATAATTTCCCCCTTAACTCCCTTGTGACATGTAACATCCTGGGGACATTCTCATGGCAGTGCAGGCTGACTGTGGGATTTAAACTGTGGCCCCTGAGAGGGAAGTGGAATGAAAGCTTGGAAACATGTCAGTAAATTGCAATGTGAGGTTGCATTTGTAATTTCAAATGTGTGCCCTGGGCACAAAATTCTTCTCAGGTTAGCAGGACACACGTGGAGCAAATCAGCACAAGTTTCCTGTGTGCTGCTGCCTGAAGTTCTAAATAACCATGGCATACAGCACAGTGAGAGCTACAGAGTCCTAGGAGCCCACTGACTTGTTACAAGACACAAAGTGAGGCATGCAGTGGGTTATTTTCTACACTTTACATAGCACACTTAGGCCATTCAGAGAAGAGTCTCTCTTTTGAGACAAATCATAGGCTAAGCCTCTTCTAAAATTTCTGGAAACAGATCATCTTATTCCATCATATTTGCTGACTAACCCTTACCTGAAGGGAACTGTCACTTGCTGAGCTCTGTCCCCCAATGTCTTCAGTTCCTCAGATGCAAGAACCATCCCACTGTCTGTCTGATTGTCCTTAAAGAGCCAAAGAGATGCCAAAAATTTATCAGATGGAAATACACTCCAAAAAAGGAAAAGTAGCACTAGGAATATGAAGGGACAGAACAAATGACAGACTTACATCTTGAACAACTTTTACTGCAGGTACTAAGGGCACATCTTCAAATGTTTTCACGCTCACAGGTCGGCTTTTTCTTTTACTACCCTGCCGGTAGAGACTGTAAAGAAAAGAATGGGTTTGCTTTTAAGAGCAGTTGTTTGGGTGAAAATGACACAGATGGTATCAGAATCTTTTATCTTTCAACAGTAAAGTAAATTGTTTGTCCAAACATACCATGGAAACCTCAACTGAAACAGGGAAACTGGCTAGAAACTGGCAAGTTTCTGATCTGTGGGTGCTGAAACCTTGACCCCCAAGCAAATCCTAAGAAACATCTTTTTTAAAACAACCACCTCCTTTTCTGAGTGAAGCTGTAAGTTTTCATTTCCTGGAAACTCCACATAAAAGTCTAACAAACAGAGAAACCTGGATCATAATCATCTTTCTTTGGATTGTACTTCTGAGACTCCTAGCTGGACCTGAGTCAACAACAGCAGATAAAGCAATCTGTCTCCTGTTAAAATGAGGGAGTTGAGACTACATGTTCCACATCTCCCCTTTCTTGAAAGCTCTTCTCCAGAAGAAGCCCTTCAAGCAGGAGGAATTCAGTAACCCAGCGACAAAGAAAACAGCAGTGGCCTACCATGGGGGAAACAGATGTCCAAATCAGCTTAACCTCAGAGTCCCCTCTCTCTACATAAGGGTAATGAAATGTACCTTGTTCCCAAGCTAGCCCACTTAAAACTGAAACGAAAGCTGCAGCAATACCGGCAGAGACCTAAAAAGGGATCACACTTAGCTAACCGGGAAAAGGGGCACCAACATGGTTTCTGGAAGAGGGGGAGTCAGTGGGACAAAAGGCAGCTCAGTATGCTGCAGTAAGATCCTAATCTGCTCTGTTGTCTGCAAAATGCTTCCAGCTTCAGGAACAGAAAAATAAATTAACCCAAAGTCAAGTTTCATATTCCCTGCTCTGCACCTCTTACAGCAGCACTCCCATTGCAGTTTCTTCACAACAAAATAAAAAAATGCTGAAGCCCCCTTTGAAATATGTGCTACCAATGTTGGTTTTTTTCCCTTTAGTCATTACAGAATAACAGGAAGAGTGGGTTGGGAAAGCCATGTAGGAAGTGCTGCAAATGGAAAATGAGAGCAGTGCTTTCAATGATATCAAATGTTTTCATCTTTTAAATATAAATATTATTGACCACCACAATGTTAAAACATGGCATTTACGTGTGTGTAGTTATAGTACCTTGATTTCAACTGACATCCTAAGTGCACTCTTCGTAGCTATTATTCTCCATGACCCTATACAAAAGCAGTGTAGGGCTTGATCCTGCACCAGCAAAGTCAATGCGAACTTTGTCATTGACTTAGGGGGGATGCACATAGTTACTGCTACAATGGTTAAACTGGGGAAGAGTAGTCTGAAGGGGCTTTCTGATTCTTATAGGAAATCCATCAGTGGATTCTGTGTCTGCTCCTGTCTCTTGTACCAAACCCCTCTGAGCCTCTTCAGAGGCAGCAGAAATACACTGGTACCCATCCCAGGCATCCAGCATCCTAGAGGCTGCAGCAGGAACCACAGAGAGGCCTACGTGAGAACATTCCTTCCTCCCTCGCATTCTACACAGAGAAGCCCTTCTCTTAGCCCATATGCACAAGCTAGATACAGGTTCTGGAACTGGCCTTAAGTGACACTGCACACTGTTGGATAAGACTGTAAGCTCTAAGCAACAGGAATCATCTATGGTACATCTATACTGTGCCTACCCCAGCAGAGCCCTTATCTGTGACTTCTTGCTACCAGAAGACAAGTAACATATAATAATTGTAATGATCAATAACTGACTTCCATTTGCTATCAGTTCATGGCCCACCTAACAATGTGCTCATTTTCTGGGTAGAAATATCAGGAGGCTTGTGTAAAGATAGGCTTTTGTTAATTAATCCAATTGCTAGGTCTGTCACTTACTATACCAGGGGGTGGTACGAGAACCTGAACAGAACAGCAAAGAATGACTAGACATTTTCTAAGGACTAGCTAACAAATACTGCCCCAGCATTCTGGGCAAGAGACTGAGTTCTTGAAAGGGTTGTGGGAAAAATGTAGGTTATCACAGGTGTTTCAGAAGCTGAGAAACTGGAGTTTTGCAGATCCTCCTATGGAGACTTTATGGATTTATTTTTATCTCTATGGACAAAGTTAAATATGGACTTCAGCTGCTGAAATCTCTTCCTTTCATTTTTCCTCCCCCAACCTGAACACAACTGCCTAGAGACCGCAATGGGATGTTCATCATATAAAATACCTAATTCCTGCTGTGTAGTCATAATGGAATTTAGGATCGCAGACTTCCTCTTCCGCCATACAGGAAACAGGTGAGGTTGGCAAAGAGAGTCCAGAATCCTCATCCATGTTCAGTGATACCGTTAGAGGAAGGACAATGTAATCTTTACCATCCTGTAGGAGACAGTGAAAAAAAGTCAGAGGAAAACTGTAAATAAGAATTCTTACAGTAAAATTGAAGCTGTGGGGGCTGCTTTATTGGACTGTACACTATATTATATTTGCTGACACAAATCAAAAGACTTGAACTTGAAGGGACACTGTCAAAGAGGTTTAGATTATAAAGGTAGACTTTCTAATGGTTTTACAGATCTAGACAGGAAATGAAATGTTTACTTTTTAATATTTTATTTCAGTTACAAATGTAAGCTTCCTGTCATGTTTGAAACCCAAATGACACAATGTCATTTTAGGCTAGGAGAACAGGAAAGGGAAATCAACCATAAACTGAAAATGAAACTGACCTGAGTAAAATAAAGGCAAAAAAATGAGCAATAAGTGAAGATAACAAAAAGATTAAAATATTTCAATGGCAAATAGTCTAAAATGATGTAACAATAAGGATTTTTAAAAATTAATTGTATACAGACAGTGTACCTATAAGATAATACTATTGTCTAATTTCTAGTTGCTGAAGTCTCCTCGCTGATGTACGGAGACAAATTATTTTTACAAGGAATGTCTAATTCATTAAAGTACCAAAGATAAAGCAGTATGTTAAAATGATTATATTCTTGTAAGTAAATTGGCCTAGAGGATTATTATGATCTTTTTTCAAGATTTATTTCTCAGATGAATTTATATCAATTATATATATATATACACACACACACACACACACACAAGGCAAGTGGTAGGAAATCCACAGAAATGAGTGTTTATTTAGTTATTTATATGGTCCCACTATCACAGTACCTGAACACCTATCAGTCTTTAACGTATTTTTCCTCCTGGCACCTCAGAGAGATAGGGAAGTGCTATCACTCCCACTTTACAAATGGACAACTGAGTCAGAGAAACTAACTAACTTGTCAGGGGTCCCACAGGAAGTCCCCTGAATGCTACACTGATGTTTTTACCACTGGCACATGTGTAGTTACCAAGCACCAAGTAGTCAGTGGGAAGTGGGACCTAAACAAATGAAGTGGGGTATAGGATACAGCTGGACAATCTGAGGGGACAGAGGGAAGCCTGGCTGGGAGGGAGAAGTACACATGGAACAAGCTGTGTTACTATCACAGATCTCTGTGACCCTGGCCCATCCCATCAGCCTCAGCTCCCCTGGTGATGTGGTGTAATGATGGCCCAACAAAGGCACCACTGCTCCATTTACAGAACATTGTGATATGGATATCTATATTCCACGCACCTGACGAACGCTGGCTTGCAGTAAATTTCCCAGGTGCTCCACTAATTCAGAAAAAGTAGGTCTTTGCTTAGGTTCTCCATGCCAGCAGTCCAGCATTGTCTGATATCTAGTGGGATAGATAAAATCATGACAATGTCAGGGCAATGACGCCGGCATATTTTACCTATTCAGATTATTCCTATTACTATAAAGCATAATTGTAAGTTCTTACATTTCTGGTGTTGTATAGTCCGGTGCTCTCATCCTTGTTCCTTCTTTCAGTCGTCTACAAAACTCCTCATCAATTTTTACACCAGGATATGGCGAAGCTCCTGAAATGATAATGGATGCACTTTTTTTTTTTTGGTTAAAGAAAACATTTAAAATTCTGGTGCTGATTTTCAACCAAATGATTTGTACGTGAAATTACTGCTATGTGAACAAGCCAGGCAATTAGAGAATTTTGCATGTGGAAAGTCAAAACTTTCAAAAAAATTCTCCCAGAATATTTCACTATTTTATTAACCAGCTCTACTGTTAAAATTAAAGAGAGGTTCAGTGGAAAATAGAAGTGACTTACCTAATGAAAATATCTCCCACAGCAGAATGCCGAAGGACCATACATCACTCTGAATGGTATATACTCTATCAAAAATTGTTTCTGGTGCCATCCATTTTAGCGGTAATCTGGCCTTAAAGCATTTAAAAAAATAATTAAGCTTTAGTAAGAGACAGGAAAAAGAGAACTTTATTTCCAGAAACTGCATAGTAAAATAGAATAGTTAGCATCATTTAAATTAAAGATCTGCCATTTATTTTCCAGAACTTACATCTCCTTTTCTGACATAATCTGGGTCTTTGTAGATGTCTCTTGCCAAGCCAAAATCACAGATTTTAACCACATTATTCTGGGATAAGAGGATATTACGGGCAGCCAGGTCCCTATGGATGCACTGCAAAAAGAAGAAGAAAACAAGTTTATAGGTTTGCTGTTGTTGCAGCTCTGCTCAGAGAGTTAATCTATTTCACATCTGTGCTGACCTCTCCCTCAGAGGCCAGATATTTCTTAAATCCTAATAAGTAAAATAACCCCCAATGTCAACAGAGTTACTGATTTTTAAGTGGCTTTTTGATGATTATAATTGACCTGAAAACAAAAGTCTTTCTGGGCCAAGTCCAAACACACATCTGTTTAGCCAATAAGCAGCCATGGCCTTTGAGGTTAGCCAATTAATTATCCCAGGAAGTTGATGCAAAACAGGTCAGGATCTGATTACCGCAGTTTTACTTTGGCTCTATTCAAACCACATTCCCCATCGCATCTATGACACTTCACCCTTTTTAATATATTTTGGTGAAAAATGTCATACAACAGGACCAATGTTGAGATTATTCTCTGCTGGGAACAAAGATGGAAAAGCACATCTCTACCTCTGCCTGTGTGACAGCCACCATCTTGGCCAATGCACCAGGGACATCCAGAAGTAAATCACAAGCCTCTCTACAGCTTGACCTAAAGAAGCAGGCTCTGTAGCTGGGGGGGTGTAACCAGTGTTCATGCTCTATAAATCAGGCACAGAAGGGGACACAACACACACCCTCAATGACCAGTAGGTTACACATGCAGGATTGTTCTTTGCAAAACAGGTTGAAACTCTCATAACCGGGATCCTCTGGTCCAGCAATATCCATGGTCCGGCATGGATGCTGCAGGAAACAGAGTCCCAGTGGAAGGCAAACAGTAAGGATCCCTGCAGGGCTGGCAGGGCAGTGGGCTGCCTGTAGGGAGCTGACAGGGGGGCTGCCCAATGTGTGATAGCAGGGCTGCCCAGTGGGGCCAGCAGGAGTTGGGGAGCTGGCTGGGAGGCCAGCAGCCGAGCCAGGGGGGCCAGTGGCAAGGGTCCAAAAATGTCCTCTCTTGGTCTGTCAAAATCCCTCAACTGGGACCAGTCAGGGACTGAGGGTGCCAGACCAGGGAGGTGCAACCTGTATATTTTTCAGGCCTTGACAAAAACACTTTTAAATGACAAACAAAAAGGGACTCTCCAATATTTCTTGGGAGACTATCCCACATTAGCTAATACACACCACCATTAGCTTCTGTGTCCAGTGTTCCAGCTTAAATTTTTCCTTTGCATATTACTCAGTACTCTTTTTTTGTGCCTGGTGTCACCTTAAATAATTCCTCTTTTTTCTTGGTGTTTACAACCTTCAGAATATTTGCAAATGATTAGCTATTGTTTCATCCAATTATAACTAGTTAGGATCAAATCTTGATGGGGCATCTGTACAGGGCTGAAATGCAGGGGAAATATTGTGTTTCCTTTGTGTCAGAAGGCCAGGCAGAGATCCACTAAGGGGAGACTGACAATACCCATACATATGCATCTCTTAGTCTCCAGTGTCTCTGAGTGCCACGAACAGGGGCTTCTAGCCTTCCCACCTAGCTACAGAGCAATTTCTTCAGAGCAAAGCCCTTTTATTCTATCTTGACTCCATTGATCAGGAATTGGTCCCTAGTTCCTTTAATCATTTCGCAAACATCATTCCCTCCAGTCATTAATCATTCTACTATGAATAGTGAACACTGAACCTTATACAAATTGCTAACATTCATGTCACTCAAAGCACCTCACATGGGCTGTTTCACTTTGTCATATTAATGGCTCTGATATTTTTGGAGCAACCAGAAAATGTTGTGGATGGTTGCCAGTCCAATGGCAAAGTATTACTTCCTTCTATAAATCGGTAAGATTCTTTTCTATGATGGTTAACAGTAAGAAAGATGCCATTTTTCTGAACAGAGGCTTACTTTGCGAGAAGCCAAGAACTCCATCCCTCTGGCCACCTGGAAGCTATAACAGATGAGGTCCTCCATGCTCAGAGGGTTCTTGCAAAGGTCTTCAGAAGCTGCTGAAAGATGACAACAGTCAAACACATTCATTTCACCTACAGACATAATTTAAACTATACTGTCAAACCCGTGACCAGTAGTGAGCACTTTACATTACTGTAAGAGAGACCCATGTTTAAATCTCAGGCTCTGGGCAGCACGGAGGGCTGACTTGCCCTCAGCTTCACCACTTCCGTCCTAGGCCCTGCACCCTCCGGAGCATGGAGCCTTCTCCTCCCCACATTTCCCCCCCACACACACACACACACCCACACCCTGCCTTGGGGCCTGTGGTGGCTGCTGGCCCCACTGCAAAACCCAACAAAACCATATTTCCGTCAATAGTAATTGACATGTACAAGTAGGCAATGTAAGAAAATGCTGCCTGACAGCTTTTTAGGGTTTGATTCAAGGACATGATTCAAGTACATTTACTTTGTGTGTTTCAACAACTAAAGTTTTAAGAAAAAAAGTTTCAAAAGAAACACGGATTGCCTTGAAATTATGCATCAAATAAAGTTGAATTCTGCCAAGCCTTCCTAGAGCTGAACAGTGGCATCCCTCCAGATGAGGCTGAGCCCTGCAGCAGCCCCTACCAATGACAAATGGCCCAAAACAAAGTGAGCATAAATCCTACCTTCTTCTTCCTCTACGTCACTGAGCGATCGCTCCTCCACAAAGCCTGAGCTCGTCGAACTCTGGCTGCTTGTGATGCTGTCTAAACGTTGCTTCAAGTCCGCTGAGATGTCACCCACATAGTTTTCTTTTCCCTGCCTAAATCTGGCATTTTTAGTCTGGAAAGAAAAAAATAATCAGAGATGTTCAGAGGTAGAAGTGATACTTCACAGTACATAAATCAGGGATGTCATTGAGCACCAGAGGGGGAAAGAAGGCATTTAGCCTGCTCCCCTCCACAAGGGTGCAGCAGCCCCCCACCACAATTTCACGTGTCAATCAGCAGCACTTATAAGCAGGTTTCACAACTTTCTGTAGTTTGCTAAACTTGCATGTTATGTGACTTCTCCTTCACTCTGTTATTGGATCCCTCCATTCTACTGCTCATGTCACTGTTCATTCTTTAGCCTCTTCTCCCGCTGCTAAGTCCTTCCCACCCCACAAAACCATTCACATCTGATTTACTACTTCTGCTCTTCTGCCACCACATGCCTCTGGAGATCGTCCTAACCCCAGGCAGATTCCCTCTGCTCCAAAGCCACGCTCTCTTCCTTCACTTCTGCTATATTCTTGCCAGACAATGCTGCCTTCCCACCCTAACAGATTCCCATCCCAATAGCTTATCTACCACAGTCCTAAACCCCATCCCCCTGTCTTCATCGGCCTCTCTCCCTACACCATAAGTAGACAACAGATTCCCATTGATCCCCTAACTCCCAACAGATGCAGCAGCAGACTGCACCCACCATAGTAAAACTCTCCCTTCCCTGCCCCCAAGGACACAAGGAACAACCCTCAGGAAAGTGATATAGTAAAAGGAGGCTCTGGTGTAGGAAGAGAGACAAATGACCAGTAAACTGTAGACCAACCTCTCCAGAGTTTCTAATCCCCTTTACACTGGCTCTCTCTGGAGCTCTGGATAAGTCTCTTAGGCCAAAATGTTCAATGTTGAACCTAAAGACATATATATTCATGCCCCCAGAAGTGGGCTGATTTTCAAAAGGGACCCTTCTGAAAATCAGATCACTGACACAGATGCCCAGATTTTAACACTGGCCTTCACTTCTCTGGCTCCATTTCTCCACCCTTAAAACAGGGATCTCACAAGAGGGCGCTGAGGACTAGTTAAATCTTTGGAGAAAGCTTTGAAGATGAAAAGCATGACATAGGTTGGCTGGAGAAAATGATTTATGAGGAAAGATTAAAAAGCACTATATATGTATAGCCTGGCTAAACAATGAACAAGGGGGCCATGATAGCAGTCTGCAGAAAGGTATAAACAAGCAGGGTGATTTAAGGTAGTATAAGATGGTTTGACTAAGAGTAACAATCTGAAATTAAGGGGAAAAAAATGGGCTGATTATTAGGAAAGATACAGTAGACTGTAGAATAGCCTGCCACGAGAGACTGTAGATGCCTCCTCCTTGCACATTTAAAGCTTGAAATAACAAACTAACTATATTGTATGGGCATTGGGGCTAGACTGGACAACCTATAATACCTTTCTATATAGAATTTATATTGTAAGCGCTAAACATTATCATAATCAGTATTAATACAAAGGTACATTCCCAATAACTCTTGAGCTTTCCGTGCAAAATATTTTAAAAAAGTGTTTTTAAAATGTTTAATTTTAACGCTGACAGCATACTGTGTACCTTGTATGGAAGAAATTCACTTCTCTTGCTCCTTAAGTATGCTGATAAGTTTCCAAATTTGCAGTATTCCACAATCACCATAAGTGGGCCTGCATAAAACAAGAACCAATTATTTTCTAGGTCTGCCCAGTTAAAAAATATGTATTCTTTTAAAAACCATTCCACCATCTTTCAAAACAGTTTTAAAGATAATATCCAAAATTTAGACAGTAAATATCTATTCAGACTCCTTTTCTGAGTAACATATTGGATAGGGGAACATTTTGGGCCAAAATTTTCAAAAAGCACAGGCCTCATTTTGCATGCAAAAATGTGTATAAAATTGTGTGCTTATATTACATGTGCAAGTGACTATGAAAACACATGCAGATTAGCTCACTGTGCATTCAAATATCCATCTACACTGATAGTTGCATGCAGTTATGCAATCCACCATCAAATTGCAGTAAACTACATTCATGTACATATAACTATTTGTGCATTTTTGTGCAGGGAGCTGAGTCTCTGTGTTTTAAAATATTTGATCCTTAAAACTTAATTTTCAATCAGAAGTGCTTTAATGAGCTGCTTTTAAATGTTGTACCCCAATGCTCAAATTGGGTTACTCAGCCATATGAAGTTTGGAAATCTAAAGTCCAAATGTTGAATGTGGGTTTCTTATTATGGCACCCACAATTAATAATTGGTCCTTTAGAAATATCGACCTTTAGAAAGATGTATGGACTTCTTCTTCCCAGAACTGTACAATAGCTATGGAACTACGTGAAGGAAATTCTCAGCTAACTGCATTAATATTAAACTCACAACTGAATCGGCATCTTTGGCAAGTTATTACAAAGTTACTTACTCTAAATGTCTTCCAAAACTAGTGTACAATGCTGCGTTTGTCAGATTAACATCTGTTACAATTATAAGTAAAATAGAGTAAATTGTCCAAATTTGGATTCAGATTCATAATCACTCTCTGTCCCAGAGTTCCAGAGGCTGTTACAAATTTGTGGTTTTGCTTTAGCTCATTAAAGATAGGGGCTACCTCTGGCATTTGGTCCTAGATTCTGATTCCAAAACCACACAAATTTGTTTACTTTCAGAATTCTATTTGGGATCTATTTCTAATTATAAACTATGTTTACTCCCCACCTTTCGACAACTATATAGCGTTTGTGTTTTTCATGTGAGGAATAAGAACAGCCCACACAAGAAAGAAAACTAATATAGTACATGAGCTTAGAGTGTGTTTTATCCAAGGATCAAAAGAGCTTTGTTAACAACGGTGTGCAAGTATTATTGCCCCATTTTACAGATCGGGGAGCTGAACTGAGATACAAAAGGTAAAGTGATTTCCCCAAGGTAACACAGCACATCAGTGACAGAGCTGACAGATCCAAGTCTAACCTTCCCATCCTCTAATCTAACTGGTGGATCATGCTGACTCTTATAATGAATAGCCTTAGAATAATGATAATGGAAAAATCAAAGTCTTGTTCATGATGCACTTCAATTCTCCACTAATCAGAAATGGTCTTACTCAATTTTTGGTACTGCCTCCAACCATTGAAAAGACATTCTATACCCCTGGACTACGTCTACACTGGCATGATTTTCCGGAAATGCTTAAAACGGAACAGTTTTCCGTTATAAGTATTTCCGGAAAAAGAGCGTCTACATTGGCAGGATGCTTTTCCGAAAAGCCCTTTTTCCGAAAGCGCCCATGGCCAATGTAGACGCTGCTTTCGGAAAAAGCCCCGATCGCCATTTTTGCGATCGGGCTTTTTTGCAAAAAGACTACTGGGCTGTCTACACTGGCCCTTTTCGGAACAGTTTTCCGGAAAAGGACTTTGCCGGCGGGAGCAGCATAGTTTTTCCGGAAAAGCAGCTGATTTCTTACTGTAGATCGTCAGTGTTTTTCCGGAAATTCAAGGGGCCAGTGTAGACAGCTCACAGCTTATTCCGGAAAAGCGGCTGATTTTCCGGAATAAGTGGCCCAGTGTAGACACAGCCCTAGAGAAACAAGAATCACTTACCTCCTGGTTTTGTGCAGGCACCAAGTAAATTGACAACATTTAGATGGTGACCAATATGAATGAGGATCTTGAGCTCTGACATAAGTGCCCGGTGCTCACTGTGTGTAGCACCCTCTGTAAAGAAAAAAATTATACGGCTGATCAGCAAAGCAGAAATAAAGGTTTTTCCCTCTGGTAGCCACATTAATTAGTGTTTTGGCACATTAAGTAAGTGCTTTTGTAGGTTACCCTTGGCCAGGGTTCCCATGCAACGTTCAAGACATACTTTCTTCCTATCTACGCTCCAGTACTGTACAGCTGTAGAGTTAGAGTTGGTTTTGCTTTATTTTAAAACAAATCCTGAATACTACCAAAAAGGTAAAATGTCAAACTGGCGAGACAATCAGAGTATTACTGCACTGAATCTCCTTTGTGCTGTGCAACATTTTAAGCAGAGTCTGAGTTTTCAGAGGTACAACCATTACCCCAAGTGGTGTCTAAGTGCATGGGGCTACAACTTGTCCTGTGGCACTAGATTGGCCTGTGAAAGGGAGGAGGTGGGGCAGGGCTGCACAGCCTCCTACCCAATCAATGGGAACAGTCACTGCATCGTTTGTCAGTTCTCTGAACAGGCAGAGAAGGGGTCAGCAGCAAATATATGAGAGGGAGGGAGAGAAGGCTGCATTTGGCAGATTTGGTGAATGTCATGAACTGATGTAGGCAGTTGGGTTTTTCCTCTTTATTTTGCTTGGGGACCGCTCTCATAAGTGTTACGTCCCTTCTCCTTGACAGCTCGGCACATAAGCATTGAGCTTCAGTGGAAGGGCCTTTATTATGTGACTATTCATGAAGTACTGACAAAACTCTTTTCCATTATTCACTAGTCACAATGTGAAACCGGGAATGGATTCTTTGGGCACAGAGAATCTTGTTCCGTTGTTCCAAAGTCCTGAGCAGGAGGAATGATTCTGGGGTCTCAGCTTTGTATTTAACGGCAAGACAGCCACATCACTGACAATAATACTGAAGAGCAGTTTAAAATCTGCAAAGGAATAAGCTTGTTTCTCCACCTCCACCCCCGATAATGTCTAAGTCATCATTTAGGGTTTAACAGGAAGCTCACACTGCAGGTAGCGTATGTGGGTAAATACTGCAGAAAGTAACACTTGCGTAGGATTACTTGTACAAGCAAATTTAACATCTACATCTAGGTACAGCTATAAAGTGCAATAAAGAAGCTCTAATAAGCAACCTCTTCTTACCATTAGACGTATGTTACATTATTCTAACAGCAGTTATTAACTAAACTCTTCTAGGACATTGGTACAGAAATTGTGATAGCTCAACATGATTTGCTGGATTCTGGCTACAAGCCTAGCAATACAAATCACATTTTTTTTCAAGAGGATCTTAGTCTTCATTTTTACCTTTAAGCATTTTTACCGCGACAGTTTTGCAGGTAGCAGTTTTGTCAATTCCAAATGCATCTGCTTCTATGACTTGGCCAAATGCTCCACGCCCAAGGGGTTTACCTGATATGGGAAGATGAACAGCTTTAGACTTATTGTCATAGCAGTGGACAAAAACCTATGCCAAGTATTAACTAAATCAACCCCCATGTTAAGAACAATAGTTTGGCTCGCCATCTCCTGCATTGGCCCAAAGGACTGAGCCAACACAGAGGGAGCACCCACTACCTCCTATCACAGTGCAATGTAGTTCCAGGGGCAATTCTGTGTGTGCTGGCCAAGCTCCACCTACACAGTATCCCTTCCTCAGCCCCCATATAAAATAGTGAAAACACACCTAGCTTTAGCCTGTCTCTGGGAAACTCCCACTTGCTGGCATCATAGGGGAGACGTTCACACTGCTCATCCATAGGGACTTCATCAGGATCCATGATAATTGACAAGTAACCTGTCTTTAGTTCCCCTTCACTGGCCTGAAAAACAATATCAGTTCTAGTCACATACACAGTACGTGTTGGCTGGAATGAGACAGTCACAGTACAAACTTCTCCTTCTCCTCCTTTTGTGTTCTAAAATTTCACAAAAATGCAAGTCTATAGTTTCCTCCAAGTACATCATTATGAATGTGAACACGGAGCATCATTAACTACTTGCACTTTTCATAACCACAGATAATTGAAGCATTTTTTCCTCCAAATGCCTGGTCAATTAAAACCAAATTTCTGCACCCTCAACTCCAGGCAAGAATGTTATGGTATTGAGAGAAAAATGTGCCTGTTGGTTTAAGAACAATGGAAAGAAACAACACAAAAGAGCCGTCGTCAGTTTTCATTTGTCATGCAAGACCAATGCCAATGGGACAGTAAAAGAATGGGTTCCATTACCCGTTTAACGGTCCGGAGAATGATTACAAGAAGCAACCAGAAGAACATGGCAATCACTGCAGTCCCAACCAGGATAATGAGCTCCAAGTTCATTTTCTCTTCAGCGCCTGGGGAGAAACAAATGAATATTTAATTGATAGTTGAATGCTTATTGATTCAGGTCATCAGTTTAAATACTGCATAGAGGTCCCTTGTTCCAAAGGTTCATTTTAAAAGTGGCACATGTAGCAAGACAGCTAAGACAACAGGTATTTCTTATAGGTTGGACTATAAACTCAAGTTCCATGCTGAATTACACACACCATGCAACCTCACTCAAAACAATGAGGAATGGAATTTTGCATCAGATAGGTCAGCACAGGATTTGATCCATTGTTTTCTCATAAGCTTTCTGATTCCTACAAATTAGTGCACAATGAAATGGCAGCAAGGATTAGTAAGACTCTTGTGGCCAAATTTTGCCCTTAATTACACCCATGCAATGTTGAAGACAACTTTCTTTCTGTGTGGCTGAATGTGCATAATGGAGGGAAAGAATTGGCCCTAAGCAATTACAAAATAAGAGGCGAAATCTAATAATTTAAAGAAAACTGCTATTTTTGAACACACAAAAACTAGATGAATGTTGATCGCCCAAAAATGAATAACTCTTTCTTGTGCAAAGAGAAATGTGATTACACTTTATAGGAAACAAGATGTTGCAAGAATGATCCCCTGTATTACGAAATAACAGCTCAATAATTTTTTAACTTATTTAACTGAGATGAACATATGGATTGTTTGACGTTCTTGCGGTCCTGAGACAATATATCTATGTAATGGAATCCTTATTCCAGATTTAAGCTGTAAGCAAGGTGCCAGGTGACTATTTGATAATAAGCATCAATGGAATTCCTTTCTGCCCCACCCCCATTTCTCAAAGTCTGTTCCTGTACATATCTGCCCTTGCATCACAGAGGTTCTCCCACACAATGGCCCACTGTTTTTCTCCATTATATGGCCCACGATGAGCTGCATCATGACTTCCTGAACATGAAACAATGTCATAAATGTGTTTCCAGTTTACACAGACCTGCTTTATCATACCCTGAACAAATACAGTTATTAGATCAGCTGAAAGCAGGTATTTACATTAAGCTTATTTACAGACAATTTTCAACCAACAAAAATACATTGCCTATAACTTAATGAGAACTCAAGAACAACTGGCCATAGCTTTCAATAGTTCAATGTAACAGATGGGCTAATCACCCTGATTTATGAGACAGAGATTTCAGAAGTATTTAGTGACTATTTTGAAATAACATACTAATACCAAAGGCAAGGAGATTCTGATCAATGCTTTTAATTGGCAGGTCCTATTGTTGATGGAAAGTGAAAAGCAGTTTTGTTTTGTCACAAAATAGTTTGGCCACTTATTAGCGTTTTATTTTCACACCAGGTAGTCAGATGTGGCATGATGATAATGGAACAAACACTAACTGCCAGGGAGTAGCTTCATTCCAGGCACTAAAACCACCAGTGAGTCCCTGATTCAGCAATGAACTCTTATGTGCTTATTTTTTAAACGTGTTTAAGTCCGTACCTATTTCTCAAAGCATGTAAACATGTACATAACTTTAAGCACATGGCTAGGTCCCATTGACTTCACTGCATCTTAAGCAAATGCCTAAAGTAAGTGCCTGCTCATGGGTTTTACTAAGTCAAAAGACTATGAACAAGGTTTCAGAGTGGGAAGAGAAACAGGGGTCCTCTCCCACCACAACTTAACTCATGGGTGTTTTTAGCCCTAATGGTTGCGTAAATGTGTTTGAAAACATGATGCCAATGTGAGTATGGCAATGAATCTGCAGATGACTTCTGGTAGAGGGAGGAGCAGCAGCCATTAGAGTCAGGGAGGAAGCTGCTTGGCCACATACCCACCAGCAGGGTAGTGAATGCTGGATGGATGTGAAACTTTGATGCCTCCTGAACTCTGTACACTGAAACCCCATTGGTGGGGCTTAGAGGCCCTCAAGGCTGTTCTCTTTTTTTCTATTTATTTCCATGGAACAGGTAAGGGAAGGGGAAATAGGATAATACTAGCAAATGCCATCCATTCATGCCACCAAAATGGGACACCATTGACTGGGGATTGTGCAGGGACCTTCCTCCTTTCCTCTCCTTTCTTAGATGCCTTGACAGCAGTGAAATTATTTAAATGTCAGCATTGTTAGGTATCCTCAGCATTGCTAGGTACCCACTGTGGTGTGCCAGACTCTCCACAGACTCAGAGGCAAGTATTATTGCACTGATTTGCCCTCACTCTATGTTTTCAGGTTTTTCTCTGCCACCATAATGGCCAGTGGCGGACTTATTTTGTTTAATGAAAGCTGTGATTCTGGAGAACAAGGTATCAGCCTCAACAAACAAATTGGGCTGCCAGTGTGGTGAAACCTCACCCATTTCAAGCTTGATTAGGAGCCTTATCAATAAATGAATCTGATTCACTTTGGCATAATGAAACTTTCAGCAAAGGCACTGCTAGTACATTTTCAAAATTTTGACCAAGACAGGACGCATAGGCCTCCTTTTTCGCAGTTATCAAGCACAAATGAATAGAAGAAGCAAATCTGCACTGACCTTCTACTACAAAAAAAGTTATTGCTTTTTTGCATCCGAGGACATTGCAGGCAAGACAAGTGTAGAGACCTCCATCTTCTTTCCTTACCCTGCGTATGGTTAGAGTTTTGTTCCCATCTTTCAAAACAATACCTGCAAAAAGGAACTGTTCTTAATCCTGCTATCTGTGTTGCCTTTGGCTGTTAAGATTTCAATAGCTGCAATTATTTTAGCAATATTTTTGCATATACACCCCTTACACATTATATAATATAAGCAGGATCACAATCTACCCCCAATCCACACTTGAACTCCCCACTGAAATCAGTGGTGTGCCCTGTGTAAAACACACAGCAAGAGAAATAAGTCATACTGAAGGGGCAGCTACTCACCTGAGTCTTCAACAAGGGTTTCATTGTTCTTATACCATGTGATGTATGGAGGAGGAATTCCATTTGCTGGGCATGATACTTCTATGGTTTCACCAATGTTTTCTGTTTGATTCTCCAGCCTCTCTACCAACGTGGGTGCCACAGGCTCTGTTTGCATGAAAATGAAGTTATTGAGAGTTTCCAAGCACATTCATTTTTGTGATGCCTCAGCACTCCCTGCCACTCTACAAGTTTGGGTCTCATGGCCTTACTACAATAGCACCAACCATGGCCTTCAGAGAGAGACCGTATTTAATCTTCCATGGCACATGAGGCAAGAACAATAGGTAAGAAAGCATTAAAAGGAAAAGTCATTTGTCTTTTACATGAGTCTGGTTTTATGATTTGCAGACATCAAAACTGATAGAGAAGAGGAAATTAGCCAGAAATTGCCTCCCCTCACATCTCCATCTCTAATCTCACTTCAAGAAGGGTGATATTGCTAGTGTTTTAGGCTCTGGTTCAGAAAAGCGTCTATATTTCAGGATAGCCCATAAGCTTGTGCTTAAGTATTTTCCTGAATTAGGGTCTAAGTTGCCAAAACAACCAGGACTTTAAGGCCTCTATGCAAGATCACTTACGTTTGCATCAAAAGCCAGTGACTGGCGTTGTTTGTGCTGAAATGCTGCCCTGCATTTATGACCATTTAAAAGCAGGACCACAAGCTCAAACCCAAAGATTCAGTCACACAATGTTCTGAACCTTAAGAAACAATTGTAAACAGATCATAGATGTGGGTGTTTTGCAAGGCAAACCCACAAAGCTATCAATTTGTCCCACTGTTTGTGCACATCTATAAAGAGACTTTATTTTCCTGTCAACCACTATTCTCTGCTTTTCCACACCAGGACTATTAACCCTTCTTTTGCTGTTCTTTCACTGTCAATAATGGAACACTAAGGTTGCTTCTAGACAGTGGCGCTATTTTGGGATACTTTCAGTATCCCAAAATAGCATTTTCCGCATCTTGACAGTGCGCCTGCTATTTCAAAATAGCTTCTGAAATAATGGGCACGCTATTCTGACATCCCTGTAAACCTCGTTCCACGAGGAGTAAGGGATGTTTTGGAATAGTGTTTTATTTCGAAATTTGGCATAGTGTAGACAGCACCAAATTACAAAATAAGCTATTTCAAAATTAACTCAAAATAAACTATGCAATTTGAGTAGCTTAAATTGCATAGCTTATTTCAAGCTAAGGGTGCAGCCAGTTCATCAACACAAAAACCACATTCTGCCTGGACCTGGCCTCATGCACTTGACAACAGCCAATACATAAATGAAGTCTCATTATTAGCAACTGCTCAAATCCCTTCTCCTAGTAAGCACACCTTTAAATTGGTAACACGCTAGGTGATACAGCACTTGACGATTTCTACCATTGCAATATCTTTGTTTCCAGCTATCCATAGTCTGTGCATGTACCCATCTACTTTAGTATATGAAAGTGGGTTCATACCTTGAACGGTGAGGTGCTTGACAAGGCAATGTTGCGTTTTAGTCTTTTTGTCCTGGGCTATACAAATGTAATCCCCCCGATCGCGAAGAGAAATGTTACGAAGCAAGAGCTCTACGGTAACATTTTCACCATTGGTATTAGAAACCGTGGCGTTCAGCCTAAGAAGGTCATCCGGGTTTTTGCACACAGGCATTGGCAACCCACCAAAGGGTCTCTGTGTGATGCGAGGACTCAGTTTATACCAGGTTAGGTTTTCAAAAGTAAGTTTGTCTGCAGTGCACTGCAAGGACACGTTATCCTTTTCAGTGGGCTGGTATCTAGGTTGAAGGTTAATTTCAAGACCCCCTGCAAATTAAAAATGCTATTAAACAGTGCATTTGTTATATTAATAACATTCTTTCCCTATACATTGATTAGGAATTTTTTTTTCAAAATCTACATTCACGGACTTATTGGGCTTGATTTTCCAGTGCTTTGTACCCTGTTTTACTCACTTTGCCCAGGTATACATGACATCACAAGGCACTAGAGAATCAGGCTCATCATTCAAGCTAACCAAAAAAAAAAAAAAAAAAAAAATCACACACAAGCAACACAAATGAAAGTCCAAGGAACATCTATGTAATAGAACTATCCTATGTAACGTGGCCCTATACTCAAGATTTTCAAAAACGGGTGCCTAAATCCATGTTTAGGCACAAATACGTGGCCTGATTTGCCAAGGTCCTGAGAAGCTACAAGCTCTCACTGAAGTCACCCAGGTTACAAAATCTTGACCTTAATTTTCAATAGTATGAATTCTGTTCATATTATTTAATTTTCTCTTTTTTTATAGCTGTAAATGCCTAACCAATGTTGCAACCAAAGATCCTGATTTGGATCTCACTTTATACCAGTTTCACACCATTGTAACCCCATTGACTTTAACGGAACTGCTCATATATATACAGTTATTTCAAGTGATAGTGCAGCCATGTGTTGCCAGAATATTAGAGAAGAGCTGGGAGTGGTATAGGTTGGACCTCTCTTGTCCAGCATCCTTGGGATCTCCCAGGTCCCGGAAGAGGGAATTTGTGGGACAACAGAAGGTCTCCTGATACCAGACCCTCAGCCTGCTGCTGGTTCCGTCAGTCTGGCGGGGCTGTCTGCAGGCCAGTCCCAGTCCTGGCTCTGCTGCCAGCTGGCCGGGCAGCTCCAGCCCCACTGCCGGAACGGCAGGCTGCCTAATTGGGCTGCTGCAGACCCAACCCCACTGCTGGGCAGCAAGTAGCCCCAGCTGTGCTGATTCTGCCAGGCTGCCACAGCCGGCTTCCCCTTCCGAGCTGCTGTGGTCGCAGCCCCGGCCGTGCTGCTGGGCAGCAGGCAGCCCCAATCATGCTGCGGCCCCCGCTGCCTCTCAGGCTGCTGCGGTCATGCTGGATCATTGATGTTGCTGGATGAGAAAATCCCGGATTTGAGGTGCAACCTGTAATATCTTTTATTGGATCAACTGTGGTGGGTGAAAGAGACAAGTTTTTGAGCTCTGCGTAAGCTTGAAAGTTTGTCTCTCACATCTACAGAAATTGATCCAGTAAAATATTTTACTTTAAGTGCCTTGTCACACATGTATAAATGCATCCCTGGCCGAGACTGCCCCACCCCCGAGCCTCCCACCCCCCAGGTGCCCTTTGAAGTAGGTGTGAGGGGACTGAAGTCCCGTCCCTCTCCCCCCCGATTTGCTGCTCCTCTTATTCAGAGAGTAAGGGGAAAGCGCACAGTCTGCTGCATTCCTCACTCTGGCTAGGGAGTGCAGAGGGCAATTGAACCTGGATCTGCCCTAGGGGACTTGTGCCCCTCCCCTCGGCTGTGCCTGCTGGAGCTACAGTAGCCATGGAGTGGCATGTCTCACCTGGCCCCAAGCTGCTTAAGTGAGAGAAGGCTGGGGCTGTCCCTTCCCCCCATGGCAGCCTGCATACTGACCCCCTCCCCCTCATCTCCAGCCCTACCCCAGAGCAATGACTGAAATGAAGAAAAACAAAAATTGAGCAATGCTGGGTAAGTCTTCTAGTGTTGAATAAAGACTATATTTAGGAGGCCTCACAACAGAGATGGGTCATTGTGAGGGGCTGAATCAGACAAACGACGTATTGAAGCGTATTGAAGCCGGTATCACTAGCGAGGCAGAGGGGAGTGAGATTAATTTAGTGCAGCTACGCAATCAACAAGCTATACTTACTGGTAACATGAAAGGAGATAACCCTCTCTCTCACTCCAGCTTTGTTAGTAGCCACACATCTGTACAAAGCTGACACGTTTGCTGCTTGAATCACAAGAGTGCTTACAGTCTACAAGAGAAGAAACCAATTTCATACCTCAGTAGCGTCTAAAGGCTTTCATGAGACAAATCACATAAAGGCTGAGTGTGAACAGCTACATGGCAACTATCAGTTCCTGCACAATATAAATCAATGGTGTTTTTGGTACCCAGGTCATACTGGAGGGTTATGTGATATTAATTACTGCATTTTATTCCCTAATGTAGACAGTAAATTTAAAACATAGATCTGCATATATGTATTTTAAACTATATACTACCAAAATTAGCAGTATATTCCCACACGTCTTCTAATTAATTTCCATGCCTTTATGGTTATGATATAAATGTTCACGAATACATAAAATGCTAAACAGAACTCTCAAAAACTGGCCATTTCTGACTAAGACAAATGAACATCAGCTCACCTTCATTTTCCCAGCAATAGCAACAAATTTATCTTTAATTGTTTCAATCCGATTTCCGCCCTTTCTGTCCATGATGTCTTTCCATTTCTTACATGCATAAGGATTGATTCCCAAACCAACTTGACTGGGAGATAGACAGAAAGATACATTTTAGGTAAGGAAAATTTCCACTCTTCAAAGAGACCATTTTTGTTCCGTTTAGAAAAAACACCAAGAGATGAAACAATGGTCCAGACATCTTATAAAACTGGTGTCTGTTCCTGAAAACATTTCTACGTACTCTATAACCTTCCAAGACCTTTGTCCTTTATAAAAAAAAAATTTAAAAAATGATTTCCCAGGCCTAGGAGTAAAGAGTCTAATTTATCTGTCTAGGTCAGCCCAATCAGGATACTTGGAGGGAAGCAGCTATTTTGGGAACAAACTTCCAGTCATAAATTGACAATTCAAGTTAATTTCATAAAAAAAGAGAACAGAGCCATAGAAATCACTGGACTCCTTAAAAGAATTTCTTTAGGACAGTGGCCCTTGTGCAGGAAGTAACAGGCACCAAATGAAGCTTGTGGAAGTCATTTTATAAACAACCGGAAAGCAGAATGCTTTTTTTTTTTTTAAGGAAGTCTGGCCCTATGCAAAGCCCAGATAAGGGAAGCTGCATGTATCTTTGTCAGAAGCACGCTCTATCATTGGCTACCATCAATCAGTGTAGTTCCTCTGAGATCCTTGTTTACAAAGATAACAAGCAACACCATATTCAGCAGCTGATTGGTGTAAGAAAAAAAACCCACAAAGAACTGCAAGTCACATAAACAGCAAATTTCCTGTGTATGCTGTGTTTTTGTACTTGCTGTTGCCCAACAAGGTTTGATCGAAGGGCCCACGTACGTGTTTGGAATCCAGCAACAAGGCAAGATGCCAGCGAAAAGAGTGTCGGACACAAGAAACAAGTGGTAGAGTTTCATAGGTAAGTAGCCCTTTCCTGTGGAATTCACTCCTTGCAACAGCCCCCCGCCCTGATCCAAGAATCTGCAGACATTGTCCAGTAGCAACAGTTACTGCGCGTGGTTTTCAAGTGCCCGACGCCTCATTTACAAAATCCGGGTGTAAAATGCCCCTCATTCTCCAACCTGGCTGACCTGCATCAGTGTAAGAGCCAAGGAAAAGGAAAACTGGCTTTACAGTGTTCCTGTAAGCTGAGTGCTTGGGAGGACACCCAGGAGAGATTCAAGTGCTGATTAGCAGAATGCCCACAGTACCCACCGCCAGTAGCATGTGTATCTACTGGTGGTGCCCATCCACACGTTTCAGTAGGCATAACACAATTTATTCTACACATGGATGGAAAAAATTAGAGGGCTCACTGCTTTACACTCCCTCTGTGTATCATTAACCACCAGGATGATTTGAGCAGAAGTGAGCGCAGCCTTAGAGCTGCTCTACTCCATGTCCTACAGCAGGTAACCCTGAGGGACTGGTTCTGGGAGGGGGAGATCATTGGAGCACTGAGTGGCTTCAGTCATGTCACCTTTCCCTTGGTCACATCACCTATGCAGGGGCTGCAACAGCCACTACACTGACTTGCCACCACCCAGGGAGTTCCCTTACATGAAGGAATCTCCAGGTTAAATTGGATTTATAACCCCTTTGCACTACCAAAGTGCTACACAGGGGGTTGGCTGGTTAGTGTTCGATTATTTGAATTTGTATATTTTTGTAAAGAACCTAGTTGTTAAAACAAACAGGGCAGCAGCACTTTAAAAATCTGAATAGTTACAGAAATGAAGTGATGCCGATTAACTGGCAAATCATGCTGTACTTACTTAGGGCTGAAAGTACACTGCTCCTCTAACTGCCAGTACCACTGGATTTTGACTGGGGCCGGAATGGCATACACTGTGCAAGTTAGGACTTGAGTAGTCGCATATTTATAGGAATCAACGGGGAGCCAATAAAGCATTCTCCCCAATCTGAGGTGGAACTGTAAGAAAAACACGCACGTTACATGCATAGCTCATGATAAAGGAGTAACAGTCTTTGCCCTATGCAATTATTGTTTGATAACAAGAACACAGTTTGTTCTGAAATGCATAAAGCATTTCCTTCCCCGGGGGGGTGGGGGGGGAGATCTCTCTCAGCGTGACTCCCCATATACCTTCCAGTATAGTCTGTGTGATTCTGAGAGCCGCCTGCATGGAGCTGAGTGTTCTCAATAACCAGAGAGCAAAAGAATCAAAGAAGTGTGCCAACTTCACATAGTAGCTTCAATACAAGCCAAACATTAAGTAACCCTTCTGAGTCTTATTTACAGCTACCCCTTAAGCCTTACAAATTATCCTTCAAATCGCCCTTCCCTTCCATTCCCATCCCCAGCCAAGAAATTTATATTACTTCCAGTATTAAGTGAATGGCCTCCCTTTCCCATTGTGTCCCCATCTCTACCCCATCATACTTAGCACAGCTACTTTTTTTAAAAGCCCTACTATTTTGGAAGCAGCTAGACAAGTATGTTTCCTGAGGAACAGAGTGCAGGAGGAGTGCGAGTGCAGTGGAGGTGGGGGAAAGAGAGGGTTAGAACTGAGCTGACAGCAGCAGGAAGGATGGGCGAGGACGACGACGGGGAAGACTCGTGAAACAAAAGCAGCAGGAGAGAACACAGAGGACAGGAAAAGAGCAGGACACAGAGGCAAAGAAATAATACACAGAAAATAAAAAACAAAACATTCTTTTAGCGAACAAGGAAAACCTGAAACCTCCTGAGTTGTAAAATACAGAATGAGGAGCAAATTGAAGATTGTTTCAACCATGCACTGAGAATCTATATCCAGGCAGGGTTTGAGATGCAATGTCTCTCCTGCATTCCCATGACGTGGTGGTTATGAATTATCTCCTTAGTATTTTTTGCCAAAATTAAATCAGGACAGTACATAGATCAAGGGCAGCATAGGGCTCTAAGGGCATCTCTACACTAGGAAATTATTTCAAAATAACTAAATTCAAAATAATAACTCCCAAAAATAACAAAATCAAAATAGCGTGACCACACTACGGGGGAGCCTCAAAATTAGTCCAAGGCAGGCTCCCTTACTGTGGATGTTTTACCTTGACTTAAGAGCCCCAGTAGGCACTGGGGAGTAATTACTTCATATTACTCTGGGGAGCGGTTATTTCAAAATAGCAGCAGTGGAATGCCCACACTAGCGCTATTTTGAATTAACTATTTCAAAATAAGCTTATTCCAAAGAAAGCAGGAGTACAGATTTCAAAATAACCAGCCCATTATTTCAAAATAATGGGCTGGTTATTTTGAAATCTGTACTCCTGCTTTCTTTGGAATAAGCTTATTTTGAAATAGTTAATTCAAAATAGCGCTAGTGTGGGCATTCCACTGCTGCTATTTTGAAATAACCGCTCCCCAGAGTAATATGAAGTAATTTTGAAATAATGGGCTTAGTGGTGTGGACACTCCACTTATTATTTTGAAATAAGGGGGGTTATTTAGAAATAACTCCCTAGTATAGACCAGGGCTAAGAGACAGGAATTCTGTCCGCTCTTTCTGTCCATGAATTTTAATTCAAGAAGGGTTAGCAAACTACATACACACATATACAACAAAAAGAGAAAGGCACTGTTCATATCTCACTTACCATTCACAACCAGGTTAAAGGTGTGTCTCTGTTGCTCCTTGTTAATGGGGTTTGTGAGTACAATGGTGTAATTCCCAGCATCCTTTTCACTTGCCTCAGTAATTGTTAATGTGTAACCAAGTCTAATTGTATGATTTGTGCTGATGGCTTTTCCATTTTTATACCTAAAGAAAATACAACGTAACTTGAGTATTTTAGTGAGCCAGCTTGACACAAAATATCACAATGTTTTAAAGGCATTGCATGCTGACTCCTACCATTTTGCTTCCGGCGGAGGATAGCCAGTAAATCTCACAGGGATTTTGACTTGGTCTCCTACCCTTGTCTCCACCACAGACCCCATTCTGTCCAAAAGGATGAAAGGCTTTTCTGCAAGAAATTAATTGATGGGCTTGAAACAAAACATTGCCTCTCCACGTGGCCAGGAAAGTGAACTGTCTCCCACTTGTTTAGTGTTTAGCTGTAGATGAAAAGCAGTGCAGGTTGAACCTCTGCGGTCCAGGACTCTCTGGTCTGGCAACATCAACCACGAATGTTGCTGGACTAGAGGGCCCCAGCACAGAGGTTGTCAGTGGCTAAGAGCAGAGCCAGCCAGCGGGGCAGCATAGCCCACAGGGCACCAGAGCCTGCTGCTGACTGGGCTGAGAAGCCAGCAGGGGTGCTGAAGCCCACAGGGTGGGAGGGCATCAGAGCTCACAGCTAGCAGGGCTGCCAGAGTCCGCGGGGCAGAGACGCGCTGGGGCCACCAGAGCTTGCAGAGCCATGGAGCCCACAGGGCTGCTGCAGCCAGGGGTCTTAGGGCAGTAGTGCCAAATAGCTGTGGAGAGGAGCCCAGCAGAGAGCTGGCCCGCCTCACTTCCCATGCACGCTGGCACGCAGGGATACTCTGTACCACACAAGGATATACTGCCCCTCACCCTAGGCCAGGCCTTCTCCCTCGTCCCTTGCACAGAAAAGTGAAGTAATTCAGCTACCAGGGGACTCATGATAGCAAAAGTCCACACAGCAACCTTCTGCCCCAATGCTGTGCCCTCCCTAGCTTCTGTTGCCTTGTAACAAAACAAGCAATGCAAGCCAAGTGCTGTAAAGCATGTGTTCAGTAACACAATCGCTCATTTCAACCTCGCCAAGGTTTCCAAATAGAAAATCAGACAAAAGAGGCTTCACGTTTTCATTTCAGCTAACAACAGTGTTCAAAATGGCATGCTACTGTTGCATAATTGGGAAGAGACTGAAGCTATCTGAAGTTTTGCAACCCCCCAAAATTCTGCAACTTTGAAAGGATTTACACTACTTTTCTGCAACCACAAAAAACTGTAGTCAGCCCAACAGCATGACTGGCCTTTTGGCTAATACCAAACAGAGTATCAATATCTGATACAGCTGCGATAGAGGGGGGCATTTTTTGTCCTGGCAGAAGAATGGACTCAATCTTTTCTCAAGGTCCTTTCCACTTCTAATGACTATGGTCAGTTTGAACTGACAAAGTGCTGAGTGCAAAATCATGATTTTAAGTCAGCCTTTGTGCTCTTATGCAAGACACACAGTACACCCTTAACTTGCAGTGTCTCTGCACTAGTTAATATTGGACCAAATCCTGCAGTTCTCTCTCATTCATTAAAAAAAAACTGCAGCCAATGGAGTTCTACTTGATTGAGGAAGGATTTGGCCAAAGCAATTTCCTCTGAGTCATTTCCTTATGACCAAAAGTAAAGCGGAATCCATGTTTCGGAATCCAGAAAGTCCCTGACTGGATTCTACTTCTCTTAGTCACAGGTGATACCTTTCTGTTGGTAGCCACATTGGACTCAATGGAGCTATCTGTGGAGTCAGATACTATTCAGTATGAGTAAATGTGCCAGAATCTGACTCTACATATACCGTTTCAAATTTACAGTACCCCCGAGGGAGAGAATAAATAGAGGGACTGCCAGCTGCTTTCAGTGATAATCACATCTAAGGTCCTAAGAGAAATAGAAAAACTTTGAGATATAACAATACTAACAATTAGAAGCAATGGAAACACTGCATCTGAAGTGTCATAGCAGTCTGTTTACACTGAGAACATTTTGATTGACATACCATGCTGCTAATGGCTTTCAACTTTTGCATTTTCCATTCCATCAGTACCCACCTATAAATAGCCAGAATTAAATCAGAGAATTCCATACCATGGACAATGACATACGTGCTGTTTTTCTTAGTCATGCGGCCACTGAATGCTGTGCAGTTATATCGGCCTCTATCACTTAAGGTAACATGGTCTATAGTCAGAGTGCTTACGAATTTCTTTGGCTCATTCCCAGACGATGTTTTCAAGTCTCTGACTATAGCACGTTTGCCCTGTAACAGAGTAAAAGCTCTGAGAAGCAGTTCATTCCAACTTTTCCTCGACTCTCCTCACCAATGGCAGTTTAGCCACTAGGCCAATGGGGCCCATCCTCAGGGGGCCCTGAAAAAATGTCCCAACCCATTCTGCCCAGTAATCCTGTTGGGGTGTGAGGTCGGGGCATGGAGGCTTCCCCTGCTCTGCCTGCCCAGTGCTCCTGCCAGGATACAAAGGAATCCACAGTGGCCCAATCCCACTCCCCAGCAAGGGAAGTGAGGCAAACCCCACCACGCCAACCCTGCTCCCTGGCAGAAGCAGCAGGGGAAGTGAAGGGGAAGAGCAGGCAGAAGGGGTGTATGGGAGTACCTGCACTTGCTCTGGACCCAGACCCTGAAAAACTGTAATCCACCTCTGCTCCGCACTACATATTATATAGGCTGCTGATTCCTTCTCTTCATACATCATCAACAGCTGATGATAATATTTAGGAGTGGGTAAGTGGTTAACCCAAACTTCTATCTTAGGAAGCTAAAATAACAATGGAAGCTAAGACACAGGAGCACCCTTATCCCTCTGTGTTTCAGAGCTCAAGAACATGGTGTTCGGAAACAGTTGTTTTACCTTAACAGAAGGGTGATCCCATCTGAAATCAATTCCAACATTTGGCTCCGTCCTCACAGTACAATTTAGAACTAGTTTCTCCCCTGCTGCCAGCTCTACTTGGTGATAAGGGTTCATAGTCAAGTCATAAATTCTGTACCCTGGAAAAAGCAAAAGGAACAGAATTTGTAAAAAACAATCTGCTGAATGACATAAGGTTGCTGCTTTCCCGGTGTCATTTAGTCTTCCCTTCGGAGTGATACTCACAGAGCAGAAATCCTAAGAAGCTTGTGCAGTGGAGAGATGGGCATACACCCAATTTCAAGAAGTGGAGATTTTGGAGGTGGAAAGGATGAGAGGGTGCCCAAAAACTGTACTGACACATAATGGATCTCGGGCATGTACAATCTACTTTCAGATTTTATCACATGCAACATAAATGAGCTACTGTGAGATCATTTGCTAGAAGCTCCCTCGTGGTCAGACACAGTAAAGTAAAAGAAGCTGGCAGAGTGAGCCCCCAATACTTCTAAGCTAGTCACAGAAAGGTGTTTGAGACAGATCCTGGGAGCTGCTAAGCATCCTCAACCCTTATGAAACCCACTCCCTAAATATTTTGATAGACCAAAAGTTGGCATCAGGTGATGTGCTTGGAACTTTACTAACAACAAAAAATGTCCAAGCATAAAACTTATTATAAAAACATATCAGAAATATATTCAGAAATCCTGAATGACTCAAAAATCAGGCATAGGATGATGAATTGAGGGAAACTGCTGCTCCTAAAAGGGAGAGGGGCTCGTGATATACTCCCTATTTTTTTCTTCCTCTCTTTGGGAATCTCTGACTTTAGATAAGAATGTGCTGTTCCTACCTTGCCAAGGCCACATTATCACAGTGAAACTCAAGAGGTTGGGGATTTGCTCTTCCAACCCTGGAGGTGGAGTTTGCTCTAGAGTCCAGGAAGAACATTGCCATTTCAGCATAGGTGGGGGCTTAAGAGGAGTCATCATGTTACCTCTGGTTCTGAATGAGCAGTAGAACTTTAATGTGTCAGAGCCATATTCATCCCAGTTAGGCCCCAGGCATTAATGTGAAGGAAGACAAGAATTTCTTGAGGGCAGGCTGTGTTTTGCATTTCTAGTGTGATGTGCTCTTTTGAGACTCCCAGATTCTCCTCAGAGCAAGCTAGAACCCTCTCCTCTTCTCTGAGCTGCTATGAGCTAGGCCAACAGCTTTGCCAGGCCCTTAGGCAAGATAGGAGGCCCTGCTCTGTGCTCCTGGAAGGGGTAGGCCCTTGAGTGGAAGGGGCAGGGCTGGGGATAGGCAGTCCTCAGTGCTGCCTGGAGGCATGCCATGTGGTGCTCTGGCAGTAATTTAAAGGGCCCGGGGCTCCAGCCACCGCCACAGTAGTAGCAGCCAGAAGCTCCAGACCCATTTGTATCTCCGAGCCCTGGGAAATTGTCTCCTTGGAGTGCCAGTTCTCAAGGTCCCTTCGCTTGTTCTTTAGTCTCTCTGTGATGACATTCATTACAAAAGAGAAAGAGAGAGTTTAGGAAAAACGAAATCCTGCATAGTTGAAAAAAAGACACCAGCAAAGCAGTGCAGGTAAAATCCCAAGTATAGATACCAGTGATCCATCCAAAACAGTACACAATAACATTTTCCCTTTAAATTCAGGTGTGTTTTTTTTTCAAAACAATATATATGAAAATCCATTTGTGTTAACTATAGTTTCAGTATTCCTGATTTACAGTCCAATCAAATGTAATGGCTCAATATGTTGCACCAAGCAAAATAATACTGCTTAAAACAATGACCACGAAGAGTCATCTTTGCTCACCTACAACCACAACTATGTACATCACAGACTGGTAGCTTTCATCATTTATTTTAGCTTCGCAGAAGACCATGCCCGCATAGGTGATCAGGTTACTGGGAATAGTGAAGCCTTTTTTATTATCCCATGAAATTGATTTACTGTCAGGAACAAATACCTTTTCTGGATACCTCTGTTAAAAAAAGATCAATAAAACATTCAGTTAAACTCCAAAACTAAACAAATTCAAAATTGCTAGTCTAATATTCATGACAATGTTATGGATGCGGTCTTGGCATCCTGACTCAGGCCACGCTCACTTTGCAGTCAACAGATGTTTACACAAGGAGTGTGGTATTATTTGCTAGCAGTGATAATGTTCCCATTCTGTTCATAAGTTTCGTAAACTCCAGAAATAAGAAACTCTCTAAGATATTGTATTAATGTTAAATTGACATTTTGCTACTTCTAGAATAAATAATGAAATAATTGACTTTTTTCTTACCGCATAAAGTGATACGTTGAGATTTGATATGGATCCAAGACATGGAATCACCACTGTTTTGTTCCCAGTAATGTATATAACACCAGGCTGGTCACTAACTGAAGTCACAAATGGAGATCTATAATCTAGAAGAATATTTGATTTGTAAATCACCACCGTTTGCATTTATTATAATCTCTTGATTTGGAAAGGACCCAACCTGCTATTTTTCGCTCTTGTCTTTCATTTCCTATCTATTCCCTTTGCTATTTGGAAAACATTTCTATTTTTCTTGTATGTAACCGGAGATTAAATTGACATCACTGTGTAGTTTAACTCCTCCTCATCTAACAGTGCCATCATGCCCAAATACACAGTAATGGTGTCAAAACAATTCTGGGAATTCTGTGCCTGATCCCGAAGTCTTTACACAGGCAAAACTCCAATTTAAGTCAACGTGCCTTCTGCTTGCTTAAGGACTATAGCAATGGATCCCAGTATTAGTAATAGTAGCTAAGTGCTTCATAACCCCTAAAATAATGGCTATTCTTTTTAAAATTCTCAACAATAAATAAGTGGCTTTATAAACAACCCTATATATTAAAAACCAACTTTTCAGAATTCTGACTATAAACTATAGTAACAAACCTGTGCATGGTGTGGTGCACAGGTAACTGATGCCAGATAATCAAAAGGGAAAATATTCAGGGGCTTACTCTAATGTCATTCTGTGTATGCAGCTACCTAAACTGCATGCATAATTGAAGGATTTATAGTTGCAGCCACATGCATTTTATATGTGCAACTGAGAGTAATGTTTTGAAAAGTTAGTCCTTGATGTCGACCTGGATTTCCCCAGAGTCCCACAGCTGTAATGTAGACAAAATTTCAGACTTGACCTATGCATTGTCCAGTTTAGATAATACAAATGTGACAGCTATGTATTGCTTTTAAAATTGTACAAATACACCCTATAATCCTCCCATGTGTGTAATTCCTATTGAAGCCAACAGGAGTTCTTCATGCAAAGAGATCAGTTCCCAGTATTGATGTGTAGGCTAGTGTTTGTAGAAGTAAATTAGACTAATTGCTGCACATCACTGCTTTTTTTGTAAAAAAAAGGTGCCGGTACTCCAGGGGAAAAGTTGTTGAGCTATGACTGGAGGTGCTGGTACTGTGTCTGGAGGTGCCGGTACTGCATCTGGAGGTGCCGGTACTGCGTACCGGGCAGTACCGTCACAAAAAAAGCACTTCTGAACATATCGTTTTTATTAATCATGTAAACGGGTACTTTTCTATTTATAGTAACTAGCATACTGACGTAGATATTTCACACAATTTGCACACAGAATGTCAATTTCACAAAGCCAGAATTCCAATATCAGGAAACTAGTCCCAATTTTAATTGTAAAGATAGCCTGGTCAGCAGGACAGAAAGAAGTGCTGCAGGCTCATCTTTGTGAAGGTGAAAGCCAGGAGGTCAAGCTCAGCATGAAGTAATCTTTTATGTGATGCAAATGTCTCACTTACAACTTATGGTGATCATTTGTTCCATACCTGATAAATATCTCTAAAAGCTGCCACTGAAGAAAAGCTGTGATCAAGGATCTCACAGTTTACTATCAAAAGATGTTCCTACCATCACAGCTAAAACATATGCTAAGTTTCTGCTGCTACATTGTTGTTTACTGTGCCACCCAAATGAATGTATAGAGTGTAGGCAAATGTATCTGTGTGATACGATCTGCAAAGAACTAAGAGGGATAATGAAAAATACAAACTGAGCAGAACCTTCATTCAAAACCCAGCCTAAGGAAAAAAAAGTTTGTTTCTGAGAGTCAAATAAGTTTGGCTGGCTTTTTATACATATTTTTGCACAAACATTCTGTCTCCACGTTTTGACTGGAAATGCAAGTACTGAAAAACCATGAGATGCCCTTCTGCTACATAAAGTGTAAAGCTTGATCCAATGGGAAACGCTAGACATCTCATGCAAGCAGTCTGATTTCCCCCGCTTCCTTGGCTGTTATGATGAGAGTTCCCTCTCCAGTTTCAATCTACTTTAACAATGTTAAGGGATAGTTTCTGCAGTTATTTCCTACGCAGAATGGCTATAAACTTCATTGGAGTTCAGTGAAACGGACAACTGCAGATTCCAGCACCTATAGAATAAATGCATAGTTCTACTCTTGTTTTCCTTAAAACCTTGAAAAAAATGGACTGGTAACTGCTTTCATCTCAGGCTCACAGTCTCCAGCCTACAACTGTTGATCTTGATGCATATGCTTTGCTAAATAGGTTCTTCTGTGGGCAATTCAATGAACGTTACTTTTAAACAAAGCTTTTTGAAATGCTTGTTACACCATTGTTTCTTTTCAGCCTTATTGCTAGGTAGGAATCATGTAAGACACTTGCAGCCACCTACCTTGAACATAGATATAAATGCTTGCAGTTGCCTGGGAGTCTCTGTAAAAGCACTTGTAGTCCCCAGTGTCATTCCCTATTACTTTTGTGAGAGTGAGCCTCTTACAATAGGGGCCGTCATGGCAGTCCGTCACTGCCAGATGTTTTTCAGAACTGCTCTGATTGTTAGGCAACAGCCATTCCACAGCTCTTTGACCACTAGCAAAACAAATGAGAAAGACATATTAGAGCAGGAGGGGCTGAGGGGCGTGCTACGTCCACGTCAGGAAAACTGAGCCCTACTCATTCTTGAATGGCCTGTTTTAACTTCAAGACAAATGGCTACTAGACAAACTTAACCCATTAACATTAAGAAACACTAAATCTGATAAAGGAATATTAAGAGGTGATGAATCCAAGACTCCAAAAAGGGGAGGCAACTGAGGTGACAAAGGCTCTGCTTTACCCCCAGCCAACTCTATGTTCCAGAGTACTCTCCCCAATGCCTGCTGCTTGCACCCCATCTTTCCCACACAGGAAGAGTGGCTGGGGCTACCCAGGGATTACATTAATGCATTTGACACACTAGACCTGGGATGAAGAACGTAAGGCCCAGGGGCTGGATGCATCCTCCAGCTTATCTGGATCTGGCCCCTGAGACTCAGGGCACTCCCCCAAGCATCAGGAAGCCCACGTCCCCACTGCAGGGCTGGAGGACAGCAAATCTACTAGCTTAGGCCCACCCTAGGCTCTGGTGTGTGAAGGGAATGTATTGAGTGTCTTTCTCCTTCTCAGTTGGTGGCCACATCAGTGAGGATTTGGGTGGAGGTTTTGGGGGGTATTTTGGTTTCTCACTTGTGTGTGGCCTCCACCTGATTTTTCC
This sequence comes from Rafetus swinhoei, assembly GCA_019425775.1. NCBI lineage: Eukaryota > Metazoa > Chordata > Testudines > Trionychidae > Rafetus > Rafetus swinhoei. The sequence continues at coordinate 52,182,870 of CM033449.1, forward strand.
GTGGGTCAGTGGCCCACAACCCAAAAAAGGTTCCTCACCTCTGCACCTGACTCTTGAGAACATCCCTTGATTAACCAATAGCTCTTATTTTGTTCTTTATTCTCCTTGTGATCTAATTCTCTAAGGGTATGTCTACACTTCATTCCTCTCTCGAGAGAAATGCAAATGCAGACACCCGAGATTGCAAATAAAGCAGGGATTTAAACATCCCACGCTTCATTTGCATAATCGCGTTATGGCACTACTGCAAAATAGCGCTATTTTGAGAGAAAAAACGGGGTTATTTCGAGATAAAACCCTTCCCTCGAAATAACCCTTAAACATCATTTTTTGAATAGTAAAGGTTATTTTGAGGGAAAGGTTTTATCTCGAAATAACCCCGTTTTTTCTCTCGAAGTAGCACTATTTCGAAATAGCGCCATAATGCGATTTTGCAAATGAAGCGCGGGATATTTAAATCCCCACTTCATCTGCAATTTCGAGAGTCTGCATTTGCATTCCTCTTGAGAGAAAGAGAGAGAGAGAGAGAGAGGAATGAAGTGTAGACATACCCTAATACTTAGCCCTTGGCCTGCAATGGAAAAAGGGGTTGCGCAAGGTTCAGGAAAGAGGAAGCAGAGGGAAGGGTTCACCTCTCTATAAAATTAATTAATAAATCATTATCATAGTGATAATGAAAGCCAATGTTGCCCTTACCTGCAAGTAATATTTAGAGTATCATTTGCAGTTATTGCAAGGATATCTTTCTGTATGCTAAGACTTGGCTGATCCGGAGAAATAAACAAGCCTGCAAAAGAAAAGCAATAAATCAGAAAATCACTGCAAAAAAGGGGAAAGAGAGCATGTTTTAAGTTGACCTATTTGCTTAATGTGTTAAATGTTCTACAGCTTTTCACACATCCCAGTAGAAGTTCACGAGCTCTGTCATAACAGGAAGAATGGGCAGATGGTCATGAGCTAGCAGAATAGCTCTGCAATTCATAAAGCTCGGGTGGAGTTCCTGTTTTTTTGCATTACCAACTTCAAGGTCTAACAAAAGGATATGGGACATTGAAATAAAGTGAACCTTCATCTGATGATCTCACTCCCTTGGGAAAACTCTTATAATAAATTGAATACATACATTTGCCAAGGCTGCTGATTAATGAATTCTGCTAAGTTATTTTGCATAGTGCATCATAAACTCAAGGTCATCTGACCCAGTCTTGTTTTCTTTTATCACATTTTCTAATGTATCTCCTTTGTTGCTTAAAACCCTAAGAAAACCTGTTTCTATCAAACTTTATTTGTGTGATTGGTTCCACGGCATTCGGGGAGAATACTCATGTCAGTTAAAGCTTGCAGATAATTTCCAATATTTGTTCTAATGTAACTGTCCAGTCCATGCAACCTTTCAAAGAATACAATGAGATGTTTTCGCCATTTATTATTATACTCACGCCCTTTGGGAATTCTGTGTCAGTAAAGGATGAGTACACATATCTGAGTAAGTTCTGAAACATTGCCTTGGCCAGACAACACGGCGTACTTAATGCAAATTCAGATGTACAAGAAGCCAATGAGTGAACGTGCACAATAAAATGAACAGCAATGGTACAGGCTGGACCTCCCTTAACCAGGACTCCCTGATTCAGCATCGTCTGTGGTCCATGCTGGACCACAGATATGCCTGGACCATACTGCCCAGGAAGAGGGCAGTGTGGCAGGAACACTGTAAGGGGCACCGGCGACTCAACTGGGAGTCCAGAGTGTGTATGTGTGGTGGGGGAGGACAGACAGCATGGCAGGGAGTTCTGGCCCCAGCTGAGCTCCCTGGCCCCAGCAGCAGCCAGGCCTGGCCCTGGCCAGGGAGCTCTGACCCCAGCAGCAGCCAGAGAGCTCTTAGTTCCAGCCATGGAGCTCCAGCAGCGTTCTGGCTCCAGCGGCCAGAGAACTCCAGCCCCAGCAGCCAGGAAGCTCTGGTCTGGGCCGCAGAGCTCTGTCCCCATCCCTCCACCCCAGCCACAGAGCTCCAGACCCAGCTGTGGAGCCAGGTGGCTACAAAGCTCTGCCCTGGCTGTAGTGCCAGGCAGCTGTGGAGCTCTGCCCCACTGAGAGTAAAGTCATCCTAGAGCTAGGGGCTTCACTATCTCGCCACAATTTCATCATATTTTTATGAAACCTTTCCTACAGAGATTCTTTGACAATAGGGTTCAGATAATTGATTTCTGTTGCACTTTACTGTAGAAAGCCATCACTAAGGTAAAAATTTGAATTAAGAAGGAAAATAAAATCAAATTTATAACTTTCTCTTTATCATAGGATTTGCAAATAGTGATTTATCTAATCTAACTGTCCAGCAAACCGGTTTAAATCTTCCTGGACTAAATCCTCCTCCCATTTGCACGTCTATAGTGCCTTCATCAAAACTAGTGTACAGCTAAATAAGAGCCCCAAGAAGTTTCCGGTACTAAAATTGAGATTTTATTCATTCAGTGTTGCTTTGTTAGATGTAAAAACTAAAGTAAAATAAGCTCCATTTAGTCAAGGATGTTCAGCCTTAGTCAAACTGACCATTGTACGGCTAGATTATTTTCTTCAAGGTGAAACATTATGCTATAAACTAAAATTACTCTTATGCATATCTCTAAGGAGAGTATTCCAAAAGAAAGTGCATTGGTAACTTACGTATGCATGTCAAAAAAACCCATGATATACAAATATGAGGATCAATAAAATAGTATTATTTGTAGTGTAAACATGCAAGTGTTTGGTATTAAATTAATATCCATATTATAAGAGTCAAAAGAGGTTATTTTTGTTTTAGACACAGGCATTATTTTAGTTAACTTCCAAGTCATCCCTGTATATTTAATTTCTGCTAAAATATTAACTTCAGTATGATTGTTATCACTTAGTCTCAGTCTATATAGCCTCGTTTAATGAGAAAGAGAATAGCATAAATGTATCATGTTGAATTTCAAGAATTTTGTACCACTTATTCCCAAGACAACAGTATAGTGAACAGGTGATTATTTCAAGCCACTCCACTTATTCTTGTTTAGGCTGTAGAGGCAGGAGTTGGTTTTATTTTGTGTCTTGCACAGCATATTGTTAGCTCTCCACAGATAGAAGAAAACTCCTTTTCCCCCATCTTGTTTCCCCATCCCCCACCTTTTCGTTAAGATCTGCCTTGGCCATGGGAAAGTTTGGCAAAACTGCCTGGCGCTTGGTGTGTTTTCTACAAAAGATGCAGGGATGAAATTATGGCTCCATCCCTACACATGCTAATCAGCCTGCATGGTCTCTCCAAATTCTCCTGGTAAAGCCATGGCCTGTGCACCTGCGTATTTCTCTCGTGCGAGGCACAGGATGTCCTGTCCTTTGCAGCACCTGAGCAGGAATAAGGAACAGCCTCTTCCTCTGGAGACCTCAGGGGAAGGAGGAGGCCATGGCCAAGGCTAAGACTTTTAACAAGCTCCGAAGGCAGAATCTCAGCTGGAGCTATAAATGGGGGTGATTCCCTTGGCTTCACTTTCTCAACTCACCCAAGAAGACCGCCCCCAGGTCACCAGGCAACACAAGCCAGGGGCATAGGGTGAAATCCTCCCTCAACTGAAGCCAAGACCAAAACCCCCATTGACTTCAACAGGGGCAGGATTTCCCCGGGGGTTTATTCCGCCTGCCCCAGTCCCTATGTTCTGGCTCCATGCGGTTCGCTTTGGGGGCTGGGACAAACCTCCCGTCGCCTCCCACGGCAGCAGGATCGGGCCCTGCTGCATCTCCGGGGTTGGCCCTCGCCCGGCTGCTCCCATCAGAGCAGCTGCCCCGAGGCTCTGGCACTTCCCGGCGCGCCTGCCCAGCCTGGTCCCCCCGCATCTGCGCTCCATGGGCCGGAACCCCCCCGGGCTCCCCTTACCTGCAGCCGGCGGGCTCCCCAGCCACAGCAGCAGCGCCAGCGCCACCGCGCGCTCCATCGCCGCCCCGGGAGCGGGCTCCAGCTGCTGCCAGCGGCGCCTTGTGCGCAGAGCGGGCGGGCGGGCGCTAATCCTGGTGCCGCTGGGGCGAGTCTCTGCGCCCTGGGTGCGGGCAGGGTCGCTCCGCGCGAGCTGGGGCTGTGCCAGGGCATCGCAGCCGCCGCCCGCAGCGCCTCTTCTTTATTCCGGGGGAGGAGTCAGACTCCTGCGGTGCCTCCCACCTGCCCGCCCCCGGCCTTCCCCTCGCCCCGCCTCCCCTGGGCCTGGGCGCACGTGGCCGCTCAGCTCGCTGCAGTGTAGTGGCCCGGCAGCGCTCTTCGCCCCCAGCTTGCAGCGCTCAGACAGACGGGCTTTTATCGAGTGACCAACCCTCGGCCTCTCACCTCCCCTGCCTTCAGTGGGGCTTAACCATGGAGGGGGCTGGTGCATCTGCTTCTCTAAGCACTTGGCTGATCCTGCAGAGTCTTAACATCATGATTTGAGGACTTCAGACCCTGGGGTTTAATTACAGACATAGGTGTTGGAATGGGGGTGCTGTGGGTACTGCCACACTACCTGGCTTGAAACAATAATGACAACCCAAATCCATGGTTTCCATCTTCAGCATTGCCACCACACCACTAATTACAGGGATGGGAGAGAATTTTGAGACTGGCAATGTGCAGGCAACTAGATCGTGATGGTCCCTTTTGATCCTAAAGTCTATGAGATTCACTGCAAACACTGATGCATTTTGCTTAATCGATCCCAGTCAGCAGGCTCTACTAGGGAATAACGGTCCAGAGACAATCAATTTGGATCACATGCATCTGATGAAGTGGGTCTTTGCCCATGAAAGCTTATGCTCCAACACTTCGGTTAGTCTATAAGGTGCCACAGGACTCCTCGCCGCTTTTGCAGATTCAGACTAACACGGCTACCCCTCTGATACTTGGATCATATAGGTTATAATCAATAGCCAGTTAAAGACTGCTGGCTTCAAGTACAATTCCTGAACATAAACTTTTTAGTTAAAACACAGAGAGGGAATCTGCCTACCTCTAGAGTCTTACAGGTCTCTGGATTAGATCCTATCAGCTTAGGAGAGGCGCAATCAGAGATAAAACATATTAGTTTTCCCAATACCAAAGCTATATCAAAATTATTGAGCAAACACCCGAAGCTAAGGAATATATTACATTTTCTTCATTGATTCTTCTTTTAACTTCCAGGTATTTACTCACTCCTTATACAGCTGGAGAGTATAGAGAAAGTCACAAATATTATTGCTTCTCCAAACATTCCAGAGGTATGTTATTCAATGTTAAAGAAACTGCACAGAATCTGCCATTACTGTGTGAAACCTTGCACAGGTTGGCCAACAGTTTCAAAAAGTGACTGGAGATTTTAGGTGTTGTGGTTTGCAGGAACCCAATGTAAGATACCTCCAAAGGGCCTGATTTTCAGAATGTCAGTGCTCAGCACTTTTTGAAAACCATTCCCCCCTCCCACCTTTAAAAGGGGTCTTCAGCTGGGCCCCCAACATTGAGGCTTTCAAAATCTCTAGAATTTTTAAAAATCTTGTCTCTAATCCTCAGCAAAAATTTCCCACAGGAGCTCCAGCACTTTTGGCTGGTGGCTCCTATATATGTATAGTTAGATAGATGTGTATTCTTTGGGTTCAGACATCCAGCTCTTTCACTACTGACTGTATATGGCAATGTATATGTTCTTGGATGTGTTATAATTTCAGTATTTTCTCATTGTGTCCAGTACATCCCTGATGTTTTAGTTAACTGTACCAGAATTCTGCTATTTCCAGCAAGATTAAGCTATTTCCCATTCTAATAACAAAATCAAGTTCTTTTTACTAAGACATCAATACCATTGACACAAATGGAAGGGTTGTCTTTAGTAAGTCTTGCAGGTGTTGGTCCATTCCTGACACTAGAGATATAGTGATGTTCAGGTTGTGAAAAACATCTCCAAGCTGTTAAAATAATGTTTTTTGGCAGAAAGACAATATAAAATGAGAGTGATAGCAAAAGACTTTTAAAAGATTATTAATACACTTGTGTTAAAGTAAGTGTTGGTAATTCTTTTATAAAATGTCCTCTGGGTAAAACAACTGAATGTTTATGAAAAAATTAAGTCATACTTTTTGCATTAGTTTATTTACCAACAAATCTGCATGTGACACTCAAAGCAAATGAACTAGTGAATGAGCCAGTAATTTTACTTTGAGTGATATGCAATTCTAGCTATTTTACTGTATTTGGAGATCAGTACAATTTCCATTGAGATTACTGCTTGCAACTCACTGAAAGATAGAGTGAGAGCAGCTTTTTTTTATATTGATCTCTGCACAGAGATCCAATGAAACACATTAGAAGTAAAAGAAGAAATACATGAATCAAAAAGAATGAATGAGCATGACCCAAACAAAATGTACTGTTGTTTTTCTCCTGAAGAATTTCATTATGTTAGGCCAGGATATCTGCAGTCTTTTTAAAGACATCTTCATTATCCCATATCAGGGGTTAGAGGCACTTCTAAGTGATTGTGAGAGCTTTGGATATGACTGCTAAATATTGGGCGGTCTGCTGTGGTTGGTTGTCAAATGAGGTGCATCTTTACATATTAATGATGAATACCTTGGGGGAACCATATCTGTCTAATGAAGACTTAATTGTGGTGGTTTTGAGATAGATTGTGACTTATACTACACACCTCCACGGAGGGCAAATGAAGAGAAGAAAAACCCCAATACCCTTAACTCCTGCATAGGCTAATGGACCTTGGAGCCAGGCATATAGGAGTAAGAAGGCACAGCCTCCAAGAAGACAGATGGAGAAGGGAACGGCCACACCTTCTGCTGAGCTACACAGCTGAACCCACATAAAGAGGAAGGGACATAAATCACTACAGGCTAAAAATTGCTAACAATTTCTCCCTGGAACAAAGGGAAGCAAAAAATGTGCCTCCGAGTTGTCTCTAAAAGCAGAACCCCATCCACAATTGGGGTGCTGCAACTCACACACCACACATTGCTCAGGGCTGTCTCTTCAGGTGCAATCTAGGAAGAGACTACAACAGTCACTCTAGACTATGGGCCATATTCTGCCATCCTTACATTGAGCAGTATCTTTACATAGTCCCATTAAAATCTGACTTAAGAAATGGTTTGGTTTTTGGTTTTTCAAGATAAAAAGGCTAGAGGAATAGTCCTGGTTTACCCCCAAATGAATTTACCGGAGGCCCAAGCCTGAAGTCCTTAACCAGATAACTGAGCAACAGTCAATGATGTTGATATAACCTTGTTAAACAGAATTATTCAGTAGGGGCTGATAATTCATTGTACTACTTATCAGTGCTTTTTTTGTAAAACAAAAGGTGCTGGTACTAAGGTTGTCGAGCAAATAAATAAATAAATAAAGCGCCTGGGAGGTTGGGGCCAAAATATGGTCGCGGCCCCTTTAATTGCCGTGTGTCCCAAGCGGGCTTCCTTCCAACATGGCGTGAGTGCTCCCAGGGCCAGCTGGGGGCTGTGCCCAAGCAAAGAGGCAAGTTCTCCCCCCCTGCCCCTCCCAGCCCCCAAAGAGGTGCATACTGTCACAAAAAAAGCATTGCTACTTATTATTATTGCTACAGTGCCAGGGATGTTCATGCCACTAAAATGCAAATAAGAAAAGCTCCTGTACTATGGAGTTTAGAATACCAGGCTCCAATTGTGCAAATAATTAGATACATGAGTAACTTTCCTCATGTGAGAAGTCCCATTAGAGAGAGCTATTTATTTGCATAAATATTTGCAAGATTGGGCCCTGAGTAAGACTGTCATTTTTCTGATGGTTTTCATTCAGTGCACCACAGACATTGGTTTGGTCTCTGTGTGTGTTTGTGGTAACAACTCAAAATAATATAATAGGTGTAATTCATTAACACAAAGCAAATTGTATCAATTTTGCTGTTTCAGATATTTCCTGATAGCTAGCTCTTCTTATTTTAAACTTTTCTTTAGTTTAACATGTTTTTATTTGCTGGGTTATTACTATTTAATTATTGATGCTGCTTTGTGTCTGACTATACCAAACCTTTTGCTCACCAGTAGCCTGCCAGGTATACAACTTGGAGGCAAGCACTGTATGGGCTTCAGCAGCAAGATCTTGTAAGCACTAGCCCTGCGGGGTTCCCAAACTACTCAGACACCACAGCTAAGGGAAAGGATATTTTACTTGGGCTGGAAGGAAAAGGAAAGCTTGCAAATACCCTATGTACAGAGCCTTGGATTAAAAAGTTGCAATTCTAAGTGAGCAATTGTTGTAAGCATTTGGGTCCTTGGAGGTGGTGCAGTAGAGTCGGGGCTCTTCAGACCTAATGCCTAAGGTGCCCTCTCTGGTCCAGTCTCTGTTATTCAAATCAAATAGGATCTCGTGGGTTTCCAGGCAGGCTCATATAGGCCAGGTCCAGACTAGCGAGCAATGTCAAACTAAGATACGCAACTCCAGCTACGTGAATAGCTACAACTTACCACAGCATCCCTACTTTGGGGGCTCAACAGGAAAAACTCTCTCATCGACTTCCCTTTCTCTTCTTGCTCCGGTGGATTATCAGAGTCGACAGGAGCGTGATCAGCGATCAAATTAGCAGGTCTTTTCTAGACACGTTAAATCGAATCCCAGGACATCAATCCCTGCAGCAGTAAGTGTAGACAAGTGTGTCACTGGGCTCCCTCTGTACTTGTTCTCTGCCCAGGCACTCCTGTTCCCCCACAAGTCCTACACAGACTTTTAATGTCTGGCAGTCACAGCCTGTCTACATATAGTACTGCTGCATATGGTTCCTGTCTCCACCTTTTAACCAGCTCCCTTCTTGCAAGACAAGATTGAGAGGCAACTGGAGACAGGGTGTATGTTTGTGAAACAAACAAACAAACAAACAAACAAAAAAGCAAGCTACTCAAGGGAAGGCCAATCACCACATTGGGCACATTGCTTATGTGTCTCTTTAAAGAGCCTTTGTCTCCCTTTTTAAATTGTAAAATCTTTGTAGTGGGGGCAGCAACTGTGCCTTCCTTTCTGTTTGTATAGTGTCCAGTAGGGATGTAAAATCCCTTTTTATAAGTTAAATGGTTAAACGTTATATTGAGCTGGTTAACCAGGATCCCACAGACGGGGGGGTCTCTCCAGCCCAGCCAGGCTGGAGCAGCCCCCTGCACACGGTAACTCCTACTCCACCCTGGGTTGCTCCACCCAAGCTGGGCTGAGCCAACTGTGCCATGGGTGGTGGAGCCTGTGGCACTGCACTGTGCCACGGGTGGGGGGCTGCTCAAGCTGGGCTGGGCCCACAGCGCCTCACCATGGACCAGCCAGGCCACCAGTTAACCAGTTACCCACTTAACCCTTTACATCCCTAGTGTCTAGCACATTGTGATCATCCTTGGAAACAAATAATAACAATAAGTCAATGATGTGGGCTGAATAGCAGGAGAAGAAGGTGACTTTTGCCACAGCTTTTTGGATGTTCTGGTAAAGAACAAATTAAGGAAGTGTTATTTACCTCTTCACATAACAAGATACCGTAAAATCTCGAGTATAATGCGCACCTATGTATAATGCGCATCTGCCTTTTAAAGGTAAAAATTCTTGAATAAACTAAACTCTTTTCTATAATGCACACCCCCATTATACTTGAGATTTTAAGGTATGCATAGGAAGGAAGGGGCTTGCACCTGCCGCGGGGCCCCCTGCCCAGCTGATCTCATGCGCGCTGAGCTCGCGCCTGCTGAGGGAGCCTTCTCCGCCCAGCTGTCCGCGCGTCAAGCTCTCACCTGCCGGGGTCTCCCCACCCAGCTGCCGGCGCACCGAGCTCGTGGCTGCCGGGGGAGCGCCCCCGCTCAGCTGCCAGCGCTCTGAGCTCGCGGCTGCTGGTCCCCCCCCCCCAGCACAGCCCAGCCCAGCCCGTGCCTCTCCCCACCCCCCCACCCAGCTCGTGCCTGCCGAGGGTGAGTCTAAAACTTTTTTTAAAAAACCTCCTATAGATAAGGCGCATCCCAACTTTGATGCTAAAAAAAACGGGAAAAAAGTGTGCATTATACTCGAGATTTTACGGAACTAGGTGATTACCTAATGAAATTAATAGGCAGAAGATTTTTTTTAAAAAAGGAAGTATTTTTTCACCCAATGCTGTCAGCCTGTGGAACTCATTGCCAAAGAATCTTGTGAAGGGCAAAAGTAAACCTGTGCTAAAGAATTAGATAAGGTCATGGAGGACATGGCCATTAGCTAACATGGTCAGGGACTCAACTCATGGTCTGGGTGTCCCTAACCCTCTCACTGCCAGAAGCTGGGATGGGAAGACAGGGGATGGATCACTCAATAAATCAGCCTGTTCTGTTCATTCTCCCTGAAACATCTGGCACTGGCCACTGTCAAAAAACAGGACACTAAAGTAGATGGGCTGCCAGAAAAGCAGAGGCTATAGTTGGCTTCCTGAGTGCCTTCTCCATTGCTACACTGAGGCTACGTCTACACTACGAGTTTTCTCGGCAAAAAATATGCTAATGAGGGCCTCATTTGCATGAGTCGCAATCTCAATTGCATATTTTCTGCTGATCTGTTTTTGCGCTGGGGTTTTTGCGCAAAAACAAGCAGTCTGGACGTTTTCTCTTTGAGCAAAAACCCCTTTTTCCACAAGATCCTTATGCCCCAAAAAAGGAGGTTTACCGATCTTGCGGAAAAAGGGGTTTTTGCACAAAAAGAAAACATCCACACTGCTTGTTTTTGTGCAAAAGCCACAGCACAAAAACGGATCGGCAGAAAATATGCAAATGAGATCGTGACTCATGCAAATGAGGCCCTCATTAGCATATTTTTTGCAGAGAAAGCTCATAGTGTAGACATAGCCTGAATGTATCCTGACCACAACAGAACATCTAGCCCTTCATGTGAGAGCTCATGACTGAAGGATCCAGTAGACTCAGATTGCCTGATTCTGCCTTCCTCCAAGAACAGGAACTAGAAGGCCCTTTATAGAGTGGCACAGATGAGATAATTCATCAGACTTTGAGGGGACGTACGGAAGGCTCCCAACAAATCACCTTGTTTTGTTTTTTGTTGTTGTTGTTATTCCCTGGAGAGTCAGCCTGTTTCCCTGCAGTAATTTAGCTAATAAAAACCATTTCTCTCTCCCTCAGGCTCTGAACTAGGAAAACCCTGTATTTTGAAAACAATCAATGGGCAAGATGTGTGTAAATGGGGGAGCACAAACATCTCCCCTTAGCTAAACAGGGGGCCAACATGCTTTTGTTTATGCATCTGCTGCTGTGATGGCCAAAACCTCATTAAATACAAGACACAAAGAAACAGCAAAGACTTTTGGAAAGGGATCAGGCCAGAGGCTGGCAGCTCCCCCCAGTCATTCCCCCTTCCCTCTCCCCTCTGACACAGTCACGACTCCTCAGCACTTTGCAGCCAGCCAGGACCCTGGCTTTAGGAGCCTGGCCCGGACAGCCAGCAGCAGCAGAGCAGACAAGCAGCCTTTTGTTTCCTTAATTATTTCAAACAACATCCTGGGGGAGATATGGACTGGCGCTGAGGTTCATAGCCTTGGCTGCTTTAGCCCAAGAGCTCTATAAATGGCCTCTGTGTATATCTTCCCAGTGGGCCACTTCAACCCAGTAGCACCAGCAGCACAGAATGCAAGGCTATCAGCACGGCAGCACAAATGCAGACTGCACATGAACATAAGTATGGCTAAGCACCAGGGCTCAGATCCTCCATTATATTTAGACACCTAACCCCCATTGATTTCACCTACATACATTTAGGCACTAAATACCCATTTTACCTATTTAAAAATGGTCTGATTTTCAGAGGTGCTGAGCATCAAAAATTCCCATTGACTTGACTAGGATGTTTGAACGCTCAACACTTCTGCAGATCAGGTCACTTTCTTTAGTGGATTTAGGAGCCCCTGACTGGCCAATGGGAGCTGAGAGATTTTGCTGGAGGTGGGGACAGTGCAGCACAATTAACCACTTACCAAAATCTTGGAGTGGCCCCGATCAAAAATTAGTTGTCTATCCCTGACATAAACTGTCCAAACAATTTTCTTTACAATGATTTCAACAGCCAAGTAAGCAGTGGTGCTAGCTGACCTTGATAGAATTCCTGTCCAATATTCCTAAACCAAAAGGATTTCAGGAACCTGAAATGTGTAGAGCAAGAAGAAGTTAGAGAACTTTAAGGTCCAGTAGTACCCAGGGCCAGCCCGAGCCATTTGTGCACCCCGGGCCCCGGGAGCATGGTACTACCCCCAGGAGTGCGGCGCATGCGCGGCCCTGCCCCCGGGCGCCCGGCGCATGCGCGGCCTCACCCCCGCCCGGTCCGGCAGCCCCACATGGGGCCCCCTACAATGGGGCGCCCCGGGCAGTAGACCAGTCAGCCTATAGCTTGGGCCGGCTTTGGTAGTACCAAACATTCTGTTAAAGACTAAAACCCCATGGCTACATCTACACTGCAGAGCGTCTACCTCCACCCGCATTCTTGCACAAGTAAATTTACAGTAAAGAGTTGGAAAAGAGGGCTTCATGCGCAAGAGTTATTCCTCTCCCCACAAGGAATAAGCCCTCTTGCGCAAGATCTCTTGTGCAAGAAGGCAGTGTGGACGGGCAACGGGTTTCTTGCGCAAGAAACCCCTATGGATAAAATGGCCATCTTTTGACGTGCATTTGCGCAAGAACAGTTCTTGCACAAGAAGCCTGCAGTGTAGATGTAGCCCATGAGTTTTCTTGGATACTAAACTAGTTCTGACAGGTTATCCCAATGGTGCATAAGATCCCAATATTTGTAGAGGGTTGCTACAAGTATATAGTCAAAATTCATTTACACTGCTCACATTGTAAGTCTGTTTATAACTCTTTTAACTTACAAACCTCAAATTTACTGGGAAGCAATATATTTCAAGGAGTCAAACATTTATTAAATGCATGATTTATGCTATTGATCTACCAAGCAAGAAGTCAACTCCTGCTGACTAATAAAATCCTTTACTGAAAACCAGAAGCCTTTTTCTTAATAAATGTACAAGTTATGTAATGGCTTATTTGTTCATTTCTTTCCTCTTCCTTTACCCCTCACTTGACCAGCATTGATCACTTCTTCTTCCTAAGGAAAGAATTGTCCCACTAGAAACAGGTTCTGCTTCTGTTCAGTCTCCATTCAGGGTGGTAAATGGATGAAGTTTGGAAAAGCAGAGCTGGAAAAAGCAGAGTTGGAGTTCAGGAAGGATGGATTATCTAATTAGCTTATCAGATTGAGGAGACAGTCCTTGATTTACTGTGGTGTGTGGAGTCCATTGAAGTGGACTTTCTGAGCTTTTAAAATCTGAAGCCTAACTAGAAAGAAATAAGAGTTTTCTACACATTTTTTTCTTTTGTAATTAATCAATTTATTACCATCTTTTTGAACATGTGACCATTCACCATCCCCTAGCCTAGTAGGAATGTTACTGATAATAACATATTACCTTTTCACTGCTTCCTGCTATTCCCAAAGCTGAATTATCTCCTCTGAACACTCAGTAACTGATACAAGATAGTGGTGCAGATTCAGCAGGACAGGAAGTGACAGTACAGTTACTGAATTCCCATTGGGTGTGTGTATCTTGTGAGGCCATTCAAAGGTTGAAAATATGTTCCACTTTGTTTAATGGAGAGAGCATAAGCCTAAGAGCAAGCAGGACGTGAGATTCATGGATCATAGAGTTTTAAGATAAGTACAGCCCATTAGATCATCCAGTCTGATATCCTGTATTACACAGGCCTTAGACAGCATGAGATCCAAGCCCAGAATTCCATTTGGAGCACCAGTGATAATCTTTTGACTCAAAATTCCGTACGAAAAAAAGGGTAATGGAGAGGTTGATCAAGAAGATATATTTACTAGTGGCTTATCCTGCTGCCAGATATACACATGCAAATTGCCAAGAAATTGAATAATCTGTATATTCGAAGGGCTAACTGTCTTCACTAGAATCCTAGGGTCTTCCAAAATGCTAATAATTCAGTATTAACATTATGTTAACATAGCTTTTAGAAAAAACATTCCCTCTCCTACCCTCCCTCCACCCCCATACACATACTTTTACACATATGCCTCCAGCATAGGAAATTACTTGTATCCCCCAAAATGCCCAGGAAACAAGCCAAGTATTAACTATGCTATTGACAGGACAGATATGCACTTCAAAAAGTGTCCACTTTGCAGTAGTCTGGCCTTGGTGCAGTGTTTCCAAGAAACACATCGACCTCCTATGATCTCAATGGGAGAAAAGACAAGATCACCCCTCCCCCTTGGGCTAGGAGGGACCAGTGAGAAGAATAGAGGATCCTTCCTACCAGAGTTGGTGGGGACTGACTAGGTACTCAGCAGGCCAAGGATGCAACCCTCCAGTCATAGGAGAGAGCCAAAAGGTTTCCTGGAAATCCACAGCACAGCTTAGGGACAGCCTAGGAATGCACCCAGTGCCACCTTTCAGTTGCATCATGTGTTTCAAATTTTCTAAATTTTCAAAATTTCCCCAAAGCATTCTGGGTGCAAAATCGAACAGACTAGAAAAACTGATATCCAGGAGGCTACCTGACCAAGTACAGGTCGAACTACCTTGTCTGACACCCTTAGGACCTGAGTCGTCCCGAACCACGCCAGCCCCGAATGAGGCTGTGCTTCTCACTGGGCCAGCTCCAGCCAAGGCTGCGCTCCCCACTACGCCAGCCCCAGCCACTGGCCCTGCTACCTCCAGCCCTGGCTGGGGCTGCACTCCTTGTCACTAGCCCTGGCCAGGGATGTGCTCTCCACCTTGCTGGCCCTGCTGGGGCTAGGCTCCCTGCTGCCAGCCCAGCCCAGGTGGTGCTTCTGAATGTAGCCAGCTGGGGCTTTCTGGTCCAACAGTATTTGTGGTCCTATCAAACCACGGATATTCCCGGACCAGAGAGTCCTGGATTTTAGAGGTTCAACCTGTATTTCCAGATTAACCATTGGGAATCTGTATTTCTGCAATAATTGTATTTCAGTAATGCTATTTCCAGTTCAGATTGGCAAAGTAGCTTGAGGGGAGCGGGGGGAGGTGAAATAATTATTTCAAATCCATATCTGAAGAGAAGACCAAGGCATACTGTATATGGGAACATATGGTGAGTAAACTACATAGGTGCAAAAGTAGATAGGAAACACCAAATAAGCAGACTTAAATGCATTGGAAAGAAACCCTCCCACAGCCAAAGCCACATAAAAGTCAACAATGTGTGAAGAAGCATCTTGTTTTCAGCTTGCAGGATTCCTATACACTCCAGTACTCTCTGTACTCACAAAAGAGAGTAAATGGAATGTGCGCTCTGCACCCTCCAGGTTTGCCATCCTTTCTGATTTCCTTCATTTGTTCCCAAAATAATAGGAAATGGATTTTACTGGCTATTTTGCATACATTTAAAGTTAGTATCTTTAATACAAGTTTTATGCTGGGACTGAGGCATTGGCATCACAAGTCCCCATATAGTTTGAAATCTGTTGACTCGTATCTGCCAACAAACCATCCTGGATTATAAGAAGATTGGTTCTGAGGGAGAAAAGTCAATGCATAGTAACAAGATGCTGCACTTACTAATTATTGTTTTTTGATGACCACAACATATTTTTATACATAAAATATAACTAAAAATATGGTTTAAAAATATTCTGTGCCCCAGTTTTGGTATAATACCTAGGGTTGCCAACTGAAACCCAAACACCTTGTCCCGCCTCCAAACCTGCCCCTTGCTCAAGGCCATGCTCCACCTTTTCTCCGAGGACCTGCCCCCTCCTCCCCACATACTCCATCCCCTCTCCCTCCATTGCTGGCTCTTCCTAATCCCCATTCACTTTCACCAGGCTAGGGCAGGAGGTTGAGGTGTGGGAGGTGGTGCGGGCTCTGGGCTGGGGCCAAAGGGTTAAGGGGAGAGGGATCCAGGCTGAGCCTGGGCCTGGGAAAGGGGTGCAGGAGTGAGTGTGAGTTAAAAGTGGGAATTTGGGTGCAGAAAGGGGCTCAGGGCTAAGGGTGTTGGAGTGGAGGGTGCAGGAGAGATTTGGGGTGCTGGTTCTGACCAGGCAAAACTTACCTCAGGCAGCTCCCAGTGGGCAGCACAAAAGGGCTAAGGCAGGCTCTTTGCCTGTCCTGGCTCTCGTTGCTCCTAGAAGTGACCGGCATGTCCCTGAGGACCCTGATAGGGCAGGTGGCTCTGACAATGCCTGCACCCTATGCACTGACTCCTCAGCTCCCATTGGCCAGGAACTGCAGCCAATGAGAGCTGCAGGGCAGTGCTTTCAGGCAGGGACAGAGCATAGAGACCTCCTGGCACCCTCTTGCCCCCTGGCCAAGAGCCACAGTGATATGTTAGCCGCTTCCAGGAGTGGCAGAAGGCCAGCGCAGGTAGAAGGCTACCTTAGCCCTGCTGCACTGCCAGACTTTTAATGGTCTAAAAATCTCTGTTTGGCTACAGTAGCCACAGGAGACAGAGTCTGATT
Source organism: Rafetus swinhoei (assembly GCA_019425775.1). Taxonomy (NCBI): domain Eukaryota; kingdom Metazoa; phylum Chordata; order Testudines; family Trionychidae; genus Rafetus; species Rafetus swinhoei. The sequence goes on from CM033449.1 coordinate 52,199,365, forward strand.
CCAGAAGATTCCTGGCCACACCAGGAGGGTTGGTAACCTAATACCAGCTTATTCAGAGCCTATTGTGATTGGCATTCTACAAACGGAGAATAGTAGGACAGACAAATGGATGGATGGGTGGATGGACTGCTTCACTTAGGAAGTAAGAATAACTCTCTTCATAGATTCATAGATTCCATGGCCAGAAAGGATCACTGTGATCATCTTGTCTGACCTCCTTTATAAAATAGGCCATAGGCATAATCCAAAATAATTCCTAGAGAATATATTTTTAAAAAAATTAATCTCGATTTTAAAATTGTCAGTGATGGAGAATTCACTATGACCCTTGGTAAATTTCAATAGTTAGTTATTCTCATCCTTAAAAAATATGTGCCTTTTATTCAGTCTGAGGGTATGTCTACACAACAGAGTTTTGTCGGAAAAACGGCTGTTTTTCCGACAAAACTTGAGGAACGTCCACACTGCAATTGCGTTCTTCCACAAGAAAATCAAAAGAACAGAGGGAGTTTTCTGGCATTGGTAATCCTCATTCTATGAGGAAGAAGCCTTTTTGTGAAAGAGCTCTTTCGCAAAAAAGGTGTGTATGGATGGGGAAGAGGGAGTTCTTTTGAAAGAAAAGGAAAGAGGAAAAAGTACAGGTGTCCTGGTGGCCATTCCGTCCATAGCAATCACAGCTTACATGTGAGAGAGCGTCCATTCAGTCTGAACGTTCTCTTTTGAAAAAGCAGATCACTTTTTCAATGCACTTTTGCAGTGTGGACGCCCTCTTTCAAAAGAAGTTTTTTTGGAAGATCTCTTCCGAAAAAAGCTTCTTCCGAAAGAAGCCTGTAGTCTAGACGTAGCCTGAATTTGTTTAGCTTCAGCTTCCAGCCATTGGATGATATTATATCTTTCTGTGCTACACAAAGGAGCCCATTATTAAATATTTGTTCCCCATGTAGGAACTTACAGACTGTAATCAAGTTTTCCTTAACCTTCTCTTTGCTAAGTTAAATAGATTGAGCCCTTTGAGTCTATCCTGGCAGTAAGGCATGTTTTCTAACCCTTTAATCACTCTCAAGGGTCTTCCCTGAAGCCCCTCCAATTTATAAACATCCCTATAACTGTAGGCATCAGAAATGAATGCAGTATTCCAGCAATGATCACACCAGCATCAAATATAGAAATAAAATAATCTCTTTTGTCATGCTGGATATTCCCTTATTTATACATCCTAGGATCAGATTAGCTCCTTTGGCCAAAGTGTCACCCTGGGAGTTCATGTTCAGCATGATTTCCAAATCTTTTTCAGTCACTGCTTTCCAGTAAAGAGTAACCCATCATATCACTATGGCCTATATTTTATGTTCCGTTTCTTGCTTTACTTTTACAATAGGGGTGCATCTACACAGCATCCTTACCTCAAAATAAGCTACGCAATTTGTGCTACACACAAATTGGTAACCTATTTGTAGCTTATTTGGATGTTATTTTGAAATAGCTTATTTCAAAATTTGGCGCTGTCTACACAGCACCAAATATCAAAATAAGGTGCTATTCCAAAACATCCCTTATCCCTCATGCAATGAGGTTTGCAGGGACGTTGGTATAGCAAGTCCATTATATTGTGATATAACGGGCTTGCTCTTAAGATGCGGAATAGCTATTTCAGGATACCAGAGGTACCAGAGCTCCTCTGTGTAGACGTAGCCTAGGTGACTATAACAAACACTATGTCCTCACTGTATTTATGTTAATATTGTTGGTCTTCTATTTCCTGTCTTTCTGATTTCCGTATTATTGCTGCTCTTTGCTTCACAAGCACCTGATAATTACAGCTTTGTTGCCTGATAGTCATCTTCTTTAAAGAGCTAACAAGATTTCTTTTTCAGGCAAAACTGTGAAAATATTTTGACTGAAGTGGTGCAAAAATATTTCAAGCAACCCAAAGCACAGATGTCAAAATATGTTTGGGGGATAACACACTTATTGATATACAATGATAACATATAGTTATATTAGGAAACAAGTGGGCAAATACAGGTCTAGAGTTTCTAACTGGCAGCTAACAACTACTGATTGAAACAAGCATGTTGATGAAAAGGCTTTGCATGCCATTTCTTTTCCTTAATCCATTTTTGATCGGTTTGAGCACAGATTCTTTGAACCGGTTCCAGCCAGATGAACACCACATTCTTTCTTTGGAATACAGAGATAAATCTGGGATTCTGAGCACTCTCTGAGGATTCAATCAGTGAAAGTCACTTTCTGTAGCCTCTAGCCTTCCCCTTGACTCCGCATGTCATCAGGAAAAGTGAGTCTGGGCTCACTACTTTCTCTTCCACCCCTTTAACACCACATGTTTCCTGACCCTTGCCTTTTCTGCTGGGAGGGTTGCCACCTGCACATCAAATCTGTTAACACAATGACATCCTGTACCTTCCATATGTCCAGAATTCATTATTTTAATTACACTATCCTGTATGATAGATACATGGCCAGGGCATGCTTGATGTTGTACCATCTTTGTAATGTAAGAACAAAACCAGGTTACTGTTGTGCTTCCATTTTTTTCTAATAGTAGAAGTAAACTGAACTATCACATCTAAAAAGCCTTACATTCCACTATCCAATGCGCTGTTCTTTTTAAATATAATTATAACTAGAAATAAGCTACTTGAAGAGCAAAATCTAGTGGGAAGGCTGGCCTAGTGGGAAGGCTAGACACAGCTGCATAGCAAAAGGCAATGTATTGATCAGAGTTTTGTGGAATGATGTCTGAGTACTACTCTCCAACTACTTCCTGCTGCAGTACTTCTAAAGGAGATATCGCTGGGCAGGATATGGAGATGGATGGTGGTACCCTCCACATATACTGTGTGGGCACATGACGCCAACCCTAACAATGGACAACGCACCTGTCTTCAGACTTCTGGGAAGGAGCTCAGGTCTATGTGCATGACTATTTGTATTCTCGTTTACAGAAGCAAAAAGGAAGTTTTGGAGATAGCTGGTTCACGTATAGCTGTTTATTGACACTGAGTTCACCCTGTGGCCCTTACACACACATGGATTGTGACTAGAACTACTCGCACATTAATAGTGTTGTGAACTGATTCCCTGGCTGTTTACAAGTTTTAGGGTAGTTATACTAACATTTTTCTGTGTTTTCACGGAGGGGGAAAAAAGATGGCAGAGAGAACTTTTTTCCCTTTACCTCTGCATTTCCAGCCTGGCCTATTGGATGTAAACAGATTTCCTACTCCTAAGCAGATGCCGTATTGCCAGCTCCAAATATTCAATAATCATGAGTCAGGCTCATCAGAAATTATGAGACTGGCTTTAAAATCATGTGATTGTGTAAAAAGAATAGATTTGGAGTTCTTTCCATTTGCCTTCTGCGTTTTTAGCTTGTAGGGTGCATGGGGGGGTCACATTTCTGAAGCTTTCTCTACAGTCATGGGGGTTTGAAACTTACTCTTTCCTTAAGAATGAAGGCTGCGATCCTCACATATCCACTGACTCCAGGAGCTGGGGCTTTAAGGAAGAAAATAATTATCATGAGACTCATGACAAAATCATGAGAGTTGGCTATACTGACTTGTGTTGCTTCTTTAAAACATTTTTGTTATGCTGGTAAAACAACTGAGCGCAGCTGCCACTGAGAAAGATGGTGGTTGCTGTGGTCAAAGATGAAGAGTCCACCATGGTTCTCTTACTATTTTAGGAACTGACAGCTGGAAGACCTCAGCCTTTGTCTGCCTTTCTCACTTTGATTAGACTGGGTTTAATTAAACTGCCTAGCCATTCAAACAAAAGTGTGTGCTTGCATGCAAAGCCTTTAAGAATATGTTAGTTTCCATAGCCAGGCGGAGAAACAAACCAGCCTGAAACAGGCACACGGCTAAGAGGAGAAAACATGTGTCCCAAAGTACTGAGGATTTCTATAGCAAAGAAAAGTTTGTCCCTCCAATCTCCCAAGACCACATGATCATCCTTTCCCTCAGTCATAGCCCAAACTCAGGTGGGGGCTGCTATCCTGTTATCTAAATTATAAGTTTGGTACTTCCTGATTTCTCACTGGTGTGGATGTCTATTACCTGTGGGTTTTTTCCTATTTGGCAGAACTAACTATTAGACGCAGCCTCTTACCTGCTTGGACTTGGTTCTTGTATGCATTGTCTGTACGGCTCAAAATTATGCCCCAAACCAAACTTGGTTTACTACTGCAACCAATTGCATTTTGTTAGCTGATTATTCTGATCATTTATAGATTACAGGGGGACTGCTTTTGCTTTTCAGAGGATACTGCCTATTCAGGCCACTCCACTGATGGATAGACTATGGAGCTGTGTTAATTATGGGACATTCACTCGGATGACAGCACAGACATCCCATTCCCCAGAGGTCTGAGAGTCACTGTGCTTTCTGCAAAAGCGGCGAGGAGTCCTGTGGCACCTTATAGACTAACCGAAGTGTTGGAGCATAAGCTTTCGTGGGCAAAGACCCACTTCGTCAGATGCATGATCTGTGCTTTCTGAAGCACATTATCTCCAGGATGTGGTGGAACAGTTCCTCACTGTCCCTACCACCCAGAGTAGAACTTGTAGGCCAATTAGCCTAGAATGTTCAAATGAGGAGCTCATTGTTAAGCCTAGGAGTAGACTCTAGAAGTGTAGGATTCCAGCCCTGTGATGGAACCAACAGACCCCACCTCTCTTTCTCAGTATGGGTACATCTACACTTGCTCCCTAGTTTGAGCTAGGGATGCAAATGTAGCCGACCGAAAGTGCAATGAAGCGGGGATTTAAATATCCCATGCTTCATTAGCATAATCTCGCCCGCTCATTATTCCGCTCAACAGCTGATTCGAACCAGGAAGTGCACCAGAGACGGGGCGTTAGTTCAATCAAACCCCTTGGTTCAAACTAACGTTACTCCTCATTTTAGTAACATTAGTTCAAACCAAGGGGTTTGATTCGAACTAACACATCCCGGAGCCCACTTCCTGGTTCGAATCAGCTGTTGAGCGGAATAATGCGCGGGCAAGATTATGCTAATGAAGCGTGGGAGATTTAAATCCCCGCTTCATTAGCAATTTTGGTTGGCTACATTTGCATCCCTAGCTTGAACTAGGGAGCAAGTGTAGACGTACCCTAAAATACTCACCAGAGTACAGATTTGGCATGGTTATAACTAGCCACAGAAAAACTGATTTGTATATGTAACCCTTCTGCTGGGTAGTGCCGGCAGCAGCCAGGGCAATATCTAGGGGTCCCTTTTCATCCATCTCACAGAAAACTGGCTCAAACCCCCACCCAGTAGCCTGGGAAATTCACACACCCCTGGGCACCTCTGAGAGGCAGTGCTTCCCAACTCGCAAGCACAGAGTCTGAGTGTAGAAAAAAAAACTTTTAATGAAAGAGAGAGAGAAGTCACATGGCATTAACTTGGGAAAATACCACGAACAGAGTTCATAACCCCGCATGAGTAACCGTCTCAGCTCAAATGGATCGAGCAATGTCCTTTTCCTCTCAGGCTCACTAGTCCAACAATGTAAGGGTTCCATTCACTTACCCAAACTTTCTCCATACCCCACTTCAAACGCCCCACTTACAGCTCTATCCAGTCAGTGCGGACCCTGACACATCACCCTGATGATGTCACTCACTGAGCCTGAGGCCATGCCACCTTTGTGCTGCTCCTGTGGTCCGCTTGCTCTGCCAGCCACTACTCCTACTGGCTGCCCGCCGGTGGTTCCCGCCAGCCGCTCTGCTGCCTGCCCACCAGTCATTCCCACCAGCCACTCTGCTGGCCGCCTGCCGCTGCTCCTACTGGCCACTCACGAGTCATTCCCACCAGCCACTCTGCTGGCTGCAGTGGCTCTGGCTCCAGGCCAAACCAGTGACTTCAGTTCTTAGTGATTTCAACTCTTTAGCCACCCCCTAGGCTGGCAAAAGATTCCAGCTTCCACTGGAATAGCAAAAAGATTCCTGATGGAATCTGCTTTAGGTCTATCCTTAGAACAGGGCGGGGCAGGGGGGAAGAAACAGGTTGAACCCATCTTACAGCTCACACCTGGCAGGCATGAAGCAGGCTAGCTCAAACCCTTTTCCCCCAAATCAGTACACTCAACTCTGGAAGGGAGAGGCTTGTTTATCTGAGACCCCTTACAATGATGGTGTCTCTCCTGCAAGCACTTGTGTCATATTTACAGTTCCTACATTTGACCAGATATCACAGTCTGTACCCAAACCCTATTCCCACTGATTCCAGTGGGATTTCTGCCATAATAGGAAGTGAGTAGGACTAGAACTTTTGGCCTACACATGATGAAAGTTCTCTACACCTTATTTCAAGCCTGGCTCAAAAGCAGGATACTCAGAAACACTCTGGGAGAGTCTAGTCACAGAGGAATTTTTCACAACTAAGGAGTCTTTCATATGTGCAGATATGCTTCAAAACTGCCAACCCTTTTGAAATTTACCTATCACACGTCACAACCCACTGAAAATCCAGTGCACCTCCATAAAGAATTGCAACACCTTTAGAAGAATTACTCTGGAAAAGGCAATATCCTCTAAAAAGCAGAAGCAATCCCCATGTAAATTACAAACTATCAGAATAATTCTTCCCAGTGAATTCTCAATTACTCTGGGAGCCTGATTCTGATCTCCATTACACTGATTTAAATCAGGAGTCTCGCCTAGCCTTCCCTGACTGATTCACACTGGTCAAACTCAGGGTACGTCTACACTATAGGGCAAGGTCAAATTAAGATACACCACTTCAGCTACGTTAATTGCATAGCTGAAGTCAAAGTACCTTAACTCGACTTTGGCACTGTCCACACTGCAGGAAATCGAAGGAAGAACACTCTCCCTTTGACTTCCCTTACTCCTTGTGGAAGCAGGACTACCAGCATCAACCTGAGTTGATTAGACCAGCTAATTCGAATCCTGGAAGATTGACAGCGGCAGCTTTGATCATTCTCTGTAGTGTAGATGTACCCTCAGAGAAGAATCAAACTCTGTATATAATCTGTGTTGTCCATCATCCTTGCCAATACCAAAAAACACATCAACAAACCACCAATAGTTTTTAAAATGGTTTGGTTTTTTTCAGTTGCAGACTAAGGATACTGCCCCTCATTAATATTTATCCCCAGTGTTGTTTCACTGGTGTCAATGATGAATTTGGATCACTGGCATTAATAAAGAAATATCAAATAATTCTTCATCACCATCATGGACTGCTGGTTGCTGTGTCTATAGTATATAGTGAGGCTGCCATTAACCTCAGGTTTTAAAAAATGTTCTCACTCTTTAGCTGGCAATAGATAAATCTTCAAATAAAAGCCTATGTGAAGGGGAGCATTAACCTACAGCTGTCACAGTGTGCGTGGCAGGCATAAGTCCTGAGATCAGGAGACATGGTTGAGGTTTTCAGGTCGGTGGGCTAGATTCTGATCTTGGTTATATCAGCATAAATATAGAATGATTCTATTTACTGCAGTGGATTTACTCCAGGGTCGAATGACCTACTCTCTTCAAACCAGAGTTTGAACAGGTGAGATTTTGTTTTTAATGATAGCCTTAATCAAGGATCCCTCTGAACCAGACATTTTTTGTCAGCTGTGGTGGATCAGGAAATTTTAATATGCTACTTCTAACTAGTTTTCTCTTCATGCATCAGTAATGGCTATTTATAGTGGAGGAAACTGCCTGCCATCAAAACCGAAAATGCAAGTATTCTCCCTCTATATGCTACAGGTTGGACCTACCTGGTCTAGTCAGGTCCCGGATGAGGGATTTTGCCTGACCAGGGAAGGGCATATCTGGCTCCCGTGCTACCAGCTCCCCCAGCCCTGGACCAGCCACCAGCCTCCTGGCCAGCTCTCCCTTGCTGCCAGCCTCACAGCCTGGCTGGTCCCCCCCACCTCTTTCCCTGCTATGCCAGGCAGCCCAGCTCCCTGTGCACCGGTCCTTTGGCTCCGCTGAGAAGCTGCACTGCAGTACACTGAGCTCCTGGCCCCACAAGGCAACCCTGCTGGATTGTGCCTGGCTACCTGGTTGCGGCACACCAGGCAGCCCACCAGCGGGGAGCCCAGCCACCAGCCCTCCACTGGGACTCTCTGGTCCTTGGAACACGTGGGCCCAGGGAGACCCGGATTACAGAGGTTCAACCTGTAATATATATTGTCCATCAAATCCTGACTGATATAGTCAAATGGGTTTCTGACACAAAAGGATCCTGTTTGGAATTTGGGAGATATTCCTTTGACACAGTTTTAACCTAGTTTTAGCCAACTTACTCCTTTCAACTTTAATGAAAGGCACATGGCAGTTTGAAAATGCACCTGCTAGATTGGGGTACAGAAGCTTTTTTCAGTCAGGAGCCACAGATCCACAGAAAAATCAGTCAGGGGACACACACAAGTGAGAAGCAAAAAACAAAACAAAAAAACCCCTCATTGACTTGGCTCCCAATAAACAAGGTCCAGCCTAATGGAGAGGGGACTTTCCATGGGCTGGAGCATGAGAGCCTGCTCATCCCACTGTGGGGAGAAGCCTCGCCACCAGCCACATCCAAGTAAGTAAGCCATAGGTCCCCACCCCTGTTCTAAGTCCCACACAGAATATTATGGGTTGTGTATGGAAGAGCTTTCATCTCAGTGGCAGGCCTGCGGGAATGTCCTGCAAAAGCTTAACTTTTCTGAAGTTTTGAAATACCTACTCAGTTTCGATTTACTAGCAGTCTGTTCTTTAGGGATTCAATAAGGTTCTTTTATGTGGGAGAACATAATATGATAGGCACTGTCACGTTACTGGATTTTAAGGGGAGCAGCCAGCTCACTGCTGCACCCATGGGGGGGGGGGGGGGGGGGGTATTTACCCCAAAGTGTATACAAAGGGGGCCATGTGAGGTGTCAAACAAAAGCTTACCTTCTACTGATTCTGTAGATGCTGTTCATGTAATTGTATAATGTCTGTATGTGGATTTATAAACATGTACTCTGTATGGATGCTGGAAACTTCTCTGTCTGTGGCTGAGCAATGCAGAGGAATGCTCAGCCCATGGATAAGCTAATGAGCGAGGCTTCAGGGACAATGAACCTCTATAGGCCAAAGACACACCTCAGGAATGTGACTGATACCTAAGGGCTACCAGCAGGGAGCAGAGGGATAGGCCACTGGCCGGGGGCCCTGCTGCAGCCAAGAAGAGACGAGGAAGGAGGTATATAGGGGCCATGTGGCATCCTCCATTTGGTCTTCAGCTCAGCTCTTGATCCTAGAGGCAGCCTTGCAAGGAACCACGAGCCGGAAAGAACTGTGGACCCATCCTGACATAGGATGTACACCAAAGACTTTTAAGCCAGCAGTTATAACATCTCTGCTACAAGCCTGCATCGAAAACTGGGAGATTCGATGCATGTAATGTATGATACTTTAACAACCTTACTCTCGTGCTTTTCTTTCTTTTAGTAATAAAACTTTAGATTTTAGATTCTAAAGGATTGGCTCAGCGTGGTTTGTGGGTAAGATCCAGAGTGTAAACTGATCGGGACCTGTGGCTAGTTTCTTGAAACTGGAAGAACCCATTCAGGATAGGTGAGATTGGGTTCTATAAACCCTCACCTGTGTGTTAGGCCCGGGGCTGTTTGGGGCACGGAGAGAGCTGGGGTGTCAGAGGGGTTTTGCTCGTGAGGCTTCTGGCTGGCCAGATAGACAGCTGAAGTGCTCTGTGGGACTGGTTTGTGGGCTAGTTGGGAAGGTCTCCAGTCTGGGGCTATAAGAAGCCCTGAATTTGAGCAATTCGCCCTGAGTGGCGCCCTCAGCTGTGCCCAGACTCGGCCCAGTCCATCACAGGCACATAATGAAACAATTAATTAAGCAGTTAAATGAGCTGTTGAATAATTTAATTAACAAGAAATCTCTTGTGCCATCATCCTTATGACAAAACATTTATGCATCAGGATGCACGTCAAAATATTTTTTCCAACTGAGCTCTCTTGTGTGTCATATGCCAATGAAAAGCTAATGATCTCTAAATACGTCAAAAGTGTTTTTGTTTTTCAAATGGTTCAACTAGTGACCAGTGTCATGATCAAGAGTTAGGGCCTGATTCAGCTTCCATTGGGTCAATGGCAAAACTTCCATTGCAATCAATGGGAGTCGAACAGGGCCCTTACTGAGGATTTCTTACTGTGAAGACAGGTCATTTATCTTGCACAATCCATCTGAGCACAATTCCATTAGTAAAGCCACAGTTGGCAGCAAGGGGACCGGGGCTGGGGAACCCCCGAGAGCAGCTGCTGCCGTGCGGGGCTGGAGGTAAGGAGCAGAGCTGCCGTGCGGGGCTGGAGGGCAGCAGAGCCGGGCAGGTGAACCAGAGGAGGTCAGGCCTCCAGGTTCTCCCAGAGCAGCAGTCAAGAGGGGAGCCCTGGGAGATCCCAGGTGCCTGACCTCCCTTGGTCCAGAAACTTCCCTTGTTCGGGACCACGCGGGTCCCGAAGGTGCCAGACCAGGGTGGTTCAACTGTACACTAATGTGCTTTCCAACAGAATAACCAACTCATTCATAAATCTCTGGGGGACATGCCAAAGAACAATTGTATATTTCAGACATCTTGTCATACACTATACTACATATCTTGCATTTCTGGTGTATGGGACTTTCAACAAAAGAAAGCTCCAAGTTCAAAACAACCCAAAGATTTATAGTTGAGTCAATGGCCAAGAACCTTAGACCAATCTCAGCAATTCAGCCATACTTTAAGTTACCCCCAAGCTTGTAGGATATGCCACAACCATACATTTTAACACTGTGCTTTCACTAGACAACACATCAACAGACTTTGATGCATAAAGCATTTAAAGGACAGCTGTGTATTTATTTTACATTTCATTCAGCATGTATACATTTCAGTGATAAGATGGTTTATCTGCAGTTTGCTTAATCTTTTCCTGTCACTCCTGGAGATTAAGCACCATTTTAATTGTAAACATTCTCTTTTCTCCGCTTCAGATTTCTCCTTAGGCCCACCAGTTCAGATAGTCCTTCAAACAGTGAGCAGGCAAGGCCTAATAAATATTTCACACATAAAAGGAATCTCATAACAAAGGGCTCTTACATCCTTCTGCTTATCTGTGGGTATTTCTGTTTTACTTTGTTTCTTGAACTCTTCTTAAAAATCAAAAGATAATTCAGTGGAATTGAACGTGAATTTCAGTAGAGGTTGACAAAGGCGCTGAGAGGAAGAAAGATTACAATGATGAGGATGTAAAGTATCAGGAACAAAATGATTACTTCACACCAGAAGATTCATTTACCACACATATTATCATGCCTCCTAGTTAAGATGCTGCTTTGCACCCTAACCCCATTAAAACATTCCCTAAAAGTTCCCCATTACCAACTTGCATTTTGCCTATCAAGAGCGGATTTGGCTTCCAAGATTAAAGATTAAACCAGCCAGGTGGAAAACAAACAAAAACCTTTAGTGAATTTTTTTCAAGTTACCAAAGTGTTACATGAAGTTAGAAGCATCTATGAGAGCAAGGGTCTTATGGTTTTTATTTTCAGTCCATTTTTCCCTGTCACCATTGGCCAACTGCCAATTAATTATTATTACAAAATAAGTAAAATGTAACACAGGTTAAATGCAGACCCAGATAGGTAAAGTAGGTAAAAAGTGCAACATATTGGATTCTTCACAGCCTGTACATGCCCACAATATATCAATTAAAGATCATCTACCAACTATTGATATATGGGGTATCTTCGTGCTACTGTTGAAGGTAATGACAATTTTGTTAGCAAAGGTCCATTGTATTTTCTTAGGATTCACTTTTGCAAGGTGCTAAGCCCTCTAGCTCTGATTTAGCAAAGCACACAAGCATGTGCTTTGGGAGTGTGTATGTGCTTGAAATAAAATACTTTACTAGAGTGGGACCAGAGTGCTCAGTACCTTGCAGGATTGGGCCCATAGTCTAGAGCAAATACAGTCATCGAACTCACTTGGTTGATATATAAGGCACAAGTAATAAATTGGGCTCTACAGAATATGAATGGCTATAAAACAAAATACATCTATTCGTCAATCCTGTAGAGCCATTGAATTGCTTTCTTAGCACAAGTTGCTTCATAGACCTTTATGTCATAGAAATCTTGCCCCACATCTCCAGAGGCTTAGGATCAGTCTCGTGTTTTTAAAAGAAATGTGCATCATTAAAATAACAGCAATGTGGTGGCTTTGCTGTGAATAATTTGACTTCATTTTATTTACGTAAATTCTATTATAATGTAATATTTAATTATAATTCTGTATATTAATTTATATTATAATTCTAACTATATCAACAATCATTTCACTAGAGATTTTGTTAAAGAACAGCAAAGGGTAGGAAATAACTTAAGGCATGTTTACACTAGGAAATTATTTGAAATAATAACTGGTGAAATAACTATTTCGAAATAAGCTTATTCCCCGAGGAAAGCAGGAATACAGATTACAAAATAACCAGCCCGTTATTTCGAAATAATGGGCTTGGTATGGTGGATGCGCCACTTATTATTTCGAAATAAAGGGTATTATATTGAAATAACTCCCTAGTTTAGGCCAGGGATTAGTATGTTAGATGCTGGGCCATAAACATTATCTGTATTGGTTTTTATTTTTCCCTTCAACAATAAAAGTCATCTTCCTCTTATGGAATCCTCTTCAAAACTTTTCTAAATTATAGGGAAGATTAACCATCTCCACACACAGGAGTGGTTAAGTTCTTTCTTCCACTACACTACACTATACTCCATCTAACCATTGCTTAAAACATCAGTCATTCCTAGCAAAAACAGAAGACCCTAAATATTGGTCCAGAAAGGACAAGCTGAACAGAGAGGATTGTCCATTCAATAACTTAAGGCTCATTTACACAGGGGTTTTAAATTGAATCAAACTGAATTTTGATTCAGTTTGATTCCAGTTTGAAAATGCTTGTGTACACTTTTGGGAAAAAAAGATAAACAAATATGAGTTCCATCAGTTGCTTCCTCATAGTTTGGGAACCTCAGGAATGCAAAGCCATTAATAATCTCCTAAGCATTACCCAGTCTTATGACCAGGTTAGAGAGTACCGTATCAAGGATGCAGCAGACCTGCATAAGAATGGCCCCAACAGTTGCTCTCCCATATTAAATTGGTTGGATACAGACTGGTAACATTCCACAGTGGCTAACTTCTGGACAGCAATGATGGTCACTTAACCATGGGTATTGGGCACCATATGTTGGTATGCTGTTGCTTTGGTTCTGGGGTCAGTTCTACACAGATCTCAGAAAAGACAGCCCTTCTCCTGGTCTTGAATCAAGAACAGGTCCCCTGGTTCCAACTGCTCAGCATTGTCCTGTTTTTCCTCCCCCTCCTGCTGCCATTCCTGCAGGATGTCCACCTGCTGCTGGAGGAGCTACTGCTGCTAACATAGAATGTTCTCCTGCTCCCACATCATCTCCTCAAGAGTGCAACAGGAGAAGTTCAAAGCCAAATTCACCTGGCTTTGCATGCTGTAATATAGACATTAGCAGCATGTTTGTGCTTGTCACCATAGCATTGGTAGGTCCGTACTGGCAGAGAGCAATTCAGAAATGGTGTGAACCACCCAGAAAGGAAGTAAGGGGCAGAAATAGTCAAAACAGAAGTTTGGAATCCATCTGGGATCCCACATGTCGTAGCAAAAACTATCCCAGGATGTATACTGTTCAGCAGTGAAGCAAAGGATCATGGGATACCCTAAAGAATGCCTCACCCTCCGTTCACAGCAAACCATTGCTGTGTGTGTTCGAACAATGCAAACTGAAATGAAACAGGTGTTTCTCATGCATGTTATTGGTGTGAGTTGTGTACTTCAAGTTACCTGATGCACATCATAAAAAGCTTCATATTAGTCTCCCTGTGTAGACACACACTTATTCTGTTAGCCTCCCACTATTTAACAAAGATCACTACATTCTCTGCACTGGAAAATGAACTGAGCCCCCACCTACAAGATGTTACATATTTTAACAGCTAATTATATTTTAGTTGCCACAGTAGCTGGTTGACTGATAGTTATTTGCTGCGAGACAAGGCTTTTCAGACTCACTGGTCTGATTCACCACCTCTTTTACTCCAGCTTTCTACCTGCATAACCCCAATGAAATCAATTGAGTGAAACTGGTTTAAAATGTAAGTTTGTCTTGCATTGATTATATGATTTGTACACACAAGAGATAAATATTGGGCACACAAGAGGTTGCACATGAAAGTTGTTTGGGACCAAACTGAGGTCAGGTTGGTGGCCCTTGGAAAATATTACCTGATATATTTACAACCACTGTGATGGGGCACCTGTCCCACACTGACCTATGAGGAGTTAATAGAGCCCTAGGGAGGCTGTGCAGGAGGCAGCCTAGTAGCGAAGGGCTCAAGGAGGGCTGGCCTATATAAGAAGGGCTGCAGAGCAGCTTCAGTTGCTCCCTGGAGTTTGAGGAGGGAGCACTGTCTGCCTTGCCAGCTGAAGGTAGCAAACATTCTGGACAGAGTAATATTGAAGGTAGAGACCTGGTGAGCTAAAGGCAGCTCGTTAAAGGGATCTGCAGACTGAGGATCTGAGGCCAGGGCAAAGAGGGTGCGGGGGCCAGAGGGAAGTTTCCCAGGGTTGGAGGGGGAGCTGCAAGCAGTGGCCATATACAGGATGCTAGGCTGGGACCCAGAATAGTAGGCAGATCTAGTCCCCCAGAAGACTGCAGTCGCCTCTGAGGGAAGTGGCTGGACAGGCACTGCAGAGATATCCTCCAGAAGGGGAAGCACGGAGTGTGGCATGGCCGGAGGGACGTGTCATTGAAGAGGAAGCTGCGGTCCTTGAAGGGAGATGGGCTCAGGAGCAGAAGAGGTGGTGGTGCCAAACAAGAAGCACTGGCTAGGAGAGCTAATCCCTAGGGCAGCCTGCCAGAGGCGCTGCAGCAGTGAACAAACCCCATTACACCATATTACATATTTTAAGGGGGAAACTTTCATGTTTAATTATATTGGGGATCATGGACCTGATAGAAAAAAAAATGTCAGTGGGAGTGTTTTCATTAACTGTGATGGGCATGGGGGCAGGCCCTGTGGCTACTGCTCGTTCGAACTGAGTTTGGGGATCTCAGCTCAACACACAGTGGACAAATGTGAAGGATGCAAACACCACCACCAAATCTGGTCTAATTAACAACTGTCTCGTCAGATTTAGCCGAGTTACCAAGGACTAAACTGTATTGTTTTCCTACCCAGGTGTAAAATCACTTGAGTAGTTTTCCAGGTCTGTCTCCAGGACTATCTAGCCAAAGGCTTTCACCAGCATTAGCTTCTGTCATTTTTTTCCTTTTTGAAATTCAAAATAAGTTTAAGTGGCATTTTAAAAAAAAGGTCTTAATGGTTTTCAGGCTCCAGGAACATTTGTCAGATTTTGATTAATCACAAATTCTGATAAATTTAGAACTAAAAGGGTGATATTAGATCCTGTTCATGCCATCCATTTTAACAGACGATTGGGAAGCTATTTGGGCAAAGCAAGAGCAGTACCGGAAAGAAACTGCATGGGGCTCCTGTCCTGTGAGATGAAATTGAGGTGACATCAGCAATTTTGTAAGAGTTGACTGAAATACCAACATATGCACACTTAAGAGCTCTATATAGACACAATAAAATGTAACTACCTCAGTGAAATTATGAGGGGTGGGGCAGGTCCAGAAGGACACACTGTCAAATACCACTGATTTTCATGTGAAACCAATAACTGGTATACCTTCAAAATCAGGGAATAAGATTTTGGTAGTAACTATAGCCCCTATTACCTTGCTGTCTGTATCCGTACTGTGCTCCAGTCAGTGAAATACTAATCATCAAGGCCCAGATCCTCAAAGGTATTGAGGTGTCTGACTTTTGAGATCAATGGGAGTTAGGCACTTAAATACCATAGAGGATCGGGGACCAATCACCCCTGTGGGCTGAGCAGTCTGACCTTAATCCTGCAGCACACTTAATATCAAGCATGTATGAAGCCTCATGGATTTCCATCCAGGGTGGGATTCTACACATGGCTAGAGCTACGTATGTGGCTAAATGCTTTGAGAGATCAGGGCCATAAACAGACATTAAAAGGTACAGTGACTAAAGTAAAATCCCTGCACGCTGCATGGACACTTTTCAAAGACACCATAATAGAGGCCCAACTTAAATGTATACCCCAAATTTAAAAACATAGTAGAAGAACTAAAAAAGAGCCACCGTGGCTTAACAACCATGTAAAAGAAGCAGTGAGAGATAAAAATACATCTTTTAAAAAGTGGAAGTCAAATCCTAGTGAGGTAAATAGAAAGGAGCATAAACATTGCCAAATTAAGTGTAAAAATGTAACAAGAAAAGCCAAAAAGGAGTTTGAAGAACAGCTAGCCAAAAACTCAGAAGGTAATAACAAAATGTTGTTTAAGTACATCAGAAGCCGGAAGCCTGCTAAACAACCAGTGGGGCCCCCTGGACGATCAAGATACAAAAGGAGCACTTAAAGACGATAAAGTAATTGCGGAGAAACGAAATGAATTCTTTGCTTCAGTCTTCATGGCTGAGGATGTTAGGGAGATTCCCAAACCTGACTGTCCTTTGTAGGTGACAAATCTGAGGACTTGTCACAGATTGAAGTGTCATTAGAGGAGGTTTTGGAATTAATTGATAAACTTAACAGTAACAAGTCACCAGGACCAGATGGCATTCACCCAAGAGTTCTGAAAGAACTCAAATGGGAAATTGCAGAACTATTAACTATGGTTTGTAACCTATCCTTTAAATCAGCTTCTGTACCCAATGACTGGAAGATAGCTAATGTAACGCCAATATTTTAAAAAGGCTCTAGAGGCGATCCTGGCAATTACAGACCAGTAAGTCTAACGTCAGTACCGGGCAAATTAGTTGAAACAATAGTAAAGAATAAAATTGTCAGACACATAGAATAACATAATTTGTTGGGAAAAAGTCAACCTGGTTTCTGTAAAGGGAAATCATGTCTTACTAATCTATTAGGGTATGTCTACACTTGCAGCCTAATTCGAACTAGGGCTGCAAATGTAGGCATTCGGAATTACAAATCAAGCCCGGGATTTAAATATCCCGCGCTTGATTTGCAACTTCCCGGCCGGGCACCATTTTTTAAATTTACAAGCTCGAGGTAACTGCTCACGCCACACGCCGCAGTGAAAAGGGCGTTGAATAAAGCCTAGTTCAACTACCTGTTAAACCTCATTGCAGGAGAAATAACAGGTAGTTCGAACTAGGCTTTATTTTGAACACTCCATTTCACTGCCGCGTATATGCGGGCAGTTACTTCGGCTTGTAAATTTAAAAATGGCGCTGTCAGAAGATGCAAATCATGCAGGATATTTAAATCCCGGGCTTGATTTGCAATTCCGAATGCCTACATTTGCAGCCCTAGTTTGAATTGGGCTGCAAGTGTAGACATACCCTTAGAGTTCTTTGAAGGGATCAACAAACATGTGGACAAGGGGGATCCAGTAGATATAGTGTACTTAGACTTACAGAAAGCCTTTGACAAAGTCCCTCACCAAAGGCTCTTATGTAAATTAAGTTGTCATGGGATAAGAGGAAAGATCCTTTCATGGACTGATAACTGGTTAAAAGACAGGAAACAAAGGGTAGGAATAAATGGTAAATTTTCAGAATAGAGAGGGGTAACTAGTGGTGTTCCCCAAGGTCAGTCCTAGACCAATCCTATTCAACTTATTCATAAATGATCTGAAGGGAGTAAACACTGCCCTCACTGAAGTAGGAGGCAAACGAAGATAATGGTTAGAAATCAAGCTCGGTTTAATATCCCGGCTTGATTTGCATGTTCGGCCGACGCCATTTTAGAATATTAGCCCAGAGTAACTGCCTGGCAGAGACATCGGCAGTGCAGGAGTCCGATTTAAAGCCTTAATTCGAATTAGCTGGTAAACCTCATTGCAGGAGGAATACCAGCTAATCTCGAGTTAGGGCTTTAAATCGACTCCCGCTTCACCGCCGCGTAGATGCAGGCAGTTAC
Organism: Rafetus swinhoei; assembly: GCA_019425775.1. Classification (NCBI taxonomy): domain Eukaryota; kingdom Metazoa; phylum Chordata; order Testudines; family Trionychidae; genus Rafetus; species Rafetus swinhoei. The sequence goes on from CM033449.1 coordinate 52,217,459, forward strand.
TCTGGGCTAGTGAATTTCTAAAATGGCGACCAGTTGAATATGCAAATCAAGCGGGATATTTAAATCCCGGGCTTGATTTGCAACTTTGGTATGCTTCATTTGCCTCCCTACTTAGAAGTAGGGGGCAAGTGGAGACATACCCTGAGGTGGCAAAGTTTGCAGACAATACTAAACTGCTCAAGGTAGTTAAGACCAAAGCAGACTGTGAAGAACTTCAAAAAAGATCTCACAAAACTAAGTGATCGGGCAACAAAATGGCAAATGAAATTTAAGGTGGATAAATGTAAAGTAATGCACATTGGAAAAAATAACCCCAACTATACCGATAATATGATGGGGGCTAATTTAGCTACAACTAATCAGGAAAGAGATCTTGGAATCATAGTGGATAATTCTCTGAAGACGTCCACGCAGTGTGCCGCGGGTAGTCAAAAAAGCAAACAGGATGTTAGGAATCATTAAAAATGGGATAGAGAATAAGACGGAGAATATCTTATTGCCCTTATATAAATCCATGGTACGCCCACATCTTGAATACTGCATACAGATGTGGTCGCCTCATCTCAGAAAAGATATACTGGCATTAGAAAAGGTTCAGAGAAGGGCAACTAAAATGATTAGGGGTTTGGAACGGGTCCCATATGAGGAGAGATTAAAGAGATGGAGACTTTTCAGCTTGGAAAAGAGGAGACTAAGGGGGGATATGATGGAGGTATATAACATCATGAGTGAATAAGGAAAAGTTATTTACTTGTTCCCATAATATAAGAACTAGGGGCCACCAAATGAAACTAATGGGCAGCAGGTTTAAAACAAATAAAAGGAAGTTCTTCTTCATACAGCGCATAGTCAATCTGTGGAACTCCTTGCCTGAGGAGGTTGTGAAGGCTAGGACCATAAAAGGGTTTAAAAGAGAACTAGATAAATTCATGGAGGTTAAGTCCATTAATGGCTATTAGCCAGTATGGGTCAGGAATGGTGTCCCCAGCCTCTGTTTGTCAGAGGGTGGAGATGGATGGCGGGAGAGAGATCACTTGATCATTACCTGTTTGATTCACTCCCTCTGGGGCACCCGGCATTGGCCACTGTTGGCAGACAGGGTACTGGGCTAGATGGACCTTTGGTCTGACCCAATATGGCCATTCTTATGTCCTTATGTTCTTATGCCATAACACCTTGCAGAAGCACCTTAGCAAGCCTAGTGTGACTGAGGAGTCGAGACTATGGCAACACTTTTGTCACTTGTCATGCCAATATAAAGTCTCTTTGGACTGAAGTGAATTGACTTGACTACTAGTCTGTGTGTTATTTTGTGGGGAGTTGAGCTTTGTACTTAAAGACGGAATACATATTGAATTGTGATTAATGTAGCTCTAGCCTTCACATATCCCTCCCCTGCACTTTGCATTAGCCCTATCATTGCTTCTTACCTTGGGGAATACTTTCCCACATGTCCAGATGCTTATAATAATGGAAAGGCCACTCTTTATTTGGAAGGAGCAATGTGCGCAGATAAGATAAAATTACTGTTGAGAAACTATGAACAGTCCTTTCTTTACATTGCTGCTTTTTAAAGACCCGAATGCTTCTGTTCAAGCTCTCCCCCGCCCTTCAGTAGCAAGCAGCAGAACATCACATGAGGGACTCTGTTAAGTCTGTTCATTACTCCCCAGGAAATGTAGTTTTGACAAATTATCCAACCGGACGGCGACATAAAAGCAGCTGTGAGGACTTAGCTTTCAGATGGGCATAGCCAAAATTGTGGTTGCAGACTGCTAGGGGATGACTGGATCTTAAGGGCTGTACCTTTTGTATGTTTTAATTAGGGAAGGTGATTTGTAGAAGGTGATGGACTGACAGCCTTGGAGTTTGTTCCCTCTGATTAGTCTCAGAAAAGGTAGAACGGCAGTAGCAGTGCTGGCTTTCCCATATGGAATCATCAGCTTGGAGGGACCATTTCTAGGTATGAGACAAAATGTTGTTTCATTATCAACGCAGTCCCACTATGACAATAAGGCATCAGTTACTGCCCGTGGTGGTGAGGGCAGGTTTTGCAGTATGGATATCTATCCTCTCTGAATTGGAATGAGTGATTACCAACCAGCCATCAGACAGCAATGATTTCCAGACACAACCAACAAGGGCTAGATTAAAACCTGCAATCCAGAGATGAATCATAGAAGTGTAGGGCTGGAAGGGACCTTAAGAGGTTACCTCATCTATCCCCCCAGACAGAGATGGGAGTATACCTAGGTGGAAGTCCGTGAGCCAAATCCTTTGCTTTAGCTGACAAGCACACAGCTTAGGACAAGGTGGACTTTGTGAAGCTGATGCAAATCTCCTCTTTGCAGTCCTCCCAATCCTGGGCAGGCTGTGTCTCCATACTATATTGTATGTTCTCAATCAGACCTGTTGCCAGGGCCAACTGAGGATCAGTGGGATGTAGGTTATCATTGTCCACACCCCTTAGCTCTGAGCATGCTCCTTATGTCAGAAATAGGGAGGGAACGTGGCATAGAAGCACTTAGGCTGGTTGATAGGCTCAGATCCATAAAGATACTTAGATGCCAAAGTCCTAGGTGACACTGGGATTAACAAAACCCTCACTTGGCTGCTGCCTACCCCTTAGACACCTAAACTCACTCAGTACCTAAATGTTTTGCCTTAAAAGTTCCGAGATGCATAAGTTTCATTCTCTGGGCATTGGCTCTGCTGTCCCTACTCTAGTTTCCAGGACATCTATCTCCTGCCTAAGCTCCAGGGCCAGCACAATCCATAACTGGGAGAAGAAAGGCACCTATCTTCCCTGAGAGGCCTGAGCTGGTAGGTGTGCTCATTCTGACCAGGTAAATGCATTAAAAGGTCATCTGATATGACAAATCACAAAGATGAAGAGTGTGTTGATTGTGACAGCTCCAAAATCCCAAACAATAGAAATTTTTAGTTGCTATAAATAGATGGATACAATTTCTCAGCATACACACAAATAATCAAATAAAATCTGTGTGTCAAAGCAGATGCAATGTAGTAATATATATTATTTAACTGCATCACAAAATGCCTTCAAAAGACAATTAATACTTTCATAGTAGAATCCTAGAACTGGAAGGCACCTCAAGAGATCATCAAGTCCAGTCCCCTGCCCTCCTGGTCGGACCAAGCGCCATCAAGATCATCCCTGACAAGTATCTGTCTAACCTGCTCTTAAATATCTCCAGTGATGGAGATTCCACAACCTCCCGAGGCAACTTATTCCAGTGTTTAACCACCCTGACAGTTAGGAAGTTTTTCCTAATGTCCAACCTAAACCTCCCTTGCTGCAGTTTAAGCCCATTGCTTCTTGTTCTATCATCAGAAGCCAAGGAAAACAATTTTTCTCCCTCCTCCTTGAAACACCCTTTTAGATATTTATATTTAATTAGATATTTAATTATAAAGTCAATAGAAAAAGGAGGCTTTAAGACAATATTGAAAGAGGAGAAGTGATTGTGGTACAGTCATGAGATAGCCTAAGTCAGTATAGCTTCTGCAAAGTTAGTGAAGCAACACTGATTTCTATCAGTCGTGGATCTGCCCCTCAATGTCAAGGGAAGAAGAAAGGAGAGATGTCTAGATAGGAGGTCAGAACTGGAACAGCACAATGATCAGGGGTAGAGTTATAATAAAATATTTGGAAATTATATAGTTACCGCACCTTTTATTAATCTCACAGCACTTTACAGATATCAATTAGCAATGCTTCGTAACACCCTATGAGGCTGTGTAGGAATGTATTAGCATAGCTAATTATGCCATAATAGAAACAATAAATGTACAGGTTGGTAACATGAGTCACACAGGAGTTGGCCATATGATTTACTCTCACATAAGTCATCCCAAGTGCTAGGACCAGAACTCAGGGGTTTCTCTCTATTTCCTGGGCTAATTTGGCTACGACAAATCAGGAAAGAGATCTTGGAGTTATCGTGGACAGTTCTCTGAAAACTTCCACACAGTGTGCAGCGGCGGTCAAAAAGGCAAATAGGATGCTAGGTATTATTAAGAAAGGGATAGAAAATAAGACCCAGAATATCTTACTGCCCCTGTATAAAACTATGGTACGCCCACATCTTGAATACTGTGCACAGATGTGGTCTCCTCACCTCAAAAAAGATATTTTGGCCTTGGAAAGGATTCAGAAAAGGGCAACTAAAATGATTAGGGGTTTGGAACGGGTCCCATATGAGGAGAGGTTAAAGCGACTGGGACTTTTCAGTTTAGAAAAGAGGAGACTGAGGGGGGATATGATAGAGGTGTATAAAATCATGAGTGGTGTGGAGAGGGCCGATAAAGAAAAGTTATTTATTAGTTCCTAAATAGAAGAACTAGAGGACACCAAATGAAATTAATGGGTAGCAGGTTTAAAACTAATAAAAGAAAGTTCTTCTTCACACAGCGTGTAGTCAGCCTGTGGAACTCCTTGCCAGAGGAGGCTGTGAAGGCTAGGAATATAACAGAGTTTAAAGAGAAGCTAGATAATTTCATGGAGTTTAGGTCCATAAAGGCTATTAGCCAGGGGATAAAATGGTGTCCTTGGCCTCTGTTTGTCAGAGGCTGGAGAGGGATGGCAGGAGACAAATCGCTTGATCATTGTCTTCGGTCCACCCCCTCTGGGGCACCTGGTGCTGGCCACTGTCGGCAGACAGGATACTGGGCTAGATGGACCTTTGGTCTGACCCGGTGTCAGCCGATGGTCAGGGCAGTGAGTGGTGTGTGTGTGTGTATTATACACCCGAGACTTCAACTGCCAGGACCGGGGTCCCTTAGCAGTGGGCAACCTGGAGGAGGTTGACGGGCGCCCCAATAAGTTTACAGGAGAGCTTATACACCGAGACTTCAACTGCCAGGACCGGGTCCTTAGCAGCGGGCAACCTGGAAGAGGTTGGACGGGCGCCCCAATAAGTTTACAGGGAAAGTTTATACACCGAGACTTCAACTGCCAGGACCGGGGTCCTTAGCAGCGGGCAACCTGGAAGAGGTTGGACGGGCGCCCAACGGATCTGTCCCTTATGACCGGCTGGAGTTCTTTTAAATTGTGCTTGGTTCTGTTACAGCAACTGAAGGAGTCAGGTTAAAGCTTAAACAGTTACTATTTTATTGTTACAGGGTAAACTTAGCTGTTAAATGCTACTGCTGTGTTACAGATAACACAGCCACTACAAAGGACAGGACAGAAATTACACTTAAAACAAAAGTCACTTACAGGTACCATGAAACCCTTTTGGTTCTCTGAGCTCTTATTAAATGCATGCAAAATAGACACCTAGCAGGTATATATTCTCACCCTGCGTTCCAGACTTGGCGTGGCCAGCGTCTTTCTCTCAATCCTCGGGAAGAAGTAGGGCGAGGTTGGGCGTCCCACAGACCTCGGAGACAATCAATACCTGCCAGCAGGTATAGATGATTGGAGCTCAATGGGGTGGGCTAAACCCCTCTTATACCCCTTGGGTCACGTAGGCTTCTTCCTGGTCTCAAGTGGCCAATTAGGAAAAATGGCTTTGAATGCCAAGTTTCCCACGAAGGGTGCAAAGCATAATTCACACCTGGGAAAATGCAGACAATGGGCACTTCTAGTATGTGATGGGCGAAGATTCCTCTCCTGGGACAGTGCAGGTGTGTCAATTACTGGTACTAGCCATCAGGGCGACGGGAGGCCCCGGGTCGTCAGCTAGCCCATTTACTGTCTGGTTTCTGTTTATGGTAGAGTCAGGGACAGGCAGCACACCTGCGTTCCCAGGGCATCAAAGGCTGACTGCCTTTCTCTTGCTCTTTGGGGAACAAGATGGGGTTCATGTCTGGCTACACCCGGTACGGCCGTTCTTATGTTCTTATGTTCTTATGTTATGTTCCCTGTTCTAACTACTATATATAATTTCTTTGGCATAGATATATGGAAGCTCAGTGAGGTGTTTCGTAAACCCAGACACATTTCTGAATCAGATGTATGGTTTGTTCATTTTATAAAACTGGGTGCAAAGCCTGTACATGAGGTTCTAGAAATATTAGGCAGTTGAACTTTGATAACCTTTAAGCACCTGAAACTTAGATTCGATTCATTACATTATGATCCCTAACAGAAAACCACAGCCCTCTTTAGAACAATTTTATGCTTTCACCATTTTTTCCAAATGCAGATGAATACGGTTGCAGTTAATTTCATGTGAAAAAATAGCTCCTATGTGGTATGATGCTGTATTAAAGGAAGAAAATGCTGTTGGAGCAGTACTCTGAAGATGTTTATAATAAATAGAGTCTGTGTGTTTCCAATGTGTTATTGCAGGATTTTAAAATATTTGCTCCTTATATTTAAAAACTTTTGCCTTATTTATTTTTGTGGATTGTGGTTGTTTGTTTGGTGCATCTAAGTTCTCAAAGTGCTCAAACTTTTTGGCTGCAATCCAAAATAATGACCACAAAATTGTTCCACAGGTTGGGATTTGTGTATGGCAAGAAATCATGGGAGGTTGGGGATTCTGGAGTTGAGGGACTGGCTTTTGAAGTGGGAGGCATGTTGCTGGTGAAGTAGGGGCTGGCTGATGAAGTGAAGAGGATGGTTCTTGTGTGGCAGGGGCTTGACTGAGGCAGTGGGGGCTTCTGGTGATGGAGGAGCTTTGTTTTTACCTTCTACTATTGCCTACTCAACTCCAGGCAGGGGTTAAAGGAAAAGAATGATGAGGGGAAGTGCTGGTCCCCCTCATTTGGGATAGCATTGGTGCCCCCCATTCTTCTCCTCCTGTTTCAATCTTCTTTAGACACTGGCTACATGAATACATGGAACTGTAGGGATAAAAGGGACCTCAAGAGGTTATCTGGTCCAGACCCATGTGCTGAGCAAGGACTGAAGTAAACCTAAACCATCTTTGACAGGCGTTTGTCCATCCTGTACTTCACAATCTCCAGTGATGGGGATCCCACCACCTCCCTTGGTAACCTGTTCCAGAATTTAACTCATAAGGAGCGTCTAGACAGCACTCTTCTGTCAGAATAAGCTTTGCAATTTGTGCTATGCAAATTGCATAGTTTATTCTGAGTCTAAATCAAAAAAGCTTATTTTGAAATTTGGCGCTGTTTACACATTGCCAAATTTCAAAATAAGGCACTATTCTGACAGATCCTTTAACCCTTGTGGAATGAGGGTTACAGGGATGCCGGAATAGCATGCCCAGTATTTCGGGAAATAGCAGGCGCTCTTAAAGACATGCCATTGCTATTTCAGGATACTTCCGGTATCCCGAAAGAGCAACGCAGTCTAGACGTACCCATATAGTTAGACAGTTTTTCCTAATATAAGATCTAAATCTCCCTTGCTCATCAAGGTACTTGGCCTACCTTCATAGGGCATGGAGAAGAACTGATTATGGTCCTCTTTGTAACAGCCCTGAACATAGCTGAAGACTGTTGTCAGGTCTCCTCTCAGTCTCTTTTTCTCAAAAGTAAAATGTTCAGTATTTTAAACCTTCCCTCTTAGGTCAGGTTTTCTAAAAGCTTGTATTATTTTTGTGACTCTCCTCTGGGCTTTAATCAGTTTGTCCACATCTTTCTTAAACTGTGGTGACCAAAACTGGACACAAACTCCATCTGAGGATTCATCAGTGACAAGTAGCATGTGAAAACTGCCACCTGCCTTAACTACAACTCTACTGTTAAAATTATATTAGACTTTTTCGCAACTGCATGACATTGTTAATTCATGTTCAATTTGTGATCTTCTATAACCCACAGATTTTTTTCCACAGTATACTGCCTAGCCAGTTATTCCCCATTTTGAATTTGCGTATTTGATTTTTTTCCTTCTTAAGGATGTGTCTATACTGCACCATTATTTCGATATAACTAACATTATTGCAAAATAACAATGCAAGCATCTACACAGCCATTCCATTATTTCAAAATAATTTCAAAATATAGAATAGGAAGAATTACACTTATTCCTAAATAGCTATTTTGAAATATGGTGTGTGTAGACGCTCCACTGCTGCTATTTCGAAATAGCCCCTCACTAGGGCCATTCTAAGTTACTTCTCCCCATTGCCTCGTAGGGCTCTACATCAAGATAGCACATCTACATTAGGGAAGCCTGCCTTGGACTAATTTTGAGGCTTCCCTGCAGTGTAGACGTGCTATTCCAACAGTGGCCAATGCCAGGTGTCCCAGAGGGAGTGAACAGAACAGGTTATCATCACATGATCCATCTCTTATCATCCATTTCTAGCCTCTGACAAACAGAGGCTAGGACACCATTCCTACCCATCCTGGCTAATACCTATTGAGGGATCTAATCTCCATGAATTGATCTACTACTTTTTGAACCCTGTCAAAGTCCTGCTTGGTCTTCACAACATCCTCTAGCAAGGAGTTCCACAGGTTGATAGTGCACTACATGAAGAAAAACTTCCTTTTGTTTGTTTTAAACCTGCTACCTATTAATTTCATTTGGTGACCTCTAGTTCTTATGTTATGGGACCAAGTAAATAACTTTTCCTTATTCACTTTCTCCACACGTCATGATTTTATAGACCTCTATCATATCCCCCCTTAGTCTCCTCTTTTCTAAGATGAAAAGTCCCAGTCTTTTTAATCTCTCTTCATATGGGACCCATTCCAAACCCCTAATCATTTTTGTTGCCCTCTTCTGAACTTTTTCCAATGCCAATATATCTTGAGATGAGGCGACCACATCTGTACGCAGTATTCAAGATGTGGGCGTACCATGGTTTTGTATAGAGGCAATAAGATATTCTCTGTCTTATTCTATATCCCTTTTTTAATGATTCCTAACATTCCATTTGCTTTTTTGACTGCCGCTGAATAGTTGAATAGTAGTGGAACAAGGACAGACTTCTGTGGGACCCCACTAGATACGTCCTTCCTATTTGAAAGTGAACCATTGATAATTATTCTTTGAGTACAGTTTTTCAACTGCTTATGCACCTACATCCTCTAATTTCATCTAGCTTCAGAGGGGTAGCCAAGTTAGTCTGTAACAAGAAAAACTAAAAAAAAAAAAAATAATAGTCTGATAGCACTTTAAAGACTAACAAAACATGGAGAAGGTATCATGAGCTTTCGTGGGCACAGCCCACTTCTCCATCTAGTTTGCTTATGGAAATGTCAGGTGGGACTGTGTCAAAAGCCTTCCTAAAATCAAGACACATCACATTTACTGATGGCACAGGCAAGGCGGAGGGATGGCAGGATGTGATCTGCTCTGAGTCTGGGGTAGCATGGTAGGCAATGGAGCAACAGCAGCAAGAGGGAGGGAGCAAACTGGAGGATCCTGGAGACATCAGGATTGTTCTTCATTTCCCTCCCTCATCCCACTGATTTAAATTTGAAATACTAGCTGAACTGTGACACACATGCCATGTCTGGGGCTGCAACAGGAGGAGCTCTATCGGAACACATGAAGATCCACATTTGCAGCAAATTTTACACTCAGATCCACCTCAGCTTCTGTTGAGCCAAATCCTGGTCCAAATGAAGGCAACTGGAGTTTTGCCACTAATTTCACTGGGACTAGGAACAGAACCACTCTTATTTACATGCCCAGTGGTGGGAGGGCAGCGCATAGCTTGCAGACAAATGGAGTCAAGGTTCTGTTCTAACTCAAGAAGCTTACAGTCCAGTTTGAGTTACAAGGCAAAAGATGCAGGACAAAAGACTGTGAATCCATGCAAGACAAGGGAAATGTTGGCTGGAAAGCAGAAGAAGGTGGAAATGATTATGGCAGAGAATTTGGAGGGAGGGTAGGGCTTCAGATTGGAGACAATCATTCAAATGGTCTTTTTTTGCATTGTTGTCTAGGATATTTTCATAATGTTTGTTTATTTTATAAACCTATCATAACTAGCACTGGAGTAGCAATGGGGAGTGACTGAGTGGAGACTTAAGGATTGATTCTGATCTCATACACATCAGTGTAAATTAGATGTAAAACCAAAGGACAGCATCAACCCATAGGGGTGGAATGCTATCTAAAAGAAATGTGTTTAAGGGCTTTTGACTCAGATATTCTGCTCACTCTACATGCATGGTGAAACTGCAGTACAGTATCTGAGAGGAGACTTCGAATTTTTATCTTTATTGGTTTTTCAGACTTTAAAAACAGAACAGTCCAGAAGACCATGTACTCCACCCAAATCAGTGATCGGGTCTTAGCCATTAGTTAAAATGCTTGTCAAAATGTTTGCAGATACTTGCTAAGCAGTTTCACAGACTGACTATTGTCCTGTGATAGTCTTGCTGCTGCTGTTCCCCTGTTCAGATAGTTGTGGGGAGGAGGAAAAGGGGAAAAATTCCCATTTATTTTAACAGCAATTTCCTCAGAACTACTGAGTTTCTCCCCAAAGAATAGAATTTTGCCATTAATGTACATTCAAAACAGTAAGAAAAAATGCTAACACCATGTATAGCCAGCACGTAATTTCTAGTAATTTAAAGTGCCAACATTTATGAAGCTACTTTCTATAAACATAAAGGCATTTGCCCTCTTTGAGATTCTGATCTGTGGCAACTGTCAAGTTTAAAAAATGGACCCATTTATACATTTTTCAAGGACAAAAAAGAGAGAAACTTTTTTCATGATCATGTTACTTGAAAACTGCTCAAGTGATTTTACTGAACTGTTCTACATTAACTCAAATTACCTTTGGACTGACTTCAGTAGGAATATTACTTATATGCTTAAAAGTATGTGGCTAGAAAAGAACACAAGTTATCTCAAGTGCTTTTTTGCATCAGGGTCAGAATGCTAGATCAAGCCCTGTATTAAGGAACATTTGTAGAAAGTGAATGCTCATTTGATAAGCATAAAAATTCACAGAAGAACCAAGATTATTAGGCTGCATCTAGACTGGCATGATTTTGCGCAAAAGCAGCCGCTTTTGCGCAAAATCTTGCCGCCTGTCTACACTGGCCGCGAGTATTTGCGCAAGAACATTGACTTTGTAATGTACAAAATCAGTGGTTCTTGCGCAAATACTCTGACGCTCCCGCTCAGGGATAAGCCCTCTTGCGCAAGTATTCTTGCGCAAGAGGGCCAGTGTAGACAGCCACGTTAATTTCTTGCGCAAGAAAGGCCAATGGCTAAAATGGCCATCGGAGCTTTCTTGCGCAAGAGAGCGTCTACACTGGCACGGATGCTTTTGCGCAAAAGCAAATCTTTTGCGCAAAGGCACATGCCAGTATAGACGCTCCCTTCCGCTAATACTTTTATCGGAAAAACTTTTCCGTTAAAAGTATTTGCGCAAAATCATGCCAGTCTAGATGCAGCCTTAGAGTTATATTCATCCAGCTGGGGAACAGAAACATTTCATATAACTATATGTCTAATCTCTAATACTATCTTCAGACAAAGAATTCTTTGCAGAAATCATTAGGCTAATGTTTTTCTATGTGCCAATAATGTATATAAAAAGACTAAAAAAGGCAAATTCATTTAAAAATCTTTTGTTATAAATGATTCATCCTATTCTAGTTTTAAGGAACATTGGGATCAGAAAAAAGAACATTGAATTTAATCTTTTTCTCAATTGCCCGGGAATTTAGAGAAGTGAGAAGAGAGACGGTAAAGGGTTGAGACTTATGCTGATTAAATATTCACAAAACAAATCCCACAACCTCAGAGACTTGAATCTTCATATGTAGAACACTGCAACTTTTGTGTCCCTGAAATAGCATTTATTTGGTTCTCATGTGAATTAAACAAAATTCACGTAATAAAATGAAATGATTAAATTAGCCTTACTGGCCAGATAAATGGTCTATTTAAAATCAAAACAACAACTTGTAAGCATGGATTTCCCCAAGCTCATATCATGTTGTTTTTGAAAAATACCACCTGTACCAAAACACTGTGCTCCTGATTTCCTTTGATTACTGAGTCCTAACTGCCTGATACCTTTTTCCACATTTGCAAAACCCTCTCAGGTCCTTGAGTCTTTCTTTTCTCAGAAGAGGCAAAATGGTGCTGCTTCACGCAATGGCAACAGTCCATATCTGTTCCTGCCTGGTGAGAAAGAAACCTTCAAGATTTTGTGTAGGCTTATAAGTCACTTAACAAGTTGACATTCTCCAGACATTGCCCCGTGGTAATTGCATTTATTGTAATTGAGTGAATGCTAGTGATGCTTCTGCATTCAGAGCTAAATTCACCTGGGCCACGTCTAGACTGGCATGATTTTCTGCAAATGCTTTTAACGGAAAAGTTTTTCCGTTAAAAGCATTTGCAGAAAAGAGCGTCTAGATTGGCACGGATGCTTTTGCGCAAAAGCGCTTTTGCGCAAAAGCATCCATGGCCAATCTAGATGCGCTTTTCCGCAAAAAAGCCCCGATCGCCATTTTAGCCATCGGGGCTTTTTTGCGCAAAACAATTCTGGGTTGTCTACACTGGCCCTCTTGCGCAAAAGCATTCTGGGCTTTAGGCCGAAACATAACTGTGAAGTAGCTGTGCAGCAGGCCTAGGTTTGAGGGGAAAGACTTTATCACTACACCCAGGGTATGTCTACACTACAGCGCTAATTCAAACTAACTTATTTCAAATTAGTTAATTTGAAATAAGCTAATTCAAAATAACGCATCTAGACCCAAAAACTAATTCGAATTAGCGTTTTGCTAATTCAAAATAGTGCGTTCACACTGATTGGGACGCTGGGTCGCATTTAAGGGCAGCTGAAACCGGTTCCAGCAGGGCATCAGGTCAGTAGTTGCTTTGTGTGGCTGCTGTCTGAGGCTATCTGAGGCTCGTGCTTAAAGGGACCCCCCCTGGACAGCCGCTTCTCAGCTTTTTCTCTTGCTTGCCTACCTCGCCGAGGGGACAGCAAAGCGTTTTCCTCTCTGCCTGCCTGTGTTGGTGGTTCCCATTGGGGACGCCGCCGCAGTTAGCACCATGGAGCCAGAGCTCGCCCTGGGCATTCTGCTCCAGTTTTTGGACTTGCTGCTGCAAGCCTGCCAGCAATGGCTGGAGGCTGCCTGTCACCATCTGGTGCATGTCAGCCCCCTGCCCTTCCCCCTGGCCTCCCTAGGGGCCGTGGAGGAGCCGCAGCAGTGCCCAGACGCCAGCGTGCCCCGCCACATCTGGCGTCTGAACACCAGCAGTGACTGGTGGGACTGCATCGTCCTGGAGTGCTGGGGAGACCAACAGTGGACCCAGAACTTCAGGATGAAGAAGGACACCTTCCTGGAGCTCTGCGAGTGGCTCGCCCCTGCTCTGCGGTGACGGGACACTCACATGAGGCCCGCCATTCCCCTCCAGAAGCGTGTGGCCATCGCCCTGTGGAAGCTCTCCACGCCGGACAGCTACCGATCCATCGGGAACCAGTTTGGCGTGGGGAAATCCACCGTTGGAGCAGTGCTCATGCAGATACGGCACTCTCCGGCTGCTGCAAGGAGGGGATGGGCTGCCCCAAGGAAAACGGGGGAGGAGGAGGCGAAAGTGCCCCGCACGGGAGGGTTCAGTCTGTCCCGGCCGTTCTACACGCCACCCGCGGCGGCCAGGATCTCAGCGGGGGTTGCTTCTGGGAGTGGGGCGCGGGGCAGTGCCAGGGAACGAACACTCCTAGCCACCCAGGCACCCCAGTGATTTGCGGTTTCGTGTGTCTCTCTATAGGTGGTCAAGGCCATCAACAGGGTGCTGCTCCACAGGGTGGTCTGCCTCGCCGACCCGGACGCGGTCATCCAGGGGTTCGGCGCCCTTGGCTTCCCCAACTGCGGGGGGGCCGTCGACGGGACGCACATCCCCATCTGTGCCCTGGAACACCAGGCCTCCCAGTACATCAACCGCAAGGGGTACTTCTCTGTGCTCCTGTAGGCCATGTCTGACCACCGGGGCCAGTTCACGGACATTAATGTGGGCTGGTCCGGCAAGACACACGATGCCAGGGTGTTCCACAACTCCTCCGTGTGCCGGAGGCTGCACGCCGGGACCTTCTTCCCCGACTGCCACATCAGGGTCGGGGACATGGACATGCTTGTCTGCCTGGTGGGGGATGCAGCCTACCCTCTACAGCCCTGGCTGATGAAGCCCTACACGGGACACCTCCACCCTTCCCAGCAGGTCTTCAATGCCAGGCTCACCAGGGCCCGTATCGTGGTCAAGGGGGCCTTCGGCCGACTGAAAGCCCGATTCCAGTGCCTCCTCACCCACCTCGACCTCGCCGAGCACACTATCCCTCCCGTGGTGGCAGCATGTTGTGTGCTGCACAATTTATGCGAACGGAAGGGGGAGGCTTTCCTGCCAGCCTGGATGGCTGAGGCTGACCGCATGGCTGGCCAGTACGCGCAGCCCCGCACCGCCGCCATCCGGGAGGCCCAGCAGGGGGCCGTCCAGATCTGGGAAGCCCTGCGGGAGAGCTTCCATGTGGAGGAGGACTGAACTCTCCCTGCATGCCCCACTGGGGCCTTCTTCCACCCTCCTCTCCTTCCCCTTTCCCCTCCCTAACCCCCCTTCCTAATGTCAAATAAAGACACCTGTTTTGGCAAAACAAATCTCTTTTTATTTTACATAACTGGGGTGGGGGGAGGGAGGAATGAGGGTGGGAGAGGGGAGGGGGAAACCTGGGAGGAGGGAGCTGGAAGGGGGAGGAAGGGGAGGAAGGGAAAGGAAAGCTCTCCCATCTCGCAGCACTGCGGGTGCGGGGCATCGGGGGAGTGGGTGGAGGGTGGGGCAGGAGGGACGGGGGTGCAGAGGAAGCCGGAGGGGGAGCAGGGGTGGGAGGAGGAGCGAGAGCTGGGGCGGCCGCAGGGGCTGGAGCAGGAGGAGGCAGGAACCTGTCCACCAGGGTCTGGAGGTGACCTCTGAGGGCACGGCCATGATCCTCCAGCACCTCCAAGCTCCGCTGCCGCAGCCGCAGGTCCTCCCGGACCCAGTGGTCCTGGGTGCGGAGCTGCTGCTCCAGTAGCCGCAGGTGCCGCCGCTGGTACTCCTCCTGGTTGCGGGTGCGCCTGCTGGCCCGGGTGCGGGTGGCGGTTGCAGGCGGGGTGGTACGCCCTGCAGTCCCAGGTGCTGCAGCTGTGGTGAAACAAGAGCAGTGGTCAGTTCTCCCTGGGGACACAGTGGGTGAAACCCAGCCCCGCTTTGCAAGGTGAGGTCGGCATGTGGGGAACAGGCCCTTCCCCTGCATGACACCCAGCTGCTGCTCCATGGTGGGCAAGGCCCAGGAGCACGGTCCCTGGGCTCCCTCTCCACCCCCATAGACATAAGGGGAGCATGATGGCACTCACATGTGGAGCCCTCCCCGGCCTCAGACGACACAGCAGATGTGCTCTGTGGGATGACTCGGGGGTCCTGGGTCCTGGGCGGGCTCCCTGAAGGCTCCTGTGGCTCCTGGCTCTTGGCATCCTCCTCTTCCTCCATTTCTGCCCGGTGTCGACCACCACCCAGGGGGCATGGACTGCGTGAGCCCCCAGGATGTGGTCCAGGGCCTCAAAGTGAGGGCAGGCCTCTGGGTCAGCCCCTGGTTGGGAGGCCCTGGAGTAGGCCTGCTGCAGGTCCCTAATTTTGTAGCGGACCTGCTCCTGGGTCCGCATGTGGCCTCTGGTGGCCAGGCTGGCAGCCATGTGGCTGTAGACAGCCTCATTCCTGTGCCTAGTGCGGAGATCATGGACATTGGAGGCCTCCCCCCAAACCTCGATGAGGTCCACGATCTCCGCACTAGACCAGGCGGGCGCCCGCCTTTTGCGGCCCCGGGCAGGCTCCTGGGAGCCGCCAGCCTGGTCCTGGGAAGAGGTGGAGGGCTGGGTGGCAGCGGGTGGCTGGCTCATCTCGTGGCAGGTGCAGGGTCTGCTGGCTGGATGCTGGCAGGCTTGCAACTGGCACAAGCACCATAGCCAGACTGTGCCCCTTTAAGGGCTCCGGGACTGGGAGGCGGGCAGAAGAGTTTTCCTGGTTTGGCCCAGAGTGGCCACCAGGGCAACCTGGGAAGGGCTAGCCTCCAGCTAGTTCGAATTAAGTGGCTACACAGCCCTTAATTCGAACTACTTAATTCGAACTAGGCATTACTCCTTGTAGAATGAGGTTTACCTAGTTCGAATTAAGCACTCCGCTATTTCGAATTAAAATAATTAAAATAATTAAATTCGAAATAGCGGTTTGCATGTATAGCCGCTATTAAAGTTAATTCGAACTAACAGCTGGGCTTCCTACAGCTGGACTGAGGGGCTGCCTTTCTGCAAAACAATAAAATATGTAATTTGACTGCCTTATTTACCTTCATTTTATGCCACTTGCTCTGCTTGCTGTTTCACTGTTCGATGTTTGAGCATTTAGTCATTCCCTTTACCAAGATTTGCAGGAAAAGGGCTATTGTTCCTGTGCTTCCTAGTCACTTACAGTAGTTCCTGAATTTCTAGTTGTTGCCTGTTTAAAGAAAACATTTGTGAAGAAAATGATTGGACTCAATTCATGACATTATGAGTCTTGTAACTTCAGTCAGCATGGATTTGTTCAACTTTTGAACTTGTAGCCCGCTGAAAATGAACTTTTCCTTTACTGGTATTTAACCCTATATATTTACAAAGGGCTCTAATAAATTGTTGATAGAAAATCTGTCCCTGCTCTTCCAACTATCGGTATTACCAACCAGGGTTTGGAGGGACACAACAATATGCATGTTGTATGATATAATGGAGTTTTTGCATGTATCCAACAATATTAATCTAACACAAGGGTGAGGAAACTTTTTTGGGTCAGGGGCCACTGACCCTCAGAAAAATCAGTCAGGGGCTGCACACAAGTGAGTAGGAAAACAAAACCCAACATCACTGATGTGGCCCCTGACTGAGAAGCAAAAAGACACTCCCCACATTCCCCTTGCACACCAGTGCCTCGGGGGGCAAGGCTAGTAAATTTTGTGGCTAGGCTCTGGGGTGGAGTCAAAATGGGGAAGTGGGTTGGAAGTGGATTGCCAGGAAGCAGACTTGGGGTGAAGGGTCTGGGCAGAAGGGAGGGTGCAGGAGCTTCAGAGGGCAGATCCAGGCAGGCCAGGGGCCAGACGTGGCCCCTGGGCCATATGTTCCCCATCCCTGATCTAACACATTTACAGAAAAGAGCATATTGGGCCTGAGGTCAAGCTAATAACTGGAATATTTTTCCTGAATCAAAGTTAGGGTTGCCAGATGGTTTAACCAAAAATACCAAACACCCCTCCCCTCAAAAACAAAACAAAACACCAGGGAAAAAATTCTGTTGAGAAAAGGGGGAGACCAAAGTTGTTGAGCAAAAAAAAAAAAAGCACTGTGCCTTTAAATGGCCCCGTGCTCCTCACTCCCCCGCCCTCTCCAGATGCCCGCTGGGCTTCCATCCGAGGGAAACAGGAAATACCAGACATTTTACATGTCCAGTATTTTCTGGTTTTTTTACCGGACAGGGGACGTGAATACCGGACTGTCCGGGTGAATACCAGACACCTAGCAACCCTAATTAAATTTGGGCCCAGAGAACATGGTAACCAACTATTGTTCATGATGTAATTCCTGTTTGTAATGCTTTCTTATACTCTCAGTGGGGGTGGGCAGGGAAACAAAGTTCAACTCAATATAAATGAGAGAAAGAGAATGAATGGATGGCTGTGAGTCTCAATAGTGTTTGAAAAATTGTGGAGACACACAGGATTAGACAGGAGGGAGGGAAAGTCAGGTAGGGATGAGTCAGCCCTTAAAAAGTCAATGAAAACAAAACAAGAGCCCCAGGCATATAAAGCAACTGTTCATAATAACACAGGTCACTCACATAGCTATTCACTGGAGAAACAATGCACATACCACAGAGATGCTGCCTTTTCAGGGTGGGTCCATTAGGGCTGAGTTTCTCCTGCCTGAGAAGGTAGATGGCACAATTCTTCAAAAAAGGATAGGACACCAACATTCCTGCCTCCCCTACAATTGAAAGAATTGTAAATATTTGCTAATTTACTCCCATCCAGTTGTAGGACAGAGTAACATGCTTTGATGGGTGTTGTCCTGTCTGTTATGTCCTGTGTATTCAATAACCTGGTTTATCTGACTGAGATGGGAGATATGGAATATATTCAGTTACATGTGGGTTCAGATAACAATAAGAGTTTTGCATGTAAATACTGCTCATTATGGGATGTGACCTCCATTTAGATAATGGGGGATTTGGGATAAAAGAGGGGATGTTCTGTGCAGGCTCTTGTTGATATTATCTTCATTATAAACAGTTGAAATCTGGAAAATCTTTTTTCAACACTACATTTCTAGAGCCAACTCAACAGATAAGTGAAACAGAAACCACTGAACCCTGCTCACTTTTTTGGCAAACCATATTTACATTAAAAAATGGTGCACATCAAATTGTAGAGAACAATTCATGCAGGCCAGAGCCAAAAGGAATCAATATATTGTAAAGTGGCCAGTTGTTTATAAGAACTAGTTGCTAATAGCTTTCTATAGATGTGAAAATGTTCCTGTGGGCTGCCCGGGGCTTGATCACTCCAAGTATAGAGCACACCAGCCCTTCAGCCAGCAATTTATTTAAGCACACCATTGACTTCAACAAGACTTCTTATGTACTTAAAATTAAGCACATGCTTAGGGGTATTACTGGATCTGGACCAGAGTTCTCAGCACCTTATGGGTCTAGTCTTGATGCACAATCTTAACATTCACGTTTATGAAAGTTTAGCGTGCACGGTCATGTACACTCCCCCCCCCCCCCCCCCAGGGACTTATGTTGTCTGAGAGCCATAAGACCAAAGTCCTGACTGCTTGTTGTCATAAAATAATGTATGCCACTTTGTACAAGAATAAGGGTGTTAACCTCCACCACCTTGTCAAATTCCAAAGCAAATAAATATTTTCCTCCTGCCTAGAACTCCCCCCTGCAGTCTTAGTTGGATATAGATATTCTTCACTTCCTGTCCTGTTATTCCGGTGTCCTTTCAAACAGCTGGAATAAGCCACATTTTCTTTGAAACATATACCTACGTATTCCGGTTTTAATAAACCTTTTAATACTTTATTGTAAAACACTATGGAAAATGTGGCTACTTTGTATTGCAGGCTGCTATTTTAGATTGCATGTTCTATGTTTGTGTTGTACTGACACAGGCTGGACTAAAACATTATGACCCTGGAAGAAATACAAGGTAAGGCCTGTAATGAGGTTGTTCTAGCAAGTATATAAATTCAATTAACATGGCTAATATTTCATATGGTACATGTTTTATTGTTATGAATTTAAGGATGAATTAGATGAATGGGTGAATGTAGATCATACCTGGAGAAAAAAAAGAAACAGGTTTTCAGCGTGATGGGACGTTTACTGTATATTATAGTCAAATCCTTTCAGAGCACAAGTCCAATTTTGCAAACTGTTTTTCAAAAGTACATGCTTGTTCATTCTTACATGTATCTGTTAGGGTCCGTCTACACAGTGGTGCTATTTTGAAATACACTGGAAATAACGGGTTTCTTATTCCAGTTTCTTGTAAACCTTGTTGCATGAGGATTAAGGAAGACACCGGAATAGCAATTTGTTTCAAAATTAGCACTGTGTAGACAGTGCCAAATTTTGAAATAAGCTATTTTGAAATAGGCTACACAATTTGCATAGTTCAAATTGCATAGCTTATTTCGAGGTATGCACTACTGTGTAGACAATGGAGCTATAACCTATGCAGATGAGTTGCAGTCTGGATTATTTTTTAACAACTAAATTAAAGCCTTCAGTCACATGGAGTACAGCAGAGTGTGAGCAAGAGAAAATGTAAGTGGTAGAGAGAGAAAAGCTACATTTTAAAATAAGAGTTATGAGCCAAACCCTCAGCAAGGTAAATTGAAGTCAATGCAGGTAAGGCCATTTACATTAGCTGAGGATCTGGGGCATAAAGTAGAAGTTCTCAATTCATCCAACTGTTGTAAATCTGTAATTATTCTTTTCTTTGACTGGAAGTTGGAAGGCCTGATTCGTCTCCTAATACCAGCATAACTCTGCTAATATCAACAGACTTATACTGGTTCACACTAGTGGAGACAGAAATCTGGCTCAGAGAGACAAACTGCTTAGTTATGAAAAGACTAGTGAGTTCCCTTCTGTCACACTTTCCATTTACAGACACTGTAATGGCATTTACAATGGGAAGTGCTGCACCAGACTATCCCACACCACTGTTAGAAACAAGGCAGGCAGCATTAACAATATAAGGCAAGTTTCATTTCCTGGGTGTTTTGTTATCTGTACCTTTCTTGGTCTTCTGATCTACGGTTGAGCGGGTCAGGAAGTGATATAAAGACACCCCTTTTGTTCCATGTGTGGAAATTTTCTAATTATAGGGCTGCATTGACAGTTTTCCACTCTTGTCATGACACTTCACATCGTTTATGTAACCTGACCAGAAAAAAGGAAAAAAACCCACACCTCTCAAAATCAGTTACATAATGAGGAACAAAATGCATTCTTTTATCTTTCTGTCAAGTGAGACACAGGCTATTATCTGCTACAGTCTGTGGCTGGAATCACTGTCTCCCGAGGCCAGAGTTTTACAGTCTGAACTGTCTGATTAGTCTATAACTTCCTGCAGTAAACCTCCATCAAGAGCCAAACATTAAAGGGAAAAATAGATTCAAGGACAGACTTTAACCTCCAGCATTAACATTTACAGCTTATACTGTATCACACAGACCCTGGCTTTATAGAGATGTTGATACTGATTTTCAAAGGTGCTGAGCAATCCTACTTCCCATTGACTTTAACTGGCATTGTGGGTGCTCAGCTGCTCAGACACTGTGGCTACATCTACACGGCAGGGTTTTTGCACAAGAACAATTGTTCTTGCGCAAAAACTTGCGGAGCGTCTACCCTGCGCACGTTTTCTTGTGCAAGTAAGTTTACAGTAAAGCATCAGAAGAGAGGGCTTCTTGTGCAAAAGTTATTCCTCTCCCCATGAGAAATAAGCCCTCTTGCTCAAGAGCTCTTGACCAAGAAGGCAGTGTAGATGGGCAACAGGGGTTTGTTGTGCAAGAAACCCCTATGGCTAAAATGGCCATCAGAGCTTTCTTGCACAAGAGAGCGTCCACACTGCCATGGACGCACTTGTGCAAAAGCACATCTGTTGCACAAAAGCATATGGCAGTGTGGACAGGCTCTTGCGCAAGACCTTTTGCACAAGAACTCTTGCTCAAAACAGTTCTTGAGCAAGAAGCCTGCAGTGTAGACGTAGACTGTGTGTCACAGAGAGAGTGACAGAGCTAGGAGAAAGCCACTGCAGAATACTGTGATCCTGGGAAGCCTGTTTTACTTTCAATGAGAGCTTTAGTTCAATAATTTTCAGTCTGAGGGGGGAAAAGGGGTTGCATAAATCCAGAGTTAGGTGGAAGCAGTGAACTAATTTAATACTCTACCTATTTGTCTTAGGAGTCAACCTAGTCTCAAACCCTGGTTTTGGTCTCAGTGACACTGCAACTGGTGATTTCAGCTATGATCCTGACCGTGAACATGCTCCCATGCTGTTGGGAAGGTTTATCAAGGAATATTAAGTGAATGTCCATGGTTTATATTGGTTTACACTTTCACAGGTGCCCGCAAAGGGAAACGGGATAAAAATGTACAGTGAAAGCTGAGATTCAATTTTACCTTTAGTTCCCTCAGATCAAGGATGGCCCAATGGCATTGGTTTGTAGCACCTGAACAGAAGCTCTGCATGTATGCATTCACAAATTAGGATCTCTTACACCAGGCATTAAGGTACATTACCTGTGCAAATCTTATTTGCATTGTTTTACCTAACAGCCTTATTTTATCTAACAGAATTAGAAGAAAGAACGAAAGAACGAAAGAAAGAAAAAGATTTCATATGGGCTCTACCTTCAATAAACAGATGTCTCCAAAGTTCAAGTCTCTTTAGAAAAGCAACATCACTCAATTACTCAGCTACTTAATTTTGATCGCCCAATAAGATAAAAAGCTTTCTTTCATACCCAAATGTGTCTCATCAAATATGGGCTTGTTTTTAGAAATAAAATATGAAATTTGTCTCTTGGAGTAACTATAAATGTGCTAGATGAATGGTTTTCAGCCTTTTTTCATTTGCAGACCCCTAAAAACATTTAAATGGGGGTGTGGGTTCCTTTAGGAATTCTTAGACTAGTCCACAGACCACAGGTTGAAAACACTGTGCTAGAAATCTAGCTAACTGCATTCTGTATTATACAAACTATATTTAATTGAATAGAGGATTCATTAAATTTTCTCGTTGGAGTAATTTATAATTTAAAAGATTATATTAGCAAGACAGTGTATGTACTATTCTAAACTCCTTTACTTTATGTGGCCACTAAGTGGCAGGCTATTATGATATAGTAGTATATTCCCAGGAATATTATGCTGCAATGGTAGCTCCAGCATAGTTAAGGTTGCATTAAGAAATTCAGTTTTAACAGGAGCTTTACACATTTATTTGGTCAAAATCTCACTGGAATAGCAAAATCCAAAATATAGAATACCGATATATGCTTTAAATTGTCATTTTCATGATGGCTCCATAAAAATGGATTCATACAAAAAGAATAGAAGAGTTAAAAATCACTACTTCTGCCCAATATTTCAGTGGATTGTCTCATTTTAATTTGTACTTTTGGCAAGAAATCTCAGATAGTCTGGGTACATCTACGCTACGGGATAAAGTCAAATTAAGAAATGCAACTTCAGCTATGTTAATTGCGTATCTTAACTTGACTTTTGGCACTGTCCACACTGCAGGAAGTCAAAGGGAGCACACTCTCCCATGGATTTCCCTTACTCCTCATGGAAGCAGGATTACTGACATTGACTGGAGTGCACCTCTCAATTTGAATTACCGTGTCTTCACTAGACCCACTAATTCGAACCCTGGAAGATTGACAGTGGCAGCTTCAATCTTCTCTATAGTGTAGACATACCCTCTGGGACCTGTTCTCTGACTTCATTGTTACTCTTCATCAGCTGATTCCTGGAATATCAGTGCTTCATATAGAAGAGATTGTTTGTCTACCGAGCATTTTCTAATGCTTTAATCTATAATGGCAAATGTAATACCAAAGTGAACTCATCACATTTTAAATTGATAACAAATCCATTTTGAGAAACAAATTGTAATGGTTTGGGGGGAGGCTCATTAAATAACAAACCAGTGAATGAGAAAGAAATAAAACTTTAATAAAACAAACTGGAGAGCATCTCTGGTGAACTGCTACACCCAACCATTTGCTGTTCCCAATCCCCACTTCCAAGGCACATCTCCAAATTCCTATGTTCACAATAACGTCCCTTATGATATCTCTACGTCATATCTCTACATCTTCCTTCTTAAAGAAAAAGAAATTAACTCATAAAACACCTAATAACTATCTAGTAACATGCATTAAATTCTCAGCCTATGTAGTGCATTTCCATAAAGCCAATGTGTCAACTACCAGAAAGGAACAGTTACCAGTTCATCACTTCTCAAGTGAGTCTTTACCATTCACTTTCCTCAAATACCCCTTCTCCAAGCAGGCTAGCCAGGCTCAGTGTGTCTTCAGGGTGTTTAATCTTTTACTCTAATCTTCTCATATCAGCACTTCCTTGGAGTCTGAGCTGTTTTCTTGTTCCTTGGCAGTTTCTTCTCTGTACGTTGATGATAGAGGAGCAGTAAGATGGAAAATGCCAGAGTCCACATCTACTGTCAGTATGTTAGAACTTTCTGAGATTACTGATATACCCCTTCAGTTACATCGAAATGTATCCCCCTGGTCTGTCTGGACTACATAAGACCTTGGACACAGCTGTTCTTTGGCCCCATGTACTAGAGTGTGATTCTTCAGGCACACTCTATATCACCTGGGTTAAGAGATGGGAGATTATGGGCCCTTTTGTCAAAGCAATATTTCTACTTCTGATTTTCTTTTATCTTTGATATAGTTTCATTGTTATGAGGTTTCAGCAGGTTATTAGTAATTGGTAAATTAGCTCTGATCCTTCTTCCATTAACCGCTCAGCTGGAGAAAAGCCATTGTAATGGGGTGTACATCAATAAACCAGTAACGCTTTATACAAATCAGCCTCACTGCTAGAATTTGTTTTTATAAGATTTTTACTGTCCATAAACTTCTTTCCACAAGTCCAAAACATCAAGTCCAAGTTACCGCCCTAAGTATGGCAAATTGCCAACAATCTGCACTGGAAAAATACAGCCAATTATCATTAAAGACTTCACCTGGAATTCCGTGGGTGGAGAAGATTCCCTTCATGTCAGTTATCACTGACTTACTACAGGTACTGTACAATGTCTAAATTTCTGTGATTATAAAATAATCCTTTGATTGCCAGGTAAATAAGTCAGTTCCAACCTTCTCATCAAGCATGTGCAGAATTGGATGCACTTGATTTTTCTGTGTTTGGAATCTGTAGCATTTTGCAAAATTATTATTTTTCCCACATTTATGACCGTTTTGCAAAGGTAACACACTGTTTGGGACCATGCTGTGAGTCACACCTTCCACATGACTTTCTCTATCCAGTGGTTTTCACAGTGAGTGGTTCCATTCTTTGATTTGACCTATTCTGGCTATATTTTTTTGTACTCGGTACATGGTGAATTCATCTCTTTGGCTTGTGCTTCCAGAGCTGCTGCTCCCCTTCCCCTGTATATTTTGAAAGCTTTTTCAAATGTTAAGTCTCCTTCATGGAGCAGTTTCTCTCTTAACACATTGTCTTCAATGTCACAGACGATTCTATCTCTGACCGGAGACGATGTCAGCTCACTGAAGTCACAGGTTTTAGAGTTTTATGGTGTCATCAGTTTTTTGAATGCATGTAAAAAACGTGTGTCTTGCAAAGGTCTCATTCTTTTTTGGCGTGCAATGGTCCTCAAATTTAGTCAGTATTTTACTTCATGCTTTCACCTTCTTCAAACTTAAAGCTGTTATAAATATTGAAAGCTTCCTCCCCAACAACCTTCAGAAAGGTTGATGATTTCACATAATCATTTTTTTTCTCTGCCCCTAAGGCAGCTAAATACAATTCAAATCTCTGTCTGAAAATTTTCCAGTTCTCTGCAACATTGCCTGGCAGTTGCAGACAGGAGGGACATCCATTTTTGGCTCCTCCTTCCCCCTTCAGAAGCTAGTCATGATATATTGTGCTCCCCAGATGCATGCAAAAGCCTCAAAGCTTGCTGCTGCATGCACTTCCCCAGTGTCTTCCTTTATTTTTGCTTTCGGTTGCAAAAACATAGGAGTTAATTTTAAAATGACTGCAGCTTCCTTCTCATTCAGCACTTGTGACTCCATGTAAGGATCTTGGGGTTCATTAAATAACAAACCAGTGAATGAAAAAGGAATGAAACTTTAACAAAACAAACTGGAGAGCATCTCTGGTGGAATGCTGCAC
Organism: Rafetus swinhoei; assembly: GCA_019425775.1. Classification (NCBI taxonomy): domain Eukaryota; kingdom Metazoa; phylum Chordata; order Testudines; family Trionychidae; genus Rafetus; species Rafetus swinhoei. The sequence goes on from CM033449.1 coordinate 52,242,861, forward strand.
ACAGCAAGACCTTTTTCCTAACCCCACCTCCTGGGCACATCTCCAAATACCAGTGTTCATAATACTATCCCGTAACAGCTATAAATTATAATCTTCTACAAACATATCTCTACACACAACATTTCTATCCATCTCTCCAAGTTCATATATTGGTGTCTGTCAACATAGTAATTTAGAATCTTTTACTCCACAGGACTGCCATTTTAATAAAGCCCCTTTATCTATGCACCAAATTTGAAATTTAAATTTCAAACTAAACATAGAAAAGATTTTCTGGAGATAAACCCCTGATGCCCCAGAATTTCATATCTTTTGCATTTTGTGTAAATGGATTTTGTGCATGCTTGGGTCTGACAATAGGAATTAGGTAAGGCTATTAATTATTTATTATTATTATTATTATTATTATTATTATTATTAATAATAATAATAATAATAAGCCCAGCCAGGAACAGCTTAACTACAGAGGATTCTATATTTAGAAAGTTTTCCTTTTGTATGCAGCTAACTTCATTTCAACATCTCTTGGGCATCAATTATATATAAGAAAAATTAAAAATAAAAAGGATATCCCCTTAAAATCATTCCAAAGTAAGGAGGATTTGTTAGAGTAAGTTTGTTAATAAGAAGGTTTGTTAGGAAGGATTGGAAAACTACACAGGTATATGAAATTTGTATACATGTTTGTATAAAGGCTAGCATGTTTTCCTTACTCTTATTATCATGCTAGAGGGCATTAATTAGCATTTTTCTGCAGTGGAAAGCTGCAATGGATACAGAAATTTGAATAGTTGAGATCAACCACTTGGAACCCTGGCCCAGTTTGGAGCATGTGACACAAAAGTGGCCATAAATCACCTTTGTGTCACTGTGATCCATTGGTGCTGATTTAGTCCCAAGACACAAGTTGGAGCAACAAGAGAGTCACATTTTCCAAAAGGCCATTACATCAGCCAAGGATCAGCCAGATGTGGCTGTGACAGGATCCCCAGAGTGCAACCAAGAACTCGGGTGCAGCTGGGCTTCCTTAATGCCCCAGCCAGGAAGGCCTTTCACAGTGCTTTGCTAGTGACAAGCAGCAAATCCCTCCAGACAGTTATCACTCAGCACCACAGCATATGAAGCCTTACATCCAGCTAGTTGCACGAATGCTACCAGAGCCATTCATGAATCACACAAAGAAAGGCACCAGCCAATTCCCTCTAGCTCCCCAGTCTTGCACCCCAGAACTGTACTGCCTTGCTCTAACAGAACCCAGTCTGCCTCTCCCTCAATGTGGAGATGACATATACAAGCCTTTGTAAACTGAGCTAAGATTTCCCAAGCATTTCAACCAAAACACACTGTTTTAGGTAAAATATAAAATGAATTTATTAACTATAGAAAGTTTAAGTGATTATAAGTGAGAGACATAAAAGGTCTTTTTTTACCAAAGAAAGTAAAAGGTAAGCACACAGTCTAAATCTTAAACCTTACTACACTAGGCAGTGTTTGATCAAGTAGTTCTCTCACTCCATTCCAAAACACAAGCTTTTCTCTCAAGCCTGGGACTAGTCTCCTTAGCTGACATCTTTGTTTTCCCAGCATTTTTGTTGCATCCAACATAGGTGGGGGAGTCTATGTGCATGGAAGACACGAGCCAAAACACGGGCCTTGCTGAGTGACAGGGTTGAGCAATCCCCTTGGTGTGGCCTTATACAACTGAACCCTAGAATTGAACAGTCCCCATTAGTGGTTGTTGTGCAACTGCCATGGTAATTTCCTTGTGTACTATCCCTCTGCTGGTCAATAGCTGGTGAAGATCATTCAGTGCCTGCCTGGGACACCGTTTCTGTCATTGTCATTAGGAACTAGCATTAGGGATTCTCAAACTAACTTACTTCAGTAACAACCATAGAGCAAAATGTCATAACTTTATACATGCTAACTATATGCATATTTTGACAAACATACATATCAACAGATCATGACCTTTCATATGACATCTTACATGGCATGCTTTGTATAAAACGTGTCATAATTGCATGACAGGAGTGAATATGGAGGCTCCAAGGTCCTGTGTAGAGATACAAAGTGTCTCTTCAGTCATGCCCATTATACCAGGAGAAAGGCCAGGGTAGTTAAAAGTGGCTATACCAGCCCTATGCCATGTGAGGATTAATTTAGGCAGATAATATCTCCAGCTGATTGATTACACCAACTTTAAGTCTCCTTTGCACCACAGGAGTAATGTATGGCCATCTTAATAAGGCCCAGGATCTGGCCTCTGATTTATAGAAATGTGTCTGAGTAAAGATCCTTCTGCACGGCTTCCAGAGTTGCTCGCTGCTTCCCTGAGAACACAACAGACTGCCTTAAACATATGTGCTGGGGGAAGATAAAAGACGTTGCATTATCTAGTAATATTAACTCTAAGAAGGTTTTGCTCCCAGAACACCTGTGTAGTCTTGCTGATAGTTCAATAGCACACTTCCCTTCTGTGTCATTTTGGTCTCACGTCTAGGGACAAACATGTGCCTAAGTTGTATTTCCAAAACACACTACTGCAGATGCCACACTGATAATTGCATACACTATTTGCAATGGGGAAATAACAAGGTACATGCAGCTATTCAAAGTGAACACACAGGTGCATTTTTTGCACTTGGAGCTTGGTGTATTAGAGTAGATTTGAATTCAGATAAAATATGAAATTGCAAAAATACTGATGCATGATGTGTTCTTACACTGGGGGGCAACTAGGCATTTGTTACTGGATGGAGGAAAGAAGCATTCTGTCTTGAAATTACTGCAACTACAGCACTGTACAAACAAACAATAGAATCCCTTTCCAGAGTGCTCCCAATCTTGCCATTAACAGTGCTAATAGCAGAAAGCTGACTGGATTTTGCACACCGCAAATAAATTTGCTCTGGGCACTAAAAAACAAGTGGAGTATGAGAGGATCTGGAAACTGACACTTAAGAAAATAGCATTGTCAAGTGCAGTTTTATAAACTCATAACCTGACTTATGCTCAACATCAGCATGTATGCATGTCTGTGTAGGTGAGCATACAAATACACACAATATGACTTATGAATACAAAGAAATGGCATATGTACTGTAAAATAAAATATTGACTGGCACGCATCACTCACCTAACATGATTATGAAAGTATTGCTCATAAATGAAGAGGGCTTTATAATACTGATTCAGTTAAGTTATCTTAGGTTAAACCTTTACAATTTGCTGCAGAACAGTATGAAAAGGAGAGTGCAAAAAATGAAAAAAAAAAAAAAAAAAGCTTCTTAAAAGAAGTGAGGAGGATGAACTTAAGGACTTACTTGGAATTTAAGGGTGCATCTACACTGCACCCGTAGGTCGAAATAAGATAAGCAATTTGAGCTATGCAAATTGTGTATCTTATTTTGATCTAATTTCAAAATTAACCACTATTCCAAAATGTCCCTTAACCCTCATGGAACGAGGGTTACAGGGATGTCAAAATAGCAAGCCTGTTATTCTGAAATCTATTTCAAAATAACGGGCTGGTTGCAAAGAGGCGGAATAGCTATTTCAGGATACCTCTGGTATTCTGAAATTGTGCTGCAGTCTAGCTGTACCCTAAAGTTGTCACAATGGAATGTATTCTTCACCCTGAAGATGGGGAATGTGAAAGTGAAGATCCTCCTACAAGAATTCCTACTTCCTTGAAAATAAATCAGACTCCCTTGAGAGGAGGTTCATAAGTCATATTTCACTCTACTTAGTCTTTATATTCAGATATCAAGCTGTCCTTGTTCAAAATACTGAAATAAACATATCCTAATCCATCCTCACCTTTTCTTCTTGGGGCAGGAAAGTACACAGGTCTGTATTATGGTTAGAATTTGAACTTTAGAAAAAAATCTGTGAAATTTCACCAAATATTGTCTGTTTTTCCATCATCTCTAAACACTGTCAGCCCAACTACTTCTTGGCCCACATATAGACTTTGTCTTCATGAATCAATGCTGCAGCGATCAATCCACCGGACGTCGATTGATCATGTCTGCTTAGAAGCGATAAGTCAGTCTCTGAGCATGCTCCCTTTGACACGGTACTCCACCAAGATGAGAAGAGTTGCCAACATCGAGGGGAGGGCAGCCTCTTTCGACCTTATCACACACACAAGATGCTGCAGTAAGTATGATGACTTCAGCTACACTATTTGCATGGCTGAAGGAGATCAACAGTACTGACAAATGTAGACAAGGCAATAAAGAGCAATCAGTGATAATGAGTAGTCCTGTAGGACCTTAAAGACTAAGAAATGTATTTGAGTATAAGCTTTGTGTGCTGGAGCTACACAGACTCACACGGCTACCTCCTGAAATAAATTAGTGATGCGGTTCCCAGATTTTGCGAAAGAACATTTCATGAGTTATTTTTATGTACAGAAGAAAATACTTTGTTTCTGTAACTCTTGTGACAGATTCATCACTCAGGCTGTTACCATTTAATACTTTTAAGAGTACTTTCTAGCACTGCAGCATATAAAAATGCCTTCATGGAATGCTTCACAGTGGAATGTGCCTTTGAAACTCACAGCATGATCTTCAGTTTGTGTGAATTGGCATAGATCCATTGACTTCAATAAAGCTACACTGACTTACATCAGCTGACCCATAATTTGGATGTTGAGACTGTGGGAAAGGCTGTTTGCCTCTAGGTGAGGGATGTAGAATGATATATTACAGGCGTAATCTGAGAAACAATTAAGCCCAGCTCAGGTGTCACAAATGGCCTGTGATTTGATGTCTGCAGTTATCAAACTGATGACAAGCTAAGACTCTGAGGCCCAAGGCTAAAAATATCTTTCTGTCTTTTGTAATTCCGCACTGTATGATTTGGAAATGTGCTAATGAAACCATGCTTGATGAAATCCTTCCCGTTTTCTAAGGTGGGATCAATTAGCATTAAAGTTGTGTACTTAACAGAAAAAAAGCTTACCAAAAAACAACCAAAAGAACAGTATCTCTTAGGCTGTTTGCTCATATGGAATGTATTAGTTACACAAACACAGGGAGAAAAGATAGTATTACAGGTGCAGTCCCACCATTCCTCCAATGAAAGTGAATTTGTTTCCCTTCCTGTTTTTTCTACTTACTCTTAAATACTTGACCATTGTTACACTTCAGAAAGTATTCTGGTTGGACTCCAGTTTTCCCCCTCCCATTAGGCATAGTACATTTTGTATCTTTGATATCATTTTTAACTTTTTTTAAAAAATTGCTGCTGCAGACAGTACCTTGGCTTGTTCTGACATAACCACCACATCCAAGGGAAGCCCTCTTTGACCCTGAAACCAAAGTGACTTCATGGACCAGGGGAGTGAAATTAAACTTTTAGAGATCAAGTCAAAAGTGCACTTTCTGAAAGAAAAACATGCTCTTTAAAAAGTTGTTTCTTCCAATGACCTTTGACCTTCCTATTTACACTTTTCCTAATTTCTTTTTTGCAGAATTCTGCCCCCCCCCACCCCAAAAAAGGCAACTTGAGCCTGATAAAAAAAGCAGTGTTACTAAAGTAAAGTGTTACAGTAAAGCTATATACTGTTCTGAGATTATGACTCTGCTGAGAGGGGAGATGTGCTTTGCACAGAAAAGGCACACCCTCTAGAGAGGGAATATTCTTGTTCTTGTGATACTACAGCAGGATGAGAACTTCTCCTCTCCCTGCAACCTGATCTTGTGATGAGCTAGTCTAATTGTGATCAAATGAATAAATAGTAAATCTCTGTGCACGAGTTCTCTTTTCCTTCCCTCAGGCACCAAACTAAACCCTTCGCAAGAGTGGAGGCCAATATATGGGAATGGGGAGGGCATAGCCGTGGAATGAGACATGGGTATGTTTTGTGAATCATTTCTCCCGTGTGGGGTTCCGCAACAGAGATGATACAGATAAAGTTGGTGTTAATGCTAATGTGCTTCTCCTCTTTCAACCCAGAACAGAATCCAGGGGAAAGCAGAGGGGACTGTCTGAGCTAGGAAGGGGTATGCTAGGATGTGGTGTTTTAGATGCTGCTTGTAATTATTTAGAACTGGGAGCACTGGCTGTTGGGAATCCGGAAGCACAGGAAACAGGAAGGAGGGGGGAGGACGGAGGAGGAGATGGGCCAGGCCTGAGTGAGAGCTACAGAGGGGAGCAGCAGCAGTTTTGTAAAGAGGTTTCACCTTTGGTAAATCATAGAATCATAGAATCAAATAAAGGCCTGTTGAAGTTTGTTACGGCCTTGCTTGCATGATACAACATAGCAGCTAAAGGAGCCAAAACAGTTAAGTCAACTTGAGGATGGTATCATAATTTATTATTATTATTATTATTATTACCATAGCACATGGGAGCTCCACTCATGGACTAGGACCCTGCTGTGCTCAGCACAGTACTAACACAGAACCAAAAGACAGTCCCAAATTGGTACCGTCTCTAAAGAAATGGGGATGTAGGAAAGCTCTTGTGCCTTGAGACACATACCACCCACCCCCATTAATGGGTGGTGGAAATTGATGAGGCTGGTGGTGAAAGGGCATGAGAGGGAGACACTTTCCAAGGTATAGCTGCTCCTCTGGGAGTCTCTGGCACCCATAGGCCAGCTGGGGAGAGGGACACCGATTGGCCAGCATTCCCCAGCTCCCAGGAATTAACCAAGCACAGGGGCCTCTTTGGGCAGGAATTGTGAGGCTAGGCACTGTGGTTGGATGGGGAGCGACCAGCCTAGTCGATGGCAACCCCTGTGGCTGGTTTCCAGTGCAGTTAATAGACGAAAATGAATGTTTCCCAGAGGTAAAAAACCTGGGATTTTGGTGATGGATCTTGGGTTCATGTGATAAGGTGAGATCATGTGGTCTTTGTGGGTTGAGGTCAGATCTTGTGGCCCTCACTAGCCACAGTCCCCATTCTGTGGTTGTTGCACCCTCTGTTCCCCTTGGGGGAGAAGGATGCTAGAATTCAGAGCTGAGTCCTGGGGGGAAGGCTGAGGAGAGGATAGCCCATGTTAGGGATTCTATACTAAGGAACCCTGTAATCCCCCATACTGGAACCAATTAAATGCCTGGGACAGGAGAGCAAGGGGAATGGGTGGATAGCATCCCTCCCTTGTGTTAAAGTGTAATAAAAGTTGCAGCCTGCTGCTTAATTCATGGCACATGTCTGTCCTCATTTTGCCATTGTGCCCACATCAAAACGCCTCTGGAGGCTTCTCCTGGATGGTACAGCTCACACATTGTATCTTGCTCCGCCAGCACTGTCACTAGTGGTTCGAGTAACTCGAATATGTCCTTGTGATGCTATTTACTATGCAGACATGCAAAAAGCTATATTAAAAGAAGAATATTAAGGTTACTGGTCTCCTTGTCCAACTAGTCCCAGCCTCCCCACCCAGCAGTTTCCAGTCTGCTTGCCCAACCGGTCCCAGCTTCCCTTCCCCCAGTCTCAGCCAGTCCCAGTAACCCTTGCCCCCAACTTCTAGTCACAGCTTCTCTCTCTTCCCTTTTTGCAGCCCCCATTTTCCCAGGTTTCTTTTCTGAATTTTCTCCCATTCCTCACAGCACTCAGTTGGCTTCCTGTGGTCCTCTCTGTATTCACATCAGGGGACTTCCTCCTGCACACCGCTAGGTGCCAGCAGGGGGGACACTGAGCACAGAGGAGTGACAGGCTTCCAATGAGTCGCTCCAGTGCCCAGGCCTATAGGGATGGCATATGTGCAGTTGTTGTGCTTAAAAGAAGCACCCGGAATCTTTTTCAGGGGGATAAGGCAACACGCCACATTTATTGAACATACGTAGATCAATCAATACTTTATCATATGCATATGACACATTACACTCATGCACTCACACACACACGCACAAGCACACTCCGTCTTGTTGTTACCAATAGTTGCTCCCCCTAACTGCACTGGCCAGGTGAGTTAGATGGGGAAGGGGTGGAGCCGGGCTTCTGCTGATCCGGATCGATGCTCCGATGTTGACAAAACAAAAACCTGGGGTCCCTCTGCAAGATGCCTCATATTTATCCCTCTCATGCAGCCAGTTAGTCATCACCTCACCCTTTTTAATGCTGCTTCAAAGAGGGTCCTTCCAAGGGCAGGCACTTGCTGCTTGACTCCCAAGGCCGTCTGTATGTCCAATCTTCTTTTCAATGAGCTCACTTCTCAAGTCTTGTTGTCTTTGGATCTGGCTCCCAGCCCCTCTCCACCCTTGCAAACGCTGCTGGAGGTGCTCATCTCGCAAGGCTTCTCCATTCACACCTCATTCATTTCAACAGGACAATCAATGAAAGGGGAGAGATCTATTCTACTCCTAGAAAAAGACATGTTCCTATTCCTAAGGCCTATAACATAAAGGGCTTAATACAAAGTTTCTATGATCTATAAGAAGCAAAGACCTATACAAGATCTGTCTATACAAAGATTTATAAAGTTTCTCTTAATACAAAGTTATATGAGAATGATACATGGTTATATGGAAATGTTACAGAGATTCATCCATATATGAGAATGATACATGGCTATATGGAAATGTTGCAGAGATTTATCCACATAGTCGAGTCATAGGAACTGTGATGGGATGGCGTGGATGCACTCTTTAGCACTAGCCAGGGCATTCTTAGCAAAGATGGAATCTTTAGCATTTTTTGGCAGGGAAACTCTAAGAAGTCTCTACTGAGCATGTGCAAATTAAGATTTTCCAAACATTTTAATTTAGCCAGATTTGGATGGATTTTCGCAGATATAGAAAAAGGCATGTTCCTGACCAAAGACTACCTCTTGTCAAATGTCAAGACCCTGCTTCAAAGCATGGGGGTGCTAGACCTTCTCAAATAAAAGGTTGCCCCGATGTTTTAACACGGCAAAACAAAGTACATTTTCCCTAGACTCATTCTTGCAAACAGCTGCACTGTTTGGGCTGAATCTCCCCCAAAACACTGAGCCTGAGGCAAACAATCAGCATGAACAATTTAGCCCAAATGATTAAAATATGGCCAAGTTTTGAACAACTGAATACGGGGTCTTCTAATAAGAAGAGTCAGGTAACCATAATAATAGGGGTGTTATCACTCCCGCCTATAATACGCTAAGGATTAAAGCTTCATTGTAGGTTCAAGTACAACAGAGAGGCCTGGAAATCTTTGTGCCCTGGAGAAATTCAAAGAGTAATTCTTTGTTGTTTCCTTTTCTTAAACACTGGGAAGAATATCCTGATTCCAGGCCTCCCTGTGTGCCTCTTGCTGTGTGTTCTGATTTATACTGCAAGTGTTACCACTTGTGTTTGAGTTAACTTTCTGAAGGGTCAGGTGGAAAAAATTCTCTTTTGAGTAGAGACCAAGCATAGAAAATTTCAGCCCAAAAGATGAAAGTTTGAGGAGGTAAAGCGAATATATAAATAAGAGATTATAATAAAAACTCGTTTGTCATCTTAATTACCGCAGGCACTTCCTACAACAGGACTTCTCAAATGCCATTGCACCGCGACTCCTTTCTGAGAACAAAAATTACAACATGACCAAAGCCTGAACTCACCTGAGCCTTACCATCCCAGGCAGGGGACCAAAGCCAAAGCTTCTGCCCCACCAACCTAGGTAGGAGAGTCAAAGCCAAAATGCTTCATCCCCATGCAGGGGACCTGTAACCTGACCCCCATCACCCAAGGCCAAAGCTGAAGCTTGAGCCTGGTGTGGTGCGGCTCAGGCGTCACCTTTAGCCTGGGTGGTGCAGCTCAGGCTCCAGTCCCAGACCCCAACCAGTCTAACACCAGCGTAGGCAACCCCATTAAAATGAAGTCACAACCGACTTTGGGGTCCCAACCCACAGTTTAAAAACCACTGTCCTACAATATTTTTACACTCGGGGACTGGGTAATACCTGTTGAAGCTGCTGGCACAACAGCTGCCTTTCATTCAGGTTAATTGTAAGAAGCAACTAAACTCCTTCCTGGACTAGCTAGCTGACACATTAGGCACCACCGCCTAAAACACAGGGCACATGCAAAGCTAGAGTAGGAACTGGGCCATGCAGTCTGAGCCGTTTGACTGGGGACTGGATACAAATGCATGGAGTTGAGTACTATTTGAGAGATTTGTTTGCCGGCAGAGAAGGCAGCAAGGAAAAGAATATGACCCTGAGAAAAGCTTATGTTAGAGAGCTTTTGGGCAAAGTGTTGGCTGAAAAAAACCAATCAAACAAACAAACAAACAAAGACAAAACAAAAACAAAACAAAACCTTAGAACTTTGTTTCCTGCTGTTTAATTCCTCCTGAATTTTTTGAAACAGCACTGTGTACATTCTTTGTATATAAAGAAAATTGCAACAAAGAAATCCCCAACTTTGTCATCAGTTTTCTCCTCCTATTAGAAACTACCTGTAAGATCCCAAATATTGACTAACCACTTGAGCAGAAAGGGCAAGGCTACATTTCACACAATACTGATTACTGAAATGAGGATCACTGCCACTCAGTCTAAAACACCCTTGCATTATAGCCATATCTGGTCCCCAAAATGCCACACAATTAAAATGAATTACTCCATTGTACAAAATGCTTGCCATTGCTAGCAGTTTTATAGGTATAGGATATGGGGAAAGAAAAATCCTACTGAGCTCTAAAGCAACTCCCTGGCCAAAATATGAAAGCTGGTCTTGGAATGACAATACAGAAGAGAAAAAAAGGAAATGAAAAAATAATATTAACTCAGAACAATCATCTCAGTACATTTTGACACATTTTATTGTTTCCTTTTAACCCCATCTTATCTCATCTACAGCTTTTTCTATGGCAGTGGTTTAAAGGAGAAGCCTTTTATGGAGCCAATTGTACATTTCTTTAGGGAAGTCCTATTGAAATTCATGATAACACAAAACAATAGATTTTTTTTCTAAGTATAACCCCATGTAATAAAAACAACATAAATTATACTTTAGAAATGTCATTCCTGTGGATATATTTTTCCTTAATTAATCATATGAATTCTTCAAGAAAAACAAGTAAAGTCACTGCATGCCTTTTTATAAAACCTTTTTATCAAACAGAAATGTATTGAAGTGTGGGGTCAGGAAACAAATAACATTCTTTAATTCTCTACAAAGAATGATTTTACAAAATCAATCCTAAATATCTGAGCCCTGGGTTAGCACACTTAGTTACCATGCAGATTTTTTTTTCTTTTTTAAAATTTAGATCTAACCTGGTATGATACCCTCTTAGGGTACGTCTACACTAGCTCGTTAGTTCGAGCTAGGTAGGGTAATTAGGGCAAGCGGAGTTGCAAATGAAGCCCGGGATTTAAATATCCCAGGCTTCATTTGCATGTTTCCGGGCGCCGCCATTTTTAAATCCCCCTTAGTCCGAACTCCATGCCCGCGGCTACACGTGGCACGGAGTAGGTAGTTCGAATTAAAGATCCTAATTAAAGGTAGTTCGAATTAAAGATCCTCTAGTAACGGTAGTTCGAATTAGGATCTTTAATTCGAACTACCTACTCCGTGCCACGTGTAGCCGCGGGCACAGAGTTCGGACTAAGGGGGATTTAAAAATGGCGGCGCTCCACAAATGAAGCCTGGGATATTTAAATCGGGCTTCATTTGCAACTCCGCTTGCCCTCATTACCTAGCTCGAACTAACGAGCTAGTGTAGACATACCCTTACTAATAATAAGTCTTACTAAAAGTAATGAAGAACAGACCTCACTAAGTCTCAGTCTGCTCAAATAGCCATTCAGCCAGAAGACAAAGTACACAACAGTTCTTAGTCCTTCATTGCAGTTTCTCGTGATGCCTTGAGGATCCCCTGGGGCATTTTGTTTACCAAATGGAATGGGGTCTTCCTTCTCTATCTTCAGCCATAACTGAGGAATAACAGAAAAGTGGAAACAACACATCTTAAAGTTAGTTTCAGTGTCTTTGGGACAAATCACTTACCAAGTTACAAAGAGCTAAATCCCAATGAACTAATATGTAGATATAAGTGAGAGGAATTAACTGTCAAAATAAATAAATATAAATCCCATTTTGCACTGCAGGCTATGTTTGGGAGGTGAGGTTCTCTTTCTTTGTTACAGATCTAAAGAAAATTCTCTGTGACATGCCACTTGTTTTCAGCAGTGTTTCAGAAGATTCTCTTTTGCAGAACACATTGCATGCTTCTATTATGTGCAGATAGGATAATTTAAGTGTTTGGGACCACATTCTGCCTTCAATTACACCGTGATTAGGATTGCATGGTGCAAATCAAGGAAGAATTTAGTTCTTATTCCATAATAAATCATATGACTTATTGTGAGCAGCAGAACTAATTACACAGATGAGGGGAGATTTGACCCAGTGGCATGAGCTCTGCAGATAGCATTGTCTTGTCAATTTTTGCTTCCACCAGTAAGGAATCCAGATAAATGACTTCCTACTTTATGGTGTCACCTGCACAGCAAATGCTCACATTGACACTAATACTGGCTTTTAGATGACTCCATAGAAAATGCCAAAATCAATGACAGGAGTATATTTACAAGCAATTTCACATCGCTGAAGACTTATCATGTAATAGGCAATCACCAGATAGAATGATAATGTCATTAGAATAACATTATGCACGTGTCCAGTAAAAAAACAATACTCAGAATTCTCATGAAAATACAGTTTGTGGGATTTAACGCAAAATGGTATGATTCTCCAGGTATGGAACTAAAACATATACAGGGACATGAAGTAATAAGAATTGCTTGTGCTTCTCATAGGCTTAGTACCGTCAGTTTTCATTGACTTGCAGGACTGAGCACTGCATGTGACCAAACTGGGTTCTTATTTCATTGCATGTTGTGTTATATTTTTACTGTACAAAGTAAATCAATAGTTCAAAGCTCAGTCCAACTCCTGTTTACTTTGGTGAGAACAGGATCAGGCCCTTATCTTCTAGATTGTCTTTCTGTTATAGGGTTTACATGATCAGATGCTTGAAACATTCATTAATATTTTTTGGATGGAAATGTTTCTTACTACATCCTATATCATTGGATGCTTTAGCTCATGAAACTATCGTCTGTCACCCATTGACTATAAAATGTAACCAGCTGTGAAGCATTTTGTGATAATGTTCAGCTGAAAAAGCCAAGAAAAAAATAAATAGTATTGGGTTATTTCCTCTGAAGATGGGCCATTGAGTATTCAAAATTGACTCGATAGCAAGGTAACTCTCTATGCCCTTTTCAGACTCTCTATGCTCCTACACAGAGTTTTAAGAATGCTTTCCATGTTTTTTTCAGGAGCAATTATTCAGAAGGAAATAGTGTTTTAGGGCCATAATAGACAACCCCCAACTCACGGGTAACAACCAAAACAAAGGATTCCTTGTGTGAGTGACTGGTCACCAGTGTGACTAAGAAGCTCCCAATCTAGTTATAAGCAAATTGGAGTCTCCGCTGTTAAGGTCTAGGTCATGCTTACACCATAAAGTTTACTGCATTGCACATGAGGAGTAGTATGACCAAAACAATAAGCAAGGGATGTAGATATATTAGTCTACAGTAAGCACTGTTGCAGTGAAGCCAAGCAAAGTGGCCTGGGAGAGGGCATCAGGACAGAGTGGAGCAGACTGCCAGGGTCTGAATCAATGCTTCCATTACAGCCAACTGGAATTGGGAAAGAATCCTGGGTGTGGTTATGTTCACTCAGTTTGCTTAGGCCTGCTAGGGATTCAACAGTTGTTATGTAAATACAGTTCACGCTGGAATAGGAAAGAAATCCTGGGTGTGGTTATGTAAATACAGTTCACTCTGTTTGCTTAGGCCTGTTAGATTTTCAATTGTTAGAATGATGTTTTGCCCATTGTAACCAATTTGGTTGCTGTGGGATCATAAACTAGGTTAACCCAAGAATTGTAAGATATGATCACCAATGCTTGCAGTTATTGGGAATGCAGAAAAGTCAGACCGTGTTTATCTCAGTTCAAAGGAGAGACCCTGTCAGTGTAAAGAATCTCGGATGGACAAGACTTCCTCTGCCAAACTCTGTGAAGTCAATTGGGAGGAAGGGCAGAGCTCTGAACCAGCAGGCTTCATGCCCTCCAGGTGTGAGCTATAAGACTGATTCAATCTGTTTCTCCCCACCCCTTTCCAATGAAAGAACTAAAACAGACTCCATAAGGACTCTCGTTATTAATTTAAAATTTTATTCCAATGCATGCTGGAATCTTTTGACTGGACTGTGCTTTGGGCCAAGAGCTGGAATCACTGAGAAGCTGAAATCACTAGGTTTGGCCCAGAGCCAAATCCATCACAAGAGCAGTGTCAGCAGCCAGCAGGACAACTTGTGGAAGCAGCGGCAGGCAACTGGAGGGACAGTTGATGGGAGCAGCAGCAGCAGCTGGCAGGAGTGGCTGGCAGGTGGCCAGTGGGGGTGGCCGGCAGGAGCTGGCAGCAGGCAGCCAGCAGGGTGGCCAGCAGGAACAGCACACAGGTGGCATTGCCACATGCTCAGTGAGGGGAGACGTCATAATGATGTACCTATGAACACCATATGAGTTGGGGGTTGGACTACAGATCTTTAAGCAAAAGGGGGGGATGGTATCTTGCTTATGGGTTTTCTTTGTTTATGTGTGTTTCCGTAGATTGATGCTAGATTACTGTTATTAAACAGACTGTTTCTATCTCTGACTCAGTGCTTGCAAGAGGGAAAAAATTGCCTTTAAAGGCGCCCAGTGGGTAGGTTGGAATTTTCCCAGTTTACTGGGTGGGGGCTCTAGCCAGTTTGGTTACATTGTTGAAAGAACCTCCCTAGATACTGAACCCATCCCTTCTGGCTGCCAGCTTCCACCGGCAGAAGGGTTACATTACTCCTGCCTCAATTGATCATTTAAAAATACAAAAGCTTTGCTAATCAGACATAAGAGTAGGGGGATTTAATGACAGATTGTGCCATGAATTCCTAAGCCTGGAGTCGTGTTTGTGATTTATCATTGCTAAGTCTTATCAGCCACTGATTGACTCTTTCCTCTCTTAACCCTTGTCAATGTCAGCCTCCTGGTCTCCTGTGGTTCCCTCCTAGTTGACTATGTTCTCTAAATGCTAATCAGAAGATATGGAACTTTCTGTGATCTTGCAAAGTGTTCAGTCAGCAATTTGGTAGGAACACCACAATGTAAACGTTATTCACTGTATGACTTCCAGTGTTCATCAGCCAGGAAGTGGGAGGGAAATAAGCAACATCAAATGGCTTGTGTACTGCCAGCTGCTACAGGGATTCCTGATGTGTTTGAGCTGGTCGCTGTTATTGCAACTGAGATGTGAAAAAGTGCTGATCTAATCTGGCCTGTAGCAAAACAGGGTGTGACTCATTTTGGAAAGTAAGCAGATCATTTCAGTTTTTGATTCTCCAAAGTTTACCTTGAAAATCTAAAACACATACAGAAGGGTAAATTCAACCCAAAACTATGTGGGCTTCAGGGTTGTAGTAGAAGCTACAGGTTCCGAACTCTGGAAGCATAATCTTTGTGATAGTGGCAGAAAGTGGCACAATCTCCCCTTTGCCAGGGCCAGCACCGTCCAAAAAAGTGAGCAAAAAAGGGAAAGCAGGATGCCCTCCGAGGCTCTCATCAATGGGATTCCTGCAGCTGAAACCTGTCTCCCCAGGGTGGAGCAATGCAGCCTGTTCTCCTTCAGAATAAATCCCCTCTGCAGCTCAGGGGCCAGGTTGGTGCGGAGAGGTACGAGTGGGAAGTAGGAATGGTGTCCCTGGCCTCTGTTTGTCAGAGGCTGGGAATGGGTGACAGGGGAGGGATCACATGATGATTATCTGTTCTGTTCACTCCCTCTGGGGCATCTGGCACTGGCCACTGTCAGCAGACAGGATACTGGGCTAGACGGACCTTTGGTCTGACGCAGTATGGCCGTTCTTATGTTCTTATGTGTCCCTTCCTATGCCAGCTTCTGTCATACATCTATCTGTCTGTCTGTCTGTCTGTCTGTCTTTAGGGGCTGAGATTTTCCAATTCTCACTGGAGATTTGGATGTCCAATTTCCATTCACTTGAATAGGAACTGGACATCCAGACCCTGCAGTCAACTTTGAAAATTCCACCCTGAAATATTAAAGGAAGTTTGATCAAGTGAAGGCAATGATTGGTCATGCAGTGCCAAGCCCTTCAGCACTGGTTTAAAGATGACCCACCCAGATTGGTAGTGGCTAACTATAGTCTTACCCCCACAGCTGTTCAGTGGTCTCTGGGAATGTGGTCCACGTTTCCAATTTCTCATGCATAGAAAGGAAGGGTTGTCTAGTGGGTTGTATCAGGGGCTTCTGATAGTCCTCCATTCCACTACAGTTATTTTGTTTGCCCTCCCCCCCTACCATCCTCCATTTCAGGGACTCCCTGAAGCCTGCCCATCATTGTCTGCCATTCTCTCCCCACATGCTAGGGGCTCTGTGTGCCCCCATTCCTCCTCCCTTCCATACCAGGGTACTCCCTTCCTGCCACACTCCAGAGGCTCTATATGTGCACCAATTCCTACCGTCTCTTCTACCATTCATATTTATCTAATTTTTATCTTCAAAGTAAGTTATTCAGGATGTGAACATATTACTCTATACTAGTAGGTTGGGCAGAGCTGAACTACAATGTACTGTTTTATTGGAAGGTATTATTGGCTGCCATCAAGATTCTTTGATCTACAGACAATTACAAACCTGGTAGAAGCTGCTGGCTGTGCTACCAGATGCCAGGAACCATGGAGACCCCATGCCATTTCCCTTGATTACTTTTTCTAATTTTCTCAAAAAACTAGTAGGGCTTTGCCAATTGATGTCTAGAATATTCCCTAAAATTTTGAAATTGATCAGATGTGGCATTCAAAATTGTCATGTTGGACCCAAAGAGGCAAATCTCTAAACAGCAAAGTGCCATTGAGTGAAATGTTAAGACCGGATTTCCCTGGGCCAGTAAGATAGATCAGAGTTTTTGTTATACAGGCCCAGATTCTTCAGTCCCATACGTATCAGTGAGACTTACAGTCAGACCCATAATGAGGGCCACATTGAGAGTCAGATGAAGATTGCTGGCAAGTTGTCTGTTGGTAATAATAATCATCATAATATTCTGATCCTCAACTACTGTAAATCAACTGAAGTCAATGGAGCTACATTTATTTATACCAACTGAGGAGCTGGCCCAATAATATTGAGTAAGCAGATACACACACATGCGTGTGTGTGGGTGTGAGAGAGAATATTGTATATATTGCATCCCCTCCTCCTTCCCACACCTCCTATATCCACCCATCATCTTAAGCCCCAACCCTGAAGATAGGTCCATGTGGGTGAACTTCTCATTGGTGTAAGTGTTTGCCTGCAAAGTTCCAATTCCAGGATCTGGGATTTAGATAGTAAGAGTCAGGCGCCATTCTTTGCACTCCTTTAACAAAAGTACTGTGCAAAAGCCTATGCTGCTACTGTCTATGTATATCAGATTGTGGGTAAACAAAGAGTAACCTGAAATAAGGGTCCAATCTTACTACATAGAAGTCAGTGAGTAGCCCAGTAGCACCTTAGAGACTAACAAATATATATTTATAGTATCGTGAGCTTTCATGGGCAAAACCCACTTCCTCAGATGAAGTCAATGAGGCTTTTTTCCATTAACATCAATGATCCGCCTTTAGGGCTTGATCCTGATGATGTGTGGATCTCCACCACCTCTGAGCACACAGAAACCTGCACCAATGGACTGAGCACTCTGCGGAGTGGTGCATAACGGAAAACCCACCCCTGTGGCAGGGGACAGGCCCTGTTGCGAGGAGGTGCACGCACCACAGATGAGCACATGGCTCCGCAACAGCACAGGGAAGGTGATATTGTCTGGGCTCACTGTCCAGTTGACTGAGGTGGAGCCATCATGGGCTGACTAGTCTTAATTGCCAGCAGGGCTGCCTCTGTCCAATGACAGGGTGCTCATCGGGTCCCTGTGGTTCTTTGCCTGGTCCTTGTCTGTCCAGGTGGAGTCACCTGCATTTGGAGTCAGTAGATGTAGGAGGGAGGAGGGAGCATTTTTCCAGGCAATATCACCATCTTCTAAATAGCATGTTCACAGGAGATATGGCACCACATCTTGACTATCCCCATCAGCACTGTGTGACTTCTGCCCTCTGCACACTCCTATGGAGTTGGGTGCCAGCAGACTGCCTGTGCTATATGGCAGCCATGTGCAAAATCTCTGCACCTGGTGATCTGCACTTGCTGATCCCATGCACATGGTAGCACTATCCCTTGAGCCACTGGCAGGATCAAGCCTTAAGAGAGAAAGAAAAGGAAGCCTGATTGGATGACATTATTCAGAATGCTGGACAGATGACTGGATTGACCTGCAGGCAGCAAAAAAATCATGAGTATTTTTTTTCAAGTTTTGTCCCCTCCATTGCAGCACTAAAGGCTGTCTGGAAACAGCAGCTCATACTGTGTGGTCTTGGTGCTTCCTATGAGAAGCATCCAACAAAAGGGTTCTGGCATCAGTCCCGCCTTCCTATTTGTGTTTAGGGATAATTCTAGTTATCAGCTTGGATTTGTAAAGGCCAATGCTGAGCACTTGTATAAATCCAAGCTAGCTTAGAGAACACTTGTCTCTCTGGATGTGTCTACACTGCAATCAGGAGCAGCACATATCTGTATACTGCAGCTAGTGGGCATTTCAGTCTGGCAGAGAAAGGTGTAATATAATCCAAGGACTGGAAGTTGAAGCCAGACAAATTAAGACTGGAAATAAAGTGCACATTTTTAATGGTGAGAGTAATCACCCTCGGACCATTGCGCCAATTGTCATGGTGGTTTGTCACTGGCAATTTTTAACCACAATTGGATGTTTTTCTAAAAGATCTGCTCTAGGAATTATTTTAGGGAAGCTCTATACAGGAGGTCAGACTAGATTACCATGGTCTTGAGATCTGAGAACTAATTGACTAAACCAGTAGTGAAGCTGCAGCAGCCTGGGTGGTGGCACAGGGTAGCTTCTTGAATACAAGCCCACCAGAATCCTACATACACACTTGGGGGAGTTTTACAGCTACATTTGCAGTCTCACCTCCACATTGCTGTAAAACCAGCACAGACCAACTAGGGCATTTGAGCTAATCATTTCCAGCTTAAAGTGGGATGGTGCTGGTGGCAGGGCATTGAAGTGAAGAGTTCTTGACCGAAATATGCTCTCACCACCCCAATGTTCCACTGGAACCAGAATTTACTGACCATCAGCAATTGTTGCAAAGTTCATCTCTTTCCCAGGGTTCTCTGGTTGGGCTGGCAAGGGTAGGCAGTGGGGTAGGATATAAGAGCTAGAAATGAATTTTGTTTGTACATATGTCTTGAATTGTGAATAGGCGTATTTTAAATACTTTTATAATATATAAATAGAAATACATTTCCTTTTAGTCTGGATCAGTAGGTGTGAAGAGAGACAATGATATCATAATGGTTGGAAAAGAAAATAATTGTCTGGGAGAATTTCATTAAAAAGCACCAACACAGTGTGCTAGATGTAAGATATGCAAATTGAAACTGTCGTCCAAAACAATCACCACAGTTTCTATTGACTCAGCAAGGGGGAGGTTCAGCTCAGTTCTCCTCACACAGCAGCTGCTCCACACACCACAGGAAAGTTCTGTTTTTCAGTCTCTGCTGCTGTAATTTGATGGATGCGGATACAGTGCGAGCCCAGGAACTGGATGGGAGAGTTGGCTAGTTGGTTAAGTCTGCTCCGGTGTCTCATTAGCTGTCGCCAGGTCTGTCACTGACTAACTGCAGAACAAAGTTCAGATTCACAGCTTATTTCTGCTCTTTGGGCATGGAGCCTCTGAAATGACTCATTGATAGAGACAGAACGAAGCTGATATTAACTGTGCACATGAGATGAGAAGATTGCCAGAAGGCTGGAGTGCAGAGGAGTAAGAAATCATGCCCAGACACAAGAGCATCAAGGAAAAATATACCACTAGAGCCAAATGTTTTTGAATATGCTCAACCACAGTCGAGTCTTGATTCATTAGTGTAAAAAAAGTTTTTATATTAATTGCTGATGGAGCTACAGGGTCAAGTTCAGTCCCTAGTCCTTATCCAAAAGTGTAGGAGACCAAGTAGATACAACCTGATATGTTTATCTTTCCAAAGCACGCTTTCTGCAGCAGTCGTGTGCCAGATGTAGCCACAGCTGCAGGAAGTTGTTTATCTGCCCTTTTAACCTTCAAGAAGTGTCGGGAGACGGTAAAATCATGTTTTTATTGCACGTTCCTTCTCTTTAACTAGAACCTTTTTACCAGCTGTTAAAAATATGTTTTAAAAATGCATATAAGGAGGTCAAAAACAATTATTGTAGAGTTTTGTAATCAGTGCCTTGCAGAGCACAGTGTACTTGCTGTAATAATTCACAAGGTAGGTCTAACCTCAGTTTCAATATGGGCAATCGTGTAAATTACATCTCTATATGGGCAGCTTGTAATTACATCTCTGACTGAACACCTGTAATCATTATTATTGCTTGTCTCTTGCATATTTTCTTGACTCTGTGTTTGATTTTTAAAACTTCACCTTTTTACACAAACCCATATTGTCCTGCTAGATATGTAGTGACATTATACTGCTGCATAAGAGAGATCAGAATTAGAGTTCTTTTTTTTTTTTACCAGGATTTCCAATGTGCCTAAGAGACTTAGGCACCCAGCTCCCATTAAATTTCAATGAGTTGGACACCTAATTCCCCTACATTCCTTTGAAAATCCTGCATTTATCTATTGTCAAAGAAAAACTGATACTTTGAGTTAGATAGTTCACCTTCAAGGAAGTAAATATGAAAATGAAAGAGCAAGACAACGTTTATTTATATTTTCCTTTATATTGACTATTAAATCACATTGGTTGATCAATGCTATAGCACAAGTGAGCATGGGAGAGAAAGGATTAAGCTAAATACAAGTGGTATATATCCATCAACCTTATCACTCAGGAGAAATAATAACAGTGTCATTAGCTGTTTCCAAAATAACTCAGTTTCCTGCTTGAAAGTCAATCCTTCAGAAACAGGTTAAGCCTTTATTTTGTTATGACATTCTGGCAAAGTCAGAAGGGTTTCTTTGGTCTTTTTCTGTCAACATCAGTGTGTTGATGGGAAACCATTGTCAAAGTAAGAAACACCTAAATTGTAATAAATTCATAATAAATTTTAACTATCAATATTCCTATTTTGTAATACCATTGTTGCATCACATAGATGCATTGTTTATGAACAAAATACTAAACATTAATAACTGTGTCCACTGTTTTATTTTCATTACAGTTTCTACTTATGCTTTTAAATCAATTAATTCACTTGTGCTGAATGAAAATATAAAATTTAATTAATTGTTTATTTTATGCAATCTTTAATATAACAAATGCAATTAATAATTCTTATTAACTGAAATACTAAAATTGTCTGTGAAAACATTTCTTAAACCTAATTGCACTGCAGATAATGGGCTACTTCTTACATTGTGGTATCTTAACTCATAACTTCTAGACTTTCACAGTAGCTATGTTTAGACATGTTTACTATGTGCTCATGACAAAATTACAGAGCCATAGACATTTTAAGGCTTTAAGTGGATCCCCATAAAGATGAGGGTTGCACTGGATAGAGGTGGAGTTTCAGAGTTACATACTATTTCATGGAAATCTCATTTGTTAGGGTTCGGGATAATCTGTTTACAGAAGTATACAAATCTGAATATCTTTTAAGTGAATTTAGTGCTCTTGAAAGGGTCCAGACCCACAGTCTCAAAGATTAAAATCTTGTTTGGCCACAGTACAATTACTACTGTGACCACGGAAGCTCATGATACCATCTACATGTTTTGTTAGTCTTTAAAGTGCTACAAAACTATTTGTTGTTTAAGTTTTTCCTGTTACAGACTAATTCGGCTACCCCTCTGAAGCTTTTACACACACAATGGTATTCTCCTCCCACCAGTGCCCAAATGCTTCAGTCCTGTTCTGAAGAGACATTCTAATAGAGCTAAGAGTATAAATCAGTCTCCATGACATTAAATCCTAGGTTTGTCCACCTCACCTACAGTAAAAGTGCCTGCTACTGCCAGCTGTGATTGTGGGATTGGGATGTGGACACCTGTCACCATTTCACACAGAACCCCAAATAACCATCACATGGCAAATAATAACTTCAAATTGAAATAGGTAAAATCTACACAACTACACTAGTGACCACTTAGTACAAGACTCCAAATCCTGTTACTGTTATCTGCTTTCTAGTCCTAATAATTGAGGCCAAATCCTGCTCATGTTATTTAGATGAGCAGTGTCATTCACTTTAGACTGAAATTTTTCAAAAATCTTATTTTTGACTCCACCTTCAATAAATCTTCACTTCCTGCAATTCCAATTTCCAGGAGTAACCAAACAAAAGCACAATCAAAGTGAAAGGAAAACAAGGGCCACATTTCAGAAGTGTCTACTATAGGATCTGAGCCAAACCCTACTGAAGCCAGTTGGACTCGCTCTATTGACTAACAGTCACTGAATCAGGCCCATACACTTTTAGCTGGTATCTGTCTTAAATATGCAAAATTGCTGTGGCACAAATACAAGTGGGAGAGTTGTACTCACATACACCCATTAAAATAGCTGTGCATATTCGAATTGAAAAGCATGCATCAGGAGTTGCACATAAAGCTGTCTAGGAACCAGATTTTTCATTTCATGGGAAATTCCACAATTTCAAATGAAAATAAAAACATTTAAAATTGCCCATGAGATGAAATTGTGAAAAAATTATTCAATATTAAAATATTTTGTTTTCATTAAAATCTAAATATTTTACTCTTATTTTGACCATTTTAAAGGATACTTATAACAAAATATATTTTAAAAAATAAAGAATTTTTCCAAATTTTTTCCAAAAATTAAATGTGGTTGCAATTTACATGTTTCAGTGAAATATTTTCCTTTAAATGACCTGACATTTTCTAATAGAAAAACATTCAATTGGAAAAATCTCTGACCTACTCTAGCTGCACGAGCTCAATTTAGCCACAGTGTGTATAAACTTTTTTTAGGTTTGCCTCTAAAGCTATTGGGGATGCCACATAAGGGCTAGATCCTGCATTCCTTCTCTATGCAAAATTCTCACTGGGATCAATGAGAGTTTTATGGGTCCAGAAATGCAGTACTGAGCTCTATATGTGCAATGTGTATTTATGTATAAAAATGTAGCCTTGACATTTTATATGCAGCATCACTAGACATTCCACAGCCCCCTTAAAGCTGAATAAATAAATGTGGCTGTGAATTGCTTCTTTTTGTTAGGATTTGTTTAGTTAGGAAACATGTAAAAGGTCGTTATTAAAGAACTGAAATCCTTATAGGTTTTACTTTCTGTGATGCATCTTTGCATGTTTTATAGTCTAGAATTGCTTTTCTTTCCACTCAGATATTTTTGAGAAGTATAGAAAGAAAAACAGAAAGAGGTGTGGCAAGATTATTCCCTATCAGCCTGAACCACACATTGAGATTTCTGGTGTACATAAAAATTCCAGACTTAAGTGGCTTGCCTCTCCCATCAAAAACATTTCCTGCATAGTTTGTTTGTTTGTTTCTTTTTTTTTAAGAAAGAGACTTTTTGGACTTAAGAAGAGGGGGGATGAAAGTTCAAGAAGGAAAAAAATTAGATGCAACTAATTATTGGGTCAGACTCTGAACTAGTAACTATTAACTATTAGCATAGCTCCACTGAAATCAATGGAATTATGCCAATTTACAGCAGCCTATAGTGGCCCCCTCTCTCTCTCAGCTATGAAAGCTTTTCCTGCTACAGAAGAAAAAACAAAGTTAAAACTGAAGGTGATAAAGCAATGTATTGCAAATATTTGGCCTGAGTCTCTTTTACACTAAGACCCCTCTACACTACCACCAGAGTGGTATATAGGCATATTAAGTATGAATGAGACTCATGCCTATGTATCGATATCACAATGGGCCAAATCCTGTTCCCAAACTAGATAAACTCTCAACAGGGGAAATATTAACCCAAGTGTTTGCATGGCACTATACTAATGTAATGACAAGAGTTACAAAGCTCCAGGAAAAGCAAATTGCTGCACAAGATACCGTTAGTCCTACTGGCCCTTCAACAGCACTATAATATGACAGATTAGCATGTGTGTTATGTATTATTGTACAATGCTCTTAGCTACTAGTCACTAAATGGCTGTGGAGAACAACTGAAGTGTTATTTTCATTGTTCTCAAAGTAGCCTCTTTATTAAGACATTCTTCATATGGTCAACGTGCTTAGTCTTCAGATGTAAGGGAAAGCAAACCCCATTGGACAGATGAAAGGAAGATGGGAATACAGCAAAATGTCTCTTGATATGGTACTTTCAGAAGTGGTGAAAATAGATGAAGGGAGAGTTCCTTGCCCTATAACATGCAGCCCTAAAACTCTGCTAATCAGTTGAGTATAGTAGAAAAATGAACATCAGCTTTCCTAGTGGTGTTGGATGGCTTGACTTCAAAGCATGCTGCGTATGCCATTCTGAGGAATGAGGGGTAATATGAAAGGCTAATTCTGTGAGCAAGAGGATGAAATTAAGAAATGGCAAATTAGGTCTGTGCATCACCTTTCATGCCAGATTTTCAAAAGGGCTGAGTGCCCAACAGTTCCCATGTAAGCTCCCAAAATGAGTGGCCAGATTTTAAAAAGGGCTAACTGATCTCAGCTGGGGCTAAGCATTTTTAAAACTCTAGCTCCACAGCAGCTTCCAAGTGCTGAAATGCTCATCTGCTTCTCTGGTAGTGAAGCATCAACTACTAGCGGGGTCATTTTTCTAACACTATGTCTGATGCAGAAACTGAACAAAAGCCACTGTCCCAGAGAAGCTCAGATCAGCTAGGATGAAATGTCAGTTTTTTATGTGTTTCTCACAAGCCCATAGGTTGTTGAGTCAAAATTCAGGAACCATCAGCAAAATGCTGACCAAATGGGTGTCTCTCAATCATGTCTGTAACTATCATACCAAAAAATACTCTGAAGGGTTCACTTTAGGAAAGCATTGAAGAACAGATTTAAATCCATCACTATTTAGCAAAGCACTTGAGTATGTGTTTAAATCCCTTGCTGAATGGGGATGGGCAGCTAAACAGGGGCTAAAATAAGCTGCAACACAGCTGACCATGACTACAGCAGGGAAAGTCCTCCCCTATGATTATTACCCACAGTTGCTTATCCTGCAGAAAAGTTGTATTATGGTGCCATGACAGTATATTGGCATGTGCGACAGAATATCATGACATGAAGAAGAAATCCAAAATTATGTCAGGACCTATGAACACCCTGCACAGCCTAGATGGAGGCTGGATTTCCCTGTTGAAACTGGAATGAGCACAGATCTAGACAAAGGGGTGCATTGTGGCACTTAGCCAGTAGCCTCTTTGGGGGGCTGGGGAAGGGCTGTAATTCCCACCAAACGCACAATCCCAGCCTGATCTCACCAGCATACATGGGGTAGCTGCCACCTTGATCTGATGGTGACTTCCATTCCAGAGCTATGAGCCTCTGCAAGTGGAGTTAACAAGCCAGGCTCTCCAGCTAAATGTCATAACAGACCCAGAGCCCTCATTGATTGGGCACTGACGGAGACACACAACACACACTGATCAATGTGCTCCATCTACACACAACACCGTCCCTTTGTGTAAAGCTAAGTGCTTTTCTCTCTGTGACCAAAGAGCTCTATAGGTCATTCAGAGGGAACAGGGCCATGGCCTATTAACCCCACTGGGATAGTTTGAGTCCCTACCCATCCTATGCACTGACCTGGATAGTTTGGCCCAGAATTATTAGCAATCCTACCTACTATGACATTCTATCCTTTGGGGGAGTGCTCTGTAACCCACATATTCCTCATCTGCACATACCAGATACTGCATGTAAAGCAAGCCCTGTGAGGTATTAGAGGAAAGGTAATGAACTGCTGTAACCCACTGTTCATTCTAAGTGTGTGTATCTTTAGTGCATATGAAGTTATGAGATTTTGTTGTATGATTGTCACTGAAACATTCTGTAAATTGGGGAATCAGCCAGATAGTAGCTCCCTAGAGACAACAGCAAGGAGAGTAAGCAACACTTGGGCAGGTGTCAAACCACCATCAACAGCCATGGTCCAGTAAGGGAGCTACAATGATTCACCTGCATAAGGCCACACGAGGGGAATTGATTAACCTGGCCTGAGGACTCAGCAATGCCCACTGAGCATTTCTGGACCTATGTTCTCCAAGCAAGGGTATAAAACAGAATATAGGGGCCCATGCTTTGCCTTTCTTCTTTACCCATCTATGCTGCAAGAAACAAGGACACTCAGAAGACTGAAGACATCAACAGAGGAGACTGGCCCAGGTTTGAAGAGTGAAACCTATGTATTATGAACAGCAATATACAGTGGGGGGGTAAGAAAAGTAGCTTAATCTAGTTGTTGCCCAGTCTGATAGGGTATGTCTACACTACATTGTTATTTTGAAATAACGCATCTACACACAAAATGCATTTCGAAATAGCATTTTGCTATTTCGAAATAGCGCATCCACAGTGAGTGGACTCTGAATCGCATTTAAGGCCGGCTGGAACCAGGTCCGCAGGGCACCAGGTCAAGACTTACTGTGTGGGGCTGCTGCCTGAGGCTATCTGAGGTCTGTGCTTAAAGGGACCCCCCCGGACAGCCAGTTCTCAGGTTTCCCTGCTTGCTTGTCTACCTCGATGAGGGACAGCAAAGCATTTTGTCTCTGCGTGCTCTGGTTGCCCTCACTTGGGACACCACAGTACTCGGCAACGTGGAGCCAAAGCTGCCCCTGGGCACTCTGGTGCTTCTCTTGGATGTGTTGCTGTGAGCCTGGCTGCACTTTCTGCAGGCTGCCATCCGGGAGGTCCATCAGGGGGCTGTCAGTATCCAGGAGGCCCTGTGGGAGAGCTTTCACCCTGAGGAGCACTAAAAGCCTCCCTGGTCTGCCCCACTGGGGGCTTGTGCCTCATTCCTCCCTCACGTCCTTCCACTTACCCCTCCGTAACCCCTCTTCCTGATGTCAAATAAAATACACATATTTTCAGGAACACAAACTCTCTTTATTTAACAAAACTGGGGGGGAGGGAATGAAACTCTGGTGAGACTGGGGAAAGGAGGGGGAGAGAGGGTGGGAGAGGAGGGGGAAACCTGGGAGGAGGGAGCTGGAAGGGGGAAGCAAGGGGAAGAAGGGGGAGGGGACATCAGGACTCAGGGTTGGGGGTCTCACCGGACCAACTTGATTGTCATGCAAACCTGCTCCTGTGTTCGCATGTAGCCTTTGGTGGCCAGGCTGGCAGCTATCATGCCATAGACGGCCGTGTTCCTCTGTCTAGTGTGGAGATCATGGACATTGGGTGCATCCCCCCCGAACCTGAATAAGGTCCATGATTTCCACTCTGGACCAGGAAGGCGCCCGCCTTCTCCGGGCCCTGGCACACTCCTGAGAGCTGGCAGACTGCTCCTGGGGAGTGGTGGAGGGCTGGCTTCCAGTGGCTTGCTGGCTCATGTTTTGGGGCCACTGGGTCAGGGGCAGTGACTGCTGGCTCTGGGCTGGCAGGCTTGGAGCTGGCACAGGCACTGTGGCCAGAGTCTATCCCTTTAAGGGCTCCGGGGTGGGGGGAGGGAGAGAAGTGTTCTTGGTTGAGGCCGGAGTGGCCACCAGGGCACCCTGGGAAGGCTGGAGGCCCCCTTTTTCGAAATAAGTGTCTACACAGCACTTATTTAGAAATAGCTATTTCGAATTTGGTGTTATTCCTCGTAGAATGAGGTTTACCAAATTTGAAATAAGCACTCCTCTATTTTGAATTTATTTTGAAATAGCGGTTTGGCTGTGTAGACGCTAGGAAAGTTATTTTGAAATAAGGGCTGTTATTTCGAAATAACTTTGCTGCGTAGACATACCCATAAGTTTGAGAGTGCATGCTTATATTTTATTTCTTTTGGCAACTAAGAGAACATCTACACTGCTCACTTATTTCGAAATAAACTATTCCAGAATAGTTATTCCAAAATAGCTTATTTCGAAATAGCATGTCTACACTGCAGGGAAGCCTCAAAATTAGCTCAAGGCAGGCTTCCCTAATGTATATGCAATTTAGAGCCGCAGGAGGCACTGAGGAGGAATAACTTAGAATGGCTCTGGTGAGGAGCTATTTTGAAATAGCAGCAGTTGAGTGTCTACACACACCTTATTTCGAACAGCTATTTTGGAATAGGCATTATTCTTCACAGAATGAAGTTTACAGATTTTGGAATAAGCCACCCATTATTTTGAAATTATTTCAAAATAATGAAATGGCTGTGTAGACGCTCACATAGTTTTTTCAGAATAATGGCCATTATTCCAAAATAACTTTGCTGTGTAGACATATCCTAAGTCTGATGTCTTGCCTATCACCTATCATCACTTTAAAATCTATCTTTTGTAGCCAATACATTTGTTTTACTGTTTATCTTTGCCAGTGTGTTTGCCTGAAGCATTTGATAAATTTGCTCAGATTTTACAAAGACTGGTATGTTCACTTTCCATGGATGAAGTGGTGAACCAATTAATACATTTGCATTGCTCACCCTGAGCAGTGCAAGATGGCATATTCCTGAGATATAAGGCTGGCAGCTGGGGGATTTTGCCTGGTGCCATTCTCTGAGTGGTGCAGGAGTGGCTCTGGGAGCATTCATACAATCTAGCTAGATGTGTGGCTCTACATGTTGTTGTGCTGAGTAATCCCAGCACCTAGAGGGGTTTGCTACTTGTCACGAGCCAAGCACTGTGAGAGTCTGAAAAAACAGCCTCCTGACGATCATAAGTTTCACCGACAGAAGCACCAGTGTGGACAGTGGGAGATGATTTCCCCACGAGCATAGCCACCACTGCTTGTTCAGGGTGGTTTAATTATGCGGGAAGGAAAGCTCTCTCTGGCTACGTCTAAACTACACCCCTCTGTCGGCAGAGGGATGTAAATTAGATGTATCGAAAGTGCAAATGAAGTGCAAAATCCGTCTAAACTGCCAGGTTTTTTTCAAAAAGCCCTGTTTCGAAAAAAAGCAGCAGCCACCATTATGCAAATGACACACGGGATATTTAAATCCCGGCTTCATTTGCTCTTTCGATATGTCTAATTTACATCCCTCTGCCGACAGAGGGGGGTAGTTTAGACACACCCTTTTAGCATAAATAAGAAATAGACCCAGAGTGTTTTCCCCCCTCTATGGAACTCACTCACTCAGCCCATATCTGTACTACTATAAGATCTGTAGTGTAGATATATCCTTATGCTGATACTCCATCCTCAACTCATCCTGTTCTGCCTTAGTGTCATAGCTCACAAGGTACTATACATACTATTGTATGCTGGTAAGCAATTTCTGCCATGTCCAGACACAATGGAGTGAGTTAAGGACAGTGAATCTGCCTCATCTCTGAATTTTTGTTGTTATGTTACTATACATTCCTTATGAGGAAGAAAGGAGATAGCACGTACAAGAAACACAAAGAGAATACAAACTGCACCTAACATCCGGACATAACAGGCTGCATATGTAAGTCCATTTGCCCTTTACTTGCTGCCCTTTACTTTGAAAACAGATTTTGCAGTTTGACATCACATTATCACCACAGGTTGCACTGCAACTACCTTTTGATTAGAGTGAAGAAATAATAATTTTGGAGAACATTGCCCACATTTTTTGGTAAGTAATTGTGCCAACTCCAAATGAATACAGCCTTTGTTTTGAATCAGAACAGTATGTATATTTGTTAAATGCTATCCAGGGCACTTTGATTGCTGAAGAGTGCACAATGAGTTTGGCAAGTGAGATGCAGTGTTAGCTGAAGCTTCTTTCAGTATCTGAGCACAAAGGTCTAGATTATTTATTGTCACAGACCTTGCATACTCCCACCAGATCTACTGCTTCATAATGATTTATTTTTTCAGCCTTTAAAAACTTTTAGGCCCTATATGTATTTAACCTACACATGACCTTTGATTTGTATCATCACTGCTAAATCTTTTTTTAATTTTTGTGCTAATCTATATCTGATTCATAATTATATTCATATTTAGATATATAAAATATATAGTTCCTAATGTATTTCAAGTTTACAACATTCAGTGTAACATTTTGTACCTGTGGAAGCTGTAACATTATTTTTTTAAACAAATCCAAATGGTGAGATTGAAGATGAATAGTAAGTTTTGCAGGCTGCCCATCTTCTTCAACCGAGGTATCCATCACTCTCATTAACTCATGTGAATTACACATGTGCAGGCAGTGAAGAACACATAGTACGTGGCTTTATAAGAGGTTTTTGCAGAGTGGAAAATCAGATGTTTATTTGTAAAAACATAAACACAGCGGTACTCTTGAAGTGTTCACATGGGATTCATAATCTATCACGCTGAGGGTGATGCCAATAAGAATGCTAAACAAGGTACATTTAGAAACTCATTTCCTCCAGGTATCTTCTCACACTATGTTCTCAAATAGCAAAAACACTATGGGGCAGATCCTCAGCTGATGTAAATTGTCATAGCCTCATTGATTTGAGCTATGATCATTTACACCAGATGAGAATGTGCTCCTTAATTCTGTAGCCTTAATCCAGGGCCCAATTCTACATCCCTTAATCTTTGGAGCATTCTAATCAAATCCACTAAGAGTAGGTAAAGATCAGGGTCCTAGAATATAACATCTACCAACTACCACTTACTTCCAAAGTAAGATTCTGTCTCAGTTTATCTGTGCCTTAACACACTTGAAATGTGCACTATACTTCTGAGACAATGTTCTCTGTTGCTTGTAGTCAATATTTACCATAACTTTCCAGGGGTGAGTAGTGCAAAACCTCTAATAAATGTTTCATAACATAACACTTTCCTGATAAATATTTACTAAAGATTTTCTGACAGGAAGCACGTTGTCATTTTTTCTTAAAAAAATACTACTACAAAAACAAACAAACAAACAAACAAAAATAAGCAGCAGAAACAAAAATTAACCAAATAGTTAGAAGAAAGGAGCAGAAAAAAAGAACCATATGTCAATAAGGGAAGTAGTACTTGGAGTCTGAGCCTCATTCTGCAGCATATTAGCTGATCAGCTGCAGAAAAGAATGTTTATAAATGGAAGGAGGAGTGTAACAAAGATGTGACGTTGTAAGGAATCTGGGGGACACTTTAGGATATTTTGAATACCAATATTGTAAAGTTGCAAGGAATATTTCCAGTTATGCCATGTAAGATACTTGTGGAAAAGTTATGATTTGCCAGATATGACCTTGTTTATATTTTTGTATCACCTTTGTATTGTGAGTTATATATATGTATATTATAAACTCGTGATGTGTGTCTGGGTGACACCCCCAGACAGATTGGCGTCAGCACTGAGCCTGCTTGATCACCCTTCAAGGCACATCAACTGAACAATGAGCTCATTGACAGGAACCAGGGAAGACGCCTTATGACTCAGCAAGGCATGTAGGGCTATGCCTATGGACAGAACTTTAAGACTTCCAGGCCATGTACTGGGCAGCTTGTGTTTGAAACAAAAGAAGGAAATACAAGCTGCATGGCAAAAGACTAAAAAAGGCAACAGCATCATCTCCATCTTGTCTTCAGTCCTGCTTCTATTACCTCTGGAGTAAATTTTCTACAAATAACACCCTGAACAAGGCCTGAATGACCCATCCAAGCTGTAGACATGTGCCAGAGGGACTTTCAAGTCAGCAAACTCACTAATACTGCTAAGACACTGATATATGGACTTGGGAGTATTTGTATATATGTGACTTTTTACCATTTACCATTTCTTTTATTTTTATTTTTATTTTTCCTTTATAATAAATCTTTCATTTTAGACACAAAATGATTGGCTGGCAGTGTGGTATTTTGGGTAAGAGCCATACCTGTACTGACTTGGTAGTGTGGCTGCCCCTTTGTGGTCAGAAGAAGAACATATTGTATATGTGAGCAGAGTTTTAAAATAACTTCTCACTGCACTGGAACTAGGTGCTGATTGGAAGCCAGAGAACTGAATGCAATAAGAGGACTGGGTGATTAGGTGTGTGTGGGGGGAGGGCGTTGTTTTGTTTTGGGTATTTTGCTTCCTGATAGCTATGACTGGGAAGACAAGCACAGTTTGTGATTGGTCAGGAAGTTTAACTCAGTGTTATCTACCAGTCTTAGGAATGTCTGCTCTCCCTTTTGCAGCCTGCTTTGACCTTGGCATTTCCAGTGAGGGCTGCCCTAGGTTCCCCAGGTCACAAAAGGTTACAAAGTTTTGTGTATGAAATGGACCCAGAGCACCAAGCAAAGAGAAAGCAAATGAGAAACAGAATAGATACAAGAGCAAATGTAACCACCACCAGGCACATTTGAACATGGGACCTCAGGAGCTTAGTGTAGGAGCCTCTACAGCAGGGCTACTCAACACACGGCCCATTTGTTTGTAGCCCCCGGTGTGGTTTGGGTTTTGTGGAGCTCAACACGTGGCTCGCGGGTGAGATCCTTTGAACATGGCTTCCACTGGGAGCACACTCCACAATGGTGAGTCAATATAATGGTCTTCTGTTGCTATGTGTTTTAGTACTTAAATTTCCGGACTGCCATTGCTCATTAAAAGTGCTGTCAGATGGGAGGAAATCGGGTAAATATTGCATTTTATTAATATCAGCAGAACTGACTCAAATGGGACCTGCATGTTGTGTAGTCTTGCCTTAATGTTTGTATTCATGCCCATCAGTGTGAACGACACTATTTGCATATATTTGCATATATATTTGTATGTATATGCAAACACACTTCAGTTGCGGCCCTCAGCATGTGCTGTGAGTATCATTGTGTCCCCCGGGGCTTCCAAAGTTGAATAGCCCTGCTCTACAGCTTGAGCTATAAAACCAGCTGGCTCTTAGCTTAGGCTGTAGAGCTCCCTTGTTCTTATCTCTCACTGTAAGTGGCCTAAGTGCCACTACATGGGACACTGACCCATACCCACTAGGTATGTGGGTTACACAAAGATAAGATTCTGCTGAAATAAGTACTGTCTCAGGATTGAAAGCATCAGATTCTTCAGTGGGCCTGATTCTGTTCCCACTGAAGCCAACAGCAAGCTCTCACTGATTTCAATGGGAACAGAGTTGGGACCAATAGTAAAACAACTGCAAATAAAGTCATGTTCATTTGAAGGGAATCTCCTTCATTTATGAATACTTAAAAGAGCTTTTTAAAAAGTCTGTCAGGTGAAACAGGATTGTCTAATTTCAAATCTACATTGTTTTATCTGAAAGCTTGACTTGACCCATCATCCGGATCATATTCTGCTACGGAAACTACACAACAATTGCACTGACAGTAGTTATATTATTTGCAACATACTTAGCACTGACTCCTATGCATTAACTACAGGGTACATATTTTGTCCTTTATTTTATAAGTGTGAGAATAATAGTTAATAAGAAAACAAAAGTATGGAACAACATTCATTTTAGTAAATTTCACTGGGTGAGTTAACCTTTTTAAGAATTCATTTTTCAGTATATTTATAAACCAATAATACATTAAATTTAATGCTCAAACAACCACCATTCCCCACTGCGATACAGTGAAGTTTATGAACTGCAATAAGTTGTACAGCTTTTTTTATAAGTGAGGGATACTGTGCTGCTAAACAGCATTTAGTAATTTAAATATGTTTCCTTTTAGTCCCAGATATATGAACAAAGTCCATGTATTAATGTAGCCTGGACAACTTAAAATATATTGATTATATATACAGGGTGGGGAGGAGGAAAGTGGGAATAATTACATTATATAATAAGGCTGGATACTCCTGGGGGATTTCTGCACCAAAAAGTAAAATTTCTGTGCACAGTATTTTTAAATTTTGCATTTTTGTCAAAATAATACCATAAAATTATGCAGGTTTCAATTATTTTGGTAATTCATATAAACGACAATACAACGGATGGAGAATGAATGTGGGGAGCATTGGAGGGAATCCTCCAACCCCCTTGCCTAATAGTAAAGTAGCTAGATTTGACCTTTTATTTCTAGTTACAAGTCAACAAATGTAAGTAGCCATATGCTCAATGTTACATCATAGGCAATTGATGAGCAAATAGGGGCTGGGAAATCAAACTCACAATTTATATTGGCCACTGACCATCTCCAGATAGGTCAGTAGTAAACAGTTCATGGAGCACATTTTCATAGGAATTTTTATTTTTCAATCCAAAAATTCAGTTCAATTTTAATCAGTAAGCACCATAAGCATTTATACGTCCACACTGTCCTTTACACCACTCTGGAAATATAAAATTTATATATTACTGGAGGAATGTATAAAGACAATGAGAACAATTCACTAAGCAGGCAGACTGCTATATTCTGTTCTGCTTGAGAGGAAACAGCCTGCCCTACACCTATGTCCTCATGCACTGCCTTTCCATAGCAGGCTACAATAGCATGTGAGAGGGACAGAGTGTCTCTCTCTTTCACACACATCACTGCCCAGACCACCATCCAGTCAGGCAGTGGTTAACATCTCTACTAGCTACTACTAGCTCAGGAGCCCAAACTGACCTGCCTGCACTGCTGGGGAGGGGTGTGTGACCACTCTTGCAGTTTCCTTTTGCTTCCCCATCAGAATTCTTTTTTCTGACAGGAAACAAAGAAGTCTAGGGGGGGCATGAATTTTGCACACATGCAGTGATGCAGAATTACCCCAGGAGTAGGTGGAGAATAACGTTTTAGGTACCTAAATGTATATTTAAACACTTTAATAGTAGTTTAATTTTCAGAGATTATAAGAATCCACAAGTGCTACCAATTTCATTGGGAACTTGAACTGACAATCATCTCTGGAAATCAGGAAATTCATCAAGGTGCCTGGCGTAGATTCCTAACTTTAGGCAGGCTGGTTTGCAAGCGTTGGTCCTAATATTTAGAAATTGCCTCCCAGTTTATAGGCATACATTTTTGTGTATGAAACTAATATCATTTAGCTCTCTGACTACAGGATTGTGTCTGTAGATTTGGTAGCTTAGCTGTCTAAATTACCTCAGTTACATACAAAACTATTTGTGCCCACAAAACTAGCAGTACAAAATGGGTTATGTAGATTCTAAATACTACTTGCCTTTAGCTTTTAAGCACTGTTCCATGCTATTGGATCATACTAATGCCTAGATACTACAAGTTGACCTGTCTAGTCCAGCACCCTCGGGACCTGACCGGTTCTGAATGAGAGAATTTTCTGGACCCTGGCAGATCAGTGTTGTCTAGCAGCATTACCAACACTTGCACTGCTTAGTGGGCTGTTAGAGGACATTTAGGAGTAAGTTAGAGCTAAATAACAGCACAAAATACTGAGAGCCAGGACTGGTGGCTGTAAACAAACCTTAGGGGATCACAGGAAATTTGACCACATCCATGAAAAGTGGACATTCAGCTAACTAAAATAATTCCAGACATGAGAGCTCCTGGACTAGAGAATTTCAACCTGTATAATGATTGGTGACTTTTCAATATCTTATAAGTAGCAAGATAGCCCTGCATCAATGGAACTTCCTTTGTGCCACAACACCTGGGGTAACTACTGTCAGTGGGTTCCCATTCCCATATAGCTCTCTGAGAGGGAGGCTAAAGTCAGCAGGGCTTTCCCTTCCCAACAGCCAAGATTTTCAAGACTATGCTACCAAAGGGGCCAATCCTACAAGATAAGAAGCACCCTCAACTCCCAAGCTGTTCCTCATCTTTTCCTTTTTTTTTACAAGAGATAGGCCAGAACAATAACCCATGGATCAGATCCAAGTTCACATCTCAAATCTATCCCTGTTGATGCACCTGGGGTTTCTCTCTCTCTTTCTTTTTCATGGGAGAAGAAAAGTGAAGTGAAGCTGTTTTAATTGTCAACTCTACATGAGACAGAGCCGTTTTTTAGTAAAGACTATTCTATAATAACACAGATAGGAAATTTCAAAAGCCCTTGCCTCGATACTAGTTGCAGTGATAGGTTCTCTCTTTAGACTAATAGCTGTTGTTGATGTGTGTTTTGTGCCAGGACAATTCTTGAACAGCATATCAGAACTATTAGACAATACCCTGCAACAAAACATTCTGTGTTCAACTTACATCAAAATCCCTCCACATCTCTCATACCCTTCCAGAACTGCACCCATCATGACCTCAACCATGCTGCAGTTGGGTTATACCCTGTGTATTCAGAATTCCTCATGAGTTATACAGATGAGCTTTATGAACGGATTGCCAGTACCATAGTACATATTTGATTTAGAAAGACCTAGCGGGGCAGTTAAGGGCCACTGATCCCATCCCTGTCCATGGAGTGAATAAAGAGATGTACAGAGAGCCTTTGTTTCCTTGAAGAGATATTGAAACTTCTCGGGTTGTAGCATTTAATATTATCTTTCTCCTTGCCTGCCAAGTTTACCTGTGCTTTTTACTTTTCAGCTGACAACCATGTTAAAAATAATCACCCTAAACTGTTTTGAGATCTATGGGCTTTTCTCCCTTGGGACACTGTAACCAGGAGTGCTTTAAATTCTTTTGTTAGAAACGGCAAGTTGTAACAACTGTTTCTGAAAAAGCCCAACCTAAGTCTAAATACAAACTGTTGTCCTTCCAACAACAAGGAAGTAAGAACTTTGTTTGTGACATGCACTTCCATTCCATGAGGCTATAAAGATCGACATTTGCTTCATTGACCTGAATAAATAATAATTATTTAACTATTTCATTTTCATAACTTCTTACCTTATACAACTATTGTATGGAAGAATTCTATAGCCTGTAATTTCACTGAAAGGTGCCTACTAAGAACATCTCAAGCTTTCTGCATGCAAACTCTTTCCCTAAGTGTTTTTAAAAGTAGTTAATAGACACAAGCTAGAGAAGGAATAATATGTGTTTTCTCCCTTAAATACTTATGTGTTATTTAACCTAGAGAGAAGTCAGTGTTTGGATACCTAATAATTATCAATTATGTATGTATGTATGTATTTATTTGTATTGCAGTAGTGCCTGGGAGCCCTAGTCCTGGACCAGGACCTAATTGTGATGGGTGCAGTAGAAACTCAGAACAAAAGATGGCATTTGTGAAGTCTCTGTAACTACTGTGGAACAGTACAACCTGCTATTTAATTAATCACAACAAAACATAAGAACAGGCATACTGGGTCAGACCAACAGTCCATCTAGCCCAGTATCCTGTCTGCCAACAGTGGCCAATAACAGATGCCCCAAAGGGAGGGAACACAACAAGTAATCCTCACTTGATCCCTCCCCTGTCACTCACTTCCAGACAAACAGAGGCTAGGGACACCATTCCTACCCATCGTGGCTAATAGCTATTGATGGACCTAACCTCCATGAATCTATCTATCTCTTTTTTGAACTCTGTTAAAGTTCTAGTCTTCACCACATCATCTGGCAAGGAGTTCCACAGATTGACTGTGCGCTCAGTGAAGTAAAACTTCCTTTTGTTTGTTTTAAACCTGCTGCCTATTAATTTTATTTGGTGACCCCTAGTTCTTATTTTGTGGAAATAAGTAAATAACTTTTCCTTATTCACTTTTTCCACACCAGTCATGATTTTATATACCTCTATTATATCCCTCCTTAGTCTCCTCTTTTCTAAGCTGAAAAGTCCAAGTCTTTTTAATCTCTCTTCATATGGGACCCGTTCCAAACCTCTAATCATTTTTGTTGCCCTTTTCTGAACCTTTTCCAATGCCAATATATCTTTTTTTAGATGAACTGTAACTTTCTTTAATGTTATTTCACATTAAGCCATTTTGTACATCTTGCATGGTTAAAACAGTTCTACTTTTGAGCCAAGAGAGATTGTTAAACTTAGGGATTTTCCTTCCCTTTTTTCCTCCCTTCCCAAACTTTTAAAGATAAGAATAATCTTTTGGAGATCCAAAATAACAAGCTTAAAGTTGGAGCAAGAGGCAGGGCACAACAACATGAGGAGTATCTCGCCTATGCAAAGCCTGAACAGTCCATGCTCACTGCAACACCATCTAAATTCAGGCCAACTAATTTTGATATTCATTATTTTGCCTTGACTTTCCCCTCTTTCACCAGTAATAATGCTGTTTTTATTCCTCATCTGATCAAATCTACTGGGTCAGCAAAGAGGTCAAGACTTCCTATCCAGTATAAATCTGATTTCGCTGACTGTTGTCATCTGCAGACCTGTCCACTGACAGGACAGCAAACAGTTTAACTTTCTGTGTGTTTTTCGGAGCCACTTCCCTAAGAGACCTTGAAAGTGCCTCCATGAAGTCTATGTCTTTTTCTGTGTTATTACAGCATGGTTCTAAACAAAGGACAATTTTGATTTACATATTGAAGAATCTCTATCTCTGGAGATATTTAAGAGCAGGTTAGATAGACATCTATCAGGAATGGTCTAGATGGTGCTTGGTCCTGCCGTGAGGGCAGGGGACTGGACTCGATGACTTCTCAAGGTCCCTTCCAATTCTAGTGTTCTATGATTCTTTGAATAATTCAAAATCTCTAAAACTGAGGTAATTTTAACAACTGTAAGTGGCACTTTTTGGATCTCTTCATGTTGCAGTTGAAGGAGTAATCCGGCAACAGAAACTTCTTGTGAACAAAATGATATATTTGCGGCTGCATGCACTTCACATGAGCACTACAGCCATCATATGCAAATAGGGAATTGGTGCTAAAGATCTTATGCCAGTTTATATGAGCATTGCTTTTATCGGAGATCTCCTCATGCTTTCTGGAAGCTACACAAATCATTTAAACTCTCCAATATTAACCCCATGGATATTTAGCTATCCAGGAATTTTTAATAATGCATCTAAGTGTCTTGTGTTCTTTAGTATATTCTTTTGTGGCAGTATGCTTCATATTTTCATGGCGCAGAGCCGTCAGTATTATCCTCTACTAATTCTTAGTAGTGGGGCATGGAATATTTAACCCCAAAAATCCAATAGTGTAGCTTGATATGTTCCAGACATTTTTTCAGAGTTATTTCCTCCAAAATCAGCCAATACTGTGTTTTTATATGATTATGTTTAAAATAAAGTGTATATCAAGGGTTGATTTACCAATTATGTTGCCCAGTCTTGGCTGTAACAACTAAGGTGCTGATTTTGCAAACACATGAGCATTTGCTTGGCTTTAAACATCGCAACAAGTGGTTCCAGGATTGGGGATTAAGTTTGCAATTGCCAGGCTGTAATTAAGTATTACAGAGAGGCTACCTGTGGCCTCAAATCAAATGGATTTGTGTCTTGCAAAAATCAGCAAGAAATCAATTTGCAGTTATTTTACTAGAAAGCCTTCTCAAGGTTGGCTGGCAAATTAAAGTCCATCTGGCCAATATAACTGTCTTTGAACTATTTGACTACAGTCTATTCTCCGTATTAAAATCAAATCAAACATGTATCTTGCAGCAGCTGCTGCTAAATTTGGAAAGCTCCAGAGAATGCGATTCAACCAACTCTGGTGTGGCTGGTAAATTAAACTGTTGCTTGCTTTTCTGGCAAAGATAACGTCCTTTGAACTACATGACTGTAGCTGAAAACCTCATACGCAAACTCTCCCTTTCGTAATCATCACAGACCTTTGATCAGAGCAACAGACAATTCATCGAAACTGAGGCCCAGCATCAAGCATGCTTGGGAGTATTGCACTTTTTCCAGATCTCACCTCCTCTATAATATTTCTTGTGTGGCTCACATTGAATAGACCCATACAACCCTTCCCACTAACATCCAGGTCAGTTCTATTGCTGTGCTTGGCCATTTCTCCTCCCACCTGTATCTGAAGCAGCTCAGTTCTCTTTGCAACTCCCACTAAATCCCTTTGGCCAACCCTCCCCATAGCTTGCAAATCAACGCTACAGTGCCTGATGTTACACAGTCCACATTTACTTACTCAAGTAGCATGCCTATTCATCACAGATATATGGAAAATAGGATTATTTCCAACCTGAGAATGCTTCTTCTCGTGAGACTGCCTTTATCCAGTTCTAGATCATGGACTTTAGATATGCTTAGGGCTCGTCTACACTACGTGCTGGATTGACAAGAAGCAATCAGTCAAGTGGGGGGTTGATTTATCAAGTCTAGTCAGCTCCGGTACTCCACCAAAATGAGAAGAGTAGGCAGAGTGGATGGGAGAGCGAGATACCACAGTAAGCAGATCTAAGTAGGTTGACTTCAGCTGCATTATTCACGTAGCTGAAATTGTGTAACTTAGGTTGACAGCCCATGGCATTATAGACAAGGCCTTAGACAATTGTGCAAACTTTTATACAGAATCTTTTGGGATTTATGCATCGCTAGTAGCAAGCCTGTGAAACTTAGCTCAGCGTATACTTTAAACTGCGAATAATAGTATGGAATTGGTAGTAAATAGGAACTCTGAAACAATAGTATTCAATGATAAGAATTCGTAATTTTAAAAAGCTTAGAAATATTAACTGTAGATGCTACAACTTTATTCATGAGATTTAATTTTGGGAATAGCTGTGAAGGAACAGTTTCTGGTCCAGTTATGGTCAGTAACATTTCAGACTTTCTGACTCTAAGCCACAGAAGTCTGAAATGCTCCCTGTGACACCCACATCCAATTCAGGAGAATAGGTTTCATTTAGGATTCAAATAAAGAGTTTGGTTGCCATCTAGAGGCAGCGTTTTATATAAACATTTTAAAACTTATTGTGCAATCACTGTCTATAATTACCATAATCTGTACAACACGGAAAACAAAATCTCTGACTTGAGCTTCAAATCTAAAAGGAAGAGCTAAAGGATTTATTTCCTAACTGTTCTTACTGCTGTACAAAACAGATATCCAGTTACAAAGAGATAGTACAGTTTAGTTGTTTAGATGTGTACAGGTGATAACGAGGTGCCCATCTTTATCCTTGCCAGAATATAAAAATAAAGCACAATGATTTATAACAATCCACTTCAAATTCCCTTCCCCCTTGAAGAATTTCCCACTCCTACAATTGCAATTCCCTTTTCAAAAGCCTTTGGAGAAAGATTGTAGGCTAAAATAAAAATAGAAGTTTGAATCCTTGTCCCCCTATTCTGCTCTGGCAGTGGGAAGCTAGTGGAAGTCAGATTAACTGGCTGGTTAGTGATTCTTCTGACCTACAGTGAATATTGAAGGCATGGCCAGGGGAAAATGGCAGGGCTGGAGCACTACAGCGCACTAGTGATCCCCAGGTAGCAGAATGTCCACTTGGGGACTGTTACCAGCCAGTGCAACTTCAAACTGCCCTTAGCTTTCTTTAATTGTTTTGGCAACTGAACTGACACCCAGCTTGCCCCTCTATTGGGAAAAGTTTGCAGAGTTACCTTCCTTCCCATCATCATCAGCAACACCAGCTGCGACTGATGATTCAACCCTTTGACTAAAAGGAGGGCAGTGTTTTTTGTTTGTTTTCTTGTTTTGCCATTTATGCCAGTCTGAGAAATCTTAAGAGGATGTCACTAATCTTAAATTCAAAAGGTCAAAACTTCCCTCTCTCTGGAAAGTCCAAGAAAACAAAGTCCAAGAAAACGCATGTTGTGCTGGGGTTCTCCATGTGGTTTTGGAGCACAGAGTCCTTCCTACCACCCTCATGTTTTTGCACCACAACTACTGGCTTGACTGGAGGGCAGGGAGAGGAGGGAGTTTCCCAGGCCATAGATCCAATCAGACTTGCCTTTAGCTTTACCATGGCTCACAATACCATGGCCACTGTGACTGACCCACCACAAAGCACAACTATAAACAAATAACCATCCCTCTCCTTCCCCCACCATGTTGACTCCCTGCACTGTAAGGGTACATCTACACTGCATGCTTATTTCAAAATAAGATATTCTGGAATAGTTATTCTGAAATAGC
The DNA here is from genome assembly GCA_019425775.1 of Rafetus swinhoei. Taxonomy (NCBI): domain Eukaryota; kingdom Metazoa; phylum Chordata; order Testudines; family Trionychidae; genus Rafetus; species Rafetus swinhoei. The sequence continues at coordinate 52,284,856 of CM033449.1, forward strand.
TTATTTTGAAATAGCACGTCTACACTGCAGGGAAGCCTCAAAATTAGTCTGAGGCAAGTTTCCCTAATATAGACGTGCTATCTCGATTTAGTGCCCCAGGAGGCACTGGTTGGGAATAACTTAAAATGGCCTGATGAGGGGCTATTTTGAAATAGCAGCCATGGAGTGTCTACACAGTTATTTGAAAATAGCTATTTTGGAATAGGTGTTATTCCTCGTAGAATAAGGTTTACAGATTTTGGGAAAAGCTGTCCGTTATTTTGAAATAACGGAATGGCTGTGTAGAAGCTCACATTGTTATTTCGAAATAACACTAGTTATCTTGAAATAACAGTGCAGTGTAGACGCACCCTCAAGAAAGAACACTAGTTCCTTTCTCTTTCTACCCCTAAATGCTGGTGGGGTTGGGAGAAGGTTTTACCCATATTCATTTAAATTCCTTTTTTTACATGGTTTTGCTAATGGAAATCCCTTAGAGACTGTGAGCTGAATTCTGATTTGTATGCACAGAATGGCTTATGCTTTGTAAGGGTCTGTACACTTACCTTTCCACTCTGCAAAGGAAGCATATTTGATACATTGGAACTAACCTTATGGATGGTAGTTCATTGACTTCAGTGTTGATGTGCATCTGTACCTGAGGCACGTGACTATGACAAAGTTAATTCATGATTCAAGTGAAAATTAAGTTACTTAATTTTTCTTCAGTAACAACTAGGCACTACCACAGATTTTTAAGAAATCATCAAAACATCTTAAGTAAGTTTTTCCTTATGTTTATGACAAACTTTATAAATCAGCTGATGATTTTCTTCTCAACCTTATTTATTATTTTTATTAAGGTAGCAGTACTTATATGAAGGCCTTGATTTGGATTTAAGTCCTACTGTGCTGGACACTGTACAAATACAGTCCCTGATCCTGCGAAATCAGTCCATAATTGGGGGTCTGGGAGAGAGCCTGGATTATCTTATTGCACTCCCTATCGGTACCCAGCCTTGGTGGGGAAGCTAATGATGCAACCAACAGACCAAATTTGGTGATGTTTCCTGGTGACATGCCACTTGAGATATGTTGTGCATATGCTAAGAAATCCATAACTTTGCACACTTAAATAATTGCCATGACTTACGCATATATTAACTTGCTTCCGTAAATAAAATTATGCATTTGCTTAAATCTTTGCAGGATCAGAGTCATAGGCCTTGTCTACACTGGCACAGTTTGTTGCCAAAAACTGCCTTTTGTCAAAAAAATAGTGAGAGCGTATACACTATAATGCTACTTTTGTCAAGAAAAAATACTCAGTATTGGTGACAAAAAAACTTCCAGCCCTGTGACAGACTTTTATCCAATGGTGAAAGTAACATAAAATTTTTACAGGTACTGTCCTATTGCAACCCGGGTCCCTGCCAGCTCTTTAAATAGTTCCCTGCTGGCTTTTGCTGCAGCTCAACCAGCTCTTGCTGGAGCTGAGCACCAGGGCGCACCCACTTATTTTCACCTCTGCTTTTGTCTTTTCCCTTCACTTTTTTTTTTTTTTTTTTGTCAACAAAAAGCCAGTGTGGAATTTGCTGTTTGTTTTATTGAGAGAACTGGTTTCCGGCAGTATCCCAGAATGCCTGCCCTGATGGCAGTGCTCAGTATCTTGTGGTCTCTGCTGCACTGAAAGCATGTGCTCCTTCCCCTTTCAAAGCTCCCAGAAGTATCTGTCAGCTGAATGAGTGGCTCTGTTTGGGGGACAAACAAAAAATGCAAATAATTGGAATGCTCCCATTCTGCCCTGCACTAAAAACACAACATCTGCAGGGGAGGGCTGGAAAGACTGCTGTTCTGCTTTGATATTCCTCAGCATTTGGGTGTACTTTCCCCCTTAGGTTCTTAAGACCAGCAGCCCAAAAGTCAATTTTACATGTCTGACCCTTCTCTGTGTAAGGGGACTGTTAGCCCATTACTAAAATTCACTGGGAGTTTTTGGTTGGCCAGCTCCCAGTACCAAAAGGGGAAGGGTCCATGAGAAATCAGGGCCCTGAGACTGACAGACCCCAGGGACAATGGGAAGAAGCCAACATTCCAGGTCAGCCTGATTGACAGGTTGGACAGGCCAATGGGGAAATTAGGAAGCCAGGTCCCATCCTCCGTGTGTGCTGGGATTTTCTGGGTCTGAGTCAAAGGGGGAAGAGAGCTAAGAAGAGTAGCAAGGGGTCCAGGCTGTGCTGAGGAGCAGACCTGCAGTGTCAGAGCCAGAGGCCCATACAGCCAACAGAGCGCAGACCTCGTGCTAAGAAGCAGACCTGCAATAACCAGTCAGACACACACCCCCGCCCCCCCAGGGGCGCAAGCTGTGCTAAGAGGCAGACCTGCAGCAACAGAGCCAGACACTTACAGCCCAAAGAGTGCAAGCTGCACCGAGAGGCAGACCTACAGTGACCAGAGCCAAAGGGGTCAGAGGAGCAAGCAAGGAGCTGGAGGCTGGCAAAGCAACATAGTCTGCAGCTGGGTGTGGTGAGCAGCTAGGACCAGCAAAGGAGGGGAAAGAGGCTCTGGGCAGGGAGACGCCACCAGCCAAGAGGCCCTGCAGGCTAGACTTGGAGAGAGATTGTAACTCCAACTGGGAGAGGGGTCCTGCCACCTTGAGCCTGAAATCATATGGTCACTGCCAGAGCAAGCCAGTCCAACCTGCAGCCTCCCCTGCAGCACAGCCAGGGCCTGAGAGAGAGTCCTGGGACCTATAAGGAACAGACTGTGAACTGTCCTTACACTCTGTAAACTGCTGTTTGTGATGTCCCCATGCTACAGAGCGGGACTATGTGTTCTCTTTTAACCTTTTTCATTTGTTCCTTATTCTTTTCTTTTTAATCAGTTGCTGTTTAATAAATTGTATTCACTTTGAACTGTATGTAATGATCAGTGGGTCAAGAAAGCATCCAGTGTGAAGAGAGCACCCTGGAGTGGGGACTCCCTAGCCCCTGTCTCAAGTGACTACAAGGTCAGGGATTGTGCCCCAGAAAACCTGGGCCCAGCCTTGTTGGGATTTCGACGACTCTGCTACTCAGGAGAGTGGAAGGGGAGCCCTCAGAGTCAGGAAGGCCTTTGGGTAAAGGAAGTGGGAGCCGGGACTCAGATCCTTGCACTGGTCCATTTCACCGGGGTAGTATAGAACCAGGAAAGTTCCCCACAATAGTGGGACCATTCCCCCGCTTACATCTGCACCCCACTCACAGTTGTTGTCCTTAGTGCAAACCCAGAGCTCAGAAGTGCATCTGCAGAGTTCACCTGCCAACCTGGGCAGAAGGGAAGCAAAGAAGCACCTTATTCACTGCACTGCTCAGGCAGTTGCTCACCCTACCTCTCTACCAGCCACTCTGCTGGCCATTCACTGACGGTTCCTGCTGGCCGTTCTCTTCACTAGCTGACTGTTAGTCACCTTCTGCTGCCTTCTGCCTCTCTGCTATGACCTCGGCACATCAGTCTCTTATTAATTTTCAGCTCTTTGCAGGCTGGACAGAAACACTGCCCCATCTCAAGTGATTTCAGCTCTCAATGAATTTTAGTTCTTAGCAGACAGGGCAGAAATACAGTCCTACCAGAACTGATTTCAGCTCTGATTGAGTATTTGACATAAGGAAGAGGCTCCTAATGAGGCCTGTTTAGATCTGTCTTTGACCAGTATGTGTGGGGAACAGGTTAATTAGTCCAACCAGGATTCTTGGGAGAGGATCTACTCCTTCCCACCCCACTTCTTTTCACAGAGCTCTGGCAATTGGTCCTGCCTTAACAAGGTCCTTTCAGCTGAGGGTGACTCCTTTATTTGAAACAGGTTAAGCACAGTCCTGCTTCTCTGTATTCATATAATAATGAAACAACATTGAAACTGCATTTCATCATCCCTGCATTCAGTATTATAGTGATTTGTAACCCAACATCAGGCAAACTTTATTCACTTGGAGCAACATCTTTCTATGTGCTAGATCAGTGGTCTCCAACCTTTTTAAGCACAAGATCGCTTTTTGAATTTAGGTGCAATCCAGGATCTACCTCAAACCCAAATACCCTTGTTCCACCTTCTTCGTAACCCTTCTGCAAGGCCCTGCCCCTGCTCACTCCTTTCCTTCCCCATCCTTCCTCTAACATTGCCAGATACTTTCACACAAAATACTGAACATGGTGGGAAACAATTGGTTAAGGGGGGGGAAAAAAGGGAGGGGGGGACCAAAGTTGTTGAGCAAAAAAAAAAAAGGCATTGCGCCTTTAAATTTCCACGCCCTCCTCCTCCTCCCGGCCGCCAAACGCAGCAGGGGAAGAATGTCCCCACCAGCCTTCCATTTTACATGCATTTTACACGTCTGGTATTTTCTGGGTTTTTTACCAGACAGAGGCCACAAATACCGGACTATCCGGGCAAAAACGGGACACCTGGCAACCCTACCTCCCTCCCTTTCACCAGCCAGAGGCAGAGGGCTGGGGCACAGGCTCTGGTCTTGAGCTAAGGGATTTGGAGTGTGAGAGGGGCTCTGAACTGAGCCTGGGGCAGGGGCTTGGGGTGCAGGAGGAGGTTCATGACTGGGGCAGGGGATCAGAGCTGGCTCCAGCTGGACACTGCTTACCTCAAGTGGCTTCTGCATGGTGGAGCAGAGAGGCTAAGGCAGGCTCACCCCTACACCACTCTAAAAAGCAGCCAACAAACTCCCTCCATCCCAAGCCCTGTTGTGCCCCCCTCCGTTCTGTGGAGATAAAATTTAGGGTGCAAGAGGGGGGACCCTGACATCAGCACCCCCTCCTTTCCCTTCCTTGCCCTGCACAGAAAGTAGGAGGCTCCCGGTGAGGGGCAGAAGGTGTGCAGCAGTGGGGGGAAGGACAGCTGAAGTGCCGGCATGTGATAGCCTCTGGGCCAAACCAGTCAGGATCACCTGTCGGAGGCTCGAAGATCTACCAGTGCATCCTGATCTACTGGTTGGTGACCACTGGTATACATGCAACATTTTGCCAATATATCTATGTGACTCCATCCTGTGTACCTGGGAATTCAGGTTGAGGAATCATACGAGAGTGTTGGAATTTCATAGTTAAAAATATAAAAACTAAGCACAACATACAGTAATTTCTCATTTAACATGTGCCCGCTTAACATGTTTTCGCGATAGCACGATTTTTTTATAGGGAGAGTTTTTTGAATTACACGACCGTCCCTGGAATAACACGATTTCCCTAGCTGGTCCGTTGCCGGCGGCTGCACGGGGCTTCCCCCGCCTCCCTGCAAAGCGGCAGAGGGTTCATCGCTCGCCGTGCCATTCCCCAGCAGACCTGTCACAGGGGCATACTCCCAACCCAATCCCCCTCCCCTCTCCTCCCCTTCCCTTCCCCAGAGCCAAACACTTCCCCTCCCTGCTGTAACCCAGTCCCCTTTCTACTCCAACCTTATGTCCCGGTCCCAACAGACACCACCGCTTGAAACGCAACCCCCACCTTTTCCATTATTTTCAATGGGAAAATTGTCCCCGCATAACACGTTTTCACTTAACACGATCATTTTCTGAAACATTTCTAGAGTGTTAAATGAGGAATTACTTTACAGGGAGATATAGGGCTGATTTTGTTAGGACTAATTCCTGCTGTGATGCTCACTGCTGTTAAACTTGAACTACTAGAGTTTTATCTAAAAATGTTAAATTATACCTGTTTGATTTTATTGAACTGTCATCTGTGCTTCACTAAAATATAGTTCAGGTGATATTTACCTTTCGTAAAATCACCTTACAATAATTCTATAACATTTCCCAATTAGTTGTTATTTTATGTTGTTGAGGATAGAGAAAGGAGTTTTTTAGTTTATTTTTCTAATTTAGGACCTGGTCTTACACAAACATCCATGCTTAACTTTACACAGGGGCATAACATTAAGTACATGGTAAGTGGTACCAGAACAGTGGCTATATTCATATGAATGTTTGTATAACCTGTTTATATTTTTTCCAAATGCTTAGAAAGTACTGTGATAACTGCTATATAAACACATAAGCTAGCTAGATAGCTATTAGTAGCTTCCATTTATTCTTGTTAAATAATTGTAAGATGCTAAATGAACTGAATGAATTCTCCCCTGACAGCTAGCTGGGAGGTGGAGAGACTTCTGAAGCAGACTGTATTTGCATGAGCACATCTACTCTGCTTAAATATCTAGCACAGTGGTCACCAACCAGTAGATTGGGATCTACTGGTAGATCTTGGAGCCTCTGACAGGTGATCCTGACTGGTTTGGCCAAGAGGTTATCAAGCCCAGCACTTCAGCTGCCCCCGACTGCTGAGCATTTCCTGCCCTTTGTCTTGGAGCTGTCCTCTCAGGAGCTACAGAGCAGAGAGGGGACACAACAGTACTTGGGATGGAGTTTGCTGTCTGCTTTTGGGAGTGGTGCAGGGCCAGGTCAGGGGTGAGCCACCTGAGGTAAGCAGTGCCCAGCTGGTGCCCACATCCTGAAACCTTACCCCAGTCATGAACTGCCTCCTCCATCCCAAGACCCTGCCCTAGCCCTGAGCACCCCGCATCCAAACCTCCTCCAGCCCCCCTACTGCCTGCCCCAGGCTCAGCTCAGAGCCCTTCCAGATCCCTTAATCTAAGACCAGAGCCTGCACCCCAACCCTCTGCCCCAGACTGGTGAAAGTGAGGGAGGGTGGGGGAGTGAAGGAGGATGGAGTGAGCAGGGGTGGGGCCTCAGAGAAGGGGCACAAAGGAGGCAGGGCAAGGGTATTTGGGTTTCAGGTAGATCTTGGATTGCATTTAAATTCAAAAAAATGATCTCATGCTTAAAAAGGTTGTAGACCACTGACTTACAGCACGGGTGGGCAAATACCAGCTTGTGGGCTGGATCTGGATCCAGGCTCCAGGTGGGCCGCTGCTGCTTTATTTACCTGTGCCTCTGCAGGTATAGGTGATTGCAGCTCCCATTGGCCACGGATCACCATTCCCAGCCAATGGGAGCTGTGGGAAGTGGCATGGACCGGGCTATTGCTTTCTGCAGCTCCCATTGGGCAGGAACCGTGCACTGCAGCCCGGAGGAACTGCAATCACCTGTACCTGGGGAGGCACAGGTAACTACAGCGGTGGCAGCCTGCCAGGGGCTAACCCCGGTGAACAGGATCCAGTGCTGGAGGGTTCAGTGGTGTCAGCTCACACCAGGGGGAGACGAAAATCGTAAAAAACAAGGAACGGTCCTGCAGCACGGGGGGCAGGGGCAGGATAAAGGTGTCAAGCACACGGGGGTTCCCGGCTACAGCTGACAGTGGGGGCGGGATTTTCAGCTTCCCCTCGCGCCTCCCACGAGGGCGGGGAGATGCCCGCGGGCCTTTCTCAGCCGGCCCCGCCTCCTTCCCCTAGACCGAAGCGGGCGCAGGCGGGCGGTGCTCGGAGCCGCTCTGCCCCCAGTGGCGCAGGCTGCGCTTGGCGGGGCCGGGCTCCATGCTCGTGCGCAGGGAGGAGCCGGGGCCATGCTGGCCGCGCTCAGCGCCCTCTGGCTGCTGCTGGCCGCCGCCTTCCTCGCCGTGCTGCTGCTGCAGCTGCTGCAGGCCCCGCGCGGGGCCCCCCCCTCCGGCCTCTTTCAGGATCTGATCCGCTACGGGAAGACCAAGAGCGGCAGCGGGGGGCGCCCAGCCTGGCTGCGGTTCCTGGATGTGCCCAAGAGGTGAGTGGAGGTCGCCCCCGGCCGGGTCTGCTAGGCCGTCCCAGCACAGGGACACGCGCCCTGGCAGACACTCTGTCCCCTTCCCCCTGAGGCGGCCTGGCTCTGCGACCCACCCCCTGCGCCTGGCTATGGAGAGCCCCATGCTTGCACTGCAGCCCTTAGCCCAGTGCGTGGGGTGTGCTGGTGCAACAAACCCCTTCTGCAGCCATATAAAGAGCTGCAGGGTCTAGGGCCAGTAGTCAGGGATGCCTGTCTGAAAGGTTCAGAAATCATGAGTCTGGATTTGGAAAGTCGTGAGATTGGCTTGAAAACCTCGTGGTGTTGTGTGTGTATATGTGTGTGTTGATTAATGTTGGGATACATTTTTTGTGGTCATCTAATGGTTTCTGGGCTTTGATGTACACTCACATTTCCCATCTTTTCTCGGTTATCACGAGTGCTTGAAACATAGAGGAAGAGGCGCTCTGTGGGACAGCTGCCCAGACCCTATGGCTCTGAAAGCCACTGGAAGTGGGGCGATGCTGCACCGGCTCCCGACAGTGTGGACACCCACTAGTATTTTCATTGCTGCACTCTGTAAGCAGCTATTTAACTGCCAGCACTTTACATGTGGCAGTGTAGACATGGCATTTGTCCTTTTTTTAAGCTCAAAAAGAGGTTTTCTTGCCCTATCCAGCTTAAGCACAGAATCAGAGACATTTAAAGACTGGTCAGTGTCATTTTCAAGTGATAAAATAGCAAGTGATGTCAGTCTCCCATCAGTCATTGTAGATTGAAAATACGTTATAATGAAGCCTGAGGTTTAAAAAGTTGCTCTCGCTTCTTGCGAACAGTGACCTGCAGTGTGAGTAGAATCCTCAAAGCTATCCGCACGTTAGGAAAGTGTCCAGCTCAGTATCATGAATGAATTGGAAAATTTGGAGTGGAGAGTGTTTCCCATGTGACTGATATTGTCCAGTTCAATGTACAGGTCTTTATCACTGATGTGTGAACATTCCGTATGTGTCAGCATCTGATGAAGGTCCTTATAATTGTTCAAAAGTGTTTTCCTATCTCTCAGCAGCTTACGAACTCAAGGCTGTATTTTGTCAGGCCCTGCTGTCTTGAAAACATCTCATTTATCTAAGGCTACGTCTAGACATCAGAGTTAAATTTACTTTTGAAAGAGTCTTTTCCGAAATTTGGCGCATCTACAGGGCACCACATTTCAGAAAAAAAGTGCTCTTTTGACACATCCCTTATGCCTCTTACAACGAGGTTTATAGGGATCGTGAAAGAGCGCATCCACTTTTTCGAAATTGTTTTCAGAAAAGCAGACGTGTTCCTTAGACGCGGCACTGCTTTTCCAGGATACCTCCAGTATCCCGGAAAAGCAATGCAGTCTAGACATAGCCAGACTCTCAGAGGGGTAGCTGTGTTAGTCTGTAACTTTAAAAACAACAAGCAGTCTTGTGGCACTTTAGAGACTAAAAAATGTATAGGATTATGCACTTTTGTGGATAAAAACCACTTCATCAAATGAGTTGGTGTGGAAATAACAAAATCCAAGGTATATATAACAGCAGAAGCAATTATCTATCAATTGTAGGACCCATGATAATGGAGCTAATTCATTCAGGCTGGATGTGTCCCATTCATAGCATTTGATGTGAACATGTGAATATCAAAGGCAGGGGAAAATGGCTTTGTAATGCATTAACCAGTTAATATCTTTATTCAAACCTAGGTTGACAGTGTCACATTTATAAATGAATTCCAGTTTAGTAATCTCTCTCTCTAATTGGGTGGTAAAATTCCTTTGTAGAAGAATGGCTACTTTAAAATCCATTTGAGTGTCTAGGTAGGTTAAAATGTTCCCCTACAGGTTCATATATGTTACCATTCCTGATGTCTGATTTGTGTCCATTTATCTTGTCACAAAGGCTGTCCAGTCTGGCCAATACACAGTAAACTTCCGATAATCCGGCACCTTTAGGACCCAGGGGGTGCCGGATTATCAGATATGCCGGAGTACCTGAAGGGGGGCTATGAGGGGTCTGGGTTGGGGAGGGGGGGGTCGGCGGGGAATTGCACAGCGTGGGAGAGGGCGGCGTTGCGGGACCAACCCGGCAACACCCCAGCTGCTCTGCTCCCGGCTTCCCCAAGTCAGCTGCTGCTGAAACTGACCAGCGGCTGACTTGGGGAAGCCGAGCAGAGCAGCTGAGGTGCTGCCGGGTTGGTCCCGTAGCGCCGCTCCTCACCTGAGCGGCGCTGTGGGACCAACCCGGCAGCACTCCAACTGCTCTGCCCCCGGCTTCCCCAAGTCCACCGCTGGTCAGTTTCAGCAGCAGCGGACTTGGGGAAGCCAGGGGCAGAGCAGCTCTAATTGTCCAGCTGGCCGGAGCACTTCCAGGTTCCAGTTGGTGCTGGACTATCAGGAGTGCCGGACCACTGGATGCCGGACAATTGGAGTTTTACTGTACATGGCACAGGGGTATTGCTGGCACTTGATGACATATATCATATTAGAGAATGTGCGATTGTATTAACCCCTGATGTAGTGGCTTATGTGGTTAGGTCCTGTGATGATGTTGCTTGTATAGATACGTGGACAGAGTCAGCAACAGGGTTTGTTGCAGGGGTAGGTTCCTGGGTGAGTGTATCGGAGATGTGCTGTATGGCCACAGGTATTTGCTTCAGGTTGGGGGATTGTCTGTAGGTGAGGATTGGCCTGTCTCCCAAGGTCTCTGAGAGTGAGGGATTGTTTTCCAGAATACAGAATGACGTGCTGGAAGGGTTTAAGCTGGGGGCTGTGATGACCAGTGGTGTTCTGTTATTTTCCTTATTGGGCCTGCTTCAAGACAGCACCTGCCTGCAGGGCGCCTGGACCCGCCAGGGAGAGAGACTGCTTCAGCCCCCACCAGCTAACCGGAACTAGTAAGCATCACCCGTTAAGGGCTGTGCAGACTGGATTGATTAACAGCTTTGCTGTGTGAAGTGTCTATGCTGGCTGTGATTCTGCCATACAGATTTATGGAGTAAAAACTTCATTTTGCCTCCTTTATTGCAGTGACATAATCCTGTAGGTGTTGTTTGTGTTGCTGACAGAGGGTGAGTAGTGAGTAGGTTGTAGGTGAGTAGGAGACAGTTTGTGGCCAAGACATCAACAATAGTGAGTCACAGGTAATCCTATTGTGGTACTAATTCTTTGGCACTTTGGTCTTGTGTTTGTGTGGCTTGTTCTCCTACAATGAGATGGAAAAACTATGGAGGTTAGAGGTCTTCAGGGGCATACTAACTTTGGTTACTTCATAACCAGAGGGAAATTCTGATTTTTGCCTGAGGGTATGTCTACACTACAGAGGGTTTTTTTGTGTTTTTTTTGGAAAAATGACTCATGATTTGATATCCCTTCTTAGTCTTCTCTTTTCCAAGCTGAAAGGTCTGTCTCATTATTCTCTTAAGATTCACTGCATTTCTCCAGAATGAACTGAAAGATTTTGAAGATATTAATTAAGGCTGTCTATCTAAACATGTAATGGCCTTCACCACTATGATTTCTAAGTGCATCATACTTATTTATGGGGTTTTTTCCTGAGCAATCCTCTGGGAATTATCAGATTTTTATGGGTGGGGATCTGAGGAAGAGGGACTACCCCAAATTCATAAAGCGAATCTGTGTTTTGAATTGGGAATTGAACCTAGATCTTATGAGCGTGCTGTCAAACTAGACAGTCCTTTCCAAAAGGTTAGAGAAGAGGATTGGGCAGGTGGGCTCCTAGTTTCTAGTCTCAGCCCTGCAACTGGTCATAACTACTGCACAGTATTGTTGGGCTAAATTAAGTCCATATAATCGTTTTCAGGGATGTATGAAAGGGCTATCATATCATAAGTTGTGAATGCCACGTCTTTGTACCTCTGCTTATGAGTAGGCATTCTCTAGCCTTTTATCTGCATTGTGGAGGCAAGGTTTCCTATAGTACACTGTAATAGCACTGGGGCATCTTAAATGAATTTGCTTTGCAGTGCTATCTGCAGCAGAGCCAACATGCGGTAATTGAAAATTCAGTCCCTTTTGCCTCTGCGGATAGTGGCTAAGCAACTCTTTTAAGTAGCCTTAGTAGTAGCTGCACTTCACTTTTTACATTAAAAAGAAAAATGTTTTTGAATCAGTTCACCTGCCCAATTTTTTAAATATTTTATAGACGTGCTGGTCTATTAAATGTCTGTATATAGAGATTTCACTCAGTTTAATAAAATCACTAGAAAGGATACAAGTGTTGTAATGATGCTCACTCTAATATGGTAACACCTTAAAGTTCTGATTACTCTATTCCCATGTAAACAAAAACTAATTGTTTTATTTCTAATATTTGTAGACTTGTTTTAAAATTTTCCCAAACAAATAGTTTAAAATACACATGAACCTGCACACATGTAGGTATGTTTTTGGGCTGTTATTTATGGAAATATAGTCATATCACTGAACCAATCAATGAACTAAACAGCTATTAAAATAACTCTAGTTATAACCCTTAGGAGGAGGGAAGAGCATGTCCATTCAGTAGATATTATTTCGAAATAACAAAGTACGTGTCTACACAGCAAGCCATTATTTCAAAATAATGTCCAGCTGGAGGACTTCTTACTCCAACTCCTTTAACCCTTATTTCACGAGGAGTAAGGGAAGTTGAAGGAAGAGTGCTGTTCCTTCGACTTCCTGTTGTGTAGACAGCGCCTTAAGCCGAGTTAAGCTACTTGGATTTCAGCTACACAATTGACGTAGTTGAAGTTGCGTATCTTAATTCGAATTTTGCTCTGCTATGTAGATGTGCCCCAAGAATCTAAGCTGTCCATATCAAACAAGACTTGAGTTTAGGATTTGAATATGGGCTAAGTCGGGGTGGGCAATAATTTTTGACGGAGGGCCACTCCAAGATTTTGGAAAGTGGTTGAGGGCTGCACTCTTCCATAATATTAATGGAGGAGATGCAGGGACTGGAGTGGAGGTTGGGTGCAGAAGGGAGCTTGGGGTAAGGGACTGGGGTGCAGCAGGGAGACTGGAGTCTGGGAGGGAGTTGGGATGAAGCAGGCAGTTGTGACCTAGGACAGGGGACTGCAGTGCAGGGGTTTGGGATTTGACCTAGGGTAGGAGGGGATTGTGATCTTGGGCAGGAGATTGGGGTGCCAGATATGGGAGGGGGAAAGGGGCTAAGAAGGGGACAGAGGGTTTGGCTATGTTGAGTGGGAGAGGGGGGCAGAGAGTTGGGGAAGGAAAGGACTGGGATGCCAGAAGCAGGCTGTGGCCAAGAGACTTACTTGCCAGCTGCCAAACTAGCCCGCCTGCCTGCAGAGCTTAAAACGTGCCAGCCAGCCTGCTGGGCCATGTGCTTCATGAATAAATGAGCGGGGGGGCGTGGTTCTTCATAGCTGCCTGTTGTTCCAACAAGCAGCTCCCATTGGGCAGTTTCTACCAGAAACTGGCCAATGAGAATGTGCTGGGGGCGGGGTGGCTGCTAAAACTTCCCCCCTCCCCTCCAGTTTCAAAACAGAAATGGAGCCCCGCAGCTGCATTTCTGCCCAGCGTGCGGGGCTGCAGGGCAAGCTGGGGAGCCTGCCTGGGGCTCCCTGCTGCCTCCGCTGGCTGGATCCGGTGGCTTGGCAGGCTGTATTTTGCCCAGGCCGGGGCTAACTGGAGACCTTGTTTGCATGAAAGCTCATAGTAGTTTGAGTTCTGTTTGTTACTTTACTATAACAAATCCTACTGTGTGGCTATGTTGTTTGCTCAGAGACTGGACTAAGAAGAGTGTTTCCAGATTAATTAAATCTATATCTGCTCAGTCTACCAGCTATAAGAGGGCAAATGAGTTCTGTGTGCAATGAAGCTTTGAATCTGTATGAGTGACATTGGATTGTTGGAGAGAGAAAGTTGTGGAATGCTGATCAGAGGCTGATACTTTGTATCCAATGCCGATGTTATCATCTGGGAGCAATTATTAGTTTGAGTCTTCCACTGTTTTGTGTGGTCTCCACTCACTCTTTTAGTTTTCCAGTCTAGCCACCTGAAGATTTTAAAAACACTGAAAAAGATACAGTGAGTAAGAGGTTTAATATTCTGAGCAGCATGGAATTGGGAAACAGTGTGGGAACTAGGCTATGGTAGAAACCTGGTAGTTCCATAAAGACTCCATCATCTATTGTGGGATGGTAGGCCAGATGAAAATGAGCCCTTCCCTGTAGATTTGGTCACTAAATTCCAACACTGAAGAAAGGAGTAGTAAGAAAAAAATTGTTTGAAAAATCCAGAAAGTTAATACTGCTGCTTCTGTCTTCCACAGGTGGTTTTCACACTTTTATATTCTTTCTGTGGTCTGGAATGGCTTCCTGCTCCTAGTATTTATTCAAGCTTTGTTCCTAGTAAGACCTCTCCCGTTATGGCTTCAGGATTTGCTCAGTGCTTTTGGTGAAGCTTCACAGAACCAGGATGTGGGCAAGTATTCCAAATGTTATGGACACATGCACAGAAGTTGGGATGCAGAACTGTTACACTCTCCTGACATCCCTTAGAGAATGCATCAGATATCATCCCTAATTTATTAATTTATACTAGGGCGGCCAATTAATTGCAGTTAACTCACATGATTAACTCAAAAGATGAATCATGATTAATTAGGGATGTTCAATTGCATTTAATCAGCTAATCGATTAGTCGATAAAGGGAGAAACGACAGAGACGCAGCAGGGTTAACTCTTGGACCCGGGAGCTAACCCTGCTGCGGCTCTGCCTTTTAAATGTATTAAGAGCCATCAGGCTCTTAATACATATAAAAAGCAAAGGTGCAGTGGGGGGACTGGGCACCAGCTGGGAATGAGCTGATGCCTGGTCCCAGACACTGTGCCTCTATTTCCCCTGCTTCCCCTCCCCTCCCCCGCGAAGACAGTGCTAGGGGGAACCGGCTTTTAAGCTGGCTCCGCGCAGCACTGGCTCCTGCTCCCCCCCATTGCTGCCTCTCTCTGATAGAGGCATGGGGGGGAGCAAATAGTCGAGTAGTGACTTGACTGGTTGCTTACATCCCTATGATTAATCTCAGTTTTAACCACGATGTTGAACAATAATAGAATGCCAAATTTTTTAAATATTTTGGATTTTTTTCTACATTTTCAAATGTTGATTTAAATTACATCACAGAATACAAAGTATACAGTGATCACTTTGTATTCTTGATAATATTTGCACTGTAAAAATAATCAACAAAATAAATATTTTCCGTTAACTCATGTACTGTAGTGCAGTCTCTTTACTGTGAAAGTACAACTTACAACTGTAGATTTTGTTTGTTTGTTACATAATTGCACTCAAAACAATATAAACCTTTAGTGCCTATAGGTCCACTTGGTCCCACTTCTCAGCCATCTAATTGCTAAGACGCAACAAGTTGGTTTACACTTACATTTGATGATACTGGTAGCATCTTATTTACAATATCATCTGAAAGTGAGAACAGGTGTGTGCATGGCACTTTTGTAGCTGGGATTGCAAGCTATTGATACGTAATATGGTTATACGTTTGTATGCCCTTCATGCTTCAGCCACCATTCCAGAGGACATTTACATTTGTGATTGAATTTCTTGAGGAGCAGAAATGTATGTGTCTTCTGTGTTATACGCGCATTCTGCCATATCGTTCATGTTGTAGCTGTTTCAGATGATGACCCAGCACATGTTTGTTTTAAGAACACTTTCACTGCGAACTTGACAAAATGCAAAAAAGGTACCAATGTGAGCTTTCTAAGGATAGATACTGTATAGCATTTGACTCAAGATTTAAGACTCTGAAGTGCATTCCAAATCTGAGAAGGATCAGTCTGCATTGCTTTGGTTTGTTATCAAGCAAAATCATCAGCATGGATGCATGTCCTTGGATTGGTGGTTGAAGCATGCAGGGACATATGAATCTTTAGCATATTTGGCATGTAAATATCTTGCAACATAGGGGGCTACAATAGTACCATGTGAACACCTGTTCTCACTTTCACTGGCATAAGCCTTATGCCTTTCATGAAGGTGGAGTCACATTGATGTAGTGGAGCTCTTACTTTGGCAGGAGCAAGACACAACATAGCTAGAGTGACATAAGTTGCCTTCTAGCAGCCTAACTATAGTGTATACTCCAAGCCTAAGTCCCTACCAAATTCTCCATCCGTTAGAGCAGGTGTGGGCAATTATAAAAAAATAGTCCCTGGCAGGCCACCGCTGCTACGTTTATCTGTGCCTGTGCCTCAGCAGATATCGGAGGATTGCAGCTGTGGTTGGCCATGAATTCCTGTTTGCAGCCAATGCGAGCGGGAGGGAGGGAATAGGGGAGACTGCCATGGCCGAGGCTCGCCACAGGCAGAGGCTGCTTTGGCAGCTGCCTTTGTCTGTAACGGTCTCAGCGGGCCAGGGCTGGCCACCACAAATAGGGGCTGCTGCCAGAGCAGCCTCTGCCCGTGGCCAGCCTTGGCCATTGCAAACAGGGGCTGCTGGACTTGGCATGAGCCAGGACCAAGTAGTTCCACCTCATGCAGGTCCAGGATGCTGCACCTCTGTATTTTAAATGTAGTTAGAGCCCGGCGGCTCTTACTACATTTAAAATGCAGAGCTGCAACATGGGTGGCTCCTGGAGCCAGTGCAAGCTGGGACTGCTCAGTCCCGGCTCCACTCGGCTCTGGGAGTTATCCCCGCTGCGACTCTGTAGAGCAGCTCCTTGTTGACTAATTGTGTACACGATACAATTTGTATCGACTGCACAATTAGCCAGATAACCGCAGTTTTTACCCGGGCTTTTATGGGTGTTTAGTGTCTCTCCTC
This sequence comes from Rafetus swinhoei, assembly GCA_019425775.1. Lineage (NCBI taxonomy): Eukaryota > Metazoa > Chordata > Testudines > Trionychidae > Rafetus > Rafetus swinhoei. The sequence continues at coordinate 52,301,362 of CM033449.1, forward strand.
TTGGTGTGTGTGTGTGTCTCTCCTCTTGAGGTGTTTGGCAGGTTTTATATCCCCCCCCCCACTTTGGGGTCTTGTATTTTACTTTATATACATTTATTTATTGTGTGTTAAAAATTTTTAAGCTTCCTCGAATATTTTTAATAGAGAGGTGGGGTAAAAATATTTTAAATAAATAAATACATTTAACATCCTTATGCCAGGGACTAACCCTGCGGACAGGATTTGGGCTGCGGGGCAGAATTTGCCCACCCCTGCATTTGAGGCTAAGGGTTAAATGTGCCTCAGTGCCCTGTTTTTAGCAGGATTCTCCATACTTGCAAGTGGCTCCTAATTGAACTGGCAGCACCTACCATTTCTGACCTCCTGCTGTTTGAACTTGCCACGCTTCCCCTACTCCCATTCCAGCTAGGAACGTAGCTCCTTGGGATTTGAAGACAGGGAAACTTCTTGAGTTGAAGGAAGAAGGTGGAGGAATTCTTTCCTTTATAATATGATACAGCCTGTCTCCGACTTACGAACCGGTTACGGAGCAAGCAGTTGGTCGTAACTCAGTTTGTTCATAAGTCGGACCCCATTGAGTTACATGCAACCGTGCTGTTCGTAAGCGCGGATTGCGTTCGTAACTCGGGGTCCGCCATTTATGACATTTTTGGTCGTAACTGCGAACGGTCGTATGTTGACCATTCGCAACTCGGGGACCGGCTGTACTTGCACTGCAGCTGGGATTCAGTGTGTCTGGAAATACTGGTTCTGCATCTTTCAATAAGCTCCTGTCCAGCCCCTGCCTTCATCAAGATGTTAGACTAGATCTGAAAGAAGCATATTTGATCTTGCATTACATTGGTAAGGAAATATTTTATTTGAAAAATTCTAGATAGTGGTGTAATTATCTCAGGATTTTATAAATTCAGGAGGCCGGAAAAAAAGAATCTCGTGATACTTACAAGTTAATCTTTTCAGTACCACTCAGAGGTACTGGTCTGGAAACCAAGGCACAGAAAGGGTAGATAGTCTTGTTAAAGGCTTTAATCATTATACAGCACTCATAGAAAAGGATGTTTCAGAATAATGTGTTGGTTTAATTGATTTAAAAGTGAATGACAAAGCAAAAATATTTTTGCCCTTTACAAAAGTTTTTAGGGCATATAGAGAGTATTTCATAAATTTTAAAAATATATTTGGGTTTTTCACACTTGCTTTTTTTTTTTACTTTAGTCAGAAGCATAGAGGACCTGTGCAGCTTCCTTCAACTGAGAGGGAAGGGAATGCTGATTCTATCTTAATTTAAAAAAAGTCTATTTTAATACATCATCAAAATGCAGTAAAACCAAAAAAAAGGGGTGGGGTTGCTTTATGATTCACCTTTAGCACATTCAGTCAATTGGAAAAAAAACCCTTTTGCCTGAAAATTGTTACAAGTAGCACTTTACAAGTCAGTAAATCTTGTAATATCTTAAAAGTTATAGCCAAAACTTGGAAAAACCAAATACCAGTCTTTTACTGGATATTTTCACATTTTGAATAAACTTGAGTTATTTGTACAATTGAAAGAGATTAAAAATCTCTCTTAAAAGTTTGTTTACATCATGCATTTGACGATATTTTGTGTGTAGTCAGTTTCACTTTAGTCTGTTTCCTCTTTTTGTGTGATACTCTCATACACTGAGGAGAGAGGCGCTTTTTACAAAAAATAGGGAAGTTGGCTAGGGAATTTAAAGGTAGCTTTTACACCTGCCCTCACTTAAATATATTTTTTTTTAATTTTTAAATTTTCTCTTTAAAGTCATCAGTGTTTCTTAAGAAACAATAACAAGAGAGAGACTCAATGTGACCATCATTCCAATGATGAAAAACATCCTTTCTGTCCAAAAAGACTCACTTTCCATCTTTCAAGGCAGTTGTCTTAAAAATACATACGATATTTTTCTCTTGTTCCTGCCGTTCAGGTTTCATAGTTGATGTCCCTTTGGGTAATTTTAAAGTGAATGCAAGTTAATTTACAGTGGAAACTGTTTTCCAAATGGAATTTGGCGCTCAGTTTCTGAAGAAAGATTTTGAGATAGTCACTTCTGTTTGATTTGTAGGTGACAAACACCTGTCTGCTCTCCTTGTTCTCATACTCTTGTGGCTACACAGCTTTCGAAGGCTCATAGAGTGCCTCTGCATCAGTGTCTTCTCCAATGGTGTCATCCATATTGTACAGTACTGCTTTGGACTTGGGTACTATATTGCTATTGGCTTAACTGTGCTTTGTCAAGTGCCAGCTAATGTCAGCAATGGTGAGTGCCTTCTCTAGTGCTAACCATAGTTGCAGCTTCTTCTTCATGTGTTTCTAGCATCACAGGATGGTTTGGAGAGGGTGGGGGTGAGCGAGTAGTATGTCTAATCTTTTTTACCTTTTATCTGGTAAGAAAATTTTATCTCCAAAGCGTTTTTGTGTGCATGTGTCTGTGAGGTAAGAGATATTTTGATGAGATCTAGAAAAGTACTTACTGCTGTTATTTAAAGACTTACTAACTAGGGATCTAAGCGAGTAGTTTACTAGTCAACTGATAAGCCTAGACTTATCAGTTAGTTGAGTAGACTACTTGCATTTCCCCCTTTCCTTGCTGCCTCTGTATCAGAGGTGCCCCAGCCTCCTCCTTCTCCTCCTCCCCCCGCGCTTCTGCCTCTATCAGAGGTAGCAGCATGGAGGGTGGGGTGAGGGGAGGCTGCCATGAAGCAGCCTCTGCCTGCAGTGGGCTGGGACCGCCATGGACAGGAGCCGCTGCGGCTGGGCAAGCGGCCCGGCCCAGTCTTGGCTCGCACTGGGTCTGGAACCTACCCCCACTGTGGCTCTGCAGTTTAAATGTAGTAGGAGTCAACCACACGATAGTCGAGTACATGATTAGCGAATTATCCGCCTCTTGACATCCTTATTACTAACCAACACATGACATCAATCTGTCAGTGATCACCTGCATACCAGTAGTATGTATCCTAGTTCTGTTCTGTGTGGTTTCTCCTCATAGTTTAATGTCATTGTTTGCTGTATGCCAACATGTCCCTTTGATTGCCAGGTCCAATATATCACATCTTTGTCAATGATGTGCTTCCACTTTGTCAATGATGTGCTTCCTCCTTTAGATTAGGGATGTTAAGAACTAGTCAACTAGTTGATTCCCCCCCCTTGCTGTCTCTGAGAGAGAGGCAGCAAAGCGGGTTGGGGGGGAAGAGGTACTTCAAAGTGTCAGTGCCGCTCAGCTGATCCACGGCTCAGCTGTGCAGCGCTGCCCCTTTAAAACGCCGCCTCTGTGTTTCAAAGGGGCAGCTGTGGAGCCCGGGGTCAGCTGGGGACTCCCCACCTGATCCTGGGCTCCATGTGGCATTTCCCCAGAACCCAGTTGGGGCTTTTGTACATTTCAAAGGAGGAATGCGGAAGTGCCTATCGACTAGTTGATGGAAATTCCATCGACTACTTGACTAGTCAATTAACCGCATTTTAACATCCCTACTCTAGATACCAGCACAGCAGAGGTAAAGATCTCTCTGGTTACATGGCTGTTATAGACTGATGTTTCTCTTTGCTATGGACACTTCTTTAAGTGTGAGCCAGTCCCAGGCTATCTTGGCCAGCACCTTTGTCTGGGTACTTAGTACTGTGCCTTCAAACACCTACCAGTATCTAGTGGTCTGCTTCTCTTTGCTATTTGAGTCATTTAAATATCCACTAATTCTGTAGAGCTCTCTTGAATTATGTGTCCTGTTTCTGCCAATATGATGCGCTAAGTCCTACAGTTGAGCTGTTTACTCTGCTGTACAGGGTACCTGATAAATCAGAGTGCCCAAACTACCTGGTGTGCTTTTCTGATAACTTTTCTTATGTGGTCGGCAGTAGATACAGAATTTACCATTTAATGCGATCTCAGAGGTGATATTGAGTACTGAATGAGTTTGGTACAGAGAAAGTCATTTCTAGGTGTTTCTGCGTACATTTTCTGCCTACCTAATCACAGCATTTCACAGAGATGATGCATTTGGCATAAGCACTGGTGCCCATCCGTAGGGAAAATTTCTTGCAAATCAAATCAGTCATCTGTTCTAAACATATTTGTATTGCTAATGTAAATAAGGCAACACAGTTATGTAATGATATTTTGACCTAAGCTATGGCTCTGTCTTCTAATATTGTGGTAAGAATACATTTTTATAAGCACCATCAGAATATAGAGTCTGGAACAAAATGATGACCCTTTGTGCTTGTGGTATGAATCCTCCTAATTTGCAGTAGCAGGCAGTTAAGAATAAAGGCCACAGTAATTCATAACTAGGGACCTAGGGTATGGTTCACCATCTGCATAAGTTGTGTTTAAAAGCCCTTTTCCACCAGTATTCAAGAAGAGGAGTATACTGGGAAAAGCTGCAAGATGATACATGCATAAAAGCTGAACTTTTTTGGGGATGGTGGTGAGGATTTAATACAGACTCTTTTCTAACCTTGTATTAATTAATAGGCATACTGTTTTCATTTAATTCAGGAAAAGACCTCTTTGTGCAAATTTGCTGGTACCACACCTTAGGAATTATGATGTACATTTGGGCCTCTGTTCACCAACATAGATGCCATGTGATTTTAGCTAATCTTAGAAAAAATAAATCAGGTGAGATGTTTCACTTCTTGAAGCTGTTTATGTAATCATTTTTTCCATTACAAATTGTGTCAAAATGAATCTCTGTAGAACTCAACCCCTTAGAACACTGGTATTTTACTGAAAACTCAATAAAATGAATGCTAATGTGAATATGTATCTATGTAGACCACTTTCCCAGGGGTTAAATTAGTCTGTCTGGAAGAGATTTGAGGTGAAGATTTGAAGTTATTCACAGTATGCAGAGTTTAAAACAAAATTCATACTTGTATCCTCTTGAATAGAACTATATAAGGCTTAGCACTTGTATGACTTCTTATGTCTAAAATGTGTTAGAACACTTAACTAATAATAACAACTACCTGATAAGTGTTTATCATCTCTTTTTATAAATGGGGAGACTGAGGCTTTTGCAACCCAAGGCTATGGAAGGAATTACTTTCCTGAGCTAAAATTTGAAATTCTCATTCCTATGATTATACCTCGTTTCTAAAGTATGGATACCATTATATGTTGTATTGGGAATGAGTTACAGTCACCATTTTCAAATCCAAGTGGCTAAAATTAGGCTCCTTAATCCATATTTAGGTACATAATAAAAGTGGTGAAATTTTTTTTCAGAAGTGCTTTGCACCTATAAATCCCACTCAAGTGAGTGGGAGCTGCAGGTGCTCAGCATTACTGCATAATTCTATATACATTTTAACTCAATCCATATTTATTTTAATAAATGCTCTATCAACTAATTTTTTCATTTCTTTAATTGCAGGAAAGATTGTAAACCTGAGCCACAATGTTCCTTTTGGAGACTGGTTTGAGAGAGTATCTTGTCCACATTATTTTGCTGAACTACTAATATATATATCTATGGCTATCACATTTGGGTTTCACAACTTAACCTGGTGGCTTGTAGTGGCATATGTGTTGTTTAGCCAGGCACTGGCTGCAATTCTGTGCCATGAGTTCTATGTAAACAAATTCAGCTGCTACCCAACACACCGAAAAGCATTTATACCATTTCTTTTTTAAAAATCTTTATTTGTATTAAATAATGTTTTCCATGAAATCTATGAAATGCTACCTAAAAGGTAATGAAAGACTGAGGTTCTCAGGAGTAGTTGTAATGCCAAATGAAACTTTTAAGAAGTATCTAGCTTATGTACAACCTTAACAGTACATAGTATTAAAGACCTCCGCTAAAATGAAAGAACTGCTGATGTTTGACTTTCGTGTATTTGACATTCATATTTAATATTTAAAACACTTTCATAGCTGCTATGCAGCAAACCAAAATGTGTGCATGGTTTTTATATATAATACATGTATGTAGGGAAAGAACATCACTAAAAGTGAGGAGAAAACACTGTATTTCATGTTTTAAACTATTATTTTAAAAGAAAACTATACTTGTCCCTCACCCCCTTTACCATCATATCTTCAAAGAAGCTAACTATTTAGGGATGTGGTGCTTTGCCTCTAGATATTTTCGTATGGATAATGTGAAAGCAGTTGATAATTTTGGGAGTGTGAGTGTGGGATTAAATTATATCAAGATGTGGGGAGAGGAAATCAGGATATTTTGTAATATGAGGATAAGTCCCTTACTTATTAGCAAAAAATGAAACCGACTGATATGGTTTTTATTTGTTTCAATTCACAACTTTCAGAAATACCAAATACAATAAAAGGTTGAGAAACCTCTTTGATGGGAAGGATGGCTATTCCATTGGCTGACTCACATTCTCTGTAGAAGAAATAAATGTGCTTTTTAGGCAATACGTCAGTGCTCCATAAAGAATGTTTCTTTTGCTATGTTAGTATTTTTGTTGCAGCCTCAGAAAACTGGGTAGAATTCAAGATGCCTTCCCCGCAAGGTATATTAAGAATTGTGATAGCCCATTCTGTTAAGTTTGTGCAAAACTGTAGAGTGGAAGTATTGCACTTGTTGGGTGGTATATAAACTTCAAAAAAAGAGGTCACCTACCATATATACTGTTATATTGAGGAGACTAGAACTCAAAGTAGGATGCTACCCTAAAAATGACCTCTAGTATTTCATTTTCGTGTTGTCTCAAGGATTTCCACTTAAATTTGCTTAGCTTTCAGAGACGATAATACTTTTTCCAACTATCAATCCTACAAATTTGTATTGAGTCCTGACAATCGCAGAAGATGCTCTCTGTCTCATGTATATGGTTAAGATTCTGTTGTTAGTATTTTTAGTAAAAGTCAGGGACAGGTTACAGGAAAGAAACACAAATTCATGGAAGTCTACAGCCCATCCTTGACTTACTAAAAATATTACGGTGGGAGGGGGAGGGAAGAGTTTAAACAGAGCAGGATTGAGGCTTTGCAGCTGTTCTACCCTGTATCTTGTACAGTGAGGACTCCCACGGTTAAGATGTAAAAGATTTCTCAAAAAAGTATTAGAATAGGTATAATAAACTTTAATGATATAGGACATTCATCTACCTCTAAATGACAGGTATTAAGAAGAAACTTCCCCTTTTAGTAAGTTATTCCTCATTGTCCATGCCAAGGCTGATCCGCACTCTGAGCGCAGAAGGTGCGGCCCGCAAAGAGCTTAAAAACCTTGCCTCTTCAGGCTCTGTTTACACCCCTTCTCCCCCCGCTGCCCAGAGTCACAGATACACTGACTCTGAGAAATAAAAAAGCTGCTACCACCAAGTGAAACAAATACCTTTCTTCTTGAACCCAGGAAGAAAGTACTTGGACTTCCTTCCCCAGTGGTACCCCAAGCTCCTCTGCCACAAAAGAGCTCAAAAAATAAAGAGAAAAATAAGCTGTAGTCTCTGGTAGCTGACCTCTCAGTCTGAGGCATGCAGACACTCACAGAGAGACAGAGTACCTTCCAGGACACAAGAATCAAATAATCACCTTAAAGTGATTATTACAAAACAAAAGATATACTTGAAAAAACCATACTTGGTTGCTAGATGTTACAGAGCAACTAAGGAAAATAAAACACAGAGAAAATCTCTGGGAACAATGCTTACTGGTAAGTGGGGAGGGGAGGCCCAGATTCACACAGAGCAGTTCAAACCAAACCACAAAATAAAGAAAAATACCCTGATCATGATTAGATTCACTTTTTTTCCCCTTTACTTACTCACGATTGTATGGGCAATAGACTCCATTTTGCTTTAACAAACTCCATCTTGGATTGTGCCCTGCCCTGACAAACCAGTGCCATCCGGTTTTTCCCGCCAAAGCTGAAATCACATCAGGGGTGCACTATGCTGTACATGGCATGGGACATTTTGCACATGGCATAGAAACAGGGCACCCAGCTTTTCCCGCTCAAAAGACAATAAAAGGACTGTCATTCTGAGGGCCGGGGCTCCTCCTGAACACTTTGCTGCTTGGTCCTCTGATCCTCCAGTCTTTGGCCTGCTGCTTCTGGTTCATCCTGTTTGCACTCTCCATGGCAAAGGCTTCGGGGTGAGGCCTACCATCTGGCTACAGGATAGAAGCTGCCTGAGGATCGGAATCTCTGAGCTGCTGTGGGTGCCTCCCTTCACAGGTGGGGATTTGTGTCTAGGGGACATCCAGCAGGGCTCTTAGGTTCCTTTGCCTCATTCCGGAATCCTGGTCCTTGTGGTGAAAGCCCTTGGGAACTCAAGGAATCTGCGATTAATCCAAACCGGAACAACATCTCCGTGGGATCACCTAATGTTCCTCCCGGACAGCAGGTCCCCTGCTGAATGGTAGAAGGTCCTAGGCTCACCTCTTCCCTCCATCCATTATGTGTCATCCTCCATCTAAACCAGACACCTGTAAAGTATTTTGACTTACCTTGTTCTATCAGGGAATCCTTTACTATCTTCTCTCTTTTGGTTTGAGGGTGTGGGGTTGGTTTACTGGTTGTACTGGGGTTCTGTGTTGTCACATGCTGTGAATTGTTTCAAATTCTTTAATAGATTGGTTAAATTTACATTCGAGTTGCGTTGTTATTTCGGCCAAATTAATCCACTGGTGATAGATACAGTTGTCAGGGGACCTGTGCTTCTGGTGTCAGGAACAAAATCAACATCAAGATCAGATCCTAATGCAAATTCCATTATTTTCATTGTTGTTACTGAGTTCCTGGGTAACACAATCTTCTCTTTGTTCAGTCCACTTCCATGCCCGGAATTCCTTGGAGGAATGGTAGTCCTGCCTGGGTTTAAATCATTCTGTCTCTCTCAACTCCTGCTTTAACTCTTTCCCCACAAAGAAAGAAGGCAAGGTACCTTATACAATTCATATTTCAGCACTTTATTCCTATTGGTTCTCCTGGCTTCCTGCCAACTCCCTTGTTAGCTACCTGAGTTTAACCCCTTAGTCACTGGGTGCTGGCCAGCACTACTCCTATCCATTACATGCCCCCGGCCCCCAAATTACAGACAGTGCTGGACAGGGTGGCCCACACTGGCTGTGATTTCTTCAGGAGATCTAGGATAAAACATAGTTAATAAAGTACACACACTACATTTACTACTGAATACACAAAGAACTAAACATTCCCCATATGCATGGAATACAATGACCCGAATATAGGGAAGGTTTCCATTACAGTCCAGTTCAGAGTTTCTTTTTCTTGTACCTTCCTCAGAAGCATCTGGTACTGGCAGGAGCAGGATTCTGGAGTAAATGATCAGCTGGTCTGATCTGGTATAGGAATTCTATTTCTGTGTATCTTTTCCAGAATGTATTATAATAATATCTGAATATATATAAAATACATTCTTCATATAAAGTATATTTTCTTGTAGAAAAGTTTTTTACTGGAGAAACACTACTGTGTATATTATTTTCTATAATGGACATTTTATAAAAGAACGGTGGAACATGTTTAAGCACTTATAAAGTATTAGTTACACACAAGAGAAGGATGAACCTTTCCATGTGTTTTAACAAGCATTTTGGATGAAATATTGGTCCTTTCACAGGATCAGCTGAAACAATATATAATTGGATTGGGAAAGGGTAATAAACTCTCACACCTAGGATAGCATATTAATACTAGAGATGTGAATGACTAGTCGACTATTGAATAAGCAAATGCTTACTGGACAGTCGACACACTAATTAACTAGTCGCTCCTCCCCCCACTTGCTGCCTCTGTCAGAAAGAGGCAGCAAGAGGAGGGGGTGCTTCAAAGCAGCAGCATCACCGCGTGGAGCCCGGGGCCAGTGCTGCCGCTTTGAAACTGTGTGCAGCCGGGGGGCCCTCGAGCTGGGCTCCATGCGGCACTGGTGCTTTGAAATGCCGCGTGGAGCCTTACATTGGGCTCCCCATGGCGTTTCAAAATGGCAGCACCCCATGGAGCACGGGGCCAGTGGGGGACTGCTTGAGTCCCCCACTGGCCCTGTGCACCTCACAGTGCTTTCGCCTTTGAAGTGTAGCAACAGCAAGGGCTGTTGCTGCACTTCAAAGTTGGAGGCATCCTTATCAGCTAATCAAATAGTCGATACAAATTGCATTGACTATTCGATTAGCTCATTAATCTAAATTTAACATCCCTAATTAATACCTACAATGGTATTTCCACATTTAACATCCTTTATGATACCTGAAGTGATTATGCAGTTGTGGCCTTTTTACTTTGATTTTATTTGACTGATACATCAGTGTCACGTATCAATGTAGCAGTTCAAATATTTGGCTAGCCAGGATAAACACAAGCTATTGGAAACTCAAATTACAGTAAAACTCCAATTGTCCGGCATAGAGTGGTCCAGCACTCCTGACAGTCTGGCACCAACTGGAACCCGGAAGTGCTCTGGCCAGCCGGACAATTGGAGCTGCTGTGAGCCCCATGGGCGCTCGCGGCTGGGAAAGGGAAGGGGAGAAGAGGACAAGGGGATTATACCCCTGTGACGGGTCTGCCGGGACACGCACTGCGTCCGGCCGCGGGTTGGGGGGAGAACGGTGCGGCGAGGGGCGAACCCTCCACCGTTTTGCAGGAAGGCGGGAGAAGCCCCGCGCACCTGCGAGAGCTAAGTCCCTGAACTTGCCCCGTTCCGGCTGTGCTCAGCCCTGCGCTGCCACCGAGAGTTTCTGGGAGGGGAGCGGGCTCCCAACCCCCCAGACTGCAGTAGTTATCGCCGAGCAGGGGGGTGAGGGGCGGCGCTGTGGGACCAACCCGGCAGCACCCCAGCTGCTCTGCTCCGCTGCTTCCCCAAGTCCGCCGCTGCCACTGCTGAAACTGACGAGCGGCGGACTTGGGGAAGCGGCGGAGCAGAGCAGCTGGGGTGCAGCCGGCTTGGTCCCGCAGCGCCGCCGCCGCTGAAACTGACAAGCGGCGGACTTGGAGAAGTGGCGGAGCAGAGCAGCTGGGGTGCTGTCGGGTTGGTCCCCTAACCCCCATGCTCGGCAATAACTACTGCAGTCTGGGGGTTGGGGAGCCCGCTCCCCTCCCGGACACTCTCAGCGGCTGCGCGGGGCTTCCCCCGCCTTCCTGCAAAACGGCGGAGGGTTCGCCCCTCACCGCGCTGTTCCCGGCCCACCCCCCGGAAGCAGTGCAGGTCCTGGCAGACCCGTCACAGCCCCCTGCCAGAGTACCTCCCAATACTCCGGCATATCCGATAATCCGGCACCACCTACGTCCCAAAGGTGCCAAATTATCGGAAGTCTACTGTATTTCCTAATTCCAAAGTGTGCTAACAATCCTAACAACCCTATTTTCTATCCATTGTTTTTCTATCCTGCTTTTAGATTTTCTCTGTCTCTCACCACAATAGCAGATGTTAGCCTAAGGGAGAGGGGCCTTTTTGACTAGACCTTGTTGTCCACAGCTAAAATCATGGAAGTAATAATATCAACATTTATTCGTAAGTTTATTTTTGGTGGAATAATTTCTGAATGTTGCTGTCGCTTGGGGAATCAAGAGATGCAGTCTAGTGCCATCTTTTTCTCATTGAAGCATTTTTGGTGACAGGTGCTGGGCTTGATTCCCAGGCAACTACTTGGATTTACTTCAAGGCATTTCCCACTTCTGCATTAGAAGTGCAGTTAACAGTCTTGTAAACAAAAAATCACTGATTCTGTCAAGTTGTTTGTCAAAAAAGTACTTTAGCAGATATCCTTTGGGAGTGCTCAACCAACACATCTGTTTCTGTAACAGCATATTCATCACTCCCTGTATGTTTCCTTTTTGCAAGTGAAAATATGTACACCACATTTCTCTGGACAGACACTGTCAAACCAACTGAAAGGGTTCTGTTCTAGTACCTGCAGTGCTTTTAAATTATGTTATAGTGCTCACATAATTTTGAAATGTGTACAAGCTCTGTCCTCATGTGGTTCTTTCACATCTCAGTCCTGTCCTTAAATAATATAGTTTTGCCCTTTAAGCTGTCAACCTACTTTTCCTACCCTCACAAAACTCAAATCTGACTGTTCCTGGAAAATCTCATCTTCAGATCCCAACATCCCTGATGACTGACCGTTGTAATTGGTTTCATTTGATGCATGATTTGTACTGCACCTTTCCCTGTTCCATTGGTTTAAAATCTGGCCAAGTGAGCAGCTGACCTTCAATATTTGTACATTTTGAACATGATTGATTTAAATTAGAACAGAACTGGCCCAAGGCACAGTGCACTCCTTTTATAAGAATCACATTTGTCTGGATCAGTGTTTCTCAACCAGTGGTACAAGTATCCTTGGGGTACTCGAGAGAAGTCTGGGGGGGTACGTCAACACAACTGAAATTTGGAGAAAACTGATTTTTTGTTTTAAGTTTTACAGTGCTTTATTATTTCTGTACTTTTTTACACCTAAAATTTCATTTAAGCAAATGTGTTGCAATGGCAGAAAAAAAGAATTGAGAGTCTGAAAACTGTAGGTACTGGCGGTACTTACAATTTTTTTTTGAAAAGGGTACTTTATAAAAAATTTTGAGAAACACTGGTCTGGTTGATTTGATTCTTATAAGCAGTTGATTTTTACATGCAGAACTGCAATGAATGGCTGGAATTGACTGTTATGTTTTAAACTAGCTTTTTTATTCTGTTGAGAAACATCAGATTTACCATAACTAAATTATTTAGAGTTTAACCATACTCAGTGTGGAATGAAACCATGCCAATATTCTTACTGAGCAACAGGTTATTAATGATTTATTATCCAATCATTTAGCTGGTGCTTTTATTCATGGCAATTATTAATGCTGTACAGCATATTATAACTTTCCACAAAGTGTTAGAGCTATATAACCTCTTCAAGAAAAAAAATCCAAAGATAAACATTTTAAACTTTCATATAAACTGTAACAAACATAACACATGAAAATGCATTATACTGACTTCTATAGCATAAATATAACAAAATATAACAAAATAGACTGTACTAGTATTGACTCACACTAACAGAGTGGCATGTCTGCCATTGAATGCACAATGCAGTGACTCAGTAACTGTCAGTAACCCAGTAACTGACTCAGTAACCCAGTTCTCATTGCATTCTTCATCTGGGTCAAGGATGGGACGATTACCTCATCACTATCAGTGTGCCTTGTTTTGGGGTTTAATTTCGAACTGTTTTCTAATCTCAGTCACAATGTCCACATCAGAGAAAGGTTGCCTAACAAAACCATTGTCATCAATGTCTATCCACTCTTCATCTTCATGTGCATTGAGTTCTCTTGGTGGCTCAGCAATTGCTTCCTCTATGAGTGCTATGACCAGACCTCCTTTTTCCAGCAATCGTGGATTGTTAAAGCACTGATGTCAGACCTTCCATTTAAAAGCATCAGAATGGCATCTAAAAGTTTGGTCTTCCTGGCAATTTCTATAGCAGTGACTTTGCTGTTCTTACCATCAATCTGGTGCAATGCTGTGTAAGCCATTTGCTTGTGAAAGTACACCTTGGCAATTCTGGTAACTCCCTGATTACATAGCTGAAGGATAGTTGTGTTCTTGGGAGGAATTCAAGTTGGATACTCCTCAGTGCTACTTCCTTCTTCATGTGGCATGTGCAGTTGTCCACAAGTAGCAACATCTTTCTTTCCTAGCCCTTTCTGCCACTATTGAATAGCTACCCTGTCATCCAAGCAGATGCACTGGCAGCGTAGTAGTTTTAAGATATCTCACATTTTTAAAGCACTATAGGTTTTGACTTTTCCTGACGATAAGGTCCTTTTTCTCACCAATCATGGAACAGAAGAGAGTAGTACCGTAAAATCGCGAGTATAATGCGCACTTTTTTCCTGGTTTTTTAGGGTCAAAGCAGAAGTGCGCATTATACATAGGAGCAATTTTTTAAAGTTTTAAACTCCCCCTCCCCTCCGCACAGAAACTTTCCTGCTGAAGCGCAGCGCGGGGGCTGCTGCACTGCCAGGCTCCCGGACAAGGCAAGGAGCCGGCGGCGCCGCCAGGCTGCAGTGCCCTGGCTCGCTGCCTGCCCGGTGCTCCTTCCAGGCTGCACCTGGGGCAGGTGCGAGTTCAGCATGGCGTGCGGGCAGCTGTCCACTGCGCGCGTGTTTCCCAGGCAAGCCTTCAGGTAGGAGCGGCACGTCTCTCCCTTCCGCTATCCTGTAGCCCGGGGCCGGCTCTGGGCTTGGTGCTGGTGGGTTGGCTCCTGGTTCAGTGGGGCAGGTTGTGTTGCCATTCACAGCACCCGGGCAGCTGTCCGGGAGGGCGGGGGGCAGGTTTCAAACTCCGCCGCCGGCTCCCCGGGCTGCGTGCGCGTTTCCCTGTAGCTTCAGATCTGGTTTAAGGATAATCAAATGTTGTGTTCCAGTTTAGTAGAGACCAAGAAATTCTGGACTTCAGAAACAGGTTACCTCCCGTTCTCCTGTATAATGGGGTGCGCATTGTACATAAGAGTTCAGTTTTTTTCATTATGCTAAGATTCTAAAGTCAGGGTGCGCATTATACATAGGTGCACATTATAGTCGTGATTTTACGGTAATTCTTTCTTTAGGCTTTCTTTTCTATTGTCTGATTTAAAGGTGACAGGGTGATTGGATAGGGCTTGAAAGTAAATTCTACTTTCATCTGTATTCCAAAACTCTTTTTCAGCAAAGTTATGTCGTTTCAATCCACCTGTCATGTTCCCTAACGTTTGCATCCTCAGCTTTTCTATGAATTTCTTAAAAACCATTCCCTCTTGTTTTAAAACACTAAATTCACCCAGTGTTGGCCTTGAAATCAGTAACACCAGGGGACACTGCCAGTTTTTTTTTTTTTTTTTTAAGTATCATCAATGGTTCACTAAGGGGACATTTCTGATTCACTTTGTAAGTGCCACCTCAATAAGAGGTACCTAGTTTGACTTCATTCTTTTTTTGGTCTCCATTTTATGTAGCACCATCCCTGGTTTTCAGAATCTTAAGACTATGTAGATTGTGAAATGCCCAATTCCTGAGATGTATCTCTTTGGCTGGTTTTGGGAAAACTATCCTAGGACTCCAGAAGGTGGTATTTTTATCTGCAAAGAGTATCTTTTTCCTGCCATGTTGACTCATGCATAAATGGCACTTGTTTCTATACAAGGATTATATTTTATATGCACTGCGTGCCTAATAATGCAAGATGTCATCAAATTCAAAACCGCTTTAAAGACTTATATGTCATTGCACTTGATTATCATATTACAAGTAGTCACTTTGTCCCAAAACAATTCTTCTAAACAGATAGTTTGTAAGAATCAAGCAATTTTAGCATAGTTAGTATATGAATAGTTTTGCCCTAGTGGTTTTAATAATTGTGTGTGGTTGTTTCCTAAAAATGGAATGTATTTGTACTTGGTTGTCTGGGATGCTTCCAACAATAAGGATCCTTTCTGCTCCTGGCTGGTCTTGACGGTTCCAGCAGCATTGCCTGCAGATGCCCCACCATGTGACCTATTCACACGCACCCCCCCCCCCCCCACACACACCGCTGAAGCCCTCTCTCCCAGCCTGAAGGGAGGAGCCACGAACCCAGATCTCAAGCAATTCTGGGGGTCAACAATGAGAAAACAGATAGGAGCGAGGGTCACAATGAGGGAGAGACCAAGCCCCCACCCAAAAATGGCTACTCAGGCGGTTGGGAGCTGGTAGCGTAGGAAACCAACCTGCTAACCCTTCAGCTATGGAGCCAGCTCTCCGGGGCCGTGTGGAGCAGCCCCTGCCGCGGGCCCATGAGCTGCATTGGCCCGGGGCATCTCCTTCCCTGCCCAGCACTCTCCTAAGGCACCTTCCTCCCTGGGCCTCGTCTCGCTGCCGCCCCCTCCCGGGGTGACTCACCACCGGCCCCGCTCTCTGCGGGCGGGCTGAGCGCAGAGTCCTGCCCAAGGCGACAGGGAGGCCACTACAGCGGGTGCCTGCGCTCGGGACGGGCGGCTCTTTGCTGGCGGGGCGGGGCGGGGCGTTGCTAGGGCAGCGGGGCGGGTAAAACACGTAAAGCTTCTACAGGGACTCTCAGAGGGGGCGGAGCGTCGCCGGGGTGTCACGAGGTCTCACGTCTCCCAACAGCGCTGGTTTTCCCTTTAACCTGGGGGGAGGGGAGCGGCGTGGCTCAGCCTAACCTGTTAGCTGCGCCTTCCGACAGCACGTAGTGCCGGCGATTGCAGCCAATCAGGGCTTCGGGGGCAGAGTTCGGTTGCTCTGCGCTAAGGAGGCTGGCGCGGCTCTGGGCGCTTCCTGCTTCCCCGCCCCTCCCCCCCCCCGCGCAGAGGGACTCGGTGGCGGCCGGTGCGGGAGACGGTTGAGGCGGCTGCGGGGATCGGCCCGTCCTCACCCGGGAGCGACCATGGCGCGGCACCGCTAGGTTTCCGCTGCGGGGTCGGGTCGAGCCGGGGGCCGCTCCACGTGTCGCAGGCCGGGATGGGGCCAGGAAGCGGCCGGCGCGGCCCGGAGGCAGCGCGGGGACGAGCGTCCTTTCGGGCCGCCGCGCTGCTGCTGCTCCTGCTCCTGGCCGCTCCGGCCGGGCTGCGCGCCGCCCCGGAGGAAGAGACCGGCAGGAACAAGGAGCCGCCGGCGCCGCCGCAGCAGCAGCAGCCGCAACCCGCCGTGCTGGGGCTGGAGCCGGCTCGGGCCGAGGTGAGGCGGGGGTGTCCCGCTCCCCTTCCCCCTCCCCTTCCCCCGCCGCCGCCTGAGGGGCCGGAGCTGGCCGGGATCGCTTGTCGCATCGCGCCTGGCGCGGGTGGGGTGAGTTCGGGGTGGCCGGTCTGTGGCGGGGGCCGACACCCCGCTTGGGGGTGAGTGTCGGGCGTCTTCAGCCTGCCGTGGCCTTGGTGTCGCCTTCCCCGTCTGCAGAGCTCACCTGGGTATGTAACTTAGGGTGGTTCTGCGGCATTCAAGCATTACTTTTTTTTTTTTTTAAAAGGCGTTTAGCCCACACGGCTGCCAGGTTAAGCTTGATGTATATAAACACCTAACTAATAACACGTAATTCAACTTAATTTCTGTGTAAAAGGCTGTTTTCCTTTAGCCTGTCTGTAGACTTCCCACTGACAGCAGTGGCTGGAGAGAGAATGTTCAATCCCAAATGGATATCCTCTGCACAGAACTGAATTAAAAGTGAATTTTATTTTTCTCTGAATAAAGAATGACTTCAGCTCAGGTTTCCAAAGGGATAGTCTTGTTAACTAGATTCGAGCATGTATGTTGAAGCAAAGTACTAATGGGACAACTAATGAACAGCAAAGGGGAGGTCACTCATGCAAAAGTAGTAGTGTTTTACACTTCAATGATTTTGAAATGTGTTTTAGATCATTTAATACCAACTATCAGTTCATCAAGCACAATACTTCTTCGTGGGTTCCTGTGTTAAAGAACATGTTGCAGCAGCATCCTCTAGGAGAAACTGTATAAGTCACTTAGTATTTTCTTACTTGACACAGTGAGAACAGAAGAAAGTGAGAAACAGAGAAAATGTGTGCAGTGTAAGCTAAAAGGTAGAGAGGAAGGGAAGAAGTAAGAGGGAACAAGAGGAAAACAGTTGATGCAGCAAAGTGGTTAGGGTGAAAGAGATTGGGAAGGCGCAGGGCACGTGCTTGTGCATGGATGAAATATGAATGGGAAAATACTGTCTTCATTACTTTCCTAGCCTAATAGAAGTTAACTTTCTCACCCAACTACTTAACTTTGGCTTGCGTACACTGCCAGTTGTGCAACAAAACTTTGATCATTTGCAGGTGCTTACATCTCCCCCCCCCCCCCCCACACACACACACAAAAGTTTTGCCTAAGGAAACGGCAGTGTAAGTATTTTGTTGGCAAACGTGCCAACAGACAGCAATTACACTCTCCAACTTTTACATCCCTGTTGCTAAAAGCTACATAGTATAGGCAAAGCCTTTATGTAAAGGCTTGCAAGAGCTAATGGAGATTTCACCTAAAGCTTGTTGAGGAGTCACTTCAGACTAGGGTAGGAGTGTCAGCGAGTAGTCAACTACTTGACTACCTGATAAGCATAAGTGTACTCCACTACTGCACGCCCTTGCTGCCTCTGTATGGGGGGGGAGGGGAACAGGAGCTGGTGCTGGGGGGGAGCCAGCTTAAAAGCCTGTTTCTCCCTCTTCCCCGCACTGTCTCCACAGTGTCCCCCGCCTCTATCAGTGGGGGGGGGGGTAGAGAAGGCTGCTCTGGCAGCAGCCACTGTCTGTGGGGGTCCCAGTGCGGAGCTGGCCCCCCCATACATAGGAGTTGCTGCTTCCAAGCAACCCCTGTTCACGGTGGCTGGGGCTGGCCACATGCAGGGGCTCAGGGGCTGCTTTGGCAGCAGCCTCTGGCCCCCTGCAGACAGGCTGCTAACTTCAGCGTGAGCTGGGACCGAGCAATCCTGGCTCACTCTAGGATGCTGTGCCTCTGCATTTTAAATGTAGTACCCCTACTGCAGCTCTGCAGAGCAGCTCCTTATCAACTAATCGTGTAATTGATACACATTGTATCGACTACGCAATTAACCAGATATAGGCAATTTAACATCCTTACACCAGGGGTGGGGAATCTTTTTTGGGGGGGGGGGGGTCAGGGACCGCTGACCCAAAGAAAAATCTGTCAGGGGCCACGCACACAAGTGAGAAGCCAAAAAAACCCACCACCTTCACTGATGTGGCCCCCCTGCTGAGAAGGTCTTTACATTCTGCTCACACACCAGAGCCCAGGTTAGTAGATTCTGTGTGCTCCAGTCCTGTGGGGGCACTGATTGTCTGGGCCAGATCTAAGAAAGGTAAGTAATCTCTGTCTGAATAGCAGTGTGTTGTTTCTTAAAAGCAACTCTTATAGGAATCTTGGAATCTAAAAAGGAATAGGTTATCAAGATAAAGTTAATTTGTCCTAAGAAAACACCTGCATCTGTATAGGGATATCAGTTGTTATGTTTATCAATATTTACTGCTGATTGGGGAGACTTTCCATAGCGCAAAGCAGGTAGGCACCTAACTTCCATTTGTGCCTCTGAAAATTTCCCTAAATACCATGTATTGAACAGTCTTGAGGACAGAGATTAGGGCAGTGTTTAGAGAGTCTAGTATTTTGGACATTATAGCAATCTAAATAATGATAAGTATGGTGCTGGTAAACATTTTTCTTAACCACAGAAAAGTTTCACTTTCCTCCTTGTTTTCATCTCCAGTTGCTGACTTCATATTCATTGGTATGTGGGGCTGACAGGCTGAGGCAGATACAGTATGCTAAGAGAGAAACAAGTGCAAGAACCTAGAACCTTTAGCCTACAAAACGTGACTCCTTAAACTTGGTCTTCATGTTAATTCTGTTAATGCAATGGTCTCCAACCTTTTTAAGCACAAGATCACTTTTTGAATAGTCAGTCCTGGATCTACCTCAAACCAAATACCTCTGCCCCCACCCCTTCTCTGAGGCCCCACCTCCTCACTCTATGACGATGGGAGACAGAGTGGCATCAACGCCCCCCTGCCTCTGTCTCCCCTTCTCTGCACAATAAGCAGGAGGCTCCCAGGGAGCAGCTCTGGGCAGAAGTAGCAGGGCAGAGAGGGAGGGGCAGCTGAAGTGCAGGCAAACCAGCCAGGATCACCTGTCAGAGGCTCCAAGATCTACTGGTAGATCCTGATCGACTGGTTGGTGACCATTGTGTTAATGCATCTCTTTAAAGAATTAGGTACTTTATATTCACCATAAGTCTGCTATAGCTCTCGCTGCAAGAATTTACAAGTGATGGGCGAAACTCAGGAATATATGATCATGGGATGCAACAAAGGGAGCCTGCAAGCTGAGGGGAGGAAAGAGAGAAATTGGGTTGTAGCTACATTATAAAGAAGGAATTGAAGGTTGTTAGTTTTTAATAAAAAGCAGGAAAAAAAAAAAATCTTCCTCACTAAATAGATTTCAGTGTCTGATAGAGGACACCATGGCTACATCTTGACAGCAAGGGTGGTGGGGAGTGGGAGCCTACATCCCTAATACAAGCTGCATTATCCGGCACTTAACTATCCGGAAAACTTGGTGAATCAGCATCTGTCATAGGAATTGGCAACACAATTCCTCCTTTAGTTAACCAGAAAAATTCTTAAAGCCCTCTGGCATAATTTTTCAACATTTTCTAACACTACTAACACTACTAACACTGATATAGAGGCAGCTGGATGGAGGCAGCTGGTGCCTGTGAGGAGCTGGCTTTAAGCAGGCTCCCCATGAGCACTGGATCCTCCTTCCCCTGCCACCCCAACACTGCTGCTTCTGATAGGGAGGTAGCAGTGCATAGGGTGAGGTGGGCAGGCTGGAGTCGATAAGCATGGGGAGCCGGCTTTTGGCTCTCCGTGCATGCAGGCTCCATGGACCCACCTGCCCTCTCACCCCCGTTGCTGCCTCCTACAGAGGCAGTGACGGGGGCTGGCAGGCAGGCGTCTTTGCTGGGCGGAGGTGGCTTAAAAGCTGGTTCCTCATAGCACCAGGTCCATGGTGCAGCTTCCACACGTCCCCCTTGCACTGCTGCCTCTGTCCGCAGGCAGCTTGAACCCCCTCTCCGCCCCATGGACATGGGCTGCTGCCGGACAAGACTTGCCGGAGACAGAGGCTGCTTCCTGGCAGCCTCAACCACCCCTCGCCCCGGCAGCAGCCTCTGTCCATGGGGAGCTTGGACCCCTTTGGACAGGGGGTGCTTCCACCCTGTGCTACCACCTCTGTATCAGGGGCAGCAGCACAGGGTGGCAGACAGCCGGTCTGCATGGGGAGATGGCTTTTAAACTGGCTCACCTTGCAGACTGGCTCCTGCCTGCCATCCTGCACTGCTGCCTCTGATAGAGAGGCAGCAGCGCAGGGTAACAGGGGACTCCCCAGAAGTGGGGCTTGGAGTGCACTGGCTGCTGGTCCCGCCCCCAGGGACTGTCAAATAGTCATGTAACCAGTAAGATTTCACGTGGCTACACAACCGTTCACTTACACAATATCTAACATCCCTAGTTTGTAGTACTGGAATTATACAATATCCTAATCCGCTGGTTCTGAAATCCTTAACTTCTGTGTAAAATGCGTTTAATTTAAAACTAATAAATGTAGGACAGAATTTTATTTGCCAGAACATGGTCCGCTGAACATGGAACATTAAGCTGGGAACTTGGCATTTGATAGTATGAATAGCAAAACTTGAACACAAAAAATAAGATGACTAGGATGTAAGCAAATATGCTGTCACTATTAATCTGATGACAGCATATTTGCTTACATGCTAGTGTAACTGACTTCTCTAAATCTTCCTGACATTAAAAAAAAAAAAAGTCATTAAGTTGGAACTCATTACTAACTTTAATATCTCTGATTTGTTCTGAAAATTAGGATTAATGATTAAATGTTGTAATATACAAAACAAGAACAGTAAAATTACCTAAACAAGTTTGATCTGTAGATTCTAGTTGTTAACCAGTTGGTGAAAGTATCAATAATGTTTGCCTTTTAGACCTAAAAAGCATGAGCTTTAAATGTTAAAAGCTATGTGCAAGATTTTAAGGAAGATTAGAAAGATTTAGTTATGGAAAAGGTGAAGATTAACCACTTTATTTATTAAATGTTATGGAGTCGTTCAGGATAGGTTAAATATATAACACTTTCAACGAACTTTCTGCTGAAACATGAACAAATTTATATTTACATCACCAGGGCTCGACAAACTGCGGCAAGAGCTACTCGCCAGACCCGCACCGCGCATGTGTCGGTGAATGGGGCGCACGGAGCGACCGGCTGAAATCTACTCGCCATGGGCGAGTAGAAACAGCGGTTTGTCGAGCCTGTACATCACTGTACATTTTAACTCCTGTATTCTGGCTATATATCCATCTTTTTGCAAGTCAAGCTTCTTTTATTAGTGAAATCTAGAGAGATACTGAGTGGGGTTTTTCCCCCCAAAATAGGGAAATACACTTATGATGGCACTACAATTACGCTTGTATCAAACTTCACTATAGCTTAGATAATAGAATTTTGGAGAGAAAAGAAGAAAGCTATATCTGATCATGTTTAAATTTTAAAGAGCTTTACACTTGTACCAAAATTCTATGGACATTAAACTTTGGCTTAATAAGTTTTAGATGTAACAGTAACCAGAAAACTGCTTGCTTGACTGATCTGCCAAAATATTAGGAAGAATCATGTATTGTAAATTGTGGTGATTTGAATGAACCTTCCATGTACTGTGATAGTGATTGCTATACTCAAGTAATATAATCTGTACAAAGGTATTTCTTTAACCTATGATATCCTGCTATGATTAATAAAGACAGCACTATAGTCCCAGATAAATGGCAGTCTGTAGTAATTAAAAGATTCGGATTGAATCAAAACCTCAATAATCCTGCTTTTAAAAATAGTTTGTTAAAAAGTTTTAGACCATCATGGTTTGCAATAGGAGAAAACTAGAGCTGAATTCTTGTGGGAGTTAATTGTTCAACTTTAAGCAATCATTTTCTTCTTTTACAGAAATGGCCCACACCAGTTCCTCCAATTCATCTTATCAGTGAAGAATCTACTGATAAAACTAATCTGGGGTTTATTCATGCTTTTGTGGCTGCCATATCAGTCATCATTGTGTCAGAGTTGGGGGATAAGACCTTCTTTATTGCAGCCATCATGGCAATGCGTTATAATCGTTTGACTGTAATGGCCGGTGCCATGCTTGCCTTAGGACTGATGACATGCTTATCAGGTTAGAACTCTTTGCTGCCTTTCTCAGAATTCATTGATTAAATGTGTGTATATAGTCTGTCAACCTTAATTGTTAACCAAAGTGAAAATGAATGCAGCAGGTATGCAAGCTACATGGCTTTAAGAGCTATTTTTTTGTAGTCCATTCTATTATAAATTTTATGCCTTTCAAAGTAGTGGGCTCTTAACTTCATTCGTTAGCTGAAGACAGAGGGCACTCAGAAGTAACATGTATATTGATATAAATTGGTTTCTTGGATTCTTGCTTGCACATTTGTAAGTATAAATAAGACTAAAGGCCAGGTTCTCTGATAGAGGCAGCAGCGGGGGAGGAGGAGGCGGCACCAGAGAGCTGGCATGTGCCGAGAGCCAGCTTAAAAGCCAGTTCCCTGCACATATCGGCTCCTACCTGCCCCTCCCTCATCCTCCGCACTGCTGCCTCTCTGTCAGAGGCAGCAGCATGGAGGTGGGGGATCAGCGCGGGGCATAGGGGTGGCAGGGAGCCGATTTAAAAGCCGGCTCTCCAAGGGCACTGGCTTTCTCCCACCTCCCCCTTTGCTGCCTCTGATACATACTTATTGGTTAATCATGTAGTCGACTACACATTTGACATCCCTACTTACAAATAGTAACAATCAATGGTCATCTTGATATTATTTAACATAAAATGTAACTTATTTTCTTTCAGTTTTATTTGGATATGCTACCACAGTTATCCCCCGAGTGTACACATACTACGCGTCAACTGCACTGTTTGCAATTTTTGGCATCAGAATGCTTCGGGAAGGCTTGAAGATGAGCCCAGATGAAGGTCAGGAGGAGCTGGAGGAAGTTCAAGCAGAAATCAAGAAAAAAGATGAAGAAGTAAGTAATAAAGTATCTAGAAATGATGACTAATGAAACACTTAGATTGGTTAGATTGCACAATTACAGAAGAGTGTGCATATGGGTTGCTCAGCTGGATATATGTGTAATAAGAGGCTGATGGATCTATGTGTGGCGCTGACAATAACAAGAAAACACACAAATGCCCCTCCTCATCATGGGACCACATATTAGAATACTCTCCCTTGCCCACCCCCTCACTAATTTCCTAATTCTGGCTCCAATTCTCTGCTATATGGTTGCATTTTGAGGTAGGATAGAGGCATGAACTGCCTCTTTGTAGAATTCATGTGTTGAAATATGTATCTCTTTCACTTGGGGCTTTACCCACCATCATGTTGGCAGCTACCATTGTTGCTGCTTTTATTTATAATGTTTAGGTAGAATAATACTGAAGCTAGTGCTGCTGCAGGTGTTCTTGTGGATGTAAGCTAAGCAGAATAATGCAGTAGTAAGAAATAGCATTTCTCTGGAGCATTAGTTTTATTTCATATATTCTTCTTACTAATTTTACTGTCTTCTCCTCTCCCAGTATAACTCACTGTTTTTAATCACCATGATAATGCATTCTGTTTCTTCTCAGTATAATTAAAAATAGCATAATAGCTCATCATGTATCATCCAAAATAAACTGTTTTTTCTTGCTGTAAAGAGCTTGTCCTCTGTTTTTGCCTACTTTCCACATTTGTACTAGGAGCTAAATATTTGGATTGTCTCATTGTGAAGTTGCACAGCTTTGAGGCAAACAGTAACTTAGAGGTAAAGGATAAGTGTAGATATGTAAATTGTAGCTAACCTTGGTAGTAGCAGTACCCTAAATGTTCCATAGCTAAGTTTATCATTCCAAGGCTAACTGTCCTAGATGTTAAATTAGTGGAGGTTTACATTTCTGAGCAATATTTTCATTGGGAAATGTGGATAATATTTCTGTTCTTCTGATGGACTTTTGTTTCCAGTTCCAGAGAACGAAGCTGTTAAATGGGCCAGGAGACGTGGAAACAGGGACAAGCACAAATATACCTCAGAAGAAGTGGCTGCATTTTATTTCTCCAATTTTTGTTCAAGCTTTTACTTTAACGTTTGTAGCAGAATGGGGTGACCGTTCTCAATTGACAACAATTGTCTTGGCAGCAAGAGAAGTGAGTGTGATCGATACAAAATACCCACTGGTCATTTGTTCTGTTTTTAATATTGGCAGCAGATGGTATGTCTTTCATCACATCAAATTCTCAGATTTTCTTTGTAGTTTTAGATATTCCCAGTTAATGTTGGAAGCATATGGAGGCATGAGTCTGAAGGCAGCATGGTTATTTCTGTGCATCCTCATTGCCTGAGGGGTTACTGCTGTTACAGTCTCTATTTAAAATTCCATTTTATATTTACTGCATGGTTTGGGACTGCAAGTACCATTTCTTGAAAAAAGGTGTTGCTCTCTTCAGCTGTACAGTATAAGAGATGGTTATTGCATGGAACAACATGACAATCATTTAAAAACTTTTTTTGAAAATGTCAGGTCAAGCAGATATTGCTCTTAAAACTATTTGCAGCTTTAAAGAGGAACTTATTTGATCAACCCTTAAAACTGTTAAAAGCAGAATGTTAGACTCCAAAACTGCATCATCTTCTACAGGTTGGACTCCCTGATCTGGCACCCTCAGGACCTGACCTATCCCGAATGAGGGAATTTGCCGGATCGGGGAGGTCTTCCCCTCCCTCCTGCTGGCTCTGCTCCAACCCTGCTGCTACAGGGCTTGGCTCTGGTCAGCTTCTACCATCTGGCTGGGGCTCTCCAGGGATAGAGCTCCATGGACCCACTTCTGTCCCACCTAGTTGTGGCTTCCCAGGGACTGGGCTCTGCGGCTGCCCTGCTGGGTCTGAGCTCTGTGGCTGCCCGGCTGCTCCTGTGCCCAGCTGGGGCTCCACAGCTGCCCAGCTGAGATGCCCCGGGATGGGGCTCGCCTGTCCCAATGGTGGACTCCCGACCGGCTCGCACTCCTGGGGGCTGGGGCTTTCTGGTGCAGCAGCATCCGTGATCCTGCTGGACAACAGATGTTGCCAGACCAGAGCGTCCTGAACTTAGGAGGTTCAACCTGTAATATGCACCCCTATTCATTGTAAGCTGCTCTTAAAAATAAGAATTGTAGTACTATTTCCATCTTTTGACATCAGCAGTGCTGCTAAAGCAAGGGGAAGACAATGAAAAAGGAAATCCACTTAAGCTTCTGGCCTCTTCCAAATGGAAGGGGAAAGATACTTTTCTAACTAGATGCATACACAATGTGTTTTTCTTTTTCATTATATATTCATATTACACATGAAAACGTGCTAGCAAAGTCAGGCACTCGGAAGGTAGGAAATGCTAGAACAACGTGTGTGTGTGTGTGTGTGTGTGTGCGCGCGTGCGCACAGCCTTAATTTGGCCTCTTTGTGCATATGCATTTAAGTACATTACTCCATACAATTTTTCCACAGGACGCTGGCCTTTCAGTGCACAGGATGGATCTGGCCTGGGGATGAGTACTTCAGTGTCTTTATAGTATTTGAGTGAGACAAGGGGCTATGAGACGGACAGTTTTAAGATCAAAAGCATCCATGAATGTTCAATCTGAGACTCCCACGATCTGCAAGCTTGTGTAGTGGAAGAAGCTGTTCTCTTGGGATCCTTGCTTCATTGGTTGCAGAAGTTAACTGATGAATAAGGCAGGGGCTTCCAGAAGAGAGAAGATGGTCTCATGGTTAAGACAATTTAGTGATTTCCTGGAAAACTTGGTTCCCTCCCTGCCTCTCCCACAGAATTCCTATGTGATGCTGGGCAAATTGCTTAAACAAAACTTTTCATAGGTGGTCACTGTGTTTCTGACTTATCAGGTATTCATCTCGAGTCCCTGGGGCGTATTTGAAGAAGTGCTCAGTGCTGCAACTCTTGAAATCAATGGGAACTATGGTTTAAACACACACAGTGCAATATAGTGCTGAGTTTTCTGAAAAATCAGGTCTTGGGGTATCTCAGTTGGACACCCAAAATTAGTGGATACTTTTGACCTTAAGTTTTCTGCCTCGTAGTTCCTTATGGGTGTCGTGAGGGCAAGTCAGTTAATGTTTATAAAGGGCTTAGATACTGCCATAGAAAAGCGCATGAGAAAATTAATAATTCTGTCATTAGGTCGGGGTTTAAAGAGTGTGTAGCTATTTGAACAGAGGAGAAAACAAAATATTGAGTAGCTGCTCATTAAGTGAACCCTGTCTTTCCTGTGCGCACTGCAAGAGACAGTGTCTTGTGGAAAAATGTCTAACAACTTTTCTTCCTGGAGCAGACAAAGGGATTTTTCAAAAGCACAAATGACAGTTAGGCACTGTGGCAAAGTCCTGACCATGCCCTATGGGTCCTGTACTTCTGGTGGATAGTGTTTGCCTCAGGGACTTGTTGTGACCCTCCACACAGCCTCTTTCTCTTTACTAGAGACAAAGGTCACAGCCTACTGAGCCATACTCATCACAGGGTAGTTTACAGTTTGGTGTAAAAACAAACAAAACCTCCATAGTCCTGTTCTTCCCTCTCAGGGGGAGACTTGGTAGTGGTGTGGGGAGGGCTGGGGGGAACCCAGGCTCACCACTACTCAGGGTTCTGGCCCAGGGAACCTAAGGCAGTGGCAATAGACAGGGTTTATTCTACTCCCAGTCTGGCAGCTTCTTCCCTGGGCCACTTCTCTAAACGATCCCTCCCAGTACCTTTCCTTTGGTATTTGAACAAGTCAGTCCTGCTTCTCCATGGCACTCTGTCTTACTCACAGTCCTCTGCTTATACGCCGTTTCACCTCCTCACTCCCATATCTTCCATGCCCCCTGCCCTCTCTGCAGGGAGCCCTTATAAGCAAGCTGCAACAGGCCTTAATGGGCTGTAGATGCTCTGATTAGCTTGCTGCTTCCAGCAAGCTCTTAATTGGCCCCAGGTGGCTGCCTGATTATACTGCACTAGGCTTGGTCCTGTTTACTCTGGGAAGAGGAAACTGTTTACCCAGAGCCTGGCACATCTGCCCTGCATTAGAATGCAGCAGCCTGCTGGGTCTGGCACAGCACCCAGTTCCTACTTTTTACCTTTTGTAGATTTAAGACAGAAGGTGAGGATACTTATAGAAGCTGATTGTAACTCTTACTGCCATGTTGGTTCTGTATAGCAGTTATTGTCTCTTGTCTTTTACTTTACCCCTCCAGTAACTTTTTAAACAAAAATAAACTCAACACCTTCAATTTTGTAAAGTGGTTTAAAGTAAAACCTAGCTATCCAATTAAGTATTGAATAAGTAAATATATGCAGTTGAAAACTCATCCAGTGATGTTACAGTTGTGATATGATAAATCTAGAATAAAAAATCTAGGCTAGTCCCAGCCCTCCTGACTTCATACTACTTTGTGTGGCCTCGTTAGAGAAGATGCATTAGCCTCGTGGATCTGGACAAAATACTTCTGGTAACTAGCTTGTGCTCTGACTACCAAAAAGTTCCTCTTCACGATTTCAATTGGCATTTAATAACTTTTGAGCTAAGTGTACTTCTAATTGTGTAGTAGCGGCGAGGAGTCCTGTGGCACCTTATAGACTAACCGAAGTGTTGGAGCATAAGCTTTCGTGGGCAAAGACCCACTTCGTCAGATGCATGTAGTGGAAATATCTTTAAGGTGCCACAGGACTCCTCGCCGCTTTTGCAGATTCAGACTAACACGGCTACCCCTCTGATAATTGTGTAATGTTACTTTGCTTTCAGCTACCTGCCAGTCTCCACCCTCTCAAGATGCTTGCTTTTCAGTGGTGGGTAAATGGTGAATCCTGGATCTATGTTAAACCTTTTCATGATGATTGAAAAGTGTTGTAATAGGCAGCTGCTGACTTACAAGATTTTAAGTCTTTTACTGTTGTGACCATACCTCAGTATTACAGGAGACAACTGCTATGAAACCATGCAGAACTCCTAACATATTTGACAATATTCTCTGAGGGTTCCCTTGCCTTGAGCTGAACTAAGAAAGCATAATTTTTTTTCTCGTAGACTATTGTGTAGATTTTCACCTGTTAAAGTTGATCTTGTATGTTTGCATAGGATCCCTATGGTGTGGCAGTGGGAGGAACAGTGGGACACTGTCTATGCACTGGTTTAGCAGTTATTGGAGGAAGGATGATAGCACAAAAAATTTCTGTTAGGACTGGTAAGTGAAATCTCATTTTAATTGAAAAAAAAATTAACACAACAGTAGCTTGCTTCAGGGATCATCAGACTGAAAATGATGGTATGCACACTTGGGATGTAGTTAAAGCCAGGGCTTTTAATGCTAAAGAAATTATGTGAAGGAGCTAGTAACATAGTGTATTTAACTTAATTTTTGATTGTCAATCTCCCTGAGACTTTTACAGCTGCCCTTAGCACTTCTCACTTCCTCTTTACCCTCTTTCTGTGAAGATTTGATCCTCTGCCTTTCACCTGACTGCGCCTACTATAGAGGAGAGTTCTGAAGGTATATCTACAAAGCACACTTCTTGCCCCGCCCCCACTCCCGACCTGGGTATAAATAGCAGTATAAATGATGAAGCATAGCTTAGGTGAGGAGAGTGAAGATACACTTGAATCATGTGATATATATACTTTATATGGCTCTCTACTCACCTACGAAGTGTCTTCCAACCACACTGCTATTTTCACATTGTTTCCCTGTTGCTGGAGTCTATCGACATGAAGCGCTATACACCACAGTGTGGACGTGGCCTACTTTTCACTGCAGCATGTATCTTTTCTCTGCAAGTAGAACTAACCAAGCTAAAAATATGCTGTGGAGGAGCTCAGGCCAATCACAATCACGTTTGGTAATGTAGCAAGTCTTTTCTTACTGTGACTTGAGTTTGAGGGGGTACTGAATCCCAATATCAGGCATTTAAAATAAAGTGAAGATAGTCAAAAATTTAGATCTCTGTGGATGGAAGTTGAAGAAAATCTTAAGCATCGAAGAAAAGCAAAGTATACTGTGGCAAACAGCAGCAGGGATTCTACCCTCCAGTAGTTTAAACTGGGTCTTTCAAAGGATTAGGCCTGTTAGAAAAATTCCTGCTGTCATAACCTTTTTAGAGCTATTATACATGTGGAACAACTGCTTTTCAGAGCATCAGTTAGGCATAGCAAGTGTGTTTATAATATTTTGGCTAAGAGGGATATGTCCATCTTGGAGGCAGGCCATTGTTTGTTCCAAATGTACTGTTGGTCTTTATTTTCTTGCCCTCAGAAAAGATATAGGTCACATCAAGAAAATTCATTTCTGCAGCATTAGCATGCACACATTTTAAAAATAAACACTATGAACTTAATTACCTCTTTACACTGGCCAAGGAAATGTTAGTATCTTATCAGCAAAGAGTGACTTGTATGCTGCTGAGAGGCATTATGATACAATTTCTCTGGTCCCTGGAGTGGAGCTGTAATGTTTGTAAAGTCAGCTTTTCAGTGTGGGTAGACTGGAGAACTATACTAGCAGTACTTATCAACATTTGCCCTTTGTGACTGCACCTTTGTCTCAATTCTGGGGGGGATCCAGCTGCATTTTTCTTCTGCTTTATATATAATATATATACATACACAATGAAACTTGGTTTTGATTCTAAGAGTCAAAATATATTTTACATGGGTGTTGCTAGAGAGTAGGATGACACAGGATACACCCTGGGAGGGTGCTGCACGAGCCAGAAATAACTTCTAGAGTGGGCAGTTTAAATAAAATCTGAATGTGGAAGTCAAGTCCATGAAAATGGAGCTCCAGGAGGCATGGTAGAAGCACATTTAACTTGCAAAAAGTATTTTTACCTGTACATCTAACTCTTTTCTTTTTTCTCTTTCAGTGACAATCATAGGAGGCATTGTTTTCTTGGCATTTGCATTCTCTGCACTATTTATAAGCCCAGAATCTGGTTTTTAACAAGTTTTTTTTCATTGTCTTTAAAAAGAAAGGATCGGGAGCAACGGGCTTGTCCTCCTGTGTTGCTATATATGATGTACAGTATTGTTGCTAGACAAGCACTGAAAATGAGATGCTTCACTTTAATAGCAATGATTTCTGAGTTTGGCACATTCATGGACCATATGCCATGAAGATATGCTTCCTGTCCAGTTTGCAAGATGTATTTATGTGGTGATTGGGTGCCTCACAAGATCTGAGTGGCTTTCTTGCTTGCTGAACCTGATCAGATGGGTTTTGAGGAGCTGCATCCACAAACATGGGGCTTCCTTCTTCTGTTCCACATGATCACTACTGCTGTCTGTTCTAGAGCTTATCCATCTGGTTACCTGAGCAGCTGACTTGTCAACAGGCATTATTATGTTACTTGCTGTTTGGAAATTTGTATTAGGGAGAAAATTATTGACTCTCACACTTCACTTCCAGGATGCCCTGGTAGCCTAAGAAACCTGAGGGCAGCTCCCATGTCACCAAGTGACTGAACCACCTCCTAAAACTTTTAGAATTTATTTAAAAAAAGGCAAATATCTTAATCAGGGGCCTATGGTAGGAAGTCAACAAACGTGCTGACTCATGATGTACTGTTTTCAACAATCCGTCTAGATCTGAATTTTACTTAACCAGTTCTTTTGTATTAAGTTAAAACGTATAATATACATCATAGTAATAAAATGGTCAATATTTGACAATGCTGCATTCCCAAATTTGAACAATAATGCAATTCTTTCAGATTGAGATGTGTCCATATTTTCTTCAGTAGTGTAACTGGGGGACTGTAAATAAAATAGCTATCTCCATTTTAGTTACTTTCAGCTTCCTTTTGTGATGGTGGTTCATTTAATTTTGTTAGAGAGCAAAATCATGGATGCTTCTGTGCACTGAGGCAAAGGATTATTTTTTCCTGGTCCTGTTGAAAAAGGCAGCTATGTTGACTAGGTCTGGAGTGGTAATGTCATTTTTATTACTGAAATATATTTGTAAGTGCTCTGCTGTTTTTACAATGTAAAGTTGACTTCTGAATTCACACTAGGTGTATGGGGTATAATGCAGTGTTTTAAGCTGAAATACATGCACTAACAGACTGCTGTAAAGTGCAATCCATGATCAATGGTTTTAGCAGGGTCCTCAACACACACATAAATACTGAGTTTGACAAAGTGAAAACTTGAATAGTCTTAACTTGTAGGTTTGAAATGTTTCAAGTTCAAGGGTTTGTGAAAGTTACATCTTGGGCAGGCAAACCTTGATTAAAAAGATTGTCTGTATGCCAAAAGGTTGTAGTACATATTTATGAAAGGTGCTGCTCCTTTAGCTCCAATAACAGCAACTCTCCCACGCAGCAGTGCATCCTTACTCAAAGAAAGATGTTCCTTTCTAGAACAGTCTTCCCGAAACCTATTGTAACCCTCAAAAGTGCCTCCTAGAAAGATTAGAAGAACAATACATTTCAAGTAGAGAAAGTGCAAGTATAATAGTAAAGTGAATTATTTACACCACTATCAAACTTTCCAGAAAAATGAACCTTGACATATATTGCATTTGGATTAGCTTGCTTCTTAAGGGTTCTAAACATCTGTGAAAAGTCATCAAGCAGCACCAGTCATTTCTCAAGAGCATTTTGCTCTTGCTCAGATTATACAGCTCCTGTTCAGCTGGCATGAAGGCAAACCCTCTGCCTGCACCTCTCTAGCTGTAGCACTTTAGGAAGACACTTGGCCTGTCTGTGTAGTTAATCCACTTCCCCTAGAGTGGGTGGGGGGGTGCTCAGTTTTTTATAGCCTCAGTGTGGTCACCAATTGTTGCGGGTTGGTGTGCTCATACTTTTTTCTTAAATTACTTGTTTAGCTTTAGGAAACAAAATATGCACATCTAAATTATTGTAATGTATTTAGTGCTACCTGCTAAGTCTGTTGTGAACAATTATATTAATACACACATTTTTCACAGCAAACTTATTCAGTCCAGGCAAGCCTAAGAACAAATTAAACCCTTCTTGGTGTTCAGGGGAGGCAGTAGGGGTTATGGGGTGTGGGTGGGTGCCCAGATGGCTGCCTTGCCACCAGAACCCAGGCCTAGAACCAAACACCCTATGCCCTGAGTCTGCAACACCAGAACTGAAGCCCAGAGGCTGAGCCCTGCCTGCTCCTCTAGTCTCAGCAGCCAACACCATTCAGGCACAATAGGGAGGTCCTGTTACTCTGCTTTTTCCACAGCAAATCACAGCCCACAAAGCTGTGGCTGTAACATCCAGTAAGCTTTCTTTTTGGCTTTGGCAATTGCCCAACTGAAATACTAGGACAGAGCAAGTGAAGTTTTCATTTACCTAATCTAGGTTTGTCCCATTGTTTGCTAAATTTTTTCCTGGCTCCAGCCTGATGCTTTTATATATAAATACAGAGCCCTAGATGAGAGCTCTGTAGTGCTCATCCCTCATCGAATGCACATAAAGGCTACTCTAAGCACAGAGAGAGGTTTCTAACAAGGTTAATTGGATTGCCTCAGTTCATGGGAAGGAAAAAGATGTAGATGTAATTGAGGCCAAGTGAATATAAACAAAAGCGGCATCACTAAAGTCAGTTTTTCTATAAAACATTTCAGTGCAATGCTGAGGTAGTGAACAAAGCACACAGGCATCAGTGAAGGCAAGCCAATCTGAAATATAAATCACATGGAAAAACATGGGAAGTGTTTTATTTCCAAGATTTAATAATGGAAGCAAAAAAAGCCACCAAAAACCTGCTGCTACTTGGCTCTGTTGGGTTGAGATGTAATTCTGAAGACATCAGTTTATTTCAAAGGGGACACAGAATTTAAGATTAGTACAAACTTGCTTATCTTTTTAAAGCTGCACAAAGATCAGCATCATTAAAGATAACTTGCTAAAGCAAAATTCTTTGTCTTATTTCTCAGTATGTTAAAGTACACAAAGGGGAGGTTAAGCTACCACCAGACTTTTCAACCATCAGGTTTGATATGTTGCCAGTGCAAAGTTTTCAACAGAAACTGGACAAAAACAAAGTACAAGTACAATCTACAACATGAATAAAACAAGTATCGGGAGAGCAATGGGAACGTTCGACACATTCCAGAAAGCCTAGTAACAGATCTAATGCACAACTACTTAATGTAAA
This sequence comes from Rafetus swinhoei, assembly GCA_019425775.1. Lineage (NCBI taxonomy): Eukaryota > Metazoa > Chordata > Testudines > Trionychidae > Rafetus > Rafetus swinhoei. The sequence goes on from CM033449.1 coordinate 52,335,105, forward strand.
TGTTGTGGTTGTGAGTCTGACTGCATAGGTTAGAACCACGTGTAACAGACTGTCCTTGTACAAACTTCCTTAAGCTGTTCTATGATTATACCTCTAAACAAGCCTGAGTCTAGTCCTAAGTATGACTCATGCTAGATTTTGCAGCCTGGATCCTGGAACTCTTACTCATGTCAGTAATCTATCCATCTGAAACCCCTCCTGTCATAGTTCTATTATAATCCCATCCTGCAGACCTTATTCACAGAAGTTGCCCCATTGACTTCACAGAAGTAAAGGAGCAAGATTTGTGACAGCCATTTACCCTACACAGGTTAATATAGGGTCTCATGCTAACCAAAAATCTCTATTATTTAATCTCCCAGACCATGAACAAAGTTAAATCTCTTCAATTGTCATTCTTGCTCAGCATCCGTGGCCAGGAAGTTTTACCAAGTTCAAGTTACTATTTCTAGAGCCTTGAAAATTGTAGGTATCTGCAGCTCATTTTTGCAGATAGGGATGTGGTTGCAATACAAATTTTGTATCTGGAACTCAGCAAATATGCAGGTATTTGCTTTATATCATTTTTGCAAATGCAGATACAAATTTAGTATCCGCATATGGCTCTATTTGTACACCAACAAACATCACCACCAAAATGACAGAATTCTGTCTATATTACCACTTCCAAACATTGCTACCATCAGTGTTGAATTACAGCAATGAAGTTGGCTAGCATAGAAAGCATTTGCAACACCAGCTGTGTTCTTGGGGAAGGAAAAAAAAGCTTTTCATTCACTCATGCCACCTGTTTATATATATCATGTACCACAAATTTTTAAAAATTTCCTCAAGGTGACTAAGATGATGAAAATTCATTTCAAGACCCAATCAGTAGTGATAGTAGTGGAGAGAACAATGCATCCATCACTCTATACAGCACAATTCATGTTGAGTGAAAATTATTCATGTTGTTTCAACTACTACTCAAGCTCAACAATACATTTACAAAGATTAAATACTTTTTTCCACTAGCCTTTTGAGGCAGAAAAAAGTGCTGGAGTTAACTTGACTATGGATTTTTAATCTTTACAAATATTCAACAGTTACGGGTCTTGTATAAATAAGGTGCTGGTTCCCAAACTTGTACAACAGTGAAATGTTACTGAACAGCACTGCTTCAGTTATAGCAGCAGTTTGAATTACAGCTCTTCTAGGATTCTAGGAAAATACATTGATATTTCCCAATTTCATTTCTAAGAAAACTGTCTTTTTATAACAAGACACCACCATTTAGTGGTCATTTGTTTTTCAGCTAAAGAATTGATATGACTAATTCTACATTAACTTCCCACAGTTTCTGTGCACTCATGGCCAGCAATGGAATTGCATCAGTACAATTTCACTCCCAACATGAAATGATCAATGTTCTGACAATGAAGTGGTGTCACAGTTTGCCCAGAAAGTTTTTTTTAAAGAAACCTTTTAGCATGTTTACCACATTCCCAGTATCTTTAGTTACAGGGTACAGCCTCATACTTTCAGATCCAATTCCACATTCCAGAGTAACCCCAATGCCAACCGGAAGTCAGTGGATTTATTTCAGTGAGAGAGCAGGATCTGGTCCAATCTGCTTCGTTAAACTATTGCATTAGGTTCCATGCTGCCCCAGATCCGCATACAGAACTCCTATTTATGTGGGTGTAAGGAAGGCCTTTGATGTGTACTCTGCATCAGTTGTATTAGCTGAATGTATGACATTGCACTTCATTATTAAAACATTTCAGTTGCAAATAGTACATGTTAAAATAATACAAACTTGATCAGTTTCAAGATAAGGAAGACACATAAATTAGGTCAAATTCTGCCCTTCTGTTACACCTACACATCATGAAGAATATACAGATATATCCAAGGGCATGATCTGAACAGGTAATATTATTTGAAAGCATCAGATTATTTTTTACTAAAACAGACTACCATCTGTTTTATATCCCTTACATGAAGACTGGAAACATCACAAGATGCAAGAAACGCTGACAGCTCTGTAATCGGCAGGCCAGGCCAGCATTTTATGAAGCGATACTGAAAATAGGCAAGAAAAAGTGCAACATACATTTTTAATATAACCTCACTACCATTTGCCACCTCACTGTTCTTTGTTGAGGTATGGCGGAAGAGGTTAAAAGGAAGTGCCTTTGGTATATTTGTTCAAATGTAAGAGACATTTAACTATGGAAATCTCTAGGATATAAAAGTGAAATTAGAAAAGTTACCAGAACCTTAGAAGCTACAAGAAGTAGAATTTCAAATGAGTTACATTTATTCAATTAAAAAATTGACAGTTAGTAATGGTCACACGAACACTAGGGAATTGTATCTACATTTCCTGACGTCAGTATGAGCGGCACTCGTTTTCTACATATACAAATCTAATGCCAGTTAAAAAATACAAAACCAAATCAAATCCCAAGACACTGTGAAATCAACACTGCTTAAAACCTCAAAATTTAATCCAATTGATATATTTTAAAATAAATAATTTTTCCTCATTTAAAAAACCCAACTGCTTTCAAAGCAGTTACATTAAGACCATTCTCAAAAGTCTTTCATAAATAGTCATTCATTTTGATTGTCTATTAGTGCAGCACCTCTCAGTGTTGGCTGGAATCGCCATAGTAGGCAATACAGTATTTTGTTTATACACAGTGTTTTGGTTTTATTTTTTTCCTTTTAATTTATAGGTACAATTTCTCTGAATAACAGCATACCATGCTGGCAAAACCCATGCAGATGACAAAGCATGAAGCAAACAGAGCCTGTAAATTACTTGTTTATTAAAGAAAAAAAACAAGGAATGTAGTGTTAAAATCAGGATATTAAAAAGTCTCATGGACAAACATTTAATTTAAAAATCTCAAAATTTCTCTCATTTACTATGAGTCATTCAACATTTAACTTCAAATATAATGCATACAAAATTCTTTATCCCAATTATTTTCAAATAGTTTTTAACATCTTCCACTGGGGATGAGTAAAAAAAAGTCTTTCTCCCTTTCAGCCAAAAATAATAATTTCCCCAGTCATTCTCAATGTGTATCTTGTTTCAAGAATGGTTTCAAATGGAGACACTTATGAATCTAACATGCATGTGCTGACACTGCATGATGCCATAACACTTAAAATACACTCATAACTACATCTGGTTTCATCTGTAAGAATACTAGTTATTCTAGAATTGGTGACTGCAGTAGTCTACTAAAGGCCACATCTGTAAACCCTCTACACATATTTTAATGCAAATTATAACCCCAAGGGCTGTTTAGAATGACTGAACAGGCTAATATGCCTCCTGATCATTTCTCTCACAGGCAGTTGTGCAACTTTCAAATAAAACTCTAATAGAAGCTAATATTTATGTAGATTTAGCCTCTCTCAAGGCCATATTAAAACAAAACAAACCATTTTTAGATGCCTTTTTAATCTCAGATTTAGAGCCTCAAAGGATCACCGCATTTAGAAACATTTTCCAGAAATGTCTCTTTTTGACAATTTTCTACATTCTGATTCCTTTGGGCCCCCTTTGAACTGTTCCATTGCCTAAAATAATTAACTGTTCTCCAAATGGTTCTTTTCAGTAAAGTGCTTCTCATTATTCCCAGACTTTTAAAAACTGTGCTACTTGAGTCTTGCAAGGGTTTCTCTTTTACCCATGAAAAATTGCTGGCATGAGCACTGCTGAGAACTAAGGACCCTATTCAGAAGCTATGGCAGCATTGACTAAAACTGGACTAACTTACATGCTTCCAGTTAGGGTGTACTGCTGAACTGGGGCCTATCCCTTGTAAGGATTTTGGATCATTAACTTTGATGTTGGTTGGCAGCAGGCATAATGTCTACAAAGTTGTTGATACACTGGAGCCATCGCACCAGGAGGTAAACTTTCCCATAAAATGGAAGGCATATGGAGAATTCTTACTATAATCTTTTCATATTTATATACAAATATATATTAAATATAATATAAAAATAGCTATATTTCTTTTCTCTCTGAAATTCTGAGGCTTTTCCTTGAGTTCTCACCCAAACCAGGCAAACTTAATTTTCTCATCAAAACTCTTAAGAAAATACAGCATGATATTTTACTTAACTGTACGTCACCAAGGCATATATCCATAATGCAACATTTTCTCCTTCTGAGCCAACGTCCTCACTCCTGTCAGAGTCATTCTGCAATATTACACATTATAGCATTTGCTGCTGTGATATCTAGGATGTCACAAACAACAGGTTTGCCAGACCAGCAAATAAGCTGGGCAGAAACAGCAGGCTGATTGGATGAGAGAACAGATTGGGGCCCATTTTCTTCTCAGTGAAGTCAATGGAGTTTTGCAATTGACTTTAATAGGAGTAGAAGTAAGCTCCTTGTTTGGACACAAATCATTTAATAATCAGTGAAACAGAAGCAGAGCATCCACACCAATTGAGACAGTGAAATACTGTGTGCTTTCTCAGTTTTTTCTTCTAAACATTTGCCTAAATCGTGACAGAAGCGTTTCAAATGTATTTAATGATTCCCTCCACCCATTTCTCTTATCAGCTAACAGGAAAGCATAGCTTCATTTTTGGATGACTTCGCCCTCTGAGCTTATGGAAGGCTTCTTGATCGAAATACAGAAAGTTTCCTCTTAATCCTCTTCCAATAGCTACGTCAATTAAAAAAATCCTCACACCTAGGTTAGGCTGTCTTTTTATTGTCTGATCTTCCACAGTATTTTTTTTTTTTTTGTTGAAAGGGGGTTTGAGTGAAGCTTATATTTAAAACTCTCAGCTGTCTGCTGGTTATGCTCTTTTTCTGTAACTGCAAATGCTTCAGCCTGTTAGCTAGTTTTACCACCATACTATAATTCTAAGAGTAATATTAAAGCTCTCCCAATTTTCTTTAGTGCTATTTTATTGTAATTAGGTCAAAACCTTTATCTACCAGGTCTATTTCCCACTAAAAGTCTTTATGGAATGGACCTCTGGTCAATGCAGCTTAAATTTTGGATACAGGCGGAACGGTATGGCAGGATTAAGCAAGGCAATTTGAAATAAAAATAAAATTCAATGCAGTTTTGCTTTTCTATAGCTTAAAAAATATGTGTTTCTTACAATAGTACTGGTTCAGGGAATGACAGAAATCCCTTTAAAGAGCATAGAGATGGAAAGTTTCCTGGATATGTTTAATATTTGTACCTGTCCTGCTCCTTGTTGCAAGAGGCTTCCTACAGCAGAAACCAATCCAATTCTCTTTGGTTCTTTACCTCTTATGCCCACCTCCCTTTTCCAATGTGATTCTTCCAGGATCCACTATTGATCTGCTGTTTTATCATTTGGAGGGTGGGGGCTAATCTGATGAAGAGATGACAGTGGAGAGGCCAACGCTAATTTTAGGAAGACGCCTCAAAAAATAACTGAATCTAGTGCTCACTAACTTAGCACTACCTTTAAGTCAGCTTTGTTCACCCAATAATACAATCAAACTGTTTCTATTATTTAATATTAAACCATAATTTAATTACATTCATACAGCTCTCCCTAATACTCTTAATGTAAATTCATCTTCTTGACTAAAAACATTCCCTCCTCAGTCTTAAATTTAATTAATTTTCTCTTAACTACCAAGTCTATTTTGGTAGTCTAGCTTGGTATTAACTCACTTTGCTCTGCGGATGTAGTTTGTAGGAATTAGTACCATAGAAATCTACTGAACATTTAAAAATAGCAAATAATTACTGTTGGAACTTTTTATTATCTTTAAAAAGTGAGGTTGCATTCTGAAGTCTTAGTTTAGTGGTATCCCTTACAAATCAATACTCAGTGTTAAACATGCAGTCCTAATCCCCTTTATTTTTCCATTAAATTCCAATCAAAGTAAATTTGGATCTGATCTAATTAAAAAGTATCAGATTACTAAAGAGCACAGCCCCTGCCTTTATACTTTATAGATAAATCATTTAATATCAATTTCCATTTTACTGTTTGAGGGGGGAGCCACTCCTTTTAAAAATACTCATGACTCAGACAACTGTTAAAATACTTGTATACATGAACGAAATGAGATAAAGCTATGAAGTTGACACACCTTTTGTTGAGATTGCACTAAGACTTCAAAATTGTAAAATCGTAACAGATTCAAGACAACATAATTCAAGATGTTCAATGTTATCACCTGAATTAAAATCAAGGCACTATGGGTTTCTTGTTTTAAAATAACCCTGAATCAGTTCTGACTAAAGAAAGATCTAATTTTTAAAAGGAGAATAAAAAGATTCCAACATATTTTAACAAGTTACAATTCTCACCACAGAGGTGGTTAAAAAGTGCCTAAAATGTTAAGTGTAAATATATTGTTGTGCAAATTACTCCTATAACTGACACATTCTTGAAAATTACTTTCATGAGTTTTTTTTAAACCTTTTACATAAATATTTCCAACTATGATCTATATCAAAAGATAGCATTGGGGAGTAAAATTCCAAACCATCAACAATAAAGCAGTGCAAATTCCTATTTTCAATCAAAAACAATGAATAATTGTGAAATAATGGATGATATTTCTGAAATCTGAATGTCTTGAACCCTGATGCGTGACCATCAGATAAAACAGTTTCATCAATAATTTAACTCCAAAAAGTTCACTGACCAGCACACTATATCTCACTGAACAAACTGTGACATCGCAGACAAAGCACAAACAAGAGACTTGTGCCCACATTAAAGGTGAAAATTATGATGCATCATGTTGTAAACAAAAGGGTAAAACAGAGGAAAATATTAGTCTGAGCATGGTGTGAGAATTTAGGGAAACATATTCAAAGCTACAAACAACAAGATTACATTTTCATGCATCATATAAAATATTTTTGCTCTCTCCTTTTATCCAGACATATACACATTATTTTACAACATCTGTACAATACAGAATCTGATTCCACACAATATTCTGAAAATATTTACTTGTCCCATAATAATCTGAAAAAAAAATTAAATGTCTTTTGGACTGTATTTGTAGCATTATCTTGAGCAACCACATGTCAATGGTCACAACTGACAAACTTACAGGACTACTAAAAATACCAATTTTTAGTACCCTTTTCAGTTCACTGAAGCTTTGAGACTTGATCTGGACAAGTTATTATGTGGCAGCACATCCTTTAGAACACAAACATTGGGACAACTAAAACACTGTCAAAGTTGGCCATGTGCCTGTTATCTTTTGCTGTTTTGTACCTAAGGTACCTTCACAACATTCTGTAGTAGTTTCTTCTGCAAACAGATTCCCAGAAGTTAGAAGTAGACCTCAATACTGTACTTTATAAAGCCTTTGGACTTCTACCTCTACTATCATCAGTGCAATTGATTATGGAGCAGCCCCTCCCTGCTGTTTGCTTCTAAAAGAAGCGAATCCCCATGCTATTGTGGCTGAACTTTGGAAGGATCAGTCATGTTGTCAGTTCTATGTCGTGAGAGTTGCTGTTGCTGCTGCTGAGATTGATGCTGCTGGTGGTGTGATTGAGTAAAAGTGCTTTGTTGTAGTGGGAAAGCAGCAGAGAGAATAAGTTGAGTTGATTGATTTCCATGAAGTATCCTGGATGTCTAAAAAGAAATAAAAGATTATTATTGCCCACATTATGAAAATGCAAGTCTGGTTACCTTTTAAAACTATCACATGTAGTTAAATATCAATAGGACCCTGAGTACTTTCACTTACAATTGTACAACATGAAGATTCATTCAGAATAAAACAACTAACTACAGAGTATTCATATCTGCAACATTTAAACATAAAGCAACTAATGGACCTCTGTGATGCCAGCAGCTAGGAGTACTATGGCAATAGAGGCAGGAATATGCAGCAACTGTAATTCAAGGCTTTATAAGAGCACATACCCCTAATGACCTGAGTACAGCTAATGCTGAGCAGCCAACTTTAACTTTGACATTTCAAGAACCTAAGTTGCAATCTTAACATTCTTTTAATGGAATGCTCACACACATCCCTATTTAGGGATGCTATAAGGGATTTTCCTCCTTTAAAAGACAACAAAATTTCAGATCTAAATAGTTTGGTGTCTAATTCAGTGGTTCCAAAGTTTCGGTTGTAGCAGGTTGCCCGCTAATGGACTGGCAGCTGGTATGCCCTCTTTGCCCCATTCTCTAGGCCTTCTTGAGAGACCTATTCCAGTACACTGATTCTGCAATGTCACTGCTGCCTCTCCTTTTATTAGTTCATTCTACTTCACCTTTTACCCTCTTCAATCTTTAATTTCTCTTACTTTTAATATACGTTTTCTTTTTTGCTCTTTATTTGCACTCTGTTACCCCTTCCCTGTCCTTCTCTTTGCTCTCTGAGTTAATCTCTTCTCTCCTCAATGATGGCTTCTCTCCTTACTCCTGAGAAAGCTATTTGCTACTCTGACATCCTCTGGTATCTCCATGAGACCCAGGCAACATGTGCTTCTGCAGCTACACAGAAACAGAGAAAAGACACTTAGGCTGGCATGCTGCCTCCTGAGCCAGCTCTCACACCTTGTTAATTGTGGACCACCATGGAAACTGAAGGGAATATGAGGTTTACAAAAAGAGGCCTGCCCCTTTGATTTACTTAGAATCAAATCATCACGTGTATGGTGAAATGTGGAGGACCTGGATGACAATTTTCCCTGTCCTTATTGTTTCTCTCCTTTTTCTCCATGCCCCACTCCTAAACTACGTCTAGATTACATCCCTCTGTCGACAGAGGGATGTAAATGAGGCACTTCCAAAGTGCAAATGAAGCCGGGATTTAAATATCCTGCGCTTCATTTGCATAATCGTGTCATTGCACTCTTTCAAAAAAGCCTGCCTTTTTTAAAGAAAAACCACATCTAGACAGAGGGATGTAATCTAGACATAGCCCTGGTGTGTACTCTAATGCTCCACAGATTTTTTTAAACTGCAATTCTTGTTTATGAACTTGACAATAAAGACTGCGAGAGACTTTAAATAACATCTATGACAGAACCTCCTCTAGTGCACATCACTAAATCTGAGATTAGCAAGGTTGCTTATTTAAACACACTCAGGCTCCTAATTTGCAGAATATGCTGAACCTGTTTACATCACTATCAAAATTTGTGCAATTTGACAGATTTCTTGCCAGTGCTGCATTACCTGTAAGAACTGCTGCGGATGCTGTGCCAGCTGAGCTTGAGACGACTGCTGAACTGTACTGAGCTGCTGTTGTTGCTCTTGCTGACTCTGTTGCTGCTGCTGTGTCATTGATAATGTCTGTGTCTGCTGCTGTTGTGCAGCAAAAGTGGGGTAGGCAGTCACCACCTGTCCCATAAACATAGTGCTCGGAACCATTACCGCTCCACATGCTACAGGGGCAGTGACTAATTTTGTGACAAGCTGCTGACCTTGAGAAAACCTGTTAAAGGAAAAAGACATCAAAAGCTCCTATCAGCTTCAGGTACACTGGCTGAACTTTCCTATATCAATTTGACTGGGTAAGTGCCAGTTTATCACTCACATGATCATTCAAGATAAACCTAGTTTTCATTTGCTTACTATAAACTAAGCAAATTCAGATGAAATGGGCTACATATTTCCCTTAAAACCCCACCCCTCCACCAGTGCCTCAACACCATAAGCTCTAACGGAGGTACAGGAGTATCTCTTTGCAAATTTAGTCTTCAGACTACAGAACGTGCAGTTTTATTTCACTAAGTAAAACTTAATGAAATTGCTGGCTTAACTTTTGTCTCCTTTTCCGTAAGATCTGGTGTCTACTAAAGCATGGAGAGCTCTAGCAAAATCATCTGAATGAACATTGCACCTTTATTTTTACCTGATCTGTCTGTCCTGGGTGAAAGTAGTTACTGCAGCACTCTGGTTATTGTTTTGCGGTAAACTAGATGGAATCTGGAGCACATTTCCTGTTGTTGGCTGGGAAATCACCATAGTGTTATACAAGGGGGCAGAAAGTGTATTCTGTGATTGATTGGTAAGAGAAGTCTGTTGATTGTGCCCACTAAGTAGATTTTGCTGTATATGCTAAGAAAGAAAAATACATAATATGTTAATTAAATACAGGTATAAAAATGTAAAAATAAACACTCTTTTCAAACACAGAGAAGGTACAGCTTGCTTTTCAGGCATAAATAAAAATGCTGTACATTAATTGTTAATTATTGCACATTCTAATAAAAGTTCTTATATACTACTATATACTTTTAAACCACTGTACAAAATAATTAATCCATTCCTACAACACCTTTCCAAGTTATGTAAATACTTAATCCCCGTTTTTACAGACACACAAACAAAGGTTAAATTATTTGCCCCAGGCCATGTAGTGAGTTTTAGTGCCAGGATTAGAATTTAGGAGTTCCTTACTCCCAGTTCCTCTTTCTAAGCTCTTAAAACATTAGGACAACTGCACAAAAAGGGGAATGATAGGTCAGGCAGAATTACAGTCGTAAGCATACTTAGTCTCTGGAAGTGTTGAGGTGATATTGCGGGGGGGGGGGAGGGAGAGAGAGAGAAAGCATGTCACTTTGCACTAGTTCAATCAGCTTTAGTAAGCTATATCTGGACTAAAGGCAACACAGGGCACCAAGACACCAGGCTTTCAAGGATGCTAGAAATATAAAAAACTAGGGATTTGACAATGTGAACAGGTAGGGGATGGAAATCCTTAGGGCTCCAGAAACACCTGCATCTTGCTAGGGCTAAAGTTGAATTGATTCTTCACTAAAATGAAGAGACGTCATTACTAAATTACAGTTAAATATGTGTTTAAAGTATTCTCAGGTACTGCACCTGCTCTTATTGTCCCTTACCCAATTCTATGGCGTTATAAGTTACATTTTTAAACATGTTCCTCTGCTAAATGAAAAGCCAAATGAAAAGGCAGAATGATTATCTAAAGCCTGCTCTCGAGGATGGGTCTTTCCAAAAGAACTAGTTGTTATTCACTGCTCATCATTTACATTTGATAATTTTTCTGTCAAGAGAAGACTGAAATCTAAGCCTTTTCCTGAAACAGAAAATTAAATGTATTTCAACCATCAACATTTAAGGCATGAACCTGTTCCCTGAACGTTCAAAATTTCCACTGACTTCAGTGGAAATGTCCTCTATACAGAATCATTGCAGAATCAGACAGAACCATTATAGGTTTCATTTCTGGTACTATGTGATTATATTACCTAGCATCGGTACTTATGACAAACTTTACCTGTGTTGCTGTACTCTGCAAAGGCTGCTGCTGTATCATGTGCTGAGTACTAATATGCCCAGTGTTCATACCACCTTGAATTTGATTAGCCTGAACAACTTGACCTTGCATGTTTATTGGTGCAAGCTGCTGAATGCTAGAAGAATTTCCAGAAGTAAGCTGCACAGAACCGAAGTTTATTCCAGGAGTTGATTGCTGCAAAAACATCTTTAAGAAAATCCACAAATTAGTTTTTTTAAAACAAACTAATGATGGCTTGAACTATTACTAAAAATTCTTAATACAATATGTTTGAAAAACAATTCAAGATAGATATATTGATTAAGTGTCGATACCAGAGGCTTTAAAAGAGTATTATAATTAAATGGATAATCATAATTAAAATCTCTTGCACCAGTTTTGTTCTGGTTTAACACCATTCAATATAATGTAAGTCTGGTGTGAAGAGAACTTGATCCCTAAATATTTAGCTTAAGGTTTGCATTTAAAGAGAAGTACAAAGACAATTGTACAAAATTTTGAAAAAGACAATATTAATTGGAAATTGTATTTCTTTTTCCAGCAATTTAGGGAGGCAATGAAGGGAAAATAATCTTATAACGGATAGAGCCAAATACTATACAGAATTTCTTCCCTGCAAAATGACAGTCTGTAGCAACAACCTCTAAGGTAGGGCATTCCGATATTGCCCATTTTAACTAAACTGGTGGGCTGAGTCTACGCTGGCATGATTTTGTGCAAATACTTTTAACGGAAGAGTTTTTCCATTAAAAGTATTTGCGCAAGAGAGCGTCTATACTGGCATGTGCCTTTGCGCAAAAGATTTGCTTTTGCGCAAAAGCATCCGTGCCAGTATAGACGCTCTCTTGCACAAGAAAGCTCCGATGGCCATTTTAGCCATCTGAGCGGGAGCGTCAGAGTATTTGCGCAAGAAGCACTGATTTTGTAAATTACAACGTCAGTGTTCTTGCGCAAATACTCGTGGCCAGTGTAGACAGGCGGCAAGATTTTGCACAAAAGCAGGCGCTTTTGTGCAAAATCTTGCCAATGTAGACACAGCCACGGAGTTCAGCACCCAGAAAGTTAAGTCCTTACTAAAAAGTCAGTGTTAATCCAACTGCAACTAACCTGAAGCCCTTGACCATGGACCATTTGAAGCTGTTCTTGAATCTTACGCAACTCTTCTTGCTGCCGATGAATATTTGCCTCTATCATTCGTGTTCTTTGCTCCAACTGGTCCTTTAGGTGCTGCATGGCTCCCAATTGGGCTGAAAACTGAAACATAGGCTGCAGAGCCATGCATAGATTAATAGAGTTTAAATCAGAAACTGACAAATTTGACCTATAAATGGTAAACCATCCCTTCGTAGTAGCAATGGGAACCAAGCACTATGGCATGTTGTCTACCTCTCTTGCATCCCCCTTATCAGTAATGGAATTGGTCTGTGCGCACACACCCCATTACTGAACAGTTAGCTCAGTAGAGCAGCTTGGCCTGAAGCTGGAGCTGGGAGCATAACTGGGGATAGAGAAGGAACTGGGGCTCGAGATGGAGCTTGCCCAGAGGCAGAGATGGAAAGAAAGACAGAGCAGGGGCAGACTGGAGCTGGGGAGGGAGGGGGGGGGGAAGAGTGGAGTGGAGCAGTTGCTGGGGTTGGAGCTGGGCAGGAGGCAGAGTGAAGTTGCAGCTGGAACTGGACTTGGGGTGAAGTGGGGTGGAGTGGTGCAGGTAGGGCTGCGCTGGAGCTGTGTCTGGGATCAAAGCTAGTCGGGGATACAACAGGGTGGGGTGACACACTCTCTCCATCACCTGTGCAGGGTCTCACCTCCCCCAAATGTCCCCCCCCCCCAGGAGGGGGCATGCCTGAGTTTGGGGACTGCTGTTCCAAGCACAACTGTGAAAAGTTCTGGCATTAAACAGTAAATGCATGTGTCAAAGGACTCAGAATAACTCCTCAGCCAAAAACCCAAACATAAAACACTCAGACAGACAATTGTCCTGTTCTGAAGTCAACCTCTCAGTGAAAAGCCTGAGCAATCAGATGGGTTTACAGCATAGCCCGAAGGTGAACAACCTGTCAGCATCAGTTTACTGTCAGCATCAGCTGTCAGGACAGGGCATGGAGATCACAGAATCCTAGAGCTGGAAGAGACCTCAAGAGGTCATTGAGTCCAACCCTGTGCCCAAAGCAGGACCAACCCCAGATAAATTATCCCATGCAGGACTTTGTCAAGCCAGGACTTAAAAACATGTAGGGATGGAGATTCCACCACCTCCCTTGGTAATCCTTTCCAGTGCCACCCTTCTAGTAAAACAGCTTTTCCTAATATCCAACTGCGACCTCCCCAACTGCAACTTGAGAGTATTGTTCCTCATTCTGTCATTTGTCACCACTGAGAACAGCCTCTCTCCATCTTCTTTGGAACCCCCCTTCAGGTAGTTGAAGGCTGCTATCAAATCCTCCCTCACTCTTCTCTTCACTGGACTAAATAAGCCCAAATCCTTCAGTCTCTCCTTGTAAGTCAAGTATTCCAGACCCCTAAGTCCTTTTGGTTGCCCTCCGCTGGACTTACTCCAATACGTCCACATCCTTTCTGCAATGGGGGGCCCAGAATCGGACACAATATTCCAGATGTGGCCTCACCAGTGCCAAATAAAATAGAATAATCACTTCTCTAGATCTGCTGGCAATGCTCCTCCTAATGCAACCTAATATGCCATTACCCTTCTTGGCTACAAGGGCACACTGTTGACTCATATCCAGCTTCTCATCCACTGTAATCCCCAGGTCTTAACCAGGACAAAAGCCATATAGGCTACTACAGTTCCCCACTGCCATGCCAGTACATTGTAAATCTCCCTCCTATCCACCTGAGCATGCATTCAATAATAATCAGATTTTATTGCCATTTTTAACTTTGAACAGTGACAATTTATGTCATTTGGACTTTTACAGATCTGGTAGCAAATAAGGTACTTTAATTTGTAATAAATGAACTGCAATGGCAATTATCTGAATCCAACAAAACTGGTTAAAAATCAATGGGAAAATTATTACACTCATTTTGGGAGAAATTTACCTTAATTAGGCATAAGAGAGAATGCAAGTAAAGATGACTTAAAATAAACTTCCAATACACAGTTCAGTTATTGAGAAAATCCTTCATCCCATATTCCTAAATTGAGTTATTTTTTGAAAGAGCATGTCAAATATACAAATCTAATCCATACCTGGGGCATGCCTGGCTGGATCTGTAAAGTTGCAGGCTGAGATATCATTGGCTGTGCTAATGGTTGTCCAACAGATTGGGCGTTTAAGGACTAAGATTTAAAAGCATACCATAATTATTCAACAGAATTTGTCTCACACTAAATATTATTAAAGTATTTAAGTGTCAATTCAATATGGCACAACAGTAAATTTTGTTAAAACCCACTTTCACAGAACTCAAAGCCAACAGAAATGTTTCTATATTTATCTTAATATTTCAAAGGGATGATAGTTTTTAAGCAAGTCAATGTTCCCTGCGATGTCTGAAATCAAAATATTGCAGCACTATGAACTTGCAGATACAAGTGATGACATGGAGTATCTTTGTTCAAGTTATAGGTCAGAAATAAACAGAGAATATAAATAATAAAAGGAAACTGAAATGTTAAAATTGCAGTAACTGCAAGGTGGTGTTAGTAATGTAAGTAAAGATACCTATTTGTTTCAAACATTTTAAAGTTGACAACATTCTTTTATTCCTCTACTCAAACCATCTCAAACCAATAATAAACCTGCCTCAAACCCAGTCAACTAATAGCTCATAGCAGAGGGTACATAGTGGATTTTCTAATATAATCAGGGTTTCAGGAACTATTGCATAACTTTGTTATTGGAATGGATATACCTATTATATGAAAAATTGAATGAGAAAGAAAGCACAGATTTATGCCTCAAACTAGGGATAATAAATATTGGTTAATTGAATTCATTAACATCATGAATTCTTATGGATTACTCGACTATTCTATAGTCCCTGGGGGTGGGGCCCCCAGTATGGGGCTCCGGCCCCACTCACGAGGAGTCTCCTGCCACTCGATGCTGCTGCCTCTGTATCAGAGGCAGCAGTGTGGGGTGCCAGACAGAAGCTGGTCTGTGAGGGAAGCCAGTTTAAAAAACAGCTCCCCTCATGGACCGGCTGGCTGCCTGTCACACCACGCCTCTTTATCAGAGGCAGCAGTATGAGATAGCAGCAGCCCTGTCTGGGGTGGAGGGGTGTGATGTAGTGGGCAGGCAGTACACTCTGTTGGGGCAGGCATTCACTGGTTGCTGTGTTTGGGCTGCGGGTGTCCCCTACTGGCCTGTGTCTGTAAGCACTGCCCAGCAGGGGGGACCGCCTGAGGTCACGTAGACAAAGACCCAACTGGTCCTACCTGTTAAGAGCAGGGACTGAACAAAGGAGGTGAGTGTTCGGGGGAAGGGTCAGTTTCGGCTGGGGGAAACCATGAAGGGGACAGACTAAGCAGAGGGTTGGGAGTTTGGGGGCCTAGGCACCCCATCCCAAGGGGTCTGAGGCATCCTGGCCCTCACTCCTGTAGCCACATCATGTCTATGCTGTGTTGTACCCTGGAGAAGCAATAAAGTCCCTCTCTATTCTACTGGCTGGCGGAGTCTGTTTTGGCTGCTATGGGGGTGCAGGATCGGGGGGAACCCTGACGTGCCGTCACAGGGGGACAGGCCTGAGCTCCTGGACCTGGCGCGTGCCTGAACTGAGTTGTGCTACCTGCCTGCCTGGCTCCTAATACACTTTAAATGCAGAGCTGCAGCAGGGGTAGGTTCCAGACCTGGCACGAGCCAGGACTGAGCTAGGATGCTGGCCAGCCTGCTAAAAAATATATTGGTGAGGGGATGGGATGTGTGTAGCCTATTGCATTAACCTATAAGCTTTTGCTTATCAGTTAATTGGTTAATCGACTACACTGTTACATCCCTACTGCAAAAACTTGAATACAGTAACAGTGCATATTGTAACAGGGTGGCTTAGTCCTCTAAGGGCTAAAGGACTGGACTTGCTCAAGGAAGCACACTTGAGCAAGGATCAGCTGATTCACCTATAAAAAGCAGCAGGAAGTTGCAGAGAGAATTCTCAGGGAGAGCAGAATGCAGTACAGAGGCTGCCAGGAACGAGCAGGCTCCATCAAAGAAACCTGGAACTCAGGGAGGGAGACTACTAGTAAACAAGGCCTGGGAAGTGACTGGACAATAGGGCAAACTTATGAACCTGAGGAAGGACTTAAGCACTTTATTTTGAATGTTTATTAATTTAATAAACCAAATCCCAAGGATGCATGTCAATACACAAAAGTGTTTGAGAGTTACTCAAGAAACCCTTTCTTTGAAAGTGGAGACTGAGGTGGGGAACTAATCTCAGGGTCGTCTGAAGGTCCTGAGGGGGTCATAGCAGGTTGCTACCCAATGACACACATGCTTAACTATCAGAGGGGTAGCCGTGTTAGTCTGGATCTGCAAAAGTGACAAGGAGTCCTGTGGCACCTTATAGACTAACAGATGTATTGGAGCATAAGCTCCAAGTCTGGTCTTGAAGTTTTTTTGCTGCAGGATGGTATATCGCAATATACCAATATAATATACACCATCATGTGCCAGCAACGCCCCTCTGCTATATACATCGGCCAAACTGGACAGTCCCTACGCAAAAGAATAAATGGACACACATCAGATATTAGGAATGGCAATATACAAAATCCTGTAGGAGAACACTTCAATCTCCCTGGACACACAGTAGCAGATTTAAAGGTAGCCATCTTGCAGCAAAAAAACTTCAAGACCAGACTTCAAAGAGAAACTGCTGAGCTACAGTTCATCTGCAAATTTGACACCATCAGTTTAGGATTAAACAAAGACTGTGAATGGCTAGCCAAGTACAAAAGCAGTTTCTCTTCTCTTGGGCTGTGTCTACACTGGCACCCTTTTGCGGAAAAGGGATGCTAATGAGACACAGCGCAATTGCAAATCCGCGGGGGATTTAAATATCCCACGCGGCATTTGCATGAACATAACCTTTTTTTCCGGCTCTGGGTTTTGCGGAGAAAGCGCCAGTCTAGATGCGATCTTGCGGAAAATAAACCCTTTTCGGCAAGATCTCTTATTCCTACGTTCAAGGAAGTTACTCAAGTTACTTTCAAGTAGGAATAAGAGATCTTGCGGAAAAGGGTTTATTTTCCGCAAGATCGCTGTTTAGACTGGCGCTTTTCTCCGCAAAACCCCGAGCCGAAAAAAGCGGCAGCCATGTTCATGCAAATGCCGCGGGGGATATTTAAATCCCCCGCGGATTTGCAATTGCGCTGTGTCTCATTAGCATCCCTTTTCCGCAAAAGGGTGCCAGTGTAGACCCAGCCTTGGTGTTCACACCTCCACATCAGCTGCTAGAAGTGGGCATCTCCTTCCCTGACTGAATTAACCTCGTTATCTCTAGCCTTATTCTGGCCTGCATATTTATACCTGCCTCTGGAAATTTCCACTACATGCATCTGACAAAGTGGGTCTTTGCCTACGAAAACTTATGCTCCAATACATCTGTTAGACTATAAGGTGCCACAGGACTCCTTGTCGCTTATGCTTAACTATATGTAGGATCCCAACAAATTCAGATATATGAACAATACATCCTGGATCATGAAATGATACCTCCATAAAATCTGGCTACTGTTGGGAAGGGGAAGCTCCTACCAAGTGCTGGGCTCCAAATGCTAGTCCTAGCTGAGCTAAGGAAGGGTGGGATCCTCTTCCCTTGCCGGGGTTATTCGTGGTGATGGATCAGACCCACCTCCAGGAACCTCCCCAGCTGCAGGAAGATCCATGTCTGCTGGCCTGGAGCCCAGTTTTGAAGGCAGAAGTTGGCACATTCCCAGAGAGGAGTCTGAGCTAGCCCCAGGAGCGGCCCCTGCAGGGGAAGAAGTCCCATCCCTTTCCAGCCCCACTAGGATTAACAGCTGAAGTCAACAAACAGGAGGAGACCCTGGTGGGGGCACCCCTATCCAGCCCCTTCCCAACTTCAGGTGCAGTTCTCAGGGTTAAAGGGGCCTTGGGCTGGCTAGGTGTAGGGAGGAGAGGAACCAGCGTGGCTCCCTTATCATGGGCCTTGGGCAGTCACCTACCCATAGAGCTGGCTCTGCCCCCTCGAAAAGTGACAACCCCTCTATATCCTGTGACCCTCAAGTCTGCACTGCTGCTGACTGCAGCACTAGCTTTAGAGCTGGGTGGCCAGTTGGCAACTGCTGCTCTCTGGCTGCCCAGCTGTGAAGGCAGTGCTCCTGTCAACAACAGCACCATGACCCTCTTTTGGGTCAGGACCCTCATGATTATAACACCATGAAATTTGAGACGTAAACGTCCGAAACTGTGAATGTGACTTTTTAAAAGCATTATGACTATGGAATTGACCAAAATGGACCATGAACTTCATAGGGTCCTAAATGTGCATGTGAATAGTCACACTTTTAACAGGGAAAGTTAAAAACATGCATAAGAATTTGTGTTTGTAACCTTAATCATGCAATCTCGGTAATAAAGTACCCAGACTGAAAATGTTTTCACTTCTAGTTCAAAATCTATGCTTAAAGGAAAAGATGCAATTTACTGTAGATTTAAACATTTTCATTTACAAGTTAAATAAATGGACTGTACACAGAGAGTCTCCTCCCCTTACCTGACTACTAAGTGATGACCTCCTTGGTGCAGTCTTTTCATGACCAGATAAGTTTTGTCTTGGAGGAGTGCTAGTGTCCATTGTCATTTTTGTTGGTGTTGCTGCTGATTAATGTAAAAGTGAAAACACATTTTGTTAATAATATTAATGACAAGCCTGTTCCTGTAACTGATTACATAAAGTCAAAGAGGTTTGCCTGAGTGGATGCTTCAGGCAAAATTTTCAAAGTACATTTGTATCAATTGTATAGGCCTGGTAGTAAGAAATAAAATTTTGTTTTAATATCAGATGTTTCAAGGGGGTGTCTACTGGGCAACATTTAAACCCAGAATTCCCTGGAAAACTTGGTACCCTCAGGCTGCTGCGCTACTATTAGTTAAGACACTAAGAGGGGGGGAAAGGGGAGGGAGAATTTTCAATTCAGTGTTTCATTTAGAATTATTATTAATAAAATATTTTGAAAGTTTTAAAATGTATTATTTCAATAACACAGCAAAAACGGACAGATCCAGTCTTTCATAATAAAGCAATTATGTTTTCAATGCTCAGCACTTACATGAAGGATCTGAGACTGCAGTATGCGATGATTTCCTTGAACTCCTGGAGGAAGCCGAAGGTGTACCGCTGTGATCAAATCTTTCCAAAGCTTCTTTGAGGCTGACTGTGTTTATATGATTATCAGACCCAGAGTCCTGACTCTGAAGGGGTACAAATAACAATGTTTAATTTGCTAACCTGTGTTTGCCATTGAAATATGTTATATATGTGCCGATCACCAAATAAAATCAAACATCTGGACCAATCAACCCTCTGACACACAAATTTGCAGAAAAGTTGTACCAGATAAAGAAAGGTGAGACAAAGCCATGAAAATTCAGAATCCAAATATGAAGGCAAATGCTGCAACTCTGGGTCCTGCACCAATGCATCTGTGTTGCTACAGACTTCCTTCCCCTTTCAGCAACATAACTCACTTTCTACTGCTGAATAAGCTATTCTACTTTTGGAGGAGCCAGAGGCCATTCAGGGGTAGTTAGCTGTGCCACAAGCAGCAATTTCCACTAGGAAATTTGTCAAGACTGCCATAGGAACACAACATGACTGCCTGCCCCTGACGGACCTCTTTGAGGCTCAATACTCCGAACACCTTCAGAGTCTCAACCCGAGGGCACTCATCCAGTAAGAATTCTGGTTGCTTCTGAGAAGCGGGTTAAGGCCATGTGATGGAGCTACTGCTGTCCCCTTCTGCTGATTTCCTATCTAACCCTCTCTTATCTGTTCCTTGTTTTTTCAGATGCAAGGGACTATATCAGCCTTTGTGTTTAACACAAAGCGGTTCCAATACACTATTGTAATACATATAATAAACCTAAAAATAATAAAGAAGAACTCCAAGGTGAGTTACCTTGAAGTGAAGCAGTCACCTTTCCTATATCTTCTTAGTTTAGGCATGAGATAATATTTTAAAGTTAAAAAGCATTATATTAGCTGTAGCAACAAAGAACAAAAACTTTCCTTCCTTCAGATTAAAAAAAAAAACAAAAACAAAAAAAAACCCATACTGTAGTACGCAGGGACACCATATAATAAAGTTAGGAAGCTCACTTTATTTGCTGCTATCTCTGGAAGAGACTCTTCAATACCAAGTTCTCTTCGTCTTTCTGCTCGAACTTCTGCATAACTATAAAAGAACAAACCATATTTATTATATCTTGTTTAAATGTTTACAATAATGTCTTAAAGTGTAACTTCCTCTATCATGCTGTTATGCCCATGGAATAAAGGGGACGGAAACTCAAGGAGGGTTCACAATGTCTTTGCAAATTAATACTAAATTTTAAACTAAATTTAAAACTAAGTGTTTAAAATCATCAGCAATACAGCTGTCAGTTAAGAGGACTTCTCTAAAATTAATAAAGACAATTGTTACCTTACTACAGTATGTGTACAGACAATAAACTCTGGCCTGGAATTCCACTGATGATAAGTAATATAGTAATGTGTTTGTAGCCAAATCCACTGCTGCCCCTTTGTCAGGAACCTGTAATAACATGACTTCCCTTTTCCATATTGCATTACTAGAAGATAAAAAAAAGAATAAGACTTCTTTGCTTTCACGTGTTATGTGAATTCTGTGACACACTAGTAATTCAATTACTTATATTATTCACTAAATCTAAACTAAGAGATCTTCACCTGAATCTGATGGACATTAGACAATGACTAAAAACAATGTAAGAAAAAGAAACTTATTCCAGATACTAAATACAGTGGGAGGGAAGGTGTTGCAGTAATTTATTTTATAATTTTTTTCTGTTATAGAAGCCATGAATTTGTAATTTCTTTATATTAGATGGCTGTGGTATGAAATCACATCTCAGGTTCCTTTATATAAATGAAATATAAACATTTTGCAACAGAAAACTGTGGTCTTAACACAGAAGAGTATCACTTGAGTATCACAGGATTTGCCCTCCCCACACAATTAAGTATAACAAGACTTTCACATAATTTACAGATGTTTAATTGAGTATGTTTTTTTGCAGCAGTTTTGATATCTACTTACAGTGTTCATGACATTTTGCCAGATTTTCTAGGTCATCTACGTGATAGTAATCGTAGCCCGATGTCCCCAGAACTTCAAATGGTAAATAGCCTATTATTGGAGGTGCCCTAGTTAATACAGAAGTTAATGTTACTTTATTTTACATATAAAATTAAAATCCATCTCATTTTAGTTCATATTTACAATATGGTCTTCAAAATAAAATCCCAACTAAAATTATGAATAGTCAGTGCTGGTTAGTGTATTCTAAAGATTACAACCAGAATACTACTATGTACTACTTTTATAAAGAATAGCACCTGTGATCCAAGAATAGGAACTTCCATTCTAAACTATGTCTAGATGTGAATTCTTCATTGGGTTCTTCAACAGTGCACATTTCCTAAAACAAAAACAAAAAAATCTCTCAAATCTGCTCTATTCTAATTTAAAAGCTCTTCTGAAATTCAGACTTATCCAAAGTAGGTAGATAAATCTTTAAAAGTTATTTCAGGCAGTTTTATTATTTTTATGTATTTAAAGCATACTGAGCCGGAATCTGATCTCAGTTGCACTAGCTCAAAACTGGCATAACTCAATTGATTTCAATGAGTAATGCTGGTATGAGGTTAATATGAAACCCAATATTCATGACACTGGAACATGAATTGAAATCAGTGGCTTTTGGGGTTATTTTTCAAACTTCAGTGACCTTCAAAAAACTTCTGACATTGTCCTGCACATCGCTGACATTCATAGATGAAAGTAGAGTAGACCAGAAGTCTACATTGTTTGGGATCAAAAGTTTGTTTCTACTTTATTGATAGAGTCCTATTATTGGTAAATGCAGTATACTATTTCTTGCTCTGATTTGTATATAATGCACATCTGTTCCCTCAACTAACCTGACATTTCATACAATAAACTGCAGGAACTCTGTATGCATACAAGTTAACCACTCGTTTTCCAGGTTCCATTGTAATTCTTTAGTAAAGTTGCTGCCAGAGGCCTCGAACCATAGATCATGTAAGATGGGTAGCTATTTTTGTTGGCTTTTGTCTGGCATCAGACAGAACTTGGTGAAGTCCCTATAATAAGCAAATAGCTACTCTGCACTTAAAAGCTAGCTTCCATCATGCATTTATAGTTGTGCAAAATGTTCCATGTTTACACAAAAAGGTTTTTCCCTCTGTCAATTAACATGGCTGTCAGTTGGCTAAGGTCTAACAGTTGGCTAATGTCAAATAAAATACCTACAGGAGTTGGCCCAATGTCACATTGCAGCAAAAACATCAACATACAAAAATACCACTTTTTGTCAGAAAACTTAATTTTTGGATACTCAATTATACACCATGCAAAGGGAGTCAAAATATGACCTTTCACACTATTTTGCTTAACAAAATGGCGGTACTTCTCTTTTAAAATATCTGATATACTGATTACTTTAAATGTCAAATAAAAATAAATACTAGAACAAGTCCCTCTGCAACTCTGCTTAGGGAAGGGAAAATCCTGGCAGACATACTGTACTAATCCAAAGTTAAATCATTTTAATTGTTAACTAATAATTCATTAAGTTCTGCATTACACTTAGTATTCATGGAAATTTCAAATGAAGTTGGTCAACACTTAACTCATAAGTTGTGTTAAACGTGTAAGGCAAAAATATATTTCACAAAAAAGGCTAATGACAGCTTTCAGTAGCAATATGTAAAGCAGCATAGTCACTCACATTGAAAGTTTCATGATCTGAGCACACAAACATTTACCAATTGTAGTGAACATTTGTTTTCACTAGTGTGGAGGAAAATTCCAAACATACCTTGATAAATTGAGGTGTAGCTAACCTAACTGTAGCGACAAAGCAAACTCTGTCTTCATAGGAAGGCCGATGGGACCGCTGGATAGTTCCTTCATATCCGTTGTGTGCTGAGCTGGAGACTGAAGATGATGGGATGGGTAGAAGATGGAAAGGAGGAAGAGTTAGGCTATAGCTAAGCTGGAGATCTTACAGCAGCACAGCTGCACTGATACAGCGGCGCCACTGTAACCTCTCATGCATTTCTACTCTAAGCTGATGGGAGAGAGGTCTCTTGTAGATGTAATTAATCCATTCCCAATGAGAGGCAGTAGCTATGTTGGCAGGAGAAGCTCTCCCATATAGGGCTGACCACGCTGGCACTTTGGTCAGTGTAACTTATGCTGCTCAAGGAGGCGGCTAATATTCAAATTTAGTGACAGAAGTTATACCGACCTAAGAGGTAGTGTAGACATAACCTTAAGTTACAAAATGTGCAAGGAGGCACAAAGTTGTCAAAACCCCCAACATTGAGCTACTATAAGATACTGTACATTTACTATGAATGATGAGTAAAGTTACATTTAAATATACATACGATTGAATAGTACTAGTCATACCCAAATAAGGGACTTCTCTAACAACTAAAATTAGAGTCCAGCTCCTTCAATACAGACATGGACATCAGATGGCTTTAGGAAACCAACCAAAGCTATAGTGTTGCTTCTTAATATCTATTTTAATTGGACAGATTATTTTTAAACTATTGGTTAACAAATGGTTTTACATTTCTTGGTTTTTCATCTGGTTTTGCCATTTTTAACCCCCAATGAAATTGTGAGGAAAGTATTGCAATAACCTCTTTCTCTTGAATCCTGAGGCAAGGCTTTCTTTTCTAGGCTTTGCTCAGCTCATGATAACATCACCCAGTTTATTAATGGAGCAACTTAGTGGCCAACTATTCCTCCCACATTAGGTGGGCAATAATTTTTTATGGGGGTTGGCCACACCAAGACTTTTCTATGGGGGGGGTTATGGGGTCTGGGACGGAGGTTGGGTGCAGAAGGGAGCCCAGGGTAGGGGTCTGGGATGCAAGAGAGGGAGTGGGGTCTGAGAGCGAGTTTGGATGAAGGAGAGGGCTGTTCAAAGTCTGGTAGGAGGTATGGATGTATGAGAGGATTCTGGCCTGGAAGAGGGATGTAAGAAGAAGTGGAAGGTCTGGGTGGGAGTTGTGACATGGGGTAGGGGAGGAGGGTACAGAGGGTTTGGTTGTGACCTGGGCCAAGAGATTGGGGTCCAGGTCAGGATATGGATGCAGGAGAACGATTTTGGCCTGGAGAGGGGGCATAAGTGGGGGTGCAGAGTCTGGGAGGGAGTTGGGGAGAGGGAAAGGCTGCTGTGCCAGAGGCAGGCTATGGCTGGGAGATGCTAACCTAAGCAGCTCTGGTGAGCACAGTCTCAGACAGACTTCCTCCCCCACAGCAGCCCCAGGCTGCTGGTTGGCTGTGCACGTGGCTCTCTGTGCTGCAGGGAGGAAGTAGGGAGGGAGAGGCTTTGCGTGCTTTTGAATTGAGGGTGGGATCAGGTCGATGGGGTTATATATAGAACACCATACCAGCGCCACTCCAGGGGGCTCCACAGCTGACCTGACGGGTAATAACTAGGTAAAAATATTGTGATAGCTGTGCACGTGGCGCATGTACACACCTAACTGGAATTGAATGAGAAACCACTCGAAGAAGAATTAATAAATTCTATAGCATACGGGACTTTTCTATCTCCTGTACTGTGTTCTAAATGCAGAGCATTTGTAACATCGTATTTGTTTTTAAAGTGTATAACAATTTAAGCAGCAGCAGCATTTATTTTTTGAAAGCTCAATTGATCTCTCCTGATACCATATAAAGATACCAGATGTTGTGATTTTATTCTGAGTGTTATATGATAGATAACTGTTCATTAAAACCCAGGACTGAGAGTAAGGTGGCATGTTCTATTCTGAAGCCAATGACAGCAGCAGGTATTCAGTGACTTAAAAAAATTCAAATTAATTGTGAAGTACCTAAATATGGATTAAGGCCCTTAAAAATACTGTACTAAATTTCTCCTTATCTCAGGTCTTCTCTAGTGTAAAATGGTTCTTAAATGTTATATAAGCATTAACTCTCTTTATTGGAAGACGTGTCAGAGGGTAGCTGTGCTAGTCTGTAACTTAAAAAAAACTTTAAAAATGAGTTGTGTATATATAGTATCATGAGCTTTAGTGAGCACAACCCACTTCTTCAGATGAGTGGAGCAAAACACACTTCACTTTTGTTCCACTCATCTGAAGAAATGGGTTGTGCCCACGAAAGCTCATGATACTATATATTTGGTTAATCTCTATGGTGGAGTCAGAGAGTTGCAAGGTACTATTTTATTTTACTTTCACCTACTCAAACATTATTGTCTACAATACAATGCCAAATATAAAGTAGTATTTTTTTCTGTTAAGTACTTTACAACCTGTATCATGGTCCAGCATCTTTCAGAAATAAATACAAATATCACAAATGATTCTTAATCTGTAAACTTTTGGAAAATGCCTTTAATTATGGCCACATCTCAGTGAAGTATTTCTTACCATTATTCAAAGACTTGAAATTTCCTATAAACTTTACATATTCATACGTAGGTGGTTCTTTTGGGTCTATTGTTCCTCGCAGCATATGGCAACAAAATTCTAGTTGATTTTTTGCTGAAACAATATAATGAAAAGGTGGTTTATGTGAGAAAGCATGCGCCAGCTTTTAGATTAAAGCAATGATAATTAGAATACATATTTCATAAAAGACAAAATAGGGGAGGTAATGTTTTTATTGGGCCAACCTCTGTTAATAGAAGCTACAAACTTTTAAGATACACAGAGCTCTTCTTCAGGTCTGAAAAAAATTCAGAGTCTGAACTAAATACAAGTTGGGATAGATTGTTATTTAACAGCAAGCACTCACATTAAAAGATTGTTAAACAAATTAACGTAACGATCCAGTGTTTGTTTCATCAACGGGGAGTGGAGGAGGGACCATTAATTTGTTTAATGAAAAAAATACAATGAAATTCTCAACAATTATTATAATCACCACAGACTTCCTACCACCAAAAGGACAGTGTGACCAAACCAGCAGACAAAGGGGAAGGAACAGTCATGTTTAATGATTACAGTGTCAATGAGGCCAGCTTACTATTTAACAGCAAGCAGCTTGTCTAAACAATAAGAACAGCCATTAGTACTAGCATGGCTCCCCAATATACCAATCTTCTCATGGGCCCAGTCAAAGAAGAGTATCTGAAAAAAAATGGATAACAAAACAAACAATATACCTGAGACACAGATACATCAATGATATTTTCATTCTCTGCTCAGAAGACCCAAACTCACCCATAATTTTCACCATGACTTCCCATCGATCAAACTAACTCTAAAGCACTTCCACACCAACATCAGCTTCCCGGACACCAGGGTCAGATTCAACAATGGAATCCTATAAACAGCTATCCACAAGAAACTCACCACATTTATCTCCAAAGATCTAGAAACAACCCTAGACTCACCGAAAAATGTGTTATCTTCTGCAAGGTGCTCAGATACCACAGACCTTGCTCTAAAGAGGAAGGTGGCAATACCTACCTAAATACACTTAAAACTGCCTTCATTAAACAGCGACACACTATCAGAGAAGTAAATCACGTCAAAGAGTCATCCAAATCCCCCAAGAGAACCTGATTCAATACAACAAAAAAACCAACCGTACAAAAACATACCCACTGACCACACACACTAGCTCTCACCTACCACACTCTCCCATGAGAATCAGCAGGGGGTACTATCAAGGCAATTACATTTCTAGTTGCTAGGGACAATATCCCGAACAAAATCTTTCCAGAACACTCTCTTCTGACCTTCAAACAACCCCCCAATTTCATCAAACTCATCATCTGAAGCAAGCTCCACACAAACCCGGAGACACCACTTCAAACTGGCACCAGACTGCCAGAATAATGGATGCAGAACCTTGAAACTTAGCACTTCTACAATGATCAACACCTCCCCACAATGTAATTTTCAAAATTCATGGAACAAACATGCTTATCACAACATGGTGTACCTAATCCAATGTATCACGTCTCAATAATAACTTTGTAGGTGAAACCAGATATCACTACGATCTCAATATGAACTCGCACAGAAAAATTATACATATAAAAATACAATTATTACCTGTGTGCAAACACTTTTCACAAAGCATTCAGTCCCTATTTGATCTTCAACACTCATCCTCAACAGAAACCTGCATAGCACTTTCAAAACTGAGCCTGGGAAGTTAAATTCATATATCTGCTAGAAACCAAAAACTATGGCTGCAATATGGACGCTAAAGGGCTCATTACAACAATTTGTATCACACCTCAGCACCTGCTCTCCCTAATCACCTTTTTCATACCTGCTATGCATAAAAATATAATCCACAATTGCAGATTTCTTTTTAAGTGGCTTCCTACAACATGCCTTAATCCCTTTCCATTATGCTTAGCAATCTGTCCCAACTTGTACAGTAAATCTCTAATAGTCTGGCACCCAATTGTCCGGCACTCCCGATAGCCCGGCATCAAAATGGCAAGCGCTCCTGATGGAACCGGGATGGAACCCGGAACCACTCAAGTCATCCGCTCTCACGTGGGTTACAGCAGGGAGGGGAGGTGTTTGGCTCTGGGAAAGGAGAGGGGAGAGGAGGGGGATTGGGTTACGCACAGCGCCCCGACCAGCTCATTGAAAAGCCAGCCACTCAGCGCATGTGCCCCAGCGCCTGGAGGGAGACGTGTGGCTGTACTGGCGGCTCCGGGACCCGAGCATAAGGTTGGGGGGGGGGAAGGAGGGCGGGATCAGGTTACAGCAGGGAGGAAAGGTGTTTGGCTCTGGGGAAGGGGAGGGGGATTGGGTTACAGCAAGGAGGGGAGATGTTTGGCTCCGGGGAAGGGAAAAGGGAAGGGGAGGGGGATTGGGTTATGCACGGTGTCCCAGCCATCTTACTGAAAAGCTGGCCGCTCAGCGCACGTGCCCCAGTGCCTGGAGGGAGACGCGCATAAGGGGGGGAGAAGGGGTATTGGGTTGGGAGTATGCAGTACCTCCTGAAACTCCGGCATATCCGATAATCCAGCACCACCTAGGTCCCAAAGGTGCCGGATTATCAGAAGTCTACTGTATTTAGCTCAGGCACTCTGATTTCTTTTGATAGGACAGAAGAAGAGGTTGATATGGCTCAAAAACTAGAACTTTCCATTGACAAAAGTTGGTCCAATAAAAGATAATATTTGACCTACTTTGTGTGTCTCATATCCTGGGACCAACATGGCTACAATATTACTGCAAACATAATATTTAATAAAGAATTTACTCTAAACATTGCAATGAAGAAAAATGGCTTTGACATTTTATTTTTTCCAACAAGGGGAATTAATCCATATAGTGGAGCGAAAATCAAGGGATATGTGTTTGGGAGGGCTCAACAGCACTCAGTCTCCATATTACAGCTTTACAGAATCCACAAAAGAGTAGAACTCTTATGAGGGAAGTTTCCATGAACAGCTGCCTAAGGGGAAGTGCCTGCAAGTACAACTCCAATGGCGCATGATGTAATAAGGTCTTTATCTTCTCTGGCTGCTATGATTATTGACAAGAAGTTATAAACAAGCATTTCTAAAACAAAGGGAAAGGGACCAGTTATTCTGGTCACTGGAAATTTTTAAAATAAAATATCGATTCACTTCAGAGAATAAAAAGAACATGAGTTTTCCTTTTCCTTTAAGACATACAAGTTTCACCCTGAAATTCCATATGCATTTACTTCTTCCAAAACTGGGTTGCCCATATAAAAGACTATGATAAGAGTTAACTATTTTACATATTTTTTAGCAATAAACTTACATTTTAAATATTCTTGGGTCAATGAATCACTTTCCAGAAGATGAGTAGACAGTATTTTATAAACCTCTGAATGTTCCCCCTCTGGGATAAAATTAAATATACTCTGATCCACAAGATCAGACTGCAAAAGAAAAAAAATCAGAAATATTTTAAGACAAGACATTTCTTTCTTTCTTTCTTTTCAAAGCCCATTATTTTAATGTAAAGCAATTAAAGAGGTCTAGGATGAGGAAACAACCATACAAAAACAGAGATTCAGCAAAACCATTTTCTGAGTTTCTGTTGAGAAGATCACCCATAGTTATCACTTCTACTCCGTTTCAGCCCAGGGCTCTGGAGGGCATGTGGCCTGCTGACAGAGTCCTTCCCTCCCCAGTTCTGTGGAAGCCACCACAGAAAGCATAAATGTGAGTGTGATTAGATAGGGCTACTAAATTTTATCTTGGCCACTTAGGTGCAATCAGTACAACTCTGGCCTGATCTTGTTGAGAAACCTGAACAATAAAGGTGTACAAAGAAGCCTCTCTGTTCTTGGGATAAGAAATGCATCTCCTAGGAATTGGGGATCACCTCACAATAACAGAAGCACCTTTTGAACCAAGGAGAGCCTAGTATTCATGAATAATATAACAAAAAGTGACCACTAGAAGAGGAAGTTATTAACTGCTAACTACATAGTAATAAAATGCTATTAAATGATTTACTTGAAGGAAATGAAAATAAAAGGAACAGATGTTCTAACAACTATATACCCTATATGATAATTATAGAATACTAGGGTAATCAAGCACACATTAGAGTCCGTCTCTGGCTCAAGGCAGTTTGGAAGGGACCACACAGTGCCATATAGCCTTGGCACGGGACAAAAGGATGTGTGGGACTCATGCAAAGGCATGGGTGAAAAAAATCTCCAATCAAGGGTGCGGATGTACCTGAAGTAAAGCATCAACAGGGACATTACTTTAACAAGGACATAAACATTGCTGTAAACACAACAGATACATACATGTAAAAGCATACTGGGATCTACTGTCTTTCCTGGGATCTGACAATTTCAAATAGTGATGCAAATACTTCAAATCAATTGTCAAATTGTGTACTAATGATTTAAAATATCAGTAAACATTTTTGCCTCTTGGTGGCACTGAAGATCTAAAATCTTCATCTTGAAAAACAAAAATATAGGTGAGACATGGTAGGTGAGGTATCTTTTATTGGACCAACTTTTGTTGATGGAAGGTAAAAGCTTTCAAGTTTCAAAGAGCTCTTCTTAGATAACAACAAAGTATTATTGATACCATTTATACACACAAAAACACGAACAAAATCTCCAAAGAAAGCATCTACAGAAAATGTACTAAAAAGAAAAAACTGAACTTAAAAGTTGTCCCTTTGAAATCAGTATTTTGGACTCGAGCTAATGTTAATTTTGTTTATCTGCAAAACTGAATCATTTAATTTTTTTTCTTATTTTAAGACAAGTTTTCATTCTAGCACTATTCACACTTAAGGTTAAATTTCTGCCTTGCAGAACTATTGGTAAGAAATTTCTAGTCAATGTCTGTTTTATAGGCATTTACTAATCAGATTCAGTCTGTGACAGATACTTTCCTCTTCAAGTTTATCATTGATAAAAAAATGTTAGGTAAACACTGTTCTTGCTTTAAAATACTATTCACTTTGGTTTCGGAAGAGTCACACTCCCAAGTGATGCCTACACTAGAATGGACTAGAGAGTAAACACATCAATCAGACTAGCAGTACAAATAAAGATGAATGAGATGCAGTACACATTTGACATATCAGAGTTAGCCCAGTCAAGCAGTAACAACACATTTGTTCCTAGTGAATCCCAAGGTTAGGAAGTGCCCAGGGTGACTAAAGATTAATGGACAGTAGTTTCAAGAGTACCAAACATGCTTCTCTTTAGAAGTGACAGCTGAGGAGTAATAGAGTAACAGTACAGTGGCCTCTGAGGAGAATGTGTATTCCACCTTTCCAACTAAGGAGATTAAGTAAACATGGAGGGAGGTGTTTTTGAGGAATAACAGAGGTTTCAGGATAGAATATACATTGTCTGTGCACCAAGTGTTTTGAGAGGTAGCAAAACCTAGCTATAGACTAATTCTGATATCTTACTGGAAGCAGTTCATACTTACTGGCAAATGTTCAAGTAAGGGAGTTACACTTTCAGACACATATATTATACTTCCATCTGTCATGATTGCTAAAAAAAAGCCATCAAGAGCCTGAAATTAAACATAATGGGCAGTTAAATAAAGAGGAACAGTATAATGCACATGACAAATCAAAAATCTATAACGTAAAAATGACAGCTAGATTGTCCTCATTTTACTTTAAAACAAAATGAGAGCATGTATTATCACTAACACCTTTGAATACCATTTGTACTATATCAGCTCTACCATTATAATTTTTTACATTATTCTGTTCTCAAAAAGCCATCTATAATTTACAAAACTTCTGTTAGGCGACAGATCTAAGTATTTGTAGGTTTGCTTCTCTCTTCTCCCACCCTGAGCCTATTAGAATTCTAGTCTTTAAAAAGGAACATGGAATGACAAGAAAGCAAGGTAGTGCTAAAAGAGAAAATGGAGACTGAAAAGGGAGAAAATAGTAACAGGCACAGTAAATTGGAGAGAGGGAAGAGAAAAAAAGGAAGGGTAGAAACAGAAGGAGAAAATGACAGATTTCAGTTATTAAAATCTTTAAAGTTCAAAAAAGCAGATTTTCACTCCCTCAGAGATCTGATGGACAGAATCCCCTGGGATGCTAACATGAAGGGGAAAGGAGTCCAGGACAGCTGGCAGTATTTTAAAGAAGCCTTATTGAAGGCACAGAAAGAAACCATCCCGACACGTAGCAAGAGAGGCAAACATGGTAGGAGACCGGATTGGCTTATGGATTGGAAATCCTTGGTGAACTTAAGCACAAAAAGGAAGCTTACAAAAAGTGGAAACTTGGACAAATGACCAGGGAGGGGTTTAAATGTATCGCTCGAGAATGCCGGGGTTATCAGGAAGGCGAAGCGCAAATGGAATTGCGACTGGCTAAGGATGTGAAGGATAACAAGAAAGGTTTCTACAGGCATGTTAACAAGAAGAAGGTGATCAGAGAGGGTGTGTGGCCCTGCTGGATGAAGGAGGTAACCTAGTGACAGATGACGTGGGAAAGCTGAAGTACTCAATGCTTTCTTTGCCTCTGTCTTCACGGACAAGGTGGGCTCCCGGACTAATGTGCTAAGTGACGCAAGATGGGATGAAGATGGACAGCCTGTGGTGGGTAAAGAACAGGTTAGGAACTATTTAGAAAAGCTAAATGTACACAAATCCATGGGTCAGGACTTAATGCATCTGAGGGTACTGAGGGAGTTGGCAAGTGTCATTGAGAGCCTTTGGCCATTATCTTTGAAAAGTTGTGGAGATCGGGAGAAATCCCAGATGATTGGAAAAAGGCAAATGTAGTGCCAATCTTCAAAAAAGGGGAGAAGGACGATCCAGGGAACTATAGGCTGGTCAGTCTTACCTCGGTTCCTGGAAAAATCATGGAAAGGATCCTTAAGGAATCCATTTTGAGACATTTGGAAGAGAGGAAAGTGATTAGGAATAGTCAGCATGGATTCACAAAGGGCAAGTCGTGCCTGACCAATCTGATTAGCTTCTATGATGAGGTAACTGGCTCTGTGGACGTGGGAAAGTCAGTGGATGTGATATACCTTGACTTTAGCAAGGCTTTTGATACGGTCTCCCACAATATTCTTGCCAGCAAGTTAAGGGAATATGGATTGGATAAATGAACGGTAAGCTGGATAGAAAGATGGCTAGAAGGCCGGGCCCAGCGGGTAGTGATCAACGGCTCGATGTCAGGATGGCGGTCGGTTTCTAGCGGAGTGCCCCAAGGTTCGGTTCTAGGACCAGTTTTGTTCAATATCTTTATTAATGACCTGGATGAGGGGATGGATTGCACCCTCAGCAAGTTTGCGGATGACACTAAGCTAGGGGGAGAGGTAGATACGCTTGAGGGCAGAGATAGGGTCCAGAGTGACTTAGACAAATTGGACGATTGGGCCACAAGAAATCTGATGAAGTTCAACAAGGACAAGTGCAGAGTCCTGCACTTGGACGGAAGAATCCCAAGCATAGTTACAAGCTGGGGACCAACCAGTTAAGTAGTAGTTCTGCAGAAAAGGACCTGGGGGTTACAGTGGATGAGAAGCTGGATATGAGTCAACAGTGTGCCCTTGTAGCCAAGAAGGCTAATGGCATATTAGGGTGCATTAGGAGGAGTATTGCCAGCAGATCTAGAGAAGTGATTATTCCCCTTTATTTGGCTTTGGTGAGGCCACATCTGGAGTATTGTGTCCAGTTCTGGGCCCCCCACTACAAAAAGGATGTGGACGCATTGGAGAGGGTCCAGCGGAGGGCAACCAAAATGATTAGGGGCTGGAGCATATGACCTCGAGGAGAGGCTGAGGAGTTGGGTCTGTTTAGTCTGCAGAAGCGAAGAGTGAGGGGGGATTTGATAGCAGCCTTCAACTTCCTGCAGGGGAGTTCCAAAGAGGATGGAGAGAGGCTGTTCTCAGTAGTGACAGATGGCAGAACAAGGAGCAATGGGCTCAAGTTCTGGTGGGAGAGGTCCAGGTTGGATATTAGGAAAAACTATTTCACTAGGAGGGTAGTGAAGCACTGGAATGGGTTGCCTAGGGAGGTAGTGGAGTCTCCATCTCTGGAGGTGTTTAAGTCTCGGCTTGACCAAGCCCTGGCTGGGTTGATTTAGTTGGGATTGGTCCTGCCTAGAGCAGGGGGCTGGACTTGATGACCTTCTGAGGTCTCTTCCAGCTCTATGGTTCTATGATTCTATGAAAGTTCTAATTCTTTCCTAAAGAAACAGTAGAAAACAATCTCCATCTCAGTTTAAAATTAAAAAATGGGAGGCCATGGGTTTTAATAAAATTTACCTGTGGCTGCATTAAGTAGTGTTTTAAAATTGTGTAAACTTTATCATTTCAAATGAAGAGCATAATTCTGCCATCCTCTTTATTTTGAGTGGTATCTGACTACCCAAAATAATAGTAGTAGTCACACTGATTTCAATGGAAATCCTTAAACTTGCATGGTACAATACCATTTAAGGAGAACAGAAATGCAGAGTGATGAGGAAGCAAGTTTAATACCACTAGCTGATATATTAGAAGCCTCTTCCCCTTCCCTGAGTCAAAAGGGAGATCCTGGACCCATGACTTGCATATGCTGAACTTACTGTCCCCTTTATCAGCACCCAAGCCTCAATGGTGGTGTTACTGAGCTCAGTTGGCAAGGTCAATAGGACAGGAGTTGAAGCAAGTGGGGCCAGGACAACAGGGGAAGGGAATATCTCCCCCTGAGTAGGGCCCTCTTCCTGGCTCCCTCACATTGCCCCAAGCTGCCCCCACAAGCTCCACCCAGTGGGTTTCAGAGGTGAGGTCCACCTACTGAGCTGGGCACAACAGGGGAGCCATTCTCTGAACCTGAACAGGATTGCTGGATGTTGCAAAGGAAGGATGAAAGGGAAATAAGACTGAGCAGGATTCAATGATGCTGGGGAGCAAGGGCTCTCCTGGGATTCAGAGGCACCTAATACTCCTCTTTGCTGCACAAAGAGACAGTCTGTTCAGATGTGCCCCTTAGTCCAGGAAATCCTAACAGGTCACCACAAAAGACTCCTTCAAGCTTCCAGCAGCAATTGGATGGAGTCTTAGGGTATGTCTAGATTACATGCCTCTGTCAACAGAGGCATGTAAAATAGGCTACCCGACATAGTCAATGAAGACAGGATTTAAATATCCCCGGCTTCATTAAAATAAAAATGGCTGCCACGCTATGCCGGCTCAGCTGATCATCGGCACAGCGCGTGAGTCAAGACGCGAATCGGTCGACAAGGGAAGCCTTTGTTGACAGCTCCTGTAAACCTCGTTTCACAAAAGGGAAGATTGTGGGGGTCAGGGAGCAGGTTGGAAAGAGAGAGATGATGAGATTTCCCTCCTTCCCCCTCCCAAGATGTGAGAATGATTAAGGAAATGATGACGAACTATACTGTACAATTTATTGCCAGATAGTCCCAGATATTTTAAGTAAAAGTTGTGGCCTAATTAAGCCACATACAGTACCTCCTAACGTCTTTCAATAGGGCTGAACAAAGGATGATCTACAACTGGATTCTATCCTTGCCTCTTCCACAGAGTTCCTAAAAGTTGCTTAACCCAGATTTTTCACAGGTTTCTGGGCACTCAACTTGAGATCCTGAGGCTGATTTGCAGACACATTGAGCACTCTCAATCTCAACAGAAGTCCATGGAAGTTGTGCTTTGAATGTATGAAGTGGTGTCCTATGATCAGCATTCTGAAAAATCAGGCCTTTAATGCTTCAAATTGTAAACCTAGAATTAATTTATACTTTTACTGCCAGTATTGCCCCTCTTGGCCTGAGGGGTTAGCCCATAGTCAGGGCCTCACATATATGTTCCCCCTATGAGGGGAAATGGAGGATTTAAATCAGAAATGTCTTTGTATAAATACGAAATTGCAGGGAAGTTCTGTTTCCCTTGAACACCATTGAAAAACAGAAATTTCCCTGCTTATAGTTTCCTAGTCTGTCCCTGTAGCCAGCTCTGTGCTCCAAGGAGCTTCGTGTGTCTGCTCCCTCTCAGGGTCAAGCTCTCAAGTGCTTCCCTTGCTTTCTGCTGGCTCTCTCCCAGCTCTCTGAATTTCTGTACAAAATGTTTTAGCTCCATAAGTGCTTGCTATAGCTCATCTATTAAAAAGCGCCAAGTCTGACAAAACTTTTCTGAAGGGAAGGAAGTATTGCCTAGTGAACAGAGCACTGGACTGTGACTCAGGAGAACTGGATTCTATTCCCAGCTTTGTCACTCGCCAGCTTGGTGACCTTGTGTCAGTTACTTCCTCACTTTGTATTTCAGTATCTTCATCTGTAAAAATAGGTGCAATTACATTTACCTCTTTTGTACGTACTTTGAGCTTTACTGACAAAAAGAACTATGTAAGAGAAAATAATTTATATAAGAATATATAAGGAGATATTTTGCATGAGTCTTGTCAAAACTGATGCTCTGAAGCACTCTGATACTATACAGGTAAGCACCACAGAAAAGCCTATGAGGACATTAATAATTTAGTCTTCTGAGAAGAGTTTGACTAGTGTGCAGTAAACAAGGTCCAAGCCTATATATTGAACAATGAGGGGAAAATAAAACAAAATATTGAATATCTGCACATAAAAGTGAGCACTGCCCATTCTATGCACTAAGTAATATGTAATGATGTAATTAAGGACCATATTATAATGAATATGCACTTTGAATTAAAGTTGCACAAGCAATCTTACTGAATTTCCTAACTGCTGAGCACTTGACTTTGCAACCTTAATAATCTGCATTTTAATATAGTTTTTGTGGGTAATATGCAGATACACAAAGTACATTTTTATTATGCATACTCTTTTCACAAGTCATAGCCATACAGCCAATCAAGAAGATAGTATTTTTAACAGCTTTGGTAACTAGCAATTAGTTTAAGCTTAAAAAACACTGCCACGAAGGTACCAGTTGTCTTTGCCTAGATGCACAGTTACATCTTTTTTAAAAATGATTTCTAATTATAGTGATTAA
Organism: Rafetus swinhoei; assembly: GCA_019425775.1. NCBI lineage: Eukaryota > Metazoa > Chordata > Testudines > Trionychidae > Rafetus > Rafetus swinhoei. The sequence goes on from CM033449.1 coordinate 52,372,064, forward strand.
AATATTTTATTCCTTTTTAAAGTAGTTTTCTTAAACTCAATAGCACACTTTTGTATTTATAGTATAATCAATTTAGTTATAATTACATTTTAAAGATTATTTGTAGATATCTAAGTAGACAGTATTTCAAATCCATATTTTATTTGCAAAGAAATACCATTAAGCCAAAAGATTCTATCACCACATAGTGGTGGTTTGCTAAGGAGAATTCTCTCTTTCCAAACAGATAGGAATAATCATGTACCTCCAACATTAACTGTGTGAACTCTTCATTACTAAGGAATGTAGGTTTCCAGTCCTGTCGAATTTCACTGGCATCTGACTGTGCAGTGATTTCTGTAATTAGAAACATATATATGAATTTTCATTTATGATTCACTCTCAAAAAAAATTATTTTACACCACAAAATTATATGAATTGAGGGGAAACTCTTTAATCTGATGTAATCTGAAGAAAGGAAAAAAATCAGCTTTTTCCATTCTCTTCTGCAGTCCACTCATCACAAAAGAAAGTTTGTTCATGGAAGGCTGATTTAAGAATGGAAAAAAGTTATCCCACAGCAAGACAACACTAAGCTCTTAGAAAGTAGGAAGACATTGTTAGCAGATTTTTTTTTTTTTTTTAACACAGCTGTGGTCAAATCACCATCTGCTGTGATTCTGTCAAATCTCAAATTAACGCAGATTAAGATGAATGAGAATTTGGACAAGTGCTTTCCAAGGAAAACCTGTATGCTTCAGAGGTGAATTAGGTCATATCACTGATAGCAGTATTCCCTCTAAGACCTTATGGAAGTAATGCCGCACCATGTTGGGAGCATTGCACTACTGGAGGTTCCATCTTTTTTCAAGAGAAATGTAAACCAAAGGTTTGATAATTGTTGGTCCTTCATAATCCCTTTTAACTTTTCAAAACAAACTATTATAACTCTTGTATCCTGATCAATTCTGGTAATCCTATTCTGCATATTAAAATTCCCTGTGTTTCAGTTGCGTATAGTAACCTTCAATTCTATACCAAACTCGAGCATTATCGGTGATGTGCTCTGGAAAAAAGCTATTGTTTTTCCACTCCAGTGGTAGATATAATTATTTTTCTATGAGTGGTTATAAAGAACTCTATGGTTGTATCTATATTAGGTTATTTTGTGCATTTTCTCTTAATGCATTTTAGGATCTTTAGGATGTGTACGTTTTTATTATAAAATAATGAAGTCAATTTGTTTCCTATAGTAAAATGGCTTTACAAACAGGATAAGGGGAATGCATATGCTGCAGTTCAAATCCTTGCAACACAGAAAGACCCCATACTCATTCAAAATGAACACATACTGAAATGGTCCCCAGTTTTCCAATCACTCAAAGTGTACACAATGTGACACTGGAAAACAAAGTGAAAACTAAAGGAACAGCAGTAATCAGTTTGTTTTATGTGGACAGCTTCAGAGGAACTTCAAAATATACGTCAATGTAGAGCTCCTGTGTAAAAAAGAGGCTTATAGTCAGCATGCTCAGCAGTGATATTTTGCTCCAAAAAGGCCTTCTAACATCTAATAGCAAATGCTGCAGGACTAATAAAATAACAGCAATAACAACAATCCTCCCCACACACACACTTTTACCAGCACTTCTGAAGAATATTCCTGCAGACAAAGCTCCACAAGATCTGGATACAATTTGGCCATTGACTATGCAGGATGAAAAGTGCAGGGGTGCAACAAAAGTTCAACAAAAAAGCTAAAACTATGTGAAAAATTAAAATCCTCAGTTTTCTTCAGAATTCTGTCTAAGAAGTAGTTTTAGAATTATTACATATGAAAGGGATAAAAACCATATCATACTTTCAAATGAACTAACAAGATACAAAAAGGCACAGGGAACGTCTACACAGCAAAACAAAACACCAGGGCAGCAAGTCTCAAGGCTGGGTCAATTGATTATGGCTCATGCTGTGGAGCTAAAAATAGTAGTGAGCAGACTCACTGCTGTAAACTGCGGATTTGGATGATGGTTGTTGGGGAATTTTTTGTTTTTGGTGCCATTTCAAATATATGCATAGAATTAAGTGGAGACTCTTCACAAATTTTTAAATTTTGGAAAATTAACAATACAAAAACTGAAACTAATTTAAGATTTTGGTGCACATTATACAGTGCTAATGTAGTCACAGTACATTTTCTTGGCTTGATTACTTACTGTGTATGACTAAACAATATGTTCCATGTATGATGTCTGTAAGTGGAAATATTTCATCTGGTACAATTTTGGTTTGGGGAGCTGTTTTGCAGGTTACCAAGAATTAAATGTCTGATTCAAAACCCAGTGAGCTGTCTTGTTATATCACAGAATTACCTTTGTGCTTCCGTAAAAAGTCAATGCTTTTCTGCAATACAGTGGATTTATCCATCTTCCGAGCATTACCCGGAAGCATGGAACCAAGCTCTTTGATGAGAACATTAAACTGATCTCTACGTTTCTTTTCAGACTTGTTTCTAGACACCCTGAAAAAGACAAAATAGAAACCACGTTATAAAAACAGAAGTAAACTGTGTTAATAGTATTTCACAAACGACAGGCTTTAATCCAATTTTCAAGTTTGAATGAGAGTTAGAGGAGTCAACTCTTACAGAGGTGAATATCAGTTATAGTGTAAATTTTGTGAATATAAAAATGAACTTACAGAGTCACACCAAGATGGGATAAAATTTGACAATGGTAGCAAATGTAGCCATCAATTCAATGTTCAGCTAATAGCCAAACATGCAACCATTCATTTGTGGCCATTATACAAATGCTAAGTATATGGGGGTATGTCTACACTAGCCACCCTAGTTCGAACTAGGGTGGCTAATGCAGTCATTAGAACTTGCAAATGAAGCCGGGATTAAAATATCCGGGCTTTATTTACATGTTCAGACGCCGCCATTTTTAAATGCCCGGTAGTTCGAACTCCTGCCCGTGGCTACGCACGGCTAGCAGTTCAATTAAAGCTCTAATTCGAACTACCGTTACTCCTCATTGCAGGAGTAAGTACCGTTACTCCTCATTGCAGGAGGAGTAGCGGTAGTTCGATAGAGCTTTAATTGAACTGCCTAACCCGTGCGCGTGTGGCAGCGGGCAGGAGTTCGAACTACGGGCATTTAAAAATGGCGGCGAACATGCAAATAAAGGCCGGGATATTTTAATCCTGGGCTTCATTTGCAAGTTCGAATGACTACATTAGCCACCCTAATTCGAACTAGGGTGGCAGTGTAGACATACCCTGGAAGACTTAGGGATGTGGACAAAAATTCCTCAGCTGTTATTTTAAAATTAGGCTACTATGCTTTCCTCTTACCTGGGTGACTACCTAAATTCCCGATAAGCTGTGTGGTCATGTGGTCATATAATTAGCACTACTCAGGTGCTCATGGCACCTACACAAGATGGGGAAGAGGACCACCCCACCAACAACCTAGTCTCCAGGCTGGGGGAGGGACAGCCTGAATCAAACACCTCTCCCTCAGGCCTAATGCAATCCCCAGGAGTCCCCCACTGCCATAATGGCCCGGCCCCAGCCCCCCCATGCTTCTCACCACCATAGTGGCCTGGCCCTGGATCCCCTACTCTGCCATCATAGCGGCTCAGCTTCTGGACCTTCCCCTGCCACAGTGGAAGTGGTCTGGCCCCAGAGTCAAGGCCCAGTCCTAGAGCCCCCCACCTTTACACCCCTGTACTGCACCGTCTCCTCTGTCTCAGCCCTACCCCAGAGCCTATAGCCCTAGCAAGAGCCCTGGCATCTCAACCTTCTATCCCAGACTTGAGCCCTTCATCCCTGGTCCCACCACACAGCCTGCACCACCAGCCAGAGCCCTCACACTCCTGCATCCTATTGCTTTGCCCCAGGCCTGAGCTCCCTCCCACATTCAGAACCCCTTGGCTCCACCCTTGCCACATGAATTTTGTTATGTGCACCAGTGTGGAGGTAACATGTCACGTATCAACTCCATGTTGGTGCACTTATCAAAATTCAGTCCACTTTGGGGCGGGAAAATATAGAGGGAACACTGGTGATCACTAATTCACTGTTGTGAACAAGGATGTTCAATAGAGATTTCAGAAACTAACTCACTTCCAGCAACATACACTCCTTTCTTTTCTTGCAGTGAGTCAGCACAGAAAGAAAGGGGGAACCAATCTAATGTAGGCACTTGACCCTGGTGACAGAGAACTTCCTTACTGTCCAAAGCAGCAAGGACCTATTTCAGTAATGGCCATGGACCACTGGCATGGGACGCTTGCCATGTATGCCTTTGAGCCTATTGGTGCAGCCAGGGTGGGGGATGCATATCCTTCTGGGGAACATATGCCAGAACAGAAATCCTGTGGGGTCTGAGGCACCATTCTGAATCAGCTATAGGCAGGAAGGAGTGGAGATTATTCAGGTTCCAACTGAAGTCTCAAAACTCTTTTACCACCACAAAATAAATCCGACAGCCCAAACTTGATTAGTGGCTTAAGCTAGTAACCTGGGAAGAGGTTCTATTCTATAGTGTATTACTATTCAGAAGTCATGCAACTTGGACTGGAGATCAGGCTCTCAAGCCTGAAGTGGAAGTGGGGAGTCTGTGGACTCAGACTGGAAAACTTTCTCCTAGATGCAGTACAGACATACCTTTGGAGTCATGACAGTAAAGGCTGTGTCTGGAAGGGATGAGGGACATTCATTGTCACAGGGAAGGCAGTCATATATGAACTTGAGGCACAAAGACTTCTTTAACCACACCTCAAAGTAAATAACCCATATGCAGAAAAATATTACATGACTTGACATAGGGAAATCCTGTTGTATTGTATGGTCAAATACATAGTCATATTTTTATTCTGTTAATATATTTGAATTTACCAAAGCAGTCAAATTAAGGACATTCTAGCATTAGGAAACTTAAAAAGGCTACCTTTTAGCTTTATCCTTGTCATCTTCTTCCACCAGCCCATCAAAAATACTACCATCATCTCTACAAGAGAAAAAACAGACCAGCATTAGACACAACAGTCTCTCTCAGGCTGCTAATACCAGGAGAAAGAATAAGCAAAATGGCAAGTGAAAGAAGCTCATTATTCAATAGTTCAACTAACCCAAGACATAGGAGCACTATTTTATTGTGATCTACATTTCACAAAGCCAAACAGCTTTCACGAACCCAACCACATACTTTATAAATTGTTTCCTGTATAGTAGATAGTTCACTAAAACCCTATATTTTGAAAGGACTGGCATTCCTGAGATGTATCTCAAGTTATGTTCAGAATATTTCAAGTTTTTAATGAGATACCTCACAAACAATTCTCTCTGCTTAATTTACTCCACCCCATGTTAATTTTAAATATTTTTGAACAGTACCTTTGCTACTGTCCTTCCAAACATAGAAGAGGACAGAATCACTTTGTTAGAAGATCTTCATGGTTTGTTTGCAAGCCCTTAATTTAAATTATAGGCTTATTATAGTAAAAAAAAGCATCCTTTGTATATAGTAATAAATTATTAAGGTTAGAAGGAAGAGGAATGTGCTGTATTTCATTCCATTATAAAGATGTTAACAGTTAAGTCAGGGCCTGCTGCCCAGTCCTGTGACTGTCATGGGGTCCTGACACTTTGCCCGCTAATCCCTTTGAGGCCAGGGCTGCTCCGGCCCAGCATGCCTGGCCAATGCCAGAGTTTACCAGCAAGAGCCAGTTAACCAGTTAAGCTATAAACCTCTTGCTTACTGATATGCTTTATCAGTTAACTATTTAATGTCCCTAATCCATTATGTTATTTTACAAATATACAATTTAAAATTAGCTATAAATATTATTTTTATTACTCTAAACATTACACAATATCTCATTTTGACTACTGCAATTCCTTTTATGGAGTTCATAAATCAGTCTCTAAATGTCAGAAAATACTCTTTCACTTAAACAGGACCATGTTGTACTTTGTTTCCTACATAATTCTTTTGTATTTATTTTAAAGTGCAAAATCAATCAACTCCTTGTTTTCAAAACCACCATGTTAGACTTTCTTCATCTTACCTGTATAAGCTATTCTTCCAATTTCCTAGTCTACTTAGTACAGTCCTTCAATTTGTGTCTCCCCTTAACTTTTCAGAGTTGGGAAAGTTATTTGTGACTTTCCTCCTTCAAGATATCCAATTACTTTCCCTCTAAATCTTATCTTGCATTCATCTCTCTAATTTGTGACACTCACACTGTAAAAGGTGACTTGCAATACTGTGAATGTTAGATGCCAGTAAAAAAATTGTTATTCATCTTCTCATAACTGTTGTTCTTCGAGATGTGTTGCAGATGTCTATTACAGCATAAGGTGCGCACATATCCTGTGCACTAATACTGGAGAGTTTTCCTTAGCAGTACCCGTAGAGACAGACACTGCCATATCTCAGCTCCTCGAATTTAGAACAAATGATGTGAAGAGCAGAGCTGCCCTGAACTTCATTTTTTTTCACACTGGAATCAAATGGTAGACAAAGATGAGCTGGATGGACACATGCAACACATTTCAAAGAACAAGTTATGAGAAAGTGAGTAATTTTTTTTGAGTTCATGCAGACATCCATTATGAAGTAGGTGACTCCCAAGATGTTAATCCCAGATGGTACAGTCCACAGCCTCTTTGGAAGAGGGACTCCAGGATTACTCTTCCTACACTGGCATCTTCCCGGATTGTCTCAGCCAGCACAGGCTGTCTGGTGAATGTATGTATGGAAGACCACATCACTGATTTTCAGATAGTCACAATAGGGATATATGCCACAAAAACTGCAGAGGCTGAATGTGCTCTAGTTGAGCATGCTGTCACGTTCTCAGACGCTTTACACATTTGGCAAGATAACAGAGTAATGCTGTTAGTGATCCACTTGGTAAGTTGCTGTGCTGTAATTGGTTAAGCTCTCATAATGCTCCACAGAAAAAAAAGCTGGGAAGAAACCTAAGAGAGCTTTGCCCTGTCCAGGTAAAAAGCCAAAGCTTGATGCACATCCAGAGTAAACAGTCTTTGTTCATCTTTATGATCATGTGGCTTTGAAACTGCTGAGTAGAGTATGATACCACCTTTGGGAGGAAGTTAGGTGGCAGCCTAAGGTGAACCTTGTCTTATAGAAAATGGAGTGAGATAGATCAATAATAAGTGCATTAAACTCTTGCACTCTCTCAGTTGAGGTGATGGTCACAAGAAAGATACTGCCACTATGATGCAAAAGTGAACAAAAAGCTAAAGATTCAAAAAAAGGATCAATTAAAGAGCAGGTAACACTAAATTCAAATCACAAATTGGCACTGGGAGCCGGATAGGTAGAAACAATCGATCTACACCTTTCAGGAATTTGGTCATGATAGAATAAATAAAAGCAGCACTACCATTAATCCGACAGTGAAACACTGAGATAGTGGTAAGATGTACCCTAATGGAACTCACAGCTAAATCCAACTCCTTAAGAGGCAAAAAGTAGTACAGAATTGTTCTAATGTTAGACTGAGTCAGGAACACATAGGAGGCCACCCAGATGGAGAAGCACTTCTACCGACCCAGGAAAGCATTTCTTGTAGATTTTCTGCTATGAAAGAGGACATTCTGGAGTGCCACTGAGTGGTGGACTCCTCTGCATTTGACCACTGATGAACATGTTGTGAGGGTGCAACATGCAAGGATCTGGATATAAAACCTGGCCATAGTTTTGATTAGTGGCAACAACAGCTTGCATAAATCACAATACAGGTTGAACCTCTCTGGACTGGCAGCATCCATGGTCTGACAGGTCTTTTGGAGCCCCAGCAGTCCCGGGACTGGCTGAGGAGCTGGGAGCCCGGTGGCCCAGGGGCAGGGGAGTCTGGTCTGGCAAAACTCCCTCCTTTGGGACTGGTTAGGTGCTGGACCAGGGAGGTCCAACCTGTACCATGGCTGTCTCAGCTAGGCTGGTGCAATAAACATTCTGCCTCTATCTTGTGTAAACTTGAGAATGACAATAGGAATCAGGGGCCCTGGTGTATACACACACATTAATCAGATCCTTATCCTATGGAAACAGGAAAATATCTGAGATTGACCAAGGGCCGTGCACTGCTGTGGACAAAACTGGGGATATTTCATGTTTTGCCAAGTCACAAACAGCTCTACTCTCAGAAAATCCCCTGTGCCAAATACTGAAGTTAGAATGGCTGTGTTGCAAGACCATTCATAGTGTAAATTGAAAGATCTGCCGAGGGGATCCACCAGGACATTTTAGCAAGTGAGATGCCCTGAGAGCGACTCAGGTCTGTATGTATCAATTCCACAGCTCAACTGCCTCCTGTCAGAAATGGTCTGACTTGGCGTTCCCTTGTTTGTCCACATAAAACACTGCTGCGGTGGCATCAGGGACCACCTGGATTGCTTCGTGACCTGTGGATGTCTGGATAAAGAGCCTGGGGAAGTAGGAGGCAGAGATCTTCCTCTTTTAAAGCTTTCTTTCTTTTGGAGTGATCAGCATGTATAGAAGAAATATTGCTGTCAATGCTGGAACTGAGAATGATATTTTCTCCTCTTCATAGCTGGAGTGTAGAGGCCCAAGGACTTTGAAACTGCTCCACAGTACTTAAGAGTGTGTAAAGCCTCACCTGCCTTAGATGAGAATGAAGCACAGCACGGAAAGGAAGGGCCTCGTTTGTCTGTTCTATGTCCACAGGAACCCCCTGATGTCTGCAACCAGGTAGAAGGACACACAGTCACTGCCACAACCCTGCCAGCAGAATCTACTACATCCAATGAACCCTGTAGAGCTGACTGAGAAATGAGATGCTCTACCACAAAATTCCTCAAACCTCTGGGATAAAACCTGGTATTCACATTCTATTAATTTGGCCACAGTGAAATGGAGGAAGGCATTTTCCACAGCATCTTAAATAGATGGACCTTCCTGTCATAGCCAGGGCTATCACTTGGTGGATATTCTCCTTGAGCTCCACTTATATACCAACAGCTGGCATTCTCCTTTAAGTTACACCTTAACAGTGATCAGGGATCAGGAAGGACTTTAGTATCAGGGTTTCATCAGGTAATGAAGATGCACCAAGAAGAGACAAGGGAAAATGCTCCTGAGGATGATCCTACAGTGCTAGATTAGGGTATTGGTCTGAAGCAAGTTTAACTAAATCCTGTAATTGAGAGTCCAACTGTCAGAGGCCTCTTAGTACCATCAGGAAAATATTCTTTCCTAAGGGATCTGCTTTTGTGAGAAAGTTGTAATGTTGATCAAAACACTGGGGAGTACCCAGTAAGGTCATTGAGGAGGCTGGTACAGTAATAAACCCAAGCTATGTCTGGCCTAAACATCTTAACTCCTGGTTCTTCTCTTCTCAAAAATGTTTAAGGAGTAAGAGAAAAGGAGCAGGACACCATTCTGGACTTCTGGCTGTATGAGACTCAAAAGCCTACCCCAAAGTCTGATGAAGATGCAGAGTATTTCAAGAGCCATGGTGGTGCTTTACTTGGTCTGCTTCGCAGCAACAGTGATCTGAGACAATGTCAGGAATATGACACTGGAGGAAACAAAGGACTTCCCAGTTAATAGTAACTGTGTCATAGTACCATTAACAGGGAAGCTCTTTAGATTTCCTCCAGTGTTACATTCCTGGCATAGATCCAGGTTACAGTTGCTGAGAATAAGAGCTAGAACTGGTATCAGAATGAATGAGGCCAAAGATAGTAGTACTGGACTCTTAGGTGATGAACTCATAACAGTATTCCTTGGAGCTGACAATCTCAGAGCCTACACTGGTACTAATAAAGGATCTCTGCCCTGAGCTAATGGTAACATTGGTATTGATATTTCTCACCACCACACAGGCCTCTGGCATTGTATACATTAGTATGGGATGTCATCCTACCATGATCAGCGATATCATTCTACCTTTGGTACTAGAATGACCTTCTATGGAGGAATCATTCATCGTTGATTCCAAGGAGTCCAATGCCAATATCTTATGTTCTTTCACCACAATTGCTCCAATGTTTTTGGCCTCAAAGATAAGTGATCCAGTGATGGGATTCTCCTGTGGCTCCTATTCCCAGGTAAAGCTAAAGGAGGACTCCAAGAAGGAGTCAAAGAATTTTCCTTGGACAACTACGGGGGTTCAGACACTGGCCTAAGAGCAGCCTCCATAGGAATATAAATGAAGGTATATTCCCCTCTCAGCTTCTTTTTCCTGGTCTATAAACTACTTCAAATGGAGCACCCATCTCTCTTTTGTGACCCTCATCCAAGGACTTGAGGAAGCACCAGTAAGACATGGGCTTTTGGCAACAAGAGCTTTTTTTAAACAAGACTTGAAACCTAGGGATATTTGTATAAATTCCCCCTGTTAAGGGCAAGGCCTTGAGGCCCATCTGACTGAAAAAAAATTCAAATGGAAAAGGAAAAAAGGAAAGAAATGTAGTGATGAAAAAGTACCACCAGGTAAGAAAACAAGCAGCAAGAAGTTTGCTCATGAGGATCACAGAATTCTCTGATATTAAAGGTAAGAAGGAACTGAAGGTGGGGTGTGGCAGCAACACCACCCTTTACATAGCTCTATTCTAATCATGAGGCACAGGGATGCCCCTACAGATACCACTAAGAAAAACTCTCTGGCATTGGTGCATGGGATGTTCGCTCACCTATAGTGTAACAGACATATACAAGCACTAAAACTGGATTGTTTGTTTCTACTGTAACATACAGTCTCCATAGTTAACAAAAGAGGAAGGAATGTTATGAAAAGTGTTTGATTATTCTTTCCTTTTCCTTAATAAGCCTTTGCAGGAGAGTCCTATGGTAGAATTTTCAAAAGTGCTTAAGTCCCATTTCAAAACTGAATTTTAAAAGTGTAAGTTTCATTCAAGGTCAATGAAACTTAGTTTCCAAAGTGCCCCAATCACTTTGAAACTTGGGAATCTAAGTCAATTTGGCTCTTGAAAATTATACCCCTATTTTCTGGATACATTAAAAAAAAAAAAGCCAAATACGTTCTATACACTTTTGGCAATTTTTTCCCCTTTTCTAAAAACTTCAACGTAAAGCATTTTATAACAAAAAGGGGACCACAGATTGCTATGAAAGCAGTTTGAGTCTAGCTCTGGCGCTCAAGTAATTTTGAAACAAGTCCCTAGATCAGATGTCAGCAACCTGCAGCACGCGAGGCAGGAGCTCAGCCCTTCCCCCCATGCAGCGGGGAGCCAAAGCTGCAGCTCGAGCCTCAGCTATGCAGATACAGGCTGGAGCACCAGCTCTAACTTCCTGCTAGAAGGGGGGCTGGGAGAGGCATGCACGCATGTCCCTGAGGCTGCCCCTGCCTGGCCTGGGCGTGCAGCTCCCAGGAGCTAAGGGGTTAACTCCCCCCCCTCCCCCCATTGCTACAGGTTCTGCCTCCTGCTTTGGGAAGGGGCAGGGCTGGGCCTGTTCCGCAGATTGGGGCTGGGCGGCTGGTCACACATGGGCGCCGGGGCCCAGGCTGCACTGTGCTGTGCTGCTCCCCATGAGGTGGGCGGGGGCAGGGAGCTTCTTCTTTAGCATCCCACTGTACTCAGAGCTGCAGGTAAGGGGAAAGACCTGGGCAAAGGGAAGGGCCAGGCAGGGAAATGACTCTACCCCCCCACCCTTCCCCAGCCCCTCCTCGCCTTAGCTGCTCCCAGGAGCTGTGAGTCCCAGTGCTGCTGCCCTGCCGGTGGGTGTGCTGAGGGGACAGGGATGTGGGAGTAGGAGGAGGATGCGGGGGGAGGATGGGAGGGGACAGGGGCTGCATTATGAAGGGATCAGGCTGCGGGGGGGGGGGAAGGGGGGAGCGGAACATGGGGCTGAGGGGAATGAGACGAACAGAGGGAAGATGTGAGGGGGGATACAAGGCTCCTTTGCAGAAGGTGCACTTTCCTTTACTCCCCAATCTGTCTCCCTTCCCCACCCCACCCATTACAGCACAATCCCCTTTGCACCTATGTGCACCTTATTGTGCGTGGATGAGAATTCCAGCCTGTTTGCACAATAATCAACCAGCCACAAGGGTTGTGATATGCAACTATTTGTATACATTCTCACCTTTTCTGCATTACTCCCCAACCCCCTTTTATCCCCAAACTTGTAACCCCATCCCACACCCTCTCCTGCTGCCAAACTCCATTCCAGACCCTGCCCTCCTCACCCTCTAATGCACCCCATCTCCCACCCAGATCCTGCACTTCCACCACTATTCCACTCTCTGGCAGCCCTATCCCGCACCCTGAACCCCTCATTTTTGTCCCCACCCAAGAGCCTAAAGGGGTCCCCAAAATCCACTAACCCTGGAACCCCAGAAAAGTAAATCTGGCCTATGGGAAGCCCTAAACCTCAGTTCCCTGTCCCTTCCCCATGCCCCATGGAGCTGGAGCGCCAGAAAATGAGGAGTCTCAGTTGGGGCTACATCAGTGAGCAATGGGGGTTTTTGGAGGTTTGTTGTTTTTGTTTCTCACTTATATGGTTCCCAACTGACATTTCTGCGGGTTAGTGGCTTCTGACCCAAAAAAGCTTCCCCACTCCTGCCATAAACAACAAAAACAAAAAACATTGAAACCTTTTGTATTGGCCATAAATTAATATTTTACTTTATTTAAAATTAAGTTTGATAAACTAACATGAGAAAGTTAAAACGCTTAGTCAGTTTAATAATTTAAATTAAACCATTCAAGGAAATAGAGACTAGAATAGTGAAAGCAAGAGTGAGTTTGAAGGCGATGGATAAGATCTGGAAAAGTAAAGCGATTAGCTTAGGAATGAAGCTGAACATCTTGAAAATGTGTGTATTTAGCAGCATGTTGTACGGATGTGAGACATGGGTGATAATGAAAGATTCGAAGAGAAGGATATTGGCGTTCGAGGGGAGTTGTTATAGAAAGATCCTGAGAATAGGATGGATGCAGAAGATCACCAACGAGGAATTATATAGGAAGATACAGCCAAAAGAGAACCTATTGCAGAAGGTTATACAACAGAAGTTACAGCTATTCGGGCATACCTGCAGAATGAATGACAAGCGAAAAGACCCTGGTATTTGGCATAATAGATGGTCCGAATAGGAGAGGCAGACCCCACAGAGAATGGGTAGATGATATAGTAGATTGGTGCGGAGCTAGTCTACAGAAACTAAGCCACTCCATACTGGACAGGGAAAGATGGAAGGAAATAGTGAGGGAGGCATCGGACACCAACCGGCATTGAGCCCATGGTTGTTTGATGATGATGATGATGATGATGATTCTCCCTAGCTGCAGCTCTAGCAAAATGGCTCGGGCATAATTATGTACTTAATGGTGAGTTTCCATTAGCATCTGTGGTCTGCTGAAAGGTTTGCATTGAGCCAGGTGGTCCATGGGGTGCACGGTGGAAAGAGCCCTTCCCCCGTCCCAGGAGGGTGGCACAGCCCAGGGCAGGAGGGTTAAATTTTGGCACACCACTTCAGAAAGATTGTCGACCCTGCCATAGATTATTTGTGTTAAGAGAAAAATCCTAAGAACACATACATTTCATATTCCAATTGCAATTAGGCAGCTGCTGGTCAAAGTATAAAACGTATTTAAATACGTCTCAAAGAGGTACCTGTGTTAATCTGAATCTGCGAAAACAACTAGGGGTCCTATGGCACCTTAAAGACTAATAGATATATTTGGACAAAAGCTTTTGTGAAGTGTTTTACAAAGCTTATGCCCAAATAAATGTTAGTCTTTAATATTCCACAGGACTTCTCATTATATTTAAATAATGCAATTTTAAACAAAAACATATATTACATAGCTAAATATTCATAAATCAAGTGTAGTTAACAGACCTTAACTTTGGCAAAATTAAAAAACTCAACAGACCCAAGTCTGTCTTGGGAGTCCTTCTACCCTCATCTTAAATAAGAATACATCATCAAAATGTTTACCTACAAATGACTAAAAACAAAATAATCAAATAAGATACCTGTCTGTAATGGTGCTCATTTTATGGGTCCTTATGGTAAAGAACATAACATGTCACACTTTAATCTTGTGGTAGACATTTGTACGTTTGCCTGGATGAGAATGGAAACAAACAGAAATTTTACTTTTGTAGAACATGTTATTTTTTTCCCCTGAGAAAGTATAAAGCTCCCTCTTGTCCCCAAAACAGTAAGTGCTTCTAACATTTATTTTCCCTGCATCATTTCTCTTTATTTAGTTATGAATCCCATATATCCAAACCTAATCATCTTATTTCACATGATACAGTTTAAAAGGCCATTCTTCTCTATATGCAATGATGAATCCATTTGGGTTAAGCCAGTTTAAACCCCCTGTATTCAGGAACAGGTTTTTATCCTTTATCTAGACCCATATTTCAAAATATGTGAATAATTTTCACATCCAACAAAGTAAACCATCACATAGGGAGAAGAAAAATATAACCCAAACCAACTGACTCCAATTAACCAATCCTTCCAGAAGCTGCTGGGAGTGGGAGTGGTTTGGGGATCACATAAGCCAAATCCTGTTCGTTCCAGAATGAGGAGGGGAAAGAACACCAAAGAGGAAAGGGATGCTGACAGACTGTCAAGGGAAAATTGTTCCAGAACTTTTATACCAGATGCCCCAGAGGGAGGGAACAAAACAGGTAATCCTCATGTGATCCCTCTCCTGTTACCCACCTCCAGAGAAACAGAGGCTAGTGACACCATTCCTACCCATCCTGACTAATAGCCATTGATGGACCTAACCACCATGAATCTATCTAGCTCTTTTTTGAACCCTCTTAAAGTTCTAGTCTTCACCACATCTTTGAGGATAATTGTCTATAGTTTAGAGTACATCTATTTCTGTCCATCTGTTCAAGAACTCCTCCTAAACTATAAAAGTTAGGACCATCAATGTTGATATGTAGCTTCCTCTTATCATAACTTAAAGCAAAGTAAGGGTTTGGTTGTGCCAGAAAAATGGGATGTGTCTGGAATGGGACTGAGACTCATAAATCCATACAGAGAAGACACAAAATCATCAGGCATGTGAAAGGGGCTGTCCCCATCCAGGACTGTCCTATCTCTGAGCCTCCCGCGCCCAGACACCCTTTAAGAAGAGAAGGCTGAAGCTTTCCCACCATGCCCAATTCATATGGGAATACTACTTGCTTTTCCCCTTCATCAGGGAGCAACGGGAAAGTGCAGTTTGCTACATTCCTCACTCTGGCTGGGGATTGCAGGAAGCAGATGAACTTGGGCCTGCCCTAGCTGGGGGACATGCACCCCTCCCCCCGGCTGGACTTGTTAGATCGGCAACAACTATGGAGGGGCGCATCTCACCTGGCCCCAACCTGCTGCGGACAGAGAGGGTAGAGTAGTCCTCTCTCCTTGGGGCAGCTTGCATACTGAACTCCTCATCCCCAGCCCTACCCCAGAGCAACGATTTAAACGAAGCATGCATATATTATATATATCTGTTTTCCTGCAGAATAACAGTGACATCCTCATGTCACTCTACGTCCCTCTGCCCTCAGCCACATGGCCTCCTCCCTCCTGCGTTCCCCCTCCTCAGTGCTCAGAAGAGGGGGAGAGCCATGGCTGCTGTGCTGCGGCCTCAGCCCGGCCCTCCCCGGCAGCCAGGGGAGAGAGCCAGGCCTGGTCTGGCCTGAGCTTGATGGCCAGGGGAGGCGGGGGGCGGGGGAGCCCCAGGAGAGCTGGGGCTGCCATGCTGCAGCCTCAGCCCAGTGACCAGGGATGAGGGAAAGGGGAGAGCTGGGGCTGTCACCACACCGTGGCTTCGGCCTGGCAGCTGTGGGTGGAGGCGGGGCTGGCATGCTGTGGCCTTGGCAGGGTGGCCGGGGAGGACAGGAAGAGCCAGGGCTGGCATGCCGAGGCTGGGGAAGGGGAGGAGCCGGGGCTGCCTAGCCCCAGAGAGAGAGGGGTTGACAAGCATAGTGAATGGGGGGCACACCCCTCTAGTTAGTTTTCAAAAAACAAAAACCGAGTTAAGGACCTGAGCAATGCCAGGTAAATCTTCTAGTTTGGTCATATTAGAGATGTGAAATAATACCAGAGTGGGTAATCCATTAAAATATTATGCTAATATTATGGGAAATGCAATCCATATAATCCATTTTTAGATGGCCATTTCTTGATTCTAAAGCAATTTTTAAAAAAAGAAATAGTTGTATGGATAAATAATCTGGATTGGAGACTACAATCAAAATATTGCCAGCATGTGAAGTTTTCCATAGTTCAAATATTTTGCTCAACAAAGGCCAAAAATAAGAATTTTTTCCAGGCACGAAATCATTTTTGCAGATATGGATAAAAGTAGCAAAATCTCTACATGCAAATGGTAATTTGCTCCTGTTACATAAAAAAATAAGCACACTGAAATACTATTATTCCCACAGAGAATAAAAAGTGTATTTTTACTGGTTTTAAAAAGGGTGAAAATGTTAGAGAAAGATTAAGGTTCCATGCCTACAACAGGATGTATGTTGGCAGACATTATGGATTTCACTAGGCTTCTGCGCTAACACACAGGTGTCTAACTCTCATAAATCCCATAGTGGAAACGAGCAGCTAATTTACTGATTCCAAGGGACTAAGTTGCCTGACTACCCATTGCAGGATCAAATACTTTGGGCAATGTTACAATTTTAGGGAATGTGTACCACTTATGAATAGAGCCCTGCAAATCCATGGCTATCCACTTTATATCTGCAGCTCATGTTTGCGGATATGGGTGCAGATAGAGAATTTGTATCTAGAGCCCTGCAAGCTTATGGATATCTGCTTTATATTCAGGGGTATCCATCAGGTCTGCTGATGTCAATGAGGATAGATATCCACGGCTCATTTTTGCAGATGTGGATACAAAGCCACACAAGAAACTTCTTTGAGAAAAAGAATCAGTCAGGTTGCATAACCCAAAAGGGGTGAGGGAACGGAGCTAGCTGCAGCACCAAACAAGGTCAGAGACAGGAACTTGATCTAGATGGGGAAAGAGGCTCAAGCCATGAATTGCAGCAGAAAGTTCCTGTTCTCCCCTACAGGACTTGGAACACAGCCCAAGGAATACTCCAGTGTGGTAATGAAACAGAAAAATGTTTATAGGATTTATTTTGTATAGCTCAGTTAATTTCTTAAGATGTAAAAGAGCAATGATGTTTTAGAATCCTGTGTGAAGTCTGCCTGTTTCGTACGTGTTACACCTATCACATGCCCGTGAAGAGATATACTGTGGACCCAGAATACCCATAGGCTGGAATGGTGTAAGAGGGTGTGTTTAAGTTACAGGGTAGCTGATGGGTCAGCAGGGGTCCTAAGCAGTGAGCTGTTGGATTTTGTAGTGTCAGCTACCAGAAGAGGCTAGAGGTATTAAAAAACATTTTACTTTTGTGAACATGTAAGTGCTGAATTTTTTTTTTAGCAGTTACATGTTTACACACAGAGGGCAGGTGGGAGCTGGTGCTAATGGTGAGATGGATTTTTTGTGCAGGGAGCAAGTTTGAAAGCCAGCTTCTTGCATGCACCGGCTTCTGCCTGCTCCCCCTACCCACCGCGCTGCTGCCTCTCTATCACAGACTGTAGCGCAGGAGGGCAGGCAACTCCACAGGAGCCAGTGCTCATGTGAAGCTGTCTTAAGCCAGTCCCCCCCCCGAACATCAGCTCCTACCTACCCTCTACTCTGCATTGCTGCCTCTGTGGGAGATAGCAGGGGGAGGGCAGGCAGCTCCATGGGAGCTGGTTCCCCACACGTATTGGCTTCTGCCTCCCTCACCCTGCACTGCCTCCGATACAGATGCAGCAAGTGGAGTGGTGCGTGTAACCATCAGGATTAACTGATAACTCCAGGCTTATCGGTTAATCGTGTAAACGGGTACACGCTAGCATCCCTAGAAGGGGCATGCTAGACAGGGGATTTGGGCACTGAGAATGTGCCTAGAATATCCATGATGGAGGCAATGCCTGGACTGACTCTGTTCAGACTCAAGAAACTTAGGGAGCATAGGATTCAGATGTTGATACTGTCACAAAAGATTGGTGAGTGGAAGAGGAGGCATTTGACTAGATATGTGAAAAGGAAAACAAGGGGCTGGAGGAGAGGAAAATGTGTTTGAAAAAGTAGTTTTAATCTCTCAGAGCTGAGCTGACAAAGTGTTGTCACACTCTCTTTCGAGAGAGGAATACAAATGCAGCTAAGCGAAATTGCAAATGAAGTGCAGATTTGACTTTCCCGTGCTTCATTTGCATAATCACGTCAGAGCTATTTGAAATACCTATTTCAAAAGAAATGCTGTCTAGACATGGTTATTTGAAAACTCTTCTTCAAATTACCCTTAAACCTTGTTTTATATGAGTAAGGGTAATTTCGAAAGAAGGGTTTTCTTTCGAAATAACCACATCTAGACAGCGTTTCTTTTTTCAAAATAGGGTATTTCGAAATAGCACCCGGATGCAATTATGCAAATGAAGCACAGGAAATTCAAATCCACGCTTCAATTGCAATTTCGGGTATCTGCATTTGCATTCCTCTCTCGAAAGAGGAATGCAGTGTAGACCTACACTATGAGAACAGGACCAGATCTCTAATGCAATAAGAAATCAAAGAGACAAAATACAACATTGTACCTCATAATTATATGAGGCACTTTCTTACCTCTTATACTTTTTGGGACATTAAACTGTGATATTTAGGATAAACACTTATCCTTCAGATGAACGTGGGTTTAAACATATCCTCTTCTACAGAAGAGCATTAAACTCTGCACTGTAAAGAATAAAAAAGGAAAGTTAGAATAAATGGAAATGACTGGAATTCTGTATGTCACTAATATTCAAGTGCAATATTTATAGCCATAATTTATTCTGGTAAAATATTCTTGTGATGCATCATTTATAAATATTATTTATCATCTGATAAATTACAGAAATACCTCAAAATATATTTAACTAAAAGTGTCAAAACCAGAAACTCTTCAACAAGAGGAATACTCTGAAGATTCATCTGTCTGTTTTGACTGAGACTACCTATTTACCTCTCTCTCTAATTTGTAGAGCCATCCTTGACTCAAACTCCATCTCCCACATCACCTAGCCCTCTAAATCTGCTTACTGTTATCCCTGAAACAGCATTAGTCTATACCACTCCCTCAACTGTATTTTATTCATCCCTTTTCCCACTGATTAACTCAGTTCCTCTTCGGTTTCATCAAATAGCTGCTCTTTGGACTCCAGAATATTCGGAATGCTGCTCACTCACTTACATCACTCCTACTACCTCAAACACTGCCACTGGTTTCCCCTTTTCTTTGCAAAATAAAGTCTAATATTACCGTCTTTTAGAAGTACTTATTCCAAACCTGCCTCAAGTATCTACACCCTTTCATGCTCAACTTCATGAATCCAGCAATCACCGCTTTCCAGTTTCTTCATACAATCATTTTGGTTTTAATGCATTCGCTTCTACACTTCCCACTGTCTAAAACAGCCTTCCAAGCTATTTTGCGTCTCTTTTCAAAAGTTACCTAACCCACATCTTTCTTCACTTGCTAGACATCATTTCTCTCTGCCTCAGCTATTGGCCACGCTGTCAGAAAGTTTTGATTTCTTCACTATACAATGAATTGTATACCACTGTTTTCTGTAATTTTCACTCCAGTGCCTTATATTTAAAGCTGTGATGTATTTTAGGTTATGAAAAAAAAGTTTGTTTTCTCTGTAGCGAAGAATTCCTGTAAAAGTACTGAACTTGTATGTTTTGCTAAAGGCTTAAGAATAATTATTCTTAGAGAAGTAAAAAGTACAAATAGTATGTTTTAGTTTAATTAAAAATATGATTGCTTCTCTCCCTATTCCTGCTAGGAGTCTTTAACTGGTTAAAAAACACTGAAAAAACCCTATGAAATTAATGCAGAGTTTCTGCCAAAAGAAGAAAAACAGCTACACAGCATGACTCAGTGAACCCACTCATTCTTCTCTGGCCTAATAACCTGCTGGCCCATTGACCTACTTTTTTTGTAAGGTGGTTAAACCCTCATCTCACATTTAGACAGTTTTGTTCGGTCTGACAAGTGTAAACATTAACAGTCACAAAGAGACCTGTTGAAATCTAGATTACAGAGACTGTAATATGAAGCCCATGTTTTTAAACTGTTCGGAGTATAAGGCTTTGCCAACCCTTCCACAAGTTCTGACAGCTCTAAATGAGGAAAATTTTACAGCTGTACAAGCTGTGCATGCAGGAGATTTCCTATTGCAGAGAATATTCTGAGGTTAAACAGTACAAAGTCACATTTCATAATGTCTAAAAAGAATATAGTAGAAAAGGACATTAAGGGCACATTTGAAGGGAGACTTTGGAGATAGGAGGAAAAAACCTTTTGACTTTCATAAATGGTTCAAATGAAAGTAAGAAGCAAGTTAAACACAGTGGAAAAGGTTTTTGAAAACAAAACCACATAGGAGCTTTAGTAAGTAGAGAATGCACGTGAAACCTAGCAGGAAAGTGTTAATGCCTACCCGTAAGTATTGCCCAGCCAAGATATTCATAGGTCATGAAGGACTCAAAAAATCGTGAGATTTTAAAAAATATATTAGGTTCTTTTATTTGCCTTCCAGATTTTAAACCTTTATAGTATAGTCAGTAACTTTTTTCAACTTTTCCCGGAAATCATAAGGGCTAGAAACTTTTCTGAAAATTAAACTAAGAGTCTCATGCAATCTCCTGATTCCAGCAGCTGGAACTTTAAGACAAATAACACTAAGAGACCTGCAGCAAAATCATGAGAGCTGGCAACACTACACATTTCCACATCATGCTTACCTGCAGAGGAAGACAGCAAGTGATTAGGGGTACATCTATACAGCAGTTGGAGACATGCCTCCAAACCTGGATAAACAGAGACATGCTCCAACTCTGTTTGAGCTAACAGGGTAAAAATAGTAGTGTCAACAATAGTAGTGTCATGGATGATGATACAAGGTAGCCACCAAAGTACGGACCCAAAGTGCTGGATAGATTTGTACTTTGGCGACTTGCCTCATCTGCCACCTGTGTCACCATGTCCTGCTATTTTTGGTATGGTAGTATGTATCTGTTTACTGGGGCTAAGAGGCATGCTCCCAACTGCAGAGCAGACATACCTGGGTGGCCAAAGAAAACGAGATATTGAGACTTTAAAGCACTTACAGAATCACCAGCTGGAATCCTGCCCAAGGTAATAATGAACGTTTATATCACATTTGCGCAAGGTCAGATATCTATATGGAAAGAATTAGTAACCACAGTAGGGTTTTACATCCACAACTGGTACTAAAATTGGTACCACTGATTCTCAGAAGTGAGTTCAAAGATGGAACAAGGTCTGAAGGTTGAGAAACTCTCTCACTCCTAGCATCAGTCACATCAGGACAGAATTGAGAAACTGCTGAAGCAGCGTAGGGAAACTTGCATTGCTTCTGCCCACCCACTCTATATATCTGTTGTGTGGACAAAGAACTTAAGTCTCCAAGGTAGTCAGCCAATATTTTTCCAATATTTTTACTAAATATTTTAAAGAGACAGTGCACACAACATTATTTTGTAAAAAATATTAGAGAGAGAGCTTGGTTTTACAAACAGCTTTTTCATAAAATCCAGATTCCAGGGCCAGAAAGGAAAACAATCATAATCATCAAGTCTTACATTATATTAGTCTGAAGAATTTCAGCCAGGAAAAATCATAGAAAACAGAATTCTGTTTTCTGACAGATTCTGTGCGTCTCCCAATTTCCCAACTTGTTAGGTTTAGTAAGTATTTCTAACAGGGACAGATCATTAACATTTTAGTACTTAGTCTCTGTACCACAATCTTAATATGATAAGGGAATTTACTAATGGTCTAACAGGGCATTTCTACTGCTAATCCTTCATGATTTTAAAGAATCAAAACTGTTCAAGAACAATAGTCTCTAGCTACACAGTGTTCCCTGGTCTAACCATTACACCACAAACATTTATTTACAGTAGAAACGCTGAAGCCACTTATGCATTTGTAGGTACTACTGTTGAGTAAAAATGCTGCTTTCTTAATTTGTACCAGTGGCTCTTAGCTTGTTCTACTGGAGCACCCAACTGCAATGGATGTATGGATAAGCATTAGGGATGTAAGTGAGTAGTCGACTACTCGCTTCCCTCCCCTTGCTGCCTCTGATAAAGAGGCAGCAAGGGGAGGGGTGGAGAGCAGCAGCTGGTGCTGGGGGGAGCCAGCTTAAAAGTCGATTGCCCCCCAGCACCTTTTCCGTGGTGCTGCCTGTCCCACACCCCACTGGTGCATCAGAGGCAGCAGCGCAGGATCGGGAAGGAAGGGGAGGCTGCTGCAAAGCAGCCTCTGCTCGTGGTGGACCCAGGCTCGCCATGGGCAGAGGCTGTTCTGGTAGCAACCCCTGTCCATAGGGGGTCCCAGCTCCCCGCTGAGACCCTCAGCGAACAGAGGCTGCTGGACCTGGCATGAGCTGAGACTGAGCAATCCTGGCCTAGTCCTGGCTTGCACTGGACCCAGAGCTACCCCCTCTGCGCCTCTGCATTTTAAATGTAGTAAGAGCTGGGCACGCAGGCAGCTCGGCTCTTTCTACATTTAAAATGCAGAGCACAGCGGGGCTAGCTCCCAGACCCGGCGTGAGCTGGAACGGAGGAAGCCTTCTCTTATTGACTAATCATGTAGACGATAAACATTTTATAAGCTACACAATTAGCGGTTTACCTGCCTCTTAACATCCTTAATAGGCATCCATACATCAAGTTATGCCCCAGAATAGTTTTTGTTTTACCTCATTTTCTCCTTCTCTCTCATGCTTTTTCCGGTGCATTTAAAAAAATTAATTCCCTTTTATTTTTTGTCTCCACTTTTCAGAATAATTTGTGCTGGCTCGAGAAGGGCATGGCCCTGGGCTCTCTCATGGCCAAGCTGAGCAAAATAGCATGCAAGCTGAAAGCTGAGGAAAACACCCAAGCCTGTAGACCAAGCCATAAAAGGCTATTAGCCAGGGGATAGAAATGGTGTCCCTGGCCTCTGTTTGTCAGGGGCTGGAGAGGGATGGCAGGAGACAAATCGCTTGATCATTGTCTTCGGTCCACCCTCTCTGGGGCACCTGGTGCTGGCCACCGTCGGCAGACAGGCTACTGGGCTAGATGGACCTTTGGTCTGACCCAGTATGGCCGTTCTTATGTAGACATGTACATATAATCTGCGTCTCAGAGACATGTAGTAGGAACCACCACAAGTAACAGGTAGTTTTCAAGGAATACCTACTGGAGACCTGCAAAGAACTTTGTGTAAGCCCATTCCCACTATTATGGCAGTGGGTCTTGCAGGACACAGTCTAGTTACAGGGCTATACACTAGTCCTGTGGAGGGCTCTGATGCCTGTCGTTGTACCTGCAGTCGTCGGATGTGGATCAGGATCATGCTGTTTTCATTATACCTTCTGCTCTTCTCTCTTAGCACAGACCATCTGACAACATTTCTAGATTTTAATGTTAACATACCAACCACCTTTTAAAAAATTATTTAAAGTATGTAAATTAATGTTGGAGTTTTTCAGTATGGCAGACAGAATTTGAAGTGTGAAAGGCAGGGAGAATGAGTTCTGATAGGGCAAGATGGTTAGTACATGCAGGGGGAATAAGATAAAGAATGAGAGATATACTGGAGGAAGCCTAGAAGGATCAAGTTGTTTTCACGAGTGGCAGAACAGGCTCATTTCAGGAGCTGCTGATGAAGTTCATGGTGTAACTGTGGGCAAGAGTAACGACAAATTGTAAGCAAATCTAAGTGAGTCATAAGATTCAAGGGGGATATCAACATGCACAATGAAGCCCCCAATGAAGATGAAGTTGGGTAGTTGAGGTGCAAAGTTTGAATTCCCAATCCTGTACTAGGTTCCGCTTGGGCAAAGGGGCCTCCTATACATAGCATGTCCAAAGTCAGAGAAGAAATCAGTAGCAGAGCTAGCAAGAGCCCAATTATCCTAAGTCGGTCCAATGCTTTAATCACAAGTACAGCTTTCTCCCCTTCTTAGAATGCTGTGTATTATCTCTGTCTTCACTTTTGTTTTAATATTTTCCAATTTACTTTATTTTCAGATATTTAATGTGCTTCCAGATCATTAAGATATTAAATGAAACTTAACAATTTAGTGATCAACCTAATAATTTGTAAACAGTCTCGTTTGTCCTGAAAGTCCAAAGGTGATTAGACTAGTAAGACCTGTGACCATACAACTTGATACTGGAATTCCATTTTGACCATGGTAGTTTTCCATGAAGGGAGGATGTAGAATAAGGTTCCCACCCTGGGGGAAAGACTATTTAAGCAATGGGAAGCTATGAGCCATTTGTCTTCAGCTGGTCTGGAAAACCCTGAAAAGATACAAAGTGCTGGGGACCCAGGCCAGGATAAAGGAGTCTCTTAACGGAAGATCATGCTTGGAACAAGAACAGCTCATTAAGGTAAGAATCTGCTTGCAAGTATGTTGTTTTTGTAAATTACCACAAGCTATGCATTTTTATTTTAACTCAGTAGCTTACTTTGATATCGGTCTATTTTCACTTGCAACCCTTAAATCCTTCTGTTTGTACTTAATAAAACATTTTGTTTATTATCAGTCTCAGTGTAAATAATTGATACCGGGGAGTAGGGTGATGACCAATGTACATATTTCTCTTTCATTCATAAAGAGGGCAAACATCCTCATGAGCTTTACTTGTGCTTTCTCTTTTACACAGAGAAAGACTGATTTATTTGGGGGTTTAATCCCTTTTGGAGGTTGGTTTCCTGTGTGTTGTGCCCTAGAACTGCATTCTCCCTGCACTGAAATGGTTTAGTGTCTGCACTGCTCTGAGGGGTGGAGTAACCCCTAAGGATGTTAAGAGGCGGGTATTTGGTTAATCGTATAATCCATTTTATCAATTACACAATTAGTTGGTCAATAAGAGAAGGCACTCAGTCCCAGCTCACGCCGGGTCCAGAGCCACAGCAGGGGTAGCTCCTGCAGTTTAAATGTAGTAGGAGCCAGGTGTGCAGCAGCGAGGAGGGGGACTGGTGGCACCATGGACAGGATGCTAGGAGGAATTGGCTTTTAAGATACAGAGGCAGCAAGGAGGATGGGCAATGCGAGTAGTCGACTCGACTACCCGATAAGCCTAGGTTTACTGGATAGTTGATTACTCGCTTACATCTCTAGTAACCCCAACTCTTGTGCCTTGTCTGCGGGAGGCCAGAGGATCTGGCCCACCATGACAGGGTGGTGGGGAGTCCCAGCAACCAGGCGACAGGTGTCAGTGGCATGATCAGCACACCAGGGAACACTCCCAAGGGGACTTCCGTGACCACAACCAATCACAATATTGAGACACTTTGATGATCAATTTCAAGTTAGGCTTTAACTTCCTGATTTAGGGAATATATTGCCTTTACTTCTCTAGTCTCCACTAAATTACTTCCTCAATCCTGGTTTATATATTCACTCTTCCTTATCTTTGATCTTCCCTTCTTCCCAATAGTCAATAAATAACAAAAAACAAACAGAATCCTAATATGCCAAAGATTCAGCGTGCAAATTCCTAAATTTTATTCTGTACTTCAAGGAGTGGTATATTTTGAAGAGTATATACTACATTCCTAAAGTGTAAGAAAAAAATTTTGGTTAAATCCCTTCTTTAGCAGTAAGCCTAAACTTAGAGTCAGCTGGTCAACTTCCTGTTTTTAATTTTCTCTCATGTGAGCCATATCAAGCTAGACACATTCTTATGTAAGAAGGCAAATCCATTTCACTTTTTTTCCAATTTCCATCAAATAAACTTGAAGATGTATGCAACTGATAGTAACTATTTGCACCAGTTCAAAATGGAAGAAGCATTATATGTAAATACCTAAAGTTACACATGTTCAGTAATGATTTCTCAGTAACTAGCAGGTGAAGCCCGTCATTGACCGAGCAAAGCCATTTTGTACAGATTACGTTTATAGGAAAGATCAAGAAATTAAATACAGGTAATATAATTTTTTATTAATGTGCTTGAAAAAGGGAAGTAAAGAACAGCTTTACATTTGTAGGATTTAAACTTCAAATATTATTCATTTTATTGAATAATTACCATACATAGTACATTTGAATCAGAAACTTGTAAAGCTTCCATTACTCTTTCTGTAATTAATTTAAATTATTTTGTGATTTGTAACAATAAACATTTTCTTTGCACTAAAATTACAGTGGAATAGGCAACTCAATTTTAATTTGTTAGCAAATATTTTTATGAACTCTCATCATAGTAGTCATGACTTTTTTTCCAATGAAAAACAAAAATAATTATTTAAACCTTTCACTCAGCATATTCCAGTGTAAAAAGTAGTGCACTCAGCTAATTTAAGTGGCAGGATGGTTTATGCCAAATTTGGTGTCTGTAGGTAATCACCAAGTATGACTTTATTTTGCACAAACAAATCCACAAACTCTTCAAAATATATAATAGACAGCCCAGAAAAAAAATAAGTGCAAAGCAACAAATGTCTTCTGCAAGTTGGATACAAGTTAACCGGGATTCCTGTTTATTTGACATCAGAAGTGCTAAACACAAAAACACAACCCTTTATAAAACACTAATTAGCATCTCTGGAAACTTCTCAGAGTTAATAAGATTGTAAAGGAGGGAATTTTCAAATATTATTACACTCAGGTTTTTCAGTTATATGAAGTTAATAGCATTGAAACCACTCAGCTTGCAGACATCCACACTCAAGAGAATAGTGCATTAGCAATTTCAAATATTTGAATACTTAAAAATGCTGGTCATATTTCCCCCTGAAGATTAACATTTTAATGTATCTGACCAAAGAGAAAAGAGATTTTTAAATGATTCATTCTTGTATTAATCTTTTAAAAAAAATTCACTAAAATATTAGCTCAAATTTTGGAAAAATTTCTTCCTAAAAGTAGTAAACTCTCAAAGAACTGTAGAGGTAGAGAAGAAATAACTTGAATATTCTTTTGATCTCCAAGAAAAGCCTATTACCTGGGTTCACTAAATGCCCTACTGAATTAATGCATTTTAAAGGCCTAATTGAAACAAAAAAATGCCATCAGGAAAGCCAAAAAAATGTTAAATGTAATTATTTCTGTTCTCAATCATCTTCAGTCTGATTGACAGAAGCATTCAAAATGTATAATTGAGTCTAGTAGTATTGCCTTTGCTTCTGAAAAAGTGAGACAGATTGCAATCCAAAAGAGTGTAGCAAATTTAAACCAATCTACACTATAGTGGCTAGTCTGAGCTGCTGCCTATGCTACGGTTATACACTTATACTGTTTTTACCAGTGAAGATCTGAATCCGCACTAAGGTTATTTCTAGACTGTAGAGCTTTTCTGGGATACCCGCTCTGCTGCGTCTAAGGAACGCATCCGCTTTTTCGGAAAAGTTTCCGAAAAAGGAGACGTGTTCTTTCGGCATCCCTGTATTCCTCTCAGTTCGCAATTTGCGTATCTTTTTCTGACTTTTCTTGGCAGTGTAGACATAACCTAAAACTTACATGTTTCATGAAGAAGTTAGGTAATGACAGTCTTGATAGGACTAGGTTCTTTTTACAAATAATTTAACTTTTATACGGTCATCAGTAAGATTAAAAATTAACAGAACTGTACTAGCACAGATCACTACCCCAGTCAGGAAGGTGTTACAAAGCTCCTCGGAGGGGGGAGGGGGAGAGAAGCACAATCAGCCTCAGACCATTGCATCTATTAAGCCTGTCAAGTTTAGAGAGGGTAGGTCCTTAAAAGGGTGGATCCCTGATCAGTTTGGGAAGCACTCCAAGGGTATGTCTACACTGCAATTAGACACCCACACCTGACTCACATTCACAGTGCTCAGACCATGCATCTGTTTAACTGCAGTTTTTGCCCATCCCCACAAAGTATCTGAGCATATTCCATTTCAGGGCAGCAAGGGTGGAGCAAGACTTTCCCTGAAGTGACTGTTCTGGGCTGCTGGAATGACAGGCACCAAAAGTAAGAGCAGGGAGAATCTCTCTCCGGTAGTCTTAATGTACCCTTTTCAGGAACCCAGACAAAGAGAGAGAAAAAACAGCCTGGCTTCAGGTACATCAACACCGCAGCTTGGAGTTTCTCTCCCAGCACAGTACAGTAAAACTCCAATAGTCTGGCATCCAATAGTCCGGCACTCCTGATAGTCCGGCATCAAAATGGCAAGAGCCTAGTGAGTGAGCTTTGGCAAAAAATGAGTCACAAGGTAACAGTGGCAGCAGCTGAACTGAGCAAAAAGGGTAAAAAAGGCTTAAAAAAACTAAAACATTACAGTATACTGTATACAGTATGTACAATAAAAGGGTTAAGAACACTTTATATACAGTATATAATGTATACAGTATATATATATATAACCTGCTTATAGTACCTCCTGATAGTCCGGCATAGTTGATAATCTGGTACCACCTAAATCCCATAGGTTCCAGATTATCAGAAGTCTACTGTACATAGACAAGCACTAGCTCTGCTTGAGCTAGCATGTTAAAAATAGCAGCATCCCAAGGGTAGGACAGGCAGTGGCTCAGACTAGCTACCCAAGTATACACCACGTGGATGGGCAGGTTTGTACTCAAGTGGTTAGCCTGAGCTGCTGCTTGTGCTACCACTGGCTACACTGTTTTTGCCATACTAGTTCAAGCAGACCTAGTGCTCAAACTGGTTGCCTATGCTGGGAAGCACATTTCCAGCTGCAGTGTAGACATACCCTTAGTCCAGGGCTACTCAACATGCAGCCCGCGGCCTGTTTGTTTGCGGCCCACGGTGCAGTTTGGATTTACGCAGGGCTCAACACACGGCCCGTGAGTGGGAGCCAAAACAAAAAAGGAGTCAATATAATGGTCTTCTGTTGATATGTGTTTTAGCAGTTACATTCCTGGATTGCCATTGCTCATTAAAAGTGCTGTCATATGGATAGAAATCAGATAATATTGCATTTTATTAATATCAGCAGAACTGACTTAAATGGGGCCTGTGTGTTGTGTAGTCTAGCCTTAATCTTGGTATTCATGCCCGTCAGTGTGAAAGAAGCTATTTGCATATCTATTTGCATGTATATGCGACCACACTAAAGTTGTGGCCTCGGCATGTGCTATGAGTATCATTGTGGCCCCCGGGGCTTCCAAAGTTGAGTAGCCCTGCCTTAGACTGTAAGATGAACATGGGGAAAGTGGGTATTGCAGGGACCAGAAGGGTGTGAGAAGCAGAAAAGAAGTAAGGATAGAAGCAAAGGGAGGGAAGGTTTAGGAGGGGGCAGTAAGTGCAGAGGGAAAAGGGGTCAGGAGCTGGGGACACATGGGAAGGAGGTAGCAATACAGAAAGAAGGAAACACACTTCTCCAACACCTGAAATTAGAGCTAGAATTCTGGAGCCCACATTTCTCTGCTGTCAGCAGGTAGCTGTGAAACCCACTGGTGAAATATGTGTGTCATCCTCATTTAGTGCTGCAATAGCTGATAGCATCCTTACTGTTACTATCAGTTACTGTTAGCAGTCTGTTCTATGGATTTAAAAGCCCAAACAGTCTTGATGGCCCAGCCTGGAGAGAAGGATCAATAGTGTTCCAGATGGCAGAATTAGGTTAAGATTTTTTATTTATTTAATTTAAGACTCAGGATGTTGCATAAAAATCCCTATGTTAAAAAAATGTAAAGATTGCAAAGTCAAACACACAATTATCTTAACCATCTAGCCATGCTCTGTCTCTCTGAGTTCCTATGTGATGTTTGACCACCCATTTTTTTAAACAAACACATTAACTCATTTAATACCACAATACATACAGTGCTAGAAGACTCATATTACCATCTTTGCTTACACAACTATAAAGTGCTAGTCAGGGATGACTGCTGACAAGAGACATGGGGAGGAACTGGCCATATGACTGTCCCCCCCACATGACTTCTCCAGATGCCACCCCTATGCCAGGGGAGGGCCAGGACAACCTGCCCTCTGACCCAGGTCCCCCTATCCTGCCTCTTTCCTTCAAGCCCCCTTCCTTGAGTGATGTGGAACAGGGGATTGCAGGGCCAGGGGTCAGTCCCCCCCTGTACTCAGTGGCAGCGATGGGGGAAAGTGGAGGGACACAGCCCTAGCTCTCTCTGCTTCCTGGCTGCGTCGCTCTGCTTCCCATCAGTAAGTGCAAATGCGCCCAGAGGAGCAGAGAAAGCTATGGCTATTCCCCCACCTCTGCCAGTGAGTATGTGGGGAAATCCCTGCTACTGGTGCCAAGCCCCCCTGTTCTGGCCCAGCCAGCAGCTGGCCTATTACCCCTCCTGCCCACAGCAGTTGGGGGCACATGCCCAGTGGTCAATGGTGCCAGGGCTCCAGCACTATTATCTACTTCCTTTGTGGAGGTGGTTTTCATAGAACGTTGGGAGAGCTCTCTCCCAGCGCTCCTGCCATGGCCATACGTCCACTTTAAAGTGCAGCCGTGGCTACGCTTTAATTTTAGAAGTGTAGACAAAACCTGTGTGTCTCACTTTCTACCTTCCCGCCTTTAGAGAATTAGCTTTGTTTGTTTTTAGGGATTTTTGTTTGTGAATGGGTGAATAACTTGTATGTGTGAGAGAAGAAATTACTGAAGGGAAGTAATTACTGAAGAAATTACTGAAAGGAAAGCTAAATTGATTAAAATGAGTTCTGTATTTAGTTCTGAAAATAATCAGTTTCACATTCATTCTTCCCTCATTAATAATTTCATCATTTCAGCAGAACAAATCAATCAGGGAGACCCATATTTGTGGAGGGAAAGATCATCTATCAGGTAGCTAAGGTCAGTTTCAGGAGGCTTTGAATATCAGGACTCAAACCTGGAACTGAACTTTATATTCAATTGCAAGCCTATGCAGAAAGCAGAGCATTAATGCAATGCGTACACGTTGACATAAGATGCTATCTCTATAGGTCAGCTTGAGTTTTGCATATTTTAATAATATGTTTAGTATATATTTTGAACCTCTACATAAAGAACACCAATATGGAGCTGTGTACACGCAATGAAATGATGCATTAAATCTAAGTCTAGTAGATGACTCTGGCTATGTAATTTGTAAGGTTCCTAAAATGTAGTTAATGGATTCTACAAGAACAGAATGGTAAAGCAGATGCACCCTACATCACTGAAGTACAGAATTAGACTGTGCTAATGAAGGAATCTAAGACTTAATCTGAAACTTGATTATTCCATTTGCAAAAATATGTAAATAAGGGCCCTGATTGTTTTACAGTGGCTTAGGGTTTTAAATCAAATGTGCAATCTATAGGATTGTACACTGTTAAAACTGCAATTGATTCTTAACCCTATGCATGCAAGTGAATCATGCACAACTGAGTGCCTACCTAAGTGCTTATGGAGAATGAACAGTTTGCACTTCTCTTCAGCTTTTCAGTCAATGACAGTCTAAAAGAGTTTGGGAAGGGAATTAAACTGAGACTTAACTTTTATACCACCCTGCCCTTCCAAATCACCACAGTGGAATCTCAGTTTTTTTAATCAGCCCTCCTCTAATCTTGAGCCTGGGAGGGGTAGGGAAGAAAGACTGCAAAGAATAACTTACTCGGTGTGTTTTTCCAGCAGCTACACTGCGTAATTCTGTGTATCAAACATTTTTTCTTACCATAAAGCCAGAAACAATGCATTTGGCCTAACCTGAATGGGGATACATATGGCAGTATCCAAGAGTTAGATGCCTCATACCATGCCAGACAGTGAAAGGATGGGTGGGGTGGGGGCGGATAGTGACTAAACTCTAGAAGTTTACATTTAAAGGAGGGCTACTCAAAATGTGGCCCATGGTCCATTTGTTTGCGGCCTGTGGTGTGGTTTGGGTTTACGCGGGGCTCAACATGTGGCCCATGGATGGGAATCCTTTGAACATGGCCTTCACTGGGAACACAATCCACAACGGCAAGGCGTTCTCCAGGCAGGGTGAGCACTGAAAGACGCAAGCAGACGGGCTGGCTGGAACAGACGCGTACATGGTGTCGGCATTTCTAACCCCAAGGGAGGAGGTGCCAGGAGTGCTGGGGCATTGTGGGAAGTGCTTCGTATTAATGCCTGTCAGCGTGAAAAGTTATTTGCATATATTTGCATATATATTTGCATGTATATGCAACCACACTTACGTTACTGCTCTTGGCATGTGCTGTGAGTATCATTGGGGCCCCCAGGGCTTCCAAAGTTCAGTAGCCCTGATTTAAAGTATACTCAGGGAAGAGAAACACACTGTAATTCTATCATACACTTCTGTGTTTGCCCAGTTCCTTATAAAATAAACAAAAACCATGACAAAATGAAAAACCAAGGACTCTGGTAGCTGTCATTGAGTTCTTCCATTTCCCTCCCACTATAGCTACCTGTTGTAGAATAAGGAAGTCCTAAATAAACAACTGCAAGGATAGAACAAGGGAGTACCCCCTTTCCTACTTTCACAGAACAAAAATGAAGAGTTGCATTCAGGATAGCAAAGCGTAAGGTTATATTTTGTATTCCATTATAACCTCTTCGTAACTTGCTCTGATACAGGTTTCCACTTCAGGAATTTGCTCCAATGGGGAACTATATTTTAAGCAAAACCTTGGCCACAAAGAATTGCAAGATTTCACCAGGCATTATACAGATAGTAAGCTATGAAATCTGGCACCATTAATTGACTGGTTGGTTCTTTACATTTTCTGTTTTTAAGTTAAACTGTGAAAGGTTGGGTGTTTTACTCCAGTACCTTCTACTGGGAAATCTTAACCTGATTTGAAGACATGCATAGCGTGCCCTGATTCTACACTAATGGGTGGCTTTAAAATGCATGTAATCAATAGTTTCTTAAATTTTTCCTCATGTCTGAAACTTTATATGCCTGATTTCAAACCAGAGACAATACACCAAAATTAAAAGTAAAATTTGATTGAGCTCTCAGAGTTAGTCCCATAGGGCTCGTCTAGACTACACAGAAGATTCGAAAGAGGATATGCAAATTCTGCAGGAATCTGCATGTCTTCTTCCCAATCTCACTTTCGAAAGCAGAGCTTTCAAAAGTTAAAGTAGTCTATGTGGTTAATGTGGTTTTTTTGGCACTCCCCCCTTTTTCGAAAAGCCACGTAAACCTCATTTTTTGAGGAAAAGCGGCTTTTCGAAAAGGGGGGGGTTGCTGGAAAAAACACGTCTAGACTACTTTCACTTTCGAAAGCTCCGATTTCAAAAGTGAGATCAGAAGAAGACATGCAGATTCCCACGGAATTTGCATATCCTCTTTTCGAATCTTCCGCGTAGTCTAGACATAGCCATAGGGACAATGCCCTTATTCCTTCATGATGAAGCCTCAAACATGTAATGCCTGAACATGTTGACTGTTTGGGGGGCTGCAATGGCTACATTTAATTTGCTATTCAGTCACTCTCAAGTCTTCCAGCAGTACTGCCTTCTAGGTTTCTGATAGAATCAGATAGTTATTTCTACCACCATTATACTAAAAATTAACACTGCCTGAATATTTCTAGTCCGAATATCTTATTTAAAGCTTCTTCCCCATATTTTTAACTTCCCTAGGCCACTCTGTGTTGTATCTTCCCAAGTTCTCAACATCTCCTGGTTTAGCATCAGCAACTTTCAGAAGAATGCTGCTATACTCTTTCCAGATTGTTACTGAAGATATTAAAATTAGTGAAACCAAACATTAATATTACAATTAACTCCAACATGTTCGTGTTTAAAACAAAACTGTATTAAAAAGTAGAAACCATGAAATAGTCTATTTTGGTAAATAGGTTTGAACCCACTCCCTAGTGTGGTTCCCAGTTTACCAACTGAATCAAATAATCCAGCACTAAGGAAGGGCCTGAAAATGAGTGGATCTCACACTGTGTGTTAGTGAGTCACTGCTATTTATAAAAATTATAGGATATAAGCATCCAACAAACGGGAATCCATACAGACAATAAGGAGTTTGGCTCTCATTTAACAGGGGTCAGCTGTATAGAAGGAAAAGTAGAAAGAAGTTTTCTTTTTTAAAGAAATATGCATTTCTGCCCAGTAGACTATATCTTAGCATAACAGTGTGAATGAGGTTTGAGTTATGCTACCAATACAGAGCAGACCTGTAGTTACTTTACTTAACACAGGCAGCAGGAAAAAAATATCAGGTCTCCAACCACTACAGGATTTATTAGAAAAATTATGAAAAAATTGTGTAAATTAGTTAAGTCTACATGTTAGTGGATGAATAGCTTACTTATGCCTTGTTTACACTACATAGTTTGGTCAACAAAAGTCAGGTTTCATTGACAAAACAGCATATGTGTACATACAGTAATGCTCCTTCTGCTGACAAAACTTTCCTGCTTTGCTGACAAAATAAAACCATTTCATTAATAAAACTTTGCTGTTTCTCATTGAAGTGTCAGTGTAGATCCTGCACTTGGTTATGTTGCTGTAAATGGCCTACAATGGCCATCCTGACTGCTCTGGTCAGCAGTTCAAACCCTACTGCCCTACACGCAGTAGGGTTTAAAGGCCTTGGAATTTTTGAAATTCCAATTCTGTTTAGCTGGTGGGGACAGCTTCCATCACATCTCAGCTGACACTGATGCCTCCACACTGCAAATGCTTTCCCACTTGAAGCGCACCTGACTTGTTGGATCTGCTGGCACTGTGGGGAGAGGAGGCTGCACAGTTGAAGCACTGCTCCAGCTATAGAAATTTTACTACTTATAGGCAGATTTTTTATGGCTTGTTGGATAAGGGCTGTGAGCAAGACATGCATCAGTGCTGTAGAAAGATAGAGAAGCTAAGGCAGTCTACCAGAAGGCAAGGGAAGCAAAATATTGCCCTGGTGCTGCGCCAAAGATCTGCTATTCCTATAACAAGCTGGACACCAGGGTCCTTGGCAGTGACCCTTCCTCTACCACCAAGTGACAAAATGCTGCATAGCAAGACATGTTACTGATGCTCACTGTCAAAACTGCCTCACAGCCTCTCTGGTTTGAGTAGCCCCTCATTGTGCCTTTCTAATAGCTCTAGTATCTAGCTACACAAATTCAGCACACTACAAGCCTCCACACTTTAGTCCAGAGAAGCTTTTCACCCTTAGCCTCAAATATTATGGAACACATAGCAGGTTGCTATGACTACAGGAATATTTCCCTCATTGACATCTAACGTGCCATAAAGGCTTTTAATTTGCCAAAGAGATGTTCTACAGTTATTCTGCACCTTCTCTGCCTACTGTTGAAACACTCCTTGCTGCAGTCCAGGTGTCTCATTTAAGCCTTATGAGCCATGGGAGTAAGGGGTATTTTGGGTTTCCCAGGATCACTGAAGGCATTTCAGCATTCCCCAG
Organism: Rafetus swinhoei; assembly: GCA_019425775.1. Taxonomy (NCBI): domain Eukaryota; kingdom Metazoa; phylum Chordata; order Testudines; family Trionychidae; genus Rafetus; species Rafetus swinhoei. The sequence continues at coordinate 52,407,482 of CM033449.1, forward strand.
TGGAATCTTCTGGTCTGGAAAAAAAGACCGTGTGTGTGTCATGCACCTTTCTAGACTACGCCACATTGATATCAGTGAAATGCCTGTAGTGATCCACAGGTGCTGGCAATATCATAGAGAAGTACCCATTTTCTATTGATTGACTTTATCCCAAGATGGTCTGGTGCCACAAATGGAATATGCATGCTACCTATCACCCTGCTGCAGTGAAGGAATCCCATTGCCACAAACCCATCAAATGTTTTATGCATATTGCCAAGAGTCACAGTCCTTTGCAGCAGGATGCAATAATGGTCCTGCATACTTGAGTGAATGCAACTCCAATTGTGGACTTCCCGACCTCAAACTGGTTTGTGACTGAGCAGTAGGAGTCTGGAGCCTCAAGCTTCCACACAGCGACCGCCACCCACTTCTTCATTGAAGGCAGCTCTCATTTTGACATCTTTGTGCCACAGTGCTGGGGCGAGCTCACACACACACTTCTTGGAAAGTGACCTTCTGCATCCTAAGCTCTGCAGCCACTGCTTGTCATCCCGAACCCTGCATAATAATGCAATCCCACCACTCAGTGCTTGTTTCCCAAGCCCAAAAGCAAGAGTCTACCATGTTTAGCTGCTCCATGAAGGCCAAAAGTAATCTGATGTTGTTTTTTTCCACAGCACACAGCAGATTAGGCAATTCTGATTCATGTTCAAATCTGGAGCTCATGATATACTGTATGACCATTTTTGATATGTTCATAACATTGAACACAATAGAGAACAATGTTGGATCATCCTTTCAGAGACTGTGGGTGCACAGTAAAAAGGAGTTGTTGAAAAATGCTGTGAAATGCAGTTGGAAGCCCATGGAATATTGGGACAAAATAAATTGCCTCATGGGACACCAAGCATGATACACTTCCCACAATCAGTGAATACATAATTCACAATCAGGGAAGCATAATACACTTCCCACAATTCCTCAATGGAGGTGGCGGCAAATAGCACAGTGGGAGAGCTACCTAGTGTGACAGAATGAGTATTGTGCAAACGTGCACAAGCAATGTGATTATACTGGTTTTTGGTCGTTGGCTTAACTTGGGTCAACAAAGCTCTATGATGTAGACAAGGCCTTAAAGAAAGATATTCTTACACTTTCCAACATTACTCTTCATTTTAAATAGAGGTTTGTTCCTCTTCCAAGAAACTTTTTAATGTTAAAGCTTACTGTAGTGTTTGCACACAACTATACTATAATTGCTTTGTTAGGGGTGGTTAGCAGTGTTCCCTCTAATCTGAGTGGCAACACAGCTTCACAGGTAATTAATCAGCCCAGCCTAGTCAGAGGCTCAGGGCTCCATGCATGGATCTGACTGGCTGGGCGGGGCTGATTAATCATCTGTGAAGCTGTGCTACAGTGAAGCTTAGAGGGAACACTGGTGGTTAGCTAAGCCACTGCTCTATTCTAATGGCCACAAAGAAAGTGTGATGTAACTCTTTATTTATTTGGCAAAATATAGTTATATTTTTACTTTATTTGTGCATTACTTTCTGTTAGCTATGATTCTGCAGATATATTTTATTGTAATACTTTTTTTTTTAAATTAAATGTCTGTTGCTAAGATGTTGTGACCCAAAAGAATCACTACTCAACCCCAGATCAGAACAAGGCAATTTAAATTGTTTGTTTTTTTAAAAAATCACTGTTTGAAAAATCAGACTGAAGATTTGTAAAATTAATTTAAAGATTTATGCCATTGCAACAAAAATGTATAAATTATACCTAAATTATAAAAGCTATATTTTTTTTTAAATGCCACTATTGGTAGAATCTCTTGTTTGAATTTTATAAAACTGATATGGACAAAAAACAAAATACTGAAAATTAAAGCTCAGCTTCTCCAAACATCTAAGCAGGTACATGACTTTACTCACATGAATTGACTTAAAAATAAAACATGTACATGAGTAGTCTTATTTAAACACAAGCATTTGCAGCATCAAAGGTTAAATGTTTATTTAAAAACCTACTTTGTGGAATAAAATATATCACTGCAAAATTACTTCAAGTGTTGTCAAGGTCCCCTCCAAGCTTTATGAAAATTTGTTTATGAATAAGAATGTCTATAACTCAAAGATGCTGTATGAAAAACAGGTCATATAACATACCATTTTTAAAGTTACAAACTGCTGAATCTGTATACCCCTACTTCTGTGACTGTATCATTCTTGTATGTGAAGTTAGGAATATGAAGTGTTAATCTGTTTTTAATTCTGAATGTGCTAATGAGGGCCGGTGGTAATACTTTAGGAACTTAATGGCTAAGTACTCAGACCAATGACTCATGATTGGTTTTATTTTTCCTGTAAGCCCAAACTGTGGTTACTGCTAGAAAGACATGTGACAATGCCACCTGGTACTAGAACCCATCTTGAATCTGGTATTTTTCCATGGGGATGAGGAGTGCTAAACAAAGGGTTCCTGCCCTGGGGAAAATCTATTTAAGGAATGGAAAGCAATCAAGTCTTTTGTCTTTAGCTGGCTTTTGAAATTGCATCCACACATTAAGGCCACATCTCCACTTGCCGCACCAGTGATTGATCTCATCCGGTGTTCAATTTAGCGGGTCTAATAAATGCTGAGGACACCCCCAAGGCATTTGCTCCCATCAATTTCCCATTGTGGAGATGGCGCTAAGATCGGTTTAAGGTATGTCGACTCCAGCTACATTATTTACATAGCTGGAGTGGAGTACCTCAAGCCAACCTTCCGGGTCTAATATATACATACCCTAGGCTAAGATGATTCACATGAAGAGGCCTGGAAACATAGAATTGTAATGAAGGGTGAAGGCAAAGCTGCTGGGCCCAGCTCAGAAAAAGATCAATTCTGGCCTGAGATAAGAACAACTGCTTAAGGTAAGAATTTGCAAGTACAGTAAAACTCCAATTGTCCGGCATCCAGTGGTCCGGCACTCCCGATAGTCCGGCACCAACTGGAACCCGGAAGTGTTCCGGCAGCTGTTTCAAGAAGTTGTTTGTCAATTACAGTACCGCCGGCTGGATCTGCAAGTGACAGGCTCGCAATTTATCTTTCCTCTACTGCCTCCAGCAGGGGCGGGGGTCGGCAGGGAACGGGTGATCTGCAGGTGACAGGCCGCTGCTGAAACTGACAAGAGATCTTCTCCCCTCCCTGTCCCTGCTGCTTTTACCAGTAGACTCCCGATAGTCCAGGATCACTCAAGCTCACTCACTTGCTCTTTTGATCCTGGACTATCAGGAGTCTACTGGTAAGAGCAGCAGGGACAGGGAAGGGAGAAGATTTCTTGTCAGTTTCAGCAGCGGCCTGTCACCTGCGGATCACCCGTTCCCCGCCGACCCCCGCCCCTGCCGGAGGCAGTAGAGGAAAGATAAATTGCGAGCCTGTCACCTGCAGATCCACCCAGCGGTACTGTAATTGACTAACAACTTCTTGAAGCAGCTGCCTGCCTCTCCCCCCCTCTCCGCCGCCGCCGCTTGCAGGCTTTGCCTCCCTGCAAAACAGTGGAGGGTTCGCCCCTCGCCGCGCCGTTCCCCGCCGAGCCCCCGTCCTCCCGGCCCCCGCCTGACGCAGTGCGGGTCCCAGCAGAGCTCCCCAAAGTACCTCCCGATAGTCCAGCATATCCGATAATCCAGCACCACCTGGGTCCCAAAGGTGCCGGATTATCAGAAGTCTACTGTAACAAGTTTCTTAGTGTGTTAGAATTAGCTGGCATGTTTTGTTCATTTTGGTTTAGTAACTTGCTTCGAACTGCCCATTTCCAATTGCAATCACTTAAATCCTACTTTTATATTTTGTGCATCTCTCTCTTTCATTGATAAAGAGGGGGAACTTCTCATCTTTCTCTGTGTAAAGCATTTGTACATAGTAAGATGGATTTATTTGGGGTTTTGGTGCTCTTTTGGAGATTGTGTTCCTGGGTGCTATTAACAGCCTTATAACAGAGTCCTGGTTCAGTGTTTGTATTGCTCTGCAGGAGCGCAGTAACCCCAACTCTGTTCCTTGGCTGGGGGAAACCAGAGCTTCTGGACCAGCAGGAAGGGGGGAGCAGAGCCCCAGAAGGCAGGAAGGTGGACATCAGTGGCTTGATCAGCATACCAGGTGACAATCCCAAGGGGATTCCTGAGAGTCAATCCATCACAAATGTAAACAATGAAAAACGTAGACTTTCAGAATATTAACAAAGTTACTATGAACTTACAGATAGCTAGATAGAGACACAGACAGAGAGATATAGCGGGAACGCCCTGTATGTATAAGTCACCCAGGTATATATTGGTTCCGCACTAGCGTCATTGACACTTGTGGGAACTGTTCCGCTTTAAGTCCTCCCATTCCACACTCTTCCATTGCGCAAAAAATACCAATTTGTGCAAATGGAAGTCAGTCGCGGGAAAAAAATTCCCCACGTTACGTCCTTTCGCTATACATCCACTTTGTTTGAACATATAGCAGGGATGCTCTGTGTACACACACACACACAACATAACATTAGGGATGTAAAAAGTCATTTAAAAGTAACTGTGTAACTGCTAAAATTCTTAGCAGTTACACAGTTACATGTGCTGCAGACTCTGCAGTATAATGCTTAAATAAGCTTTATATTTCAGAGCCCACAGCAAAGCTGCCTCCCCAGGAGCAGGTCCAGCAGTCAGCTCCCTGGGAGTGGGGCTGTCAGCCCCTGCCGCCCTGCTCCTGGGGAGTTAGTGTGTAACCTGTGGCAGGGGGGATGGGCCCACCACAGACAGGGCTGAAGCAGCCTCCTGGGGGACAGGGTCCACCAGGAGGGACAGGGCCCACCAGTAGGGCTGAAGCAGCACCCTGCCCAGGGCAGGCAGGCGACGGCTCCAGCCCCTACTAGTTAACCAAAACCGGTAAGCCTCACCCGTTAAAGGTGAGACTTACAGGTTAGCCAGTTAACCTTTTACTCCCCTACCTAACACAATGTTCCTACGCTCATATTTAGACACTAGAGGCTGAGGGTTTTGAGGGTACCTAAATGATCTTTGGAACATAAGTCCCATTGACTTCCAGCTACAAATCCTAGTGCAGAATTGAAGCCCAGTTGAAACATTTCAACTTTATTGACACATGAAAGTTCAATGTGTGGTTGCAAATGTAAGAGGGACTGTTTGTGTTGTTCCCATAGTAAAGACGACAGTAAGGCCCTAGACTTTTCTTTTTCAGCATAGATGAGCTTTATAGATGTGAAATGTAGGAAGAACTAAATAAAGTATAAAGTCTGACTCAAAATTAGGAAACAATAGAAACAAGTGTAAACTATTTTAGCAACTTAAGACTATAGAATGTTAAGACGCACACTAATACTATATAAATGAAAATTATTTCAATTTTTAAAATTGAAATTGAAATACAATATTAACTGTTTAATTTTTTAAATACATTTTATTCACTCTACTTTATACACACACAAATTCAAAGGCCAGAAGGAAACATCTATCATCAAGACTTCCTTCTTGCATACCAAAGGGCCAAGAACTTCCCAGAAGTAATTACTGCCAATATTGGAGAATACACCACAATCACTGGAAAGTTGTTCAAATGATTAGTTACTGTCACTTAATTTATGACTTAAAGTTCTTCCATCACCTTGATGGAGAACACCAGAGAACTGGCAACAGTAGAGAATTGTAGGGAACATGCATATTTTGAATGAAGTATGTTAATGCAGAGATTTAAAGCAGGTCAAAAGTATTCAAATAAGAAACGATTTCTAAAAAGCAAACCAAAAGACTTCATAGCACCTAGTAATTGTGAAATACGCAAATAGATTCTGAATTTTCACCTCAGTACCTTCATTCATTCATTACCAAACCTTTGAAAATTAAGCAACCTTACAGTAAATCTTTGCAAAGGTAATTAGATAAAACAGGTGCCTCCTGTATTTTATATAATATGAGGGCCCTGAGGGATTCAAATAAAATTAGGTATTGTAGGTTGCAGAAGTAACATTACTTTAGCATGTGGTATTCTAGTGGCTCTAAAACATTGTTATTCCTCCCCTTCTGAGGTAGGCTGTTTCAGAAATTAGTGGCAGGAAAAAAATTAGGCAAGAAAACTAGGATACCCACTACAACTACTATTGCAGCTGTTTCTTTATCTTTACCCTCAACTCTGCGGTGTCTCCCTTCCTCAGTCTTTTCACATTTTTTTCCTAGCACATTTCTTCACTAAATATTATGACTCTTCTTACTTGCTGTGCAACCCACTTTCCTTACTTCTTATTTTGCCCCTTCCCCAACTCACACTTCCTTTCAGCTTTGCTACATACAAAGCAAAATACAGTTGTCAAGATTTCAGACACCTTCAGCTAAGGCATCGGAGATCCTTTCAATTTTACTTTATAATTCATGCACTGGAGCAGCAAAAAATGAAGGACTGGTATACCAGCCACCCACACTGAGCCAAATACATTTATCTTTTGTCTTGGTAGAGTCAGTCCCATAAATTGGTCTCAAAATCCACTAAACATATTCAAAGTAAATGGAAAAAAATAAGACTGAGGATGCAGGGATTTCAGCTTAGCATAGGACTGAGGGCACTCCATATTTAGAAGGCTCCTAGAGCACTTCTCCAATGGTACTAGCCTGAGCAACAGCACTGGAGTGAAACCAATATGGCACTTTACTCTATGCTCTTGCTAAACTATGGAAGAAGTACTATATTCAAACCTAACAGAGAAGGTATTGATTTACATTCCTGTAGCGCACATGCAACTATTTAATCCAAGAGTAAAGGCAGAAATACATTTAAACAATTGCTTAAAATAAACTAAAATCTATAGGAAAATGAAATTTATACAAAACATATCAATTAGATCACAAGGTTTTTGGGCTCAGTAACACAGTCTTTTCTTAATGTACATTCAGGACTTAATTCCAATGTATAGGTAACACTTTATACTCCTTATATGGCCAAGATAACCAAAATGTTCACAGAGACTCACCAAACTTAACTGAGATTCTGATTTACAGCATTGCAGTAATTTTCCAAAAGTTCCATGCAAACCTCAGGTACTGGCTCCACTCTGCTTTTCAGTTTCAGCAACTGCAAAAAACCCAAAACACCCCAGTATTTTATGAAACAGTTCCCAAACTAAAGACTAGAGATATACTTAACATGACAGACAAATATAACAAATTTGTATTCTTCTAGAACTTTTCTTCTGTATTTGGTAGATTTAAATGCAAAAATCAGCCACACAGGTTGGCAGCAATTCTGTCTTTATAATGGAAAGAAACTCAGAAATAGCTGAAGTTTTTATTTGCATTAAATAAAACACATTACCTTTGAATGTTATGCTACTGAGAAATAACTAACCACAAAGTGTTAGCATGAATTCTTTATTAATTTTTAATCTGTACATTTTGCCAAGGAGAAGTGGTAAGTTATCAATAAAACTATTCAATTTTACAATCTTGAACACGTCTGCCTGCCATTTAACTTCTGCACAACACACTCTACTTGGGTGATTGTGACACAGCCAGGAGCTGAACATTCAGAAAAAGTGCACAGGAGCCCTTGGTTAAGCAAAAAACCAAAAACAAATCCTAACACTTACAGGGATCTTGTTCATCCAGAAGAACACAAGTATCTGACCACATTATTTTCATGCATTTTAGGCCATGTCCACACTGCAGTAACATAGCTGCACCACCTTATTACAGATGTTTCCTACAGTGGTGGAAGAAGTTTTTCCATCACTTTAAGTAATCCACTCCCTGAGTGGAGATTCACAGGTCAACAGAAGTATTCTGTCAGTCTAGCTAGGTAGGTTGGCACAAATAGAGCACCCAGTAGGAGTAACATGGCCAATAAAATTGTAAGTGGAGATAACCACCAACTGGGCAGATTTTTGCCTCCAGGGCTGCCTGTCTTAGTTTGCAAATCTTTAACAGCTGTATATCTAAGAACACTATGGCACATTTATCACAAGGTCCACACAGACAGCACACAGTAGGCTAGTATATTGTACATTCACAACCCTGCTTGCTGTGCAGTAGGTCTTCGTGTAGGCAAGTCCTCTGTTTCTTCCTCACATGAGAGTAGCTCAACTGTTTTTTCTCACTTCCTTTAATAATACATTAGGGCAAGAATCTACCCTGGGATGGATTATTTAAACCCGTTTCTTCTTTTGTTTCTTCAGTACTGATGAATTAGGAGACTATTTTCTCAGGTCATTAGTTCTTTACATCCTAGTCCACAAATTTTGAACAAATTGTATTTTCTCTTTACTGTGAATGGCACAGTAGCCCCAGTAATTGTGTGTGACTGAAGTGTCAGGGGAGCCAGCTAATTAGGACCAACCTGCAACGAATGGCAGAACCACTCCCCAAAACTGGTGTCCATGCCAATATTAAGATTTACCAAACCAGGATAAAACAGTCTGACACCTCAACGGTTACCCAGAAGCCAATAACACAGTCCCCTTAAAACAACTCAGCATACACATTCCACCAGGCATCCAAGTCAAATGAGATGAGGAAGATTTTCTTCATCACATAAGAAAGTTCTACCAATCCCAAGCAATTGGACACATTACACCCTAGGTTAATGAATATTTCAGATCTTACCCCAAATATACACTTGTAACCAATTCTTAACAACTAAACTAGTATTAATTAAAAAAAGAAGAGTGCATTGAGTAAAAGAACAGCATTATAGCAGTAATAAATAAAGTTCTGAGATCCGATTTCATAGTAGAGTTGCTGAGTTTTGTAGTTGCAAATAATTTTTACAGCAACAGTCCAGAGTTATCAATTTAATGTCCATTTTAGGAGTACCAGTGTATCCTGGGATCTCAGTCTTGTGACTTGAAGCTTTCGCCATCAAGCATTTATGTAGATATAGATTAAAAAAGGATCAAGTAGAACATATCTTTATATAAATCCAGACTTCCCTTGACAGCTTAAAGTCAGTAAGTGAACAATAGGTGATCCTGGAGTAAGGATGTTAAATATCAATTAATTTACTAGTCAAGTAGTCAATAGGCACTTCCGCAGTCCTCCTTTGAAATGTACAAGAATCCACCGCTGACACTGGGCTTCATGCGGTGCTGCTGCTTTGAAATGCTGCGCATATCCGGGGTCAGCTGGGGTCTCCCCAGCTGATCCTGAGCTCAGCTCAGCATTTCTACACAACCAGGGTTCCCCGGCTGATCCTGGGTTCCATGGAAATGCCACAAGGAGCCCGGGGTCAGCTGGGGTCTCCCCAACTGACTCCAGGTTCTGCAGAAATGCCGCTGGGGTCTCCCCACACTGACCCTGGGCTCCACGCAGCAGTGCTGCTTTGAAATGCCATGGTGGTGTTTCAAAGGGGCAGTGCTGCACGGAGCCCGGGGTCAGCTGTGAGATGCTGCCCCTTTGAAACATCGCCACAGAGTTTCAAAGCGATAGTGCCACATGAAGCCCATTCCCCTGGCTCTGTGTGGCCCTGCCGCTGTGAAGTACTCCTTCTCCTCCTACCCGCTTTGTTGCCTCTATCTGATAGAGACAGCGGCCGGGGGGGGGAAGACTAGTCGACTGGTCCTTAACATCCTTATCCTGGAGACTTATTTCCCAAACATTAGCTGCATCTGGCTACATGGATTAGTACAAGGCAACTGCCACTTTACGATCATGAAAAGGTGATTAGCTATATACCTTAAAGAAAATTCAATATAGTACAATTACTACATTTACAGTTCAATTAAATGTTAATATCTCCTTTAGATCTCTGAATTGACAGAATCTACTACTTATTTGAGAGTTTGTGCATCTGTCTCTCCATCTGTGAGTCTGTTCAAGAACATCTAACTAGTAAGAGCAAGGACCACCAAATTTGGTATGCTGCAGCTTCTTATCATATCTTAAAGCAAAGGTGAGGGTTTGGTTGTGCCAGGACAATGGGATGTGTGTGAAATGCTATTGTTTCTCAGCAAATGAAAAGGGATGGCTCTGATAACAGGGTCAATTATACTCCAGAACGACCACAACAGGGCAGCAAGCCAGTGCACCCCCACAGCTCTGGACAGCAGCAGTACAGCACCAGGCTAGGCCCAGAGAAGTGGTCCCGCTGCACCAGCTGGCCCAGAGAGAGCCAGCAGCACAGCCCTGGGGAGCAGCCAGCAGCCAGGTAGCATGGCCACCACCACCTGCCCTGACTCCTGTACTCCCATCCCTTACTCTGTGCTCTTCCTCATCCTTCAACCTTGACTCATGCCCTCCCATACCCAATGCCTCTGCCCTGAGCCCTCCACACCCCCGCCTCCTGCCCTGAAGGATCTGAGCAATGTCAGATACAACTTCTAGTACAGGTTGAACTCTCTAGTCCAGCACCCTCAGGACCTGACTGGAGCTGAACCAGAGAATTTGCTGAACAGGAGGTCAATACTATGTAGCAGTATTACCAACACTTCCACTGCTTACTGGGCTCTTAAAGACATTTAGGGATAAATTAGAGCTAAAAAACAACACAGAACACTGAGAGGACTGGTGATTGTGAGCAAACTTTATCGGACTGGGAAATTTAGCCACCCCCCATGATAAGTGGACATCCAGCTAACTAAAATCATGCCAGACCATGGATGTTGCCAGACCAGAAAGTGCCAGGTTCAACTGGTACAACAGTAACAGGAATGATTTGATTACATTGTTAAACCTCTAAAAATATCTATGTATAGAGCCCTATGCGAATTAAAAAAATTGTATCCACATCTGCATCCATAAAAATGAGCTGTTGATATCTGCATCCATATCCACAGGTGCAGATTCCCGTGGATATAAAGTGAACATTCACAATTTATGGATTTACATATATAGAGCCCTGCAAAACAGAAACATCTACCTAAATAAATGTCTCTAAGGGCATTATGATTAAGGTATTTAACTAAAGGAAAATGCACCATCTACACATCCAATGATGAATCTTGGAGGGACCAGCCAGTCATTAAGGGAATCATGTCAACTGCAATTGGGAGTGTTCAGCACTTTTGCAAATCAATCCCCAGGGCACCCAGACAATAAGGAACACACCATTAGTAAACTCTGAAAAGGTTGATTTAAATTACTTCCCTAGTACCAAACACAAATTCTGTGGCAGAGGCACAGATGGGCTATGTTTATACTAGGATAAAAAACCCACTACTTACTCAGGCCAGCTGACGCAGGCTGCACAACTGTCCTATATTTTGCACACCTTCAGGAAGTACTGTAATAATCAGGATCATATTGAGGAACATAAAAATATATTTGAGGAAAGTTTGTTGCTTAACACAGAGAAAAAAAGTTCCAGGGTGCTGGTGGCATTCATAGAGCGGCTGTAGACAGTAGAATGACATTTCTGGGCCAAGAAACAAGCCCTGATTGGTGGATGCAGAACTTTCAAATGAGAAAGGTCTTGTTTCTGGATCTGTGCTGAGAGCTCACCCCAGCCTTCCAGTGCAGGCATACCAACTAAACCTGCTTTGATAGTGGAGAATTAAATGGTGATCACCATGGGTGGTGGGTGACCCCATCGCTTGGGCAGGCAAGCACCTAGATATTCCCCTTCTGGCCAAGGCCCTGTCCCTTCTATGTCCATCTGAGCAACCCCCTCTGCTGCAAAATCTGGCCACTGCTAGCCTCTGCACAGGCCCGCAAGTGGTCATTGTCCCTTACCCTGGGGCAGGGGGAATTACCCCCCAACCGCCACCAGAGAGCTGGTGGGTGATGCAGCCCCAGCCTGCCCTCTGAGCTTTTAAGAGCTAGCAGGTGACATTACGAAGAGTAAGAGGGCAGTGTGGCCCCAGACAGCCACAGAGCTCCAGAGAGCTAGCACCTACCTCAACCTGGAAAGCCAGCAAGTGGCTGGTGACCCTGGTGGCAGACAGCACCGTCCCAACCTTCCCAAGCACTGGAGAGGAGAGCCAGGAGCACAGCCCCAGGCTGGACCCCTAACTAGGAAATCCTTTTCCCCCCCACAGCTGAGCCACCAGCTCCAGCGCTGGGAGGGCAGGTGATGCAGTGCAGCCCCCCAACCTGCCTCTTACACCGTAACAGCATTCCAGGGGAGGGGACCTGGGGGCCTCAAATGGAGCATGGGCAGGGCCAGTTAAGGCAGTTTGGGAAGTACATCCTTCTCATGTTTACCATGCTTGCTGCCCATGGTGATCATGTTTTGGAATGCTGTCAGTGGGAAATCTTATTGGATTTGGAAAAATTCACCAGATCTATTGTCATACAACTAAGGAGGTCCATTAACAGTCAACTGCTATGCAGGACTGTGATTCTAAACAATGTGCAAAAAACACTGGATAAATTCAGCATTGGGGTGAGACACAGAATGCACATTTCTATTGTAGCATCATCCACCCCACTCCTGAGTACATCAAAAGAAAGGAATACTTCTCCAGAGTTATAGTAGCACTAGTGGACCACTGAGGACACTTCACGGATATGACTGTGTGTTGGTCAGGAAAGGTATGTCATGCTTGCCTCTAAAAACACAGGACTTCTTCAGAAAGCTGCATGCAGGGACATTCTTTCTGAGTGGCTGGAGATGTGGAAATGCCAGTAGTAATTCTGCAGGGTCCAGCCCATCCCTTGCTACCCTAGCTCCTGAAGACATATGCTGGCCATTTGGATAGTGCATAGGAAAGATCAATCACCAGCTTAGTAAGCGGAAAATGATTGTAGAGTATGCTTTTAGGAGACTGAAGGGTCTCTGGCATGGTTTACTCACTAGATGAAATCTCAGTGAAAAAAAACAACACAATGGTTATAGCTGTGTGTCAGCTGTGCTGCATAATTTATGAGAGACAAAGTGGGAGAACCTGCCCACGAAGAAGGTGGTGGTGAGGTGGAGCAGCTGTTTGCTGAATATTAAACAGCCAGATGCCAGGGCTATTTGGAAGAGCACAACAGAGCTCTGCATTTGAGGGATGCTTAAAGGTTTGTCAGTCAGATGAAGTTGTTTTCTCTCTTGCTAGCTTGGTGTTGTGCCTATCCTGTGTAATCCAAATAATGTATTTTTGGGGTTTTGCCTGCTGTCTATTCTATTGTACCTACTGCAAACTATTTATACTTCAGAGCTTTGGGCTTTGCCTGCTGCTATACATTTGATACTTGGAAAGATTTTATAAATACTGTTTGATTTCTTGACTGCCACTATGCATTTTGCAATATCTGTTTGAACTGATAAAGATTTTGAGTCTCCAAAAATACAACTTTATTGAGTACAAGAACTGAGTGCACAAAATCAAAGCATAAGCACATGCAATGTAATCAACTGTAGTAAGTCTGTGTGGCTTCCCGCTGACCCAGAAGGGGAACCACTCACTAAGACCTCTTGGTGGGTGGGGCCAGAGCCACCCAGCCCCACCCACAGGAAGTAGAAGGGCAGGACTAGGACTATAAAAGCAGGGGCTGAGAGCTCAGAGCCCAAGGCGAGAAAGCCAGACATTCTCCCTAGGCTCCCCAGAAGAAAGGCACATCTGCCCCGCCCTAGGAGGGACAACTGGATTGGACCACCCGGGACACTACCAGACCCCAAATAAGGGGCAAGACCACCCTGACCATCGCCAGGCTCAGAAGACTGGCCAAGACAGCCAGGGCCCCTACCAATCCCCAGAGACTGGGCTATGCTGCTGGACCACTGAGTGACCCAGATCCCATGGACACCCTGCCACTGCTGTCTTCCCCAGCAGACCCTCAGGAGCTGCAGTAGAGCCAGGCAGGCCCACAGGGGGAACTGGGAAGTGGCCCAGGAAAAGCCAACTCCCAGGCAGCTAAGGAAATGGAGGTCAACTGGGCAGCACATTGTGGTCAGGATCCTCGCTGACCAATTGACCTGGTCAGCATGTTGCGGTCAAGATCCCTGCTGACCCAGTCGCAGCCTGCGTTGCCACTGTTAGGGCCCTGGGCTGGGACGCAGTGGAGCAGGAGGGTCTGCATCCCTCCGTGCCATCCCTCACCTTGGATGGCAGGCTCCCCCTGCAGGGAGAAAACCCCTGTGCTTGTCAGCTCTCCGCCTGCAAGGAGATCCAATCCCTGCCTCGGCCAACAAACCAGTGAGTCTGGAATCGTTTAAACTGTCTAGCTGGTTGTAAACTCTTGAACTGTTTTGTTTGCCTGCCCAGCCCTACTCTGGGGCCTGGGCATACCTGAAGCTGTTTGTGTGGTATTGTAACTGTTTGATGCCCTGCCCTGAGTGGCCTCCTGCTGAGCTGGACTATTACATGAACACTTAACATAATTGAATAAAACTTCTAAAGTTCCTACTGAAAAAGTAAACATTTGCTCTCATTTCTTTAAACTGTCCAGTATGGCTACACAGACACAAATCTGTGGTTTTCTGTGACTTTCCTTGTTGTCCCTTGGCATAAAGTGGTAGGGGTAAAGATGCTAAGCCAAGAGGTATGTTGAAGGATGTAGGGATCAACCACCACAGAGTTCTCTAATGAATGCAAAAGCTGATGAGACTGGCATTTTTGGACCCATAGGTCAACTAGGATCTGCAGCATACGAGTTCCTGAGAAGACACATTATGTCCTAGAATCTTTTCTGTTCCTTGTCCTGCTGAAACTCCAGGCCTTTTGCTTCCTTGACTTCTGTCCTTTCTCCATCTTCTCAGTCATACTGGTCCTCCGAGCTCTTTGTTCATAGTCTGAAGCAACATTGGCTTGTCAGAGCTCATGGAATATGCTCTCCCCTCGCCCTTCCCTTTTCCTCTTCACCAGGGTCACATGTACTGCAGGAGTGAAGGGGTGCCCCTCACAGCTATCAGGCAAAAGATGACGATAAGAAAAAGACAAGATGCACCATCAGATTTACAGTCTAAGTTTTAAAACACCCTCTTCCTATTTCCATAAAAACTTAAATGAGACATGCTTATTGATGGAGCACCATAGAACAGTACTACTCTCATGCTCCAACCACACTGAATATGGTTTGGCATGGAGGAGGGCAGAGTGGATTTCATGTTGCATGAATCTATACAACCTGAGCCCCTATCCTATTGGCCGTGATGATGCCAGCTGAACACATGGCATGGGACACTGTCCAACTGCAGAGGAAGAAATAAGACTGCCATCTTTTGCAATCCTCTCCCAAAGGTTTCTGAGTATCTCCATGAAAGCGTCAGCAAGAATTTTCAGGAAGATAAACTGGACATCCCTATTCATATAAACAAGGTGAGCCACCTAACCCAAAAGAAGCAGATGCTGACTCTACTTCTACCTGAACACAGGACACTGAATTGATTTGGATTGTGAAATGGGCCTGCCATAGTATTGCTCAGAAAATTCAAAATTCAAAGATTGAAACACTGCACAGAACCTGGGGCCAATGAGGGACTCAGTGCTAGCCCCAAGCTCCATGCAGCACTTCCACTTTGAAAGGCAAAGACATTTCAAACGTGGAACACCACGCGGCACTTCCACCTTTGAAATGTAGCAACAGATGGGTGGGCTCTTGCTACATTTCAAAGCCAAAGTGCCCTTATCAACTAATTGAATAGTTCAGGGGTGGCTAACCCATTTAACAGAGTCAAAACAGCGGTGGAAAAAATGCAAACAGCCGCACCAGAATTGTCAAGCAAAAACAAAAAAATAAAAAATAAAAATAATTTTAAAAAAGGAGGCTGCCCCTTTAAGAAGGCCACCATTTTGGGTGCCATTTTTTAAACCCCACAGCTCCAACCCAGTAAGCACAGGGAAGCTGGGGGCCAGGAGGAGCTGGCAGCCATTTGTGGGGGGGCACGCAGGAACGGTTTTGCGAGCTGCACTTTTGGGGAGTTGGCCATGGCTGAAATAGTTGATGGACATTCTTAACATCCCTATTACAGATGGCACCTGTCTCATCCCAAAGTATGAGACACTTAAGTCAGCTCCCCCCAGTACCCCCTTCTCTCCTTCCCCTTGCTGCCTCTATTAGAAAGAGGCAGTGGGGGGGGGGGGGGCGGAAGGAGTAGGTAGTCGACTAGTCACTTACATTCCTAATCTGTAAAGGGCAGGAGGAGGAAGAGGAGAGGAAGGAAAAGCAAATAAAATATTTGGAAAAATGAAGCACATGCTTACCCCATCTCCCTTCCTCTTCATCAGTGAGCTCATCTGTACTTGCCTAAGAGGACTGGCTACATTCCTGGGGTAGTCCTGGCTCCCAGTATGGTTTAGTCCCCCCCACCTCATCTCCTCTCCTCAATCTTCGCTGTTCAGAGCGGGACTCTCCATCTCAAGCTGCTTCTCTGAGGTATCCACAGTGGTCTGCAGGTGGTGGGGTCATCATCAAGTATAGCGTGTAGTTCATTGTAAAAGCAGCATGCCTGTAGTGTCCCTAGCAAAGCGTCTTGACTTTCCTGCAGCACTGCTGCTGACACTAGTCGTACCCTTTTACCCGTGTGCTCTGTGCAATCTGCTCATAGATGTCTACATTTCTACAGCTGCTCCATACTTGGCCTTGCACAGCCTCCTCCCCTCACAGGCCCAGAGGATCTAAACCTTCTTGGCTGCTCCCACAGAAGTACCCATGATTGGTCAGATGCAAATAAAGATCAGCTGTTAGGTGTACTCACGTCAGAGGTTAACCAGGAAATGGCATTTTTTTAAAAAACCAGACAGATAGGGTTTTTAAAAGGGGAGTTGGGTTTTTGGTCTTTATGATCCTTGGGCAGAAAAGTTTATAGTTGTGAGCAAAATGGTCATTGTCACCAGGTCTAGGGCACTGTGGGACAGCCGCTGGAAGGACTGAGTTAACAAGGTATCTTCCCTTATTTCCATAGAAACTTTAAACAAATGTTTGATACGTCAGCTTTGGAGGAGCATAGGAGAACACCATTGTCCAGTTCCAATTACAGTGAGCACAGCTTGATGGGGCAGGGCTGCATCTACACTCCCACTTACCAAAGCAGGTAAACTATGTCTCTACAATGTTGATGGAGGTAGTTTTACTGCACCTTATTAATGTGATGTTTATGTCATCCAGGGACAAATTTGAGTGCAGACACATGCAGAAGTGGGTTGATGCATGTTAATTAAGTTCACCTAAGTTTGTGGTATAGACTGGGCCTTAGTAAATTAGCTGAAGCAGTCTGATAATCCTAACTTGCCTTTATCTACTTTATTAGGAATATTTTGTTTTACTTACATATTTTAGTTCTGATATTATTTGATTTGGCAAATTAGCTTAGCCAGCATTTCAATCTTACCTTGTTATTTTACAGTATCCAACCTGTGGCCAAAAAAAAACTGAAACCAACTCTAAACCAGAAGTAGTCTTGAAAATTGAAGCTAGCACAAGTGACTGCAGTGATGCTGACAAGATTTCCCAAAACCCCTGCTGGAAGTCATAAGCTCCCCTGGTTCACTGTAAATGCTTAACAAAAAACAGCAGTAAAACCAGTGCAGCATTTAAAAAAAAAAATTAATCCACCTCATTTAATGAGAATCTTATTGAAGAATACAATTAATCAAATTATGTTGCTGATTCTGAGCTCCCACAGCCTCAAAAGCTTAGTGAATATTTAATAAAACATCACATTGTGCTTATTTCTTGCTGTTTATTATTGGTGATGCAACAACTCAAGTTTATTAATTGTATTTATATTCCACCTAGCTTAGGCCTTTTAAAATGTTTTATATAAACCTACAGATATTTGTTGCTTTAAAAATGCTAATCTGTACACATCATTACTGGAGTTATTTGAGTTTGCCTGTCATACAGTTTATTTTTAAAATGAAGAAAACAAACCAATAGGTGAAACCTCTTCTCCTCCTGTCCTATCATATCTATTCAAGCACAATTGCTTAGCCTCTTAGTGACACATCAGTTTTCGCATATTCCCCAACTCTCCATTCTGAAGCTATTCTGTAACATTTCTTTGCTATCCCTTTCTACCTCCCATTTCACAGATGCTCCAAGAGCATCAATTCCCTGACTGAATAAGGCTCCGCATGGCACTCCACACCTGAGCTCACAAATAGCAATAATAGACACACACCAATTACTGTCCTTTGAGAGTCCAAACACTTCACTTACGTGCTTGAGTAACACTGATCCAGGAAACATAAATCTTAAGATTGTTCTTGAGCTAATCAATCTGATTAGCGGCTTCTTTGTCAGTCACTATTCTGGCCATCTCCTCTTTATCTTTGTACACTGATTATAGGCCTATGATTTTTCAGAAGCACCTAAAACTCCAGAAGTCTAAGGGAGTTGTGAGTGCCCAACACTTCTGGAATCAAGCTGCTCGCATTGCCAATTCCGGGGGGGAGGGGGGGAGGGGGGAGAGACAATACAAACCAAAAAACAATTTGTACTTTAACTACTTCTGTTTACAGTACGGGGCAGTATCAACTTTTTTTTTTTTAAAGCCCATTAATAATATCACTGGTCTGCTCATGCGTTTAAAAATTTTTTTGCTGAGTCCAAGACAATGGTTTCTGGGGAAAATGGCAGGACTTGACAGTTTACGAAGGACTATGACACCAATACTGCAATAAGAACTATGCAGGCAAACCTCTGCAATTGAGACATATTCCAGTAAAGAAGCAGAATCGAGGTCCTTAGCAAATGAGCAGAAATTTGATTCTCAAAATTACAGCAACTGAAAGTGACATACAAGGCTATCTGTCAGTTGAAACCCACTTAAAATCCAATTTTAGTTAAACCAATACAAGACCGGCTCTTAAGACTATGACATGAGGTGAACTGGCAGTGATTCAAATCATTTTACATAAACAGCAAAGTGATTCATTTTTAAGTGAGTATATGTGGATTATTAAACAATATTAAAATACAAATAAGGCAGGACACAGTAAAAGGCCTCAGGCTTATCGAGATGATTAACTCTACCTTCATGTACAGCTGTTGACATTTGAAGCTATAACTGAAAATCCCATTTAAGGAGTTCATTGTTCTTGAGTTCATTTTATGACTGCATTATTTGAATTTCCTAGGCTTCCTAAAAAAACAAAACCGTCTCAAAGCAATATTCATGCTTTCTAACTTGTGACCAATCTTTCCTACCACTCTGACCACATCAACATGTCCAAAAGTCCCTTTACTGTCTTCCTGTATCTTTCTGAATGAAGGCCAAACTCTTCAACCCACTTCCAAGGCCTGTGTACCTGTACATTAATGCACACCAACTGCAATGTAAGTTCTAGTGTACACCAGTGTGTCACACAGTACCCGGTCCCTGCTAGTGTACACAAAAAGTTTCCTAATGCATGTTAACATAGTCTTGTTTCAAACAGTACTGCATAACAAAGAATGCATACCAGCAGTGTCCAACAGGCCAATTAGTGGGCAACATGTTGATGAACACTAGAATTTACACCTCAGCTAGTTGGCACCAACACAATGTAAACAAGCCGAGTCTCTACTTAGCTCTTTTTCTACCTACATCTTTTACCACTTATCCAATTCTTACCTTGTAATGTCTTTTCACCCAACTTTCCAGTGATGTTTCCTATAGTAGGAATGAAATCCCTTTTCCTGTCAAGACTCCTCACTCTGCTCCTTTAAATCCCTCTTCCACTTGCTCTGGCTTGCTTTGCATGGTCTTCCATTTATACACTCTTCTCCTTTGCCAGTAGGGATGTAAAATCCTGATTGATTAGTTAACCCGTTAAATGTTAGGTTATCCCAACATTTAACCAAGTGGGATCCCAGGCAGGGGACCACTACAGTCCAGCTGGAGCAGATCCCAGCCCCTTGGGGCCCCTGCTAACATCTGGTGGGGTAGGCTGCCAGCTGAAAACCCAACGCAGGGGTCAGGTAGGGCTGCTCATGAGGGAATTAGTTAACCATTACCCACTAAGGGTGATGCTTACCAGATAGCTGATTACCCATTCACATCCCTATTTCCCACCTTCTCTATCTCAAAATGACAACTTGTATGATTCACTCACTAACATTTAAATTCTTTCTTCCTCCTATTTTCTTAGACTCTCTTCTTCAATTTCTGTTTTTGTCAAATTTAGATGGCAAGCTCTTCAAGACAGGGACCATTCTTTAAAATCTCTAATGCACCATGCAAAGTCATGGAAATAAATATCTACTATATATTTGTGAGAGTTTGTGTGTCTGTCTATCCTTCTGTGAATCTGTTTCTTCAAGAACTTCTCCTAAATTATAAGAGCTAGGACCACTAAATTTGGTATGCAGCTTCCTCTCATCATAACTTAAAGTAAGGTAAGGGTTTGGTTGAGCCAGGACAAGGGGATTTGCCTGGAATACAATTTTTACTCATAACACACAAAGAGGAGCGGGGCAAGAGTCTGCTAGCAGGCACAGATATACTATAAAATGACCACAGAGAGGTTGGCGCACCAGTAAGGGAGCGACTAGCTGTGGGGAGTGCTCTGTATGTTGCCAGCCACTGTACGTAGGTAAAGTTCCTTTGCTAGTGAACTGCCACCCCAGCCTGTCTCAGGGAGCCTCTGCTGCCCCGACAAGCCACCACTGCTGCATCCAGCATATACCCCATCACCCTAGCCAGGCCGAGGGATCAGCCAGGCTCCTTCATCCTAGGGAATGTTAGATATTGTGTAATTGAATTGTTATGTAACCACGTGAAATCTTAGCGGTTACACGACTATTTGACAGTCCCCAGGAGCAGAGCCAGCAGCCAGTGTGTTCCCAGCCCCATTCCCGTGGAGCCCCTACTACCTTGCACTGCTGCCTCTATCAGAGGCAGCAGTGCAGGGTGACAGGAGGAAGCTGGTCAGTGAGGGGAGCCAGTTTAAACACAGAGGTAGCAGTGCAGGATTCTACAGAGGCAGCAGTTTGGGGTGGCAGCTGTCTGCTTCGGGGTAGCTCCCTGCCTCCAGCCCACGCTGCTGCCTCTGATAGAAGCAGCAGTGCGGGGTGGGGCAGGCAGCACTGGGGAGCTGGTGCAGGAGAACCAGCTTTTAAGCCAGCTCCACCCAGCACAGGCTCCTGCCTTGTCTCCCCTCCCCTGCTGCCTCTGTAGGAGGCTGGAGAAGGGGAGGGGGGAGAGAGCAGGTGGGTCCACAGGAACCGATATACGCAGGGAGCTAGCTCGAAAGCCGATTCCCTGTATGTATCCACTCCAGCCTGCCGCCCTTACCCTCTGCATTGCTGCCTCTGGTAGAGAGGCAGCAGCCCAGGGATGGTGCAGGCAGGCAGGTCCAGTACCCGTGGGGAGCCAGCTCCTCACAGGCTCTGGCTCCTGCTCCCTCCAGCAAAGGGAGGGAGGATGCATGTAGCTGACAAGATTAATCGATAAGCTTAGGCTTCATCTACTGCATCCCTCATGCCCTGATATCAGCCCACACACACCGCCCAACCCGTCTCCCTGCATTGATTCCAGCACCACCTCCCAAACCCAGCACTCTGCCCTGAGCCCCTCCTCACCTCTAAGCCTGAGTCCTGAACTCCCATACCCTCAGCCGCCTGCGCTGAGCCCCCCTACACCCCCAAGCCCCTGCACCAACCCTGTACCCCCCAAATACCCAGCCCACTGCCATAAGCCCTCCTTAAGGACCAACCAACAGTGGGTAAATGTGCTGGTTTAATAATAAAGACAGATATAAAAAAGTCAAAGTTATTTTAAGAGACTTTTTATTACAGAAAAAAGTATCATTTTCAATTTAAAAGAAATGGTTCCAACTTTGCAAAAATATTTTCCTGTAGCCCAACTGCGGTAGTCACAAAAATTTCAGACCAAAAGAATATTTTTTAGCAAAATTACTGAAAATGATAAAATTCTACTTCTCATCACAAAGCAGAACCTTAGCTTCTACCTCAACCACTGAGCTGTTACCAGCAGCTCAGTTATTTTATGGCTTTTTCTATACTTCTCAATTTAAAACACTGCCCTGCAGTAGCACTTTAATGTGGCAGTGTGATCACGACACCAGCACTGGGAGAGAGTTCTCCCAGCACTCTAGGTAATACACCTCCACAAGGGGAGTAGCTATAAAAGCACTGGGAACCTGTTCATGGCTGCTGGAGGGGGGGGAGGGAAGGGACTGTAAACACCCCTGAGCGAAAAAGTTAGAGTGGCAGTCTAGACAAGCCCTTTATTAAAATGATGATATAATCAGATCCACAAACTGCACAGAAGAATGCAGAGATATCATACATTTCAGATAAAATGGTATTTCAAATGCCAATCTGAGATGAAAAATAAACTTACATAACCTTGCAATTAGAAAAACTAATACAGTAAAACCTGTGTTATCCAGCATGCTCGGGAATTAGGGCATTCCGGTTATCTAAAAATTCTGGTTATCTGAGGGTCCCATCAACCTAGGAAAACCCAATGGACAAAAATAGTAAAACTCAAGCTTTTAATATTGGTAGTTTTGTAGTTTGAGGCAGTTGGTCTCGCATTTCTATTCTGAGTTAAAGATGATTAGTACTTCTTAAATAAAAAAATTGTTAAGCCAATCATGGTAAACCAAGCCAGGTCTGTGCGCCTGAAGATGTGACAGTATTGTGGCTGGGGGCAATGCTGGTTAACAAAGTTTTCTGGTTAAGAGTGCCGGATAACAAAGCTTTCACTGTACCATCAATTCTGAATATGGCAAGAGCCTCTTGGTAAAAAATTAAAAAAAAAAAGGGGGGGGGGGGGGGAAGAGAGAGACATTGTACGCTCCAACACAGTAACGCCAGCTCCTCTCACACCCTGATCACAATTTTGAGGTAATTCATGACCTTCCATACAATTTCCATAACCTGATGTGGCTCTTGGGCCAAAAAGCTTGCCCGCCGTTAGTCTAAAGAGACTGAGACTCCATGATTAGGCTTTTATAATGATACAGGAGTTCACATTTGTTACTTACCTTGATAAAAATTAAGTATGAAAGATACCGCATACTAATGGTATCTGCTCTGAGGCAGACACTTGCAGTCATGAACCACTCCAGGGATCACCACAGCTACATTTCAATCTAAAAGTTTATTTTAAAATCTGAAGTGTTCAGTGCTCATTTATTGTAATGTGAAAAGCCTTCTTTAAAAAGTGTGTTTTGTGACTAGTCAGATACAGGATATGGACTCACGAGTCAAAAAATGTGTTGCTTTTTTATTATAAAAGCAAGACATTTATAAATGTACTAATTTTTCCAAATACAATAAATGCACCAAAAACATCAAATTAATCATAATACACAAAGTAAATGCAGAGTGTTAGAATAAAGGCGGGGGAGGGGAAGTGACATAGCTGTCTATTCAGAGTCTATGTTAATCACAGACCTCTAAAAGTCAGCCCAGAAATTTTTGGGCATTCCCTTTCCATGGCATATAAAGCTGGCCACGTTACTGAGCCAGGCATCGATATTTGGTGGAGATCAACTTTTCCATTTTTGCAGAATTAATACTGTAGCAACCAAAGCTGCAGTCTGGAACCATGCTGCCTTGTAACAAAGTAATATCTGGATATCAGGAATATATCCAGAAATGAAACTTGGACTACAACTTAGCATCTAATATCAAATTAGTCCTTTGACTGATCTCATACCAGGAATTCTTGATACAGCTGCACATAATGAAGCACCAAGTTACATTTCCAAAAGCATTTGTGAGGCCCATTACCATTAGCCTATACAGGGACCAGTATATTTGAAAAAGTATCTTTTGGCCAGTAAACCACCATGTCAGCTCTATAGTTGTTTTTGATTAACACTAGATAGAACTGTATTCTATAAGGTCAGTAATAGATATCTATCCAAATCTCTAGTACAAGCAACTCTCATATTATCAATCTTTGGCAATTTTTTGGGCTAGAATATCATAAGAGGATACCACTGCTGAGAAAATTTGGGAAGTTTCCTCCAAAACAATATAAGATCTGGCGCTCCCAATCTAAGTTCCCACTATTAAGTCCCATGTAGGGGCTCAAGGCTGCAGCTGGAGTGATGCCTCTCCCCAAGTCCTGAAGCTATGGAGGCCAGCAGGGATGTGCCTCTCCCTGCCAGCCATGCTGGGCAAGTGGAGAAGCAGACAGTGTAGCAGGTCCGGCTCCCGGGGGAGACGGGGAGGAGAGACAGGGCTCCGCACACCACAGAGCCTCATGTCCTGCCCCCACCACATGCCAGGACAGTGTGGTGCCCCAAGAAAGGTAGGTACTAGGCAGCCTACCTTAGCACTGCTGCCCAGGTAAGCCTGAACCCCATCACTCTATCCCACTCTATCCCTAAACCCAGAGCCACCTCCTGTACCCCAACGCCTTCATTCCTGACTCCACCCCAAAGCCCACACCCCCAACCTAGAAGCCATCTCTCTCCTGTATCCCAACCCTCTGCTTCAACCCACAACCTGCATCTGTATTCCTAATCTTAGCCCCACCCCCAGCCTCAAGTCTCCTTCTGAACCCCAAACTCCTCATACCTAGAGGCATGGCACCCCAATCCCCTGCCCCAGGCCTGAGCTCTCTCACACCCTAAAAAGCCCTTGGCCCCACTCCCACCGTATGAATTTTATTATGTACACCAATTAAGATGATATGTCACATATCACCTCCACACTGGTGCACATAACATTCATTTCACTCAGGGGTGGGAAAAATTAGAGGGAACACTGGTCCCAATGCATCCAGTCAAAATGAACTAGTAAGTAAACATTTTAATTGGAGACTTCCATGTTCCAGAGCAGATTAAACCAAACCGTTACTGAACATCTATACAAATAGTTTAAATTTATCACTGTCAATTATCTGAGACAGTTCTGTCCACCCAATTCCTCCACATCAAGGTTTCGCCACTGATTTTAAGAATAGGATTGTTCCACAGGATCACTTCTACAAGAAGGAAAGGAGGGAAACAATTTTTTTTTTACCCAACTGTGACCAAACTTGTATCACAGCTATCATGTGGAGAGCTCTGGATGGGGATGTAAGCAAGTAGTCGACTAACCGATAAGCCTAGGCTTATCGGTTAGTCGCCTAGGTTTATTGGTTAGTGGAGTTGATTACTCGCATTCCATCCCCTTGCTGCCTCTGTATCAAGGGTGGGAACCAGGAGCCTATGCTGGGGGAAGCCAGCTTAAAAGCCACTTCCCCAAGGCACAACCTCTGCGGTGCCACCTCCCCTTCCCCCAAGTTGCTGCTGCCTCTATAGAGGCAGCAGCACAGGGTGGGGCAAGGGGAGGCTGCCACAAAGCTCAGGGGCTATTGCGGCAGGGCAGGAAGCCCAGCTCAGTCCTGGCTCATGCTGGAGCCGGGACCTACCGTTGCTGTACTTCCGCAGTTTAACTGTAGTAGGAGCCAGGCTGCCTGCCCACTTGGCTCTTACTATATTTAAACTGCATAGGTACAGCAGGGGTAGCTCCCAGACCTGGTGTGAGCTCGGACTGAGCAATTCTTCCCTTATCGACTAATCGTGTAGTCGATAAATTCTATTGACACATGATTAGCAAATTACCCGCCTCTTAACATCCTTAACTCTGGAACCATCACATCTATACTAACCCAACAAGAATGGGGGAGAAGATAATTAATGTATCATTCAAACTAAATCCTGGGTGGGGTTTGTGTACTCATATATAACAGCCACAAAAATTCCTGGCTTAACAAAAAGGAGGTATGATATTTTTCCAAATTGAGAATATGGGGGAGCTGTAATTTGTTTAGTGGCACTGTAGGTTTGTTACCTGTGCCCAAAGGAATGATAAAAACATATTACTGAATTTCTTAAAATGAATTTGAAAGGAATAAAAATAGACAGACAACTTGGGACATAGAAAAGTCTGGGAAGAACATTCACGTTCAGTATACTAACTTTACCTGACAAACTGAGCATTAAATTCCATCTCTCCAAATCATTAGCCACCTGGGCAATAACCGTTACTATATTTCTCTTAGGGATGCCCTGAACATTTTTGGGAACTGATATTCCAAAATATTTCAGATAAGAGGGCTGCCAATAAAAACTCCAAACTGAGAACAGGCCTTTGAGGGTATATTGTTAATGTCAAAGGCTGTGTCTAAACTACATCCCTTTTTCAATAAAGGGATGTAGATTAGGCACGTCGATATTGCAAATGAAGCCGGGATTTAAATATCCCATGCTTCATTTGCATAATGGCAGCTGCCGCTTTTTTCCGAAACAGGGATTTTTCGAACCCCCGCTCCAAAAAAGGCAGTTTAGAGGGGTCATTTTTGACAGAAATGCCCCATTTCAAAAGATCCTGTACTCCTCATTTTTTTTAGGAGTACAGGATCTTTCAAAATGGGGCATTTCTGTCAAAAATGCCCAGTCTAAACTGCCTTTTTTTTTTTTTTTCTTTTTCAAAAAAGCCCCATTTCGAAAAAAGTGGCAGCTGCCATTATGCAAATGAAGTGCGAGATATTTAAATCCTGGCTTCATTTGCAATGATCTTAGACACAGCCTAAGATCCCTGATTTACCCCAATTAATTTTATATCTGAAGAGGTGTTCAAACTTATTAGAAGTAGCTAGAAGGTAAAGACATATATAACCACAAGATCATCTGCCACCCCGAAACAATGAATATGTTTATTTGTTGATATGGCAATAGCTAAAGTTTCTATAGCTATATTAAGCAGAGGAGAAAAAGGTGGCAGCCCTGTCTCATACCTCTTTAATAGAAATGGCATGCAAATACCACCCCAGGGTAGTTAAAGTATAAAAGCCTAATTCAAACAAATTATTTACAAAATCCAAATTTTGCTATAACATGAAAAAGACTACCTGCATAACCTGATATTAAAACCTTTACAGCATCTATAAAAATGACAACAAAAAATTCTAAAGAACTCTTAGAAGTGGTACTATTAGTTGACAAACATTATCTGAACCATGTCAATTATGCAGGAAGCCTTCCTGATATGTGTAAAATGTGAGAGAGAACTTTGTCCAAAGCAAGAGCTTTAACTAAAATCTTACCATCATAATTACTTTTAAAATTGCCATGTAATTACTACCCTAGTTCAAGGTCTTTCCCAGGTTTAGGAATAACAAATTATCGCATCTCGTCGAGTAGGTAAAAGAATTTGCTCCTTCTTGATCTCACTGAACATATTCAATAACTTAGGTCTTAAAGTTTCAGAGAATTTTTTGTAAAATACCATTGGAAACCAATCTGCACTGGGAGTCTTTTGGACCTTTGTGTTTTTATAGCTTGAGTCAGTTGTGATTTCTAAAAGGAGCATCCAAAAGTTCTGTCTGAAAGTCAGATCTGTGGGAGAGACAATGCATTAAAAAAAATATGTATCTAGGGCATCTTTATTGATTCCCACATCAGATAAATATAGTTTTGAATAAAACTGTTGACACTGTTTATTAATATCTGACTGCTGCATACTATCTTGCATAAGTTATTTTACGTCTGTTAGCCTTTTGTTTGAAGCAGACTCTCTTGCCAGATGCCCAGTAGTTTGACTTCAAAAAGAATAAAGCCAACTCAATCCTTTAGGACAGAAGGCTGGGGTGCAGCAGGAGCCAAGAATCAGCTGTCCCAAGCTTGCACCGGGTCCCCCTGCACTGCACTTCTGATATTTAAATATATGAAGAGCCAGCAAGCTCTTAGTGTCTGGAACTAGGCACAAGCTGGGAATCAGATGATTCCTGGCTTGCGCCCGGTCCCCGCTACCCCCCTGCTTCCAGCAGAGATGGTGCTGGGGAGGAACCAGCTTTTAAGCTGTCTCCTGCTTCCCCCCTTGCTGCCTCTAATAGAGGCAGCAAGGAGGGGGGAAAGCGGATAGTCGACTAGTTGCTTACATCACTACTCTGGTCATAAATCAGCACACACCTTTTAAGCCTAAATCACATATGTATGAAATGGAAAACATTATATGGAGATGGAAAACATTTTTTTAACATCTCCAGCTATGATAAATAGGATGGTGGCCCACATCATTTATACTTACCAAAAAAAAAAAAAAAAAAAAAAAATTATGAAAAAGTTTGGGTCATCCCGCTTTGGCCTCTACCTATTGGCAAAGATGATTTTACAATTGCCAATTTCAGTCTTGGGGATAGTAAATCAGCTCTCGCTGTTAGACGCTATGCTCAATGTACTAAAATTCAACTTTTTATGTACTAGCCTACCGATGCCCCTCACTTTAGAATTAAACTAGAAATTAAGAAACGAGTAGTCCTGTGGCACATACTTCTTCTTAAACCCTTGTACTCCAAGTGGAGCATCGGTCATCTACAAGTCTTCTCCACTTCACTCTGTCTTGAGACAAAACTTCTAGCTGACTCCAGGAGTACCCCAGGTGTTGTCCTTCAATGTCAATAGATCTTCTACACGTTGTCCGAAGTCTTCCTCTTTTCTGCTTTCTTTGTGAGTTCCATGTGAGAGCTTGACAGTCTCAGAAAACCATCATCCAGCATAGTCTATGGCCTAGCCATCCCCACTTTCTTCTCTTGATTTGAACGTCAAGTGGTTCTTGTCCTGCTCTGTTCCAAAGCTCCTCATTTGTGACAAAGTCTTGCCATTTGATGTGAAGGATGTACCTCAACGGCATCTGTTTATGAATGTCTGTAGCTTGTGATTTGAAGACTTTTTAGTATGCCAAGTCTTGCATCCATACAAGAGTGCACTCTGCACATCTGTGTTGAAGATTCGCAGTTTTGTCTTCGTCCCATATGGAGTTCACAAATAATATCTGCGAAGTTTTGAATGCAGCTGTTGCTTTCTCTATCCTAGCACTGATATCCTTGTCTGTTCCTCCTTCTCTGCCCATAATATTTCCCATAATATTCCTTGTCATGGTGAGGTGGCTTGTGTGTCTCAATGACCTGGAGAGCTAAAGCTCCTGGAAGGGTCACTCAAACTGGACAGGTCAAAGGGTAGAGACCAGACAAATTTGGATCATCTCTCCCTGAGGTAAAAGGGGTTGTCTTAGGGTTAACAACCCTATCCGTAAAAAAACAAAAGTTACAGAAACATCTACAAAGAAACATACAGCTACAATCCGCACAGATTGAGTATGAAGCGTGGTAGGGAAAGCCGAAAGGAAGCTGCCCCGCAGATGACCCTTCTCTCATCCAGGACAGCCACCCAGTTTGGTACATGGAACGTTCGGACCATGTATCAAGCGGGGAAGACAGCACAGACTGCAGTGGAGATGAAACAGTACAAGCTTGCAGTTCTGGGCTTGTGAGAGACAAGATGGACACAATCTGGGCAGCTACGCCTGGCAACAGGTGAAACTCTAAATCTACTTAGGCCTGTGGCACATTAGACTAAAAATATATAGTATCATGAGCTTTTGTGGACAAAACCCACTTCAAATGATGAGGTGCTGATGAGATGATGAAGTGGATTTTACCCACGAAAACTCATGATACTCTAAGGTGCCACAGGACTACTCATTGTTTTTAAAGTTACAGACTAACATGGCTACCCCTCTTAGAAATTGAGAGGCGTACACAATCTCTATTCAGTTATCAAGGTTCAAATTCTATCAAAGATATGCTGGAGCATGGCAATATCAAAATTCTTTTAAATAATCCAGAGGCAGGGTGTCGCTTCCCAATACATATTCTAAAAGAATAGGAAGGAAATTCCTAGCAGAGGAGGTAGCAAGAGGAAACAAAAAGGGGAACTAAATACATGAAAAAAAAACCCCACAAAATGGAAAAGATTATGGAAAGAAAACTATATACAGTAAAACCTGTGCTATCCAGCACTTAACTAATCGGCAAATTTCCTAGGGGGGTTGGTGCAGCCATGCGGCACAGCGCTGTGATCCAGCCGGCACGAGGCTGGGCGCAGCCTCACAGCATGTTGCTATAATCCGGCCGGCCGGGAGCTGGGCCGGGCAGCTGGCAGCGCCTGGGTACGGGGGGTCGCAGCTCCAAAAAGGATGCATGCCACTGTGCTTGACCTTTCTGGAAGCTTCCAGAGCGTCTTCCCAGATGGAGCCTGAGATCCAACAGTTTTGTAGCGTCTCACCAGATAGCACTTAAGTGATTTGGTCATAGGTTGATGGGACCCTCAGGTAACTGGAATTTTTAGATATCCGGCATGCTTGGGTATTAGGGTGTTCCGGTTAACACTGGTTTTACTGTATTAGTACCATATAAGCAAAAAGAACCTTACACCATCCAAAAATAAAAACATCTAACACCCAGAAGGGGTAGCCAGATCAGGTGAAACTTGGAGCCTCGCAGCCACTGGGGGCTCAAACATTAACACTATAGTAATCACGTATTACCAATAGAACCTTCCTAGTGCATTCTACCTGTAAGTTGTCATTCACAGTTGAACCCTTATATGAAGCTCCATGGACCTCATTGAGGCACTGCACAAGGATATCAGCCTACAACCACATAAGCAAAGTTTCAAATAACCACACTTTAACATACTTAAATTACATATAGATATTAAATTAGCCACCAGAGGGAGTTTAAGTAATCCTAAAAAATGTAAACAATTTACAAAAAGTAAAACTCAAATATGCATAAAATGACAGAGCTTAAATAAAACATTCATCCTCCATTACATGTAAAGTTGAAATAAGCAATAAGAAAGAAGCAGGTGTGTTATGTTTGAGCCTAGCAGTTAAACACAGGCCTGAAAAAAAATTGTTCATGCTATTTTAAAATAATTCAAAGTCCAATTATTTCCTGAAAAAATGTGCTATTAGAGCACATGATCATTTCTTTTCAACAAGGTTCTCAGCAGTTTAAGACCAAGTCCAAGATGCACAATAGTGTCACATTTTAAAAAGAACACCTAGTGTTCTAAAATGAGACTATATACAGTATTATTTTTCTTTGAATCTCCATAATGCTAAGTGATCTCAGAAAACAAAATGTTTCAAGTGTTGAACAACAAAAACCTCGAATTAAAATAGCTTTTAAACAAAAATTCTTCTTGCTTTACTTAAGGAAGGAAGCAGTGAGAACCAGAAAATGAAACTGATTATAAACTTCACTGAGTATCAATTTCCAAGTTGAAAGAAATGCAGAAAGAATGCTAAGCAATTTAGATACCTGTACTACAGTGCACATGCTTGTTTGTATGCATGCCATTCTACTAAAACCAGTGCTTCTACTCAGATGTTTGAAGTTAAGCATGCACCTAAATGCCAGAAGGATGAGTGAATAATTTTCGCTTTTAATACTTTTATTAATAAACACTGCTTAGACATCATGCTAAAACTACATTAAAGAAACATAAAATAAAATGTAGATATTTATTACTATAGCTTTAACTTTAAATCCTGTTATAACAGAGAGTGTAAACAGCTAATTCTGTGTTGTAATCGATGTACAAACGTTAAGTATTACAATTATAAAATATGTCAATCATTTGGGATTTAGAGATAGATCCTGCAAGCTCATGCAGGCAAGTGGTCGCTTCCCGCAGGCCAGCAACTTCATTTTATGGAACTATTGGTTTCCAGGACTAGATGCACGAGTTGCCAAGTGTCAGCTGTCAGGTAACTTCTCACACCAGTGCATTTCATTCTAATTTACCAGCAACGCTAAGAACATCACCGCTCTGCCAACGACAGGCCATCGACTACCACCAGCAGCCCGCCGCCTGGTTTTATTGTCCACCGAGCACTGCAGCCAGGAGCGCTCCCGGCGCTACGGCTGCTGCGGACACGCGAGCTCCCCAGCCAGCAGGGTGCTGCGAGTTAACCGCGTTATGCGCGCTGCCCCGCCGCACGCCAGGCTGTAAACAACCAGCCCTGGCAGCCGGAGAGCCCAGCCGACAGCCGGAGCAGTGCGGGCAGGGAGCGCCGCTCCCGGCTGCACCGACCGGACGAGACACCGCCTACGGCTCCAGCCGCGCGAGAAAGAAAACAAGCGGGGTCCCCGCTCCAGCCCAGCGCGGCGCCGTTTCCAACCCGCGCCCGACCAGGTGGGGAGCTGGCGGCTCGGAGGGTCCCGCCCCCGCCCTGGGGGCGGCGAGAGGAGGCAGCAGGCGGGGCCCAGGCGGGCACCGGGCCAGCCGGGCAGGGCTCCAAACGTGCTGGGAGTTGTGACAGGAGTAAAGTGGGTCACAAGGCCTAGCGGGTCCCTTATGAAACAGCCCCCGCCCTGCCCCGCCAGCCAGCCGCGGCCCCAGCCCGCGCCCGGCCCCAAGGGCAGCCGCTGCCCTGCCCACCCCCCGCCGCTGCCCTGGAGACGGGACCCCGCCAGGACTGTCAAACTTTAATGGTTCCCCAAGCCCCTGCCCGGGATTTGGGGGGCCCGCCCGGCCACAGCCGCTCCGCCTGTCCCAGCAGCGCGCCCCTTACCCGGCTCCGCGCGCCGCCTGGCCGCCCGGGGCTGCTCGCAGTGTGCGGGACTCTGCTTCCTGCGCCTGGTCCCAACCCCACCGACAGCCCAGCGCCTCCTCCAGCAGCAGCCAGGCCTGTGATTCCCTCGCCGCCAGCACTGCGCATGCGTCGCCAGAGCCTACCGGCAACAGACCGGCTAAGCCCCGCTACATTGCGCGTGCGCCAGTGTATACTACAGGCCGCCGCGGCTGGGCCCGATTCTCCTTCGCTGCTACTGGGCATGTGCAGCCTCCCACGGCGCCTTGTGACTCCTCTCCAGTTTAGCGCCTCCCTGCAGCGGCGCCGAAAGCTGCTACGCGCTCGCAGCGGGACCCGGCCTCCCTGACCTCAGCTCACCCCGCTAGAGAGGCGGGTGGCTCGCGAGGAGAAAATGGCGCCTTTGCTGCCGGGCTGCGCACCTAGAGGCAGTGGCTGCAGGGCAGAGGGCGAGGTCCGAGCGGGTCTCACGGGCTGCCTAGCACGTCACCCTGCCCAGCACCGTTCGCTCCTACAGAGGCGGGTCTCCCGGCCGCCCCACACCCCCGGCTCCCGAGGCAGCGCATGCGGTCAGGAGAGCTTGAGGCAGCGGAGGGCAGAGTCCCGGTGAGCCCGGCTTAGGGGCTGCCCCGCTCTGCGCCCCGGGAATGGCGGCGGCCACATCTCCGCTGCCCCTGCCGCCCACCAGCGCATCTCGGTGGGAGGAAGAAATGGAGACGTCGCGGGGGACCTGCGCAGAAAACAGCCGGGCACCGCGTATGCTGCGTTGCCCAGGGATGGCCCAGAGCCACCTGCAAACCCTCAGCCCTTCACTGCAGCCCTGTCTCTTCCGCCGCCCTCGCTGTGGGAGGCTCCCCTCACATCAGCCTTGGGGAAGAAGCCTCATTTTATCCGGAGGTGCAGTGGCTCTCACCGCCATGGCAGGGCGGGAGGAGCAGAAGGAAACTACAAGCTGCGCTAGGAAGGTGCGCATGCCCAATAAGGAGAGGGTTTTTTTTTCTTTTTAACAACATTAATCAGCTCAGTTACCCTGCAAACAGAGAACTGATATAAAAACTTTTTATACGGCAGATGATAATACGGCAGGTCTTTCCCCTATAAAACAGCTACATTAATGTAAAGTACCTATATACAGGTATAACCAAACCCATGGTGGGAAACAGCAGGGAGTTGTACTGCTTCCAGTGTACCGATATAGTTAAGTGCTACAATTTGTTTGTATAGTCTGAGCCCTAAGCAACTTGCTCACCCGCAATCAGGAAGTCTGCGGCATAGTAGGGCATTGGGCTCCAGGCACCTGACTCCTAAAACCTTAACCACACAAGTGAACACTACTTACCTGGAACTGGAGATCTTCAAGGTGGACTCTGTTTATTTAAATTCCTGGCCACTTTCCTACTTTCTGAGGATCCTAATCTTGACTCATGGAGCAAATAAACTGAGGTGGCAGGTGTCATCACACTGTCTTGTATAACCTTATCCTTAGCTTTCTGTTCCATTGGCCATTAAAACTTCTTTTATAGTAGCCTGTCATGGGGTTGAACTTACTACTGATAGATCCTGCTGATAGATCCCAGGCCACACTCCAGTTCTGGACTCATGTCACCCTCCAACCACAGCATCCTTCAGGACACAGCCCTCCAGCATTGCCCACTACAGTTGTGTGTCATCCCCCATCCAGGAGTTTATCGACTGTCCAGTGTCTCTGCTGCCACAGTGGCCAACTGTGGCCTCCAAGCCTAACCCCTCACTTCAGGGGCAAGCCACAGACTTTCCAGGCCACAAAACAACAATGGCTAGACTTTGTGCAATGGGGAGGGGGAGAACCAGGCCCACCCACTACTCTGGGTCCCAATCCAGGGAGCAGCAGCAGCCTTGTCCTGCCCTCCTATACCTCTCCTCCACTGCCTTCTGTTTTCAGGATCACTTCCCCTGTGACTTTTTGCACCCTCCTGGCAAGGCCAAGAGCCTGGCAAGTCTCATGCAGGAGCCTCCCTCCCTCAGCACTGCTCTATTGAAGGTGCTTCTCCAAAAACCAGGCCTTGTACCTTCCCCAGTCAAGGCCTAACTGACTTTATCTGCTGGGCAGCTCCTTACATGCAGGGCTGCCCCAGCAAACCACACCCTAATTGTCTACTAAAAATCCTTATTGGCCAGGGCTCTGCGCAGGATCCCACCAGCCTGCATTAACCCCTTCTGGACAGTATGGGGCAGTTGCCCCACCACATAACCATAGCACCTATTTGGCCAGTTTGTGAGCTATATGCCCTCATTGCTGACCCACAGAAACATGGAATAGTAGAACTAAATCATACACACAAACACATACCATTTGTATTTTATTGGGAATTTATTTGTTAAATCAGGCTTGTACTAAAAGGCATAGAGTCTTGAAGAGTGATGCATTGCAAAGTTGATCCACATTGTACTTCAGACATTGTACGTCCACATCTTCATCAACATAATTTTCTCCCAGTAAATTTTCCGTATGATGTTTCATTCTTGCAGCTTGGCCCTGCATCTTATTACACTACTTACACTTAACAGGTTTTCCTTTTTTACCCAGGGAATGAATTTCTTCCCAATATTCCCTGATAAGGTCTTTTTTTATACCCAGAAGCTAGAAGTTTTTCTGTGGCAAAAGTGTAGGGGAATATAGGAAGTTGTGTATGTGCTGAATAAAGTCTTCCCTTTTTCTTTTCCAGTCCACTCAACTGTTCCTTTCTATGCTGCCTCCATTCTTTCCTATATAGTGTCTCTCTGTCTTTAGAGCCGTGGTCACCAACTGGTCGATTGCGAGGCGTTCGGGCTTCCTTCCCCCCCCCCCATTATTTCCCTGCCCCCGAGAAGCCCCACTACCTACCTCCAGCGACAATGGAGGTAGTGCCAGCTTCCCACGGGGTGGATGGAAGTCCTGCAACTTTGCGCCATTTCTGGGGGTTCCAGAAGTGCGCTGTCTGCTCCACTCCCACAGGTCTGTGGCGTGCCAGGCGCGCTGCGGAAGGGGGCGTCGGCCCCAGAGGAGGAGCGCGGCGGCTTCCCTGCACCGCAGGAGGGGTGAGTCGGCCCCAGCCCAGGGGCGTGTGGGGATTTCCCCGCGCCGCAGGAGGGGGGGGGAGGTCGGCCCTGGGGCAGGCGAGCGCCAGCTTCCCTCTGGGAAGGGGGAAACTTGGGAGGAGGCAGCTGCAGGAGACTCCCTGCCCCCACTAGCACCCCCTCCCCCGGCCCTCCCTGTGCCCCCTGTTCCCTCTTCCCTGCCCTGTTCCCTCTTCCCATGCCCCAGCACAGAACTCTGTCCCCACTCCCGTCCCCAGCCACAGAACTCAGCGGCACCCCGTCCCCAGCTGCAGAAACCTGTCCTCTCTCCTCCCGGCACCCAGCCACAGAACTCTGTCCCCACTGGCACCCTGTCCCCTGCCAAAGCACCCACTAACACCCTTCCCCAGTACTATGTCCCCTGCTCCCACCAACACAGTTGGGGCCACATTAGTGAAGCTTGGGGGGGGGGGGTTTGGAGGAGGGTTTTTTGCATCTCACTTGTGTGGCTCCAACTGACTTTTCTGTGGGTCAGTGACCCCTGACTCAAAACAGGTTCCCTGCCCTTCTCAGAAATAAAGACAATGCAGAAACTTTGTGTTTGACATAGTATTTTATTTAAAAATGAAGCCTGGCCAACAAACCCCCAAATCTGGCCACAGCATCAGAACACTCCTGCACTCCCCTTTCCCCCAGACCCTACATCTGAGCCTATCATACACTGGAACCCCCTACCCTGGGCCCCTCACATACCCCAACCCAAATCCTGAACCCTCACATCCAGAAGTCTATGGCTTGCTTAGTACCCTAACCCTACATCTGACCCCAACACTGCCCGGCCTGGAGCCCCCTCCCCGAGCCAGCATCCCCTTATCCACCTCCTCCTGCATCCAGATTCCCACCCCAGAGCCTACACCTCTCACCCCTTCCCACACCCAAATCCCTCATTCCCACCCCAGAGCCTACACATCCTGTCTCAACCCAGCGAGGGTACGGCTAGACTGCAGGAGTTTTTCAAGATTCCGGAGATATCCCAGAAAAACTCTTCTGCATCCAGGGATGCATTTGGTCTTCTGCTTCTTTTAGCGTAAGAGCAAACATGATCTTTTGGTCACCCCTATATTCCTCTTTCCACGAGGAATAAGGGGGCTTCCAAAAGAAGGGTTTTTTCTGACATTTGGTCCAGTCTAGACAGGCCAAATGTTGGAAAAACCTCTTCCTACAGAAGAATTAGGAAAAAAAGCAGCAGTATAAGGGTTGGGGATAGGAAGGGATGGAGAGGAGGAGAATAGAGAGGGCGGGGCTTCAAGGAAGGGGCGAGGCTGTGGATTTTGGCTTGTTCTGTAGTTCTTGGGTGTAAAAAGGTTGGAGACCACTGCTTTAGACAATGTCTTAACTAACTCTGCTGTACCTGAACCAGGTCCACCACCACATAAGCACAGAGCAAAAACACTCGCATCCAGCCTGTTTCTCTTTGCACATGTTAGTCTGCTGAGAAACAGAAATTGAAGACCAAGAACTTTCAAGAAGAAAGAGCTGTTTGTTAGGCTAGACAGACTAGAGCAGGGGTGGGCAAAAGGGCCTCCACAGGCCGGATGCAGCCCGCCAAGCAGGTGGATGCGGCCCATGGAGGCCCTGCTTCTCCCCCACTCCCAGGCCTTAATTGAGCAGGCCGGGGGCAGAGCGGAGAAGATTCGTGCACTCCCCCGCCCCCAGGCCAATTAGGGCCCGGGGCAGGGGAACTGCATGAAGCTTCCTTCACCCTGCCCCGGCCCTGCGAGGAGCCCGAGGCACTTCAAAGCACTGCACACTGCTCACAGGGCAGGGGGGAGGCTTCCTGTGCTCCCCTGCCCCCAGGCCCTGCTCTTCCAGGGCATGGGTGCATAATGGGAAGGGGCTCCCCAACCCCCAGATTAATTATGGTCTGGGGGTGGGTAGCTGCGCCCCTTCCTGTTTAGGCCCTGCCCCTTCCAGGGTAGCCCGGGGCTACTTCAAACATTTTTTAAGTGGCCCCTGGGCAAAAATTATTGCCCACCCCTGGACTAGAGCCATTAATTCATTTCTATGAGACTGTTAGTGTAGTATATTTGTGATAAGATTTAATTGTAACTTATTTTTAATGAGAAATTTAGTATTTTATTGATGATTTTTAAAAATCCCCAATTTAAATTAAAAAAAATCTGCCTTTTTATTTTTTAAATAATTGATTTTTATCCATTCTGTTTTTAAGAGAGATCCCTAAATAGGGAAGGAGAGGTAGGGTTTTAAACTGAATTATATAAATAGATAAGCCATAAGACCCAAAAAATATAGCACAGCTAAAGGCAAAACAGCTTACTGGGTAAGCCAAAGTCTCTGGAGAAAAGAACGAAAGTTCATCTGAAGTTTTTTGTACTTCAAAAGTGGACCCGAGAAGCATAATTTGAGGAAGTTTTCTCTTTCCCTTTTTAGATAAGTCCTGTGGATCCAGTAAGTAATCCAACTGCAGAGCTATACGGTATAGTTTAGCTACCATAATTGTTATAACAGTGAATTGGCAGTGAAGAAAGTGCTGTGTGTTCTAGAATTATTTTCAGTTCTGATGCAGTCTTCGGATCCTTTAGATGAGATTTATATAGAGGGATTTGCATTCTTAGTTTTAATTTAGGATGTTAAATTAAACATCCTAAAATGCTATTACATTTCCCCCAATGGCTCTTGCCTTGTGTTTACTACTGTGCCTTGAAAGTGTAGTGTAAAACATTAAGTGCCTATTAAGTATTTAAACGAGTGGAAAATGTTCTAATACATTTTTTTAAAAAAAACTTATTCATTTGCTAAACAGTTATGTTAACTGGTAAAAGAAATTATAGTACTTAAAGGTGACTTGCAGAAGAGAGAAAACTAATTTATTTAAATGATTAAAACATTTCAGGTCTTGTTTATATGAATATATTATACTCTTCATTGTAGAAATACAAAAAGTATTTTTACCTAATATTTCCTGCAATACTCTAGAAGACTGAAGACTCTAGAAGGTTTATACAGAGAAGCTCTGCATAATTCCCTAGCTGAAATTGGGCTTAACTGAGAAAGAAAGTGACATTAATTTAAAGCAGGGCTATTCAACTTTGGAAGCCCCAGGGGCCACAATGATACTCACAGCACATGCCGAGTGCCACAACTTAAATTCAAATATATATGCAAATAGCTTCCTTCACACTAATGGGCATGAATACAAAGATTAAGGCAAGACTACACAACATGCAGGCCCCATTTAAGTCAGTTCTGCTGATATTAATAAAATGCAATATTTACCCGATTTTCACCCATATGATAGCATTTTTAATGAGCAATGACAGTCCAGGAATTTAACTACTAAAACGCATATCAACAGAAGACCATTATACTGACTCGTCGTTGTGGAGTGTGTTCCCAGTGCAGGCTGTGTTCAAAGGATCCCACCCCGCAGGCCACACGTTGAGCCCCGCGTAAACCCAAACCGCACCGTGGGCCACAAACAAACGTGTTGAGTAGCCCTGATTTAAAGAGTCATCCATTCCCTCAATTAAAAGCTAAGAAAACTCCCAGTCTACATCTTTGCACCATCCAAGAACTTTGCCAGCTGACATATTTGAGTTAAGAAGAAAAAAAAAAAAAATCAGGAAAATCATAACAATTAGAAAAAATGGTACAAAGCTCACACACTAAAAAAATGACATACCCTTTCATAACTTATTCTTCAAGATGTGTTTCATATAGCCATTAGATGGACATGTGTAGCCATAGTGGTGGCCCCACCCACCCTAGCTCCTCATGCTCTGGATGGAGAATATAAAGGGCAGAGTCATCCTGAAACTCCTTCAGTTTCTTCACACCAAAATTCCAAAGATAGACTGATGCTTTGGGGGAGGAAGGTGGGGCAACACATCTCAATGAATACATCCCAATGAACAGCAGTTCTTCAAGTTATTGTATGTGTCCATTATATTGTAGGTGATTCCCAAATTATTATGAAAGGTGATGGAGCAGGACATGAGCTAAGAAGGCTTGCGACAAAGCTAGAGCTTTAGTGGAGTAGGCCTTGATCAACATAGGGAAAGGCTGGTGATATTGGGGTGGGGGAAAGGCTAGTCAGTGTCTTCAGGCTCTAAATTTTACATCCCTAATTCTAAAGGAAACTAAAAATGTTTTTCTGGAAAGAACTGAAGAAAGAGCTGATGAAAGACAGTTTAACTCTGTCAGTCACTATCTGATCACTATAATAAGTGTCTTAAAGGAAAGCAATAGTGAGTCTTTGGGACTCATCTTGAATACTAATAGAAAAATGTCCAAAACATCCTGGAGAGAGGGAGATAAGGCACTAATACCACAGATACCAATGGGCCGTTCTTAGTTGCTTGCACAGAAAGTGCTATGAGCTGTGATGCGTGGAATGTATGAGCAAACCCACTATGAAATTAGATTATTATGTGCAAATTTATTAATGTATTCTTGAATCAAATTATCTTTAGGAAGCAGCCACTAGGAAGCTGTCCATCCTGTTAAGTTTTTGCTCTCTCATTTATCTCTACAATCATACAGGTGCTGACTGTGAACTGAGTGCTGCACATTTTTGCATAAATAGTCCATGAACCATCTTAGGTTTGGTCAACATTACAAACTTGTCAGTCCACACCCCTACAGAACATAATTATACCAACTTAACCCATCTTTCAGGGAGGTGAATTAATTAAGACAATTGGAGAGTGCTCTCTCATTGGCT
Organism: Rafetus swinhoei; assembly: GCA_019425775.1. Lineage (NCBI taxonomy): Eukaryota > Metazoa > Chordata > Testudines > Trionychidae > Rafetus > Rafetus swinhoei. Next base: position 52,447,469 of record CM033449.1, read on the forward strand.
TAGAGCATCTTCATTAAAGATCTATAGCAGCACAGCTGGCTGCATTAGTAAAGCTGAATCAATACAATGTTTTAAGTGTAGACATGCCCTGAGTAGACTCTATACAGGGAAGTCGTCATTAGTGCAGTGAGACCTTGTCAGTTGTGGATAGGAGAACTGCATGAGAAAAGTACATTATTATTTGAATAAATAGCCTCAATAAATAATACCTAATTAGGATGTTTCTCCCCTCATTTATAGCCATAACTTTTAGGCTTTGTTCATCCATGATTGTACCATACTATTATGAAATAAGCATCCACTTCTCTTCAAGAAAACTTGGACTAAATGTCAGTATTGGAAACAGCTGGAGGACTATAAGATAACTAAGCAGTTCTCATGTACTAAAAAAAATGGGCATTATTCAACAGATTAAGGGCTAAATCCTGCTCCTGGATGGGTGTGCATATAACAATACCCTTTGGGCCAGTTTCTTTATGGGAAAAAGTGAGGAAGAAATTTGGCAGAGTGGAGTTAAGCTACGCTCAATTTTTAACCAATGACATTAGTTATTACCCCTGGCTATCCCAGCTTGCACTGATGCCCATCAGTCCTGAATCAGAAAGCAACAATAGCTCCCTCTGACCCCACCTCTTAATTCCAGTTGAGTGGAACTTAGATGAAGTGGAGAATCAAGGCCCTTCCACTTCAGTATGAGCCATGTGTGTATATCCAAGGGAAGATTTTGGCCTTTTTACAATATTTTAATTATTTTCTACAAGTTTAAACTGCAAGTATAAATATAAAACAAATCTTTGCATTGCTTCAGATTTATGAAACCAGTAATAAACATACATATGTTGACCAAACACATGTACACAGCACAGAGTACTAGTGTTAAAAATGCCCATGCAAGTAGCTTTTGGTTTCACCATTGTCCCTTCTAGATGCATGGGTGTCATGAATAGAAGCACTTCTAACTGAAGACATCATCATATCTGTTATGTTTTGTTTGGGACTTTCTTCTAAGTCTGTTTTTATTGCTCCAACTTGTGCTAATTTCCATTCAAGCTCTGTAACAACAAATAATGATTTAAAATAGAATAGAAAAAAATTAACAATATGCATTTTTCATACAGTATGCTCAGGGACCTGTAAAAGCAGCTGCTTGTAAATGTCTCCAATACCAGTTGTGAGGCAGCTACAAAACCACTCAGCAACTTCCCCACACCTTCTTTATCACAGGCTCTTCCTCCTAGTACCCGCTTGTGTTTGCTCCTCCTGGATCCTCTGCAGAGCTCCCTTTGTCCTCTCAGTTCCCCCCACAAGCTCTTTTTAACCAGTCTCAACTGGTTCTTTAATTGGCCCCAGGTGTTCCAATTAGCCTTGGCTTGACTCTTTAAACCCACTTAATTAGCTCCATTTGCTTATTTGCCCTGATTTATTCTGGTGAGTTCCCACTGATTCTGGACTAGCCTCTGACAGTTTACCCTGGGAAAAGAAACTTATTTAATCTAAGGCTAATATATCTCTTTTCTGTAACTCTCTTGTACCCCTCTGGCCTGACCCGGTCACATCTTCTAAAGTGACATGGGTAGTTGGTGAAGATAGGGCTGGGGGAGGCAACCTCCCCACCCAGCCCCACCTACAGCCCCACCCCTTCTGCTGAGGCCCCAGATGCAGGAGCAATGGGACTCTGCAGGGGGTTTCTGATGAATATGGTTGGGGCTCAACAAGGAGGTCTGGATGCTGGGGAACTGGGGCTTGGGAGCAGTAGCTTCAACCCTTCTCTAGGGCTGGAGCTGCAGGCCAGAGGGTGGCTGCAGGGCCAGAGCTGGAGCCATTTGGCAAGTGGCTGACAATTGCTCCGGAAGCCCCAGCCAGGACCAGAGCAGGTGCCAAATGGTGGGGTGCCCCACAGCTGCTCTAGCAGCCCAGGCCGGGGCCAGAGCCGGAGCCATGTGGCCCATGGCTGCACTGGCAGCCCTAACCGGGGGCACTGGGCTTGGCAGCAGCGCGATGCCAGGTGCCCCGGGACGGGCAGGGGTGGGCTGAGCCCCATTGCCAGGAGGGAGCAGGAACCAGCCCCAGACACCTGAGCGACTGCACAGCCTCCTCCCCTCACACTGGGTTTGGATTTCTACTGCCCGTTGGACTCTGCCACAGGCAAGTCCCAGCCAGGCAACGACTGCCCACCCCCATGCGATTGATTTAAGGGAAGGTCCCAGCGGCAACCCGGACCAGGGCAGGGGGTGAGCGGGTTGCAGGGGAAGGGGGAGAGGCAAGGCAGAGGGTCTTGGCCCCCTCAGGCAGGGCACTACTCAGCCAGGCTGAAGGCTCCAGGTAGCCGGACAGGGCAGCTCCACTTCAGCTGCAGTTCTGCACTGAGCTGCAAGGGGACCGGGTTGGGTCAAATATCGTAGAGATCCTCTGGACCAGCAGTTGGCAAGCCTCTGTTGTTGTAGTTTTAAAAACAATCCATCCTCCTGAGATTGGGCTGCCTAAAGCCTTATAGCAACTGATGGACTTGGGTCCACCATTTTTCTGATGACAAGGAAAGTCCCACTAGAGTCTCAATTTACTTCTTCAAAGGATGCTCTTATTAGTCTTTAGCCTTCATTGTTTACATTTGTAAATGGTGCAGATGGAGGACTGAATGCTATTTAACTTAGATTTTAATAGTGAATAATCATCAAGAATATGTTTCTAATATAAACTCTTCCGGTTTTTATTGTGATTTTGTAATGATAATTTTTGGGTCAACATTTTTGTTTTTCCAAAGCAGCAATTTATTCCTTATGATTATTTGATTTAAAGGGTGACTGACTTTCAGGATTGGGTGTCAAAATTTCCTTTGATCTGACAATAAGATGCCCTTTGTGAATTTATTTCGATTCTCTAGGCAGCACTTTAGTGCTTTTTCATGTCACCCCTTATGTATGTAACTATTCACTAAAGAGCAGGTTGAAAGCACCTAGATGCTTTTGAAAATCCCACTAGTTACCTAAATATCTTTTAAAATCTGGCCTAAGGAGAGTATCAGCAGCATCTAACACGGTCTGCAAAGCTGTTCTGGCAATCGTGTGACCCTCAGATGTCAGTGCTTTGAACTGATGTCTTTTTTCCTGAGGATTGTCCGCAATAAATTCATGGAGTTTGGTGTAGTTTCTGTAGTTATATTTACATAATAAAGAAGCATAATTGGACATACAAAATTGTAAAGTGGAGGACGTGTAAACTTTGTCAGAATGAATCAAGTCTCTTGCTATCATGGTCCGATGGGATGGACCAGAATTGTTGCTGCTTAGTTGTGTGTTGTACAGCTTCCTCTATGCGAGAGTTAGGTGTTGGGTGGGTGAAAAGAAACTCAGAGTCCTTGGACAAAATGTAGTACTTCTTGTCTGTTCTTTTGGAAGTAGGAGTGGTTGATGCCAGGATTTGCCACACCATCTTTGCATCCATTATTTCTGGATTAATTGGTAGTGCTATTTTAGAGGGTGTTACTGAGTGGAATATGTCCATTAATTCATGCTGATTTTCGGTGACCTTCTGGAGGGGGATATTTAATTCAGTAGCCGCACATTTAAAAATATCTAAATATGTCCAAAGTCATCTGAGGTAGTTGAAGTTGGAGGCACATCATGTGCTGGAGAACATTCGTTTGACTCCAAGTGTAGGTCTGTAACTTGGTTGGGTGGTTCCTATTGCTGTGCTTGCTTCACAGGTGGGGAATGTGGTGAAGGGAAATATAGCACTAAAAGTCGTTTCTGGCTATGGTGGTGTTTTTTGGTGAGGTTGCCAGTTCAAATATTGCCACTGTGGGTATGGCATAAGTGGAGAGACCCAGGGATTGCCATACCATGGAGACACGTTCCCATAATTAGAGCATGACCTGGAAGCGTAATAAACTGATTGGGAGGGGGAAGGGAGTTTTCTGGAGAGAACCCCACATAAAGATCGTCTTTAAATTCGTATGAAAAACTTTCCTGAGATGTCATTTGTGATGTTAACATAGCAGGAGAATGTTCAGATCTGAGAAATGGTGAATTGAATGTGGAAGAGACTTACTAGTCTGTATGTTGCTGTCACAGAGTGTGGGGGAGTCACCAGGCCCTGCACCCCCATCTGCAACTCTCAGCCAGCAGATAGAATAGAAAGTTTATTCGTGGACAGGGACACAGCGTAGCATAGGATTGATGTTAACACTGGAACGAAGAGCAGCCACCATTGTTCCTCTTGGGAAAAGGGATCCCGGGCCCTTTTCCCCCCTTTTCCTGCTCTAAGCCCCTTCTCTCATCCTAACCCAGATGAGACTGACTCATTCCCCAGGCCTTAGTCCCCAGCCTGGTGTCAGCCCCGCCTACCCTTTGTCTCCCTCCTGGGCAGGAGTTATCTCCTATGTTTGGCCCTCAGGCGTGAGAGACCAAATACACTTTTGTAGTGAGTCATCCCCCTTCCTTCAGACAATGTTGCCATGCCCAAAACCCATAGGAACCACACACAGCATAAAGCAACACAGCAATACAATCCTCTCTACGTCACAGTTGCTTATATTTCTGAGCTGGCATTGACGATGCCATAGTAGGAAGCACTGGTGCATTTGAGGCATAATCCAATGCCGAGCGGAGTAGAGCCATTCTAGGTACCTCTGTAGTGTAAACGTTGGTGCCAGGTAATATGGCTGGCACCGTGCTCTCATGCTGCGTCGGCAAAGTCACATCAGTTGTTCCAGCTGATGAGGCAGGCAACTTAAAGTCTGATGCCTCAGAGTGGGATATTGAGCACCCCGCTTTGCTAGTTGCGCTAGCGGCTCCTGAGACACTGGGAGCATCATAAAGTGCTTAGGCGTGGTGCCACCGCCTGTCTCGGCACTGGCTATTTGGGAGACTGTCACTTTGGTGCCAGCTCTCCTGAGGCAAGGATGAGGCTCGCTTTTTGGCAGGCTTTTTGCCTCCGCCTTATTTCTGTTCCTCGGGCTGTTGACCCATGTCTGAGAGATTTCTCAAGGAGAATTAACTTGAGATGCAGGTCTCTGTCTTGTCAAGCCTGCAACTTCATTTTTGCACAATACAGGCATTTTTGAGCAACATGTGCCTCTCCAAGGTAGTGTGTCTGTCTGTGAAGGAGATAGGATTTTTGGATGTAGAGCAGCGCTTGAAACCCAGTGAGCCAGGCATGGTGCTGAATAGCTATCTAACCACAAGTGAGGAGATAAACTGGGAGAAAAACTATTGTATTCTAGGGTTTGGTTTGTTGTTGTATTTTTTTTTAAACTGAAGTAGGCTACCAACGAGGAATCAACTAGGGAGAAAAAAATTGGTTTTAAAAGGGATTATCTAAAACGTGAACGAGATAGGGAGCACTGATGATTTCCGTCTCTGGCTGGAGGCGGGAGAGAAGGAACTGAGGACGGGGTGGGTTCACACATGTGTGATGCCTGCCACCTTGAAACATGCAGATGCAGATGCGTGCATGTGCGCCCCAGGCACACTTCTCTAAAATCTCTGATCAATGGCTCGGTAGCGGCGTACTGACCTAATGTGGAACTCCCACAAGGACATCCCTCAAAGAAGGAAGAATTGGTTGTTCCCTTCCCCCCCCCCCCCCCCGCATTTGGTGCTTGGCATATACTGAGCATGCTCAGTAACACTGCTGAAATCGCTGTCCTCAATCTGCCTCCCATGCTCTCTCTCTCTCCTTCAACCCCTCACAGCATGCACAAGTCCCCCCCCCCCATATTAAAATCTGAAATGGCGCCCCTGTTCCATTTCCCAAAGTATCCATATGCAAGTACATTTCTATAATATTCAATACCATTTTGGACTTCTAGCAACACCCCCTCCACACACACACTAATTGAAAATTTGTTACAGGTTCTTGCTTATGTAAGTAATTCCTCATCATGCAAACATTGAAACACATTTTATTATTTCATTTGTTGCATACATCTTTTTTCCTTTTAATTTTATATACTATTGTATGCTACATATTTTTTTGGTATATTTCAGTGGAGTGTCTACACATCACCAAATTTCAGAAAAAAGTGCTCTTTTGACAAATCTCTTATTCCTCGAATAATGAGGTTTACAGGGATGGCAAAAGAGCGCATCCACTTTTTCAAAAAACTTTTCGGAAAAGTGGACATGTTCCTTGGACGCAACATTGCTTTTCCGGGATACCAGAGGTATCCCGGAAAAGCAATGCAGTCTAAACGTAGCCTTAGCTTACTATTTTGTAATGCCAAAAATCAAAGAAATTTTTAAATGAATTATTCTATGACTCCTTTGAATTGTTGAGAGGGGAGTACACTTCTCTCCCCTACTCTTGGTGAAAGTACAGTGTCCTGTCTCCAGTATGTTTTTACAATGGAATAGCAAATGCATGTTAATCACTCTGTGGCAAAAACACAAATTTTCATAGCACTGGGGAGCAGTATTGTGAGAATACATTAAAAGATTGTGATTTGCTCAGCTATTATGGTAATGGGGGCCATATAAGTACCTACAATGTAGAGACAGAATAGTGTTGCAATAGCCACAGAGTACTGTATATATTAATGAACTTGCATAGTTTACAAAAAGACAAAAATGTTTGTCAAGTGACATCGTACTCCTCAGACCGTCATACAGGCAATGAGGTTTTCTCCTAGTAGGGTCACAAAGCCCTGTGTGAAATGGGATAGTATAGGGGAAAGGCTCCTGTATAACCTGGTCCCATGGAACTGGGCTGGGGACTCACACCTAATAAGGAAGATATATCCTTTTTTAGATCAAATCCTCCCCCATAGCAAAGATCAGATGTTACACATGTACCATCCCTACCCACTTTATGTATAGCATTGCAAGCTATCAATAAGATAATATTTGTGCTACAGTAGAAATACACAAGCTTTATTAACAGCTAATTCCTAATGTTTCCTATTTAGTGCACAAAAACACTATAAAAGACTTTCACCCCAAGAAGTGATCTTATGAATTAGTGATTATTAACTACATTAAGATTACTATAAAATTATGTTGAACATATTTGATATATTACCTTCTATTTTAAGATTTGTCCCTCCACATTCAGTAACTCCAATGAACTTGCCTTTTATCTGACCATTTCTGTACACAAAAATTGTGGGTAAACATCTGTCATGGTAGTTTTGAATACAGCTATTCACAATGGCTTTGACAAACTTTATTTCTGGAAACTTTCTGGCTAGCAGGCTGAGATGCTGATTAACTAATAAACACATTGGGATGCTAGAAAAGAATGGATAGGTTTGATGAAAGTTCTGACAATAGTAGGTAGCATTCAATAAAATACTAGAATCTATTCAAATAACCTTTTAAGAAATGACTATGACATTACACTCCATATTTTTATGAAAATGTGCTTATGATATGAATATGACATAACTAAGATATGCTTTATGCAAGAGCTAAAAAAAGATATCACTGGAAAGGTTATGGTTTATGAATATGATTATCCTATTTAAATGCATGTATTATTTTTGTATCTGAAATTAGAAATATTAACCGTGTATCTGTATTTCAACTATGGTACTTTGGGTGACATCCACCATTAATTCTTCAGGTTCAACAGTGGAAAAGATGGCCCAACAGTGAGGAGAATGGATTGACAAAAGGCAAGACCTTCCTGCAGATGCTTCATACCATCACTGACCCGTGGACACAAGATGTTACACGGTCAGGTGATCTGGTCATCAGATACTAACCTCCATCTTGGACTGCTGAACTGTTCCACTGGGAAGTGGTGGAATCAAACAATGATTTCCCATTTTATGGAAGTTCTATATAAGGTGGGGAAGGAAAACAATCAAGGTGTTCAGTTTGCTTTTCTTCCGCCACCCTACTGAAAGAGATACATGAAAACATCTGGAAACAAAAGGACTGAAGGGGCAGGGGAGTGCAATGGCTGGACCCAAGCTAGAAAGATACCTGTATTGTGAAGGAATCTATCTATATCAATATCTAGTGTGAGGAATTATTATTTGTAACCAGTTTCTTTAGTTAATCTAGCTTAGCATGATGTGCTTTGCTTTCACATGCTAAGCTAGAAAAATAATTTTCTTGGAGTGCGTCTACACAGCAGGACTTAACTCGAAATAATCTACCCAAACTGAGCTATTTCAATTGCGTAGCTTATTTCAAAATAGCTTATTTCAAAATTGGGAGTGTCTACACAGCACTTATTTCAAAATAGAGCACTCTTCCTCCGACTTCCCTTACTCCTTGTACAAGGAGGGTTACAAGAGACAAAGTAAGAAGTCCTCCAGCTGAACAGTATTTTGACATTATTTCAAAATAACTGCCTGCTGTTTAGACGCAGAAAAGTTATTTCAAAATAATGTTGCTGTGTAGACATACCCTTAGCAATGTGTTTTGTTCTGTTTGCTACCTCTTTAATCACTTCACATTCACCTTTTGTACAGTTGCCTGATCTAAGATTGCTTATTAATTTCCAATCACCACCTTTAGGGTTGACAGGTCCTTTGTCCCAGGATCAGGACCAGTATTTGATTATTCTACGGATGGGAACCCTGATGTGCTCGGATGTGACACTTATACTATAGGAACTCTTGTATATTTGCAAATATAGTTTATTAATACATTTAGCACAGTCAGAAACACTCCAATTTCATATGATCAATAGGGAATGTACATCTACAGGAAGTCCCCGGGTTACGTACAAGATAGGGACTGTAGGTTTGTTCTTAAGTTGAATTTGTATGTAAGTCAGAACTGGTACATACAGTATTGTAGGGGAAACTCTAGCCCCAGGGGAAATCACGTTGCGAGAAGCAGGGGGAGCCGGGGCTGATGAGCCGCACGCCAGGGGCCAGAGGGAGAGGGTTTCCCACCAGAGCAGGGACCGTGTGTTGTGCTCAGCGAAAGGAGGGCAAGTGAAAAGCGAGGCGGGCCGGGCGTGCTGCGACCCCATGCAGCGCTCTGGTCACCTCCCCGCGAATCCCTCGCTGGCCGCGCAGGGGAGGGGGCTCGGGAATCACTCGCCTGGGGTGGCACTCGGGGCAGCGCCGGCTGAACCGCCTGTCAGGCGGCACGTCTCGGCGGTCCCGCGCCCGCGTCCTCCGCGGCGATAAAAGCCGCTCCGCGTCTCCCTGGTCTGCTGGGGGGGGCGCCTCACCCCGCTAGTGCGGGGTTGCCTCACCCCGTTCGTAAGTAGGGATCCGACGTAAGTCGGATCCACGTAACCCGGGGACTGCCTGTATATTTCCATACCATATACTCACACCATTCCTTCTAGAACAACCCGAGGTGTTGGCCATCATCTTCCTCATCACTTGCACCTTCCCCATCATCACCAGTGGCCATCATTCTGGCACCTCCCAAAGACTACATCTTCTATCACCCTGTTGAGGGGCACAGCCCCCTCGGACGGGTCTCTCCGTAAAGTCCCCGGTGAGTCTGCTTGTCAGGGCCCACATGGCCCAATGGCCGGCACCTGCGTAACTAATGCCCCTCTGTCAACGTCAATCTGGCCCTGCGGCCTAGTCCATGTAAGGCTCCCCTCTTGGGGTAAATACGGCCCTACGGCACAGTCTTTACAGGGCGCCCCTCTTGGGGTAAATACGGCCTGGTGGCACAGTCTTTATAGGGCTCCCCTCTTGGAGTAAATATGGCCCTGCGGCATAGTCCTTATGCTTCAGGGCCTTCCTCTGCTCCAGAGCGCTGCAGAGGGGGAGGATGGGGGACCCAGGCTCTCCCACTCCACTGGGTCCCAGCCCAGGGCCCTATTGGCAGTGGCTCGATTCACTGCTTGCTCAGCTCAGCAAGGGGGTTTCTCCCTTCAACCTGCCAAGCACATGGAGAGTGCAATTCCCCGCCCTGGGCTGCTTCCTACCTCCCTGCGGTTTTCTGCTGCTGTACCCCTCCCCTGTCTCCGGGGCGGCGGCTGTCGTTGCGGCGGCGGCAGTTGCTGCTGGGGTTGTAGCGGCTGCAGCGTCGGTTCAGGTTGCGTGGGCTCCTCTGACTCTGGAGCTGACACTGCAGGTCCTTCCCCTTCAGCAGTCAGCCCTGAGTGAGCTATCTCAGGGCCTTTTATAGTGAGAGCATGCCCCGCAAGGTTGTGGGGGAAGCGCACTCTCAGCCAGCGGGGCTCCGCCCACAGGCTGACCTACAGTGTGGGGCTGGAGAGCGCCCTGTCTCACACTCCTAGGCTGAAATGCCACTTTTTCCATATATTACGCTGACGGTCTTATGTTTAATGCATATTCAGTAGCGGATGTTTTCTTTCCTCCTTATTTGTATTTCTCACCTTAGTAATGATGAAGTGTCTTCTTCCAGTAGCTCGGGATATCACTGATCTCAACTTACTATCATAGGCGTCAAGTCGTTATCATAGGCCTTTTGTAGTTGTCTATCACATTTTTTATTTAAGAATTCATGAGGTTAATTGACTATTCTGTTACCCATATTTAATATCCCTACTGCATATCTTCCTCTATGTTGAGGGAGGACATGAATTTCATATAACTTTGGGTCTCCAAGGAAGGTGGACACCTGAGTGTGTGGTGGTAAGACCCTTAAGCTGAGCCTTCCCAGAGCTGAGCTCAGTGTCGATATCATTCTGCAATTGGGTGTAGCCCCATCAGTGAATGTGCTGGTAAGGGCTTTTAAACCTAGTCCAACAAAACCAGGTAAAGAGGTGGTAGGTACGGGTACCTGCTGTAGAGCAGTGTTGTGCAAAAGTGTGATGGGAAGACCATGTTGTTGCTCTACATATATCTGCAAGGGGTACATTATGCAAAAAAGCAGCTGATGTGGTCACAGCACAGGTGGAGTGTGTGCTGTGATAGTCTGCAGTGGTTTTCTTACAAAGATGATAAGTGTATATGCAATTAGCAATCCACTTGGAGATACGCTGTGCAGAGACGGTTCCCTTGTGGAAACCGGACATAGAAATGAAAAGTGTGTCTGATTTCCTTAATTCCTTGGTCCTATCTATGTAGAATGAAAGGACTCGTCTAGAATCCAGAGTATGTTGCATCAACTCCCTCAGGGAGTTGTGAGGTTTTGGAAAATAGGTGGGAAGGTAGATGGGTTCATTGAGGTAAAAGTCCGATATAACTTTAGAAAGGAACTTGGGATGAGGTCTGAGGATGATTGTATCCTTGGTAAAAATCGTATACAGAAGATGAACCATCAGGGCTTCAATTTCACTTACCCTTCTCACAGAGGTAACTGCCACTATGAAGGCCAGCTAGATGTTGTGGGAAGGCAGTGGCTAGTGGCTCAAAGGGAGGGGTCCTCCCACTCCACCACCATGCTGTCCTCCACACTGCAGCCCAGAGAATCCTGGGTAAACTCCACAGTCTGGCTTGGGAAGCTGGTTGGGTCCCCCCAAGGATCACATGCAGCTGGTCATAGAAGCTGCTTGTTTGCAGAGATGCATCAGACTGTCCATTTGCCTCCTTTGTCTTGTGGTAGGACTGCCGCAGCTCCTTTATTTTAACTTAAAACTTCTGGGAATCCCTGGAGTATCCCTTCTCCACCAGATACTTTGCTATCTTTGCATAGATATAGTTTCTTTTGCTGTTTCGGAGTGCCGAGAGAATGGATTCCTCTCCCCACATGTTGATGAGGTCTCAGATCTCCTGAACACTTCATGCCGGCACTCTTTTGCACCCCTAGGAACTGGAGCTCATGGGCCATGAACTCGTGGATGTCATGGTCATGTGTGCTGCCTGCTCTGAGATGTGCTCTTAACGCTGGCCACATGATTAATGAAATTCAAACTTTCCCAGGGATTTTCCTGTTCCCCTGGAGAACAGTAGAGACACAAGTTCTGCAAAGAGCAGGGCACTGTGACATGCCTCCTGGAGGCCAAGAACCTCAACTTTCTCTACGTTAGGTCTACGCTACCATGAAGTCAACCATGACAGGTTGAATTTTATGTTCCTCCTCATGAAAAGCAGAAGTATTAAAATCTATTTCAATGGCCCTTAAAGTCGTAGCCCTTGGTAGTATGGACTCTCTGTTTAGAAAATTAACTAAACAGCTAAATTTGATCTAAACTAGTGTAGACCAGGCCTTAGAGAGGAACCCAGAGGAGGGCTGCAGAAGAACTCTGCCCTCCAGCACAATTCATGTCTGCCAATAGTACCTAGCAAGAAAGATCTTTTGCATTATCTTTGTGAGAGTCAAAAGTGAAGAAATTCTATGTACTGCACTGATAGAGCAAGGAAGATCAACGCAGAAGAATTTTTGTCCCTACAATTTCTTCCCCCCAAGTGGAGATATAGTAAACAATGACATAATTTATTTTGTATATATCATCTTTCATATCTCATTACCTTGAATCTTTTTTGCTAAGTGTTTTAGAATCTTAAATCATTTTGAAAAAATATAATCATAGCATTACCTTGATCTATATAGATGAATTACAACCCACACATCCTTTTGAGCATTTGTAACTTCTTTCACATATTGCTCACCAGAAATTTCTCTCAACTCTCCATATTTTTGTCTTCTCTGAAGAATTTTCAATTCTTGTAACCGTTGTTGCCTATTTCAGAAATAAAAAATTGGTACAATTTTTTAAAATATATTTTACAGTAATATAAATGTTGTATCTCTTAGTTCCTTTGAATAAGCCCATTATCATCTATAATTGAAATGTCACAGCCATGATTTTCAACTTTTAATACTTCAGCCTGCTTTTAGAGAGATACTGCTATACATTTTGGGAAAGGGGCAACTGGTTTTGAAATACGGTATCAATTTTTTAAATACAGCCGCTCCCCGAGTTGCAAACGGTCGAGTTACGACTGTTCGCACTTACGACCAAAGCTCCCATGATGCGGTCGTAAAGGTGGTCCCCGAGTTACGAACGCGACCCACGCTTACGAACAGCGCGGTCGCGTGTAACTCAATGGGGTCCGAGTTACGAACAGATCGAGTTATGGCCAAGTGTTTCGTCCGTAACTCGTTCGTAACTCGGGGAGACGCTGTAATCTATATCTGAATGCCTTAAAGTTTATTGGAATAATTTTGTGCTAGAAAGACTTTAATGCTGGCATTTAGTCAACACTTGAAAATAGAAAAGAAACTATATGTACTTATAAGCAACATTAAGGATATACAGCCAGTCCCCAACTTACGAACGAATTACGTAGCAAACAGTAGGTCATAACTCGATCTGCTCGTAAGTTGGATTACATTCACTTTACGTACGGCCATGCTGTTCGTAAGTGTGGATTTCGTTCGTAACTCGGGGACCGGCAGTATTGGAGGTTGGTCATAAATATGAACGGTCGTAAGTCGATGCATTCGTAACTCAGGGACCGGCTGTAAAATATTAAGGAATAAGAATGTTAAAGCCACAAACATACTATAATATCTATATCGATAATGTAGTGAAGACAAGGCAAGCAACACAAATTCAAAAAATGCCCAAAATGGTTTTTTATGATTTTTAAAACAAAATTATATATTGAATAAAGTAAACCAGAGTTTAATACTTAGTGTTGAACAATTTTGTAATGAAAAGTGGAACTGAAAAGCACTAGATGGCAGTCTTCATCTATAAAAATAACAACAATGTAGAAAGTGAGCAAAATACACAGCTACGGGTCAACTTTTATTAATATTATTGAAATAAACTATCCCATTGTTTTAAGTCTGCAGATGACTTTTAAAAAGAAAGTGCTAAATAAAATATGTTTAATATAGTCTTACCATGATGTGTGATGGGAAAGTTACTCAACTTGTATAGTAACTGGAGTTCTTCAAGATGTGTCCCCATGGGTGCCCCACTTAGGTGTGTCAGCACCGCTGTGCACATGGCCTGGAGAACTTTGGTAGCAGTCCCCAGCCACCGGCACTTCCTGCACTATTGCGCAATCGCTTAGGCTGACAGTTAAGCATGCGCTGGTGGCCGTTCTCTCCATTCCTTCTCTGTTAGCCTAGAGCAGAGGGGAGGAGAGTGGGTATGGAGCACCCATGGGGACACATCTCGAAGAACTCCAGTTACTGCACAAGGTGAGTAACCTTCCCTTCTTCTTTGAGGGTCCTCGTGGTGCTCCACTTAGGTGACTACGCAGCAGTGTTCCTGCTTAGCGGTGGGCACTTCATGATGCAGGGCTGGATGTTGGACAGTACGGTCTATTCAAATCTAGTGTCTGAATCCTGAAAGGACTGAAAAGCATAACGTTGTGCAAAGGTATTGGCCGAAGCCCATGTTGCAGCTCTGCAAATGATGTCTATTGGAAGACCCTTCAGGAAAACAGTTGTGGTAGATACTGCTCTCATGGACTGCGCCTGTATAACTATTGGTGGCTGTCTGTATTTCCGGGAGTAAATGAGCTGTATGCATGTAGAAATCCATTTGGATATTCGCTGTTTGGAGACAGATTGACTTCTGGACCTGCCCACGCAAGACACGAATAATCTGGGAGTGCATCCAAAGTCTCTTGTGTGTTCCAGGTAAAAGGCTAGTGCCCTGCGTACATCCAGTGTGTGCAGCACTGAGTGATTGCTGTCCCAGTGTGGTTTTGGCAAGAACACAGGTAAGTAGATTGGTTCATTACAATGGCACGAGGTAGGTATCTTGGGAAGAAATTTCAGATGGGTTCTAAGGATGACCTTGTCCTTATGGAACACCGTGTATGGAGGGTCTCCCATGAGTGCAGCTATTTCTCCTACTCTCCTAGCTGATGTTATCACTGCAAGAAAAGCAACTTTCATTGAAAGATGGAGTAGCAAGCAAGTTGCAAGCAGCTCTAAAGGCCATCTCGTGAGTGAGTCCAGCACTAGATTCCAGTCCCACAATGGCAGTGGATCTCTATGGGGTGGATAGAGGTTCCATATCCCTTTCTGGAATCTCTTCACACATGGGTAGGAAAAACCGGAAAACCCCTATATGGGTGGGTATATTGCAGATAGAGCTGCCAAGTGTTCACTGATGGAACTAATTGATAGTCCTGTGTCCTGCAGATGAAGGACATACTCTAGTATGTCTGATATCCCTGCCCTATGTGCAGGGCTTGACAAATACACTCGCCCGCGGTGAGTAGATTTTACCAGCTGGCGAGTGAAGGGGCGGACTGGCCCGGTGGGACATTGTGATGGGCTGGCCGAAGCCCGCACTACAGGCGGCGCGGCCCCATCCGATCCGCTGGCCGGCGGAGCAGAGTGCTGCCGGGAAGGGGGAAGTGTGGCGATTCTTGCCACCCAGCTGCCTGCGTGCAGCTCCGGCGTGAGGAGACGGGGCGCGAGCCAGAGGGCAGGACGCCGGCAGACACCAGGACACTGGCGTGACATGGCCCCGCCAATTTTAAAGGGCCGCGGCAGCTCGGCTCTGGCCGCGTGTCCCTGGGAGCTGGCTGTGGCGCGTGGCATGGCCAGGACCCGCCCCGCCTCGCCGGCTCCAGTCCTGCCACGGCCCCAGCCCCCTCACTGGCGAGAGACCGCTCCCTGCCGACCGCCCAGCTCACTGCGCCTGCCCCGAGCCCCTTTGTCTCCGCGCCGCCCGTTCCCCATGCCACCCCTGCTCCCCTGCACCCTGGACCCACTGCTCTCCCTCTTCCCTGCGACTCTCTGGCTCTGCGCCGCCCTTGCACCCCGCACCCTGCTCCCCCTGCTCCCTGCCCCTCGAGCTCTGTGCTGCCTGTTCCCTGCACTGCCCCTAGACCCCATTCCCTCTGCCCCTCCCGTTCCCCGCGTCGCATTCCCCGTGCCTCCA
The DNA here is from genome assembly GCA_019425775.1 of Rafetus swinhoei. Taxonomy (NCBI): domain Eukaryota; kingdom Metazoa; phylum Chordata; order Testudines; family Trionychidae; genus Rafetus; species Rafetus swinhoei. The sequence goes on from CM033449.1 coordinate 52,463,159, forward strand.
CAGGACCTCGCACCTCGCACCCCGAGCCCTGCGTCCCTCTGGCTCTGTGCCTCCCGTTCCCTGCGCCACCTCTGTACTCCCGCACTGTTCCCTGCACCCCTCTGGCTCTGTGCTGTCCCTGCACCCTGCTCCCCCTATGAGTCGGGAGTGAGGGGTGCTTGTCCATAAGGGAGGGGCTGGACAGGGCAGGGAAAATGCTGCTGTGACCCAGCAGCGAGTGAAAGGGGAAGTTCACTTGAAGCGCCTTTGCCCTTATGGAAAAAAATGAATGAAAATGCTATTTGCTATTTATAGGGCTAAAATGCTGGGACAAAAACAAACAAAAAAAACCCATTACAAAATGCAAACATGTAAAAGACAACAAAAAAAGGGGGGAGGGTGGCCAAAAAATGTTTTGCTTGGGGCAGCAAAACACCTAGAACTGCCCCTGGAGGAGGGGAATGGGCTGGGCTGGGCTGTGGGGAGGGAAGGGCAGGGGAGGAGAAAAATATGGGGAAGGGGCTTGTGCTGAGGGGAGGGGAGGGGAGGAGGTCAGGAAGAAGAAGAAGAGAAGAAGAAGAGGGAACAGGGGTGCAGGAGAGACAAATCCCAGGGGCCAAGTGCAGACAATGAGGAAAAGGGCAGGAGGAGGTGTCAGTGGGAGGGGTAAGGGCACTGGGAGCTAGAGGGGGGAAGGGGAGGTGCTGGGAGAAGGCCTGAAAGAAGGGGTGGGCATGAGGAAGGTGGGGATGGAGCAAGGCATGTGTGAGGGCACAGGGGCATGAGGGGAATGGGGGCAGAGGGTGGGTATCAGGGAAAAAGAGGGTAAAGGGGGCAGGGGCAGTGAGGGAAGGGGGAGGCACCAGGAGGGTGCAGGTGCCAGGGGATTCTGGGGGTGAAGCAGAAGGGCAGACATCTGCAGGGGATGGACCAGCACCAGAGAAGAGAGGCAGGGTAGATGTGTAGAGGAGATGAGGAGGGGTAGCTCACATGATCAGAGTGGGGCTACTGGAGAAGTGGGCACAGGGGGGAGAGAAGGGCTGGTGGAGGGGGCAGGTCTCAGGAAGGCTGAGGGCAGTGAGAAGGGCAGGAGTCAGGACAGCAGAGGAGGGTGAGGGGTTGGGGGGCAGCAGGCGCCAGGGGAGCTGATGGAGCAAGGGAGGAGACATGGCAGCAGAGGGAAAAGGTAGAGGTTTATAAGGTATTTATTAATAACTTGGGTGATATTTATTAATAACTTATTAGTAATTACTGTTCTTATTCGTATTAGGAATTTATGCCATTAAAAAAAAAACACTTTTTTGGGGGGGGAAGCTGGCAAATCCCTTTTTTGTCTGGAGAGTAGGGTTTTCCATAATTTGTCAAGCCCTGCCTATGTGGATCCTGCGCGTGAGCTGAATTCCAGGCTGCAAATTGGGCCCACTTCTGCAGGTAAGTCCATCTTGTACTGGGTCTCCTAGAGTTAATCAAGATATCTCTGACCCTTTGAGACAGCATTAGCTTGTTATTTGAGAGCCAACAAGCATCCATGTTTGCAGGTTTAGTGTAGGGAGCCCAGGATGTGGTATGTGCCCTTTATCTTGGGTCAGCAGAGCTCGAACTGATGGAAACTTGTACGGGTGACATGTGCTGAGTTGCAGTATGGCAGGGTACCAAATTTATCTCGGCCAATTGGGGGCTACCAATATGACCTTTGCTGCATCCTGTTTGATCTTTGTTTGTACCGTTTGTTGTAAGAGACGTATAATTAGAAACACGTACGCCAATGGGAAGACCCAGTATACTGCAAACGCGTCTCCGAGAGATCGTGGACCAATGCCTGTCCTGGAACAGTTTAGGGGGCATTTGGAGTTGACGTGCATTGCAAACAAGTCCACTACTGGATAAAGCGAAGTTACTCACCTTAGTGCAGTTAGTGCACTTAGTGATACAGAGAAACAAACACATTTACAACACAGAGCTGAGGACCGCAGAACCCAACCCTGCGTCCTCCCTGGCCTGCTGTGTCAGCGCATAGTGCGCCATAAAGGTATGCACTAACGACCACGTGGCTGCCCTGCAGATTTCAGTAATTGGAACCTGTGCCCCAAAGGCTACAGAGGATGCCTGCGCCCTGGTGGAATGTGCTGTAACCCGGGGCAGGACCTTCCCAGCCAAGACATAACACTCCCTGATAAACCCCGCGACCCAATTGGACAACCTCTGGGTCGAGATAGGGAGCCCTTTCATTCTGTCCGCAAAAGCAACGAACAGTTGTGTGGACTTACAAAAGGGTTTCGTTCTATCGACATAAAAGGCTAACGCCCGCCTAGCATCCAGGGAGTGGAGCACTTGCTCCCTAGGAGAAGCATGGGGCTTTGGAAAGAAAACCGGGAGGTAAATTTCTTGGGACAGATGGAACGGTGACACCACCTTGGGGAGAAAAGCTGGGTGAGGACGGAGCCTCACATTATTCTCAGAGAGCACTAGGTAGGGCGGGTTTACAGTTAGCGCCCTCAGCTCGGAGACCCTGCGAGCCGACGTAATGGCTACAATGAGCGCGAGAGGTGCTTCAAAGAGCACATGGCCAGCGGCTCAAAGAAGGGCGACACAGGTCTAGACAACACGAGGTTAAGGTCCCAAGCGGGGAGAGGGGGCCTAACCGAGGGGTACAACTTATCCAAACCCTTAAGGAACCTATTGACCACCGGGTCAGAGAACAGAGAGACTCCTGCCGATCCAACATGGAAGGCGGAGAGTGAGGCCACATGGACTTTGATAGAAGAGGTAGAGAGCCCACCGGACCTGAGTTCGAAGAGGTAGTCCAGAATGGATGGGACAGGTGCACAGGATGGGTGCACCCTCCTTCTGGACGCCCAAGACGAGAACCGCCACCACTTGGCTGCATAGGACCGCCTGGTGGATGGCTTCCTGCTACCTAGGAGCACCATCTGCACCTCCTGGGAACATTCCCTTTCTGGTTGCGTCAGCCACGGATAAACCAGGCCGTCAGGTGGAGAGAGCTGAGATTCGGGTGAACCATGAGCCCCCCGTCCCAAGGCTGGGTCAGGAGATCCCGAACCGGCGGGAGCGTTATAGGCTCCTCGCTGAGCATATCCACCAGGATAGGGAACCAGAACTGCCTGGGCCACCGAGGGGCTATCAGGATGACCGTGGACCTGAAGGTCTTGACCCTGGTCAGAACCCTAGGAATTAGGGGAAACAGTGGGAATGCATAGAGGATGCCCGCCGGCCACGGCACGGTCATGGCATCTCCCCTGGAGTGGTCCCTCAGCCCCAACAGGGAGCAGTAACTCTGGCACTTGGTGTTGTGAGCTGAGGCAAACAGGTCTACTGGGGGACAACCGCACCTGTGGAAGACCTGATGAAGGGCCGAATCCTTGAAGGACCATTCGTGGGCTCCGAAGGACCTGCTCAGAGCATCGGCCAGCAAATTTTTGCACCCCGGCACGTATTCTGCCTGCAAAAATATATCGTACGCTACGCACAGGTCCCACAGCCACAAAGCCTCGCGACAGAGGGGAGGCGACCGGGCTCCCCCCTGCCTGTTGATGTATAACACAGCCGCCGTGTTGTCCAGGCACACCAGGACGGAGCGGCACGACAGCTTTGTCAGGAAGGTCTCGCAAGCTCTCCTGACTGCCCTGAGTTCCCGGACATTTATATGTAGGGCCCGCTCTGCAGGGGACCACAAGCCCTGGGTCCTGTGACGCCCCAGGTGCGCTCCCCAACCCAGGTCCGAAGCATCTGTGACTAGTGTCACCAAGGGGGGAAGTACAGTAAACGGAACCACGCTGCACACCACAGCCTCCTGAGTCCACCTCTGTAAGGAGGCAATTACCGCTGGAGGCACCGCGAGTACCATGTCCCAGGGACCCCTGGACTGGTCGAACGCCTTCGCTAACCAGGCCTGCAATGATCTGAGCCTCATTCGAGCATGGCGTACTACATAAGTGCATGCCACCATGTGTCCCAGCAGTCTCGAGCAGACTCGGGCGGTCGTAATGGGGAACCGGGTTAACTCAGAAACCAGCTCCACTATGGCCAGAAATCTGTTCCTGGGGAGGAATGCTCTCGCCACCCTGGCGTCCAAGAGAGCCCTCATGAATTCTAGGCGCTGAGAGGGAGTCAACGATGACTTTTCCTCATTCAGCAAGAGACCTAGTCTTAAGAACAGAGTCCTTGTAAGGGAAACATGAGCCACCACTTGTTCGTAGGATCGACCACAAATTAGCCAGTTGTCTAGGTACGGAAAGACGTGTACCCCCTTTTTGCAGAGGAACACCGCTACGACCGACATGCATTTTGTGAAGACCCTGGGTGCTGCTGAAAGTCCAAAGGGGAGCACCATAAACTGGAAGTGACAGCGGGACACTATGAAGCGGAGAAACCTCCTGTGGCTGGGTCTTAAGTAAGCGTCCTTGAGATGGAGAGTAGCGTATCAGTCTCCTAACTGTAATACCGGGATGACAGAGGCCAGGGTTACCATTCTGAATTTGGATTTCACCACCGTCTTGTTGAGGTCCCTGAGGTCTAGAATGGGGCGAACCCCGCCCTTGGGTTTTGGGACAATAAAATACCGGGAATAAAATCCCTTGCCCCTTAAGTGTGAAGGGACCCTCTCTACCGCTCCCTTTTGGAGGAGCGCTAACACCTCCTGGCGGAGAATGCCTTCGTGAAAGGTGTCCCTGAAAAGGGGCAGGGCGGGCAGGTTGGAAGGGGGCGAGCTCAGGAAAGGGATAGTATAGCCATCCCTGACTATTCTCAGAACCCAAGCGTCAGTGGTGATTTCTGCCCAGGAGCGGGCAAAGTGGGATAACCTGGCCCCAAACAGGGGTCGGGGGGGGGGGGGGGCGGATTTGGTGCGCAACCCTCTAGAGGACCGTCAAAATGGGTGCTTGGACAGTTGAGAGGGGCCCTGTTCAACCCCACGGGGGTTGTCCCCTCTTGGGCGGTGACGATGAGCTCTGGACGAAGACGGGGCCACAGCCACCCCCGCACCCCCACTGGGAGCACGAGGACGGCGTCTCCAGTAATCCCCACGGGGGGCCTGGGACTTCGTTCTCCCCTGTTGTCTGTAGGGAAGCGGACGTCGCTGAGGAGCCGGCGTGTGGATCCCCAAGGACGAGAGAGTGGACCTCGTGTCCTTAAGCGTATGGAGCCTCGAGTCAGTATGTTCGGAGAACAACGCTTTGCCGTCAAAAGGCAGGTCCTGAATAGTAGTCTGGACATCAGGAGGTATTCCAGACACCTGCAGCCAGGCACCATGGCGCATAACTACACCCGACACCATGGTGCGGGCTGCAGAGTCAACGGCATCCAGGGAAGCCTGAAGAGCCGTGCGGGCGATAGTTCTGCCCTCTGTGGTCATAGCCCCAAACTCTTGACGCGCCTCGGCGGGGAGTTTATCTTTGAACTTATCCATCGCCTGCCATGTGTTATAGGCGTATCGACTCAGCATTGCCTGCTGGTTAGCGATGCGGAGTTGCACCCCACTGGTGGCATACACCTTATGCCCCATTAAATCGAGGCGTTTAGGCTCCCTAGCCTTCAGGGACGGCCCCGGCTGCAGAAGCCTCTCCTTCTGAGCCGCGGCTTGGACGACCAAGGACTCCGGGACAGGCTGGGAATACAGGTGCTCATGTCCCGACTGCGGGACATGATAGCACCTCTCAACTCCCTTTAAGGTAGGGATTAAGGAAGCCGGGATCTGCCACAGGGCGTTAGTGATCTTAGCCACAGTTTTGTTGAGTGGCAAAGCCAAACAGGCGGGCGCATCGTCGGACAGGATGTCTATCATCGGATCCATGTCCTCTACTACTGGCTCCACTGGGACACCCAGGTTGGAGGCCAGACGCCGGAGCAAATCCTGATGCGACCGAGCATCCATGGTCGGCATCGCCGGAGCAGGATCTGCTAAGGCCTCATCAGGAGACAACGACGATGACTCCTGAATCGGCACTGGATCCAGCGTAGGGCCCGGTTGAGGGGCCGGCTGGGCAAGCACCGCCGTGTGAGGAAGTGGCTCCGGCACCGAAGCCTGCGGGTCCCTAGCAGCATCTATGGTAGCAGTCCTCTGGGGCGAGGAAGGGGGTCGCGACAGTGACGCCGACGGGGGTGCTCGGTGCCCGGAGACACTGGACACCGTGGACGGGAGCACAGGCCCTTGCCACTGATGGTATGCCCATGGCGTCCAGAAAGGCCAGTGCGGCTGAGGCGGCCAAGTCTGTTGCACGTGCGAACGATCACGCCGGTGCCAGGAATGAGATCTGTGCTCTGACGAAGCCCTCGAGGATCCTGATCTGAAAGAGCCCACATCCAAATCTGAAGAGTAATCAGACTCGGGCCAGGGTGGCGCCGATGACGAGTACCCCGTTACCATCGGGTGGGCGAACCTGGCCATGGATTCTGGCTTGCCCGCGTGCGTGCGGTGAGGTCGTACCAGTGCCGGTACCGGAAAGACAGGTTTCGGGCCCGACTGTGGCACCGACACGGTGCATGTGGACTGCGGTGCCGAGGTCGGTGCCGGTTGCGGGAGCGGAACTGCAGAGTCCAACTGCCCCAGAGGTGGCGCCCCTATCGGTGCCGCTGTGGGCGCCATGGTGGGTAGAACTGAAGGCGCCGGAGCCATGGTGGCCGCCCTAGAAGGGATCGGCGTCGCCGGCAATGATGGTACCGACATGGCCCACGGGGCCGATGCCGGTACTAGAATCGGTGCCGAAACCTACAGCGGTGCCAAAGAGGGCGGTGCCGATGACTGTACCGGCACTTCGGGCAAGAGGCCCGGTGCCGGTACTGCTGGCGGTGCCGTTGACGGTGCCACAAGGCCTGAGTAATACGGCACCGGCGCAGCTAAGACCAGTTCCGGGAGAGGTCCCAGCACCGAGGGAGGTCGAGTCCAGCTGAGCGCCTGGTGAGGCCTGTGCCAAGTCTGGCAATGACATAGAGGCAAGCGGTACTGGTTCCACAGGGGACGGTCCTGCTGCATACGTGACCGGTGCCGACCGGTGCGGAGGAGAAACCGGTGCCAACATGGCTCCCAGTGTAGAAGACTTCGACCTCTCCGCCTCAACAGACGACGGAGGGGAGGTAGTGAGGCTAATCAAGTCCTGCGCCACCTCAAAAGTCTCCGGCGTCGAGGGACTATGCGAGGGTAGCTGACCCGGACTGGATGGTCGGCCCGCTCGCTTCCGCCGCAGAGCAGCACTTGGAGACGTCTGCACCAGTGACACGTAACGACGGTGTAGGCCCGACCTTGACTTCCGGCTCAGAGACCTACCCCGCGAAGCCTTTAGTTTCTTCGGTGCCGGGGAGTGAGAACGGTGCTGAGCCCTCGGTACCGAAGTCCACGCACGGGATGGGGCATCCCGCGTCGACGCCAGCGCACTGCGCACCATGGAGTGGCCAGTCAGTGCCGGTTGTAGAGCCGCCTCCATGAGGAGAAGCTTCAAGCGCGAATCTCGCTCCCTCTTCGTGCGCGGCTTGAACGACCTGCAGATCTTACAGGCATCTGCTAAGTGGCCCTCACCCAAACACTTTAAGCAGCTATCGTGAGGGTGACCCTTAGGCATGAACTTGGCACATACTGCGCAAGCCTTAAAGCCTTGAGGCCCTGGCATTCCTCACCCGAAGGGGGGAAGGAAAATAAAGAACTTGCTAAGTATCTAACTAATTAAAACTATTTATAACTATTTACAAACACTACACTAAGAGAAACGGGAACCATTAACTACTCTAAGAGAGAGACACGCTCCAACGACCGTCACGGGCGGTAAGAAGGAAGTGAGGAGGGGGAGCGCCGGCAGGGGTACTTATGCTCCGCTACAGCGGCGCCACTCCAGGGAGCGCCCTGCCGGTGCTACGGATACCGCTAGGGAAAAAGCTCCGGAGACACGGTGCACGCGGTGCGCACACCTGATTCGAATGGACATGAGCAACCACTCGAAGAAGAAGGGGTTTTTCTGACATTTAGCCCAGTCTACACGGGCCGAATGTTGGAAGAACCTCTTCCTACAGAAGAATTGAAAAAAAAGCGGCTGTGGAGCCGTACCCTGAGAGTGCATAAGGGCTGGGGATAGCAAATGATGGAGAGGAGGAGAAGAGAGGGCGGGGCTTCAAGGAAGGGGTGGGGTCTTGGGGGAAATGATGTGGTAGATCTTGGCTTGTTCTGACATTCAAAAAGTGATCTTGGGCATAAAAAGGTTGGAGACCACTGCCCTAGAGTCAAGCCGCCAGTCCTGAGAATGCCCATTTCACCATCTAAGATGTCTGCTGGAAACAACTGAAACTGAACATTAAGAAGGCTGGGGCCCAGAATGGAAGCTTTTCAGTCTGTGAAAGAAGACGATTAGAGCTACTTCTTAGAGTAAGGTGTTACATGTAACGAGTTTCTTAGCTTAAGCTTAGCTGGTGTGTTTTATTTATTTTGCTTAGTAATTTACTTTGTTTTGTATACTATTACTTATAACCACTTAAATCCTACTTTTTATACTTAATAAAATCACTGCTGCTTATTAATAAACCCAGTATAAATAATTGTTACTGGGGAAAGGAGGCATATCTGAGTATTTCTCTTTACATAAGAAAGGAGGCAAACAACATGAGTTTACTCTGTATAATACTTTAGTAAGACAGAATAAGATGGTTTTATCTGGGGTCAGATCCCACTGGGACCGTGCACCTAAGTGCTGAGGCAAGTCCCTTTAACTGGGTGTTCCCCGAGCTGAGCCGATTTCAGCATCTGTATTATCTTTCTGAGGGTTGTGACCCCATCTCTGTGCCAGTGCTGCAGGAGTCCAGAGGGTCTGACTCAGCAGAACAGAGGGTTGAGGAATGCCCACAAGGACAGGAAAGTTGGCTCTATGGTATTTCAGCACATCAAGTGATAGTCATAAGGGTATCTCTGTGACCGAACATTTCACAGATATATTCTGGCAATAAAGAAAAATGTATCTTAAAAACATTTACTTTATCTGCAAACTAAAATCATCCGGAAGGCAGAGTAATATTTTTCTAACTAACAGCAATAATTTTTAGCTGAACATTTAATTTTCAAATATGTAATTATGTAGGTAAGTTTTCTTTCAGTTTATAGGTGGGATTTTTCTTTATCCTATATGTATGTAACATCCTAAATACATACAGTTAATATGGCAAGAAACATCTTACCATACCTATACATTTCAAGAGCTTTCATATCATCCTCATCAAAGTCATCTTCAGCTTCATTTAGTTCTTTAAGAGTCATTCTTTCATATGGTTTCACTAGAAAGAACAAGTTAATTAGTCAGCTTCTGTCCACTAAAAAAAACTTAAATTCCTGGACTGTCATTGCTCATTAAAAATGCTGTCATAAGCAGGGCTCGACAAATGCACTCGCCTGCTCACCTGTGGCGAGTAGTTTTTACCAGCTGGCGAGTACAGGGGCGGACTGGCCCGGTGGGCCGTTGTGACAGGCTGGCCAAAGCCCGTACTACGGGTGGTGCGGCTCCACCCAATCCGCCGGCTGGTGGAGGAGCAGAGCGTCGCCAGGAAGGGGGAAGTGCGGCGATTCTCAGCGCCGGGCTGCCAGCGTGCAGCTCCGGCGCGAGGCGCGAGCCAGAAGGCTGGACGCCGGCATGACGTGGCCCCGTTGATTTTAAAGGGCCGCGGCAGCTCGGCTCTGGCCGCGTGTCCATGGGAGCTGGCTGCGGCGCGCAGCGCAGCCAGGCCCCACCCTGCCGGCTCCAGTCCAGCCACGGCCCCAGCCCCCTCGCCGGCGAGAGACCCTCCCTGTTGACCGCCCGTCCCACGCCCCTTTGTCTCCGCGCCGCCCGTTCCCCACGCCGCCCCTGCGCCCCGCACCCTGCTCCCCTGCACCCCGGACCTCCTGCTCTCCCTCTTCCCTGCGACTCTCTGGCTCTGCACTGCCCTTGCACCCCACACCCTGCTCCCCCCGATACCTGCCCCCAGCTCTGTGCTGCCTATCCCCTGCACTGCCCCTAGACCCCGATCCCTCTGCCCCTCCAGTTCCCCGCGCCACCTCTGTACCTACCCACTGTTCCCTGCACCCCTCTGGCTCTGTGCTGTCCCTGCACCCTGCTCCCCCTGGTGGTCAGGAGTGAGGGGTGCTTGTCTATAAGGAGGGGCTGGACAGGGCAGGGAAAAGGCTGCTGTGACCCAGCAGCGAGTGAAAGGGGGAGTTCACTTGAAGCGCCTTTGCCTTTATGGAAAAAATTAAAATTCTATTTGCTATTTATAGGGCTAAAATGCCAGGACAAAAATGAAAACAAACAAAAAAAACCCCATTGCAAAATGCAAACGTGTAAAAGACAACAAAAAGGGGGCAGCCAAAAAATGTTTTGCTTGGGGCAGCAAAAAACCTAGAGCTGGCCCTGGGAGAGGGGAAGGGGCTGGGCTGGGCTGGGCTGTGGGAAGGGGAGGGGAGGGAGAAAATATGGGGAAGGGACTTGTGTTGAGGGGAGGGGAGGAGGTCAGAAGAAGAAGAAGAAGAAAAAAGGGGAAGGCACCAAGTTACAGGGGTACAGGAGAGACAAATCCCAGGGGGCCAAGTGCAGACAATGAGGAAAAGGGCAGTAGGGGAGGTGTCAGTGGGAGGGGGAAACAGGGTGATGCTGGGAGAGGAGGGTAAGGGCACTGGGGCTAGAGGGGAGAGGAGGTGCTGGGAGAAGGCTTGAAAGAAGGGGTGGGCATGAGGAAGGTGGGGATGGAGCAAGGCATGTGTGAGGGCACAGGGGCATGAGGGGAACGGGGCAGAGGGTGGTGAGGGGCAAGGGCAGTAAGGGAAGGGGAGGCACCAGGAGGGTGCAGGTGCCAGGGGATTCTGGGGGTGAAGCAGAAGGGCAGACACCTGCAGGGGAGGGACCAGCACCAGAGAAGAGAGGCAGGGCAGGTGTGTAGAGGGAGGTGTTAGGAGAGGGGATGTTGTTTGCTTCCTTTCTTCTCGTTCAGCTTCAGAATTCTCATTCATGCTTAAATTTGACACTTTATGTATGGGTTTAAACAAAGACTCTAATTATCTCACCCATTACAAAGATAGCTTCCCCAATTATTACCCCTAATGTCATTACCTCACAAAAACTTCCCCTATTATCACCCCTATGTCATTACCTCACAGAAACTAACCTTCCCCCCTCACCCCCACTCTGTTCTAAAATTTGATTTGTCAATTTCACGTGTTCATTTTTTTGATTGTATCACTTTGGTATATATGGTTGTGCCGATTTTCTTCCACATATTGATCTGAGGAAGTGGGTCTGGCCCACGAAAGCTCATCACCTAATAAACCATCTTGTTAGTCTTTGAAGTGCTACATAGTTCTGTCTTTTGTTTCAGCTACACCAGACTAACACGGCTGCATCTCTATCACTGGGGTCATGTAGTAATTTTTGTTTTCAGATGGTGGTTGCTATGCAATGAAGTTTGAGAACCCCTGCCCTAGATTGCTCTAATTCATGCGAAGAGCTAGCACAGAATCAGAGAACTATAAATAACTTCTTGACAGCCTCCCAAACCATATATCAAACAGGGCTGAAGAAGAGGGCAGAATTGAGCCTGCAGTCTCTATACTGGCACTAGCAGTTGTACATAACTGCATATGGATATTTTGAGGCTCTCTAAACCTTTGCTTTAGGTATACATATTGAATAGATCATAAACTACCCAGACCCCAATCCTGCAAATACTAAAATGTGTTTAACCCTGCACAATGAATAGTCTTATTGAACCTCCTCACACAGAGTTAAACACATGCACAATAGAGACCTAGTTTGCATGCCCACATCTGAGGTAATGAAGAATGAAAATATCTGATATGCCAAACAGTAGACACAATTTCAGGGGTCTCTTGAAAATGTAGCCCTTATTATTTTGGGTCACATACACTGTGTAAAAATTTGTTTTGAACTGCTGGATACACAAAACACCTGGGGAGTGTAGAGTACTGGAAAGCAGTTATAAGGAGATAATTTTCTGAAACATAGTTCCCTCCTAAAGACTGATTTTCTGATTAGACACCCTTTGTTCTTACCAGCCTGTGTAGGTGGATAACTGATAAATAGGTTGTTTGAACATCAATAGTGCTTATGTCACATAGAATGTGTGGTAAAATCTGAAAGCAGATCTTTCCTTTTCCAATGGTGAATAGATGATTTGTCATTTTAGATACCATGTACAGTAGTATTTACTATAAGCGCATATTTATATTTTATTGTTCTATTATTTTATAAGTATCTTACACTGAATAAAGTAACCATCTCAAATTCAAATAAATTTAAAATAAAAATCAAAACCTATCAAATAAAATAACCAAAATACTCTAATTTTTAAGAGTGGAATTACATTAGAGCTTTTGTGTAAGGATAAATGTTTCTGAAAAATCCTCAGATCTTCATATTATGTTATATCAAGTGTATAAATTTTGAACTTTACTTACCTTCCGCTTCTTTCTGTAAACGCAAAACCAATTCTTCAGTTTCATCTTTTGGCTTATCTTTTGGAGGTAGAATTCCAAAATCTCTTAATATGTCGTTCCATTCTGTATCTTCATTAGGATCCTATTTTGAAATTATTAAACAAAACAAAAGTCACAGGTTCATCTACTCACATATTTTTGTTTAAACAAGAATGTTCCCTTTTTTACTTTGACATATAATACAGGGCATGGCATTACAGTAAAATAGGTCAAAATGATAACCAACCATGGACAAAGAAAAGACAGTAGTACTCTCATAGACTATTCTATTCAGGAGATCATTTGATATCACAACTTCTGTATTTATAGCTAAGGAGGAAATATTGAATTCATGAATATTAAATGTAAAATTAAGCTTAGAAAATTGAATACAAAAATAAATTTCCTTTTAAATCAGTATTAACATTAACAAACCACCATACTATCACAAATGGTTCTTTTTTTTATAATATAGCACATGTGAATGTAAAAAAATATGGCAACATCAACAGGATACTCAATAGAAAGAAACTGCTAGCAAATGGACAAAATGATACTTTTATTTAATTGAGATTATCTATGCTATTAGAAGTATCTAATAACAATTTATTTTGGAATGATGGAATATCTGAATAGGACAATTGATGTATATCTTCAGATACTGACAAAAATATTCACATACTGTCAAAACAGATTCCTAAATTAGGTAGTTAATTAAAACATGCACATTTGATTCTGATATACTACCTTATTTGTAAATGCTGCAAAGTTATAAGTTGGAAATAAATAGCTCTGTTTTAACATGTAAGACAAAAGGTTATACAAAAAGTGCTTCATAAACACTGTTCACTTGAACCAACATACAATCCCTGGAAAAGAATATGATATCTATGGACAAGAACAGAACACAAGAGCTTTCATATAATTCTACCTAGTTTTTTTGCTTGCTGGGTAAACATAAGTGTGTCAGTCTTAAAACCCCACAACTCAAACGTTAAAATATATCTCTCTCAAATAGTTTGCCAACGGTGAAATAGTTCCTTGATAGTGCAGGGGAATATATACCTAAGAAAGCCCCAAAAAGGCAGGAAATGCAACAGTACCGTCATTCAAGAGAAAGAAAGCGGAGTGTCTGAATAGAGAGACTGCACAGAACCTTGAGCACCTTTTCACATCATCTCTGAGCACAGAAGAGTTTTGCAGATTAAGTAGTGGCAGGTGTGTAGTAATAGTCAATGCAACTCTCAGAGAATCTTGTCAGATAAATTGGAGAAGGTCCATAGAAGAGCCATGAGAATGATTAAAAGAAAACATGCCTGACAGTGAGCATTTCAAAAAGCTCAATCTGTTTAACAAACAGAAGGCTAATTGATGATTTGGTTACATTCTGTAATTATCTGCATAGGGAACAAACATTTAATAACGGGTTCTTCAGTATAACAGAGATAGGTATAATACGATACAATAGATGGAAGTTGAAATTTAAAATGTACACCTATTGCCAGTCTGAATTTGTCTAATGGTAAGAGTAACTAACCATTTGAACAATGACAACTTTTAACAATTTTTAAATTAAGACTGGATGTTTTTTCTAAAAGGTATGTTCCAAGAATTATTTTGGTGAAGTTCTATGGCCTAGAGTTATAGGGCTCATCTAGACTACTCAGAAGATTCGAAAGAGGCTATGCAAATTCCATGGAAAGTGAAAGTAATCAAGACACAAGACTTTTTTCCGGCAACGCCCCTTTTTTTCGAAAAGCCGCGTAAACCTCATTTTTTGAGGAAAAGCAGCTTTTCGAAAAAGGGAAAGTTGCCGGAAAAAAACGCGTCTTGATTACTTTCACTTCCGAAAGCAAGATCGGATTCCAAGATTCCTTGGGAATTTGCATATCCTCTTTTGAATCTTCTGCATAGTCTAGATGAGCCCATAGAATACTAGAAGATTTACCTGGTGTTGCCCGGGTCCAGGCTGGCTGGGGGGCTTCCACCTTCCAGCTTCTCCCCAAGGCCAGCCATCCCATTATCCTGTCACAACCAAACAGTGACCTTGCTTTAAGTTATAAGAAGAAGCCGCCACATACCAAATTTGGTGTTCCTAGCTCTTACCATTTAGGAGGAGTTCTTGCACAAATGGACTCTCACATGGTCAACCAGACATTTCTAAAATATATAGTAGAACAAGTCAAAATAGATGATAATAATGGTTCCTTCTGGCCTTGGAATCTAAGGATCTATGAACCCAGACATCTCAGGAGGCTGCAGGCAATACTATAATCTAGCTCTTGCAAATACCTAGTGCCCAGCCACTAAGTTGAAGGAAAGAATCTATCCCTAAAGCCCTTGCATTGGTTCCCATTACAAAGTCTTTGTATTCAGATTTTGTACTAAGAACTACAATTTCACTCTAATAGGTAGCTATGCCACTTGAAAGATCGGTGTTTGTACTTTTCTTCCCCTCTTTGAATTTAGTTGTTTTTTTATGAAGTCTTCCAATTTTTCGAGCAAATTCTTATTAACTTTTCATGTGCAGTAGAACTGTAAGTGAGCATTTAAGAATAAATAACATTTCATCTTTCTGCTGTGACTAAAAATTAGTCTGATTCATGATTTCTCAAGTGGGGTCTACAAGCTCACAACAAAAATTAAAGTAAATGAGAAAGTAAATGAGAATTTTTATTCCTATTGTTGGTATGTATTTCTAAACAAATTCAAGTCCACTTTCTACCTTTAAATACTGACTAACAATGAATCATTGAAAATACTAGTGTTTCATTTCTATTCTATAATCACACTTTCTCCACAAAATTTCTAGTATTGTAGGAAAAATTACCATAATATTTCAGTACAGAACAAAGGCCTGGTCTACACTAGGACTTTACATCGATTTTAGCCCCATCCATCGATTTTCTAAGTGATGTGTCCACACTACCAAGACTGTCGCATTACCACAGAAGTTGATTTAAGTACTCCTGCTTTTCATAAGGAGTAACACTATTCCCAACCTTGCACAGTTGAATTTACACTAGCGTAGATGCAGTATTGCCAGAAAGTTGACTCTATTGGCCTCTGGGATGCCTCACGCAGCTTTCCATTCTGGCCAGAACCTATCCCTCTACTGCTCTCCCACTGAGCTAAAAAAGGCATCTTTTGGAAAAGGCAGGAGTTCCTAAAAATGTGGGCATCATGCACCTTTCCTGACCATCCCACGTTGATGTCGGTGAAATGGCTATTGTGATCCACGAGTATCTGCAGCACCATAGAGAAGTACACCTTGCGATTGAGGTACTCTGTAGCGAAGTGTCCGCAGGTGACCGTGGACCAAAAGGCATGAGCACACTGTCGCTCCTTTATCTCACGTGAGGAGGGAGGAACTAGATGAGTGCCTAAGGGATGCTGTTGACATGAGCCCCACTAGCCACCCTCTACAGAGTTTTGGGCTCAGAGGACACCATGAGCGTAGCTCAGAACTCAAAGCTGACCACAGTGCCTTACTCTCTGAGTCAACAGTAGGCTCCCTAATGGGGACACACTACTTGAGACTACATTAATTCTTCCTCGCAGTGAGGACATAGACCTCCAACTTGGCAAAATTGGGTGGTAGAAAATCAACCATTTTAGATTCAACCTTATTTTGTAGTATAGACCAGTGCTCACTGACTGGACGAGGCTAATTAATCACCTGTGAAGCTGTGCTGCCGCACAGCTTAGAGGGAACACTGATGTACACATGCCCAAAACATTTTGGGAAATTTAGGTTATAACCTAAGGAAACATAATAAAAAGGTATTCAGATTTCAGCGACCAATAAGGAGCCAAATAATGCAGCTTTATCTACAGAGGGAAGGAAAACAACAGGCCTACAAGAATGAGCCATAATATGTGAGCAGGGAAGGGCTAAGCTTGAGTGGCATCACCCCCTACTCTCAAAACCGCAGAGGCACATACATAAACTTGGAAAGATTATAGTTTCCATCAGTAAACATAGATTTTACTGAGCACACAAATTAACAAAAGTTTCCATCAATAACAGAAATTTACAGATAAACAAAGTAAGTTCTCAAGCAACATTTTTCTAATTAGAGTCTATAGATATTTACTTGTACATTCTGATGTGATGTTGACAATCAGTATTTTAATGGTTATCAAGCTTTAACTTTTTGATTCTCAATCTCTACAGTCAACAAATATTTGTCTGACCACTACCCATAACATCCACAACTGTGAAAATTTAAACTGATAAAAACAGAGGAGTGCTTAAAATAAAAATTTATATTATCCTTCAAAATTATAAAAACAAAAACAAAATCTGTCAAGCCTACACACGTAGGAAAGGTTACTTACCTTGTAACTGTTGTTCTTCGAGATGTGTTGCTCATGTCCATTTCAGTTAGGTGTGTGCGCGCCGCGTGCACAGATCTCCGGAGCTTTTTTCCCTTAGCAGTATCCGTCAGGCCAGCCAGGGAGCCCCCTGGAGTGGTGCCGGTATACCAGTGCATATATACCCCTGCTGGCCCTCCACCCCCTCAGTTCAGAAGACTGAGAGGTAGATATCCTGTGACGTGAAAATATGACACTACCTTGTGTAGAAACGACGGATGAGACCTAAGCCTAACCTTGTCTTTGAAAAATATCGTATATGGGGGCTCAGAAGCGAGGGCCCTTAGTTCTGATACCCTTCTGGCCAACGTGACGGCCACCAAGAACACCACCTTCCACGAAAGGGGTTCCAAAGAGCAGGTGTCTAAGGGTTCAAAGGGAGGGCTCATAAGCCTTGTGAGGACCAAATTAAGATCCCACGTTGGTAGTGGCTGTCTTACATGTAGGTATAGCCTGTCTACACCCTTGAGGAATCGTTTGACTAATGCATTTACAAACACTGACCTACCCCCTTCATCCGGGTGGAAGGCTGCTATAGCAGCTAGGTATATCCTTAAGGATGAGGTTGATAACCCCTGCTGACGGAGGTGGAGGAGATAGTCTAGGATAATAGGTATAGGGGCCCTAAGATGGTCAATCCCAGCCGCACTCAGCCACAGGGAGAAACGTCTCCATTTGGCTTCGTAAGTAGCCCTGGTCGAAAGTTTCCTGCTCTCCACCAGGACTCCCCTGAGCTCCTCTGAGCAAAGTTGCTCCTGGCCCACTAACCATGGAGGTTCCAGGCCACCAGGTGGAGGGATGGGAGGTTTGGGTGGCATAACCTCCCCTCCCCCAGATTCTATGTGATCAGGTCCGGGACTAGCGGTAGTACAAGGGGCTCTTCCACCGCCATGTCCACGAGCATGGGGTACAAGTGCTGGCACGGCCACACTGGGGCTATTAGAATGACCGCCGCCGCCCATCTCCTGATCAGCAGGAGTACCTTGTGTAGAAGGGGAAAGGGTGGGAACGCATACAGGAGTTGTCTGGGTCAATGCACCAGTAAGGCATCTCCTAATGAGCCCATCCCTAGTCCCAGATACGAACAGTAACTCGGGCATTTGGAGTTCCCTTGGGAGGCAAAACAGGTCAAAAAGGAGATAACCCCACTTCTGGAAAACAACAACTTGCAAGATATCTCTCCTGATAGCCCATTCGGGGTTTTGAATGATCTGCTGAGCTTGTCTGCTAGCACATTCCGGTTCCCCAGGAGGTAAGATGCCTCCAGGTGAATCTGGTGTGCAATGCACAGATTCCACAGCAGGAGGGCCTCCTTGCACAGGGGAGAGGAATGAGCTTCACCTTGTCCTCCAGGTAAGGTAGGAACACTAGGCAGGCCAGTCTGACTGCCTTGAATTCTTTGACATTTATATGTAGTCTGCATTCATCGGGGGACCACATACCTTGGGTCCCGAGGTTCGCGAGATGGGCCCCCCATCTGACATCCGATGCATCCGTCACCAGTCGCACTGATGGGATTTGCCTGGTGAATGGGACTCCATGGCACACCACCTGTTCTTGGAGCCATCAACTCAGAGACTGAAAGACGTCCTCTGGTACCGTGAGGAGTTCATCCAGTGGTGCGTGGGCTAGGTTGTGGAGTGAGGCCAGCCACACTTGAAGTTGTCTTAAGTGTAGTCTGGTATGTTGTACTACAAAGTTACATGCCGCCATGTGACCTAGTAGTCTCATACAAGTGCGGGCCGTCGTAAGCGGCACAGCCCTGAGGCCTTCTATAATCGCTCTGATAGCCATGAACATGGCCCTTGGCAGGGATGCTCTCGCAACTGTGGAGTCCAGGTGCGCCCCGATAAAATCTCGCACTTGTGCGCGGTTGAGTGTGGACTTCTAGTTTATGAGGAGATCCAGTTTGTAGAATAGATTTCTGATAAAGCCTATGTGTGCCATTACTAGACTTCTGGATGACCCCCTGATCAACCAGTCATCGAAGTAGGGGAACTTGGATTCTGTGTCGCCTCAGGAATGCGGCCACGGCCACCATACATTTGGTAAATACCCTTGGGGCCATAGAAAGACCAAACGGTAGCACCGTGAACTGAAAATGGCGTTTGCCCAACATAAACCTGAGGAATTTTCTGTGGGCTGTGATGATTGAAATGTAGAAATACATATCCTTGAAGTCAAAGGTGGCATACCAGTCTCCTTTTTCTAGGGATGAAATGATGGAGGTGAGAGTTACCATTCTGAAGCTTACATTCCTCACACAGTAGTTTAGGTTCCTTAGGTCCAGGATGGGATGCAGACCTCCCTTGGACTTGAGGATCAAAAAATATTGGGAGTAAAACCCCTTCCCTTTAAAGCCCATTGGAACAGGCTCTACAGCCCCCAATAACAACAGGGTCAACACCTCCTGCTCAAGCAGGTTCTCGTGAGAGAGGTCCCTAAAGAGGGACGGGAAGAGGGGGTAGGTGGGACAGGAAGGGAATAGCATATCTCTTTTCTACGAGGCCAAGAACCCAATGGTCCGAGGTAATTTTGGACCAGGCTGGGAGGAAATGGGAAAGCCAGGACCCAAACGGTGGGATTATAATGGAGGCTGGGACACAGTCCTCGAGCGTGATGTCAAAAGGATGCTTTTGGTTGTTGGTTAGAGAGCTGGGTGGGCCCTCTTTCAGGGTCTGACCTAGACCTCCTATGCCTATTCCTGTTGGTGTTGCCATTGAAGTTGCATCCCCTCCCCCTGCCTTGGTCTGGTCTAAAGAGTTGTTGGAAGGGTCTCTGGGCCTGCCTGGGGGCAGAGGCCTATGCTGAGGGGCCAGGGTATGAATCCCTAGAGATTTAAGAGTGGCCCTAGAATCTTTAAAGATATGCAGCCATGAATCGGTTTGCTCCGAGAATAATCCCGTGTCCTCAAATGGTAGGTCCTGCAGGGTCATCTGGACTTCAGGTGGTATCCCCGATACCTGCAGCCAAGCACTACATATCATGACAACCCCCATGGCCATCGTATGGGCAGCCGAATCGGCAGCATCCAGTGAGGTCTGGAGTGCTGTGCGGGATACTACTATACCTCTTCCAGCTAGGCCTCAAATTCTTGCCTCTCCTCTTGCCTTGTCCATTGCTGATGGTGTGTTATATGCATATCTGCTTAGCATAACCTGCTGGTTTGCGATTCGGAGTTGGAGCCTCCCTGTCACGTAGGTTTTCCTGCCCAGAAGGTCTAACTTTTTCGGTTCCTTGCTTTTCAGCGTGGGACCTGGAGGGCCTTGTCTCTCTCTTTGACCAGCTGCCTGGACCACAAGCGAGCCTGGCGTTGGATGGGAATAGAGGTGTTCGTGATTTAGCTGCGGGATGAAGTATCGCTTCTCTACCCCTTTTTGGTTAGGAGGGATGGAGGCCGGGGTGTACGATAGAGTCTTTGCTAACTTGGACACCGTCTTATTCAGTGGCAGTGCCACCTTTGCTGGAGTGTCCGCTGTAGGAATGTCAACCATGGGGTCCACGTCCTCAGTTACCTCTTTCGCCTGAACACCTAGATTAGTTGCCATCCGACGGAATACGTCTTGATGCGCCCTGGCATCCATGGCTGGCATTGCGGGGGCTGGGTCGGCCAGAGCTTCGTCTGGTGACAACGATGAGGACTCCCCTTGAGGGGGAGGGACCTGCTGCTGCTCCGTGGTTACCAGTGGGGGGAGCTTGTGGGACCCCTTGTTGGCTTTGCATTGATCTGGCCACCTCTGTGCAGGTCGAATGACCTTCTGACTCTGGTGGTCTGGTTAACGGGGTCACCGATGGAGCACCCCTGGGTTGTGCTGGGACTGAAGCATGTCCTACTTGCTGTTGCCCTTGGGCCTGGTGGTATGCCCAGGGTATCCAGAAGGGCCACTGCTGGTTAGGTTGCCACTGTGTTGGCCATGATTGGAGGGAAATTGGGCTGTGACGCCTAGATCAGTATGATGATTGAGACTCGTGCCGGGATCCTGATCTGTAAGACGAGCACCCTGAGCATGCTGATTAGGCTTCTGACTCAGAAGAGTATTCAGAAGCCGACCAGGGTGGTGCCATCAATGGTACCGGTGAGCAGCAAGATGACATGTGCCTTGACATCGCTGCTAGCTTGCCCCTATGGGTCGGTACCAGGCGTAGACCTGACAGTGCCGGTGGCGGCATCGGTGCCGATGGCATTAGTGGCAGAGCAGAATAAGGCGCTCCCATGGTCATCGATGCCGGGGCAAGCGGAGCCACTGTCGGTGGTGCCAGGGTCAATAATGTTCCCGGTGTTGGCAGGGTCAGTGCCGGCTGAACGTGCGGTACCGTGTACACCGGTGGTACCGATGTGAACAGTACCAATGAGAGATGTGGTACCGTAAATGGTGTCAAGACCGTGCCGGTACCTGTGTCAATGTCGGTACCAGTCTCGGAGTTGGAGCCTGTATCGGTGCCGGTGCCATCATCAAAGACAGAGTCAGTGCTGGTGTCAGCGTTGGTATGAGTGCCGGGATTGGCGTTGGCGCCACGGATCGATGCGGCACCGTGGTTGGAGGCAAGACCGGCACCAACCTTGGTACGGGCGCCACACCTAGGGCTGTCCTTGGTTGCCTCGACGGTGTATGTGTCTCTGGTGCCGGAGGTCGTGACCTACACCCACGACCAAACCGGGCCCTTGGGCCGCGGTTAGTTCCATCAACTGCTGTGCCGTGTCAAAAGCCTCTGGCGTAGACAGCTGATGGAGCTCCTCGATTTCCGGCTCGGATACTAGACCCTCCGTATGCTTCGTGCTCAACCGGCACCTATGTGGCTCGGGAGCATCATGGAGAGGGTCCTCAGCAAGGTGCCCATCCTTATGGTGCACCTTCTGGCCACATCTCGCTGGGGACCTTCCCCTATGCTTCTTCCTTGAGTGCACCGGTGATTGACATCGGTACCTCGATGTCGAAGGTCTCGTCGGTGCGAGTTGTCTTGGTGCCGCCGACAGGTCTCCAAGTGACAACGGTGCGCTACGGATGCTCGGTGCTGCATCTGGTGCCATCGATTGGAGAGCTGACTCCATTAATATGAGCTTCAGGCAGGAGTCACGTTCCCGCTTCGTTCCGGGCTTGAAGCTCCTACAGATCTGGCAGCTGTCCGTATGGTGACCCTCTCCGAAGCACTTCAAACAGGCGTCATGTGGGTCGCCGCAAGGCATTGGCTTCATGAACTTCAAACACGGTTTGAAGCCACGCGACCACGGCATTACCTTCCCCGGAGGGGAGATAAGAGAAAAATTGGGGAATCCCCACTGAGTAACGCTAAATCCCCACTGAGAGTAACGCTAAACTAATCACAATGAACTAAACTAATGGTTATGCAAACACTAAGGGAAGAACAATTAGACAGAGAATCGCTCCGGCTACCGTCACGGGCTGTAAGAAGGAACTGAGTGGGTGGAGGGCCAGCAGGGGCATATATGCATCGGTATACCGGCGCCACTCCAGGGGGCTCCCTGGCTGGCCCGACGGGTACTGCTAAGGGAAAAAAGCTCCGGAGATCCGTGCACACTGCGCGCACACACCTAACTGGAATGGATATGAGCAAGCACTCGAAGAAGAATAATCTGGTCACATCTGGATGGTCACAAATGAGTTCAGAATGGGGCCTGAGGAGAGTTGTTCTCTCTGGCTATGTCTACACAGCAGCATTATTTCAGAATAACTGGCATTATTCCGAAATAACACAGTCCACGTCTAAACAGCAAGCAGTTATTTCAACATAATGTTGAAATAATGTCGAGCTGGAGGACTTCTTACTCCAATTTCTGTAATCCTCATTTTACAAGGAGTAAGGAAAGTCAGAGGAAGAATGCTCTAATGTGGACTTCCTGCTGTGTAGACAGCACCAAAAGTCGAAATAAGCTATTTTGACTTAAGCTACGCAATTGATGTAGCTCAAGTTGCGTAGCTTATTTCGGCTTTAGCTTTGCTGAGAGACATGCCCTCTAGTATTACTTCCCATGAAGTTTCCCCAAGACACTCCAGGTGTGGAAAGCAACCTGGTACAATGTGTTCTAACTCCTTGTGGGGTTTGCAATTTGTGTTGACAGTAGTAGAGATGAATGCACTCTGAAAGCCATTTGGAGATTCTCTGCTTAGATGTAGTTTCTCCTTTAGATCTCTGCAAAGCTGAAACAGTTTTGATTGTTTTCTGAATGGTTTGGACCATTTGAGATAAAAAACTAGTTTCCTTCTGGCATCAGTCACCGCAGCTCACAGCCAGTGCCAGACAAAAATGGGACACGGGATGGGGCCCTGCTGGCTGAGAGCTATCACACACCAGGGGCACTGATGGGACCAGCAGGGGCAGTGGCCTGCCCCCCTTGCGCCGCATCTTAGCTCACCTCGAGTCTTGCACACCCACCCCCTTCATTAGCCACTGGACTACCCACTCACCACTGGTGGTCAGGTGGCTGGCGAGCAGGATCCAGCCAGTAGCAGGACTTACTAGTATTGATAGGGAGTTGGGGAGCAAGGGAGGCAGAAAATACAGGACAATTTGCCTTTAAAAACATAAGAACAGCCATTCTGGGTCAGCCCAATGGTCCATCTAGCCCAATATCCTGTCTGAGACAGTGGCCAATACCAGATGCCCAAGAGGGAGGGAACACAACAGGTAATCGTCACTTGCTCCCTCTCCTGTCACTCATTTCCAAACAAATAGAGGCTAGGGATACCATTCCTACCCATCCTGGCTAGCAGCCATTGATGGACC
Organism: Rafetus swinhoei; assembly: GCA_019425775.1. Lineage (NCBI taxonomy): Eukaryota > Metazoa > Chordata > Testudines > Trionychidae > Rafetus > Rafetus swinhoei. The sequence goes on from CM033449.1 coordinate 52,486,710, forward strand.
TAACCATGAATCTATCTAGCTCTTTTTTGAACCCTGTTGAAGTTCTAGTCTTCACCACATCCTTTGGAAAGGAGTTCCAGAGGTTGACTGCACTGAGAGAAGAAAAACTTCCTTTTGTTTGTTTTAAACCTGCTGCCTATTAATTTCATTTGGTGACCCCTAGTTCTTATATTGTGGGAATAAGTAAATCACTTTTCCTTAATCACTTTTTCCACACCAGTCATGATTTTATAGACCTCTATCATATCCCCCCTTAGTCTCCTCTTTTCTAAGATGAAAAGTTCGAGTCTTTTTAATCTCTCTTCACATGGGACCCATTCCAAACCCCTAATCATTTTTGTTGCCCTTTTCTGAACCTTTTCCAATGCCAGTATATCTTTTTTGAGATGAGGTGACCACATCTGTATGTAGTATTCACTATGTGGGCATACCATGGTTTTATACAGAGGCAATAAGATATTTTCTGTCTTATTCTCTATCCCTTTTTAAATGATTCCTAACATTCTATTCGCTTTTTTGACTGCCGCTGCACACTGAATGGATGTTTTCAGAGAACTATCCACAATACTACAAGATCTTTCTTTTGAGTAGCTGTAGTCAAATCAGTCCCCATCAAGTGGGCAGGAGGCTGCAAACAGGAGAGTTAAAGAGGGAGAGCAAGAGATCCCACTGTTGAACAGGCTACCAGGTGAGCATAGTAGCTTTTGGTGTGAGTGATTTTGCTCAACTGTTTGAATTTTGATTCTGATTTCCGGTGATTTCTGTTTTAGTTACTGTGTCAGTAGGGATGGTGTGTCTGGGAGTGTTTGATCCTTTGTTCCTTTGATCAGCCTCAAGATCAGCCTTCCCCGTGTGACTAACGAGGGGATAGGCCTGACCTAGACGAGTAGACTTTGAAAGCCAGAGGCAGAGTGACTAGGGGAGCAAAGCAGACAGGGAAGTTTAAGAGGGAGATTGAAAGAGGGAGGCCTACCGTGGTCAAGAACACCCGCAACACCTGTACCAGCACTGCTTCTGTCTCCTCCGCCTGCTCCTGTAGCCAGACAGACCATCTGACCATGGATGCCTCTACCCAGATCCTGGTGTGGTTTTGCAAGGACTGTGGCTTGCAATTCCCACTTACTGAAATATAGGCTGGGCGGGAACCATCCAATGTGAAAGGTGCCTGCTGGTGAAATCTCTCAGAAGCAGGTGCGAGAGCTACAGGAGGAGGTGGCTAGGCTGAGGAACATCCGAATCCATGAGCAATTCCTGGACAGTATTCATGTGGAGACAGCTGAGGTAGCTGTCCCACTACACAAGACTGCTGACATACCGCTGGTGGAGGAGGAGATGACTGAGAGGGGACACTGGCAGCTGGTCACTTCTAGCAGCAGGCAGTGCTCCAACCCTCTCACCGTGGTACTTGGAAACCATTATGCTCTTCTTGATACAGGAGATAAGGAATCATCCCCTACAGCTGAGCAGGAGAAGCCTCATACCCCCAAAGCTGGGAGGTTTGCTGCCACCACTGCGAGGAGGAAATGTGAGGTAGTGGTGGTCAGAGACTCTCTTCTGAGGGGGACAGAGGCGCCCATCTGTTGCCCTGACATGTCATCTTGGGAGGTATGCTGCCTTCCGGGGGCCCATATCCGAGATGTTACAGAGGCATTGTCGAGGATTAATTGGCCCTCTGACCACTCATCCATGTGGGCAATAATGATACTGCAAGGTGTGACACTGAGCAGATCAAGAGTGACTACAGGGCTCTGGGAGTATGGGTGAAGGAGTTTGGAGTGCAGGTGGTGTTCTCTTCAGTCCTTCCTGTGAAAGGTAGGGGCCCAGGCAGAGACAGGTGCATCCTGGAGGCGAATGCCTAGCTGCGAAGATGGTGTTGCCATAGGGCACTACCTTGTTACGATAGGGATCTTGTCCCAATACAAATTGGAGAAACTGCATGTGTAATGGATGTATGGCAGGGGTGGGCAATAATTTTTGAGGGGGGCCACTCCAAAAATCTGATCAGTAGTCAAGGGCAGCACTCTTCCATGATATTAATGGAGGAGGTGCGGAGCTTGGGATGGAGGTTGAGTGCAGAAGGAAGCTCTGGAGAAAGGAATGGGAGGAAATGTGGAGTGTGGGAGGGTATGTCTACACTGCATTCCTCTTTCGAGAGAGGAATGCAAATGCAGCTGAGCGAAATTGCAAATGAAGCGTGGATTTGAATTTCCCATGCTTCATTTGCATATTTGCGTCCGGCCGCTTTTTCGAAATACCCTATTTTGAAATAAAAAAATGCAGTCTAGACGTGGTTATTTTGAAAGAAACCCCTTCTTTCGAAATAACCCTTACTCCTTAAAAAATGAGGTTTAAGGGTAATTTCGAAAGAAGGGTTTTCTTTCGAAATAACCGCGTCTAGACTGTGTTTCTTTTTTCGAAATAGGGTATTTCGAAATAGCGCCTGGATGCGATTATGCAAATGAAGCATGGAAAATTCAAAACCACGCTTCATTTGCAATTTCACTCAGCTGCATTTGCATTCCTCTCTCAAAAGAGGAATGCAGTGTAGACATACCCGGAGCGAGTTTGGGTGAAGATGGGGATTGTAACCTGGGACAGGGTATTGGAGTGCAGGAGGGGGGATGCAGAAGAGAGTATGGGTATGGGTGCAGGAGAAGATTCTGACCTAGAGGAGAGATACAGGATGGGGTATGGATGTAGGAGTGAGGTGTAGGAATGCAGGGGTTTGGGTTGTGACCTGGGTAAGGAGATTGGAGTGGAGAGTCCACGAGGGGGTAGGGTGTAGGAGTGGGGGTGCAGAAGGTTTGGGTTGTGACTTGGGGGAGGGCTACAGGAGGGGGAGCAGAGGGTTGGGGAAAGGGAGGGGGTTGGGGTGCCAGAGTCAGGCTTTAGCCAGAAGGCATTTACCTAGGGGACTCCCAGTCAGCAGGACCCTCAGGCTGGCTCCCTGTGTTCCATGCCACTCAGTGTGGCTGGCTGCAGAGGCCATGTATTCTCTGCACACTGCGCACCCTGGGGAAGAGGGAGCCTCCACATAACATCCATGCTGCAAGAACCTCCCAGGCAGTTCCCATTGGCTGATTTCTGGCCAATGGGAGATATGAGAGTGTGTTGAGGGGCAAGGGCAAAGCACAGAGCCCCCACCTCACCCTGGCATGCAGAGTAAAGACTGCCCCCACAAACAGCTGCTTTGAGTGATGCACAGGGCACAGAAAGTAGGGAGCCTGCCCGAGGCTCCTGCGGAGCAGCGTGCCAGATCTAATGGCTTGGTGGGCCGAATCTGGCCCACAGGCTGTATTTTGCTCGTCTCTGCTGTATGGTGATATGAAAGTATGCATCTTGCAGGTCAAGGGCCAAGAAACAGTACCCTCATGTTAGTGCTGGAATTATTGTTGCTAAAGTACCCATCCTGAACTGTTGTGTTTTAATTAATTAATTAATTTGGGTTTCTCAAGTCAAGAAAAGCTTCCAACCCTCAGTCTTCTTCTGGGTTAATGAGAAAATAAGCCCTTCCCCTCAGTGTAGTACTGATACTGGTTCAAATTTTGGGAGATGGTCTACTTCCTATCTCAGAAGGTGCTTGTGAGAAGGATTCCTGAAAAGGGATGGGGCTGATGGTTACGGTTGGTTAACTATATGCCTCAAGCTTACTGGTCCCTACTAGGGTGCACCTCTTGTTACCCTGTAAGTCAAAGACAAGACTGGAATAGACTGAGTGACTTTGAGGATACTGTTGTCAGGCAGTGAATGGGTCCAGTTACCATAGGCAAGAATCCATATAACTAGAGGCAGTAGATAACTAGGGGCCTCATAGTGCTCGGTTTCCTGATAACCATCACACCCAACCCGTCTGGCCAGTCACTGCTCCAACACCTTCTTGCAATTTCTTCCCACCACCTGCTCATCTTTGTGACACTCCCTCCCCAGTGCCAGTTTGCCTCACTTGAACTGTAGCTTCCACGCACTGGCAAATCTGCTCACACACCTCTGTCCACACCACTCATATTGCTGCACACCTCCCCTGTGCTTGCTCGGCAGCCCCCTGCCTCCCCCATTGCATCGTCACAGCGCTGCTGCGGGCCCGACAGCCCCTCGCCTGACAGTTCACAGCGCCCCCCACCCGTGCTGTAGGTGCAAGGGCCTGCACGTCCCACAGCTCCCTCCCCTTCACGAAGCTCCCAGTCTCACTTTCGCCTGGGGTGGCTCCCAGCCCCACCCCTGCGCCCTCCCCGTCCTACCCCAGGTCAGCTCACATCTCTCCTACCCCTCCCCTGCCCGCTCCAGCTGGGCTCACCCCCACCCTCCATAGTTCTCCGGCAGCGTCAGAGGCAGGCTCTGCTTGCTCCCCGCCATCCCCTCACCTGCATGGCACGCGCTCTCTCCACCGATGCAGCTGGATCGACTCACGGCGCGGCCCGTGTCAGGGCTGGCCCCTGCGGACGGAGGGGCGGGGGCCACGTGCACTGTCCCTGTCTCGGGGCAGACCGTTCCCCCACCTGGGCTGGCGCTTAGCCCCTGAATGTGAAGCAACCGCCAGGCCGGGCCGTTATTTGCCTTCTTAGAACGGCCTCTGCTTGGACACAGAGGAGTGGGCGGAGCCATGAGAACGACCACTTGCGCATTCAAATCACCGTAGTCTTGGTCCTGGTTCTGCCGCAGCGGCCGTTAGCACCTCGCCAGGCTACGGCGCGGAAGAGCGTCCTGCGCGACGTGTAACTGCCGCTGCGCGAGCTCCTGCCGCTCGTCTCTCCGTCGGGTCCCCCAGGGGGCGCTCGGCTGCCGCACTCCTGTCTGCCGCGTGCGTGCGCGCGCCTGAACCCCGCGGGAGCTGAGCTGCCGCTGCCTCCAGGAGAGGCGGGTTGGCGCCTCCGCTGCAGCACAGTGGCAGCCAGTTGAACGGGGCCGCCGCTCCGCCAGCGCCCCGAGCGTTCGGCCCGACGCGCCACGTGTGCGGTGCCCGCGGTGGAAATACAGAGCGAGAGTCAGTGTGTAAATAACCGGCCCCTCCCCGCCTACTAGATGCACCGAAGATTGGCACCTCCCCTGTGCTGCGTTCAGACCCCCGGCGCTGGACTGTGTCAGAGGGAGACGATTAATGGGTCCATCGAGCTGGTTCCCTGGGACCGCAAGGGCCCCCTGTGAGAGTGGCGCTCAGTGGAAAGAGCTACATGTAGTAGGTTGCCTGATCATTAACGCTGATGGTGGCATGTTCCTTTACCTTTCTTCCTGTAATGAACCTGCCTGGCATGGTTATTCCTGCCCCTGGCTCGATCAGTCAGTCCCCAAACACGCCATGCTGTGCATGTGCTGCCCGAGCCCAGCAAGCTACCGGTTGCACCGCTAGACCTGCTCTTCCAGCATAGCCAAGGCTACCACATGCCCACCCTGTAGGGTTGCCAACTGTCTAATCAAGAAAAAGCAAAAGACCCTGGCCCCACCCCTGCTCCGCCCCTTCCTTGAGGCCCTGCCACTGTTCACCCTCTCTCCATGCTTGCTCTCCCCAACCCTCACTCACTTTCACAAGGCTAGGGCAAGGAGTTGGGGTGGGACGGGTGTGAGGTGAATCTCTAGAAAGGAGTTTGGATTGGGAAGGGGGTGCAGGATGCAGATTCTGCAAAGGATTTTGAGTGGGAGGAAATGCGAGGTGCAGACTCGGAGGATGTTTGGGTGTAGGCTCTGGACTGGGGCAGGAGATGGGGGCAGGAGAGGTTGTGGTGTACAAGCTCCAGGAGGGACTTTGGGTGTGGAAAGGTGTGATGGGTCAGGATCTGGACTGGGGCAGGAGATTGGGGTGCGGATCTGGGGGCAGTGCTTACCTGGGGCAGCTCCTGAACCTAGGGTTGCCAGACGGTTTCAACAAAAATACCAGACACACTTGACATTACATCACAATCTACATTATATCTTATTTAGAAAATACTGGACATTTATATTTTCTCATTTATATTTTTTTCAATTTGTTTCCAGAACAGAAAGCTCAAATATTGGACTGTCCAGTTCAAAACCAGACACCTGACAACCCTACCTGAAAGTGACTATCACACTCCTCTGGCAGCAGCTCCTTGGCTGGGAGAAGACAGGGTCTTTGTGTGCCACAGGTCACAGACATCACCCCCACAACTCCCACTGGCTGCAGTTCCCAGCTAATGGGAGCTGCAAGGTTAGCAGTTAGCACTTGGGGCAGAGCTCAGAGACACCCCCTGCTTCCCCCCCAAGGCCACAGGGATGCTAGTTGCTTCCAGGAGTCACATAAAGGGAGGGCACCTGGAAGTCTGTTGATTGGAGCCCTACAAAGCTGCCAGCAGCAGCTGGGGGTCCTTAGGCCCTTTTAAATTACCCAGGTCACTGGGCAATTGCACCTTTCTGTCAGGGGGCACTGTGATTACTTGGTCTTTTGAATGTATTTCATAAACTAATGTGTGATTAATATTTAGCCATTTTTACTGTAACTTCTGTACATATTTTATAGCACTAGAACTGATTGTTCATGGTGGCTTCACAGGACATTCAGGTAATATGTCCTTGCAACTCAGGATCTTCTTTCTAAAGATACCCTGAGTCTCGACCTTATCAAAGACTCACCATTCTCTTCAAGAAGAAATACATGAAACAGCCTAAGCATGGCAGCTACTCAATTTCAAACAGATTTTGGCCCATTTTATCCCTGTTTCAGCTATTTTTATTCCCTATGCACCTAAAGGGGGAATATTTATGTCTGAAACATGTATCAAATATATACAATGGCTGATATTAGGCCACTCTTCTGATGAAATGCCATTTCAAGAAATCACAGCTATATAAAACAAATAACTAAAGAGGAAAGAAAAGGGTGAAAATAGCATGGTATTTTGATTTATGCTGTTTGCTACAAATAGCTCATTAGATCCTTTCACCACAACTTGGTCTATCAGGCCATGTCTACACAACAGGTAAGATTGAAGCAGCCGCAGTCGAACTTCCATAGTTTGAATTAGAAGACACGCTAATTCGAACTAAGAGGACCCTCCTGTCGATGCTGGTAGTCCTGCTTCTATGAGGAAGGGAAGTCGAAGGGAGAGTGTGCTTCCTTCGACTTCCCACAGTGTAGACCGCCAAAATTCAAATTAAGGTACTTTGACTTAAGCTATGAAATTAACGTAGCTGAAGTTGTGTATCTTAATTAGAACTTACCCCTTAGTGCAGACCAGGGGCCAATGTATTCCAAATATTTGTTTTATTACTTTGTTTAAAAAAAAACAGTATCTGTTCTGATACCATGCTTGGTTTTGATTAACAGCGATTTGAACAGATTATTTCACGCAATGAATCTCTAATTAAACCAGCCCATATCAGGAAGTAATTCAAAGTTCTAACCAAGAAGAGCATGTTCCAAGTAATCAAGTATTTACATTCTTTTCAGTTGTATTCTACTCTAATGACTCTTCAAGTACTGTTTTGTAACCATGCAGTTTTATAAACAATAGCACTGCAACAATAATAGTATTTGAAGAAAGATTTCATATGCTATTTTAGAAAAATCAGCATTTTTGCCTTGCTTTTTATGTATATATGTGTGTGCATGCATATGCGTATAGGGTAGGGTGGGCAATAACTTTTAATAGGAAGGCCACTCCAAGATTTTGGCAAGTGGTGAAGGAATGAACTTCTACGGCGGTGGTATGGAGGTTGGGTACAGAAGGGAGCTTGGAGTAGGGGACTGGGGGAAGAAGGGGGTGAGGGGTCTGAGAGGGAGTTTGGGTGAAGGAGGGGGTTGTGATCTGGGGTAGGGGCTTGGGGTGCATGCTCCAGGAGGGGGTATGGGTGCAAGAGAGGATTCTGGGCTGTGAGAGGAGTATAGGAGGGGGTGCAGGGTCTGGGAGGGAGTTGTTACCTGGGAGAAGGGGATGCAGAGGATTCAGGTGATGACCTGGGTTAAGGGAATTGAATGCAGGGTCAGGGAGGGGGTATGGGTGTAGGAGAGGATTCTCACCTGTGGGAGGATTATAGGAAGGGGTGCAGGGCTTGGGAGGGAGTTGTGACCTATGAGAAGGGGTGAAAGGGGCACAGAGGATTTGGGTGGTGGCCTGAGGCAGGTAGTGAGAGAGGATGGGGTGCTAGATGCAGGCTCTGGCTAGGAGGTACTTAGCTAGGCAGCTCCCAGCCAGCAGACCTGCAGGAACCTTAGGCAGACTATCTGCTGCTGGCTGTTCCACGTGGCTCTGCTCCGGGCGTAAGAGGGTAGAGGGAGGGAGAAGGCTTCTCACACTGCTCCTAGCCCCAGCAAAATTTCTCAGTTCCTGTTGGCCAGAAACTTGCTAATGGGAGCAGAGAGATTTTGCTGGGGGGGGGAGGGAGGCAGAGGCAGCATGTGAAGACTCCCTCCTCCCTCTCCAGCAGTCCAGAGCATAGAGCAGCTGGCTTTTTAAAAAGCATGAGCTGCTCTCTACTTAAGGTTCTGACAAGGTGACTGCAGGCCAGATCCAGTGGCTTGGCAGGCTGAATCCAGCCCACTGGCAGCCTCTTGCCCTTCCCCCCCCCCTGTATAGGGGCTTATTTTCCTCTTTCACATGTTTTACAAGGATGTAAGTTCCTTGACTTAAATTGAGTTACTCTTAGTTTACCAGGTACAAGAGCATATTCAATGTACAGAGATAAGTCTCTCTGACGGTGAATCGACATAGGAACTAATCTATATTTTATATATTATATAATATGCTGTGTTAGTTTAACAACTTAAAAATGCCTGCACTCAAAAAAATGTATTATGTAAAAATAGAAAATTCCTAATAAAATATTCTCATTTAAAACAACTCAACTGAGTATCTTTATTTACAACAAAAATAATTATGTATAGCAGTACTGGTAGGGACAAAGTTTTTTGCATGCAAAGATTTCACACAAATTTGTTGTTTACATTTTTATTCCACACAATTGTATACATCATGACACTAGGAATCAATTGAATAATTTTAAGATGCTTTTAATATACTCGAAATTAAAGAAACATTTGCAATTTTAACAAGATCTGATTTAGGAACATTTACAGTCTAGTGATTTTTTTAAAAGAATTGTACAAGTAAGTAGTAAGGTATAATTTTTGAGTAAAACATTATGTCCATGTATTCCTCATTCCCACAGCATTAGTTCTAGGTAAGGAGTAAAAATTCTGAAGAAAATAAAACAGTAGTTGTTAATAGAGTTACATGATGTGATTCTATATACCCCAAATACAACAAAGGGAATAAAAATATACTCAAACACTTAATCACAGTATTGGTAAAGGACAGGGGGAACTGTTATGTACCACACCAAAGATTCTAATTAGCTAACTTGTTTGTGGTTCAATCCTGAAGTCCTTACTTGGCTTAAATTCACTGTGAGTTGTGTCTCTGGATTTAAGCAAAGGTCTGTTCTCTTCGCAGTATACATATGGGCTGTGTCTAGATTGGCAAGATTTTGCGCAAATACTTTTAACGGAAAAGTTTTTCCATTAAAATTATTTGCGCAAGAGAGCGTCTATACTGGCATGTGCCTTTGCGCAAAAGATTTGCTTTTGCGCAAAAGCATCCGTGCCCAGTATAGACGCTCTCTTCAAGAAAGCTCCAATGGCCATTTTAGCCATCGGGCTTTCTTGTGCAAGAAATTAAGGTAGCTGTCTACACTGGCCTCTTGCGCAAGAATACTTGCGCAAGAGGGCTTATCCTGAGCGGAGCGTCAAAGTATTTTGCGCAAGAACCACTGATTTTGTACATTACAAAGTCAGTGTTCTTCTTGAAATACTAGCGGCCAGTGTAGACAGGCGGCAAGATTTTGCGCAAAAGTGGCCGCTTTTGCGCAAAATCATGCCAGTCTAGACGCAGCCATGCAGTTCTCCTTGAAGCTAATGGGATTTGTAATGAAGTTTTACTCAGAAAAATAATTATAAATGATCATTGTGGGGTTTCCTGTTCATTCTTTTAAAATTATTTCTGGATGGAATTTTCACAGATTACAATTCTAAATTTTTTTTCTTCCCCCAAACTGTCACTAGCACTAGTTCTACTAACTTGATTTTTAGGTTCCTAGTTTTAATAACTTTCCAAACTGTCCACAGATTTGAGTGCCTCAGATTTTTAGTTGAGATACCTATGGCCTAGCTGAGACACCTATGGCACTCTGGGTGGCTCTGATGATTGCCTGAAAGGTGGTGGGGGGGGGGAGCAGGGGGTAGTAGCACAGCATACTCCAGAAGGTGCTGAGGACTGACTATGAGCTGACCTATTAGGTTACTACTATATACTGGGAGCAGGAGGATGTGATTCCCGTGTCAAGTAGACATACTCGGTATTAGCCCTCATTGAACGAATGTGCTAAAAATAGTGTATCTGTGGTAGTTTGGGTTACTCATCCTAAGTATGTACTCACCATGACTAGGTGGGTTCATACTCAGGGCTGTCAGCCTGTGCCAGTCACTGCCCATGCTATCACAGCTGCCCTATTTTTAGTGTCCTAGCCTTGATGACAGCTAGCACCAAGTATGTCTGCTTGAGCTAGGAACCACACTTGGATCTCCAAGTGTAGACATAGCCTTAGAGGTATGAAGTATCTGAAGTGCCCATTGACTTCAATTTAAGATGTGATTGCTTAGCAATTCTGAAAATCAGGCCATAGGGATCTTAATTTGGCTACTCTAAAGTGGTGTCACCCAGACTAGTGGACTATATTTGAAGATGTGGATCTTGTTTTATTTGTATAAAAGGGGCAGGATTTGGATGTGAACCTTGGTTAAAAATATGAAAGAAATACCTTTTCAGTGGAAACCTGCTGATCTTCCATTGCGTGGCTAGAAATCAATAAATAAGTCATAAGAAATTAACACTATAAAACAGTATAGGATTTAAAGAAGAATGCACCATAATAATATTGTACTGACTGTATTTTCCAAATCCCTTGAGTTATCCCATATCTTTTACAGAATAATTTCTCAATTAAAATTAGGATAGTGATCAATTAACATTGTCTATACTTTTTCACTTCTGAAAACTGGTTATACAGCAAATTTAATACTGTTTAAAATGGAGAGCCAGACCACACCCATCTCTGTTTGAGTTTGCGAAGGGGAAGAAGAGAGCACAAAGAGCTTCTTTCCCTTCTTTCCTCCCCTTTCCATTCTCACATAGCTCTCATCATGGTTATCCAGAATTTGTTACCTCTTGACTAGATAATTTCAACACACTGCAAATGGGACTAAACCTTTGCTATTCATCTAGTGCTGCCAGTGCAGAATACACAGACCCACAACATAAAGTACTTTACACCTATTTTCTCTGATATGGATTAACTGTAAGATGTTGTTTATTTTAAAATCTTGAATTGTTTGAGCTTTATCTATTAGAGAGCTACCAGATCATGTGTAACAGGTACAGTTCAGGTCCTATGAAGCACTTGAGTTGAAGTCCCCTATAAATGGAAAGGGGCTTGCAGCAGGGAATTATCAATGGGGCATCACTGGCTTTGAAATTCACTTCTCTCTTATTCCTCTAGAATTTGACTTTGGTAACTTTAGGACACACTGCAAGGACATAACTGTAAACTCAACTGGTGGGTATACTGGCAAATCAGAATCCTTGTTTCTAAGTTCTACCATATTTCATTAAAAGCATTTGGGTTACTATGGTTTCCGTTAAAATCATCCAAAAATGGAGATAGCTCCTATCTTTGACTATTATTCTTCATTCTATTCATAGTAGATAGAAATGTGATTCTAAGTTGTTGTTATTGTGGTGTTCATGGCAACTTAGACAAATATAAAGAAAGTCACTCAGAAAGGTTACAATTTCAGTCTCAATGGTACCACACTTGTGAATCATACTAGGCCAAAGCCATGTGTAGTATATCAGAGTTGGCAGGGTCTCATTTACTTTGCACCACTCGGTTAATTCTTTTCTTGCTACACCCTTTTCACCGGTGTACATTTCAGTAATTTTGCATATTCAAAATGGGCTGATTCAATTTCCATTAAAATCAATGGAACATCTCCCACTGATGGTAACAACAGCTGGTTAAAGCCCAGAATGACCACCTTTCATCTAACATGCAAAGTACACCACTGTTTATGTTACCCCTGAATTTGATTAGGTCCTTTCACTTAATCTTAACTCTCTAACTCCAAATTTTATAAAGAGAAAAGTAATATATAAAGCACCTTAGTAATTATATAGTAATTACTTAGTAATATATTACTTAGTAATATATACCTAAGCACCTCTGGAAATTCTAGGTGTTTATCATTGAAATGCAGATAGATCCTTAGCTGTAATGAATACTGCAACAGAAACAAGCTCCCGTGTCTCTCACTGATGTCCAATACTGTACTTTTTGCAATCTAACAATCAGTTGGGGGGAGGGGAAGATGATGAAAACAACAACCATACCCTGAACAAGAAGTAGCCCCTGCTTTGAATCCCTCCAAGTCCTTGAAGTTCCTCCTGAAACAACAATGCATTTCAAAACAAACTTCAATAACTCAAATGATACAGAAAATTGTCCCAATACAACAAGTCCCAGAATTCACCAGCAAATAAAATTGTACACTATTTGTATTAATTTCATTTCAACATTGAGATGGAAAGAGAAGGTTTCTACCAGTTTCCCTTTAATACACATATAAGGCTCTTCGTATACCTAATAAAACCATTTTACAGTACCACTGTATCCTTTGAAACTCCAATAGGCATACATTATGTATAATTCTCTCCTTAAACAAAACGAAACAACTCATCTTCAAAAATAATTTTGACAAGAAATAACCTTTTAACACTTGAGGGTCAAATTTTGTTTCCAGTTCTGACTCAACTGAGACAGAATTGTTCTAGAAATACACCAACATAGCTGACAGAATTTGGCTTTGACTTTCCAAGTTACAACACTTACAATTGTGACTGTGCTTTGAGGACACCTCAAGAATTCTCAAAATTTGTGGTCTTTAGCACTCCCTTCCTTCCCACATCTAGCTGTCAAGAAAAGGAAGGTTGTTGTGACCTCTGAAACTGTTCATGACCCACAAGTTGAGAACTCATGATCTAATCATCTAGCTCAGGGGTCTCCAACCTTTTTAAGCATGAGATCCCTTTTTGAATTTAAGTGCAATCCAGGATCTACCTCAAACCCAAATACCCTTGCCCCACCTCCTTTCCGCCCCTCCTCCAAAGCCCTGCCCTTGCTCACTCCATCCTCCCTACCCCATCCTCACTCACTTTTCAGGCTGGGGGCAGTGGTTCGGGGCACATGGGGGTTCAGGACTGAGGCCGGGGTTCAGAATGTGGTCTCCAGCTGGGCACCGCTTACTACAGGTGGCTTCTGGGTGATGGTGCAGGAGGCTAAGGCAGGCTCACCCCGACCCTGGTCCTGCACCAATCCCAAAAGCAGCCAGCAAACTCTCTCCATCCCTGCCCCCCTCTGCTCTGTGGAGATGGGGTACAGGGTGCAGGGAGTGGCACCCTGACATCAGCACCCCTCCTTCCTCTTCTTCCCGTGCCCTGCACAGCAAGCAGGAGGCTCCCAGGGGTGAGGAGCACCTGCAAAGCAGAGGGCAGGAGCAGCATGGCAGTGCTGAGAGGGGTAGATGAAGTGCTGACACTTGATAGCCTCCCGGCCAAACCTCTCAGGATCACCTGTCAAAGGTTCCAAGATCTACCAGTAGATCCCAATCTACTGGTTGGTGATCACTATCTATCTAGTAAGAAAGACTAATGAGTAAACACATTCTAATTTGTCATATAAAGCACAGTCCTAAAAACCCTCCAGGCATGGAATTCCCTTTAACTTCCATGAAAATGATATGTATAGAGAACTTGTAGGTGTCATGAGCCATGGCCTGGAATCTTGGTTCTAATTTATGTGAGAGTGATCCTGGTCCAACCCTCCACTTGGTAGCCTACTGACGTCTGCTTTTTTTAGGACCACAAAGCCCAGCTGCAGTTTAATCTCTGATCCTGAGGTCCTATTGGCAGAACCCCAAAACAACTGACTGGCCCACTGGCCCTTTTAAGCTAACAGCAGGACCAGGAAGCTGTCCAAACAATGGGGCTCCAGCTCTCCAGCCTTGATTTCCTGGCATTCCAATGTGGCTTGACTTGTGGTTCCTGACTGTGACCCTGCCTGACTCTGATTCCCAGTTCTGATCTCCAGTTTGTCTCCTACTTCTGATTTCCTAGCCTAGCTAACTCTTGACCTTTGTCTTGTGACCATGGAGTTCTATTTTGCCCACTAGATCTGGCTAACTGCTACTGGCTTTGACAAGAGGACTGAGCCCAATATTTGTAGAGTCCATTTTGAAAGCATATATTTCACATAGATATTTTTGTGCAGCTGCAATCCAATCACAGTTCAAGGACAAAATGCTTTCCATAATACTCTTAGATCTAGAGTCACATATTTATCATTAATTCTTTCAATCACCTCTGGTATTTCTTCATGTCTCTGGCTATCACTGAGGCTACAATCATAAATCAGAATTATCCAATAGAAAAACATGCTTTGTTAGCTTCTGATGTCATTAGCATCTATAACAGCGCTAAGATTCCTTTGACCAAGATGAACCCAGGCACCTCCAGCCATAGGACTTCCCAATTCCCAGGAACCTCTCCAAGAAAGTAAATTGTACATCATTTTCAAGTCTTGTAAAGCATGGTGGGGCCCTGTTTTATTGTCACAAGGTTCACCATATCACCATGGACCAGCTGTGCTTTGACATACAGAGATTGCCTATATGGTTTTCTTTACATCATATCCTTTCTATAGTTACATATATTTATATCAACTATACTAGTTTTTCTTTGAAAAGGCTAAAATAACAATGTTTTAAATGGATAATATATATATGAGTTGTACTGCAGGAATGTATGTTGAACTAGATTCAGAGGAAAGAAAGAAAGAAGTACTTAAAGATAGAAAGCTGTAAAGTAATTAAAATAATAGATATATGATACCAGTATCAAGCCATCTCTATATCCCTCCTCCATCTTGTTTGAGAGGTAGAGTTTTTCAAGGGAGCATCAAGTTGTTAGCAAATGAGGGGAAGATGCAGTGGGGGTAAATGCAGTAAAGAAAATCCTGACCCCATTGAAATCAATTACAAAACTCCCACTTATTCAACAGGGTTTTGATTTCACCTTGTATTTTCCTTCCACAATGGTAATGGATTAGGTGTTTTATCCAAGAACTAGAAATGTTTGTGTAAGTAATTATTTGCATTATTTCAAAAAATTTGGGGGCCAATGAATGAAAGTGTCACAGAATTTAAAGTCAATAAGCTTGTGGTATTTACAGGTTCAGCAAGAGCACTAAGTTCTCAGGAGGAGGTGACACAATAATAAAAATATGTACATACTATCAAACAGCAATCATTAAAATAGCAACCCAAGGATAAAATAATGATTACAATAATTAACAATAAAAATCAAATAGTTGATAAATTGTTGTGTGCATTACCACATAGTGCAGCCCCCAGTAATGCATCGGCTCTCAGCCTGAATATACAGAGTGGTTCTCAATAGGATTTTTCAGGGTTTCTGCTCAACAGGTCTCATTTAAAAATCAGTGTTCAGTAAGTTCCAGATGCAAGGACATTAAACAGCATAGCTGTTTTTCTCTTCAATTGACTGGAGTTGATCAGATACATCCATTTAAATTAGGTATCCCCAGACATCAGTGCATAACAGAGGACTGCAGCAAACAGGCCCATCCTACACTATGTTCTCCAACAGTTTTGACTCCTAATCGTAAGTACAATACAGGCTGGACCTCCCTCGTCCGGCACCCACAAGACCTGATGGGTCCTGAATGAGGGATTTTGCTGGATTAGGGGAGGTCCAGAGGGGAAAGAAGCCTCAGTAGTGTGCCTCAGCTACACTTCTCCAAGATGGAATGCACAAAATAGAAATTGCACTAATTTAACTTAAACTGGTTTTAACCCAATTTCATGTAACTAGTGCAAACTCACATGTGGACCCCTTTTTTCCAGTTTATGAATGGCTTATTTTAATTTAGCTTAAACCTGTTTCAAATTCACTTATGCTACAGTAAAATAAAGTGTTCTTAAACCAAAATAAGAATATGCAAACGGGGTTCCACCAATTTAGCCAAACCTGTTGTGTTTTTTTAAAAATCACACTTTGGGGGCTTGTCTATATGAAGCTGCAATATGCACTGTGTGGTTGTGATTCCAAAAGTACACTAATTGTGTTGTGCATTAATTAGTCCATGTAGAGCATGCTAATATGCACTAAAGTTTCTGTATTGCACTTTAAAATAATATTGTTGCAAAGGTCTCAAAAGACCAGTATAATATTCTTAGTCTCCTTTCCTAGAAATATCTAGTATCCATGTTCATCTTTGATTCTGTCTTAGAAATGGTAACAACATACATGGTAATAAATGGAGATCTGATCAGAAGCTCCCAGTATACTGAGAGTTGATGTAATGTTCCACCCAGCAAAACAGGTTGGATAAAATCTAACATTTTCTTATTTTCACCCTTTCAGGAATAAAAAGAAAACAGAGACAATGAAAGAGTCACGGCAAGGATGAGCTACCTACAGAGGCCAAGAAATAGACCGAGCATCTGTCTCTGTCATAAGAAGCATAACCATACATCCCATTTTGGCCAGCACAGTCCCTTTTTTTAAGCCTTGTCCTGGCCCTCCAGATGTTTTTGAGGAACTGAGGGGCAAAAGTGGGTATATGCCTCATTTGCTCTTGCCAATTGAGCAGTTGGAAAAAGTAAACAGAATAAATGCTCGCTTTTGTCAAAAAAGTGGGGTGTGAAGAAACATGTGGAGGGCAAGCTGTGATGCCAGTCCTGTGCAAGGTGGAAGAAAGGGCTCAGGTGAGTGGCTCAGGCAGCCCTGTGGGGATGTGGCTCAGGCTAGTCCCACAAGGTATCCCATTTTCCCTTAGGCAAATATGGTCACCCTAGTCATAAGGATGAAAAGCCATCTACAGTTCACTGAACATTGTTAAATTGAGATAAATTGGCAACTCATCTGAAAGGCTGAAGCACCACACATCAAAAGGCAGATTGTCTGAGAATTGGTAAAGTTGACAACAGGATGTATTAGAGCAGTAGTGCCCAACCTTTTGGGGCTGCCGGGCGCTCGGGGCCCAGGGCGCAAGAATGGCTCGGGCCAGCCCTGGTCACTAGGCGGGTGCACATAAATGCCCCAGCAGGCGCCATGGCACCTGCGGGCACCACATTGGGGACCACTGTATTAGAGACTGATAAGGGAAACCAAAGGCCCAATGATCTCACCACTAGGCAATGCCACTTGTAATCCTGGTACCATCACATTACCAATAAATAAATCTATCTATATATTTTAGAAATGTGCATCTGTCTGTCCGTCCGTCTGTGAGTCCATTTGTTCACGAACTCCTCCTAAACAGTAAGAGTGAGGAGGACCACCAAATTTGGAATGAAGCTTCCTCTTATCCTAACTTAAAGCAAGATCAGGGTTTGGTTGTGCTGTGAAAACGGGAAATATCTGGAATGGGATTGTTTTCCATAACATGGAAAGGGAGTGAGCTGCTAGGAGGGACAGTTATACTGCAGAGTGACTACAAGGGAGTGGCTGGTGGCCCAGTGTGGCCCTGGCAGCTGCCGCCACCAGTGACCCAGCACGGCCTAGTGAGCCAGCATAGTCCTGGTCACCCTGGGGAGTCACCATCACCCTAGGTGCCACAGGGAACCAGCATGACCCAAGCTACCCCAGGGAGCCACCGCCACTGCCAATCCAGTGCAGTGGAGTAACTCGGAGTACAGGATGTGTCGAAAAAGCTCCCCGCTATCAGCAGAACCGCGGCTACACGGCACTTTCACTTTTGAAATGGCGCGTGATCAGCACAGCACCAGAACGTGAGTATGCAAATGAAGCCCGGGATATTTAAATCCCGGGCTCATTTGTACTTCCGAAGTGCTTTATTTGCATCCCTCTGCCGACAGAGGGATGCAGTCTAGAGGTAGCTTAAGTGAACAATTTTTAAGAAACAGGGAAGAGAAATCTTCAATATGTAATAAATCATCTAATATAAATGATTTATTTTTATATTAAAAATATAAAAATTATATATATATATATATATATATATATTATAAAATATAAAAAACTGTCTTTTCATCAGTTGTTTGGAAATGTTAATTATAAATGCATGTTTGGAGATGTTTCAAAACAGAAAAGAAAAAATGTTATAAAATCATCAGACTGGGGGAAAGCAGAAAAATGAAATATAGAGACATATTATGTCTGACTCAGATGGCATAATGGAATCTGGGCTAACAATTAGAATCAAAACAGGAATTAATATTAGGCAATAACATTAGATTTTTATAATGTAACCACAAATAACTTAGTCTGTACTTCCTAGAAAACTTTATAAAGAAGAGAAACAGAAATGTGCATAGACAAATCTGTATAAGAATTAATATAAATTAATGGCATAGTTCACGTAAAGTGTAAAGCACTCAGGCTTAATACTGCTATATGAGTGTTTTCTTTGCTTGAAGATATTTTGAGATGCTTTTTAAAAAAGGGAGGTAAAAATCTGTTCATAAGGTCCCTGTTTTCCAGTCACTTCCTCTTCATTTTCAAACCTTTCATACAGAATCTACGTCAGATGCTGAGAACAGAATTGTCTCATTAGTAAGTCAGAAAGCTAGCTAGGAACAAGTTAATAAAAGATTTTTTTTAAATTCCCTTGGATGAACTATATTGTCTCTCCAAAGACCTAAAAACTCTGTAGAGGAATATGTCCTCCAGAATGCAATTTATTGTTCCCAATGGAATGATAACAAAGTTTGCCTCTGAGTTATGGTGCAATAGGCATGCTACTATTTAGAGGTTCAGTGCACCACCTCACTGAGAAGCTATAGTTATTACATCATGATTATAACCCTCATGTACCTGATTCATCTTTCACATCAATGTAAATAATGTTCAACTGAAGTAGAAGCAATGTTCAACTGAAGTAGAAGCAAAACAGGTGTCAGATGAAATTTTGGTCTCTTATATTGAGATGAGGCCTATCAAAATCTTAGGTCCAAAAGAATTCAGGGATTTGAAATCAAAATCTCAGTCTTTGCATTTCACTGTGTTGGGGGATCAGTATTTAGCCCATTTATAGAGTTTTTAGCCTGTTATAGAGATAAGCTTTAGTGATAAATTAAGCTCTAAAGCCACTATATTCAGAGTTCAGCTCTGCAGTATTGTTATGGGACCACTTCTAGCACATATTTACCACAAAAATATCTAATTTGATGATACAGCCTCTCTCCGACTTACAAACCGGTTACAGACCAAGCAATTGGTCATAACTCAGTTTGTTTGTAAGTCGGACCCCATAGAGTTACACGCGACCGTACTGTTCGTAAGCGCAGATCGCGTTCGTAACTCAGGGTCCACCATTTACGACAGCTTCGGTCGTAACTGCGAACGGTTGTAAGTCGACCATTCGCAACTCGGGGACCAGCTGTACTTTATGCTCTACAAGTATTATTCCTCTATTGGCAAATATTTCTTTCTTTGAACTGAACATATTCTGGAATATGTAAAAAAGATAGCAATCTATATTTGTGTACGAGTATAAGAATTGATTCTGGTCAAATTTATTACACTTTTATGCTGTGGAATTACTCCTATTTAACACAAGCCTAAAAAAGATCAAAATCATTCTCAAAGACTTTGGAACAGAGGTCCTGTTGATTTAATCTGATTAGAGTGCAAAAGCAGTAGAAGACTTCTGATGCTCACTATCTTGATAGTGAACATTAGTCCATTAGGAATAATGTTAGTGAAATAAAAACAAACAGGACTTTTTTTTTCTGTTTCAGCCTGAAGACAGTTTTTAACCAATTATTAGCTTTCCTCAAGATAGTAGCACAGTACAATTTTTTCCAAGAACAGCATCTGAAAAAGCTGCATAAATAGAGCATGAAGGGACAAATCCCACTGTAGTCATTGGGGTTACTCCACTGTCTAAAATTAAAAGCATGAGTAAGTGTTTATAGGTTTGAGATCTAAACTGGTAACAAAAATAATATAACAAGGTACCCAAGAGGAACATTAATTTTACAGCATTCCCAAAGGATTTATACAGAATTCAGAGATATGCAAGGATTAAAGGGCCTGATTCGGCAATTGGCTGATTCATTAGGATTTGAGATTTCCAAGTAACTTTCAGGACAGAACCCATCTACATATTAAAGTCAGGATGATCAGCACCCTTATGGACAGTGATGTCTAGCGGTCAGCTCAGCCTCACTGATTGGTGTGGCCCCTTTAAGATTTTGGGACATCTAAAAGGCAAAGACCAAGGAGGCTTTGAGAGAGAAGAAATGGTCCCAGGAGTAAGTAGTATTTAGAAAGCATCCCATTACTGTCTCTTCATGGGCCAAGGGGCCTTGCATAATGGGTGGGGAAAGGTTCCACATTCTCCCAGCCAAATGGGATGAACTCTAGGAAAGGAAACAGAATAAATACCACCTCCTGCCTCATAGCAAGACAGGGGATGGCAGGGGAAGGCTGGTCAAGCTGCACCCTTCAAAGTATGAGTATTTTCCAGTAAATAGGATATACAAAACCTCACTTAAACAGTATACTGATATGATGATGCACCTTGAAAAAAAGAGCTATGATCAGAAACATTTAAATAGGATGTTTTCAGAAAGGTAATGAAACCACAAAACATGGGAAGGGGAATGTGTGACACTGAGCCAGAAAGGGTTACCCAAGTAGCAGGCTAAATTACTCAAATTCTACTTTTAAAGACATATTACGTAAATGGTAATTAGGGCTATTCATTATAAAAGCTGATGATACTGTTACATTGACTAGATGAGCTTTGAAATGTGGACTTGTATTGTTAGAGAAAAAGACAGTAATTTTATTTGTCTGTAAAAACAAGGAGAAGATTTTACCCATGAAAACTTAAGCCCTAATAAATCTCTTAGTTAAGGTGCCACAAGTCTCCTTGTTTTTGCAGATACAGATTAACATGATAACCCCTCTGAGACTCGTTTGTCTGTATTTACTTATATCTCGTTAGAGATTAACATTGTAACCAGATGGCTCCTGTTTGTTACTATATTCAAGGGTGCATCTACACCAGTGGTCCCCAACGCGGTGCCCGCGGATGCCATGGCGCCCACCAGGGCATTTATGTGCGCCCGCCGAATCATCTGGGCTGGCCCCGCCCCTGGGTGCCCAGCAGCCCCGAAAGGTTGGGGACCACTGATCTACACAGCAGGGCTTAACTTGAAATAAGCTACTCAAATTGAGCTACATCAATTGCGTAGTTTATTTCAAAATTGGGAGCATCTACACAGCACTTATTTAGAAATAGAGCACTCTTCCTCCGACTTCCCTTACTCCTTACACAATGAGGGTTACATAGGAGTCAGAGTAAGAAGTCCTCCAGCTTGACAATATTTCAACATTATTTCGAAATAACTGCCTGTTGTGTAGACATGGACTAAATTCGAAATAATGTTAGTTATTTTGAAATAATGTTGATGTGTAGACATACCCCTACTGATTCAGCTATCAAAAGGGAATAACATTTAGATGAAACTTCTGTGTAATAATATCATTGTCTATATTTCTCTTTGAAGGTTTGGAGTAAACTCTCTAAGAGATGCTGATGAATGCAACCAGTTACCTATGTAAGCATAGGAAACAGAAGATTTTATTTCAAAGCTACAATGCTTTACCCGGAGAATACCTGCTGTCAAGAGGCTATCGATAGCCTGCCAGAGATCTATAAAAGAACTAAGGCTCCAGTCCCGTAACTCAGATCTACTTATGCTTGGTCAGGAGAAATCTGAATCATAAAACTGAGGTCTCCAACTCCAGTTTGGATTACCCTGTTAATTCTCATGGAAGAATTAGAACAAACTCTTATCTATGGATCCCCTATTTGGACTATAACCTGATGAACTGATTCTGGAAAGAACTTTTTGAAACTCAGCAGCTCACCATCTTTTTTATGAAACTGACCTAAGAACTTTATTCATATCTGTATCTATTATTTTGGTTAAAAGATTCTCTCTTTTCTTTTAAAATAAATCTTAGTTTAGTGAATAAGAACTGGCAGTAAGCATATGTGATGGATAGGAGGAGTGCTGGCCAGCACTCAGTGACTAAGGGGTTAAACTCAGGTAGCTAGCAAGGGTGTTGGCAGAGGGTAGAAGAACCAATGGGGATATGGTGCTGAAATCTGAATTGTATAAGACACCTTGCCTGCTTTCTTTGTGTGGGAGAGTATACAGGATGATTTAAACCCAAGAGGACTACCATGGCTCCAAGAAATTTGGGGGCATGGGAGTGGACTGAAGGGATCATGAGTAAACGAAGGGGGGAAAATGTGTATCTAGTCATGATCAGGATATTTTTCTTTATTTTGGGTTGTTTGGTTTAAACTTCTCTGTGTGAATCCATGCCTTCCCTTCCCCATTGACCATTTAAGTTCTTTGTGTTTTGATTTGTTCTTTCCTAGTTGCTCTGTAACATCTAGCAACCAAGTAGCTTTATGAAGTATATCTTTTCTTTTGTTAATAAAAATCACTTTTTAACGTGATGATTTGATTCTTGTGTCCTGGAAAGAGAGAGAGAGAGAGAGAGAGAGAGAGAGAGTGGTCAGCTATCGGAGACAGCAACTTGTTTTTCTCTTTTTTCAAACTCTCAATGTGCTCCTCCACACACACACACCCCGACATCAATGGTCACAGAAATCATACATAGTTTAAAATTACATACGTCTGCTTTGTATCTCTTCAGTCTTCTCTCATGAAGTTGGGGAACAAGTTGCAGCAAAGGATGCAGGACAGACGACTGAGAGGACATGAACACAGACATATGAACAACAATGATATCCTGGTCTTGTGATGCAAAGAATGTCTCTTACAATACTATTGGTTTATGGTCAGAACATGCGAAACAATGGACTGAAGATGTTAATTGAATGTTAACTTTTTGGGTATTCTGAATTTATACCTGAAAGGTACAGCATTTTATTTAGTCCATGAATGCACCTACAAGAGCAGTGAAATGAAGAGAACCTTCTCTACTGTGTTCATTATAGGTTATAGTTTGTATATTGTTTTGTCAGGGGCAAGTCCCAATTCTGACTTTGATCAGCTTATCTGAGTGCACTGCTACCTCTGTGATTTGAATAAGCAGAGAACATTTTTGGGAAGCTTTCATTCTAAGTTTCTGATTACTACTGTTCCTAAGAATCTCATAGACAACTTCAAAATTTTCTGGCACTCTCAAAAGTTATTAAGTTTAAAATAGTGTGAATCACAAGAATAAAAGTTAAAACAACAAAAGGTCTGCTAGCACTTTATAGACTAACGAAACATGTAGGTGGTATCATGAGCTTTTGTGGGCACAGCCCACTTCTTCAGATGACCGGAGTTATGAGTGTAGGATGTGCAGACCCAAAATAAATAGGGGAAAAAGAATGGGGGGTGGGGGTAGGAAAAACAGAAGGGGCGGGAAACAAGGAGCAGAGGGAAGGAAAATATCAAAGGGAAAAACAAGTAGGCAGAGCTGGTGTCTATAAGCACCTGAGGATTGGATAGTTAAAAGTAAGCAGATAAGGATCAAAGGGAACTAACACAAGAATCCACACAGAGAGTTGTTGGCACCTTCACTGAATGTTAGGTTGGTAATGTTAGCTTAGTAAAAGTGATTTTCTATTAAAAAGTAATTTCTAATAATGTTCCTATGAGGATTTGAAGTAAAAATCAGCAAATATGATGTAGGTCATTGTCTTCATGAGAGACAATCTAAGGCCCATAATATGTAATTCATATGCTCAGACACTTTGACGTGCTTGCACAGAGCCCTAATGAACTCAGGGTACATTTAGACAGTACCCTTAGCTCGAAATAGCTTATTTCGTAATTTGGTGCTATCTACACAGTGCCAAATTTTGAAATAACATGTTATTCCGAAATTCCCTTTAACCCTCATGGAACAAGGGTTACCAGTATGTCAGAATAAGCCTCCCGTTATTTCAAAATCTATTTCAAAATAATGGGCTGGTTCAAAAGATGCGGAATAGTTCTTTCGGGATACTTTTGGTATCCTGAAATAGCTCTGCAGTGTAGACGTACCCTCAGTGGGCTCCATGAGGGTACGATAGTGGGCCCCATTCAGTGAATCAAAGGATCAAACCCTTAGAGATCAACGCTCAACATATTTCTTCCATAAGGAGTTTGCTGTTCTCAGAAATAATTCAAATTATAATTACCTGTATTCATTCAACTAATTTTTAAGGCCAAATTGCTATCCTTGTTTAAACAGACAACATGAAAAACGGTACATATCTGATATAATAATTACTTTTATACAATGTGCAACAAAAAGAGGTGATTGATTACATTGCTATTGTAATGAAAGTTATGGCATATTTAATAGGCAAAACGACACTGTCATTTTCTTACATTTGTAGGGTACATAAACAGAGCAGGTACTTAGAGAAAATAGCATTTCATGCAGTATTAAAAAAAATCAAGCCTAAGCATGTGCTGCTGAAGCCCCAAAGCAGCTAGTAAAGTGCTATCAGCAAAAGTGCCTTGAATCAATGTATGATAATCAAGTGGGATTCAGAAAACATTCTGGCTATAGTTTTAACACTCATTCACTGGAGGTTTAGAAAATAACTTGTTCTAAATTCTAGCCACAATGCAGTTTATTCCCAATAGAAACATAAAGCAAGACAACAATGAACATAAACATGACAGAATGATTTCCAAAAAGTGAAAAGTTGCACTCCCAAAACTCAGTGATGCACAATGAAAAAGCATTGTTGCACACAGAAAACAAATACCCATGTTATGTCTGTGTTTTAAAAACAAGAGCTGATCAAAATGTAATCTATTTGTTGAGTGAAGAGTTATTTCTAATATCAGAACAGTAGAATATTTGATTCATTCTATGTTTTGTTTACCGTACAATCAAAAATCTTAATAGGCATCTTATTTTTTTTTTATAAAATATGTAATAGTTTTCAACATTTAAGGAGAGCCCCTCAACTAGTATAAATCATAGCTCCATTGACTTTGTTGGGACAACACCAATCAAATAGCTGAGGATCAGGCATAGGAAATCTTAATTTCAACATGTAATTATATTAGATCTGCTGTTTATAAAATACCAGAAAGGAACATGAATTTATTTTTCTAGGATAAACATGTGTCTTGTGGCATCCTTCCTAGATTTTGCAGTTAGTTACAATGTTCAGACACAGGCACCATTCCTTGGACATTCCATTCTCTTGTTTTTAAGTACAAGCATACATTTATTAACAAGTAGGAGTGATGAAACTTACCATCATGTCTGAATTGCCTGAGTCATGAGACTTAGCATAATGAAATAAGAACTGTTTGAAAAAAATTAGAAGTGGGATTTTACTACAAGACAGGTTAATGGGTTATGGTTTTCTTGACAAAATAAGTGTGACCAAAATATGTATGACAACCTTACCCTTTTAGTGTTGTCTTTTTCTTCTAAACTCTGAGGGAACAATAATTGGCATATAAAGCTTTAATTTCTAAAACAAGCCAAGGTCAGTTTTAGTAACATTAAATATCTTTCTACTTTCTTGGAACATTGTACTCTTTTGACAACATTATATTTATTTGGCTGTCAAGTTAACTGTTGCTTTCAAAACCTGTACTGTGTACTGATTTGCTTTCCTCCAGAAAACTTGACTAAATATGTCCTTTTTAACCATTAAATACACTTCTTTGAAATCACTTCTGGGCTACTTTCTTCTTTCCACTATTCAGACTAGAAGAACTTTATTGGTTTGACACCAATATATGTAAAGGATTCAGCAAGGTGTGAGCTCATTCCCCACTAAAACTAAGCTATCAATGAAGGGAGGACAGGAGATTCCCCTCCCAGGTAACTAACAAAGAAACTGGCTCATTTCTGCACTGGAGATGAAGAAGTTACTCACCTTCATGCAGTAACGATGGTTCTTCGAGATGGGTCCCCATGGGTGCTCCACTCATGGTGTCAGGCTCGTCCCGGCGCCATAGCTCAGAGGCTTTGCATAGCTATATTCAGCCGGGTTGTGCATGCGCGGTGTGCAGCACGCGCCGTTCACGCCTTTGAGCTTCACACGCACCCAGCTTACCTGTCAGTTCCTCTCACCGTTCGGTATCTGTAAGGATACAAAAAGAAACAACTCCGGAACAGGGAGGAAGGATGGGACGTGGAGCACCCACGAGGACCCATCTCGAAGAACCATCGTTATTGCATGAAAGTCAGTAACTTCTTCTTCTTCGAATGGTCCCTGTGGGTGCTCCACTCATGGTGACTTCGTAGCAGTACTCGCATTGCATTCCTGGAGTTCAGGCATTCACCGAGGACTTGGGCATACACCGCCGCACTATTGCGCAGTGGTTCATAAAAGTCAAGCTTGAGGACCATGTGGCTGCCCTGCAGATTTTCAGCAGTGAGACTCTTCTGACAAATGCCGTGGATGTTGTCACTGCCCTGGTGGAGTGCGCCCTAGGTAGAGTCTGAAGGGGCTTTTTGTGGATTGAGTGACACGTGGTGATGCAAGAGACTATGATGCTGGACAGATGCTGGGAAGACAATGGATTGCCCTTGGAGCGGTCCGCTATGGATATTATTAGGCGGTTGGTCTTGCGCCAGGTCCGTGTTCTCTCTATATAGAATGCTATAGCTCAACGTACATCGAGGGTATGGAGTAGCGAGTCTCGAGTAGAGACATGTGGCTTCAGGTAAGAGACGGGTAAAATGACGGGTTCGTTGACATGAAGTTGTGTCGCGACTTTAGGGATAAAGGCTAGATGGGTACGCAACGTGACTGAGTCCTTGTTGAAAACCGTGAAGGGTGGCATTGCCATTAATGCCGCCAGTTCGCTAACTCTACAGGCAGATGTAATTGCCAATAAGAATACCACTTTCATGTTGAGCATAGATAACGACGTGGTGGCTAGTGGTTCGAAGGGTGGGTACATTAACGTGTCGAGGACCAAATCCAAGCTCCAAGCGGGGGGCATGGGTCTTTGCGATGGTTTGAGGCTTGCTATTCCCTTAAGCAGACTCTTATGGTCATGGGATGAGCAAAGATGGAATGACCTTCGATGGTGGCATGGAAGGCAGTGATTGCTGATAGGTGAACTCTCAGAGTAGAGATCGAAAGACCTGCTTGGTGTAGGGAAAGGATATAATCAAGAATTTTATGCATTGGTGCCGAGTGTGGTTCGATGTCACTTTTCTCACACCAAGCCACGAATCTTGTCCATTTTGCCAGGTAAGTCCTTTTTGTAGTTTTTCTTCTACTGTTCAACAGTACTGTCTTCACTGCCTCTGAACAAAGTTGCTCTTCTAGTCCGAACCAGATAGGAGCCACGCTGTCAGGTGGAGGGTCTCTGGTCTGGGGTGTAGCAGGGACCCCTGGTTTTGAGAGAAAAAGTCTGGGAGGCATGGCAAGGGACATCCTGTGAAGGAATGGATACCACGGTTGTCTTGCCCAGGCTGGTGCTAGTGTATGACCTGAACTGAGTCCTCTTTGATTTTCTGGATTACTCTCGAAATAAGTACTGTTGTTGGGAACGCATAGAGAAGAGGCGCTTCCTAACGGATTAACAATGCATCTCCAAGAGAGCCTTTGCCCATGCCTCCTCTGGAGCAGTAAAGGTGATACTTCTTGTTCCCATAGGTCGCGAAGATGTCTATTTGCGGCGATCCCCAAGCTCGGAAGATGTTGTCCAGGACATGGGGGTGGATTTCCCACTTGTGATCCTGAGGGAAAAAAATCTGCTGAGAGCATCCGCCATGACATTGCTCGTGCCTGGTAAGTAGGACACTACCAGAGTGATGCAATTTCATACGCACCAGTTCTATAAGTGGACTGCTTGTGCGCAGAGTAGCTGGGATCGTGCTCCTCCTTGTCGATTGATATAATACATAGTTGCTATGTTGCCCGTAAGCACGCGGACGGTCGTATCAATAATGTGCGTGTGAAAATGCTTGCACGCGAGGAATACCGCTTTTAGTTCTAGGAGGTTGATATGGGAAACTGCCTCCGCAGCAGACCATCTGCCTTGCATGGACATGCCATTGATGTGTGCCCCCCAACCCAAAAGGGAGGCATCTGTAGTCAGCTGGGCCAATGGCTGTTGGCATTTGAATGGAACCCCTGCTAGCAGATTTTTGGGGTTCAACCACCAACCCAGGGATCTGCGAACTAAAGCAGTTGGGATTATCACTTTGTGTGTGGAGTGTTTCGTTGGAGTATACACCGACGCCAGGCAGTGCTGTAGACAGTGAAAGTGAAGTCTCGCATGTTGAACTACGAAGGTGGTGGCCGCCATATGCCCCATGAGGCGGAGACAGGTAAGTACGGTGACGTACGTGGATGACTACCATGGCCATCTCGTGTATAATTTGAAAGCACTCTTGAGGTAAGTACGCACGGGCCATGGTGGAATCTAGATGTGCACCTATGAAATTTATACTCTGCATAGGATCTGGAGACGACTTCTGCTCGTTGATTATGAGCCCAAGCGATAGAAATGTTTGCCTGGTTACTGCAACCATGTTTAGTACCTCATCTCGACTTGCCTTTTATAAGGCAATCATCTAGATACGGAAATATGATCACGTCCCTGCGCCGTAGGTGAGCAGCTACTACTGCCAGGGTATTTGAAAACACCCTGGGAGCCGATGCGAGTCCAAATGGTAGCACTCGGTATTGGAAATGATCGTTCCCGATGGTGAAACTGAGAAAACGTCTGTGAGCTGGATGTACTGCTATGTGAAAGTACGCATCTTGCAAGTCGAGGGCTGCAAACCAATCGTCCTTCTCTAGTGACGGTATTATTTTGGAAAGGGTCACCATCTTGAACCTTTGACAGCGGAGGTATTTGTTCAGCTTCCTGAGGTCGAGGATAGGCCTCCATCCTTCGGTCTTTTTCTCTGTGAGAAAATACCGTGAATAGAATCCCCTTCCTCTGAACTGAGGAGGAACGGGCTCTATGGCTCCTATGGAGAGCAGACGCTGGGCCTCTTCCTTCAACAGGGTCTCGTGAGATGGGTCCCTGAAGTGGGATGGGGTTGGTGGATTTGTGGGTGGTATGGTGGTGAAGAGGATGGTGAGCTCGGATACCACAAGTTGTAATACCCCAGTGGTCCGATGTAATTGCTGCCCATTGATCTTGAAAAGGTCAAAGTTGATGGTGGAAAAGGTGAGTGACTTGTTGTTCCGTCACCATAAGCACTTGTTGCATGCCCTGGAGCAAACCATCAAACTTGCTGCTTGGAGTTTTGTTGATTGCCCGTACGGGATGGTTGAGGTCATCTACATTGCGGACATTGTCTTGCACGCGATTGGTCTATGGGTCTCTGCTGCTGCTGTTGTCTTTGATAGGGGTAGTCGTACCTCCTCTGGTATGGGTAGTATCTCTTGCATTGAAACGGGGGTGTATACATCCCCAGGGTGCGGAGCGTAGATTGGGAATCTTTTCCGGAGTGGAGGACCTCATCCATCTTTTTTGTGAACAACTTGTTTTTGTCAAAGGGGAGGTCTTCCACTTTTGCATGAAGCTCCTTTGGAACTGCTGCGGAAGTAAGCCAAGATGAACGTCTCATCACTATTGCAGTTGCAGTCGTGCGGGCTGCTGTGTCTGCCACATCCAGTAAGATCAGCAAACTCACTCTTGCCGCCACAAAACCCTCCTGCACTAGGGACTTTAAGAGGGGGTGCTTGCTTTCTGGCAGGTATTGAAGAAGCTATGCTATCTTTTCATAATTGTCAAAGTTGTGATTTGATAACAAGGCGGCATAACTACAAATACGTAGGAGCAGGGTTGCCAAGGAGTATACTTTCCTGCTGAATATATCTAGCTTTTTGATATCTAGTGTTTTCTTTTGGCCCGCTGTTGTGCTGCGTCTTCCACCAGCGAATTCGGCTGTGGGTGGTTAAAAAGGAATTCTAGATTCTTGGAAGGGACAAAATATTTCTTGTCCGCTCTCCTGTAGGTTGGTGGCACTGAAGCTGGTGTCTGCCAGATGATGTCTGCCACTTCCATAATGGCTTCATCAATAGGGATGGCAACTTTCGCACTCTGCCTTGGGTGCAAATTTTTCAGCAGTTGATGCTGTTTCGTTTGTGCTTCTGTTAGCTAGATTTCCTGGGACTGGGCCACACACTTGAACAGGTCCTGGAACTGTTTGAAGTCGTCTGGCGGAGACGTGTCCGCTGGGAGAACCACCTCATCTGGCAAAGAGGATGAATGGTCAGGAATTGGATTTTCAGTCTTCTGGTCCTCCGCTTCCGATCCATCTTCCAAGTCCGACTGTTGTGTTGTGACGCCCAGGCTGCGTGTTGGAGAAGTCAGGTGACGACTATGGTGCTGCTGTGGCGAAGAGTGCCCTGCTGTCGATGGGTTGTCATGTGAGGGTTGTTGGTGCGCACGGTGATGGGAGTGTGAATGCAATGAGTAAGGAGAATCATGGTGATGATTGTAATATCGATCCGATGGGTGAAGCACCAAACACCTGGATGATCTACAACTGGTATGTCGCCTATTGTAGCTGGCACGCGGAGAATAGTGATAGCGTGGTGACCATCTATATGGTGGAGAGTAGGATCGGTGCCTGTAGTAGTCGCTGTAGCGCGGGTGCCCATATGGGGAATAGCATCTGTGATAGGACTGCTGTCTTGGGCTGTGGTGCTGGTAGGTATGGTGCAGAGGTGACACATACATTGGAGGAGAAGGGGAAGGACCTGGTGAAAATCATGGAGAAGGGAAGTGGGGGGTCCCCTGTCTCTGCGTTTTAACAGATGCCTTCGCCGGGGGCTCTGCTTGTATCAGTGCCGGCTCCGGCTCCTGCTCCGGTGCCAGTGCCGGTGTTTGAGTGAGTTGCAGCACCACTGTATTTGCCAGTGCCGGGGCTGTTCGTAATGCGGGAGTACCACGCAGCGCCGGCAACGGTGCTTGCTGTGTTGCCGGTGCCGGGAGAGTTCCCTCCGGTGCCGCTGCAGTCCGCACAGGTAGCTGCTGCTCCGGCGCTGGTTGTGGAGCTGAACGGAGCAGTGCCGGCGCCCTTGTAGTGCGGGCGCCGCTTGTCGGCACTGAGGCTGCTTTTGGCGCCGAAGAGGTTCTTTCGGATGCCGCAGCCTTCTTCATTTTTGTCCCCAACCCAGGTACTGAGGGTTGCGGGACAGAGCCAGAGGACCCTGGCTTATCTCTCGCCATCCTCTCAGGTGGGAGCGATCTGGCAGGGGAGATCTTTTTTCTTTTATCTGCCAGCGGTTCGGAGGAAGAGACCCTTCTCTTCTGGGTCTCCCCAAGTTGTCCAGCATTCAAAGTATTGGGGTCCAGCGCCTTGTCCAGAAGGAGCATCTTGAGGCACATTTCCCTGTCCCGACGAGTGCGGGCTGTCATTTTTGAGCAGTGCCCGCATTTTTGGGGAACGTGGTTTTTCCCTAAACAGCATATACACGCTGAATGCCCATCAGAAACTGGCATGGGCTCACTGCATAGGGCACACTTTTTAAAACCTGGAGATCCAGGCATGACTGGGTTAAAATTTTTCTGTTAAATTCCCCAAGGCTAAGCTGTTAGTCAGTGACAGCGGGAAGCTGGGGAAGCTGAGGCTTCAATGAAGTGCTAACAAGTCTCTTTACTTCTTCTTTTTTTTTTTTTTTTTTTTTTTGTAGATAAGAGAAGAACAGTGAGGAAAAAGGCTAACTATTTACAATTTTGATCTGAGAAAGTGGGTCTGGCCCACGAAAGCTCATCACCTAATAAGCCATCTTGTTAGTCTTTAAAGTGCTACATAGTCCTGTCTTTTGTTTCAGTAAGACCAGACTAACAGGGCTACATCTCTATTACTATTTACAATTAACTAATTACAGATCCCCTGAGGGGAAGGAGAATTGCTGAAGGGATGAGAGAATCAAAGCTCCCTCTACGGCCTCTAAGCCGGGTGCATGCGAAGCTCAAAGGCACAAACGGCGCATGCTGCACACCACGCATGCGCATCCCAGCTGAATACAGCTATGCAAAGCCTCCGACCTGCGGCGCCAGGACGAGCCCGACACCATGAGTGGAGCACCTACGGGGACCACTCGAAGAAGAAAGTGTGGTTATTCTAACCCTAGAGCTACAAAGACTCCACAGCTTGTATAACCAGAGTGCGAAAGACAGATAGTTTCCCAAACATTGGTCCATAACCAATCAAAATCAGTCTTTCAGATGCATTCAGTGGGATTTGCATCAGGTCCACAAGGCACTGCAGAGTGAGGGAGGTATGGATTTATACTATTCCTCCTTGAGCAGCAGCAAAGCTACACACTATGGAACTGGAGGCTGTGGCAAGCTAATATCCATAACTATCCAAGGACTGCCCAACTCAGAAAGCTGGAGGTTGTTATTGCTTGCATGGATCCTCAATTTATTCTAAAGTTTCAGGAAGTTAGTATACTGAAAACCATGCTTCAAAATGTAAAATAGTTTTGAATTTACACTACCTGAGGTTTCTGTAGAAATCCCATGACCATAAAGCAAAGTTCTTCCAGTGCATTGGATGCCTATTGAAAAGGAAACATGAAAACAGATAACAGATTTCTTATTTAATGGCACTTGAAAAACAATATATAATTAAAACAATATATTTCTAACTAGACTCACCTCAGGGTGAGGATCTATGATGGACAGGTAAGCAGAACATGCATCGTCTATCTGTAAAAATTGGCATTGCATCTTAGAAAGTCAGACAGTGAACAGACAAAATATACATGTTTTCAAAGTGTTCAGTATAGCAAAAGATGTGACAGGTTTATTAAAATATGGTTTGTATATGCTTTGCATGCACACTGAGGTAAAAACCTGGGTTATTTTCTTTATTATATTCCCTGCATGTAAATATATTTTTACTGAATTAAAAACTTTGACTGAAAAACTAAGATTTGTACATGACCAATGTCAGTAACCACATAGTCATATTTCTTCTCTCTTCTTCTACATCCTACTGTTTCTCACCTCACTGACAGTCATATCTTAAAAATGAATTATAAACTCTCTGGGCAGGGGTTGTGATATCGCCTCCGAAGTAGCTGGAACATTTTGGAATTCAAGTCTATAAATAAAAGAATAATGCCATGCAGGAAATACACAATGTTAGCTCCACAACTGTGCCTTTCAAACTGAATTTCAGCTTTCCTGCGGATTTACAATATGTATATCTCACTGGAACTATGGTATGTATGCCATCCTTTCTGTGAGACACTAAGCACCCTCCATGCTCAATGACTCCACTGATCTCAGCTGACACTGACAAGACTCAATGCCTCACAGGGGATGCTATATAATATGGAAATCAGAATGCCAATGAGAGATACATTGCAAGGAAGCTGAATTCAGACCAAAGAGCACTGCAGAAGGTGTGACTGATTACAAACTGAGTACCACCTGCTATTCATACAACACCAGTGACAGTAACAGACACTTATTGATCAGTTCTCTAGTAATCCAGTGGAGAGTAAGGAAAGGGAAATAGGGGACTCAAAAGCATATAAATTAAGTTATTAATATTTTCAGTAAAGAAAGTTCAAGAATACAGTATACTCTCCTTTATCCAAATGATCTGGGGCACATCCACATTGGAAGCGCAATTTTGAGTTGCAGTTATGATGACACAGACATATGGAGAATGAAGGGATTAACATGCTGTTTGCTTAAGAATTATCTTTTAGATCCAGCAGATCTTTTTTTATTTTTGACATTGTCCTACCAATATGCTGTTGCTCCTCAAATAGGATTACATCTCAGTAACTGCAGGCAATTGCTCAGAAACACTATACATATATAAAAACTGTTGATTAGCATTGAGACCTTATTATCTGGTGATTAATATAGAGCTACATGGGCGGACACTGGCGGTATGTCTAGACTACATGCCTCTGCCGACAGAGGCATGTAAAATAGGCTACCCGACATAGTCAATGAAGCCAGGATTTAAATATCCCTGGCTTCATTAAAATAAAAATGGCCATCGCGCTGTGCCGGCTCAGCTGATTGTCGGCACAGCGTGCGAGTCAAGACGTGGATCCGTCGACAAGGGAAGCCTTTGTCGACCGCTCCCTTATGCCTCGTGAAATGAGGTTTACAGGAGCAGTCGACAAAGGCTTCCCTTGTCGACCGATCCGTGTCTTGACTCACGCGCTGTGCCGATGATCAGCTGAGCCAGCACAGCATTCCGGCCATTTTTATTTTAATGCAGCCGGGGATATTTAAATCCCCGCTTCATTGACTATGTCGGGTAGTCTATTTTACATGCCCCAGTTGGCAGAGGCATGTAGTCTAGACATACCCAATGTGGCTTCAGAAAACTGGAATTTTCAGATAAGTGGAATTAACGTGGCTAAAACAGACCAGTTCAAAAAAAATACATTTTGGGATTCCAAGCCTTGAGCCTGATTCCCACCCAGGACAATCCCTTCCAGCAGTAGAAGATCTCTGTTATAGGGTTGTTGTAATTCATTAGACTAAGCAAGATAAGCTGTAAGCCACCTCAGTCTTAATAGAGAGCAAGACAAAGAATCTATCCATCAAAATCTATTTTCAAATGGTTGAGCTGAGAAGAATCTACAATGTCTAGCCTTGGAAACTGCTAAAAATCAAGAACTTGCATTTTAAAAAATCCTATACTTTTTATCTTTAAAGATATATTTTCTCAATACCTTCCTCTTCTTTTCTACCTCTGAGGGGTGCTATGATGATTAAAAATTGTAAAGTGCTTTTAACTATAATAAGAGACATTTATGTGTGTGAGAGAGAAATTAGGACACAGTACAAAAGCACTAGATTTTCCAGCAAGCTAAAGTATGTTTGCATTACAATTATGATGTGCAATTCTGGCTTGTGGAAACATACTGAGCTAGCTTTAATCTAGCTAGCTTGGGTCCCAGAGTAGCAAGCTGCAGTAGTATATGCTTCATCATAGGCTAACTAGAGAAGTAATTACCTTGAGTTCAGGATGTGCTTATATAGACCATTCTGAAATATGTGCTACCCCAGCTTTACTGTTTGGGTATTCAAACTAGCTAGATTAAAGCTAGTTTGGATATGTCTCTATGACAGTGGTAGGTCTCATGTGGCCCATTGGGATTCTATGTGTGGCCCATGAGACATTTTGGTTACCATTACCCATGCACAACATTCCACTGGCTTCCATCCATGTCGTTTTTTTCCCTACCGGTATTACTAAAGTAGCATGCATGCGCGTAAAGTGAAGTGCCTGCTGATTGCACACAACATTGACTATAAGAGCCATGTGCTCCCTCAGCGTCCAATCAAAGTGCTGCTATAGTTCAACCAGCACACCCCACAAATTCTAGATGAGCAAATACTATTAGCAAAACTACCCTGTCCCAGGAGACCATGTTGGCTGTGACAATCTTGCAGCCCACTGAGATGGAGGTCCAGTCATGTGGCCCACTTTTACTAGCCTAGATTGCCCATCACTACAGTATGAGCTGCACTCACATCCCATTATTGAAATTAAGACATAGCCTAAGAGTCAGACCTGACAAGTATTCTGTTAGTCTGAAGATGCTGTCTCTCTTGAGTGATTTGCATGTAATTAAAAGGAACTGCTTATTCTCATAACCAGGACAACTGTGATTTGAAGAATCCTACCACCAGGAGATATCTTTTATTAGTTGCAGTTTTGCCATATATAATTCAATTCCACATTAGTTTTGGTGCAAAACACAGCTTGTAATTGATTTTGTTATATTATGGACTGATCCTGAATCCATTGAGGGCAATGGAAATTTTGCTGTTGTCTTCAATGAGACTAGAAGCAAGCCTTTTGTTACAATTCCAAGGATATATAAAATAATGTCTTCTAAGTGTTTTTTTCATATAAACCCCTATGTGGTTAGGGACTCATTTTCCTGAGAGATTGCCCATCAGCTCATATGATCAATATCACAATGGTTGTAATCCGTACAAGTGTTTACAAGAAGATTCCTGGATTTAAAAGAGAGCAGAGGCTAGCAGGAAGGCAAGGGGTCTGAGACGGGAACTCCTTCTCTCCCCAGCCCCTTAGACCAACAGAGCCTACATTTATTAATTTATTAGACAAATCTTGCATTTTTCTTTAGGTTTAAGTCTGCAAGAAAGTATATGGCTGCTGTTGTATTATTAGCACTGTAGTATGAGCATCATTTTACAAGAAACATCTTGAACAGTAACTTCACTACATGTATATAATGCATCTTCTTCCTATGATAAGGCTTTTGTTTTCTAATATTACATAGCACCTTACAGCTGTGACAAATGTAAAAATATGCATATCCTGAGGTGAGGCACTTCCAAATGTTATATGCCAATGCTCTGTCCATATTACAAGGCAGAGGACAATACTCTCAGGCCACCTAACACACCAGTCACATATTATAATCAAAACACATGTACATATATCAAAATGTCCAGAATTGAGAATACAACATACTGTAACATCAGTCAGCACCCAAAAATATATAATTGAAGCAGTACATAATCCAATATGAAGTGAACCAAAATATAAGACTATGATTAAATGTTTTTGTACGGTATACAGTACTTACAGACTAACTTCTTTTCCTGTAACAATCACTACATTGTGTTTATTCTACATTACAATTATACATATTTTCTCTGCGGCCCATAGATATGCCTAATCATTGCTAGTTAAATGAAAGCTCATACCAAGTCTAATTCTGCATGAGCCAACACAATTTTCTCCTTGCTTTAATGACTTCTCGACTCCCTGCCTACTGATTACTCTGATATTTGTATTAGACTAATATTCAGCAATCTGAAAAAAGTGGTTACATCCCATCCCCAGAATTAATATAGAAGTATACAATTTATGTAGGCAAGGTCAAAATGAAAAAGAGGAAAGGCTCCTCCAGTATGTCAGGACTATTTAAAATGTAAGATGGTTACATGTGGGAGCAGCAGAAAGAACTCTTTTCTGTGAACTCCAATCTGAATCTACACTGCTTATGATCAGAGATGGCTTGATTAGTTTGTGTAATTCAATGTTTTCTTCTGTGGGGGAAAACTTGTGCAAAGGATGTGGAATGCCAAAAAAAAAAAAAAACAACCACCATCTCTGTAATTGAGGATGTCAGGAAACAATGGCAGCTCTCAAACTCCTGCCATGTAATAAGGATCATATGGAGTACAGTAAAACTCCATTGGTCCGGCATCTGATGGTCCGGCACTCCTGATGGTCCGGCACCATCAGGAACCCGGAAGTGCTCTGGGCAGCCAGACCATTGGAGCTGCTCTGCCTCCGGCTTCCCCGATTCAGCCGCTGCTGAAACTGACCAGCGGCTGAATTGGGGAAGCTGGGGGCAGAGCAGCTGGAGTGCTGCTGGTAGGTCCCACAGCACTGCCCCTCAGCGCTGCGGGACCAACCCGGCAACACCCCAGCTGTCCCCAAGTCAGCCGCAGCTGAAACTGACCAGCGGCTGACTCCGGGAAGCCCGAGGCAGAGCTGCTCTGCCTCGGGCTTCCCGGAGTCAGCCGCTGGTCAATTTCAGCGGCGGCTGACTTGGGGACGCCTGGGGCAGAGCAGCTGGGGTGCTGTCGGGTTGGTCCGGTAGCGCTGCCCCTTGGCGCTGCGGGACCAACCCGGCAGCACCAGCTGCTCTGCCCCAGGCGTCCCCAAGAGTAACTGGGGTGCTGCCGGGTTGGTCTCGCAGCGCCAGGGGCACTACCAGACCAACCCGGCAGCATCCCAGCTGCTCTGCAGGCGTTCGATTCAGCTGCTGCTGAAACTGACCAGCAGCGGCTGAATCGGGGCGCCTGGGGCAGAGCCGGACAATCGGAAGGGGGCTATGAGGGTCTGGGGTGGCATCCCCACACCACCCTAGACCCTCATAGCCCCCCTTTCTGATAGTCCGGCATATCTGATAATCCGGCACCCCCTGGGTCCTAAAGGTGCCGGATTATCGGAAGTTTACTGTATATAGCTGTGTGTGGATAGGCTTTGTGATAATGCATCAGTGGTGTTGTGATCGTCTATACCTGCCTCTTATACAATAAATCATCCACAACAGTCAAACACTAATAGCATATGGTTGAGCCAGCAGTTGAAGATATTGCTGCTTACTTCATGCCACAGCTGCGAATCTTGTTCTGTCTGTAATTCTTGAGATGGCATTGGTACACCTAGAAACAGAAAGGGCAGATACCAAAGAACAAGGGTTAAAATTATTCTGTTTGTAATTATTTTTCTTGTATATAGTATGTCAAATAGTTTATATTCCTAAGGATTTGATGCCCAGAATGTGTAAAAGTGAAAGATGTTGAGCTTCTGAAATATAGGGAGTTATAGTATATGGGAGTCTGTGGTCTCAAACATTGTTATCCTGCAGTTGAGTTCCATCAACATTCACACTGACGTAACTCTGCTCATCTGCACATGGCAGGACAAAAAAAAACCAAAAAAAAAAAACACCTATCTAGCAGTCCTAAATACCTAAAACCCTAGTGTGAAAAAAAAATCCAATTCCTAAAAATCTATCAAGTCCAATAGTTCTTAAAGAGCTCATCTCATTCTGAACGCATCCATCAAAGAACAGAAAATAGTAACAATAGCTCTCTCTCTCTCTCGCTCATATATATATATATATATATATATATATATTTTTTCACAAACCCACAGCCTCTGGAGGTATTTGGTGTGACTTTTCTAAATGAAAGCTGAAATTAAATTTCTAGTCCTCATGCCTCCTGAGAAAAGTTTGAAAGAATAGCCCACCTTAAACTTAAAAGCCAAAAAAACCCAATTCTCTATTTTATATTAAAAACTACATCATTTTCAACTAATCTATTGATTTTGGGAGTCCTGATGCATGATTTTTAAATGCTTGGGGTTTGAATATTGAGCTAACTAGATGCTTAAATGCTTCCCTGGGGGGGAGGGGGCCTTAATTTACAGTCAGGAATATGTAGATATGGTAGAAGATACTCTGGGAGATAGGTGCTTGAGATTAAAGGGCATTGGATGAAGGAGCACTTGGCAAGAGATTTTCCCAAAGTGTGCAGAAAGTCCAGGAGAGAACCTGGTGGTGCACATATCTTCTAAAGCCATTAGGAAGTTGGCAGAAGAACATCAATATCATCCTGAAGACTTTAAGTTATGAGAGACTGAGAAGACAAGCTCAGCCAGTGAAACAGTGAATTATTTAAATAGCTGAAATGTGGGAAAACCTTTATCCTGCAAGGGATATTTTCTCCATTAGCTACATTTGAGAGAAGATAAACATCAAACAATATAACTAACATTTTTGTTTTTTAGAAGACTGATTTTTAAAATGAGTCTATTTGGGAGAGCTAAGGAAGCGTGATAATTATGAAGTCTGAAATCTAAGTGTCGTAAGAATTTTATGATTAGAATGACCAGAAGTATTCTAAATTTTTAAAAGGAGAGATCTGTAAATGTTCAGTAATGCAGAAATGTAAGCATGGGGATGATAATTTTCAAAGAAAAAAAACAAACACCTTAAGGATTTAAATCTTGCTTTACCTGAAAATACAATGGAGTGGTCAGTGATACCTTCAGAATATCACACTTCAGATTTTACATTAATAAATGTAAAATAAATATTAGCCCTAAATAATTTCCCTCTACTCTGGATATAGTGTATTTACCAATCTATTGAAACTTTTATTTGATGGTCTACATGCTGATGCTGGATCTAGTAGTCCTGGTTAGCCTGAACCTGAACATGTACACCACAGATAAACAGCCCCTTTGCAAGAGATCCACAAGCCTAAGCTAGCTGGCCTGGGCCAGCTGCAGTTTTCTAACTAGTGTAGACATACCCTGGGACTGTTCACATGAACAAAGATGGCAGGATTCCAACACTGGTTCTAAGCTTGTACAGTGAGTGAGCAAGTGATTTCAATACCCACGAGAACCTCACACTCTCTTGCACTTCCAAGCAAGAGTTTCCAAAAGAATAATACATGTATTTTAAATATGGTTTCAAAATCATCTCAGTTTATTAACCAAAAGGATTCACATTTCAGTGTGGCAAGTACTCCAAGTTAACAAATAAACTGACTTTACAGTGTAAAGTAGATAAACTATTTCACTAGCTGAGTGATATCAGATCAAGTCTATCAATATGAATATAAGTTAATTAACTTTAACACTTTAATTCTGGAATTTTAGTAACCTTAAACCTTAAAGTGCTACCCTTTTGTTAAGAAAAAATGAAATGTAGCTTTCTTGAGTGTCTAATGGGAAAAAAACTACTGTAGGTACGAAATTGTATTGTACTGGAAAATAAAAGGATTTAGAGCAATGTTTCTCAACCAGCAGTACGAGTACCCTTAGGGGTACTCGAGAGAAGTCTGAAGGGTACATCAACACAACTGAAATTTGGAGAAAACTGAATTTTTGTTTTAAGTTTTGCAGCGCATTATTATTTTTGTACTTTTCACACCCAAAAATTTCATCACCCGCCCTGCTATGATTAAGTTATTTAAACAAATGTGTTGCAATGGTAGAAAAAAAATGTACGTGTCTGAAAAATGTGGGTACTGGGGGTACTTATATTTTTTTAAAGGGGTACTTTATAAAAAAAGGTTGAGAAACACTGATTTAGAGAACTTTGCATGCAGATTTCGGATGCACAAACAAGGATTGCAGTGGCATTCTATCATTTAAATCATGATGGTTGTTGAGAATGGCTTTGTAGAAGTATCACATGCGTAACACTTGTCTTCTTATATTGAGTACATAAAATGGAGATAAAAAAAGGTGAAACTCACAATATTGACAAGGAAAGCCTTAAAGCCTTGCTTATTTTTTTACTGGTGTTGTTAAATGATTCTATAGGCTCTACATGACTAACCATTGAAGACTACTGTGGAATTTCATTTAACACAAAGGATTCACAAAAATTTTAACATATCTGTGCACAACCATAACAAGTTTATGCTTAGTCAATCTCTAATAGCCACTGCATTTTACACTTAGGTAATATGATTTATATATATATTTAGGTGAAGGGGAATTTTGGCTGTACAAAGAACATAAGACTATGCCCTTTTTAGATTCAGAGAATAATCCTGCTCCCATTAAAATCAATGGTGATATTCACTAATCGAATATTTGATGATGTGTAACAATCAGTATGAATATATTTTAACAACTATGGTCTCTTAAGTACACAAATTAGGTACTAGACCCAGAGATCGTCAGTCTTCTTTAAGCAAAGGTTAATGGCAACACTAAATCTCGCTCTGTAAACAATAAGGCCCTGATCCTGTGAGGTACTGAATGTATGCAATTCCCATGAGCTGAAATCAGTGGAGACACACCACTGATTGGGTCCCATAATCCTTTGGAGGGTAAGTAAATATCATTTTATTTCAAGTAGACCCTTTCAAAGGAAAAAGTATCAAAAACTTCAAACAGACTGAATGCTCAAGAAGTTCAGAGTGATGCCCAATATCTGAGTGTAGCTATGCAAATTCAAAGAGCTTACTTAAAAAAAAAAAAAAGCAATACTCTGGTGTCCTTCTAAGTATGATACACTATTTAACCCTCCTTGCTTCCTGGGGCTTTTAAATATTATAAACTCACAAATGAAAAGAGAACTTCAGATAAGCAATGCAAATAAGACATTACAGAATGTATATTTTTGTGGGATATTCCTCCTCAATGAATGTATAGCTACACTGCAAATCATCTTGAGATCTGAAGAACAGGAAAAGACTATACAATGAAAGTTATATTCTATTACAACACTACTTATCAGCATTTCCTTTATAAATGCTTAATTTTTAGGTTTAATGTCTCATACCTTTCAAATAAAATCAGATTGCAGAACAGTTGATTATTTTTTTCTGTAAAATAGTTT
This sequence comes from Rafetus swinhoei, assembly GCA_019425775.1. NCBI lineage: Eukaryota > Metazoa > Chordata > Testudines > Trionychidae > Rafetus > Rafetus swinhoei. The sequence goes on from CM033449.1 coordinate 52,528,650, forward strand.
GAGAACAGAGCTCTTTTTGACTCAGAGTAGCAATAAGAAATAAATATTTCATGCCTTGTCCTTTGCTTTCATGCCATGTTTTTGGTTCAAAATAATTACTATATTTACTTTTTTCAGCGTTCTTTCTAAATTTGGACTTCATCCTTTGCAATAAAAAATTGCAGACTTACATGTGTGAAAAGTTAAACAATAATCATATGCAGTACAGGTTGAACCTCTCTAGTCCAACACCTTTGGGACGTGACCAGTGCCAGACCAGAGAACCTGCCAAACCATTGGAGGTCAATATTGTGTAGCAGCATTACCAACACGTCCACTGATTATGGGCTCTTAGAAGTAAATTAGAGCTAAATCAGAGCACAGAACACTGAGAGCCAGGACTGATTGCGGTAAACAAACTTTATGGGATTGCAAGAAACTCGGCCACACCCATGGTAAGTGGACATCCAGCTAACTAAAATCATGCCAGACTAGGGATGTTAGTGAGTAGTCTGCTACTTGCTTCCCCCCTCTTGCTGCCTCTATCAGAGGGAGCAAGGGGAAGGAAATCAGGAGCTGGTGCTGGGGGGAGCCAGCTTAAAAGCCAGTTCCCCCCAGCACCGGCTATGTGGTGCCACCTCGTCCCTCTCTCCCTCCCTCCCCCCGCTGCCTCTATCAGTGGCAGTGCATGGGCTGAGGGAGAAGGGGACTAGGGGAAGATGCTGAGAAGCAGCCTCTGTGTGTGGTGCCGGAGCAGCCTCTGTTTGCAGTGGACAGGGCTAGCCACTGGGAACAGGAACTGCTGGACTCAGCATGAGCTGGGACCGGACAGTCCTGGATTGCACTGGTTCGGGATGCAGCACCTCTCCATTTTAAATGTAGTTGTAGTAAGAGCCGCCAGTGATGTACCACTAATCAACTACATGATTAGTCAGATAACTGCAGTTTAACATCCCTATGCCAGACCACAAATGTAGCCACATCAGAAAGTGCTAGACTAGAGAGATTCAACCTGTACTTATTTTTGTAACTTTTCAATAGGATATAATCAGATTTGTTACATTATTCTTGCTTCACATGAATAAAATGTATAAGCTGTTACATGAATAAGAAATTGTACAAAATTTGTATATAACCACCGACAGGTGGAACTGAAATTGGGTCTTCTGTACACATAAAAGGGAATTCATCTACAAAAAAAATTGCATTAATTTACACTGCAGATCAGACTTAAACCTATGCTAAGAAATTCACTTAAGGTTGCCAGAGCAGTGTCTATAATCTGCTGTGATGTCCTGAGATACTGCAGGATGTACTGTAGGTACCATGGTTTGGAGTACTGTTCTGAAAATATGATAGCTATTTAAACAAAACAGTGACTAGCAATATTTACAGGACTTTGTGCCATCACAGATCACTTCTTTAAGATTTCCACAATTTCAAAGGCAAATGGTAGTATGTACCAAAATATTTCTCCATAAGGATGTGCTGTCAGAGTGTGGGGAGAATACCTCTGTGTGTGTTCCAGTGAGTGATAAGGTAGCTGCATCTGCTTGGACTCCCAATTTCATGACTCTTGAACTCAAGAGAGGGATTTCTGTATTCACAATTAATGCATGGCAGTAGCATTGCCTCTTCCAGCCGCATGTTCAGAATGGGACGATTCACTCAAACGTCTCTCTAAGTTCAATGCCACTCTCCCCTTCTGCCCCGGCACCTTGGCTAGGTGGTGCCAAGGCGAAGCACGTAGCAGGAGGGGGGGGCTCCCACTCCACGGGCGCTTTGCGCCTCTGGACTCTCGTACCAGGTAGCTGCATCCCTCAAGCAACTGTCACGAGGGGGTGGGACGGAGATTCACCTCCCCGAAGGCTTACCCTGCCCAAGCCGGGGGTGCAACGTGGCTGGGCAGCTTGTCCCTTTCTCTCGCGAAAAGAAGGCAGCTGGTCCCACCACAGATATTCGTTCACCCACCTGGCCTCGCCCGTAGCCTGAGCACCTGGGCAAGAGAGGGACTGGCGGGGACACCCCTCTGTTAGCCAGCGCCCCGCCGCGGGAAGCAGAGAGGGGCTGAGGTGGAGCTAGACCGGGGCAGGGGAGGCGCCCTCCCCCCCAGAGGAGCAGGGGCAAGGACTGGGGCTAGTTCTCACCTTGGCTGGCGCACGTCCAGGAGGCCAGGAGCAGCAAGAGCAGGGCTCCTGACGCGCCGCTGAGGCCCGCCTGCTGCTTCCTCGGGCCGGGCTGGCTGCCGCGGGAGCCGAGGGCGTGTTGCTGAACCGGGGTCCGCTGCTGGCCAGAGTCCCCAAGCATGGTGCCTGCTGAAGGGCCCGGCTGGCCCCGAGTATGCGCCGCGAAGCCCTTCCCACCTCACCTGCTGCTGCTGAGGTCCCGACTCCCCCGCCGGAGCCGCCACGCTGCGGAGCCCGCCGTCCCTTCCCAAACTTTTAAATCTCCCGGACACGTGGCCTGCGTCATCCTGACTCACGGAGACTCCGCGTCATCCCCGCTCCCCCGCATCCACGCGGGTCCCAGTCCCGCCGAGCCCTAGCCCGGCCGGGGCGACGCGTGACTCATCCCGGGCCAGGGATCCTGCCCCACCGCCAGGAGGGCACGAGCTCGGAGCTCCTGCAGCTGCTGCTGCTGCTGGGTGGGAAGTGCAGAAGAAAAGCCGCTTGGGGGCCCCTCGGTTCCACGGGATCCACAGCGCAGCGGGAAGGGATCAAGCAATAAAACACCTTCCCCCTACCCCACACACACAGTCTCAAATTTGGATCCTCGCTTTCAAGGGACTTTTCCCATAAGAAACAACTTCAGTACCTCTGGGTTTATGAAGGGGGACACACGAAACGACATTCTGCTCCCTGCGAGTGCTCCAGGGTGACTGCTCCTTCTGTTGAGTCATTTGTGCGTGGTTAAAACATTATCTTTTGCACTGTAGGATGTTGCATTTGAAATGGAGTGTTTTTGTAAAAATGACTTAATTTTTAAAGAAACCTAACAACACCATTAACCCAAAATAAGTGAGTTAGATTTGCACCCAAGTAACTAACAGGGTAAATGAAAATCAATGAAGTTATGTGGATTCCGGTTTCTGTGCAAACAAGCCCTAACACAACTGGAGAAGAGGTATGGAAAATAAGCATCTAAAGCTGACTTCTACATTCCCCTACAACAAAAGGGAAAGCAGAATGGCAGAGTTAAGATCTTTAGCTTCCCAGTTCAGGAAGCTACTTAAGCATGTTGCTAACTTGAAGTATTGTCTTCTCACCTGTCAGAGCTTGTGCAAAAGGCACCTGCTCAAACATATTTTTCCTCACACGTGTACTTTTAAAACGACTAGTAGGTTTTTTTTCTCCTCAAGAATCATCTTTAAGAGGAGAGCAGTCTTGGTGAATTTCATCTTTAAAGTGTATGGTGGAGAACTGTTCTAAAGAGAACAGTGAGGAGGATGGAAAGAAATTCTGTTTCATGAAAAATTTCAAGATTTTGAAATATAGCTTTGTTCCAAACTGGAGGGGAAACAGAATTTTGAAATTTTCTAAGAAGAAAAAGGCCAAAATAAAAAATGGTTCAAGTTGAATAGAATGTCTTAATTTTTACTTTTAAAAACTACATTATATGTTATAATACAACTCGTTTTCGCACAAATAAAAATTTTGGTGAAACTGGAATGATGTAAAGCATTTTGATTTCAATGGAATATGATTCTATCATAGTTTCTCTCACCTACTCTAGTTCTAAGCATCTAAAAATCGATTTTCATAATGGAAACCATTTTAACAACAAAAATGATCACTCCTAGTGTTGCTAGAAAAATAAAAATAAAAATGATAGATAGTTAACATGCAAATTGCAGTGTTTGTGGATTAAAATCACATAGATTCTGATCAACAAGGTTTTCCCTGAAACTTCACCTTTTATCCTGTATATACTCTGAGGCTTTGTCTACACTATGGCTTGTGCGGGAAGAGGCAATGAAAATGCACTGATTAGCATATTGTCACGCTTTATTTGCATAATCTATTCCTAGCCATTTTTGCGCAAAAAGGAAACGTCCACATTGCTTGTTTTTGCGCAAAAACCCCTTGTGCAAAAACAGCTTGGAATAGATTATGCAAATGAAGTGTGACAATATGCTAATCAGCACTTCATTTGCATTACCTCTTCTGGCAAAAACTGATAGTGTAGACATAGCCTTTGACTACATCTACACAGCAGGGCTAAAGTAGAATTAAGCTATGCAACTTGAGCTACATCAATTGTTTAGCTGAAGTCAAAACAGCTTAACTTGGCTTTTGGTACAGTCTACAATTCAAAGGAAGAGCACTCTTCCTTCAACTTCCCTTACTTCTCGTAAAAAGAAGGTTACAGGAGTCGGAGTAAGAAGTCCTCCAGCTTTAGAAATAATGTCTGGCAGTGTAGACATGCACTATGTTATTTTGAAATAACATCAGTTATTCTGAAATAATGCTGCTGTGTAGACATTGCCTTATTTATTATCTGTGATATTCATCCATTTTATAGACTTCCAGTAGAACTTCAAAATAAGATTTTCAGAAGCACTTATGTTATCCTAACTCTGCTCCCATCAAAGTAAAGGAGAGTTTTAACTTGCCCACAGGGACATATAAGAAATTTTCTTTCTGCCTAGCACAGGGATGGGCAATCATTTTTGATGGGAGGACACTCCAAGAATTTGGTAAATAGTCAAGGACCTATTTCTTCCTTAATATTAATGGAGGAAGTGCAAGGGTCTGGGGTGGAGGTTTGGTACAGAAAGGATCTTGGGGTAAGAAATTGGGGTGTAGGAGAGGATGTGGGATCTGGGAAAGAGTTTGGATGAAAGAGGGGATTGTGACCTGGAGCAGCGGACTGAAGTGCAGGAGAGGGTGCAGGGTCCAGAAGGAGCTCCCACTGGGCCACGGGCCAAATGTGACAGCTTAACAGGCTGGTTCCAGCCTGCAAACCATAGTCTGCCCACCCCTTCCATAGCAGCTCTTGCACACTGGGAAGTACAGGCATTGATCACACATACTTCTAAGGGAACATGATCCTGGGAAGCAGAGAAGAGATGTCAAGGCACAGCACACAGAAAGGCAGATGCATCAGGGACCACAATCTGTTCTATATAAAGGATGAAACAATTTACTTACTTCATCACCTGCATGCAAGGAGCAGCTATAGAAAGATTGTGCTCCAGTGACTTACACCTTCGGTGATGGCACAGCTTCAAGCTGTCCCCTACTCAGGGCAGTGTCTTCAAATCCACAATCTCTCCCTAAATTTCTGTAATTTTCCATCAATCCTCAATACTTTATTTGTGAAATTGTGTTTGTTTTGATAACTGAGTTTCATCTGAAATCTGAGTAAAAGCTTAAGATCCTAATTCACTCTGCTGAATCTGGTAAAACAAGAATATATTAAATGAGATTTCCACAACTATGACAAAATTCTCCAGTAGAATAATCTGCCCACTTATCTCTCTGTTTCCTATGGATCTGCAGTAGAACCTATATTAACCTTCCTATGCCTAACCCTTGATTTTGTGTCTTATCTCCCAAATCTTCAGTCCCAACCCCAAGTTTGGTTAACAGTTGAATTTTATGCATAAAAACGTTCAATAACAATTAAACATGAAATCTTGTTTTTACCCTGAAGTAATGCTGCTGTCAAAACACTTATCTCCTCTCCTCCTCTTCTGAATCCCAAAAATTCTTCCAGTATTTCTGGGGACAGAAAATACCTAAAGTTAATTACTCTTTTAGAAAAAGCTCCATCCATAAATTTTAGCCTATATATTCTTACTAATTATAAAGAGAATCAATGCATTTCTGTTCTTTCCTGATGGCAGAGTAATATGAATAGGTTTGACGGAAAGAATCATCTTTCTGGTCATGTCACCAGAGTACACATACAATTAATAATGAAAAGGCATGTTCCCAGAGGCCAAATCAGAAGTCTGTACTGAGACAAAATTCTTACAGAAGTCAATCGCAGTTTTTAAAAGTGAGCACAGTAAGCCAAGCTTCACTCTGTGCTGTAGCAGAGCCTGTAAGGAATATTACTACATATCAATTTTGTGTGCTGTAAATTCACACTTTGGCTTGCAAAGCTGTAATTTGCCTTACAGAAAAAGCTCTAAGTACTTTGAAATTGACCTTTAGTTTTCATAAAACTTTCATAGTTTATGATGATGAACTTTGTTCTGAAAAACTGTAACAGTAACTTTCATAATTGCAAGTAATATGACATCCTTAATAGAAGGAGGAGACAATGTGGCATGCTGTATCTGTTCTTGTTTGGCTTAATTGCTTGATTAAATTGATGTTACTCAGCTTGCAGGAGTAAGGCACATCCTTATTAAAAGGCTATTTCCAATTTAGGATGTTTTGGAGTTTATTTCTTTTGGTGCTCTGATGACTGAAATTAGTTTTGTTGGAATATGAACATTTTTCCTATTGTTGATTGACTAAACACTAATATGGCTAATGGAAAAGAAATCACACAGCTCAGAATGTGAAGTCACCATTGTTTCTGTCACCAGAAGAGTCCAGACCAAGAGGTGCATCTTTGAATCTATCCAGATTTTGTGCAGATATAGGGAGCCTATAAGAATTCAGTCCACAGTAGTGGGTCTGACACTTCTTTTGTACTCATATAGTAGGGAATCATTCCACCCATACTGGAATGTAAACACAAAGAAGTGGTATATACAGTTGGGTTTACTTTGCCAACAATTTCTACCATTGCTACCACTAGTCCAGCTCACCAACAGTAACAACAGGGGGCAACGGAGGAGACCAGCCTTCAGTGATGATAGCTTCAAGCCTAATCTTCTAAGAGCAGATCTACACTACCAGATGCCTAAAACACTGACATCCTGTCTATACTAGAATTCATTGCTATTTTGGAGAAATAAGTCTGGAATAGGCAAGACCATGATGGTCAGTCAGTCCCTGCTCAATGACACTTGGGTCTGACATACTTCCTCAATGTCTTACTGACAGCATACTCATAGAAAAAAAGAGTAAGAAAGGGAACCAGAGGTAGAGCCATGAAGTTCACTAAAGGGTTGGATATGAACAATCAGCATCTCTAAGGGTATGTCTACACTACAAAGTTAATTCGAACTAACAGCGCTTAATTCAAACTCATTCTACGAGGAGTAACGCCTAGTTCAAATGAAATAGTTAGAATTAAGGGCTGTCTAGCCACTTAATTCGAACTAGTTGGAGGCTAGCCCTTCCCAGGTTGCCCTGGTGGCCACTCTGGGCCAAACCAGGGAAACTCTTCTGCCCCCCTCCCGGCCCCAGAGCCCTTAAAGGGCCACGGTCTGGCTACAGTGCTTGTGCCAGTTGCAAGCCTGCCAGCACCCAGCCAGCAGACTCTGCACCTGGCACACCATGAGCCAGCCACCCGCTGCCACCCAGCCCTCCACCTCTTCCCAGGACCAGGCTGGCAGCTCACAGGAGCCTGCCCGGGGCCGCAAGAGGCGGGCGCCCGCCTGGTCTAGTGCGGAGATTGTGGACCTCATCGAGGTTTGGGAGGAGGCCTCCAACATCTACGATCTCCGCACTAGGCACAGGAATGCGGCTGTCTACAGCCGCAAGGCTACCAGCCTGACCATCAGAGGCCACATGCGGACCCAGGAGCAGGTCCGCTGCAAAATAAAGGACCTGTGGCAGGCCTACTCCAGGGCCTCCCAGCCAGGGGCCGACCTGGAGGCCTGCCCTCACTTTGAGGCCCTGGACCGCATCCTGGGGGCTCATGCAGTCCATGCCCCCCGGGTGGTGATCGACCCCGGGACAGAGGGCCCTGTCCCTGACACGGAGGAGGAGGAGGACGCCGAGAGCCAGGAGCCTGCAGGGAGCCTGCCCAGGACCCAGGACCCCCGAGTCATCCCACAGAGCCCATCTGCTGTGTCATCTGAGGCCGGGGAGGGCTCCACATGTGAGTGCCATCATGCTCCCCTTATGTCTATGGGGTGGGGTGGAGAGGGAGCCCAGGGACCGTGCGCCTGGGCCTTGCCCAGCATGGAGCAGCAGCTGGGTGTCATGCAGGGTCCCTGGCCTGTTCCCCACATGCCGACCTCGCCTAGCAGAGGGGGGCTGGGTTTCACCCACTGTGTCCCCAGGGAGAACTGACCACTGCTCTTGTTTCATCACAGCTGCAGCACCTGGCACTGCAGGGTGCACCACCCTGCCTGCAACCGCCACCCGCACCCGGGCCAGCAGGCACACCCGCAACCAGGAGGACTACCAGCGGCGGCACCTGCGGCTACTGGAGCAGCAGCTCCGCACCCAGGACCACTGGGTCCAGGAGGACCTGCGGCTGCAGCAGCAGAACTTGGAGGCGCTGGAGGATCAGGGCCGTGCCCTCAGAGGTCATCTCCAGACCCTGGTGGACAGGTCCCTGCCTCCTCCTGCTCCAGCTCCTGCGGCCGCCCCAGCTCTCACTCCTCCTCCCACCCCTGCTCCCCCTCCCGCTTCCTCTGTACCCCCCATCACTCCTGCCCCACCCTCCACACCCACTCCCCCCCGAAGTCCCCGCACCCGCAGTGCTGTGAGACGGGAGAGCTAGCAGGACCCCGAGCCCTGAGCTTTCCCTTCCCTTCCTCCCTTTCCTCCCCTTCCAGCTCCCTCCTCCCAGGTTTCCCCCTCCCCTCTCCCACCCTCATTCCTCCCTCCCCCACCCCAGTTATGTAAAATAAAAAGAGATTTTTGTTGGCAAAACAGGTGTCTTTATTTGACATTAGGAAGAAGGGTTAGGGAGGGGAAAGGGGAAGAAGGGGAGGGTGGAAGAAGGCCCCAGTGGGGCATGCAGAGAGAGTTCAGTCCTCCTCCACATGGAAGCTCTCCCGCAGGGCTTCCCAGATCTGGATGGCCCCCCACTGGGCCTCCCGGATCGCAGCGGTGCAGGGCTGCGCGTACTGGCCAGCCATGCGGTCAGCCTCAGCCATCCAGGCTGGCAGGAAAGTCTCCCCATTCCGTTCACATAAATTGTGCAGCACACAACATGCTGCCACCACGGGAGGGATATTGTGCTCGGCGAGGTCAAGGCGGGTGAGGAGGCACCAGAATCGGGCTTTCAGTCAGCTGAAGGCCCCCTCGACCACGATGCAGGCTCTGGTGAGCCTGGCATTGAAGGCCTGCCGGGAGGGGTTGAGGTGTCCCATGTAGGGCTTCCTCAGCCAGGGCTGTAGGGGGTAGGCCGCATCCTCCACCAGGCAGACGGGCATGTCCACGTCCCTGACCCTGATGTGGCGGTCGGGGAAGAAGGTCCCGGTGTGCAGCCTCTGGCACATGGAGGAGTTGCGGAACACCTTGGCGTCGTGTGCCTTGCCGGACCAGCCCACATTAATGCCCGTGAACTGGCCCCGGAGGTCAGACACGGCCTGCAGGATCAAGGAGAAGTAACCCTTGCGGTTAATGTAGAGGGAGGCCTGGTGTCCCGGGGCACGGATGGGGATGTGTGTCCCGTTGATCACCCCCCCGCAGTTGGGGAAGCCGAGGGTGCCGAACCCCTGGATGACCGCGTCTGGGTCGGTGAGGCGGACCACCCTGCGGAGCAGCACCCTGTTGATGGCCTTGGCCACCTGCAGAGAGACACACCAAACCGCGAATCACTGGGGTGCCCGGGTGGTGAGGAGTGTTCGTTCCCTGGCACTGCCCCGCGCCCCACTCCCAGAAGCAACCCCCGCTGCGATCCTGGCCACCGCGGGTGGTGTGTAGAATGGCCGGGACAGACGGAACCCTCCCGTGTGGGGCACTTTCGCCTCCTCCCCCCTGTTTTCCCTGGGGCAGCCCATCCCCTCCTTGCAGCCCCCTTCCCCCCCCGGCCAAGTGGCCGGTGAGTGCCGTACCTGCATGAGCACTGCTCCGACGGTGGATTTCCCGACGCCGAACTGGTTCCCAACGGATCGGTAGCTGTCCGGCATGGAAAGCTTCCACAGAGTGATGCCCACATGCTTCTGGAGGGGGATGGCAGGCCTCATGCGAGTGTCCTGTCGCTGCAGAGCAGGGGCGAGCCACTCGCAGAGCTCCAGGAAGGTGTCCTTCTTCATCCTGAAGTTCTGGGTCCACTGTTGGTCTCCCCAGCACTCCAGGGGAGACTGTTGGTCTCACCAGTCACTGCTTGTGTCCAAACGCCAGATGTGGCGGGGCACGCTGGCATCCGGGCGCTGCTGCGGCTCCTCCATGGCCCCCAGGGAGGCCAGGGGGAGGGGCAGGGGGCTGACGTGCACCAGATGGTGACAGGCAGCCTCCAGCCATTGCTGGCAGGCTTGCAGCAGCAAGTCCAAAAACTGGAGCAGAATGCCCAGGGCGAGCTCTGGCTCCATGGTGCCAACTGCAGAGGCATCCCCAATGGGAACCACCAACACAGGCAGGCAGAGAGGAAAACGCTTTGCTGTCCCTTGGCGAGGTAGGCAAGCAAGCGAAAAAGCTGAGAACCGGCTGTCCAGGGGGTTCCCTTTAAGCACGAGCCTCAGATAGCCTCAGACAGCAGCCACACAAAGCAACTACTGACCTGATGCCCTGCTGGAACCGGTTTCAGCTGCCCTTAAATGCGACCCAGCATCCAATCAGTGTGGACGTGCTATTTCGAATTAGCAAAACACTAATTCTAATTAGTTTTTGGGTCTAGATGCGTTATTTCGAATTAGCTTATTTCGAATTAACTAATTTGAAATAAGTTAGTTCGAATTAGTGCTGTAGTGTAGACATACCCTGACTGAGCTTTGTTCTGGTTCAACCCAAACTGACATCAGTTTGAAAAACGCCTTTTGTTGCATCTCCTTATGAACAGTTCACTTAAAAACAATGTACAAACAATGTAGTACAGACAACGGTTCCCAAGTTTCCCTAGAACATACTACCCTTGATCTCCTCAACTCTCCATTCTGAGAGTAGTATTATTTATTTAATGTAAGGAACTTGGTTAGACACTGCAACTCTAAGCTCCGAACTAGGAGTGCCTCTGTGAGTTGACTTGGAATCCTGGCTGGAAATTAAACCTGTGGCAGCTGTAGTCTGACTGAATATCTGATGCACCCCATGCCAGTGAGGTTTACCTCTGGGAACATTTCCATGGAGTGCACCAGATGTTCAGGGATTTTTCCAGGCACTTTCATAAGAAAGATATAACTAAACCCACAGATAGGCGAAATAACTCTGTGTAACAATATACACAAAGGGCCAAATTCAGCCAGCTCATAAGTAGGTGAAAGTCTTCCACAGTCAATGGATTCATAATCACTTGAGAGCTTTAATTGATCTGCTGGGCACATCTGAGTCTGAAATTTCCTATCCACAGAACATGTACAGCATGGGCACTGGCAGTGCATATATCTCTAATCTGTTCACCAGTGTCCCTCAATCCTATCATGAAGGGACCCTTTAGAATACAGGAGGTCACTGGCCTCATTGCTGAGACAACAAAAAGAGTGCCATTTCTTAGTGTCTGACTCTATGAAGAAGATATCTGCTCAATAAGAACTAAACTAAAACCACTAAAATGACTTCACTGAGGCCACTAAACAGCTTCCATCATTATTACCAGGAACAGATTTAAATCAATCACTTATTAGAAGTGAAAAGTGTTGCATCCATTAATAATCCCTTGAACCATCCAGTCCATCAAAAGCAATCCCCATCTTTAGAGCAGGCAGACAACATCAGAAATATATGCAATAAAATATATAATTTTCATAGCCTAGCATTCAGTTTAAAAGCAGAATTGGTCATGGGCCATAAACTTTTCTCACCCCATTTATACCATGCAATACTTCAATTTCCCCCCACCATTCCTCATTAATTCCACATACCAAACAGAACATGGAACAGAATGATTTATTTGCTTTATGAAGTTCTGATATTAAAACAAAAAAGTTGTAAATATATTTAGTCAGAGTAGAACAATGAACATCTACAGGCATTGTCATTTATGAATTAGGTGTGGTCCCCCAAGCGATGTAGGAAAAATGTCTAACAGAGCAAAGTACTGAAATGTCTCAAGAGTATGGCTACATAGCAGCGTTATACTGGAATAACTGACGTTATACCAAAATAGCAGAGAGTGCATCTACACAGCAAACGATTATTTTGAAATAATGTTGAAATACAGGACTTCTTACTCTGACTGATGTAACCCTCATTTCATGAGGAGTAAGGGAAGTCGAAGGAAGAGTGTTCTTCCTTCGACTTCCTGCTGTGTAGACAGCGACAAAAGCCGAATTAATCTATTTTGACTTAAGCTATGCAATTGACATAGCTGAAGTTACGTATCTTAATTTAACTTTTGCCCTGCAGTGTAGACGTGCCCTCAGAGACACAGTCTGAAGATGAACAAATCATACTGTGGTCTAACACAACCCAAGGGACCTCAGCAACAGTGAGACTTTAGAAAGATTAGTTGACTAGCTTTACTCTGGAGAAACAAATGGTTGAGTATACTGTCAATGAAAAATATATTGTTTTAAAATACTAACAATCTCACACTGATCTGTAGTTTTCAGGCTTTATAACTAATAAGATGTTAAACAGGAAACAAAATGACTATTTACTCTAAAAACTGTCCTGTCTTCCAGATGATCGTGAGTTTGGAACTTCAGAACTGGAACTAAAGAGAACTTAAGAAATGCTGTTTCTCTTCAGAAGACATAAATGATACTGAGAATCCCTATCAATTTTACTCAAAATACATAACAAATCTTTTTCTCCATGAGCAAACCTGGCACATGAGAAATTCTGCTTTCAGGACTCTAGAACATTTTGGCAAAAATCATTGGTTTCATTAGAAAAGGGGTGGGCAATAATTTTCTCAGGGGGGCTCCCCCCCCACACACACACAGAAGGGGCAGGGCCTAGCCTGCCCACAGAGTTTCCTGGGCTGGAGAGTTTAAAGTAAAAACAGAGCAAAGGGCTTGCAGTTCACGGCCCCACCTTTACTGCATTGCCTGGCAGCCACTCAGGGTTGTTGCCACTATTTAAAGGGCTCATGGCTCTGGCCCCTGCTGGGGTAGCATCACAACTGGGAGCCTGTGGTCCATTTAAATAGGATCCTGCTGCTTGAGCTACCATCTGGAAATGTGGTGGCATGGGCAGCAGGATATAAATAGCAAGTGGCCAGATGCTGTCCATAGGCTGGATTAAAGTGTTAGGAGGGCTGGATCTGATCCCTGGGTCATATCTTGTGCAGCCCTGCATTAGAAGCTACCCACTGAGTTGAGTTTGGTGCACTAAGAGCAGAGATCTTATTGAAACTGTCAGTCCTGTCAAGAGATGTCTCTTGTATTTTAATCTCTACTTCAGATAGGGCTGAATCCTGCAAGATGCTGAGCACTCTGACCTCCATCCAGTAAAGCACTTACATACAACTTTAAACATGTGAGTACTCCTACTCAGTGGAACCACTCACAAGTTTTAAAGCTTTGTATAACACTCAGAACCTTGCAAGATTGAATCCATACAGGGGCTCCACTCCCAGCAGGGGGGAATGACCCACTTGCAGTTCTCAAAACTATAACTAGAGCAAATAACAAGGACGGGATAAACAAGGAGTGTTTGAATGGAAACAAGATGTCACTTGAGTTGAAGACCAGGCCCGCCAACAGTGGGGGCAAAGGGGCCAATTGTCCCAGGGTCCGGTGTTTCAAAGGGGCCCAGAGCTCCCAGCCACTGCTGCTACTGTGGCAGCAGCAGCAGCCAGAGCCCCAGGACCCTTTGAATTGCCACAGGAGCGCAAGAGCACTGCTCCATGCAGCTTTGAGGGCTCCGGGGGATGCAACACTGTGCTATGGGCAGTGCTAAGGACTGACTGCCCTCAGTCCTGCCCCTTCTGCCCTCGGCCCTGCTCCTTCTGGGGGGGAAGTTGTGGAGCTGGGTTCCCCCACACCTGGCCCCCAGCCCATGGTGGCTGTTGGCCCCACAGTTGAAGACGACTGATTTTTGAAGGCTCCTGGGTCAGCTGCATGCTGAAGCTGGCCTCAACCAGGTCCTAGTCCTCCTCCTCCTACTCCTTGCCGCCGTCTCTCCCCCCAGGATGCCGTCAAGCTCCTTAAAATAAGGACAGGTGTGGGGCTCTGCCCTGGATCAGGAGCTGCCCTCCTTGGCTCTGGCATAAGCCTGGTGGAGTTCCTTGACCTTCATCCGCACCTGTTCTTGGGTACGGATGTGGCCTTTGGATGCCAGGCTGCCTGCCATCCGGCCATACATGTCCGCATTCCTGTGTCTGGTGCGGAGATCCTGGAGGTTGGTCTCATCCCCCCAAACCTCAAGAAGGTCCAGGACCTCTGCACCAGACTAGGAAGGTGCACGTCTCTTGTGGCCCCTGGCAGGGTCCTGGGAGCTGTCTGAATGCTCCCAGGGAGCAGTGGAGGGCTGGGTGGCTGCATAAGAGTGGCTCATTTTGGGCCTAAATGCAATCAGGGGCAGCTCCAGGGTAGCTTAGGGCTGTCTGCAGCTTTAAGGACTCCAAGGGGGGGATAGAGTTTTCCTGTGTGTGGACAGAGTGGCCCAGCAGGGCACCCTGGGAAGAGTTGGAGGCCCCCTATTTTGAAATAGCCCCTATTCCCTGTCTACACAGCCCCTATTCTGAAATAGCTATTTCGGAATAGGTGCTATTCCTAGTAGAATGAGGTTTACAGAACTTGAAATAAGGCAGCCATTATTTTGAAATTATTTCAAAATAGCGGTTTTGCTGTGTAGACGCTCACAAAGTTATTCCGGAATAGCAGCCATTATTCTGAAATAACTTTGTTATGTGGACACACCCTTACTGACTTGTTTATATGCCTCTATATATTATACACTGAAATGTAAATATGGTATTTATATTCCAATTGATTTATTTTATAATTAAGTGGTAAAAATGAGAAAATCAGCAATATCAGTAATAATATGCAGAGATACTTTTGTATTTTTAAGTTTGGCTTTGTAAGCAAGTAGATTTTAAATGAGGTGAAACTTGGAGGGCACAAAAGGCAAATCAGACTCCTGGAAGAGTACAGTAGTCGGGAAAGGTTGAGAGCCACTGATCTGTTCCAACTTTTATTTAGCTGTGACACTCAGGTAACTGCAATAAAAAATCCTGCGGCACCAAGTCTCAGAGTTCAGGTCGATTGACTTAGGCTCATGAGGGTTGAACTATGGGGCTAAAAATTGCAGTGTAGATATTGGAGCTCAGGGTTGAAACCCACCCGCTTCATGGGCTCCAGCTTATTTACACTGCAATTTTTAGTCCTGAAGCCTGGGCCCCATAAGTCCAAGTCAGCTGACCTTGGCCAGCTGTGGCCATGCTGTGGGTCATTTATTGTAATGTAGAGGTACCTTCTGAGTACCTTTCCTAAACGTGAAGGAGACTTCTGTGTAAGCTCAAAAACTTTTCTTTCACCAACAGACTTGGTCCATTAAACTATATTAGTTTACTACCTTATCTTGCTTAAACAACAAGGAGTCCAATGGCACTTTAAAGACTAACAAATTAATTAGGGTATTAGAGCATAAGTTTTCATGAACCGCAACTCACTTCCTCAGGAAGGAAGGAAGGAAGGAAGGGTACGTCTAGACTGCAGTTTTTCCGGGATACTGGAATTTTTTTTTGGAAGAACAGATGCGTTTTTTCCGCATCTCTGTAAACTTCATTTTACAAGAAAGAAGGGATGTTCCGGAAAAGGTTTTTTTTTCCCCAACATTAGGCCCAGTGTAGATGGGCCAAATGTTGGAAAACCTCTTCCAGAAAAAGCTATGCAAATTGCGGTTCACAATTTGCATATCTTTTTCTGGAAGAACTGTGTAGTCTAGACACAGCGAAAGAAAGAAAGAAAGAAAGAAAGAAAGAAAGAAAGAAAGAAAGAAAGAAAGAAAGAAAGAAAGAAAGAAAAGGATAGAGACAGGAGTGTCATTTCTGTATCCTTCTTTTTCTTTTTGTCTTTCTTTCTTTCTCCCTTCACCATATGAGGAAGTGAGTTATACTCATGAAAACTTATGCCCTAATACATTTGTTAGACTTTAAAGTGCCACCAGGCTCCTAGTTGTTTTTGCTGAAACAGATTAACATGGCTATCTCTCTGAAGCTTATCTTACATAGGCCACGTCTATACTCTAGCCTTCTTGCAGAAAAGCATATGCAAATGAAGCACAGCGTGGAATATCGCCGTGCTTCATTTGCATAAGTAATGAGCAGCCGTTTTTGCACAAGAGGCTTTTGTGCAAAAACGAGCAGTATAGACGGCTCCTTTTTGCGCAAAAACCCCCTCTTACACAAGTTCTTCCTCAAAAAATGAGGAAGAACAGCTCTTGTGCAAGAGGGGGTTTTTGCGCAAAAAGGAGCCGTCTACACTGCCTCTTGCGCAAAAAGGGCTGCTTATTACTTATGCAAATGAAGCGCGGCGATATTCCACACTGCGCTTCATTTGCATATGCTTTTCCGCAAGAAGACTACAGTATAGACATAGACATAGAATCTAGGCTTTGGGGAGTCTGGGCCATCTTTTCACTAGATAAGTGCATAGTGTCTAGCACAATGGAATCCTGATCCTTGTTGAATTCAATACAGTACAAACAAACAAATAAATAAAATATTTCATCAGGAAACTATGACAATATCACACATATAGAAGATTGGAAACATTTATTATTTGTGTGTCTAAATCCATTTCCTTCTTTCTAAAACAAAGAAACAACCAACTCCAATCATTCAAAGGATCCTGACTGCTCTTAAGTCACAATAATATATTGAATGTGCTCAACAGTTTATAAGCTCTACTACTGGCTGAAATAAGAACTACAAGTTCAACTCACTGTCATGGTGGTGATGGTACTTAAGTTTCTGAAGGTGAAGGTCATAAATTCTACTTCCAATGGCACATATACAATTAGCTGACATTTTTGTGTCTGTGTATGTATGTAGCTGGTTATAAAGTATGTGCAATTAAAATGATAGCTCAGAACAACCTGTCAGGATGAATTGGCATTCATCACCATCTACTTTCTCCTTAGCAAAAATCCCAGTGTCTATCTCATACTATTTAGTTTAGACACATAAGTTCCTTTAAAAGAAACAGGTAAAGCAGAAGATTATGATCAAGTACTAGCTTCTTTTAAAAAAAAGTATTTATAAAGGCTACATAAGTAGAGCTACCACTACTGTCATTTCAAAAGGCATTTTTAATCACAAAAGCTAGCAAAAACAGGTGCCTCTGTCCAGTCCATATTTTAAGAGATGGCACTGGAGTTACTATGATTACCATCTGTTACTTTTATTGTGTTAATGCTCCAATAAGGATAAGGATGTAATCAGAATGAGCATGTAAGGGTGTCCAGGGCTGTATAAATACATAGGAAACACTGTCTGCCCTGAAGAGCTTATGATTCAATGTGAGTTAAGACCAAAATAATTACACTTTTATATTAAACATTTGGGTTTAATAATTTAGCTAGTTTTCCTTTAATTGGTCATTCCATTGCTGAGAATGTTATTTTAAATGACCAGTGCTTTTGTGGAACACACAAAAAACAATATGTTATACACACTTGGTTGGGATTGCAGTATCTCTTAAAACTGTGTTTACTATTCCTAGAGGTGTGATGAAATTGATTATTCTAGTGTGCAAACAATTATACTTCGACATGAGAAGTGCAATGACAGTCAAAGTTATTGTTAAAAGAAAGCTGCTATTGTTAACTTCAATGCCTCCTGAAACACAGAGACGCAAAAAAATCAATAGTTGCCAAATGGAAAAAAAGACAAAATCAGTGGGAAAGAAATTATACTTTCAGACTTCAAGGGAAGTTTTACTAGAACAAATGACAGCATGGGGAAAAAATGAAAAACATAAAAAAATTACTTGACAGCTTATTTTTTAAATAAAGGGAAAAAACAAGGACAGAAATAGTAATTTTAAATCACTTTTAATGCTGTAGTCTTTTCTATCCAGTAAATAGCATAAATGTTGATATTATCTAGGTCACTTTAATGTATTTTCTAAATAAAGTGGGAAAAAATTCACTTTTTTGCATGAAAGCAAGCGTAGTTAAGGATACCAGTGCTTTAAAATCTCATAGAAACCTAGAGCGGGCTACACATCAGATACTGCACAGAAGCTATATTATAAAAGAGAAAAAAATCTTAATAATACATCATTCAGAGGTTTACTTTTTTTACCTAAATTTGCTACACACGTGAGCTGTAATAAAGTAATTTGCATTAGAAGACTCATTCTCAGTCAGTCCACAGGATGGTAATGCCATGGTTCCCAGCCTTTTCAGTCAGCTATACCAGTTTGCCAGGTATGGGCCTAATTTTCTAAGATACTGTCATTCAGCGTCCCTAATAACCTACCGGATCAGGCACTATTACTTCCACTGTACTAGCCAGTGGTTGTCACTTCCCATTCGATTATATCAGATCCTGCACTATTTCAGGGTTTGTCTCCACTTACCTCGAGATCGCTGCTGCAGAGATCAATCTCCCAGGGTTTGATTTAGTGGGTCTATTAAGGACCTGCTAAATTGACCACTGATGGCACCCCTGACAACTCTGGTACTCCACTGGGTCACGAGGAGTAAGGGAAGTCAATGGGACAGTTTCTCCCGTTGACCTCTAGCAGTGGGGATGCCATGGAAATTCAACCTAAAGTACGTTGACTCTAACCATTCTACTCTCGTAGTTGTAGTTGCATATCTTAAGTTGACTTTCTCCCCTAGTGTAGATCTGGCCTCACACAACAGGTGTTTTTCTCGTTAACATCAATGGGAGAAAGATCAGGATTTTGATTGCGCTCCTAGCCACAACAGATAGTTGATATCATGACAGGCAAGTTTGGGCTGGCTTAAGCTGAACTGCTGACTAGAATATGGAAAACTGAATACTAGGTGGAGGAGAAGCAATATCCAGAGACTCAGCAGTAGGAGCGCAAAGCTACAGGCTTCACTCTGGTAGCTGTCAACAGATTTTCCATGGAAGCCATGATTGAGTAAAGAAATCAGTTTCAAGGTTAGAGAGGAACCTAGAGTAGCAGTCTCATCTGGCACTCTGAGCCATAGATCAGTACCTATACACCAGTAGTGGTATAATTGGACTTTTATAAATCTTTTCTCTTTCCTTAGAGTGAGATGGTACCAACTGCTTATTTACTGTAAACCCATTGCACAGCCATTTTCTTGCCAAAGAACAGTAAAGCTGACATTGCTGAGTTGTTGCAGTCAGATAAAGCTAAGAAATAAATAACCAGTAAAGAGGAAGAGAAATATTTTGTATGTGGATAAAGATTCAAGAACAGGACAACCCTGAAAATCATGACAGATTCTTTTCTCTGTTTTTCAAAATGCAATTAAAAATTGAAGATATGACAACAAAACTTCATTTTTTCTGTCAGATACAGCATAATAATATCACATCTTATAGTGAAAAATCAGTCTGACCTTCACCAATATGAATATCCTGCCAAAACTATTTTCCATTTGCAATGTGTTTTTGATTTAACATTGTTTTTGTCTCACACAAGATGACTGTACAAAAAGATAATCTCTTTAAGAAAACAGATTTACTGATAATTTCAATTACAATTAAAATTGCTAGAGTTTATTTCTGTTACAAAAACTAAAGAGGACCGGACCACAAAAGAAAAAGAAAGGATGAATGAACGATGTATTCATGCCAGATAGTAGGATAGATGAAATGTCCCAGTTAAATGCAGGATAATGCATATTCAGGAATACAGGTTAAATTACTTTGTAAATGGGTTAAAAACTGAAAGCATCTCTCAAAGAGATGGGTTGACGGCATTGCTTATAATATGATAATGACATGTGCACAAATCACAAAAGCAGTTAAAAAGACAATACAGTAGTATATGTGGAGAGGCATTACCTAAGGGATATAATATATTATGGGGTCAAATTGTTTCTTCTATGCTTGAAAAGCCACAGGACAGTATTTTCCCATGAAATCATCCACAAAGACTTTCAGGCAGCAGATACCCCAAGTGCATACTATGAGGGAGGGGAGTCAGATTTTGCCTGACTATGAGAAAGGCTATCTCGCCTGCCCCACCTACTGACACCAAGTCCAGGCTTAATTTTGGAATTGCAAACTACACTTGGGCTTAGTATCTGGCTTTTTCAGCATATTTTTACAAAGTAGCTTGTTACAGACTTCACTTCTGTCTGCACCTTATGCAGTTATTTGTGAAGTGAGTGTAAGATGCTACATACTCAGAATGGAAGCATTTTATACCCACTTTTTACTACAGTAAATGTCCATACAAAATGCAAGGCACTAATGGCAAGGCACCTTTGTACCAGACAGATATACTTTAAATTATCATGCCACATATTTTTTTCTACAGATACCACTACTGAATTCTAGCTACCTCTATGGTGAAAATCATTATTTTTCTGAGCCATATACATTCAAAAGAATGACCAGAAAAATTCAGTCAGGAAAAGTTCTAATACATACAACACACAATCACTAAAGGGCTGAAGAATAACACAGCACTTTCTAGGGCTATTAGGAAGCAAAGTTTTCTTAAGTTTGAATCACTATATAACATTAACATGAAGGATGGAAACACTACTGAAGTTAAAAGAATAACAATAAAAGACACATAATCATGTTTTTTGTCCCCTTGGGTGACTTTGCAAGAATGTTCAGAAATTGAGTAGCCATTACACTATCATAAGCTACTGAGGATAGGTGCTTTTTTGCTTTACTTTTTCTGTATTTCTTTTCCACTCATTGCATATTGTCACTGACAGATCAGCTGCATCTCATTACCTCAAGGATTCAGGCTTTATAGCAGTACTAAAGAAAGTGAACACCCTGAAATGTTATGACCTTTTCCAAGCGAGAAAAAATGCCACAGAAAAAAAGAAAGGAATAAGAATTGAAGAAAACAAAAGGATAGAAAGAAAAAAAGGCTTTATTAGAATGATTTAAAATAAGTCAGTTCAGGGGGGAAATATCCAAACACAACATAATTGTTAACAAAACACATATTTGAGAATTTGAATATACAAAGAAAAAAGAAATGTGCATCCCATTCCAAGTACTAAAACCCTACGGGCGATATTCAATGTAACCAGACAGAAAGAAAAAACAGAAACAGTTTTTTCCCCTAATATCTTTAGCATAATGGCCTTCCTAAAACATATTTTAAAACATTTAGTTACATCAGCATCAGCCCCTTAAGAAATGTTTAAAAAAATATATTTGCTGTAGAATTACAGGTCTGATTCTCTGCTCTGTTACCAGTGAAATTCCATTAAAATGAGTGAATCTACACTGGCATAAAACTGGAATAAAAGACTGGAGGATCAGTCTTCATTCTGTACTATCTCTATTTTAGAAGCTTTTAATGTATATATATTATAATAATTAGAGAGTTTTTCTATTTTCATATTGTTCATTATGACAGCTCCTAAAATTCAGTCGGATGTCTGGATCACCCTGGATCAGAAGGCGTTCAAATCACTAAAAGGATTCCTGGCTTTTAACAGTATTAAAGTAAAAAAATGGACCAAATCCTCACCTGGTGTAAATCAGGATAGTTCTACTAAGGAAAGGCTTTACTGGAGCTACCCTGATTTATACCAGCTCAGGACGTGGCCCAGGGAATTAAGAGGTGACCCTAAAACCTAATGGCTCATGGCTCTGGCTACTAAACATCACACCAAAATTTTTGACCCTAATTCTCTTCTGAATTACACTGGAGTTAGTGGGCTTGCAATGGTATAAATGACAACACAATTGGCTCCTTGTTTAGTTTTCACTTGCTAAATAATCATAATAGTTAAAAACATGAACGAGCTTGTAGCAGGGCAGTCACCCTGCTCCAGTGAAATAAGGGTTAAACCCAGCCCGAGAAGGGTTGGGAGCATGGTCCAATCAGAAAAGGGTTAGAGAGAGTCAATCAGGGCCTAGATAGGCCTAGGGTTACCAGATGGTTTAAAAAATATACCGGAAACACTTGATCTCAGATGGGGGGTGGGACTGGCCAGTGGGAAGCAGGGCTGGCCGGGAGGGAGTCGCGGGGAGTGGGGCTGGCCCGAGGAGATCGGGGGCGGGAGGGACCAGCCGGCAGGAAGCAGGAGGGGGTTGAGAGGAGCGGGGCTGGCCGGGAGGAAGTCGGGGGGAGCGGGGCTGGCCCGAGGAGATCGGGGGTGGGGAAGGACCAGCAGGCGGGAAGCAGGACTGGCCAGGAGGGGTTGAGGAGCGGGGCTGGCTGGGAAGGGGTTGGGGGGACTTGGGCTGGCTGGGTGGGAACCGGTCAGCGGGGAGTGGGGCTGGCCAGGGGGGAAGCGGGAGGGGGGAGAACCAGCCGGTGGGCAGCGGGGCTGGCCCGGGCGCACGCAGTTCCCAGGGTGCTGCTTCCATCCAGCCCCGGCCCCAGCCCCACCCCGCCCCCCTCCTCTCTACTGTAGCACTGCCTGGCTGGTAGACACACTCACACAATGTGAGCGTGTCTACTAGCCAGGCAGTACGCATTTACGTACTGATACTCATGATAATAATAAAAACTTAATGAGAAAATACCGGACATTTATATGTCCGGTATTTTCTCAATTTGTTTCCCAGACAGAAAGCTCAAATACCAGACTGTCCAGTTCAAAACCGGACACCTGGCAACCCTAGATAGACACTATAAGAAGGGCTCCTGGAGAGAAGTAGCACACACTTTTGCTCCATTTGTGGAGCAGGAAGGACCTGGGTGCTGGTAGGCTAGAGAGGGTACCTGAGGCAGAGAAGTGCTGGGGAAAGGCAGGCAGAGCTGGAGAACTCTGGCCAGGCAAACTTCCCAGCTGAGGCCTTGCTTTCAAGGGCTCAGGGTGGTAAGGCTGCAGGGAGGCAGCAGGTTCCACACCCCCTTGCTAATGATAAGTGGCCATTTCAGATTGCAATACTGCAAGGAAAGGGACACGGTAGATTGGGAGGGACATGGCGCCTGAAGAGGAGGAGAAAAAACAGATGAGATACAGGGGATGCTCTAGGGTTGGAAGGTCTAATTCTTGGATAGACCAGCAGGAGGCACTGTGCTGGTGTGTGCTCAAACTCTTACAGCAGCGTTTCTCAAACTGTGGGTTGCGACCCCAAGGGGGGTCGTGAGCAACTTATAGGGGGGGCACAGCTGGATCCGTTTGTTTTCTTGCATTTGTGTCTCCCCGGCATCTCCAGACAGTCCGCTCAATTTTCCCCCGCCGCGTCTGGCGTGGGCGTGGGAGTGAGGAGCACCGCAGACTCTAGTGAAGCGGGGGCAAGAGGGGGCAGTTGCCGGGCGCCATGCTAGGGGGGCGCCGGGCTGGGTGGAAGCGGAGCGCATGCTGCTCTGGCCCATGTAACCAGCAGAGACGGGCAGCTGGCCACGTGATGCCTCCCATACAAGCTGCGAGCTGAGGCAGCCGGGCCGGGCGGCAGAAGCAGCCACTTTAAAAGTAAGATTGCTCCTCTGTGCCTGGCTCTGCGGGGGGGAGGGAGGAGATTTGATTGGAGCGGGGCTCCCAAGGATGCCTGCCTCAGGGGAAGGGGGAGTGCACTGGGATGAGGGGGTTCTAGGGAGGCCTGGGTCTGAGGCAGGGGGAGTGCACTGGGATGGGGGGCGCTAGGGGGGCCTGGCTCGGGGAAGGGGTGGGTGCATTGGCGGTTAGTGTGCAGTCCCAAACTGGACAAAGTGGTGCAACTTTTGCTTAACAACTTTGGTCTCCCCCTTTTTATTTTTCCTCGACAGAATTTTTCCCGGTGTGTTGGTTTTTTTGGGTTTTTTTGGGGGGTGGGGTGGGAGCGGGTGTTCGGTATTTTTTGTTAAACCATCTGGCAACCCTAATCTCAACTGGCAATCCATTGACACTGATCACGTGATTACCAAAAGTCGGGCTCGGCTTCTCTCGCAAATGTTCACGTGTCTCCGATATCTAAACGCCGATCCCGTGATCTGAAACGGTCGGGTTCGGCTTATTTCGCAAATATTCGTATGTCTCCGGTGTCTCTGCCAACTCGCCGTAGTGTTTACTAGTACCACATCTTTAGTAGTCCTTGGACGGTATGTGAATTTCCATTCTTTTATCAATTATAAATTTATAAAAACGTCTATCTGTTATTTTAAATTTCTAGCCTTACAACATGGAAAGGTTTTTGTTGGGTGGTAAGCGAAAAGCTGATGACAAATCTACCGATAGGCCTAAATCAAGAAAGTATCATGACAGTTACATATCTTTTGGTTTCACGAGTGTTTTTGTTACTGGAATAGAACACCCTCAGGCTATGTCTACACTGGTGGGTTCTTGCGCAACAACGGCCATTCTTGCGCAAGAATCTGCAGAGCATCCACACTGCCCGCCCGCTCTTGCGCAAGAAAATTTACAGTACCACGTGGTACGCTCTTTTCTAACAGGTGTAAGCTCTCTTGCGCAAGAGTTCTTGCACAAGAAGGCAGTGTGGACGCACAGCAGGGGTTTCTTGCGCAAGAAAGCCCTATGGCTAAAATGGCCATCAGAGCTTTCTTGCGGAAGAGAGTGTCCACACTGCCATGGATGCTCTTGCGCAAAAGCACATCTCGCACATGACAGCGTGGACGTGTTCTTGCACAAGACTTCTCGCACAAGAACTGTTGCGCAAGATGTTCTTGCGCAAGAAGCCGCCAGTGTAGACATAGCTTCAATGTGTTATTTGTCAGAAAACGCTATCCGCTGAAAGCATGAAGCCAAGCAAACTAAAATGACATCTGGAAACAAGTCATGCAGACTTAACTAACAAACCTCGAGATTTTTTCATCTGAAAAAGAGATGAAATGAAACAAGAAAATGTGAGTCTACTTAAATATGCAAGCATCCCTTCAAAATCTCTTTTAGCTTCTTATCAAATTGCATACAGAATTGCTCAGGGCAAAAAGCCCCACATGATTGGAAAAAATTTAATACTTCCATCAGCTATTGATATGGTTACGACTATGTTGGGGGAGTCTAGTGCTAAACAACTTTTAAGTATCCCTTTGTCTACTGACACTGTTTGCTGCCGAATTGCAGATATGGCAGAAGATCTTAATGAGCAACTAATTGAAAAAAATAAGAAGCAAATCATTTGCCATTCAGGTAGATGAGGCAACAGATAATGCTAAAGATGCTCATTTAATAACGTACGTTAGATTAGTTGATGATGGTAAAATAAATGAAGAGTTACTCTTTTGTAAAGAAATTACAGGGATGAGTAAAGCTGAGGATCTTTTCCATATAATTGATAGCTTTATGAAGTCAAATCTCTTAGAGTGGTCGAACTGTGTGGGCGTATGCACTGACGGAGCACACTCTATGTCAGGCTGTCATAGAGGACTTCAAGCATTGATACGCCAAAAATCTCCTGGTGCTGTTTGGACACACTGTATGATTCATAGGCAAGCTCTCGCTTCGACAGATTTGAGCCTGGCATTGGCGAATGTTCTACAAGCAACCATAAATGTTGTGAACTATATAAAAACCAGGCCTGTAAAGGCAAGAATGTTTGCAAGGTTTTGCGGAGAGATGGGTGCTGAACACACTTCCTTGCTGTTTTACTGTGAGTCAAGATGGCTGCTCAGGGAAATGTTTTGACACGTGTTTTCGAACTAAGGAATGAACTTCACCAGTATTTAACTGAGGAAAGGCTAGTAGTGCACACGTGTTTATCGACTGTGATTTCAATATACAGTTAGCATATTTAAGTGGCATATTCAACAAGCTGAACACTCTTAATACCTCACTGCAAGGTGGTAATAATAATATTCTTGAACTCTATGATAAATTGAAAGCATTTATTAAGAAAGTTGAACTGTGGCAGAGCAAAATGGAAAATTCAAAGTTAGACATGTTTCCTACTTTAAAACAATTTATTGAAAGCAATAATACAGATTAGTGAAGATGTGAAATTTTTTATTTTAAATCACCTTTCTTCTTTAAAATTTCACTTTAAGAACTATTTCTCAGATATGGATATTGAAAAATTTGATTGGATAAGGAACCCATTCGATGCTAAACTAATAGCTGGTATACGCACTACTACTGAGGAGGAGCAAATCATTGATATCTCTTCTGACTGCTTTAAAAATAAAATTCTCAACAATGTCTCTCTCTGAATTTTGGATCAGTGTGCAAAATGAGTACAAAGAATTAAGCGAGAAGGCTATGAACATACTGATCCCATTTGCAACATCTTATTTATGCGAGTCAGGGTTTTCTGCAGTTGCTGCTATAAAAAGCAAATATCGATCAAAAGTAAATGTGGAACGAGAACTGAGAGTGGCTATCTCGACAATGAAATCCAGATTTCAAAAATTATGCAACAATAAACAAGCTCATCCTTCACATTAAAATGATTCCAAATTTGATATTTTTTATCTATT
Source organism: Rafetus swinhoei (assembly GCA_019425775.1). NCBI lineage: Eukaryota > Metazoa > Chordata > Testudines > Trionychidae > Rafetus > Rafetus swinhoei. The sequence goes on from CM033449.1 coordinate 52,554,994, forward strand.
TCCAATAAAAATGTAGTTGTCTAAAGTTATTGGCATATTTATTCCTTGTCCAATTCTAATCCCAATAAAATGATTAGCTTTACTCGTGGAGCAGTGAGGGTGGGGGGGTCACACAAATTCATTTAGCATTTTAGGGGGTCACGGTATCACAAAGTTTGAGAACCCCTGCCTTACAGGGCTCTCATTTCAGTCTGTTTACCTATGTGACTATCAAGTCTCATTAATCTATTGTTAAACTGGAAATTTAACAAGTTAGTATATGCAGAACTTTTATAGTTCTTGTAATGATTTTGGGGTTCATTAAATGACAAAATAGAGGCTGAGAAAGGAATACAATTTTAATACAACGAAGTAGAGAGCTTCTATCATGAGCTGCTGCACACAGCTATGCAGTGTTCGCAACCCCCTTTTATGGGTTTGGGGTAAGGATTAGGCAGGAAAGGGTTCAGAGCACTGTGGGAACAGGGTTGTGGGCTATCGAACTTGTGCCATGGCACAAATCTTTTACCCTGTCCATGCTACACACTAGCATAGGCACAGGACCATGCCACAGCCTGGGGGACTTTCATCTCCACATCCCTGACGCATGCAAGAATTCTTGACCCATATACACCTCAAAGACTGTGTTTTTCTGGGGCTTAGATGTGGACAACAGGGGGGGCCCATTCATATGGTTGTGCCACTGCCCAATTGCCAGAGTAAACAACCTCAGAGGCTCATGTACAATATTGCCTAGTTATAGTCAAAACATCCTACCTACATAACTGGTCACCCTGTGACATTCTGGTCATCTGTGGCAGCCAAAACATAAACAAAGCTAAGTCAACTTTCTGGAGACAAGTCATTTTCACACCCCCACATCCTGACACACATTAGAGTAAGCTTGTATAGTAAAGAAGAACCAAGACACTTTTATTTTAAGGCTACGTCTACATTAGGAGCCTCTTCTGCAAGAGGAAATGCAAATGGAGCGCTCATTTGCATATGTCACACTCTCATTTGCATTTCCTCCTCGGATCCCTTTTGCTCAAGAGGTTTTTGCACAAAAAAGCGCTGTGTAGACGGCTCCTTTTTTGCACAAAAAACCCCCTTTGCGCAAAAAGGAGCCATCTACACGAACTTTTTGGCGCAAAAACCTCTTGCGCAAAGGGGATCTGAGGAGAAAATGCAAATGAGTGTGACATATGCAAATGAGCACTCCATTTGCATTTCTTCTTGCGGAAGAGGCACGTAGTGTAGACATACCCTAAAACTTGAAATCTTTTTGCCATATGTGAGAGGTCTGACTCCTAGCACTTGAGAAAGACCTGTTAGAGTTTTCATTATTGAAAGCCACATATATTAGGAATTTACATTTCCCTGTAGGGTTTGTTCACTGCCACTATGCATAAAAGGGCAAAGGCCCTGAACTTTGTTCCACTAAACATTAATAAGCCTAAAACCATTTTTTAAACAGAACATAAGAGTTAACCCTATTGAGCCTTACACCACCCCTGCGTTTTTCCTCACTGCACTATCTTTTGAAGATAGTGTGGGACACTTTCTCTCCTTCTTAACAGATTCAGTCTTTTACCTTTTTTAGTTTCAATAAGAGAGACAGTGAATAAGAGAAATAAAAATATCTACACCTGTGCACTTCCTTCTTAACGCAGAGGTCACAGTCACCAATATATTATTTGAGAGTGTGCCTTAAAGGCTGTTGCATTTACATTATAACTATCCTGGCAACAAATTCAGATTTGTACAGCTAAGCACAAAAACCAGTCCACAATGTGCAAATACCAAAACATCTGCATCCATTCTCGTATTTTAATACACACAGAGTATTACTCCTCCCTTTCAATTTTTTAGGCCTTCGGTTGAATAGTATTGTATTTATATTATTCATTTGGGTTTGTGCTTTGTCTCCTGTATCTTGCTCCTCTGGAATGTTAAGATTTCCCTTGATGGTTTCCAGCAGCAGACCGTTTCCAGCAGCTCCTTTACTACTGCTTCTTTGCTGATGGACTCTAATAATTTGCCAGGATCTATGAACATTACATTGATATTCTCCCAGGTTATTTGAAAGGTGACTAGGTACGCTATAACATATTTTACTTCCTGATCATGAAGGATCTGGCTGGCACTACAAATACTTCTCTCTTCCACTGCACTGGAGCAGAAGAGTCCTGGAAAAACACAACTTGGCATGTATTATGTTCTCTTTTTGATGGCTGTTGTTAGTGATAATTTCATTTGGTTGTTCCCATAGTCATAGGCACAAATGTATATATCTTTTAAATAGCATAGCTTTTGCCTAGCTAAATGCTTTCCTAGATCTTTGTCTATTTTTTCTTAACACAAAGCTGAGTCGAATGTAATGTGGTTTTCATGATGTGAAACATAAAATTCATTTCACACTCTACTGTATTTTTTTCAGGTGCCTGATCAAATTTGCTTGGAGGAACGCTTGATTCAACATCTAGGTTCAAGATGAAAAAAAGCTAGTAATAAATCCCCTGAATTCTTCTCTCTAATCTCTGGTATGTATATGAGCATTTGGGCTGATTATTAGACACACTACTCAGGCGTCAATGAAATCTTAACTAAGATGGGTATTATAAAGTAACTCAACAGGTCTGGGAATTTCTGGCACTAAGATACTGAGGCTTTCACTTCTATGTTACTGGTTCAAATTCAATTTAAATTGGAAATGACTGAAAGTTGTCATCATCTAACATAACTTTAGTGTCTTATGTGAAGAATAAATGAGCTATTGGTTTCAGACTATTTGCTACTCGACAAGTGTACTCATATTCTACAGTAATCTTTGGGTCTAACCCATCAAAGTCACTGGCAAAATTCATTGAATCCAATGGTGCAGAATCCAGCCTTAATATGTTGGTACACTACTATCTAAAAAAAAAAAATTAGCTGGTCTTAATCTTGGCCACAAACACGCTTCAAAATGCTGACAAAGGTGAGGTGAATTGATGGGGAGAAGGGAGCTCCTCCCTTTGCTGCTGCTAAGAGACCTGATTGTGCCAGGTGCAGGAATTGAACATATCTCTCCCAAGAAAAAAGGATAGCAACATACATAACAAAAACAAATGCTGATAATCTATTTTTAGAATATTGCAGAACTCCACAAAAATTGCAAAGGAACAAGGATGTCTTGGGATCCACTTATTTCTTGTGCCCAGAATTTCTCTTTTGTCCCTGATAGCAAAAGTAGGTTTGGTTTAGGTATGTTTGTTCTTGGTATTGTGTGAGGCGGTAATGTTTGTTTTGTTTTGTTTTAGGATTTTTCTGTGCTCCTTAAAGAAGGAGATGAAAGTTTAGGATCCAGAATATTTGACTGAATGCTGATTATGGCCCCAGACTGAAGGCAATAAATAGAGATGGGTTGTCAACTCGGACTTGGCAGCTCTGGGTCACAATTAGCATGAGAAAAGAAGATCTTTCTACAGACAAAAATTAGAATTCTTTAGTCATTTTAACTCCAGCTTCTGCCTAAAAAATAAAACCATAAATAATGGGAACTGTTTTGTCTATGTTATTGTTCCTGATGATTCAATTTTTAGTCACTTTATTAATGATTTTAGTAGCAATAACTTACTTTTGCTGAGTCAAAACTGAAAGCAGTTTGAAATCAGTTTTCAGTGGCATTTAGAAAGCATGATTTCACTAGGTCATTGTCCAGCCTAAGCATCTAAAAACAAATGATTCTGAGATAGCTAATTTTAATTTCCACCTATAGGCATACCTTTTTCTCAGTGTAATTTTTGGTAATTATGTTTTTTCTTAAAATTTATTTCATTTCTAATTTGATGGAAAATTCTGTTTTAGTACAAATTTGCCTGTTGATATACATCTATCTGAGTGTTAGAGGTTTACAAAGGTCTGCTCAAGAAACATATACATGTACCTGAATGTTTGGGGGGCATTTCACAAAGGGATATTAACAAAAGAATAATAAACAAAGAATCCATTTGTCTTAGTGATGCAGTTACCTTCCAGTGCACAATGAAAGTGTCAAACAAGCAAAAAAGTAGCCCCTGCCCCCCAACCTTTAAAATTCCCTACAGGCGGATAAGCAACAAGCCAGATCCCTGCTAGCTGGCTGCTACTGAGGTATTTGTTTGCCACCAGTTCAGAAGCCATGAATTGTGGGATGAAGAGAAAAAAACAATTACATTTTACGTCTAGTTATTTCAGAGCCAGCACAGAGTTTTTTATTGTGAGCTTGATGTACCATGTGTATTGTTGCATTGTTCATCCACAGTAACATAGTGGTAGATTGCATCAGTTCTCGGAGAAAGCGTAGTGGAATCTCTCTCTTCATCTTCTGACAGTTTTTCAAAAACAATATTAAAGGTGCAACTGCAAACTATCCAGATGTCAAAGAAGGATAGGAAGACTAGGAAGAGCCCAATATGATTCCCTCATGAACTCTTTAGTGACCTGAAAGGCAAAAAGGAATCTTACAAAAAAGAAGGGACATGAACAAATTGATACAGATGGGCCGGCCTGCCACAGGGATAGGGGATAAATGGGCATTTGCTCATGGGGCACAGTGATTTAACAGAGCTTGGGAGCCCCAGCTGCTGTATCTTGGCCTGCTCTGGGAAAAGCATGCCTTGATTCAAAGCCACTTTTGACATGCTCCATGCAGGTTCTGGGGTGGGGTTTACTGGGCCCAGAAACCTGCATGGGGCATATCCAAAGCATCTTTGAATCAAAAGATGTTGCTGCTGCTGCTTTCCCTGGAGTGGGAAGATTGGTTTGGGGGAAGAGAGGCACAGCCCTGGGCAATTCTTGCAGGGGAGGAGGCTTGGCCTCGGCTGAGGGGGGCCTGCAGATGGGTACAAAAAATAACACAAGCATGAAGAAACAAAATCAGAAAAGTTAAGGCATAAAATATCCCACCTAGCAAGAGACATTAAAGGCGATAAAATGAGGTACTTTAAAATACATTAGGAAGAGAAACACAAAGGTAAGTGTAAATCCTCTGCACAGAGAGGAAGGTGAGCTAACAGATATCAGGAAGGTTGAAGTGTTTAATGCCTATTGTCTTTTAATCTTCACTAAGAAGACTAGTGGTGGCCAGATATTCAACACAATTGCTATTTATCTTCCTTATAAATTTTATCATGTTAATTTCATTTATATTGAGTCCAGTTAGTTTTAAGATGATAATTAAATAATTTAGTATGGTCTAAAAATTGTGGCATGATACGCACTTCCACCACTCTCTCTTCTTCCACAGTGGATGCCATTTAGCATATAATCTGGAGATGTGGAAAGCAGAAGAGCCATTCCATTTTCAAGAGTGAAAGTGGACAAGATATTGGCTATGAACTTGCAGTTAGGAACGGTTGAACCTAAATAGTTTGTATTTGTGTACTGATGTTAATTATTAAGTTCAGCATCTAGATACCCTTTCTCCTCATCCTGAAGCTGCAGCCATGAAGTAAAAGGTTCTCCTGAGTCAGTCATGAAATAAGATAAGTCTTCTCTGCCTTCCATGTATGTGCTTCCAAGATCAGAGGGGTACATATGTTAGGGAACTTTTGGTGTCCTCCCTGATAGCTCCAGGGGAGGAGGCATTCATTGAAGGAGCAGTATAATGTTTCCTCACCTTGGGATTTGAGGTGTGCATGTTGGTAACACAGGTGGAGATGAATCAGGAAGTGCCCCCATTAGGAGCAGGGGCAATGTGCTGGACAGGTCAGTTCTTTCTTTTTGATCTGCAAATGAATTCAGTCCAGAGAAGGCAGCAGGTTCTCTGAGGTGTCTGAAATGGGTAGATCAGATCTTTTAAAACACGGTGTGAGAGATGACTCCAGGGGACACAAACCATAGGAAATAAACAAAAACAAAAAAAATCCTTTGAGCATAGGAAAAGTGATCATGTAAAGGATTTAACAGATTTGCAAACCCTGTTGTTAAAATATATATTTCAGTATACAATCAAATGAAAATGTAGAAACGCAGTAAGATTTTCCTGTGATGATGGAAGAAGTGAGTGTTTACCACCTCATAGGCCCAAGAATGGTATTTAAAAAAAAAATTAGTCAAAACAATTGGCACAAAACCTAAAGTCTTGACTGAATTATTATTCACTCAGAGCTTCCACTGAAGTGTATTAATAGGCTAAATCCTGATGAGCACCAAGCGTCTGCACTTCCCAAATAAATCACTGGGTCAAATCATGAAGTATTTACAGCTTTATAAAAGCAGTAGGATTTCATGTAACGAAGGACTATGTAAAAACTAAGTATTACAAGCTCTGGCCCTAGTTCAAAAGCCCTTTTCAGCCCTCTGAATACGACCAAGCATTCACAGCACACAAGACATTTTGTAAGTTTAGAAAAACATTGAGCAGAGCTCTGTGCCAGTCCAGCAAATAGTGCACTGTGGTGGGTGTGCTGGACTATTCTAACTTCCTTTTAGGGTTCTAACAGCCTGGTTTGTAGTTTTCATTTGCAATCAGGGACTTTTACACTTCTCTTGAAGTATGTCTACACAGCAGGGCTAAACTTGAAATAAGCTACGCATCTTGAGCTACGCTAATTGCGTAGCTTTAAGTCAAAATAGCTTATTTCGAATTTGGGCACATCTACACAGAAATAGAGCGCTCTTCCTCTGACTTCCCTCCCTCCTCGTAAAATGAGGCTTACAGGAGTCAGAGTAAGAAGCCCTCCGGCTGGACATTATTTCGACATTATGTCAAAATAACTGCTTGTGTGTAAATGCACACTTTGTTATTTCAAAATAACGTCAGTTATTCCGAAATAATGGTGCTTTGTAGATGTACTCTTGCAGTGCAGAGTGGCTTCAAAGCCAGCATAAAGTGAGTATAAATGTAATTTAATGGCCTTTTGTTCTGGTAGCATGAAGTAGCCTCAATCAATGCAAACAAGAATCAAGCCCAAAGTCATACTAGCTTATTTTAGTGACAGCTCTCATTTACACAAGTGTAAATCCAGGCTAAATCCATTGAATTAAAAGCTGATATCAGAATCTAGCCTTAGATTATGCATGATTCTTCCACTGTTACCTGAGGTTTTCAGATCCCAAAGCAGTGATAACTTAATTGTTTCACTCCAGGCAATGTCAGGAATAAATCAATGGGAACACAGCACTTTCAGCTGATGACAGATTACACTTAATTGCATCACTCTTACCTAAAACTACAATTTATTAGATTTAAGCACATACAGACATAAGCAATAGACTTAGACCATTCCAAATAATTACCAAGAAACTTTGATGGTATTGAATAACTAGCAGTAGGTCACTGGGAAGAAGGAGGTCAGGAAAGTCTTTCAGGGTAGCTCCAGACTACTGCTCCAAAGTATACTCTATTTTTATCTGATTTTTTTTTATAACTAACTTTTATAAAAGTATAGCTCATAGAGACCCCTATTAGGTCATCACTTCTCTTAACTTCAGTAAACTACTTATCAAGAAAACATTCCTAACAATCTCACTCAAAAGTAGAGTTGCCAACTTTCCAAACCAAACAGACCGGACACCATTCATGGCAATGGCGTCGGGTCTCTCTGATTGGTAAAGCTGGCAACCCTAAAAAAAGGTGCCTAGATACAAGGAGTCCACCTACTTATTTTCCTTCAGTCTCTATTTATTGACTCTTCTTACCTCTCCTCCCATTCTGATTAGCAGAAATGGCACGCCTGCAGCTAGCATTTGACCTTACCTGCAGAATCCCTGCTTGTTCAGCATAACCATTACTAGGTGGTGTTCTACTTTATGAATTCATGGTGGCAGAATGCACACAACATAGTTGCAGTTTGCTTGATCAAATGCGGGGACAATACCACCAGTTCCTACCATTGTTCCTTGGAAAGAAAAAAACTGGAATCAAACTGATAAAATTGAAGGATTGCTAACCTCAAGAAGTGAGGCTCTCTGGCCCCAAGAATTCTTGGGAAAGGTACCAAGTCTTGTACTATTGCATGTGATACTATTGCATCACATTGTACTAATGCAAGCGTCCACACAGCAATTCCGTTATTTCGAAATAATAGATGGCTTATTTTGATATCTGTAAATCTCATTCCATGAGGAATAATGCTTATTCCGAAATAGCTATTTCAAAATAGCAGTAGTGTGGATGCTCCACTGCTGCTATTTCAAAATAGCTCCTCCCCAGGGTCATTCAAAGTAATTACTTCCCAGTGCCTCCTGGAGCTTTAATTCGAGGTAGCACGTCCACATTAGGGAATTACGTCCACATTACGGACTAATTTTGAGGCTTCCCTGTAGCGTAGACGTGCCATTTCAAAATAAGCTATTTCTGAAAAAAAATTCCAAAATAGCTTATTTCAAAATAAGCATGCTGTATAGGCGTATCCACAGATATCAATGATTGCTGTTGTTATCCAGTGTAAAGCTGTCTCAGGCTACAGAGAAGGCAACTAATATTTGAAACTAATGACAGCCTTAAGCTTCTTGCCTAGTCTTTCACTAATAAGAAAATTAAAAATGCTTGTTTTCACAAGATCTTTATGTACCCATGATGACTTAGTAAAGGTGTAGCAGAAAATATCAGTCAGTCATAAAAGCTGTGGGTTTGTGTAATTCAGTTAACACTTTCCTACTCCCATTAATGATATCTGCCAGTAAGCCCATCCCAATACCTCGGGCTAGTCTATACTATGTGCCCCCATTGATCTATCTTATGCTATTATAGCTATGCGCTTAGCATAGCTGAAGTTAATGTACATACCACGGTGTCTTCCATCGATCCACCAGGTAGTGAAGACGGGTCCTCAGAGAATACAAGTCACATACATCCAAACGGTCAGGGTCAGTCCAGGGTTGGACTGTGTGCACTGATCAGTTACCAAGTTGCAGTCAGGAGACAAGTAGCAGTATTAGGGTCAAAATGGGTAAGGATACCAGAAAATCAGTCAGGCACAAAGTGCCAAGTGGGATGCAAGTTGCAGAGTTAGTGTCAAACCAGGTCATGATACCAGGAAGTCAGGGTCAGGTACCAGGTTACCGATAACAGGCAAGTAACTGGGGTCAGAAATGGTATCTAGGGTTCACAGCAAGGCAAGATCTTGAGCATAAGCAAACATTCTGCATCATTGCTCAGTCAGTTCACCACACAGGCCTCTTGGTTTATATCCTGACATGAGACAATCAATCAATCAGTGGGCTGTGGAGGACTGCCACAATGGTTTCACTGGGTGGTACTTCCTACAACATCTAGCATTACAGGCTTCTTCCGCAGAAACCTGACTTGAGCTTCCAGTAATGAGGTAGAAATGTGGATAACCCCACACACTCATAGTCCCAACAACTAAAACACAGCAGCCTTCTGTTGTTGCAAATTATTTTCTGAAGTAACTTTTAATGTATTAATTCCTCTATATCTGTTTAAATACATTGGGCCAAATTCATCCCTGGTATATTGCTACTGACTGCAAAAGGCATTATATAATACTTTAATTTTACCTACTGAGAAAAAAACTTTCTAAGAGAATAGATAACCTTAGAAATAAGTGTACCCAATAATGTGAAATACTAGGCTCAGGTTTTCAATCAACTTTATCACTCACTCAGTATCTCAGATTTCTCATGGGCACTTCTTGATCAATAGTAGACAAAACAAGGTTTAGGTTTCTTGTTCTACCTCTGTAGGCACATATAGTAATCTAATTATTTGTGCACCACCTAAGTCAGACAAACAAACTAAAAAAAAACCCTCACACAAACACAACATAATGCCCCTGGACTCAACTGATTCCAAAAGTCAAGTGTTGATTTGACATCTCTTCTCCTGGCAGGTCTAAGCTTTTGAACTGCTTTATATAAGAAAACAACTTTAAGCTTTAATGCTTGGCCTGCAGCTGTGACTTGAGTGCAACACATAGACATTTCTTAAATCTCTTAGCCTGACAGAGTAGAAAGGTGTGGCATTAAAAATCTATATACAAGCAGTGGAAACATTACAAAATGTTGTGTTCAAACTACTTAAAAGATTAGGTCCTGAGGCTTGTAGTGTGAAGTAGGGCTCTAAATTGACCTTTACTATCTCAGCATTAAAAACAAATTTAAGATTAGTGAATAGGAGACAAATGCTTGAATCTGAGTACTGGAGTGATGATGATGATGGATCGATGGGAGAGCTTGCATTGTCACTCAAATCTTCTCTCATAAAATTCAGCAGAGAACCCCTCATCTTTTTTAAAGCTTGTTCCCTTCTTCCTTTTTCTTTCGCTTTACATATCCAGAATCATGCTTCCTTTTATAACCATCTGACATTCAATCCAATTCAAAGGTACCCTGAGAATTAAAAAAAAGGAAACTTGATGATAGTAAACAACACTATTATATAATAAAGTCTTAACTCTATTATATAATAAAACATTTGAAATTATATTTCACCTGTTTTTAATATTTGTATCTCTTCAAAAACAGTTTAGCTGAATGGGGTCCAGGTGCTGCCCATAGTATGAATTTGGTTGGATCAGCTGCTGTTGAATGTTGTCTTGCAGCAGTCAGTTTTTTTGAGATTTTGCAGTCACTCTTTACGTTCCTCTCAGCTTCACCCCAGAGGTGGTCTAAATTAGTAACTAACATGAAGCAAAATACCTATGTTGTACAAAGAGTATCAGAAACAAAATGGTCAGCACAGAGCGATGCCACCAGAGCACTTTATATGAACTATTATGAAATTCATTGGGCTTTGATAAACATAGCTGAAAGTGATTGACAGCCACCAGCAGCTGTCCAGGAGGCAAAGTCACTATGAATCTGGATCAGTTCAAGACAGCTTTGATGTGCATCATTTGGAATGACAAACTACAAAAGACTAATCTTATGAATAAAGCTCTACAGGAGCCTGGCATTGAATTGTGCACTGTCATGAATTTATATGATGGTCTTTTAGCACACTTTCGTTATATCTGCGATAAATATCATGTGTTTGAGGCAACTGCAAAATATCTCACACCATCCGACTACAATGAGACCACACAACACAAATGACTTAGAAAGCAATTGTTGATGAAGTTTGTATGGATAATACTGTCTCGGATTTGAGTGCCAGGGACAAATTTCACACACAGAGCTTCTATCCTATCATGGATAAACTTATTGTTGAGATGGTCAGATGACAAGCAGCATATGCCACACTGAATGAAAGGTTTGGTTTTCTTGTGGATAGATCAATGTCCAGTGCTGAAGTCACCTCTAGAGCAAGGGCATTAGTAGATATCTAGCCATCAGATCTCGAACATGCATTTACTGAAGAATTTCTATTGTTCTCACGTATGTATGAAGAGAAGAAATCTGTGGCAGCAATGATCAGTGCACAAACAGTAGACAAGTTGGGGACAAGTTTTCCAAATGTCACACATTCTGAAAGCAATGATCTCGCCATCTTGGGAACAAACTGTGAAGGGGAGCACTCTTTTTCAAAGTTAAAACATATAAAGAACTGTGGTCTACCATGAGACAGACATGGCTATCTTCCCATGCACTACTTTCAATTGTGTGAGCTTTTGAGAAGAATGACATTTGATGATGCAATCTGTGATTTTTGCTAACAAAGAGTTGCAAAGTAAATATTTAGTTGTATGTGTAGTAGTAAGTTGAGGGTCAGTAACATGGAGTCAGCAGGCCTAAATAGAGGCCTGTAACATGAAAACAGCAACAGGCCTGCAATCTAGTGAGCAAGACTTTGGTTCAGTAACAGGAGCCAAGAAAGAGGCCCTACTGATAACTGTGTAATTGTGTAAGTTAGGTAGAGCATGGAAGAACACAGGGAGGCACTGGATACAGGCTGTAAGCCAAAGGGGAGTAACGGAACATCTTAAGAAATGTCTTGATACAAAGACTCTAAAACTAATGTACATACCGATCTAGGTTCAGGACCAGGTCGGAATTGACAGCATGAAGGATAGTAAGTAAGCCCCCCTTCCATAAGGTGAAGGGTGGTATCTAAGCAACAGAGGGTGGTAACCCAGTACGTAAAGAAATGATGTAAGTTGTTTGTACCTGTCTATAAAAGGACACTGCAAAGGGTGCTCTCCGGCCGACCTTGGGGGGGGGCGCACTAGGCGCCTGAACGGCAGGTGTCATTGCCTGAACTTACAGAACGCACAGTAGCTTAACTTTGACTAACTGCTGTTAATATCTGTTATATGGCAATAGGCCTGCCTGGTGTTGGTACCTTGTCAACGCTGGCCATAGTGCCCAGTGGTGTAACATTGTACTGATCTCTGTTACCAACTGGTAGAGCGCATTTGACAATAAACCTGCTCGATTGATTTCAAACCTTGCCTGCATCTGTCGTTTCCGGGGCCTCTCAGAGATCTCCTGTGTTGACCCAAGTGCACGGGTCTAACACTCTAGATAAAGGAGTACCGATTGTTACGCATGCAGAAAGTTTATTATCACCGACGGAGTAGAGGTCCTGTCAGGAGCGCGCCAGGACGACCCTGACCAGACAACGCTGACACTGACAGTCCAGACCACCGAAGGTACGAAAACACCGAGGTACGACAGTATGTTATACCTGTTTGTTGACTAAAGATTTAATACACCTGCATTTAATTGATCTTCAACATTTGCACATGTATTCTAATAAAAATAGCAAATTATTAAGTGTGATTTAGCAGTTTTCTTTTCTTATTTTTGAGTCAATTATGATTTTTTTAGGCCCTACATTTTTGGTAGGCCCTAGGCATTGTGTCTACTGTGCCTAATGAATAATCTGGCCCTGTAGTCAAACTAGTCCAGGAAGGGGGTATAGCCTTCTGCTCAGAATAACCTTTCCTCATCTCTCTTACTCTCTGTGATGGGGCGAGCCCGTCCCATCGCCCAGGCAAGAAGGCGCCGGCGGCTCCGGCGGCTCCGGCGCTAGGGGACAAGCCGCGTGGTGCTCTCCGGCGCTGTTGCGCATGCTCTGGTGGCCCCATGGGCAATTTAAAAACCGGGCCAGCGCAGCTGAGGAGGGGGGCGGAGCATGCCAACGCCATGACGGCAAGGCGAGCAAGGGAAGGTGCAGCGGCGGAGGTCTGGAGGAAACCAGAGGCAGCACAGGATGTTGGGGAAGGCCGTGCATCGGCCGGCAGCCCCAGGAGGGGACCGCCAAAGATCCCGGGCAGGGAGTCTCCCGGGTGAACAGCCACAGGGCTAGCTCCAACCCCTGCAGAGCTGGGTGAGTGGACCCGGGAAGGCTGGCGGGGAGGCCCCTTGGGAGAAGAGCCAAAGTCCAGCCTCGGGACATCCAGACTCCCCTAGAAACCACAGGAGCCTGCAACCCAAGCACCATTGCCCCGGCGAAGACGACAACAGACTCAGTGGGTAAGCACCGTGACAGGGCCGGTGAGCGGCAGGTGTCGGAGGAGCATTTAGATCTAGTAGGAAGTAGCCCAGGACGGGGAGCTGCAGAGAACCCCTCTGAGAGGGGTGGTGAGTTGCTGACCTACACCTCACCACTCGCATAGTGCGACGGCGTCCTACCCTTCAGGGTCCTGGGCTGGAGCTCGGTTGAGGGGGAGGGCCCGAGTTCCCCTACCCCACAAGAAACTGAACTGTACTACTTTCGGATGTAGCACGACTTGAGAGAGAGACTAGGTGAGCCACGGCCCGGAGGTGGGGTCACAGAGACTGCAGGACTTCGCCCCAAGGGGCCGCAGAGAAGTGACCTTTGATTCGCCGGTTAGCGAAAGGTACGAGTGGCCATCAAGTGGTAATGGGCTACCGCGCCGAGTGCCTTTCCCGATTGCACAGGTAGGCCTGCACCCAAGCTGACGGGGGCCTAGATTAAACCCAGGACGGGGTGCCCTGGTCTCTCGTATGAGGGAGATCCCGTCCTACATGCCCGCGGGGGAGGGCTGAAGGGTTGACACTCTCATAGAGCTCTGAAAGTCAAGCCACTGTTTAGCAAGGTTCTTTCTGCTAACTCTGAGCCCTTTCCTTCGGAACAGATTTAGCATAGTCCTGCTTTTCTGTATTCCCACAAAATTACGAACATTAGTAACTATATTTTAGCTATCCATACATTTAATACAAACATAACTGGTGTTGGGTCACAAATTAAGTTGATTACAATGAGTGAAATACCACTCCCATCTCCTGAATATCTAGAAAATCTCAGCAAAGCAGGAGCAAATAAAGACACCCAGGGTTTCTCCCCTTTTCCAACTACCTGCGAGAGAAATATTCCTTCAGACTGTTCACATTTAATAAGAACAACACTTAAACATCATTTATATAACACGCAGTTCTAAATAGTTATAACCAGTCAGTTAGCTGAATTTACTAACAATGCTTGTTTAATCTCTGAGGTGCCTTACATTGTTGTTTAGACTTGTGGGTCTCTTTTGAAATATCAGTACTATCGTCAGAGGTCAGCGAGTCCATTTGGTCTAGCAAAGTTATGTCCTGGGGCTTGATTGTCTTGACCTGCTTTGGTTGTTCCTTGAGTCCTCCTCCAGCAAAAGAGCAAACACAATGCTCCATATTTCCCATCCCCCTTGACGCTGGAAAAGGTACCAGATATTACTCCTCAGTATACATCTATCTGGCATTGACAACTTTGTGAAATCACAGTGCATCCCCCACACAACACTACTGCTTTTTGCAACCACTCATTTCCATCCTAAATGTGCACTGCGTGGTGTTAATGAAAGGCAGGAAGCTCCTGGGATTCCCTCATCACATTCCTTCTTTTGTTTACATTGAGCATCTGCAGTTCAGTGCACTGCTTGCTCCCTGGCAGCAGGTGGGGTGGCAAGGGCCATGCGGCCAGCAGGGTACACTGGCTGGCTAGTGGCTGCTTCCCAGGAGTGATGAGGGTCGTGCTGTTCGCCAGCAACTGCTTCCTGGGTCTGGGGCACTTGCTGTCTCCCTTTGCTCATTCTGGGGTATAACTTTCCCTTGTGCTCATTTATGAGTATAACTGTCCCTACTATCACACCCTTCCCTCTCTGTTTGATGAAAAACTGTTGCATTCCATGAACATCCCATTGTTCTGGTACAAACAAACTATGACTTTGCTTTAAGTTATGATCACAGGAAGCTACATACCAATTAGGTGGTCCTAGCTCTTAGTGTATAGGAGGAGATCTTGAACAAACAGACTCACAGATAGACATACAAACGCTCTCAAATATATAGTAGATAATATATAAATTTTGTACATAATTCTACAAGTGTAAGAGACTATTCCTATTCTGAAGAGTTTACAGTTAACATAGACAAGACAGCAGAGGATGAGAGAAAGTTGGTAAGTGTGAATAGTCATTTTATCTTGAGAGTGTGCAAAGTCAGGCAGACAGAAGAGGAAGAGCAAGAGAGGAGGGAGATATGGTGGTGTGGTGAGGAAGTAGAGGGAAGAGGCAATGGAGAGAGAAAATAAGTTGGAAAGTAGCATGAGGCCCTGGGAAAGAGGATGGAGAAAGGTTCCTCTTACAGGTTTACTTTGGCTTTGCTATATCAAGTCCTGGAGTGTTTCTCTGTAGATGTGAATACATACTTGTTTTGATTAAGCCTTTTTTGGGGCAGGTTAGGGGAACCTCAGTTCTACAGGACAAGTAAAAATAGCGTTCGCAGCAGGAGCAACAAATCCTAAAAGGCAAGTGATCCAGTTGTTAAAAGTTGTATTAAACAGGCCTGTGTGTTTTGAAATAGGAGTTTTTAAAATTAGTATCCAAAAAGCAAATACAGTTTGCAACAAGCCCCATTTTTCAGTCTGTCCAGAGCATACCAAGTCCACAACTCTTGAGACCACCCCTGCTCATCAGAAATTGTGTCCTTGAGCATTCACAGGCACAGCCACCCACAGCTCCTCGTGGCTTCACTTCACTGTTTCCAGCCAATGAGGGTTGCAGGAAGCAGTGGTCAGCACGTCCCTGCAGCCCACACTGCTTCCCACAACTGTCGTTAGCAGGGAACAGTGACCTGCAGATGCTCAATGTAAACAAACTCTTGCAGCTCACCAGTCAATTCTCCCGACAGGCCACATGTAATGCCACTGGACTCAGCAGACCAGTCAAAATGTGTCAGTGGGCCAGATGTGGTCCATGGACTGTAGTTTGGAGACCCCTGCCCTATCCTGTACCACTCCGCAGCCCTGTTCACTCTCAGCTCTGCAGTGTTTGCTTTGAGGCTTGGCTCTCCAGACAGGTCATTAAAATCATCCCCCTCTAGGGAATTTAAAGTCCTTCCAGACCAGCTGTCTGGCCAGCATCTACATTGCCCTTGTCACTTCCCTAAGATTCCAGCCCAGGGACACTATAAAAAGCAGCCAAGGTCTCTAAATAGTTCTACCCCCTTGCTGTTGTGTCCCTAGGCTCTCCCAAATTGTCAGTCCCCAAATCCCTCCACTCAAGTAGTAACTATAGCCTACTTCCTGCAACCCTCTTTGCAGCTCACTGCTCCTGGGCTTTATGCAGGTCCTACCTGTTCCTGCCCAGCTGAGCCTACTTCTAATTAGTGCCATGCTCCCTGTGTCCTGCTCCACCGGCACCCAGTGATGTAACTGGCCTGCCTGGCCATATTAACCCATTTCAACACTCCATCATGCCATGATGGTCAGAAATAAGACTGCCTTCTGATGAGCTCCCTTGTCACTGGCAGACACAGAGTGAAGCACTGTTTAATTCAGTTCCAGTTGTCTTCCCCATCACCAATGTGTTTCAGCTGTGCTGTAGCTTTTAGCCTCACTCTTCATCCACTCTGATTATTTTCTTTAATTTCTACTTATTCCTAGTGATTCCTAGTGGTGTTCAGGAACCACTTTGGTATTACAAGAGACCCTCTGTATTCAATAACACAGTTCCAAATGTTTTTGCAGCTTCTCTTTCCCACACTTCCTGTCTGGAAAACTAAAAAAGCTCTTAAGGGTACAGCTCTTAAGCCCACATACCCAACAACCCCTATCTCGGATGTCAAGACTGAAAGGGGAAGGGGGTATCTTCTAGCTGCAGGAAATAAGAATGAAAGGTGCAGGAAATAAAATAAAGGAAGCAGGATGTTATGTTTGGCTGCCTTCAGAGAAGGAATAATGTTTTTGTAGGTCTGGAAGGAACTGGATCCCAAATGCCTGAGAACTACAGCTTTCCTAGAAGAAACTACAACAGAATGAGAAACCAAGTTTCCTTGTAGTTCCTCCGTACAGCCTTGAATTCTTTTGACTGTCCCATTCTAGTTCCTCTTTTGACAAGCAGGAGAAAGGGAGCACTCTCTCCAGATTACTGACCTACTAGAAGTGTTTCCCTGAATATGGAAACCACATGAGATCTTGATGGATCACATAGAGAATTGCAATTTCCATCCAATAGTAATGCAGCAATCAAGATGGTATAGACCACTCATGGCATTGTGAGAACTGACTGGCCAAAAGGGAAGAGGCCTGATGATGTTTTTCTATATCCGTACATAAAATCGTATAACGTATGGATGCACACATCTCTGCTAACAGATAAATTGCTTGAAGATTACTAACTAAAGATCACTATTTATCATCTCTGCTATGCTGTGGTATTTTAGATATTTCAGTGATTTTTTTTCTGGAACTTCAATGGGAGAGCAGTTGCCAGTTCACTGGTTTTAAAACGGTGGTTCCTGAGTGGTATGAAGTCATGTCAGTAACATCTTTGCTGATGAAAGAAGCACACCTGAAAAGAGAAAGCACCTCTGCATTACTAGAATGAGCTTTCCACTGTGCCAGCAAGCATGTTTCCTTCTTTCTTCTCCACTTGAAATCTCTAAAAAGAGATGATCAGTGACAAAGAGATGAATTTCCATGGGTTTCATGCTACCTCCAATAAGCTGTAAGGAAAGCAAGGGTATGGCAGGGGGAGGAGATGCTTTTCTTTTTTGTGTACAAGAGATTTCCAAAACAGTCACAGAAGTACAAACATTTCTATCACTGTCATACTTTGGCTATTTATGGGATTTAGTAATACAAGTGTGGATCTAAATAGAAGTAATGCCCATTTTAAACATGGTTTGAATGTCTTTCCTTTAGAATACTAATAATCCATTTACATGTTTAACATTTTAAGTTGTTCTGTTTAATATGGTAGGATACTAAAGACTATCTCAGAATTATAGTCTTGATTCCACAGACTAATATTTGACCTTGTTTTTGATACTTTGCTTTCTTGGCATAACTAATGCATATTTAATATATTGGCTGAGGGAGTGTATTGTATAATGCAATTTAATTTCTTTTTGCACTGCTTACATGGGTTTTTTGTTGTGCAGATATTACATGTCAAAGTTCCTGAAGTCTGGCAAGAGCTAGTGGAGCAGACATGCTCAAATAACTTGGGAGCTTCTACAAGGGACAGATATTGCAAAGGAGACCTCATTGGTTTTTATTTTTTTAAATGACATTTCCTGACCCTCAGTAAAACGCCTGGAAATTGTGCAGCAAGTTTTTTCAGTGCTAGATGCATTGCAACAAAAACACAGCAATGATATGTCCCTATTACACAAATAGGGACTGATATATTACAGACAGCATTAACCAAGCCAGAGCCCCTCTCTTCAATAGATACCATTTGTTTTTAACTTATGCATTTTCTGGAATGTGGACAATACAAATCCACAAGCCTTGTACTGCATCTTTTCTATTGGAAAATAGTATCCTTCAGCCTCCAGGACTGGCAACGCCCCATTGCCTTCTCTCCATACTACACCCCCTTTTAAGAGAGAAAATGAAACAAAACCCAAAGTTTGAAATCTTTACCCTTTCTTTAAAGTACGTGGAGGTGTCTGACACTTACTTCCCTTGTCTCCCCGTCTTACTTCCCCTCACATCCATCCTTGTATCTGTTTAGTGAACCTCCTCCTAACTAAACCACCCCAAAGAATTAAAAATAATTGTGGAACTAACAAAGTTTTTTCCCTTTCTCCTACTTTCTGTCTGTCTTGTCTGTTTAAATGGTAAAGTCTTAGGGACAGAGATGGTCCATTAATCTATTTATAAATGCATATCACAGTGGAGTCTCGTTCTCAATACACCTGTCTATAAATAGGGCCCTACTAATTTCACAGCTATGAAAAATGTGTCCTGGACCAGACTGTGAAATTAGCCCTCTCTCATGAAATCTGATCTCCCCTTGCTTCTAGGAGTGCCTCAGCCAGTGGGCTCCAAGCTCCAAGTCCTTGCTGGGCCGGGGAGGGACAGGACTTGTCCATCCTCTGCATGGCCATGGGGTGTCCTGGGAAGCAGTTTGGGTTCAAGAGGGGGTTCTGACCTGGGCAGGGGTGCAGGGTCAGGGAGGGAGTTTAGATGCAGGAAGGGGTTGTGATCTGGGGCACAGGTGCAGAGGCTTTGGGTGCAGAAGGTGGTTGTGACCTGGGGCAAGAAGTTGGAGTGTAGGAGGGGTTAGGGTGCGAGGTGCAGGCTGTGGCTGAGAGGTGTTTGCAGTAGGCAGCTCCCAGCTGGCATCCCAGCAGGGCCCTTGGGCAGGCTCCTAGGCTGCCATGGCTTCAAATGCCACTCAAAGTAGCTGACTGCTGGGCCAACATATGTGTCCCTGCATGGCACCCGCTGGGAGCAGTGGGTCTTCACGTGCTGCACATGCTTGCAAGCACTGCCTGGCAGCTCCCATTGGCCAGTTTCCGCCCAGTGGGAGGCTGAGAGGATGTTACTGGGGGTGGGGGAAGGGCATGGAGACCCATCTCCACCCAAGGTGCACGTGTCGCACAGAGACACACGCTGGCTCCTGCAGTTGGCTGCTTTGAGCAGCATGTGGAGCCACAGCAGCCTGAGAGTCCCGCTGGGCTGCAGGCTGGATCCAAATGTTTGGTAAGCTAGCTCTGGGCCACGGGCTATATTTTGTCCACACCTGCTCTACATTCCAACTTCTGACCCTGCCTGACTTCTGATGCCTGACCCTTAGTTTGCCCTCTAACTTACTAGGACTCTGACCTCCTGGTAACTGACTAGGCTTGACTCCCAGCTCCTGCTCCAGCCACTAGATTTGACCACTTATGTCCCAGTTGTGACCGCTGCAGTCCTTTTGACTCCATCTCTCCAGCCACACTGGGAAGTTTCACAACGTAACAAAATTCTTAACTGGAGTTCTTAACAACTCCTCGATCCACATTTCATCTCAGCTTTTTCTCTAGACAGGACAAGTAATTAAAATGGAACAGAAATTAGACAATTAATTTTATGATAAAATGTACAGAGTTTGCCATATTATAAATACGATCCCACACTGGAGACTGTAAATAACTTATGTCACATCAGACTTTTTTAATATTGTAGAAATCGTCTAAAATTTTCATGATTACATGTAAGCCTCAAATTCATTTCGAGTAATGCATAATAAAATCTCCTCCCCCGTGTACTCAGGGAAGATTTGATGTGCAGTCTGAGAGGGCATTTCAGAGATAGAGCACCTTCCGGACAGCCAGGGATGTTTTATGAGCTCTTAGCACTTTCCCTCATCTTACTTTTTCTGTGATGGAAGAGTCTAATAAATCATTCACACTAAAATATGGGAAGTCAAGTGCTTTTGGTGCTAGATCACTGACATGAAAGAGTGAAAGCAATTTTCATGTTGCAATGACAATGGTCTCTAACCAACTATCAAACTGCTGATTTTGAAGCTCTGAGCTAGCATGTGTGTATCCAAACCAGCGCAGAAATGTACTGAGTGGTAGAACTATTATTTAGATACATTATCATACACCTAAGGCCACCACTCACAAATGGAGTCCAAAGAAAGAATAGCTGTTAATGTGGAGGAGGAAAAGTCATTGATACTAGATTGCACCATTGATACATGCTGATTTTAATATTAGGGACTAAAATTCAAATATATTGATAAACCTTTTGGAGAACTTCAAAGCAGTAAGGAATGACTTACCAGCCCTGGACATTTCCCATTCATACATTAATTGGGGTGACTTACTAACCTGTCATTGGGGATGAGAAGAGCTCCTTTGTGACTTTAATAGTTACAGATATTTTTATTTTCCATTGCACTGATATAAGTAATCCATGTTGCATAAAATTTAGGCCTGTTACAGCCAAGATTTACAAAAGAATGATATATGATCTGAAATGCATACTGTATCCCAAGGTGTTTAACAATAGATCAAGTTTTTTCCTACATAACAATGTTTCATAAGACAAGTCCTATCTATTAGAGTATGTCTGTCTATGAATCTGTCTGCAAGTCCATTTATTCAAGAACTCCTCCTAACCGGCATGAACTACGGGTAATAAATTTGGCATGCAGCTTCCTCGTCTTCTAACTTAAAGCAAAGTCAGGGTTTGGTTGTGCCAGGAAAACCAAGTCCCTAAAATGGGACTATTTTTTGTAACATGGCAAGGGAGAAGGCAGAGAGGAGGGACACGATAGTGAGAATGGCCACTGGGGCAGTGAGCACAGGGGAGTGCTATAGTGCAGAGAGACCACTGGTGACAGCCTCACCACCAAGAGAGTGGCCAGCCGGGCTGGGGCTTGCCATCTTGCCTGCCACCAGACCAATGCAGTAACATCCCCCCTCCCCCCCTGGCCTTTGGCCACAGCACCAGAGGGGAGGAGGGAGAAAGCCCTGCCAGACAGGGGAGGCGGGGAAGGAGGAGAAAGCCCCTGCCAGTTACTGGGGAATAGAGAGGCCCCTGCTGGGTGGAGGGGTACTGGGAGAAAGAGAGAAGGCCCCTGTGGGCAGGGAAAGAAGACTCCTGCCAGGCGGGAGGGGCTGGGGAAGAAAGAAGGCCCCTGATGGCTGGGGGAGGACAGAAAGCCCCTCCAGATGTGATCCCCACCCTGAGCCCCTTCTTACCCCCAACCCACACTCTAGCACCCCCACATCCCCAGCTCCCTGCCCTGAGACCCTCCTTAACCCCCCCACCCTGAGTACTGCACCCTCTCACCTCCTGCCCGGCCCCCCCATCCTCAAGGCCCTGCCCTGACTCCTGCACCTCCGCACTGCCAGCACCCTGCCCTGAAGGACTCGGGTAATGCCAGGTAACTCTTCTAGTATAGTATGAAGTAGAAGTAAGTGAAGGGTTGAATAAACACACATGTATACAAAGGTATCCTGATGTGTCATGCTTGACCAACACATATTAATATTCGTTGAGTGATCCTGAGGTTAAATCAGGTGAGTCCATGGAGCTCCAGACTAGATGTGCAGGTGGGCAGAATATATCTGTTGGGTATGGTCAGTGGTAATGTTCCCTGTAATTTTTTTCACCTGTGTGTGATATACATTTTATGTGCACTGAGCCATGTAGGGATATGTACCACCAGTAGATGCTGCCACCTGTGACCACTCTGCTAATCAGCTGGGCAGCATTTGAATTTCCCCTGGGTGGCCACCTAAGTGCTCAGCTTATAGGGAACACTGGTCAGCGGCTCTGTGGAGACACCCTAAAAATTACCAAGATCTTTGGGTTAAGAGAAACCCAGACATAATTGGGCATTGCAGCTATATCTACAGCATCTGTTCTGGCTGCGCGTGGTGCTGCTTCGAGTTGTGAGGATCTTGCTTGTAATGGCATTAAGGGTTATCTGAAGGTCAGAAGAGGGGATTCAGGAAAAGTTTCCTTTTAGAGTGTGGTTTTCATTGAGTATGTGTTATAATTATTTGATCATAAACCACAGGGATTCCAATGCAGGTTGCTAGGTGATGACTAGAGGTGTGTGGTCTGAAAGAGTTTTATTTATGTTTTTTCTTGGGATATTTGGGTGGCTCATTCCACAATGTGATTCACTGCTCTGGGGGAGTGTCCTTAAAAGTTGTACTGCTGGACCAGGAAAAGAGCATCATGCAGGTAGGAGAAAACTGACTTGTAATGGACATAGTCCCATGATTATTGAGACTGTCTCCATAACACCAGCAGCAAGAGTGAAGCAAACAGAAATTGGGGATAAGGCCAGGATGGTGAGAAGGGCCTTCTGGGGAGAGAAGAAAAAGAGTCAGTTTGATTAAGAGCTTTATCTTCCATCCATAACAGGAGTGATGGGAGGCTAAGTCCATGGATAACTTTCAGCCATTCAGATCATACAGAAATGGGGCTATAGAAAAGCCAATAAGTAAATTCTACTCCTTTCTCCCCTTCTAATAAGTCCTCCAATAATACTAAGGAACATCAGGTTTGACACCTCTGGAGGAGTGAACACAGATTTTCAGGCTTTGCGTGAAAGACAGTAGGAAAAAAAAAAAAGGACAAATCCAGGCTGATTTTCAAGGTAATGAGCTCCAGCTAATAAGACTTAACGAACTCTATTGCATTTCTTAAATGTGCACTTCAGCAAAACAGGAAATGCTTCACAGGGCACCGCCGAAATTATTATTAGCTTGTTATGCATCAGTCACAGCTAAACTGAAAACACTCAAGTGCACTTTGTTTCAAGGCTTTATTCTGAAAAGATTTGGGACTCCAGTCAAATTCATGGGGAGTGTGCAAGGAGCAAGGCTGGGTCTGTCAGAAACTCATTGTTCAGTGCAATGTTCTGACATTTTTCAAACCAATTACACAGCCTGAATTCTGGAATACATGACATACTGAAACTGTTAATGCCTTTTCCACTGCTGCTGACTACCCTTCGGCTTATTTGTCATGTGTCCTAATCACAAGTTAATCATGGGGAAAAGCATAATACAAGGCAGCTTAGATGACTTGGAGTATGCTTGATGGAGCCTCATTTGGTGGCCTCACTGCTGGCATTCCAGAGAAATGAAAATTTACTCTCCCCTCTCTGACATGCTTACACAATTGATCAGTCTGGACAACACGAGTGCATGTTATTTTCCTGAGGATTTGTGAAATAGCCTTCAAATACTTTTTAAAAACTTTCTTGCTCTGGAACTCTCTTGATTAATGACCCTGGAAGTTTAATTTATACTCAGGCTGGTATCTGTTTGTTCATTGCTATAATCAGATGTGTTTGATTACAATGGAAAGCTCTAATGGCACGAAGTGTTGTATATAAGTTCTTTGGGGCTGAACATCATGTCTGTTTCTCTGTAAAGTTGCTAGGCAGTGGTCAATTCCAAGGCTATTGGTACTGGCTAACATAGTGACTGGCACAATCTGATGAGACATTGAAGGTACATAAAGATTACAGCAAGTACCACAGTACTGCTCCTTCATGACCTAGAACACCTCCCCCCCACCACCACTTACTAAAATAAAGGAATAACTTCTGCTTTCCTCCCCCCAAAGTGAGCTGTGGCATAAGGATCTTTGCAGAGGATGGCCTAAAGCCTGGTCAGCTGCTGACGTAGCAAAACAAAAACTA
Organism: Rafetus swinhoei; assembly: GCA_019425775.1. NCBI lineage: Eukaryota > Metazoa > Chordata > Testudines > Trionychidae > Rafetus > Rafetus swinhoei. The sequence continues at coordinate 52,579,242 of CM033449.1, forward strand.
TTTGGAAGTGCCAGGCTTCTCCACATGGTATATATTAGTCAGGTCTGATCTTGTAGCCACACTTGGCATGGAAGCTGTGCACAATTACTCTATCAATAGAAAGTGAGGGAATCACCAAACTGCAACTGTGGTGTGGTGCAAATTGTCAGACACATCATGGATGACTGCCCAACCCACGCTCACCCTGAAAGTGTGGCAGCCATTTACCTGGCTACCCCCTCTGCTCTGAGGTATATAAGGGTATGTCTACACTGCCACCCTAGTTCGAACTAGGGTGGCTAATGTAGTCATTCGAACTTGCAAATGAAGCCCGGGATTTAAATATCCCGGGCTTTATTTGCATGTTCCCGGGCGCCGCCATTTTTAAATGCCCCATAGTTCGAACTACCTGCCTGCAGCTACATGCGGCACGGGCTAGGTAGTTTGAATTAAAGCTCCTAATTCGAACTACCATTACTCCTCCTGCAATGAGGAGTAGACATACCCTAAGATATCTTAAGATCCAAGTTTAGGCACACCATTGCTTCCCCTGTTCCATCACCGTTCAAAAGAAAAAGGTGGTGCTGATCACACCCGTGACTCTGCACAGTAAGAAATAAGCAGATGCAGTTTGCTAATTAAAGCAAGGTCACAAAAGGGAATGAGTCTGATGTCTTTACAACTGTATGCTTAAAGCTACAGAAGAATTGCCCATTGGCTCATGCCATGGGTCACATTTATCCCTAGTAAAATACCATTGATTTTGTTGGAGTTACACAAGGCATCCATATAGCACTTTGCCCTGGTCTACACCTTAGTCCAACATAGCCCCCCCCCAAGTCTGAATTAGTAAGCAGTGCATCCACACTACCAAGCTCGTTATTTCAGAATAAGAGGCCATGGAATTCAAACTCTGTACTCCTGCTTTTCATCAGGAATAATGCTAATTCCAAAATTGTTAATTCGAAATAACATTAGTGTGAATGCTCTGGTGCCACTGATTTGAACTAATTGGCCTCTGGAGGCTTCCTGCAGCTGTCAGCTCTGACTGCTGTAGCCACACCTGGCATCTCCACTGCTCTCCTCCTCCTGCGGAGCTGTAAAAGTCCCAGGAAGAAAAGAATGGCTTGTCCCACATAGCCAGCTTCGCAAGCCCTGTGCAAGCAAGCACCAGAGAGACATGAGTGTCCCCAACATGCCCATAGACCCTCTGATGGCTGCCAGCACTTCTGATGCACCCACGGCCTTCACTGCCCATGGACACACAAGAACTCCAGGCCTCCAGCCACCTCCCTGCCTGCCCAATGGCTTCCCCTGCAAGTGTCCCCAGGGGCCACCAGGGCTCCAGAACATGGGATGGCAGGGGAGGTCTCTAGGACAGCTGGAACCTCCAGGCCACCCAGAGGCAGGTGCCAGTCCCAGCCCTGTCCCTGAGCATCCCTCCTCCATTCCAGTTCTTTACCCAGTTCCTCCCCTTTTGTATGTACCCCTAAAAGATTCCTGTTTTTTCAACAACCATATCTTTATTGCTTGCTCTGCAAGGGAGGAGAGAGGGAAAGGTGGGAGTGGAGGGCAGGTGAAGAGAGGGGTGGGGGATGAAAGGCACACACAGGAAATACAGGGGCCCCTTATGGAGAGGCACTGGGGAGCGTCTCAGAACTGGCCTTGCATAAAACTGTCCTCCATGGCCTCTCTGATGAGCACAGCTCTTTGCTGTGCTCTCCTGATGGCATTGGTGTCTGGTTGCTCAAACTCCCCGGCCAGGCGTTTATCCTGAGCCCCCAACCCGGCAGAAAAGTGTCACCCTTGTTTTCACACAGGTTGTGGAGCACATAACAGGCTGCCACCACAAAGGGGATGTTGTGCTCGCTCAGGTCCAGATGGGAAAGAAGACTCCTGAACCTCCCCTTTAAATCCCGAACGCTTATTCCACCACCATTCTGCTTAGCCTGGTGTTGAACTCTTCCTTGCTGGGGTCCAGGCTGCCCATATAGGGCTTCCTGAGCCAGGGGAGCTGCATCACCCAGGATCACTATGGGCATGTCCACCTCTCCGACTCTGATGGTGTGGTCTAGGAAAAAAATGACGCTGTGCAATTTGCAGAAGAGGTAGGGGTTCCAAAAGATGCATGTGTCGTGCGCCTTTCCTGACCATCCAACGTGGATGTCAGTGAAGTGTTCTTTATGGTCCAAGAGCACCTGCAGCACCACAGAGAAGTACCCCTTTTGGTTGATGAACTCTAAGGCACAGGGGCCAGGATGGGGATGTGTGTGCCATCTATTCCCCCACAGTCAGAGAAGCCCATGTCTATGATCTTGTCCACGTTACCCACAGTGACGACCCTCCGTAGCAGGATGTGGTTGATGGCCTTGGCTACTTGTATGAGCACGGCCCCAACTGTGGATTTCCCCACCCTGAACTGGTTCCTGAATGTGCAGTAGATGTCTGGCATGGCAAGCTTCCACAGGGTGATGGCCACATGCTTCTGCATGGGGATGGCAGGTCTCATGCGGGTGTCCTGTCACCTGAGGGCAGGGGCGAGACACTTGCAGAGCTCCAGGAAGGTGGCCTTCTGCACACAGAAGTTCTGCAGCCACTGCTGATCGTCCCATCCCTGCAGGATGATGCAGTCCCACCAGTCCGAGCCAGAATCGGTGTTCTACTGTGTCCAGGGGATTGAGGGGCATGTGCAGTAGCAGGAGCACCAGGACTTGGCTGAGCAGAGCCTGCGGACCATGCCAGGGTCTGTGCTCCTTGTCCTCCTCATCCTCGTCCTGGTCCTGCTAGAGCAACATGCGGGCAGTCTGGAAGTACTATACTATGAGATGCAGCACAAGGGCCATGAGCATGGCATTGCTTTGCAGCAGCTCTGGCTCCATGATGCCAGTACTGTGGCATCCGCATGGGCAACCACAGCATGAGAAGGTGCATGTCCACTGCGTCCATTTTCTGTTCCACGAGGGGGGAGGCAGTGGAGGAGTGCCATGTGAGACACAGGCGTAAAGAGGAGCCCCTGTAAGCATGTGTCACAGTTTGCCAGATCAAGTATCTGCCCTCCTGATGCCCTCCCCAGAGTGCTTCTGGGGGCTCCAAATCTGAGACAGGCTCTGTTAAATGTGGACACGCTATTTCAGACTAATTGAGGATTCCCCGTAGTGAGGACACACTAGTTTGAATTTGTTAAAACCAGAGTTCTTAAGCAGAATTTAGTAATTTTGAAATCATTTCCTAGTGTAGACATGGCCAATATGTTTATATAATTCCTCTTCCTAATTTCAATGTGCTGAACAGTAAAGTTAGTTTAGAGTGCAAGTGTTGGTGGTTCTCTCATTGTTCTACTTCTTGGTTACCCAAATTAGGAGGCATTTAAATCCATTTGTTGCAAGAGCTCCACCATGCACAAATACAAATCCACAACATCTGCCAAAATACTTTAATGCACCATTCAGCCAGAGACAGAACTCTCTCCTCCACTTTCCAGTTCCTCAGAAGATGTGGCTGAGAGTTTGGCCTGTTCTCATTTGTCGTAGCTTCTTTTTTTTGTATCACTGCCAGTTTCAATGACTTTCAGCTTTCTTCCAATGTGAAATGCTTGTTTCTGGTATCTTTCCCCCTCTACTTTTGCTCCATAATCACCAGACTAGTAATAGCAGTTTCCCAGCAGTATGCACTTTTTTTGTTGCATTAACTCCCTGTCAGTGGTGAAGGTATTTTAATATCTTTATAGTCAGGCAGACATTCTGGGAAAAATTCACCCTTTCTGCTCTTTATTAACCTACTGAAAATTTCTACTAATTTTGGTGCAACATTTCAAGTAAAAAATCTGAGTCATTAGAAATGCACCACAGGCATCAGTGAGCAAGATTTACCCCCAGATTGTGACAGCAATGGAGCTGAGCCCCTGCTTTGGTCGGAATGCACCACTGAGTCAATATTCCCTCTAATTTTTTCCATCCATGTGCAGAATATATTTTTTTAATGTGCACCAGGGAACCAGTAGAAACACAAACCTATTTGTGGGCACTCTCTGCTAATCAACTGGGCGGCATTTAAATCTCTCCCACGCAGCCACATAAGCACCCAACTTACAAGGAATACTGAACAGTCTATGAACGTCAGAGTCCAAAAGAAGAATAGCTGAGAACGTTTGTGTGAGCGAAAACATGGGTTATAATACACTTGAATTACAGGCATAAAAACAGCAAATCAACTGAACAATTGTAAACTAACCAGCAAATATACAGCTACCCCCTCTTATGTAGTGCAGAACTACACAGAACACCCTCAGGGCATGTTAGGAATTATATAGTTTAAAATTTTATACAGTAAAACCAAAATCATTGTGTTACCTCACTTAAGTGCACCCATTATGGTGAGCAAAGTTATACAGCCAGGCCTGTGAGCAAAGGGGGCAGTTGCCCCAGGGCCTAGCAATTCAAAAGGGCCCAAGGCTACTGGCTACCATTGCTGCTACTGCGGAAGTGGCCAGAGCCCTGGACTCTCAAAATCCTCGCTGGAACGCCATGACGTTGAGAGCTACTTAGGAAACACAATGGGAGCAGCGCAGCACACTCTGCGTGGTGCTGAGAGCTTGAGCATGGCTACCACCATAAATATGTCTATTCCATGCACAACACACTGAGACTATCAATAGCACTCAATGGCTGTGTCTACATTGGCACCCTTTTTCGGAAAAGGGATGCTAATGAGACCAGTCGCAATTGCAAATCGGGGATTTAAATATCCCCGCGGTATTTGCATTACATGGCTGCGCTTTTTCGGCTCGGGGCTTTGCCGGCAAAAAGCGCCAGTCTAGACGGGGATCTTGCGGAAAATAAACCCTTTTCCGCAAGATCTCTTATGCCTACTTTCAAGGCATAAGAGATCTTGCGGAAAAGGGTTTATTTTCCGCAAGATCCTCTAGACTGGCGCTTTGCCGGCAAAGCCCCGAGCCGAAAAAGCGCAGTTATGTAATAAATACCGCGGGGGATATTTAAATCCCCCGCGGATTTGCAATTGCGACTGGTCTCATTAGCATCCCTTTTCTGAAAAAGGGTGCCAATGTAGACACAGCCAATATGTATATCACACTTCACATCTTTGAAGGCTACATATTCCTCACAACCTCCCGAAGTGATAAAATATGATTATCCTTTCCTGTACAGAGGGAGAAGCTACAGCAGAGGAGCAAAGAAACTTGCCCACAGCCTCATTAGTAGAACCAGTATTAGAACTTGGATTCCCTGGATACTCAACCTTGTGCTCATCCCTTCACATCATGGTGCGTGCCTAAGTACTAAAAACACTGTTATGCTTCCTTGTTGGGTGGTTGTTTCTCAAGGTGAGATACATACACATTGCAGCAAACCCTTAAAAGAAGAAGGCATGTGTAAATTCAATCATCTCTTTCCGCTGTGTTTTACTGCTTATAAAATCTTTATAATTTAACTTGTGATAATTCATTAATAATTTCATTTATGCATAATTCATTCTTAATTTAATAGTTAGAGTTCAAGACAAAATGCATATTAAATCTTTTCATGTATTAAACTTGTATTTTAAAACTGTCATGGGCTCATCTGTTGAGAAGATCTGCTAGACTTCATAACGCATGAAATTAGTTTTTAAACCAAATAAACCCACTCTACAGTCATGATACACATTTCTTTTTATCCTGACTATAGGGTATACAAGCACACAATTAAAAAAAAATCCTGGTCCATATGGACACGTTCTTTTATTGTATATGTACAATGTCATTAACATTTGAGATGGAGCTTCTTAATCCAGTCTCACCCTATTGCAATGATAGATCACTGAAGCATGAAAAAAAAAATCTAGTCTTTTGACATCTATTATTGAGAACTTGGGGTTTCTCTGTACTCTATCACAAAAAATAACCCTCTCCAGTGGTTTGATGTAATGTATTAATGTTGTTTTACTACAGTTGTCTTCATTTCCAAAAGGAATAATACATCAGCAATTTTGTATTGTGCACACGCATATCAACAGTTCCTGACCCAAAGACTTCACAAAGGAAAACTCTGATCCCTCCTGCAAGTTGTTCTGCATGGGGACAGCCCCTAGTCTGGAAAAGGCACTGGAGCAGTGTTTCTTAAACTGTTTTCCATGGCACGGCAGTGTGCCGCGAAGAACAACAGAATTCAAAATGGCCACCCTTAAAGGGGCAGGCAACCTTTATTTATTTATTTATGCTCAATGTTTCCTCCGACCTTTTTCCCCCAAACTTTTTTTTTTTGCTCAACAAAAAAATCCTTGTTCCTCATAAAAAAAATTATTGTTTTGTGTTCCTTGGTCTTTAAAAGTTTAAGAAACAATGCACTGGAGCTTTTAAATGGTGCTACTAAAGATCTAATGGGGGATCTGAAATGGTTAAGTATGGAAGGGTAGTAGGAAGCATAAGTGGATGTTCTGAGCTGTACCCTTCTGGTACATTGCAGTCCTTCCCTGGTGAGCCAGCACAGAACTGTCAGGCTGTTGGCACCCATGGGAGAAGAGCCTTCCCAAAGGCAGAAATGAGCCTCAAAGAGACAAAAGGTCAGAGAGAGAGGGGCTACATCTACACAGTAGGCTTCTTGCACAAGAAGCCTTTTGCACAAGAGTTTTTGCGCAAAAACTTCTTGAACAAGAGCACGTCCACACCTCAAAGCGCATTGCAAAAGCGATGTGCTTTTGTGCAAGAGTGCATCCACAATGCATGGATGCTCTTGCACAAGAAAGCTCTGATGGCCAGTCACAGAATGGCCATCAGAGCACCTGTGCTTTTTCCCATAGGGGTTTCTTGTGCAAAGAAAGAAACTGTGGAGTTTCCACACTTGCCTTTTTGCGCAAGAACTCTTGCACAAAAAGGAGATATGCCTCGTAAAAGGAGGCTTACCTACACCGGAAAAAGCCCTCTGTTCTGCCGTTTTACTGCTGATGTACTTGCACAAAAGCGCATTTGAGGTATGGACGCTCCGCAGGTTTTTGCACAAAAATGGCCATTTTTGCACAAAAACCTTGCAGTGTAGACGTAGCCGAAGAGAATATTTAAAAGTGTGCCCTGTGATGAATTGTCACTAATTTTTTGCCTCTTTGTACACAATCTTATCACTGGTCAAATTTGCCATTTTTTGAAGGTTATCTCCCCCTCCACTAAATGGATTCTTGAAGATGAGGGTCTCACCATAGTCTTCCTTCTTAACCTTTTTGGCACTCATTTCATCACTCCTAGGACTTCATGTGCTGTTTCCAACACATTGAGTGAAAGGTTTTAGAAATGTATATTTAGTTATTATTAACTCTCTATCTTGATATTTGCATATGTTTCCATTCAACAACTGTTCTTTCCCTCTTTTTCCTAGCCCAGGAAAATAGTTGTTCATGTTAGAATATGAGGAAACTTCTATATATGAGATTTTAAAATAGTGTCAATTATTTCATTGGTTGGAATATAAAATTAAAAGAAAACCAAGACCAGCTAAAGAGCATTTTGGGTTTTTTATAGATGCTAGTGATTTGGAGCTAGTCATCTTTTCAGAAGAAGCTACAACCAAAATTATCAGCAGTGAGATTCCAGATGGAGATAATTTGCTCACAAGGGAATGCCTCATGGAAGCTGTTTTGTATGGCTCACAAACTGAGTTAATGGACAGCATAGGCAAGGCTGTTCTCTGAGAAACCCTGGAGTAATAACAGTCTCAGACCCACAGCTTCTGGGTTTCTTTTCTGACAAAATCCAATAATTCTATACAGAGCCAGTGGAAACAAGCAGGCAAAACCTGCCTATTGCTTGGAGGGAAGAATGAAGGCCAGAAAAATGTCACTCAGCTAATCAATGTTCAGTTGCAAATCTTTCTAGTTATTCATTTTAGAGGCATGATTGGGAGCACTAAAGGGCTATATGAGTGGACATTTTATAGTGGACTAGAATCTTTTCCTAAGTTTGGGGGGAAGGTTTCAACATTTCATATATTTTAATAGTTGCATGCTGTATTCTACTTCTGTTGATGTAATAGTGAAACATACCTTAAATGGGAATTATAATAATTGTGAAAAAACAACAAACTCATAGATAGCATTATGCTGTTCCATCACTGTAACAGGGCACTCACCTCTGGAGCACCTCCAAGCAGCAGGGCGGGATACTATGGTCCTTTTCTCACCCAATCCCCCCACAGGCTACCAGTCAATCTTGGCAGGGTCTTCAGAGGTTTGGGCCTTCTGTCAAATCATAAAGTCAAATGAACACCTTCCAGAGTATTAAAAGAATCTAATAAATAGTCTATTTGCCTTCAGAGTCTTCAGCCCTGGTGCTGGGCCCTTTAAACACAGCCCTTTCTTCAGACCACACCCAACTAATCTCTGTCCCCTTGTTTATGCTCAATTTATGTTACTTTACCTGTGGCCAGTAGGGGAACCCAGGCCCAACCACCACTTTTGGTTCCACTGTAGAGATCCTATCATCAGCAACCACATACTTGATTCTGCTCGTTGCTGCTACTTCCCTGAGCCTCTTCCTGCCTTTAGCTTCACCCTTTCCTTAGGGTTAAAGTTCTCAAGTCCTCTTTCACCTTGCAAACACAGCTATGCAAAATGCAGCCAGAAAACCATTAGCTATCACTCAAGTATCTTTAGCCAGAGACAAACATTCTCCCTCATCCCTCCATTTCCATCCAGCAACTCAACTGCTAAGCCCCTGCAGCCTCTTTTATCTGAGCCTGCTGTACTGTGACTGACTGTCATTAGTTCTTTCAGCCACTGGAGAACCAAGTCTCTCTACTTGCCAAGATGGCTGCTCTAGTGAAGCCTCTTTTGGCAGGTCTGGAGGACCTACTTTTGCTACTTTGTGGGGTGGGGAGTAGTAAGGCTGCAGGGCCTCCAGTGGGGAGCTACAAAGGCCAGGTATACCATTACAATCACCTTTTCACAAATAGATTTTAAAAATTTCTAGCACAGGCCTCCATAAGGGATCAAGTGACAGAGGGGGAACAGCGATTTAGCAGGGCTTCTCAGGTGTTAAGCTAATAACAAAAGTTCTGCTTTTTTTCTGTAACTTTAAGAAAAAAAACTTCTCGTGCTTTTATATTTCAGGCTAAGACTCAATGACACTTAGGGTTACCAGGTAGTTTCAAACAAAATACTGGACACACTTGATCGGGAGTCGGGGGGGAGGGGACTGGCCGGGAGGAGCGAGGCTGGCCGGGAGGAAGGGGGGGCAGCGAGGAAGGAGGGGAAGCAGAGCTGGCGGGTCGGGGCAGCAGAACTGGCCAGGGAGATTGGGGAGGCGGCAGGCAGGAAGTAGAGCTGGTCGGGGGGTGGGGTCGGACAGAGTGGGACTGGCCGGAGCGGGGGAGGAGGGGGAAGCAGCGAATCGGTTGGTGGGCAGCGGGACTGACCTGGGCACGTGCAGATTCAAGGGCGCTGCCCGTCCTGCACACGGTCCCGGCAAAGCAAGTCCAGCTGTGGCTCCACCACGTGCTTGACCAGTGCCCAGGAGCAGGGACAGGGCTTCCCCTCCTCCTCAGACGCAACCTGAGGCTCCCAGCACTGAACGCGCCCCACCTCCCAGCCACTCCCCCCGCCCACACCAGGCTTCCGTCCGGCGCCCCGCCAGAAAACCAGAAAATACCGGACATTGCACATGTCTGGTATTTTCTAAATTTTGTTACTGGACAGAGGCCCCAAAAACCAGACTGTCTGGTAGAATACCGGATACCTGGCAACCCTAATGACAATGTGAACATTTTCTGAGACTGCTTAATACACTTTTATACACACTAATAGGGAATAAAATATTTTAAGTGACTTCTTTTAGGGATAAAAGTATGTGTTCAAGATAGGGTTGCATTATTAAATATTCATTTAATCACTTTTCATGTTTGTTATTTTTAAATGTGATAGATACCCATATGTGCTAGAATTAGGGGTTGTGGGGGTCCTTCTGTTGTCCAACAAGCTTGGCCTTGTAGGTACTCCAAGCTTGATGCCTGGTATAGTTCTCCATAATCGTGTTCTCTGAGGGGTAGCATTTCACCAGCTCGAGAGCCATCTTTCTTGATTTGACAGGTGCTTTGTCTAGAAAGAGTGTTTTGGAATAAAAATGCACTCTGCTCATTCACTGATCTGAGAGAGATAAAACAACAAACAGAGAATAACCATGTGTTGATTTCTAGGCAGTACAAAAACTTCATACTGTTACTCTTCCAATAGCTGCACTGTAAATTATTAATTAGAAATAGGTTTATAAATACATCTTAATGTATTACAGTGTGTTCAGTGTTTGCATTATATATCACACTAAGAAGTCTTTCAAAATCAGTTCAGAAAGTTGACAAAGACAACATAAAACAGTTGCCCATCCATTATGATTTATTTCTGTAGCTCACAAATGGAAAAGACCAAAAATACTATTATACAAAATAATATATTTTCCTCATTTAAAAAATGTTAGGTTTATTTTTTTCTTAAGGATAATGAAATCTGAGTTCCCGTTTATTAATTTAGTGGTAGTTTAAACTAGGATTAAATGGAATTATCATTCTGTGTTCTGCAGAGAGTGATGCTGATTCAGTTAGAGCAGTTGCTTGCATTTAAAATTATAGCAGGGAAATAAATATATTCTTTTTAGCTTTTAAGGGAAATTTGTCAGCTTTCAGGCCAAACCAAATTTGCTAAGTCAAAGTTATATAGGGCTTATAATGGATACTGACTGCAGCCTTCATTGTGGAGAGAATATTATCCCTCCAAAATACCGTAAAATCGCGAATATAATGCGCACCTATATATAATGAGCACCCTACCTTTTCAATGTCAGAATCATGGAAAAAACTGAACTGCTATATACAATGAGCACCTATATATCTACACTCCTGCCAACAGGTCCACCAGCACCAAGCCCAGCCTCGCCCGCTTCCTGGAGCCGGCCCCAGGCTGCCCATGCGCCTCACCGAGCTCGCGCCTGCCACGGGGGCCCCCTGCTCCCCTGGGCAGCTGTCCGCGCGCCGCGCCCAGCTCGCACCTGCCGTGGGGGGCCCCGGGCGCAGCTACCTCCTCCAAGAGCCTCTCTAAGTGGAGGCTCCGCCAGACCCGCAGCCTGGACCCGGCCATCATTGGTATCTACAGCCGAGAGTAGGGGGACGGCCCGGACAGGACACCCCAGGCCAGGGAAGTTGGTGGCCCCTGGTGCCTCACCGCCTTCTCCTCCCATGCCCTGCTGCGCCCGGGGGGTGGTGCGCTCTGCAGCTCGCTCTCCACTCCCAGCCTGCCGCGGGAGCCCCCGGGCGCAGCCTGAAGGAGCCCGGCCGCTGCAGCCTGGTGGCGCTGCCGGCTCTTCGCCTTGTCCGGGAGCCAAAATAAAACTTTAAAAAATAACTGCTATGTATAATGCGCACCCTGACTTTGACCCAGAAAAAATCGGAAAAAAAGTGTGCATTATACTCGAGATTTTACAGTAAATGTCATACTTAGCAGGTGTTTAACACTTGTTTTTTTTAAAGCTCCCATAGCAGGGTGGCCTGCCCGGAACAGGGTCCGACTGTTAACTTATCAGATGCAGCTGAAGAAAAGGATTCCCAACAGTCAGGCCATTCAAACTAGAGAGTCTTGCTTTTTTTCTAGGGTTTGTCCCCCATTCAGTTCTCAGATAAAACTGGGTGTGGTTTTTGTCCAGGAGCGGACCAAGGCCAGCTGCAGCAGCTGGCACCCTAGGCGGGGCAGCACAATCGGCGCCCCTGCCTGCATGGCTGTCAATGGCCGTGACGTCATCATCGGGTGCCCAGGCCAGCGGTGCCCTAGGCAGCTGCCTAGCTCACCTAGGCTCATGGGCCGCCCCTAGTTTTGTCCGGTATCAGATACCATTCTGAAGAGTGCATTGCTCCATCCCAGCCACTGTGACTTCCTATGCATCATGTGTCTGCGGTCATACTAATTGGGCAGGGCTGTGTGCTCTAAAATAGCACTTCCTGTGTGGCATGCTCTTAAAAATGGCCTGACCCCAAATGTCTACAGCACAATGGCTATGTCTAGACTGCAGGCTTCTTTCAGAAGAAGCTTTTCCGGAAGAGATCTTCTGGAAAAACTTCTTCTGCAAGACAGCGTCCAAACAGCAAAAGCGCATTGAAAAAGCGATCTGCTTTTTCGATAGATAGCGTCCACACTGATTGGACGCTATCTCGCATTTAAGTTGTGATTACTATGGACGGAGTGGCCACCAAGGCACCTGTGCTTTTTCCTGGAGGCTCTTTTTCGAAAAACAAACAAACAAAACCCCACCCTCTTCCACATCCATGCACGCCTTTTTCCGAAAGAGCTCTTTCGCAAAAAGGCTTCTTCCTCGTAGGAAGAGGTTTACTGCTGTCGGAAAACCCCCTGCATTCTTTCAACTTTCTGTCAAAGGAACGCAATTGCAGTGTGGACGTAAGTGTAGTTTTCCCGGAAAAACAGCTGTTTTTCTGGAAAAACTCTGCAGTGTAGACATACCCAATTAAACAGCCCCTTAACCTGAGCCAAGTCAGCTGGCATCGGCCAGCCGTAACTGTGTAATTGAGATGTAGGAATACTCTTATAGGTCTCTATTCAATTTTTATTAAGGGCTTGTCTATGCTCTACCACAGTGTTGAATATGGGAAGTGTGGGATACACTGCAGAACACATTAAAGTGTTGCGTTGTAACTGCCCAGTGTAGAAGGTGTTGGAATGAATGAAAAGGTTCCTACAGGTTGAACCTACCAAATCTGGGACTCTCTGGTCCAGCAACATCCATGGTCCGGTAGGGCCATGGATGTTGCTTGACCAAAGAGCACCAGAGGCATCAGTGGGAGACAACGTGGAAGCTGGGGAGCTCAGGCTGGACAAACAGCAGCTGCGCCAGACAGCAGCTGGGGAGCTCCTGACCTGGCCGGGGAACCCTGTAGAGTCCCGGCCCCGGCAGGGGTATCCTCGGTGTTAGCTGGACCAGGTGGCTGGAGAGTCCTGGTCCCAGCTGAGGAACCCCCAGCTTCAGAAGGGCTGTGGCAGTGAGAAGCCCAGGCAGGGAACCTCTGGTAACAGCAGGGCCAGTGGTGGCCAGGTGGCCCCTGCCAGAACCCCAGCAATGGGGCCAGGGTGACTGGGCAGCGTTGGCCGTGAGCACCCCAGCTGAAGCAGGGTTGATGGAGGCAGGTGGCCCCAATGGGGAACCCCAGGGAATCGCTGGCCACAGCAGGGCTGGCCCTAGCAGAGGGATGGGGTAGCTGGGCAGCCCCTTCTAGGGAACCCTGGGACAGCGGTTCCCAACTGCCAATCTGCGGTCTGCTGCCAAGCCGCGAACCACTGTCTGCTGGGCTGCAGCGGCTGTCAGAGCTCATGCTAGCTGTTCCCAGCAGCTCGGCTCTGGAAGCTGTGGTGGCTCAGATGGCAGCAGGAGGAGGCGGAGCAGGAGGCGCCTCATCCCTCCCTCTTCTATGCTTGGGGAGACGCGCTTGGAGATGAAGGAGGAGTGAGGAAGGAGGGAGGCATGCGCGCCACCAACTGCTTTTGCTGGTGGTGGTGGGAAGACGCAGAGCAGGAGGTGCCTCCCCAGGCGCCTCCCTTCCGCGCAACCGCTTTTGCTGGCAGCGTTTCTTGGGCTGAGGCGGCAGTAGGAGGAGGCAGAGAAGGAGGCACCTCCCTTCCTCCTCCCCCACCAATAATGATGGCCAGCCAGGGCTCTGCCCTCCCCCCCCCACCCATAGGGGCGCAAGACACACTTGGGGAGGGAGGGGGCACGAAGGAGGAAGGCTGTTCTCCCTGCCTACACGGCAGTAACAGCCACGCTCCCTAAAGGGGGCAGCCTCACTCTGGGGAGTGTGAGGGTGGGGAGGGGGCAAAGGGGTCATGGGTGACGGCGTGGTGGGGTCACGGGGCAAGAGGGTGTTGGCATGGCCTGTAGGGGTCAGAGGTTAAAGGGTCAAAGGGCATGGGGTGTAGGAGTGGGGGTCAAAGGGTGTTAGGCCCTGGGGAGCAAGGAGCTGGGTTGGGGCTCGCTCGCCCAGTAACATTGTATTTGCATATTCACATATTCATTATTTGCATAACAATTATGCAAATAAAATGTTGACAGTCTGGCAGGCATTTGTGAATGGGTTTGTTGGTCCCTGGCATAAAAAAGGTTGGGAACCACTGCCCTGGGGAACACCCTGCTGCAGCGGGGCTGCAGTGGCCAGGCAGTTCCAGCTGGGAACCCTGGGAGACGCTGAGGCAGACTACAGGCAGCAGCATGAGGAGCCCCTGCTGGGCCAGCATTAGAGGGGCCAAGGAAGGGCAGGGAGCACCAGGGAGAGGAGCCCGGGCGCAGGCAGCCAGCAGGGGAGCACTGACCTCCCCTTGGTCCTGCAAACAGTGGCATAGCGAGGAGGGGTCAGGGTGGGGGGGCAATAACCCCCAGGTGCCATGCTAGGGGGGCACCAATTTAGTCCCCCTCAGCTCCCCCTGTCATCCCTTGGCTTGCCTGCTCCTGCAGTACAAGCTCCCCCCCCCCGCCAGGGTTGGGCTCAGCCATGCGCCAGGTTTGGGGTTCCACTGCACCGTGGTGGCACAAATTTTGTCTTTATCCCCAGGCACATAACACCTTCATTACGCCTCTGCTGGCAAACTCCTTAGTTGGGACAGCTCAGGTACCCAGGGTGCCGGACCAGGGAGGTTCAACCTGTAGTACTTGGTCACTTACTCTCCTTTGAAACTGAATTATGAAGTAGGCACCTTTTTGTTCATGCCAGGAATGTACACAATGGGCAGTTACACCCAACACTCTGATGTGCTACAATTTACACACCCAACTACACAGTCCACACTATAGTGCAAGATGACAAATAACAGATGAATTTTAAAGCAGAGATGGGGATCAAAAGCAGACACTGAAACAACACTGGCCAGCATGGGAAGCCACACTAACATAACTTCTATCTTGACAATACATTCTTTTTTATATTCTTGTTGGCAACTGTCACTTTCTGTACTTTTCATTTTTATCTACTGTTAACCTCATGACACCACTGTCCTCAAAAGCAAACACTCAACCCTTATTATTTCTTATTATCCAGTTATTTCATTATAATTGAAAGCACCTGGATAACATTTTTTTCTCTACCATCTCTCTCTAAACATGTTGGCTACGTCTACACTGCAGGCTTCTTGCACAAGAACTGTTTTATGCAAGAGTTCTTGTGCAAAAATTCTTAGAACATAAGAACATAAGAATGGCCGCACTGGGTCAGACCAAAGGTCCATCCAGCCCAGTAGCCTGTCTGCCGACAGCGGCCAAAACCAGGTGCCCCAGAGAGGGTGGACCGAAGACAATGATCAAGCGATTTGTCTCCTGCCATCCTTCACCAGCCTCTGACAAACAGAGGCCAAGGACACCATTTCTATCCCCTGGCTAATAGCCTTTTATGGACCTAACCTCCATGAAATTATCTAGCTTCTCTTTAAACTCTGTTATAGTCCTAGCCTTCATAGCCTCCTCTGGCAAGGAGTTCCACAGGTTGACTACATGCTGTGTGAAGAAGAACTTTCTTTTATTAGTTTTAAACCTGCTACCCATTAATTTCATTTGGTGTCCTCTAGTTCTTCTATTATGGGAACTAATAAATAACTTTTCTTTATCCGCCTCTCCACACCACTCATGATTTTATATACCTCTATCATATCCCCCCTCAGTCTCCTCTTTTCTAAACTGAAAAGTCCCAGTCGCTTTAACCTCTCTTCATATGGGACCCGTTCCAAACCCCTAATCATTTTAGTTGCCCTTTTCTGAACCCTTTCCAAGGCCAAAATATCTTTCTTGAGGTGAGGAGACCACATCTGTACACAGTATTCAAGATGTGGGCGTACCATAGTTTTATACAGGGGCAGTAAGATATTCTGTGTCTTATTTTCTATCCCTTTCTTAATAATTCCTAGCATCCTATTTGCCTTTTTGACCGCCGCTGCGCACTGTGTGGAAGTTTTCAGAGAACTATCCACGATAACTCCAAGATCTCTTTCCTGATTTGTCGTAGCCAAATTAGCCCACATCATACTGTACGTATAGTTGGGGTTATTCTTCCCGATTTTCATTACTTTACACTTATCCACATTAAATTTCATTTGCCATTTTGTTGCCCAATCACTCAGTTTGGTGAGATCTTTTTGGAGTCCCTCACAGTCTGCTTCTGTCTTGACTATCCTAAACAGTTTGGTATCATCCACAAACTTTACCACCTCACTGCTTACCCCTTTCTCCAGATCATTTATGAATAAGTTGAAAAGGATTGGTCCCAGGACTGACCCTTGGGGGACACCACTAGTTACCCCTCTCCATTCTGAAAATTTACCATTTATTCCTACTCTTTGTTTCCTGTCTTTTAACCAGTTCTCAATCCAAGAAAGGACCTTCCCTCTTATCCCATGGCCATGTAATTTACACAGGAGCCTTTGGTGAGGGACCTTGTCAAAGGCTTTCTGAAAATCTAAGTATACTATATCTACTGGATCCTCCTTGTCCGCATGTTTGTTAACCCCTTCAAAGAACTCTAATAGATTAGTAAGACATGATTTCCCTTTACAGAAACCATGTTGACTTTTGTCCAACAAATTATGTTCTTCTACATGCCTCACAATTTTATTCTTTGCTATTGTTTCGACTAATTTGCCCGGTACTGAAGTTAGACTTACCGGTCTGTAATTGCCAGGATCGCCTCTAGAGCCCTTTTAAAATATTGGTGTCACGTTGGCTACCTTCCAGTCATTAGGTACGGAAGCCGATTTAAAGGATAGGTTACAAACCACAGATAATAGTTCAGCAATTTCCCATTTGAGTTCTTTTAGAACCCTTGGATGAATGCCATCCGGTCCCAGAGATTTGTTAACATTAAGTTTTTCTATTTGTTCCAAAACCTCCTCTAATGACACTTCAATCCGGGACAGTTCCTCAGATTCATCACGCACAAAGGACGGTGCAGATTTGGGAATCTCCCTAACGTCCTCAGCCGTAAACACTGAAGCAAAGAAATCATTTAGTTTATCCGCAATGGCTTTATTATCCTTGATTGCTCCTTTTATATCTCGATTGTCTAGGGGACCTACAGGTTTTTTAGCAGGCTTCCTGCTTCTAATGTACTTAAAAAACATTTTGTTATTTCTTTGAGAGTTTTTGGCTAGCTGTTCCTCAAAATCTTTTTTTGCTTTTCTTATTACATTTTTACACTTGATTTGACAGTGTTTATGTTCCTTTCTATTTATCTCACTAGGATTGGACTTCCACTTCTTAAAAGATGCCTTTTGTCCTCACTGCTTCTTTTACATGGTGGTTAAGCCACGTGACTCTTTTTAGGTCTCTTGCTATGTTTTTAATTTGGGGTATACATTTAAGTTGGGCCTCTATTATGGTGTCTTTAAAAGTTTCCATGCAGCTTGCAGGATTTGGCTCTAGTCATTGTGCCTTTTAATTTCTGTTTAACTAACCTCCTCATTTTTGCATAATTCCTTTTTGAAATTAAATGCCAGAGTGCTGGACTGCTGAGGTGTTCTTCCCACCACAGGAATGTTAAATGTTATTATATTATGGTCACTATTCTAAGCGGTCCTGCAACCGTTATCTCCTGGACCTGATCCTGTGCTCCACTCAGGACTAAATCGAGTTGCCTCTCCTTGTGGGTTCCTGTACCAGCTGCTCAAGAAGCAGTCATTTAAGCCATTGAGAAATTTTATCTCTGCTTCTCTTCCTGAGGTGACATGTATCCAGTCAATATGGGGATAATTAAAATCCCCATTATTATAGAGTTCTTTATTTTGGTAGCCTCTCTAATCTCCTCAGCATTTCAATGTCAGTATCGCTGTCCTGGTCAGGTGGTCGGTAATATATCCCTACTGCTAATTTCTTATTATTGGAGCATGGAATTACTATCCATAGCGATTCTATTGAACATGATGATTCATTTAATATTTTTATTTCATTTGATTCTACATTATCTTTCACATACAGTGCCACTCCGCCACCCAGCCGGCCTGCTCTATCCTTCGATATATTTTATACCCGGTATGATTGTGTCCCACAGATTTTCCTCATTCCACCAGGTTTCAGTGATGCCTATTATGTCAATCTCCTCCTTTAATACAAGGTACTCTAGTTCACCCATCTTATTAGTCAGACTCCTAGCATTTGTGTAGAAGCACTTTAAAAATTTGCCACTGCTTATTTGTCTGCCCTTCCCTGATGCACTGGATTCCTTTATATGCGTTGTTTGTCTGCTCTGGCCCATGGTTTGTCCTCTCCCCTCCTCTCTTTCTGACTACAGCTTAGAGAATCTCTATCAATGGATTCTCCTCTAAGAGAAGTCTCCATCCGATTTACGTGCATCTCCGCACCAATCGGCTTTCCCCCGTCTCTTAGTTTTAAAACTGCTCTATGGCCTTTTTAATGTTTAGTGCCAGCAGTGTGGTTCCACCCTGGTTTAGGTGGAGCCCATCCTTCCTGTATAGGCTCCCCCTCTCCCAAAAGTGTCCCCAGTTCCTAATAAATCCAAACCCCTCTTCCCTACACCATCGTCTCATCCCCGCATTGAGACTCTGAAGCTCTGCCTGCCTACCTGGCTCTGCGCGTGGAACTGGAAGCATTTCCAAGTATGCCACCATAGAGGTCCTGGATTTCAGTCTCTTTCCTAGCAGCCTAAATTTGGCCTCCAGGACATCTCTCCTACCCTTCCCTACATCACTGATACCTACATGTACCACGACCACCGGCTCCTCCCCAGCACTACACATAAGTCTATCTAGATGCCTCGAGAGATCCGCAACCTTCGCACCAGGCAGGCAAGTGACCATACGGTTCTCCCGGTCATCACAAACCCAACTATCTATGTTTCTAACGATCAAATCACCCACTACTAACACCTGCCTCTTCCTAACAAGTGGCATTCCTTCCCCCTCAGAGGTATCCTCAGTGCGAGAGGATACCGCAACATCCTCAGGAAGGAGGGTCCCAACTACGGGATGGTTTCTCTCTGTTCCCATTGAATGTTCTGTTCCCTTGAGACTTTCATCCTCTTTAAGAGCACTGGGGCTCTCAGACTGGAGGTGGGACAGTACTACAGTGTCCCGGAAAGTCTCATCAACATATCTCTACCTCCCTTAGCTCCTCCAGTTCAGCCACCCTGGCCTCCAAAGCCCGAACTCGGTCTCTGAGGGCCAGGAGCTCTTGCAACGGGTGCACACATACGCCACCCGCCCACAGGGCAGGTAATCATACATGTTACACTGACGAATAAACAGGATAGCCCCACTCTGCTGCTGGGCTTCTGTCTCCATTTTTTTATGAATAAGTTTAAGTATAAACTGGGCTTATTAAATGTCTGGAATATAGATTATTATAAAAGTTAGGTTTAAAGAAGGTCAGGAGTCACTAGCACCCTCTAACTTCCCTCTCCAAACTCCCTGTTGGCTGCTCCTGTTCGCAAGCTCCCTGGTCGCTGACTCACAGGCTTATCAAGCCTTGGTAGCCCCTCCCCCTGACTGAGGCTCAGCCAATTAACAGAGGCTTCTAGATGTCAAACCTTTTAGAAGCTCCTTCAAACAAACAAACAAACCAAACAGACACAAGCTCAGTATACAGCAAATAACCCCCCCACACACTAACACACACTCCAGACAGCCACTTACCACAAGTGTCCCGTATTTACTCCTCTTTTACCTGGAGAACTCCCTCTCCAAACTCCCTGTTAGCTGCTCCTGTTCGCAAGCTAACATGGCTAAAATGGCCATCAAAGCTTTCTTGTGCAAGAGCACGTCCACACTGACATGTGCTTTTGTGGAAGATATGTGCTTTTGCACAAGAGCACCCATGGTAGTGTGGACTCTCTCTTGCACAAGAAGAGCATTGTGGCCATTTGATGGCCATTTTAGCCATAGGGGTTTCTTGCGCAAGAAACCTCTGTTGCCCGTCAACACTGCCTTCTTGTGGAAGAGCTCTTGCGCAAGAGGGCTTATTCCTCGTGGGGAGAAGAATAATTCTTGCGCAAGAAACCCTGTTTTCCGACGCTTTACTGTAAATTTACTTGTGCAAGAACACACGTGCAGTGTAGACACTCCACAAGTTTTTGCGCAAGAATGGCTGTTCTTGAGCAGAAAGCCTGCAGTGTAGATGTAGTGTATACCTATCTGTATATTCAAAAGCTTCAGAGGGGTAACAGAGTTAGTCTGTAACAGGGAAAACTTTAAAAAGTCTATTTGTTGTTTTTAAAGTTTTTCCTATTTATATGTGTTCATGAAATTAAGAAATCTGATACTCTTATACAATTGAACAGAATCTCTATTCTCTAACAAAATTAATGCTTCTGTGTAGCTTCTCTGGAAAAGGCTAATTTTATATTTATTTTGGAACAGAATATAGTCTCAGCCCAAACTGCAGCAATTTAAGTTCAGACTGCTATCATTTCTCTAAATACAAATTTCCCAAATTCAGAACAGGATAGCTGCTGCCTACAAAAAACAAAACAAAACAAAACAAAACAAAACACACACACACAAGATATTTACCACCCTCCCTCCCAGTATTACCAAGCTGAGCTGAAGGCCACAAAACTTGTCCATTGTTTCTGCCAAACCCTACAATGATAAAGAACTTTGTTAAAAAGTTAGCATGATTTAATATGGGGCTGAACTATCCCACTATTTCTAAGTGGAAAACATTGCAATTTAATACCAGTGCAAGAAATGTATAATTCAAATGATCTGTCTCTGATGGAATGTCTGCTCCAGTGCCATGCAATATTTCAAATTTTAAAAACTATTTTCCTCTCCTTGGTATTCTACGGGGACTTGCCTTGGATAAGAGACCCCGCTTGTTGCTTTAGTAGAGGATACAGTCACCACTATATTTCCAGTCTTCAGGAAAGCACTTATGCATGCACTTGTACTTTTAAAAAGTGTTTTAAAGTCCACTGACTTTAATGGGAATACTCACGTATTTAAAGTTAACCCTCTGCTTAAGTGCCCTACTGAATCTGGGCCTAGTATGTCGTATGCACGTATCAGAAAAAATCTTACAGGTATGAGTGCTATATGTACAGATTTGAAAGTGACAATTAAAATATCTTTTTTAAGTGACTTTTTTAAATATCTTGTTTATTTGTTTGTTTTTTGCTGTGGTGAACTCGGCCCCAACAAACTGCTAAGCACCAACATAAAGTAATTTTCACATGGCTCTAGAATATATGTAGAGGGGAAACCTGTAGCCAATCATGTGCAAGAGCTCTCCCCTGGGCAGAGTCAGATTTATACCTTAGGCTCTCCCAGGCACGAGGCCTTGGAGACCCCCCTGCATCTCTGTGTTACCCATGGTGGCTGGGACTGGAGCTGCAGGGTCCCAAATGGACCTGCAGGGTTCCCTTGCTGCCCATGCCTGCCCATGCCCCGGAGCTGCAGGATACCCTCACCACTCATGGTATCTTAGAGCTCCAGGGGTCCCAATGTCCAGCACAGACAGGAGCTGCAGGGTCACCCCCCTGCCTGCAGTGGTTCACAGCTCCTAACAGCCATGGGTGGCAGGGGCACCCCACCACTTCTAACTGCCCCGCTATACCTAGGCCTTCCCAATGATCAGCATCCCAACACAAAGGGACCTCCTTCACCTCCCAGCACCTCCCACAATTGACCCACTGCCCAGCACTCCCAACCGTGCTGCCCCCCCCAGAGACCCACACTCTTGTGTGCTGTCCCCCAGTTGTACTCACTGGCCCTGCTTGGCGGTGACTTTGTTGGACAGTTTCTACAATGGGCTGAGCAAGGAGTGCTCCAGCAGGATTGCATGGGGCTGTCTCCCCCTCAGCCAGCCTCAAGAACAGCAACATTTGGATTCTTAGGCACCCCTAGAATGTGGGCACCAATAAGCACGTGCCTAATGTGTCTAATGAGAAATCCAGCCTGTCCTGCTCCTGGCATCTCTGTGCAAGAGCTAGACAATGTGGCCCCAGCACTCTGGGTAGCTCAGACACTTTGCAAAGGTTGCTGTAAGTGCTAATCTCTCGAAAGTCCACAAGGAGGAGCCACGTAACTTTCAAAATGTTGCCATTCATTTCTGCCACTGATATGCCACTCTCTGATATGAAAAGTTCTCAGGCTAATTGAATCTTAACAGAAGATTTTTTTCTTATGCCATTCAAATGTTACATACCAGCCCTGTACTTTTGGGGAGTCAGGGAGTGACACTCATGGAAAACCAACCCCCTCCCCCAGGCCTCTGCTAGAATCAAAGACAAAGCAATGAAAAGGCCAGAGAAGATACACCTAAACTGTTTCAGACAAGGGTGATAGAATTAAGGAAACACCCCAGCCTCGTCTGCATTGAAGATAGAACAGAGAGACATCTCCATTAGCATACAGAATGGAGACCAGCTCTTCCAAAGCAGGAACCGCACTGAACTATGGGATACCGAAAGCAGAGAAGCACTGCCTGATGGGAAATCTCTGCTCCAGATGCTAATGAACCCAGGCCTGCTCACAACCAAATTAGTCATTATCAGACCAATTCTAGTAATGGATCCTACTGACATCCAAAATACTGAAACTGCCTAGTTGCATTGTGAGCTCCTTGAAGAAACATCACCCATAACCAGGTATGATCAGTCTCTATCGTCTCGCCTCTGTTTACCCATAAACAAATCCAGTGTCCTCCTCGAACTATTGTCCTATCCCTATAAAAACTCCTACCCTTGCCCAAGAAAAACTGTTCTGATACCTGGATTTAAACTTCATCAGTTCCATTGAGACTTCTTCATCTCCTGTCTGATTGTGCTGGGGGCTCTGCTCTGCTTGTCTCCTGCCCTCTGGACCTCCAGCTCCCATCACCATCTGGGAACCCCGATCAGTGCAAGTTCCAGGGAGTGGTGAGGTCTCTTTCTCTCCCTCTCTCTTCCTCTCCCCCTCCCCAACTACCTCTCTAAGCATAGCCTCCTGACTCTGCCCTATGTAAACTGTTATATGGTTAGCTAGCCCTAACATTTGTAATCAGTTTCAATTTAGATTTAATATTGTAACTGTTAGATTTAATATTGTAACTGTTTTGTGTGTTTGGCTCCCTATATATATATATATTCACTACCCAGAAATAAATAACTTTCATTGATTGTTAAGCTGGTTGCTTCTCTCTTTCTTTCTCTTTCGCTCACTCTTCCTCAAGGGGTGTTATTTTGGCTTCCCCATTCACTCTGCAACAACACTTCTTGTACCCAAGCTAAAGATCCCTGTATTGCCCAAAACCCTGTGGGGTTTGCTCATCGTGTGGTTTACCAGTGAATGACTGTGGTGTGAAAGTGGGAATAGGGGGTGCTGAACCTGGGGGCTTATGAGGATGGCAGCTTAAAGTGCTGTTTAATCTAGCCCACTGAGTCCAAAGGCACATGAGGGTGCAGTGTGGCATTGCTGTTAAACCCAGCCAGCTGAGTCCAGGAAAGTATGAGGGGTCAGCTTGGGACTGCTGATTACCCAGTCCTCTCAGACGTGCTCTGTTAGTGGGTTTGAGTGTCTGTGTGTGTTGCTAAGGTGGGAAGAACCCCCTCCTGAGGAACCTAGTTCCTGCAGGAGAGCTCCAGTGGGAGGGGGAATTCAGCTCCATATGAGAGCACAAGTAAGCACAAGCAGCACACTGATAGAATTGTTAACCTCCCCCCAGTCCCATAGAGTAACCCTACTAAATGAGCATACCCCAGAGTATTGGGCAAATCTGGTAACACAAAGCAGATACCGTTTCTCCATATACATGTGTCTTTATCCCACCTGTTTTTTATCACTGTAGTTTTCACAACAATATGAATAGAAATTGAAAGAATACGTCCCACGTAATTACATCTTTCCTTGGAATGTGAACTTTTAAAAATACATTTTAACCATTTATTTATTTAGATTAAAATGAGTTTTGAAAATACTTTGTTAAAGCCCCCAGCGATTTTTGTTACGGATTGCCCAAAGGCTAAGAGTAAAGGAAGGAATGTCTTGGGAGTCAGGACTCTGAATTTTGTTCCCAGTTCTGACAATGACTCGCTGCACCACACTGAGAAGGTTGGAGCTATAATTTAAATACACAAATCCACACACACAACTTCACAATGGATTTAATCATAGAAACTCACAAAAATGTCAGCTTGTTCCAGAGTTCTTATCTTCAGGAACTGAGGTGCTGATGAAGCCACCTGCAGAGAGAAGACTACATGAGCTACTGATGACCATTAATTGGAAAGTGGTAAACAAAAGGTAAAATACGAGCATGCTTGACAAAACCTCTGAGACCTCTTTACACCACTGACGACTGTATGTTGGTAGTATTCTTCAAATGCTGCATTCCCAATGCTTTGCTGTGTTAACAACATTGGAATATTAAATGTAGGCTTACTGATATGTATGTCTGTGTTTTAAATAGATTATGTTTTTAAACAATGTGGGTCAGATATCCTGAAAGTGTAAGGGTACATCTACATGGCAACATTATTTTGAAATAACTAGCATTATTTCAAAATAACTTAGTCCACGTCTAGACAACAGGCAGTTATTTTAAAATAATGTTGAAATACTGTCAAACTGAAGGACTTCTTACTCCGACTCCTGTAACGCTCAGGCTGCGTCTAGACTGGCAAGTTTTTGCGCAAAAGCACTTGCTTTTGTGCAAAAACTTACCAGCTGTCTACACTGGCCACGAGAATTTGCGCAAGAGCACTGACGCTCGAGTGCTTCTTGCGCAAATCAGTGCTTCTTGCGCAAATACTCTGACGCTCCCGCTCAGGAAAAAGCCCTCTTGCACAAATGTTTTTGTGCAAAAGGGCCAGTGTAGACAGGCAGCTAAGACGTTTTGCGCAAAAGCAGGCTAAACGGAAAAAAGCCCTATGGACGCTTGAAGACTCCGTAGCCACAGTCAGCTCCCTGGACTTCCTGGTAACCCGAGCCCCCTTAAAGCAGACGCAGGCTGCTGAGCTCACGCGGCAGGAGCCTTCCTCAGACCTCTGGCCAGAGGTCTGCCACGTGGCCCCTGCTGTCCAGCAGACACCCCCCAAGCACCATGGCAGCTCCAGGGGGGGATCAGCCACCCGCACCCCCAGCGCAGGAGGCCCCCAGGGCCAGAAAAAGAAGGGCCCCATCCTGGTCCTCGGGGGAGCTGGAGGCACTGCTGGACCTCTGGCAGGATGAGGAGGCCCTCCACAACACCCGGTCCCGTCGCCGCAATGTGGAGATCTTTGCCCGCATGGCCCAGGCACTCGCCCACCAGGGCCATCCAGCCTGGACCCTCGAGCAAGTCTGGGCGAAAGTAAAGGAGCTGTGCCTGGGCTACGTGCGGGCCAGCGAGGGCCGGGGGCAGAAGCCGACACCTGCCCCCACCACCGGCGGCTCCACGCCATCCCGGGCCAGCCAGTCCCGCAAGCCCCGGACGTCCCTGTGGACAGCAGCATGCGCCCCGTCAGCAGGACTACCGAGGCGGGGGAAGGAGACAGCAGTGCGTCGGAGGACGAGGCCAGCACTGCCACCCTGCAGGCCCCCTTCGGCAGTCCCGATGTCTCCCGTGCATCCTTAGAGGCCGGGGAAGGATCCACCGGTGAGTGTTACACTTTGCACTCACAAGGGTGGTGGGGGGGAGCCAGGCGCCCGGAGTGGGAAGGGGGACAGCACGTCACTCAGGCCGCGTGAGCTGCACACTGTGTAGCATTAGGCAGGAAGCAGCACGTGCAACCACGTGCAGCCTGGTGACCGAGCGGGATGTGGCCATGACAGGCAGCTGCAGGGCACGCCTGGGACCGTGCTGCTCACACACATCCAGCAGGACCAGGCGGGAAGGGTGGATGCCGGCTGGAACCAGCCAGGGTCCCATGGTCTCAGGCCAGAGCCCGCACCTCCGCAAGGGTGCAGCACACAGAACGGCACACTGTCCCATGCCTGGCTGTGAGGCACAGCCAGGTGCTCCTGGGAAAACCGCAGCATCACAGCCCTGTGAGCGTGGCCCCCACTGAGCCCCTCGCCTGCTCCGGGTGCCTTGGCTGGCTCCCCGAGGGAAGTCCCCACTGCAGCCACACATGTCCCTGGGCTACGTGTGTGAGGGCTAATGGGAGGGGGAGGAGGGGAAGTGCTCGGGCCGGCCCTAGGGCCGCCTGAGTTTTGCTGCAAGGATGGTACACTCCCCAGTCACCCCTGGTTCCGTCCCCAGTCACCCCAGTCACCCCTGGTTCCGTCCAGGAGACATTCCACGCGATGGGGATCTGAGAGCCCAGACCACGTCTGCCAGATGTGCTCCCAGGCACTGTGTAGGGATTCATCTCGCTCCCTGTCAAACACCATTGATTAGCCCAAAGCCTCACAGCCTCCACCAGCAGGGAGTTCCACAGGTTAACACAACACAAGCGCCCTCCCACCCTCCACGGTGCCAGGACACAGACCGGTGGTTACAATACATGGAGGAGGACACTACTCCAGGGGCGGTCCTGTATGCAAACATACAACACGGAGGGCAGGGGGCTAACCGAGTGGGCCCAAGCCACACTACTGTGGTGTCACCTGGGCTCAAGGGTGGAGGGCATGAGGTGTGGGGACAGTGGCCGGGCTGCCTGACTGACCCGTCCTTTCTTTTCTTCCCTGCAGCGGGACCAAGCACAAGCCAGGGACCCTCTAGTCCTGCAGCAGCAGCGGCAGCAGCAGCACCCCCAGCCACCCAACCACTGAGGCAGCGGCTCTGCCACCGGGACCAGCTCCTTCGGCGCCATGTGCAGGCCGTCGAGCGCGTCGAGGCAGCCATCACGCGACGCATCAAGGCGGACGTGCAGTGGCGCCAGGAGGCCTGGGGCTCCTTCCAGGCCCAGTGCGACCGCATGGCGGATTCCATCGCCACCCTCACCGCCGACATTGGCCATGCCATCCACTATGGCATGGCCTTGCCCCATGCCCCCGCCATCCCTCCCCCTAGCACTGCCCTTTGCCCCTCCTGCTCCTGCCCCTGCTCCTGCTCCTGCTCCTACTCCTGCCCCTCCTGCCCACCTCCCCGTGCAGCCTGCCCCGATGCGGCCTGCCCCCCATGTGCAGGTCCGCCCCCGCAGGAGTGGTCGCAGGGGCCACCCCTCCCAGGACTAGCTCCTCCCCCTCCCAGTTGAAGGTCTCCTCCCCCTCCCCCTCCCAGTTGAAGGTGTCCTCCCCCTCTCCCCCCTTGTAAATAAAAACATACAAGTTTTTCTGTTGAAAACAAAACTGTGTTGTTTATTGAGAGGTAAGGAGAGGGAGGGGGAAGGGTAGGGGATGGGACGGAGTTGTATGGGGAGACCGAGGTGACCCTACTATGGGGCCTGTGCAAACATGCCCATCAGGGCCTCTCAGATGTGCACCCCATCCTGGTGCGTCTGGCGGATGGCAGCCGTGAGGGCTGTTCATAACTCTGGCCCTCGGCTGCCATCCATGCAGGGAGCAAGGCCTCCCCGCTCCGCTCCACAACGTTGTGGAGCATGCAGCACGCGGCCACTACCTCCGTTGCATTCCGCTCACCCATCTCGAGCTGGGTGAGCAAACAACACAAGCGGGCTTTTAAGCTGCCGGAGGCGCACTCCACTTGATTCTGGGCCCGGTTGAGGTGGTCGTTGAACCGGGCCCGATTCTGGTCCAGCCACCCTGTGTAGGGCCGCATTAGCCAGGGCAGCAGGGGGTAGGCCGCGTCCCCAATGATGCAGATGGGCATAGGCACATCCCCGACAGTAAACTCCCGCCGGGGGAAGTAGGTGCCCGCCTCCAGCCTGCGAAACACTCTGGAGTTGTGGAGGATGCGGGCGTCGTGTGCCCTGCCGGACCAGCCCGCGTAGACGTCCAGAAAGCAGCCACGGTGGTCCACGAGGGCCTGAAGAACAATCGAGCAGTACCCCTTCTTGTTCTTGAAATGGGCTGCTCGATGCTTCAGGGCCCGGACGGGGATGTGGGTTGCATCCAGGGCTCCTCCGCAGTTGGGGAACCCGAGGGCAGCGAAAAGCTGGCCAGCGTAGTGTCCACGTCGCGCAGGCGGATCACTCTTGGGAGCAGGACATCGTTGATGGCATGGACGACCTGCAGAAGGGTGCAGAGAAACACAGGGGAACACATCACATAAGGCAGGGGTGAGTGTGTGCTCCTTTGGCCCCCCCCCCGGTGATTCCCTCTGTCCTCGTGCACACACACACGCACATGCACACACACACCACAGCCTCCTCGCCCTACGGCCCCCCCCCCACCAGCAGGCCTGTGCAAGGGAGGGACGGCCCAAACCTCTGGGTGACTCAGCCTGGAGTCTTGGCTGCCCCTGGGCATGGAGTGCAGCACCCTCCCCCCACCCCACTCCCTCTGGGACTTACCTCCATGACGATGACACCGACGGTGGATCTGCCCACCCCCGAACTGGTGTGCCACCGATCGGTAGCTGTCCGGGGTGGCCAGCTTCCAAAGTGCGATGGCAACCCTCTTGTTGACAGGGATGGGTGCCCGCAGCCGGGTGGTGGCTCTCTGGAGCGCAGGGGCGAGCCAGGCACACAGCTCCAGGAACATCCGCTTTTGCATGTGGAAGTTCTGGAGCCATTGCTGGTCGCCCCATTGCCCCAGGACCAGCCAGTCCCACCAGTCCGTACTGGTGTCCAGTCTCCACAGTGGCCTCTCCACCCTGGGGTGTGGGTGCCACAGGGATGCCATGGCCTCCCTGGTGAGGGAGTCCAAAGTGGTCTGCACCTCCTGGTCCTGGAACAGGAGGGCACCAGCCTGGAGCACCAGCTGCAAGCAGTCCAAAATGGCCGGAAGGGGCCAGAGCAGGCACATGGCCACCCCTGGCTCCATGGCAGACAAAACAAGGCAAAGGAAAAAAAAAACCAGGCAAAAGCACTAGGTGGCAAAAGGCAGTGGTGTCCAAAAGGCAGAGGGCAACCACCAAAACTGCTACGGCTGTCAGTCCCTACAAGAGGTACTAAAGCACGGAGCAGGAGAGAACGCTGTCCAGGGAGATCCCTTTAAGCACGTGTCTCAAAGGAGCTCCAGCCCCGGCCCCCGGAAAGGGCTGGTGCCCTTTTGCCCTCTGTAAAATGGTTCCGGGCTTCTGCTTTTGCGCAAAAGCGCGCTGACAATGTAGACGCGCTTTTGCGCAAAAGCGCATCGTTAGAACGATAACTCCGTGCCAATCTAGACGCGCTTTTGCGCAAATACTTTTAACGGAAAAACTTTTCCATTAAAAGTATTTGCACAAAATCATGCCAGTCTAGACGTAGCCTCATTGTACGAGGAGCAAGGGAAGTTAGAGGAGGAGTACTCTATTTTGAAATAAGTGCTGTGTAGACACTCCCAATTTTGAAATAAGCTATTTTGAAATAAGCTACACAATTGACTTAGCTCAATTTGTGTAGCTTATTTCAAGTTAAGCCCTGCTGTGTAGATGCACCCTAAATGACCATAGCTCTGATAGCTGCATTGGAGCAGTGTGGATTTACACCAGATTGGGTGCTAGTCCTTCTGTGGCATGTATATGGTACAAACAATTGTCTTTATAGTACTAAGTAACCCCCGGAGAAACTGATTTCTGTCTGAGAAACTAAGAATGGCAGACAATTTCATAGTCACACCAGTGTATAAACCCTATCTTTACAAATCCACACATCTATGTCACTTTTACATGCAGTACTGCTGGGGGAATTCTGCACCCCCAAAGAATTAAACATTATGCAGCAAAAAAATTAAAGTTCTGCACACAATGTTTAAAATTCAGCATATTTAATTTGTCAAAATAATGCAATATAATCATTCTCCTTTCAATTAGTTCAGTAATTTATTTAAACTACAACACAATGGATAGAGAATGGGAGGAAATCACCAACCTCCCTTGTCTAAAATTAATGTAACTAGATTTGACCCTTTATTTCTAGTTATTAGTAAACAAATATATCCAGCCATGTGCTCAGTGCTACATCATAGGCAACTGATGAGCAAGTGAGGGCTGTTATACCACTCTTGCAATGTAAAGGAGCCTCAAAACTTTTACACCTGTTTGAGGGAATTCACAAAAACAATGGAAATAATCCACTAAGCAGGCAGGCTGCTATATTTTGTTCTGCCTGAGAGGACAGAGCCTGCCCAATGCCTAACTCTTCAGAAACTCCCCAAAGCCCTGCCCCTCTATGGCAAGAATGCCAGGAAGGGGCGCAAGACCACTCTTGCAGATTCCCTTTGCTTTCCTGTCAGAAGTAATTTTTCTGCAGGAAAGCAAAAAAAATCTGAAGGGGATATGAATTCTGTGATGAAGAATTCCCACCCTCCCAGGAGTAATCCATTACCTTCAGGGCATCCCTGATCTTGCCTTCCTAATGGGGGAGCCAGCTCCATCCCAGGGGCAATTGGTGTTGACAATCCAGCCACCCCAAGGGGTGGGCGGAACTCCAATCTACAACCCTGCGCTCCCCAGGATAATGGCATATCCCCTAGGCCACTACAGAACCCACCCTACCTCCATACTTTCAGGGCATCCCTTATCCTACCTTCCTAATGGGGGAGTAATGCAGAAACCATCAATAAGTACTTATTAAATCATTTGGGAAATGACAGCTATTATTATGACTGCTTTCATTTCAAAAAGACATTTTCTTAAACTAAGCCATTAGGCAAGTGACTTTCAAAGCAGCAGGAGTAGGAATGTCAAGTTCTAAAATATTCTGTCCATTTACAGCAAACTATTTTTCTGGCACAGATGTATACAATGCTTTTAAAAATATCAACTACAAAACAAGCAAAAATTCTAAAATATAATGATAGACTGTTCTAGTACTTAGGGAAAGGAAAGGAATATAGACAGAGGAAACAGCTTTGTAGGATAGACGTGACCATCACCATGCCTCTAAAGCCTGTGAAAGTCTTGGGCCCACTTCTGCAAAGAGTTTAAGCACGCATATAGCCCCATTGAAGGCAATAAGGCTTCTCACGTATATAAAATTAAGCACACGCCTAAATATTTGGAACTGTGTTCTGTGTTAAGAGACAACTGTTCTGTAAAAACAACAAGGAGTCCTGTGGCACCTTAAAGACTAACATTTTTATTAGGGCATTCTCTTCTGTGGGTAAAACTCACTTCATCAGATGAATTGGAGTGGAAGTTACAGAAGCAGAAGTGTGTGTGTGTGTGTGTGTGTGTGTGTATATATATGGAAGAAATTGCTTGTGTTAATTAGTCGACTAGTTGATTCCCCTCCCCCCCTCCCCCCCCCCGCTGCCTCTATCAGATAGAGGTAGCAAAGGAGGGGGGGAAGAGAGGGTACTTCAAAGCAGCAGCACTGCACCAAGCCTGTACCAGACTCCATGCGGCGCTGCCGCTTTGAAATGCTGTGGCGGCGTTTTAAAGGGGCAGCACCGCACAGCTGATTCCGGGTTCTATGCGGTGCTGCCCGTTTAAAATGTCACCTCAGTGTTTCAAAGCAGAAGCGCTGCATGGAGCTGACCCCGGGCTCCAGCAGCGCTGCCCCTTTTAAACACCACGGTGGAGTTTCAAAGGGGCAGTGCCGCACAGAGCCCGGGATCAGCTGTGTGGCGCTGCCCCTTTGAAACACTGCCGCAGCATTTTAGAGCGGCAGCACTGCATGGAGCCCTGGGTCAACTGGGGACTCCCTAGCTGACACTGGGCTCCCTGCGGCATTTCCACAGAACCCAGAGTTAGCTGGGGAGTCCCCAGCTGATCCCGGGCTCCATGTGGCACTGACACATTGAAATGCCAAGTGGAGCCCGGGATCAGCAGGGGCTCTTGTACATTTCAAAGGAGGAATGCCGAAGTACCTATTGACTAGTTGAGTAGTTGATGGAAGTTCCATTGACTACTCGAATAGTAAATTACTCGTTAGTTAACATCCTTAGTGTTAATGAAGCTAATCAAGTGAGGGTGGAAGTGGTTCACTCAGCAAGGCTGTGCCTGCAGTGCAGATGGGGCTCACATTAGAAAGCATGTTACAAATTTAGTATCAGGTAATAAAAAAGGGGAAGAAAAGGGTAAGTGCAAAAATGAAATAGCAATTTGCCAATAATAGTTATTTAAATATCAGGTGAAAGAAAGTTAGTAAGTAAAGATTAAGATTTGACTAAATCGGTGCAACAAGTCCTAAGGCAACAAGATTATTACAATGTCATTGGAGATTCAGGAGGAAACTTATGTGCAATTGTTTTAATCATCATAAGTAAAAGGAAGGAAACACCTTGGGAATAAAAGAAAGAAGATTACTAGGAAACATAATGATTGTTCATGTGGAAAAAGATTACAGTGCAGTAACTGACCAGAACTACAACATTATGCATAACATTAGCATAGCTTTTTAAACCTGGCCTGAAAACGAGCTAATAAACTAGTCTGACTGAGTGACCAGAGTTAATATTTGCAATGGTGTGTATTAAAAGAAGAAAAAAATGAATCAGTTAAAATATTTTATTAATTTAGAGACTGGAAAAATATGAAGGACTAGGTTATTTTATTTGGCCATGGAACGCTTTTGAACTCAAAAGAATTTTGCGGAACCCCTGACTGACTGCACACACAGCGCTGAGGAGTGACATCA
Organism: Rafetus swinhoei; assembly: GCA_019425775.1. Classification (NCBI taxonomy): domain Eukaryota; kingdom Metazoa; phylum Chordata; order Testudines; family Trionychidae; genus Rafetus; species Rafetus swinhoei. The sequence goes on from CM033449.1 coordinate 52,611,764, forward strand.
TCGTTCCCAGTCTCTGGCTAAGCTGGCATTACACAGGGACACTTATTGTGGCAAACACAAATGAAAATTGTTTTCAATAAAATTTATAAATGAATGAAAATTCCATTCCATTACAATAATTCAGGCTGTAATGGAATTTTCTCGCAGAACCCTTATTTTCACTTTGCGGAACACCATTTGGGAAACACTGGGTTATGGTATAAAATATATCCAGTAGGATATTAAGAATTTACATCCAATTCAGTAAAACACTTAAACATGTACTTACAGTTAAGTGTTTGAAATTAAGTACATTTAAATCTATCACTATTAAGCAATGCACTGAAATATGTAGTTAAAATTAAGCAGGTGCTGAATCAGGGTCCCTGGGATTAACATATAATGTGCTGTTTTGTAAATAATATTATTTTGACATTATGAAATGTGCTGATTTCTTACCCTCCCTTAATCTGTCGGTGTTCCCCTATCCAGTAAGATCATAGGAAAAGTGATATGAAATGTGCTTGTTTTTTACATCATTCTCAAAAATGTATCCCCTACAGGAGATAATCCAAAAAATTTCACAGCAAAACAGCCAACTGTAATCTCTTACAATTATGACATTACTGGAAACAGACCTTTCTCCTCTCTCCAAGAATGCTACCTCTGGGAATGAGAACATTTAAAATAGTGAAGAGCTGCAAAACCAGTTTGAAGGTGAACATGATAAAATCCCTGGTTGAACCAATCCAAACCTAGCTATATCCAAAGTCCACTGATTTGAAATCAATGGAATGAATCCCATTGACTTCAAGGGGCTTTGGTACTGACTCTATGGCAGTGTTTCTTATACTTTTTAAGACCAAGGAATACCAAACAGTAATTTTTTTTCTGTTCTCTCCGCGTATGGTGACCATATTTTCTGAACCAAAATTAGGGACACATTACCTACACCCCCTGACCTCTGTTTACTATGCCCCTGACTCTCGGGGTCAAAATGGACACGTGACCAGAAGTAAAAGTAACCCCCTCTAAGAACTTTTCCCACCACCCTCCTGCCCATAGGGGATGAGTTTGGCCCCCACCAAACTCTCCTCTGGTGCTGGTCTCTCCCCTGCAGGTGTCTGCCCTTCTGCTTCACCCCCAGAATCCCCTGGCACCTACACCTTCCCTTAGCCCTGCACCCTCCTGGTGCCTCCCCCTTCCCTCACTGCCCCTGCCCCCTTTCTCCCTGATGCCCATCCCCTCACCACCCTCTGCCCCAGTTCCTCTCATGCCTCTCTGTGCCCTCACACATGACTTGCTCCATCCCTGCCTACCTCATGCCTACCCTTCCTTTCAATACTTCTCCCAGCACCTCCCCTTCCCCTTGATTCCTCTTGCCCCCAATGCCCTTCCCCTCTCCTCTCCCAGCATCACCCTGTCCCCTCCACCCTCCCCACCGCCACTGACACCTCCCGTCCCTCCTCCTGCCCTTTTCCTCATTGTCTCCACTTGGCCCCCTGGCATTTGTCTCTCCTCCACCCTGTCCCTTGGTGCCTTCCCCTTTCTTCTCCTGCCCTGCCCCCCTCCCCTCAGCACAAGCCCCTTACTCTTCCACCCTTCCCCTCCCTAGTTCTCTCCGAGCCCCTCCCCCACCATTTGCCTTCTAGTTTGCGGGGCTGGAGTCTGTGGTTGGGCCCTAAAAGTCCCCGCAGCCCTGGCCCCAGCTGCTTCCAAGGCAGGACTGCTTGCCAGGCCTGGAGCTGGGCCGCCTGCAGTGCTAATGTTAGTGCCGCATTCCAGTCCCCACACCAGCTTTGGCTCCCATTAGGAGGAGCGCGGGGGGAGGGAAGAAAGCCCCCACCCTCCCAGATCTGGCTTGCGGAGCGCAGCAGAGTGAGCAGGTTCATGCACTGCCGCTCCCCCAGCGGAGTGGGAAGGGGCGGGAGGAGAAAGGGCCATGCACAGCACACACTGGCAGAGCCCGAACGTACCCCGCTCTGCAGCGCTCCAGCTGGGCTCTGTGCGGTCTCTGCCGGGACTCTGGTGGCAGCTCCCAGGAGCAGCTCACCAGCTCCAACCAGCGCCCCTCCCCCTCTGGCAGCAGTGGTGGCCGTCTGTGGATGGAGGAGGCTGGCAGCAAACGGCGGAGGCAGTCCCGCAGCAGGAGGAAAGGGCCACACGGGGGCCTTGCCGGATAGTGGCATGTGCTGCACCTGAGCTCAGAGCTCAGGACACTGCGCACCACCAGCAGCGACCCTGGCTGCCCGCACAAAGCACCAATGGAGCCGCTTACATGCTGGGTGGAGGCGGGGAGTTGCTGCTGCACCACGCTAGCGCTGGGTGTCTTTAAATCCGGGACTGTCCCGGAAAAAAAGGGACGTATGGTCACCATATCTCCGGCACACATCCGACTGCCTCGCAGCACATCAGTGTGCCATGGAATACAGTTTAAGAAATGCTGCTCTATGGGCTCAACCATGTGAGGTGCTAATTACTCTAGCCCCAATCCAGCAAAGCACTTAAGCATCAAGGGGAACAATTACATGCTTAAGGTTAAGCATATGTTCAAATGCTTTGCTGGACTGGACCAGGAATGGATTACTCAGCACCTGAAGAATTGAGCCTTATATAAAAATAATTCAAATTCCTCACTGAAACAGAGTAAAAGATTATTCTGTTAAAGAGCACTAGACTCTAAATCAGATAATTGATCTTTTAACTCTTAGCATGTACCTATTCCAAATGAATATTTTTAGTTTCACTGTATATTTTATCATCTAATCACAAACCATCATTTCTGTGTAGACCTTGTAAAATAACATAACAAAATGTGACCCAGTGTCACAACAAACCATGCTGTAATGAGAGAGAAAACTAGAGGAAAAAGAATATCATCTTAATACTTTCTGTTCACAACACACTTACTAGAGGGTTTTTTTTTTCAGTTTGAACTCTCTCATAGGTAGGTTTTGAGATATATAGCCATGGATCAAAAGTTTTTCTACTTCTGCCTTATTCATTATGACTTATTTCTTATGAGACAGGAAAACAGAAAGCCTTTTAGATATAACAACCACTGTCAAAGAAAAAAATTATACTTTTTAATTATTATAATTTTTATATGGAGTTACATAGAACACTACACTGATAACACAATTCACTAGCCTAGAGAACTGATTACTATACCAAGGTATGTCTATTTAAAATTTTCAGAAGTATTACTAATAAAATCAGTAAGATACATCAAAAAAGAAATATTCTCACAGTTCTTGGGAACAGTTTGACCTGAAGACAGCACCTTCTAAAAATAAATTATAACATTTAAAACTAATTTTTCCTACTAAATGCCACAGTATTTTCTTGTATTGGTGGACACGGCAAAGTGGTATAATAAATAAAATGGAAACCAATCTGGTCAAATTATTCCTGTACTCGTGCTGATAGAGACCAATAATTTGAGAACACAGAATGGGTTAACTTCTTTCCTACGTCACAGAATGAAGATACAGTAGACTTCCGATAATCCGGAACCTATGGGACCTAGGTGGTGCCGGATTATCAAATATGCCGGACTATCAGGAGGTACTATAAGCTGGTTATATATTGAGGCTGTGTCTACATTGGCACCCTTTTTCGGAAAAGGGATGCTAATGAGACACAGCGCAATTGCAAATCCGCGGGGGATTTAAATATCGCGGTATTTCATTACATAACTGCCGCTTTTTCGGCTCGGGCTTTGCGGAAAAAGCGCCAGTCTACGGGGATCTTGCGGAAAATAAACCCTTTTCCGCAAGATCTTTCAATAGGAATAAGAGATCTTGCGGAAAAGGGTTTATTTTCCGCAAGATCCCGTCTAGACTGGCGCTTTTTCCGGCAAAGCCCTGCCGAAAAAAGCGGCAGATGTAATAAATACCGCGAGATATTTAAATCCCCGATTTGAATTGCGCTGTGTCTCATTAGCATCCCTTTTCCGAAAAAATGCCAATGTAGATTACCATACTGTATACATTATATACTGTATATAAAGTGTTCTTAACCCTTTTTATTGTACATACTGTATACAGTATACTGTAATGTTTTAGTTTTTTTAAGCCTTTTTTACCCTTTTTGCTCAGTTCAGCTGCTGCCGCTGTTACCTTGTGACTCATTTTTGGCCGAAGCTCACTCACTAGGTTCTTGCCATTTTGATGCCGGACTATCAGTGCCAGACTATTGGATGCCAGACTATTGAAGTTTTACTGTAATTACACTGTGGGATTAACCATAGCCTCAAATTGGAGGAAGTACCCTAAGGGGCACAAGGCCTTTAGGAGTTCCTGGAAAGTGCAGCTTCTGTGCAATATGCACTTAATCTCCATGGCTGGCCAGCTGGGTACATGCATCATGACTCCACTTCCTTCCCATAGCCCTTGCCCTGATGATTGAAGTTAAAGGGGCCATTACAGTGTTCCTGAGATTTTTTTAACTGACTTAAAATGGCACTTTTACAATTAAATATTTTTTCTAAGTAAGAAAGGGCCCCTATTTTTAAACATCACCAAACTAAGTAATATGGTGAAATAGAAATTTTACTTCAGAAACTCCCTATATTTTAGGAATGACTTAGGGAAACTGGCTGTAGACCAGGTTGGGAATGGTCAGTCATAGGCCTTGTCTACAAAAACCAAAGGGTTTTTTTTGGCAACAAAACCAGGAGAGTGTTCACCTTGCAACACGACAAAAGTCACAAGTGCCAAGATTTGGCAACAAAAAACATCCTCCTCCGCAACGGACTTTTGTCTCTCCCCTTCTCTTTACTATTGACAATCAAGGAGCGTGTACTACAATAGGTTTTTTTGTTGAGTTTATTGAACTGCAGCTTATTTCCCACAATGCCTGATTAGCCAGCACTAATCTGTAGCCAGCGCTTTGAACACCACTGCTCTGCAGCCATGTAAACGGGTAAACAGATGAGCTCCTCCCATCTGGAAACCCCAGGAACTTTAAAATCCATTTCCTGTTGTCTGGCTCATTGTCTAGTGATCCTCATGGCATTTTCACAGGGAAACACGGGTGGCAGTCACTCAAGATACTCTCCTGTTTGGAGCACCCCAGAGCTTTTGGTTCTTATCAGTGTGTGGAGTGAAGAACTGATGCAATCAAAAATGTGAGTGACCTGTCGGAACTTGGAACACATGTGGTCACATTTTTTGAGCCCTTTGTGCAAAGGGGTATGATCACAACACCCCACAATGCAGAGCCAAGATAAAGGAATTCCGGCAAGCATACCACAAGGCGAAAGATGTAAAGAGCTGGTCTGGTGCTGCTCCCAAAGCATGCCATTTTTATAAAGCACTGGACACGATCCTGGGTGAGGACTCTATGTCTGCACCCAAGGAGAGTTTGGATACTTCCCATAGCACAGAACCACAAACAGGGGGAAACAAGAAAGCAGAAGTTACTGATGAATAGGTAAAAGCAGTGGAACTCAATCTGGTGACAGCCTGCACACCAGGCAGCGAGGAATTCTTCACAAGTCCTGAGGTACATGAGGACTCTCAGCAACTGGATGTGGCGCATGAAGCAAGGGAAGAGACGCAGGGTCATGAAGCAAGGGAAGACATGTAGAGTAAGTTGCCGTTCAGGCAGCAGGGGGAAGAAGGGGTGCGGGAAGTAGTGATGTGGGGCAGTAACTTGCTCTACTACAGCCGGGGAGAGGGGGTGGTGTGGGGTGGTAGACTGCCGTGTATTGCAGCAGGGTTGGGGTGGGCAGTGGTGCAGAAAGTTGTTCTTGCAGCTGAGGGTGAGGAGGTGGCAGTGACATGGGGCGACCAGAGCCTATATTTGTGTGAGCTGGCTAAGCCCTGCCTGGGTGTGCATTATGGCCAAACAGAGCACTGATGTACATAGAGATATCAATAGAACCTTGCTGGGAGATGGTATCAAAGCTTTGCCTGACGTGCTTACTAATTTTCCTCACAAGGATTCCATGGCAGGGCTGCCATTTCCCCACCACCATGGTACAACACTCTTCAAACCATTCCTTAAACTGTGGAGCCAGAACCAAAGTGGCAAAGAGTTTGACTACATAAGGAGGGTGCCTCCCATTCGAATCCAGACGCAGAGCCCAGGTATGCCTGTTAACCTTCAGCAGGGAAATGTCAGCTAGAGTAATGACAGCCTGTGGACAAGTGTAGGATTATTACAAATTGTTACACCTGCAGCACAAGCACAGACTGTACTTTCCTGGGGACCCATGCACAACCCTCTTTCCCCCTCTTTCCTACCACCGTTAAAACTCACCATGATCAGAGTGTCTGGAGAGATCTGTGTTTGCCTCTAGGGTAACAAGAAAAGTGGCCAGTTTGTTCAGAGACTTGCATGTTAGTGAAATGTTACAACCTTTATCAGGAACAGTACAGTCACTCTATTGTAAAGGTTACTTTTCCAGACCAGGCCTTGAAAAGTCAGGCACATTCCCCCGCAGACAGACTCCATCAACTAAGGAATAAACCTTGGAGGACAAGAGAGGATCTGTTCAAAAATGTGTTGCAGTGTTCAACACTTCAAACAGAGAAAACGGAGCAAAGAAGAGCTAGGGAGATGCAAGTCATAACAGAAGTCCCTGAGCATATGCTAAAGCTCATGAAAGACCAAAACGAGATGCTGAAGTGTCTAATCAAGATGCAGAACAAACAGAATCAAAGACCTCCCTGTCAGCACTTGCAGAATTCTTTTAACAGAAACTGTCCCTCTACACCCACACATCAGCCTTCATGGCCACCCATGCAAAATAGGGATGTCAACGTGTAGACAACTACATGGATTAACCGATAAGCCTAGGCTTGTTGGTTAATTCTGTCGACTACACACAGTCAGTGCCTGTGAGGAGCCAGCTTTTAAGCTGACACCTCACGAGCACCAGATATGCCTGCTCCCCCACCCCTGCGCTGCTGCCTCTGATATAGAGGCAACAATGCAGGATGACAAGGGGCTACCTGGCAGTGGGACCAGGAGCACATTGGCTCCTGTCCTCACCCCTGAGGACTATCAAATAGTTGTGCAACCACTAAAATTTGATGCGGTTACATGACTATTCAATTATATACTATCTAACATACCAAATGCAAAATTCTTTATCCAGTAACCCTCCTTCTTCATCCACACACACATTGTCACAAGCAGGTAATGTTTTTTTCTCAGCACACTCCGCTCCCTGTCAAAGCAGATGTGACTTTGACTGCTGGAAACACCATTGTGAGGTTTTCCAATAACCCTTACCATTCCTTACCAGCGAGCATCCTGAATAAAAGACATCAATCAAGACAAATGTGATGCAGGTTTCCATGAGTTTATTGTGTGTGACACAACCCACACTAATCACTCTGGAAGCCTATAATTTCCTTTGATTTCATGGGAATGACTCACTCAGGATGACCAGTGGGATGAGGAAGGGAAGCAACACCAAGAAACAGAAATGTCAGTACTCCTCATTGTCAGTGATTCCTCAGAGCCTCCCTGATATTGATGGACACCCTGTGGGCTCTTCTGACGGCACCAGCGTCTGGCTGTTCAAATTGTGTGCCCAGGTGCTGTGTCTCATTGTTCCACACATCGGCAAACACTTCATCCTTACTCTCACACAAATTATGTAAGCAATAGCAGGCAGCCACCACCTTGGGGATATGATCCTCCAAGTGGTCCTGCCTGCCATAGAAACACTGCCATCTCCCTTTCAATCTGCCAAAGGCACATTCAACAGCCATGCTTACCCTGTTGTTGAATCACTCCTTACTGCTGTCTATGTGCCCCATATAAGGCTTCATGAGCCAGGTCTGTAAGGGGAAAGCCGCGTCACCTAGGATCACTATGAGCATTTCCACATTCCCCTCTGTAATATTCTGGTCAGTGCACGAAGATGACTGACTGGACAGGGCTGATTAATCACCTGTGAAGCTGTGCTGCCACGCAGCTTAGAGGGAACACAGTTTGTGAGTAAACCCAAAGAAGCCAATGGTACTATTCATAGTGTGTAAAATTGAGTACACACATAGGTCTTTGCAGGATCAGGGTCTTCAAAAAGATTATTACTTTTTAAATAATACTTTAGTTATTGTATCAAATTTAATTATCATTTCTTGATACATTTGCATATGCTTTGTTTATCTTTCTTACCATCATATAGCTATCTTTAGTTCTACTTTCTTTTCTTTATTTTAAAGGTTTAGTTAACCAAAATAAAACTTACAGATTTGGAAGAAGTCCTAAATCCATTTCACAACAGAATCAAAGTAAATTTGTAAAAAAGTTTGTAAGGAAGTTTGGTTCTTTTTTTAATTCTATGTTGTTTTAAAAACTAATTATTCTCACTTTGTTATTTAATGTTAAAAATCAGATTCAAGAGAAAAATGTAATATTTTACATGTCTTTTGTTTCCTGACACCTCTCTTCATTTCAGTATCTTTTTCGCATAGTCCAAAAAAAAAAAAAAAAAAAAAGCTCACAATCATAAGTATACAAGAAACCCTAAATATATTAGACAGACGTAGACTGAAATGTAGAAATAACCTCTATAGTTCCTAACATAAAGGTGCCTAAAGTGTAGCATAGTAACATATACAATTTGGCCAGGAGACTCAAAATAAAATCTAATAGTTATATATTGCACCAGTTAGAATTGTTAAGTGATTTATGGCTTGTTTGTTGTTGTTGTTTGTTTTGATCTCAATTTCTATAGAATACGCTGTTAAGTGATCATCAGCAAAAATACAAAGAGAAGTTCCATTTGTTTTAATGATATAATTCTTGCTGCATTGCTACAGTAAGAATGTTGAAACTTGTTTATAGGATTCAGGTGTTCTTGCTATTCTGATAAAACAGAGGTCAACAACTTTTAACATGTGTTGATAAAAGGCTCCACCTACTTTACCAATTTAATAATCCCAAAGAAGACTATTCAATTTGCCTGGTAAAAGAAATATTTTAGAGTATTTTAAGAATCCATGTGAGGAGCATAGTGTAAGAACCATATTAGAATAGAGACAACTCATGACTTTTAAATTCCCTTGTTTTTACAGATATGGCTAAATTATTTTTGAAGTAGAGATTTTTCAGAATAATTGTTTTATACAGCCCAGAGTAGAAAACTAGGTATCACTATTAGAGAAAACAAATTATTTTAAAACTAGCAGGTAAGGCCCATTGTTGACCAGGCAAAGTCATTTTGCGTAGATAACACTTATAGGAAAGTTCAAGAGATTAAATATATGTAGTAGAATTTTTATTCGTGTGCTTACAAAAGGGAAGTAAAATTATGTTATTGAATAATTACCATACATAGTAAATTTGAATCAGAAACTCATAAAGCTTCCATTACATTTTCTGTAACTAATTTGAATTATTTTCTGTAACAGTAAACATTTTCTTTGCACTAAAATGACAGTAGAATAGGCATCTCAATTTTAATTTTGTTAGCAAATATTTTATGAACTCTAATCATAATAGTCATGATGTTTTTCCAATGAAAAACAAAAACAATTATTTAAACCTTTCACCCAGCATATTCTGGTGTAAAAAGTAGTGCATTTAGCTAATTTAAGTGGCAGGATTGTTTATGCAAAATTTGGTATCTGTAGGTAATCACGAAGTATGACTTTATTTTGTACAACAAAACAAAACAAATCCACAAACAAACAAACTCTGCAAAATATATAGATAGAGAAAGGTACATTTACAAAAGGTAGCTGACAGCTCCAATTGCTGAAGAGAACATTATAATATGCAGGGATAAAATTTAAGATTTTTACTTCTTTTCACACTTTTGACTCAGATTTGCTAACTTAATACTTAAATTAGCAATTTATAAAACACTATTTTATTTTTATCAGTTTGTCTGCAACTATGTGGTAGATATAACTAAAGGTGGCTCTAAGTTGGAACTTCATGCTTTTCAGCATTTTGTTGATTTCTGACACAATTGTCACAACAGACAATGCTTACCCTCTATTAGACTGCATGCAGTGCCTCATTACCTTTTTGTTCCAGGTCACCAGAGACTTTTCTGGCTCTGAGCAATTAACATGTTACTGCAGCTGTCTATTAAATCAATTAAGAAAGATGTTAAAGGAACAAGTTACTTAAAATACAGGTTCATTTGTTTTAGAAAAGCATCCATCTTCTTAATTAATTTTGCTGCTATATTTAATTAACTAGGGTTTAATGACAGCTGGTAAGTGATACATTAATTAACTTAGGAAATGATTCATTTTCTCTGCCTTTTTATAATATACTTATAATAAAATCAAGTGTGGCATGAGTAATCCAATTAAAGGCACGCTGTCATTTCATGCTATATAATATTACAATCTGAACACCGGGATAAAGTCAGTATATTAAAAGAAAAAATGAGTGAATTGTGCTATATAATCACATGAGTAAGGAATAGGAAATGAATATTGTATATTTCTTTTCACAAATTCTGTACTTGCTCAGTTCTGAACACCAGACGTTTTGCTGTTAAAGTATTTTGCATACTTAATATTTCACCTTACAATATGTTTAAGGTATTATTTCATTATGATTGTTAGGAATTATTCACAACCTGCCTTTCAGTTAGGTGCATGCTCTTGGCACTATTCAAATAGACAAACAAAAAACAAGCATAATAATAGGGGACCAGCCCAGCCTGCTCTCATTATCTTGAGTTCTTCCAGTTTAGGCACAATGGTCTAGATTCACATAATTACTTAGCGACTTCCTAGGCCTGTAGGTACCTAAAATTCCCTGGCAACTAAATTTGCTCTGTTAATGTTCCTAAGACTCTAAATTTCTGCCACTTAGCATGTGCACAATGTCTGTCTCATGCTTAAGCCCCAGCATGATGTTCAGACCAGGTGAAGATAGGTGTGACAATGCTTATCTTGCCTATGGAGCATCCAGTGGATGTGATGAGAGTATGCCTGCAGGATCAGGCACCATCCAAAAATCCACCTAGAAGAAGAGATGCCTCCCTTATCATTTTTTTAGCCCACTGGTTAGAGCACTTACCCAGGATATGGGAGACCTAGGGTCAGTTTCAAAAGATTTGACCTGAAGTTTCCTACCACTGAGGAGGTACCCACAACCATTTGTCTATCAGACATCATGATGTGGTCTCTCTCCATCTCTCCTGTTGTCCCTCTTCCACTTTAGATGTCCTTAAATCAGCGATGGGCAACCTAGGCCAGTGAGTGGGCCCATGAGTGGCCCTCCATCTCAGTGGCCGCAAGACTGTTGTAACCAAGATAGAATCCTGGGACAGGGTAGTTTTGCTAACTCAGCTTGCATGCCTAGAATTTGCAGGGTGTTCTGACTGAAGTGTAGCAGCGCTTTGATTGGATGCAGAGGGAGTAAAGAACTCTCAAAGTCAATTTTGTGTGTAATCAGTACGTACCTCACTTCACATGCCCTTGCTTCACATGTGTGTCACTTTAGTAGTACTGGTAGGAAAAAACTATGTGGACAAAATCTGGCAACCCTGCTTGTGGGCAACAATAAGCAAAATGTCTTAGGGTTCATCTATACAGCAACATTAATAACTTCTCCTCGTCTACATAGCGGGCAGTTATTTTGAAATGATGTCGAAATACTGTCAAGCTGGAGGACTTCTTACTCCGACTCCTGTAACCCTCACTTTACAAGGAGTAAGGGAAGTCGGAGGAAGAGTGCTCTATTTTGAAATAAGTGCTGTGTAGACAATACCAAAACTCGAAACAAGCTATTTCAAAATAAGCTACACAATTAATGAAGCTCAATTTGCGGAGCTTATTTTGAGTTAAGCCCTGCTGTGTAGATGCACCCTTATAGAACCCTGATGGGCCGATTGCAGGCCACAGGGCACTGGTTTCCCACCACTGACTTAAATCATTATTGAAGCATGGGGACTAAAGGCTGGGTCTCTCCCTCTCAGGTGAGAGTCTTCACCTCCAGGCTACAGAAACATTGTCATTCTCTCTGTCCCAATGACTATGTAAGCAGGGGAAGTAGAGAAGTACTGTCAGCAGATATCTATGTTCAAGGGCTTCTGTGATACTCTTTACTGGCTGTTGCAGTTTTTACTAGACTATGCTATCTTGAACTTGGGAGATAAACTATAACAGAGGATTCCCTTCTCTACTTCTTGAAGAGTGTAAAAGCTTCTGCAAATCAGCACCATAGGAAGGGGATGACCCCATCCTCCTATTACCCAGAAAAGGGAAATTCTAAACTTAGAGGTAAAAATGCTTTTCCTACTTGAGATCTTAGTCTTCTGGGCATCTGGGTAAGAGGAGTTCTCTGAGCAGCTGAATAAAGAGATCCAAAACTAATCAAATATATGACTTTTGTAACAGCAATTTGAGATGTTAATATAAAAGATGATATAGTATCATTACAACATCATTATAAAAGTCAGGGTGACTTAATTTACTTTTGTTTCATGAATTTAATTCCCAGTCTAGTGAAAGAATTTGACAACTCACACCTTGTGATTTGTAGGACTTAAGTTGATGTTTGCTGGCATCAATATAATTTTGTTTTAATGAAAAATGAAACTTTTAACACACAAAAATAAGAAGAAAACAAAAGTAACTCAAGTCACATTAGTGTTAGTATGCAAATTATAAAAAATAAGTCTTGACATCACTTCCTTTCTTTCCATGAGGGAACCTACTAATGACATGCATCTGACGAAGTGGGTCTTTGCCCATGAAAGTTTATGCTCCAATAAATTTTTTTAGTCTATAAGGTGCCACAGGATTTCTTGTTGTTTATGCAAATTCAGACTAACCCCTCTAATACTTACATTGTGTATGGTACTTTGTATTTTCAAACCACTGTACAGACATTAGCTAATCCTCATAAAGCCCTGGTGAGGTAGTTAAATATTGTTATCCTCATTTTACTAAAACTGAGACAGAAAGGTTAACTGGCATGCACAAAGTCATGAAGTGAGTACTGCAGTGACAGAGCCCAGAGCTAAACTTTGGATTTTTTACTCTGAAGCCCAGGGCTGGCAAAATACAGCCCATGGGCTGGATCTGGCCCACAAAGCCGCCAGATCCAGCCAAGGGAGCCTCAGCCAGACCAGACCCACAATGTAAATTAAAAATGCAAACAGCTCTCTGCTAGCTGTATTCAGAGATTATGTCACTTCATGAGGTTAGCACAAAATTATCACATGCATGATGCTCACTAAGTTTTCTTATATTCAGTTTTATTCCTTATTGCAACCTAGAGTGGAATTATAGGATGACATTTCTGCCATATGATATGTCTGTTACATTACAACTACTAAGCAGTAAGGCTCCGTCTAGACTGGCATGATTTTGCGCAAATACTTTTAACGGAAAAGTTTTTCCGTTAAAAGTATTTGCGCAAAAGCGCGTCTAGATTGGTCCTGGAGTTATCGTTATAATGATGCGCTTTTGCGCAAAAGCGCATCTACATTGGCGGGACGCTTTTGCGCAAAAGCAGAAGCCTGGAACCATTTTGAAGAGGGCAAAAGGGCACCAGCCCTTTCCGGGGGCGGGGGCTGGAGCTCCTTTGAGACACGTGCTTAAAGGGAACTCCTGGACAGCCCGTTTCTCTCCTGCGTGCTATAGGACCTCTTGCAGGGACTGACAGCCGTAGCAGTTTTGGTGGTTGCCCTCTGCCTTTTTGGAAACCACTGCCTTTTGTCACTTAGTGCCTTTGCCTGTTTTTTTTTCATCTCCCTTGTTTTTTCTGCCATGGAGCCAGGGGTGGCCATGTGCCTGCTCTGGCCCCTTCTGGCCATTTTGGAGGGCCTGCAGCTGGTGCTCCAGGCTGCTGCCCTCCTGTTCCAGGACCTGGAGGCACAGATCGCTTTGGACTCCCTCACCATGGAGGCCATGGCGTCCCTGTGGCATCCCCACCCCAGGGTGGAGAGGCCACTGTGCAGACTGGACACCAGTACGGACTGGTGGGACCAGTATGGGTCCTGGGGCAATGGGACGACCAGCAATGGCTCCGGAACTTTCGCATGCGAAAGCGGACGTTCCTGGAGCTGTGTGCCTGGCTCGCCCCTGTGTTCCAGAGAACCACCACCCAGCTGCGGGCATCCATCCCCGTCAACAAGAGGGTCGCCATCGCAGTCTGGAAGCTGGCCACCCCGGACAGCTACCAATCGGTGGCACACCAGTTCGGGGTGGGCAAATCCACCGTTGGTGTCATCGTGATGGAGGTAAGTCCCAGGGGGAGTGGGGAGTGGGGTGGGGGGAGGGTGTTGCACTCCATGCCCAGGGGCAGCCAAGACTCCAGGCTGGGTCACCCAGGGGTTTGGGCCATCCCTCCCTTGCACAGGCCTGCTGGTGGGAGGGGCGGGGCGTGGGGCGAGGGGGCTGTGGTGTGTGTGTGCATGTGCGTGTGTGTGTGCACGAGGACAGAGGGAATCACGGGGGCCAAAGGAGCACACACTCACCCCTGCCTTATGTGATGTGTTCCCCTGTGTTTCTCTGCACCCGTCTGCAGGTCATCCACGCCATCAACGACGTCCTGCTCCCGAGAGTCATCCGCCTGCGTGACGTGGACACTACGGTGGCCGGCTTTACTGCCCTCGGGTTCCCCAACTGCGGGGGAGCTCTGGATGCAACCCACATCCCCGCCCGGGCCCCGGAGCATCAAGCGGCCCATTTTATGAACAGGAAGGGGTACTGCTCAATCATACTCCAGGCCCTCGTGGACCACTGTGGCCACTTCCTGGACGTTTATACGGGCTGGTCTGGCAGGGCACACGACTCCTGCATACCACGAAACTCCGGCCTGTTTCGCAGGCTGGAGGCGGGCACCTACTTCCCCTGGCGGGAGTTTACTGTCAGGGATGTGCATATGCCGATCTGTATCGTCGGGGACGCGGCCTACCCCCTGCTGCCCTGGCTAATGCGGCCCTACACGGGGCGGCCGGACGAGAACCGGGCCCGGTTCAACGACCGCCTCAACCGGGCCCACAATCAAGTGGAGTGCGCCTTCGGCTGCTTGAAAGCCCGCTTCCGGTGTTTGCTCACCCATCTCGAGATGGGTGAGCGGAATGCCACGGAGGTAGTGGCCGCGTGCTGCGTGCTCCACAATGTTGTGGAGCGGAGTGGGGAGGCCTTCCTCCCCGCATAGATGGCAGCAGAGGGCCAAGCCTATGAACAGCCCCGCACAGCTGACATCCGCCAGGCGCACCAGGATGGGGTGCACATCCGGGAGGCCCTGACGGACATGTTCGCCCAGGCCCCATAGTAGGGTCACCTTGGTTTCCCTTTACAACTCCCTCCCATCCCCTACCCTTCCCCCTCTCCTCCCCTCCCATTACCTCCCAACAAACACCAAACACAGTTTTTTCTGGAACACAAAAACTTGTCTTTTTTTATTTACAAGGGGGAGAGGGGAGATCTAGGATGGGACGGGGAGGAGACCTTGAACTGGGAGGGAGAGGAGCTACTCCTGGGAGGGGTGGCCCCTGCGACCGCTCCTGCGGGGGCGGACCTGCACATGGGGGGCAGGCCGCATCGGGGCAGGCTGCACGGGGAGGTGGCCAGGAGGAGCAGAAGCAGGAGGGAGAGGGGCAGGAGCAGGAGCAGAAGGGGCCATTGCAGGAGGGACAGGAGCAGGAGCAGGAGGGGCAGGAGGGGCCATTTCAGGAAGGGCAGGGACAGGAGGAGGAGGGGCCATTGCAGGAGGAGGCAGGGGCAGTGCTAGGGGAGGGATGGTGGGTGCATGGGCAAGGCCATGCCATAATGGATGGCACGGCCAATGTGGGCGGTGAGGGTGGCTATTGAGTCCGCCATCCGCACGCACTGGGCCTGGCACCACTGCAGGTCCACCTCTACACGCCGAGTGATGGCTGCCTCGATGCGCTATACGGCGTGCACGTGGTGCCGAAGGAGCTGGTCCTGGTGGCGGAGAGCCACCTCGGTGGTTGGGCAGCTGGGGGTGCTGCTGCCGCAGGGTTGGAGGGTCTCTGGCTTGTGCTTGGTCCCGCTGCAGGGAACAGAAGAAAGGGATGGGTCAGTCAGGCAGCCCGGCCACTGTCTCCACACCTCATGCCCTCCACCCCTGAGCCCAGGTGACACCACAGTAGTGTGGCTTGGGCCCACTCGGTTATCCCCCTTCCCCCCGTGTTGTATGTTTGCATACAGGACCGCCCCTGGAGTAGGGTCCTCCTCCATGTATTGTAACCACCGGTCTGTGTCCTGGCACCGTGGAGGGTGGGAGGGCGCTTGTGTTGTGTTAACCTGTGGAACTCCCTGCAAGTGGAGGCTGTGAGGCTTTGGGCTAATCAATGGTGTTTGACAGGGAGCGAGATGAATCCCCACACAGTGCCTGGGAGCACATCTGGCAGACGTGGTCTGGGCTCTCAGATTCCCATCATGTGGGATGTCTCCTGGATGGAACCGGGGTGACTGGGGAGTGTACCATCCTTGCAGCAAAACTGAGGTGGCCATAGGGCCAGCCCGAGCGCTTCCCTCCTCCCCCTTCCGCTAGCCCTCACACACAGTAGCCCAGGGACATGTGTGGCCACAGTGGGGACTTCCCTCGGGGAGCCAGCCAAGGCACCGCAAGCAGGCGAGGGGCTCCGTGGGGGCCACGCTCACAGGGCTGTGACGCTGTGGTTTTCCCAGGAGCAGCTGGCTGTGCCTCACAGCCAGGCATGGGACAGTGTGCCGTTCTGCGTGCTGCACCCTTGCGGAGGTGCGGGCTCTGGCCTGAGTCCCTGGGGCCCTGGCTGGTTCCCAGCCGGCATCCACCCTTCCCACCTGGTCCCACCGTATGTGTGTGAGCAGCACGGTCCCAGACGAGCCCTGGAGCTGCCTGCCGCGGCCACGTGCCGCTTCATCACTAGGCTGCACGTGGTTGCCCGTGCTGCTTACTGCCTAATGCTACACAGCGTGCAGCTCACGTGGCCTGAGTGACGTGCTCTCCCCTTCACTCCTCTGGGCGCCTGGCTCCCCCCCTCCTGCCCCCGCCCGCCCTTGTGAGTGCAAAGTGCAACACTCACTGGTGGATCCTTCCCCGACCTCTGAGGATGCACGGGAGACGTCAGGGCTGCCGGAGGGGCCTTCAGGGTGGCAGTGCTGGCCTCGTCCTCCAACGCGCAGTTGGTGTCTCCTTCCCCCACCTCGGTGGTCCTGGTGACGGGGGGGCGCATGCTGCTGTCCACAGGGACGTCCGGGGCTTGCAGGGCTGGCTGGCCCAGGATGGCACGGAGCCGTTGGTAATGGGGGCAGGTGTCAGCTCCTGCCCCCTGGCCCTCTCTGGCCCGGACGTAGCCCAGGCGCAGCTCCTTTACTTTAGCCCGGACTTGTTCCAGGGTCCGGGCTGGATGGCCCTGCTGGGCGAGCGCCTGGGCCATGCGGGCAAAAATGTCCGCGTTCCGGCGCCGGGAGCGGGTGTCGTGGATGGCCTCCTCCTCCTGCCAGAGGTCGAGCAGGGCTTCCAGCTCCCCCGAGGACCAGGATGGGGCCCGTCTTTTTCTGGCCCTGGGGGCCTCCTGTGCTGGGGGTGCGGGTGGCTGATCCCCCTCTGGAGCTGACATCCTGCTTGGGGTGGCTGATGAGGATGGCAGGGGCCACGTGGCAGACCTCTGGCCAGAGGTCGAGAAGGGCTCCTGCCTCGTGACCTCAGAAGCCTGCGTCTGCTTTAAGGGGGCTCGGGTTACCAGGAAGTCCAAGAGCTAACTGCGGCTACGGAGTCTCCAAGCATCCACTAGGGCTTTTTTCCGTTTAGCCTGCTTTTGCGCAAAACGTCTTAGCTGCCTGTCTACACTGGCCCTTTTGCGCAAAAACATTTGCACAAGAGGGCTTTTTCCTGAACAGGAGCGTCAGAGTATTTGCGCAAGAAGCACTGATTTCGCACAGTAGAACGTCAGTGCTCTTGCGCAAATTCAAGCAGTCAGTGTAGGCAGCCGGCAAGTTTTTGCACAAAAGCAGCCGCTTTTTGCGCAAAATCTTGCCAGTCTAGATGCAGCCTAAGAGTTTAAACTTCCTGGGACAACAGTTGTTCCTGTCTGAAAGAAAACAGAAAAATGGAATAGATGTCAGTGTGTCTACAAACTCCTTACATAAATATTTTGACACAAAAGAGTCAGTGACACCAATATCCAAAATGTTCTCATAACAATTCAATACTATGTAACTGGACAGTGCTGAAGCTCTGGAAACAAGCCAAAAGCTTCAGAGGTTTAACATTGAATATTTATACAAATATGTTAGCTTTCTTTGTGGTTAAATTTAAAGTTCATGAACAGAAAAATACTGCTGTTTCCTTTTTTGCAACAGTGTTAGAAGTTATGTGTTATATGTTCTAGTTATGTAGGAAACTAGAACAGTTTTTAGGAACAGATACTCCCCATTCTCTTAACTCACTTTAAATCAAGAGTAGCCCCGAAGTCAATAGACCACATTCTACTCCTAGCTACAGCAATGTAAATCAGGGGTAATATTATATCAGTGTTACTATTATTGTTTATCTGAAGTATGAAAACCACACAAATACAATCAAATGTATCCATATATAGATCAAAACAACATTTCTCGAGTTATTAAAATAGGGCTACATTTCCACTTGTCTATAAAGTAGCCTAACTACATTTTATAGGAAAAATATTCTCTATTCTTATTAACTTTTGTTGTATTTCTCTAACAACGACCTGTAAAATCTCTGTAGAGAGCAGTGCACAAGAAAATCTATTTCTTGTGTTGTCCATGAAGAGAATAGAGTGTTTCCTGTAGAGCAAGGAAACAAGATTTTAGAATTATTAAACTCCTGCTCTACTTCTGAAAACCTCAGGTGAAACTCCACAGTCTCCTGACTTAGAAATTAATTACTGCATTTAATTGAGACCTCTAGGCACTAGTGTAATAAAACAATAAGTAATAATACAGAAAACTGTACCTTATGGAACAACAAAAAACATTTTAAAATCTGCACAATAGCTTCTTTCAATGCATACACCTACTCAGCCCATTCATTAAACATACCAATATGTATTCTGAGGTTTTTCTTTTATAGGTGAGGAAGGGGGAAAGAGATTATTTGTATTGTTTGTTTTTTTTATTACTAGGGCAAGCAATCACACACTACAGATATTATAAGGCCCATATAAGTACTTAGGGAGAAAGGTATTACATAAACCTGTAAAGGCAACAGAGGGAAGATTATTTAGATCTGCACCAAACTGACCTTTTCATCCAAGACATTGCAGGGTTTCTGGAACTTTGTGTGTCTGGGTATGGTCAATGGAGAAAGGAATCAGAGCTCAGAATACAACCCAGATTAAGGCCAGGTTTAAACAGGAGCAACTCCACACAATTACAGTAGGCATGAATTTGGAATTACATGTTCATGTGTCTCTTCACCCTGACTGAGTCAAATTCATGAGGGCCAGTGTAATGAAATACTTGGTTCTCCTGCCTACTGTGAGAGAACCTGGGAGATCAGAATCAGGATTAGACTCTGAATATTGAGTTCTCCAGTCTGCCACTTTGTATCCCATAAGAATTTAAACAGGCCAGAGATTCCCACAGGGGAAAGAGGGCATGTGTTGGAGCTAAACTGAGGACACCGCGTAGTGAAACCAAGGTGCACAATGCCTGATCATCGACTGACACCTATTAAAAATCTTACACCCATAGAAGAAGATAGAGTAAGTCTACACCTGCTCTAACTTTCACCAGAGCTGGACAGCTGAGAATCAGGGACTTGCAATTGGCTTCCTGTCATTGTCTACTGCATGCAAGTGCAACTCAACCATAATGGAGAACCAAGGCCTGAAGTGTTCTACCCAATGGTTGGAAGTTAAAGGCTGACAAATTCAAATGTTAAATATGGCACACATTTTTAGCAATTATGATGATAACCATTAGAACAAACTACTATGGGAAGTGAAAGAATTTTCATCTCTTGAAGTTTTCAAATCTATCCTTTCTGGAAAATACACTTTAGTTAAATACAAGATATTGGGTTCAGTAGAAGGGTAATGGGGGAAATTCTATGGCCAGTGATATACGGGAAGTCAGACTAGATGATGTAATGCTCCCTCCTGGCTATAAAAATCTATGACTCTATCAATAAGTCCATAACTGGAAAGCCTCTTAGGTAAACAGAGCCAAAAAATGTTAATGATTTCCAAAGACAGCAACAAAATATGAGGGTACATTTCAGTGGATCATCAAAATGTAAAAGAGTGAGAGGGAGTTGCAACTGTAGTATTATACCTACACATCTACAATATACAAGATTTGCTAGGAAGAAGTGCTTTGCAGCTGAATCATTAAGATCACATGAGATACTTTTAAGGATCAGAGGCAAAGGCGTGAATTTTGATTTACACTAGATCCTCTTTACACAGAGCCTAAATTTGATTAGCCAGAGTGATGCAAAGGGGCCTTTGCATAAATAAGAAACAGAGCCAGAGTGTTTTCCCCACTATGGAACTCACTCACTCAGCCCATACGTACTCATCTTAAATGTGCTGCACAAGGCAAATCATTTTGATCAAGCATTTGTATAACTAAGGATCATCACAAGGAACTTTCTTCTCATGATGCAGACTGTATGTTGTCGGCAACTGAATTTAATTGTTAGTTTTAAATATATCATATGGCCAGTAGCCAGATTGATTGGTGCACAGAATTAAATAAATGAAACAAGGTAACCTTTAACTGGAACTTTTACATTCTATCCCAAGGTATCTTTCATTGTAGAAACATCTATTTTTCAAAACCCACCAATTTTATTATACTTAACATCTGTAAATGTGTCAGAATAAAATACAGGTTGGACGTCCAGGTTGGACGTTCAGCACCCTTGGGATCTGAGCTGTCTTGGACCAGGGAGTTTGCTGGACCAGGGGAGGTTACTGCTCCCCTTCTGGCTGCCCACTCCCAGGCTCCTCTCCTTGGGGCTCCCTGCCCTGCCGCTGGCCCCCCTAATATTGGCCCAGCATGGGTCCCCACCCACAGCCCCAGGTCTCCTGGGGTTCCAGGCTGGCCCTGCTGCTGCTGGGGGTTCCCCAGCTGGGGTGCCCAACCACCCCGCCCCACTGCTAGGACTGTTCCTGCTGCTGCTGGGGATTCTGGCTGCTGGCCTCTGCCAGCCCCACTTCAGTTGGGGGTGTTCCCCGGCATAGGCTGCCCAGTCACTCTGGTCCCGCTGCCACTGGGGATTTGCGGGGATTCCTGGCCGGGGCTGCCTGGTTACAGGCAGCTCCGCTGCAGCTAGGGGTCCCCCAGCTGGGGCCGGGACCCCCCCGGTCACCTGGTCCTGCTAACACCAGGGTTAATGCTGGGGATTCCCTGTCCAAGGCAAGGGCTCCCCAAATGCCGCCTGTCCCTGCTGGTGTCCTGCCAGACCACAGATACTGCCGGACCAGAGAGTCCTGGATTTGGGAGGTTCAACCTGGTACTATGATTTCCATGTAATCAATGGCCTTCCAGCCAGGCTGCAGTGCCTGGAAATTATATGCTCAGAGGATAAATTTCAAGAGATCTGCAGAGGAAGGATCAATGTTCTCATAAGGTGCTTGATTCAATTTTTTAAAATGTCCAGAAATCATTAAAAATTTAATTTTTCAGGGCTTCTGTCATGAGAAACCCAGACATATTTTTGTTTTAAATTAAATTGAACACAGAGAAAGGAAGAAAATCTCCCTAAAAAGACTAAGCAGATATGGAATAATGATAGAAATGACCCGATAAATGATTTATGAATTCTAATTTCATGATACATCTGCTGCTTAATTCAATAAAATTGCATTATAATACAAAGAGATGACAATTCAATCTGATAACCATCCTGGTGTCATTCTTCGCAAATGATTTCATACTCCACACACAGACTGTATGTTCTACAATAAAGGAACACAATGGCACCCAATCTGTCCCTCAGAGGTAAATCTGAATTTCCTCAGGGGCTCCTCATACAGTAACAGTTATTATTTGCATTAATACAGTTCCTCGCTGCCTGAGTTATTCACTTGGATCCTACTGTATTTAGCATTGTACAAACACAGAATAAAAAGTTGGTGCCTAAATTGTAAGCATAAGAAGAGGACAAAACACAGAAACATGTTATCTATGTATTGAAATACTGTAGGATGATCATAAAAAGTTTGATCATGTTTATAATGCTCTTTGGTGACACTTGTTAATACTGGTGCTTCTACTAGACAGAGTTTTCAAGGAGAGGTTAAGAAATGGTGCTTACTTGTCTTATTTCTGATTGTGTTCATTGTATTGCTGTGAAGCTAATGATTTAGGCTCAGACTGTAACTAGCCTGTGTACATGAGAGGGATTGGGAAGAAAGCCTTTAACAAGCCTTTTTACACCCATGACACAATGACTTCTCACAATTTCACTTCCTGCACAGCTCACAAAGAGATGAAAAGGCCTCTGGGAGTAGACACTGTATTCACTGGTGGGAGTTTGCAACTCTTTGCACTTAGGACTGAGCACTGAGATAGAAACAGTACAAAGAAACAGCATAACATCTATAAAATGAACAGAAAAATAGGAAGGGATTTAAAATAGTAAATAGGATAATCAAATAAGGAGCTACATACACCATGGCAATCAGAAAAGATGGATTAAACTGAAAAAACACAAAAATTATACAGACAGACTAGACAAGACAGAAAAAAGAAAATAGGAATACGAAAAACAAAACCCTTTGTTACAACATTTTTACTTTTTCCTCTTTTACGGTATTTTTGAGGCATGTTCCTATAAATACTTATGTGTTTACTCATGGGTGTTTGCAGGGACAAATACTAAAATAGGAATCTCTTTGGTAAAGGGCCCTGTTTTTTAAATACTTGTAAAATACATTAGGGTGCTTTATAAATTAGAATAAATAAGAATAATAATCTACCATATATTTGTCTGTCTGTGCGTCTGTTTGTCTGTTTATTCAAGAACTCCTCCTAAATGGTAAGAGCTAGGACCACCAAATTCACTATACAGCTTCCTCTTGTCATAACTTAAATCAGGGTAAGGGTTTGGTTGTGCCAGGAAAATGGGCTGTGCCTGGAATGGGACTGCTTCTCAGAAAACCATACAGAAAAGAGACGAATCACTAGGCAGGTGAATGAACCTAGGTTGGGGTGCCTCCCCACATCTGGGATTCCCCCAGCCTCAAGCCTCACCCCCCAGGTTCTCTCTAGTTGTGTACGGGGGAGCTGAAGCTCCTCCTCCCACTCGTACAGGAACACTGCTGTTCCCCTTTATCAGGGAGCAAGAGGAACGTGCACAGTTTGCTGCATTCTTCACTCTGGCTGCGGAGCACAGAGAGCAGATAAACCTGGACCTTCCCCAGCTTGGGGACATGCACCCTGCCGACAGTGGTGCGCACTGGAGCTGCAGCAGCCATGGAGAAGCACTTCTCACCTGGCCCCAAGCTGCAGCAGTGAGGGAGGGCTGGGGTAGTCCTCTCTACCTGGGTCAGCCTGCATATTGAACCCCTCAGAGCCATGATTTAAATAAAGCATGTATATTTTCATTTTATTTTCCAAAAAACAAAAATTAATTGCATTAAAGGCCGGAGCAATGCCGAGCCTAGGTGTCACCCTAACCCCCTTCCACATACTTCTAACTCGAGCTTAAGAGTGCTTTAAGCCTGAGCTATAAGCAGGGCTGAGGGTACAGACTGGAGCTCAGGTTTCACTCCAGATCTGGCTGGCAATCAATCTACAATACAATGTAAATGCAGGCTCATCAAGCCTGGGTTCTCCTAGTCCTCCAATCCTATCCCACACTTTCACCTGAGTTGTACATTCTCACCTATGTCCTCCTTTCTTCTGCCCTGAACTCACCTTTTCTAGATCAGCATTTTAACGCCATGTTTTGCTAGCTTATTTTCGGCTGTGTTTCCACAGCATTTGAACACAAGCTGTCCAAGAAATCCTCCTTCTGTGCTGCCCCTTAGCCAGAGGCTTACATTAACCTTCTGATAAAGCTGTAGTGTGATATTAGTAAGACCCAAAATTTCTAGAAATGCCCCCAAAATGATAATTTTATATTCAGTGGACAGGAAAGAAATAGAGGCAGAGAAGCCAGTCATGTATATTACAAATCAATTTACAGTTTCCAGTTCATATTCTCATTAAAAGTTATTGTTGCCAAACACTCATCTTTCATCTTCAGAACTATCTGTGCTCATAAAGAGTAAGTTCAACTGGAAGTTATTTACATAAAGTAGTATTCTCATATCACTACCATGGACAGCAGTTCCCCTGCAGGGCGGAGGAGAAGAGAGCCTCCCGCAAATGAATTCAAAGAGCAGCCCAGTTTCCACGGAATATCCACCAGAAATCCATCCCAGCACATAGGTCAGTACAACACCACTGTGGACTCTGTTACATAGATCTGGCACAGGTGGCCCCAGCTGGGCTAGTCCTGGCAAACTCTGCAGAGAAGACATACTGTAAAATAATGGGTACACCCTCAAGTGGGTGTATCTTACATGACTGGGTTCTTATTTATAATGGGAGCGAGGTGGTATTATTATTTTGTTTAGTCAATGAAACACTCTTAACAGTGAGTACTATGAGTCCCTCTACTGGACAACATGAAGGAAAAAATATAGTCAATCACTACCATTTAAAGATCCAGTCAATCCACTTCTTTCTTAGTACCAATACTGTCAAATATTAAATGGACTTGAGATTATATTAATACAAATGTTTTTTTTTCATGTAGCAAATAATTTAGCAGATGCATCTACTTCAGATCTATCATAATGTATTCCCAGGGTGTCCATCACAATAATACTTGAGCACCAGTTTACATTAAATGATTGATGATCAATTGACATTAAGTGATTTCCTGTTTAATGTCAATAAAAAAATCATTAGCCCCTGATCTAAACAAAATTTCTTGTCAATTATTTCACTTGATGACAAAAACAGGCAAAAGATGATCTGTTAGTAAAAGAAGGGTTTTTCTCTTTGTTTCTTAGGCCGGGTGGGGGGCGGCGAATAGAAATTTCCAGCTAACAGAAAATATACTATTGGCAAACTATTATGAATAATAAGTTCTGATTGTGCAACCATGGGAGCTGAGAACAATACAAAGCATAGAATTATAACAAGCTGAAAACATCTCTTCCTAAGAGTGAGACAGGGAAAATTCAGTGATGGACACACAAAAATATGCATCCGGGAGGTTTATAAAGTAAAGGAAATCCTTCAGGAACCTGAAGACCAGAATAGAATGGAATGGAGAATTTCCAGATAGAAATAAATCACGCAAATTCAATTTCTGAAGAGGTTCAAGTCCAGAATGACCCCAAATCTTTCCAACTTGATTGGAACTAAAACACACTAGGACTAATGAATCTCCAGCCTTGCTCCCACCAAGAGATTATCAAAACAGACTTTAAGAAGCGCAGTGCTGGAATTTCCAATATGGGCTTGCCTATGAAAGAGGTTCCTGGGCTTGTCTAGGAGAAAATTTTATAAATCCGGTTGTCTCTCTAAATAGAAAAACAAACAAACAAGGGACAGATTCTAGTTGATTCCTTGTTTTAACCTCCTCCCTAGCTCAGGTATCTGAACAAATCCTCTGCAAGTTGAAAGCGAATTAATAGGAGCTATCCTTCTAAAGGTGTTTGGGACAACTCAGAGGAAATTCACATATCTGTGAGACTTTTAATGAGTTGTTTAAAGTTACCCCAGGCTCATAAGAGTCTCTCCAAGCAGATAAAATAGTGCCATGACAACAGAAGGGTGTGGGTCTGAGTCAGAAGGACCTATGATGCTGAAGAATAAACCATGTGAGAGAGGACTCTCTGGCACCTTTTCTAGGTCTTCCCTGAAGGAGAAACCTGCTATAACATGGCCGTGGCCCTTTAAGAGCCAAGCTGAGTCTAGTGCAGCCACTCTAGTGTTTCATCTCTGCCTCTTTAAGATAGGGTGTTTCATGGCCGAAAGCAATAAGAGAGGACATGTGATGTGACTGAGAACAGATGCCACCACCCATGCTCTGGCTAGAGCTTCTTCCTTGCTAAAACCCAGGAAAGAAATCCGGAACCTATTCTAATGGAAATTGTCAGTGCCTCTGTTACAAAAAAACAAAGCTGCTATATTTGCCTCAAAATGCATTGATACATCATTGGCTCAGGAAGATCTCTCTTCCCATGACAATATGGTTACAATTATTGAAAAGATTGCAATAAGACAATACCTCAGAATCTAGAGAGAACATATTTCCTACAACCTTGCCATGCTGCATATCAGCACTGAGCAAGATGTATTGGTTGACAATACAATTAATCTCCCCCTGGCAATTAATGAAGATCAGATATCCATACTGATGTCACTAGATTTATCAGCTGTAACTGATACTCTTGATCATAAATTGCTGTTCACCCGACACCAGACTTCTAAGAGGAGTGCACAGGGGCAGGATTACCTTCAAATGGCTTCCCTCTTTTCTCTCAGGGTATGTCTACACTGTGGCGCTATTTCAGGATACTTCTGGTATCCCAAAATAGCATTTTCCACATTTTGACAGCATGCTCATTATTTCAAAATACCTTTCAAAATAATTGACTCACTATTCCAATGTCCCGGTAAACCTCGTTCCACGAGGATTAAGGGATGTTATGGAATAGCGGTCTATTTCTAAATTTGGCGCTGTCTAGTCCACGCCAAATTTCAAAATAGATTATTTTGAAATAAGCTCAAAATAGCTTATTTTGCGTAGCTTATTTTGAGCTAAGGGTGCTATGTAGATGCACCCTCAGATTTTGAAGTATGTTACTTTGGGTTGTTTCTAGTCTCCCCCCCCCCATCCTCAGGGTGCTCTCATGTGGACCTCTGAAGTGTCCCATCCTGCCCTGCTCCTATTAAAAATGTATGTGGGGTTATTAGAAGGGACAGTGATAACACATAATTGTACTGCCTTCCATATGCATAAGTGCCATCTGTTTCTTTCTCTTCTGAGCTAGATGGTACAGTTGTGTACCTCTTTACCCACGGGCCTGGATGAACAGGAGTATGGGTAAGAGTGAGTGGACTAAGGCTTATGAAGGGCCTTATTTTAAGCCACTGACATTAAAAGGAATCTTTCCATCCATTTTAACATGCTTCGGGAGAAGAGCTTCAATTTATATTAAACAGAGGGAATATTGGTGGGTTGGGGAATATAGTGAGGTTTATGTCTGACTGGCTATTTTACAGCTTGAGAGGCTGGTTAGGTCCCCAGCTGCTGAACAGGTAGGACAACTTTATTTTACTTGCATCAGGCTAGGAAATAACAATCTTTCCTTTTGGATGTGGACTTCAGATTCATGTCCTCACTGCATAATATCAGACTACTGTAACGTGCTCTACTTGGGGCTTTATCTTAAATCCATTTGGTGCTAAAAATAGTGCATAATGCAGCAGCACACAGTTTGCTGTGTAGAATTAGATACAATCGCTACCTCAATTTATCCACTCATACGAACAGGTAGTCTGGTGACAATATGCAAACCCCTAGAATATTTAAGAATGTTATTTCCTTGTGAAATCACATGCCAGTGGTAGGTATATTCATAAATTTGTCCCATTTTTCTAATGATTGTGGCAGATGGTCGCACACTTACCTGATAATTTTCCTCAGAGGAATTCTCTATGCTCAGCCCCTCACAAAATGAAACACAGCAGTGTATTTTCCCCTGCCTGAGCATTCTATCATTAGCTATTGCATAGCACCATCTGCTGGCCTTTTTTATCTTCAATATAGAACTGTGCTATTCTTAATTTCATTATAAAGGAAAGTTAGAGCTTTATTTGTTAAGAAGTATGTGATCTAGTAGTTTGATCACAGTCCTATTTCTTCTAATATTATGCAGTGAGGACACAAATCTGAAATCTACATCCAAAAGGAAAGACTGTGTACTACATTACTGTATTATAAAAGTATACAGAGTGAGGTCTTTCTAAAATCTAACACAACACTGGTGAATAATATAATTGTGAAATGCATGTATTAACACTATATAAGGAATTATGGATGCACATTGATATTAAGCTGTACAGTCTGCTGAGGCAGGAGGGAATGCCACTGCTATTTACTTGCCTTCAATGTAAGTTAAGCATGGTGAATTAGGAACAATGGAAGCCCCATTTACACAAAAATCATGCTGAGGGATGGGAATTAAAGTAGAAATGCACTGTGAGACACTTGGGGTACAGGGTGGGTGGCAGATCCTTAGTAATCTGGGTCATACCCTGAACCCCATCAAACATATTATATTTGTTCACAGCATCAACCACCAAGAAGCTAAATGATGGGTGATGAACAGAAATTCTATGCCTTTAGCAGGAACATCATTCTTTTTATCTGTCCTTTTAACAAGTTGGAGACCTGGAGGCCAGGCTTGCTGGATTGTTTTGTCAGGTTCAAGTAAAGCCTCATTTATGGGTTTATCTGACCAGAGGTGGCAGCATGGAGAACATCCAAGAGTTTATGCTGAATCTCATCATCTCCTCTAAGGGGATTTGCAGGGAGGCAGTGGTCATCTTCATAAGCTCCTGGAACTGCTTAAAATCATTCACATAGTAGAGGAGGAGGAGGGATCACCACCTTACTGGGTGAAGAGGAAGAGATGCCCATCGTGTAGCTTCCTCTTCAGCTCTTTTCTCTAACGGAGGCGTGGAAGGACATGAAGAGCAGGTGATGGCTGCCTCTAGTGCCCCCTGAGGGGGTAGCAGGGCACTCTTCAACTGTTGCTGATAAGCAGCCCACAGGTCCCAACGTTACAACTGAGGGGGCCCATAAGGAAAGGAATGGGCATCCAATATTTGTTATACCAGGAGGAATACAGAGTGACTCAAGTCTGCTTGTGTCTTGGGGCTTTCCTCTCAGAAAAGATGTCTGCAGAGTTAGCTCTGAGATGGAAATCACATGAGCCCCAAATGAAAATTAGAGAAGTTATGCTCCTCTTAGTTCATGGGAGGGTAAGTTGAAGTGGTTTATAGGTCTTTCCTTTCTGGTGGATACTGGGGGCAAGGCTGTGCTGGAGAATGATGGGATACTGGTGACAGATGACGCTCCAGTACCAAGAGTCTTTTGCACCCATAAGCAGAGGGGATTTGGATTCATCAAATAAGTCTCTGGAGAATCAAAACT
Source organism: Rafetus swinhoei (assembly GCA_019425775.1). NCBI lineage: Eukaryota > Metazoa > Chordata > Testudines > Trionychidae > Rafetus > Rafetus swinhoei. The sequence goes on from CM033449.1 coordinate 52,640,840, forward strand.
CTTGTGGTGCCAGGTGAATCTGGGCAGAAACCCAGCAAGGCGCAGCTGTGAGAACTCATGATACTGATGACGACTTTGGCATCAACAGCACTGGCCAATCAGTTTGTGATTTCAACTTGAGTATGGTAGATAACATGGAAGAAGCAGAGGCTACAGCCAGCACCAGCTTCTTCAACACAAAGTTCTTAGAGACCCGAGCACCACAATCTTAGCTGTCTAGTAACAGGTCTGGCTTCAGTATTGAGCAATGCTGAGTACCATGGGAATTAGAAGTATCCAAAGCTTTTAGATGAAGAGGGGCCCTAATGCCTGGAGGGCTTCGGCCTCAGTTGTATCTTTTGGGGGATATGAGTGAGATATCAGGAGCTGAAGGTCTCTGTGGTGACTTAGGCTTCTTGGCACCATTTCTCTCTGAGGGATCTGGAGAACTACTTTATGAAAGTCTTTGTGCTATCTTCCATGGGTCTAACAGGAATCGGGCTGCCAAGGTCACGGGGACACAGTGTTCACTGGAACACTGCTGTATAGGGGGTTATCAGGGCATGGGTCAGAGGCAGGTTGGAGGCAGATCAAAGGGAGTGTGCCATAATGATAAGCCCAAGCTTTATTTCCATGTTCTTTCTAGACCTACGCATAAACCCTGAACAAATTTTACACTTAGATGGGACTCAGGTATTCCCTATGCAGAAGATAAAGTCTGAGAAACTGTACTAACTGGGACAGGAGCCCAACAAACAGCAAGTAAGGCAAGGTACAAATCCAGATGTTTAGACATAATCCAAGATAGCCTCCTTCAAAAGAAAGAGAGACCTTGGGGAGGGGTGTCTTCCATCAAAGAAATTTGCTAATATCAATAAAAACTCGAAAGAGCTGAAAGGCAAACTAAAACCAACAATTGTTAAATTAGAAAAGCTATTCAGTCACGTAAACTAGCTAAGAAGAGAGCACTGCACAACACTCAGTCTCAGGCCAAGGCTGTTGAAAACTGAGGGCAATTTGGCCAACATGGCTCTAGATGTCCTTGGTACTGAAAATACGGATAGCTAAAGGGCATGTGAAGATTGAATGGGCATGGTTACCTAGAGTTTCCAAACAAAGGCATATGACTCCCAAAATGGAGGACCCCTAGGGATATTACTTGAAGAACAGTGATACAAGGAATAGGGGAGAGCAAATAAAACACGTACTTTATTATGGAAAAAACTGAAAAATAAAACAGTAATATCCTAAGCCAAACATGTTTTGGAAAGAGTAGTCACATACTCTTGAAATGAGCATCGGACAGGGAAAGAAGCTCATGTTACCAAAAATACATTCAAAGCAATAATAAAAGCCCAAAGATTATATTTATTTTTGAAAGAAATTAAAAATCAGTTTTTTCAAACAATGGAGGGGCCTATTGAATAAAACCTTCCAGAATGCAGACAGCATTTTATATTCAGTCAAATGAGTTGAAACTGTTGAACATTCTCTGTGTTGCCAAGCCAGCATTTGTTGTACATTTTGAGAAATTGTACAATACTATCAGCTAGCCTCTATACAAACAAGGCTACGTTGCAGAATCTAGCGGGGGCCTAATAATGACAATATGAATAGGCAGCAAACAAATTATGTTGCTAAGGAACAGTTCATCACTGAATTAGCCAAAATAAGTGATGATTCAAACATGAATTTAAGTTACACATATGCGTGGAAGTGGGTCAAAAAGCAGGCATGAGTAGAAGCAACTGATATTCAAATATGACCAATTTTCCAAAACCAGTGAATACCCAGTTAGTGCAATAGACTGCTTTACCATTTAAATTAATTAAGACCAGATGTATATAGACAATTGCATCAGTTTAACTAAAGGGGTGATGGTAAGATGATTTACTTAAGTCAATGAAAAACCATGTCTGAACATTCTTAATTCAATTTACTACTCTCTTATATTGGTTTAGCTTACATTGTCAAATTTACAGGCACAAGCTAAACCAAAATAATCAGTTTAAAATCAATATATGTGTAACTACACAAGGGTTTGAACAAGTTTAACTAAATCATTTAAAATCTAATTTTAATTAAACTGATGCAACTTTTGTTTTGGAGCAAACTCTTTTTTCCTGATCCACGTGTCCTTCAGATTCATAACCCATGAATCTGGTTATGTTTTTCATGGAATAGGCATCAATAGCATGCCTTTCTTGCCTTTTTTTATGTATATTGGCATAATGAGATCAGATTTTCACCCAGAAAATGCAAATAAAATAGATAAATGATAAAAGGATATAAAGGGAGTAGACTGAGTAAAGCAAAAAATGGGTATAACAGGAGAAGAAGTCAACAGTACGAAGAAAGATAAAACAGGTATTTTTACATTCCCCTTCTAGCTAATTTTCCTGCTATATCCTCTGTTGTGCTTCTGAAATGTAAAATACATTCATTTTGCATATCCACTGACTACCAGATTAGTGCAGGTTACATTATACTATCACTTATACCCATTTTCCAGCCCATACACATTTCCATGAGTGTGGTACCAGCTTACACCAGAGATATATTTGGGTCAATATGTGGATCAATTTATAAAAATATTTATCAGCACCCTCTTGTCTGTTCTGTAAGATCTGGTCAGTGGAAAGATTCAAATGAACTCCAACGTACTTTAGATCAGTCTCAATTCATATAAATGCCAACAGAAAAAAAAATTACAAGTGTTCTATGAAACTCTTATGATACAGTTGAACCAAATCAGATATAGCTGAATTCCACATATCTCTACTACTTTATCTCCAATACTGAATATTTAGGGAAAGAAATTTTACCTTAGAAAGTTATACATTGTACGATCTTGTTCATGTAGTAAATTGGCAAGAATACAATCAGAATCCTACAATAAAAGATATAAAAATGTGCATCTGAAAACAATATGCAACTGGAAACAAAGTATCAATATTCATTAAACTAGGCACAAACTGATGACAGATTTTGGAAAGTCTTTATTAACAAAATACTTTGTTTTCGCATCGTGATTTTGCAAAAGGCTATGTCTACCTAAGGGGAGTGTTTTACCTGTATAGGAATACCAGTATACTTCACCAGGAAAGCCTCCTATTCTGGACACAGCTCTACAGGCAGAGCTGTATTTTACACCAATATAACAGAACCATCCCCCCCACACAACACAAGCTGTACCTGTAAAAGCACAAAACTTTAAAAAAAAAAGAATAGTCTAGCAGCACCTTAAAGACTAATAAAACATGTATTGTGAGCTTTCATGGGCACAACCCACTTCTTCAGATGAATGCAGTTATTAAAGGTCTAGTTTCTAAATAAATAGGGGATGTAGGAGGAGGGGAGAGAAAAGGGGGAAAAGGGAAAAGAAACAGTCAATTAACATGCCCACGCTACATGAAGCGGATAGAGAAAGTGCATATTGTTCTTAAGTACCCATTGTTTGGTTTTTTAAGTCATTAGGATGTGGAAGGTACTGTGTCTTTATTCATACCTTTGTGATGAGTCCCAAACCGGTAAATGAAGTTAAGTTCCAGGACTTTCCTGTGGCTTGTGGAATTGGCCTGAAACAACATGGTGACTTTGAGATCCATTAATGAGTGCCCAGGTTAAAGTGTTAAAGTGTTCTCCAACAGGTTTCTGTGCGTTGCCTTTTAGGATATCTGATTTGTGTCCATTAATTCTTTCCCATAGAGACTGTCCAGTTTGGCCAATATACATGGCAGAGGGACATTGCTGGCATTTGATGGCATAGATCACATTAGTGGATGTACAATTAAATGAGCTGTAAACTGTAAAAGCAGAGTTTGTCCTAAATGTGTCTACACTACAGACTTCTTTCCAGCACAGCTGTATCAGTCTCTTGACATTCGTGACCAACATTACTGTGCTGACAGATGTTTGTAGTGTAGACAAAGCTTTAGGACGAGAATTTTTAAAAGTACACTTATAGGTTGTGTTAAAACCTGGTTCAAAATGATGTGAGTGAGATCCCCATTTAAGATAGTTGTAAGATAGTTAAGGAGCTACACCTAAACCAAAGCCTAACAGAGCCCAGAAACTAGCACCAGGTGCGCAAAGGGTCTGACTACTTATTTTGATCAGGTGGGTATGGGTATACTATAGGAGAACACACAGAAACTGAGCTGAGGACAGACAAGAGAGAGAGAGAGACTCACACACAGGCAGAAAGCAAGCCAGCCAAGAAGTAGCCTGTAAATAAAGCCCCGTGCAGGTACAAAATATGTATCTGTATCCACTTTTGCAAAAATAATATGCAGATAGTCACATCGGTGGAGGCAGATACCCACAGATATAAAACAGATATAGGCAAATTTGCAGAGCTCTAGATGTAAAATTTGTTTCTGCCTCTGTGCCTGCAGGGCTGTCTCTAGGAGGGTGCAGGGCTTGAGGCAAACCCCCACTCTGCCCCAGAACATGCCCCTGAACCGCCTCTTCCCACCCCTGCACCACACCCTTGCCCGCCCCCTTTCCATCCCTTCCCCAAGCCCCACCTCTTCCCGCCCCTGCTCTACCCTTCCCACCCCCATTGCACTCCTTCCCCCAGCTATGTGACCCAGGGGATTGGCGTGGGTTGGCAGCATGAATCTGGCCATCATAATCAACAGAGTGGTGGTGGGAGCCATTGGAAGCAGAGGAACCTGGCCCCAGCCTGCTCCATTCCTCTGAGGGACCCAGATGGAAGATGGGCAGCAGAGCAGAACAGGCTGCTGTGTTGCTCCACTTCTTGTGGCCCCCTCTGCTGCAATGTGGGGGGCCTGACCTCTGCTGCCACACTGCACCAGGCCCCCAAGGGCCTCATGGGCTAACATTAATATGGGGGACCATCCCATCCATAGGGCATTTGGGGCAGTCACCGTGGGGTCACCCAAAGTGCAGGGCCCAAGATGACCTCCCCAAACCATCCTATGGACAGGACGGCTCAGCATATCCACAAAAATGAGCCAGAGATATCCACAGCTTTGCAGGGCTCTACCTGTAAGTATATTGTGTTCCTGGAACATTCTATAGAGAGTTTTTCAGTCTGCTGGCTAAAGAAAAAAACTGTTCCTTTTGTTCTTGATAACTTCTCTGTTCAGAAACAAGGGAGTTTGTAATTTTTTTAAAATAAACAAAACTGCAACATAGTCATTAATTTCTACTCCCAACTAAAATACCTCCAAAATCCCAGAATTTACTAGTTGCTTGGTATGAAAAAGGGCAACAGTGTTAGGGATCCTAATGGGATTTTCAAAATCACCTATCTGCATTTCTAGGCACCTACATATCTTTAAAAATCTGGTTGTGAGGCAAATACTTGCTCTTGTCATTCTGAAAAATCTCAATTTAAACAGGACTAGTCAGAGTAGATAAAATTAATCATATACCAAAATCTTTGCAGAATCAAGTGCCAGAGCACACAGCATGAGGACAAGACAAGACATATATTTTTTTCACACTCTAACCAAATTGCCAGTTTTCAGTATGTTGAAGATTTTGTATTGATAATGCATAATTGCATCATGAAAGGGGACAAAAGGAAGCTGAAGATTTAGGCAACTTGTTAAGGAACTGCTGGCATTTTTGGCATCTAGGGGAATGAAAGGCAATTTGGGTTTGTGAGATAAGCACAGTAGATGGGTATTTCTGTTTAAATGACTGTGAACTTTCTTCAGACTCACACAGAATAGTGCATCATTTTACACACTTTACCCGTTCAAGGTGCTAGAAAGTTATTTTAAAATACAAAATGAAAACATGGTTTTTTTAGCACAGCTCTGCAGGAAAAGGCAGGCAACACCAGTGTTCTGCAGCTACATAATACTTGAGGTCATACATAAAGCTACCATATATAAGTGAAGTTTAGCTAGCTAGATAGATAGATCTCCTTTCCGTGCATCTTACAGTGCATTTTACATTGTCTGTCCATTTTTATTATAAACTCCTCAAGAAGAACTGCATCTTGTTCAGCAGCCAGTGTTTAACACTAATAAACAAACAATATAAATAACACATGAAGGGAAATTTCAGTAAATACATATTTGCAAAATGTGTATGTGTGTGTGTGTAAATCCTGTGAAATTATGGAATTCAAAGAGTCAATTACCTTTGATGGAATGAAAATTACTGTAACACATAGTTCTTAAACAAGGCTTTACCTTTTCAAACACTGTATAAACATGAAGATCCTCAGACTTCACAAAATCCAAGAGTCTGGAAATGACATGAGTTTACACTCAGACACTTTTTTCTTCATTCTTCTACTGGGGACATGAGAGGTTGCACTGCTGCAGAAGTAGCAAAGGGAGTGATCTATAGATCTAATGAGATCAAGGGAGTCACTAGAAGCAAAGGCCATGTCCTCAGATGACCTGGCTCTTGGTTACCGGTCGCCCATCAACAACATAAATTCAATCTTACTTTGGGCTCTGTCATGCAGCGTGGCCCCTTAACTCTCAGTGTTGGGAGAATCAGAATGCGGATGGGGAACCTACTGAAGATAATGAAGATTCAATCAGCATTAACTTGTGCTAGTTTGCCCATGTGCTTGAAGGTGGCCCAATGCAGCTGTACATGACAACCATCTCCAAAACTTGTTCCTTACTATCTCATCCACCACCCACACAGAGCCTACATTCTGCTAAATGGCTTATATGGGGTTTGCAAGAAAGAGAGCATGTTATGGAACCAACAATCCACTACTGGACCCTGTCATTTTCCCCTTTGCTTACATAAAGGACAGGAACATTGGATCTTAACTAATTCATCTTCCAATGAATGAATGAAATGAAGCATGGAAGTATTATTTCCATTTTACAGGTGAGGTTAAGTGATGTGTCTAAGACACAGGGAATCAGTGTTAGGGCCCTAGTTAAAATTTGGCTCCTGCCTCTTGCATGGTCCACTAGAATGAGCTGTGCTGCTTCTTATCACTTCATTTGTAACAAAAATTCTGTGCATGCTTTTATCTTTAACATATAGTTACACTTGGCCCTCATGAGCATACCACAATGTAAACTCACAATTAGACTGACAACATTTCCCTTAACGTCTTTTGTTCAAATACATTTAAATGAGAGTTATGGTCTAAGCACAGGAGTAAAGGTTAGTCTACAAGTTGGACCTCCTTGGTCCGGCAACCAAGGGAGTTTGCCAGACCAGAGGAGGTCAGGAGCCTGGGGCTCCCATCCTGGCCCACCAGCTCTGGCCAGCACTGCTGCCCCAGCCTGCCTTCCAGGCTCTGCTGCCCCTGGTGCACTGATGGGGCTCTGACCCCGCCCACCAGCCCTGTGAACTGCCTACCCCTGTGGAGGCTCTGCTCCAGCTGCCAGTCCCTTGGACAGGCCCTGCTCACAGCCCGTTGGCTGGGGCTCCACTATTGGCCCGGGCTCCCTGTCCCTGGCGGTGCTCCGCCTGCAGCTACCAAGCTGCTGGCCAGGCTCCCTGCAAGCTGCTGGCCTGCCAGACCAACTGTGCCCAGCCGCTGAAAGCCTCTCCAGCTGGGGCTCTCTAGTCTGGCAACATCCGTGGTCCTACTGGATCATGGATGTGCTGAACTAAAGAATCCCAGATCGGAGAGGTTCAACCTGTACAAAGAAGAACCGAAACAACTAAAATTATTTTAATTCACATATTTAGTTATGTCAGTTCAAGTATGTGTGAGGACACGCTTATTTTCTAATAAAACCATCTTTTTTCAATTTACATTATGACATTTTTGTAAATTTTATTCTGGAATATGTCTGTCCACACATACAGAGACTTGGACCAACATAATTAAAAGTGTGAATAAAACCTGGTTTGGGTCCAATTTGTGCATAAAACTAGCCCTCAGTGCTAGCAATTCCTAAACTCAAAATCCGTCTCTGACTCCAGTTTCCTCAGTAATCTTGGGCAAGCCATTTCACCTGACTTTGTCTCTGCTTCACCATCAGTATAATGGAGAGAATAATTGCCTGCCTCAGAAGGGTATGGGAATATTAGTGTATGTAAAATGCATTGAAAAAGAAATATGATATATTAGTACAAAATATTGCTATTATACTTAGGACAGACTCATGGATCTTAATATACAGATTCCATAATCCAACAAGGCCACAAAATGCAGCATTATGTCACATTTTAAGTTGTGGCCAACCACAGCATTGATTCTTATGCACTTGGTTTGTTCTTCCTTTCACTAATACATTCCTTTTTCCAAAAAAGCAGTCCTGAAGTGAAAGTACTATAATTAAAGAACAAACCCCAAAAATAAACCCCTGACTTAAAGACTAAGTGGAAACTAAATTTTCACTTGTGCCAAACTTAGTCTGTGTGCCAGGTACCAAGGCATGCGTTTGGTAAGATAGAATTCTTTACTTTTAAAATGTGCCATGAATTCTATTAGAGGAAGCATAAATAATTAAAGTTAATGCCTGGAAACTGGCACTAGCTACCGGCATGATGACTCAACCTTTTGGAGCTCCATTCATTATATTCAGCTACAAAAGCTAGAAGTTATAAAATATGCATGAATAAATTCTATTAAGTATTAACACACTACTTCTTTAAATGTTCATTCTGATCCAGGTGGTACTGGTAGAGATTTACACTTTTCAGGCATCTTTTTACTTAAATAACCCAAGATTATTGTGCTGCCTCTAAGGATTAAACAAATTACAATCTTAAAATGTATAAAAGAACTTTCCCACTTTCCTAGTCATAAAATATAGTTATAACAAGTATAGTAAATAGATGCATATTTATAAATATAGTAAATATATAAAATACAAATAGAGTAAATCTGTGAAGTTTGCTTTCTGGCATCGATTGTTACACTGAATAAGTAGTGCAAGACTAGACTGTATAGATTATCATCTTCATCTCCTTTAATTTTAAACATTATAAGACAGAGTCTTCAGTCTGCTAAATTCACTCTTATGCAGACAAAACTGGACTAAACATCCACACTGGAAAATTCCCTCTTTAAGAGGCATCTTCATAGGCACAAAAAGCTGGCAGAGGCTGCTCCATGACCTACCTGACTATTTTAGAATTTTAGCAGTATCCAAGTACCTTCCACCTAAAATCAATAGTAATTGCAAAGCCCCCAGCCATGGAGTATCTGGCACTATTCCTTTTTCAAGGTAAAAACTGTGCTGAGGAAGGGGCTTTGTTTTGATTTTTTAAAATTTCATTCATTTATGTCTTGTTTTAGACTGATTTCTTAGAGGAAAAAAATGCAGACATTAAAGGAAATTAATGTTTTCAAATAATTTCAAAATAATGGATGGCTTATTCCAACTTCTGTAAACCTCATTATACGAAGAATAACGCCTGTTCAGAAACAGTTATTTCGGAATAGGGGCCGTGTAGATGCTCCACTTCTGCTATTTCAAAATAGCCCCTCACCACGGCCATTCTAAGTTATTCCTCTTGGGGCTCTAAATCAAGATAGCACATCTACATTAGGGAAGCCTGCCTCGGATTAATTTTGAGGCTTCCCTGCAGTGTAGACGTGCTATCTTGAAATAAGCTATTTTGAAATAACTATTCCGGAATAGCTTATTCTGAAATAACTGTGCAGTGTAGACATAGCCTAGGAGTACCTCCTCTGACTAAAGAGGGGCAGTGTGGGGGGGGATGAGACCCAGGGCTTTCAGCTCCCGACAGCTCACTGTCAGGAGTCCAGTTCCCCCAGGCTTCTTGCCTCTCTGCACCCAGAAACCACCTGAGACTTCTTGCCTCTGGGATTATTCTTTAGCAGCATAACTCAATTTGACGTACAATAGATCTACTTACCACAGGGGCCACACCACACTGAGTCGACAGAAGAAACTCTCCAATCGACTCCCTTTCTCATCTCATTTTGGTGATCTACAGGAGTCAATGGGACAGTGGTCAGCAGTTGTTTTAGCAGGTCTTCATGAGACCTGCTAAACTGCTCCACCCCGTAGTGGAGACTTATCCTAAGTCTCCATCTTAAAAATTGCCCAAAATAAGGGAGGCTAAAACCTGTTACCAGCTGATAGTTGTTGAGTGATATATAAGTGGCAACTCCCTTGTGGTCCAGCAGGATACAATTTCCCCACTGTATATTCCTGAGAGTCAGATATCACCGTGGCGGATCTGCTGCCATAGTGCCTTGGCCTTCTGGCTAAGTCACATTATAATCCTACCACTTCTAGTAAGTTAGCGTCCAAAACTAAAAGGAAAACAGTGAACTGAAAACCAGGATTGTCTCAGGATTTGTTGCCAGCCCCTGCCTGTCTGCTGTAGGCTTGTCTCCATGCAGCTAGTCCCTTTTTGTCTCTCTTCCTGGGCCTTGTCGTCCCATCTACCAAATGGCTCATCTAGGTAGTAAGCTGTCTTAGGAAAGCTCTCCACTGCAATTAAAAACCTGTGTCAGCTGACTCAGGCTCCCAGGGCTCAGAGGAAGGGGCAGTTTAATTGTAGTTTAGACATTCAAGCTCAGGCTGGGCCCAGGACTCTGGGACACCTCAGGCTCTTGGCTGGAATCAAGGATTCCTCTGTCAAGCAAGCGGCAGAGATCTGCTCTCCTTCTTGGACAATTTTTGCAGGTAGTAGTGGGGTGCGGTCAGCTAGGCCCACAAGTTGTATGCAACCCCTTGATGCCAGTGTGAGGTCTATTTGGCCCATCACAGATGACCAAATATGAACCGAGTTGGTGAACAAAGTCATTTATTAGTGGACAATATCAACAATCACAAAGTTATAACTGCACTATTGGCATCTCTGTTGCAATGCAATTCATTCTTACTGGACTCATGTTTCATTTGGGACACTACACTGAAATGACAGTTTTGATAAATGTAAATACCACAAAATCATATACATCTACACAGGAGTTACATCTAAGATATAGAGTGAAATCCTGTGAAATAATTTCTAGTTGTGGAAATATGAGCAAAGTTCAAGAACACTATATAATGTAAAATACCTCTTTCATACCCGAACAAAAAGCAGCTGGGTAATATTTCAAAAGCACCTGCACAATTAAGAACTGTAAGTCCCACTCTGGTATTTGAGACCAGATTTTCAAAGGTATATAAACACCAAAAGATGCAAATAACAATACCCTAACTCTTTACACCACAATTTGCATCATTAGATTGCAAAACACTTTACAAAGATTAGAATGATTATCCCTATTTTACAGATGGAGAAAGTAAGTCATGCAGAGATGAACTGACTCTGCAGTGGTGCAACAGCAGGTGAGTGGCAGACCTGGGAATAAAACCCAACCCACCCACGTGAGTCCCAGTCCAGTGCTCTAGTCACTTTTCCACACAATGGCATCTACTCTGCATAGTAGCCTGGGAGAAATATGTAATATTGACATAAATAGTTCTATGATTCTGCTATCATTCAAGTAACAAATTGATAAATTATATATGGTCTAGAACATGTACTACAGTGGAGCTATTTTTCATACACACTTTGGGCTAGATCCAACTTCCATTGAAAAGTTAGACAGAAAAGACTCCCATCTATTGCATGGGCTGGGGGAGAGCATTCGGGACCTTTAATAGTAATGAAAACTAGGAATGTAAGTGACTAGTTGACTATCCGATAAGCAAAAGCTTATTGGATAGTTGACTAGTCCATCAATAAGTCACTTCTCCCTCCCCTTTGCTGCCTCTATCAGAGGCAGCAGGGGAGGAGAAGGAGCTGGTGCCGGGGGGAGCCGGCTTGAAAGCCAGGTCCCCCCAGCACTGTCTCCGTGGGGGGCAGGGAAGGCACAGAGGGAGTGGGGACCGGGTAAGAGCTGATTTGCCTAATCCCGGATGCACCTCTGCTTTTTAAATGTATTAAGAGCCGAGAGGCTGAAGCACAGCCGGGTGAGCCGGGCCAGCTGATTCCCAGCTCGTGCAGGGTCCCCCCTGCTGCACACCAGCCTTTTAAATGTATTAAGAGCCCATAAGCTCTTACATCCCTAGTCACTTACATCCCTAGTTTTCATTACAGTTAAAGGTCCTGAATGTTGTCCCCCAGCCCATTGCAATAGATGGGAGTCTTTTCTGTCTAACTTTTTAAAGGAAGTTGGATTTAACCCAAAGTGTGTATGAAAAATACAAATGTATTTAAAAGGCTGGTGTGCCGGGGGGGGGAGGGGGGGGGAGAGGAAACCTGCGCAAGCCAGGAATCAGCTGTCCCGTCTCCCACTGGGTCCCTCCTGTTGCGCTTTAGCCACAGGCTGTTAGTACATTTAAAAGCCAGAACCTCAGTGGGCTTAGCTCTTGGACCGGGAGCTAACCCCGTTGCGGCTCCCTGCTTATTGACCAACTATCGATGGAAAATCCATCGACTAGTTGATTAGTTAATTAAACTAAATTTAACATTGCTAATGAAAACAAGACAAAACAAGAAAAATTACTTACCTACCACTGTCCACTCTATATATTTATTTAACTGGATTTTGACATATTCGCCTGATCCATTTTCAAAACATGACTGTGCTGCATACTACAGCTTTTCCTCTAGTACAATGATACATCAGCTATGTTTGATGTATTCTCTTGCTTTTGTTTTTCATTTGCATTCTAGGCAATTGAAACAGCAACAATTGTACACAAATCAGTCTGTGGTGGTATATGAAAAAGGTGGCTACGTGTGAGAAGGTATTAATATCTTTACGTTACCAAAATGAACTACAGAGGTAAGACTTGCAGCTCTTACCAAAGTTGAGATACTATTTGTGGATGTCTGGACTGCATTACCATCGGACAAATCTTTGGATGGTCAGACATGCTTTAACTTCTCCACCTGGAATTAGTGTCTTATGAACCATTTGGACAAGAGAATTCTTAGCAGTCTGGAGGTTAGGCCACAGCATTGATCACCACACTCTGGTGGAACTAATTGAAGTAGGAAAGTCCATTGCCCATGCAACTGTTTTTAGATGTATGCAGTAAGGTCTACTGACTGCATGATCACCATTGCTAATGTACTGGAGAAGTCTATGTTTTTCTGTTTCCACTCTACTGTTCCAGAGGTGATAAAATGAAAGCATTTAAGAAGAGCTTCCCCCACTTTGCCCCTCTAAGTCCCAAGAGCTGATAAGGCTTTTAAAGTATCTTTTTATTTCTTTATTCCATTATTCAATTCCCTTAGGTAGACAGATTCTCATAGAGTTTAATCTTCAACCTCTTGCAGTATAAAACAAAGAACGAAAGGCACTACGCGTCAAAGATACTAATAATGCATAAAAAGGTAGATGGGTAGCTCTATATTTCTGTATGTGACTGGCAGGCACTCTGTTTTGAAGGGAACCTGCAAAGTCAAAATATGCATAAATGACTCCACATAAGATGAAGAACGGAGGGAGAAACATTCTTTTTAAAAATTAAACTAGTGTTGACTGACGTGAATTTATTGAAATTTTAGCCATAACGCAGAAGTAATAAACACATTATAATAAAATCCCAGATGGCATTTTTCCCAGCAAAAGAAACATGTTGTACCCAGGCCATTCCAGCTCTGACTTTAGTCCAAAAGACTCTCATCTTTTGTTAAATTAGGCTCTTTATTAAAGTTTACTACATTCTCATATTACCATATTTTCAGTGATCACACTGTAGCCTCTTTAAACTCTGAAGCTGTCTCTTGTGGGGCAGGTACAAATGAAAACACCAGTTAATGTGTTTCAATTAAACACAATAGCATATACACTCCTCTTGTAAGCTCCCCAAGGTGGGAGTAATGGGCTATTTCAGGAGGATTTTTAAGGGAAGGGCAGGTGGAGTTCCAGGAATGTGGAAAAATGAATTGTGAACACCCCCAGTGAAAGATGTTCTCAGTGGCATCAGGCGCTCCTCACTATGTTCAGAGTGAAGATGGGATCTCTAAGCCACAGAGACTTTCTAACTAACATTTACCCAGACAACTCAGAGAGAACTAACCCTCCCTGCCTTAAGAACATGGGAGGGAAGAACATTTGCATTCATTCTCATTACCACAATTGCTATTTACAATGATCAGACTGGGCAGACCTTTTTATTCCTGTGAAAGGAACAGTCTCAGTGGCTGGGAAATGCCTGAACTACTACATAACTGCTCCTGGGAAGTGGGTACTTCCCCCTTTGGAATCAGGAGCAATCCAGTTCCTTGACAACAGCTTGGAGCTAAACCCTGGAGGTAATGTGGGCTAAATGAGTATGTTTTCTCCCCTCAAAACAAATTCAAAGCAAGGAAATACCAAGTTGTAGGACATTTCTTACCCATTCCTTCATGCTCAAATAGTGTATTTCAACTGACAGTAACAGACATGCAATTTCACACAGAACTCCATCTGCTTCTAACAGGTTACAGGTAAATTACATATTTTGCATTTGGAGTCATAGTACTGTGGCAGAATTCCAACAGGAGAATATTCATCTCCTTCATGGTGTAACAAAAACTCTAATTACAACCTCAGCGACAAACAAATATTCACTGCTGACATATATACACAGGTAAAGTATGCAGTTTGGGAGAATGTCAGAGGTCATAATTTGTGTGCTTATGTTTGTGTAGCTGTGCAATGAAACAAATTAAATGTTAGTAGACCATAAAGAGAGAGTGACACTTATTTGAACATCCTGACTCTCATGTTCTATAGACATGGGACTTGCCTGACCTCACTCTGGTCAAGGGCAAGATGTTGCCCCATAACACCTACTCTTTCATTTCAGCAGGCCGATGATGACTGTTTTCCAGAAGAAATTTCAAAAACAGCCCTGTCATACTGAAGCACATCTCTACAAAGAAAGTGAAACTAGTGGCAATGGAAAAAAAACACTGTGCTGCTAGTAAGTGAACTGAAACATGAGCAGTGGATAAAATGCCTAATTCCATTCCTGAATTAAATGAAAAGTGCTATCAGAAGAATACCATTCCATTGATATAAACAGTGGTATGAAAGTTAACAATGAGGAAAGGAAGAAGCCTCCCAGATGCAAAAATATGGACAATTTTTTCTCCTCAAATAGGAAACCCAATCATTTTTACCTGTGAATTGCTGCTAAAACTAATGGAAAATCTTCACTGATCAGTATGTAATAACTCTGTTTGGGTAATTACATATATGTAACAGCACCTACTGTTTTCATGTCTCCATCAGCACTCAGTTTTCCTTTTTTGGAAAAAAAAAAAAGAAGATAATTGGATTAATAGAGCTTTCTCTTTCCTTTTCTATTTTATAAATAATACAATGCATAAGATATTCAAATAGAGAAAACCACATCCAAAGCATGATTTTATTTCTGGTGTATTGTTGCAGTACAGCAGTATTATTATATTGCGTTAATTATTCTCACAATTATCGCAAGTAATCAGTCTCCCAGGGCTTCTACTTTTTTAAAAAACTAAAAAGTGATTGCATTAACCCAATGTCTGAATACTAAAACATTCAAGATATTTCCCTAATATTTTCAACTGGAAATGCATTAGCCTTGCATAACTTTATTATTATTAGGAGCAAGATAATATCAACTTGATTTATATTGGCAAATACCAAATATTGACTTTTATATGATGAGTATTGACAGGTATCTGGGGAAAAATCTAACCTTTTATACACACATCCAGAACCACTATTTGCATCGTGGTCTTTCTTTTCTTTCTGCTCTTTTTCCGGGCCATACTGGTAACCACAGCAACACCCAAAAGTACTTTTGGGCTAGAATTTAATGCCACAAAGCTTCCTGCAGATAATCTATAATGTTCCAGAACTGCCAATGAGTTTCTCTATTCCCCCATCCCCAACAGAGACAAATCAAGGCTGTAACTCAAAATTCCCTAGGGAGGAACTAAGCAATAAACCTCACAATCTGGCACATCAAGACAGATAAACTATTGTCATCATTAGATCAGAAATTTGTGGCCTAATCAGTTTTAGAAAGCCATGTGAAGAGACTGCTAGCATTTGCCGATCATCTTGTAAATTAAGATTTACTGCCTCCTGAGATGTACCATGTACATATTTTTTAAATAAAAAGAGACCCAAAACCAGCAATAAAAATTGTTCTTTATTTATAATCCTTCTATTAAAAACATTTAAAATGTCAGCGTTAGCCCTTGAGGCTTATATGCCAAATTGTGATGCAGCTGCCAATACAAATTTGATGAGATGGCTTTTCTGCTGCAACATTAGCAGTTGATGCCCCGCTTCATCATATTGTTAGACATGATTCTCAGAGGAGTTTTAATTGAAAATATAAAGAAACCATTGTAAAAAGCCACACTATATATTTCCTATCAAATAATAGTTTGCAACAGCTTACCTCAGGTGCCTTTTTTCTTCATCAAAATACTTGGCTACTGGAACCCTGTATCTGCATTATTTCTAACATCTAATCATATTATTTTAAACTACTCTAATACTGTTGATTAAGTATTCAGAGTTCAGTCCTTGTAAAGAATTTGCACAGCATTTTATGAATGAAATGAAATATCAGAACATTAATTGTTGAGAGATTAATGTTTAAATGGACATTTTTGTCTTCAACGATGTCAAACATATTAAATGTATTTTAGGAGAGAATAAATTCAATTAAAGAAACCACTTCTTTTTCCATACATTTTTTTTTCAAGTACCTCTTTGTTTATCACTAGCAGTTCCACATCAGATTTACGTATAATTAAAACAGGTTGATTTATATTAGTCAAAAGACAAGTTTCCTTCAAAAACAAGAAGTATCATTCTTCTTTCAGTTATACAATTTACTTTTATTACAAACCTCTTAAGAATTCATGAAGATTATACTTTTTTACTTAAAAGTTGTACACAGTGAAATTAATTACAGCACACTGGGTAAGAACCCAGTCCTGCAAGGTATTCAGTTCCACCTACTTCAGTTGACTATAATATATTGCTTTATCCTCACTGCTCCTTGCAATTAATATCAAATGCAGTCCGCTTAAGAACACATTTTTAAAAAGCTTGAAAAATATGAAGTACATTTTGTTAAAATAAAGTTATTCACGTAAAGAAATCAGAGGGCTTCCTAAATGTAAACTACCATCTTAATGGGCATCCAATTCCGAAGGGCCAAATGCTGCCTTTTGTAGAAGATACACTCTTGTACTTTGGGGCAAAATCCAGCTGAATGTTTTAGGCTGCAAACTAAAGAGAGTTGCCATCATTTTTATTATTTTATTGAAAATGAAAAATAGAATTAATCATACAGGTTCATTTTCCTTTAATCCTATTATGCTATAAATATGAGACAAGAATTCTCTCCTAGCAGCATATTGCATTGCGACTAGACAGTCTGTTGGGTCCATCAAATTCATTTTTGTTAACAAATATGTAAGAGCTTGGCTGTCCCTTATTGAGGGAACATACTAAAGAGAACGAAGGCAATCTATATGAGATTTCTTTCAAACATTCCTACATGATTTTTCTGGTCTCCAGTGACAGTCTGTCTCCCTTCCCTCTCCACTCCCCCTTCCAACAAACAAAACAAAACATGTGAGCCTGGTGTGGGGTTACAGAAAAATAACAGGAATTGGAACTAAGTTTTGTCTTCTCCCCACCTCCTTGTCCATACACTACATCTTCTCCAACTTGCCCCTTTTTCCTGCAACAGAATTTATGGAGCACTTCTACAGGAAGGTATGTTGCTGGAGAGTCTTCGCCATAAAAGGAATGGTCAGGCATAAATTAGTCAATATTCACATACAATTTAACAAAAGCTAACAGCCATTGATGGACCTATTCTCCATGAATTTATCTGGGTCTTTTTTTAACCCTGTTACAGTTTTGGCCTCTACAACATCCTCTAGCTGAGTTCCATAGGTTGACTGTGTGTTGTGTGAAGAAATACTTCCTTTTGTTTTAAACATGCTACCTATTAATTTCATGTGGTGACCTCTACTTCTTGTAATAAGTACCTTACGTAGTTTCTCTACACCAGTCAAGATTTTATAGACCCTTCAAATCATGCCAATGTTTGATTTGTTCAAGTTTCAGGACACAACGAGGATCAATCTGCAAAACAGAGAGTGGAATTCCTAAAAGATAACACCATTACAGCATATGGTGATGTTCTTGTGCACCCATGATACTTAACTATCACTATAAAACACTTAAACCTTTGTGCATGAAAAGTGCAATTTAAGTGCCAAATATCAAAAAGAAATTACTGTGATATGTTACATACATGAAGGAAATCAAAAGGTCCTTCTCCTGAATCACAGAATCCACTGTCAGATTATCAGTGCAGCTACTCTTTACTGTCAACTACCTAATTGGCCAGACTGCTATCACCAAGCTCAGACTCTAATGTATTTGATAGAATATGTCTACACAGCAAAGTTATTTCGAAATAACAGCCGTTATTTCAAAATAACTTTTCTAGCGTCTACACAGCCAAACCGCTATTTTGAAATTAATTCGAAATAGCGGAGGCCTTATTTCGAATTTGGTAAACCTCATTCTACGAGGAATAACGCCAAATTCGAAATAGCTAATTCAAAATAAGCACCGTGTAGACGCTTATTTCGAAATAAGGGGCCTCCAGCCCTTCCCAGGGTGCCCTGGTGGCCACTCTGGGCCAAACCAGGAAAACTCCTCTCCTCCTTCCCAGCCCCGGAGCCCTTAAAGGGGTAGAGTCTGTTTGGCCACAGGGCCTGTGCCAGCTCCAGGCCTGCCAGCCCAGAGCCCACAGGCGCTGCCCCTGACCCAGTTGCCAGCATGAGCCACCCGGGCAGTGCCAGCCAGCCCTCCACTGCTCCCCAGGAGCAGGATGGCAGCTCCCAGGAGCCTGCCAGGGGCTGGAAAAGGCGGGCGCCTTCCTGGTCCAGTGCAGAGATCATGGACCTGATTGAGGTTTGGTAGGATGCCTCCAACGTCCATGATCTCCACACTAGATGCAGGAACATGGCCGTCTACCGACAGATGGCTGACAGCCTGGCCACCAAAGGCCACATGCGCACCCAGGAGCAGGTGCGTATGAAGATAAAGGAGCTGCAGCAGGCCTATGCCAGGGCCATACGGGGCAGCTCCCAACCAGGGGCAGACCCAGACCCCTTCCCCTATTTGACGCCCTGGACCGCATCCTGGGGGGCCGGATGGTCCGTGCCCCCCAGGTGGTCATCAACCCTGGGGCGAGGGCCCTGACCAGGGCATAGAGGAGGAGGAGGAGGACGATGGCCAGCAGTTGCAGGAGCCTGGAGGGAGCGTGGCACTCACCTAGGACCCCGGAGCCATCACAGCAGCCATTTCTGTCTTCTGAGGCCGGGGAGGCCTCGACATGTGAGTGCCATCACTGTCCCCTTATGCAGGGCAGGGGGGAGGGAAGAGGGAACCCAAGGACCGCGCATATGGGCCTTGCTGACCACAGAGCATGCAGCAACCTGTGCATGTGCCGTGCCAACCGGGGCATGTGGCCCCGGCTGGTTGTCACACAGGGGCTCTGGCCTGTTACCCACACGCACGTATGTATGAAGGCACATGACGTGCTCCTGACCCCAGGGAGGGACACTGCACAATGCCCTCCCTCCACGAGCCCCCTCTACGCAGAGGCAGGGCACATGTCCCCTTCCTCCCCCCCCACTATATACAGCACAGGGGCATGGGTGCAGTCCCAGGCCAGCTCACACTCTCGGGGATAGCAAGACATGATGGTGCAGAGACCTGCCGTCCTCGCCTTGCAGAGGGGGGCTGGGATTCACCCACTGTGTCCCCAGGGATAACTGACCACTTCTCGTGTTTCTCCACAGCCGCACCAGCTGCGAGTGAAGGGCGCACCACCCTGCCCAGGCCATCCTCCCACACCCGGGCCAGCAGGCTCACCCGGAACCAGGAGGAGTACCAGCGGCAGCACCTGGGGTTACTGCAAAGGCAGGTCCGCAGCCAGGAGCACTGGGTGCATGAAGACCTGCAGCTGCGGCGGGAGAACTTGAGGAGCTGCTTGACCAGGGCCATGCCATTCGCGACCA
This sequence comes from Rafetus swinhoei, assembly GCA_019425775.1. Taxonomy (NCBI): domain Eukaryota; kingdom Metazoa; phylum Chordata; order Testudines; family Trionychidae; genus Rafetus; species Rafetus swinhoei. Next base: position 52,660,757 of record CM033449.1, read on the forward strand.
CCTGCAGACCCTGGTGCAGAGATTTCTACCTGCTGCTGCTCCAGCCCCTGCGACTGCCCCAGCTATCTCTCCTCCTCTCACTCATGCTCCCACTCCCGCTTCTTCCCCCCCTACCCCCCGCTCCCCACCCACTCCACCCTCCATACCCGCTCTCCCCTGGGGACACTGAGGCCCCAGCACCCCCAGTTCTGGGAGACAGGTGGACCAGCAAGACCAACAACCCTGAGCTTCTCCTCCTCCTTCCTCCCCTTGCCTCCCCCTTCCAGCTCCCTCCTCCCAGGTTCCCCCTCCCCTCTCCCACCCTCATTCCCCCCCCTCACCCCAGTTATGGTCAATAAAGAGAGTTTGTTTTTGGCAACACATGTGTTTTTATTTTACATCAGGAAGGGGGGGTAGGAAGGGGAAAGTGGAAGATGTGAGGGTGGAATAAGGCACAAGGCCCCAGTGGGGCATGTCAGGGAGACTTCACTCCTCCTCCGGGTGGAAGCTCTTCTGCAGGGCCTCCCAGATATGGACAACCCCCCGATGGGCCTCCTGGCTGGCAGCCATGTGGGGCTGTGCATAGAGGCCAGCCAACTGGTCGGCCTCTGCCATCCAGCCCGGCAGGAAAGCCTCCTCCTTCCTTTCGCACAAATTATGCAGCATACAACACGCTGCCACCATGTGTGGAATATTCCGCTTGGATAGGTCCAGGCGGGTGAGGAGGCATCTAAAACGGGCCTTCAACCGGCCAAACGCCCCCTCCACCACGATGCGGGCCCTGCCAAACTTGGCATTAAAGGCCTGTCGGGAGGGGCTGAGGTGTCCCGTGTAGGGTTTCATCAGCCAGGGTTGTAGGGGATAGGCCGCATCCCCCACCAGGCAAACAGGCATGTCCACGTCCCCGACCCTGATGTGGCGGTCAGGGAAGAAAGTCCCAGCATGCAGCCTCTGGCACATGGAAGAGTTGCAGTAAAGCTGCGGGTCGTGTGCTTTGCCGGACCAGCCCACGTTAATGTCCATGAACTGGCCCCGGTGGTCAGACACAGCCTGCAGGATGACCGAGAAGTATCCCTTCTGGTTTATGTAGAGGGAGGGCTGGTGGTCTGGGGCACAGATGGGGATGTGCGTCCCGTCGATTGGCCCCCCGGAGTTGGGGAAGCCCAGGGCGCCAAACCCCTCGATCACCGCGTCTACATCGGTGAGGCAGATGACTGTGGAGCATCACTCTGCTGATAGCCTTGACCACCTGCAGAGGGACACACAAAACCACCGAGAGTCACTGGGGTGCCAGGGTGGCTGACAGTGTTCCTTCCCGCCACTGCCCCGCACCCCCACTCCCAGGAGCAACCCCCCCTGCAATCCTGGCCACCGTAGGCAGTCCATAGTGCGGGTGGGACAGACCAAACCCGCCCGTGGAGGGGACTTGCACCCCCTCCCGCCTTTTCCCTGGGGCAGCCCATCCCCTCCTTGCACCCCCCCCTCCTGGCACAGTGGCTGAAGATTGCCATACCTGCATGAGCACTACTCCGATGGTGGATCTCCCCATGCTGAACTGGTTCGCCAAGGATCAGTAGCTATCTGGTGTGGAGAGCTTCCATAGGCAGGACCGGCTCTACAGAGCGTGGGGCCCGATTCCAGGGGCGGGGCCGCACATGCGCGGGGCCCCGGGCGGCACGGCGCATGCGTTGCGTGCCGGAGGCACGACGCATGCCCCGTGTGTCCCGGACATCACGACGCATGCGCTGTGCACCCACACATGCACAGTGCCCCGGGAGTACAACGCATGCGTGGCCACTGGGTGCACGGCGCATGCGTCGCTTCCTTGGGCGCGGGGCCCCCTCAGGCACGGGGCCCCACGCTGGGGAATCGGCTGAATCGGCCTAAGGCCGGCCCTGTCCATAGGGCGATGGCCACACACTTCTGGAGGGGCATGGCGGGCCTCACGTGTGTGTCCCGTCGCCGCAGAGCAGGGGCGAGCCACTCACAGAGCTCAAGGAAGGTGTCCTTCTTCATCCTGAAGTTCTGGGTCCATTGTTGGTCTCGCCAGCACTCCAGGACGATGTGGTCCCACCAGTCGCTGCTGGTGTCCAGACGCCAGATGTGGCGGGGCACGCTGGCATCCAGGCGCTGCTGCTGCTCCTCCACGGCCCCAAGGGGGGTCCGGAAGACGGCCTGGGGGTGGGGCTGCAGCAGATGCTGCCAGGCAGTCTCCAGCAATTGCTGCCAGTCTTGCAGCAAGACATCCAAAATGAGCACCAGAGTGCCCAGAGACAGCTCTGGCTCCATGGTGCCGAGTGCTGTGGTGTCCCGAGTCAGGGCAACCAAAGCAAGCAGAGAAAAAAATGCTTTGCTGTCCCTCAGCAAGGTAGGCAAGCAAGCAGGGAAAGCTGAGAACCGGCTGTTCAGGAGGGTCTCTTTAAGCACATGTCTCAGATAGCCTCAGGCAGCAGCTACATAAAGCAACTACTGACCTGATGCCCTGCGGGAACCAGTTTCAGCTGGCTTTAAATGCGATTCAGCGTCCAATCAGTGTGGACGCGCTATTTCGAAATAGCAGAACACTATTTTGAAATGCATGTTGTGTGTAGATGCGTTATTTTGAAATATCTTATTTCGAATTAACTATTTCGAAATAACGCTGTAGTGTAGATGTACCTATAGTGAAGAGCATCCATCCTAATTCTCTGAACAAGAACATAACTAAGCCCAGAATGAGAACCATGGTCACCAATAACGAAATAATACAATGAAACCAAGAGACTAATTGAGCTAACAGAAACCTTAAAGCAGGCAGGGAGTTAGAAAAACTGAATTCTATTCCCAGCTCTAGCAGACTTTTTTCTGTGTGAAATGAGGTGAATCATTTCACCTGTTATTGTCCTCGTTTTCTCATCTGTACAATGGATATATTTACTCACTTCACAGACGTGGTGAGGCTAAAGGCATGATGCTAAGGCAACTTTTCACCAGTTCACCCACATAAAGTGACCTTAAAGTGGGTGTCAACATAATTTACACCCTGTTTAAGGACTCTTTAAGGTGGCACAGCAGCATAAAATAACTTTAGTGTACGAAATGAAATCCATTAGTATTTATAAGGCACTTTGAAGGCTGGATTAGAAAGTGCTATATAAGCACAATATATAATTTACTATGATGGAATGGCAGATGCACCTTACAGAGCTCAATTTCAATTGAAGCTTTAAATTATTTTGTAAACATCTCATTGAAGTGGCATAAAACAAAGCAGAGAATATCAATTTTGAGTTCAATTTGGATTTTTTCATGGTGGTTTGATGAAAAATGAAGTGACACAGAAAGAATAAAAGAGATGTTCCAAATCACCTCTTCTGATGATGTTTTTGTCAGCGATTGTCTCGCTTTCTTTGTACTCCTTTTGCATTTTAAGACATTCTGGGACTTGTCCTTTGGTATCATTATGTTTTCTTGTGTGCTGATTTCTGGAGAATGTTATGGATAGGTAGTGTTTCTCTACAGAGTGTTATGTACCTTTTCAGTCATCACCATTTGTCACTTTTGTCCAACCTGTCCTTATCCGTACTTCCATGAATGCAAGTCAACACTTCCTCATTCTATTTTTTTGCAGTCATGTTCTTTTCATTTCTGGCCAAAGAGTTTTGTTATGGGATTTGCCCAAGGTACTTTCAGTCTTCCCAGTGGTCAACATAAGGCATTTTGGGGGCTAGATTGGAAAGTGCTATATAAGCACAACATATAATTTACTGTGATGCATGGTAGGTGCGCCTTACTGAGCTCAATTTCAAAAGAAGCTTTAAATTATTTTGTAAAAATCTCATTGAAGTAGCAAAAAACAAAGCATAGAACAGGGGTGGGGAATTTTTTTTGAGTTGGGGGCCACTGACACACAGAAAATCAATTGGGAACTGCACACCCCACCCTTACTATGGCCCCAACTGAGAAGGAGGAAGACACTCACCACATTTCCCTTGCATACCAGAGCCCAGGGGGCCCAGCCTACTAGATTTTGTGCACCAGCCCCATGGAGAACTGTAGAGGGCTGAAGCACCAGTACGGGCTCCTCAATGCTAGAAGGTAGCCCTGAGCCGCAGGGGCCAGATTCAGGCAAGCCAAGGGCTGAATCTGGCCCCCGGGCCTGAGGTTCCCCACCCCTAGCATAGACTATAAACTTGGAGTTCAATTTGGATTTTTTTCAACAAATCTGCTGCAAGCAAGTGAGAGAGAAAGAGACCCCCTCAAATATACTTGAAGCCCAAGAAAAAGTTTCTTGGGCTGGCACAGAGGAGATCAGGTGTTCAAAACCAACGTCTTCAAAGTGTTACTTAAATTTCTTTGAATTTTACTACCCTCAACGTGCTTTCAGTCTGCCCAGTGTTGTTTGTGACCTATTGTTTTGCCTACTGACTACATGGCCCACCCACCTCTGCTGTGCATCATACATCGCTACATCAATCACCTCTGTACATCTTTTGATCTTCTCATTTGATATGTGATCATGGAGCGATAACTTACACGTTCGCCCTTCCATTGCTCTTTAGGTGACAGTGAATTTTTCTGAAGATCAAGAGAATCAGATCAGCAATAGGATTTTTGTGGGGTGATGATATGTTTATGAAAGTTTCACAAATTGAAAGAGACTATTTTAAAACAGTTTTTGCACATTAACTATGGTATCTTAAATGATGGCATTATCATCAGAATACACACTTCACATTGAGGCCATTTGCTGAACATTTTATTTTTGGAAATGATAGTCAGTGTGTGTGTATGTCCCACTATGCCCAATCCATAATGGATGTAAACCTGTGACAGCACTCTACTTGTGAGCCTGGCTCTTTAGCACATTATAAAAAAATATGCCTCTAATGCTGGGATTTATCATCTCAGTCCCTGATGTTGGCCAAGATGTCAGCTATCAGATTTGCAGGCCTCCCACATTGGTATGTTTAAAGGTTAAAAGGTTTGTTTGATAATGGTGGGAAAGAGGAGAGCAATAAGCAGACATACTACTACAGGCTGGACCTCCCTGGTCTGGCACCCTGGGGACCTGAGCTGCCTCAGATCAGGAACTTTGCCAGACCAGGGGAGATCAATGGTCCCCTACTGGCAGCCCCACTCCTGGGCTCCTGTCTGTGGGGCTCCCTGCCCTGCTGCTGGCCCCGCTAAAGCAGGCCCATCATGGCTCCCCACCCTGCTGCCCACCCTCTGCCACAGCATCTCCTGGGGTTCTCGGCGGGGACTTCTTGGCCACTGCCAGTCCCACTGCTGCTGGGGGTTCCCTAGCCAGGGCCACCCAGCCACCCTGCTCCGCCACTAGGGCCACCCCACTGTCACAGGGGATTCCGTCAGTTCCCTGGCCAGGACCACGTGCCTCTGCCAGCCCTACTTCAGCCGAGGAGTTCCCTGGCAGAGGATGCCTGGTCATCACGACCCTGCTGCCATTGTGGATTTACCGGGGTTCCTAACTGGGGCTGCCCAGCCACAGGCAGCTCCACTGCAACCAGGGGTTCCCTGGTTGGGGCCAAGACTCCCTGACCACCTGACCCCGCTAATGCCGGAGGTTCTCCCGCCTGGGCAGGGGCTCCCTAGCAGCCACCTGGCCTTGCTGATGCTGGGGGTTCCCCAGCCAGGGTGATGGATACCCGGCCACCACCTGACCCCACTGATGCCAGCAGCTCCCCAGCCACTGCCTGGCCCCATTGATGCTGGTGGTTCCCCAGCTAGGATAGGGGCTCCCCAGATGCCACCTGGCCCAGCCTCGGCTCTCCAATCCCTGCATTGCTCCCACCTCCAGGGCAATTTGGTCCAGCAATATCCATGGCCCTACCAGACCACAGATGTTTCCAGACTAGAGAGTCCTGTATGTGGGAGGTTCAACCTGTAGTTTAACATAGTCATGTGTGTCCTCATGCTGTCCTTGCTCTGTGTTATAGCTAAGCTATTTCTATGTCAACTTTATTATATTTGCAACTAAAATGCAAAACCACACCTCTTTTCTATCAATTTTATCTACAGATAAATTCATCCAGATGACACACATTCCATGGAAGCAGGAAGTTATTATGCCTTATCACCACTGAAGTCACTGTTAAGACACTGAGGGAGAGTGCAAATTTGATGAAGTTGGGGTACATATTCCAATTGGGTATCTGTCCGAAATGGAAGTGAAAACCTTATCAAGTGCTGGAATATGTTAATCAAAAGGGTTGTACACACAAGTCACACTGCTTTATTGCCACTCTTCTCAGATTGTGGGTGGGTGGGGTATGCCCTATCTCAGACATCTGTCACTAAATGCAGAGTTTATTTACTAATTATACATATTCCTTTCCAACACAAGATCATGCTCCCATGAAAATGTTTCTGATACAGGAAAGCAGGTAAGAAGAACATATTTATAATCTGAAAGTGTACATGCTGAAGTTGCATCAGTTGAGGGATTTATTCTTAATGCTGCTGAAAAGGTTTGATAGACAAGATTAATCTTGTCTCAGAAGTGGGGGAGGGGAGAAAGCAAAAAAGAGGTGTTAAGGTATCATTAAGTCCATGTTTATACTGTTCCAACATATATTTCACATCAAAAGATCCAGTTTCTGCACTGCAAGAAACTACCTGCCTTTTTCCAAAAAACAGTTATATCCACACATCAATATGATACTGTATTCATTACAGGATACAAAAGGGCCCAGACACAGAAAGGGGCGGGGGGGAGATGGAGGGGAGAAGAGACAGGAAACTATTAAATTGCTTGGATCCTGAAGAGTCCTTTTAATTTCAATACTTATGTCTTTATTTTTGTGTTTTCTTGGGAGAAGTTTTTTCTATTAGCATACTGATGATCTTGCATTCCAACTAGATTTTCCGATCTCAGGGATGGAAGTTCTCTGTGATCCAAAACACCAAATACATAGCTCTGCTTCTCAATATTTTATTGTAATGGGGTGGGTGTTTCTGAAGTATGATTAGTATTTAATTCAAAGAGTGGCAGTTTTGTTGAAAAATGTGCATGTTCTGACCCAGGTTTCTAAAGGAAACAATAGCATTCTTGTCTCTTAGGATATGTCTACACTGCCACCCTAGTTCGAACTAGGGTGGCTAATGTAGTCATTCGAACTTGCAAATGAAGCCCGGGATTTAAATATCCCGGGCTTTATTTGCATGTTCCTGGGCGCCGCCATTCTTAAATGCCTCGTAGTTCGAACTACCTGCCCGCGGCTACACACGGCGCGGACTAGGTAGTTCGGTCACTCTAATTCGAACTACCGTTATTCCTCCTGCAATGAGGTTTAATGGTAGTTCGAATTAGAGCTTTAATTCGAACTACCTAGTCCGTGCCGCGTGTAACCGTGGGCAGGTAGTTCAACTATGAACATTTAAAAATGGCGGCGCCTGGGAACACGCAAATAAAGCCGAGATATTTAAATCCCGGGCTTCATTTGCAAGTTCGAATGCCTACATTAGCCACCCTAGTTCAAACTAGGGTGGCAGTGTAGACATACCCTTACTTACTCTTGACAGACTACAGAACTGGAACAAAGTTGGAGCTGTGTTTTATTAGGTAAACACTGAAATGTTCTGCTCTTCTTCAGATGTCTGTATCTTGAAAAAAAGACAACACACTTTTAATAACAGGTTCAAGTATCACACCAAAGACACTGTAAACTACACTGTGGTAAAAACTGAGTTGAGCCTTTGTATGTGCACCCAGGCAAAGGAAAAGGGTGGAAGAATCTTCCATTTAATTGGCCCTTGTGCAGAACCCAGGCACAACAGCAGTGCCTGAGCTCTGTGCAAGATTAGTACTGCTGTTGGCTTCCGTGGCCCTGCCCCATTTTCCACACATGCCAGTACAGAGAACAATGAGTGATTTTTCCCTCCTTAAGGGTTCTAGAGTAGCCACGCTTTCCTTGCTCTCACAAGAGCACCAAGAAGTACCTTCAGGCACCATGCCTCCCAAAGCTTCTTACTAGAACAGCTGGCCTCCATACAAGCTCCAGTAAGGGGAGCTATGCAGGCTGTCAGACCCCTGGCCAAGGTAAGGGGGGTCCACTCCTCACTCCTGGAAGGGGTGGGGTCAGGGCAACCAACCCTCTGCACCTCACCCAGCCCTCAGAGCTGCATACAGTATGACACTCCAGTAGCGAATTAAAGGGCCTATGGCTCCAGCTGCTGCCTCAGTAGTGACCGGGAGCCCCAGGCCACTTTGAATCGCCAGGCCTGGGGGCAACTGCCTCTACCCCCCCAGCCAAATTCTATACTCATTGGGTATTCCAAACAGCACTGCGCTCAATGGGAGACAGGATCTGTGTGCATGTGTATTCAGGGCCAAACTTGTGACTGAGAGGATACTGCTAACACAGTCTTTTTAATTCCTTTAAAGCAGGATCTCGTTTGTGAGGAGCAAAGGAAAATGGTACCTTTTCATTGTATTTATTTTGCATCCTGCTTCTTCCTAATGCATTGGGCTTTTTCTATATTTTTAAGATTTTCCCAGAACTTAATGGATTCTCTCTTGTGAATGTCATGGTATAGTAACCACATTATTGTATTACCATTTCTTTTCCTCACCCTGTCTGTTTCTTAGAATGTGACTCTACTCTTGAGCTTGCCTAGTAGACCCGAGGCCAAGTTCTGCCATCAGTTATTTTTTTATACCACTACTACATCCACAAAAGTCAACAAAATTGCACTGGTGTAGGTAGCTGAAACCAGACTTTGGCCCTATGATGTTACTCCAAACTTAAAAGGCACTAGGAGCACATATCTTAATATAGAATTTGGCACTGAGAATGTTTGCTGCAAGATAGAATCTCACTTTCAGCAGCACAACCCGTTAAATTTGTTCAAAGCTGTACAGAGGAAAAAGTGTTACAGGTTGGACCTCCCTGGTCCAGAATGCTCTGAGCTGCCCCAAACCAGGGAGTTTGCCAGACTGGGGGAGGTCAGGGCTCCCCTGTTGGCTGCCCGCTCCTGAGCTCCTCTCCTTGGGGCTCCCTGCCCTGGCCCCTCTAAGGATGGCCTCAGCGTCCCCTGGGGCTCCCAACTGGGACCGCCAGGACACTACAGCCCTGCTGCCCATAGGGTGTTCCCCAGGGTTCCTTGGAAGGGGCTGCGCAGCTATCCTGCCCCCTGCCAGGGCTGGCCCCACTGCGGCTGGTGGTTCCCTGGGGTTTCCCAGCAGGGCCGCCCACCTCCACCAACCCTGATTCAGCCGGGGCATTTTCGGCCAGTGCTACATAGTCACCCAAACCCCGCTGCCACTGGCGGTTTCCTGGGGTTCCAGCAGGGGCTGCCTGGCCACTGCTGGCCGTGCTGCTGCTGGAGATTCCCTAGCCAGGCCTCTCACAACCAGCAGTCCCTCTGCAGCCAGGGTTCCTCAGCTGAGGCTGGTACTCCTCAGCCACCTGGCCCAGCTGATGCCAAGGATTCCCCTGCCAGAGCCGGGGCTCCCCAGCTGCTGTCTGGCACAACCGCTGTTGGTCCAGCTGGAACTCCTCAGCTCCCATGTTTTCTCCCACTGCCACCTCCAGTGCTCTTTGGTCAAGCAACATCTGTGGCCTTGCCCAGATTTGGGAGGTTCAACCTGCCCTTTAAAAAAAAAAAAAAAAAAAAAACCATTCTGCTATCTAGCAAGTTTTGTCATGATAAATGGGATTTCTGGAATAGGACCATTTAATATATAAGTTTGGAAGTTTTTCATTAGCTCAAGTCTGAAAGAGTCACATAAGGGTGGATTACCTATGGATCCCTGGGACAGGGATCAAATTCAAGTGTTATAATATTCAAACATTTACAATAACTTGTAGTGAATCAGAGGGAAGCTGGAAAGCAGCAGTAGATGGACATTTAACAATTGGATTTTGCTGGTTAGCTGCATCCTAGCAGGAAACCAAATTCAGGTGCAGGGGAGAAAAAAAGGTGAGCCAATACCTCACATATCAGGAGAGCTAGTGCAGGCAGCAAGCCTCTTGACTGATTGCTGCTACCCACACAATTGATGCTGCTGCAGTAGCCAGGATAAGGCAAATAAGAGGGGCACTATGGCCACTGTCTCCCCTCTACCTTTCAAAACAAGTCACAGCATGGGAAAGGAAGACAAAGGAACAAGCCATGCTGCTGATCATCATGCTCACCACACTGCCATTCTGCCTTGTGGCAGTTTATAAAGTATCCCACCAGTAGTGATTTTCATTCCATCTATACGTTAAGGAGAACACAGTCTGCTGGCTTTGAAGTGGTTTAATAGAAAAGAGTCAGCTCTGACAGGGTCCTTGAAGTAGGACAGAGGAAGGACCAGTCTATCCAGGAGGGACTGGCAGGGCAGGACGGGGATGCCTGTGTAGGAGGAAGAGGCTGGTGGGGTTGTTGCCAACATGGGGAAGTAGAACTGATGTCAGTGTAGACTGATGAAGGAAAGTGTCTGTCTGAGAAGATTCCAAAAATAAGGGGGATGATGATGCTTTGGTGGATCCAGGAGTTTAAATGTATCCTAAGGCTAAGTTACTGGTAAAATCCCACACAATGAACTGGAAAACACTACGAATCCATTGTCAAGGAGTTAACGGGGTTTCAGTCACTAGCAGATTTATCAAATTAAGAAAATTATTTTACTTTTATTATACTGTAACTAATACAGTAGACTTCCGATAATCCGGAACCTATGGGATTTAGGTGGTGCCGGATTATCAGATATGCCGGACTATCAGGAGGTACTATAAGCAGGTTATATATATACTGTATACATTATATACTGTATATAAAGTGTTCTTAACCCTTTTTATTGTACATACTGTATACAGTATACTGTAATGTTTTAGTTTTTTTAAGTCTTTTTTACCCTTTTTGCTCAGTTCAGCTGCTGCCGCTGTTACCTTGTGACTCATTTTTTGCCGAAGCTCACTCACTAGGCTCTTGCCATTTTGATGCCGGACTATCAGGAGTGCCGGACTATTGGATGCTGGACTATTGGAGTTTTACTGTAATTGGCTGGCAGTGACTCAGATCTGAAGTGCACTATGAAAGGACTCCCAGCTTTGCAGTCACCTCCACACTGTATGAAGCAAGGTCATATGATTCAGTCTTTCAAAAGGGGAACAGCTTTTGTCAATATTTCTCAGATGCTTTAGAATGAGACTTGTGTTTAAATAAAAGTTACAGTGGAACAACTGAACAAAAATCTATGACCTATGTTCTAAAATGCATAGTTAACAAAATAAAATATAAGTTTCTGTGTCCATGAGTATGTGAGAGATGACTACCCAATTTACGTAGGACTATTAAAACTTAAAGTGCATAAAAATATTATCCTTCCCTTTTCCCCGCCCAGTTTCTAAGGGGAAAAAACCCTATAATCTTATACAGGTCTCTGAAGTATGATCAAAGTCTAAACAACTAGATTTTCAGTGAGGAATTCTGTCTAATGTGGACATTCATCTACTATCTAACATCTGTTCTCAATTCTTCAACTAATTAACTGATAATATACTTAATATGTAAAGAACCACTGCAAGATTTCAAACATACTCATTATGCAGTCACTTTTCTCTTTCTTCTTCATTGAGATATGTGGAAAAGTTTTGTCCTTTATTTACCCTCGATAGTTCTGTGATTGCAAGATCACACAACATCATTACAAACAGGAATACTATCCCTTTCTTCATGGCAGTGAAGAGTTACCTTGTAGCAGAACTGGTATGGTTCCATGTCTTAGTGGGGAAGAGTGAAGGAGATTAGACATCATACAGCAGATGTAGGCAATAAAAAAGGAGCAGTTCACCAGAGTTAGCCCCTGGTGGGCTGCTGTCATTATATTTACCTGCTACTCCGCAGGCATGGGCAATCACAGCTCCCATTGGCTGGGAACAGTGATCTGCAGCAATGGGAGCTGTGATACCCCATACCTGCAGAGGTGCAGGTAAATATGGTGGTATGGGGGTCTGCCAGGGGCTAATCCTGGCAGACTGGATCTGCCCACCCCCACCATACGGGATAATTGCCTCCTTCCCCCCCTTTTCTGGTGCTCCCCCACAACGTAGCACTGTGTTTTAATTAGATCTGGTAAAAATCTGAGGGGCAATATTTTCACACAGTGATCCCTATGGTTGGTTATCTAAATCCATATATTAGATACCTAGTTTTAAGCATCCTAGTTTGAAAATTCAGTCCTTTTTTTTTTAAGTGTGCATTAATGTGGTAAGTTTTAAGTATTTTAAGAGATAATTCAACAATTTAAACACATGTCCTGACAATCTGTGGCAACTGGTTGACATCAGAACAGGTACACGGTATTTTGAGTTCATCAAAACTGCAATCTTCTTGGATGCAGCAAACACCTTTTACACCTGGATTACTTTTTACATGCTTGCTAAACAGATTACCAAATCTGAATTAATCTCCAACATTACACTTTTGTTTTGTGAATCTTTCTTCCAGCGTTGTCAGCCTTGGCATTACTTCAGAAGGAAATTAACAGAGTACAAGGCAGGGGTTTTCCCCTTATACCTTTCCTCTTTGAACTGGTCTTAGAACCTTTTTAGCTACCTCTATCTACACAAATCAACATACACATGGTATCAGGATATCCCAGAGCATAAGATCATGCTGACAATGCTTTTTGTTCTTGTATCTAAACCTAAAGGTTCTGTTCCTATTAAATCTAATTCATGCACTTGGATGCCACTCAGGATATAAAAACAATTGAAAAAATGGAAATTCTGGGTATAAGTATAGTTGGGTATAAATATAGTTGGAATATTAAGCGGCAATCCAAATAGATTAAATATTTAGGAAAAATCATCCCAAATGAGATTGAGAATCTGGTAAAATTAATTTAGAGCCCACTTTAGCCAAGGCAGCAAGAGTTTGGTTTTAGCCTTTGGGGCAAATTAATGTAACCAAAATGAATGCATGTTTCCCTGAATATGGGGTATCCCAAAAGATCTCCCACTTTCTATTCCAGAGTTTTATTTCAGGAAAATTAACAAACAAAATTCAAAATATTTCTCTGAGGAGTAGTCAGGAGGAGAAGATTGACTTTATTAAATTGCAACTCTCATTCACACTGGGAGGCTTCCAACTTGCAGCATTATCATATAGACTTATGCACAGCCAGGTGACCTGTCACTCCAGAACAAAACAGAGCAGACCCCTGCCTGGGTTGCTGGTGGAACAGGAGTAGCCAAAGAGCTCAGATCAAAGAACAGACTGCCTCTTGGGATAGGAGATTGGAACAGAGACTTAGACTGCTCCCTCAAGAGTGCATAATGTTTTTGAGAAGAGGAACATCCACCCAATTTGAAAAGATCTGTCTAACTTCTTGGAAATTGTTTACTTCTAGCAGATGGAAACTGAGATGTTGCTCTCCATTCTCAACTTCTTTCCTTTCACTCCCTTTATTTTTTTGTTCTTGTTGTCTTTTCTTCTTCCCTTATTTAATCCATTTGAAGTAGAAAGTGGATCTGATTATTTGAATGCACCTGCATAAGCTTAATAGTATAGAAATTTTGCATAATCAAGCTTACTAATGTGGGTTAAGTTTCTGCAAGGTCACACACACAGTGCTAATGCAGTGTGTCTATATTGGTGAACTGTTATCTATTACTCTTTAGCACCACAGTAAAAATAACAGAATAGAGTTCCCTCAGGCTCTGGAAAATGAAAGACAGATTAGCCAGTGGAATAATCAGTTTTGGGTGAAGCAGTCTAAAAATTCAGTGCAATCACTAATTTTGCATGCTGTACTAGCACAATTTTCTTCTTTGTAAATTATATTTGTTTAAGTGAAATAGTTATATTCAAAGATAAAATCACATAAGAAAATTAGCACTACATTCTAGTATATCTGGATTAATTATTTATCAAATAAAGCACTTTATTTTCCTTACCCATCTGAGATCTTGTTGGCTTCTTTCTTTAGGGCAGATATACAACAGATGCTTCAGCTTTTCAAAATCTCCCCTCTACAACAAAAATTAAAAAGCAAACATTAGTCTATGTGTTCTTGTTGACTGTATTCTATTTGTCACTATGGACACTCAGTGTACTTTAAATAGAATAAAGGCTTCTACAGTGTCATGGGTATCTGAGTTGTGTATTTTGCTTTTATTTTTGTTCTGCAAATGTAGTTAACATTAATGAGCATAATTTATACATATTGCAATCTTCTTACTGTATATAGAACTTAATAATATAGAATGTGCATATCTGTCTGTCTGTGAGTCCCTTTAAGAACTTCTCCTAAAGTGTAAGAACTAGGACCACCAAATTTGGTATGCAGCATCCTCTTATCATAGCTTAAAGCAAGATAAAGGTTTGGTTGTGCCAGGACAATGGGATGGACCTGGATTTCGATTGTTTTATAAAATGGAAAGGGAGGGGCCTGCCAGGAGGGACAGTTATATGCAGAAAGACCACAGGGGGCAGCAAGGGACCAGAGATGAGGACTGGGACAGCTATAATCCCATTTGGCCAGCAGGGGTAAGGTGGGATGGAGAAAGGAACAGCTACCTACTATATATTTAAAAGAGGTTTTTCTATTTGTGCGCCTGTGTTTCCCAGCCGGGGATATGCACCCCTCTTCCAGCTGAGCCCGCTGCAGCGACCAGAGACAAGTACTTCTCACCTGGCCTCAAACTGCTGCGGTGTACTCGTTCCCTGGAGCAGCCTGCATACTGAACCCCTTATCCCAGTCCCACACTAGAACAATGATTTCAGTGAAGAAAAACACAACGTATTTGAGTTAAGGACCTGAGCAACACCAGGTCTAAATTTTCTAGTACTCTTATAAAGAAATAATTTTATCTGAATACACTAAAATATGCAAATAACAATTCTAGCAAGAGGTAAATTGTTCTGTGAAGAATTTGGCTGGGACTTTCTACTTCATTGTTAGAAAGTAGACCATTCTGACCCCACTAAATGACTGGGAAGGGGAGGTGAACATGTTGAAAACATTCGTTTTGAGGTAATCAAAATTATTGAAAATATGTTTATCACGAGCATCTTAAATTAGACACATTTTAGTATGTTCAGTTAAGCTTTAAGATTATACAGAAATAACTAATTTTAATTAGACAAAAGATACAGAAGAAAAAAGCTCCACAATCTCTCATTAGAACTAGATCAAGAATTACATAAAGACCTTATCCTTGCATACCCAGATGTCCTACAAAAATTAATAGGAATGTTTGCCACAACTGGCAGCCGAACTGCAATCTGATCCGCACAGGCAAGTCCTTACAGAAGGAATGTGAAAGAGGTGTTGCATGGACACACAGGTCAATGGACAGATCTAAATTCAGGATTGGGATCAGAGATACCAATTATGGCAGTTATAACACAAGTATAAAAAATACCAACATGGTTAGTTGTAGAATAATTGTTGATATTGTATAAGAGATCACTTCCAAGATTTGTCTGCATCTTTACATGAAATATTGCCCACTGTACTACTGGACTCTTTCCAACATATCTGGACAGAAAGCAGAGTATTCAAACAGTTTCTTAAATAAATGGAAAAAACATTCTAAGGTCTTCAACATTTATGCATCTGCTTAATTTTAGCTTATTAAAGGCCTAAAAGATCAAGGAAAAGCCCACATTTCCTATTCCATGTACATCCCTAGAAAATTGACAGACACCTGTCATGGGGCGGTTTCTCCTGCCCCCTCCGGAGGGCAGGGACAAGATCCCGAGTCAATAAGTAAAGTCACTGGCTGGCCTTTTCAGACATGAGTTGTGCCAGTGGATCATGGATATAGAGGGCCGCACCCCCGGTAGGGGGACCCGGCCCCACCCTACTCCACCGGGTCCCGACTCAGGGCCCTGTGAGTGGCAGGATGGCCCACCACTCCCTCGGCAGGGAAATCCCACCAAAATGCACCAAGGTTCCCGGGGTGGGAGAGGCTGCTCCCGCCCCTGCCCTGGGCCACTTCCTACCTCGTCCGACGGGGCCGCTTCCCACATACTGGCAGGGTCCTCCGCATTCACTGGGGTGACTTCTCCTCTGTGGACGACCCCAGCAACATCCCAACTGGCCCCGGTGTCCCCACTGGCTTCTCCTGGAGTCGCTGGTGGATGCTGGGCAGGAGCTTCCTTTCTAGATCCTTCTCCTCCGGCCGCCAGCCCAGACTGAACCTCTTCTCAGGCTTTTATAGCTGAGCTGCAGCCTGGGCATGCTCGGTAGGGCTGCGGGGGCAGGGCCTCTGCAGCCAGGTATCCCTGGCTGAGCCCTGCGAGTTCAGTGCGGGGCTGCTTCGCTCCATCACAACACCTTACAACACCTATGTGTATAATTATGACAACATAAATTTCCTGTGAGATTTTCTAAAATATTTTTGTCTTTGGCATGTGTGTGGAGAGCTCCCCCTTCTATTGCAATATACTTGAAATGTTCTTTGAAGGTATTCACCACATATGCTAGGTTGTTTGTCTAGTCAGAGCACAGAAATAATTTATTTTTTAAATGTGCATTACTTGGCTATCACTCATTTGAAATATATTGCAAAAACTGAATAAAGGGCTGCACTAACCCAAGTTTTGGCATTCTTGAGGAGATCAAAACTGATGAATTTGTGTACAAGTATTTCATGATGGACTTGATCATCATTATAAGTCATGTGTTTTACTTTTCAAGGAGATAATCTCTTGATGTCTGAGGTTTTGCAAACTATATAACTTGCTATGCTGGAATGAAAAACAGAAGTGGCCCTTCTATCAAGTTATCCTTAGGAAAAGGCAAATATACAGGTGACAAATTTCAAAACTTTAGGATACCTTGAGGAAAACCAGTAGAAAATTCAGATCTATATGTTTGAAGCTATACATGGATGCCAAATACATCAAGCTACTGCATCAATCATTCACATTGTTTCAATGTTTTGTCTTTAGCTGTAGCCTAATAATAAAAAAGTATATTGCGCATTCATTGAAATATACAATTGACATTGCTAAATCACTTTACACAGATACTGAGAGAATAGGAAAAGAAAGTAGATTTCCCTCTGACAAAAGACAATGTACATGCGTATTTAACAAAGCTTCATGACCAGGCCACTTTCAGGATATATTGCTTTGATGGAAATACTATGCTCATTGTCTCAACTTCTGCAGTGTCACGTGTTTCCCAGCAACCAATGTAATCAAAACAAGCCTATGGATATATCTGCACTAAAAAACATTCCCAGACTTGCTGTATATGAGCAAATGGCTCAGTGTGCAGCCTTTCCAACTCCACATTCTCTAGTGTCTTGAAGAGCGGGAAACAAGGCAAAATGTATTTATGGGCAAAGTCACAGTTATTGCTAAACATCAGCAACAGGCAACATTTGTGAAGGATTCGGCTAATGCCATGCTATATGATCATATCTAGATTTTAAACCATATGGATGGGCACTCTCCTCAACATTGTTTAGATATTAGTATTCTAAATTTAAAATAAATTATGTGGTCTCACATTGTTGCCTGATCTATGATTGCTTATACATTTCCAATTACCACTTTTAGGGTTAACAGGTCCCTTGTCCCAGGATCAGGCCCAGTATTCAATTATTCTATGGTTGGGAACCCTGATGTGCACTGATGCAACTCAAACACTATAGGAACTCTTGTATAATTGCAGATATATTTTATTAATATATTTAGCACAGTCACAAACGTCCCAATAGGATGTTTTATAAGATCAATAGGGAATGTACATCTATATTTCCATACCATATACTCACACCATTTCTTCTAGAACAACCCTAGGTGTTAACTCATCATCTTCCTCATCACCCGCAGCTTTCCCATCATCACCAGTGGCCATCATTCCGCACCTCTCAAGGACTACATCTCCTTCTCCTATCATCCCTACACTGGGATGCCACTTTCATCATTCGTTACGCTGACAATGTTATGTTGATGCATATTCAGTAGGGTTTGTTTCCTTTTTCTCCTTATTTGTATTTCCTCAACTTTATTAATGAAGTGTCTTTTCCAATAGGTTATATCATTGATCTCAACTTATCATATGTGTCAATTCATTGCAATGGGCTTTTTGTCTATCACATTTATTATTTATGTCTTACCTGGTTATTTGGTCTGGTCTCAACCAGTTATTGGGGGTTTTTCTAAGTAATCATGTGCCTACTAATTTTGACAGTATTCTTAGAAGTATTTATACCATGGAAAGTCACTATTTTACCACCATCTATCCAGGTGAAAGGTCTCAACATACATGAGCTAACTGTGCTATCTGGGTGAAAGGTCCCAGACAAAAATACTAACTTAGCCTTAGTTCAACATACAAGACATGGCCTGTAAGGGTATGTCTACACAACAAAGTTATTTCGGGATACCAGAGGTATCCCGAAATAGCTACCCAGCGTCTTTTGAATGCGTCCGCTATTCCAAAATATAGCAGCAGTGCTATTTCGCCGTACCTGTAAACCTCATTCTACGAGGAGTACGGGATGGCTCGAAATAGTGCTTTATTTCAAAATTTGGCGCTGTGTAGACAAAGCTCCGTAGTGCAAATTGTGTATCTTGTTTCGGGTGCTGTGTAGATGTACCCCTAGTCTCTTGTGTTACAGTCAAACTGCCAATATAAACCTATTGTAGCTTATTAAAATAAATATATAATCAAAACCATAAGGAAATAATAAATGTATATATCTACACACATGCAAGCAGGTTAGCCCGAAAGGCTACAACTTTCCCAGACTAATGATAGAAATTACATTTTAATTTATGTAAAAACTCAACCTATAAAATTAAGTGAGCATTGGATTCACTACAATCCAAGAGAATTAAAATTAAAAGCTCTGGTACAATCATCAAAACCAGAACTAGCAGAATGTGAAGAAATGTTCCTAGACCCTATTGACAGTGACAGTACTTCATTTTAATGTTCTTGAGAGGAAAAGCTCCTAAATTTTAAGTTTCAGCTGCCACTGAGCAAATAACACTGGTCTACAATTTTTTAGAAGTCGTCTGCTTCAGAGATAAAATGTGCTATTTATTATGTATTTTGATGTGCTGAATTCAAATAT
Organism: Rafetus swinhoei; assembly: GCA_019425775.1. Lineage (NCBI taxonomy): Eukaryota > Metazoa > Chordata > Testudines > Trionychidae > Rafetus > Rafetus swinhoei. Next base: position 52,679,767 of record CM033449.1, read on the forward strand.
GACAATTAAAACAACTGATTGGCTACTGTTTCCAAGATATTTAAGTTTTTACATTTTACGTCTATGTATATTGTGTAGATAGTAGAGTTTTAATCATAAATTGTAAACCTAGGTCTTTTCATGTGTTTATGGTTGCTTTACATGATAATATTTCACCTGTCCTGTTTATGTAACACTTTAAAAATCAGCAAAAGGGTTATATAAATAAAATTTATTATGAAACAAAAGGCAAAAACTATTATGTACATAGTTTAGTCCTATTCAGTGTCTACTCGGCGCTTCTTGGCTTGTCTCTTGTATTCATTAAATGGAGCATCTCTTGTCACTGTCCAGCAATAGTCTGCAAGCATTGATGGGCTCCATTTGCCCTGATAGCGTTTCTCCATTGTTGCAATGTCCTGGTGAAATCGCCGCCCGTGCTCGTCGCTCACTGCTCCGCAGTTCGGTGGAAAAAAATCTAGATGAGAGTGCAAAAAATGTATCTTTAGTGACATGTTGCAACCGAGGCTTTTGTATGCCTCGAGGAGGTTTTCCACCAACAACCTGTAGTTGTCTGCCTTCTTGTTTCCGAGAAAATTTATTGCCACTAACTGGAAGGCTTTCCATGCAATCTTTTCCTTGCCACGCAGTGCATGGTCAATGCATCATCTCGAAGAAATTCACAAATCTGTGGACCAACAAAGACACCTTCCTTTATCTTAGCTTCACTTAACCTTGGAAATTTTCCACGGAGGTACTTGAAAGCTGCTCGTGTTTTGTCCATGGCCTTGACAAAGTTCTTCATCAGACCCAGCTTGATGTGTAAGGGTGGTAACAAAATCTTCTTTGATTCTACAAGTGGTGGATGCTGAACACCTTTCCTCCCAGGCTCCAATGACTGTCGGAGTGGCCAATCTATCTTGATGTAGTGGGAATCTCTTGCACGACTATCCCATTCACAGAGAAAACAGCGGTACTTTGTGTATCCAGTCTGCAGACCAAGCAAGAGAGCAACAACCTTTAAATCGCCACAAAGCTGCCACTGATGTTGGTCATAGTTTATGCACCTCAAAAATTGTTTCATGTTGTCATAGGTTTCCTTCATATGGACTGCATGACCAACTGGAACTGATGGCAAAACATTGCCATTATGCAGCAAAACAGCTTTAAGACTCGTCTTCAATGAATCAATGAACAGTCTCCACTCATCTGGATCGTGAACGATGTTGAGGGCTGCCATCACATCATCAGTGTTGTTGCAGGCTACAAGATCACCTTCCATGAAGAAGAATGGGACAAGATCCTTTTGACGGTCACGGAACATGGAAACCCTAACATCACCTGCCAGGAGATTCCACTGCTGTAGTCTGGAGCCCAACAGCTCTGCCTTACTCTTGGGTAGTTCCAAATCCCTGACAAGGTCATTCAGTTCACCTTGTGTTATGAGGTGTGGTTCAGAGGAGGAGGATGGGAGAAAATGTGGGTCCTGTGACATTGATGGTTCAGGACCAGAAGTTTCATCCTCTTCCTCTCTGACTCAAGTGAGAATGATTCTGGTGCATCAGGAACCGGCAGTCCTTCTTCGTGGGGTACTGGGCGTATAGCTGATGGAATGTTTGGATAATGCACAGTCCACTTTTTCTTCTTTGACATACCTTTCTCAACTGGAGGCACCATGCAGAAGTAACAATTGCTGGTATGATCTCTTGGCTCTCTCCAAATCATTGGCACTGCAAAAGGCATAGATTTCCTTTTCCTGTTCAACCACTGGCGAAGATTTGTTGCACGAGTGTTGCAGCATATGTGTGGGGCCCACCTCTTGTCCTGATCTCCAATTTTGCAGCCAAAATAAAGGTGATAGTCTTTCTTAACCACAGTGGTTATACTGCGCTTTTGTGATGCAAAAGTCACTTCACCACAAACATAGCAGAAGTTATCTGCACTGTTCACACAAGTGAGGCATCTCTGCTCACTTTGGCTAAACAGAAATGTGTCCCTTTGCAAAATCAAACACTGACAAATAAGAGAGCATGACACTGTATGATTTCTAGAGCTGATATAGGGCAATTTGTTCAGCAGAGTGATGTAAGCTTCGTTATGATTGCATCATCCATGACTTCTAGGAATAACATGATGCAATTCATATCATGTATGATAATACCAGCTTCAGATTGCATCATTCATTGTTTTGCCTAAAAGCAAGTACTGTCCAAACCCAGTCATAGATTTATTCATAGATCCAGTCAAAGATGTATTTTAGTCATTTCTGGTTTAAATTGAGATCCCTTCCCTTTATAACTCACTTATCCTCCGCCATTCCCAAGTCTAAGGTCGTATATACTGACCCAATAGCATATCTTGAAAACTAGAGCCAATCAACAATTTTAAGCATCATTTTCATTCTCAGTGACCCAGAATTAGTAAAGTTTGACTACATTTATTTCAGAAGCATTTTGGCTGTAGAGCAGTGTAATCATTGTTCTTTTTACTTATGTACATTATCATAGTGCCTAGGAGCCATAGTAGATGGGTGTTTTGGTTGGGGTTGGTCCTGCTTTGGGCAGGGAGTTGGACTCAATGACCTCCTGAGGTCTCTTCCAACCCTACGATTCTATGATTCTAAATCAGGGGTGGGCAATAATTTTTGGCCGTGGGCTACTTCAAAAAAGTTTTGAAGTGCCCCCAGGCCACCCAGAAGGGGCAAGGCCTAAACCAGAAGGGGTGGGGCCAGAATGCTGCTGGGCTACCCCACCCACAGACCATGATTGGTCTGGGGGTGGGGGAGCTCCTTTACCCCCCCTTCCCACTAGGCACCCATGCCATTTGTGCTGCGCCCTGCCGTGTGCTCCTCGCAGGGTGGGGGTAGAGGGGGAGGAAGCTTCGCACACTCCCCCCGCTCCCAGGCCCATCAGAGCCTGGGGGCGGGGGAGCTGCACGAAGAAGCTTCCTTCACTCTGCCCCCACCCTGTGCGAGCATACGGCACTTCAGTGCACTTCTCACAGGGAGGGTGGAAGAAACTTTGTGTGCTTCTCCTGCCCCCAGGCCAATCAGGGCTTGGGGGAGGAGGAGCATGTGACGTCTCCTCCGGCCCTGCAATGAGCACATAGCACTTTGAAGTGAAGCATGCTCCTCGCAGGGCGGAAGTTTCATGCGCCCCCTCGCCCCCATGCCCTAATTGGCTTGGGGCCGGGGGAGCAGCAGGGCCTCCATGGGCTGGATCAACCCGCTTGGCGGGCCGAATCCGGCCCGCTGAGGCTTTTTTGCCCACCCCTGTTATAAATGGACCAGGATCCCACAGTCCTAGGCACAGAAACAGGCACTCCCTGTCCTAGTTTACAATCTAAGATTAACACAAAACAGATGCACACACAGAAGAGAGTGCAAGGAAACAGAGACAATATAGCTCAGTAGGGCTACGTCTAGACTGCAAGCCTCTTTCGAAAGAGGCTTTTTCGAAAGATACTTTCAAAAAAGCCTCTTTCGAAAAAGAGCATCTAGACTACAACCAGTACTTTCAAAAAAGCAAGCCGCTTTTTCAAGAGAGAGCGCCCAGGCATTCTGGATGCTCTCTTTTGAAAAAGCACAGTACATAGCACCTTTTTTTGAAAGAGCACTTTTGAAAAAAGGCGTTATTCCTCGTAAAACAAGGTTTTCCACAGTCGACAAAACCGCCGCGTTCTTTCGATTTACTGTCAACAGAACACGGTGGCAGTCTAGACGCAGGTAAAGATTTTTTGAAAAAAGGCCACTTTTTTCGAAAAATCCTTGTAGTCTAGACACACCCTTGGACAGTGATCTAGGGTTGCCAGGTGTCCGGCTTTGAACTGGACAGTCCGGTATTTGACGGTTCTGTCCAGGAAAAAAATTAAGAAAATACCAGACACATAAAATGTCCCTGGTATTTTCTAATTAGGTAAGTTTTATTATTATTAGGAGTATCAGTACGTAGTTGCATACTGCCTAGCTGGTAGACACACTCACGCTGGGGAGGGGGGGCAGGGGCGGGAGGGAATCCCCGGGGCCGGACTCGCTCGTGCTTCGCCGGGACCATGCGTGGGACAGGCAGCACCCCAGGATCTGCATGCGCCTGGGTCAGTCCTGCTCCCCGCCGGACAATTCTCTTGCCCCACTCCCCCCGACCCTCTCCTGGCCAGCCCTGCTGCCCCTGACCAGCCCTGTTTCCCGCCTGCTAGTTCTCCCTCCCCCCCGATCTTCCCCAGCCAGCTCCGCTGCCCCCTCCAGCCCTGCTTCCCACCAGCCGGTTCTCCACCCCAACACATCCTCTTGGCCAGCCCGGCTCCCCTCCCGGCCAGTGTTCCTCCTCCCCCCAATCTGAGATCAAGTGTGGCTGGTATTTTCTTTGAAGCCACCTGGTAACCCTACAGTGATCTTAGCTTGCCAGTTGCTTGTTAAGGGTTTGTTTTAGTTTTTTAAACAAGCGGTGTTGTAGCAGAGTTGGTCCCAGGATATCAGAAAGACAAGGCTGGTGCCATTTCTTTTATTGAACCAATTTTTGGTGAGGAAAGAGATGAGGTTTCAAACTTCCATAGAACTTTTAGCTAAGTCTTTCATGAACACAAACTGGTCTCACCCCACCTTGTCTATACATTTTTGCAAGCACTAGAAAAGGGAGAGTTCTAAGCAGGGATCTTAGGGAGGATGACGAGCTAGCCCGAAAACAAACTGTTGGACCTAGTCTGTCAGAGAAGAGGCTGCAAGTGCAACTCTGGGTTTGCTAAAGGGGGAGCTGCCGTCACCCCTCTGGCTGCTTAGGGGAGCTGGCTGAGCTGCTCTGGCGTGGCACCCTGAGCGAGAGCACCGGCGACGCGGCGCACCCACCGGAGCCCGGCCCCACGCACCTTTTCTGCCCCGTGGCCCACCCGCAGAGATGCGCCGCTACTCGCCCGCTCCCTGCCAGCACTACGCCCCCTGGGCCCTGCCACCCTGCCCCAGCCCGGAGGCCTGAGCGCGCGCCGGGATCGGACAGTTGCTGCCTTCAATAGCCAGGGGCCCCCAGCCCGGTGCGTGGAGGAGCCGCCCTCCCTGTCAGGCTGGGCTCGTTGTGGGCGTAGGGCTACCGCCGCGGAGACGCTCTGCACGTGCCTCGGCCAGGCAACCACTCCCAGCACCCTGCCCCGCCCTGGCACCCCAGCGGCCTGCGCTTACACGCGGGAAACGGAGGTGCTGGGACAGCTCGCCGTTCAGAAAACTCCATGGAACTACATTTCTTTAAAATGATACACACCTGAGAGCTGCTGAGTTGACCATGCCTGTTTGATCCAGGTAATTGTACAAGGCTGCTATTCAGCAAAGTATTTAAGCATGTGCTGAGCTGGGCTCTAACTTACTACTTTATTTACTCTAGTAAGGCCCCATTTCTGACAAGACCTACATACATAATGAGCTCATTTGAGTTCAGAAGGATATTTATGTGTACAGTTAAGCACGTGTAAAATTTGAAGTGAGCCTAGGCTACACCTTACAGTAATAAATTGTACAATACTTGCTGCCGTCTTGATTATTCACAAAAAATGTTTGCAGCTGGGAAGCAGAGTGCAAGGCTTTTCAAAATGGAAATGTCTCTCTGATATATTTCTTCTGATGTAATACAATTTTATTATATTTTTTCTCAAAATATGCCATGAGTGCTGATATAAAACTTGAACATGCACACACACGCTACAAAATATAAAAGGGACGGCACTGTCGGCAGACAGATACTGGGTTAAATGGACTTTTGGTCTGACCCAGTATGGCTGTTCTTATGTTGACAAGATTTTTTTTTAAATTCAAATGTTACATCAGTGGTCTCCAATCTTTTTAAGCACAAGATCACTTTTTGAAGTTAAGTGCAATCCAGTATCTACTTGAAACCCAATACCCTTGCCTTCCTTCCTTCCCCACCCCTTCTCTGAGGCCCAGCCTGGCTTACTCCATCTCCCCCACCCTGCACAGCAAGCCAGAGGCTCCTAGGGGTGCTCCAAGGCAGATGGTAAGAAATGCATGAAGTGTGGCCAGGGACAGCTAAAATGCAGGCACTTGGATAGCCTCCTTGCCAAACCAGTCAAGATCTCCTGTCAGAGGCTCCAAGATCTATCAGTAGATCCAGATCTAGTTGTTGGTGATCACTGTGTTACATCATAATGTAGAATAGGGGTGGGCAAAAGGTAGGGTTACCAGGTGGCTTCAAAAAAAAATACAGGACATACTTGATCTCAGATGGGGGGGGGACACTGGCCGGGAGGGGAGTGGGGCTGACCAGGAGGATATGTTGGGGCGGGGGGGAGAAACCGGCTGGCGGGAAGCAGGGCTGGCGGAGGGGGAGATTGGGGTGGGGACCGGCCGGTGGGAAGCAGGGCTGGCCGGGAGGGGGTCGGGGGAACAGAGCTGGCTGGGGAAGATCGGGGGAGGCGGGGAGAGAACTGGCCGGCAGGAAGCAGGGCTGGCTGGGGGAGATCCGGGGCGGGGGGGACTGGCCGACGGGAAGCAAGGCTGGCCAGGAGGGGGGTCAAGGGGAACAGGGCGAGAGAATCGGCTGGTGGGGAGCGGGACTGACCCGGGCGCACGCAGATCCCGGGGCGCTGCCTGTATTGCACATGGTCCTGGTGAACCATGAGTGAGTCCGGCCCCGGGGATTCCCTCCCACCCCTACCCCTCCCTCCTTCTCCCCCTCGCGTAGTTGCGTACTGCCTGGCTGGTAGACATGCTCACACAGTGTGAGCGTGTCTACCAGCTAGGCAGTATGCAACTACGTACTGATACTTCTAATAATAATAAAACTTACCTAATTAGAAAATACTGGACATTTTATGTATCTGGTATTTTCTTAATTTTTTTTCCCAGACAGAACTCTCAAATAGCGGACTGTCTGGTTCAAAACTGGACACCTGGCAACCCTAGGAAAAGGGCCTCCGCGGCGGGCCGGATCCAGCCAACCAAGCTGGTGGATCCGGCCTACAGAGGCCCTGCTGCTCCCCCGCCTCCAGGCCAATTAGGGCCTGGGGGCAGGGGAGCGCCCAAAGCCTTCTCTGCTCTGCCCCCACCCTGCGAGTAGCGCAGGTGGGGGGAGGGGAAGAGCAGAGGAGGCTTCACGCACTCCCCCCGCTCCCAGGCCAATCAGGGGAGCTGCATGAAGCTTTCTTCGCCTTGCCCTGTGAGGAGCCCACGGCACTTCAAAGCGCCACGTGCTCCTCGCGCTCCCCCGCCCCCAGGCCCTGATTGGCCTGTGGGTGGGTGAGCATGCCAAGCCTCTTCCAGGGCATGGGTGCCTAGTGGGAAGGGGGGGAAAAGGGGCTCCCCCACCCCAGACCCTTCCTGTTTAGGCCCTGCCCTTCCTGTTTAGGCCCCTCCCTTTCCGGGGGGGGGGCACTTCAAAATTTTTGAAGTGGCCCCCGGGCAAAAATTATTGCCCACCCTTGATGTAGAAGATCACCATTTTGCCTTTTTTAAGTGTTCTGCTTTACCAGAACCAATGAGTTGGTGAGTCAGCCAGCATTTCTGCCTCTATAAACCTGATTTTTCCAACACTCTTAATAGGATCTCAAAGGGCATGCTGTACTAAAGCAGATAGCTGAAAACACTCTTAACCAATTGATAACTCCTCTCTCAAGTGTTCCCATATTTCTAATTCTGGAATTCATGAAACAAGTTCAAGACTACATTGTTTAATTGTAATTTCACTGTTGAAGTATGAAAGAATTATACCTTCTCTTTATGTCTTAGACTTCTCAATATATCTAAACTAGTTTATGCCAAACTACAGCTATTTGTAATTAATTAATATTAGAGCTGTTGATTAATTATAGTTAACTCATGCGATTAACAAAAAATGCTGTTTTGATCACACTGCTAAACAATAAAACACCAAGTGAAATATATTACATATTTTTTATATTTTGCTACATTTCCAGTTACAACACAGAATACAAAGTGTATATTGCTCACTTCATTTTTTAAAAGATGTTTGAACTGTACAAATGATAAAGAAAATAGTATTTTTCAGTTTACCTCATACAGGTACTGCAGTGCAATCTCTTTATTGTGAAAGTACAACTTACAAGTACAGAATGTTACTTAACTGCACTCAAAACCAAAACCATGTAAAACTTTAGAGCCTATTAGTCCACTCTGTCCTACTTCTTGGTCAGCCAATTGCTAAGGGTACATCTATACAGCAGGGCTAAACTCAAAATAAGCTATGCAACTTGAGCCACGCTAATTGCGCAGTTTAAGTTGAAATAGTTGATTTCGACTTTTGGCACTGCCTACACAGCAGTTTTTTTAAATAGAGCACTCTTCTCCCAACTTCCCTTACTCCTCATGAAATGAGGTTTACAGAAGTCGGAGTAAAAAGCTTGTTATTTTGAATTTATTTCAAAATAATGGGCTTTCTGTGTAGACACAGGCTATGTTATTTCAGAATAACTAATGTTATTCCGAAATAATGCTGCTGTGTAGACATAGCCTAAGAGAAACAAGTTTGTTTACATTTGCAGGATACAATGTTGCCTGCTTCTTATTTACAGAAAGAACTCTGTTATCCAGCATGTTGAGGGAATGTGGGATGCTGGTTAATCGATTATTCTTCTTAACTGAGAATTATATTTTACCAATGGAATACCAATTTTCAAAGATTTAGAGTATAATACAATGAATAAAATATAAAATAATATACAGGTATTTAGAAGTTCTACAGTGCAGAGTGGTTGGTTTCTAAAAGCACTTGGGTATGTACAGGTAAAGTTTTCTATATAATATGTCATGGGTGGCGGGTGAGCCCAGGGACCCATGTACAACAAGGGCACTCCATCCTGTTTTAAGCTGTGTGCGCCGTCTGTCCCTGTCCAATTCAGGGAATAAGAGTCTGGCTGGAAGAACCAATTGCAGAACTTCTCCCTGCCAGCACAGAATAATATTGGCTTAGGCCAGTGTTTGTTTGTTTGTTTGAAAGTTATTTATTTCTTAAATTACTAAACTTTTAATGTGTGTATTAAAAGTAATTACAGTAAGCACTGGAAAAAAATCTGTTTTTTCTTTAGCGCTGAATGAAACATTCTTATTCGCAGCATATTTTGCTGCTCCATTAGGGCCTTATCCAAAATCCACTGAAGTCAATGTACGTCTTTTCATTGGCTTAATGGTTTTTGGATTAGGATCCAAGTAATCAGTTAAATGTATATACTAATGGACCTTAGTAAGTCCAAAGAAGCTATATGGACACATCATAAATATCTTTTCTAAAGCTGATGAATTGCTTTTTCCCAGAACAGTGCATCTGAGAAACCATAAAAGCTTAGTGCTAGAAACAACGTTTTATTCTTTTGGTGCTTGCTCCAGTTAAAGTTAATGAGGGTTTTGCTGAGCGTAATTAGCAAATATACATGAAGTCAGATAGGGGTTGCAAGGAAAAAATAACTCATGAAAAGAGAAAAGAAGCAGTTAATACTTGGCTACAATATTTACAATTTAACGTTTTAATTCTCTGTTTCTCTCATGTCCACTAACCAGAGTAGGTAAAGTTGATTTTACAACAACTGCGATTGTTGATTTTACTGTAAGTTTTCACCCATTCCTGGCTAGTGATGAAACAACTTCGTATGGGAGTAAGAAGTCCAGAGAACCTGTTACATTTTGCCCATGTTGCTAGGGGAGTCAACAGCCTCGCCAGGTCCCTGGTCAAGGTTGGGGGAATGGCTCTGCACCCCCAGAAGGGGTGGAGCCTGAGACAGAAGGACAGGCCTGGGGTAGCCAGCTGTCAGCACTGTTGGGACCATGGCATGCCCTCCTTCCCCCAGCGTTGTCTGGAGCATGGCACCTGATAGAGCTGATAGAGGAGGTATCAAGGAGCTGATAGAGGAGGTATCTGAGCCTCTAGCTATCATCTTTGGAAAATCGTGGGAGACACAAGAGATTCCAGAAGACTGGAAAAGGGCAAATATAGTGCCCATTTATAAAAAGGGAAATAAGAACAACCCAGGAAACTACAGACAAGTTAGTTTAACTTCTGTGCCAGGGAAGATAATAGAGCAAGTAATTAAGGAAATCATCTGTAAACACTTGGAAGGTGGCAAGGTGATAGGGAACAGCCAGCATGGATTTGTAAAGAACAAATCATGTCAAACCAATCTGATAGCTTTCTTTGATAGGATAACGAGTCTTGTGGATAAGGGAGAAGCGGTGGATGTGGTATACCTAGACTTTAGTAAGGCATTTGATACGGTCTCGCATGATATTCTTATCAATAAACTAGGCAAATACAACTTAGATGGGGTTACTATAAGGTGGGTGCATAACTGGCTGGATAACCGTACTCAGAGAGTAGTTATTATTAATGGTTCACAATCCTGCTGGAAAGGTATAACAAGTGGGGTTCTGCAGGGGTCTGTTTTGGGACCGGCTCTGTTCAATATCTTCATCAATGATTTAGATATTGGCATAGAAAGTACACTTATTAAGTTTGCAGATGATACCAAGCTAGGAGGGATTGCGACTGCTCTGGAGGATAGGGTCATAATTCAAAATGATCTGGACAAATTGGAGAAATGGTCTGAAGTAAACAGGATGAAGTTTAATAAAGACAAATGCAAAGTGCTCCACTTAGGAAGGAACAATCAGTTTCACATACAGAATGGGAAGCGACTGTCTAGGAAGGAGTACAGCAGAAAGGGATCTAGGGTTATAGTGGACCACAAGCTGAATAGGAGTCAGCAGTGTGATGCAAACATGATTCTGGGATGCATTAACAGGTGTGTTGTAAGCAAGACACGAGAAGTCATTCTTCTGCTCCACTCTGCGCTGGTTAGGCCTCAGTTGGACTATTGTGTCCAATTCTGGGTACCGCATTTCAAGAAAGATGTGGAGAAATTGGAGAGGGTCCAGAGAAGAGCAACAAGAATGGTTAAAGGTCTAGAGAACATGACCGATAAAGGAAGGCTGAAAGAATTGGGTTTGTTTAGTTTAGAAAAGAGACGACTGAGGGGGCACATGATAGCAGTTTTCAGGTATCTAAAAGGGTGTCATAAGGAGGAGGGAGAAAACTTGTTCATCTTGGCCTCTGAGAATAGAACAAAAAGCAATGGGCTTAAACTGCAGCAAGGGAGGTTTAGGTTGGACATTAGGAAAAGTTCTTAACTGTCAGGGTGGTCAAACACTGGAATAAATTGCCCAGGGAGGATGGGGAATCTCCATCTCTGGAGATATTTAAGAGTAGGTTAGATAAATGTCTATCAGGGATGGTCTAGACAGTACTGGGTCCTGCCATGAGGGCAGGGGACTGGACTCGATGACCTCTCGAGGTCCCTTCCAGTCCTAGGATTCTATGATTCTATGACCTCTGCCTCTCCAGACAGCACTCCAGCAGCGATTTAAAGGGCATGGGGTTCCATCCCCCGCTGCTGTTGTAATAGCAGCAGTGATGGCTGGGAGCCCAGGGCCCTTTTGAATCACTGGGTCCTGGAGCAACTTCCCCGATCAGCGATCCTGCGTGTTGCTGAGAGTGCCGCAGCCAGGGGCGCCTAGCTGCTAGTACCAGCTGGGCTAGGGAAGGACAAGACTTCCTTTGCCCTGCACAACTGCTCTTGGGTACCTCTTCTGGCAGCAGAAAGCACCACAGCTCCCCACACACACCTCCAGCAGCTGCGGAGTGATGGATGCCGAAAGAATTGCTGTGCAGATCATCCCACCTTTCAGAAGTAATTATAAGCTTGTTTCAATAAAATAAAGGTCATGTGAACTGAATAGGATTTATTGATTGACACTTTACACAGCAGCAAATAACACTCAGCGCTCAACTCCCTGATTGCTAGATATGGGCATCTGAGGCTGTCTGGTAGGACAGTGATTTAAATTGGTTGCCACAAACTTCAGTACTACAGCCTTAAGTTAACAAAAGCAAAAGAAAAAATGTTCTGGTTTCAAATGTCATTAATTGAACATCAGCATGGGCCATCCAGCAACTGTGTCTTTATTTACTCACTGTCTCTGCTCTGAAAACAGTTATCTGTGTTTAGACAGAGCTCTCTTCGGACCCAGTTAATTGGAATAGTCAGGCAACACTGATAATAGCCGTGCGAGGTGTGGTATTCTGCCTCCCACTGAGTTTCAAAACTGAGGCACAGGCAAACTACTACGGTTGGCTTGTAAGTAGGACTCTCCAGTCCCACAGTTCTTGTCAAAGCCAGGAACTGCATAAACAGAGGTGAAATGCACCATCAAGAGATGCACTTGTGCAGGCTCAAAACCATGTACAGCTTTTAGGAACCCTGCTGCAGGTTGTTGAAACTTTTGAGCCATTTTTGTTACAACGCTTGATTCTGTCTGAGCTTCTTTGCTATACGAGAAAATGCCTGTGGAATACTGGCATTCAGTTTAGCATTGTCAGAGTGATTTTCATTTGAGTGAGTTTTAGCCCCGAACAGTACATCCATTACGTTTTTGTAAGCTTGGTGGATTGTGATGTGGAGATTTGAACCTAGTGATTAAATCTGTCAGTGCTGGGGCATTCTTGGCAATAAACTGACCTTCCTCATTCAACTGAACATTGGTTAGAAGGGTTGAAAGTTCTGTTAAAACCTGCATTTTTGCTGTCTGTGCAACTCTTCTGACACAAACTCAGAATAGTACTTCAGGTGAGCTGTATGGTTTTGTATGACCCGAAAGCAAAAATCCAATGAGTAAATACTGGCTCTGAGGGGCGTGGATTGTTTGCAATGTGCTCCTTGCATCAAAGTTTGTTGATAGGGCAATGTTTAAAGAGATTTTAAATATAGCTAACCAGTTTATCAGCTTTCCCAAACTTGCATCTTCTCAACTCACTGATGAGATTATTTGTGCATTATATGTAATATGGACAGCATTAGGCATTAGACCTTACTTGGGGGACACATTTGAAAGACTTAAAAACAACAAATAGTCCAGCAGCACCAACAAAATAGTCTAGCAGGACAGCTTTCGTGGGCACAACCCACTTCTTCAGATGAATGGAGTATTAAAGGTCCATTCCCAAAATAAATAGTAGAGGATGGAGAGGGAGAGAGAAGGAAGGGAAAACGGGGGAGGGGAGGAGTTTAGTTAGAGTGTTCATGTTACATGAAGCTGATAGAGAAGGTGCAAATTCTTCTTAAGTAGCCATTGTTTGTTTATTTTAAGTCATTAGGATATGGAAGGTAGTGTGCTAGTCAGGTAATGTCTTTATTCATACCTTTGTGATGGGTTCCAAACCTGTAAATGAAGTTAAGTCCAAGGCTTCCTTGTGTATTTGGCTTGTTTCATCTCAAAATGTGTAGTACACACCTTTGGAAGTTAGAGCTGCGGTAGTTTATTTGCATTTAGTAAGCAACCAGCATTTTGTACACTCCAGGAAATGAACTCATGTGGCTTTGGCGATCAGGTTTTTCCAATGGTATATTAGCATTTGCAAATGCATCCACAAATCCCAGACTAGCTAAATGATGTATCTCAGAACTCTCTGTTGTATTCTTACAGAGAGATTAATTTTTGTAACTTTTTATTTCTCAGCAATGTGCTATTTGCAGCCCTCTTTCTGCTTCAATGGGATTCTGAATATACATGGTACTGAACCATTGCCACACACGTGAAATCCAACAAAACACTGTGGCTGCGTCTAGATTGGCATGATTTTCCGGAAATGCTTTTAACGGAAAAGTTTTCCGTTAAAAGCATTTTCGGAAAAGAGCGTCTAGATTGGCGCGGAGTTCACGTTATAACGATGCGCTTTTGCGGAAAAGCGCGTCTACATTGGCGGCGCGCTTTTCCGCAAAAGCAGAAGCCCGGAACCATTTTGCGGAGGGCACAAGGGCACCAGCCCTTTCCGGGGGCGGGGGCTGGAGCTCCTTTCAGACATGTGCTTAAAGGATCTCCCGGACAGCCGCTTTCTCTGCTCCGTGCTATAGGACCTCTTGCAGGGACTGACAGCCATAGCAGGTTTGGTGGTTGCCTCTGACTTTGGACACCGCTGCCTTTGGCCACCTACTGCTTTTGCCAGAGGTTTTTTTCCTTGCCTTGTTTCTTGTGCCATGGAACCAGGGGTGGCCATGTGCCTGCTCTGGCCCCTGTCGGACATTTTCGAGTGCCTGCAGCTGCTGCTCCAGGTTGGTGCCCTCCTCTTCCAGGACCAGGAGGGGCACATCACTTTGGACTCCCCTCACCAGTGAGGCCATGGCGTCCCTGTGGCACCCCCACCCCAGGGTGCAGAGGCCACTGTGGAGACTGGACACCAGTACCGACTGGTCCTAGGGCAATGGGACGACCAGCAATGGCTCCGGAACTTCCGCATGCGAAAGCGGACGTTCATGGAGCTCTGTGCCTGGCTCACCCCCGCGCTCCAGAGAGCCACCACCCGGCTGCGGGCACCCATCCCCCGTCAAGAAGAGGGTCGCCATCGCAGTCTGGAAGCTGGCCACCCCAGACAGCTACCCATCGGTGGCACACCAATTCGGGGTGGGCAGATCCACTGTCGGCGCCGTCGTGATGGAGGTAAGTCCCAGGGGGAGTGGGGAGTGGGGAGGGTGCTGCACTCCATGCCCAGGGGCAGCCAAGACTCCACGCTGGGTCACCCAGGGGTTCGGGCCATCCCTCCCTTGCACAGGCCTGCTGGGGGGGGGATGTACGGTGAGGGGGCTGAGGTGTGTGTGTGCGTGCGTGTGTGCGTGAGGACAGAGGGAATCACGGAGAGGGGGCCAAGGGAGCACACACCCACCCCTGCCTTATGTGATGTGTTCCCCTGTGTTTCTCTGCACCCTTCTGCAGGTTGTCCACGCCATCAACGACGTCCTGCTCCCCAGAGTGATCCGCCTGCGGGACGTGGACGCTACCGTCGCCGGCTTCGCTGCCCTCAGGTTCCCCAACTGCGGGGGAGCCCTGGATGCAACGCACATCCCCGTCCGGGCCCTGGAGCATTGAGCGGCCCATTTCATGAACAGAAAGGGGTACTGCTCCATTGTTCTGCAGGCCCTCGTGGACCACTGGGGCTGCTTTCTGGACGTTTATGCGGGCTGGTCCGGAAGGGCACAAGATGCCCGCATCCTCCACAACTCCGGACTGTTTCGCAGGCTGGAGGCGGGCACCTACTTCCCCCGGTGGGAGTTGACTGTCAGGGATGTGCCTATGCCCATCTGCGTCATCGGGGACACGGCCTACCCCCTGCAGCCCTGGCTAATGCGGCCCTACACGGGGCGGCCGGACCAGAACCGGGCCCGGTTCAATGACCGCCTCAACCGGGCCTGCAATCAAGTGGAGCTCGCCTTTGGCCGATTAAAAGCCTGCTTCCGGTGTTTGCTCACCCGTCTCGAGATGGGTGAGCGGAATGCTACGGAAGTAGTGGCCGCGTGCTGTGTGCTCCACAACATTGTGGAGCGGAGCGGGGAGGCCTTCCTTCCCGCATGGATGGCAGTGGAGGGCCAGGCCTACGAACAGCCCCACACAGCTGCCAGCCACCAGGCGCACCAGGATGGGGTGCGCATCCGGGAGGCCCTCACGGACATATTTTCACAGGCCCCGGAGTAGGGTCACCTCGGTTTCCCTGGACAACTCCCTCCCCTCCCCTTACCTCCCAATACACAACAACACAGTTTGGGGGAGAGGGGGATGTTGTGCAGAATGTTCATGATTGTTATATGAAATATGTATGAGCAGTCTAGTTCAGAGCAGAGTACTCTTGTTCTGTTAAGGGTTTGGTCAGGACAAGCAGAAGGCTTGTACCTACCAATTAGGATTAGGTTTAGGTTTAGGTTTAGTTAGATTAGCTATCGTCGTCCGTTCAAAGCATTTCGGCAGTCGTCGAGTTTGTTCGTCGGGCGCGTCGGCCATAGCTAGGGTTTTCTTTGAGTTCAGGGTTAGGTTTAGGATATTCTAGGCCACCATTGTCTGTTCGAGCTGTCCCGAAGAACAGGAAGAGGATTCGAGGTTCGTGCGGAAGGCTCGAGTCAGCGTACCCGATTCCAGTCATCTTCGAGGGATCTCCTGGCAGTTCCTCTCCTGAGACCCGGAAGGACCAAAGGATCGAGGTCGCCAGCCACAGCTTCATCCATCGAGGGATCTCCTGGCAGTTCTTCTCCTGAGGCCCGGAAGGACCAAAGGATCGAGGTCGCCAGCCACAGCTTCATCCATCGAGGGATCTCCTGGCAGTTCCTCTCCTGAGGCCCGGAAGGACCAAAGGATCGTGGTCGCCAGCCACAGCTTCGTCCATCGAGGGATCTCCTGGCAGTTCCTCTCCTGAGGATGGAAGGACCAAAGGATGGAGGGCGCCAGCGTCACTGCAATCGCCCTCCGCGCCTAGACTGTGTTTAATGTATTTTGTGTTGTGTTTACTCTTTTGTAATCTATCCCTTGCTTGATTGTGATTTTCTGCATGTCAAATATAGTCCTGTGGTTAAATTTTATCTTCAGAGTTGGTATTCATTTATGCATCACAAACTCATAACCCTTTAAAATTATTTCCCTTTTTTTTTAGAAAACCAGTGATAGATATGGAATTTGGAGTCCGCGTTTGTCATCTTCATGATTTTATTAGGTTGATCGGCATTCTAAATTAATTATTCACGTTACCTCGCGTAACAGGGAGGAGACCTTGAACTGGGAGGGGGAAGGGAGGCCCCTGCGACCGCTCCTGCGGGGGCGGACCTGGACATGGGGGGCAGGCTGAACGGGGAGGTGGGCAGGAGGAGGAGGAGCAGGAGCAGGAGGGGCCGGGGGCAGGTGCACCATGATGGGGTGCGCATCCAGGAGGCCCTCACGGACATGTTCTCACAGGCCCCGGAGTAGGGTCGCCTCTGTTTCCCTGGACAACTCTCTCCCTTCCCTTTCCCCCTCCCCTCCCCTTACCTCCCAATACACAACAACACAGTTTGGTTTCACCAATAAAACTTGTTGGTTTTTATTTACAAAGAGGGGAGAGGGAGAGGAGACCTTGAACTGGGAGGGGGAGGAGACCTTCAACTTGGAGGGAGAGGAGACCTTGAACTGGGAGGGGGAGGGGAGCTACTCCTGGGAGGGGTGGCCCTTGCGACCGCTCCTGCGGGGGCGGACCTGGACATGGGGGGCAGGCCGCATTGGGGCAGGCTGAACGGGGAGGTGGGCAGCAGGAGCAGGAGGGACAGGAGGAGGAGCAGGAGGGGCCATTGCAGGAGGGACAGGAGGAGGAGCAGGAGGGGCAGGAGGAGGAGCAGGAGGGGGCCATTGCAGGAGGAGCAGGAGGGGCCATTGCAGGAGGGGCAGGAGGAGGAGCAGGAGGGGCCATTGCAGGAGGGGCAGGGTTAGGAGCAGGAGGGGCCATTGCAGGAGGGGTAGGAGGAGGAGCAGGAGGGGCAGGAGGAGGAGCAGGAGGGGGCCATTGCAGGAGGGGTAGGAGGAGGAGCAGGAGGGGCAGGAGGAGGAGCAGGAGGGGCCATTGCAGGAGGGGTAGGAGGAGGAGCAGGAGGGGCAGGAGGAGGAGCAGGAGGGGCCATTGCAGGAGGGGCAGGAGGAGGAGCAGGAGGGGCCATTGCAGGAGGGGCAGGAGGAGGAGCAGGAGGGTCAGGAGGGGCGGGGGGCAGTGCTAGGGGAGGGATGGCGGGGCATGGGGCGAGGCCATGCCATAATGTATGGCATGGGCAATGTGTGCGGAGAGGCTGGCAACGGAGTTCGCCATCAGCGCACAGTGTCCCTGGAAGGTGGCCCAGGCCTCCTGGCGCCACTGCAGGTCCGCCTCTGTGCGTCTCTGGATGGCAGCCTCTATTCGCTCGACAGCCTGCACGTGGCGCCGCAGGAGCTGGTCCCGGCGTCGGACGCGCTGCCTCCGTGGTTGGGCGGCTGGGGGTGCTGCTGCTGCCGGACTGGAGGGTCCCCCGCTCCTGGTTGGTCCCGCTGCAGGGAACAAAAGAAAGGACAGATCAGTCAAGCAGCCCGGCCACTGTCCCCACACCTCATGCCTTCCACCCCACCCCTGAGCCCAAGTGACACCACAGGGGTAGTGTGGCTTGGGCCCCCTCGGTTCCCCCCCCTGCCCCCCCGTGTTGTATGTTTGCATAGAGGACCGCCCTGGAGTAGGGTCCTCCTCCATGTATTGGAACCCCAGTCTGTGTCCTGGCCCGTGGAGGGCGGAGGGCGCTTGTGTTGCGTTAACCTGTGGAACTCTGCCGGTGGAGGCTGTGAGGCTTTGGGCTAATCAATGGTATTTGACAGGGAGCGAGATGAATCCCCACACAGTGCCTGGGAGCACGTCTGGCAGACGTGGTCTGGGCTCTCAGATCCCCATCGCGTGGGATATCTCCTGGACGGAACCAGGAGAGTGACTGGGGAGTGTCCCATCCTTGCAGCAAAACTCAGGCAGCCCTAGGGGCGGCCCGAGCGCTTCCCCCCCTTCTCCCTCCCACTATCCCTCACACACGTAGCCCAGGGACATGTGTGGCGGCAGTGGGGACTTCCCTTGGGGAGCCAGCCAAGGTACCGGGAGCAGGCGAGGGCCTCGGGGGGGCCACGCTCACAGGGCTGTGACGTTGCGGTTTTCCCAGGAGCAGCTGGCTGTGCCTCACAGCCAGGCATGGGGACAGTGTGCCGTTTGCCTGCTACACTTGCGGAGGTGCGGGCTCTGGCCTGAGTCCCTGGGGCCCTGGCTGGTTCCAGCCGGCATCCACCCTCCTCCCCCTCTCCCCCCGGTCCTGCCGGATGTGTGTGAGCAGCACGGTCCCAGGCGTGCCCTGGAGCTGCCTGCCGCGGCCACGTGCCGCTCGGTCACCAGGCTGCACGTGGTTGCACGTGCTGCTTGCTGCCTAATGCTACACAGCGTGCAGCTCAAGTGGCCCAAGTGACATGCTCTCCCCCTCCCCTCTCTGGGTGCCTGGCTCCCCTCCCGCCTGCCCTTGTGAGTGCAAAGTGCAACACTTACCGGTGGATCCTTCCCCGGCCTCCGAGGACGCGCGGGAGACCTCGGGGCTGCCGGAGGGGGCCTGCTGGGTGGCACTTCTGGCCTCGTCCTCCGACGCACTGCTGCTGCTCTCTCCCTCCCCCGTCGTGGTGGTCCTGGTGACGGGGGGGCGCACGCAGGTGTCTGCTGTGACGTCCGGGGCTTCTGGAGCTGGCTGTCCCAGGATGCGGTGGAGCCGGTCATAGTGGGGGCAGGTGTCTGGTCCTGCCCCCCGGCCCTCGCTGGCCCGCACATAGCCCAGGCGCAGCTCCTTCACCTTAGCCCGGACCTGTTCCAGGTTCCGGGCTGGATGTCCCTGCTGGGCTAGCGCCTGGGCCATGCGGCCAAAGATGTCGGCGTTGCGGCGCCGGGACCGGGTGTCATGGAGGCCCTCTTCCTCCTCCCACAGGTCCAGAAGGGTCTCTAGCTCTCCCGAGGTCCAGGAGGGGGCTCTCCTTTTGCGGCCCCTGGGGGCCTCCTGCGCTGGGGGTGCGGGTGGCTGAGCGCCCGGAGCTGCCCTGCTGGGCTGCGAGGTGGCTGCTGGGCACGGCAGGGGCAACGTGGCAGACCTCAGGCCAGAGGTCTGAGGCACGCTCCTGCCACGTGCGCTCAGCAGCCTGCGTGTGCTTTAAGAGCCCGGGTTACCAGGAACTCCGGGGTGGCTACGGGTCTCCCAGAGTCCAAACGGCTTTTTCCGCTTTAGCCTGCTTTTGCGCAAAAGTCTTAGCTAGCTGTCTACACTGGCCCTTTGCGCAACAGTTTTTCGCAAAGGACTTTTGCCCGAACGGGAGCGTCAAAGCTTTTCCGCAAGAAGCACTGATTTCGTACATGAGAACGTCAGTGCTTTTGCGGAAAATCAAGCGGCCAGTGTAGACAGCTGGCAAGTTTTTGTGGAAAAGCGGCTGATTTTCCGGAAAAACTGGCCAGTCTAGACACAGCCTGTAGCTTTACAAAATAGTTTGTCACCACTGGCATGCAGAATTTGACTTCCAAACTTCTTTCATACAATCTGCTGTAGTAAGGATTGTACAGTTCTTTTATTTCTTTGGACACTCATTTTAAAGTCATTTCACTTGGCTTTTGACAGTCTGCTAATTAAGATAATTATGCTACAAAACCATCCCAATGTCCATATCTACCAGTCAGTGAGCTGAGCCCTGAATGTTACTTGCTGCTGTAATATGTCAATCAAAAAGTCCTGTTAAGTTCTTGTCCTTTTTTATTTTTATTGAAACAAGCTAATAATTACATCCAGAAGGAGGGGGCAGCTCCTTGTACAGCAGGGGTCTCAAACTCCCAGCTCATGGGCCACTTCCTGCTGGAGTGATTGTGCATTCTGGCCCTAGACTACGGGTGGGTTGGGGGTAGAGGTGCTGTCCATTACTGGCCCCCAAGCCTCACTCCTTCCCACCATTGCTCTGCCATATCCCCCCATGGCTACCAGCCTCTGACTTTGAGGATCACCAAGGGGGCCTGGCACTGCACAGCAGCTGTGGTTATGCCCCTCCCCACACTTTCTGCAGTGGCAGGAGCTGTAGGGAAGCAGAACACACCAGCGTGAGTGTGCCCGCCCAGTGCACTCCACTTCCCCCCCAGCTCCTGACACTGCAGGGAGTGCGGGGAGCACTGCCACTGCGCAGCGCTAGGCCCCCCGGTGATCCCCAAAGCTGCATGCTCCAGAGATAGGTGTCGGGGGCAGGGAGGGAAGGGCAGGGTGATGGCAGGAAAGGGTGGGGGGTTGAGGGCTGGTAATGGACAGGCCCTGCCCAGAGTCCCAGTCTGGATTGCACAATCGCTCCAGCCGGGACTGGCTCACAAGCCAGCAGTTTGAGACCCTTGCTGTACAGTAACCTTCTTCCCATGGCAGTAGAGCAATGGGGGCAGGAAATGAGGGGGTGTGAACATGGGCAGCAGGTGAAACTTCCCCTGGGGGAGGCTAGCCTCCTGCCCCACCTGAGGGGCTCCCCTGCTTTCTGCTCTCAGCCCCTCTGTGGCCTAGCCAGAGACTGGAGAGGCTGAGAGTTCAACCCCTTTCTCCAGTAGCCCCAGCCAAAGTGGGGAGATAAGCACTCTGCCCCATCATGAAGCTCTCTGCCTGGCTGGAGGGAGCTCCAAGCCCAGAGACCCTCTCCCATTCTGCCAATTCTCCTACAATCCACACCCATGCCACCCATTTCCCTTTGGCCCTGACCCTATTCTGTCCCCACTCTGCTCCACTGCCTCCAAGGAACATCTAATTGTTTGCATGAAAAGTCTGCATCTACTACTGGTCTTCCCAGGTCAATGTGAACCCACCAGTCTCTGCTTGGTTGGCTTGCCTAGGGGAAATCTACAGTGAAGACAACAGGCATGAGCGGCATCTGCTGGTTTGCATCCCCCTCTGAGAAGTGCCTTTGGGAGGTTAGAAAGTGCCACTGAAATGTCCACACCTTGCAGGTGCTCTGCCTGATTGCTAAAATAGGACAGAGCACGAGGTAAACAAGTGCTTCCATCTGTTTAGGATCCATGCCGATGGCTCCAGCTGCTGGAAGCATGTTGATACAAAATGGCTTAGCTGGATGCATTCGCAAGCTAAAACCACCCAAAAACCCTTCCAGTCCAGCAGCAGTTGCCAGACAAACAAGTTCCCCCACAATCCACTGTGAGCAAAGCCCTAGCGAGTCTACAACTGGCTGAGAAACAAGGATCCTTGCTATGTGATGGTATGGAAAACTGAAGTTCTGACTTGGGACCATGCAGTATGGTGCACCAGCATGGTTGTGAGGCTCATGTTTTCCCTGCAGGGTGGATGCACAAACATGGGCTTACAAACACATAATCTGCAGGTATATGTCACACAGATCCAGGCTTACCGTACTGTATAGCTCCCCCTAGACACTCTAACTTAGGGGTGGGCAAATGGGCCTCCACGGGCCAGATCCAGCCTTCTAAGTGGGTTGTTCTGGCCCACGGAGGCCCTGCTGCTCTCCTGCCCCTAGGCCAGGGGTGGGCAATAATTTTTGCCCAGGGGCCACTTCAACATTTTTTGAAGTAGCCCTGGGCCACCCTGGAAGGAGTGGGGCCTAAACAGGAAGGGTGGGGCCTAAATGGGAAGGGCCGGGGCTACCGCACCCCCAGATTGGTCTGGGGATGGGGGAGCCCCTTCCCTTCCCTTCCTACTAGGCACCCATCTCCTGGAAGAGGCTTGGCACACTCCCCTACCCCTAGGCTAATCAGGGCCTGGGGTTGGGGGAGTATAGGAAGCCTCCTCCCACCCTGTGAGGAGTACGTGGCACTTTGAAGTGCCGCGGGCTCCTCGCAGGGCCGGGGCAGGGTGAAGGAAGCTTCACACAGCTCCCCGGCCCCCAGGCCCTGATTGGCCTGGGGCAGGGGAACGAGCGAAGCCTCCTCTGCTTTCTCCCTGTCCTCCCCGTCTCCCCCCCCCCAGGAACAGTGCGTGGCACTTCAAAGTGCCACGTGCTCCGGACAGGATGGGAGGAGGCTTCGCGTGCTCCCCGGCCCCCAGGCCAATTTAAGGCCTGGGGGCGGGGGAGCAGTAGAGCCTCCGCGGGCCGGAGCCACCCCTGCTCTAACTGCTCTAAAATCCAGAAAAATTTCTGAAGTGGCCCCTGGTCAAAAATTATTGCCCACCCCTGCTCTAACTGCACTAAAAATTGTCTATTGACTTTTTTCTTTTTACTATGTTGACAACTATGCATAGATCCCATCATAAGCAGTTTGGCTCCTCTTCGAAATCAGAGGAAGCAGGCCCAGAGAGCCACCTAACCCTTTCTATTTTACATAAAGAGTCAGTTAAACTAGAGGAGAAGAAAAGAATTGTACTGACCATCTGCCAAAATCCTAAAAGCCTGTTCTGTCTATAGTGTGATTATGGTGAACAAAAGTCTATTAAGTAGAACAAGAGAGCAAATTCAGGGGCAAGAATACTGGCTGTCTCTTAATAAAAGATCTCGTATAAAAATCCACCCAGAAAGCCTGTTAATGTTGTCAAGGTGGTGTGCTTAATGCGGCATTTAAGAATTCATAAAATCATGTTGCAGAAGTAATTTAATCCCTATGCTGATTTTTGATGCAAGAGGAGCTGCAAAGAAACTACTCTGTAGTACACCAAAATGGGGTCTTGTGAACTAGGACAGAGATGGCATATTACTTTTTCACCGCTGCTCACAAGTATTCTAAATACATAAAAAAGTTTTATTAAAATTATGTCAGTGTTTTCCTCCCTTTGAGCAGAAAAATTTTATGCAACAGCGTTAAGCACTTTCTACCTTTTGAAATGATTCTCCTTCCCAAAAGGAAATTCAGAAAACTGTAATTTATATTTCAGTGTAGTGTATGTACCTAACAGGTTTCAATAAGCATGAAACAACACAGAACTGATTAATATTTTGTAAGAAGGCTGAACTTTGGCCCAAATGCAATGGCATTTGCAAATTTAGGCCTGCATCCTGCACTGAATTGCATGAGCAGACCACTATTAGTCTGCCTTTACAGTAAGTTGCAGGCTCAGGGCCTTACCTAACTTTTCTAATGTCTATTGCCATGATATTTAAGACTCAAAATAATACTTTCCACCAAAAGAACACAATTTGCTTTGAAATAATAATGCTTTAAATTTCACAACACAACTGTGAGGTAGGTAGGTATTAGTGCTCTCATTTTATGGCTAGAGAAACTAAGGCAAGATATTAAATTATTTAATACAAAAAAAGTTTGGTTTTTGAAACAAAGCCACAAATCCTTCCCTAAAATGCCTAGAGAGGAAGGATACTGATAGAAATCTGTATTATATGCCTAGCTCTGTTCCCCAAAGTGGCCCAGGAGAAATGTGAGGCTTTGACACAAAACCAAGATTCTTTTTAAAATTTTTCCTTGAGTTCTACTCAAATGAAGCTTAAAGGAACAAGTCAACCACAGCCACAAAGATTTTCATTCTATTGAAAACTGAAAATGAAACATAGAAGGCACAAATCCAGGCAATCTGAAACTAAAAGGAAGTTTGCTGTGTCTTCTTCCAAAAGCTTGTGAGTTTAGCTCAGCTCTAATAATAGAGCATTTCAGCTTGCTTTTTAATATTTAATTATTTTGTTTTTATTGAGTTATATTTTAACTGTTCCACACCCTGAATGCCTTGGCATTGAACCTGGTGTAATAAATAAATGAAGATTTTATATATATATATATATATATATACACATATATGCAATGCTTTTTTGAAAGAGACATACATGTTTTTAAAAAGCATTTTGTATCTGCAAGTCACAGCAACAGTCTAGGCTCATGGCATGGAATGTGCTTCATGTACTGTAGCTGAGTCAGAAGAATAATAGTTTCTTAATGAGGACTCTGGCACTGAATATGAACTACTGAAATCTCTCATTATGACATTATAAATACTGAAGTCTGAGGCAGAAGAAGCTTCCACACATCCTTGTCAGATAGATGGATACAAAGGTTGGGTGGTAAGAGTGGGAGGATTGCAAGCTGCTTTTTTATATTATGGATGCACTCTACAACAACTCTGAATTGTAAGCTTAAAAAAGAATTCCAATCCAAAACACGGGAATACTCAAAAAAGGAATAATAGATAAATTGACAGAGTAAATTATTTTTTAAATCTTCCCTGAAGTTATAGGAAAGAAAGTATTGCCCTAGTCCGCCCAGTGAGCGCGTAAACAGTCTATCTAGGGGCTCTTGCTGAATCCACACAGTGGATTATGACTGTGGCCTATATGCCAATCTATATTTGGCCTATATGCCAAGGGAGTCCGATGCATGTGAAGAGAACAGATAATCAATGTAGATTCACCGTGCAAATCTGTTATGAGAATTTTGTTAACGTGCATGACAGTGCATTGAACAGACAGCAGCTGCATTTATAACTTTCAATAAGTTCACTCCACAAAATCTCACTGTGCAATATTGCATGTTTTTATGCATTTGCAACCTCCATATCTGATGGCTTGATTCATAACTCAGATATTTGAAATTGTGCCTGGCTGAGAACAAAGCCATGCAAATTGTCATCTCAGAGTGTTTAAAAATGTCTGCAGACAGATTCATTATTTGTACAGTGTCAATCATTTTTTAAACTCTTGACAAGGTCTAATCTAGAAAACAGATTTTTTTAAGCTAGGGCCGTTTAATGTTTTGAAACAAAAGCAATGTGTTTCTTAATCTTACTGTGTAGCACCACTATCTTTATGCAGAAAAGTGTGCCAGAGAAATAAGGGGACTTAAGTCCTTTTTCACATTGGTGAGAAATAGAAGTAACTCCACTGAAGTCAGTAGAGTTACACTGAGGTCAAGTCAATGCAATTGTTTCTGAAAGCAGCATAAACAATTGCACACAGTAAGATTAATAAGCACATTACTTTTGTTTCAAAATATTAAAGGTAACCAATGGCAGAATCTGGCCATAGAACTGGCATACTAACCACATGAGGATATTCCAGTGTAGGGCATCCTCAGATGATCAAGATCAAGTATTTGTGGATCCTTAACACCAACTCCTTCCTAGCACAGATATCCTGGCCAGGGAACTGAGCATCCTTATGCCTTCCTTTCCCCCAGCTGTCCATATCAGCCATAGGCATCTCTAAGTTATGTCAGGGGTCTGGCCTAGCATACAGAAGCCCAGGATCAGGGTGGCACAGAAGCTACCACCTTTGCACTCCTGCTGAACTATGCTGTGCTTTCCTTAATTGTAACCAAGGATCTGGGCATAAGAATTGTTTGTTCAAGATTAATCCAGTTTAATCAGTAACATATCAGGAAACCAGGTCATGGGTAATATTGCCTAGTGATCAGAGCAGGAGTCAAATGCAGAGGTACACTCCAAATGCCAGAATCAAGGGTCAATGCAGAGTCAGAGCTAAGAATAAAGAGGTCCCAGCCAAATTTATGCAGAGTCCAGTAGGCCAGGAGTAGGGCTAGTTCTGAGGTGGGAACAGGAGGACCAGAGCAAGGCCAGGTGGAGGCTGGGGTCAACGCTAGGTACAGGACAGAAGCAAGGCAGGCACCAGCAGACAGACTCCACCACATGTACACAGAATTGCAGGACTTAAGAATAGGCCTACTAGCTTCCTCAGCCATTCGGGAGATGCAGTCTATCTATCAGCCAGCCAAGTTAATTTGGCACAACTTGTTCCGGTGGCAGGAGACTGAGCAGGTGCAGCTGCTGGGCCTTAGTCCTGCAGTAGAAGAAAAGGTACTATAGACTTCAGACTCACAAATATATTTCAAAAAATGTGGAACCAACGAAGCGCAAATCAAACCTATGCAATTCAAATGTTGTGGTTGTTTGTTTTATTCTTTCTTCTTACCCCATGATTAAAGTAGCTTATTGCAAAAACACACACAGTACTTTTACACTACCATAACTTCATTGGAATTACTCCCAATTTACACAAGAGGAAGCAAGAGCAGAATTAGGCTCTCCCAATGTGAAAGCCTGTAAGTCAGTGCCTGCATCTTATTTCATGTCAGCAAACCACCAAGTATATCTATGCTGCTACAGAATATTAGTAACAAAAACAAAACTATTTCTGAAAAGAAATTCTTCTCAGCTTTATAACTCACCTGCAAAATCCTCACTGCAGGAGTCCCCAGGCCAGAGGCAAAAATCAGTGGTATTACTACAGATTTATATCCTACTAATTGAGATCACACTCCGGCCTCATGTTTCCTTGCAACAGTCAGAAACACAAAACCTGTAGAAGAGAGAAGTATTGCAATCAGCATTATTTTAAAACTACAATTAAAGCCTCAGGAAGAAGTGCTAAGTATCTTCCACCAGGCAACAAAGATGGGCTGACTAGAAGCAGCACCAGTGTAATTCAGACAGTAAAAAAAGACAGTCACTTGGCAAATTAAATGTTTAAATGTGATCCAGCAATATAGCAGCTAAAGAACTTATTTCATTTAAGAAAATAAGTGAATGAAAATGTTTCCTTTGAGTTTTCAAAGTTGAAAAACATTAACTGAACATCCATTGGTAAAATCTATGTAAAGGGAAGAAAAAGTGGGGGGTACGGTCTTTAAATTGCCTGGAAATGGTGAAATGATTTGGGTGAGAATACAAGAAATGAAAAATAAATGAGGTACCGAAATACCACATTGTTGGATGTGATATGAAAACAATAGAAATAATTGCTGCCACCTGCATCCAGCTGTTACAGAGTTGGACTATCCTAGTTCTGTCTATTGCAGGGTTTGAAATTAAGAGATCCTGTACTGCGGAGAAATCTTATAGATACATCTGCTCAGTGACAAGCATAGTTAACGATACTAGGTCAGAAGCATAGCCATACCTCTGGCATTCTCCTTCCAAAAGGGTATATCACTCTTCAAAGGATGGCTTCCTCTTTTTCCAGAAACACATCTGGACAATGGTGAATACTGTTACATGAGGAAAGCAGATTCTTTCCCAGCTCAAGCAGGTAACCAGTTTATAGAAGCATGAGGCTTAGCTGTCCCATAATGACAGATATTATATTACTGGTCATAAAATTATGGAGGATCTTTTAAAGGTCTTGTTAACTATTTGACTTTCTTCATCGTCTCCTGAAGAAGTAGGTTGCACACAGCTATATAAAGAACTGTAACTTTTGTTTGATTGTAAGGGTCTGCCTTTTAGTTCAATTATCCCGTTGCAGTATAAGGCAGACAGAGCACCTTCCTCAGATTTCAAAATACCTTCAGAGTTCTATAAATCTCAATTAAAACTCCAGGCTTCCAAATAAAAGAAACTTTGCAATGTCTTCTCAGTGACAAATTTCTGCATACCTCTTACCAGTGTGCAAAAGTAATGACTGGCCAGCTTAATATAAACTATACAATTAAATGAGTTTCGCACATGCACATTGCTGAAGGGTAGGTAGAGCTCTTAGTTCTTTAAAATCAGTGAGACTGAAAAATATTCCACCCTAATCTCAGAAATTAGTGTACACACAATTTCCAAACCCCTGCAAACAGAGAGGTGGAGGAAGACAGGTCTGACACACCTTTAATTTGACATGAGGTGTGACTTCGTTTTGAAGACAAAGGAAAGCTCATCCCAGTAGGAGATGGGTGTGGATTTTTTGAAAAGGTGTCTCACAGGGCACAGCAGTGACTGCTGCAAACACCTTGTATGATGATAAGGGACGGGCTCCGTTTGCAAGACTAGATTTCCAAACAACAGCCCGGAGTCTGCTGGATTTCCCCTGCTTTAACCGAGAACAGAATCCTGATTTGGGCTAAAACTGAAGCCACTTTTCGGGCTGGAGCCGAGAACTGACTGGCTATGAAGCGATGTACGCAGACAGGCGGGGAAAGTTCAGTGTTCAGATGGGGGGTGGCTGGGTAGCCCTTAGCCCTGCTTCTGCCTTTTCCTCTTGCCAGTGGTAATATTCTTAATGGAAGATGATCCCAATCGATACCTCCCGTCAGCTGTTAACTGATGGGTAATGGAATCGAAACGAGGTCGTGGGGCTTTGTGGAAGGTTTGATATTAGAATGCCTGCGCGGGGTAGCAGCCAGGGGGCTAGATCTGTCTGTCACACCCTCGGCGCGAATGTCCCCCCACCACGCTCCGGACTAGCCGCAGAGAGTCAGGGCTGGGCGCTGAGCGTGGCGGACGCTCCGGGCAGGCGGCTGGGAAGTTGGAGGTTTGTCTGAGGCTTGAGCAGAGTGTCTGCGGGGGCCCGCTCGGGAGCAGCAAAGGGCCCGGCCCCAGGAGCGGCGGCCGCGACGGACATGTCCTCGCTGGTGAAGGAGGACTTGCAGAAGAAGCTGTTTCACCCGCAGGGGCAGCGCCTGCAGGAGTTCATAGAGATCGAGTGCTCGGCCCCCGACAGGTTTTACCTCTGCGCCGCAGGTAACGCCGGGGGTCGCTCTCTCGCCCCCTCCCACGCGCGACCGGGCAGTGGGCTTGCAGCGAGCCTGCCAGCGGTGCGGGGTCCCGGCCCCTCCCTTGCGTCGGTCAATAGGCGCGTTCGTTCCAACAGCTGCGCTGCCCGCCCGGCCGGCCGGCTCTGCCCGCAGCGGGAGGGGAACGTTTGCCTCGGGTGGGACTCAAGGAGCCTTCCTCTAGCGCGCTGGCCTGGCACCTGCCAGGCTGGCCCGCCCTGGGCTACTTGCCTGTGCATGGTGCTGCTCTAATGAAGGGCTATTCTGACGCCTAAGTCGAGCTCTTCTCCCCGGGAGGTCGGCACAGCTGCCTTCGCTAGAGCAGAGACTTGTCCTGCGGGGATCCTGGGGCGCCGTGTGGGTCGGTGGGCGAGTGAGCACTGGTCTCTGAGGAAGTGGCGCAGGAGAGCTCCTATCAGGTTTTTAACTAATCAGCCTTCTGCTTTCGGCTTAGCATTTTGGCCTAGCGTGACTGACATGAAAGCCGCACGCTTCTCCGGGGCTGGTTCTCCCTGGTTTTCTTCACTCCGGCACGGTCAACCTGTGGAACTCCTTGCCAGAGGATGTGGTGAAGGCTAGAACTTTAACAGGGTTCAAAAAAGAGCTAGATAGATTCATGGAGGTTAGGTCTGTCAATGGCTATTAGCCAGGATGGGTGGGAATGGTGTCCCTAGCCTCTGTTTCTCTGCAAGAAACAGAGAAGGGGAGGGATCATCTGAGGATTACCTGTTGTGATCCCTCCCTCTGGGGTATCTGATATTGTCCACTGTCTCCAAACATGATACTGAGCTAGATGGACCTTTGGTCTGACCCAGTATGGCCATTCTTATGTTCTTATGCTAGGCTGAGCAGGGAAGAGGGAACAAAATGAATTTTGGTATCAAACCAAATGTAGATACAAGTAAAAACCCTGGCACAGAAGCATGAGCCCTTGTCAGCTACCCATGCTTGCTGGGCGCCAGCCTCCTCCCCTTGCACCTGAGGAGCTGGGTATCTGAGGCATCTTCCTTTGTTAAGTAGGAGCCTTAAAGCATCACTTTCATTAATGCACAGCATGTGCAACAGATTATAATTGTACGAAGGAGCCGAGCTTTGCACAGGAGGCTGTTTAGGAGCAGCCTGGGGACCAAGCACAATGTCATGTCATGTTTGGTAAGTGTGGAAATAAAGCCAGTGACAATGTAGAACAGTAACTGGAGAGATCTAGCCACACTCATTTTCCTAATGCGTCGGTGAGACTGGATACAAACCTGGCAGAGGAAGGAGAGTGTAAAATTTGCCTCCCTGTGTTACAGCATTGCCACTGCACTGAAATCAATAGTTTGAACAAGAAAAGGGTAAGTCAGAGAAAAATTTGGCCCTATGATGCTGGGCAATAGTATATATAGGGCTTGATCCCTAACGATCAAATGCAGGCATAACTCCCATTGACTTTAGTGGGAATGTTGCCTGAATAAAAAGTAGCGGAGCCAATAATGCGAGAATGTATTTGAAATAAGTGGCGAGCAACTAAACTGCAACACTTCCTCCAGCTGTAGTTAATGGCATTAAATGGGTTGGAATCTTTTGGGACAGGAGAGTATGTTGCCAGATTGCTGTCTCTGCTGTCAGTCTCAATCAAGCAGTTCCTTTGCAGTCTTTAAATGTGGACATGCATAAAGCAAGAGGAGCCTGAAACCATTAGCCTTGTCTCTCAAGTGCAAAGAGAACCACAGAGACATCTAGTTCAGGGTTTTTCCTTGTCTACAGCATGAAACATACTGCGCTGCTGAGAATCACTGCAGCTTTGGAAAGTTATAGGCAACATGTTAAGGAATTTGAAAATAGGGTTGGAAAAGAGTATGCATTTTCTCCTGCATCAGACCAGTTCTGAAAGGCACCAGAAATGCAATTGTTTTTAATCCACAAGGAAATGAGATAGTCCATACAAAATGTTAGAAAACTATTCACAATTTGCAAGCATATTTGGTGTAGCTAATTTGCCTTTAAAAGACTGATGCTATTTTATAATACTAAATGTATTTTTATAAATAATCATAACGTGATGTTTCAGTAAACATTTGGGCTGTGTCTAGACTGGCAAGTTTTTGCGCAAAAGCAGTTGCTTTTGCGCAAAAACTTGCCAGCTGTCTACACTGGCCGCTTGAATTTGCGCAGAAGCACTGACGTTCTAATCTAAGAAATCAGTGCTTCTT
Source organism: Rafetus swinhoei (assembly GCA_019425775.1). Lineage (NCBI taxonomy): Eukaryota > Metazoa > Chordata > Testudines > Trionychidae > Rafetus > Rafetus swinhoei. The sequence continues at coordinate 52,710,731 of CM033449.1, forward strand.
GCGCAAATACTTTGACGCTCCCGTTCGGGCAAAAGTCCTTTTGCGCAAATGTATTTGCACAAGAGGGCCAGTGTAGACAGCTCAGGACTGTTTTGCGCAAAAAAGCCCCGATGGCTAAAACGGCGATCGGGGCTTTCTTGCGCAAAAGCGCGTCTAGATTGGCACGGACACTTTTCCGCAAAAAGTGCTTTTGCGCAAAAGCGTCTGTGCCAATCTAGACGCTCTTTTCCGCAAATGCTTTTAACGGAAAAACTTTTCCGTTAAAAGCATTTGCGGCGGAAAATCATGCCAGTCTAGACGTAGCCTTGTTCTCTTGGTCTTTCCTTTGAAGTGTTTGCGGTTCCAGTCCTCCTTTTTGTGTTTATGTATTGTTTCTTGTTTCTCCCTAAAGTACATATTTGTTTAAGCCAAGGGATTGTAAATGTTTATTACTACAATAAAGTAAGATTGTTCAGGGTGGCAGAACTTTATTACTTGAATGTAATACATCTACTATATTACTTTATTAAATAGGCATTTACAAGTATCACCTAATAAAATACATTTCAAAATAAAATTTAATTGATTGTTTTATATCACTAAAGGATTTTTGAAATTAGGGAATTTCTAAATATTATGATTAGTAGGTACAAGTGAAAAATACTTTCCAATCCCGTTTTGTTCTTGAGGTTCAAACCATGAGCTGCATATAGGGTTCAGGAATTTTTGTGAACTGTGATAGTTTGTACAACTCTGACAAATCAACTTAAAAAAAATCAAGCTACAGTTCTTTTACAGAACATTCAAAGTGAAAAGAGAGGAAAAGCACCTTTGAAATATGAGTGTTGTTTCCACAGAATAAAAAGAACAAATGAGCAAAGAAACTATCCAGACAAATTCACCTAAAAGAGGATCTCTGCAGACATAATGGAAAATATACTCCATTTTTAATTTTCAGTATATGTAAAATCCACTCAGCATAGTTGGGTAAGTGGTAGGCACAGCATAAATCTGATCCTGAAGGTTGGTGAGCATCCTCCAGTTCCTACTGTAATCACTGGGGCTATGTCTATACTCCCGGCTTCTTGCGCAAGTATGGCCGTTCTTGCGCAAGAATCCCCAGAGCGTCCACACTGCCCGCCTGCTCTTGCGCAAGGAAATTTACAGTAAGGCGTGGTAAGAGAGGGCTTCTTGCGCAAGCGCTACGCTCTTTATTACCAGGTGTAAGCCCTCTTGCGCAGGAGCTCTTGCGCAAGAGGGCAGTGTGGTCGCTCGGCAGGGATTTCTTGCGCAAGAAAGCCCTATGGCGAAAATGGCCATCAGAGCTTTCTTGCGCAAGAGAGCGTCCACACTGCCATGGGTGTTCTTGCGCAAAAGCACAGCTCGCACATGGCAGTGTGGACGTTTTCTTGCGCAAGAGTTCTTGCACAAGAACCCTTGCGCAGGATGTTCTTGCACAAGAAGCCGCAAGTGTAGACATAGCCTGGGAGTTCAAATTGCTTAGCACCTTGCAGGATACAGTCTTTAATCCTGACCTAAACAGTCCTTTCTAATTCTGGAAGTTTCTTGAATAGAGACTACCAGTAATATCAAATAATGTCAGAATGTGAGGCTGCTTTATGCAGTGACCATAAGGAATTAAAAGTTTCAGAGGGGTAGCTGTGTTAGTCTGTAACTGAAAAAAAAACTTTAAAAATAACAAATAATCTTGCAGCACCTTAGAGACTAACAAAAAATGTAGATGGTATCAGAAGTGGGCTGTGCCCACAAACGCTCATAAGGGATTAGGGGGAAAGGAGCCAAACTTGTTATATTTTTTATTGAATTTTCTATTTTAACAAATCTTGTCAGTTCTGACATCAATTTATTTTTGTTCATTCTGAAGATGTAAAAAATAAAAAGTAGGAAACCTTTAAAATACAGCCAAATATTTCCTATTTCTTTACAAATAGCAAGTATATTTTAGCAGCACAGTTAATGTAAAATGAAAACATTCTAACTCAAATCTTATCCTTGCAATGCAGTTTCAGTTTATTCTTACTGGTTAACCTGTACCTTACCTGTCACTAGCTTGTAAAAAAGAGAAAATATTGTAAATATTTGCACAGATGCAAACAGAAACCTTTACAAGCCTGATCCATTTTAAAGCTATACTACAACAAAACCATAATATGGGTAGATAAATGCTGGTATTTCTATGCCATATTCCCTGTCTTCACTTTCATAGAGACAAATGGTGAAAATCTGGAATGAGGAAATTAGTTTCTATTTGTACTCCCCTCCATTGAATCACTAATCAATCCGGTTAGTGGCAAAACTAAAATGCAGAGATGTCCAGCATTTTTTAGCAACTGTGTTTTGATGTTTTTAGGTGGGATTGCAATGACATCTTAAACACCTTCCATTGGAAGATTAAACATTCCCAAATTGCATTTCTTTTTCTTGTGTAAAACACTCTAGGAAACAACCTAAATCACTGTAAAGTCTCCTGTCTCCCCCAAGAAGAAATTTCAAACCTGAATTACATGGGAAATCTGAGAAAGCTGATGTGATACAGTTCATGTCAAGAGAGTATTATGAATAGGAGCATGGATAACCTAAACTATCACAGAACTGAGGGCATATTTTGGATGAGCTAGAATTTCACTATTTCTACAGCAGTTTCTTAACACATGTTCTTCTCAGAGGGTACGTCTACACTGCATGGCTATTTCGGGATTCCTTCGGTATCCTGAAATAGCTACCCAGCATCTACACGTGCTGCCCATTATTTCAAAATATTTTTCAAAATAATGGGTATGCTGTTTCGCCATCCAGGTAAATCTCATTGCACAAGGGATAAGGGGTGGCTTGAAATAGCATGTTATATCGAAATTTGGTGCTGTGTAGACGTGCCAAATTTCAAATAAGCTATTTTGAAATAGATTCAAGATAAGATATGCAATTTGCATAGCGCAAATTGAGTATCTTATTTCGAGTTTAGGGTGATCTGTAGACGCACCCAGAGATCACATGATTTCAACTTGTATATGGAGTCTGAAGTCTAGCACAAGAAAATACAGTAATTAGTTGTGTTTTCCAACAGACAGAGCCAAGAAGATATAGTCTAATAAAAAAAGCCAGCCAGTTTTACTGTATATTTGCAGGAAAAATATATCCAGTGTATTTTTTGTTTGGGGTTTGTTTGTCTCTGTATTTTAGGATGAAATAGGGGCTTGACTCAGTAAACCTTTGTGTATGGGAATAATTCTTGTAGGAGTAGTCTCTCTTGAATAAATGGAGTTATGCATTTTGGCAAGGGTTGGCAAGATCAGTCCTACACTTGTTTTTTTTAACCTGATTATTATTTTTTTAAAGCACAGTAAAGTGTTTCACAAAAAGGGTAAAATTTCCTTCATAGGAATAACCAATTTCTTGCTAACAAAGCAGGACAAAATAAATTTTGATAGGAAGAAAAGTTATTGCCAGATGATTCTATTTTAAAGCACATGTGCCCCTGAGGTATGCTGTGTCTATAGTATCTGTTCTTTACCCTTTTTCTACAGGCCTGTGATAGAGTGGGATTCATCACTGCAATGCCTCCTACTGGATGTATTGGGAATTAGCTCTGCACCTTCTGCTGTCTCACCCACTGTCCCCTCTGCTCCTGGACCCATGTCACCCCAAGGACCGCAGCATCCTCTTTGGGACACATCTGTCCCCCACTTGGTTCTCTTCCCCTTCTGCGGGAATGGCAGCCCACTGTCCAGCCATTTCCATCAGTGGCAACCACAGCCAATTGTCTGATTACTTCCTCAATGGCGAGGAAGGGGAGAGAAACCTGGACCCACCCATTATTCTAGGTTCCAGCCTTGGGATCCTGTAGAGATGACAACCACATGCTGTCAAGTATCAGAGGGGTAGCCGTGTTAGTCTGAATCTGCAAAAGCGGAGAGGAGTCCTGTGGCACCTTATAGACTAACCGAAGTGTTGGAGCATAAGCTTTCGTGGGCAAAGACCCACTTCGTCAGATGCATCTGACGAAGTGGGTCTTTGCCCACGAAAGCTTATGCTCCAACACTTCGGTTAGTCTATAAGGTGCCACAGGACTCCTCGCCGCAACCACATGCTATGTCCCCTCCAACCTTTCTCTGGACTGCTTCCCTGCAGCCTCCAGTCCTCCTTCAACCTTACCTCACGGTTTCAATCTGCCTGTCTTAGCACCTCGCCAGGAGCTCTCTCTAGCTTCCCTGGGCCCTGCTGGCAGCACTTCTATGTCCAGTGTGCTGGCACTCCTTTCTCCTGTTAGGAGCCTGGGCTTCTCCCTTTAAGCTCTGGTCAGCTACAGTAACTCCTTACTTAATGTTGCCTCAGTTAACCTTGTTTCACTGTTACATTGCTTATCTATTAGAGCACATGCTTGTTTTAAAGTTGGGCAATGCTTCCTTATTATGTCATCTTGCTGCCTGCTTTGTCCACTACTCGCAGGATTTTCTGCAAAAGCAGCCTGTCCTTGTGGGGGGTTTGGAACCAGGGTGGGCTGGCAACACCCCCATCAGTTTCTTTAAGTTCCCTATAAGGTATGTGGCTGGGCAGCTGCAGTTCATCTGCCTCCGCCCCCTCCCCCCCATTGCTGTGCTGCCCCTACCCTCTGTCTTGGAACTGCTTCTGGATCCTCCTACCTGCTGTGCACAGTGGAGGGAGAGGGGGTGCTGATGTCAGTATGTACCCTCTGCCCTGATTGAGCCCCCACTCCCATTTCTGCAGGGAAGTGTTTGCAGCCACTTTTGTGTTTCCTTCCTCCTTCTTCAGTCCATGCTGCCTCTGCAGTGTGAGGCTACATTAATAACATTAACCCCTGAGGGCTCAGTGGAGTGCTAGTTCACCATTTAGTAGCAAGACATTCCCTGGGAAATAGTCCAACCTCTGACTCCGCTACCTCAACCAAGCTTCACAATCATCAATGCTTTGTGTACAGTACTAACTTGTTTAAAATGTATACTGTATATGTACATACTACCTTTTGTTTGCTGAAAAAAATTCCTGGAACCTAATCCCTCCATTCACTATTTTAATTCTTATGGGGAAATTGGGTTCGCTTAACACCATTTTGCTTAAAGTAGCATTTTTCAGGAACATAACTTCAGCATTAAGTGAGGAGTTACTGTACTGAACTCTGTTCTGCCCTGTCTTATATGAGCCTGCCAGGCCATGATTGGCTACTCCTTTCAGCCCTTTTCTAATTGGCTGCCTTGGAACAATCTCTCTAGGGCTGCTTTTAACCCCTTTTTTGCTAGTGAAGGACAGCCTCCCCATTACACGCCTTCCCCCTTAAGACTGCAACCCACAGGGTTAGGGCTGTTTTCTGCCCTGTACTTGTCTAATCTGAACCTTCAGATTCACCCTTTCTTTTTTTACACCTTCCAGCAGCAAATACACATTTTCCTTCTCCTCTATATCAGTGTTTCCCAATTGGTGCTCCGTGGCACCCCAGGGTTCCTTGAAGTGAAAGTAAGGGTTCCGTGAGAACGCAGCACTCCCCTGCCCCCCCTTAAAGAGAGACAATCTATTTTGCGGCTTTTTTTTCTTCCTCAACCAATTCTGGTAGGTGTTTTTTTTTGCTTAACAAATTTTACCCTGGCCACCCTAGGGATTCCTTGAAATTATTTTAAGCTGAAAAGGGTTCCGTGGCCAAATAACATTGAGAAACACTGCTCTACAGCATACTAGGCCTGAATCATCTGGAATTCTAAGTTTCTCTCAGCTAGTTGCAAGGACTCCTCAGCAGCTGCCAACTTCTTCTGCAAGCGGCTCTTTTACCTAGCCAACTGGATCTCCCAGCATCCTCTCCTCCAGGGTCTGAGTCCCTACAGCAGCTGGTTATGCTTCATTGTGGGTTCCTTTGTCTGCCTGGGTTTCCTATGTCCCCATCCTTATATCCACCATCTCCTTAACATCTCCTGTTGGACATAGGAGATGGCTGTCTGCCCTGTCTCCAGTCATCACTGCCACCCATCTACCGTGACACTCTCTGACCTAACCAGGCTCCCAGGGACCCCTTTCCTAATCTGCCTTCTCCAAAGGGGAAAGTGTCTTTTGATATGGTTCTCTTCATGGCACCAGCAGCAAACCCTTTAACTCTCCTTGGCCATGGGACTTCCATTGTCCCTCCCTTGCTCAGCCTTAACCCTATAGCCCATGTCAGGGCACTCCCTCTGCCAGTGTCCCTGTTGCACACAACACACACATCACCTCCCTGTTCTCCTCACAGCAGAGACTCTTAGGCTCTTTCTTTTTCTGGTGTCAGGGTGATGTTTCTATTCCCCATCCTGGTAGAGTATTTTTTTCTTCCAGTATCCCTGTTGCCTGCAGGTATAACATTCACTCATCCCAGACATTGGCCTCCTAGACCTGGTGCCTGGCTTCTCCTAATGCTCCCTGTGGCTTCTACTAAACTCTCTCTGCAGGAGCTTTATTGGTACTAGCTGCCTCAAATCAGTCTAGAGGTAGTACTATGCCTCCCATTGCTTCTGCTGGTTCTCCAGGATTTCCTGCAGCAGGGTCTCAAGTCTTCCCTGTTTTCTGTCAGTTCCTTTCTGCTGTGGTACTGACCCCAGAGTCCAGGCTGGAATGGCATAAGAATCCTCAGCAAAGAAGACCTCTGCATACTCTGGAACCATTGTCCTCCCCTTCCATACCTCTCCTTTAGTTTCTCAAACCCTCTTTTTCCTGGCAATGGTCCCCACAGTTATCTGCCCTCCCCTTATGTCAGGGTGACAGGGCTGCCCACATTCTCCTCTGTGGGGTGTAACAGGGTGGGACTCCTACTGGCTGTCTTGGGAATTAGCTCTGCACCATCTTTTGGTGGTGTTTCACCCCCCCTCCCCATCACCTCTGCTCCTGGACCCAGGTTGCCCCAAGTACCCCTGCATCCTCTTTGGGACACAGCTCTCTGGCTGTGTTCCACTCTCCCTCCCTCCCCCACGACGTGCACACATACTTGTTGGGGAATAGCAGTACACTGTCCAGCCATTTTCTTCAGTGGTAACCACAGCCAGTTGTCTGGCTATTTCCTCCATCATGAGGAAGGGAGGGAGGAAAATCTATTAAAAGGAAATAAATGTTATAAGCTGCAAACACTGGACAAAATTCTACTCACTGTGCAAATAACCCATCCAGTTTTATACAGCTCTAGTTATTATAAACTATTATCTGAAATACAGATTGAGAAAAGCAGTTGTCTGTCAGTTAAATTAATTTTTTTGTCTTGCAGTGACTAAAGGTGAAGAAGTAGAAATATCTGTAGTGAAACACTTTAGAATAGGTCTGGATGAGAAATACGATATCACTGAAAGGTGGTTTTTGAAAGATCTGGAGATGATTGATGGAAAAGAAGCAGACACTGTAAGTTCTATACAATGCATTTGTTATGTTTTTATTTGATGCAACAGATGAAGTAAAGTTCTACTAACAAAAATAATTATGTAAAATGACATAATGGATAGAGATTTATCTTTTATCAGAGAATCCCATACACATTTGCTCTGCTTACAATATTTTCTTTTAAAAAAGTCTCGGGTAATCATGTTAGTTTATAACTTTAAAAACAACGTGTAGTCCTGAGGCACCGTAGAGACTCACAAAAATATGTACATGGTATCATGAGCTTTCGTGGGCACAGCCCACTTCTTCAGATGTGCTGGAAGCTGGAGTGGAAATAAAAGGAACCCAGCTTCCAGCTCATCTGAAGAAATGGGTTGTGCCCATGAAAGTTCATGATACTATCTATATATTTTTGTGAGTCTCTAAGGTACCACAGGACTACTTGGTTTTTTTTCTTTGTCTCTTCTGTAAATTCACCTTGAGATCTGAGAGTCAAGAGGGCTTATTTCTTGCTTATATTCCATTCCATTAATAGATATTATACATGTCACTTTTTGATCTCAGCTACACCAGTATAAATCTGGAGTAATTTGGTAGATTGACATTGATGTAACTAAGACAAAAATAAACTCAATGTCTTCAGTTGAATTGCTTACATGTAACTGAGGGTAGGATATTTTAAACTTGTAATAATGTCAGTAAAGAAGAAGAAACTTCCAGAGTTTCAACTTGCCAAACTTTATATAAATTCTGTAGAATGTGTCAACAAAATGTATTCCTGGAAGAAACAGCTGGGGATTCTGTCCCTTTAGCTCACAAATTCTGAAGTCCACATGACTCTCAGCAGATCTGCAGGAGGCAAGGACTGCTGGACTGCCAGGGAATCAGCAGACCGTGCCTAGTCGCAGCATGTTTCCAAGTTTTGCAGAGTGGAGGAGAAAGTGGCACAAATTTATGTACACAGAAGGGAGCCTCTACCTCAGTGTTTCTCAAAGTGGTCCATGAAACCACTCTGAGAAATCTACTAACTGGCTGCTCTGGTGTGTTTATTTACTGGCTCCGCAGCCACGGAGCCTTGTGGCTCCCATTGGCTCCAGTTCACCATTTGCAGCAAAGGGGAGCTGCAGGAAATGGTGTGACCTAGGCCACTGCTTCCTGTGGCTCCCTTTGGCTGCAAACAGCGAACCAGAGCCAATGGGAGCCACAAGGCTCCATAGCTGAGGAGCCGGTAAATAAACACACTGGAGCAGCCAGTTAGCAGGTTTCTCAGAGTGGTTTCATGAACCACTTTAAGAAACAAAGCTCTACCTAAAAGCATGGAACATGGACATTTAACTAACAACTCTGATGATTTAATCTTGCTTTTTAAAAATAAAAAAACCCAAAATAGTATTTATATACAAACTTGCACTGGTTTAACTAAATCAGTTTTAAAAGGTTAAATTTATGTGTATGTAGACAAGGCCTAAGAAACTTAACATTTTAATTATGTACTCTTTTTAAATAGATGTAAATGACCATACACTATTGTATTATACTCGAATTTTCCCACAGATACAATGAAAAAGACATGCACCCAAAAACATGGAGCTAGCAACTACATTCCCATGAACTGCAATCTTGAAATATTTGGGATCAAATCTTGCTCATATTATAGAATCATAGAACACTACAACTGGAAGGGAACTTGAGAGATCATCAAGTCCAGTCCTCTGCCCTCACAGCAGGACCATGCATCGTCTAGATCATTCTTGATAGATGTCTATTCCAATTGCTCTTAAATATCTCCAGGGATGGAGATTCCACAACCTCTCTAGGCAATTTATTCCACTGTTTAACCACCCTGATAGTTAGGAAGTTTTTCGTAATGTTCAACCTAAACCTCCCTTGCTGCAATTTAAGACCATTGCTTCTTGTCCTATCATCAGAGGCCAAGGAGAACAATTTTTCTCCCTCCTCCTTGTAACACCCTTTTAGATACTTGAATACTGCTATCATGTCCCCTCTCAGTCTTCTCTTTTCTAAACTAAACAAACCCAAGTCTTTCAGTCTTCCCTCATAGCACATGTTTTCTAGACCTTCAATCATTTTTGTTGTTTCTTCTCTGGACCTTCTCCAATTTTTCCACATCTTTCTTGAAATGTGATGCCCAGAACTGGACACGATACTCCAACTGAGGCCTAATCAGTGCAGAGTAGAGTGGAAGAATCACTTCTTGTGCCTTGCTCACAACACTCCTGTTAATGCATCCCAGTATCATGTTTACTTTTTTGCAACAGTGTCACACTGTTGACTCAAATGTAGCTTGTGGTCCACTGGCCCCTAGATCTCTTTCTGCAGTACTCCTTCCTAGACAATCACTTCGCATTCTGTATGTATGAAACTGATTGTTCCTTCCTAAGTGGAGTAATTGCATTTGTCCTTATTAAACTTATAGAATACTAGGACTGGAAGGGACCTCGAGAGGTCATCGAGTCCAGTCCCCTGCCCACATGGCAGGACCCAGTACTGTCTAGACCATCCCTGATAGACATTTATCTAACCTACTCTTAAATATCTCCAGAGATGGAGATTCCACAACCTCCCTAGGCAATTTATTCCAGTGTTTAACCACCCTGACAGTTAGGAACGTTTTCCTAATGTCCAACCTAAACCTCCCTTGCTGCAGTTTAAGCCTGTTGTTTCTTGTTCTATCCTCAGAGGCCAGGAAGAACAATTTTTCTCCCTCCTCCTTATGACACCCTTTTAGATACCTGAAAACCACTATCATGTCCCCCCTCAATCTTCTCTTTTTCAAACCAAACAAGCCCAATTCTTTCAGTCTTCCTTCATAGGTCATGTTCTCTAGACCTTTAATCATTCTTGTTGTTCTTCTCTTGACCTTCTCCAATTTCTCCACATCTTTCTTCATCCTATTTACCTCAGACCATTTCTCCAGTTTGTCCAGATCATTTTGAATTATGACCCTATCCTATGGCTCCTCTGAATGTTTTGCATGAGTAAACTAAGTAGTGATGAGAGCCAGATAAATACCAATCTGAGAACTGACAATCATCATTTAATATATTTATCATGGGAGTTGGGTGAAACTTCCTCTGGGGGAGGTTATCTCTTTGTCCCACATCTTCTGCCCATAGCCCTGCCTACATTCCACCCATACTCTTCCCCAAACCCTGCCGCCAGCTGCTGTTGATTCCCCCCATCTCCTCTTCACACTCCTACAAGGTTCCCCTCTCTGCCCACCTTTTCCTCTGTCACTTGCTCATCTGCTGCTCATGTCCTCACCCCCCCCGCCAGATTCCTTTCCCGCTCGCCACAAGACCCCCTCCATTTGCCATGCAGCTCACCTCCCCACCCTGCTGTTGTCCCCTGCCTCTGTAAGATCCTCCCCCCTTTTCACCTTAAAGCACTAATAGCATTCTCCAAGGCCATGGAACTGAACAAGCAACAGCTATAGATCAATTTTCAGATGGATTCTCCTCTGCATGGCAAGGAGTTTGGTGTCTACAGTATAAAGAGAGACAAAAAGTCAGACTACTTGAACCAAATTGAAGCCTAATCTCTCCTTGACAAAGTGTTTGTCATTGACAGTCTGCATTATGGCACTAGTTTAATAACCTTTCTTACACTGAATTCTCTGCCAGACTTGTTTACTTCAACTGGGTTTGAATAAAATGACTAGATCAAGAAATAAAATCACTGGCTATATCAGTTGCTCCTTGAGCAAGGTTAGTCAAAAATGCTTTTGTTGGGTACAGAGACTAAGGACATGTCTACACCACGCAGCATTTAGCAACCCAGCTGTGTCGACACTGGGTGGGGGTTTATTCACCTGTGAACAGGTCCACTGACAGGGAAAGGGGAAGGGGTCAACAGCTCCAGGGCTGGGTGATTCAAAGGGGCCTAGGCTACAGCAGTGGCGGCATCCAAACCTCTGAGCCCTTAATTCACCAGCAGAGTGCCACGCAGTGCACTCCAGGTGGCTCTTAGGGCTGCCTGGGAAGCTGGGGCTGCTGCACAACATGCTCCAGGCAGCACTCGGGTGGAGGGGTGCATCACACTCTGGGCGGTGCTGACAGCTGGCTGCCCTTGGCCCTGCCCCTTCCACCTGAGACATCCTCTTTTCCAGGAGCATGGAACCAAGCCCCCCGATCTTGTCCAGAGGCCTGGCATGGCTGTCTGCTCCCCCATCTGTAAACCACAAAACCTTTATCGCTCAATTGCCAATATAGACAATGCCTAACTGACCAGTCCCTGGAAATTGCTTTTAATGCCAACAGCACATTTTCCTACAATATAAAACCCAGCTGAATGTTTCCAAAGGCTTCCTGGGCAAATGCCTGATAAATGGCCTCATTCCCACTTTAATGGCCCTTTAACAGTTTCAGTGATCTGATACGTAGCTGGCAGCTGAACAACAAAAGTGTTTTTTGTTCTGAGGTTCTAAATCCCCTCAATCCCCCCAAAGCAGAGGTGAAAGTAAGGGGGGGCGCCCTGGTACACAGCTCTGGCAAGAGCAGGCTGAGCTGTGGCAAAAGCCACCAGGGAGCTATTTAAAGAGCTGGCAGGGACCCGGGTTGCAATAGGACAGTGCCTGTAAGAAATTTTAAGTTACTTTCACTGCTGCTCCAAGGTCAAAAGTTTTGCCGTGTGAACAGTGCAGTGTGAACAGTGCATTGTCGGCAGGAGAGCACTCCTGCTGACCAGAACAACACTCTGTTGGAGGTGCAAATATTTTGTCATCAAATGTGCCAACAAACAGCAGCTACACTGCCTGACTTTTAGTGACACAGTGGTGTTAACGTGGTCATGTAGCTAAAAGCTCTGTAGAGCAGACAAAGCCTAGGTCTCTGGAAGGGTTTTTCACTTGTGTAAAGTTACTCAGAGATGACTTCTCCACACCTCCTTACTCCTGTGCTCTCTCTTACACACACACTCACTCTCACTCTCTTTCTGTTCCTAGGGATAGTGTGTGTGAGGAGGAGGCGGGATGTGGCTAGCAGCTGAGGGGAACAAAGCAGGGAGCTGAAGAGGTAGTGGAAGGGGCAACACAACCCAGGTGTCAGGCATCAGGGATGGCTATGCTAGGACAGTAACAGCCTCCTCTTGCCTATTATACTTTCTACCCATTGTATTTATCCTTACAACACCCCTGTCAGGTAGGGAAGTACTATTATCCCCATTTTAAGATACAGAACAGAGGCAAAGAGTGGTTATGTGACTTGTCTGGGGTCACACACAAAGTGTGTGGTGAACTAGGGAGACCCTAGTTTAATTTCCAAATCCTAGCTAGTGCCCTAATCACTGGACCTAAAGGATTCATGCCAGAGTAATTCATGTGTATGTATGAAAGGGGCAAAATTTGGCATGAACAACCAGAGAGAGAAAATTAAATTCTGTTTTTACAGAAGATGAAGGTGCATTGAAGAGAATATCTTATTGTATTTACGGTACAAGATTTTAATAGACATTCAGCCAAATTCATATAATCATTGGCTGTGTCTTCACTGGCACCCTTTTTCGGAAAAGGGATGCTAATGAGACACAGCGCAATTGCAAATCATGGGGATTTAAATATCCCCGCGGTATTTATGAACATAACTGCCGCTTTCCGGCTCGGGGTTTTGCCGGAGAAAAGCGCCAGTCTAGACGCGATCTTGCGGAAAATAAACCCTTTTCCGCAAGATCTCTTATTCCTACTTGAAAGTAGGCATAAGAGATCTTGCGGAAAAGGGCTTTATTTTCCGCAAGATCGTTGCCTAGACTGGCGCTTTCTCCGCAAAACCCCGAGCCGGAAAAAAGTGGCAGTTATGTTCATGCAAATACCGTGGGGATATTTAAATCCCCCGCGGATTTGCAATTGCGCTGTGTCTCATTAGCATCCCTTTTCCGAAAAAGGGTGCCAGTGTAGACACAGCCTTTAAGTATAAATACAACCATATACATTCATAGAATAGTAATAGAACTGGAAGGAACTTCAAAAGGTCATCAAGTCCAGTCCCCTGCACTCTAGACCATCCCTGCCAAATGTTTGTCTAACCTGCTCTTAAAAATCTCCAATGATGGAGATTCCATAACTTCTGTAGGCAATTTATTCTAGAGTTTACTCACCCTGACAGGAAGTTTTTCTTAATGTCCAACCTAAACCTCCCTTGTTGAATTTTAAGACCATTGCTTCTTGTCCTTTCATCAGAGGTTAAAGAGAATATTTTCTCCTTCCTCTTTGTAACAAAGTTTTAGATTCTTGTTATGCCCTTCCAGCATGACTGTGAATCATTGATAACTACTCTGGTGTGAACTGTTATCCATCCAGTTATGCACCGTACTTATAGTATCCCTGTATTTCCCTAGGTTTTTTTTAATGATAAGGTCATGCAAGAGTGTATGAAAGGCTTTACTAAAGTCTAGGTATACTACATCCATCCTTATCCACAAGGCTTGTTATTCTGTCAAAGAAAGCTATTAAGTTAGTTTGACATGATTTGTTCTTTATAAATTCATGCTGACTGTTACTTATCACCAGGGCTCGCCAAGCGGCGGCAAGCCCCGCTCACCAGCCGCGCGGTTCTGCGCCGGCTCTTCCGGGTTGTAATCTACTCGCCACGGGCGAGTAGATTACATTATTTGTCGAGCCCTGCTTATCGCCTTATTATCTTCTAGAGCAGTGGTTCTTAATCTGGGGTGCACACACACCCTGGGGGTGCGAGATGCCCTTTTTGGGGGTGCAAGACATGCCAGATTTTTATGATATATCTTAGGTTTAAAGAACTGACCTACTTCAACGATTTTTAATAAGGGGTGCGAGAACATATTTTGAGAACCAAAGGGGTACAGGCTGCAGTAAGGTTAAGAACCACTGTTCTAGAGGTTTGCAAATGGATTCCTTAATTATTTGCTCCATTATCTTTCCTGGTACAGAAGTTAAGATGACTGGTCTTTAATTTCCTGGGTTGTCCTTAGTTCCTTTTTTATAAGTGGACATATTTTTACCCTTTTCCAGTCTTCTGGAATTTCTCCCCTCTTCCATGACTTTTCAAAGATAATAGCTAATGGCTCAGATATCTCCTCAGTCAGCTCCTTGAGGATTTTAGGATGCATTTCTTCAAGCCCTGGTGACTTTAACACATCTAACTTACTAAGTAATTTTAACTTGTTTCCCCCCTATTTTAGCTTCAGAACCTACCCGATTTTCACTGGCATTCATTATGCTATGCATCTGATCACCACCAACCTTATTCATGGTACAGTAAATGAAAAAAGAAGCACCTCTGCCATTTCCACTATTTGTTTGCCTCTTCATTGAGTAATGAGTCTATCCTTGTTCTTGGTCTTCCTCTTGGTTCTAATATATTTGTAGAATATTTTCTTGTTGCCCTTTATGTCTCTAGCTAATTTGAGCTTGTTTTGTGCCTGGGACTTTCTGATTTTGTTCCTATATATTTATGATGTTTGTTTATATTTAGCCTTTGTAATTTGACTTAATTTCCATCTTCCATAGGACTCCTTTTTATTTTTAGATTACTGAAGATCTCCTGGTTAAGTCAGGATGATCTCTTGCCATACTTTGTCTTTCCTAGACAGTGGAATAGTTTGCTTTTGGGCCCTTAATAACGTCTCTTTGAAAAACCTCCAACTATCTTCAATTGTTTTTTCTTTTAGACTTGCTTCCTATAAGATCTTATCTACCAATGCCCTGATTTTGCTCAAGTCTGCCTACATGAAATGAATTTATCCAGAGTTTTCAAAGTGCCATTTTCTTCCAAGAAAAGCAAACCTTGTTCTGAATCATTCACTCCAAAAATATTGTTCATCTTCACATCCATATTTCCCTTCAATGGAATGCTAAATTGTCTAAACTCCGGTCATCTGAAGAAGTGGGCTGTGCCCACGAAAGCTCATACCATCTACATGTTTTGTTAGTCTATAAAGTGCTACCAGACCAGTTTTGGTTTTTTAAGTTTATCCTGGCTTATACTGTTCAGCCACTAGATGGCTCTGTATGAAATACAGTGTCTTGTTTAAACAAACATCAGCCCTGCCCGCCAAGGCATTTAAGTATCTTACAGTGAATGAACATACCTTGTGTTTACTACATCAACTACAGATGAATCACTACATCTATAGCCAGTCCATATCTGATACAGAGCAACATAACATGGCGTCAGGAGTAAACTAAGACAACACAGAAGGAAAAAGGCAACAAAGCTTGCAGAATTGCAACATTATGCCATTTGTCAATGCTCCAGAGAACTTCAGCTTTGACAAACCTTCAGAATGGACAGATTGGAAATAATATTTTGCAAGATTTCAAATGGCAACCAAGCGGAACAAAAAAACAAGATATAAAGCTATTTTCTTTAATTTATGCTCTGGGGAAGCAAGCAGCATGTACCTTTAAATCCTTTGACGTTTCTGAAAATAGTCAGATAACTATGAAAGGGTTCTGGCTATGTTTGATGCATACTTTACATTTCATCGAAATTTGGTTTATGAAAGAGCATGTTTTCACAAGAGAATTCAAGAACCAAGAGTAATGTTGAATATTTTATATGAGTTCTACATACATTGGCTGAAAACTGATTTGCGGGGGGATGCAAAACATGAAAATATCAGAGACAGACTGATAATTGGATTAACAAATAAAAACCTTTCACAGCAGCTACAATTGCAGAGAGACTTAACCCCTAGCCACAACTAAACATATAGCAAAACAGTCAAAATTAGTAAAACAGAACAAAAGGCAGGAGAAATTTGAAAAACCTGAAACTAGCTTAGAAGCTACAGCAGATGCTTGAATGTTAACAGTCATCACCATAAAACCCCCTGAGGCCAGGAGAGACAACTCCCAGTCTAAGAATGATAAATTCCAGCCTACATGCACAAGGAGTGTGTCACCAGGTCCACTCACACTCAGGGGCGGCCCGTGAGCCTAGGCGAACTAGGCAGTTGCCTAGAGCGCCGCTGGCCCAGGCGCCCGATGATGACGTCACGGGGCGCCGGGGTGCCCCGTGATGATGTCACGGCCATTGACGGCCGTGCGGGGGGGGGGGGAGGGCGCCAATTGCATCGCCCGCCTGGGGCACCAGCTGCCGTAGCTGGCCTCGGACCACTCCTGCTCACACTGAGGGCATGTCTACATTGCATCCCTCTTGTGCAAAAGCCTATGCAAATGAAGCACGGATTAGCATACCACCACACTTCATTTGTATAATTAATTAGGGGCCGTTTTTGTGCAAGAGGCTTTTGTGCAAAAAGGAGCCATCTACACAGCTCCTTATAAGGAAGAACGGCTCTTGTGCAAAAGCTTCTTGCTGCGCAAAAATGGCCCCTAATTAATTATGCAAATGAAGTGCGACAATATGCTAATCAGTACTTCATTTGCATAGGCTTTTTGCGCAAGAGGGATGCAATGTAGACGTAGCCAGGGTGTGTCTACGCTGCAGGGCTTAACTTAAAATAAACTACACAAATTAAACTACATCAATTGTGTGTCTTATTTCGAAATTGGGAGCGTCTACACTGCACTTATTTTGAAATAGAGCACTATTCCTCCAACTTCCCTCATTCCTTGTACAATGAGGGTTATGGGAGTCGGAGTAAGAAGTCCTCCAGCTTGACAGTATTTTGACACTATTTCGAAATAACTGCCTGCTGTGTAGATGCAGACTAAGTTATTTCGGAACAGCACTAGTTATTTCAAAATAGTGTTGCAGTGTAGATGTACCTACAGTGACAACTCCTGCTGACCGTCCTGGGGATTAGTTCTGCCGGACAGAACACTCTGTTCAGGTAAATTCATAGTCTATCTAGACCTGCTGGCTGGCGGGTATTTCCAGTGCCCCCGCCACTTCCCAGTGGCTGATGCGGAGCCCAGGCTTACTCTCTACATTGGGTCCCAATCTAGGGACTCTGCTCTCAGCAGTCCTGGGCTTTCATCTCCCATCCCTCACCTCACCTTTCCTAGACTGCTTCCAACCATTGGTCCCCCTTCTCTCTCTCTGGGTCTACAAGTTCTAAAACCCTTCTCCCTTATGAAGTGACTGCATCCTACTCACGCTGTAGTCTCCAAACACTCCTCCCTCTTAACAGAGAGCATTGGCCCTTTCCCAGCAGCTTTCACTACTTCCAATTTCCTATATTTATGAGTCCAACCCAGCTCATTCCTTCATAGCTGGACTCGTTTACTCATTTAAGGGATTACTTGGCCACCTGATACCCCTCAGCTGTGGCTTGTTGGATTAACTAGCCTCTCTCTTTACCTTCATTAACCCTTTCAGTTACAATGTGGCAGCCATGATGGACCAAGTGAGAGAAGTTGGAAGGAATTGATGGTGAATATGGTGGTAGGGGACTTTTGAAAAGAGATCTAATACAAATCAACTTAAAATACACCGCTGAATCATGCCACATACAAACACTCCTACCCAAAGAGACCTAGGAAGAGACTAGGGGCAGATTTATTCAGATTCAGAGACTATTATTTCCTGGTTGAAGTGGACTATTTTTCCAGCTATATAGAAATAATGAACTTGAAAGAGACAACATATCATCGTGTAACTGAGAAATTGAAATGATCAGAAAAACTAGTGAAAGACAACACTACGCAACTCACTCACTGCAGCAGAATGTAAGACATTCTGAACAAAATACGATTTTGATCATATTACTAGCAGCTCACATTACCCACAAGGAAAAGGAGATGTTGAGAGAACTGTACAGACAGCCAAGGAAATCCTATAGCAGGAACATCCATTCCTTGCTTTTCTGAGCAACGTCAAAAGCAGCTACTGGATATAGTCCAGTAAAGCCCCTGATGGGAAGACAACTCCGGTTCTTTTCCAAAGCTGGAGCAGTTGTTCTATGCCCAAAGGGGCCAGACATGGAGAAAGTAGCCCAATAGGATAAAGAGGATTAAAAAAAACCCCACGCTTTTACAGCAAATGACACTTGGTTACAAAATTGCCAAGTCTGGAAACTGGTGACCATTTTTTTTTGTCAGATTGGATGGAGAAAAGAGATGGACAATTTCCAGCTGTTGTAAAGAAAAAAATCAGTGCCCATATTTTATGGGATTGTTCCTCAAGAAATAGTTATCAGTCAAACAAACTGAAATATTCTACAGATGGCAGGTGCAGAATATGAGGACAAACACCTCAGATTACAAAACAACTACCGAGAGTCATTGCAGCTAATGGACAACCAGATAACTAAGCTGTTATGTGGTTGGGTCACATCATTAGAAAACCAGCACAATTGAGAGACACTTAACCAGCTGATCCACACTGAACAGTAAAGAGTGTGATAGTGTAAATATTGTAAATGATAGGAATGTAGAACTTAAAGGGGGAGATGTAATGGAATGTTAAACTGTATTACACTGTTCAGTCAGTCATTAGGTGTGTGTAAAATACTTTATTATTAAACAAATCTCAGCCGTACCTGGCAGAGACTTAAAGGATTTTATGATAAACACCTCTGGTGTGCAAGCAAGCTCTGTCCAAGTCTGGTCACACACGCACATGCACACGCACAAGCACACACACACACACTCACACACGCCCATGAGGGAGTAGGATCAGTCAAATTCACTTTCCAATGCTCTGAGTTCTTTATGCATTATCTGTTTTTAGGGCAAATCTGGGTGAATGAGTCTTGGGGAGTAGAGGACATGTCCAACTACTCCCAGCCCCTCCTGGCTCCCTGCAATTTCGGCCAAAAAATAACTGATTTGGGCTGAATTATTTTTCCCCTGGACTCTTCACATCCCAGAGCTCCCATGACTATGGCAGTCAGAAGGACTTGCTTATAGCACAGCTACAATGAACCCCACTCCCTTAATGCAGTGATGTGGAGGAGCTGTCCCTGGAGGAAATCCTCCTAGAGAATTCCTTGTCCAGAACCTACTCCCATAGATTTTTTCACAGAAGGGTATGATCAAGGCCTGTCTTGTTTCTGATGAAAAAAAATTTAAACACAAAGTCTCAACATTAGTATAAATTATCATAATAAATTACAGCTAATGACATTCACAAAGTTTAATTTAACATGTTTAATTTAACATTTTAAAGCCCATGTACTAAGCAAGCAGAGGAGCCAATAAACAAAGAGATCTGCAATATAAGCAAAGAAGGCAGTCAGTACTCTGAACTTGATAGGGAATTTGTTTATAAGAGGAGGTAAGTGCTCTTAATACAGAACATTTTGGAAATACAACCGTACTGCACATTTTAAAATTGTGCCTTGTAATTGTCATAAGTTGTAGAGTTCTCATTTGGCCAAATCCTGAAATTTATGCTGACATTGACATACCTTACTAAGAATCACTGTTTTATGGCCATTCTTGGTAAAAAAAAAAAAAGAGCCACTCCCAAAGGAATGTTTATGGATTGTGGAAATATTTCTGAAGTCCAGTGCTAATATTTTAAGAATCCATCATAGTGAGACAAGGACTACAAGGTGGCTAAGCATAAAACAATAAATGTTGCTGTTTTCATGCCTGCAAAACTAGTAATAATTTCATTCTCTCTTCATTTTTTAGGATAATCCATATTTTGATATGCACTTCGAGAAGGTCTACAGTTGGGAAGCATATAGCTGTGCATCTAAATATGCCTTTGCTCGAACGTTAAACAAATTGAATTACATGTATCTTAAAAAGGACTTGAAGTTTGTGAACTTTGATATAGCTTACATAAATGATGATTCAATCTGGTCATCCAACAATGGGGACTGTTTAGTTCTCATGAGGATATGCTTCTACGCTTCTAATCTTTTGTGTCTGTCACTGTGTCCTATGCCATAAAGATGGATTTTATAACAATAAGGTTACTAGCTGACTTCCAGTGCCAGATTCTGACAAATAATCTAATATAAAAGATATGTGATATGCAGTATTTGCTACTTATTTTTACATATTAGTCAAAACCAGAAATAAAAAAAATAAAACCTCATTTTTATATAAATAATGAAGTGTTTCTTTTAGTAAGATCCCAATACTGCAAATACTTGCACACTTGCTTAACTTTCAACACAACAATAGTTCCATGGCACTATTCCTGTGAATAAAGGTCAGCACATGCACAAGTGTTTGTTGGGGCCCAAATTAGTATACATTAATGACCACAAATATTTTAAAATCATTATTGTCAGCTAATTTGTGTCTTCAAAGAAGGGAAAAACATTGTGTAGTTGAGAAATGCAAAATTCAATTTCTAAATATGTCGAAATATAGGTTTTTTTTAAAGATTATATCTAGATAAATACAGAGGATGAAATCCTGGCTCTGTTGAAGTCGATGGGAGTTTTGCCACTGGGTAAAATTCTGGCTTCATTGATGCCAATGTGGAGAAATATATGTGTCTATACAATTTTTAATGGAGTGTCAAATACTTCTTTGCCTTTTATGTCCCTTGCTAGATGTAACTTATTTTGTTCCTTGGCCGCCACAAACAGGGACTACTGGACTCAGGGAGTCGATGAGAGAGTACTCAGCTAGACACTATAAGTCACCCCCCTCACTGGATCAATCGCAGCCTCATTTATTTCCTCTCTCTGGTTTGGTAGCCTATGGTAGACCCCTAACATGAGATCACCCTTTTTTCCCCCTTTTATCTTTATCCAGAGACTTTTAACTGGTTTGCCTCTAAAAAAAAATAATGCAACACCTCCTTCATTTTACCCCTCCTGTTCCTTCCTGAACAAGCATGCCCCTGTGTATTCCAGTCATAAGATTTAGTCCAATATGACCAAACTTCAGTGTCCCAGTGAATTGAGATCCCAGCCCATCAGTGTTCCTCTCCACCTAATTCAGCCTACCACCCAGAAGATCAAGACCCTCCAGATCCTGAGTCAACCCAGTTTCACTTTCACTTCAGCCTCCAATCTGAGCCCCTTCTCCCTCTATGCCCAGCACTAAGCCCTCTGCAAGCAAACATTTCAGGCACCCCCACTCTCTTCCTCCGCACATGCCCTGCTCTCTCTCCTCAGCCACTCTTCTCTCAGGGTGCCCCTACCCAGCCCAAGTATCCACCCATGCACAGAGACTCCCTACAATAGGCCACATGCTCCACTCCTGTCTCTTCCAATAGCAAGTCAGCCTCATTCTATTTTCGTGTGTCATGAATAAATGGACCTGCTCAATGCTGAGCACTGTGATCCAAGATGGCAGCACTTGTGGCCATCCATTCCAATGGAGGATGAAGTTCTTGCCCCAGTAAGCCAGTAGGGTTCTCTTCCTATGATGCCTCATCCCACTCCATTCTAGCCCAGGCACTGCCAGTTAACCTGCCCCAAACTCCCTCTCCTGTATTGCAGGAGATAATATTATTAAATTATGAGTCAGGAGGGTTTTGGTTATAAATTGTTGTTTCTTTGATGTGACAGGAAAATTGGCCAGTCTTACTAGCCCAAATTACTTCTTCCTCTGTGATAAATCTGGTGCATCTCTGAGATGAATCTGGTGCATGAGCCAGTACATTGGTGGGGATGGAATTACTTTTCACTCCTCCCTGCGCACTCACCATTCACTGTGTGCAATGAGGAGTAGTTGCCTGCCAGTGGCCTCTCTTTTCTACTCCCTATGAAGGCTCTGGTGATGCAGGTAGTTCATGAAAGGCATAGGGATGCTCCTTAGATTCCCTTGCTCTTCTGCACAGGTGCACATGAGGGCCCATGTTTGACCTGTAAAGGAGAGGAAGAATGTCCCTGAAGTTAAGGCACAGAGCTGAGCTCTGGATTCTAATATCCAGTTCTGACTAATTTGGTTTGTGACCTTGGACAAGCCAATTAACCTCTCTGAGTTCAGTAAATCCTATCTGTAAAATGGAGATACAGTGATCTTGTGGGGCTTACTTCATTAATATCTTTAAGCACTTTGAAATTCCAGATTGAAGGGCCTGTATAAATGCATTTTAATTGAAGTGGAACAAAATCAAATAAAAACATAACTACATGGGTGGTCATTGCAGCTAGGGTTGGGGGAGGCAGGCCCCAGCCCCACCTACAGCCCTGTCACCTCTGCTGAGCCCTTGCCCTTGCAGCGTGCACACGTACCCCCCACCACCATGGGGAAAGGAGGGGGCAAGCACACATGCGCCCCAGCCTCCCCATCCCAGAGCACTGGGGAGGGAGAAGGCTGTGCAGCCCAAGCCTCCCCAGCCCTGGCGCACCAGGGAGTGTGGGCCCGGGGGGCACACTCCGCCCCCAGAATGCCTACAGCAGGCGTTCCAGGGGCGGAGTGTGGACGGGGCCATTCCTGGCAGTTTGGGAAGGCTGTGCCTTCCCCCACCTAGGCTACTGGACGCTCATGCATACCTATTTATAGCAGACTGTATAAAATGTACAGCTTCTTACTTTTATTTTTTAAGTGCTCCCCACCTTCCTGATATGAAGTCCCCCTCCCTTTGACTATATGCTAAATATATAGGTAATTCTAGGGTCCAAGATGTATGTTGTATACAATGCTCCTTTTAACATGAATCTTTGTTATTGTTATACTTATAAGAAGCACATGGGATCTTTTTCAGTTGAAAAGGCAATATGCTGCATTTATTGAAAATAAAATAAGAAAAGCAGCATATGTATTCATTCACACAGAGAGAGAGAGAGAGAGAGATCCTGCAGATGGTCTTATAGTTACCAGTCTGTTGTGGCTCTAGTCAATGTAGTGGCCAGTTAGATTGAACACGACTGAGGAGCTGGGTTCTGTCAGTCATGATCCAATGCTCCGAGGCTCTACATGACTGAACCTAGAGTTCCATGGCAAAATATCCCATCTTTATACTTGTACGTTCCCATTTGACTCTATGGATTTTGTAATGCCACACAGCAAAAGTGGTGTTAATCTCAGAGTATTCCACAGTTATCCTTTGGTTGTCAGGCTTCCCATCTTTATCTCTTGCTTGTTGTCTCACCTCTGGGGATGTCTGCCTGTCTCCAAGGTTGTCAGTTCTGCTTATTCATTTAGCAGCAGGCACAATCAGTGGTTCTTAACCTCTTTGGCACTTAAGTTCAATCAATAAATCAAATTTACCCCTCCTCCTTTTTAAAATGGCAACAGACAAAAAGAAAATTACGATTAATCATTTGTATTGTATTTCGTTTTCTCATACATTATGTTGAAGAAAATTGAACACCTATTGTATTTTAAACTTATTACCCCCTGAAATATGCCACATTACCCCTCAAGGGCTATACCCCCATGTTAAAAACCTCGGGGCACATTGAATGTTTTCTGACTGTCTCCAAGCTACTCACTTTTTCTTGACAATCTGGACATTTGTGATGGCTTTCACACTTATCCTTAGCTATGCGCACATCCATCACTTGCACCAAACAATTTTACAGAGAATTGCAGACAGACTGCATTTTGGAAAAGATTACATAGTTACTAAAGAAATAACAAAAGAACCTTGCACACTTTAGTTTGCAATGCAGAAAAGAAACAAGACTTAAGTTGTAATGCACACAAGATACAAGACCCTATAGCAAACATTGTAATGAAATCATGTCCTTAGATAAAGAAATGACCACAAGAAGTTATGGTCTCTTCCTGCTTTAACACTGGGGTATGCAATTATCAGCTTACCCAATGCATATCTACCAACAGCCAGGCCATTCCTTCCTGCTAATCATGAAGGGTGACTGATGGTGAAACAGAAGCATACAGAGCTTATAAGCAAAGCATTGTATAGGACTTATTATCTTCATTATACTTATATTCATATACAAACACAAATACTACATTTTGGCTACATTATACGACTATCCTTGAAAGTACTGTAAATCAACCTGATTCTAGGTTATATGTGAGCCACTGAAATTCATTACAAGCTTTCTCCTTGTATCTTACTGTACAGGACTTTATAGTGAAGGAACACTATTTATAAATAGAATTTATAAAATTATGATGATACTTTAAGAGTCTACATGCCATTGGGATAATCTTAAAGTATTGTATATCTCATATTTATGAGTTAATTTACCCACTACCCAAGTTGTAACATAACCCTCTTGAATAGCCAGAAATTCAGGCAGTTGTTGCTTGTGATTTGTTAATTCTTAAGTAATACGGTGTATTACTGCACAGGTCATATTATTTTGTAGAATACTCACAAATTCCGTATTTTATAGGCAGAAGGAAGTGTGGTCTGGGTGGGCAAATTCCAATCATTAAGACTGTAGTCAATCAAAAAGGATTAAACACTCAATAATCAATATTCCATGACATTTTTTTTGAAGATACATATGGGTAACAGAATTTCTGAGCAACGATTTTCTGCACTGTGCTGGAAACTGATTAGATGTAACTCTATAGATAAATTTGTATATACCATTCAAAGATATTTAACTGTTTGTCTTTTGATCATTGTACTGCATACCTATCACTGACTATATGAAAAGATGAATGTTTGTACTGTATGTGAAATATATGGAATTAAAACCTGTTTGACACGTCATTTGCTTGATAAGAGTATATTCCATCCCTAAATTTATGATCAGATTAAAAGAGAAAAGGTGAGAAAAATGAAATGTTTCCATTTAAATTCCTTCAAAATTAACAATGGCCAAAACCAACCAACCAAGCAA
Organism: Rafetus swinhoei; assembly: GCA_019425775.1. Taxonomy (NCBI): domain Eukaryota; kingdom Metazoa; phylum Chordata; order Testudines; family Trionychidae; genus Rafetus; species Rafetus swinhoei. The sequence continues at coordinate 52,735,658 of CM033449.1, forward strand.
ACAAAAACCAAAACAACCCCCCACCCAAAACAACAACAACATCAACAACAACAACCCCAAATCAAACCCCAAAACCCTGTGGGAGCCTTTGTCTAAAGCTTATAGAAATGGATTGAAAAGACTCCTATTTATTTCATTGGGCTTTAAATGAGGCCCCCAAATAATAGGACCCCCTGTATTGTCAGACTAATCTGCTGGCTCTGTGAAAGATGTGTTCTAAGATGTAGGAGACCATCACTCTCCACTTGCTAGAACACAATTATGCCATGGAGATACAGAATCAGATAAATTATAAATGGAAAAATCGTGACAGATCATCTAGCCCATTTCTCTACAAATGCAGAATTGTTCCCTAGAGCACCTTTTCTGGTGTTTTAAACAGTGTGGTTTAAAATGTGACAGGTGAAGCTTCCGCTAATTCCTGATGACGGTATTCCAAAATGTAATAGGCAGAGAGACAGCAGTAACAGACACTTATAGTAGGAATTGCTCAAAGTTGCTGATCTACAGAAAGGCGTTTGTATAATTCTGATGAAAGGCTTTCACTGGTGAGCAGTGTTCCCTGTGAGCTGAGTGCTTTGGCTACCACCCAGGAGAGATTCAGTGCCGAACAGCTGATTAGCAGAACACCCACAATGCCCACAGTATGTTTTTCTACTGGTGGTGCACATCTGCAAATACCTTGGTGCACATAACAAAATGTATTCTGCCCATGGATGGAAAAAGTTAGAGGGAACAATGGTGGTGAAGAGGATAAAAAGGAATTTAAAGGAGAAAAACATTGTTTCCCAAAATGAGGAGAGAGTTAGGGCTTTGGACCCCATCTGTACAACCCTTTGAACATAAAAACTGCCATACCCATGATCCATCATGTCTAGTCTCTGACACTAGGACCAGCTGCTTTAGAGGAAAGGGTTTTTTTTTTCATAAGAAGTTTTATTTTTTAAGCTAATATTGGAACTAAGCTTATGTACGAAGCCCCGCCTGAATAAGACAAAAGAACTTTGGCACAATTTTAAACATTTATTTACATAATATTTTATCTCTCCTCTGTCTGTCTGTACATTATTTACACATTTCCTATCCACCTTGACACATACAAACTTTAACTATCAATAAGAAGCCTACATAGGGCCAGATCTTCAAATGCTATAATTTGATGTTACACTGAAATCAGTTTAGCATGCTAATTTACACCATCTTCTCCATGTATTTAAAAAGAGTTATGTTAAAAAACTATGTACTGTTTAAGGCTCCAGTTTTGTTCACACTGAAGTCAACTTAGTTTTGCTACTGATTTCTGTGAAACAGGATCAGGCCCCAAGAGTTTCTTTGCACAGAAGACCTGATATGGATTCTTCTTGGCTACGTCTACCCTGCAGGCTTTTTGCGCAAGGATTGTTTGGCGCAAGAGTGCGTACGCACTGCCATGTGCGTTTGTGCAAGAGATATGCTTTTGCGCAAGAGCGTCCATGGCAGTATGGATGCTCTCTTGTGCAAGAAACCCCTGTTGCCCGCCCACACTGCCTTCTTGCGCAACAGCTCTTGCACAAGAGGGCTTATTCCTCATGGGGAGAGGAATAACTCTTGCGCAAGAAGCCCTCTTTTCCGATGCTTTACTGTAAATTTACTTGCACAAGAACGTGCGTGCAGTGTAGACGCTCCGCAAGTTTTTGCACAAAAACTGCCGTTCTTGCGTAAAAAGCCTGCAGTGTAGACGTAGCCCTTGAGAATAGGATTGCTCAGGATTTCAGGATTCCCATCCCAGGGGATATCTGTTTGGGGGGTTGGGGAGACCAGGAAGCAGAGAAGGGCTGCAATGGTGTGATCTAGCCAATAACAATATTGTACCTACATGAGCTAGTCTGCCAGGAAAAGGGGGATGTTAGAGAATCAGTGCAGAGGAGTTTGTGTCCATAGAATTTGAAGTTCCCTTCCCCATTAGTTACTTGAGAAAAAGATTTGTAGGAAATCCCCAAAAGTGAACCTCATGGCTCCTCCCGTATTCCTCACTCTCCAGAGTGAACATGGAATAATTCTCACGCATTCATTTGTCAGTAATAGCAGTATATGATTGTCAGATTGAAAGTAAACATGTAAGCCAATCTGTTTAAAGTTTTAAGTCGTTCTCTTTCTATTAACTTTTCAAACATTATAGCATGATGCTAGTGATTCTATAGTTAAATTTATGCAAAAAATTATAGCAGAGGTTATAATTTCAATTCCTTATTTTGTATATAAAATAATTTTAGTGTGAAATTTTTCATCAAATCAGTAAAAGGATTTTCTTATAAATTTTGAAGGGAATTAAATTAGCATTTAACTTAAAGATAGAAAAACAATGAGGGAAGATATTCCTTTTGTGTTGAAAATGTTTGTGCGTATTTTTTGCTCTCTGCTAACTAAACTACCTTTGTATTTGAAATTAAACTAATATGGGACTACATCATAAAAACATAACATAAGAACATAAGAATGGCCATACTGGGTCAGACCAAAGGTCCATCCAGCCCTGTCTGCTGACAGTGGCCAATGCCAGGTGCCCCAGAGGGAGTGAACCGAACAGGTAATGATCAAGCCATCTCTCTCCTGCCACCCATCTCCACCCTCTGACAAACAGAGGCTAGAGACACCATTCCTTACCCATCCTGGCTAACAGCCATTAATAGACTTAACCTCCATGAATTTATCTAGTTCTCTTTTAAACCCTGTTATAGTCCTAGCCTTCACAACCTCCTCAGGCAAGGAGTTCCACAGGCTGACTGTGCACTCTGTGAAGAAGAACTTCCTTTTATTTGTTTTAAACCTGCTGCTCATTAATTTCATTTGGTGGCCCCTAGTTCTTATATTATGGGAACAAGTAAATAATTTTTCCTTGTTCACTTTCCTTATTCACCACTCATGATTTTATAGACCTCTATCATATCCTCCCTTAGTCTCCTCTTTTCTAAGATGAAAAGTCTAGTCTCTTTAATCTCTCCTCATATGGGACCCGTACTAAACCCCTAATCATTTTAGTTGCCCTTCCAGTCATGGGGTACAGAAGCTGTTTTAAAGGATAGGTTACAAACCATAGTTTATAGTTCTGCACTTTCACATTTCAGGACTAAATCAAGAATTGCCTCTCCCCTTGTGGGTTCCTATACCAGCTGCTCCAAGAAGTAGTCATTTAAGGTATTGAGAAATTTTGCCTCTTCAGCTATTCGATAGTTCAGGTTACAACTGTATTTCCATGATAAGCCATTCCATTGCCATTCTCTCCTCTAAAACCCACAAAGGCCTAGCAGCCTAAAATCTGTAAGGCATAGATTGCGATAGAATATTTCTACCTTATTTGAAGTGAATTGGACAATGGAAGAGTCCAGGTTGCCCTGACCAGTCTTATTTTAGGTCCTTGTTCCTGTTGCAGATGAGATCCAATTTATGTCATGCTACCTCCACTCCTGGGATAGCCCAGAGCTCTCCCCTCCACTATTCTTTGTCCTGTCATCTGGATACTCCACCTCCATGTATTTCCACAAAATAAATTAAAGACCTCCTCATTTCTTCTTCCAACATTAACTGAAGGCTGTTTTATGTCATCAAAGAACACACTGTCACAAGGGGCAGAGTTAAAATTAGTATAGCAAAATGTAAGGGTCCCTCAGTCCACTTATGGAATGAGAGCATGAGTGGAGAGGTGAAAGTGTTGTGCATGCCTTAAAAGAGACTCTCATAATGTGTGTGTTAAAAGATGTAACCCAGTGTATTAATTAATTCTTAACATTGTTGTTTTGGTTTTGTGGCAATAGAAATAAGAGTCTAAAGACAGAAAATCTGGGAATTTAAAAAAGTGATTATATAAGTAATATGCTGCTAAAGCTGCATGCAAATTCTATACAATCTTTTACAGGCACTTTGTCCAGTCTGCTATAGATCCTACCAGAGACAGTTATATTTTGTGGTTAGAGTGAGAAATTATCAGATTGTAAATTTTCTTTTAACCTCGCCCCTCATGAATGATACATTACAGAAGAAGTACACAGTATATTGTTTTATGAGTTACAAATGTAATATATATCCACCTAGAAGCATGTCCCTTGGTACTTAAATATTGACTGCCAGTAACTTGGAAGAATCTCAGTCGTATCTCATTTCTTCATGTGTGAGAGACTTGCAGAGCTGTGAGAATATGATTTTATGTCTACTGGGGGTAGGTCAAGAAGTAATGGGCTAATCTGCGGCAAGGGAGACTCAGGTTAGATACTAGGGAAAACTTTCTAACCCTCAGGAGAATTAAGCTCTGGACTAGGTTTCCATGGAAGATTGTGGCACCCCCTGTCACTGGAAAATTTTAAGAACATGCTGGACAAATACCTGTCAGGGATGTTGAAAATTTATATGGTCCTGCATCAGCACAGAGGAATTAATGACCTTCCAGGGTCTCTTCCAGCCCTATATTTCTATGATAATTTATGCAACTGATGCTAAATGTGAATGAGGTTTATTGACCACGAAGAGAAGCTCACTCACAGTATAGACCAAATTGCAATCACTTCATTCAAGGTTGATGGGAGTTATATGCCAATGTTTGAGGCAGAATTTAGACACAATCTCTCATTGTATCATTGTAAGTTGTGATCCTATCAAATCTAATTAGCTGTGCATGCCTGAGTTGAGTCTGTCTTTGAAAGGTCAAAATCCAAATTCTAGATGTTGCAGATGTTAGTGCTTCTGTGTCACATTTTCCTCTGAATTAGTACTGGTGCTAGAGTACACGGAGCTGCTGGAGATGCCTTTTGCTTAGGTGTAAAACCAAAGTCCTGAACCCTTCTGGTTACCAAAATTTCATTGATACTCTTTGCAAAAGAAGGGGTATTTATTCTGAAGTAATGAGTAAATTCCAAATCAGGTAATTCCCTTGCAGTTTTAATAGGCTATGGATTTCTTCACTTCTTATCTAAAACTCTTGGGAGGTTTTGCAAAGTACTATTAAATAACTTCCACTTTCAACTCCAGATATGTCTGCTTTTCCATTATGTGTAATGTGAGCCATTTGGCCTTTACTTATCTGAAATTGGGGTTATGGGACTTAATGTAAAGTGAATTTACTACTCAGACAATGTGTTATTTTGTGTCACAAATACTCCCACCCCAGTATTCACGGATATTGTCATTTGCAGTGATCTCAAGAACATATCGCCCCATGAATAGCGAAGGCTTCCTGTAATCACAATTGTATTCTTTGTTGTAATTGAAATCAATATGTATTAAAATGTAGAAAAATGCCAAAAATTTAATATATTTCAATTGGTATTCTATAGTTTAACAGTGTGATTAACTAAAAAATTAATCCTGCTTGGTCACAATTTTAATCAAGAGTTAACTGCAACTGACAGCTGTAGTAATTAATGTTACTTCCAAAACAAAAATATCCTAAAAATATATAAAATCTTTTAGCTGTCTCCATCATGAAGCCAACTGATGATACACAAACATCATATACTTCAATATGCAATCAACTTTTGCTTTTGTTGCATCCTACTTAGTACCATCATTTGGTGTTTTGTCTACCTGTTTGCAAACTCATTGGGACCAGGCACTTTATCTCCATATTTGCAGGTAAAGCAGCTGGTACAGTGATAGCTCTGCATAAGGAATGAGGCTAATAATATTTTGCACGCCATTAGGACTGAATTAACCCCCTCAGTGAGAAATAGAGGGCAATTCTCTCTGGAGTCAGGCTGCCTGCAGGCTCAGGAGATGGTAGGCATCCCCAGATCATCTGCCAAAGGGATTCTAGTCAGCAGAAAGATAAATGTTAAAACATACATTTTAAAATGTAATTCTGCTGGCAGGTGCTTTGGGGGCCCGACTCGGCCCTGATGACCCTGCTGCCCCAGTTTGCTCCACTCTCCCCATGCACACCACAGGAGTCACTGACCCTGCCACCTCCCACAGTCCCAGATCAGCTGCCCCCCATCCCCTCGTGGGTCACACTACGCCCTCTGCCTCCTGCCTGAGCTCCTATTGGCTCGTTCCACCGTTCCCCCGCCCAGTTCCTCGCAGAGCGCGGCGGTGGCCGGGCTTTGTCCCTCCTGCCGACAGGGGTCGCCCTCTTGAGACGCGGCAGCCTCAGCCCCCCCCCTTCAGGGGCTGCGGTGTTTCCGGGCCCTGTCACGTGACAGGAAGAGGAAGCCGCCGCGGTTCTGTGTTGCAGCAGCCGCGGCCGGATCTCTGCGAACGGCGGCGTTAGATGGGTCGGAGGCGGAGCCGCTGCGCCCTAAGGAGGAGCCACCCCAGCCCCTGCGCCCGCCTGCGCGGCCCCGCGGTAAGGGGGGGGGGCGTCGGCTCCGGTAGCCCCGCTCTGCACAGAGAGCTGCGAGCGTCCCTCGCGCGGTGCCCGGCGGCCCCGCCCGCGCCTGGCTCCCCGCTCTGCAGGGGCAGCCCCGCGCGCTGTGGCCTGACTCCCCCCGGCGCCTCCTCGCCATCGGCCACAGGCATCACGCCGACCGGGCCCCGCGGCGTCACACGTGTCCCCCGGCACCGAGCGGGGGCCAAGGGGCGCGGGCCAGGCTGGGAGCGCGCTGCACGGTCCGCCCCGCGCTCACACGGGAAACGCGTAAGGGAATGGGGTAAAGCCCGCGGGGCCGGCCGCGCGCGCGACGTGGGTTCAGTGTCTCTCAAATAGACCGGAGTGTCTGTTGCCCGTGTTCTCGGAGGCATTTGGGTTGCATTCTCGGGAGGGGGGACTGGGTCTGTGCTGGGATAGGGGCCCTGCCTGCTCCGTGCCGGATACAGGACATTCACCCTGGGAGTTCAGCATATGTAGCTGTCGTGGCGAGGCATACGTTAAAAGCTTGGAACAGACTGTTCATTATAGTTGTATAATCTCTTCTGCATATATTGCAGATAATACTGATACTAAAGACAAATAGGACTAGCATAAGTATGATGTAGGGGACCTAAGCTCAACTAAGACTTAGTGCTAACTCTTAAGTTGCCCTAGTTATATTATTTAGGGGTAACGCTGGAGACATGTAGTTAAGCTGATCTAAGCCCCAGTATGGATGCCACTAGTTAAATTACATAATTTACTTAACTTAAATTGTAACTTAGATTGATTTACAGCAGTGATTATACCACACTGTTGATGGAAGATGCTTCCCTGCTGACCCAGCTTCTGCCTCTTGAGAGATTGAGTACTGAAGTCAGTGAAAGAAAGCTCTCCCATTGACTTACTGCATCTTGGCCAGACCCTGCTAATACAACACTGCTGCATCAATCACAGCAGTGCCAATTTAGCTAGTAGTCAAGGCAGGCTCAGAGACCGAAAAAACAGGTACCTGTGGTGTTGAAGCTGCACTGGCAGCATTGGAAATGTAGTTGCAGTAATATAGCTGCGCTGCTGTAGTGCTTCTACTCTGGACATACCCAAACGTACTTAAAGGCTTCCAACTCAAGCAGAAGTACTATTGCAGTTAACCAGATATCATTATGGTGAAGTGCCATTGGATGTGAATGGGTTCCTTGGAAGACATACATTAGCCTATTTAATTGGAATAGCTTTTTCATGCACAGGGACTGTTTCTTCTAGGCCGTGTCTACACTACACCCTCTGTTGGCAGAGGGATGTAAATGAAGCACTTCGAAAGTGCAAATGAAGCAGGGATTTAAATATCCCATGCTTCATTTGCATAATCACGCCATGGCGCTGTTTCGAACAAGCGCCATGTCGAAAGTGAAACCGCAGTTTAGACACGTTTTTTTTGACAACGGGGCAGTTTTTCAAAAGATCTTGTACTCATTTTTTGAAGAGTACAAGATCTTTCAAAAAATCACCCTGTTGGGAAAAAAACACGTCTAAACTCTGGTTTCACTTTTGACATGGCGCTTGTTCGAAACAGCTCCATGATGTGATTATGCAAATGAAACACGGGATATTTAAATCCCTGCTTCATTTACACTTCCGAAGTGCTTCATTTACATCCCTCTGCCGACAGAGGGGTGTAGTTTAGACATAGCCCTAGTGTGTGCGTGCTATCAGAGCTCATTAAATATACTTGCTGACGCTTGGTATGTCTATTGAAGATTTTCATTGTTGTGATATCCAAGTGGTTCCCAGGTAAATTAGATCTGTGAGGTGATGCCCTGCTTGTCTTCATGTAGTAATCTGTTGTTGTTTTTGTCATAGGAGTCAATGTGAAAACTATTCTGGTTATTTTAGAAAGGCTTTCTCATACTCTGGATTGGTCTCAGTTTCATAGGAATTTTATGAGAGGAGATTAAACAAGCCAAGCTTTTTCAGTATAGCAAAATGAAAGCTGAGAGGAGGTATGAAGTCTTCCTATACTGGGGAAGCCATCAGGGAGGAGAAGAGCTATGTAAGGTAACAGACAACCATGCAGCAAGGACATCTAAGTATAAACTAGCTGCTTATAAACTTAGTTTAGAAAGTAGAATAAGGTTTCTAAGGTCTCAGAGGAGTGAGGTTCTGGAACAGCCTCCCAACAGAAGTAATGGGTCAAAATAGATATGTAAATTTGTAGCCGAATACACGGTTAACCGATAAGCCTGAGCTGATCAGTTAACCCTCTAGGTTACACATAGCCCCCTAGCCCCTCATATCAGGGTCAGCAGCCAGGGGTGTGGCTTTTAAGTCGGCTTCCTATGTGTTGTGCCAGTTCTCATGGAGTTGCCTGACTACTGCCTCCCACAGAGTCAGTGGAGAAGGGGGGGGCAGCTGGTACTTGCAGGGAGCTGCCTGCCTGCTGCCCATGCTGCTGCCTCTAATGCAGCATGTGTGGGTGGCAGGTGGGAGCCAATACACTCAGGGAGCCGGCTGTTAAGCTGGCCCCCTGTGCATGCTGACTCGTGCAGAGCTGCCTCCCACCCACCTGCACTCTTGGCTCCCACAGAGGCAGCAGCATGGGTGGGGGCAGGCAGGAGCTGGTTCTCATGGGGAGTCTGCTTATAAGTGGCTCCCCGCAAGCACTGGCTCCCACCTCCCTTCCCCACATGTAAACGTGTACCCCCGGCATGTAAACATGTACCTGCTAAAATGTTCTGCCAGTACACAATTTTACAAATAACGCATTTTAACATCCCTAATGTGTACACATTGTTCTGGTAGCTTCGGTTGTGTCTAAGGAAAATGTTTTGCTGGGTTTAATCTGTGTTATGTCAGTAGAGTCTATGGCAGTGTTTCCTCAATGGTGTTCTGTGGATCCCCGGGGGTCTGCGAAGTGAAAATAAGGGTTCTGCAAGAAAATTCCATTACAATAACATTTTACGATAAAAAAAAATTGTGATTTTTGTTTTTAAATATTTGCAATTAAACTAAATGGTGATCTTATGACCTTGTTTAGCATTTGTTTATTATTATCCTTACTTATTTGTGGTCTACTTTTTCAATTCCATATATAAGACTGTTATTAGGGGTTCTGCAAAATTCTTTCGAGTTTAAAAGGGTTCCATGGCCAAATAAAATTGGGAAACATTGGTCTATGGCATCTCTACTTCAATATGTACATGAGATTACATAAGTGTCTAGTGAGAAGGAGGCAGCTTCTAAGAAGACTATTTAGGTAAGATGATTATGGAAGAGAAGCAGGTGCTGATTGCTACACTGTGTGCAATTAGAGAGAAATGAGGGGTATTGCAGATTATTCTTATTAATCTTTTATTACTTTATCTGCCTTTGAGCCAGGGTCATGGGTGAAGACTGCATTATGCTAGGTGCTATATAAACACAGTACTGAAAGATAATTCTTGGCCAAAGGAGCTTGTACTCTAAATACAAGACATGAGACAACATATGGATTCAAACAGATGGAGTACAAGGAGACAGAGAGACAATACTGGTCGTAAACAGTAGTCACAGCACACAAGCCCCCTATCATCAAGGGTGGTGGTTTGCTTTTTTTGAGGGGTGGGGGCATCACAGTGAGGGAAAGTGTTGAGGAGGGATATGAAGGAAGATAAATGGATAGCTTTTTGAATGTTTATGGTGAGCTCTTCCCAAGTACAAGGGAGAGTATGAAAGAGAGCACAAAAGTGCTTATTTGAAAACTAACAAGTGAATTATGAAGGCTGACATCATGGGCCAATTGGAGGTGAGCATCAGGGGCCAATGAAAGACAAGCAAGGTAAGGATTGACTATGAAGGTACTTGAAAGTGAAAATGAGCAGTTTAATGTTTGATATACTAGAGGAGGGGGAGCCAGTGGAGGGATGCAAAAAGGGATAACATTGTCGAAGTTGCAATGCTGCATTGTGTCATTTAGCTGTGTTAAGTTCATAGTACTTACAGTGAACTGCAGCAAAAATTGCAGAGGCTATAAGATCAAATGGCAAATGTGTAGGGGCATATTACAATCACTATTTAGTAGTAGTTAGGAATCTTCAACCCCACCTTTCAAAAGTGGCACTCTTTGTTACTTTCAAGACAAAGAAGAGAAAACAGTTACTCACCTTTTATAAGGTATGGGGAGGGATAGCTCAGTGGTTTGAGCATTGGCCTGCTAAACCCAGGATTGTGAGTTCAATCCTTGAGGGGGCCGTTTAGGGGTCTCAGGCAAATCTGTCAGGGATGGTGCTTGGTCCTGCGGTGAGGGGAGGGGACTGGATTCAATAACCTTTCAAGGTCCCTTCCAGCTCTGAGATGGTGTATCACTACAGTTCTATGAGATCTCTTCATCCAGATGGATCTAATGAATCTCCTCCATCCCCATTTTTTCAGTATCCCTTTTACCTGGGATTCTGAATTAGTAAAGGAACTGAGGGTTGATTGAGGCAGCCCTTTCTTTATACCCTTGGGTAGGTGGGAGCACAAAGACACGCATAGCCACAGACATGGCCCAATGGGTAGCACTGTTCAAAGATTCTGATGGGTTCATGAGGCTCTTACACACAGAGGTGATCCACATAGTAACTGGTTCTTCAAGAGGTTGTCATCTATCAGGAAAATAACAATTCCTTTTATATTTAACCAATTCATAAATGTGCTAGAACATTATACTATACTTAGAATACTTTTTTTATTCCTGCTTTTCAGCTGGGCGAAAATGACTGCAATCAAGCATGCCTTACAGAGAGATATTTTCACTCCAAACGATGAACGTTTATTGAGCATTGTGAATGTGTGCAAAGCAGGCAAAAAGAAGAGAAACTGCTTTTTGTGTGCCACAGGTATGCATGTTGATTGAGAGACACAGCAAGGTATTTCTTTTCAATGTATTTGAGTATTTTTCACTTTAAATACAGTAAAATGAATAGTTATTTAATTTCTTTAAGTGGCATCTGCTTTTCATGTTTCAGTCTGTTCCTTGCCTGTATAGAGAACATGTACTTCCATTTACTGTAAATTAGTGGAATCAGGTATGGTGTAGAGTGAAAATGAATTTTCATATGTTCTTAACAAAAAAAAACTTTGCTGTTAAAGCTGCGAAGGACCCTAGTTCAGGTGTGCTTTTAGAAGGAGTAAGAGAGTGACCTGAGTGTTTATGGTTTAATTCCTCACTGTGGTTTAGAGTAGGATGTGAACAACTAGTCACTCCCCCACCCCTCCCTTACTGCCTTTATTAGAAAGAGGCAGCAAGGGGGAAAGGAAAAAAAGGGGGTGCTTCAAAGCAGCAGTGCTGCGTGGAGCTCGGGGACAGAGTCTGGGGCAGACCCCGGGCTCTACGCGGGCGCTGCAGCTTTGAAATGCCATGTGTAGTCTGGGCCCACTGGGGACTCCCAGCTGTCTCGGGCTGTACATGCCGTTTCAAAGAGGCTGTGCCCTGTGGAGCCTGGGGTCAGCTGGGGATTCAGAGTCCCCAGCTGACCCCAGGCTCTGTGTGGTGCTGCCAGTTTGAAACGCTGCGGGGAGCATGGAGCTAGTGGGGGCTGCTTGAGCCCCCCGCTGGACCCATGCTCCCTGCAGTGCTTTCACTTTTAAAGTGTAGCAACAGCTCTGGGGTTGTTGATATACTTCCAAGGCAGAGGTGCCCTTATTGACTAATCAAATAACACTACTGGCCGGGATTAAATTAAGAGGAGCATAGCTATTTAGACTCAACACCTTTAAATAAAGTCGATTACTTGCAAAGTGAAGGGAGAGGAGCTGGGGTGTACTGATTAGAAGCCAGGGCAGGGAGCTCTGGGGAAATGCAAGTGCTACCTTGTATGCTTTGAACTTTTGGTCCTTTGTTTTTGAGTTCAGCTGCAGGCTTTCCAAGCTGTAGGGGCTTCTGGCCTAACAGAACCCCTGCAAACAAAAAACAAACACCCCTTTCCCTACCCCCTCCCATAATAACCCTAACCAGAAAAGGCAGTTTCATATTCAAACCTGATTTCTCTAGTGATTTATTTTTTAACTCCGTGTTCCACCCCAACCCTGTGATGCATGGGTTCTCAAACTTTGTGATACCACGACCCCCTAAAATGCTAAATGAATTTGTGTGACCCCCCACACCCCCACCCTCACTGCCCTGGGTCACTTCCTCCCCCCTTCTCACCAGACTCCTTGCCCTCCTGGGGTTCCTTCAAGGCATTTGCGGTCCTTAAAGCCCTTCCCTCCCCCCGCTGGCTCCTTCCCCCTGTCACTTTCTCCTCTGTGCCTCTTTTTCACTCTGCGTCCCTTTGGTTCCTTCTCTCTCTCTCCTCTTCTCCGTTCTCCGCTCCTTTCCTGTGTCTTCTCTGCCTCCTCCTCTGACCCCCATGTGCCCTTATTTACCCCCGGTCCTCTGTCCTGACTCAATCCCCCAGCCCGCTGCCTGAGGAACCCCCGCTCTCTCCCAGCTGGGGAAGAGTTCGGTCGCCCAGCAACTGTGCCCCGGCTCGCCCCTCGCGCGTCTGCTCCTGTGCCGGCCTCACTCTCCTGCCACCTTGCCTCCTGCTGCAGCTGAGCCGCGCTCCTGGAGTCCCACGGCCCCGGCCACGCTGCGCGGCTTGCCGGCGGCTGCCTTCTGCTGCCCTGCCGCTCTTCGCGGCCTAGGTGAAAGGGGTCACAAGTGGAAAAACTGAATCCAGCTGTGACCCCCCTCTAAGTTGCTCGTGACCCCCAGTTTGAGAAACGCTGCTGTGATGTATTTGTGGATACTGATGAGGCTGCAACAAGGAGTCCTGTGGCAGGTTAAAGACTATCCGATTTATTTGGGCATAAGATTCCTTGGGCAAAGACCCACTTCATCAGATGCATCAGACAAAGTGGATTCTTGTCCACAAAATATTATGCCCAAATAAATCTGTTATTTTTTTTTTGAAGTGCCACAGGGCTCTTTGTTGTTTTTGCAGAGACAGACTAACATGGCTACCTCTGTAAGCTCTTTAGGGCAGGGGCCATCTTTTTGGTCTCTAGTTTTAAGCACATAGTGCAATGAGATCTTGATCCATTGACTGAGGTTCTTAGGTGTTAATATATTCTGTCAAGCCCATATTATGTGTGGGCTTCATTATGGTTTTGTATCAGTCCTTGGCTCTTTTTTACATTATAGATGCAACTTTGCTCTTTAAACGTATCACTTTGTTTTAGGGCTACTATAAGAAAACAAATGAGGAACAGATGCCTACATAGTGCTGTAGCTGATTTTAAGAAATTATGCAAAGAATAATTGTGCAAAGACACACTGAGACATAATTGTATATCTGGGATAAAGTTTCTGTCTGTTTTAAAGGATCCCTCCTGACAAAGGCTTCCTTTTTTAAGCTGTTTAAAGGGGAAAATCTGTTTAGAATTCATAGATTCAAATGTAGATGAGATGACATTAATACTGGTTAAAATACCTCCTATTCTTTGCTGAAAATAATTCTGTACTTTACAGTGACAACAGAACGTCCAGTGCAAGTAAATGTGGTCAAGGTGAAGAAATCTGATAAGGGAGATTTCTACAAAAGGCAGACAGCGTGGGCACTTCGAGATCTTGTTGTTGTTGATGCCAAAGATGCTGTTAAAGTATGTGTTCGTGTTTGTGTGGCGTGTTTGGAATGTGTCACTGTAACTATACAACAACTATAAAAGTTTTGTATTCAGAGCTCTGTCAAATCTAATTTCTTGGACACATGGTTTAGATTCTGACAACACATGAGGGTTGGGGGCTGGGACATGAGCCATCTGTCTTATTTTGCCTGTAGCCTAATCTGCCTTGTCCAAGGGTATTATCGGAACTCCAGTGAGGGGTAGCTGAACCTGAGGACCCAGCATAGCCCATGTGATAATATTCTCAATATCTATGTAGCCTGTCAGAGGCATCTCGGGTAGGTAGAACTTGGCTTGTGTGCAGAAATTAAGAGAAACACTCCTTTCCCAATTTAGGTCCCCTTCAAATGGGTTACTATTATAGAATGAAAGCATTACAGCTGATTTATTATTCATGCTAGATTAAGTAATGTTTGTATAAGAAGGCACTTTGAAACCACAGTAATGAGCCATATATAAGAACCTAGATAGATGTGTCTAAAACAAATGTACATGATGAGATTACATTTTTATGACCACCCCAAGAAATTAACACATTGATTCATCTGTTGAAAAATGTATAGCCCTGAGGTATTTTGCCTCTTCATAAATCCTAGATTATGCATGTCCATGTCAGTAACTTGTTTTTTCAATCTGAAAATCATCTCTGTTCTGTAGAAGGTAACATTTCCTTTTTTCTTAGTATTTCATACCTCAGAACTTAGGGTATAACTGGAGACAGGAGTGGTGGGGACAAAACACAGGGTCAGTCTACACTAGAGCACTACATTGGCACCACATCTGACAAAGATGCTGGCAGAAGAGTGCTCTCATCGGCACAATTATTTCACCCTTTTGAGTGGCAGAAGCTGTGTCAGTAGGATAATGTTTCCTGCCAACATAGCATGGGTGTGGACAGTGCTTAGGTCAGTGTAACTTATGTTACTCAAGGGGGTGTCTTTCACACCCTAAGTGACATAAATTACATCAATTTAAGTGGTAGTGTAGACCAGCCCAAGTATTACTCATTCTTTCTTCCCTTTAATGTTCTTTCTATTAGCTTTTTTGATTATTCATTTATAATGCTATTTACATTTACCTACTTGTAGAAGACTATCAGATTTCCATCAAGAGCAGGGGGAATATGCTTTATTACTTCTATAATAAATGTTTAACATGCATGTTGTATTTTTACTGTGTGTGATACTTTATAAACTATTCATAAATAGCTTATAAAATATTTAATAAAAATTATGATTGCTAAGTCAAGCATTCAGAAGTTAATAGAAAAGTCAGTGTTAAGGTTGCCTGTGCACCTTTAATTCAGCTCCCTTCTGAGAGTGCATTATGAGTGTTAATTACAGGATCACATACTTTTTTCTCCCCACAGGACCCTTGCCTTTCACATCATCTATAATGCACACTATTTGTAAAATTGTGTGTATGCACACACTTTTTATAATGTACCATTAATCATCACACTTGTCAGTGTGAGCTGCTTAGGCAACTGAGATTCTTTTATAGTGCTTTGTGGGAAATAGTCCTAATGAAGATTTCATTTCCTGTCATGCCCAGTTTCATGCCAGTGCTTGTAGGAGGAATGTTAGCAGTAATACTAGTAATATGTCACAGTGAATGTAAGTCTCATTTGCACAGAATGTATAGCAGTAGAGGATATGAAACTTTTACAGTAGGAAAAGTTGGTGTTCTAAAATGTTTGAACAATGGACTTAACATTGGGTAATGTTCAGTACAGATCAGCCTCATGACTTCTCTTGTCTTTTGCAGGAAAATCCTGAATTTGATTTGCATTTTGACAAAGTGTACAAATGGGTCGCCAGCAGCACAGCAGAAAAAAATACTTTCATTTCATGTATCTGGAAATTGAACCAGAGATATCTTAGAAAGAAAATTGACTTCATAAATGTTAGTGCCCAGCTTTTGGAAGGTAATATTCAATAATGGTGGTTTTTTTATAAACAAAATTTACCATTTTACGGCATTATGATAAAAGATAGCACTAAAATATATAAACAGCAAATGCAAAGTCTGCTTTTTGGGATACTAATTCAGTCAATGCACTCAATACTAGAACTATGTTGAATTTTACTACAGTATTCGTAAATGTAGCTTCAAATGAACAAATGTGTATTGGGGAAAGCAGGTTCATTCTGTTAACAAATAGAAGTCATTTTCTAAAAATGAAACAATCTGTATGATGGAGACATAGAATACTTAGTGAATATTTCAATATTCACTAACACTCTAACACAATAAAGGTAATGTGTAAGTTTCATAGAGTAAATCTAAGAAAAGGAGAAAACAGTTTATTCTGGCATTCACTTCCCTTTGAGCGGTTGTATAAATCTTACTATGCTATATAAATGTGTGCAATCTTCATTTTTTGCACTTGTTTTGGATTATTCAAGGATAATCTAACACTCTTGTGTATATCTTGGAATGCCTACATAGGATTTAATTGCATGTAGTAATTAATCAGTTGTCTTTGAGCAGTCTTTGGTGCATCAGACTAACCGGGGTAAACTTACTTTGGATCATCATAACACGAGTAAAACAGTAAAAGGCAAAATCATTTTGATGGCTAGAGTCTTGTAAAAATTGCAGTGGAATGATGACATTTCATAGATTGCTTTAATCAGAAATGGCAAAAATCATGCTAGTATTAAACAATTGAAATGTCTTGTGTAGATACACTTGAGTTTGTCATTAGACTAAAGTGGCATTTAGAAGGGAAAAACTCTTTGGGGACCTTCTTTTTCATGTTGAACTTGAATTTTTTCAAAACCTTGTGATGTTGTAACATTCAATCTTGTTGCCATTTAAAAAGACACACACGATGTTCATACTCTGCCCAGCTAATATTCTTTGCTTCCTTTCCTCTGCTTTTTCATACCTTTTTATTCTCCAGAACTGCCTAAAGTTGCAGAAGGTGCGTAACACCTTTTCCTTCTTTATTCTTTTGTGTAATGATTTTTTTTTGTAATTAAGTTGCTTTAGTTCTCTTGAAACAATTCATTGAATATCTTTTAAATTGCTAGAGAAAGGTGTGACACACAAGGTATATGGGACAATATTAATGTCTTGTATGCTTTTTTTAATCAGTCTCTTTAAACTGTTTCCATAGCTTATTATAGTGAAAGCAAATAAACACTGAAATATGTGTCAGATTTCAGCTGATATTTGTTTACATTTTTTAATCAATGTCTTGAGATGTAATTCTCATTTTCTTTTTTTTTTTTCCCCCTCTTCCTGTGGGAAATTTCTGTTGAGCATCAACTTCACTCCTACTCAGTGAATTTGGTTTCTATTTATAGAACAACTTCTTCATTACTCTTAACATATTTTAGAGGCAGAGGTAAAGATTTTCCAAATTGAATGGCTAAGGTTGGGCTCCTAAATACTAAGTAAGTGGCTTGATTTTTGGGGGGAGAGAGGAAATGGGTGCTGAGAACCAAACATCTCTCATTGACTTCAGTGGGATGTGTTATGTGCTTAATACCCTGGAAAATCACAGGTATTTAGCATCAGGCATTTGTAAAAGAAAACCTTTCTCATAAAGTATTCTTAAGCTAAGGATTAATGCAGCACATATTAACCTGCATATCAAGTTAGAATTTGGGTGTCACAATTTTTCTGCCTGCATTTGCAAATGTCCAATCATTATTTCTACAAAAATGACAAATGTTAGCACTTTCAATGTAAAGTAAATACCAGCAAATAGCACTGCTAACCCCAGGTGTTCAAAAATCATGACTCAGGCATGAAAACCATGAGATTGGCTTAAAAATCATGAAATTCATGCAAAGTATTTGGAAGCATCTGTGCATTTTCTCCCTATTCTTCCAAAAAGATCAGATGATTAGGGTTGGGTTGGTTTTGTGTTAGTGGCTACCACTTTAGGATTAGTAAACTGCCTTGTGCTCGACTGGTTTATAATCTGTGAGCTCTGAGATGTGCTGGGGGAATTGTTTACATCTACTAGCCTTTGCACATAATGTCTAGTAAAAGACAGAGTGGGAGGTTTGAGACCTGTTTAGGATTATGAAAGTAGAATGTGGTCCTGCCAAAGAAACGGTCTCTTGACATTAACAATCTTGCCATTTACTATCCTTTTCTAATTTGCCATCATTGGTAATAGAGTAAGTCCCATTGTTTCTTGAACTTATAAGTGGCCTACAGTTCTACTAATTTGCATTAGTATAAAGGTGGAGATATCATCTCGTAGGTAATTTCCTGGGTGCTTTGACAACCGTTTGAGCAGTTTTCAGTAGCCGTGACCATGAGGCTTCCTTGTCTTGTTTGTGGAATAGGGAAGGAATGAATTGGTAATGCCTCAAAGTGTTACTGAAATTCTCCAAACTTTCTTTGTTATGAAGGTTTAAATTTGGCTCTTATCCCTATAACCTTATAACAGATTTTGAAGTAACTGTAGGACTTAGATCCACATGCATGCTTGTTTGGTTTTTGTATTGTATTGTTTTTGTTTTGTATTGTGTGTGTTTTTCTTTCCTCTATTTGATGTGGCCATCTCTTTTAGTCTAAACTAACTACTTCTATTTAAAGGATTTTAAATTATCTATCTCCATTTAAAATGGTAGCACTACTTCCTGTTCTTTTATTACAAAAATGAATTTGTGGGCTTTTTCCCCCTTCCCCTTATAAGAATCTGTTCCAAGTGGAGAAAATCAGAGTGTAGCAGGAGGAGATGAAGAAGCTGTGGATGAGTATCAGGAGTTAAATGCAAGAGAGGAACAGGACATTGAAATAATGATGGAAGGCTGTGAATATGCCATCTCTAATGCTGAAGCCTTTGCAGAAAAGTTATCCAGAGAGCTGCAGGTGTTAGATGGGGTAAGGATTTCTTGAGGCCAAAAATGGCTGAGAAATTGTATGGTACTAGACTACAGATCATAGAGATAAATTGAACCTTTTCATATTCTAAAAGCTCTCAATAATGCTTGTAGCTGTTTTCATCTCATCGTGTTGATTCAACAGACTTTCATGGCTTCAGTATGACACAGACATAATCCTGGAATCTTATTATGTAGACTTCTGCTTTTTTGCATTTGTTACATTTTATATTTTGTCTGAATGTACAGTACATTCTAAAGTAGAGGCTAAAGAATATCATCTTGCACATTGCAAATAGTTTGATACATATATTGCTGTCTTTGGCTGTGGTTAAACTACATCCCTTTTCTCGAAAAAGGGATGTAAATTAGACACTTGGAAATTGCAAATGAAGCTGGGATTTAAATTTCCCATGCTTCATTTGCATGAAGTCAGCGATAAAAGAAAACGGCTGTTGTCTAAACAGCGGTTTTTCTTTCAAAAAGCCCCATTTTGAAAAAAACGCGGCTGCTCACATTAGGATATGATGACCAACAGTGACAACTAGGAGTTTTGGATTAATGTCACAGTATTGAATAATTAGACTGATCTTTGACAGTGGGGTAATTAAAATAAACACCAAGAAAACCCTGTAAATTCTTTGTCATAGCCTTATTTACATAAAGTTCACTAACTTTGTGATCTCGTTTTTTTAGAACAGTTTTCTAACTGTCTAAACGATTTTTTGCCTTAAGTTTGAAAGTTGTGTGTTTTTCATTGGAGTTCATTTATGCAGAAACAGATAAATAGTGTTGTTAACTCCAGCTTTTCATAGGGCAAAACATAAAATATTTTTAGTGATTTTTTTTTTTTTTTCCCCCTCCATAAGAAGATTGCATACTCCATCCTGGCCTAAGGCAGTAGTTCTCAAACAGGAGTCTAGTGGCCCCCTAAGGGGCTGTGACCTGACTTCACGGAATCCATCAAGCACAGCCAGCATCAGACTCACTGAGTCTGACAGACAGCCTAAGTTCTTCCCCGTGGGGCTGAATTCCAGGGCCCTTTGCCCTGCCACCTGGGACTGAAGCCAAAGCCTGCGCAACTTAACTGTACAGAGGTCTCTGTCGCATGGGGCCCCAAGCAGATGCCCTGTTTGCTACCCCCTAACACCAGCCCTGGCTTTTATATGCAGAAAATAACTTATTGTGATACAGGTGGACCATATCATTTTATAACCTACTGTGAGGTCCTCAGAACGGAAAAGGTTGAGAATCTCTGGTTTAAGGCACCTACTCTATGGTCAGTAATACTCTAATACATAATTGTATTAAATTGAATACATAATTGAAATTGGAGAAAGCCAGAACAGCCTAACATTTTGGGAGGTACAGTATTTGATATGAGGGTGCTGTTTAAAATAATATATAATTTCACAGGGTATAAAGTGATTGTGTATTTATCCTTCAGGCAAACATCCAGTCAATCATGGCCTCTGAGAAACAGGTGAACATCCTGATGACGCTGCTGGATGAAGCTCTGAAGGAAGTGGATCAAATTGAACTGAAGCTGAGCAGTTATGAAGAAATGCTTCAGAGTGTAAAAGAGCAAATGGATCAGATATCAGAAAGCAACCACTTAATTCATCTCAGCAACACGAATAATGTGAAGCTGCTGTCAGAGATTGAATTCCTAGTTGTAAGAATGTTAATTATGGCCTGAAATCTGAGACCTTTTGTTTTAGGAATAAGTATTGTTAGAAGCATTTTATAATATCAGTCTTCTCCCAATAGAATAGCATGAAACTAAACTCTGAGCCAGTGCTTTGCTTATATTATTGTATTTTATCTTTTAGAATCATATGGATTTGGCAAAAGGTCATATAAAGGCCCTCCAAGAGGGAGATCTGGCATCCTCTCGAGGCATTGAAGCCTGCACTAATGCAGCTGATGCCCTTTTGCAGTGTATGAATGTAGCTCTTCGACCAGGTAATACTTTTATTAACTAAAATAAGGCAAACTGTAACACTTTCATTGTTACAGTTGTACCTCTCCTTTCAGTTTCTTAGATTGTTTTTCCACATGTAGGGAATCTTGCCCTGTACTGTCTTCCATTTCTAACAAAAAAAAGTCTTAACATAGTTTGTTATGGTCTTTAGGACATGATATGCTTTATGCAGTGATACAGCAACAGCAGCGGTTCAGTGACCTACGTGAACAGTTTGCACGGAGACTTGCCAGTCATCTGAACAACGTGTTCGTTCAGCAGGTAACTTGCTTTGCTTCTTTAATCCTCATGTTTGCAGCTAGATGTCCTTTTTGAAACCTTTGAAAACAAACCGTTGTAAAGCTTGATGTGATTAACTGAAATCCGAGCACACTTTCTGAGTCACATAATAACTTACTTGACTGACACATTTATTTACAAATCTAATAAGTGTGTATAATATTTACTTTAAGTACAGAGATTTCTCATGGTTTCAAACATTGGTATCACAGAAATAACCATCTGTACATCTTTGCACAAAATGATCTGCATTGTTTGACATGTATCTTAAAGTTTGGTTTTGTGATATGACCATAGTTTGTTTTTAGCCTTAAAGTTCTCTAGCGAAAACAACAAAGAGCAGTAGTCCGGGAGAGCCAGTCTGAGTATTAAAATACGCAGGGCTCGACAAATAGTGTAATCTACTCGCCCATGGCGAGTAGATTACACCCCCGGAAGAGCCGGCACGGAGCGATCTGTGCATGCGCGCAGAATGATCTGTGCATGCGCAGAGCGCAGAACTGCGCGGCTGGCGAGCGGGGCTCGCCGCCGCTCGGTGAGCCCTGAAAATACGGACCCTTCCCTACCACAAAAGGGCCCCATCTCCATCACAGATACAGTTGCATCAAGGACACTGTACAATGATTGCTCCCAAGTCTGTGGCTATGACATTGTTCCAGTTTTTCAAGTAGCCTGGCTACAAAACATGGCTGAATTCCAGTCTTTGCAACAAATTGGAACTATGGTTTAAGCGTGGATTTGGACATAAGATAAATAGGCAGACTCCCAGTTCTGTAGCTGAATTGTTCTAAAATTATAAGTGATAACTTTTTAATTATAACTATAACTTTAACAATAACTTTTTAAAATCCTTACAGTATGGAGGATGCTTGAATTGAGGGTATGTAGAAGGTTTTGGATTAAAGTGTTTATAAGACAGGTTTCAAGCAGAGGTGACTAAAACTCTTGCTTCTGAAATTCTGGGGTGTTTTTTTTTTTTTTTTTTTAATGGACCTTGCAGCAAGTAGAATTGTCTTGATGTATTTTTTTAATCTTCTTGTAAATGATTTAGAGTTCATATTGTGCTGAGGTCGTTTCCTATGTGGGGTTGTGTGGGTTTTTTAGCGCCTTTCAATTTTCAACACCTTTTTTTTTTTTTTTTCTATTCCTGTATTTTATCTCCAATTAGTTTACTCAGACCCTTCTTCAGCTCTATAACAGGTCCTACTATCTTTCGGTTTCTGTGAGTACATCAGGTTTGATCCAAGCTTCTCTAATTAATTTTGTTTTAAAAGCTTGCTAAATCTAACTAGTAGTTGCAACTTTGGCTTCACAAATAGGAAACTTGCCTTTACTGATTGCAGGGTACAAGGGAGCCTCCTTCAATGTTTGTATCAGCACTCAAGCTTTGTGTGTCTGTTCGTGGACAGACAGTGTGAGCATAACGAAGGCAGTTGAGTGACAAGTTGCAAATGTAATAATAGTTTCCTTCATGCCACAAAATGAAAATATGTGCAAACCAATATAAACAAACAGCACCAAATAAAAAAAACAGGCTTAGATGGTAACTAGTAGTCTTACAGGTATTGAAAAAAATTAAGAGGTTTTTCAAATATTGGACGATTCAAATGATGGATAATTCTGTGCACACATAACATTGCATTCAATAGTGCAGGCCCTGTAATGACAAAATTAAGGTGTTTTCTATTTAAAGTATTCTCTACTCTGTAGAAGAATAACTTGCTGTCTTTGTTGAGAATTTTCACTGTTAGGTTGTGTGCTTTCTAATTTTTTTTTTTTTTTTTTTTTATTTACCCCTTTTACATTTGGAAAAAAAAAAGAAATCTGTGGCACTTCACTTCTTTATCTGTCTGTGACTCCAAATTAACAAGTGGAGAAAATGGTTTTCAGGTCATATGTGAAGTTGTACTTTCTGGACAGTGCAATAAAAAGATAGTTGTGTATTAAAGAGCAGAGAGTCAGCTCTCCTTACTACAATGTAATAGATTGGTTGTATTCCTCTGATAGATCACTTAACTAAGCTATATTGCTTCGTACTGAAGGAGACTTCAGAGGTAGACATGTAAAGAAACAATAAACTTACACTTTTGCAGAGATTTCCAGTCTTCGTGCCTGGTTAAGTGCTGGCACCTGTCCAATTTCTTCTTTTGCTAAATCCTTGTGTGAAGACATTGTGAGGTGCAAATTTAAAATCTGATGTCCCATTCAGCAGAATTGAGTGATTTCTCTACCAGATCCATGGACAGAGAAGAACTTTGGATCTGGTAGAGAACTTTGGATCTGGTAGACCTCATTTAAACTGTCATCTTCAACTGTGGCACCAACAATAAATTGTACTTTAAGTGTAGCATATTGAACAGTGGCCCCAGGTATGAAAGTCTGTTGTGTCAAGCGTGTTTGCTTACAAGAAGACATCCTGTTTTATTAGGCGATTGGATTAACCAAATGCAGAGGTTGCCCATTTAAACGAATATTAAAAATGTCTCTAACTGGTGCATTTTCTCTTGTGTCTTTAACATCTTGTTGAGAGTTGCACTTTTTGTTTAGAATTTCTTGTGTAATTTGAATTTCTCCTACAAGCACTTTTTTTGTTTAATTAAGAAGCAATCCTAAACCAAAAAAGACAAGTGTGAAAATATGAAGCAGTTCAGTCTTCTGCTCATACATACAATCAGATTATATTGTCAGATGGATTTATTTTAGATGTGATAAACTCCAATGGATTTATCCAATCTTAGATATCATAACTCTGAATTTATAATGTAGTTTGTTTAATTTTAAAAACCGAGTTTTAGGAACCAGTGCATTGACATTTTTATTCTAAAAGATTCAAACAACTCCCTTCCACCTGAAATCTGTTGACATTTTAAACAGAAAAAATGCAACTCCAGATTTGCGCTCATTGCATTTGCAAAAAATCTGCTAACATTGATCAGTTAATAACGTTAAATGTTTATTTGCCTGTGTTCTAATCTTAGCTTGTTGTTTTAAACTTGTACTTGATTTAACAAATTATATGTAACTTTAAGATGTTATCAGGTTTGGCTAGTAAGGAAAGCATAAATCAGCTGGGCTTTCTTGTTTTGAAACAGTCCTAAGGGACAGTAGACAGCAAACTTGTCAAAAGCTTGCAGTGCAATGTGATGACAAAAAAAAAAAAAAATGTAATGTTGTGCTATGCATCTAGAGCAGGGTTTCCCAACCTATGGGTCGGGACCCAAATATGGGTCACCAAGTGTCTCCCCAGGTGACTCCGACCCCCCTCCTCCCATTTTTGAATTGCCTTGGGTCACCAAGTCTTCCTGAATTGTCAAAATGGGTCCCCATCTGGAAAAGGTTGGGAACCGCTGATCTAGAGGCAGTACACTCTGAGCCAGAGAGGTAGTATTCCTTTTTATGTGGTGGTGTTGGGGAAACAATACCTGTTTAGTTCTAGGCCCCTTGATGCTGACATTTTAAAGTTTTAAGCCAACTATTTGTTGTTCAGAGTAGAGCAGCAGAAAAATTAAGATGAACGGATTGACTTGGAAGGAAAAATAAACATAATGTGATCAACTTGTAACTATGTGAAGAATACCAAGCAGAGAGGGAAATTCTCTGAAGTGGTACAAGAGGGGCATGAATCAGAATTATGGAATGAAATAGAAAAGGAAACTTTTTGGTGAATATCTGAGAATGTCCTAACAGTAACATCAGGTAAACTGCAGAGTAGTCTCGTAAGAGAAGAGATGGAAGCCCTATCAATTGAGTTTGGATTGAACAAAACAACTGAAATATACTTTGGGAAACCAGGTTGCATAGTAGGAGGATGAAATAGATGACTAAGAGGCTTTCTGTATTGAATTCCTATAAAAAGTCTACCTGAAAAAGGGGGTGAGGGGCATCAAAGAACAATTCAGAGTATTTTGTACAACCTTTTTAACAGTGTTAACTCCCTAACTAATGGGAATATAATACATTATTTACTCTTGTTTGTTGGTTAAACCCAGCTAATCTCTGGCTTTTAATTGTTTTGTTTTAAACAAATATGCAGCAGTAAAGACAAACAATGCATACTTCAGATGACCACAAAGATCACACTTTCTCCTCATTCAGCAGGAGTGACTCAAGTGTGGCCTGTGCCTATCTGTGCTTATACCAAGGTGTGACCTGCCTTCAGCAGTTCTATAGGTTACTAGTTTGTATTTGGTAAAATCAAATTTAAAGGTTCAGTTGGGTTTTAGAGACAAAAAATAATTTATCTAAATGTGTCTTTTCTGGGACAAACAAGAAAAGTCATCTCAGTCTAGGAATCATTTAATGTTATCTGCTACCTCATCGAAATTGGATGTAGTTTTTTAGTGGCTTTTACCATTCTGATTTTGAGAGAGGAGGTTGTAGTAGTAATTAATAAATCATCTTAGTTTGACTAGTTTGTCTAAAGAATTTTAAATACACTGAATTGTTTGGATTGTAGTGCTTAGTGAAGGTTATTTTTCAATTAATATGTATATGATATGCCCAGTTTAAGTGTCTTCATTTAAATTAGGTATCCACTACTGTATTACAGTTTAAAACTATAAAGGATAGATTGGACCTAATTCCCCAAGTCTAGCTGAACCATGCTTGCTTGGTACAGTGGGAATTGGCTATAGGGGAAGGTCCCAAGTCTTTTTTTTTTTTTTTTTTTTTTTTTATTGCTGTGTTTTAGGTGCCATATTGGCATCTCATATAACTTAAAGCAGCCTAATGGCTTCCCTAAACTACAAAAATGAAAATCTTCTACTTAGGACCACCCCGCCAAATGGTCATCCTTATCCCACCTGTGACCTACTCAAGAATGCCCCTTTATCTGGAGAGAGTGTCTGACAGTTTTTTTTACATTGGCTTTACACCAGATCTGTTTGCCCTTTGCAGTACCAGAAAAGCACAAAAGTTATGAATCTCTGAGGGCCAGGATCTGGCCCATAGTTTAGTTGTGAAGCAGAGATAAAATTACCTCCTGCATAGTGCAGCATAGCATGTAGTGACTTCAAAAAACTGAAATCTGTGAAATACAATCATGCAGTCTACTATGACTCCAGAGTGCATTTATCATCTCAGCTTGTATTAAACACACACAAAGCAATACTTTAAAATAACATTATTAAGGTTGCAAAGACAAGCACTCAAAATTTAGGAAATGCCAGAATTAAGGTTACCTGTACAACCTTAATTCAGCCTGTGCGTTATAATACAATTTTAATTACGTGATTGCATACTATTTTTTCCCAGGCTCTCTATCATTCAGTGTACAAGATAGACCATGCTCCAGTGATACTACACAACCCTGATTTAAGGGAGGCAGTTGTTTGTTTCATTTGTTGTGGAACTTAAAAGGTGTGTAGCGAATGAGGCAGGAATTGCAGGAAAATAGAGGATAATCAAGGCAGTTGAATGGTCTCTGAGAAACTGAATTCTGTTTCTGCTTCTGCCACAAGTTTTCTCTGATGCTGGACTGTCCTTAAACTAGACTTCACAGGTGGTTACCGTGTTCCTCATTTCTCTGGGTGCCTGATTTGAGATCACATGGTCTATTTGTAGAGGTGCTGAGTTTTCACAGCTATAACTGAAGTCAATGGGAGTTGTGCTTTGACCATATTAGCTGTTATATAATCTGAAAAATCAGGTCCTTGGTGCCTCATTTAAAATTAGGGAACACTTTATCATTCGTTTTTCTGACACTCAGTTTGCCATTGGTAAAATGTTCGTATACTATAGTGATGGCTGCTGTAGAAAAGCCTTTGAGAAAACTAATAATTCTGTTTGCAGAGCAGTGTTTGAGTAGTGTGCAATAAATAAAGACTAGGGTCACACATTGATCAAGGAGGGAAAAAATACTGACTAGCTACTTCTTAATTGAGCACCATTTATCTTGTGAACTGAATGAGGCAGGAGTCCTATTGGAAAAAAATGTATGTGATCATGTGATTAGACAATCATAATTTTTGTGCATAAGGGGACTTTATTAAAGTGACACAGGCTGCCTTAATTCTGGCACTTAACTTTTGCATGCAGTGCCATATGACGACATATTGACATCCACTTCACTTCAAATCCTTAGCAGTATTGGAGCTTTTAGCTCAAATGGCAAGAGATCTATGCAGTAGGTCTAACAGTAACTAACTGATAGAGGATGGCAGCCTACTATTATTACATGGACAAACACTAGATGGAGATGAGATTTTTGTCATTGGGTTTTACTGACATTTGCTGACAGGACAGTAGAGGAATGGTGAGGCTAGACTCTTGAGTTCCATTGGCTCTGGAGGGGACTGTACTTTTCTTCCTGTTGCCTCTGCCTCCAGGCTTGGACCTCTTCTGCCTCATCCCCATTGCTTTTGAGTTCTGGTCCAGATCTCGTTTGGCCTGCAGCAATTGCAGGGAAAAGCTTGTATCCCCTCCTTTAGCCAAGGGTTGGAGCATTCTTAGCTGACAGCTGCTCAGTACAGATGGGAATCTACACTGTGTTTTAGATGCTAAATTCAATCAAGTCTGGTTTTGTGCAAATTACAGTTTTTAAGAAGCTTAAACTTGGCCAAATTTGGTTTGGTATTTAGAGCCCAGCAAATCTGCAGATATCTGCGGCTCATTTTTGCAAATATGCGGATTACAAATTTTGTATTTGGAACCCTTCAAATTTGCGGCTATTGTGGGTATCCACATCCATGGATATCCATGCAGTATCTGCAGCTCATTTTTGTGGATACAAATGCAGATACAAATTTTGTAACAAGGCCGGACTCTACTGATATTCACAGGTACAGCAAAAGACACATCCATGATATAAAGGCCACTCCTGCTAAATTTCAAGTCTTTGCTCCCAAACATGAGGATACTAAAACATCTCAAAGAACAGTCACAGAATTTTTTTAGCAGAGTACTATTTTTCTGAATGGTAAATGATTTTGGCTGAAGGTTTAAAAAAAAGAAAAGAAAAAACAACCCAGGTTGAGGCAGACACCTGGCATAGAAGATTTCAGCCCCAATGGTTGAAGTATGTCCTAGGTAAAATAGGGCCTTCTCCTGGGAAATATTGAGAAACCTTAATAGGCAGTGCTACCAGCCCTGCCTCACTGTTATAACAGCACAAGGGCAGGCAATTTGTGTGTGTGTCGGGGGGGCACTTCACCAATTTTAGTAGTGGAGGCAGGCTGTCCCCAGAATGGGCAAGACCTCGGGGATGGGGTGGTTCCCTGTAGGCACCACGTACCCCCGGTGGGAAAGGGGAGACTTCATGCACTCCCCTGTGGGAGCACGCAGGGTCTCTTGCACCTGCCCCACCTTTGCAGGGGCGCATGGTGCCTAGAGGGAGCTGCCAGTTGTTTTGATTAGCTGGCAGTTCCCTCTGATGCCATGTGCCCCGGGTGGGAGGGGGGAAGAGACTTTGCCCGCTCCCCTGCCCTTGGGTCTTGATTGGTCTAGGGACAGGGGTGCAACAGGGCAGGCTGCGGGACGGATCAAAGGTCTTGGCAAGCTGGATACCACCTGCAGAGACCGTATCTTGCCCACCACTGTAACAGCCGCTTGAGGCTCAAGCTGCAATCGGGTCTCTTAGACAATCTAACTCTTATACAGCACTCTTCATCAGTGGATCTCAAATCATTTTACAGAAGAGGTCAGTGCATCATCAAATGGGCTGAGTGAGGCACAGAGGGGAAAAGACTTGCCAAATGTCACCCAACAGGCCAGTGCAAGATTTGGGAATAGAACCTAGGTTTCCTAAGTCACAGTCCAGTACACTGGCCCCTAGGCTGTTGCATGATATCTTTCAGGCTATCAACTGTTGATGAATTACACGTCAAAAGTAATTTTCAGTTTCACTTTTCTGTTTCCTTTTGTTTATTTGATAATATAATTTCTAGGCTAATCAGATAGCATCTATAGTGGTATGTTTACACACATTGCTTCTATGCTTATTTTAATATCTTTTATCAAGGGTCATGACCAAAGTTCCACACTTGCCCAGCACTCTATTGAGTTGACGTTACCCAATCACCATCCCTTTCACAGAGACTTGCTTCGATATGCCAAACTGATGGAGTGGCTAAAAAGTACAGATTATGGAAAATATGAAGGATTAACAAAGGTATGTGACTCAGTTTTTTGATAAATTCTCTAGTGCTGTGTGTTCCTTTATTTTTGGAAAGTGTCTTAGTCTCAATTTGAATGTTAAATTGTGATTTTAAAACCTCCCCAGCTCCTTTGTTTTAATCTCTGATCCCTCTCTTTCCTTACTTTTTTTCCTTGGTATTATCATCATTTACTGTGATACACACTTTCAACTCCTCCAGGGACAAGTGATCTTTTTAATCTCTGTAAAAGCACTCTACAAAGGTACAGCACTAAATAAATATTAGTAAATATATAATATATTTTAAAAATACATTTTTTTCATTGTGTGCCCTAACAGCATATATAATTTAAAGACGCAATTCTGGAAAATAACTCTGGTATAAATGGTCTTTCCTAGTTCTGCAGAACTCATTAATCTGTTGTTTTCTTTATGCAAAACTTTTTAGATAGAATACTTTAAATAAAATAGAAAATTCTCTATTTTAGTTACATTTAAAATTTTGGCATTGTAAGTTGTTTGTACAGGCTTTCAAAGTGAAAAATTAACCACAGATTGTACAGAAATTGTGCAGTGAAATTTAAGGCAACCTTTGGCCCTTCAGAGTGAGCTATTTACTCTTATTAAACCCACTATTTTTAAAGCAGATACAATGGATGCAAATTATTAGCAATCCTGTTACTGACAAGTTTCTGTTATGAGCATCATTTTTCCAGGAGAGCAATCCAGTCCCATTGACTTTAGTTGGCTATTAGCAACTATTATGCTACTCATTGACTACTTGTTTTTGCCATATAGCCCCACAAGTCCCCACTTTCTGAGGAAAGCCCCAGATGCAGGCAGGCTTGCATGTCTGCTACCAGGAATGGAAGCACTTGGACATGCTGATCCTGGGCTCCTGGTGCCTCTGCTTCCAGTAGAAATCCTCCTTATCCAGGCTGCACCCTTGCTTCCCAGTCTACAGCCCACCTTCCCACTCCACAGTGCTGGGCCTCCCTGAGTTTTCTTCTGTGTTGGTGTTGGGTCCCTAGCTGCAAGGCTGCTCTGCACAACTGTCTGGGCATGTGGGTTTTCTTTTCTGGTTTTGTTTTTAGTGATCTTTTTTTCTCTTATTCTTTCAATTCGTTTGAGTTGGGCTGTAAGGTAAAAGTTAGGGATATACTCAATAAACAGTATTTTTAACTACAAAGCTTCAAAAGACAATGAATATCATTAAGTAGTGCTTAATGATATAATATTCAAATGAGCAAATCAATAACACTTCCGAGCTCAATGATTATTAGTGATATAACATAAAATGCAATGAATTACTTAGTTCCCTCCCACCCCCCAAAAAATGAAAGTAGGCAACCCTGTGACTGCAGAGAGCATTCACTTTGCGCTTGTTACATTTTTTACTAGAAATAATAAAAGGCAGTAACTTCCCAGAACCGAAACTAGATTTCCCCACTAGCACTAGATTTTTGGATATTAAAAATTATTCCTTTTTGGTTTATGGTCTAATTTGTTTGACTTAATTGCAGAGAAATAGTAGTAAAAATAATGGACTGCTGAACACCATTATGGAAAGTAGAAGTTACTATTATATGTGAAGTGATAAAGCAGGTTAGCAATTTTGCTGAAGGACTGAGTTTCTACTACTGTTTCTTGAAGTAGGCAAAATAGAGGGTAATGGGTTGAGTGTGTGTGTGTGTGTGTGTGTGTGATTGTGTGTGCACACATACAACCCTAACGATGGGCATTTGTGTGCTTTCCTTGTGACATGCACCTACACACATGCACATATGGTTTTATAGGAGAAAGATGTGTGCATTTATTCTTCCAATATGTTCTTGTTATGTTTTTGCACTGATAGTTAGGAATGCATTAGCAATGTATGGAGGGATTTATGGACTTAGGTCAAGTGGTTAATGTATGAGAAAAATGAGAAAACAAATACCATGAGGCACTTCCATTTGTGGTGCTAAGAGATTTCAATCAAGCAATCAGACAGTTAAATAATTTATACTTCAGTTGTGACAAGTTTCTTGCTTTTTGGAACTTAAACTTTCTTAGCAACAGTGCAAGCTAAAATTAAAGCAAGTTTCTTCTGTCAGTTACAATAAAGATGCTTACTACAATTAAAGGACCAATATAATTGTATCTCATGACAGGGAAGTGGAATTTTTAACATCTTGAGCTGTCTTGGCCTTCTGTTTCTCAACAAGGATTCATCCTGTGAGAGGGCATGCTTTCAGGGGTTTTGCTTGGGGAGTACACCTTTTTATTTGTTGCTAGAGGCTTGGTAAGAGCCCA
Source organism: Rafetus swinhoei (assembly GCA_019425775.1). Taxonomy (NCBI): domain Eukaryota; kingdom Metazoa; phylum Chordata; order Testudines; family Trionychidae; genus Rafetus; species Rafetus swinhoei. Next base: position 52,767,097 of record CM033449.1, read on the forward strand.
ATAGCAGAGACTGTAAAGAGGATGAGTTAAACTATGTTCCTCTGCCATTTTGGCCACCCCCAATAACAGTTGAGTGTCTGGTCACTTATACTTCCCTTGTGGCTGGGAGATTACAGCATGCCCCAGTGGATTTGTTTCTTTGTAGCCTCTGCTGGTAGCATAGACCTGTAAGGTTTTATATAGTCCAAATCTTTAGGCACCAAGAGCTTTAGCTTGTTCGTTTTTATTTTCAGGTTGTATCTATAATTCTGGGTTATTGTATTTGTTCATATCATAGTATGTATGCTAAACTGTTTTTGTTTTTCACTTAAGAATTACATGGATTATTTATCACGACTATATGAAAGAGAAATAAAAGATTTCTTTGAGGTTGCTAAGAATAAGATGACGGGCACAGCCAAAGAAGGAAAGAAGTTTGGTAAGTTTCCAATAGACATATACTTTTGCTTCAGTTTTTTAAATTTGTATTTTAATACAGTTTTTTGACAAATCATCCAGAGCCAACTTTGTAAAAGACTATTTTGTGCCTTAACTGGACAGATGCAACATTTGGCAGATAAGGTGAAAGTCACAGAACGAATATAGGATCATCAAAAATGTATTAGGTACACTGGAAAAGCCCTCTTTTTGACACTTATAGTAAATTCAGAGGCAGTTAAATGAGATTACTTGAAGAATGAGGCATGACGTATGTCAGTGTTAGGGCAGACACTGTTTGAGATCTGACAACACATTTATTTTTTAAAAACTTCATTTAGTGGGTTTTTAACATTGAAACAAAATGTGGAAAAAAAATTACCCAAAGAAAATTATTTGGGGAGTGTTTTTAGTGTTACTTGTGCTACTAAGATTTGTATTTCAATAAATATTTACAAGGGATTTTGAAGAAGCTAACTTAAACACTAATTCTGCTCATAGGGATGTACATATATGACTTTAGAAAAGGCAACTATGTACATACATCTGAGGTGTATGAGGTGGGAAATTGAATTTAGTTTGTCCATGTAGACTTTTCCTTTTGAGTGCATGTATCTCCTTTTGGGAAAAGGAATTCATGAATGGGTCTGAAAGGGAACTGTGCCCCAAATAACATTACTATCTAGTAGCAAATAATGAGGAAAAACATGTGACAGGTTAGATGGCTTTGTATGTAAGATGTACTGTGTTTTAATGTTTGGTATAGATTTATGACCTTAAATCACCCATCATTTTGCAACCAAAATGGAAGAATGCAATTAATTCTACTTTGCCTGTTTAATATAGTGAGCTAAATCTTTGATGCACTGTTCCAGATGATATATTTAATTTATTAATATGCCTAACTATGCCATAGCAGATGATAGAAATGTAGCACAAATAGTTCCCTAGAGTTTCAGAGAAACTTGAGGCAGCAGGAATCCAGAATCTTGAAATGTTAACTTACGCTGTTGGTCACTTGTTTGTAGAATGAATGGATAAATAAGACTCCCTCTTAAAATAATCCTATATCTTTTTTCAATTTTTTTTTTTACTATCCCCTTGTAATCCATTTTGTGAAGAAATATTACCCATAGTAATTATGTTGTTAACTTACGACTTATTTTTGTGAACTGTGGACAACAGATCTTTGTTTTGGAGGCAAGAGGGTTATTCATATATGAATTAAAAAAGATGTAAGAGAATTTCTTTTAAGATTCTTATTGGTGTAAGCCAGTGGTTCTCAAAGGGTGCATCTAACTGCACTGTAATTTGAAATAAGATACACAATCTGAGCTATGCAAATTGTGTATCTTACTTTGATGCTATTTCAAAATAGCTTATTTAGTCATTTGATACTGTCTGCACAAGCGCCAAATTTAGAAATAAAGTGCTATTCCAAAATGTCCCTTACTCCTCGTAGAATGAGGTTTACAGGGACATCGAAATATCGAGCCTGAAATAACAGGCTTGCTGCAAAGACGCGGGATAGCTAATTCAAGATACTCTGGTATCCCAAAAAGCATTGCAGTGTAGACCTAGCCAAAGTGTGCTCTGTGGGCCACTATCTTGCAAGTGAGCTGTGGGTTCAGGGCTTGCCCCTCCCATTTCAGCGGGGGGAACCTGCCCTGCCATTCCAGTCCCACCCTTTCCACTCCTCCCCTCTCCCCCCCCCCCCAAGATTGGAGTGTCCACTTCCCACTGTGGAGATGGGGTGTGTGAATCGGTGAGGTCACAGAAGACCTCTTGGGGTGCCTCCCAGAGGGCTGACAAGACCACTGACACTTGCCTTTCTGCTTTCTGGGGCTTCTCACCGCTTGGTCCTTCTGGGCCAGCTCCTTGGTCTTCCACAACCAAGGCACTGAGCTAAGATCACTGGCTTCCCCCCCCTGCCCCTGCCGAGAAGCAGTACAGACACTGAATCTCTTCAGGTCTAAGGAAAGTGTAGTTTAGGGCCCAGCTTCCTGGGATACCACTCCCCAAATGGAATCAGAACCCCAAAAGAATTATTTAGGTAAGTCTCCTTTAATAGTGAAAGGCAGATGTACACACCAATTGCTCCCCCAGGTAATAATTATTTACATTGGGTTTGATAGAAAACAAAAGTGATTTTTATTAAGTACAAGCAGTAGGCTTTAAGTGGCAATAAGTGAAAACCGGCAGTGCAAAGTAGATTACAAACTCAAAATAGAAATTTTGTCTTTTCTGGATACAGGAGATAAGGAATTACCTTATCGGATAAGCAAATGCTTATCAGATAGTCAGTCAACTAGTCGACCCTTCCCCCCCCCCATCCTTTCTGCCTCTATTCGAGGCAGCAAACTGGGGGAAGAAGGGGCACTTCAAAGCGGCAGCGCCACACAGCTAAGCCAGGGATCAGCTCTGTGGCGCTGCCACTTTTAAACCCCAAGGCGATGTTTCAAAGGTGCAGCCACCACACAGCTGATCCCCAGCTCAGCTGTGCGGTGGCTGCTGCTTTGAAACGCCGAAGCCGCATTCAGAGGGGCAGCGCCGTGGAGCCCAGGGTCAGCTGGGGAATCTCCAGCTGATCCTGAGCTCCGTGCGGCATTTCAGCGGAACTAGGATCAGCTGGGGAGCCCTCAGCTGACTCCGGGCTCTGCGTGGCATGCAGCCCAGGGTCAGCAGGGGACTCTGAGTGCCTGCTGACCCCGGGCTCCAAGAGAGCTCTGTGGCATGAAATGCATAAGAGCCCCCACTGGGGATTCTTGTACATTGCAAAGCAGGCACCCACGTGCAGCCTGGAGTCAGTGGGACTTCCCACTGGCCCCGGGCTGCACGCAGAGTTCCGTATTTCTCCTTTGAAATGTACAAAGTGCCTATCAACTGGAATTTCCATTGACTACTCAACTAGTCAGTTAACTGCAATTTTACATCCCTACTTCTGAGTACTACCCCATGCTACTCATCTATGTGGGCACTAATGATACTGCAGGCTGTGACCTTGAGCGGATCAAGAGTGACTACAGAGCTCTGGGAGTACGAGTGAAGGAGTTTGGAACGCAGGTGGTATTCTCTTCGGCCCTTCCTGTCAAAAGTAGAGCCCCAGGCAGAGACAGGTGCATCCTGCAGGTAAATGCCTAGCTGTGAAGATGGTGTTACCAGGAGAGCTTTGGCTTCCTTGACCACGGGATGCTGTTCCAAGAAGGACTGCTAAGCAGGGGTGGGGTTCACCTTCGTGGAAGGGGAAGACCGTATCTGGATACAGACTGGCTAACCTAGTGAGAAGGGCTTTAAATTTGGTTTGACAGGGCAGGTGACCAGAGCCCACAGGTAAGTGAAAAACTTGGAGGCCTGGAAGATGGCTCAGAAATGGGAGGGAACATGGACTATAATAGCAGAGATAAAGGAGGGACAAGGCAGAACTGGGGAGCAAAATCAAATCAGTATCTTAGATGCCTATATACAAATGCAAAAAGTATGCGGAATAAGCAGGAAGAACTTGAAGTGCTAATAAATAAACACTACTATCACACAGTTGGTATCACAGAGACTTGGTGGATAATACACGTGATTGAAATATTGGTATAGAAGGGTACAACTTGCTCAGGAAGGATAGCCAGGGGAAGTATACACTAAGTATACACTTAGACTGAGGTGGAGATGGACATAGAAGACAGACTTGTTGAGAGTCTCTGGGTTAGGTTAAAAGGGGTAAAAAATAAGGGTGATGTCATGCTAGGGGTCTACTACAGACCGCCTACACAGGCAGAAAAGGTAGATAAGGCTTTTTTTTAAACAACTAACAAAACTGTCCAAAGAGCAGGATTTGCTGGTGATGGGGGATTTCAATTAAATTATCCAGACATCTGTTGGGAAACTAACACCACAGGGCACAGATTATTCAATAAATTCTTGGAATGCATTGGAGACAATTTTTTATTTCAGAAGGTTGAGACAGCTGCTTGGGGGAAGCTGTTCTTGATTTGTTTTTAACAAATAGGAAGGAACTGGTTGAAAATTTGAAAGGCAGCTTGAGTGGAAGTGACCATGAAATAATAGAGTTCATGATTCTAAAGAATGGTAAAAGGAAAAACAGCAAAATAGAAACAATGGATTTCAGGAAGGCAGATTTTAATAAACTCAGAGAGCTGCTAGGTAACATCCCATGGTTAGCAAGACTAAGAGGAAAAACAACTGAAGAGTTGGCAGTTTTTTAAAGGGACATTATTAAGGGCCCAAAAGCAAGCTTTCTATTGCATAGGAAAGATAGAAGGTATTGCAAAAGACCACCTTGGCTTAACCAGGAGGTCTTGCATGATCTAAAAATCAAAAAGGAGTTGTATAAAAAGTGGAAACTAGGTCAAATTACAAAGGTTGAATATAAGCAAACAACACAGGTGTGCAGGGGCAAGATTAAAAAGGCACGAAATGAGCTAAATCTAGCGAGAGGCATAGAGGGTAACAAGATGCTCTATAAGTATATTAGAAGCAAGAGGAAGAGCAAGGACAGGATTGTTCAGTGAAGATGGAGAAACAATAATAGTAACTTGTGGGAGATCAGATACCGCTACTCTGTGAGCTATGTTGGTGTTTTCTTGCTTTTTCCTTCTTTTCAGTTTCTCGAATGAAGCTTCAATTTGAGCATCTTAAACACAGAGCGTCTGCTGGGAGAATTCTTTTGGTTCTCTGTACTAACTGAAGGCTCTTTTTTGGACAACAGTCTGACAAAAGAGAGAGCAGTAAACTTTTGGAATGCAATGCAGATTCTTCCTTGCCTTAACAGGATGTACTTTTCTTCCTCTGATGAAGCTAGAATCTTATTACCTTCAGTGCCTTTAAATAGCCCATTACTAATTATTCTAACTTCAGTGGACATAGAGAACAACTGATAACCTCTTTCATTATAAAAGTCCTAGTTGGAAAATTATCAGGTCCCCAAATCAGTTGTCTTTTTTTCAAGACAAAATATAACCTTTTTTCAACCTTTCATCATAGATCAGGTTTTCTAACACTTATCATTTTTGTTGCTCTACTCTGGACTCTCCAGTTTGTCCACATCCTTTCTAAAGTGCGATGTTCAGAGCTGGATGTGGGGTCTCAGTAGCAGGGATGTTAAAACACATTTACCTAAATAAATGCATAACTGCTGACATTTTCAGTGATTATAAGTTTACATGTGTGTGGGGGGGAGGGTTTCCACTGGAGCTACCCCCCACATTTCTGCATCTGTATCGGAGGCAGCAGCATGGGGGAGGAGGGCCCTATGTGTAACAGTAAATGTTAACCGATGAGTCTAGGCTCATCGATTAACCATGTACATGTTTACACTTTCACATCCCTACTGCCGAGTAGGACAGCTACCTCCTGTGTCTGTCTTGAAACACTCCAGAATATTAGCCTTTTTTTGCAACTTAATCATATTGATGAATCCTATTCAGTTTGTAGTTCACCATAATCCCCTGGTCTTTTTCAGCAGTACTACCGTCTAGACTGATTCTGTAGTTGTGCATTTGATTTTTTTTCCTTTCTAAATGAAGTATGTGTGCACTTGTCTTTTATTAAATTACATCTTATTGAATTCAGACCAATTCTTCTATTTGTCAAGGTCATATTGATTTTTCAGCCTGCCCTCCAAAGTGCTTGCTATTCACCTGATGTTGTTTGCAAATTTTCTAAGCATACTCTCCACTCCATTATCCTAATCGTTAATAAACATATTGAATAGTCCCAGACCCAGAACTGACTCCTTTCAATCCCTCCTAGATAGGCCTTCCCTCCAATTCGACGACAAATCTCTTTTGAGTATGGTTTTTCTAATGCTAATACCTAATGTACAATGTGACCACAGTATGTCCTACCTATCAGATGATATTTCCACAGCAGCCCTTTATCCAAGGGTGGTCCTTGGTTATATTTTTTTGTTCTGTGCAGACCAGTTTGAGGTTGGATATCAGGGCATCTGTGAAGAAACAAAGACCAAAATTCATAGTGGTGTGGTTAATTTTTATCTGCATTATCTTTTTTAAGATGGAATTAAATTTGATTCTAACATCCTAAAACTGCATTGGTGTCTAGTTGAGAATGTGGGGTTAAAGAGCATTTGCACATCTATGTCTAGAGCACTGAGAGTAAATACCTATTCTCTTAGAATAAGATCAGCTTGCCTGCTCCACTCTGAGTTGGCTCTTTGAGGGACTGTATGCATATACATTGCACAGTAGATGTATGTGTTTTCAGTGCATTTGAGTCTGAGATGGTTGCCAGCAGAATTATTAGGTGGCACACAGGCTTCTGCTCTCCGTGTGCTCTCAGGAGAGGGCATAAAAGGGACATGTCCACTGTCTTTCTAGTCCCAAAGTAATTTGGTGGCCTCCAGAAATATTTCAGATGCAGAACTATTTAATCAAGAATGTAAAGTTCAGAATGATCTTCCTCACTTTTATCTCTTTCATAGACACAAGACATATAGTTTCATTGGTAATTCGTCCCTGGTACAGGAAGTACCTTCAGTCTGTAGTAGGCACAAAGGGTTATCAGTACGTGGTGCTTCTCATTAATCTGTTTTGAGCCCTGAGCATCTTCATCAAATCCACATTGGTGGTAGCAGTACACCTTCTTCATTTCGATATTCAAATATTCCCTTACCCGGATGATTGGCTGATTTGTGTGACATCAAGCGACCAGGCCCATAATAGCATCCTTGTCATTAGACGAGTGTTCTGTTTAGGTCTGAAACTAAATTTGGAGACATCACAATTATAACCAGCTCAAATCCATAACATTCATAGGAATCCACTTCAGTGCTAGGACTGTCATGGCTTATCTTCCAAACAAGAAGTATCAGTCTCTAGCCTCCTTTCCAAAAGCTTCAAGTCTAATCCAAGAACACTAGTGCATGCTTGTCTTAAGAGCTTCAGCCATAGGGCCTCCTGCAAATATGTAACTCTACATATGAGGCTTTAGTCAGTGTGCTGATCTTTCAAATAGTTCTGTGAGTTGACCTGGCTTCTATTTTTGCATTATATTAATTCAGTAGACCGTTTTTTCCCCATCTTTCTTCATCCCCTTATTTTTTTCCCAATATTTGAAATGCTAAATCAATGTTTTTACCTTCCTTGTCTCTATGGGAATTAAACTTCAGTCCTTTCCAAACTGATAGGACCCCACTTGAACCAATATCTACAACTTCATTTTTTTTCCTCTGAAGAAAGTGGTTCTTGGTGGTAGTCATGTTCTGAAATCCTCCTTGCAGAAATAAGGCTGTCTTGGCTGACCCCCTCCTTTCATAGTCATAGCAGAGGACAAGGTGTGACGTAGGCCTCACTGTAACTTTATGCCAGTGGTTCTCAAACTTTTTGGCCCAATGGATGCAGAAGGGGGGTGGGAGTCTGTCTGGGAGGTAGGGCACAGGAGCAGGCCAGAGGGTTTGGCTGGGAGGGAGAGTACAGGAGTGGGCGGGGGCGGAGGGGGAGTGTTTAGGGTAGTAGGGTCTCAGTGTGAGAGCAATAGGGGAGCAGGGTCTGAGTAGAAGGGGGGGGATGGGAGGTACTTACCTGCTTCCATGCATCCTGCTGTTCCCAGGTACCACCCTCTGCTGCTCCCATTTGTCTGTCATTCCGGCCAATGGGAGCAGTGGAAAAAGCCTACAGATGGCAGTGCAGGAAACTGCTATTCCCCCAACTGGCCCCTCTCCTCACCTCCTGCAGCAGGAAGCTGGCACTAGTGTTCCAACCTTGTGGGGGGCGCAGGGCTGGACCTCCAGTGCAGGCTCCCAGCTCCAGGAAGGGGGAGCCCTGAGCCCACAGCCCACCTGCAAGAAGGTCACGGACCATACCTTGAGAACCACTGATTTATGCCTAAGGTGAGTGTGAAGGGGTGCAACTAACCCCCCTCCCTTTTTTGGGGTCTGCCCCCTTTCCTTTCTCTTTTACACGGAATGCCCGACAGCGATTCCTTGATTAAGACTGTCATGACTCCGCTTTAACTTGTTACCCCAAGTGGGGTGTGAGGGGGGCCTGGGCCCACCCTCTCTCCAGGCCCCAGCCCAGGGCCCTAAGGTGGGGGTGTCCTGCCTGTCCAACCCCCACCTGGCTGATGGGGCTAACCGCCATAACACGTCAGCCCGCAAGCGGGGCTCCAGCCTCCTGCCCTGGGCTACTTCCTCACCCCCGCTCGTCCTGTCTTCCCTCCGGCAATGCCTCTAACCGGCTTCCAGCTCCCCTTTCTCTCCCGCCTTCCTCTCCCTCCTTCCTCCTCTTACACCCTCCTTCCTTCTTTTTGAATGTCCTGCCCCCCTTCTGCGCAGGCGCCGGCATCCTCCCTCCCCCCGTCTCCCCTGCAGTCACTCACGGGGCCGCGCGCTCCTGCGCACGCGCCGGCATCTTCTCCTCTGGTGCCCAAGGCTCATGCGCGACCGGCGGATGGGCCGCCGCTCCCTGGCTCAGTCTCCACCGCCGGTTTTTCTCCTGGTGCGGGGACGGGAGGGATCGCCCTCCTGCCACCCTCGTTCGGGGCCCGCCCCGGAGTTGTGCGGGGTTCTGATACCCCGTCACAGTGAGCCTTCCTTTTAAACCAGCCTTTTCATATTTATCCTGAAATATGGAAGGCTGAAGGAGCATTCCATATTTTGGTTAAGATCCCTGGTGTTTTACTTGGACCATGCTGGTCTTTCAGGTCTTACCCCATGCTCTTTATAAGCTATGTTGAAAGAATTAAAGGTCAGTCAGTGTCATCTCAGCAAATCTCTTGCTGGATTTCTGATTATGAAGCATCTCCTCTATTGAGAATATCATCTCACTCCACTAGGTCTCAGTCCACCACATCACCATTCCTGAGCAGTGTTCCAGTCATTGATGTGTGTGCAAGGTAGCAAGATGGTTTTTTATTCATATTTTTCCCACTCATTACACCATGATTCATACCCCTTGAGATGATGCCAACTTTGCAAGTCAGTCCCTATGTCCTATCTGTTAGGGGATGTCTGAGGAGGAGTCATCCAGTGGAATGTATATGTGTCAGTTGCTCACAGGAGAAAAAAGGTTACTTACCTGTACAGTAACTATTTTTCTTGGATGTATGTTGTGCACATATATATTCCATAGCCTTTCCATCTTCCCTGCTGCTTTGGACTTTACCTAAAGCAGTGTGAAGTAGTGGAGAGGAATGCAGGAGGCGTATGCCTCTTCTGTGCCATCACCTGCGAGCATGAGGTGAGCAGGAGCACATGTGCATCCAAATGGTAAGAGTGGCAGAAGTCTTGAACTTGAGTGGAGAGGGTGCATATTCACCTAGAGTGGAATGCATGTGCACAACACATCTTACATCTCAAAGAACAACAGGTACTGTACAGATAAGTTGTTCTATTTAGTGGTTTTGCAGTTGTAGCTTTAAAAATCCATGCTCACCAAGAATTGTTGAATCATACCACATTTTGCTTCTAGAGCATGTGCGCAAGTGCTTTCTACTGGTGACTTTTAAATACGTTACCACAAATACAAGGAAATATTAGCCTGCCATGGTATTCTACATTTCTTATAGTTTTTTGCTTGAGGACATTGCTTATTTTATTTTTCAGAAACCAGGATATTCAGGGGTAAATCTTTTAAAAATTCTTTACATCTTTATGTGAATGTTTTTGTTGGTAATGATGATTTTCTTAGACTGGTAACTGCAAATTAGGAAATTCTTGATACACTCTGAATGAAAAACATTGCTCACAGTGAAAATGAATTGTCAGCAACAGCAATATACAATAGGCTTCCTGTTCTTATAGGAGAAAAGACTATTATGGAAAGGACTTTTGCAGTATTAGTAGATTTTTTGTTATAGAGCTGGAAGGTGATGTAGCTAGCCCCCATTCAGTACAAATCTACACCGGATAAAATCTGTTTTTTGTATTTCTCTTTGATATCAATATCACTTACAGTTTATTTGCACAATGTTTCTATAAACTGCGAATCTTGTCCAATAACAATCTTTGCAAATAAGACTCCGGATTTTGGTGGCCCTTTCTATATTAAAGAGAATTTGATGTAAAACTGTTTAACAATTCAGGGTTTTCTTACACATTTTCTTTTAAGAAAAATAGAAGTTTAATATTTTTAAACATAACTGTGTTTTCCATGTAGCTAGATATTGAATTCCTAGAACAGTACCTCCCCAACTAAATGTGTTTGCAACTGTAGATACTTGCTGCTTATAGTTCTCTGCATGTTTCTTTCCAGCTAGTGCTTAACTTGCATCTTGTGCATGGTTTGTGCAAACTGCATTTTTAACTTGTCTTTGTCTTTGATGCTTGCAACCTAATCCATGCCAGCTACACTGCCTCGAAAAGAAAGTGCTGTCAAACAGGAAACTGAGAGTGAGTATGACTAGTGCATTAGTAGGTACTGTCAATGCATGTGTGTCTTTGTTGATGTATTTACATATAATGGGAAAACCCATTAACCCTAAAGCTGACTGCTCATTGTGGAAATAAGTATTTGTAAGCAAAACACATCCCAATGATGTTGAATGTAGTTGCTCATTTTATCTGATGGAGCATACAGGATGAACTTTAATAATTAGTTGGAGCATACAGGATGAACTTTAATACTTAGTTTCTCTGTTGTTAAGACTCATGAAGATTTACCACAGCAGTTTTACATACAGTTTGAATATAGGAGATGTTGCTCTTAACTTTGTTTTTGTACTGAGGGGGTCTCATCATAGCAAGAGCTCTTCCTTTACTCCCCTGTCTACCACCATCCTACTTCATTCCCAGCTGTCATCAAAGGAGTGTTAACTATGGAAAAAGCAAATCCAAAAAATATGGAGAGTATCTTTAGATACTCGAGTTTGCTTTCATATTTTCCTTTCAGAATTAATTCCCCAGTGTGTCTCTTTTCTCTGTGTGCTGCTGGAAGATGCTCTTAAAGCATCACAGCTGGAGTTTTCCCATTTAGCTTTCCTTTCAGGAAGGAGAGTATCTAACCCAGTCTATTTTTTATATATGTTGGCCCCAGGTATGAGATGCCTAATGTAATTGCTGATGTCAGTTTTCATATGTAGATTAAGGTAACAACTGCATTGTAATGAACTCTGAAAAAACATTTAAATATTCCAGATAGCCTTGTAATGAAGAAACATGTGTATACAATAAAACAACTTACAGGTTAGGCACAAACTGTTCATTAGAAAGAATATTTACAATCTCTATAAGAGTGATGTTTTGGCTATATCTGCATTGCTCTTTTCAAATGTATTACACCGAGGTCATCATTGTTTATAGTTTTGTTATTTCATAGGTCTTCATGGAAGTTCTGGAAAATTGACTGGGTCGACTTCTAGCCTAAATAAGCTTTCTGTTCAAAGTTCAGGAAATCGCAGGTCTCAGTCATCCTCACTGTTGGATATGGGAAACATGTCTGCCTCTGACCTTGATGTGGCTGATAGAACGAAATTTGATAAGGTAAAACAAAAATATTTAATATAATATTCCTTCTAAACTTTAACTTTGTCATGAATCTACATTTATTTACTGTCTGAAAATGTTCAGTAGTGCATGGGAATCCACAGATAATATGCTTTAAATTATTTTAGAATGAATATATGTCAAAACTTAAATTTGATATTCATTGTGTATCTGCTCAGGACTTTGTAACAGAATTAATTACATTGAGACTAACTTTAAGCATTGTTAAGGGTGTGGTTATTTTCATTATAAGCCCGGTTTTGTCACCCTTCCCCCTCAAAAGATCCTAAGCAAAGGAATCTTGACCAAAAAAAATTGATAAGTTAAGTCTGGGATGAACATATATGTATTTCTTTTCTACCAAATATGAAGTGACCTCTTACATAGGTATCATAATTCAGGAATCCTGTGATTAGAAGTGTTCACAAGATCAACGAATAATTTAAATACCAATTTCTAAAGTTATCCCTTTAAACATCACTGGCACATCAATTTTGGCTGCCTTGAACTATGGCACCAAACGATTAGTGGAATCCCCAGCGTGATTTAAAAAGAAAGTCAGTCTCTGGCTTTATTTCTTGTAAAAATAGATCTAAAAATATAAACCAGTATATAGAGACAATTTTTCAATAGATAGAGGACAATTTTCTTACCAAAATTGTTTTGCAAAACTAAATACATTGTGAACTTAATACCTTTCTAAAAATGAGGCAGAGAATCAGTTATATCAATGGTTCCAACTTTTTTTGATAACCAGGGACCAGCAAACCCATTCACAAATGTTGCCAGTCTTCCAATAATTTTATTTGCATATTTATTTATTTGCAAATAGAACGTTACCTGTCCTCCAAAAGTTTGTGAATGGGTTTGCTGGTCCCCCAGTGCTAGCCCTAATCCCTAGAGCCCCCCACCTCTCTACTTCCCCCCCAGTGCCAGCCACTGACCCTAGAGTCCCCTGTACCGAATCTCCCCAGTGCCAGCCCCCCACCCCTTAGAGTGCCACCAGATTCCCCTATTACCAGCCTCATGTTTCAAGATCCTTACTGCACCCACCCCCCCAGAGCCTCCCTCCGATCCCCAATATTAGCCCTGCCACTAGTGCCCCTCCTGCCCCCCCATCTAGCCCTGTGCTGCCTCCCAGCTGCCAGCTGAGCACTGCTGCCCTGGTTGCGGCTGCTCTAAGGCTGCCATGCTGGGCTTCGCACGGTCTTCCTGCTGCGTAGCAAACCGCTCTTCCATGTCCAGAAAGAGACCCTGCCTCTGCCCTGCCAGGCCTGGAGACAGCCCAGTCCCTGACACATGCATGGGATTGGAGGTGTCTGAGGGTCAAGCGACAGGGACAGGCGCATGTTTCTAGTGGCTCGAGTGTTCCTCCCGAGGCTGTTAACAGTTGGGGTCTAGAGGCTCAGGGTCACTCAGCCTGTACGCGTCTCAGGGTTTCAGCACCCACCCGACAGCTGCACAGTACTAGCCCCCCTGACCTCCGCTGGTTTGAGTCTGGGAGGTTGGCTCCCCTGTACAACTCCGACCTGGGGGGTGCTGCAGCCAGCAGCACTGGACTTGGGGAAGCGCTAGACCCTCGGTGCAGGCCAAAGCTGGCAGGGGAGACTATATGGGAGAAGTAGAGGCCCTGCTGAAGGAGGGGTGTATATCGCAGACACCCAGTATGGCTCCCTGGGACCTCTAACCTGATCCTCTTTGGTATTGATAAAGGCCAGGACACTCATGGCTGCGAAGGCTCTGCTCCCTTGTCCTGAACATACTGTCTGCAACGGAAAGGATGAATGGCTGAGCCAGAGCTGGAACCCGGGCCTCTGTATTAGAGGCAGCAGCGCAGAGGGGCAGATGGAAGGCGGCATGTGCAGGGAGCCTGCTTAAAAGCCAGCTTCCCGTGCGCATGGGCTCCTGAGGAACTGACTGTGCCCCTGCACTGCTGCCTCTATCTCTTGGTGGCTGGAGCTACAGAGGGATCCTTGTTGCTCTCAGCGGCTAGAGCTGTGGGAGGGTTCCTTGGCTGCCCAACAAGGCTGGGAGCTGCTGGGGGCCTTCTGTCAGAAGCACCTGAGAGCTGTGTGTTCTGACAGTGCCAGGCAGAAAATGTCTCAAATCTCTGGAAGTCAAGGATTACATGACATAATCGTAGCCCTAGTCATAATTTTTTGCCTGCTATTTACACATACGTTTCACAATATTAGTGACAAGTAAAAATCCAGCTTTAATTGAAGACTTCACATGATATTTGATATGGATATATACTATGAATATAGTGTGCTAGGTGCAATTATCTAGGCATGTTAGGAGTTGTTACAGAAGAGTGAGCCCTTTGCTTGTTGGCATTGAGTGGTTCTTAGTCACACAGACAATAGAAAATTAATTAAAGCTAAGAATATTGTTATAATTGGCTACCATGCATTGAGAGGGTCAGGTGTGTATTTTTAATCAAATTATTTTGGTTTACTTTAGATCTTTGAGCAAGTTCTAAGCGAACTGGAACCCCTGTGTCTGGCAGAACAGGACTTCATTAGCAAATTCTTCAAACTACAGCAGCATCAAAGCATGCCTGCAACAATTATGGTATGACTAAATTTAGCTAAAATAATATATAATCTATTAATGGTCTTTAACTACAAAATTGTTGCATTAGGCATTGAACTAATATTGTGAGTATGAAGGCCTATTGGCTACAAATACACATTTACTTCCATTTAATCACTGGAGCTGTTCATATGAATAAAGTTGTTCAAATGCATATGTGTTTGTAAATTCAGGTTCTCAAGTGTGAATGATAATCTCCAGATTTTTTGTAGTTTGCAAGTTAATATCAAAGAAGTCAAGAGTGCATTATGGATTTTTGTCAGAATGTCTCAAATCCATTTCCCCTATTATTATAGTTAAGAGAAGTCTTGAAATTACTTTATAATTAAGCAGGGGAAGAAGAAAAGGTTGTAAATTAGACCCCTTTATTTTGAATTTTTTTTCTAAATATATTGTTGAAGTGCTAAGAAACATATTTGGAATATTGGTTATAAATAAAAGGGGGGAAATCTAGAATGTAGAAAACCTTTATAGCTATTTGTATGAAATAAAGGTAAACCTTCATAGTGCATTGTGAGTTGAGGAACATTTTCAGAAAACAGTTCTGCAACTGCTGGTATTTTATGATGATTATTAGTGAGATTCTTTTGGTAATCACACATTTTTCTTTTTTCCTCTCAGAGGAACGTGATTCTTTTCACCCTTTAAATATTTTCTCTTCCTGTGTCTTCTAAAATGGTTGGATTTTCAAAATGTCTGAAGTTTTCTTAAGTCTTCATATGAGATGCTAGTTCTTAAGTGTTTAAGAAAATTACTAAGCAAATTGCAGTTGCTTCAAGAGATGTTTTAGCTGTGTGAGGAAGATTTTTGTCTAAGAACACACGCAAACTGGATTACTAAATGAAGCATGGATGTGAGAATTAGAGTACAGGGGATGCTGTGGCGTCCTTCCTAGATTTTGAACCCCACACCAAGGTCCCAGCTGCCAGTCCTTGTCTCAGGGTCAGTCCAGCATCCAGGGTTCCCCAGCCACACCCGACTGACTCCAATGTGTCCAGCATGGTGAGGGTCTTGGATGGAATAAGGTGATGGGGGTTGCATAGCTCAGCACTCCCACCCTCAAAATTGGTCCAGTGCCACTAAAATGAAGAAATGATCACGTAACCATTTTAAGCTGTTCAAACTAAAATGGTTTCTAGCAGAGCTTGATTAATCTCTACAGATGAGCTAAATTACCTAGAATAAGTTTAGAGAGTGACATTAACCTATATTGTATTATTTCCATGATTGCTCATACAAATTTGAGGAGTTGTACATACAAACAGGTAGCTGAACAACTGAATAGAAAACTAAATATGTACTTGTATGTGCAACTGCCCTTGCGGACAGTGTCATGATAGGTGTCAAGGGACTTATTTTGAATAGAAGTTAACCTGATTACTTGAGGATGTCCTTGCTCCTGTCTTGATATAAGTCCTTAAGAAGAAACATCATGTTACTTTGTCAAGAAAATCAAGCTGACTGATTAAATAGTCCTCTTCTGTGAATAGACTGCACAGATGTTAAGGATGAAATGCTGGCCCTGTTGAAGTCATTGGTAGTTTTGCCACCGCCTTAATGGGGCCAGGATTTCACCCATAGTTTTCTCTGTTTTGAGTCTAGTCTGTTGTTGCTTGTTGATATACCATACCTCACAGTTTTTGTAATGATGTTACAATAGTGTTGATATTAGGTAAGTACTACAGTCTATGCTTGGAAAGCCCTGAGGTGGAGATTGTCAGTACTTTCCTTCATGTGGTAAGTTCTTTAGCTTTGGTTAAAAAAAAACTGTTGTGTGACTGTAGTTATCCGCACCAGCTGGATACTTGTTTGAATCTGGCCAAATATTCCCAATACTTAATCTTCCACCTTCCCATTTCTTGCCAACACATTGCTTGAGATATCTTCAAGTGAATTATTGCCACTGATCGTGTCAGTTTGAATACAGATCTGGATATGGCACAGGCTACACTTATGGCTTTGGTGGGTGATCTTTTTCTGGGGATATTTAAAGATCAAATATCCATGCTGTACTCTCAGTAGCATTTGATATAATTTATTATAAGGTGTTTTTTTATTAGTGTATGAATGCTAACAGTTGGTAAGGCATGACAAAAACTATCAGCAGAATATCATACAGTGGGACACTGTTTTGAAGAGCTTACAACTATGATAAAATCTTTAATAGAAAATGTTGGTTTTTTAATGATGTCAAGGAAGTTACTCACCTTGTGCAGTAATGACTGTTCTTCGAGGTGTCCTCTCCCCTCCCCCCCATGGGTGCTCCACTGTTGGTGACAGGTGGTCCCTGGAGCTGCAGTTTGGAGCTTTTCTTAGCAGATGGCAATTGGGCTACACATGCGCAGGAGGCACCTTGTGCCACTGAAAGTTTGGTGCCTCGCGAGGCAGACCCCAGTTC
Organism: Rafetus swinhoei; assembly: GCA_019425775.1. Classification (NCBI taxonomy): domain Eukaryota; kingdom Metazoa; phylum Chordata; order Testudines; family Trionychidae; genus Rafetus; species Rafetus swinhoei. The sequence continues at coordinate 52,783,959 of CM033449.1, forward strand.
CTTGTCTAGGCCTGAGTTAATAAACAACTCCGAGTAGAGGGGAAGAAGGGAGGGTCGTGGAGCACTTTCTGTTTACCACCTGATAAGGGGTAGTGTAATGTGTCAGAATGTTATGCCAAGAGTGCGCCCAGTTGTCTTGAAACAGAGTATGTATCTGTGTCTCTCTTGTAAATACCATCTTCAAATAATGATTGCTGTTGATAATTTACCAGTCGAACACAGAATTTTAGTTTGATAGGGATATCATGTAATTAACTACTTGCTTTTAAGTTTTGTATTTATGTAAAATAACTGCATAATTCTTGCAGAATGAAGCAGAGGAAATGGATGGAGGAATTTTATCCCGGTCTCATAATTCTGCTGTTCCACAAGCTATATCATCTGAGTATGTGTTGATGTTTCACCATTGTTGATTCTTGAGGCTAGAGATTTATTTTCTCTAATGAAGTATAAATCTCTAATTTGTTCTTTTACATAGTGATGAATTGTTAATTAATTTTATTGCAATTTCCTGCAGTTAAAATTAATTACATCCACGTTTTTGGTAAATTTTGAATAGTTAACTTAATTTTAAATGTATTGGAGTTAAATGTGTCCGTTTGGGTATGATATAAAAAAGTGCAACAAGAAATCAATAAACTGTCGGTAACAAAATTTACAAAGAAACCTATTCCTTTGTTAGTTTTGTAAATATACCTAGAAGTTTGAACTTTAGGCATGTGGAAGACTCTATTTTGGAAATCAAATAGACTTTCTTGGCTCTAGTAGGCCAGGTAAAGAAAAACATTTTAAAATGTAGTTAAACTGTATTTTTTTGGCCTTGGCAATGTTCTATTAAGAGCTGGCAAAAATTATTTCGTTGTTCTTTTAGCTCCATCCCCTGAAAACCTGGATACTAATTAAGTAGAAAGGAGACTGCTAAATACCCATACATTTGTCTTAAAATATATATGAAAGAAAATGTAGCCCAGTAAACTCTCAATGTTTTTATTTTTTTATTTTTAACAGGAAAGACATGATCCGACAGATGATGATAAAAATATTTCGCTGTATTGAGCCAGAACTGAATAACCTTATAGCTCTGGGTGACAAGATTGATAGCTTTAATTCCCTTTATATGTTAGTTAAGATGAGTCACCATGTATGGACAGCACAAAATGTGGATCCAGCTTCCTTCCTCAGCACAACACTTGGAAATGTTTTGGTGACTGTCAAAAGGAACTTTGACAAATGCATTGTAAGTTCTTAATTACTTAAACTAATCATAATATTAAAGGAGACCAACTGCTAGCCTTTTTAAATGTCAGATAATCTTAAATTTAAATATCTTTGGAGTTAACTTGAAAGTGGAGAAAGTCTTATCACCATTGCATTTTAAATAAACACAAAATAACTTGGATGGACTTACAAAAATGTATTAGTAATTGGTGGTTAGCTCTGTCCAGGCCTGACAATGGGGGGGAGGTTTGGGAAGGCAAAGGGGGCAGTTACACCGGGGCCCAGCGATTCAAAGAGGCATGGAGCTCCTAGCTGCCGCCGCTGCTACTGCAACAATGGTGGCAGCCAGAGCTCTGGGTCCCTTTGAATTGCGACCAGAGCAACTCTCCACATGGCTCTGAGAGCTGTGGAGGGCAAAGGGGAGTGCATTCTGGGCTGACTTCCCTGCGTTCCACCCTTTCTAGGTGCACAGAACCGCTCCCTCCACCCCCATCCACACACCTTGCTGTGGGGCCCGTGGCTCTGTCTAAATGAACATTCAAGAAGGAATTGGAAAAATGCAGTCAGTTGTGAGAACTCCAATCCTTCGTATTCAGAGCCAAATACTGGCTACTTTCCTCTTGCTAATCTCATTGAAACTACAGCCTTGAGCAAGGCAAGGAGACTTTACCTATCAGGTCACCTGACTTGCTGAACAAAAGTTGGTTTGTTAATGAATATAGTTATGATAGTTAAGATGAATATCCAAATAATAAAAAAATGTGTGAAATAGACAGATGTCTAGTCTACGATAGGAAAAGGTTTGCTGATATAGCTATACCAGCAAACTACCTCATGTTTTTGCCAGCTTCTACTGGCAAAATCCGTCCCATGACTAAAATAAGCTCTCTCTGCATTTGGACTTTTTTGCCAATATAATTGCATCTAACTAGGACTTGTGCCAGTATATGTCATTCAAAAAAACTGCAAACACCTCCTCCTTAACTAACATTATTATGCCAACAGTAGTTTTTTGGTGTAGATCTAGCCAAGATAAGAAAGTGAGACAGAACTTACTGGTAATCCAACTTTTGAATAAGAGCTTAAATAAGGGAAGAAAATATTTTTTTATTCCTTTCTTAAATTTTAAAATGCAGCTAAGTTTAAAAAAAAACTTATAAACAACTATGTTGATATTTCTAATTTTTGGTATGAATCACCAATTGCAAGTAACAGGAATCAGAATATAACATAAGGTAAATCATGAGGAAAGAAAATGATTTAATATGCTCAGTGTTCTTTCATTGTGTCACCCTAATTTATTAAAGGTTTGGGTAAAAAGACTTAAAAGCCTATAATATCATACACAAAGATAGAAGGAAAATTATTCAACTCCTATCATATGACTGAAATTACTGGTTTTTCAATATGTTTGAGTATTTTTCTTATTTCTTTCAGGCCAAGTTTCAGAGAGAAATATTACGGACTAATTAACCATTTTGTTTGTAATTTAAGAGTAATCAAATAAAACAGATGGAGGAGGTAAAGATATCAAAGAAGAGTAAAGTTGGTATCCTTACATTTGTTGCTGAATTTGAAGAGTTTGCAGCACTTGCTGAATCTATTTTCAAAAATGCGGAGCGTCGAGGAGATTTAGATAAAGCCTACATAAAACTTATTCGAAGTGTTTTCATCAATGGTAAGGTCTATTGCAATGCCCAGCATACTTCCACAAAAGCCATTCTTTGTCTGCATGAATTACTTTTTCCCTCCACTTGGGAGGGCAGAATATATAGTTCCCCAGAAATTAACAATAGCTTTCCATAAACTGGCTAGTGAGAGATGCAATTTGGTAGAAAATATTTATCCTGCAGATAAAGCATATTGTTCACTGTAGCAGATATAGACAGCAGCACTACTGGGCATCCTAATCCCCAAAAAGTGCATTTACTCATATAAAAAAAAATCTTGTCATAAACCTTTGACACCAAAGTGAACTTAAGCATTAAAAATGTACCTATTTAAATCAGATTATTTGAAAAGTAATTTCCCTTTCACTCGCCTGTTATGGCCAGTATTCATGGTTCTGAATGGCAGATGGGGGACAAATATTCTACATTTTATTTTAAAATGTATATTCTTTTTTTTAATTTTTATATATGCACATACAGTCTGTTACTGAGTGGACCTTTTTAAAACAATTCACTGCCGTAAAAGTTGCAAAGGAGCTTGGAGATTGCAATTGAATACTGAGACTTTCACCTTTGTTTCAGTCATCAGTCTGAATTATATAGCATCAAAAATGTATGTAGAACATCAGAAAACAAGTGAGCAGTTGAAGAGTTTATAATCCAAGGCAGAGGAGAAGGTGGCGGTAATATTGGTGAGATTATCAGGATGTGAAGGATACACAGAAGTGCATTTTTAGAGAGAGGATACTTAGCAGAAAAGAGGGCACGGACTGCTCCAAATCTGTTGGGAGTAGCCTTAAAAAAAGCCAAAAGAAATAGGAAGATGACTGAGGGTGATAGTAAGACAAAATGACAACACAGATAAAGGCAGGGTCTTGATTGTGAGGAGTTTGAACATAATCCATAAGGGATTTTGTTGTGAAGTGGTCAAGGCTGCTTAGAAAGATATCTGTATCTGCCTTGCTCTGGATAGAGAGGAAGACAAAAATTGACAGTGACTTCTTTTCCTGATTGACCATTCACTGGTCTGTCTGAAATGAATTAAAGGTTTCTATTAATTTTCTAGAAATAAATTAAAGGTCTCCATTAATTTTCATGGGAATTCATATCACAAAAATTACTATTAGAAGTGGCATCCTTGTTGGTAGGTTCAATGGAAAGGCTAATGGGTTAATAGGCAAAAAACTTTACTACTATTTTACTTAGAGTGATGACCTAGAACTAAATTGAGGCACAGTGATGGGGCAGTATACAGAAATGTATACTAGCACTGGCCTGCTCTGTGGACAAAAGAAGTGCTTCCACCATCGAAGGTATCAGTGGGACAACTTTATGGGCACTCCTGATTGAAAAAGAGACTGGAAGAACAAGATAACTTTGACAATAGACACTGATGTCCTAAGTAAAAATGAAACAAAAAACAGGACTATGTAGCACTTTAAAGACTAACAAGATGGTTTATTAGGTGATGAGCTTTTGTGGGCCAGACCCACTTCCTCAGATCAAATAGTGGAAGAAAATTGTCACAACCATATATACCAAAGGATATAATTTAAAAAAATGAACACATATGAAAAGGACAAATCAAATTTCAGAACAGAAGGAGGATGGGGGGGGGGAGGTAAATGTCTGTGAGCTAATGATATTAGAGGTGATAATTGGGGAAGCTATCTTTGTAATGGGTAAGATAATTAGAGTCTTTATTCAAACTCAGGTGTAAAGTGTCGAATTTAAGCATGAATGACAGTTCAGAGGATTCTCTTTCAAGTGTAGTCTTAAAAGGCCTTTGAAGCAGGATGCAGGTAATCAAGTCGTTGAGACAATGTCCTTTCTGGTTGAAATGGCAAGAAACTGTTTTTTCTTTGTGATCCTGTCTAATATCTGTTTTGTGGGCATTGATCCTTTGGCGAAGTGTCTGAGACGTTTGTCCAATGTACATAGCAGACGGACACTTTCGGCACATGATAGCATAAATTATATTTCTGGATGCGCAGGAATATGTGTTCTTGATCTTATAACTCACTTGGTTAGGTCCAATAATGTAGAATAGTGATAGAAATGTAGCCGTGTTAGTCTGGTGTAGCTGTTTTTTGTTTCAGCTACACCAGACTAACACGGCTACATTTCTATCACTGTTCTACATGCAAGGCACTACATTTAGCCATTTGGAATGGAAATCCATCAACCATATGAAAAAACTTGCACAGATACAGACAGACATCATCTTTCTATCCAAGTGCAAGAAGATGGACATCGTACCCAAAGGACTGAAAGTGAACAATCCATTAAGATCAACATACTATACTGACTACAGTGAAAGACTCTGCCTCACACTATTCAAGAAATTAAGGAACCACCTGATAAGTATTTTATACAAGAAACAGAAAAACATCAAGAATGACATTTCTAACTTAGAGAGTCTCATCTCAAGACAAACATCCACACCGACTAACACCTTGCAAGACTTTTGTTCCACCAGACAAGAAATCTACTATACACACTTCTATTCCCTACAACAAAGAAAAGACAATAAACTTTCTAAACTGCTCCACACCACAGGCTACAACAGCAACTACCTCAACCCACGGATAATATTGTTAACCTCTCCAGCTACAAACTCAATCCAGCAGAAGAGTCTGTCTTATCCCGGGGTCTCTCTTTCTGCCCCACGTCCCCCCCAAACTGGATACAATTTTGTGGTGACCTTGAGGCTTTTTTTCGCTGCCTCCGCCTCCAAGAATATTTCCAAACCACCAATGAACATCAGTCTGACCTACTAGATCCCCCCTATCAACACCAAAGGAAAAATAATTCTATATGGACTCCCCCTGACGGTCGGAATTACAATCTGGATTTCTATATACAAAGCTTCCGCAACAACGCACAGACTGACATTATTCACAAACGACAACAAGCGACACACAATCTCAGCCGCACTGAACACCATGCCATCCAGAGTCTCAAAAACAACCTGGACATTATAATCAAACCAGCTGACAAAGGGGGTGCTGTGGTCATTATGAATAAGGCCGACTATAACCAGGAGGCAACCAGACAACTCTCCAACACCACATTTTACAAACCTCTCTCCTCTGATCCCACCTCGGAATACCAAAAGAAACTACACTGTCTCCCTAAAAGCCTCCCTACAGCTACTTAGGAACAAATCCACACAGAAACACCTTCTGACCCCCGACCAGGATTGTTCTATCTGCTTCCCAAAATCAATAAACCTGGACACCCCGGACGTCCCATCATCTCTGGTATCGGCATGCTCACTACTGGTTTATCCAGCTATGTAGACTCTCTTCTCAAACCCTACGCAACCAACACTCCCAGCTATCTCCGAGATACTACTGACTTCCTAAGGAAACTACAAAACATCGATAACCTCCCCGATAACACCATCCTTGCCACCATGGATATAGAAGCTCTATACACCAACACCCCACACGAAGACGGATTACAAGCAATTAGAAACACTATCCCAGAGGACACCACTGCCAATCTGATAGCAGACCTATGTAACTTTGTTCTCACCCACAATTATTTCCAGTTTGAGAACAACTTATACCTCCAGATCAGCGGCACAGCCATGGGTACACGCATGGCCCCACAGTATGCTAATATCTTTATGGCTGACCTAGAACAATGTTTCCTCAACTCCCGTCCCCTTTTACCCCTTCTCTACTTACGCTACATCGATGACATCTTTATGATCTGGACGCATGGCCAAGAAACACTGGAGACATTCCACAGAGATTTTAACAACCTACACCCCACCATCAATCTCAGCATGGACTATTCTACACGAGAGATCCATTTCCTGGACACCACAGTACAAATCAACAATGGAAAATTAGACACCACTCTCTACAGAAAACCCACTGACTCATACAGTTACCTACATGCCTCCAGCTCCCATCCAGAACACACCATACGATCCATCATCTATAGCCAAGCCCTTCGATACAACCGCATCTGCTCTAATCCCACTGACAGAGACCAGAAACTTCAGGATCTCTACCAAGCATTTATAAACCTCAACTACCCACCCGGAGAAATAAAAAAGCAAATTGAAAGAGCCAGACGAATACCTAGAAACCATCTACTTCAAGACAGACCCAAGAAAACCAACAATAGAACACCACTTGTCATCACCTACAGCCCCAACTTAAACCTGTCCAACACATTATCAATAAACTACAGCCTATACTGGAACAGGATACTAAACTCCAAGAGGCTCTAGGAGACAGACCCATAGTCTCCTATAGACAACCACCTAACCTCAAGATGATTCTTACCAACAACCACAAGACACACCACACTAATACCAACCCTGGTACCTTCCCTTGCAACAAACCCCGTTGCCAGCTTTGTCCACATATTCACTCTGCTGATACCATTATTGGACCTAACCAAGTGAGTTTATAAGATCAAGAACACATATTCCTGCGCATCCAGAAATATAATTTATGCTATCATGTGCCGAAAGTGTCAGTCTGCTATGTACATTGGACAAACGTCTCAGACACTTCGCCAAAGGATCAATGCCCACAAAACAGATATTAGACAGGATCACAAAGAAAAAACAGTTTCTTGCCATTTCAACCAGAAAGGACATTGTCTCAACGACTTGATTACCTGCATCCTGCTTCAAAGGCCTTTTAAGACTACACTTGAAAGAGAATCCTCTGAACTGTCATTCATGCTTAAATTTGACACTTTACACCTGAGTTTGAATAAAGACTCTAATTATCTTGCCCATTACAAAGATAGCTTCCCCCAATTATCACCTCTCATATCATTAGCTCACAGACATTTACCTTCCCCCCCCCCCATCCTCCTCCTGTTCTGAAATTTGATTTGTCCTTTTCATATGTGTTCATTTTTTTTAAATTGTATCCTTTGGTATATATGGTTGTGACAATTTTCTTCCACTATTTGATCTGAGGAAGTGGGTCTGGCCCACAAAAGCTCATCACCTAATAAACCATCTTGTTAGTCTTTAAAGTGCTACATAGTCCTGTTTTTTTGTTTCAGCTACACCAGACTAACACGGCTACATTTCTAAGTATTTCTAAGTATTTTGTGATGAGAAAAGTTGAGCAATACAGAATAGAGCTTATATCACAACACAAAAATCATCAAGAACAGCAGAGAGAGACTAAGAATAAATACTTTTTGTGTAATTTTTTTCAAGTTTTGCTACAGTGCATAAGTATCTTTAAAAGGCAGTAAGTTATGTTTGTAAATTTCTACAAAGTAATGAATCCTCTGATGCTAAACAAAAGGATGTTATATAAATAAATGTATGTGAAATTGCCCCCTTGTGTCCTATTATAATGTGCATAAATTAGTCTCTATACTTTGTAAGTAAGAAGTATAACTATGTAATCTGTTCTAATTCATGACTGCTGCTACGAATATTTTCATGTATTCATTTATTCAGCAATGAAAATAATTTTGGCAGACTTGCCAAGTACAAAAGTCATCAATTTGATCACAGTCTACGCTTAAAAGGATGTAACTTGTAGGAAATCTTCACTTTTGTGTTATTCCACACAGTTCCCTAAGGAGGTAATCTTGCTAGAGAAATGTTTTGTATGGAATCTTTTTACTGTTTTGACTTTTAGTGGAGAAAGTAGCCAATGAAAGCCAGAAGACACCCAGGGATGTGGTCATGATGGAGAACTTCCACCATATTTTTGCAACTCTCTCTCGTTTGAAAATCTCATGTCTTGAGGCAGAAAAAAAAGAAGCTAAACAGAAATATACTGACCATCTGCAGTCTTACGTCATCTATTCATTGGGACAGCCTCTTGAGAAATTAAATGTAAGCATCTCTTGGTCTAATTGTATTTCTAATGTCTTTCTCCAACTGCTTTCTCCAAAAACTAATTTGTACATTTTAAGTTTGTAGCACCGGGAGTGTGACAGTGTGCTGTTTCTTGTGCCATTTCCTTATTCTGTTAACTGCCAAAGGGCTCTCATCTCTCCCTCTCCCCACCTGACAATGATTTAACATCTCCATGACTGCTAATATATTGCAATTTTTTTTACCCAGATGATGTTGTGAGGACAGGTATTCTTTTCCAACACTAATTTTCATCACTAATTAGGAACTTTGGGGATGCTGTTGCCCTCATCAGTGACAGTGATAAAAGCATTATCACCCTCTTTCTAAACTACTTTTTTAAAAAAACCCTAGTGCTTATTTAATTGCCAAAACCAGATCATATATATGGCAGCACATTTTGCTTTAAGTTGAGCTAATCAGTTCGATGATCTAGTGGGACATGTAAGATATTTCAGTGGTCCATATCAAAAGTATTTGATATTGTTAATTATGTTTTTGCTATACTTAGGATTGTAGTTCATTATAGCTTTTTAGAAAATAGACTTATTTAGTTGAGAAATTGCTCATATAATGAAATTTTTTATTTATAACTGAAGTTCCTACATACATTTTGTAGGCCTGTTCCTCTCTGGAATGCATGTTTTGGAATCTTGTACTCCATGTGCATCACTATTGCTTTTTAATTTTTTCTGCTTCAGACATCCAGGACTCTTCTGCCATCTGTTTTCAGACTAGGATCTTTTTAGCTTTAAGCTAGATCATCACTTGACAAAAACCTTCAAGGGAGAATCCAGGAACTGCAAGGAGTGGTTACACTTTTCCCTTCTGAATTGTTAATTAACCAATGCTCTAGTGTGGTGGTGGTGGTGAACTCTGTTTTAGAGGGTGGAACTATATATTTAGCTGATGTAAATAAGCATTGTTTAATTAAGTGAGGCTTTTTTGGTCATTTGGAAACAAGACATACCATCCCATGATTATATGCGCTATCCTAGATTTATGACTATATTAATATTGTAATTGTATCTTAGCATTTCTTTGAGGGTGTTGAAGCTCGGGTGGCACAAGGCATACGAGAAGAGGAAGTAAGCTACCAATTGGCTTTTAATAAACAAGAGCTGCGTAAAGTTATAAAGGAATATCCTGGTAAGGAAGTGAAGAAGGGATTGGATAATCTCTATAAGAAGGTGGACAAACATCTTTGTGAAGAAGAAAATTTACTTCAGGTAAAACTATCAGATTTTATATTAAAAAAATGTTTTTGCAAGCATTAAAATATTCTACAAATAGTAGAATAGCCTCAAGTCTGCTTCTCTAAAGTTAAACTTCACAAGAATCAGAGAAAATGATCATCTTGATGTGCATCAAAAGAATTCTCTGTAAACTACAGCTTTATTCTGGAAGCTATCATAAAGTAAATTAACTTGCCATTATAAATTTTGGACTGCTGTTTCTGCATATTCCCACTTGGATGCCCCTTGAGCTTCATGACTCTTCTGAAAATCTGTGTGTGTTTGGAGCCCTGCATGAGTCTCCTTGAAATGGAATGTTTTGAGTGTTCAGTTAAAGGGGTATTCACATCCAATTGCCTTTATTTCTTTTGACAAACGGAATCAACTACTAGCAGGAGTTTGGCTCTAGGGGAAGTTTCTTCTTTGATTGTCCATTACAGGGTTTTTGTACATCTGGGATGCTGGCCAGTCTGGAAGATATCAGAATAGATGGACCACTTGTCTGATCTGTAAATTTGTCTATTGCTATCCATGTTTTGGCACAGAATGCTTTCAATTCATTCTTTTCCAGTGCGATGAGTGGGAGTTAAAAAAATGCTCAATGGAGGCCTAATTCAGTTGCCGTTGAAGTTAGTAGTAAAAGTTTTTTGTTGACTTTTGAACAAGAGTTTTCAAATTTCTTTGCCCCAGAACCCCCTTCTGACAGCAAAATTTACAAGTTGAAGGGGTGCAGATCTGAACCTGCCCAAGACCCATTGCCCCAGGTTGGGTAGGGGGTTCAGTCTTTGGCTTTGGTCACTGCAAGTCTAACACTAGCCGTAGTTACCTAAATTCCCTCTAAACTGTGCAGCCCTGCATATTGCCTATTAAGCCCTACGCTGGGGCTCAGGGCTGCAGGAGGGAAAGATGCCTCTCCCCAAGCCCTGAAACTGCCGTGGCTTGGGGAAAGGCTCCTCTCACCTGCCCAAGCTGCTGCAGTGAGAGCGGAGGGAGTCCTCTTTCCCTGGGGCAGCCTGCACCCCAAACCCTTCATCTTCAGCCCCACCCCAGAGTCTCTATCTTCAGCCAGAGTACTCACCCTCCCACACCCCAATCCTCTGACCCATCTGTGAGCCTCCTCTTGCCCTCAGCCCTAACCCTGCTACGCTTGTCCATGTGCAGAATGATATTTTGTGAGATACATCACCTCCATGTTGGTGCACATAAAACAAGTTATTCTGCACACACAAAATTAGAGAGAACAATATTGCTGATCTAATTTAAAAAGGGGATCCTGACCCCCCTGTTTGAGAACTGCTGCTTTAAAGCAGAATTAAGCCACTGCACTGAGGATTTAGTAAAATCTCACACTTTGCTCAGATGTGATATTTGTACTTAAATCCTTTATCTACTAAGAACTGATTAAAAGATTTTTTTTTTTATATTAAATTGTTTTCTTTGTAATTTTGACTTGCTGGAAGTTGTATAAATGTTTATAGGTGACGCATTGATTCTGTGTGTACAAAAAACAAACAAAACCAACCCAAACCCCTAAAAAATCCTTGTTTTTTCTGAATTCTTTATATTGATGAAATGTTACTCTAGTTTCAATTCCTTTTTTTGGCAGGTTGTATGGCATTCTATGCAAGATGAGTTTATACGCCAGTACAAACACTTTGAAGGCTTGATAGCCCGTTGCTATCCTGGATCAGGTGTTATAATGGAATTCACTATCCAGGACATCTTAGACTACTGCTCCAGTATTGCACAGTCTCACTAACTTCTACAAAGGGAAAATGTTTGAAAAATATCAAGTACTCCAAATGTTACTTGCTTTAAGAAGCTGGAACAAGTATATGTATTCTTAAATGTGATTAAATGTGTATAGAACATTTCCATCTTGGATATACTTCAATGCAGAATGAAAAGCCTAAATTGCAGTGTTGCAGTGTTTCCTGCTTGGTCAAAGCACTGTTTTAAAGCATTAAATTCATGAAACACTTAATATTTAATTTTTCTCTCACTACTGCCCTGTGTGTTTTTTGTTTTGCTTCTTGAAATTTTGTAACTTTCTTGCTAACAATTCCCTTTGTATATTCTTAGCACCTTGAAAGGACACTACTGTCACCTGACTTCACACTAGTACTTTGCTGGAAATTATGTAACCATTAAAAAGATTGTACAGAATTGTTTTTTCTGATTCAAAGTGTAATATATGGATGTGGAGTTCAGTCCATGAAACTACTAAATACATTCATGTTTTGAGAATTAATGTGACTGTATGTGGCTGTAACTCTTCTGATCTTAAGTAAAAATAATCTTTCAAACATAGTATCTCCATAACTTTTTTGTTCCATAGAGTATTAATTAATTCTTCAATTGTAGTTTCCCACCACAAAAACATCAGACATCTCAAGTCCAAAATGAGGTATCGAGACAAGACAGAAAACAATCCATAATTTTCCTTTCAGCATGCATTTACTTTTGTGTTGGTATTTACTAGAGCATGACTGAACTTCAGTCTTACATTAAGCAGAAAGTCTGCTCTACTACCATAAAGTAGGGATGTAAAATGCCGTTTAATTGGTTAACTGGTTAACGGATTAAAGGGGGAGCAGACGGGGGGGGAGGGGCGGGGGGCTGCAAGCAGCCCCTGTCCACAGCTCCAGACTGCCAGAGCAGTCTGTGGCCCGCCATGCAGAGCTGGAGCAGCCCCTGCCCAAGGCAGGCGGGGAGTTGCTCCAGCCCCCACTGGTTAATTTGAACCGGTAAGCCTTACTCATTAAAAGTGAGGCTTACCACTTAACCTTTCACATCCCTACCATAAAAAGACAGCTAAAATCATTTTTTTAAATACATTAATTTGAAAATCTTGGCCCTTAAGATTTTGTAAACTACAAGGCTCTCAAGTTCATACTTAGGTACTCAAATAGGAGCTTCTGGGTAGCAGTCACTTCAAAAAGTTCATTTGTTTAGATTCACAAGTATGGATTATAAAAGCCTAACATTAGGCACCTATTTTTGAAAATTCTTACATTGTTTACTTTGGCCACATTGCATAACTATATTTAAAGATATGTATTAAATACAAACAATAAATCTTGAATAACTTTTTACATTTTCATGGAAAACCTCTCCAAAGAAACCACGTGAACAGATCACTACTTCTGGATTCATGTATTCTTACAAGTACATAGCAGGAACTTTCTCTTAACTTGAATTTCTCAGCTATTGGTTTTATTAATTTCTTGTGTTAAAATGTTGCGAGTGTACCCATAATAAATTGCTTTCTGAAGAGTGACAGTAAATAAGTTGTCCAAGATTCTCGATCAAAGATAAATAACTTTTTCATTAATTTTATTCATGTATCAATTAGTTTGCACACTTTAGAAGCTGCATAGAATATATGATTAAAGCACTTAGATTTCTTGTACAAGGTAAATTAGCTTATGCAACACAGATGTAATGTAAACTCTTTAAATCCACAGCCAAGCTACATGCTGAATTTATAAGCTCCATCATACCTTACCAACTTTCAAGCAAACTCAGATTTATCATCTGTTTAATAAAGCAAATGTAAACTCTTGTAACCAAATAGCTGCCCAGATAAATATCTGGACATGCATGTGAACAGAATCCTTCCCTTGTTGAGTGCTAGCTATGCACTTTAATTTTTTCTATACATATTTAGGTCTGTATTGTCAAACACATTGGCCGTGTCTAGACTGGCATGATTTTCCGGAAATGCTTTTAACGGAAAAGTTTTCCGTTAAAAGCATTTTCGGAAAAGAGCATCTAGATTACACGACGCTTTTCCGCAAAAGCACTTTTTGCGGAAAAGCGTGTAATCTAGACGCTAAAAAAGCCCGATCGCCATTTTCGCGATCGGGGCTTTTTTGCGGAAAACAAATCTGAGCTGTCTGCACTGGCCCTTTTGCGCAAAAGCTTTGTGCAAAAGGGACTTTTGCCCGAACGGGAGCAGCATAGCATTTCCACAAGAAGCACTGATTTCAGACAGTAGGAAGTCAGTGTTCTTGCGGAAATTCAAGCGGCCAGTGTAGACAGCTGGCAAGTTTTTCCGCAAAAGCAGCTGATTTTGCGGAAAAACTTGCCAGTCTAGACACAGCCAACGAATATTTTAAAAGTCCATACTGCTAATGAAAACTTATTTCCATAACCAAGTTTTTTTTTTAACTGTCAGTTATTTGCAAATCAGTAGCTTCAGAGAGATAGCTGAGTTAGTCTGTAACTGGGGAAAAAATAAAAATAAAGTCCTGCAGCACCTTAAAGACTAACAAAACATGTAGATGGTATCATGCGCTTTCCTGGGCACAACCTAATTCAGATGAAAGAAGTGGGTTGTGCCCACAAAAGCTCATGATATCATCACATGTTTTGTTAGTTGCTAAGGTGGTGCAACACTTTGTTGTGTTAAACACTGATTTGTAAAAACTTAACTACAATTTTGCCACAGACCTTAGCCAGGATGGGTAGGGATGGTGTCCCTGTTTACCAGAAGCCAGTAATAGGCAATGGGATGGATCACTTGATCACCTTTTTTTTTTGTTCATTCCCTCTGGGGCACCTGACATGGGCCACTCTGACAGAATACTGGGCTAGATGGTCTGATCTAATTTGGACATGATCTTACTTTACAATTCTTGATCCATCTTCAAGCACCTAAAAGGTTACCAGGAGGGAGAAAAATTATTTTAATTTAACCTTTGATAAGAGCACAAGAAGTAATGGACTTACATTTCACTTGCTGCAGTTTAGGTTAGACATTAGGAAAAATGTCCTGATTGTCAGAGGGGTTAAGCACTGGAATAAGTACCCTAAGGGTGTTGTGGAAGCTTCATGGTGGGAGATTTTTAAGAGCAGGTTAGCCATATACCTATCAAGGATGGTACATATCCTACCATTAGTGCAGCAGCATTGACTTGATGACCTCTTGAGATGCCTGCCTGTCCTAAAGTCAAGAGATTTTTCAGGTGTTTTCTTTTTAAAATAAAACTAGGGGGCTGTGCCCCGAACTTGCAATGCTTGCCAACCCCCCTCGCTGGTGGCTTTCGTGGCCAAAGAGTGAGAGAGCCACGCGTGCCAACCCCCCTCTCCCTGAGTGGGTTGAGGGGAGGAAGCAGGAGTGAGCTGGGAGTATGGGGGTCTTGGTATGAGGGGACTAGGGGTACAAGGTCTCAGTAGGGTGGGGGCTGGGGTCTTGGCTGGGGGGGGTACAAGTGAGGGGGCTGAAGGTATGGGGTTTCAGCAGGGTAGTAAGCAAGTGGGCTGGGGCTGCATTAGGAGCCTGAGCTGGTGCTCCAGCCTCACCCCCCCTCAGCCAAGATCCTGCACCCTTACCAGTCACCGCCTTGCCAAGAATCTGCCCTCACCCACACACCTCAGCAGAGACACCACAGCTCTAGCCCCCTCACCAGCTCCCACTCCCTTTACACCAGCACGGAAGTTGTGCTGGTGCTCCAACCTCGGCCCTTCCTCCCCCCGTGAGGAAGCATCAGCAGAGCCCTGATGTTACACTGCTTCTCATCCAGCTGCCTCTGGCCCCATTTCTGCTTCTGGGACTAGGGCCCTGCTGCCACTGCCTGCCTTGGGCCAGATCACTGGCCCGGAGCAGGCGGTAGTTCCCCACTGGGTTGTGGAGCCCTGAACCTAGAAGCAGAAGCAGGGCAGAAGGCAGCTGGATGGAGGAGCAGCAGAGCATGTTGAATGCCCTGCGGCTGTCCCCCACCAAGGTGCTGTTGGCCGGCAGTGGCGCCTGTGCTGGGAGGTGGCAGTGTTGCAGGAACGGGAGTCCAGCAGCAAGGAGCTAGAGCTGCTTCCTGCCAGGGCCTCAGAGTGCAGTGAGAAGCCACCGCTGCGCCCTAATCCTCCTGCAGGGGAGCCAGGGGCCAGTGGGGAGCCCAGGGTGTCCCTGGAGGGACTGGGAGAACGGCTGGGCTGGGACCCCCACCTGCCAGAGTCCCTGGGGCTCTGCCCCCTGCTGTGCCCACACCCAGCCTTAGCCTCACTCTTGGGGGAAGAGGAAAACTGCCCCAGCCCCAACAGCAAAGGGATCCTATCCTACCCTGAGCCACGGATGCTGCTTCCCCTTCTGACCCGCTTAGGGGGGTGTACGCAGGGCAACACAGATGATGTGATGATATAGATATATGTAGAGAGAGAAAAGAGTACTATTTGGGCTTCAAGCGAAAATCTTGAAAATGGGATCTGTTTGCTCGAAGATCAGAAAGAAAACAAAAAGCACCTCATGCAGGCCCATGCCTAGGGGAGCGTGAAAGCAACCTGCCATGGTCCTCCAAGTAAGCATGCTACAGTGGCCGGGGAAAGGCTGTGGCTCATTTCCATGCTTACTTGTGGGGAGGAGGTGCATTCACATCCTTGTGGTCCAAATTTACAACAACACCCCCCACAGAAATTCCTGTGTACCTTGGGTTCTTTTATTCTAGAGAACTAGATAAATGGTCTGAGGTAAACAGGATGAAGTTTAATAAGGACAAATGCAAAGTACTCCACTTAGGAAGGAACAATCAGTTTCACACATAGGGGGTACGTCTAAATGATGTGCTATCTTCTTCTGATCTCACTTTCGAAAGTGGAGCTTTTGAAAGTGAAAGTAGTCTGGATGTGTTTTTTTCAGGATAAAACCCCCTTTTCTGAAAAAAAAACACGTAAACCTCATTTTTTAAGGAAGAGTGGTTTTTTTTTCAAAAGGGTTTTTTTTCTGAAAAAAAAAACGCATCCAGACTACTTTCACTTTCGAAAGATCCACTTTCAAAAGTGAAATCGGAAGAAGATATGCAAATTCCGTGGGAATTTGCATATCCTCTTTCAAAAATAGCACGTAATCTAGACATAGCCATACAGAATGGGAAGCGACTGTCTAGGAAGGAGTACTGCTGAAAGGGATTTGGGGTCATAGTGGATAAGTTTAAACATGAGTCAACAGTGTAACACTTGCAAAAAAAAAGCAAATATGATTCTCAGATGCATTAACAGGAGTGTTGTGAGCAAGACGCGAGAAGTCATTCTTCAGCTCTACTCTGTGCTGATTAGGCCTCCATTGGAGTACCGTGTGTCCAGTTCCAGGCACCACATTTCAAGGAAGATGTGGAAAAATCAGAGAAGGTCCAAAGAAAAGCAACAAAAACGATTAAAGGTCTAGAAAATATGAGCTATGAGGGAAGACTGAAAGAACTGAGCTTGTTTAGTTTAGAAAAGAGAAGACAGAGAGGGGATATGATAGCGGTTTTCAAGTATCTAAACGGGTGTCACAAGGAGGAGTAAGAAAAATTGTTCACCTTCCCCTCTAGGGTTGCCAGATGGTTTTGACAAAAATACTGGACACACTTGATCTCAGATGGGGGGGGAGGAGGGCTGGTGGGGAAGATTGGGGGAACCGGCCGGTGGGGAGCAGGGCTGGCTGGGAGGAGATTGGGAGCGGGGCTGGCGGGGCAGATTGGGGAACCGGCTGGTGGGGGCAGGGTTGGTCGGGACGGGGAAGGGGGAGCAGGGCTGGCCGGGAGATCGGGGCGGGGGGGACCAGCTGGCGGGAGCAGGGCTGGCCGGGAGGAGGTCGGGGGAGCGGGGCTGACAGCGGAGATAGTGGGGAACCGGCCAGTGAGGAGCAGGACTAGTTGGGAGCGGGTCGGGGGAGTGGGGCTGGCCGGGGAAGATCGGGGGGAGGAGAACTGGCCGGCGGGGAGCAGGGCTGGCCAGGAGGGGGTTGGAGGGGGGGGCAGAACGGGAGGGATCCGGCCGGTGGGAAGCAGGGCTGGCCCGGGCACACGCAGATCCCAGGGCGCTGCTCGTCCCACTCACAGGCCTGGCAGGGTGCACAGGTGAGTGCGGCCCTGGGGATTCCAACCCACCCTGGCCCCACTCCCCCGTCTACTGTGTAGTTGTGTACTGCCTGGCTGGTAGACACGCTCATGCAGTGTGAGCGTGTCTACCAGTAAGGCAATACGCAACTACGTACTGATGCTCATGATGATAATAAAACTTATTTAATTAGAAAATACCAGACATTTATATGTCTGGTATTTTCTCAATTTGTTTCCCGTACAGAAAGCCCAAAAACCGGACTGTCCGGTTCAAAACCGGACACCTTGCAACCCTATTCGCCTCTGGGGATAGGACAAGAAGCAAAGGGCTTAAACTGCAGCAAGGGAGGTTTAGGTTGGACATTAGGAAAAACTTCCTGTCAGGGTGGTTAAACACTAGAATAAATTACCTAGGGAGATTGGGGAATCTCCATCTCTGGAGATATTTAAGAGCAGGTTAGACGCCTGTCAGGGATGGTCTAGACCAGTGGTCACCAACCTGTAGATCGAGATCTACTGGTAGATATTGGAGCCTCTGACAGGTGATCTTGACTGGTTTGGCTAAGGGGCTATCAAGAGCAGGACTTCAGCTGCCCCTCCCCCCACTGCTGCACAGCTCCTGCCCTTTCCCTTGGAGCTGTTCCCCTCTCCTACCCTGTAGTCTATCTCCACAGAACGGGGGTGAGAGGCACAACAGGGTTTGGGATGGAGAGAGTTTGCTGGCTGCTTTTGGGAGTGGCACAGGGCCAGGGCAGGGGTAAGCCTGACTTAGCCCCACTTCACCACCACACAGGAGCCACCTGTGGTAAACAGTGTCCAGCTGGAGGCTGCATCCTGAATCCCTGTCCCAATCATGTACCCTCTCCTGCACCCGAAGCCTCTGCTCTAGCCCTGAGCCCTCCTAGACCCAAACTCCCTTACAGAGCTTGACCCTGAACCTCCTCCTGCACCCCAACTCCTGCCCCAGGCTCAGCTCAGAGCCCTTCTGACACTCCAAATTCCTTAGCCAAAGACCAGAGCCTGTGCGCCAGCCCTCTGCCCCTGCCTGATGAAAGGGAGGAAGGATAGGGGAGGGAGGAAGGATGGAGTGAGCAGGGGCAGGGCCTTGGAGAATAGGCACAAAGGAGGTAGGGCAAAAGTATTTGGGTTTGAGGTAGATCCTGGATTGCACTTAAATTCAAAAAGTGATCTCATCCTCTAAAAGGTTGGAGACCGCTGGTCTAGACCAGGGCTACTCAACATGCATCCCATGGGCCACATGTGGCCTGTGGTCTGTTTGCGGCCCATGGGGCGGTTTGGATTAACGGGGCTCAACACATGGCCCACGGGTAGGATCCTTTGAACATGGCCTCCACTGGGAACACGCTGCCGGGGGGTGGTTGCGCATTGAAAGACGCAAGTGGACGGGCTGGCTGAAACAGGCAAGAACAGGGTGTTGGTGTTTCTAGCCCCCAGGAAGGAGGTGACGGGAGTGCCAGGGCATTGTGTTAAGTGCTCTCCTCTTCTAACCTGCCACAGGTCTGGCTGTGGTCACGGAGTGGCTGCGAGGCGCGGCTCGGGCCAGGTGTCGCAGGCGGACGGTTCCTCCATAGTAGCGAAGGCGACTTTTGCAAGCTAGTGGGCTGCGTCCTTGCCCGGCTGCCCCAGGCCGTTACCTCAGCACCGTCCGGCCTGGCCCGCCTGGCAATGCAGGCGCCGTGCCCGTCTACAGCTGCTTCCGGCCCCGCCCACCATCGGGCTGGAGGCCACGACCCGACCCGACCCGACCGCACAGAGAGGCGTTAACCAGCCCCCCATCGGGCCTAAGGGACAGCTCCGGCGCGCGCTGGCAGCCGACACGGCCAGGCAGCCCCGAGGGAGAAGGGGCAGCTGGGAGCCCGCCGCGCGCGGAGGCTGCTGGGAGTCCCAGTGCCGCTAGGGGTTGCTGTAACCGTGCTCTGCGGCGGTTGGTGCGGAACGCGGTGGAGCTCGCGCTTGTCCGGTTACTGGGGTGACGGGGCGGAAGCGGACCCTGCTGCGCGCGCCATTTTCAAACCGCTGGTTCGGCCCCGCTGCCGGCGCCGAGGTCTGCGGAGCCGGAATTCTCGGTGAGTGTCTCGCCCGCGAAGTCACGGGCGCAGCCGTTAGGAGTCTGGGGGCTTCGCTTCCGGCAGGCCCACGGGAAGAAGGGCCGAGCCCTACACGGGGGAGGAGGTAGCACTGTCCGTTGCTATGGCGACACTTACAGTGATGTCAGATGCGGGCGGGCTAGGAGCTCCCGGGGTCGGAGGGTTCCGGTGGCCGGGCCAGGTGGGGGCTGTCCCGCGGGTCCAGGACGCAGGGACGCGACGTCGCTTAGCGGTAGGGATGGGCCTGGGCGGGCCTGGGCGCCGCGTCTGTGGCGCTGGGTGTCACCGACGATCCTGGCGTCACTCTGGTCAGTGTTGGCGGGGCCCAGCTACCCCCACAGCGCCCTGCACGTCTCGCCCCCTGCTTGAGACGTGTCCGCCCCCCGGGCATAGACTCGCCAGGCGGTCTCCCTAAGAGCAGCCGTGCCCGCCGTGCGACCAGCGCTCCACAGCTGACTGTGCCCGCTCTCGTCCTTCCCGTTCCCTGCAAGTAGTGTATCCGCTCCCACCCGGCCTCTGCCTGAGACCTGTGTAGCTGCAGTCAGCACCCTGACGCCCCCCTGTGATCTGTCCCCCATCTACCCGGTGCTGACCTCTTACCTTTTGTGTAATCTTTGCAACCCCACTGCTCCTCTCCCGTGTTGGTACAGGCACCGTCTCTACAATCTGTGCAAACATCCTGTTCTTAGAAGAGGTAGATTAAGATTTATCAGAGTCCTAGGGGTCCAGGAGCTCTGGAACTGGGTGTTAGGACATGCTAATGTTTGCTCTAATCTTTTTCATCCATGTGTGGATGTGCACTGAAGCATCACACAAAATGTAGCTGTGAGCTGCTAATCAGCTGGGCAGCATTTGATTTTTTTCCTGAGTAGCTGCACAAACACACCCCTTACAGGGAACATTGGGACAGACCCACCACTCTTTAATATGAGCAAGCAATGTGAGCAGAGTCAGGGGCTACACTTTGCAGAGAAGGACCTGATAAAGTAATTGGCTCCCCTGCTGCAAAGCACAGTGCTTGCTAGTGGTGCCAGGGTCTTCTTGTTGGGGGGCCTCACCATTGTGGGGAGCCCTGGACTCTCCACCAGTCCTGAGGATGATGGGGATATGGGGTAGGGCCTGGAGATTTCACATGCTCCTCTGCTCACAGACCCTGATTGGCCTGAGGGTGGGGGAGCAAGTGAAATCTTTGCCCCCCGCCCTACCAGGGCAGTTTGATATCTAGAGAGAACTGCCAGCTGTTTTGAACAGCTGGCAGTTCCTTTTGGTGCTGTGCCTCTAGTAGGGGGGAGGAGACTTTGTGTGCTTCCCTGTGCCCAGATCTCAATTGGCCTGTGGGCAGGGGAGTGGCAGAGCAGCTGCAGGCTGGATCATAGGACTTGGTGGGCCAGATCTGGCCTGCGGAGGCTGTCTTGCCCACCCTTGGAGTACAGGGTCTGTGAGGGGGTCATAACCTAGGGCAGAGGTGCAGGGATTTGGGCTATGACCAGAGATATTAGATTAGGGTTCAAGGTCTAGGAGGCAGTTGTGACCTGAGGAAGGGTGTAGAAGAGGATACAGTGTCTAGGAAGATGTATGGAGGCTGGAACAGAAGGGATGCAGAAGGTTTGGGTTACATGGGGTAGGGGGGCAGAGGGTTGGGTGAGGGAAGGGCTGGGAAACCTTACCTGAGTGGCTCAGCACCCAGCAGATTCCTTAACCAGGGTCTCTGCCTTCCATACTCCTGTACTGCTCACAGCAGCTACAGGGGCCATGTGAGCCTGGAGGATGAGGGAGGAGGGCCACTTCACATGCTGCTTGTCCTGCAAACAGGCAGCTGCTATTGGCTGGAAACTGGCCAATGGGAGCTACTAGGGAGCAGGCATAGTGTAAGAAACCTCTACTCCGTCCCCCGGGCTCTCAGCATTCACAGAAGCCCATGGCCCTGCAGCAGCCGGCTTCGCTGAGTGGGAGCGGGGCAGGCCAGATCTGGTGGCTTGATGTGCTGGATGTGGCCCACAGATCATATTTTTCCCAGCCCTAGGCCAGTGGCTGCATTTGGGCACCCTGGCTCTTCCACCCAGAGCAGGTGGAGGGTCTGGGTCTCCACACTGTGGCCCAGACTTCCTGGGCAACTCTTACCTCAGCCCACTTCTGATCTGGCCAGGGGCTGTGGCCTTGGGAGCAGGGCTATGTGACATACATGATGTGACTGAAACCCTATCATTGGCAGATTACTCTGAAACTATAGAAAATGATGGTGATCTTGAAGGTGGATAGTCTTAAGAATCGAGTATGTTGAGGATGGATTCTCTTAAACAAAATAAGTCAATGCATTTGTTTAATTATTATTAGCATACTGCTCATTTAGTATTACTCATTGCATTCACTGACACTCAGTTCTACTTTAAAGGTAAAATTGTAGAAGAAAGAGCTGCCTATTTCAGCTATTTATTTTTTATAGTATCGTAGAGTAACAACTATATTTTTTGCTCAAACATGAGAATTCAAGAATAGTCCAGAAGGAAGACCAGCAGTCCTTAAGAAAGAAGTATGAAATAAAAAAGTTTACCAGCCTGAAGATCCTGCATGTTCAGACATGTTCCTTTCATCATCTTCAACTCAGCTTCCTCCTGAAAGTGAACACTTCTCATGATGTTGTTTCATTTGGGCCTTGCATTTCTTTGTTCTGCTATTTGCATTTTGCATGCATGCCTATCTTACCCACATGTAGAAGAACATCATTAAAATATTCCCAAACGGAGTCTCTTTTATGGCCTGTTGCCATAATAGGTTTTCCCTTCTAGTGACAGAATGGTATGGTAGATCTCAAATGAGTGAAGGCTATGCTCAGCAAGACCTTAAGACATCTGAAATATGCCGCTCAAACACTTTCACATTAGTTTCTATTGCCTGTCCATCCCTTCTCACATTTTATCGCCAGGCTTCTTCTATTTGTCCAGATCTGTTCCTTCCCTAACAATCTTCTATTTATTGAACTTTTTGAAACTGCACTTTTAGAGAGAGGTAAAGGATTGACTTTATGTACACAAATTTGCAGAGGGACAATAGGGTTAAGGTTGTAATTTCTCACCTCTATTATTTATTTTAAAACATTTTTACTGTTAACAAGCATGTTATTTCTGGAGACACGAATCCACAGTTTGAGAATTGCACAACTAAGCATCTCTGATGGTATCTTCTAGACTGAGCATTGAGTCCCATTGGATAGATAGAAAGATTAACCTAAATAATCTATATAGAAGGCTCTGGAACCTCGTAAAACTGGGTCACTAATCAATGAACTATTGGAACTCATTTACAAATATTTGCTTAAACATTACATTAATATATTGTTTCATGCTATAGAAGTAGAATTTATAATCTCTATTTCATTATGAGATATCTTTGAGCTACAATCTCTCTCTCTATGGGAAAAAAAGCTTTTCTTGCGGGACGACAGAGTGACGTCATCATGTCACTCTGTGTCCTGTCTACCTCCTCCCAGCTTGAGCCCCATCTCACTGCTTCCCCTTGCCACTTGGAATTGCTATTTTAAACCAAGCCCCTACTCCCCTTTCACCACCTCCACCCCACAGGGCTTTCAATGCCAAGAAACATGACATAGTAGCCGGCCGACCCCACATCACAGCTGTGACTGCCTGGGTGTGTGTGTGTGTGTGTGAGGTGCTCAGGACAGCAGTCTGGGGATAGGAGCTAGGAGCAGGGCTCCCAGCTGGGCTTATGTGCCAGCAACAGGGTTTTGGGGGCTCCCTGCTCCAGGTTCTTGGGGAGCCGGAGTACGGTGCTCAACCACCCAGAGTCCAGCTGCCCATGCGGCGACTCACCCTCTTCCCCGCAGCTGCACTTACCACGGCTGCCTGAGCTGCCTGGAGGAGCCGCTACACTAACCTGTCTGCTCCTTCCCTTCCACTCCTGGTGGGCAGACGGGCAGCCCTAGCCTCTGCGGGCAGGGCTGGGGCGGGGAGCTGTGCAGGCAGGACTGCATGGCAGAGAGGTCAGGACAGTGGACCCCTGCGCTACTGCTTTCCCCACCTCAGCAGGCTGCAGTGCTCTGGAGCACCGCATGTACATGGCACTACCTGCACCCTGCTGTGCCTTACACAGGGTGGGCAGACATCCCTGCGCCTCCCCAGCCGCCTGGGTTAGAGCTGGGCCTAGTGTGTGCTGCAGCTGGCAGAGGGAAGGGTTAGGGTTTGGGGGTGGGGAGAGAAAGGGCCCGGGCTGAGGAGGGGGAGAAGGGACCCAGGTTCGCGGGGAAGTGGGAGGGAGATCGGACTCTGGCTGGTGTGGCAGGAGAGGAGGGAGAATGGAGACCTAGGCTGGCAGGGAGGGGGGAAGGAGAAGGGGCCCGGGTTGGCTCAGCTGCAGCCCTGCTCTCCCCAGTGGCTGAAGGGAGAGCCAGGGTTGCCTACCTCCCATGAGAGGGTAGTTTGGCGAGCGCAGCAAGCAGGGGGCACAGCCCCCTAGCGTATCTTAATTAAAACTGACTTTAGGTAAGTTTTTTCCTCAAAAGCATTTTATTAAAAAAAATCTGATTTTTAAATATATTTTTTTAAATTATTGATTTTTATCCACTCTGTGTGGTTTTTGGAGATTTTGTTTTAGCAGTACAGGCTGTCCTCGCTGTGAGTCCAAGATACATTCAAAAAAACTTGGACTTATAGCAAAACAACTTAAAGCAGGGAATTTTTTCCCCACACACAGCTGACTTCCATTTGTGCAAATTCGGGGTTGGGGGTATTGCGCGACTTAGGAGCGCGGAGTTGGGGGGACTGACAATGCATCAGTTCCTGCAAGCGTCAACGACTTTAGTGTGGAATGGATGTATACCGGGGCAACTTATAGCGCAGACACCCTGTATCTGTAGAGTCAGCCGTGATGCTCTCTTGAATGCCATGCCCATACATTGCCCCGAGCCGACTGCCCTCTCCCCCACCCCTGATACAGAGGCAGGGGGTGAGGAGAATGGGAGCCGGCTTAAAAGCCAGCTCTCCGCAAGCACTGGCTCCCACCTCGCATGTAAACATACATCCACTGAAAATTTCAGTGGATACTCATTTACACAAATGCATTTTAACATCCCTATTTCATACACAAAAATGCCAGTTGTTTGTTGTTGTTTTACCAGAAAGGATTGCTTTTACTTATTCATATAATGGCAAGAAACTCTGTACATATTCTGTAATCTTTTTCAGGTCGCAGTGTTTTTTCTGGGAGTGGTTGAACCATTTTTGAAGCATATTCACAATGAGCACAGCTGCAGAGCGGAAGTTTATTAACCTCAGGAAGCGGCTAGATCAGCTGGGCTATCGGCAACCCTTGGGAGTGGAGAGCTTGCCTCTGGTGGAAAAACTTTTTAGGTATCCAAACAAAAGGGAAATCTTTAAAAAATAATATTAGTCATATCAGTGCATGCTACTTGACTATAAAACTAGTGGAAAATGTGGACAAATGAGAAATTGTTTAACATGAATATTCAGAAATTGTATGGTTTATTGGGATAGTTTTTAAGTATTGGCAAGTTAAAAAATTCTAGTATCCAGCTCCTGGGACAAACTGATCTCTATAAAAGATGATGATCTGCACTGAAAAAATTCAAAATGCCTAAACAAAGTCTGAAAATGGAAACTTTGTGACTTTTTATAATCTTATGTGTGTATAGTATTTATAATTAGCTATGTCCACAGTTACTAACGTGTTATTGGATGCAACTGATTGCACGCAGCAGAAAATGAATTAAGCTACGTGGTGAATCTGGAGGACAACTTATCCATTCCAGACGTTTGATGGCATTGATGCTCTTAGGCACACAGGAATTGCCATACTGGATCAAAACAGAGGTTCATCTAATTCAGTATCTTGTCTCAGATAGTGGCCAGCATCAGATGTTTTAAAGATGATGTAAGAGCACCACAATCAGCAGATGTAGTGTAATCTGTCCCCATACTTAGGTCTCATCCTAAATACTAGTAGGTTAACTTAGCCTCTCTGAGGCATGAGATATTCCTTTCAAAAAAATTGTAATAATGAATTATGGTCACTTTATAGTCTTGATACACATATCAATGCCAATCTGTTTTTTGAATCCTTATTTGAATCCTATTTAAATTCTTGGCCTCAATGACTTCCTGTGGCAATGACAATCACAGTTGAATTGCACGTTTATCAATTTTGAACTTCCTGTCCTTTTAATTTAATTAAATATTCACCTAATATTTCTATAGTTTTATCATGTCTCTTCTTTTTCATATTCTTTCTAATGTAAATAATACCAATCCTTTTTTATTTTGATATGACTTGTTTTTCCATTCCCTCAACTAGTCTTGTTGTCCCTCCTTTTTGAGAAGGGATACACACAGTATTCCAGATGAGGTTGCATCAGTGATTTACATAAAAGGCTCTATAGTATTCTGTGTCTTATTTACCATTGTGTTCTTTATGCATTTTATGCCATTCATGTAACAACCCCAATTCTCATTTTTAGCTTTGATGGACAAACCAGTTTTTCCATCCAGTATTTTTAAGCTCATGTTGTGTTGCAGTTTATCCTTGAAGAGCAACATAAAAAATTGTTAGAAAAAACAAAACTCAAGGCAACTAATTTTGTCTACAAAGAGAACAGATCAGCCTAGTTTCTGGTTGAATAACCAGGTCCAGAATGTCCCTAGATAAGATACTTTACATGAAAAAAAGTATAACCTAATTGAGTGCTAAAAATTAATAGGATTAGGGATGTTAAATTGTGTTTAATCAGCTAATCGAGTAGTTGATGGAATTTCCATTGACTATTCGATTAGTCAATAAGGGGGGAAACTGCTGAGCCACAGTGGGATTAGCTTCCTGCCCAGGGAGCAAACCCTGCTGAGGCTCTGCCTTTTAAATACAGAGCTGCAGTGTGGGGGAGCAGGTGAGAGCCGGGAATCAGCTGTCCCAGTTTGCTCCCGCCCCCCCCCCTCCCCCCCAGCCGGTGCTGGGGGAAGCCAGCTTTTAACCACCAGCTTCCCCTCCCCCCCCGCCCCCACTGCCTCTCTCTGATAGAAACAGCAAGGCGGGGGAAGTGACTAGTCGAATCAATTGGGTAGTTGACTAGGCACTTACTTCCCTAGATAGGATACACTTTTCCATATGAATATTTTAAACAGTAAAACTACTTGTGCTGCTGTGAATTTTTGTTCTCAAAGAATTTCTCTTTAGGGAGACTTAGTTAGACCTAATTTTAGGAATACATTTGTCAATTTCACTATTTTGGTTAAACTAATTACTGGTTGCGTTGGTGGTTCTGCCAGCATTAATATGTAACAACAGAATCCTTTCTAAATATCAGCAAGTTGTAACTAATAATTTAAGACTAATGCAGGAAAGAAAAGATCCTCCACATTTATGTCTATTGAATTATGCTGC
The DNA here is from genome assembly GCA_019425775.1 of Rafetus swinhoei. NCBI lineage: Eukaryota > Metazoa > Chordata > Testudines > Trionychidae > Rafetus > Rafetus swinhoei. Next base: position 52,811,268 of record CM033449.1, read on the forward strand.
GTTCATATTCCTATTAAAAAATAAATAAAAATAACAATATTGAGAGTTTACTGGGTTACTATACATTTTATTTCCTATATATTTTAAGGAAAATGTATGAGTATATGAGTATTAAGGATGTTAGCATATAGTCAAATAAACGATTAACCGATAAGCCTAGACTTATCAGTTAATCTTATTGACTACACGCATCCCGGCCCCGTTCCCTCCCCCTGCCCCCCCCCTCCAAATATCAGAGGCAGCAAGGCGAGAGAGGACGGGAGCTGGTGCCCGTGAGGAGCTGGCTTTAAGTAGGCTCCCCACAATCACTGGATCTGCCTGCACCCGGCCCTGCGCTGCTGCCTCTGATAGAGAGGCAGCAGCAGGGAGGGTGAGGGGGACAGGCAGGAGCCAATATGCACTTTCAAGCCAGCTCCCTGCACATATTGGCTTTCGTAGACCCACTTGCCCCCACCCCCTGCTGCCTCCTACAGAGGCAGCGACGGGAAGGGAGGGCAGGAGTCAGTGCTGGGGAGCCAGTTTAAAAGCCGGTTTACCACAGCACCACCTCCCCAGTGCTGCCTGCCCACTCCCCGCACAGCTGCCTCAATCAGAGGCAGCAGCATGGGGAGGGCGAGGGCAGGGGAGGCTGCTTCACGGCAGCAGCCCCTGTTCACGGGGGGTCTGAGTTCCCTGCAGACAGCGGCTGCTTCATGGCAGCAGCCCCAGCCAGTCCTTGAGGGGAGCTGGTTTTCAGACTGGCTTCTTTCACAGACTATCTCCTGCCTGCCACCCTGTGCTGCTGCCTCTGATACAGAGGTAGCAGCACAGGCTGGCTGGGAGCTCCCCGGGAGTGGGAATGGAGTTCACTGGCTGCCACTGCCGTCCCCACCCCAGGGGACTACCGAATAGTCATGGAACTGATAATATTTTATGTGGCTACACAACTATTCAGTTACATGATATCTAACATACTTAATAGGTACTTAGCAGTCTCCTTTTTACAGTACACTTCCGATAATCCGGCACCTATAGGACCCAGGGGGTGCCGGATTATCAGATATGCTGGACTATCAGAAGGGGGGCTATGAGGGGTCTGGGGTGGGGGGCATGCCACCCCAGACCCCTCATAGCCCCCCCTTCCGATAGTCCGGCTCTGCCAAGCGTCCCGATTCAGCTGCTGCTGGTCAGTTTCAGCAGCGGCTGAATCGGGGACGCCTGCAGCAGAGCAGCTGAGGTGCTGCCGGGTTGGTCCCGTAGCGCCGCCCCTCGGCACTGCGGGACCAACCCGGCTGTCCCAGGCGTCCCCAAGAGCAGCTGGGGTGCTGCCGGGTTGGTCTCTGCCCCCGGCTTCCCCGATTCAGCTGCTGGTCAGTTTCAGCAGCGGCTGAATGGGGAAGCTGGGCGCAGAGCAGCTCCAATTGTCCGGCTGCCCGGAGCACTTCTGGGTTCCCGATGGTGCCGGACCATCAGGAGTGCTGGAGCATTGGATGCTGGACCAATGGAGTTTTACTGTACTTAATTAGCATCCAGGTTTTCAGGGGATGGTTCTAAGGAAGAATACAGTTTTTGCCAGCTCTTTATGGGACAATGGCATGGTCAAAAAAATACAGTTTAACTACGTATTTTGAAGTTTGCAAATGCACAGATAGATTTAGTCATGGAACTGTTTTTACCAGTAGAAGCTGCGTTTACATTAGGTATGTTTGTCAGTATAGCTATATTGGCAAACCTTTTCTGTTGTAGACTAGACATCTGTCTTTCACACACCTACTTTTTGATTCTGATCTGGTCATAAAAATATATTAACATAAAAAAAATTTTGTTTGCTAAGTGAGGTGACCTGAGGGCTGAATTCTGCTTGCCTTGCATATTGTTTCAGTGAGGTTATTGGTGGGAGAAACATAGTCTGAATTTGGCTCTGGAATACTAAGGATCTGAGTTCTCATAACTGACTGCTTCTTTCTGGTTCCATCTTGAATACTCATTAGACAGAGCCACAGGTCCCAGAGCAGAGTGTATGTATGGGGGAGGCCTCGGCTCTGTGCATCCAGAAGGGGCAAGGCCTGAGGTGGAAGGGGTGTGACCCAGGAGATCAGCCCTTAGCACTGTCCAGAATGCACTCGCCCTCACACCCTGCAGCTCAGAGGTGCATGGACAGTCGCTCTGGCAGCATTTCAAAGTGCCCAGGGCTCCAATTGCTGCAGTATTTTTGAATCACTGGGCTCCAGGTCACCTGCCCCCTTTTGCCTTCCCAATGTCAGGCCTGGACAGAGCTAACCACCAATTATTCATACATTTTTACAAGTCCATTCGTGGCAGGCCCCATTGGACTGGAGCAGCCTCTTGCCCAAGGCAGGTGGGAGGCTGCTCCAGCCCCGGTCAGTTAACTATAACCAATAAGCATCACCCACCAAGGTTGATGCTTATCGGTTAGCCATTCACATCCCTAGTTTCAAACAACATGACTTCCTTTTTTAAAGACAAAATAACCATTTGGGATCATAACTGAATTTGATATTCTGACTTCAGGTAAGAATCCTATCTACTGTCTTTTGATTTCAGTGATCTTGTCCATACAACTGAGAGCTTGCGCAGTACAAAGTTATCTGCTGGAAAAATTGAAAAAGAATGCAGCAATTTTGATGCTATTCTGGAACCTTACAAAGCAGAGAATGCTAAACTTACCAGGGAAAATAATGAACTACATTTAGAGATATTGAAACTGAAAGAAGAATCTGAACATCATGTTAAAGGTAACATGAAAAATTACGATAATTTTCAATCTTTCTGAATATACAATAACTGGATTTTGTTTGATTGCACATATGGCTCTGATTCTGCAAATTCTTCTGTATATTCTTAACTTTAAACTCAAGTGTAGCCTATTGACATGAGTGTGTTTATGGGACTGGGGCCTAAATGTACAGATATTTGTTCTGTAGTCCAAAGGTTGCTAAACTCCAGTACATTGAATACTGATCATGTCAAGTTAAATTTTTCTTTTTCTGAGATACTTCTACTGCGGTGATACACAGACCACGTCTCGGGAGCTGCAAGTGCTTCTTTAATGTGTCACCTGTGGCTCTTTGCAGCCCATGATATTAAAACACTATGTGATGTTAATTATTAACCAGTCTAAGAAATTAACCAATCAGAATGCTTTTGCTACATTACTAATTAATTGTAGAATACTTGCTCACTCGGTCATTTTGATGTGAAACTTAATATACATTTAAATAGAAATAGATAGTAAATGAAACAACGAATTCACACTACTGTTGCTCTTTTCATTAATGTTGATTATTAATTTGACTCCTGAACCACTGAGGTCTGAATATCACTGTACATCTAAAACATGGAAAATTGTTTAAAAATTAAAATTCAGGAATATTGCTGTTCAACGTGTGGCTTAACTCTAAAAGGGGTCTGTGTGCATATAAGTATTAATGAAAAATCTTTATATGGTTCCACCTTTATGATTTTTTCAGTGATTTCTAAAATCAGATTTGTTCACTTTTCAAATTTGTGGGTTTTTTTGGCCCATCAGGTGAACTGCAAACTCCCCCTGAAATCTAACATTGGAAGCCAGTGTTCTTCCCATAGTATCACTGATACTTATCTATTATAAAAATGCTTTTCATTCATGGACTCATATAACTTAACATTTTGTAATTGAAATTTAGTTAACAGTCCTGAAGAGAACATAGTTCTGTCTTGCAGAGTTGTATTGGTTATATACTTCTGAAAGGGAAAAAATATTTTTGTAAAGGGTGGGAGGGGGGAGAGGTGTCTGGCAAGCCTGGTCAGGGCTAGCTGCACAGCCCGCATGAGGCAGGGTGCCAGCAAGGGTCAGAAATGGAGCTGGTGACAGGGAGGGGCAGCAGGTTGGGAGGGGGGTGGCAGTGGCAGGGGCAGGGGCAGGGGATCGTTCCATGTCTGGCAAATTCCCATGTTTGGGATCAGTCAGGTATCAAGGGTGCCAGAGCATTAAAGTCCAATCTGTAGTAATAATGAGGAAGTTTGCATGAACTTTGCAAGAATCTAAAGAACTACATAAAATTATTGTGTTTTTGAAAATGAGGACATCTGACTCCTTTATGCATATGTTTATACTATTAGAATATTGATAACTTTTGTGTGTTTTTTTTTCCTAAAGACTTGAAGGCCACATTAAGAAAGGTTGAACATGAGACAGCTGACTTGAAGTTTTTGAATAACCAATATATGCATAAAATTCGATCACTAGAGCGAGATAACAAAGCCAAGACTGAAAAAATTCAGCAACTTCAGGAGAAGAATCTACAAGCAGTAGTACAAACTCCAGGTATGACCACTGAATATAAAGCAATCCTAGGCAGTCTTGCTTTGCCCAGACTGTGGTGATGTTCTGCTTTCTAGGTAATAATATCAAGCTGTGAAGAAACTTAGCATTTCAGCACACTATAATTATTATCTTAAAGTGTCTCTGCTCTGCAAGTCTGCTTTTTTCATACGCTTAAAATATTTGTGTTACGTTATTATCAAAGAATATTGCTTCTGGAAAATTACATAATTTGAATTCGACCTTAAGGTATCGTCAGGGCTCGACAAATTATAGAAAACCCTACTCACCAGACAAAAAAGGGACTCGCCACCCCCACCGTGTGACCCCCACCACGCAGGTGCGCGCCACCTGGAGAATGGGACGACTAGGACGGCATGTTTGCTTCTGTGACGGGGCGGGGCCACTCCGCAGCAGCAAGGATGACCCGCCCCGCACTTCAACGGCACTGACCCCCGTGCTGCACGGGGAGCGCGGCGTTCTGACAGCGGTCTGCGCCGCTTGCTCCTGTACGGCCGCCCAGCTGAGCGGTGTGCAGGGGGGCCGAGTCCTGGGACGGGAGCCGGAAGCGGGGGTGGGGGCCGCATGTGGGCGTAGGGCGGGGCCAGAGTGTGCGTGCGTCCCTGATGTCAAGGGGAGAGGCGCCGGCACAAGAGAGCGCCGCATTCAAAAAGGGGAGCAGAGGAGAGCGGAAGAGAGGATGGAGGAGAGTAATGGAGGGAGAGGGGAGAACAGAGGAGTGAGCTAGAAGACGGCGGTGGGCAGAGGAGTGAAGGGTGAGAGCGGAGGGGGATGGGAGTCGGAGGAGGTCAGAGAAGGCAGGAGGGAGACGGGGAGTGGAGCAGAGAGCAGAGCGTGGGGACAGAGGACGTGAAAGGAGAAGCGGAGGTAGGAAGCAGCCCAGAGCAGAGATGCTAAGGAGCCCCGTCCTGGGCTGCTTCCTACCTCCACTTCTCCTTTCACGTCCTCTGCCCCCCCGCTCTGCTCTCTGCTCCACTCCCCGTCTCCCTCCTGCCTTCTCTGACCTCCTCCGTTTCCCGTCCCCCTCCGCTCTAACCCTTCACTCCGCTGTCTTCTAGCTCACTCCTCTGTTCTCCCCTCTCCCTCCGTTACTCTCCTCCGTCTCCTCTCCCCTCTGCCTTCCTCTGCTGCTCTCCTTTTGAATGCGGCGCTCTCTTGCACCGGCACCTCTCCCCCTGATGTCAGGGATGCACGCATACTCTGGCCCCGCCCTACGCCCGCGTGCGGCCCCACCCCCGATTCCGGCTCCCGTCCCAGGACTCGGCCCCCCTGCACGCCGCTCAGCTGGGCGGCTGCATGGAAACAAGCGGTGCAGACCGCTGTCAGAACACCGTGCTGCCCGTGCAGCATGGGGGTCAGCGGGTGCCGTTGAAGTGCGGGGTTGGTCGCCCTCACCGCCGTGGGGCGGCTCCACCCCGTCACAGCACGCCAGCTGCCAAAATCTACTCGCCACAGGCGAGTGGGCGAGCAGATTTGTCGAGCCCTGAGTATCGTGTTATCCAACATAATTTTCACTGATTTTTACTACCAGTGACAAATCATGTTTAACACTGTCATAGGTAAATCATGTCTCAGGAGTTTTTCTTTGCATTGTGTCACTTGGTCATAGTTAATATGTATTTTGCTTGCCTATATTGACTGCACAGTAATGAGCAGCATGCCAGTTAATCTGTCAGAGCAGTCTCAGGTCTGCATTAAGCTGTACTGTCCTGTAACAGCCACAGTGGGCATCCCTAGTGAGAGTTGGCTACTTGCTTGTACCTAGGAGCTGGAATTGCTGCTGACCTCTTCCAGGGCACTGTGTGGTCTGCAGTACCAGGACAGACAGGAAGCTAGCTTCAGAACCCTTGCTGGTCACCCTACAGTAAGGCAACCCAGTGCCTGACTTTCCGTGACCCATTACTCGGTTGCAACCTGTATTTGGAAAATCACTGGTGTAGTACAAGCCCTGTTGTCTGCACTTTTTCTCTTTGAAGCATAATGGCCCACATTTATAAGTTACCACATGGTTATTTATAGGCAACCATGCTTATTGTTAAGGTCAAAGTATTACAGAGAAAACATTTAAAAACAAGAAAAGCCTAAATGTCTGCTAAAAAGTTTACCAGAGGACACCCCAGCTCCACCCTCAGTCTCTCTGATAAATGTCCATCCTTCAGAAGCAATGGTTGGCTCTTCTCATGCATTTTAACTCTAGTTTAAGGATTTTCTGATCCATGCTTAAATGTAGTGCTCTGGCATCCATACTACAGTGCACAGACCCAAGTCAAAGTAATTTTATCCCAGAGCGCCTAGCACCTTCTGCCCCCAGGTCAACATTCTAACACTATGAATGTGTTGCACGTTGGGAAAACTGTACTTATTCCCTATTTCCTAATTGTGACAGTGCTACTGGTAGGCTTTAGATGTCCATAAAGAGCACATGAGTACATACTAGGGATGTAATAGTGTAGTTGATTAACTGATGAGCAAAAGCTTATAGGTGAGTGGTCTCCAACCTTTTTAAGCATGAGATCACTTTTTGAATTTAAGTGCGATGCAGGATCTACCTCAAACCCAAACACCGTTGCCCTGCCTCCTTCCCTCCTTCTCCGAGACCACGCCCCTGCTCACTTCATCCTTCCTCCCCTATCCTCGCTCACTTTTATCAGGCTGGGGGCAGGGGTTTGAGGTGCAGGAGGAGTTCCGGACCCCAGACCCAATCCTGAACTGACTCCAGCTGGGCACCGTTTACCATAGGTGGCTTCTGGGTGGTGGTGCAGGGAACTAAGGCAGGCTCACCCCTATGCTGGCCATGCACCACTCCCAAAAGCATCCAACAAACTCTCTCCATCCCTGCCCCCACCTTGATCTGTGGAGATGGGATACAGGGTGGAGAGAGGGGCACCCTGACATCAGCACTCCCCCTTCATCTTCTTCCTGTACCCTGCACAGCAAGCAGGAGGCTCCCGGGGCTGGGGGGGCAGCTCCAAGGCAGAGGGCAGGAGCAGCACGGCACTGCTGAGAGAGGCAGATGAAGTGCCAGCACTTGACAGGCATCCAGCCAAACCTGTCAGGATCACCTATTAAAGGTTCCAAGATCTACCAGTAGATCGGGATCTACTGGTTGGTGACCACTGTTATAGGTTAATGCTATAGACTACACACATTTCTCTCTTTTTCCCCCCACCCCCACCCCCTTGCCAGTACATTTTTTAGCAGGTTGATCAGCAGCCCAGCTTAGTCCTGGTTTGCAACGGGTCTGGGATCTACCTCTGCTGTGGCTCCACATTTAAAGTGTACTATGAACCAGGCAGGCAGGCAGCCCGGCTCAGTCCTGGTTCATGCCGGGTCAGGGAGCTCAGACCACCCCCCAGACAAGGGCTGCTGCCACCCCATGCTGCTGCCTCTTTATCAGCACAGGGTGACAGGCAACCAGTCTGCAAGGGGAGCTGGTTTTTAAACTGGCTTCCCTCACAGACCAGCTCCTGCCTGATACAGAGGCAGCAGCACGGAGTTGTCAGGGGGCTCCTTGGGAGTGAGGCCAGAGAGCACTGGCTGCTGGCCCCGCCCTCAGGGACTACAGAATAGTTGACTAACCAATAAGAGTTCATGAGGTTACTCAAGTAATAAATTAACTGATATTTATCATTCCTAGTACGTACACTGTATAATTAGCTCCTTTGGTGATGGTCTCAGTAGAATGACTGCAGTTTGAGAAGACTTAATACTGACTTGGGCTCTCTGTCTCTAGGCTGAGTCACATTGGCAGGAAAACACCCATATGCACCTGTTCTGAGGCTAGTTAGGATATCAGTCTCCAGAGCTGTCAAGCTATTAAAGTCAAACTTTACAATTCATGTTTAAAATGGAATGTTTAATGAAGACTAAGAGGAGACTGGGGGTGGGATATGATAGAGGTCTATAAAATCATGATTGGTGTGGAGAAAGTGAATAAGGAAAAGTTATTTATTTGTTCCCATACCATAAGAACAAGGGGTCACCAAATGAAATTAATAGGTAGCAAGTTTGCTTCAGTCAAAGGCAATATGTCTGGGGGGAAAAAGGGATTAGGGATTCCCTGGGAGGCTGCAGAGTGCTTTTGGGGCTGGCTCCCAAACACCTTCCTGACAGCCCATACAGACTGGATGCCCCTTCAAGTATCGCTCTGGGAGGGGCGGGCAGTGTTACAGACTGGGCACCAAGCAGCTGCTCTTCAGGGAGGGGGAACAGCAAGGCTTCTGGCTCAGCACAGCCAGTGGAATGATGACCCCCAACATGTGAGCTGCAACCCACATGGTCATTTTACATTCTGGGCAAGCTCTGCAAAGCAGCGAAGAGAAAAAGGAGTTGGAGCTGATGCCTCTGCAGTGAGAGCAGGAAAGGGAAGTATGCTTAGCCAGGCAGTACTAGTGCTTCCATTTGCTGCTTACAGTATTGCTTCTCTGTCAGCAGGAACTCTAGGATATATCTGGAGAACTTCCAAATCTGAGTTAAGCTGGGGTCACCTGCCCACAGGAAAGCATTAGGACTCGGACTCTACGTCTCACCTTAACACAGGCTGAGACCCTCCAACCCTGCAGGGATCTGTGATCTTAGGTTTGAGCCCTCAGTTAGCACAATTGGTGTGTGGAAACAAGGGGGTTGTGGGATAGGCTTGAGCCTATACTTTCATTGCTGTTTAGTAGAGCTCCACAGTGGAACCTAGATCTTGCAGGACTGCTGCAATAAGAGTGGGATCAGATAAAATGTACTTTCTTACAGGCAGGTAATTTGTGGGAAAACATTGAATCTTTCATTAACCATAAATTAAATTTCAGTAGCATAAACAAGTTTTTCTGTTGTTGTTTTTTTAAATAAAGGATTTAATACTTAAATTTAAGTGATGATAAAAAGAGTTGATTATTATAAAAGTAAAAGTATTTTAATGTGGTTTAAGCAAGATTTGTTTTGTTCTTTTAGTAGTAAAAAGTGTTTCTGAATTCCGATACGTGTGTATTCTGCTTTTTGTTTTTAGCACGATGGAGAAATCTCTCTCTTTTGTGGGATCTAAGTTTTTTGTGGGTGGGAGTTGGATAAATATGCAAGAAACAATTCTGGAGTGAGTGGGAGTGGGTATTGCAGAGTCGGATTAAAAAAAATAGTTTCTTGCAGATTCTACTTTGTAACCTCTCTAAGGATATGATTACATACAATTCCTGCCTGAAATAATAATTTTTAAAAATTTGGTATGCTAGACGCCACAGATACTTGCAATTAATTCAGTAAAATGTTGTCTAAGATATTGCAGGAAATTGCCATATTTTTTAAACTGAATTCTACAGCAAAGGTGGAAAGTGAGTGGAGGAGGGGAGAACAAAATGTGGGCTAGAATGTTGCATGTTGTGCAGTTTCTATTCATTCTTGTTGTGTTAATGAACATTTCTTATCATTTGTAGATCTCACTATTGATCTACTGGTTAATTTGTCTTAACATTTCACTGTAAGGCAAAACTAGCATTTTTAAACCCAATCACTGGATTCTCTGCTAAATCCACTAACTTTAGAATTGCATACAAGTGAACTTTGTTTACCATTATTATATCATGAGGTAATATCTTTTCTGGATAAACTTCTGTCTTGAAGAGGAGTTCTGTGTAGCTTAAAAGCTCATCTCCCTTACCAACAGAAGTTGATCTAGTAAAAGATAAAAGATATTTCATCACCCACCTGGTCTAATATCCTGGGACATTCATGGTTACAACAACACATTGTATACATGACTGTTGAGATATATCTGTTTGAAAATATTACAAATAGAAATAACAGAATCTAAAACTTGTTCTAAGTGTTCTTAAACATTTTCTCAGCAGTGTTCTTACTTGCAGCTCTTGTTCTTTTAGCCACTTAATTGAGAGAGTGAGGAATGGTGAAAAAGTTGCAAGTTTTATAGCTTGTGTTGTATAGGCATGTGAACATATTGAGGGAAATTTCTTTTATTGGGCTTTATTTGGATCAGACTGCATATTTGGTTATTTAAAATTGGAATCAGGAAAAATTAATATTTAATTAAGGATGTTATCAGGAATGTATGACTTCTCCTGTCCATGGGTACATCTCTGTGATGAAAAGGAGAAAACAGGCCAATTCAGAGTGAATTCTTCACTTCAGCTGAAAATATAATGTCCTCTTTTACTTCAGTTTTTAAGTAATAAGCATTTGTGTGTGTGTTTTCTTTAAGGTGGCAGGAAAAGAAACATTCCATTCAGGCGTCAACTAATGCAAATTGACCAACCTGTGCCTCCTTCAGGAGTCAGTGCCTATCCAATACCTCAGCCAGATGACCCCTATGTTGCAGATCTTCTTCAAGTGGCTGATAACAGGTATCTTAAATATTTGTTTTCAAAATTTTGAAATGTTGGTGATTGTATGTTTGTTTTTGTTTATGGTTGGAGCAATGTTTTTCTCATCACTTTAATCTTCAACATCATATAGCATTTCATGTCTCCTTGTATGAAGCACTAATCACACATTTATTTGAATTGCTAGTCTATAGCCCTTCTAGACTTCTTTGCCAAGAAGAACCTATTGCACAAGCAGACCTTGTAATTCATGTATGTCTGTGGCAATGACACCAGAGAAATCAAGTGAGCCTCGAAAATGAAATATACATTCTCTAAGAGCAGTCTAGTTATACTGAATATCATTTTTATTGACTGACAATGCTCTCAGTGTGGAATAAAGATTACATTTCTTCTTTCTTAAATTCTACATATGACATAAGAATGGCCATACTGGGTCAATTCAATTGTCCATCTAGGCTAGTATCCGTCTTCCGACAGTGGCCAATACCAGGTGGTTTAGAGGGAATGAACAGAACAGGTGATCCATCCACTGTCACCCGTTCCCAGCTTCTAGAGGGTAGGGTCACTATGCTGGTCCATCCTGGTTAATAGCCATTGATGAACCTATCTTCCATGAATTTTTCTAGTTCTTTTTTGAACCCTGTTATTGTCTTACAATACAGTACATTTATAACACTATAACAATGGACATTTAATAAACAACTTATTGTCTTAAAGCATTTCTCTTGAGATTCTAATATTGTATCTTTAAATGAATTTTAGTTCAAATACTGTGAATTGAAGCTAAAAGGGCAATGTTTTGTGGCAAGGGTGTCTCATTTTTGTATTTGTCTATGTGTATATGTTTTTTTTCCTTTTTCTGATTATGTATTAAGAATGTGTTTTCTAGAAACTTGACCTTGTATGAGGCTGTAGTAATTTAAAAAATCTTTACTCTGATATCTTCATAGCTTTCTTCTATTTAAACTTGTCTATTTTTCATACTGAAACCTTTGTACCTATAGTATGCATGACCATAACACTTCTATTTAGTCCAATGTATTTCTTGCGGGGGGAAAGGAGCAAATATTAATAGAAAACTGTTGATATGCTATCTCACTATAATATGCTTGTGTTGAATTTATCAATGAAACCAAATTAGAGATATGCATTCTCTTGTAAATATATTTCAGAATTCATGAACTTCAGTTGGAAGTAGCCGAATTGCAGGAAAAGCTGGAGCTATCTGAACGTGGGGTGAAAAATTATAGCAAACAGGTAGAATTAACCCTTTAGGTGTTTTTTTTTCCACAGTAACACTGGAATAGTCTGTATATAATTTATGTTTTTTACATCACTAGAAAAGCATTACATTCAAATTTGTTCAGAATGAGTTCCATAAATTGCTAATGTTCTGCTTCTGCTTTTACACTTCTGAATGAAATTGCTAGTGAAAAGATTTTTAATAGATGTTTTCCTATTGCTTATATTCTGTTTGGATCAATGAGTCCATTAAATAACATATATTTAATGTAGGTCAGTTAACTCATGATTAATTCAAAAAAGTTAATCATGATTTAAAAAATTAATCACAAATAATTGCAGTTTTAATCATTCTGTTAATAAATTTCAGTTGGTATTCTGTTTAACTATTTTGGATAGTTTTATGCCTTTTCAAATGTATTGATTTCAATTACAACACAATACAAAGTGTACAGTGCTCACTTTGTGCTATATTTATAATTAAAAAATTTGCACTGTTTATAATCTTTACAAAAGATAGTATTTTTCAGTTCACTTCATACAAGTACGGTAGTGAGATCTTTTTATTGTGAAGTGCAATTTACAAATATAGATAACATAAAACTTTGCTGCCTACAAGCCCACACAGGCCTATTTCTTATTCAGCCAATTGCTAAGATGAACAAGTTTGTTTACATTTACATGCTTCTTATTTAAATGTCACCTGAAAGTGAGAACAGGTGTTCACATGGCACTTTTGTGGCTGGCATTGCAAGGTATTTACATGCCAGATATGCTAGACATTCATATGACCCTTCATGCTTCAGCCACCATTCCAGAGGACATGCAGCCATGCTGATGATGCGCATTACAAAAATAATGCGTTCCGGGAAGGACACAGGAGGGATATTGGCCACATGAAACCCCCCCCACCCCCATGTGTTTCCTCCCAGTGCTACTCAGAGGAGGACTGGGAAAATGCCCCCTCCACTCCAGGTCCCACCCCTGCCCTACATCTTCCCGCCCCACCTCTTCCCCTAAACCCTCTTCCCCAAGTGAAGTGGTCCAGGAGGGCTAATGGGGAGGGGAGAAGGGCCTGGTACTGGCAGGAGGGGTTGGGGCCTCCTGAACTCACCGGCCATATCGCTAGGGCAGTGGTTCCCAACTTTTTTGAGCATACGGACCCTTTCTCAATCTATTAAAATTTTATGGATGCCCCCCCCTCCCCAACAATATAACTGTTTTCAAACATTCCATTACTTGATAATCATTTGAAATGTATAATAGTTCATGTTATCTAAACATAGTATTGTTTAATATATATATAATATTTATTTAACTTTGAAGTGCCATATTTTTATTTAATACAATTTTATTGGATCCATCAATCATTTTTGCTAGTGGCCCAACTAAGCCCTTCCCGCCACGATAATAGCTTTTGAATGGTTAGAGCGGGGTAACGTATTCAAGTAACACGATCGTTTCAGAAACGAGAAAAAATGGTAAAAAGTGACTGACCCATTTATAAGCTGACTCCAGAGAACAATCACAGCTTGTCAGCTTCAGTGCAGGTTGAGGAACATGCAGATGGCAGGGCACAGAGCTTCTCCGCTCTCCCTGGCTGCTGTTCGCCATTCACAGCCAATGGGAGCTGAGAGGCTCTGTGCCTGCAAGCAAACAAATGTCTGAGCAGAGTACAGCATTGTCTGCAACACTTCCCGGGGTCACTTCCCAGCCGAGCAGGGCAAACCGCTGGCATGCTGGGACTTCTTATCCATGTGGAAATCTGCAGGCTTGGAGCCTGTCAGCTCCCAGTCTCTGCCTTTCGCCGTTCTGTGTCGAGGAGAGCAGCAGGAAGTGTTGGTTGGCCAGCACGTCCCTTGGCCTGCGCTGCTTCGTCAGCTCCCACCTCCTCCATCCCCTGCCCATCCATGGACGATACGGGCAGGGCGCTCTCATGGCCAAATGCAGCTCCTGCCCTGGCATTCCGCCCTTGGCCGGGTGTGGAGCCCTGGATGAGGGGGAAAAAAAAAAAAGAAAAAGAAAAAGAAAAGTAAAGATTGGGCCTACTACGGGACTGGGAGGAGGGAGAGGGCTGGAGCATAAACAGCAGTGTAGCTGGTGCTGGGAGGATGGATGTTCACGAACCGCAAGCCCCGGGTGAGTCTTACATGACAGAGAGTCTCAGTCCCATGGTGGACCCAATCTTTACTTTCAGTCTTTCTATGGACCACCAGGTGGGAAGTGCAGCAACATAGCCAGGAGCCAGGGGAGTTGAGACATGTTGCTGCACACACAGCCCCCCACATCTGCCAGTGAGTGCAGGGGGATCCAACCCCTATTACCAACACTAGATCCCCCGCTAATCTCCTGGGCTGCCCAGAGGCTCTGGCCTCTTGCCCCTCCTACCCATGGCATTTAGGGAGTCATGTGGCTTCTCTTCCTCTCCCCCCACATGCATTGCCAGTGAATATTTTAATTTAAATTTGTGACTGAAGTCCTCGGGGGGGGGGGGAATTGTATGTCTCCTGCTCTGGTTTACCTGCATTTGGCCATATATTTCAGTCTCAGGTGATAACGTATCACATGTTCATGTAAAGAATACCTTCATTGCAAATTTGACAACGCAAAGCAGGTACCAATATGAGATTTCTAAAAATAGCTGCAACTTTCTGCCCAAGGCTTAAGAATCTGAAATACCTTCCAAAATTTGAGCAGGATGAGGTGCAGATCGTGCTTTCAGAAATCTTAAAAGAGCAGCATTTCAATGTGGAAACTACAGAACCTGAACCATCAAAAAAGAAAACCAGCCTTTTGTTGGTGGGATCTCACACTGATAATGAAAATGAACATCTGCATTGCTTTGGATTATTATTGATTAAAACTCATCATGATGGATGCATGTCCTTTGGAACGGTGGTTGAAGTCTGAAGGGACATATGGTTCTTTAGCACATCTGGCACGTAAATATCTTGTGACACCAACTATAACAATGACTTACATATGCGTGTTCTCACTTTCAGGTGACATTGTAAAGAAGCAGGCAACGTTACCTTCTGCTAATGTAAATAAACTTGTTTTTCTGAGTGATATGACTGAACAAGAAGTAGGACTAAGCGGACTCATAGGATCTAAAGTTTTCCATTGTTTTATTTTTGTATGCATTTTTTATACACAATTCTACATTCACAATAAAGAGATTGTACTACAATATTTGTATTAGGTATACTGAAAAATACTATATTTTTTATAGGGCAAATATTTGTAATCAAAAATAAAAATAGTAAGTACTATTACACTTTGTATTTGTGTTGTAATTGAAATTAATACTTCAAAATATAGAAAAATTAAAAAAATGTAAATACTATATATTTTATTATTAACAGTACAATTTAAAAAATTGCTTGACAGCCCTAGTTTAATAGGGTTTTAATTGAGGCTTTCATGTATGTAAACAAGCATAAATAATTGCAGGATTACTTTGATGTACAAATATACACTCTAAGGATAATCTTTTTGTCAAGTTTAGACGTGCATCTACTTGACCATATTATTTTTTTAAATGTATCTGGTTGGGATAGGCTGCCTTTGCAGTTTCTTAGTCCATGTGTGGTTTATTAGATTCCTCTTTTGGATTAAAGTACCAACTTTTAGATTTGCACTCTGCATATGTGGAGAGAGAGGTAGGATATATTTTTATATAAATAATACTGTGTTTTTAAACATTTGCAAATAAAAAAGGAAAGGCAGTTATAGTACATGATCCAATATTGGCTTAGTTGAAATTAATGATAAACCGAGACTTTTTTTTTTAACCATTCGGAACAGGGTATATGTTTTTAGATCTAAAATTACAAATATTTTGAAACCAAATACAGGTTGAATCTCTCTTGTCTGGGACTCTGGTCTGGCAACAGCTGTGTTCTGTCAGGACCACCGATTTTGCTGGACCAGAGAGGTTGGCAGTGCCTGGGAGCAGAGCTGGTCTGGTGGGCTGGCAGAGCCAGGGGGTAGGGAGCCTTGCTGGCAAACCGCTGGGAGCAGAGCCAGACTAGCATCCCGAGCAGGGTCCTGGGCAGTAGAGGCTGGTTGGCAGGCCAACTTCCCGCAGGGCTAGGGACAGTGGAGTCCGACCAGTAGGCCAGGGGCAGTAAGACACGGGCCTGGAGACAGTGGAGCGAGGTACCAGAGCAGAGCCTGGCTGGCAGGCCAGTGGCCTAGGCACGGGGCCAGGAAATATACTGGAGCCTGACTGCTGGGGGCAGTGGAGCACTGGCAGGGAATCTGGGAGCAGGAGGGGAGTCCCGGGAGAGCCTGGAGCCTGACCTCTCCTAATCTTGCAAACTCCCTTGTTTGGTACCGCTCAGGTCCTGAAGGTACTGGACCAGGGAGGTCCAACTTGTAGTTTAATAACATCTACTACTCTAATGGAATTGGATGTTGGTTATTAAAGTTTTCATTTTCTCATCCAAAAGCGGATTTCTTTTAAAACTGATGAATTCTTACTAATTTTTAAAGTTAGCTCTAAATTTTTTCTTGGAATTTTACCTCTGACATTGAGAAAACATGGCCTTTTTTTCCTCCCCCTCTAGGTCCCATTCCTTCTCTCTCTTCCCCCACCCTACCGTCTTTAAAAAAAGCCTCTTTTCAGAGAAAGCCTTGGAAATGTAAATGAGTCAAAATAACTTACGAGGGCTATAGTTTGTCACTGGTCCCTCCCTCCTCCCCTAAAAATTCTTAGGCTCTTCATAGTTCACCAAACAGCTACCCACAGCTGACCTTTGTGATTCATTAAACCCATAACTATGCCTGTTTTAATTTTTAGTCAGGGGAGATACACAGGTAATTTTGTAGCTCTGAAGGGAATGTCAAGGTCTACTGTTGATTGTTCTAGGGCTGCTGAAAGTTGCCTTCCAGCTGTCTGCAGCTAAGCCAACCTTCTGCTGAGGAGTCAGTATGACCTCACGCCACAAGAAGTAGGTCAGTAGTGTTGGACACCTGGATCTAGTAGTTTTATACTTGGGTCTGGGAGCAGGGGAAGTTTGTATTCCACACTGACCTCCTCTTAGCCTCAGTTGCTCAGTTTGTAAAATGGAGGTAATAATCCTAACTTTCCCCATAATAGTAGTCATGTGATGATCACTTTTTGGAAAAACGCCACTGAAGTGCCATGTATAATATTAGAAATGGAAATGAGGGAACACCTTGACGAGACAGTGGATAGCAATGTGGAATACTTAGGACAGAGATGAAAATATCTGGGGTGTAGAAATGGTGTAACCAAGGAAGAAATAAGACCATGGTCAGCAAAATGGGAGTAAATGTGGAAAAGAGGAAGATAGATGTTGCCTTCCAAAAAGAGAATGATCCAAGATAGAAATGAGAACAAAATGGTGTGGAGATGGAAGTAAAGAACTAATAAGAAAATGGTAGAAGGGAAGAAGCAAGAAAAGCAGATTTTTTTTTTTTTTTAGGTAAATGAATGTTATGTAATTCAGACTTTTATCTTATTGTGCTTCCCTAGAGATTGAAAATTTTTAGGGAAACTATGGGATTTTTAGTGATTAAGTTACATTAACATTGTTGACTAGTTGGGGTTTGCTAATGCAATTGGACAAAAAGCAGAAAATCACCTAGAATGTATGTATCAATTTTTTGTGAATGGGAGTCCTAACCGCCCTCAGTTCCTACAATATATTGAGAGATGTTCCATGATACGTTTTTTGAATATTCACTATGCACTTTATCCATCATAATCATCTGGTCTTCACTTCTACTACAATGGAAAAGTTTGGTGGTGTTACCTGAAAATTTGGAGAGAGGGATACAAAAAATCATTCTAATGGTCCTTCCCAAAATTTTAATGCCAGTCATGGGCAGTCATGTGATCTGATTACTGGTGTGGAACAGTAATAGCAATTTTTTCCTCAGTGTCCCCCACCTCCCCCCCTCCCCCAAATTCAAAGGCTGTCATTGCAGTCATAAATGATAACATCACACTTGAGCCTGGTACTTTTTCTGATAACCAATTTAACTTCCCCTAATAACCCTGAATAATTTGTAAAGGAGTTTATCATCAGCTGAAACCAAAGTATTTTCAGTCTGTGATGAATAGATATGTATCCAGCTTCTTCAGAGACTTACTTTGTCAGTTATTTAAATATAGTGATAGAAGAATAGACATTTCAATCTACAGTTGGTGGTCGCTTGTTCTCAGGAGATTCTTGTAGGCTTTTAATTTGAATTTTTTTGTGGGTCACAAACAAATCCACCTCTGTCAGCTCTTAATACTAAAGAGATGATGGCAAACATCTTTCTCCTGTGTAATGAGAACTGTAGCCTTAGGCCATACACAAACTAAGGATGTGAATGGGTAATCAGTTATCCGGTAACCATCACCCTTACCACATGGTGCTAACCGGGTACCAGTTAACCAATTCCTGGGAGCTGCCCTGGCCCCAGCCCATGGCCCACCACTCCAGCCCTGCATGAGTCAGGAGCCACCCCCCTTGCCCGGGAAGGAGGACAGGTCAGGAGCAGAAGCCATCCCCTTTGCATGCTTGGCTTCCATCTCCTGCTGCTGGCAGCCCCTGCTTGCGGGGAGAGGGGGCAGTCAGGAGCAGGATCCCACTCAATTGGTTAACTAGGATTTTACATTCCTAATACAAACAAGGCAGGCAAAATAAGGCATCTCCCAGAAAGCAGTCTTTTTTTCCTGTTGAGTATATGTTTGGATTTGTTGCCATTCCTTAAAACCAAGTTGAACCTTGAGCCCTGAGCCTCTGACTGGGCAAGGCTGTTTAATCACCTGTGAAGTGTGCTGCCAGCAGCATAGAGGGGAACACTGGTCAGGTGTCCTGGCTCACCTCCTGGCTGCTGCCCTGGAAGAATGGGAGGCCTGACCTTCTCTGGCCCATTTGCCTGGCTCTGCTACACCCAGCCTGCTCGCTGGGCTCTGCTCCTGGCACCGTGCGGGGCGGGGTGGAAGCCACTCCCAGGAGCTGCCTGGCAGCCGCTCTCGGGGCTCTCTTATCCCCAGATTACTGACCCTTAGGCTGCTGCAGACCAGACTGGTTCTGCTTCCAGCCATTCTCAACCACTGCAGCCAAAGCTGTTTGATCTAGGAACATCTGTGATCCTGCCAGAACACGGATGTTGCCGGGCCAGTGTGTCCCAGATGAGAGAGGTTAAATTTGTACTTCCAAATGCTTTTGGTTAGTTTTGTATGAGTCGCAGCAGCTGACTTTTTACTTGCTTACAAAATCAGACCTAAAAATACAGAAGAGTCATAGCATACTATAACTTCCAAAGTAGTCATCTGGAGAGTTAGAGACGTAGCTTTCTTTGTTCTGGATTTCCTGTACACTGCCTAAGTGCATAGGGACTGACCAGGAATTCTGGTCTTTTTCCAGTCTTTAGATGAGTATTGAATCCAGACACATCAACTAGGGATGTAAGCAGCTAGTGACTCGACTAGTCATTTCCCCTTCCCCCTCGCTGCCTCTATCAGAGAGGGGCAGCAAAGGATGGGGGAGCAGGAGCTGGTGTTGGGGGGAGCCAGCTTAAAAGCTGGTTACCCCCAGCACCATCTCTGCGGGGGGACGGTGGGGCAGAGGCATAGTAGGGGACCAGGCAGTTTTTAATACATTTAAAAGGCAGGGCCAGGGCCAGGAGCTAACCCCACTTCACCTCTGCAGTTTCCCCCCCTTATCAAGTAATCAACTAGTCAATAGAAATTCCGTCGACTAGTTGATTAGCTGATTAAACACCATTTAACATCCCTAACACCAGCTGTGGCCTTCTCATAGTGAACCAAAGATGAGTGTTCCATATCAGAGACATCTCCTCTTTGCCACAGCATTATTTTTTTACTTCCTAGTTTACTTTTCAAAATATTCAAGTTAACTAATTCAAATCATTGTACCCCTTTACTTTTGGTCAGGTAAGATTGTATAGCATCTGTTGGAATTTGGATGCATATTGCTATTTAGTTTATAACAAAATACTGGACATTATGATATCTTTTCATATTGAAATTCTGTTCTTTTGTTACTCCCAGCTGAAATACCAGATATTCTTCCCAAATAGCCTTGTAAACCTCAGTTTCTAATACCAGATTGGGTAAAAGGAAGGAAGGAAACTAAGTCTCACCTCTACAAAGTCACATTCTTTAATCTTTTCTGGGTTTCAAATAGTTTCTAAATGCTGGTCTTAATGCATTTTCATCTAAAACAAGCAAATCTAAAGATTATAAAACAAAATGGACATTACCTACAGAAGCAAATGGATCAGTGACCCTAGCAAGCTTTCTGCCATTGCCTGAATCATTGACTTGATCCCTTAATCTGATCACTTAATCAGATTATAACCTCTTTTCTTTTCCAAAGGAATGCACAGGCTATTAGAGGTGACAAAATACTTCCTTACAGTAATATTATCCTTAAATTTGGATTATCTGTTTGTGTAGTGGCAATTTTGATTCCTTGAACTAATGCATAAAAATATATATCATTTGGTTTAAGCCAGTGACTCTTAACATTTCCAGACTACTATACCCCATGCCTTTCAGGAGTCTGATTTTTGTCTTGTGTACTCCAAGTTTTTGTCTTGTGTACTCCAAGACCTCACTTAAAATCTACTTGCTTACTAAATCAGACATAAAAATACAACAGTGTCACAGGACACTGTTACTGAACAAATTTGCTTACTTTCTCATTTTTTACCATCTAATTATCTCTTATTTACATTTCAGTATATAATATATAAGTATTATGTATTAAGTATAAGTCATAAGAAATTTTAGTTTGTATTGATTTTGCTAGTTTTTTTTTATGTAGCCTGTTGTAAAAGTATGTGAGTATCTAGATACATTGATCTGGAAGACCTCTGCATACACCCAGGAGTCTATGTCCCCGTGCTTGGGTACCACTGGTTTAAGCAATGCTGCTTAGAATTAATTGACTGATGCAGCACATTTTGATGTATTCGTTAAGGGTACCCTTAGTATCTGTTAGCTGGTAGTATGGTAATGTGCTTGAAAGCATTTTGGCACAAGAATAAAGAACATTATGTAAAGCCAATACAGGTTGGATTTCCCTAGTCTGACACCCTTGGGCCCTGACCAGTCCCAAAGAAGGTAGTTTGGCAGACCAGGGGAGCTCAATTCCTGCCTCTCTGCTGACGGTCTCTGGGCTCTTCCAGGATCTGTCAGGAGACCCAGCCATGCTCCCATCCTGTCCTCCAAACAACCCGTGAGGCCATTGCCACCAAGCTCCAGTGCTGTCACTAGCAGCCTCCCGAGGCTCTTTGGTCTAGCAACATCTATGGTCTTGCCAACCACAGATGTTGCTGAACCAGAGAGTCCCAGACCAGAAAGGGTCAACCTGTACTTGGATGTTTTTCTTCTTTGAATTTGTTTAGTGAGGTTTTTTTACTTTTTAATGAGAATGTGTTCTCAACAATTGCTAGTGCTTGTGGAAAGCATCTGACACTAGGAGTACACTTGGAAAACACTTTTTTGCCAATTTTATACATGTCAGTCATAACCATTAGTAATAAAGATATGATTGAACTCATACTTTTTATTTTGAAAACATTTCTATAATTTGCATTTTGAATTCTTGTATTTCTGAAATCTCTGTCTTTGTTGTACTTTGTATATTGAAAGTACATACCTTTTTTGTTCCTATTTACTTTTTTAAAGATGTACATTTGGAAAGGATATTTTTTTCAAGCAACTTCTCAAATTTAATTTTTACCACAGATTCATTTCTTTTCATTTTAAGTGAATACAAACCCTATAGTTTTTCTTGTGTTGTTACAAAAAATAAGTGGAATAGGATTGGGATTATTGGTGTGGGCTTCAGATGAGGAAAATGATCGAGGGGTAGAATATTCTTAATATTTTCAACTGTAAAGTGATTAATATAATCAGTGATAGATCTATTTAATGTATGCAAAAATAGGTTTTTCTAAGACTGGCTAGTAGATAAATAAGCACTTAAAGGGAATAAATGTTTTCTCCCTAAAGGTTGAACTGAGAGATAGAGAGATAGAACGTCTAGTACTAGCACTGGATGGTGGTCGCTCTTATGATGTTATATCTTTGGAATCCAGAAGTAAAAGTAATGAGAAGCTTATTGCCCATTTAAATTTGCAGGTAATATATTTATGCATATTGGTTTGTCAAATCTAGAAATACTAATAATCTATAAGTGACTTGTAGCTCTTTTTTTAATAAAGTACCGGTATGTTTTATGTTCGAAACAAAATCAGCTTAAAATGCTTAATTTAAAATTGCATCATATCTTGTTTGCCAGTATATTTTTAAATGAATTAATATTTACGTTTAGAATCGTTTAAGTTCATAACCCAAACGTTTCAGTATATCTAAAACTTTTTGGTCTGTGTTGAGTAACTTTCATTTTGTTAAGTTGAAACTGTAAAATTTTTCTCTGATGTTTGGATTCACTTGAAAATGGGTGTGTTTCCCAGACTGAGGAGACATGCTTATGCTAGCCCACGCTGAACTAGCACACTAAATATGCTGTGGCAGCACGATGGGCTAGCTATCCTGAATACATGCCCATCAGAGACCCTGCATGCATAATTGGGGTAGCTGTCCCATAGCTCATGTTGCCATGGCTACACTTTATTTTTTTAGTATGCTAGCTTGATGAAGGCTAGCCCAGGTATGTCTCGTTGAGCTAGGAATCACACTCCTATCTTCAAGAATAGACATACCCTAAATGGAAGTTATGCACACAGAAAGTTAAGGGCAGAGCAGCAAATTAATCATGGGTCTCAAGCAGTTTTCCATCCATATGCAGAATAAATTTCTATGTGCACCAAGATATGTACAATGTGCACCACTCGTAGAAACAAAAAACCTAGCTGTGGGTACTCTGGGTGGGATTTGATTCTCTCCTGAGTGGCTACACAAATGCACAGCTTACAGAGTACTCTGGTATCATCAGCCTCAGGCTAATGCTCTGACCACTGGCCCATCCTTCCTCCTTTAAGTAAGCAGACTGCTTCCCTAGGCTACAGTTGACATGAGTGCAAATTCAAGGAGGGTCAGGAATGTGGGGATAATGATATCCCCTCAGTACTTTTTGTGGGGAAAAAGAGGTATTGCGATTGCCAAGGCACAAAGTAGGAATGGGGAAGAGGGGAGCAAGTGGGGACTTAAGAGGGACATAGATTCTCCATCCATTAATGGCCCCCAGGATGTGGTAGAGGGGAATATGTTGAGACATGGATGCCAGCCTACCCATTAATGTCCTTCAAGAATGGTGCAGGCTTGCAACTAGGAATGCGATCGGAAGGCTGAGGTGAGAGAATCTCAATATTCCAACTCCCTTAGTTTGGCTATTCACTTCCCAGTTTTCTGAAGTTTGTGTTTTTATGGCAATACTAAGGCTAGGTCTACACTACTTTTTCAGTATAACTAAAGGGGTGTAAGTGACATAAGTCATAGCAATTTAAGCACCAGTGTGAACAGTGCTGTGTCGGCAGGAGAGCTTCTCCCATCAACATAGCTACCATCTCACAGGAGTGGGTTTATTATACCAGTGGGATAGCACTCTTCTGTCACCATAGAGCTTCCTCACCAGATGTGCTAGTCTTGACTAGCCATAAGCTTTTTTTAAAGATGACAGTGGGCCTTAACGCCACACTTCTTATTTTCTCAGCATTTGGGTTTTGGGAACTGAATTTGTGTTCTAGTAGGATACAAAGATCTTAAGGCGCAGAGTGCCTACAACTTTAACTCCATGTTAATCAATATTTTTTGTATATAAACTTTTATTATATTCTAAGAATAGGAAAAATTGCAGTTTCATATAATAAGAGAGATGATTTGTTTTTAATGTGTTAAGCAGGTACAGTGATTCAGAAGCATTAGAAGAGGTATTCTACTATCTTCTTTAGTGGCCTTTTTGTATTTAATATTAATGTTTTAATTATAAATATATCTTAGGTTGAATATCTTCAGCAAACAAATAAAGAGCTTGAGAATCGCATACAAGACCTTTTGGACACAAAACAAAATGTCACTAGTGAAGTAGTTCATTTAAGCAATAAAAATGAAGAATTATGCCAAGAATTGAGTGAGATAGACCATTTGGCACAGCAGTTAGAAAGACACAAAGAAATTGTGCTTGAGACTGCAGATAAGGAAATTGGTGAAGCTAAGGTAAGCAAATATTGTGTTTTGCTAAGGTGTTATGGATCTGATATAGCTCCCATTGAAGTCATTTGTATTATTTACATTGGCTTCTAGAGGAGTTGGAGCTGCATTTAAAGGATACAAAGAATTATTTACCAACCACAGGTCAGAACTTATCAAATGTACTTAGAATGTTGCATGGAATTTCTCACTGAAAGATAACTATACTTACACCATGATTAAATGTATGCTTTTGTTACTATGGCATCACAAAGCTTCGTATAGCACCATAAAACTTTGTTTGGATTCACCTTTTGATGCTTTGTGGCTAAGGTTTAAGATTTTGTTCTCTATTTTATTAAGAATGAGCAAGAAAATGCTCAAAATGGAAGTGGATTTATTTCTCTTATTTTGTCACTTTACTATTTTAGGCAAGATGGTTAGTTATTTTAAAAGTATTTAGCTTCTAAAAGGAAGAAGACTGTTTTTTAAAAATCCTGAAACCAAGAACTTTTGGAACAAGATAGATCAAACATTAATGATTAGGTTTGGAGGTTTCTGCTCTGAGAAGCAATGGCTCATTTAATCACTATGTTCCAAGATGAATATAAGTCTGTATGCTGCAAATTCTAGGTACTTTCAGTACTTCTGTCTAGCGATGTAATAGTGTGGCTGATTAATCGATTAACCAATAAGTAAAAGCTTATAGGTTAATGCTATAGACTACATGCATTTCTCCCTCCCACCCCCCACCAGTAAATTTTTTAGCAAGCTGACCAGCAGCCTGGCTCAGTCCTGGCTTGTGCTGGGTCCAGGACATACCCCCCACTACCCCTCTGCATTTAAAGTGTATTAGGAGCCGGGCGGGCAGGCAGTATGGCTCAATTCCAGCTGGGATCACCCTGCCCTGGACACAGGCTGCTGCCACCCCACACTGCTACCTCTTTATCAGAGGCAGTAGCGTGGGGCGACCAGTCCATGAGGGAAGCTGGTTTTTAAACCAGCTCCTACCTGGCACCTGCTCCTGTCTGGCACCCTGCGCGGCTGCCTCTGATATAGAGGCAGTAGCGTGGAATGGCAGGGGGCTCCCTGGGAGTGAGCCTAGAGTGCACTGACTGCCGGCACCACCCCTGGCGATTTATAGAATAGTTGAGTAACCAATAAGAATTCATGAGGCTAATTGACTATTCAATTAACCAATATTTAACATCCCTGCTTCTGTGCTTGGTTCAATAAATAACATGGCAATTAAGCTCTTAACCAAGTAAGTAATGACTGATAAATTCTTAGCTACTAAGTTCAGCATTTTATTGGGTCCTAAGGATGTAAAATCCCATTTAATTGGCTAACCAGCTAAACATATTGTTTAACCGATTAACCAATTAGAGGGGCAAGTGTGGGGATGTGTGCTCCAGCCCAGCTGAAGCGACCCCCCCTGCCTGCTGCCAAGCTGGAATACCCTCCCAATCCCATAGGCAGGGGCTGCTCCAGCAGGCCAGAGCAGCCCCTGCCTGCAATCCCTCCCTCCTCCTCCTTGCCCCCCCCCCCCCGGGACACCAGAGCAGTCCCTGTCTGTGGTGGGCCAGGGTGCCCCTGCAGGCAGTGGCTGCTTTGGTGTCTCAGTCAGAGCAGCCCCTGTTTGCAGGGTTTCCTGCCTTGCCACAGACAGTCTGCTCTGGCATCCTCTTTAGAGCAGCCCCAGGCTTGCAGCAAGAGGAGAGCTGCTCCAGCCCCATCAGTTAACCTTAACTGGTAAGCCTCACCCTTAATGGTTAAACCTTCACATCCCTACTGGGTATATGCACTTAAAATTTAGCAAAGTAGAAAACACTTTCTTAATAATAAGTTTTCACAAAAAATATTTTGTCAGTGGTGTTTGTTTAAAGAATTATAATTTTGAATACTTGATTTTTATTAATATATGTTAACTTTGATTAATAGAAAGAGATTAAAAGAAAACATAGTGAAATACAGGATCTTGAAGAAATAATAACGAGACTTAAGTCAGTAAGTAAAACCACCTTTTCAAATTGAGGTTTCTTCAGGTAACTCCAATTAAATTGTGACTTTTTTCTGTTTATTATATCTTGTATAGAATATTTTAACTTACGTCGATTCTTAAGAGATTTATTTTTTAAAATACAAAACGTATATAGTCATGAATATCTTCTATAATATCTAAGAACTTTAATAAAATAGCTTAGAGAATAGTTTCCAAAGATAAAGAGCCATCCTCTAATTATGTAGTTAATTTGAATAAATAAGATACCTGAAAGGGGGTTCCAAAGAGGATGTAGAGAAGCTGTTCTCAATGGTGACAAGATGAAGAGCAATGGTCTCAAGTTGCAGTGGGGGAGGTCTAGGTTGGATATTAGGAGGGTGGTGAGTGAAGTACTGGAATGGGTTACTGAGGAAGGTGGTGGAATCTCCATCCCTTGAGGTTTTTAAGTCCCGACTTTTGACAAAGTCCTGGCAAGGATGGTTTAGTTAGAATTGGTTCTGCTTTTAGCAGGGGATTGCACTCAATGACCTCCTGAAATCTTTTCTAACCCTGTGATTCTAAAGTCATAGTAGCTGGCTCTCCCTTTCTCCACCCCTGCTTCCCCAGTGGTCTCCATCTCTGGCCCCTCTGGTCATTCTGCAATATGACTTCCTTCTACCAGACCCATCCCTTTCCATTTTATGAGAAAAAATCTAATTCCGGACACATCCCATTATCCTGGCATAGCCAATCCCTTACCTTGCTTGAGAGGAAGCTGCATACTAAATCCTAGCTCTTCCTTTTTAGGAAGAGTTCTTGAACAGAGAGACAGACTCAGAAGAATTTTGTGCCTTCTGCTCTGTTTTACCTGCATTCTGCCATATATTTCATGTTATAGCAGTCTTGAATTAGTGATGTAAATGATTAATCGGTAGGGGCTGGAGCAGTTCTCCGCCTGCCCCAGGCGGGGGTCTTCTCCAGACCCACGGGGCCCACCTCAGCCCCTGTCCATGGCAGCCTGGTGCAAGCTCCCCACCACCACAGGCAGGGGCTGCTCTGGCTGTCTGGCCCACCCCCTGCCACAGGTTACACACTGGCTCCCCAGTAGTGGGCTGTAGAGCCCGCAGCACATGTAACTGCTAGGATTTTTAGCAGTTACATGGTTAGGTTTTTAAACAACTTTTTACATCCCTATTTTGTGTAATGATACAGTAGATGTTGATCAATTTAAGAACACTTTCACTGTAAATCTGACAATGCAAAGAAGATGATATACAGGGAGATTTTGGCAAACCAGTAACATGCCTGAAACACTACTGCTTATTGCTAAAAATAGCCAAGTTAACAGGCCTTAAATAAACCTTAGCTTGATCACGTCAGGAGGGGATGGGATTTGGGTGCCACAGAAAGGGCAGCTTCCTAATGAGATCTCAGTATCATTGGAGGACGGTGACCTAAGCCCTGAGGTAAGTGGGGAAGTGGGATACCAGGAAGAAACACAAGGAGGAAGGAGCAACAAAGGAGGACCCCTGATTTGAATGGAGAAGGTAGGGCAATCACCTAATTATCTAAGGTGTTTGTACACAAATGCAAGAAGCCTGGGAAACAAACAGGAAGAATTAGAAGCCCTGGCACAGTTAAAGAACAGTAAACTTCCGATAATCCAGCACCTTTAGGACCCAGGGGGTGCCGGATTATCAGATATGCTGGACTATCAGAAGGGGGCTATGAGGGGTCTGGGGTGGAGTGGGGATGCCACCCCAGACCCCTCATAGCCCCCCCTTCCGATAGTCCGGCTCTGCCCCAGGCGTTCCCGATGCAGCCGCTGCTGGTCAGTTTCAGCAGCGACTGAATCGGGGACGCCTGCGGCAGGGAAGCTGGGTGCTGCCGGGTTGGTCCGTAGCGCGCCTCGGCGCTGCGAGACCAACCCGGCAGCACTCCGGCTGCTCTGCTCCAGGCGTCCCCAAGAGCAGCTGGGGTGCTGCCGGGTTGGTCTCGCAGCGCCGAGGGGTGGCGCTACCGGACCAACCCGGCAGCATGCTCGGGCTTTCCGATTCAGCTGCTGGTCAGTTTCAGCAGCAGCTGAATCGGGCAAGCCGGGTGCAGAGCAGCTCCAGTTGTCCGGCTGCCCCAGCACTTCCGGGTTCCTGATGGTGTCGGACCATCAGGAGTGCTGGACCATCAGATGCCGGACCAATGGAGTTTTACACTACTATGATTTGATTGGAATAACGGAGAGTTGGTGGGATGACTCACATGACTAGAGCACTGTCATGGAAGGGTATAAACTGTTCAGGAAGGACAGGCAGGGGAGAAGAGGAGGAGTTGCACTTTATGTAAGAGAGCAGTATGATTGCTCGGAGCTCCAGTATATAGAGGGAGAGAAGCCTGTTGAAAGTCTTTGGGTTAAGTTTAGAGGCAGGAGCAACAGAGGTGATGTTGTGCTTGGTATCTGCTATAGACCACCAGATCAGGTGGATGAGGTAGACAAGGCTTTCTTTAGATAACTAAGAGAAGCTTCCAGATCACAGGCTCTGGTTCTCATGGGAGACTTTAATCACCCTGACATCTGTTGGGAGACCAATACAGCAGTACACAGACAATCCAGGAAGTTTTTGAAGAATGTTGGGGATAACTTCTTGGTACAAGTGCTGAAGAAACCGACCAGGGGCCATCCGCAGCTTGACCTGCTGCGCATAAACAGGGAGGAACTAGTAGGGGAAGTAGATAGTAGATTTCAGGATCCTGACAAAAGGAAGAAAGGAGCCCAGCAAAATACACACCCTGGACTTCAGAAAAGCAGACTTTGACTCCCTCAAAGAACTGATAGGCAGGATCCCATGGGATGCTAATATGAAGGCGAAAGGAGTCAAGGAGAGCTGGCAATATTTTAAGGAAGTTTTATTGAAGGCACAGGAAGAAACCATCCCGATGTGCAGTAAGAAAAGCAAATATAGTAGGTGACCAAATTGGCTCACCAGGGAAATTCTTGGTGAGCTTAAACACAAAAAGAAAGCTTATAAGAAGTGAAAACTTGGAAAGATGACTAGGCGGAGTATAAATATATTGCTCAAGAATGCAGGGGAGTAATCAGGAAGGTGAAAGCACAATTGGAATAGCAGCTAGCAAGGGATGTGAAGGGTAACATGAAAGGTTTCTACAGGCATGTTAGCAATAAGAGGGTGATCAGAGAGCGTGTGGGGTCCTTACTGGATGAGGGAGGTAACCTAGTGACAGATGATGTGAGAAGCTGAAGTACTCAATGCTTTTTTTGCCTCTGTCTTTACAGACGAGGTCAGCTTCCAGACTACTGCACTAGGCAACGCAGTATGGGAAGGAGGTGGGCAGCCCTCGGCGGAGAAGGAACAGGTTAAGAAATATTTAGAAAAGTTGGACACACACATCTATGGAGCCTAATGCGTCCCAGGGTGCTGAGGAAGTTAGCTGATGTGATTACAGAGCCATTGGCCATTGTCTTTGAAAACTCGTGGCAGTTGGGGAAACTAGACATACACAAATCCATAGGTCTGGATTTAATGCATCTGAGGGTACTGAGGGAGTTGGCAAATGTGATTGCAGAGTCTTTGGCCGTTATCTTTGAAAACTCGTGGAGATCGGGAGAGATGATTGAAAAAATGCTAATGTAGTGCCCATCTTTAAAAAAGGGAAAAAGGACAATCCAGGGAACTACAGAGCAGTCAGCCTTATCTTAGTCCCTGGAAAAATCATGGAGGGGATCCTCAAGGAATCCATTTGGAAGCACTTGGAAGAGGGGAAAGTGTTCAGGAATATTCAACATGGATTCACCAAGGACAAGTCATGCCTGACCAATCTGATTAGCTTCTATGATGAGATAACTGGCTTTGTGGACATGGGGAAGTCAGTGGATGTAATATATCTTTACTTTAGCAAAGCTTTTGATACGGTCTCCCACAATATTCTTGCCAGTAAATTAAGAAAGTATGGTTTGGATAAATGGACTGTAAAATGGATGGAAAGCTGGCTAGATTGTCAGGCCCAATGGGTAGTGATCAACGGCTTGATGTCTGGTAGGCGGTCGGTTTCAAGTGGAGTGCCCCAAGGATTGGTTCGAGGGCTGGTTTTGTTCAACATCATTATTAATGACCTGGATGAGGGGATGGATTGCACCCTCAGCAAGTTTGCAGATGACACTAAGTTAGGGGGAGAGGTAGACACGTTGAAGGGCAGGGATAGGGTCCAGAGTGACCTGGACAAATTAGAGGATTGGGCCAAAAGAAATCTGATGAGGTTCAACAGGGACAAGTGCAGAGTCCTGCACTTGGGACGGAAAAATCCCAAGCATTGTTACAGGCTGGGGACCGACTAAGTAGCAGTTCAGCAGAAAAGGGCCTCGGGATTATAGTGGATGAGAAGCTGGATATGGGTCAACAGTGTACCCTTGTAACCAAGATGGCTAATGGCATATTAGGGTGCATTAGGAGGAGCATTGCCAACAGATCTAGAGAAGTTATTATTTCCTTTTATTTGACACTGGTGAGGCCACATCTGGAGTATTGTCCAATTCTGGGCCTCCCACTACAGAAAGGATGTGGACTCATTGGAGAGGGTCCAGCGGTGGGCAACCAAAATGATTAGGGGGCTGGAGCACATGACCTACAAGGAGAGGCTGAGGGATTTGGGCTTATTTAGTCTGCAGAAGAGAAGAGTGAGGGGGGGGATTTAATAGTAGCCTTCAACTACTTGAAGGAGATGGAGAGAGATGTTCTCAGTAGTGACAGATGGCAGAACAAGGAGCAATGGTCTCAAGTTACAGTGGGAGAGGTCTAGGTTGGATATTAGGACAAACTATTTCACTAGGAGGGTGGTGAAGTACTGGAATGGGTTACCTACGGAGGTAATGAAATCTCCATCCCTAGAGATTTTTAAGTCCCGGCTTGACAAAACCCTGGCTGGGATGATTTAGTAGGGCTTGGGCAGGGGGCTGGACTTGATGACCTCCTGAGGTCTCTTCCAGCTCTGTGATTCTATGATCTCTGTCAAACTTGTTGAGATATGCATTTAGAAAACAAGAAGCTTGCCTATATGTATCCTCATGTTCTGTCAGGGTCTCCAGGCATTCAGACTCTGAAAAAACACATCTGGCTAATGGATCATCAGAAGAAAACCTCTTGCCTAACCTTTAAAATGGCTTGTTTAGCAAGTTTGCTGCAAGTGACATGTTCTAGTAATAGTAATCTTCTTGCTATGTATTTTATAAATGTGTGACTGTCTGTCTATCTGTGAGTCTATTTGTTCAAGAACTCCTCCTAAACGGTAAGAGCTAGAACTATCAAATTTGGTATGTAGCTTCATCTGCTCATAACTTAAAGGAAGGTAAGGGGTTGATTGTGTGGGTGGGAACTGAAGCTCCCGCTTCCCCATGCATACAGAAAAGAGACAGAATCATCAGGCAGGTTAAAGGGGCTCGCTGGGGGTGTACCTCCCTGCATTCAGAACTGCCCTAGCCCTGAGCATCCTACCCCCCAGGCACCCTTTACGGAGGGCAGGGGGCTGCAGCTCCCCTGCACATTCATACGGGATCATTGCTAGCTGTTCCTCTTCATCAGGTAGCCCGTGAGAACTGCACAGTTTGCTGAATTCCTCACTCTGGCTGGAGGATGCATGGAGCAGATGAATTTGGACCTGCCCCTCAGCCAGGTGCCATGCACCCCTCTCCCAGCTGTGCCCATTGGAGCTGCGGCACCCATGAGAGGCGCTTCTCACCTGGCCTCAAGCTGCTGCAGTGAGAGAGGAGTGGAGTAGTCCTCGCTCCCTGGTGCAGCCTGCATGCTGAACCCCTCATATCTAGCCCTATCCCAGATCAATTATTTTAATGAAGGAAAACAAAAAATAATTGATTTAAAGACCTGAGCAACGCTGGGTAGTATCTTCTACAGGTCGGACCTCCCTGGTCCGGCACCTTCAGGACCTGACCAGTTGCAAACGAGGGGATTCGCCAGACCACGGGAGGTCCCTTGCTGCTCCTTGTGGCCAGTGTCCAGCCCCGCTGCCCCTGGGCTTCAACTCCTGGTCCCCTGCTGCTGGCCCTGGAGCCAGAGCTCTCCAGCTATGATTGGCCCAGCAGCTGCTAGAGCTGGAGCTCCACCCATTTCCTCCTCCCTCCCATCCCTCCCGCCACAGGGCTTTCAACCAAGTTGCTGGCCCCATTACCAGACCTTCCTGTGCCTTGACTCTGTGGTCCAGGAACATCTGTGGTCCTATTGGATCATGGATGTTACCAGACCGGAGTTTCTCGGTTTAGGGAGGTAGAACCTGTGGTTTTTTTAATAAAAAATACCAAGTGTGTAGTGTACACTTTGTGTTCTGTGTTGTAATCAAAATCAATATATTTGAAGATGTAGAACAACATCCAAAATATTACAAAAATGAGAGATGATATTATTTAACATTGCAATTAAAACTGAGATTAACTGTGATTTTTTTTTTATTGCAAATAATTTGTGTAACATATAACCTTTTTCTTGTATTTTCCTTGCTATCATTTCTTCTTCCCCAGTATAATAATCCTTGATTTGTAATTATATGATTATTTTCTCCACAACAAAGTAGGACATCTCCGAGAACTTGCTTCATATAGAAACTGCTCAGTCTCTTAATCAGGACTTCAGCATTTTTCCAGCACTTGTTAGGTTGGAGACAAAGCTTATCAGCCCAGATGATGGAAAATACCTGTGCCCCATGTCCTTTAAAGTCAGTCTCCTGTAGTTTAAAACAACATATCATGTAGTGACACTATTTAAGAATTGTATATAAATGTTAAAATTAAAATCTACACTATATAAAATATGCTTTCAAAGAAACATTCAGTTAGTATGATTATCTAATAATAGAAAAAATATGCACCAAACAGTGTTTGGCCAGTTACCGAACTGGTTGAATATAACAAAATATTATCATACACATTATTTAACTAATGCCAATTAAAGTAATCAGATATTTTATATTTGCCAAATACTGTTTGATGGGACCTGATTACTAAATTCTCTTGCTTCAGTTATACTGACTTTCCTTTGATAGTTCCTCTCCACTTTTTAAAAATTATTTATCCTTCTTAAAACAGGAGCAGAATGAAACTGACCTGTTTCTTCTAAGTATCATTGCTGACTGCAGAGTTCTTAGTGCAGCATATAACATACTGTATGTTTACTTTGCACTTGAGTATAGTAAATGTTGGCACCAAAACAATATATATTAATTTGTGCCTGGGGTATGTTAAACAGTAGAAACATCTGATCATATTTAGAAAGTTAATGAAATTATTTTATTAAAATACTTAGCTTATTTTTTCTTTAGTGATACTTCTGGGAATCTACTAACTTTTTAATACTTTTATTTCAGGAGTTAAGTTTGTGTCGGAGAGAAAAAGAGAGCCTGGCTGATGAACTCTTTGGAAAAGCAGATGAAAAACAAAACTTTGAACTATTGTTAAACCAGCTTCAACAAGAGAAACAAAGGCTTTCAGAAAAAGTTGAAAACTTTGAAATTATAGGTAAATGTTTAAATATTGATTCTCTTAACACATCTATTATGCTGTATTTTAAAGATAAAATCCTTATATTTATGTGTAACAGTTAATATTAAATCAAGATTCTGTAATATTTAGAGTCATAGAGTATTGGAACTGGAAGGACGAAGCACAGGCTATATCATCCCTGATAGATGTCTGTCTAACCTGCTCTTAAATGTCTCCAGTGGTGGAGATTCCACGCCCTCCCTAGGCAATTTATTCCATTGTTTAACCACTCTGACAGTTAGGAAGCTTTTCCTAATGTCCAACCTAAACCTGCCTTGCTGCAGTTTGAGCCCATTGCTTCTTGTCCAATCATCAGAGGCTAAGGAGAGCAATTCCTCCCTCCCCCCCTTCTCCATGGGACACCCTTTTAGATACCTGAAAACCACTATGATGTCCCCTCTCAGTCTTCTCTTTTCCAAACTAAACGATGGAATAAAAATAATTGTATGAAGGCTTAAGGGTTTCCATCAAAATATTCCAGCACTAGAACTATGTATATGTAATGTAATTTAGCTGTAGAATTATTTTTATGAGTAAGGGATTTACAGCCTTCTATAGTGATTGTAGGCATTATCTGTATTAATTTTATTAGCTCTATAGATGATGTATTTATGTCCTGAAATAGTGTACGCTTATTGTTAATACAAAATAAATTGTTAGGGAGCTGCAGAATACTGATTGTGGCTACTGTTGTATTTACCTTTTTTTTTGTGTGTGTGTTTGTGTGTGTGATTTTGTTATTTATCTTTATAGCTGCAATATGTTTAAAATACTTCTAAAATTTTAAACTCGTATATTGTTAGCAAATATTATGAAATCTCTAGTTTTGTCAATTATAAAATATATTTTATCTTCACGATCAGATTTAGTAGTAACATTTAATAACTGTTATTTTAACTTGAATGTGCATTCCTTAAAATAGTCTCTTATTCATGTACACTAGTTTTGTTATTTCTTGGTTGCTTTCCTTTGCAGAACGAGAACTTGTCTTAGAAGTAGAGAGGATGAGGTTAGAATATGGTATAGCTTTTGGAGATAAGTCACCTTCTCGACTAGATGCATTTGTGAAGACACTAGAAGAAGACAGAGATTACTATAAAAGAGAGCTAGAATATCTTCAAAAGATGATAAAGCGAAGATCTAGCCCATGCCGTAGGTCTTCAGAAAAGGTAATGCTCCCTTTTTCAATGGATGGTGGGAAAAGCCATGTAGATGTGTTGCTGGAAAGGTATTTGTTTCATTAAAGTAGTAGTAAAATACATTCTAAACATTAACTTCAGAAATTTATTTATCCTAATTTGTCTTTTTAAATTATATTCACAACATGAAGAATAAGTAACTGTGAACCATAATAGTAGACTTGATTTCCTTCTTTAATGTTGACATTTTTAAGCCTTCTGTTCGAGCTCAATCTGTAATAGGAAAGAAAGAAGAGAAATCTAAGGGTACATCTGTATAGGTCTTTTAAGTCTTGTCAACACTAAGTGGTGTATCGATGCTGCACCAATCGATCCACCAGTCATATATGTCAGATTTATCGCGTTTTAGCAATCTCTGAGCACACACCCATTGATGCTGGTACTCCACCAAAACAAGAATTATGGCCGGTTTTTACAGGAGAGCTGCCTCTACTGACCTTATTGCATGCGAGATGTCACGGTATGTTGACTTCAGCGACACTATTTGTTTAGCTGAAGTAGATAGACAGAGCTGGTGTAAGTGTAGACAAGGCTTACAGTACCCTAACATTTAAGGTGTGTTTATATAACAGTTAAAAATCCACAATTGGCCTGTTCAAAATGACTTGGTCTTGGTCTAAAGGGCTGTCTGGTTGCAGTGTAGATGTTTGGGCTTGGACTGCAGCCTGAGCCCAAATGTTTACACCACAGTGGAACATCCCTTTAGCCTGAGCCTCTTAGCCTGAATCAGCTGGCATGGGCCAGCAATATAGACGTACCCTATGTATTTTGTCATGGTTTCGAAAAACTGTGTTTCTTCTTTGGGTCTTTATGCTTTACTATTAAATACAATCTAGATTAGGTCTCCATTTTGCTGATTTTGCCTAGAAATATGTCTTTTTTTTTACAGATATTACTAATAATGTTATCTGTAAATATATATGTAGTATTTTCTGATTTACTTTGCAGAGTGAAGATCTGAGGTTGGTCACCAGGGAAAGAGATGAACTACAATCTATGTTGGATAGATTTGAAAAACACATGATAGAAATTCAGTCCAATGTCAAATTACTGACTGCAGAAAGAGACAAATTAAATGTCCTTTATGAACAAGTAAGAAATTAAGGGACTGATTTAGTTGCCATCAAATTCATTGACTAACACTTAGTAGTACTGTTTGTTAATTAAAAACAGGGGATTGAGGGAATTGGGGGCTTAATGCAGTGGGATCCTATGAGGATAGACCAACCAAGGTATAACAAGCTTTCACTATTGTAGTAGGATTGCAAATTTTGAGTTTTGTTAATTAGGTAATTCCTGATTTTATTCCTTTGTAATAAATTGTGTTGTTGCAGTTAATATATTAACTTCAAAGAAATTCTAGTAGTGGCTTCTATTATTCCTGAATTCAGTTAGGATATTTACTGTGCAGATCTAATTCATAGGTATTGTCCTTACATACTACAATGATGAATACAGCTAAAAATTTGTCATGGTTATTTTTAGTAAAAGTCATGGACAGGTCTCAGGCAAAATTCATAGAGTATGCGTATATCTGTACATTTCCTAAAAATAACAGGGGGCAGGACTAAGTACGGAGGAGGAATGGAATCGTATTGAGGAGGTGACTGATGGGCCAAGAGCCTTGCTAGGGCAAGGGACATAGCTCCAGTGACTGCAGTGGGAGGGTGCAGCTATGTGGAACATACAGCTCCCACTCTGGAACTGTCTGCAGCTGCAGGACAGGGTGCGTGGGGCAAGGGCACACTGCCACAGCTGCAGCTCCTGGCAGAAGCCATGAGTCTGGGGCACAGCTATGTGGAGCATGCAGCCCCATTTCCAGGGCTTGCCACAGCTGATGTGGTGAGAGGGTGCATAGTCTTGGAACACCTTCAATGGAAGACACAGCGGTGGGGCGCAGCAGGAGGCATACTCACAGGGGTTGTGGAGTCTGGCTGCAGTCCTCCCATCCTCTGCAAGCCATGGGGCAGTGGCTGCCGGGACTTAATTCTAGCCATCCAGCCCCAGTTGCAGTAGGGCAGGGCCTCATAGTCTCACCTCCAGCCCCTTGCTTCAGCTGCTGGCAGTTGAAGTGGAACAAATCATGAAGGTCCTAAAGTTACGGAATCCGTGACTGTCATGACCTGCATGGCTAAATTGTAGCCTTAGTAATGAGTGTTGTAGAAAATCTTAAATTAGGTAGATAGGAGTTAAAATTGTAATCTGCCTTATTTAGTATCACTAGTTAATATTTAAATTAAAGCTATGTCTTTACTTCCCTGTGGCATGGACTACAGAAGTGAGAACAAGCAGTGCTGTGTTGTAACTCCCCTGTGTAGGTGCTCCAGGAGTAAACTAAAAGGTTCCTAATTCTCATTAATGTGAACTAGGAATCTTTTAGTTGATGCCAGCAGAGTACACATTGTGGAATTAGAACACAACACTTTTGGTATGCACTGCTGTTCATACCCCCTGTAGTCCAAATTGCAAGGCAGTGTATACAAGCCTTAAGTCACCTTATATTTTAAATCCAGTTTTACAGCTTTACCTGATTTATGCTATAGTTCACTACAGGTAAGCATCCTCAGAAGAATGCTAACTGTAGAATCTTATGCCCTCAAATATGTGACTTTTTAGGAATTTTTCCAAGGGGAGGTATATTTTAGAACACTTTTTCAAATGATAAATCTATAGTTCCATATTGTAGATAGTAAACAAATTCACAACTCTTTTCTTCTGAAAAATAGTTAAGATGGTACCTACTGTACTTTGAATTTGGAAATAGAAAGGTTAGGAAGATAAAGAAGAGGTGGAATTCATGAGTAGGGGAGAGGAGAATAGAAGTTGCAAAGAAAGGAGGAAGAAATGATTGAGAACAGGGGAAAGTTGAGACATAAGGAAGAAGTAAGGAAGTGCAAAAGCATGAAGTGTGTGGGGGGAAAATCAAGATTTTTTTGCCTTTGTGTGACTTAACTAGCACTTTCTGGATGTCTAGGAAATAACTAGAAATTATAGTATATCGAGTGTAATAGGAATGCTAAAATAGGTTTGTCATTTTTCTTAACATTATGTAAAATGTCCTATTTTGAATGTGTGAATACTACTAAGAGTACTCTTTTAAAGTCTCAGGAAGAATTAAATAGGTTAAGAAGAGAGGCAAAGCATACTTTAGTTTCTCAAAGTCATGTGGAAGAGGAGAGAGATACTGCATTAGCTGACTTCAGAAGAATGATGACAGAAAAAGAAAGTCTAAGGGAGAAACTTAAGGTGAGCATGTGTAAATATAAATAACGCCTTTTATGTTAATCTTTGAGTATTTACTCTTGTGAATTCTGAGAGGAATGTCTAATGTGTTCCTCATTTATTCAGTCATAATTATAATTAAGAGCATACAGCTTCAGTTTTGTCTGTGCAGGATAAAGGACCTTTCTAGAAATTGAACATTTTAAAATATTGTACTTGAATAAATAGTTACCTTGTACATAAAAAAATGCATTTGTCAAAGAAACTACGTGTAGGATCAGTATGTTTGTGCAACAAATGTATGGATATACTGTTGCAATTACTTTCACTTTTTATTTCATTTTATTGGTGCAAAAGCCCCATTAAACTCATGCTCAGTAATGTTGTAGGTTTTTTGTTTTCTTTGCTAACCCTGAAGTTATTCTTAAGCACTGAACATGGAAATGCAGCTACAAAATCAGTGATGCAGGATTCACTCTGTAAATACTAGATATTAAAAATTGCTCTGTAAATCTGTGTCTGTCTGTGAGTCCATCTGTCTGTCTGCGAGTCTGTTAGTTCAGGAACTCCTCCTAAGCAGTAAGAGATAGGGCCACCAAATTTGGCATGCATCTTTCTCTTATCCCTGCTTAAAGCAAGATCAGGGTTTGGTTGTGTCAGGAAAACAGGATGTGCCTGGAATGTGATTGTTTTCCATAACATAGAAAGGGAGGGGGCTGATCGTAGAGAAAGCAGAGTGAACACCAGGGGCAGCGAGTGCAGGGGTCAGCTGTATTGCACAGTGACCAAAGGGGGGTGGCCATCCCAGCAACAGAGAGGCCAGGAGACAGGGCTTGCCATATTGCCGGGCACTGGCCTTGGTAAGTGGCCCCCTTATCCAAAGTGTGCCAGATAGGGAGGAGCCCTGCTGGCCACCGACCCCACTGCCTCAGCCCTTCCCAGGACCACCTCTGGGACTGGGTAGTGCAGATGCCAGGGCCAGGAACCACATCCACCACCTCTTTGTTGCAGGACATGCCGTGCTCCCCCACCCCCAAACATGCTGGGAAGGTGAAGCACAGCTCTCTTCCTCTCCCCCAAGCAGCACCAACTTTGCTGCTGCAGGCATCCCTGGTAAGCCCCCCTGCCCTCCCAAAAAACCCCTCCTAACTCTTTGCCCTGACTCCTGCACCCCTCTCCCCCACTCCCTGCCCTGAGTCCCCACAAGGAGCCAGGCAATGCCAGGTAAATCCTCTAGTATGTAAATAAAGTATATCCTCTTTGGTATTTTATTTCCTCGCTTTTGACTAGGGATGTTAGAGTGTAACCAACTAACTGTTTAACCGATAAGCAATTGCTTATCAATTAATGGTGTCTATTACACTCAGCTGGCTCCTGGGGAGGTGGCTTCGCTGGGGCTACACTCCCACAGGAGGTTGTTAAAATACTGACAATACATGAGATTATGCCGGAAAATCAGTTGCACAATTAGAAGAGGGCTATTTCCCTTTCCCGGCAAAGATACAGCAGAGCATCTTCCCTTGAGCAATGGCCCTTTACTCTTTGGCTGATGGAGAGAGTGTTGGAGAAGGAACACTAACCGAATATACCAGGGTAACTGGAAGGTGGTCTGGATCATATAGGGTACCACTGAATGTCTTCCATACTATCCATGTTAACTGTGGTATACTGGTCCCTTGAGTAAATCCATACTGCAGATAATTGGTTCAAATGACAGCATTGAGAGCCAGATCCACCTCAACAAAGAAACAACTCCCATTTGTTTCAGCTCAGCCCTGATTTGTATAAGGAAAGGAAGCCTACAAGGGCACAAGTGTTTTCCTGAAATACTCCATCTTGGCCATTTCATCCTCCTTGCCAGATGAAGTAGTCAGTCCTTTGTCATCTTCCTTGGCAGAAGAAGTGAAGGTCTTTTAGGACCAGTTCTATCAGATACGCTGAACATTTCCCTGTCAGTCATCAAGGAGAAGCAGCACAAGCTGCTGGATATCCTACAACCCTTCTTCTAAGGCAGTTCACCATGGCAAAGCCAGCAAAGTTAATCTGGCACACATCAGACCCTACTGTGAGAACATCAGAAGGGGGCAGACAGAGGAGGCATTAGATTATTAGGTCCATGAAAAGAGATTCAATTACTTTTAATAAAATCCTCTCCAGGTATTGTAGTTTAGGTAGTCCATGATTTGCATCAAATCAGCAAAACCAGGCAAAGGTTTGACCTCTTTGGGAGGAAAGTTTACTCTTCACTAAGCCTCCAAATGAAAATAGTGAATTACCAGGTGCATCCTTACAAATATAGCTGCTTGCTATCGGACAAACTCTGTAGTTTTATGGACAAGCTCTTTGAATATCACCTTGAGAAAATAAAAAGATTAGTGGTAGCTCCCAGCCCAGAAAGCACATTGAGCAGCAATTGGCATAGTTGATATGGCTCTCAGATAAATATGCACTGCTGTAGCTATGAGGAGGTCTTTTTAGTTGCAGACGTCAGGAATACCACATGTAGTCCAGGTTACTATTGAGGACCTTCTCTGTAGGGGTAATGGTCTCAACAACATTATGGGCTACACCCTATGTACATTGATAGTCAGTCGATTCAGTGAGATTCCTGGGCCTGTTGTTCTGCCACTTAAGAGGAAATTTCCCAGACAGCAGCCATAGTAATACAGGCAAAGGGAATAGCCCCACTCTTACTTGAAATAGTGATCCTTGTGGATCCTTCTGGGAGAGACCACATTTCTGTGGTAGATGATCTTCTGCCTCCTCATCAACTGTCCCACAATCCAGGGCTTCAAATAAATATCAGTATTGACGTATGGGGCAAGAGTTGTGCCAGACCATCTTTGGACCCTTCTTTTTTCTGTTCCTTACTTAGACATTCACCTGTTCGTTTTCTGGAAAGTTTGGTCAGGGATAACCTCAGACTAGTAGGTCTCTAAGATAATCAAAATGCACCTTTCTTCCTATCTCTCTTCAGGGACTCTTCTTGTGAAAATCTATTGAGGCAAGATAAAAGACTCCCTGGTAACACTGGGAACAGTGGAGGAGGTGTCAGTTCTGTTTCTGTTTACTTCCTATTCCCAAAGAGGACAATAGGATGGAGACCCATCCTCAATCTTCAGTACCTTCATTCATTTTTCCCCTCTTAGCTCCATGGTCTAGTTTGTGATGACCTCCAAAGATATGCCTACTTCTACATTTCTGTACATCCAGCTCCTAGGAAATACTGGTGGTTCCTGGTAGGAAACTCACATTATCAATACAGAGTTCTACCTTTCAGCCTCTCCACAGCATCACAAGTATTTATTCAGTTCCTAGCTGTGGTGGACACACGCTTAAGATGACCAGGAATCCAGGTATACCCTTACTTGTATTACAGGTTGTTCCCAGGGAAATTACCTTCAGCACGTGACAGATTCACTTCAAAGGATACTCCACACTGAGACTCAGAGTCAACTGGTAAAAATAAACTCTGGGATGAAATCAGAGTATATCAGGACACTTTTAGATTAAAAGTCATCATGAATATGCCTTCTTTAACAGAGCTTTCAGATTATAATAGACCTCATCAATCAACTCTGCTCCTGCCCGAGCAGTGAGTTCCTGCCTCAAACTACTAAGGCACATGTCAGCATGCTTTTATATCTTGCAGCATGCCAGATTTTACCGTTGGTCTCTGAGGATGGATGAGATCTGTATATCTGCCTAATAGATACAGAAAAGGCTAGTTGTTTTTAGTTCCTTGGGAATTCTTCTTTAAATTGGAAGATAGAATGAACCCAGGTATGCAGCAGATAGTCCTGTTCATCAACACCACCAAGAAAGATTCTCATTTTAGATGCCTGTATTCTATGGTAGGAAATCGTCACAACCTTCCAGTTCCTGGGCACAGACTTTGTTCAAAACCGGTGTTCCTGGCTTGCTAGTAATCCCTCTAAAGTTCCTTTCAGAACACCTACATGTGGATGTTAGGCAATTCTAGCTGCTTTGCCTAACTCTATTTCAAGGACACTGGTGATCTTCTTTAGACCCCAGTGATTTATTATGCTTTGGACGTCTAAGTTTGAAAAATCAGTATAGTATTATTTAACATAAATAGCAACCACTCTCAGTATCCCTTCTACTTCTAACTTTCAGAAAGCCTAATTTTATGAGAGCCCGTTAGAGCTTCTCTTTCTGATCACAATAGAATTCTCTGACCCCCTCTATGATCCTACTCCCCATCTCCTCAGGAGCTAACTAACAACCCATCAAATTAAAAAAAACAAACAAACCAGAATTCTAAACAAATGAACCAGGTGGAGTTTCCATCCAAAAGCCCAGCCCTCTATACACTCAGCACCATATGATATTTTGATCTTCATCCAACAACATATCCATCATACAATTTCCCTTAGCATCAGTTATCCTATAACAACATATCAAATCATACCAATTCAAGTTAACATAATCCCTTCTCAACAGGAGACCACATTAAGTATGTAAGTGACTAGTCAAGTAGTCGACTATCCGATAATCCTAGGCTTATCGGGTAGTTGAATCACTACTCAACTAGTCACTTCTCCCCCTGCCTTGCTAACTCTATCAGAGGCAGTAAGCAGGGGGGAGCAAGAACTGGTGCTGGGGGTAGCCAGCTTAAAAGCAAGTTCTCCCTACCACCATCTCTGTGTGGGACACAGGGGAGGCAGAGGCTCAGAGGGGGACTAGGTGTGAGCTGGGACTCAGCTATCCCAGCTCATGCCCAGTCCCAGATGCTGCGCCTCTGCTTTTTAAATGTAGTAAGAGCTGCCCGGAGCTAACTCCGCTGTGGCGCTGCAGTTTCTCCACTTATTGACTAATCGATTAGTTAATTAAATGCAATTTAACATCCTTAGACCACATATATCAATAGAAGGTATGAGAGAGATGGTAGTCTTTTGAGACCATCCTCCCTTTAAATATTCTAGAACTCAGGGCTGTTGCTGCTTTCCTACCCCTAATTATATACCTGATGATTCATATACTTACAGATGATACCATGGTGATGTAGTGCATCAGCTGGCATGGAGGAGCTAGATCTCCCCTCACCTCCGCCCCTTTAGATTCATAGGCTATGTCAACCCTACAAAGTAGAGGTGTGATTTCTCCTGCTTGTGGACACATACTTTCACAGTCTTGAAAACAGTAGTCTAATTGCAGCAATCTGAGGGTATGTCTAGACTACTTGGCTCCGTCGACGGAGCCATGTAAACTAGTTTACCCAACATAGTCAATGAAGCGGGGATTTAAATAATCCCTGCTTCATTAAAATAAAAATGGCCGCCGCGCTGTGCCGACAATCAGCTGATCCGGCACAGTGCGGCAGTCTAGACACGGATTGGTCGACAAGGGAAGCCTTTGTTGACTGCTCCCTTATGCCTCGTGAAAGGAGGTCTACAGGAGCGGTCGACAAAGGCTTCCCTTGTCGACCAGTCCGCGTCTAGATTGCCACGCTGTGCCGGATCAGCTGAATGTCGGCACAGCGTGGCGGCCATTTTTATTTTAATGAAGCGCGGATTATTTAAATCCCTGCTTCATTGACTATGTCGGGTAAACTAGTTTACATGGCTCCATCGACGGAGCCATGTAGTCTAGACATACCCTAATGGTAGTGGCTGGGAAGTAATGGGGGAGCCATGTGAAGTACAGACCCACCTGAAACCAGTAGGTAAGTACTTGGAATGGCTCATTTATGCCTGCACTACAGCTGCGCCTGTTACTGGGGTATGCTGCTTCGTATACTCCTGCTAGCTTGATGAGAGCTAGTGGGGGTATGCATACACAAGCAGGGGACTCGCAGTCTTAGCTCATAGTGTAGACATAGTCATAAATTTGAAGGACAGGAGGGACCACTGTGGTCAATTAGTCTGACCTTTAGCATGACACAGGCCATAGAACTTCCCTGAACAAATGCCTGCTTGTATTAGAGCACCTCTTTTAGAAAAACATCCTGTCCTGGTTTAAAAAATGCTATTAATAGAGAATCCATCATAACCCTTAGTAAATCGTTCCCATGATTAACTATCCTCACTGTTAATAACTTGCACTTCATTTCAAGTCTGAGTTTTTACAGCTTCAACTTCCAGCTGATGAATCTTGTTATACCTTATCTGCTAAACTTAAGAGTCCATTATGAAATATTTGTTTCCCCACGTAGGTACTTATAGTCTATGACCAACTCTGTCTCATTTATCTTCTCTTAAGCTAAATAGAAAAATTTAAAGAGCTCAATCACTATAAGGCATGTTCTCCAGTCCCAAGTGGCTCCCCAAAACGGGAAAAGCAGCAGCAGTAAGGGATGAAAAGAGTCTGGTTATGCCATTTATACAAAGCAAGTCTGTGAGGAAGGAAAAATTAGACTACAGCCATAGCTTTCTTGGCAAAGGAAAATGTGCAGATCCATTATCCATAGATTTCTGACAGAGAATACAAACTTATACAATACTCCTATACAGAAATCAAAAGATTGATAAAGGTTTTTTTAACAGTTTAGTTGTACCACAGCCACCTACTGACAACAAAAATTACTATGTGACAGCAAGAAGCAGGAACCAAAGCCTGAGCGTGCCTGAGCCCCACTGCCTCAGGCAGGGCGCCAAAGCTGTGAAGTCTGGCT
This sequence comes from Rafetus swinhoei, assembly GCA_019425775.1. Lineage (NCBI taxonomy): Eukaryota > Metazoa > Chordata > Testudines > Trionychidae > Rafetus > Rafetus swinhoei. The sequence continues at coordinate 52,855,896 of CM033449.1, forward strand.
ATCCTGCCACCCTGGGTTCTGGAATTTGGGCTTTGGTCCTGGGTAATGGAGCTCAGGCTATGGCTTTGGCTTCAGGTCTCAATAAGTCTAAATCATCCCTATCACCCACTTTGGCATCACACTCTGCAGTCTGAGAATTGCTGATCTATTTGATTTGTAAGCAGACCTCACATTTTATGCTTCCAAGATTGTGTTTGTAACAAATGATATTTGATTGAAAAACTTACTTTAAACCTTGACAGTATCTCTTAGAAAATAACTTAGAATTTTGATATCTTTGCTTACCAAATCTAGCATTAGTTTAATTTTGTAATCTTTTTATAATAACCCACAGAGACTGTTTCAGATGAGGAAGACATTTACTTTTTCTGTTACAAATTTTCCCAAAAGTTGAATTATACAGTGGTCTAAAGACATCTGCAAATGCCTTCATAAAGTCATGAGAAACATTGTATTGTACCTCCATTGTTGTTTTTTCAGGTGAAGCTCTGGACTTGTTTGTGTGCTTTGCATCCAGTAGGGATGTGAAAGACATACTAGTTGACTATTCGCGTCCCCTTTCCTCCTGCTGCCTCTATCAGAAAGAGGCAGCAAGGTTGGGGGAAGAGGAGGAGGTGCTTCGAAGTGGCAGTGCCGCATGGAGCCTGCGGCCAGACCCTGGGCTCCATGTGGCGCTACTGCTTTGAAATGCCGCATGCAGCCCGGGTCCAGCAGGGGCCTCCAGCTGGCCCTTGAGCTGCGTGCAGCATTTCAAAGCGGCAGTGCCGCATGGACCCTGGGGTCAGCTGGGGAGTCCCCGGGACTCGGAGTCCCCAGCTGGCCCAGGCTCCATGTGGTACTGCCACTTCGAAACACTGCGGGGAGCACGTGGCCAGTGGGGCACTGCTTATGTCCCCCACTGGCCCTGTGCCCCCCACAGTGCTTTTGCCTTTGAACCCTGGGGCTCTTGCTACACTTGAAAGGTAGAGGCGCTCTTATTGACTAATTCACTTCGACTATTCGATTAGCCCCTTAATCTAAATTTCACATACCTAGCATCCAGTCGTGCATATGAAAATAAGGTTTTCTTCTTGTAGAACTTTAAGCTGGCAATACTTTTTGCATAATATAAATCATACTCCAGTCTAAAAAAATTACTCATTGTTATAAATTATTCTGTATTTTTTTCCATGTCAGATACAGCAAGAGGCAGCTGCTTTTGAGAAATCAAAGATGGAGCGTGACATTTCAGAGCTGGAAAACACTATTCGTGGGGTAAGTGACACATTAGTAAGTGAACTTCTAACAGGATTCTTTTTCACTCAACTGTGTTTTTAAATAAAGCCTTTAGACACATTTTCTTTAAAGTAAAATAATTCAATTGTAATGGATTTCTAAAAGAAATAAAGTCAGATTGTCTTTTTTTTCTTCTTCTTTTTGTTAATTGCAGTTTGAAGCACAACAATTTGAACTGAAGAGTACCATCTCTGTACTAAAAGAAAGAATAAATTCTTTGGAAGATGAATTAAAAACCAAGTGTTATAAGCTTACTCAGACATCTGATGGCTCTTCACAATTTAAAGCTGAATTATGTTCACTTCAGTAAGTTTAGCTTAAAATTTTGTGTGCTGTTACAGAGGTTAACATATAATTTTGTCGTAGGTTCATATGACAAAGATAGATAATTCATGGTAAAACTTTCATAAGATATCTTGGTATTGTATATCTTGCAATGACAAGAAAACGTTAGTAGGAAAAGGTGCTCTAGATGGGCTGCCAGTATAGATGTATAATGAGCAAATATATTATATTTTTAAAGTGCCAGTTGAAATATAATCTTCTTGCCAACATGACAAAATACACTCCTGAACTTGTGAAAATCCTTTTACAGAGTCCAGCACTTTTTATACTAAGTTGGAGTTAAGAAAATAACAAAACTGAAAGGTTCACTGTTATAGTGAAGATGGCTTGTTGCAATTCAAGAAGAAATGCCATAAAACCCATCTGTTAACTTGAAAAAATGTTTTAAAACATTCTATAATGGGGGCAATTCCCCCCATCTATGTGGTGTTAGTCCCCCTGTACTTTGGAATTCCAATCTCAGCTCTATAAACAAGGCAGTAATCAGTGTTGGTCTCTCAAAATTTTCCTGCCCTTAGAATTATTTTATTTTTTACTAACAACCATGTTTCATAGGTATGGTCCTGGCGGAAAATTTAAGTTTTTTAGAAGTGCTGCACATGCATTTCTAGAGCCCTACATTGATACAAAATTTGTATCCACATCTGCAGATGCAAACATGACCCACAGATATCCACATTGACATTCACAGAAATAGATATCCACAGATAAAGCAGAGTTCTAGATACAACATGTGTATCCGCAGCTATATCTGTAAAAATGAGCTGAGAACATCCACATCCGTGGATGCAGATACCAGAGGATATCTGTGATTTGCAGGGCTCTATGTATTTCCTTTGGGTGGAGATGAAAGCCCTTACATAGAATCATAGAACCATAGAGCTGGAAGAGACCTCAGAAGGTCATCAAGTCCAGCCCCCTGCTCTAGGCAGGACCAATCCCAACTAAATCAACCCGGCCAGGGCTTTGTCAAGCCGAGACTTAAACACCTCTAGGGATGGAGACTCCACTACTTCCCTAGGTAACCCATTCCAGTGCTTCACTACCTTCCTAGTGAAATAGTTTTTCCTAATATCCAACCTGGACCTCTCCCACCGCAACTTGAGACCATTGCTCCTTGTTCTGCCATCTGTCACTACTGAGAACAGCCTTTCTCCATCCTCTTTTGGAACCTCCCTTCAGGAAGTTGAAGACTGCTGTCAAAGGCTAATGCCGGTTTCAAAGGCTAATGCCGGTACTCTTGCAGGGGTGGCCCGTGCATATAGGTCGACTCGGCCGTCGCCTAGGGCGCCGCGTTAAACGGGGCACCCAATGATGACGTCATGCCATTGAGGGCTGTGGAGGTGGGGGCGCTGATCGCGCATTCCGCCTGGGTTGCGGGGGCGCCGATCGCGCATTCCGCCTGGGGCGCCAGCTGCTGGCAGCCCGCCTCGGGCCGCCCCTGAACTGTTGTAACTCTTTAGGTTTCACTGAAATCTAATGTTAGGTATGCAGGTTTGGCAATTTTGGGCTTACTAAGCTCACAGAGAGTCAGTCTATAGCAGTGGTCCCCAACGCGGTGCCTGCGGGTGCCATGGCGCCCGCCGGGGCATTTATGTGCACCCGCCAAAACATCTGGCCTGGCCCCCTCCCCCCCCGGGCACGCGGCACATGCATGGTGCCAGCCCCAGGCACGGGGCGCATAGGCGGCCCCTGCCCTGGGCGCGCGGCACATGCGCAGGGCCGGCCCGGGGCTCGTGGGCAGCCCCGGGTGCGCGGCCCATGCACGGTGCCGGCCCGGAGCTCGTGGCAGGCCCCTGCCCCAGGCACTCGGCACATGCGCAGTGCCGGCCCCGGGCGCGTGGCGCATGCGTGGCCCCACCCCCGGAAGCGCAGCATGTGAGCGGCTCCGCCCCCGGGCGCCTGGCAGCCACGCAACGTTGGGGACCACTGGTCTATAGTAACAAATGATCAGGCTTATTTTTTGTTTCCTCATGTCATTGTCTTGACTTCACTCGTACTTCCACTTTAGATACCACTGATGTAGTTAGATTATAAAATAAGTGAGTACTCTGATAAGTGCCTGGGGCCCTGTTCTCAGTATTGTTTCCATTTTGCTATGGTTAGAGTTGAGCCCAGACTAGGTGAGGCAGCTGGGATATTATGGATCATTGGGAGAGCAGCACTAGAGGTATGGTCATCTGGGGCTCAGGAGCGATCTCTTCTCAAATACCCTCATCTATCTTAAGCCTATGGAGGCTAGCTAGGAGCATGGCAAACTATTTAGGTTTGTCTGGGGTGGGAGCTCCTATTGAGTATCGAGAGGTTGTGTCCTTATAACAGAAGTGCTTAGAGTTTGTGGTGGGCAGGCAAAGTGTAATATGGAACTATAAGGGGAATAGGAATATATCAGTGGGCACAGAAGGAGACTGTTGTGGAGCTGAGGCCTGTTTTGGGTAGAATTGAGGAACTGGGATATTTTCTTGGGAGGATGGGCATGGAGTAACTTCTTTTTTCAAGCTCTCTTGTGGCAGAGGAGTTTGAGATATGCCTGGAGAAGGAAGTCCAAGTGCTTTCTTTCTGGCTGCCTTCCAAAGCCAGTGAGTCTGGGGAATTTTTGTAAGCAAAGCCTATAGAGGCAAGTATTTAAGGTCTCTTGCAGGCCCCCATCGTCTGCACTTGGAGTGCCAGAGTGGGGAAGAGCCTGACAATATCCACTATGAATCTTGAAAGCCTCAGAGACTAAGCCATCTTAGCATGGGGGCTGCTCCAGCCCAGGTGGGCCTGACGAGCCATTGGTGGGGACACTACAGCCAGCCTGGAGCAGCCCCCACTTGCAGCAGGCCCCCAGCCCATCCGGAGGAGCCCACCACGCTTTGGTGCTGCAGCCCAGCCGAGCTCAGGTGGGGGGCGTTCCAGCCCGGATGAAGCAGCTCCCACCCACCCTTGTTTAAGCTGTTAACAAGTTAAACATAATGTTTAACCATTTAACTGATTACATGGAATGTTAATACATGTTGTAAATCTTTCAGCCTTGAGTACAAATTTTTTCTGTTGTTACTGCATCAATCAGGCACTTTTATAAGGTTTTTTCCTGAGATAACTCAGTATTGGCTTACAACAATGTCTTTCTACAAAACAAATACTATAAACTTTTTTTAAGATAAGTTCCTGTTGGCTTTCTGCTACTTGTCTTATCAGGCCACTTATCTTTTTTCCTTTTGCAAAACTGGCATTTTGATTTTATTGTTTGCATTTGTTCTGGTTGATTAAGATGATGAAAATAGCTTTGGCTGATGAAAATAATCCTATAAAGCGATAATCTTAGATAACAATTTCAGTTTCTCCAATCCTTTGATAACTTGATCAAATAATGTATCTGAAAGACTAGAGTTTTGTGTTTTCAGCTGAGTATTGATTTCTCAGGCTATTAAATGAACAACAACAACGGTCCCTTGAAGATCTTCAGCACCAGTTTTCTCTTAAAAAGGATGAACTTCAGTCAGCTCAAGAGAAAATTGCAAAGCTAGAGGAGAAAATAGGTAATCACTTCATATTCTTTTTTGCATTAATTGTCTATATTTAAACCAACAAAAACACCCATTGTTTCTCTTATAGATAGGTTAAACCATAAGAGCTCTGCACAGGATGAGACAGTGAATGTGCTCAGAAGTACCATTAGTGTCCTGGATAAGGAAAAAGACAGTCTTCAGGAAACTGTAGATGAAAAGACAGAAAGAATTGCATGTTTAGACGACAACTTAGCTAACAAGGTATGTTCATTAACAGTGCTTACTGCATTGCACTTTCTTAGCATCTTCCATCTAAAGATCTCAAAGCAGTATGCAACAATTAGAGCAAGATGTTGTGATGAAGCAGGCCTTTGTACTGCTTAGGTTGTGTTAAAAATTTAAGTAGCATCTGAAGTCTTGTGCCAGCCCTGTGCTCTGGGTTTAATTTTATTAGGACTGTAAAATAATTGCCGTTAACTCAAGCAATTAACTCAAAACAAATACACTTGTTTTAAAAAATTGCAATTAATAACCATTTTAAATGTGATGTTAAATAATAGTAAAATTACAATTGAAATTTATTATACATATTTTGGTTGTTTTTCTTCATCTTCAAATATATTAGCTTCATTTGCAGCACAGAATATGAAGCATACCGTGTTCACTTTATATTCTTCTTTATTACAAATATTTGCACTTAAAAAGGATAAACAAAAAAGTATTTATAGTTCATCTCATACATATACTGTAGTACAATCTCTTGATTGTGAAAGTGCAATTTACAAATGTAGACTTTTTAACATACCTGTACTCAAAACAATGTAAAACTTTAGAGCCTACAAGTCCACTCAGCCCTACTTCTTGTTCAGCCAATCACTTGGACAAACAAGTTTTCAGAAGATAATGCTGCCATTTTCTTATTTACAGTGTCACCTAACAGTGAGATTAGGCATTTGAATAGCACTGTTGTAGTTGGTGTTGCTAGGTACTTGCATGCCAGATTTGCCAAACAATCATATGCTCCTTCATGTTTCAACCACCATTCCAGAGAATATGCTTCCATGCTGATGATACTAGATAAAAAAATGAGTTAAGTAAATTTGTGACTGAAGTCCTCGGTGGAGAATTGTATGTCTTCTGCTCTGTGGTTTTACCCACATGCTGTCATATATTTTATGTTATAACAGTCTCAAATGACAACCCAACATATCTTCTTTGTTTTAAGAACACTTTTTCCCAGAAGATTTGACAAGACAAAAAAGGTACCAATGTGAGATTTCTAAAGATAACTACAGAGAGTAGGAATAAATGGTCAGTCCTTCAAGGAGTACCCCGTAGGTGCTCCACCTTAGATGTCTGGGGTGCCACTGCACGCCTAGTCAGAGATTTTTTGGTAGCAGTGCTCTTTGGTAGGCAGTGCATGCAGAGCAGATGGCGCGCACGGTGCCGCTACTATGCATGCACAGCCAACTGTCCCCTCAGTTCCTTCTCTGCCACCAGTGGCATCAGTGGAAACTGCAGTTGTTCTCCAGCTTTTAGTCCAAATTCCTAATAGTTCTTGTTGCTGTTGTTAGTATAGTTTAGTGATAGTAGGCTAGGGTTCACAGTTAGTAGTTTTTCTAGTTAGTTTAAAAAACACAACTTTTTTTCCTTGTTAAGGCCATTTGCCTTAGCAAGCCTTCCTTCCTGGAATGCCATGTTCCCCAGGATTCAAATATTGCCTGTCCTGCAGGCTTTCAATTCCTGTCTCCGATGGGTATTGCCCAGTGCCAACAATGCAAGCAACTAATGGCCTGTATGGGCAATGGAAAGGAGCTCCAGCTTAAACTCCTCTCCCTTGAAAACACAGTGAGGCTGGCCTCAGATCCAGAACATTCAACTCCACCTCGGCAGCCCTTTCCGTTGGCCATGTCCGAAAAGGTGACTTCTGCAAGTTCTAGCACTGTGGACTCTTCCTCAGAACACCTGAGGAAGAGACCCCACTCTAAAGTAAGGGTGACTTTCCTTACAAAAAATGGGGGTAAGCATCCAAGATACCCCTGCACCAACCTTGACCAGAGCACCAGACAGGGAGGTACTGGGACTGTCAGGCACTAATGGCTCCTGAGGGTCCAAGGACCTCACTAAGGCGGGCACCAAGGCTGTAGAGAAGCCTAAGTCAAAGTCGGTGCCACCAGCACCATCTTACCCCTTCTCGGTGCCGGCAAAGGCCAACAAATGGGGGCCGAAGGTGCGTCCACAGAGCCTGAAGAAATTGAAGTCTCACTTGGCACCACAGATTGCAGCTATACTGTCCTGGATACAGCTGCCAGCGACAGCGACCCCAGCACTGCAGCCTTTTACTACTACGGAAGAACTTGGGGTAACTTCGGTGCCAACGACCCCATTGTTCGACTCTGACAGCACACCCAAGTCAGACAGGTTCACGCTTTCCACTCATGCAGGCTCAGCACCGCTGATCTTGAGTGATGAGGATGACGAGCCCTTGGATGGTACCCACACCTCAAGGCACTCCTCTCCAAAGCAGCCACAGTAACAATCACCCCTGCAATGGCAACTGCCTCAATGGCTGCCCTCTGTGGTGCTACTGCCAGCCAGTTGGCTCTATTGGGACCCCGACCCCCTACTTAGCCCAGCAACTGCAACAGGTGCAGCCTCAACCAACTCCATCTACACCATCAAGAGCCACTTCCCTACCCTCCCTGGACAGATCATCTTACCCAGGAGGAGGAGGAGGCAGCCTCAAGCAATGAAGATTCTTTTATCTCTTCTCACCCACCAACTCCCATCTCATTGTCCTCCTTGATGATACTCTGATGCCCACTCCTCCCACAGTGGGAGACAATTTTAGATCATTCCAGGAACAGTGCAAGAGGGTGGCTGATATCCTGGAGGTCTTCCTAGTGAATCTCCCCCAAACTCATCATAAACAAGCATATTACATACCGCCGCCCCGTCCGCTAAGCTGGCCCTACCAATGAACCTAACCCTTATGGACCCTGCCATAAGATGATCTGGCAGACACCAGCCACAGTCCCACGGTTCTGAAAAAGATTTGACTACAAATATTACATCACCCCACAGGTGCTGATTTCTTGTTTTCCTATCCATCCCCTAATTCCTTAGTTGTGGATGCAATTAACCTTAATTTTTATTAATTATCTTCACAAAATAGAGCTATATTATCCCAATTTTACAGATAGGGATACCAAGATACAGAGAGTTGCTCCGAAGAGATGAGATGTCATAATGTGATTGTTCAGCGGCACTGTGCCATTGAAAGCCCAAGTTGCTTTTCAAAAGCCAGCAGAGGATCAGCAGTGGATTCCTACCTGCATTTGTCACAGATCTAGCATTTGACAGCCCAATAAGAAAAAATAAATAAATGTCTGCATCTTCTGACTCCCAGTCATTTACCTTGACTGCTTGAAACCCTTCTCCTACAAACTTAAAATTAGGGATGTTAAAAAGCAGTTAATTAGGTAACTGTTAAAAATCTTAGCAGTTATATGTTTACACACTGCAGGCTCTGCAGTATAAGTTTTATACTGCAGAGCCCACAGCACAGCCCCCTCCCTGAGAGTGGGATACAGAGGCAGCAGCCACATCCCCATGAGCATGTGCGTGCTGGGAGATGGCTTTTAAGACAGCTCTCAGTGTGCACCCGCTCCCAGCCCCACCCTGGGGAGCCAGCTGCTGCCCCATGCTGCAGCCTCTGATACAGAGCTAGTAGCATGGGGTTGCAGCTGCTCCCCAGGAGTGGGGCTGAGAGCCAGTCTGTAACTGTTATGGTAACTGATAAACTCATGCTTATCAGTTAACCATTTAAACGGTTATACTGTTATATCCCTACTTCAAATTACTCCTAAATTTCATTTTTATTATATGAAGTTTAGAAATTTGAACATTTAAAAAACCAAGTTACCTATTGCTGAATAGTTAAATTAAAGTTTACATAAATGCTATGTTGAAATAAATTATGTTTTGTTTGAATTATTCTGGGTATTTTGATTCATAATGTACAATATAAACTTCATATTTATTTCATAGGAAAAAACAATTGCTAATTTTAGACGAACTGTGTCAGAGCTGGAGTCTTCTGTAGAGTAAGTAATCACTGAAATGATTTTCTGTTGGTTTTATTTTCCTAAGACCAGTATCTTCTGCAGAATAAAAGCACTAGCAACAAGGCTGTTGAATTTTCTTGTGACATTTACTTAATTATATATGTTCTGAAACAGGGGAGTATGAATTGCATTGTGGAAAAAATATATCTTGTTGCAGAAGACACTTCTCAAATACTGTTGGGCTGTGTCTAGACTGTCTACACTGGCCGCTTGAATTTGCGCAAGAGCACTGACTTTGTAATGTACAAAATCAGTGCTTCTTGCGCAAATACAATGACACTCCCGTTCGGGCAAAAGCCCTCTTGCGCAAATGCTTTTGCGCAAGAGGGCCAGTGTAGACAACCCAGAATTGTTTTGTGCAAAAAAGCCCCGATGGCTAAAATGGCGATCGGGCTTTCTTACGCATAGCGCGTCTAGATTACGCGGGACGCTTTTCATAAAAAGTGCTTTTGCGCAAAGCGTCGTGCCAATCTAGACGCTCTTTTCCGCAAATGCTTTTAACGGAAAAACTTTTCCGTTAAAAGCATTTGCGGAAAATCATGTAAGTCTAGATGTAGCCTTGGTGTGGACTAATGGGTGGTGGGTATTAAAAGTGGCAATAGCAATTGTGTATCTGGGTAATTAAACACATATGCATTTAATTTTCCTGTAACATTTAAATTGCACTTCTACGTTAAAGTGACTTTGTAAACAGTGTGGTGCTATTAACATGGTGGTGTTGTCCTAAGTTTTAAGTGTTACTCAGATATCATGGGAAGGAAGGGGGGGCATAATTTGGCCTGCAAACACTCCATTATTGGCGAAGTCACTAATTCTGCCGCCTTAAATTATTTGTACAGTTTTATTTTAATGGAATATCCCTCCTTACTGCTATGTAGTGTGTAGTGAAACAGCCTATCTATTCCATCACAGAGGAGACTGCCTTTCAACAGTGATTTCTGCATCTTCAGTGTGCAAAGTGATTTGTGATCCTTGTGGATGGAAGTTACTGTAGAAATTAATGATGGTCCTGAATCATAGGGATGTTTGGATTAAGTTTTTTGTATGTCTCTTTATAGAGGTACTTATGTTTGGTACCAGATCTGAACTTCCCCATAGATCAAAAATCTTTCGATCTGGGGGTCAGTTCACGCCCATCCCGGATAGAAATATCAAATGTTGTTGTTTACAGATAATGTTGGCCTTTTTAGTACTTGAGAGTTCAGTCTGCTGGCCATTAAATTACAGGAAAATGCATAGCACAGGATTTGATCCCACTTCAACTATTGTTCCCCCTTCGCTATATTTATTACTTATCATGTTTAGTCATATGTTCGGTCTTTTGTACAGAACAAACTTGTATATTCTAATTGAACCTTCACAAAACTGTACATTATAAATTGAGCATAACTTGGTTTTGTTTTGACTTTTATCTTCACTATATTGGGTTTGAACTCCTACTGAGTGGGTTTGTAGGGCTATTAGTTAGAAAAGTTTTCTTTATCTAAAATTACTTGAGATAGCAACTATTTTTACAAAGTCACTTTTAAGGGTAAAACTGCAGGATAAGAGTATAACAGCTGTACCTCTAATTGCCAGCACTTAGAGTATAGTGTGCTTAGATGGAAGCAGATAATAATTAGGTGGACCTGAGAATGATATGACTGTCAATTTAAGCATACACATAATATTCGCAAATAATTGAGGTGCCTTACTGGAATGCCTAAGATTTGGAGTGATTTTTAAATAAATAATAATACTAATGTATGCAGATAACTCTATATGTTCCCCATGTCCTACAAATCAGAATACTGAGCTATTTAATTTATTATCTTCAAGACTTATTCATGATTTCTATTGCCCTTAAATTTAAACTAACATCCACAAAGGTCATTAGCAATTGTTATAAAATAAGTATAAAAATCTTACCAAACTGTCACAATTACATCTTTTTGTCTAATCTACTATATATTTGGGGCAAGTCTGTTTAAAAACTCCTCTTAAATGGTAAGCTAGGACCACCAAATTCAGTATACAGCTTCCTCTTATCATAACTTAAAGCAAGGTAAGGGTTTGGTTGTGCCAGGAAAATGAGATGTTCCTGGAATGTGATTGCGTCTCAGAAAACAATACAGAAAAGAGACAGAATCATCAGGCAGGTGAAAGGGGCTGGCTGAGGGTATGCTTCCCCTGTCCAGCACTGCCTCTACACCAAGCTTCCCACCCCTTATGTGCCCTTTAGGGAGGGCAGGAGGGCTGAAGCTCCACCCTCCATTTGTACGGGAACATTGTGGTCTGTTCCCCTTCGTCATGGAGTGAGGGGAAAGTGTACAGTTTGTGCATTCCCCATTCTTACTGGGGAACATAGGGGGCAGATTAACCTGGACTTGCCCCAGATGGGGACATGCATCCTCCTCCCAGCTATGCCTGCTGGAGCTGGAGCTGCAGCAGCCATGGAGAGGTGTTTCTCACTGGGCCCCAAGCTTCTGCAGTGAGAAAAGGGCTGAGGTGTAGTACTCTCTCCATGGGCAGCTTGCATACTGAACTCCTTGTCTCTAGTCCTACCCCAGAACAATGATTTAAATTGACGAAAAACAAAAATTAATTGAGTTAAGGACCTGAGCAATGTGAGGTAAATCTTTTAGTTCATTAATAATTTACTATTCTTAACCTTCCTGGTTGAACAGAAGTACAAATAAATATTAAATATTAAAAGGCTGTCAAACTTTATTTGTCAGAAACCCTAAATAGAGTTTATTGCATTGTGAGGGCTATCTAGTTTATTGCACCCAATGTGGTATGTCTGATTACCTGTCCTATGGAGAGGTAACATACCTGTGCTTTTGGTGCAAGCAGCTCCTGCTCTCAGAGACCATGTATGGGCTTTGGAAATCAGGGTGGCTGAATTGGAGGCAGAGTGGTACATAGAGGAGACTTTCCGGGATGACGTAGAATGGTCCCATCCGTAGTCGGACTCTGTGGTGCTGAGGAGGGTGAAAGGCTCAGGGTAGGAGAACGTTCAACTGGAAAAGAGGGAAATGATCCCAAAGTTGGGACCCTCCTTCCAAATGAGTTTGTGCTATCCTCTCTCACTGAGGATGCCTCTCCGAAGGAAGGGAGTCCCAGACATTAAGAAAAGGCAGGCGTTTGTAATGGGGGATTTGTGTTTGCAATAACCAGGGAAACTGCATGGTGACTTGCTTACCTGGTGCGAAGTAAGGATGTTAAATAGCGATTAATTTACTAGTCGAGTAGGTGATGGAATTTCCATCGACTTCTCGACTAGTTGATAGACACTTCCCTGCATTCCTCCTTTGAAATGTACAAGAGCCCCTGGTGGGCAGCTTACCAGTTCCCTAGACCCAGGGAGGGAATGATGGAGGCTGGCATCACTGTCCTGAACATTACTTCCTTATAAAGGCATTGAATCCTTAAATGATTATAAATATTCACTGGACCAGGGACTTTAACCTGGTTCTCCCATATACCAAAGAAGTGCCCTGATCACACGACTATAGTCAGTCTTCCTTTTTCTAACCCAATAAATATTTAATTATGTAAGTGAAACAGCTCCAGTAGGAAAGTGAGAAACCTACAGGAGAATGGTTAGGGCACTCAAGTGACATTTAGGAAACCTAAGTTCAGGTTCTTGTTCTGCCTAATTCAGTGATTTGCACCTCCTTGCTTCTCCAGCGTTCTAGGTGAGTGCCATATCGAAGTCTCTTTCTCTGGTTTTGAGCAGGAATTCCATCCTGAACCTGAAAACCCTTCCTGACAATAGGCTTTTGTTGAAACCATCCCTTTCATAGGAGGAGTTTTGAGTCTGATGAATCAGTATTTTCCAGTGGAAAAACTGTTAGAAAATTGCTCCTTTTACTACCATCTTACATGAATAATGGCAGTTACATCCATTATTTCAATGACTTCAACAATTCTATGTCCTTCAGTGATGGTTTGCCCATAGCATGCAGTTAAGCATTTTATGCTGGTAAGCAGTTCAACAGTTTACAACTCTGAGCTAAGCAAATTTTCATCCATCATGCACAAGGGGCACAAGAATCATCTAGTGATAATTTGTTTAGAGTGGTGATACTCAGACTGAGGTTTGGGAGCCACAAGTGACTCTCTAATGCAGTGTTTCCCAATTTTATTTGGCCACAGAACCCTTTTAAACTCGGAAGAATTTTGCAGAACCCCTAATAACAGTCTTATATATGGAGCTGAAAAAGTAGACCACAAATAAGTAAAGATAATAATAAACAAACGCTAAACAAGGTCACGAGATCAACACAAATGAAAATTGCTTTCAATAAAATTCATAAATGCTTAAATATTAATTATTATTTTTAAAAAATAATAAAATGTTATTGTAATGGATGCACTTACTATATTATAAAGCAATAGTACAATACTTGGTAAGAAATTTTGCTGTGAGAATAATGTATTATTTTATATTCTATATAAATAAATAGTAAATGAAACAATGAATTCACACTACTGTAGCTCTTTTGGGTAATGTTGATTGCTAATTTGGGTAATGTTGATCGCTAATTCGCGGTCCGAGTACCACTGATTTATGGTTATCTTCAGAACAAAGAATAAATTAATAAATTGCTCCTAAAGCTTTTATATATTCAGAGCTTATCTAACACTTTGAAGCAATATATGCTATAATGCAAGAAGGGAAATTTTATTTAAGGTTTTCAAAATCACCCATTTGATAGCCAACTAAAGGAGGCGCTGAGTAACAGAGATCGTGAGATAGCTAGTCTCCGTCGCCAGCTTGATGCATCTCAGGTAGAGCTTGCAGAAACAGGAAGAGTGAAGGAAATGGCGCTGAAGGAAAACCGAAGACTACAAGATGACCTAGCTATAATGACCAGAGAAAACCAGGTATGAAAGTAGTGCCTGACAATGAAGTTCACCAAAGCAGAGCTGGTGCTAGGCATAAACAGACTAAGCAATTGGGGTAGCACTGCCTTTGCATAAAAGATTATGTTCATTTTGTCTGCATGTATTGAATATTTTGCTGTTTGCATTCTTGTGAATACTAGAGTATTAAAATAGAGTTGAAATGAACATATGTAGGTTGAACTTAAATATCTGCAAATGTAAGAACTTTTCCTTTATTTGATCACCGTGTGGAATCAAAACACATTCATTTTCTTATATTTCCCTCTCAAATACTAAAAGGTTTATTCTCCCATTAACATGTGAGGTGTGACTAGGTACTGGGCACGGAGTGCTTAATCAGCCCCTGCCACGCCATCCTCAATCAAGGAGAATAGATTGGGCCTATTTAAATAGCCCTGCCTGCTGCCTATATTCCAGGGGCTATAAAGGCTGGGAGGGAGGAAGGAAGGTGGGTGTGGCCTTAACTGTGTCTTGTGACTGGACTAATGATGGAGGGTGTAGGTAAGGACAAGGACTAGCCAGCATTCCGGTGAGTGTAGGAAGGAAGTCCCAAAAGGTCCTGGTGGACACAACCTTGGCCTACTCACTTGTCCAGAGGGGGCTGGTAAAGGGTGAGGATGAAACCAGAGTGCATCCCCTGGAGTAATCCCACTGGTATAGAGAGGAGAGGATGGGGGAAGATAAAGCTAGCGGTTACCTAAGGGGGAAGATGTGTGACAGAATGCTGGGCAGGGAGTGCTTAATCAGCCACCTGCCACACAAACCCCAAGAGAGGAATTATTGAGGCTGGCTGAATAGCCTTGCCTACCTGACAATTAGAAACAGCTGTCAGCCTAATTAGCCAGGAGAGGGAGGGAGGGAGGAAGGAAGGAAGGAAGTGGGGTGAAGAAAAGGGAAGGGGCCAGAGGGTGAGGGAGACTGGTGGTTCTGGTCCACTGCTGGTCAAGTCTGACTGTAAAGCCTTGTACATAGTAAGCTGGTGGTGAGTGAGAACTATAAATAAAGTACCCGGGTGATTGCATCGAGCTGAGGTATCCCTGACTGGATTCGTGAGAGCAGCAGGGATAGCAGTAAGAGTGGTCTAGCTGAGCTTTGATACATGGGGCATTTACTAACTGACTAAAGCTTTTCATTGTGTTATAACTCAAGTTAATTGATTCCGATTTAGTTTGAATTAACCAACACAATATGAAATGCTAATTTAGACACTTAACAAATGATTCCTTCTGGCTGTGTTTCAGTCTAAGTTTGTCACTTGTTTCCAAATTAACACTCATGACTCAAATATCAGTCTCTGATAAAACTGTGTAAATGGGGTCTTGGTAAAAAATAACAATAGGAGTCTGTTGTTTAGGTCACTTCTCCCTCCCTGCTTCAAATTACTCAGATTAGAAAGAAGGGAAAATATGGTTGCTCTGCAGTCAACAGGTGAGGGATATTTGGGGGAAGGGTTGTCCTCCCCCTTCCCCAGGGACAAACTGGCTTTCAATTGGCTGGGGATATAAGAATGGGCTAACTTGTTGGTTCTCATTCTGATTCTTGCAGGTTCTCTTCCCCTGCCTATTTAAAGTCCCTGAGGTTAAATCCAGTAAAATATGCGGTATGTGAGACCGGATGGGCATACACCATTTCCCAAATGTTTATTATATATCTGTTGTTCATTCATGTCAATGTAGAATTTAAGAAGGTGCTGTATGTGAAATCAAATTTACTGAAAGAACTACCTCGAAGCACAATAAAATAAAATAAAATATATAGGACACTTCACAGGCATGCTTACGTTAGTATATTTTATTTTAATAAACTATTCAATTTTCATATAATCTCTTCAGGCAGTCAGTACTGAACTGGAAAAAGCAGTAAGTGAAAAAGAAGAAATGAAGACTAGAGTTCATAATTATATAACTGAAGTCTCCAGATTTGAAAGTTTAATGGCTTCAAAGGTGAGGAAATCATCTGTAAATAGGCATTAGTGTATTGTTTAATAAATGTGTTATTTCAACTATCACATTTTAATTAGCCTACAATAAAATTAAGATTTATAGGTATAATTTTTTTGTTTGTTTTAAAGCTTGTAATGTATGTGTTTAAGACCATGTTAGAGCAGGACTACTTAAACTGAGTCAGGACCCCAGTGTGGGTCACAACTCCACTTTAATGACGTTGCCACTGGTGGCTGGCTTAAACTTGCTGGGGCCCAGAGCTAAAGTCCAAGCCCGAGCCCTACAAACCTGGGGCTGAAGCTAAAGCCCTTGAGCTTTAGCCCTGGGCAACGGGGCTCAGGTTACAGGTACCCTGAGGTTGAAGCCCTTTGGATATTGAGGCTCAGCCAGACTTAGGCTTCAGGCTTCCCTCCTCAGGTCATATACTAGTTTTTGTTGTTTAAAAGGGGTCACACCTATAATAAAGTTTGAGAACTCCTGGATTAGAGTTTTTAAGACATTCTGTCAGACTTCAGAATTCATTGATATTTGCATTGTCAGCTGTGGTAAGGAGCATATTTGTTTGGATATTTTACAGTATAAATAGCAACATATTTCTAGTATTTCCTTGCCACGAGTAGCAAATCAAGATCTTATGATCATTTTTCGTCAGGCTTGGAAAGATGAGATTTTTATCTGCAGTGTCACTTTCACTGTACACACAAACCAACCAAAATATTTCCACTGAAATGTATAAGATAATCAGAATAAGAAAAATTCTGTTTCAGAAATTATTGGAATCAAAATCTAGTGATGTTCTTCAAATAGCGGTCTTTATGTTCTACAGTGGGTAAACATTTTGTCCATGGTCTGGAGTCAGAGAAATTTTGAAAGCAGGGTCCATTGGTCTACACATCAGATCTTGTGCAACCAACCAAGGAGATAATGAACAGAACATACCAACTGCCTCTCTTTCCCCCCCAACACTGATTGGCCTAGATTGGATCCTTCATTATCTGGAACTTTTCCTTTCTTCCTTTATTCTTCAGTCTGTAAATATATGTATTGTAAATAGTTTAAATACTATAGAGCAGCGTTTCCCAAAGTGTGGTCCACGGCCCAGTAGCGGTCCTTAGAAAAGAAATACCAGTCCTCAGAAAAATTTTCATGCACAATTCTTGGGAGAGAGCCCGCCGCTGCAGCGTCTCTGCCAGGCATGCTCCGAGCGGCGAGGCTAGATCCGGCAGGTGCTAGGACCCAGGGAGAAGGCCGGGCGCTATGCGCACTGACGCAGAACGCCCGGCGCCCCACGCAGCCGTGGGAGCCGGCACCGGCCGATAAAATGACTGGGATTGGGGCCAGGAGGGGGGCGTGGAACAACCTGCCGGACATGTAGGGCCAGCGACACGCCCTGGGGCAGGGTGCGGCCTGCAGTTTCACCCACGAACACGGGCGTGATTGGGGGAGAGGACACGGGGCTACTCACCCAACCTCCAGGGCCCATACGAGCCGAGTGACCCGGCAGGCCTGAGAGGGATCTTCTAACCTTACCAGTCCCAAACGGGGGTGAAGTAGATACCTCGGGGTTGGGGTCGGGAAACCGCCCAGGGCAGTTGACCAGGCCCGCTCCTGTTGGCACTGGGGGCTTTAGGAGGACCAGAAACAATTTATTTGCATATTCATCATTTGCTTAATAAATATGCAGATAAATGTTACTGGTCCTCCAAAAGCTTGTGAATGGGTTTACTGGTCCCCAGTATAAAAAAGATTGGGAACCACTGCTATAGAGTAAAACTCTAGCTAAGTTTTATAGTTACACTCCCCATCCTGGGGAATACTTCCTCCCCCATATCTCAT
Organism: Rafetus swinhoei; assembly: GCA_019425775.1. Classification (NCBI taxonomy): domain Eukaryota; kingdom Metazoa; phylum Chordata; order Testudines; family Trionychidae; genus Rafetus; species Rafetus swinhoei. The sequence goes on from CM033449.1 coordinate 52,873,806, forward strand.
TACCAGTACTGGACTATGCCCAGAACTGTGCTTCAAAATCTGTGCTACTTATCTTCACTCTTTCTTGTTCAGCATCAACCATTAACACTGCCTGTACTGCCTCGAGGAAGCTCACCTCATGGCAAGATGCAATATCTACATAAAAACGGCTATATAGGGTCATCCATTGATCCATCTAGCCCAGTATCCCATCTTCCAACGATGACCAATGCCAGGTGCCCCAGAGGGAATGAACAGAACAGATAGTTATTGAGTTGTCCATCTACTATTGCCCATTCCCAGCTTCTGGAAAACAGAGGCTAGGGACATTATCCCTGTCCACTCTGGCTAATAGCCATTGATGAACCTAACCTCCATGAATTTAAATAGCTCTTTTTTGAATCCTGCTATAGTCTTGGCCTTCACAAAATCCTCTGGCAAAGAGTTCCGCAGGTTGACAGACATTGTGTGAAGACGTATTTCTTTTTGTTTGTTTTAAGCCTGCTGCCTACTAATTTTATTTGCCAACCTCTAGTACTTGGATTGGCAAAGAACTAATCCAAGTTATAAACAATATACATAAACAATACTTCCTTATTTACTTTCTGTATACCAGTCATGATTTTACAGACATCTATCATATTCCCTCTTAGTCATCTCTTTTCCCAGCTGAGAAGTCCCAGTCTTATTAATCTTGTCTCATATGGAAGCTGTTCCATATCCCCTAGTCATTTTTGTTGCCCTTTTCCAATTCCAGTATATCTCCTGCTCTTCTCCGTTATAATCCTGAGTAGGGATGTGAATAATTAACCAGTAAGCATCACGCTTACTGGGTGATGATTATAAGCTGCGGTTAATAGTGGGAGCTGCTCCAGCCCCGCAGAGCTGCAGGCCCACCATAGGTGGGGAGTGCTCCATACTGACCAGAGCAGCCTCTGCCCATGGTGGGCCTGATTCAGGTGTGCCACAGGGAGGGACACTCCATCCCAGCTGTAGCAACCTCCGTCTACAGCACACCTGGGCTGAGCCTGCCATGGGAGGCCACACCAGCCCAGCCATGGCCTCCCTGCCCACCCCCAGATAATCGGTTAACCAGTTAAACATAATCTTTAACCAATTAACTAATAAAACGGGATTTCACATCTCTACTCTTGAGGGGTGGGAATTTGATCTTAAGATGCACTTTATGGAGAAAGTCATGATGCCACAAGGACTCCGGTTAAGGACCATGCTTCCTGTGCATCAGCCTGATTTAAGAGTGCTAAGGTCTGCTTCCACAGATCACCTGTTGAGGTCTTGTTTAAGAAACAGGGAGCATTCTTTTAAAGATTAGAGCAAATCCTCCTTTGATCCCACTTCAGAGAAGTCAGATACAATCCTCGGTAAGTCAAATAAGTCTTCTTGCTCAGCTCACAAGGATTTGGAATGTCTGAAGTCTCCAGCTCATCACAAGAGAGCCTGCAAATCCAGGGCTCTGTCAGTACTGGATTGCACTTAAATGGCAATGGTACCTTCAACAACAGCTAAACTTAAACCAGTGAGCCCTGACGCCCCCTACAGGAGGCCAAAGGCTTTGCCACACCCCATCCCAGCAAGAGGAGCAGAAAAGAGGTCCTCCAGGCAGCACAGAGTGGCTGTCTCTGCGGCAGCCAATCAGGATCCAGCAGACCGGTATAAAAGAAGCTGCTGCGTTAGGACCTGGCAGTTCCTCATAGGAGCTCGACCCAGGCAGTTCTATATACTGACTGGGAGACCAGCAGCACTATGGACAGCCCTGAGTGCAAGCTGAACTTAGACTTGGGGTAAGGCCTAAGGTCCACTGGCCACAAGCTTAATATAAGAACCGATAGCACCGTGGACAGATCCTAGCCTCAGAACCTTGAAGACAACCAGACAGGACAGCATCCAGGGGAGGTGACACAGGGAGCAAGGAAAGTTCCAGAAGGCCAGGCAAAAAGCTTACGCAGCACCCCTTGGTCACAGAGGGGCGCTCACAAGCGGGTGGACCCTGTTACACAATGGCACTGACAAAGGGCAACTATAAGGAGCCTCAGCCACTGATGGTATCAGCACTGCTTCACTGAAAAGTGGCACAAAATAACTGCTTCAGGTGCATCAATTTGGGTGAATAGGGCCTCTCACGCTTCAGGGAGAGTAGAAATTTACTTTACATCTGATGACATTTTTACTCTCTCTGATTCCCAGTCTCCATTTCTATCAGGTTCTGTCAAGAGATGCAAATTATGGAGGGAGTCTGTACTCCATTGCATCTTTCAGCCACTGTTTCCTTTCACTGTAACTGTGCTGCCAATAGACATAGAATTAGTTTGGGGAGACACTGAACCATTTGAAGAACCTATATCTGATTCTCTGCGACAGACCTTCCTAGACAAAAAAAACCAGGACCTGTCTGGGAACCAATGGCACCCAATGCTATGGGAATGCCACAACCACTCTTTGATGCTTCTTATTGGCCATATTGGGGGCTCTGTGGAATGTGCCTTCACTCTGCAGAGTGGACATGATCTGCTAAGGAGAGGACAACCAGAGATTCCTCCTGACCTTATGGAAGAGTAAAATTATGAGTTAGATCCAGCATTTTTGCCGGTACCAATGAAACGGTTCTCATCTCTCGATAAAGCTCTGATATCCTCATCCCCTCCTGGTGACCATAAGCCGTTCCAGGGACTGTTACATAGGCTTACAAACAGGCTACTGGTCTCCTTAGAAGAATTACAGGATCCTCAATATAAATTCCTGAACATCTACAACCCTTCAGATCTAGCTGAAGAGTTTTTGCTGACTAGTTCTAGCTGAATAGTTCTTGCCAGTATGAAGCCATACTAGAACCAGATAGAACAATCTGGCATGCCCCCAGCCACTTTCGCCCTATCCCTAAGAGGGCACTATTTTGTTCCAGCCAATGAGGTAGAATTTGTTTTTTCTCCTCCTGCTCCTGTTTTCCTAGTTGCCCATAGAGAGATCTAGACAGCAGTATCCTAGGTCTACTCTCCTTGATAAGGAAAGCAAATGCTTAGATTTACTGGGAAGGAAAGTCTTCACATCTACTAGCTTTCAGTTCAGATTAGCCAATTACTAACCACTGTTGGTTAAGTATGATTATCTCAACTATTCCGAATTTGTAGACTTCATCTACAAGCTTCCACAACAAAATAGAACTCAATTCCAGGCTCTCATTGAGGAAAGCAAGTTGGTTGCCAAGGCCACTTGTCCATCCTGGCTATTGTGATGAGCCATGAATCATGGCTTTATGTATTAGGGTGTCCCAGTGAGAACACCATGGAGGACCTTCCCTTTAATGAAACTCATTTTTTAATCAACTGACAGATGAGACCTTACATATGCTGAAGGACTCTAGGGCCACCCTCCACTCCTTGGAAATATATACACTGTCTGCCAAAGAGAAAATTCCATTGGCAGTCATCCAGCCTTGATCAGTGGATCAACAGTTCACCGTCAGAGCCCTTATGAGCCACCCTGTAAGGGTCAAAGGTTTTCAAAGTCGGGTCTCCCTATATCTTCTATTGCAACATCTGCACTCCAAACCTGCCCCTCCCCCCACACACACCACAAGACAATAGTTTTAATCGGTGTTTGAGAGATGCAAATCTCCTGCCATAATCAGTTCCTACACATCCTGTGGGTGAAATCTGGCATTCTTTCCTCACAACTAGAGTTCAATAACAGACAAGTGAAAAAAACATCGTTAATATATTTTTCATGGTAAACTTGACAAGTGTGTATCATCAAATATAATGGCTATTCTGTTAGATGCTCAATAAACCTCACTTCTAATATAAACAGAGTTGGGCTGCTCTATCTGGGATATTCTTGCCACATTACAAAAAGAATTAAGCTATCAACTTTGGAGGGGGAGAGAAACGAATACCTTCATAGAGGGTTGGAGTTATGACAACAGCCACTCGCTTCCTTTGAAGTAGTAAACAGAAGTGACTTGTAGGCACAGAGGGTCAGATGACTTGAACATACAAGGCATTTGTTACAGACACACGTTGTTAGTTATAGAATGATTAATTTTGTTTCAACTAGGAAAAAGAAAATCAAGAATTGTTAGAGAGGTTCCGAATGGTCCACAGCCAAGCTGAGGACTGGGAAGTCAAGGCCCATCAAGCAGAAGGAGAAAGCAGTTCAATACGTCTTGAACTTCTGTCCGTAGATACCGATAGAAGACATCTTCGAGAGAGAGTGGAATTTTTAGAAAAAGAAATTCAAGAGGTAAATAACCAGTACAACCTAATAAAATTGAATCCTATCGAGAACAGTGGTTTATACTTAATTGCTTTTTTGTGTTTTTAACTAAAAGATAAGAACATTTGCTGTGTTTTCATGGAAATGAACTTGTCTTTGTATGCTTTGAAGGCAAACAGAATATTTGAAATAGTAACAGCAGTTCTGGCTAGAGTGGCATCTTTGCTGTTCTCCATAACTCATTGCCAATGTCACAGCAATACATTTTCACTTGTTAGAAAAAATACAGTTTGCCAGTATATAAGAGTCTTTTAGCCATCAAACAGATAATGTATTTGCCTATAGTATTTTATAAGGATATGATTAATTATTTGTTTAAAGTACATTTTAAAGGCCTCCTTTGTGCAAGGCAGTACAGAAATGCAGACCAGTATTTGCACTCCATAATTCTATACTATTGTTCCTCAATTAAATTTCAGACATGCTCAGTGGAGCCCTTCTGAAATTATCACTGACACAAGTCAGAAGAGGTGAAGTTTTATGCTGGGGTTAGGGATAGGGATGTAAGCGACTAGTCAACTATTCAATAAGCATAAGCTTATCGGATAGTTGACTAGTGATGCGACTAGTCACTCCACCTGCCCCCGCTCTCCCTATCAGAGAGAGGCAGCAAGGAGGAGTAGCAGGAGCCGGTGCAGGGGGGAGCTGGCTTAAAAGTCGGTTCCCTCCAGCACCATCTCCACAGGAGGTAGGGGATGTAGCAGCACAGCAGGAAACAGCATGAGCAGGGACTGGAGCAGTCTCTGCTTGCACCGCTTCTGCTGCAATTCTGCTTTTGAAATGTACAAGAGCTCCATGCGACACTTCCACTTTTGAAGTTCAAAGGCAGCGGTGCCCTTATGGACTAATCAAATAGTCAATGGAAATCCCATCAACTATTCGATTAGTTAATCTAAATTTAACATCCCTAGTTAGGGACTGGAGTTGTTGTGGAATCTAGTGGACATATTGAGGTTTTGAATGAGGTAATAACTTTGTCCTCTGAGCATGTGGTTTTATAGCTGAGCAGTTGTAAGGCAATATGGACAATGTTCATTTTATGTGGAATAGAGCATTAAAGTATATTCACAAATCCTGTTGCTGTTTACATGACTAAATAGCAACAGCAATTTTGGAAGCAGAAAACAAAGTTCTTTAGAAATCACAAATGTACAAGGTTCTTCTAGTAAATCTACAATACTAAGAACAGTAATATTATGTGTATCTATTCTTTAAAGTATCTGAAAGATCTTTGATGGCTGATTGTGATTAGTTAATAGTAAAATGTTGCATTTTGTTTCCTTCCTTCTTTCTTTTTATGAGGTTACTCACACCGCTTTCCCCGCCTACCCACCATACATGAATGGGAATATTTGGGAATGGGTGAAAACTTGGCTCCAGTCACCTAATGTACCAGCTAATGCAGCTGGCAGGACACAGGCTACAACAGATATATCTCAGGCCCCGCTGCATCAGTATCCCTCAGAAGTAGGAAAGGCAGATTATGCCCCTTAGTCACCATTTACTGACCAGTCTGCTCTTCGGAAGGCACTACAGATTGCTGCTCCTTAAACATGGCTTATGGCCACCACAACTAAGCCCTAGCATACTTCATGTTCTACTGCCTAGACTTCTATAAATAATCCGAAGGGAAAACTAAAGAAACCACATGATATGTGAATGGCCAGACTGGGTCAGGTCAAATGTCCATCTAGCCCAGTATCCTGTCTTCCATCAGTGGACATTTCTAGGTACCTTAGAGGTAATAAACAGAACAGGTAATCATCAAGTGATCCACCCCCTGTCACCAACCCTGCCCTGATGAAAAAGAGACTGGGACACCATCCTGGCCTATCTTGACTTATAGCCATGGATAGATGAATTTATCTAGTTCTTTTTTGAACCCTGTTAAAGTCCTGATCTTCGCAACATCCTGTAGCAAGGAGTTCCACATGTTGACTGTGCATTGTGCAAAGAAATACTTCCTTTTGTTTGTCTTTAAACCTTCTGCCTATTAATTTCATTTGGTGATCCCTGGTTCCATAGGGGAAGAAGTAAATAACTTTTCTTTATTTACTTTCTCAGACCAGTCATTATTTTATAGACCGCTATCATATCTCCCCCAGTTATCCAGTGTCCCGAGTCTTTATTAATCTCTCCTCAGATGGCAGCTTTTTCATACCCCTAATCATTTGTGTGGCCCATTTCTGAACTGTTTCCAGTTCCAGTACATCTTTTTTGAGATGAGGTGACCACGTCATCTGCACACAGTATTCAAGATGCGGTGTACCAGGGATTTATAAAGAGGCATTAAGATATTTTCTGTCTTATTATGTGTCCCTGTCCACAAATTCTTCACAATTTCTCTCTTGAGTGGTAACAGCTAATTTAGACCCCATCGTTTTCTATTTATAGTTACGATTAGGTTTTCAAATATACATTATTTTATATTTACCCGCATTGAATTTCATCTGCCATTTTGTTGCCCAGTCACCTAGTTTTGTGAGATTCTTTGAAGCTCTTCACTGTGAACTTAACTATCTTGAGTAGTTTTGTATCACTTTCACATTTTTGCACCTTACTGTTTACCCCTTTCTCCAGATCATTTATGAATATTGGTCCTACTACAAACCCCTGAGGGACACCACTATTCATTCTGAAAAATGAGCATTTATTCTTTCCTTTGTTTCTTACCTTTTAACCACTTACCAGTCCATGAGAGGATCTATCTTCCTTATCCCATGACAGCTTACTTTATTTAGGAGCTGTTGGTGAGGGACCGACCTTGTCAAAGGCTTTCGGAAATCTATGTACATTATATTAACTAGGTACCCCTTATTTACATGCTTCTTGATCCCCACAGAGAATTCTAGGAGATTGGTGAGACATTATTTCCATTTGCCAAAACCATGTTAATCCTTCCCCAACAAATTATATTCATCTATGTGTCTGACAGTTCTGTTCTTGACTATTGTTTCAGCCAGTTTGCCTGGTACTGAAGTTAGACTTACAGGCCTGTAATTGCTAGTTTCACCACTGGAGTCCTTTTTAAAAATTGGTCTCACATTAACTATTCTCCAGTCATTTAGTACAGAAGCTGATTTAAAGGATAGATTACAAACCAGGATTAGTAATTCTGCATTTTCACATCTGAGTTCCTTCAGAACTCTTCGGTAAATGCCATCTGGTCCTGGTGACTTTTTACTATTTAGTTTATCAATTTGTTCCAAAACCTCCTCTAATGACACCTCAATGTGGGACAGAGCCTTAGATTTGTTCCTTAAAAAAGTATAGCTCAGGTTTGGTAATCTTCCCTCGTGTCCTCAGCCATGAAGACCAATGCAAAGGATTCCTTTGATTTCTCCTCAATGGCCTCATCATCCGTGAGTGTTCCATTAGCATTTCAGTCATCCAGTGGCACCATGCTTCTGATGTACTTAAAATGTTTGCAATTACTTTTTGAGTTTTTGGCTAGATATTTGTCAGATTCTTTTTTGGCCTTCCTAATTTTATTTTTACAATTCTTTCTATTTACCTCACTAAGATAGCTCACCAAGATACAGGGAGGGATAGCTCAGTGGTTTGAGCGTTGGCCTGCTAAAACTAGAGTTGTGAGTTCAGTCCTTGAGGAGGCCATTTAGGTATCTGAGGCAAAATCTGTCAGGGATGGTACTTGGTCCTGCTGTGAAGGCAGCAGACTAGACTCGATGACCTTTCAAGGTCCCTTCCAGTTCTAGGAGATAGGCATCTCCATTCATTTATTTTTTTTATTCATTTAAGATTTAACTTCTCCTCTTACAGGATAGCTTTTTTGTGTGTCACTTCTTTTACTTTGTTATTTAGCAATGGTACCATTTTGGTTCTCTTGTTTTTGTTTTGTTTTTTGTTTTGTTTTTTTAAGGTATGCATTTAAGTTGAGCTCCATCATAGTGTCTTTAAAAGTTTCCATACAGCTTTCAGGGATTTTATTTTTGGCATTGTGTCTTTTAATTTCTGTTTAACTAAACTCTTTATTTTTGTGTAGTCCTCCTTTCTGAAATTAAATGCTAAAATATTGGGCTGCTGTAGTGTTTTCCTCACCACAAGGATATTAAATCTAATTATATTATGGTCACTGTTATCAAGTGGACCAGCTGTATTCACCTCTTGGACCAAATCCTGTGCTCCAAATAGGACTAAATCAAGAATAGCCTTTCCTCTTATGGATTCTAAAACTAGCTGTTCCAAGAAGCAGTTATTTAAGATGACAAGAAACTTTGTCTACATCTCGTCCAGAGGTGACATGTACCCGATAGTTGAAATTCCCCATTATTATTGAGTTTTTAAAAATTTTAATTTCCGTCACTATCACCATCCTGGTCAGATGTTTGGTAACTTCAATATTCTTCTTCTTCGAGCATGGAATGCTTATTCATAGAGATTTTATGGTTTGATTCAGTTGGGAGTTTATTTGGTTCTACACTTTCTTTTACAAATAGTGCCACTACCGCACCAGCATGATCTCTTTTGTCCTTCCAATATATTTTGTACCCTGGTATTACTGTTTCCTATTGATTATCTTCATTCCACTGTTTCTATGATGCCTATTATCAGTATCCTCATTCGATACAAGGCACTCTAGTTCACCCATCTTCTTATTTAGGTTTCTAACATTGGTATATAAGCACTTTTAAAATGTGTCACTTTTTAACTGTCTGCTATTGCAAGATATGATTGAATTGAACTCTTTTTCATTTGACAGTTCCATATCAGATCTTACCCATATGTTATCATCATCCATTCTCTCCTGATTTCTAGGATAGTGAGAATCTCCATTAATAGATCCTTTCCTAAGAGATATCTCTGTCCATTCCATATGCTTAGCAATGTTTTGTTCAGCAAAAATTTTACCTTCAGTTATTTCCAGGAAACTCCATTGCATTTGTGGAGTTCCCTGGATAATTGATAGAATCCTGACATTCATGTCTCCATAGTGTTCTGAAAAATCCTGTAGAGCAATTATTGTTCAATAGAGACAGTTTGCATTCCTGTGGAGATGTTATTTGGTAGAACTGGCATAAAGACTTCAAGATGGAGGCGTAGGATACTGCATGATCTCAACAAAATATAAATAAAGAGTGCCACTGTGTTTTCCAATAATTGCATTTCATTAAGTAGGACAAAATATTCTTGAGATACTTTTCAGAGTCTAATACTAGTTTAAACTTCTGGTTTTTATAACAGCATATTAGATTATTACCGTTATATCAAGTGAAGATTTCATAGTTGGAGAAATAATCTTTCTGAAGAGTGAAAAGATTCTAACAGCCAGATCACATTTCCATCTGACCTTCTGAATTTATTGACGGGGGGGAAGGAGGGGTGATAAATTCAAAGCTGGAAGTTGAGTAAAAATGGACTTCAGTCTTTTAATTTTTAAATTTTAGTTTTCTTCTGAAATACCATTATAGTCAGAGGCATCTGGTGAAGAGGGTAGAGAGGACACCTCTTCCCCAGCCCAGGGAAGGGCTGGACAACCCACCCACTGCAGGTCCCAACTCTCTCCAATCTGTTCCCACCCTGCCTCTTCTCCCTCCTCTGAGCAATGTGGTCGGGGAGACTAGTGGGACCAGAGCTGGCAGCAGAGGTCTTCCCCATCCCCTGCACTTACTGACAGTGGCAGGGGAAGCAAAGCAACGGCCCCAGCTTACTGTATTCCTCTATCCATGTCACTCTGCTTCCCACCTGGGAGTATAAGGCAGTCCCACCCCTTCCACAAATGATATGGCTGAAGTGGACTGAGGTGCATTGCTGCATTTTTCCTGCCACTGCTTGTGAGTGCAGGGGGCAGCTGGACCCTTGCCATGGGCACCATACCCCCTCTCCCAGGCCTCCAACCAGCTGTTGGCTAGCCCCTCCCACTTGGGGCATGGGACCCCTCATAATCCCCTTCACATTGCCTAAAATTATAGTCTGCTTCAGTTTTTGTTCAATGTGTGTATAGTCCTTCAAATAGCTGCAAAAGATTCAGAGAAACATGGGGTTTTTTAAACTCTTGAGGGGAAAAAAGGTGGGCTAAAATTCAGTTTAGAGCTCAGGGCAGAGAGATTTAAATGTTACTTTATGCAACTTTTAACACTGGGGGGGGGGGCAATCATGACCATTTAACTTTTATCTGTTTTCATTTAGCATATCAATGCACACCAAGCATATGAATCTCAACTCTCTTCAGTTACAAAAAATATGTCCAAATTGGAAGAGGATCTCAAATGTGCACAAGAAGAGAAGTCTTCTATATTAGCTGACCTGGCTTCTGTAAGGGAACTATGCATGAAACTTGAGTCTAGCAAAGAATTATTTTCACGACAGCTAACGTCCAAAAACATGGATTATGAAAGGGTAAGTAGCAAAGGCTAATTTAGCTCTACTAAAACTAATAAAAGAAAGTTCTTCTTCACACAGCGTGTAGTCAACCTGTGGAACTCCTTGCCAGAGGAGGCTGTGAAGGCTAGGACTATAATAGAGTTTAAAGAGAAGCTAGATAATTTCATGGAGGTTAGGTCCATAAAAGGCTATTAGCCAGTGGATAGAAATGGTGTCCCTGGCCTCTGTTTGTCAGAGGCTGGAGAAGGATGGCAGGAGACAAATCACTTGATCATTGTCTTCGGTCCACCCTCTCTGGGGCACCTGGTGCTAGCCACTGTCAGCAGACAGGCTACTGGGCTAGATGGACCTTTGGTCTGACCCAGTACAGCCGTTCTTATGTTCACAGATACACAATTTGAATCATTTACTTGAGGGAGCTCTAAAAAAAATTTCCTCCCTTACAAGCAATCATTTATGACTTGCACATACACTTCACTGGGACTACTTTAAAATAGGAAATAAGTGTGTGTGTGCGTGCATGCATATGTTTGCAAAATAAATGCATGTTTGTCCACTAATTCATGATATACTGTACAATCTTTTAATCTTCTACTGATTATTAACCTACAGTAAATCAAGGACTTTTACTCAGATCATGATGATTTGTTTTTGTTAGTTTTAAAGTGACTAATTTTAATAGTTAATAGGTTTAATTCTGATGTTATATGACAAAAACCCCTCAGGTTAAAACGGTAACATTAGCAGAGTTGAATTTAAGCATGAAGATGAATTAAGTTTAAAATAATCCTATGTTGAACATATCATTATGGCTAAGGCATTTTAATGTTATGGGGCCAAATTAAACTGATCTTCAGGTACTTTCTCTTTTCCCTTTGTAGTGTTACTACAAAACACAAGATCGGGTACTTTAATTATGTATTTTCATATCATAACCATTTAGATTTCTTATAAATTTAACCTTAATTCTCAATTTCATGGGTTTGTAAGGCTTACTTTGGGGATTATTACAATATTCCTGTAATGTGTGTTTTCTAAATCCTTAAATTAAAATTATGTAATTTTAATCGTAACTCCATTTTTAATATAGTTTTTTCTGTTTCAAAAAATGTTTTATAAACAACGAATTAGTATTTTACAGAGAAAGTGCAAAAACTGTACATATGTCTGTTTGTAAAATACTACATAAATTGTGAACATTAAGTGTGTGGCTAGTCACAAATCTGCTGTAGTAATTGTTTTATACCCTAGGTTCTGGCTGAATTAGAAGATGTAAAGTCAGAAGCAGAGCTGTTAAAAAAGCAATTGTCCAGCGAACGACTTACTATTCAGAATCTTGAAACGCTGTTGGCTACCAGCAGAGACAAAGAGTTTCAGAATCATTTAACATCCCATGAGAAAGATTCAGAAATTCAATTACTTAAAGACAAGCTAACACTTGCAGAGAGCAAATTGTAAGTTCTAAAACAGAAAACCTACATTTCGTCCAATATTTTGAGTTGTAAATTTGTTATGTTTGTATTTTGATTGAGAAAAATCTTGGAACTGTATGAAAACACTTTTGTCCATAATCAAACCCTCCACACTTGTTCAAAGGATTGTTTCTGAGAGCAACATTGTTTGTCTGTGTGCAACTACCAGAAGAGTGAGTTTGTTCAAATCTTTCATAAGAGCCCAAAACTCTCAATAAGCGACAAGGAGTCCTGCTTTTGTAGTTGTCTAGCTTTTAAATCTGCTACTGTGTGTCCTACAGGTTTTTGTATATTACCATTCCTGATATCTGATTTGTGTCTGTTTATCAGATTAAACAAAGACTGTGAATGGCTAGCCAACTACAAAAGCAGTTTCTCCTCTCTTGGTGTTCATACCTCCACATCAGCTGCTAGAAGTGGGCCTCATCCTCCCTGACTAAATTGACCTTGTTATCTCTAGCCTTTCTCTTGATTCGTACTCTTTTCTTATGCCTGTATATTTATACCTGCCTCTGGAATTTCCACTTCATGCATCTGACGAAGTGGGTCTTTGCCCACGAAAGCTTATGCTCTAATAAATCTGTTAGTCTATAAGGTGCCACAGGACTCCTCGTCACTCTTGCAGATTCAGACTAACACGGCTTACCCCTCTGATACTCAGAACTCTCAATGACTCTTGACATGAGCTTCTGTCTCCCAGTTACTATTATGAGTAACATTTCAGCTATGGGAAATAAATGTGATCTCACTGAAACAGTTTATCTGTTTCAGGAAATAAAGTTAGGGAAAAACACTTTGTTTTGTTCATGTTAAACTCAACTGTTTCTTTGAGAAACTCTGATATCTCTCTGTTTTGGAGCACAAACTTTAAATTTGGCAAAGGGATGTTACCCTGGAATGGTAGTGTTAATTTTTGCTATCCCTGTGAAATTCCATTCTCATGTGACTGAATTATAAACCTCGGAAAATCACCATTTGCACATGCATAGTAGAGGTTTATTAGAAGCTGCAACAAAGTTGTCCAAACACCAATCTCCACTAAGTAAAAAAACTCCATCTACACAGAGCTCTGTGCCAATCACAGTGAGAATGCTTCACCTTGAGAGAGAACAGGATACTTGGGCCTGGTCTACACTGGGAGTTTAGGTCAAACTTAACCACATTAGGTTGAATTTCTAAACAATGAGTTCACACCACTCATTCCATCATCTTTAAGGGCTATTAAAGTAGATTTTGGTTCCTCAGCTTTTCATGAGGAGTTAACACTAAATTCAACCTTGCATGGTGGAGTTAATGGTAGTGCAGAGGCAGTGCTAAGCGAGTTGAAATTCTTGGCCTCCAGGTGGTGTCCCACTGTGCCACGTGGTGACCACTATGGCCAGGACTTTCCACTCTACTGCTCTCCAGGTGAACAGGAAAAGCCCTGTAAATATTTGAATTTGATTTTCCATGTGACTAGCAGAGCTCAAAGCAGGCAGCGCACCCAGAGCTGCACACCTGACCATGAGCTCTCAGAGTTGCATATGAGCACCAGCATGGCATATGCAGGAGATCCTAGACCTCATTGCTGTGTGGGGAGAGGAATCTCTTGTTCTTCTAGTGCTTGCTCATGTCTGTTCAACAGATACGTGCGTTCTCCACATCCACCAGTGCCGGAAGTTTATCCCTCAGCAGTACCTGTAGGGGCCTGGGTCTCAACACTCACCGGAGTGGTGCACACATGCCACGTTATATAGGGCAGTGGTTCCCAACCTTTTTTATACCATGGACCAACAAACTCATTCAAAAAAACTGTTGTTGGACCAGCTCTGAAATATTAGAATATTCATTATGATTATCAATTTATTTGCATATTCATTATGGTAATTTTAACCCACGGTTATCAGGCAAATCAAGCAAGGGGGGACATGATGATTAACAAGAATCTGAAAAATTGCTGCACGCACATATTTTTAAAAAACAATAAAAACTCTTGTAAAGTCTGAAGACTGTTTCTGAACCTCCACCTTTTGGGAGCTGAACAGGGTAACTGAGACTCATTACTTCTATTCCAAGGAACGGGACTTAGCCTTGTTGTACTTGTCGCTGACAGATTAATCACATGAAAAATCTAAAACAATACTTTATTCTTTAAAAACCTGTTGACACAAAGCCTTAAAATGCTTTCTGTTGGCCCCAGTGGCTGGGGCAGCTGCTCCCGACATGGTGCTTGGCCCTGGTGACTGGGGCAGGTGTTCTCCACGCAGCACTTGGCCCTGGCGTCTGGGGCAGCCACTTTCAGTGCAACACTCAAGCGCCACAGCTGCTTTCAACCTGGCACTTGACTCGGCTGAGCACCATAGCTGCTCTCCATGTGGTGCTGCCAGCTGGGCTGCTTAGTGGCCATCCCCATAGGGGCAGCCCCAGCTCCAGCTGCAGCACACCCAGCTGCCAGCACCGCCACTCACCCTACTGCTGCATGGGGAAGTGGGTGGAAAGCGAATTTTTTGTGTGTGCCCAGGGAAACCCTTATGGGACACCCCAATGGGCAGGGCTAGTTAAAAACTGGTGATGTGGCGTGGCAATGTTCCACAGCCCAAAAGGCAGGGGTTCGCAGCCTGCCATCGGTTCACGGACCATCGGTTGGGGACCACTGATATAGGGTGCTCCCAGGCTCCTCCCTCTTCAGTTCCTTTTTGCCACCTGTGAGGGTACTTGCAACACTGCTCCAGCTTTAGCTGTAGCATTACCATTCCCTCATGTTCATTTGCTAATAGGTTTCTTTGTTTTTAATAGAGTACTTAGCAGTTAGTTAGTCCCCTGTTGGGACTTAGCCTGGTGTGGGGACATGCTTCCTTCCTCCCCACCCATGGCTAAAAAGCCTGTGCTGTGTGCCACAGGATTATACTAATTAGCGACCCTTATACTGACTGCCTTCATTATTTGGGTGAATCCCCCATCTCTTCTAAGTGCAAGATTTGCATTCTTTTTGTCCCAGGATTATAAAAGAAAGGGGCATTTGTCTAATGGAGCATGCCATAGCGTCACAAGATCTGCACTCCGATTTGGTGCCAAATACTTCAACCTTGGTGCGAAGTGCACTGCCATTGCCATTGATGCTACACTGGGCATCTTTGGCTTAGCCTAAGAGGGCTAAGAAGTCAGTGAAAGACAGCTCCCCTGACCATAGGGGAAAAGCCAAGAAAGGAAACTGCCTGTTAGAACGTTCCAACGTCCCCAGCGCAAGCAAACAGCCCCAGTCCGACTCGGTCACTGCTAGCAGCTGTCAACATCCAGCCCTCTTCCACGTTGGGGGCTTTTCAGGTGGTGCAGAACATCCTTTCTAGGCCGATACCCTCATCATCAGAGCTCAATGCAACATCACACCAAGTCCCTAGTGCCCCATATCTTGTAGCGCAGACCCATGGAGGCATGCATTCAGTGACTGCACAGGTACCATACAGGAAGCATGTCTCCATACAGTTTCACCACACCAGGTGCAATTCACCAACTCCTCAACACCAACACTGGCCGGCACTAAGTACCTCCTGTCTCTGAGCCCACTCCCACAGGTCGCAATCAGCATCTTGGTGCCAGAGATCACCATCTCAAAGTTGTCCCTCGAGCACCCAGAGCACCTCTCGGGACCACAGGAGCCCACCTACTAGATGCTCCAGGCCCTGCACCCAGTCACCCAGATCACTGTCAGCACCATAGGGCACATACAGTATGCTTCAGATCGTGGGACTCTGACAGTATCCGTTTGGCGGCTGCTACCTCGGACTTTGCCTCCCTGCCTCCAACATAGCCGTCAGCACCACGGTCAGACATTACAGCATGGTTCCATAGATGGCCTCTCAAAGCACCCCTGGCCTGAGCAGCAGAGGCAGGAGCAGAGATGCCCTTGGACTCCCTGGGGCTTCCAGGTTCAGTTCCAGGCAGCATGTTCAGAGCCTGGGACCCTTCCTCAGCATCCCTAGCAAGCTGTGTCCCGGCACTGGTGGCGGGGGGGGGAGGGGAAGGAAGTCACCACACCCCACCCCTGGAATGGAGGAAAGGTTAGTGGATCGACCACTGTCCCTGGACAAAGGCCAAGGGGGCCTTGCCCCATTGTCATCCTCGCCAGAGGAAGCCATTGTAACCCCACCACCAGTGATCTCCCCACCCCCAGATGATACGCAAGCTTACCAGGACTTACTCAAGTGGATAGCCTCAAACCTCCTGCTATAGGTGGAGGAAGTCCAGGAGGTCTCAGACTCTCTGTTTGAGGTCCTGGGCTAGGGCACACCAGCCAGATTGGTCTTGCCCTTACTGAAAGAGGTGGCCAAGATCACCAGGGTGCTTTGGCAGATACCCTCTTCTATTCTGCACTTCTCAAAGAGAGCAGAGAGGAAGTACTTTGTGCCTGCCAAGGGCCACGATTACCTCTATGTCCACCCACCACTCAACTCCCTTGTGGTGGAGTCAGTGAACCACAGAGAGCGACCGGCCGTACTCCAAGGAACTCCAAACACTTGGATTTGTTTAGAAGAAAATTTTATTTCTCAGCCAGCTTTCAGCTATGGATGGCTAACCGTCAGGTGCTAGTTGCATACTATGTCCTCAGCTCGTAGCAGCCCGTGGCCAAGTTTGAGGCATTGCTCCCCAAAGCATCCAGTAAGGGATTAAAGGCCCTCTTGAAGGAGGATTTGGCCACAGCACGGGCGGCTCTACAGGTGACATCAGACACTGCAGACTTGGTGGCGAGGTCCATGGCCTCCATGGTATCCATGAGAAGGACCGTGTGGCTTCTTATCTCAGGGCTGTCTACAGAAGCTCAGAATTCGATCCAGGAATTCCCCTTCGATGGCAAGGCCCTGTTTGTGGAACACATGGATGCCAAGCTGCATGGGCTCAAGGATTCTCATACAGCCCTTAAAACATTGACTCTATGTGCTGGGGATGGAACGAAAAAAGTTTAAGCCCCAACTGGTTCAACCCGAGGTGCAGCTTATCAAGCAAGACTTGACCCCGGGCGCAGGAAGTAATTCTGAAAGAGACAGGGTTGACAACCACAGTCTAGCTCCCAGGGCTCATCGAGCCACCCTAAACCCTCAAGCAAGTGCATCTTCTGAGGGTACAACCAAGGATGACATAATAGACCGTCTGGATCATCTCCGCCCTTTCCTCCTGGCATGGGCAACAATCTCCTTGGTTGGACTTCTGGGTCCTGGCAACAGTGCAGAATGGGTATACCTTCCAGTTGGCCTCTACCCCTTCCCCCCAACCTCCTTCCCTTTTTCCTCTTCAGGAACCCTTCTCATAAGCAGCTTCTTAAGCAAGAGTGGCAGAGCTACTCAACCTGGGGGCAGTGGAGGAGGTACCAGCCAGTTTCTGGTACCATGGGTTCTATTCCCTTTATTTTTTTTAATCCCCAAAGCCAAGGACAGTCTCAGACCTATTCTGTACCTACAAGGTTTGAATCTGTACCTGATCTGTCTCAAGTTCTGCATGGTCACCCTGGTGTGCTTCATCCCTTATCTTTATCTGGGAGACTGGTATGCTGCCCTCAACCTCAAGGACATGTATTTCCACACCATAATCATCGAGGGACACAGGCAGTGTTCCCTTTAAGCTGCACAGCAGCACAGCTTCATGGGTGATTAATCAGCCTCACCCAGTCAGATGCTCAGGGCTCTGTGCATGGAGCTGACTGACTGGGTGGGGCTGATTAATCACCTGTGAAGCTGTGCTGCCTCCCAGCTTAGAGGGAACACTGGCCACAGGCGCTTCCTAATATTCAAGGTAGGATGCAGTCATTATCAGTTTGCAGTCCTCCTAGTTTGGCTTAGCCACAGCACTCAGTGTTCATAAAATGTGTGTTCTTCTTTGAGTGGCCCCGTGGGTGCTCCACTCTTGGGTGCTCCACTCTTGGTGTCGGGTCCTGTCCCGGCGCCGTGGTTTGGAGAATTCTCATAGCCGTGCTCCACCGGACCGCACATGTGCGGCTTCTCTGAAGCACCGTTCGTGCCTTTGATCAGTCGCGCGTGGACCAGCAACCGTCAGTTCCTCTCAACCGCCTCAGGTTGCGGTCGGAGCTCCCTGTGTTCTTCTATGTTTCTTCTCTCAGAAATGATCTTAGCTAGTTTTTTTCATCTGTAAATAGTTAAAAGTTTTACTGTTAGTCATTTTCCTGTTCTACTGTTCTTCTGTTAAAAAAAAAAAAAAAAGAAAAGAAAAAAACACCAACTTTTCTCTTCAGAATCACTGTTCTTTTTGAAAGCGCTACAGCTAAGCTCTAAAGAACTGAAATTGACAAAGCAGTGAAAGCGGGGATCAAGCAGGCATTCAGCCACCCTTACTGGCCCTGACAATGCCGGGTTCCCCCGGTTTTAAAAAATGTTCAGTTTGCTGTGAAGCCATGCCTGCAGCTGACGGCCATGATGCTTGCATTAGGTGCCTGGGGGAAGCACACGTCCCCCAGAAGTGCACCCACTGTCGCAAGCTTACATCAAGGGCCCGGAGAGAGCAGGAGATGAAGATCCGAATGATGACATTCGGCAAGGCACTGCAGCCTGACCCGATGCCTCCCGCAGCCACGGCAAAAACCTCCGAGCATAAACGGAGGGCGGCTTCTCTGGGACCGGCCATCTCAAAAAGAACAAAGCCGTCCCCAACATGCTCCCTTCCCCCGGCAGCTTCAAAATCATCAGCAGCCTCCAAAGTGACACTCCACTGGCTCTGGCACTGGCTCTGGTGCCGCAACTGACCAGCAAGTCGGCATCGGCTTCAGCCACGCTGACTCATAGAGCAGCGCTACCGCTGAAATTGACAACAGCGCCGGTGCCGCAATTGACCAGCCAGTCTGCACCGGCTTCAGCGGCACCGGCTGTGACCGTGCCTGCCTCACTGGCACCACTTGTGGCGGCACCGTCTCCCGCGGCACCGTCTTCTCCGGCACCAGACTCAGGAGTGCAAGTCCTTGCCAGGCCAGCCTTGACAACGTTACTAATGCCAGCACCGGACATTCTGCCAGCACTGGCAGCAGCGCAGCTACAGCTGATCTCCCCAGCACCGCTCTGCTCTCACTCAGTGCCGAGCTCCCCGGTTACCATGGGAACTGACAGTGCTTCAGCACCTAGGAAAGCTCTGTCAAAAACTCATATGAGAGACAGCTCTGCCTCTCCAGCTTTCTCCCTGGGACCATCCCCTTCTCCACCAAGGTATGCACGCTACCGTGACTATAGTGTCTCTCCTGTCCATATCGCATACAGACGGCACATTTACAGAGACACAGCGTACTTAGAAGCACATCAGTCCTGCTCACATTCTCGTTCACCCGGTCAATAATCAAGGTACGGGTCCGCTAGACGCTTCTCCATGTCACATCTATTACATCCAACACAGTAGTGCACGCTCGTCACGTCACACTCCTCCCCGTCACGTTCTGAGCGGTATTATGGACGCTATCATAGATCGTATAACGATCGTCCCCAGCGTGATCATACACTATCATCGCGTAGGGGATCCTCCTGCAACTGCCAATCACCAAGTGCGCAATACTTACCTCACCAACCACAGCACTTAAGCTCACCTCCTCCATCGAAGAGTCCAACCATCCAGCTAAACCAGTCCGAGCCGGAAGAGGGGCAGTTGTCTGAAGCAGAAGATCCTAAACCGGAAACTTCTCCAGCAGACTGTTCCTCTTCATCCCTGGATGAGGCGATATTCCCAGGCAACATATCTCCACCGGATGACCTGAAACAGTTTCAAGATCTGTTTAAACGGGTAGCAGGCACACAAGAAATACAGTTGACAGATGTCCCGGTTAAAAAGCACCGCCTTTAAAGAATCTCCGCCCACAACAGCGTGCAAAGATCGCCTTACCGATTGATGAGGCAATCATGGAAGTGGCGGATGAGATATGGCAGATGCCGACATTGGTTACACCTACGAGTAAAAAGACCGATAGAAAATACTTTGTACCGCGAAAGGGGTTGGATTTTCTATTCAATCATCCACAGCCTAATTCGTTAGTAGTTGACGCAGCGCAACGTAGAGGTAAGGCGCCGCAGTACAAAAACACACTCCCGGATAAGGACAATAAAAAATTGGCTATATTTGGTATAAAAGTCTACTCCTCGGCCACACTTCTATTACGCATTGCAAACTATTCGGCTCATTTATCTAACCATAATTTTGATAATTATTCAAAACTAGCGGAGTTACTACACCATCTCCCAGACAGCAAGAAACCACTCCTGAAAGCAATAGTACAAGAAGGATACGCATCATGTAGCACTGCACTGCAGATTGCCATGGATGTGGCTGACACAGCTGCTCGAGCCACTGCTACGGGTATCGCAATGAGAAGATCGTCATGGCTTTCATCTGCAGGAGCACCAAGAGAGCTACAAAGCAAGGTTGAGGATCTGCCCTTTGACAAGCTTGAGCTTTTTGCGGCAAACACCGATGAAGTCCTTCACTCGGGCAAAGATTCCCGCACCACCCTATGTACATTGGGGATGTACACACCTCCCTTTAGACGTAAGCGCTACTATCCGTATCAGCAAAGATATTTTAATTTTCCGAGACAACAAACGCGTACTGTAGAGAACCAACGCCCTAGGCAACGTCCTCAACGAAAACGACCCCAACACAACCGTTCATCCAATCAGTCTTCAGCCAAACAGCAGATTTGACTCCTCCATCGAGGATGCAAGCACGCCTTCCATAGTCAACGCGGAAAACAAAGATCTCCACCTCTTTCACCATCGGCTGAGACCATACCACCATTATTGGTCCAGCATCACCACAGACAAATGGGTACTAGAGGTGGTACAGTCCGGTCTCTCCATCCCCTTTCTCTCCATTCCCCCTACCCCGTCCCTTTTCAGGGACCTCTCTCACGAGCAACTGCTGAGACAAGAAGTTCAGCGTTTGCTCGCAATCGGGGCAATAGAGAGAGTACCCAAACAATTTTGGGGAAAAGGATTTTACTTCCAATATTTTCTCACTCCAAAGAAATTGGGAGGATGGAGACCCATCTTAGACCTTCGAAAGTTAAATCGCCACCTTCGAAAACATCGATTCAAGATGGTAACCTTAACTATTATTCCGTCATTGAACAAAGGAGACTGGCTTGCAGTCCTTGACTTGCAGGACGCTTACTTCCATGTCGCTATTCATGTGGCACACAGACGTTTTCTTCGATTCCAACTGGGAGACGAACATTTTCAATACCGGGTTTTACTGTTCAGACTAGCGTGTGCCCCCAGGGTTTTCACCAAAACCTTAGTAGTAGTGGCGACCCACTTACTCAGGACGGGAGTGACAATATTCCCCTATTTAGACGATTGTCTCGTCGGGGCACAACATATATGGAGTCATGTCAAATGGTGCAGACAGTGTCCAACGAGTTGTCATCGCTGGGCCTTCTCATAAATGTAAAAAAATCATCACTGGTTTCGTCTCAAGATCTGATTTTTATAGGTGCATGGTTCGACTCAACCATGGCACGTGCTTACCTACCGACGGAATGTTTTGCGACGTTCCAAGACCTTGTGCATACTGTGACGCATAGAATCATAGAATACTAGGACTGGAAGGGACCTCGAGAGGTCATCGAGTCCAGTCCCCTGCCCTCATGGCAGGACCAAATACTGTCTAGACCATCCCTGATAGACATTTATCTAACCTACTCTTAAATAACTCCACAGATGGAGATTCCACAACCTCCCTGGGCAATTTATTCCAGTGTTTGACTACTCTGACAGTTAGGAACTTTTTCCTAATGTCCAACCTAAACCTCCCTTGCTGCAGTTTAAGCCCATTGCTTCTTGTTCTATCCTCAGAGGCATGCTCCAACAATTCCCACGCGCGTCTGCTTACAACTGATGGGCTACATGGCTGCCTCTACCATCGTAGTGCAGAACGCAAGGTTACATTTTTGTTGCCTCCAGCATTGGTTAGCCACGGTTTACATCCCAGCGAAGCACAGTGTTCACAGACCAGTAGTTGTACCACAGCATGTACGACAGTCCCTTCAGTGGTGGACCAAACCGAGCAATCTTCTCATGGGCATCTCCTTTCATCGCCCACAACCTACAAGGCAAATAACCACAGATGCTTCCCTTACGGGTTGGGGGGCGCACATGAATAATCTGACGATCCAAGGACGCTGGTCGACACAAGAAATGCTGTTGCTTATCAATGTGCTCGAGCTACAGGCGTTGCGGCATGCTTGCAAGCATTTTCAGTCCCAGATACGGAATACAACTACCAGAATCCTGACGGACAACATTGCAACCATGTTTTATATCAACAGGCAGGGAGGCGCCAGATCCCGTTCTCTCTGTGCGGAGAGTGTCCGATTATGGAACTGGTGTATCCACAACAGCGCTATTTTAACAGCATCCTACCTACCGGGCGTCGACAATTCAATAGCAGACTCACTCAGCAGGTGTTTTCCCTACAACCACGAGTGGGAAATCCACATGGACGTTTTGAGTCGTATATTTGCTCGGTGGGGGTTTCCGACAATAGACTTGTTTGCGACGGAAAGCAATATGAGGTGTCCCGCCTATTGTTCCAGAGGCGGCATAGGACTTCATTCACTAGGAGATGCCTTTCTTCTCCATTGGGGAAGGACGCTGTTGTATGCCTTTCCCCCAGTGGCTCTAATACCCAGGATTCTCGAGAAAATCAACATAAAAGGGGCTCGAGTGATTCTTATAGCCCCAGCGTGGGCTCGCCAACCCTGGTACTCAATGCTCCACCAGATGTCGATAAGGGCACCGTACCCCCTACCTCTTCTCTCGAATCTCTTGACCCAGGACAATAGATCCCTGAACCATCCAAGACCCGAGATTCTGCACCTCACGGCATGGATGCTCGCTGGTTTAGCGATTCTGAACAACTCTGTTCCCAACGGGTCAAATGCACAGTAGGAAGGAATCTACACGAGCGACATGTACAGCTAAATGGTCCAGATTCCAGGCATGGCGTGCGAACAATAATCTAGATCCTCGCTCTGCAACCTTACCTCGTATATTAGAGTACATTTTACAGCGCCATGACAATGGGCTGGCAATAGCTTCTCTACGGGTGCATTTGGCAGCAATTAATGCTTTCCATCATATAGACGATTCCTCCTCTCTATTCATCCTACCACATCATCCTACCACAAAGAGATTCCTGAAGGGGCTCTCAAACCTTGATCCACCTCGGAGACCCTCTCCGCCTTCGTAGAATCTGGATCTAGTATTGGAAACTTTGACTCACCCTCCTTTTGAGCCTTTAGCCACGATTCCATTACACATACTTACCGTCAAACTTTTGTTTCTCCTAGCCCTTACCTCAGCTTGTAGAGTAAGTGAGATAGCAGCCTTCATGGCTTCGCCTCCTTATACGGTTTTTTCTAAAGGCTCAGTGACGCTGAGATCTCACCCAGCCTTTATTCCAAAGGTCTCCTCCGATTTTCACATCAATGAACCGGTGGTCCTACCATGCTTCTTTCCTAAACCCCATGCCTCAGTACAAGAAGCGACACTATACGCACTGGATGTAAGGAGAGCCTTGGCGTTCTACATTGATAGAATGAGGGACTTTAGGAAAACGGACCATTTAATAATATCATTAGTGGACCGTTCAAAAGGGCAACCACTGACTTCTCAGCGCATCTCGAGACTGGTAGTTTCATGCATATCTATGTGTCATTCTATACGTGGAAAACCTCTGCTGTGCCCTCCTAAGGCCCATTCCACCAGAGCGGTATCTACTACTACGGCCTTTCTAAGAGGAGTTCCATTTCGTGACATTTGCAGGGCAGCAACATGGTCCTCTAATGTTACCTTTATGAAACATTATGCTATAGTTGAGCATTTTGCTTCAGACTCCTCGGTGGCTACAGCAGTACTCAATCGTGATCATAAACTTTAATTCCGGAGCCCTCGGGCAATTTGGGTACTGCTCCAAACTCACCAAGAGTGGAGCACCCACGGGGCCACTCGAAGAAGAAGAAGAAGAAGAAAAAGAAGTTACTCACCCTGTGAAGTAACGATTGTTCTTTGAGATGTGCCCCGTGGGTGCTCCACGACCCGCCCTTCCTCCCCGCTCCGAATTGTTTCTTTTCTCTTTCAGATGAGCGGGTGAGAGGAACTGACAGTTGCCGGTCCGCGCTCGGTTGATCAAAAGCGCGAATGGCGCTTCAGAGAAGCCACACATGCGCGGTCCGGCAGAGCACGGCTATGAGAATTCTCCGAACTGCGGCGCCGGGACGGGACCCGACACCAAGAGTGGAGCACCCAAAGAGTGGAGCACCCACGGGGCACATCTCAAAGAACAATTGTTACTTCACAGGGTGAGTAACTTCTTCTTCATGGTGGCAGCTTACCTGCATCATCTAGGGGTCCAGGTGTATTCCTGTCTGGATGACTGGCTGGTCAAGGGCTGCTTGCAGCAAAAGGTCCAGTGGAATGTTGATCTTCTCCCATCCACGTGTTGGCTTCTCAGGCTCCTGATAATGACAAAAAGTAATTGTTAGTCCCGGTGCAGAGAATCAAGTTTATAGGTACAGTACTCAACTCTACGCCAGCCGCTGCATCCCTCTCTTGGAACAGAGCACTACAGGACCAGCTGACAATGGTGCTGGTGAGTCTGCATATTCTTAGTCATATGGCGACATGCATCTACGTAGTGCTGTTTGCCAGGCTCAGAATGTGCCCCGCGTAACTCTGGCTGGCATCAGTATACTCCCCAGCAAGGCACCCCCTTGACCACATGGTTGCAGTGCCACAGCTTATTCTCCATTCCCTGTGATGGTGGACGGATACCTGCAATCTATTCATTGGCATCCCATTCAAGCAACCAAAACATTCACTGGAGCTAGTGTTGGATGGGGAGCTTACCTGGGAGCACACCAGACGCAGAACCAGTGTTCCCAGGATGAGACGGTGCTCCACATAAATATCAAGGAGCTCAGAGCGGTCAGGAATGCATGCAAAGTGTTCTTGCTGCACCTGCAGGACTAAGTGGTTCAGATCCTCACTGACAATGTGGCAGCCATGTTCTACATAAACAAGCAGGGAGGAGCCCACTCAGCACCCCTCTGCAAAGAAGTGACCAGCCTGTGGGAATTTTGTGCCCTCCATAAAAATGATGTGGTAGATTGTCTGAGCAGAGAGTTCTCTTCTCACCACCTCCACCCCCATACACTTCTCAGTGGGCCATTTGGTTTATATGGGTTTTGGAGGAACAATGAAAACTTGTAACTCAAAGGGGCGGAGCTCAGCTCAAAATGTTAGAAAATAACACTTTTTGATTTTGAGTCATGCAGCAAAAAGGAAATGTACACCAATGAGACTGCAGTTTTAACTGAAACGAGATTAAACATTAATTAGATTGTTAGGGTCTATTAAATCAAATATGTTGTCCACCATTACAGGAGTTTTCTTGTGTATCCCCTGATGGAAGTGCCAGTTTGAAAACTATGGCTCTATTGCAGAGGGGGCACTAGGACAGACTAAGACAGCATAGGGATGGGGACAGGCGGAGAAGGGTGTAAGAAGAAAGGGTAATAAGTAGAGACAAGGGAGAGACATATGGGGGGATTCAACAGAAGAGGTTATATTCCAGGTCCTATAAGGGAGCATGACAGATGACATGCTAATAGTTGGGGCAAGATGTGGTGGGACAGGACTGTGTATCTGTAATCACTAGAGCATGCTCCCTTGCAGAAAACCCCCTTTCTTGCTTTATTAGGGTCATTCATTGTGCTTGTCCAGGCTGTCTGTCAGTATGTCTTGCTTCAGTTTCTTTTCCTGTGTTTTGTGCCCACCTTCTCCTCTCCCCCTCCTTCCCCTCCCCACACACACAGTCAAACAATACTCATTTGAACTCTCTGCCCACATGGTTCTAGTTTCTGGATAAACTCCATTATGCCTTGTTATAGGTAAGGCACTTTAACTATCTCTTATACCTTTAAATGAAGGACACATTCACACTCATTGGTTTCCACGAGGCTTCAACCCAGCCTGTAACATTATCTTTGAAAATTATCTAGAAGCTTTCATTCCTTCAGAATGTAGTTATATGTCTTCTCAGTTGAGCAATCTGTTCTAGGCCCAATTAATGACAGTGTTCAGGATGTCGGCAACCAATTTTAAAATCCTGTGGTATCTGCATAATCAGTTGCCTGAGAACTATATCATCTTATGATACTTAAATCATAAAATACTAGAACTGGAAGGGACCTCAAGAGTTCATCAACTCCAGTCCCCTATCCAAGCTTGACTGGGCTGATTTTCTTTTCAGTTCTTGCAATTGAAACATCTGAACTAGTCACAAATCTCAGTGCAGATTAAATCATTCCATTTGACTGTCCATCAAATCTTGGTTTTTGCTACTCTGATACTGAATTAAGACATATTAGTTCTAGATTAGCTTTTGGTTCGGTGTGTTGTGTTTTTTGCTGACAGTTTGCCAGTGATGTGTAGCCTGGCTGATCTGCTTCTGGCTGCAGCAGGATAATTAATTTTTTGTGCCATAGCTTTTTTATTCTTTTCTCTTTTAACTGTGTGCAATGTGCCTGGTTTATACAGGGGTAGATTTTAACTCATCTGATCTCAACCAAGCATAGTTGTGAACAGTAGAACTTCAGAGTTATGAACACCAGAGTTATGATCTGACCAGTCAAGTACACATCTCATTTGGAATGGGAAGTGCACAATCAAGCAGCAACAGAGAGCAAAGAAAAGGAACAGTACAGTACTGTGTTAAATGTAAACTACTAAAAGAAAAATAAAGGAAAAGAAGCATTTTGCTGCTTCATGCTCCTTAAAGCTCTATGAATACATGGTTAGGTCCAGTGATGATGTCACCAGAGTAAATATGTGGACAAAGTTGGCAACGGGGTTTGTTGCAAGGGAAAGTTCCAGGGTTGGTATTGCCCTTACTGAAATGGGTGGCCAAGATTATCAGTCAACCACCTAACCTCAGGAAAATTCTTACCAACAACCACAGGACATACCACATTAATACCAACCCTGGAACTTTCCCTTGCAACAAACTCTGTTGCCAACTTTGTCTACATATTTACTCTGGTGACACCACCACTAGACCTAACCATGTCAGTTATATGATCAAGAACACATATTCCTGTTCATCCAGAAGTATAATTTATGCCATCATATGCCAACAGTGTCCTTCTGCTATGTATATTGGACAGACTTCTCAGACACTTCACCAAAGAATCAATGCCCACAAATCACACATCTTCATGAGGAAAAACCAGTTGCTTTTCATTTCAGCCTACCTGGACATAGTCTTAACGACCTTACTACATGCATCTTACTTCAAAGAGACTTTAACACCAGATTACAGAGGGAAACTTCAGAACTTTCTTTCATGCTTAAATTTGACACTTTACGAATGGGCCTTAACAGAGATGCTAATTACCTTGACCATTACAAAAATAGCTTCCCACTTATCACTCCTGATTAGCCATTCATTGACTCAAATAGCTATTCCCTCCCCCTCACCCCACCTTCTGTACTAAATCTGATTTGTCAGTTTAATAATGTGTTCACTTTTTTTCATTGTATTCCTTTGGTATATATATATATGGTCATGCCAGTTCTCTTCCAGAATTTGATCTGAGGAAGTGGGTCCGGCCCACAAAAGCTAATCACCTATTAAACCATCTTGTTAGTCTTTAAAGTGCTACATAGTTTTTCCTTTCACTTTATTGAAGGACTTTCAAGTTCACACTTCTCTTTCTCAGGTTAGTTTCATCCAGTAATTTGTCATTGTAATTCGTTAGTTCTTCCCATCACTTCTATAACTCTATTATTTTGAGCTGTTTGAATTAACAACTCCTCTTATTTGATTTTTTTTGTTTGCCTTATTCATTACTGTTTTTCCTAATTCCTCTAAGATACCAGCTGAAAGCGTGGAACAGTTTAAGAAAATTCTTTTACTTTTCATGATCTTTTTAGAATCAGTCATAATAGAGAGGTTTCCAGTCTTCGAAGTAAAGTTGCACAGCTGCAGACAGACTATGATGTTTTAAAAAGGCAACTGACAACTGAACGATTTGAACGGTAAGCACATGTGATGTTTTTGTTGCACTGGGGTGATCCTCCTTACCAGTCATTAAGATAGCTACTAATGCAATACCATGTGCTGGAAAATAATTTTCCCAATAACTTTTTAAGGTGTACCACAACTCAATTTTCAAACAGACATTCCTTTTAGTGCAAAGATTCTTGATGTTGATTACATCCAGTATATCAATACAGGTTGGACCTCTCTGGTCCGGCACCCTGGGGACCTGACTGGTCCTGAGTGAGGGGATTTGCCAGACCAGGGAAGGTCCCTCCCCTCGTGGCCATGCTGTCACTGAGCTATGGCTCCAGCCTGTCCCCGCTGTTGCCTGAGCCCCGCCGGGCTCTCCCCAGCCCGGCTACTGCCAGGGCCAGAGTGCCACAACCAGAGCTGTGCAGCCGGGGCAGAGCTCCATAGCCACCTGGCTCTGGGGCTGGAGCTCTGAGGCCATGGAGGAGGGACTGGGCCAGAGTTCCGCAACCCAGGCCAGAGCTCCCTGGCTGCTGCTGGGGCTGGAGTTCCCTGGCCGCTGGAGCCAGAATGTAGCTGGAGCTCCATGGCTGAGGATGGGGCCAGAGTTCCCTGTCTGCCGCTGTGGTTGGAGCACTCTGGCTGGGGCTGGAGGTCCACAGCTGCAGCCCAGGCTAGAGTTCCCCAGCCGCTGGGGCCAGGGACCTCCTCTGGGGCCAGAACTCCCAGCCATGCATCCTTCTCTCCCCCCCATACACACTGGGCTCCCAGCTGAGTCGCTGGTGTCCCTTATGGAGCTCTTGCCCGCTGCCAGACCTCTCTTTTCCTGGGCTCTGTGGTCCAGGAACATCTGTGTTCCATGCTGGACCATGGATGTTGTTGGATCATGGAGTCCCAGTTAAGGGAGGTACAACCTGTATAAGCATATGTACCCTTCTATTTTATATCTTAGCAACAATACAGTTGTAAGCATTGGCCAAAATTTTTACAACAGGATCAAGTCCAGAAGATGCCTTCCCATCATGTTTTTGACTCCTGTAAAAACTCTGACAAATAATCCCAAGGAAAACCTTGGTTTTGTATATACTGTAACAAAAAGTGATGTTATTGGTTGGTATCAGACCTTAGTTAAGCTAAAATGAAACAGCATAAAGGCTGAACCTTGTTGTCTGCCCCTGTCAAGAAGAAAGTAATGGCTGGGAATCTTTTTTTCCAATATATTTTTTTTTTACCTTATTTTGTCGTATTTTTTTCCTCTAAGCATTTCCTTCTGATAGAGTAAACAAATATCTGATAGAGTAAACTGGCATCCAGTTAGCTCAGTGGCTCGCATTAGAGCCCTGCAGATCTGCAGATACCTGCTTCATATCCGTGGGTATCTGCATCCACAAATGTGGTTGCGGATATCCGCGGCTCATTTTTGCAGATGCAGATACAATATTTTTATCTAAAACCCTGCAAATTTGTGGATATATGTTTTATGTCCTGGGTGTCCACATCTATGGTTCATTTTTGGAGATGTGGCAGCAGATATCAATTTTGTATCTGTACAGGGCTCTCGTTCTAATCTTTGTGCCTGTAGTAATTTACATATCACCCACCACCATAACACAGTTGATATACTGATTTAAAAAAATCAATATGCGACTCTCACTAAATATTAAAAACAGAAAGGCTTTGATTCAAACAGACAACAATCCATTGTAATAAGAGCAAAAGCAAAATTTCTATTGTAGTCAGTGCTTACAATTTAATGTACATGCCATACCATGGCAAATGAATTACTGTACAGATGGCAGTTATTTTGTATATTGCCATGCAGGCTTAACAGAAATCTGTCAAAAGCACATTACCATCTTGAGACTGGATATGTCTGGAGGAATTAGCTTTGCCAGTTATTCAGTGCTATGGATATAATGTGTGCAGTATGTTGTTTTTTTGTGTTTTTCCTAATGCTTCTCATGCTCCTCCAGAATATATTCCATGCCCTCAGTTGGAAAACCTCAAAATTACCTATATTTTCCTTATTTCTGTTACTGCAACCCAAACCTTAAATAAAATCATGCTAATATTTCAAGAATCACTACAAGTTTAACACAAAAAATTCCTCTGTCTCATGATATTATTCTTTTTCATTATATGCTTTGCGCCTAGCTTGTTCTAACACCAAAACACAATTTAAAATCATAATACACCCTCATCCAATGTAGGCCTATATTCCTAAACCATTGTTGCAGCTTGATGTCAATGCTTGTGAGGTTGTTTTCTGTCCTCTTCAGTGCTGTTTGAGGTCCAGAAGAAAACATTCTCAACTTCAAAATTGGGGGGTGGAGTGTTTGGGTGTTTTTTTTTTTTGGTTTTTTTGGTTTTTTTTTTAAATATTACAAGTAGTTTCAGCTACTATACCTGGTTCTGAAACTCCTGGTAAATTCAGTGGATTTATCATTGCATTTTAGAGTGATTTTCTTCCTTCATATCCTGAGGTATGGGAGACCTATATAAAAAGCAAACATACTGAGTTTATAGAAGAACGAGACTTAACTACACAATGTTTTCAATTCACAAAGTAAACAACCTGAAAAAATAGATAATTCTTTCT
The DNA here is from genome assembly GCA_019425775.1 of Rafetus swinhoei. NCBI lineage: Eukaryota > Metazoa > Chordata > Testudines > Trionychidae > Rafetus > Rafetus swinhoei. The sequence goes on from CM033449.1 coordinate 52,904,520, forward strand.
AACATTTTATCATACACTTAAGGCAGAGGTGGGCAATAAGTGACACATGTACTGGATGCAGTTCGACATGATTAGCCCCTGGCAGGCTGCCAGATGGTTTATTTACCTGAGCATCTGGCCAATGGGAATGGTAAACAACAGCCAACGGGAGCTGCAAGCAGCTATACCTGCAGACACTCAGGTAAATAAAGTATCTGGAGGTCCCGCAGTCTGGCCCACAGGCCATTCATTGCCCACCCCAGCCTTACGTGTTACTTTTAATTATTAATTTTTTATAAAGTAATCCATGTCCCTTAAATATAATTGAGACATTTAAAACAATGTAGTATGATGTAACCTTTTAAATTATCGCCTTTCATTTTCTTTTATCTTCTAATTTCTACAGATAAATAGTATGATGTGGCAGAATATGAATGCTAATAATGGTAATAAAGATAAATGTATACAAATTACTATGGAAATTTTTTTTTATCTGCTTTGTAGAGAGCGCGCAATTCAGGAGATGCGTCGACATGGTCTGTCCACATCTTCTGCCCTTACTTCATTTCCACTTAGCTCAACGATGAGATCTCCTTCCCATTCTCCAGAGCGTGCAATTGTAAGAACAACTGATCGAGCAACAACAGAAAGGTAAGTAAGGAGGAATTTCTTATGTCATGACATCCAAGGATACTAAGGAAGACAGTCTTCAATTCTTCCCCCACTTCAGAGTAGCCAAGCATTTTTGTAGAGGGGTGCTCATAGTTCAGCACCTCTAAATCCTGATTCTAACACTCAGATGCTCTAAGACAGTGGTTCCCAACCTGTGGTCCACAGACCCGTGATGGTCTGTGACGGTACTGCTGGAGGTCTGTGGAAGGTTTAAAAATAAGAATCAGGCCCACTGCTTACTTTTCTTTTTCTTTTATTTTTCTTTTCTTACTTTTCTCCCCCTTTTTCCCTCCCCTAGGGAGGAGGGTCTATAAATTTTAATAGATTGAAAAGGGGTCCATATGCTGAAAAAGATTGGGAACCACTGCTCTAAGAATACTAGAAGCTACCTCTTAAGAACACATACACTGTTCTAGGAATCTTATACTAAAGTAGATAGCATAAATACATAGATAAATACTAGTATGAGCTTTGGAAAAAGTTGTGCCAGTTTATCAGTTCTCTCCCCGAGCAGAATTGTATGGAATTCAATCTATGAGAGATTGGAAAAGGCCTAGCATCAGTTGTGGAAATCTCCAGTGCATTTGATACCCATAGATATATCTGCCTGAGATTTTTGGTTTCCAGTAGTCAATTTAACAGGTTGTCTTTTGCCCAAATCCCCATTTAGTAAATATTCAATCACATGAAGGCAAAGGAAAGTATGGTCACATTCTGTTTCATGAGATTTATTATCCATCCCTCCACCTTCCACAAAAGAAATAAGGAATAAACCAAGATGATGATCTTTATTCTTGGTTAGTTTAAAGGGCACCAAAAAAGTGTAGGGCTGCTGTATGTATTAGCAAAGGCCTCAGTCCAAGCTCCAGCTATTAAATAGCAAATGCTTTGATATTTTTGGAAAGGTTCTAGCATAAACTTCCAGCTGCCCAAGATGCATCTTAAGGGCTCTTCTATCTCTGATTGCCAAGGTCTGAATATTCAAATTCATAAGGCACACTCTGTCAGAAGTAGGTTAGAGTCTGTAACTAGCCTGTAATCTTTCACTGTCCAAGAGATTTGCATGACACTTACATGGGTGTCTACATTTTTACCAAGCGTTATTATTTTAGATGCAGATGCAGCCAGTCAGTGTTACAAATGTGGTTACAGGTTGTATGATCCACCTCTCATATTCCTCCCTGATGTTACATCTCAGTGAAAAGTCAAATGACAGTGAAATGAACTGTATCTTTTCAAAAAGCACTAAGTAACCACTTATGCTAACCACTTATGCTATCACAGCTGATTTGTCTGACTAAAGCATGTCAGAACTATCAGAGGGGAACCAAGAATCCCAACATCTCACAAAGCTAACTAAAGAAGCCATTTAAAATTTGTACTTTTTCCATGGATTTTTGCTTGAATCCGAATACTTTTGAAATGTCTGGTTTCATAAACAAATTTAACATTTGTTCAATCTCCTCTCTGAATCGGATACATAATTGTTTCCTGGCTTTCAGACTCGCCCTTGAACTTATTTCTAGAACCCTGCAAACCTGCAGATATATGCTTTATCTGCACAGCTATCTGCGTCTGCAGATGTCAGTGCAGGTATCCGTGGCTTGTTTTTGCAGATACAGATGTGGATACAAATTTTGTATCCATTCAGGATTCTACTTATTTCACCCTCTCTCATTGGTTTTACTTTTTATTTATCCCTTCCTTGCACCGTTCCACTGTGGAAGTATGCTCTGTCAATTATGCTGTTTTATACTGTATAATGAGATTTTTTTCCCCCCCTTTTTATAAGCCACTTAGTCTGACCTAATGACTTTTTTCTTGTCTTTGGCTTAGATTGTACTTCTGTTAATTGTTTCTGTGATGTGTCAAGAATTTTATTTTATATGAAATTCTGTAGGTGATATTATAGGCTGATTCAAGTTACTTAGGAATAAATTATGAATAAGATAATTTTATATATTTTACTCTTGGTTGAATTGATAAAAATACTATACGAAAATGTTTATATTTTAAAATTTCTTCCTCCTCCTCCTACCAGAAATGTGAGCTTCAAGGAATAACCATACCTGAATTAGTCTTAAAACTAAACCAGTAATAGAAGGATTCACTTGTTTCAAGGACTTGTGAAAAATATGACGGTTGACATGAATTCTACCTCTGACTTGGCTTCAAATCACTGATAATGTGTGAATTTGTGTGTGCACGTGTCATACAATCAGTGTTGCAAAACTCTGTTCTCCCATTTATCTGGCAATGTCAAGGTTTTTTGTGTGGGTGTTTTTCATGCACAAAATTGGATGCAAAAATTCACATTATAGCAAAGTTGCATGACAACTTTGCAAAGTTAGCATAATAGCTATATAAATGTATGGTACAAAAAAGGAACATGAGTTAGAATTGCTTGACAACTTCTGATTTCTCTGCTTATTTACATTTGTTTAAATCAGATGTGGCTTTAAAAATTTTTACATACTATAGCATGAGTTAATATTGATTAAAACAGGTCTGGACTTTTAAAAAGATTTGTTGATGCACAGTATATTTGTTATGCTGCTGGTGGATTTCTGTGAATCTTGGATTTTTTACATGTCTTTTCTGTTTACATGTCATTGCTTTTATATATCCCATGTCTTCCAGAATATCAGTTCATTTTTTAATGCATTATCACCATGACTATAGATTTTTCTTAATGAAAAATTGTCAACACAATAATTTGTATTTTATAAATTTATTTTATACATCCTCTCTAATAAAATGAACAGTGTAGTTTTCTGTAATGTCTTCTGTAATATCATTTATATCTTTTTGCCAATGTTAATGACAAATAATGTAAACATGTGATTTTAAGTGTATACTGTGTTAGAATGTACTAAATATTACACAATAGTTCTGTTTTACTTTCTGAATATTTCCAAACTAAATCTGGAGATATTTTTCAATTTTTTTTAAAAGATCAGAACAAATTATGGAATCGTTCATGCAGATGAGTTCAAGCTCTTAGAGGTTACATAGTGCCTTACTAGGATACAGAGCTACTAGGTAAGTGCAGTCAGGATTAATCTCTTTAAGAAAAAATGTGACAGACAATTATGAAAAGTTTAGGTCAAAGTAGATTTTATACTGTGCTATGTTCATTTCTATAACACATTAAAATCGATCTGTCAGGTAACCATATATTTGGATTCATTTTAATTATCCTTCACTGAAATGCTAAACTTGAATAGTGCTTAACAGTACTAATTCAAAAAAGATAATGTGACAAGTATTTATTGGTGCGATATATAATTAGAAGGGGAAACCTATACTGTTGTAATGCATCCCTGCTGACTGATTTACAGGATTGCATTCATATAACTGTGAAGAAAATCCTGTACTTTCCAGATTCAATTATGGACACCAATAAGGAGTAAAGAATATATAAAATGACATGGAAGAATTAAACTTCGGCCTTCGCTACACTTGGTCTCCTATCCTACAGTATTTTGCAATAAGCCTGTTAAGATTGTGACTTAATAAAAAAGTATTTTAATTGGAACTTTGGTGTTACTAGAAATATTGTAATTTACTTAAAATATTGTTGCTAATGTATATAAGATTTATTCTTGTACTAGAAGACTTATGCAGTGTTGTCCAGGTCCTTTAGGGCAGGGTGCTGGCGGTGTGGGGGGTACAGGAGTCAGGGCAGGGCCTTGGGATTGTGTGTGGGGGGGGGGGAGGGGCTCAGGGCTGGCGGCTGGGATCATAGGAGGGTGCAGGAGTTAGGGCAGGGGGTGAAGGTAGCTCTTGGCTTCTCCCCGAGGGAACCCCAGGGCAGCAGGGACTGTACACCCTGCCCGCCTACTCATCTCCAGGAGTCAATGGGGCCTCTCTCCCCCCTGCCCTGGCCCAGGGCAGGGAGGGGGCTGGCAAGGGTTGTCTCCCAGGCCAGGGGTCCCACTTACCTGATCTGCTGACAGGCAAGATGGAGGAACCCCAGCTCTGTGGGCTACTCCCTTGGTGGTGGTAGTAGTATGGTTGCCCTCAGTGGACATTCTTCTGGGATAGGTCTCCCCTGTGGGCTCACTGCCAGGGCTGGCTTTAGGCACCAGCAAATCAAACACATGCTTGGGGTGGCACATTTCCTGGGGCAGCATTTCTAGGTAAGCAGCCGCCCCCTGCTGCGGCCCCAGTCCCCTTCGCCGGCGAGAGACCTCTCCCTGCTGGCCACCTGGCTCACTGCGCCCTCCCTGTGCCCCTCTGGCTTTGCGCCCTCTCTGCAGCCCGCAGCCCCTTTTCCCTGCGCCCCTCTGGGTCTGTGCCCCCCATTCCCCACACTGCCTCTGGACCCCGATCCTTCTGCTCCTCCCGTTCCCCGCATCCCATTCCCTGTGCCTCCCCCGCACCCTGCTCCCCCCAATCTCTGCATCCCTCTGGCTCTGCGCCTCCCATTCCCCGCGCCACACCTGTACCCCCACCCTGTTCCCCGCACCCCTCTGGCTCTGTGAACCCCAGTCCCCCTGCTTCCCCCAGTCCCCGCACCCCTCTGGCTCTGCGCCTCCCATTCCCCACGGTGAACCCTGCTCCCCCTTTTTTACCCATGCCCCTCTGGCTCTGCGCTGTCCCTGCGCCCCCTGTGGATCGGGAGTGAGGGGTGCTTGTCCATAGGAAGGGGCTGGACAGCACAGGGAAAAGGCTGTTGTGACCCAGCAGCGAGTGAAAGGAGAGGGGGAGTTTACCTGAAGTGCCTTTGCCTTTTATGGAAAAAAAAAATTAAAATTATATTTGCTATTTATAGGGCTAAAATGCTGGGGGACAAACAAAAACGACAACAAACAAAAAATTGCAAAGTGCAAAAGTGTAAAAGCCAACAAAAAAAGGTGGGGGCGTCCAAAAAAATGTTTGCTTGGGGCAGCAAAAAATTTTGGTGGCTTTAACTCTTACGATTTAGGAGGAGTTTTTGAACAAACATGCACAGCCAGAAACGCAGACAGATGTACTCTAATATATATATAGAGAGAGATATCTAATATATCTCTATATCTAGGTATGATAGATAGATGAAAGTGACATGTTTCGTCATTTTAGACAGTCATATAACCTAGTATCTACACAGATATGGACCAAAATGGCAACGTAAACCACACAAAAATGTAAGAATGACTTATAAATATTCCTAACAGGTTAGTTCTAACTTCTGGGGGCATGGAAAGGAACTGTTTAAAAAATGTACAGATTCATTTATTTATTTTTAATGGGTTGTTGGTTTGTCCATTATGGGGTGGAGGGAAATGATCCTATAGGGACTGATACTACCTTAAATGAAGTTGACGGCAAAGCTGTCATTGATATCTGTGGTGCAAAATGAGGTTCATAGTAATTATACAAAGTATATTTTTACATTATTCTACTTCTTTTTCTGTTTTGGATAGTCTCCGCAGTAGTTTTTAAGTCTTTAATTTACATCCTTTTTACTGTCAAATTTTTCAATAATAAAATACTAAGTGAAAAGAGTGAGGCTATGTTACACTACAAAATTAAGTCTACCTGGGTTTTATGTCGGCATACAGTAAGCTGGTTGTGCACATCCACACTATGTTCCTGTGTCGGCGTTGTTTGTTCTAAGTTTTTTGCCATCCTGTAATTTTGTCTGCATCCTATAATGTTTCATGCCTCTTTTCAAAAAGCCCAGAAAACCTGTGCATCTGCCATCTCTGTGACAAAATTGGGTCCCTCAGCTCCACACTATGGGGCTAATATACACTACCATGCTACACTGGCATAGCTGTGCTGCTGTATCATGTCTGGTGAAGACATGCCATGCCAACAGAAGAGCATCCTCCCGTAAGAATACTGTAAATTAGCGAATATAACACGCGTCCAAGTATAACACACACTCATGTGTTACCCGCAGTTTTTCTATCGTGTGTTTAAAAAAAAAAAAAAAAATTAGAAAACCCGCAGACGTACATAACCCACAGAGACTTCTGCTGCCTTCATAAAAGAATCTGGTGGTCTTTGATGTGGTTGCCACTTGCCAGCTATAAAGATTGAAGATTACGACATCATGCAACCCGATAATACTGGGTCTTGTTATTTTATTTTAGTAAACACAACATTGCCACTCTTATTAAATTATTATTAAATCGAAGATGCTGATTTTATTATGTTGATCTTGTCTTCTTGTAATATGAGTAAAATATGAGTAAAAATCAAATTGCATAAGACGCGGACATATATACCCCGCCGGGGGAGGTGCGTGGTAGGTAAAAACATGGACAACCCGCGGGCTATATTCACTAATTTATGGTAATTACTCCAACTCTACAAGAGATGGAAGCTATTTTGGCAGGAGATCATCTCCCACAGAGACAGCACGGTGTTGACACGGCTTTAAGTCAATGTAACTTATGTCACTCGGGAGATGGCTTTTTCAAACCCCTGAGCGACATAAATTACGTTGACTTAAGCAGTAGTGTAGACAACCCCTTAGTGATTAACTTTATGAATACAGTACATCTGATTCTGCAGTATTTCTGGAACTGCCATAGAGAATGTGACAATTCATTTCAAGTAGTCTTGCTGAAAGCCATGGAAAGAAACACTTCCTTGTTGATGTTGACAGTCGCAGAACAACTGAACATGATGGAGCGCCAGTCTGGTCCCAACAAATAAGCTCTGACTGGTGGGATCCCATCATTATGCAGGTATGGGATGACAAAAAGTGACTACAGAACTTTTGTATGCACAAGGACTCATCTTTCCTTGTACTATGTGCAGAATTTGTCACAGCCCTCTTGCACAGCAACACCAAAATGAGGCCTTGCCCTAACAGTGTGGAAACAAGTGGTGAAACTGGAATTTTGCAACACCAGACTGCTGCTGGTCAGCCAGGAATCAATTTACAGGTAGATAGTGTGCTGGAATGGATGGCTTTGCTGCAGTGGGGTTCCTGAACTGCAGTGGGGCAGTGGATAGTACACTCTTCTGAGTTTTCCTCCTGTTCTCAATGTTCCTGCCCATTTTGTCTCAGAGTGATCTTCCATGCCCTCTGCTGCTCCGGAGGGCTTCTGTGATCTCTACCAACATGTCATCCCACATTCTCTTTCTTCTTATTCGGCTCAGCCTCTCTGCTGGTGAGGAGGGAGAGTTGAAGGCCACATTAGTAGCTGAAAAAGATACAATGAACAAAGGTAGTATTCTGAGTGCATATTCAAAGAATATAGAAAATTTGCTATATTGAAATTACTCCCTTTAATCCATGCAAGTTTAAAGTAGTACGTTTTGACTTTGGCCAGCTTTTTGTGTACTGCCTAGGAGGGGGAAGGCAAAGAGCTGAGACAAGGCAGGTGAGGTGGGACACAAGTTGTAGTGGTTGCAGTTCAGGAAGTTGAATTGAATACTGACACCATTTCCCACGGGCAGTGGTTATTTTAGCTGATATAACTGAGAATAACAGAGGCAGAAACGGAATAGTTGCTGCACATGCTCAGCTGTTATCCTGTGTGGTGCAATGATATCTGCCTAATTAATTGCTGAATGGCATGGGAAAGTGTCTTACTACAACAGAAGAAATAAAGTAGCCCTCCCCAGAGACCTTCAGCAACACATTGCAGAGTACCTCTAACAAAGTTTCCTCAAGATCTCTGTGGAGGACTCACTGGACATCCCAGTCCACCTCATATATTTTGCAGGGCCCTCCCTGCTTAATTGTGCTGGGCAATGAGAAGGAGATAACCACTCTACCTCTGCTGTCTATTTTACTACCCTTTGTAACATGAATAAAAATAGTAAATGAGAAGCTGTGTCCCTGCAATATCAATGGAAACTGCATTCTTAGCAGCAGTATCTTCCCTGACATCCAGCTAGCCTGTGGTGGAATATTGAAACTAGGTGGATTGACAAAATGAAGTAAAAACCGCTTCTGGATCCTCTTGGTCATCTGTTTCCCATTCTCCTTCTCCTCTTTCTCATCCAGCATCTCACCCTTGGGTTTATCGTGGTAGTCTGTGACGCTTCCAATGTGTCCACAGGGCCTTTGGGGGCAGGGTCACCACAGAGGATAGCATCCGGCTTCTTGTAAAAATGGCACGTTTGCAGTGCCATAGCAGGAGCAACTGGCAACTGTTTGTCTTACTTGCCTTCTGGTATGCCTGCTGCAGCTCCTTCACTTTCATACAGCACTGTTTCAGGTCCCTCTGGGGTCCTTCTCCCTCTTACCTCATATGGTCTGCTTGTAGCTGTCCAAATTTCTAGGGCTGGATCAGAACCTTACCTGTGAAATGTCTTCTCCCCACCAAAGCAGGAGATCCTGTGCATGCCAGGCAGGAGTGCATTTGGAGAGTGTAGCCAGCATGCTCAGCTAGGTAGTTGCTAGATGAACTCAAGATGCTGAGCAAAAGAAAATTATATTTCAGAAATGTGCAAACTTTTAAAGGGAGGCAGGGCGTATTCCTGTGTACATGGCTGCCGGGCAGTGGAGTTCAAAATAGTGATGACAGTGGTCATTGTAGGGCATTGTGGGACACCTCCTTTTATAAGTCACTAAAATAGATGTAAGCAGTGGAGTGTCTGCATCAAACCCTTCCAGAACCACAGATACAAAACCTGCAGACCTATTTCCACTGCTACAATGATCAGTACCCCATAACACACCTTTCAAAATCCCTGCATCCGACACATACCTATTATAATATGTCATACCTCATTCTATACACTAAATGCCCAAATAATAATTATGTGGGCAGAAGTGAAAGTAGGCTGATATGGTGTAACATAAGAGAAACTGGCTGCTATGGTATGGCATAAGCTATAGCTGATGTGGCATACCAGAAAGACACTGTACTGCCCCCAGCCACTTTTCTCAGAACACTCACTCTGTATATGACCTTTGCCTTCGTCCCTAACGGAAACTGGAAATCTGCGCAAGGCCTTCAAAGACTAGCCTGGAAGCTTAAATTCATAACTTTGCTATACACTGAAAATCATGATCTTAATAAGGAGAGTGGATTTATGCTAATTACAACAGTCTATAACAGACTACCTGTGCCTGCTGATAGAGGGCAGGTGGAGTGGGGACTTCTGGCTTCAGAAGTCAGAGGACAGTCAGTCCATGTGAGCATGCTCAGTACAAGCCCAGGAGAAAATGGGAGAACAGAGACATGACACTTCTGTATGGGTGTCAACGATTTGCTTGATGTTTGATCCTAAGGGCCTACTAGTTTGAAAACAAACCTGCAGGATGCTGTGATGATTGTATTGTTCTTTGCTGGAGTGTCATCTCTCCTGAAGAGTTGTTTTCTTATTGGACATTGCTAAAATGGGGGAATAGGAAACTAACAGCTTCTTTATAGGTTCTGGTTTCCTATCCTGGTAACTTGAGGAGCAGGACAGAACAGGTGTAGTCATGGATCAACGTATTACATCCCATATAGTTTCATCCTGAATTGTATTTTTATTCTAGTTCCTATAGATAATTCCAGAAAATAGAGCAAAAGGAATACTTCTTGTGACTGCTCTTTCGAAAAAACACAGTAGATTTCCAGAGATGTGAGACACCTCAAGAGCACAGAGTCTGCTTTCTAGCTGGCCGATGCTGCAGAGACAGTAACCCTACCAGTCTGAATTTGTAGGTTGAACATATCAACATTAATTTTTTTTTAAAACTTTAATCTGTTTCAACCTTCACTCCTTTGCTATGTGAATTTTGAATGGATTAATCTAAAGCCAGTGTGCCTTTTTAAACATGGATTTTAGAAAGCTTCATTTTGAAATTTTAATTTTCTCAGACCCTCCTAAACTGGTTAGGAACTATTTAGAAAAGCTAGACATACACAAATCCATGGGTCCTGATTTAATGCATCGGAGGGTACTAAGGGAGTTGACAAATGTCACTGCAGAGCCTTTGGCCATTATTTTTTAAAACTCGTGGAGATCGGGGGAGATCCTGGATGACTGGAAAAAAGCAAACATAGTGCCCATCTTTAAAAAAGGGAAGAAGGACAATCCAGGGAACTACAGACCAGTCAGCCTTACTTCAGTCTCCAGAAATATCATGGAGGGATCCTCAAGGAATCCATTTTGAAGCACTTGAAAGAGGGGAAAGTGTTCAGGAAGAGTCAACATGGATTCACCAAAGGCAAGTCATGCCTGACCAATCTGATTAGCTTCTATGATGAGGTAACTGGCTCTGTGGACATGGGGAAGTCAGTGGATGTGATCTACCTTGACTCTAGCAAAGCTTTTGATACAGTCTCCCACGGTATTCTTGCCAGCATGTAGTATGGATTGGATAAATGGACTTGTCACGTTACTGGATTATAAGGGGAGCAGCCAGATCACTGTTGCACCCATGGGGAGTTATTTCCCCCAAAGTGTATACAAAGGGGGCCATGTGAGGTGTCACATGAAAGCTTCTGTTCTACTGATTCTGTATATGCTATTCATGTACTTGTATAATATCTGTATGTGGAGTTATAAACATGTACTCTGTATGGATGCTGGAAAATTCTCTGTGGCTGAGCAATGGGCAAGGAATGCTCAGCCAGTGGCTATGCTAATTAGCAAGGGGACAATTAATCTCTAGGTGTCAGTTTACACCTCAGGAATGTGACTGATACCTGCAGACCAGCATGGATAGGTTTTTGGACCATGTGACCTTCTCTGGCCAAGAAGATGCCAGGAGAGGTATATAAGTGCCATGTGGCACCCTCCATCTTGGTGTTCGGTTTAGTTCCTGATCCCAGATGCAGCCTTGCAGGGAACAACAAGCCGGAAAGAACTGTGGACCCGTCCTGACATAGGATGTACACCAGAGACTTTTAAGATAACATCTCTGCTAAGAGCCTGCATCGAGAACTGGGTGATTTGATGCATGTAATGTATTATCCTTTAACAACCTTACTCTCATGCTTTTCTTTCTTTTAGTAATAAACCTTTAGATTTTAGATTCTAAAGGATTGGCTCAGCGTGGTATTGTGAGTAAGATCCAGAGTGTAAATTGATCGGGACCTGTGGCTGGTTTCTTGGGACTGGAAGAACCAGTTCGGGGTAGGTGAGATTGAGTTCTATAACCCTTCACCTGTGTGTTAGGCCCAGGGCTGATTGAGGCACAGGAAGAGCTGGGATGTCTGAGGGGTTTTGCTCGTGAGGCTTCTGGCTGGCCAGATTGGAAGGTGAAGCGCTTGGTGTGACTGGTTTGTGGCCTATTTGGGAAGGTCTCCAGTCTGGGGCTGTAAGGAGCCCCGAGTTTGAGCAATTCGCCCTGTGCGGACACCCTCAGCCGTGCCCAGACCCATCCTGGTCTATCACAGGACTGTAAGGTGGATAGAAAGCTGGCTAGATTGTCAGGCCTAGCAGGTAGTGATCAACGCCTTGATTTCTGGTTGGTGGTCGGTTTCAAGTGAAATGCCCCAAGGATTGGTTCTAGGGCTGGTTTTCTTCAAAATCATTATTAATGACCTGGATGAGGGGATGGATTGCACCCTCAGCAAGTTTGTGGATGACACTAAGATGGGGGAGAGGTAGATATGTTGGAGGGCAGGGATAGGATCCAGAGTAACATAGAGAAATTAGAGGATTGGGCCAAAAGAAATCTGATGAGGTTCAACAGGGACAAGTGCAGAGTCTCAAGTTATGGTGGGGGAGCTCTAAGTTGAATATTAGGAAAAACTATTTCACTAGGAGGGGGGTGAAGCACTGGAATGGGTTACCTATGAAGGTGGTGGAATCTCCATCTCTAGAGGTTTTCAAGTCCGGGGTTGACAAAGCCCTGGCTGGGATTATTTAGTTGGGGTTGGTCCTGCTTTGGGCAGGGGGTTGGACTCAATGACCTCCTGAGGTCTCTTCCAGCCCTAGGATTCTATGATTCTATATAATTTTTAACACACAGGCCATTCATTAAAAAGTTACATCTTGGGTAGAGCTGCATGTTCATCTATCCTGTGCAAGCAGAGAAGGAGGAATCAAAACATGTCTATAAAATAAATGAATAGAAGCAGTATCTGCCTGCGCCATGCCCCATTACAAGGGTCACAATCACCCACATCCCTTATTTAACCCTTACACACCCCAACAGTAAGCCCTGGTAGGGGAGAAGAGCAGCCTAGGGGCAGGTGGAGGGTTTGGAACTCCCACAGCACCTCTGACTGACCTACTCCAACCTGGTTTCTGGGTCCTACCCCCTATGATTGCTGTTCTCTGAGCTCTGCCAGGGCTTTGCCAGCCCTGAAGCTAGGCTTCCCTCCACCCTGCCCCGTCAACCAGACAGTTCTTACTGCCTAGGAACAGCCAGGGTTGCCTATTTCTGGGCTCTGGCTTCTGGCTTGCCGTGGGGCAAAAGAGAAGAAGGAGAGGAGGAGCGGGGATAGGGCCTTAGGAGGAGCGGGGATGCGGCCTTATGAGAAGGTGGAGGCTAAGGCCTACAATCAGGCTTTATAACTTCAGGGAGATAGTTGAACACCTTCATTGACAAGCACAAATTCAGGATGGATTCTGGCTACAATGATTCTAGCTCTAGATCGACATGACTGGTATGTAGCTCTTGACTTCTAAGATGCTTATTTCCATACAAGATTCTACTTATTCCCTTTTGTGGGGTTTTTCCCCCTACCAATACAGCTGCTAGCACTCAGCCTATCAACAGCACAAAGGGTATTCAGAAAATGCCTACTGGTAGAGGCAGTTTTCCCTAGGAAACAAGGAGTTCAGGTTTACCCATACTTGGATGGATGGCTCATTCATGGAAAGTTGCAATCAAGAAGTAACAAACTCCAGTCAATGGACTCTAGCTTTTTGCCTCCTTAAGTCTTAAAGAAAAATCAATACTAACCTCTAACTCAAAGAATAGATTTTATGGCAGTGTTTTTAAATGCCAAGATACAATGACCTGTCTGCCATAAGAATGACGGGACTATACTAGACCCATCCACCAGCAAGTTCGTCCAAAGACACTGAGTCCTAGGACACATGGCCTCCTACATGTATGCAACTCTGTTTTGCCAGACTTCATCTTTTTTGCATGCAAGGGCAGTTAAAGTCTGTATCAGCCCAGTAGTCATCACCTAGATAAGTCAGTGCATATTCCTCTAGAAATTTAATTGATGGAAAGACCCTCTGAAAGTCTGCAAGGAAAGTACTGCTAATGCCTTCAAAGATGTTGGTGAAAATTTGGTTGAGAAGCCCATGTGAACAACCTTCAGACACAGGGTATGTGGACTTCTCAGCAAAAACAACTTCATACACCTATTTTACTGAATATGCATAGTTTTCTTTTCCTCCCCTTTCCTGCCAGTTCTATTGAACAACTTTTTCCTTACATTTTCTTTTCTGCCTTTCTTTCATTCTTTATCTGCCAGTTCTCTGAGGTTTTTTTAAGTCTCTTTTTTTTAAGTCTTTGTCCTTATTCTGCCACTTTCACTTTTCCTTTCTTTAAATCATGAAATTTATCATTTCATGATGACTGTCATCCAAATTGCCTTCTGCTGAAAGATTTGCAACAAAATTCGTCTGTGTGAGAATAAAGTCAAATGAATGTTCTTTTGATTACCTCACCCACTTTCTGAAACAAAAAACCTAAACAGAAAAAAAAACCTGCCATGGAACTACTTTGATAGTAGTACATAGAAATAAAGGGTTGGAAGGGGACCTCAAGAGGCCATCTAGCTCATCCCCATGCACTGAGGCAGGATTAAGTATACCTAAACCAAGCCTAACTAGGTGTCTGTCTTGTTAAAATCCTCCATTGATGGGCATTCCACAACCTCCCTAGAAAAAGCTTTCTAACTATATCTAACTTGAGTCTCTTTGATGCAGATAAAACATGCTGCTACTTTTCCTACCATTGGCAAACATGGAGAAGAACTGATCACCATTCTTTTTATAACAATCTTTTAAAATATGTGAAAACTGATCTTGTGCCCAACACCTTTTTTCTCTAAATGTGCCCAGTTCTTTTAACTTTTCCTCCTGGGTAAAGTTTTTTTAAATTTTTATTTTCAATGTTCTCTGCTAAACTCTCTCCAGTGTGTTCAAATCTTTCTTAAAGTATGGCATCCAAACTGGACACACTACTTCAGCTGAGGCCTCACCAGTGCTAAGTAGATTGGCCAGATAGATCACCCAAAATTAATACCAAAGGTAGTCTCCAACTTATCAGGTTGTGTACCTACCTGTATTTTCTCCCAAAATCACTTTCATATGAAGGCAAGACTAAGTTTCACACCATGTTCCGAGGGCACACTCTTTCTACATTCATAGCACCATGCCTCAGGGTATCCCCCAGACTGTTCTTAGCTTATGGAGATGAGGTAAAAGTGATGTCATTTCAACACAGACTTTTTAACTGGATTCCTGCTTGCATCAGGGCATACTATGAATTGGCCAACATAAATCCACCAATGAGAGTGAGAGCTCCTGCTACAAGAGTACAGGAGTGCAAGCAGCTTCAGTTGCATCTTGAGTAATGTTTCAATACTAGACAGATATAGGGCAGATGTGTCCAGTTTGAGGTTCAGTGTGCATGTTTACCCAGCATTGAAGCATCCCTAATCTAAAACTAATTTTGGTAGGAGTCTTGCTTACATAAACTCCTAGCTCTCAGCTTTGGTAATCAAGGTTACTCCTTGTGAGTGACCAGCAGTAGAATATATCTGGACAAGTACTTCAGGAAGAAATAATTATTTTTCTTATAGTAACTGTGACTCTTTGAGATGTTTTATCCACACATTTCACAACCTGTCTTCTATCCACACTATTACAGGGTTTCATAGCAATGAGATTCTGTATTGGTGAAAGAATTGAGAGGCACTGGGGGTTGCCTTGCCTGTTGTGCCCTCAGCTGAACATAAGTACATTTAGAGCGCCAGCAGGTAGCACCACTGCAGCTTAGCCCAGCCCCTGAGAGCTGGTGAGAAATGCAGCTGCAGCCTCCCCCAACCCTAAAGCCCCAGAGAGTCAGCAGGGCACCTGACCGCAGCTTCCCCCAGCCCTGGAGAGCTGATGGGCGGTACAGCTGTAGCCTTCCCCAGCTCTGAAGGGCTGGAGAGCTGGTCTGCAGACATGGCAAATGGTTGGGGCCATGCTACCTGCACTCCTGACCAGCAAGGCCCTCCCTGCAGCTGAGGTGCCAGCCCCAGCGCTGGATGGCCAGTGTTCCCAGCGCCAAGAGGAAAGGTGGCGTGGCCCCCAGCTTACCTGCTTCCACCTCTGGCATCACAATGACTGGGGGAATGAGGTCTGGGGGAGCATGGGTGGGGCCATGTGAGGGAGTTTGGGAAGGCAGTGCCTTCCCCTGCCTACAATATCTGCTGCCCATGAGAAACAGGCTGTGGTGGGTCCAGAAAAGGAGGGAAGAAAAGTAGTAGGGGGAAGTCAAGAGGACAGGGGTGCAGAGAAGTGCCAACTTCTTGCCTAGGCTCAGGTGTGTGAGGGGAATGTGGGAAGTGTCTTTCTGCTTCTCAGTCGGGGCCATGTCAGTGAGGTTTTGTTTGTTTGTTTCTGACTTTTGTGCAGCCCTTGACCCAATAGAGGGCCAGGTTTTGGAGGAGAGGAAGAACAAGGAGAAGAGAAGCAGCAAGGAGCAGGGCCAGCCTTCTGGCACTCCTGCAGGGGACCCCATTCAGTCATCTGCTACTGAGTATGCACATAAAATAAGATTCAGTTCTTGCTCCAAGAAGTTTGTAATCTAATTCAGACAAAATGTAGATACACTGACTGTATCAGAGTATGGTACACATTCAAGGAGTTGGAGAAATCTTGCAGTGGTGACTGTTGAAAAGCTTCCTGGAGCAGACATCCTGAGTAGAACAGGGAGATGATTTGATCAGTGAAAAATCAATGGGACTACTTTCCTAAGAAAGGTGAGCAAGATTTCCTCTGTAGCACACCCCTTTTTCTTTTTTTTTCAGCCATTAACACATCTCTTCACTCTCCTCCTCTCCCATGATTCTTTATAGCAAGGGTGGGGAAGCTATGTGGCCCCCAGCTTGACTGGCTCGTGCCTCTGAGGCTCAGGGGGCTCTCCCCTCCCCAGCATGGGGGAGCCACTGCAGGGCTGGAACACACAAAATCTATTAGCCTGGCCTTGCCTTGGCTCTGGTGTGTGAGGGGAATGTGGGGAGTGTCTTTCTGCTTCTCAGTCAGAAGCTATGTCAGTGAGGTTTTGTTTTGTTTGGGTTTTGGGTTTTTTTTTTTTTTTGCTTCTGACTTGTGTGCGGCCCTTGGCCCAAAAGAGGGTTCCCCTCCCTGCTCTATAACGTATGCAGTGTTGTAACCTTGTATGTCCCAAGAGACAAGAAATCGGGAGGTAATATCTTTTACTATTGGTAAGAGAGATAAGCTTGTAAGCCATATGTAGTAAGTTCTTTGTTTTTTTGCCATCTCAAATTGGGCACCTAATATGAATGCACTTTTTAAAAATCTTACACTCTGTGCTTCAGCTTCTGTGATGCGGTGAGATAAGATCCCCACACTAGCACTGCAAGACTTCAATTGAGCCAGATGGGCCCAATCAACTAATTAGGCTTCAAAGAGAAGAGTTTTGGGCTGGAGGCAGCTAATGAGGAACAGACTCACCTGTGCAGGAAGCTGTCTGGGGCAGATGCAGAGAAAGCGTAGAAACTCCCTGGGTTGGGGGCTTCTGGGAAAGGTTTCAGGAAGCAGTTGTCTCAGAATAGAGAGAGAAAGGGAACCAGAGAGTGGGATGCAGTCAAGGGAAGTAGCAGAGAGAGAAACCTAGAACTGTTGAGATGAAGGCCCCTGGACTGGAACCCAGAGTTCAGGCCTGGGTTCCCTGTACCACCACTGCCTAGGACTGTTGATTTTGATGGACTACAACCTGGAAGGGGGAACACTGGGTAATCTAGCCAGAGAGCTAAATTCCAAAGACAATGCTGGAAGTCCTGGAGCAAGAGGAGTTTCAGACTGGAGTCAGAGTGAGAGCATGCAAATCAAGGACAGGGAAGTTGGCCCAGAGTGCTAAAAGTGACCAGACAGAGGTGCTAGACCAGTGGTAAGTAGACCAAATCACTCTCCACTGTAAAACAGGGGTAGTATGTTCTCACTTGACAGGAGTATTGTGAAAATAAATATAATGCTTGTAAAGAACTTGGATATTGAAGTGTTGAAAGTCATTAAAAAGAAATTTTGTCTTCAGAGCAGGGTTTGAGTAGTGTGTAGTGAATAAGACTTGGGGCTACACATTGAACAATGATAAAACAGTATACTGAATAGCTGATCGGTAAGTGAGCACCAGCCTTCTTGTGCATTAGAATCAGTTTCTCCTCTACAATATTTGTGTGCCAGACAGAGAGGAAATGTCATGTAGCACATAAGGGAGAGAGGCTCCCCACGTTCCAGGGCGTGGCTGCAGCCCAGCACAATCATTACAGGGAATGCCTGGATTTGCCTCTGTACTTTTGGACCATAGCATGTTCACTTGCTCTGTGGTAATGGTGTATTTTCTTTGAGACAGTTGAGCATGCTTGCTGATTTTAGCTACTAAACATGAAGATATGTCTACTGAGCATGTGTGAAGTGCAACTTTCTAAGGATTGTAACTTGGCCAATTTTGGACTTTTCACAGAATAGTGAAAGCCACTTGCTTGACATAAAAGCCACTTCCTCTCAAAACAGCTTCCTTCTCTACACTATGGAGACACTACAGTTATTCAAAGAAAAGGTCACCAAGATTTTTAGACACAACCATGTAATTTTCCTTAGCCTTGTTCTTGGAAGTGGTTAAACCATTTTGGCTGACATCTTGCAAAACAAAAATCAGACTCGGGCAGACATGCATCATGAAACATTTTAGTTCTAACAGTTACAATGTTCAAAAATATGTAAAATAGGGTCTTGTAATGGGAAGTACTGACAATTATTACCATCCACACCTGCAATTATTGTGTGTGTAAGCGAGAGAGCTAGTGGCTACCCCTATATTTAAGTTGCCTAGTATTCTGCATTATAAAATATTCTTGTTCCTTTTTGAAGATGCCCCAACACCTCCACTATTTACAGTAGATATTTTAAATTGTTTATTTTTTTGTCCTATGGAACAGTGGTGTGGCTAGGACAGGAAAATTGAGTGAGCCTGGGCTTGGGGCAGGGGGAAATTACAGAAGCGGATTACTGTTTTCTGGAGGGGGGCCAGGGCAAGTGGGATCCCTTCCCTATACTTTCTGCCTGCAGCCCACCCCACCTCCCTCCCGGTGCTCCTGCTGAGCAGCAGGTATAGGGCATGAGTGTGTACCCTGCCCCTCCACTTGCTGCTCCTACTGGGGAGTGGGTCAAGGTGTGGGGGCTTGCCCCGCTCTGACTGGCACTTTTGCTTGGGAGTGGGTTGGTGTGTGTGGTCCTACCCCACTTGCCTGCCTGCTGCATCTGCCACATGCTGCTGCCCCAGTGCTAGCTTAAGGTAGCCCAAACCAGCCTTCATGAGGCACACTCTGAGCTGGGCTGGAGATCCTCAGGAGAGGGACACTGAGTCGGGGTCAGGAGTCCTATCCTCTGGATTAAGGAGGTTCCAGCCCCAATTTTGGTGGACCTGGATGCTAAGTGGATGGGTTGTGACCTACCCATGGCTATGTCCCTGCTAAGAAATTCCATTCCAATGTATCTGAATTTAAAAAAAAACAACCCCAGAATTTCTCTTATTTTGTTTCCATGCCTCAGAAAGATGTTGGCACTGTGCCAAACAATGGAACATGGACATGCTGAAGACTTTGTCCATGTTGCAGTTGTACTGGGAGTTGCTGGGGAAGTTGCTACAGGTTGAGGAGAGGAGGAGGTACAGGTCAGGTTCCCATTACTCACCTCAGCTAACTCCTGGGCACAGCACATGACACCGTTAGCCTATTCTCACCAAATCTAGGTGCTACCTAATGTAATTGCTAGAAGTCTCCTACAGTGCTGAAAGTTCTTCATTCAAAACACGTATGATGGAAATTTTACTGTTGTTTATAGGAAATTATTTCCTTAAAGGGGAAGGGGGGCAAGAGGGAAGCCTAGGAAACTGTGACAGGATCCCTTGGGTGCAGCCTGGAACTGTGGGACAGCTGTGCCCCCTTCACTCTCCAGCCTGGGCTGTCTCAGATAATGCTTTGCTAGTGACAGGCAACAAACCCTCCAGATGCTGTGATCTGTCAGCACAACATGGAGCCCCCACCCCAAGCTAGATTGCATGAACAATTCATGAGTGACTCTGGGAGCACAGAGAGGGAGTCAGTAGCCAAATGCCTGTAGCGCCCAGCCTTGTACCTCAGGAATATACTGTCTTGCACTGTTGAAGATGAGCTGTACATATTTATTAATTGGTTCACCACTTAATCAATGGAAAGTGGACATACATCAGCTTTTATAAACCTGAGTAATTTACCAGACACTTCAGTCAAACTCATTTGTAAAGATAAATAGATAAAAATCTATTTTTGTAGTCAATGAATTTAACTGACTACAAATTGGGGTGAAAAAAGTCAGAATGGTTACCAAAGAAAAATAACATAAGCATGCAGTCTAAACTCTCAACCCTATTAGATTGTATCACATCTAGATTTAAAAGATTTTTTTTCTCACCCCACTGTATATTGCAGGCTTTAATATATGGGGTTTCCCCCTTAAACCTGGTCCAATCTCCTCTGTTGGAGTCATCTTAATGTCCTTGTTGCTTGCAGTATAGGTGGAGACATAAGAGACCATCAAAGCATGGAGCCCCTGTGTTCTTTTTTTATAACCTTAGTTCATGTGCAGGCATGGTTGGTGGGCATTGCAGAATCACGAGGTGAAGCAATTCCTCCGTCTGTCTCCTGTGAGTGAGTCATTGAATTGTAACTCGACTGCCAGACAATGGCTGGTGATGTCTGTCCAACATTCACCTGGGTGTAGCTTACCTCTTCCCCTGTTAATGTCTCTGAAGAGCTGGTATCTGGGCACTTCCCAAACCTGCAGTAGGTTTTAGTGAAAACCATACAACTCAATTTTTATAATGTCATGTGCATTAATGATATACGTATTTGGATATAACCGTGGCTTTCAGCTGATCATACTTCTTTCCCAGTACCTCCTGCAGCATGCTTTGTATGTATGCATGCAAGGTCACAATTGTATTTCAATGAGGAACGTGGGGGTTACAGGATGCTCCCCCAAGGTATAGAACGTCACAAATTGCGTACCACAAAAATCATTAAAAGAATATTCTTTAAATTATAAAATCAAACACTTGACAGCAGGGTATGACTAGATTTATGGCTGCCTGTCAAACCTTTCAGTCTCTGTGATCTTTAGTTAGATGATAACACTTCTCCACAGTTCAGAAGAGTGGAGTTAAGGTACCTTTCAATGTAAAAGACCATTTAACTGTGAATAAAGGCATGAAATTCAATGGCAGAATTTTAGTTTGAATATCAGGAAAAATGTGCGATACGTACCGGGGCAATGGATCTTGTTTGAGTGCTTGCTCATGTCAATTCTGTTATGGATGTGCGTGCACCCACAGGCAGGGCTGTTGGAGGCTTTTGCCTTGGCGGTATCTGTAGGGTTGATTATGGCACTCTGAATGCCATGCTCATGCATTGGTGTGTTAAGCACTGCCAGCCCTACACCCTCTGCTCCTTCTTACCACCCATGGTTGTTAGTCGGAGCACCTTTTCCTTGCTTAGCAAGGGCCGTTTGTCTCATCTGATTTCAAGCCTTGGGGACTTGGTAAATAGTTTGTTTATAGTAGTTAATGTTACGTGTAGTTACAAATCAGACTTCATGGGGACTTCACCCCCATGCTCCAATCTCCTGGATATAAGCCCTTCTTTGGCAGAGGTGGTAAGTTTGCAAACATTTTGGTGATGACCAGAAAGCCCTCATCCTTCCCATGCTCAAGCTCTTCCACCACCACTCCTCACCTGCCTCAGGCTCTGAGAGAGGGTTCGGGTGCTGGGTGCAGACTCTGAATTGGAGCAGAGAATTGTGGGACAAGAGGGGGGAGGTCAGGCTCTGGGAGGGAATGTGGGAACAGGTGGGGTGTAGAGGGAGTGCCACACATAGGTGCAACTGCATGCTCTCTTCTTCTCTCCCCCTCCCCTCCCCCCCGTGGCCTCTGGCCCTGCCTGCTGTCTTGAGGCAATTTAAAAAGCCCGGGGTGGGGGGGGGGGTGCCAGCAGCATAGCAGAATTAGTGGCTTTTGGCTGCTCACTTACCCCAGCTGCCATCATGTGCATCCTGTGGCCTGGGTGGGGGGCAGGGTCTCTGTGCACTGCTGTGGGGAGTGTGTGGAACCGCACAGGGGTGGGGGGATGCTGGGGACAGGGGAGCATGTTTTGGAGGAGAACAGTCCTGGGCCAGGAATATTCCTAGTTCCAGGGGCTCATACAATTTGCTGCCTATGCTCCTCGTACTGCAACAGATCTGTGCCTTTTAGTGATCCCCATAGCAGCTGTCTGAAGTGCTTGGGGGAGTTTCATGTGAAAGACAAGAACTTCCTGCCCAGAAAGGATGTGACATCTATCTGAGGGGAGAACCCTCTTCCTGGAGGCTGCTCTCCATCCAGCTTCTGAGCCTTGCTGGCTGGAATCTACCCCAATACCTCAGCGGCACCACTCTCCACTGCTGGTGCCTGAAAAGAAGGGCAAGAAGCACCGCTTCCCAATACCACATAAGACAGGCCATGGGGTATTGGGCAAAGGACTCAGTTCGGATCATCTGCCCACAATGGAGTCACATGGATGTGCTTCCCCAGTCGAGGCCCCTATTTTCCCCTAAGTGATCTGAACAGACTCCAAGTAGCAGTAGGGGACCTAAGTTTGTGGTAGGGCAAATGCCTTCCCAGTACCTAGAAGGCAGAGTCTTCTATGAGTGCCCCCAGCACCAGCTCCCTATGAGAGCAAGCCAGTGACCAAGATACCCCAGAAGACAGTTGAGTGTTGCCAATTCCCCAGACCTTGGGCATTGCTCTCCAACTTCGTACTGCCGATCTTCATGCTGCAGATCTCTGGTTCTTAGCCCAGATCCTCTGCAGCTTGCCCAAGATCACTGGCACCACCATCACAGTCTCCTTCTCACTACATGGGTGGCCTAGGGGGAAATTCTTTATCACTTATTGCTGGCACTGTTCACCTTCCTGCCAGTCATCTACTCGGCACAGATCCCTGTCCCCCTCATTGTCTGTTGTGGTACTGGTACCCTTCCCTCCCCCCGCCAGATCTGGTCTTCCTATTCAAAGCACTTTTCCTAATGACTAATCATCACAGGCTTCAATGCTCCCACCACAGTCGCTGTAAGGAGATTCCTCTGGCATGGAGAGGGAGTTCAGCATCCCTGGTTCAATTAGGCACCTGAGACTGCACTGGTCTCTGCAACACTGCCTTGCCCACATGGCCAGGGGCCAGCACAATGGCCCTATTGGAGTGCGTGGGGCATGCTGCTGATGCTCCAAGGAAATGCCTGACAAGTGGTACGAAGGGGGCAACAGTTAACAGCACCAGGCTCAGTGTGCAAAGTGCACTTGCAGGTCAGGGTAGAGGAGTGAGTGCCCACCCCAAAACCCCATTTCCCCCAGGGGTGGTGATGCCCCAGGGCCTCCCCTAGCAGTACAGTCATTCTCATTCCTGGAGGAGATGGTAGTAGGACCCTCGAGTGCCAGCCTGCCGGATGATTTTAAATAGCACCAGGTCCTGCTTTAACAGGTGGCCGAGAACTTCAGTCTAGAGATGGTGGAGGTGACTGAGCTGGCGAACGCGCTGTTCAAAGTGTTCTCGTCATCTATCTGCCAGGCTCTTTTGAGTAAATGCTGAGGGAGTCCCTATGTTAAAATTGTAAGTTCAGGGAGTCCTTGCCCCAGGGTTTGGCCCAGGAGTTTGGGTACTCCCTTGCAATGGTGTGGGATACGGCGGATTTGGCAGCTTGGATGGTTACATGAGTGGTGGTCATGAGGCATTGCTCCTGGCTTTGGACTGCTAGCCTATCCCAAACTTCAATTCCAGATCTCCCATTTGATGGGAATGGTCTCTTTGCAGAGCAGCCTCATGCATAACTGCATGGCGTAAAGCACACTTGGGCCACCCTTCTCTCCCCAGGTCTGCAACATTGCTATCAGTGAGGAGTAAGTTCAGGCTGCTACCCTGGCAGCCTTGACAGATCTGTGAGAAGAAGGGATGGAGAAGAGATGAGCTTTAGTTGTCACTGCCCTTCCTCCTCTCACTCACCCATGCAGCCTGGCCTGGAAAAGCATCCCAGAGCCCAGAAGCGCTCATCCTGAAGGTATACTTGAGAGTGATGCTCTAGTTCTACTAACCTTCATGTTGTCGCAGCTTATGGCTCCTCCCTTCAAGCCTCTAGCTTCCTGTTCCCTTCTCCTCTCTGGAAAAGTTTTTCTGGCTGCAGAAATGCTCACTGGTAGTGTCTCTGAGATCAGAGCACTTACTCTGAGCCAGCCTACATCGTGTTCTACTAGGACAAGGTCCAGCTGCACCCAGTGTTCCTGCCTGAGGTCACAATTTCATACCTGCCAAGACACATACTTACCAGTCGTCTTTCCAAAGCCTCATAAATTGGAGGAGGAGCACAAATTGCACATGCTGTATGTCAGGAGGGCACTTGCCTTCTGCATTGCCAGGACTAAGCCATTTTGCAAATCTATGCTGTTCATTGTGATGGAACACAGGATGGAAGGTTGCCTGATGATACTTGGTGGTCGCCTGAGGCTGGTTCACCTCAAATCCCATAGGTGTCCATGCTCTTCAGTGCGAAGAAGAATCTGGAGATCCGTAAAAGCAGCAGGAAAAGAGATTTAGAGGAATTTTAATTTGCTTTTTTTTTAGGGGCCACTGCCACCACAGGAAAAGAAGAAATGGAAGCTATCAGCAGAGGGCTTTGAGCTGCCCGACTCTAGTGGAACATAAGAACAGCCGTACTGGGTCAGACCAAAGGTCCATCTAGCCCAGTAGCCTGTCTGCCGACAGTGGCCAGTACCAGGTGCCCCAGAGAGGGTGGACCAAAGACAATGATCAAGCGATTTGTCTCCTGCCATCCTTCTCCAGCCTCTGACAAACAGAGGCCAGGGACACCATTTCTATCCCCTGGCTAACAGCCTTTTATGGACCTAACCTCCATGAAATTATCTAGCTTCTCTTTAAACTCTGTTATAGTCCTAGCCTTCACAGCCTCCTCTGGCAAGGAGTTCCACAGGTTGACTACACGCTGTGTGAAGAAGAACTTTCTTTTATTAGTTTTAAACCTGCTACCCATTAATTTCATTTGGTGTCCTCTAGTTCTTCTATTATGGGAACTAATAAATAACTTTTCTTTATCCGCCTCCACACCACTCATGATTTTATATACCTCTATCATATCCCCCCTCAGTCTCCTCTTTTCTAAACTGAAAAGTCCCAGTCGCTTTAACCTCTCTTCATATGGGACCCGTTCCAAACCCCTAATCATTTTAGTTGCCCTTTTCTGAACCCTTTCCAAGGCCAAAATATCTTTCTTGAGGTGAGGAGACCACATCTGTACACAGTATTCAAGATGTGGGCGTACCATAGTTTTATACAGGGGCAGTAAGATATTCTGTCTTATTTTCTATCCCTTTCTTAATAATTCCTAGCATCCTATTTGCCTTTTTGACCGCCGCTGCGCAGTGTGTGGAAGTTTTCAGAGAACTGTCCACGATAACTCCAAGATCTCTTTCCTGATTTGTCGTAGCCAAATTAGCCCCCATCATACTGTACATAATAGTTGGGGTTATTTTTCCCGATGTGCATTACTTTACACTTATCCACATTAAATTTCATTTGCCATTTTGTTGCCCAATCACTCAGTTTGGTGAGATCTTTTGGAGTCCTCACAGTCTGCTTCTGTCTTGACTATCCTAAACAGTTTGGTATCATCTGCAAACTTTACCACCTCACTGCTTACCCCTTTCTCCAGATCATTTATGAATAAGTTGAAAAGGATTGGTCCCAGGACTGACCCTTGGGGGACACCACTAGTTACCCTCTCCATTCTGAAAATTTACCATTTATTCCTACCCTTTGTTTCCTGTCTTTTAACCAGTTCTCAATCCAAGAAAGGACCTTCCCTCTTATCCCATGGCCATGTAATTTACACAGGAGCCTTTGGTGAGGGACCTTGTCAAAGGCTTTCTGAAAATCTAAGTATACTATATCTACTGGATTCCCCCTTGTCTGCATGTTTGTTAACCCCTTCAAAGAACTCTAATAGATTAGTAAGACACGATTTCCTTTTACAGAAACCATGTTGACTTTTGTCCAACAAATTATGTTCTTCTACGTGCCTCACAATTTTATTCTTTGCTATTGTTTCGACTAATTTGCCCAGTACTGAATTTAGACTTACCGGTCTGTAATTGCCAGGATCGCCTCTAGAGCCCTTTTTAAATATTGGTGTCACGTTGGCTACCTTCCAGTCATTAGGTACGGAAGCCGATTTAAAGGATAGGTTACAAACCACAGATAATAGTTCAGCAATTTCCCATTTGAGTTCTTTAGAACCCTTGGATGAATGCCATCCGGTCCCGGTGATTTGTTAACATTACGTTTTTCTATTTGTTCCAAAACCTCCTCTAATGACACTTCAATCCAGGACAGTTCCTCAGATTCATCACCCACAAAGGACGGTGCAGATTTGGGAATCTCCCTAACGCCCTCAGCCGTGAAGACTGAAGCAAAGAAATCATTTAGTTTCTCCGCAATGGCTTTATCGTCCTTGATTGCTCCTTTTATATCTCGATCGTCTAGGGGACCCACAGGTTTTTTAGCAGGCTTCCTGCTTCTAATATACTTAAAAAACATTTTGTTATTTCTTTGAGAGTTTTTGGCTAGCTGTTCCTCAAAATCTTTTTTGCTTTTCTTATTACATTTTTACACTTGATTTGACAGTGTTTATGTTCCTTTCTATTTATCTCACTAGGATTGACTTCCACTTCTTAAAAGATGCCTTTTGTCCTCACTGCTTCTTTTACATGGTTAAGCCACGGTGACTCTCTTTAGGTCTCTTGCTATGTTTTTTAATTTGGGGTATACATTTAAGTTGGGCCTCTATTATGGTGTCTTTAAAAAGTTTCCATGTAGCTTGCAGGGATTTGGCTCTAGTCATTGTGCCTTTTAATTTCTGTTTAACTAACCTCCTCACTTTTGCGTAATTTTCCTTTTTGAAATTAAATGCCAGAGTGCTGGACTGCTGAGGTATTCTTCCCACCACAGGAATGTTAAATGTTATTATATTATGGTCACTATTCCCAAGCGGTCCTGCAACCGTTATCTCCTGGACCTGATCCTGCGCTCCACCCAGGACTAAGAGGAATGTCAAGGGACATACAGAAGGAAATGAGTATCGGAGGGGTAGCTGTGTTAGTCGGGATCTGCAAAAGTGACAAGGAGTCCTGTGGCACCTTATAGACTAACGGATGTATTGGAGGATAAGCTTTCGTGGGCAAAGACCCACTTTGTCAGATGCATGTAGTGGAAATTTCCAGAGGCAGGTATAAATATGCAGGCCAGAATAAGGCTAGAGATAACGAGGTTAATTCAATCAGGGAGGGTGAGGCCCACTTCTAGCAGCTGATGTAGAGGTGTGAACACCAAGAGAGGAGAAACTGCTTTTGTACTTGGCTAGCCATTCACAGTCTTCGTTTAATCCTAAACTCATGGTGTCAAATTTGCAGATGAACTATAGCTCAGCAGTTTCTCTTTGAAGTCTGGTCTTGAAGTTTTTTTGCTGCAGGATGGCTACCTTTAAATCTGCTACTGTGTGTCCAGGGAGATTGAAGTGTTCTCCTACAGGTTTTTGAAGGAGCACACTTCAAAAGAAGGAAATGAGGTATCCAGGAAATGTAGTCTTCTCCCAATTTCTATAGCTGTATGTCTGGGCAGTGTGTCAAGGGGATCCACCAAACATGGAAACCAAACAGTGGAGAAGCACATGAGGAGAGTTGGGGCACAAATTGGACTCAGAGGGAAGAAATAGACCATATAGAAGGGACTGGATAACAGTGATGTAAACTGACTTTTACAGTTGGGGAAAATCCTATTAGGATACTAGATATATGTAAATAGGTTCTTAATATTATTTCTTTTATGTCAACCATTGCTGTCATGAATAAGAAGGAAATAACTCTGCAAATGATAGAGAGAAGGGAGTTGACTTTTTACTTGTCATGTATGGACTGTATGAAACAGTTTTGCATTAGCAAGAAAATGGACTCTTATTTTTTTTTGTCTTAGTTCCTTTATACTAAAGGAAAAGGCTCTATTTTACTTTCATGACATGTAAATGTGATATTTTAACAATACAAACTTATTCATGTAGTTGTCTCTACAATGTGCAGTCTTTGTACAATTTTAAGATATTTCTGAATGAGAGAGTCACTGTCTTTGTATAATGATATAAGCTATAAATCTGAAATCTTCTTTGAAATTTTTGGTGGATTTCTATATTGAACAGTCCACCCTGTTTTAACTGTCGGTAACCTGGTTAGTGCTACCTCCCTGTATCTAATTCTTCAAATGAGATTGTGAGAGCATGTTTTTTCTTCTAAATATATTGGATTTTTTAAAAAAAAAAATGTGAAATATGATAAAATTACCATTGTTTTGCCCATCTTAAATTACAGTAAAGTCCCCAATTTATGAACATATTGTGTTCCAAAAGTTTGGAAGTCAGTTGTTTGGAACTTAGAATGTGTTTTCCCAGAGAAACAATGTTATAGATCAGGGTGGGGAACCGTTCTTGGGTCGGGAGCCACTGACCCACAGAAAAATCAGTCAGGGGCAGCACACAAGTGGGAAGAAAAAAAACCCAAACACACACCTCAATGATCTGTCCCCCTGACTGAGAAGCAGAAAGACACTCACCGCATTCCCATCACACAGAGCCTTTGGGGCTCAGGATAGTAGATTTTGTATGCTCCAGCCCGACAGGGAGATGGCAGGGGGGCTGGAGCACCAGAGCAGGCTTCCCAATGCTGGGGGAGAGGAGAGTCCCCAAGCTTCAGGGGCTGGATCCAGGCAAGCCAGAGGCTGGATCCAGCCTTTGGGCCTTAGGTTCCCCACCCTGCTATAGATGGTAGTTAGATTCCCAGGTCAGCCTACAAAAGCCTATTTAACCCATAATGGAGCTGAAATACTGTATATTTGCAATAAGAAATAATTTTTTTATTTCACTTTGAATACTGGTGTGAGAGAGGCAGGTTAAATTAGAGGAGGATGAGGAGGTAGGTGGAGATTCTGAAGGGGACTTCTGGGCATCCCCCAGCTGCCACACGTGTCCCCTGGCTCTACCTCCATCCCATTGTGGGCTCTTGCAACCAGTTCCATCCCCCTGCTCGCTAGGAGGCAGCAAGCAGAGGGAGCGTCAACTGGAGGACTCGGGAGCAGGGGGCAGACTGTAGTAAGAGCCGGATGTGCAGGCAGTCCAGCTCTTACAACATTTAAACTGCAGCGCTGCAGCAGGGGTAGTTCCCAGATGGGGCATGAGCTGGGACTGAGCTGGGCTTGCTCAGTTCTAGCTCGTGCCAGGTACAGCAGCTCCTGTCCACAGTGGGTCCCTTCTGGGACTCCATGGACAGAGGCTGCTTCATGGCAGCCTCACCAGCACGATTCATGCTCTTCCCTTCCCTTGCTGCCTCTGATACAGAGGCAGCAACAGGCATGGGGGGGAAATGCAAGCAGTCGACTCAACTACCCGATAAGCCTAGGATTATCAGGTAGTTGACTACTTGCTTACATCCCTAGTTAACAGTGGTATATTCTTAACTACTATCAACTGATGTTGCAGAAATTTATTTTTAAAAGAACTAGTATGCCACTATGCAGACATGTCAAATTAAAGAAACAAAATAAGATAGCTGTTTGACAATCTAGTGAGTTTTAAGGCTTAGTAATGACATCGATATTTTCCTAAATACAGAAATTTATCTTCACATAATTTTTTTTGTTCACCTATTAATAGTCATAAAATGTCACTGGGAACTAGTACTGGAGCTTTTGTGGTTTGTTTGTTCACTTTTTTCCATTCAGGTGGGACCTAGGAAATGAATGGCTAATGTAAATAGCATGCATATACAGGAGATTGTGAATGCTCTATATGTAAAGAGATGTGCAGGTACCATGCTGTGACTGCACTTGCAACTCTGCTCTCCTGCATCCATGGGAATAAAAACAATTTAGCGTGAATGGGTTCTTCGTTGCTTTTTTTTTTTTTTTTTTTTTTAATTCTCTTATTCAGTGCCTTCAATGTAAGCGGCTCATTTGTACCACCTAGTGGATTGATGCCTTCATTCACAGTGGTCGTGGCATTGACAAAAGCTAGAGAGAGAGATAAGGCAGCTGAGGTAATATATCGACCCAGCTTCTGTTAAAAGAAGTTGAGCCACTACTACAAGATACTACCTCACCCACTTGGTATCTCTAATGTCCTGGGACCCACCTGGCTAAAACATGGCATTGATAGAAGCAAGCATTATTTTACAGATTTTACAGATGTGTATAGCTAGTAAAAGTCACTAACCATCTGTTTTCTAAGTCCATCCATCACTTCAGGAGACTGCAAAATGATTCAGCTGTGTTAGTCTTTTTATGTCTTTGTAATAGAGAGAACAAGGTGTAGAGACCTGGCCTGATTTATTTCCAGTCCCTGTGAGGGTGTGAAACTGATTCTTGTTCACTGGTGCTTAGATTACTGTAACCAGCTAATTTTTGTCCTCTAACCACAAAATGTTTGCACTGTAGAGATTAAGATTTCTTGCACATGTGCAGCATTTTAGGTTGACAAGGCAGAAAATACCAAGATGTGGTGCTCAGTATTGGTAAGTTTAAGAGCTCAAAAATCACGAGTCAGTTCCCCGCCCCAAATCATGACTTTAAAAAAAAGATTATATTAAGTTTAGGCTAGTCCCTTGATTTTTTTTTTTTTTTTTTAACCTCCCCCTGCCCATCAACACTGTATGCAGATGTGACAATTAGTGTTGCTCACTCAGCCACATGTAGTGGATAAGATGACTTGTCCATTGCTATGGGAGCTCTCCCTCCTCTATCTATCTGTCTCCTGCCCAGCAGTTAATTGGGTTTCCCATCAATTCTCTTCCACCACCCCATGGATTCAGTCCCCACTGACCTCATATCACTCTCAGTTCACCCTCCCTGCATCTACCCTATCTACTAAGAACCCACCATCAATACAGTCCCTCCAGCCTCACCTCTTCTCCTTTGGGCTGTGCACCCTTCCCAGACCTGGAGAGAGGGGGCTGCAGTGGAGTTCCCTCTCCCATTTCTCAGGCTGGCAAGGAAGCAGTTGCCTAGGGCTGACACTGGAACCCTGGCCCTACCTGGGGTGGTTGACAAGATTTCTAGATAAAATTAACCCTTGTTTTTAGAACTCACAAATGCAAGATTTTTTTTTCAGTTGATTCACTCGCTTATTTGAAGGTTGTCTCTCTCTTTCTTTATAGCTCAGCTGAAGTTCCTCTTCCCTGAATGCTGTCTTTTTTACCCTATTTTTTAGCTTTGTTTATCTGATATATAAATTTTCAATTTCTTTCAAAGTACTTTGTAATTAACTGCCCAGTGGAGAAACATTTCTTTACTTAGGGTGGGGTAACTCCTTTTGGGCTGGAAACACTTTTCTATCATGATTTGAGGGGGGCAGAAATCCTGACATCTGAGAGTTGAATTCTAAAATCTCAAGTGAGCCTTAATTTTACTCAGAAATGGCAACTCACAATCAATTCTTGAGTCAGTATGTCTGGATACTTGTATTCAATCCATTATTGGCTGAGAAAATTGGGGATGGGGCATCTGATTTTGTTGTTCCATCCGTTAAACAATATTATGATTGATTTTTGACCAATGGGGAAAATGGAGATACATATTTCTCAACTTCTTTGATCTGCAGTGTTCCATAAATATTTCCAATGCTTGATTGACATTTATTTAAAATACATAAAGCTAACTTTGCTGCTGTTTCAGTGATACCTGAACAGTGTTCTATGTAGTTAAATGTTCATTCCCCTCCCCCTAACTTTTATTATGGGGGGGGGGGTTGGACCACAATACACTGGAATCCAGATTATTATGATGGGCAAGCAGAAGCTCTATAGGTATCAAGGTTAGATTTAAAAACTGGCGTAACTAGTAGGAGGAGGATACAAGTGACAAGTTAGTGGCTTTGCACCTTTCTTGTACAAGGGAGTCCAGATATTTTTGGTGGAACCATATGACAAAGCTTTCCATTTTGATGGTGTGCTTTCTGGGCCCCAAATTGGTAAGGCTGTAGGATCCAGGTGCTTCATCCAAGATTTTGTGGGACTACTGCCCTGAGTTGCATCACAATCTGGATTCTTAGCCACTCCTAAACCTCAATATATTTTCAACCTAGGCAGTGCAGTTTGGGTGCCTGGGGGTGAGGGGGGAGAGAGATTGGGAAGGACCCAGTGCCTCTCAGGTGCTCGATCTGGGTTTTGTTATGCTGTTGCACCCAGTTGTGTTGGTGTTCACATTTATTTGGTAAATAGTAAAGGCTAAACATATTCTCTCTTTAGGCAGTGGAATTTGAAAAGTAGGTGCTAGAATTGGGAATGAAAGGCCAGGGTTTTTGTTGAGTTGAATTGGAATGTTTTGGACTCCATATTTCATTGCTGGAGTACAAGCAGCTAAACGTGGCTATTTAAGCAGTGGGATTTGGAGAATGGGGCCCAAAATCGGCTGGATCCAATAGGATCCAGAGGTCAGAACCTGGTTTTTGTTGTGCTAGTGCAGCAGAACAGATTGGTGTTCAGGGCTGGTTAGTTTGTGCAGTAAGAACAGCTAGATGCTTTTGTTTCAGGGGCAATGGAATGTGGGGACTTACAAATATAACCGGGAGGATCCGGGTCGAATCCAGCTTTAATCTTTTCCCCCAATGGGAGCAGTTCTCTATTTAGGCAGCAGAATTCGGCAGGATCCAACTTGTATCCAAACTCTCCCTTTGGCGAGGCAGCGGAACGTGCCTCTGTTGTTGCCCAACTTGGGTCTGGTGGGTTGCAGCGAGCATGTGATCACTGGAGTGACTGAGCTTGCATTGCCATAGTGTGGCAGCCGCGGGGGGAGCAATGGAGGCTGCTTAAGAGACAGGCTGGGCGGCAG
Source organism: Rafetus swinhoei (assembly GCA_019425775.1). NCBI lineage: Eukaryota > Metazoa > Chordata > Testudines > Trionychidae > Rafetus > Rafetus swinhoei. The sequence continues at coordinate 52,937,267 of CM033449.1, forward strand.
CTGCTGCATCCATCGCAAAAGGACACCACCCCACGCTAAATCGCGGCTCGCAAAACGAAGGAGTGAAAAAAGGTAGGACGTTCCTGTTTCCCTAACAAAGGCTGTATCCGTGTAAATGGCAGCCGTTAGCTTTGCGGGTAGGGAAAACCTACTGTACTGTGCTTTCTCGCATCCTGACCTTGTCTCTTACCCATTAGCATCTCTTTGCCTCTGTTCAGCGGTTACTGCTTGTCAGGGCTATTTTCCATTGTTAGACATGGCTAGTCTTTAAAGGAAAGATTGTTAAACTACATGTGTGCGATTGATTGGTGTGAGCCTGGGATTAGCCTCAGTGTGGCTACCTGTAATATTTCCCTGTTAATATCAATGAAAGCAATTGTGAAGATTATGTATGCTAGTAGCAGTTGGGTTCACAATGAATAGATCAGAAAAAGAGCATGTAACGAGTATCTCTTCTGGTAAAACTGTCTTTGTTAAATAAAAATATTCGGAATGTTTTTGAGTGGTCACTGAACGTGCTACTTTGTCGTTGTCTGAGAATTTAATAGTTGGATTGGCTCTTACATTTTTTCCCCCCTTTGTTAGTATGTCCCTAAAGAGTCCTGTATTCAATTTCCTTTGCTCAAAAGCAGGAGGTTTCAGAATCATGACTTTTGTTCCACACTGACACCCTCAAGAGATACATTGCTTTGTTTAACCTCCTCTAAGCCATTTATCATGTACTTCTGCCATCATTTTGTAATGAGGGATGAAATTTTGATTTTCATGGTTAAAAAATATAACACACAGTTTGTTTTTCACTTTTCTCCTAAAAACTGCAATAGGTAAGCTAGAGGTTATGTCTTGGATGTAAAATTTGGTTATCTGTTTTTATAATTTCTTCTGTTTAATGCATTTATCATTCTGTAGTGGTGAGGGGGAAGGGGTGAATGAATTAACATTGCAAGGTAAGAATTTGAATTTGAATGGGTAACAGATCTCGGTGAATGTTGTCATTTGATTTTGACCAATTTTGCTAATATTAAGATTCACATTGGAAGAATACAAATGGTGTAGAAGTTTGCAGAATATTTGTATTAATGTTTGTGATCTGGCTTTTTAAATGCAACATGCCTAATTTAAAAAAGCAGTTCAAGGGGTTAAAGAAAACCTAGAAACCGCACCACGCGTCCTGAAAATTTAATGTACTTCACAATAATGGCACTGAAACTGATCTGCTAGTAGTGGGGTGTGCCAGGGGGAGTTGGCACAGAAAAGAGTATGTGCTATGTACCAGTAAAGGTGTGTAATACATGTTCTGTGGCTAATTTTCTATTAAGTTGTCAGTTGGCTCAATGTATGCAACGTAAACAGCGTATTTATAAAAATGGATAGAAGTTGTCTTTGGTATTGTGTGTATTTTAGGGACCTAGTTCCACTTATTTAATTAGACTCAAAATACTAGTGGTGGTAGATGAACTTCACTTAATATTAGTAATTAAAATTATCACTGCCAAGTAATGCTACATATACTTTGTGTCGGGTATCAAATTATTTAACTATTTCTGAACATTACTAAATAAACTTAAATATTATTTCTGTTCCCTAATTTAAAGCAAGCTTATTTAATGAAGAAAATTAAGTATCTTATATATCCAGTAGGTATTAGCTATACGTATTACTCACTTTAGAGATTTTTAATCCAGTTCTGGAATGTAAGCAAAGTATTTAACTCCAACTCTTTCATTGTTAAACTTATTTAATGAATAAGTTTCTTGGTCTAGTATTTCATTATAAGTAACAATGAGTTTAAAACATAGGACCATATTGGTGAAGTGTGAGGAAACTATATGCAAGCTATACTTCTATATTTCGAGATTTTAAATATATCTCTAAAGACTCTAAAAATGAGTACTTACCAAAGAGATTGCTACTATAATTTCTTTCGGTTTTGAGCATATTGGTGTACTTTGTATGCTGTCAAGTATCAGGGGTAGCCGTGTTAGTCTGAATCTGCAAAAAGCGGTGAGGAGTCCTGTGGCACCTTATAGACTAACTGAAGTGTTACACTTCGGTTAGTCTATAAGGTGCCACAGGACTCCTCGCTGCTTTTTGTATGCTGTATAATTTTAAAAATAGCACTGGCTGCAAATGGTAATGGAATAGTGCTCACTATTTCTATGAATTATTAATACTTCTACAATGGTCTCATGTTAAGGAATCAATTCTGTAATTTTTCTAATGTTTTCCTTAAGTATTTTACTCTACTATTTTTATGAAGTTATGCAGGTTGTTAGATAAGTGTCTTTAACAACTCACCATTACAATAACTTTTTAGTAAAAATAAAGTTTGCATCATTTACAACTCAATCTAAGTCATCCCTGTGCAAATAACAAGAGTTATAAGTAATGTTAATTAAAATATTAGCATTGTTATGCATAATACACTGGTTTGTTTTTTTTAAAGGGGACAATTGTTTTTATTCAAATTATTTTTGTTCTACATATGAATTGTGGATATTTGTCAAAAGTGACACTTTGAATTCATTCAAAATTGATTCCTGCAAATAAGAATGGTCATCATTTAGAGCTTCTATTTTCTATATCAGTTGTGCTTTCAGATCACTCAGTGTGTGCATTAATACAAAAAATGTTTTACAACAAGTATCGTAGTTGAATGGAATAAGTATAAAGAACAAAAATGGGACAATGAAAACCAAAGAGGACATGCATTCTGATTTAAATGAAGTGTAAAAAACTATAAACAGTATTTTTATAGAGACAACATATATTTAAATAATGGCATCAACATCTTTACATTTTCTCATGAACTAGTTCAAGAAACATGCTTTTTCACCTTTTGAATTATTTATATTTGAATAGCTTATTTATGTGTTCAAGGGGTTTTGATGCCCCCCCTCCACATAATATCAATCTAGGTTTCTTAGGTTTTTTTCAAAGGCAAAAATTATACATATGGTGCTGAATACTAATAGTTTCAAAGAGCTCACTAGCAGTGGAATGCTAAGAAGAGTGCATTGTGAATCTTTGGAGACCAAAGCACTCAGAACAACATGGATGCATAGATACTACCATGATGAGTGTGATAGAAATGCTGAGAATCTGGGACAAATTTTGCAATAGCTTGCATCCCATACAATTTAACTGGATTCAGTGGAGTTACACAGGATGTATTTCAGAGCAGAATTTGTCTCCTTTGACTAGAATAATAGTAGCAATCATTGCTACTGTTTGTACTGGACTGCTCAAATGCATTGTTATCTCTATTTTTGATTACATTGGTGATTGCTGAAAAATCCATTTTTTCCCCACAGGGATTCTGTGAAATTCATAGGTGCTGGAACTATGGATGCTGTGGTACTGCAGCATCTCCTGATGTTAAGTGATTTCCATTATAGCCATTGTTACAGTTTGGTTCAATGGCTTCCAGCACCTAGGGTGAAATTCACCTTTTTAAGAAACAATGTATTGTAATATCGATTTCAAACATAGCCTGGTACATCCTTTCTGAAAGAAATTTTACTGAGACTCTATTACATATTAAATGTTCCTTTTGTTTAAAAAACGCAAGCTATGTCTGATCCAAAGCTGACCTCAGCATCTAGATTTATATTGATGATGTACGATAAAGAAATAACATTTACATAGAGCAGACTGGCATTAATTAAAAACTGATTCAGAAACCTACATCATATTACCTTAGTGGTTTGTTAATTAAGACTGGTGCAAGACATAACATTGCTATTGCATATCACCATGGATAAGTGACATTAAATTTGCTTGACAATGTGAAAAATTATTCAGCTATTAATATTGCATACACAATATACCACTTACATTTAGTCACACTTTCCTTTCCTATATGCACATAGTTACAGGAAATTATAGACAGAAGTTGAGAAATATTTGTAGTTTTCAGTTACTTGTTCACAGTACTGAATGAGACAGTGAAGTTTGCTTCTAATATATGGCTATAATGACTTATCAGCTGTATTATTGCAGTTTTAGGTAGTAATCAATTAAATAACCTTTCCTATACAAGTTTTGAAATGCATGTATAATTTTAATAGAAATGACTAATTCATATAAATTTAATGTAGTTAGAACAAGTGAGTGAAAACAGTCTATACCAATAAATGTGGTGAGTGTTTCCATGTGTAAAAATACACGAGTTGTGCAGAAATTTTATGCTGATCTGTTCGAATGTGTCTCATTACTCAGCATATTTTTGAATGTCAGCAGTCAGACTCAAGCAGCTGATATAACAGCTCAATCCAGGGTTTTACAATGAACCTTCTGTAGCAGGAGGTTGTATGCGAGAGATTATGGTTGTCAAAACTTTAAAATTTAGGAGACATGGAATCAAAACCATATCTTCTGAGCTACACTTGACACTGACTTTTTATCTTGTTCTTCAAAGAACTTTTCTTTAAAATAAATCAGCATGCAGTTCTTTCTCTGTGACCTTCTGCAAAGCCACACTGGAAACTCTTTTTAATACAAAAAAAGAAAAGTACAAGTCAGTTGAGGCATGGAACAATTTGACCCAAATTAGTAAAGAGAGAGAGATCCTGGCTTACAGTGGATAGAAACATATATAAATATACAGTACACAGAAATGCATGTTTAAATCTGGCTGTAGTTTGTTATGTATGATATAGGAGGGATTGGTAACATTACAGAAAGTGTCAGGCAATCTTAAGTGATAAGTCAGTTACTTATATTTCCAAACTTTAACTGTTTTGAGGTTCATATTCTCTATTCTGGGTGTCTGCCTTAGGCTGAAAGTTTTGAAAAAAAAATCAGGATACTGGGCTGGATGGACCTTTGGTCTGACCCAGTATGGCCATTCTTATGTTCCAAACCCCCACAACACCTGTATGTGACAGAACTGTCTGTGTCATCCCCACAGAGCCAAGTGGATGTGTGCTAGCTTGGGACTATGGGGGATCAGAAATACTTTCCCTGTAATGGCTGTTCCCAGCTATTCTGGACCAGGTTAGGACGGGGCACTGGAACTGAGGGCAGGGAGCCTCTCCATTCTATGCTCTCAGACTCCCTCTTAACATAATGGAGAAGAAATTAACTTAATTTGAATGTAGAGTGGACAAAAGCTGGGCTAGGGGAAGAGAGAGTAATAGTTTGCTGCAGTGACTTGGAGACTGGGATTATCTGGGCAAGGAGACTAGAAGATGTAGGAGAAGGTGGGTTGGGACTAGTTGGACAAGGACAGTGCAAGTTGGAACTGGTGTGAAAAGCTAGCTGGTAGTCAATGAGGGAAATTGGAGGAAGGTGATGGGAGGTGGGGACCCAGTTGGCTGCATGGGGAGAAACAGATCAAATGAGGACCTAGGATGTGTGGTGAGACTCGAACTAACTTAACAAACAGACCAAGGCTATGACAGGAGACGGGAGCCATTAGGCAGCGAGGAAAGAGACGTTGAACAAGGAGCAGGGGAAATGGAACCTGGTTCCAGGAGGAGATTCTGAGAGGCTAGAATTCAGCAGGGAAACTAGCATTTGGACAGCGAAGCCTAGAGGAGGAGACTAGGATTGGATAAATCAGAGAATTGGACAAATAATCAGAGTTGAGGAAGAGACAACACTTAAGAAAGGTACAGGTTAGATGGTAGGAGACAGAAAAAGTTGAGATTAGGTGGTCAGGAATTTGTGCTCACTTTGAGCATGTGCATGCGCATGCTCTTTTTTTGAGGTTTACAGGATCTTTCGAAAAAGGCTTTTATTTTCGTAAGAACCGCATCTAGACTGCGGTTTCAATTTCGAAATAGCCCTTTTTTGAAAGAGCGCCACTACATGATTATGCAAATGAAGCACAGGATATTTAAATCCCGTTTTCATTTGCAATATCGACGTGCCTAATTACATCCCTTTTTCGGTAAAGAGATGTAATCTACACACACCCAAACACTCAAAAGTTCATCTGAAGAAGTCGGTTGTGCCCACGAAAGCTTGTGATACCATCTATGTGTTTTGTTAGTCTTTAAGGAACTGCAAAACTATTTGTTAGTCTGTACCTGGAAAAACAAACTCGGCAACCCCTCTGAAGCACTCAGAAGTTAGGAAGTATGAGTATTAAGATTCTGTGCATTGCAACCTAACACACTACTTCTTCAATCATCCCCAACTAATACTGTTGGGAGAAGAGAGCTTGAGGTAAAAGTTGAGGCAGACTTAAAATTGCAGTATATGGTCTGTGGTGTATGATTGATAGTTATAGTAATGGTAAGGAGAATATTTGTAGGTAGCGGAGAAGAAGGTTTGTATTGCTAGATGGCATACATATTCATTTATCTGTAGGCTTGGAACAGGCGTGAGGTGTGTAACAATGTTAATTGTTTCAAATCACAGCACTTTTTTGAGGTACTAATCTTGCATACTTTCTGTTGGCAACTCTCCCTAGCTGTTGCTTCCTCAACTCCAACAATAGACTAAAATAATATTTTCACACTATTGTTATAAATTTCAATAAAGAGGTAAAGCACATGTCTTCATTATAACTTATAATTAAGTTATCTAACATTATAACTTATAACATTATAACTTATAATGAAGACACGTGCTTTACCTCTTTATTGGAATTGGGAAGTCCTCGAGTTTTGTCTGCATTGAAATTTGAGACTGAGTTTCTTATCAGGGGGTTGAAAAATATTGATAAATCATTCTTCTTCCTGCATTCATAGTTCTGGAAATGGTAACATGAGAGAGCACACATGATTCAAGAACTGTTTTTAAAAGATCTGTAATCATGTTTGTTCATCCCGGTGGTTATCTGCTTGACTTCTATATGTGCTGCTCTGGACTCATTCATTTGTGGTTAATATGCACAATGAATAGAATTTCTCCTATCTCAGCTCTTGTCAACCCTAGAAATCATGTAGGTCTCAGCTAATTAATTTTGAGCAATTAATTATTTTGCCTAATACAGTTATTTTTAATATCTCAAGATTGCAAGACTGATGGATGATCCAAAACCTGTCAGTGAGTGGTTTAGATAACTCTAATACAGAATGATCACAGCATATGTCAGCATCTTATAACTTGGTGCAGTCGGTAAGTTTGGAATCCGTAAAAGTGAGATGTTTCCAGCTTTTGAAGGTCAAAAGTCAACCATCAAAAAGCTACTCCCATAAATTCAAATGGTGTGTTTTAATTTGCCACTTTCTTAATGTTGTGATTTTTCATAGATTTTAGAGCATTAGAACATTACTAATCAATTATTGTGTCTAAAGCAGTGGACATATAGCAGTGGATAGCTGCAACACTGAGCTATCTGTGTATGAATTAAATTCATCCCTAATTCCTGACTTCTGATGAGTTAGAATGAGAATTTACACCATTATGTTAACATAGGCTGGTTGGCACAGCTTTTCTCTGCTCCCTTCTACAGTTTAGTTTGCTTCTAAACTGGCCCCCTTTTCAATGGAATTTGTTTTTAACAACAAATGTGGTGTTTGCAGTTTTCCATTTCAGAAAAGCAGAACATCCACACTGCACACGTTCTTGAAGCATTTACAAGTAAAGGGTTACCCATACTGAGCAATCCTTGCTGAATGCTAATAAAATTCAGAATGTAAGAAATCTTAAGAAAGGAAAAAGACCAACTGGCCCAGTATGCCTGCCCATTTCACATTTATCTTGATGCCACCTTCCTGCTTCTGTACCTGACCCTTTAATCATCTCCTAAAGAAAAAAATCCAAATGTCTCAGGAGCTCTTTATGCTGCAATCACCTCTTCCTATAACTTATTGTGTGTGTTTTATTTGCCTCTAGGTGAGAGAATTCTGCTGAAATTCCCTGGTGTAAAATATTAGTTTCTGTATAATGCCTCCCCTCCCAAACCCTTGCAGGTGATTGGACTGCAGGGGAATTGACACCCTTGGTGTCGTTTTTCAGTGTCTGCTTGTGCTACGCTTTCCCAGGTGTATGTGGAAAGCTTGTACAGGGCTAATGGGATGGCCTAGGCATCACCTCTTGGCTGTGACTGGCCTAGGCATCACCTCTTGGCTGTGACTGGCCTATTTGGGGGAGGCCAAGGGAGTCAACTGTTACCTCCTTACACTTTGTATCCCTCAGAAGAAGTCCATGGGCCACCAATCAGGTTCCATGAAGTGTTTCCACCACTTTCTTTGTCTCTGTAGTTGACTAGAGTGGTCTCCAGGCATATGTCTACACTGCAATAAAACACTTGTGGCTGGCCCATGTCAGCTGACACAGGCTTGTGGGGACTCAGACTGAGGGACTATAAAACTTGAGTGTAGTTGTTTGAGTTTGGGCTGGCCCAGGCTCTGGGACCCTCCCCACTTCTGGGATTCCAGAGCTTAGACTTTAGCCTCGGTCCAAATATCTACACTGCAACTTCGTAATCTTACAAGGCCGAGTCAACTAACCTGGGTCAATCATGAGTCTTTAATCACAGTGTTGACAAAGGGCGGGCAATAATTTTTGATGAGGGGCCACTCCCAAGATTTTGGAAGGTGATCGAGGCTCACACTCTTCCATAGTATTTTAAAGAAGGTGCGGGGTCTGGGATGGAGATTGGGTGCAGAAGGTAGATTGGGGTGCAGGAATGAGAATGGAGTCTGGGAGGGATTTTGGGCAAAGGAGGCAGTTGTTACCTAGAGCAGGGAACTGGGGTGCAGGGTTTTGGGATGTGATTTAGGGTTAGGGCCGGATTAAAGGGTGGGCAAGCCGGGCAGCTGCCCGGGGCGCCAACCGATGGGGGGCGCCTGATGGCAGCTGTAAAGGCCCCACAGCGCTGGCCCGCCCCCATCCCCGCGGCGCTGACCAGCAGTGCCCTCCCCCCCCCACTGCCTGCAGAGCTAAAGGCTTGCAGAGCTTAAAATGTTTCTTCCTGCTGGGCCGCACTTGTGCCGTGCGCCCCGGGGGCGGGCCTGCGCATCCTAGGGGGGGCAGGCCCGCGCATGCGCCGTGCGCCCAGGGGCGGTGCTGCACGCCCGTGCCCGGGGCACCAGAATGCCTCAGGCCGGCCCTGCTTAGGGTAGAAGGGAATTGTGATCTCAGGTAGGAGATTGGGATGCCAGATCTGGGAGGAGGTATGGGTGCATGTGGTGTAGCGGGGCAGGAGTGTGGGGCAGAGAGTTGGGGAAGGGAGGGGTAGAGGTACCAGAGGCAGGTTCTCGCCAGGAGATTTACCAGCCTTCCTGCCTTATTGCCTGCCTGCAGAGCTAAAGGCTTGCAGAGCTTAAAATGTTTCTTCCTGCTGGGCCACTTGCTTGAATGAGTTAGCAGGAGGGTTGTGCTTTGTGACTGCCTGTTAGTCAAACAGGCAGCTCCCGTTGGCCAGTGTCTGTCCAGAGACCGGCCAATGGGATTATGCTGGGGTTGGGAGCAGTGTCTGAATTCCCCCCCCCTTCCTTCCAGATTCAAAGGGTACGGCTACACTGTGTTTTATTTTTCAGAAGAGGTGTGCAAATAGTGCTCACATTTGCATACCTTCTTCCATTTTTTCCCCGGAAGAAGCTTTTCTGCCATTTGGCCCTGTCTACACAGGGCTAAATTTTGGAAACCCTCCCTCTTTTGAAAGCCCCCTTCTTCCTCATAAAATGAGGTTTACAGGGGCTTTCGAAAGAGGATTTCCCCCCCAACATTTGGCCCCATGTAGACAGGGCCAAATGGCGGAAAAGCCTCTTCTAGGGTGGGGAGGGGCGGGGGTGAAATGGAAGAAGGTATGCAAATATGAGCGCTATTTGCAAACCTCTTCCAAAAAATAAAACACAGTGTAGCCATACCCAAAGAGAGAGCACCTCGCGGTCATGTTTCTGAGGTGCATGCGGGGCAAGCAGGAGAACCTGCCTGGGGCTCCCTACTGCCTCCATGGGCTGCATCCGGTGGCTTGGTGGGCCAGATCTGGCCCACGGGCCATATTTTGCCCAGGCCTGGTGTAGACGTATACCACGTGTGCTGTCAGCCTTGCCAGATTGCCTTTTTGAGGTGTTGGTCAGTCACTCAAGTCGAGGTTTTTAAGTTCCTCACAGATGCTTGGCTTATTAGTTAGCAGTAGGGTAACAATTGTGGAATTAAATTGTCACAGGCTGTGAGTAGTGGGGCATACTGCTAGGTTAAATTCAAGCACCGGACACATGAGGTTAATGGCATCAGTTCTGGGTTTAGAGTAGTGGATGGCTTAAATTTCATACAGATTGTTGCCCCTTTCTTCCTACTCATCCTCGCATGAAGGGAGAGTATTTAGGATTCCCCCTCAGGTTCTGAATCCCCAGTTAAGAATTATATAGGGGTTAGATCGAGGGTCACCTTTTATTTCACCTCAGTTCTCACAGTCTTCCCTGTGTTTGAAGTAAATAATTGCCTGGTATTTGGGAGGAAATAAGGGGTGCTCTCTCTTCTCCCTCATGTTATCCTTTGACTGGAAACATGTAATAAAATGAGCTTAGTGCATAAACCTCAATTTTAACACATTGGACCAGATGCTGCTGCTGCTGCCTTAATTACCTTCCAGATAATTCTTCTGATATAAGGGGTTTATCTGGGCATGAATGGAGCACTGCTGTACTCTGGGGGACTCTGGTTGCCAGAACAGCTCTTTTGGGGAGTTGGTGCAGCCAGGCACAATTTAGAGCAGCCTCAAGTCTACTTTGATAGCTTGCACTTAAAAACAAATTGGCTCTCGGATAGCCCTGGGACCAAGGGTGCCAGGCAGGTTGTTTCCAGCCATCATTAGCTCGGTGGCTTGTGATATTAGCTTAGCATGAACTGGATAATCTGGAGTTTCATAGTCTTAAGTAGAACAAGGTATTCAGCTGCAATAGGCATCCTATTAAAGTAAGTGATTGTAGGAGTGAGTCCTATAATCTCAATGTGAATTTTTCTGAGGATGGCCAGGTAGGTTCTAAATATAGAATATTACTGTAGCAGACTGTCTATTGCAAGTCAATTTGGATTTCTTCTAAGGGAAGGATGGCGGGATTGTAAATGTCTAGTTATGACTAGGTTTGTACTCTATGTACACAAGTAGTTCTCTACTATCTTACTTATAAACAAAACAAACAAAAATACCTACATTACACCAAATTAACTACTGTTGGCCAATTAATGAGTGTAGTAGAGCTTGAAAAGGATTGGAAGTGAAGAGGAAATCTGAAGGCTACGTGTCTCTCTTGAAGAGAAGTTGCAGGTACATATGGATGTATTGATTGCATAGATTTGTGTGCTCTTTTTCATTGCTGTAAAATATTGTTTTTTAATTAAAGAAAAAAGGGAAGCACTTAACTTCTTTTTTTCCTACTATATTTCTTGTCACTTTTCATATGTTCCTTTCACCTTAGCCTCGCATTCTGTATCCCACTGTGTTTGTTTTGCTGCATCTGTGCGTGTGACTTGTGCTAAAGCAAGTATCTCTAATTAGGAACTGCCTGAAATTTTGCTAAGGCCTGGCCATATGTCTTTACTCGTATACAATCCGGTCTCCTTCAGCAGCACTACATATCTACAAAACTACAAGTAAATAGGATTTAAAAATTGTCCACTGCTTACTACACTAATTTTGCTTTTTCAGTGGGATAATGGTAGGGTTGCCAGCTTTGGTTGGGTGAATTCTTGGAGATTTCTTCATGTGACAATCTTTAATTATAGAGTAATCTTTAATTTCTGGAGACTACAGGACAATCCTGGAGGGGTGGCAACCCTAGATAACAGAGCTATGACATCCTGTACTTGCTTACCAATTTGTAATTTAAAAATCCTTATCCATCCACAGAGGATCAGCCTGTAGTACCGATTTAAATGTTTTATTCATATGCAATTTGTCAAGTGTAATCAGTTTCCAAAAAGGGAAGCAAACGTAGAAACTTTTCTAAGTCCCACATTTTGACTGGCTAAAGCAGGGGTGGCCAGCCCGCGGCTCGCGAGCCACATGTGAAAGTGCAGCTCTCAAAGCCTCCCCTGCGGCTCACGAAGCCGCCCCATGTGCCCCTACAAACAGCCCTGGCCCCCTGTGCTCACTGGGTGCAGGGGAGCTGTCCAGCACGGCAAAATGGTGTCGGCTGGTGGGAGCCTGATGTGGCCAAAAAGCCTAACCCGTGGTTTTTAAAGGGGCAGTGTCCTTTTTTTTTCTCAACAATGCTGGTGCGGCTCTGCATTTTTTCCGCCGCTGTTTCGGCTCTCTTTGTTTAATGGGTTGGCCACCACTGGGCTAAAACCTTGTCTTTACCTTGCAGCCTTTGAGAACTAATGATCACCAAATGCTCCCATATCCATTTCATGGGCAGGTTAATCCAGGGCTGGGGAACCTGTGTCCCATAAGCTGGATCCTGCCAGCTGTTTTACCTCATCCAGCTTGCAGCAAATCTTTGTGCCACAGGCCAGAAGCCCCAGTTCTCTGGAGAGGAAGTTGCAGCACCTCTTCCCGTTTGGTGGAGCACAAGGCCAATCCGAGAATCTCCATGTGCTCCCTCTGCCCCCAGTGTTGGCTCCATCATTCTCATTGGCTAGGACACATGTCACTGGAAGCTGTGGGTGTGGAAGCAGCATGGGTGTCTGGGGTGAGGAGGCATATTCTCTGCCTAGGGCTGGACATAGTGGCTGCTTCTGGGAGCAGGGCAGAGTATAGGCAGGCAGGAAGGGAGCATACCTCAACCCCGCTGTGCCACTGGCCAGGAGCTGCCTGAAGTAAGCACCACTAGGGATGTTAATCGACTATTCAATTAACCAATATTTAACTTCATGAATTCTTATCGGTTAATCGACTAGTCTATAGTCCCCGGGCAGCCCCTATTTGGGGGGAGGGCTCCCGGACCTGGCACGAGCCGGAACTGAGCCGGGCTGCCTGCTCGCCTGGCTCCTAATGCACTTTAAATGCAGAGCCTGCAGAGGGGGTAAGTCCGGGACTCAGTGCAAGCCGGGACTGAGCTGGGCTGCTGGCCAGCCTGCTAAAAAATTTACTGGCAAGGTGCGGGGAAGGGAATGCATGTAGTCTATAGCATTAATCTATAAGCTTTTGCTTATTGATTAATCGGTTAATCGACTATACTATTACATCCCTAAGCACCACCCAGCCAGAGCCTGTGTCCTGAACCGCTCCCTGTACCTCCCTTCCCTGCCCCAGTTCAGAACCCCCTCCTGCACCCTAACTCCCTTCCAGACCCTGCATTCCAAACCTCCTCCTGCACCCTATCCCCCATCCCATCCCAGAGCCCATACCCTCCGCCAGAGCTCACACCACTTCCCACATCTCAATTGCCTGTCCCAGCCCTAAGTCCCCTCCTGTATCCGAACCCTTCATCTCAAGCTCCACCCCAAAGTCTCCACTCCCTGTCAGAGCCCTCATCTCCTCCAGGCTCAAGGAGGGGGTTGAGGAACAGGAGTCCTGTCCCACACTGAACCCCTCATTTCTGGCCCACTCCAGAGCCTAGGGGAAACTGTGAGCCTCCGTGTCTTCCTGTCCCACCCATGGGGTTATGTGTGGCCTCTGACTTTTTTTTTCGGTGGGTCCAGGGCAGTAGCACAAATGAGCCTGTATGGTCCGGTACACTGTACTAGCAGGATGTTTCTAGCCAGTAGGGCTCTCCTCTGGCTCTGTCTGTACAAAACCCCACGGGAGAACTGAGCTAGACCTGGGGAGGAGTTGAGAGCCGTACGGCAGCTAGAGGAGCTGTTTGTGTTCTACCCCCAGGTCCACTCTCCCTCCACCCTGTCCCATGTCAAGGTTGCTGATGTATAGAGACTGAGGAGATACAGTTCTGTGTAAGGGCATGATGTGTGGCCTGGGCTTCTGCTTTCCCTGCTGGCAGGGGCAAAGCAGTAGAACTGCCAGCAGCTCCTTCAGCTGTTGTAGCGGCCCCTAACCCCATCTCCCAGGTAACGTGGGGTGGGCAAGAGCATGGAGGCCTCAGGCTGGGGACGGGGCAGAGTCACATGGTGCATCAGATGGGAAGGTCACTCCCCCTCTCCTTCCCTTATTGGTAAGAAATGTAATCTACCTGCATCCCTGGTCAGTGGCCCCTGGTAGGAAAAATGTTCCCTACCCCTTAATCCATCACCTCTTAATCCAACATTTTTTATTGTTTTTGTGTATGTACCTAGATATTTTGTCATGGGGTGATACTAAAATAGTTTCTAGGGGAAACATATTGGTCATGTTTCTCATTTTACATGTAGTCCCTTTACAGTGCACTGGCAAATGTAATTTACAGACTGCCAGAGCCATGAAAATGGGCACCTGTGTAAATAAGATTCAAATCCATTTTCTTTTTATTTGTACAAAATAGGCTAAATCTTTTCAGTGTACACTTTTAGCAGTTTATAGAATGAAGAAAAAAACAAATTGAAAACTATTTCACAGAATGAAATATTCACACTGTTAGAGGATTTAATTTTCTTCCAAAAGTAACAAAATATTTTCTATGAAACTGCTCCGAAAACTAGTTTTCAGATGCATTTTTAGGGCCTAAGGCAAATCTAGCTGCTTTAATTGATCACCTGTCTGGTGGTAACCAAGAACTGCCTATTGCTCAAATTGTAAATACATGAGCCACTTAAATTGGGGGAGGGTTGTACATAGCAGTAAAAAATACAATAGTTCCATAAGCTTTAAGTGTTTTATAATGTATTGATGATGATAACTTTTGTACAATATATCAAATAACAATTTGATGAAAGTGTTTCACTATAGATAATAGAACTTATAGAAATACATTCTAATGCCTGCGAGAGACATATTAACTCTCTCTATTTAATACGCTATGTACTGTGACAGATTTCAGATGCATAATTGCATACAGTCAATTGCAATGCGTCTTTTGTTCTCTTTCTTTTTATACCTGAAGGACATCAAGGTCATTTTTCATTCAGTGTGGTGGTGATTCAGGTGAAGGCATGCTTTCACTAGTATCAGATTTGTGAGATAATGTGCAATGGACTATCTGGTAAAGGCACACTTGAGCATTGTTTTCTTTGAATAATATGAGGGTCATTTAGGATAATTATTCCTTCATGTCACATAAAAAGCATCTTCTTTTAGTGTCTGTTTCTAAAAGCTGCTTATATTTTGTGTATAGATGAAGAACTCTTCTGATAAATACATACAAATTCCATTCAAACATGAAGTTTCAGTATGTTTAATGCTCCAATTTTCCTTTTCTCTTTGTCTTACAGTGGTAACAGATGGTTTGTTTGCATTATGCCTATTTTGCCGATATTTAGCTGTCTTTGAACTATGAACAGTTTAATTTAGGACTGATGTCATGTCACTTGCTGTCACTATGCAAAATAAGAAACAAAATATAAGAGTTTTCCCAGGCAACAAATACTATTAATTATAGACAGTGTGATGACAGTGTGCAGTTTCAGTGCTTTTCTATGCTGAAGATGTAAAGAAGGTTCTTACTGTGGTGAGTGAGAAGAAACAAGGTTATGGGTCTTAAAGATTTTGATCCTCTGCTCCTCAGCTAGGGTGAAATTCTGGCCCCATTGAAGTAAAAACTCCCATAGACTTCAGTGGTGCCAGGCGTTCATCATCAGTAGCTTGATCTTTATTGTAAGTTGCCTAAATGAAAGACCTCTCCTTTGTCAGAATATATAATGGTCTAAAGTGTGCATGACAATCCATTCTTTCCCTTTTCCCTCACTATGACCTCTTGCTCCTCCTCCCACCCCCAACAACAACAAAAAAAGATTAGGTCTGAGATTCTAGGACAAAGGTCACCAGAGATTGTCTATGTAAAGTGCCCAATATTACTCATCTTTGTGGATGGGAATAATGCTGGCCTGGCACCAGCTAGGTGATCCATGCAATGGTCATTTGCAAGTCTGGGCACAGCTGCTGCGGTTCTGACTTCCTGATAACAGTGTATCTCTCAGCAGCATAAAGCCTCCTGAATCATTAGTGCAGGGGTGGGCAAATACCAGCCTGTGGGCTGGATACAGTTCCCTAGGGCTAGCCCCTACTGTGCCACCACTATATTTACCTGCATCTCCGCAGGTATGGGTGATTGCAGCTCCTGTTGGCTGCAGAGTGCTGTTCCCAGCCAATGGTAGTTTGTCTATGCCACTTCATGCAGCTCCCATTGGCCAGGAACAGCGATCCACGGCCAACAGGAGCACTATAGCCCATACCTGCAGAGGCACAGGTAAATATAGCGGCGGCAACCTGCCAGGGGCTAACCCTAGCAAACTGCTGCTGTTTTATTGCCCACCCCTGCATTAGAGACTGCTTTGTCATTTATGTGCATGTCAGCATTCAGTACAGGTTGAACCTCCCAAATCCGGGACTCACTGGTCCAGCAACATCTGTGGTCCAGCAGGACCACGGATGTTGCTGGACCAAAGAGCCCTGGAGGAGGCGGGAGCAACGCAGAGGCTGAGGAGCCCCAGCTGGGTCAGATAACATCTCAGGAGCCCCTGCCCTGGCTGGGAACCCCTGGCGTTAGCAGGGATATGCAGCATTTGGGGAGCCCTGCCCTGAATGGGGAATCCCCAGTGTTAGCAGGGCCAGGTGGCAGCTGGGGAACCTCTGGCGTTAGCGGGGCCAGGTGAGCAGGGAGTCCTGGCCCCAGCTGGAGAACTCCTGGCTACAGTGGGGCTGCCTGCAGCTGGGTGGCCCTGGCCAGGAATCCAGGCAAACCGCTGGTGGCAGTGGGGTCAGGGTGACCGGGCAGCCTCTACCAGGGAACAACACTTCTCTCCCCCACCCCCCCACCTTAGCTGAAGCAGGGCTGGCGGAGGAGGGTGGCTGGAATCCCCAGCAGCAGTAGGGCGGGATGGCTGGGCGCCCCAGCTGGGGAACCCCTGGCATCAGCAGGGCAGCGGCGCTGGGTGGCCCCAACCGGGAACATCCTGCAGCCAAGCAATCCCCACCAGGAACCCTGAGAGACCCTGGGGTGGCAGGCGGGCAGCAGAGTGGGGAGCCATCTCTTTGTGTGCAGGTCTCCCATTGAAATCAATTAATGACTTGTGGAAAATAGGAGAGCAGATGGGGAATACTGACATTTGTATTGGAGAAGAGGTTTGTGCCATGTTATGAAATCCAAAATGATAGTATTAGCTAAGGCTTATCATTACAGTTTAGTTCAGTTTGATTCCTAACTGACTTAAATGCAACCACTCTTAATAGACAAATATCCACATACCTCTTTTTCTGAGTTAGGCACCTTGCTTTAAAAATTGATTTAAGTTAAACCTATGCAACTTTTCATATGGACAAGAGCTAAGTGATTAGTTCCATTACAGTGCCCTTGATCTGGTATACTTTAATAAAAAATAAATGTACATGAAGGCTAAGTTGAAGACCATCCATATTTAAGATTTGCCTTTTTTCATTTTTATTTAATTATTTGGTTTTTCTCCCCCTATGTTAGCTTTCTCTACTGTGGCAATTTTTCCAACAGTGTGAGACTTACTGCTCAGCTGCTAATTAACTAGTCTGAAATACTGCTTTAGCAACAGGGAGGGGAACAGCTCACTGGCAGATTGGTAGTCATGTAAAACAGAAAAAAGAAAATCATCCAGTAATCTGTAATCAAACATAATAAAATATTTTATAAGAGAAATACATTTTGAGAGCCTTGCAAAATCATTATTAAAATTGACCAACTCATGGCCAAAACCCGTTCATCCATATTTTTATGGATAAATAGGTTTTTTTTTTCCATTTATTAGCATTGGTCATAGACAACAATTAATGTTTCCAGGCAAGCAGATGAATAGAATTTTCCAAGGCTGCTTATGTTATTAGATGGCCTTTGTTATAGGGTTACAAAGAATGCTATGCTTACTGAGTAGCACGCCTTTATATTGCAAAAAATATTAACAAGTTTTGTACAAGTAGCTCCTATTATGGTTCTGGAATGTAGAGCTTGGGGAAAAGAGGGTTTGCTGTGATAATATTGAATGTTGAAGGTGATCAGTGCTTTGTGACTCTGCACAAGCAGTGAGAGCTTCCTAGCTATGGTTAACATTTTTGTGGTTGGTGGTGGTTGTTTTTTTCCAGATACTTGTTTTTTTAATTGTTGACTCATTTTCATGTTCTATAGTTTTTATGTGAAGTTCATTACAGATCATTTGGGGATTTCAGTCACTGAATTTTAAAAATTGATAGTTTTTAAAGCACTTTAATTCAGATTTTCCATTCAAAGAAAGTTCTCCTATAGGAGTTTATGGCCTGTCCAGTGTTCTAAGTGCACTATTTAGCTCCCATCGTCCCTAGCTCTCTTTTGTTCTATATTCTCTCATGTCTCTCTTTACACATTATAGCCCAGCACATGATCGGATGAACACTTTTGTATTCTATAGGCCCTCATCAGATTAATTGCATCAGCTCTTAAAGTTTTAGTTTTCAGATTTGGAGTAAATATTTATATTTTGGAAATACCCAAAGGCACCAATTGAGGTTAAGGGCCCATGGTGGCAGGCAAGAACAGAGGAAGTTACAGTAGTCAAGAAATGAAGCAATGAGGGTTTGGACAAATGTGTGTTGGTTTTGTAGTCAGTGAGGAAAGGCCTGATCTTAGAGGTGCTGTGTTAGAAGTGGCAAGATTTAAACATGGTGGTTTAAACTTGGTGCCCAAATTGATGTCCTGAGTGAACAAGAGGATGTTGGTGGAATTCACCATGACAGATAAATTGGGGAGATGGAGGGAGGAAAGGTGTAGGGTGGCAGCTGAAAAGATCAGTTTTTTGTTTCAGTTGAATTTGAGGTGATTATCCCTCCACAAAAGTCAGAAATACCAGCTGAGATTGTTGATTGGATGAAGGGTGGAGAATGCCTCATTAGGAAGGAAGATTTGTAAACCATCCACTTGAGGAGGATGATCAAAGCCATGAGTACAAATAAGAACCTTTGTGACTTAATTTTCTTATTTAGTCAGAGCTGGCTCAAAGCATTTATCTACAACTACTACCTTCTGCTACTGCTGCTCTTTTGTGGAAAGCAAGCCAGATATCTAACTCATTGCTGCAAGAAAAACCTGAGGTGCCACCTTACGCCATCTGATTGCAGGCAACACACTCCCATTTGTGGATTACTAAGAAGATTTAGGCACCAAATAGTGGACAGGGCTTAACTCATCTCCCTCTTGTTGGCTACCTAATCCAATTCCCTATCTGCTGTGTTGGCTTTTGTGAATCATGTTCGTAGGTGCTTCTCTGTCTCCCATTAAAGAGCCTAGGCACCTAATTCTGCTTTGGCAGTTGTTCCTTTGATTTGTGAAGAGGCCTAAAATTTAGGCATCATGATTCGCAGCATTGCAACATCCAAGTCCCGTTGTGAATCCATCCCCTAATTCTGTGCCCATTAAAATCAGTGGCACACTTAAAATAGGGTACAAATTCTCTTTTAGGACTTTTTGATATACTTAGTGGTGCTGAGTAGGAAAAATACGTTTTGTTCAGGGATTTTTGCATGTGTAGAACCACTACTACAAGAAACATTGCATATATAAGCGCATTAATCAATTATGTGATATCAGAAGACAAAATTATAAAAAAGACAACAGCAGTACGCAACAACAAAAAATTGTGTATTCTCAGAAGCCTGAAGACAGAAATTGAAATGGCTTGGTGAGCCAGCTAATAATTATCATTGTCAACAATTATTAGTGATTCAGAAAGTTCTTTTCTTTGATTTATTAGTTATACTATAGGCAGGATGTGATGAACTACAGAACTTGGCAATAATTGTGTGACACCCTCCCCCCACTTCCAGAAGGTGAGCTACCTGCCACACTACATTTTTTTTTCCCTTCCTTCCCTATAGTCAGTTCACTTTTTCAACTGACTGTTTTCAGCTGGGATTGACAATCATTAAAACCAGAAAGCAATCTGTGCTATTTTACACAGTGTACAGCAAGATCCGTGACTCTGCAATGTGATGTGACACTATGGTGTGAGAGTGTTAAAGTCTAATAGAACGTAAAGTGCCAAAAAAAGTGTGTGTTGGGGGTGGAAAGAAAAAAAATGCTCTTTTAGGTAGGAGTATCCATTGGTATATGTTGTGCACTAGAATGAAGTCTTCTTCTGGATAATTTAATGTGTATAATGTTAAAATGAGTAACTTTTTTTTGTTTTACTTGTGCTGACTTAGGATATCATAAACTTATTTGCCTAATTTCTCTTTAGTTTATATGTGTTTAAATTACTTTACAGTGAACTTGTAACCCACACACCTAGTATGGTTCACTGTCCCATGTAGTGGCACTTAGACCACTTACAGTGAGAGATAAGAACAAGGGAGCTCTACAGCCAAAGCTGAAAACCAGTTGTAGCGGTTCCTATTCTAAATTCCAGAAGTCCCAGCTTCAAATCTGCCCAGTGGCAGTTATACACTGACCTCTGTAATTTTTCTTCCAAGTAATTTTTGTTACATTAAAATTACTGATGAAAAAGCTAACCGCTTCACAAAATTATTTGATTTGATGTGTTTACATAAAAATATCTTGGTTTTTCCTTTGCAAGTTCCAATAAGTACATTCCATAGATTTTTGTGGATTTTTAATATCCAAATTAAGTAATTAAATCTACTGTTCTCTGAAGGAAATTTAAGGAAGTCCCTTTTTGGGGGACTTCTGGGAAAGTTAAAATTTCTGTTAGAAAGGAAGCACCTTCTTATTATTTAAGTTGATCACAATCATGTCTTGGGCTAATTAAAGTGAAGGCCAAAGTTTAATCAGTCCAGGTTATAGTTGCTAGTACTTGGTGAACAGGAAGTATTTTTCAGTGACCATTTTAATAACATGAGGCCTGTCCCCTTCCAGGACTGAAAACCTGTGGGTCCTAACTCCCCAGCATGCACCCTGATCCTAGGGAAATCCCTTTGTAGAATCCACCAGGTTTGGGAAGGAACAGGAAAAGATATGGGGCAGCCAAAGGAAATACAGTTCTGCAGGAGACTTAATACAGTGGAGCAACAGTGAGCTCCTAGCATAGTATCTGCCAGTCTGGAGACCAAATCTCCTGCTACACTTGTGAAGGAGTAAACTCTGTCTCCTCCATCTCCCCCTTTCCCAATGAAAGAATTAGGAAATTCTGGGCGCATATTATGGCCATCTCACTTCGCTAGATGGATTATTCTACAAAGGGGTTTCTGATTAGGGGCCTGTGACTGAGGAGTAAGGGCATGTCCTTTGGAAACAATGGGTCCAAATTCAACTTTCAGCTGAGCTGCTACTACTGCCACCTGCAGTATCTCCCACAGCCTTTTGGGCATGCTGTAGCAGCAGTAACTACCTCCGTATTCTGCTGAATCCTGTAGCCAATCATGGGAATAGTAGCAACGTTGGTTCCTCTGTGCAGAGGACTCAAACTGGTGTCAGCAGCACCAGCAGCAGTTCATGGAATCTGCAGACTGACTATGGCATAGCAGAGAAGGAAGGCTTCTCTCCTCTCCAAGGTTAGTAGTGGGGAGGAACAAGTCTCCTAACAGACTGTGTAACTGGAAGTGAACAGAGGGCAGGTGGATCCAGCCTGCAGCCACCCTGCCACTCCCCCGCACCCAGGCCAATCGAGACCTGGGGATAGGGGAGCGCGTGAAGTCTCCTCCCCCTGCCAAGGGCACGCGGCGACTAGAGAGAAATGCCAGCTGTTTTAAAACAGCCGGCATTTCTCTCTAGCTGCTGCACACCCCTGCAAGGGCAGAGGTAAGGGGCGTGAGACTTTGCACACTTCCCCTGTCCCTGGGCCCTGACTGGCCCGGGGGCAAGGGGAGTGCGCAAGGTCTCCTCCCGCTGCGGCGCCTAGAGGCTGTTTAAAACAGCTGGCGATTCTCTCTGGGAGGGAGAAGACTTCATGCTCCCTCAGCCCCAGGCCAATCAGGTTCTGTGGGTAGGGGAGCAGAGAAGTCTCCTGGCCCTGCCCCTTCTGCCTGAGGCCCTGCCCCGGGCCACTTGAAAAATTTGTGAAGTGGCCCCCTTCTAAAAATTATTACCCACCCCTGGGTTAGAATTTCTAGAGTTAGAAAAGTGTCTCAAAATGGACTCTATGAAAGTAAGCAATATTATTTATTTTTTATTGTTGTAGCACCCTAGTCATGAATCGGGATCACATTGTGCTACAGGATAGAAAGGCAGTTTCTGCCCCCAAAGAGTTTATAATCCAAGCACAGGCACTGACTCTAATTTTTCCAGAAGTTTTTTGTAGGCATTACAGCAAAGAAGAGTATTGAGGAGGGATTTGAAAGTGAATGATGAGATATGTCTGTGAATATTTAAGGGTAGGGGACTGGACTCGATGACCTCTCGAGGTCCCTTCCAGTCCTAGTATTCTATGATTCTAGGGTGTGCATCCCAAATGAATGTAGCAGCTTGGGCCAGCCTTGCATTGTTCCTAGATACTGCAGAATTCATCACTTTTGCCATGGAATTCACCATTTTGCTGTAGCTAGACAGCCAACATTTTGTGTGTTTTCTCTCTCTCTCTCTCTCTGCTGTTCTGGGAGCTGCATTTACCTAGTGCAACTACCCAAGGAGATGAGGTGATAGCAACAATGGAGAATTTTTGGGAAAAGACTGCCTTAAAACATTCACGTGAGCATGCATTTATTTAGAATTACAGCCTCTAGAAATTTGAGGTTTTGCCATTTAAGACCTGATGGAAACACCTTTAAACTAGCCTGCTTATAAAACTATTCCCCTTTAAAATTCTGTATTCAGTATTTTGTTGACAATGCATAAGCTAAATACTTATTTGTAAGTCTGCTTCATTGTTCTATTGACACACAAAGGAAGACATAGCATGTAAAGCTTTATAAAGAAGAATACAAATAGAAGGGGAAAATTCATTTTCCTGCAAAAGTTTAGCAGATTTCATAATAGACTTCTCTTGAGATCAAGCACTATTCATGTTATGAATAGTCTTTTTCAAGCAAATTCAGCTCTTTGGCATGAACACTGCAGTACAGTTGCCATGGCTTTCAGCATCTGCTCTTTTATACTAGGAATAATTTTAGTTTGAATGTTGGGGATCATAGAGGTTTTTAACTATAGAATGGAAAAATTAGGCACTGTTTTCTTACTAGGTTCTAATCTTACTCGTTATAAAACTTTTCTCAAAGAGAAAAAAATGCAGCAAAAAAAAAAAATGCATACACAAAACCTGACACGACTCTAAAAAATGGTGCCATTTTTAGTGACCTTTTCATTAAGATTCTGTTTCTGGAACTTTGTTACTTGTGAAAATGCTTCTGTGCTAAAGTGCCTTACAATTTGCTATGTGAATAAGATACATAATTTCTTTATAAAAGATACAGGAACCACAGAGTCACTAATATTTGTAGAAGATAATTTCCTGTCCCCCCAGGGTGATGCATTCTATTTTAGATTAATATATTACTAATTATGTAGATTATATTACATTGCTTCAGTTTAAATAACACAAGGCTGCACATATATTATGAGATTTTACATACTCTATATTTTTCAATAAAGTTCTCTTTTCCTTTTTTTAATATTAGGGTTTCCTGTGTTTCAACAGTGTAGCATTCTAAAGGGAATTGTGCAAAAGTGAATCCTGAAGAGCTTTGCATGGATCTGTTATGGGGATCTGACGACAAAGGGATCTGGGGTCGGTTGATCCCCGTCTAAGCTACCGCGCTGTGCCGACAAACAGCTGATCGGCACAGCGTGGCGGCCATTTTGATGTAAATGAAGCAGCGATTATTTAAATTGCCGCTTCATTTTGCTATGTCTAGTAAACTCATCTACATGGCTCCGTCGACAGAGCCATGTAGTCTAGACACACCCTAAGTTACCTAACTTCCCTGAACTTCCCTTTTCCATCCATAAAATGAGAGTTAGATTAGTGACCGACTCCTTTGTGGTGTTGTGAGGATTAATTAATTCTTATGTAGTCTTTATATTTTTCAGTGATAGATGGTACAAATGATAAATGTTCAATAGAAACAGAAGGTAGTTTCTGTTTCTATTCAGCTTGGAAGAAGCATAGCATAGAAGCTATTCAGATATCTCATCCTGAATGAACCAGTCCTCTCTTCTGGCTAAAGTGCTATTACAAACTCTCTAGCTGCAAAATTGGGGATTCATTAATAAAACTTGTGAAATTTATTTGACTTGTGTCCTCAAATTGAGTGTGGACAACTCATAAGCCTTCCCTCTTGCACTCCCAAGTGCATGTTCTGTACTTACATTTTTCAAGAATTTGCTTGCAATGTTGTATTGAGGTGAAAATCACATTCCCCTCACCACAGAGTGCACTACCTTATTTTTAGTGTGAACAATTTGTTTTTGTTATAGTAACTTTATACTCAAACCAGCCTCTCTTTTTGGTTTGGGTTGCTATGACACTTCAGTGATAGGAATCTTAGAAAAATCTAAGGTACACACATTATGCTAATGATCAGTGCACAAAATTCCATAATATGCTATGACTAAGCATTGCAGCTCATGGCAGATACTGTACTGGAGTGAACTTCACCTTAACTTCTGCCACTTCACTGTGCATTTGCCTCTTTTCTATTATCTTCATCTTCCCTACAGTGACTCATGGTCATGCTTTCTGAGTCACAATGTTGTATTATTTAAACGAAGCCACCCACCTCCACACTCCAAGTGGAGTAATGCTTTAAAATGTACCAGCTCCAAGTGGGAGTAATGCTTTAAAACTGAAAAATGCATGATATTTTGGTCTCTGGATTCATGAGGGCAGAGGGATTATTGAACTCTCTGTACTAGTGAGGCTTTTTCTTTTTTAAAGACTTACTAGGGGGCTGTGCCCCCTGTTTGCTATGCTTGCCAACCCCCTTCTCTCTGGGGGTAGGTGTGTGGGGGAGAGTGCAGGAGTGGGCTGGGGTAGGTGTCTGGCCAGGGGGGCAGGGCCAGGAGCAGGCTGGAGGTGTGGGGTCTTGGTGGGATGGATGAGTGAGGGGGCTGGTGGTGAGGGTCTTGGTTGAGGGTGTGTGTGACAGGGCTGGGTGTGCAGGGAGGCCTTGCGGCTCCCAGCCCCCCCACCATGAGGGGGGAGGCCAAGTACTGGGGAGAAAGGGGCTATGGGACACAGTGATGTGATATCACACTGTATGCTGTAATAGGACCCTCTCACTTTATTTTTAAAAAATTGTGTAAGTATTTCTATATCACTCATAAAATATATTATTCCCTGGATGGAGAAACTAAAAATAGCAGTTCTGTTTTTTGTCAATTATTGTGCATTAATTCAGTAATGATTAACTAAAAGGGAGAGGACTTGTCTGAGTAGCTGATGGAATCCAAAAAATAAAGTTAATAGCCCTGCAGACTTATAGCTCATCCTTCTATAATCAACTTATGGGGCAGTTGGCCAGGGTTTAGTTGGTAGAAAGGCTTTTTTTGGGGGGGAGGGGCATCTTCAGTAATCTAGTTGCTTCTGCATATTCACTGCTTGTGAGATCAAGGCATATGCACTGTGGTCTTCTCAAAATGTCTGTTGGGGTCACCTGCCCTCTCATCATGGAATGTTCTGAGATCATAAAATGGGGAGGAGCCCCAACTGCCCCTCAGCTGTGCCTTTGGTGGTCAGAAGGAGCTAACTCAGATCACACAGTATCCTGATGCTTTTCCTGTTAGGGTCCCTCTTCCTTTTTCTGACCTTTTTTTAAGGCAATTATTTGATTCTTGTGTCCTGGAAGGTAATAAGAAGTCTGTGAATGCATGCCTAAGATGGAGAGGTCAGCACTATCTGAGATTGCAGTTTGTTTTCTCTTTATTTCTCAAGCTCTGTTGTGATAAAAGAGGTTGGGGGTACCCTTCTGGAAGAAGTTCCAAGTGCTTCTTCCTGGACTCAAAAAAGAAGGTGTGTGGGTTGTGGTGGGTTTTTTTTTGTTTGTTTTTTTGTTTTGTTTTTTTTAACTGGGTAGTGGCCGCTACCTCCCAAGGCCAGGGAATCTGTGACCTTGGGGAGCTTTTAAGCAAAGGCCTATAGAGGCAAAGTATTTTTAAGGTCTCTTGTGGGCTCTACCATCTGCACTCAGAGTGTCAGAGTGGGGAACAGCCTTGACATGCTTAAAAAAGGTGATTTTTTTATGAATAAAACAAAAAGATATACTTGATAAAGCATACTTGGTTGCTAGGTGTGTTAAAGCAATTTGAGAAAAGAACTATTCAAACACACAGAGAAATTCCATCCCTGGGATATAGCTTAAAGTACAGTGTATGGGAGGGGAGGTACATTGACTGAGCATAGAGAAGTTTAACTGAGCAAAACAAAATAACCTGATCGCATCTAAATAGAATTTTCCCTATCTACTCACGATCCCTGCTTCAAGGTCCAGTCCATTTCCATGCCCAGTATTCTTTGTAGGCATGGTAGTTCTGCCTACTTCAATTAATTTTGTTTCCCCAACTTCTGGCTTAAAACTCACACAAAGAAGAAAAAGCAAGCAGGGTTTCTTTCATTTCAAATCTCAGCACCTTCCCTTATTGGCTCTCTGCCAATTCCTCATGGCTTCTTGGGTTTAACCCTTTGATTACTGAATGCTGGGATGTTCAGAAAAAGGCCGGCACTCCTCCTATCCATCACACACTTCAAATCTCAGGTTAGGAAGTCCTGAGTTTAGTGCAATGCACTGGGAATTAGTTGAGGCCACTCTTTTATAACTGCAGAACTCTCGATCAGGGAAGGGAAGGAAAGGGAGCTGGATGGGACACTGGTTTCCATTGCAAGGTTTCTGGAACCTTGCAGGATGGATGCTGTGATCTCTCAAAAGGAAATATGCAGTAGTAGGTAACCGTTATTCAATTCTGGTTTATTTGATTAATATATTCATTTTGATAAATATGTTCCTTCTGAGTTACCCTGACATTCTGATTCTAGACTTGGATTTACTTCATATGGAGTAACTGATCCATGGTGTGTCTCTTCTTTTGTCTTGTCATTTTTACTAGTTCATAAACACTAACCTTACATTTATAAAAACACAAGGTAAATTCAGAACTATATTTAAATAAAATTAACACTATTCCAGAAGCCAGGGAATTAAAAGGATTATTTTCATCTTTGATTTACATTTCCTGCAACAGAATGACCTAAATTATACAGTGTGAGCCAGAAATTAAAGAGCTAAAGGATGAGATTTTCAAATCATGGCAAGAGATTTAGCTGCAGATCCTCTATTAAAGTTAATGAAAGAAACATGCTAAATTTCCTTCATGGTTTAGAAAATAACTAGACTTTTAAAAATTTGCAACAATTCACTTTGTACATAATTTTTAATGTGTGGCTATTTTCTCATGTGAAAGTAACTATATGGATTCATCCCTCAATGTAGACTACAAATGGCAGAGCACATGCAACTAAAACTGACTTTGCACAGCAAATAAATATGCCCATTAAATATTTAACAATATGTGTAGCAAGAAAAGGAATTTAGATGTCTAATATATACTGCAAAATTTTAATAAAAAAATCATTTACACTTTTGTATTTTGTGACTTCGGGTTAGCTTTGGCTGATTCTATTGATGATATCAAATATAACGTTTTGAATTCTGTTTTCTTCAATGGAACTACCCACATACTATCTGTGTTCTTCTGGATCATGCCTGTATAACACATCAGAGAAATAAGGCTATTTCTTATTAAAAAAAGTTCATTTTTAGAGGACAAATTATGTAAATATGTGTAATCTTATAGCCCCTAAAAAACCAAAGTTATAAAACAGACACATGACTGACTTTCAATTTTGTAAAAGGTCTGGCAGTTACATGCTTATAAAGAAGTGTACAATTGATTCATTCTCCATAGCCTGTATTTTTCTTTGAAATGAGCCTGTGCTTAGTTTATGTAACTTATTATTTGTGCTTAAAAGAGAGTTTCCCATGTGTTTGATTTCTTTTATTTTATT
The DNA here is from genome assembly GCA_019425775.1 of Rafetus swinhoei. NCBI lineage: Eukaryota > Metazoa > Chordata > Testudines > Trionychidae > Rafetus > Rafetus swinhoei. The sequence goes on from CM033449.1 coordinate 52,965,086, forward strand.
TTTAAATTCAAACTAGTCTCTCTCCTTCCTATTGTGGTGCACTCTACCATATAATGGCTGTCTAATTCTAAACTCTACTGTGTAATTCTAAATCTTCTTTTTCTGAAAGAGAGAAAGAATGACCATTCTTAAGTATATTTGCCCTTTTATCCCCTATAGACAATTAGGAATCTAATCCACTACAAATGTTCTTTTGCAGCTCTAACGTGAGCTATTAGAGGGGTTCCCGTCCTCATTGGTAAACATACGTTACTGATAAATTAATGGGTCAAGCGTGCAATTATCTAAATTTGCACAGACATAATGGAAGCTGTCTAAATAATGCCCTGTTGAAAATTACAAATGTAGTGAGACTTTTGCTCAATTTCCCCAATCCATTTTTGTGTAGTGATTTTAAATGGTTCAAATACATTTTTTGCATAAATGTTTTTTCATTTACTGTGTGTACAATCTGTTTTACATGAACTCATATATGCCTCAATCATTTTTATAGATTATACCTTTTCTTTTAAAAACTATAATAATATTCCATAACTCCCCTAACCTATCCTTTGCAATAGCTTTCTGAATCACAGCAGTTAGATGATTCATATTTAATGGTTAGATTTTATACAAGGTTGTACAATATGCGTCAGACTGCTATATTAAATTGATAAGAAAAAGGAAATATTCATATGCCATATCTTCTGAATGAGAATAGATTTGGTTTAATACTAATATATCTGCTTGGTAAGGGAAGGAGGTTGGAAGCTCAGGAAATTAAGTGTTTATCCATATGCTCACGTACAGAGTAAAACATGGAGGCCCTAGTGCTCCTTTGTTAATGAACCCAGTATATATTTGGTATTTACTACAGATCTGCTTGTTTCCTTTATGCCTTCTGTGTACTATAATCATGACCAAAGCTAGCCTAATAACTGATTTTTTGCAGGGAGATTGGTGGTAGTTTTGAAATCTACAGAAAAAATGTTGGTTCAGGCTGAACTAAATCTGAAACTTTTTGGTGAATTGAAAGTCAGTTTCTGGTCTGTTCCAGAGCAGAAATTCATACCCGGGTTCCTCACATCACTGGTGAGGACCCTAACAACTGGAATAAAGGCTAAAAGAGGTGTGGTGGAGCAACAGCCTCCTGTGACCCTTTTGTGAATGGCCAAAACTATTCATGCAAAATTCACAAATAGTTTCAGATCAACCCAAATTGGATTTTTTTATTAATAAATTATTGATTTGAAAAATTTAAATCAGTGGCACTAATACATACTGTGCTTGATAACCTTGTGTCTATAGTTTTGGTTGAAGATGTTGTGAATCTCAGAAGAGCATTTCTGCAGCACTGACAGACTAAATCTAGGATGCATGACAACAGCACCAAGGTAGCCATTGTAGCTTGAAGTAAACCAGGAGCCCAGGGGGAAGGGAGAGAGACTGAAGATAAAATGTGCAATAGCTGTAACTTCCTTATTCAGAAATGCCCATGTATTTTAAAGAAGCCTTATTAAAGGCACAGGAAGAAACCATCCCCATGCACAGTAAGAAAAGCAAATATGGTAGGCAACCAGATTGGCTCACTGGGGAAATCCTTGGTGAGCTTAAATATAAAAAGGAAGATTACAAGAAGTGGAAACTTGAACAGATGACTAGGAGGAGTATAAAGATATTGCTCGAGAATGCAGGGGAGTTATCAGAAAGGTGAAAGCGCAGTTGGAATTGCAGCTTGCAAGGATAACAAGAAAGGTTTCTACAGGCATGTTAGCAATGAGAGGGTGTGGGGCCCTTATTGAATGAGGGAGGTAACATAGTAACAGATGATGTGGGAAAAGCTGAAGTACTCAGGGCTTTCTTTGCCTCTGTCTTCACAGACAAGGTCAGCTCCCAGACTACTGCACTAGGCAACACAGTATGAGAAAGAGGTGGGAAGCCCTTGGTGGAGAAAGAACAAGTTAGGAACTATTTAGAAAAGCTAGACATACACAAATCCATGGGTCCTGATTTAATGCATCGGAGGGTACTGAGGGAGTTGACAAATGTCATTGCAGAACCTTTGGCCATTATTTTTGAAAACTCATGGAGATCGGGGGAGATCCCGGATCACTGGAAAAAGGCAAACGTAGTGCCCATCTTTAAAAAAGGGAAGAAGGACAATCCAGGGAACTACAGACCAGTCAGCCTTACTTCAGTCTCCGGAAAAATCAGGGAGGGGATCCTCAAAGAATCCATTTTGAAGCACTTGGAAGAGGGGAAAGTGATCAGGAATAGTCAACATGGATTCACCAAGGGCAAGTCATGCCTGACCAATCTGATTAGCTTCTATGATGAGGTAAGTGGCTCTGTGGACATGGGAAAGTCAGTGGATGTGATCTACCTTGACTTTAGCAAAGCTTTTGATATAGTCTCCCACAGTATTCTTGCCAGCAAGTTAAGGAAGTATGGATTAGATAAATGGACTGTAAGATGGATAGAAAGCTGGCTAGACTGTCGGTCCCAACTGGTAGTGATTAACAGCTCCATATCAGGTTGGCGGTCGGTTTCTAGCGGAGTGCTCCAAGGATCGGTTCTAGGGCCGGTTTTGTTCATCTTTATTAATGACCTGCATGAGGGGATGGATTGCACCCTCAGCAAGTTTGTGGATGACACTAAGCTAGGGGGGAGAGGTAGAGATGCTGGAGGGCAGGGATAGGGTCCAGAGTGACCTAGACAGATTAGAGTATTGGGCCAAAAGAAATCTGATGACATTCAACGAGGACAAGTGTAGAGTCCTGCACTTGGGACAGAAGAATCCCAAGCATTGTTACAGGCTGGGGACCGACTGGCTAAGTAGCAGTTCTGCAGAAAAGGACCTGGGGATTACAGTGGATGAGAAGCTGGGTATGAGTCAACAGTGTGCCCTTGTAGCCAAGAAGGCTAATGGCATATTAGGTTGCATTAGGAGAAGCACTGCCAGCAGATCTAGAGAAGTAGTTATTCCCCTTTATTCGGCTCTGGTGAGGCCACATCTGGAGTATTATGTCCAGTTCTGGGCCCTTCACTATAAAAAGGATTTGGACGCACTGGAGAGGGTCCAGCAGAGAGCAACCAAAATGATTAGGGGCCAGGAGCACATGACCTACGAGGAGAGGCTGAGGGATTTGGGCTTATTTAGTCTGCAGAAGAGAAGAGTGAGGCAGGATTTGATAGCAGCCTTCAACTACCTGAAGGGGGGTTCCAAAGAGGATGGAGAGAGGCTGTTCTCAGTAGTGAAGGATGGCAGAACAAGGAGCAATGGTCTCAAGTTAGTGGGAGAGGTCTAGGTTGGATATTAGGAAAAACTATTTCACTAGGAGGGTGGTGAAGCACTGGAATGGGTTACCTAGGGAGGTGATGGAATCTCCATCCCTAGAGGTTTTTAAGTCTCGGCTTGACAAAGCCTTGGCTGGGTTGATTTAGTTGGGATTGGTCCTGCTTTGGGCAGGGGGCTGGACTTGATGACCTCTTGAGGTCTCTTCCAGCTCTATGATTCTATGATATAGGAGCATCAATCTGTTGACTTTCAATAGGACATGCAGATTTTACCCTGCATGATCTCTTGTTTTTAAGTGGTTAGTGGTGTGCAATCATTGTGAAAATTATAGTATCAAGATGGGGGGAACCTTATATAATTTTTGCCCAATCTATAATTTTTCATCATGTAGAATTTTGGACAGTACTATGAGGAAGATTTTTTAAAAAGTTTATTTGATGACTTTTAAAATCAGTTAAATCTGATGACAAGTATTAATATGAATCAACCAATTGTATTATTGTTGCTTGGTATCATTTCAGAGCAGCATTAAGTTTGGGTGCCTGAAATGTGCCTATCTTTCTCTGGAATTTTATAATATTTACAATCTCAAGAAATTTAGAAATATGGTTAATGTTTGTTTTCAGGATAATTAAACATGCCTGAAAATGTTTACCCTTAATATGCTATCCACCTGCAACTCCAGAAATATACTTTAATGCAACACAGATTGGATGAGAAGTCCCAGTAAGGCTATGAGCTCGTTTCTCAAGCAAGTGTAATTACAGTTACCTTTACATGATTGCCTCTTTTGCCCATGTTGGGTATTCCTCAGTGCCTACGTTAAGAGTGAAGTTGGAAGAAATGGATGGCATCTCACAGTAAAGAATAGTGTGCTTTCATATGGATCATTATCAAACTAAGCACATCTCTTTTTGTATTTACTAATGTCTGAAAATCAATCCTGCAGGCAGAGTGAAATATAAAAATGTTTGTTAGACTCTGATGTTAGCATATTTTAAGGATGTGCACAGGGACCACTGTTTACAAAAGCTGTTGTTCTGATAAAACAGATTTAAGAAAAGACTAAAAAAACCCCAAATTTTTAAATACTAGCAGACTTATCTGGTGTTGCCTTCAGAGCAGGGCCTTGGGAATGTGTATGAGGGGTGTATGTGCAGGAGGCTGGAGGCTAGGGGCCTGTTCTTTCCCCCCGACTTGCCAGTGCTGCAACCAAGAACTGGGAAAGAAGGAAAGGGTTTGAGGCGGGGGTGTGCCATTACTTACTGGTGTACTGGCAGGCAAGATGGTGGAGCCACAGTCATGCTGGCCACTCCCTTGGTGATACAATTGCCCCCAGTGGTCACTTTCATGTCACGTGCCTCGGAACAGCAGCTCCTCCCTTTGCCTGTTACAGAAAACTGTCACTTTCCCAGGGCTTCTGGTTCTCCTGGAACAGACAAACTTTCACTTTGTTTTAAATTAGGAGAAGAGGAAGCTACATACCAAATTTGGTAGCCCTAGCTCATACTGTTTAGGAGGAGTTCTTGAACAAACGGACTCTCAGACACACAAACAGTCAGTCTAAAATACAAATAGATAAACAGCAAACACCTTGTCTTTGGTAAAACAATAATTGCCCAGTACAGGATGCTTTCTAAGGATGCTCTCATATGACTACACTCTATCAGATGCAGCCAACTGGCAAACATTGCAGGACTACATTTCCTCACATCTGGTTAAGAAAAGGCAACATTTAGTAACACTGTTTTTCTGCGTCCTTAGCAGAATTTTGGATTCATGTTAGGATTTCTTTGGATTTGTCTGAATACAAAAGATGTATCACTTTAACTGTCCAGAGATCGTTTAAGTGGTAAGTCCCACCCTCAGTGTGGATGGAGTAATACCTGTATAAAGATCCTTATGGTTTTGTTACTTGTTCCTGTGCAAGAGACATAAATTATTTCCATGTAAGACATTTTTATGCTGAGAAAACAACAGCATCTGCACAAGTGTTTCACTGTTTGTAGAAAATAATTTAGAAACACTTCCTCATAAGCAGTGTTTCCCCCTAAGATTTTCCATCCATGAGCGGAATGAGTTTTGTCTCGTGCACCAGTATTGAGTTCATGTGCGCTTGTTTGGATGTGTGCCACCATGGCACCCAAGGTTTTTTTTATACTAAAACAAGGGGTAATTAACAAGGTGCATGACCTTTAAGTGTTTGTTTAATATGAAGTAAAATAAAAAGAAAACTAATACTGCCAAATTTTAAGTAGCCAACTTCCTCTGGTTATAGTATTCTCCCCCAGCTGGACTAAACAAGGGTATGTCTACACTAGCCCCCTAGTTCGAACTAGGGAGGCTAATGTAGGCATTCGAAGTTGCAAATGAAGCCCGGGATTTAAATATCCCGGGCTTCATTTGCATCTTCCCAGGCGCCGCCATTTTTAAATCCCCCTTAGTCCGAACTCCGTGCCTGCGGCTACACACGGCACGGAGTAGGTAGTTCGAAATTAGGATCTCCTCGTGGAACGAGGTGTACCGCTAGTTCGAATTAGAGATCCTAATTCAAACTACCTACTCCATGCCGCGTGTAGCCGCGGGCACGGAGTTTGGACTAAGGGGGATTTAAAAATGGCGGCACCCAGGAAGATGTAAATGAAGCCCGGGATATTTAAATCCCAGGCTTCATTTGCAACTTCGAATGCCTACATTAGCCTCCCTAGTTCGAACTAGGGGGCTAGTGTAGACATACCCCCAGAGACTTAAATGGAAAGATCCCAGTTGCTAGAGCAACCTTCCCCACTCGGCGCCCTGCCCTAGCCCACCGGAGAAGAGCAACCATTCCAAAACACTCAGCACCAGCCCTGGCCGCCTGAACAGCCGCTCTCCACGTAGCTCTGACTTCAGCCCCGGTGCCCAACCAGCCAGAGGAATAGCTCCTCCCATAGTCCCAGAGCCGCTCCCTTGGCGGCCTCGGCCTGCTGAAGCAGAGCAGTCACTGGCCACGTGGCCCCAGCCTCCGCACCAGCCGCCTGAGCGACCAGAGGAGCCGCTCCCCAGGGTGCCTCGGGCTCCGCCCCGGCCACCCAAGCAGCTGCCTACCATGTGGCCACGGCCCCATCTGCCAGAGCAGCCACGCCACTCACTTTCCAGGTCCAGCAGGAAGGAGAGTGCTGCTGCATGGCTCTGGGAAGGAGGTGGGTGGGATTTGAATTTTTTGTGCATGGCTGTGCACCTGAGAGGGAACACTGCTTATAAGGGACAGTATTTTGAACATATCCAAATTCCCGGAGGCAGGGATTGGAACAGTACATGGCTATATGCAGCAGCTAATTACAGAAGCTCCCCAATTTGTGGTGTTAAAGTTTTATTCCTTTCCCATTCACTGGGGCTTTGTTGTTTAATGAACCCAAGATTGTTCCATTGGTTTAATTATTTTGGCTCACTCCCCTAGATGCCATAGTTATACAAGATCTGTATGTAGGCCAGCAGTGTCATCCTTACCTATATGTAGAATATACAGCTGTTTAGGGCACCCAAAAACTTGTGGCACCAGTGGGTCTTAATGTTCACCTATCGGCATCTTTCTATCCCTTTTCTGTGGCTCTGCTTCCTCCAGAGAGGATCTACTTACTATAAAAGTGAAAAAGCCCGTCAGACCTATTAGCGGAACATTGAACCTGAGAAAAATGGCTTCATTACCACTTGAATGGCTCTAATAGGCATTTGCCAACCCCAGATATAAACTGTCAGTTTCTGAATTTACTGACTACTGTCAGTTAGTCTACAGGACCCTAGTTTAAAATTTGCTTTAACATATTTCGGAAGCGTGGTACTGAAGATTATAAATTCACATCTCTAAAACATCATCCCTCGGGTTGCCGTTGGGCATAGGGGGCACCTGTTTAATTGTACTGAGTAGGGCCCCAAAGATCCTTAGGACGGCTCTGTAGGACAGGCCTTTAAGAACACATCTATGTTAATGAGATGCAGTGGATGAAATCCTGGCTCCACTGAAGTCATGGGAGTTTTGCCACTTACTTCTGTGGGGCCAGGATTTATCTCAGTATGTGTCTCTTAAAAGATTTTTTAAAAAATGGAACAATTTGTAGGTGTGTTTGATAGACCATATGGCTGTGTTTAAACCCTCTGATGGTACAAAATGAATTCATTTAGCTTTCTGGCATCAGTTTTGTGGGTTAGTGCTGGAGTTTAAAATGTGCATTTTTATAATGAAGTAGAAAAGTACTAATATAGTAACACAATGTTAAATTGTTATCTTGTCAATTTTCATTGTTTTGTAAAACATAAGTAGTTGCCAATCAGCTTTTTTTCAGTACCATCAATCTAATTATGCAAGTTTAATGTTCTTTATAGTTGATAAAATTCAAATTAGGAATTGTTTTAGCAAGACATCTGATTTAGCACTTTACCTCCTCTTCCTTTCTTTGGTGTTTGGAAACCATTGTCCTGGTTCCTAAAATCTGTTTTAGGTTAGGAAAAGAAAATGTTGGTTTTATATAATTTGCTACATAGATTTTTGCATACAAAGTAATTCTAATTGTTTAGTAATGGACTGTGCTGAAATAAGAGGGGTTTAATTTCAGCATTGAGTCTTATCTTGTTCACTGCAAACAAATATCCTATAACAAGCACAACAGCTTTAAATGTGTTGCTGCTTTCTAATTTTAGTGTCCTTGATGTGCTAAAATTCAGTCAGTGAATTGAGCAAGGGTCACTGGGTTTACGAAATGTAATTTTTTTTTTTTTTTTTTTTTTTTTTTTAAAAGACAGGCTCAATATTTTTTTCATGTTCTGTGCCAAATACACATGATAAAACCTTCAAGGAAAAAAGATCTGTGTGGTAGTCACTGGATTTCCCTTTCTCTCCCACCCAACACCTATTTCTAATTTTAAAAACTGTTGTGTTAAAACAAAATCAGTGCTGTGGTACTATTAACTAAGCTTCTGGGAGCACTAAAGAGCAGAACCTTTTCTTATATTGATATTTATGAGATACTGAGGGTGCTCTCATGCTGGGAGTCAGAGTTTCTATTGGAAGACTTATTGAAATAGAACATTGTTGTTTTTTCAAATGGACAGCTTTTCTTTCCAGTTTTCTATTAATACATCACAAATAGCTGTATTGGAAGTGAGCCCTTATTAGTTAGCTCACATTATACCAACTATTTTGTTAAAAGGATGTAAAATGTATTTAAATAATTTTAGTGCTAAGACTGATCAATGGGAAAATAACACATGCTGCCTGAATTCTGTGCTATAAGTAAAAATCATCTAGAAACTGAGGGCATAATGATGTGCTCTATTTAATTGGGGCATGCTAATAAGAAAATCTGTTTAATTGTAATGTCTTCCCAGGAAACTGTTTAGTGTGTGATTGAAAGGAAATGATTGCTGCTTAAATGGGATGCTATGAACAATAAAAATTCTTAATGAGAATGCATTTGGCTTAGGCCAATGCATTAAATGATGCAAACTAGGTGTTAAATAGGTGTGAAATGTTAGAACTTTTCTATTGGATACAGAAATTATCAAATAAGAATTAAGGGACAGAATCGCAGCTGATGTAAATTTGGCATAAGTCCTTAATTTCACGGAGGCTCTATCCCTTTAAAAAAAAAAAAAAAGCCAAAAACCCCAACAAACAGGAGATAAAAATGAAATGCTGTCATGGACCTATACACCGTGGTGTCCAACCAGTTTGAAGCAGTAGATACGATAGCGAACTAGCTACACTCAACTGGCCAAATAGTCACTAGTGGCTAGCAGCTAGTGTGTTGGACACTGTGGACCTAGAGGATCTGTTTTATGCCCATGTTTTCAGATAATCTCCTTGAGGAATCCCTTTAGTGTGCCAGACTCCCCAGTGGGTCTCACTCTTCTTTTCCAGGCAGGACACACTAACTCACCACCTCCCCAACTGAGATATAGACTCCAGCACTCCTGCTTCACAATGGGTGTTCTGCCCCGCGAGTCCAATTGAGACACGCTCTTGGTAGTGACTTGTACACTCTTCAGGGACTAGTGCGGCTCAGCAAGACTTTTCAGTGGCTTACAAGCTGTTTCAAAACAGAGTAGGTTTTATTAGTCACCTGGAACACAACATTGGAAGTCCTTAGGTGAGCATAGAGAAATAAAAGTTAAAGCATAGTCCATGATGGCCATGCTGGTGCAATTCACTAGCCAAGCTGCAGTGAACTCCATTTCAAACCTAAGCTTCCCTCACCCTTCTCCCCAGTAGGCAGTGGAAGTGTTGGCAATGCCACTTAACTGTCAGAAATAGGTGTGCCCTCTTAATTCTGAAAATGGCTGCATTTATCACTCCTTTTTAGCTACCCCTTTTAGCAGAAATATAGGTTTAAAATATTACCTCATGTCTATGCTTGTGGACCTTGACCAATCATTAAGAACTATATCACTGTACATTTTTCTATTTAATCAGAATGGATATTGGATACACAGGAAGGCATTTGTCAATAAATTGGATAGCAGCTACCAGCAAGGTGAATTAATATTAAATATCCACATTTTCAGGGTGCCCCATTCCCTTCAATCCCTACCAAAGGCCTTTTACTCCCGAGTCTTTGATCTTTGCACTGATTAGGCCTCAACTGACGTATTTTGTCTCGTTCTGGGCACCATATTTCAGGAAAGATGTGGAAAATGGGAGAAGGTCCAGAAAAGAGCAACAAAAAATTATTAAAGGTCTAGAAAACAACATCTTTGAGGGAAGCCTGAAAGAATTGGGTCTGTTTAATTTGGAAAAGAGAAGACTGAGAGGGGACATGATAGCAGCTTTCAAATACCTAAAAGGGTGTTACAAGGAAAAGGGAGAAAAATTATTTTCCTTAACGTCTGATTATAGGACAAAGAAGCAATGGGCCTAAATTGCCACAAGGGAAGTTTAGATTAGACATTAGGGAAAACTTCCTAAATGTCAGAGTGGTTAAGTACTGGAATAAATTGCCTAGGGAGGCTGTAGAATCTCCATCATTGGAGATATTTAAGAATAAGGTAGGCAAATTTCTATCAGGGTGATCTAGATGATGCTTGGTCCTGCCATGGGGGCAGGGGACTAGACTTGATGATCTCTCCAGATCCTTTCCAGTTCTAGCATTCTATGACCTTCCTATCAAGTGAGGCAGCAGTACAGAAGTCTACTGTTCAGATAGTCTTAAACTAATAGCAATTGTCAATTTACCGCACCTCTCTGAATGTAGTTCCTCAATCCCATGGGTCTTGCCTTAATCAGTCTCTGACTTTAGGTCCATTTCTGCTTCAGGAAGATTTTTTTTCAATTCACTTCAATAGCAGTAGGATCAGGCCCTTGTATAGAAACATCATTCTGTAGAAGAGAAATCTAGCTGACTTAAATATACAACAGAATGAACTTTCTTCTAAATATTTTGCTAACCCTTTGCTTGACTCTGATGTTTCCAGTCTTACAATATCCATCTCTTGGATGTGTTTATAATAAGCATATATCTTAACTGATATTTAAGTTGCCTTCCCCAAATCAGTAATATTCCTGCCAGACCACGGATGTTGCCACACTAGTGTGTCCTCGACTACAGAGGTTCAATCTGTATTATAAATAATCTTATGTACTTCTAATAATATTAAAGCTTCCACAAAATATTTTTTAATATTTCTTCCACAAAATATTGCTTTCTCCTATTAATCCTGTGTATGTAGGATATGTGCATAGGCAGAAAAGAGGGAACTCCCATTAGATTGTTTTCATTTTAATGGGAAAACAATTTCTCATAACCATGTAATCAAGGACACATCAATACCAGACAAATAGAAGAAATATGTACTACAGATTGCTTGAAATGTTTATACGTGATGTCTAAAAATATAGTGATCATTGTTCAACCTGGGTAATTTGGAGAAGAATGTGTCTATTTTTAGCAGAGGGCTCTAGGACGGAGGTGGGTACTAAAACAGTGGTGGTTCACAAGGGTTTGTCCCTGCTGGGCCACCTGTGCTATATTAACCAGCACGGCCACAGAGAGGTCTCAGTTTCTGTTGGCTGCAGATCACCGTTCTGGCCAATGGGTGCAGTGTGAAATGGTTCAGTCCAGGATACTGCTTCCCACAGCTTCCATTGTCTGGGAACAGTGATCTGCGGCCAACGGGAGTTGTGATCGCGGGTATGTGCCACTGTGCAGGTAAATATAGTGGTGGAGGCCCCCCCCCAGGAACTATTTCTGGCAGACTGGATCCAGCCCACGGACTGGTATTTGCCCACCCCTGCTCTAAAAGCATCCTGCCTGCAGAACATTTTTGGAAAATGTGATATTTGTTGCAATCTGGTCCCTTTCAAGGCAAAAAATAATCTGTTCGTAGTATTTGTCTAAACCTTGGACAGCAAGCAATCATCCCCAGCAGGGCGGTTTGGCAGCATCCAGAGAGCATACGAATGCCTTATGTCTAGGAAACCACCTTTAGTGTCCCTTCAATCTGAAGGCAAAAATTATAACAAGGAGTCCTTTCCAGCACCACTGTTGTAAAGGTTTCAGCCTCTCATCAGGGAAGGAAAAGAGCAGCCCACAGGGGACCATACCTGTTTTTATTAGTAAGAGCTTAAATATATACCAATAGTGACAGGTACTGTAGAAAACAATAAAATAGATCCCCTATTAGTACAGTCAGTATTGGTATTTGTATTGCAACTGTTTTTAGATAATCGCTTAGGCTATGTCTATACAGCAGTGTTATTTTGGAATAACTGACATTATTCTGAAATCACATAGTCCGTGTATACACTACAAGCAATTATTTTGACATGTCCTCCAGCTTGACGTTATTTTGACTTCTTACTCTGACTCCTGTAACCCTCATTTTACGAGGAGTAAGGGAAGTTGGAGGAAGAGTGCTCTTTCTTGGACTTTCTGCTGTGTAGATGGCGCCAAAAGCCGAAATAAGCTATTTTGATTTTAAGCTATGCAATTGACATAGCTGAAGTCACATAGCTTATTTCAGCTTTAGCCCTGCTGTGTGGATGTGCCCTCATGCTGGGATCAGTTTAAGATGCTACTCGCAAAGCCTTCACTTTGGAAAAATGGGTTTATTCCACATTTGAAAACCCTTAAGTTGATTTTCTTCTCACCAGTCTGTTCAAAATTTTTAGGAAGTTATATGAGTGTGGAGAGATCCCAGCTTGTTTAAAGTGATTAGCGATGTCCTTTAATCTGATTGCTCTGCCAGAATATTATTTTTCCTTCCTTTTAGGTCATAAGTAAGGGAGAAATAGTTCTGTGTTTGGCTGTCCTGATGGCACAAGAGCGCAGCACATCAGATCATTGGCTTGACAAGATCTGGAACTATAGTTCATCAGGAACTAGTGGTTACTGTGTCTTTGAGTCTCCAGCAAGGAATCAGCATCCCTTGCTAGAACACTGCCATCTAGCAGCAGAGCCCAAAACATCCATGTCAGTATTGGGAGGCAGGAGGATACTTTTTTTTTTTAGATTTCCCTTAGAGCCAGAGCTAGCCAATTTCATGGGGGAGGGTATAAAATTGAAATAGGTACTGCAAGTAGAATTACGGTGGTTAATACAGTAACCATAAGAACAGGCAGTGGACTCTTAAGCAGAAGTCTAAGCTCCTGGCAGTGTTGCTTAAAATGATATTTAAAACAAACTCTGAACTTCTTTTTATTTGCCTTTTCTTTCACTGAGTCTTTAGGGTCTGCATTTTCAAGCTTTCATCCATACGTGAGGACTTTACTTAAACATTAAAGCTGGGATTCTTGCATAACCATATGATTCCGGGAACTAGAGATTGAAGAAATCCACCAAATGTGGAATTTGCAACTTTGGATTCTGAGCATCAGAGTTAATAGCAAATCTCTGTGGCAATAATTTAAAGGGCACATATTTTGGCACTAAACCAATAGCCTTGGGGGGTGTGGGGGCGAGAAGGAGAAGGGGGAATAGGATTTGTGATTTATTTTTTTTGTTTTTGTTTTTGCCAGCAGTGCCACAGAGGCATCATGGTCAGTTCCCAGAGAAGGGAGAAAGGGTTTGGGTTTTTTCATTGTTCTTGAGTGGTTCCTCCAGCTGATGTGTGGAGTGGAGATGATGGGTTCCAGAGAGAGGGGATGTGTCTTGTTCTCCTTGGCAGAACAGTAGTGTTGTCATAGATAAGACTTTTGAATGGAGTAGAGAAAAGAGGAAAACCCTATAGAATGGAGAAGCAAAAATCAGCCTATGTCCAATAGTAAATAGCTTTTATAAAGGAAAGTTTTAGTAGTAGAGTAAGTAAAACATAGACCTGCATGGGACGACATGCTTTGAAATCTCACTGTCAGTTTCTTTCAGATGTTCTTCTGAATTTCTAAAAATATATGCTTTTTATAAAGGCATAACTTGATCAAAGTGTTATTTTTCTTTCTGCAAAAGAATGTGGGTGTTTGTGAATACATAATGCAATTAATTACTCATAATAGATGACATTTCTTTTCTTCATGGTGCTGAAATAGAAGTCTATTATCATTCCAAAACAGCTAAAGTTTCCAGCCTTCAGGCAAATCCAAAATAATACAAGTTTGGTACATAATGACTGCAGAGAAGGCAGACTCATTTCTCTGTGTTCATGAAGGTTCTTGCATATTATAGAAAATAAGTTTTTTCTCAACAGAGCATTACCCGGAATTATGGACAGGTTTGATAATAGGCTCCAGAAGAAGCCAAGAGCTTTGTTTTGCCCAACTGTCCCAGAATCCCCAGTAAAAATTTAAAAATATCTTTTTATTCCTACTACTGTGAGCCAATACTTATTATTGTTGCATAAAATTCATGTTTTGTGTGTGCAGGTAATTCCCACATGGAGAAACAAGTAGATAATATGCTTTGTTTAATTTTTATGGGCTGTATGTTTAAAATTCTGGGCTAAATCCTCAGGTGTAACAGAGCGGTGGTTAAGTATCAGAGGGGTAGCTGTGTTAGTCTGAATCTGCAAAAGCGACGAGGAGTCCTATGGTACCTTATAGACTAACAGATTTATTGGAGCATAAGTTTTCGTGGGCAAAGAACCACTTCATCAGATGCATCAGAGCAGTGGTTGGTACATTTGTGTGGAAGAATCATTAGTGGCATTCTTCCACTTTTCCTCCACAGCATCCTTGTAATGTTGGACACTGACAATTTTGAAAATTGTCAAGTTGTCACTACTGTGGTGATCCTAGCTGGCGTGCACATGCTGTGGCCACATCCTGGATTACTGATGACACATCCCATCTTTAGCCCACTTTGGAATGGTAGATCCATAGCTATCGCCTTGTGACAGCTTTTAAGTTGCCTTTCCACCAGTGGAACAATACAAAGAAGATTTAGGAGGGGCTGGGTACTGTTCTTTGGTGTATCTTATTTTTCTTTCATAGACAGTTTCTGAATATTTCTGTTACCCATCAGTTTGTCCTCTGGCATTTTTTGGTCTTTTTTGGTTTGATATGATTAGGTGCTGCTCTGCAATGACTGCATACAGTCAAAACACCGAGTTTCAATGTTGTCTGGCGAATGGTGCAAGTGTGAAGTAACAGTGGTTAACTACAGCTACAGGAGGGCTTTTGTTTCTGTTTATGAAGTTATTTCTAACTGTGGTATTTCTTCTATGACACACACAAAGGACTATGCATCTTCAGCCTTCCACAGTCATAACACCGAGTTTCTCATATGCCCCTTGCCAGTATCATAAGAATTTGTTAAAATGGCATGTATTCATACATTATTACAAACATGTTTTTATAGCAAGCATTTGCAACACAATTTCTTGGTCCATATTTTCCAGTCTTCCTTTGCAGGTTTCACATGGGCCTGGCACACAAGGGATAGGCTATTATTACTTTGTGGCATCAGTGGTTTAAATTTCAGTGTATTTAGTGTGCTAGTTTCCAGCTGTCAAGCCTCTCCTTGATAGTTGCCATATTTGGTAATTTGGATACATACAAGCAATAGACTGGGTCCTAACTATAATGATGAATGGAGAGGATGGGTGAGAATTTTGCAATTGACTTTAAGGGGGCCAGGATGTCAGATTAAATATTTCATTACTGCTGTTTAAGCTTGGGTGCTCACAACTCTTATTCTTTCACAGTAGGCAAAATTAAGATGAAATCTAATATTTGTCTGCTGTCCATGGCAATCCACAGAGCAGAACATCTCTAGCCATCACAAGATCACTTTTTGTTCTCTCTCTAAAACAGAGGCTTCTGTTGCTAATGCACTAGCACCCACACAACTAGGAATGTGTTCTTTTTTTATATACTGTGTATGTTACTTGGGAAAATGCTTGATCTGTGTCTATTTCAACACTCATTATCAACTGTAAACTCTTTCAAGTGAGGGCCTATTTAGAAAGATGAAACCCTGTATTCAAACCTGGATCTGAGATTGATCTTTGAATCTCTTCATTGAGCAGATCTGAACTGAACCCTTCCCAAAGTTCAGTTTGTTCTAATTCAGGCCATAATAGACATAACTCTGAGCTACAAACTTGCTGTGCTTGGTTTCAGAACCCACCTCTAATTGTGACTAGTTGAAATATTTGAGTCATTCCAGCAGCAGACCTAGGACTCTGTGCATTTCTGATATCTATAACAGGATATTTAGGCACCTAATACAGTATTATGATGACATTAATTTTGGTTTGCAAAGGATTGTTCTTTTTGCCATATCTTGATTCAGCCTGTCCTAGGGATCTTACACAAGCCTTTTGGAATGTAAAATCTGATCTAATCCATATAGGTTTTTTTATACCACAATAGTATTGTCAGAATCTGTAGAGTTTCATAACTTGTGTTGCACAAAAAGCACTGGATACTTTTTGCTGAATTCGGTTCCAGATAGATGAGAGAAGCAGGTTTTTCTGTTCTGGAAGAAACTATATATATTTTCTGTTCTGGAAGAAACCGCGCGCGCGCACGCGCGCACACGGAAATACTGTTAGAGGTTTTACAAGAAAGTGATTAAAGACAGCACTAACATAATCTATTTTAAACAAAATATTTCAGTCAAATAGACCTTTTATATGTACAATAGAATATAACAAGCTGTCTGTCAGAACAGATACAGACACTTCACTTTACAGCTGCTGAGTGCAGGTAGGGCTGCTAGTGCCACAGAACAATGGTGCTATAGCCCTTGAATCAATTCTGTTGAAACACATATTAAAGGTGAAAGAAAGAGAAAGCTGTTAATGTCCAGAAGCTGCCATCACAGTATAGCACACATCAGAGTCAAATAGTGATAAACATGTACGAGCTGGCAGATTGCTGGTAGATGTTGTATGTATTTTTAGAAGTAAAATTTGTTAACAATTTTAGAGCACATAACATTTGTTATTGCCCCTATTTTATGATGTATTGTGACTGGGTTTTAAAGAGGCTTTTAAAAGTAAATCTGACCAAATAAATGATTTACCATTCTCTCTCCCTCTCCCTTACTTCTCTCCCCCCCCCCCCGCCATTAAACAATATTATCTCTCAGACTCTCTAAAATCTGGCAGTATTTTGTTAGCATACAGGCCAATAATGATTACAAATTGCTTTTCAATGAGCTGCAAAACACATCTTCACTTTAAGAAATTGCTGACCTCCAATTATGCATTTTCTTTTTTAGTGACCTCCCTCATTAGTTCTGGGATCTGCTTGGCACATCCAACTATGAGAACTGCAGGTGTAGTATATTGAAATTTATTGCATTAAACAGAGTACTAATGGTTGAGAATCACTGGCCTAAGCTGCTGTGATGAAATCCTGGCTTCACTGAAGTCAATGACAAAGCTCCTATCCAAGGACTGCAACACCGGGAAAAAGACTGTGATCCCTGCTCTGAAAAACTGACTCTCTCTCTATACCCAACGCAAATCAAACCTGCCACACTGAGATGGCTCCCAAATTAAAGTGCTTAAATGTTTATATACCGTAATGAAGCAATTTATAAATATTACTGTTTCTTTTTATCTGTGTGCTCTTGGGGGTAATGTTGTTGCTTAGTGACTCTTTCATCAAAAGAGCTGTCACACCTCCATCCTGGAAAGAAGACCCAAATTCATAAAATGAGAGAACATTTATAAAAAGGAAATTCTCTGAGCGAGAACTCTGTGCCTTTAGAAATAAATTTTACTGTTGAAAGGACCAGACTCTCTGCAACTAAAGAGAAAAGCTTTTGAGTTCACAGAGCTCCTGTACAGTCCTGGGGTAGGACTGAAATCAAGTAGGATAGCAGCTTGCATTTTAGCATGCTAATGGCATTTAATGTAAACTGCACAAAGGTTTGGTAATTGAATTATACCTTAGTAATGTCACAACCAGTACAAAGTGTCGGAAATATTATCGTACAGAGAGCAGGCACATGATTAACATTTTGAAAGATTAGCCCTCAGACCTGCAAACCATCAAAACAGGCTGTCAACTTTGGCACAAGATGCAGTTTAAAGATATCTTGCCTGTTAGTATAACTTGGTATGAACAATTATTTGAGAAATATATTGTACATTCCCCTTATGGTATGTTTTTTTTTGTCCCTGATAATGCTGAGCTTCAGCAACCATTTAGAAATGTGTCTCTTGGGGTGGCCACAGGACTGGCACAAAAAGTTAAAAGTCATGAGTCATCACCCCACTGTTCCACAATCTGCATTAGGTTCCTATTGAAAACAAAGTCTTGTTCAAAAACTCGTGACTGGACATACACAGCCTGTTTCTGGGCCTATCTGTCCCTGTACAACCACAATCCTCCAACAATAGGTATTTACATTCCATCAGAACAATGAATCAACCAGTAGAGTAACCAGTTGGAGATATCCCGTATTTGTATTGCCTCTGCAGCAAGCAAGCAACCTTTTGGAGGGTGTGGGGTACATGAAGGATCAGACCCATTAGTTTCAATACATCTGTATAGGCCCATGTATGACGTGGTATTTCATTTTCACTTCTACAGTAACAAGACAGGAGATAAACTAGGGAGACTTACCTCTGAATTTTCCAGATTTTAAGAGTTCTATGTTACTGTGTTTACTTATGGGATTAGAAGGAGAGCTTTCTCTTACAGATCCTTATTCGCTGCATGTTTCAGATCAATTGCTGCCTCTTACCATGTTCATACACAAGCTGCCGGTTCTAAAATGCTGTCCTTAGCACAAGTGTGAGCATGGCGTTGCCCTGTCAGCATTGTCTCAGGTTATGTTGTCATCATAGAGTTCTATTCCGTGCCAGTGTTGGAAAGCCCATTACATTGTTGTGTATCACAGTGTGCTGCCTGGTGAACACAGGGCTATTCTTGGGTCTTAGAATCTTCTCTTGTTTTGGAGGAACTCTTCCCTGAGCTGACCCACCAGGCTCTCTTTACATTTATACTTTGCTGGAGCAAGCACTTGTAACAGCCCATCTCCAAGTGCTTTTTAGTTGATGTTGCTCTGTCTCTAAAATGCCATCTCAGATTGTCTCCTCATTTTTAACCAGCCATTGTCAGCAGTTACACATTACACTTTTGGGATTTTGGTTCTATTCCTAAATTGTGACTTTGTCAATAGGCTGAGAGTGTGTCAGTAATTCGAGAAAGGCCCATTAGCTCTCTGCCTTGCTCTACAGTGGATGAAAGGGATCTAGCTGCTCTGGATATCTGACACAAAACAAGAGTTAACTGTCTAAAACAGCACAAAGATCTTTCTGTTTGTTCCATTTTCTCCAGTGTCAGGGGAGGTAGGGAAAAATTGCTCCATTCTTGTTGTCCTATTTTCAGTACTGGGATGCTGTTATAAAGCTCTGAGCATTGTCATAAGAAATAAACCCAAAATAGCCTTTAATGCCTTTTTATCCATGTTTTATTTTTTTTCCTCACATTTGGAATTACAATTAAAACACCATGTACCTCACTGAGATTCTGTTAAATTACCTGGGCTGCTGTCTAGATTGTAGTCTGTTTGAAATAGATCTTAAATTATTAGTCTCCATTGTTAGTGAAAAGTGTTCTGTACAGAACATATACTAGAGGTCCTAAGTTATGCTTTAACATATTTTCTTGGTTTCAAAAGCATGAAATACTGTGACTTGCTTCTACAAGTCCCTCCCTCCCCAACACAGACAAGTTATCATCCTCCGATTCTGTCTATTAAATTCATAAGAATGACATCTCCTCATGTAATTAATTTGTTTTTTATACATATCCTTCATTGCTGCTGTTATGAATATTCCTTGACATATGCTGACAAGGGAAGATCTGATAAGCTATTCAGAGTGTAAATACGTTTGACAGATAACTTTACAAGTGTTTGTTTTAATTTGTCTGAATAGATTGGTAGACAAATAATGCATCAGTCCATATATAAATAAAAACTATTCATTAGTACTTTTATGGTACTTTTATCACCAAAACAAAACAAAATGCTAATCAGAAAACACAACGCACATTGCACCATAGTAAAGATGAATTGCCTGATGTACATGAAAATAAATCGTTCAGTGAACTACTTATAGGTATGCTGTTTTTGTGAACATGAGTCCGTGTTAAATTAATTCTTTTTGTTCAATTTGTTATGAATAGAAACTTCAAGTGCCAGTAGACCAATTTATTCCTTTATAATGAAGAAGATAGAGTTCTGTTATCAGATGCATTCCCATTTAACATTTCAACAAGTTCTTAATGACTGATAATAAGGACAGCTGTGTTGGTCCTAAAGTGCTCATAATTTGAGTATGAAATATTTTATTCAGCATAGATTTGGGGTTCTGTGGTTTTACTAAGAAGCTTTGTAGGTTGTTTCAGGCTTCTCTCTTACAAGGATTGTACATAATGCAAGATGATGATAGCAGCAAAAGTACCTTCCAGCTTATCTTGATTATGGAACTTTAATAATATTTCAAATTGCTGTTATTTAAGTCTGTAACCTTAAGGCCTAATTTGAAGCCCACTGAAACCTCTGGGAGATTTTTGTTGTTGTTGACTTCCTTGGGTTTTGGGTGAAGCCCATAAAGAAGAAATGTTACCTAGAGTTGAGAATAACAAAGTACAGTACTAAGAACACCGAAGAAAGTAGTAGATGGATAGGTATTTTAACATTAAATCACTAGCGAAGATTAAAGCTGCACCAAGCACAGAATCTTTTACCTACCACTATTCAGCATCCATCCAGGTCCAGTGCTTTGAGGACTGGATAAAATTGCACCTGAAACTAAATTCTGCCTTTGTAGAAGTGAAACTACCACCAACAATCTTATTTTGTTTCTGTTTAAAAACCAAAAGGACCAAAACAAGGACCATCATTCTTCCCTAAAATCTCTGGCATCACAAATCACAGCTGTCTTTCTTTCCTCCTTACAGGTTTGGAATACCAAGGCTCCTTGTATCCATGGGTTCAAATCTTGTTGCTATAGCAACGCCTGCAGTTAAGGTTGCCTAAAACTTTCCATTGTAACAACTGTTTACACTTGCTTATAATTTCACCAAATATTGGCTATTCAGGCTGAAATTTTCCTTGATAGGTGTTCTGCATTTGGCTAAATATTTTTGGAAAGTATTAGCAAAAGCTTTTAATTCATTCAAAGAATGGAATTTGTGGAAAATAGGTAGTTTAAAAATTCTTACAGCGTTCAAGTTGAAAATGTGTCATGCCTTCATGCTTTGCAGCAGAGAGCTGAAGATTAATAGGGAGCTCACTTAGTGTGAAGTATGTATCTTTGGCTGAATATGTCCCAGATTATAAGTCTTTGAAAATAACATTTAACACCATGCTCAGTAGAGACTTGCTAGAATTTGGCTGCTAAATTCTCCATAGATTGTCTGCACTAAGCCTACTCAGTCCCCTCATTACCTATGCACTGACTGAACTGTAGATGTGCCATCCAAACAGCATGATTGTGCATGCTCTATCCCAGGGCTTCAGGAGCTGAACAGGACTTCCCCAAAATTGCTTCATGTTATTTTCATCCAATGTGTGGCACCCTGCCATATTTACTTCACACCTTTCAAACCTGGCTCTGAATACAGAATTACTAATTTCTTTGTATGGGTGGGTTTTTTATGGTGTCTCAGTTCTTCAGCTGTATAATGGAGAGAACACCTCTGTGAGGTAAAGTAGTATTAAATCCTTGTTTATGAACCAGTATAATGCTGCAGTGAGAACACTAAAAACACCATGAAGGAATTAATACATCTGTATTCAAGGTCAATGTGAAGGCTGTGCAATAAATAAGGCATTCAACAATGAGGATAAACTGAAACACTAAATAGTTGCTCATTATTTGAACATTGTTCATCCTGTGTATGGAATGAGGCGGCGGCCCTGTTGCAAAAAAAGTTATCATGTAATTAAAGAGCATATCATAATTAATACACACAAAGGAGCCAAACTAAGGTTGCTCTAGCGTCCTTAGTTCTGGCATTTCCTAAATTTTGAGTGCTTAAACTTGCAACCTAAATATCTCTTTTAAATGGTCATTTGGTTGTAATTTTATTCTGTGTTCTTGGTTTCACGAGAAACTGTCCAAACATATGGGAAGACAGTCACTCACCCGTCTAAGAAATTTAGTAGCTGAGTTATTCCTCTAGTTCCAGTAGTAGTAAGCTGGCATTTTGGGCATTAAGGTCCTTCTGTGAGCCCCCTGACTAAGTCTGTGAATCTGTGGTGTTTAGTAAGTCTAGCAAATACAATTCAATGTCTGTATATCTGTGTCTATGGCTTGTTAAATATGTGCTTGTAAAAGCTTAAAAGTAGAGCGGCAGTGCTTTAAAATGAAAGTGCGTCCACAGCAAAAGCACTGGGAGAGAGATCTCTCAGCGCTCTGTGTAAACTACCTCCACGAGAGGAGTAGCTCACAACACTGGGAGCTTAGTCCACACTGGCATTTACAGCGCTGTAACTTGCTGCACTTGGGGGCGGACGGTGTTTCACACCCGAGCCAGAAATTTACAGCACTGTAAAGTGCAAGTGTAGACAGCCTGAGACAGTTATGTTTGTTTATCAACATTGATGCATAGGCTCCCTTCTTAATACCAGGTAACTGCTCTGAAAATAATACCTGGCTTTTGTATAGTGCTTTCCATCTTAGTGTTTCACAAAATTGAAACGCATTCCTTTTAATTTTTGTTTTAATTGTTTCAGGCTTTTTTTTTTTAACATTGGTTCTTCTGCAGAGTGCCTTGCTTTAGTCTTAAATAACTTTTATTCTTCTGTATAGTGTGTGAATTCTTATGGATGGCTGTTTTTCTCTCACTGAAGGAAGGTATGCATGTCTGGGAATATTGAATATTTTACAGCAAATGTATTCTTTCCCTCTCTCTCTCTCTCTCTCTCTTTCAAATTCACCTTTGTATGTCACAATGTGCAGAGTGCACCTCGGACTCTGGCTTTTAAGGGTAGATGGAGGGCCAATGTTAACTGTAAAATGCCACAAGATGGCTCCTTTCAAGATCATATTCTCTCCATCTATTTGAAAAGCATTTGCTACTTGGGCTGCAGCCATTTGTCAGTAGAACTGCCTGAATAATTAATTTCAATACAGCTGCAGCTGTTTCAAGGGAAGATCACTGAACTCTGTGATTATTACTTCTCTAATCTAGTGTTTCTCAACCAGTGGTACGAGTACCCTAAGGGGTACTTGAGAAGTCTGGGGGGTACATCAACACAACTGAAATTTGGAGAAAATTGAATTTTTGTTAAGTTTTACAGCGTTTTATTATTTTTGTACTTTTTACACCCAAAAATTTCATTGCCCACTTGGCTATGATTAAGTTGTTTAAACAAATGTGTTGCAATAGTAGAAAAAAAATTTGTGTGTCTGAAAACTGTAGGTACTGGGGATACTTATAATTTTTTTAAAGGGGGTACTGTATAAAAAATGTTGAGAAACACTGCTCTAATCCATATTCTTTGCACAATACCTTCATTCTGCATGGGCGGGGGATGAAATTTGCCACATTCAAATTTTTAATATATTGAAGGCTGCTGAGAGAGGCAATTTCTTTCTTTAAATCTTGTGATTTTATGATATATCATTTAATTTGATTATTTGTTTGTATGTGAGAGAATTTAAAAAGTTCAAACAATAGCTCCTTCAAAAAAAGTTACCTTTATTTCATCATTTAAAACTAATAATTGAAACCAGTCCTTTTTTCTGCAAATCGTGTATTTCTTCGGAGGCTGTTAAATTATATCCATCATTACTTTTCCTGATTAAGCTGAATGATTAAATAAAATTATGGAGGATAGGTCCAGCAATGCTTATTAGCCAGGATGGGTAGGAATGATGTTCCTCACCTCTGTTTGTCAGAAGCTGGGAATGGGAGACAAGGGATGGATCATTTGATTATCTAGTCTGTGAATTCCCTCTGGAGCAGCTGGCCTTGGCCACTGTTTGAAGACTGGATACTTAGCTAATTAGACATTTGGTCAGACCGAGTATAGCTGCTGTTGTGTTCTTATGACTCCTATGAAGATTTCTCCTACCATCTATCTCCATCCCAACCTGTTGTTAGCAAAGAAGGGTTTTGGCTTGGGTAAAGACCTGCTGCTTCCTTCTTACCTTCCCAAACACCCAACCTAACAGTTTGCAATAACTGTCTTTGATTTCTGCTTGTGGAATTCTTATTTGTCCCATTGCTAAGGCCTTGTCTGCACTACGCAGTTTTGTCAGCATAAGTCAGCTTTTCCCATCAAAACAGCAGAGGTATACACACTGCAAAGCTACTTTTGACAGCGAACCGAAACCACCTCTGAGAGGCATAAAGCTTTTTGCAGAAAAGTTAGTTAGAAAGTATCATTGTAGATGCTGCCATTTATTATGTCAATGTAACTGGCCTCTCCCAGTATCCCACTGTGACATTATATTACATATGCTTTATGAAAATATGCATATGATATGAATGCCATAGCTCAGCTATATTTACAAGATGGCTCATGTAACAGATTATGGGAAAGGTTGTAACTTACTGCATATGATTATCTAATTTATATGCATATAGATTGTTAGGAATATTGACCTGTGTATCTGTAAATTCATATTTGCTGCTTTGTGCTGCACCCACTGCTGACATCTTAGGTACAACATAAAAGAGGCTACAGTGGTGATTAAGAATGTTAAGAACTAGTCAGCTAGTTGATTATCTGATAAGCAAATGCTTATCGGATAGTCAGTCCCCTACTGACTGCCCCTCCCCTCCCCTCCCCCTCCCCCGCTGCCTCTATCAGAGGCAGCAAAGGCGGGGGGGGAGAGAGTGCTTCAAGGCAGCAGCATCACACATCTGATTGTGGACTCTGTACAGTACTGCCCATTTGAAACTCCGCCTCAGTGTTTCAAAGCAGCAGTGCTGCACGGAGCTGACCCCAGGCTCCATGTGGCACTGCTCCTTTGAAATGCTGCAGCAGTGTTTCAAAGAGGCAGCACTGCATAGAGCCTGGGATCAGCTGTGCAGCATTGCCCCTTTGAAACGCTGCCACAGTGTTTCAAAGCAGCAGTGCCGCGTGGAGCCTGGAGTCAGCTGGGGACTCCCTAGCTGATCCCAGGCTCCCCGTGCTGACGTTTTGAAATGCCATGCAGAGCCCGGGGTCATCTGGGGACTCCCCAGCTGACCCCAGACTCTACACGGCATTTCTGCAGAACCCGGACTCTGCACACTTTGAAATGCTGTGTTGGAGCCTGGGATCAGCTGGGGAGTCCCCAGCTGATCCCAAGTTCCATGGAAATGCTGTGTGGAGCTCAGGATCAGCTGGGGACTGATTCCAGGCCCCACACAGCATTTCCCGGAACCCGGGCTCAGCTGGGGAGTCCCCATCTATGTGATCCCAGGCGCTGTGTGGCATTTCAAAGTGACAGTGCATCAGTCCCCCGCTAATCCCAGGCTCCATGAGGGCACTTCCACTTTGAAATGCACAAGAACCCCCGCTGGGGACTCTTGTACATTTCAAATCTGGCTCCCTGCATGCAGCCTGCGGCCAGCAGGAAGTCCTGCTGACTCCGGGCTCCATGCGGATGCTTCCGCATTGAAATGCACAAGAGCCCCCATTGGGGCTCTTGTACATTTCAAAGAAGGAATGCGGAAATGTCTATTGACTAGTCAAGTTGATGGAAATTCCATCGAGTACTCGACTAGTAAATTACTCATTTGTTAACATCCTTAGTGGTGATGGCTCATTTGCAAAAGACAATGAATTGTAAATGAGCTCAACCTTCCTGGGAACCTGTGGGTCATCCTGTGAAGAGTGGCTAGAGGGGACCTACAGAGACATGTGACCATGATACTGGAATCCATCTAGAATGCTGTACTTTTCCATGAGCAACAGGGAAAGGACTATGAAACAAAGGACTCCTGCCTTAGGCAAATCCTATTTAAGGGTGGGGAAATTGGTAATCCAGATTCAGTTCTCCCTGGCTACACAACCCAAGATGACTGCTGGAAACAACTAAGATTGAATTGAGGGAAGGAACTGGGCCCAGGCTAAAAGGGTGTCTGACCTCTGAGAAGATTATTAGAACCACGTTTACAGTGAAATTTTATATGTAAATGATTTATTTTGTGTATTAAGCTTAGCTTGCATGTTCATTTATTTTGCCCAGTTACCCACTTGTTCTGTCTGCTACCTCCTATGACCACTTAAATGCTATCTTTTTATACTTTTTGTTTAGCAATAAATCCAGTGCAAGTAATTACTACCTGGAGAGCAAGGTGCCTGTGCATATCGCTTTTTAAATTGAGAAAGAGGGCAAATTTAATTAACTTATGCTGTATAGTGCTCTATATAGTGTAAGGCAGATTACTTAGGGTTCAGCTCCTGGCGGGCTGTGTATGTGAGTGCTGAGAAGAGGTCTCACGCTATACTGCTTTGTCTGTGTCTGCAGCCTGGTGGTGTGTTTCTGTCCCTGTGTGTCAGTTGGAGCAGGTTGGAGATCTAAGCTAAAGAAGAGCTATAAGGGGCCCAGGCTGTCAGGGGAAGCAATCTCAGTGCAGTCTCAGTGTAACCCACACACCTAATGGGTGTGGTTCACTGTCCCATGTAGTGGCATTTAGATCACTTACAGTGAGAGGCAACAATGAGTGAGCTCTGCAGCCTAAGCTGAGAGCCAGCTAGCTTTGTAGCTCAAGCTGGAGAGGCTCCTACACTAAATTCCCAAGGTCCCACATTCAAATCAGTGTGCAGGCAGTTACACTGCACATCTGGTGACAGTCCCAGTAGGGTCCCAACCTGTCATACCCACAATGCTTGCCATGACCAGCACAAGGAATTCTGGTTAAAGCACACTGGATATGTCTACTC
This sequence comes from Rafetus swinhoei, assembly GCA_019425775.1. Classification (NCBI taxonomy): domain Eukaryota; kingdom Metazoa; phylum Chordata; order Testudines; family Trionychidae; genus Rafetus; species Rafetus swinhoei. The sequence continues at coordinate 52,991,624 of CM033449.1, forward strand.
TGCAGTTTAGACTTGGGCTTTTGAACCTAGTCTCTCCTTCCTTCTACATATAGGTATATTGGCTTGGGTTTAGACCCTGTTGCATAAATTGCTAGTTTTGTCCCCTGGAGGCTAGTCCAATTTGCCTCAAGAAGAGAGTCACACTTTCAGGCTGGGTCCAACTCCATTTTATTGTTTGCAAACAAGGTCAACAAAGGAGCTCTGTGCTCAAAGCAAAGTCAACCTTGTGCGACGGCTGAGCTGAAACTTTTATGGATTTCACATTCCTTCTGGCTAGCGTATCGCAACGTGATTGGTTGCTGTTACTGCAAGTCTGCTTAGTTCCCTTATCTAGAAAGAGCTGGCAGAAACTTTAGCAGCTTCTGAGACATGCACACTCAGCTAAATGATACGTGCTGTTTTGAGCTTAAGCAATGGAGAAGAAGCACACTTAGTTTTTACTACAACCGCACAAGGGAGAAGGATTTGAGCCCAGGTTCTGCTAGAACTCTGTCCCAAACTTTGTCATTTTTGAAGTGTGGATGCAGCTTGGGCCCGGAATATGGGGTTCAAGCCCTGAGAGTCTGCAAAATCTATTCCACAATCCTTTAGGCCAGTGTTTCTTGTCAGTCACACCTCAAAGAACAAAGAAGGGTGTATTTTCTGGGTCCACCCTGGTAAGTGATCAGCCCAATCTACATTTTGATGTACTGTTCAATCATTGTAAATTTTTAAAACTGTGACATACACAGCTGGCTTGCCACTGGCAGCTTGGAATAAACTCTTTGCCATTCAGACATTACAAGACTTATGTCCTCCACAATGCAGAATGCCTGAAATACTAGAGATAGCTTACATCAAGGTAAGCTGCAGCCTTCTCTCTTCCCCAAGGTGGTTTACAATTTGTAAACAAAAATCAGTTGTGATTTTTAATTTAATATTGCCTGTGCTGTGTTTTCACTTAGATTAATTCAGTTGAGCACATGCACCATCTGAGAGCTGAAAAGATCTTCCTTGCAATATATCTAATATAGCTAATTTTTACAAAGTAACTTTTTTTTACTTGAGATTCCATAAGGCACTTTAATGTTACAGTGCACTATTTTTAGGTCTGGCTACAGGTTCACCAATCTCTGCTGCTCCTAATGCCTTGGTGGCCCACCCACGGTCCAGATCAATCACTGACTGCTCCTAGAGGAAGTATTTCCATGATGAATTTACGATGGACATTGTGGACAGGGCCAACAAGTTGAGAGAGAATTATTCACAGCAAGTCAAGCATCAAAAAGAAAGACACAAGACGTCTGAGAGCTTGCGGGCAGAATTGCAGTGCGCAAGCAGACACTTGCGTTGCACTTCCTGGAATAGAGGTGTCAGTTGAGGAAGGAGGACAAAGCTTAAAATAAAGACCTGTTTGAGTGGCTGCTTTCACTGAGGGCCACAGGAGTGTATGTGCTTTCACTACACCTGAAGTCCCCTACATAGTACCATATGCTGCATACCAGCAATACACTGGACAGTTCCATGGTGGGCTGATCCTTGCAATAGTGACTTAGCAGCTGGACAGGGCAAATCTACCCACTGCAGTCTTCCACCCCTCCACTGATTCCCTCAGTCTTACAGTCTGCTGCCCCATCATCTCTCAGGCCTCCATAACCATGCAGCAGAGGAAAATGTCTAGTAAACCCACAAGAAGGCAGAAAGGAGAACAAGCCAGGAGATGCACAAAATTAGGGTGCTTCTTGATGGCACTGTTCACGCTAGTCAGAGTTTGGTTTAAGTACTTTTTATCATAACTGGCTGTGGTCTTGGCTTATTACTATTCTTTCAGTGTTCAAATGGCTATAGCGGCAGTGCTTTAAACTTGTTTTTGTAATTCAAATAATGGCTTTTATTTTATGAAGAAAGTTTATTGCCATTACTATATCACTTCTTGAATTGTGAATGATGAATAATAAACACATGCTAAAGCACAAATGGGAAGTTGCACCCAAACACACTTTCTCAATACATCACAACACAATACAATGACTGTCATTTCCTCATTTTGCTGTACAAAAACACTGTTTTCCCTCTTCCATGGGCTCATTCGGGTCTGTAATGTGGAACCATAGGGCATTCCTGATTTCTGTTCGCAGAGTGCATCTTACTGCTGCTGTGATAGGTGCCCCTTTCTGACTGAGTGTGCTGATAGGCCCATTCAGGGCCAAATATCTCACCTTTTTGTCTTCACAAACACTGTGAAGAGTCCAGCAAGCCACAGTAACATGATCACCATTCTGCACCTACTGAGAGTATAATTTAACCTTCTTCTGCCTGGCCCTCTGAGATGAGGATATGTTTTCATAAGCCAAGGCAAAATGTGGTCTGTGGGGTCCCTTAGATATCATAGGGACAGTGATTCCATTTATGCACGCATCATTTGGTGGGAATAATATCCTAGCTGGTCCATGAATATAGACTCTGGATCAGTGAACAACCCTGGCACCATGAATATTTTCAGTGCAGTCCATGCTGCCAACTATAAATTAGCCTTGGTGGTCCAGAAGGGCCTGCATAACAATGGAGTAGTACCCTTTGCGGTTTATGTACTTGTAAGCCCTTTAAGGAGGGCAAACTGCCCTATCAATGTCCCCTGCACAGTTTAGAATCCCCATTCTCTCAAAACCAGAAATTACTTCTGGAATACTTATTTTTCTGTCCACCACTTTGAGTAAACTGCCTAATTGCCTCCAAAACTTCTTCCACCACTTTCCCACCATCAGTGTGGATGCTCAAGCCCTAGGCTTGCAACCTCAGTGTCTGCAGACCCAAGTTCCACAGCCATGGACTTACATTACAGTGTAGACATATCCTAAGACTTTAACTGAATTCCCAGCTAAGCAGCAGAATTTCCTTTGGAGAATACTTGACAGTTACTTTTAGGGATGTGACTGGTTAACTGGTGACAGTTAACCGGTGGGGACTGGAGCAGCCCCCACTTGCTGGGGGCAGGGGACTGCTCCAGCCTGCTGGGGGGCACTCCAACCTGGCCACAGCAGGACCTGGCCTGGGCAGACCTGTAAGAGAAAGGAGGACTCCAGGGAGATCCATCCAAGCTCTTACCTGGTTCTCACTCCTTTCACCCGTCTATCAGGGCACCAAATGAGGAGTCCGCACACAAAATTATAAAGGAAACTACACTTTATCTATGGGTTAGGGAAGGTAAAAAGGACTAGGGAAGGATGGAACAACTGGGTCTGGAAACTGAGGGAGTCACATACCACAATCAAACCTGCACAACAGGGAAGGGAAGCGGTTGTTAGGCCTTCTGTCTTACTCCACTGCGGGGAAAGCTGACTTCAAGTCTTTCCAGATGACAAGAATCAGGAACGACTCGGTGACCATAGGAGCTTGGGCTAGACCCTAACTCAGAACCCACCCTACCCTGTTGCATCATCCTGGGTGTGTGTTAGCCCTGTCTAAACAAGACGATCCACCCTTGTGAGTGTGCTCCCCAGTAATCAAATACCATTAGATGTTACCCCACCTTAATAACAACGGACACTCCAAGCCAGGGATCAGTTGTCTGAGCAGCGCTCACTGCACCCTGGCAGTGCACAGGCTGGAGGAAGAGAGCCCCGAGCATGCTGAGCACCCTCTAGTTATACACTCCTGTTGCCTAGCAACACTTTCCTGCTCTTTTCTTGTTTTCCCACCTTTTCCCTGAGCAAGGGAGAAGGCTGTCCAACATGGAGGCTCACCCGTTGTTTTGAACAAAACAAAATGGCGGACCCACAAATAAACAAAAACCATCTCAGCTGAATTGATTACTAAAAAGGGCTAGAATTAACAAATAAAGAAGCCGACATTAGCAGATCAGTGTGCCACAGGCAGGGGCCAGTCCTGGCTGGAGTGATGCACCGTGGTCAGGGGAACTCCAGACCAGCTGGAGAAGCCCCAGTCTGCAGTAAGAGGGACCATTCAAATCAGATGACAGCACGGGGAGCACTCCAGCACAGCAGGGCTGGAGCAGTCCCCCCCCCCATCCCCGTTTAAGCAGTTAACCAGTTAAACATAATGTTAAATGGGATTTTGCTTTATTATTTTGTTTGCTACAATCCCATAGAACATCCATGGCATATGAGGCTTCCTAATACACGTCTTCAGAGTTCTGCTTCTGTAATACATTCATACCAAGTGAAGATGACACACAACAAGGAGGCTGCAGTCATCACATTAAATTCCTAGCCAGAAATTAATTCTCACTGTTTTAAAGGGAGGTTGTTTGATTATCATAGTTTTTCATAACTGATTGATAGACTAAAATTGAGCAATGAGAGGAGTATTCTCTCTCTCCACAAGTGTATATATGTCATCCCAGAATTAATGTAACCCACATACCTACTTGGTATGGTGCATTGTCCCATGTAGTGGCACTTAGACACTTAGAGAGAGAATGAGTTTCCTCTACAGCCTTAGTTGAGAGCCAAGCTGGCTTTTAGCTCAAGCAATAGAAACTCATGCACTAGGGTCCAGAGGTCCCAGGTTCCGTTCCACCTTACATAATGTTACAGTAGTGTTACAGTAATCATCAAATCAGTGGGTAATACTTCTCCTCAGAAGCTGTCCTACCTGTATAAGCGCATAAGAGTTGTGCTCATATCTTTGCTTTTGCTTCCTATTCAGTTCTGTGTACAGTTCATATTAGTGAAAATGCAGTTACCACTGAAAATGCCTTCCATTCTACCTCCGTATAACCAGTTCAGCAGAGATGCTCTTTTTGGTTTACAGAATAAAACTCTCCAGGACTAATGGTAGGGATTTGTCAATCAAGGAACTTTGCCTTTTGGGATTTACCTATTTTTACAGTTTGCTAGTCTAAGGGTACATCTAGACTGCAGAGTTTTTCTGGGATACCAGAAAATTTCGGAAAAGCGGATGCATTTTTTCTGCATCCCTGTAAACCTCATTCTACGAGGAAGAAGAAATGTTCCAAAAAAGGCTTTTTTCCTGACATTTGGTCCAGTGTAGATGGGCCAATTGTCAGAAAAGCCTCTTTCGGAAGAAAAGCGGAAAAAGATATGCAAATTGCGGTTTGCAATTTGCGTATCTTTTTCCAATAGAATTTTGTAGACATAGCCTAACAAATTTCAGCCTACAGTTCAAGATGCATTGATTTGGTTTAGCATTTGTATTTTTATTGTAATTTTATATAATTATAAATAAATTTTATATAATTTAATTAATTTCTACATCTTATTCATAGAAATAAGATGTATCTAGATTCATATTAGTTTCTTCTTAAATGCCAGATTCAGCCCTAGGGTAACACCAAGGATGAATTTGGCCAAATATGCATTTGGTGAAGTGGTTCTTACCCACGAAAGCTTATGTCCAAATAAATCTGTTAGTCCTTAAGCCCTGGTCCACACTAGGGAATTATTTCGAAATAACAAGCAGAGTGTCCACACTACCAAGCCTGTTGTTTTGAAATAGGAGCTGGTTATTTCAAAATAACTCTTGCTTACCTTGGGGAATAAGCTTATTTCAAAATAGTTATTTTGGGAATTATTTAGAATTTAGTTATTTTGAAATAATTTCCTAGTGTAGACATGCCCTAAGATGCCCCAGTATTCCTCATTATTTTTGCTGATCATAACTAACATGGCTGGCCCTCTGAGACTTTCTTTTTGGGGCGTTCCACCTGGAGATGGCAGATACATTGTTAGTTCTTCAGGAGAGACAAAATTTGTGTGAAACTTGATTGTGTCCTTATCAGACACACATTTCTCCATTTTGGTGTAAAGATGGGTTTAGTGGCATCTGTTGAGAGCAATGCATATGTGTTGCTTATGCAGTTCCTGGTTGGTGGGGGTGGGGAGAGACAAGAATAGTGTCCAAATAAGCAACCACAAACTGGTTCAATATGTCCAGGAAGAGCTCACTGATGAAATACTGAAATGTTGCCAGAGCACGACACAACTCTTAAAGTATAACTAAAATGGCCATGTCAGATGCCATTTCAGACCAGGTTGTAGACCCCCATAAAGGTCTAACATTGTAAAAATCTTAGTCAAGTGGAACTTCTTAAAATCTTGTTAATGAGTGGCAATGGTTTTGAACTATCCCTTTGTTCGGACCTCAGTAGTCAACACAAGGCTATAATGAGCCATCAAGAATATTGGACTCTTGGTGGAATGTGAAAGGGGGGGGTGCGGGATACAAACACTTTCTCCAGTTTCTTGCAGAGGTAATTTCCAGACCATCTGGAGTTCGAGTTCTGAGAAGAAATGAATGTAGCCAAAGAGGATCTTGGCTCTAGGTTGCAGGTCATTTTGCAGATCACAACTGTGAAGGGGTGGCAAAGTATCTGCCTTCTTTTTTATCAAAAACTTTGGCATTATCCCAGTATTTCACCCTGATTCCTGAAGCTATAAAACAGGCAGTTGTCATCTTTAATGTACCTTTTTTTGGTCTCTGAATATCAGATAAGTGATGAAGATTCACAAAGGGTTTCTTGTGCAGAATGTCATTATGGAAGGTAAAATTGACAGCTGTCTTGACATGAAGCATGCCATGCCTGACCCTCAGTGAATTCATAACTCATAGTTGATAAGCAGGGAAGGAAGAGGATGACAGGGGAGTGAGATGTGTGTGGATCAAATCAAACTGTAAAACCTCCCAGTGATGCTGAAGTGTGATAACCATGAAGGGTGCCGTTTAATGACTGACTGGGCCATATGAGGGGGGAGATCCATCATCAGACTGCACAAAATTGGCGATGTTCTTGCACTGAATGGAATGTTGTGAACCTGGGCAACGTGTGTTTCTCTGGATAAAGCTAATAAAGATTGTAAAATATGCAAAAATGCATCCAATGAACATGCATTAAATAATCTGTGCCAGGTTTTATCAATGGCTTTCTCATCTCGTTAAAATGAAAAATGCATTTTTTACTGCCTTGTAAAACAAGTTAAAGGGCCTTTTACACCCAGTCTAATGTTCTTTTTGTAACTGATGGATCCTGTGGAAGGAGGCATATGCAAATTAGAAAAATAAACACAGAAAGATATTCATTATCTTCTCCTTTAGTTTCTCAGGAGACAGAGCTGTTGGGTGAAAAGAAGGAAGAACATTGAATAACAAAGAGCAAAATTCACCTTTCTTTTCGGGAAATGGGGTTCCAAGCAACTGCAGCAAATCAGGATGCTTAACGTGACTTACAAAGGTGTTTTGTTTTAGTTTTTAAATAAAATATCTTCCTTTTTCTTTCTCTGTGATGGGCTTTGGGGAGGAAAAAAAAATTCCTTACTTATTTTGTTGTTTACTTTAACAGTTGTCACAAATTCTGGTCTGTCTTGGCTGTCTTGGAAGGTTTCTTGCAAGTGTCATGAATTTTGCTCGTCTTAATGGAAAGAGCAGGCAGATATTGAATCTTTAGCATCTTTCAGCCCAGACAGAACCTGAATTTCTAATGTAAAAAACAAAGACAAACACTGTTTTTAGAAAATTACCTTTGGGGCTCTCTTTTATACGTCATAAAAAGGAAGTAACGAAATTTTTTTCTTCTATGTCACTTAACGTATCATAAGCATAACTAATTAGGGAAACAGCATCTGGGGAATTAACTGATATTTTATATTAATGTGCTTGCTTGAGAAGTTTATACTCTGGACAGTACACTGAGTTTATTGATAATATTGTACAGTGTTCAGCTTCGGTCACTTCAGAAGAAGGATAAGTTACAGAGCAGTTATATGCACCTGTTGATAGCTAGCATGCTCAGTACTCATGATTTGTTTGAAGCCTCTCAGGCAATGCATTTATTTTCTTTGAATCTTCTTGCTTTTCTTATGGGGGACTTGCTAAGAGTGTCCCCCAGCCATGAAGCATGTAAAAACTACTCTTAAGGGGAAAGAATCAAATACACTTTATTATGTACAGCTTCTGTTTTTTTTCTTTTTATCATATATCTCACATTAAATATCCTTAAATTAAAAAAAAAAATTTCAAGTGAAGGGGCATGGAAATAGCAACCATAATATACTGGTTTATAGTAAAATCAAAGTCTATAATCCATGAGTTGTCTCTCAAATAGTAATACAGTAAAACCTGTGTTATCCGGCACACCTGGGGATTAAGGCCTTCCGGTTATCTAAAAATTCCAGTTATCTGAGGGTCCCATCAACCTAGGAAAAACCAATGGACAATAATAGTAAAACTCAAGTTTTTACTATTGGTAGTTTTGTAGTGTGAGGCAGTTGATCTCACATTTCTATTTTGAGTTAAAGATGATTAGTACTTCTTAAATAAAAAAATTATTAAGCCAATCATGGTAAACCAAGCCAGGCCTGTGCGCCTGAAGATGTGACAATATTGTGGCTGGGGGCAATGCCGGTTAACAAAATTTCCTGGTTAACAGTGTGCCGGATAACAGAGGTTTCACTGTATTAGAAATTTTCTCATTCTGACTTCTCACCCTCCTCCCCCAATTTCTATGGTTCGCTCAAAGTATTAACCAAAAAGAGTGAACTTAGAGGGTTTAAAAGCCCTACAGAGATGGGACCAGCATTAAATAATCCTAAATTTGTATTTATTACAGTCAGACAATGATAAAACTCTCCACAATCCCACTTGTTTATTACTAGAGGACAGATGCACATTCTAGGGAAAAAGAAAGCCCCATCTGTAGAGCTGGCAATTGCCCGAGCAATGATACATCAATACAGGAGAAGAGGAGGTGATTCACAGTGTGAGGACAAACAAAAGCATCCATCAGGATGAAGCTACTGAGATGCCAGTCATCATCAATCAGACTTTTTCAGGATGCTGCCTAAATTAAAACATGTTAACATACAGGTGAAGAGATATAACAGAAACAGGCTACAATAAGTCATCTGTGCTTGCTTTGATTAGTCAGGAAAAGACTGCCATTTTAAAATCTTTAGCAAAGGAGGCAGCTTAGAATATTTTTACGTGATGTTAAAATCACTGCTGTGCTGAAGATGGTGTGATGCTTGGTTCTCAGTGTCTTCTGCTGCCAGTAGTGGGGGGAGCGAGACGCTGCCAGTAAAATGTTCCCCCCACCTTTCCGCCAGAGAAAACAAAACTTGTCTGTAAATTGCAGATCTCACATGACGCTTTTGGCTCCTAAAAGAACAGCCCTGCAAGTGTTCACTTGTTCTGCACACTGTCTCTATCATGCCCTCTTTATGCTCTGCCAGCGAAGTCTGTCTGTCAAGCTTCCGTGCTACTTTTTCTATAAATGGCTCTGCATTTTCTTCTATTCTACCCCTTATGCATGGGAACACCCACTCCCAATCATCCTACTAGGCCACTCCCCTTTTCTCTTTTAAATTCCCCCTCAGGTAGGGTTGCCAACCCTCCTGGAATCGGGCTCTATCTCTTGGAGGCTAGTGAAGCCAAACCAGGAAATTTGAGGCTGTTAAAAGTCCAACAGTGCTGTGGGGCTCAGGCAGGCTCCCAGCCTGCCCTGGCTCCATGCTGTTCCTGAAAGCTGCCAGCATTTCCTAGGGTAGAGACCAAAGGGTCTCCGCATCCTAATCCCCACCCCAGCACCAACTCATCAGGTCCCATTGCCCGGGAACTGAGAACAACAGGAGCTGCAGGGGTGGTGCCTGAAGGCAGGTCAGCATGTGGTGACCCATGGCTTTACCAGTGGTCCCAAGGATATGCAGGCTGCTTCTAGGAGTGGTGCACTGCTGAGTGGGAGCTGCCTGAAGTAAGCACTGCCCAGCTGGAGCTCGCATCCCAACCCTATGCCCCTTCCTAGTGTCCTCACCCCAATCCTCCTCCTGCACCCTTGCCCAAGCTTTGAGCCCCCTTCTGCATCCAAACTCCCTCAGAGCCTGCAGCTCTTCCCTGCTGCCTTTGGCACCAAACTGCTGCAACCAAGAGAAAGGGGCTCCTCCTTGCCAACCTCAGCCTCACCTTGAGTGACCCTCCATCAGCCCTGAGCATTCTCCTGCACTCCAAAGCCTTCATCCCTGGCCCCACCCCAAAGCCAACTCCCCCAGCCCAGAGCTTGTACACCAACCTCCAGATCTAAGCCCTTACTCAAAACTGGAGCCCCCTCCTACACCTCCCAGCCCCACCCCAGAACTTGCATCCCCTGTCAGAACCCTGACATCCCAAACCTCTGCCCCATTCCTGAACCCCTACCTCACTCTTGAGCCCTCAGCCAGAGCCCTCACACTCCTGCACTGTAACCCTCTTCTCCAGCTCTGAACCCCCTTTCACACTCAGAACTCCTTGGCCCCACCTCCCACTGCATGAATTTTGTTATGTGCACCAGTATGAAGATGGTGGGTTGCACATCATCTCCACATTGGTGTACATAACAAAATTTCATTCTGCTCTGGGGTGGAAAAAATTAAGGAACATTGGTCCTGTCCTCCGTCCCACACCACAACCCACTGCGCAGCCTGGTGAAAGTGAATGAGGGCACAGGAGAGAGCGAGTGACCGGGGGGGGATGGCAGGGTACTCCGAAGGAGTGGGGTAGGGGACGGGGTAGGGGACAGGGTAAGGGTGTATGGGTTTGTGTGATTAGACAACTGGCAACTCTACTCTCAGGAAAAGATAATGTTATGCCTACAAGAAATCAGCTAATCATTTATTGTTAGTTTGTGTTAGTCTAGGGTAGCTGATTTTATTATAGGCCAGGCATGTAGTGATGCCTATATTGACACTTTAATTGTCTTGAACATTGATCAGCTCGAATGTAAGGTCTGGTCCTCCTTTCTTATCATGATGAAGACAACATTGATGGCAAATGCATATTTCACACACAAATCCAGAAAAATAACTTAAGGCTACTCCTGTGTGAAGATCAGAGATCTAAGTGTTGTCCTAGATGCTAGTTTTTATTCAGAAATTTTTGGTTTTCACCACAACAGCTAGTTTTAGCAACCCTTCATCTCTATGAATCAGTGGTTGGTTAGATAAAAACTAGAAGCTTGTCAAAAAGAATCTTCTATCCACTGAAACATAAGGATGGGTGCCTGTGATTTTGTCTGACCACTGGTGCACAGCATTGCTGATTGGCTTTTCCATCTGTAGAGTATATTTCTTTTGTGCTTCTTTAGTTATGAAAGGAATGAGGTTGCTTGCTTTTTGCTTGTTAATGATTTATGTTTGTACAACACCTTTTGTCCAGAAGGCTCCCAAAGCAAATGTATTCCTTTACAACAGAACTACTCAACTTTGGAAGCCCCGGGGGCCACAATGATACTCACAGTACATGCCGAGGGCCGCAACTTAAGTGTGGTTGCATATACATGCAAAAATATATGCAAATAGTTTCTTTCATACTGATGGGCATGAATACAAAGCACTTCCCACAATGCCCCTATGCTCCCGGCACCTCCTCCCTGCAGGCTAGAAACTCTGACACCCTGTACCCATCTGTTCTAGCCAGCCCATCCGCTTGCGTCTTTCACTGCTCACCCTGCCTGGGAGACACCTTGCCGTTGTGGAGCGTGTTTCCATTGGAGGCCATCTTCAAAGGATACCACCTGTGGGCCATGTGTTGAACCCCACACCGCGGGCCAAAAAGAAACAGGCCACATGTTGAGTAGCCCTGCTTTACAATATAATACAGACACATTGTTTGTCACTTGGGACAGATGTGAATTGTGGACATAAAGACGCCCAAGGAATCTTCTGTCATACTTGTCACCCTACTGCATAAGGGGTAGAAATAGTTAGTTCATGTGGTTTCCCAAGTTTCATGAGGCATACCAGAGCGGTTGACAAAGGCTTCCCTTGTTGACCGCTCCGCATCTAGACTGCTGTGCTGTGCCGGATCAGCTGATCGTCAGCACAGCACGGTGGCCATTTTTATTTTAATGAAGCGGGGATTATTTAAATCCCCGCTTCATTGACTATGCCGAGTAAACTATTTTACATGGCTTCGTCGACGGAGCCATGTAGTCTAGACGTACCCTTAGATGTGGAGGGATGGTGGAACTTCCGCCTCTCCTTCACAAGATCCCTCGGAAGCTTTGAACATCTCATCCAAAGGGCCTAATTCTGTCACCTTCACTTGCACTGAGTGAAATTCTTCTGTGTATGTAACCCCATTGACTTCAGTGGGGCTACTCAGTTTGGAAATGCAAATACTGAAAGAATTCTGAAAGTATCAGCAACAGTTTTTTTTTAAATTAGCTTTAAATGGAAAAAAAAAAGAACATTAGGTCTTAAGGAACTTAACTGTCCAATTCTGTGTTAAGGGGATACTGCAAAAGCTGATAACCTGTCATTTAAAGTAGTGTTAGGAATGCAGCCACCTACTTTGTTTTGGATGGTCAGGGTATAATCAGAAGGAAAAACAGAAAATCATAAAACAGGTCTTGCCAGGTAAATACATGAATGATGGTAATATTTAGCATTTCTCATCTACAAAGTACTTAATAAACATTAATTAATAAGCCAAAATATTTCTACTACTCTGTAAAGAATATACATAACATAATACTCATTTAAAAGGAGGTAAGTATTCAGTCTCAGTTATGCGCCTGAAGAAAGAAAGACAAAAGCTAAGGACATTTGCAAATAGTGATACAATTTTTAGTTCCCATTTGATAGATGTTATACAATCAACTTGAGATGGGAATGTGGGAAAAGTGGTCCTATGTTCCCTGTTTTGATGACCTTTAGAGCTCCACCTCTATTGAAAACTACTTGGAAGTTGGACATTGAAATGGACATATATGCAATCATTTGAAGTAGAAAAAAAGTTAATCACCTTCTGATAACTTCTTTGATCCTAGTGAGGAAAGAGAAAGTAGCATAAATTTTTGTCAAATTAAGTGTAAAAATATAATAAGAACATCCAAAAAGGAGTTTGAAGAACAGGTAGACACAATCTCAAAAAAAAAATAGCAAAATGTTTAAGTACATCAGAAGCAGGAAGCCTGCTAAACAACCAGTGGGGCCGTTGGACGATCGAGATGCTAAAGGAGGACTCAAAGATGATAGTCATTGTGGAGAAGCTAAATGAATTATTTGCCTCAGTCTTCACAGCTGAGGATATTGGGGAGCCATTCCCAAATCTGAGCCATTCTTTTTAGGTGACAAATCTGAGTTGTTGTCTCAGATTGAGGTGTAGTTAGATGAGGTTTTGGAACAAACTGATAAATTTAATAGTAACCAGTCACCAGGACCAGATGGCATTTACCCAAGAGTTCTGAAAGAACTCAAATGTGAAATTGCGGAACCTATCCTTTAAATCAGCTTCTGTACCTAATGTGACGCCAATATTTAAAAAGGGCTCTAGAGGCGATCCTGGCAATTACAGACTGGTAAGTCTAACGTCAGTACCGGGCAAATTAGTTGAAACAATAGTAAAGAATAAAATTATCAGACATAGAGGAACATAATTTGTTGGGGGAAAGTCAACATGGTTTCTATAAAAGGAAATCATGCCTTACTAATCTACTTGAGTTCTTTGAAGGGGTCAACAAACGTGGACAAAGGGGATCCAGTGGATACAGTGTACTTAGATTTCAAGAAAGCCTTTGACAAAGCCCCTCACCAAAGGCTCTTAAGTAAAGTAAGTTGTCATGGGATAAGAGGAAAGGTCCTTTAATGGATTGGTAACTGGTTAAAAGACAGGAAACACAGGGTAGGAATAAATGGTCAGTTTCAGAATGGAGAGAGGAACTAGTGGTGTCCCCCAAGGGTCTGTCCTGGGACCCATCCTATTCAACTTATTTATAAATGATCTAGAGAAAGGGGTAAACAGTGAGGTAGCAAAATTTGCAGATGATATTAAACTGCTCAAGATAGTTAAGATAAAAGCAGACTGTGAAGATCTTCAAAAAGATTTCACCAAACTAAGTGATTGGGCAACAAAATGGCAAAAGAAATTTAATGCTGATAGATGCAAAGTAATGCACATTGGAAAAAATAATCCCCACTACACACATAAAATGACGGGGACTAATTTAGCTCTAACCACTCGAGAGAGATCTTGGAGTCATGGTGGATAGTTCTCTGAAAACATCCACTCAGTGTGCAGCAGCAGTCAAAAAAGCAAATAGAATGTTAGGAATCATTAAAAAAGGGATAGAGAATAAGACAGAAAATATCTTATTGCCTCTATATAAAACCATGGTATGCCCACATCTTGAATACTGAATGCAGATGTGGTTGCCTCCTCTCAAAAAAGATATATTGGCATTGGAAAGGGTTCAGAAAAGGGCAACAAAGAGTGTTAGGGGTTTGGAATGGGTCCCATATGAAGATAGATTAAAAAGACTGGGACTTTTTATCTTAGAAAAGAAGAGACTGAGGGGGATACGATAGAGGTCTATAAAATCATGACTGGTGTGGAAAAAGTGAATAAGGAAAAGTTACTTACTTTTTCCCACAATATAAGAACTAGGGGTCACCAAATGAAATTAATAGGCAGCAAGTTTAAAACAAACAAAAGGAGGTTTTTCTTCACTCAGCACACAGTCAACCTGTGGAACTCCTTGCCAGAGGCTGTGATGAAGGCTAGCACTTTAACAGGGTTCAAAAAAGATCTAGATAGATTCATAGAGGTTAGGTCCATCAATGGCTATTAGCCAGGTTGGGTAGGAATGGTGTCCCTAGCCTCTGTTTGTCTGGAAATGTGTGACAGGAGAGGGATCATGTGAGGATCACCTGTTGTGTTGCCTCCCTCTGGGGGATCTAGTATTGGCACTGTCAGCAGAGAGGATACTGGGCTAGATGGACCTTTGGTCTGATCCAGTATGGCCATTCTTATGGTCTTATGATGTCTGTTGCATTCAGTGGTTCAGGGATAATTTGTACAGTGGGGGTTCAGAGAGCCATTGCAACAAATTGCAAATTCTGTGTATGATGGAAACCATTTCAAGCCAAGGGGGTGAGGAAGCACCGCCAGCACCTCTATTCCCAGCATCTATAGTCACATGTGTTTGTTACATAATACGCCCTCCTTTCCCAATAAATCAGAGCCTAGGTTCTGGCATTATGGAATTGAAAGGTGCAGCCCCACACTTTATACTCTGGGCTTGGGCATGAGGGAAGTCAAGGCACATGCCTGGCTGCTCATACATGTATTGCTAGGGAAAACTCTCCAACACTGGTTCATGAAGCATGCACAGACATGGGCTGTGTCTACGCTGGTGCGATCTCGCGCAAAAGCACCCACTCTTGCACAAAAACTTGCTGCCGGTCTACACTGGCCGCGTGTTCTTGCGCAAGTAAACTGACGTTCTAATGTATGAAATCAGGGCTTCTTGCAAGAGAACTCTGATGCTCCCGCTCAGGAATAAGCCCTCTTGCACAAGAGCTCTTCCAGAAGAAGCCAGTGTAGACAGGCAACATGAATTTCTTGCGCAAGAAAGCCCTATGGTTAAAATGGCCATCAGAGCTTTCTTGCGCAAGAGAGTGTCTACATTTGCATGGATGCTCTTGCGCAAAAGCACATGCCAGTGTAGATGCTCTATTCTGGAAGAGTTTTTGCAGAGAACTCTTCCACAAAAGAGTTTTTGCGTGAGAACACGCCAGTGTAGACATAGCCCTACAGTGTAATAGATATAAACAGCTCATCTCAAAGGACAGCACTTATGAAAAGATGAATAACTGTATTACCCTTCTTACCTCTTCGATTTCATTTCAGTAGGGTAAGAGGTAAGGTAGTACAGAAGGTTAATTAAGTTGAATGGATTAACAAGATAGTTTCATCCTGAAATAATAAGGTTATACAAGTGTAAATAAGAAATGTCATTTGACCTGCATAATCTTTATTACTGATTATTTTTGAGAAGAAAAGAACTTAGCGTGACTCTTCAGGCTTTTTATTCCTGATTTCAAGCTGTCCATGCATTTTTGTGTAGAAAAGAGCTAAGCAAGTAGCATGTAAATTTTTCACATGAATTTGAATTTCACTTTTGGAAACTAATCTTTTGTTTTCACAGTTACTAATCAGAGAATATTCGGTTTTTTGTACATGTCACCCTTTCCAAAATATGGTGGTGTATTTAGTAGTCCAGCTGAATGATTTCATGGCCCAGTCCATTTTTGTTAATTCCTAATTTGATTAAAACATAGTGTGTGTAATTGGTAGACTTAAATAAGAATGGCCATATTGGGTTAGACCACTGGTCCCTCTAGACTAGTAGCCAGTGTGAGATGGTTCAGAGGGAACGAACAGGAGAGCACAATTTCAAGGGAGCCATCCATTGTCATCCAGTCCCAGCTTTCTGGCAGGTGGAGGTTTGAGGACACCTGGAGCATGGAGTGGCATCCCTCAAACTCATCAGCCTGTAATTTCCAGGATTGTCCCTGGAATCTTTTTTAAGAAGTGACATCACATTAGCTCTCTGCCAGACATTTGTTACAGAGGCTGATTTTAAGTGATAAGTTACATGTAAGAGCTAGTAATTCTGTAATTTCATATCTGAATGCCCTGTGATCTATTGGCTGAATAGTATCTGGTTCCAGTCCTTTATTTCTGTTTAATGTATCCATTTGTTCCAAAAACTACCACTATTGACACCTCAGTCTGGCATGGTTCCTCAGATCTTTGGTAAGCAGAGATGATTTTAAAAAGGGGAAAACTCTTGTCATCTGCTGCCTGTCTGGCATAGAGGATTGCTGTATGCTAAACTATTCCAGAGGGGTGGGTAGGTGCATGTGTGTTTGAAATTGTTAATCAGGAGTAGGAACTCAAAGGAGGGAATGGGAGTCATGAGGTCCAAGAGGGCCCCTACTCCCATAATCAGTATTTCTGAAAATAAGCTCTGAGAGCTTGTGCTATTACATTTCCAAGCACATAAACATTGTACTGTTCAAAGTTTGGAAACTGGACATTCACTAAAAGAAAAGAGACAAGCTAAGCAACAGTGTTTCCTCCTTTTGCTTTGTTTTTGTGTTTAAAAAAAAAAAAGGAATCATAAAACCTTGGGCACCATTTCCATCCCCAGAATATATCTATTTCTCTTTGATGTATTAATGTTTACTAGATTATAGCTTTATGTTTGCCATTATTTGCTGGAGTTTTAATGTCTAGGTTTGGATCTTTAGATTCTTGGGTATAATTTGGCATGAGATTTGTTTTTTACAGGGAAAGCAAGTAATGAATGTAATTTTTTCAGGAAGCAATAAAATAGCATTTTATTTCTCCATACATTTACATAATTGACAACCAGTGCTTGATTTTGCTCGTTCTGAGAAACGACTAGGTAAAAGCCTCCTGTTTGTCCTACTTATATGTTAAAGAAATACATATACTAGGCTGAAGCCTCCTTTTATCAACACTGCCTTCAGTCAAGTAACTCATGATTTACAGTGAGAACAGAACTGGTTTTCTGTATTTTAATGGCTGGAAAAATGTCTTTGTGTCCAATCGACCATTTGCATTTCCGGTAAATAAAATCTTCTTCACTGTGATCTGTACATTGTTTTCTTGCCTACTTACAGCCTATTCTTTAAAGCAAATGTTCAGAATCAGGATGGGGCCAGTAAAATGACCCCTCCTTCTATAACAGGGAAGCTCAAGAACAGAAGTAGATTAGTTCTTGTTTAAAAAAAAAAAAAAAAAAGGAGTGATTATACACCCATTGAAGGCTAGGGACAATTGAACAGCCAGGCCAGGTTGGCCCTAGTCATCTTGACTAACTGTACCTAATACTTTACAGAGTGAGCAAGGCGCAGTTAAGTTGACCTGCCATTTCAATGCTTAATGCACATGGAAAAATTCTGTGTCCGTAAAGGGCCAATTTCACTGAACTCAGTGAGAGCTGAAGGTGCCTGGCACTGGCAGTATTAGGCCTACAATAAGGGCTTACTTTCTATTGAAGTACAGGAGAATTTTGCCATTTATTTGAGAATGGTTTTGAGACGAAAGGAGCAAGAACAGTACAAGATCTATATGTGTTTAAGACCTCATAATGAGGCCAAATGTTTCTCTGAGATAATTCAAACCATTGGCTTCAGTTGTGGCTATTAAAATTATATGTCCTTCTAATGAAGGGTAATCCATGCTATTTAAACTGTGTGGTATAATATGATGGAAGTTTAAGCTCTGGTAGCTTAATGTTTAAAATTGGCAGCTTTCTGAATATGAGAACATTTTCACTTCAAGAATAACACTGACAATAACAAAATTAAAGTCCAGCAACAAAGCCCAGCATTGCTTTTCATTGAAATGGCTAGCCATTTAACTTGGGCTTGCTCCCCAAAGCAGCCCCTGTCAGAAGCACTCTGGTGAATTCGACACTGACAAACTAGTTCTGAATTTTCAACCTGATGAATGGGTTGAAAAAAAGTCTCTCACACGATTCATGCCTTTCCCTCATGATATCTTATTGATACTCATTTCATAGACTTAAATTGTAGTGGTTACTAAACAGTGGCAACAACTGCAAATACTTTGGTGTAAAGAAAAAAATCCACACAAGTTTATCTTTTCATCTTGAAGTGGTTTCTGTTGGTTTTTGTATTTTTTTTAAATATAAATTCTATAATCTTGATTCTATGAAAAATAGTTTAAAAAATACATTGGGAGATGATTGTTGCACCTTCTTACATCATTTGTAAGTGTGCATTATAGCACTGTTGGTGACTTTATTAATGGCATTACATAAATCTTTGGTGGCTTGGTAGGTTAAATCCTGCAACGTGAGCCCATGGCATTTTTGCTTCAATAACATGCTATTAGCAGTTTTTTCATATCCATTGGAAATACATTTTAAATAAAATGTAAACTTAACTTGAGTTCTTAGCACACACACACACGCGCGCGTGCACGTACACACAAATATAATTCTCTGTGCCCTGCACAAAGACTAACGCTGATAAGCTGTAATATGTTATTCTGAAAATGTCACAGTTTCTAATCTCCAGAAATGCAAGGCTTTTCTTCTAATGTTGCAAAGTAAGGTTATGAAATTAAAATATGTACACCTTCTGAGATTAATGTTATAGGATTTTAGACTCTTTTTGTAACAAACTGCAATAGTATTTTTCATATGTAGATATTCAGACATCAATATGAGTTTGTTGGTGGAATATACATCGATTTCCTCAAACTGGGACTCCATGTTCCACTGAGAAAAATGGATTGGAGACTCTTAAACTATTTTGACTTATCTTATAGCAAAGGAAAGTAATATCCAGTAGAGCTATTCTGTGTCTTATTTCAATTTTCACATTTTCTTCAGGAAGCTGTACCTGTGATATCACAAAATTCTCCATTTATGCTGGAGCTGCTAACAGTTGAAGCTATAGATATGTTTTCTTCCAGGTTACTAGTTACAATGTAAATTAGCATTGTTACGGGGCCCGTGAGGTACACGAGGTGGGTCCCTGAGTTTATTAACGAAAATACAGCCTTCTCGGCCAAGGCCCACATACAAGGGTCCTCTATTAACGGAAATACGGCCCTCCCGGCCAAGGTCCACAGTCAAGGATTGTCTATCAACAAGCACTCAGTCTTCGCACATCCACTTGGAAGCAAGCAGAAGGAAGGGTGGGGTAGGGGTAGGGGTAGGGATGGGAGGGACCCTAGCCCTCCTGCTTCTCTGGGTCCCGACCCAGGGCCCTAAGGGCAGGGAAACGGTCCACTGCCCGGGTTAGTGGGGTCGACAACCGTAACACACCAACCCCACGGGGACAAGCATTTCTGCCCTGGGCCACTTCCTACTGACCCTCCACTGCCTACCCTTCGTCGGTGGACCCGGTGTCTCGCAGAGTCGGAGCAGTTGGGATGATCACTGCAGCTGCGGCTGGACTCGCTAAAGTTAGGGCCGGAGCGGCGACGTCACAGGCACGGCCCAGAAGGGTTTCCAGGGCGACGACCGCTCCACTGGTAGCGAGACCCGGTTTGAGGCTGGAGGCGTGGCAGCAGGGAGCCTGGCAGCCATGCAGGCGTCTCCCGGATGCTGTGGGTTCAGGAGGGGCAATCCCCTCCTCCGGGGTAACCACCGCTCCAGAGATCGCAGGGGTTTCTCCCGGCGCCTGTTTAGCTGCGGGGTACAGCCTCACTCCCTGCGGCGGTATCTCTGGGTCAGTCAGCGACCCCGGCTGTGGCTGGTCAGGGCAGCGTGGCAGCCCCTGTCCCTCCGAAGCCGGTTTGGGTAATCCTCCAGCTGGCACCCCCGTTCCTCCCCTTCCAGGCAGCTCCCCACCCCATGCCGACTTGGAGCTGCTTATAGTCCCGGCCAGCTGGGAGCATGCACGGCAGAGCTGCCACGCTGGAGCGCTCTCGCCCCACAACACAGGGTTTCTCCCCCTCTCCCCTCCCCCCCGGTCCTAGTGTGGGGTGAGGTTGCCCCGTCACAAGCATACGTAGTGACAGCTGAAGAAGTGGTAAACATGTCCAACAAAATCCAAAACAGTGATTTTTTTTTCCATGTGTGATTTTGGAAGCCAAACTTCTGGCATAACACTATTTCTCCAATGCTTAGAGAGAATATAATAGTTCATTGGCCAGAGAGAATATAATGCCTCCTTAAAGTGTGTGTTTTGGAACCAAAGGAAAGAGATGAGAATCAAAGGATTCTTGGAGCACCTGTGAGAGAACTGACTGTAATATATTGTTCAATTAAACAGAAAGCCTAGCTGTATGACTCCATCTTAAGGACTCCCAGCTTGCTTTCTGCAATTTCTAGAACCAATATTATAGCTACTCCTAACTCAGCATGACTCCTTTGTGAAACTTAAGATCCAGTTCCTCTCCATTAGAGGGCAGGTTGCCAGAGAATTAACCTACGTACTTTTAGCACCATTGATCTGTGGCTGTCAAAATTCTTTCCTTATAATAATAATTCTGGGAGGAATGAACTGTCTGTTTATACTGAAAGCAATACTACAAAAGATTCAGAGGAAGACTTGCCCCTTGTTCATGTTACAAAATGATAATGAGACACAATCACTAAGTCCTTTCAATCGGAGCCACAATCAAAACCCTAATGCTTTTTCCGCTGGGTCATCAGTATTATCTGTGTTTGAAAGAAGCATATACATCTTATTCTAAGTCAGTGCCATTCACTCCGTGGAGAGACAAAGTTTTATGGCTAATGCTGGTAGCAGCCACTCACAGGATGCACGTGACTTTCACTTGTCCTGAGCTTTTCCCCATAGCTCTAGCATTCTCTAAAGAATACTGGAATATTCCTTCCCTGCCCTCCTCCACACGCTCAAAAAAACAAACAAACAAAAACCAGAATGTGTCAGCTGTTTCCCTGAAAATTAATCAGGCTTTATCTCTTATTAGACATCTGTTAATAAAACCTGATGCATTTTGCAAACTATAAATGTTTGCTGTGTCCACCTACCTTCTTGTCTCATGTTGCATGTCTGAGTGACAACCCCATGGAGTATGTATGAGAACAATTGTCCTTGAGAAGTTGAAAATAGAACTCTAGATCAATTTACCTGCTTTCAGTTCTAGAAATAAGAGGACTATTTTTAGGGAGCTGCTTTTATATCAGGCTTCTTTGCTGTAAAAAGCTTTGTGCTAAGTGCAGTTCTTGAGACAGGATGCAAAGAAGGATATTATTACCCAATACCAGTACGATAAATTCAAACAGCTTTTCTTTTGCTGCATTTCATTCCAGTTACTTTTCTTGTGCATTCTGGGTGCCTTCCCAGTTGCTTCTGTGAGTTAATTGATACATGGGATGTGATAATTGCTCCTAAATGTATGCAGAATATGCATCTGCTCAGGTTTTCTGCTTGGAATATAATGATGTATTGAATTTCATGGCTGCATTGGAAAGAGAGAATTCAGGATGGTATCCTGAAAGGAATTTCCAAGGATTTCTTCCTTTCCAGAAATCTGTGGGAGTAACAGTGGCAAAAGAACACTTCTCATCTGAGGAGGAAGCTGAAAGCTATTAGATATGGAAAGAAGGTTTTTTTTCCGATCACATTTCTGGGTGTATTCCTAGTGTTGGTATACAGTGATTTAATTTAAGCATTTCTCTTCCTCACAGCTCTGACAGTAGAGGCTTGTGCTATGCTCCAAGGGTCTCTTCCTTTGGCTTTTCCTTCTGTTTTTAATGTTTTTTTTTTTTTTTAGGCACAAGCTCAGTGAAGATTCACACCATTATATACACATCTCAGAACCTTAAGGGGAGCAAGGAAACTTAGCACTGTATAGTGACAGCAACCATAGGTTTACTATTCCCAGAGGACTGCATTCAAGGTAATTGAACTGTAGTCTTACAGTTACTGCAGATTCTTTATTGTCAGTGCACTGAACCCTTGACATCTGCTCTGTCAGGACCAGTATAATAACTGACATAAGGGGGAAAATGTGTTAAATGAACTAGGGAGCTGTCCCACTAGGGAGATATGGGTTTGACTTCCCATGCTTGCCATTTAGCACTTCTGTTTTGGCAAGACGGGGAGTGCTGAAGAGGTTGCACGTTTGCTATAATGTATGGTCTCATATGGATTACAGATATTAGCTAACATATAGCACTGACTCGAATACACAGATTTTTGGCTGTAATGCACAGGGCTCATCTTTGTGAGCTAACAGAGCAACTCCACTAGCTTTTCTTAAGGAAGGAATTGTGTTCTGACATGCACTCAGTTCAGGAGAAGGCCGTGATGCACATATTTTCAATCCAGCTCTATGTTCTGTGCTGTGAATATCAGCAGAGAATTTGCCTAAATGGTATATTATTATATATTTCTGCAGAAGGGAGTTTTCTCAGAGACAGTAATAATTTAGAGTCAAATTCTGAAAGGTGTCAGTCAGCTCTTCATCCTTTGAAGGTCACCAAGTATAATGGGTGAGGATTTCAGATGAAATCTACAAAATAGATAATATCCTACCTGTTCTACACAGAGAGACGGTAAGAACCAAATTTTCAAAGCAACCTCAACCAAGCTTCCAATTGCAGGAAACAAACCGCATGCTCAAATCATGGTATGCAGCGCCATCCCCTGGGTATGGCAAATCAGGGCAACTGCTGTGATCCCTGTGCTTTGGGGAGTCCCTTGGGCTGGTGCAATTGGCCTGTGTGGTCAGTCCTGGAATACATAGGAGCAGCAATTAGGAGTGTGGAAGGTGCTGCAGGCAGCTCGCAAATGCCAGGCCTATGACCGGGATCTTGGCTGTTGATCAACTTGATGCCCAGGGTCTTGGCTTCTGCTTGGTGCCCAAGGTCCCAGCTGCCACCCCACGCAACCAGTGGCTCAGCTGCCATACCATGCCCAGACATCTGCTACAGAGTAATGCCCCCAAGCCAATGGGTCCTAATTTGTTCCAGGTCCCCACTCCGCTAGGGACGGCTGTGACTGTATATGCTGATTTTAAACACTGTTGCTTATGCCTGGAAAAATGTACATATATGAAACCCAATTTCTATTTCACTTGCACTCACAAATGGGATTTTTCACATCTAAAGTTTACCATTTGGATGCATAAGTGCTGGTGCTCCCAAAAGTTGACACTCAAAGTGCGCACACACCGTGTCTGCTTCTTGAAAAATTAACTGTAAGTTTCCATGATTTTTCATATTGATACATTCTCCATGAGACTATCCTTGAAGACCACTTGAAATCTCTGGCTGGTACAGAATGTAACTGCATGCCTGCAGCCTATAACTGCAGAAAATATTATTCCAATTTCTGATAAGTGGGCGGGCTTTCTGTTGGCTTCCAGATGAGTTTCCTAAGTCTGACACTGAGCTAAAAGTCTTGTGTGTTTGGCTACAGGCTGCAGGCTTCTTTCGGAAGAAGCTTTTCTGGAAGAAATCTTCTGAAAAAATGTCTTCCGAAAGAGAGCATCCACACTGCCAAAGTGCATCGAAAAAGTGATCTATTTTTTTTTTTTTTTTTTTTTTTTTTTGAAAGATAGCGTCCAGACTGATTGGACACTATCTCGCATAAAAGGCCACCTAGAACCACTTCAGGCCGGGCTTTAGGTCACCATTTGCTTCTGAGTGCTGGTGCCAGAGCCTACCAGAGACACGCGCTTAAAGGGACCCCCTGGACAGCTGTTTCTCTGCTTCTGCTGCGTGCTTGCTAACTCTTCGAGGGACAGCTAAGCTCTTCCAGTGCCTGCTGTGGTTGCCCAACTTTTTTGGACACCACAGCTTTTTCCTTTGTGATATGGAGCTGGAGCTGCCCCGGGCATGCGATGGCCCCACGCGGTAATGCTGCAGTTTCTGCAGCACTTTGTGCCTGCTGCCTTAATGGCCCTGACCGAGCTCAACTCAGATCTCATTCTGGGGACCCTCTCCCTGGGTGCAGGAGTGCAACGGGGTGTCCCGGCCCTGCACTATAAATCAACCTGTGGGCAGGGTCCAGCTGGCTGAGAGCGCCCCTCCTTTCACGGCCTTGCCGGGCATGCTCCCTGGTGAGCCGCACTATAAAAGGCCCTGAGCCAGCTCACTCGGGGCTGATGGCCGAAGGGGAAGGACCTGCAGAGCCAGCTCCTGAGTCAGAGGAGTCCATGCAGCCGGAGCCAATGCCTCAGCTGCTACAACCTCAGCAGCAACAGCCACCGCGACAGCCCCGGCCCCGGAGACAGGGGAGAGGTACGACCGCAGAGAAACACGGGGAGGTAGGAAGCAGCCCAGGGCAGGGAGTGATCGTTCCCAGAGTGCTCAGCCGATTGAGGGGAGAAGGCCCCTTGCTGAGAAAGCAGTGGAGGGTTCCGCTGTCAACAGGGCCCTGGGTTGGGACCCGGTAGAGTGGGAGGGCCCGGGTCCCCCTATCCTCCCTTCCCCCGCTGCGGCACTCTGAAGCAGGGGAAGGCCCACAGCCTGAGGACTAGGCTGCAAGGCCGTATTTACCCCAAGAGGGGAACTGGTAAAGACTGTGCTGCCAGGCCATATTTACCTCAAGAGGGGAGCCAGAAAAACTGTGCCACAAGGTCGTATTTACCCCAAGAGGGGAGCTTGTAAAGACTGTGCCACAGGGCCATATATACCCCAGGAGGGGAGCCTATAAAGACTGTGCCACAAGGCCGCAGATACCCCGAGAGGGGAACATGATAGAGACTGTGCCACAAGGCCGTAGTGACCCCAAGTGGGGAAACCGTGTAAAGACTGAGCTGCAGGGCCAGAATGAGGGAGAACCCAACCGAGGGGCTGCACATCTCGACAGGGAGCAACACCTTTGCCACCGGAACCCTCAGTAGAGAGGCGTTTCTGGATGCTGGACACCAATTCCAACTGGTGGGACCAGCTGGTCATGGAGCGGTGGGACGACCAGCAGTGGCTCCAAAACTTCTGCATGCGGAAGGCCACCTTTTTGGACCTGTGTACCTGGCTCACCCCTGCCCTCCGACGCAACACCCACCTGCGGCCCACCACCTCCCTGGAGAAGCAGGTCACAATTTCCGTATGGAAGCTTGCCACTGCTGATAGCTACCAGTCAGTGGGCAACCAGTTTGGCATGGGGAAGTCCACCATTGGGGCCCTCCTCATGGAGGTAAGGCACTCTTGGACTGCAGTCCCTGCGGGGGGGGTGGAAGTCCTGGAAAAGGGTGATCCTTGGGAAAGGGGAAGTTGAGGCATGTGGGGGGAAGCCCTATCCCCGGGGGGTTGTGCCATCCCACCCTCACACAGTCATGCTGCTGGGGGCATGGCCTCATAGGGGGTGGTTCCTGGGGTGTTTGAGGGAGGGGAGAGGAGGAAAGGGCGGCAGGTACCTCCCAAGGACTCAGGCACCCCTGTCTCATTCTCTGTTTTGTGTGTGTGTGTTTCCTTCTGTAGGTTGTGAGGGCCATAACTCCATCTTGCTGCTCAGGGTCATCTGCCTGGGAGACCTGGACCCAATTGTGGCCGGATTTGCTGCTCTGAGGTTCCTGAACTGCGGGGGAGTGATTGATGGGGCCCACATCCCAATCCGCGCACCACATCGAGTGGCCCAATACATAAATCGCAAGGGCTACTTTTCTATGGTGCTGCAGGCCCTGGTCAACCACCATGGACAGTTCACGGACAGTTTTGTTGGGAGGGCACATGATGCCCAGATTTTTCTAAACTCCAGCCTCTATGGGAAGCTGGAGGCAGGCACATTCTCCCCCTCATGGGATTTTGTGGTTGGGGATGTGCAGATGCCACTGTGCATTGTGGGGGACCCGGCTTACCCCTTCATGTCATGGCTAATGAAGCCTTATACTGGCCACCTGGACCCCAGCAGAGACCAATTTAATGCCCACTTGAACCAGGCCAGGATCCAGTTGGAGTGTGCCTTCGGCCGTCTCAAGGTGCAGTTCAGGTGCCTTTCTGACCTACCTGGACATGGGGGAGCACATCATCCCTGAGGTGGTGTTGGCATGTTGTGTCCTCCACAACATTGTAGAGAGGAAGGGGGAGGCCTTCCTGCTGGGGTAGGGAGCAAATGACCAGCCACAAAGGGAGATCCTTTGAGGAGCCGTGGACAGCTGCCATCCAACAGGCACATCTGGGAGGCCCTGAGGGAGAGTTTCTCTCAAGGACCCCAATAACTCTCCCCAAGGTCTCCCCTCTAGGGGCCTCTGGCTGCTGCACTATCCCTTTCCCACCACAACCCCTCCCTTCGCCCCTTCCCTGATCTCTCAATAAACACACCTGTTTGTTTTTGAAGAAAACGTACTTTGTATTTGTTTTAGGAAAAAAGGGGGGGGCTCCTAACCTGGATGGGGAGGGGGTCTCGGGGCTGGCTGGATGTGCCACCTTGGGTGTGGGTCTCTTGTTGGACTTGAGGTTGGGGGGTCCTGGGACCACAGGCGTGGGGGGGCTGAAGCGGGGTCAGGGATGGCAGGGGGAGTAGGGAGAGAGGGCATGGGCATCACTTGGGAAGGGGGCATGGGCATCACTTGGGAGTCAGGGGTTGGGGGAATGGGCATAGCAGGGAGGGCAGGAGGGTGGTAGGCAGGAGCAATGACAGCAGGCAGGTGTGCCATCATTTCCCTCGCGGTCAGGTGTTACTCCCAGGTCCGGCTTCCTGCCACAAGAGTTGTCCTGGGTGTCTGCAGCTTTAAGAGGGGCCAGGAGACAGGAACTATAGAGTTGTGATTACTTTGGAGAGAGCGGCCACCAGGGCACCCGTGCTTTTTCCTGGAGGCCTCTTCTTTCGAAAGAAAACCCTCTTCCCCGTCCACACATGCCTTTTTGTGAAAGAGCTCTTTTGGAAGAAGGCTTCTTCCTCGTAGAAAGAGGATTACCAAGTCTGGAAAAACCCCTCTGTTCTTTCGATTTTCTTTTGAAGGAATGTGATTGCAGTGTGGACATAATTGAAGTTTTTTCAGAAAAAACCTCTGTAGTGTAGACATACCCTTTGTGTCCTGACTATCTGAGACACAACCACCTTCGCATTAGCTACAGCAGCAGAGCACTTGAGCTAGCAGTCCCACAGTTAGGCTATGTCTACACAGCAGCATCATTTCAGAATAAAATAACATAGTCCGAGTCTACACAGCAAGCAGTTATTTTGAAATAATGTCAATTTGGAGAACTTCTGACTGCAACTCCTGCAACCCTCGTTTTACGAGGAGTAGGGGAAGTTGGAGGAAGTGTGCTGTTCCTCGGACTTCCTGCTGTGTAGACAGCGCCAAAAGCTGAAATAAGCTATTTTGACTTGAGCTACGTCAATTGCGTAGCTTAAGTTGTGTAGCTTTTTTTGGTTTTTTGCCCTGCTGTGTTGACTTGCCCTTAGTCTGTAAGCTGGTTGCATACTCTCTGTAGATTGCCTTCAGCTGTTCAATTTATCCCTCACTTTGACCAGCAGAGCTTCATTCTGCTGAATTTAGGGCACATTGTTTGTTCTTAACTCTTCTATTTCTGCTTGTTGCCTGAGGATGATGTGGGTGATTGGATGGATTGACATATAGCAAATGCTAACAGATAGTTTCTGTGGAAAATCTCTATTTGAATTTTCTAGAATTTTATGTGATTAAATTGTTAAGAAAACATTGCTTAAAATGAGGGGCTTTTTTTTTTTTTAACCCCTTCACAGAACACAAGAACCAGGGGTCATTCGATGAAACAAATAGGCAGCAAGTTTAAAAGGAAATACGTTTCATACAATGCACAGTCAACCTGTGGAACTTGTTGCCAGAGATATTGTGAAGGCCAAAAAAACCCAAGATAGGTCAGGAGGTCAGCACCATTCTGTGGGTGTTCATAAACCTCTGATTGCCACAAGCTGGCACTGGATGACAAGAGACTGATAAATTGAAATTATCCTGTTCATTACCTTGGAAGTATATAGGGCTGTTGGAAGGCAGGTTGCTGAGCTAGATGACCATTGATATGACTCAATTATGGACATTCTCGTGTTCTTAAATGTTGTTTCTTTTCAAGAAAGATCAGAAGGAAATGTCACAGCATGTATTTATTTGAATTTTATACTGTAAAATTAGTATAGGAAACTTTTTGATCAAATAGTGAATAAATCATTGCATGCGCTTAGATGTTTGTGTTGTTTTTCCTTCTGATTTTGCTTGTTAGTTTTCTCCTGTTTAGCATTTTCTTTTTTATTCATCCATTTCAATAAGTACTTTGAATAGAACTGGTTGAAACATTTTTCTGACGCTGATGGCTTTTTGACTACATAGATAATTTTACAAGAAAATTTTTGTTTTTCATTGAAATGTTTTCTAGTTTTAGGTTGTAAAAAAAACTGGGAAGATTTTTGTTTCAGGTTTTTATTTTTTTAGTGAACACTCACCTCTCCAAAAACTTCCACAATTATTACAGCAAAAGCAAAAATAAATAAATAAAATCTTTCTGGTACTTTTAAAATCAAATATACATTTTGACCAACTTGTGTTTCGAATAAAGCACTTTGCTTTTATTAAAGCTATGTTGAAAAATTAATTCTAATTTTTAAAAATTTGATTTTTTTTCTTGAGAAATTTGGGGCCAATTACAGCCAACGTTACTGACAAAACTCTCACTGAAACCAGTGAAATGTTTTTTTTACTTAAACGACAACCTATTTAGAACTGCAGGATTTGGTTCTTTGGAAGGAAAAGAAAAAAGTATTTCTGTTTTGCCAGTCAATGAGGGGAGAAAACAGACTATTTTGACATTCTGCCTCAAGTGAAAGTAAGTTCATAAAAATCCCCCCGTGTAACATTTTTTTCTAAACAGTTTGAAATGATCTAGCCTAGAGATGTGACAAAAAAGAAGCGTTCTGTTCAGAAAAGTGCCTGCTTCATTTGGGAAGAGGCAACTTATTCTAAGGGCATGCCAGTAAAAACTGAAGTAAAGCTCTCTGTTTCTTTTTTCCCTAGACAGTTGGGAAGAACATCCCTGGCAATGCACCTTGCTTTCTGATATCTGTTACTAAATAAAGCTCCCAGTTCCAGAAAAGACTCTAAGTAAGAAGTATATAACCACAGTACTCAGCTTAAAGAAAGGTAAGGAAATAATTGCTCTCCAGACTTTTATTTATATTGTAATATAACAATTTTAACAGTTCAAGAAATTGGGTGGGAAGGGAAATGGGAAAGAAGGCAGATAATTAAGAAAGGCAAGTGACTTAGTTATTACACCTTGAATTGTAAACATATAGAATAAGACCCTCTAACTTCATGCTCCAGATAGAAGATCATGCAAATGTGTGTGTTACTGTACTCACCACTGCATATGGAACCAGACATTTTACTTTCATGGCAGCCAAAAGGATCAACATGGGCTATCCAAAGGTTCAGGAATCTCTCAGGTCTCCTGTGTAGCTCAGTTTTGCTTAGGTAGACATTTTTCATGTTTGCAGAGTATGTCACCACTGGCAGATTATTGACACAAAGTGGACCTCCCTTTTAAAAACTTAAAGTATTGATCTGCACCTCATTCTTAATGGAGGATTTTAGATTGACTAGTGGCCACATAAAATATTCTTAACACTCCTGTCCCAATGCCCTCAGCACTAACAGGAAGAAGTTGAAAACAGCTACAACTGGTTATAATTGTGCCTTATGAAAGCGGAATGACAATAACAGAGAATAAATACTTTGTACCCCTCGTTTCATATACATTCCCATATAGAAAAATCATATGAATTGTACAAGTGTATATTTGGCCAAACTTGCAAAGGCTTTATGCTCATCTTGATGTCGTTTCTGTGTCTGTCTGCCAGTATGTAATGTGATGACTTTTGAATGATACATTAAATCAGTTCCAAAATTTCAGGTAATTTCAGACATTAATGGTGAGAGAACCCCATTGACTTTGGGGAAATTGAAAAACTAAAAGGAGGAAAAAATGGAGGCTCATGGAGCCCCTGCCATCTATTTAGCACAGCTACAGCTTCAATCTGCTGATTGAAGGCACCTAGGATAGGTGAGCAGCACACTCCACACAGGCATGTCACATATCATTTGAAAGTTCCTATGTCAGCTTTAAGATGGAGGTATTCTATGGAACCATCATGGGGAGCCATTCCCATAGAAAAGGGGATAGACTGATACCAACAACACGTTAAAATGGACACTTGGAAAGATCCGCATTCCTTTCCTTTATTTTTATGACTGAGTGTTATTTCAAGATATAAAATTCAGTTGTTGTGATCTCAAAGGATCATAACAATCTAAAGGGTAAAACAAAATCTAATAATCATTTTGTACATGTATCATAAGAAATGAAACAGCGCTGAAGACCCTTCAAGCCAACATCATTATCATCACCTCATTATGATCTCTGTCAAGAGTGCATGGTTGAGCAGACTTCATTGCCTCGGCAATGAAGGGAACATTGTTCAAACTCCAGACACAGCTGATTGTGCAGCAACCTTTATTGGTGCAGGCATAGATAAGGCCCTTTAGAAGTTCATGTGCCATTGGGTCCTTGAAGAACAAAAGAAGTAGTTAATCATCCACTGTTTCCCACCCTTGTTGCAATGGTGACCCAATACTTAGTCTGTGTGTGAAGACATCCAAATCTTTATTTGCCAAGATGCTCTTTTGATCTGCTCTTCAAAACTGTCCTCATATGATGGGATTTTGACCAGTGTCCTTTTTGATGACTAGGTTGAGACACAAGAAATTCAAGTTTCTGTGGACCTTTTTCCCCCTCTCTGGTCGTACAGCACTGCTACTGACTCCCTTTCTGCAGAAATTGTAGAATACAAATTTGTCTCAAGTACTTTTTCATGGTGAGTTGGTTCTGGATGTGATCTATATTTTTCAAATGCTGCATACTGATAAGAGACTCTGACTGCCTATGGAGCATAAGTGACTTTCCTTTCTAGTGTTTCCGTGATATTTCTTGAGATTCTGGACTATCTTCAGACTTTTCTTGATGTACTACTCTGATCATTGAATGAAGGAATTCTTTCCATGAGTAGTCTCTGTGCAGATGTCATTATCTTCACAGATGAAATTTCTACCTGCATGCAGTGGTACAGTTCCATTTGGAATAAACATACCTCCTGTGAGTCTTTCTATTTCAATTTTTGCAGCACTAATGATGAACCACTTCAGCTCATCATAATTCATGCAGTATCCATGAAGGTTTAATATTTCAGTTACATTGAGAATTAATGGTATAGCTGTGCAGATATGGAGTTACCTTATAATTTTGGATCTGTTAGCGCTGGTCTACACTAGGGAGTTATTTTGAAATAATAAGAAATTTTTTTTTTTAAAAGCAGAACATCCACATTACCAACCCTGTTATTTCGAAATAAAGGGCTGGTTATTTTGAAATAATAACTCCTGCTTTTCTAAGGGAATAAGCTTATTTTGGGAGTTATTATTTTGAAATAAGTTATTTTGAAATAGTTTCCTAGTGTAGACATGCCCTTACATACTATGCTCTTCACAAACTAATAATATGAAAGAGGCCACTTCCATATTAGTTTGTATATGACACTGTATCTCACAAGTACTATGTGTAAAACATATACTACTTACTCAGAATTTGCATATATGTTTAATAGATTGGTTCCCTGAGAGTTATGTTTTCTATTACCAAATGTGCCCCATAGTCTTTCCATAAAAAATTCTGACAAGAACGCACTGCTATATACTATAGAAAATGAGACAAAAATATAACACAGAATAACTTACACATTTTTAATCTTCACATCATGTTAGTGCTCTGTTTATTTGTATATTCAAATGCATAATCTTATTTTATTATTGTTTCTGTTGTCTTTAATGTAGTTAAAAATAATTATTTTAGTATGAGTTTTTGATGGCTTATTTAGCTCTAGTTCTATCTTCTTTGCTTTTGTGTGTGTGTATGGGTGTGTGTGTGTGTGTGTGTGTGTATATATATATATATATATATATATATAATTTGAAACTGTATTATTTCATTTTCTTAGTGTAACAGCTGGTTGCTTCAGGCTTGTTTTGTTTGTAGCGCCTATTCTGGTACTCCAAAAGCTTCAAATTTCCTTCCGATCATTCTTTTTCTTCTTTCATTCCTTGAGCAGATAGAAGGAATAGAAAAGCCTTCATTTTCTTCAACTCTATTAAAGTTCCCATTTCCATTGTATCATTCATAACTGTCTTTTCCTTTATGCCCCATTAATTCCTTAGGCTATGTCTATATTAGCACTTTTATCAGTAAAACTTCTGTCTCCCTTTCTTGCCTCTTCCGTTCCTTATAGTCATCCAATTCAAGTTTCTCTCCCTTATAGCAGTAGAATGACTATAGAGAATAAATGCTCTGTCCCTTCAAATATCTGGAAGTTCCATAATACAGTTCTTCCTGTTCATGGGAAATTGTTTGACAAGAACCCACTTTTTTTTACATAAAGTAAGAGGCAAAAACTGTACAGATAAAACATTTTGCTGTAATCAGTTAAGCAAATAACATTCTTTATTGTAACAGAATAAATAGACGGCAAGAAAAAAACCTTGGTTTACTTGACATTCTAATGTAGCATTTGAAGATTCAGGGGGTAGCCGAGTTAGTCTGTTATAGAAAAAAACAACAAATGGTTTGGTAGCGTTTTATAGACTAACAAAACATGTAGATGGTATCATGAGCTTCCGTGGGCACAGCCCACTTCTTCAGATGACCGGAGTTATGAGTAGGGGATATGAAAACTCAAAATAAATAGGAGAGGGCAAGGGGAGGGGGGAGAAAAAGGAAGGGGTGTGTGAGACAGAGCATCATTAAGTATCTGGAGAATGGGTACTTAAACCTAAGCAGATAAAAATCAGTCAATAGATAGATTGCTAAGACAGGAAGGATTCCACTCAGAGAGCTGTTAGCACCTTCAGTGGTTATTAAGTAGGTAGTGTCCTAGCCAGTCCATATCATGATTGAGTCCATTAGCATGTGAATTGAATTTGTGGATGAACTGTGATTCCAGTCATTCTATGTATCTGGCTTGTGGAGCTGGCCTGTGACAAGACAGCCACCTGCAGGTCTGTCAGACTGTTGTTAGGCAAGCAGAAATGTTCACCAGCAGGCTTCTGTGTGTTCCTTTTATGTATATCCGATTTGTGTCCATTGATTCTTTCCCGCAGAGACTGTCCAGTTTGTCCAATATATATAGTAGTGGGGTACTGCTGGCATTTGATGGCATAGATCAAATTACTAGATGTGCAGTCAAATGACCCTTTTGTGGCCTATGTTGATTTTGTGGCCTATGTTGTTTGCTCCAGTGATGAATTCATCAGTGTAGATATGTGGACAGAGTTGGCATCCTTTTTGGTTTCAGGGCTGGGTTCTTGGAGGCTTATGATGTGGTTGTGTGGCATGGTTATCAGAAAGAATACGTTTCAGGTTAGGGGGTTGTCTATAAGCAAGAATAGGTTTTTCTCCCAAGGCCTCTGAGAGTGAGGGTTCATTTTCCAAGATGGGTTGAAGATTGTGTATAATGCGTTGGATGGATCTGAGTTGTGGACTGTAGGTAACAACAAGAGGAGTTCTGTTATTTTCTCTTTTGGGTCTGTCTTGAAGTAGTTCATGTCTGGGTATTTTTTTGGCTCTGTCAATTTTTTTTTTCATTTCCCCAGCTGGGTATTTCAGTTTTAGGAATGCTCTGTAAAGATCCTGTAGGTGATCGACCCCACTGACAGAGACTATAGAGTGCTACCAGACCATTTGTTGTTTTTTTTAATGTAGCATTAGTGATGACTCATTTTCTGGCCTTCTTTTGCTATATTTACAGCATGTTTTGGTAATAAAACAGAATTAACTCTTCCTTAATTCGTATATCCATATACATATTGTCACCGCAACCATGCTTGCTGAGGGGGGAGGTGCAAAGGGGGCAGTTGTCCTGGGCCTGGTGATTCAAAAGGGCCTGGGGCTCCTGGCCACTGCCACCACTACTGCAGCAGTAGCTGGAGTCCTGGACCCTTTAAATTGCCACTGGAGCACTGTGTGGCATTCTCCAGGGAGTGGTGGGAGGGGCACACCATGGCCCAGGGGGTGCTAAGGGCTGGTGGACTCCGCAGCCCACTACCAAGACACCGCAGAACCACCACCTCCCTTGCCCAGCGGCCCAGCAAGGCTGTCGCCCCCCTGACTGCTACTGAATAATTGGTATTCCATCCATGTTTTCACAGATGTAGGATTTGATCTCCAGTGACTCCACGGCAAAATTGCCCTCAAGTTTTGGGACCGGAGTGCTGGTTTGGCTCTAGTGGCCATAACTATAAAATTCCAGTTATTCAGACTGTAAGAAATGGGAGGTTAAGAAAAGTCTCTAGAAATTTTTCAAACAAATAAAAGCCAAGGAAGTTTCACCAAGGGGAGAGAGATTAAGAGTTAGGCTTAGGGGAAATTTGCAGAGCTGCCATGTAGTCTAGGGTTTCCAACTTTCTAATTGCACAAAACTGAACAACCTTGCTCTGCCCTCTGCCACGACCCTTCCCTGAGGCCCTGCCACTGCCCCTCCCCTTCTCTGAGGCCATGTTCTACCACACCCTCCATCACTTGCTCTCCCCAACCCTAATTCACTTTCACTGGTCTGAGGCATGGGGTTGGGCCAGCAACGACGTGTCCAAGGTGAAAGAAAGGGCTCCAGTCTGGAGCAGGGAGAGTAAGGGGTCGACTGAGGGTACAGGCTCTGGGGTAGTGTGTGGGATAAGGGGTTTGTGGTGCAGGACGGGGCTCAGGGTTGGAACAGGAGGTTGAGGTCTGGTGGGTGAGGGGTGTGGGCTTTGGGAGGGAGTTGGGGTGTGGGAAGTGACTCTGGGCTAGTGCAGAGGGTTGGAGTGTGAGAAAGGGTTGAAGATGCAGGATGCGGCGCTTACTGCAACTCCCAGGAAGCTGCTGGTAGGTCTCTATGGCTTCTATACAATAGGATGCTCCATCAGCACACTGCCCTCCCACCCACAAGTGCCATCCCTGCAGCCTCTGTTGATCGCAGTAGCCAGTTCCACAGCTTCCATTGACTGGGAACCATGACCAATGGGTGTTGAGGTGGCAACGTCTGTGGGTGCTAGGGGAGCACGTGGACAGAACTTCCCTGTGCCTAGGGCTCACAGGGGCCTAGTGGACCCTTCTGGGACCCATGTGGAGCCAGGGCAGGTAGGCAGCCTCTCTTAGCACTGGGCCCTTGCTGTGCCACCAACCAGAATTTAATGGCCCAGTTGGCAGTGAAGAGCAGAGATGCCACATCCCTTTACAACCAGGCATTCCCATTGAAAACCAAACACCTGGATCCCTAATGCAGTTCACCCCTCACACATTCCTACAAGCCCTGTTACAAACAGTTAAGCTGGAGGGCTTGGGCTGCAATTTATCCTGACTGCCAGAAGGGGGTGAAGTGGTGCCTGTCCAGCTGCCAAGCATCCAGTTTGCCTGACTCCCTCTGGGCCCTAAGAAGTGTGGGGAGGGATTGCTGGGGGAGAAGAGAAAGCAAACCAGACAGGAGCTACTGGGGGGAAAGAGGCTGCTGTGCGGACAAGGGCTGCTGGGGAGGTAAATGAGGTAAGAGCTAAAGGAGAAGCTGGCACTGATGGTGGGAAGCAAGGACTAGAGGGGAATGGGATGTAGGGACACCAGCTACTCAGAGGAAACCCTGCAGAACCCTTTGCTACTGGCAGGTTTCCTCACACCCAGAAATCATACCTCACCTACCTCTATCTTCAGAAGCCCTTGGTCCCTTCCCCCCATCCCATGCCTTCTGGGAGGGGCAAGGAATAAGGTTCCATCTAACCTCTCCATTTGGGGGGAGCCCTGTGAGGCAAATGCTTTGTCAGTCCAGCCCCTTTTACCTGCATTAAGTCCAGACTTTTTCAAAACTGATGTTTGCGCTTATTTGAAAGTTACTTTCAAATGTGCAGATGAGTTAATGATATGAAGGGGCAGCTAAGAACCTGGGAGCATCAAACAAGGCCAGGAGTAGAGGAAGGGAGCGCTCAGCTAGAGTGCTCAGTTTATCCTCTGCAAGTTCTTGCCCTGCTGCTGACCCAAGGGACCTGAAACCATGTATATCACTTGAGGGACCTAGGTATTGTCAGGCCAAAGACTAAGGGAGATGCCCTGTGTGGAAAGAGAGACAGCCTGATATTGGCCTGCTCAGAAGCACTTGGGTTCTCCTCCTCTACCAAGTAGACACAAACTGTGTGTGTGAGTGAGTGAGTGAGTGAGTGAGTGAGTGAGTGAGTGAGTGAGTGAGTGAGTGAGAGAGAGAGACCCCTGAAACTGATAGATGGTTCCTGAGAGATCTTTAGGCATCCTGTCCCTCTTCCTATCATTGGAGTTCCTTGTCCATAATAATGGGTTCTTCCATCTATAACTGGTCAGCATTTGTGCTCTTCAGACTCAGTTTTTAAAGTAATTGGGTACTTACACATATAATGTGTACTAGGAATTAGTGTTGGCACTGGGGGCTCTATTCTGAGGGCTGTTTGCGGAGGAAGTTGATTGTAGGGTTTTATACTATCAGTCTATTTGCAACAGTTGTTTCATTAGCTTGGGCCTTTTTTAGTTTTCTATCTGCACTTTCCTTCACTTTATTAGAGCTTTCCTCATTCTGAGCTTTTACTGTCTGCTCATCTGTCTGGTGTTGGGTACAGTAGTAGCTTTGAGATAGTTAAGTTTACGTTACCAAATTCCATGTTAACAGGAGAGTTAAACCTTTATCTTATAAAAATCTAATTGAAATGGCAAAAACCAAAACACAGATTATAAACTTTCAGAACTGTTTAGATTATTTATGGGTGGTTTGATGAAAAATGAATTGGGCAAAGAAGGAATTGTATTAAAGTTAATGTTAAAAATTTACATAACACACAGGTTAAGAAAAGAGTGTCTGTACATCTGGGTATAGTGCTTATGTTATCCACAAATACAAAGTTTGTTTTGAAAGTCAAAGCACTAACCCAAATCTAGGGAAATAAATTTAACAATACGGTTTAGATGAGGGATCTCTAAATCCAGGTCCACAGGCCATCTCCAGCCAGAGCAGTTGCTCAGAGGGGTGGGGAGAGGTGGGTGTTGTCCATTCCCAAGCCCCGCCCCTTCCTACCATCATTCCATCCTCTCCCACCATGGAACTCTATCCCCCATGGCACTCATGAAAAGTTACATAGAGAGCTGGTTGTGGGAAGCAAATATATCAGTGAGTGAAGATTATCTTTCAATGACAGAATTTAGGGCAGATTGTCTATTAGAAAATACAGTGCATCAAGAAAATATTTGAGTTACTTTCTGACTGCACTTTTCATGGGCACTGGAGTTAATCTCTCCAGGTACTCAAAGAATCATAGAACTAGAAGGAACCTTTATAGGTTATCAAGTATAGTCCCCTGCATCCATGGCAGGACCAGTGCTGAAATCCAGTGATATATTCTAGGTAGATGTCCTCATCTGCCTGATGGCATCAGAAATCACTCATTCAATAATTTCCCCATCTTCCATTGGACTGTCTCACTTTTCTTAGCACCCTTTTTGCAAGAAATCTAAGACACTCTGAGAATCTCCTTTTGCCTCATTTCTGCTACTCATGCAGATTCCTGAAATCAGTTATATACATGTAGTGTTTGTTTATAGTGTTATATAACTTTTTAGCCACAATTGAGAATATGCATGCCAAGGTGAACCCACAAACTTGAAGTTTGATGAAAAATCAGTGAGACACACAGTAGGTCTCCGTCCCCCACAAAATATCCTGCAGCTTAGAAGAAAGTTCCCAGATTTGGGAGAGGATATCAGCAGTTCACATCTCACCTAGGTGCTGTTTGAAGTCCTGTGAAATTCACAGTTGTTATTTACTACAGCTGTAAACTCTAATCTAGAAGACAAGTAGCGAAGAGTTGCTAAATATTCTTCTCTTCCCCCATATTTTTT
Organism: Rafetus swinhoei; assembly: GCA_019425775.1. NCBI lineage: Eukaryota > Metazoa > Chordata > Testudines > Trionychidae > Rafetus > Rafetus swinhoei. The sequence goes on from CM033449.1 coordinate 53,029,779, forward strand.
AAATAAATTAGGAGAAGGTGTATTCAAAGTCACTACAGGCCCTAAGTTTAGGTCTTTAACATTTACTATCTCCAACATTATTGCATCTTATTGCCTTTCAAAATGACTGACTAGTTTAGTTTGTGTTTTTAATCACTATAAACCACTCTTCCCTTCCAGAACTACAGATAGAATTCAGATTTCTTGATCACCAATATTATACAGCTGATTAATAACCAGCTGTGTAACCTATTATGAAAATGAATGTCAAGTCCTCTTCCTCATTAGCATATTTTCTGTTGGAAGAACTCGCAGTGAAGACGTAGCCTGAAGAATGAGAGGAATTCTTCATGTTGGTCATGAAGGGAGCAAGCAGTGGGCAGATCTGCTGGTGTAATGTAGGAAAACATGCTCTGTAGCTCTTCCTGACTATTACATTCTCTTGCTTTTGATGTATTTGTAGAATGTTTTCTTGTTACCCTTTATGTCTCTAGCTAGTTTGAGCTTGTTCTGTGCCTTCACCTTTCTAATTTTGCCCCTACATACTTGTGTTACTTGTTTCAAGTATCCTTTGTAATTTGACCTGGTTTTCACTATTTGTAGGGCTCCTTTTTGATTTTTAGATCATTCAAGATCTCCTGGTTAAACTAGGGTGGTCTCTTGCTATGCTGCCTATCTTTTCTATACAGTGGAATACTTTGCTTAATTGACCTGACTCCAAATCTTTGTCTGGGCTAGTAGCAGGAGGTGAATTTTCCTTTCAGAGTGATGAGCTAATTTAATTTCCCATTGTGAGGTCTCGCAATGGTGTACATTGTGTTAATGCAGTATACAGTAGAAATAATATCTTATAGTCCTGCCTTATCTGTGCCATTATTGTATATACCATTGTGTCAAGCAATGCACCCTCACCATATCATCCTTTTCTTTCCTTTCCTCCCCCTGAAAAAAGGGAGAAAAAAGTAGTTTTAGGAGATTGAGATTTAGTTTGATAACACGTACAAAACCTATGGGCAGTTCTCCCTACAATTGCTATTCAAGGCCTTTTAAGCTGTTATCTGAATTTGAACCTATGTTTACAGAAGGATAAACCCCATAATTATTTAATGAATATCCCACTAATTCTGGAAGGTATAATCTATTGGTATGAATAGCATTCTTAATATAGGCAACAATGTGTGTTTCTTCCTTTAATGGACCTGTAACATTAGTTCTTTATCACCTGGTGGAATTTAAAGCCTAAAAACCATAAACTTTTCTGCAAATGAATGCTCGGGGAATAACTGAACTTCCAAAGAGGAAGTATTCACACTATAGTTGTTTGTTGGTTAGGTAAAAATATTGCAACCATTGTAAAAATATCTGTAGTCCTATTAAGTATACTGTTGGTGATGATGGAAAGACATATCAATATACTAGACACAGAAGTTAAATACAAATATATTCAATGCCCAACAGTCTACTTATTACAGGGCTTCATAATTTGATGGAGGTATAACTTACTGAAGCTGCAGTTGCTCATATCTTGTGAAATGCAATGCATAGTTCTTGTATTGAAGGTTTAATAGTCTAACTGGATAAAGCATATTTTAGCATATGTATCTAAATTGTGTTAAAACAAGAAATTTCATTGTAAAGAGGACAATGAAAAAATGAGTGGAGCCAAACTATGTATTTCTGTCTTCCTAAATTCATTGGTTATATAAAACTGCTGTGTTGTACTTTTTATTTCAGTAACATTTGACAAAACCATGGCTACAGATGAAAGGGACACTAAACAGAATGTTCAGGCTGAGGTACTGGGTACTGATGCTTCAGGTACTGTAAAAATAAATTGGTGCTTTTGATTGCAACTTAAAGAGGCAGAATTCATTGTCATTTTCATATTGTTTATAAAGAAAGCTTCTTTCTTTCTAATGAATTGGGTAAAAGAAATGCAGAATGGCCTAAATAGTCTGTGCTCTTGCTGTGACTGGCTGAAAAGTTGGAATAGCGATCAGTCTTGCAGGTTTAATGTACCATAGACTGGTCTCTTGACGTGCGCCATTTTAAATAAAAATAAAACATCAGAGTAAAATATCAGAGTCTGGGCTAGCAGGTTCTCAGTAACTGTAAGCCACTTCCCCCAAAAATAGCTCTTTCTAATTTTTATAGGCCAAATCCTATAACCCTTTCTTGGGCCAAACTCATGGGAGTTTTTCCCACATAGAGACTAGGTCATGACAGCAAGCATTTGGCCCAATATTTCTTCCCTTTCTAATAAAGTTGCAGCTGTGTGGTCTTAGTTCACATGGGCTTCTATGATGATCTTATATAATACTCAGCTCAGATTTAGCCTCGTGAATCAAAGAATGTTGGAATTTAGAGATGGAGACAATTCTGTGTTAGATTTTCTTGTTACCCTTATTTCAGTGTTGGTTTGTTTCTTTTTGTATATTCTATAGAGGCACCATGTTACCCCTCTATCTGAGAAACAGTGACAGTTCTGTGGCTGCTAGGCTGTGTGTCAGCTCTCTGACACAGCATCCTGACTGCCTTGCCAGCAAACTTTTCAAGACTCTGCTAGTCTAAACTTTGCCCTGGTGATAACAAACAGTGAACCCCAGTTCCCGAGTTTTCCAAAGACATTCCCTTGAATTGTCCAGTCCTTCTCACTACACACTCACAGAAATTGAGTTTGCTACCTTAAAAAAGATGGTGCACGTATCAGTCAGATAGGCAGGCTGAAAACTCACTCTTCATTCTAAGGCTACGTCTAGGCTGCAGGCTTATTTCGGAAGAAGCTTTTCTGAAAGAGATCTTCCGAAAAAACTTCTTCCAAAAGAGAGTGTCTACACTGCCAAAGCGCATCGAAAAAGCTATCTGCTTTTTCGAAAGATAGCGTCCACACCGAACGGACGCTGTCTCGCATTTAAGCTGTGATTACTAAGGACGGAGCGGCCACCAGGATACCTGTGCTTTTTCCTCTTTCCCCTTCTTTCAAAAGAACTCCCTCTTCCCCGTCCACACGTGCCTTTTCCCGAAAGAGCTCTTTCGGAAAAAGGCTTCTTCCTCGCAGAAAGAGGTTTACCAATGTTGGAAAACCCCTCTGTTTTGATTTTTTTTTTTTTTTGAAAGAACGTGATTGCAGTGTGGACATAAGTGAAGGTTTTTTGGAAAAATGGCCGTTTTTCTGAAAAAATTCTGTAGTGTAGACATAGCTTCATATATAGCACTGAGATGCTTTTGTAATAAAGTAAGCATATGTTTATTAATACTTAACTAAACATTAAGTGGTACTAAGTAAGATGAAAAGAAATCTTAGCAAGTTACAATCTTTGACTAAGCAATTGTTCTTACTCGTGTCAATTTACTAGCATCTCCATCCCATAAGTTCTTATGTTCTTATGAATAAGTACCTGAGGTCCCAGACAGGATTGTACTTGGGGAGTCTAGCTCATCCCACCACTCATGCCATGGCAGCTCCACTTCTGTTTTTAGTGTGCCAGCTTATTCAAGGCTAGTGTGAGTGCGCCCATAGAAGCTGGAAATTGTCTCTAGTTTGTCTTAAGCTTTCTTTCAGGACATTTGCCTGTGAATACTGGGCAATCCTGGCTGCTTTCCCTAACTCTTTCAGCTTCCATGGTATTTTGGAAAATTCATGTTGCCTTAAAATGCCTGTACAAAGCTGGCAACGAACCACATGGCAAAGGACAGAGGGTGAATCTTGCATAAAGGACATTTATAAATGAAAAACATAAAACATTTTCTAAACCTGCAGATAAATTTAATCTGTACCACAGCACTAGTTCCATACACAGAAGCTAGTGGTCCTTTTTTCAACTTTTGAAGGGTAATATTTTTTATTGGCTTGGGTTCCATAGACATTACTAGTCCCATGAAGATGTGCACCTTTTAAACTCTGTAACAGGACTCTTCTCCTTTCCTTGTGTTCTCTTTCCTTCCCTTTCTATTCTGCCCTCAGTCAGCTCTTCGTCATTCATCAGTTCTCCTTAGACTAGAGCCAGTGGAATGCAAGAAGGGGCCTATTAACTGTGGCATTTTTATTTACCAAAGAATTAGAAATGGTTCTGTCTCTTTAAAATTGCTAACAGTGTGGTATTTTGTGCTGTGATGATTACTGCAGTGTATGTACATGAAATTATTCAAGTAAAGCAAATAACTTCATGGTGTACTGAGGTGTGATGTGGCCTCATTCTACTCTATTCCTTTTTCTTTCAGGGCTGTCTCGGGTTTGCATGCTGACAATGTTTAGATTTCTATTACTATGGTTTTTAAAAAATAGAATTGAAAAAAATATTAAAGTCATGGTAATGTAAGTTGGTTAATGGAAGCTATCTGATGGAAATGTATCTGATCAGATCTGAGATGGACAGCAATGGACTAAGTAGTCTGTGGTTTAATGAGATAAAAGAGGACAGGTGCTGAGGTCTTATTTGGGTAAAATGCCCACAATAAGATATAGATTGGTGGTGAATTATAAGGATGATCATTAAAAGAAGAGACTGTTCTCCCCACTGACAAGCTCAGGGGCACACCTTCAAAGATCACTTTGTGTGTATGTCTCTGTGAATTTAATTTGTTTGAAAGGTGTTGGACTGACAATCCTGGCAAATGAAGACCTCTGTTTACCTTCTGAACAGGGATAGCACACTCAGCAGCAGTGTAAGTTTTTCAACTCTGCCTTACCCACAACCCAAATCTTTGATTTGGGAGTAACAATTCTGGGGGTGTGAGAGAGAGAGTGCAGTTGGTTCTCTGTCCATTGAGTTATGAGCCTCTCTGCTGATGTTGCCAAAGGAAATTGCCATTTACTTCCATGTACTATAGTTTCTGTGATGTGGGCACCTACCCACTAGGAATTGGACGGAAACCATCAAATTAATTTCACATAGGTGATTGAAGAGGTATAGGATGGAATAACCCCTGGTCACTACCAGCAAGTCCTGGATTCAAACCAGTGGCCTGTAAGTGGGTGGTTCTATATCCTATTACTAATCCCGTATACAATCTACAAACCTGTTTTCTTACATTTGCATTAGTTTGCTGAGTTCCTATCTCAATTAGTAAATATTAAATTATAAAGAGCAGATACAGAATTATGCTGTTTGAGGAAGTGTGAATCCTTTTGTGTTGCCTCATTGTCATTCTTGTATGATACACCCTGTTTAATAACATGTCCTGCCTTTTGCATCAGTAGTACCTGACCTGACACTTCCTGGCTTCTAGTGGGGGGACTGAGGGCTTGTATACGCTGTCACTTACAGCTCTGAAACTTTCCTCACTCAAGGGTGTGAAAAAGCACCTCCCTGAGCAATGCAGGTTTCAGTGCTGTAAAGTGGCACTATAGAAAGCCCTGCAGTACTGGAAGCTATTTCCCAGTGCTTTAACATTGACTGTTTTAGTCTGGTCTACAGCAGCTCTGGTTTTTATTTGCTTTGTTTTACCGACTTAAATATTTTCCATTCACTGTATATAGGCTGGGGCTTATATCTGAATTGGCGAGTTTGCTTTAAAAAACAAAAACTAGGCAAGTTTGCTGACCAGTCATGTTTCCTGAGGTCAAGGTTTAATGATCATGTCAAATCAAATTGCATCAGCAGTGTTCAGTGCCTTAAACCTAATGTCATGCATATAGAAAAGAGAAAGAGGTGGTCTGTTTTGTTATGGTGAAGCAAAAATTAAAGATCCATATTTACAAGGAGCTAGAATTATATCTCATTCCTAATGGTCCTGCTGGCTTCATCTTGCCTTGTATCCAAAATAAGACAGGATGAAAATGTGAAGTCAGTCAGGCTGTCAAGAGAGCACAAATTTCATGATGTTCTCAATTTCACTAGTACAGTTAATGGAGCTTCTTAAGGGTAAATTTATGGAGTATACCATCTCATAGAGCTGGAAGGGACCAGAGGTCATTGAGTCCAGTCTGCTGCCCTCACAGCAGGACCAAGTACCATCCCTGACAGATTTGCCCTAGATCCATAAATGGCCCCCTCAAGGATTGAACTCACAACTCTGGGTTTAGCAGGCCAATGCTCAAACCACTGAGCTATCCCTCCTCCCCTGATTGCATAAGGGTTCTTCTCACTGTTGCCTCCTCTGGAGCGAGGTCTGAATGTAGTGCTACTGTCTGCATTCCTGATTTTTAAAAACTCAGGGTTTCCCAACTTAAGGCGCCAGTGTAAATACTTAACCTTATTACCATGAGCAGTCCCATTGAAAGCTCACTCTGAAATCTTAAAAACCTGCAGGGCTCCCGTGGTTCTGCAGAAGTCTCTCCACATCTAGCAGTGTCCCTGGTCCAGTTCCTGGCAATATCTTCCACTGGCAACAGTCCACTCATGGCTGCATGCTGGGGGGAGGTGGAAGGGGAGTGCACAAACTGAAAGGGATGCAGAGAGCTCTGGCTGAATTAACTTTTCCAGGAAATCTCTGCAGGGCTGTAGAGATGGGTTTCTCCTGCCCATTTTAGCCTCCCCAGTACTGACCCTAACCTGCACAGTCTCCATCTGCCTGCTTCGGCATGGACCACAGACCCATGGACTACCCTCTGAAGGTAGGAAACAGAGTTGTGGGAGTGGTTAAGCCTAATCATGTGATTACAAGGGGAGGGGAAAATCTGTGTGATGCATTTCCTCTGCACATGGGATCTAGTAGTTGGATGATCTGGGGTGATCCGCATCCTGTTTCCTTCCAGACCATGTTCAGGGACTATTTCAGGACAGCTCAGTCATAATTTTTTGTAGCTCTGAATGTTTCGGGTAACATGTCAGTGTGGCTTAGCCAGTAGAGCTTTGGCAGCTGTTCAAAATATAGATATTGGTGTATATAAGATACAACATGTATGCACTGCACACACACATCCTCATTGAATTCTTACAAAAATAGTTCTGTTTTCATTTTCAAACTTGGTAACAGGTTTGATATCAATCAGTTCCCACTTGCATGAGCAGCAGGTTTTGCAGGCCAGGGGAGTTTGAGTCACCCCCAAGAGCCACACGTGGCCCTGTCCACACTGTACCCTGAGCCCACCTTCCTCCCTTGCTATCTGCAGCTTCCCTCAGCAGCATGCTGTTCCTCTTCCCTTAAATGGGCTGTGGCTAGGGTGGATCAGCCTGTGGCCCAGAATTTGGGGCAACTGGGGCCGCCCCGTGTTCTGGGCCAAGGGTGTTGGGATTGCACCACCTGGCGCTCCAGGGCTGGAATGCTCCAGCAGGGAGCCCCAGGACTGGGGGAGGAATGGTTGTGGCTGCATGGGGGGCTTAGGTCTCCAGCAGAGAGGAGGGCAGATAAAATGGAAAGGGGCAAAAGGGATGAGGCCTGGAATTAACCTTCCTAAATGAGTGGCTCTCACGTTGCCCATGCCCACTTGCTCTCCAATCAGCTCTTTAAACTTGTCAGAAAATGTAGGCTTAAATCTCTTCCTTCTTTCTGTCTGCTTCTGTTTATCATTCTTTGTAAAACAAGGCCACCACCACCGTCCCTGTTCCAAATAGAGACTCTGTTTTGAAAAACTAACGTTATTTAGAATTTAGTTTTTGATTAATCATTACCCAAATGTGACTCTCATTATACTCTGCAAACCTCTTGATGTATAAATCAGATCAAAGAAAATTATGGTAGATTTTAATCAATTAAAATCAACTCCATTTTAAACAATGGAGACTTTTCAAACATGCTGCCTCCATTTTTATATAAAAAAGAGTGTTGAGATTTTTTGCAGTTCGTCATTCAATAATTTTAATACTTACAAGTTCATTTAAAGCAGGCCAGAAATATGCTGCCTATTTAGGTTAGTGGAAGTACTTGTGATGCTTTGAAACCAATCATGTTTTTTCTTGAAATGTGTGTTTTGGCTCTGATTTTGCCACAGCTTTGATGTTAATTGGATTGCTTGTATTGGTAGTGGGGGAAAGCAGGAGGTTAATCAAGACCCTTTAATAATGTTCTCCAGTGGCCAAATCTTGTTTCCATGGATACCCCCATTATGTTCAACTGGTCCAAATTTTGACCACATCAGCTTTATAGCCTCCACTTTCTCTGTAATCCGCTATCGATTAAGCCGTTCATCTAAGAAGGGATTTTGGATTCCACATGTTTAGTCCAGGGTAGTGAGCTGTCATCTGTCCTAATGAAACACCCCAATTCTACATGTACTGGCTGAGGAATGCCAGCTAAAAGTGTTAATGGGTTGCAGTGCTTTCAATACGCTGGGGACACTTAGCTCTAAATGTCTATCGTGCCTATCCCAGTCAGTATTGTGTAAATACCTAGATCAATCTTGGAGGGAGATTGGTACATTGACAGCCAGCTGGTTGAATCTCATTCTGGATAAGACTGATGGGATGCTGCCATTGAAAGATTCAGTGAGGATGGTTTCTCCTCCTTCAGCTGAGGAGGCATACTGACAAACAAGTGATTCATGGTCCCTCTCTGAGTCATGTCGGATCCTCAGCTCCTGGTAGCTGATCATATAGTACCAACATGCAGGAATGCTTTATACCTTCTGCACCTAGCTAGGATATTTACTCCCTCTTTTGGAAGAGGATCTCCAGCTTTTTGCCACCTCGAGAATGGGTTATTGCAATGGGTCCTAATGCTTCCAAGTGTTAGTGAGTAACATCTCCCAGATCTGTACTATCTGCTTGTTGGTCTCCAGACTGAATCAGTGTGTTGGTTTTGACCTATAAAACGCTAAAAGCCTTCAAGTTTATAACCTGCTCCTTAAGTGACTGCTTCTCTCCTTTAAAAGCAACGAATGGTCCTGTAGCACCTTGGATACTACCAAAAAAAATAGTTTTAGGAGCTTTTGTGGGCACAACTCCCTTCTTAAGATGGATGGAGCAAGGGGTCCAGAGGAACAAATAAATAGCAAAAAAAGAGGGGAGCGGAGGAGGGGAAAAAACTTGTCAATTAGTGTCCAAGCTAAATGAGGCTAATAGAGTGGGCAGTAAGTGCCCAATACTTAGCTTTTGATGTCATTTGGGTCTTGAACATAATGGCCCATCCAATAAATGTTTTTGTTCAATCCCTGGCTAAATGTGTCAAATTTGCATAGGAAGATCAGTTTCAGTCTCTCTCGTTGGTTCCTGAAATTATTTTGTAAGAGGATAGCCACCTTTAAATCCATTAAAGTTAAAATGTTCCCCCACAGGTTTCTGTGTTACCATTTTGAATATCTGATTTGTGTCCATTAATCCTTTGTCATTGAGACTGTCTGCTTTGGCCAGTGTACATGGCAGAGGGGCATTGCTGGCACTTGATGGCATATACAGGTTGAACCTCCCAAATCTGGGACTCTGGTCTGGCAACATCTGTGGTCCAGCAGGGCCACGGATGCTGCTGGACCAAATAGCCCCCGTGGTGGTAGTGGGAGCCAGCTGGGGAGCCCTGGCTGGGCCAGCAGTGGCTGGACCAGACGGTGGCTGAGGGAGTTTCCGCCCCAGCCAAAGAACCCCTGGTGTCAGCTGGGCCAGGTGGCTGGGAAATCCTGGTCCCAGCTGCAGCAGGGCTTCTGGTGGCAGGCGGCCGAGCCGGGGACCTAACCCCCTGTCCTCTCCTTCCCCCCTGTGGCAGCAGAGCTAGCAGTGGCTGGGTGGACCCAGCTTGGAAACCCAGGATACCCCGATGGCAGCGGGGTTGGATTGGGCAGCCCTGGCCCAAAACCCGTGGCTGAAGTGGGGCTGCAAGAGGTGGGCAACCCTGTCTGGAGAACCCCAGGGAGTTCCAGTGACAGAGGGGCTAGCCTTAGCAGCGGTGAGGTGTGGCCAGGCAATCTAAGCCGTGGAACCCCCAACAGCAGTGGGGCTGGTGGTGGCTGGGTGGCCCCAGCCCAGGAACCCTGGGGAACACCACGTAGCAGCTTGGCCAGCAGCAGCCAGGCTGTCTCATACAGGAACTCCGGGAGACCTTGGGGCAATGTGTCGGCAGCAAGCCAACTTTAGTGGGGCCTACAGCAGGGCAGGGAGCCCAAAGGAGGAGCCCGGGAGCAGAGCAGCAAACAGGGGAACACTGACCTTCCTTGGTTCGGGATAGCTCAGGTCCCAAAGGTGCCAGACCAGGGACAACCTGTATCACATTAGTGGATATACAGTTGTATGAACCTCTGATGTGGTGGTTTATGCAGTTAGATCCTGTGATGGTGTAACTTGTGTAGATGTATGGACAGAGTCGGCACAGAGTTTATTGCGGGGTGGGTATGTTTGAGGTGTGATATGTGGTTGCTGGAAAGAATTTGTTTCAGGTTAGGGGGTTGTCTGTAGGTGAGGATTGGCCTGTCCCCCAAGGCCTGTGAAAGTGAGGGATCATTTTCTAGGATAGGCTGTAGATTGTTAATGATGTGCTGGAGGGGTTTAAGTTGGGGGCAGTAGGTGATGACTAGTGGTGTTCTGTTGTTTTGTTTGTTGGGCCTATCTTGAGGAAGCTGATGCCTGGGTACTTGTCTGGCTCTGTCAATCTGTTTTTTCACTTCCCCATGTGGGTATTTCAGTTTTAAGAATGCCTGATATTGATCCTGTAGGTGTTTGTGGGATTGGAGCAAATCTGGTTGTCTCTTAGGGCCTGGCTGTAAACAGTTGATTGGGAAATGTGTCTTGGATAGAAGCAAGAGGCAGGTAGCTAAGTATAATGGTCGGTAGGTTTCTGGTATAAGGTGGTGGAAATATGGCCATCATTTTATTGAACTGTAGTGTCAGGGAAGCGGATCTCTTGTGTGGACTGGTCCAGGCTAAGATTTATGGTGGGCTGGAAGTTATTGAAATCTTTGTGGAATTCTTCAGGGATCTCCTTTCTGTGGATCCGTATGAGGAAGATGTCGTCAGTGCAGCGTAAGTAGAGTAAAGGTGCTAGGGGGTGAGAGCTGAGGAAACAGCCATAATGATGTTGGCATATTGTGAGGCCATGCAGGTGCCTATAGCTGTGCCGCAAACTTGAAGATATATATTGTCCCCAAATTGGAAATAGTTGTGGGTGAGGAGAAAGTCACAAAGCTCAGTCACCAGGTGTGCAGTGGTGTCATTGGGGATAGTGTTACTTCTCTCCTTGTGCAATTTTGCCAAAGTTGTGGTCAGTTGGAGGCACTCAAGCTGGTGGTAGTGTTCTGTGTGATGGGCCCACTGTTCTGCGCAAGTTCCTTGTGATGTGAAATTGTATGTTTGCTGACTGTTAAGGCATGTTGCAAGGCACATTTATTTGTGGTGCAGGGTGCTATGGAGGGAGGGTGTTGATGGGGATTGGACTTGCATGCGCAAGGAGTTTGTACTGTAAGGGTTTGGGTTCTGTTGATAAGCAGAAAGCTGCTGTACAAGATTATTTGTATTCTGCTCATGTAACTTGTTGGAGACACTTGGGGAATTAGTTGCTTTTTGAATTAGAAATAAAATTCAGGCAAGACTAGTCCTCTTATGCCATAAGAATCTATCAGTTTCGCTACCAGAGTGAGTCCCACAAGAAACGTACTGATTATGAATATACCCTTTTGATCAATGTAGTATAAAATTCTTGGTGATGCCCTAGGAGGCAGAGAGTAGCAGGAAGAAAGTAGGTATATTATTCCCAGTTCTCCTTTTACCTTTTCCTGCTCCCCTATCAACCTCCATCTTATTTGTCTATCCATCTGTATTTTGGGATATAGCTGTCTTTATGTTGTGTGGGGTTGAGGCACCTGAGAAGTGATTGAGGTTTTGACACTACCGTAAGAATATAGTTAATTTGAACTGTGTTAATTTAACTTGACCAGAAAGAGAAATCAAGATCCAAAAAACTAAATTGTTTTCGTATATGTCATGGATTTAATTAAGGTGCTCCCCTGTTAAAAAGCATCTTTTTATATCTTTCAAGAACCACCTCTCTTCAGACATAGGAGCCAGAATCTCTGTCACCCTAACCAGAGATATCCAGTCTATCCAGCTATTTTGGTCTCTTATAAACCTAATTTCAGCAGCATATTTGTGACAGCAAAAATTCTAAGTGAAGAGCTACAAAAAACTTCGCCAGTAACCAATATGCATTCTGGGCAGAGAGATCAACTGTAAGATCTAAAGTCTTTGAAGTCAAGATTTTCAAAAAAGGATGCCTAAGTCTGGGCTTGAAAATCTATGTTTTAAAAATCTAAATAAGTGAATTTAAAAGGCTAACTATAGACATCAATTTTTTTATTAAAAAAAATACTTGTCCAAAATTTCTAAGACATCAGATTGTGAATCACAATATAATAAGAGATGGAGAAAAAATTAAGTATCATCGAGCACCAGGCTAGTAGAGTAGTAGTTGCTTTGTGCTCTGCACTTTTGAAAACCGGGCCATTTATTTAGGTGCTAAATAGATACCTAGGAGCCTAATTGTTGGCTACTGTTTTTTAAAGTCTTGCAATCAAAGACTGGAGGACATAGATATTTGGAACTTCTGTAAAGTAGTAGCTGGTAAAATAATACATTATGGGCGCAATACAAAGCCTATGGAAGGACTTCCAGTGATTTCAGTGAGCTTTGTTGGTGGCTCAGATATGGGACTAGAACTGATTAGTAAAGGCTTCTTTAGCTATTTGAGCTTTTCTTACTTCTAGGGAGGAAAAATCATTATTTTCACTTCCTCTGTGAAGACGGCGGACTCTGGCTAAGGCCTAGTATATGCTAGAACATTAGGTTGGTTTATGTTAGTCAGAGGGGTGAAAAATCCACACTCCTGAGCAGCATTGTTAACAGACCTAAGTCCCTGTGTAGACAGCAGTAGGTCAACAGAAGAATTCTTCTGTCAGCCTTGCTACTGCCTCTCAAGGAGGTGCAGGTTGTGTCTACACTGAAGTGGCACTTCTGCGGTGGCACAGCAGTGCTGCTGGTAGTGTTTTAAGTGTAGACAGGTCCTAATTCTTCTCTCATTCGTTTTGTACCATATAACCCTTTCTGAGAAAGTCCTAGCACCTAACTACAGTGTTTCTCACTAAACTTAAGGAATGGATTGCACAGTGATTACTTGATGTATACCAGTTGCTATGAATGTTGGAAATGTTAATTGTAAGGTAATTTAATTTTTGATCTGTTGCCTTTTAAAATGACTTTTATACAGCAGTTGTTATATCTTCAAAATACCATGCCAGCTGTTTACTTTGTTTACCTCTATAAAAAAGGTAAGTTGTCATTTTTCAATTTTATAGATGGGGGAAACGAGGCATCTGGTTTAAAAACGTATCTCGTTTCACATGACAAGTGAGTGGCTGGTAAAGCGTTAGAATTTGGGAGTTCCTGACTCCTAAACCCATTATTGGTTCACTGACTCTCACTGATTTGCCATCTGATAATTACCTTTTGAATTTTCTCTTAGAAGCTCTTTTACTTTCTTATGAGGACTTTAGTGCAGGTGAGGAAGTGTTAAATAAAAATGAAGTTCAAGAGTGAATGTGCAACTTGATCCATAGGGCTGCATTCATAACATTTCCTTTCACTTTACAATATAGCCTTAAGAGGGCTCTAAAAAAATAAAAACATGTTCTCTTGGTGATTTCATGGCTTCTGTTATTTCCTCCTCAGAGAAGATCAAGTCTGGAGGTTTTCTGACTACATCTGAAATTGTAGGGATGATCAATTTGTTTAAGAAACCTTGTAAGTACACAAACTGGTTTTGTGGATTCTGAAGCATACAATGTTCTTCTGTAAGTCAAACGTGCGTTGTTAATTTTTTGTGGTTTAGCTGTGAGTACTCCCAGTGAATGGCTGATTGAAGGCATAGTGTGCTATGCTTCATGTTTGTAAATTTGAGCTGCTGCTAATTTATGTGCTGCTTTTCTTCATTTTCATTCAGTCTTTAATAAAAAGTATGTGTGAATTGGAGTCAAATCCAAATGTAAGAGTACTAGAAGGAATGTTCTTCCATTATTCTGTTTGCATTTTTGAAGGCACCTAGCATCAGTGGGAGCTATTTGCACCTTGAAGAGAGATTTAATACCCATAATTTGTATTTCAGTGCTGCAATCTGTACCTATCTATAATCTATATTTTTCTGCCATCATTTGAATTCACCTTTTTGACCTATGAAGATACAGAATTCATGTATTTGGAGGCTAGAAGATTACTTTGGTGAGAAATGTGAACGTGTGTGTGTTAGAATCATCCAGGGTTTTTTCAGCATCAGCAAATATTATTTTGAAAGCTTTCCTCTGAAATGTTTCTGTATTGTCAAATGGTACCCTCCTTTAATTGTGCTGATATGGAATTATAAAAATGGAATGATACTAACTATATTTTTTTATCTGCTACACGGGATTTTCAGGGATTACTTGACAAGCTTCATATTAATTTGATTTATGCAAACTGAATAGATATCAATGGTATTAGATTTGTGTCTGTATAATTACTGAGCATTATATGATGCATTGATACTAGGATACATGTTATTTTCCCCCCTACTATTTTATTCTTCCCAAACTGCTGTTTAAATAAGATTTATTTTCAATAAAAGTTAATGAATAATGTTTTTATATTATAAAGAAACACAGCATAAGATTTCAGGCTTTCATAATGTATGTGAAATGTATGATTCACAAGCAAGTAAAACAATAGCACTCTATTTTCATTAGATTAGATGAGGCTTCACCTCAGTCATGTATGAATGAAAATCCACCAAGGAGAGAGAGAATTTTTATTTAACTCACATTTTACTATATGGAATAATTAAGTAAATCCCACTGTAACTTGCTGTCAGGTCAAACCTTTCATCAGGGAAATAAAGAACAAATGAGTGGTGAACACACTGAGATCTTGAGCACTCAACATGTTATATAACCAGCTCTCATTATACATTCAAAGGATGACAGAAGTAGGGAGAGACAGACGTACAACATTAGGAGGAAAATTATTTAGGAAGAAAACACAAATTATTTGACATTTAAATTATTTGAAATACCTGGCCAGCTCTGTATTGTGATATATTAGCAGATCATATGGCCATTTGATTAGCAATTCACTGAGAAAAACAGAACAGACTTACAGTATAAAGATCTTCCTTTGTGACTATGTGTGGGAGTACAGTATGTTCGTTCAGTACAAAGGAAAGGATTTACTTATGTCACATTTTCAGATTTTGTTTCCTCTTGTTCTGTAGTCAAGACAATTTTGCTATTGAAATTGTGGGAAGGAAACTGCCTCTCTTTTGTTATGTGACTTTACATTAGTGTTAGCTTTTACTAATTATGGGCCCTGTTTCCTCTGAGACTTTTTTCCACTCGACTTCTAAGAACTCAGCTAAGGCCTAAGCTGTAAATTCCAGATCCAGACTTTCTCAGACTTAGGAATGTTGGAATCCATTGTTTGATTTGTGGTTACACACTTGCTACAGCCTTACTGCTGAAATGATTGCCTTGTCTTAAATCACATGTTTGGAATCACATCTATGAAAACTGCCATATATCTGGCAGCCAACCATGGGATACATTCAAGGATAAATTAATTGTCCTGAGAGTCACCATCTCTTGCTATGATGTAGGAAACTTATATCCAGAGGTATCTCTTTTTTTTAAATAGAGAGACAGACATAAATTGGGTTTGTATGACTCATCTGACCCATACACTGTGAGTTCTGAGAGTGGTGTAAGGGAAGAAGTTCTTGTGGAAAGGTAGATAGAACTACTACAGAGCAATCTTCTGTTACTGAAATACAATAAAAGTAACTGGCATAAAGCTTTGTTGGCATGCCTCAGACTTGCATCCCTTTCTTACACAAATAGCCTGCTGACCATGACTTGTCCTTTTCTGCACTGTAAGGTCATGGTCATCATTGCACTGGCAAACGTGACTATTAGAAACATTGTTTAAAAACTCCCATTGAATTCCCAGTGCAGATAGCCACAAGGGACATGAGCAGCTTGGTCCCTAAACTCAGAGTAGCACAGGGACTGCTTCCTTTTGTCACCACAATAGCTGCACATCCTTGCAGAGGGAGTGGGAAGGGATAGATGGAGGTAGCAACTATGCCTCTTCCTTCAGCTTTGCAGCAGCCCACACATCAGGCCAGGCACACCCAAGAAAGAACTTCCGGAGCGTTTGTGCCTCTTTAGGGCAACATTCCTTCCCAACCATTATAGTGTGATTCAAAAGAGGAAGGAAGTGTGGTTTAAATTAAAAGTGAGGGAAGCCCCTGGTGGTGAGAAACATTAGAGATGATGTCTCTCTCCCGTGGAGCTGCAGCTTGTGGCAGCACAGCAACTGAAGAGACTGACATAATTTTGTTCTTTCACATAATTGCAGAGCCTATTTTTACAGAAGACAAGGGAGGGCTGAGGGAAGCATGGGCTTAATTTACATTATCGAGAAACATTTCATTCCCTTACACATACCAGAACCGCATTTGCATTGTTACCTCAGATAACTGACACTGCAAGACTTTTTCACACATGTAAATTAAATGGCTCCTTCTATGGAATAGCTTTGATATTTGCTTGCTGTTGCTTACATAGCTCCTTGGCTTTTGAGCTCTGCTGTGCAAGGCACTGTCAGGATCAATGCAGTCATGCAGAGCATCAAGGAATCTTCCCCAATATGCAGTAGAAAATCTGATAAGCTCTAGCATAGGCTTTTTGTTCTTTCTTTATGGTAATAATTGGAAAAACAGGGGCATTGAAATGATTATTCTTTTCAGACAGAACTTTGTTTAAAGTAACAAACAAGAACTTTGTTTAAAGTAAAATGCAACTTTAAAATGCACTAAAAAGAGAGGTGTACTCATCTGTCCAGAGGAGCCATTCACACAGCTGAGAAGGATTCCTTTGCTATCATTCATTTCTTTTGTAGCTTGTTCATTTCCACCCTTCTCATTTTTTTAATGAACTTAGGGTTGCCAGGTGTCCGGTATTGGCCTGGACAATCTGATATTTGCAGCCTCTGCCTGGTAAAAAAACAACAGAAAATACTGGAATTTTCTGTTTTTCTCGGACGGAAGGCTCAACAACTTTGGTCCCCTGGGGTTTTTTTTCCCCCCGCCATGTTTGGTATTTTTTGTGAAAGTATCTGGCAACCCTAAATGAACTTTAATTTTTAGCATTTGCATTCAGTTTTGTCACTGTGTAGGCAGAAGGAAGATCCTTTTCTGCTCTTTCTAGGTTGGTTAAAACACAATGTGAGGAGATATGATGTGAGGCAAATGGGCGGAATAAACTACAGTAATACCTCCTCCTTTTCTCTTTCCCATAAGAATGTCCTTTTGAAAATCCCATAGTTGGTCAATGGTCTCTGTAGCCATATGCCAGAGCTGGCCAAACTTACTGACCCTCCAAGCTGCATATAGCAATCTTGAGAAGTTGAGAGCTGGGGTGTGCCTGCCATGCCTCGGGGTTTTCACCATGCCGGTGGCACCTGCTGGGTCTCGAGGCTCCTGTTCCACTCCTGTTGAAGCCCTGAGCCATGACAGGTGCATCCCACCAGGCTGAAGTATTCCCTGTTAGCACTTGGGTGGCTGCCCAGGAGAGAGCCCAGCTTATTAGCAGAGTGCCCGCAGACAGCAGCATGTGTTTCTACTGGTGGTGCACATCTGCATGTGCCTTGGTGCACGTAACAAATTTTATTCCACATATAGATGGAAAACATTAGAGAGAACATCCCCTTCTTGGTTGGCAGAAGCCAGAGGCGATGTGGGAAGGGGGCTTATGACTCCCCAGATTTTTGCCAATGTTTCCTGGCCCTACTTGGTCACCTGGTGCCACCAATCCCCTTCCCTGCACAGCAGCTACTGGAGCCGGCAAGTTGGGAGCTGCAGACATGGGTTGAGGCAGCTTCAAATACTAGGGAGCCACAGGAAGAGCTGCTGCTATTTGCTGTTGCCTTTCCCCACTGGAGCTAACGCAGCAGTTCATCCCTGCAGCTTACTGATGTTTGATGCTGCTTCTCCAGAGCTAACACCTGGGAGCTACAGGGAGGGGTCACTGAGGTGTGTGACTCCAGCTGTTAGTGGGGACAAACTTTTAATTGTGCCCTCCCAGTCTCAGCAGGCACAGGTCATCTCTGGAAGAAGC
The DNA here is from genome assembly GCA_019425775.1 of Rafetus swinhoei. Taxonomy (NCBI): domain Eukaryota; kingdom Metazoa; phylum Chordata; order Testudines; family Trionychidae; genus Rafetus; species Rafetus swinhoei. The sequence goes on from CM033449.1 coordinate 53,047,753, forward strand.
CTCTTGCCCCAACACCCTGCCTCAGGGCAGAAGCCCTGAGCTCCCCCGTCCAGTCTGGTAGTCAGAGAATGGGGGAGATGTGGGAGTTCCACAAGCCACACTTTAACTAAGAAAAGCCATGTGCAGCTTGCAAGCAGTAGTTTGACCACCTCTGCCATCTGCCTTATAATGGCCCACAATGTGCTTCAGTGCCTAAAAATGAGTACTCAAAATGGAAGCCAGTGTCTCTGAAAATTTGGCTGCCCTCAAGTTACCCAGGACTTTTGTGGTAATTGGTACTTGGGCCAGGATTAGAACTGGATATTTCTGCCTCCTAGTACTTGGAGCACTAGGCCACACCTCTCCAAATTGAATCTGGGAGAGAGGCTGCTGGTCTAATCACCTGGGAACACGAGTGACGGTTGCTATCCTAGGAAGCAAACAGCCTAGCAATGTAGCACTTGTAATCTGCATCTCCACTAGCCTGTCTGTCTGGTGTCTATATCTAAGATACATGTTGCTGTGGTATCTTACAACCTGTAGGGCGTACGTTTCCCTTGACAATACATACTTAGCTGTTCCTTCTAATCCTTATCAGACTAGCTTGAAAGATTGCATCCTTTTATTAGTGGAGTGAGTTCTCCCTACATCCTCTTTTAAACTATCATGATTTCTGCATTATACAGTCGTGGGGTTCACAAAAATGTAAGGCTGGAAGGGACCTAATGAGGTCATTAAGTCCAAGTAAACCTAGATCATTCTTGACAGGTGTTTGTCCAACAGTTTTTAAAATCCTCCAGTGAGATGGGGATTCTGCAATCTCCCTTAGAAGTCTGGTCCAGAATTTAACTAGTCTTATATTTAGAAAGATTTTTGTAATACTAACCTAAATCTCCATTGCTGCTGATTAAATGCATGACTTCTTGTCCTACCCATGAAATGGAATGGTGTCCCATTCTGTCCCCACCTCCCAAAAATTGTCTGGTTGAAGTAGCTCAGGGATAAGGATGTTAGCTGGGGCCCTTTCATCATTCAATTACTTCATGTATTTTTTAAAATTCATGATTTTATGTTCTTGAGCTTCTTTTTGTATGGGTGCTGCTCTTTTTTCTTGAAAGCTATACATGCACACCCTCCCTCTACCATAATACTGACTAAACTGGAATGAAGATTTCATCATTCTGAATCATCTATAGCTTGGTTTTTCATTTTGCGAGCACAGATTGTATAAAGGGGCCTTTTTAGATAACTGAGATTTATTTTTCTAGTAGATGTAAAGCTGTCTCTTTTGGCTGATATTGAAATATCAATAATGTTTTATTTTATGCAGCATTACAAAGATATTTAATACTAGACAGAAAAATATGAGGACAAATACTTTTATTTATTATATACTTCATTGACATAAGCCAGTGTTTTTGCAAAGATCAAACTAACAGATAGCCACAGAAACTTTTTTTAGATATAAAGGCGAAAAGACTAAGCCCAGCAAATATGGTTTTAAAAATGTCATCTGATCTGAGCTCTGCGTTCAAGTAATGAATATTTATTGTGTACTACATACTGTTTTATTACTGCTGAATAAAGCCAATTATAATCACAAAAATTATTCAATTGCCTTCATGTGGCAAGCGCTCCATGGAAATTATATAAATCATATTCTACTTTCCGTTTGTCATTTCCAATCTTTATGATTCATTTCTTTGTTAATAAACACGTGGGAGTATAATGCTACAAATCGTCATGATAATAAAATGTAAAGAATGCAAGGCAACACTGAGCCAACTTTTGACCGCATTTTTGTAAAATACTTATGAAAATACATTTACTTCCTTAAAAACTGTAATCCTTTGTCCACAGCACGGACATTTACAGTGCAAGTTTGCCTACACCACAGTGTGCCTCAGTGTTGACACATAGGTCAGTGTCCCCATCCCTAAAATAAGTGTGTTTACTCATGGACATGTTTTGTGATAATCAAGTAATCAGTTAATAGCTGTAAAGTGCTTTGAATATCAAAGTGTATTACATAAGTATTTTACTTATTAATTCTGCTTCTATGGTCCATTCCGTTCTTGGCCTTTCTGCTTAAGTTGCCATTCAGGATGCCGGCTTCCCAATTCTGCTACAAATCTTTTGTGATTTGAGCCTTGAGAACAGTATGGAGATGACAAATTCATTTTAAAAAGTATACCCCTTACTTCACAAAGGTCCACATCACAACTGGCACTCCCTTGGCAATTTCAGAATAATGGGCATCCCATGACATCTAGTGAGGTGGGCCATGGTAGGTCAGAATTTTCAGTCAATTGTCAGAGTAATGTAAGAGCAGCTTCCACTGCTACTGCACAGGTTGAACCGCTACTGTGGATAGAGAACTTTATTCATTAGAGGTCAGTCTCATCACTCTCACAAGTACTAAAATCTAAAATGAAATGTGACCATTCTGTGAAATCTACTGAAATTCGTTACCAGTGAGCATTGTGTCACTTGGTTAGTTTTTCTGGGGTGAGAAGCATGTAATAATAGCACTAGACTCTTACCTGGGTGCATATTGCTATCCAGCCAGAAGACTGCATAGTGCATTAAAATCAACACACATTTGCAATTAACCTCATTGAACTCTTCTATCATTGACTCAAGTTTATTTGGAGAAATCGTTCCCTGTTGGTAATCAGAGGAATACTCTGAAAAATAACTAGTCAGTACAGTAGGACTGGTATTTGCCAGCAGCATCTAGAAACAGAAAGGACCTTGGTACTCATCTTGGAAATGAATACTGAATCCGAGTTTTCTTTTACTTTTACCACTTGAACTACAAAGCCAAAAGATGCTTTTTGTGTCCTTTCCTGCTTCTCTGTGTGGTATGAAGTGGAATCATGCTGCCAAGGAGAGAAGATAGAGCCATAGTGGGCCAGACTGCCACAGAAGTGCAGGGCAGGTCTACACTACCACTTAAGTTGATCTACTTTATTTCACTCAGGGGTGTAAACAATGCACCCGCTTGAGTCACCCAAATTACAGCTATCGAAGTGCTCTTCACACTGCCTCTATGTCAGTGGGAGATGCGCCTGCTGACATAGTTTCTACCTCTCACAGAGGTGGAGTAGTCATGGCAACAGGAGAGCTCTTTCCCATTGGCACAGAGTGTCTTCACCAGATGCCTCTTCCAAGGGGAGGTGTGATGATGGGGCTGTTCCTGGGTCACGGCTTATCCCTGTAGGTTTCAAGGTTCCTTAGGATTTGTGGGCCAGACCTTAGGCACTATGCACGCATATGCATGGGGCAAACCTGGCAAGAGAATTTGGGGGAGCCTCACAGGGTTTCATGCTGTATATCAGGGCTGGGCAAGATACAGCCTGGGGCTGGATCCGACCAGCCTAACACTTTGATCTGGCCTACAGCCTGCATCTGGCTGCTTTTTATTTATATCCTGCTAACTGTGCCAGCGAATTTCCAAGCAGTGGTTAAGGCAGCAGGATTCTATTTAAATTGCTCACAGCTCATGGTCACGGTGCTACTGTGGCAGGGGCAGAGCCACGAACTTTTTAAATAGACACAGCAACCCCGGGTGGCTGCCAGGCAATGCGGTAGTGGTGGGGCTGGGAGCCGTGAGCCCTTTGCTGTGGTTTTAATTCAAAGCCTCTGGCCCCAGAAAACTCTGGGGGGAGGCTAGTCCACAGCCCCACCCCTTCTGCACCAGGCTCCACCCCCTTCCTTGCGGGATGGAGCTGGCCCGTGACCATGTAGCAAAATTAATTCAGTGCCCGCCCCTGCAACCGGTTTGTGGGAGGCAGGAATCTGGCTGTGTGTTATCAAATGTGTGCAATGAAGTGCAGTTAAAAATAAGCAGGCAAAAATAAATATTGGGGGAAATGATCTAGTAAGCTTTTGTTAATTGTTAGTTTAAATTGGCATTAGTGGTTCCCCTGAATCTGTGCCCAGAGGGTATGTCTGCACTAAGCAAGTTGACTCCAGCTTGCCGGGCAGGAGCGAAGGGATTGTTCAGTAGTGGTGTAGCTGTTCAGGCTCAGGCTGTAGCCCTAGACCGAACTAGTATACCCATGTTTACTGAGCTGTGCACTTGGGCGGTCATTCAGGACAGATTCGAATGCTACCCAGCTGATTAGCAGGGCGCCCGCAGCTAGGATTTTGTTTCTACTGGTGGTGCACGTAAAAATTTATTTCACACATGGATAGAAAAAATCAACACAAGGATGGACTGGGACAAGGGGTTAGGATGTGGGGAGGGGTCTCTCGGTGGGGCCAGAAATGAGAAGTCAGGGAATAGGAGAGGGTTCCAGACTAGGGCAGGGAGTTGGGGTATGTGAGGGGTGAAGGCTCTGGTGGGGTGGGGGCAGGCTCTGAGCTGGAGCTGGGGCTGAGAGTTTGGGGTGCAGAGGGGGCTCTGGGCTGGGGCAGAGGATTGGGGTGGCGGGGCTGGGGGGTGCACTCCAGGGGAATCCAGGCTGGGGCAGGAGGTTGGATGGAGGGAGGGGGTTGGGGATGTAGCCTATAGATGCATGGTGGGCAGCCAGGGAGGCTCTGCATGCTGCCCTCGCACCTGCAGATGCTGCCCCTGCAGTTTCCACTGGTCATGGTTCCTGGTAAATTGGAGCTGCGGGAGCTGCCCATGCAGGCACAAGGGCAGCTCATGGAGGCTCCCTGGCTGCCTAGAGCCTGGGGGCATAGATCTGGCAGCCACTTCTGGGAGCTATGCAGAGCCAGGGCAGATAGAGAACCTGCTTTAGACCAGGCTCCCACTGCACCACTGACAGAGCTATTAACAGTCTGGTTGGAGGTACTGACTGGAGCTGCCAGGGTCCCATTTCCGTTCAAAAACTAGACACCTGGCAACCCCATGCCCACCTGTGCTATGGCGACTGTTTTTCTGCATTTAAAAGCAGGGCTGGCCTGAGGGAGGTAGCATGCAGGGCAGTTCCCCAGAGCACCATGCCACAGGGTGCCCCACAAGACCAAGTTGCTCAGGCTTTGGCATCAGCCCTGGGTGTCAGGATTTGGAACCCTGGGTTTTAGGCCGGTGAGGCGTTAGCTTTCTGCCCTGGGCCCCAGTAAGTCTATGCCACTCCTGCTGGGTGGACCCCTGAAACCTGTGACCTCTAATTAAGAACTACTGGTCTAGTCCAGTCTCCTGCACTCATGTCAAGACATGCCTGAGGGGGTTACACAATTATAGACGTACAGTATTTTTCAGCCTCATATTGTTTAGGCAGCATGAAAGGATACAGTTGTCAATTTGCTTGGGATTTGAGTTTTCATGGTCTCTGATTCTTCATAGCAGGCAAACTTTCACAGCACCAAAAAACAGAATACCACTGAGCTCAACACGTTGGTCTTGTCAGTGTATGGTATTGTGTGTGGTACTGTGCTCTGTATAGGGTAATGTGGCTGAATCTTTCTCATGTGGTATTTCTCCTTCATGGAACAAGTCATGTAAGAATGACTTAATGCATTGTAAGTAAATCAAATCAAAAGGAGTGCTGACGGGGGCAAAAATATTACCCAACTGTGGTGACCTTCAGGTGGGAAACATTTTATAATGAATCTTACTCTTTTTACTCCACCTGTCCTCCTTTCACCTGCTAGTAAAAATGTCATGTCATTGCATCTGTGTTATGAGAGTGGGAGGCAAGTATTTGCACTTGCCCCCATGAAAAAATATCTAAATGCATCCAAAATCTTCAGCTGGAGTATTTCTGATCTTTGTCAGTCACAATGAATCAGAATATATTTTTATCTACTGCTTTGTTCTGAGTAATGACATTCTGCTATGGAAGTGCTTCTCAAATTGCCAGTTTTAGTGCTTCCAGCTGCTTTATGCCACAGTACGTAATTACGGATCCCTTTTTAGGTTCTGCAGTAAGAGAAGAAATACTGTCTCTAGTTGCTCTGTGTCAAAAATCCAGCTAGAATTTTATTAAATAAAGTTGCTTTTATGTGACATTCATAAAAGAACATTTCTTCTTTGTCAAAGAGTAGTCCTGTGGCACCTTAGAGACTAACAAAAATATTGTCACATTGCCACAGGACTACTTGTTGTTTTTAAAGTTAAACACTAACATCGCTACCCCGCTGAGACTTCTTTGTCAGAGTCCCAGCAATGTGTGTGTGTGCTTCTTTGTGTATTACGTTGCATGAATGTTGGGCCTCTTTTAAGGTGGACACCCAAAACTTGAATCACTAGTTTGTTTTTGAAAATTTACACCAAAAGTTTATAACTCCCAAGCATACATTTTGTTTGTTACATTGTACTGCAAATGTTCAGAAAGAAGGTAACGTTCAGTGTGCAACAAAATCTTGGTTTTTAAAAAAGGTATAGGAATAAAAATCACATGGTGTGTATATTAATGCCAAAATTCTTTGCTAAATTAAAAGGAATTCGGGTTTGAAATATAGTTAGCCACAGTTCCTCTTCTTTGCTAGCATAAGTCTCAGATTTTAGTGGAGCTACATTTATACTTGGGTATATTATATTAATATGAAGATGATATTTTTTCTTTGTCCTTGCTCAAATCAGGGAGAAGTTACAAACATCTGGACTTCAGTGGTTGGGCTGTTATATCTTTTAGGCTGTTAGTTCCTGATAGCTTTAATTAGATATATGATTATGGGTAGAGCAGGACACAGGCAATTCACTTTGGCCAAAATTTTCTAGAGTCCATTAACTTTAATGCCTCCAGTTTTGAATGCTCAATTTGAGACACAGATGCTGAATTCTTGTGAAGATCTAGTCCTACATGTCACAGTGAAAATCTTGTTTCTAGAGCTTGATTTTCAAGACATGCTAAGCACTCACAACTACATAAGAATTCGGTGGCAGTGAAGTTAGGTGCATAGTTTCTCTTAAACCAGGTCTGCAGTGTCTCAAATTGGATAACAATAAGTAGACACTTTAGACTATTTTGGCCTCAGTTTATCCATCTGTCAAATGGAGATGGTGATTTTCCTAGTACATGGGCCTGCTACTACTTCTAGGTGCATCTAGACTGCAGGGGTTGTTTTTTTTGAAAAAATGGCCATTTTTCAAAAAAAACTTCTTACGTCCATGCTGCTATTGTGTTCTTTCAAAAAAAAAAATGAAAGAATGCAGGGGGTTTTCCAACATTGGTAAACCTCATTCTACGAGGAAGAATGCCTTTTCTGAAAGAGCTCTTCCGGAAAAAGGTGTGTGTGGATGGGGAAGAGGGAGTTTTTTTTGAAAGAAGAGGCCTCTAGGAAAAAGCACAGGTGCCCTGGTGGCCACTCCGTCCATAGTAATCACAGCTTAAATGCAAGATAGCGTTCATTCAGTGTGGACTCTATCTTTCAAAAAAGCAGATGACTTTTTTGCTGCTCTTTGGCAGTGTGGACGCCCTCTTTTGGAAGATATTTTTTTGGAAGATCTCTTCTGAAAAAGCTTCTTTCAAAAGAAGCCTGCAGTCTAGACGTACCTCTGTTGACACCAGTGGTGCAGCATCAGGCTGTAAGATTGTAAATACTATGTCTGGCTTTATGCTCCAACATGAAGATTTTCAACACTAATTCCTATAGCAAAATCTCAAAAGTTAACATTCTTGTTCAGTCAGAAATCGGATTCTGTTGTATTCGTCACAAAACTGATATGCCCCAGAATGTATTGAAGTCCACTGATTAACTTGCAGATAGAAGATTTATGTTTAATTGAGTGAGAGGTCATGTTGATAGTTGGACCCAGCCCCTTTCTTTTTCTAATATAGCTTCATACACTTACTTAGCTGCTATCATTACAGTTAATATGTGAAAGAGCCAAGCAGCAGATTGAGTGAAGAATGTAATCAGGAAAAAAACATGCGTCTCGGATGTGAAACTATTCTTAAAATCAGACTGAAAAAGCTATGCATAAGACTCCAAGACAAGCTAGCAGCCCTATCTGCTTTCCCTCAATCCTCATGGTTTGGTTTCCATGATATCAAGAGGGCAATGGAGATCTTCCTCACGGGACTAATTGTTTGTATAGGTCTTTGAGATCCTTAAATAAAAAGACCATATCAATATAGAGTATTATTAAATTGACAGAACTAGACCATGAACATATGGAAGTGATTGCCTGTGCTATTGCAGAGCTGTTACATTGCAGCAGCACACCCTACTGGAGTGATGAATGTGTTGTGATTTACAATTGCACACAGATCAATCAGCACGGTAATACAGTTTCTTCATTTAAATTTTTAAAATGTTTCTTCAAAACTTGAAACACGTGAGCAAATCACTTACACAGAAATGTTCAGTTGGGCCAATGCTACATTAAAAGTCTTTCTACACTCAATGTGTTTTCTTCTGTCACCCACCAATCCCTCAGAAATAACCATGGAAAATAGATCAGCCTAGCTGCACACCCTGAAAGTCAGCACAGATAGATTCTGCTGTCACAGTGTAGGGCAGGAGAGAAATGAATACCGAGATTCAGGCTTTTGGCTGAGAGCCTCCTGCCTATAGCTTCCTTGTGCTTAAATCTGGGGATGTTAGCTTGAGTAAAACACCTGATTCAACTGCAAAACACTAGAAAAGACATTGTTTCTAAGGCAACAGGATACATGTTAGAAAGTGCTTTATTGGCTAAACTCAGCATGGAACACAGGTGTGTGCAGCATGATGTCTGCAAGAGACTCCATCATGTAAACTGACAGCTGTGTTTTGTACCACCTGAAGATATGGAGTATTTTTCAGGTGAATCCCTATGTACAGCACATCAAAATAATCCACTCTGGGAGTGAAATAGGCAGAGTTAACTGATAAGATCCACACCTAAGTGAAAAAGAAGTCTACCACTGTCTCCTAGCTACTATCCTAAAAATACAACTACAAAGACAAAATTAAAAATAGAGGGAAAGAAACATTATAGTGTCCGGTTTCAGAAAGGTAGCCATGTTAGTCTGTTTCAGCAAAACAACAAGGAGTCTGGTGGCACTTTAAAGACTAACAAATTTATTAGGGTATTGGGGCATAAGCTTTTGTGAGCTACAACTCACTTCCTGATTTGTTAGCATTTTACACTACTCTGAACAGGTGAAAATAATTACACCAAGACTCAGTATATACTGGTGGATAAGGCGTTAGACGGAAGTTCTGGGTTCTAGTTTTGGCTCTGCCACTGACTATTCTGTGACCTTGGGCAAGTCACTTCTTTCACCTCCAACCTGTATTCTATCAAGGTGGGTTGACAGACCTGCTGGGCCCCTGTGCTAGGTGGAGGGGGAGTTGACTTTGTGGTCCCAGAATGGGCAGGGGCTTGGACAGAAGCGTCAGAGCTTGAGACAGCTATCCCTTAGCATTGCTCAGAGCACGCCATGCCCTCCACAGCTGACAGTGCTGCCTGTAGCATCCCGCACGGGACTCCAGTTGTGATTTAAAGAGTCCAGGCTCTGGCTGCTGCCAACTGCCCTCTTTCCCCCCCTCCCATTGGTGGGCCTGATTCTACCTCCTCTATTTAGACTGTGAATTCTTCAGAGTAGGGATTTTCTTTTACTATGAATTATAAGTGTTTGTGCTCCTGTTTTAACTCAAGTTAGTTGATTGCAAACTAGTTCAAGTTCACTAAAACAATTGTAAATATTGCCTGAACATTTGGCATAGATTTGTCTGAAGACTTAGCCTAAGGTAAACCAAAATTGTGCCCTCGAGCAAGTGTTTATTAACTTGGAGTTAAAATGGACCACAAGCCCTGTGTGGTTGTGCAGCACCTTGCACAATGCAGTCTGTCTCTCTGCCTCCATAAACTGCCATAATACAAATGACTACATGCATTGCAAGGCTGTGAAAAATGTTTTCACCATGAGGAGAATATTTAGCAAAGCCTTCTGCAGCTCAGAAGATGCTTGGAGCATATAAATAAAACTGCAATATTTAAAAGGGTGCTTCAAGACAAGCTTAAGCTGATCAACCTTGACCCAGTAAAATAGCTTTTTAAAAATATGATGGATGAATCCCAGATCAGTGAGAGAAAGCAATAGCAATCTCTTCCGCTCTAAAGCATCCAAACATCAGTAAGTGTTTTAAGAGCACAGAGTAATCACAAACCACTTTTATTTTTAGCCTTCTGTTCTACAGTGCCTGTAGTTACAATTCAGAATCTCTCAAAAGCACCTACTGTACTTTATAAAGCCTGTAAACAAATGTTCTTGCATGTGTCTCAGTGTCTACACTTGTGATGCAGGGCTAAAAATAGTAGAATAGGTGCTGGGCTTGTCTGGGAGCCTGGGCTCTGAAACCCAGTGAGGGTGTTGGAGCACGTGTTCTAGCCCCAACCCCCATGTTTACAGTGCTATAAGCCCTGTGAACCAGAATCAGCTGGCCTGGGCTCTGAGGGTATGTCTAGACTACATGCTGCCGGCAGAGGCATCTAAATTAGACTACCTGACATAGTCAATGAAGCGGGGATTTAAATATCCTCCGCTTCATTAAAATAAAAATGGCCGCTGCGCTGTGCCGGCTCAGCTGATCGTCGGCACAGCGCAGCAGTCAAGACGTGGATCGGTCGACAGGAAACGCCTTTGTCGACTGCTCCCTTATGCCTCGTGAAACAAGGTCTACAGGAGCGGTCGACAAAGGCGTTCCCTGTCGACCAATCCGCGTCTTGACTGCCGTGCTGTGACGACAATCAGCTGAGCCGGCACAGCGCGGCGGCCATTTTTATTTTAATGAAGCAGGGGATATTTAAATCCCCGCTTCATTGACTATGTCGGGTAGTCTAATTTACATGTCTCTGCTGGCAGAGGCATGTAGTCTAGACATACCCTGAGATTTGCTGACATGGGTTACTTTTTGCAGTGCAGACATCCCTTTCCACTACTTTTAACTGCTGTCACTGTACTCAAGACATTCCTAGATGCTTAACCCCTGGAAGACTGGCGTTTTCCATGGGTTTGGATTAGTATTATGCTGTTGAGGAGGGAAGATGCCTTGCTGCTGTAACATGGGGCAGTTTTGGACTATTGGAAGGATCCAGTCCTAACCTGCCTTTCCCCTTCTGGAAGTCCCCATTATCTCTGGTCTGAGCTCCCAACACAACCTGTATTTCCATCCTTAGCTATTTCTTGAACCCTTCCGTGGCCAGGAAGTGGAAGGGAGTGGCAGGGCAAGACATAGCATGGAGCTGGCAATACGATAGATAAGGGAGGCAGGGACACTTTCTAAATGGTGGGGGAGTCAGGGGAGTGTTTTTCTGACCACTTCCTGAATGGGTTGCTCACTCCACTTCTCTTTGGAAGTTTTAGGGGTGGATAATAGAGAGGCTGGCAAACAGGATTTCATTTATAGATGGGAGGAAGAAGGAGGAAGTGAAGTGGGCACCTTCCAGAGGAAGGAAGAGCAGAGGAGAGGACTGGAGCAGTGCTTCCTTGGGTTCGATTCCTCAGTAAATGTAACTAAGGATGACTTTATCCGTCCTCAGCATTCAAAGGATTAACACGCGGCTACAGATGCAAACAGGTTTTACTTTTTCTATAATTTCCTTCTTCTGTAAACAGAAGTGTTGAAATAGCATCTCACTTGATCCAGATGGTACATTACTTTACATGGTATCTGGACTCAGAAATCTTTAACAGAAATCTTAAGTTTATTATGCTACTTCATTTATTTTATCCTAACAAGTGACTATATCAGCTACGTGTGGAGCAGCAAGCACAACGTCTGGCAAGAAAAATCATACAGGGCAGTGTCCTTGCAAGTAGCCTAGAATCTACAAGCGATAGATTTGTCTTGACTGTGATATCAATACTTAAATCAATATAATCAATGCTCAGCAATCCCAGATGAAAACCAAGGATGATTTATCTTCTCTTGACACCTCAGGTCCACGTGAACTTCTTTCACTTGAATATTTCTCAGATTCATCATAAAGATTAGCTTCTTGTCAGTATAGAGTTCCTTATATTTATTGCCATTTTGTCCAGTCTTGTTTTAAATTTCTCAAACAATTGAGATCTGAACTTCCTTTCTGGAAATGATTTATGGTATCAAACCTAAATGTTCCCTTTTCAAATTAATCCCATTGTTTTTCTTGTACTAATTTAAATAATTCCTCACCATCATTCATGTTTTACACCTTCTGTATTTGGACTGTTTTCCTCTCCACATTTCCCCAGATCTTCTTTAGACAGTACATGGAAGAAGTGGATGAGTGGAGGGTCATGAGAGTAGCCAGACAGAAATTGGATCTACTGTGATGACTGATGAATGAAAAGAGGTACAAGAGCTCCAACGTGTTAAACCACAGGAGAGTCGTCAGAATAAACCTCCACTCCATCCTGCTTCCGTGCCCTCCATATCACCCCCATCCTTCCCCACAGAGAGTACTGCTCCCCTTACCATATTCAGCTTTTGTGTGCTGACAAGTATCCACATTTAGATCAACAATAATCACCATAGTGGAGGGGTATTTGGGGAGGGTGTGTTGAGGCCAAAGTGGATTATGGAGACAATCCAGGCTGTACATGGAGGAAACTCAGGGAAAGATCTGGAGTCGCTAAGGGAAGATTGTAGGAGAAGGAAGGGCAATAGGAATCAATGGGGGAACATGGGAAACATTGGGTTTTTGCAAAGGGGGGGTGCATGTAGATGGCAATACATATGTGTTATTAGTTAGCAACATAGACAGCTATCAACAGTGATCATACTTTAAAAAATTGGAAATTCTCACATAAAAATTCCATTATCTTAAAGCTGAGGGAGGCTGACTTTGTCACCAATGCAAGTAATATAAAGCAAGGAAATAAGTTGTTAAATTCTTCAGCATCCTATATCCCCTCCACTAATTGGTTCAATTTTAAATCGTGCTTACTTCCACCTGAAGCCCATTTCTGCATACGCATCCTGAAATATCAAATTGCTACCTTGATTCTGACACTGCATGTGGTACAGCAGGGTCATATATAAGCAGATTTCAGTTCAGTAACTTCTACATAAAAATTCATACCAAATATACAGAGAACACTAATGCAGGCCACCTATTCACAGACATGTTCCTAACCATTAAGAGAAAAACACCCCACCACCATTTGTAATCTGATACTATAGCTCTCTTTCTTACTTACCAATGTGTAACTGAGTACATTTTATGAAAGCCACACCAGCCCTATGTACATAATCACCCACCCACATGATCAATAAACATAGTCTAATTAGGGCTGCTGCCTCCACATCAAGGTCTGTCACTGAAGGCCTAATACTGTAAATAGAGCCTTGTACTGAAAGGCAGAAGACCTATAACCTGTTCCCAGTTCTGCAACTGACCACTTGGGTGATCTTGGGAAAGTCACTTTACCTCTTGGTATGTACCTCTCTTTCCCCTCCCACCTGCTGTGTCTCTGTTCCATTTAGACTAAGCTCTTTGGAGCAGAGCCTGTCTCTTACTATGTTTTTGTGCCGTTCCTGGCAAATGGACTTCACTCTTCGAGTCTGTAGTCATTGCTGAGGTACAAATAATAATAAATGTTTGTGGACAAAGTAAAGATGCTTGCATTGCTGCTGCCTATGTTCTATTTTGTCAATAGAACTAAAGTTTTGGGGGTTGCCTATCCAGTATATTTGATTAGCATTACATTCACTGAAAAGGCACAAAGATTATCCTTGGATGTTAGACTATGTCAGAAGTCACTTTATGCCCCTGTCTAGCTAATACTGTGTAGCAATGTATAAAAGGTAAATGAACACAGTACGCTATTTAAACTGTAATATAATCCTGCTTCTGAGAGGCTGTGCTCCTGTGGTATGAATGCAGGTTTTAATGGGCAAGCTTCTACAGAGAATAGGCATGTTGATGAGTTTGTAAAATCTTCACAAACTAGCACCTGCTTAATTGATAAGCAGGGTTGAAATCCTGGCCCAATTGAAGTCAATGGGAGTTTTAACGTTGACTTGGTCTAGGATTTCATTCTACATATGCTTTCAACACTCCTGTTTTAGATTAACGTAATTCTTTCTCATAATTTCCCTGTATTCCTTCTCTTTAAACACAACCCTCAGCATGTCATCTTTATTTGCTTCTTGCCTATTTTGAATCCTATTTTGTGTTACTCTGTAAAAGTTCTTATACCACCCTAATCATCCTGGTAATTGAGGGCCTTCTAGCAGTGTATTACTGGACCTGACTACTGTCTGTCTGTCTCATGTAAAATTTGTTCTTTTGTTTCAAAGTGCCTGCCTGGTTTAATAACCCCAGTGTTGGGATCTCCTTCACCCTGCCTCATAGTCTTTTGGACTAGTCTATCTGTTTCTGTTGTTTATTGCTTGGGGACACTCTCTATCCAAACAACTGAGTCTTTTTTACACTTTAAGTGTCATATCTTAATCATTATATATTTATTTAACCCATAATTGAGTGGAGTGCTTATTCTATTTGTTGGAAGGACACTATAAAATATATATATTGCAACGGATTCCACTGACATTTGAGCACTTAATTGCAACTCTTACTGTGGGTTTACCCTGGGTAGGGATTTATCATTTGCCTCAAAGGGTGTTTTGGACTTTTGCCAGGAGTCCAAGGGCCAGATTCAATTTGCATAAAATATAGCACGTTGCAGCTGCCTTCAGCATTAACAGGGAGGTGCCACTGGTAGAGATTACAAGTTTGAGATGTAGTGAATTAAAATAAGAGAGTGTGATGGGTTGTGTCTATGGGGCCATTCTTTCTAATAAAGAGGAGGATGGTCATGTGCTAGATTGTAGCATATCAAAGGTTGTATCATGCGCCAATTTAACTAGATCTCTGTGCTGCAGTTGTTAACGGGGGTGCAATTGAGGAATTATATCACAGGTTAATGATTGTTTTTAATCTGTTCTTGCTACTCCATTGGCATTAGCTAGAAAGACAACATTTTCTGAATATGATGTGGTGTTTTACTTCTGCATTTATTTCTCATTAGCTATTTCCTTCACACCTCATAGTTTTCCATGATTTAGACCCTGAAATTCAATATTCCTCAATTTATTAACTATCCATAGTGAATTCCTAGAGGAAAAAATAGGGTGTGTAATACAAGTAAGGAGAATGTTCGATTGCTTATTTCATTTGCTGTCTTGGAGTTGGATTTGGATTTGCATGTCTAGTAGTTAATAAAACACTAGGAAATCGCACATATATGACTAATGTTGTTTTCAGGCTATTTCAGCTATTGTCTTTGAAACATACTTGTAGCATCTAAGGGCCCCACCTTCTTCCTGTTCTGTGGTACACTCTCCATAGTGTTTATATGACAAGGAATAGGTCAGCTTTCAGCTTGGAGCACCAGACACATTATGGCTTTGGAAGATCTGTGTCCACCACATTTCCAACTTTTTGACTCCCCTGAGTGTCATATCAGCATAGAAATGGAAATTTGTCCCACTTGCTATCTCTTGTACAAGGAATCATCAGGGCTTCGTCTACACTGCAGGCTTTTTATGCAAGAACAACTGTTCTTGCGCAAAAACTTGTGGAGAGTCTACACTGCATGTGTGTTCTTGTGCAAGTAAATTTACAGTAAAGCGTCGGAACAGAGGGCTTCTTGCGCAAGAGTTATTCCTCTCCCCACGAGGAATATGCCCTCTTGCACAAGAGCTCTTGCGCAAGAAGGCAGTGTGGACGGGCAACAGGGGTTTCTTGCGCAAGAAACCCCTATGGCTGAAATGGCCATCAGAGCTTTCTTGCACAAGAGAGTGTCCACACTGCCATGGACACTCTTGCGCAAAAGCATATGGCAGTGTGGACGCGCTCTTGCGCAAGACCTTTTGCGTAAGAACTCTTGAGCAAGAAGCCTGCAGTGTAGACGTAGCCCAGATGTCTTGTTTTATAAAACATTATGAAACAATCAAAAGCCTGGTACAAAGGCCTTGCCTAAGTGGTAGTGAACCACATTGCCTTATGGAATACAAGGGATTGACTACTTCTTGTGTCAATGCTGGAAGGAACTGGGGATGTTTCAAACACAGCTTGCTGAGCCCTGGGGATGAAGGGCTGCCCCAGATTGCACATCAGTTTAACAGTTACCCAGCTTGATTTAAAGTATTGACATTTGTTGGCTCTGAAGAGAAACTTGTCCCTCATTTTATATCTGCACATCACAGCTGCCGTTCTTCCACATGAGGACATGATGCATCAACTGAAAAGAATAGAGAGCATGAAATGTTGCTACAGGCCCTCTCAGAGAATGACAGAGTCCTGGATCACTTTGAGTTTAGAGGCCTCTGCCCAGCCTCAGCCCCCGATGTATCTAACTTCTCATCCACAGGGTCATACTAAAACCAAAAGAATATATGAAAATGAACGCTTGAGACATTTATTTATTAACAATTAAGTCATTATACCAATAGCATGTATATTAAAAATGTAATTTTAATTGTGAGTTTCCACTGCAAGCAAAATTCTTCATTTTAGGAATGCTTTTTTAGCTTTGTTGTGTGCAAACTCATTTATAATTGAAGAAAAATCTAATTTACATGCAACGTCACTGTTAATGTTAAGCATTGTGAGCCCACTCAAACGCTCTTGTCCCATTGTAGAACAATAATAGTTCTTTACTTGAATGTGCATTCACTTGAAGCCACTGATGCAGGGAGACTGACAAAAATACATAATGCAATTGTGATATTAGAAAATACAGTCAACAGGCCGAGATCAAATATATCTTGAAGCAGTTCTTTTGGTTTGCAGTCCGATTTAAAGTTGGTGGAATATATGTTTCAGGAAGATGATCTCATCACAGAGATCTCTTGAAATTTTGTTGTTGTACCTTTGTTGAAACTGTTCAGCTGATGAATATAGATATTCATCACTTAGTTCTCTGAATTCCCAAAGGAATCAAAAAAGGGTACAAATTTGTCGCAGAGACTCAAATCGATGTGTAAGACCAGATTTGGTGGAGTCAATAATAACAAAAAACAATTTGACTCAATAGTGCCTTTCTGCATCAGATTGAGAAGTTAGGCTGTGATTGGTGGAAAATTCAGATGAAATGTCAATACCCTGTGCCTACTGATTTGGATTCAGAAAGGATTGTGTCCCATTGATCATGAATTTTTTGAATATCTTCAAGAAGTCATTCAATGTTATCCCTCTCAACATCTAATGTAGCATTGTGTGCTTCAGTTACAAGATTAGTTTCATGGATCATTTTTAGCAGGTTCATCCACATGGACGACATGAAAATGCATTCAAATTTGGATGTATACTTCTGAATTGACTTAAGCTCCACGTGAGCCTGTGCTGTGACAGTAAAAGATTCAAACTCACTTAAAGCCTTTCTCACAGAGTCCAAATGCTGTGCAAATAGTTTAACGCCATTAATTTGTGCTGACCATCTCATTGTCGACATGCCGTGAAGGTAAACAGGCAGATGCTGCTTCAGAATTTCCCACTTTTGAGACTGCTACTGAAGAGGTTGTACAATTGCTGGGTTGTTCCAAAGAATGTGATTGCTTCCTTGCATGATTCAGTGCAATCAATGCTGACAAGATTTAGTGCGTAGTTGCCACAACTGGAGAAAATACAGTTTGTGTTTTGCTCAAGAAGGATTGTTTGTACTTCATTGTACTTCCCAGCCATATTGGATCCATTGTCATAGGCTTGGCCAATGCAGACTTGAAAATGTAATTTGAAGCCTTCCAGAATTTCTTATACACGAGTGGCGATGTCTTTACCAGGGTGTGTTTTTTTTTTTTTGTGAAATTATCAAACAAAATGAATTGTTCTTCAATTGAAACCTTTGAACTTCCTGCAATTTTAACATATCAAACAACCAAGGTCATCTGTTCTTTATGAGAACAGTCTGAAGTTGCATCAATAATAATTGAAAAGTACTTTACATGTTGTATCTCTTCCAAAATTGTTGTTTGCACAAATGTCCCACCCAGCTTAAGAAACTCATTTTCTATTCTGGTAACAGATAATGGACTTGTATCTGTTTTCTGCTCTTTTGTGATTCACGAACATGATTAACATGGCCTGATAAAAATGGGTCATACTTGCTAAGAAGCTCAAGTATACCAAGAAAGTTTCTATTTGTAGGGTCACCAATATGTTGACTGGAACCAAACACAGCCAATCCCTGTTCAGAAAGAAAAAGAATGACATTCAAGATGTGCTCAAGAAGTTTTTTCCAGTTATCATTTTCTGTGTTCATTTCACTCAGGAGTAAGTTTTCAGTTGAGCTGTCAGTTAGTGCTGCTCTACTAGACGATTTCCATGTAACATAGTTATCTTTATATGATACTGAAGTTCATGTGAAGGTATTTGGTTTTTCAACTTCCTCCAATCTCTGCTGATGCTCCAACTAGATGGATCAGACAGTACTGATGCATTTGAAGTATTACAGTTAAAATGAAACAGGGTACACAGTACAGAGCCTACTTTTCCATGCTCCAGCAGAGCCAGTCGTCGCTTGTGTAGATCTCTCCATTTGGAAGAGTTTTTGTCAGCAGACGAGTGGGGAAAAACATGATTTTCAGCATCCTTCAGTATATTATTTGGAATCTGAAAACAACTAACTTTGAGAGACAACTGCGTTTGAGCAACATTGTTCTTATCAAGAAGTCCAGTATCAGGGTCTGATGCCACTATTGTTACACTGTGTCCTGTGCTAGTCATAAGTTCTTGCTCTTGCTGAGCAGCATCTCCGAGGTCCTTGTTATCTGCCTGCACAATCTCTAAATAGAGCGTAGACTCTGCATCTGTTGCTACTGTTGGCATTTCTGTGTCTTGATTAATGACCTCCTCATTTTGAGGCAATGGCATTGAACTGTCATTTGTGGGTACAAAGTTTTCATCATCAGAACTGGAAGTGTCACTGTCAGTGGCTGAGGCGTCTTTTCTATGAGAAATAATGTTATTGGCTTCAAACTCTTAACTCCTGCTTCACTCTGCTGCTATCGCCGTCTCTTACTTGCACCACTTTCAAATCTTCACTTAATTTTTATAAAGAGGTTCTTTTAAAACACAGTAACACATAATACATTAATTTGCTAACAGCTATTGTTATACAAAATTTTAATTCTATATACTTTGCAATGAATATTATGTAATAACAGTTTGGGGGTGTTATTTATTATGGCCCTGATAGCCTTATTTCAAAGTCTTGAAATTTCATCTGCTAACTTGTTCCTCTTGTTAAATTCCTGTAATAACTGATGAGTTATTATGAATATGAACACGGGGTGATTGCCAGATTAGATATAAAGTTTATTAAACAACTAGAATTAAAAGTTTATCACAGAAAGCCTTTAAAGGTGAATCTAAAACTGGATGAAGAGGTAGCTTAGAGCTGAGCCTGATATCGTTATTGTATATGAAGACACATAAGAAAACACAGGAATACAAAAATCTCCTTTGCAGAGATAAACATCTAATTTAAAGGTTAAACTCACCCTCAGACCAAGCAAAATCACTTTATAGTAACAGATTTCAATACGACTTTCAAAGCCTCTAAACTATGCAAAGACTGTAAACAGAGCTTCATAACATAGAATCCCTAATCACAGAAGCTACTCCAGTCTCCAGTCATGCAGATGAAAATTCAGATGTGACCAAAAAATTGGCAAAGGCCTGAGGTCCTGCAAAGTTTTAAATAATTTTTTTGCAGGTGTATGTATAACTTATTTTTGTCTCTGTTATAACTGCAAGGTTTATAATAAATGGAAATGATTTGGTAGAAAAATGTCAAAATTTGAGGCCTCTGTACCCTGCGGCCCGGGCCAAGTAGTCGTCCTGCCTCTCCTTCCCCCCAATAGGGCCTGTGATGCTATAATAATATATATTGATATGTGTTCTTTATCAGGGCACCAATAGTAAGTTAGTTAAATATGTCTGAATGTGTGCTTGTATATTACTGATTTCAGTTTATGGACTTGTATCAAACTATTCTACACTGGGAATTTTGGTTGCAGGTATTTGTCATAATTTTCCTCCTGGACCTGATCCTATAATTGTCCTCTCAAAAACTTTCATTTCATTAACTTCATTGGGCATTAAATATACTCAAGGGATGGAGGATTGAGCCCAGCTAGTGTTGTGGTTCCAAAATGGAGCAAATATTTTCTCTCTATTGGGATTATCAGACTGAAGCCCCAATATCCATTCATTTAAAGCAAGTGGTCAGGAGGTATCTTCAGGAATTTGAACATGTTATTTCCTATGTATTTGAAGACAGCTTATGCACAACTTCATACATTATGTGGCATTTGGAATAAAAATATGGTGCATGTTAATAACAGTTGTTTGTGATTTGCCAAATGCTGTATGATGATCTTCAAAGTACATGTTGATATGTGGAAGCAATATCTAAAACTGTAATTAACATGAGAAAGTTTGAAAATCCTAGACTACAAATATACAAAGACAATTTAATTGTAAGTATTGTTTTCACAGCTGTTAATTTCATGAAAAATCTGTGGCTTGAATTTATGTCCAATCTGGATTTAGACTTGATGTTCTGTTACCAGCCTACAGAGGGGATAGGACAGCAGCAAGTTGGCTGAAAAATACAAGGTCTCTTTCATAAAGTCATGGTGACTGTACTGGTCTGTTCTATAAGATGTATGAGCTAGCTGTGCTATTGGAATGGTACACACTGAAATCCTTATTGAAAAAGAAAAGCGAGATCTGTGAATGTTATAGTAGCAAGTGTATGCAATCTGTGGCTAAACAGTTCCTTCCACAACTCTTGTCTGGTAGAGAGCACACTTTGGTAGTCTGGTAGAGCACAGAACAAAGCTATTTTCATTAATAGAGCCTGTGATATTATACATGTTTTGTGTCTCTTTATGTGCTTGCTAGTGTTTGCATTTCCTGGCTGAATATGTAAGGAAAGAAATGCTTCCTACAAGAACTAAAGATGCGGTAGGTAATTGTGACACATCTTGAATTCTGAAATAATCCATGTAACAAGTAGTTGTATGTTCCACCCTTCTACCCCTGCCCCCAGGAAGGAAGCATTATAGACTGCTTAGTTTAAGAGGCCTAAGAACACGAAGGACTCGAATTGGTACAAATATTGTGACCTGGGAGGGGAAAATGCCATCTAAGCACTAATAAGCATGAGACTGTGACCAACAGAACCAGACCCTGTGGAAGGACCCGAAGTATTTTACCAGGGTCCCCAAGTGGAATATTGCTGGCCACTTCATAAGCTAGTCACGAATATAAGCTGTTTGTTGGTTTTTAGAGAAAATGTATCTTAAATACTTTTGTTTTGAATGTATAGTACTTCACTTTATGAAAGCTCAGGGGTCACTGGATAGCTCTGCCATGCCTCTGAGGGAATGCAGTGCTGAAATGAAGTCAGACGTGAGGTAAACAATGATTTGCAGGATTCTACAGGAAAGATCCTGCATTGAAGTAAGGAATTTTGGGATTCTGCCCTGAGAAAAGTGATGTCTGAAGGTCTGAGACCTAAGTGGTTGCCCTTCAGGAACATGGGGGAGTTAGAGGTGCAGTCAATTCAGTGCTTTTACCAAATGAGGAAAACTCTCAAATGCTTATAGATTTGGGCCAACTATAGCAAGAAAATGGATCTCAATTTTTTTTAACTTGAGAGACAAACTTTTCCTGGAGTTTCATGCCAGGACATTCTTGCAAAGGATTGTGAGTTGGTAGTGTATCAGAGCTGGCTGGAGGATGAATGGCATAAGAGTTTCTCCCTTCTCCCCCAGAATTCTTGGAACCTCAAGACTGTGCAGGTTGGAAGGAGGAGATTTTATAAGACTGAGTTAATCTGAAGGCAAGCAGGGTACATAGATGGCTGAGCTACTCTGTCCCTCCCCTTTCTTTTCTCTTGCGGGGTCATAGCACTCATACGGTTATGCTGATTTAAAGTCCCCCCCGCCCCAGCCCTACTGTGGTCATGCTGGGTTGAATTTGGCCCTGGAAATTAAGCACCCAGGGTTCTGTTCCTGGAGCTGCTACCACTGATGCACTTTGTAACCTGGGCTGGGGCAAGTCACATTAAACCCTCTGTGTCTGTATTGCCCTCTCTGTAAAATGAGAAGAATGATACCGGCCATTATAAACGGATAAAATGCTGATTGGAGCTGAGCGTTATTTGTAATATATGTGTTTGGCTTCAATGTTGTGAACCAAAGTCTCTACTGCAGCGTTTCTTAAAGTGTGTTCCACGGCACACCAGTGTGCTGCGAGGCAGTTGGAGGTGTGCTGCGGAGAACAGAGTTCAAAATGGCCACCCTTAATAAAAGCCTGCTCTCCTGATAAAAGGGCAAACCATTTGGTTTTTTTTCCCCTGTCCTTGTTTGTTTTTTCTCAACAACTTTTCCCTGGGGGCTCTTTTTTTTGGTCAACAACTTTTCCCTTGGGAATGGCTGCCCTTAAAGGGGCAAGCCTCCTTTTTTGTACTCAACAAAAATTATTGTTTGGTGTTCCTCGGTCTTAAAAAATTAAAACACTGCTCTACTGTATGCATTATCTGCTTGCCATACTCGTATGAGGGGAGGGAGTTACAGTTTCTAATTTGTTTTTCTGTCTGCTCCTGAGTTCTTCTACTCCATCCCAGCCCCCAGAAACCATCTGCCTGATGGGCATAGCTGGATAACAGTGTACTCTGACCATACCACTCCCTGTTCCTGTAGAGGCAATATTCCTTCCTCTGTTCCTGTAGAGGCAATAAAAGGGTGTGGCATAGGAGCTAGCTGTGCTGGCTCTTTACCCATTGGCCCTCCTCGACTTTGGGGTAGTCTTTAGCTGGAGCAATGCTTTGGAGGTGTGAAGAATCTGGCCCTTTAAAAATAAGACTGCTACAGCATAATAGTTTCCAAGTTTATTGATCAGCTGTCCTTAAATGTGTATAACATGTATCTTGCAACAAAATTCATTCTTTTTGCTAAGAGCAGCTCCCTGGTGAGGATTCACTGTGCTACATGGTGAGAGTGAGAGTACACAGTGTGTATAAGAATTTTAGATGGCTTATGTAAATGTTTGTCACAGATGAAACAGTGGTGAAAGTAATATTCCTCACACTGAAATATTAGAAGAGCTGCAGTTCCAAAAATGAGAGTGGACTCTAAAGTAGCCAAATGCAAAATTAAGTTGGGGGTAAATGAAATGAAACTGTAATAGTTTTGAAATTTTTGAATTTCCTCCTGTGTTATACCATGCCAACATTTATGCCCTGATTTTTATGTATGTATGTTTGTATGTATTTATTTAAATGGTTTTTTTGGGGGGGTATAGGGTCTGAGGGGAAAGTTTAGTTTCACAAACTTTTTTATTTGTCTTATGTTATCTCTGTGAAAAGTGGTATCCCCTCTCTTCTCGTTTACTGTTTCCTTCTTCGAATCTGCCAAATTAGTTTTAAGTTTTGGGTCTAACTTCAGTTTGTAAAACAGCAAATGTCTGGTAGCACTTTATAGACTAACAAAACATGTATATGGTATCGTGAGCTTTCGTGGGCACAGCTACCCCGAAGCTTCAGTTTGTAAACACCTCAGAGCAGGGATGATGGGCCATATGCTGCTCTCAGACACTCAGGAGTAAAACCAGAGTATCAATTGACTTCTTTCAGGATGTACACTAATGTAACTCAAAGAATGTAACCCATTATCTTTGTCTGCAAAGTGCCTTGTTCACCTCTGGCATGATATAAATAATATATACTAACTTCTTTTCAGTTTCTTCCATTCCAACCAGAGCATCTAGCACCTGCTGTGGTATGGTAATGAAAAGCAGAGCTTTTCTTTAGTGACCAGGATAAAACCAAATCACTTCACAAAATCTAAAAATGAATCTCCTTGTCCTAGTTTTTCATTCTGTCTCTCATAAATTGTCTTTTTCCCCCATCCAAATGTTTGACCGCACTGACACCTCAGCATGAATCTTTAATTCAGAGTGCAGGTGTTTTAATGCTCTTTGTTTTGCTCTGTCGATATTGTGCCTTTACAGTGAGCTGCAGCCATGCATTTAAATTCCAAGCACAAGGTTTGCTTAGGCTGGTGATTGCTCTTTGACCTCATTTTTCCTTTGCAAGCGCTAGCCGTGTCGTGATTTTTCACTCACACCAAAGTGCAGCCTTGAGAAACTACCGTATGTGTTTGTCTTGTGATCTGCAGACAAGAAAAGGGCAGGCAAATTCCAGCCTTTCAAGAAGTTTTTTGGTAAAAGGAAAAAGAGAGATGCACCGTCAGACTGTGAGGAAGCCAAATTGAAACCCAGCCACTCTTTCGGGAATGTGTGCAATGGCACCCTCTCTTCAGATGAAGAAACAAACAATGGTCTGAGGTAATAACATACATGTATTTGTCAGATGTATTTGTTTTAAAGGGAAGCCATAAGAGGTATTGTAAATGGAATGAAAGTTGTTCTTGTTTTAATGAAACAGTATTTCATTGCACTGAATGATAGTGAGAGGAAGGCTGCATATTAGAATGTCTGTGTGCCTTTCTATCCATATTCTTACACTGTGGCCATTACTGTAGAAACTATGTGTTTAACTTCTTGCACTTCAATAATTGATTCCATGTGTAGATGTATAGAAAAAAGAAAGCCCAGGGTTATATCAAACCAATTCAAACCTACTTTAATAGATTAGTAAAAACTCAAGGACAGACATCATTGGATCACCATCCCAGCGGGCACCCTAGATAGTATCTGAACTAACTGGGCATGAAGACACTGCTATACTCCCTCTCCCCTCATGGTGGTACCTCTAGCTCAAGGTTGAAATCCACAGGTGGGAAGTGTGGTGGAAGCTCTCTGTCTTGCTGGGCATGATCTGTCTGTTCTGTTGATAGAGCTGCAGTCTCCAGTGCTGTCAATACAGCAACTTTTAAAAATTATAAGTTCAGTAATAAGGAAAAAAGTTATTAACCTAAAATTCGAGGCTAGGGTGTCAGCAGCTGCTTTGTGTCCATGTTTATCAGAAGTGAAGGTGAGAAGAAAAAAAAAAATGCTGGGCTGAGGCTGGGGATTGAAATGTCAGGAGTAGAGGCAGAGGCCTATGCAGAAATAACAGCATCCATAATGCCTACATTCTCTGCTAGCCCAGACCCTTATATACCTGTGCTAATTTCTGGTCAAAATCCCTCGCCATGGGGAGTGATCTTCTCATGCCTTCAGTTTGCAAGATGGGGAATGTAAATGCAATTTGTGAAAATTGTTCATCCTCAAGTGATAGGTTGTTTTCGTCTTTTAGAATTTTCTGGAGAGAGTTCATTCAAGAGTGTAGTGATTGGCTGGTTTCACACACATAGTTGTTGTTGGGCATTTAGTGCACTCAATGAGGTACACCATATGTTATGATAGGCAAATGTAGGACCCAGGGGCCTTGAAAGGTGCATTGTGGGGGATGTTGATCATTATAACAATGCTGATATGTCTGAAGGTTCTTCTTTGAGTGATGTCCCTGCAGGTGCTCAGGAGATGGTGCTTCCCTGCACCTTTGCTTAGGGGCGGATGAGAGTTTTGCGGGGCCCAGGGCAGCACAATTTTGCAGGGCCCCCCTTTGGAGAAGAAATAGAAAAAAGGCATCAAATGCACAAATTGAAGGCTATTTTCATATTAAATGTGAATTGGGTAAATTTGATAGAAACTTAATATAGTTGGATAATTTTTATTTTAATTATATTGTAAGTCATTCTTAAACAAAATTCTGCATTAATAATTACAAATTTTCATTTGTATTCAAATCTATTATAGCTGTCTAGCTCTTTTGGCAGCACATTCTTCAATTATGTCATTAAAGTCCATTTCTTTACACAGGTCATTTTCAATTGAAAGACCTACAAAATGCTCCTGGCTCATAGTAGATCTTAAGTCATTCTTTATTAATTTCAATTTTTCCATAGTACCTTTTAGACTGAGATTACATTCAAGTTTTCTTTTTTTCTTTAATTTCTGGCTTCCCAACAAGTATTTTCTACCTGCGTCTCTTGCTCTGCTAGTCATTTTATAATTTGGGGTTGTCGGCGAATTTACACTTATAAAATTGTTATTTATCTGTAAAAAACAGAGTGAGTGACATGGCACATGCATCACGGCCACAGCCGACAGGTAGTAACGTGTGTGCAAATCAGTTTCAATCCGTCACCCGTTGCGTATTCACATTACTTCATTACACATGTTTCATATATCAATATTAAATGTTCGTTATTAAAAAAAACTAGCCAATAGCCCGTCATAAGACGGGATTTTCGGGTCTCTCCTCCACATCCATCTCTCTCCCTCCTCCTCCTCCTCCTCCTCTCTCCCCCCTCTTTCTCTCAGCTCTCCTCCGCCTCCTGCTTCTCTCTCCGTCTCTCTCTTTCTCTTCTCCTCCTCCCTCACTCTCTCTTTCTCTTCTCCCCCTCTTGCCTCTCACACGTGGAGCCCAAACAGCTGTTTGCGCTGCTTGCTCCCACGCGGTAGCCCGGCTGAGTGGTGCAGAACTCAGCCGAGCGCCACAGCGGGAGGCGAAAGGGGGGCGGGGTGGTGATGTACACGGCCAGGGGGCAGGACCTGGAGCCTCTGTCACGCCCTACGCTTCCTGCCATGGCGTTCTGCTGAGTTCTGCGCCGCTCAGCCGGGTCGCTGTGCGGGAGCAAGCGGCGCAAGCGGCCGTTTGGACCCCGCGCTGCACCCTCGTGCTGCACGGGGAGCGCGGGGCCCAAAGGGCTGCTTGCACTGCCGCGTGCTCCCACGTGGCGGCTCGGCGCAGGGCCTATTGAAGTGCGGGGCCCGGGGCAGCCGCCCCACTTGCCCTGCCCTATATCCTCTGTTGCCTTTGCTCAGAGTTGTGCAGCAGTTTCCCTATGCATTGTGCATGTGTGGGGCCTGCCTGCATGTTTTTGGCAATTAATGTATTGCATGCACAACTCATAGCCCTCAATTCTTTCTCCCCAGCCTGAGACAGAGCTCAGCACCCCCAGTGATACCCTGTTGTTTGTCAGATAAGTCTTAGATAGTTAGACAGGTATAGTGTTCTGACATAGTTTAGGTTTCACTTCAGCTTTGTCCCTGTTAGGAAAAAAAAATTCTCCATAGCTTTCCTCATAGAAAGTTTTATTTTGGTTATGAAAATGCCTGGCTCATCAGGTTTTATGAGATGTTCAACCTGCAGAGAAGCAACACGAGTCTCTGATGGGCACAATCAACATGTTTGGTGTCTGGAAGAATCTCATGTTCCTCAGAAATGTGCCCATTGCTCTAAATTAAAGGCTAGGGAATGAAGAGATAGGGACTTGAGGCTGAAAATTATATTAATGGAAAAACCATTAAGACCAGCCTTTGATCCAGTACCAGAAGGACTTTCTTGACAAAGGTCTCCAGTTCCTTCATTACTGAGGCCCCAAAATCTGAAAAGCCAGTGGGGAGGGGGAAAAAAAATGCCGTCTTCACCTCCTTAAAGAGAGCAGACTAGAAAAAATGGTCAGCTACTAGATCACTCTGATCTACGCCGACTGTGCTGAGACCAACCACTTACGATGCTCTGGTACTGTTCCTACAGAGGCTGCCACCAGCACCCACTGCTCCAGTGTCAAGGCTATTTCATGTAAGCTGCCTGCCTCCACGTGGCATTGCTAATACCTCCAATGGAATTGGCACCATAAGCCACTCTGACCCCCATGCCACAGCCCGTGCAATGACACTAGTGCAGTGACACTGATGTATTCCACACAGTTTTTCTCTAGTCAGTTCTCATGTACCTGAAAGATCATCCCAGTCAACATACACCTGTGACCACATGCCACCATATAGGGCCACCCTCTCCTTTGTCTGGCTGTTGGCCATACTGGAGCCCCTTTGGGATCTTACAGAAGCCACCATAGCAGAAAACATAGTCACCTTCAGACAACACCAGATCACCACCTCCATCCTTCGAAACAACGAATGCATGAGAATTATCAATGGCAGAGCAGGAAGAGGACACTGTTCCTGACATCTCACCACCCATTAGTACAGGGCTACTCAACACGCAGCCCGTGGGCTGCATGTGGCCTGTGGCCTGTTTGTGGCCCGCGGTGCGGTTTGGGTTTACACAGAGCTCAACACACGACCCAGGGTGGGATCCTTTGAACATGGCCTCCACTGGGAACATGCTCCACAATGGCGAGGCATCTCCCAGGGGGGAGAGCATTGAAAGACATAAGCAGACGTGCTGGCTGGAACAACTGGATAAAGGGTGTCGGTGTTTCTTGCCCCCAGTGAGGAGATGCCGGGACTGCCAGGGCTGTAAGTATCACTGTGGCCCCCAGGGCTTCCAAAGTTGAGTAGCCCTGCTTTAGTAGTTCATCCTTTTCATCTGATGAGACTATTATGCCCCTCCTCCCCCCTTACCACTATGCCTGGTTTTACTCATTCACAGGACTTGTTCAAAAAGATGGCTACAGAAGTCAAAATTGCCCTGGAAGAGGTGCCAGAAACTCAACTTGAGTTAACAGGCATCTTGCATATAGCCTCTCCATCTAAAATGGCACTGCCAATGAATGGGGCTATTTTGAACCCTGAAATAACAGTGGTAAACTCCAGTTACAATCCCATCAACTGGCAAAAGGGCAGATACATAAATTTGTGTCCCCTTGAAGGGTTCATAATTTCTATTTACACACCCGGCACCCAACCAGCTGGTGGTTAAGGCAGCCAACCAAAGAGGTAAACAGCAATATTTCTGATTCACCCCAGCTGATAAGAACAGCAAAAGTTTGGCTGTCTTTGGCAACAAAGTATACTTGTCATCCACACTCCATTTCAGAGTGTCAAATTATGTGGCATTATTCACCAAATATGACCACAGAAATTATGGTAGATTTATGGAATTTATTAATGATATTCCCAACAAAAAGAAATAGCAATTTAAGTCTTTGCTATCTGATGGTAGACAATCACACAAACTGTGCCACAGGCCTCTCTTGACACAGCTGAAACTCCAGGGTGCCATTTCGGGAGAGCAAGGGGACAGTAGCCATGTGTACCGGGACACAGCTTGCTTTTCTTCCCATTCCCCTGACTATCAGGGAGCGAAGGGAAAGTACTTGGATTCAGTGATTTACTCCTCTGCTCCTCCCTTCGCTAGCCGGGAGTGAGAGGCATGCACAGAATCCAAGTACTTTCCCCTTGCTCCCTGATAGTCAAGGAATGGGAAGAAAAGCAAGCTGCGTCACAGTATGCACGGCTGCTGCCCCCTCCCTTGCTCTCCTGAAATAGCCCCCTCACTGAAACGGCAGCCAGATCCACTACTACAGCAGTTGTCACAC
The DNA here is from genome assembly GCA_019425775.1 of Rafetus swinhoei. NCBI lineage: Eukaryota > Metazoa > Chordata > Testudines > Trionychidae > Rafetus > Rafetus swinhoei. The sequence continues at coordinate 53,076,916 of CM033449.1, forward strand.
AACAAGCCTCATGGTTTAACACCACAGGTTTTTCTAGGGAGATGCAGCATAAAGTTGAGGATCTCCCCTTTGATGGCGAGAAGTTGTTTGCAGCTGAAACCAAAGAGGTGCTCATACTATGAAAGATTTGCAGGCCACACTTCAATCCCTTGGCATTCATACCTCTGCCATGAAAAGGAATCAATTTAGGTATCAACCATACCAGAGGAGCAGATACCCCACTTACTCACAACAACACCAGAGAGCAACAAGAACAACTCCAGAGACAAAGACCGCACCAATGATACCCTCCGCCATCCTTAGCATCTCAGCCACTCCCACTAACAAGCAAATTTGAAGGCTTGGTTGAGGATCTAGAAGATCTAGCCCATGCTCTAGCACTTTTATCACTCACTGAGCTATTTCCAGACTATTTCCATTCTACCAAGAATGCTGACCATCACCACTGACAAATGGACACTGGAAGTCATCAGACTGTGCTATACTATTCCCTATTTTTCTATACCCTTCACCAACCAACCCCCTTCCATCTTCAGGGATCCCTCTCACAAACACTTGCTACACTAAGAGGTAGATCATCTCTTCCACACAATATTTCAGGTGCCAACAGCATGTAAGGCAGGCTCCATGCATGAGTGACCCATACAGGCACTGCTGCAAAACTCTCTGAGCAAACATCCAGAGATGCACCATAACATGGAGGGGAGCAATCACAGGGGCACATCTCAAAGAACCTCAGTTACTGCATAAAGTGTTCCATGATGTGATCTACAGGGCGTCCCAGCTATAAGTCGCCCCGGTATATATCCGTTCTGCACTGAAATCATTGACGCTTGTAGGAACTGGTGTGTTATAAGTCCTCCCATTCCCCACTCTTAAGTCACGCAAATTCTCCTCCCCTCCCCCATTTGCACAAATGAAAGTCAGCTCTGGGGAAAAAATTCCCCGATTTAAGTTGTTTCACTATAAGTCTATGTTTTTTGAAACGTATCTTGGACTTGTAGCAAGGTCGGCCTGTACTTCTCTTGTAGAGTGTCCTTGTCTGGTGAAAGTGCTTTTGAGTGTGTTACATTTTATATCCTGGACTTTTTCCTCTGAGCGTATTATGTGGTATTTGAGTACTTGGGTGTAGATGACAGACTTCTTGGTGTGTTTGGGGGGGTGGTGGTATGGGGATCCATCGATTTCTTGAGTGTGTGTGTGTGTGTGTGTGTGTGTGTGTGTGTATTGTCTGTTAGGTTTCATTGCTGAAGTTGATGCTAGTGTGGCAGTGTTCCATAGAGAGTCTAATGGATGGGAGGTGGGTGGTTGTTTAAATTATGTGGAAATCTATAAGAGCATCTAGGTCATTTGTCCATAGGATGAAAATACCATTGATGTGGCTCGGGAGTATCTTTGGTTTCATGGTGGGTTTGTCCAGAAATTCCTCTTCAAAGTGGCCCATGAAAAGGTTTTCATATTGCAGTTATGCTAGTACCCGTGGCTGTTCCCATGGTTTGGACTAAGTGTTTGTTTTCAAATGTATGGGTGAGGATGAAATGGGTGAGTCTGGCATTTTTATTGTTTCATCCTTAGTATGTATGAACTTTTCATTCAGTTACTAACAAATCTTCTTCATAATCTATATTTGTTAACTTTAAAAGATCTATTTGAAATTATTAATCCTTTTTTCATTAGCTCTGTATTCATTTTGTTTGCGAGTATTGCCCACTACCTCCATGGTTTTTTGTAAGTTTTTTTTTATATCTGTTTTATTCATGGGTGAGCTAAGACATAGAGATCTTAAATGTTGAGTAGCAGAACAGAAGCAGAGTCTGAGAATCTTGCCTGCCAGTTCTCTGTCCTAACCTTGCCTTGGAATCCATCAAGTACACATTACTCATTCAGCATCCTGGCATGTGCATGTTAATATGTTCCACCATCTCATTTTACAATTCCCTGGTAGGAGGAGAAGCTACTGCCACATAGCTCCCCCTACCTGGCTTCCTTGAAAAGAGAGAAAAATGTTTTATTTTTTTCCATCTTACCTTTCTCAAGTTTACAAACCTCAGCCCATTTACTTATTAACCTATGTCCTTAACTGCTGCATGCAAATTGAAATGGCAAACAATAAAAGCACTTATTACAAAGAAAGTAATAGGAAAGTTGATTTGTGTTTGTAAGGCTTCGCACAAGTCCTTGGAAATCATCCCTCATGGAATCTCTATTCTAGGACTGTGATTCATCACTTATTATTTATTTAACTTGGTGCTGTGCAAACATCATAAACAAAGACATGACCTCTGCCCCATGGAAAGTTCAGCTGTCTTCTCTGGTTTCTGATGCCCTGAGGCAATATTAGGGATTATACATTATAAGTATATTACAGTAGAAAGTCTCTGCTAAGGCTCTGTGAATATTGCAGTCAGAGGTTTGTAAACTTGAATGCTGTAGTTTGGGTCACAGGAGCTGGAAGTGAATCTGCTCCTGCACAGAAGAGTCTGAGAGGCTTGAGTCTCCAAAGGGAGCCTTCAGTCATTTTTCCATCCCCCCCAGAAGTCTTTCTTTATGTCCCCACTTAAGGGTTCCCCCTCCTTTCTTTGACTCAACAGGAATATCTGGACAATCCCTGCAGGCATTTTCAGGACCTCTTGATAAACCCAGCTTCATTTAGAAGGAAGGCTCCAAAGTCTGGTTCCCAAAATTCTCTGGGGGTGGGGAACACAAGCTGGGAGGAGGTAGGCTCATGTTTGCTGAACTGTTGTAAGCGAGAGCTGATATTTGCAAATGTGTCAACCCCGCACCCAATAGAGCTGTGCAAATAATTCATACCCCAAGTAGTTTTATTATGATTAAATTAGCCTCCTTTTTGCTTGTGGAATGTCTATGAATAGACTCTGATTTCTCTGAACACATACTTTATTTGAATGTTTTGTATTTCTTTTTTAAACTCTCATTGGCTAGGGTGAATAGTTTTGTGGCTATTGGATACACTGTTTGAGCTGTGTTTCTTGGTTGTAGTTTGTCAGATAAATTACATAGTATTGGTTCATTTCCCTGACTGAATAAGTATGCAAGCCAGATACTTTCCTATAAGAAACAAAATTCAATTTCTGTGAATCTTTTTTTTCTTGATCATGCTTAATACAAGAAGCCTGGTAAAATTACTCATATTCAAATGAATTCAGCAGCAATCAATCAGAACTATGTAGTACAAATGTTCAAATTAATGTCAAAGTGACTGAGCTAGTTTAAAAAAACCTGTATAGTTAGATTATTTTTATTTACCTTCTTATCTTTAAGGCTTTAGGGTTCACAGAGGGAGAGGTGATACACACCTTCCCGTACACCTCTCTCACATGGAGGGATAGAGAGGTGGGGTAGTGACTAATCAACCCAACCCAACCCAACCTTCCCTGCCCGGTTGGGACCCTGGGATGAACTCGCCTCTTCCTGGTGCTATTTCTTCCTGACACAATGGGTATGTGTGTTGGGAGTGCATGCAAGGTCACATGCCTCCTCCACATGTCAGCCAGATTCACAGCACAGCGTGGCCAGCAACAGCCTGCGCCACTTTGTTTAGCTAAAAGGTCCATAGCCACAGAGCTGGATTATCCATTAGGCACAATAGGCACAGTGCCTAGGGCCTACGAAAAAAGTTTAGGGCCTACAAAAAATGTAGGGCCTAAAAAAAATTCATAATTGACTTGAAAATAAGAAAAGAACGCTGCTAAATCAAACGTAATAATTTGCTATCTTTAGTCAACAAACAACATACAGGTATAACATCCAATTACTATTAGGCATATAGGCGAGAGGGCATTTCTCCCTTATATATTTATATACAATCTAATTTAAAGGCCTACAATTATGAGAGTGCTTAGGGCCTATGAAGACCTTCATCTGGCCCTGTGTAGCCATGGAGCATCATGGCTCTGATTGGCTCTGGTTCGCCATTTCCAGCCAAGGGGAGCTGCAGCCTGGGCCATGCTGCTTTCCGCCGCTCCCCTCTAACTGGAAACGGTTTCTGGTGGCCCCACAACCCAAGTGTGAAAAATACTGTCCTAATGGATTAAAAATATTCTGCAATTTATTGCAACAGTAAGGAGCTAAAATTCAGAAGACAGCAGTCTATTTTTGACAAATCCTTCCTATTTTTTTACCTTTCAAAAAGATAAATGTCTTGTTTTTTCCCCAGCACTTTTATTACCCTTAAATGAAGTGTTTTTAGATTATGATAATGTTTGAAGACACTATCTTTGTTCGAGAAGCAAAACAACATGCACCTGTAAACTTAATTGTCATGACATTTTTTTATATACAGTTCAGACTGCCAAATAGGTATGCTGTTTTTGAGCTCTGGCATTTACCATTGCAAATTTTTTAATTGCAGTGATTTTTTTCTTCTTCTAATTCTCTGTGCGTTGGGTAAAGTAATTACAGGTGCCCCCTGAACAGATGACAGTCTGTCATCTAGACAGAGATCAATAGAAGCCAAAATGGCAGAATCCAATGAATGCCTGTAATCAAAGCATGTGGGGCTCTGTTGTGTTGAGCCCTGCATGGGTGTATAGGACAAGAGAAAATACACAATTATACTCTCCACTTGTACCCCTTCACAGAAGCTAGCCACAAAGGCACTTTTTGCACTATTTGCATCTGCGAGGAGATGTTCTAAGGTCTTTACATCTTTTACCAATCAAAGTGTCATTTTCAAGGTATTCACAGGTATTTCTTCACTTTAGATATTGTAAATGCATACGTCCTTCAAGTAGCTAAATCTAATCAGACCCCCGTGGGTATATTTTCACTTTATACAGGCTGAACCACTCTAGTCTGATGATTTTATTTAACCAGATGTCCACTTATCATGCATGTGACCTTTTCCCGTGGTCCCATAAAGTTTGTTTACAGACACCAGTTCTGGCTCTCTGTGTCCTGTGCTGTTATTTAGCTCTGATTTATCTCAAAATGTCTTCTAATAGCCCTATAAGCAGTGGAAGTGTTGGTAATGCTGCTAGATAATACTGACATCCTGTGGTTTGGCAAATTCTCTGGTCAGCACCTGTCAGGTCCCAAGGGTGCCAGACTAGATGTTTAACCTATATATGGAATTTTTCTAATCTCTTACTGCTAGTATTCATCTCTCCAGTAGAAATTTGTGTCAGCACTATGTACACCTTCATTATCTTGTCCAGTTTTGCTTTCCTGAACTTCGTGATGCTGTGGATGTAGAACATATGCAATCTTACAAACGTTCAATGACTTTGTATGAATAGAGCTTCCTGTGTGCATATGGTTTGGTGCTGACATTGTTAAATAGGGTCCATAACATATGTCATAGTGTATCCTGGAAGTTGAGATTATAAATTTATAAATTTAACTGTTTTTAAAGATACATATTTCTGATCAGTGATGTTTCTTTCTTTTGGTAGTGATAACAGGTGGGGGCTTCTATAGTCAACATACACAACATCAGCAACTATGGTACATAAACTATATTGGAAGGTACAAAGTGAAAAGGTTAGAAGGCTGTGAAATGTATAGAAACATAAGAACATAGATAGAAAATTTTTATGGATAGAAATTCCATGTTTGAACAATAAGAGTATAGCAGTAGGAATATACTATTAACCATCTGACGAGAATGATGATGATGATTGTGAAATGCTCAGGGAGATTAGAGTTTCTACAAAGGCAAAAAAGTCAGTAATATTGGGGGATTTCAAATATCCTCATACTGACTAGGTAAATGTCCCCTCAGGAAGGGATGCAGCGGAAAATTGTCTAGAGGCTATCGACACTGCTTCTTGGAGCAGCTTGTCCTGGAACCCACTAGGGGTATAAAAGTTTAACTGGTTAACTAATTAAGTTGATGCTTATCAGTTTCAGCTAACACCCATGGGGGCTGGAGGCTGGCGGGGCTGGTGCTGTAGGCAGCCCGCAAAGCTGGAAGCCCGCGAGGGCCAGCAGCCAGTGGGGCCGGGAGCCGGCAAAGCCAGGAGTCCCTGGAGGCTGGTGCAGCTGGGAGGCCATAGGGGCCAGAGTCTGGTGTGGCCAGGAGCCTGCGAGGCCTGGAGGCCAGGAAGCTGTGGGGGCTGGAATCCTGCAGAACTTGTTTAACCATGTAACTGATCTAAAAATATTAACCGTGTAACTGATTAAAATTTAAAAGTTGTTTACATCCCTAGAACCCACAAGAGGAAAGGCAATTCTTGATTTAGTCCTAACTAGAGCACAGGATCTGATCCCAGAGGTGTATATAGCTGAACTGCTTGGTAATAGCACTCATTATGTAAGTAAATTGAATAGTCTAGGGGTAAAATGCCAAGGAAACCAACACAGTTGTATTTAACTTCAAAAAGGGAAACTACCCAGAATGAGGAAGCTAATTAAAAGAGTAAAATACCTGCAAACTGGATGGCAACAAGTTAAAAACAATATAAGAGGCACAAACTAAATGTATACACCAAGAAAAAGTAGTAATAGGACCAAAAATATGCCGCCATTGCTTAAACAGCAGAGAGAAGAACGTGGTTATAGGCAAAAAGAGAGTGACTGTTATCTTTGTTTTGATCGCTAGAAAACTGACTGAAAATCTGCAAGCTGGAAGTGAAAAGGAAACATTATTTCATGCCGCAGTTGATCTTTAAAGATAACTTGCCTTAAGAATTCTCTAAAAGAGCTTTGAATTTTGCTATAGTACATTCATAATTCAGTTCATCCAGTCAACTTTCTACAAATGAGTTAGCTCATGAGTCAATTATTTTCAGTACAAACAGGCTCAGAAGTATCATCATCAACTTAGTATTACCAACTGAAGTGTATTTCTGCTATAGCTGTCCCAAATTTTCTGGAGGCAGTAGTAGATTATGGAACAGATTGATGCCACAAAAATGTGGTCAGGACTGTCCACAGATTAAACTATAGAAAGTCATTCTGGCATGCGTTTCAGTTGAGGAGAAGGAGGGTTTGCTTAAATTTATTCCTTCGAGGCATGTTTGAGAGAAGGGTTTGGTTTTTGGTTTTGAAGGATTTTTTTTTTTTTTTTTTTTTTTTTTTTTGGTACAGTGACTGTTGAGCAAATCTTCATAGACAAGAATAGTAGTGGCAGTAAATGAAACACAATTATAACTCTTGTGCCACTTCTTTAAAAAGTCTAACTTTGCTAAAGCTAAAGAAAGAACATCATGGGAATAAGAAATGAAAGAGGATCTTTTACAGTATGGTCTATTGAACATGCATTTGGAAGGTTTTGAAAATCACTGTATGCTGAAAGTGAGTAAAACACAGGCCTTTTCTATACAGTTCAAACAACCTTAGGCACAGTTACGTTAATTTATGGACAAAATTTGGTTATACTAATGTATAAAGTTGTTCAAGCCCAAATAGAAATTTAAGCCTAAACACAGTTTTTTAACCTGGTTATAGTATGGTTGATCCTGGGGCCAACCAATCTATATTTAAACCATACTTACACTGCATTTCAGGCATGAAAAGTGAACTCTACAGAAGTGGCATTTTGGCGGGTTTCATGTTGTATTGTGTTTCAGTAATTTGGAGCGTATTCAGATTACAAATAAAAAATAAATAAAATCTAAGCATCAATTATTCAAATTCAGTCAATCAAATTGTGCCCTTCCCTTCTCATGTGTCCACATCTGTAATTGATGATTTTTGCAGGCTCCCCAAAAGATAGATGCAAACCATTGTCTTAAAATATAGCCCTAAGTTAAACTTGTACAAGTGTGTGGAAGGCTGATGGATTTACACAGTTGTAACTGAAACATGAATGTTGCTTAATTAATATCTGACTCACTGGAAAAGAAAGGGAAGTATATAGATCCTGATTAGGAAAAAAATTCATCACATCCTTTTAGTGCTTGAAATGCTACCCTGTCTTTTAAGTTGCCATGTGAATATCCTTAAGATTAAAAGGAATGTGGCCTGGTTTCATTAAAAATGTGGAGTCTAAAAACTTCTCTCTGGGGAGAGAATGCTGATGAAGAAAAAAATGGAGGAGACAGGGCATGTCCATGGTGGGTTGCTGAGGAACAAAGTCAATGGTCATGGAATGATGCTGCTATTCAAAAACCTGTATGGGGGAGATTTAAAGCACTGTATGTGGACAGGGTGATGTGTCCTTAATCCAGCACTCATCTCAACTAATGAGAGAAAATACTAAATGAAAATGCCCATTAGCCCTGCTTTGAGCATTCCCCTTTGCTGCTTCGCATTAGATCTCTGCAAACAATGATGATTTCAGTTTGTCATATTTCCTATGCAGAGTTTCTTTGGTTATGGACTCTGTGGGCTGGGGATGTAAGGGTGTAACTTGAAAACTAAGATCCAGTGTTGTGTCTGTTCTTACCAGTTTAAATGGTTAACTGATGGTATGAGCGTATCAGTTTCCAGTACAGTTATGCACCGGCTCCCAGCCCCCCTCCAAGGGAGCCGGCTGCTGCCCTGTGCTATTGGCTCTGTATCAGAGCCCACAGCATGAGGCAGCAGCCACCTCCCCAGGAGCAGGGCCGGCAGCTGGGAGCAGGTGCATGGAAGCCAGCTTCTGGCATGCACCAGCTTCCAGCTGCCAGCCCAACTCCTTGGGAGCCAGATGCGCTGCGGGCTCTGCAGTAAAAGCTTTGTATTGCAGAGCCTGCAGCGTGTAACCATGTAATTGCTAAGATTTGTAATAGTTACATGCTTACATGAGCTGCTTTTTTACATCCCTAGTGCATGTCCATAAACTGCCTTTCCATGTGTCCAATTCAAACAAGTCCAAATTTGTAATAGGGGAAATTCAGTCAACGCTGCCAAATGTCTCTGAATTTCATAAGTAGTCGACAGAGCCGGCCCAAGCTACGGGCTGACCGGGCTACCGCCCGGGGTGCCCCATTGTAGGCGGTGCCTCGCAGGGCTGCTGAGCCGGGTGGGGGCGGGGCCACGCATGCACCGCGCACACCCAGAGCTGGGGCCATGCATGCGCCGCGCACCTGGGGTGGGGCCGCGCATGCGTCACACTCCTGGGGGAGGCGCCGCGCTCCCGGGGCGCACGAATGGCTCGGGCCAGCCCTGGAAGTTGACTTACTAAAGGTGCCTCTGCTTATTCTCTGGGAAGATCCTGTGTGCTGCAATCTAGCCCCAGAGACTACCATTCCCATGAGCCCTTGAGGAAACCAGGAAGGAGGTGACTTTTGGTTTTTGGGATCTGAGTCTCTCCATGTGTGTGGAGGAAGGCTCAGCAGTCTGTGGACTCTTCCCTTTGTTTTTGGGGAAAAAAAGGAGCCAGGCTGCTGTGGAGGAGTTTGATCCAATCCAGGAGCTGTTAGGTTGCAGCTACAGACTTGGACTAAGAGCCTTTGGGACTGGAATCTAGCAGGCTGCTTCTGATTGACTTTTGGCTGTACCTGTGGCTAGAAGCTATTCAGCATCCAGCACACAGAAGGAGACTAGAATCATCCACTCCAGCTGCAAAATCTTCAAGCGCGCCCACGCAAGCAAGTTTATGGTACTGAGAGTCCTGAGGAGTGCACACTCTGGAGTGGGATAAATGGTGGCAGTGCACATACCAGATAGATAAGTTTCCTATTATTTCTGTGTACTTTGTTAATGTTATTCACTGTTAATCTGTTAAACCCTGTTTCTTTAAGTTATTAAGTAAAGGTTATTCATTTCTAATGTAATCTATTAGATGTATATGATTTGTAGTTGTTGTTCTGGAGTTAGATCCAGATTATTGCTGGAATAATTTTAGTCCTGGAGGCTCCCAAGGCACACCGTTAAGTGTGTACAGGGCCAGCCAGGCAGTGGCGGCACTGCCATTGTATGTTCTTTATGAGCAAGGGACAGCAGCAAGGGGGTGGATAGGGTTTTCCCCAACTAAACAACATCACCACTGAGGTACTCAGGATTTCCTTTTATGTTAAAATCATCAGGCGCCCAGGCACACCTGTGAGTGTGACCTGCTCCCGAGTAACCCAGGGAGGAAAAAGGGGGTTACACATATAAAAATATTTAGTTTCATGTGGCTTCAGAAGTTGGCTCAACGGGGGCCAGACTTTTTTAGAGCAGAGGATCTCAAATTGTGGTCTGTGGACCACTTGGTGGTAGCCTGAAGAAAGACACCAGTTGCTAGCTTCCTGAAGCTCTCTCTAGGCTAGGGCAGTGTGGTTCTGCAGCACAATCTGTTCAGGGTTGTTCCTTAATGGTGCAATATCAGACATTCTAAGAAGGACTGGGTTGTATTTTTTAAAGATTTTTTAATAGATTCTCTGTTACAGATTTCTAAACAGACCTACACATACCTTTATTATGTGAATAGGCAAAAGCCATGGAATTCTTTTATCTATAATACATGCATAGCATAAATGAACTGTTGTATGTTTCTTGGGCGAAGGTGTTATGAAGTATTGAACTGCTCTACATTTGCTTGATTGCTTCTGATGCTGTGTGCTATTCAAATATTATTTTTTAATAAAAATATGAATTGCCTCAGTTTTGATTTGTCTAGATGGGGAAAAGCAGTTTGAATGGGTCCCCCATCGCCAATCTGTATGCGTGTATATGTATCTTCTAGATTAGAAGATTTACTCAACATTGCTCGGGTCTTTAATGCAAATATGTTTTTTTCATTTAAATAATTGTTCTGGGGTGAGGCTGGGGATCAGGGGGTCTGTATGCAGGCTAGCTGAGAGTGAGGAGAACCCCAGCCCTCTCTCACCGCAGCAGCTTGGGGCCAGATGAGAAATGCCTGTCTGTGATCCCTGCAGCTGCAGCAGGCACAGCCAGGGGAGGGGTGCATGTCCCCCCGCTGGGTGACAGACAGACCCACAAATTCTCTGAATTATAAAGTAGATAGCTCTCCCTTTCTCCACCCCTGATGGCCCAATGGAGTTATAGCTACCCTGGTCCCCATCTCTGACCCCTTGCTGCCCCCTGTGGTCATTCTGCAGTATAATTGTCCCTCCTGGAAGATCCCTCCCTTTCCATTTTATAAGAAACAATCAAATTCTAGGCACATTCCTTTGTCTTGGCACAGCCAAACTCTGACCTTGCTTTAAGTTATGATAAGAGGAAGCTGCATACCAAATTAGGTGGCCCTAGCTCTTACTGTTTAGAAGGAGTTCTTGAACAAACGGACTCACAGACAGATAGACACACATTTTAAAATATATAATAAGATTATCTATCTATCTATCAATCAAAACCTTTGCACTTTGCCTGTAAGAAATTTTAATATAACATCTTTTGTACTGAGAGACATAGAACTAACTTGTGAGCAACATGATGTTCCCTTGGATACAATCTGTGTAAATCCACCTGTTCCTGTGCTATTTAGCAGTGACATAAATGTCTTCTAGTATATATTACTAATCCAAGTGGTGTGGAGTTGTGTAGAAGTTGCTACCCCTAATACAGGCTTTTGGTGACTTAACTGATGGTGTCATCTTGTATCAAAGCAGTCGTGTTAGTGATGATGTGTAAGAGGCTTCTGGCCATTCAGACAATTGACTTCAGCAATGCAATTCTTTACAAGTGGGCAAGTAGAGTACACCGACATCCTCGCTCTGTGTTACAGTAAGTGATGCCTTAATGTGAGGCTACCTTTTCTCACTGTGTACAATTCTAATTGCCAAGTTACTGCATGAAGGGTGACATTTTAATATGCTGTTTGGTATACCATAGCCACTGAGAAGTCAGAGGGAAATACAAAACTGGTGTAATCTTTTCTATCATAGTTCACATCCATCATCATCATAAACCGTAGTGTGTTCGGTACAGCAATGTGAACATTCAGGGCTTTTCATTAATGTTAATTTAACTTCTCAGCATTCCTGTATTACCCCAGGTTTACAAATGGGAAAAACTGAAGTAGAGAGGCTAAGATCTGAGATCACAGAAGTAATCCTCATCAAAGCCAGGGTTAGAATTAAGGACCACTTGATTTTACCAGGGGGACTAGAAATTACTAGACTCCTCTCTTTCCATCATGTAACAATCCACCTTGCTTCTCCCTTCCCTGATCCTACTTTGAGATAGAATTTGGAGTCTGCAGTGTCCATAAAATATTATTTTCATTACTGATCAATGAGATCACTCAGTTAGTTACATGAAAGACCCAGCCAGAAGTGGGAACAACTTAGCAGTTTTGCATGAAGATTGGCTTTGGTGATGCTATGGGCAGGTTCACTTCCTCTGAAGTTTGCTTCAAGTATCTGGTTAAGGAAAATGAAAAAATTCAAAGTAAAACTCAGTTGATACCACCATGGTTCATGGGGTTTGGCATTAAACCCACCACTGACCCTTGCTCCCCAAACCAAACAAACAAGAACCCTACAGGTTTTGTGTGGTTTTATGTGAAATTATAAATTAATACTATGCCAAGACTTCCTTAAGAGCCTGGAAACTTTTGATAAACATGGGCTGAGTTTAGAGTGTGTAACAAAACCAGGTGAGTTTCATAAGGGTGGAGATTTTATTATGAGCATGTGGCCTGTTTCCAGTTTCAGTAGGTCTGTTTTGAACAAAAGATAGGCAAAATCTACCTCACGGACCATCCCATTTCAGATGGGATGGAAGAATATTCTTTTCAAATTTGTATTATTTTTCCTTTCAATTAAAACTGGAAAAAAATGTGTGTACTTTACAAAATGTTACTAATCTCTTCTGATAAAGTTAATTTCTTTCTTTTATGGTCAGTGTGTATGCAGAAGGGAAAAATGTCTCTATTTTATTTCTTGGTCTTGACAAAATTGTTTTTGTGACTGTTCAGAGCACAATGAAATATCATTAAGTAGCATTTAATATATAAAATAGAGAGAATGTGCTTATTAAAGAATAAAATCAAATAAAATCCTACTAAAACAACCACTCTGCATAAAGTTGTCCCTCGGGTCAGAAAATGAGAGAGAATGAACTCCAGGTGCAGATGTCAGACAGATTGCTTTATGCACGACTGCAGGGCATGCAAATAATAGTGTTGAGGAGAATAAAAATATCTATGTAGAAGACACCCTATACCTTTTTCTCTGGTAAGGGGAATTACTGTAGGAATGAATTGCAGGAATCGTTTTGGGTGATCTTTATCAAATTAAGTACTGTGTATATGAATTGCATTTCAGATCCTCCAATTATACTATGGGCACTCGAGCTTTTTCCCATGACAGTATTTTTATACCTGATGGGCAAGCAGAGAGTGAGCAGGCAGTCCAAGCAATGTCACAGGACAAAATCCTAGGCAAAGTCAAAACCCTTCAGGTAAGAAGTAACAAGCATGTGACTACACAGGTGTAAATGTTTAAAAAAAATCATTTTTTCATCATGTGCTATAGTATTCTACGCATGTAAGATGGCTGGTTGCGTCCCTGAGGAACTTAGGGGCAGATCCTCAGCTTCTGTTAAATTGACAGAATTGCAGTGGAGCTATGATAATTTATATCAGCTGGGAATCTGCCTTTTGTAACCTATGGCTCCAATCCTCTAAGTAAATACATGCACCCTGCACCCATGTGGTGCTCCATGTGCATGTATGTATTGCCCCATGAGGACCGGCATGGGCTGGGACCCGAGTAAACAATTTTCAGAAGAGGATAATTGAATAAAACACAAAGATTTCCTTTGTATTTTTTGTTGTCATTTAAATACTTTTCCTCTTTTGTCCTTGCATATTTCCCATTAAGTTTTGTTAGTCTTTGTTAGTTCTTTTACTCTCTTAACTCATGTCCATTTGTTTTCTGATTGCCAGTTTGTTTGTATGCTTTCCCATTACTTTTCAAATACATTAGATTTTTTGCAGGACGTGCAAGTAGTCAGTCCTCAAAGGTCTTGTTTTTTATTTGCCTTCTATATTTGTCCTTGAGGTTCTAAATTAATACAAAACAGACCTCTTGAGAAATCTTACCACTGCTCTTTAACTAGTCCACTTGCATTTCAAATGCATTCAGCTCTTCAAAATAAATAAATTGGCTTTCTTCTTAAATAAATCTATGCCCTACTGTAAACAATTATTTACCAGTCCATTTTTCATGCCTGCTTTCCATAATTCATGTCCCCTGAATGCCCTATATAATTTTGTGCTCTGTAATGTATTTGAATGATTCTTTCCATATTCCTAATTGGACTTTGGGAGAGCTGAACATTCATCTGTTTTTACAGTGGGCATAGGACATGTTGAGGCAGGACTTTGATAGCTTGTCAGTGCTGTACAAATGCCCACCAAAAAAGGATGACTTGGAGGGTGGGGGAAAACTAATTGTACTCTCCTAAACTCTGCTCACAATCCAAACTGTGCCTACTTGAGATGCCAAAATGAGACGCCAAACGTGATAATAGTTTGAAAGCTCTTCAGAGTCAAGTAACTGGCTTCTTTTGGACTTTTTTCATGCTTCAAGGAATTTGATAGCTGTGCTTAGCAGGAAGCATTAACAATTTCTATTAGTGGTGGATATAGTTGTTCTTCACTGGCTTTAACCAGACAGGAGAGGCATAAATCTCTTAATGCTAATTCAAAATACACTGCTGCACTGACAAAAGACTAGATTTCAAAAGTAATACATGGTGATACTTACCAATAGCAAGTAGCTTTTAGAATTAGGGCCAGAAACATTGCAATACAGGAAATTTGGAATTGGTCTAAACATATCTCATGGGACTATTATTTATGTAGCCTTTCAGGTTCTGCCCGTGGTTCAACAGGAAAACAGCATAAACTAGCAAAGGGAACAAAATCATTTACTTGTCTGCATCTCTTTTTTTAATGACAAAGTACTGAAGAGCTGTTCAGGATTTTGATATTTAGCGTTCAACATCAGCTCTTGGAAGACTAAAAAGAAAATTGGCTAGTGGAAAGCTATTAATAGCTTATTCAATTAAATTAATGTATTTAAAAAAGGTAGGATTACCTACAGAAAAGAGTGCTCTGTTCCTTGTGGAAGCCAGCTCCATGCATTTGTGGGCATTTGCATATTTTCAGCCTTTAAACTAATTTTTGTTAAGTCTGAGTGAATAAATCTTGAATTTGGGGAGTAATTTTGAAAACTGCATATGAGCCACAAAGCAAAAATGTTCTACCTCTTCGGAATCTCAAAAAAATAAAAACCCTCATACATATGGATAGGCATTTTTACAGCCTGGTTCTTTCAAACATTTCAGCTTTCAATACAATTGTTTAATCTGGACAAATAAGATACAGCTTCTCTTATATTGCACATACCATTTTGTACAATAGCTATATTCATAAGCATCCTGCAATGTTCATAGCACAGTTTGTACATGTGAAATGTCAGAATATGTGTAGAACTAGGCACTTCATCCATCCCTCTATTCCTCAGCACTGTAATTTTGTACATAAACAGGTATGTTTTGTAAGCAGTAGATCCAGAGAGACACCAGGTACATTTTCTCACTGTGAGTTAGTTTCCGATGCTGCTACTCACATTGAACAGCTCACTCAAAGAGTAGCCCATTTGGCTTCAATGGGGCTGCTCAGAACAAGATGACTATCCATTTTATAGAATCTGACCCTAAATTAAAGAGTTCGTCTTGAATTTTCATCTTTCTTGAATTAAAGTTTTGGTTCAGTTTCCATTAAAATCAGTGAGAGTTGAGGGCACTGAGCAACTTACTGGATCATACCTTCACAGGACCATTGCTTTGTTCTGCATATGGAATTCTGTTTATTTCAGTGAGGGTGTATAACGATCCAAGGTAGAATGCAGACCTAGAGAAGGTAAAGTCTGAAAAGACTGGCACCATCTGACTCCTCTGAAAACAAGTTTTTCTAATTACTTTATTGGGACCAAGATTTCCTTCTGGGTATCTAAGCAGGTCTGACTTTCTTCCATCTTTAACTCATTCCATTTGTACCACCTAAGCTGTGTTCAGTCATCCGCTATCAGGATGCAGAGTGGCAGCAATTCATACTGAGAGAGAACATGGAGGAACATCAATCCTAATTCATCAACCTGGTGATAGCGAAATTCTCTCTTTATTTTATACCCTGGCTTCAGTTAATCTGGATAAAATTTAGACAAGAATCCAAGCTTCCAGATGTTTTATGTGAATTGAGGTTGACTTGCAATCCTTTGTGTCTTACCATTCCTCTCAAACTTTGTTTCCATGCCAAGATCTTATCTAAATCATGCTATTAATTTTGAGCTGTAGCCCTGTCGTTGCTTTGTATAACTGCTACTGTAATCTACATTGTATCTTTCTGCAATTCAGAGGAATAAATTCATAGCAGAGGTCCGTGCCTATAACTGACTTTCACATAAATGGATGTTACACTCTTGAACCCCTGCTATAAGCATTCCTTTGTGCAGATTTTCAAAGTGATGGAGAGCTCATCTTTGGAGAATTTCCTGTCCTTGAAAGAGAATAAGAGATCTTATCTCTTCTAGATGGGTGTGGTTCCTGTAAATATTCAGGAAGCAAATGAAATACTAGAGCTGCCCCTTTCCTAATTATTCTAAATCTGATGCTAAAAATATGGTGTCTTTCAAGCATTCTATTCTTTTAGGCATAAGCATAACAAAAATACTTTCTGTATATTAAAGAAGGATCTATTTTGTGGGATCTAGTTTGTGATCTCTGTGTAAGCCAAAGTCATTACTGCCAAAAAGCACGAGGCAGGAACTCTGTCTCTAGACAGCAATTCAAGATAACTTTATTTATAGTCATTGAGAGAGAAGGTTTTACATCATCTCTAGAGAAGCAGTATTAAATGAAAAGAAAAAGGGGAACTGGAAAAAGAATGTTGAATAATGGACAAGATACAAAACTCACAATCTGTTGACCTACCAGTGTGTGTTATATTGCTTCTTCATGACATTACCCTCTGTAGAGCCTCACTGTGGGATTTCCATGCTCTTATACACCAAAAGCCATGTGGTAAGGCAGATGCAGATCTACAGTGGAAATACATCTGGCTAACATTTGCAGAACTGACTAATGACTTTGGTAATTAATTTTTGGGCACTCAACTTGAGATACCTTAACGGGGGCTGATTTTTCAGATGATAGATGGGCTGAATTGTCTGACAATCAGGTTCCTTTAATGCATCAGAGTGCCAATCCTCAAACATTTAAAAATCATGTCTGGGCCCTAAAATCTTGAGGATTTTTTAAATAATAATTTTAGGGTTCTTTTATTGACTTCTGGCCTCTGACCTTTGAATGTGCACTAGGGTCTTGAATTCAAGATTTTCTCTGCAACCATGAAGCCTTGAAGTATATCTTTTTGTTTTAATAAAATGTGATTTTGATGTGTCCACGTGGCTCCAGAAAACATCAGCATTATGAAAGTCGTAATAAAACAGAAAGAGTTGGCAACACTGGTACCCATAATCACTGTTCATGTTGTTAAATCTTTATCAAGGAGGACAAGAGTTATTACTGATAAGTATGCTTCCTACCTCTGCCTTGTTGCGGTAGCTACTGAATCTGGAGTTGGCTTGCTTTTTAGCCTAGGCAATCGGCTTATGTATTTCAAATTGCTTGCAAAATATGTAGATTTTGTGGGGAGAGAGGGCATGTGCGGTAGAGTAGACTTATTTCATTCATGACACAACTTTTTTTTCCTTGTTTTTTAGCAACAGTTGTCCAAGACTATTAAATTTGGACACCCACCACAAGCAACAATTTCTGAGAGGACAATGGAGGAGGCAAATTCTAGTTTAGAAGATGTATTATTCAGCAGCCCAATGGAGACTGAGAACCAATCAGACGCAGTGCTCTCGGACAGTGATAATAAAGTAAGCATCTTAAATGGACATATTCACTACATGACACTGTTATTGAAAGCACAGAACTCACTGGGATAGAGACACAATGTCCAGTGAGCCACAGCAATAGAATCTTCTTCTAAGGGATGTCTCTGTCTAAACCACATACTCCTCTCTGCTCCTATCGTTTTTTCCTCAGCCCTTAGTTTAAAAACTGCTCTACATCTTTTTTAATTTTAAGTCCCAGCAGTCTGGTTCCATTTTTGATTTAGGTGGAGCCCATCCTTCTTCTATAGAATCCTCCTTTCCCAAAAGTGTCCTCAGTTCCTAATGAATCTAAGCCCCTCCTCCCTCTACCACTGTCTCATCTACACATTGAGAGCCTGCAGTTCTCCCTAACTGACCTTCCATGTGGAACTGGACGCATCTCAGAGAATGCTAACATGAAGGTCCTGGACTTCAATCTCTTACTTAGCAGCCTAAATTTGGCCTCTAGGACCCTTCTCCTATCCTTTCCTATTTCACTGGTACCTGCATATACTATGACTACTACTAGCTCGTCCTCAGCACTACATGTAAGTCTATCTAGATGTCTCGAGATCTGCAATCTTCACACCAGGCAAGCAAGTCACCATGAGGTTCTCCTGGTCATCACAAACCTAGATGTCTCTGTTTCTAATGATTGAATCTCCCATAACTATTTTTTGTCCCTTCCTCAACCGCAGAGACTGCCAAAGGAGGAGTTGGACCATTCAGCTGTGTCCCAGAAAGTATCGTCCACTTCAGCCACTCTGTTCTCCAAAAGCCTCTGAGGGCCAGGAGCTCCTTGCACTAAGGGCTCACATATGCCACCTGCTTATTCCTTTGCTGATATTTTGCTTTTATCAGGGGGTGGTTTTGGCTTTAAATTTAATGAATGTTGAATGTATCTAGCTCCCCTCCCCCCTCAAAACTCCCTCGCAAAACTCTTGTTAGCCACTGGCTAGAGTAGAAGGCAAACGTAACATCTCTCTAAAGGTTGGGAAAAGGCTGGTGAGAGACAGATAATCCTGGAGCCCCAAGGGTGGGAAGTTGTACCCAGCTGATTCATAATAAGCCTAAAGAGAAATTCCTTTGTGAGAGAGATTGAAGCCAAAACCAATTTGCCAATGAGCCAGTACCAGGGCAAGTGTTTGTTCTTTGATGACCTCTCTTGTAAAGTCTGCCCCTCACAGATTGGAGTGAGAGCAAGGATTATCTGCTTGATGGCAGCAATGTCTACACGGAAGCAAAACAATGGCATTGCTGTATCCTTTTAAGTGCAGAAAAGCTCAAAGTCAGTGGGAAACGCTCTAATGCTCAAGTCACTGTACCTCCCAAGCCTATGACATACCGAGTATATTGGGCACTCTGTGGGTATGTCTACACAGCAGCTAGGCATGTGCTTCCCGGAACAGGCAGGCAGGCAGACACTCACATTAGAGGCTTGTCTATATTTAAAACACTACAGTCGCACAGCTGCATTGTTGTAGCTAAGCTGCTGGAGCACATCAGTGCAGACTCTACCTACACTGACAGGAGGGGTCTCCCATTAGCATAGGTTAATTCACCTCCCTGAGAAGCGGTAGCTTGGTCCACTGTAGAATTCTTCCATCAAGCTAGAACTGTCTACACTAGTTTTACACTGCTTCAGAGTGGGGGAGTGTGAATGTTTCATACTCCAGAGCAACATGGTTATGCTGACCTAGTTTTCTAGTGTAGACCAGGTCTTGTTCTGTTGAGCTAGCACACTGAAAATAGCAGCATGGCTGCAGCCACATGGGTAGCAGCTTGGGCCAGCCACTCATGTAGAAACCTGCCTGAACCCCATCAGCCGTGCTGCTGCATCCAGGCTGCTACTCTTAGCACACTAGCTCAGGCAAACAAAGTGTGGGCTTGGAAGCATGCTCCCATCTGCTGTGTAGACATACCTTCCGAGCAGGCAGAAAGGAGTTTTGTATAGTGGGTGGCTGAGGAACATGGGCCGCCCTCCTACTAATCCAGAGGCAGGGTGTAGAGTCCCAATCCGTCCACAAAGCCCCCAGTCCCTGCCTCTGGCACTATTGTGGAGCTAAGCTCTGCAGTGTGAAGAGTGTTATAGAGCTCCTGTCAAGGCTGTTCCCCACTCTGGCACAATGAATGCATAAGTGAGGGCCCGCAAAAGCACCCCAAAACCTGATCTCTACAGGCTTTGGTACAAAAACTCCTCCCAAAATCCTAATACCCAGATTTTGGGGAATCCACTGCCACCATCAAATGCTTTTGAACCCACAAACAGGGGTGGACACTTGAAACCAACCCCAGGGCACCTCACGCTCTTTTTTCCAAAGAGCTTGAAAAGAAAAGAGAAAATACAAGGTATAGTCTGTGATACCTGTCCCCTAGTTAGAGGCATGCAGATCCCACAGACAGATTTTTCAGGACGCAGAAATGAACCAATACCAGTTAATTAAAAAAAGAAAGAACTTTTATTATTAAAACAATACCCCAGTTACAAGCATAGTTGGAATGGCTAGATGGTAAGAGCCACCAATTAATATACTCATGAAGGATTCCCATGGGCTCAGGACTTAGTTGCAAAAGAGAGGAAAAACCATTTCTAACAGCACAGACATCAGATCCAAATTCCCAAAACAGAAAACAATAAAACCTGATGGATTTATCTAGACTTTACCCTACTTACACGTTATGAAGAGCCTTTTTCTTGAGAGAGATGACATCTTCTGTCTCCCTCAGTATCTAGAGAGCAAAAACTGTCTCAGAGACAAAGGAGGGAAAACCCCAAAATTCCTTTGTCTCAGTTTGAAATCCCTATCTGCATTTCTATTGGCTGAGCAGATACCTGGCTAGGTACAGGGACATAGTTAACCCTTTAGTCCCCAGACTGCTGGCCAACCCTCATGGTCATGACAGCCCCCCTAGTTGATCTTGCAGATTCATGGCCCCCCTGTGCAGCAGAAACTATATGTGTACACTCCAGGGCTGCGCAAGGGACAGAATTTATTTTCCTGTCTGACCTATGGGTACATGGCAAGAAAATTTGTCTAGCCGCCACCCAGCCTATATCCCTATTCATGCAGTAGGATGTTTGAAAAAAGCTTAAGGGCCAGACTGTGCTTTTAAGCCATAGCTCTCGCTGGAGGGAGGTCCAGAGGAATTGTGATGGAGCCTGAGGAGGAATTTGTTTGGCTCAGCCAGAACTCTTCTCAGGAAGAGCATGCCAGAGCTGCAGTGGGTTCTCATTCTCATGCTTTCAGGTGTTGCCATGCCCCTCCACAGAGCCACTGGGAGGAGATGGCGTATGGCGCGCTGTCCCAAATGTGCCCATGTCCAGAGCCAGACTCCACCAAATGCTTTTGTTGATTTTTACCTTTCCCCTCTCATCCTGCACTCCCTGTTCACCTTTACTAGAGTTACTGAAGAATATAGAACAAACACTGCCTGTGAAAGGGTTTCCTAAGAACTCTCAGATTTTTTTGCACTGGTTAAATAAGCCCCTCTGCTCACTTATAGGTTTACAGTACTTGACATCAAAATGTCTGGATTTTTTTTGCTGCCAATGGGGGGTGGTGGAAGGTGGTGGAGGTTGAGAGGTGGTGGCTGGGAACCCTAGTCCCTTTTGAATCATTGCAAGAGCTCTGTGCAACACGCTCCATGTGGTGCAGAGGGCTGGGTATCCCATCTCTGCCCTTTCCAGGAGCACGAAGCCATCTCTCCTCCACCCCCGTGCCCAGGAGCCCAAGATGGATGTCGGCTTCCCTGGATTTTTTCCACGCTTCTAAGTGGAAGCTGACCTACTTTTCCAGTGTAAATCAGGCCTTTATATCCCCTGTGCTTCCATTTATACACAGGGAAGATGGCATATGCATCTTTAGAGCTGCAGATTAGAAGTGCTACGTAATTTTAGTTTTGCATTTCTTATATTCTATGTGATTTTATTATTATTGTTTAGGCAAATTGGATTAATGGCTACAGTTCTCAAGTTGATTTGGCATGCGTTTGAAACGCTAACTTCTAAGGATTTATATGAGTATCTGCTAATGAAGCATATAAGGAGAATCACAAACTGTACATAAAAATGTCAGAATTACAAATTGAGCCAGTCATTTTATATGAAAGGTGCAAATAACCTATAATTCATAGCACAGGAAGCTTCACGAGCTTCTAGCTAAAAGGAGACATTTAAATGTACTCGCTAGTGCAAAGAACAATTCTGTTACATTAATGCACATAAATGATTCAGTAATACCAAATTTGGGGTTCCAGTACTTTCTCATGCAGAGGACAGTCTGCACCCAGGGATCGCTTTTGGGGGACTCAGCATAAGGGAGTGTCATGTCATGGGATCCATTTCTGCCTTAGCAGCACCAAAGACCACTCCAGCTGCAGGGAATTGGTGGGAATAGGGAGTGGGACTGAGAAAGGAATGACAGCCAAGTTCCACTGAATCATTTTCCCTACCAAACCTATAGCCCAAAGCAGAGCAAGTTGGTCTGTGGATAAGGCATTGGATTGGAATGTAGCAGATCTGGGTTCTGTTCCTGTGTGAACTAGTGACTTTGAGGAAATTGTTTTTTCTCTCTGTTTCCCCCTACTCTTTGGTGTGCTTTGTCTACTTAGATGGTAAACTCTTTAGGGGCAAGGACCATCTCTTATCAATAGGGATGTTAGATATCGATTAATTTAATAATCATGTAACCGCACCTAAAACTTAGTGGTTAAATGACTGATAGTCCCTGGGGGCGGAGGTGGCAGCCAGTGCACTCCTAGCCCCACTCCCGGGCAGGCCCCCTGCTACCGCAAGCTGCTGTCTCTGTATCTGGCTCCCCATATAGACCGGCTCAGGCCTGCCGTCCCATGCTGCTGCCTCTGATACAGAAGCAGCAGCGTGGGGTGGCAGCAGCTCCTGTCCATGCGGGGCCCGAGCTCCCCATGGACAGAGGCTGTGCTGGCATCCCATGATACAGCCTCTTCCCGCGGCGAACCTAGACCTGACCCGGACACAGGCTGCTCTGTGGCAGCCTCCCCTGCTGCTTCTGATAGAGGCAGCAGCGTGTGTGTGTGGGGGGAGCAGGTGGCGCCGCAGAGCCGGCATGCACAAAGAGCCACCTTCCCACGCGTACTGGCTTCCATCTGCCCCCCTCACTTGCCATGCTGCTACCTTTCTAGCACAGTGTTTCTCAAACTGTGCTCCACGGAGCCCCAGGGCTCCATGAGACATCTCCAGGAGCTCCGCGAGGTTGACAAACTGGAAACATCGATAGGTACAACATATACAATCAGTGGACCGCTGGGGCGCCGCATAAATTTTTACCCATGTAAAGGGCTCCAGAGCCCAGAAAGTTTGAGAACCGCTGCTCTAGCACAAGGCTTTCCACGGGCACTGCTCCCCTCTTGCTGCCTCTGTCACGTATCTGATTTAGAGGCAGCAAGGTGGGAAGAGGGAATGAGTGCAGTTGATAGGATTAACCGATAAACCCAGGTTTATCGGTTAATTGTGTAGTTGCCTACACATTGACATTCCTACTTATCATGTGTGTACGCAGCACATACACAAACTTGATTAGGGCTGCTAGGTGCTGTGCTAGTACAACTAGTTAATAATGACGTCCCTGCCATCTTCAGTAAATAATGCAGCTTTCTCTTCCATGGCTTAGAATTCACTCCCATAAGAGAGCTTCTGGTGGCAGATGACCTTTAGGGAAGCCCTTGACAACACTGCTTTTGCACCTCTAATGAACCCTTATAGTGAGAACTAACAAGTCAAAGATACCTCTCTGTGGCTCCCCTTTGGCTACAGAGGGAAGGAATGCACAGGAAGCGCTGGGTAGAAATATAGTGTTTCCAAAAGTCCTCTCCGGGACTCTTAATTCCATTTTATTTTGATCCATGTTTCAAACAGGATAATACACTGATTCTAAATATAACAAAATATATTCAAAGCTTCTAGAAATCATGGTATGTTGCATTTTGCTTTGGTGTTAAACCTAATTATCTGGCGCTAAAGAACAAGTGTGGGCTCTTATCTTTTAGCCTGGGCAGCCTGTGGGGGTCTCCTTAGTCTGATATCTACAGACTCTTTCTTTCAGACAGCTCAAAGATTATAAAAGTGTACGGGAGAAAACCATGGTATCAGGAAGCAGAAGTGTGTTTCCATTGGATCTTTGATGCAAATGGGGGTGGAGTAAAAGTCCTAATCATAGAATCATAGAGCTGGAAGAGACCTGAGGAGATCATCAAGTCCAGCCCCCTGTCCAAGGCAGGACCAATCCCAACTAAATCAATCCAGCCACGGTTTTGTCAAGTCAAGACTTAAAAACTTCTAGGGATGGAGATTCCACTACTTCCCTTGGTAACCCATTCCAGTGCTTCACCACCCTCCTAGTGAAATAGTTTTTCCTAATGTCCAACCTAGACCTCCCCCACTGTAACTTGAGACCATTGCTCCTTGTTCTGCCATCTGTCACTACTGAGAACAGCCTTTCTCCGTCCTCTTTGGAACCTCCCTTCAGGAAGTTGAAGGCTGCTATCAAATCCCCCTTCACTCTTCTCTTCTGCAGACTAAACAAACCCAAATCCCTCAGTCTCTCCTCATAGGTCATGCGTCCAGCCCCCTAATCATTTTGGTTGCCCTCTGCTGGACCCTCTCCAATGCATCCACATCCTTTCTATAGTGGGGGGGCCAGAACTGGACACACTATTCCAGATGTGGCCTCACCAGAGCCGAATAAAGGGGAATAATCACTTCTCTGGATCTGCTGTTAATGCGCCTCCTAATGCAACCTAATATGCCATTCGCCGCCTTGGCAACAAGGGCACACTGTTGACACATATCCAGCTTCTCATCCACTGTAATCCCCAGGTCCTTTTCTGCAGAACTGCTGCTTAGCCATTCGGTCCCCAGCCTGTAACAATGCTTGGGATTCTTCCGTCCCAAGTGCAGGACTCACCGTGTTTTCACTCTCATTTTGTGATTTCACTAGTTCTTTAAATCCTTTACATTCTAATATCTAGTTGTACTAATCTTATTTTCTAGTTAAGTGACACTCCGGATGCATTAACCCTTATGCATGTGCCTGGAACAGGACATGAAGTAGAAGAGAAGGTAACAAGACATTAATAATTGAAGTTAATTGAATTTGGATCAAATTCTTTTCTATTTTGATTACTTTTTCCTCCTTTGTTTTATTTTTAAAGAAAACTGCCAGTTATCTTATTGCAGTATTTAGTTTTATTGTCACAAATTCATTCAAAACTGCAGTGACAGTGTGCAATTCTTATGTACTGCATCTGAGGAAAAACTGCTAAATGAGTAGTGACTGAAGTTGGGAAATCTATTTCTAAGGTAACAGGTAACTACAGAAAACTAAACACAGCTCTATCACCTCTGTACCTCAAGCATTCCTGCATTTGAATTATTGCAGAGCCATCATTTTCATAAGTACTTTTACTTGTTTATTATGCATACATGTATCTTAGTAAGACTATGCAAAATATTTCAAAATCGTTAAACAACTGGCTTTCTGATAAATCTATGTTTAACCCCATTGTGGATTTCAGAACTGCCTTGAAAAATAAGGCACTAATTTTTCCTCAGTAGAAGACTTTCCCTCCCTTTCTGAGTTCACACCAATTGCAGATCTAACAGTGGTAGCAAAATGGACCACATAGAGAGACTTTTAACTTTTTGTCACCTCTTAAAGGGTTAGTTTCTTGGGTACTTGTATTCTTCCAATACAACATCTGCTGTACCAGGGCCTACAGTAGATACAGAAAGATTAATCTACCAGTGCTTCAGCCAAGCATTATATTCCTCCCTGACCCCCGCCTTTTTGGAGGGTGCAGAGTGTTTTCAGTGTGGCTGGAAATAATCCCAGTCCTGCAAACATTTACTCCTATGTACAACCTTATTCATGAAAATAATTGTGTTGTGTTTAATGGCAACTGCCTACATGAGTGAAGTTACGCTTCATTTGCATACCTAGACCCAAGTATTTGCAATCCAAAAGATACAGCACGATTTCTGATTTGATTCTGTGATTTCAACAGGAATTTGACTTTTTACATTATGCTTGGAACTCAACACCTGTTTTGAGGAATGTATACTTTAGTGTCACATTCAGTGTTTCCTGTAAGCTCAGCATTTGAGTGGCCACCCAGGGAAGATTCAGATGCTGCCCAGCTGATTAGTAGAGCACCCACAGCTGGCAGCATGTATGTCTACTGGTGGTGCACATCTGCACAAGCCTTGGTGCATACACAATTTATTCTGCACATAAATGGAAAAAAATTAAAGTGAACACTGGTCATCTTATACCAATTAAATACAGTTTGAAAACTCAATAATATATCCAACCCAGATGATTCAGGCCTACAGGCTGAACATAACTAAAATATCTGAAATACAACACTTTATACGTAAGCAAACCAGAGATTTTAAAAAATAACATGTTGGGCTCTTGTTATTTTTCTACTGATTTCTGAGTCCATTCAGGTAACATTTTTAGCCTTTTCTCTACAATTGTAAAATATAGAAACTTTATTTAAAAAAAAATAGAAACGGAATCTCTGTCATAAGCACTTGCTTCCAGGTTGTGCTTAAAGAAAAACATCAAAATCTTGTGAAATTCATGATAAAATCATGAAAGTTGGCAACACGATTGGATCAGAATATTACCTGGCTAAAACTTTAGGTGCTAACCTGTCTTTAGAGCAGCCAAAGCTGATTAACAGTCATTTAAAAAGATAAATTAATGTTAGTTATACCTCAATTGAGGTATCCAATTAGTATGAATGAAAAATATTTCCCTAGTCACTATTTCTTCAAAACAAAATAACAAGTTCTTTCTTACACGTGTCCATTAACAACTTTTGAAGATTAACTTTTTTTACTGCTTAATACTGACCAGCCATCCTTGTTTGGTTCATTGTGTATGATCTGGGAGCACAGGTGGGACTGTATAGGGTTTCACAGGGATCCCAAACTCAGACATATGCATATCAAGTTAACCAATGTTTGGTATGTAAGGTCTCTATCAAGAGTCAGTAGCCCAGTGATCATCATAATCGTATTTAATCGTTAAGCATGGATAATATTTAAGAAGTTATGCATCAACACTGAAGATTCTTCTTTGAGTGTTGCTCCCTATAGTTCTTGCCTATACTTACAGGAAGATCAACACTCTGGAGATCAATCTTCTGGGGTTCGCGTTAGTGGGTCTAGTAAGGACCCACTAAATAGAACTCTGATGGTGTCTCCGATGACCCAGGTACTCCATGGGGTCACGAGGAGTAAGGGAAATCAATGGGAGAGTTTCTCCCATTGATCTCACACAGTGGGGATGCTGGAGAAATGTAAGGTACGTCAACTCCAGCTACGCAGTTGTCATAGCTGGAATTGCATGTCTCATATTGAATTTATCATGTAATATAAATCAGGCTGAACTCTCTTCCCCTTGCATTCTCTGGTAGAGCTTACTAGAATGGCAAACGCTGTGCTCCAGCAGCACAAGGATTGGTCCAAGCTAGTTCGACTACTCTGGCTAACCTCCCCCCGTGAGACAGAGAGAGGCAAAAATGGGAGGCTGATCTGTTGCCCTGCTTCTGCATCACTCAGCAAGGCTGACCACACATGAGAGAGTACACCAAGCATGAGGCAGTGACTGTGCTCCTATTATGCTCCAGGAAATATTGTACCTGCCTGAGGCATAATGTTTCTAGCATTTCTCAGTGGGGTGGCTCTGCTGCATTCCCTATTGTAGACTCTGTTGTAACATTTGCATTGGTGTAGCTTTTCTGTTTTGGCCATTTCTTATGTAGCCACACTCAACAGAGCATGGTGGGAATTACTTACACAAGAATTCATGGTTTTTACTTTTTGGCAAACTTAAAATGTTCAAGGGAATATTGCTAGACAGCCTGTCCTCACATCTACTAACAACTCTTCTGAATGAATACTTATAAGAATGTTTTTTAAAAATCTGTTTGTATGATTTTAATGAGGGTTACTTTTTTTTATCTGGTACAAACAGGTCATGCCAGTCAAATTGTCTCGGCCAAAAAGACACATTTCCTCTGGCACAATTGAATCAATCAATCTTGATGCAGTCCCTCAGGCAGTTGCTCGTCTAGACAACAGTGCAGCTAAGCACAAGCTCTCCATAAAGCCAAAAAAACAGAGGCTGTCAAGAAAACACAGAAGATTAACAAAGGTATTGAACTGATTTGGATCTCAAATGGTAAGATGAGATGCTTTACTATAGAAATGATAGTCAGTAGTTACAAAATAGTTGCAATTAAAAATAATGAGATGAATTGTAGGTTGTTCCAGCCCTGGTCATGGCTGTAACACCGAGGAGACCTATGGGAAAACTGCTAAGTGCTTTCACAACACAGGCTGTGTCTTCACTGCAAAACTAAGGATGGGTTTTTTTATATTGAGAGAACTCAAGATAGCTGTCTGAATATAAAAGCCTCATGGAGACAGTGGACACTAGCGTTTACCTCAGTGTAGCTATCTGGGACTGACGATGTGCTGCACATATGCCTGACCGCTTCAGGAGGCACTATGAGTTGAAACGTGCTCTCTCCCCCACAATTAGCCAGCTCTATTGACCTGTGTCATGGAAGGTGGGCCATGGTCCCTTCTCTTTTCTCTTCCTCACTCCCTATAACATTACTGGAGCCTCAGAGGGTACTAATAGGGAGAGGGCCCCATGCACCCTTCCCCTCCTGACGTGGCCCTGCCATAATCTGACTATTAGGATTTCCAAAGAGATACTTCACAATCCAAAAACATTAGGAAAACTGAAATTTGCCCTTGCATAGGTGCTGGCATTTTGAGTGTAGAGCAATCCAGGTAAAAGTCTGCAAGCAAAGGCAACAAAGGCCTCACTCTACTTCAATTCCAATTTCTCACATCCTGTTTGCAGCCAGATCCTCCTATCCTGCTGCCCCGCATTCACAGGGGCCATTTCACAGGCCATGGTGGAGTTGGGTGCCTGGCTGATGGAAGGAGCACCTACCTCTCTCCCCACTTCGTTCCCCCTTCTCCAAAAGTTATAAGAGGCCAGCTGGCAACTTCCCTGGAGTTAACAGGAGTTTCCAGATAAGGGAGTGAGGGGAAGGGCAGGTTGCTGCTGGGCCGGACATTTATTCACAGGACAGCAGGCCACAGAAAAGAGAATAGCCGGCTGACCCATTTGCTTTGCTGTCTGTTCCACCTGCCTCCTCTCTGGTGGGAAACCTGTTGGTCCAGCAGCTTCTTCCCCCTCAACTAACAGAAGGCATTTTATTGGTAATGTGGTTGTCTGAGGGGTTGCAGAGTTGTGGTGAGCGCATTATGTCTTAAGGAAGGTTCATGGAGCTGGAGAAAGCACTCCCTACACTGGGCAGAGTGTGGATCAGCTGTTTGCCTAGAACCAGTCAGTATCCTGGCACGGCTGGGTCAAGCGGACGGGCAAGAAACAAGATGGCAGTCAGCAACTGGCAGTGGTTGGGGAGTGGCATCATGCAGCTTGTGCAGGTACTGCAGCTGAGTAAAAGCTGTTGATAGAGAAGCAAACAAACACATGGAATCAACAGAAATGGAGGGTTTATCTCCACTGCACCTGGGAACCTACTTCCCTGCTTTAGTAGACAGATACACACTAACTCTCCTTAAGCTAGCACACTACAAATAGCAAGGAAGCCAGGAGTAGCTCTGGCTAATGGCCTGGTAGAAATTTGCCTGGAACCTCTGGATGGCTTGTCTGAGCTGTTGCCTGTGCCACTTTGTGGCTACAGTGTGCATTTTTAGTAGACCAGCTTGAGCCGAGCTAGCACATCTGTGTAGCCAAGCTGGGGAGTACGCACTCAGCTGCAGAGTAGATATACCCTGAAACAGTCAAAATACTTCTGAATCACTAAGCCACCCCATGGTAACCCAGGAGGTGTGATGACTGCTGCTTAATGAAGAGAGTCACACCTCAACTAGCACAGAAAACTGGTCACCTCTAAGTTTCCCATGATTTTTAGGTGGCTCCCAAATTCCTGCATTGGAACCAGCAGCTTGGGGAGACCCAACTAATGGGGTTTAGCAGAGCCAGGCAGAGAGTAGCAGTCACACACCATTTCCTTTGTCATTATTCCTTCTGTCCTTGTCATCATATATAGCTGCTCTCTGCAGGGCTGCATGCTCTTTCTGTGGGACACAATACTTTTGAACAGGTACTAAACAGAACAAACTCTGGAGCTTACAAAGTGGTTCAATATGGGGCAGTGCCGGAAATGTGAATGTTACAGTCTAATACCTTCACATCATGAGTGGCCAAAGAGAGGCCTCTGAGTTGGGTGAAGCCCTCTGTGATTGAGGCCACCCTCATGTGGCCTATGATGACCACAATTCCAGCATACAATATTCCTCAACGAGCCCAGTGGCCTCCTTAGCTTTTGGCTTTGTGTGTACACACTATGCCCCAGACCCAGGTTTATGATGAGGATGGCTGCTACCTACTCCATTTTATACAAATCAGGGAAGTCTAAAGGCCACATCTGAAGGTGCTGCTGTAGGTCTTGGTTAGTCAGAATTTAGGCACCACTGATTCACATGCCTTAGTGTAAACTGTGATTTATTTAATATTATAATGTTGTTGCTGCCAGGATGTGTCCTTTCTTTTACAGAATATTACTCCTGTAAAGGGTGGAACAGATCAAAATATTGTTCAGTTACTCTAATATGTCATGGGTTGTGATATAGTAACCCATGAATTAATGTGTGTGGACTCTGTATTCAAATAAAGAAGAAATATGACTAACAAAGGATGAAAATAAAATGATCTATATCTCAAACCAATTGTTTAAAAAACAGCAACTAGTCAGTTCACAGCTGATTACTTTACCATTCTGTACAGTGATGAAAGGGAACAATAACCATATTGAGTAAGTAACTCAGATATTTTTTTCCAACATTAGGAGTCACAAAGCATAACTATGCCAGAGTTTGAGCAAGAAAAGCCAGAAACCCACCATTTCAGTGAGAGATACCCAGATGACAATGGGCATATTGCCACAGCTAAGCCAACCCAATACAGAGAGGAGCAAAAACATTTTGAGGTAGCAGATGAGAAAACAAAGCAAGAAGATGACTGGAGAATGCACAAGGCTGAAGAGAAAAGACAAATGGCAGGATTAGAAGAAAAAAGACATCTGGAAGAACAAAGACGCCAGGAAGTTGAACAGATGCAAAGGGCACGGGAGAGAAAGCGTTGTGAAGAAGAGAAAAGGCAGCATCTTCTTGAGGAGGAGAAATATTTGAAAATAGAAAAGCAAAGGCAACAGGAGGGGGAGAAAAGACAACGAGAACAACAGAGACAACAGGAACTGGAGGAGCAAAAAAGACAGGACGAGAGGAGACAACAGGAACTGGAAGAGCAGAAAAGACAGGACGAGAGGAGACAACAGGAACTGGAGGAGCAGAAAAGACAGGACGAGAGGAGACAACAGGAGCTGGAGGAGCAAAAAAGACAGGAAGAGAGGAGACAACAGGAGCTGGAAGAACAGAAAAGACAGGAAGAGCACAGACTACAGGAACTGGAGGAGCAAAAAAGACAGGAAAAATTTAGACAACAGGAATTGGAAGAGCGGAGGCGAGTGGAACTGGAGGAGCAAAAAATAAAAGGACTGGAAGAACAAAGGTGTCATAAGATTGAAAAACAGCATCAGGAGGAAGAAAACAAGAGACAAGTGGATCAACAAAGACAAGCATTAAAAGAGAGACGAGAACTTGAGAAAAGGCATCTTCAGGCTGAAGAGAAGCTACAGCAGGAGGAAAAGGCTACGAAACTGGAAGAACAAAGCCAGCATCAGAAGGAAAAAAAGAAAAGAGAAGAACAAACTCTGCAAAAACTGGAGAAGCAAAAGAGACAAGAAGAACAAAGAAAACATGAGCCAGGAGAACAAATGCACCTGGAGAGTGAAGAGAGAGCACAGCAGAGAAAATGTATAATAAGGCAAGAGGGATCAAATGAACAAGACCTGGAAGAAATACATGTAGATGAACAGTATGTGGAAAAGCAAAAAGAACAAGAGCAAGCCTTAAGACAGAAACAGGACAAAAAAGAAGTGTGTTCTGTGGATGCTGGTAGGGAATCCCTGGAGAAGCAGCTTCAAGAAGAATCAAACCAACAAAAAACAAAATGGGCACAGAAAGGAAAGGTAGTAGTGGAAGAAAAGGTAACACCAAAACAGACGAGAGCAGTCGAAGCTCAGGAGCAGGAGAAGACAGGTGAAGAACTAAGGTGGCAGGAAGTAGATGAAAGGCAAGCTATGCACAGACCATTCACGTTTCAAGTGTCATCAGGAGAGAAACAAATCATATTTCAGAAAGTGAATTTGAGCCCTGTTACTCCTGTCAAAGAGGCAGCACACCATTCTGCCCTCAAAGAATCCAAGACCCATGTATCTAGCAAAGGTTCTCATGCATTCCCATCCTCTTTGTGTGTCCCCCACACAGCTATTTTGGTTACTGGAGCACAACTTTGTGGCACTGCCGTAAATCTGAATCAGATCAAAGATAAAGCTTGTAAATCTCTACTTGGTTTGACAGAAGAAAGAAAAAACGTGGATATTCCTCCTCTAGAAAACACCCAGAAAACTACTCTTGATCCCAAACCTAGCCGCAGTAAAATGAAATATACACAGGAGACGAACAACCAGGACATGTTAGCTGAATGGGCTTCTATTAGATCTAGAATCCTAAAGAGTGCTGAAACCAGCAAGCTAAATGAGAGAGACCGAGTAAGCATCTGTAGACACAGTGATGACTGGACACTCAAAGGACGAGGCAGTTCTTCTCATGGCAATTTAAGGAAAACCCTGTCTGCAAATGCAAAATTTTCCATAACACCAGCATGGCAAAAATTTTCAGACACCTCAAAAGCCAGTGCAGATGCTGAGAGTGCAAGTGGTGCAGAAAATATCGAAGCAGAGAACACAAGAAAAAAGACAGATTCATCCAATGAGGCAAATGATGATGTGGCTGCTCACAAAGAGACTCTAGTTTGTAAAGATAATGTGACTGAAATGGCCATGAAAAGCGAAACACATCTTGAAATGGCAAACAACACAGAAGGCTATAAATTTGCCAAAGATCTTCCATCTTTCCTTGTTCCAAGTCTCTCTCATTCTCCAGGAAAAGAACTACCCCAATCAGAATCTCCAGCTGCTTTGGAAAGTCTGGAGAACACTGGTACAAGAAAACTGGATAAAGGAGCACCAAATGAAGAAGAAAATGTTTCTCCATTTGGGATAAAATTAAGAAGGACAAATTACTCCCTGCGTTTCCACTATGATCAACAGGTAGAGCAAAAGAAAAAGAAAAGGTACAGTGCAGGAGATAGTTTTGATGGTGTACTTGGCCCACTAGTTGCAACAGAAAGTGGAAAAGAAACCATTAATACTACTCTAAAAGACAATACATCTCCTAGCCTAGACAGAGAGAATGCCACTGTTAATGTTTCAAAAGACTCTTCAAATAATGTTTCAGAGAACTCACACACAACAGTTACACTATTATGCCCAACCACTAACAACCAGATTCCTTTACCTAGTTATGAGAAACTGGTGTGCAAATTGTCACTCCAACAGAAACCTGCATTAGCTCCAAAGCCCACAAACCAGACCCCACCGTCCTCTCCTCTCTCTAAAATGAACAGATCAAACTTAGCTGACACATTAGGACAAAAGATGGATAAAACTGAACTAGACACCACCTGGAAAAAAGAAGACAATAAAGGGAATGTGTTGCGCTCACCAGCACAGAATGAGAACAAAAATGAAGAGGAAGAAACTAGAGAAAAGAAATCATTCTTCCCATCTATCACCATGCCATGGAGAGAGAAAGCTGACAAAAAGCTTGAGCTGCTGAGAAAAGGTATGTAATATGAAAGTGTGACGAGTAACTATGGTCCATGTTTCTAAAGAGATAGAGAGGCTGGAAGTTTGTGTGCAAAACGTTGGCCTTAAATGTAAACTACTGTTAAATTTTTATTTGGTTTGGTGACAACTTAGTGTGAATGGTGTATAAATAAATCAGGAGGCTAATTCCATTCTCAATAAGCTTACAGTCTGGTTTACATTCAGAAAAAAAAGATCAGATATAAATAAGTGATATGCTGGTGTGTCTGATAGTAGCATGCAGCATCTAGTTGTGGTCTCTTAAGGAAGTCTGTTGTGTAGTCACAAGACATGGATATGCACAGAGACACCCTTAATGTTTTTAATTAAGTACTACTGGGAATTATGTGATTATGGGAGATTTTAACTTTCCAGATATAGAGGACAAGTGTTACCATTAATATTAATAGTAGGGCTCAGATCTTCCTCATTGTGATAGCTGACAGATTTCTTCACAACGTACTTGATGAACCAAGAAGATGTGATGTCACTTTAGATTTGGTATTGGTGTGTAGTGAGGACATCATAGAAGAACTGGCTGTAGAGAACAATCTTGGTTTGAGTGATCGTGAGCTAATTCAGTTTAAACTAAATGGAAGGATAAACAAAAATAGATCTGCAATTAGGAACTTTGATTTCAAAAGGGCTAACTTTTTTTTAAAAAATAAGGGAATTAGGAGAATGGATTTGACTGAAAAACACAAGGATAGGAATGTGGAGGAAACTATCTGACGCCTGCATCCCAAGTAAGGGGAAAAATTCATAGGGAAAGATTGCAGACCAAGCTGGATGAACAAGCATCTGAAATAGGGGATTAAGAGAAACTCTTGAAGGTCAAAAAGCACAGGAGTAAAGGGAGAACCACCAAAAGCCAAGCAGAGTTGGACCTTGTAAAGGGAATTAAAATTAACATAAAAGGTTCTATAGCCATATAAATAAGAAAAAAACCCAAGGAAACTCTGAAGATGGGGCAAAGATTAAAGATAATTTAGGCATGTTACAACATCTAAACAAATAAATACTTTACCTTGTTTTTTTTATTGAGGCTAATGAAGCGTTTAGGGGCAGATACAGGGTGGCTAATGGGAATGAGAGCATGTGGTAGAAATTAGTACACCCAAGGTGGAAGTCAAACTCAAATATCTTAAGGTGACTAAATCGGGAGGCCTAGATCAGCGGTTCCCAACCCCTCCCTGCCTGCCCGGTCACAGCACTCTGCCAGGCCATGCCCCCAGCTGCTAATGAGCCTCGCCTGCTGGGGAGCTCCATTCCCCATACGGTGCACGCCAGCAGCACGCTAAAAATTCTCCTCCCACGGTGAGTGGCACTGTGGGCTGCCCTGGTATGCCGTGGCTGGAGCCGGCCTGCGGTGAGGCTGTCCCTACTGGAGCAGTCTCACCACGGTCCTGGTTCCAGCTCCAGCAGCAGCCACATGGCCCAGCCAACAGGGCTACATGGCAGGTTGCTGCTCCATGTCCTTTCCATTGTGGGTGGCATGTTCAGGACCAGGGAGTGGAGCCTTCACGGCCATGATTGTCCTGAGGAGGATCAGGTTACAGGCCTTGGGGAGCTGCACCGGGTGCTTCCCTTGTGGAGTCTCCCCAGCCGGCTCCAGCCTGCACCATGTGTCTGGCCACTTCCCAATGTCCCAGGACACCGAAGTCAGCAGCACTGGTTTGAGTTGTGTGGGGGGAGCTGAGCTCCCTGACTCAAACCAGTGGGTGTCAAGGGGGCTAGTACCACCCAGCTGTCGGGTGGGAGCTGTGAGCCCGAGATGCACATGGGCTGAGTCACCCTGTGCCTCTAGGCCCCAACTGTTAACGGCCTGGGGAGGAACTCTCAAGCTACCAGAAATGTGCCCCTACCCCATCACCTGTGCTGCAGACACCACCGATCCCATGTGTGTGTCGGGGGCTGGGCTGTGGCCAGACCTGGCAGGGAAGGGGCAGGGTCTCTTCCCAGCTGCAGAAGAGAGCTTTGCTGTGTAGCGGGAAGGCTGTGGCAGCCTTAGAGCAGCCGCAACCCAAGCAGCAGCATTCAGCTGGCGGCTGGAGGCAGCGCAGGACTAGATGGGGGGGTGGGGCTAGTGCTGGAGGACTCTGGGGGTGGGAGGTTCTGAGGCTGGCACTGGAGGGCTTGAGGTGGGGCTAGTACTGGGAGGTTTATGGGGGCAGGGCTGGCACTGGAAGGCTCTGGGGATGGGGCTAATATTGGGGCTGGTACTGGGGGAAACTTTGGGAGGATTGAATGCTGTGGGGCTCTGGAAACAGGAGGCTGGCACTGGGGTCTGGAGGGTGGGGCTTTAAGGGATAGGGGGCTGACACGGGGGGGCTCTGAGGGCAGGAGGCTGATACTGGAGGGGTTCAGTGCAGGGGACTCTGGGGTCAGTGGCTGGCGCTGGGGGGTAGTGAAGGGTTGGGGGGCTCTAGGGCTGGCACTTTGGGACTCTGGAGGATGGGGCTTTTGGTGGACGAGTAACATTTTAGTTGAATATTTGCATATTCATTATGCACCAGCTCCTACTCTGGTTCTTGTTGAAGGGGGATGTGGATTGCAACTGCTTTAAACACTAAGGAGAGGGGATCACCACATAGGAGTGTAAAGGGTTTGTTTATTCAGTTAAAACTGGGAAGGGAGGGGAATCTCACTCATATACTCAACCACACTTACAGTCCCAGGCAGGATGATAAGGCGAGCAGAAGGCGGTTCATGTTTTCTGATCTTCCCAAGTAGACTCCTGAGCTGGTCCACTGGCCAGGCGATCTGAGCAGAGGGCATTCTGGGAGGCTCCACTTGATTGTCAATCAACAACCTGTGTCTGCGTCCCTCTCTCCTTTAAGGATCAGCCACGTGCAGCTTCTGAGTCTCTGGGCCTCTTGGGGCCGTGTGCGCTGTTGTTTACTCCTGCTGTTTACCTCAGAGTTTTCCCGCCTCTTGTGTCCACCTCAGACATTCTTCTGCACTCACTCAGGGAAGGGATAGGGGGTTAACTGATAACATTTTAACAATTTAGGGAACCAAATAACATCATTAACAGGTGAGAAAGAGAACAACATCCATTTTAACTCTTTTCTTGCTCCTCCTCATTTGCTTCTAACAGTCGTCCCCCCCCCCAGCCCCCTTTCGACGGACTAGTCGACTATCCGATAAACTTTTGCTTATCGGATAATTGACTAGTTGCTTACATCCCTAGTTTGCATAACGCTATTGAGGCTGGCATTGCAAGGTATTTAATTGCCAGGTACGCTAAACATTCTTATGGACCTTAATGTTTTCATCACCATTCCAGAGGATGTGTGTTCATGCTCATGTTGCTAGTTTAAATAAAAAAGTGTTAATAAAATTTGTGACTGAATGTATTGGAGGGAGAACTATACGTCTCCTGCTCCATGCTTTCACCCACGTTTTGCCATGTTTTGTGTTATGGCAGTCTCAGATTATGATCCAGCATATGTTGTTTGATTTAAGAACACTTTCACTGCAGATTTGACAAAATGCAAAGAAGGTATCAATATGAGATTTCTAAAGGTAGCTATAGCCCTCGACCCAAGGTTAAAGAATGTCAAATGCCTTCCAAAATCTGAAAGGGACAAGGGTGTGGAACAGGCTGTCTGAAGTCCCAAAAGAGCAATTCTCTAATGTGGAAACTACAGTATCTGAGCCACACAAAAAGAAAATCAGATTTCTGTTGGTGGCTTCTAACTCAGATGACGAAAATGATTGTCAGTCTGCTCTCCTTTGGATCATTATCAAGCACAATCTGTAATCAGCATGGATGCACGGCCTTTGGAATGGTGGTCAAAGCTTGAAAAGGCATACAAATGTCTAGCATATCTGGCATATAAATATCTTGCAATACCAGGTATAAATGTGCCATGTGAATTCCTGTTCTCACTTTCACATTACTCTGTAAATAAGCAGGCAGAATTATCTCCCGTAAATGTAAGCAAACTTGTTTTAGCAATTTGCTGAACATGAACTGAATGGACTTGTAGGTAAATTTTACATTGTTTAATTTGATTGCAGTTATGTAAAAAAAGTACATTTGTAAGTTTCACTTCCATGACAGAGATTGCACTACCGTAGTTTTATGTAGGGAATAAAAATACTATTTATTTTCTTTCTTTTTACAGTGCTAATATTTACAATAAAAATAATAAAGTGAACACCATACACTTTTTATTCTGTATTGTAATTGAAATCAATATATTTGAAAAATACAGAAAACATACCAAAATATTGAAAAAAATGGTATTCAATTATAGCTTAATAGTACGAGTAAAACTGCAATTAATTGGGACTATTTTTTAATCTTTAATAATTTCATAGCCCTACTTTAAGTCATCTCAGCTAGAGATCAGGGGTCTATTACAGGAATGGCTAGGTAAAGTTTGGTGGTCTTCAATGTGCAGGTTAGATTCGGTCAGTGTTTTCCAATTGATGTGTTGCTAGGCCCGAACAGCTGTGCTGAATTTTTTGAAAAACTATATGCAAAGTGGCCCAAGTATATAATCCTCGGTGTACACAAACCACTGGCTGCTGGTTGCCATGGGTACTTCGTAGGACAGCATGAAATGGCCCAACTCAGTGTGCACACTGCCATAAGGAGTGGAACAGCTTCCACTGTGCCAGCTAGGGACTGATCAAATGGCTGGGCTCCGTAGCAGCAGCATGCCATTGGTCATAGACCCCACCTGTCCCCTGAGCAACACCTTTCTCTGTGCATAGCCCCTACAGGCTGTGAATGGTCAGGTAAACAGCTTAAATCAAGAGAAGAGGGCAAATTTATTTGGAGACCATATGATGGTGTGCCTCAAAATAATTAAAAAGTTGGTGTTCTACAGCAGAGAAGCAGTTGGAAATCTCTGCAATGTTACGCTAGCCGTCATGTATCTCTTTAGATAACTTGTATATATCTCTATAAATCACTACAGCCTAGAGCCTCTGTTGTAGTGCAATGGCTTTGTACCTTACCACTGGCAGATCAGCATAAGACACACATCCCATCATAAAGTGACCCTGCAGTGGCAGAAAGAGAGAGTAAAGTGGCTCCTCAGCCAGCCTTTCCCAGTTGCCAGCTAAGCGGTTATGGTGATAGCTTCCCTGTGTCCCATTGCTTCCTACTTGCTGTACTGTGGAGGGAGATTTGTAGCTCCAACATCATTAGAATGCAGTTTATACATTATTATATTGAGCTGAAGATGGGGTTAAATAGATAGAAGCAAT
Organism: Rafetus swinhoei; assembly: GCA_019425775.1. Taxonomy (NCBI): domain Eukaryota; kingdom Metazoa; phylum Chordata; order Testudines; family Trionychidae; genus Rafetus; species Rafetus swinhoei. The sequence continues at coordinate 53,115,792 of CM033449.1, forward strand.
GTAGACAGAGGTGCTGTGTCACTGTAAAGACAGATCAGAGGCATAGGGTAAGATGGTCAGAATCCGGGCTGTCACTGGAAACTTCGCTTCAAATTACTAGACTTTCAATTGTTTGCTTTTTGAAAGCCCTACATGTTTTTTATAAAGCACTGAATGAGTTCTTTTCCTGAAACAGCAGCTCTATTTTTACAATCTCCTTCTCAACAACCATCTTTGGGATTTTCCTTACATTTTTGTTTTTCCCTAAGCCTTTTATGTAAAGATTATGTGTGAAAACGACTAGGAGATGTGCTGCTAAAATGAAGAGCAGAGAATGAGCTACATCCAGGAGTCCTCCTGAGTTTTTGTGTATTACTGGGTGTTGCAAGTATCTTTGTGGGAAATAAGAAGACCTTTGCAGGAGTACCAGAAGTGGTGTGCTCAGATGCACACTTCTTTAATCCTGAGTGTTGGCCCAATTTCCAGACTCTGTGGAGAAGTCTCTAGCTAGTTGCTGAAGTAATCCTAAACCTTGAATGCCCTGATAGCTCCAATCCAGAATTTCAAAGGTGTATAGCATATAGTAGTAGAGTTCCCAAACTCAAAAATTTCTGAAGTGGCCCCAGGTCACCTCAGAAGGGGTGGAGCCTTGGGTGGAAGAGCTGGGGTCAGGAGACTTCTTGTGCTCCCCTGCCTATAGACCCTGATTGGCCCGGGGGTAGGGAACATGAAGTCTCCTCCCTCGCCTTGAAAATCGCCATCTATTTTAAAACAGCTGGCAGTTCACTCTAGGCACCACAGCGGGAGGAGACCTTGCACACTCCCCCTGCCTCCAGGCCAATCAGGACCTTGGGGCGGGAGGACCACACGAAGTATCTCGCCCACTGCCCTGCAAGGGGCATGGGGCAGCTAGAGAGAACAGTCGGCTGTTTTAAAACAGCCAGTGGTTCCCTCTGATGCTGCGCACCAATCTAGGCCTGGGGTTGGGGGAGTCCGTAAAGTCTCTCGCCCCTTGTCCCCACCGAGCCAGGGGTGTGCGGTGGCTAGAGAGAACTGCCAGCTATTTAAAACAGATGGCATTTCTCTCTAGCCGCTGTGCGCCCTTGGCAGGGGAAAGGAGACTTCGCGTGCTCCCCTGTTTCCAGGTATCAATTGGCCTGGGGGCAAGGGAGCTGTGGGCTGGATCCACTGGCTTGGCGGGCTGGATCGGCCTACGGAGGCCCCTTTGCCACCCTTGTTCTAAACCAACATATCAAATAACTCCTTGGTTAAATGGTATATTTTCCAGAAGTAGCCAAAGGCAGCAGTTCTATACAATGTGAACAGAATAATACCCATTTTGACATTTTTAGGCCAGACCATTTTAAGCTACAAGATTGTAAACAAATTTTGAAGAAGTGAATACCTCTCCCCTCTAAACTCTCATCCCAGAAATTTCATAAAGCTGCTACTATGCTACGGGCTCTAAATCAGTCTCTAGAAATAGGAGATAATGTAGAACCATGTCCCATTGTCAAAAGTGGGCCAATATTAAGATGACCAAATGCAGCCCGATGTCTGTTAATGTGAGATCACCAGCTATCATTTTCTTTGATTCATAAGTTGGATGTGAAAACACTAGTTTCCAGCATGTGATCGCCATTCTTGTATCATTCAGATTAAGATACTGGGATCATCAGTCTCTGTGGATTACCCTTTTTGACTCCATTTTATAGAAATAGCATTCATGGCAAGTTAAGCCCACACTTTGGCAAAGCTGGGCACATCTGGTGTAAAGAAATAAAGAATCAAAATAGGCAGAAGTTTAATGGGAGGTTAGGGAATCCAAGCATGAAGGCTCTTCACCAAAGGTGCAAAGGGTGTGGTTGGTTCCATATGTGAAATTAGGATACAAGGCTGAATTCTTGCCTAGAGTAAGAAGTTAATACCAAGGATGAATTTGACTAGCTAAGTATAAGCTTGGACTATTATAATGTCTCTTCTTGATGTGTAACACATCTGCTCCAGAATATGATACTTAATGCTTGAAAGGCTGTGATTAACACTGAGTTCAATGTATTTAAACAATGCTTGCTATATATATTTTGCTGTATTTTATGTTTAAGGTAAGAACTAAGGAAAAATTAATACCTTTTGTATTGCACTCAACTCATCATCTTATCCTCTCCTTTTTCTTATAGAAAAGCCAGTTCTCCAGAGCCGACACTCTCTAGATGGCTCCAAATTGATGGAAAAAGTTGAATCTGCCCAACCACTTTGGATTACATTAGCACTACAAAAGCAAAAGGGATTTCGTGAGCAGCAAGCTACCAGAGAGAGGAGAGGAGACAAGCCAGAGAGGCAAAACAGGCTGAGAAACTCGCTAAAGAAAATGTAAAAAAAAAACAAACAAGCAGCTTCAGAAAACTTTTTTTTTTTTTAAACACTGATATCTTGGCTTAGCTGTATTTGAATTTCTATTCAGTTTGTGAAATTTTATAAAAAAGCTAAAGTGTTGGTCAGCAAAATCAGGTGGTAAGTCTGGAGTTTAACTGCACAAATGAAGAACATGGCAAACCAATTGTCAGAACAAAAGTAAACTTACTGAATTTCAATCTGATCTTCAGTCATTTCATGAATTTCACTGAGATTTTGCATGATGTTATCAATTATGTATGAAAGATGTGCACATAAAAGCATCATTATCAATTTGAGGTTGCTGTTACTACAGGCCTTTACCTATATAGGGATTTCTCATGATTTTTCTTACTGGAGGGCCCTCTCCAACATACTATAAAAACTCCACAGTCCACCTCTGCCTCAACTGTTTTTCTATATATATAAGCCAAGGCTGACATTAGGGGGTAGCAAGCAGGGCAGTTGGCCAGGGCCCCATTCTACAGGGAGGCCTGCGAAGCTAAGTTGCTCAGGCTTTGGCTTCAGCCTACGTAGCAGAGCTTCCTTCAACTTTCTGTCCTGGGCCTCAGTGAGACAAATGTTGGCCCTGCTTGGTGGACCCCATGAAACTTGCTTACATTCCCCCAGTGGGCCTCTGACCCCTGGTTGAGAATTGCTGATCTATATGACCATTCTCCAGGAAAGCCAATAAGGGCCCTCTGTCGGATTCTGAGGATACAGTTTAGTTCTAAAACCTGTCTAAGTTATGCACCAGAAAGAGGAGTGTCAACAGCTAGGTTCTTCAGAGCTCAAGCAAATATATGTTAGGATGAGGCATAGCATTTGGGATAAACTCAAGTAAGAGATCTCTTATTTGCATATAATAGACAATCCATAATGGACCATTTCTGAGCCAACACTTTTCCTTCTCCATCATAGGCTGTTGTAAGCCATCAGTCAGATAAAGGCAGCAATATCAGCAAAACAAGTGTACTGCAGAAACCTACACCTCAGGAAGATGAGAAGAAAATTGACATGGCTGTGTCAAGACTAGAACGCAGAGAGCAGCTCAAAAAGTCCAATACTCTTCCTACTTCTGTGACAGGTACAGTAATCACTCTTGAAAACACAAATCTATTCCTGGAGCCCGCAAATCTGTGGGTATTCACGTTTGTGGATCATTTTTGCAGATCAGATGTGGATACAAATTTTGTCTAGAGCCCTGCAAATTTGTGGCTAAACACTTTACATCTGCATCCATGAATATCCGCAGATCATTTTTGCATAATGCTGATTGGACGCGGATATAATTTTTGTATCTGCGCAGGGTTCTAACCCTTCTGATAAGCAATAGCACTGAAGAACTTGGAGAGAACTAGGTTCTTTTTTGGCTCATATATCATCATAATTGTAAAATAAGTTCCAGCTGCAGCATCTTTATTATTTCAACAAGCAGGAATCCAGCTCGACTGTCAGATTCTCCAGTTAAGTCTGATGGGCTGGCAATTAAACAAGATTTTTTTTTCTACTCTTAAAAAGACCAGATTTAATCTGAAATTTTAAAAATGGAATTCAGAATGTAATTTTGACAGTTGCTTCCAGATAAGGGATGTAAGCAACTAGTCGACTAGTTGATTATCTGATAAGCATAAGCTTAACAGATTGTCCCTCGACTAGTTGTTTCTCCTCCTCCCCCCACCTTGCTGCCTCTAATAGAGGCAGCAAGGGGGAGAGCAGGAACTGGTGCTATGGGGAGCTGGCTTAAAAGCCAGTTCCCCCCAGCACCATCTCTGCAGGGGGCATGAGCCTTTTAAATTAGTTGATTAGTTGATTAAAATAAATTTAACATCCCTATTCCACATTAGCACTTCTGATACAAAACAAGTGTGCTATACTGATGAAGAAGGCAATGGTGTAGTGACCAGGATTTATTTTACTGATAAGAGGAAGGATACATGTATGTTTTTATGTAGATCATAATATTCTATAATACAATATAAATTAAAGTTAAATTGAAATAGGATTCCTTATTCACATTATGAAAAGCATCATTATTAATTACTACAAAATAGATAAGGTGTAAAATTTCAGGTCTATAGTTTTTAATAAGGATTACTATGAAGTACTTCTTAATGCTATTTGGTTAGAATTCCTCTGTCATGGCCTTCTATTACTTACTATTTGGAGAAAAATGTGGTGCGGGAATGTTGTTAAATTACATAATAGTTAATATGTATTCTCAGTAGAAATCAGTCAGCGTATACTTTGGTATACTCTGTACTACTAAATGCCAAGGAATATGCTTGTAATGGGCTGAAACTTGATGCAGTATATCAATTAGTGTTGTCTACTTCCTCACAGATCAGTAATAGTAAATACTGCAACATTATTAACCAGTCAGCCAATATATACCAATGACTATATCCTGACGCCTGGAACAAGAATTAAACATATTTACCTCTGAACTACCAACCAAATATGCTAGACTCTTTCCTAATTAGGTCATTGGAGGCAATTTCTTTTTCTATGTTTCTAACTTAGCCCCCATACCTTAAAATCTGAATTTCACAGAAAAAATACTTTTGCTATTCATAATGTAGAGATTTTCACATAGTTTGAAAAGCTTCAGAAATATGTAATAATTCCTGGGCTGACCTCTCTTGTTTTAATCAAAATTCCTTGTACCTGAAGGCACAAATATTGAACTTGATGTCACCTTGGCCATTATTTACCTGTGAGATCAAATGCATAATTAGCAGAATATAACAGATCAATATCTGCTTATTATGAATAGAAACATCTGTTTGGCTGATGAAGGTTATGACTGCAGTGATTTAATATAAAGGTCTAGACTAGAACCTTATGATATTATATCTACATATATTTGAGAGAGTTTGTCTGAGAGCATGTCTACACAGCAGGGCCAAAGTTGAATTAAGCTACACAACTTCAGCTACATGAATTGCATAGCTGAAGTCGAAATAGCTTAATTTGGCTTTTGGCACTGTCTACATAGCAGGAAGTCGAAGGAAGAACACTCTTCCTTCGACTTCCCTTACACCTTGTGCAATAAGGGTTACAGGAGTTGGAGTAAGAAGTCCTCCAGCTCGCCATTCTTTCGAAATAATGGCTTGCTGTGTAGATGTGTTGTTATTTGGAATAACGTCAATTACTCCAAAATAATGCTGCTGTTGTGTAGACATACCTTGAGTGAGTGAGTTTATCCTTCTGTTTATTCAAGAAGTCCTCCTAAAGGGTAATAGCTAGGACCACCAAATTTGGTATGCAGACTCCTCTTATAACTTAAAGCTGGGTAAGGGTTTGGTTGTGCCAGGACAGTACAATGGGATGTGCCTAGAATGCTATTGTTCTCCATAACATGGAAAATGAGGAGTCTGCTAGCAGAGAAAGTTATGTAATGAGCATGGTGGCAGGGATAACAAGGGGCCAGAGATGGGGACTGGAACAGCTATCCTCATTGGGACAGCAGAGGGCAACGGTGAGGTAAGCATCCCTCCTGCCCCTCTGACCAGCACTGCCCCCACCATGGCCAGCCCCAGGGAGCATGGGCCCTGCTGGCTCCTGCACCCCCACATCCTCAAGCCTCAGCTCTGATTCCTGTGCCTCCCACACCTCTGAGCCCTGAAGGACCCAAGCAATGCTGGATAAATTTTCTAGTGTGTAAATATACAGACACTATGTTTACCTGTTTAGATATAATCTTTAAGGGCTGAAATTTTTTTCAAAACCAAGATACTTCAGACTTGCACTGAAAGCAGCTACAACACAGGCTGTTTAAAAAGTGGTATTTCAAAGGCTCTGCTTCCCTTTACAGAGCCTTTGAAATAACCATCTTTCCAATCTCTGCTACCAGCTGCTGTGCAGGCTTATAGAATTCCTACTGAAAAAAGTGGGTCAGACAGTTTTTATACTGTTCATGGTTTCTTAAAAATGCATACTGTGTCACACTGTACTGTAAAGTTTTGTTCCGTTCCTTCCAGTTAGATTTTAAAAAATTGGTTACACATTTGGCACTCAGTCTAATACAAGTGGACAACTGTCCACAGAAAGTGTCTCCACATTTGATACTTATTGGAACCAATGGTGCCAATCTAGAGATGGCTCCTTTATCAGGGTTGAGCTGGGAGAGGATAAAGATGCTTGCACTATATTTGAGCCATTAAAGACAGGGATTATTCAGTTAATTTATAGTGTGGGATCATAATGTAGTAAAATCTCATTTTGCAGGCAATTTAGCAACAGAAAGATGAGGGAGATGTCATTGGGTTTGTAAAAATTTACAGAATCATAATTTCAATGGTGTCATACTTTGCAGCAGGGGGTAGGGGGGGTGGAGGGATGGGAGACAACTTGCTGTGGCTCCCAGCTTCTCTGGTTGGTGGAAATTTTAATAATACAATGTTGTTGGAAATGGGTTGAATTGGGTATCTTTCAAAACCCCTTTCTCCTGCAAACATTACGGTATTAAGCATTATGAACCTAGAACAATTTATATACACAAGTTTTTTAAAAATTGTACTTTAACAGGGATGCATTGCTTATATAAAAAGAGAAACTGATCTTTCATGATCCTCATCTACAGAGTGCACACACATCTCTGTACAAGGTAGATTTCTGGCCAAACATTTGCTGGGTACTAAGTATTTGCTTGTGGACCATGTGGTATTTCACACAACTGGCATGATTAATCCATTCTTCAAGACCCATTCTTGCCCCAGTGAGAAGGTAATTTCTGGATGTGCTTGTTCATCCTAGACTAGAGCCATTATGCTACATGCTATTTGCCTTCTTGGCCCTTGTTGGTAGCAGTTTTTCTCAGTTAAATTTTTGGAAAACATACAGCTGATGCACAGCTATGGAGCTGGAATGTTGGCCTTCAAATGGTAAACTTGGTGTATGAACATCTCATCAGTGACTGTCTCAGCTGTTTTGAGCAAGGAGTGTCTTTGGAGACTGAACCAAATATTTGCAAGATAATAATTTGGTCTTTTCAGTCAACTTTTCAATACTGTCACATCCTGAAAGGGCATGGAACCTTGCAGTGTGGCATATTTTAATGGGCTAGTGGATAGGAACACACTTCTGAGAGAAATATAGCAAGTCTGTTCTCTACCAGCAGCCATCAAAACAATCTTGCAGAAATCTTGGAGCACTAAAACATGCATCTTGTACAAAAATCCAGAATTTAACAGTACCTTCTGTGGCATTGATGGCATTCAAGATCAGTTTAGTGTCAGTTTAGTCAGAGGAACTATGAAGAAACGCCATTGAATGGTGTGAGGTAGAAGCTTCATTATACTATACAACAGGGAAATTCATGAAACAATTCTTCCAGTGCTGAAACATAATTCTTCCTTCATGTGAGCATGAGACAGTTTCTTCATTGTGACACTAGAAATGTTTGTGGAGTTGATGTTTTATTGGAAAGGTGCAATGTTATGAAGTCTCTTCTCTCTAATAATGTTTTAATTGTTTCCTGTGTGTGACACACACAAAGCATTTTCTCTGTTTCTTTATTAAAAAGTTTCAATCATATCCCAGCATGTGTCAATAGTTTCTGGTTTGTTAGAGAGCTTGTGTCTCAGTTACACCAGGTATGTTTGCTATGATGAAAGGGCTCTGCTAGAATAAGGTATTGATCATGTTGTCAGTTCATCCTAGCTTAGGAAAACCATGCAAGATACGCATGGAGTTAGTTTTTTTCCCTGGCACATTCATTTTTCTCTCACATTCCAACATCAATTGTGGTGTCAGAGAACTCGGAGTAGTTTGTTGCAATCAACGGAGTAGCCAATGCTGTGCTCATGCATTTTTGTATAAGCAACGAATTGTTAAAGCAACAGGCACCTGTAGTGATTATGCATATACCACACAGTTGTCGACTGTATGTTGGAAACCAGGGTTTCATTCAAGCCTTCAGCCATGAGGCTTTGCAATAAAATGGCAGCTTTAAAATTGCTCTTATGCTTCCTCGTTCTAAAGTCACTGCAACCTTCACTGCATCACTTTAAAATGAAGTATAGGTGTCTCAGTATTTTTTTTGAGATTTGGCATCAACTATGGATCCTTGAAACTCCTATGTACTGCAGGACAAAATACTTTTCTGTTTAAAAATTTAGTAGCTGAACATGGAATCATTATGGTATTATTGACATAAGTGTTTTCTTCTATGTTTGGTAGCACCGCCCCTATTGAAATTTTGAAGGATTCATTTCTGCAGATAGGTTGGCTAAAAACTATGTCCATATCCCATAGTTAAAAAAACTGCTATATAAATCTTTCTGCTAAGCATATGTTCCTCTTCACTTTCATTCAAAGCACATATTTCTCTGTTCTTAGCCTCAGCATTGACCACATCTACACCTTTCTCATCCATTAGAGCCTCTCAGGCAATTTATGAACTTCAGATACCGGTAAGCTACACACTTTGCAGTAGTAAAATCACTATTTGTTTCTATTGCTTTTATCTTGATACAATATACTTATTCTTGGTGTAGCACTCTGTTGGAGAGGTAGTAGCATATGCATGGATGTCTTTTGGTTCAATGCACCAACTTTACTTTCCATGCAATGTTTTCACAAAGAGTAACTGCTGCATATAGTATCTCACATACTAAAATTGTGCTTCATGGATGCCTTCAGGCTTTCAATTTAGGGCAGAAGGAGATGTTCTCAAAATTAGTACAAGCCTTGCCCACATTTGGCACTTTCTTCTGATCGTTGATGTACCTCCACTCTAGCCTTGCAAATTCATTTTATTGGGCACACTTCTTATAGCAGATAAACACAACCCTCAGTGGCACCTTAACCAGGTCCTCTTAAGTAGTATTCTCCAAAGATTCAGCTACTAGTCGGTACTCTTCACCTCCCCATTAATGCCTAAAAATGATCAAGGACTGTAAAAAATTACGAGTCTAATTCATTACATAATGTAACAGGTTATGAAACTATGTGCATGCTATTTTCAGATGCAAACATATTTCTTGAATGCTTCACCCTTAGCTCTGAAGTTTATTATAGTTGGGATTATTGAGGGATGATTGCTGGATGTCCATGTCATAGTCAGCTCCTCTTCTTCAGCAATTAAGGTTTGACCCTGGTACCGAGTATTGAGAATATTTGCAAGAAAATGAGCTAGAGATAGTGCATGTCTCATTTGTTTCTTTAATGCTTGCAATTTAAGAGAATTATGCACTGAGAAAGTTAAAGATCTCACTCAGTTCCTTCTAAACTTCAACTGCTGTTTTATTGCTGATGTTATTTCCCTGCATTTTGTTCAAGGCTACAGAAATGGGTTTCAGGATACTCAGCATATGTTCAACATTTGTCTTAAGCCCAATGTTGAGAACTTTGGCTGTGACAATGCCATCTATTTTTTCATGATTTTGTTCACAAAGTGTCATCAGATTAGGCCAGTTCTTGATATAGGGCTCAAAATAGTCCACTACCGAATTCCATTGCATGTCTTGTGGGAGAGTTAGCTTGGTTCCTCCAACTTTTTTCAGAGCAGCTGCTGTAAAGTGGTTGTGACAGTAGTATTTTGTAATTTCAGCAACATTAACCTTTATGTCTGGAACACTAAAGTCTTTGCCTAGGAGGTGTATCAAATGAGCACTGCAACCATATAATGGTAGCTTGGGACTCTCTTCACTCTCTTCTAAATTTCTTCTAATCTTGGATACATTCGCAACATGGTTTGTGACTAAGCTGCATACTAGACATTTGGATTTTTCCCCCCTCGGTTATAGTTTTTACTGCTACCTCTTCAGAGAATCATAGAACCGGAAGGGAGCTTAAGAGGTCATCAAGTCCATTCCCTTGCCTTCACGGCAGGGCCAAGCACGGTCGAGAGACACCGGTCAGGGATGATCTAATCTACAACCTCCCTGGCTAATTTATTCCAGTGTTTAACCATCCTGATAGGACTTTTTTTCTAATTTCCAACTTAAACCCCCTTGCTGCAATTTAAGCCCATTGCTTCTTGTCCTATCCTCAGAGGCCAAGGAGAACAATTTTTCTCTCTCCTCCCTTGTAACACCTTTTTAGATACTTGAAAACCACTATCATGTCCCCTTCTTTTTTCTAAACTAAACAAGACCAATTCTTTCATTCTTCCCTCATAGGTCATGTTTTCTAGACTTTTAATAATTTTTATTGATCTTCTCTCGACCTTCTCTAATTTCTCCCTATCTTTCTTGAAATGTGGTGCCCAGAACTGGACACAATACTCCAGCTGAGGCTTAATCAGCACAGAGTAGAATGGAAGAATGACTTCTCATGTCTTACTCACAACACTCCTGCTAATGCATCCCAGAATTATGTCTTTTTTTTTTTTTTTTTTTTTTGCAACAGTGTCACACTGTTGCCTCATGTTTAACTTGTCGTCCACTATGACCCCTAAATCCCTTTCAGCAGTACTCCTTCCAAAACTGTCACTTCTCATTCTGTATGTGTAAAACTGATTGTTCCTTCCTAAGTGGAAGTACTTTACGGTTAACAATTTTACCCTCCAGACTGTTTGCACATTGCTCAATTTCTCTTTCATCCAGTAATTTGCCTGTGCCATCTACTCTGTTGGGTAGACTGTAACCTGGCCTTAATGACTGAACCACGTTAATGAAATGTAGGTTCTTAATCAGACAGAAAGGAGAGTTTCTTGCATAAACAAACCAGACATTTATTACTACTTTTTGTAATGTGCTAGTTCTTATCACAAACTTATTTATGCATCTGACAAAATGGATCTTTGCCCACGAAAGCTTATGCTCCAATAAATCTGTTAGTCTATAAGATGCCACAGGACTTCTCGTTCTTGTAGATTCAGACTAACACAGCTAACCCTCTGATACTTATTTATGGTTGCTTCTGGATGATGGAGATATTTTTTCTTTTTGCTACAGGTGTTATACTGTAGTCATGTGACACACATGATGTGACTGAAGTCCTAACATTGGCAGATAATGCTGAAACTATAGAAAATGATGGTGCTCTTGAAGGTGAATAGTCTTCAGAGGCCTGTATGTTGAGGATGGAGTCTCCTAAACATAATAAGCTAATGCAGTTATTTAACTATTATTGTTACCATACTGCTCACTCAGTTTTACTCATTACATTTACTGACACTCAGTACTACTTTAAAGGTGAAATCGTAAAAGGAAGATCTGCCTATTTCAGCTACTTCATTTTTGATGCAGTTGTGATGATAAAATATAGTACCATAGAGTAATAACTGTATTTTTTTCTCAAACACGAGAATTCAAGATTAGTCGAAAAGGAAGATGGGCAACCCTTAAGAAGTATGAAATAAAGTTTACCAACCTGAAGATGCTGCATGTTCAGATATGTTCCTTTCATCATCTGCAGCTTTCTCCAGAGAAGAAACACATCTCATGATGTTGTTTCATTTGGGTAACCAGGCCTTGCATTTCTTTGTTGCACTGTTCATATTTTGCATGCATGCCTATCTTACAGGTAGAGGAACTTCACTAAAATATTTCCAAGTTGGGTCTCTCTTATAGCTTGCGGCCATTAGTTTTTCTCTTCTAGTGAGAGAATGGTATGGTAGATATCACATGAATGAAGGCTACACTCAGAAAGACCAAGACTTCTGGAAGATGCTGCTCAAACAGTTTCACTTTTGTTTCGACTGCCTATCCCTCCCATCTTACGTTTTGGCTACGTCTAGACTACAGGCTTCTTTCGGAAGAAATGTTTTCGGAAGATCTCTTCCAAAAAAAGCTTCTTCCACAACAGAGCGTCCACACTGCAAAAATGCATTGAAAAAGCTATCTGCTTTTTTGAAAGAGAGCATCCAGATTGAATGGACACTCTGTCGCATGTAAGCTGTGATTGCTATGGATGGAATGGCCACCAGGGCACCTGTGCTTTTTCCTCTCCTCTTCTTGCAAAAGAACTCCCTCTTCCCCATCCACACACCTTGTTTTGATATATGTTAAGCTAGCAGATAGAATCCAGCTTGCCTTCCTATAGCTTCAAGTTATTCCTACTTAACAGTAATATCACAATTAATAACTAAGTAGAAATTGCAGAGCTACATTATTCTCTGTAAATACTCTTGATTTGCATAGGTGTTGCTGAGGGCATAATTTGGAGACAGTGGGGTTACACATGTGTAACAGCAGAATGTGCTGTAGAAACTTGGTTATTGATTATACAGGGGGCGGAAAGAAGTAGCTTAATTGTCAGGTGTGTGTGGGCTGGGGATGGAGGATACTAGAATTGATAACAAAATTTAAAAGTGTTTTTACTTGCAAATTGAGCAAATTTGCACTGAAAACAATTGAAACTAAAAATGGTGTCCTTGTATTCCATGTTACTTGTTGGAGTAGAACCACATGCCAATGCATGGGTTAGTTCAATTTTAAATGGCCAATTTTTTTCATCTATAAATCTGGACCAACTTAATTTGATTTTCAAAATATATAGAAGGTTAAAAAAGAAAATGAAATAGTTTCAAAGATGTATTATTTATGTATTTGGTGAACACAGCAAAGTTCATTGTTCATTATTATTCTATAGTGTAGCACGTTTCATCTGTGTATTTTTTTCCCCTCTCCCAAATCAACAAACAGTGGAGATTTCAGATTCTGTTCCATCAACTCCATTAGCAAAAGAGGTTGCCAAGAGATTCTCTACTCCTGATGCAAACCCTGTGTCAACAGAACCAGCCTGGCTGGCCCTAGCCAAGAGGAAAGCAAAAGCCTGGAGTGACTGTCCACAAATCATTAAGTAAAAGTAACCTATTTGCTCTCTACTTTTGTTTCTTGTTTTCGCCTTTTCATCAATTCAAGATTTTTACACCTGACAAAAGAAACTAAACAAGATTTAAATGCATTCCCTGAAGGACTAAAAAACAAAGTGGTTATCATTTTGCTTTAGCACATTATAGTTGTGTATGCTCATATCATAGATTTGGAAAACTGTAAGAGAGAGGGGGACCCAGGTGTACAGTTGAGAGCCAATTTCTCAAAAATCAGGGCTGCTCAAATGAGTTTTTGGTTTTGCCTAGTATAAAAAGAGAGGGGCCAGAACTTCAAGCTCTTTGAAAACCTTACACTCAAAAGTGCACACAGTTTTAATCTCAGTGTAGACAAGGAAAAATTCTGGATATTTTGATGTGTACAGGTTGAACCTATCTAATCCAGAACCCTCTCATCTAGAAACATCTGTTGTCTGGTATGATTTTAGTTAGCCAGATGTCTACTTTTCATGGGTGCAGCCAAGTTTCCCCATGGTCCGATAAAGTTTGTTTACAGCCACCAATCCTAGCTCTCAAGTGTTGTGTGCTGTTATTTAGCTCTAATTTACTCCTAAATATCCTTTAGCAGTACAGTAAGCAGTGGAAGCATTGGTAATGCTACTAGACAATATTGACCTCTCATAGTCTAGAAAATTATCTCGTTTGGAACCGGTCAGTTCCCAAGGGTGCTGGACTAGAGAGGTTCAACCTGTAAAATGAATGTTCCTTCTTAATCCCAATGGTTCCTTTTGAACTCCGTTTGACATAGTTAATTTGCAATTTAAAAACCCCTTCCCTACTCCAAGGCATTTTGGAAGACTTCTTCCCACCTGTGAATGAAGTGACAACATGTAATGGTACCATCCAAATACTGAGACACTGTTTTCTTTCATGCTAGGGGACTCAACACAATTGCTGTACCTCTCGCCTCAGAGTAAAATCATTTGCACATTGTTCTCATTAACATTTATATCAACCAAACAAAAAGTGATGGAGCAGGTATCCAAAAAGTGTTTTCCCCATTTACTGAGAGGCAAAGTCAAAAGTTATTAGGCATCAATGTGCTCAGAGCACTTGAAATCTGAGACCCTATTCCTACAAATATCTGTGTCTGAGTCGTTATTATATACCTACAGGTTTCAGAGGTGACCATGTTAGTCTGTTTCAGCAAAAACAACATGGAGTCTTATGGTACTTCAATGACTAACAAGAAAAAGAAACAAACTGTAGAGATACACAGTCAAAATTACATACTCCAACTCTGTATCCCTACTATCTATTTCTTTTTCTTTCACTTCATGCATCTAATGAAGTGAGTTGCAACTCACGAAAAAGTTTACACCATAATAAAACTGTTAGTTTAAGATACCTTCAGACTACTCCTTGTTTTTACATACATTAGAAGTCTCCTTGAGTTCAAAAGGGACTGCTGATATGTTTCAAGTTATTCACCTGTAAATATTTGCAGGATTAGGATCTAAATGCTTAAAATCAGAAAACCAAAACACTGGGATCCTCAGGACAAGGTGGTAAACTTATTTAAAATTCAGTTTCTTGATTAAAGGAAAAATTTTTTACTTCTAATTTTTGCTTAATTTGTTCCCTGAGCAACTTTAGACAAAGTGCTTACTTTCCTTGTACTAGATAACCTAGCTGTGAAATTGAGTAAAACATTTACTTACTTAGGGGTGTTGCAGCTGAACTTTTAAAAAAAACCAACTGTTGTTCATGTAGTAAAGTGGAAATGTCCTTTACCCTTTTTTCCCCTAAGTAGTCTTCAAAATGTAATAAAAAAATGTTAACATCCTTAAATTTTCTACCCAGGAAATTATGCTTTTTTTTAAAAATGGCTTTTTACACATAGTTATACATCAATCTTCCTAAGAAAATTCCTGTTTTCTAAGAACTTTGCATATTGCTGTAAATCCCCCTCTGTTTAAACACGTATGTTTACTTTTGAGACTTAAGCCAAGTCTCTATCATTTTAAGAGGAGGCATTTCAATAAAAAAGGAGAAATAGCATTACTACAGCATAGTATAATTTCATGTCATTACTTTTCTCTAGCCAAACTGCTGTACACTGCACAAGATAGCACTTTGTAAATTAAGCAGAAAATAATGAGCCCTGTACTGTTCTCCTTCTAAGAACTGAAAAAAGCTACTCAGAGACAGTTATTGAATAGACTGCATCCTATGTAGGAAAGAAAGGTTCAGCAGCACAGTTAAAATAGCACAAACACTACAGACACATTAGATTCAGATTTGTTCCTGTGGGACCCACACAGTGTTCAACTATGTTTCATATTTAAACGAGAACCTTTAAAATCTCCATCCTCATTACTAACACATTGGCTCTGTCTAGACTGGCATGATTTTCCTCAAATGCTTTTAACGGAAAAGTTTTTCCATTAAAAGCATTTGCGGAAAAGAGCGTCTAGATTGGCATGGGCGCTTTTGCGCAAAAGCACTTTTTGTGGAAAAGCGTCCGTGCCAATCTAGACGCGGTTTTGCTCAAGAAAGCCCGAGTGCCATTTTCGCCATCGGGGCTTTTTTGCGCAAAATGGTTCTCAGTTGTCTACACTGGCCCTCTTGCGCAAATACATTTGCGCAAGAGGGCTTTTTCCCGAACGAAAGCAGCATAGTATTTGCACAAGAACACTGACAATCATACATTAGATCATCAGTGTTCTTGCGCAAATTCAAGCGGCCAGTGTAGACAGCTGGCAAGTTTTTCCGCAAAAGCGCCGGCTTTTGCGGAAAAACTTGCCAGTCTAGACGCAGCCATTAAGTATTTAAAAACTGTATACACAGAAGAACAAGTGAGCTCTCTGGTGCCTGAAAACAACTCCTATGGACTTAAGTGGGAGCTCTCTGTAATTTGGCCCATAATTGTGTTTTTAATTAGTCCCATGAAGTGGCACTTTTTATAGTAAATCTAGGTTTTGAAGTGTGCAATAGGATTGTACTTGTAATTATAACTCTAAACAGCTCAAAAGCCATCACCAGGATTTTGGATGGATTTGGGGGTGGGAACATGAGAATAAGCCAACCACAAAAGGTAGAGGAGAAAAACAGAATTAAGAAACTGAAAAGCATGTTTAAATGATTTATAGAGCAAAAAGTAGATGCTATTGTGCATGACAAAATGAACTGATCTACCAAAATAACGCTGGACACATTTATAGCACACACAAACTGTTTAAGGATGGGTGTAATCTAAAGCTTCAAAGCAGAGTCTTAAGTGTAGAGATCTCATATTACAAATTGCAGTCAGTATGTACAGTACTTGCTTGGAAACACTTCTAAAGTCTACATGTTCAACGATGACATTTCATGTCAAATCAACACAGAAATTTGCACTAAAACACTTGTGAAGTATTACTATGCTTTAGCTTTGTTGTGTTTTCTGAACAAATTGTGAGAATTCTGTAAAATAAAAAAAAATACTATTAAATTTATTCAAATAAGCTAAAATGTTTTAAGAACTGAATGAACAACTATGTAGAATGTCTCTTTTTGGAATTTATACACATAAAATACCATTTCTTCTGAGAAGGTTATGTATGATTAATCTCTATGTTCATATAGTAATGTACAAAATTATAAACAGTGTATAATTGTGGGGTTTGTTTTTTTAATTTTTCAAATGTTTTAAAGTGCAATTGTTTCTTATACTAATGTCATTTTAATTCCTATTAAATTATAATACAGTCAGAATTAACAGATGATATATGTATTCACTGTTTCTTTCTGTTAATGGTATAGTTCAGGTGTACTTTATAAATAGCAAGACACCTTGAGTACTGAATGTTCTATGTGTTTTTATCAATAATAAAACAGGGTAACAAGACCTATAATGAAGGGATACATTTGTGTATTTTCTATTTTATTTTCATATTTTAATGTAAATGGTTCATTGTTGAAAAAACTGTTCTATTTCAATAAAAAAACCCTACATCTGTTTTTGTAACAAGAAAGGTGCTTCCTGAGTTTAAAATGCAGCTTTTGTGATTTTGTAAATTTAGATTTAACATTTATCAATTTCACATCACTGAAGATATTACTGAACTAGAAAAAAATGACAATATAAAATACATTTCAACAGCTCCTTTTTATTAATTGTTTGTGAAGGTGTTTCAAGTGTCACTATAAGCTACATTTCATCACATTTGGACACATGTAAATTGAGTCTTGAGTATTACACAATGATCCAAGCCAATCAGTAAATGCTTAGAATAAAAACTGCTTTCTAATGTTTTAAAAATAGATTATTGTATTCAAAGTCTCATTCATTACAATACTATATAAATACTAAGTATTATTAATAATGTTTCAAACATTTGTCAAACTACACTAGCAAGCTTATCTACTCTCCTTCTACAGGTTGCACTTCCCTTAACTGGGACACACTGGTTCAGCAGGAGCACAGATGTTCCTGGATCACAGAGTCCAGCTATAGGGAGGTTGGGCCATGGTGCAGTGGGGGCACAGAGACTTGGTCAGGAGCCAGGATGCAGAGGAGAAGGCAGTGCAGGTCCCTGCGGACAGGTGGCAGTGGGGGCTGGCAGCGGCGCTCCAGCCCCAGCAGTAGCCACAGCCAGGCAGGCAGCAGCAGGGCTAGCCTGGAGCCCTAGCTGGGGGCAGCAGGACAGCACAGGCCTTCCCCTGGTCCAGCAAATCCCCTTCTTTGGAACCAGTCAGGTCCCCAGGGTGTCGGACGAGGGAGGTCCAACCTGTAGTTTGTCAGGAAATTGAATGTTTAGATGTACTCAAGTCAGCAGGCGCTGATGAGGAAATTCATGCTAGGTGTACTTATAAAACTAGCTGAAGCAATCGCCAAACAATTAGCAATTATCTTCAAGAACACATGGGGGACTGGATAAAGTCCCACAAAATAAGTATCTTTACAAAGAACAAATATGACCTAAGAAATTCTAGACAAATCAGCCCAATTTCAACACCTGAAAGTGTACTGGAACAGATTATTGATCAATTTGTAAGAAGCCAGATGATATTAGGATTATAAAGGATGGCAAACATGGCTTTTTAAAGAAAAAGCCATTCCAAACCAAACTAATTTCCTTCTTTGACAAGGTCACTGGTATAGAAGATGGAAAAGGAGCAGTAACAGTGACCTATCTTGATTTTAGTAAGGCTTTCAATAGTCCCATATGACATTCCCATAAGCAAACAAGAAAAATTTGGTCTGATATTAAGTGGGTGCACAACAATTGGTTGACAGACTGATAACTATGCTTTTGAGTACAATGGTTCACTTACAATGGGAGGGTGGTCAGTCTTAGGTCTGTTTATAGTCATTTTTATTAAAGACTTGGACAATGAAGTGGAGAATACACTTACCAAATTTGCAGATGACACCAAGTTTGAAGAGGTTGCAAGCATGTTGGAGGACAGGACTAGAATTAAAACCAACCTTGACAAATTGGAGAGCTGATCTAAAAATCAACACAATTCCAATAAATGCAGTCAGGTGTAAACTACTACATTTAGGAAAAATCATTTGCAGCTACAAAAAGGGCAGTAACTAACTAAGCAATAATACAGCTGGAAAGGATCTGGGGGTCAGAGTGGATCACAAACTGAATGAGTCAACACAGTGATGCAGCTGCAATAAAAGCTAATAATTCTGGTGGGTTATTTAGAGGAATTTCATACATAAAAGCAGTAATTGTCCCACTCTACCAAGAACTGGTGAGGCCTCAGCTGGAATACTGTGTCCAAATCCAGGGCACAGATAATTTAGAGAGACTCCAGAGTACAGCAGCAAAAAAGACAGAGAATCTGGCCTAAGAGAAAGGTTAGAAAAAAACATGCCTGGGCATGTGTAATTTTTCAAAAACACAACTGGGTGGGTGACCTGATAACAGCCTTCAATTATGTAAAAGGTTGTTATAAAAAGGACAGTGGCTCAATTGTTCTTCATGTCCACTGGAGAAGCAATAAGATGTATTGGACTTACTGGATAGCAAGGGGATGATGAGCGAAAAATTAAGACCCTGGTATTCGGCATAATGGATGGTCCGAATAGGAGAGGCAGACCCCCCACAGAGAATGGATAAATGATATAGGAGACTGGTGCAGAACTAGTCTACAGAAACTGAGCCACTCCGCACTGGACAGGGAAAGATGGAAGGAAATAGTGAGGGAGGCATCGAAGACCAATGGGCGTTGAGCCCATGGTTGTTTGATGATGATGATGAAGGGAAATATAGGTTATATATTAGGAAAAATTTCCTAACTAGACAAGTAGTTACGTTCTAGAATAGGCTTCCAAGGGAAGTTGTGGAATCCCCAGCACCAGAGGTTTTTTATGGACATGTTTGTTAACCTGTTAAGAGATATTAAATATACTTGGTTAGTGTAGCATGTTGACCTGATGACCTCACTATGTCCCTTCCAGTTCTACAATTCTATGAAGACAGTGCAATGACTCAGGACAAAGAGCACATTTGAAGGAGTGGGCTGTGGTTTTACTGTACAAACAAAATTAAAATATGATATTGTCTAGGAAAACACAATCAATAGCTTTTACCTACTGCCATTATTATTAGTGGCATATGAGCAGGAAGAGTCATGATTATGAATTCTTTAAAAATATGCTTCATATGAAAAGGATCTAAAGTGAAGATTAAATGTAAATAGCCATTTTTGGTATAGAATTCATTAAATATGCCAAACTATTCATCCACTTCTTCACTCAAAAATATTAATGCTTTCAAAACCCTTCATAACCTAATGCAATAAGCCTTTATCATTTACTCTGCTTTCTCAGCGTCAGTTCTTTCACAAAACAGCAGATCTAATTATTATTTCTAAATGTCCCCATTGATTTTAGTTAAAAGCATTAAAGGTGAAATTTCAACTATGTACAGTATCTGAAAAATTACTAGTATTATTAGGAAAACATTCAAATACAACACTGTAGTTGATCTTGCTGAAGATCCTTAGCTACACTGAAATATATTGGCAATAGGGGAGTTGAAGCATATGCAGCACTTTAAAGAATCAGTTATAGCATAAGGCCATGGTGTCCAACCAGTTCTGAAATAACTACACTCAACTAGCAAACTAGCCACACTCAACCAGCCAAATAGCCACATGTGGCTAGTATGTTGGACACCATGGGAATAAGGTACATTCCAGTATAGTGTCTGTAGACATAAGATAGGATCTACAAAGAAATTTAGGCACCTACTTCCACTGATTTCACTGGGAATTAGTCAGCTAAATACCTTTGTGAAGTCCATCCTTCATTTATAAGACTCCTGAGAACATTAACAGGAGTTGCTAGTTAGTCAAAGGAAGGTGTTGGTGATATGAGTAATTCCTATTGCTTAGATAATGGGTAGCCAAACTTACTGACTCTCTGAGTCACATACGATAATCCTCAGAAGTTTGAGCCTTAAGACATGCACAACCTTTGATTATGAGTTTTAGAAAATTTGTAACACCCTACTTACTGTAGAGCTGGAGATCTTGTGGGTCTCCATCCTAGCTGTAAGTCTTTGGAAAACCAGCTGAAATGCTGTCAAGGCAGTACAGAGGTTCTGGGTCATACGTTGATTTCTAAGGGCTGCACAATGTTTTGATTTTACAAACATCATAGAATATGGCACTTCACAGTACAGTAAAACTCCAATTGTCCAGCATCCAGTGGTCCAGCACTCCCGATAGTCCGGCACCAACTGGAACCCGGAAGAGCTCCAGCCAGCCGGACAATTGGAGCTGCTGCGAGCCACATGGGCGCTCACGGCTGAGAAAGGAAAGGGGAGAAGAGGGGAAGGGGATTATACCCCTGTGATGGGTCTGCCGGAACCCGCACTACGACCGGCCAGGGGGTGGGCAGGGAACAGCGTGGCGAGAGGCAAACTCTCCGCCGTCTTGCAGGAAGGCGGGGGAAGCCCTTCGCCGCCGCCGAGAGTTTCTGGGAGGGGAGCAGGCTCCCCACCCACCAGACTGCAGCGCCGCCCCTCACCCCCCTGCTCGGCGCTCGGCAGCACCCCAGCTGCTCTGCTCCACGCCGTTTCCCCAAGTCCGCCGCTGCCGCTGCTGAAACT
Source organism: Rafetus swinhoei (assembly GCA_019425775.1). Taxonomy (NCBI): domain Eukaryota; kingdom Metazoa; phylum Chordata; order Testudines; family Trionychidae; genus Rafetus; species Rafetus swinhoei. The sequence continues at coordinate 53,137,005 of CM033449.1, forward strand.
GACGAGCGGAGGACTTGGGGAAGCTGCAGAGCAGAGCAGCTGGGGTGCTGCCGGGTTGGTCCCGCAGCACCGCCCCTCACTCCCCTGCTCGGCAATAACTACTGCAGTCTGGGGGGGATGGGGAGCCCGCTCCCCTCCCGGAAACTCTCAGCGGCAGCGCGGGGCTTCCCCCGCCTTCCTGCAAAACGGTGGAGGGTTCGCCCCTTGCCACGCTGTTCCCCACCCACTCCCTGGACGCAGTGTGGGTCCCGGAAGACCCATCACAGCCCCCCGCCGGAGTATCTCCCGATACTCTGGCATATCCGATAATCCGGCACCACCTAGGTCCTAAAGGTGCTGGATTATCGGAAGTCTACTGTAGTATGCTGTGCTGAAAACTGAAATGAGTCACACATAGTCTTCTTGAGTTGAGGATACTTCATTCCTGGCACTTGCTTCCAGAACTCAATTGTGGACAGATTTATGCATCATCTTTAGAGTAGGGTCCTCCAGGAATTCCAATAGATCCATTTAGATGTTTCTATAACCATAGTTTTGAGAATCAGATAGACATTGTTGATCACATCAAACATGAATGAGTTTTGAAGGATAAACTTAATTTGTTGTCAGTATGACCTCTGTGTGACCTGGATGTTAAGTCTGGTCTTTGTAAAGAGGTACGTGCTTGAACACAGGTGAGCAAAGGGGGTAGGTAAAACTGGTTTGAACTTGTTGTAAGGCCTGCAAAGGGACTGTGAGGGGACAGATAATGATTGGAGGGAATTTGGTGCAAAGGGGCATGACCTGTATATGCATGCAACTGTAAGTGGTCAGTGAGAAAAAGGTAATTATCATGTAAGGTGGTACAAAAGACCTTGCCTTTTGTTTGGGAAGTTGCAGAAACTTTTCCTGAGAGTATCCTGGAGATTTTTGCCCTGGAATGCATTCCTGAATAAAGCTGGTTGCTTAAGAAGGGTGTCTGGAATTGATTTGGTAGGGGTTTTGGGCCCCCATCCGAACCCTCGGATTAAAATTCTCCGTCATTTATGGTGTCAGAAGCGGGATGGATCGGGACACCAGGTGATTGAGACGGGCCGGACTGGAGAGACTGAACAGAAAGGCGCCATACAAATCGGTAAGAGAACCGTGTTACAAAATCTCACTGTTCCGTTCCTCTCTCCTTGTCCTGAACGGCTGCTTTCACTGGCGGTAAGCGTCCACCCTACGTTAAGAACATCCTTCCCAAGCAACTGTAAGTCTTTTTCCCTTCTCTTTTTCTTTTTATTTTCTTTTTTTTTTTTTTTGAATAAGTTTGTTAAGAGGGGACAGTGGAAAGACGCTGAAACAGGGTCAGCTCAGGCTTGAAGCTGAGAGGAAGGCAGGTTAGTGCCGGATTGGAACTGTCTTATAGGTAATAGGACAGGGATTATGGGGAATAAGGGATCTAAGATAGATCCAAAAACCCCATTGGGTAAAATGCTGCAGATTTATAGTCAGCCAGGGAAATTGCCAGCAGGTCTTAAACTCAGGAGGCTGGTAAAGCTCACATGGAATGAATATACTTATGTAGAATCAGAATTACAATTTCCAGTTCAAGGTACCTTTCAATTAGACAAATTAAATTATTTAAAGGGTGTCCTAGAGTCCAGTCACCCTCCCAGATGAATTATTGGCACCTCTGGGATGATCAGGCCTCTAAATTAAGAGATAAATCCATAATGGCTAGCCTAAAGGACTCAAATGAAAAACTGAAAAACAATTGGCAGAAATAAAGGAGAAATCTGACTCCTCTAAAGTTTGTCCTCCATACAACCACGTTCCTACACCAAGCGCCCAGCGGAATCTACCCATCCATCTTGAAACCACCAACTCCGCTGCCAGACCCATCTGAAGATTTATTGAACCTGTGGGTCCCCAATTTCCCGGCTCCCCTTCCCACCAACCTGCCCCAGCATCAGCAAATATTGCTTACCGATCATTCAGCTGCACCAGCCCAATTTGAATCCCCCGCACATACTCACAGTTCTGAAGGGGCGGTAGGGAATGCCAACCTGGCCAATAAAACTTCGGATTCTGAGCATACTCAGAGTCCAGTAATTCTAAAGCTGTCAGAAGTCCCCACACAAATGTTGCAGCGAACATTGGCTAAAGACTTAAAGGACCTGGGGTTTGTTATAACTAAAATAGATCCCGAAAATAACTCAGTGACTATAGGTAATGATGTAAACAAGGATGTGATTATTGAAGTTGGACCTAAAAGTTTTCCTGGACTGTTTAAAGAGAATATTAAACTTCTCCCACTAAGACAATTTCCTAATCCAGCAGGGGGCGCCCCGATGTCCATGTCCCCTGGACACCTAATGACATCATGAATTTTAGACTTACTCTCCCAAAAATAAGAGAAGATCCTGTGGGCTTGAAAAGGGAGTTGTGTCAGATTTTTGAAGTTTATCAGCCTACCCACAGAGACATTGACATGCTACTCTCGGGAATAATGGAACCCCATGAGAAGCAAGCTCTTTACACCCAAGCAAGGCGAGGTCCTGGGGATACTCCTGCCCACCTGGGTGAGCAATGGCCCCAAGATTTGCCAGGAATTCCTACTACTGCTGCAGAAGCGTGAGCTAGCAAATGACCGTACAGGTCTCCTGAATGCAATTACCGAAATGGTTCCAGTGCAAACCGATTGGTCTAAAGTATATAACTGCAAACAGAAGCCAGATGAAAGCCCTATTGATTTTCAGGCAAGGCTCTTTGCAGCCATCTTGAAGTATAGCACCTTTAACCCAAATGATGCCAATATCGCACTATGGTAGTAACCACCTTTGTGCAGAATTTAAGACCAGAAATTGGGGACAAGATTATTAATAATATGATTGGATGGAAAATGGAAACTACTGAGAAAATTTTGGAAGCTGCAACTCAGTTTTTGAAAACTTGCAAGTAGAAAAACAAAAGAAAAAGGAACTTAAAAATACCTAATGGCACTCCAAATACAAGATTTACAAGGCCACGGGCAACCACAAGGTCAGAGGAAGGTCCAAACAGACCCAGTAGTGTTAACCTAATGATGTGTGTAATTACTGTGGTGGGTTTGGCCATTGGAAAATTGAATGTCGCAAAGACAACGACAAAATAGATTTAACCAGGGCCCCAACAGACAGTCCGGACCATCGTCACAAGGACAGAGGTGGCCCAATACTAACCCCTTTTCAGCAGGTGCACCCAACAGAGGCTACCCTCCGGAGGTTCGACAAAGGAGTAATCCTTACTGACTATGCCAAGAGGTTATTGATAAAACATTGCAATGCTCTCTGTTACCTTCTGTCTCTCTTTCTGCTACACCTGATGCCTTAGTTTCATTTTCCGTTAATGGAAACAAACATGAATTTCTAATTGATACTGGTGCCTCTCTTTGCACAATACGAGAGGATGAAGCTCCCAATCTGGCCAGAACTGGAGAAATAGTAAATGCTGTAGGGGTGGGGAGTAACTATACCCCATGCAATGAGTGAACCATGTTCCTTAACCATTGGGCATTTGACAGAGGAACATGCCTTTTGTTATCCCCAGTACACCTGTAAACTTGATGGGTAGAGATCTGCTGTGTAAATTGAATGCTACAATTTATTGTTCCCTGAAGGGGTCTTTGTTGATATACCCCATAATCAGGCAACAAATTTCCTCATGATGTTAACAACAGACGGACAAGGTATAGACCCAGACTCCAAACTGGAGAGTGTGGAGCTGGATCAGGTACCAACGTCTTTGTGGGCTTCTCACTCCAATGAAGTTGGGAAACTGTTAACAGCAGAGCCTGTAAAGATCAGGTATAAACACGGCCGACCTTACCCTCGAGTGTCTCAGTACCCTTGTCCCAGGAAGCGGAGGAGGGCATAGCGCCTGTAATCTCCTCCCTGTTGGAACAAGGAGTGCTCATAAGAACACAGTCTGTGTGTAATACTCCAATACTTCCGGTCAAAAAGGAGGGAAATTTGATGATCAAGGAGACAGATATATAGATTTGTGCAGGACCTAGCGCTGTAAATCAGTTTGTTATCCTCAGATTTCCTGTGGTTCCTAATCCAGCTACAATATTGTCCTCTATCCCTGCAGGTGCTAAATGTTTTTCTGTCATAGATTTATGTTCAGCTTTCTTCTCCATTCCCATTGATAAGGATTCACAGTTTTTGTTTGCTTTTTCCTATAAAGGAGCAGCTGACTTGGACCAGACTTCCTCAAGGATATACTGAAAGTCCTACCCTTTTCTCACAATTGTTAAAAAGGGACCTTGATTCAATTTCTTTGCCAAAAGAGTCTACCCTTGTTCAGTATGTTGATGATTTATTGATAGCCTCACCTGATCGGGAAGCATGTAAAGCACTTATTGCTCTCACTCGTGCCTGTATTTTAGCTACTGATCAATCTGTTAACATTTATACTGACTCAATGTATGCTTTTAATATCTGTCATTCTGTAGGTCAGATTTGGAAACATCGAGGATTCTTAACGTCCTCGGGAAGTGCCATTTCTAATGGATCCCTTGTTAATGACCTCTTGCTTGCTATTCAATTACCTTTTGCTATTTCTATTATGCATTGCAGTGCTCATCCTGATAAAACTGATACTGTATCAGTAGGAAACAGACCAGCTGCCTGTGGACCTCCAGCTCCGTTTCAAATCCTGGTCGCTGTTTCTGTTCCCCTGACTCTAAATGATTTATCCCTGTTGCAATCTAGGGCACCTGAGAAGGAACAACACAATTGGTACAAAGCTGGGTGTCGTATTCAAGATAATAACATTTGGCTTTCACCAGATGGACGACCTGTGGCTCCTTCTACTTTGGTGTCCCAATTGGCTACCATTACCCATGGATTAGGACATATGAACAAAAGGGGGGTAGCGGACCAGATTCTGAAGCATTGGTATGCGCCTAGGATTCACCAAGCTGCTGCTAAAATCACCAGCAATTGTGCTACTTGCCAAAAGTTCTCTACCCAGGGTGGAGAAAAGACTACTCTGAGTGCTCATACTTGGGCCTATGGACCCTTCCAATATTTGCAGATCGATTTTATAGAGTTAACCCTTTCCTGTGGGTTTAAGTATTGTCTGGTTATTGTATGTGTGTTCAGTGGTTGGGTGGAAGCTTTCCCTTGCCGTCGAGCGGACGCCACTACTGTGGTAAAGAAATTAGTTACTGAGGAGGTTCCCAGATTTGGAATCCCTTTAAAAATTGACTCGGATAAAGGAACCCATTTCACGGCCAAAATCCTGCAAGATCTGTGTAGAGCCCTCCACATAGAACAACGGTTCCATACCCCATATCATCCCCAAAGTTCAGGGCATGTTGAAAACACCTCGATATCAAAAGGAAGTTAAGCAAGATTATCTCTGACACTGGATTAAAGTGGCCACAGGCATTGCCCCTTGCCCTCATGCATATCCGAAATACCCGAACCGCAAACATGGTCTCACCCTCATTAAATTCTATTTGGGAGGCCGATTTTACTTGGATTTGAGCCTCCTGGAAAAATTAATCCTTCCACTTGTCTGAATGTTATGAACTACTTCAATACTGTATACATCTGTCTAAAATTGCTTTCAGTCTCTCTTCTCAGGTTGCAGAAGCCTTACCTGTCCCAACTGATGTGCCTTGCCATGACGTGCAGCCAGGAAATTGGGTCCTGATAAAAGAATTCCGGAGGAAAGACTGCCTATCTCCAAGGTGGAATGGTCCCTTCCAGGTCCTGCTGACTACTAACACGGCTGTGAAGGTAGCTGAGCGAGATTCTTGGATACACGCAAGCCACGTGCGCCGCACCATTGACCCTCATAAGTTGTGTGAACTTGCCTCTCCCGACATATCGCCTCCTACTGAACCTGTCAGCCCAGAGCCAGAAGAAAACGACTTTCTACCGCTTTCTGAGAGAGAAATTGAATCACTTCTCCTGGACAAGGGATATACATCATCGGAAATCAGAGACCGGGACCTCGTTCACTACGCTCTCACTACAGGCCAGATCCTTCTGGTCCTACTAGTCACGTTGACATTTCACACGAATCTACACCCAACCTTGCCATTGACCCTACCGGCACTTTGTCAGAGGGCGGTGGGTTTTCTGAAAGCTGTTTTCCTTCCTCCACACTTCCTTATAACCTCCGTCCGAAGTGCTGAAAGGATTACAATCTCTGCACAATGGCTAAACTCTTGTTCCTCCTTTGTATAGGCCTTATTTGGCTCCAAAGGGGAATGGTATTGGGACTAATACCTTTCTGCAGCTGGCAGAAGGTATGGCACGAGCCACAAACAAAACTAACTGTTGGGTGTGTGCCTGGGCACCACAAAGCGCACAGTGGATACCCAATAGGTGCCCTTCCGTTAAACAAAACTGGACTAGTAAGTGATGCATTACTGGAACAAAATGACCAAACTGTGTGGTTCAACCAGACTGGGTGCATCCAATTATCATTTAGTGGTACAAGTCCCTATGTAGGAATCTTACAGGTACCACCTTTGTAGGAAATCAAGCTGTACACACATTATAACAAAGGTGGATGGGACACATGTATGGCATAATGGTTCCACTATGTCTACCACAAACCTTTGGTGTACTCTATTCAAACCAGAAATAACAACCATATGGGGAGGGACCACTAGTACAGACCTTTGCAAGGAAGGTAACACGACCTTTGCAAACCGAGCCATGATGATATATCAGTCTGACTCGTGGAACATGTACAATTATTGGTGGATATGCGGTAAATTTACCTATAAAAGGCTTCCCATAAAATGCATCAGGGTTTTGTTACCTCGGTCTCGTGGCACCAGCTATGAGATTGTTGACACTTTGCCACCAGGGCATATCAGGAACAAGCGGGATGGGTCTTGGGAAAAAGCATGGAACTGGATAGAACAAACTGCCCTTGCAGTAGCTGGAAACTACCATTCCATGGGTAGGGCAGGCAAAAACCAATCATGATTTGAAAACAATGTCCCTGCTTATGGAGAAATTCATGAATACCACAGAGGGCACTAGGTGTGGTACAAGGAAATTTAAATGAATTGCGAATCTTTACCCAGCAAAACAGACTGGCTCTTGACTATCTACTAGCAGCTCAGGGAGGGTATGTGGATTAATAGGCCCAGAATGTTGTGTTAAAGTTTCTGATGTGAGTTCAAACCTAACCACAAGGATAAAAGAAATCCAAACATTGTCCGTCAGACAAAAACATTTAGAGAGCGGTTGCAAGACTGGAATCCTTTAAATTGGTTGGGAATAGGGTTAAGCGAACTCATGAAGAAGGTGGTGGCAGGAATATTGATGTTCCTTGTCTTAATATGCTCTATATACATAATGATACAGCTAGCCTTATGCTGTATTAAAGGGTGCTTACAAAAGATAGAGAATGTAGCAGAAAACAAGGTACAACAGATGCTTCTGCTAAATGTACAGAACCCTCCCGAGAAAGACTACAAAGACACTTGCACGTTTGAGGATGAATGGGAAAGGATGCTTAAGATTAATTGTGATCCACAAGTGGATCAAAGGGGAATGAAGGATAAACTTAATTTGTTGTCAGTATGACCTCTGTGTGACCTGGATGTTAAGTCTGGTCTTTGTAAAGAGGTACGTGCTTGAACTCAGGTGAGCAAAGGGAGTAGGTAAAACTGGTTTGAACTTGTTGTAAGGCCTGCAAAGGGACTGAGGGGACAGATAATGATTGGAGGAATTTGGTGCAAAGGGGCATGACCTGTATATGCATGCAACTGTAAGTGGTCAGTGAGAAAAGGTAATTATCATGTAAGGTGGTACAAAAGACCTTGCCTTTTGTTTGGGAAGTTGCAGAAACTTTTCCTGAGAGTATCCTGGAGATTTTTGCCCTGGAATGCATTCCTGAATAAAGCTGGTTGCTTAAGAAGGGTGTCTGGAATTGATTTGGTAGGGGTTTTGGGCCCCCATCCGAACCCTCGGATTAAAATTCTCCGTCAGTTTACAAAAAAAGGCAAAACATATCAGCCCCTGCAAGTCTTTAAACCTGTCCTGAAAGTCACCGAGAAGTCTTTGTAATTTACCTCTGTATTTCTCAGGTCTGTGATCTTCTACTTCAATTTCAGGGAATGTGTTTTCCCTATTCTTGAGATGGGGAAAGTGGTTGAAGTCTCTTGACACTGTCTCTTTGCAGAAGCTTCAACTTGTTCTGGAAGCTGAAGACTGTAAAAGTAAGGTCAGAAATAATCTTATCCTTTTCTTGGAGGACCAAATTGAGTGTTTGCAGATGCTGAATAACATCAGCGAAAAACCATCAGATTCTGTATCCATTGCTCATCTTTCAGTTGTGAATTGGACTTTTAATTTTCTTTAAGGAAAACACCAACAGTTTTACAAACCTATTTAATACATCACTGGTTGATAATCTCACAATACAATAGAAAGAGACGTGGTTAGGTTTGTCTTCAAGATCTAGCTCTTTAATGAAATTTTTGCTCTCAATGAGTCTTCTCAGAGCTAATGAAACTGACAATTTCTAGGACCTTTTTCAAAACATTCTCATACTTCAAGTACCTGCCTGTGAGATGTTCATGATGGATGATGTAATTAAACAGGAGCAACTCCGGAAATTTAGGATTGCTTTTCAAGAGCCCAACAATGCATATATTTTTCTACTTGCCAAGTTTATTCAGTGATACATCAACATTTGACAATGCTGCTGCAAGTGTTTTCTTTACGTTAAAACCATGGGTTGTTTCTTTTAATGTCACTGTTACATTTCTTCTTTCACAATTACACCCACGGAAACACAGCAAACAAATACAGTTATTTGTGGATTATCTTGTATATCTATGGATTTGTTCAAAGCTCAGTTGAATATTAGAGAATTCCCTAGTCTTGCATCTTGCTTGCAACATCAGCACTCATCTGGGAGATCCACCTCTATAATGTGGTGTGAAATTGGAATTTGCTTTATTAGTCATTGAAGCAGTTTGTTACTTGGATCTAAAATTGCAACCACTTCTACAATATTCTTCTTAAATTATCCATCACAAATGATATTCCATAACAAAAGTAGCTTCAGTTGTTGTGTCAGCTTCTGTACTGAATGACGAAAGAAGTGTCTGTTGACAATTTAATTGTAATTTTAATGTGGTTAGCTTGTTTTTCCTTAATTCTTTTTTAGGAGGGTATTTAGACAAAGTTACTGAGACTCGTTCGAAGTGACTTTCAATTTGCTCACTTTGTAGTGAGTGAGCAATGCATTACAAATGACATGCAGTGGTTTGCCACTTTTAAACAGCGAATGCAAAATCTTCCTCCCATTCTGGCATAAAACTTTCATCTTCTTCAAACTTGCATTTCTTAAAATGTGAAGAAGTCAATCATCCACAAAATTAACATAGGGTTAATGCTTCAACACAGTAACTCCTCACTTAATGTTGTCCCAGTTAACACTGTTTTGTTGTTAGGTTGCTGATCTATTTGAGAAAACACTCCTTTAAAGTTGCACAATGTTAAGTTATAATGTTGCTTGGCTGCTGCCTGCTAATAGGTAAGTACTTTGTGACACAAGTCAAGCAATGCTCCTGCTTCAGTGTGGCAGCCATTGTTGTTTACACTGTGTTAATACAATAGTTCCTGAACATTTCTAACTCGTCATGATTGTATCACCCAACATCATGAGTCAAAAACGCCCAGTAAGTGATAAGAACATAAAACGGCCATACTGGGTCAGACCAAAGGTCCATCTAGCCCAGTATCCTGTCTGCCAACAGTGGCCAACACCAGATGCCCCAGAGGGAGGGATCACAACAGGTAATTCCCATGTGATCCTCACCTGTCACCCACTTCCAGAGAAAAAGAGGGTAGGGATACCATTCTTACCCAACCTGGCTAAGAGATTCATGGAGGTTAGGTCCATCAATGGCTATCTAGCTCTTTTTTGAATCCTGTTGAAGTTCTAGCCTTGACCGCATCTTTTGGCAAGATAGTAGAATGCCTAGCAGTAGCAGTAAGAAAGCCAGAAAAACCATTAGTTTAGGTACTAAAATAGACATTTTAAGGTGTTTTGATGCAGCGAGCGCACGGTAGATATTGGCATTAGGCATGTTAAAACGCATTAATTTAGGCAATCATGTAACCTCTGACATTTCACAGATGTTACTGGACCAGAGAGTCCTGAATCACAGAGGTTCAACCTGTAGAATTAAGGCTCTGATTAGGTCATGGAAGTCATGGAATCTGTGACTTTCAGAAACCTCCATGACATTTTTTTGCTTCAGCCCTGGGGCTGCAGCTGTTAGTCAGCAGGGGCGTCACAACTCTCGGCTGCAGCGGCCCTGACGTTCCGAGTTCTGGAGCTCTCTCACAGCTCCCACAGGCAATGAGAGACTCCACCATTCCTGGACCTCCAAGCTGCCAGAGCTCTGAGACACAGCAGGGGCTCCAGAGGCCCAAACTCCCAGAGTTCCCACACGCTTATGGGTGGCATGTGGTCCCTAGAGCTCCAAGCAGCTCCCTGCAGTACTGGAGCTTTAAGCCTCCATGGGCAGTGGGGATCTACAGCTCCCAGCTATTGTGAGGGGCAGCAGCCATGTGTGCTGGACCTCCCCGCTCCACATTTTGTCAAGGTTATTTTTAGTATGAGTCATGAACAGGTCAAGGGCTCCCATGAATTTTGGTTTACTACCCGTGACTTACCAAAAATTACCACGACAAAAACTTAGTTGAAGTCCCAAGCCCCCAGCATGCCACATTAACTCTGGGGCTACGTCTAGACTACAAGCCTCTTTCAAAAGAGAGCATCTAGACTACAAGCAGCTTTTTCGAAAAAGTGAGCAGCTTTTGCGAAAGAGAGTCTAGACGCTCTTTCGAAAAAAGTGTTATTCCTCATAAAATGAGGTTTACTGCGATCGAAAAAAACTGCCACATTCTTTCGATTTACTCTTGAAAGAATGCGGCTGCAGTCTAGATGTAGGGGAAGTTTTTTGGAAAAAAGGCCACTTTTTTCGAAAAAACCCTGTAGTCTAGACACACCTTAGAAGTGCCACATGTGGCTTATGCGCCAAAGTTTGACCATGCATGGCTTAGATCACAAATGTCTACACAGCTATCTTTAGAGTGTTAGTGAAAGCCACACTGGGCAGAGTCTGTTGACCCAGGCTTGGAGCTTGCTCCAAAATGCTATGCAGACATACCCACTATTATCTATAGGACTATTCCTATGTTTAAAATCAAACAGGGTCTTAAAAGCTTTGCAGGATCAGGGTTTATAACAATCATACAATTTTGGAATGGTTCCAATGTAAAGTTCATAATATTCAAATCAACTATTTTTGGTTTAAGCATTTGCTAATGGACTTGGATCATTGTGTGTACAACTGAAGATTCAGTTTATTCTTGCATGTCAGGGTATATCTATGCTACACAGTGGTGTGTTGAGACAGCCATTTTCCTAAGAGTCAGGCTAAAAGTCAGTATAAACATTGTTTGTCTGTACTTTTGCCAACAAAAAACTTCCATCCCCTATGAAAGTTTTGTTGGCTTTGTTGACAAGAGAACACTCTTGCCCACAGAGCACTGTTTACACTAGTAACTGCCATGGGTGCTTTGTTGTTCAGCTGTGCATGAGTGTAAGCACCTCTGAATGACAAAAGCTAGGAGGGGCAGAGCACCTAGGTCTATGCATATGCAATAGATACACTGAGATACAGTTATCTATTTACAAAATGTGTTAATAAAGCTTAATAAAAGAACATTTCCCAAACACAAGCAATTTTCATGCTAGACATGACATATGACACAAAATTCAATATAAATTGCCAGAAACAGTTATGTCAGAATGAACACATTTATTTTTCACCAAAATTCAGCTTCAATTAGAGATCTGATGCAGAGCAACCAGTAAGTCAAGTGCCCTCTCTCTATTAAGAAAGTAACTTGACTTTGAAAATGTGCTAGCCAGCACCAATGTTCACCTAATGTAGACACTAACACCTTAAAAATGAGTTCAGTGGTCATGTTTGAGTGGAATTTAATGTTGATCATGACCATATAATGTTTCTAAAAAATAGTACTTTGTTGCCACAAAGAAGTAGCATGTTTTAAATAGCACATAAGTAAAAATTTTAAAAGAAAACCACACTTTTTCCAGGCAAGACAAAGCAGTACATCAACACTTCAACAACAATCCTGTAGCAGCAAGTCTCAGAGCCCAAGATCAGCTGACTCGAGCTCCATTCTTTTTGGCCCCATAACTCAAGCCCAAGTCAGTTGATCCAGTCTCCGAGACTCACTGCTATAGGTCATTTATTGCAGCACACACATACCCATTCATGCAAAATTGTTAACTAACAAAGTTTGCAAACATGATCAATCTTACAGAAGCAGAATGGGCTAAGAGGTAGGCAGCACCTCACAGGTGTGGGTGCTTTGAAGTACAATTCAAGGATGCTCTTATCTTCCAAGTATAAGCACCGGAGATCAAGCAATTTAACACATTCTAGTAATTCTTGTTTTTTCAGTGATACTCAAATCTAGACAATAAACATAATCATTTCTACAGCCAACAACAAGCTTTGTTCCACATACTACGGGGGAAGAGAATACTTCTCCTGGAAGTTTATAAAAACCTGCTACCAATCCATTCTTAGCATTTAGGATCCATACTTTACCATCTGTGGATGTTACTGCCAGCAGAGTTTCACACTCCAAGTCATGACCATGGAAAACAAAGGGAGTTGCATATACACTGGAAGTAGTTTCAAATTTCCACAGTAAATTACCTCCCATATTACAGCAGTAGATAAAGCAGTCGTGGGAGCCAAAAAATACTTCTTGCTTAGTTAAACTTGAGATACATGGGGATGAAAAGACCGGTCCATGTGTGGAAAACTGCCAAACCTACAAAACAGTATTAAAAAATTAATCCATTGTTGAATGTTGTTCAGGTTACCAATGGTATCTCTTATTTTAATCTTTAGGGATAAGTTGTTGACAGAAGACAACATCATCTGGATTCTGGCAAATGCTGTATATAACACATTTCTAGAAAATACCTGCAACATTCACAAGCTAAGTTCCACACATATATTCATTAGGCAGGCACTCAGACGATAGTTTCCTGTAATGTAATGTTGTTGTACCTATGTTGGTTCCAGGATATTCCAGAGAAAAGATGGGTGAGGTAATATCTGTCACTGGACCAACTTCTGTTGGTTAGAGACAAGCTTCCAAGCTTAAACTGAAATGAAGAAGAGCTCTGAGTAAGCTTGTCTCTCTCACCAAAAAAATATTTTTTTTCTCAGGTTTCCCGTAAATTATTCATTTACATGAAGGTACAACTTGCCCAGGAAGGTGGAACAAAGGGAGGAGATGTTGCCTTATATCAGACCACTTAACCAGGAAGAAGAGACGGATGAGCCTTTTTTTAAAACAACAAAATAATCCAAAGCAAAGGATTTAGTGGTGATGGAGGGCTTTCACTACTCAGAATAAGGATGTTAAATATTGAATAATTGACTAGTTGATGCATTTTGATCCCAGGCTCCACCACTTTGAAACGCCAAGAGGAGCCTGATGCCAGGCTCCTCCTGACGTATCAAAGTTGCAGCACCGCGTACAACGTGGGGTCTGGCCCCTGGCTTCCAGTGGCGCTGCCACTTTGAAGTACCCCCTCCGCTTGCTGCCTCTTTCTGATAGAGGCAGCAAGGTGGGGGGAAGAAATTAATCAACTAGCATGTCAACTATCTGATAAGTATTTGCTTATGAGATAGCTGACTAGTTCTTCACATCCCTAACTCAGACATCATATCATATAACAAGGGCAGAGATTATCTAGGTTCTTGGAATGTACTGGAGACAATTTTTATATTTTACAGGGTACAGAAAGGTACTGGGGGAAGCTGTTTTAAATTTGCTTTTGACAAATAAAGAAGAACTGGTTGAAAATTTGAAAGTGGAAAGTAAAAATAATCATGAAATGGTAAAGTTGATGAATATGAGGAATGTCAGGAAGGAAAACTGCACAATAAAGGCAATGCATTTCAAGAAGGCAGACTTTAGCAAACTCGGGGAGTCAATAGGTAGAATCCTAAAGTCTAAAGAGAAAAACAGTTCAAGAGAGTTGGCAGTTTTTCCAGAGACATTAGTAGAGGCACAAAAGCAAACTATCCCACTGCATATGAAAGATAAGTAGTATGTCAAGAGACTATACTAGCTTACCCAGGAAATCTTCAATGAGCTGAAACTCAAAAGAGTCCTACAGAAAGTAGAAATTAGGTCAAATTATGAAGGATAAATATAAACAAGTATATATGGATAAAATCAGAAAGTCCAAAGCACAAAATGAAATTAAATTAGCTAGAGATATCTAGGATAACAAGAAACCAGTCTGAGGTATAATCAGAGGTTAAAATAGGGAAAGAACAAGTTAAAAATGACAAGACAAGTTAGATGTCTTCAAGTCACCAGGTCCTGATGAAATGCATCCTAGGCTACTTAAAGAGCTTAGGAGACATTTGAGCCATTAGCTATCATCTTAAAAAATCATGGAAGTCGGGAGTGATTCCAGAGGATTAGAGAAGGGCAAATACAATGCCCATCTATAAAAAGGGAAATAAGGACAATCCAGGGAATTACAGACCTGTCATCTTAACTTCAGTATTGGAAAGATAGTGGAGCAAATAATGAAACAATCAATTTGCAAACACCAAGAAGATTATATGGTATTAAGTAATAGCATGGATTTGTCAGGAACAAATAACGTGAAACCAATATAATAGTTTTCTCTGACCGGCTAATAGGCCTTGCACATAAGCAGTTGATATGGTATATCTTTTTCTCAGAGTAATTATCAGTGGTTCACAGTCAAGCTGGAATGGCATATTGAGTGGGGACCCACAATAATCAGTTCTAAGTCCAGTTTTGTTCAATATCTTCATCAATTATTTAGATGTCAGAGAGAATACTTACAAAGTTTGCACAAGATACCAAGATGGGAGAAGTTACAAGTGCTTTGGAGGATAGACTTATAACTCAAAATGAATTGGACAAACTGGAGAAATGTTCTGAAGTAAAGAGGATGATATTCAGTAAGGACAAATGCAAAATATTCCACTTAGGTAGGAACAATCAATTGTACACATACAGAATGGGGGAAATGATTGCCTAGAACTGCAGAAAGGGGGTGATAGCTGATCAAGCTAAATATGAGTCAACAGTGAAACACTATTGCAAACAACAACAAAAACAAAAAAACAACCCCACAAATGCAAACATCATTCTGGAATGTATTAGCAGGAGTGTTATAAGGAAGATAAGAAATAATTATCATGCTCCACTCAGCAGTGATTATGCCTGAACTGGAGCATGGTGTCTAGTTCTAGATGCCACTAGGGATGTTAGTGTGTAATCGTTTACACAATTAATGGATAAGCCTGGGCTATTGGTTAATCCTAATGACAACACGCATTCTCCTCGCTACCTTGGTATGGGTGATTCCAGTGATACAGAGGCAGCAGCACAGAGGGTGAGGGGGCAGGCAGGATATGGCATATGCAGGAAGACGGCTTTGCAAAGCCACCCCCTGTTGCCTCCCACAGAAGCAGCACGGGGGGCAGGAAGGAGCTGGCTGCCCCTCCTCCCCACTCCCACTGCTGCCTATCAGAGACAACAGTGCAGGCGGTGGGGGCCTGTACGCGTGGAAAGCGGCTTTCAAGCCAGATCCCCATGCATATTGGCTCCTTCAGAGCTGCCTGCCCCCTGTTCTGCTGCCTCTCCGCAAGCACTGGCTCCTGCCTGCCCCCCTTGCGTGTAAATGCATAGCCACAAAAAAACACCCAGCAGTTACACATTTACGCAAATACATGTTAGTTAACATCCCTAGATGCCACATTTCAGGAAAGATGTGGACAAATGAGAGAAAGTCCAGAGAAGAGCAAGAAAAACGATTAAAGGTCTAGAAAACATGACCTATAAGGGAAGATTAAAAGAACTGGGTTTGTTTAGTCTGGAGAAGAGAAGCCTGAGAGGGCACATAAAGTTGTAATTGGGAAAACTTCCTGTCAGAGTGATTAAGCACTGGAATAAATTGCCTTTGGAGGTTGTGGAATCTCCATCATTGGACATTTTTAACAGCATATTAGACAAATACCTGTTAGAGATGGCCTAGATCAGGGCTACTCAACTTTGGAAACCCCAGGGGCCACAATGATACTCACAGCACATGCCGAGGGCTGCAACTTAAGTGTGGTTGCATATACATGCAAATGTATATGCAAATATAAGCAAGTAGCTTCTTTCACACTGATGGGCATGAATACAAAGATTAAGGCAAGACTACACAACACACAGGCCCCACTTAAGTCCGTTCTGCTGATATTAATAAAATGCAATATTTACTTGATTTCCACCCATATGACAGCACTTTTAATAAGCAACAACAGTCCAGGAATTTACCCACTAAAACGCATATCAACAGAAGACCATTATATTGACTCGCCAATGTGGAGTGTGTTCGTAGTGGAGGCCATGTTCAAAGGATCCCACCTGCGAGCTGTGTGTTGAGCACCATGTAAAGCCAAACCACACAGTGGGCCACAAAGAAACGGGCCACGGGCTGCATGTTGAGTAGCCCTGGCTTATACAATACTTAGCTCCACCATGAGTGCCTGGGACTGGACAAGGTAACCTCTTCATGTTCATTTCTATCTAGGATTCTATGAGTGATAATTTTTATTAAAAACAATATTTGTGAGTTAAGTACACTCTGGCTGTGTCCAGGCAAACAAATGATAATTTCAACTACAAAAATTAAATTAAATGCAAAATGTTTACATCTTTGAGAAAATAAATCTTGCATTGCACCCAAGATTTCATGAATGAGAGCAAGGCATGAACACACTTATACAAGTACCACTGCACAACATCAGCATTTTGTTTGACAACTTGACAAGCATGTGACTGAAACCTTAATTACAGTCAGTACCTTTGTAAAACAAATCTGGAAGAAAAGGAAAGGACTTGAAAGCAACTTTTGCTTTCAACCCTGCTTTCTGGATTCCTGGCATCTGGAAAAAATTCAAGCCAAAAATGTCATGTGATGTCCTTCTCATTCTCCCCTGACAAATTAAATGGCAAGAATTTGAACTGAGATGCTCAAGATTTTTACCTTTGCATTAGGAATGAATGGATGCCTGGAGGGAGACTGATTCTGGGTTCTATTTCCAACTATGCCACGAACTTGCTGCATAGCCTTGGACAAACTGCTTTACTATAAGAATTTACCTTTCTATAAAATAAGTACATGCTGATTCTTGTTTTACCTGGCTGGTATAAATAATAGTTAATGTATGTTAACCACTGAAATCCTTCAGTTTTATAAAACTGATTTAAAAAAAATGCAAGACTTTGTGATGTAAGAAATTCAAATAATCTAATAGTGACAGTTTTTCACCTTTTCTCCTGAATGGCTAAAACAGTACACATTCCCGTCCACACATCCAATGAACACATACTGCTCACTGCAGTGGGGAGAGGAGAAGAGGGGTTTTCCACAGGAACTTTTCCAGATCTTATTCCCTGTATCCTGAGAGAATGACAAAGAACAATACATGGCATTTAATGTGACTGTAGAAAACTTAAAAACCACAAGGCAAATCTTCTCTCTGGTAACTGGGCTGAGTCTTGGGAATATCCACAAAAAGAGAGAATTCTGTCCCCCAGACAGCAGGGGGACAGATTAGGAAGAACCAGAGGATCCACGTAATACCAGATTCCACAGCTCTGTCACTGGCTCCTTTCCCAGCATTATGTTTCCCCATCTTAAATACCCTTATGGCTCTGCAGGAACTGTGGAGCTGAGTGACTTGCAGAAGGCATGCATTCCCTGTACAACCTCCATGTATCCTCACCTTCCTTTTGCACAGCAGAACCTTATTGGTTATATGAGAATATTTTAAATTCTCATATTTTAAATTTTTATATATATTTGTATTTTTTTTGTTTGTTTTTGTAAGCCGCCTTGAATATTTTAAATAGAAAGGCGGGGTAAAAATATTTAAATAAATAAATACTGCCAAAGGGCCCTTCACACCAATGGAGGAAGGGGCACAATTTGCTCCTAAAAGCATAAAACTTGCCATTGCACATGATGTTAACACTAAACATATGAACTACTGCAAACCATAAATCACAGCCACCAATATACAGTAAAACTTCAATAGTCCGGCATCCAGTTGTCCGGCACTCCTGATAGTCCGGCATCAACTGGAACCCAGAACTGATCAGGTCAGCCGCTCTCACGGCTGGGCTGCTGTGAGCCGCATGAGCACTCACGACCTGCACCGTTCCACTCACGGTCCCCAGTGCATACAGCGTCCAGCCTGCACGTGCTAGCAGCCGGCCGCTGAGCACAGGCAGCTGCTTCGGGACCCAGACATAAGGTTGGGGGAGAAGGGGGACTGGGTGACAGCAGGGAGGGGAGGTGTTTGGCTCTGGGGAAGGGAAGGGGAGGGGAAGGGGATTGGGTTGCGCACGGTGTCCTGGCCAGCTCATTGAAAAGCTCAGCGCACATGCCCCAGCGCCTGGAGGGAGACGCGCAGCTGTACCGGCAGCTCTGGGACCAGAGCATAAGGTGGGGAAGGGGGATTGGGTTGGGAGTATGCCCCCTTATAGTACCTCCTGGTACTCCAGCATATCCGATAATTCGGCACCACCTAGATCCCAAACGTGCCGGATTATCGGAAGTCTACTGTACCTTATTACTACAATTGATACATGAATAGCTGTATGTCAATTATCTGAGTCAGTGCCACTGCTACTCTGCAAAACCTCACTGTGTTAACACATACTGCTGAAGAAAAAACTTGCAACAAAGCTTGTTGAAAAATTTTTAGACACCCTTTTTTAGAAATGACACTCTCAACTGGAAGGCCCTTTCTTGTTTAGCCAGACTTACCTTTGGAGAAAAACTGTACTTATCCACAATAATCCTTATAAATTTATCATATCAAATTAACCATTCTTATCTCAGCCATTATGACATACGTTTTAGGAAAGGCAGTGTGATCTAATGCAAGGGTTCACAACCTTTTCCTACCCAGCATTCAAAAACTTGCTACATTTTCTTGCTATAAATCCATCCAAATTCCACTATCTATTGCAGCTGCAAAGCATTATGGAATTGTGCTAATGAAAAATAGACATAATTCATTTTTAGGGGCTGGGGTAATGCTGCTGGAGAAGGATATAGGGGTTAACAGGTGGATGCTACCCTGTGTGGGGTAGCTGGGTTGTCAGAATGACTGCTAGTGATGGCTGTTTTCCTTCCCTCTTTCCCTTCCCACACCTATACCACACTCTGCTTTGGACCAGTGTTCCTTCAACAGACCACCAAAGCTGTCTCCACAGGCTTTAGAAGAGCAAGTTCTGCACAGAGGAGCACTACACTGTGACTGGCTCTTGGGGGTGAGAGACATGGATTGGTGGCAGTAGAAGAAATGGTGGGAATTAGTTTCTCACTTACTCTGCCCAGCCTTCAAGATATTTTGCAGATTTTTTTCTTTAGACAAAACCTAGCAGGCACCATCTCACAATCTTCTAGTTCTGAAACACTGGTATAGTGAACATGGTGACTGATGGGGAGTCAGAAAATGTGGACTTCCATTCCAAATTTTGTCCTTTACACAGCACATGGACCTAAGCAAGTGTCTTTGGGCCAAATTCATAAAGATATGCTTGGGCACCTAACTCCCTCTTTAGATGCCCAACATACAGGAAGCATCGACATTCATAAAATGACTGCTCAGGTGCCACTTACTCCTTTATGCACCCAAGTTTGCGCCAGTAGGTAATGCACTAAGCCAGAGTTTCCCAAACTATGGGCTACGGCCCGGGAAAAAAAAACCGGGCCTCAGCGTGCCGGGAGGGGAGCGGGGCGGGGTGGGCTGGGAGGAGGTGTGTGGTGGGGGGGAAACCGGCCGCGGAAAGCAGGGTTGGGGGCAGCGGGGCTGTCTGGCGGAGATCGGGGCAGGCGGGCGGCGGAAACAGGGCTGGACAGGGGGGCAGTGGGTGGCTGGACGGAGGAGATCGGGAGGAGGATGACTGGAGAACCAGCCTCTGGAAGCAGGGCTGGATGGGGGCAGCAGGCTGGCCAGGGGACTGGGCGGGGGAGCTCGTGAGGAGGATGATGGGAGAACCAGCCACTGGAAGCAGGGCTGGATGGGGGAAACGGGATCAGGAGGAGAAGCGGAAGCGGGGGGGGGAAGAGAGCGAATCGGCCAGCGGGAAGCAGGACTGACCTGGGCATGTGTAGACCCAGGCACACGAGTCTGACCCCAGGGATTCCATTTTACCCCCCCCCCCCCAAATACTGTCCCTCAAGTAGTTGCGAACTGTCTGGCTGGTAGACACAATCACGCAGGATGAGCACATCTACCAGCCAGGCAGTTCGCAGCTACGGACTGATACACCTAATAATAATAAAACTTACCTAATTAGAAAATACTGGACATTTTATATGTCTGGTATTTTCTCAATTTGTTTCCCGGACAGAACCCTTAAATACTGGACTGTCTGGTACAAAACTGGACACCTGGCAACCCTACCCTCTTTGCACCCTCCCTCCTAGCCAGATACCCTACCCCCAATCTGCTCCTGCTCCCGCCTCCTGGAGTGCCCATGCGGCACCAGGTCCCCGAAGCTGCGGCCCAGGCTGGGCAGAGGATGCAGCTGGGTGAAACGCTGAAAATGTATTCATTTTTAATTATTTTTTTATATGCGTTTATATTTTTGGGCTGCAAAAAACAGTACTGAAAAAAAAAAACCGGGTTCCAACTAAAGTAAAAAGTTTGGGAAACCCTGGTCTAGCCAGCTTTCTATCCATCTTACAGTCCATTTATCCAATCCATATTCCCTTAACTTGCTGGCAAGAATATTGTGCGTGACCATAACAAAAGCTTTGCTAAAGCTGGCACTGGGGGCTTTGGGAGGACCAGAAACAACTTATTTGAATATTCATCATTTGCTTAATGAATGTTACAGGTCCTCCAAAAGCTTGTGAATGGATTTACTGATCCCCGTGTCAAAAACTTTTGGAATCCCTGCACTAAGCCACCTAAATCCTGATACTACCCCACAGCTAGCAAACTCCTTGGATCACTAAACACCAGTGAGATTCTGAAACTCAGTATTCCTAAGAGCATGCCTGACTCGCACAAAGAGAGCCAGGATCTAGCAAATCAGAATTTTTTTTTTTTGAGTCAGGCATTGCAACACTCACCTTCACAACCCTGCTTTTTTTGCCTGATTCAGAGCAGTGACTTGAACATTACTCTCCTAACATGACAACTGAGTATCCAATTCATTCTTGCTTCTCTCTATCCCAATTAGGGATGTTAAGGACTAGTCGACTAGTTGCTTCCCTTCCCCCTTGCTGCCTCTATCAGACAGAGGCAGCAAGAGGGGCAGAGATGGGGACTTCAAAGCGGCAGTGACATACAGAGTCCGGGGTTCCAGGCACTGAGTCCCCAGCTGACCCTGGGCTTCTCCTGGCATTTCAAAGCAGCAGCACCACACTGAGCCCAGGGTCAGCTGGGAAGTCCTCAGCTGATCCCGGGCTCCAAGCGGTGCTGCTGTTTTGAAATGCCGTGCAGAGCCTGGGAGACCACCTGGTATTTCAAAGCTGGCATGCTGCACGGAGCCCAGGGTCAGCTAGGGAGACCCCAGCTGATCCCTGGCTAAGTGCAGTGCTGCTGTTTTGAGATGCTGGGGGGAGTCCAGGATCAGCTGGAGAGTCCTCAGCTGATCCTGGGCTCCGTGCAACATGCCAGCTTTGAAATGTACAAGAGTCCCCAGTGGGGGCTCTTGTGCATTTCTAAGAGGAAGTGCAGCATGGAACCTGGGGCCAGTGCGGGCCTCTGAGTCCCTCTCGGACGCCAGGCTCCATGAGGACGCTTCCACGTTCCACCTTTGAAAAGTACACCAACAGGGGCTCTTGTTCATTTCAAAGTGGAAGTGCCCTTGTGGAGCCCGGAGTCAGCGGGACTTCCCATTGGCTCTGAGCTCCACTTGGCATTCCAACTTTGAAATGCACAACTTTGAAATGCAATAGCCCTACTGCGGCTATTGTACATTTCAAAGGTGGAACATGGAAGTGCCTATCGTCTAGTCGAGTTATCAATGGAAATTTCATCGACTACTTCACTAGTAAATTAATTGCTAGTTAACATCCCTAATCCCAACGAATATTTAATTGTTTATATGAAGTAGAACATCTTCAGTGTGAGAAACAGACCTAGCTCAGATTACACAATAGGCCAGTGATCTATAGAACTCACTTGGGATGTGGATTCTAGTCCCTGCTCCAAATCAAGGAAAGCAGGGATCTGAATCGGTCTCTGCCATATCTTTAGTGAGTGCCCACTCTGCTACTGTCTATAATGGAGAACATATCTGTGTGAATGTCTTTCTTTCTGTTATTCTTCATATGGAATAGCGAACTTAGTTTAGGCAGCCAACTCCAGGAGAAGGTTCATGGCTGAGAATCCTGAGCAGAGACAGATACCGAAGTATCTTTGGAAGGCAGTGCTCAGGCCACACACCCCTCTTTAGTATCTCCTACTGGCTAAGTTAGGCAGCCCCCTCGCTATGCATGTTGATTTCCATGAATCAATTTCTTAGGCACCTAACTCTTCCTGCACAATGTATAGGGAACCTGGGTAACTAACTTGAGGCTGAAAATCCCACTGGGAGAAAGCTCCTACAAGTCAAGAGGTTCACAGAGTCCTTTTGTGAATCTAAATCTTCCTCTCTCTGAACTTCAGTTCCTCATCTGCAAATCAAGGTAATACTGCTCTACTGAAATGCAGTGAGAACTCTTGATGAAAAAGATAGTTATTACAAAGCATGACCTTGCAGTCCTTAGCGAAGCAAAACTTCTGCTGATTTCAGAGCATGTTTTGGCTGAATAAGGATTTAGGATCTGGCCCAGAGATAGCAAGGAAGGTACATACTGGATTTACAGCCAATAAAAGTCCTCCTAGTGTAGCAATGTACAGGTGATGTGGCAAGACGCTTAGATAAGGAGATGAAAACACAGCTCCACCTTCACAGTGCACTTTCCAGACACGCTCCTTTCTCTGTCAATCCAAGAAAAATGTACATAAAAAGCTATACAGTCAGATAAATGGAAAAAAAGATAAAGTTCATAATATTATTTGCAAGGGCTTAATGTCAGTTTTTATCAACAGCAAGCTTACTTGGAAAATACTAGTTCCTTCTTTCGTAGACCTAAATATTGGAAAGTCATCTAACAATTATGTAATACATTCCCACACCACTTTCCAGATCTTAACACATTCTGGTTGAAGGGAAGAGATTCGCAGTTTCCTCCACATGAAATTATGGGGTTATTACAGGTTGCCAGCACTGCATGCGCACATTTTAGATTTGCCCTAACTACCCACTGCCATACTATTGATACAGAATAATCTGCCATACAATTCTGAACTAGCATTGATGGTGTTGGGTTGTAATGTAGGGAGATCACGGGCTGCCAACAGCACTTTTAATCACTATCATTTGGCCCTACTCCAATCAGACCTAATTAACTCAAGGCTGACTTAAATGAAGTCAGTTGGCAGTCTATATTTAGTCTCCCAAGGTTGCCAACACTAATGGAGTTTAAACTGGTATTACCATGGATATGATTAAAGAGGATCAAATGTTTTATTTTTGATATAATATAAAGTTAGTCAGGGTGACTTCTTACATAAATATCCAAAGCATACATATGCTGGTCATGCGATCCAATGTAAAATAGTCCAGTGGAAGGGTGCACAACTGCAGAGCTTTTCACAGTATCTTCAGTGGTAAATACATAATGTATTTCCCCATTATGGCTTCTGAGTACATACACCAAGCCGTTATAGCAGCCTGCAGAAAATACAATGCAGTAGAAAAAAAAACCAACACAAAAACAAGAAACAGGTAATGACATTTGGATTAGTATTTTAACTGTCATTGCTGATCAAATGATAGCTCTTGAATCCCTATCACTTCCAAACAGATTTGCCAGAACTTTCTGTATTCAAGCTCCTTGCTGACAATAAAACCTCAAAAGCGTATTTCACATTAACTGCTCAATGCTCTTCTGAGTCATATTTAAAGCTGTGCCTATTTTACTAGGGATGTAAAATTGTTTAACTGGTTAAATATATTGTTTAACCAGTTAACTGATTAAAGTGGAGGGCAGGCGGAGGGAGGGGGACAAGCTGGGGGTAGCACCTGGGCCCGCAGGCCTGGCGCAGCCCATTGCCTGTGGCAGGCGGGGAGCTGTTCTAGCCCTCATCAGTTAACCTATAAACGTTCATATCCCTAATTTTTACGCTACTGTTACTGTGAAGTATGTTGGTGGACAGGTGAGTTAATGAATATGGACAAGAAAAGTGCAAAGTTTGTGCATATTAAAGAAATTACTTCTGTTCTCGTTCATGTTTCTGGCAATAAACAAAGTTTGTCTCTCCCACCAAGAGAAGCTGGTCCAATAAAAGATATTACCTCACCCATCTGCTCTCTCACTAATATCCTGGGACCAACATGGCTACAAGTAGGGATGTTAAAATGTGTTTATTTAGGTGAATGTGTAGCTCTTTATTTGTTTAATAATATCCAGACTCTAGTAGGAGAGACGTTAGGACATAATAAAACATTAGCACAAATTCTGTTAACCTGCAGTCTCAACAACAATCAAAACATCAGCCAAAACTTTGGTCACCCTTGCTTTGTGTCAAGCCAAAAGGCAAGATATCCAAGCTTTGTACTGTTGAGCACTGTAGACATGTAACCAGAAGAAAGATAACAGTAGGAAGTATTTAATTACTCTATTTTCACCTGAGCAGATGACAAAAACCCTCCTTATTTTCCATGGGTAAGTCAGATATAGGCGACCTACATACTAATCATATACGAGGCAATTGTGGCCATTTTGACATGCCAGCAACAAAATGCTTTAAAATTCACACCGATGGAGTGGAAAGTACTAATATCTTGTACAAATGACCTTTACTCAAAATCCCCTTCCCGCTAAAAAGCTTTAAAAAACGATTTTGCATCAGATTTAACTATTGAGGTATACACTAAATTCTACCTTAAGTTTTAAAGTTTAAAGACATTTTAAAAACTTATCATCCCATGCTTTAAGCAGTTCAATGAGCATGTTCTAACTAAATTCTTCAAAAGGAACTTGTAACTATTGATTATCAATATACTGGTACTGTGCAGTTAAGAAAAGGAGAATAAATCTACTGGTGCATAATACTCCAACTAGGGATGTTAGCGATTGTATAACCAAAGAGTTGTGGAACTACATGAAATTTTAGTGGTTACATGACTATTCAATAGTCCCCAGAGGCGGGGCCAGAAGCCAGTGCACTCTGGCCCTGTCATGGCTCAATTCCCCAACCTAGCACTTAGACTGTAGATATGGAGGTCAACCAGCAGAATAAACTCTGTAAGAACCTGCCTCTAACTCCCAGAGACAAACTTGTCCGGTCTCAGTTTCTCTGAGATCTAAAAAAAATAAATTCACTGCCACCACCCAAGTGAAATAATATATAAACCTTTTTCCAGGGAAGAGATCACTTGGGAATCCCCTCCCTATGGCAAAGCTCTCCCTGCTGTCCCAACCTCCATTTTGCTTGGAGTTGGGAAAGCAAACAGAGAGAATCCGCAGAGAACAATGGGGCTCTGCTCCTCCCAGATAAGCCTATATAACTAAGTTAAGGACACAAAAATCAACCAAAACAAAAAGGAAAATACTTAATTATCAAAACAAGACTACTGTTGCAAGCATAGTAAACGACTGGGTCTTAAAAGCCGTGGAGTGAAATAGACTCAGGGGAAATCCCTAGGTTGTAATCCTTAGTTACAAAAGAGAAAAACAATTAACCAGCTCAGCCATGAGTTCCA
Source organism: Rafetus swinhoei (assembly GCA_019425775.1). Taxonomy (NCBI): domain Eukaryota; kingdom Metazoa; phylum Chordata; order Testudines; family Trionychidae; genus Rafetus; species Rafetus swinhoei. The sequence goes on from CM033449.1 coordinate 53,162,945, forward strand.
AATCCCCAAACAAGGAAAACAATAAAGCCTGATGGACTATCTAAACTTTTCCCTACTTACAGACTTTAAGGAGTTCATTTCTGGGAGAGCCCAACTCCCTTGTTACCTGGGGAAAAAACTGCTCTGATCTCAAACAAAAGGGGAGGGGTTGGGGGAGGGGAAAAAAAGCTCTCTCTGTTTGAAATTCCTATCTGCATTTCACTGGCTGAATGGACAAAGCCCCCTCCCTCAGGTGCATTTCCAGAGTTGCTTAACCCTTTCCTCACTCTTGAGATGTCAGACTCTCTTTAGCAGCTCCTATTCATGACAGGCCTCATTCCCAGGGAGCCCCCTGCCACCCTGTGCTGCTGCTTCTGTATCAAAGGCAGCAGAACAGGGTGCCAGGCAGGAGCCAGTCCACGAGGCGAGCCAGTTTAAAAACGAGCTCCCTGAGCAGACCAGCTGCTGTGAAGTAGCCCCTGACCGCAGGGGGGTCTGAGCTCCCCATAGACAGAGACTGCTCCGCATCTGTTTGTCTGTGGGGAGCTCAGACCCTATCCCCCCCCCCACGGACAAAGGCTGCTTTGCGGCAGCCTCCTGATCGCCCTCCCTTGTGCTACTGCCTCTTCTAGCTCCTGCCTGATCTCCCCACCCCGTAGGAGGCAGCAAAGGGGAGGGCAGGCAGGTCTGTGGCAGCCTATACATGCAGGGAGCTGGCTCCCGCCTGTCCCCGTCACCCTCCGCGCGCTGCCTCTCTTATCAGAGGGGAGGCAGATCTGGTGCTTGTGGGAAGCTGGCTTTTAAGCTAGTTCTTCCTGATACAGAGGCAGCAAGAGCAGAGAGAAATGCGTGTAGTCGATAAGATTAACTGATAAGCCTAGGCTTATTGGTTGATTGTGTAATCGTCTACATGACAACATCCCTAACTCCAACCTTATTGCAATACTTTAAGCCCTTCTGTTATTCCTTACAGTTGTGATGGGGTACTGCCTCCTGAATACCTGCTTATGATTGTTCAGGAACCTTTAAAAAGTCCATGCATTCAAAATAAAACTCAAACCTAAACAGTTTTCACCCCCAGTTTCAAGATATACCCAGCCTCTACTCCCTGAATGTCTATCCTTGCTTTAATTTTAAAGAGAAAGGAATTTCAAACACAAACAGGCTTTTCTACCGAGTCCCCAGTTGAGCATAGGTGCTCCCACCAGAAGATGTCTCTCTCTAGGTCTCCAAAAGTTTAAGAGGGGTAGCCGTGTTCGTGTGTAATGGAAAAAACTTAAACAATGATTAGTCCTGCTACACCTTAGAGACCAACAAAAAATGTAGATGGTACCATGAGCTTTCACGGGCACAACTCACTTGTTCAGATGAACCCAAAATCTTCCATCTCATCAGTTCTCCTCCTTGGAGCTATGCTTATTCCGGTCAGTTGTGGCCTTACTCAATGGTTGCTCAAATGGTTGCTCTTTTTGTCAAAATTATTCCTTTCTAGATTGGAAGAGTCAGGAGACAGGCCGCCTTCCCTTCCGCTACTCAGAGCCCTGCAGGAGCCTTCTTTCTGCCTCAGGAATCCGCAAACAAACACTTTCTCTTTCTAGGCCTCTTGCTTATCTACCTTAAGCTGGAGTCAGCCACCTGACCCATCTGTTACATGACTTCAGTCATTATTACTCATCCTCCCCACCTGAGGAGATGAACTATACTTGTCACAGGCAGAGTGGAACCCAACTCCTTTAAAGGGCTCCGCCACCTCATTGAGATGGCTTTCCCTTTTTGTTCCCATTTCCTGCAGTTTAACTGTAGACAGATACAGAAAATGCGTTACTGGAAGCAGAGATGGCAGATACATATTACTTGACACTGAATAAGTTGCTATGTAATTTAGTTACAATTTAAGATGGGGGAAAAAAGGAAAACCAATTAAAATACCTACCAACAATATCGAAGTTTCCACACTTAGATATACATGCAGAGGATTCAATACGATCTCCAAGAATTCTCTCCCACTTGATTTTTCCCGAGTATAAATCAATTGCTTGCATTGTGTGTGAATGAGACCCAATGTATACAGTTGCAGATAAATCATCTGTGGCTGGTATTACAACTAATGGTGAGGCATCTACACATTTGCCCGTATTTGACTTCCATCTTACATGCAATATCAGCCTCTCAGGCATTTTTAAGAGAGTCTCTTCAGAAGGAGTTTGTTCTACAAAGTGAGTACCTGTTTCGTTTGTCTTGCTTGTAATTTCTTGACTGCTTTTGCTCTTTCCTGATTTATTCTCTTTTACTTCATATTTCATTATATTTGAAGTTACAGTAGATGAATAAGATGCTTGCTGTCTTAACTCTGTACCTGCCTGTCCCACATTAGAAGGGTTTATAAGAGACTCAGGGGAAGTAATCAACAACATCCGATTTCCTCGGGTTAGTGCAGTAAATGCAATCAATCCTGTAACAGTATTAAAGTACCTTCTAGACTTTGGCTTCGTGTGTTCTTTGTGGAATTCCCCTCCATTGCTCTCATTCAGTTTTCTTTTCACAATATTAGGATTCATTATTTGGTCCTCACTTGGGAATACAGCTTTAAGAACATGTTGGTAAACCTCAGAAATGGAGCTGTTGAGAATAACTTCCAGGAGCCCAGGGATGGCCCTGCCTGCCATATTCTCAATCTCATCATAAAACCGCAGTGACTTCAAGGAGTCTCCACCACTGTACAGAAACAGCGAATCTTTGGAAATGCTGTGTGAATCTTCTGGAAGATTCAGGAGAGACTAAAGAAGAAGCACAGAACAGAGTTTATAAGGTGAACACTAAAACAGTGTCCCCATGCCACTAAAACAGTGTCGCCAGGGCCTGGGCTTGTCAGGTGCCTCAGACTACCACTGAAATTAACAGGCACTGAAAGTGCTTAGCACCTTGCAGGATTGTAGTTGCTCTTTTTGGTGCTCTTTGAAATGCTGGCTGGTCAAGCTGTGGAGCACAGTGTCCATTTCAGCAGTACTAACCAAATGTTATGCTTGAGTACGATTCTGCAGTTCACTCCAAAGCTAAAGAATTAAAACAGATTGCAAAGAACTATCTAAAAAAATGCACCTAAGAGCACTTTACCCTGAGATGTATTTTTAAACAAACTTTAAAGGAGTTTCTGCTGCTCAGATCTAATACTATTGCCTTTGACAAAATTTTATTTGTAGTTCCTGAAGCACTTTTTAGAATGTAATTGTATTAAAGAGACATGAGACTAATCATTGTAGCCTTTTTTTGTTAAAATAATGCAATCTTTCTAGCTGGTACTGAACAAAAGCCTAACCCTTTCCAACAAGGTCACAGAGGATTCTGGGTGCAGCCTAGAAAAAAGCAGCACACTGTGAGCATCCTGTTGCTGCACTTCTTGTTAAAAGTAGGTGCTGCTATAGGAAGCCCCATTTTCTAGCACAGCAGATCCTTGGCCTATGATGTGTCCACCAAGATCTCGTTCATGTCCCATTTCCCTAGGCTACATGTATAATGATCCATTGGCAATGATAAAAAGCAGCTTAAAATACTACCTTCCATAAAAACTGCAATTTTTCCCACAATTCCTCTGCTCCGCTTAGCTTACTGTCATGCCTTTTGGAGTTTAGATGGTTACTGTAAATCTTGCTCAGCTCAGAAATATCAATTTTGCCTTCATATAAAATAAAAAGCACAAGATTATTTTCATTGCATTTTAGAGTTTGTATTTTCAAATTCTAGTTATGGCCCAAATGTTCATCTGGAGCTCACTCCAGACTTCTTTATTTGTGGACCCCTTTTTTAACACCAGCAATCAACTGCACCCACATAAAAGGGAGCAGGTTTTTAAAAATTTATCATATGGTACTATCCACACAGTGCCTCATGCTGTCCCAATTGAAAGCATCTGACTTTAATGGAAGCAAGGTCAAGCTAAGAAAATATGTGTGTGCATTTTCAATATTAAAATGCTGTTAATTACTATTTGATTCCAGAGAGTCTAAGGGTATCAAACAAACACAACACAAGAACGCAATGGAGAACAAATGAGTGCAGACAAATTTGCTGCATAACACAGTGACAGCTTATGGTGTTGTCATAATACAGGCCGTCCTCACTATAAGTCCAAGATACGTTCCAAAAAACTTGGACTTATAGCGAAACAACTTAAAGCGGAGAATTTTCTCCCCCACAGCTGACTTCCATTTGCGCAAATTGGGGTGGGGGGGTGGGGGGTGTTGGCTCAACTTTAGAGTGGGGAATGGGAGGACTTATAAAGCATCAGTACCTACAAGCGTCAACGACTTTAGTGCAGAATGGATGTATATTGGGGCGACTTATAGCATGGACGCCCTGTACCATGGGTCACGTCAGAGCACAATGCAAAAAAAGTAAGAGTTAATGAGTGCATGAACCAGCTACTATTGCTTTGGGGTCAAGTCTCAGAAAAAGCCACAAATTTAGCTTCTAAACAGAACAGAAAGGCATGGAGTAGTATCTGCACTAAAGAGCATTTATCAAACTTATTTCATTTACCATGTGATGTGAAAGGCAAAGTTTCAATCAACACAAGTTCATCAGGGATTGCGTAGGTTGGGAGATGTTTCTCGAGTTCCTTAAGAGTGTCTCCTGCTGAACTGTCTTTAGGTACAACAAACAGGATTAACTTTTCCTGTTGATACCATGTCACTGCACAGGCTTCCACATTACAAAGACCTTCAGCAGCCTGCAATACAAGAACATAGCCTTTGTGCTGAAGTGCAGGGGAAAAAACCCACAACTCTGTTGTGAAGTTTATATTTTGACACTGGCAGCTACTGAATTTGTGAAGCAACAAACATGTCGTCATGTCCCCTATGCTTCTCCCTAGGTTTTTTTTTTTTTAAATTCAAATAAGTATTTAGTTCCCATGAAAAGTGTCAGAATGACAGCCCTTAAGAATAAATGTGTTTAATTCCACAGTGTAACCACAGCACAGGTAGCAGACAGGGCAAACTTCTCAATGACCCATACCACTCTGCCTCAGGTATGACCTGGAAGAGGCACATATAGGAGTGGGAACACAATTCACTCTCCATATTCATTCTATTGTGGGCATTTCTGCCAAGACTATCGACAAAGGCCAATATCCCAGTATCCCAGTTTTGTGATGGTAACATCTCTCCTCTAAAAACAGGATTGATAAAATGATGGCATCACCAAATGCCAATAAAATCTGAACAACTTCTGTTATTCTACTGGGTTGGATTTTATCCATCCCTTGAGTCATCCAAATCCCCTTAAGAAACTTCAAAGTTAAAGTTTAGCCCATTTAACAGTAAGTGATCTTACATATGCTATTCAGTATGCTGATTTAGCTAAACCTAAAGGTTTGCCGTTAAACTAAAGATAAAATGTCATTCTTGAATATAAACATCATTTTATGTGTTAGAGTCAGAGACCTAACACTAGCTGCTTTTATGTGATGATGTGAACTGAGGGCACAATTTGGAACATCCTGGAGGATCAGCCTTCTGGGTCAGATAGAAATGTCTCCTACTGAAATAAGTAAGAAACCGGACTCAATGGGCCAAAATTCTTACCTTCATTTACATGTGTATCTTTCAACACTGAATGCAATGAAATTGTACCACTTGTAACTTGGTTCAATCATTCCACTGAAAGTCCATCAGGAAGCTACTTATTTATTTATTAAACATTTTGTATTAAGGTATTTTCTATGCCTCATCTTACTGGATCAAGTCTAAACAAATTTTAAAACATTTTCTGTAGACACATACCTTATGAAAAACAAGAGCAACTAAAGCATACCTTCATTCAATCACAATCTTCTTGACCCCAGAGATACACCGTTAATTTAGACATAAAGGCTATATCCTACAGGACAGTAAGGAGCTATTTGTGCATTCAGTGCACAGTTACAATCCTCATTCTACAGAAGTATCTGTTTCCAAAATCATTTCCACTGGGTCACAGTGGGAAGAACCTGGATCATTGTTAAGAAATATTAGTATTAATTAAGAACTCATCTTTCTGCCTCATTGACTTTACTAGCCAAACACACTCCTGAGGTAATACAGGAGGCCCCCCGACTTGCGACGCGATTGGTTCTAGGGGAAGCATCGCAAGTCGGGGGCATCGTAACTCGAACTCTCATTTACGATAGGCGCCGTGCGCTGTCGTAAATGCGGGCCGAGGACGTAAGTGGGGGTTTTTAGCCCCTTCCGCACTTACAAAAATTGTTATAAGTGCGGGGGGGGATCAGAAGTCAGGGGACTCCTGTACTACTGATTGCAACTGAGGTGTGCCTGTTAACAAGACAGCTTGGATTTAATTCTCCACCTTTTCCCAAGGTTCATATCCATTCTTCTCCTTTGTCAACATCTGTTAATTTGTCTCTCCCTCTGCTGATATTTGATTCATTATAGACATAGCCGTAATCAACATTTGTTACTTATATAATGTCTTTTGTCCAATGGTCTCAGTGCTTTAGAAATATTAATTCTCTTAGCGCTTGGCTGAGATAGGGACATATTGTGCCTACTTACAAACGGGTCAACTGAGATAAAGAAGGATTGCATGACTTGCCCAGCTGTTTAAACTAGGAACAGAATTTAAGGGTGTGTCTACACTGCACTCTTAGCTCGAAATAAGCTACGCAATTTGCGCTATGCAAATTGCGTAACTTATTTCGAGTGTATTTCAAAACAGCTTATTTTTTAAATTTCGAAATAAACTGCTATTTTGAAATGTCCCTTAATCCTCATGGAACAAGGTTTAGAGGGATGTCAGAATAGCTCGCCCATTATTTTGAAAGATATTTCAAAATAACAGGCTTGTTCAAAAGACGCGGAATAGCTGTTTCGGGACACCGGAAGTATCCCAAAATAGCGCTGCAGTGTAGATGTACCCTAGGAGTCCTGATGCCCACTCTAGTGCTCTAAACCAGTGGCTCCCAACTTTTTTTATGCTGTGGACTGACAAACATTTTATTTGCACATTTGCATATTCATTATGCAAATAATGAATGTTCAAATATGTTACTGGTCCACCTAGCCCCAACTCAGTTCCTTACTCCCCAGTGCCTAAGACCCTTTGACACCCCCCCCCATGCCCCATGCCCTTTGCCCCTTTAACCTCTAACCCCACAGCCCATGCCAACACCCTCTTGCCCAGTGACCCCGCCATGTTCTCACCCACCACCCCCAACCCACCCTACCCCTGCACTCACCAGAGCAAGGCTGCCCCCTCTGGAACATGATCATTACTGCCATGTGGGCAGGAAGAGTGATCCTCCTCTGCAACTCCATGGATGGAGGGGGAGCGCAGAGCCCTGGCCAGCCGCCACTGCAGGTAGCGGGGAGCTGGGGGGAAGGGAGGTGCCTCCTACTCTGCCTCCTCCTGCTGCCGCTGGCAAAAGAGGCCACATGAGCGGGAGGGGAGAAGGAGCCCTGAGGAGGTACCTGCTCCACCTCAGCCCCAGTGTTACCACCAAAAGTGGCTGTATGGGTGGGGGGAGGGGGAGAAGGGAACCAGAGCCCTGGGGAGGCACCTCCTGCTCCACCACCTCCTGCTGCTGTCAGCAAAAGCAGCCGTGTGGGCAGGGGAGTGTCCATAGGCAGCGCGTGCCTCCCTCTTTCTTTGCACCTCTTCCCTCCCCCCCCCAAGCATGGAGTGCGGAGGAGGAAGGGAGATGACTTCTGCTCCACCTCCTGAGCCACCACAACTGCCAGAGGTGAGCTGCTGGGAACAGATGGCTTGAGCTCCGACAGCTGCCATGGACAAGTGGTTGGGAACCGCTGCTCTAAACTACTACACTATTCCTTTCAATGACACACATTCCTACAGGTTGAACCTCCCTGGTCCAGCACCCATGGGACCCGAGCTGTCCTGGATTAGGGAGTTTGCTGGACTGTGGAGATCAGTGCTCCCCTGCTGGCTACCCTGCTCCAGGACGCCTCTCCTTGGGGCTTTCTGCCCTGTCACTGGCACCCCTAACACTGGCCCAGAACGGCTCTCAATCCTGCTGCCCGCCTGCTGCCCCAACGTCTCCCAGGATTCCAAGTGGAAACTACCGTAATTTAGCGTATATACCCACCCAAATATAACCCACACCCAAATATACCCAGCGGTTTTTTCTATTTCAGTAAAAAAAAAAATTGTGTATACCCCGCGCATGAGTATAACCCACAGGGTATACAAGACTTTTCTGTGCCGGGGGTATATTTGCTAATTTACGGGGGGGTGGGGGGAATTAGCCAGCCACTCACTGCCCCGGGTCCTGCGCAGCCACCAGCCGGGTGAGCGCTTATCCCCCTGGTTCCTCCGCAGCCACAGGAAGGGGCGGGGGAGCAGGAACCACCAGCCTCTGGGCGGGGGAGTGCTCACCCCTCCATCCCTGCGCAGCCGCAGGAACCACCATCTTCCGGGCAGGGGAGCGCTCACCGCGCCCCCCCACCCCTCCCATTTCTGCGCAGCCGCAGGAACCACCAGCCTCCGGTGAGTAAAAAAACCCCTATATACCCTGCACCCGAGGGTGGGGGTGTGTGTGTGTGTGTGTGTGTGTGTGCGCGCGCGCACACACAGGGTTTGTAAAAACAGAATATAACCCGTGGGTTATATCGCTAAATTACGGTACTTGGCTGCTGCCGGCCTCGCTGCCGCCGGGTGCTCCCTGGGGTTCCTGGCTGGGGCCACCTGGTGCTGCCGGCCCTGCTGCCGCCGCTGGGGTTTCCAGCCATCCCTCCCCACTGCTAGGGCTGGCCTGGCTGCTGCAGAGGATTCTGGCCACCACCTGCCTCCACCAGCCCTGCTTCAGCCTGGGGGGTTCTCTAGCAGAGGCTGCCTGGTCACCCCGGCCCGCTGGCACCGGGGATTTGCTGGGATTCCTGACTGGGTCTACCCAGCCACAGGCAGTCCCACTGCAGCCAGAGGTTTCCCAGTCACATGGCCCCCCCAACGCCGGGGGTTCCCCAGCAGGGGCGGGAACTCCCCGGCTGCTGCCGAAGGTTTCCCGTCCAGGGTGGGGGCTCCCCAAATGCTGCCTGTCCTAGCCGATGCCGGGGGTTCCATACCCAGGGATCCCCTGCCCCTTCATCTCACCTCCTCCAGGCTCTTTGGTCCAGCAACATCCATAGCCCTGCCAGATCCCAGATGTTGCCAAATTTGAGAGGTTCAAGCTGTATTTTTCAAGTGTAAAATTCTCTACACAGTTTTGTAGTTGAATAAAATAAAACTACAAACAAAGGCCAGATTTTTCAAAAGAGGTCAGAATCTGGTAACATTCTTGAGAACAATGGGAGCTATTAGGATGCTGAGCCCTCTGGACAAATCTACACCTTAAGTTTGATTCAACAACATTAATTCTTGTGCTTTTTTTGCTGATTAAACAAATCACTGTAGCTTTTTGTTCATAATAATCCACACTGCGTAAGTTCTGAGCACTACGGATTGTATTACCTCCTGTACACATTCAATATTAAGATTTGCCATGACGTTTGATCTGACTGTCCTTTCTTCCTAAGAAAAACATCTCTCCATCTTTCACTCTCACAAAGTCCCCGGTTTCTCTCAGTGTGTTCAAAGGAACAGCTACTTCATCATCAAGGAAGCAGATTCGTTCTTTACCACCTGTGCAAAAGAATTCAGTATTATTGCATTTTATAATTACAAAATTATGAATGACCTACCTCCTATTTCAGAGTAAAAGTATTAAAATAACCTGACAAAGAACTGTAAAGTCTGACATACAGAAAGGCACTAATGATTGGAACTAAACTTCTGAAAGCTAAAGTATCAGTGTGAGGGTATCCTATAATTAACCTCAGACTTAGAATATTTGGAAGATCCATGATTTCTCTGATATGGATCACAACTTTTCCACGCCATCTTGTCCACGTCCTTCCATGAATCTTCCATAAAGAATCAACCCAACGTGCTGGAGGCCTTCCTCTTCTCCTCTTTATGTATCGTGGATACCAATGAACAGGGCTCGACAATTAATGTAATCTACTCGCCTATGGTGAGTAGATTACAAGCCGGCACGGCCGCACAGCTGGTGAGCGGGGCTCGCCGCCGCTTGGCGAGTCCTGCCAATGAAGTTATGTGCTGTCCATCTGTTGTGTCTCAGTCTTTTCTGATTGTACATAACTTGGATGATATCGTTGACACCACTTCTTGCACGCAGATCACTGATAGTAACATACTGCAGCCTACTTACGTCCACCATGTGTTTTTCCATTGCTCTTTGGGTGATTTGCAGCTTTAATTCTTTTGTAAGTGTTCCAGGTTTCACAGCCATAGAGCATAGAGCCATAGAGCATTACCAGAAGGATACAGATGTTAAAGAGATGGGCTTTCGCAGTGGTGGAAAGTTTGGGATCAACAAAAACTACGCAGACTCCCAAAGGCAATCCAGCCCGACCTCCTCCTCCTGCTCAACTCGGGCCCAACTCATTGTCCATATGCAATGCTTGTCAAAGATATACATATTGATCTACCAGCTAGACAATCTGTCCATAAAACGGCATGTCATACTCTGACCTCATACAATTAAAAAAAAACCTTCTAGTTATATTGAGCCAAATGGAAGCAGAAAACAAGTCACTAAAACCAACCTGTTTTGTGTGTAAAATACTGGTAATTTCTTGCCTGCTGATCTGATTTTTCAAAGTTGGCCAATAGGTCCCCATGAAGGTGGCATCTGCTAATCTAGATATCCTACTCTGTTTCAAGTTGCAATGACAGAGCTTGAACTAGTTCTCTGAATGTTGTGATGCAGTCTTTTTATGATTTTATGGAATTTTTATTCCCTGGGCAATTTGTAATTGAGAAGGATCAATCACCCATCTGTTCATAGGAGGGTTTACCTCCATCATCTGTGCTGGCACAGAGGGCCTATGGAGTACAGATTGATTCTTTCACTATTAAAGAGCATATGATACTATTGAAAGTAGTTTTAAACTCCAAACACACAAGTAGTGGCTATTTAAACATATAAAACCATAATTCTGACAGCCCTTTAAAGAACTTTGGGAGAGTTTTACCACAAAAATCAGCATCCATTCCAGTAAATTGTTTAAATGCCGTATAAAATTTAAAAAGTACATTACTAGAGAAAACACCATATTTCTGTATTTTAGTGTTTTGTTATACAGGCAGTGGCACTTTAAAAAATAAAATGCACAGAGATTAAAACATCAAAACATTTTTTAAATTAATCAATTAACAAATGTATAAGATAACCTATGAAAACTTGTCCCTCTCCTTCTAGAACTGCAGAACCAGTGGCATCTCTGACTTCAACTGTTGTTCCAAGCAGTGGTGATCCAAGTGGTACAGGGGAATCAAATCTAAACATTAAAATAAAAAATAAATAAATAAATAAAAAAGGAAAAATCTTTTCCTTCAGATAAAGAAAAAAATTCAAAATGCAAGCCAACCATAGACACTGCATGGGCCTGTGGATATGGCTGCACTGCAGTTGCAAACATGCTACCCCAGGTTATGCTCCTATTTTTAGAGCATCAGCTCAAGCAGAGCTAGTGCATATCAGTGTACCCATGCTGAGAAGCATACACTGAACTGCAGTATAGATGTTAAAAAAAAAAAAAAAAAATCCAAGTCTTCTATACATACTACAAAACAGTAACAAAGGACCCACAAATCCACCTGTCCTGCCAAACACCTTTAAAAGCCTAGGGCTAGATTCAAAGCTCTGCCAAGCAAAAGCAAAACACATAGAGAGGAAGAAGCCTAGGGATCCAGCTGCAGCTCTCTGACCTTAGGAACAGTGTCTTGCTGACTCTTTTCGTTAATGCTACATACCAGCAAATATTTACATTGGATGACTATTGGCCTAAGGAGCCATTCATCACTCAGGGCACAATGTACAGTACTCCAATCATGAGGATGGTGCCAGCTGTCTGGAGTACAGACCGTTGTTGTAACCGGGGTATAGGCATTCTGGCTCAGGCCTATTGCAGTGCAGACATACTCTGAGCAACTTCAAAATCACTTTAGGATTTTCTGAAGTTATACTCATGGAGTAATTTCAGAGCAACTATCTGCTGAACAGTAAGATATGGAGAATGGAGGTAACAATGTTTCCCTGTTTTACAGGGCCTACTTTGAAGTGAGTGAAAACACATTATATATGTGCTAAGTATTGTTACTATATCTATTATTGGATTTAATTATCATGCTAATAACCACTGTGAGAACACAACATTTTGAAATAAAGTCAAGCATCACTGCTATTTCTAAACCTATGTTCGTCAGCAGATATTCTCCCACATATGCAACTTCCAGCAAAGTGAATGTGGATTCTGCCTTCAAACAGGTTGTAGTGTTGGGAGAGTTGATCACCAACTACTACATACTTTGTGTGCACCAAAGCAGCAAACAAAACAGTGAAATTTCTCACCGAACATCAGAACCAAGAACTTCTTCAGGAATCCTATAGCATGTGGCCCAGCTTGAGACTTCAGTGATGCCATAGAGATTAAAAACAAGTGTTTTGTTTTCCCTGCCTTTCCAGCTTTTCAAGACATTCAATGCAGGAAATGCTTCTCCACCAAGGGCTAAGATACGGAGTGAAGTGCTGGCAGACAACACAGTTGACTTAATAAACTGAGCTCCAAATCGTCTGAGAAATGTTGGCGTTACCTGAACAATGTTAACAAAAAAAGGGCATGTATAACACAAAGATATTTATGCTCTTACAGATTATGAAAAACTGCAGGTCTACAAACACAGTACGCTGCAATCTCTCAGGTGTTTCTTAAATGTAGCAAAAAGCTAAATAATATCCCTCATCAAAGTGCTGAACAGATCTCCTAATGAATGGAGTGGTGAGAAAGGATGTGGGTAAGAAAAATAAAATGATCTCTGATGGAATTTTAAAGTGTAGGTTGTTACGCATTCTGAAAAATTTACATATGGGGGTGAGGAGGAGAGCACCCTGCGAGCATCGGCTCCCGCCTGCTTCTCCCCACCCTCCGTTCCACTGTCTCTGAGACAATCCTCTAATAGCCAGTTAAGGTTCTGTCTCTAACCAGAGGCAGTTCAGAAAGAACTCAGGTGACACTGTAAATAAGAAGCAGACAGCATTATCTCCAATAAATGTAAACGAACTTGTCTTAGCAACTTGCTAAACAAAAAGTAGGACTGAGTGGACTTGTGGGCTCTCATTTTATGCTGTTTTGTGTTTGAGTGCAGTTATGTAAAAAATAGTTCTACATTTGTAAGTGGCACTTTCATGATAAAGGGATTGCACTACAATATTTGTGTGAGGTTAACTGAAAAATACTATTTCTTTATTTTTTATTATTTTTACAAATATTTATTACTATATGCTTTGTATTCTATGCATAAATTAAAATATATTTGAAAATGTAGAACACCATCCAAAATATTTATTATAAATTTAAATTGGTATTCTATTACTTGTAGCATGATTAATCTATATTTTAATCACAATTGACAGCCCTATGAAAAACCAATAAGGGATACGTACAGAAAATGGAAGGAGGAGAATGTCACTAAGAATGTATGCATTGAAATAACATGATCATGCAGGAACAAAATCAGGAAAGTCAAGCCAATGCAAGTAATTGAGTTATAATTGACAAGAAATGTTAGTGACTAGAAGGGGTCCTACAAATGTGTCAGACTAAAAAGAAAATCAGGGATGGCATGGGCCTGCTGCTCAATGAAGGTGATTTGTTAATATAAAATGATAAGGTGGAGTTGCTCAATGTCCACCTAACTGCAGTCCTCTCACAAAAAATAACATGTGACCAACCTACTGGCTAAGTTATAGACAAGAAAGGGGAAGATATGTGGATTGGGATAAATAAGCCAGAGATGATCTGACTAATTTGAATGAATTTAAGTAAGCAGGGCCTGATGCTATTCACCCAAGGGTACTCAAGGAATTAACTGAAGAAAGCTTGGTGCCACCAGCGAGAATATTTGCAAACTCATGAACAACAGGAGAGGTGCCAGCATAGTGCTCATCTTTAAAAAGGGGAAAAAGCAGGAGATGTGGAAAGAGAGAGACTAGTCAGCCTGGCCTTGATACATGGAAAGCTACAAGACTAATGTAGAAGATATTCCATTTGCAAATAGATGGAGGATGAAGATGTGATCACTAGCTGCCAGCATAGATTTATCAAGAACAAATTATGTCAAACCACTTTGATTTTCTTCTTTGACAAATGTAGTGGATATAATACACCTGAATTTCAGCAAGGTTTCTGACACAGCCCCACATGACAGTTTCATACGTAAGCTAAAGAAATGTGGACTTGATAGTTCTACCATGAGCTATATATGTAACTGATTAAACCACAAACAAACAGTAACTATTAACGGAACAATATCAGAATGGAAGGAGGTCTCAAATGGGGCTCCATAGGTATCTGTTTAGGGTCTGGTTTTATTTATTATCTTTATTAATGACCTGGCTTTAGGAAAACAGAATATACTGATCAAATTTGGAGATGACCCAAAGATAAGAGGGGTTGCAAACCCTTTGTATGATAGAATTAAAATTCAAAGTGATTTTGATAAATTGGAGAACTGGACTTATAGACAGCAAAATGAAATTTGACACACACAAATGTACGGGCTACATTTAGAGGGGAAAACCAACAAAGGTACACATACAAAATGGGAGAAAAGTAGGCAGAGCATAGCTGAGACAGATCTGGATGTTGTGGTGGATCACAACCTCAACAGGAGTCAACAGTATGTGTTTGGAAAAAAAAGAAAAAGAAAAAAAAGAAATGTGATTCTGGGTTGCATTAAAGGAGGCGCAGTATATGCAAGTCACTGGAGGCAATAATACCACTCTATTCAGCACTGGTTAGGCCTCAGCTAGAGTACTGCGTTCAATTTTTGTTACTGCTGTATAGAAAGAATGTAGAGAAACTGGAAAAGATCCAGAAGTGAGCTACAAAGAAGATCACAGAGATGAGACAGAAGACAGGTACCCAATGGTTGAAGGAAACGGGTATGTTTAGTTTGGAAAAGAGGAGATTAAGGGGGTACAAATCATGTATCTTGGAAAAGGGGTAGATTAGATGACCCTTGCAAGTCCCTTCTAACCCTATAGTTCTATGATTCTATGAAGTAAATCAGAGCCTTTTATTTAACAGTTAGCATTCAACAGATTATGCAAAACTTTGATGACTCCTAAATGGAAGTGATTCAGGAAAGGACAAAATTAATTTTTTCTGCAAGTTGCTCAATTCTGTTCAGAAAGGTCAGAATCCTCACAAGGACAGCAGCCTTGAAGTTTGAGGAACACTATCAAAAATTATTTGTCAAGTAAATCGTAAGTGAATTTATGCCATTTATTTCACTAAGGACCCTTCTCTTCACTGATCAAGATAAGTTTTTAAATTTGCTTTTACTTGAGTTTAAAATAACTACCAAAATGCCCAATCACCTTAAAGCCTAAAATCAGACTGACTGCTAATGAAACATCTGATTTGATAATTATAGCTGCAACTTAGAGAAAAATAGGCTGGGGGGAAAAACCATCAGGCAGGACAGCAGTCAAGATGTTTTAGTAGATCCGGAAAGAGACCGTGGATAAAAAGATTGCTGTGGGTCCTTTTCTTGCTGTGTAGAAGTATCCTGTAGAACCAGGATTTTACTTACAACCTCCACTGTAAACAGAGCAGAAATTAATACTTTTTAACAGCTGGATTATTTTTGCTGTGGTTTCTTCCCTTAATTGTTAAGTAAATCTGAATTACACCCACAACCACCTACTTCCTCCAAGAGAGAAGAACGTCTTTAAGAAGAGCTTGTGCGTGCAGGTGGGAAGACTAAAAAAAATTATTTTGGGAAATTGAGGGCAGATATAGTGAGGTGAGAAATAGGGAGGCAGAAATACCAGACCATTAACATGTTACTGCCTGTACATAAATCTAAAACTTTAAGCAGACTATCTAAGAAACAACTGACATAGACCCACTTCCCCCCCACAAATAGAGATGTTTAATTGTTTTAGTCAAGCATTAGCCTTTGCATAATACCATATTGTATTACAGAATATGCAATTGGGTTTATTCAATTAATAAAGACTACAAAGGGCCATTATTTCTAGTATATTCTACAGGCAAATTAGATTTTAGTCTGTTAAAATTCAGATCACAGGAGGTACTCTCTCTCTCTACCACAAGAAAGAAGCCAGTGCACCCTTATAAATGGCCAAATTTATTGAGGAAATAATCATGTTATGTTATAAATGGTACTATTGATGGATACTTTATCATATTTTGGCAATGGGACTACTTCCATGATTAAGAATTACCTAGAGCTGCAAGATCAAGCTCATTATTTGGTGCCAGAATGAATGTCAGAAGAAATTTAAAAGCTACATAATTAGCAGAAGCCTTCAGGTGAATGTCAGCCCTGTTTTCAATCAAATATCATCTGTCATATATCACTGAGAATAATCCTTTCAAATGGTAATTTATTAACTTCATGAAGTTCCAGTACGCTGTAGCAAAGAGGATAATAGATGCATAAAATCCGAAAGGAACTGATGCTGCAGGAAAAACTTCTTTAACATCATCATTACTGTCTAGTATTATACAAAACCAGCACACACCGGCAAAGAATAAAACAAAACACATCCCTTATCTCAATAGGATCCCTTGTGAATGGCCTACCTGCAATACTGTCACCCTGTGACGGTGAAAAAGAGCAGAAGACAACTTCTGAGGCATCATTTTAATTGGGTTTGGTACTATAAGCACAGAAGCTCCACTTGTCAGAGTAATGAACAACTCAACTACAGATGGATCAAATGTCAGAGGTGAGGCCATAAACACCATATCATCTGGTGTGATCTTGAATATGGATCTAAAATATAAAAAGAGGCCAGAATTATTAAACCTGGTGCATATAAAAGCTGGTCCTATTGGAGTCTGGGAAGGCAAAAGCCCACCCATGGCTAACGAACCCTCCACCAGCCTATAGGGAGGATCCACTGAAACTAGGAAACCAACTGATTATGTGGGGTAAAGAAAAAAAACAGGGGCAGGTGTGAGTGCCAAAGGGCCTAAACAATGAAGCTGGAAGAGGACACCGAACAAAGCACCTCGGTCAGTGCCCACTGTGTCTCGAAAGCATTGAGCGAGCCAGTAGACGCCACCCAGAACTCTGCCCAGATGCATGAACGGAGAGAGGAATGGAAATAGGCCCCACAATCAGAGGCTCCTCCCTCAGCCAGCCTCTGCTCCCTGGTGTTATGAATGGCCATACCTAGGGGGAGGTTGGCAAGGAGTGACTTCACCACAGATGGGGTGCACATAAACAGGGAAAGGGAGGGGAAAAGTGCACCCAGAACATCAATAAGAGGTTCTGGAGGATCCAGAAGAGGAGCTGCAGTCTGGCACAGAAGACAGATGTGTGCCAGGGTCTCCCTCATGTCACGGAAGAGGCAAGCTTTAGGGACCTGGGTAACCACACCAGGTACATGCCCGTGCTCAGCACATCATGCAGTATGCATTAACTGATGTTCCCAACGGGCTGTGGGACCAAAGTTGAATATAAACTGACACACTGGGTTCCCCACCTGCCGCAAGAGGTCCTGCCACTTTGTTCCTGGGTGGGATATAAGGGTGGTGAAGTGAAGCACGAGTAAAGACAGATGGTGTCTTGGTGCAAAGTATGCAGTTCTTGCATTTTCAAACTCATAACTAGCACTGAGCAGCGATACTCAGTCCATGGCTAGCAAGCCACATGTGTCTCTTTCAGGTGTAGCCTGCAGCTCCCTCCTAGAATGCTAGAAACAGCTGATGGTGCTCCTGGAGTGAGAAAGTCACCATTCCACCTCCTCCCTTGCAGAGCACCACAAACAGCTGACTCACAGAGCTCCTGGAGAGACCCCACACTCTTCCCCATCCCTTCAGGAGCATGACTGGCAGAACAGGGCTAGTTGAGCTCAGAGACAGAATAAGCTCCAGGAGGGAGACCACTTCTCCTTGTTGGATCTGGCACAAAGACTGTGGATGTAAATAGCACTGCTGCATGGAATGGTAAAGTGTGGATGGAGGGAACAAATCAACAGCATGGTGTGCTCACCCAACTAGTGGAGCTTGAAACTGTAAACTGCTAACATTAGGATTCTAATTAAAAATTATTTAGAATTCTTTGAACAATCACATGCATTCCTCTGGTGGATGTTAGCTACATGGGCACAAAAATTGTACATTATGAAAGCAATGAAAAATGCAAGTGCCAAGATGAGTATAGATCCTTTAGAAAGGAATGGGAATATGATTATTTCTTTGTGCCCAGTAGTGGAGGTAAATGTATATGTCTAATCTGGACCAATGCCATTGCCCAATTGAAAAAATCTGACAGCCAGTCATTTAAATGCTAAATTTAGTTTTCATTGTATAGAAAAATTAGAGTATGTTAATATATTTAATATTAGTGTGTGTGTTTGGTGGTGTGCAGGGCATACAGTAGAATGTGGATCATTTGGGGTACGTCTATATTACAGGGCAAAAATTGAATTAAGCTATGCGACTTGAGCTACATCAATTGCATAGCTTAAGTCGAAATAGCTTAATTCATTTTTGGCACTGACTACACAGCAGGAAGTCAAAGGAAGAATACACTTCCTTCGACTTCCCTTATTCCTCGTGAAATGAGGGTTACCCTGAGTCGCGGTAAGAAGTCCTCCAGCTCACCATTACTTTGAAATAATGACTTCTAGTGTAGACATGCTCTTTGTTATTTCCGAATAATATTAGTTATTACTAAATTATGCTGCTTTATAGACAACCCCTTGGTTAATGGTAGTTGAAAATGAGGCTCCTGAATCACGTAACTGTGAGTATCAGTGTGCTAGAGCATATCCTTCAAAAAGACATCCACATCCACTTTCTGCACGCTGTAGAGCAGTGGTTCCCAAACTTTTCGGCATCACGCCCCCCTTTTTGATTTTTGAGAAACTCTCAAGCCCCACCCCCCAATAGCAGCAAAACTTGCTGGAGGGGGGGAGGAGGGAGGAAAGAGAGAAAAAGAAAGAAAGAAAAAAGGAACTGACCGGGCCGAAAAACAAAAATAGCAAAACTTGGGGGGAAGGGGGGGGGGGAATTAATGGGGGGGACCTTGGTCGCCTCGCATCCCCCTGGAATTTCTTCACGCCCCCCCCAGTTTGGGAACCCATGCTGTAGAGGATGGCTCAGAGCAGATTCTGAATGGTCTGTGCTCATTCATCAATACCGTTTCTACAGCTGTATTCCATCCTGGGCTAGTAGTCTTTCCAGCACTAGTATTTTCCAGCAGGTATACCAGAACAAAGAAGAATTAAGAAAACTAGAACAGGAATTAGGATTTAAAGAGGAAAATAATTCCTATATGGGGGTTGGAAGGAGGTATCTAAGAATCACAAATTCAACTTCAAAATGTCTGTATCTATTTCACTTAGTGTGAAGAATCAAATATCTATATTATGATCAACTACCACAATCCTGTAACAGATCCATAACTTAAGGCTAAATTACTGAAGTCCTCAAATAATGATTTAAAAACTGTATTACAGAGAATCCATAATTTGCACTATTTTAAACCAGCACGTGACCAGTGCCTCATGGTGCAAAGGAAGGTCTCTGCCAACCTGACCCAGGGGAAAATTCCTTTCAAACCTCAAATATGGCAATCAGTTGGACCTGGAGCACGTGGGTCTTCAACTCCAGTTGGCGTCAACTGTTTGCAGAAAGAATTTGTGAAGAGTATTTCTTCTGAAGTGAAGTTATTCTTCTCTCTGTCATTCCTGGTAGTTCAATGCTATACCAGATACTAGTCTTTGGCACAGTCTCCCCTTAACCACATTTTAAAATCAACTTATTTTGCAGTAAACAATTATTACTTCCAAGTTAATAAAGCTCTCAAAAGGGCACCAATTCTTGCCTTATATACATACTCAGCTGCAGCTAGCTTTTACAATTTTTCCCTTTTCTTTGCAGATCAGTTAAGATCATCTCCAGTGAGGTTATTCACAAAATACAGCATGACTATTACTATCAGTGACAAGCAAATACAACTACGGTTAGATATTAAGTTACTTTGAACATCTGGCCCCTAAATGTCAGTCCTTTGAAAACATAAAAAGGATAATTTAGAGAGTGAACTTACTTAAGATGAAGAATATTTGGAATAATACATTTATGAGGTACTCTGACTATTTTGGGGATCCCTGTAGTTCCTGATGTATGCAAGATATAGGCTAAAGAATGCTGCTGCCTGATATCCATGAACCCCCTTTTTGATGTCTTTGCTTCAAGTTGGTCCAGGTCAGTTATGTAACCTGTCTTTGAATTACTTGTATCTTTGGATATTCCGTTTTTGTCTTCTGCACCATCTAGCAGGAGATTCACATCAACATCATTCCAATTGATTTGGAAAAGGGTTAAACCAACATGCTCTATTGCAAAAGAACTCTGGCAAAACCAGCCGGCATGGGATATTTTGAATTTCTGTAAGAGAATAAAATAGTTTAACAGCAAATTAAAGACAAAGTTCAGTGCAGTTTTACTGTTGCCATCCCCATACTGTACTATTAACAATAAAGACTGAATTCTTCCAAAAGTGACAAGTAATTTTGAATGCCTCTACTTTTGAGAGCCCAATGTGAGATAGCTTTAAAGAGTCTGGTTTTCAGACAGCAGCTGCTCACTCTGTTTTTAAAAATTGTGGGTAAATTAAATACTCCAACAAATGATGATCTAAAATAGTAATAAGCTAGGCTACGTATAGACTACATGGCTCCGTCCACGGAGCCATGTAAAATAGTTTATTTGGCAGAGTCAAAGAAGCTGACTGACCACCATTAAAATAAAAATGACCGCCGCGCTGTGCTGACGATCAGCTGATCCGGCACAGCACGGTAGTCTAGACGCGGCGTGGTCAACAAGGGAAGCCTTGTGCACCATCTAGCAGGCTTCCCTTATCGACCGCGCCACATCTAGACTGCTGCACAGTGCTGGATCAGCTGATTGTTGGCACAGCGCGGTAGCCATTTTTATCTTAATGAAGCAGGGATTATTTAAATCCCCGCTTCTTTGACTATGCCGATTAAACTATTTTACATGGCTCTGTCGACGGATCCACGTAGACTAGACGTAGCCCTAGATGTGCACAAGTTTCCCTAAAGAACTCTGCATTCCAGTTTTGGTGTACAACCCTGATTGGGCAGGAAGACTGGTGTGTTCCTGCACACCATTGTGGAATATGTTGCAATACCAGGGAAGTGAGTAAGTGAACAGGAAAATAAAGTGATGTCTAAAGAAAAAGCAACCAGGTGATTCACATTATCTGAAAATGTCTGTGTAAGACTAGGGATGTCAAATTGCATTTAATCAACTAATCGATTAGTTTAGTTGATAAGTGGGAAAATTGCAGAGCTACACCAGGGTTAGCTTCTAGCCCGAGAGCTAACTCTGCTGCAGCTCTGCCTTTTAAATGTATTAACAGCTGGAAGGTTCTTAATACATTTAAAAGGCTGAAGCGCAGAGGGGGAGACCACTGTGAGCTGAGACAGCTGATTCCTGGCTCATGCCTGCCCCCGCTGCACTTCAGCTTTTTAAAATGTATTGAGCCAAGTAGGTCTTAATACATTTAAAAGACTGGAGCGCAGCGGAGGGGAACCAGGCACAAGCTGGGAATCAGCTGATTCCCAGCTCGTGCTGAGTCCCCCATTACGCCTCTACCTCCCCTGCCCAAGATGGTGCTGGGGGGAACCGGCTTTTAAGCCAGCTCTCCCAGCACCAGCTTCCGCTCCCCCTGCTTGCTGCCTTTGATAGAGGCAGCAAAGGGGAGGGGGAAGTGACGAGTGAAGTCACTACTCGACTATCTGATAAGCATATGCTTACATCTCTAGTGTAAGACCAAAATAAATCACCACTTTGGTGCTGCCAAACCAGTTGCCAGCTCATGCCAAGGCCTCCCTACTCACCCTGGCACAGAGAGACAGATGGAGAAGCCAGTTGCTCTGAGCCCTAGCACTGCTTCTGGCCTGTGGGCCTAGTGGAGTGGGTTGCGGGCCACACTGAAAGGGTTGGCAGGCCAGATTCGGCCTCCGGGCCGTGTCTTGCCCAGCCCTGTACTAGGGCTAGTTTACACTTAACACACTACAATAGTACAGCTGCACCACTATAGCATTTCAATGGAGATAATACTATGCCAACAGGAGGGATTCTCCTTGAGACTAGTAGGTAAGTCAACAGGAGAATTCTCCCCTCAACCTATATCCTTCTATGCTGGGGGTGTTGGTTTAAATGTGTGACTCAGGATAGGGATATTTCACACCCCTGAGTGACACAGTTATACCAACCTAATTTCCTAGTGTATACCATAACCGAGTCTTCAACAGGACATGTTATCTCCTGTCCAATAAAGAAAGCCCAGCAACACCAGAGGAACCACTGAGGAATTTAGAGATCAAAAGGATAAACTTAAAACACAACAAATGGTCTGGTAGCACTTTATAGATCAAAAGACTTGCCAATTAACTCCTTCCCCCGGCAGGAAGAGAGGACCTGCAAATGACTTCCTCCAATTAGATGAATTGGAAGCTCCCCCAGAAGATACTAAGGGACATATAGAGCTTTCTTCTTATTTCTTTTTCCTAGTTATCTTTGGTGTGAGACCTAATGTACAACTTTATTTGGGTAAGTGGCTCATCCTTTGGGACTGGGAGTAACCAGTAACACTGTTGTGATTTTTGGCTGGTTTCTTATGTCATCACAAAGGCAAATTTAAATGAATGGAGAGAGAGTTCAAAGTATCCAAGGAGTCTGGTTCTGACTCTGCATTAAGATTGTCATAGTGCCTGAGTTTACACTTGATGGTTGGTTGGTGAAATCTAAGTACAGAACTCCAAACCAATGAGGAGTTGTGCACTGCTTCTAAACAGTCTCCAGTGCGGTTGAGACTCATGTTCTTGATCCACTGCAGAACAGATTGAAAACTACTCACTTTCAAAATGAAGATAATTACGTCTGAACTCTTGGTAAATAGTTAACTACTGCAAATTTCTAAATCCCATTTTAATGTTCCTTTTAGCATCCTTAATACTTACATTTATTTTGTCATTCTCAACAAGGATATACCGGAGGTTACATTTCTTCATAAAATAGGTAGATAACATTGGTGGTGCATCTGGATCAAGAGGAGAATACGCAGCTGGAACTTGGAGGATTCTAACAAGGTGAAAATTCTAGTCAGATAATGGCATGGTAAAAGACAAAGTTAAAATAAATTTTGTTTATATAAATTCCACGTTGCTTTTATGCTGTGAGGTTCCTTAGTTTCCAGTCATAAATCAGCCCACGAGTCTTCTATTTGGGGAGGCTTACACAGGATTGCCTGAATCTCCCCAGAAGTTGGGGGGCTGCCCAAGCCTGGATAGAAGCTCACCTTCCCCTCCCTCTCCCACATCTCTTCCCTCTAAGAATTGGGTACTATATGTAGCACTTACATACTAAGGATGTAAAATCCCATCTAATTAGTTACACATAATGCTAACGCTATGTTTAACCAATTAAAGGAGGGTGGCGGGGGGGGGGGGGGTGGAAGAAGAGGGACTCCAACAGGGCTGGGGTGACCCCGACATAGGCAGGGGCTGCTTCAGTCCAGCTGCTCTCACTCCCTGCATCTACCCCGTGGGGGCTCCTGTGGCTCCCGGCCTCCCTGCAGAGGCTGCTGTAGCTGCCCCTGCTCCTGGCCAGCCCTTGCTGGGAGCCCGCATACCCACACGGGGGGCTGCTCCCAGTTATCAGTTAACTGTTAAGGGTGATGCTTATCTGCTAACTGTTTAACCAGTTACCATTAACATCCTTAATATGCATATGGAGCAGATGCACAATACATTTTAGGAATATCATAATTGTATTCGAACAAAGACAGATATAAGCATCTTCCCACTGTGATCAGTTATGCTGCTTTTATAGAGATGTGTTTCTTCAATGCTTACTATTATCATTATTGTGCATATGAACCACCTAGTGACTTAATATTAGGGGTATAAAAACGTAACCATGTAACCACTAAAAATCCTAGTGGTTACACAATTACACGCCACTTCAGGCTTTGAAGTATAAAACTTTTAAAAGTTAAACTTCAGAGCACAACGCGAAGCCGCCCTGGGAGCGGGACCCCTGCTCTGTGGGAGGCTTTGCTGTGTATTACAGAGTGACAGCTGGCTCCACTACAGAGCTGCAGTGAAGGCTTCACTGTCCAACGTGGAGTAACAGATGGCTCCCTGGGAATGGGTCCGGCAGAGGGTGCCAGCCCCGCTCCTGGGGAGCTGCATACTACAGAGCTGCGTGAGGGCTGCTGCTAGCCTACTCCCTGGGCTGCTGACCCCACACCTGGGGAGGAAGCTTTGCTGCCGCAATAAAGCTGCCTCCCTGGGAGAAGAGCCAATCATGGACTGCTGCCAGCCCCGCTCCTAGGGAGGCTTCGCTGCGGGCTCTGCAGCCAGGTCCCGGGAAGCCAGCATGTAACCTGCGGTTGGGTGTGGGGCAGGCTGATCCACCATGGACAGGACTGCTCCAGTGGGCCCCCTGAGGTTGAAGCAGTCCTTTGCCCAGGGTGGGTGGAGAGCTGCTCCAGTCCCTACTGGTAACCCTTTTACATCCCTACTTAAATAAACCAAATCAGCATCCTTGGCTTTTTGTCTTTATCAAAAACTCCTGAGTGTCCAGATAAATAAAGCTGATCATGTATTAGTCAGGTCTTTTAAATTCTGCTGAGGTTTCATTTTTGCAAAACACACTATTACCATTTGGCTTTCCCTTACAAATTAATTTTACACTAAAGCTACGTCTATACTGTAACCTTCTTGTGGAAAAGCATATGCAAATAAAACACGGCGTGGAATATTGCCACGCTTCATTTGCATAAGTAATGAGCAGCCGCTTTTGCACAAGAGGCTTTGCACAAAAACGAGCAGTGTAGACAGCTCCTTTTTGCGCAAAAACCCCCTCTTGTGCAAGAGCTGTTCTTCCTCAAAAATAAGAGAACGGCTCTTGTGCAAGAGGGGGGTTTTGCACAAAAAGGAGCCAGCTACACTGCTCGTTTTTGCGCAAAAGCAGCTGCTCATTACTTATGCAAATGAAGCACGGCGATATTCCACACCATGCTTCATTTGCATATGCTTTTCCGCAAGAAGGCTACAGTATAGCTGTTTGGCTAAACAAAACAAGGGATACCTAATGTAAAACACTACATCACCAAAACTAGCCAAACTGGGGAGAAAAGAAGCATACAGAGCTGCAGTTACTCAAATGACTTGAGAAAAACAGATTCAGTACATATTGCTTTAACTTAAGTGTTTTCTTATTTCATCAGTGACGTTGAGTATGTGCTGCAGAAAGTGCACACTCATTGGTCAAAGAACTTACAAATTATTCTGGTGAAACCAGTGGAACCTTTAAGCACTTGTATTTCAGTGTATATATGAGGCACAAAGCACTAACGATTGACACGTGCTTCACACATCGGTCATATGTTAATAAAATGTTATGGTTGTGAGGCGCACTTAAACTAGAGACTAGAAAATGCAAAAGTTAACATTTCAGCAGTAACATGAATTTAGTCATGTTGAACATCCCAAATGTTTGATTTATACAGATTAGGCCTGGAAGAATGCAATTTTCTTACGATTTTGACAGATGTCCTTTTGTATGTATTTTTATATTATTGATTTAAATGTTTACAATTACACAAAATTATAGGTTTTAAGCATTTTAAAATGCATCTATATTTTGACAGTTGCAAAAAATTATGGGGCAACAGTAAAACTATTGAATGACTAATGTTAAGATTCAACAACTTAAAATTTTATAAATAGTTAAAACACAAACTGCCAATAACAATGTCAAAATACAAAATAAACTTATATCCACATACCATACCTGTTAAAATTAATTCACTAGTACATTTGTAAGCTAGTTTAATTCTATTTGTTCCCAAGCAACATTTTTCTTACTTTGCCCATCTGTAAATTTGACTGTGATCTATGGAAATATTGTATTTTTTTAAATATATGCAGTGAAATTAATGTTTACTGACATCTACAGATTCTGTCAAGTCTACTAGATTTACCAGCATTGCTCGGGTCCTTAACGCAATACATTTTTGTTTTTCTTCATTTAAATCATTACTCTGGGGTGGGACTGGGGATGAGGGGTTCAGTTTGTAGACTGCCCCAGGGAAAGAGGACTACTTCAGCCCTCTATCACTGCAGCAGCTTAGGGTCAGGTGAGAAGCACGTCTCCATGGTTGCTGCAGCTCCAACTGGAACAGTTGGGGGAGGGGTGCATATTCCCCCAGCTAGGGCAGGTCCAGGTTTGTCTGCTCCTTGCATTCCCCAGACAGATTGAGGAATGGAGCAAAACTGTGCACTTCCCCTGACTCCCTAACAAAGGGGAACAGCCAGCAATGTTCCCATATGAATGGGGGATGAAGAGAAGTTGCAGCCCTCCCATGCTCCCTAACGGGCACCTGAGAGATGGGAGGCTGAGGCAATCCAGGACAGGGGGAGGCACACCTCCAGACAGCCCCTTTTCACTTTCCTGGTGATTCTGTCTTTGTTCTGTATGGTTTCCATGCATCACTGTACACATTGCAAGGGCAGGGGGCCTCAGCCCTCCCTGCCCCTGCACAGCCAATCCCTTACCCTGCTTTAAGTTACAATAAGAGAGCTATGTACCAAATTTGGTGGTCCTCCTCTTTTTAGGAGGAGTTCTAGAACAAACGGACAAACAGATTCATTCAAATATGTAGTAGATATGGTAATATTTTAAACTAAGTTAACTAGAAAACAAGGGAACAGAAAACAGTGCTCGTGCAATACTGCTGAACTGAGAGTAGCGATGAAGCCTCAACTTTTTAAATTTCCTCACTATTTGTTACTTTCATCATGAGTCCTTACAGTTGAAGTTGTTAACATTTTAAGCATACTATTTTGAATCAGGTTACAGCCAAATTAGATGGTTTTAAAGCCTGAAACTAATTTCAGACTTAGCCCTAATTGTGAATTAGGACTTTTGTATGGGTTGGAAAAAAAAGGGGAGGGGAGAAATGGGTGTTAACTAAACATAGGTTTAACTGTCTGGGGAAAACAAAACCAAAAACCACATCCCCGGCATGTAAATCAGAACTATATGTTTATGTCTACAGATATAAATTTAAACAAATATGCGCTGCATATTCATGGATGGCTCTATAGATATGTACTGGTACAGGGAAGATTCACTAACAAAGCTATTGGAACTTTTAAGAGTCACACAACAAAGCGCTCTGGAATTTCTTCCAGAAACACTCCTCCCCCTCACATACAACTCCCACGGATTTACCAGTACAAAAATAAGGATGTATAACATTTCACACAATTCAGCTAAACCAATTTTATAAAATTAATTAAAATGGGTCTCTCTCAGTGTTTCTCAAACAATGTTTACCATTATGTGCGGTGCCCAACCATGTATTATATAGGCTGCATCCAATACTATCTCTATGGCCCTGAGGATATCACACGGGCTGCAACTCTGTGCTGATTGAGCTGCATGTAGCCCGCTGGCCAAAGGTTTGGAACCACTGGTCTAGCTACTTGCCCTCTACTGGTTTTGAAGTTTGTTGATTTTAAAAAAAGGTTTCTTTAGTGTAGAGACAACAAGTGGTAAAATATAAATATTCAAAATATTACCCTAAAATCCAAGATGGTAAATTTATTCCAGGATAGCAGTAAAGGCCGATTTCAACCCTTCCTTTGTGATCACAGTAGTTTTGCAGGAAAACTGTTAATTCTGTGGCAAGACTAATAACCTTCTTGTAAGTGTAGAAAACTGGAGGTTTATCATTACATTCATCAAAACATACTGCTTTTCTATCAGAATACAGGCTGGCTGCCTGATGCACCATGTCCTGAAGAATCATTTTAAGTGCATAATCTTCAATTTCCTTAAATAGATAAAAAGATGATAATGCATTCTGATTAATATTATGAATATAAAAGACAGTTTAGTCAAGTGAAAAAAATCCCAAGAAACAACACAGACATTGTTCAAAAGCAATTTAAAGGGCAGTGCCCAATTAAAGATAATTTAAAAACAAACAGTCCTGTGGCACATTAGAGACTAACAAAAATATATACAGTATCTTGAGCTTTCATGGGTAAAACCCACGTCATCGGATATTTAAAAACAAGCTACTCATATTACAAACCTTAATCTGAATTTTAAAAGTCTTTTTAAATTTACCATTTGCTATTTTTGTTGTCTGCTTACTTTTAAAACTAGATTTTAAAAGTCCATTTGATTTCCACTTGCAGGTTCTTATGCTCTAATACAGGGGTCACCAACCAGTAGATCGGGATCTACTGGTAGATCTTGGAGTATCTGACAGATGAATCTTGACCAGTTTGGCCAGGAGGCTCTCAAGTGCCGGCTCTTCAGCTGATCCTCTCAGCACTGCCATGCTGCTCCTGCCCTCTGCCTTGGAGATGTCCTCCCACCCCCAGGAATCTCCTGCTTGCTGTGCAGGGCACCGGAAAAAGAGTAGGGAGCTCTGATGTAAGGGTGCCCCTCTGCCCATGCTGTACCCCATCTACAGAGTGGCAGGGATGGAGTTTTCTGGCTGCTTTTGGGAGTGGTGAAGGGCCAGGTTAGGGGTGAGCCTGCCTTACCCCCCTGCAGCACCACCAAGTAGCCACCTATGGTAAGCGGTGCCCCGCTGGAGCCTGCACTCTGAACCCTAGCCCCCGCCCTGAAACTCTCCTGCCCCCCAAACCACTGCCCTAGCCCTGAGTCCCCCTGCACCCAAACTCCCTCCCACAGCCTGCACCCAAATCCCCTCTTACACCTCAACTCCCTACCTCAGGCTCAGCTCAGAGCCCCTCCCACACTCCAAATCCTTTAGCCCAAGACCAGAGCCTGCATCCCCCTCCCCTGCAACTCAACCCTCTGCCCCCCAGTCTGATAAAAGTGAGGATTGGGGAGGATGGAGTGAGCAGAGGCGGGGCCTCGAAGAAGGGACAGGAAGGAGGTAGGGAAACTGTATTTGGATTTGAGATAGATCCTAGTCTGCACTTAAATGCAAAAAGGTGATCTCATGCTTGAAAAAGTTGGAGACCACTGCTCTAATACAATGATAAAACTGTAAATGCTGGAGGAAAATATTTTGCCTTTGATGGGTGAAGAAAAGTACTTTCCACAGAATCTGTTGTTTAAAAGGAAACACTGTTAACTAATCATCAGTTTTGTAAACACTTGTGTTTATAAAACTTATATTTTGTATTCTTCAAAGATAAAATGAAATGCTTGTTTTAAAGAAATAACATTTAAAGATTCCAGTCTTGCCACTGAATTCAATGGATTTCTTCAGAATATGTTTACACATAAATATCACAAACACACACAATTAATATAATTATAAATGAGTTTCTCTTTTTTACCTGGCAAGAAGAGTTCAATGTTCTGTGTTTCTCCAACAAGGACTGTATACATCACTATTTCAGTAACTCGTCTTCCTCCCCATTCCTCAAGTACATAATTACCACATTTGTATGACAAGTCCATTATTTACAGTGTGAGCTCTTATGGATAGGAGCCTGACTTCTGTGTGTTCTCTATGTAGAAATTTACACGTACAGGTACTGTAAAACAAAAGAATGAAAGATGGTTAAAGAACAAAGAACCCAGTTGTCGGCATTGATTAGGGACCAGGTTAGAGATTGCCTCATCTATGCAAACATTGCATATAAGTAAGATGAGCAGATTTTGACTTTAAGTATTAGTGATGTCTACTGTTACAGAAAAAACACAGTTCTTATTAAATCAATCCCATGCATCAAGGGATGAGGAGACCACAGTTTTTAGAGAGATAAATTTAAGGCCATTTAAAGAAGACTGAAGTAAAAATAAATTAAAAAACCAACAACAGAAAAGTGATTTCAAAGCCAAATCTCCTAGATTTTTATATATTTTAAGGGATGTAATTATGTAGCCGGTTACACGATTAACTGCTAAGTCGAAGCTTATCAGTTAATGCTATTGGCTACACACGCCCTGCCCCCACTGCAAGTAAATTTTTAAGGGGGCTGACTGGCAGCCTAGCTCAGTCTCCGGCTCATGCCCAGTCCTGGGAGCTACACCCACTGTGGTTCTGCAGGAACAAGTGTTTTTGGAGCTGATGGATGTAGCTCCCAGGACACAGCAAGAGCCTGGACCGAGGGAGGCTAACTGCCCGCCAGCCCTTAACATACTTTTTCCTGCAGAGCTGCAGCGGGGGTAGCTTCCGGGACCTGGTGTGATCTGGGACTGAGCCAGCCTGCCTGCTGGTCGGCTTTTAAAGTGCTTCCAATGCATAGCTGCAATGGGGGTAGTTGTCGGGACATGACATGAGCTGGGACTGAGTGCTTGCAGTGCTAATCCTTACTGATTAATTGTGTAGTTGACAAATTTTGTAGATTACATAATTAACGACTTGCACACCTTAACGCCCCTAATATATATAATTTATTTACTGTTATGAGGGCTACATAGTTTCTACTTCCAATCATTTAACAATACATAAAATCCATTCTTTTTAATAACAATTGCTCACGTGTTCAATGTCATCAAGCTGAAATTGTGCATGATCTTGAAGGAAACAGACAAGAAAACTTGAGTTGATACAATATGATTAAGTAACTGATGGAGTTTTCTTGTAGACTATAATTCCACTCCCAAGCTATTTACACTGACTGTAAACAAATATCCACCACAAAACATTACATAAAGATAATGGTCTTTCTCCCATTAAAATAAGTGGCATACTGTTGTGGACTTCAAGGGAGCAGAAACAGATGTTAGAAGAGAGGTCTGACATTTACTAAAGGAAGACAGACCTAACTTTCTCTGTCATGCCCAGGCATTGTCACATATGGTCAGAGAAATATTACTGAAGCACATCAGGCTGTGCACTGGCTTGGGCTACTTATCACCAATAAAACGTCACTTAAAAATATATCTAAGTGTTCTCTTACCCATGCTGATAAAATATATTAAGCCTACTCTTAGAAATTATACCTATGATCACTAAAACTGAAAGACCTTTGAAGAAACTAGTTCTTCAAGTTTATTTGTGAAATTTAGGGATGTTAAATTTAGATTAATTAGGTAATGGACTAGTTGATGCAATTTTCATCGACTATTTGATTACTCGATAAGGGTGCCGCCGACTTTTAAGTATAGTAACAGCCCCAAGGCTCTTGCTACACTTCAAAGCCAAAAGCGCTGTGGAGAGCTCAGGGCCAGAGGGGGACTCAAGTCAGCAAGGTGCAGGGCAGTGGGCACCAGATCTGGCCCTGGGTTCCAAGTAGCTCTGCCTCTTTGAAGTACCCCTCTTTCTACTAGAGGCAGCAAGACCGCGGGGGAGGAGGGGGGAGAGAAGCAACTAGTGTGTTAAAATATTTGATAATAATTTGTTTATCGGCTAGTCGACTGGTTGTTCACATTGCTATATTTAACTACCTAAATTTATGACACAATCAGCATTGCTCATTACATCAGAAATATACCGTAGAGATTAGAAACATAGTTGGAATTTCACTGAAACTGATGCATTTCCAGAAGCAAAAACTGTTGATTTATTTATTCCATTTACCGACAGAAATCAAAACGACTGGCAATATGGTTAAAGGATGTCCAGCACCACCCCCAGCACGGAGCTGGCTTGGCTGACTGGCAACAGAGCAAGGCGCGCTGTGCACCGTAGTCTCCCCGGGAGACACCTCACATCAAACCAAACACCGCAGGTTCCCAGCAGACGGGAGCGACCCGGCGGAGGAGGCCGCGCTTCCCGCCGGGCCACTCGCTGCCCAGCGCCACAGACCCTCTTCCTCAGGGCAGGGCCGCCCCTGGCAGCTGGGCCTGGGCACGGGCACGCCGCCTCTCTCCCTAGCGCGGTTTAATCCTCCCGCCAGCCGAGTTGGGACCCAGGGCCCCGCCTTCGGCTGTGGCCCGCGGCTCCTCTGGCCTAGGCGGGGCTGCCCCGCAGCGACACACGCAGGGAGCCAAGCGAGCGCGCTCGGGCGAGGGCGGCTGGTTCCACCCCTCAGCCCCGGCAGGGCCTTAGCCGCGCGCCCGCCCGAGAGCAGCTACCGAGTCTCGCACCCACCTGCGCTCGCCGTACGGCGCCACAAACGGCACAGCAGCCAAGAGCCACCCCCAGGCTCGCCGGGACAGCAGCAATACGCTACATCTCATTGGCTGATTTTTCCTCCTTTTCCGATCGACTCCGGCTAGGCAGCTTCGGATTGGCCGAGCTCTATCAGCGCAGCAGTGTTCCGATTGGTTATTAGCTGCAGCGTTTTGATTGGATGCTGAGCGTCTCGCGGGCAGAGGGGCTCCAGAAACAGGCGCTAGGGTCGGAGTGTTTCATTCTCCAGCAACTGGGGGCGCGTCCTGCAGCAGCCTGCTCAGGGAGCGGAGATCCGGCGGGGGTGGAGACTAGAACAATGTAACCCTCTCCCACCCCCCCTCCCATGGACTTAGCTGTTTTGGGAGGGGGAGAGGAGGTGAGACAGTTTGGTCGTAGGGTGGTCGGGGTCTGCTTTCGAACCAGACAGTCCAGTATTTGAGCTTTTTGTTCAGGAAACAAATTGAGAAAATAGAAATGTCCGGTATTTTCTAAATAAGAGGTAAAGTAGATTGTGATGTAATGTCAAGTGTGTCTGGTATTTTTGTTGAAGCCATCTGGCAACCCTATGTCAAGTGACTTGCACCCTCCCCCCCCCACTGGTGGGGCACCAGCTGTTGTTAGGGAAGGACTCTGACACCCTCTGCATAAACTAGGGATGTGAGATATTTATTACGTAACCACATCAAATTATTCAATAGTCCCTGGTGGTGGAGCTAGCAGCCACTGCACTGAGGGTTACCAGGTAGACCCCCTCCCCCCCAAAATACCGGATGCACATGATCATGGCCAGGGTGGGGGGAGGGGGCAGGGGTGGCTGGGAGGAAGGGGGGCTGGAAGCAGAGCTGGCGGGGGGGGGGGAAAAGGTGTGCAGCCACTGGCCAGAGCGAGAATCCAACAGGCCGCGCCCGGGGCAGGCACTCACTCTAGGTCCGTGGTCACCAACAGGTCGATCGCGAGGCCTCGACCAGTCAATCGCGAGGCGTCCTGTTCGCCCCACCCCCGAGAAGCCCCACTACCTACCTCAAGTGAAAATGGAGGTAGTGTCGGCTTCCCGGGGATGGACAGAAGTCCCGCAGCTTAGCGCCACTTCCGGCGATTCCGGAAGCGCGCTTGCTGCTCTGCCAGGAATACTGCAGGAGGGAGCATCGGCTCCCTGCACTGCACAGGAGGGGTGAGTCAGCCCGGGGGCAGGCACGCGTGGGGTTTCCCTGCGTGGCCCCGGGACAGGCGTGCGCGCAGGGCTTCTCTGGGCAGGGTGGAGGGGGAGGTCTGCCCCAGGGCAGGCGCACGCGTGCAGGGCTTCCCTGCGCGGGGTGGAGGAGGAGGT
The DNA here is from genome assembly GCA_019425775.1 of Rafetus swinhoei. Classification (NCBI taxonomy): domain Eukaryota; kingdom Metazoa; phylum Chordata; order Testudines; family Trionychidae; genus Rafetus; species Rafetus swinhoei. The sequence continues at coordinate 53,196,471 of CM033449.1, forward strand.
CTGCCCCAGGGCAGGCGCACGCATGCAGGGCTTCCCTGCGCGGGGGGTTGGCCCCGGGGCAGGCACGCGCGGGGTTTCTCTGCGCCGAGGGGGGATGTTTCAGCCCCAGGACAGGCCCGCACGGGCATTTTCCTGTGCCGCAGGGGGGCGGGCTTCGGCCCCGGGGCAGGCACGCGCAGGGGTTTCGGCCCCCGGGCAGGCGCGTGAGGGGGTAGGGTCGCCCCCAAGGGGTCGCCTGAGTGGGCTTCCCCGTGCGGTGGGAGGGCTGGCAGAGGCACGCAACGGGGCTTCCTTCCTTCGCGGCGGGAGGAGGGTCGGCCCTGGAGGAAGCCCGGGATGCAGGCTTCCCTCCGTGGCTGGTGTAGGGGACTCCCTGCCCCAAACCTGCCCCCTGCTCTCCTGTTCCCTCTCCCCTGTCCCCCCTCTGCGGAAACCTGTCCCCCACTGGCACCCTGGCCCCTGCTGCAGAAACCTGTCCTTCTGGCACCCTGCCCCCTCTCCCCTGCCCCTACTGGCACCCTGTTCCCTGCCCCAGAACCCACTAGCACCCCTCCCCAGTACTGTGTCCCCTGCTCCCGACTGACTTTTCTAGGGTTAAGTGACCCCTGACTCAAGGCAGGTTCCCTGCCATTCTCATAAATAAAGACAATGCAGAAACTTTTTGTTTGACCTAGTATTTTATTTAAAAATGAAGCCTTTGCCAACAAACACCCAATTGGGGCCAAGCCCCCATCTGGCTACAACCACTCCTGCATTCCCCCTTCCCCAGACCCTAGATTTGAGCCTATCATGCACTGGAACCCCCTGCCCTGAGCCCCTCACATACCCCAACCCAAATTCCTGCACCCTCACATCCACAAGCCTGTGGCTTGCTTAGTACCCGACACTGCCCAGCCTGGAGCCCCTTCCCCGAGCCAGTGTCCCCTTCTCCACCTCCTCCTGCATCCAGATTTCCTCCCAAAGCTTGCACCTCTCACCCCTTCCCACACCCAAATCCCTCATTCCCACCCCAGAGACTACACATCCTGTCTCAACCCAGTGAGGGTAGGGCTTGACTGCTGGAGTTTTTCAGGATTCTGGAGATATCCCAGAAAAACTCTTCTGCATCCAGGGTTGCGTTTGTTCTTCCGCTTTTTTTTAGTGGAAGAGCAAACATGCTCTTTCAGTCACCCCTATATTCCTCTTTCCATGAGGAATAAGGGGGCTTCCAAAAGAAGGGTTTTTTTTCCTGACATTTGGTCCAGTCTAGACAGGCCAAATATTGGAAAAACCTCTTCCTACAGAAGAGTTTTTTTTTTTTTTTTTTTTTAAAAGCAGCAGTATAAGGATTGGGGATAGCAAATGATGGAGAGGAGGAGAATAGAGAGGGCGGGGCTTCAAGGAAGGGGTGGGGCTTCAAGGAAAGGGCAGGGTTTCAAGGAAGGGGCGTGGCAGTAGATCTTGACTTGGTCTGTCATTTAAAAAGTGATCTTGGGTGTAAAAAGGTTGGAGACCACTGCTCTAGTTGCTAGTAGAAGCCGGCTGGGGGTGGGGGTGGGGGCGTGGCTGGAAGCCACTCCCCCCATCTAGCTTCTGCATGCAACCAGAGGCTCCCAGCTGGGAGGCGGGGCCGCGATTGGCACTGGGAGCCTCTGGTCACGTGCAGAAGCCGGGCGGAGGGAGTCCCAGCCACTGCCCCCACCCGCTTTTTGCATGCAACCACAGGGCTCCCAGCGCCAATTGCGGCCTGCCTCCCAGTCACCCCTCGCCCCCGCCTGGCTTCCGTCCAGAAATTCAGAAAATACCAGACATTGCACATGTCTGGTATTTTCTGAATTTTTCTACTGGACAGAGGGCACAAATACCGGACTGTCCGGTAGAAAACCGGACACCTGGCAACCCTAACTGCACTCCCAGGGTACATCTATACTGCAACATTATTTCGAGATACCCGAGTAACCCAAAATAGCTATCGCCCATCTTCACAGCAAGCCCGTTACTTCTGGCTCGCTATTTCAATGTCCCTGTAAACCTCATTCTATGAGAAGTAAGGGAAGTTTTGGAATAGCATTGTATTTTTAAATAGCTTATTTCATTATTTCAAAATATCATTGAGATAAGATATGCAATTTGAACTATGTGAATTGTGTATCTTATTTCGAGCTACGGTGCTGTGTAGATGCATCCCCCGTGACCTCCTGTCGTCCCTCACTACTTCCTTCTATATATACCCCTAACACATGAGGGGGCAGGCTAGCATGGGATGGTACCAATCATTTCTCCCCCTTCCATTTTTGGGATGCTATTGTTTGCTACCCACTTCTTGGTGAGACATTCACATGCATAGAGTTCCTCACTCTATATGCAGACCTGGGCTTGGTGAGGAAAAATGTAAAGGCCTACTCTTTCTCTCATTAAAGTTTGAAGAATCTTACCTTGAACTTTTAGTAGGAGACTCTGGACCTAACTCAAATGCTTAAGAGACATAACTGAGTGTTTTGTCTAAAGTCTCAGAGACTTCATTTTAAGAATGCTTGAAGTGACCCCCCCCCCCCTTTTTTTTTTTTTATACACTCTTTGCTGAATTGAGGCATTAGTTCTGGAGGTGTATCACACACAACTAATAATAATTGAATTTAAAAGTCTAGGTTTAATCACATCACTAGCTCACAACTATATCATATTTACAAAAGGAGGAAAGGAGGAGAGACTTTCTAAACTTGTATTTTTCTCTTTTGTAAAACAGTATTCACAAGCAACCTTAACACCATTATACAGCACAGAACATTAAAAAGGTCTAACTTAGTTTTTTCATATGTATGTCAGAAACTTAAGAGATAGTAAAGCATTTTAAAAATGTGTAAGTGAACAATAGTTTTGTGATAGGTGCTCATTATAGCTGTTAATTCAGAAGTATATATTGGGTAATCTGTAACTAATTAAAAATACAATGTATTTTGACACTCCATAACCAATGTAAGTGTTCTTTATAACTCACTCATTTCAGGACAAAAACGTTCAGTAATGCACACAGTACTTCTGTAAAGCAGTAGATTAATAGTTGGAAATGCAACAGTGTATTTTTCATTCCTCCACCCTTTTGCAGTTTTTACAGAATTCTATTGACATATCATGCTGCTTACAAGATAAACACAATGTTATTTTACTTTTAATTATACCTGCAAGACCTATATATAAAAACACATTAACTCACCTCAGAATTTTTAAGGATCTATACTGAAATGAAATAGATCAGGGGTTCCCAAACTTTTTGACACGGGGACCAGTAAATCCATTCACGAGCTTTTGGAGGACCGGTAACATTCATTTGCATATTCAATAAGCAAATGATGAATATTCAGATAAGTTGTTTCTGGTCCTCCCAAAGCCCCCAGTGCCAGCGTTAGCAAAGCTTTTGATACAGTCACCCACAATATTCTTGCCAGCAAGTTAAGGGAATATGGATTGGATAAATGGACTGTAAGATGGATAGAAAGCCGGCTAGATCAGGGTTTCCCAAACTTTTTACTTTAGTTGGAACCTGTTTTTTTTTCAGTACTGTCTTTTGCAGCCCAAAAATATAAACGCATATAAAAAAAAGAATTAAAAATGAATACATTTTCAGTGTTTCACCCGGCTGCATCCTCCACCCAGCCTGGGCCAGGGCTTGGGGAACCCGCTGCCACATGATCACTTCAGGAGGCGGGAGCAGGAGCAGATTGGGTGTAAGGTATCTGGCTAGGAGGGAGAGTGCAAGGAAGGGTAGGGTTGCCAGGTGTTCGGTTTTGTACTGGACAGTCCGGTATTTGAAGGTTTTGTCTGGGAAAGAAATTGAGAAATTACCAGACATATAAAATGCCTGGTATTTTCTAATTAGGTACGCGTTTATTATAATTAGATGTATTAGTCCTTAGCTGCCTGGCTGGTAGATGTGCTCACGCTGTCTGAGTGTGTCTACCTGCCAGGCAGTCCTAACTACTCCAGGAGGGTATGTGGGAGGGGGCAAATGGAATCCCCGGCCAGACTCACTGGTCTGCCAGGGTCTGCATGTGCCCAGGTCAGTCCCACTCCCCCCCCCTTCTCTTCCCGATCTCCCCAGTCCAGCCCTGCTGCCCCCGTCCAGCCCTGCGTCTGGCAGCTGATTCTCCCGTCCTCCTCCTGATCTCCCCCAGCCAGCTCCCACTCCCCCCATGCAGCCCTGGTTCCGCTGCCTGCCCTTTCCGATCTCCGCCACCGGACAGCCCCACTACCCCCAATCCTGCTTCTGCCGCCCGCCCCCCCACCCACTCCCATCTCTGTGGGACAGCCCCGCTGCCCCCAACCCTGCTTCCATTGCCCGCACGCCAGCCCACATGCCCAGATCTCCATGGGACAGCCCCACTCCCCCAGTCCTGCTTTTGCCGCCCGCATCTCCGCGGGACAGCCCCGCTGCCCCCAGCCCTGCTTTCGCCGCTTGCCCGCCCGCCGGGATCTCTGCGGGACAGCCCTGCTGCCCCCAGCCCTGCTTTCGCCGCTTGCCCGCCCGCCCGCCGGGATCTCTGCGGGACAGCCCCGCTGCCCCCAGCCCTGCTTTCGCCGCCCACCCGCCTGCTCGCCTAGCTGGATCTCCACCGGGACAGCCCCGCTGCCCCCAGCACTGCTTCCCAGCAGCCGGTTCCTCCCCCCCTCCTCCCAGCCTGCCCCACTTTGCTCCCCTCCCGGCAGCCATGCTGAGGCCCGGTATTTTTTTCCCCGTGGCGCGGTACCGGGCCGCAGCCCATAGTTTGGAAAACGCTGAAATAGATGAATGGAGAAAGTTAGCAACTTTGCAATACAGGTCTAATCATAGCTTCCAGGTATGTAAATATCACAATTAATTTTCCCTATCCTATCCCAAATGAAATCTACTACAGGTTATACACCTCCCTAAACTGGAACTCTCTTGTTCAGCAATATCTGTGGTCCAGCAGGACCGCAGGTGTTGCTGAACATGAAAGCCCTGGGGCAGGAGGGCCAGCAGCTGAGAGCCCCACAAAAAGTGAGGCTGGTGTTTGCTGAGCACCTGGCCTGCTGACCAGTGGCAGTAGTGGGGCCTTGGTAGTGGGGCAGGAGCAGCCCAGGCATGCCAGCCCAGCAGTGGGGTTGTGCTGCAGCAGCCCGAATGGGACTGTGTGCCAGCCTGGCTGTGGGGACAGAGCCGCAGCAGCCTGTCTGGCAGGAAGGCCAGGCCACGGCAGCCCTGGAGAGGAAGCCCACCTGGGGCCATGGCAGGTTGGCAGCCCAATTGGGGCCGCATGCTGGCTGGCAGCAGGACTGGTGCTATGGCAGTGGGGCCAGGGCTGCGTGCTGCTGTGCTGGCAGCAGGGCTGGGGCAGCCATGTTGCCCGGCTGGCAGCAGGGCCAAAGGAGCAAGCGGTGGGGAGGCAGGCTGAAGGGGCTGGAGGCAGGGGACATTCTCTGGTCCAGTAAATTCCCTTATCCGGGACCGCTCAGGTCCCAAGGGTGCTGGATCAGTGAGGTCCAACCTGTAAAAGCAATTATGCTAGGTTTCAATATTCTTAAATGATGAAGGTATCAAATTACATGTGTTTTTTGTTTAGTATTTCCCAGTCTTCAGTTTTTAAGGTCACTGCTACAAGGTAGCGTTCATGGAATATGGACAGATAGTAAATATCATCATCATCATCCATCATCAACAACCATGGGCTCAACACCCATTGGTGTCCCATGCCTCCCTCACTATTTCCTTCCATCTTTCCCTGTCCAGTGCGGAGTGGCTTAGTTTCTATACACTAGCTCCGCACCAGTCTACTATATATCATCTACCCATTCTCTGTGGGGTCTGTCTCTCCTATTCGGACCATCCATTATGCCGAATACCAGGGTCTTAACTTTTTGCTCGTCGTTCATTCTGCAGATATGCCCGAATAGCTGTAACTTCCGTTGTATAACCTTCTGCAGTAGGTTCTCTTTTGGCTGTATCTTCCTATACAATTCCTCGTTGGTGACCTTCTGCATCCATCCTATTCTGAGGATCTTTCTATAACAATTCCTCTCGAACGCCAATATCCTTCTCTTTGAATCTTTCGTTATCACCCATGTCTCACATCCATACAACATGCTGTTAAATACACACATTTTCAAGACGCTCAGCTTCGTTCCTAAGCTAATCACTTTACTTTTCCAGATCTTATCCATCGCCTTCAAACTCACTCTTGCTTTCGCTATTCTAGTCGCTATTTCCTTCTTAAAGTCTAGATCATACGTCACGTTGCTCCCCAAATATGTGAACTTCTCTACGTTCTCTAGTTCGATCCCATCTACACTGATCTTCCTTCCTATTTCTTTATCTCCAAATACCATTGTCTTCGTTTTATCGATATTCATAATCAGTCCATACCGCTTCCCTTCCTCATTTAGCACCTGCACTGTTCTCAGAAGCTTCTCTTCGTCTTCCTCGATGATAACTATATCATCCGCAAACCTCAAGGTGTTAATTCTCATCCCGTGCACCGATATCCCTTCTACCTCTTCCTTGATCTTGTCCGTCTCTCTCTAGGTGTGTGATGAAGATACTTGGTGATATCGGATCTCCTTGTCTCATACCTCTACTCGTTCTAAACCAACTTCCCAACTCTCCGAATAGCGTGGAAAGAAGGGAAGGCACCTAAGGAATGGAAAAGATCTATGCTAGTGACAATACACAAGAAAGGAAGCGCGTTGGAGTGCAAGAACTATAGAACGATTGCTTTAACGAGTCATCTAGGCAAGATGTTGATGATGATACTGACGGAGAGATTGAGATTGCAGATAGAAGAACATCTAGCAGATGAGCAAGTGGGATTCAGGAAAGTTAGAAGTACCATACAGCAGATATTGGCACTAAGATTGATAGCGGAGAAAGCTCGTCGAAAGAACAAGAACATCTATAACTGCTTCGTCAATTTTCAGAAGGCATTTGACAGTATAGATCAGAAAGTGACTTGGGCCGTGTTGGAGCTGTATGGAGTAGATAGCAGACTGACAGTAAATACAGATACACAATTTGATGCTGAAGGCCATTCAACATAAACAAAAATAAATAAATAAGCCTTAGGTACATTTACCGTTATTTACAATATTCCATATAGTACTAGATGAGAATTGTTTGGAAAGCTATTTAACTCTTTAGAATTTGGCATTTTCTTTTTATTTAAAAAAAAAGCAAACTTCACATTTTTCCTTTGCATGAATACAGTTAGAAATTACTCTGTATGATCCATGAGCTATTTCCTAAATCAGTTTTTAAATACTCAACACATTTTGTGAATACGTCTAAAAAGAACATCCAACTTCCTTAACAATATAACCAAAAAACAACATTTATTTGGACTGTTCAGTAATCCAAAAGACTGGGAGGTTTTCAAATTACATCCATGAGAAAAGGAAAAAATCCAAATAATAAAAGGCACTATTGTGCATTTTTAAATATTTTATTTATCTAGGTACTTACATTATAAGGTTTTTATTGTCATACACTTTATAGAAAGTCTGCAAAGACATTTTAGGAACAACAATTAAACATCTCTAGCTTTAGGTGGCTTGCTAAATATAAGATGATGCTATCCAATGTTAGGTACAACATACACATCTCAATTCAAAAAACTACATTCAGCAGAGGTACTTGGGCATTAAAAAGTCACCAGTCGAGCTCTACTGGGTATTCCCCAGTAAGACATGCTGTACAGTGGCCAATCTTTCCAATACGAGACTTATTGGTTTTAAGGCTGTTTTGATTTTCTTGCCTTGCTTTGATGCTATCTTGCACAGATGATACCAATCCTTCCACAGAAAGATAAACCACGCTGTCTGCTCCTAGGGGAAATAAAAATAAGAAAATGAAATATTAAAAGCTACACTAGTATAAAACAAAATACAGTGAAAGCTTTGTTATCTGGCACTCTGTTAACTAGCATTGCCCTCAGCCAGAATACCACTGTGTCTTCAAGTGCATGCGCCTGACTTATGCCTGTCCAGTTGGCCACTGCGGCTTCTGACAGCCGGCACTGCCAGCTGATGTCATCAGCAGGCACATCCTTCCCTCTTAGCCTGCCTGGAGCTGCTAGGAACCGAATATGCCAGTAGGGGAAGGGGGCAGAACAATAAGCTTTGTTATCCAGCATATTCAATTAACAGTAACCTCCATTCCCCATGAGTGCCTAAATACAAAGCTTTCATAGTAAAAGGATCTTGAACATGTAGTCACATTATTAGATAGGTTCCTTCTCTATGGGACACCTCCCCTGCAAGTAAAAACCCATAGAACTGATTGTCTTTTCCATATTATACTAAACTGTAGTGGGGTCCCTTGTCAGCAAGACAGGAAGGGATGGTTCTGGTATGGAAAAGACTGAACCACGTTACTAATTTTGTTAAAATGGAAACTAAATCCAGCTGTTCATTAAGACTCTGAGCTCACTTCTATTTCAGGAGACAAATGTGCTACTATTCTACACTTTCCTTAGAAGCGGTCACATGTGTAGCTGTTTCAAGCTGTCTTTGTTCCATGATTTTTGTTCTTGCTGTATATGACTATAATGCAGTAAGTGGTTCACACAAATGCTTTATGGCTGGGCAATAATTTTTGATGGGGAAGCCACTGCAAGAATTTTGTAAGTGGTCAAGGACCACACTCTTCTATAATATTAATGGAAGAGGTGTGTCATCTGGGATGGAGGTTGGGTGCAGAAGGGAGCTTGGGATAAGGGAATGGGACACAGGATTTTAGAGGTGGTATGGGTGCAGGACGAAGGGAAGAGGATTTGGGTTGGAGGGGAGCAGAGGGTTGGGGGATGAAGGGGCTGGGGTGCCAGAGGTGCAGGTGTGGGGCTGCTCCAGCCAGGCCAAGCCAAGCCCACCATACTGCACTATGGGCAGGGGGTCGGGGCAGCCCCTGCTGGTTAACTGGTTACTCTGGTAAGCATGCACGTAAGGTGCAGGCTTGCCAGGTAACTGGTTAACCCTTTACATTGTATCACTTTTATTAGTTCCAATATTGTGAATGGATATTAAAGTATGCTCCTCCAGAAAATTAACAATACTTGTGCCATCACAATTAATGCTCTGAGGGAAAAAGGATTATTAAAAGGTTCACTGCATTGCTCCTTCTGTGGTTTGGTTTCAACTGCTCCGTGTGATTCTATGCCTCTCCTCCTCTACCACCTAAGCATTGTGCCAGAGTTTTTTCCCCCCCTCTGTTTTAACTCTTCAACTCTGTTCCTCAGTTGCTCTGTAACATCTAGCAACCAGGTATACTTTATCAAGTTTATCTCTTGTTTTGTATTAAAAATCACTTCTTTTAAGGTGATAATTTTATTCTTGTGTCCTGGAAGGTCTGTCTGTGTATTTGCATGTCTCTGAGTGAGGGGTCAGCTACCAGCGACTGCAGCTTGTTTTTCTCTCTTCCTTTTTTTAAGCGCTTTTGGGGCAAAAGAGCTTGGGGTACCCCTGGGGGTGATGTCAAGTGTTCACCCCCAGTTTTAGGAGAAAAGCACTTGATGGTGGCAGCAGTTCCCCAAAATCTGTGTATTCTGATTCTTGGGGAAAGTTTTTGTAACCAGTGTCTGTAGAAGCAAGATTCTGAAGCTCTCTTGCGGGCCCTCACCTTCTGCACTCGGAGTGCCAGAGTGGGGAACAACCCTGACAGAGGGCCACTCCAAGATTTTGGCAAGGCTGCATTCTGTGCAGGGGGCGTGGGGTCTGGTATGCGGGTGGAATGTAGAAGGGAGCTTGGCATAGAGCACTGGGGTGAAGGAGGGGTCTAAGAGGGAGTTTAGGTGAAGGAGGGGGGTTATGATTTGGGGCAGGGGCTTGCAGGGTCCAAGAGGGAGTATGGGAGAGGATTCTGGCCTGGGGGAGGGGTGTAGGAGGGAGTTGTGACCTGGATGAGGTGGGGAGAGAGGATACAGAGGGTTTGGGTAGTGACTTGGGGCAGGGAGTTGGAAGGAGAGAGGAGCTGCAGTGCCAGAGGCAGGCTCCTGCTGGGAGGCACTTACCTAGGTGGCTCCCAGCCAGCAGTCTTGTTGCAAATATATGCTCTAGCTCTAGCAAATATTGCTTAAAGTTCTAAAATGTATTGCATTTATTGTATTCATTTATACCTAAGTTTTAAAATGAAATACCTTCAGATCAAGACAAATATTTACACAAAATCTACAATTTGAATGTTAAGGAAAACCAGCAATTTTTTTTATAAATTAAGCACAATAAAATAGTCTTGCTAAATTTTTATCACTACTCTGTATTTTTCAATCCATCTTCCTGAAGTTTTGCCTGCCCAGTAGTTATTCTGGGAAGCTTGGCAAGAATCAAAACTGTAACTTTGAAAATATAGTATTTTGAAAGTGTGCATGTAGTTTACTTTTAAAAAGTTATTTGAAAGTTCTATACATTTAAAGGAGGAAGAACTATCAACTGCATCACACAAAACAGAGCTAGTATTAATGTGATCTGGTGTAGGTGATCTAATGAAAAATTCATTAGAAGCTCAGTTCTCTCTCTCTTTTTTTTTTTTTAAGTCAGTTTTTCCCACTGAAAATTTTTGATCGTGACTATTCCTCATAACAGAACACTTTTTTAAAAAAAGGAATACAATTGTAGCATTTACCTATGTATTTTGCAAGGTCATGAAATTCAGGTCTGTTGGCAATGAGTTCTTCTTTTGTTGGAATATTTATTCCCATGTAACAAGGAAATCTTATGGGAGGTGAAGCCACACGGATGTGCACCTGAAGGAAAACGTAGTTTCAATAATACATTATCGATTAAAGCTTTTATCTTGATAAAAGTCATTGCTGTTACTTAATGTTATAATCAAACATGAAAGCCCCAATCCTGTAAGATGATCAGCACAGATAAAGACCGGTCTCTACTTGGAGCCCCACTCTGCATGCATATAAGGATCCACAGTGCACATCACATTGCAGGATCAGTGTCTTGGGTCTCTCCAGACTCCAAAACAAGGATATCGGTAAAGAGATTTAAAAGTAACATTAAAAGCTTTTAAAATGGCTCCTAATTTTACAATAAAACAATTTTGTCTTTGCAACTTTTCTGTTAAACACAGATTTTATTTAAAGTTGTGAGTAATCCAATTGAAATTTAATGGGGATACTTATGGTTATAAAAATAAGCACACATGCAAATGGTCACAGGCTCTGTGCCTAGTTTGCGTTTACTTACTGACAGCTTTGGTTATTCAGAGCACATTTGCTTTTTGACACAAACTAGCACATTGATTCATATAGGAAACAGATAAGTTAAACTAGAAGCAATATTTTCCTTGAGATTTAGGACAAATGCCTATTTACCTAAGAAGTAGGGTTAAAAACAATACCACAGCAGTGATACAAAAGGTAGAAAGATATAGCATCCACACTGATTGATTTTTAGATAAAACTTTCTTGATTTGTCAATTACATCTTAAGCCATGTCTACATTACCATTTTTGTTGGTATAACTTATGGAGCTCAGGGGTGTGGAAAAAAAACACCCCACCCTCCACGCAACATAAGTTACACCAACAGAAGCATTTGGTGTAGACAGCACTATGTTGGCAGGAGCGTGGCCATGAGTGATCTTACAGCAGAGCAGCTACATCAGTAAAGCTGTGCCACTGTAAGCATGCTGATGTAGACACACACGTAGTTTAAAATAGGGCACATTATCCCTTTTTTACTCCTTCTTGCATTCAAGTTTTTCTAATGCAGATTTCCCTAAGATCAAGGAATCACACAAGAAATTTTTGTACCCATTTATCTTTGCTACTTATTGTTGCATATTTGCTTTCTGTGTTTTTACTAGTTTTCTTCCTACCACACCTGGTAAATGCACTAAGAAAGTGTTTCTCAACCTTTTTTTTTTTTTAATATAAAGTAGCCCTTTAAAAAATAAAATTAATAATAATAATAATTAAAGTACCCCCAGTATCTACAGTTTTCAGACACACATTTTTTTCCTACCATTGCAACACATTTGTTTAAACAACTTAAATCGTAGCCGGGCAGGCAATGAAATTTCTGGGTGTAAAAAGTACAAAAATAATAAAGCGCTGTAAAACTCAAAACAAGAATTCAGTTCTCTCCAAATTTCAGTGGTGTTGACGTACCCCCGGCCCCCAGACTTCTCGAGTACCCCTAAAGGTACTCGTACCACTGGTTGAGAAACACTGCACTAAGGGAAATATTCTGAGGTGCAAATTAAACACTCAATCTCGTGTTTACTCCAAATTTCCCTGTACATTTGCGTTTCAGCTGATGAAAGTGACCTTACCTCCTTAGCACCAGATTCCCTGAGCAGCTTTATTATGGGAGATATTGTATTGCCTCGCACAATAGAGTCATCAATTAGCACAACTCTTTTGCCTCTAAAGTTGTCAGATAGGACTCCAAATTTTTTTGCCACTCCAAGCTGTCTTAACCGCATATTTGGTTGAATAAAAGTTCTTCCAACATATCGATTTTTACAGAGTACTTCAACGTATGGCAGCCCACACTACAAGCAAGAGAGAGTTATACACACAGTTAAATAAAATAGATACGTTAAAAATAAGGATTGGGATTGTAACTATTTTGAAGATTTTTAAAGATGACCTGCAGATTAAGGCTAATCAAAGGCCTTTAGCACAGCCAATGTAGTGGTATCAGTGAAAAGCCCTAGTAGAGAGGAACAGTCTTTTTAAAACTATATGTTGCACTGGTGCAGCATACCACAATATGAAACCAGGTTCACATAAAATCCACAAGAGGAAACACCAAACAATTTCTTTCCTATATTTTGTAATTGTTGTCCTTCAAGATGTGTTGCTCATCTCCATTCCATTTCAGGTGTGTGCCTGCCCACATGCACAATTGGAGACTTCTGCCTTAGTTGTATCTGTAGGGTTGGCTGTGGCGTACTCTGGAATTCCGCACTTACGCATCGGTATATCAGGAGCTGCCAGCCAGCCCTATGCCCTCTCAGCTCCTTCTTGTTGGCAACTTCAAAAGAGCAGCAGAGCAAGGCAGATAATGGAATGGACATGAGCAACACATCTTGAAGAACAACAATTATGAAAGGCATGTAAGCATTTTTTTCTTGTTCAAGTGCTTGCTCATGTTGATTCCATTCTAGGTGACTCATAAGCACTATCCCTAGAGATAGGCTCGATGTTCATAGTGGTGTGGCTTGCAGCACTGCTTTACCAAAGCAAGCATTGTCTTGAGCTCACTGGGAAAGCACATGTGGACATGTGAACAGGTAGTGATCGTGCAGATACCTTAAATGAGCACCTAGCCCAGGAAGGCCACTGCTAAGGCCTGTGGTCTATTTGAGTGCATGGAGATAACTGCTAGTGGAGACACCTTCACTTGATCATAAATGGATGCAGACAGTGATCCAAGATGAAATCCTCTGGGGAAGGGGAGACACCAGACAACTTTTCATTCTATCTGCCGCTGTGGAGAATAACCGAGTCAACTTGCTAATGGTTTGGTCCTGTCGACGTAGAAGACTAGCAATCTCCTGATGTCCAGTGAGTGCAACCTACAGACCTTCTCAGATTTATGAGGCTTTAGAAAGAAGACTGGCAAGAGTATGTCCTGGCTTATGGGAAACTCTGAAACCCCCTTGGACAGGAAAGCCAGATGCAGTTGCAGCTGGACCTTGTCCTTGAACAACCTGGTATACAGCAGTTCTGAGGTAAGTGCCCTAATCTCAGAAACCCCTTGGGCACAAGTTAATTGCCACCAGGAATGACATCTTCCAGAAGAGCAGAAGAGAACAGGACACCAAGGGCTCAAAAGGGGCTCTTCATGAGTTGCACAAGTACCAGATTACGGTCCCATGGAAGGACAGCATCCCAGATTTGAGGTAGACCTGCTTCAGACCTTTTAAGAACTGTATTTATCATGTCATGCATGAAGACTGAGCTACAGGAACGAGGAAGGTGAAAAGCCTATATGACAGCCAAGTGGACCTTAATGGATGAAAACAACAATCCCTTGAGTTTAAGATGCAGAGAGGACTGCTCAGGCCCAACACTCTAGGACAAAGTCCAGCACGTGAAGCATTTTCATTTAGCCAGATAGATGGCTCTAGTGACTGGCTTTCTGCTTCCCAGAAGGATCTGCCGGACTCTGGCTGAGCACTCCTCCTCCTACGCAGTAAACCATGAAGCAACCAAACTGCGAGTTGCATCGCTGTCAGGTTTGGGTGCAGAAGCCAGCTGTCATTCCGCAACAAGAGATCCAGCCAGTGGGCAACAGTATCAGGGCCAATGCTGACAGATCTGTAAGCATGCTGAACTAGTGCTGGCAAGGCCAAGCCGAGGTTACCAGGATGACCAAGGTCTTATCCTGCTTAATCTTCAGGAAGCCCCTATAGAGGAATGGCACTAGTGGGAAAGTGTACAACAGAGCCCCCTATCACAGGAGCAGAATGGCGTCCAACAGGGAGTGCCTGTTGATCCCATGGAATAAGTAGAAATGGCACGTCCTGTTCTGGAAAGTTGTAAGCAAAGTCCATCTAGGGAAATCCTCACCTTCAGAAGATAGGGTTGACCACATAAGGGTGGAGAGACCATTCACAGTGAGATGAGAATATTCTGCTGAGGCGACCTGCTTAGTTCCAGAAAAGTATGCTGCCATGAGATAAATGGTATGCTGCACACTGAAGTCCCAGAGCCAGCGGGCTTCCTGACACAGGGCTGTTGATCTAGCTCTTTGTTGATATAAAACATCATGGTGTTGGTCAGGACTTGAACCAACTTGTCCTGCAACTGGCACTGAAAAGCCTAGCAGGCCAAGTGAGCTCCCTAACATTTGTGTGTAGGGAACAGTCAACCACTGACCAGCATCCCTATATACTGAGCCCACAGGTGAATCCCCCAGCCTAGGTCTGAGGCATCAGACACCAGAGTCAATGACATGGAGGGGGCTGCAAAGCGAGATTCCTGCAAGACTGATGCAGTGTCCTGCCACCACACCAGAGACACCTGAACAAGGTCTGACACTAACTACCAGGTTGAGGTTGGGCTTGCTGAGGATGCAAACCAATGCCAACTATACCCAGCGGTCAGAGATGGAACCAGACATGGTGGACCACGTAAGTATAGGCTGCAATATTACCTATCAACGTTAGGCAGGTGCAGTTGGGGGTGAGTGAATGATCCTTCCAATGGGGGATTACGTCAAACATGGCTTAGAAGCTAGACTCCCCATGAGGAATGTTTTTGCCCACATTAGAGTTGAGAACCATCCCTCTGCTTATTGAGGATGCATAATCCTCAGTCTGCATGGCAGCCATTCCAACCAACCCTACCACCAGGGCAGTGGCAGACTCAGCAGGGACTTGCAAGGAAAAGGGATTCTGGTTTCAGCTGCTGCTGCCCTTCGTTCTCCTGCGCACTGGTGCAGCCTTGCTTAGCAAAAGTCCACCAGGGTGGGAAGCGCTCACTTTGAGGGTGCATTCAAGAGTGACACACCCCTATGTCACCTCCCTATGTCTGCCTCAACCAGGGTTGGTTGGAATGGCTGCCATGCAGACTGAGGATTATGCATCCTCAATAAGCAGAGGGTGGTGTGAGTGTCTTTTAGGCCATGTGGCATCGTGTTCTTCCTGTCCTGAGATGAGACTTCTCTTTCATATGGGTCTCTTCAAACAGCTGCTATGCAGGTCACTAATAAGCACAGGCTTGTTGCAGTCCAAGCAGGACTTAAAACCCAGATTGCCTGATTACAAGCTAACTATAACCAGAAAAAGGAAAATACCACTGACTACTTGCGAAGCAAGGGGAGAGAGGTGCTCCAATTGACCACTGTGGGCGGTAAGAAAGAACTGAGAGTGTGAAGCAGGGCCAGCGGCACCTGATATACTGATGCATAAGCGTTCCACTCCAGAGGGCACCACAGCCAACTGTACTGCTAAGGCAGAAGTCTCTGATAACTGTGCACATGCATGTGCATACATCTAAAATGGAATCAACATGAGCAGGGACTTGAACAACTATCATCTTTATGGTAAAGAAGAGTCTAGAGTAGGGATGTTAAGATTAGATGAATCAACTAATCGAATAGTCGATGGAAATTCCATCGACTATTTGATTAGTCGATAAAGGTGCTTCCACTTTGAAATGTAGCAAGAGCCCACCCGGCCGTTGCTACATTTCAAAGCCGGAAGTGCCGCATGGCATTCCGCTTTTGAAACGCACAAGAGCCCCTGCTAAGACTCTTGTACATTTCGCCGCTGTGCCCCTGCTCCTTTCCACTGAGCTGGAGAGAACCGGCTTTTAAGCCGGCTCCCCCCAGCATTCCCCCCCCCCACTTGCTGGCTCTTTCTGATAGAGGCAGTGGGGGTGGAGGTAAAGGGGGAAGCGACTAGTTGACTAGTGTGTCAACCATCTGATAAGCTTTTACTTATTGGATAGTCAATTAGTCGCTTACATCCCTAGTCTAGAGTATTGCACAAAAAGTTAGAAACACTGGGAAGTAAGGGGAAGAATCAATATTAAAAAAGAATCCATCCAGGATACCTTTTGTGCATAACCTAGTGCTGCTGGTGTTGCAGATTCTGGTACTGTGCTAACCAAGTCTGCTTCCACTGGTGCTTCAATAGCAAGCTGCTGGCCGCATCTTCTCCTGACTGAATACACCATTTGACCTATGGGAGGATAATTGTTTTAATTTATGTATATATGATTTAGCTGTCATCTTGTACACTAGAGGAAATTCTACAGTAAATTTTAAGTACAGTTATTTAAAGAAAAATAGGAAGACTCCGTAATAAGAGATATTCACAATCACAAATCACCTTACACCTTTCATTTCCTCCCACACTATCCATGTTGCTTTCCATCTTTCAGTGAGGACCAAATCCTGCTTGGTTTATTGAAGTCATTATACTTATTGACAGAACTAGTCACTTGAGTAAGACAAGCAGGATTTGAACCTCAATTTTTATTCTCTCCATTGCATTTGATGCAAAAACAGGCTAAATAGCTTGTAATGAGCATCGAATAGAGGCCAGTTCTAAAACAGTTTTAGAATGGTAGTAATCATAAGACAAAACTGATAACTAATAGAACTGAAAACTAAATTAAAAAGCATTCACAGGAATGATTGTTTCTTGTGAGGCAAGGTACAAATGCTTTAATAAATCCTAAATATTTTTAAAATGTTTTCTAAAATGATAAAATAGTATCTTATATACCAGGTAGGGAACCTTTTTTGGGTCAGGCACAGCTAACCCACAGAAAAATCAGTGAGGCAGGGGTCAGCAGGAGCTGGAGTGCAAGTGTGGGCTCCTCAGTGCTAGGTAGGGAGAAGCCCTGAGCCCTAGGGGCTGGATCGAGGCAAACTGGGGGCCGCAACTGGCCTCTGGGCCTAAGGTTCCCCACCCCTATTATACATTTTAAGGCCAGAAGAGACCACTAGATTATGAGCCCTCTTGAAGTTAGGCCAAAGAATTTAATCCAGTCACTCCAGTACTAAGTGTGCTGATTAAACGATGGAATTTCCATCGATTACTTGATTAGTCAGTAAGGGGGGAAAACTGCAGATCCGACCCTGGAAGCTAACCCCGCTGAGGCTCTGCCTTTCAAATGTAGTAAGAGCCAGGTGGCTATTACTGCAATTAAAAGGCAGAGGCACAGCGTCTGGGACTGGGTGCGAGCTGGGACTCAGCTATCCCAGCTTGTGCCTGCTCCTCCACTATGCCTCTGCCTCCCCTGCCCCACCCCCCGTGGAGATGGTGCCAGGGCTGTGTATGGAACCTGCTTTTATGAGGCAGCCGAGGAGGAGGGCGAGGAGGGAGAGAGGAAGCAACTAGTTGAGTAGTAACTCGACTAGTCATTTACATCTCTACCCAGTACTAAACTCAATAACTTGTGTTGACTACAACGTATCTTCCAGAAAGGCATCCAGTGCTGATTCAAGGACATCAAGCAAAGTACAAATCTACCACTTCCATTAGTACTTGATTCCATTGCTTAATCACTCTCAATTTTTAAAAAACAAACAAATTGTACCTTATCCCTAAATTTAATTTGTTGGGATTTACCTTTCCAGCCATTGTTATGCCTTTTTCTGCTAGATTACTATGACCTTTAGTTCCCAATTTCTCCCCAGGAAGGTCCCTTCCCAATCTTCATTTGAAAAGTTAAACAGATTTAGCCCCGTTAGTCTCTCACTGTTAGACCTTTATTTCCAGCCACTGAACCATTTTTGTGGCTTTTCTTTACACCCTCTCCAATTCTTCAACATCCTTTTCAAAATGTGGTCCCCAGAACTGGATGCAGTATTCTAGTATTGAGTGCATCAATGACATATACAGAGAAAAATCTCTTCCTTCCTCCTACTCACTAATCCTGTTCATAGACCCAAGTATCGCATTAGCGCCCTTTTGCCACAGCATTGTAGTGTGAGCTCCATGTTAAGCTTCTTGTGCACTGTGGCCCCTCAATTGTTTTCAGAGTCACTGCTTTCCAGGATACAGTCCCCCATATCAATATACCTGCATTCCTTGTTCACTATAAATTTATCTTCATACCTTCAAAGATACTGTCGGGCCTTGCAAAGTAGACATATTCAAAGATACAGAAGGCAGGTGGATCTCCTTCAGGTCTTGGTACGACTTCCAGTGTTTGGACATCATATCTGGATATCTTCACAATCTCCCCAGGGAGGACTTCGCGATAATACCTTGAAGTAATATTTGCAATTTTTAGAAATTTCCATACTTCTGCATGTTAGTTTCAGAATACTGTCTGAATGTGGTGTTTTAGATGCTGCTTGTAATTATTAGAACTGGGAGCACTGGCTGTTGGGAGTCTGGAAGCACAGGAAATAGGAAGGAGGGGTGAGAAGATTAGCCAGGGCCAAGTGAGAGCTACAGAGGGATGCAGCAGCTTTGTAAAGAGGTTTCACTTTTGGTAAATAAAGTCCTGTTGAAGTCTGTTAGGACCTTGCTTGCATGATACAACACTAGTTTAACAGAACATGGCTTTCGGACATTCAGAAGTCACAAATTATTAGATGATTATTTTACAGTTGACCCTTTGTCTCCCAGAATTGGACTTTGCCAACGCTAATGTAAGACTAGTGCAGTAACACTGGGAGCTTATATTAGTACCTGAAAAAGGTGAATTTCCAGTCTTAGCACTAAAGGTTAAGGACATCCTCCCATCACATGAAACAGTCTAGAAGACACTAAACTGAGATTAACATACATTATTTACAAATTTAAGATAGAGTCAGGTCCTGGTCATCATGAGATGGACAAATGGACTCTTAATATAGTCTTGAATAGTTTAGTTGCTTTTCTATGAAAGCTGAATAATACAAATCATGCCATAAAATCAAAATTACGTGGAATGAAGAATGTAGTCATAAGAACTGTCACAAAAGTCAGTAACTAGGGTCTTGTCAATATCAAAATAGAAGAAGAAACTATATATTGGTCGAAGGCAGCTACAAAATTAGTAAGGGTAGGATTATTGGAATATAAATCTGTTGTCCAAATACTTAGATTATATATTTTCATAATTAGCACAATCATTAGAACAAAAATTGAAACGGGAGACGTTAGTTTCTATTAGTAGACCTACTACTGTTGTTTAAGTATACACCTTCAAATTTACACTCTTGGGGGAATTCTGTGCTACTGCAAACTCATGCACAGAATTCATGTCCAGCTCGGAAAAGATGCAGTTCCACCTTTCACCCACCAGAGGCTGCTGTAGTACCAGAACAGCCAGCACACAGCTGCATTCATTATACCACCCTGCCAGTGGAGCTGTTACCTGAATCTTTTGTGGTCTGTATTATTAAACGTATTTGCTGACAGATATTTTGAAATGCCTTATCAAAATAATTGAAACTGGCATGATTATATGGTGTTATTTTGACAAATAAAATATGCAGAATTTTAAAATGTATGCAGAATTTTAAAATGTGTGCAGAATTTTTAGGCACAGAATTCCCCCAAGAGTAAATGGAGTTGAGTTATCCAATACATTCCATCCAGTCACTAGAACGTAAATAGCAAAAGGAAGCAGTTCATTTCCACAATACTTATATTTTTCACATTTTACTGACCACGAATCAAGATATGCATATGTTCAGTATTGAAAAATATTCATTGCACATCACACACTCCAGCAGATGCAGATTGAGTGACTGATGAATGCTGGAGATGCAATTTAGAAAGGGATGCATATTCCTTAGCCAGATACTGAAATTAGTGGACTAGCTGATAACATTCATAAAACTTGGTATTTATATATAGTGCAAAAGGCCCCCACTGATGATTCTTCATAGAAGTATCTCCGTCTCAGAAGGTGGGTCCAAAGTAAAACAAAGCTGGTGCCAACAGTTATTGATACATAGATATGACAGAAGTCATCACAAAGGAGAACACAGAAACAAGCTACCATGCAGTATCTCACGATGTAATAGATTACTGAAAGTGTAGTCAAAGGTTACTGGTTTCCAATTTTTGCTCTGAATTTATTTTTATTTTGTGATTGTGCATTTCTTGCAGTTTTCACCTTGATTGTTCCACATTAAGCGGACACAATTTTAATTACCAACATCACAGATTTGTTAAATGCCTGTTTAGCAAAGTATGTGCACATTCCTCATTATAGGTATGAATGGGATTTTGTGGATTTCAAAGACATTTAATTTTCAGTGAAAAAAAGAACTACAGTGGACAGAGAACATTTATCCTGTTTTTTTAAAAAACCTATCTATAGGGCTTGTCTTTATTAATTTCAGTAATGCCTCAACTTGAATCCTGCCTGCACATAAAAACTCATAACTTGAGCGTGGAAGAGCTTCTAACTGAGGTGGCTAACTGTCAGGAAATACAGGATACAGTCACCACAACTCACCACATGGTATTAATACAACAATTCCACAGCTGGATTATTTTACATTGTCACTCTGTTCAAAGCTAACTGAAAAACAATTAAACTACAGTGAAGCTACGGCCATAGAGTTTTTGCAGATGACTTCAGAATACACTATTACCATATTTATTTAAATCCATAAACTGACAGATACAGCACAAAATATTACATGTGAATGTTATCATTGGCTAGTGAAATCTCTATTCACTGTTTGAGGTGTTTATAAGTCATCTTGTATACAAAGGAACTTACTGTGCACCAATAGATAAAAAGCTACAGGATTCAGAGGAGACCACCCATCCTTCCGTTTCACTGTTTTTCTTCCCTGTAATGAAGTTTTCAATTACAGTAACATTATCTTCACAGTCCTTGGAACTATCATCACTAAATTCTTTACATTTCTGCAGCCATTTACTTTTGTAATCACATACTCATGCAGGTCAAATAGTCATGATTTCTGAATAGAAAGTTTGTAATCAAAAGCTGCTGTAACGTTTCTTGAAAACTATTCTTATGGGAACATTATATTATCTTGTCCTTGAGAGATTAGAAGCAACAGTTTCACACGGTCATTGTTCACAAGAACAATTCAGATGTATTACTCCTTCCATCCCTCCAATTCCCATCTCAATAGATTTTTGGGGCCCCAAAATTATGTATATTCATGCTTTTGTTTTACTAAGAAATTCCTTATTCTCTGTATATTAAATGGCTACTCCAGTGCTACTGAAATCAACAAAAGGGTTCCCTGGGACTTTAATGGACATTGACTGGGCCTAAAGTGAAGATTCTCAAAGATAAGCAAATGAAAGGAAACAAATGGGCAGATCAATTATGTAACAGGATAAACACGCTAATATATTTGGATGTTATGAACATTTTCTAACAGATGATTCTTAGAAAATGCTCACACACAATCCCCCATGCCGTATCAATTTATTTGGACAAATGAAGGATTTATACATTTTTCCTGCAGTTAAAAGTGTCATGTTCCTACATTTTTGGCACAGTAAGTCTATATGGCTTCTCCCTGAAAATGACTGTTATCACTCAGGGCACGGAGATGGGAAGGTGTATATAATTCTCCTTGGGGATTACCTTCCATGAAAGACCAGATTTTATCACAACTCAGAAAATTTTGGCTCGCAAAAACATGAAGAGCCTTTGTTCAAATCCACATATTTGAATTTTTATGTTAACTCCTTCCCATAATATCTGGGCAAATGGATTTCCCAGATCCTCCCAGAAGAATCCCTAAAAAAAGCTTTTTTCATCATAAAGCAAATAAGTGCCAGTATTCAATGCTTATAAGCAACCCTACAACAGAAGACAAAGAAGAAAAAAATAGGTCCTGTATCTGGCCACCCCCACTTTTCTCCTAAGGCAGAAGGGAAAAATCTCTCACCAATTATCTCTGCTGCAGCTGGGCTGCCTCTCCCTGCTGCTGCCAGGAGAGAAGAAGGGTTTACTCTTAAGAGATAAGGGATGCTTCTGATTTCCTTAAAATTTCATCCTATCATTGAAATGTATTTTATAACTCAACCAATATTGGGATATTACTGTTCCCGATATTCAGAGACAGCAATGTTTTTAAGAAAAATAATTTCAAATATATGAATGTAGAGATGATTCCCTCATTTAAGGCAAATGTATTATTTATATTGCTCTGTACATGTAAACACACTGATGACTGGTTATCCACCCTTTACACAGTATTTACCTTTTCCAGTCATATTGCCTACTGAAACGAGACGACCAATGCAGAGTGGACGATTCCCATAGGGATCACGTACGGCATAGATTATGTCTTTATGCATCATTAGTAGTGAATATGACGTAGGAGTTTCATTCATTAAATTTTTTTATTCTGAAATGAGATTAAGTAAATACAATAGGCTATGTTCTGTTACTTACTACTGCTGTATTTCACATTCAATACTTGTTTCTAATTCCAGGGCCCACTCCTTACCTTGCCACCCAGTCTGGGGTATCATCATTCTCTAGTGGAGGTGTGAATGCCAGCAGCTGGGTGATCAATTCGCTGTCAGAACTGGTAGACAGTCCCACACCATGTCTCATCAGCTTTAAAAAAATAAGTTAAAATATAGTGTTATCAGTCTATGAAACCACTGCACCATGTTTAGTTACATGCCCTGAAACTTTAACATAGATGTGTCATCAAGAGCCCAAAGCATGTGCTATATATTTTGCCCAAGGAACTTGTGCACAAAATCAGCTCATATAAAACAACACATTGAACTGCATCCCTCATCCTTCTTTTCATTGCTTTGCTAAGCATAAACCAAAGTTCACACACCCTAATGTCCACAATGCTAATTGGGGTCTGGAGATTTTGTCATTTTCTCACTGCTGCTTACACACAGTGAACTGAAGCAGGGCGGAGAACAAGTGGAGAGAGGAAATAGAGATAAACAGTGAATGGAGAAGTGACTGAAGAGAGAGTAAGGGGAAATAAACAGCCCAAGATGTGATAGACTAAATCCAGTCTGTGATCTTTCTAGTCTTGTGAGCTCAACACGAAGTGCATCTAAGGAAGAGACCACACCTGCAAAATATCTAGCCTGCTGTTCATGCATATTCAGTGCTTTATACAGAAGGGTCCTACCTAACCTTTGTAGGTCATCTCACATCCTAAAGCAGTGGTCACCAACTGGTAGATCATGGAGCCTCTGACAGGTGATCTTGACTGATTTGGCCAAGAGGCCATCAAGTGCCGGCTCTTCAGCTGCTCGCCCCCCTCCTTCCCCCCCAACTGCAGTGCATATCCTGCCCTTTGCCTTGGAGCTGTCCCCTTAGGAGCCTCTGGCTTTCTGTGCAGGGCAGGGGAGAGTGAGGGGTGCTCATCCCAAGGTGCCCCCTCTCCCACCCTGTATCTTATCTCCACAGAGCAGAGAGGGAGGCACAACAGGACTCAAGATGGAGTTTATTGGCTGCTTCAGGGAGTGGGTCTGCCTTATCCCTACTGTACCACCAATAAGGAGCCACTTGAGGTAAGCAGTGCCCAGCTGAAGCCCACATCCCGAAACTCTACTCCAGTCATGAACCCCCTCCTGCACCCCAAATCCCAGCCCCAAGCACCCCTGCATCCAAACGCCCTCCCAGAGCCTGTAGCTAGAACCCCCTCCGGCACCCCAACTGCCTGCCCCAGGCTCAGCTCAGAGCCCCTCTCACACTCCAGATCCCTTAATCCAAGACCAGAGCCTGCACTCCAACCCTCTGCCCCTGCCTGGTGAAAGGGAGGGAGGGGAAACTGGAGTGAGCAGGAGGCGGGGCAAGGGTGTTTGGGTTGGAGGTAGAGCTTGGATTGCACTTAAATTCAAAAAGTGATCTCGTGCTTAAAAAGGTTGGAGACCCCTGTCCTAAAGAATAAAAGACTGGATGCCATTTTAGTCCATCACCACATTTACAGCAATGCTTGATCATAAAGTTAACCCATCATTTAAAAACCAATCACAGTATTTATCTTGATACATTCTTGCGGTGGTGATGATATCCACCAATTGACAACATTATGAATAAAGTACCATTACCTTTAGAAAGTTACATTTACAGTTCTTTGATGTTGTTGTATGTTCCCTTTTCCTTTGAACAGGGTTCAAAGCATCCGTGAAGTTTTTCATTCTGCTCTGCAATGTCCTCCCCTACCCCCTTTTTTTTAAACAGACTACAATATCTAATTTTTTACTAACACTATATATTTTCCACTACCATTTTCAATGTCCATTATAGCTTTCTCAAACTGATGATAAAAATAGATATTTCAGATGAGGACATATCAATATATTAGATGATATTTTCTAATCACTCTTTGCTTTCTCTAATGACTGGCATTCAATGGACAGATTCAAACTGAGCTATTTATAACTGTATATGAATTAGTTGTCCTATGGGATCGACAAACAGAACAGAAAAGAAAAGTAGATTATTCCCGATGGGAGTTGAAAATTTAAAACTTTGTTTCTCAGTGCGCTGCACAATCCAATACTTCAGAGTATGGACTTCTTCACCATTGTTTTATGTTTTCAGCAACATAAAGGATTATGTATTACATAAGAGGTGTGACTAATTTTTGCGTCCTACTCATTAATATAGGAGACTGGAAAACCCAGGACTGATTCCTACCTTTCTTCTGAGTTGTTTGG
This sequence comes from Rafetus swinhoei, assembly GCA_019425775.1. NCBI lineage: Eukaryota > Metazoa > Chordata > Testudines > Trionychidae > Rafetus > Rafetus swinhoei. The sequence continues at coordinate 53,221,515 of CM033449.1, forward strand.
CATTTATTAATTCACCATTGTGCGCCACAGCAATCTTTCCATGAAGAGTTTCTACAACAAAAGGTTGGCAGTTCTCTAATTCAGAGATTCCTGAAGTGGAGTACCTGGTGTGACCAATTCCGAGGTTTGAAACATACAGCTTCTTCAGATTGTCTTCACTGAATACATGATTAATAAGACCCATACCCTTGCAGAAAAAATATATATATATTTGTTATTGTTTCCAGCAATACCATCTTTATGCCAGCACTTTACAAGCAAAAGGAAAAAAAGCCCACAAAGAAAAGGGAAATAAAGGAAAACTTACCTCTAGAGAGACAAGAAATGGGAACAATATACGAAGAGGCCATGGAGTCACCTGCTTATATCAGGTTAACACACAACATTGGGGACTGGGGAGAACTTATTTGGAGCATATTTTGTTTTCAGACAATAAGAAAATATCCATCGAAAAGATTTATCCATTGAAAAGGCAATAAGAAATACCACTCAAAAAGAAAATATCCACTGAAAAAATCACTAGTAAAAGAAAGTTTGGGGATACTGAGTTTATATCCAAATTTAATTTAAGAAGTTCAAGTAGTTTTGCTCTTTATTGTTATTTTAAGTTGTAAAAGCTCAACTACATTCATTCTTTAATTTTAGAGAGGATACTGTAAAACAAAAATATTTCAATAACAGATATTTGTGCTTTTCTTACAGAGAAATCAGATAATATATATCATCACCAGCACCATAATGAATCTGTTTTTTACACCAGGTTCAGGAGCCCCAAAAGATCCTAGTATATTCAATAGTCAAGGCAGTGCTGCTGCTGGCAACAAGCACTGTAAGGGAGACATTTTAAAAGCATGTGTGGTCTAAGGCTGTGTCTCCACTTGCTGCATGGGAGATCGATCTTCTGGCATTCAATTTAGGGGGTCTAGTTAAGACCTGCTAAATTGAATGCCGAGGGCAGCAGCTCTGGTTGGCGCTGGTACCTCTCACAGTCATGAGGAGTAAGGGAAGCAGACAGGAGCATTTGCTTCCGTCAGCCTCCCTCTGTGAAGACAGTGTCAAGCTTGTCTTAAAGTAAGCCAACTCCAGCTACATATTCTGCGTACCTTAACTTGACCTTCCAAGGTGTAGTGTAGTCCTGGCCTAATTAAACCACAGGACAGGACTGGGAATTAAGAGCTCCAATTTCTATTCTGAACTCTGGCAAAGACTTTTTTTGTGACCTTCAGAAAATCTCTTCATGTGTCTAAATCTCTACACCTCTCTCTAACAAGCATGATATTTACTTTAATGAATTAAGTTGTACAACTCCAATGAAGAGTTTTGAACGTCTTGGAGGCTCAGAAATTACATTGATAAGCAAAAAATAAATAACTAGATGTGAGACAAGGAAATGTACAAAATACTGTTTGAATCTGAAAGCTAAAGGAAAGAAGAGAGATGTCAGTACCAACAGAATTTCAATGAAAAACATAAAATGCTACTATGGCAACAGATAAATACAAGACATGGCAAAAAGAGCAAGTTCTGGCCTATACACCAAGCTGCATTAGTATAACTAAGGCCATGTCTACAACTATTGCTGCTATAAGAGGTCCAGCTATGATAGTGCAGACGTTTCCCATATCACTGAAAGAAGTTTTTCAGTCAATGGAGCTAATCCGCCTCTCCAACAATATGGCTATGTTTACACTGGGGATTTGGCTGACCTAATTATAGGTGCTCAGAGCACAAAATTTTTTATAGCTCTGAACAAAATAGCTAGGTCAACCTAATTTAAGTGTAGGACAGATTTCATGGTATAGCTTTAGGTCAATTTAGTTACATCTGAGCAGAACCCTTCATAGGCTCTTAATTTAAAACAGTCTGTGGGTCAGGCCAGTAAATTCACACTGCAAGCTAAACACAATTTTATTAGTTTACATTGGTTATGTTCACACAGGAATTTGCGCCAGTTTTAATTAAATCAGTTTTAAACTAGTACAACTTCAAGGGCAAAACCTTATTCACTGGTTTGTGCCATGCACATTCTTTTTAAAATAATAGGGACTATAGAATAAACATAGTGCAGCCAAGACATATCCCAAGGATAAGAGAAATCATATTCTGCACCTGATGTAATATCAAAGCTTTCTAAGTTGATACTTTCATATTTAATTCTTAAGATTCATATGCTTAGATTAATTCTCCACAGCTCTAATGGAACAAAGTATTAGGCATCTACCAACTTTTTATTCTCAAAACATTATGTTTTACTATGGCTAAGTCTATACTAGCGCTATAAATTTCTGGCTCAGGGGTGTGAAAAAACATCCCCCCATAAGTACAGCAAAGTTACAACAGGATGCAGAGCAGCCTCTGCCCGTGGGGAGCTTGGACCCCCCCGCAGACAAAGGCTGCTTTGTGGCAGTCTTCCCACCCCCACCCCATGCTGCTGCTTCTAAGAGGCAGCAGCATGGGGGGGGAGGGAGGAAGGGAAGGCAGGCGGCACCGTGAAACTGGTGCTGTGGGGAACCAGCTTTTAAGCTGGCTCCCTCCAGCACCAGCTACTGCCTGCCCCTTGCCCCTGCGCTGTCTCTGTAATAGACAGCAAGAGGGGCATGTGGGTCTGCGTGAGCTGATACATGTGGGGAGCTGGCTTGAAAGTTGGCTCCCCATGCGTATTTGCTCCCACCTCCCCGCTCACCCTCCTCACTGCTGTAACTCTATCAGAGGCAGCAGTGCAGGGGAAAGGGAGGCAGGCGGATACAATGCTCATGGGGAGCCTGCTTAAAGTCAGCTTCTCATGGGCACTGGCTCCTGCCCTTCCCCCGCTGCCTCTGGGTATGTGTAGGCTTATCAGTTTGCTCAACTATATGCTAACATCCCTACTATGACTTAAGACCATTGAAGGCTTTGGCTATTTTAGGCCTGTTCACATCCTCTGGATTTCTATCAGGTTGGCAACAAGAAGATTTTTCAGATTTCTCTTCAGTCTCTGGATCTATTAATTTTAGTGTGCACCCTTCAACTCTTCGAAGCATCCTCCATGATACTTTCTGAAGCCAGAGTCAGTCATAGATACGTCTGCTTCTAGGCATTAAGGTGTAGCTAGTTTCAAAGCTTGTATTCTTTTTTGTCTTACTATTTTTCCCTCCATTTTACCAGAGCCCTGCTGGTTTCACACATTACTACCTAGGACAGCCAGGACCAAGCCATTTCATTCACCAGAGCTAACGCATTAGCAGAAAGGGGCTCTGGTGCTGACAGCTCCAGAACAGATTGCTTTTTTACTGCAGTGAAAGGTTAACTGCAGCATGATTGGAGCTGTGGTGGTCTCAGGATTTTAGAGAAACAAGGTGCGTGAGGTAATACCTGTTATTGGACCCAGGGCTGGACTAAGGGGTGGGCGAGCCAGGCAGCTGCCCGGGCGCCAACTGATGAGGGGCGCCTGATGGCAGCTGTAAGGGGTGTGCGGCACCCCTCATAGCTGCCATCAGGCGCCGTGCGCCCGGCTCCTGGCGGGCTGCAGAGGCTGCCCGGGGCGGGGGCCGCGTTAACCCCGCAGTGCCCTTCCCCCAACGGCCGCGGGGCCCTGCACGGCCAGGTGCAGCCCGTCCAGGCGGCCCCGGGCTGCGCGCCAGCGGCCGGGCAGCACATGCGCCGTGCACCTGCCCACGCACCCCGGGGGCAGTCTCGCACATGCGCCGTGCGCCTGGGGGCAGTCCCACGCGCCCTGGGGGCGGGCCCGTGCATGCGCCGTCCGCCCGGGGTGGCGCCACCCGCCCGGGGGCGCCAAAATGGCTCGGGCCGGCCCTGATTGGACCAACTTCTGTTGGTGAAGGACAAGATATTGCTTCACCCACCTTGTTTCTTTGAAAGGTTGAAACATCCCTGAAGGATAACCTGTTTTGTTCTTGATTTTTTAAAATAAGCTTAATGCTGGTCTATACACCAGTAAGTTAAAGGATAGAATCTGGTACTCTCATTGTGAAAAAATCTTGTTATTTCTGATATCTTGATTATTTCCTGAAACAGAGACTTTCCTTGTGTACCTCAGTTGGAAATTTGATATTTTTCCCCTGACTTTTCCTTTGAATACTCCTTATTTCTATCTATTTTTGAAGACTGATTTTTGTTTCATTTCTTTAAAATGGCAGAAAAATAGTAAAAAGCTCTTAAATGTTTACCTTGTGCACTTTGAATGTTTGGGCTGAGTCTCCATCACTTGTCACAATTCCACCACTCTCCTGGCCCCTGTGGACAAAATTAGCATAAACACAGACTGACTCATGGAATACAACATCCAAAGTATTAACTTGTAAAGAATAAGAGAACCCAACAATTTGTGTTTAAAAAGTGTTAGGTGCCTTATTTTTATGGACTTGTTATCAAAACTACATTTCTTATAATAAAGTGCAACACGAACATACAAAATATGTAAGGCTCGAATCAAAGCCCTCCGACATCAATTAAAGTCTTTCCATTAACTTCAACAGGTGTTGACACATTTTATAGTCTAATTCCAGCATGGACATAAAATACTAGCAGCTCTTTGAATTGAAAGGCCACTTAATGGGGGCAGTTTCCAGCTCTCCATTAAACTTTTCTACACTCAGAACAGGCAAAAAAAAAGTATGTTCAACCCAATTTGACTTTTTCCTTCAGACTGTGGTTCGATTTTTTTAAGCCTGGGCACTCAATTCTCTTGCTCAGGCACCAAAATAATGAGTTAGCAACTACAACAGGTAGGATTCCTATATCAAAGAAGTGTGTGCACCCATATGCAAAACTTCTTAACTTCTCTCAAGTAAGAAAATTAGGCATAAGAACGGCCAAACTTGGTCAGACCAAAGGTCCAGCTAGCCCAGTATCTGGTCTGCCAACAGTGGCTGATACAGGATGCCCCAGAGGGTGGGAACACAACAGGTAATCATCACGTGATCCCTCTCCTAGCATCTATTTTCAGACAAACAGAGGCTAGGGACACCATTCCTACCCATCCTGGCTAATAGCTATTGATGGACCTAACCTCCATGAATCTAGCTCTTTTTTGAACCCTATTGAAGTCCTAATCTTCACAACATCCTCTGGCAAGGAGTTCCACAGGCTGACTGCGTGCTGAGTGACGAAAAACTTCCTTTTGTTTGTTTTAAATCTGCTGCCTATTAATTTCATTTGGTGACCCCTAGTTCTTATATTGTGGGAATAAGTAAATAACTTTTCCTTATTCACTTTTTCCATACCAGTCGTGATTTTATAGACCACTATCATATCCCCCCTTAGTCTCCTCTTTTCTAAGATGAAAAGTCCACGTCTTTTTAATCTCTCTTCACATGGGATCCATTCCAAACCCCTAATCATTTGCGATGCCCTTTTCTGAACCTTTTCCAATGCCAATATATCTTTTTTGAGAGGAAGCAACCACATCTGTATGCAGTATTCAAGATGTGGGCGTACCGTGGTTTTATACAGAGGCAATAAGATATTCTCTGTCTTATTCTCTATCCCTTTTTAAATGATTCCTAACATTCTATTTGCTTTTTTGAATGCCCCTGCACAGCGAGTGAATGTTTTCAGAGAACTATCTATAATGACTCCAAGTTCTCTCTCAAGTAGTTGCAGCTAAATTAATACCCATCATATTATATGTATAGTTGGGATTTTTTTTCCCCAATAACTTGGTTACCCAGTTAATGCTGGTTTCATTTATTAATTTCTTCCTATTAATAATCATAATAATACTGTGCCCCAATGCAGATTTTTACATACATAGTACTTTCCTGAATTAATTACTGCTTCAAGGACAATAGCTAGAGCATATATTTCAGAAACAAAATGTCTAACATTGCTTTAAAAATTGCGAGTGATGGAGAATTTATGACAACCCAAGTAAGTTAGTCCAATGATCAACTATCCTCATTGTTAAAAAGTGATACCCTATTTTTTGTCTGTATTTGTCTAACTTCAACTTCCAGCCATTGCATCTTGCCAGACTTTTGTTGCTGATAAACAATTCATTTTCTGTTAATGCATTTCTTTTACCTTTGTGGATACAGACTGTAATCAAATCCTTCTTTAACCGTCTTTTTGTTAAACTACATAGATTGAGTTTCCTGAATTTCTCACTATGAGGCATCTTTTCCATTTATTTAATCATTCTCTGAACCCTCTCCAAATAATCTTCTTGAATTTTGGAACACCAGATCCAGACACAGTATTCCAGAAGTGGCTGCAACAGTGCCAAATGGATAAAATAACTTTTCTAATCCTACTTGAAATAGCCCTGTTGATACATCCAAGGATTACTGTTGCATAAAAAAGCCTCTGCCTGAGCTTACTTGATTTATATGCATGGATTTTCTGAAACGACACCAAACTGTAAGGTCTAAGGTTTTAAACTGCAACTTATTGTGATCTTTGTCAAACTTTATAATCTGTGTAACTCTCAAATTTACTGTAAACTGCAATTTTGTAATCTTTGTAACTCTCAGCCACTTTGCTTGTAGCTTTCCCTAAGCTGCATTCTTCCCTGGGTGAATGGAGAAAGAGTGTGAGAGTGTGTTTGAAGAAGACTGGGAACAATGGAGCACATTTCAATTAGTCATCACAGTCTGGGCATGCTCCCTGCTGGATAAAGGGAAGTCTGGGCATGCTCCCTGATGATGAGGTGAATGAGTCACAGGAGCCATTCAGACACTATATAAAGAGAAGGAGCACATGTGAGACTCTCTCTTTTTCCCTCCCCTACTCCTGAGAAGCTCCTCTCCAGTGTCTCTCCTCCTGACCAGGTTCCCCAGCCATGATGAGCAGACAGACCCTCCAGGATCCACATGCCTTGGCTCCTTCTGCAACCCATATGTCTGTGTAAGTGTGTGAGTGCCTGAGGGCAGGAATGAATGGGTGTGAATGAGTGAATGAATGGAGGGTGTGTGTGTGTGTGAGAGTGAGTGAGTGAGAGAGAGAGATCTATCTTCTTTAGTTTAAATCTTTGGTGGCTGCTTACTCCTTTTTATTTTTACCTAGTGGAAATAAACCCATACTAGTGTAACCCTGGCTGGTCTCCCGTGAGAATGTTTTTGGGGTAACGTTAATTACATTAGTGGGTTTTGGGTTTGTTTTTTTTTGCCATCATCACACTAGAAGTTCATAGCTGATTTGCCACCCTGACCCCCAAGTCATTCAGAATTAGAATCATAGAATTGAAAGAGACCTCGGGAGGTCATTGACTCCAACCTCTTGCTTAACAAAGGACCAATCCCAACAAAATCATCCCAGCCAGGCTTTGTCAAGCCAGGATTTAAAAATCTCTAGGGATGGAGATTCCACTACCTCCCTAGGTAACCCATTCCAGTGCTTCACCACCCTCCTAGTGACATAGTTTTTCCTAATATCCAACCTACACCATTGTTCCTCGTGCTGTCATCTGTCACCACTGAGAATAGCCTCTCTTACTGCTTCCCATTCTGTAGGTATTACTTACCTTCTTTGTTCCTAGAAGAAAACATACATTTGGTTATATTAAAACATGCACTGTTTGCTTCCACACAGGTTATGGAACAAACTGCATCAGTGCATCTTTTGTAATCAAATTTTACCAGTAATGCTTGTTCTCTTCAACATCATTAAGAAAAACAACATTATGCAAAGAATGTTTTTATCCATGAGGATCACACTAGAAACATACCAGCTTGATGACTGCCCATTATCCAATTACACCAGATACCCAATTTTAACACATTTCATGTGTGCCATGTTGATTTTAGTATAGTTCTAGTTTCTTAATCAAAACGTTCTGTGGTACCAAGTCAAACATCTTACAAAAATGTAACTATATTATATCAATGCTATTGATCACTTTATCAACTTAACTTTGTATCCTCAAAAAAAAGTAAGTTAGTGTTGCCTCATAAGTATGTGTTCTAATGAAGATGCAATAGAAACAAAAATTATGGGTTTGCACATAACTGTAGCTCAGCCTCTGTCATGCCTGAGAGGAATCAAAAGGAATTCTCTCTCAGGGAGGCAGAATTATCTTTTTAGAGATACAAAGTATTTAAAGGCCCCAGCAGCTGTCATAGGTGCTGACTCCCTGGAGCTCATAGAAAAAAAATAGTGAAAAAAATACCCACTCACAGCCCAGCTTCCCCCCCCCCCCCCCCGGGTGGGAGTTTGAGCACCCCCTGGGCCCAGAGAAAAAAGGGTGGCTGTCCAGTCGATGGTGGGGACAAAGTCATGTTCACGATCTACATAGGAAAAGAAAGCTCTGCCCTTGTGTTCCTTTTCTCTATGTTCACTTGCACGAGGGCACATTTTGACCAAACAAAATTTCTTACTTTCTTCAAAACAGCTATTTTAAGACCTTAATGTTGTATTTCGCTTTATGCTTTGATCGGTTTTCTCACAAACAGATACAGCACTTCAATTCTAGTGGCTATAACTATAGTTTCATTAGCGTTGTCATAAGAAAGACGACGTTTTCCATTAAAAACATTGCAACATTCTCCAAAGCTCTGTCCATTACGATATATAGCAAAACATCAGATAAAGTATTTTCCATCTGAAATGCAATTACATCTAAGTTCCATTTGCATTAGCTGCCTGAAGCACATGGTCACTAGTCTCTTAAGTTAATTTCCCATGTTTCCTTTTTAAAGTTTAAAGAAAATATATAAATATTTAATAAAATGCAGATGCAAAAAACTCAGGAGAAAAAAAATCAGTGTTACAAAAATATAAATTTCTACAGCATACTATACACAATGTAAGTGGATATCAGTAATATATACTTCACACTTAGTCCTGTCAGTCAAGAAACTCAGACTCTGTATAATTTAAAATATCTTTTGCCCATGATGATATTGAAGGATGTTATTCAGTATAACCCTTTCCAGATTGCTCCATATTCCAGTTCCTAATCTGCTTATAACATGAAAATATTTTATCTTAAATCATCTTTCCTGGATATCCACTTACATTGTGTATAGTATGCTGTAGAAATTTATTTTTGTAACACTGATTTTTTTTCCTGCATGGAGAGGTGTTTCCCCCAGGGCTGTGGCAGCTTTAGGGCCTGGGGAGAGGGATTTCTCCCCACTACAGCCCCGATTCCCTGCATAGGGCTCACTGGGAAGCTGCGGGGCTGTGCAGATGAGCAGGAACTTAAGTCACGGGAAGTAAGCAATAATTCATGGCCTGTGGCCTGTCCATGACTTGTACTATAAATACCCCTGACTAAATCTGAGCGGGATTGGGGGGAGGAGCAGGGGGGCTGTGAGCCAGTGGTTGCCCAGAGGGCTGCCCACATGGGATTGCTGGTTGGGCAGCCCACAAGGGCTTTATAGGGCTTCCCGAGTGGTTAGCTGCAGAGCCAAGCCTGGGGATAGGAGTTCTGTATAGGGATGTGAAGGACTAGTCGACTATCCGATACGCAAATTTTTATCGGATAGTTGACTAGTTGTCCCCCCCCGCTCCTAGCTGCCTCTTATCAGATAGAGGTAGCAAGGGGGGAAGAAAGGGGCTTCTGCAGGAGCCAGCACAGCTGACCCCAAAGCTACAGGTCCCCAGGCTTGGCTCTGCAGCTAACCACTCGGGAAGCCCTATAAAGCCCTTGTGGGCTGCCCAACCAGCAATCCCATGTGGGCAGCCCTCTGGGCAGCCCTCTGGGCAACCACTGGCTCACAGCCCCCCTGCTCCTCCCCCCAATCCCGCTCAGATTTAGTCAGGGGTATTTATAGTACAAGTCATGGACAGGCCACAGGCCATGAATTATTGCTTACTTCCCGTGACTTAAGTTCCTGCCCATCTGCACAGCCCCGCAGCTTCCCAGTGAGCCCTATGCAGGGAATCGGGGCTGTAGTGGGGAGAAATCCCTCTCCCCAGGCCCTAAAGCTGCCACAGCCCTGGGGGAAACACCTCTCCATGCAGACCCCAACATGAAGCTGCTGCAGCCAGCAGGAGGAGGAAGGTGGTTCTTGCCCCCTCCCAGCTAGGAGCTGAGGCAGCTCTGTAATTGGACTGGCAAGGCAGTGGCCAGCACAGTAGGTCCCGCTCGTAGGCGGGGACCGTGGGGCTCCTTGTGCTGACTGCCCTGTGCGTCGCACATCACCTACATACTGGTGCACAAAACAAAATTAATTCGGTTTAAGAGTGGGCAAAATTAGAAGGAATCCTGCCAGTGACCTGTCTATGATTTATTAAAAATACCTATGACTAAGTCATAGCCTTCAACCTAATTTATGCAGAGGTGGTCTTTTGCGCTAAATTCCCAACACAGCCTTTAATTTGTATTCCAATTCATGCATTTGACATGTAGGCTGTTGAGTTTACACTGTTTTGTGTGAGTACAGATATGCTCAAAAATTTACATTTGTAAGTAGCACTTTTACAACAAAGAAATTGCACTACCGTACTTGTATGAAGTGAACTAAAAATACTATTTCTTCTTTTTACAGTAAAATATTTTTTTTTATTACAAATAAGTGAGCACTGCACTTTGTGTTCTGTTTGTTTTAACCTCACTATTGGGACTTTTAAAAAAAAATTGCTGACAGCCCTAAACACACTTTTGTTCAATTTTTTTCTTTGCTATTGCTTCTTGAAATACTAAAATTTATTATAACTGAAAGAAGTTAGAGAAAAATTCTTCCCTGGCCTCACCAGTTTATTTTGCTCAGAAAAACACATCTAAACACAGAAACTGGCAGGAAAACCTAGAGGTGGGTGTTGTACATTCACTGGCTTAAAACATTTTTTTTAAACTTTAGGACATTTCTATGTTAATCGTGGCCCTCCAAATACCATAGCAAAATCAAATAAAGACAGATGGCCACAGTTAACCTTCAGAGCAATGCCTCTGATTCAGACTCTGAATCCAACCCTCATCACTTCCTCCCAAAAAACTTACCCCTCTAGTATCCCTGACCTCCCACAACACAGGCAAATCCAGATCAGCAGTGAACCCTCCGAGATAGGATGGCAGCAGTTCTGTACCCCCACACAGCAAAACTATGCTCCATAGGGACTTTTGAAGTCAGTAATGGCTGGGGAAGGAATGGGACTGGTAGAATCATGGATGCAGGTTAACTAGCCAAGTCACACATGCCCTTAACTCATTCAAATAAAAATATGCAGGAGGAGGTCTCAACTTGAGTCTGAGATTTTGTTCTCCCTTCTGCTCTCCTTACAATTCTCTGCAGAGAGCCCAAATACTTGAGCTATGGTCAGGAACTAGGATTTGGTCCTTAGTACAGTTTCCACAGGGAGCTAAAAAGGTCAGTTTCACTAACATGGAACTTATATCATCATGTTTGTTGAGTGGTGGTGGTGACCTGCCCCAAGAGTAAAGTTGGCCTAGCTTCTATCACTCGGAGGCATGAAAAAGTCTTCCCCCAAAACAATGCAAATTTTCTGTTGATAAGAAAGAACTCTCTCATCAACGTAGCTTCCATTTCTCAATGAAGTGGTATATTTATATAGTCAGGAGATCAGCATAGCACTTCCTCACTAGATCTGCTGAAGCTGCGCTGATGTAGTGCAGACCTTCTCTTAGTTGTCAGGGGTTTTTTGTTTTAAATCAGTTCTGCTCATGAGCAATCCTCAATTCTAGAATGAAATAGGACTTTTATAAAATACACACAATTTAAAATGTGGATGATTTCAATGTGTATATTAATACTAAACATATCTAATGCAATCATAATTTGTGACTTAATGGAACTCTTACCAACACCTTTTCAGTTCCAAAATGTAAAACTGGCTGTAAACAAACATTGCTATAATATTTAAGTTTTCTGTAATTCATCCCTAAGAAACTACAACAAGAAAAAAAAAAAAAAAAAAAAGGACTCACTTTCTTTTTTTAAATATTAATTAAAATTATCATATTTAAAACATTCATAAAAAGGATTAAAGCAAGCAAAGGTACCCTAAGAGTAATTTTTTATCTTGGGGAATACTAGGTACTAGATTACATTTCAATTGTGCCTGACCTGCTTATTTGTCTGCTTCTAATACAGAGCCTGCTTATTTGGCAGTTTCTCAAGTTACTCCCCTCAGGCAGCTTGAGCCAGTAAAACTAGATCCTTTCATCTCTGTGGAGCTTACTGACAACCAGCCGTCTGGTTTCCTAGGAAACAAAATCTTGGCTAGAAATAGTGAATCATTTCCAGGTCACTTTCAACATGGAGAGTGGAGCAGGAAAGCATTGGACAGAAGAGGAGGTTAAAGCCTTGCTAAGCATCTGGTCAGAAAAAACCATAAGACAGCAACTTCATGGAACACTAAGGAATAAAGGAATATTTATCTACATTGCTAAAAGACTACAGGAGTTAGGAGTTTGCAGAGACTGGAAACAGTGCCGTGCAAAGTATAAAAATCTGAAGTATGAATTCAGAACAGTTAAATATGCCCACAACTCTGGAGATGCCACTAAAACCATGAAGTTTTTTCATGATCTTGATGCCATATTACAAAATGAACCAGTTACACAATTAACAGAGGATGAAAACGGCAGGTGTTCTGCTACTGAAAGACAGCGGAACATAAGCACTACCACAGAGAACACTGAAGGTAAAAACTAATTTTTCTTTTATTTCTTGTCTTTGCACAATTAAAAAAACCTGTTACGATTAAAAGCTATATTATAGAGCCCCAGTAACACAGAACAGCAACTGACTTGATACACACCTTGCAGACTGGGATAAAAAGGTTAGCACCACTAGTGTTGAAGTCTGTAAATACAGCATAACCCTTACAAATTACACTAACTGCTGAAATGGTTCAGTCCTGCAGAGGCTCTGTACCTTGTGCCATGGGTTTCTAATATTCATCTACACTTTTTTCTTTGGAATACATTTATAATACTTTGCAACAGGTTTTTAGAGCTTCAGTTCAGAAAGAAACTATTCTAGAACATACTATATTACAATTTCACAACTCTATTATAAATGTGGTGGCTTTTAAATTAATAGATTGTTAGGTCTGAAGTCACAGGAAGTCTAGAATATTTTTATTCCCATTTCAAGAAGGCTTACTTCCTTTTAAATGCAATGTTATTAATTTTAGAGTATGTTAATAGAATGAAATGTAAATGCATGGCTTAAAAATTGCATTATGTTTGTGCACTGAATATTTTTTAAATTAGCTATTTGTGCATTTATTAGACATGTAAAATGTGTTATGTTTAAAAAGATATAAACAGAGTCTATCCTGAAGCAAGACAGAAATAAATAAGAATGTTTTTAAGCATGAAGAAATGATGATATTTACCAAACCAATTGCACATCAGGGTCTGCTAAACTCTCTCTGTGTGCATGTGAGCATCATTAGCATTACACTGGGATTTACCCTATCACACGGAGAGGTAGAAAAGACAATTAGGAATAGGCGGAGGAGACACTGTTTTGATCACAGTTAAAATTAACTGAGGGTTCAGATTTGAAGCTAGATCAAGGCTTCAGTTGATCTCACTATGCGAAATCCCCCTGGGATGCTGTTACAAGATTTCCGTCACATCCAAACTGACATCAAGAAAAAGGCCCCTCCTGTTATTCATTGTCATCTACAACTGTACCAAAATCTTGAGGGGGGGAGGGGTGAACAGATCTGAAGATTCAAATCAGAACCCAATTTGAAGAAGCTTTCATTAAGTTACAATACCGAATCATTTTTACAGAACAAAAATCAATTCAGTACAGAGATGTTCAAAGGCAAAGGGGAGTTGGATGCCAAACTTATTTGCCTCTGCACAGCTCCCACTAAAATGCAACTGGACAGTTCTTACAGTTGGGAAATTGTGATTTTCCATGTTTTAAGAAACACATTTTTATTTCTCAGTCTTATAGAACTAATTGTCAATTTTTAATTATTTGGTAAGAGGTGTCATCTATTCTAAAGACATTTAGTTAAATAAAGTTATTAATACCATGTATTGTGCACTGTATACTACTGTAATCTTACATTTTTAGATTTAGTTTTAAATAATGAACAGAAGCTCAGGAGGCAGATCTTGAGCTGGTAGTAACTGCTATATCTCTACTGACTGCTGTGTAGCTATGACCATTTACAGCAGCTGAGGAGCCACCCCAAACACTTAGGGCACATCTACACAGCAGGGCTAAAGCCGAAATAAGCTACACAACTTCAGCTACGTCAATTGCGTGGCTTAAGTAGAAATAGCTTATTTCGGCTTTTGGTGCTGTCAACACAGCAGGAAGTCGAGGAAGAGCACTCTTCCTCCAACTTCCCTTACTTCTTGTAAAATGAGGGTTACAGGAGTCGGAGTAAGAAGGTTGAAGGGGTAAGCGGTTCTTGATTTGATTTTAACAAATAGGGAGGAACTGGTTGAAAATTTGAAAGTGGAAGACAGCTTGAGTAGAAGTGACCATGAAACCAGAGTTCATGATTCTAAGGAATGGTAGAAGAGAGAACAGCAAAATAGAGAGAATGGATTTCAGGAAGGCAGATTTCAGTAAACTCAGAGAGCTGGTAGGTAAGGTCACATGGGAAGCAAGACTAAAAAGAGAAACAACTGAAGAGAGTTGGCAGGTTTTTAAAGGGACAATATTAAGGGCCCAATACAAGCAAACAAGACAGATTTGCAGGGGGCAAGATTAGAAAGTAACAGGCACAAAACAAGCTAAATCTAGCTAGAGACATAAAGGGTAACAAGAAGACTTCTACAAATATATTAGAAGCAAGATGAAGAGCAAGGACAGGCTAGGCTCATTGCTCAGTTAAGAGGGAGAAACAACTACAGGAAACGTGGAAATGGCAGAGGTGCTTAATGACTTCTTTGTTTCGGTTTTCACCAAGAAGTTTGATGGTGACGGGATGCCTAACATAGTGAATGCTAGGGGAAAATGGAGTAGGTTTAGAAGTTAAAATAATAAAAAAAGTTAAAAATTACTTAGAAAAAACTTAGATGTCTTCAAGTCACCAGGGCCTGATGAAAGTGAATCCTAGAATACTCAAGGAGCTGATAGAGAAAGTATCTGAGCCTTTAGCTATCATCTTTGAAAAATCATGAAAGTGGGAGAGATTCCAGAAAATTGGAAAAGGGCAAATATAGTGCCCATCTTTAAAAAAGGAAATAAGAACAAGACAGGAAAATACAGGCCAGTCAGTTTAACTTGTGTGCCAGTGAAGATAATGGAGCTAGTAATTAAAGAATGAATCTGCAAACATGTGGAACAGAAGGTGATCGGTAACAGCCAGCATGGATTTGTAAAAAAATCATGTCAAGCCAACTGATAGCTTCCTTTGATAGAATAACAAGTCTTGTGGATAAGGGAGAAGCAGGGAACATGGTATATTTAGATTTTAGTAAGGCACTTGATAAGGTCTTGCATGACCTTATCAGTAAACTAGGGAAATACAATTTAGATGGGGTTACTATAAGTTGGGTGCATAACTGGCTGGATAACAGTTCTCAGAGAGTAGTTATTAATGGTTCATAATCATACTAGAAGAAGGGCATAAAAAGTGGTGTTCCACAGGGATCTGTTTTGAGACCAATTCTGTTCAATATCTTCATCAATGTTTTAGATGATGGCATAGAGAGTACAATTATTAAGTTTGCAGATGATACCAAGCTGGGAGGTGTTGCAAGTGCTTTGTAGGATACGGTCAAAATTCAAATGATCTGGAGAAACTAGAGAAATGTTCTGAGGTAAACAGGATGAAGTTAATAAGGACAAATGCAAAGTATTCCACTTAGGAAGGAACAACAAGTTTCACACATACACAATGGGAAGTGATTGTCTAGGAAGGAGTACTGAAGAAAGGGATCTAGGGGTCTCAGTGGATCACAAGCTAAAAATTACTTATAAGTCAACAGTGTGACACTGTTACAAAGAAAGCAAACGTGATTCTGGGATGCATTAACAGCAGTGTGGTGAGCAAGACACGAGAAGTCATTCTTCTGTTCTATTCTGCGCTGATTAGGCCTCAATAGGAGTATTGTGTCCAGTTCTGGGCACCACATTTCAAGAAAGATGGAGAAATTGGAGAAAGTCCAGAGAAGAGCAACAAAAATGATTAAAGGTCTAGAAAACATGACCTATGAGAGAAGACTGAAAGAACTGTACTTGTTTAGTTTAGAAAAGAGAAGAATGAGAGGACACAGGATAGAGGTTTTCGAGTTATCTAAAAGGGTCTTAGAGGGAGGAGGGAGAAAAATTGTTCTTGGCCTCTGATGATAGAACAAGAAGCAATGGGTTTAAATTGCAGCAAGGGAGGTTTAAGCTGGACATTAGGAAAAACTTCCTAATGGTCAGGGTGATTAAACAATGGAATAAATTGCCTAGGGATGTTGTGGAATCTCCATCACTGGAGATATTTAAGAGAAGGTTGAATAGATATGTATCATGCATGATCTAGACAGTGGTTGGTCCTGCCATCAGGGCGGGGGACTGGACTCAATGACCTTTTGAGGTCCCTTCCAGTTCTAGTATTTTCTGATTCTAAGGAGTTCTTGCGCTCAACATTATTTTGACATTATATCGAAATAATGGCTTATAGTGTAGACACAGACTATGTTATTTCAGAATAATACTGCTGTGCAGACGTACCCTAAGGGGCCACAGGGCTACTCGTTTTCACTAGGTTATGTTGTATGTTTTAAAACTGGTTTGCCTAAATACAGGTTGAACCTCTGAAATCTGGGACTCTGGTCTGGCAGGACTATGGATGTTCCTGGTTCAGAGAGCCCCGGCACCTGGGAGTGCGAACCAGCTGGGAGCCCCATCCCCGGGGGACCCCAGCCAGTGGGACTGGCAAACCCTGTCTCTGGGGAGCTCCAGCCAGGTGGGGAAGCAGCAGGACCAGCAAGCCTCATCCTCAGGGAGCCCTAGCCAGGCGAGGCAGCCAGCGGCAGAAGAAGGGCAGCTGACAAGCCCTGTCCCCGGGGATTCCTGTCAGGCAGGGGAGAAGCAGGGCCACTGTGGCTGGGGAGCTCTGTCCCCAGGAAGTCCCAGCGGGCCAGAGCCCAAGTCCATGTCCTGCAGGCTGGAGCCCAGTGGCAGTGAGGCCGGAGCACCGCCAGCTGCAGGAAGGGGGAGTGTCCTGGGAGACCGGTGGCAGGGGACTTCCCCTGATCCAGCAAATTCCCTCATTCGGAATGGGTCAGATCCTGAGGGTGCCAGACAAGGGAGGTCCAGCCTGTAGTTTCATTTTAAACTTTGCTTCTTCTGAACCCTAGGAAACTTAAATCATTAAGGGGCACTTTCAATTAATGCTTCACATATCCTATCCTGAATATCTTTAAGGTAACATCACAAAGGACCCAATACTCAGCCAGCCTTTTTGATGAACTCCAATTTAAAAAATTCTGTCCTGGGTGAGACATACTGCATTTTGGGGCATGTGGCAAAAGTATGATATAATAATGGTACATTCAAATATCTATAAAGAAAAGGAAATAAGGGAAGCATTTGTGCATTTGGTTTTAATTCTTCTTTATAAAAAGCACAGAAATTAAATACAATCAACAGTAATAATGTAATCTGAATATCTCAGAATTGAAATGCAAAAATCACACATCTATAACTTGACGACTACACACACACACACTAACACATAAATGTAACCTACAACTAATATGGACAAACTCAGGAAAGTCACACAATACTGCATTAGAGGACCAATCATACTCCATTAAAGTCAGCGGGGAAATTCCTATTAAAGTGACAATTCTTAATATGAATATTTTAACTGAATATTTAAATCTATTTTCTGACACAACATCTTTAAAATGTATGTCCTAGATACTTTATTATTTCTCATTAAAAAAAGATTTCATAAGAATTTTTCTGCTCTTATGCTGAACTGATGTGTTTTGGAAGACAGGATTAAATTCAAAATGATCTGGATAAATTAGAGAAATGGTATGAAGTTCAGTAAGAACAAATGCAAAGTACTTCATTTAAGGAAATGGGAAATGACTGCCTTCCCCTAGCCTAGGAAGTAGTACTGCCAAAAGAGTGCTGGGGTTACAGTGGATCACAAGCTAATATCAGAATAACACAGTTGTTTAAAAAAAAAAAAAGCAAACAGCATTCTGGGGCAGTGGGCCCAATGGCTGCCTGTGGCCCTTTGGGGTTCTATGCGTCGCCAACAAGGTATTTCATTTATCGCTGCCCATGCACAGGGTTGCCAGGTTCTGATGGTTTTCATCCATGTACTTTTTCTTATCAGTATTACAAAAGTGACACATGCTTAAAGCAAGGGCATGTGAAATGAGGTGCATGCTGATTGCACACAGCATTGTGAGAGTCATGTGCTCTCTCTGTATCCAAACAAAGCGCTGCTATCGTTCAGTTGGCACACCCCACAATGCCACGTATGCAAGCGCAGTTAGCAAAACTACCTTATCCTGGGACTGTCTTGGTTACGACAGCCTTGTGGTCCACTGCAATGGAGGGCGGCCGTTCAGGCAGCCCATTCACTAGCCTATGTTGCCCATCACGGTTCTGGGGTGTATAAGCAAGAATGCTGTAACTAAGACAAATTCTTCTACTAGAAGAAGAGTATTGTCTCCAGTTCTGGGCACCAAATTTCAGGAAAGATGTGGACAAACTGGAAAAAGTCCAGAGGAGAGCAGAAAAGCGATTAAAGATCTAAAACATGTGACCTATTGTTTGTTTAGTCTGGAGAAAAGACTAAGGGAGGCTATAACAGTTTTCAAGTACAGTAAACCTCAGTTACAAATACCAGAGTTACAAACTGAGTGGTGAACAACATACCTATCTGCTGCTGCTTGTTTGTATACATACACACAAATACAGTACAATGCTGTGTTGAACAAAACTACTAAAAACAATGAAAACATTGAAAAAAGATTTGGCAAGATAAGAAAACTATTTCTGTGCTTACTTCATTTAAATTAAGACGGTTAAAAGCAGCATTTTTCTTCTTCATGTAAATTTTCAAAGCTGTATTAAGTCAATGCTCAGTTCTAAAGTTTGAAAAGGCCAGCCATAACATTTAGTTCAGAGTTAAAAACAAACCACCATTCCCAAGTTGTTCATTATTCTGAGGTTCTACAGGACATAACAGTATGTTACAAAGTAGGGATGTTAAGGACTAGTCAACTACCTGAGAAGCAAATGCTTATCAGACAGTCAGTCCAATAGTCAATTCCCCCCTTCCCCCCCATCAGATAGAGGCAGCAAAAGGGGGGGGGGGGGGAGAGAAGAGAGGGTACTCCAAAGCGGCAGCGCCACACAGCTGAGCCCGGAATAAGCTGGGGACTCCCCAGCTGATCCCAGGCTCCAGTGCGGAATTTCCTCAGAACCTGGGATCAGCTGGGGAGTCCCCAGCCTATGCTAGGCTCCATGCACAGCACTGTCGCACAGCTGATCCCGGGTTCAGCTGTGCGGTGCTGCCACTTTGAAACAGGGGTAGCGCTGCACAACTGAGCCTAGGGTCAGCTAGGGAGTCCCCAGCTGATCTTGGGTTCTGGGGAAATGCCGCGTGGAACCCACGGTCAGCTGGGGAGTCCCCAGCTGATCCCAGGTTCTGCTGAAATGCAGTTGACCCCAGCTCCACGTGGCATTTCAAATTGGCAACACAGCATGGAGCCCGGGGTCAGCCTCGGGCTCCATGCTGCACTGTCGCTTTGAAATGCACAAGAGCCCGTACTGGGGACCCTTGTACATTTCAAAGCAGGCATGCCATGTGCAGCCCAGAGTCAGCGGGACTTCCTGCTGGCCCCGGGGGCTGCACATGGAGTTCGGCATTCCACCTTTGAAATGTACAAGAGCCTCACCAGGGGCTCTTGTACATTTCAAAGGAGGAATGTGGAAGTGCCTATCCACTAGTTGATGGAAATTCCATCGATTACTTGACTAGTCAATTAACCATTACTTAACATCCTTATTACAAAGAGGATGTTATTTCTCTTTAACCTCTCAGGCTAGGACAGGAAGCCATGGGCTTAAAAATGCAACAAGGAAGGTTTATGTTGGACATTAGGAAAAACCTCCAAATTCTTAGAGTAGTTAATCACTGGTACAAATTGAATAGGGTGGCTGTGAAATCGCTGTGACTGGAGGTTTTTTAAGAACAGATTAGACAAAAACACCAATCAAGAATGGTCTAGTTATAACGTCATCCTGCTTTAGTGCAAGGAGTGGACTAGATGGCCTATTAAGGTTACCTTCCAGTCCTACACTGTTCTTATTCTGTTTAGAAAGATCTGGGGGGGGGGGGAGGGGGGCAAGACCTAAAAGTAACAATCCTGCAGGAACAAAAAAAACAAAACAAAAGAACACTCTATAGCCATAGGAAGCGCTCTACTCCCACAGCATCTCTAACACACAGTGCCCTCACTACTTTGAATAAGGGGGGAGTAGATGAAATATGGCTATTTTAATTTGAGTATCTTTTGCAAATCAGAAAGGGATGAAGTATCACTACACCACAGCCAGCCCCCATTTTGTGCTAGACTTCTCCCCCTTGAACCATGCAGAAAGCCTAATCACCTTTAAAAATTTGGGTCTGGCCACTTAAATCTCATTGAAAATCATGGGACTTAGGTTCAGTTTTCAGAGTCCAATTCACATTTTCAAATTGTATCTAATACTGGCTTAATATCAGATATTCTAACTAGGGATGTAAAAAATCCCTTAAAAATGTAACCGTGTAACTGCTAAAAATCCTAGCCATTACATGTGCTGCCATCTTAATACAGGTTGCACCTCCCAAATCTGGGATTCCCTCATCCAGGAACATCTGTTGTTCAGTATGACCACAGATGTTCCTGGATGAGAGAGCTTCAGGGCAGGAGGGTACAACCCTGCTAGTCTACTAGTGGGACTGCAGCTGCCTGGGAAGAGCACGATCAGGGCTGTTTGCTGCCCAGCAGTGCAGCCCAGACTTCAGCAGCCCAAGAGGAGAAATCTAGCCAGGCCACATCATCCTGGGAGGCAGTGGGGCCGCAGTATCCTGGACGACAGCGGCAGTGTGACTGGGGCTGCCTGTCGCCTTGCACTGGGGCTGGGGTTGCTGCCGCGGCAGCCCACAAGAGGATTCAAGCCAAGGCCACAGCAGTCTGGCAGAATCAGCGTGGCTGGAGCTGACCTGTAGACAGCCCAGCTGCACTGAAGGAGCCAGCAGTAGGGAGGGGCAGCGAGCTAAGGGGCTGGTATCAGAGGATCTCCCCTTGTCCAGCAAATTCCTTCATCTGGGACCAGTCAGGTCCCGAGGGTGCTGGGCAAGAGAGGTCCAGCCTGTATTACAGAGCCCGTAAAAAAGCAGGCTCCTGGGGCAGCTTCGCTGCAGGTTCCGCAGTATGCAGCAAAAAGCCCCGAGGGATCCAGTGTGAAACCCGCAGTGGGACCCTGGACAGATGGGGAGCTGCTCCAGCCCCTATCAGTTAACTGGAGCTGGACATCCCTAATTCCATCTGTGTGCGCGCGCGCACGCACACACACACACACTCTAGACATGCAGCGTAACAATACACTACCTGTCCCACAGATGTCCATGGCTCAAAACTATTCAGCAGTAACATAAAATGTAATTCAAATTTTATTCAACACGAAGTAAAGTATGGTGTTAGTGTGTAACTGTTTACAAAATGGCACCTGCGAAGCTGCATGCCTCCCCCAATCCATCTGCCTTCCACAGAGGCAGCAGAGAGGTATGCACGAGGAGCTGGCTTTTAAGCTGGCTCTCCGCATATGCCAGCTCCCATGCTTGCTCCCCCTTCCCACAGACAGTAGCGTGGAGGGGGCAGGTAGAAGCCAGCTTAAAATTCAGCTGCCCTGGAGCTGCCTGCCCTCTGCGCTGCTGCCTCTGATAGAGAGGCAGTAGTGCGAGGGGAGGGGGGAGAGAGGCGGGAGCCTGTACACATGGGAAGCCAGCTTTCAGGCTGGCTCCCTGCACATATCAGTTTTTGCAGAGCCGCCTGGCCCCAGCACTGCTGCCTCTGTTATCAGAGGCAGTGGGAGATGGGGGGGGGGGGGGAAGGGGTAAGGCAGGAGCCAGCACTTATGGAGAGTCAGCTCTCACCTGTGTCTAAATGTATAACCACTAAAAATTCAGCAGTTACATGTTTACACAAATAAACATTTGTTAACATCCCTAAAATAAAGCATATAATGTTTATAGGATGTTTGGAAATGTTTAGAGGGGATTATGTCTATTCTAACTACGCAGGTCTCACATACCAATCTACTATTCCTGGATAATCAAAACTACTCTTCTGATTCAATAGATTGCTTGCCTTACACACCTGTTTGGTGTTTGCTACAATAACGGTCTCAGAACTCATGGACAGACACCATTCCAAAGGCTAGAGTTCAATCAAGTAAATGTCTGCTGTTATCCAACTTTATTAATGCAGTTTTTCCCTTATCACACTTAAATGCTATTTTTGCAATAATTCTAGCTGTTTTATTGTTGTATAAACAGGCTTTGGATATGACACCATCTGGAAATTGTGTTTATTTCGGGGGGGAAAAAGGTTGCTTCTGCTTTTTAGTTTGAATGAGGCTAATAGTATGTCTATTCTGAAAAACACACTATCCCACACAGAGGCAAAAAGGCACCTATGCGCCAAAAGGGATAAATCAGCTCTCTCATTTATATGTATCATGAAATTTGTTTCTAATACAGTAAAATTAATATTAAATTCACTAACATCTATCCCATTATGATTACAGTTACTTCTTGCCTAAATTTCTATACTTGTAAGCTAATGAATTTGCCACTGTGAATTGACTGCAATTTACACATTGTAATATCGTCTAGATAGATTTATTCCATATCTGTTTATACAAAAATTCTTTCCCTACCCCCTTCAGGTGAAATGTCAGTTCCATTAGAAGAGGATGAGGAAGTCCCAGAGGATCCATTACTTTTTATTTCACATGTCAGACCAATTGAACTAGGTACAGTATGGTGGTGCGGGGAGAAAAGCAAAACACTGCTACTAGATTTATTTCTCATTGCATCTTAGAAAAACTAAAAGAAGTCTTGCTAGGAACAGCTTCTGTTAGCCTCAGTACATAAGCAGTCAGTTTCTGATTAATGTAACTTTAAAACAGATACTATATTGCTCTTTCTTCCCAGTTTTAACATTCAGCAGCCTCATAAATAACTAGATATATAAGGTGGCAGATGACCACCGCATGACTAATTTGTTGATTTCATGGTCATGAAACCATTCCCTGCAACAGCTAATCAGATTACCTCAGTTTATCTTAGAGGATTTTGTTACATACTAATTGAGGGCCTGTCATATGATAGCATGTGAGGCATGTATCGTTTGTGGAATTTCCACCAAATCATACCATTTCTACACAAATTGGCAATTCTATGTAAGAACAAATGGGCTGAGTGCAAAGGAGATCTGCAGGGATTTTAACAAAATAGAATCCTGTATCCTAAATTGTAGGCTACCAGATGAACAACTCAAGACTGCAGTAGTATTCATAGCAGCTGCATTCCCATTTCATGTAGGGGTTTGGAAAGCAAATCCACTGGTCCGACAACTTGATGCAAAGGCTTAAAAGACTTATTACATTAGTTGCACCCAAGGAATTGTCTCCCGCCTCAACTGGATCTAAGACTTTTGTGCCAAAAAAAGGACTCTAAAAGAGGTGGACATTTCACTCCTGATGTGTACATATATAGCTTTGCTTACAATTCACACTCGGATCAATAATTAAGGGGATAAAGAATAAAGATCATTTAGATCCTCTAACACTTCTACAGCATGATGTGGAACAGAGAGACTTATCTGACCAGTTGAAAACCTTTAGTTCTGGTTAAAAGGAGGAAAACAGCTTTGTGCAAAACAGACAACACTACAAACGTATGGGCTCTCAAGAATGCATTAAAATACTTAGCTCTCCTATAGTGCATTTTTCATCCATATATTTCAGAATATTTTATAAAAAGGAGTCAAGTGCCATTCCCCCCTATTTGTACAGCTGTGAAAACTGAGGCACAGAGCATAATACTGAGACTACTAGAAGAAAATCTAATTCTTTGCTTACGCTTAGGCCACGTTTCACTCCGGAAGCTAGCACACATCTTGCCAGAAGGAAATGGAAATGATGCAAAACATCTGAGATATCCCCTTTAGCACGGGTTGGCAGACAGCAAACAAGAGCTCAAAAGCAGGGTGCACCAGGCAAGGGAGACAGTGTCTGGGAGATGCACATTACTATTGCGACCTCTAACTGTGAGTCTCCCATGGAAACTAAAGCTGACTCTCAAGCAGAACACTGTCACCCTTCTTAGGGCAGAATTCCCTCATGGGCATAATGACCCTCACAAAGGCCCAGATTAACCTTTTGTAGGCCTGGCATCATACATATTTGAGGGATCCCATGGGGAATAGTTGTAAAAGACTGGGTATTGGGGGCAATCCGTAGAGCGAGGTAGGGGCTGGTGTCAGGCACAGCTGGGCAAAGGAAGAAGTTGGTCTCTGGAGCAAGGCAGAGACGGAGGGCAAGTACAGCATGGTGTGTGTTAGGGATGTTAAGGACTAGTCGAATATCAGATCAACATTTGCTTATCGGAGAGTCTGTCGATTTCCCTCCTCCCTCCCCCCCCCCCCGCTGCCTCTAAGATAGAGGCAGCAAAGGGGGAGGGGAAGGGATACTTCAAAGCGGCAACGCTGCACAGCTGAGCCTGGGATCAGTTGTGCGGTGGCTGCCCCTTTGAAACACCACCTTGGCGTTTTCAAAGGGGCAATGCCGTGGAGCCTGGGGTCAGCTGGGGACTCCGCAACTGACCCCGGGCTCCATGGCTTTCCCCTTTGAAAACGCCAAGGCGATGTTTCAAAGGAGCAGCCGCCGCACAGCTGATCCCCGGCTGAGCCGTGCAGTGGCTGCCCCTTTGAAATGCTGCCTCCGTATTTCAAAGGGACAGCTGTGGAGCCTGGAGTGAGCTGGGGACTCCCCAGCTGATCCCGGGCTCCACATGGCATTTCCCCAGAACCCAGGGTCAGCTGAGGAGTCCCCAGCTGATCCCCGGTTCCACTGAAATGCCGCATGAAACCCGGGGTCAGCGGGAGTCCCCGCTGACCCCGGGCCCCATGGCTTTGAAAAGCACAGCGGGGACTCTTGTACATTTCAAAGCAGGCACCCGCGTGCAGCCTGGAGTTAGCAGGACTTCCCGCCGGCCCTTGGCTGTATGCGGAGTTCTGCAATCCTCCTTTGAAATGGGCAAGAGCCCCAGCAGGGGCTTTTGTACATTTCAAAGAAGGAATACGGAAGTGCCTATCAACTAGTCAATTAACCGCCATTTAACATTCCTAGTCTGGGGGGAGGGGAAGAGGAACGTGGATAGGAAAACCTCTGGGACACTGCAGAGCTGGTACCTCTCTCTCTACCAGAGCGGGGTCCTTGGGAGCTGGCTCTCTCTCTTCAACTGAGCTGCAACTTCTCAAGGTAGCAGCAGCTACTCTTCCCTCCCTCTTGGTGGGGAGGTTCATTGTGGTTACTCCTGTAACTGGACTTTTAGTGTCTGGTCAACTGCCAGATCCACTTTTCAACTGGGTGAAAATCAGATACCTGGCAACAGGAACACTGGAATGGGAGTGGGGAAGAGATGAGGGTATTCATGGGCCACACCACTTTTTTCCTTGCCTTAAGGGTAAGCAATGGAGCACTGGGGGAAGAGGGGACAGGGAGGCACCAGTGCCCAGAGAGCCTTGGTAAAAAGAGGCCAGCTGGGAGTAAGGCTAGGAGGGGAGGGGCAAAGCAGAGGGCAGGGTCTTGGTACTGGCATCCCCCCCCCTCCTTTCCAATGTTTTTAGGGAACTTCCAATGCAACCTACCTGGCAACTATAATGGGCCCCTTCTGACTGTGGGCCCAGCACAATGACACCATTGTAAATCTAGTACTGTCCTCAGAAGGACATATTGCTACTACTTGCACCTCCATCCAATAGCAGAGTACGTATAAGCCCTAACTTTTATTGGTGCCCATTGTTGCAGAATCCTGGGCACAGCCACAAATGGAAAACAAAAACTTCACCCTTCTTTCTCTGGATTTGTTTTTAAATTCCTGCATACTGAAGATTAGGAACACAGATGTAAGAGTACTCTTGTGAAAAAGTTCAGGCAAAATTCTGCTTCTGAAAATTGTGAGATATTTAGTCTTTTTCATTTGTCAGTGCATAATGCTTAGGCTCAAATCATAATGGATGCTTTGTGACTTACTATGCTACCAAAAATCACATCTGACAAGATTATTTTTAGAGCTGGTTGAGTATTTTTGAAACTTTTTCTAATAAAAAATGCTAATTTTTCAAAACCATCACTTCTTGTGAGAAAGCCAGTTCTGACATTTTTTGAGACTTTTTGGAAGAGGTTTCAGACTAATTAAGTATCCTATTTCAAAGAATATTAAATGAAAAAAATTCTAGAGTAAAATTTTCAATCCACCTACCCACTGGGATCCAATCTAGAACAACAACAACAAGTCATACAAATCTGGAAGCCTAGCATATGCAATGTGATTTACCTATAGAAATGTTGGTCAGATGCAAAAGCTAAACAATCCTCCCATCTCCCAAAAGCATCATATCCTCATTAGTTATGAATTGTGGGATGTGAAGACTTAGTAAAGGACCTTCCCCATTCAGCATCTTGGGCCCTTTTCTTTCTCTCTCTCTCTCTCGCCTAAATGTTTGGCTCTTAGGCTACATCTACAGAGTGGAGCTATTTTGGGATACCACTGGGCAAAATATAATGGCTCGCTATTCAGATGTCCCTGTAAACCTCATTACACGAGGGATAAGGGACGTTTTGAAATAAGCTATTTTGAGGTGTGTTGTGTAGACACATCCTTAGATAGAAAAATGATAGCCCCTTCAAAATATCTGATACAGAACTAGAAAGCTTATCAGCTGCCAAGGCAACCCCAATATTTCTAAGCTGCAACCACTTCAAACTTCTTTGGTGTTCACTATGATTATTCCTGTGTTGCTCATTTCAACTGCATATGAAACAATCCCATACTGTTTTGAGGCAAATGTAGAAAGTCTAATTGGTATGTCATGGATCAGTAGCCTCCCTAACTGTAGTGTATCAACGATCCAGCAGTTGCAGAGGCTCTTGGATGCTGACCTGGGACTTAATTGTTAAAATAAAAAGGGCAAAAATGCCATCTATTAGTAAAGCTTCCTCATGAGTAGAATGGGTTATAGAGACTAATGCACAGTCTATTCCTTCTAGACCAAATTTATCACCAATATTCATGTAAGTATGCTTCATTGAACAAGACTGTGCTATCAAAGGTCATTTTTGCCACCATACAGAACTTAATGACAGAAGTATCCTATCACCACAGCACGGATTACCATTTAAAATGGGATGGTTGTGAAGGAACTTAAACATACTGATTGCAAAATTTATGCCAATTTCTCTGCACTTACGTTTACATTTCTCTGTAAGTATTGAAATC
Organism: Rafetus swinhoei; assembly: GCA_019425775.1. Taxonomy (NCBI): domain Eukaryota; kingdom Metazoa; phylum Chordata; order Testudines; family Trionychidae; genus Rafetus; species Rafetus swinhoei. Next base: position 53,248,917 of record CM033449.1, read on the forward strand.
ACTAAGAAAACAAAAAAGGAAAATAAGGAGATTTTTACATCTACAAGAATAAGACAACATCCTATTTCACTGTTTTAAAAGAGTACAAAATGAGTTCTGCAAATTGATGAGAACTGAATTTAATATCACAGTCTAAAATAATATATATTTTTAACTGTGTTGAGAACTTGTTTCAGCACTCTGGGAAATTGTGGCATTTTTCCTCCAACCTCCCAAAAAACCTGTTGCTAGCAAAAGTAAAATTTTTGAAAAATTTCAAAGAAAAATAAATTATTTAAACTCCCTATATAGTACAAATATTTTTAACTAACTGACTAACCCAGTGTTGCCCAGGTCCTTCTGGGTAGGCCTTGGATATGGAGTATATTGGGGCGCGGGGGGGAGGGAGTTGCAGGAGGCTGGGGACCAGGGACCTATTTTCTTCTTCTACCCCAGCCTGCTTGGGGCTTGTTCTCTCCCTTCACCCTGGCCACCTCACCCTCCCAGCCTGCCCAAGGCCTGTTCTCCCCCCAACTTTGGTCCTGTGGGGCCCAAGGGCCAGGAGGGGGAAAAGGGTTTGGGGCAGTAGGGCTACTTACCGGTGTGCTGGAAGGCAAGATGGCAGAGCCACAGTACTGGTGGCCACTCCCTTGGTGGTACAGCTGCCCTCAGTGGTCACTCTGCAGAATAGCCTCAGACACTCAGACTCACTCTAAACCCACAAGTAAGTTCTCTGATTTGGTCACAGTAGTCTTCTATAATGTACTGGACTGAGAAAGTGCAAAGCTTCAAGTTATAAGAATTGGGTTCTAGATCTACCTCTTCCTTTGAGTTCTTGTGTTTTTACACAAAGTGTTTCCCCCAACAGGTTTGTTTTGCAAGGATTAAGGTCTCACTCTGCTAATGCTTACATACACTTAATTTTGTGCACCTGTGCAAACCCAAACAAATTACATATGTGCATAAAATTAAGCACATATATAAATGTTTGCAAGAATGGGGCCTAGTGTAGTGTTATAACCCTTTCAGATGATGAAAATGTAAAGCACTATATCATAAAGTGTTAAATACTAGTAACAACTTTGAGTGACAAATGTGCTAACTTTTTTGGAGGTGGATGGCAGCAAAATAAATCCTCTCAAATTAGTGCATTTTGTTTAATTATCATTAATATTACTCTTTACAAGACAGAAAATACAATTTTATCATTAACGACTTTAATACCATGATTTTACTTCTACTACTGCAAAGTTGTGAAGAAAAACTGAATAATGTATTTTCCTTCATTCTCTCTGCCCTTCCCCACCCCACCTCACATCATGCAGGTAACCCATACCTGTGTCTCTCCCCTACCCCATCTGACGCAGGTAACACAGCAGCAATATTAGAGGCGTCCAAAAATCTACCTTTTATTCCAACAGTAGCAAATGAAGGAGGAAAACACTGGACTGTCAATGAAATCAGAGCTCTAATACATATATGGTCAGACAAAAACATACAGCAGCAACTTGAAGGGACAGTGAGAAATAAAAGAATATTTGAACAGGTTGCTGCTAGGCTTCAAAAATTTGGAATTGAAAGGGACTGGAAGCAGTGCAGAACAAAGTATAAAAACTTGAAACATGAATACAAAAGTGTAAGAAATGCCCAAGACTCAGGGAATACAAGTAAAAGTATGAAATTTTTTAATGAACTGTATGCCATTCTGGGACACAACACTGGAGAACAATCAAGCAAATCAGATAATGATGAAGGCAAGAGGTCTACAGAATGGATAGAAGCCAAAACAGAAAGAGACTCTTTAGGTAAGAACTCAGCTATTAAAGGCTTATTTACACTTATTCTCAGCAATGACGTGACATTAAAAAATATAGTATTTAAACTTTTAAAATATAAATGTTGAATCAAAGCATAGAAGTTTAATTATAAAACATCATCTTATTATGTAAAGTAACTTTTCATACTAAATAATTATCCCGTTATAGAAAGAGGTTGAAAAACTAGGATGCAAAAGAGAAAAGATAGGTTTTTCAAAGGATATTTGAAGTGACAGAGAAGTTACAAGTTAAAGATACGTATACAGAGAGACTGTTCCGAATGAAGAAGCACCTGTTCTCCAATATCACATAAGTGAAAGAAGCAAGCAGGGGAGAGAAAGAGTGAAGGTATGTCTGCACTGCAATTAAAAACCCAAGGCTGACCCATGCCAGCTGATTCAGGCTTGTGTAACTCAGATTAAGGGGCTATTTAAATTACTGTATAGATGTTCAGGCTCAGGTTGGGGGCTGGAGAACATTTATGCTGCAATTAAACAGCTCTCAAGCTCAAGCCAGTTTGCATTGGCCATTTGTGAGTTTTTAATTGCAGTGTAGGCATACCCTGAAGGACAAAGACTGGTCCACAATCTAGTTCAGTGGTTCTCAATCAGCGGTTCACAGATCTTCCCAAGAGTATATCGTCTCATCTAGACATTTGCCTAGTTATACAAAACATGTTGGATAAAAAAAAACACTTGTGAAGTTTAGGGATGTTAAAATACGTTTATTTTTGTAAACATGTAACTGCTGACATTTTCAGTGGTTACATATTTACATGCAGGGGGCAGGTGAGAGCACTGGCTCCCACTTGCCCCTCCCCCCCCCGATGCCTCTGAAAGAGAGGCAGCAGCGTAGGGGGCAGGTGGCTATGCACGAAGAACCAGCTTGAAAACCGGTTTCCTGCATGTACCAGCTCCCGCCTGCCCCCTCCCCTGGCGCTGCTGCCTCTCTATCAGAGAAGAGAAGGAAAAATTGTGAAGCTTGTGGAACGATGATAAGATCTAAATTTATTTTCTCTTTGGCCATTATTGACTAGCAATATTGGGTGAAATTGCTGGATCTATTATTTACAGGATTTGTAAAGCATTTGTCAAGGATATCTACATGGCTGTTTTAGGTCCTTTTCATTTTAATTTTTAACAAATTTTACAAAAGATCTGGAAAAGGTAACATAATAATTGCAAAATGTGTTGTCCTGATTCAATATATTATTTACACAGAAATGCCTGGAGACACGGGTGAAGAGGACTCTGTTAGTAATGTGTCAGAAGATCTACAGGTCACACATACAGTTTATGACACAGGTAAATAAAAATGTCTATTTGGTCATCTGAAGAAGTGGGCTGTGCCCACGAAATCTCATGATACAATCTACATGTTTTGTTAGTCTTTAAAGTGCTATCAGACTATTTTGTTGTTTAAGTTTTTCCTCAATTTAGTAAGCCAATTCATAAAGAAAACCAATGGAGAGTTATTCTGAAACACTTGTTGGACAACACACTGTCCTACAAATCCTTTAAGCAAAAGAAAATACCAGAACCTCATGTAGTGACATCTATGCTTTTCATTAATTCGGTGCGCATTATACATTTATAGTGCTCCCTGACAAATGCAATGAAGAAAAGCCTATAAGCAATCTTTTAGAAGAACAAGCTGCTACACATATAAAGGAAGAAGATGACATTGATTTAGGTGAGTCAAATAAAATTTACCATTTCTTTTATTTTATCTAAATCCTGTCAGTCTATCCAAGTTTTGGATTTATTGTATGTTATAGAATAACAAAGTATTACTTAGAATTCACAGTAAAACTGGAGAGATCAAGATCTTGCATAACAACCTGTCCCCCACCCCACTTTCCAAACACACCATATGCTCCTTACTGTGCTCTATACTCACATATTCTTTGCAAAGATTCAGAGGAAAATATTGTCTGGCGGGGCTGGGGGTAGGGGAAGCTTAACACCTAACTAGAAAGATGTGGGAATGCCTTTTTACTGCCTTGAGTATTTCCATTGGAAGGAAAAACTGCATTACCTCCTTTGTCAGCCTTATACACAGTATTCAGCCTTTAAGCACAGCATGCTAAAAAGTTTTAAATGCCAAATTTAAATCTTCTGACAGATGAAGTTTCTGTAACCATGACTTCAGAGAATCTGGAAGTGTCACATGTACCAAGAGGGAAAGCTGAGACAAGTAAGTGATAGAGCATCTGGCTAGTCACGAAGTAATTTGTCAATTGGACAACATTGCTTTTGCCCATCTACCGATGGCAGAACTGCACTCTCTATACACACTCAAACAAACTGCTTTACAGTGGCTGCTGCTAGGTGCCCAGGACTTTTGATAATACAGATTTCAGATCCTACCAGTCACCTGTAACATGCATTTCAGCAAAATGGAGTTTGCCCAGAGTCCTGCATGTTTTTTGTTTCAGTCATTTGGATAGTCCAGTAATGCACACATCTACAGGCCTAAGTACACGGTACCACAGACATGCCCAGAACATTGCAGAGAAAATAAAGCAGCAAGGAATTTACCAGCTGCATAATCTAGAGATAGAGTTTTCTCAGAATACCCCCTGAAACAATGTCCTTTAGTTTCAACATCTTCCAGTTCGGAGGCTGCCAATTTGTGGTACAGCTGACAAGCATGGGACTGAAATTTATGAAACAGACTCCTAATTCTTGCTCATAAATGAGATGCGTAGAGATGTTTGGGGAAGGGATGGAGAAGATGACTAGAAAAGCTGCTATTACACTACCCTAAGTGCCAGTGAACACAGCAAACTGTCTTGCTTCATACCAAGCTAGTCACATGCAAAGTAGAGATTGAATGTGGCTACTGGAAAATAGTCATAATTTGGTTTGACTAACCAGTACTGATGAAGCCAAGGCATATTATTATGAAGGTAAAACACACTGCTGCTGTTTGTTCTTTGTGGTGAGAATCTTAAAGTGTATGACTATGCTGCAGTTGGGAGGGAGACTCCCAGCCTGGGTAGAAGAAGAGCCTGCCAACACTGCTATTTTTTGTATGCTGACACTATGTCTTGAGTGGGAATTCAGACTTTCAAGCCTACATAACGTCATAGGTTTGAGCTTGGTTAGCTAGCCTGAGTCTCCACCAGACAACAACATCCAAACTGCTGTTTTTAGTGCACTAAATTAAAACGAGACAGTAAACGTGTCTACCCAGGCTGGGAGGCTCTCTCCCAGCAGCAGTGCAGACATAGCCAGTGTGTCCTCCACTCAACTAGTAGGACTAACTTCAGATAAAAACAAAGTCTATTCTTAGCTCTCAGAAAATGAGCACTATGATGTGAATGTTGTACAGAAGGTTAAAAGCAAAGCAACAACTAACTGATAAAAGCAAAACAAGTCCACACCAATTTTTGTTGGTACATTTTTAGTAACTTGTTAAAGCTACAGATCACATTTTGTTGATTAATGTTTAATGGCAGTGTTCTCCAATGGACTGAGGACAAGCCTAGAAGCCTGCCAATGACACTTTGCACAGTCAGGGTTGGCAATTTTTGAGGGGGTGGCCACGCCAAGATTTTGGTCAGTGGTCAAGGGCTGCACTTTTCTATCAAGGGTGTGTGTGTGGGGTCTGGGACGGAGGTTGGGTGTAGAAAGGAGCTCGGAGTAGGAGATTGGGTGAAGGGTCTGAGAGGGAGTTTGGATGAAGGAGGGGCCTGTGATCTGGAGCAGGAGATTGGGGTGCAGGGTCCAGGAGGGAATATGGGTACAGGAGAGGATGCTGGCCTGGGGGAGGGTTGTAAGAGGGGATCCAGTGTTGGGAGGGAATTGTGACCTGGGGGAGGAGGGGTGCAGAGGGTTTGGGTGATGATCTGGGGCAGGGAGTTGGGATGCTGGATGAGTTGGGATGCCAGAGGCAGGCTCTGGCTGGGAGGCACTGACCTAACCAACTCCTAGTCAGCAGCCCTGAAGTACCCAAAGGCAGGCTTCCTGCCAGTCAGCAGCCCCAGGTTGCTCCAAGCGGCTGGCTGCTCCCTGTGGCTTTCAGCTCAGAGGAAGGGGGAGGCTTTGCACGCTTCAGTTTCCAGCCAAGAGAAATAGAGAAATTGAGCTGGGGGTGGGGGCAGGGACAGTGCATGGAGCTCTCTCCCCGCTTCTGCAGATCCCCATAATAACCTCTCTACATCAGTTTCTCCAAATACATAATAAGGATACGAATAAATACTTTCCTCCTTTGCCAGTCACAAAGAAGCACCAACAAGTGAAGGAGAATCAGTTAAAATGGGAGACTCCTCTCCATCCCAGATCAAAAGCATAGCCACCATGTTAGCAAAGGAAAAAAAGCAAGTTATGATAACACAATGTAAATAAATGACACCTTTTTAGAATGCTTTGTTTACGGATTGCCAGTGTAGTATTCTCCTCTGTTGTCAAACTTCCACCACAGATATACTGTTAATATGGCATCACCATGCTACCACTGAGAAGGCAAACTATGCATTTTTTGACCTTTTTCAGTCTGACTCAATGCCCACAGAAGTCAGTTAATGGAAGCCTTGGACCAGAACCTTTAGCAGAACCACTATATATTGTCACCCTATAAAACGCACACATGCATTACCAGTTCATTATTATTTTATTTGTTACTGTAATGCCTAGAGGCCTCAAATGAGACCTGCATCCCCTTGTTCTTGGCACTGTACAAACACATAGTAAGAAATAGTTGCTGTCCCAAACAGCTTACTATCTAAATAATTCATTGACATCAATTCTATTCCCAAACAAACTCACCAATTAGAAATCACATTGTATTTATTCTAACTAGAAGAACGGTTTTAAATGATGTCTCAGATTTGTTGGAAAGTGTTGCCATCAGATTTTTAGCCAAGAGTCCAAAAGAGCTAAATATGTAAGTTGAATGAATTTGCCACTACAGAAACTATGATGTGAGAGTGGTTATGTTTCGGACATAAATTAAGACAGTAAATTTTGTAAGTTATTGTATATAAATTCACACAGAAATCTCTGAAAATAAAGAGGATTTCATTAACTTTACTCCAGAAGACTTGGAATCTACACATATAAAGAAAGAGACAATTGACATAGGTAAGTTAAAAGTTTTCCATAATGATATTGAATGCATCCCATTTTAGTGAAGAATTATAAAGGATTCAGTGGTGCAAATACAGTTTTTATCTTACCGTTTAGTGGTACACATTCAAGATTCTGCTAAAAATGCTAATTTACAAATCTATAATTTGTTTTTAAAAAGACCACAATCACATTTTGCTGTGCTGGATAGAATATTTTATGTATTTGATGTACACAGACATTTTTTAAAATCCAAATACTAGAAAGTATTGACCAAAACAACTAAAATAGCTGCCACGCAAAAGCAGTGGCCATTTGAAGCGTGTTCAGGCTTTTCAAACCATTTTATGCTAGTGCAATTCTTTTAAGAGATGTATGTATGGATCACTATCCAATAATTGCAATTGAGATGTTAGGAATTTTATTAAGACAGTGAATTCAAAATCAGTAATATATAAATGCATATCTAATTTCAAGTATTTGAGAAAAATGGCCTAATAAAAACAGATTTGCAAACAGTATGTAATGGAAGAAGACTAGAGATACTCATACTTAGAAATAAATAAGCATAGAAGCCACAGTTGCAGAACCAAGTCATATTTGGTAATCTACAGGTCTCCCAACCTACATCAAAATGCACTAAGATACCACAGGTTTATACCACAGTGATTAATGGTCTAGAAAACATGACCTAGAGGAAAGATTAAACAAACCCAATTGTTTCAGTCTAGAGAAGAGAAGGGGGAAACCTGTTAACAGTCTTTAAGTACATTAAAGGCTGTTATGAAGAGGAGGGTACTGAATTGTTGTTAAACCACTGAAGACAGGACAAGCAGTAATGGGTTTAAATTGCAGCAAGACATATTTAGGTTAGACACTAGGAAAAACTTGCAAACTAGTAGCATAAAGCAGCACTGGAACAAAATTACCTACATAGGTTGTGGAATCTCAGGTCACTGGAGATTTCTAAGAACAGGTTACACAAACAACTGCCTCATCCAAGGGACCAGATAGATGATCTATCAAGATCCCTTCTAGTCCTACATTTCTATTATTTCTATGACATAACAAACTGCATCAAAGCAATTCTATGAAGGAAACATTGTGCTCGGGAGACAAAACTATATTGAGATTGGAGCAAAAGAACATCCATCTATGTTCAGACACACAGTCAGATCACATGAATGCAGCAAGAACTTTCCATCTAGAATAGTATTATAAGATGTCATGTGAATACTTCTATTTGTGTACTAGGAACCGAAAACCAATTGAATTGTATGTCAGTAATCCATTTCAGATATGAATCACTTAAAGACAACAATGCACAGACAGGTTAGAAACACAACATGGTTGAGAAAAATGAGCACAGGATCAGGAGTTAGAGATGGAATTAGAATTTATATTGCTGACTCACTGGGTTGCCTAGGATGGGTCAACTTCGGAGGACAAGAATCACGACATGAAATCTGACCAGTGGCTGTCTGGTGCAGACCCATATCTTCAACAGTAGATAGTAATACATGTTTCAGAGGAATGTGCAAAAATTCTCATAATGGGCAACTATGGAATAATTTGCTATTTTTTATAATGAGATCATTAATGGTAGGTTGGTATCATGAAGTATAATTTCTGAATCTCAGTTTGCTTTTCTATAAAATGTACACTTAAATGTACATTATGAAAAAAAATCTGTAAAATCCTTTCAAAATTCAAAAGAATGTATAAAGATCTGCATAACTGCTAAGTACTACCCTACATTTGAATTAGTTATCTTGGTTATCCTGGTTGCATCCAATAAAGTCATGCTTATTATTAGTATCTTATGTGTTAACATCACACACAGTTCTGACCTTCATTAAAAACCCAAATGGCCTAAGACATCCAAGTATCCAGAAACAGGGAAAGAAGAAGAAACTCAGCCTTCCCCAAAACCTGAAACCCACAAAGGATGAAATCCTGGCCTTACTGAAGTTGGTGACAAAACTTCCATTGGACAGTAAAATCCTATGCTTACATTTCAGTGTATATAGTATACAGAGTAGGGCTGTCAATCAGTTAACTCCTGCAGTTAACTCAAATTAATTGTGATTAATCAGTTTTAAATCACACTGTGGAGCAATAGAATGCCCATTGAAATTTACTAAATTTTCTTCTACATTTTCAAATATATTGATTTTAATTACAGCACAGAATACAAAGTATGCACTGCTTACTTTATATTTTTATTACAAATATCTGCACTGTAAAAATGATAAAGAAACATTTTTCAAATCACTACAGTAGTTGCATGAGGTGAAATCTCTATCATGAATGCAACTAACCAATGTAGAAATTTTTTTTGTTTTATAACTGCACTCAAAAACAAAATGTAAAACCTTTTTTGCGTTTTATCAAATCTGCAACGAAGATATTCTTTAAAAGAACATGTGCTGAGTCATTATTCTAGACCATGGGTTCCCAAACTGGAGGACGTGCCCCTCTGGGGGGAGGGGGGTATGTGTGAAGAAATTCCAAGGGGGGCACGAGGCGACCCAGCTCCCCCCCCCCGGTTAATGGTCAGTTCCTTTTTTTTGCTCAACAGGTTTTGCTGCTATGGGGGAAGGGGGACCTGATGCCGAAAAGTTTGGGAACCACTGTTCTAGACTACTATAACATAAAATATATGGCAAAATACAGGTAAAACAGAGCTGGAGTTTTACAATTCTCCGTTAAGCAGTTCAGTCACAAATTTGATTGACATATATTTTTAAATGAGCATCATCAGTGTGGAAGCATGTCCTCTGGAATGGTAGTGAAGCATGATTTTTTTCAAAACACAAGAGAAACTATGGAGACAGTTATATCTAAACATTAAATAAATTTTAAAAGATTAATGCAAATGCTTATTACGGGGATCTGCAGAAGGTGGGAAGAATATATTCAGTTCATATACCTAAATAGATTTAACATAAAACTGTATTTTTGATAGATGATGATTCTGTAAGCACTACTTCAGAGGATACATCTGGCCCATCAGTAGTGAAACAGATAACTGAGACAGGTACGTGTCTAGTTATACATATCTCAGTTTTAAAAAAGGTGTAATTTCAATCACTACTGCCAAAGGCAACCTGATCACTACTGTGGATTCCAGCTACCATTGTTTATTACCTACTTCAATTCAGCTGTGGATAAAATTGAACTAATTGTCAGCAAGAGACATTGTAAACTTTTAGCTACTAATTCACTTGCCTTGATTGTACACTGAGCTAAAATGTGTTCTTCTTATAAACCATTGCTCCCATTTTAAGGTTTCAGTCAGATCAGCAATATTGTTCTATCAATGCTATCACAAGTTAATTCAAGTGAAATAATCTAATTTACACTCGAGACAAAAAAATGTTTTTCACTCAAGTTGTGATGCATCTATAGTCATGACAGGGACCACAATACCAACAGTACCAACTTCATATTCCCTAGTAATATACTCGGACTCTCTTAGCTGAATCCTGGGGGTAGCTGTCAGGTGTGAATCCCTGGAAATGGCATCCGGTACCTTGCTTTACTGAGGAGCATCCCTATACCAGCTCTACGCAGCAGGGCAAGAGCACTGTACACACACTAAGTGATATTCTAGCAGCAAGAGCTGAGACAATAGTGCATATAGGTACTTTCTGTATGAGCACCAGAGAGAGCTGCTACCACAAAAACACTGAACAAAGTGCACATTCCAACTAATTACATAAGTACGTGCCTAACTACAGGTCTGGGAACAGTCCCATTGAAGCTGAAAGGACTAGTCCCATGTAAGGATGTTAAGGACTAGTCAACTAGTCGATTCTTTCCCCTTCCCTCACCTCGCCCCCCCTACTGCCTCTATCAGATAGAGGCAGCAAAAGGGGAGGGCGAAGAGGGGGTACTTCAAAGCGGCAACCGAAGCAGCATCACACAGAGTTGACCCCAGGCTCCATGCGGTACTGCCACTTTGAAATGCCACCGCGGTGTTTGCGTGGAGCCCAGGGTCAGCTGGGGAGTCCCCCACTGGCCCTGAGTTCTGTGTGGCATTTCAAATTGGCAGAGCCGCATGGAGCCCGGGTCAGCAGGGGACTCCACAGCTGACCCTGGGCTCCATGAAGGCACTCCCACTATGAAACGCACAAGAGCCCCCACTGGGGACTCTTGTGCATTTCAAAGTAGGCACCTGCATGCAACCCGGAGTCAGCGGGACTTCCCGCTGGCCCCAAGCTGCATGCGGAGTTCCGCATTCCTCCTTTGAAATGTACAAGAGCCCCAGAAGAAATGTTTATATAAATGACTGAACCATTCCCATATGTTATTGCAATATATACACTTTTATAGTCCAAGTTCTGACAAAATAACCAAAAAATCTTAATTCAAATGTTAATTCACTCTTATTACTGAATAAAACGTACGTAGCTAGAGATCTGCTTTTATTTGTGTGTGTTCTGCAATCCTCAGTTATTTGTTCCATTCATATTTTCAGACAATTTAACTCATTTGGATGAAGCACAGAATCACATTAAGATTATTACAGTTCATGACACAGGATCAGGAAAACATTGGAGTGATAATGAAGTCAGAGCTCTTATAAATATATGGTCAGAAGGGAAGATACAACAAATGCTTGAAGGAGCAACAAGAAATAAAGAAATCTTTGAGGAGATTGCCAGAAGGTTAATGAAATTTGGCATAGACAGAGACTGGAAACAATGTCGCACAAAGTACAAGAACTTAAAATACGAATACCGTGCACTGCAAAAAGAAAATGATCATCTTGGCAATCCCAGAAAAAAGATGAGGTTTTACGATGAAGTCGACTGCATCTTCAGTAGACAACCTCTAGTTGCATCTAGCTGGGGATGTGAAAGTTCTAATCTCATATCAGGTATTAGAAAAGCGATGAAAACTCCAATCTTCTAAAACTTAGCTTACGAACATGATAATTTTCTGCTATCTTCAACACTGAGCATTGGAGTTAGTTGAAATGACAGGCTGTAGAGGTCGTCAGTCAGGTTTTGTAAAATTATAAGGATGGTAAATTCTGAGAGCAGTAGCAAATAAGAGCATATGCTTATAGTATCCAAGTAAAGGGGATAAAGAACAGGGAGCCCATTTCTATACAATAAAAAAGTGTTCCCCATTAATTTGATAACAGGTATATCCTGGGCTGATGAACATCTCTGCCTAGGATTATTTTTGAGTCCAGGTGTAATTACTGTCAACATCAAATGGAATCAATCTCAAATTGCATTCTTTATTAAAAGCATTTAGAGATGCTGCTTTCACTTTAGTATTCTAATATGGTCTTCACAAATTTGCATTAACAAAAATATGTAGTGCTCTAATTTGACAATGAATTATTTGAGAATATAATGAAGTCTTAGAGCAGTATCCACTCATGGCTGTGTCTCAAGTCAGCAACAGAGAGAGTACTGACACATGATAAATTTTTAACTAAATTTATCTGATTTTGGGTGTCAGACTTGTGAAATCAAACTACTTTCAGGTGGCGCCTAACCTGTCCAGGACATTCCTATTGTTCAGAGACATTTTCTCTAAATATTTCTTACATATCATAAGGACTTTTTAGTTTGTCTGGTTTTAGAGCAGCTCTTAGTTCATAGACTAACTGTTGTTTTTTTTAAATAAGAGTCAGTAGAAGACATCATCATAAACACCGGACCTAGGGGTATCAAGAGAAAAGCATCTGATGATGGTAAGAGTTTTTTGCCTTTTTGTAGATATGCAAATACTGTTACATAGTTGAATGCTAGGTGCTAGTTTAATCAAACATTCAAGCTGTAAAACAATTACTTAAGCCAGTGGTTTCCAACCTGGGGTCGGCGGACCTCTGGGGGTCCATGAGGGTATTGCAGGGGGTCCGTGAGAAAAAAAAAAAAAAAAAAAAAAAAAAAAAAGAGAGATAAAAATGAACATAGAACTGTGGTCACCAACCCGTCAATCGCGATCAACTGGTCATTTTTGGGGGCATGACCAGTCGATCGCGAAATGTCTCAGCCTCTCCTCTCCCCCCCATGAAAGAGCCCATGCTGGCGCTATCTCCTGCAAAAATGGAGGTAGTGCCAGCTTCCTGTAGCATGGGGGATAAGTGCCACAACTGTGTGTCTGGTCCAGTATCTCAGGAAGCGCACGGGTGGCTCCTCCCCTCCCCCAAACAGCCGGTGCACTTCCTGAAAAGTCGGGTTGTCACACCACTGGGGACTTCCTTCCCCCTGCTTCCTGTGCACCGGAGGGGAAGTGGAGGGGAGCGGGGGGAGTAGGAGTTCTGGGACTGCATGCCAGCACCAACTTCTCAGGAAGCGCGCCAGCTGTCATGGGGAACAGAGGAAGAAGACGCGCTTCCTGACAAGTTGGAGCTGGCGCGCAGTCCCGGGACTCCTACTCCCCTCCCTCCCCGTGTGCAGGAAGGCAGGCAGGAACCAGGGGGAAGGAAGTCCCTGGCAGGGTGACAGCCCCAGCTTTTCAGGAAGCACACCGGCTGTCTGGGGATGGGGGAGCAGTGCACGTGCTTCCTGAGACCCCAGACCTGGTGCACAGCTGCGGGATCACGAGGTATCGGCCGAGCTGTCCCTGTCCCCTCCCTCTGGCCAGACCCCCACAAGTACCCTGACCGCCTGCCCGCCCGCCCCGCCCAGACCCCACGAGTACCCTGCCCAGGGCCCCACCAGCAACCTGCCCTCCGGCCAAACACCATACAGCACCCTGCCCCTGACCAGGGCCCCACCTGCCCAGTAGCACCCTGCTCCTGCCCCCTTCCCAGGCCCCCACCAGCAACCTGCTCCTGCCCCTTCCCTCGTGGCCAGACACCTACCCCCTGTTTGCTCCTGCACCCTATTTTCCCCCCAGCTTCTGCACCCCCATCCCTATTCCACTCACTGTCAGCCCTATCCCGCACACTGGGATCCCTCGTTTTTTGGCCCCACCTCAGAGTGTAGAGGGGCCCACAAATTCCACCAACCTTGGAACCCCAGAAGAGTTAATCTGGTCTGAGACCTTGAACCAAAGACTGGTAGGACTGAGAAGTCAAAGAAACAACTCCAGAGATCTCACTAGGTAAGCCTAAAGTTTATTATTTGTTGCTATGCAGGACCAATTGTTGTGGTAATTTGTGGTGACGAAACGTGCAATTGAATTGTTGTGATGTTGGAAATGAGTATGCATCGTTTTAAATGTTAGTTATTTATGTTTCCTTTTTCATTTAATGAAGTTTATATAGCAGCTAGAATTGGCTGTGATGGCGGTCTGCGAACTGTTTGGGGGGCCATAAGGGGTCCGCACTAGTGAAAAGGTTGGGAACCACTGACTTAGGCTAATCAAGAAGTTTCCTCAGGATTTTGTGAGGAAATTGTGTGATTTCTTTGTTCCAATGCTCACTCAGAGGGAGGGAAACATGACAGCAACAGAAGTTTCTTAGACCTTGAAGAATAAAATGTCAGGTGAAAGAATCTACTGGATGGATAGCATCTAAGTCACCTGAAAGGCCAAATAAAAACACTCAGAGTGGAAATATTTGGTGCCCATGAGGCACTGAACAGATACTAACATGACACTCATATTTAAAGACAAAGATAACAGGAAACGACCATAAACCTCAGCCTAATTTTCGTATTGAGAAGATTCTAAAATCACTATCATGAACAAGAGGAAATATGTTAAAGGGAAGGAGACTGGGCTGGGCAACTGAGTATTTTCATTTTTATCAGCTTATAAACAGTCTAAAGGTGGCAAGTAGAGAAGTTTGAATAACTAAGATTTAACAGGAAAATGGTCACATTAATACCATGCCCCCAACAGGGAATGAAAGTTTCAGTTGTTACAAATCAGCTTTTTTCAACAGAAAAATGTTAATCACAGAAATCCTGGCCAGCTCTAATTATGGCCTGATATATCTGGGTCATTCTTCTTCACACCAGCAAGATGTGATTGGTGAATAATAGCTTTAGAAAACAAATGTATATCAGCCTGTAGAGGTAGTTCAGTGTAGCCTCATCACTCTGCTGGTCCTCTCTTTATATTGCTCTAGTTCTGCTCTAGCTTCCCCTTCCCCCCTAATAACATACTGCGCTTTCTTCTACAGAACCATCACCCGGTCCACTTAAGAGTGCTTCTGAGAAAGCTGTAGTTCAGTTTCAAAGAAGTTTAACAGACAGAATGCGTACAGTAACAGAAGGCAAACACACACTATTAGGAAGACTTTATAAACAGGAAGAAACACAAGGCATCAGCAGAACACAGGTGTATGGTGATCCTTCAGCTATAAAACAGGTTGGTTTAATGACCTTTCTATCAAACTAGCATGCAAAAAGAACATACAAATAATCCACAGATGATAAAGATGGAAGAGGTCTATTTGATTATCTAGCCCGTCCATACTGGTGCAGGATTACTCCCCTGTAATAGGTTTGGGCTTGAGCTTTTGGGGTTTCCACATCACTGCTCTTAGGAGATTATGACACAAGTTAGCAGATTTAATTGAAAGGAAATGTTTCCTTGTTGTAAACCTAGATTTTTCTTTGCTTTAATTTCACCCCATCCCTTTTAGGTACACCTTTCTTGACCATCTTAACAGTTCCTTCTCCTCTGCATTCATAATCTTTAAATACTTGAAGGTTTTATTACAGCTTCCTTTACCAAAGTAAGTGGGAATTGAAAATACACGCTTCCCCTGAACAAAACAAAAAAACCATACTAATGTATTATGTTAATGCTGTGCTGGCTTTCCTAAACCTTCAGACAGAAAATTCCAGTGCCAGGGCTTCTGCTCAAACAGCAGAATAAATTAACCAGACTAGTTAGTTTTGCTACAACTGATCAGAACCAATACCACCTTGCACTAGCAACGTTAAGTATTGTGTTTTTATATAAATGTGTAACTGCAGCAAGGGGGGACAGCACATGCGGAGAGCCAGCTTAAAAGCTGCCTGCCTGCATGCACGTTTCAGCTCCCGCCTGCCTCCTCCACTCTCCGGGGCAGAAGTGCGCAGGAGAGGGGCAGGAAGCTCCACACGCATACCAGCTCCTGCCTCCCCCTTCCGTGCTGCTGCCTGTGATAGAGAGGCAGCTGCACGGAAGGGGGGAACGAAGCAGAGAAGCTGGCTTCTTGCATGTACTGGCTAGGGATGTTAAAGACTAGTCGACTATCCAATAAGCATTTGCTTATCGGATAGTCTTTTGACTAGTTGATTCCCCACCCCCACGATGGGTATGTCTACACTAGCCCCCTAGTTCGAACTAGGGAGGCTAATGTAGGCATTCGAACTTGCAAATGAAGCCCAGGATTTAAATATCCCGGGCTTTATTTGCATGTTCCCGTCTGGCCGCCATTTTTAAATGCCACTAGTCTGGACTAACTGCCCGCGGCTACACACGGTTCTTGCTACATTTCAAAGGCGGAAAGCGCCGAAGGGAGCACGGCCAGCCGGGAAACTCAAATAGTCTCCCGCTGGCCCCGCGCTCCCAGCACCGCTTTGCTTTTGAAATGTAGAAAAAGCCCTGCTCTTGCTGCATTTCAAAAGTGGAAGCGCCACCAGTTCCCCACTGCGCCCCCTGCCCCTTCTCCCCACAGAGACGGTGCTGGGGGAATAGGCTTTTAACTGGCTCCCTTCAGCACCGGATCCTGCTCCCCCCCTTGCCATCTCTCTTTTTGCAGAGATATGTAGGTCCCCTTCTCCACACACCAGGTTCAGGTCTGAGGTAGAGATTCCACAGCTCTACCTCTCCCCATCCCTGTGTCCAACTGGTCACATGGTCCTATGAGCTTACATAAGAACTGACTGAAAAGGAGGTGGGTGTGCTTAGAGAAGAGGAGGGATGTTTGCGTCGAGCTCAGAAAAGCAGGGATATGCAGGTGGTCAAAGCAGAGAGCGTGATAAACACTGTTAGGGGAACTAAAGCAGTGTGTGTATGTGTGGGGGGAGTGTCTCTGAGCAGTTGGAGAGAAAACAGGAGATCAGAGAAATGAGAAAATATTGGGGAGGGTGTTGGAACAGAATATTGAAGAGATGGAAAGATGGGGACCAAGCTGGATGGTGAAGGATATTGGAGAGCTTTATCTGCCCCCCCCACCTCAAAACCTCCACATCCGTGTCTACTATACGTATCCACACCCAAAAAAATCCTCATTGACTCCATGCTAGTCCCTGAACTGCTTCTGCACTTATTCAGTTCCTCAACCAACAGGTTTGATGTTGTGGCCTGCTTCTTGTGTGGAGAGAGAAAATCAAGGTGTGCTGTACAGGCAGAACTTAAAACAACAGATGGGCTGGTAGCACTTTATAGACTAAAAAAACCATGTAGATGGTATCATGAGCTTTCGTGGGCACAGCCCGCTTCTTCAGATGATTGGCTATCCCTTGAAGCTTCTGTACAGGCAGAGACAGGAGATGATGCAGAGGCAGTGAAGGGATTAACATGCAGCCAATGAGTCCTGTGACCAGCATAATCATTGCCAGGCAACCAGAAGCAGTGAAGAGTGAGAGCTGGACTGTGTGGTACACACTTAGTTACTGAGAATTTCTTTTCCTTTCTTGTTTTAAGGCAAGAGAATTAAATGCCCCAAAACTTAAAAAACAACAGGAGTATCTTGTGCCCTTCCAGAATAGCTACACTGAAACCTCTGAATACCAAGAAATAAAGTGAAAGTACACAACACACCCACAATCTTATCCAAATTAAATTTAGGTACACAGAATACAATTCATTACTGAATATGGTCAGGATAAGAAGCTAATTATCACTACTCTTTGAAAAAAGTAGTGTTGAATTTTTTAATCTGAACAATGGTGTAAATCTCACTTGAAATACTAGGTACGGATTTAAAAGGGGAAACAGCCAAATCTAAACACCAAATAGTCTTGCAGCACCTTAGAGACTAAAACGTTTTGTTAGTCTCTAAGGTGCTGCAAGACTATTTGCTGTTAACTTTTTCCAGTTACAGAGTAACTCGGCTACCCCTCTGAAGCATCTAAACACCAGTTTCTGTATAATCTATACCAGTGTTTCCCAATTTTATTTGGCCACAGAACTCTTTTAAACTCGAAAGAATTTCATGGAACCCCTAATAACAGTCTTATATATGGAGCAGGGTGTCCAGAGCAAGCTGGGAATGCGGGGTCTTGGCGGGGGGGAGGGGAGTAAGTGAGGAGGACTTGGGTGTGGGATCTGGCCACGAGGAGGGCCACTTACCTGGCTTGGCACCCTGCTGCAGTAGGGAAACCCTCCCAGCAGCATGCTCTTGTTCCCCCAGTAGGGGGGCAGGAAAGGGAGCTCAGCACCCTCTCCCCCATGCAGCAGGGATCTCAGCGCAGCTGCAGCACCAGGTCAAGCCTCCCACTGGCAGGGTGGCGGGAGAGGGGTGTGTGTGTAGAAACCCCGACCTTCCCCGCCAGACCAGACTCTGCCGCTTCCCCAGCAGGGTGGGGAGGGGCCTGGTTGGGGAAGAGAGCGGCAGCAAGCCCAAGCACGCCCCGGGGGAAGAGGGCAGCGAGCCCAAGCACGCCCCAGAGGAGGGGGGCATGGTGAAGCCCCTGCCGGGGCGCAGGCGACAGTTTAAAAACGCTGAGGTCCAGGAGTGGCTACTTGGCACTGCAGACCCAGCCACCCCTCCCCTCCCGGCAGCAGCAGCTGTTGTAACAAGCCACTGCCTGCACACAAGGAGGAGGCTGCGCGGCACCAGAGGCCTGGTGGGACAGAGGCAGTCCTGCAGGGTGAGGAGGGGGCCGCGCAGTGGTGGGGCAGCTACAGTGGGTGGTGGAGCGACCAGAGCCATACGCTGCCAGAAGCCCACCCCCGCTGGCACAGCTCCAATGGGAGCTGCCTACAGGCTCTGCAGGGGGCCGGGGAGTAGAATTTTCTCACAGAACCCTTAGGGTACGTCTAGACTACATGCCTCTGGCAACAGGAGGCATACCTGGGAGGTCGACAAATGCCTTTGATGTCGACCGCGGAGCGTCCAGACTACCGCACTGAGCCGACAAACAGCTGATTGGCTCAGTGCGGCAGCCATTTAAATTTAAATGAAGCGGCGATTATTTAAATCGCCGCTTCATTTTCCTATGCTGGGTAGCCTGATCTACATGCCTCTGTCGCCAGAGGCACGTAGTCTAGACGTACCCTTCATTTCACTTTGCGGAATCCCAGGGTCCCGCAGTACACCATTTGGGGAACACTGATCTACACATTTCTTGAACGCCACTAATCCAAGCGTTCAACCGGCCTGATCTTGCTTTCTCTGCAAAATCTGAAAGGCCCATATACAAGATGGTCTGGCTCCTAGTGGCAAAAACACTCTAAAAAAGGGGGAGGGTCTGTTTGTGTGACGGTAACAGGCAATGTATCAAATTTATCTTTTGAGAATAGAAATACAAGACAATATTTTGTTCATTCCCTCTTAAGTACCTGGCACTGGCCATTGTCAGAAGACAGGACACTGAGCCAGATGCACCATTGGCCTGACCCAATATGGCCATTCTTGTGTTCTTATGAGTTCCAACTTGAAATATTGAATTTAGCTATATGAGATCTGTGGCTAAGGGGAAGCAACTGTTAAACATATTAATTAGTAAAATAGTTTACAACTTTTGCACTCAAAACTTGTAATTTTGGCCCTACTGAATAAAATGTTTGTCACGATCAGTTTAGTGAAGAAAAACATACCAATGAAGTCTGAAGCCTATTTGCTACCTAATCAACATATTACTTAGGGGTGTAAATATTCCAGATTGTAGAACTTCCAGAGTCTGTAGCTAAACAGACTTACCCCCACAGAAACAACAATAATTCTTCTATCAATTGTGCTACTGCTTCTTGAGAGGGTAAATTATGTCTACAGCAATGGAAAAAATCTCTTCTGCCATTGTAGCACATTTACACTGTGGCACCACAGCAGCAGTTACAGCATCACAGTTGTAGTGTTTGTATCAGACAACCCCTTGCCTACAACTTTTTGACTCTCCCAAATATTTCTTTCCCACTCCAGAAAACTAGTTTTCAAGGTATCCTGTCAAAATACAATTTCTATAATGACCTTAATACCATGGTTCACAAAAAATGAACCTAAACCAATGGACTTATCCTTCAGCTCTGTCCACATTACAACTTTGTGTAAAAGTTAAAAAAAAAAAAAATCAAGTCTACTTCCACTTTAACATGGCTGTTAAAATGTGTCACAACCATGCTGAGAATTAGTGCTTTAGATAGGCATTTCCATAGTACTCTCCACAGCACTGGTGTGTATAGAATCAGAAAACAAATTCTTGGATGTTTTTACTATATGAAGCTGCATCAGAGAGGCTTAAAAATAGACTTTTAAAAAGAGACAGTTAGTTAAAATATGCTAAATGCCCTCCACGGCACAGCATGTGAGAAGGCTAGGAGTCAGAAAGTATAGCTACGTCTAGTGGAGCCTACGTTAATTCCTATTGACTATAGTGGGGGTTTGATTAGGCTCTTAGGACTTGTCTACCAGAGAAAGTATTAATAATCTGCAGTGAATGTTTTATTTGTTAAGATGGTGTAAAAGGCATAAGAAACACTCTTATTTAGTTTAAACTAAGCTTATTTTGGTTTATCTTAAGTCTGCTCATAATTAATGGGTAACACCTCAAACAAAGAGCAAAAAATATAATAAGGATGACCCTAATGGACCAAATTCTATCCTCCAATACAAGTGGCTCCAAAGTCAGAATCTGACCCTTAAGAAGCTAAATGCTTTTATTTGAGAAATACATAAAATAAAAGGCAATTTTCTGAAGTTCTTCTTGTTTCAATATATTGGTATTCAAGGGCTCTACCTTGCAAGATGCTGTGTATTTCTGTCCCAGTCCAGCAGAGCACTTAAGGATGTGCTTAATTTTAAGTGTATCAATAGTCTCATTGAAGTAAACAGTACCACTTAGATGCTTAAAGCGCATCCTTCAGTGCTTTGCTGGGTGGAGCCACAAAGTGCAGCACTTACTACAGAGGTGGGGAACCTCTTTTGGGTCTGGGACTGCTGACCCACAGAAAAATTAGTCCGAGGCTGCACATAAGTGAGAAGCAAAAAAAAACCCCAAACCCTCACTGATGTGGCCCCTAACTGAGAAGCAGAAAGATTCCCCCTCACACACCAGAGCCTAGGGGGACCCAGACTAGTAGATTCTGTGTGTTCCATCCATACAGTGGATTGAGGGGGCTGGAGTGCCAGCACAGGCCATGCTGGGGGGAGCCCTGAGCCTCAGGGGACAAATCCAGGCAATCCAGAGCTGCATCCAGGCCTCGGGCCTTAGGTTCTGCACCCCTGATTTACTAGGATCAAGCACCCAGTGAAATGAAACACTTGAGTGACCTAAACTTTGTAATCAAGACTCATGAAAATTATGCATCTACTAATTTCATTTTACACTGTGGAATCATAGATGCCAAAAGTTTTCATTGCTCCGTCCCACTGTATCAGAAGAAGGAATATAAAAATATGCCATTTGGGTTTGCAGCATGTTATAAAAAACCTGCACTTTTTACTCAAGCATATGAGATACCCAAGAGCTCTTCATTAGTCGAACTCATGTCTGTTTTAATATATTCCTTACAACTATTTCCTCCTTGTTAATCAATTAGCCCAAAACTGCAGATAGATAACTGCTAGTTTGTCATTTCTACCTGTTAAAATTGGAGATAAATATTGCTAAATACCAAGGGCTAAATTCTTCCTTTTTATATATTGCGGAGTTCCCTTTAAATTCAATGCCTATCCAAGGCTTTTAGTGGTTTACTAAATGTCCTTGTTAATTTCAGTATAAAACCTAAAGACCTTATCTTAGCACAAATATCATTACAGTCAACTGAAAGGTCCTCCATACACGTGAATGGGATTTGGATTGGGTCTTAGTTGGTGGGGCCCTTTTTTTTTTTTTAATTCTCCTTCCCCTGCAGATTTTGCTTTTATATATTATGGTTATACAGAGAACATGGCTTTAATACACACTTTTTTAAGCTAAAGCTCATTTTTCTTCTATGACACTCATTGATTGGATGAATGAGTAATTTTGGTTTGCAAGTTAAATTTGGAAAAAAGTTTAAATCATATCACACTCATGGTATAAAGATGGTTTTAATCTGGGGCATATTTACTTATTATTTGTATACACTCATTTCACATGATCTGAAGAGAATTCTTAATACATTTCAGTTAAATATCCAACATTTTTCTAGGTGTTGTGCACTGCATTTCATTCCATGGCTGTAGAACAAATATGCAACAGGTAGGGATGGAATAAGAAAGATCTAAATTATACAAACTAATCTTTATGAAGTACCACAGCCTCAGTCTAAAATAAGCAATAGTTTATTCTGTGCTTCATGTCTTTTCTGAAACAGACAGAAAAATAGGGACCTGAGGTGAAACCCAACTGAGCTATGCGGTGCATGTGCTAGCTTCAAGGAGCATGAACCGCTCCAAACCCGACTTCAGAGCTAGCCTTAAAACCGGCCAAGGTCAGCGATAGGTTACAGCGCACACTTGCATATAAAGCAATCGCAAAACGGAAGCTCTGAGGAGCCCTGACATTAATGGTGGTTTGCAATGTGCCGCTCGGGCGGGGAGGGTCAATTTTGGCTACTGCCCCTAGAAGTCTTAGGAACTGCAGGTTTTGCGTTCCTGCACCTCGCCTCTCCTTTACCAAGGAGCCCACACTCACCAATAACACTCGCAGAGCCAGTGCCCCCTCTCCTGGCCCGTAGTGCTGGTCCTGGGCCCCGGACCCACTTACCTGAACAGGCCCTCACCTGTCACACTTCCCCACGTGCACCCCTCCCCTCACCCAGGCAGCTGGAAGCCCCTCGCCCCCGGTCTCCGGCGTGCTGCAGCCCCTCTTACCTGTGCTGCAGCCCCACCAGCCCCAAAGTGATCACATGGGGCACATCCAGCTCCGTGGGCCACGAGCCGGAGGCGATGCAGCCGAACACGCCGCACTCCTCCCGGATGCCCAGCTCCTCAAACTCCATAGCGCCGGGCCCCGCGCAAACACGTGTCGCCGCCTCCGGAGCGTGGGTCTTGCCGGCCGCCGGCTGCCTCCGACTCGAGGCCAACTCCTCCCGCTGCTGCTGCGCGGGCAGCCAGGGACCGCCCCTCCCGCGTCCACAGGGCAGGGGGCCGCTAAGGCTGCCTCCTGCCGCGCTCGGCCCCCCCTACGCTCGCGTGCTCCGGGCAATGCGCGGGGTGGGTGGGAGGTTGCCGCTGGCTCTGTTCTTGGAGACACAATCAGCGCCGACTCCCCTCCCCCCCGGTCTGGGCTTGGTACGTTCCGCCCTCCAACCTTCCACGTGCCGCTTGCCAGACTCTCCGCTGCTTTCTAAAGCGCGAGCAGCGGCGGATGTGCACTGGGGCCGAGGGGTTACAAGGGGGAACCGGAGGGGGCATTGGCGCGTGGTAAATTCTCATGGGGGCGGGGCCAGCAGGAGCAGGTTCCTTGTCGCCAGAGCCGCGGCGACGAATAGCGGGCTGGCCAGTCATTCCCCGCTACTCTCCTCCCCTTCCGCCTTTGGCTTTCGCGCGCGCGCGCTCTGCGTCATCTCCTCGTGTGAGCGGGAGAGGGAAGTTGGCCGCCGCCAGGCACCTTTGCTAACCGGGCCCCTCTGTGTGTCTCGTAGGTGCCTGTCCTGCCCGGCGCGATGGCTCCCGTAGCAACAGGTAACGTTCCGCGCCTCGGCGGCCCCGGGGCCCCGCTCTGCACCCGGCGGGGGAGCCCGCTGCCCGTCAGGCTTCCCCAGGGCGGGTGGGCTGCCCGCCCCGCCCCGGCGCAGCTCGCCCTTGCCAGGCGGGGGAGAGCGGAGGTGTGCGCCGCGCCGCCTGGGGGAGGCCGGTTAACAAAGAGCGCGTGCGGCCTAGGGCCCCGGTGCAGCCCGCCTGCGGCGGGGGGAGCCTGAGCCTTTGTTTTTTAAACCCAAACCGGGGAGGAGCTGAAATGGAACACGCAGGACGAAACCTGCAAAGGCGCGTGGCCGAGTCCATATTCAGGAGGGTTGAAGGAGAAACTTTAAAAGTTGTTTTCATGGCCTCTGTTCTCCTTCACTCTAAGTGGGACCCTTTCAGGTTCTTCTGACTCCCTTGCCTGTCTGCAGAGCAGTAGCAAGTGAAGCCAGGTGTAATCCATATAAATCCAGTTTTGCTCCAAGATGAGTGAAAGCAAACATAGCATCAACCTAGTGACTTGCTGCTTATACTTTTTCATTTGAACAGTTAAGGATGCTGATAATCTCCAATAACTTTCAGATTTCACTTGCTTAAAACCACTCCTTCGTCCTCTAAGGCAATGTCTGTGTCATGAGCAAAGGGTATGATTTCCTTGTTTGTGTGCACATGCTTGCAGTGGCTAGCTCTCAGCTGGCACAAGTATAAATAGCAGTGTGGCACAGGTAGATCCAGCAAGCGACACAGCTGAA
This sequence comes from Rafetus swinhoei, assembly GCA_019425775.1. NCBI lineage: Eukaryota > Metazoa > Chordata > Testudines > Trionychidae > Rafetus > Rafetus swinhoei. The sequence goes on from CM033449.1 coordinate 53,273,221, forward strand.
CCGTTCCAAATACAAACCTGCCTGGTGGATATGCTTTTTTTCCTTGTTCCCTGAAGATGATGTCATCAACAATAGCCACCTATTGTCACACTTTATCTTAAATAAAACTTAGCAGTTTTTGCCTGTATGTGTTTGCTTGTATTATAATTAGTACAGAAACAAAGATAAAAAAGATGTGTACAGAGAAATATATCCAATGTGTAAAGTCCTCATAGTTTAAGAATACAAGTCTTGGTTGTTTTTCATCAATAATGGAACTAGGTGGCCAGTGGTCATGAGATTTTACAGACTCTTGTGTCTGCTGTTGCAACTGAAGTTTCATACTGGTTTTCTAGATGATCTTTAAATGTTCCTCTATAGTCACTGAAGAAAATGCTGGAGCATTATTAGAGTATTCCTTCTGGTCTTTAACTATCTCAGATTCCCAAAATATATTTGAACACATGATTAGCCAAAATAATCATAATTTATACAACATTTATAATTTAAAAAATTAACTTTATTTCTCTAGAACTGAAACTTGGGAAAAAAATTAATGAAGGTAAAACAAAAGAAGTCTATGAGTTGCCAGATCTGGCAGGTTGTGTGCTGATGCAATCAAAAGACCAAATAACAGCAGGGAATGCAGCTAGAAAGGATCATATGGAAGGAAAGGCAGCAATCTCCAACACAACTACTAGCTGTGTTTTTCAATTGCTTCATGAATCTGGTAAGTATTTTAAAGGTAAAATACATGCATTTATGTTGTATATGGTAAGTCCTATATGACTGTCTGAAATGGCGTAAATATTAATTCACCTAGGTTTTGGAACTGACTGACTTTGGTAAGTTTGCTTATATCAATGTTCCAAGAGTAATATAAGATTATTGATCTAGACTACTAAATACAAATTAATTTATCATATTTGAAGTCCCCCAAACCCAGAAAGCTAATGTGCATTACTGCTGTCTTTCTGGACACCGTTCTCTTCCCTCACGGCCCCCCCCAACTTACGCTCCTTTTCAACTCCTAGTTTAAAATCAGACAGAGTATGACGTTAAGCTCTTTTTTCATACATGTGTCTAGATATTTCTATTGCTGGTCAGTGACCATAGCAAACACTGCATTTAAAAGCAAAACTTTACCTCACTGAGTTAAACCAATTAACTCTAATAATTTCATAATTAAAATGAAGACTTAGACGGATAAACTTAATTAAATGTGTTTTTTCTCAGATCACTCGTGGCATAAAAAAATATGGTAAGCTATTTTATTCTGCATAATTTGCAAGGTAGCACATGGTGTATGCTGAGGTGAATTGGAAATCTTAAGATTTACTTTTTGTGACTTCATAAATGTGTTTAGTTTCTTTAATGCTGGAGAAGACTATTGATGAGATCCTGGCTCCTTCAAAATCAGCTTCTAGTGTCTTTCATAGGACTTAAGCACACTTTCTTCAAATTTCTTTTGAAAAGCATATACCATAAACATTGCTTCCTTATTTAGGGCTCTGAAGCACTACTATAATTAACTTGCTTTTTTGTTTAAGTCGCTATTCAGGTGTTAATGTATATGAAGCCATAGTTTTTGGCACAACTGTTTGTGAAGTGGAAATGGATATTGAACTACTTGATTGTAGATTCCAAAAAAGATAATGTGTGTTATATTGAGGTAAAAGATTCCTTTTTTTAATTGCCAAAAAATCCTCAAAACCTGATATGCAAATAGAACAAGGGAAAGGGAAAAAGAAGTGCATGAACATTAGGATTATGAATGTCAACAGAGCCACCTAAGAAAACTAGAAACCTAATTTCTCATCTAAAATTCTCATGGAAATATGTTGGTTGAGAGTATGGCTCTTTATTATGTTTTTTTGTTAATAAATGTGTAAAGGTTCTGGGATTTTTTTAAGTAAAAATCTTAGCCTTGTCTTGCAGATACAACATTGAATAAAAATAGGAGGGTAGTGCTTTCAAAAGCACTGTTGCATAATGTTTTCAAGATCACTCCTTTAATCATAACAAAATCTGTGACTCTGCTCCATTGGTTAGGAGTGAGGGAGAGGCAGAAACATCCCCTTACTAAACTGACTAGACTGAGCAAAAGTGCCACTGCATCTGTAAACAGCAGAGGTATCCTGGATTTCTCAGCTTGGTCAACTAGTGACTAACAGTTCGTGTTAATGCCTTATGGGAGGAGAGAGGCAATTTATTTACTTTGCAGAACTCTTCTGAACTGGAAGGTGATACAAAAGTGGTGTCTACAAGTGAGATGTCTGTTAATTTCTTTCACTTTTGATAGAAACAGAATTTGACTTGCAATTATTGTGAACTAAGAGCAGCAGCTCTAAAATACACATTTGGGAAAAACAGAGGGCAATAAAAGCAAACTTAAAATTCTGTAGCTTCAGAGGGCTAGTCGAGTTAGTCTGTAAAAGGAAAAACTTAAAAAATAACAAATAGTCTAGTATCATGAGCTTTCGTGGGCACAACCTACTTCTTCAGATGACAGGAGTGTTGGAAGTACTCTGGTCATCTGAAGAAGTGGGTTGTGCCCACGAAAGCTCATGTAGCCTGGATTTATCAGTTAATCTTGTCAACTACATGCACTGCCCCCTCCTCCACGCTACCTTTGATTCAGAGGCAGAAGGGTGGGGAGAGGAGAGAGTGGGAGACGGTGGACGTGAGGAACTGGTTTAAAAGCTGGCTCCCAGCGAGCACCGCGCATCTACCTGTCCCCCCTCGCAATCCCATTGCTGTTGCCTCTGATAGGCAGCAGCACAGAGGGTGAGGTATGCAGGCTAGAGCTGATATGCGGGGGGGGTGCTGACTTCCAAGCTGACTCCCCACACATGGTGGCTCTGCGGATTCACCTCCCTTCTCCCCTCCTACAGAAGCAGTGGGGGGGGGGAGGGCAGGCAGGAACCATCTTAAAAGCCAGTTCCCACTAGCTCCACGATGCCACCTGCCCCCTCACCCCCACTATTTGCACTGCTGCCTCTATCAGAGGCAGGAGTGTGTGCTGGCAGGGACTCCCCTGTGAGTGGGGCCAGGAGTGTTGCTAGCTCTGCCTCCGGGGACTATCGAATAGTCATGTAACCACTAAGATTTCATGGGATTACACGACTATTCAGTTACACAATATCTAACATCCCTAGTGTTCACCAAATGGGAAATCGACACTGCCGCAATCAATCTTCCAAAGTTTGATTTAATGGGTCTAGTTAGGACTCGCTAAACAGAACACAAAAGGTCCCCCCATCCCTCCCCATCAGCAGCAAGGAAACTGTCAAATTTTTGCTTATGAAGGTAAATTCTGCACTCTGTAGCTTGCTTGTGAAATTCCTTTGTAGAAGAATGGCTACTTTTAAATCCATTAATGAGTGCCCAGGCAAGTTAAAATGTTCTACAGGTTTTTGTGTGTTACTATCTCTAATATCTGATTTGTTTTTCTTGGCCTGAACAAAGACTTGAACTGGCTGACATAGGAAAACTGGTTTTATAATTACATTCAACACCCCATTGACATGAAAAGCTAAGTATGGAACACTTTCAGCCTGCTTCAGCCTCATTAGCACTTACAATTACAATTGACAGGACTACTCGTTTTAAAGTTAGATTAACATAGCTACCCCTGTGAGACTTTCAAAATGATGATGTAATAGTCAACACACTTTACATTGGGAATATCTGCAGAGATGAATTCATAGCTTGCCACATAGTATGAAAAATATTATGGTTGACTTGTGAAATTACTTAAACTGTATGCATGTTTCCCATCATGACATCTGCTTGCTGTTACTCTAGAAGAGAGATGAAAATGGGCAGGAATCCACTAGGAGCAGTGGCTTTGGTTATATATAGCTGTGGTTTTCAACCTGCTGAAACCTGGGGATCTGCAGACTTTATCTAGGATTTTCAAAAGGGTCCTCACCTCTGTTTTCAATTTTTTAAAAGATTGAATACCAATGATATATAGCATCATCAGGAAAATTGCAAAGTAGCTGGTTTTAAGCAAGTTCTGAAAGCACACTGCAAACTGATTTATAAAGCTTTGTATAATGTACAGTATATTTTGTTGGATGGAACTGGAGGGAGAGAATGCTTTCTGAATTGAGACAATTTTGTTTGTCCTAATTTATGTTTGTGGGAAAGTGATCATCTTAAGTATATTGTAGCTACAGAACAAAACATGTAGAGCTTTGAGAAAACAAACTTCTGATGAAACACTTTTCTCTTTGATCAGATGTACCCCATTCTGATCTCAGTTCTCAGTTCACCCATAGAAGTGTACAGAGCAGTAAAACTGAATCTTTTATATTTAGGAATCAAAACTGCTTTTGTCAGGAAACATGGTGATACAGCCTTCATAGCAGCTCAGTGTGAAATGATTCCAATTGAGTGGGTGTGCAGAAGAATTGCTACTGGTTCTTTCCTGAAAAGAAACCCTGGTGTCAAAGAAGGATATAAATTTTACCCACCCAAAATTGAGATGTTTTACAAGGTAAGTAAAATGTGTAACTTTCTCGTAAACAAAAGAAGATAATATGCCTGAAATATGAAACTGGCTAATCCAGGGGTGGGCAAACTATGGGCTGCATCTGGCCCATCGTTTGGACCTCAAGGTTGGGAACTTGCCTTGCTGTGTTCCCTGTGGCTCCTGGAAGCAGGGGTGGCCAGGAATTTTCTGCACGCTACCTTTGCCCCAAGCGCCCAGTTAGCAGCTCCCATTGGCCAGGCACCACGGCCATTGGGAGCTGCGGGGGCAGTGCCTGAAGATGGACAGAGCACAGAGGCATGGGACCCCACCTCTGCATGGGAGTCAAAAGGGAGATGGGCTGCTGCTTCTAGGAGTTGCTTTATGTATGTGCTGCCTGGATTCTGCATCCCTGAGCCTCTCTCCAGCCCTGATCTCCCTCCTCTCCCCCTCGTGTCCTCCAAACCCTTTGATCCCGGTTTGGTGTGCCATTCTGTGCCCCAAACCACTGAGCCCGATCCCAGAGCCAGCACCCCCAGCCAAAGTCTTTATTGCCTCCTGCACCCCAACTCCCAATTTTGTGAGCATTCATGGTCCTCCATACAATTTCCATACTGAGCTGTGGCCTTCAGGCCAAAAAGTTTGCCCACCATTGGGTAAATTGCTCCTGTTGAAAAAATAATGAAACTGATTATACACAAAACAAGCAAAGGGGGAAAGATATATCACTTTATAGGAGCTATAAGTAAAACTCTTTTGACAAGTGGTATTTTAGGTTTACAAGTGTGCCTTTAAACTGAAATGAAACTGTTTACTGATATATTTTAAGCAACTACTAATGACACCGTGTTTTGCAAACATTGCAAAAATGTCTTTCATTACTACATTTTTTCTTAGATCAGAGATTCTCCAACTAGTTCAGAAAGCTGTCTGGTTACATAGTGCAGTCCTCATTTCCAACATCTGAATCCCATTACAAAGCAACTAAAAATGTGTTAAGCACAATGTTTGTTAATCTTTGATGTAAACTATTGCTGTAAACAAGGGTGGGGAAGAGGCATTTGTAATCACAAATGGGGAGAAAGCATGAAAGAGGAGGTGGTCCATGAGAGAGTCCATAATATAGAATGTATATTAATTGATATTTTTTTTGTCTTCTCATCCTTTAGATCACTTAAGTTGTCTGTGTACTTTCACCATTAAACAAATGGAGTTCATATGTGATTTTTCATTCTTGTGTTGGCAGGGTTTGGGAGCATAGTGTAAGTGAGGTGATGCAGGAAACAGGGATGTAAAATCCTGTTCAACCGCCCCAGGCAGAGGCTGCACCGGGTCGACATATGTTTTTATTGACAAAACCTGATAGTGTAGACATACCCTAAATATAGAGAGAGTTTTGCCCCAGTTCTTAATGTAGCAAGATCATAGCAGTTAAGTATACATCATGTGAGCCATCCACTAACAGAGACTTAAATATCATTCTAGAAGAATGTGGTGTCAGCATCTCCCTTTTGTTGTGACAAGATAAGGATGTATCACTCCAGGGATAGGCTACCTAAGAGGGGAGATCATACTAGGGGGGCAGGAAGTAGGAAAGTAAACCTAGAATGAGAAACTTCTGGTTGGACTGGAAGTGGAAGGGGTGAGGAAAAAGAATGATTTGAAGAGTGATACATATTTCAGAGCATCAACATTTAATCTTTTTTACATTGGCTTTATCCTTGTCCTTGAAAGACATTGCTGGTGAAGTCCTTCTGACGCATATCGTGTGTAGTTTGAGTAAATTTTCTGGTACCCCAGAAATACAGCAGATCATGGTCTATATACATAGAGCATTTTTAACCATCTTAATGAATAACATGGAAAAATTGGAATATCTTTTCTTATGCTGCTGAAAGGAACAAAAGCAAATTGAATTTGTTTAGAGAGTATTGGTTTCACAGTATGCTTCCTTGTAATGCCAGAGTTCTGCAGGCTGGTAGCAACAGGTTGTGGGGTGGGAGATGAGAGAGAAATGGAGCAGAGTGATCAGTCTTAATAAGTAACTGGTCTATTCAGGGATATTCAATAGCAGAGAGATGCCAAACCCGAGTAGCTGCCTTAGCGCTGGATGGTGAATGGGCAGGGAAAACTTTTCCAGGGGAGTATGATCTGCTTCCTTGCATGCTGACCACTTCAGAATGGTGCTGACCTCTTCCCTATGAGGAAAGAGCATGGCTAAAACTGAAGGAATATCCTTGTGAAAATGGGAGACTTCTCCCTCTCTTCCCCCCGCCCTCCATCACCACCACCTTGCCCTCCTTCTCTCAGCTGTAGGGAAACATGAGAAGGACCTGGTCAGTGACCATCCTAGTACTTCAGCAATATAAAATAGTGTTCCCTTTTGAAAGATGATAATCATACATACAACCTTTTTATAGACAAGATGTATGCACTGCGTGCTCTGGCAAAAATATACCGTCATTTAGCGAATATACCCTGCACCCAAATATACCCTGCACCCAAATATACCCTGCGTTTTTTTCTATTTGAGTAAAAAAAATCTTGTATACCCTGCACACGAATATAACCCGCGGGGTATACAAGACTTTTCTGTGCTGGGGGTATATTTGCTGGGGGTATATTTACGGGGGGGAGGGATTAGCCACTCACCGCCCCAGGTTCCAGCGCAGCCGCCAGCCTCCGGGCAGGGGAGCGCTCATCCCACAGGTTCCTCCGCAGCCACAGGAAGGGGCGAGGGAGCAGGAACCACCAGCCTCCGGGCAGGGGAGCGCTTACCGCCCGGTTCCTGCGCAGCCGCAGGAAGGGGCAGGGGGATGAGCTCTCCCCAACCCCTTCCTGCGACAGCGCAGGAACCCGGGGGTGGGCGCTCCCTCGCCGGAGACTGGCGGCCAGGAACCGGAGGGTGAGCACTCCCCTGCCCGGAGGCTGGAGGCTGGCAGCTGCGCAGCCACAGGAAGAGGCGATGGAGAGCTCACCACCTGGTGAGTAAAAAAAATTCTATATACCCGCACTCGAGTATACCCCGCGGGGGGTGCGGGTTTGTAAAAACGAATATAACCCACGGGTTATATTACGGTACTCGAAGATTGTATGATTGTTGCTTGCTTTCATACAGCAACTTCTGTCCACTTCAAGATTTAAAAAGTCTGGAAAAGTGACTTACACTAAGACTACTTGACCTGTATTTAACATACGGGCTGCCAATAAATAAGCAGATTTTAAAATAACATTTAGCAACAGACTTGCATTGCAGGTTAGACCACCCTGGCCTAGCACCCTTGGGACCTGACCAGTCTCGAATGAAGGAGTTGGCCAGACCAGGGGAGGTCAGTGCCAGCTCTCGGCCCTGACCATTGAGCACTTTCCTTAGCTGCTACATCCCTAGTCCAATTTTTCCCTGTGAGTGGTCTAGGCCTGGACCACCCATGGGGTCCCTAGGCATATTGAACAAGAAATGTTGCCAGACCAAAGGTTCAATCTGTAGTTAGTTAGCTACTGGCACTGAAACTCCTCTTGGGATTTGTTAAAACTGAGCAGTCTGTAGCACTGTGGAAATAGATTTGTAGGCTAAGTGCTGGTTAGAGCTGAAAAGTGTACAGTGTTCCAGCTTATTTTATTACTTTTATACTACATACAGTGGAGATAAATTAAATATAGAGCCTCCCCTTTACTAGTGTCTGGTAAAGTCTTGAGTGGTGTAACTAGCTAATTCTTTAGGACTTATTAGCATGTTTAGAAACATTTACTGAACTAGTTTTGTGGATTGACCTAAAAAGACTGAAAATTTTGTCTTAAACTTGCCTCTCTGATGCACCTTCCAGACTTAGCCAATGTCTGCACTACCACAGAAAGTCAACCTAAGGTGCACAACTCCAGCTATGTCAATAATATAGTTGGAGTCAACATACCTTAGATCAGTGGTCTCCAACCTTTTTAAGCACAAGATCACTTTTTGAATTTAAGTGCCATCCAAGATCTACCTCAAACCCAAATACCCTTGCCCTGCCTCCTTTGTGCCCCTTCTTCAAGGCCCCTGCTCACTCCATCCTCCCTCTCTCCCTTACTTTCACCAGGCTGGGGCAGCAGGTTGGGGTGCAGGCTCTGGTCTTGGATTAAGGGATTTGGAGTGTGAGAGGGGCTCTGAGCTGAGACTGGGGCAGGCAGTTGGGGTGCCAGAGGGGGTTCAAGGTGCAGGCTTGGGAGGGTGTTTGGATGCAGGGGTGCTCGGGGCTGGGGCTTGGGGTGTAGGAGGGGGTTCATGACTAGGGTAGGGTTTTGGGATGTGGGCTCTGACAGCACTGCTTACCTCAGGTGGCTCCTGGGTGGTGGTGCAGTGGGGCTAAGGCAGGTTCACTCCTGCCCTGGCCCTGCACCACTCCCAAAAGCAGCCAGCAAACTCCATCCCAAATCCTGCTGTGCCCCCTCTGCTCTGTTGAGATATGATACAAAGTGGGAGGGGTAGTGCCTTGACATCAGCGGCCCCTCCTCTCTCTCCTCTGCCCTGCATAGAAAGCAGGGGCTCCTGAGGGGACAGCTCCAAGGCAAAGGGCAGAAGATGTGCAGCAGTCTGGGTGGGGGGGGAGAAAAGGAGGACAGCTGAAGTGCTGGGTTTGATAACCTCTTGGACAAACCAATTGGGATCATCCGTCAGAGGCTCCAAGATCTACCAGTACATCCCGATCTACTGGTTGGTGACCACTGCCTTAGACTGAGTTGCCGTGGAGTCTCCACTGTGGGGGGGAAGAAAGATTGACAAAAGAGACTCATGTACTTACCTTACTCTTCGTGTGGGGGGGGGGGGTAAAAGTACAGGGGTCGACCACAGAGTGATCAGCAGTCAATTTGGTGGGTCTTGACTTGGTCCGCTAAATTGACTGCCTATGGATCGATCTCAGAGCCTTAATCCACACTGTAGAGGGTAATGTGCAAGTGAACTATACTTTTTTGAAGTTATAGTAAAAGTCTTACTGTTGGATTTTCAGGATGATGCTGCAAATGATCCACAGTGGTCTGAGGAGCAACTAATTGAAGCCAAGTTCTGCTTTGCTGGACTTACTATTGGCCAGACTGAAGTGGACATTATGGCCCACTCTACACAGGCTATTTTTGAGATACTGGAAAAATCTTGGTTACCACAGAACTGCACTCTTGTAGACATGAAGGTATTAGAAAATATCTGTCTTGTAGATCATGGTTCTGAAAGTAGTGGAATAAGTTTTTGATGCTACTTTACAGCTCTTCAAAACTGCTCTCATTTAATTTTGCTAGATTGAGTTTGGTGTTAATATAACTACAAAAGAGATTGTCCTTGCTGATGTTATTGATAATGATTCTTGGAGACTGTGGCCATCAGGAGACAGAAGCCAGCAGAAAGACAAACAGGTAATATTACCATTTTGGGACTGAATTAGAGATAAAAACAAAATTATATCTCATCTTGTCGGGGGATGGAGGGTGGAAAACAGTATTTAAGCAACTTCTGTGAGCGGTTTTCCTTAGCAGTCTGTGCTTATGCAAGGTAGGCCACATAGACTTTAGAGTCTGATCCTGTTAAAGTCAGTGGCAAAATTCCCATTGACTTCAATGGCAACAGAATCAAGACCTTAAGGATGCCTGTATTGTTAACGGGAATTCCCACAATATTTTCTGGTGCGATGATAGAGCCCTGTGTACTGTTAAATCTGCAGTGCTCTCCAGAACTTCTGGCATAAAGTGTATTCGTCAGAGTGTGCACTATTAACTGAGTAGAGCAAATGCACATAGATAGGATACTAAAAGTCAGGAACATGCCATGAAAATAGGCTCACCAATAGGTTCCAAATTGCTCATTTTGGAGTATTTGGATTTGCCGGGGTCAAAGTTTCTGCTGTCTTAACTCAGTTTAACTGATAACTAACACTGATGTAATTGCTCGGCTGGAGCAGTGGCTCACTACAGGAGCACTACTACCCCTGGGGATTACAGAGATCCTGCAGGGGATACAGCAACTCATCTAGATATTTGCTTAGTTTCACAACAGGATATATAAAAAACACTAGTGAAGTCAGTATGAACTAAACTTTTATATCAACCAATGACTTGTTTATACTGAAATGTAAGTACAGTATTCATATAGCAATTGATTTATAATTGTGTGGTAACTGTGTAGCTGCATTGAATGTTGCTTTTGTGAAACTTTTGTGATTTTAGTCATGTCCAACATGGGAGTGGCCTCCCTAGTGTGCACAATCTGCCATAACATATGCCTACGGTAATCCATGAGTAAGATAGCAGTGTTCTAGTGCCATTACCAACAAAGTTCAATTAGACCTGCTTCTTTTAAAAACTGAATTACATAAAAAATGAATGGTGTTTCTTTGTCGCTTAGGTGTTACACAACATAATGCATCTGAGCAAATCCCTGTATGGTGTTAATCCACCACTAGTATAACTTTGGTGTTTCTTTTGTTAGATGTTGGCTGTGCTCTGCTTCCAAATGAAAATGTACATGCCAAAGCAGCATGGTTTGTAATTTGCAAAGAAGCTTCCAACTAACTGGTTGGGCATGAGATGCCTGGCTAACACATCATGGCTGAGGCAGCCAAGCACAAAAGTTATGTTTTCTCTCAGAAAGGAATTGACTGAAGTTGAGGGTGATAGTCTACTATAAAATGATGGACAAAATTGCTTGCTAGAGCTAATGGCTCAATTTGAAATGTGGGGATTCCCCTGGTATCATGTTGGAAGTCTTGGAAGAATCTATTGTAGAAAACATATATTCCAAGAAACAGGTGTTTGAAAGATGGCATAAAATTTTGTAGTCTCTAGTAGTTGGAAGGTTGCAATTGCATCTTGTTAACTATATAAATAGCAAAATGATTGACCATCACACTTCCAAATAGAATATCATGTATAATTTGCTATCTGTGTATTTCAGTCTTACCGTGATCTAAAAGAAGTGACTCCTGAAGCACTGCAGATGGTTAAAAGAAACTTTGAATGGGTTGCAGAAAGAGTGGAGGTACTCTTTGTTAGTTAACTGTAGTCTGTGTAGAACTTGACTGTCTTCTGTACTCTGTTAAAGTATTGTGGTTCATTTTTCTTTCTTTCCACTTCAGTTGCTTCTGAAAACAAAGAGCCAAGGTAGAGTTGTGGTGTTGATGGGATCATCCTCTGATCTTGGCCACTGTGAAAAAATAAAAAAGGCATGTGCAAATTTTGGAATTCCTTGTGAGCTACGAGTAACATCTGCTCACAAAGGACCAGATGAAACTCTGAGGATCAAGGCAGAGTATGAAGGTAAACCATTTGATGTAGTAGGTTTTACCCATGAAAGCTCATGGCTCTATATATTTTTGTTCATCTCTAAGGTGCCACTGGACTACTTGTTTTTAAAGTTACAGACTAACATAGCTACCTCTCTGAGATCTGAATAGTCATGTTAAGTTTAGAACCAATAACGAGTTCTTCAGATTCCTAAGAATTTTGCCACAAACTGCACAAAAATCATCCTCCTTTTTATAACCACCTCTTATGTATCTGAAGATTTACCATGTCTACCCTCAATCTTTGGCAGACTAAACAAACCTCTTTTTCTAATCTTTCCATAGGTCATGTTTTTTAGACCTTAACCATTTTTGTTGTTTTCCCCTAATTTTTTCCAATTTGTGGTGCCTAGAACTAGTGTTGAAATTCAGATAATTATCAGTGCTGAGTAGAGTGGAAGAATTAATACTTTTTGTCTTCCTTACAATACTTCTGCTAATATATCCCAGAATGGGGGAGTGATGTTTTTTGCAGCAATATTACATACTTGTTTAGTTTATAATCCACAGTCATACTCAGATCCTTTTCTTTAGAACGCCTTTCTAGGCAGTCCTTTCCCATTTTGTATTTATGATTATTCCTTCCTAAGTGAGGTGAATTGAAATACTATTTCTTTTGCTTGTCATTTTTTCAGTGCACATATTCAGTGAAAAACAGTAATATAAAGTGAGCAGTGTACACTTTGTATTCTTTGTAATAGAAATTAATATATTAGAAAATATTGAAAAGCATCTGAATATATTTAATACATTTCAATTGGTATTCTGTTTAATAGTGCAAATAATCCTGATTATGTTTAGTTAATCCCATCAGTTGATAGTGATAAATCTACAGCCCTAATATTAATTCTGTTGCAACAGGACAAAGTTTTCAATTGGTAAAGAATCCAGTGATTCAGCAGTTCTATTAAGAAATGGCCAGTATCCACCATTATCATGAATCTTGAAGGTTTTCTTCCCCTGCATAAGATAGGGACTAGGTGGGTGAGTTGCCCCTGGTATGCTACTTCTGTAAATGGTGTACCGACAGCTGTGATGCACTGTTACTGAATTATGGGAATTACAATACTGTATTCCACACAGAGACATGAGTGGCAGTAAAACTAAACTGACTGATCAAAAGAATAAAAAATGGTCTGTGTTTGTGTGTAAGGGAAAGAGAGCATAAATACAGAGCCTTTCAATGAAAATGGTGGGTGGAAAGAAGAATTCATAGTGCTTCTCCCCTCCCTCTGTTTTTGATATTGTTGTTGTTCTTGTTTGTTATAGGTGATGGAATCCCTACTGTGTTTGTGGCAGTAGCTGGTAGAAGCAATGGCTTGGGACCAGTGCTGTCTGGTAACACTTCATATCCAGTTGTCAACTGTCCTCCTCTCTCAGCTGATTGGGGTGCTCAGGATGTATGGTCTTCTCTTAGACTGCCCAGTGGTGAGCAGAATTATGTTGACCTATGGGATGTGTAGTTACAGTCCTGTAGTAATTAGCCTTTTTTAATACTAGACACATCTGCCAAATTCAACAATGTCAAAAATGCCTTTGTTCATTTATATCTTGTCAGTTCTGTCAGTGCTGCAGAGGGTTTGGAGAGGTAAATGTTTTGACTATAATCAGTAAAATTTCAGTTTTCCTAGCATAGATGGAGAAGGAGCCTTAGAAAAATGCAGGGGACAACTTAACTTCCATTGTATTCTTACTCAGATGATTGAAGTTTAAAATGGTATTGAAATTGATGGCATCTTTAAAAATATCAGCTTGAGAATTATTTTCATGTTTATCTTCATTAAACTGTTTTAGTATATGAGTCAACATACCAACTTCTATAAAAGTGAAAGACCCTTGGTGTGATGCTTTAATGTAGAAAGAATTCCTTTGCTGTTAAACTGATTCAGTTCTGGGATGCATGTAGCTTGAATTTAAAAACTTCATTTTTATAGACATGGAACAATTCTCCATAGGTCTGTTTGAAGGTATATGCTGATTTATTGTTGCAAAATTGTAGCAACATTTGAATGAAAGAGGCTAAACCATATGTATTGGGTGGTGTGTTTTGTTGTTCTGGATGATCAAAAGTTAGGGAATTCTACATTCTTCAAATATGAGGTGAGTTTTGGGGCATGTTGACCATGTCAGTTGAAAACTAGCAATCTTGTCTTCCGCTAGGAATAAAGGAATAAGGTGAGAATCTTTAGGATTATTGAGGTAATTTTGTTTATCTCTCTCAAAAATTAGAGTGGACAAAGTAAGTAAAATTTAAAAATCCTTTAGTATAAATTAAAAAAACCTTCAGGGCCTGAAAAATTACTTGCTAATAATTATAATAGTAAATCCTGTTTTGATAAGATTGGATTTTTTTCTTCCCCAACAGGTCTAGGCTGTCCTACTATACTCTCACCCGAAGGAGCTGCACAGTTTGCTGCTCAGATTTTTGGATTAAGTAACCACTTGGTGTGGGCCAAGCTGCGTGCAAGCACATTGAATACGTGGATCTCCTTGAAGCAGGCTGACAAAAAGCTTAGAGAATGCACCTTATAAATAACTTGTTAAAAGTAAAGTAATGCATACCTTACATTGGTCACATAAAAAATAGAGGCGTGTGCAAACTGTCTTCATGTGGATCAGCTGGAAATTTTAAACCCTTTGTTATACAAGAGGTTATGCCTTGTCAGTATGGTAGATGATAGTATTTACAATTGGTTTCGTTTTGTCTTTTTAAATAAATGAAAGCATACAGGATAGTTATTCTTTGACTCACTTGGAATTGTGGTGGTCTGCTTTAGTCCTTGTATACTGCATTAGCTACAGACTGCATAATATCAAAATGCAGATTTAGTGCAGTCTACACTGGAATTTATCACTGTTTTCCCTAGCAGCTGTGCTATGGAATGTGTTACTGATGCAGCTTGGATTTCATAGTTCAACTGGAGTGCTAATCCAAAATAGAACATCTTTATGCTGTTCAACTTGCAATTATGAATATATGCTCCTTAAGCAATAACAAAGCTGTAGATTTGCAAACCTAACTAGAAGACAGTTCTGGAATGGACTCAGATATCCAGCTTTCCGACTGGAGGTTGTAAAAATGTCTGGCTTTTTTTCCATACACATCACAAGATAGGATGTTGGCTTATTTCAGTATTTCCTGAAGCAATGTCCTCATGTTAACAGGTTCCTTATATAACAGCAGATGAATAACTCATAGTAATCATGTGTTCAAAATTGACTTGTAAGCCTTTTGTCCTCTGTTCAAGTAAAAGTACTTTCCATTTCATTAGTTATGCTTTAAAGAGCCTCTGATAATCTCAAATAGACTTAATTTTTAGAAAATTTTGGTTGGTATGTATCTTTCTTTTATAGTGAGAAAAAGTTGCTAATAAAACTCTTCATAAACTCACTGAAGGCAGAACTAAGGGAAATACTTATGAGCAGGGCTTGACAAATAACAAACCGGAAGAGCCCGGGTTCGGGCATGCGCAGATCGCCGGACAGTGCAGCTGGCGAGCGGGGCTCGCCGCGGTTTGGCGAGCCCTGCTTATGAGATCTGAGCATGATTTTGCTTCACAAAACTCCTTTGTTCTTAACTAGGTTAACTTTATTACAATACTGATTCTAACGAACATGCAATTTCCCAACTCATGTATACACTTTTAAAATGACAAATTGCTAAATTCAAATTTCCTTTCTGCAGAAGTTTCTCTATATTCATGCTATCTAGTTTAACATGTTATGGCTGACACTAAACTTAATAGCTATGCTAAAGAACTTTACAGCTACATGCATGCAGCACTACTAACATGCAACCACCTTTTGCAAAGGGTAGTATCAGGCAGTGCATCATTGCTGATGGAGGAGAGGGAACTTCAACTAGAGGTAAAAGAACCAAGCCCCTATGCTTACAGGTAGTCCCATGTGTGCTTTCATGGTCACATTGAGTTGGACTGTAAAGTCTTGGTTGCTTGAAAAATTAATACATGACAGTTGATACTTAATTTATGTACCTTGGCAGGAATAAAGAACTCAGTTAATCCTGCTGGAATTTGAACATCTGATCCCATAGGCTATGTCTACATTGTGCTTTCTTGTGCAAGAATATATGCAAATCAGGTGTGATGAATATTGCTGTACCTCATTTGCATACTTAATGAGCTGCCATTTTTGTGCAAAAGCCCCTTGTGCAAAAATGGTGGCTCTAAGTATGCAAATGAGGTGGTGATTTTCATCATAATGCCTCATTTCCATGTTCTTGTGCAAGAGAGCACAATGTAGACAGAGTTTAAGTGGTTTGTTACATAGAATTGACAGGAAATGTGTTTGGTATTCCAGAGGCTTGTTGTGGTAGTGATCATCCATTAAGATACAGTAATAGAGAGCATTGACCATGCCATATGGCATGGGGGAAGACCTGAAACAAAGATGGGGAATCAGTCAGGCCATGTATTATGCACATGCTTATAAGTTCACTTTCTGGCATGTGAACTTGGCAAGAGTACTGCTAGGTGTATGTTTGAACACATTCCAAAAGCTTAGCACAGGTACATCTTCACCGTACAAAAGGAAGGTGACAGAAGTGATTGATAATCACAGATGTTTTTCCTGAGCCACCAGGAGCAAGGGGATGTAACAAGCAACTGTTACAAAACATGTAAGATGGCTTGTAAGTTTTGCATTTGAGCGCATACTTATTTCTATACTAGCACTTCTGAGGCCTTTGAAAAACTGGATTATCACCATTATATTTTTGTTACTGTAACTGAACAAAACCACCACTATTGGAAATAATCTTTTGCCTGTCCGATGGTCATACTGTGGAACTATGCATCCCTTTAGGCACCACTGGTTTGATTTTCTGATTATATTTGGACCTGGTAAAAACAAAGCCATTCTGTCTTCATATAGAAAATTAGACAATGATTGTAAATAGTGCCTTTCAGAAGTCTTGAACTAGCACTCTCATGATAGCTTGTCTTCTGGTTGAGGAAGAAAGACCCTGCTTGCAACTTCCTGAACAGGTCAGGGTTCTGAAAGATGTGTGCGTCATGCACCTTTCCAGAGCTGCCTGTGTTAAGGTCAGTGACATGCCTAGGGTAATCCATAAGCACTTGGAGATCCATGGCAAAATAACCCTTCCAGTTAATGCAGTACTTAGAGGCTAGGTAGTCTAGTGCAAAAAGAATATGCATGTCATCTTCCACAGTTCAGGAAATATCTGTGCAAAACTATCAACAATTAAATGCATATTGCCAGGTCACAGCCTTTCAGAGCAGCATGCTATTGATGGCTCTACATGCTTCCATCAACATGAGTTCAACCATCTACCTTCCCACTCCAAACTGAATGGCAATCAATCAGAAGCCATCTGGAGTAGCCAACCTCCACAGTGCAATTGCCAACTGTTTCTCACCTGGAAGAACAGCACTCATTGTCATGTACTTGAGCTATAGGATGGGAGCAAGTTCATTACACTGTCACAAAAGTGGCTTCTCATCCAAAAGTTATGTAGCTGCTTTGTCATCCCAAACTTGCAAGAGGATGTGATCCCCACCACTCAGGGCTTGTTTCCCAAGCCTAAAAACATCATTTCATTGTGGTCAGCACCTCGGTGAATACCATAAGAAACCTTGTGTCATATTTGAGGGGTCTTAAGCTCAGAAGCTGACTCAGCACATTGCAACTTAAGGCATAACTCTTCCCTTGCATGATGTATTAGTGAGACCAATCAGCATTTTCTTCAACAGTTTGAGATCTATTCCCACAGAGTATGTAGCACAAAAGCTGTTGAAAAATGGTACTAAATGAAGACTGAAACACAGAGGTTCCTGGGAGGTACCACAGGGCGTTGGGACAGGACCCAAGACGTGTCTCATCCTTCCCTCCCCCAAGCCTCATGTAGGAGATGCTCTGTAGGATAGCTGCCTACAGCACATCACTGAATGCGGTTTCAAGTGTGGTCACACTACTGTTTTGGCAGCTGACAGTGTGGACACACAAGCAGGTTCACTGTTTTACTATAAACAGTGCTGTAACTGACAATGCTTTAAATCTGCCACTTAACAAAACTCATTTCTGCTTGTCTCCCTGACAGCGGTCACTGACAACTCCTTGGACTGCCCCTGGCAACTCATATCTCTTCCTAAGAGAATCACGTCATTTAATTGTTTAGTTTTCTTTTGATCTAGTAAGACCCAGTTTTGGCAAAACAAAGGTTGTAGTTGTTTGGGGAATAATAAGGGAACAGCTTGCCTCTTTTCAAGTGTGTGTTTGAGTGTTCCTATCAGGGAAGTAGTTGTATCTATCACTTTCATTCACAGCTCCTATTAAGATTATAAGTTTAAACACTATCCTCACTATAAGCTAGGTCAATACAGTCACATGAAATTCTAGTAACTCAATACAAAGTAACATCCCCTTAATGACTCAGTCACCTATAATCATAAAATTGTTCAATATCTACAACATATCATACACACTTGTCAGTATGAACATAAAAGGAGGAATTTAGCTTGGTACAGTAAAACTGCAATAGTCCGGCATCCAATTGTACAGCACTCCCAATAGTCAGGCATCAAAATGGCAAAAGAGCCTAGCAAGTGAGCTTCGCCAAAAAATGAGTCATAAGGCAGCAGCAGCTGAACCGAGCGAAAAGGGTAAAGAAGGGTTAAAAACCTAAAACATTACAGTATACAGTATGTACAATAAAAAGCTAACACTTTATACAGTATATACTATATATAACCAGTTTATAGTAGGTCCTCCTACTCTGGCATATTTGATAATCCAGCAACACCTAGGTCCCAAAAGTTCTGGATTATCAGAAGTCTACTGTACAAAGGAAGAGCTAGCAACAACAAAAAGACTTTAAGGTAAATAACAGGAAAGTTCTGATCAATATGTTTTGGAGTCCACTATATACAAGTATCTTGTCCAAGATACACAAAGGCCATCCTATTCCTGAAGGCATTTAGAACTGCACAGAAAAAAGTATTAGGAGACATAAAAGAGCAGTCTCATATGTAGGGGAAACTCATTTTTTACCACTCATTGTATGGACCACCATTTTTATAAACAGACTAATAACTGCCTTCCACATCATGTCCCTGTGACAATGACAGTGATTGCTTATGGGGAATAGTAATATTAGGAAAGTAATTAATTCTAATGATCAGTGTTTTTCTTTTTGGGGGGCATATTGATACTGCTAGTAATTTTCTCCCTTTATTAATCACCTTTTCCTCCTACAGATGGATAGCAGCTCCAAAACCAGGAGACAGATCCTGTTTCCTCTCGGTGACCTTTAAGCCAGGCAGTTAGGTTTGCTCCTCATTTTCAATTCTGATAGGCCTCCAAGGTTCCCATTTGAAATGAATAGCCTGGAAGCTATAAAAGCAGCAGAAAATGTGTGACTAGCCAGTTTTTCAGCCCGCTAGAAAGTACTCACTTTTGAAACTGCTGGCTCAAACCTCATTCTCTCTCATCTCTACTTTCTCTCAGAGTAGAGGAGGGTGTGTGTGTGGTGGATGAACTAAACAAAAGCCCTAAAAATGCTTCTCTAAGGTCTGAAGTTTCAACTGGTTTGGATAGGACTAGTATGATGAAACCTTGCAGTTGGTCAAGTACTAACTTCACATAAAGAATATTTGCCACTTAATACACAGGGATGGTACTTGGTCCTGCTGTGAGGGCAGGGGACTGGACTCGATGACCTCTCAAGGTCCTTCCAGTTCTATGAGATATACCTATCTCCCTATTAAAAAAAAAAAAATTACCAAGGAAGCTTAGTGGCTATAAAATCAGAGTTGCTAAGATATTGTCAAAAGCTTCAGGGGGTAGCCGAGTTAGTCTGTAACAGGAAAAACAAATAGCCTAGTAGCACCTTAAAGACTAACAAAACATGTAGATGGTATCATGAGCAACAGTGGTGACAAGAGGTTAAGTGGAGGTGACATGATCAAATAAGGAAGGGAGAACCTAGTCTGACTAAAGCCTTTAAGCAGAGTATTAAGAAATTAACTAAAAAAAAAAATTCCCTTCCCGTATTACTTAATTTAAAAAGTGGCATTTTCGACAGATAAAAATTAAAGATCATCAAGTTGTATTGACAAGGCTCTGGGAATACGCAAGTCACATGAATTTTATGTGCCTCTAACATCTGAAGAAGCCTAAAGGTAGATGTCAGAGCAAGGGAAATCTTAACAAAATGTAAAGCTCAACTTCTTTAATTCTTAAGAATGTCCAACATTAAATATGGTGACAATTTAAAATAAGAGAGACTGAGCAAACAAGACAGTCTCGGAACGAGTGAGGTCTTACCAGAATAATTTGACTAACAGAACGGGAACTAAAAAAAACCACCTTAAACGAGTGGTCCTGTAGCACTTTAGAGACTTTTTTTTTTTTTTTTTTTTTATTTATTATAAAGTGGTCCTTTAGCTGTGTTAGTCTGTGACTAAGGTGCAACCCCACTAAGAATAGGAACTGATGGCAGGAAATCAATGTACATACCACAATCATGTCCCAAGATGTGCTTGCAACCCTGATCTAAGTTAACAATGCTTCTTGGTCTGTGTTAGATGCCCTCTCACCAAACGGAGATGTACGAAAACATTTTTATAAAACTAACATTTAGTTGTTACAAAATATTGCAAACTTAGCTTTTCTTGAAAATTCAATATATTAGCAAAAGCAAGATTTGTAAGAAATATTTTACAAATTATTTACATACAAGAAAGCTAACATGTCAGACACAAATATGCAACAAACAGATAATTACAAAAGTGGGCTCTACCAGTAACATGAATAAGGCATAGAGGCACCAAAAAAATTAACAAACATTTAAAAAAAATCAGTCTAAGCTTGTCTCTTCAAAAAAAGTCTCAATGCACAGTTCTTAGTACATTATACTAAAGCTTTTTTGTTATAAGCTCTATAAAATACTGAAGTGCCCAAAAGAACCACCAGTCAGAAAAGCCCAATAAAATTGTAACTGGTACTAAATTTTTGTTTTCAATTTTCCCTTTAAAACATGCAGTTATAGGTATATAAGCCATATTCACAGTTTAATTATCTTTGACAGAAGTACCATATTCATCTTTTTTTGCAATTGTTCCTTAAAACTCTCTCTAATTTCATCATACAATACATCACTTGTTCTGTGATACAAATAAGATAATTAAGAATCTGTGCCATACTCAAGACAGTTTTACAATAGCAACATTCAGTATTTCAAATATTTGTGCAAATAGCAAAAGGACAGTTGTATCTGAGGCAAGTTCTTATTCGCAACAAAATGCATCCTTAATGCTGTAAACTTGGACTGTCAGCCTTAAGCCTTGCATTTCCCACAGCTTTAAAAGTCAGTGGTGATAAATTCTAAAGCCTTAGCATGACACACACTCATACATAGTGCAAATTGTGTAGATTTTTTCCACTGATTCTGTGCCTGGATTGGTATTTGCATGCGCAACTTTAGTGGTCTATCCTTCTAGTTGTAGCCGGTGCCCATTAGAAGAACCAGATAATTCTGGAAGTTGGTGGGGAACTCAGGAGAAAAGGGAAGCAGTTTCATCACACTTTTCAAATCAGCACAAGATGTGCAAAGGCAGCAAAAACTCCAGCTGAGATTACAACCAGAACAGAGTAACTCTTCAGGAAGATCCAGGCGGTTAGTCACTTGGACTGGTCTCTAGAAAAATATGTGAGTATATGTTGGATTTTGATTAGGCGTTCTTTCAAAGACCTCATTGAGAGAACTGAGAGTTGATACTTGGGGTCTACCGGGAGGACAGCTAGAAGCCACCAACACCAAGCTGGCCCATTAGGTGTTGCCTAAAATTAGAATGAAATAAATTGTTAATTTTTTAATAATCCAACACAAAATGCATAATATGCTTTTTTGACCTTTACATGTGTGTTTTACTACACTGTGGAACTAATTCAATCTCAGAGATGCAGAGATTGCATAAAACATTGGGGTTTAACATAAATAAGTACTCTCCCTCCCCCTGTAAGAACAGGGCCTGAAACAAAAGCCCATCTAGCAAAGGCCTGGTTTGAGGCCTGAGGCCTAGCTAACAATGGACAAAAAGTGGCTAATAAAAAGCAAAGCTACACTGGGGACTCGCCAGCCGATCCCAGGCTCCACGTGCATTTCAGCGCAACCCAGGATCAGCTGGGGACTCCCCAGTTGACTGTGGTTCCACACGGCATTTTCCCAGAACCCAAGGTCAGCTAGGGACTCCCCAGCTGATCCAAGGTTCCGCAGAATACCGCACAGCTGATCCCGGACTGAGCTGTGCGGCAGCTGCCCCTTTGAAGTACCCCGTCTTCCCCCCACCCTTGCTGCCTCTGATAGGGGCAGCAAGGGGAAGGGGGGGCACGCGGCGAAGGAATCAACTAGTTGACTGACTATCCGATAAGCTTATCGGATAGTGGACTAGTCCTTAACATCCCTAGCTGGCACTGTAATCTTAGGGGTGGGGGGTTGAGGCTAGAGTGCCAGGCCGGTGGTGGCAGCAGTTCCCCGCAGAGTCCCAAAGCGTTGGGGTCCCAGAGTATAGCGAAGAGCCGCTGCCACCACCCCCTGGGTCAGCCCCAGCCCTCCTCCAGCAGCCGGAGGGGGCCGAGGGACTACAAGGGGGGGGCACAAGAGGCGGGTGCTAGCTGTGGCCCCAGCGGGGGAAGGGGCGGAAGAGAAGGGGGGGCTGATGTGGCCCCAGCCCTCCCTGGCGGCCAGGGATCTGAGAGGCCAGGGCTGGTGCAGCCCCCACCCACCCCAGCAGCCAGGGCTGTGTACCCCAAGGGACAAGAGTTTGGCAAGCATAGTGAGCAGGGGGCACTGCCCCCCTTCGTGTGTGCAGCACATACACACAGTATTATTTACTTCTAGTTGAAAACTTATTGTATACCAAGTAGTCAAAATTAGTCTTGCAGAAGTTTTGGCTGAAAAGTATGAGTATTAATGCACAAGATATAGCCATCAGTGTTTGAAGAATTAATGCAGATTGTGTTCTTGTCTTCAGAAGAAAATACTATCAATATAAAAGCAGCATAGAAGAAACTTACAAATAAAAAAAACCCACAATTTAACATACTTGGCTAAATGAAGCTGTTTTTTTAAAGGAAAAGTTTTTTCAAGTAATGAATGAGCAACTGGTGCTAGAAATCTTAACTCACCTCTAGATTTTCCTCTCTCTCTGGCATCGGCCCAAAGTGCTGAAGGATCTGGCTGCGAAATTTGTTTCTCAAGCTTTGGAACCAGCTACAGGCCTGATTGTATACCAAATCATGTAGCCCTCTCAGTTTCTTCAGCTCTTCTTCATCTGCAACCTATGATAGAACACTAGAGTAAGCCTACACACACACAGACTCTGATAAACAGTTTAACACATTCCATTTCAACTATTAACAATCAGTAAGCCTTGGCATTAATCCAAGCCTCGAAGGGTGGTGGTGGAAAGGAGAAGAAAAAAAAAAAATCTAGTGGTACAGATATTCCTCACTTCAAATCAAGTATTTCTCATAAAAATAGCTACATGACAAGCAATACTTTGGCATGTTTTATAGTTATGATGAATAGCTTGTAGCTGTCCAAAAAATGTCATCACACCTTATTTAATTAGAAAAATTAGTTATTGCTTATGAAGCCATTAAAAGTAATTTTTACAGCATTCAAGTTGATAGAATTTGCTCTCTTAGAATTGTGCTTTTCCCCAAAATCAATACTATCTCAACATAGCTAGAAAAAATGTTAGCCATTTATTTCTATTTTTCTTCAGTATGGGAGAACCCTGTCTCCCAGCAATTGCTCTGTGACCCCAACCACTTGAAGCTGAATCTTTATGAACAAATGGTAGAACAAACTAAGGGTTAGTGCTCAGAGAAAGTTATAGATACCTTAATATCTTCCAAATATTCAATGTCTGCAGTACAATAGCCATCTTTCATCCCTCTTTGTAAAACTCTAAATCTCCTTCCACCAACCGTGTCAACAACAGACCGGCCATCAGGTAGGAAATGAATATTCCTAATATGCAGCATACAACCATAATCTGCAAAACTAGAACCAGAAGCAGTGTCAGCAATGCTAAGTTCACATTTCCACAACAGGGAGGAGGCAGAAAAAAAAAAAAAATCAGGAGAACATTAATGTAGAACTCTTAGCTGCACCAAAGCATCAGAATGTATGCTTACTTGTTTTGAAGATCACTGATACACATCCCAAATTGTTTAGTCCCAGTTTCCATACTTCTGCGAATCATCAGTCGGTATCTTGGCTCAAACACATGAAGAGGGCAAGGCACAGTGGGGTATGCCATAGTGCAAACAAACATTGGAACATTCTTGGTCAAGCTAAAGACAAATAAATAACAGATTACATACACATTTAAAATCTAACCACAAGACTATGCCATGCCATGATTAACAGCAAAATTGCTGAAATACATATATTTTGGCAAAGGCAATTAAAAAAAAAAAAACAACAAAAAAATATAGTGTCTCACTTGATTTTCATTATACCTGAAGTCATAACACATTCCTGGCGGGGTGAATGTTTATTGCTCTTTAAACATCAAAGAGAACATCACAAAAAAAATCTATTATAGACAGTAGTTTTATTCTGATCAAATATGTACAGCCACAAACATTTTCAATATATCATTGAAAGAACACTTATTCTGTGACATGCACCAATCTATGAAAGTTTTTCCAAAATTAGAGGATAGTTTCTCTAGTTGCAGATACTGCAATTCATCAGCTGAATTACTTCCAGGGATGGACCCAAAATAAGGAGTGCAATACAATTTAAAATTTGCTTGGTACTACATAGTTGCTTGCTACTACATGAGTCAACTCAGGGTATGTCTACACATCAAAGTTATTACAAAATAACAGCTGTTATTTTGAAATAACTTTCCTAGCATCTACACAAACCACCCGCTATTTCGAAATTAAATCGAAATAGCGGAGGGCTTATTTCAAAATTGGTAAACTTCATTCCACGAGGAATAACGCCAATTTCAAAACTGCTATTTCAAAATAAGTGCTGTGTAGACACTTATTTCGAAATAGGGGGCCTCCAGCCCTTCCCAGGGTGCCCTGGTGGCCACTCCAGCCTCAACCAAGAACACTCCTCTCCCTTCCCCCCTTCCCAGAGCTCTTAAAGGGGTAGACTCTGGCCACAGTGCCTGTGCCAGTTCCAAGCCTGCCAGCCCAGAGCCAGCAGTCACTGCCCCGACCCAGTGGCCCCAAAACATGAGCCAGCAACCCGGTGGCACCCAGCCCTCCACCACTCCCCAAGAGCAATCTGCCAGCTCCCAGGAGCCTGCCAGGGCCCAGAGAAGGCAGGCACCTTCCTGGTCCAGGGCAGAGATCATGGACCTTATTCAGGTTGGGAAGGGGGAGGCGAGAGATTCTCCAACATCCATGATCTCCGCACTAGATGGGGGAGCACAGCCATCTATGGCAGGATAGCTGCCAGCCTGGCCACCAAAGGCCACATGCGAACCCAGGAGCAGGTTCGCATGAAAATCATGTTGGTCCGGCGAGACCCCCCCAACCCTGAGCTTCCCCTCCCCCTTCTTCCCTTGCTTCCCTTCCAGCTCCCCTCTCCCCTCTCCCACCTCCTTTCCCCAGTCTCACCAGAGTTTCATTCCCCCCCCCCAGTTTTGTTAAATAAAGAGAATTTGTGTTCATGAAAATATGTGTATTTTATATTACATCAGGAAGGGGGGGGGTTAGGGAGGGGTAAGTGGAAGGACATGAGGGAGGAATGAGGCACAAGCCCTGAGTGGGGCATACCAGGGAGGCTCTTAGTGCTCCTCAGGGTGGAAGCTCTCCCGCAAGGCCTCCTGGATACTGACAGCCCCCCAATGGACCTCCCAGATGGCAGCCTGCAGAAAGTGCAGCCAGGCTCGCAGCAACGCGTCCACAAGAAACACCAGAGGGCCCAGGGGCAGCTCTGGCTCCATATTGCAGAGTGCTGTGGTGTCCTGAGTGAGGGCAACCAGAGCACGCAGAGACAAAATGCTTTGCTGTCCCTCATCAAGGTAGGCAAGCAAGCAGGGAAACCTGAGAACTGGCTCTCCGGAGGGGTTCCCTTTAAGCACAGATAGCCTCGGGCAGCAACCACACAAAGTAACTCCTGACCTGATGCCCGGCCGGACCTGGTTCCAGCTGGCCTTAAATGCAATTCAGCGTCCATTCAGTGTGGACGCACTATTTCGAAATAGCCAAATGCTATTTCGAAATGCATTTTGTGTGTAGATGAGTTATTTCGAAATATCTTATTTCAAAATAACGCGGTAGTGTAGACATACCCTCAGGTAAGGTAACAGATTTGTTCAAGTTCTTTTAACAAATGAGGGAGCAGTACCCCCCAGCTTGCTATACTCACCAACCCCTCCCCCCCTCGGCTCCAGCTCCCCACCCCTGGAACTCCCAAGGCCAGGCCAGCCGCAGCTCTCCCCCCACCCCAGCTGCCAGGACCACTGAGTAAGGATATTAAATATTGACTAAGGTGGCTGGCATGTCCCTGCACTCCCTGAGAAGGTCAGAGCAGGAGTTCTCCACACACAGTCCTTGCCAGCGGACACCATTCCTACAGCTCCCATTGATCAATAATGGAGAACTGTGGCCAGTGGAGGCTGTGGGGTTAGGACCTGCGGATGAGGGGCAGCACATGGAGCCATTGCTGTACATGCCAGCTGTGTTTGGGGCTGGGGTGGGGCTGCCTTGGCTCTGCTGCTCCATCCCTGGGGCAGCTGTCCAGCTCCTCCCAGGGTGGGCAGGACTTGAACCCACCATTCTGCGTTCCCCTGGCAACTGCCCTATCCCCTATTCCAAGTCGATAGGGCGATTCTACCTATGAAGTATATCAACAGTCCTAGGGCTGTTGCTACACTTAAAAGGCAAAAGCGCTGCGTGGAACCCAGGATCAGCTGGGGACTTCAGCTGATGCTGGGTTTCACGCGGTGCTGCCACTTTAAAACGCCACATGCAGCCCAACGCTGAGCTCCCTGCAACGTTTCAAGCAGCAGGGCTGCATGGAGCCCAAGGTCAGCGGGGGAGTCCCCATCTGATCCCAGGCTCCACATGGCACTGCCACTTTGAAATGTCGGGAGGAACCTGATGCTGGGCTCCCCGTGGCGTTTCAAAGCAACAATGCCACATGCAGGCCAGCGTACGGCCCCAGGCTTCAAGCAGCGCCGCTTCTCTGAAGTACCGGCTCCTCTTCTCCCCTCTTGCTGATAGAGGCAGCGGGGTGGGAGGGAAAGCGACTAGTACATTGACTATCCGATAAGTCCTTCACATACCTACCCCCGAGACCAGGCCAGCCTCAGCCTCCCACCCTAGCCAGACAGACAGACAGATGGTTCTAAACATTAAAGGAACAACTTGAAAGTTACACTTTAATTAAATGTTTTGTACTTAAATAAAAGTAACCCCTAATATTACAACTGAAAGATCAGTGAAAGTAGTCATTTTCCCACTTAATTTTGTTCAGTTTTATCCATCATATAATTCTGAGTGAAATTCAGAATTATGTTTTTCCTCAAGCTTCACAAGAGGGTATTTACAAGTATCAGCAGCAAAGCTGAAGCTGAACAGAAAGTATGTAAGCAAACAGAATGGAGAAAGATGAGTCTGGCAACATTTAACATGATCAATCTTGAGGTCACCTAAGAGACCCTTCCAAAAATGTTTGATTTTGGTTTTGGTATCATGCCACACTAGTTAGAAGCAGAAAATTAATATCCTAATTAGTATTTACTAAGTTAACACTTTTCCTGACAGATATTATATGTTTTTCAAACTATATCCCCATACAGGTGTTTCACTTCACATGTTCATCCTCCATCAGTCTGAGATTTTTGGCAGCAGTGCTCCTTCATTCCACATGTTCGCTACCTACTCTCTTGGCCTGTAGAGAGCAGTTCTTCTCCACTGCAAAAGCCTAAGGAGACGAGGCTCTGAAGCAAAGAGGAAGGAGAGAGTAGAAGAACAACCACGAGGAGGGACATCCTGAAAAAGTCCATTTACTAAACAAGTAACTTTTCTTTCTTTCGAGCAACATCCCTTTGGATGTTCCATTTGAGGTGGCTTCCTTTGAAGGGGATGGGAACTGCAGAACTCAATCTAAGTCTAACAGTAAAACTGCAGAGGCAATGACAGCATCTACTCAAGCAGCATCATGTATGGCATAGTGTCCTGAAGTGGTATGGACCAAAGCCCATGAAGCTCTCTTCCAAATCTACATCCATCAATAGAACAACTTATGTAGACGGATATCTGGCAGGTGGGCATATTACAAGCTGTATAGCATGACAGGATCCAGTCAGAAGCCAACTTAGAAAGTCTTTGCATGAATACTGGCACTCTTTTAGCTGTCTCCACAATAGAAGCAAATAGCCTCCCAGGAGCAGGGAGGCTAGCCTGTGGCAGGGGCTAGTGGCTGCAGAGGGCAAGCTCTAGGCTCTAGCAAGAAGGGGTATGGAAGGGGTGGAACTAGGGAAGCTAACCTCCTCCAACCACCGGTTCACACACCACCCACAGATTGACCTTGAATCAGAGAAAGTGCTGGCAGAAATAATTTACAGCTTTGAATTCCAGAACGTTGATGTGTAAAATGGACTTTTGGGAAGTCCACCTGTACTAAATGGGGATGGTAAATTTAGATTTATCAACTAATCAAATAGCCAATGGAATCTGCATTGACTATTTGATTAGTCAATAAGGGCACCTCCACCACTGAAATGTAGCAAGAGCCAGCTCTTCCTACACTTCAAAGGCGAAAGCACTGTACAGAGCACGGGGCCAGAAGGGGACTCAAGCAGTCCCCCGCTGGCCCCTTGCTCCTTGCAGGCTTTGCTTTTGAAATATACGAGAGTGCCACAGGCTCTTGCACATTTCAAAAGTGGGAAGCATGGGGCCAGCAGGGGACTAAAGTAGTCCCATGCTCCCCTCCGCACTTCTGCTTTTGAAATGTAGCAAGAGCCCTGCTCTTTCTACATTTCAAAGGCAGAAACGCCACCAGTTCCCGTCGCCCGCTTTCCCAATGCAAATGATGCTGGAGGGGAATCAGCTTTTAAGTCAGCTCCCCCCAGCACAAGCTCCTGCTCCCACTCCCCTTGCTGCCCCTCTCTGATAGAGGCAGCAAGAGGGGGAAGCAACTAGTCAAGTCGCTAGTCAATTATCCAATAAGCATATGCTTGTCGGATAGTCAACTAGTCGCTTACATCCTTAGTACTGAATAGTCCAGTGCCACAGATGAGCTTCCCATCTAATGAGAGACACGTGGAAACTATTGTAACAATGAGAGGACGATAGCTAAATGCAATCCTTGTACATACGTTGTCTGGATTCTTTCACCAGTTGAGGGAGCCTAGTATAAGAGCAACTTGTTTAGATGTTCTCTGTGATACCATAAACTGTTCTGAAACAAACTTGGTTAAAGGATACTAAACAAGAAGTTAAAAATAAATGGTCAGTTTCATAATGGTAAATTGTGGGCTCCCCCAAGGATCAATACAGGGATCAGTGCTGTTCAATATATTCATAAATTATCTGGAAAAAAAATTGGCGAATAGTGAGGTGTCCAATTTGCAAATGACATAAAATTACTCAAGATAGTTAAGTCCAAAGCTGACTGTAGAAAGTTACAACACGATCTCACAAATCAGGGTGATTAAGTAAAAAAGACTGCATTTATTAACACTGGATTTCATCTGCCAAGTAATGTACATTGGAAAACATAATTCCAGCTATACATACAAGATGGAGTTTAAATGAGTTACCAAAGATCTTGAAGTCAATGTAAAAAACGCCTCCGAAAATATCTGTTTAATGCACAACAGCAGTCAAGAAAGCTAACAAATTAGAAACTATTAGGAAAGTAGGAAGATAATAAATCAGAAAATATCATGCCACCATATAAACCCCTGGCATGCCCACATTTGAAAACTGGTCATCCCATTTAAAAAAAAAATCTATTAAAATTAGGACAAGTACAGAAACAGCAACAAAAGTGAGTAGAGGTATCAAACAACCTCCACGTGTTGAGAGATTAGGACTGTTCAGCTTACAAGAGTGTCAACCAAGTGAGGATATGAAAGATCTACAAAATCATGAATGATGAGGAGAAAAACTGTCCTATTCCTTCATATAAAGAACCCAATGAAATTACTAAGTAGCAGGTTTCACACACACACACAGGGCCGGACTAAGGGGTGGGCGAGCCGGGCAGCTGCCTGGGGCGCCAACCGATGGGGGCGCCTGATGGCAGCTGTAAAGGGGAGCACGGCGTCCCTTATAGCTGCCATCAGGTGCCGCGCGTCTGTCTTCTGCAGCGCCGGCCAGTAGCGCCCTTCCCCCCCACGGCCGCGGGGCCCTGCATGGCCGAGCGCTGCGCGCCAGCAGCGATGGCCGGACTGGGCAGTGCGCATGTGCTGTGCGCCCCGGGGGCGGGCCCACGCACCTGGGCCACCAAAATGGCTCGGGCCGGCCACACCCACACCTTCACAAAATGCCAAGGCATGCTCTGAAGGGCAAAAGTTAACTGACTTCAAAAAAGAATTCGATGTGTTCATGGTGGGCAAGTTCATCAATGGCTATTAGCCATGATGGTCAGGGATGAAATTCCAGGCTCTGGGTGTCCCTAAACCTCTGTCTGCCATAAGACAGCACTGAAAGACTGGGTATGGCTCACTTGAAATTACTTTATTCTGTTCATTCCCTCTGACACATCAGCCCCCAGACATTTCATGAAAATAGGAAAAAAGAGAGGCTAAATGGACTTATGGTCTGACTCTCTCTGGCCATTCTTGTAACTTTCGTGAACAACCTGGGAATTGGTAGACAGGGTGGTTATGGCTACAATGCAGTTAAACATCTGTGGCTGGCCTGCATCAACTGACTCAAGCTCGCAAGGCTATAGAACTACGATGTAGATCGGGGTGGGCAATAATTTTTGACCACGGGCCACTTCAAAAATTTCTGAAGTGGCCCCAGGGCACCCCGGAAGGGGCGGGGCCAGGATGCTTCTGGGTTTCCCCATCCCCAGACCACAATTGGTCTGGGGATGGGGGAGCCCCTTTGCCCCCCCTTCCCACTAGGCACCCATGCCCCTGGCAGGGTAGGAAGAGGCTTCGCATGCTCCCCCATCCCCAGACCAATCAGGGTTTGGGGGGCAGGGGAATGCGCGAAGCCTCGTCCCACCCTACCCCTATCAGGACCTGGGGTGGGGGAGCCACGCAAAGCGTCCGTCACCCTGCCCCCGCCCTGCACGAGCATACAGCACTTTGAAGTGCCGCACGCTCCTTGCGGGCCGGGGGGAGGGCGGAGGAAACTTCACACAGCTCCCCTGCCCCCAGGCCAATAAGGTCTAAGGGGTGGGGGAGTGCGTGACGTCTCCTCCCACTCCGCAAGCAGCCAATGGCGCTTCAAAGCACCGGTGCTCCTGGCAGGGAGCTTCGCACGCTCCCCTCACTCCTAATTGGCCTGGGGCCGGGGGAGCAGCAGGGCCTCCACAGGCCGGATCAACCCACTTGGCAGGCTGGATCCGGTCCGAGGAGGCCCTTTTGCCCACCCCTGATATAGATGCTTGGGCTTAGGCTCTGGGATCCCCAAAAGGCTCCAGCATCTACATTGCAATTTACAGCCCCTGTCCGGGGGGTAGGGGTCTGAGCTCCCGGATCCGGCACAAGTCAGAACTGAGCCAGGCTGCCTGCCCGCCTGTCTCCTAATACACTTTAAATGCAGAACTGCAGGAGGGGTAGGTCCAGGATTCAGTGCAAGCCAGGACAGAGCTGGACTGCTGGCCAGCCTGTTAAAAAATTTACCGACAACGGTGTGAAGAATGCGTGTAATCTATAGCATTAACCCCTAAGCTTTTGAGTATAGGTTAATTGACTATTCTATTACACCCCTAGTACAACTCAAGGGACAGGAATGAGGCACAAATTTGTGACCAAAACAAAATGAAAAAAGGATTCCAAAAAACTAACTACAAATAATAAAAGAGTAAAATAAAGAAACTACAGGTTGAACTTCTCTAGTCCAGCACCCTCAAGATATGACTGGTGTTGAACCAGAGAATTTTCTGAACCACAGGAGGTCAATATTGTCTACTAGCATTACCACCAACTTCCACTGCTTACTGGGCTTTTAGGAGACATTTAGGGGTAAATTAGAGCTAAATAACAGCACAGAACACTGAGAGCCAGAACTGGTGGGTTAAACTTTATGGGACCACAGGAAACTTGGCCACACTCATGGTACGTGAACAGCCAGGTAAGTAAAATCAGGCCAGACCACAGACGTTGTCAGACCAGAGAAGTTCAATCTGTAGTTTTATTCATTGTAGTTCCTGCACGAGAGCACAAGTGAGTTTCTCGGTTTCAGGCAGAGTCAGTCTAAAAGGAACTGAGGTTGGTCTACCTGTTGCAGCCCTGTATCTCCTCAGTACAGTGCATGAGAGTAACTGTGGCACACATGCAGAGTGAATGAGCATTGCCAAAAATTTCTGACGAAAGCACAACTCAAGTACAGCACCCATAGGGACACTATTGACAATGCTGCTGTGCTATAAAGCCAGTAGTCTTGCTTTCAACATTTCCTGGTCATTAAAAAAAAAGGCCAAAATAGTAGACTTACTCTGAGAGTTCAGCAGTTTCTTCATCATGAATTCTTTTCCTCTCAGATAATTCATCAGCTAGATATTTCACCACTAATTCTTCAAGTAGTATTGTGACACTATATTTCCTAATTGCCAAATACTAAAAAAAATAAAAATAAATATACAGATATATATTTACCATAAAACATGTCTTTCAACTGTTGGCAACATTCTCATATAACATTAACACAAAATTCAAAGGTATTTTTTATTAAAATTACTTCAACTGGATATGGAGCTATAAAATCTGTCCTAACAAAACAGTATTAAAGACAAAGCAAACTTGAGACATTCATGAAGTCTTAGCTACTATTAGTTGTAAACTCTAAAATTACTGTAAATGAAAGAAGTTAGAGGTTATTTGGTGCATTTGACAGGACTTGTATCTAGTCAGTGCCAATATTTCCTCTGCCCAGTCAATTTCCAGAGAGAAACAATACAGGGGAAAAGGCAATAGCAAAAATTACAAAAGAAGGCAAGGGAACTGCTATTCACTAGGTATAAAAGTTGGTACAGCTTTAATTCTGCAGCATGGGTAAATTATGTGGCCACCAAAACATGGAATACATGTGGCCCTATCAATACTCAAGTGTTTTCAGAAAGCATCTGCGTGGATTCAAGTCATCTGTTTTTTACATGATGGTATCTAGCATTCCTTCAATCACCAATTAATAAATATTCTGAAAATTTACCTCTTTTAAGCTCTCTTTACATAGGGGACACTGTGGTGCATGATCTAAACAGCGTTCTAAACAATTCTTGCAGAAGGTGTGACCACAAGGAGTTGTCACTGGCTCAAAAAATAACCTGGAACAATGTTAAAAAAGGTTAGTCAACAATTGATAATCAGTAATCGTAACATTTTAAATCCATTCTAAAGAAGTCTAACTACCCTATAAGAAAACAGACATTTAAATGAAAATCAATACAAGATTTATGCTAAAATTGTTTTGAACATTTTCCGATTTTCTCAACATTGAACAATTCAACTATTCTGTGCTTCATAGTCATAATGATCATATTTCTAAGTGCAAATATTTAATGTCTAAGTATGTTTATATAAATAAGTACACAATGCAGGGAGAGCTTCCTTAAAATATTAACTTATGTGATATTACAATGGTTATGATTCAACCATCATATGCATCCATTATAATTACTTCTGATTTTTAATACTTTAGAACATATGTTACATATTTATAGGACACACAAAAAAGACAAAGGTTTTTCAGGAACCACAAAATAATCAACTAAAAGAGGAGGTGAGATTTTCAAGGACATGAGTAAACCCCTGTACTATTTTGAGAATCACAACCAATACCTTAAACCAAAGGCTACATTTAGGTACAAGTGCAAAGCAGTATTTGTCAATTTCTCCAACAAAATGATTTCTAGATACAAAAAGGATAATCTAGCTTTCAGAATGATATCATCAGGCTCTCTGGCCATGAAAGCAACCAGAGAGAGGGTGGTTGGCAAGTGTGGCGAGCAGGCAGCAAAGCCCTCTAGTTGAGATTTAAGGCTAGTACACCAGTTTTAACTCACCTATAAAATTAAATACGAATACGTCCTTACCAATACCTATCCACTAAGGTAGTGGTTTTCATACTTTTTTTCTCCTGACTCAATTGAAGAAAATTGTTGATGCCCATGACCCATCATAATTATATCTTTCAACTAGAGTGCAGGCTCCAGGGTGGGGCCACAGGGATGAGGGGTTTAAGTGTGTGAGGGGGGAGGGTTGAAGGGTTTGTTTGGGAGTGTGGGGCCAGAGAGGAGGGGTTTATAGTACAAGCTGTGGGGGGCAGAGGGGAGAAAGAGAGGGTACAGGCATTCAGTTTGTAGGTAGGGACTCTGGGATAGGACTGGGGATGAGGTGTTTACAATGCAGGAGGGGGGGTTTTAGGGGCTCATGGCTGGGATAGGGGATTCTTGGGTAGCTCCCAGTCAGTGACGCAGTGGGATTGTTCTGGTATAGCGGACCACACTGCAACCTGGAAGTAGCCAGCAGCAGGTCCAGCTCTACAGGCTGCCCCGCCCCAATCTCTAACTCCACACTCCCACTGGTTGGTTCCTGGTTTGTTTCCAAGCATTGCTGAGCAAAAATGGATGGAGCTCATTTTTTACTTGTTTTGAAATGGGACTGGCTTGATTTGCTTTTTTATCTTGAGAGTTGGCTACTTGCCTCCACCTAGGAGCCAGAACTGCTGCTGACCGCTTCCAAGGCACGGCATGGTCTGCAGTGCCAGGACAGGCAGGAATATGGATTTAGCACCCCCACTAGTCATCTGGTCACCCGTACTTTGAAAAATCACTGTACTAAGGATATTTCTATAAAGCAATGCCAATCAAGGGTTAACAGAATTTGAGTCAGCTGACTGTCTCCACTGCATTTTAACACTAATGCCCACTCTGTTTCCTAACTGTGAAGGTGTTCTTGATAGAATGCAGGCATAACTGCATAGTTAGCTCCTTTGGTGGCTGCCTCAGTGGAAATAACTGCAGTCTGAGAAAAATTTATACTGATCTACCATGGTTCTCTACCTCCAGGGAGAGTCATAATGGCAGGGAAATGCCCATGTGCACCTGTTTGTAGGATAATTTGGTCATCAGTTCCAGGCTATCAAAGTGTTAAAATGAAGCTTTGCAATTTTTAAAGTGGGTTCTCAATAAAGGTGTTTTTGTCTGGTTGTTTTTTTAATCTCTATTATAAAATACAGGTTTAATAGGAACACACTCCCACACCAGCCCAACTGCAGAGAGATTAAGTGAATCCCCAGGACTTACGGTATAGTGTGCTCCAGCATTCCCGCCCCCCCCATGGGCAGAGACAAGAGCAGGAACCAAGCAGCTATGCTGCAGAGAGTGGAAGCAACTAGGGTGCTGGGGACCATCTTTCCCTAGCCATGTAGAGCTAGGAGTTCTGCAACTCCTTCTTCCTGCAGGGCAGCTGCATAGTCCCTGTTCTCTGGCCCTTGCTCCTGGAACCATCTGGGCTGTGTACACAAAAGAAAGCAATGTGCACTGAAAATCTGACTCTGCTCTTATGACCAGGAAGCAACTCTTCCCAAAAAAGCTTCTTCTGACCACTATCCATTAAAAACTCTGGTTTGAAAGTGTACTTGCAGACCAGTGTTCAGCAGACAATGGATTAACAGTGACCTGAGCTACTACAGAACAGAGACGTGGCTTCCATTTGCAGACTGCACCACAGACTATCAATACAGAGAGGAAAAGAAAATTTGCCTCAAAGAACTTTGGGGTGTATCTGCACGACCTCAGAGATCCAATTCAAGCCAAGGACACGTGCACACAGGAAAGCAACCCAAGGTCCAAACTTAACATGGGCTTGCACCTACGTTCCCTTTAAGATGTGTGGCTGTGCAGTTGCCTATTAAGTACTGTGCAGGCACTCAAAGCTACAGGAGGAGAGATGGATGCCTCTACCCACACCCTGGACCTACAAGGGCACCCCCCAGGCAGACCTGCCGCCACCATGGAGTAACACCACTCCCCGGCCAGAGCTGCTGTGGCAGGAGAGGCACCCCTGGCCCAAAGCTGATGTGTCAAAAAGAGGGCGGGGGGAGTCATCCTCTCTCCCCACAACAGCCTCTGTACCCCAAACTCCTCATCCCCAGAGCCCACACCTCCCTGACAACAGTGTCCCAGCCCTAAGCCTCCTTCAGCTCCTTAAACCTCTCATCCCTAACACCACCCCAGAGCCCACACTCCTAAACAGACCTCTCACCTTCTCCACCCCAGCTCTGAGCCTCCTTCCATCCCTCTCAGCCCCACATGTGGAATGAACTTTGTGTCACACCATCAGCAGCATATCAACATACAAAGCAAAATTAATTCCGCACATGGAGATAGAAGGGGGCTTGGACTCTCTGGCCCTGCAGATAGTCCTAATTTAGCAGAACTGGTGTGTGTGTGGGGGGGGGGGGGGGGGGGTGTTCGATTTGAGCCCAAGTTTTCATTGCTGTGTAGACATACCCTTAGAGTTTCAGACTTGTGGTTAACAGCAAGGGCCCAAGTAGTCTACCTACTCAAGTGTCTATGCTGCAACATAAACCCAAGCTTTGAACATAGGCACAAATTTTAAAATCAGTGTTTTAATATCATGGGCTGCAAAAAGGCACATTAAAGAGACACTTGTGATTCATAAGCCTTCGTCTGAGTGTCGCAGGACTAGAGTGACCATATTTTGGGAGAGCTCTAGGAAGTCTGGGATATGGGTGGTTGGAATCACTCACAAAATATATTAAGCGTCTTCACTATATTATTTGGGCATGAGCTTTTGTAGACAAAAAAAGCTCATTGGTTTTTGCCCACAGAAGCTCATGCCCAAATAAATCTATTAATTTTTAAGATGCTACAGCATCCCTCTGTTTCTACGGATACAGACTAACCTCTGATACTAGTGAAGATGCTGAAGCCCCAGTTTGGGACCCTGGGTTCAACAATTCCTACCTGAGGTTACAAATGAGCATAAATGCACAAACTCTAGATTAACAACTGCAAAGAGTCTGCTAATTCAAGTTCTACTAACTCTGGCCTTACATTGCAGTGCAGACATACTCACAAACTCAGACTAAGGCAAGAAAGGATCATCATGCTCATCTAGCATGACTTTATGCTCATTGCAGACCACTACTCTCAAATGAAATAGATCTCCAATACAAGTCAACCGATTTGCCTCAGTTCTTACATTAAAAAAAAATTTAAAAAAAATAGATGCATTAAAGATGTGGGCAAATACATTACCTCATACACAGAGAGCACTCAAAATCCGCCACATCGATTAAGTGCTGTGGAACTGTTCCACAAACCAGTGAAAATGCAGTGTCCATTTTTGTAGTTTCTAAGAGAAACAAGAACACATGCTGTGTGAAGACATAACACAAATCAAAATAAGTATGTCTAATCTGAACATTAAGGAGCTATTTACCTCCTTGTTTTTTGTGTTTGCTTCTTCCATCTTCACACACCGTGGAATCCTGTTCTGAAAGGGAAAGCTTCCTTTTTAGGAGAGCACCTTTTTCTTGTCCAGAAAGCAGAGGTTCAGAAGAAACCCTTTTTAATCCATCTCCTTTAACAAGCTCTTCTGCTGAGTTAAGCGCATGGGCAGATTGTACACGATTTAGGTTTCCTCTGACAGACGCCACTGTTATCTCTGGCCCTCCTAAATCCTACAGAAATAAAATGAATGGTTAACAGTACTTATTTTCAAATTTTAACTAATCATTTATGACAACTGAACATGAATAAGTAGAAACCAAATTCAGATAATAAACTTCACTGCAGAACCAGACTTAATGGTTAACTTATGGAATTTGGTAGGTCAAGAAAGCACCTGCTGAAATTAAAAAAGGGATTAAAATCCTCATTTGCTTCAAAGAGGAAAATAATTTTGGAAAAGAAATTGAATTATTTGGAAAAATGTATAATGATACCTTTTTATTTTGGAGTTATTAGTAAAATAACTCATGAAACGAATGAAAAGTGCACTAGCCTGTGTTTTATCAATTGTCAAAAATTACAATATTTTCCAGCTGATTCATTAAATCTAACAGAAAATTCTACAGCTTGCAGGAAGAAAGATGTAACAGCATATACATGCAATAGGAAAGGAGCTTAATAAAAGTTTGATAAAGAGCTTAAGTTCTGATGCCCTGACCTAATCTACTAACCAAGAGAAAAAAATACATATAATATTACATGGTTTTCATTACTTACCTGCTCTGGACAAAGCTGTAAATTACAGTCAGACTCTTCCATTTCAGAACCAAGTGTAAAAGGTTTATTTCGTAGATGAGGCGAAGTCCAAGCAGATTCCTTCAAACTCTCTCTCACATTTTCTGGTGACAGCAAATCACACAATGTCTATAAGATAAACATCTTAACATTAC
The DNA here is from genome assembly GCA_019425775.1 of Rafetus swinhoei. Classification (NCBI taxonomy): domain Eukaryota; kingdom Metazoa; phylum Chordata; order Testudines; family Trionychidae; genus Rafetus; species Rafetus swinhoei. Next base: position 53,311,561 of record CM033449.1, read on the forward strand.
GATTAGGAGGAAAAGATTAAACTATGGCTTCAGTGAATATAACTACATGACCACCACGAAGCAGCTTACTTTATATCTAAATTTCTTAATTTTAAAATATACCCTTCCGTTTACTTGCTACCATATTATCAGCTGTCGCCACAAATTCGTTCAATTCTGCTCCTAATTAAAGGATTACAAACTTATTTCTGCAAAAAGCGGCGAGGAGTCCTGTGGCACCTTATAGACTAACAGAAGTGTTGGACATGCATTTGACGAAGTGGGTCTTTGCCCACGAAAGCTCATGCTCCAACACTTCTGTTAGTCTATAAGGTGCCACAGGACTCCTCGCCACTTTTGCAGATTCAGACTAACACGGCTAGCCCTCTGATACTTGACATCCTTATTTCTATACATAAATTAAGGTCTTAAATTCCCATCTTACAGAAAGTGAGGTTCTCACACCTCACCTAAATAAGAGCTCGTAATTAAACAATATGAAGTTCTGCAAACATATTAATCTGCATTGTGCAAAGTTGACAGTGCAGATATATTTGTGTCCATAGAATGAAAAACTTAAAACATTTGATTTTGTACTCAACTTGACATTTTCTGGGAAGTATGAAAATCCGATTTCTGTGAAATTGAGCAACATCTGTTTTACTTGAAAACCATACCAACTATTATTCTAAATGGATTAAATTACACATATTTTGCCGTAACAACTTCATAAAAAAAAAAGGATTTTTGTGGAGTATGTTGGCGCACACTTATTTTATCCAAGGACACTAGGACTCAGTACTCTGCACAGAAAATTAAATTCCTGAAAATAAAGTCATCCAAACTTTAGCTGAACATTTTATAGTTGCAGAGGTAATGAGCCTAAGTACATTAAAGACTGACATTCTAATGTAAAGTGGGCCACCTAAAAGAAAGAGCAGCACAGTTTATAAACTATCAAGTTACCTTTTCTACTTCTAGCTTTGCTGGAACAAAATCCTCATCAAGGGATAAGCATTGTAGTAACAGTTGTAAAGCATCACCTACAAACCCAGCGTCATGCAGCACTTTTGCTTTCCTGAAGTAAATCTGAAAATATAGAAGCAACATTTGATAATTTCATTAAAGAAACTATAATATTAATATTTGGACATACTAGGATATTGCATTTGTTTTCCTTTTCACATGCAGGCAAGAATTAAGAGACATGATAGGGAAGAGAATATGCCTCTTCTGCAAAGCTTAGAAGGTCCACAGAAAGGAGGAACATACTATGCTCTCTAGTCTCCTTCCTCTATGCAGTTAGAGCAGCACCTCAGTTACAACTAAAGAACAGAGATTGTTCATTACTATGAAATGTTCATAACTCTGAACAAAATGTTCTTTCAAAAGTTTACAAATGAACATGACAATGCACCTTTGAAACTTGAAGAAAAATGTTGCTTTCAAGCGTCTTATTTAATGAAACATACAGAGTTCTTACTTTGTCAAATTTAAAAGAAAAACATTCCCTTTATTTTTAGTGCAGGTTGAACCTCTGTAAACTGGGACACTATAGTCCAGCAACATCCATGGTCTGGAAGGAACACGGATGTTCCAGGACCAGAGAGTCTGAGTGGAGAGCTGGCAGCTGGGGTCCCTGAAGTGGGGCTGCCCAGCAGGGCCAGAAGCCCCATGTATCAGAAGCTGGGCTACGCAGCTTAGCGGGGGGAAGGAAGGAAGACAACAGGGCAGTGGGGCTGGTGGTGGGAGGACAATGGCTGAACCAAGCAGTAGAAGGGAGGCCAGATATGACCCTCCTCTGATCTGGCAAAATCCCTCATCCAGGATCAGTCAGGTCCCGAGGTGCTGAACCAAGGAGGTTCAGCCTGTAGTTTACATGTTTAAAGCTGTACTGTATTTGCTTTGGGGTGGGCAGCTCTGATACTACCTGATAGCATACTTCTGGTTGTAGTCAGTTCATAACTCTGAGGCTCCACTGTATTTCAAGGTCTGCAGGAGCAGCATTCCTTTTCTATTGTTTGAGGAGGACCACAGGAAGGGGGGTGAGATGGCTTTGTGGGGCACGCTTTTACAAACTTCAGGAAAAGGTAAAATCCCTATACTACGCCTTGAAAGAGGTGTTTCCATATGCCCTCCCCTCCCATGCCACGAGCCTTTGAGTGGAAAAATTCTCTCATGTAAACATGGTGAGGAAACAGTACAAACACAGGGCTGGATTTTAAGCAGTAGCTGAATAAAGTTGTAGCATAACACAGAAGAGGGGCTCTACCTGCCCTTGTTACCTATAATCATACGTACCAGACATTTTAAGTAGGTGGCTACAGTAGCACTATACAATCTACACCTTGGAACAGACTCTTTAGCCTACCCGTAGAACTCAACTATTCTGAGTCCAATGCCCTAATCTCTCCCACAAGGGGGTCCTTGCTTAGCTCATGAAGCTCATACCCCTTAAGCACAAAGCCCATCAGTAAAGTCACAGGTTTTCCACTTCTGTGGATCATTCCTTTTAACCCCAGTGGAAACTGACTTCTAGGTTGTGACAAATGAATGTCCTCACCAAGTACTTTCACTATTTACTCAATCCTACTCCATTCAACTGTACTAAACAGGCCTTGGCCAATTTGGCTCTTATAAGCGAAATATTCTTCCTGACTCCACAACGGGCAACTGATCAGACCTGCAAAATAGCATCAAAGCTACTAGAATAGTATATAGAGAACGGCAATACTGGAACAGAGAAGAGAAGAGGAAAAAAAAAAAAAAAAGACTCCACATGGCCTGGGCTAGACTAAGTTAACAAGTGGTCCCTCATCCTCCCCCATCAGCAATCTTTTCCATTACAAGTCTCCCAAGGGATAACAACTCACACTGTCAAAGCCCTCTGTTCTAACAGGAAAAAAAAAAAAAAGTAGTACTTTTTTAAAAAAATTGGAAACTCATGTCTCCAGCAATCATGTAATATGCAATATTAAGTTGTATTTGAGGCATGAGCTCAGATAAAAAGTTAAGAACTTTTGAGATTTAACTTTAATCAACTAATTTTGCTCCTGAGCAGTAGAATAGCTAGATCTCAACTAGGAGTTAGCAAGTTAGATTCTCTTTCCTTTTTTTTTTTTTTTTTTTTTGGGTCGTCACTATGAAAAGACGACAGAGGACTTTTTGAACCCTACATACGTATTTAGGATAACTAATTCTGAAAAAACTTGTCCAATTCATCACAACTTTTTCTAAGATTACAGTCAATATGACATTTTATAATAATTTTAGGCCAAAACCAAGTTTATAAAAAGGAAATTCCGTGCATCTTTACCTGTGGAGTGACTGCCATAATTCCACAACAAATGGCTGAGACAGTTTCCCTACAATGGCTGTTTGATGAAAGTTTGATGAAAGTTTCCTCCTAAGGAAATCTCTGCCTCTACTCATCTGGGGCAGATTTCTTGGAGCAGAGAAGGATTCTCTTACATGTCCACCTTTTTAGGAATGAAGACTAAAAAGGTCCTCAGACTTTGTTGGAGTAAGCTATAGAGCAAGCTAAATTTTTGAGACGCTTTGTTCACAAGCTGAGTTTCTCTGTAGGTATAATGAAAAATGAATACACCTTCCCTTACAGAACTACTCCAAGAATTATTTACTGTTTCACTGTTTTAATGAGGAAAAATGTTATAAAGTGATTATATTTTCACTAGGGATGTAAAAATCCCAGTTAATCAATTAACCGATTAAACATTAAGGCCACCTACTGTTTAACTGGTTAACGGACTAAAGCAGGATCCCAGGCTGGGGACCACTCCAACCTGGCTGTAGCAGCCCCTAGAGCTCCCCCCCCCAGTACCATCCTGGAGCTGGAGATGTATCTAGCTCCAATCCCTTGCCAGAGCAACCCCTGCCAGAGGGAGGGAGGACTGCGCTTGGGCCGCTGGGGACAGCCCCCAACCTTCAGCAGGTGGGGAGCTGCTCCAGACACAGTCCTCCCTTCCCCCTATTACCAGTTAACCAGAACCAGTAAGTATTACCCATTTGGGTCCAGTTAACCCAGTAATCAGATAACCGTTCACATCCCTAATTTTCACACTAAGTCCAAAACTCTAAAGAGACATTTTTAACTATAAAATTCCATTTTTATTCAAATTTCCATGTTAAGTTATGTGCAGCATATACAAGCAGCACATTTTTCCAGAAAGATCCTGCCTTATAGTGATTTCAGCTACCTGCACCACATCCAGAGGCATCCACAGGTCCTATGCAATGAACTAGTTAAACTGGAGTTAAAATTTGTAAATATTTACCTTTTCAAATTTTTTCTCTTAAAGGATTTAAAAAAAAAAAACAAAAAAAACCCACACCACCGAGCCTGGAAATTCACAATTAAAGTTACATTTAAAATCAGGGATCATGGAAACATATTTGAGAATCAAATATCTTTCACCCCATGTAACTATCACCATTGTATGTAAGCTGAAGGCATTGCTGGTCTTTTATGAAGATTTTCACAATCACTTTAAGACAAGAAATACTTTAATTTTTAATTCACAAGAGAAATTGCCCCGCCCTCCCAGCTACTGAAAATGTTCTCCTTTTAGCAACTGAAAGACATGCAATCTTGAACACACACTGCCACCAACAAAAATAATGAAAAAGAAAACAGTACTTTTGCTACAAAGAATAGTTTATTTACGCTGTGTATTGATTCCATTTTGTGTAATCAGTTTTATTATTTCTTCTGTATAGAATTTCCTCTTTGCAAGTCTTTTTAAAATGTTTCTCTCTCTGTCTCCTGTTGTATACTACAGGCTACTGGTGCATACAAAACCACCACAACTGCTAGCAGGGGGCTCAGGGTCAGCAGAAGGAACTACCAAACATTTAAATAGCTTTTGAACATTAGATTTCCAGTTAATGACATCCCCTCCTTTTTGCTCCACCATGGATATTTTTGAAAAGCTTTGTCAAGTTAAAACAAACTACTCTGTCAGAAGTCCAAGCAAAGCTAAAAAACCCAGGACCCTGTCCTTTCCAAAGCCTTCCAACACACGTATTGCCTTGCTAGCTCCCCTTCTCTCTCCTCACCACAGTTAAATATGCCAAGACTAATTTGAAACAAATCCAAACTTACAAAAAGCTGTTTTAGAATCAGAAGTGTAACAAAAAAAACTGCCTCGACTTTTTACTGTTACCTCCCAAATGCCACATCCAAGTTTTTCTAATAAGATGGCATAGATCAGAAGTCTGAAGTTTCAGGCAGCTTAGTTAGGCTTTGCCAAACTACAAGGCATGTCAAAACCTAGCCTGTAACAGCTAGCTAGTTTCAAACCTAATACCATAAATAAAGTCGTCTATTTAATAGTAACAAAATGGTAAAAGGACCTTCTCTAGTTTTAAAGCAAATGTCTTCAATCTTGTCTAGGAGTCACCGTACGTTTTACTAAGTAGACTCTACATCTACATCTTATCTTTTTGTGACCCACCATTACATACGATACAACTTGTGCATCAATGGAACCCTAACCCCAGCCTGGTGCAGAGGTAAAGGGGAGCTGGAGATGAGATTGCCACTTATCTCACAACAGTTGCAGCAGCTATTGTCCATGACAGAAGAGTAGCTGGGCCAACACAAGTGAGCAATATGGCAGCCACGTGCATGGGTTTGCAGCACCACTAAGATTTGGCCTGGCCATCTCTATATGGACAGTGGGGTGGCCAGCATAACTTTAAGTGGCACTGAGGCACCAAGCACCAGGTCACAATGTCCAAGCAAGGAGCCATGCCCATCTATGGACGGATGAAAGCCATCACTGTGGGGTTGGTGAGAGATGGTCTTGTTTTCCAACACCCTCTTGCCCCAAAAACTCCTCTTTCACCCCAGGCCAGAAGAAATGTAAGTTTGCCTAGGTCAGGGCCTAGTGTCGAGTTAAAATAGCCCAGGATGTGGCAACCCACCTAGAACTTTCTTGTGAGCCATTGGTGCACTGGGACCATTTTTTTTTGGGAGGGGAGGGGAGGGAGAGAAAACTGGTCTATTTGTCATATAAGAACAAAAAATACAACTTTAAAAAAAAATTGCATAGCATCAAGACATTTCATTGACAAAAAAGGACAAGAACCCTCTACTCTGAAGAATTTAAAATAAAAATGGATAAAGATATAAAACAAGGATGCAGAAATGCAGTATTTTGCACAACTCTTAACTCCCAAATTTAAGAGTATTTTTTTAGATCAAGCATGTAGACAATACTAATTTGAAAGTTTAAATAAAGAATAACTGGGTCAGCCAAGTTATTCTGATGCTATTTGAACATCATAATTTGGCATTAATTATATTGTAGACAAGTTCGATTTTTAAAAAATCCACAGCCTGCAAATCATCTTACCTCTGGCCAATTTGGCATTTTAGAGATGATAACATTTAGCTCTTCTATGGCTGTTTTAAACTCTTGGAGACCAGCATATGATTCAGCTCTGTAAATTCTCATCATCAAGTCGCTAGGATCTGAAAACAAGATATTTTTAGTTAAATATACATACATTTTGACCTAATTTAAAAATTACACATGCCTAGAAGATGACAAAACTTACAAGCACACTATTATTTTTTAGTCAAAACTGCAATTTTGTCCTGTCCCATGTTGGGCTCCAGATATTAGAAAGACAAGGTGGGCAAGGTGTGTATATTATTGGTCCAAATTCTATTGGCAAGGGAGAATTTGAGCTTACACACATCTTCAGCTTTGGGAAACATACCCAGAATGTCACAGCTAAATCTAAAGAGGAACAGATTTTTAGCATAAATAGTTACATATTTCAAGGGACCATTTGAGATGAAGTGGCCCATAAACATGTTATCAGCCACTAGCTACGCAGATGGATATGCAGGCATACATCTTATTTGCAAATAGGAGTGGCTGTACTTGCAAAACTGCAAGCTGTTATTGCACATTTGTCCCAGCATTGCAATACTTAAAAAAATGCTCTCAATCAGTTTTGGCTCCATCTTTAGGTTAAGCGTATGCCTTTATAAAAACTAAAAATGTATCCATGCAACACCAAAATTACAAAAATCAAACCACTGTTCTATTACAAACTAGAGAAGTGAGAGCACAACTATATTGTACAACAAGAGAGTACATGTATTTTGTTCAAACACCAAAAAATAAGCAAGCAGCATCCCCATATTTGTAAAGAGTTACTTTTATACTGGAGTAAACTTCTATGCTTATAATTAATTTACCTCCCAAATAATGAGAGGAAATTATTTAAAGCAGTTATCTTGAGTAAGGGTTTATTCCTTTACAACTTATCTTCTCTTTTAACCTGACTAAAACTAAGTTTACGACATTAAGTTCAATTTCATGGCAATAGATTTATGTCAATCAGATTTTGGACTGTATGTCTGGGTAAAGTGGAACTAAGGTGTGCTGAAAAGGAGAAAAGCTTCTTTAAACACGCCTAAACCAAGGGAATTATTTTTAAAAGAGTAAGCTAATATTTCCCCTCTCAAACTTTGAGTCTTTGTGAGAATTCCTCTATGTTACTGGAGGAAAGAAAAACCTTGCCTAGCCAACAGCTCAGAATATATACTAAGTAGTGATGTGAAAGTGTAACTCTGTACACCATTAACTGATGAGCCTGGACTCATTGGTTAACATTCACAGTTAAATACAGGCTCCTGAAATACCCAGGGAGCCTGCTTAAAAGTCAGCTCCTTGCGCGCACTGGCTTTTGGTGAGCCGCCTGCTGCCCTGTACTGAACAGCAGGCAGGAGCTGGTACATGCAGGAATCTGGCTTAAAAAACAGCTCCCCACATGCACCAGTTCCAAGGGAGCTGACTGCCACTCTGCCTGTAATCATGTAACCATGCTGAAGTTTTCAGCAGTTACATGGTTACTTAATTACACACATTTTAACACTCCTACTAACAATCATGCATTTGCCTTTGGTACTTCACAGCAATGTTTTTTAAGTGCATACTCTCAGATCAATGGATGTAAAGGTTCCTAAAGTTGTAGGACATCCTTTACATATTTATACAGCTGTGTTAAATGCTTCCACCACATTAGAACTACCACATTGAGTAGCAACTTTTGGAACACTGGTAATTTTAGGACTATACAATGGAACAGACAGTCAGGGCCAGCTTTAGGAAGTACGGGGCCGAATTCGAACTGTTTTGGCGGGGCCCCCCACCCAGGACTTTTTGTTGAGAGGGGGAAAAAAAAAAAAAGACGACTTAGGTAAGCAATTGCTTTGGGGCCTAAGCAATTAATCAAAGCCTATCCTCCCACAGAAGCCAAATTTGGCCTGGTGTTACCTATCTATCACGGCTGGACTGAGAATCACAAATCAGGCCAGACAAGGTTTAGGGCAGCATACCAAGTTATTAATAAATATTTTATAAACCTTTACTTTTTCTCTCTACTGCCATGTCTCCTCTCCTTGCTCCATCATCTCCCCTGGTGCCTGTTGCCCCCGCCCCCCCAACTCCTTACCCTCCTCTGCTGTCCTGACTCCTCCCCTTCTCACTGCCCTCAGCCCTCCTGCAATCTGTCCCCCTCCACCAGCCCTTCTCTCCCCCTTGTGCCCACTCCTCCAGTAGCCCCACTCTGATCATGTGAGCTACCCCTCTTCTAACACCTTCCTCTACACACCTGCCCTGCATCTCTCCTCTAGTGCTGGTCCTCCTGCAGGTGCCTGCCTTCTGCTTCACCCCAGAATCCCTGGCACCTGCACCTTCCTTAGCCCTGCACCCTCCTGGTGCCTCCCCTTCCCTCACTGCCCCTGCCCCTTTGCCCTCTTTTCCCTGATGCCCATCCCCTCACCACTCTCTCTGCCCCTGTTCCCCTCATGCCCCTGTGCCCTCACACATGCCTTGCTCCATCCCCACCTTTCTCATGCCCACCCCTTCTTTCAAGCCTTCTCCCAGCACCTCCCCCTCGCCCCTCTAGCCCCCAATGCCATTCCCCTCTTCTCCTCTCCCAGCATCACCCTGTCCCCCTTCCCACTGACACCTCCCCTCCTGCCCTTTTCCTCATTGTCTGCACTTGGCCCCCTGGCATTTGTGTCTCCTCCACCCTGTCTCTTGGTGCCTTCCCCTTTCTTCCCCCACCCCCTCCGCACAAGCCCCTTCCTCTCCCACCCCCTTCCCCTAGATTCCCCACTCCCCGATCTTCTGCCTTCCACTTTGCTCCTGCCCCGCTTCACAGCCCACTGGGCGGGAAGCTGTGGCCAGCACAGACACCTCCCAGGGTATGAGGAGCTAGACAGGCTGCAGGTGAAACCCCAGTGAGACAAACCCTACACGGAGACATTGAGGCCAGCCCTGCCAGCCAGGGGAGAGCGGACTCCAAAGCCGGGGTCCCACTGCCCCCTCACAGCCTTCCTGCTGCCCATCAGGGGACTGGACTCACTGCTGCACCCCACTGCTGGTAGGACTCTGTGCCCTGCACCCCCATCTCCTTGCCAGTGGTCACTCCCCTCTCCTTGCACTCTCATCATTCTGTGCAGTGGTGCCCCCTCTTTGCGCATCCTTTTACTCCGCCAGGCTGCCCCCACAGTTTGCTCTTTCCTGTTCCCCTGTGGAGCTCACAGACACGCAGAGAAGAGCCCCAGAACCCCACGGCGAGCAGAGCCCTCAGGAGTCCATCCCCTATGCAAAGCAGGACACCCCCTCCCCCCCTCCCCATACTAGCCAGGCCGGGACTGAAACACCTCTAGGGATGGAGATTCTTCCCGCCCCCCAGGGAACCCAGCCCAGGGCTTCCCCACCGGCCTAGAGAAAGAGTTTGTCCTAATCTCCAACCCACACCTCCCCCCACTGCAGCATTGCTCCTTGTTTGGCCACCTGCCCCCACTGAGAACAGCCTCTCGCCAGCCACTTTGACCCTCCCCCCCCTTGCAGGGAGCTGAAGGCTGCTCTCAACTCCCCCCCCCCCCCCGCCGCTTCTCTTCTGCAGACTGAGCAAGCCCCAATCCCTCAGCCTCTCCTGGCAGGGCCATGTGTCCCCGACTCCAAAATCACATGAGGTGGGGAAGGGGGAACGCTTTGTACCTCCAAATAACAGCTGGGAACCCCCCTATTCACCACTTCAATGTGACAATGTTAGGCTTGGCACAGCAGATGCCTTGTGACGCACTTAACAAGGTGGGGGCAGAACAGGGGCCTTTTAGGTCAGGGCCAAGGTCGGGGGAGGGAGGGAGAATTGAGTGGCAGGACTCCTGGGTTCTGTCCCGGCTCCAGGAGGTGCCTGGGAGCCCAGAGATCCCCTGACACCCGCACCTGCTCGTGGCGACTGTCCCGGGGTCGGCAGGGCTGAGAAGGACTCAGGAGTGCGCGGAGGGGCAGTTCTGGAAGCTCCCCCCACTGACTTCAGAGGCGCCGTCTCCCTGCAGCTGCCGTAAAGGAGGGGTGGGGAGAAGCTGTGGTCGGAGCCGCTCTTCCTGTCGCCGGCAGCTCACACATGCGACGCGAGCCCTTCCGGGGGCTGCAGCCAGATCAGAAGGGCGCTGGGTTCCAGGCGGGGGAGAGGGTCCCGGGGGAGGGGAACCAGAAGCTAGGCCGCACGGCACCACGCACCACCTGCTCCTAGCAGTTTTAAAATCCCGGGCCGTGACATCACCTCACGGCCGGGCGTCTCCCCGCCCACCAGCAAACGCCGGCAGCGTGCGCAGGCAAGGGGGAGCCGAGCCGAGCCGACTTCCAGGTGCGGGGCTCCCTTAGGCGCGGGGCCCGATTCGGCCGAATCGGCTTAAGGCCGGCCCTGCAGACAGTCAATGTATGAAGACTCATAGTCTGAGTATACAAGTGTACAATGTAATAGTTGCTTGAATAATCTGTGTTAAAAAAAAGAAAGTTTAAGATTGAAAGCTGTACTGTATTTTCAGATTTTATCAGCCATTGGTTAGACCCCAACCTAAACGTAAACTAAGTACAGGTTGAAGCTCACTAGTCCAGCACACTCTGGTCTGTCAAAACCCATTGTCTCAATGGCCACTTATGGGTGTGGCCAAGTTTCCCATGATCCCATAAAATTTCTTTAGTCACTAGTCCAGGCTCTCACTGTTCTGTGCTGTTATTTAGCTCTAATTTACCCCAAATTTCTTCGAAGAGTCCAGTAAGCAGTGGAAGTGTTGGTAATCCTGCTAGCCACTACTGACCAGAAAATTCCCAAGGGTGCTAAACTAGAAAGGTTCAACTTGTACTATGACAATCAAAGCCATAAGCAGAGCCATCGACTTACTGAAGGACGGGCAGTGCCCTTATGTTCTTAATGTCTAACCAGAAAAATTAATTTCTTCCTTCTATTTCAAAAATCCTAAGCCACAGTGGTGTAGTCTTCCATATAAAACATTTATAAGTATAGTGACCCATTTATAATCCCAAACCCATTTAGATTATGCTTTATTTGTTGGATTCCCCTGGCAATCATACAGAATGGGAAGCGAAGGTCTGGGAAGGAGTACGGCAGAAAGGGATCTAGGGGTTATAGTGGACCACAAGTTGAATATGAGTCAGCAGTGTGATGCTGTTGCAAAGAAAGCAAACATGATTCTGGGATGCATTAACAGGTGTGTTGTGAGCAAGACACGAGAGAAGTCATTCTTCCGCTCTACTCTGCGCTGGTTAGGCCTCAATTGGAGTATTGTGTTCAGTTCTAGGCACCGCATTTCAAGAAAGATGTGGAGAAATTGGAGAGTCCAGAGAAGAGCAACAAGAATGATTAAAGGTCTAGAGAACATGACCTATGAGGGAAGGCTGAAGGAATTGGGTTTGTTTAGTTTAGAAAAGAGAAGATTGAGGGGAGACATGATAGCAGTTTTCAGGTATCTAAAAGGGTACCATAAGGAGGAGGGAGAAAACTTGTTCATCTTGGCCTTTGAGGATAGAACAAGAAGCAATGGGCTTAAACTGCAGCAAGGGAGGTTTAGGTTGGACATTAGGAAAAAGTTCCTAACTGTCAGGGTAGTCAAACACTGGAATAAATTGCCCAGGGAGGTTGTGGAATCTCCATCTGTGGAGATATTTAAGAGTAGGTTAGATAAATGTCTAGCAGGGATGGTCTAGACAGTATTTGGTCCTGCCATGAGGGCAGGGGACTGGACTCGATGACCTCTCGAGGTCCCTTCTAGTCCTAGTATTCTATGATTCTATGAATGCTAAATTCTAGGTCATTACTAGATCATTAAAATGAACTATTTTAATTCTTAAGACGTCCCTATTTAAAAAATAAATCCCTCTGAATACTCCATGCTTCTTTGGCTCCACTTACACAGGATGCTACAACAGTACTAAAAACTAATTTAGGACACGGTTATAAGTGAAACAGTTTACATCCACATATATTATGCTTCCAAAAGATGTTTGAAATATTCTGCAACACTCCCGTTTAAGATCTGATTCTGACAACAGCTTATTCTAAAATTTCTGATCTATACTAGAGAGAAATGTTAGATGCAGAGAGAGACATATCAAATGAATCTGCTTAGCTTGACATCTAAACTCCCACCCTCCTGCAGCTGGCAATTCCACATATACACTGCTAAAATATTAAAAACGTAATGTTAATTAAGGTATCATTGCTAAACACACAAGACTAAATTTCTGATCAACCATAGCGAAAATAAAGAGACCAGCACTTAACCAAATTCATTCTTCCATTCTGAAATTAAGGCACCATAAGAGGAAATTTAGCATTATTCTGTCTAAATGTTTTATCTTGCCTACCCTTATAATGTCAAAATACCTAGATGACCTACACCAACCTCACTGATTAGGAGTCTGTGCAATCCCAAGCATGTTGTCAATGATGAATAATAATCCAAGCACACCCATTCATTTCCCCCTGCCTTCTCTCCCAACAGTGTACAGTATTATAAAACTTCTACCACACCCATCTGTGATGTCACTAGCATTACACAACCTGTCCCCCTCCATATCCCATCTGCTTATGCAACTAGGCCTTGCCTGCTGGGAACTGTCTTAGTGACACACTTGAGAGGCTAAGAGAAAAGGCCTTTCTTTGTAAAGGCGGCAAATACAGCTGGCATGGTTCTAATAGACCATCTCCTTCCAACAACGGCTATGTTAGAGGGAGGGCAAAGCTATCCTGGGAAAACAGTGTGGAGTAGAGCGGTAGCAAGTGTGCCCCACTCCACACATAACCCTCACATGTTCACCACCCCACTCCTCAGAAAGCCCCACGTTTCTGTGCAGACCCGCAATCGGTTCTCTCCCTATTCATTCCTCTGGGGAGTTAGCAACATTAGAAAAAGTCATTTCTGGAGCTCTAGCATGCGTCAGGCTTGTTTCAAAAGGCCGAACCCTGCGCCAGTTTCCCCTCGTGATTTCAGCAGCTTACTTCATTCCCAGCTTCGACTCGTACCCGACTGATTCCTGGCGGGGCTAGACAGGGGACCGGGAGAAGGGGGGCAGGGTGAAGATGAAGCGTCAGGGGATTGACAAGAAAACCCGGCTCCTTGCGACACAGCCGAGGAGCCAAGACTCTGCCTGTCGTGTCACCCAACCGAAGCGCGCCCTGGGCTACAGAGCTGAGCTCCCCCTAACCCCAGTCCGTTACCTGCTTGCAGGGCCTGGCTGGCGGCGCTTAGGCTCTCTCGAAAGCGCCCCTGGCTCAAGAGCTCCCCCAGCCGGCTGCCGGTTCTTGCCCTCTCACACTCGGCCGGGAACCACTTCTCCGCCAACTGGCTGAGCACGACGCTGGTCCGGAGCTGGGGCGGCCCGGCTGGCAGCAACAGGTCCCGGCACAGGCGGCAGCGGGAGCGCAGCTCCCTCCGGAGGCAGAGGCGGCAGTAGCTGTGCCCACACCGGGCGGTCACCGGCTCGCCCAGGAAGCCCCGGCAGCCGCAGCAAGTCAGCGGCCCCGCGGCCGAGCCGCCGCCGCCGCCGCCCTCCCCCGGAGCCCGCTGACCGCGGCTCGCGTCCAGCCCCTGTCGGAAGCGGTAGTTCAGCACCAGACAGTCCACGAGGGTCTCGAGGCGGTGGGGTCCCTCAGGCGGCCCGAGCCGCAGCGCCGCCGAATAAGTCTCCAGCGCTTCCTTCAGATGATTCCCCAGGGCCAGCAGCTCCCCGCGCCGCAGCAGCCGCTCCTGCTCCCCTTCGGGCTCCCCGCGGGGCCGCCCGCTGCCCCCCGACTCCAGGGACCCCTCCGAGCTCACAACCACCGACGATGCCATCCTGCTGCGAGCCCCCACCCTGCCCCGCGAGCCGTCCGGAGCCCACAAGGGGGTGTGGCGCTCGCCGCGCCGCTCCGGCTCCTCGCCGGGCTCGGCTCAGCGCACGGCCCTGTGCTGGCACTGGCGGCAGGGGGAGGGGCACGGGACCGGGGGACGAGCGCACCCTAGAGCGACAGCCTGACGGAGGGGTCGTTAGACCGTTACCCCCTTTCAAACATCGGCGCAGACCCGCGGGTGAGTCCCCGCCGCTGGCTTACATAAAAAGCTGCGTCAGCTGACCACAACGGGCACTCTCCATTGGCTGAGAGGCACGGCGTGGGGGAAGGGGCGGAGGAGATTACAAAACACAGCTCGACGCTCCCCGCGTGCCAGAGCTCCGCGAGGAGAGGGCGGGGCCTGGAGGCGTGCTGGCGCCCAGGGCGGAGCCCGCCCGGGAGGTGGGCGGGGCCTGGGGCAGTAGGAGGGGACTGCTCATGTGAAGCCCCCGCCCTGCGGGAAGTTAGAGGCCCGCTATGGTTGGAGCTGCGAGGCGGCCTCTCTGCGGGGTGGGCGGGACCCCGTGCACAAGAGGCTGTCGCGGGACCCCGTGCACAAGAGGCTGTCGCAAGTGGGTGGGCGGGACCCCGTGCACAAGAGGCTGTCGCAAGTAGCGAAGACTCGGCCTGTTGTGCTGCAAATGCCTGAGCCTCTGCGCTACAGTGTTCCCCTATAGGGGGACCTATAGGACAGTACCTGCCCCCTTCACACACACACCCCCCCGCCGCCAAACACGTGCACTTGTTTCACAGCAGTGCCCAGGCCGGCGGGCCTCTGGCTGCAGATGCTTCTTTGAGCCTGCGCAGGTTTTTGGAAGTGCCGGACTGCCCCTGGGTTGTGCAGGGGGCATTGCAACTTACAGCATGGTGGGGACAGCAGCGCCCGGCCTGGAGACACCCTTTCCCTCTGCTCCAGCGCACGGGAAGCCATATGCCAGCAGCTGTGGGGATCAAACCCTGCTGTAGGGGTGGTGGGGCCCTCCAAGGATTTTTAAGTCAGCTGGGAACGGCAGTCCGGGCCAGGGCACGCACATGGGGTGGCAGGGAACAGCAGGTAGTGAACTTTGGTGAAGCCTGGACTGAGCAAGGAGTATTTCTGGACCTGGTGCATCACAGGCCCATATAACTCAGTGCCTTGTCTTAGAGGTGGAGACTGCTTATGATGTTGTAAAGCCAAAGAGCATCCCTCTTGAACCAGGATTGTGCACTAGGCCCTGACCAATTAGGAGTTGGGTGGAATTTAAGGGGCTGAGTTAAAACCCTAATGGCTACGTCTAGACTACCCCCCTCTTACACAAGAGAATATTCAAATGAGGCAAAGCGGTGAATATTGCCACGCCTCATTTGCATACTTAATGAGCCACCATTTTTTGTGCTAGGGGCTTTTGCGCAAGAGCCGTTCTGCTGCTTTTTTTCAGAATAGCTCTTGCACAAGAGGGGGGTTTTGCACAAAAAGGAGCTGTGTAGATGGCTCCTTTTTGCACAAAAGCCCCTTGCGCAAAAATGGCAGCTTAAGTATGCAAATGAGGCATGGCAATATTCACCACTTTGCCTCATTTGCATATTCTCTTGCACAAGAGGGGGCAGTCTAGTCGTAGCCAATAATATTAAAGGGTCACACTTCACAGTGAACATAACTGTAAGCATCAGCCCCATCTCAGATGAAAGGTATGTCCAGGAGATTTGGAGCAGTGTTTAGGTAGATGGTGGGGAGAACAGTGGGGAAGGGAGGACAGAGAAGAACCCAGAGAAAAACAAGAAACCTAAGCAGAAGCCTATGAGAGCATAAGAATGATGATATTGGATCAGAACAAAGCCCTGTATCTTGTCTTCTGCCAGTGGCCAATGTCAGGTGCCCCAGAAGGAAAGAACAGACCATGTAATCACTAAGTAATCCATGCCCTCTCTCTGAATCCCTGACAAACAGAGGCTGGGGACACCATCCCTGCTTATCCTGGCTGATAGCCATTGATGGACCTATCCTTCATGAATGTATCTAGTTCTTTTATCGTCTTCGCCTTCATAACATCCTCTTGCTGACTGTGCACTGTGTGAAGAAATACTTCCTTTTGTTTGTTTTAAACCTGCTACTTATTTCATTGGGAGATCCCCTAATTCTTGTTATAGGAGGGAGTGAATAATTTTTTCTTATTTGCTTTCTCCACATCAGTCATGCTTTTATAGACCTCTACCATATCCCCCCTTAGTTGTCTCTTTTTCAAACTGGAAAGTCCCAGTCTAATTATTCTCTTATCAGAAGTCATTCCATACCCCTAAATATTTTTGTTACCATTTCTGAATATTTTCCAAATCCAATATATCTTTTTTGAGATAAGGTGACCACATCTGCACACACTAATCAAAATGGCTGCGTCTACACTGGCAAGTTTTTCCGCGGAAAACTTGCCAGCTGTCTACACTGGCCGCTTGAATTTGCGCAAGAACACTGACGATCTAGTTAATTACCTAGAATTAACTAACCGATAAGCCTAGGCTCATCGATTAATCTTTTCAACTACACACTTCCCCCCCTCCCCCCCCCCCGCTGTCTCTGTATCAGCTGCTTCCCTCGCAGACGGGCTCCCACCTGCCACCTGCGCTGTTGCCTCTGATACATCTGAAATTAGATGTAATTTTCTGCTGAAAAATGGCTACCTAAGCAGATGTTTGCTCTTTAACACCTGGTTGGAGTGCCAGTGAGCCTTTGTCTCTGAAAAATTGGTTAGGAGCTGCTTGTCTGAACCTTGGAGCATATTAAAACAATGATACATAGAATCTAATAATTTCTCATACAGTGTTGATGCATATATTTTTACCAGGAAAGTAGTGTTCAGCAAATTGAGTTTTCAAATAATAACTCACAAGACACATTTTACAAGATTATAATAAATTTTGTACAAAAGTGGTAACCATAATAGTATTGATCAGATAAATTGTTTGTAGGGAATTGGTTTGCAATGAGCGAGTTGTGCTGCTCTCAGGGACAGAAACCATTATTACAGCTATTTACTGTGGTAGCTTTCCAGCAATGGGAAAAATGGGGAGTATCTGAAATCTATTTCAGACTCAGGGTTTTGAGGGAATCTTATCGACCAAAGTTCTTGGATCTAAAACAAGAACTGATCCCTGTTTATTTGCTGAATGTTTCTGACAAACAGTAAAAAAGGGAACTACAGTTGCAAAACATAGGCCAGTGATGTGATAAATATGATATACAAGAAAACTACAAGGAGGAAGGTGAATGTGCAGAGCTCCTATTGAACCTGTTCTAAGGCAATGTACAACGGAGAACAGCAGAACAGTTTGAGAGTCTTTCTGGTTAAGAATCAGAAATTGTTCTCCTGATCTAATAAAGCTTGTAGGTTGCACTGTACTGGTGCAGTATAACCTTGGTATGGGCATAAGGCAACCAGCTCATTAAGGGTGTGTCTACACAGCAAAGCTATTTCAGAATAATGGCCTATGTGAGTGTCTACACAGCAAAACTGCTATTTCAAAATAATTTTGAAATAGCAGAAGGCTTATTTCAGCTTCTGTAAACCTCACACTACGAGGAATAACGCCTATTCCAAAATTGATTATTCGGAATAGCGGCTGTGTAGACAGGGAATAGCTGCTATTTCAAAATAGGGGGCCTAAAGCCCTTCCCAGAGTGCTGTGCTAGCCGCTCTGTCCACACTCAGCAAAACTCTATCCCCCAGAGCCCTTAAAGCTGCAGCATCTGCAGAAAGGATTTGTTACCAGCAAAGGCACACTAGTAAACGAAATTTTAATGGGGCCTGCTCTGATCTGATGTTAAAGTGTCTTTGTCCCCAGAAGGAGGTCCGGCCTGGAAACCACCATATCTGTCACCGGCAGATTCTCCGTCAGTCCCGTAAAATAACCAAGGACACGTGTCAGATTTTAAAATGTCAAAAAGGTATATTGATATACAAGTAAGTAACAATAACACAACACTGAATCAATAACCCAGTCCCTCACCCTCTGAAAATAAAAGAGAATAGGAATGATATAACTGGCAAAGAATGTTATACTTAGTCCGTCAAAGGCTGCTGATGTTCAGGACCTTCAACTCTTTAGCTACAGTAGCTGTCACGGGAGGAGCACTGAGGCGTCCTTGGTGAAGTAGGGAGACGCTCGATGTGATATTAGTCTCTGCTTGCACAGTGGACAGACACGCAGTTTGTGAAGGATAACCGAAGAGCGATTCTAAAACACCGTGAGAGCCTTCACCACAGCCGGTGCCGGACGCTCTATTCGGTCCCGATGATGTAGGGTTGGGTATCAGGTAGCTAAGGCTCATGATGCTGGGCTATCGCCACAGTGTGGGCCCGAAGCACCCTGAGGGGCGGCAGGAGTAGAATCAGGTAGGTTAGACTGGGCCTTCACCACGGTCTTCTCTGTGACACAACTCCTTCTTTTCCAAGGTGGTGTGAGAAAACTGCCGACCTGATCTCCTCAGAATTCTAGATTTTATAGCGTTCAAGGTGGAAAAACTCCAAGGGTCTCTAGTGCAAAGCAGGGCATGGTGCTGGGTGCAAAACTAGAGCCGGGTGCAGACCACGGTGCTGTGTGCAGCACCGTGGTGCAGTGTGCACAGCCATGTGCTGTGTGCAGATAGTGATTTTGGCAGCAGGAGCTTCTCAGGTTTCCATCTTGAATTGTCCCTCAGTCCACAAGCGCCATTTTGATTTACATAGTTTATAGATGTCACTGTTCAGGGTTAACAGGTTTGTGGCTCACAGCAGGCCTGACAGCCCTGAGCCACCTTGCAACCGCACCTAACTTGCTGTGTCCCCACAATGAGACAATCTGATGCTCCCACCCAGCCCTCCACTGCTCCCCGGGAGCAGTCAGACATTTCCCAGGGGCCGGAAAAGATGTGCACTTTCCTGGTCTGGTGCGGAGATCCTAGACCTTATTGAGGTTTGCGGGGACGAGACCAACCTCCACACAACCCCTATTCCGAAATATCAACCAACTAGACACAGGAATGTGGACATCTATGGCCAGATGGCCAACAGCCTGGCCACTAAAGGTCACATTTGCACCCAAGAAGAGATGCGGATTAAGGTTAAAGAGCTCCGCTAGGCATATGCCAGGGCCAGGGAGGGCAACTCCCTCTCTGGGGCAGAGTCCCAAAGCTGCCTTTATTTTAAGGAGCTGGACCGCATCCTGGGAGGCACGGCAGTCCCTTGCTCCCTCCACCCCCTCCAGGGTTGTAGATTCCGGGCTTGAAACTCCTGTTGTCATCCTCACAGGAGGCGATGGGGAGAGATGATGAGGAGGAGGAGCACGACCCAGACGAGGCAAGCTTCACATCATCCCATGGTCGAGTTCCAGTGGCAGCACCTAGCGGCACTCTGAGCCCTGGAGTACAGCATCCGAAGCTGGGTCCAAGAGGACCTGCAGCTGCATTGGGCGAGCTAGCAGAACACAACACGCAGGTACCACATATGGGATGTTATGGTCCCTGAGGTCCAGACAGGTGAGGAGGCATCTAAACCGCACCTTCAAACAGTCGAATGTGCCCTGCACAACCATGCAGGCCCTGCTTAGCCTAGCATTGAATACTTCTCTGGAGGGGTTGAGGTGGCCAGTGGAGGGCTTCATGAGCCACAGCTGCAGGGGGTAGGCCACATTCCCCACCAGGCAGGCGGGCATGTCCACATCCCTGACCTTGATGGTGCAGTCGGGGAAGAAAGTTCCAGCGTGCAGCTTCTGGAACACGCTCGAGTTCCGAAACATACATGCGTCGTGCGCCTTCCCTGACCACCCGCATGTATGTCCATGAACATACCCCTGAGGTCAGTTACAGCCTGTAGGACCACCAAAAAGTATCCCTTGCAGTTAATGTACATTGATGTCCAGTGCTGTGGGGCATGGATGGGGATGTGGGTCCTGTCGATAGCCCCCTTGCAGTTGGGGAAGCCCAGGATGCCAAATCCGGCGATGATAGCGTCCACATCTCCAAGGCGGATGACTTTGTGCAGCAGGATGGTGTTGATCACCCTGACCATCTGCAGAAGGAGACAAACAAACAAAATCACAGGGGTGCCAGGGCTCCTGAGAGTTCCCCCCAGTCACCCCTCCTAGTCCCCCTCCTCCCCACTCACCAGGAGCAACCCCCTGCAATCACCCCAACCCCTGGCAGGGCTTTGTGAGGGTGGAACTGAACAAAACCTCCTGGAGAGGAGCTTGCACTGCCCCCAACCCGCCATTCCCTAGGGAAGCCCATTCTGTCCTTCCAGCCCCCTCCTGGGACAATAGGCCAAGAATGACCATCAGGGCCCTGGTCATGCAGGTATGGCAATCTCCCCCACACCAAACCGGTTCTCCATGGATCGGTAGCTGTCTGGCATTGTCAAGGCTTAATCCCCACTCTGGCATGATGAATGCAGAAGTGGGGCCCTGCAAAAATACCCCAAAACCTTATCTTTCCAGGCTTTGGTATAAAACTCCTCCCCCCCCCCAAAAAAAATCTTAAAAACCTAGATTTTGGGGGATAAAAATCAGCTGCCACCACCCAAGTAATGGTAAGAAAACCAGGGAAGAGATCACTTGGGAAATCTCAGCCCTAAAGTAAAACCAGGACACAACAATTAGCCAATACCAGATTAATAACAAAAAAAGACAAAGAACTTTTATTATCAAAACAACACTTCTGTTACAAGCATAGTTGGATTGGCTAGATGGTAAGAGCCACTAATTAATAAACTCATGGGGAATTCCCATGGGCCAAAAACTTAGTTACAAAGGAGAGGAAAACCCATTTTTAAATGCACAGACATCAGATTCCCATTCCCAAACCATAAAACAATAAAACCTAATGGATTTATCTAGACTTTGCCCTACTTACAGATTGTGAAGAGTCTTTGCTTGGAGAGAGACATGATGTCTGTCCCTCAGTATCTGGAGAGAAACTGCCCAGAGACAAAGGAGGGAAATCCAAAAATTCCTTTGTCCCAGTTTGAAATCCCTATCTGCATTTCTATTGGCTGACTGCTACCTGGCTTAAGTACAGTTAACCCTTTAGTCCCCAGGCTTCTGGCCATCCCTCATGACCATGACAGGCATGGAGAGCTTCCAGAGGGCAACGGCAATACGCTTATGTAGGGGGATGGTGGGCCTCATGTGCATATCCCATTGCCTCAGGGCAGGGGCAAGCCACTCACAGACCTCCAGGAAGGTGTCCTTTGTCATTCTGAAGTTCTGGAGCCATTGCTGATCTACCCAGTGCTCCAAAACTATGTGGTCCCACCATTCTGCACTGGTGTCCAGACACCATAGACAGCGGGGCACAGCATTCAGGGCAGGGCAAGTGGAATCTAGCTGCAGAAGCTACACCTGCACATACCTGAAGAGGGTCGGCCACAAGGGCTGAGGGTTGAGTTCCTGCAGAGCCTGGGAGGCTGCATGCAGAAACTGCTGCATGACTTGCTGCAAGAGCTGAAGACTGCCTGGAGGCAGCTCCGGCTCCATAGTGGAGAGCGGTGTGGTGTCCTGAAGCAGGGCAACCAGAGCAAGAAGAGAAAATGCTTTGCTGTCCCTTAGAGAGGTAGGCAAGCAAGCAGGGAAACCTGAGAAATGGCTGGGGGGGGATCCCTTTAAACACGAGCCTCAGATAGCGTCAAGGAGCAGCCACACGAAGTAACTACTGACCTGATGCCCTGCCTGAACTGGTTCCAGGTAGTGTTAAATGCAATTCAGCATCCAATCAGTGTGTACGCACTATTTTGAAATAGCTAAGCGCTATTTTGAAACGCATTGTGTGTGTAGATGCGCTATTTTGAAATAAGCTATTCTGGAAAATCTCTTCTGGAATAGCTTATTCCGAAATAACTGTGCAGTGTAGACATAGCCTAAATGGCCAAACTCACAGGTTACCAGTATCAAAAGGAAGAAATACTACAGGCCATAGAAGAAGCATATGAGGAAGACATAACTGAACCTTCAGCCAGCCTTTGAGCCTCACCTGTAGTTCTGGTGAAGAGAAAAGATGGCAGCATCAGATTTTATGTGGACTGCAGAATATTAAATCATAGAATCATAGAGTTAGAAGGGACTGGAAAGCTCATCTAGTCTAAGCCCCACCAAGATGCAGGATTTGTTGTGCCTAAATCATCTAAGACAGATGGCTATCCAGCTGCCTTTTGAAAACTGCTAGTGAAGGAGGTTAAAGGATTCTTATCCAGATCACAAATAGATGATGCCCCAGATGATGTAGCAGGTTCACTCTGGTTTTCCACACTAGATCTTAAAAGAGGGTATTGGCAAGTGGAAACCAAAAAGTGGGAAATAAATTGCTTTCACAGCAGGACAAGACTTGTGGCAATTTAAAGTAGTGTGCAATGCACTAGTCACATTGAGAGGCTAATGAAGAGGGTATAATGTGGCATTCATCTATCAGGCTGCCTGTTACTCCTAGATAATATCCTGTTGTATGCTAAAACAATGAAGCAGGAACTAAAACTTTTATAAGTGGGCTCAATAAGCTGAAGGTGGCCAATTTGAAAATGAACCCCCATAAATGTGAATTGTTCCAAAAAGAGATAATCTACTTTGGTAACACAATTAGTGAAGAGGAAGTTTTCACTGAGAAGAAGAAAATCAAGGCGGAGCAGAGCAGACCAACTTCCCAGATATGCAGTTTTGAAGGGCTCTACTTCTATTACAGAAGGTTCATTTGTGGGTTTGCCAATACTACAAAACAACTGCATAAAGTGGGTGAAAAAGATAAACCGTTTTAGCGGTCAGCAGAATGTGATGCAGCATTTTCAGAGTTGGATTTTGAAACATGGATAGTCCAAGACAGGAGCAGTGACCACTATCCATGTTTCAAAATCCCTTTCATATTTGATACAGCTGTTAGTGCTAATGGTCCGAGGGGAAATTGACACAAGAACACAAGGGACTTGAGAAGATGGTAGTTTATTATGGCAGAAATCTTAGGCTTAGTCTACACTGACAGCTCTGGCTGTCAGCCCTGGAAAGTGGGGCTTGAGCTGTCAACCCCAGGTGTTGGGGTCTTCTGCTTGTCAGCTCTTTGCTACTTCCCCTGGCTCTTCTCTGAAGTTCTAGGCTTAAAAAACAACAACCAAAAAGGCCACTTTCCTTTACATTCTCTTTTTTACAAAGAAAAACAAAACAAATCCTTTCTCTATATTTAATCCATGGCAATGCAGAAAGATCGAAACATTCCATTATGTTCAACAAGGTTACTTTATTTTTTTTTCTTATTGCTGATATGTATCTATGCTGAATCAAAGAGGAGAAGAAATCTTGTGAACACGAGAGAGTTTTGCAGCATGAGTGATTACAGCCGGCTCTCCAGTCTGCATTTTCATGCCTTTATTCTCCTAAATTCTTTAAAATAAAGAGAGAGGCAAGATTTTCCAGTCTTTTAGGGTATGTCTAGACTACATGGCTCCGTCGACGGAGCCATGTAGATGAGTTTACTAGACATAGGAAAATGAAGCGGCGATTTAAATAATCACCGCTTCATTTACATCAAAATGGCCGCTGCGCTGTGCCGATCAGCTGTTTGGCGGCACAGCGGGGCAGTCTGGACGCGCCACGGTCGACAAGGGAAGCCTTTGTCGACCGCTCCGGTATGCCTCGTGAAATGAGGTTTGCCGGAGCAGTCGACAAAGGCTTCCCTTGTCGACCGTGGCGCGTCCAGACTGCCCCGCTGTGCCGGATCAGCTGATTGTCAGCACAGCGCGGCGTCCATTTTTATTTTAATGAAGCGGGGATTATTTAAATCCCCACTTCATTGACTACGTCGAGTAAACTACTTTACATGGCTCCATTCACGGAGCCATTTAGTCTAGACACACCCTAAATGTCCTGTAACAGCCCAGTAAGCAGTGGAAGTGTTGGTAATGCTGCTAGCAGGGCCAGCCCGAACCATTCGCGCGCCCTGGGCCCCAGGAGCACGGCGCCGCCCCCGGGAGTGCGACACATGCGCGGCCCTGCCCCTGGGCACGCGACGCCCCCTGGGCACCCAGCGCCACCCCGGGCGCGCGGAGCATGTGCAGTGCCACCCCCACCCAGCCCGGCAGCCCCGCATGGTGCCTCCTACAATGGGGCGCCCCGGGCGGTTGCCCGGTTGGCCCGTACCTTGGGCTGGCTCTGGCTGCTAGACAATATTGACCTCCTGTGGTCTGGAAAATTCTCTGGTTCAGAACCAGTCAGGTCCTATGGGTTTGAGACTAGAGAGGTTCAACCTGTACTGGAAACTTGGGGTCACTTTCTACATACCATAGGCTCCCTGTTATCCCATGTAATGTGTCAATAAGGACAGTGTTAAGTAAAACTGATGCACTTTAAGCAGCTCCCAAGTAATACTTTGACATTTGAAAACCATCAAAAGGTCAGGAAAGAGTCTGCAGTTGGTTGTTTGAGACGGGTGAGGTTAGTGATATAATAAAGAGGTGTACGCTAAACTCTACCTTCAGAGATAGGCACCTAACTGTACTTAGCAATGCATGAATGGGAATCAGCTGGCAGAAGTCAGTGAGATTAGCTGCCTAAGTCATTTCTTGTGGGAATAAGTTAGGCACCTGCCTTTTTCACACAAAATGGCAAAAGGATAATGAGGTGTCATTGACTACTATATATGTTTTAACTCAGGGGTGGGGCTTGTCTGAATCTGGACCCTCGCTTGCCTGGATCTGGCCTGTGACACACAAGGATCCTACCTCCCCCAGCAGTGGTAAGCCCTTGCTGGCACTCCTGCCTCCCATTGCCTCACCATGGGACTGGAGCACACAATCTACTAGAGTGGGCTCCACTAGGCTCATGTGTGAGAGGAATATGGGGAGTGTCTTTCTCTGAGGCTATGTCTACATTGTGGTTTTTTTTGCGGAAGAGGATATGCAAATGGTGTGCTCATTTGTATATCTTCTTCCGATTCTTTTTGCAGAAGAGGTTTTGCTGCTAAAAAGCCCTGTGTAGATGGGGCCATTTGTCAGGAAAAAACAACTTTTTTGCAAGATCCTGTAAACCTCGATTTCTGAGGAATAAGGGAGCCATTTGCATATCCTCTTCTGCAAAAAAAACCAAAACCAAAACCCCACAGTGTAGACATAGCTTCAGTGAGGTGGTGGTTGGTGGTTTTTGTTTGTTTGTTTGTTTGTTTTTTGCTTCTCACGTGTGTGGGGCCCCTGACTGATGTTTCTGTGGTCAGTGGCTCCTGACCCAAAAAAGGTTCCCCACCCCGGTTTTAATTTAATGGTTGGAGCACTTGACTGAGAAGTGGGAGACTCGGGTTCAATTCCTCCCCTCTGGCTGAGGAGGAGAAAGGATCTGAAGAGGTGTCTGCCTCCCTCTTGAGTTCTTGCTGTTGCTGCCCAGGGAGGTTGTGGAATCTCCATCTGTGGAGATATTTAAGCGTAGGTTAGATAAATGTCTATCAGGGATGGTCTAGACAGTACTAAACTGGTCCTGCCATGGGGGCAGGGGACTGGACTCGATGACCTCTCGAGGTCCCTTTCAGTCCTAATATTCTATGATTGTGTATAAATATGAAAGCATGTTTGGATCAAGGGACTGGGACTTAGGACTTAGGATCTCGCATGTCCCAAGGTCTTAAAACTCATGACTCTCTAGTCCAGTGCTTGCTGTCTCTTTGGTCCTGTCATTAATTACTCTATAGTCCAGTGCTTAGGGCACCCAAGTGGGAGGTGTGAGACACTGGGTCCACAGGCCTGCTAATCCACCTACTTTTCATAATGTATTTTAGAGAAGAATAGAACAAAAATCAAAGCTGGAGATGGGGAGAAGAAGAGGCACAGAGTTCTGCATTATAAATCTAGCCATTTTGAGCTGATATGCATGCACTTTACTGTAGTATATAACAAATGTATTTCTTGCTATCAGATTGGCTTTATTTAGCATCTGTTAATATTCATTCTCTGGCCTGGTTTACACTAAACCAGGCAGGTTGACTTAAGTTACGCAACTCCAGCTACACAAAATACGTAGCTGGAGTCAGCTTATCTTAAGCTAAGCCATGGCGACATCCACACAGCAGGAGGCCAATGGGAGCACACGCTGCAGTTTGCTTCCCTTACTTTTCACAGAATGAGGAGTACCGGACTGCCCTCAGCATTCGAGTTATGGATCTATATTAGACCCACTAAATCAAATACTAGAAGATCGTCCTCCCAAGGGTCAATTTTCTTGCTAGTGTAGACATGCCCTCTGACACTCATCAGGTACATTCCGCTACCAACCTACATTTCTTGAATAGTAAGGTAAAGTGTCTTTCAATCAAACTTCATTTTGATAAAATTGACTGAAAAAAATTACATTGTAGCTCATGAAATCACACTTACAATCTACTAGAATGAAAGCTCAGGATAAATTGAGAGAACCTTTTAAAGTTATGAGTATGTATTGTGGCAAGGTCCTCGCCCAGGCCCCTCACCTTGGAACCCCTTCTTGGGTCACAAACCAACCAGAGACCCTTTCTGGTTCAGTCACCCGTGCCTTTATTGTCAGCGCCAATTTCCCACTACCTTTTATTTACAGAGCTTTGGTTTTCCCGCAGGTAACTCAGCCAGCCTCTCCTTCTGGCTGGGGCACACACTCAGCCACACCCTGGCTCCTTGCTCTTTCCCTTCACTTCCCCTCTGGCAGCCTTATATAGCCCCCCAGCCAATAAGGCCCACAGCTGCTTCCATTAGCCCTTCAGGCCTGAGCTTTTTAGCCAGGCTGTAGTGGCAGAACTCAGTCTTAGCCAGCAGTCTGTCACAGTATCTTGAGAAAAAGACAAACTTCTTGCAATAAACAATGATAAATAAACACCGTAGTTTCTCATTAACGTCAGAACCTCAGTCATAGCCCAGTTTTATAATAAGAGATGCATGGAAAAGTCACAAAATACCTTTGCAAGTCCCTCACTATAGTAGCCTCACTATTTTTAGTGGAAAGAGTACTCAAGAGTGCTGTATATTACAGGTTACTGGTAAGGATGTTAAATTTAGATTAATCAACTAATCGAATAGTTGATGCAATTAGCATCGATTATTCAATTAATCAATAAGGGCACCTCCACCGGCTTGCCGGCTCTTGCTACATTTCAAAGGCAGAAGCGCCACAGAGCGCACGGGGCCAGCAGGAGACTCAAGCATTCCCCCACTGTCTCTGTGCTCCCTGTGTGTACTTTGCTTTTGAAATGTATAAGAGCCCCCTCCAAGTCTCACTCTTGCTACATTTCAAAGGCGGAAGTGCCGTTAGTTCCCCGCTGCACCCTACCCCCACCACACAGATGGTCCTTGGGGGGACTTGGCATTTAAAATGGCTCCCCCAGCACTGGCTCCTACTCCCCCCCCTTGCTACCCCTCTCTAATACAGGCAGCAAGGGGGAGAGGGGAGAAGCAACTAGTCGAGTCGACTTACATCCCTAGTTACTGGGTAAAGACATACATAGGACATGGCAATATTGTTGTTCATGATAATCCATTAAGTAGCCTGATCCTCATCCCAGAGTCCTCTTAAAAAAAAAAAAAAAAAGAATCCAATGAGACTTGTTCTTTTATCTACCATGTTATTTATTAATTTTTCAAACTCTACAGGAGACTGGGAGATGTGGCGGGTTGCTCTGCCATCAATGAGCATGCCCAACTCTACATCTCTTTCAGAGGGTATTGCCAGTCCAATTTCCCAAATGTGGTATTGTGTGAAGGGTAGTGGAGTGAAAAGTAGCTTCTTCAAAACTTAGTCTAGGTAAGAGAAGTTTTCTGAACTGAATAAATGTGCTTTAATTGGGCTCTCTTAGTCACAAGATTTCTATCCCAGTTTATATATAGCACCTATCTACTATGGCAACAATCACATCAGAAACTGTTAGACGGAAATGAATGATTCAACACAATGCTGTTTTCTCCATTTTCCAACTGCCCAGAGCAGAGGAAGAGACATATTTTGGCATGTTGGAGCAGCTTTAGCTTGTTCCTTCTGATGTGCTGATTAACAAGGAATTAGGGCTTAGTGTCTAGTCATGCTTCCTCTCTTTTGCCACCTCCTCTTCATTGTTTATATTACTTGCAGTATGCGGCATAAGCTGCTTTTCAGACTGGGCTTGCGGCACAGCCCAGGCCAATCTATACAATAAAAGCTGCATAGTCTCCCGGCCCCCGCCCACTTCTTGCAAAGAGCAACTTGACTCTTCTGTCATTTGTACGCAATACAGCAGATGGCATAATAAAGTCCATAGTCTCCAAATTCAATCAACATCATGTTGACCTAAATAGGAGTTTATGCTTTGTACATGATTGGATAAGAGCCACTTGGCTTTCCAGTTTGCATTGTTCATATCTTTCTTCTCCTGCAATATATTTAAGTGAATTAATTTCAGGTCTTTGTCACTTTCAGGATGCGATTAGGTAACACGCAAAGGACTGAGACATACCTGTTTCCTAGGTTAGATACCACTCCTGTAAGACAGGAGCAATAAAAGGGAAGTCTACCAACTGTTCAAGTGCACGTGTATATGCACACGTACAGGGATTTTATCAGCACTGATTTAGACAGTCACATTACTCACACCTGGCACCATGAATTACACAGCATTCTGAATATTAATTCAGAATTGAGATATTAATCTTTATATCTCATCATTATTCTGCATATGTCATATGTTACAAACTATTTTAGGGAAGATTTAGAGAAGGCTTTCTTTTTAATTAATTCTTTGTATCCTTTCACCTGTAAAGTCAAATGTCTTAATTAACATGAGTTCAATCACAAAGATTCAGCAGAGGAGCAAAATTGAAACTTGTTACCTAAAATAACTTATACATGACCATCCATTGGTCTGGACATCGCTCAGGCTAGATTTATGTGTTCCACCACACTCAAAGTTTTTCTTCTCAACCCCACACCTATCTTCCTTTAAATTAAGAGTCTTTTAGTAGGAACCACAACCTGAACTTAATTTACTCTGCCATCATCTGAAGATCTCTTTGTAAACTTGAAAGCTTATCTTTCTCACCAACAGAAGTGGGTCCAATACAGAATATTACTTCAGCCACCTTTTCTCTCCATTTGAGAACAACGATAAGATCATTGCCATTCAGAGAGAACATTAAAGTGAGAAATTCCTCTCTCTGACTTCTGGGAAATTCAGATGAGTTTCTGTTTGAATGCATCCTAAAACTCCTAAAATGAGTTTAATTTATACTTCTCATTATCACAGAATATGCAGCGTGTCCTAGCCCGGTTTGCCATTATCACACTTTTCATGCCTTCTCTCAGGAATCTACTATCGGCCTGTTTGAGCCAGCACACCATTCAACTAGTTGGCATGTGCAGGAAAAGGCAAACCTGAATTTCTCTTCTCCCAGGTTGCTCCATAATGTCTGCTCAAGAGATCTAGTTCAGCTGCAATCGTAGGCCTGGTTTATACTAGTCCAGGAGGTCGGCTTAAGGTACGCAACTCCAGCTACGCAAAATGTCTTGGCAGCATCCACACAGTGGGAGGCCAATGGAAGCAAATGTTCCAGGTGGCTTCCCTTATTCCTCGCAAAAGGAAGAGTACCAGATGCTGGCGAGGGCTGCCCTCAGCATTAGATTTATGGGTCTATACTAGACCCACTAAATCGAACACTAGAAGCTTGACCTCTGGAGCGTCGCTATTGTGGTAAGTATAGACGTGCTCTTATTGTGCATATTGGTAGTTCTCCACAAAGCAGTGCATTAGGGTATGGCTACACTACAGCTTTATTTCAAAATATCTTATTTCGAAATAGTTAATTCGAAATAAGTTATTTCGAAATAACGCATCTACATACAAAATGCATTTCAAAATAGTGTTTTGCTATTTCAAAATAGTGCATCCAAACTGATTGGACACTGAATCGCATTTAAGGGCAGCTGAAACTGGTTCCAGCAGGGCATCAGGTCTTTGTGTGGCTGCTGCCTGAGGCTATCTGAGGCTTGTGCTTAAAGGAACCCCCCTGGACAGCCGGTTCTCAGCTTTCCCTGCTTGCTTGCCTACCTCGCTGAGGGACAGCAAAGCATTTTTGTCTCTGCCTGCTTTGGTTGCCCTGACTTGGAACACCACAGCACTCGGCACCATGGAGCCGGAGCTACCCCTGGGAACTCTGGTGCTCATTTTGGACATGTTGCTGCAAGCCTGGCTGCGCTTTCTGCAGGCTGCCTCACAGCATCTGCTGCAGCCCAACCCCCACACCGTCCTCTGGACCCTCCTGAGGGACAAGGAGGAGCAGCTGCAGCTCCCGGATGCCTGCATGCCCTGCCGCATCTGGCGTCTGGACACCAGCAGCGATTGGTGGGACCACATCATCCTGGAGTGCTGGGGAGACCAACACTGGACCCAGAACTTCAGGATGAAGAAGGACATCTTCCTCAAGCTCTGTGAGTGGCTCGCCTCTGCTCTGCGGTGACGGGACATGCACATGAGTCCCGCCATTCCCCTCCACAAGCGTGTGGCCATCGCCCTATGGAAGCTAGCAATCTGTGGCGAACCAGTTCGGTGTGGGAAGATCCACCGTCGGAGCAGTGCTCATGCAGGTATGGCACTCTCCAGCCACTGTGCCAGGAGGGGTGTGTGGGGGGGGGGGGATGGGCTGCCCCAGGGAAAAGGGGGGGAGGTGGTGCAAGTCCCCTCAACGGGAGGGTTTGGTCTGTCCCACCCGCACTATGGGCTGCCCGCGGTGGCCAGGATTGCAGGGGGAGGTTGCTCCTGGGAGTGGGAGTGCAGGGCAGTGGCAGGGAAGGAGCACTCTCAGCCACCCTGGCACCCCAGTGATTCTCGGTGGTTTTGTGTGTTCCTCTGCAGGTGGTCAAGGCCATCAACAGAGTGCTGCTCCGCAGAATCATCCGGCTCACTGATGTGGACGCAGTGATCGAGGGGTTTGGCGCCCTGCGTTTCCCCAACTGCGAGGGGGCAATCGACGGGACGCACATCCCCATCTGTGCCCCGGACCACCAGGCCTCCCTCTACATCAACCGGAAGGGATACTTCTCGGTCATGCCGCAGGCTGTGTCTGACCACCGGGGCCAGTTTGTGGACATCAATGTGGGCTGGTCCAGCAAAGCACATGACGCACGGGTTTACTGCAACTCCTTCGTGTGCCAAAGGCTGCACGCCAGGACTTTCTTCCCCGACCACCACATCAGGGTCGGGGACGTGGACGTGCCTGTGTGCCTGGTGGGGGATGTGCCCTATCCCCTACAACCCTGGCTGGTGAAGCCCTACACGGGACATCTCAACCCCTCCCAACAGGCCTTTAATGCCAAGCTCGGCAGGGCCCACATCGTGGTGGAGGGGGCGTTTGGCCAATTGAAGGCCCGTTTTTAGATGCTTCCTCACCTGCCTGGACCTATCCGAGTGGAATATTCCACACGTGGTAGCAGCGTGTTGTGTGCTGCATAATTTGTGCGAGAGAAAGGGGGAGGCTTTCCTGCCAGGCTGGATGGCAGAGGCCGACCACTTGGCTGGCCTGTATGCACAGCCCCGCATGGCTGCCAGCCGGGAGGCCCATCAGGGGGCTGTTGGTATCCGGGAGGCCCTGCGGGAGAGCTTCCACGTGAGGAGGACTAAAGTCTTCCTGGTGTGCCCCACTGGGGGCTTGTGCCTCATTTCACCCTCACATCCTTTCACTGACCCCTCCCTAACCCAGCTTCCCATTAAATAAAGACACATGTGTTGACAAAAACAAACTCTGTTTATTGAAGAAAACTGGGGTGGGGAGGGAATGAGGGTGGGAGAGGGGAGGCGAGAGGGTGGGAGAGGGGAGGGGTAAACCTGGGAGGAGGGAGCTGGAAGGGGGAGGTGAGGGGAGGAAGGGGGAGGAGAAACTCAGGGTTGGGGGTCTTGCTGGTCCACCTGTCTCCAGCACTGCGGGTGCAGGGGCCTCGGCATCCCCGGGGGGGAGTGGGTATGGAGGATGGGGCGGGTAGAGAGGGGGTGGAGGAAGAAGCGGGAGAGGGAGCAGGAGTGGGAGGAGGAGCCATAGCTGGGGCAACAGCTGGGGCTGGAGCAGCAGGAGGCAGCAATCTCTGCACCAGGTTCTGCAGGTGGTCAGAGATGGCACTGCCCTGGGCAAGCAGCTCCCGCCAGCTCTCCCACCGCAGCTGCAGGTCTTCGTGCACCCAGTGGTTGAGGGTGCGGTGCTGGCCTCGCAGGATCCCCAGGTGCTGCCGCTGGTGGTACTCCTGGATATGGGTCAGCCTGCTGGCCCGGGTTCAGGAGGATGTCCTGGGCGGGGTGGTGCACCCTGCACTCGCAGCTGCTGCGGCTGTGGAGAAACAAGAGAAGTGGGCAGTTCTTCCTGGGGACACAGTGGGTGAAGCCCAGCCCCCCTCTGCACGGTGAGGACGGCAGGTCTCCGCACCATCGGAGCCGATGTTCTTGCACACAGACCATGTTCGGCATTTCCTGCTATCCCCGGGAGTGTGAGCTGGCCTGGGACTGCACCTATGCCTCTGTGCTGTATCTAGTGTGGGGGTGGCGGGAAGGGGAGATGTGCCCTGCCTCTGTGTAGAGGGGGCTCATGGAGGGAGGGCATTGTGCAGTGTCCCTCCCTGGGGTCAGGAGCATGTCATGTGCCTTCATACATACATGCGTGTGGGTAACAGGCCAGGGCCCCTGTGTGGCAGCCAGCCGGGGCCACATGCCCAGGGTGGCACGGCACATGCACAGGTTGCTGCATGCTCCGTGGTCAGCAAGGCCCACACGCGTGGTCCCTGGTCTCCCTCTCCCGCCCCCCCCCGCATAAGGGGACCGTGATGGCACTCATATTTCGAGGCCTCCCCAGCCTTGGATGACACTGGCGACAGGCTTGCTGGGACGGCTCGGGGGTCCTGGGTGTGGGCTACACTCCCTCCAGGCTCCTGGCTGTCCTCCTCCTCCTCCTCCTCCTCCTCGGTGTCATGGGCAGGGCCCTCTGCCCCAGGGTCGATGACCACCTGGGGAGCACGGACCGTCTGACCCCCCAGGATGCGGTCCAGGGCATCATAACACGGGCAGGGGTCCGGGTGAGCCCCTGGTTGGGAGCTGCCCCCTGAGGCCCTGGCATAGGCCTGCTGCAGCTCTTTTATTTTCATGCGCACCTGCTCCTGGATGCGCATGTGGCCTTTGGTGGCCAGGCTGTCAGCCATCCGCCTGTAGACGGCCTCATTCCTGCGTCTAGTGCGGAGATCGTGGACATTGGAGGCCTTCCCCCACACCTCAATGAGGTCCACGATCTCCGCACTAGACCGGGAAGGTGCCCGCCTTTTGCTGCCAGCCTGCTCCTGGGGAGCAGTGGAGGGCTGGGTGCCACTGGGTTGCTGGCTCATGCTGGGCCAGGTACACGGACTGCTGGCTCTGTGCTGCCAGGAATGCAGCTAGCACAGGCACTGTGGCCAGAGTCCACCCCTTTAAGGACTCCGGGGCTGGGGGGGGAGCAGAAGAGTTTTCCTGGTTGTGCCCAGAGTGGCCACCAGGGCACCCTGGGAAGGGCTGGAGGTCCCCTATTTCAAAATAAGCGTCTACACAGTGCTTATTTCAATTTAGCTATTTCGAATTTGGCGTTACTCCTCGTGGAATGAGGTTTACCAAATTCGAAATAAGCGCTCCGCTATTTCGAATTAATTTCGAAATAGCGGTTTGGCTTTGTAGACGCTAGGAAAGTTATTTCGAAATAACAGCTGTTATTTCGAAATAACTTTGCTGTGTAGACATACCCATAGGCTGCGTCTAGATTGGCAAGATTTTGCGCAAATACTTTTAACGGAAAAGCGTCTATACTGGCATGTGCCTTTGCGCAAAAGATTTGCTTTTGCACAAAAGCATCCGTGCCAGTGTAGACGCTCTCTTGCGCAAGAAAGCTCCGATGGCCATTTTAGCCATCGGGCTTTCTTGCGCAAGAAATTAACGTGGCTGTCTACACTGGCCCTCTTGTGCAAGAATACTTGCTCAAGAGGGCTTATCCCTAATGGGAGAGTCGGAGTATTTGCGCAAGAACCACTGATTTTGTACATTACAAAGTCAGTGTTCTTCTTATAAATACTCGCGGCCAGTGTAGACAGGCGGCAAGATTTTGCGCAAAAGCAGCTGCTTTTGCGCAAAATCATGCCAGTCTAGACGCAGCCATTGAGAATAGTATAATAATGCATGCCACAAACCTACCCATGCCAACAGCAATCCAGAGGGATGAAATCATACAGTAAGAGGTCATGACTATGGAAAAGTAGTACCTCAAGTGTGACATAGATGTAAAGCCAATGCAGGAGGTCCTAGCTACTCACAGTGCATTTTAGAATGAGTAAAGGTTCCCACACACTGGTGATCCTGATAAACTCTTCTAGTCTCCAGCAATTTAATTCTTCATTTTGAAGGAGAGTACCCATCTGTCCCTTCAGGATGGTTAATATCTCTGAGTTCTTCTGAAAAAGATCTTCTTAGAATGTTGGACTCAGAGAGAGAGAGACCGGAAGATTGTAACTATTTTCCCTGTGTGCAGAAGTGACAGTTCCCATTAAATTTCTCTTGCTTTACTGCTTAAGATTCAGAAATCTTCCAAGGGATAGAAAGCCAGGAGGCCAGAATCCAAGTTAATTTTCCTGAGAGAATGATAAATTTAAGAGGCACTCTAACCAAAAGGAGAAGAATTTTTTTTAAATGTAGGTTCATATTTTACCACCTTTTTCTTCATGCTGTACTGTCAAGTTGCCATCAGCAAAGGCACTCAGGCTGACTCCCCTCCATTTTAAAGGAGAAGGACAGTTTTTTTCCCAGAGGCAAACTTATTTCTGGGATAAGTTTGCTCTTGGTCTGAAACAGCCTGGCTTTCTTTGATCTTTGGGTTATACTGCCAAGTGCCTCTACTTACCTAGGATGTCACAGAAGATAGGGTTAATTCCTGTGGGGAATTTTGTTCTCACTGATCGTAGTGTTGTTATCCCTCATAGCAGAGGTAGCAGGGACACCCTCCTTTTTTATTTTTATATTCAAATATAAATGAATAATTATCAATGTTACTTTTTAAAAGATCAGATACAAGTGTGAATAATTAATGGTACTTGAAGATAATTAGTTTAAATTGTGAATGTTTTTCCTATGTACTTAAGGTATTCTGGATCCTC
This sequence comes from Rafetus swinhoei, assembly GCA_019425775.1. Taxonomy (NCBI): domain Eukaryota; kingdom Metazoa; phylum Chordata; order Testudines; family Trionychidae; genus Rafetus; species Rafetus swinhoei. Next base: position 53,346,871 of record CM033449.1, read on the forward strand.
CTCAGTCTTTTCTCTCATTAGTATCAAAAGGTCTATTCCCACCTTCAGATGGGCCATCATGCCAGCTTCCATAGCCCACTAGTTACATTTTCTAACAGTCTTCATGCTATCCCCCATGTCATCGTTCAGGCCTGGGAGAAGCTCCTCATAAACATTAGCAAAGCAAATTCATTATCTTCTTTCAAAACTCTCCTTTGTTGTGATGACTACAAAAATACTTGACAAGTTAGGCTGCTAACATGCTGAAATCACAGCCTATGATGTTGACCAATATTATTTTCTTGTACTTCCTTGTCAGTCTGTCTCTAATTGTTGTCTCATGTCTTATACTTGGATTGTGAACTCTTTGGAATAGGGACTATGTTTGTTCTGTACTTGTGCAGCAGCTAGCAATGAGTTCTTGCTCTATGACGGTCACTGATAGGTGCTATGATAGCAAGAATAATTAATAAATCTTAATTCTTTGGGGGAAATAGCAAATACTAGCAAGAGTATTTACAGTTTAAACAGAGTACAGTTTAAACATGCTGTACATATCAGTAGAAATTTCAAGTATTCCTACTCTACTCAATTACTCTGTGGCTACGTCTAGACTGGCATGATTTTCCGCAAATGCTTTTAACGGAAAAGTTCTTCCGTTAAAAGCATTTGCAGAAAAGAGCGTCTAGATTGGCACGGACGCTTTTGCACAAAAGCACTTTTTGCGGAAAAGCGTCCGTGCCAGTCTAGACGCTGTTTACAAGAAAGCCCGATCGCCATTTTCTCCATCGGGCTTTTTGCACAAAACAGTCCTGAGCTGTCTACACTGGCCCTCTTGCGCAAATACATTTGCGCAAGAGGGCTTTTTCCTGAATGGGAGCAGCATAGTATTTGCACAAGAACACTGACAATCTTAAATCAGATCGTCAGTGTTCTTGCACAAATTCAAGCGGCCAGTGTAGACAGCTGGCAAGTTTTTCAGCAAAAGTGGCCGCTTTTGCGGAAAAACTTGCCAGTCTAGACGCAGCCTGTCTGCATAATGTTCACAACTTCTATAAGATATTCACTCTGTATTAAATGACAGCCCATGGTAACAAAACACTAGGTTTATGGGACACAGAATATAGAAATATTAAATAGAAACTTGTTTTACTGAAAGTTTTCAGTGACTTATGTAAAAGTAAATTGTTTTCCTGTGAGGCAATGTGTTGCATAATGCAATCAAAGTCATTTATTATCAATTAGTACAGACATGGAGTGACTGGTTTTTATTCTAATTTCCTTATATAAATATATTTACATCCTAAATATAACTCATACAAATCTATAGAGAATTAAGGTGAAGATCATTATGCAAAGAGATGAAAGCAAGGAAGTACTGCACTATGTACAGGTATGTTACTCTAACACTCTGATGAGAGCTAAGCTCAAGGAATGAATTCAGAAGTAACTGTCAGGCTATGTCTAGACTGCAGAGCTTTTCTGGGATAAAAGAGGTATCCCAGAAAAGCTCTGCCAAGTCCAAGGAACACATCTGCTTTTTCGGAACAGTTTCTGAAAAAGCGGACGTGTTCTTTTGGCATCCCTGTATTCCTCTCAGTGAGAGGAATAAGGGATGTTCTGAAAGAGGAGTTTTTTCCAAAATTTGGCCCTGTGTAGATGGGCCAAATTTCAGAAAAACCTCTTTTAGGAAAAAAAAAGCAGAAAAAGATATGCAAATTACAGTTCACAATTTCCATATCTTTTTCCAACTTTTCTCTGCAGTGTAGACACAGACTCAGTCTTAACATCATGCTGTTTTGCTTTTGTTGTTTTGTGTCATACCTTGAATTTTTGCTTCCATTTGGGACAATAGTTTTTAATAACTCATTCAGGTGAAGTAGAGCATATTAGAAGATTTACCTGGTGTAGTCCTTAACTCAATTAATTTTTGTTCATTTAAATCATTACTCTGGGGTGGGGCTGGGAATGAGGGGTTCAGTATGCAGGTTGCCTCGGGGAGAGAGGACTACCCCCAGTCCTTTCTCCCCACAGCAGCTTCTGGCCAGGTGAGAAATGCCTCTTTATGGCCGCTGCAGCTCCAGCAGGCACAGCCAGGGGAGGGCACAGCATGTACCCTGGCTGGGGCAGGTCCAGGTTTGTCTGCCGTCTGTGCTTCCCAGCCAGAGTGAAGAATGAAGCAAACTGTGCACTTTCCCCTCACTACCTGACAAAGGGGAACAGCCAGCAGTGTTCCTGTGCCAATAGAGAAGGGTGCCAGGAGGGGTGGGGGGAGGAGAGGCAGGAGGTTGGAGCAGTCCTGAACAGGGGTATGGGGCACACCCCCAGCCAGCCTCTTTCATCTGCCTGGTGATTCTGTCTCTTTTCTCTATGGCTACGTCTACACTGGCATGATCTTGTGCAAAAACTCTTCCAGAAGAGAGCGTCTACACTGGTATGTGCGTTTGCGCAAGAGATGTGCTTTTGCACAAGAGCATCCATGCCAGTGTAGACGCTCTCTTGCGCAAGAAAGCTCTGATGGCCATTTTAACCATAGGACTTTCTTGCGCAAGAAATTCATGTTGCCTGTCTACACTGGCCTCTTGCGCAAGAACAGTTGCGCAAGAGGGCTTATTCCTGAGCAGGAGCATCAGAGTTCTTGCACAAGAAGCACTGATTTCACACATTAGAATGTCAGTGTACTTGCGCAAGAACTCCCTGCCAGTGTAGACAGGCAGCAGGTTTTTGCGCAAAAGCAGCTGCTTTTGCGCAAGATCACACCAATGTAGACACAGCCTATGGTTTTATGAGAGGCACATCCCATTCCAGGCTCATCCCATTTTCCTAGCACAACCAAATTCTTACCTTGCTTTAAGTTATGATAAGAGGAAGCTGTATACCAAATTTGGTGGTCCTAGCTCTTACTGTTTAGGAGAGGTCCTTGAACAGACAGACAGACAGACATACTCTCTCAATTATATAGCAGATGATGGAATCTTGAAGTATTTCTTTTGGCCTGATAAATTGTACTAGCCATGTTGGAACCAGTGCAAGCTGTTATATGCATATGTATAGCAAAGTGTTCAAAATATGCACTGTTGACTCAGTAAGTTGTAATGAGTTGGTTGACCTTTATACAGTTGATTTTTGTAATAAATATTTTAAACTAGAAGATTTAGCTGGTGCTGCACAAGTCCTTAACTCAAACAAGTTTTGTTTTCCTTCATTTAAATCATTGCTCTGGGGTGGAGCTGGGGATGAGGGGTTCAGTATGCAGGCTGCCCCAGGGGAAGAGGACAGCCCCAGCCCTCTTTCTCTGCTGCAGCGTGGGGCCAGGTGAGAAGTGCCTGACTATGGCTGTTGCAGCTCCAGCAGGCATAGCTGGGGGAAGGGCGCATCAGACATGCAGACAAACTCTCTAAAATATATAGTAGATAGCTGAGCCTTTCTCCACCTCTACCTCCTGTTGGCCCAATGGGGTTATGGCTGTCCTGGTCCCCATCTCTGGCCACTTGCTGCCCCCTGTGTTCATTCTGCAGTATAACTCCCTCTTGCCAAACACCTCTCTTTCCATTGTATGAGAAACAATTGAATTCCACACACATCCCATTATCCAACACAACCAAACCCTGACCTTGCTTTAAGTTATGATAAGCAGAAGCTGCATACCTAATGGTGGTCCTAGGTCTGACAGTTTAGTAGGAATTCTTGAACAAATGACTCACAGAGGGATGCACATCAGACAGACAGATGCACATTTCTAAAATATATAGTAAGATACTGTAATTTCCATTAAGAAGACTGGGACACTCTCAAGGATTTCAGTCACATTTTGGGTAGCATGGGGCAGAATGGCTCTCTTAGCCCTAAAACAGAATTTGTTGCTCCAAGTTGGTGGGTTTGAATTTGCCATGCTAAAGTAAAATCTCTTGTAGATATTTGAATCATGATATTGTGATGTTACATAGTGAATTAAGTGTCACCATATCTTGTTTTGTGATGCTCTGGAGGTCTACAGTTAGAGATTTTGAGGGTGGAGGAGGAAAAAATGGGCTGGCTGCTTCTCTACAGGCATTAAATAAGTCACCTCTTCCGTCTGCTCTTTATCATTTTGTGTTCATGGGATGGATTTATAGAGCAGAGTTTGTTCTAGGCCCTGTCATAGCACAGTGCAATTTTACTGTAGTACATACATCATCACTAAGGTTGAGTTTTATAACTGTAATCCAAAACCTGCAGATTTATTAACTCCATGCAATCAATGTCCTTCACAAGGAAACTGAACCCCAGGTTACTTAATATACTGATATTATTGCAAAAGAGAATCACTACACCTGATGAATTAATAATATGAATAGTTATGGTGTGGTAGTACCTAGAATTTACGTCAGGATTGAGTCCTATTGTATTTAGCACTGTACAAACTTGGGCCTCGTCCTGAATAGCAGAGAGAGTCAAATCCTGATCACAGCAAGTTCATCTATAAATAGCTCTTGCAAAGTGAACCTCAGAGTCTTCAGTCTAATAGACTTGCTCTTTCTGAGTAGGGAAAGATCTAGACCTAAACATGGAACAGTTGTTTTATGGACTAGATAAACAGGTGAATGTTTTAATTGCATCAAAGAAGGAAGTTTTAATTGCAGCATTGCTACAACACTTGCTACAGTGACACTGCTATATAATGTAGTTTTCAAAATAACATTGTTTATGGGAAAATACATTCTTTTACTGGAACACAATTACTTTCCATTGCATGCTATTGCTTATGTAACTCCATATGTATTGAGCCAGTATAAAACAACAATTGCCAGGTAAGGTGGATAAACTTTTTGTCTTACTTTTGCAATGCAAAATGTAAAGAATGCACAATTTATTCTCTCACAAGAGCAACAACACTATAAAAAGCTTGGCAAAGCCCAAATGCCCATTTACAGAGCAATTCCTTGAAGCCTCAGGACACTCTGTCACACTCTGCCTCTGTTTCTCCCCAACTTCAGTGCCATTTGATAACTACACAAAGGCTTTTAAGTTAACACCATCTGTTCCCAGGACTGGTTTAATGACAGAAACTGGTTTTAATGCCCAGGATCCCAATATAAAATCCATACCACAGAAAGTTCATACATAGCTCTGGTGTTTTCTCTCACCTCCAGAGCTCATGTTCTGTCCTAGACTATTCTTTTAGCCAGTCCTCACAACTCTTCCTAGCTGGAATGCAGCCTTCTGACTTTGGCTTCCAGGCCCAAACTTAATCAGGGTCTCCACTAGGAATTTACTGGGCTTTGGTCCCAATTTTTGCTGTTATCAGAGTTTTCATTTGAGAAAATTTTATTTCTTTCAGTTTCATCCAGTGTTTTTTTTTGTGACGGTACTGCCCGGTACGCAGTACCGGCACCTCCAGACGCAATACCGGCACCTTCAGTCAGAGCTCAACAACTTTTCCCCTGGAGTACCGGCACCTTTTTTTTTTTTTTTTTTTTTAACAAAAAAAGCACTGGTTTCATCCCCTTCCCTATAGCTTGCTGCTGCCCTGTAAATGGAAAATATCTAACAGGGTGGAATAGCTCCAGGTCTGCCAGCTTTTGAGGGGGTGAGCTACCTGTTACAGGACTGGACTGGACTCAATGACTTCCTGAGGTCTCTTCCAGCCCTAGGATTCTATGATTCTATGACTGTCTTGGATGTGACTTGCCCTTCCTCCTCCTCCTGTCTTCCCCACGTCTGGCGTAACATTAGCTTTTTTTTCAGTATTACAAGGTTCATTTTAGACAGTTTGATTTTTGTACTGAAACACAGGAAAAACAATCAAATATCCAAACTTTGTTTCATAAGGGAACAAATGGGGAGAAAACTCTTGTACTCTTCTTTCTGCTTCTAAAGTGTTAGAGTCCAGTCCAGAAAACTTCACTTCACCGAATTAGCCTTTATTAACCCACTAAGTCAATTCACCTACACAGGTAAAGATTACTTGGGTGGCTGATTAAGGATTGGCAGGATCCAGCTATAAGTTTTTCTTATTCATTTATACATATTTCAAAGAGGATCCCATAACTTTTATCCGGTCCTTGGGAGTATGCATTTTTCCTTGTCTATAGTTACTGAGTATTTGAAAATCTAATTTGATGTGTTAACTTTTGGGTCCATGCCAGCACACTTTACATCAGCTCCAAATCCTATTTTCTACACAATTCCAAAACAGTGTGTGGGGAAAAAAAGTACTCAAATAGCTTGCCTCTCACAAATATTTGAACATTATTTATTCAGTTCAATCTTCATTAAATATACAGTTATATATACTGTTGAAGTACCGTAAATTAGCGTATATAACCCATGGGTTATACACGTTTTTACAAACCCGGCCCCCTCCCACGGGGTATACACGTCTATTTTTACTCACAAGCGGCTGCGCGGGGTCTGGGGGCAAGTGCAGCTCCCCTCCCGCAGGCCGGCCAGCGTGCCTGCGCTGTGCTCTCCATTCCCCCCGCTGGCAGCTGGTATGTTCAATCACCATGAATTAGCATATAGAACGCGCGGGTTATCCTCATCCACGGGTTATCTAAGACTTTTTCTACACAATCAGGAAAAGCCGCGGGTTATACACAAGTGCAGGTTATACATGAGTGTGGGTTATACTCGAGTGCGGGTTATATACGCTAATTCACAGTAACTAAAGTATAACTATATAGGTGTACATGCGACTTTGACTTGGAATGAGCCATACAACAGGTTTATGCTTAAACTATTGAGGTTTGGTTTTAAAATACATCATATTATCTTTAAACAATCTTCTCTGACACTCCTTATGAGCAGAAGTTACCATCTCTTCTCACATGACCAGCAATCAGGTTATATAACACACAACATTTGTCTGCTTCATGTCAGAGCAAAGATCTTCTTAAAAAGCATCAGATACCTTGTTCCCAAATGAATCAACTGATAATTACATTTGGTTTTCTTAAACTAATTAGGCTTTTAATACCAAGTACAATATAAAAAGGGAAACAAAAAGAATTAACTATAAAAGCTGTTAAATGTTTAACTTAATAATTCAAACTCCTAGAAAGATCTGGTGAAGATGCATGGAAAATGCTCAAATTGGATTATGGATTGCATAATCCTCTTTCATGGTTTATGATTTATCATTCAGTTTCATCCAGCCCAATAAATTACATGTAATGCATGTGTTAGTTCTCCATTCTAAGTGGAATTTCAATACTAATATTACCTACACAGTAATATTACCACATATCCCTGAGGCCTCTTTGTCTGCAGGTGATGCTTCCCACAGCTCCCATTGGCTGGGAACAGAGAACTATGACTATTGGGAACTGTGAGGGGCAGTGCCTGCAGGTAGTCACAATCAGCAAAATGTCCCATGGCCCTCAATCAGATTACCTTGATGAGCCATATCAGCCCACAGGTTGCAGGTAGCACACCACTGACCTAGAATCATGTAATTCCCATAAGCCACCACACAGTTTGGGCACAGGGACATCTGTTGTGTATTATGGGAGTTGTTGGCCTTAGAAGGGAACGGGGGCTTGAACACATAGCTCCCATAAGCCAATGTAAGGATAGGGAAATACAGTTTAATATTTTATTAAACTTATTAGAAACAAAATGCATTGGGTTAATTCAACAAAAATACTCTGATTTGGGTTGTACGTGCCCAGAACAAAATATTTCACTTAGTTTCCTGACTGAATTTTTGTGACAAAACCCAAGATTTTCCCCATGGAAAATTTTGATTTTGCTGAAAATGCATTCTCTGTTGGGAAGCTTCTATCAGAAGGATTTTCTAATCTACTGCATGCATGGATGAAGACAGTTGATGGCCTAATACTGGCCTTTATCAGGTGGTAGCCTAAGCTTTTAAGCAATTTGCTAATTGCTTCCCTTCAGGATCTATCCTCACAGAACAGGAGAATATGCAATCTAAAAATCTCCACTTCCTGATCCAGGATGGATCAAAAATTAATATGCTGTCAGCCTTTCATATAATTAGGTCAAATTACCAGATCAGCCATGCAGCTTTAATGACTGCCCTACGTGTTTTACTGATTATACTTTCATTTAGTTTTCGGCCATAAAGTTAGGATTTGTATGATTACTCGAGTAAGTGGAGGTGGCATGGAATTATTCTATAACTGTGTGTCCATTTTGACTGAACATGAGTTTTAATAAGTAAGTGCAATTATACTCAAAAGCAATACGCCAGAAGATTTAACATTCAAATGTGTTGCAGGTCAATTCATACAGTTAAATAATGAACAACAGTGAAAAAGGGAAGCAAGTACAATGCCTCCAATGTCTTCTTTACAGTAGGGGACTGAGTCATTTGCAAGCACTGGGCATGTTTGATGCATACTTGTAGGCAAATGAAAGTGCTTGTGATAACTCAGTACTTGGCAATACTTAGGTGTTATCTGAAGTGGCCTACAGTGACACTTACCCTAAATCTCCCATCCCTGAAGTACTACTGCTGGTGCAGCCTCAACTGCAGAACAGTTAGATGAGATGATGATAGAAATGCCTGTGTCTTGTCCTGTCCTGTCTACATCTCTGATTCCACTGACTGCACTGCTGCTGAAAGAAAGGTAGGATAAGTGCTGACAATTTCCTCTGTAAATCCATCCTCCTACCTGGTTTACACTACAGTGTTTAGGGAAAGCACCAAGCAGGGCTGTCCTTATGAATTCTGGTGCCCCACATAGCCCAAGCACCAGCATCTCCCATCCTCTGCCGGGAGGAGGGGTGGCAGCTCTGCAGGAGTGGGGCTGTGCTCAGACCTGTGGGGGCAGGAGCTGTGGAGGGCAGGAACTGAGCAGGGAGGCTGGCAGGGGAGCAGGTGTAAGGGCCATCGATGCAACATGCCAGAGCTGCTGGTTAGGAGGTGGACTGGACCAGAAGGCAGAACTCGGGGGTCATGGGTCAGGGGGATTGGGGCTACCAGGGCCAGGAGGCAAGGTGTGGAGATTGGGGCTGTTGGATCTAGTACTGCCCGTGGCCAGCGCTAGGTAGATGCAGCATAGGGCACTACTAAATTTGGGGCACAGCAGTGCCCTAAATTTAGTTGTGCCCTATACAGCTGTGTATTCTGCATATACCTAAGGATAGTCCTGGCTCCAAGCATAGCAATACCACAAGTGCAAGCAGCAGTGAGTGCTATATTATATATGGCCACTGTGTTTTTACCAGCTTCTTGTCTAAATCTACTCTGGAAGACTAGGGCACTCGTTGTTGCTAACACTAGTGGAATTGCATGGATGACAGAGCAACAGTGGGAGTCTTCCCTGATAACCTTGGTGTAGATCCAGCACAGCTGGCTAGCATGGGGAGAGGAGCTGGCAATGGTCCTGTGGAGAGGCTTGGATCAGTCTATTCAAGATGAAAGCACTGGGACTGCCACTGTCCCAAGCAAATAGACAATGGCACAGAGGAAGGCTCCTTGTGTCCTTTGCCTCCTCCTGTGCCCAGCAGTGCCTTTTAATTGTGGTGTTGTTATAGGGACAGTACTATGTGAATAAGACCCTTAAGGATCACAAGCACAAAAATCGTTAAGAGAAAAAATAACCCTCATATTGGAGCTCTAAGTCATAAATACCTAGCACAATGCTGGGCCAAATTCTGGTCCCCTTGAAGTCTATGGCACTGACTCCAATGGGATGAGGATCTGATTCACTAATATACACTACAACTTGGAACTGCTACTTAATATATTTAAAAAAAACCTTAAAAAATAAAAACAACAAATAGTCTAATATATTTAGACATCTTACAAAACTTAATATCAATAGTCTACAGCAAAAGAACTGGAAAACATAAAGCTACAGGGGATATCAAGTTTAAGTTATTTCTAGCTCTAACCTGGTATCAAGCTGTGCTCTGCTCTTCCTCGGGTCGGCCTAATAATTGTTTTGCACCATCCACAAACATTCCTTGCTAGAATGATGAATCCTCAGTTTGGTAGGGAAAAAAAGAGACAAAGCTTCACTGTTCTTATAGAAAGGCTTTTTTTTAACGGGTAGGCACACCTTTATTTCAGTATGACTGTGCTCCCCAGTGAGAAATGGTGATGTTATGTGTCTCTTATTTGACAAGTCAATCTGCTTTGCTGTAAGAGTTCTGTCCTTATCTCTCATGTTTGATGGTATAACTAATATTCTCTTGTCTACTCCATGACAGCATATTTGGCTAGCTCTGAAACAGACACATAAAAAACAGCCTGCAGTTATTTGCTCAGTAAAGGGATAGTTTCAGGAAAAGTGGATTAGCATTCTTGGAAAATCAGCTACAAAGTGTCAGGTGATTATGCAGTGTTACATAAGTATTGTGTTTGGGGTATAGCCAAGTATTTCTAGAATTTATGGGACAAATTCTTCTCTCAACTAGGCCAGCATAAATCTGGAGCAACTTAAGTGAAATCAGAGAGCAGAACTTGTTCCTATTATTTTAACTTTTTCAAAATGCCTTTTGCATTAATGACAATTTCTGGACAGGGACTTGAGAGCTTTGGGTTTTATTCCTGTCTTTGCCACAGACCTCCTATATGGCCTTGAACAAATCACTTATTCCTTGTTCCTCAGTTTCCATTATGTAAAACTGGGATAATACTCACCTCACAAGGGTTTTATAAGGAAAGCTACGTCTATATTGTCACGATTTTGCGCAAATACTCTTTAACGCAAGAGTTTTTGCGTTAGAGTATTTGAGTAAGAGAGCGTCTACACTGGCATGTGCCTTTGCGCAAGAAATGTGCTTTTGCGCAAAAGCATCCATGCCAGTGTAGATGCTCTCTTGCGCAAGAAAGCTCCGATGGCCATTTTAGCCATCGGGCTTTCTTGCGCAAGAAATTAACGTTGCCTGTCTACATTGGCCTCTTGCGCAAGAACAGTGGCACAAGAGGGCTCATTCCTGAGCGGGAGCGTCAGAGTATTTGCACAAGAAGCACTGATTTTATACATTAGAAAGTCAGTGTAGACAGGTGGCAAGATTTTGCGCAAAAGCAGACGCTTTTGCGCAAAATCTTGCCAATGTAGACACAGCCACATGTGTGTATAACAATGTTTATTTGGTGCTCAGACAAGAACATAAGAATGGCTGTACTGGGTCAGAACAAAGGTCCATCTAGCTTAGCATTCTGTCTTTTGACTGTGGCTAAGGCTAAATGCTCCAGAAAGATTGAACAGAACAGATAATCATCAAGTAAGCCATCCCCTGTCACCCATTCCCAACCCTGACAAACAGAGATTAGGGACACCATCCCTCCCCATCCGAGCTAATGGCCATTGATAGACCTATCTTCCATGAATTGATCTAGTTCTTTTTTGAACCCTATTATAGTCCTGGCCTTCACAACATCCTCTGGCAAGGAGTTTCACAGGTTGACTATGCATTATGTGAAGAAATACTTCACTTTGTTTTAAATCTGCTGCCTATCCACAGCATCTTGATTGTCCAGTGATACCACTGGTTGTTCAGCAGGCTTCCTGCTTCTGATGAGCTTAAAAAATTGCTATTTCTTTTTGGCTAGCTGTTATTCAAATTCTTTTTTACCTTCATAATTATATTTTTACACTTCATTTGCCTCCTTCCTGACTTTATACTAGCCCAACCCCACACTTGCTCAGCTGAACTTCATCTTCCATTTAGGGGTTGTTTCTGCGGCCTCAGCCTCTTGTGTGGCCTATCACACTAATTGGACCTTTCTCAGCTTCCTTAACCTTTTCATGGTTGGTGTGGTCATCCCAACAGAGGGGGAAATAATGTGCATTCACTGCAGGTCTCCCACTCACTGCTTGGACTGTCCACCCAGAACCTCCTCTCTCTCTGATCTGTGGATCCACAAACAGTCTTTCATGTGGTCCAATTTCCAAAAGGATGATGTTGCAGCAGAGTTGCTTTTATTCATGATGGTGAGAATCTGAGAGGGATCCTCAATGCACAGAACTCAGGGAAGAGTGTACAGTGGGGTCCATAGCTGGACTTATTTCAAGAATAAGGAGACTAAAGGAAAGGTAATATTGATCTTGAATTGTATTAGGTTTTAAGTCCATTTTAAAAAATTACATTCTATTGTGATTCCAGAAGTTGCTTGTGCATCTTTAGCTCATAAGTCAGTCCTGTTATAAAAAGCACATATGACATGTACTTCATATAAAGCACCTGTCACTTTTTGAGTATGAAGGCAGGACCCTTATCTGTTCCCAACTCAGGTAGAAAGATGGATCATTATAAAACTACAGATACTATATAATCTTGCACAGAATCTGGAAACAGCCTTGTAAAGCCCTCATGACTGCCATAATACTCCATCCCCATCTAGACTCCAAATAACCCAATCAGGAGATCCCCTTTGTAATTTATTCCCTGACCACAATGAAAACAGTTAAAATTTGAAGTGTGGTTGGGACCTAACTGGGTTCAACCTGGTCAGACAACAGCTGTGATTTTTGTCTTTTTTGCTCAGTTGTAATGGTAGCATACATAAGGCCTCAAACTCTTCTATTAATGTGAATTAGTTTATAGCAATTGAAATACAGTCACAGACAGACAATTTATTATAAGGTGAGCCGTGAAGGAAGCAATGTGTCTTGTGTCTGAGAACTCTTACTGTCCTTTGTGCTCTTTAGTGCGCTCTGCTGTTCTTTCTAGAGAACTATATGAATTCATTCTCCAAGCCAGTAGTTTTTGGCAAGAAAGGAATAACAAATAGGATTTAATACAAAGAGCTATTGGGTCATACCCCTGGTTTCAAACTTATTCATTACTTAGTCATATAGATGCATGATAGTAAAATATGTATAATATATAGACTATGTATTAAAGAGTATGTTGAAAAGAAACAATTATGCTTCTTGTCCTATCATCAAAGGTCAAGGGAGAACAATTTTTCTCCCTTCTCCTTGTAACACCCTTTTAGGTAGTTGAAAACTACTATTATGTCCCCTCTCAGTCTTCTTTTTTTCCAAAGTAAACAAACCCAATTCTTTCAGTCTTCCCTCATAGGTCATGTTTTCTGGGCCTTTAATTATTTCTGTTGCTCTTCTCTGAACCCCCTCCAATTCCTCCACATTCCTCCAATAAAGCCTTTTCCGAAAGATCCCTTATTCCTCTTAAAATCAGGAATAAGGGATCTTTCGGAAAAGGCTTTATTTTCCGCAAGAGCCGCGTCTAGACTGGCGCTTTTTTCCGTCAAAGCTCCGAGCCGGAAAAAAGCAGCAGCCATGTTCATGCAAATGGAGCAGGGAAAATTTAAATCCCCACTTCATTTGCAATTCCAACTTGTCTCATCTGCATCCCTTTTCCGGAAAAGGGGTGCAGTGTAGACACAGCCCATGACTCTTAACCAATTGCAATGTGAATCAGACTCTATATCCAAATTGGTCAAATGGGTAAACATCCTGTTTGACTAATTTTTAAATTTTTTGTTTTTGCTTTTGAATTGATTTTAAGTGGTGGATTTTCCATAACAGGGAAACTATTCTCTTTTTAAAGCAAGAGGAATTCACATGTTTCAGTTTGTTGTAACTTCTCCAGAATATCTACTGTGTTGTTGATTCAGACTAGCTTTCAGAATGAGAGAGCTGGATCTCTGCCAGTCTACTTACATAAGAAAATAAAAAAAATAAGTCTTTTGTTATTGCTTCAATCCTCTGGCTCCTGGATTATATTCACAATAATCTTCGTTACTGGGTAGCATTGCTTGATGGTTACAAATATTAACAAATCTACCTATGGACAAAAACTATTTCTACTCTTTAGCTCAAAATCTGGCTAACAACTTTTCCACCTGTATTATTAAAATAAGGTGTATAACTGAAAGATCAGGGCACTAAGAACCCAGCCCAAACAAACAAGAACATAAAGCAGTCAAACAGATGTATTAAAAGGTATTGTACAGTATAGTTTTAACTAAAAAAATAACAAATATTTCTCGGCATAACTTTATGAGCACAGTCTGTATACCTCATGTCTCTGTAAATAAGTGCCTTTGTAAATATTTCCTCATACCCTGTTTGAATGCATCTCTGCACCCTCTGGGCATGTTATGAATCATAAATGTCCCTATTTATTACAGAAAATGTCTAGAAGACTGCTGTAGGCATAGTTTTGAAATATTTTAATGGACTTATAATCTTTTTATGCTTATGTTGAGATCTGTTTGCACACTTCTCCAGAAGCCCCGAGACTCCAGCCATGGCTAGCAGTCTCAGCCAAAAGAAATAGCATTCGCCTCTTAGGAGAAACTTTTCAACCAACATAGGTGGCATCTTCACTAAGTGCTACACCGGTGCAACTGCACCAAAGCACTGTAAGTATAGACAAGACCTACTTAGGTCTACTTTGAGATCCACCTTCTATATATTGAAAGAAATAAACCAAAGTGGCTTTCAAATGCACTGCTGTATATGGTAGAAAATTACCCAATTACCAACTCTGGTGGTGTCAACTGCCTATAGGAGCAAGACCAAAGGGGCTTTGTGTGTGTGTGTGTATGTGTGTGTGTGATTTTGAGTTCTTTGATTTGACTTTTTGTTCTGTGAGAGAGCTTAAATAAATGACCTGGAAAGCAGAAGTAAGACTAATAAGACTGTAGGAATGCAGGAACTCTGACATCCTGTTCCTGCTTAGTCTGGTTTAGAATTTAGAGATAGTGTCTGGTTCATACAAACCTCACATTCCCTCGCCCCACACCCATCAATTCAGCAAAGCTGTTTCGTTAAATGTACTGCTGTTGGTCTGCTGGCCGTGGCTGTGCATTTCCTTTCTCTGGGCAGGTGCCCGTGTTTGTGATATAAAAGCCATATGGTGTCTGCCACTGATGCAGTGAGCAACATTTGCCCCATAATGAATGGGACTAACCAATGGACAACAGGTGTTCCTGACTCCACTTTCCTTGTGATCTTTCCCCTATCTCTAATTTAGAACACTGTATGCATCTTGCTACAGCAACTATCTGGTGGTGTTGGGGCTCTGGGAGCATTATCTTGCAGAACTATCCGTTGTCTTCCATACAGCTTTATTCCTGAATATACTATGCAGAGAGGAGTGGACCACAAAGCACCTAAGGATATTATTGTTCTAAAAGTAACTCATGGACTTTTTCATATGGTCTCTCTTGGTACACAGCATCAGCAATTCCATCAAGTCTCTTGGGTCATGTGAAGTTGAAGTCCAACTAGAATTTACACTGAGTGACATTATTTTCAAATACTATGGCTGGTAGATTTTTCTGAGATTGACACACAATACTGGTGAAAATAAGTGCTTAAGAACAGAGCATATGCTGAGGAAACTCTAGATATTACAAGTTCCTACATCCTTTAAAAAAAGCAGATGCAGTAGAAACCTGCTAAGTCTATCTTTTCTCTTAGTACATTTATATTAGTTCTTACAGTGTTCACCACTGATACCTGGGGTAAGTAAGCCTCACTATGCTTAGTATAGCACCTGCCAAACCTTGCTACTCTCCTCACCATAGGATCTTTGAAATATCAATGTTCACCCACTTACCCCTATGCTTAATGAAATCTTTTTGACTTCTTTAAAATTTGCCTCCCATTAAATATCCACAAGTAATTGCCAACTTAATTAACAGTGAGGCCACAAACGATGGCAGTTTAGCATTATGTCTACTGTGGCAGGTTCCATGGTCCCTAATGACCTACAAGTAGTAAAGAAACTGTCTCCACTCCTTTGTAACATGGGCCTTTCAAAAGTTATGAATGCCTTTGACATCTCCAGACTGGAGTATTGCATTGTGCTGTATTTCAGGCAACCCTTGAAGTTTACCTGGAAGCCCTGGCTGATGTGGAATGAAGCCACCCCAGTCATAAAAGGGGCTAGTTATCATGAGCGCATAATATCTGGGCTCAAGTCTTTCATAAAAACATAAGAACAGCCATACTGGGTCAGACCAAAGGTCCAGTTGGCCCAGTATCCTGTCTTCTGACAGTGGCCAAAGCCAGATGCCCCAGAGAGAATGAACAGAAACAGGTAATTATCAATTGATCCCTCTCCTGTCACCCATTCCCACCCCTGCCAACCACAGGATAGGGATATCATTCCTACCCCTTCTGGCTAATAAGTATTGATGGACCTAACCTCCATAAATTTATCTAATCCTTTTTTAAAGTTCTGGTCTTCACAACATCGTCTGGCAAGGAGTTCCACAGGTTGACTGTGTGCTGCATGAAGAAAACCTTCCTTTTTTTAGTTTTAAACTTGCTACCTATTAATTTCATTTGATAACCCCTAGTTTGTATGTTATGGGAACAAGTAAATAACTATTTCTTATTCACTTTTTTCATACCTGTCATGATTTTATAGACCTCTATTGTATGCCCCCCTTTAGTCTCCTCTTTTCTAAGAAGAAAAGTCCAAGTCTTTTTAATCTTTCTTCATATGACACCTATTCCAAATCCCTAATCATTTCTATTGCCCTTTTCTGAACCTTTTCCAATGCCGACATATCTTTTTTGAGATGAGGTGACCACATCTGTATGCAGTATTCAAGATGTGGGCATACCATGATTTTATATAGAGGCAATAAGATATTCTGTGTCTTATTCTCTATCCCATTTTTAATTATTCCTAACATTCTGTTTACTTTTTTGACTGCTGCTGAACATTGAGTGGATGTTTTCAGAGAACTATTCACAATAACTCCAAGATCTCTCTCTCTTGAGTGGTTAGAGCTAAATTAGTCCCCATCATTTTATATGTGTAGTGGGGATTATTTTTTTCAATGTGCATTACTTTGCATTTATCAACATTAAAATTCATCTGCCATTTTGTTGTCCCATCTCCTAGTTTTGTGAGATCCTTTTGAAGCTCTTCACAGTCTGCTTTGTTCTTAACTATCTTGAGCAGTTTAGTATCATCTGCAAATGTTGCCACCTCACTGTTTACCCCTTTCTCCAGATCATTTATCAATAGGTTAAATAGGATTGGTCACAGTATGGACCCTTGGGGGACACCACTAGTTCCTCTCTCCATTCTGAAACTGACCATTTATTCCTACCCTTTGTTTCCTGTCTTTTAACCAGTTATCAGTCCATGAGAGGGCCTTCCCTCTTCTCCCATGACAACTAATTTAAGAGCCTTTGGTGAGGGACCTTGTTAACGGCTTTCTGGAAATCTAAGTATACTATATCCACTGGATCCCCCTTGTCCATGTTAGTTGACCCTCTCAAAGAATTCTAGTAGATTTTTAAGGAATTATTTCCCTTTACAGAATCTATTTTGAGTTTTCCCCAACAAATTATGTTCATTTATGTGTCTGACAATTCTGTTTTTAACTACAGTTCCCATTAATTTGCCCAGTACTGATGTTAGACTTACCAGTCTGTAATTGCCAGGATCTCTTCTAGAGCCCTTTTTAAGTATTGGCATCATATTACCTAACTTCCAGTCATTAGGTACAGAAGCTGATTTAAAGGATAGGTTGCAAACCACAGTGAATAATTCCGCAATTTCATATTTGAGTCTTTTCAGAACTCTTGGGTGAATGCCATCTGGTCCCAGTGACTTGTTACTGTTCATCAATTTGTTCCAAAACCTCCTCTAATGACACTTTAATCTGGGACAATTCCTCAGATTTGTCACCTATAAAGAATGGCTCAGGTTTGGGAATCTCCCTAATATCCTCTGCTGTGAAGACTGAAGCAAAAATTCACTTACAGTAAAACCCGTGTTATCTAGCACGCTTGGGGATCAGGGTGTTCCGGTTATCTAAAAATTCCGGTTAGCTGAGGGTCCCATCAACCTAGGAAAAAACAATGGACAATAATAGTAAAACTCAAGTTTTTAATACTGGTAGTTTTGTAGTGTGAGGCAGTTGGTCTCACATTTCTATTTTGAGTTAAAGACGATTAGTACTTCTTTAAATAAAAAAATGTTAAGCCAATCATGGTAAACCAAGCCAGGCCTGTGCGCCTGAAGATGTGACAGTATTGTGGCTGGGGGCAATGCCGGTTAACAAAGTTTTCTGGTTATCAGAGTGTCGGATAACAAAGGTTTCACTGTAGTTTCTCTGCAATGACCTTATCGTCTTTGAGTGCTCCTTTAGCATCTCAATTGTCCAGGGGCCCCACTGGTTGTTTAGCAGGCTTCCTGCTTCTGATGTACTTAAAAAATATTGTACTAAAGTGGCTACTGCTATAAAGAACTAATCACACTCAACTGGCCAAATAGCCACATGTGGCTAGCATGTTGGACACCACAGCTCTAGTCCTTCAGAGGCTCCTCCTTTTTTAAACCTCTTGTCCTCATTCAAGACTAATCTTATTGCATATTTATTGCATGATCTTGTGATACCTTGCTAAATACACTGCAAAGCAGCTCAATTGTGTCATCCTCAAATCCTATCATAGTTACACTTGTGTGCCAGGTATGTAGACAGATATTAACTAGGGGAAAATTTTAAAAATTAGCATGTCTCCTTTAGCTAGTAAGAGCAAAGAAGGCTCTAGTCAAACCATGGAGAACAGACCCTGCTTCTTCTGGAGTGGATGCTGTCCACCCATTTTGCAAACAATCTTACAAAAGATGTGAGAAAAATAGGCTCTACTGCTAGATTCTTTAGATCTATATGGAAAGACATAATAGTGTCAAATCCTTCTTTGAAAAGAAGATAAATAATATTTCCCTTTTACCCCTCACTTCCATTGTGTCTCTTTATACTGTACATTCTTGGAAGCAGAGACACAATATGTGGCACAAGACCCTGATTTCAGTTACAGCTTTGGGCATTGCTGTAGTACAAAGTTGCCATTATTGTTGTTTATTAACAACATTGTCCTTCCTTCTGTTTTCTTCCCACTCCCTCCCTTTCCATTTGTCATTGTTTCATCAGAAATACAAAACGCATGACTGTTTATCAGACAAGTATTGTAAGATTTTGGCATTGGCACGTAACAAATTGCTTGTGGGGAGTACACAGCAACTGCACAGCAATTGCATCTAACATTTCTTAGGGTTGCTCTACACTTGGAACGTACATCAGCATAGTTAAGTCACTCAGAGGTGTGAAAAATCTACACCCCTGAGAGATGTAGCTCTCCTGATATAACCTCTGGTGAAAACAAAGGCACGGTCTGTTGAAGAATTCTTCTGCTGACCTAGTTACTGCCTCTTGGGGGGGTAGATTACCTATGCTGACAGGAGAAGCCCTCTCATTAGGATATGTCAGTGGTGGGCAACTCCGCGGGGTTCTATGTGCAGAGCCATCCTTAGGGAAGTGTGGGGTCTGGGGCTACCCACCCCTGCAGTGCCCCAGGTGCAGAGCCCAGGCAACTGTCTCCTTCCAGAGGATACACCCTGTCCCACCTGTGCTCCATCCCGACTCTGTCTCTGCTTCATCCCTTCTCCTAAGCCCTGCCCCTGCTCCTTCCCATACCCTTGTTGAACCCTCCACTCCCAAGCAACGGGAGCCAGGAAGCTTATGAGGGGAGGGGAGGACTTGGCACAGGATTGCAGCAGCCGTTGGGCCCCTGCATTCACTGCGGTGGTAGGAGCCAGAGTGGCTCAGCAGCCTGCTCCGCTCTACCCACCATCCTTTGCTTGGCTTCACCCTGGTAGAAGAAGGCAGAGTGCCCCGGCTGCATGGTGCTCCACTACCTGACACTGAGGTGAGTGCTGCCGCTCCACTGTGCCCCCCAGTAATTCCCTGTGCCACCCTGGGACCCATCCATAGGACAGCTGAGGTGGCTACGGGGCCCCCCAAAGCATGCGACCTGGGGAAGCCACCCTGAACAGTTCTATCGACTGGATGGCTCTGTCTATGTGTTGCCCACATGCAGGGTTGCCAGATTCCATTGGTTTCCATCCGCATATTTTTTTCCTACTGGTATTACTAAAGTGGCACGTATCTAAAACAAGGACACATGAAATGAGATACGTGCTGATTGCACACAACATTGACTGTGAGAGCCATGCACTCCTGCTGCATCCAATCAAAGCACTGCTATGGTTCATTTGGCACACCCCACAAACTCTAGGTACGCAAGTGCAGTTAGCAAAACTGCCCTATCCCAAGGGACCATCTTGATTTTGACCATCTTGCAGCCCACTGAGATGAAGGAGGGCCACACATGTGGCCCATTCTCCAGCCTAGGTTGCCCATTACTGGTATAGGTGGTGACTATGCTTACATGGTTAACAGCGCTAGCATTTTAAGTATAGACATATCCTTAGAGACTGAGTCAGAATAGCCTTTACTGGTGATATGCCAATATGTAACTCCAATGCATTTGGTGAAGCAAAACTAGCAAGAATTTCTACAATAGTGCCATCTTGTTACTCAAAATAACATTGCAAGTATACTCTGGAGCTGAGGAGGGAGAAACAAAACAGAAAACCAGCAAAAATAACCCTTTTCTTTGTTGAAGGTTAAAAGGTAAAATATCAAACATCACTCAACTTTTCTGTAGTGTCAAAGATCCTAGCATGAAACACTGAACAAGTCCATAATCTCTTCTGAGTCACACAACATTTTAAAAGTCAGTATTTAAGGAGGCAAAGGGTAGCAGTAGCTACTTTTCCACAAGGTGATTTTTCTCTGGTTAGGTAGAAACTATTTTCAGCTATGGCCTAACAGAAAGGTGTAGAAGTAGGCTGGCCAGCCACTCTGTGAAAGGAATCTTTTCTAAAGAGGGGACATGGACTGACCCCCTGAATAAGCCCTTAGTCTGAAGTGTGGAAATAAGGTTTAATGACTGCTCCCTGAAGTAGGGACAAAAGTAATGTGCTGGAGAGGGCATTCTTTGTTTTACTAAATTGTACTAAGTTGTACACAATTCAAGGGAGGGTTGGTCTGATTTCCCTGCCTCAGATGGAGTTCCTCTCATCTCTGGACACTTAAATCACCTCTGCCAAGGATGAGATCCCTAACTCTGAGGAAATTTACTTCCTCTTTAGATCCTGTTAAATCACCTCAGCCAGAGATACTAGTCCTGGGGCTCATGTAGATGTAAGCAGGGTTTGAATAAGCTCTCCCATGACATATAGTGATGCATTGGGGTACTTTTGGAGCAGACTGTATTTGTCTACTCTGCTTAGGGGTATAGCATGATGGAGGTGCTGTGCCAAAATAACCAATTCTGGCAGGTTTGAGTTACAAGAGTTGTTATTGGGGAATTGGTCCCTGCGTGCTGTGTCATTGATTTAGTGGGGGTGAGTATTTTACCTTGGATGTTTCAAGGTAAGCATTTCCAGCAGTGCAGTTAATAACAGTTTATTTGCCAGACGGTGCTTCCTCTCTACGTGGTTATATCTGAGAACCTTTTTGTTTAAATGGCATGGTCTCACAATTCCCTCATCCTAGCTCTTCGGTATGACAGGCACCCTGTGGGACAGTGTTTAATGCAGTGCTTACTAGGTAATGAAAGAGGCGCCTTGGTGCAAACAGTATTTTTACTTTCATAACTGATGCAGTCCAGAAGTACCAGGGCTATGAACTACCAAGCCGGGAGGTGCCTGGGATCACCCCAGCAAGCTCTGGCACAGCTTGCACTAACCCTGTGCTTAATTTAAGGGAGAACATTTTCTGCAAGACATTCCTTTTCAAAACATTGGCAACACATTACTGAAAGATCCACTGCTGGCAGAAGTTGAGCGGAGATGGGAAGGATTGGCCTCTAAGTCTAGATCTACACTGCATTTGGAAGCATGCCTCTTAGCCCAGGTGAACAGACATGTGTTAGCTCTGCTTGAGCTAACATGCTAAAATAATAGTGTTGACATGGTGGAAAGAGCTAGCTACCTGAGTACGGACCCAGGGGACTGGTTAGGCTTGTATTAAGATAGCTAGCCTGTGTTGCCACCCATTGCTTTATCATCCACATTGCTGATTTTAGCATATTAGCTCAAGCAGAATGAACATGTGTCTGTCTACCCAGGTCCGGAGGCATGCTCTCAACTAATGTGTACCCTACAATATGATACATCAGCTAAGCTTTGATGATAAGCTGTAAACCAAACCTCCAAGTCTTTTGAGCTTTACCCATTGCTAATACAGTATTTATTGCTTTTTTAAATGCTTGAGTCAATATTGACATTGAGTAAGGATTAAAGGACTAAGGCAGAGATTCTATTTTTTTTATCCTTGAGCCAGGTATAACTGAACTATAATGTGAGCTTTTAGTACTCTGACAAGCTTGTTTGTAAATGCATTTTCTTATTCTAAATTTGCCAATAATGTTGTGCGTATTAACCCTGCTAACACAAAATATGAGAAAATCCAGCTACAGTATATTCAGATTAGATATGGCAGTGCTGCAGGAAAGAACTAGTTCATGTCTCTTGTATAATGCTTATGCAATAGATTAGATTCTGTGCCTGACTATTCTAGTTATCTCTAGTGGTATATAAAAATCTTGCTACATTGTTATTACGCATTTAGCTCATTCAACATGTGTAAATGAGCTTTCCTGCTTACAGAAGGAAAGCACTTCCAATCCCCTAATTGGTTTACACATCTAATCCTCTCTATACATGAAGTGCAAAAGTGGACTCACTCAGAATCAGAGAATAGAGTAAGGGAAAAGGCAGAACATCATTTATAATGACAAACTTTTGTGGTATGTGTAACGGCATCCCTAACTACAATTTAAGCCCCTCTTAGTATGGGGGATAAACCTCAATATTGATGCAAAATGGTTATTGATAAAATTATAATTTATTGCTATAATGGTAGGCTATAACAATTTGGCCTGTGCCTTTACTTGAACCTTAAGAGATATTTACTGTTGTATTCATGCAGCTTTGTGACTTCTACTTTGCTTTAACATTGTATGCTCTCTTCTTTTGTGCTATGATTTGAAAGTATTAGTTACTGTGATTTGTGCTTAGTATAGAGTATTTGATAGGAGGCTTTTAATTACAAGTTTTAAATGATATAAATGGTAGGTGGTAAATCTAAAAACTATTTGGTTGAAAGGCAAACAAACCACTAAGATTTTAACAATAATCAAGTCTTGTCCTAATAAAATGACGACCAGAGCAATCAAGATTCTTAAAAGCCCCAAATTTCCTCAAAGCATTTATCCCTTTCATTTGCATTTTGTTTCTCAATATCCTTGTAAAGGTGATATCTCCTCTTCTGTTCCTATGTATGTTATCATTAGCTACAGTCAGCCAGCCAAAAATTACAATGTTGGCAAACACGGTCTCTTGTGTTATCATTTCTTATTTTGGGTAACTCAGTGTCAAAGTTACAGATTTAAAGGGCCCCATGCCTATTCCCCAAAATGACTCAAAATGAAAATGGTTACATTATATAGATAAATTCATGTATTTTTGTACAGTAAATTCTAAAGCTGAAAATTTTAAAGATTATGGATTTGGCCGTGTCTCTTGTAAGACTGAGCCATCATGGCAGTGGGAGGAGATGCACAGCTCTAGGGAGAAATGACCGGAGAGCAGACAGACCTTGGCGGTGCATTCTAGGGCCCATGGATTGGAACCCACTGTGGAGGGTGGGCTCAGTTCCCAGCTATTGGGAAGGAAGAGTGATTCCCCTTGACCTAAGGAAGGTAAGAACAGTTCAGTGTCCTGAGAGCATGATGTAAGGCTTACTGGGCCCAGAGTTAGGAGCCAGAGATCTGATGCAAAAAATTATTTGTTGGGCTTTGCATTATCACAAGGAGGGTGTGGAATTAAAATGTGACCTAGCTGGAAGACTGAGTTTTGAGATCAGGTACATCACCACAGAACTGGAGTGACTGTTGGCCTGGGGTACTAGAGAAGACAGAGTTGCTATACCACACTAGTCAGCAGGAGGCATACCACTGTGAGTCTTCTCTTCCACAATATATTTATGAAATACTATTTATTTTTATTAAATGCTCTTGGCTAACAGGGCTTTGTGGGTATGCCTTCTGCTGACTGGATATGGAGTAGCAACTCTGTCTTCTCTCACACCCCAGGCCGATAGCTCCAGCTCTGTGGTGATGTACCTATTCTCAAAACAGTCCTCCACAGGCAGTGGCCAGTTATGTGTCACCTCTGCTACCCATCCATTGGCCCTTTACATGCTCCCCCTCTCCCTGTCCTCTCCCTGTTTTGCCCCTTCACCACTTAGCCCCACTTCTGCATATCACTCCTGGCAAAGTGTGTCTCACTTCTAGTGTTGGGCAGAGACCCAGCCCCTAGTCTGAGCATTCAGCTCACTAACAGCAGGCAGGCTTCTTCCTTCCCTCACTGCCTCTGGCTGGGCCAACACCCTGGGAAATCCTAAGACCCTCTGGCCCAGGGCACTGGCCTGGAGGAGCTGAGTCCTGCATGTGCCAAAGCACCACACAGTGCTGGAACAGGGCAGCCTATCAGCCCCTCAGCTAAGCTCTGGAGTGGGTGGGAAGTGATTTTCAGCCTGTTCACACTCCAACCTTGCAGGTTCTATAGCAGCTGCCCAGGCAGTGGCTTAGCAACCTTTTCTGCTGCCCCCAGGTACTGTGCATGGATGCTCTCTCCCCTAGGCACCCTTCTCTGCTGAGTCTCCTTTGTGGCTGGTTTGGCTGAAGCCCCTGCAGTCAGGTTCTCTGGGCCCTGGTGCACAATGCATCCTTAGGGCCAGCGGCGGATATAGGGCAGGGCGAGCGGGGCGGCTGCCCCGGGCCCCGCTCTTCAATAGGCCCCGCGCCAGCCCTGCTCGCCCTGCAGTATATCTGTCATTGCTGCCCTCACCTGCTGGAGCCGCCTCCGCCGCTGCCTTTCGCTGCGAGTCCACAAGCGGCTCCGTTAGCCAGTGGCGCTCGCGGCGGCGGCTCGTTGCCATGGAGGTGAAGGGCGACGCCTGGCCATGGCGCCCGGGTATCCCACTGCTCCACCCTCCTGCCCCGCCCAGACAGAGGCTGGGGGTGGCGCGGTCTCTCCCCCGGGAGGAGCCCAGACCCCTTTCCCGCCGCGCCCGGGGGCAGAGCGACCCGCCCGCCAGGGAGACCCCATCTCCTCCCGCCAGTCCCCACCTCCCCCCACTCGTGGGCGCAGCGCGACCCAGCTCCACAGACAGCGCCCCCCCCCCCCACACGTCCCTGGGAGCAGGGGGAGTTGCCAGCTGCCCCCGCCCAGCCAGGAGCTGTTCGAGAGGCTGAAATGGTCATTTTGGCCTGTCTGATGAGTCAGACACCCCTGCCCGCTGATCCTCCCTATGGCCCATCTGTGCGCCATCCTCCACGTAGCCACACCCTGCCTGCCCCCCAACCCGAGTAACCACACCCTGCCTGCCCCCTCAAGTCCCAGCCACCCACACCCTGCCTGCCCCCCAAATCCCAGCCACCCACACCCTGCCTGCCCCCCAAATCCCAGCCACCCACATGCTGCCTGCCCCCCAAATCCCAGCACCCACACACTGCCTGTCCCAATGTAGCCAGACATGAACCCCATCTTGTTTCCCCCCCCAAAGAGCAAGAGAAAGGCAGTCAGCCTTTGATGCCCTGGGAACGCAGGTGTGCTGCCTGTCCCTGACTCTACCATAAACAGAAACCAGACAGTAAATGGGCTGGCTGACGACCTGGGGCCTCCGTCGCCTGATGGCTAGTACCAGTAATTGACACGCCTGCACTGTCCCAGGAGAGGAATCTTCGCCCATCACATACTGGAAGTGCCCATTGTCTGCATTTTCCCAGGTGTGAATTATGCTTTGCACCCTTCGTGGGAAACTTGGCATTCAAAGCCATTTTTCCTAATTGGCCACTTGAGACCAGGAAGAAGCCTACGTGACCCAAGGGGTATAAAGAGGGGTTTAGTAGCCCACCCCATTTGAGCTCCAATCATCTATACCTGCTGGCAGGTATTGATTGTCTCCGAGGTCTGTGGGGCGCCCAACCTTGCCCTACTTCTTCCCGAGGGATTGAGAGAAAGGCGCTGGCCACGCCAAGTCTGGAGCATGGGGTGAGAATATATACCTGCTAGGTGTCTATTTTGCATGCATTTATAAGAGCTCAGAGAGAACCAAAAGGGTTTCATGGTACCTGTAAGTGACTTTTGTTTTAAGTGTAATTTCTGTCCTGTCCTTTTGTAGTGGCTGTGTTATCTGTAACACAGCAGTAGCATTTAACAGCTAAGTTTACCCTGTAACAATAAAATAGTAACTGTTTAAGCTTTAACCTGACTCCTTCAGTTGCTGTAACAGAACCAAGCACAATTTAAAAAGAACTCCAGCCGGTCATAAGGGACAGATCCGTTGGGGCACCCGTCAACCTCTTCCAGGTTGCCCGCTGCTAAGGACCCCGGTCCTGGCAGTTGAAGTCTCGGTGTATAAGCTCTCCTGTAAACTTATTAGGCGCCCGTCAACCTCTTCCAGGTTGCCCACTGCTAAGGACCCGGTCCTGGCAGTTGAAGTCTCGGGTGTATAATACACACACAC
Organism: Rafetus swinhoei; assembly: GCA_019425775.1. Classification (NCBI taxonomy): domain Eukaryota; kingdom Metazoa; phylum Chordata; order Testudines; family Trionychidae; genus Rafetus; species Rafetus swinhoei. The sequence continues at coordinate 53,373,197 of CM033449.1, forward strand.
ACACCACTCACTGCCCTGACCATCGGCTGACACCCCCCCAAATCCCAACACCTAATGCTGCCTGGCCCCCCAAGTCCCAACAGCCACATGCTGCCTCCCCCAACACCCAACGCTGCCTGCCCCCAAGCCTCAACACCCACACGCTCCCTGCCCCCAGTCTCAACACACACTCCACCTGGCCCCCTCAAGTCCCAATGCTGCCTGGCTGCGGAACACCCAACGCTGCCTGGCAAATACCAGCCATGGGCAGCCAAAGAGCCAGGCGTTTTGTAGGTCTTTCGATTATATCGATTGAAAACGACCTGTGTAAAGAAATGGACTTTACTGACATAATTGAAGAATGTGCTGCCAAAAGAGCTAAACAGCTATAGTAGACTTAAATACAAATTAAAATGTTTAATTATTAATGCAGAATTGTGTTTAAGAATGAATTACAATAGAATTAAAATAAAAATTATCCAACTAAATTAAGTTTCTATCAAATTTATCCAATTCACATTTAATATGAAAAATAGCCTTCAATTTGCGCATATGACGCCTTTTTTCTATTTTGTCTCCAAAGGGGGGCCCCGCAAAACTCTCATCCGCCCCTGCTTAGGGCTTAACCCATTCCTGCCCATACTGTAGCCAGGATACAGGAAGTAGCTGGGTTATGTTGGTGGCCAGCAGCAGCCTAGAGGTATTAGCTGCCTTTCAATATTGTGTGGGCAAGAAGGGACAAGCTGCTTCCAGCCACAAGGGAGCGAGGGTGGGAGTGGAGCAATGAACTCTGTAAGGACACCAACCAGGATCATCCCTATCCCTTTCCTCCTGCACAATGCCCAAAGGCTGCTGCAGGCCACATTTTAATGTGAACCCTGGCAGAAATTTGGAGAGGTCATGTGGCCCTCGGGAAAGCACATGTTGTTCTGTGCACTGTGGCGGGAGGAGGGTCATAGTCAGCTGGGGAGGAGTAGAGTTTAGGAGCAGCTGCTCTTTGGGGGCATGCTCCTCCCAGAAACTACCCTATTATATGCTGGAAAACACAAAGGAAGTGAATACTGCTTAGACAGGCATTGATTTAAAGCATCTATAGTTTGCAAAGTGCAGTAGTGCACAGCTACAGATTTAAGATGACCAATGACAGCATGGCCATGCATGGACAGATTTGTAAAAGTAGTTGGGATTCCGCATGGGATTTTATTTCAGGAATGCCTAGGTGCAGATTCTTGGGAGCCTAGATTCCTTTGAAATTTCCTCTAGGTTATTAAATATTATTAAAAATCTGTCCCCAGATTAGCTGTATTGCTGGAGCATTATCAGGCAAGCAGTGTGGTGTGAGACAGAGCAGAGTGAGTCCAGGGTTTCCTATGTATTTTTGAGCTTTGCGTGAGTACAGAGCCACATTCCCTGCCTGCTAATCCCGGCTTCTTAAGATAATACATCTGTTTTGTATTCAAATTTGTTCAATTTGTGCCTGTTCAAATTTGTGCAGGGAATTTGAACTAGTTTTTTTTTTCACTTCCAAGCATATTTGCATAGAAGCTAGAGTTCTAAAAGTTAGCAAAGAGTAACTGTTAAAGATCTGAATTCCATCCACAAAATAGGGCTGCAGTTAACATGAACTATTTTTGTTGCTTTAAATCTTTGAACTGTTGACTAAACTAATCTTTAATTTCTATGATCGATTCAGCATAGGGACAACTGTCACATTTCTTGATCATTTGCTGGTTTATCAGTTATGGAAAGAGGTTATTCTAGTAAGACTATATATAAAAATCCTTGTATCTCAGAGCAAAAATCTCTGCTTAACCTGGTAGCTTCAAACAATGGTTCCTACACTCTTAAATTTGCTGTAAATGTGTAGCTCCATTGGCTGCAATGATTTTTCACAATCATAAAGACTAGAAAAGTTTAAAAAGTTAAATTGTATAAACTGAGGGGCAATCAAATTGCCTTGACAGACTGTGGTTTATGCCTGAGGTTAGTCAGATGGATAACTTTTAAGTGAAAGTATTTTAATTCATTTTAATTACTATTTGAATGGTTGGTTTAGGAAACATCTTTACTTGAGGACCTCTGAACATCACCAACAAAATAATGTTATGGCAACCGTAGCAACAAAAAAACCTGAAATTAAACTGTTTGGGTTCACATAGTGACGGGCAACTCTGTTTTACACTTTTCTGCTCTGGTGATATAGCCTTTAAAAACTAAGAATACTAATAATGTGTGTGATCAGGTATATTTTGACAGCTCCATTATTTCAGTGTTCTGGATTCTGACTATTGCAAAGTGATTAAAAATTATTTTTGTAAGCTTGTGTGTTTGTTTGGAAATAACTTTAATTTTTACTCTGAAAAATATTTGAAGGATTTTGCACAATATTAGTCTAATCATAGTTCCCAATCATACCTGGTGGTGCCAAATAATGAAAATATTCAATTAAAGCAACATCAGCCTCACCTTTTACAAGATGAAAGCAATTAAGTTTTTGTAGTAATTAATGAGGCATTATTCATCACATTTTCTTTAAACTAATATCACTGATAAGTGTGTATTATCAATGAATTAACCTGAAAGAGCTATCTTTGCTTAGAATATGGGGCAATATACCAATTAAATTATTATTATAAGAATGAGGCTTTTTTATAAAGTCTTTAGTCTCATACCAAAAGTTTATTTCAGTTATTAATTGTCATTATTACATCTGTTTCTCTTTTCGAGAGAGTTCATAGTTGGGTAAAGAACACATTGAGAGACCTTCAGAGAGGTAGCCGAGAAAAAACCTGAAAAAACTACGACTAGTCTAGCAGCACCTTAAAGACATTGAGAGAGAACTGCTTTCTCCAGTAAACAAAAATCTAAATCTTGGAAGTACTTATAGCCTCCTGCCCCCATCCCCCTGCTCCTTCTGGAAATCTTAGAACCAGATTATCACCTGGTATGACTCAGCATAGCTCATCTAAAGTCAATCAAGCTATGGCAATTTACCCCAGCTGAGGATCTGGTCCATTACACTGAATGTTCAAGGGGAGATGTTTTTTTAAAAAGGTCCTGTATACTTTGCATGAACACAGATAATCCCTTGGCATATTTTGTTAGAGGTTTCCTCTCAGTGTAAAACAAAATATCCCCTGCCTTCATTTTTTCTGCAGCATACTTCATGTGTAACCCACACACCTAGGCTACGTCCAGACTGCAAGCTTCTTTCAGAAGAAGCTTTTCCAGATGAGATCTTCCGAAAAAACTTCTGAAAGAGGGCATCCACAATGCCAAAGCGATCTGCTTTTTCAAAAGATAATGTCCACACTGAATGGGTGCTATCTCACATTAAGCTGTGATTACTATGGACAGAGTGGCCAGCAGGGCACCTGTGCTTTTTCCTCTTTCCTCTTCTTTGGAAAGAAATCCCTCTTCCCTGTCCACACATGCCTTTTTCCAAAAGAGCTCTTTCAGAAAAACCCCTCTGTTCTTTTGATTTCCCCCCCTGAAAGAATACAATTGCAGTGTGGACATAAGTGAAGTTTTTTTGGAAAAACTGCTGTTTTTCCGAAAAAAACTCTGTAGTTTAGACATAGCCCTAGTGGGGTTCACTGTTCCATACAGTGGCACGTAAACCACTGACAGTGAGAGATAAGAAAAGGGAGCTCTGCTGCCTAAAATGAGAGCCAGCTGGCTTTATAACTCAAGCTATAGAGGCTCCTACAAAAAGCTCTAGAAGTCCCAGATTCAAATATGCCCTGTGGCGGTTGTACATGCATGTTAGTTGTAGCTCTCACCAGTTCCCCTGATCCTTTTTATTCCCCTTTTTGATTTGCCCTTCTGCAGTCTTCTGGGAACTCACCCATCCTCAAAATTTTCAAAGATAATTGCTAATAGTTCCAAGATTGCTTCAGCTCTGCTGACTTGAATACATCTAATAATAACAGCAAGATTAGAATATAAAACCAAATTCATTTGAGAAATAGTTCTGCTCATTGCTTAGAAACAAGAAGGAAATAATTGGGCCCAATTCTCCTTCAGTTATTCAGGTTTTATGCAAATGAAAAGAGCATTCAATCCCATTATATCCAGAATTTTGTCTCTAGTGTCTGATCTGATCAGCTGTTATGCAGAAACTGTTTTATCATAAGGCATTGAAATGTATTGCAAAACTTCTTAGCAAAATAATCAGGTTTCAGAACTTCTCCACCATTTCCCAAGTGCAGCAGAACAAGTTTGATTTGCCAGTGAACCTCCCTTTGGCTTCGTCCTCACCCATTTCCTCTAAAATCACATTTCTCTCTTGGATCATCTTCTATCATCTACCAAGCTCTCTGGAGGAAAAGTCTTATTCATAAAGCCAGAAAAATGTTTTCCTAGCTTCTGAATCATCTGGAAAAAACTTGACTCCAAGAGTGGGTTATTTCTTCCTTGAAAGAGTAATGAGGCAAGACGCATTATAACCCTAGTCTAATTTATTGACAAGTATGTCCATGTATATATGAATGAATGCCCAGTGCTCCGTGTGGATGGAGGTAGCCACCCACAGTATAGGAATATTGAGAGGGTATAGGGAAAACAGCATTCTGGAGTGTTCTACCCCACCTTAACCTTTGGTTAAGAATCCAATGCACACCTCTTCTCTGAGTTATATTTGGTCTTTGTTCTACTTTGCTGACCTGAAACCATTTCTGACCAGTTTGAATTGCACTGATATATTTTATCTGATTTTAAAACTTAGTTAAAACCCTGTTGTATTGTCTTCATAGTTAATCATAATGAATTCCTACTTCCAATATACAGTTGTTATCTTGCCAGTCCACAAATGAATGAGATTTAGCCTCTGGTTGCCTTGTTAGAATCCCTGTGTTGTTCTTCCTGAAGTCTCAACAATTTATGTTCTCAGTTATAAAATGTGTTTATATAATTCAAACCACCAGCCTTGCCTGAATCCTGCTTAAACTTGTTATGCCTTGCTAGGAACTGGCTTTTGGCCTTATCCAATTTCTGCTAAATTCCTGCCATGCAAAATAAATATGGGCTCTGGGTCCTGACAGAATCAATTGCTGATACATTTCCATATAGGAAGAGGATAAGTATCTAGCTATGACAGGGTGAGCTACTCACCTGGGTCCCATGAGGCCCTAAGCATTTGGTCGGTTTCCCCGAACCATCCTGTTTGTCTAGGTGTTAATACAGACTGGAGAAGCTAAGAGGACTGTCTGTGACTCTATGGCAAAACTGATATAGGACTCCAGGAGTTCACATTTGTTACTGGCTTGGTGAAATCTAATTATAGAACATACCATCAGTTTGGGGTATCTGCCCTTGTTTCCTGACGGTCTGCTCTGAGGTAGGCACACACAGTTGTGAGCCACTCAGTCAGCATGACATCAGGTACATGAGTCTGACTTGCTTGTAGAAGCCCTGCAACTTACTGTATATAGGAGGTACATGGCACCCCCTAAATGCTCTACATATATTTCAGCAAATGCTGCAGCAGCCCACCTTGTAGTCAACAGCCAACCCAAGATCCTAAAGAGAGATCATTATCAGAGGGTATTGTCTCCTCTCAGAAAGATTCAGTCACCCCCTCAGCCCACTCTAGCTTATTCTAGCCAGTCACTTGGGAGGAACTGGAATCTGTGATTTCTGTATTAAAATCACATAAGACTCCTGGGCTTGACAATATACATGTGGAGTTCCTGCATCACATCCTGTTGTGACTGTCTGCTTAGACTCTATAATACTTGTTCGGCATGGTGGCATTTCTTAAGGCCGGAAGGAAGGTGGATGGCTTAAAGAACTATCACCCACTTGCTTTGATCAGTGTGGCTTTTAAGTTGCTGGAGGGATTGGTACTTAAATGATGATTGCCTTTAATTGAGCCACAGTTACCTCATTACCAAGCAGGGTTCTGACCGGGCCATAGCACTGAGGATCAAGTGATTATACTGACCTCTTTTATTGAGAGTGCCTTTGAGGCAGGAGAGGAGATTGCAACTCTTCCTGTTGGCTTTTTGTCAGCATACAACACAGTTTGACACCATGGACTAGTTCTAAAATTATACTCCATGATTTCAGGCAAGACACTTGTAGAGTTTATTGGGCAGATGATTTCTAACATAACAGTGATCATCAGTTGTGGAGATGGTTCCAGTCACCATTGTTGTATGAACAATGGACTTCCCCAGGGATCTGTACTTGCTCTGATGCACTTTAATATCTATACAGCTAACCTGCCGTCTATTCAGCAAATACATTTGTGTACCTTGATGATATCTGTCTGGAAATAGCCAGAAGGAGCTTTGAGGAGCCAGAGTCCTGCCTGTCAGCTGACCTTGATTCTTTGGGTAAGTACTTTGGAAGTGGCAATTTAAAGTAAAGACAGTGCCATCTTTGTTTCCATCTTGCCAACAGGTTAGCTCATCAACAGCTGCTAGTCTTTTTGAAAAATCAGCCGATCGTTTCTCAGCAATACCCTACTTATCTGGAGATAAAGCTTGACTGCTCTATTCCTTTGGCATCATACCAAGAAGATGTGCTAAAATTCAGTAGAGAGTGTCTCCCCTCTGCAGTTTTATAACAGGGTAGGCTGTGGTCATCTTACATCTTTACCTGTGAGCTCCCCATCTTGCCCTTGTGAAATACAAGAAGAAACAATACACCATCTAGTTATCTGCCCTCTTTATTATCTTGATAGTGGATGGATGTGTGTGATGTCTCTGAATGCTGCTGCTATGAGAGTGGCTACATTATTTATCCCACATCTAATTAATTGATTATGCAATCAGAACCCAGTCTCCAGAAGGACCCTTCTGTCTCTGTGGCTACTTTCCTGAAGAATAATTAGGGAAATAGGGGATTAAGATAGACATGCTCAGGTGAAGCCAAGGCCCAAATGCTTAGGGCCCTCATGGGACCCAGGTGAGTAGCTCACCCTCTCACCCAGATACATTTCTATATGGGAAGAGGATAAGAATAATAATTGCTTAGTGGAACAGACCATTTCCCAGGGGCTGACTTTTCATTTGACTAAAGTGGCTGATTTTTCAGTTAATGCCTATCCTGGAGACTAAGATTGATCTTGATTAGTATCTCGATCAGGCAGCAGCTGAAAGACAAATACTGAGGACTCTATGACTTTCTCACTGTTAGCTTCTCTGCTCATTGTGTGGCAAGGGCCCCTCTTACCCAGGCCACCACTGGGCAGGCCTCTCGCTCCTAACCCCAGGCTACATCTACATTGGCAAGATTTTGTGCAAATACTTTTAACGCAAGAGTTTTTGCGTTAAAGTATTTGCGCAAGAGAGCGTCTACACTGGCATATGCTTTTTGCGCAAGAGATGTGCTTTGCAAAGCATCTGTGCCAGTGTAGACACTCTCTTCTTGCAAGAAAGCTCCGATGGCCATTTTAGCCATCGGGCTTTCTTTCGCAAGAAATTCACGTTGCCTGTCTATACTGGCCTCTTGTGCAAGAACAGTTGTGCAAGAGGGCTTTTTCCTGAGCGGGAGCATCATAGTTCTGGGGCAAGAAGCCCTGATTTCACACATTAGAACATCAGTGTTCTTGCGCAAGAACTCCCCGCCAGTGTAGACAGGCAGCATGTTTTGCACAAAATCATGCCACTGTAGACATAGCCCCAGAGTTTGGGGTTTGCCACAGGTCTCTGTGTTAGGGAGCCCGGCCACGCCTCCTCAGACTCCCTCCCTAGCTGCTTCTGCCTAATGCTGTTATGGAATGTTCTCCCTAACTTTTTGCTCCCTATCTCTCCACCACCTCCCTTCCATTCTCTCACACTGTCCAGCCTTCAACTGCTGAGGCTTTGAAAGGCCCTCAGTTAGCCAGCAGAGGAGTCAGCTGGTCCCAATCTGCCTGAGCCAGCTCCCCTCCCCCAGCTGCATCTAATCAGCCTGCAGCCCTCTGCTTCTAATGACAGGTTTTTACCCTTTTTGGGCTGCCTTTTTCCTTCTCTGCAGCAACTCCCTGGCCTGACCCTGCCACAATTGTCAGGGTCCCTTCTAACAACACCTGCGTGTCCTGGCCCAAAATAGAAGCTACCGTGCAAAAAGGAAGGGTAATAGTACAACTTACAGTCAAATTGCATTAACAAAACATACTGAAGATTGCAGTAAACAGACATATGCAATTCTTCCACACTGGGTTTCCCAGAATATTTGGAGAGTTTGCTCTTGCTGTAAGTTTAAAAAATGTTTTAATTTAGTGCTTGTGAAAACAGGCAATATACTAATTGGCAATGCAAGCTCTCTCATACTGCCATACATATGTTTCAATAGGGACAAGACACTTAATCTTGGGACAAGAGACTAATTCAGTTTTCATACTAAGTTCTTGGGTCTTGCTGAGATTGTCAACAAGGATGCTAATTGTGACTGAAGCTTGTGGTCACCCATAAATTGTATCTACAAATGTACTTAAATTCAAGTATTTGAGTTTTGTGCTTGGAGGGAATAAAATATACTATACATTTGAAAATCCTGTATTATAAACACTTCTAAAGGAAACAAGACTTACACAGAGCAGTTCAAAGATTTGCAATAAGACCCTGATGAGTTGGTAGATTGCTAATAGGATAAAGGAGATTTTATCTCTTGGTTTGAATCTGACCTAAGTTGCCAGTGATTAAAGTGATTATAACATTTAAAAGAAACAAATTTCCTTACCTATGTTTCAAATACACTTTACAATAAAGTACAATTAAAAATCTATTCTATTTATTTATTTGGATTGTTCAGAATTTGGATTTTTCAGAAAATCACTAGCTATATTCACTGTTGCCTGTAATTGGTTTCATTTTCTTGTTCTCATGCAAAATACTGAAATGTTTGGCAGGAAAACATTTGTATTAAATACATTAAAAAAAGTGTGGAAATATTTCTATGGACAAAATGCTTTTAAAACGATAAACCCCTTTTAAAACCTACAATTTGCTGTCTTTAAGGATGATGTTTTAGCTTACTAATGCTGTAAATCCTGACAAATATATTTAAAACTGATATAATCTTCCATTTACATGGGCAATGTATGACAACAGGAACCTGAAATAATTTTTAAAAATTGCAGCAAATGCATACTTTGTTATTCCTGTGGTATTCTAGGATAAAGAAAGTTTCCCCGAAATCCAAATCCTATTTTAAATCTTTGCACTTTGACCTTTAAAACTTCCTTGCAGCATGACCTCTGAGAAAATCTAGCTGCACCACATTGGCTTATGAGTTTCTGGAGAGAATAAATAGAAAACATGCTACTAATTCACAAGAAAAGTGTGTAAATAATCATGGGAATAGTTTGCTCAGAAAATGTCTCATATTTTGAAAAAGAGACCTTGCAAGTGGTACACAAGGCATTATCATTTACACATTTTTTCCCAAGACTGTCTATATTAAGTTTAGCCTACTTAGAAATAAATGAATAAACAAAATTTAAAATAAAATGAAGCACTTATGCCAATTATACAGTGACATCTGTAGTAATCCAGAAAAGAATAGCATTAGAAGCAGTATGTATAATTGTAACTAACATGTTTTAATTGTGATTTTTTTATTCAACAAATAGAAATAAATGTCATTCTAACTTTTCACCCTGCTTCTTTTATTTCTGTGTAAGTGCTGCCACCTGGTGCTGTACAATTCAAACAGTGATTGTCTTGTTCATTTATCATGTTGCAGTTTGTTCACTTGCTGGCTCAGCATCTGATCTTTCCAGTATGTAAGCAGGTCAGTAACTTCTAGTTCCATTCAACTACACAAATAAAGTTGCTTATAAGCACACTGATAAATGTTGGCAGGATTGAGGTCTCAGTCTGGTCTCCTTGTCATTCTGATTAATGGGATCTTTGATGGGTGGTGACATTTAACATTAAGACTGAAGGCAGTTTAAAATAATTTAGATGTGAATGATATTTTCTGGAATTGAAATGGAAATTATAATTTTGATACACACAGCAACTGCTGATTAGTGCCAAAATATACAGTGTGCACTTTTGTGAGTTTACTTGATGGTCAGGGGGATGTTTTATTCTACCTAATTTATTTATTAATATGAAACGGCAACATTCTTAACAAAGCTCCCTAGCAATATTTTTTGCAAACGGTTAGTTAGTAAGAATTTAAACTGCAATAGATACTCCAGCAGATAACCCTAACCCCAAAGCAATAAAACAAAACAAACATTGACAAAGATACTCCATCCTCCCACAGAGATACCCCTGCATCCTCTATCTAGCCTCCCTTGGTCACAATTGCAAAATTGTGGAACATGAAAAGAGGCGAACTATAAGTAGGCAGGTTCCAGGCCGTTTAAAACATATCAAATAGTAGACTGACTGCTTAGGACTTTAGTATTCATTTAACTAGAAAGCTATAAAATTACTTTAGACTACCACATATATAATCCAAGATTCCCAAATCTGTATCAGGGAGAGGATGTGAATTACAGGTAATTAATTTCAAAGAGTTACTTAACTCTGGGATCCCGATTCTTTTCCTGCAGTTAATATGTAACTCTTGTTGAAGTCAAACTACTTCATCCTGTTTAACTTAATGGGAGTTACTGTATCCTGCCACATCAGAATAAATCTCCAGATTATTTTTCTGCCTGTCAACTAGGAGGACCTGTAGTTGGTTAGACCCAATCTGAATTTGATCACAGTATCTGCAGATAATGCACAGCATTCCATGAGCATAAAGAGGTTTGTCCATCACAAGAAGAAAGTATGAGTGGATTTTTCATACTCTCCCAAGATGAAATTGCCCTAGTTAGTCAGTGTCAGCAGCAATGTCACATTTCACTGCCCAATGAATATAAATTTTGCAGAAAAGCAAATAACTCTTGCTCCTCTCAACATACCAGTAAGAAAGTGCAAGTCTTGATCCTGCTTTTATTAATCTAGGGGGGTTTTGCCATTGAGGTCAATGGAATTAGGATCATACAGGAAGTTACTTTGCCACTTTCATTCCAATTAAACTGGTGATTTCTCTATAGTCTCAGAAATCTCAGTGAGAATCTGAACCAAAGTCAAGGACATTTGAATGTTTAATAATAGAAGAAATAAATATAGATAAAATGAGAATGAATTTGAGAGAAATCGGACTGTTTTGAGCATCCATTTCTATCTTGTAGCAAGACTGTTCTGTAATCCCTAGTCTTTTGACATTAACGGTTGATATTTACAGTAAGTAAATCTGTCAGTATAATTTCTCAATGGAGATGGAAATTGGTAAGAAATATCTAGTTGCTGTAAAGAGTGGCATCAGTGCTGCAGTAAATAGTACTCTTTTCTCTGATTCTGCTGAACCAATACCCCAGCTGCTGGCCCCAAATCTGCATAGCATATGACAAGTAACTACCCTATGTTATACCTTGCTTCAATATCTGCACGCATACTTCATCCATCTTTTATTTTTGCAGGGCTGGACCCGCAGGAAAAAAGCACACTGCAGTACAAACAGTTTATGACTTTAGGTTAACACTGAAGGAAATATTTTAAAATATTTTTATTTTCAAAAACTGATCATTTTTGCAATTTTGAATTTTTCATTAAAGTGGAGAACTTTGTGGCTCTTCCCAAGTTGTTGACAGCTCATTCCTGGGAGTGCAAGGCATCAGAAAGAGCTCTTTATATGCCTAATTCAAGGAATGACTGAATTAAGCACTGACTAAAAACCAGACTCTTACAAACTAGCTATAACCAAACCTGCAAAAATCAGAAATTGAAAAATATCCCAAACCCAGAACAGTTCTTGGTTAACAACTTGAAGCCATGTGCCACTTACTTTGTTGTTCCTAATCATATTTTTTTGCTCTTCTGTCTGTGTGAACTTTCATAATGAATCCCAACAGGAGGTGAGTAATATCATGTTAGAAGTATCCATTTAATCCAATAACATTTCATCCAATATGACAAATATGAAGATGCACAGCTGTTTTTTTTTTTTTTTTTTTTTTTAAACTAAGAGGAGAGAGTGCTTCCATGGAAGAGAGAACTGGGAAATTTAATTACTTGCAGTGTGATCATGTTTGCTGCACAATTTGAGGTCAAATGAAGAGAGGAAGATGCCACAGTATAAACATTAGGTCGAGTTCCTCACAGAGATTTATATGAATGTACCCTGGTGCCTTTATTTTAATTGCAAGATTGGGACTAATGTTCTTTTCCTCTGTTTCTCCAAACACACAGAAATTAGGGTGAGAGTTAGTGGATAAAGCATTGACTTCACCAAATGGGTCCGTCATTCTCAGGTTCTTCCTAAAATGAGTTTGATAATGTTGTTTCAGTGGATGGGGAAACCATTGTTTAAAAATCCATCCTACTATTCAAGTAAAAAAGGTTGTGATTAAACAGGTACAGAAGTTGAATGAATTACCTCAAGAATAGATAGATCCTTCAGGTCAAGACACCAGATATGGCAACTTTACAGTGGCCCATCTGTGGTGCTTCAGCTGTGCTGCTGTACGGCCATAGTATAGATGCTTCATACATCAGCAGAAGGTTTTTTTTTTCATAGCTGGAGTTAATCCACTTCTCCAAGGGCATGTCTACACTAGGAGATTATTTTGAAATGAAATAATAACCCCACAAAATAACTATTTTGAAATACCATGTCCACACCACAGGGAAACCTCAAAATTAGCCTGAGGCAGGCTCCCTTAATGTGGACACACTACCTCAACTTAGAGCCCCAGGATGCACTTGGGAGTAATTACTTTGAATGACTCTGGGAGCAGCTATTTTGAAATAACAGCAGTGGAGCATACACACTACCGCTATTTAAAAAAAAAACTATTAAAATAAGTGTCATTCCCCATGGAAAGCAGGAGTTATTATTTGGAAATAACTAGCCCCTTATTTTGAAATAATGGGCTTGGTAGTGTAGACCAGGCTAAGAGTATATAGCTAAATCAATGGAAGAATTCATCCGTCAACCTAGAAAAGAGGAGACTGGGGGGGATATGATAGAAGTCTATAAAATCATGACTGATGTGGAAGAAGTGAATAAGAAAAAGGTATTTACTTATTCCCACAGTATAAGAACTTTCACCAAATGAAATTGATAGGCAGCAGGTTTAAAACAAACAAAAGGAAGTTTTTCTTCACTCAGTGCACAGTCAACCTCTGGAACTCCTTGCCAGAGGATGTGGTGAAGGCTAGGCCTTTAACAGGATTTTAAAAAGAGCTAGATAGATTCATGCAGGTTAGGTCCATCAATGGCTATTAGCTAGGATGGGTAGGAATGGTGTCCCTAGCTTCTGTTTCTCTGGAGGTGGGTGACAGGGGAGGGATCACGTGAGGATTACCTGTTGTGTTCCCTCCCTCTGGGGCATCTGGTATTGGCCATTGTCAGCAGACAGGATACTAGGCTGGATGGACCGTTGGTCTGATCCAGTATGGGCATCTTATGTTCTTAACCTAGTTGCATCTACAGTGGGCATTAGCTCAATCTAACTACAGACTGAAACTCCGTAATCTGGAGTTCCCTGGTCCGGCAACGCCTCTGATCCGGCATTGTTGGGTGACCCCCATGAGAGTATTCATGGGGATAAACCATCGGGCTGGGACCAGGAGTGTTGCCAAACTAGGGTGCCAAAATGGAGTCCTGGGGGCAGCAGAACTGCCTGGAGGAATGTAGAGCCCCCAGTTCCTCAGGAAGGGAGTGTATCTGTCTGTCACGGTGGAGGGCAGCAGCAAGGCTGGGCCATAGCGGCATGCAGGGTGGGGGGAGTGCAGAAATGCTGAGAGGAGTATAGAGCCTCTCAAGTGTCAGGAGAGCTGCTTTGTAGACCACGGAGCCGCTGGGTGGCAGCAGAACTGGTATGAGGAGTGTGGAGCCACTGGGCAGTAGCAAAGCCCCCAGGTGGTGGCAGAGCCTCTGGGGACAAAGAGGAGCCCCCGGCCACCAGCGGGACACAGAACCCCAGGTGGCAGCGAAGCCACTGGGGAGAGAGTGGAGCTCTGGACAGCAGTGGAGTCCCCAGCCACTGCGGGGAGAGCAGAGTCTTGGCAGGGGAGCGGATCCTTGAGTGGCAGCTAAGCCTCAGGGGGAAAGTAGATCCCCCAGTCCCCAATGCTGTGGGGGAAAGCAGAGTCCTGGGTGGCAATGGAGCTGCCTAGGGAAAAGCTGAACCCCTGGGGGCCAGAGGAAAGCGGACCTCCCCCCAACTTCATTGACCTCCTCTGGTCCTGCAAATTCCCTGGTTTCGAGGGTGCCACACCAGGGAGGTACAACTCAGGGTGCAACATTTTCCCATAGATCAACCTAGCTAATTTTTAGATGTAGACCAGTCCTGAGTTAATTTTAGATCTCAGTCAATGCCATTGACTTCCATAGGAATGCGGGCAGGCATAATGTTCTGTACGGATGGATCCTTGTACAGATTCATGGCTTTAGATGTAGTATCGGAATTGTGAGTTGTAGACTCTTTAGTGTGGGTAGGCAAGCCAAAGCCTGTTAAGGATTTTGTTTGATATAAATAGAGTGCATATCACTTTAAAGTTCTAAGAAATTAGCTACCACAATGAGATGAGAAGAAAGAAAGGATTAAAAGTGACAGAAACTAAGGCTAATGGTTGCAGACTATTTCTGATTTGGCCGTGGGAAGCTGCACTATTGCATTTCTACCACCATGTGGCGCTGAGTGAAGCTATAAATCAACAGCACTCCTAGTTTCATTGACTTGATTCACACCGTCATTTCCCAGCACTTAGCAGGCAAATGCTGGGGCTTGAACTTAGAGCAGGCCAAGAGCTCAGAGGGATTACTCCCTCAGATAAGAATGCTTAGATTTCTATTGCTGTAATGTAGCAGACAGGAGAGTGGAGGGGACCAGCACCCTGCAACTTCAGTCTCTTGTTCCATCTCTTCCCTCAGGCTTTATATTAGGAAAATGCTTTGAATTAAATAGGATTCTGTCTTCTAGATTAACTCATCATGTGAAAGAACTGTTGAAGACAAAGAAAAATCTCAGCAGCAATTTACTCCATTACATTATCCATCCCTTAGACAAGGACATTTAAGACAACTTGGTCAAGATGCTAGCATATTCTGCCCTCTTGTGGTGCATCTACACAACACTCTACCTCGAAATAAGCTACACAATTTGTGCTAAGCAAATTGCGTAGCTTATTTCGAGGTAATTTCAAAATAAGGCGCTATTCCGTAATGTCCCTTAACCCTCTTGTAATGAGGTTTACAGGGATGTTGGAATAGCAAGCCCAGAATTGCTCTTAAGACGCAGAATAGCTATCTATCCCAAAATAGCTCCGCAGTGTAGCATTGTTTTTCTTTTTCTTATCATAAATAATAAATCCATCAAACCCTGCCCATCTTGGTACTCTTTGATTTACTGCAACATCTGGAGAAGAAAGTAATCAGAAATGGAATATTTTAGCCAGTTATAATGCTGACTTATTAGACTATTATTCCTATGAATACCCATGTAATTACAAAAGTAAACATGACTAACTGTAAGTTATGATGCTAAATGCCTCTGTTCTGGGTGACTCATCTGATTAGCCTGGATGCTGTTCTTCTAGATACTGGCTTTTCAATCTCCTCTTAAACAATTCAATTGACAAAAATGGTTTAAACAGATACCATAATATAGTATAGACAATGTCTGAATAAATCAGGAGATTCTCGTTTACATGCTTTCAAGTGCCTATTAAATGTGAATGTGAAACTTGCAAAAACACTGGCACAAGGACATCAAATTAAAATCTAACCTGATCTAGTGTATAAGGGAATAAAAGCATCTTAGCACTGTAAAACACATGTCATGTGAGGTAAGTATTTCTGCATTAGTTCACAAGATGCCTCCACTGGGCTTCTTATTGCTGCTATACTGCAATATAAACAATAGCATCAAAGGCAGTATTGTATGAAGTTGGAAAAATAAATGTTTCCTACTCGATAATTGTATCTACTTGCTAGAGATTTATGAACATTCTTTCATCTTCTCAACAAAAGCATCACATTTTTCTCATCCAAATGTCAGCACTCTGTCTTAATCAAAGAACACACTCAAGTGTATCCATGGGCATCTGAAAATAATCTACTGCTGTGTGTTTTTTTTTAATTCAGTTAACACAGTATAGCCAAGTACTTTATTTGGTTTTGTTTTCTGAACAACCAACCTCACAGGATAGCATAAAGAACTGTTTTAATTGGTTAAGAGTTTGGAAGTGTTTCAAGCACACCCATTTTTTTATATATCATAAGCTAATGGCCAAGGAAGTATAATAAATCAATTTGACTTCAGCTGAAGCAGAAGAATGTTGAAATGTTGAATTGCAATGAGCAGCCACGAACCGGCTTACAACACTGACTACACGTTCTGTTTTTTTTTAAATAAACAGATCTTTGAGATGGGTGTTTAAATTTAAACTTGTGTGCATATAAAACAAACACATTACCAACGGGACTGAATTCCCAATTTCTTATTTATGTCCTGATTAATATAGTGTCTTTAATGATGAAAAGGTGCATAATATTGTTTCTACTTTTCTTTTCCCAGGCTATGTCTACACTACAATGATCTATTGGAAAAAGGTATGCAAATTGCGCATTGCAATTTGAGTACCTTTTTCCGATAGTTTTTTCAGAAGAGGCTTTTCTGAAATTTGGCTTGTCTACACTGGGCCAAATTTTGGAAAAGCTTCCTCTTTTTCAGAAAAGCCCTTCTTCCTCGTGGGAGGAGGAAGATAGGACTTCCAAAAGAGCGCATCTTCCGGAAAAGAAAGCAGAAGAGCAGACGCGTTCCCTGGACGTGGTGGAGTTTTTCCGGGATACCTCTGGTATCCCAGAAAAACCCCATAGTGTAGACATAGCTTTTCCTGGTCCTATTGATTTCCAAGAGACTAGGAGCAGGCCCAAATGCACTAATACTAGTGTAGATAGTTATTTGCTCATTCACCATTTTTGTTTTTTAAGTTTTTATAATCCCAACTATATGTACAAAATTATGGGGACTAAATTAGCCATTAGCATTCAAGACCGAGATCTTGGAGTCATTGTGGATAGTTCTCAGAAAACATCCACTCAGTGTGCAGAAGCAGTCAAAAAGGTAAACAGAATGTTAGGAATCATTAAAAAAGGGATAGAGAATATCTTATTGCCTCTATACAAATCCATGAGGATAGAGAGTATTGTCTGGAAATGGATGATGAGAGGGATCACGTGAGGATTACATGTTGTGTTCCCTCCCGCTGAGGCATGTGGTATTGGCCACTGTTGGCAGACAGGATACTGAGCTAGATGGTCTGACCCAGCTATGGCCGTTCTTATGTTCACTGCATTTCCTGTTTTGTTTTGGAGATGGGATCACATTAGATATATAGCAGTTACCATAGCAGTAACCACTGAAAATAATTTCCAACTGAAGCACTTGCTATAAAATGGAGAAGCACTGAATACTAAACTGAAAAGCAGTAATCAAAAGGCTGAAGAGCTTTAATGAAAACATACAGTTTAATGAAAAGGTTTTTCTTAGCAAACCAACAAGCATGTTTTTTTTTTTTCAAAGAGAAACAAAGAAAATAAACCAGAATTCTAAAGTTTCAGTTCTTTGTAAAATACATCATGATCATAGTACATAAGAACATAAGAATGGCCATACTAGGTCAGATGAAAGGTCCATCTAGCCCAATATCATGTCTTCCAACGGTGGCCAATGCAAGGTGCCCCAGAGGAAATTAACAGAAAGGGTAATCTGTTCTGTTCTGTTCTGAACAAGTGGTCCCTCCCCTGTCACCCATTCCCAGCTTCTGACAGAGACTAGGGACACCATTCCTATCCACCCTGCCTAATAGCCATTGATGGAGCTAACCTCCATTAATTTATCTAGTTCTTTTTGAACCCTGTTAAAATCCTATTCTTTAAAACATCCTCTGGCAAGGAGTTCGACTGTGCATGCATGAAGAAATACTTCCTTTTGTTTGTTTTAAACCTGGTACCAATTAATTTCATTTGGCGACCCCTAGTTCTTCTGTTATGGGAACAAGTAAATAACTTTTCCTTATACACTTTCTCCACACCAGTCATATTATAGATCTCTATCATATCCCCCCTTAGTCTTCTAGGTCACCTAGTTTTGTGAGGTCCTCTTGAAGCTCTTCACAGTCTGCTTTGAATTTTACTATCTTGAGCAGTTTAGTATTATCTGCAAAATTTGCCACCCAACTGTTTACTCCTTTCTCCAGATCATTTATGAATATTTATGAATATGCTGAATAGGATTGGTCCTAGTACAGACTCTGTGGGACACAATAGTTACTTGTATCCATTCTGAAAACTGACCATTTATCCTACCCCCTGTTTCCTAATTTTTAACCAGTTATCAGTCCATGAGGGGACCTTCCCTCTTATCCCACGACAGCTTACTTTACTTAAAAGCTTTTGGTGATCTTGTCAAAGGCTTTCTGGAAATCTAAGTACACAATATCCACTGGATTTCCCTTGTCCACATGCTTGTTGACCCCTTCAAAGAATTCTAGTAGATTAGTGAGGCATGAATCCCTTTTACAGAAACTATGCTGACTTTTCCCCAACAAATTATGCTCATCTATGTGTTTGACAATTCTGTTCTTTACTATAGTTTCAACTAATTTGCCTGGTACTGACATTAGACTTACTGGTCTGCAATCACCAGGATCACCTCTGTATCCCTTTTTAAAGATCACATTAGGTATCTTACAGTAATTCGATACAGAAGCTGATTTAAAGGATAAGTTACAAGCCATAGTTGGTAGTTCTGCAATTTCACATTTGAGTTCTTTCAGAACTCTTGGATGAATGCCATCTGGTCCTGATGAGTTGTTACTGTTCCAAAACTTCCTCTTATGACAACTCAGTCTGGGACATTTCCTCAGATTTGTCAGTTAGTAGGTTATAGGATTTTGGTCTTCTTTGCTCCAGATCTTATCTTCAGTGACCCACCTGATTAATTCAATTAAATATAGCAGAACAGTGTTTCTGCTAACATTTTCCGTCCTTGGGTGGGTTGAATTTTCTTTTTTTGTGGGGTTGGGTTTTGAATATCTTATGTGCAAGACCAATATTGAGGTTGTGTGTGGATGTGTACCACCAGTACAAACAAAAAACTTAGATATTAATATATATTTTAAACATGTATAGATATGGAAGAAGAAAAAATATTAAAACAAGGGATAATTAACAAGGAGCAATGCTTAAGACGTTTATTTAAATATCAAATGAAAAGAAAATTAACACTACCCTTGAAATACATGTATCATCATCCTTTTTAACAACTTAGGCTAGTAAACACACCAAAATGGGGCATACTGAAAACATCTGTATAAATAAATCAAAGACATTGCCATTAAAGATACATCTAGACTACATGCTTCTTCTAGACAGCCACAAGTTTTTCGAAAAAGTGATCTGCTTTTTCAAAAGAGAGCACCCAGGCAATCTGGATGCTCTCTTTCAAAAAAGCCCTGTTTGCAGTCAAGAATGCCTTTTTTCGAAAGAGCTCTTTGGAAAAAAGGCTTTCTTCCTCATAAAAGGAGGTTTATCGCTGTCAAAAAAACCGCCGCATTCTTTTGATTTAATTTCGAAAGAACGCGGTGGCAGTCTAGACGCAGGTGAAGTTTTTTCGAAAAAACCCTGTAGTCTAGACATAGCCTAGGTAAGAACATAAGAACGCCCATACTGGGTCTTACCAACGGTCCATCTAGCCCAGTATCCTGTCTGCCGACAGAGGCCAATACCAGATGCCCCAGAGGGAGGGAACACAACAGGTAATCCTCATGTGATCCCTCCCCTGTCACCCACCTCCAGAGAAACAGAGGCTAGGGACACCATTCCTACCCATCCTGGCTAATAGCCATTGATGGACCTAACCTGCATGAATCTATCTAGCTCTTTTTTAACCCTGTTAAAATCCTACTCTTTACCACATCCTCGGCAAGGAGTTCCAGAGGTTGACTGTGCATTGAGTGAAGAAAACTTCCTTTTGTTTGTTTTAAGCCTGCCAGCTCTTAATTTCATTTGGTGACCCCTATTTCTTATATTGTGGGAATAAGTAACTTTTTCTTATTCACTTTTTCCACCCCAGTCATGATTTTATACACCCTCTATCATATTCCCCCTTAGTCTCCTTTTTTGTAAGGGGAAAAGTCCAAGTCTTTTTAATCTCTCCTCATATGGGACCCATTCCAAACCCCTAACACTCTTTGTTGCCCTTTTCTGAACCTTGTCCAATGCCAATATATCTGTTTTGAGAGGAGGCAACCACATCTGTATGCAGTATTCAAGATGTGGGCATACCATGGTTTTATACAGAGGCAATAAGATATTTTCTGTCTTATTCTCTATCCCTTTTAAAATGATTTCTAACATTCTATTTGCTTTTCTGACTGCCGCTGCAACAGTGAGTGGATGTTTTCAGAGAACTATCCACAGTGACTCCAAGATCTCTCTCTTGAGTAGTTGTAGCTAAATTCATCCCCATCATATTGTATGTATAGCTGGGATTATTTTTTCCAATGAGCATGACTTTACATTTATCAACATTAAATTTAATTTGCCATTTTGTTGCCCAATCACTTAGTTTGGTGAGATCTTTTTAAGCTCTTTACAGTCTGCTTTGGTCTTGACTACCTTGAGCAGTTTGGTATCATCTGCAAATTTTGCCACCTCACTGTTTACCCGTTTCTCTAAATCATTTATAAATAAGTTGAATAGGATGGGTCCCAGGACAGACCCTTGGGGGATCCCACTAGTTACCTCTCTCCACTCTGAAAACTTACCATTTATTCCTACTCTTTGTTTCCTGTCTTTTAACCAGTTATCAATCCATGAAAGAAAAGTAAAGGCATAAAAAATATGCCCCAGATATCTACAATTCTCCAAAAAAAATCTGTTAAATGAATCATTTTCTTTCTTACCTTAAAGTCACTAGCACCTATGTAAACTTTGTTTGAAATGTAATCAAGCAAATGTCATGAGCTAGACCTTTTGCTCCACTAAAGACTGAATCCTTATCTACAAAAGCAGCCGAAATGCTTTCCAATAAAAACACTCACACACACAGTCACACAAAGGAAGTCAGATCCTCCATTAAGATCTGCTAATGCAGACTATCTCAGCCCTCCTTACTTCTTTGCTCTGGATCTGTCTCCCTCCAAACAAACTACATTTTAGCCCAGGCTTTCTAACATCTCCAGGCAGATGGCCACCTGTTAACAAACTCATCTTGGCTACAGTCAAGCTCTTTATCTTTCCCTCCTGATATTAGGTGAAAAATATTTTGGTCTAGAACTTCAGAGGATTCACTGTTTTGTGTTTGCTCTGTAAGTCTAACAGTGGAAAATAGCAGGGTGCTACATTATTCTTTCACTACCACCCCCATCATATTTTTCCTGGCATATTTCAGATCTTGTAATTATGTCACCAAACAGTTGGTAATTAATACCAACTCCTCCTCACTACAGCCTCAATGGGAAAAGGGAAGATGTACTTGGATTAAGCTCCCTCTATTGCTTTAATGAGACAAGGGAGTTTCCCCAGTAGCACCCCATCTCCCATATAGCCCCATGCCCCAGCATGCCAGCATAAACCACCTGAAATTTTAGCATCCCCCATGCAGCTTGCTTCCCTTCCCCCTCCCACCCAGGAGAGAGTCCTGTGTCTTTCCCCTGCACCAGAAGTTGCAGTGCTGAGACACAGGGTCTGACACTTGAGTGCTGCCTGCTTGGCTAATAGAGCAAATGGCTCAGTACTTGGGAAGATATAATCAGGATGAACAGGTATGTCAGAGAGTGAGCCCTGCTGAGAGCCTCCTCTTGCTAAAGGCCTGCAAGACACTGTTACACTTCAGCAGGAAAGAGATTTTCACACGTGGTGAAAGGGTATCTACTTGGTATGTGTTTGCTACTATGAGCCCACATGAACTGGTCAGGCAGAGTGTACATTGTCTACAGTGACCAAGCTGCCCTGTGATAAGCTGTTTCCAAAAATACAGTCAGTGAGAGGCAGTTTTACAGCCTGATATTCTTCCGATGTAAAAACATAAAATAAACTGTAAGTCTCCAATTCATCTATGAACTGGGTTTTGCCCACGAAAGCTCATGATTTGGTGCCACAGGATCATTTGTAAATCTTCATGTGAAGATTAAATTTAAATATAAGTGAGCCTGACTGAGAGTCTTTCTGTGTCCTACTTTTGCAGTCTGGGACTCCCAGCTGATCCCGGGTTCTGAGGAAATGCCACGCAGAGCCCGGGATCATCTGGGGAGTCCCCAGTTGACCTTGGACTCCACTGCCCCTTTGAAACACGTGGAGGCGGCGTTTCTGAGGGGCAGCCGCCTCACAGCTGATCCCCAGCTCAGCTGTGTGGCAGCTGCCTCTTTGAAATGTTGCCTCTGCGCATTTCAAAGGGGCAGTGGAGCCTGGGGTCAGCTGGGGAGTCCCCAGCTGATCCCGGGCTCTGCGTCGCGCTGCCCCTTTGAAGCACCGCAGCAGCACTTCAAAGGGGCAGTGCAGCATTAATGCCTGCGATTAACATGTTAAAAAACTTAACATGTTAATCCTGGACTGCGTTAATCGCAGACATTAACGCATGTCAATTGACAGCCCTAGTAATTATTAAAAACAACGAACAATATCTAGAATATTGTTAGTAATACAGCCAAGGGAATTTTAAAATAACTGTCATCTTAATGCTGAAAGTGTCCCTTTAAACCCCCTCATTTGATGAAGTGGGTTTTACCCATGAAAGCTCATGATATATTTGTTAGTCGCTAAGGTCTCTATGTAGTTACATCTACACAGCAGTGTTATTTTGGAATAACTGATGTTATTCTGGAAATAACATAGTGTGTGTCTACACTCCAAGCAGTTATTTCAAAATAATATCAAAATAATGTTGAGCTGGAGGACTTCTTCCTCTGATTCCTGTAACCATCATTTTACGAGGAGTAAGAGAAGTTGGAGAAAGAGTGTTCTTTCTTGGACTTCCTGCTGTGTAGACTGTCAAAAGCCAAATTAAGCTATTTCGACTTAAGCTACGCAATTGACATAGCTCAAATTGCATAGCTTATTCTGGCTTTAGACTAAAATGGCTACCCCTCTGAGGCCTTTAAAGACTGTTACTGTTATGAAAAAGTAAAAAACAGTAACAGTCAGACGCTATTAAGCTGCGATTTGCTCTTTTGTGTATTCATACCTGTGGGCTGCAAGTAAATATCAGCAAGTTCTCAGTGCACTGTGCTGGATCCTCTTGATAATGCATTTGATAATAACTTTGTCAGAGTATGTGGGTGTTTGCTGTCACTTTTATTTATCCTTTCTCTGACCAGTTAACTGTAAACAATATAAACATAAATCCTTGAGGGAATTCATATTTTAGAATGAAATAACCTTTGGTGTGTCAAATCACAGCAATGTTCCTTTATCTTTTCAATATTACTCTGTTGCCATAGTGGCAAAATACACTGTTAATTGAGATGACGATAAGCTGCCTGCCTCTATACTGGCAGGGGCGGAACAGCCAGCTAACTTTGGTGTTCTTAATGATTGCTAAACAGGAATTATTTCTTTCCCACTCCAATTTAAAGTTAACAAGCTTAAAATCTCTCTAAAAATAAACCAGTCATGGTATTATTGCATGAAATCATAGTTATTCTGGGAAGATCACTAACCTCAGATTGGTTTTAGTTATGCTTCTGGGGAAAAAAACCCTGAATAGCAAACTTGCATTGGGCTTTTGAAGTCTTTTGTGTAAGATACTTTGCTTTCTTATTATGTCCACAAAGGGAA
This sequence comes from Rafetus swinhoei, assembly GCA_019425775.1. Classification (NCBI taxonomy): domain Eukaryota; kingdom Metazoa; phylum Chordata; order Testudines; family Trionychidae; genus Rafetus; species Rafetus swinhoei. The sequence continues at coordinate 53,396,960 of CM033449.1, forward strand.
GTTATAATGGAGGTGGAGGATGAAGGAACCAGTATTTGCACAACTGCCTGGTTGCTAGCCATATATGATACATACATTCTGTAGTTCTGTAGAATTAGCGTTGGCAGACAGCTACCACATTGGCAGCTACCACGTTGGCAGACAGCTACCACAGCTACCAAAGCTCAAAATGAAATTTCCAGCTAGTGATGGAAGGAACTAATTCAGAAAAGTTTGGTTTCCTCTGACTGTAGGGGAAGCTGGGAATTTTATAGGCAGTTCTCTACCCCTAAAGAGGATTTCACATCTAGACTACGTCTATACTACGATCCTCTTGCAGAAGAGGAAATGCAAATGGAGCGCTCAATTGCATATGTTGTGCTCTCATTTGCATTTCCTCTCTTCCTTTCCCTTTTGTGCAAGAGGTTTTTGTGCAAAAAAGCGCTGTGTAGATGGCGCCTTTTTGCGCAAAACCCCTCTTTTGCACAAGAGCCGTTCTTCCTCATTTTTTGAGGAGTACAGGATCTTTTGAAAAAGGCTTTTCTTTTTGAAAGAACCACGTCTAGACCGAAGTTTCACTTTCGAGATAGCATTTTTTTGAAAGAACGCCGTGACGCAATTATGCAAATGAAGAGCGGGAAATTCAAATCCTTGTTCATATCATTTGCATAAGAATTAAACTTGTAAATGAAGTGTGTGTGTGAGAGAGATAAAAGTGAGAGTAAGGAGTTCCATTTCTACCCACCACATAGCCACTCAGCACCTCTCTACACCTGTCCCTGCTTGTGGTCTCAATTGTTATGCTTATAAGAAGCACGTGGGATCTTTTTAGGGGAAAAGGCAAGATGCTGCATTTATTAAGAATACAATATCAAAGCAGCTAGCATATGCATCATAAAGACAAGCCCACACACACGTCCTATAGATGGTGTATAGCAGTGGTCCCCAACGCGGTGCCCGCGGGCGCCATGGCGCCTGCTGGGGCATTTATGTGCGCCCGTGGAATGATCTGGGCCAGCCCCGCCCCCGGGCGTGTGGCACATGCGCGGTGCCGGCCCCGGGAGCGTGGCACATGGGCGGCCCCGCCCCCGGGCGCACAGTGCTTGAGTGGCCCCGCCCCCAGATGCCCAGCAGCCCCGAAAGTTTGGGGACCACTGGTGTATAGTTACCAGTCTGTCGTGGCTCAAGTCAGTCTTACTGGCCAGGCAAGACTGACTGAGTGAGGAGTCGGGGTCTTTGGATCACGATTCGAGGCTCCTCTGAGGCTTGGCTTGCAGGACTGAACCCAGAGTCCCAGGGCAAGAACACCCCATTTTATGCTTGTGAGATCCCATTTGAGTGTATGGGTTTTGCAGTGTCATGCTGCAATCCTTGATATGTTAATCTTGGCATTTCCCCACAGGCATCATTTGCTGTCTATGGTCAGGCTTCCCATTGTCATCTCTTGTTTGTGTCTCACTCTTGGGGGCGTCTGCCTGTCTCCAGGGTTCCTCAATTCTGCTAATTTAATTCAGCCTCGGATACAATGGATATTTCCTGGTTATTTACTAGGTTCCCATTTCTTGACCACTTGGGCATTTGTGATGGCTTTCACACTTACATACATCCTGCCCTCACAGCAAACAATTTTGCAGTATTTCAGACAAGATTAATAGTCACTAAGGGTATGTCTATACTACAACGTTAATTCGAAATATCTTATTTCGAAATAGTTAATTCGAAATAAGTTATTTTGAAATAATGTGTCTACACACAAAATGCATTTTAAAATAGCCTTTTTCTATTTTGAAATACCGCATCCACACAGAGTGGACACTGATTCAGATTTAAGGCCAGCCGGAACCAGGTCAGGCAGGGCATCAGATCAGGAGTGTCTGTGTGTGGCTGTTGTCTGAGGCTATCTGAGGCCTGTGCTTAAAGGGACATCCCTCCCCCCGGGCAGCCGGTTCTCAGGTGTCCCTGCTTGCTTGCCTGCCTCGATGAGGGACAGCAAAGCATTTGTGTCTTGGAGTGCTCTGGTTGATCTCACTCAGGACACCACAGCACTCTGCAACATGGAGCCAGAGCTGCCCCTGGGCACTCCGGTGCGTCTCATGGACGCGTTGCTATCAGCCTGGCTGCACTTTCTGCAGGCTGCCATCCGGGAGGTCCATCGGGGGGGCTGTCAGTATCCAGGAGGCGCTGTGGGAGAGCGTCCACCCTGAGGAGCACTCAGAGCCTCCCTGGTCTGCCCCACTGGGGGCTTGTGCCTCATTCCTCCCTCACGTCCTTCCACGTACCCCTCCCTAGCCCCCCTTCCTGATGTCAAATAAAATGCAGGTATTTTCAAAAATATAAACTCTTTATTTAACAAAACTGGGGGGGGGGCGGGGAATGAAACTATGGGGAGACTGGGAAAAGGAGGCGGGAGAAGGGAGGAGAGAGGGTGGGAGAGGGGAGGGGGAAAACTGGGAGGAGGGAGCTGGAAGGGGAAAGAAAGGGGAAGAAGGGGGAGGGGAAGCTCAGGGCTCAGGGGTGGGGGTCTCGCCAGCCAACTGTCTCCCAGCACAGCGGGTGTGGGGACCTCAGCATCCCCTGGGGGATGGGGAGGAGGCTGTGGAGGTTGAGGTGGAGGTGGAGGTTGAGGAGGGAGAGGCAGGAGGGGGAGAAGGAGTGGGAGGAAGAGCAGTAGCTGGGGAGGCAGGAGGGGCTGGAGTGGCACGAGGCAGCACACTCTGCACCAGGGTCTGCAGGTGTTTGCAGATGGCACGACCCTGGACAAGCAGCTCCCATCAGAACTCCTGGTCTTCTTGCACCCAGTGCTCCACGGTACGGTGCAGGGCTCGCAAGGCCCCCAGATGCTGCTGTCGGTACCCCTGCAGTGTTCAGGTGGACCTTCTGAGCCCTTGGGTGCGGGAGGATGTCCCGGGCGGGGTGGTGTGCCCTGCACGCGCAGCTGGTGTGGCTGTGGAGGAACAAGAGAAGTGGTCAGTTCTCCCTGGGGACACAGTGGGTGAAGCCCAGCCACCCTCTGCGAGGTGAGGATGACCGTGCCCTGCACCGTCAGAGCCGATGTGTTTGCACAGAGGCCATGATCGGAATATCTGGCTATCCCCAGGAGTGGGAGCTGCCCCGAGGATGCACCCATGCCCCTGTGCTGTGTATAGTGTGGCCGAGGCGGGGGAGATGTCCCCTGCTTCTGTGTAGAGGGGGCTTGTGAAGGGAGGGTGTCCTGCTGTGTCCCGCCCCGGGGTCAGGAGCACGTCATGTCTCTTCACACATGCGTGTGGCTATTGGGCCACGGCCCCTGTATGGCAGGCAGCTGGAGCCACCTGCCCAGGGGTGGCACCGCAGGTGTTTGCACGTGCATAGGTTGCTCCGTGATCTGTGGTAAGCAAGGCCCACTCGCGCGGTCCCTGGTCTCCCTCCCCACCCCTCCCCCCGACCTTCCCCGGGAAGGGGACAGTGATGGCACTCACCTGGTGTGGCCTCCCCAGATTACCCTGGTGACTCCGCTGCTGGGACAGCTCGGGGGTCCTGGCGGCGTGGCACTCTCCGTGGCAGCTCCTCCTCCACGCCCTGGTCAGGGTCCTCCGCTCCTGGATCGATGCCCCCCAGAGTGGCACGGACCGTCCCGCCCCCCCAGGATGCGGTCCAGGGCGTCAAGATAGGGGCAGGTATCTGCCCCTGTTGAGGAGCTGCCCTGAGTGGCCCTGGCGTACGCCTGCCGCAGCTCCTTAATCTTCATGTGCACCTGCTCCTGGGTGCGCATGTGGCCTTTGGTGGCCATGGTGGCAGCTATGCGGCCGTACACGGCGGCGTTCCTCCGTCTAGTGCGGAGATCATGGACAGTGGAGGCCTCCCCCCAAACCTCAATGAGGTCCATGATCTCCGCACTAGTCCAGGAGGGCGCCTGCCATCTCCAGCCCCTGGCTGGCTCCTGGGAGCTGGGGGACTAGGCGGGGGACAGCTGGCTGGCACTGGCTGCCCGGCTCATACTGGGGCCACTGGGTGAGGGTCAGTGACTGCTGGCTCTGTGCTGGCAGGCCTGTAGCTGGCACATGCACTATGGCCAGAGTCTACCCCTTTAAGGGCTCCGGGGCTGGGGGAGAGGAGAGAAAAGGAGTTTTCCTAGTTTGGCCCAGACTGGCCACCAGGGGAAACTGGGAAGGGCTGGAGGCCCCCTATTTCGAAATAAGCATCTACACAGTGCTTATTTCGAATTAGCTATTTCGAATTTGGCATTATTCCTCGCAGAATGAGGTTTACCAAATTCGAAATAAGCGCCCTGCTATTTCGATTTTATTTTTAAATAGCGGTTTGCCTGTGTAGACGCTAGGAAAGTTAATTCGAAATAACGACTGTTATTTCGAATTAACTTTGATGTGTAGACATACCCTAAAGGAATAACAAAAAGAAAGGAATCTTGCATAACTTAGTTTGTGATGCAGACAAGGGGTGCAGCTTAATTTGTAATGCTAACAGGAAGCAACGCTTTACAGTAAACATTATCTAATCATGAGAGACAGGGTGAAATAGAAACATACAGAACTTATAAGTAAGTCATACATCATACTTATATTCTTATACCAATTCTATTTTGGCTACACAATTCCTGGTGGAACTCACCTCCCAGTTTTCTTAGGCTGTGTCTCCATTAAGGAAATTCTCAGCAATGAAACTGCTTTGATGTAGTTAAACTGCTAGAACCCCCCAGATAACGCTCTGTTGTCACAAAGTGGGGCTTATACTTGTGCATCTTACTTCAGTATGTTACTGGATTAAACTGCATTGGTATGAACCCAGCTTTGCCCCAGAGCAATGTATTTCTCAGGGATTGTACTGATATAACTTCACCAGTGTACTAATGTGAATTTGCTCAGTGTAGAAAGGGCCGTCATCTTTTTTTAACGCTTTTGAGTTTGTTCCCTCTATTGCTGTCTCCTGTGGTTGGAAAAAATTCCTCTTCCCTGTATTCCTTATCCCTCTCTCTCCTCCTCCACATCCTTTCCTAAAGCACACATGTTCCAAGGATCCACCCTCTTCCTCATGAAAAATCTCTCCAAGCTTTCCCATCCCTGAATTATTGTCCTGTTTCTCTTTGAAAACAATTTGTCTGCATTCCTTTGATTATATACACTTGAGAGTAGGAAATGTGTCTCAACCTGTTTGTGAAGGGACATGTAAATGTATGATCCTACATAAATACTTTTTAATCATAATAATCTGTGTAATTGATATTCCTATGTGTAAACCTGACGAGTTTGTTGGTAGGAGGGACTGAACCTGGGACCTTAATGGCTAAAGCCATATGCCTCTATAGCATGAACTAAAAGCCAACTTTCCTCTCAGCTAAGGCCACAGAGCAGACTTCAGTCTCTCTTCTCTGTGGTTTCGGTGCCTCTGGGTTACTTATGCATTAGGGATGAGCTTCCAGGCTTAGTTACATCAATAAAATCAATGAAGTTAATTCAAATGAAAATTTAGACCTGTATCTAGTTTACAGTTTGAAAGGAACACAGTGTCACATAATATAGTTTAGTCCCAAATGTTGATCTATGCTGTGGAGCATAAATACCATACTTTTTCTTGTTAAAGCACCTCTCAAGGTCATAATTGGGGGTCATGCAAATGATGAAAAGGACTTGGCTTCATTTTTCCACTTAATGATCCAGACAAAACAACTTTGAACATTGAGAGTTGCTTATAATACAGCAAGCTCAGAATAATTGTGATCATTTAAAATTGAACTAGACAAACTTAGAACATGTAGGCACTTCTATGCTGGCACAGAGTTAAAATTAGAGCACTTACTATAGTAGGTCTTTTCTGTCCTTAAAAATTGGTGGAGGGCCTGGAAGATTTACCAACTTCTTTGCTATATGTGGAAGAAAATTGGCATGACCATATATACCAAAAGGATACAATCAAAAAAAGTGAACACATATAAAATAGACAAATCAGATTTTATCCCTTTGGTATATATGGTCATGCCAATTTTCTTCCACAATTTGATCTGAAGAAGTGGGTCTGGCCCATGAAAGCTCATCACCTAATAAACCATCTTGTTAGTCTTTAAAGTGCTGTATAGTCTTGTCTTTTGTTTTAGCAAGACCAGACTAACATGGCTACATCTCTATTACTTTGCTATATGTGTCCTGCTGTCCAATCAGAGAGTTAACTGACCTCTTAGACTTCCTCATTAGTTGTTCTTTTAAGCCTGAATTTGATACGGTGGAAAAGGGGAAACATTTCACCACTTTTTTCATGGAAGTGACTGTGTTCATTAGAAGCATCTGTGTTTTATTACATCCCCAATTTATGTTAAATCTGACACAAAATTCACTAGCTGCCAGTAAGTCACTAAGATTTACTCACTACTGATTTTTTTTAAAAAGAGGGTTATGTCTTGAGGAATACATAGCAAACCTTTTGAATCAAGGTTTCAGCCATCAGATTAATATGATTAATCACAGAGGCAATTTAATTAATTGTATGCATGATTAGGGCTGCTGCTACTTATTAAATAATTTCAGAGCAATATGTTGGTCACATGACATGTCTAACAAGAAAGACAAATTCTGTCAATTCTTTTGGAGCTTATCTGAAAAATTAGCTTTTAAAATATTTTATTACGGTGGTCTCAGCTTCTGTTTTCATTAACAGAGAAATAGAAAAGACTTTCAGAGAAATGTTGCATAATTTAAGTATCCTCAGTGACAGCGCCAACCTGCATTTTGTTCATTTACAGAGGATTATAAACAATATTTCCCAGTGCTGAGTTAAGACTAGAAACTCACTGCATTGTCATTGGTCTGAGACAAACTGTAGCTGCTTGATGAATGCAGTATGTAATCATTCTTTTAGGCATATATAGAAATAGAGGTAATGGCATGATCACAGGATTAGCCAACATCTCCTGACTTTTTAATAGGGCCCTACCAAATTCATGGCCAAAAACAATGCATTGTGAATCACAAAATCTGGCCTTTTGTGTGCTCTTGCCCTATACACTATTTAGATTTCACAGGCGAGACTAGTGTTTCTCAAACTGGGGGTTGTGATCCAAACGGCAGTTGAAGAGGGGGTCAAAAAATTATTCAGAACTGGGCAGTTGGATAGTGGTAGCTCTTGAAGGCAGTTCGCAGTCAGAAATAATGGTGGCAGTACCATACCATGCTCCTGCTGCTGGTGGATCTGCCTTCAGAGCTTGGCAGCTAGCCATTAGCCACTGCTCCCCAGCTGCCCAGCTCATAAGGCAACACTGCAGCCAGCAGAAACACAGAACTAAGGCTTCCAGTACTGCAAACCCTTCCTTCCCCCCCATAACATTGTGGCCCTCTCCATAACTCCTTTTTGTGTCAGGACCCTTACAATCACAACACTGAAATTTCAGATTTAAATAGTATTTTAAAAATCACAAATTTGATTATTACAGCTATGACCATAAAACTGACCCAAATGAACCGTGAATTTGGGAGGGCCCATTGACTTGCTATTGCAAAGAATAATGGTTGAACATACTTTGAAAATAAAAAAATGCCATGCATGCCAAAATGATGATGATTATGGTTAGATTTCCCCCTCTGCTGCTGTATTACACATGTGGAGTACCAGCTATCTTCCTGCAACACGTGATTGACCCAGTTGCTATTCATAGAAGTGAATATTTTTGCCCCAGCTTACCTGTGTCTGAACAGAAGTTGTGTTGCTTTATTCTGGCAATACCATGTGATACTGGATGGCCAGATGAGTGTCTTTGATGCAACATAACACAATAGGGGTATTGTGATGAATTGTTGTTATCACTAGCATTTCTTTAAAGTAGAAACCTACAGAGCAAGAAAAAGTATGACATGCTTTTAAGAGAAAAAGGAAAGCAGGAAAAGAAAAAAAAGGTGTTTTTTTTCCCCCAGATTCAGATGGCTTCTCATAACAAAAACACTAATGTCCCTTTAGGCTGCCTACTTTGTCAGCTTTTATCAGGGAAGTTTATAGCAGACGCCAGTAAGTCTGATGAATGATTTTCCATTATATGAATATATAGCCTCCAAAGGTGGCCTTTTAATTTTCATACATAAATGAATGTAATGTTTCTGGTTGAATTCTCTCTGTAAATCTCTGCTCTGTGTTTAGGGTTGTGCCTTACAATATGCAAACCAGGAGGCAGGTGCAAACCTAATTTCTCGGTTCCAGTGATCCTCTGGCAGGCAAAACCATTCTTCTCGAGAAAAAAGTACAGCGCCCTTGTATGACACTAAGCACCCTATATCCACACCCTACATTACTATTGTAATTAATGTTTGTACAAAACATACCTTATGAGGTATCATTTGAAAACTAATAATTCACTGGTCATTAATATTCCTGTGTTATGTGTGTATGTAAGAGGTATTAGAGATTAGCAATATATGCTGGAATTATAACCAAACAGTGTTCAAACCAAGTATGTTGGAGGAGTTGTTAAATAGAGCTATCCTAAACAAAGGAATGTGTGTTTATCTCGGTTTACATATAAACAATAAAAAGACCCAAGGTGTTACAAGGAGTGGAGGCAAATCTCATGTTAACAAGTGAGGGAGAAGAAAGCAAGGCATCTGCATCCAGCAGGAGAAAGAAGCTCAGTCTGGGTTTTACTTTTTAATAGGGTTGCCAGGTGTCCAGTATTCAACCGGACAGTCTGGTTTTTGGGCCCTCTGTCTGGTAAAAAAATTCAGAAAATACCGGACATGTGCAATGTCCAGTATTTTCTGGTTTTCCAGCTGGGCGCCTGACGGAAGCCTGGCGGGGGTAGGGGGACTGGCTGGGAGGTGGGGTGCAGTTGGCACGGGGAGCCTCTGGTTGCGTCTGACATAGGAGTGATGCCTTGGGGAGGAGGAGAAGCCCTGTCCATGCTCCTGAGCGCTGTTCAAGCACGATGTGGAGCCGTAGCTGGACTCCTTGTGCTTCACCGGGACCGTGCGTGAGACAGGCAGCGCCTGGGATCTGCAAGTGCCCAGGTCAGTCCCACTCCCTGCCAGCCGATTCTCTCCCCCCTGCTCCCTCCCCCGGCCAGCCCTGTTCCCCCCGACCCCCTTCTGGCCAGCCCTGCTTCCTGCCGGCCGGTTCTCCTCCTCCTGATCTCCTCCGGCCAGTCCCGCTCCCCGACACCCTGTCCCGATCTCCCCGGCCAGTCCTGCTGCCCCCGACCAGCCCTGCTTCCCGCCGGCCGCCCCCCAATCTTTCCCGGCCAGCCCCACTGCCCCCGACCTCCTCCCTCCCGCCAGCCCCGCTCCCCTCCCAGCTGGTCCCTTCCCTATCAAGTGTGTCCTGTATTTTTTCTGAAGCTACCTGGTAACCATACTTTTCCACAAATCAATTTCAAAGATTACACTGAAGACAGTGAGTTCAACCTGAAGTGTTAAGCAACTGAATCAACTGCAATGTTTCCCCAAGTGTGCTCCATGGAGCCCTGAGGCTGCATGCGATGTGTTCAGGGGCTCTGCGAGAAAATGTTAATGACGGTTGTATGACCCTGTTTTTGTACTAATTTTCTGATACTGTTCTTGAAAAAAATACATAAGAAATATACAAGAAATACAAATAGAATTCCAAAACTTTGTCTATTTGTTTGGATACCTATTGAATTAAAAATCATGATATTTTCAAGACTTGACCAAATTTTCAATACCCTGTATGGGATCTGTGGCTGAAAAAGTTTGGGAAACTCGGAACTAAGGGAATGTCTACACTTAAAGCTCTACGGTGGCAGCTGCATTGCTGTAGTGCTTTAGTGTACACACTACCTATGCTGATGGGACAACTTCTCCCATCAGTACAGGACCACTGCCTCCCTGAAAGGCAGTAGCTACATCAAAGGAAGAATTCTTTCATTGACCTAGTGCTGTCTACATTGGGGATTAGGTTGGTATAGCTATGTTGCTCAGGTCTGTGGATTATTCAGACCCCCTGAGAGATGTAACAATAATAATAAATGCCTGGTATAGACCAAGCTTGATTGTATACAATACTACTTCATTATAAAAAAATGTATACAGTGAGGTCTTTTCTAAATGCTAATGGTGGACCACTCTACGTGAATGGTTCCTTTGAATATGTGTTAACAACTTAAGTTAAACAATCTGTTCCATCTTGTGGCACACAGATTACCTTTCCCAGAACTGAAGAAGAGCTCTGTGCCTCTCTCACCAATAGAAGTTGGTCCAGTAAAAGATATTACCTCATCCACCTTGTCTCTCTAATATCCTGGGACCAGTATGGCTACAACTATGCTACATACAATTCTTTATCTCTCATGGGTGGATACTCATGGTCTCTTGAGACTGAAGGATGCCTACTGCTACAGTGACACACAGGTGAATAATATAATTGTGAAGTGTATGTATTAACAGTGTAGGAGGAATGATGAATACTCATTTATATTATGTTTTAAAGCGTGTGCTGAATGAAGAAACAGTTCCTGCCCATACTGGAGGGATACAGCTATTTACCTGACTGCTGTGTAAGTTTCTCATGATAGAATCAAAACAATGGAAGCTCCATTTATATACAGGAGGATGGAAAACTGAGAGGAAGGGGAAAAAGCATGAGGTCAGGTTCCTGATAGACAAAGCAGCCTGAGCACACAGGAGGGCTTCCTGAAACAAGGTCATTGAACTATGGGAGATAAGGAAGGACAGAAGCCATCTTTGGCATCAGTCACTAGTCAGACACAAGAAGGCAGAGCTCTTGCAATCTGAGAAATATGGTCCTTCAATGAAGGGTGGGGTGGGGTTGAAGTCTCTGGAATTGAATACAGGTGAGAAACCTGCTTAGGTAAACACCTTTCACCTATGACAGCCATGGCCAACCCATGGCTCGCGAGCCCGAGTGTGGCTTGCGAAGCCCCCCCCCCCCATGGCTTGTAAAGATGCCCCCGAAAACAGCTTTCTCCTCCCGGCTTCCTGTGCTCACCGAGGCCGGGGAACCGTCTGGCGCAGCCATTAAAGATGGAGTATTAAAGATGGTGTCAGCCGGCGGAAGCCTGATGTGGCCAAAAAACTTTTAAACGCGTTCTCTTAAAGGGGCAGACTTTTTTTTTCTTGACCAAACACAACCGGGGTCTCCTTTTAAAGGGTCAGTCCTTTTTTTTTTTTTTCCTCGACAACTTTGCCCCGGCTGTTTGCGCTGGATCCACTGATATCTTGGCTCTTTGCCCGGAATGGGTTGGCAAAGAAGACAAGGGAAGCCAGTACCTGGTACTTTTGTGGAAGGGTCCAAATGAGGGAAAGTCAGCCCTGGCTGGGAAGAAGAATGACTGTTTAGAAAACTGTTGTGAATAAAGCCTGTATCTTGCTAGATTAAGATTTAGAATTACAGAAGCATATTTTGTTTTACTTGTGTAACTCTTTGTATCTTCATTCCTTTTGTTTGAACTCACTTATGTATACTTTGTATGCTCCTATGTATACTCCTATGTATATTTTGTTAATAGTTTATGACAAAAGAAAGGTAACTCAGTGCTGTGTTTTAAGGGAAGGGTGTTTTCACCACCGTTAAGTTAATAAATCATGATGTGGTTTTGTATCTTTAAAGGCACAAACCATATTATTTTTCTGAACTCTCCAGGAGAGGACTGGACACTCTTAACACTTGGGGTACGTCTAAACTACAGGCTTTTTTCGACAGAGACTTTGTCAACACCTCTGTCGAAAGAGAGCGTCTAGACTACAGCCAGCTCCGTCGACAAAGCAAGCCACTTTTTTGACAGAGAGGCTAGACGCTCTCTTTTGAAAAAGCACAGTGTGGATGCAATAGCGCCTTTTTTTGACATAACTCTGTCGAAAAAAGGCGTTATTCCTTGTAGAATGAGGTTTACCACCGTCGACAAAACTGCCGCGTTCTGTCGACTTACTGTCGACAGAACTTGGCGGTAGTGTAGATGCAGGTATAGTTTTGTCGACAAAAGTCCACTTTTGTCGACAAAACCCTGTAGTCTAGACACACCACTGTTTGGGGTCAGCTTGCTTGCTGTAACAAAGGCTGGTGGAAGCTGTGGGGTTATAAACAGGCTGCTGGAGTCAAAGCTGCTGAACAAGGGAAGTCTAGCACACAGACACTGAGGGTGAGACTTGCATGCTTGTAGACTGGCTGTGAGTGGCCAAGTTTGAAACTACAGCAGCAATGCATTGTGGGGCACTTAAGGTTACAGCACAGGTGGTGACACAAGCCATCACTGGTTTGGATTGCACTTTCTCTGAATCGGACACCCAGCCACAGAAGCAATTGCCAAAGGTTGTGGGAAGATAAACAGGAAGATCTGTAAACATATCTCCATACTCAGGGAGGAAATGTATTTTCACAGAATAAAATGAAAGTTGTGATTGTCTTGGAAGGAGAATCTGAGAAGGATGTGTAAGTGTAGTCCTATGAATGGTAGAGAAAGAAATGGATTGTTAAACAAACAAACAAAACTCTCTCCTGACTTGAGGTTGTTGTTACCTTGACAACTGTAGGTAATGGATAGCTATCGCGTTTGTCACTCCAGATCCTCTTTTAACTCCTAGCAGAAATGAAGAACAGTTTGTTTTTCAAATAGCTTCCCAAAGCTATGTTGGTCATATGGTTTGTCTGTTTCTGTGAATGTTTCACAAAGAGGCAAGTTTGAGTAATTTGACACGTGACAGTTATAGCTAACTGGATTATTTCCACTGGGTAATATGCGTAGTCAGCTAAATCTGTGTGATGTCTAGCTGGAAATCTATTCTTTGATTTGGAAATTCAGGTACCCTTCTTAGATGAGCTCCATCCAGAGCACATCCAAGGCAATCAGAACTCACAGTTACACATGCAGTAATCTATGCATTGCTAGGTTGTGCTTGGTGAATACAGAGCAAAAAGAGGGCTACACCTAAAGTTCTGGTTAAAACGACAACAACAACAAAAACCCTGATTTTGGCGCTTGTCTCTATACCCAAATGTATCATGATTAGTCTCTTATGCATATACACATACAGGATAATGTTTTCAAACTTTGGTGCATGAAGTACAGCACCTAAATTGTAAGCACTTGAATAAATGGCTTGTTTTTCAAGCATCCTGAGCACTTGCCGCTCCTAGTCACTTCCTAATACTTTTGTAAAAGTGAAGGGCACTTGTTGCTTGGGTTTTCATAACTTGTTATTTGAAAAAGCTGGTTATGCTGACCTCCCTCTGGCTCTAGATTCTTTCCTGCATACTGGCATTTGTTAAATCAACATACTACAGAAATATCTTCTCCCACTCAGACTAGGGATGTTAAATATTGGTTAATTGAATAGTCAATTAACCTCATGAATTCTTATTGGTTAGTTGACTATTCTATAATCCCTGGGGGGTGGGGCCGGCAGCCAGTGCACCCCGGCCCCACTCCCAAGGAACCCCCTGCCACTCTGTGCTGCTGCCTCTGTATCAGAGGCAGCAGCGTGCGGTGTCAGATGGGAGCTGATCCGCAAGGGGAGCCAGTTTAAAAACCAGCTCCCCTTGTGGACTGGCTGTCTTTGCCTCATGCTGCTGTCTCTGATACAGAGGCAGCAGCGAAGGGTGGCAGCAGCCCCTGTCCTTGGAGGGGCCGGGGGGAGCTGAGCTCCTGGACCCAGCACGAGCTGGAACTGAGCCAGCTGCCTGCCTGCCTGGTTCCTAATACATGTTAAATGCATAGCAGCAGCAGGGATAGGTCCCGGACCCAGCACAAGCTAGGACTAAGCTGGGCTGCTGGCCAGCCTGCTAAAAAGATTTACTGGGTGGGGGGGGGAATGTGTGTAGTCTATAGCATTAACCTATAAGCTTTTGCTTATTGGTTAATGGGTTAATCAACTACACTATTACATCCGTAACTCAGACTATATGTTTTATGTTCATGCACATCTTGTCACTTAGCTAACACCTTTCCTGAATAGAATTTAGTATCTTCTATATTAACAGCATTCTTAAAGAGTAAAGCAGTCCCATTCATTGAGCAATTAAGAAATTCCTGCCAGCTGGTGCTATTTTTATATGTCATAAGGAAATACAGAGGAGCTTAATATAGATACTAAGAATTCTAGCTTCAGGGTGGCATTCCATAGAACTATATGACAAAATTCTGGCTTTTCACTAACTTTTACTGGCTTTTCACATTGTTTTCTTTAACAAAAAGAAACTTTCGGGAGTCTTTCTCACAAGCACCAGAAAAATGACTAGAGTGTATGTGTGATGGGGTGGAGGCGCCCCACACCCCAGTCCCGCCGGCGGCCGCTCTCCTAGCGGCCCGCGCTCCAGGGGCAAACGTCCCCGAGCCGTGCGCGCCGCCGGCTGGGAACAGCCCTGCCGCGGAGGCGGCATACCGGCATTACGCCGGGAGCGGCCGGGGGGGGTGGCGTCAGGACGCCGGTGATGTCACCGCGCGGCCCCGCAGGATCGGCGGGGGCACGTCCCGCAGCGTGGGGCGTGCCCCCCGCAGCAGGGAGATGGCGCGGGGATTTAAACCCCGCAGGCAGACGCGGAAAGGAGGGACACGGAGCCCGAACCGGAGACCGGACCCGAATGGGGCCAAAGACCCGGAGGTAAGCCCACCGCGAAGGGCCCTCGTGAGACCGGGGAGAGGAAGCAGCCCAGGGCGGGCGCACGGAGCCTGCGGGCTGGCGAGTTACGGCGAAACGCCCCACCAGCCGGACCGGACGCCACAGCGTTCGAGTCCTTAGGGCCCTGAGCTGGGGTCCGTGAGAGGGGGTGGGCCCGGACCCCCCTCTCCCCGTTCCAAGATATTGATTGACCGTGGCCCGGAGGGGCCCAACTGAGACAACCGTAAGACTACCCGAGACCGAGACGGGTGGCGCTGGGAGGTGGAGGGTGCACAAGGCCGGCGCGCTGACTAGGGGTACGCGGCCGGCTCGTTTACAGTATGCCTTAAAGTTTCCTGTAAATTTATTGTATAGAGCAGTTTATTCTTAGCAATGAAATAAAATTATGTCCCCAAACCCTACTTATATGTATTTCTTTGCTTTGTTCCTTTAAGACCTTCTACATGAAAAACATCTGTTTTTTCTCTTTGTTCATCACCATCCATTGTCCCAGGACAGCTCTGGATAGTGTTTGATGGCAGCAGAAAAGCATCATCATTTTGCAATTTGAGTAATGCTGCAGCTTCATTTGGGCAGGGATTGAAGTGCAGAGGGAAGTGCAACAGAAGATCCAGTAGCAGTTAAGAGTTTAACAGAACCAACCTATCCATCTTCTAGCTTTCTGACTCCTTCCTAGCAGCACCTGTTTGTCTTTTTGCAATCAGAGATCTTTGTTCCATCTGGCTTTCCTTCTATTCAGCTTCCCACCATATTGGAGGTTCAAGCTTCTACCATGCATGAGCAAAGATGGTGGAATGCAGGTATTTTAATTTTAATTAACTTTCCTGGCACCATCAGAGTTACACACAATCAATATCAGTATGATAGGCATACAAAATACAAAACTAATACAGACAAAATTATGTTCAATGCTGCTGTAGCCATGTTGGTCCCAGGATAATTTCTGACATAGACCATTGGCAGGGGTTGCTAAGCTTTTTCATAATATGGATTACATCTTAATAGAGCTGTGATGGGTAACCGAGGCTTGTGAGAAGGTTGCATGAGTGGCCCACCTTCATTTCAGTGGTCTGCAAGACTGTCATAACTAAGACAGCTGTGATGGTTCTTCCCCATGCTTTATGAAAATTGGCTCATGAATATAAATATGTATAACTCGGAGATGCTTTGGAGAAAAAACCTTGTGTAACCTATCAATTTTAATGTTGCAATCTGCTGGATTTCTATATCCTATTTTAAAGCATGTATCATTCTTACATGTGAAGTTAGAAATATGAAGTATGAGACTATTTATAGTTTTAAATGTACTAATAAAAGCCATAACTGGTATGCTTCCTCCTCCTCCCCCCAGGAAGCCTTAGCGACTTGGTGATTAACTTACAACTAGTCCTTTAAGTCCAGAAGGTGGTTGGTCCTAGAAAAACATGTGACCACACCACAGATTTATTTGTGGTTTTGATCTCTTTTTGGGGTTGGTTTCCCGGGTGCTGTGCTCTAGAACTGCATTCTCCCAGAACTGAAGTAGTTCAGTGTCTGCATTGCTCTGCAGGGGAGCAGCTACCCCAACAATGTGCCTTGTCTGGGGGAGACCAGAGGATCTGGCCCAGCATGACAGAGTGATGGGAAGCCCCAAAGAGCAAAAAGGCAGGTATCAGTGGCAGGATCAGGCTTCTATACCTAGAATTTGCGGGATGTGCTGATTGAACCATAACAGCACTTTGGATGCAGAGGGAGCACATGGCTATTGTAGTCAATGATTTGTGCAATCAACATCATTTCATGTGCCCTTGCTTTAGTGTCACTTTAGTAAAACCAGTAGGAAAAAACTATTTGAATGGAAACCAGCAGAATTAGGCAACTCTGCACATGGGTAACAGTAAACAAATGGTCTCTCAGGACACACACAGAATCCCAATGGGCCGCAGGTGGCTCACCAGTGTGATAGAGAGATTGTCTCATACCATTTGCATTAGAGCAGCCCCCTTCACCTCCTGTTTACAACCCCATAACCACCCTGTGGCAATTTTGTACGTAGAAACATTATATTAGAAAAACATTGAATGTATTTCCAATTGTCCTTAATGCAATGTAGTACTTGGAAACAGGATGGAAGGCTGGCACCATACAATCAGTCAGCTTTTTGCTGGTGGTGAGCAAGTGCTCTGTGGAACCTCAGTGATCCATGGGTCTGCTGAAGTAGAAAGGGAAAGGGAAGAGAGTGAGAGAAAGCCAGGAGAAGGAGAGGATGGGAGAAAGAATGGGGGAAAAGAGAATAAGAGCAGGGAGTAAGAACAGGAGGGAGAGTGGGACTAGATTAAGGCAGAGAGATGCAGAGATCAAGGGAAAAGGAGGAAGAGATCCTATGAAATCATTGCATATGAAGTCCACAGATATGATTTATTAGCTACCGGGTAACACTACGTCAAAATGAAGTTATATTTTCCCCCTTGCAATCTACCTACACCACACATTTGCAACTTTAGATATAGATTTTACTCTCCAAGGAAAGGCAGACACTTTATACTGCAGTCTTAATTTTAGATCATTCCATCCACTGCTGTCTTCCAGCCCAAGGAACCAAAAATAAAGCCCACAGTCTGCATTTCAGCCTGCCCCTGTGTTTTCTAGCAAATCAAAGCTGTCTATTTTAAAAATAGCTCACACAGCTATGTCTAGTCAAAGCTGTCCATTCCAAATCTTATCAGTCTCATGCTTCATGTCTTTCTTCCAACAAAAAGAATTTTGGCTTTCATTAATATCAAGTAATTTGATCCTGCCTTTTCAGCCTTCTATATGGAGCAGCAATGGATTCATTGTGATTATACTTGGGATAGTATCATTTGTGATGCATTCACAAGGCCGAAGAATGGACTGAAAGGCTATGTCTACACTGCCGGCTTTTGCCAGCAAAGAGTATGCAAATGAAGTGCTGATTAGCATTTTGTCACACTTAATTTGCATAATCTATTCAAGGGGTTTTTGCACAAAAACAAGCAGCGTGGATGTTTCCTTTTTGCTCAAAATCCTCTTTTTGTGCAAGATCCTTATGCCTCTCCAGGATCTTGCGCAAAAAGGGGTTCTTGCACAAAAAGAAAATGTCCACACTGCTTGTTTTTGCACAAAAACCCCTTGCACAAAAACGGCTCAAACAGATGATGCAAATGAAGCGTGACAAAATGCTAATCAGTGCTTCATTTGCATACTCTCTGCCTGCAAAACCCAGCAGTATAGACAAAGCCAAATTGAATTCACTACCTCTGAAAAGAATTATTTTATTTTATATTTCAGTACAGTTTTTATTAGCTGCTACTGCTGTTCTAAGTAGAGTTGTCAAGCGATCCAACAGAATTCCCACAAAAAGGAAGACAAGACCAATTTGGTGCATTTCATGTAACCTAGAGAAATTGACGTTAGAAACTTGAAACTAGAAACTTGACTGAGTACCCAAAGGGAAGGATGGGACAGATTTTTTGTGATACAAAGATCACAGCACAGACCTGCTATGAACAAATGGGGAATAATCATCAAATGGGAGCGTTCTTAGAGGGCTTGTGCAGGGATTGCAGGGATCAGTACCAAAGTTTCCTCTATGCTACATGGCAGCACAGCCCCATAGCTGCTTAATGAGCCCCACCCAGCCAGGGGCTCAGGACTCATGCATAGAGCTGCTTGGCTGGGGAAGGGGCACTTCTTCTTCAGTGACACCAGCAGCTTCCTGCTGAGGGCCGATCAGTGAGTCTCTCCCACCCAGTAGGGAGGGCAGGGAATGGAGCCTGAGTTCACTCTGCTCACCTGGCTCCGGGCACACTACTTGGGGGGAGGGAAAGGGAATCACCCCTGCACTCACGGTGGCGACATGACCAGGGGAGCAGAGCCAGGCCCCCAGCTAGTCTCCCGGTACCCAAGCACGTATTGACACCATTGATGTTTTACACTATTGTAGCTCCTTCAATTTCAGTAGTTACTCGAGCTTGACACCACTGTATGTGAAATGAGAATTAGAATCCTTGTCCTTTTAATGTTCTGTACAGAGTTGAGCACAGGACTCAACAAAAAATACAGGATGTCATCCATCATGAAGCACCCAATATAGCCTTCCCTTAAAGTCAATGGAATGGACTTGATAGCGTGAACTCATCGTTTCAAAAATCAACCTAATGCAGCTAAGTTGGACCTAAACTCCCAGTGTAGACCAGGCCTGGATCCCTGAAAAATAGCTGGATGACACTGCAAGCCCTATGCTAGCATCCCTTGTCTCCCAGGGTACTTGGCACATCACACACCTAGACAAGACAAAATAGCAGGCAGCACTTCACTTATCTTCTCTACAAACATCAAATGCAAAAGAGGTGCTTCAGGTAAGAATATTTCCTTTGGATTTATTCATCTGAGAAAAGAAACCAGAGCTAAAGCCACCTGTAGGAGAAATATGAAATTAAAGAATTAAAGTTGGTTTGTTTTCTTAAGGAAATGCATGTGTGTTGTAAAGGAAGGCCCTGACTAGCAAGTAGAAGGAAAGCCTTGAAAATATTAAGTTACAGGGTCAGAAGGAATTAAGTTGGGAGGATGCCTGATTCAAAGAATAACTAATGAGATAAGGAGAAGTTTCTAAAAAGAAGGCCATTGACTGATAAGGGTGACTGCAGATGGTTTTAAATAAGACAAAATGAATCTGTCTTAAAAGGAGCCAACATAAACCTTGCCAGCCCACATTCCAGTGCTATCTCCAAAAATTAGGGCCTGTGTGAACCCAGGTGCAATGGAAAAACTGTTGATCATCAAGAAGGAGGGGAAGCAAGTCCTTGGGAAGAAAGGAGGTTGTAAATCTTATCCGGATTAAGAGTGGAATGAGGAGTGAATTGTTTCAAAAAAGTTTTAGCTGAAGTCAGTAATTGGCAATAAGATCGCTGATTTGTTAAAGGTTATAAAAAGAATGATACATTTGAGAGATCTTTGTCAGGCGCTACCTGATCATGCTGGAATATGCCAGAATGAGATGGTTTCCTCTAGGTTTTGCCTATGTATAAGTGTAGTGATCACATGCTTATGAACACTTTGTTACTGTGCTGGGTGTACTGACTGCTTATTTTTAGGCTTTTAGGCATTTTTAGAGCAATTTTAGAACATGTCATTTCTCCTTTGGACTTTGTAAAAGATAAATTGTGGATAAATTAGTGTCTGCTAGTCTCCCATAGTAATATTAATAATTTCTAATATTTGAATAATTCCAGCACCACCTTAGTTTGTATGTTCATCACAGAAAAAAGCATTCAGAAAGGAGCTTACTCCTTGTTGGCAATGGTGGTGAAATGTGGCAATGGCGGTGAAATAATTCAGCCATGTCATCCTGGGAGATTTACACACACACTAACAAGGTCACAGATGCAAAAGCCCAGAACCTCATTTACACACTTGCCTCTCTTAGGACTTTCACGGGTTAACTCTGTTTCAGCCCACTTAATTGGTTACGCCTGGGATTTGATGTTAGGTCAAGATGTCAAGGAGAGAGACTTTACACCCCAGCCACTGTCTTGGACAGACCATCCCCTCATTAAGACAGCGGTCAGAGACCTTTCAGGCAACAAAAATATCAATGATTCAGCCACAAAGACTCAGACACCCAACAAATTCCAAAGCCTGATAAAGAACAATAGTGCCTAACCACAGGATGAAGACTCACAGACTTGGTGAATTAGTACAATTCTGCACTGGCCCTGGCCAATGATGGACTGTCCCCCAGGGAAAAAGTGAGGGGGAATAGGGGTAGGGCGCTTAACTGGCACTCCGCAACCCTTGCTGCTTTCAGGTACCCCTCCCCCCCACCATGGCCGTTCTCATAGCCCCCAGCAGAGTGCATCACTGAGCTGCTAGTTCCCCAGCTGAGGGGTGAGGGAGACCAACAAAGCGCAGAACTGCTTCCACCTCCACCTGCCAGGGTCCATAACACAGGTATTCCTGAATTAGGAACACCTGGACTCTGGAATTTATAGTGTATTAAGTAAGAACAAAACATTTCAATTATATCGAAACAAAAACATTTCAACCATATTGCAATCACAATTTTGACAAAATCAATATATTCTTGTGATACATTTTGATTTTGTCAAGTCCCAATTTTCAGATGGAAAACTGTTCTGGAAAATTTGTGACCAGCTCTAGTTATAACTATATGACACAACTGTTTTCTTAATAAAAGTATCAATATTTTATCTAGCACTTGTAAAGCAACTCATCACAATGAGGAAGTGGAAACCAGTTCATGTAAAGCAGTGATACTCAGACCTCAGTGATTCAGGAGCCAAATTAGCAACTTATCCAAAAGAGCCATGGTAGTGTGAATTCATTGTTTCATTTATGATAGTGCTTTCTCTCTAATCTCACAGCAAATAAGTTAACTTTAGTGCTAATTGATAACTTAATTGGTTAATAACATAGTAAAATATCCTGATTGGTTAATAACTTTGATTAATATTTAAATCATACAGTGTTTTAATATCATGTGCTGCAGACAGTCACAGGAAACACATTAAAGAGCCACCTGTGGCTTGCAAGCCTCAGTTTAAATATCACTGATATAAAGTCAGAACCAAATCTTTTCTCAGAGTTCAAATTGGACATACAGGGACATTTTTCAAGCTGTGAAGAAGTTTAGTAAATTGTGTTGGCTTATTTGTTTTATTTTTAAATATCTCTTAACGTCCTGATTTTAGTTGTGACCAAAAGGTGGAAATGCTAAAATCATCCAAGCGATACTTTTCTTTCTGTGTTTACTATGCGGTAAAATTTTCAAAAAGGCTGAAGAGGTTTATAGAAGAAAATGGTTTAAAACTTTAGATAAACGTCAGTTCCTTCTTTGAACTATGGCTAAATTTTTCAAATTAGGGTGCTTAAAGTTAGGCATCTATATCAATATTTAGGTACCTAAATAAAAGTGTCCTGCTTTTTATAGGTAATGAACACCTGCAGCTCCTGTTAACCTCCTTGGGAGTAGCAGTTTCTCAGCACCTCTGAAAATCAGTCCACTTTTATTTAGGTACCCAAATATGGATTTAGATTCCTAACTTTAAGCATCCAAGTCTCTATTAATCACTAATAACTCATTTATTTTCCATTTGCCAACTCAGGGCCCTAAAATGTTTGTCACTAACAGTGTTATCATTATGCAGCCTTCATAACATAATCCTATATTAATGATTTTGGGCCAGACCTCTAGTAAATAGGCATGGCTCCACTAGGGTTGCCAGATATCTTCACAAAAAATCCCAAACAGGCAGGGAAAAATTGGTTGAGCAAAAGAAAAAAAAAAAAAAAGGTCACTGCGCCTTTAAATTACCACACTCCTCACTCCCCCCACCCTCGCACATGCCGCCGGCCATCTTTTTTGAAATTACTGTGTTCCTCACTCTCCCTGCCCTCGCACACGCCACCGGCCTTCGTCCGAGGAAAACAGAAAATACTGGACATTTTACACGTCCGCTTTTCTCTGTTTTTTTTACCAGACGGAAGGCCAAAATACCAAACTGTCCAGGTGAAAACCGGACACCTGGCAACCCTAGGCTCCGCTGACTTCAATGAAGTCATGACCATTTACACCAGCTGAGGAGCTCACCCTTTGTTTTGCAAAACACTGAAGCTCTAAAAAGCTTGTCACAGTGTGGGGACATACTGAAGGAGGACCTATGAACATGCACAGTAAAGTGTCTGCAGATTCTCTTCCGCTCAGTCTGTTTCTGAGAACAGCAAGAACAGGATAAAACACTTCAACGTGAAAGATTGTTAGAATGGGAAGTTGCCTGAGAATTCACCTTGGGATGCAACACTGTTTGGAAGAGGATAAAAAAGTATGCGTGTGTTATATTTCACTATACTGAAGTATACCAAGACCGTATCTCATTCTAGAATATAAAACCTGTTGGTAAGGGGTAGGAGCCATCTATTATATGAACTAGACCTATGTTACAGGAGGGACAGTGTTGGCTAGTGGGTAGCGCCCTGCTCTAGGACTCAAGAGATCTTAGCTCTAGTCTGGGCTCTACCAGTGACCTTGGGTAAATTATTTCCCCCCTCTCTGCCTCTGTTAAATACATTATTATTTGGTAGGATGAATGGAAAAAATTCCTGCAGAGCAGAAAGGAACATAAGCCAGCTAAGCATGCTTTACTAATTAGACTACATGCTGCCTCTCTTCCGGGCACAGAAGGCCCCAAATACAGGAGAACTGATGTCCTTCTTTGCAAATAAGGAGAGCAGACACAGAGAATTTGTTCAGGGTGATTGAACCACCTCTGCTCTGGATTACAGGCAGTTAACTTAAGAACATGATTTACTGTAGTTTTATAATGGAAAAAATGTTGAACTGTGAATAACCCTTTCAGCATTTTGATTTGTGATAGAAATCATGTGAGAACTACAGAGCAGTTCAATGTGCTAGTCTATAATATAAGAGGTTTTTTATTCTGAAATTGGAATTAAATAATAGTTATTATTTTGTTCCTTTAAATCTGTTATAGTAAGTGCTATTAGAAATTATAAGTGCACAGTATCTGCCACTAAATAAACAGATATTTTTAAGAAGTTGAATTCTTAATTAACCTCCTTCCATAAATGAAATATTAAAACATATGCAAATTTACTTTGTCTAAACATAGATATCTTCATAGAGATCTTAAATGTAGACATTGTGTTGTCAATATATAATGCATTTGTTAGCCCAGACAGATACAGATGGCCTGGTTTTCCTTTCATTGATTTTAATGGGACTGATTTTGTTTTTAATATAAAATGGGAGTAACTCTATTAAAGTAAGTGGAGTTAAATCAGTTTGAAATCAGACTCTGGTCTATTAGCTTCAGTGGGGTTACTTCTGATTTGCACTGATATAAGTTAGAGGAGAAGCAGGCTCTGGACATACAAAATCAATAACCTGCAAGGGCCAAAGATCAGACTTTCTGTAGGTGCTGTCTTCTCTCAGTACATGAATTTCAATGCTACCAGAGCGTGTGCAGTTTCCAGAGCAGGAAATACCGTTGAGAATTTTGTGTTACTTGAACATTTCCCCCCAAAATGTTTTGTAATTATTGATTAAATTGGATGCAGTATGCAATTTGGTTGTTTACAGTAGTGCCAGATCTTGACATTTACCAGAGCGGAAAAAGAAGAGTCTGTCCTGCATTTCAAATGATCTCACATGCCTGTGAGCTCAAGTTTTTTTGTTGCTCATTTTTTTTTTCTTTAATAAAGAAGCTCTTCCCTTGGTAATGCTTCAGAGATTACCATCTAAAAAACATTCTTATTCAACCAAGTCACAGCACCATGTACTTACATAACTCCCACATGAGAACCAAAACAAACCAAAGTCATAGCAGAGCCAGTAACTGTCATTTTTTTAAGTGTAATTATCTTGCAAGTACAGTAACCTTCTTTCCAGGCACAGAAGTAGTGGTGATATGACTCTAATAAATATATTATAGTTTCCCCTGTCCCACACCCTCTGACTCCTGTTCTAATGACTCATTTTTCCTAGATATTTACATTTAACTTTGTCTTTTTCAAATTACAGATAACTGAAAATTATGTTTACAAAAATCCATGGAAGAAATGCCCTCTAACTATTCCAGCAAGCTCTTGCACAGCTGCTTAATACAGATTTATGCAGGTGAAACTCTCTCACTATGATCCCTCACTCATTTGGATCCAGCTCCTGAAAGAATGTATGCACATAAGTAACTTTACACACAAGATTGTCCCATTGGATTGTAACTCAATCTAGTGGAACTATGCCCCTTTGATTAGACTATTCACGCCCACAAGTGTTTGGCTGATTCAGGCCATAACATTGACCTATTTTGCTCTTGTTATGGTTGGAAAGTTTAACCTCAGCTTTTAACTGTTGTTATGTGCAAGTAATGAGAAGGGTGGGCAAAACAGACTCTGAAAGTGTAATTCTACTCTCTACTGAAAGTTTTCAAATTCAGGAGGCATCAGGGTGGTAAAACAATAATTATGTTTTTGTTTTGACTTTGGAAAAAAATTAAAGTATTTTATATTTACCATTTTCTCTCTATTGCCTCTAGGCAGCCTTGTTTCCATGATGTGGGGGCTGGATCTTGCTTGCCAGGAAGTGGGGACTGACAACTCCAAATGGGATCAGCATTAGCTAGCAGGAATCTGCCATCTGCTGTCCACTTCTCTAACTGAGGGATTCAGATACTTGGCTTCAACACTGATCTCATGTTGTGAGCTATCTCACTTTAACTGCCAGGTTTTCTTGAGGCTGGTAGCAATGTGCCTAGTAAGAGAGACAGAGAGCTGTGATCAATATTCTTGTGAGATGGTCCCCGAATTCTATCATTGCCGTGTAATTGTGATTTTGAGGCACATCCTAGAAGATGTCTGGACCTGACAGGTGGATATCACAATAAAACTTCTGGGGCTAACTTTTCAAAAGGCTGTGTCTGTCATATATAGATCCGGGTTAAAAAAGTAACATTGTTTATTATAACTACTAAGTTTTAATAATATCAGTTCCTTTTAAAAATAATGTAAAAGTTGGGGAAAGCAGAGTTGGTGTAGGTTGGGAGCTTGGGGGTGGGAGAGTGCTAAAATTTCTTCTGATGGAACTACTGGTTCAGCTACTGAAACAAAGGTCAGATATCTTGGGAAGATGGGTGGGTTTTTTTTGGAGACAACAGAGGATGCTGGTTACCATGAACAATTAAATAGGTTATGAGTATTGCTGCTGTTGGCTGCAGTTCAGGGGAAAACACAGGGTTGGTCATGGAAAAAAAATCTCAATGACAAGTCATCCTACCAATCTATTATAATTTTCCAAACTATCTTCACAAATGAAAGAACTGAAAACATCCTTTTAAATGGGAGCTTAGATCCTTTGCCTAGAGAATGGATCCACTGGATCACTGCTCAACACATTTATATGAAATCCTATTGACTCTTATGAAACCAGCAAACAGTTTAACATGATTGGCAATCTTGCCTCAAGAAAGACCCAAGAGAGATACTTCCTAGTGGCTACCTTTATTACAATTCTTTTTCACTCTCCTGAGCAGCAAATTCATCTATAAAACTGTGGAAAAAAATAAAGGAGCTAATATACATTGTTAAAAGGCTATTCTTGGTTTGCATGCAGTAATATTGACTTAAAAATTGCTTGAGGGGTTTTCTAAGTTTCTAGTACAGTTCTTATAGTTCAATTGTTTTAGATCTAAAAGAACTGCATAAAATAACTTTATTTTTGTAAAGCAATATCAGGCCAGTAAGAGCCAGACAACATAATTAGCATGCCTGACACTAAAATTCTGTAACACTGGGAAAAATGACTCAGCTACATTGTTTAAACAATTTCCCATTATAATTAGATTAATAATTTCTGGCATAAAATTAACATAATTAATAGGTCCGTTTTTATTAAAAACATTTTATTAATTTAACCCTTTGAGATAATTTGACATACATTTATAAAATGAAGCTAAAGAAAGAAACTATAATTGTATATTAATTATAAAAAATTATATTTGTAGCTAGCTGGCATCTTATGGACTGGTGAAAAACAGACATTTCACTCTACTTTACTTCATACTATTGAGGTGGAACAGTATGAAATATGACTGCAATGTAAACATGCCTGAGTAAATGGTGTGTCATATAGAAGTACAGAAGATTCTGGAGGTAGGGACTGTTACTTGCTATAGTCATAGATTAATAGATTTTAAGGCCAGAAGGGTCCAGTAGATTACCTAGTTCAGACTTCCTATCTAACAAGGCCAAAGGACTTCCCCTGAATTAATTCCTGTTTGAACTATGGTAATGGGGGGCCGATAGCTTCCGCGGGCCCCCAGGTAAAGTGCATGTGCGGGGTCGGCTCTGTGCCCCCAGAAGGGGCAGGGCTTCAGGTGGAAGGACTGAGGTTGGGGGGCAGCCAGCCCTCAGGGCCACCCAAAGCGCGGTGCTGGCCCAACCTCCCAGACCTCAGAGCCGAGCGGACCATGCAGTGCGACACTCTGCAGAAATTCAAAGGGGCCTGGGGCTCCGGCCACTGCCACTGCACTGGGCCCCTGTGAATTTCCGGGCTCTGGAGCAACTGCCCCTTTACACCCTCCCCCTCTGTTGGCAGACCTGACTATAGTGTATTTTTTAGAAAAGAAAAACCAAACTTGATTTAAAATGTTTGAGTAATGGAGAATCCACCACAAGCATCATAAGTTATTCCAATTGCTAATGACTCATTGTTTTATTTGTGCCCTTTTTGCAATTTGAATTTGTCTCTCTTCAGTTTCCGGTCATATTTTTGTCTGTCAGCTTGCAGAGCCTTCTATTAAATTTCTATTCCCCCTTCAGTACTTAAAGATGGTGATGAATTCACCCAACTTTTTTTATTGATAAGTGAGATAGATGGAGATCCTTGAGTTTCTCCTTATAAGGGTTGTTTTCTAATCCTTTAATCATCCTGTACTAGAACTTCTCCCATAGGTGTAGTTAACCCACTTCTGCAAGAGAAGGCAGCTACCATGCCAGGAGAAGCTAGCATTGCAGTCTCTATACCAGGTGTTAGGTTGGTATAACTATGTCATATGCAGGGCTATGGATTTTTTACATCCCTGAGTGATGCAGCTATACTGATGTAAATCTGTAGTGTAGATCTGGGTTGAACTGAGGGCAAAACATGGCCTTTAACTTAGCCCAAAATTATAGTGTTGATTTGAGGGAAGAATCAGTGCCTTAGTTCGTCACAGGTGGCCAAAAATGCCTTCATACATTATGAAAAAACATAAAAAACAACGAACAGTAACTCGGCTACCTCTCTGAAACTTTCATACATTATGGTACAGTAACTCCTCAATTAACATTGTCCCAGTTAACCTTGTTTCATTGTTACATTGCTTATCTATTAGAGCACATGCTCATTTAGGTGATGTCTACACTGCACATTTATTTCAGAATAGGCAATTTCGGAAGAAATATTCTGAAATAGCTTATTTTGAAATAGTGCATCTTCATACCAAAGCCTCATCAAAATAGCACTTAGCTATTTCAAAAGAGGGTGTCCACACTGACTGGACACTGAGTCGCATTTAAGGCCACCTGGAACCACTTCAGGCAGGGCATTAGGACAGCAGTTACTTCCTGGAGTTGCTGCCTGAGTCTATCTGAAGCTCTTGCTTGAAGGGACACCCCCATACAGGAATGTCTCAGCCTTTTTTCCTTTGCCTACCTCCTTGAGGGACAGCAAAACCTTTTCTCTTGCCTAATGTAGCTGCCCTTGCGGACACCTCAGCTCTTTAAACATGGAGCCAGAACTGCCTCTGGGCAGTCGATGGCTATTGCAGCTTGTGCTGCACCTCATGTAGCAGTTTCTGTAGGCTGCCTCCCAGGTCCTGCAGGAACCCAAACCCTGCTCTGCTTGGAGACCCTCCTCACTTCTCTGCGGGAGCAGCTCATGCCGCTGAATCCCGCCTACCCTCCCCTGCACACTGTGCACCGCTGCTTCTGACGACTGGCCACCAGTGCAGACTGGTGGGACCGGCTCATCATAGAGCGGTGGGGTGACCAGCAGTGGATCCAGAATTTTCGGATGAGGAAGGACACCTTTCTGGAGCTCTGTGAGTGGCTTGCCCCTGCTGTCAGGCAACAGGACACTCACATGACACCCGCCATCCCCCTTGAGAAGCAGGACACCATAACCTTGTGAAAGCTCGCCACGCTGGACAGCTACCAATCTGTCCGGAACCAGTTTGGCGTGGGGAGATTGATCGTCGGGGCCCTGCACATGCAGGTATGGTGCTCTCGGGCTACTGTCCCAGGAGGGAGGTGAACTGCTAGAAGGGGGGGAGGGGTTAGGGGTGGAGGTGGGGGTGGTGCAAGCCCCTTCCCTGGAGATTTTTTTCAGTCTCGCCTTCACAAAGCCCTGCTGGGGGATGGGATAAGTGTGTGTGTGTGGGGGGGGAGTTGCCCCTAGTGGGAGGGGAAGGGGGGATTGGCCTCGGGGACCTCCCGAGGGCTCTGGCCACCCTCTGATTCTCTGTTTCTTTATTTGTTTGTATGTCTCCTTCTACAGGTGGTGAGGGCCATCAACACCATCTTGCTGCGGAGGGTCATTCACCTCAGCGATGTGGATGCCATTGTCTCAGGCTTTGATGACATGGGCTTCCCCAACTGCAGGGGGGCTATTGATGGCATCCACATCCTTATCCAGGCCCCCAACCACTGGGCATCTGTCTACATCAACCAGAAGGGCTACTTCTCGATGGCCCTGCAGGCCGTCACAGACCACCAGGGCCAGTTTTCGGACATCTTCGTCAGGTGGTTGGGGAAGATGCATGATGCCTGTGTCTTCCACAACTCCAGCATGTTTTAGAAGCTGCACACCGGAACGTTTTTCCCTGACCGCACCATCATGGTCGAGGACGTGGGGGACACGGCCTACCCTCTTCTGCCTTGGCTCATGAAGCCTTACACCAGCTACCTTTACCCCTCCAAGGAACGCTACAATGCCAGGCTCAGCAGGGCCTGCATGGTCATGGAGGGCGCTTTCGGGCGTCTGAAGGCATGGTTCAGATGTCTCCTCACTTGGCTGGACATCGGGGAGCGGAACATCCCACATGTGGTGGCCGTGTGTTGTGTGCTCCACAATATTTCTGAGTGGAAGAGGAAGGCGTTTCTGCCAGAGTTGGGGGCAGAAGCTGACTGCATTGGCAGGGCCTTCGAGCAGCCGTGCACAGCTGCCATCCAGCATGATCTGAGGGAGATTTTCTCACAAGGACCCCAGTGACAGTCTCCCCTGGCTGCTGCTATGTGGCTCAGGGCTGTCAGGGCCTCCTGTCTGCCACAAGCCCTTTCCCCTGAGGCTGCAGCTTTAAGAGATTCAGGGGTAGGGGGGACTACAGAGTTTGGCTGAGTGTAGTCAGAGTGGCCAGCGGCACCTTGGGAAGGGCTGGAAACCCTTTATTTCTAAATAACTGCAGCTGTCCTGTCTACAAAGCTCCTATTTCATAATAGCTATTTAGGAAGAGGCATTATTCCTCATAGAATGAGGTTTACCAATGCCAAAATAAGCCTCCCGTTATTTCGAAATAATTTTGAAATAACGCAGTTGCTGTGTAGATGCTTGCATAGTTATTTTGAAATAATAGCCATTATTCTGAAATAACTTTGCTGTCTAGACATACCCTAACAGTTGTGCAATGCTCACTTATAATATCATTTGGCCTCCTACTTTGTCTACAACTTGCAAGATTTTCTGGAAAAGCAGCCTGCCCTCATTTGGGCTTGAAACCAAGATGAGCTGGCATCAGCTCCCCTAAGTTCCTATATGTAGCTGCCAGCAGCAGTTTTGCTATCCCTCCCCCACTCTCATGCTGCTCCTTGCCCTCTGCCTTGGAGCTGCTCTCAGGATCCCTCTGCTTGACGTTCCCCCTTTACTGATAAAGCCTCCCACTCCATACCCTATCTCATCTCCACAAAACAGGTCTATTGTGTTTCCTCCCTCCTGCCTCAGTCCATGCTGCCTTGTAGAGTGTTAGGCTACATTAACAAGGGCTCAACTAAGTGCTAGTTCATCATTTAGTAGCAAGACATTTCCTGGGAAATATTCCACCCACTGACTACACAACCTCAACCAAGCTTGTTTAAAATTGTTTAAAACTTATATTGTATATGTATAAACTGTCTGTTGTCTGCTGAAAAAAAATTCCCTGGAACCTAACCTGCCCTATTTACATGAGTTCTTATGGGTAAATTGGATTCCCTTATCATCGTTTTGCTTATAGTAGCATTTTTTCAGGAACAGAAGTACAATGTTAAGCAAGGAGTTACTGTAATGCTGTTAGTGATTTTTGGTCTCAGATCTTTAAGGGAAAGTTACAAATTCACCAGTGTTGGATTTAGCAACTAAATTAACTGAAAGATGCTTAAAGACCAGTAGTTAGACAGTTACATATTGCCTGCAAACAACAGAGGAAACTTAAGAACCCAAACATTAAATTCAGTCTTAGGATATGTATATAGAGCTCTCACTGAAGCTGTAGGAGGACAGAACCTGGCAGTAATTAATGCCACTAACTGCATGATTTTGCTAACCTTGCTCTTGATGAGTTCCTTCATCCTCAAATTGAGGTCAATAGAACTATAGAAAAAATAAAATGCAATTCAAGGTGAGTAGCAGAGTCTGACCTTAAACTTAATCCACATCCTCCTATTTCAGATGGAAGCATAGAATGAATATAGGCATGCTGATTTAAAAAAAACCCCTCTTTTAATCACATGGTGTCATTTTCTAGAGATCTGATTTCAAAAACAAGCAAGATAGGGACATCTGGAGAGCTACATTAATGTACAAGGGCAGAACATTGGCAATTCAACAGTTAAGGAAAGACTCAGAAGGGTATCCATGTTAATCTGTATCTGCAAAAATAAGGAGTCCTGTGGCACCTTAGGTGCATCTACATAGCACCCTAAACTCAAAATAAGATACACAAATTGCACTACGCAAATTATCAGAGGGGTAGCCGTGTTAGTCTGAATCAGCAAAAGCAGCGAGGAGTCCTGTGGAACCTTATAGACTAACCGAAGTACTTCGGTTAGTCTATAAGGTGCCACAGGACTCCTCGCCACTACGCAAATTGTGTATCTTATTTCGATTCTATTTCAAAAATAGCTTATTTTGAAATTTGGTGTGTCTACACAGGGCGAAATTTCAAAATAACACCCTATTCCAAGACATCCCTTAACTCTCGTGGAACGAGGGTTACGGGGCTGCCGAAATAGTGCGCTCATTATTTTGAAAAATATTTCAAAATAACGTGCAGCTTGTTAAGACGCGGGGTAGCTATTTCGGGATACCTCCAGTATCCCAAACTAGCCATGTGGTGTAGTGACTAGAAGCAGCTTCTTACATACTTACCATAATTAAAATATCTAATACACACACAACAAATCAGAGGGCAGAATTTGGCCCTAAGGGTATGTCTACACTGTGGGGTTTTTCCGGGATACTGGAAGTATCCCAGAAAAACTCCGCTGTGTCCAAGGAATGCGTTTGCTCTTCCGCTTTTTTTTGCGTAAGAGTAAACATGCTGTTTCGGGGAGCCCTGTATACCTCATTCTACGAGGGATAAGGGCTCTGCTGAAAGAGGATGCTTTTCTGCCATTTGGCCCTGTCTAGACGGGGCCAAATGGCAGAAAAGCCTTTTCCAGAAAAGCGATCGGAAAAAGCTACGCAAATTGCAGAGCGCAATTTTGCGTAGCTTTTTCCAATAAAGGACTGTAGTCTAGACCTAGCTTATATTTGATTTCATCTTGATCTTGAAATGTTTTAGTTTAAAACTTTTAGCATGTTTACAAGACAACTGGTTTTTTATGTGTCCTTGGTGTAACTGGTTTGCCAGAATCATCTCTATGAAGTTCTTGGAATGAGAAGACTAATAAACTAAAATGCTTCAGTACTGCCAGGGAGAACAGCTCTTTGAACAGTAGATTTAAGATTCTGTGTGGGTGGAAGACTCACAGAGGTTACATTATCTCTGTTGTGCTTAAATTGGAAATTCTAAGCAGGATATATGTTAGCTTTTTTAATTTAAAGAAGCTTTATTGTTTTGTAAAAATATCTAAGAAAAAATATAGAAACAAGGGTGCCTTCCAAAGAGAGAGAAAAACCAGGAATTGGTAATGCATGTATTACATAAACATACATTACAGATTGTACAAAACATCAGATACTCAATGACAATTAAAGTAATTACTTACTAGATTCCAGATGCTAATGAGAAAGACTCCTTGTTACAACTGTAAGCATAAATCCTCTTAAATGTGTGTCACTAGAAAAGAATATATCAAATTTTAAAAAATAATTTTAATTTTAATTTAATTTTAATAATTTAATATCAATAGGCATGAGAAGTTTCCAGTATGAATAACCACTGTACTTTACAATAACTGATATGACTATTAGCAAAATCATAATCAACATATTAATATTGCTTTTATATTTTTCTAGGAATTAATCTAGATTTTTCCCCTCTTGAATAAATAGGAAAAGGTCAATTTGAATAACTATTATGTTTGCTGTCTGACACATTCAGCAATAGTACCGTTCTGAGAGACATGCTTTAAACATTTTATTTGTAGTTTTATCCATGTAGCTTTACAAAGCAAGAAATTGGATAACTGATGATCTCGTTTGTTGTGAAGGTTCTATCATACTGTCTCTCATTCGAGGTTTGTCTACATTTGAAAAGCAACAGCAGCACATCTGCTTCAGTGTACATATTCGCTATAGTTATGGGAGAGGTTCTTTTGTCAGCACAATTAATCCACCTTCCCCAGAGATGAAAGCCAGATCAATGGAAGAATTCTTCTATTCACCAACTGTTGTCTAGACTGGGGGTTAATTCAGCTTAACTGCTCTCCTGAGTGATATAGTTAGACGAACTTCTTTTTTGAGTACAAAAGTGGCCTCAGAAAATGATGGAGTCACAGTGTCACCTGCCAAATTTTTTGTAAACCTAGCACTAGTGTAGCTGAATTGGCTACTGGGAATCCAAAAGTGAGAACTCTCAACTCCCTTTTACTACAAGATGAAGACATCATGTTTTCACTGTAGATGTGTAGATTTAATTAAGCACAGACTCTCTAGAAACTATCTTAGATTTCTAGAATGGGTATTACTTGTACTAATAATGCTAGGCAAATGAAAAAATACATCACCCTTTTTCTTATACTCAACAAAGCAGGACACGGCTCTTTTCCTTCCCTTCCTTCCTCATCTCTTTTCTTCCTGTGTAGCTTCTCATTTGGCCACCAAAATTCCTCCCATAGTAAATGCTCCTGGTGCAAGCCTGCTGGGTGCACAACTTCTCCAGAATGTCCTTTTAAATGTAGTACTTAGAAGGCTGGCTGTCCAGCCCAGGTCTAAAGCTGTCTTTGCTAAGAGCAGTTTATGGTAAAGTTGGTTGGGAATTTTTCCATGAAACAGTTTTCACTGGAAAATGTTGATTTGTCGAAATCAAAACTTTTCACAGAGATGTATCTGTTTAAATAGGAAGGTTTCTCAGGTCCAGGATGGAAGAAAGTGAGCCCTCCTCCACTGTAGCATAGCCAACAGGTGGGAGCTTAGGGCTCACCCAGGTTCAAGTCCCTACTCTGAAACCATGATATTCTTCACAAAATAAAATTCTTGTTTTCCAGCCAGCCCTAATTTATGGCTTTGATCCTGAAATGCATTACATATGAGTGGACTGTTGTACCAACATATAACAAATTTCAGAATCTGGGCCTGAAACAGGAATTTGATATAATAGGAAAAAAGACAGAAATAAAATAATGTTG
This sequence comes from Rafetus swinhoei, assembly GCA_019425775.1. Taxonomy (NCBI): domain Eukaryota; kingdom Metazoa; phylum Chordata; order Testudines; family Trionychidae; genus Rafetus; species Rafetus swinhoei. The sequence goes on from CM033449.1 coordinate 53,430,835, forward strand.
TTTAGAAACATAAGTCCTACATAAACTGGTACACTCCCATATTTGGTATAGTCTACTTTTGCTTTGATAACAACTCAAACTGTTTAACAAAACATGCATTTTTTTACATAAGAGCTGAAAAATTCAAAGGCTATTAGAAGCTGCAGTGATAATATATTTCTTTATCAAATGTTGATGTAATTATATTTGTTAGTTCTCATACAGCATTATTTCAGATAGATTCACACACTTTCCTTTAGTTGCAAATATTTTTCCTTTCCTATAAAGCAGAAAGAAGTGCTAAACCTTAATTTGCCAGAAACAAATATATATGTTCCCTAGACAGGTCTTTCATGAGTTCTGAAACCAATATCTAGAGTCCTACAGTTCAGAAATCTGTAATACCGCCTCTGCTTTCTCAGAAGTACACTCTTATCTAGAATAAAGCTATGGCTACACTAGAGCTATGTTGTGTACCCGCTCTAAGTCAATGGGAGAGAGAGCATTCTCCAGCATTGACTTAATCCACTTCCAACGTAAATTATACCGACATAAGAGGTAGTGTAGACATAGTCTGAATATATACTAGAATATTTCCAGTTCACATCTATTATTTGAAAGTGTACAGACACTGCAGCATACAACTATGTCAAAAGCATAAGTTATACTGTAGGCCCTATGGGGCATTTACTGTGCCCATTACTTCTATGTAGGGTCAATTACTCATTCAATGTATACAATTATTTCAAAGTTTTGTTGATTCATTTAAGTCAAAACTGAACAGAAGTAAAGAGAAAACTGTGACTGGCCCAGATTTTCCTACTCTTTCACAGGGCCAGGTTATCAGCTGGTGTAAACAAATCTCTGTCAAGCTACACAAATTGACTCCAGCTGAAGATCTGCCTACTAAATTGTATCTTACAATTAGTAAGATTACTCAGAAGTAAGGTAGGACTTATTCTAAAAAAGTTGTCAGAATTGAGCCTTCAGTCATCAGTTAGGGTGCATTTGTGTTATGTAGATTTCAGGGATGAACCCTGCTACTGTATTTCATAATTATTATGTTTTAGTTAAACTTTCTGCATAGCTAGTAAGGCTGGGTCTAAGTTAGCTCTTTGATAGGATGAAATGCCTATGTAGCTTTCGCTTACAGGGACAAATGCTGCTTGCTTTACAGATGGAAAACTCACTGAGTAGTCTCACTGAAATCAATGAGTAAGGTGAGTAAGGTGAACAGCAGTTGGGTATTAATGCCTGCCTGTAATACTTAATAATATGCTTAGCACTTATGCAACTTAATGCTTTATAATCTTCAAAGTACTTTACAAATCTTAACTGACTAATCCTCACAACAACCCTGTGAGATACAAGATGAGGGCCGTGGCCTGAAAAATTTCCACAATACCAAATTTCCTGAGCATTATGTGTAATAGTCTGGATGAAAAAACAAAACAAAACACTAGCACAGGTAGGCCCCCAAATGCATGGAAGTTTACTTTCTACTTGAATAGCCTCACTCCAGTCACTCACAATAAATCAGCTCTGCTCCCTTCTGCAAATAAATCCCTTGATGGATCTGACCCACAAAAGACTCTCTAGTCCCACTCACCCAGTCAACATTTCTACACTCCCAGGCAAGTCCTAATAAAGTGTATGTTACACACTGCTCTTGAGATTTAGATATTTTGACTTTCTAACACCGCTTTTTTTTTCTTCGAAACAGAGTTTTTTTAAAAAAAAACAGCAGTCTAGGCGTGGATCTGTCGAAAGTAAACCCTTTTTGACAGATCCTGTATTCCTCAAAAAATGACGTTTACAAGATCTGTTGAAAAAGGGTTTATTTTCAACAGATCCGCGTCTAGACTGCCGTTTTTTCGAAAAAACTCCATTTTGAAAAAAGCGGTGGCCATGTTTATGCTAATGAAGCGTGGGATATTTAAATCCCTGCTTCATTAGGCACATCGAAATTGCTAATCTACATCTCTCTGTTGACAGAGATGTGTAGTCTAGACACACCCTTAGAGACTATTTCAGAGAAATCAGTTGTAGTAATGCTAACCTATCTACACTCTTGTATTAATGCCCCTGCGTGATCTAATTTGCTCCAGGTAGGAAACTTTTACAAGCAGCACAACATTTGTATTGTCTTATACTGAAGATTAAGAAAACTCCAACCTTTTGAATTTAACATGCAGACCAAATGTATTCTTCACACAGCGTGTAGTCAGCCTGTGGAACTCCTTGCCAGAGGAGGCTGTGAAGGCTAGGAATATAACAGAGTTTAAAGAGAAGCTAGATAATTTCATGGAGGTTAGGTCCATAAAAGGCTATTAGCCGGGGGATAAAATGGTGTCCTTGGCCTCTGTTTGTCAGAGGCTGGAGAGGGATGGCAGGAGACAAATCGCTTGATCATTGTCTTCGGTCCACCCCCTCTGGGGCACCTGGTGCTGGCCACTGTCGGCAGACAGGATACTGGGCTAGATGGACCTTTGGTCTGACCCGGTACGGCCGTTCTTATGTTCTTATGTTCTTATTAAGATAAAGTTTCAATGATTATCTAATTATTATATCTTGATAGAAAGTAAGTCTCTGAAAAGTCTTCAAGGCTGACATGAAGATGAAGCAACTACTTTACCTTGTGACAGTTTGTTGGAAGAAAGCCAAGTACAGGTGCTATGCTATGCAAGCTACAGGTATTTGCCGAAAAGTATACAGATTTTCAAACACCATTGCCTCATTTCTAATAAGCCAGTGCATCGTTAATTAATAATGATGCTCTCAGGGACTACTTGTTTTCCTTTTGATTTAGTTCTACTATTAACTCTCACTTTAAAACTCGTGATTTGAGAGCTGGTATTCCATATGAAGGAAGCTTATAAAAAAATCAGGGAACTGGCCTTGATTGAAAGATTTATAATATAGGACCTGATTCACCACTGCTTTGCACCTATGAAAAATGAGTGCAAAGATGATGTAAAATAGTAAAAGCTGCCACCGAGTCAAAATTTTTGTCTAAGGGTACGGCTACACTGCAATGCTATTTCAGGATACTGGAGTATCCCAAAATAGCTATCCCGCGTCTTTACAGCAAGCCCATTATTTTGGTCTTGCTATTCCGATGTCCCTATAAACCTCATTCTATGAGGAGTAAGGGATGTTTCAGAATAGCACTTTATTTTGAAATTTGGCACTGTGCAGACAGAGGCAAATGATGAAATAAGCTGTTTTGAAATAGTATCAAAATGAGATATCCAATTTGTGTAGCTCAAATTGTGTATCTTATTTTGAGTTACAGTGCAGTGTAGATGCACCCTAATTCACCATTAAAAATAAAAAAGTTATTCGGTGGAAACAGTTCCATATATACCATATATTCCATATATATAACTTTACCTGGATTTTACAATACCAGGTAAAGTTCCCATTTTGAGAAGTAACAAAAGAGGATAGGGAGACCCAGAATGTGGTAGTGGTGTAAATGGGTGGAAACATAAAGGAATGTATATTTAACTAGTTTCACATGCTTGACACTTTACAGAATTTTCAACTTTCCAATATCTGCAACAAATGAGGGAGGTGCTATATAGACAACAACTTCTTTTACTATACAATTCTGACCATTCCCTGTCTGTCCTATGTACTGAATGAGGCAGGGATCCACTTTTAAAAATCGTATGTAATCCTGTAATATCATAATGCATATACACAAGCAGGCTGAATTAAAGTTGCATAAGAACTCTGAATTCTAGCATTTCCTAACTTGTGAGTGCTTGAATCTGCAACCTTCAGGCTCTCTTAACTTAGTTTTTTTGGATGAAAATTATTATTAGTAGAGTAATATGGATGGATGGTGCTTAAAGGATAAAAGTATTTTATTTTACATAGGTTCTTCTACCACCTTCAGCATAGTATATAAGCACCATTCAGTAGTGCATTAAGCCACGTGACTGATAACTTACCACATGTGGTTCATTCTTTCATCCTCTTCCTGGGGGCAGAGCCAGCACTAGGCATAAGCAGACTAAGCAATTGCTTATGAACCTGAGCAGCTCTATTTGCTCGTCCTATTTGCTTTTTCTTATTAGAATTTGCCATCATTATTATTGGGGAGATAACAGCATATTCTTGCGTAGGACCCCCATTAGGCTAGCACCAGCTCAGCCACAGGGGTGAGGGAGAATTGTGCATGCAGTACAGGGTTTTGTTTGGGATTTTTAAAAAATGTTCATAATACTCTGTGTTTATTCCAGAGATAGCAGGTTGAAGTACACCTTGCACTTGGCTTGGAAGGTGGTGATCATTTGTGATGCCAGTTAATTCCTATGGAAATGCATTGCTCAGTCTTTGAGTGGCCCTCAAGAAAGTTCTGTCTTCTGCACAGACAAGATTTACCCTTATGACAGAAAGTTCCATTGTTCCCAAGCAGAAGAGCTATCAAACACAGACTTCATCCTAGTGCTTAGATGATTTTTTAGATATGCTGGCCTGTATAAGGACTAAGACTTTGAACTTTAATCAATAGTCCTGGTATATTTAATATAGTCTTAGTTACATTTTTCTTATATGTATTCTTTTCCAGTTTGGTGTTTATAGTGTTCATGAATTTTATGTAGTGTTATTTGTTCCTTGGGTGGGACTTTCAAAAACATCTAAGTGACTTAGGAGCAGAAGTCCTATTGAAAGTCATTGGGATTTGTGCTCCTAAGTTAACTGGGCACTATTGAAAATTCCACTTGTGTATAAATATATTATTTTACCGTAGTAAAGTCTTACATAGTTTTAAAATATTAGAAATTATTATTTTCTGTGTTTAAATTATTATAATGGGAATCTGCAGGAAACAACTGCAAACAATGCAGACTGCATTAATCATAAAAACCCTCAAGAGAAATAAAACCTTGTTACAGACAGATTCTGTACTTGTGGGAGACATCCGTGACAGAAAAACTGTAAAGGGAATTAAAATTGTAACAATGAGAACTGACTATAACATGAATAAGAAGTTCAGAAACAAGAGAATCAAAGTAAGGATGAATTCTGACTATGTTCCCGAGGGACATGCAACTGTTACAGAGAAAGTAAAAGATGAGAGAAAAATCTAAGACTGGGATCAAGAATGACTCCTGGGGCTTGATTATTCTGACATTTGCTCAACATAAGGCCCCTACATTTGTAGCTACAGGAGCAAAGCTAAGGGCTAGCAGCAAGCGCAGAGCCAGAGATGTGGGACAAAAGGAACACAATATGAACGATGACTCAATCATGTCCTGAGGTTTTCCGTGACTCCAGTTAACCGATTATTCACATTTCAAACGATCCCTTTTCCTAAATTCTTCAGCTGCTCGGTCATTTCACAGTACGAAGGACAGAGCAAGTAAGACCCGACAGAGTTCAGAACAGCCCCCATAATGGATCTATTCACTCTCGGCCTTGGGGACCTAGGTCCCCGGCCACTTTCGTCTCTCCGACTTCATCTTGCCTACTCTTCATGCCAGCCTGCGGCGGCTCTTTCCCCTCCTGCCAGAAAGCTCACGCTGACGTAAGCCTCCTGGTGCCCCCTTCACGTCAGCCCGGGGCCGGGGGGCTGACGGGGGCAGCACCCCAGTTTTGGGAAGGGCGCGTGTCCCTTCTTCCGCGCCCGCAGCCATCGCAGCATCTCCCGCCTCGCTCTCCCCGGCGCAGGTCTCGCCCACGCCTTGCCATGGCCGGGGAGCCGCGTCTCCCTATTTATAGCCCCGCGCGCTGGCAGGTGTGCAGCCCCCCGCCCCGGCACACCCCGCCCCACCGCCCCGGCCCGCCCCCGGCGGAGGAGCGCGGGGCCCGAGTGCGCCGGGCGGGCAGAGGGCCGGGACGGGGTCACATGAGCAGCCTCGCTCGCCGCTGGGGGGCCCAGGGCTGCGCGCTCTCCGCGCCCCGCTCGCTCCCCCCCGGGCGCCGGGGAGAGCGGCCCCCGCCCGGGGTGCCCCGCGGGGCTGCCTGGCAGGCAGCGGGCGGGAGGACGGGAGCGGAGCCGGGCAGCGCGGGGAGCGGGCAGGCGCCGCCTCCCAGGGCAGGATGCAGCAGCTGCCGCCCGCGGCCGGCACCGGGTGCACGGACAGAGGCGGCGGATGAGGCGGCGGCCCCGCCCCCCACTGGCAGGTGCAGGTAAAAGGAGGGGGGAAGGGGCTTGGGATGGAGCCGGTACCTGCTGCGGCTAATCCGAGCTGCCTCCTGGCGATATGGCACGCAGGGTGCAGCGGGTGTGCACACACTGCCTGCTCCTGCTATGGACCACACATGGCAAAGGATAGCTATAACGCACACACACACACACACGCTAGCTATAGCCTACACCCCCCTTCTCCCCCCCCATGGGATAGCTATACCCTGCACACACACAGAGCCTGCACACGCACACAGACACAAAACATAGAATAGCTACAGCCTGCACACACACACACTCCTGCACACACACACATGCACAGACACATAGGATAGGATAAACTGTGGGGGCAGTTTACAGCATAGGATAGCTGTAAACTGCCCCCACACTATATATTATAGTAATATACTTTATACCAGGGGGTGGGGAACCTTTTTCGTGTCCGGTGCCGCTGACCCACAGAAAAATCAGTTGGGCATGAGGCACAGGGGCTGGAGTGTCAGTGTAGGCTTCCCAATGCTGGGGGGCAGGAAGGAGACCTGAGCCCCCGGGACCAGATCTAGGCAAGCCAGGGACAGAATCTGGGCTCTGGTCCTTAGGTTCCCCACCCCTGCTTTACACAGACACACACTGTATGCTTAGTAGTGCAGATACATTTGATATGCCTTGCAAACAGTAAACCTAGATGTCCATATCATATGTCTCTATCTGATGTATGGATTGAATGTATGGATGTCTGCTGTCTATGCCTGACTGTGCCTGTATTGTCTCTCTCTCTCCACTCTACTATTCTCTACTGTAATTTCTTCCCCATGCTCCCTCATCCTGTTTTTGGAATCAATAACTCAGTCATACTGGGAAGCCGTCTCTTTGAACTTCATGGCTTTTCTGTTCCCTGAAAGGAAAATAGGTCACGTCTTTCTTTTTAACAAAAGCCAAGAAAAGAGAAGTCAGGATTCAGCCTGGCTCTGATGATTTTGGCTCCTACAGGGCTGTAGATCCCTCCTTCAGAAGTGGATTACTGTGCTGGTTACTGGTTGCTTTGTCCATTTTGCTGTTCTTGAAAACTTTTAATTATCTTACAAAGCTTCATGTCTCCTCCCTGCCCTCTCCTCTCCTTCCCTGCAGCTGGAGGCACTGCAGGATGTGCCAACTGCTAATGATAAGGAGAAGAAAAAAATTCACTATTAATATTCTCTTAGCTTCTCTGTTCAGGCATTGGGTCCACTTTGAGACAGGGAAACGTGATGGTAATCAGCTATGTCTGTACCCTCCTTACTGTGCCAAGAGTGTAGCTGCTTAGCTGTGACTCACTAATTTCTCCTCATATTTAGTGCTTAGTTACTGTTTGCATATGCATGGACCAAACATACTTTCTTTGAGCAGCCTCCTGGGATGCCATATGCTATAACCTGGAATCCGTTTCGCTTTTGACACTTTCCAAGTAACTGTACATTTTCATGTTATTTCTGTTTTTGATAGTTGGGTTTAGCATATACATTATGAAAGGTGGGTTTACTGAAAGAACATATAGAGTTTGCAGTAGAACAGAGTATATGTGTTTTTCTGGGTTTCTTCTACATAGTTACCTTATTTAAATACATGTGTTTTTCAGTTATGTAGCAGTAATTTAATAAGTAATTCTTACAATTCAAAACAAGTGATCAGTGAAGTGGTATGTTCTATTTATTCATTCTTCAACAGTATATTCTAGTTACTGTATTATCCAAGTATTTGCCATTGTAATTCTTTACTTGTTAGCATTGGAAATTAATAGTAGTTTAATGAGAGTTTATAGTGGTTTTTTTTCCAGAAATGCTGAGCTCTGGAGCCACTCACCTAACCATTTCTGAAAATCATACCATTATTTAACTTTATGTATGTATGTATGTATTTTTGCAAAGAAAAAGATTAGCAGAATTATTTCAATACAACTGCTGAGATGTTGTGATACAGAGGCTGAAATTCCAGGCTGTCATCCATTGTTCATTTTGATTTTACCAACCTGTCATGTAAATTATGTCTCTGGAGTTTCTGATTCTTAATGTGAGAATGAAGAAACAGATATGAAAAACACCAGAGGCAATCTATGCACATGATCTGTAGAAAAGGTCACTGTAGCAGCTTAGAAGGTCCAAAAGGCCTGTTCTTTCACAGGGAAATATTCAGGAAATGTTTTTCATTACTGCTATTTATTTTCAGGCTAATATCTATATTTCAGTTATACACATCCTTTTTGTAGAAAACCTGTTTTAATTGATCCATTTTCCTCCACTCAACACAAATCTTGATTTTAACGATCAAATTAGTGTGTTGATCTTAAAGGAAAGATTTGATGATTTACATTGTCTTTTTGTCATAGCTTATATACAGAAAGATTTCAAAGGCACTGGTGTCATTTTATTTATCCAGAGAGTGAAGCAACTACCTTTGCATAAATTATTTGCATATGCATTTGAATATTTGTCTCTGCCAAAAATATCCTCGAAAGGTTGTTATGCATCCTCAGATTATAATATTCTTTTATGTAAGTGAAACTGCATTTGTAGAAAAAATAAATAAGCTAGTCTCTTTTAAATTTCTCATTTGAAAGGTTCATAAATTTTGTTTTGTGACTGAGCTGAATTTCACCCTCAGAGTCAGGAAGGAGATTCCAAAATTTAGAATCATTCATGCATTAGAGGGGCAGCCAATGAGCAGTCGCCATTCACAAGTTTTGAACAGCAGATGTTTTGCTATCCATCTGGACTGTTGATTCAGAACCTGGAGTATGACAAAATATTCTGTAAAAAAGTCAATAAGACTACTCTCAATGCATACAAATAAGCATGTGCCAAAATCTTTGCATGGTAAGGACTGAAATATGCAAGTGTATGTCCCTGGGGAAGGAAAAGGGGGAGAGAAGGAAAGCATATATGTCAAAAAGACACATCTAGAAATTTGTCCCCTGCTATACTTGTAAACATACCGCTAATTACATAATGCTCCGATCTATTGATATTATTTTTATATGTACAGAATCCAGACCATTCTATTTACATCTTTTAAAGAATTTAGTAATAAAACCAGTTATTCAAAAGAGTTCAGTCTACACTGTCACAGTTCAGGGAAACTACACCTGTTATTTCCAGTCCATTGTCCAGCAAGGGCACCTACTTTTAGGCTTCTATCTCCCAGCCATCACCCATTTTGTGCTGAGACCTATGTCTCTCCCTCCAGACTTTTTTTTTCCCAGGCTGCATTTCCCTGCCCCCTTTATGTTATCCCAGTGAGTCAGATTGCCTAACCAGGGGCATCTGTGCTTTGCTTTCTCTTCAGAGGCTTATTATGCACAGCATAACTGCCAGCAATTACAAGTTACTACAAAACCTTTTATAACCCTTTATAGCTCATGTACTGAAGTGAAAGTGATACAGAGAACATTAAAAGCAATAAAATAAACTACATGTGTGCTGAAAAGTTACCACAGATCACCCCCTGCCTTGAATCCCAGCAGTCGCTCTCCACCAAGAGTCACTCCTTCAAACTTGTCATAGGCCACAAAGTACCCCCTGTTGAGTTAGCATGGCCTGACATGTACTTCCTGCCTCAGTTTCCATTCTCAGGGAGCCCATAACGTCACTAAAGACACTCTTGACATTGACTTAATAATTCCCTCCTTAGGACTTGTTTATTACAAAATCTCTTATAAAGGGGGCCATAACAATAAGTCTCAAATAAACAAAAAGTGTTTCTGGCTTTCAAAGATCCTTTGTAGTCTGTTCTCTAAGTTCTGTTCTCAGCCTTTCTCTCTCCTGACTGGAAGCCCAACCCCTCCTCCTGGAGCTTGGTTAATTCAGGCAGCTATTATCCTCCTCCTTACTAGGAGTACCCAGCTTTACTCCTGGAGCTGGGTTGCAATTTATCTCCTTTAAGTGGTCTCATTTAGTCCTCAGTCTCAGAGGGTTATGCAGCCGGCTCCTGCTGTTGTCTGCTCCCTGTTAACTCAGGACCCTTCTTGTTCCTTGCAGTATCTGCAAGCATCTGCCTATTATGAAGGAGGAATAGCATTTATGTTGGCCCCTTTCCTGATTCATTTATTATTGGCTGGGTGATAGGAGAATGTGTGATGCTGTTGCAAAAAAAGCAAACATGATTCTGGGATGCATTAACAGGTGTGTTGTGAGCAAGACACAAGAAGTCATTCTTCCGCTCTACTCTGCGTTAGTTAGGCCTCGGAGTATTGTGTCCAGTTCTGGGCACTGCATTTCAAGAAAGATATGGAGAAATTGGAGAGGGTCCAGAGAAGAGCAACAAGAATGATTAAAGGTCTAGAGAACATGACCTATGAAGGAAGGCTGAAAGAATTGGGTTTGTTTAGTTTAGAAAAGAGAAGATTGAGGGGGGACATGATAGCAGTTTTCAGGTATCTAAAAGGGTGCCATAAGGAGGAGGGAGAAAACTTGTTCATCTTGGCCTCTGAGGATAGAACAAGAAGCAATGGGCTTAAACTGCAGCAAGGGAGGTTTAGGTTGGACATTAGGAAAAAGTTCCTAACTGTCAGGGTAGTCAAACACTGGAATAAATTGCCCAGGGAGGTTGTGGAATCTCCATCTCTGGAGATATTTAAGAGTAGGTTAGATAAATGTCTAGCAGGGATGGTCTAGACAGTATTTGGTCCTGCCATGAGGGCAGGGGACTGGACTCGATGACCTCTCGAGGTCCCTTCCAGTCCTAGTATTCTATGATTTATGAGAGCCTGTCCCCTCCCTTCACACTGGCACCAATGACACTATGGTTTTTTTCCAATAACAATTCATGCATATTGGGCAAAATGCTATATTAGACCTGTACATAATCATCTCACAAAATTATTTAAATAGATGATTTGTGGAGAGAAGCATTTACATGGAGTTTCTAGGAATTCTTCCATTTTCACAAATGCTCTGACATTCAGATCCATGTACATTTCATTCTCCAATAGCACTGTCCATTTACAAGTGTATAAAAGCAGCAGGAGTGGAGGTCAAGTAACTTGCTCAGGATCACAAACTTATCTAGTGATTGAGCTGTGGTCATGAATGCAGGTTATTTCAGTTGATTTCAGCCCAGTGATTTCTTTCCAAAGTGTGAGGGAAAAAAACACCCCTCTGTACATTCACCTAGGTCCTGACCCTATACTATTGGAATCATTGGGAACTTTGATGTGAACTTCAATGGGTGTTGGATTGGGCCATTAGGTAGTGAACCTGGCAGATTGTACCACTGTGGGGGAGATGTGGAGGAAGCAGAGGAGACATACTACAAGCCTGGGAGAGTGCAAGAAAACACTGGGAAATCAGTTTATCCTAATGTTTATGTACAATGCTCTCTCCTTGTACTATGCCTTATCCTATAACAATATGGCTCACTCAAAAGAGATGCTGCCATTGGCTCCTACACTATGCTTACTCATTCACTATGAGTTTCTCTGAGGGGAGCTGTAGTCATGGAGTAGGAATGCACCTTTAAGAAAAGCATTAACTTTGCGTGAGTGTCTTGTTGGACATCCACCATTTCTGGAAGGGAGCATTCCCTTGCACATTTCCCCTCAGAAAATCTTCATGCCAACTTTGTGTTGTGAACTTGAAGGGGCTAGGTTAGACTCATAGAGAGCCAGAAGTATGTTAGATAGCTGTCATTCCGACTTACATCTATTTTTGAACATCATTGCTTTCTGAAATGCACCACATAGTGGAGTGAGTGTTTGATCCTTAATTTCCAGTTGTTTTCACTTTGTCATTATTTTCACAGTTTATTTATAATACAATGATGTTATAAGTAAATATAAGAAAAGTCAAGACAATATTTTATCTCTAGAAACTAATTTTCGTAACTGTCAAGTATTGTTAAATCTGATTGTTTTCATCAGATCATAACAAAACAATTAAATGTTAATAAACAAAAAAGGAAAAATCATATGTAACTTAAAAATGTTTCTATTGCCAGTGTACACTGAGTGTTTCTTAAACAGAACATTAGCAATGGAACTTGTAGCTATCTCATCGACCAGTGGTTCTCAACCAGAGGTACGTGCATGCCTGGGAGTTCAAAGAGGTCTTTCAATGGTACCTCAACTCATCTAGATATTTACCTAGTTTTGCAACAGGCTACATAAGAAGTACTAGTGAAGTGAGTACAAACAACTTTCATAGACAATGATTTGGCTATATTACTCTGTACACTATACACTGAAAAGTAAGTACAATGGATTTATTTTATGATGATATGGTAAAAATGAGAAATGTAGCAATTTTTCACCAATAATGTGCTGTGGCACTTTTGTATTTTTATGTTTGATTTTGAAAATTTTTAAGTAAGATGAAACTTTGGGGTATGCAAGACAAATCAGACTGTTGAAAGGGGTACAGTTGTTTGGAAAGGTTGAGACAGTGTCATAGACAACTATAATAGAGTACACTCACTAGACTGGTGCTGCTTACTGGCCATGTCAGGGAATAGTTCTCTGAGCCAACATGCTGTCTCCTGTTGGTGTCTTTCTGTCTGCCTTCTCCACTTGCAGAGCTATCTCAACCTGGACCACAGTATTTTTTCCATTACTCAGCCTTTCCATGCTACCATCCATGTTTTACTTTGTCTGTGTGGGTATCTCCTAATTCTATAGTCCTAATTCCCTCATCTGGGTGGGTATCTCCTATTTCTATAACCCAGCTACTTTCCAGTGACAAATGTGTGTGTGGGGAGGACCCAGGCCTACTCACTACTCTGGGTTCTAGTCCAGGGACCCTGTAGTTTAGCAGTCTTCTGCTGCCTCTCCTTAATTTCTCTGCCAGAGCACCTCCAATTCCTAGCCCATATCCCAGCACCCTCTTCTCAGGACTTCCAGCCAGCACATTCCAGCAGCCAGTCAGGAGATCATCTTGCTACCCTAGTCCTTGCCATCACTGCTCTGTCCAAGGTGCTACCTTTTTTCAGCCTGCTAAGAACACAGTACTCGCTCCTTGGGTTCTCTGAAGTAACTGACCCTGCTCTGTGCTGCAGCTCTGTCTTATGTGAGCCCACTGAGCCTTGATTGGCTGTTCTGTTCAACCTCTATAATTGGCTGTCCCTTCCCCTTCTGTAGGCTGCTTTTAATTCCTTCCTTTCCAGTCTGGGGTGAACACCCCATCACAATAGCATTAGATTTTTCTTTCCATGCTGATTAGGAAAGATCATTTCATCTTCACAAGCCTTAAACATAAAATTCAAGACTCAGAGAGTGACTTAGACTGCTAAACTGTTATGACTTTACATTTCTCAGTCTTTTAAGAACAACAGCAGCTGTATGCCAAAATCAGTGGTGACTTGCATCTATAGAAGTATGAGTTATTTTTGGATTTGAATTTAGGTAACCATACATTTGTTGTGTTATTATTATGACTATAATCTCCTTCTATTGATACTATATCATGTGTTGAAATTATGCCTTTCCTAAACAAATGCTTCCAATTCTGAGGATTATACCTCAAATATTTGCTCCTGTATCAACAGTCATTTGGAAAAGTCAGATGAAGTAGATAAAACACAATAAAATATCTGTCTCTGTGACAGCCAGATAAGTATTTTTTTTAAATATAGAAGGTAAGTTTTAGTATTGGGAAAGAGAGCTATCATTATTAGAAAACAAGATAAGAATTATTTTTACTTTAAATATGTGAAAGGTGGGGTAAATTCATCCCTGGTGTAACTCCACTGATGTAATAGAAATTGCCATACCTAGATCATATCCCTGGTCCATGTAGTCGAGTATCCTATCTCTGACAGTGGCCAGCAAGAAATCCCATAGAGGCAGATGTGGTGTAAGTCCACATCTAACCCTAATAGGCAAAGATTGGCTTAAAACATCAAGCATGAGATTTTATCTCCCTTACAATCATGGTTTCCCCCCTCTAACCATTAATTATTATAACTTTGCATATTCTTATTTTTCATAAAAAATATCCAGTCACTCTTTGAATCTTGCTAAGTTTCAGTGGTTTTATATGTACTGCAAATGCCCTTTTGAGACCTTGTACGCTAGTCTCAAAGGACTATGATGTCTGTTCTCTTTTTGAGAAAGTAAAAAAGTTTGATTTGTGAGGAATGGAGATTTTAAAAAGAACTGCTTGAATAAAAGCAAGTGATATTGACTTGAATCTGATCCTGGCGGGAATGAGCTCAGAATAGCCTATTACACAGCATGTACTCCTCTGCATGATTATTCTTCATTTGAAACTGTATATTGGCTATGTGGACTGCAAGGGATGAACATGCTATGAGAGGAAATAATATTTTCAAGAACAGTAGACAAAATAAATATGTTAGAGGAAAAAAACAGATAGAAAAACATACTCAATAGCCATGTAATCATTCTATACTTATTTTGAAAGTTCTAAGAATTAATTAAAAGACTCGTCTAAAATGTCTTTAATTCAGAAAATGGTTGAGAATGAAGATGTAATGATGAATTATTGCATTTATTAGCATGAAAATAGATGTAAAATAGAATTTAGAATTAGCGGGGTCCACAGCCCCTGAGGGTCCTGGTACAAGGTGTATGTGTGGGGCTGTTCTGAGCCCCTGGAAGTGGTGGGGCCTTGGGCAGAAGGGGCAGGGTCTAGGGCAATCAGTTCTTAGCACCAGCCAGACTGAGGTGTACCCCTCCCCATAGCCCTCAGAGCTGCGCGGAGTGTCACTTCAGTGCTCCAGCAGCAATTCAAAGGGACCTGGGCTCTGGCTGCTGCCGCAGCTGCAATAGCTCTAGCAGTGGCTGGGAGCTCTGGTCCTTTGAATCTCCGAGCCCTGGGGCAATTGCCTCTTCTCCTTCCCCCTTCCCCCCCTCCCTCATTGACAGGCCTGTTTAGAACAGTTCCATTAATTGATCTGGTAGTAATAGAATGTCACTTTTAAAATCTAAGAAAAAACCTAAATTTTGTCTCATTTGATGCTTATTCAATAATTAACTGGTCTCTGAAGAGAATGCATGTAAGATACACTGTTTTTTATCAATAAGATAAATAAGGTAAAATATTATTTGTATTATGTGTAACCTAGTATAAGACCAGATGGAGGGCGGAGGGGGGATAAGCATGATAAACAGAGTACTCTAGCCCTGGACTGGTTTAAGAGTTAAGACCCACTAAATCAAACGCTGAGGGTGGCTCTGGTCAGTGCTGGTACTCCTCACAGTTGCTTCCATCCGGCTCTGTCAGGGTCGTTCCCCACTCTGGCACTCCGAGTGCAGAAGGTGAGGGCCCACAAGAGAGTTTAAAAACCTTGCCTCTACAGGCACTGGTTACAAAAACCTTTCCCCCAGAATCACAGTACATAGATTTTGGGGGATCGCTGCCACCATCAAGTGATTTTTATCCCTAAAAAGTCAGGGGTGAACACTTGAACCCACCCCCAGGGATACCCCAAGCTCTTTTGCCCTAAAGAGCTTGAAAAAAGAAAAGAGGAAAACAAGCTGCAGTCTCTAGTAGCTGACCTCTTAGTCTGAGGCATGCAGATACTCACAGAGAGACCTTCCAGGACACAAGAATCAAATCATCACCTTAAAAGAGTGATTTTTTTATTACAAAACAAAAGATAAACTTGATAAAGCATACCTGGTTTCTAGATGTTACAGAGCAACTAAGGAAAACAAATTAAATCACAGAGAAAAGGCTCTGGGCACAGTATTAGATGGTAAATGGGAGGGGAGGCATAGATTCATACAGAGCAGTTCAAACCAAACCACAAAATAAAGAAAAATCACCCTGAACATGACTAGATCCACTTTTCCCTTTACTTACTTCCAATTTTCTCTTTGTTTAGTCCACTCCCATGCTCCAAATTCCTTGGAGACATGGTAGTCCTGTCTGGTTTTAAATCATTCTGTGTCTCTCAACACAAAAACTGGAGTATTGTGTCCAGTTCTGGGCCCCCCACTACAAAAAGGATGTGGACGCATTGGAGAGGGTCCAGCGGAGGGCAACCAAAATGATTAGGGGGCTGGAGCATATGACCTACGAGGAGAGGCTGAGGGAGTTGGGTCTGTTTAGTCTGCAGAAGCGAAGAGTGAGGGGGATTTGATAGCAGCCTTCAACTTCCTGCAGGGAGTTCCAAAGAGGATGGAGAGAGGCTGTTCTCAGTAGTGACAGATGGCAGAACAAGGAGCAATGGTCTCAAGTTGTGGTGGGAGAGGTCCAGGTTGGATATTAGGAAAAACTATTTCACTAGGAGGGTAGTGAAGCACTGGAATGGGTTGCCTAGGGAGGTAGTGGAGTCTCCATCCCTGGAGGTGTTTAAGTCTCGGCTTGACCAAGCCCTGGCTGGGTTGATTTAGTTGGGATTGGTCCTGCCTAGAGCAGGGGGCTGGACTTGATGACCTTCTGAGGTCTCTTCCAGCTCTATGGTTCTATGATTCTATGATTCCTAGCTTTTCTCTCCCACACAAAGAAAGCAGGCAAGGAATCTTATACAATTCAAATTTCAACACTGTATGCCTATTGATTCTCTGGTTCCCTGTCAACACATTTGCTAGCTACCTGAGCTTAACCCCTTAGTCACTGGGTCCTGGTCATCACTTCCTATGTCCGTTAAAGGCTCCCTCTGTGAAGACAGTGCCAACCTGGAATTGCATACCTTAAGTGTAGAACTGATGTATATTAACTCCTGTCTGTGTGCTCCCATCTCTCATAAGTATTTTACTAACATTACTAGTTTCTTATCTTTCTTTACCAGTTTTGCCTCAAAAGTGATTATTGTGAAAAAGTAATCTGCAAAACAAAACACACTTTTTGCTTTCTCTTTGCTTTGACCTCTCCATTTTACTTTTCCATAATCGCCCACTGTGGAGTCTTCTGTTTGTTTTATTACCAGAAAATTCTACTTTTGTTGTTGCAAATGCCAGGATTATTTAACGGTTCCTTTAAATTTAGAACAGCAGAAATAAATACACTGTTAAAATAGAGCAAGAAAACAATCAATCTACTCTGTGTACAGCAGTTACTCTTACAGCCAGCGGAAGAATAATTTACTATCACACAAAAGCTTGAAATGTTAAATATGATCCTGAAAAATACTGGTATGTCTTCTCCAGATATTAGCAGTACGGATGTGATGCCAATCTAAGAACTCAGTCCTTAACTCTTCCTTAACAGTGCCAAGATATTCAATTGCTATGGAATAAATAGAATACATAGCACATGAATACATCACTGACCCTCTTTTGGGACCAGATGAAGTGAAAGCCTTAGATTTGGGCTTCCTATTTTGTGTTAGATTTTGTCACAATTTAAAACATTTGGTAGGTAAAGTTTTTGTATTTTAAGTCCCACTTTTCAAAACTACATTTAAAATTCTCTTTCAAATATATGATACTAGAAGATTCATTGCTGGGGTCCTCAACTCCACTCATTTTTGGTTTTTGGAAAATAAAATGAAAATGTACATGCTTCATTTGAATTGTTGCTCTGAGCAGAGCCATGGATGAGGGGGTCAGTATGCAGGCTGGCCAATGGAGAGAGGACTAACCTAGCGCTCTCTCACCGCAACAGCTTGGGGCTAAGTGAGAAGTACTTCTCCATGGTTGCTGAAGCGTCAGCAGGCAGTGCTGGGGATAGGGGCAATGCTGGGGGTATGTCCCCCACTTGTGCAGTTGCAGGTTTGACTGCCCCCTATGCTCCCCAGTCAGTGAGGAATGCAGCAAACTGTGCCCTTTCCCCTCACTCCCTGACAAAGGGGAACAGCCAGCAATCTTCCTGTATGAATTGCGGCTGGGGGAGGGAGGGGGAGAGAGCTTCAGTCTCCCACACTCTCTCTAAAAGGTGACTGGGGGATTGGGAGGCTCGGGGGTGGGACAGTACCAGAAGGGGGCCTGCCCCAGTCAGCCCCTTTCACCTGCCTGTTGAGTCTGTCTCTTTTCTGTATAGTTGTATGAGAAGCAATTCCATTCCAGGCACATCCCATTTTCCTGGCACAATCAAACCCTTACCTTGCTTTAAGTTATCATAAAAAGAAGCTGCATACTAAATTTGGTGGTCTTAGTTCTTACCATTTAGGAGAAGTTCTTGAACAAACAAGCAGACAGGCACACAGACAGACACATTTTCTCAAATATGTAATGGATACCAGAGCGATACATTAGCTACTTCTCAGGCCCAATTAGCTATTCTGTGTAATTCTAGGCTTAAGAAAGTTTGAATGCAAAGGCAGTTTTATGCCGGCTTTGGACCTCCAGAAAAACACCTGCAGCTGGCCTGTGTCAGCTGACTCAGGCTCATGGTGTGAGGCTATAAAGGATTGTAGATGTTTGGGCTTGAGCTGGAGTCTGGGCTGTGGAACCCTCCCCCCTTTCTGGTCTGCAATGCTGCTTATCCTTGGGTTGGTAATCTGACTACTGCAGTGTGGGTATAAGCTAATTAACTCAGGCGTTGCTAGTTCTCTAATGCCTTCCCACATGACTATTTTTTTTGTTGCTGTCTATCAACTCTCAGCTTCTACACTAGAAGTCACCTACCAGCCCACATATATAAATTTAGTGTTTGAACTTCACATTGCATGGGGATCTGTGTATCTGGAACATCTATACACTGCTTCCATAGAACTTGAACAGAAGAGATGGCATCCAGGAAATCTTCCTAACTGGCTAGATGCTGGCACTATAGATCTTGTGAACTTCTGGTCTTTGGTCAGTAAGAGCAATAGTATAGGGAGGTCTGCTCAAAATGTACAGTTCTAGAAGGCCATTTCCAAGAAGCTGGCAAAGAAAAGGATTTGCTGAATGGGACTTCAGTGCAGGACG
Organism: Rafetus swinhoei; assembly: GCA_019425775.1. Classification (NCBI taxonomy): domain Eukaryota; kingdom Metazoa; phylum Chordata; order Testudines; family Trionychidae; genus Rafetus; species Rafetus swinhoei. The sequence continues at coordinate 53,449,740 of CM033449.1, forward strand.
AAAATTAAATCCATCAAGAACATGAATCAGAAGATCTAAGTCCAGAACTCCTGGTCTGGCAACACTGCAAGAAACTGCCTGTTCTAGAAGAGGCTGGACTGGGTGCTCAGATGAAGACTCCATGTGACTTCAATGATTGACTAGAAACAGAGGGTCCAGAGAACCTGGAGCAGACAGAGGAAATACATGAATGAGATAGTGTGGAGCAGACACCAGTCGCTTCAGGGCACAGCTACAAAAGCTTCAGGCTGGAGTCCCAATAACAGAGTTTTTTCAGAGGTGCAGGGCATCAGTAGAAAAGGACCTTTTTATGTCAGGATGCTCAGCTGTTTCACTCTGCTGTCAGCCCCAGCTTTTCAGGCTCCTTCTCAGGCTCCAATTCTCATTGAAGTCAAAGGAAAAACTTCAGTGGGAGCTGAACCAGGCCTTAAAATGGGATGATATAAGTGAGCAGCAGCTTAAAAAAGACTGCACAACTTTTGTGGATGGGAGTTTTCTTCTAAGTGGCTTTAAATGTTTGTTCCTTTATTACAATAGGTGAAAAGTGTTCATCCACAACGTTAATGCTAAGGTAGACACCTCTCTTAAATGCTACTTTCCAAATATGCAGGGTCCATGCAAAATAATTAGAGATACCTAAATGCAAGCTCAGGAAGTCAGAACATAGTTCTAAATGTATCACAATATAGGGAATATTAAATGATTAATTGATGAGGAGCTTAACACCAAAAATTCCATGTACTGCAGTTAATAGTTTCCACTGGACTGGAAAATAAAACATGAGAAGCAAGAACAAAATTAACAAGATGTGAACATGATAGTAGGTAGGAAGTAGATGATATTATTGACTGTTAATACTCGAATCACACAAGAGATATTTTATGCTGAATTCATTTAAGTTAATACAATTCATTGTCGGTAAATACACTTTTAATTAGTCCAGCAGCTTCGAAGAAGACTCATAATGCTTTTAATCCTTCCATGCACAGGCTGAGATTCTTTCTCTTGCTCCCTCATTCTCTTTAGTAAACAAAAATATAGTAACTGCAAGCTTATGTGAACTCTATAAATAATTCAAGTCATGAAATAGCTTTAAACCTCTAAGATCAAATTGATGCAAATTCCTATTGAAATCAATGGGAATTTTGTCTGAATAAGGAGTGCAGGATCAAGGCGTCAGTAAAGTAGTACTGAAGAAATGTATTTGTATAAACATTTCTTTCCAAGATGCTTCTGGAATGCTGTTGTACGGGATTATTACAGTTCATGCTTGGTTAATTGGCTTGCTGCCTCTTGCATCTGATGCAAATGCATAACCTTCAGTTTTGCTCAAGTGTTCACAACCCAGATTACAATTGATTTAACCATTCTCTGAGGCTATGTCTAAATAGCAGCATTATTTCAGAATAACTGACATTAATCTGAAATAAAGAGCATGTCTACACAGCAAGCCATTGTTTTGAAATAATGGCGAGCTGGAGGACTTCTTACTCCAACTCATGATAATCTTCATTTTACGAGGAGTAAGGGAGGTCGAAGAAAGAGTGTTTTGACTTCAGCTATGCAATTGACATAGCTGAAGTTGCATAGTTTAATTAGACTTTAGCCCTGCTGGGTAGATGTACCCTAAGGGATTATTAGGATATCCCTCATAGTTTTCTTTACTACCAATATATCTATTTGTTTTCGTAATGGTTCATACCAGCAAGCAATTTAGAATGTGAAAATACTCTGATGGCTTTTGTTGATCTTTCTTTCTTTACCCATGTAATGGGAGTAGTCACTGTGATTAATAAACACAAAGAGTAAATTTCTCTTTTGTGGTTGAGGTGGTTTTTTGTTGTTGTTGTTTTTGCAATTATCATGAAAAGGAGTATAATAGATTGTCCGATAGCAGGGATGGGCAATAATTTTTGAAGTGGTCGTGGACTGCCCCAGAAGGGGTGGGGAGTCTTGGGCGGAATTGGTGGGGCCTTAGGCAGAAGAGGTAGGGCCTTTAAATAGCAGGAGTTGAAGGGGCTTGCGCCTCCCTTGCGCTCCCAGGCATCATGTTAGTGGAGGGCGGGAGCTGTGAGCCCTTTCAATTCCTGCTATTTAAAGGGCTCGCTGCTCCCGGCCTCGCTGCTAGTGCTTTGCCTGGGAGCTGAGAAGTGTAAACCCTTTTAACTGCTTCTATTTAAAGCGTTTGCACCTCACCCATGGCTGCTGTTGCCTGGCAGCCACGGGGAAGGTGCAAGCCCTTTAAATAGAAGCAGTTGAAAGGGCTCACCACATCCCTGGCTCCAAGGAAACATATTAGGGGGGGCAGGGCCTGGAACTGCTGCACAGGCTGGATCAAAGATCTGACCTGCTGACAGGCTTTTGCCCACCCCTGTCCAATAGACTAGTTAGGTAGTGACAAGGGAAGGTGGTGCTTCCTCCCTCCTCAAGAGTCTGAGAAACTTCAGGAAGCTGGAGAGGAAATTGTGGCCTTTGTGGTTGGTTGGTTGATTGGTTGGTTATTGAGAGACTGCAAGGAGATTTTGGAGGGAGTTGAATTATCAAACCTGTGAGATTATGGTGACCTTGACAGTCTTACCTTCCTAGCCTCTGTTAGGCCCTTTGTTGATTGAGCAATATTGCCACACACTGGGAATATTGATATCTGGAGAGGAAGGAGGGCAAGTGAAGGCAAGGTAGTAGTATTTCATTTGTCCAATGGAGACCAGTTGTGCTGTGTTTAACATTAGTCCTGTCATTTCTGGGGGCAGAATACTGGAGGACATACTGAGATTGAAGGAAAAGAACTGAGGTACTTCTGGAGTCAGCTAGAAGTTTTGTCTCAAGACAGAGTGAAGTGGAGGAGACTTGTAGATGACCGATGCTCCTCTTGGAGTACAAGGGTTTAAGAAGAAGCATATGATGGAGTTGGAATAAGACCAGTATTGGTTAATATGTTGTAACAGAGCCATGGTGAGCTGCTAGGCCCTTTCTGTTCCCTCTTTCCCCCCTCTACTCCTGTGAGAATAGTTCTGTCTGCTTGCTTTCCTATCTCTCCTACTTAAAACCTTCTCTGGGATCCTGAGGGCCAGGGACAAGCTCTGTCTGCATCCTTCTGCAGGTCTGGTTGGTTGCTGTTCCTAGGGAGCTGAGCAAGTGGGGAAGTTAGCTGGTGAAAGGGATTTTTACCTGGGCAGGAATGGAAATCATAGGAGATTCTTGTGTCATCCAACACTAGCTCCAGCAGGGGCCAAAATCTTGTTTCAGATAGAATATACATGCTTTCATAATGAGAACTATAACTCTGTAGAATAGTCTCCAAAAGGAAGTGATGGAAGACATTTAAAACTATGCTGGTCAAAAGGACTTGAAATTCAAATGTACCTTGCATTGCATACCCTAGTACATACCCTAGTCAGTCTTTCTATGATTCTGTAGTCTTCAAGTCACAGCACTATGACATATTATTCAAGCATGTAGATTTTCTTGTATAATACTAAATGTTAACAAAGCTGTGTTTATAAAATACGTAATTCTATAACATGGGGATACTAGAGTTAGGGGGAAATTCTAATTCTCTCTCTTTGTAGATTACTGGAAGTAGCAGTTTTGTCATTGCAAGATAGCACTATAAAATGTGTCCCTTACTGCAACAGGAATAGTGCACTTGCAAACATTACAGTTTTCTGAAGCTGCATTCTTGACAAATTAATTATTGAACAAGTTTCAGAATATTAATAGAAAAAGAGAAGAACTAGACTTCCACAGTCTGGGTATATCTAAACTACATCCCTCTTTTGAAAGAGGGATGTAAATTAGACAGATCGAAATTGCAAATGAAGCCGGGATTTGAATTTCCCGTGCTTCATTTGCATAATGGCAGCCATGCGGTCTTTCGAAAAAGGGCTTTTCAGAAGAAAAAACACATTTTTTGGAGTACGGGATCTTTCGAAAAAGAGTTTTTTTTCCGAAAGAATCCTGTCTAGACAGCGATTTTACTTTTGAAAAGCCCGCATGGCTGCCATTATGCAAATGAAGCATGGGAAATTCAAATCCCAGCTTCATTTGCAATTTCGATCTGTCTAATTTATATCCCTCTTTCAAAAGAGGGATGTAGTTTAGACATACCCTCTGAGAAACCCTTTAGGCAAATGTGTGGCTATAACATTTATTCAGTTACGTATTTTCCAAATATTTCTTGAATCTTTGAGATTTATTTTTAATCAAGAAGAAAAACTGAGCTGCACAGAAGATAGTCTTTGATATGTAGCATATTTTCCTTCAGTCTTGTTTGTACACCATAATTACATGTAATGGACTGATTAATTTTCTTACTAACAAGACCAGCAAATATTTCACTTCTGGGTTCATCCAGTATGTTTTCTCACTCACTCTCTATTTCTAGGCTGCAAGTACCCATTTTGTTCTCAAAGAATGAGCCTAAATGAAACAGGAAGCAAATTATTTCAAGGAAAAGAGCCATAATCCTTTAGAGCTTTATAGTGATTGCATGTTTTCATATGTATGCAGTATTGTTGTAGCTGTGTGGGTCCCAGGATATTAAAGAAACAAGGTTGGTGAGATAAGAGTTTCACAGCTCTTCAGTTACATCCATGCTTTCAGATCCCTTGCCCCAAGCAAGAGAATCCTCTCTGGACAAAATGGGGTGCTGGAGTTAAGGCTAAACTGGAGCCCTCCAGTCACTCATCCGGTGTCTCATATCTCTATTGAGGAGGCAAAGCCTATTAACCTGCCTTCTCCTACTAGGAAAGCTGTGGTAGCTGCTCGGTGTGATGCAAGGGAATGGATACAGAAAATAAAGATAAAGTTTGTATAACTAAAATGTGAAAGCAGAGAAATTGAATATGCAGGAAGGGAGGAAGGAGTAAAGGCTTTGGGTTTCACTATCAGTGGTTAATGGTAGCTGAAATAGGGCTCAGAGATACTCTTCCTTCTCGACTATTAACAGTTCTTCTCCTGCCATCTGATGTAGTGGAAATCTGGAGCTTTCCCCTACATACATAAATAAAGTGAAGACCCTGGGAAGTTATTCACACTGTCTTGGATTTTCTTTAGTGCTCATTGCCATAATAGCTAAGTAGTAACCACCTCTCTGTAACTCAGTTTTACTGCATGCAGTAAAACCAGATGTAACAGGGTGTGATTCACTGAGGGTATAGGGGTTGGGGGGGCTCACTGGGGTTGGGGGCTCCCTGAAGAGGAGAACCCCAGAGTGTGGGGGCACTGTGGTAGGGCAGTACCCAGAGGGGAGGATGCCACAGTCTGGGAGGGACATGGGTCCTAACATAAAGTGGTGGAGCCAATAACTGGTAACAGCAGGTGAGACACCAGCCAAAAGGGGGTGCTCCAACACTGAATGATGCTAATTCCCTGAGTGACCTGCAGGAGGCACCTTGGCAGTGAATCACACCCTGTTACATCTGGTTTTACTGCATGCAGTCATCATCTAGCCCCTTACCTCAGGGGCATACTGAAGTCTGAAATGACTACTCCTCATTGGCAAGGGGGTGTGGACCTGCTGCCTTCTGCAGTCCTGGCTGCATCCCTATAGCCCTAGTATCCTAAGACCTTGCTTCAAGCCTGTAACCTGGGAGCTTGCCTGGCCAGAGCTTCCCCAGCTCTGCCTGCTTTTCCCCAGCCTTGCTCTAAGTCAGGAAGCCTCTAGCTTCCCTAGATCCCTCCTTCTCCACAACTGGAGCCAGAGTGAGTCAGCCTCTTTCCTCACCTCCGGGAGCCTTTATTTATACTGCCCTCAGCTGGGCCCTAATTGGCTGATACATGCCACAGCTGCTGGCTCCACCGCTCCAGCCCTCTCCCAGGGCTGGGTTTAACTCTTAAAGGGCAGTGCGGGGCAGACACCCCGTCACACCAGCAGATGTCCAGTATAGGAGAAAAGTCACAAGCAATCACAGTGAATAAGAGTGCTGAAAAAGGAAGTAGATGGGATGAGTGATACTTGGTAGCTTCAGTTATTGGTGATGCTATTTTGGGGTCAGGTGTGGCTGCTTTAACATGACCTGTTCCACAACCCATCAAAATCAATGGAAAACCTCCCACTGGATCCACCGTGCTTTGGATTAGGCCTAAAATGCAGTCAAATAAACTTTTCCATATGTCCTCTTGAGAAGGGGTGCTGGAACAATATTTATAATAGGGGTGCTGAGAGCCATAGAACCAAACTGTAAACTCTGTACATAATGACAGCCATTTCAAACCAGGGGGGAGAGGCAGTACCCATCCTTCACCCACAGTTCCAGCACCTATGATCTGGAGCTGTTGCACTTTCACCTAATGGTTTTGTAATTCACTAGGTAAGACAAAAAACTAAACCTCATCCTACATTGGAATTACATTGAGACATCTTAGTGAAAGTGAAATTTTGTGCTTATTAATTAAAACTATATTTTATCACCCACTTGCTTAAGATCATGTTGACTTTGGTATTTACGTAAAACAACTGATTTAACCTTCAAATGAGCCAATTAATGGGATTGTTGGCATAAGCTGGCAGTTCTTCAGGGTGTCTGAATTTAATTAGAACAATTGAAAACATTTCATCTTTGTTTGAGAACTTTAGAAATAGAAGTAAAGGCTTCAAGAGAGATAAGGACAGTTAGAAACACTGAACACAATGCCTCAAATATAAAAGAGAGAGCATGGGGTATATTGAAGGGCTAAGGGAAATGATTAAATGCTTTTGAAGATTCACATATGGATGGAGAAGAGAGCGGGACAGTAAAAATAAAATAGATCTTTGAGGTAAAGGGGAAAAAAGCAGTAGATCGAACAGAAGATAAAACATAACTGACCTGTTTTATTTAAGGGTATGAGAAAACATTTGGGTTTTGGAAACAATATATGAATAGCTAATTTGGAATTACTGGAACTAACTAATGTACTTAAAAGTGTTATTCAGAACAGAAAACCTGAAGAAATACCAACTTAATAAACAGTAATATATGCTACATCCTTTTATGTCTGTACTCATTACTGTGGACATCTGCATAAATCACTGTTACATAATTTGTTACAATTCTGTATCACCTCAAAATAGCACTAAATAGCACTAAATTCTCTTCCGATGCTTTTTGTGCAAGAGATTTTTCCGCAAAAACAAGCAGTGTAGATGGATCCATTTTGCGCAAAAAACCCTTTTGTGCAAGATCCTTATGCCTCAAAAAAAGGAGGTATACAGATCTTGCACAAAAGGGTTTTTTTTGCGCAGAACGGACCCGTCTACTTGTTGTCTGCTTGTTTTTGCTCAAAAACCTCTTGCGCAAAAAGTATCGGAAGAGAATATGCAAATGAAGCACGAGAAGTTGCTAATGAGTGCTTCATTTGCATTGCCTCTTCTGCAAAAAAAGACGCAGTGTAGACATAGCCTTAAAGTATTATAAAATAATGCTGAAAAGCTGTAGAAATGTTGTTTTACGCACCCATCGGTGCTCTGATAAGTTAAACCTAGGACAATGCATTGATTAATTACAAAAGAATTATGGACCATTTAAGAAATGAGTCCAAAATGAGTCACGGTTCTGAAGACTGTAAATGGTTTAGAGAGAGAGTCAGAGGGTACATCTACACTGTGTGGTGATGGTATCCACTGGAGGTATCCCGAAGTAGCTACCCCTCATCTAAACAAGCTGCCCATATTTTTTAAATATTTTTCGAAATAACGGGCATGCTATTTCGGCATTCCTGTAACACTTGTTCCACGAGGTTTAAGGGATATCTCGAAGTAGTGTGTTACTTTGAAATTTGGCCCTGTGTAGATGGGCCAAATTTCAAAATAAGCTATTTTGAAATTGAATAGAAATAAGATACGCAATTTGTGCTACACCAATTTCGAGTTTAGGGTGCTGTGTAGATGTACCAGAGCGGTAACAAGGGCGAGGCGAGTGAGGCACTTGCCTTGGGTGCATAGCTGAGGGGGCGCAGAAAAGACAGCTACTATGCTGTCTTCATTCGCGCCTTGCGCCACTTCAGCACTCCCACCCGTGCCGAGGACGGTCTTGCCTCAGGCGCCAAATTAGCTAGTTACGACTCTGAGATGCACCCAGTGCTTTTTTTGTTAAAAAAAAGGTGCCAATACTCCAGGGGAAAAAGTTGTTGAGCTCTGACTGGAGGTGCTGGTACTGCGTCTGGAGGTGCCGGTACTGCGTACCAGGCAGTACCATCACAAAAAAAGCACTGGATGCACCCATAGTGCTTAAAGACTATGATCACCTAGACTGAGTTCCTGCATACAATAGGACAAAAAAGTAGATAAAATAGAATTAGGCTCCAACCTTATATGGCTCCAATCTTATGTAGAGTTAGGCTCCAATCTTATAAATTCACACATCTGCTTCAATTGAATACACAAATAAACCAATGAAGCTAATGAGCACATACTGTAAATTAGCACATATAACCCACACACGAGTATTACCCGCACCTGTGTATAACCTGCGGTTTTCCCTGATTGAGTAAAAAAAGTCTTGTATACCCCGCACATGTGCATAGCCCGCGGGAGATGAACCACAGGTAATGTTAATGCAAAGCATCTGTAATCAAGTGTTAATGAGCCGCAGCTGATAACGCTGAGCAATAAGTAGGCTACAACCCTTGTTGCTGGTATATAACCCCTTTGAACCACACCGCTTTTCCATTCATTTATTCCTTCAGTGGTTTTAACTTGTATTTTAAACTTTTTAAACTTTTTAAACCTTTTAAACATGCCTAAGCGCAAATCCTACACAGACGATTTTAAATTGTGTGTAGTGGCATTTGCAAAGGACAATGGAAACAGAGCCATAGGGAGAAAATACTCTGTCAACGAAAAGTCTGTTCGGGAGTGGAGAAAGGAAGAAGCAGAGCTTGAAAACTAATGAATTTTAATGTATTTTAATGAATTTTAATATAACTGCCTCTATTACTAAATTGAAATATGCTGCTTTTCTCAAGTAAGAGTCAGTTTTGTCTTCCTTTCAGTAAAAAAAAAGCCTGTATTACACGCGGACGAGTATAGCCCGCGGGTATGTAAAACTTTGCATAACCCGCGGGTTATATTTGCCAAAGTACGGTACTTACATCAGGGGTGAGGAACCTCCGGTCCGGGGGCTGGATGCAGACTCTGGCTTGCCTAGCTCTGGCCCTCAAGTCTCAGGCTGTTCCCCAGCGTTGGGGAGCCTGCGCTGGTGCTCCAACCCTCCCACTGCTCCTCGACAGGGCTGGGGCGCACAGAATCTACTAGCCTGGCCCCCCCCTACACTCTGGTGTGCAACGGGAATGTGGGGAGTGTCTTTCTCCTTCTCAGGTGGGCAATTCACATGATGTGAGTTATCTCTGAATTACAGAACTAACAAATAGGTGCAGGTGGTGGAGCTAACTATTTTTGAATTGGTCCTAATCACAGAAATCTCAGAGTACTTTTATGTATTACTATTCATTTCTCTTCTTTTGAATATTTGAGTGTTTTAAGAGTAGATGTGTTGATTGATGGTGTAGAACTGGGGTGGGCAATAATTTTTGAAGGGGGGCCACTTCACAAATTTCAGAAGTGGCTGTGGGTCGACCTGCAAGGGGCGGGGCATAGGGCGGAAGGGGTGGGATTGAAAACTACCCTGCTGGGAGCTTTGCTTGGCCTGGGGTCCCTGCCCCCTGACTTCTGGCCAATGGAAGGGACCTGGAGCAGATTGGAAGGTGCTGGGGGCTAGCCTCTTCCCAGAGTTGTCTAGAATTCACATAACACGGCTGGCAGCTCCTGGCCCTGCTGCTAACCTGTTGCCTGGCAGCGGCCCAGCAGGCACAAGCCCTTTGAATAGAAGCAGTTGAAAGAGCTTGCGCCTCCCAGGAAGCTCCCGGCAACAGGCCAGTGGGACTGAGAGCTGCGAGCCCTTTCAGTTGCTTCTCTTTAAAGGGATTGTGCCTGTCAGGTGGCTACCAGGCAACACAGCCGCCCAGCAAGTGCGAGCCCTTTGAATAGAAGCAGTTGAAAGGGCTCGCGTGTCTCTGGCTCCCAGACAATGGGCTAGGGCAGGGATCAGCAACCTTTCAGAGGTGGTGTGCCAAGATTTGATTTATTCACCTCTCTGTACAGGTCCAAATGCCGATCAATAATATTCCTACTTACAGCAGCTTCATTAATAAATAAATTAAGATGCAGATCTTACCTTTTAGTGCAAGGGTTGGCAACCTTTCAGAAGTGGTGTACTGAGATTTAACTTATTCACGGATCTGTGTGCCGGGGGAAGGAAGAGGGAGGGGAGGCAAGAGCAGGCTGGGTTCAGTGACCTTATTTTCTGAACCAGCTGCAGCTAGTGAGAACGGTTTAACTTAATTTATGAAACAGATTAAGCATTTTAACTTTCTCATGTTAGCTTATCAAACTTAATTTTAAATAAAGTAAATATTATGTCCAACACAAAAGGTTTCAATGTTTTCTTTATTTATGGCAGGGGTGGGGAACCTTTTCGGTTGGGGGTCACAAAAATCAGTTGGGGACCACACAAGTGAGAAGCAAAAAGACTCCTACAAAAACCCCCAATGCTCACTGATGTGGCCCTAACTAAGAACACTCACTCCTCTGGTGCCCCAGCCTCAGGGGTGGGCGGGGAGGGGGGGAAGGAGAGGGAAAGGAGGGACTGAGGTTCAGGGCTTTCCATAGACCAGATTTATTTTTCTCGGATTGCAGATTTTGTGGATTTTGTGGACCTCCTTAGGCTCTGGGGTAGGGACAAAAATGAGGGGTACAGTGTGCGAGACAGGGCTGCCAGCAAGTAGGATAGGGATGAGGTACAGGATCTGGGAAGGAGGTGGGCTGCAGAAGGGGGAGAAGTTGAGAGGTCTGGGTGGGGGGAAGGGTGCAGAAGCAGGCTGGGAGTAGAGTGTCTGGCCTGGTGGAGAGAGCAGGATCAAGGGAGGGTGCAGTGTGTGACCAGGAGAGAGGGTGCAGAAGCAACATGGATGAAGGAGCAGGGTGGGGTGTCTGGCCAGGAGAGAGGGTGTAGGAACAAGGGAGGGTGTTGGAGCAAGTTCCAGGTCTTGTGGGGGGGGAGGGAAGTGAGAGGATTCTGGTGTGTGTGGAGGGGGTCTGGGCATGAGAGGGGATCTTACCTGGCTTCATGCCCCCTTGCAGCAATGGCTGCAGCTATGCTGTCCCGGCTGCCCCGGAGGGAGGCCTCGCTGCCACGGTGGCTGTGCAGTCCAGGACCGGACTCAGAGGCCAGAGGCGCCACTGCTGCATGGCCATGTGTTCTGGGACTGGCCCCGGAGGTGCCACTGCCATGCAGCCACATGATCTAGGGCTGGTCCCGGAGGCCAGAGGCACTGCTGCTGCATGGCCACACAGTCCAGGGCCGGGTCCAGAAGCTCCGCTGCCATGGCCATGTGGTCTGGGGCCGGCCCTGGAAGCCAGAGATGCCACTGCTGCCGGACTGCATGGCCACAGTAGCGGTGCCTCCAGCCTCCGAGGCCGGCCCTGGACTGCGTGGCCGCAGCAGCGGCACCTCCAGTCCCTGCTGAGGTGCTGCTAAGGAGCCTCAGCCGCAATGCTTTCTCCTCCCATTGCAGCTGCACAGGGGAGGAAGGGTGGGGCATGGCACGCATGGCATGTGTGCCGTAGGTTGCTGACCCCTGCGCTGGGGGCAGGGCCTGGAACTGCCTCACAGGCCAGATCAAAGCCCATTGAGAGGTTTTTGTCCATCCCTGGCATAGAATCATGAAATCCTCTTTATTTAATAAGGCATTTGTTGTTAAAAAGCTTTGTTGTGTTTGGTTTACACATAGCATAGTAATGATAACAGTATGGGATTTTCCTTGATTCATGATCCTCAAATTATTCCTTCATTAGGATAAATTACTTGTTCACCTAGGAACAGATTATTGCATTTATCATATGGTGGATGGCCCTTCTGAAGAGACATAAGTCTCAGGCCACCTATGACCCAACTATTTACCTCCCCAGGTGGAGAGTATGAATAGAGAGTGACAGGTGGTCATATGATTTAACCAGGCCTCTGGGAATGTGTGTGTGAGGGAATGGGGGAGGAGGGATCCAGAGGAATGTGTTATATGTCAAGTGTCAGATGTGGCTTCTGACATTTTCAAATGCAACCAAATGAATCACATTAGTGCTTTCATCTATACAGTATATTACTTAACTCTAAAGGGAAGATCTTTAAACAGGCTTTAGTTTCTGTTCGTGTATTGAATCAAAACACTAGATGACTAATGAGTCCTGTTTTTCTGATGCGGAGGAATAATTTTTCAATAGGCCATCCGTAATATGAGTAAACATGAAGAATGCCATATAAATGCTTGCAACTATAACATCTTGGCCTGTAATTTCATCAGGCCTCAGAAGATAAAGAAGGATGGCGTGGTTGATGATACTCAGATGGGAAAACATTAAGAAAAACCAAGAGTACTGCAAAAAAGTAATGGTGATGGTTCAGTGAAGGTACTTATTTCTGAATCTGTCCCATCTGATGCCCCAGCACTGTGTTGGGAGTGCTATGTTGTTGATGGTGCCATCTTTCAGATGAGTTATTAAACCGAGATCCTCATTAAACTGTGTAGAAAATGGAAAAAAAATTGTGGAAACGTTGTTTTGATGAAAATTCTCCAAGAAGCTCGAAACCATTAGAGATTAGAGGACACCACTGCTCTTTTTTGCAGGGCTTATGGTTTTCATTGTTAATGTTCTGGCCACACTTCATTTCAGGTAATTATATTCTGCCTGCCTGAATTTACCTGCAGTTTCAATTGGATACAGCATTCTTCACTTTGTGCCCTAAGCTACTGCGTAATGCTGCTATGCATTATGAAACATCTTATGTGTTCCACCCCATAGACATGTGCATTTCATTGGTGAAAATATTTTGTAAATGTGAATACCTGTGCACATGTTAACGCATAATGGTCTTTGGGCATAATGATGTGCCCACTGAAGTCATTAACAAAATTCCCACATATTTGACGTGGTAACACACAGAAACCTGTTGGGGAACATTTTAACTTGCCCAGGTACTCTCTAATGGATCTCAAAGCATTTTCAAAAACCAGCTAGAGAGAGAAACTGCAGAACTTGCCTTCATATGCAAATTTGACCCATTTCAACAAGGTTTGAACAAAGATATGAACTGGATGGGCGTCATATTCAACACCAAATGACATCAAAAGCTAAGAGTCTGGTACTTACAGCTCACTCCATCAGCCTCATTTAGCACCGGCACTCTAATTGACAAGATTTTTTTCCCTTTCCCTCCCCATCTTTCCTCTTTTTCTGCTATTTATTTGTTCCTCTGGATCTCTTGCTCCATTCATCTGAAGAAGTGGGTTGTGCCCACAAAAGCTCATGATACCATATACATTCTTCAGTCTCTTAAGGTGCTGCAGGGCTATTCATTTTATTATTAGTAGTAGTAGTAGTAGTAGTAGTATTTCAGTTAACAGACCAACGTGACTACCCCTCTGAGACTTTAAAACTCCCACTGACTTCAGTGGTGCAGTAACTGACTCTATGTGACAAAAATTTTATAAATGTGAACTTACAGAGGCATGACTTGTAAAATACTATAAAATATACAACTTATGGAACTACCATTTATGTTCTGCTTTATATGATATTTGTCTATTATGTCTTATGCTGTATTCAGGATGGAACATGAGGCTACCCAACTGGAAAATCAGCATGTACATAGTGTATATAAAAGCACAGCCTCTTATTTTAATGACCTACAGAGCAAAGCATGGCCTCGTGTTCGTCAGTTTCTGTTGGAGCAAAAGCCTGGCAGTCTCATTGCAGACATAGGTAAGTTTCTGGCTTATTGCATGAAAAATCATATATCATTGTTTGTTTTACATGTTATGTTTATCATACTTGCCCTTGAACTCTACTGTGTATGGATTTTCTAAACAGCATATGACATACAATTCCCAAAAATCAAAGAAAATTGAGAGGAATTTGTTCTCACATATCTTATTGCTTGTGTACCCTTTGCCAAAATGCATACTATTTGTTCTAAAATAGTGTGAAGTTCACTTTTTCAGTATTTCAGACTTAATTAAAAACAAATCACAATTCAAAAAATTGCACTTCTGCCTTTCCTAAACTGAGGAATATCAGTGGCACATGTAGCTTCCTAATTCAATGGAAATGGAGAAGGGGCTCCAAGGAAGGAATGGAGCCTTATTACTAAATACTATTACAAATTAAAGTAATGTACATACAATATCATGAGGTACTAGAGGAGTTAGCAATATTAAGTTTCATTCTAATGTAGAACTGTGAACTGTTGCATTAATTTAGAGAGAATAAAAGAGTGAATGAGTCAAAGGTGTTAATGTTACTCTGTCACTTTCCAACATTAAACAGTGTTAAAGAAGGTTCATGATTTGATGCACATATAGGGTGCATCTACACAGCAGTGTTATTTCAGAATAATGGCCATTATTTCGAAATAACAATACAAGCGTCTACACAGCAATTCCGTTATTTTGAAATAAATTCAAAATAACGGATGGCTTATTCCGACTTCGTAACCTCATTCCACGAGGAATAATGCCTCTTCCGAAATATTTATTTTGAAATAGCTGTAGTGTGGACACTCCACTGCTGGTATTTCAAAATAGCTCCTCCCCAGGGCCATTCAAACTAATTACTCCCCTGTGTCTCCTGGGCTTTAAATCAAGGTAGTGCATCCATATTAGGGAGGCCTGCCTCGGACTAAATTTGAGGCTTCCCTGTAGTGTAGACATGCTATTTCAAAAAAAGCTATTTTGGAATATTTCTTCTAGAATAGCTTATTTCAAAATAAGCATGCAGTGTAGATGTAACCATAGAGACCTTAGCTTGCTTAGTACCATGGCAAATACACTATAAAATTAATATCAAAGGTTAGAAACTTACTAATTAAAACACACAAAAATGAAAAAAATGAAACAAATATTTAAACAGAAATTGAATGATGATGCAAACAAATGTAAAGCCTATAAAGGCTCTTTTGAAGAAGGTGAATTTATGGATAGAGTTTATTATGCCTCTTGGAGTACATCTACACAGCACCCTAAACTCAAGATAAGATACGCTATTTGTGCTATGCAAATTGCATATCTTATTTCAATAGCATTTTATAATAGCGTATTTCAAAATTTGGCATGTCTACACAGGATGCTGAAATAGCGCATCTGCTATTCTGAGACCTGTCCCGAAATAGCAGGCATGTTCAAAAGACTCAGGGTAGCTATTTTGGGATACTTCTGGTATCCCGAAATAGCCCTGCTGTGTAGACGTACTCTTGGTGAGGAAGAAAGAGCTAGTTCTGTTGTTCAAATCTTAGCTGGGAATGGTAGCCACCTTTCTACTTTCAAAACCCTGACAGACACAAGGTGGAGAAGTGAAGGGATAGTACATAAGTGGGGAAATACAGCTTTTGTTCTGATTCTTAGGCTATAGGGTGGCTGCTCAGTCACTGATGGATGCATTGGACCGGTTGGTCAGCCATGACAGCTTTTGCGGTGGAATCTGGCTTGCCTTTCTCATTAGGGATATCATGTCAGCTTCACTGGGCCTTCCCAGGCTGAGCAGAGCTAGATTGGCCATCTCATCTCACCATGCTGATACTTTGCAATATAGTTGATTTTGGAGTCTCGCAGAAAGCAGAGGAGACAGGAGAAAGATAACTGGGAGTGGAAAAGGACATTTGAGGGAGGAAAGGCAGAGCAGGATTTCACATGTATCAGGGTGGGGTCCTCACTGATGAACTGAGGATGGTCCACCTTCCCCATAGACTATTAAGATCTGATGTCATGATTACAAGCCTTTTGCTGCAGCTGCTGTGATAGTAAAAGCTCCTTTTTCGCCCTCAAGCATATCTTTAAGGATGATGGGTGGATTGAGCCATCCTCTAATAATTTTGCTCATCAATGAGGTCTAATTTCTGAAGCACCAATTTTGATCCATTGATTTCTTGCCCCTCATTCCTATTTTTTATCAGTCATAATGTTAACAAAGTAGTTGCGTGGTATCAGTAAACCTTTTCTGTTTAAAGTAATCAATTGTTCTGTCTCCTTCTTCCATCTTTTCTTAAACAATTTTATACAACAGGTCATTGTAACAATTCATGAATCCACTTTCCACTAGTCAGGCTCATAATTATTACAACAGAAACATTTATTGTCAGCACAAAAGTATTTTTGGTTCCCTTATTCCAGAGTATGCACTGAGATTTTTAAAAACTGTTGTAAGAACTATCCTTCACTTAGCTGAATTAAAGCATTTTAATCAATATACACACAATTTGCATTTTAATCGAGTGTACTGCTACTAACATAATAATCAATTATACTTTAATTCTGATTTAACAACTCCTACTCTCTTATTAACACACATATCTTAATTTTTCATCTCATATTTACTGCTTTAATATATTAGTCTCTTTCATTTCTCTTGAGCATTTATTCTTAGGAATAATGCTGGATTTTTGCTCTAGCAATGTGCTCTTTTTTACCACTTTGAGTATTCTGTTGTTCTCTCACAGTTACTGTGCTGTCTTTGTAGATAATGTCGCACATTATCATCAATGAAAGCAGTGGGGCTGCAGGCTGCAGTGCTGTTTCTAAAGATAACTCTGGCTTTAAATTCAATTACTAAGAGAAAAATGGTTCTCTTTGCGTAGCTGTTCTCCTGACTCCAGGTGTCAACTTTCAGATAGCATTCTCTGCCACTGACCCATAATGGTGCTGAATGTTCTCTAATATAATTTTGAAAAGTGTCTGTAATGCATATGGTATGGAAGAACACTCTGGAATATTTCGTAAGAACATAAAACCGGCCATACTGAGTCAGACCAAAGGTCCATCTAGCCTAGTATCCTGTCTTCCAATAGTGGCCAATGCAAGGTGCCTCAGAGGGAATGAACAGAACAGGTAATTACTGAGTGATTCCTTCCCTTATCACACATTCCCAGCTTTTGACAAACCGAGGCTAGGGATTCCATTCCTGCCCTTCCTGGCTAATAGCCATTGAATGACCTATCCTCCATGAATTTATCTAGCTTTTTTTTGAGCCCAGTTATAGTCTTGGAGTTCACAACATCCTCTGGCAAGGAGTTCCACAGGTTTACTGTGCACCATATTCTTCCTTTTGTTTGTTTTAAACCTGCTACCCATTATTTCACTTGGTGACCCCTAGTTTTTGTGTTATGGGAAGGAATAAATACATCTTCTTTATTCACTTTTTTCCATACCAGTCATGGCTTTATAGACCTCTATCATGCCCCGACTTAGTTGTCTCTTTTCCATGCTTTTCCCAGTCTTATTAATCTCTCCTCATATGGCAGCCACTCCATACCCCTAATAATTTTGTTGCTCTTTTCTGAACTTTTCCTAAAGCCAGGATATGTTTTGTGATGAAGTGACCACATGCAGTATTTAAGATGTGGGTATACTATGGGTTTTTCAGTTTAGAACAGCACTGATCCTTTAATATTTCTAAACATACTTTCAGGTGGAAGACACATTCTATAGATATCCATTACACTTACAAACATGTGCTTATAACTGATTTAAAAAGTAACAAAGAGGATATGTCTGTAACACTGAAATAGTTCTTTATTGCATAGAAATAATTAAACTTTGGTCATTTTCACATCTGTGTTTGGAGGTCAAAATTTCTTGTCTTCTCTGTGCTCAGATCCGTATTCAGCAGTCTAGGGCAAATCCTTCCTTCTCCTCTGCAATCACAGAGGTTTCACTGGCTGAAAAACTGTTGCACAACATGGAATGCAGTATTTGTAGGTTCTGGAAGAGTAGCACATATGGCATAGAGTTTAGGTCAGCGATGGCTAAAGGGTGAAGATTGGGAGTAGGGCTGAAGAAGTTGCTGCTTTATTGGTCCTCCTGTTTGCTCCCTCACTCCTCATGAAGGGGATGCGGTAAAGATGTGGGCAGTAGCAGCTGTGCTGCAGTAGTCTATGACTTGATGGGGGAGGATTCCTTTCTCTTCTACTTCCCCAGCCCATCCAAAGAGAAATCCATTATACAGTCTAGTTTTTAGACAGTATGGGAGGAATTGGGCATGCTGCATGTGCAGAATTTCTATTGACATCAGGAAGATCTTTGTTGCATTCTCAACAAATATATACATTGTGGATTGGAGAGGAGAAGTTTTGCCCTTCATTTTGTTCATGATTTATTGATGATCTTACCTCTGTGCCATGAATTTACAAAGCATCCTTGTTGCTGTTTTAGATACCATTCCATATAATTTTACAAAGACAATGATTTCAGTGGGAATTAAGTAGGATCATTGCATTTTCTAAGGCTGTTTTATTAAAAGGTTTACAAAGTGTGTTTTTCTACACGGGATGACAGGCGGTTTGAAGGAATCTCATAATAGGTTGCTTCCTGTAATAAAGCTTATTGCTTTGTAGGATGTGGGACTGGAAAGTATCTCAGTATCAACAGCCAGGTGTTTAATCTGGGCTGTGATTATTGTGAACCTTTGATAAAGATTGCAAGGAAGAAAGGCTGCGAAGTCTTGGTATGCGACAACCTTAATCTTCCCCTTAGGGATCAGTGCATCAATGCAATCATCTCCATTGGAGGTAAGAGAACACAGTAGAATGTTTTTCTATTCCAAAGTAAATACGAAATAATTTGGAATGTTTTTTTTCAGTTGATTCTTATTCCTCATTGTCATTATTATTTTTAAACCACTATCTTTAAAATCTTTGAAAACAGAGTTTCATGATAGGAAACTTGAGAACAAAAATGTATTTAGTTTAATTTCATAAGAATGATGTTGACTAGGGAAGTACCGTTTATTTGTGGGGCCTTGTACATACTAGGAAAAAGGTTTGTTTTTAAAGTGTGTTAAATAATATGCATTGAAATCCTAGTATAAGCAAGTCAAGTTGTAGTTTTAAAAACATGTAACTGTTAAGGCAAACTCTTTCCCCACTGCCCTGGGTCTACACAAGCTGCCTGTTATTTCGAAATATTTGCGAAATAATGGGCACATTATTTCAGCATCCTGGTAAACCTTGTTGCATAAGGGTTAAGGGATGGCTCGAAATAGTGCACTATTTCAAAATTTGGTGCTATGTAGATGCGCCAAATATCAAAATAAGCTATTTCAAAATAGATTCGAAATAAGATACGCAATTTGCATAGCGCAATTTGTGTATCTTATTTCGAGTTTAGGGTGCTGTGTAGATGCACCCCAACTAATATATTAAATCTACAGCTCGCCTTAGCTATCATGTATTCAGATACATGTGGAGCACACACAGGGTTAAAGTACACAACCACCTAAGAAACATAGGTGCATAAGTCCTGTTGGATTTAATTTTTGAATATACTACCCATATCCTCTTGAATGTATAAATATAAAAGGAGCATATGAGGGAAGGACATTTTGGGTGATATTTTTAACAATATTCTTCCCTGGATTTATTTTACACGTTTATAACTGATCTACAATCTTGCTGTAGTGTGCCATATTATCACCACAGAGCTGCTGACAGGTCCTTATAATAAAATAATGAAATATGGAAAAAACTGTAGCCCTCCCTTCCAAAGTGTGTCTGAAACTTTCTTCCTCTGCTCTCCCAGGTACTTGGTAGCTCTAATATTTGGAGTGGCCTTATACTCTCCTTATGCCAGCTGGGTCCTGGTTTTTTTTCTTGATACCTGGTGTCTCCACTCAGAGTGGCTTTTCCCCATGCTTGAGAAAAAGGGTGTTGTCCCTTGAGATATCCATGATGATACTTCAAACACAATGATAAGAAGGATAAAGCCCAGTACACAGGGGACAATAAAGCAACTAAAACAAACCCCAACAAAAGGAATAATGCCCCAAAATAACAGCATCACAGAGGAGAGAACTGTATTGGAAAAAGGAAAATAGCATCTGGGGGAGGAAGTGATTAGTGTTAACTAATAATTAACCAGTATTTATAAATAAGCCAGTTTCTCACCTCACAAACTCTTCCCTAATGTTTCCTGAGTGGATGACAGGGCTGAGATTTTGAGTCCCCAGATGGAGCCTGCAGGTGCTGTAGTGCTGCCCAGATTAAACAAAAACCA
Organism: Rafetus swinhoei; assembly: GCA_019425775.1. Lineage (NCBI taxonomy): Eukaryota > Metazoa > Chordata > Testudines > Trionychidae > Rafetus > Rafetus swinhoei. The sequence continues at coordinate 53,469,813 of CM033449.1, forward strand.
CTTTACTTGTTCTTCATCCCCAGCTGGGGCTGAGCCCTCTCCTGACTCCACTAGGCTCAAAGGTTCCCTGGTTTGAAATCGTCCTTGGGTCTTGGCTGGCTTTTGGTACTGAGTGCCAAGTCAGGAGCGCTCTCTCTCTCTCTGGGTACGTCTAAACTACATCCCTCTTTTGAAAGAGGGATGTAAATTAGACATATCGAAATTGCAAATGAAGCCGGGATTTGAATTTCCTGTGTTTCATTTGCATAATCGCGTCACAGTGTTTTTCCAAAAAACACTATTTCAAAAGTGAAACTGCGGTCTAGACTCTGTTCTTTCGAAAATAAAAGTATTTTGCAAACAATCCTGTAAAGCTATTGTTTGAGGAATACAGAATCTTTCGAAAAAGGCTTCTCTTTTTGGAAGAACCGTGTCTAGACTCCGGTTTCGCTTTCGAAATAGCATTTTTTTAAAAAACGCTGTGACGCGATTATGCAAATGAAGCACGGGAAATTCAAATCCTGGCTTCATTTGCAATTTTGATATGTCTAATTTACATCCCTCTTTCGAAAGAGGGATGTAGTCTAGACATAGCCTCTCTCTCTCTCTCTCTCTCTCTCTCTTTCTCTCTCTCTGGGTGCTGGGCACTGCAACGCTAGAGCAACCTGTTCCATGCAGTTAGTGGTTCAGAACAGTGCAAAACTCTGTTTGCAGTAAGAGGTAATTTAGCAGGGGCTCCCTAAATTGTGCTACTTCTCCCGTAGCTTTCCAACTCAAACAAAATGCCCTCCTTTTTGTCAGTCTTCCCTTTCCCCCATTAACTTGCTTGGGACTGTGAAGCCCTGTCTTGTCATTGGTCCTCTGGAGTGCCTGTCCAGATCACCCCATGTAGGAGCCTCCGTACTTGGCTCCAGGAAGGGTTTTAGTTCCTTCTTTATCAATTCTCACTCAATGTATGCTGTGAATGGTATCAGAGGGCATTGGTAGCCATCTTAGTTGTAGCCTTTTGGGAGGACCCTTAGAGGCCTAGAGTAGACTCCAGGAACTGGGACACCCAAGATGATCTCTGTAAGGATATGTCTAGACTGTAATTAAACAGGTATGGCTGGCCTAAGTCAGCTTACTCAGGCTCACAGGGGTCAGGATAAAGGACTGTTTAATTGCAGTGCAAATATTCAGACTCAGACTGGAGCCCAGGCTTTGGGACCCTGTGAGTCCGAGTCAGCTGACATGGGCCAGCAGTGTGTGTTTAATTGCAGTGTAGACATACCCTACATTACCAGCAAGAAACTACTCCAAATGTGGTGAGTAAAATGTATTGTCACAAAAACAATACATGCTTCAATATGCTCAGAAGCTGACTAATATGCTAACAGGATTTACTTCTCTTTGCTTCCACTTTATGTGAGACAATAGGGCCAGATTCAGCTCTTTGCTACCTTGGCACAATCCCACTGATAGCAAATCACTCTCAAAGAGCTGCCTGCTTATACAGTATTTATGTCAATTACTATCCTGTCAAGAATAAATATGATAATCACATTTTTGTACAGGTAACAATAATGAATGCTAAGCCTAGATGCCCTGTGTTGTACCGTATATACCCATGTTTATCTAATTCTAGACTAACAAATGTTCTTCCTTCCACTTTTGGAAATTTGAAAAGATTTGTGTAATGGGTCAAATTCTCTTCTGGATGACACTGGCAGAATCCCATTGAGAGAACATGTATGGCGATGGAGATTATGCCATTTTAGCCATGAAGAGAATTTGACCCTTTATCTGAATCTCTTTTAGACAGGGGCTGTGTTGGCTGATTATCTGTTACTGGTGGTGGACAAAGATCAGCTATCCATCCTGATTTTTTCAGTTCTGTCAGTTGCCTTTGATACCATTTACCAGGTAGTGTTGTGAGGATGTATGGCCTGAACTGTCTTCAGTATGAGACACACACTCTGCTCTGTCTCTATCTCATCTGATCCCATTGTTTAAGAAACTGGGGTTTTGCTGTAAGTGAGCTGGTTGAGCCTTGATCTGGGTAAAATTGAGAGATTACTGACAGGCTGGGGAGAAAGAGTAGAGCCTTTGACTGAGGGACCATGCTCATTGTTTGTTTCTAGGTGTAATCTTGAGTCCTCAGATGCTCCTAGTTGTCTAGTTAACATCAGCAGGGTTTTATCATGAGCAGTTGGCAGGAAGGATGCACACTCTTTTGCACATTTTACACATACTTTTTGACAAATTAAAACACAACTAAATGGACTAAGATGCATATATCATTGCAGTGCATTTCACGTGGGGCAACGCCTTACAATTATTCAGAAAGTGTGGCTAATTCAGATTCATATGCAACTCAGTAAGAAGCACATTACTCCTCTACTCTGGGCCTGCTGATATCTGGATGAAATTTAAGGTGTTGTCTTTCATGTGTAAATTCCTAAGTGGTTTGGGTCCTTACCTATCTCAGTCTACCTCTTATTCTACGTGGTACTTTAGCAACAGAGAACAAGTAACAGTCATGAGCCAACAGAACCCTTGTTCAATTTATGGTGAGGCATTCTTGATGTGCTCTCAGCTTCCTTTCCTTGTTCAACCAAAGTCTGGATCTGGTGGCTTTCAGGTCATGCTGCAAAGCTTACTGGTTCTTCCAGGCATATTCTGTGAAAGAGGGGAGTAGTCTCAATAGGCCAGTAAATTCATGGAGAGCAGTTAGCATGTTTTCAGTTTTGTACACTGGTTTAATTGATAAAATATTTTATATAGCCAGCTGGAGCTTTGGATAGACATACTTTAAATGTTCCTAAATTAACACATAGTATTTGGGAATATTAGTTTGGTATTCAGTCATCTTTGATAATCATCTTCAGAACAGTTTGCATATTTGAGATACTTTCATTTAATTCAGTGGGAGCCCACTGGTTGAATGGGCTGGGGAGCCTCAGCTACCCCCTTTTGGCTACATATTCTCCATTCAAGACATGATCAGGAAAAGGATGGCAATTCCATTTTATGAATGATTTTGATACTTCACAATTTGGGTTTGTTTCAAATTGGAACATAGCCTGTAAAATTTCTAAATTCTCCACAAAGCAAAATTCTGAAAAAATGCTTTGGATTGATTGAAAAGTTTATTTTGATTTTGATTTAAAATGTTGTAATACAGACAAGTTTAAAACTAAAATTAATTTGAAAATCAAAAAAATTAAATGTTTCATTTTGGGTACGGCTAAACTAGGGGGCAGGATACAAGAGATATCCTGAAAAAACTCCGCTGCATCCAGGGAACGCGTATGCTCTTCCGTTTTTTTTTTTTTTTTGCGGAAGAGAAAATGTGTTCTTTCGGAAGCCCCTGAATTCCTCGTTCCACGAGGAAGAAGGGGGCTTTCGAAAGAGGGTTTTTTTCTAAAATTTGGCCCAGTCTAGACAGGCCAAATGTCAGAAAAGCCTCTTCTGACAAAAGTATCGGAGAAAGATACAAAAAATGTGGAGCGCATTTTGCGTATCTTTTTTCTGATAAATCCTTGCAGTCTAGACGTACCCTTTGAAAATGTTGAAAATGGACATTTTTATTTGTTAGATTTTTTTCAGTTTTTCTCCAAAGTGAATATAAAATTGACCTGATTTTACCAATGATTTCTATTTCGATGAAACTTCCTTTTTTGATGGAAAAGGATTCTATCAAAATTTTCTGACCAACTGTAGTTAAGGCACATTGGTAGGAAAGTATGGAGGAGGCTCATACTATTATTACCTTCTGCTGTGCTTGTTCTGTGGCTAGATCAGGATGGGAAATGAGAAGTCTGTGGGTCGGATGCAGATTGCCAGGCTTAGTCCCTGGCAGGCTGCCAGACGCTTTATTTACCTGGGCATCCTCATAGCTCTTGTTGGCTGTGGTTTGCTGCCAGATACTGTAGCCAGACCACAGCCAAAGGGAACGGCTAGCAACCATACCTGTGGACGGTCTGCTCAGGTAAATAAAGTGTCTGGTAGCTCCTCCAAGGGCTACCCTAACAAACTGTGTCTGTTACTTGGGCTGCTTATTGCCCACCCCATGCTAGATGGAGGATTTACGTTTCCAGAAAAGTCAGTTGAAATCTTTTGTTGGCACTAAATTAGTGGAAGATTATTTTAAAAAATTAATAATGTAACAGTAGCGATATATAACCTGAATGCCTTTCCTTCCTTCACAGTGATTCACCATTTCTCAACTAAACAAAGAAGAATCAAAGCAATAAAAGAAATGGCAAGGGTGTTGAAACCTTGTGGCCAGATCATGATATATGTTTGGGCTATGGAACAAAAAAATCGTCGCTTTGAAAAACAAGATGTATTTGTTCCATGGGATAGGGACTTATGCTCCCGGCTTCTTTCAGAATCTAATCAGTCTGGACAGAAAAGTGACCTTGGACATAATGAAAAGAAACACCCACAGCAACTAGAAGGCTCTGAATGCAGCTACACAATAAATCTTAAACAGGGACTTGATACAAAAAGTTCCCATAGTACAGACCATTGCTCAGTCAAAACCTGCTGCATGAAAATGTCTGAAGAAGAGGAAAATAGATTTTATAGCGCTCTTGGGAGATCTTTTCGTTCATGGTTTTTCTCCAGATCCCTTGATGAATCAGCATTAAGAAAGCAAACTGAGAAGGTGAAAACTCTGAAGAATGGAGGAGGATGGGTAAACAGTACTATATCCATTCAACCATCAAGACACTGTAGTTTAGACTTAGGTCATCATGGGCCACTATTAAAAGAACAAAGTTTAGATGATGATGAAGTGTTCATGGAAAATGCATCTCTCAAAAAACCACAATGGATGACAGCCTCAGGTGTAATAAGGGATTTAAACGGAGAATTTGATGGAGTAGTTCAGAGCAAGAATGAAGAAACATCTTTTCTGAGTGGTCCTGTGAAAGACAGGGACTACAACTGTACTTCTAGTAAAGACGAAGATAAGTCTACCGCTAGCAAACACTTTCAAAGAACTTCAACAACTGACTCCACTGATTCTATTTTGGATGAAGCAGTGGCTGTTGGGGACGAGGTTGTTGACATATTGGATACAAAAGCCTTCATGCGTTATTATCATGTTTTTCGGGAAGGAGAGTTAAGCTGTCTATTGGAAGAGAATGTGCCTGAGCTTCATATTATTAGTTCCTGCTACGATCATGGAAACTGGTGCATTATTGCAGAGAAAATAGCAAAATAACTGCTTACTAAGCAAATAAAACAAAACTTTGAAAATTGAGAACTTTGAACACTGCTCCTGGAAGGTGTTCTGTGGTATTGTAGTTGTGCAGTATAAAATGGAATTTGAGTCTCATATAGATGTGTTACATCCATTTCTGATTTTACTATCTATAAATACTGTATATAAGAATGCAAGAGGCAAACAATAATACTTATGTTTTATTAAAGATAGGCTTTTGAGAGTTTTTTATTGCTTTTAGCAAATGATTCCGTATTTAAATGAACTTTTTTATTGAAAAATAAACAAAACATTTTTATAAGATAAGGATCAGGACATCATTATGAGAAATATTTGCCCAGTAAAAACTTAAAGCTTGGTACATCAAATATGTAAGCATCTGTATTAACCTTACTCATTGGGGTCCTAATTCAGCTGTCCATGAGTCTTTAGTAAATAACTTAAGGACATGCTTAACTTTAAACATGTGCCTAAGTTCCAATTTGGATATGTGCTTTAAGGTAAGCACAAGTTTAAAAATGTTGAATTGGGGTCATTGGGATGGGCTACTCTAGGCTTAAATGTTCTCATGATCAAGCCTTGAGTATTTAGTGCTTAGCATTCTGGAACAAATGGGACCACTGTATTTAAGATTTTGGTCTTCATTTTTTTCTATTAGAACAATCTAATTTATGCCTCAGAGCTAAGAGGTTGAGGCTCAGTCTCATGTATTCTCTGTCACAAATACATTAATTTATTTTCTAAAGTTTTAAAAGTTTTGCTTATCTGTAAATACATTTCACTGACACTAATTTTAATTGCTATTTACAAAGAGTACAGAAAATCAAGTGTATTTGAGATGTACATTTTTTGAGAGAAACATGGGGAGCTCTATGTAAAATTAGTATAAGTCTTATGCCTCTCTGCTTAGTTTAAAAGACTGATTTAGCTGTAGTATTGGATCCACTTATTTACTTAGATGGCAATATGTACATTCTTAAAGGTATCCTAAGAAACGTAGAAAATATGAGTCAAGTATGTAAATAAAACATTACAAATAAAATAGCAAAATCTTAAAATACAGGTCTTCCATATTTAAAATGGGACATTAAAAGGTCTCTGATGCCTCTAAATGCCAGAAACTAAAGAACCATTTTTCAAAGAACTAGAGGATAACTCTGATCTTGGGCAGATTTACCTCTCTCAGGTCTGATTTTATACCAAGGCTATGTCTAGACTGCATTGCTTTTTTGGGATACCAGAAGTATCTCGAAAAAGCAACGCTGCGTCCAAGGAACACGTTCGCTTTTTCAAAAATTTTTTTTGAAAGAATGGACACAGTCTTTCATCATCCCTGTAAACCTCGTTCTTCAAGGAATAAGGGATGGCTTGAAAGAGCACTTTCTTTCACAGTTTGGTGCTATGTAGATGTGCCAAATTTTGAAAGAGCCTCTTTTGAAAGTAAATCGGAAAAAGATATGTAATTTGTGTACCACAAATTGCGTATCTTTTTCCGATTTAACAGTGCAGCTTAGATGTAGCCCAAGAGCTTAGGTCAATCTAGATATAGTGCTCAGGGTTGTAAAAAATTTCATGTTCTGTGCAATGTAGTTAAGTTGACCTAACTCTCACTATAAATGCAGCTAGGTTGGTGGAAGAATTATTCTATTGAACTAGCTACTACCACAATAGTGACAGAAAACTCTCTTCTCTTCCTGTAGTAAGTGTCTATATTATAGCAGCATAGCTGCAGCCCTGTGGCCGTGCAAGCATGGTGCTTATAGCATACATATACCATCAGTAAAATACCAGCTACACTCTATAATACATTTTCTTACAGAGTGCACAGGGCTGTCTTAAGGCAAATGTAGCATATGCAACTACTTAGGGCACCACTAAATTGGGGCACTGGTGTCGCAAACTTATTAGTGCCCTGTGTTGCGGTATGCCTAGGGTCACCACCGGCACAGGCAGGACCTGCTTCGGTGGCCCCAATCCTCCAGCTCCACATCCCCTGCTCTGCCTCCCAGCCCCATCGACCCCAATCGCCCAGCCCCCTGGTCCACCTCCCAGCTTCTTTGGACCCAATATCCAGCCCCTGCCCTCTGCTTCACCTCCCAGCTCTGTTGGCCCCAATCCTCCAGCTCTGCTCTGCCTCCCAGCCCTATCAGTCCCAATCCCCCACACCCGATATCCCCGCCCCAATCTTTTGCCCTCCCTCCTCCCTACTCTAGCTGCTAACCACAGTTCTGACAGGCTGCTTCACCTCCCAGCCCGCAGCTCAAGTGGGCTGTGCCACTCAGTCTGCCTGCTCCCCCACCAACCTCCCTACACTCCTTCTGCCCACCCCCAAGCTCCTGCCCCACAGCTCTGAGCACAGCCCCACCCCAAAGAGTGGCTGCCTAACAAGAGCAGAACTACTGTAAATGCTTTGAAATGTTACCCATTCTATAATATGTACATTCATAGCTTTTAGCTTGTTCAATACCGGTTGGCTAGCATGTTGGTTTTCTATATGCATTCTTAGGCGCGTGTATCTTCCCATGCATTGTATAGGGAGTCGAAATCTTTAACAGCTTTGTGAACTGCAGTTGTTTCCTGAGATTTTCTAGGCACCTAAAAGTTAGGCACTGTGATTCTCAGCATTACAACATTTAAGTTTGGTTCCCTTTGTGGATCCCGCTATGAGTCTCTCTTACCATGAACAATGTTATATTTCCAACTTCCCCCCCCCCCGTTTGATCCCAGTGCTTATTTGCTTAGGAACATATCTTAATTTGTTCAAACAAGTGGTGACTTCCATAGCAAAGCCCATTACTAGCATTAAATAAATACAATTCCTGCATTATTTGCTAAGATAAAACTCTTATGATGTCATAGCTGTAGGATTTGGCCCTTAACAGAGGCAAAAATGAAGTTTGGAGTTGTGTCTTCTGTTTGGTAACAGAGAGTTCTAGATGTAAAATTCTGGTCCCATAGAAGCCAAAAACTCCCATTGACTTCAATTGGTCCCTCCGTCACCAACCTCTCCACGCCTGGTATTTTGAGATATTTTGATTAGAAGAGGAAAGATGCCCAGTTTCCTTCTGTTTAACTTAATATTTAACATTGTCAGTGTGAAATAACTGATAATAGCTGCTATTTTAACTTCTAAAATGTATTATTTAAAGTAATACCTGCAATAAAAACATATTACTATTGTGCAAACTTATTTTTGATGGAATATGAAAATACAATATTTAATAAATGTAATTTTGCCTTTTTTGGAGTAAATGTGAATATGTTTAGATGCGAAAGTGACTGTTTTTCTACAAAAAACAATTTACCATTTCAAAGCTGAAGAGGGCAATTATTTTAAAAGCACAAATGGGTTATGAAAAGCTATAAATTGTAAAAATGTTCATCTGTGATAAGTGCTGATATTCTTGTTATTTGTGTGTATACTTTAAAATGGTACTAAGTTCAGAGATATGCAGTGTGTTACAGTAGCGTAGGAGCATATCTAACAGGACTAATAGTGAACAATCTGACTGTGTTCCGATTAAAAACCATGGACCTCAACCTGTCATTGCAGCTGCATTGAATTGTGTTGATGTGTGCGCTCCATTGTCTTGAATGGGTCATCTTTGGGGTGTAGGGATTTACTTGTGTGATGCATTTGTAGGATTTGAGGTCCCTATTTATTCTTCAGTGCAATTTGAATGCTTCAGTGTTGCTAGTTGTCAAATATACATTTCTAAATATCTATTGTGAGCTCTTGTTATGCTTATCCTACATTAATTTTGGCAGTTACTCATTATTGTAACCTTAGTTACATTTTTAGTCCACATATAAAATTTCAGCTATTAATCATCATTTGGCTGAAAACAAGTCTTGTTCCATTAAAATATTATTTACTGCAAACATTACTTAGTTTAAGATGCATTAATAAAAATGACATATTATCCACTGGAAACTCTGTGCCCAGGAAAGTTCTTTCTGCATGTCAAATCAGAGAAGTTCTTGGCTGTTAGACTCATTCAGTATTTCTTGGAACATAGCCACACTTGCACCCATAACCTCCTATCTCCAGCACTTCAGAACCCATCTCTCAGGCAATACATAGCTTTTGTGGCAATTTAAATCAATAGAAAAAACAATTTAGTTAAATTTGGTGCAGCTGTCTGTTGTTTATAGTGATACATCTTGTTCTGGTTAACTGCATCCACACCAGAAGGTTGCACATACTTAACTACATTGGTTTCATACTTCATATGTAGACAAGATGTTAGAGCCAGATGTCTAAAGGTATAATAGGTGCCTAAAGATGCAGCAAGTGTGTCTCCAATGGGAGTTAGACACCTATATCATTTAAAAATCCCACTGGGCACCCACATACATTTTTAAGTTTAACATTCCTTTACAAATCTGGCCCTGTATAAATTGTAATGTCAGCTGATTTGAGGCTTAGGAGGCAGGGCTGTTTAACTGTGGTGTAGACATTCAGGCTTGGGCTGGAGCCTGGGTTCTAGAACCCACAGAAGTGAAATCACACAGCTCAAACACTAACATCCACAATGAAACAGCTCTTTAGCCCAAGCCAGTAGAATGTAACAATACCACAGGCTCTTCAAACATCCTTTCTAGTTAAAACTCATTGTAATCTTGTGCATACAGGCCTGTATGCAGAATGTGTGTGAAGGGTGTGGATGCACCCCCCCCCCCTCCCATAACCCCCAAGTCAGTGTGAGAGGGCTTAGCCAGCTGCCTTGCTGGTAATCCGTGGCTTAAGCTCAGCCTCCCCTGCTTCCCCCAATGAGGTTGGAGCACCAGTGTCAGCTTCTTGCTGGGAGGGAGAGGGGGAAGAAAAAGCCCTGAGCCTCGTTGCATGATCCAGCTTGCGGGGAAGAAGAGCTCCTCCTCCCCCGGCTGGGGAATTCAGAATCCAGCCAATGGGAGCAGTGGGAGGAGGTCCTGGGGCAGGCATGAAGACAAGTAAGTGCCCCCCAATACCTCATGCCCAGACCTCAGCACACCCAGCCCCCTCACGCACCACCACCCCAGCTGAGACCCTGCATCCGCAACCTGCCCCTTCCCCCTGACCAGACACCCTACCCCCAGCCTATTCCTATCCCTTGCTCCTGCACCCTCCCTCCTGGTCACACACTGTACCTTCCCTTGCTCTTGCCCCCTCCTCCTGGCCAGACACCCTATTCCCAGCTTGTTTCTGCACCTTTCCTCCCATCCAGACCTCACAACCTCACCCCCTCGTGTATCACACCTCCCGCCCAGATCCTGCACCCCCATTCCTCTCACAGGCAGCCCTGTCCCAGATACTGAACCCCCAATTTTTGTCCCAACCCCAGAGCTGATGGGTGTCCACAAAATCCACTAATCCTGAAACCCCAAAAGAGTAAATCTGGTCTATGGGAAGCCCTGAACCTCAGTCCTCACTGTTCCTCCCCCTCTCCCAGTGGGGCTAGAGTGTCAGAGGAGTGAAGTGTCTCAGTTGGGGCCACATCAGTGAGAGTTGGGATTTTTGGTGGGGTTTTTTTTTTGTTTTTGTTTTTTGCTTCTCACTCGTGTGGTCCCCAATTGATTTTTCTGTGAATCAGTGGCTCCCGACCTGAAAAAGGTTCCTCATCCCTGCCATAAATAAAGAAAACATGGGAACCTTTTGTGTTGGACATAAATTAATATTTTACTTTAATTAAAATGCAGTTTGGTAAACTAATGTGAGAAAGTTAAAGCGCTTAGTCTGTTTAATCATTTAAATTAATATTTCCTTTCTTATTGGTTAATTCAAAGCATTTACCCTAGCTACAGCACTAGCAAAATGGCTCAGGCATAATTATGTAATTAAAGGCGAGTTTCCATTAGCAACTGGTGATCCACGGAAAGGTTTGCATTGAGCCAGGTGGACCACAGGTCAAAAAGTTTGAGAACCACTGTGTTAGGGGGATGGGAGAGTGCTGTGTTGCGGGGGGATGGGTGGGTGGGGCTCGTGGCAGCATGGCATGGCTGGGGCAACGGCACCCCCTACCCACGAGGAGTACTCCAGGACCAACCCTGCTGGCAGAAAGCCCCACCCACACTCAACAGGTGCTGGCTCGCCAAGCAGATAGAGCAGCAGCAGGCAAAGGCAGCCAAGGGAGCAGGGGGCCATGGCAGCCATGCTTCTCACCTTGATCCCAGAAGGTAATTTCTATAAAACCTTTATTACTTTTAGTATGTTATAACAAAAGTATTTTACCAATCACAGCTTCTGCTCACATTTTTCTTTAACTTCTCTTGTTCACGCTCATGGCATGACTATTTTGAACTCCTTTATATTTAAGAAAATTGTGTTCCACATTTACAAAAAAAGCACTCCCCTATGTACGGGACTGGCGTAGGCTACATTTGAACCTATATTTAAGGATTCATGCCCATTTCCTTCCATTATTCTTCATAAACAAAAGTTTCTCCTGCCAAATGCAAGATGTAAGCTTGGCACCCTATGGGGGCTAAAAACCAGACTAAAAAGTGTCGCTCCTGACAAAAAACATTTGTATGGATGTCCATTTCCATCAGTAAGGCCAAACCCAATCCCATCAATCAGCCCCTAGAACATGCTCAGTTACTCTACAAGGATGTTGCAGGCTCAGTCTGTTACATGCAGGCCCTTTGGCGGATGGCGCATATACAGCATAGATGGAATCTTCAGATGATAAAGCTGCCAGACTCTTGCTAGCCTCTACCCAATAATTCCAAGCTGTCATTGTCAGAAATGTATACCTTAATTACATTGGAGTGGCATTTCAGGGGGCAGCAAAAGGCACATCCCTGACACAAGGGTGATACGCTGGCAAATGTCAGGTCCTTTCTCCAGAGCACAGAGGCGTTTCGGCTCCTCAACCAAATGGCTTTCAGAATTTTAAATGTGGATTAACCAGCATGGCATGGCTGGGGCAACGGCACCCCCTACCCACAAGGAGTACTCCAGGACCAACCCTGCTGGCAGAAAGCCCCACCCACACTCAACAGGTGTTTATTTTCCCTAAACCATGGGCTAGAAAATGGTGGAATAATTTCTGCCATCACTGTTCTCCAAAATTCAACATTATTCTTAAACATAAATGAGGGTGGACAGCGCCAATCCGCCCTGTCTCTGATCTTGTTCACAGTAATCACAAGTTTAGCATTTTTGTCCCTATCCACCTTTCATTTTCCTATGTTCCCCTAAGGCAGCTAGACACATTAGTTATTTCTTAATAAATTCGTGTCTCAGCCTAATATGATTATCTATACACTCCCAGTCACTGTCTCTGTCCTTACCTCAGCCTATAGCCATGGGCTGTCCTCCAATCTTGTGCTTTCCCTTGTACCACCTACTCAAGCTGGTATTCAGTCAATTTAAGTGTATCTGCACAGTGGAGAGATGGTGGTGCTCTTGAAAGATGTCCAGAGCAACCTAAGGATCCAATTTTCCCCTGCCTTACATTTTTACCTGTCCAATAAGAATGCAACATATTTTCATTCTAAGTAAGTAGCATTAGAAATTTCATTCTAATTTAGTAGCACCCCCTTTGCAAAGTTGTAAATGGTTATTTAAAATGCAAGGCAGTAGAGAATCAGGATCACTAGAACTGTGATCCATCCCGATGCTGATGATGATGATTATGGGGGTGCCTGTTAGACTATTGGTTTCCATTCACAACCCCCGACACTTCTCCGTATGGTCCTTTTTACACATTACACAGAACAAGAGACATGCTGCATTTGTCTTTCAAAAAACCTAGTTGATTCATTGTGGGTTTGATCCCCGGTATATCAGTCTTGTTTGAGCCACTTGCAATTTAGCAAACTGCTCCAATTTCCCTTTTTATTGTCTTGTCTTAAAGCCATAGTACAGACATCAAATGTTAGAATTACAAGACTTGGGAGTAATTGGGACTTATGGATTGCATAAATGGTCTGTAAGGTAGATAGAAAGCTGGCTAGATTGTCAGGCTCAATGGGTAGTGATCAATGACTCGATGTTGGGGTGAAGGGGGCTATCAAGCAGCGTGCCCCAAGGGTTGGTTCTAGGGCCGATTTTGTTCAACATCATTAATGATCTGGATGAGGGGATGGATTGCACCCTCAGCAAATTTGAAGATGACACTAAGCTAGGGGAAGAGGTAAATACATTGGAGGGTAGGGGTAAAGTCCAGAGTGACCTAGAAAAATTGGAGGATTGGGCCAAAAGAAATTTGATGAGGTTTAACAAGGACAAGTGCAGAGTCTTGCTCTTGGGACAGAAGAATCCTAAGCATTGTTACAGGCTTGGGACCGACTGGCTAAGTAGCAATTCATCAGAAAAGTGGATGAGAAGCTGGATATGAGTCAACAGTGTGCCCCTGTAGCCAAGAAGGCTTACAGTATATTATGATGAATTACGAGGAGCATTGCCAGCACATCTAGAAAAGTGATTATTCCCCTTTATTTTCGGCACTGGTGAGGCCACATCTGGAGTATTGTGTCCGATTCTGGATTACAGAAAGGATGTGGACACATTGGAGAGGATCCAGTGGAGGGCAACTAAAATGATTAGGGGGCTGGAGCACATGACTTATGAGGAGAGGCTGAGGGATTTGGGCTTGTTTAATCTTCAGAAGAGAAGTATGAAGGGGGATTTGATAGCAGCCTGTAACTACCTGAAGGGAGGTTCCAAAGAGGATGGAGAGAGGCTGTTCTCAGTAGTGACAGATGGCACAATGAAGAGCAATGATCTCAAATTGCAGTGGGAGAGGCCTAGGCTGGATATTAGGAAAAACTATGTTACTCGAAGGGTGGTGAGGCACTGGAATGGGTTACCTGGCTGGGATGATTTAGTTAGGATTGGTCCTGCTTTGGGCAGGGGGCTGGATTCGAGGACCTCCTGAGGTCTCTTCCAACCCTATGATTCTATGATTTCAACCCTATGATTCTATGATTCTAATTAGATCACCATACTAATGTGGAAAATATGTCAGAAGAAAAGAGAATGTAAATTTTAGGAGTAGAATTGAACAATTCTAGGAGAGAGATACCCCCTCTTGCCCTGTAATGTTGTACATAGTGTTGCAAACTCTTCCCACTCTCCCCCCATTTAGCAAAAGCTGTGATGCTAGGGTGCTGGTGTGGTGTTAGAGTGCCCTCTTCTGGAAAGAAAATGTAATTCGTGTTTACTGCAAAGATGATGACTGGCTTACTGTGTGTTAAGATTCTTTATGACAGTGGTCACCAACCAGCAGATTGGGATCTACTGGTAGATCTTGGAGCCTTTGGCAGGTGATCCTGACAAGTTTGGCCGGGAGGCTATCAAGTGCGGCACTTCATCTGCCCCTCTCAGCAGTGCCGTGCTGCTCCTGCCCTCTGCCTTGGAGCTGCCCTCCATCCCAGGAGCCTCTGGCTTGCTTTGCAGGGCACAAGAAGAAGAGGAGGGGGTGCTGATGTCAAGGTGCCTTTCTGCCCACTTTGTACCCCATCTCCACAGAGCAGAGGGGGGCAGGGATGGAGACAGTTTGCTGGCTGCTTTTGGGAGTAGTGCAAGGCCAGGGGACAGGTGAGCTTGACTTAGCACCCTGCACCATCACCCGCAAGCCACCTGTGGTAAATGGTGGATCCTGCATTCCAAACCATGCAGCTGGATCCTGCATTCCAAACCATGGCCCCAGTCATGAACCCCACCTGCCCCCCAAACTGTTGCCCTAGCCCTGAGTCCCTCTGCACCCAAACTTCCTCTCAGAGTCTGCACCTATCCTGCACCTCAACTCCCTGCCCCAGGCTCAGCTCAGAACCCCTGCCACACTCCAAATCCTTTAGCCCAAGATCAGAGACAGCATCCCCCTCCCTTGCACCCCAAGCCTAATAAAAGTGAGTGAGGGTGGGTGGGGGGGGAGGGAGGTTAGAGTGAGCAGGGGCGGGGTCTTGGAGAAGGGGCGGGAAGGAGGTGAGGAAGCGTGTTTGGGTTTGAGGTGGATCCTGGATTGCACTTAAATTCAAAAAGTGATCTCATGCTTAAAAAGGTTGGAGACCACTGCTTTAGGGAGCAAAGAAAAGGCATGGTCCCTGCCCTGAGAATCTTGCATATTCATATTAAATTTGCTTTGAGTCAGAGCTGGGAAAAAAGAAGGCGAGAGGAATGAACATCTTTTCATCCTCTAGTTCAGGGGTGAGGAACCTTTTCTGGATTGGGGGCCACTGGCCCACAGAAAAGTCAGTTAGGGGCTGCACACAAGTGAGAAACAAAAAAGCCCCTACCCCTCACCAGTGTGGGCTCCCCAATGCTGGGTGGAGCCCTGAGTCACAGGGGCTGGATCCAGACAAGCCGGGTTCTGTATCCGGCCGCGAGGCCTTAAGTTCCCCACCCCTATTCTATTTGACTAGCAACAGCACGTTTTCTCAATAAACTAACATGAAACTCTATTGAACCACATAGCTCTAAGCTAATGACTAGGTAAAGTGTGATAACCCCCCCTCCAAAAAACAACAAATAGTCTAGCAGCACCTTAAAGACTAACAAAACATGTAGATGGTATCACGAGCTTTCATGGGTACAACCCACTTCTTCAGTCATTCAGACTGATGATAGAGTGCTGGAAACTAGCAGGTGAGTCAGCATTCTGATGACTTAGGAACCAATCACTTTCTCTGGGGAAGGGTGATTGGAGAGATGCAGCTATTTAGCTGAGTGGGTTGGGAGGGCTAATAAACCAATTTAATCATCAGCTGATGAGTATAAAAGAAGACACAAGAAGGCAGGGGAAAGGGGAAGATTTGGGTTAGTTAATACACATTGAGGTGTTGGTCTGTCCTGATTCTGTGGGTAAGTTCCAGAAACACAGTGAATGCTTCATGGGAGGATATTGGTGTTGCTGCTGGGACTATAGCTATGTTGAATATATGGAATATATATGGGCATATAGATATGTTCCACATGATGTTGCCACTTACTGGACAGCGTCAAACAGGTTTGTGGGCATCAGAGGATGGAGTGGAGTGTCTCTATTATAGATCTCTAACTGGAGTCCTTGAATTGCAATATTCTTCAAGGTCTCTTTCTCAGTGTCTCCTCTATCTAGCTGGCAGTGAAGAGACTGTACTGGTATATCAGAACCATTGAGCATAGAATGCCTGCTTCCTTACCATGTGACCAACAAGACAGGGAGGGTTAATTTTCAGTGTTTGGCTGGGGTAAAATACTCTTGCAACTGGAGGCTAAATTTGGTGCTTTGGAAAGGGCATGTTCTCTAATTTTGATCAAGCATAGCCATTCAATTCCAGATTCAACTTTTCTGCTAAAAACAATGGTGCTTGGATGGAAATGTGGGGCATTAACCAAAGCCAGTTTTTAGTGTGTCTGAGAAAAATGCAAGAGATGAGACTTTGATGGATACAATAGAAAACAAGGCACATGTACAATCCCCAGGCTGCTTTAAATTGATGTTTTATTTAATGACATGGCCTAGCAAAGCCCTGATTTTGAAAGGTGCTGGAGCACTAGAGAGTCCTTTTGAATTTAATAGCAGCTAACAGTACACAGTGATTCCTGGGGTCAGGCCTTATTGCCAGTTGCAGAAGCATTGGGTGTTCCTGCACAGGGCTATTGGATAATTAATTGTAAAAAAAATGAAATTAAGGCCTTTATTTTTTAAAACAAATTGTGTGTGTGTGTGCAGACAATTTTCTTCATTTTTTTTTTCTGCACACTAAATAAATCAGCTGTCATGAGGGGAGTTTTTTGTGCGCTGTAATGTAATTGTTACTGCTGCTCAGTAGTAATGAGAATTTATGAATAGTACATGGAATATTTAAGAAACAGGAAATATCAATAGCCATAAAATGGTTACTTCATTATAAACAAGGTTCTATGTTATGCATCAGGAGCGAGATTGTACATTTGGGCTATGGTCAGGAGTGCTTGTTTTAGCAGTACAGTATTTTATCTTTAACTTGACTATTAAGTGGAATATTATCGCTACATTTCGTCTTTTTGTTTCATATTAGATTCTGAAATAAATGGAGGTCTCTAGAAAGTTCATTTTCATATATATTTTAATTCATTCAACCTAGTAGTGGAATTTTGTTTCCCAGTCATCCTGAAATCCAGGACTTAAGGAGAGCTGTTACCACGAGTGCCAAGTCGATGCTTTAGGTGAAAGCTCCAGGAGTAACCGAGCTGTGCAAGACATAGGGCCAAATCCTAGTTCTGTTGACTTCAGTGGGTTTTGGATCAGGTCATGAATGGAAATGTTGCCATTAAGAGCACTGGATCTTCAGTCAGGGTGCAGGCTTTGAAGAAATCCTGAAGTGATTCATGGTTGTGCAAGGAAGCTGTTCAGATGCGAACTGAATTCATAGCCAACTGGTCAATGAAATATTAAACAAAACATTATTGTTCCTTAAGAAGCTGCCTAGAAAGAGTGCTTCAACCTGCAGTATGTGTAGGGACTTTGTGTAATGTAGTAGACACTGGTTAATTGAGAGTAAAGAGACATAAATGAGAAATCACTGGAGTGAAAGAGCTGAAGAAAAACATTAAACTTAATGTTTAGTGCTAAATATCCCAAAGAGATTTAACACTATGGATAAATGGGTAATTTAAAATTTAATATGACCATACCAAAAAAAAAAGAAACAAAAATGCTTTCCTTTACAGTACTGTGTATAGAGACATTCTTTTATTACGAAATTAATCCATACCTATTCAGTGATAAAATTCTATGTGTATCTGTACAAAGCAAGGAAATGAACATAAAGAAACAAAATATAAAAAGACAAAACACATATTATATTAATGGCTGTCTTCCTAAAGTTCTAACTTAAATAAGCACAGAGCAGCTGTCGTCATTGGATACTAGCAGCACTGCCAGTTCTCACTATTTTATTGGGATTCTTGAGGGAAGTGGTATTTTTATTGAAATGCTTGCCCCTGGCTTCATCTGATTAGATAAGAATCTCAGCTTTCATGTTACAAAAAAGTAAGTTTGTAGCTCTCATCGTTGTGGAGAAAAGCTTGAAAATATGAGCCTCGGGTATCCCAAAGCCTCAAAACTAGACAATATAAAGAAGACAATGTTTATTATGTTTTTAAATCTCCAGCCTTGGGGCCATGAGATCCAGCCATGGTCCCTGGTTGTGCGGCAGTGACTGCTCCACCCCCTTCCAATATCGCCCCTGGGCCCCACTGCATCCTTTAACCGCAGTTCCTGGGTCACAGCGGTGGGGTTCCACTCCCCAGACTCACCCACTTCCCCTCCTGGCATCACACCTGGGTCCCACTACCTTCCTACCCACCTCCCCATACAGAGCTTAATTTGTTCCCTAGCATGCCAGGGCTGAGTAACCTGTTGCGAAAAGTGATGTGTGTATGTTCATTAATTATCACTTTTCACTGCCTTCCTGCAAACTAGCAAGTCTGCTGCTGTGAAAAGGGACATCGCTTTTTACAGAAACAGATATACAGGCTAGCAAGTCTTACAAAAATAAGCAACCAAAAAAGCAAATGAAGCAACAACAAAAAGGAGGCAAGAACATGTAAAGCACATTATTTGTATCTATTCTGTTTAGGTCTAATAAAAAACAGAGATCACTGTATATTATTTTTATTGAATCTGTGAAAAACCCTACATAAATAAATCACAGTGATTTGGACTTGTATATATAGATTTTTTTCCCCCTAAAGTTAATTGAATATTTTAGGAAAAGTTGTCAGAGCAGCCAATAGCTCTTGCTGGTGGCTACACATGGAGGCACAAATTTTTTCTTGAAAGAACCCCTGCATTCTTGGGTTTTAGAGGTTTTAAATGGATGTAGGGGGTATAAGTAATTGTTGAAAATCAATCCTCTCCTTAATGAGGAGCACAACATGCTGCCCTTGTAATCTTATTGGTGTGATCTATCTAGCTTGGCCTCTGTGCATAAAGAACCAGATCCAAACCCCATTGAAGTCAATGGGAGACTTTCCATTGACTTGAATGAACTTTGGATTGGTCCTACCTGACAAAGAAATAGCTGGTGCCTCTTCCAAAAATAAATCCCTAATTCTGCACTGAGGTCCATGGGATCCCCTGCATGAGCTTCACTGAAGGATTGGGCTCCAAATTTGGATTAAATATCACTAACATCAGCTAAATGCATCAGACATTGATTTTTTTTCTGTATCTTTATTTTGTAAACAATAAACACCAGAACTGCACAATTATAGTAAATCAAGTTCTAGAGCCCAGATTCTCAAAGGTAGCTAGGTGCTTAATTTCTATCAGAGCTAAGCACCTAAATATCTTTGGGGATCTGGTCCTGATGGGCAAGGTTCCCTCTAAGCTGCATGGCTGCACATTCCCCTAAGCTTCCACGTGACACATCACCTCCACATTGATGCACATAACAAAATTAATTCCACTCATGGATGATCAGTGGTTGGGTTGGGATCAAGGGATTTGGAGTGTGGAATGGGGCTGGAGGTCACCTTCTCTCTTAAATGAGAGCTGAGATTCTGGAGAATAAGATAAGATCTTCAGAGACGTGCCAGTTCAGCGTGTGGGCAATATGTACTGCCTGTCTTCAAGCCCTGGTATACTTCGCTGAAACTTTTTTTGCTCTGCATTTGTTAGGTGGAAGAACAAAATGTTTTACATTTTTTCTAGCTAGGCCAAGGTCATTGCTCATATGCTCTCACCCAGAATAATGGAAGGTTCTGTCAGAATTTTTATTGCCTATGGATAACAGTTTTTCTGTGTTTCTGTGCCAACTCCTTTCATGGGGGGAGGAGACAAAATTGTGAGAGTAGGGGTACAGGGTTCAAAGAAGAAAGGAAAGGAAAAGAAGAGAGACTGTTTTTAGGAGGAAGAAGGTTACTGCTAGGAAAGTCCCTGACAAATCCATAAAAAAGCAGACAGTCAAAGGCAGAAAGAAATTAAATAGAAATGGGTCAAAAAGAAAGCAAGCCAGGACTCAAGTGTGAATACAAATTACAAATTAGAGCAGGTATAGTTCTTCAGCTAACTAATCTATGTGCTATTATAAAGAAATTAGAAGGGTAAAAGCCAATACTGGATGTTATGAGAGCCAGCTTTCCACTCACAAGAGGGAGCTGCAACTAGAATCTCCCAGACCTGAGTTGTGCAATGTCTTGTATAACAGGATGTAGAACAATCAGAATCAGTTCAGAGGGCAGATCAGAGAGACAAAAGAAAAGGAAGGAGTCAATGGTGCAGAGATTTCTGTGTCTTATTGAGAGAACTAGAACATGGTGTCAGAAGTAAACATGCCCCATATAAGGACAAAGCAGCCAGCAGATCTGATTATTATATTTATATTATCAGTCAGAGGAACTCGAACCACAGTCAAGGCAGAAAGCCTGATACTGGTTCCTGGGCCCAGGGACATGGAAGAGGATGTCTTCAACAATCGGCTGTTCTTTATTGAACAATGGGAAAATTATGAAATTGCCACAGGACTGAATGAAAAAAGATTAAAGAAAAATACCTGCAATACTGTTGTCAGTGATGGGAAACGAATGCCACATGCTCCAGAAGCACCTGGACATGCTGCCAGCAAACTACAGAGATCCTGCCAAAGTTTTGGATGCATGTGAGAATTTTGGACCTACAAGAAATGTTATATATTGTAAGCAGGGGCTGAATTGTTGCTTGCTGTCAGCCAGCTAGAAGGAGAGAGCTGCCCTTGGGGGTGGGTGAGCTCACTCCAATTGTTTAGCTCTGCAAGATAATTAACTGTTGATATGTAAATACAGCTCATGCCAGGAGGGGGAAGGAATCCGAGGTGTGGTTATGTAAATCCAATTCAGCTAGGGCTGATGGCGGATCAGTGTTGGAATGGAATGTGATGTATTGTAACTAATTTGGGGCTGTTGTAGGGGTCACAAATCATGCTACCCCTAAATGTGGGAACTGTAAAATTTGACACCAGTGCTTGCAGGAGAGATACCATCATTGTAAGAGGTCTCAGAGGAACAAGCCTCCCCCCCTGCCAGAGTTGAGTGAATTGAGTTGGGGGGGGAAAGGGCTTGACGGCTGAGTCAGCCTGCTTCATGCCTGCCAGGTGTGAGCTGTAAAAGACTGGCTCAACCCGTCCCTTTCCCCCTGGTTTTAAGGACAGACCTAAAGCAGACTCCATGAGGAGTCTTTTTGCTAGTCCAGTGGAAGCTGGAATCTTTTGCCAGCCTAGGTGGTGGCTAAAAAGATGAAATCACTGGTTTGGCTGGGAACCAGATCCATTGCAGCCAGCGGAGCGGCTGGCAGGAACGACCGGCAGGCGGCGGCCAGCGGAGCGGCTGGCGGGAACGACCGGCAGGCGGCGGCCAGCGGAGCGGCCGGTGGAGCGGCCGGCGGGAACGGCCAGCAGACTACAGGAGCAGCACAAAGGTGGCCTAGCCTCAGGCTCAAGGAGGGGAGTCATCCGGATGATGTGTCAGAGCTGTAAGTGGGGTGTCTGAAGTGGGGTATGGAGAAAGTTTGGGTAAGTGAATGGAACCCTTACCTTGGTGGACTAGTGAGCCTGATAGGCAAAAGAAATTGCTGAATCCTTTTTGAGCTGGGACAGTTACTCATGGGGAAGGGGGGCTACAAACTCTGATATGGTATTTTCCCAAGATAATGCCATGTGACTTCTCTCTCTTTCATTAAGTTTCTTTTCTACACTCAGACTCTGTGCTTACGAGTGGGGAAGCACTGCCTCTCAGAGGCGCCCAGGGGTGTGTGAATTTCCCAGGCTACTGGGTGGGGGCTCGAGCTGGTTCTGTGTGAGATGGACTCCTAGATATTGAACCCGGCCCTGGTTGCTGCCGGGCCTACCCGACGGAAGGGTTACATATGAACGCTACCTGTTTGACAAGTGTGAGGAAGCATCTGCAAAAACTGTTGACCAGAACATTGCCAAGCTCTGCAAAATGGCAGCTTTGTATGAGCACAGCATTTTGAAAGAGGAGTTAGATACAAGAGCACTTAGTCATGGGAATCAAAGACAAAAGTTCTGAGAAATCCCACGTTAACTCTAACAGGGGCTGTAAAAATGTGTAAAGTGAAGTAACAAACTGAACTAAACTAAAATAAACTGAAGATGAACACACAGGAGACTGAGAGTGCCTTGTGTAAACAAAAGCAAACACAGGAACCAAACCAACCAACTTAAACTACATAAATACAGTGATGAGGCAAGCACACCTCACAATTAAAGCCATGCCTACTGAGGAACAAGACATTAAGCAAATGCCCAGTTTACAGCATTATGTGCAGAAACTGTGGAAAGAGGAATCATTATTGGCAAGTGTGCAATCAAAGGAAGCAAATGAAAGCAACATACCATATAGCAGAGGTGAACAATGATAAGCTGAGCAGCAGCCCAGAGAGTGAGATCCTGTACATATCAGAACAATACATGCTTACAGAATAAAATGGTTTCTTAAGCTCATACCAGCACCCTGCAAAGTAACATTGAAGCACTGGCTTAATCTAGCAATAGAATGCCAGGTACTGGAGTATCTGTCAATGTAATGGGATACAAAGATTTCTTCCACATCATGCAGGTAGGAATACCAAAACTGCAGCCAAGCAATGTTACGTTAAAACACTCTCTGATAGCATCATCCTCATATCACTAGGGAAATGTGAGTTACAAGCAGAACATGGAGGGAAAGTGTGACAGCTACAATTCTGAGTTTTGATCTTCAGACAGAACCCACTTCTATCAGCCTATGCAAGTGAACATATGAACCTTGTGACACGATTCATATGGTAAACTCAAAATGAGAAAAAAAATGCATATGGACGAACACAACCAGGTGCCTTCTCCAAGGCTTGAATCCTAAGGCTAAGATGATGATGTTTTTGATGGACTAGGGAGTCTCTGTCATACTACACTTAAAAATACACAAAATCATCCAGCCAGTGCAACGCTTATCATTGCATTAAAGGGAAAAAAAATGCCAGAAGCAATAAGGATGGCATTATTGCTGAAGTGACTGAAACTACAAAATGGATAAGCAAGCATTGAGAGATCAGGAAGAGGCTCTAGAGGTCTCTCAGGAATACAGTAACTATGGTGATAAACTCAGTGGGTAGGACATTGTATTTAAAATCAACCAAATATTTATACCTAAAGCTTATCCTAGCAGTGAAAATGAAATATGGTGAATTCAGTGCTTAATCCCTGTACACAACAAATTATATATTAGTGAGACTACGATTGTAATTGAATATTGCTGTTTCCATTTTAAGATGTCTTCAAGCTGCATGGAAACTATTTAAGAACACCACAATAGAGTCTCAACCTAAATGTATATCCCAAATTTTAAAAAAAGTACAAAGACCAAAAAAATTCCTCCATGGATAAATAGCAATGAAAAAGAGGCAATTAGAGGGGAAAAGGCATCCTTAAACATTAGATGTGAAACCGTACTGTGGAAAATAGAACAAAGAATAAACTCCACAAGTCAAGTACAAAAGTATAATTAGGCCAAAAAATAATTTGAAGAGCAACTAGTAAAAGACAAAAAGTTTGTTTTAAAGTATAACAGAAGCAGGAAATCCTGTTAATCAATCATTGGGGCCACTGGACAGTCAAGCTACTAAAGGAGTACTTAAGACAAGGCCATTGTGGCAAAGTAAACTCTTTACATCAGTGTTCACGGCCAAGGATGTGAGAGAAATTCCCTCATCTGAGTAATTCTTTTTAGGAGACTGACAACACTGAACTGTCCCAGATTGAAATATCACTAGAAGAGGTTTTGTAACCAAATGATAAATTTTTCACCAGGCTCAGATAGCATTCACCCAAGAGTTCTGAAGGAACTCAAATATCACAGAACTACTAGCTGTGGTATGTAACTTAATAAGCCACTGTACCAGATGACTGAGAAATAGCTAATTTAATGCGTTTTTTTTTTTAAAGGTACTGAGAGGATCCTGGAAATTACAGGTGTCAGGGCTGTTCCCCACTCTGGCACTCACAGGCTATGTCTATACTGGCGGCTTCTTGCACAAGAACATCTTGCGCAAGGATTCTTGTGCAAGAAGTCTTGCGCAAGAACACATCCACACTGCCATGTGTGAGATGTGCTTTTGTGCCAGAGTGCCCATGGCAATGTGGACGCTCTCTTGTGCAAGAAAGCTCCGATGGCCATTTTAGCCATAGGGCTTTCTTGCGCAAGAAACCCCTGCTGAGTGTCCACACTGCCCTCTTGCGCAAGAGCTCCTGTGCAAGAGGGCTTACACCTGTTGAAAAAGAGTGTAGCTCTTGCTCAAGAAGCTCTCTTACCACACTGTACTGTAAATCTTCTTATGCAAGAGCGGGTGGGCAGTGTGGACGCTTTTCGGAAGAACCGCCGTTCTTACGCAGTAACCCGCCAGTGTAGACATAGCCCAAGTGCAGAAGATGGGGGCCCACAAGAGACCTTAAATACCTTGCCTCTATAGGCTTCTGCTTACAAAAACTCTCCAAGGTCACAGATTCACTGGGCCCAGAAGATAGGCTGTCACCATCAAGTGAATCAAAACCCTGAAAACCAGGAAGAAACATTTGAACTTCTTCCTCATGCGTACCCCAAGTTCTTTTACCACAAGAGAGCTTAAAAAAAAAAAAAAAACCAACCCAGAAAACAGCTATCAGAGAATGCAGTTTGACCTCTCAGTCTAGGCAGAGACCTCCTGTTACTTTTCAGCACCCACAAATCAAATCAGCACCTTAAAAAAGGTGATTTTATTAACAAAACAAAAAGATATACTTGATAAAGCATACTTGGTTGCTAAATGTTACAGAGCAACTAAGAAAAGAACAGATTAAACCACCAAGAAATGTAGTCTGTTTGGGCTGCATCTTAGATACAGTGAATGGGGAAGGGAAGGCACTTGGGTTTCACACAGAGGCGCTTAACACAAGAAAGAAAATAACCTGATCACAACTAAATATACATTTTCCCCCTATTTACTCATGATCCCTTCACAGTCCAGTCCATTTCCATGCCCAGTATTCCTTGAAGGCGTGGTAGTTCTGCCTGAATTTAAATCATCCTGTTTCTCCCAACGCCTGGCTCAAACTCTCCCAAAGTGAAACGGCAGGCAGGTATATCCTTACCATTCAAATTTCAGCACTGTATCCCATTGGTTCTTCCTGCTCCCTGCCAACACCCACTCACAACCTGAGTTTAACCCTTTAGTTACCGAATGCTGACCAGCACTCCTCCTATCCATCACAACAGGTCAATAAGCCTAACTTCAGTGCTAAGAACATTATTTAAAATAATAGTAAAAAACAGAATTGCCAAATATATGGATGAATATGATATGCTGGGAAAGATTCAACATGGCTTTTATGCCAATCTATTCAGTTTTTTTGAGGGACTCAAAAGCATAGGAACGAAAGTTGATCCAGCTGATATGCTGTACTTGTCAGAGCAACTGGTGACAGGAGATGTGGGAGGCCACCGGCCACATGACCACCTTGTTTTACCTTGGGGAGGACCAGGAGAACTCCTCCTCTGCACCAGGCCCTGCCTCTCCCTTCCCCTGTCCTTGCTTCACCCCCACCCCGCCTCTTCGCCCCTCTGCCCCAAGTGATACAGCCCAGGGGACTAGCAGGGCCAGGGCCAGTGGCAGCAATGGGGTCTGGCCCCTCCTACACTCACTAGCAACAGTGGGGGAGCTGAAGCAATGTGATCCCAGCTCACTCAGCTCCCAGCCATGTTGCTCCGCTTCTTCCCCTGGTGAGTGCAGGGGCTGCACTGGTCCTCCCCTAAGCAATGCGCTGGGAGAGCAGAGCAAGCTGGGGCGATGTTGCTCCGCTTCCCCTGCCACTGCTGGAGAGTGCAGGGGAGTGCAGGGCAGGGGAGGAGGATGGGACTCCTGCTGCCAGGGCCAGGCCACTGCTATTCCCCTGACGCCCTCCTGCCTATGGCATTTGGGGTGCATGCACTCCCTTGTGTCCCTCCATGTGTTGCCCCTGATCCTTGGACTTTCAGAAAGCCTTGGACAAGCTCTCACACCACACTAAATGCTCTTAAGCAAAGTACATAGTTGGGGACAAGAGGGCTGGTCTTCTGTTGGATAATTAGCTGGTTGAAAGATGGGAAATGGAGGGTAGGAATAATGGTCATTTTCACAATGGAAAGCGGTAACTATTGGTATCCCCCAAGGATATGTGTGGGATCTGGGCTGTTCAACATATTCATAAAAGATCTGAAAAGGGGATAAACAGTGAGGAGACAAAGTTCACAGACAATATTAAATTACTCAAGATAGTTATGTCTGAAGCTAATCATGAATGGGTACAAGTGGATGTCACTAATTTGGGTTACTAAGCAACAAATGGAGAGAGAAGATATGTGAGAGAATATATTTTATTGGACCAGCTTCGGTTGGTGAGAGAGACAATCCTGTGGAAGTTGTGGGTGGTCAGCTTCACTGGAAAATCAAGCCTTATTAGCTAGCTTAAGCAACAATTTTGCAATTGCTTGCATACATGAATAACTATACGCATCCTGTATAGTTCCATGAGACTACGCATGAAGGCAAGGGTTTGCAGACATAGATACCTAGTGTTAGCCCCTTCCCCCCCAAGTTTGAAAATTTGGACATAAATATTAGAAGAATTGACATGCTGCTCCTCAGAGTCAATGAAATCAGTTTCTCTTCTGGGGAAATCTATTTTGAGCATTTAGCCTGAGAAAGAATCCCTGCTGTTTATTTCTCCTGCAGCTGGACCCTGTAAAGTGACTTTCCAGCACATTCTATAAAGCACAGCATTGTAAGAGTCAGATCTATTTGTCACAAGACCAGGTGGACGATCACTTCTGTTTTCATCTGTGGAAACAGTGTGTCAACTGAGCAATGTTTGGCATTTGTCTTGCTTTGGGAAAGCCCTCTGCAGATGCTGAGCAGCCTAGTAAAGCCCAATTAAACCAAAGTACATAGACATTTCAGTGAGCAAAGCTTTCTTTCCAGTCTTATTGTTGTTCCAGCTAAATAGTGCCATGTAAAAACTTCTGTAAAACCATTAGAAACCACAATTTAAAACCAAATTTTAGTTTTCATTTTTACAGAATGAAATCCTGCCTTTAATATATATATAAGAATCTCAGCAGGCTACAAATCTCAAGGATTAGCCTATGTTCATTTATTTGTATCTAATGGGCTCATTGTGTGTTACTCATCTGATCCTTGTGAGGGAAGAATATGTTGTGTTATCGGAAATGTTGTAGTGTATTGATTTTTTTATCATAGTTTCTGTGTAATTTTATAGATTAACTTTAGAATATATGTATAAAATATGAAATTGCCTAATAGTAAATGTTTGAAAGATGGTAGTATTATTGATTTCTATAATTTTATATGAACGAAGTGTTTTCAAATAGGTTCAACAAAGAGATCACTGCAAATGGCGCAGATAACATGGTTGTCTTGGCTGCAGTTTTCCACCAGATGGCAGTCAAGCTATTTAAGTTTAAAAGTTCTTCTAAAGGGGCCATACTTCCAAGTGAAAATATAAAGAAACTACTTCTGGAAGAATTTGCAAAAATGAGTATTTATAAGAATTTTTATAGTAATGTTAAAGTATGATGATAGGCACAATTTTAATGGTCTTACTGACCCCGCTGAAGTCTATTGAATTTCCATTGGCTTCAATAGCACCAGGACTTGGTCCTTTCCAAAGTGACATGCTGAGTCAGTTGCCTCAGTTCATGCTGCAACTCAAAAAGAAGCCAGCACAGATCCCAATGTAGCTCTCAACCAAAGCTTTGAACTCCCATGCTAGACACTACTAGAGAAATGTTATACATCAAATTGGCTTTGGTGAAGCTTTGTTGTGAAGAAGAGAGGAAGGGATGGCTGGGCAGGAAGCCAATGAAAGAGGGGACAGAATAAAGAAGAGTGAATGCAGAAATGAAAGTCAAGAACAGGAGAAAGAGAAAAGCAAAAAAGGTTTGAGACTCAAAAAGAAAGTGGATACATAGGCCAGACAGAGCCTGTTCCTACTAGATGCTGAGGTCTCTCAGACCTCACTAAAACTGATGGGAATTGAGCATGTCCGGTACCTCAGTGGGTCAGCCCTTAAAGAACCACAAGACAGAACCCCAAAAAGACCTGGTGAGGACTATAAAATCAAAGGTGCAGAGCAAGAACAGGCAAAGTGAGCAAAAGGGAATGCAACATAGAGCATGAGATGAGACAACAGAGGGGAAAAGAAAAACAAGACAGAGAAAATACAAAACAATTAGTGATAGCAGCTCATCTTCACCACAAAAACATGGAGCCATCAGTTTGTGGTTTGAAACTTCATTTTCTTTTTCCTGTAATAATGAATTATGCACATGTTGAAGGAAACTGAACCCCTGTGCTGACTTTTATGCACATATGCACACACAAATGTTAGCCAAAAAGCACCCAGACATAGCATGTTAATGTATATGATAATATAATATTGTTTGTGGGGGGTGATTGTCCTAGAGCACAGAGATGCAGACGAGGAGACACACCTCACTTTCCTTTGCATGGCTTTCCACTCCAGTAAGATGCAGCTACCCTATTCTCCTGATCTTGCAAACTGATGCATGTGAGCTATTGCCTCAGCTTGAGTGAAGTCTCATTGCTGGATCAGCTTGAAGGACTGTGGCATATATTTATAAATCCTTGCGGAAGTCCTGCTCTGCACCATGTACATGAGTCCACAGTGACTGTATATAGGCTCGTTCCTAAAATATAGTCAATAGGTGTTTGAATCATATACATAATATTTCACTGTGCCTTGAGAAGAATCTGATAAATTGACATTTTACAAAAATTATAATTAACTAATAACAAGCAGCGCTGCTGTGATGGGATGTGTAGTTTCCACCCACTGTGCAGCAGTGATAGGTTTCAAACCCTAACCCGGCTCAATCAAGGTGCAACAAGTGTCTCCTTCACTGTGAGGACTGCCAAAGACCCCAGTTTAAGGGTGGAAGGTGGCTACTCTCAGCTGAAAGTAATTATTCTATTAGGGAGAGAAAACTCACTCTGGGATCAGGGAAAGCTATATTGTTGGGGCTGCTTTTTGTTTGGATTTTGTGCTCCTGACAGTGTGTGTGAGCTGACTGCTAGGGACTCAAAGAGATGCTGGTTTGTTTATATGAATGCTGGGTATGTGTTTTGGGAGTAGAAAGACCACCAAGGCACCATCAACTTGTGTCGAGATGGCCAACCGCTGATGGACTCTTTCAGTTTGCATCATCCAAGTAAGAATAAGTATTGGCTTGATCGTTGCATTCCTTGATTTATTTTCTCCCCAAGGAGTCTTCAGTCTGCTGAACTTGCTGCAGTAATTTCCTCTGAGTACATTGAGGTCTGGTTCTAGCTGATGGAGCCCTGGTAACAATTGTATTAACCTGCCGGGCCTTCAATTCAGATTCTTATACTAGTTCAGAGAGGTCTTCTGTTTATCCTATTAATATTTTGATGTGCACCAATTGAAAGTCTGGTTTAGGCTCTTAAAAAAATCCCTTACATCAACAGATAGCTGCTTCAGCAAAATATAAATTACTGCTGGCAGCTGCTTTCATTAATGTGAATGTCCCCATGGTAACCAGCTAGAGAAATGATAAATTATATTTCAATATAAAAGCTGAATGAACAATTGAAATAACTCAGTCATGCTACCTGATATCACAGCAGTATGTTTCCTGTAGTTCTCACTATTGCTTCCTGCCCATGCTACATGGAATATAGAAAGAAACAAACATTTTGATTGTTGCTCAGGAAGCTTTATATGACATGCAGAGGAGAAAGAGTTTACATGAGTAAATCTGATTCACAGCTCAGAGGTGTGAGTCCTTGCTCCCTCAACTAATCTTCCAGCCTGCATGGTTCTGATCCTTTTTTCTTCTGCATTTAAGATGTCCAGAATCACATCTTATTAGTGTAAGAAATAAAGTCAGATCACTGTAATTCCTCCACACCTCCTTTTATCATGTGTAAAAGCTTTGGTTTTTGTAAAAGATAGTAACAGTAAAGTAGTGCACTGACAGTGCCCGTACACCAGAGTCATGTCCTAGAGGCGGTATTGTTCAAGGAGGTAATAAGGTGTCAGTTCTATTCCTGACCATAGGCAGTGAAATATATGGGTCTACAGTGCCTGTGTTCCTCCAGTATTCAGGAATGTGGGCCTGGCTCCACCCATGTTGAATATATTTTCAGACCCGTCCCATCCATAAGATGCACTGGGGCAATCACCCTGGGTCCTGCACTTTGCAGAAGCCCCATGTTCCAGAGGGCCACAGGGCAGCCTGGGAGGTTAGCGGGGGACCTGGCACCGGACAGCAGAGAGCAACCTGGCCCCAGCGCACCCTGCTCCGCTGACTCCCAGTGTTGCTAGGGGAAGGGAGCAGAAGCTGCAAAGATGTGGGGCAGGGATTTAGAGGAATCAGGAAGAGCAGAGACGGGTGAGGGCAGGGGTTTGAGGGAAGAGGTAGAATGGGGGCAGGCCAGAGTGGAGGAGGTTGGACTGGGGCTGGGTTGCTCACTGCTGCCAGTGCCAGGCACCCCGCTAAATCCCCGGACTGCCCTAGACCCTGCTTCCCCTTCAAGCACAGGGCTCCCAAAGCGCAGGGCCCAGGATAGTTGTCTCGGTCCATCCTATAGACTGGATGACCCTTCTTGGATCCATTCTGGGAACCACCATAAATATATAAACCCCATGTTCCTGACTTTGCCACTGACTCAGTGTAAAGTTTCAGCAACTCGCTTGACCTATTTCACGGTCTATAAAATGGGAATAAAAATACATCCTCACTTTCATACTGTCTTTTCAGAATCTTGAATGAAAGGTGCTGAAACAGGGTATCATTATTAACCCAGTGCTGACTTTCATGAACACTGCAGCACATTTTCACACTCTGACTCATTTCCTCAGTGTATGGTTGCCCGTTATGCTCCAGAAGAGAGACCTGTTAACCCTGTGTGAGATTCCCCCCTCCCCTGCTTTTTTCCCCTCACCCCATGCAAAGCTGCATATTCATTTGGAAATCTTTTTGCTTTGTTCCAATGAAGTATTATGGGTGAATGTATCTGAAGTAGAATTTGAACCATGTCTGGTGATAGGACACTTCACCAAAGAGCTTGTGGCGTTTAACAGATGGGAACTGTAGCTTTCCAGTTTTGGATGTGAAATGATGTAAACAATATAGTTTCCTGTAGGAAACTTTCTCCTATTGTGATATTTGCTAGTTGATTGCTAGAAGCCGATGCTCTTTCTTTGATAGCTACCTTTTACATTCTTTGGAACAGCTAATCTCCACAGATGCTCTGAAATACACACTGGAAGCACATCCTGCTATTTTTATTGTCCCCATTTTCCTACCATTAATTAACTCGTCAGTTTTGTTACTGTGCCTTGGAAGACTGTGAAAAGACTTGAACCATAATAAGATTTTTCAAATGGACTGAAATAAACCAGTGGTTCAAATGCTATATTTTGCAAAGTCCATTTTGTTAAGGCATGTGAATGCCTAATATTCTTGATACCCTGCCATTCTTACAGTGACATGGTAATGCTGTCTTGTGAACAGCTTTTCTCCACCTTCATATCCTACATATTCTCCTGGAATAATGCAGGGGGTGAGGAACCTACAACCCAGGGGCTAGATGTGGCCCCCAGCTTGCCTGGATCTGGCCCCCAAGGCTCAGACCCTCCCCCCCGTGGGGCTGGAGCACCAAAATCTAATAGGCTGGACCACGCCCCCCCCCCCCGGCTCTGGTATACAAGAGGAATGTGGGTCGTGTCTTTCTCCTCAGTCAGTTTTGGGGGTTTTTTTTGCTTCTGACTTGTGTGCAGCCCCCAACTGATTTTTCCGTGGGTCAGCGGCTCTGACCCAAAAAAAGGTTCCACATTGCTGGAATAATGGGTTTGAATCATGGACTACGCTGCCCTGAGGGAGGTTTTTGGTAATGAATTGTAAGGGTACATCTCCACTGCATTGAGCCCAGATGATTGGCACATTGGGTTAGCTTAGCCCAGATGTCAACAGCCACACTTGCAAAACCATACCAGCATTGCTGTGCACTCACTGGTGCTGTAGTCATCCATGTGCCAACAGGACTTTTGGGAACTTATCCCATTGTTTCTTGTGCTACAGTAAGCTGAGCCAGTGAATTGTAGCAGAACTTATCCTTCTTCATGGACATTCTGGAGGACTGTTGGAAGACTATCAGCACTTGAGTGATTTTTAGCCTGCATTCTCACTGCAAAGCGTAGGGTTGCCAGGTGTCCGATTTTGAACTGGACAGTCCAGTATTTGAGCTTTCTGTTCGGGAAACAAATTGAGAAAATATAAATGAGAAAATATAAATGTCCAGTATTTTCTAAATAAGATGTAATGTTGATTGTGATGTAATGTCAAGTGTGTCTGGTATTTCTGTTGAAACCATCTGGCAACCCTAGCAAAGAGTGTGGGTGACCAGACTGTATGAAAACAGAATCTAGGCTCCAACCCAGACCCCTAATCAAGTTGGCTAGCCTGGCTTGAAAGCATCACCAACTCAGGTGAGAAGTTTTGTGTACGGAGGGTACAAATGTGAGGTTGGAGCCAACACTAGCCCTTGACCCTGGACTAACTGCAGTAAAGCCACACACTGCCCAAAGGGTGGGTTGTTGCCAGTACTGGAATAGAAATGAATCTGTCAATGGTCATATGCACATACAATAGAGAACAGCATCTAAAATGCAGATGCTGCTCTCTTAGGGTGCGTCTACACAGCACAGTTATTTGGAAATAACTGACATTATTTTGAAATAACAATGCGAGCATCTACACAGCAATTCTGTTATTTCAAAATAATTTTGAAATAATGGATGGCTTATTTCAAAATCTGTAAACCTCATTCCATGAGGAATGTTGCTTATTCCAAAATAGCTATTTCAAAATAGCAGTAGCGTGGATGCTCCATTGCTGCTATTTCAAAATAGCTCCTCCCCAGGGCCATTCAAAGTAATTACTCCCCAGTGCCTCCTGGGGCTCTAAATCAAGGTAGCATGTCTGCATTAGGGAAGCCTGCCTTGGACTAATTTTGAGGCTTCCCTGTAGCATAGACATGCTATTTCAAAATAATCTATTTTGGAAAAAAATTCCGAAAAAGCTTATTTCAAAATACGCATGCTGTGTAGACATACCCTTAATGTTGCTCAAATCTGCCATGATACAATATAGAAACTAGCAGTATTACAAGAGTGATAAACAGGTTCACGGAGCCTATTACTCTGTTGTGTTTGCACGTTA
The DNA here is from genome assembly GCA_019425775.1 of Rafetus swinhoei. NCBI lineage: Eukaryota > Metazoa > Chordata > Testudines > Trionychidae > Rafetus > Rafetus swinhoei. Next base: position 53,503,229 of record CM033449.1, read on the forward strand.
TAAAATAAACATATAGCTTTGTACAGAGACCAGTGGGGCATTCAGAGCTGGGGCTGGGTGGGCTTTTGGGGTCTCTTTGATATTACGTGAAAGTTAACTGTTTGCATGGTGGGTGGGGGTGTGTGTGTGTGTGTGTGTGTGTGTGTGCTTACACAGTAGATAGAATTTTTATACTGCTGCTTAAAGCAGTTGCATCCCAGAATGTGCTTTGTTTACAAAGAATGAATGTCTTTAGGTGAGACTCTGGTAAAACATGGCTTGATAATAGCTACAAATTATATTTGGCCCCAGCCTATAACCCCCCTAGAGCAGGATAATGGGTATATAACAGTATTAAAAATATGATTTTGTTTAAAAAATATTCTAGTATGTCTTGAAATGGTACAAATCTGGGTGCAGCTTATAATGTAAAAGCCCAGTGGGTCCTAACCGCTGTGGAGACACCTAAACTTGGCTCCATATGTCAAGTATGATAGGTGTTTCCTTCAGGCAGCTTTCCACAGAAAAATGCACATATTTCAGTTCGTGCATGATAGCAAACAGACCCCCTCTCTGTTTTCTGTCTGTCTCTCTCTCTGTGCAAACTATTTACGAAGTACTGTAGGAAGGGAGGAACAGGGCAATTTTTTTTCTCTCCTGCTTGATAAATCCTCTCCAAATGTTTTTGGTTGCTTTTATTTGCTCCTGTGGTAGACTGACTGACTGACACACACAAAGTTGCATTAGTCATGGTTCTTATGTTTCTCTGCATCTATTTTTCCCATTTTATTTGAAAATATGTGTTGTTAGTATTTTAGCTTTGTTTAAAAGTCTCCTGTCTGCCCCAATGTGTGGGAGCAATATGCATAACAATAAATAGTGGTAATATCTGTGCAATATAGTCCAAATGAAGCATAAGCACTTACTGTGCCAAAGGGCCAAGAAGCCCCAGTCTTGGTCCAAGAACCCATTCCACTGTGCATTATATGGCCACAAAACAGAGTAACGGGCTAAAAGAAGATTAAGATAAGTGCTAGAGCTATTCAGTTACAAGATTCCAATTGTGACAGAAGGACTCCACCTAGTTCAGTGTGACTGCAGGGCAGGCTGACATAAGAAGAGGATAGACTGAATGCAATCCTATGATCTCTATATAGAAAACATGGTGTGTTACTCATGATGATGTTTTCTTTTCATATTGTTTATTGGGGTCTGATGGATACTTTCCTTCCCTTTGTACTCTAGGGATAATTCTTTGATAGTTCTGGGCTACAAGTTTTGCAGAAAAACTGCTTTTGAATTTGGTAAAGAGTTTTTGAAATCTTTTGCAAGTACACTTTTGCTGTATATCTTCTTTAAACTTGTAAACCCAGGCTACTTTGGGTAATGAATATAAATATAATGGTTTTGGGGAGAGAGAGAAATTATAAATAAACAGTGAAAAATCTCTTAAAATAGATTTTTCTATGTATAAGGTCAAACTCTTTAAGGGTTGCTATATTACAGCTTTATCAAGGCTGGAAAAAATGCCTCTTAACAATGGGTGGGGGGAAGGGTATATTATTTAATTGTAATGCTAAAATTCCAATTTTATCCTAGACGGTTCACAGAATTTTACTGTAAATGTATCACTTGTCTGGGACTAATTAGACCTGTGTAACTTGGAGGGAAAGTTAATATATCCGAGACTGATTTAATCTTAGAAAATTGTATATATTACAAAAAGCAGCACAGAGGTTTGATATGGTATAAATACCAGTGATGACAAATGGTAATGGACAGAGAGCAAGTGAGGAGAACAGGTGCATGGAAAGTGCACATTATTGATTGTTTCACATTTTATCATCAAATAGAAAAGTTACATCTCATGCTTCCAGTGATTGCCAGTGTTAATATTAGTCATTAATTTTCTAGTAAAAATATCCAGGTGGAGTGCAATGTTTCAAAAGCAGTTCAGTGAATTAGTGACTGGTGGTCTGATTCAGGCATTTCTAAAAATCTTACCCATAATCTGTTAATTATTTATTTAAATGTATTCAAGGTATGTTTTAAACTAAACTTACCTTAGTTATTCAAGCGAGATCTTAAACCAATTCCTAGGATAAACATGCATTAGAAAGGAAGGTTAATCTTGTGCCCCACCGGGATTTGGGAGATCTGAACTTGATTCCTAGCTCCACCGTACTCTGCTGATGCGATTTTTGGGTAAATCGCTTAATCTTTGTGCTCCAGTTCCCCATCTATAATAAGGGGTTAATAATTTCTCCCACCCTTTGCGTCATCTTATATATTTAGACTGTAAGCTGTTTTGTGTCTGTGTTCTTATAGCACAATGGAAACCCCAAGTTTTGGGCCTCTAGGCATTCTTATAATAAAAAGAAATTAAATTTATTATTAAATGGAAAGTACTATATAGTATTAATCCCACTTATCTGAAAATCCTAGTTATCCAAAGCCACAGTTTGTCCCCCATGAATGTTGTAGGACACTTCATTTATCCGAACACTCAGTTATTGATAATTTTCATCTGTCCCCAAGGCCAATTGGATAAATGAGAATGTTATGTATATCTATGCACTTTGCAAAGATGCATTTAGTCTCACAACAGTTCTGTCAGACCCAGAAGAGGACACTGAAGCACAGAGAGGTAAATTACTTGCCATAGGTGGTACAGGAAGCCTTGGCAGAGCTAGGAATACCATCTAGGCTTCTGGACTGCTCACCCTGGGCTCCAGCCTGAGGGCTACCTTTCAGTCCAGTTCAGAGGGCTGTTGTAAAAAAGGAGGAAACTATTCCTGCCTAAACTTCCCCCGCTTTATGGGTTGCTTCCCCCATAAGTTAAGACAAAGGACAAGGGTGGGCAGGAGTGGTCTTATTTGTTAGATAAACAATGTTTCCTTTTTTCATTTACCTCTTTAAAAAGCAGTGCAGCATTTCCTTACCCGTTCAATGTGTCTGTGCCTGAAAGAGACACATCTAAATAAGGACCAGGGCAACCAGAGGGCAGTTCTCTTGTTTGTTAAACTCTCCTATTTTCTTTTCATATTGTTTATTGGGCTCTGATGGACACTTTCCTTCCCCTTGCACTCTAGGGATAATTCTTTGACAAAGGTCACATAACTGTGAACCACTGTAGGGAAAGAGTAGCTCTGGAAACTGTTCAAGCAAGTTTAATAATCTACTATATATTTGAGAGAGTTTTGTCTGGCTGTGCATCTACACGTCCATCTGTCTGCTTGTTCAAGGACTCCTCCTAAATGGTAAGACCTAGGACCAATGCCTTTGGCATGCAGCCTTCTCTTAACAGAACTTGAAGCAAGACAAAGGTTTGATTGTGACAGGAAAACTGGATGTGCCCAGAATGGGAGTGTGTCTCATAAAACCATACCAAAAAAAGAGAATCACCGGCAGGTCAAGGGGCTGGCTGGGGTGCGCTCCCACCATCCAGAACTGCCCCAGCCCCAAGCTTGCCACCCCCCCCAGATGTGCATTAGGGAGGGCGGGGGGATGATGCTCTCCTTCCCCAATTCATATGGAACATTGCTGGCTGTTCCCCTGCGTCAGGGAGTAAGGTGAAAGTGCACATTTTGCTGCATTCCTCACTCTGGCTAATGAGGGGGCAGATGAACCTTGCCATTCCCCAGCCAGGGGACATGCACCTCTCCCCCAGATGTGCCCACTAGAGCTGCAGTGGTCATGCAGAGGTGCTTCTCACCTGGCCCCAACCTGCTGTGGTGAGATAGGGATGGTTAGCCTTCTCTCCCAGGACAGCCTGCATACTGAACTCCTCATCCCCAGCCCCACCCCAGAACAATGATTTAAATGATGCATGTACATTTTTCATTTTATTTTCCCAAAACAAACAAAAATAATGGGGTTAAGGGTCTGAGCAATGCCAGGTAAATGTTCTAGTAATTAATAAAAGGATTTTAAAAAATAAAATCCAGAAACCTTGAATGAGAGCCACACAGCTGGAGTGACTAGAAAGATCAAATCAAGAATATGTGCATCAGTTATCAAACAGTCTCAAACAACTCCACTCAGCCTGTTATACATGTTGTATAATAACTAGAAGCCGGGAATGTAATCCATTGTCCCATCTCTGGCAGTCACTACTAGGATATGCTTCAGAGAATGGTGCAAGAAACCACACAGTGAATGCTTTGGAAATAACCTGCTCATAGGAGAAGTTTCTTCTTAACCCCAGGTAATTAGTGGGTGGTTTAGAAGCTGAAGCATGAGCTTGTTATATTTATATGGCTCTAGACACCTGGCCTAGATGCAAATGGTTAAAGGTTGGCAAAGTTTCAAGCAACTGAGAACTGGGTCTTATAAGGGAAATGGTGGGCACCCTTAAGGATCAATATTGTTACCTGTTATTCTGTAATGGTAACTGAAATGAACACAAACTGCTGTTCATGCATCTCCTATCACACTGGAAGCTTCTTCACAGAATGCTGAGACACCTAAACAAAAAGCTGTGGGCACAGACAGAAGCAAAATGAAGGTTGGAAGTAAGGGGAGTACCTCAAATTTGTTTATACTAGGAAAGAAAGTGCAGCCTACAATTTACTCCAAATGCTCTCAGGTGACAATTGTTAGCTTGCAAAGGCTGAGACAGACTCATACAAATAAGAGCTGGGAAAGCTGTATTGAACCAGCACGTCCTCTAGAGTATAGCATCAAGAGTTTTGTAGAATGCAATTATAAAGAACCATAGAGGTGCTGGAACTAAGGGTGCAGCTGCTGTGGCGTGAAGTGGTTTCCATCATATACAAGGTTTACAGTTTGGTTCAATGGCTCTCAGCATCCTGCTCCCTTTCCCCCAACTATAAATAGTGTTCCTGCACTCCTGTAAATGGCATACGTTTTCACCACTTCTTATGAAGGGGGACTACTCACCAATCTGGAATTTTTTCTCCCTGCTCTTCAGCCTCATTTTTTCCATTAATAAACTTTGTCTCGTTAGTCCTAGTTCGTTTATTTCTAGCCTGAACTAAATCATTGCTCTTCTTGTTTGGCTTTTATAACCTTCCATTACTAGCAGTTACCACATTCCCCTTGTCAGGGGAGCCAAGTTGTGTGTATTTACTGTATGTGGTTTCTTTTAATCTTTCCTCAGAGATTACTCCTTCGAGCTCCTTAATTATTTTTGATAGTTTTCTCTGAACGCTTTCCCACTGGTGTGTGCTGAGACCAGAAGAGGCAGTCTGCTAAGCAGGGTCCTACTATTGCCATAGACAAAGGACTGGCCCCATTTCTCAGTTGCCCTTCGTGGAGTACTCCACTATGCAAACTTAAAATCTAGTATATGATTATTTTTTAAGAGTATGGGGGTAAGGACTGTTTCTTTCTAGGCGGTTGTTCTAGCGATATGAAGGTTTAATCAGTTAACTCAGTGGTCACCAACCAGTAGATCGGGATCTACTGGTAGATCTTGGAGCCTCTGACAAGTGATCTTGACTGGTTTGGCCAGAAAGCTATCAAGCACTGTCACTTTAGTTGCCCCTCCACCTACTGTCATGCTGCTCCTGCCGTGGAGCTGCCCCCCTGGGAGCCTCCTGCTTGCTGTGCAATGTATGGGAGGGAGAAGAGGAAGGCACTGATGTCAGGATGTCCCTCTCCCCCCCACTCCTGTACCCTATCCCTACCCAGAGAGAAGGGGATGTAGGGAGCTTGGCAATGCAAATCTGTCACTCTCATACACTCTGTGTGTGTCTGTCATTCTCACAAACACACAGGCTACGTCTACACTGGCATGAATTTCCGGAAATGCTTAAAACGGAACAGTTTTCCGTTATAAGTATTTCTGGAAAAAGAGCGTCTACATTGGCAGGATGCTTTTCCGAAAAGCCCTTTTTCCGAAAAGCATCCGTGGCCAATGTAGACGCTTTCGAAAAAGCCCCGATCGCCATTTTCACAATCGGGCTTTTTTTTGCGAAAAGACTACTGTGCTGTCTACACTGGCCCTTTTCCGAACAGTTTTCCGGAAAAAGGACTTTGCCAAGCGGGAGCAGCATAGTTTTTCCGGAAAAGCAGCTGATTTCTTACAGTAGATCGTCAGTGCTTTTCCGGAAATTCAAGGGGCCAGTGTAGACAGCTCGCAGCTTATTCCGGAAAAGCGGCTGATTTTCCGGAATAAGTGGCCCAGTGTAGACACAGCCACACTGTCCTTCACTCTCATCTCACAACCCAACACATATGTGGATTGTTGTTACTCCTTTTACTGCTTGCAAAGTGGGTTATTTTGGGTTTGTGACTGGTCTGTGCATTTTATAATTTTCATTTCTCTCTTACGCTTAAATGTAATTCTTTGATTAGTGAGTTCTAAAATGCCTAACCTGGTGTGGCTGGAGTCATTATCCCTGTGGTAATTGCTGCTCCTGAAAGGGGCTGACATGTCCCTGCATCCCCTGTGAGAAGCAGAGCAGGGGCTCTCCACACGTTGTCCTTGCCTGCAGACACCACTCCTGCAGCCCCCATTGATCAGTAATGGGGAACCGTGGCCAGTAGAAGCTGTGGGCTCAGTGCCTGTGGATGAGGGGCAGCACATGGTGCCATGGAGCCATTGCTGTACATGCTACCTGCTTTCAGGAGTGGGGCAGGGCTGGGGTAGGAGTAAGCCTGCCTTAACCCTACTGCTCCACCACCTGGAAGCAGTCTCAGTTAAACAGTGCCCAGCCAGCGCCTGCTTCCTGAATCCCAGCCCTGAACCTCCTCCTGCCTCCAACCTCCTGCTTCAGTCATGAGTCCTCCTGCACCCAAATGCCTTCCCCGAGCTTGCAACCTGAAACCCCACCTGGACCCCAATACCGCACCCTGGAATAAGCCCGGAGCCCCTTCCACACTCCAAACCCCTTGGCCCAAGACCAGAGCCTGTACCCCAATCCCCTACCCCAGCCTGGTGAAAGTGAGTGAGGATGGGGGACCTAAGGTGATGGAGTGAGCAGGGTGAGGCCTCGGAGAAGGGGTGGAGCAGGGGCAGGTTCTCAAAGAAGGGGTGGGAAAGAAGTGGGGCAGGGTATTGGTTTGAGGTAGATCTTACATTGCACTTAAATCGAAAAAGTGATCTTGTGGTTAAAAAGGTAGGAGACCACTGAGTTAACTGGTAAGCCTCACTCTTAATGGATGAGACTTACCCGTTAAGGTTAACCAGTGGGGGTTAACCAGGGGAGGGACACCGTGGACAAGGGCTGCTCCGACTGGGACACCAGAGTAGTCCCTGTGTGTAGATGGGTATTCCAGCCCAGTGGCAGGTTCACCCCCCTTGTAGGGGAGCCTGGACAGCCCAGCCTCGACCAAAAGAACAATGTCTGCATTGTCAGGCCTTGTCCTGGCATTGTCCAAAGTACAGCTCTTTAAAAAAGCAAACCCTAGGCCTGTCTCGAGTCTGGTGCACATAAGCACACAGACGAAGGTGGGGGAGCTTTGAGCGGCAGGAACGCTTTGCACAATCATACAGATACCACATGGCACCGCGAGACCATGTCAAGAAGACTAGAAACAACATGCTATTGGTACATACCATTTCTGATAAGCAAAAAATTCCAGATACAGCCATAAAACAGTTAATTAAGCACATAGTTTTGCAACATGCTGAATAGCAGGATGTACCCTAAATATGGGTATAATAGGTATCTTACACAATATGTAATTGAGTGGTAAATATTATTAGAACGACCAAGTATAAATATAGGAGTAGAAAACATAATCATTGGGAGGTATTGGGAAAGGTGTGCCTACTACCTTACTCACTGCAACTAGAAGGTGAACCTGTTCCTACCGCATGATGCATTGTGGACGTCTCTGCACATGGGGAAAGAGGCCATGACCTCCCATCTGACAATCATAAGGGTCTTAGAATTGGAACTGTACGTGCTTGATAGAAATAAGTACATGTATATTCATATTCTTAAAATAGAGTATCTTGTGTATTGTCCTAGGTGTAGGTGTTGTTATAATTGTCTGTGCCAACTATCCATTTATTGGAATAGATCTATGTAACGTTGCATTGCTTTTCTTTACCATTCTGTGCACAATAAAGTTAGAGTTTATCTGAGCTGTTTACTGGGTCCTTTTGTATCTAAACCAAATTGAACCACATGACACCCCCTTTAATCGGTTAACCGGTTAAACAATAAGTTTAACCAGCTAGCCAATTAAACTGGATTTTACATCCCTAGTTTGTACAGGGTCCCATTGTAATGGGGAATTGAGCCTGACTGGTGCTGTGATGAGCCAAAGTAATACATTTACTTATAAAAGTTAATTTATAATTTACTGTCATCATGGAAGTGATGCACCTTGGGAGAAATTTTTCAGGCCACAGCTGTACTTCATATGACCATGAAAGTTGAGCTGACTGTTTACTTTCAGGCATTTCTCATAGCAGAAGTGTCAAGACAGGGTTTACCTAAAGCCATGTAAACCAGAGATTGAGGAAAGCTTTAAGCAAGGATAACTGAAGTTAGTGATGGAAATGCCACAAAGGGATATGTGAAGTAATTACTGTTGCCCTAATTCATCACATGTGTGGTGCATGCACAACACCCCAGTAGCAGGTTTCAGTCAGTTGGGTCATGAAATGCTGATCAGGCCCCACCAGACCTATGTACGTCCACCTCATAGAATCCTAGGGCTGGAAGAGACTTCAGAAGATCATCAAGCCCAGCCCTCTAATCAAATCATCCCAGCCAGGGCTTTGTCAAGCCAGGACTTAAAAACCTCTAGGGATGGAGATTCCACCACCTCCCTAGGTAACCCATTCCAGTGCTTCACCACCCTCCTAGTGAAATAGTTTTTCCTAATATCCAACCTAGACCTCCCCTGCTGTAACTTGAGACCATTGCTCCTTGTTCTGCCATCCTTCACTACTGAGAACAGCCTCTCTCCATAGTTGAAGGCTGCTATCAAATCCACCCTCACTCTTCTCTTCTGCAGACTAAATAAGCCCAGATCCCTTGGCCTCTCGTCGTAGGTCATGTGCTCCAGCCCCCTAATCATTTTGGTTGCTCTCTGCTGGATCCTCTCCAATGTGTCCAAATCCTTTTTATAGTGAGGGGCCCAGAACTGGATGCAATACTCCAGGGCTACGTCTACACTGGCATGATCTTGCACAAAAGCTCTTTAGCGCAAGAGTTCTTGTGTTAAAGTAGTTGTGCAAGAGAGCGTCTACACTGGCATGTGCTTTTGCACAAGAGATGTGCTTTTGCGCAAGAGCATCCATGCCAGTGTAGACGCTCTCTTGCGCAAGAAAGCTCTGATGGCCATTTTAACCATAGGGCTTTCTTGTGCAAGAAATTCATGTTGCCTGTCTACACTGGCCTTTTGCGCAAGAACAGTTGCACAAAAGGGTTCATTCCTGAGCGGAAGCATTATAGTTCTTGCGCAAGAAGCCCTGATTTCATGCACAAGAACGCTGACGTTCTACTGTAAGAACTCGCGGCCAGTGTAGACAGGCAGCAAGTTTTTGCGCAAGAGCGGCCGCTTTGGCGCAAGATCGTGCCAGTGTAGACACAGCCCTCCAGATGTGGCCTCATTAGAGCCGAATAAAGGGAAATAATAACTTCTCTAGATCTGCTGGCAATGCGCCTCCTAATCACCCTAATATGGCATTAGTCTTCTTGGCTACATGGGCACACTGTTGACTCATAGCCAGCTTCTCATCCACTTTAATCCTCAGGTCCTTTTCTGCTGAACTGCTACTTAGCCAGTCGGTCCCCAGCCTGTAAAAATGCCTGGGATTCTTCTGCCCAAGTGCAAGACGCTACACTTGTCCTTGTTGAACGCCATCAGACTTCTTTTGGCCCAATGTATTGCCCCTGCCCTCCAACATATCTACCTCTCCCTTGAGCTTAGTGTCATCCACAAACTTGCTGAGGATGCAATCCATCCCGTCATTAATAAAGATGTTGAGCAAAACTGGCCCTAGAACTGATCCTTGGGGCACTCCACTTGAAACTGACTGCCAACCAGACATCGAGCCATTGATCACTACCCTTTGGGCCCAACAATCTAGCCAGTTTTCTATCCACCTGACAGTCCATTTATTTAATCCATACTTCCTTAACTTGCTGGCAAGAATATTGTGGGAGACCATATCAAAAGCTTTGCTAAAGTCAAGGTGTATCACATCCACTGACTTCCCCATGTCCACAGATCTGGTTACCTCATCATAGAAGCTAATCAGATTGGTCAGGCATGACTTGCCCTTTGTGAATCCATGTTGACTATTCCTGATCATGTTCTCTCTTCCAAGTGCTTCAGAATGTATTCCTTGAGGATCCCCTCCATGATTTTTCTGGGAACTGAGGTAAGGCTGACTGGTCTGTAGTTCCCTGGATTGTCCTTCTTCCCTTTTTAAATATGGGCACTATATTTGTCTTTTTCCAATCATCCAGGACCTCTCCAGATCTCAATGAGCTTTCAAAGATAATAGCCAAAGGCTCTGCAATGACATTTGCCAACTCCCTCAGTGCCCTTGGATGGCTTTGTGTATGTTTAGCTTTTCTAAATAGTTCCTAACCTGTTCTTTCTCCACTGAGGGCTGCCTACCTACTTTCCATACTGCTTTGTCTAGTGCAATAGTCTGGGAGCTGACCTTGTCTGTGAAGACAGATGATGTGGGAAAAGCTGAAGTATTCAGTGCTTTTTTTGCCTCTGTCACTGTGTTACCTCCCTCAGCCTGTAAGGGTCCCACACCCTCCCTGATCACCCTCTTATTGCTAACATGCTTGTAGAAACCTTTCTTGTTATCCTTCACATCCCTTGCTAGCTGCAATTCCAATTGCGCTTTTGCCTTCCTGATTACTCCTCTGTATTCTCGAGCAATATATTTATACTCCTCCTAGTCATCTGTCCAAATTTCCATCTCTTATAAGCTTCCTTTTTGTGTTTAAGCTTGCCAAGGATTTCCCTGGTAAGCCAAGCTGGTCACCTACCATATTTACGTTTTATACTGCACATCAGGATGCCTTCAATAAGGCTTCTTTAAAATACTGACCGCTCTCCTGGACTCCTTTCCCCTTCATGTTAGCATCCCAGGGTATCCTGCCCATCAGTTCTCTGAGGGAGTCAAAGTCTGCTTTTCTGAAGTCCAGCGTGTGTATTTTGCTGCTCTCCTGTATCACTGCTGCCCAGGTTGCCACCCACATTTACTTCCCCTACTAGCTCCTCCCTGTTTGTGAGCAGCAGGTCAAGCTGCACATGGCTCCTGGTTGGTTGGTTTAGCACTTGTACCAGGAAGTAATCCACAACATTTGCCAAAAACTTCCTGGATTGTCTGTGTACTGCTGTATTGGTCTCCCAACAGATGTCAGGGTGATTAAAGTCCCCCATGAGAACCAGGGCCTGTGATGGAAGCTTCTATTAGTTGTCTGAAGAAAGCCTTGTCTGCCTCATCCACCTGATCTGGTGGTCTATAGCAGACACCAACCACAACATCACCTCTGTTGCTCCTGCCTCTAAACTTAACCCAAAGTTAAGTCTGCCAATGGCAATGGGACAAAAAGATGGGCTCTGGTGCAGTTTTTATTGTGAGCCCCCAAGTGCTGTCTCATGGCTCACATTCAAATAAGCTCTTACTTTCATACCCTACACTCATCTCTGTCTCTGACCCCGGCCCCCTTCGTGCCCTCCTCTCCTTCTCCTGGCTGAGTTCTATGCTATGCAATCTACTCCCTTTGGCCCAGGCCCTGGACTAGCCAGAAGTGCTGTCATCATTACCAGAGACGTGAACCTCTGCTGCTGCTGCCAGAAGAGCTAAATTCAGGGCATGAGGAAGAACAGTGCCCTAGTTCCTGTGGCTCACATTTGAATTTGGTGGGGCATGTAGAAGAGAGATGAGACCAACAAGAGTGGAGCTTCGGCCAGTGGCAGGCCCTCTAACCAGGATTTGAGGCAGAGCTGCCAGCTGGAAGGCCCCCTGCTTGGGCAAATTCAGTTCTGAGCCTGGGGATCAGCGCATTGCTCTTTCTAGAGATTCCAGGCTTCAAGCAACAGGAGCAGCAACCTGTGCCAGGCATACATCGTATGGCCAAGCAACCGGAACCCTGCAGCGGACCTCCAAGTGCGTAGCCCCCTGCTATTCCTTTGCCACTCAATTCTCAGGGCCCTTCCTCACAAGTAACTGAGCCATTGGCACAGCAAGGGGCCCTCTGCTGCCTTAGGGCTGATACAGCTGAGAGGGCTGCACGTGTCTAAAAATGCCTCCGGCCCATTAGCCTCCATTTTTAGTGGTTCCAAGGGACCACCACTTACCTGTCTTGCAGTGCCTTTGCAAAACCCCACAGCATTTGAACAAGCCCAGGCATAATGGGGGATTCCTACTGCATCCTGCAGAGGTCACCGAGGTCACCAACCATGGAATATAACCCAGACTCAAAGAGGCATGTTTTCATATCATCCTATGATCTCACCTTATAATGTGGTCAAAGTAGACTGAGGTAGTCTCCTAACCTATAGAACTGAACTGAACTGAGATCACTTTGATCACTTCATTTAGGGCCTCTAAATACCTGACTATGTTTGACATGGAGTTCTTGAGGGTGAAGAGACTGGAATGAACTATGACTTCATGGTGTTGGGGAATTCTCTCCATAGTGTTTGGAATCCCAAGAAATCTGAGAATGTCATGGTTGATTTTCAAAAATTCAAACTGGAATGATAATAGCTTGATACTTGCTGAGCTATACTAAGGCAACCATTGAATAGCTTGTCATGCAAAAAAACAAGTATTGGGAATTTTATGTGGGGTGCAATCCAGCACAAATGTACTGTTGATGGCAATAAAAGTTTATCTGAGTATGAGTTAAAGTGTTTGAGTGTTACTTTCTTTAGAAAACAGCGGGAAACAACAGGTTACCTCAGGTTTAATTGCCCAACAGTAAACACTATGGGTACAGCTCGACTATAAGCCTCTTTCAAAAGAGGCTTTTTCGAAGGAATCTTTTGAAAAAGCCTCTTTCGAAAGAGAGCATCTAGACTAAAGTCAGTACTTTTGGAAAAAGTGAGCCGCCTTTTTCGAAAGAGAGCACCCAGGCAGTCTGGATGCTCTCTTTCAAAAAAGCACAGTTCGCATTCAATAACGCCTTTTTTTGAAAGAGCACTTTAGAAAAAAGGTGTTATTCCTCATAAAATGAAGTTTTCCGTGATAGAAAAATCTGCCGCGTTCTTTCGATTTACTTTTGAAAAAACGCGGGAGTAGTCTAGACACGGGAAATTTTTTTGAAAAACGGCCACTTTGGAAAAAAAATGCACCCTCTGGGTGCATCTACACAGCTCCCTAAACTTGAAATACGATATGCAATTTGCACTATGCAAATTGCGTGTCTTATTTCAAATCTATTTTGAAATAGCTTATTTTGAAATTTGGTGCAGCTACATAGTGCTAAACTTTTAAATAACATGCCAAAATAGTGCACCCATTATTTTGAAAAAATATTTCAAAATAACGGGCGTCTTGTGTAGATGCGGGGTAGCTATTTTGGCACACCTCCAGTATTCTGAAATAGCCGTGCAGTGTAGATGTACCCTATGTGAAGAAAACACCTTGTTAGGGGTAAAGAACTTAAAGTTACTAGATGAAGGAAAACTGGCTTTGTTTAATATTAATTCAATTTTATTTCATTAGCAAAGTGTTCAAAAGAAATCATGGAGATGTTTTAGATCACAACTAGTCTAAAATATTTGAGGCAGGATGATTTTTTGGCATAAAAAAGGCATGTTTAGTTCTAACTCTACAAGGTTTAAGTAAACTTCAGCATGGCTTAATAAAACCTGAAACTGAAAATACATCTTACAGCTCATTATGCATTTGTCAGTTTTATTTATTTGCTCTTTGATTACTACGCTGTAGAATTTGGGGAGGAGTGGGGGAAGTCCTTTAGTGATCACCTGTTTGGCTTCTACCATAAAGATAAAATAGGTCAGCATAAGAACAGCCATACTGGGTCGGACCAAAGATCCAGCTGGCCTAGTATCCTGTCTTCTGACTAAGGATGTTAAAGACTAGTCGATTATCTGATAAGCAAATGCTTATCAGATAGAGGCATCAAAGGGGGCGGGGGGAGAGGAGAAGAGGGGTACTTCAAAGCGGCAGCGCCGCACAGCTGATCCTGGACGCAGTTGTGCGGCATTGCCCCTTTGAAACACCGTGTTTCAAAGCAGCGCCGCATGGAGCTGACCCCACGCTCCATGCGGCGCTGCCCCTTTGAAATGCCACAGCGTTTGCGTGTAGCCCAGGGTCAGCTGGGGACTCCAGCCTTTTTTAATCTCTCTTCATATGGGACCCATTCCAAACCCCTAATAATTTTTGTTGCCCTTTTCTGAACCTTTTCCAATGCCAATATATCTTTTTTGAGACGAGGAGACCATATCTCCTCTATGTAGTATTCAAGATGTGGGAGTACTATGGTTTTATAGAGAGGCAATAAGATATTCTCTATCCCTTTTTTAATGATTCTTAACATTTTGTTTGCTTTTTTGACTGCTGCTACACAGTGAGTGGATGTTTTCAGAGAACTATCCACAATGACTCCAAGATCTCTCTCGAGTGGGTATAGCTAAATTAGTCCCCATCATTTTGTATGTGTAGTTGGTATTATTTTTGCCAATGTGCATTACTTTAAATTTATCAACATTAAAATTCATTTGCCATTTTGTTGCCCAATCACCTAGTTTTGTGAAATCCTTTTGAAGCGCTTCACAATCTGCTTTGTTCTTAACTATCTTGAGCAGTTTAGTATCATCTGCAAATTTTACCATCTCATTATTCATCCCTTTCTCCAGATCATTTATAAAAATGATTGCTCCCAGGGCAGATTCTTGGGGGACACCACCTCCCTCCAATCTGAAAACTGACCATTATTCCTACCCTTTGTTTTCTGTTCTTAACCAGTTATCAATCCATGAGAGGACCTTCCCTCTTATCCCATGACAACTTACTTTACTTAAGGACCTCTGGTGAGGGACCCTGTCAAAGGCTTTCTGGAAATCTAAGTCAAGATCTTCTAACCAGTGAAAGTTCTAGAATATTAAAGTTCTGAGAACAACTGTTTAGTTGTTTAGAACTAAAACAACTCTATTGATTTTTAAGAATATGTTTGGGATACCTATCACTATTTCTCTGACTGCTCTCTGGGTCCAGTTAGGAGGAGGATCTGTCCTATTAGAATTTATAATTTGAGATTACTCAGCACTTTGAAGCACTGTTCATCAAAACAAGTTTTAAATCTGGTGATCCTGTAATTAAAAAGCAGTACCATTTTAATTATTGATGTGCTGTACAAAAAAAAAAAACAAAAAACCAAACTCCAAAACCTTGTAAAGATCAACCATAAATTCCTTTTTCAGATGCCCAGGTTGTATTTCAATTGACAAAGATCTTAATTTTAATTGCCTGAATTAATAGCAGACTTTCCCTTAAAATTTTCACCTAGTCACAGTTACTTAAGTCCCCTTGCTTTCTATTTTTGGCATTGCTCTGGTGCATCTGATTTAACATTCTCAGATCTGTATATTTCATTCATTTGTTTTCTTGTTTTGAAAGAATCCACACATTTCTTGAACAATCAGCAGAGTTTCTTGGTTTCAGTGAGCCTCATTTTACATGAAGCTCCCTCTTAATGCAGTTTTTCACTCAGAAGATCTATTTAGCAAGGATAGAGCCTCTGCTTCCCTATTCCCATTCAGGCAAAATTCCCATTGAACTTCTGAGTAGGAGTTGAATGGGGGGTGCTTTATGATGATGATTTTGCAAGGCCCTGAGCAATTTTGAAATCCATGTGACTTAAGAGCCCTCCAGCATCTCTCAGGAGATGGCAGGAACACTGGAAGAATTATATGCAAAAAGACGTGAAGTATGCTTTCTGCAGTTAACATTTAATAGTGCATTTATTGATTATACTCTGTACAGTCATATACCAAGTTATAAACCTTTTCCTTTGGTTCTCTCACTTAAACTTTACTCATGTAAAGCTTATTTACCTTAGAAAGAAAAAAAACTTGACGTACAAAAACCCAAAAAGATATCTGAGGTATAAATACAAAGTATATTTTAAATAATTATCTTTATCATGCTTTGTTTGACAGTACACTGTGGGCAAGTACACATTTATGATAGGCTTGTATGTACAGCATATGATTTATAAGTTCAAAAAGTGTTTCAAACTGAATATTCATGAGCAAACTAATACATTTGCCATTTAAAATATAAAAATACTGACAATGGTAACAAAATCTCAGCCATCTTTGAACTCATTCATACCCCCAGCCACAAAATACACTTATTTAATACTGCATCTCTAAACCAAATCCATACTTCATAGTAAAACCTGCAGAAAGACCACCTTTTCCAGAGGACCTCTTGGTTTCCTACTGTCCATAACGTGATTGTCAGTGAGAAAAATATCTAAAGGGTTAAAAAAAATTGAATGGCTCACATTGAAGCTCTTAAAGCTTCAGGTTAATGTGCAGCTTTCAGAAAGGCAGGTAAAAGAGAGAAAATCTATATGAATCTTCCTAGTTAACTTACTCTGTCTGATGCCTTAAGAATCCTGATGGCAGGACTCCAATGTCTACATTTTCCTCTTAAAAACCATTAGGATATAGTGAAACACAGGAAGATCATGTACAATTATTACAACATATTCAGGAGTAAATGCAACAAATATTCACTTTTAGTCAATAACAAATAATTGACATTACTGGCTTTTTGACCACTAGAGAGGAATTTCAACACTACTTCAATCTACATAGTTTACAAGTGTACTCTGTAGTGCAGTAAATTTGCTAATCACTCCTATAAAGATTGTGTGGGGATGAAACAGACAGAGCAAGTCTACTATAACAATTGCTTACAGGTTAACAATATTAATAACACAAAACAGGCAAGAATGAAGGATTGCTGCTGCTGGTGGTCCATTGGGTAGGCAGAGATTCCAGGTTGAACAGTATCTAATACATTAAAATCCATTTAGTGGATCCGTATCAGTGTGCCAGACACTATGCTTAAGCTTGTCCTTTCAACAATTACACTCATTCACACTTACCTCTGTGCAAACCTTTCTTTGCTTCTCTCAGTGAGAGCACATTAAAGAGTACCAGCTATTCCAGTGGATACACCAGTCCCTCAACATGTAACAAATAAAATGACAGGTATGTACATAAAGTTAATGTCACATTGGAATGAAGTATCTTCACCACATTCCATAATATATTTGTGTTTAAAGAATTTTGCTTCTCAGAAGCAACTCAAACCATCTAGAAATAGTACAATATACAGTTTTGTTTCTTTTTTATTGTTTTGCACAGTCCTCCTATAAATTCCAGTCAAGATCTATACTACAGACCTTACACAGACAGGAAGCAGCTTTAAAATGTATGGGATGGTCACAGTCCAATTCAATATATTAGTCTTCGAAGACATCAGTTGGTATGTCATCCTATAATCCATTTGACAGTCTTCAGTTGCTGGGAATGTGTACACTGCTGATGGGTTTAATGCCTAGTTGTAGTCACCTAGATTTTACTTCTTTTTTATTGAAAGAGTCTCTGATCTTAACAACTTCAGATGCACATAGGTGTCCAAAAGACTTAGTGTACCATTCTGGCATGTGTCCCCTGTAGCACAGAGGGAAACAAAATAAATGAGAAGCTCTGTCAGCAATATTGGTCCTTACTAAACAAAAGTATATCAAAAGGTGCACCAATGGACATCTAGTTGGCTACTTGACTAGTTATTCCTAAACTCGGTTGAACTGAATTCTCAGAAATACCTGAATTCTCAGAAATATTCATGCCTACTAGAAGTGAAAAGGAAAAAACTCAACAAACAACTACATAAAAAAAGAACAGAACCACCAAAATGTGCACCTAGTTTACAGAATAATTATGTTATAGCACCCTACTAGCGGTAGCCAATTATTTTTTTGTCAAGGTCCATATTTCTTGGTCCATGTATAGTCAAGGTCTAAACTTGAAAGAAAGAAACATTTTCCATGCCACAATAACAATAATGATATAAAGTTTGCAGTCTGTTCAAAAGTAGCGGGCAATCTGGATATGGCCCGCAGTCTGTCTAGTGACTACACCTGTGGCTAGTACTTCTCATCAATTTGACCCTTGCTCGCCAGATCATGTTAAATTTAGACAGTGCATGCTTTGTGGATGGGATCTTGCCTTTACTTGTTTGGAAGGCAAATGTGCTCACAATGAAACATGAGACTTGGTTGTTGCTAAAATGCAATGTTTAGCAAGTGTTACAACACGGTGGAATCTGAAATACTGTAATTTTCCCCACATGTAGAATAATACATTAACAGTGCTCTGACTCTTCAGCAATGACCACTGAAAGTCACACTACCATTTTAGGTATGGGACTATTGTGACAGTGTTAGCTTAGCCAATGGGCTAAAATATGACAGACTGCTTGCTCTATGACCCATAAGTACAAATGCTGCATAATCACCCTAAAACAATGCTTCCTATCCCCAGAGGAACTGCTGTCACCAACAAAGTCTGGTGGGACAGAAAATGGGATACTGTACCTTAAGTCAATCCTGCACATGTAGGTGAGTTTGGATTTTCCTGACCCGCAGGGTTCAATCAGATATCTGGACAAAAGCACATTAACTCTAATGCCAACCACTGGAGCACGGTCATGATCCACCGAGGAGGCTAACAGCACACAAGCTCCTTTGGATAAATTTGTTCTCCATGTTCTGTTATGAACAAACATGAAATAATTGCCTTACATTAGATATTTGATTTGCTATAAGGAAAAAGACAAGTTTCTACCAGCTTTAGAAAAAGTTCTGAATTTACATAAATAGGAGTGTCTACCAACTATCCTTTCCTCTGAAGTAGTGTAAGCCAATTTTTTTCCCCTTAAATTTTGGTAATTCTCAGTCTTAAGCCTATTACTGAAGTATGTGAAAACTCACCTTAAGATTACATAGTCTCTGGCGGGGTGTGGGGCCATGCTGTTCTGGACATACTGGTATATATCTGTCTGACTGTCCAAGGTTTCAATTACTTTAGCATCCAAGAGATCTTCATCCCAAAGATGTTGCTCTTTAAGTAAACGGTTTAAAACATCCTCAGGTACAGCAGGGACTTCAATGGTGACTTTCCACAGCCGGAGCGGAGGTCCTTCACACACCTGGGAACATCAACGGAGGCTTGTTAGTATTATTATAATTTATACGTTTTCTCCCTAATTTCTTCATGTTGAAAAACATACTATAAAGGATCAAAACACCATATTTTATCAGTCTTGTCATATGCAAGAAAACCTAGTTTCCTACAGGGGAACATATGTATGAGAATGAGCTACATGGCCCAATGGAATTGATGTGCAAACTTACAAGTTACCTTTTAACGGGAGTGATCATAACTTCAAAGAGTGGCTCTGTACTGAAAAAGGGAAACTGAGAATAGCACCCTATGGTTTCATCTTTATTATCTCCAGTGATTTCTGGCTACCAGATCTCCAAACTTGATCTGAGAGGCATGAACATTTATTTTCTCACCCACCATTACCAGTAATAAAGGCTTCTGCGAGCCAAACAATATCTCTAGTTCCATCTATGCAAGTTCATTGCTGACCATAGGTTTGCACAGGGGTAACTGATCCTGTCAGTGGAGTTCAGTAAAGATTTTGATTATGATACACAAGAAAGTACAGGAGGCAATGGGATGCCTTTGAGCTGTGTTGGCTCTGTGGAATGAATAGGAATAAACTTACTTTTGTCCCTAAAAGCAGCAGACCCACTAGGTTTTTTTCCCCTATAGTCACTTTTCAGACTACAGATACACATTACCAGTTTTTTCTTTTCTGCTATATCCTCATCTATTAAATTCTATACCAGAATAACCCACAGAAGCAGCCAATTAAACAGGAGTTGTAAATTTGGGACTCCAGGGATGTACCTTCTTGTAGGCCAGGTCTGCTTGTTCTGATGTGGAACAGCTGACCCAGCCTTTGAACTTGTCCTTCATCTCTTTAAGCAGGTCATCCATGCAGTCCTGAAGGTAACAGTGATAGTCAGAGGGCTCTGTACTGTTGATTCGCCCAAGTTCCTCCAGGCTTAGAGGCCTCAGGTCTTGCTCTGTGTAAGAATTCCGACATCTGCTCATTTCTTCAGGAATCTGGAAATTGCAGAAAGAGAATTATCATAATTCTGGAGCTATTTCTTTATATATCAGGGGAAACTGAAGGACTTAGTAGGGTCAAAGCCAGAGGTGGGCAAGATAGGGTCTGTGGGCTGGATCCAGCCTGCTAAGCCATTTGATCTAGCCTGCGGCTGCCCTGCCACTCCCCGGCCCCCAGGTCAAGTGAGACCTGGGAACGGGGGAGAACAAGAAATCTCCTTCCCCAACCAGGGGTGCACGGCACCAGAGGGAACCACCAGCTGTTCAAAACGGCTGGCAGTTCCCTCTAGGCCATGGTCACCAACCAGTAGATTGGGATCTACCAGTAGATCCTGGAGCCTCTAACAGGTGATCCTGGCTGGTTTGGCCGGGAAACTATCAAGCACTGGCACTTCAGTTGCCCTTCCACCCACTGTCATGCTGCTCCTGACCTCTGCCTTGGAACTGCCCCCTTGGGAGCCTTCTGCTTGCTGTGCAGGCTGTGGGAGAGAGGACGGGGGGGCACTGATGTCAGGATGTCCCTCCTCACCCCACTCCTGTACCCCATCTCCACACAGAAAGAAGGGGAGGGAGGGAGCGTGGCAATGCAAATCTCTGTCACTCTCTCACACTGTGTGTGTCTTTGTCATTGTCACAAACACACTCTGTCCTTCGCTCTCATCTCCTGACCCAACACACATGTGGGGGCAGGGTAAACTGATCTGTGCATTTCATAATTTTCGTTTCTCTCTTATGCTTAAATTTAATTCCTTGAGTAGTGAGTTCTAAAATGCCTAACCTGTCATGGCTGGAGTCATTATCCCTATGGGAATTGCTGCTCCTGGAAGTGGCTGGCATGTCCCTGCAGCCCCTGAGAAAGACAGATCGGGGGTCTCCACACGTGGTCCTTGCCTGCAGACACCACTCCTGCAGCTCCCATTGATCAGTAACAGGGAACCATGGCCAGTAGAAGCTGTGGGCTCAGTGCCTGTAGATATGGGGCAGCATGTGGTGCCATGGAGCCATTGCTGTACATGCCAGCTGCTTTCAGGAGTGGTGAAGAGCCAGGGCAGGAGTAAACCTGCCTTAACTCCACCACCCCGAAGTCATCTCAGTTAAACAGTCCCCAGCCAGAGCCTGCTTCCTGAACCCCGGTCCCGGCCCTGAACCATCTACTACACCCAACCTCCTGCTCCAGATGTGAGTTCCCTTGCACCCAAACTCCCTCCCAGAGCTTGTACCCTGAAACCCCCCCTGGACTCCAATTACCCACCCTGGGCTAAGCCCGGAGCCCCTCCCATGCTCCAAACTCCTTGGCCCAAGACCAGAACCTGCACCCCCAACCCCCTACACCAGCCTGGTGAAAGTGAGTGAAGATGGGAGAGGAAGGGGGATGGAGTGAGCAGGGGGAGGCCTCAGAGAAGGGATGGAGCAGGGATGGGGCCTCAAAGAAGGCGCAGGAAGGAAGTGGGACATGGGTAATTGGGTTTGAGGTAGATCTTACATTGCACTTAAATTGAAAAAGTGATCTTGTGGTTAAAAAGGTTGGAGACCACTGCTCTAGACACCCCACGTCCCTGGCAAGGCAGGGCAGGGAAGGAGGGCAAGAGACTTTGTGCACTCCCCCATCCCCAGGCCCTGATTGGCCTGGGGTTGAAGGGAGTGCGCAAAGTCTCCTGCAGCCAGCTGGCAGTTCTCTCTAGGCGCCGCGCATCCTTGGCAGGGCAGGGGGCAACGACTTCAGGCACCGCCCCTCCCCCCCCAGGCCAATCAGGAGGAGACGCGAAGTCTCCTTCCTTTGCCAGGACTGGGTTACACCTAGAGGGAACAGCCACTGGCCACCTGAGTCCCTGCCCCTTTGGGGGCAGCTCATGACCACTTTCAAAATTCGTGAAGTGCCCCCCTTCAAAAATTATTGCCCTTCCTGGTCAAAGCTAATGGTTCATAAATTCATGAACTCGGAATGCCCCCCCCCACCCCCACTGCAGACATGCAGTACGACAATTGACACAGATGAATTCAGAGACCGATAACAGTGTATAAATGAAAGAACAAAGGGAAAAGAAGGACCCTGATAAAAAAAAAAGGGAAAAAACCCCACCAGTTGTTGAAATAAATATTTGCTACATTACTCCTGCCACCTGGAATTTAAAAGCTAAATACAGATCACAACCCTAATGAGTATACATCTACCTATTATATACAAACTACAGTTTGTCTCTCTGACCTTAAACAAAACTAGGGAAATACAACCTACATGTAGCTACTAAAATGGTGGGGGCATAACTGGTTGGAAAACTGTTCCCAGAGAGTACTTGACAATGTTCACAGTCTAGAGGGGCAGAATAAGCAGGGTCCCACAGAGATCTGATCTAGGTCAATATTTTCATTAATTATTTAGATAATGCCATAAAGAATACACCTATAAAGTTTGTGGCTGATACCAAGCTGGGAGGGTTGCAAGTGCTTTGGAGGATAAGATTAAAATTCAAATGATCTGAACAAACTGGAGAAATGGCCTGAAGTAAATAATATGATATTCAGTAAAGATAAATGCAACATATTCCACTTAGGAAGGAATAATCAGTTGCACACATAAAAAATGGGAAATAACTACCTAGGAAGGAATACTGCAAAAACAGATCTGGGAGTCATAGTGGACCACAAGCTAAATATGAGTCAACAACAGTAATACTGCAAAAAAAAAAAAAAAGCAAACATCATTCTGGACTATATTAGATGTGTTGTAAGCAAGACACAAGAAAAACTGGTCTACTCCATGAAGATTAGACCTCACCTGGAGTATTTTGTTTCCAGTTCTGGGTGCCACGTTTCAGGAAAGATGTGGACAAATTGGAGAGTCCAGAGAAATGCAACAAAAATGATTTAAGGATCTAGAAAACATGATCTATGATAAGGATGTTAAGGACTAGTCGATTTCCCTCCCCCCCTTGCTGCCTCTATTAGATAGATGCAGCAAAGGGGGCCGGGGGCGAGAGAGAGGGTACTTTAAAGTAGCAGCGCTGCATGGAGCTCGTACTCGGGCTCTGTGCTGCACTGTCCCTTTGAAACGCCGTGGCAGGGTATCAAAGGGGCAGTGCTGCACAGCTGATCCAAGGATATGCGCAGCGCTGCCCATTTGAAATGCCACCTCGGTGTTTCAAAGTGGCAGTGCCGCACAGAGCTGACCCTGGGCTCCATGCGATGCTGCCCCTTTGAAACTCAATGGCGGCGTTTCAAAGTGGCAGCACCGCATGGAGCCTGGGGCCAGCTGTGGACTCCCTAGCTGACCCCACGCTCCTTTTGGCATTTCTGCAGAACCTGGAGTCAGCTGAAGAGTGCCCAGCTGACCCTGGGCTCCGTGTGGTATTTCAAAGCGGCAGCGCAGCATGGAACCCGGGGTCAGCGGAGAACTCTTGAGTCCCCCACTGACCCCATGTGGGTGCTTCTGCTTTGAAATGCACAAGCATGTTGTAAGGAGGAAGGAGGTAAATTGTTCTTGTCTAACCTTTGAAGATAGGACAAGATGTAATGGGCTTAAATTGCAGCAAGGTAGATTTAGGTTGGACATTTTCTAGGAAAAACTTCCTGTAGCTAAGCATTGAAATAAATTGCCTAGGGATGCTGTGGAATCTCCATCATTGGAGATTAACAGGTTAAAAAAATACCTCTCTAGATAATGTTTAGTTTTGAATGACATCCCAAGGTACCTTCCAGTCCTGGGGTTCTATATTCTTTTTAAGAAGGTGCTTATCTGTTTAATTATATAGAAACTTTTTGTTTGTTTAAAGATTCTTAGCTCTCCATTGAGCATGTCTATTTTTCACAGAGCTCTCTTGCTCACTGCTGAACGAATGGTGCTACTTGTTTCACAAACAGCTGCCTCACCTGGAAGAGCTTCTTGCACTCAGCAATCATATGGGCAAGGCCTTGCGTTGCAGCCAAATTTTCATTTAAATCTTTCTGATCAGGTTTGCCCAGACTCTGTTTTCTCTGCATCACCCTACAAAGGAGGAAAATAAACAAGTCAGAATTAGCTAATGGCTTGGTAAGTAGATAGTGTAACTACACAATGTCCTGATGGCACAGACCGGAGCTACCTGGGACTGAAAAATTTGCTGTAATGTTAAATCTTGTTGATGTTTTTTCGTACTACTGCAGCTGTGCCTATTCTGTGGCAAGTCTAACCCGTTGAAAACAGCCATACTGGCTGCCAGCTGATCATCATAACCAGCATCAGTAAAGGGAATGGAGTGTTTATGGTGGAAAATCAAGAGCCCACTTCAAGTAAAGAGGTGTGGGGGCTTGGTAATCAATTTGCGTATGTCTACACTAGCCCCCTAGTTCGAACTAGGGAGGCTAATGTAGGCATTCGAACTTGCAAATGAAGCCCGGGATTTAAATATCCGGGCTTTATTTGCATGTTCCCGATCGATCGCCATTTTTAAATGCCACTAGTCGGACTAACTGCCCGCGGCTACACGCGGCAGTTAAATGGTAATTCGAACTAAGTCCTTAGTTTGAATTACCTGTTACACCTCATTCCAGGAGGCATTTAAAAATGGCGACCTGACAGGAACATGCAAATAAAGCCCGGGATATTTAAATCCCAGGCTTCATTTGCAAGTTTGAATGCCTACATTAGCCTCCCTAGTTCGAACTAGGGGGCTAGTATAGACATACCCTTTGACTTTCATCTGTAAGGCAAAATATTTCCTTTCAGTTCGCCCCCAGATAAAAGGAAATTGGAATAAAAACTGGCCGGTAAATACTTTGGTTCCCTGCTCTTGCTGGTGACCTGCACACCAGAATTAGTGTGGGTTTGTGTTTAAAGGGAATGAGAAAGCAGCACTAATTGGACTACTTTACTCTGATAAATTTTGCCACTCTCCAGTGAATGAGGATAAATTTATTGTTGCTCAGAGCTGGTTAGTTACCTGACCTCTCATTTTTCTAACAATCCCTGTTTGCAAAGGAAAGTCCCAATGGACTTCATAACACCCACCCATTCTTTAGCTTAACCTAAACTATGGGCATTTAACGTTCAATTACCTAGTTTGACACAGGATCGTTGCACAACTGTACTAGGTGAATTACCCCTGCATGACATGACAGTAAGGAGGCTAAAACATGCCTTCTTAATCTTCCGTGTTGATACCCTCAGTGGTGTTATTTTAATACTGCTGTGCAACTGCAGGAGAAGTTAGAGGAGTTCACATTATGCTACAGGTGCTACCATTCTGTGGTAGTCATTATGTTTCCTTGGCCACTTCTGAAGTCTCCAAAGGTTAGTTTTGCTTCATAAAAACCTACAGCATGACAGCGTGGGGATTGCATATGCATTGTACACCTGTACCTTCTACAGCTATCAATGTAATCAAAAGTGGTGGTGGGGAACAGAATTCCATTACTACAAAGCAAGTTCAAGATGGTAACTGCTAACAGGGGAATCCCAGTACCTGCTAAATGGTACAAGGGAGTAGTATCCCAAGAAGGGTAGTACAGAGCTATATTCTTCTACATTTGTTAGAGAAATACCTTGGAGAAGAATTCTCTCTCTTGAGAGTATTTAAGTGGAAGAGGAAGGGTGCTAAACACACAGCAAGGTTTGTTGGCGTCATCTGGTTTTCCTTCACTGCAGCGGTGACATCACTCAGGAAATAAAGAAGAATTTGTAGGACCTCCCTGTTCTCGTCGGGTAAAAGCATAATAGCAGCCTTAATAGCCTGGAGCCGCTGATCCTTTGGCACATCTGCATAATATTAGTAATATTCTCATCAGATTATTGATTTTCCACACACACAAGCATGAATACATCCCAATGCAAAATTCCAGATTCAAATATTTCACTCAAGTTTGAAATGATTTCCTCCGGAATGCAGACCAGTCACAGGCACCACACGAAGGAATTTTTTTTTATTGCCACCAATTTACCTACCTTCAGTTATTTCCTGTCTCATGAGTAACTCAACAGTATAAAAGTTGTGCCTATACCACAGTTGGTATTCAAATTTAATTTCAAGCACTACCTTCTTCTGCAGCCCTGCTAAAAGGGCTGTTAAGCTGAAGAAGTCTGGCTGATGAACACAGGTGGGTGGTGGTGAACATGGACACAAAGTCCAGCTAACTCAGACTCCAGCAAAAATTCTTCACATCTCAAAAAGTTCATAAGGGAAATGCATTTAACATTCAGTAAAGTAATAAAATAAAATAAATAAATAGCTACTAAACTTTTTCAACACTTATGCCATAAAATACCAGAAAAGTGCTTCACCAAACACACATGAGTCTGTTTTATTGAGCAGATCTTTCAAAGTCGCATGGTGGAAAAAGAAAGTCACTGACATGCAGCCCCATACCATAACACGGCTCTATGGTTACTGACAACAAACACCTTGGGCAGAAAATTTTGACTCGTGTCTTTATAAAAACTGAAAGGATGGAAAAAAATGAAATAAACCAGGCCAGCTCTGCTTCTCATAAATTGAGTGCCAGTGAGCCACCTCCACAGAGGCAGCTCAACGGACTGAATCACATGGTGTTTCTATCATCATTAGCACTGCAAAACACTGATGACATGCTGAAGAGAAACTTGGCAGGATGTCTTATCTGTAATTCTTTCACTACTAATATACCACTTGTTTTGTATCACTTTGAGAATAAAGCTAAATTATAGGGTTTTTTTAAACTGATGGAAGTGATGATTTTAAAAGAGTTCATTAAAATATCTTACATGGGATATACTGCCTTCCACCCTAACAAGCTCAAGGCATTTTTAAAACCGTACTCAGGCACAATCAGTATACAGTAAGCTCTGCATAATACCAAGGGGAGGGAAAATTCTGGCCACACACATGGAAGAAAAACTTCAAAAGGATTTTGCTGTTTATGAACAGCAGATCAAACATCTGGCTTGGGCCATCCCCCTGTTATGGGCAGAGGAGCTGGAACCCCTACACATCAATCCTGGGAGAGGAGCTACAGAATGGGGAAGTGCAGTTTTTGTAGCACTGGCATTAACTGCTCAAACAGGCAATGGGCTACATGTGGCCCATGGGCAGAATCCGGCCCCACCAAAACTGCTGGATCTGGCCCATGGGCTGCCCCGCTGTAGATCCCATCCTAGGTACCAACAGTAGAAATGATGAAGTGGCAGCAGTAAGCTTAAAAATGTTTTCACAAGCTTATGAGTAGTGCTATTGGGCATAAAATTACGCAAGATGAAGGAATGTCACAAGTTTCCAATTTTCCAGTTGAAAGAGGCAGAGGGTTTAGATTGGTTCTATTCTACATCACCATATAACTAGAGAACCAACAATCAGTTTCATAAGAGGCAGGGTGACAAAAAACGGATATGTCAAAAAGAAGATAAAAGTATACGATGGTATCAAATGGCATCATTTCCAAATTCCCTGGCACATATGCTACCCAGATGAGGGATATATTTGGCAGTTCAGCCTTGTAAAACAGACATTGTAGGACTATTTGGGAATATTACATTTGAAACCAGGGCCTAGTTTTCTGTCTCAAACTGGAATCTGAGGACTTACATTGGTAGATCTGCAGGAACGTCTCCGAGAGTTTGTTGGTCATGAGTGGCTCAGGTAGATCACGAAAGTACTGCTTCAGCATGTCTGCCACATCGTAAGCAGACTGGCCTTCATAGTTAACACAGTCTGTTGAGCTCTCATTCATCTGGCGCAAAGCCTGGATTCTTGACTTGACTCCAGATTTCCTGAATAGTCCAACCTACATGTGGTTTGCATAGTTAAAAAGAAAAAAAAGACATTATAACCACCAAGGATGTGCCAAATCCTACAGTCCTAGCCACTGACTTCAGTGGGAACTGTGCTTAAGTATGGCTACAGTAAAAAGAGAAATATAGGCCCTATAATTTGGCTCAAGTGCTGGCATGATGACAGTGTAGTGGAATGGTAGTGAAATGAAACTAACCTGATCCAAACAGTGGCTGCGGAGATACCGCATGGCTTGCTGAATGCTCTGTGGAAGAGGCTGTCCTGTGCGCTGGACATTAATTGGCAGAGGCACCCCAAACACATTTCGGTCTTTATAATCTGGGACCTTAATCCTTTTCATAAACTTTGGGACAGCCCTGTTTAAGCAGAGAGAATGCAGAGAAGAAAACGTGGCTGTTAGCATAGCATACACATCATTCTCACCACACCCACTCACCCCTATCTTTTTGGGTTCCAATAGCTGGTAAAGAGCTAAAAAGTGAAGTGGAAACAGATTGAACACGGTGCAAAAGGCATAGCTGTATTACTGAAAACATGAAACATCCCATCTGTTCCACAGAGGAAGGTAGGTGTAGGAATGGAACATCTCTACGAGGCAAGTATAATGTTAGGAGGGGGCTGTATTTGGATTGTAAGCATTAATATGTGGTGCTAGTCAATCAATACCAGTACAACAAACACTGTAGGGTAGAACAACAGAAGCCAGGTTGAACTATACTAAAGTCAAAATAAATCCTGTGGCCAACAACCCTTCATAATGTAGTTTCTTTTGGTCTCTCAAGAAAGATGGGCATGTGAACAATAAGCTTTTTGTACGTCAGCCACTTGTTCTATAAAGCTCTCAAGCCAGGCTCACTGCCCACCCGCATGTGTAACAGCAGGAAGCTGATGGAATACATTTGAGTTTTGTCAGCTAAAAATTTCAGTTCTTCAAATGACCTCTCTGAGGGGACCTCCCTCCTTGTCAGGCCCCTACTTTCAATGAGGGGGGGGAAGAGGAGAGGGGGGGAGCATTCCATTTGCTTTTGACTCAGAGGAAAAATTTACCAGAGCTTAACAGAATAATTTACTCTTATTCTCAAGAGTGTTGTTTTCTTAAATAAAAAAAAAAATTCCTTTGGTGTCTGAAGTGTTGAGATCATCTTGCTAATGAAAGAGAAAGTTAATGTAGGGTACAAAATTTTAGAGGACACAACAGTGTCAGAGAACAGAGAGACTCTTAACTTTTGCATGTGCAGTCAACTGGACAAACAGTGTATTATGCTTTTGGAGGTTAATGTGTTCTACAGAAAATAAAAAGACTCAAACTGTATTACATTATGGTTAAACATGGGGCATTATTGATATATGTGAATACTTGCTTTGTCAAAAAACAAGCCAGCAGAATGTGAAAAAACACATTACGAGCTCCACCGAGAATCTGAAGCATGCAGGGATAACTGGTCAATACTTATTTCTGTCTTTCAGAACAAACAACTTCTGTATTTAGCATGGCTCACATAATAACAGCCTTTGAACAGAAGCTACTTTGATGTTGGAGTTAAATACTCGCTGAGAGTCCTAGAGAAGGGAGGAGGCTATAAGAACAAAGTGGGAACCCCCCCCCAACTATACTGTACTTTTTGCTGCTTTAGGACTGCACAGACTGCAATACAGATATGGCAATAACAGGTTTTCCATTTCACTAATTTGACAAAAGGTATTGACTGAGTAACAAACACCTGAAGTGGCTGAAGGAAAACTCCACTTTTCTTCTAAAGTTGAGGAATTTTTCCATTTTGTTTTTATAATAAAAACATGAATTTGATTTTTTTTCTTTTAAAATAAAATGTGTCATCAGAAAAAAATAGTTGTTAGATAACAACATGCTACAACTGAGTTACCCTGGCATTAAATAAATAATATTAAGATTAATGCCAATGAAGGAGAAAGATAGGAGACTATGAAGACAATTTTCTGGTATCTCAACATGTACTGAAGTAGGTCTTACGTGCAGATTGTTTGAATACACGATTATTCCTTTGTGTTGGGGATGGTATCTGGATGTTTCCCAACAAAGCCCCAACACAGCCAGCTGGTCTGTGCTTCATCAGGGTCTGTTCTGAAATGCATTCACTGTGTCCCTCCCTCTGTGGTTGCTGATTAACAAGGATCTGATACCCCATGACATTAAAACAATGTAAAGGGTTAATGGCTTTAGTGTAGTCCTCTGAGGCTAGAGCCCCAGGAGGGGGTGGCAGAATGAGGCGTTAATTAGATGCAGGTAAACAGGAAGAGGGGAAGATAGCTGAGGGTTAGTGACATGTTTTCTATATTCATTCAGGACTGGCAAATCCCTAGGAAAAGAATGGTCCTTACCAGCTGAAGCCGTGCTTATTGGAAGGTGTGTATTTCTCCAGGAGAGCAGTTAACTTCAAAAGAGAGTATTTCTGAAGGAGGTTCATCTGTGCCACAGACTGACTATTAATCTGTAATGACACAGAGCTCAAGCTGGGACAGTGTGAGCTCTGAAAGCTGTGCCACCTCAGTCTGTGCCTGCAGGAAAGGAGGGGAAAATAAAAGGCAGTTGATTGAAGATACATGTGGAAACCACAAGGAAAAGGTTCTCTCTAATGAGGTGGAGGGCATGTGCTCTAATGAGTGTTGTATACGAATGTGCTGTTTAGCAGAACAGCATTAATAATACCCTTTGCATTTTGAGATTTGTCTGACAACAGCTGCTGTACATCAGAAACTCCTGATACACAGTAGATGAGGCAAAATGTCCAGGTGTTAACGTGGGAGCACACAACCCGGTCTGATTGTCATGGCAGCTCTAACTAC
The DNA here is from genome assembly GCA_019425775.1 of Rafetus swinhoei. NCBI lineage: Eukaryota > Metazoa > Chordata > Testudines > Trionychidae > Rafetus > Rafetus swinhoei. The sequence continues at coordinate 53,533,918 of CM033449.1, forward strand.
ATCGCAGTAGTTTGCACAATATGGCATGAACCAGCACTATGCTGTTGGGAGTGCCACATTTTGGACAGGTTGTAAAATGAAGGCTTTGACCACTCAGCCATAGTCTCTTGTGCGATGGTGTTTTGGAAAGATCAGGGATATCCCCACCAGTATCCTGGCTGATTTAAAATTTGGGCAATTACATTCTCATTTCCCACACACACCCCAGTTTCAGTTTGACAAGTTATTCCTTACCCAGCTCTAAAAACTATTTTAGTGTTGCTAGTGAAGAGGCAGGCCTCTCACACTGCACTGCAGAAAGAGCTGCGTTTCAGTGGGGGTGCAACATTCTGAATAAACAAATAGACTGTTTTAAAGAGGCTTGGGACCATTCTAGATTTAAGGGGCTATTAAAATATGTGCATAATTAATTTTTGAAAATGATATGTAAAATTTGCATAGTTGCTTTAAATCCCCACAGCTGCTTCTATGCTTGGGGTCTAGTGGGAGAAGCTCCTGTTACTGACCTGTTGGACCGTGTCAGTGATGCACCCACTCCGGAGTCCCTTCTGTCCTGCATTCCTGGGGGCTCTTCTGTCTCAGTCAAGGAATTTCCTGTACTGTCAAGGTCACTAGGGGTTGCTCGATCATTATCTACATCAAGGTGAATCTGCTTTGGAGAGGAAGGGCATGGAGAAACTGAATCTAATGCTGAATCAGAGTCCCCTTCATCTGAAAACTTCTCTGACCACTGGTTAACTATTCTCTGCATCCCTTTTACGTGGCACAGGATATCATCCAGCTCTGGGAAGAGGTCTTCATTCTCCAGGTCTGCTAGGTCACCGGTACTGGAATACAGAATTGAGCCTGGTACATTGTCATAAATGCTAAGGCGGCTGCCCATTGAGCTAGAGGAGTTACGCCTTTTCCCAGTGCTCAATTCCTTGGAGCTTTCTGCACTGTTGTCCCTTCTGAGGGAGAGATGACCATGTCCGTGAAAGCTCCCAGTTCTCCAGTTCACAGAAGCATTGCTTTCCGATGGGGAGAAGTTACCATTGCAGAGTGCTTTGGGAAAGGTCCCTGGCTTGTGGTCTTCAGGGATAAAAAACACAGTGTCTTCTGCAAAACTTCCCCTGTTCTTAAAGTTCTGCTCCATGACATCACTGAAGGTTGATTGGTTGAAAGGGTCGAAGCCTTCAAGGTACATTCCCACCCTTTTATTATATGCACTGAGGCTACGTGTTCTTGTGACAGGGCTGGGTGTGCTGACAGCGCTGCTAGTCTCAGACTGACTGCCACTACTGCTGGTCTGGGTGGAATTGGAAACACTCCTTTTTCGTACCATGGGGACGTTAATATGGTTGCCATTGAGGGTAGAAATTTCCACACAGTTAAATTGTTTTAGTTTGTCCTCATCCATGCCCTCTTTCAGGATGGGCCCACTGATAATAAGACCAAGCTTGGAAGGGGCTTTATTTTTGCCATGGTGAGAGCTCTTGATTTTCAGGCTTTCCATCCTCTTTAGCAGGCTTTTGGTTTTAGACCTGGCATTCTTTTCATTGGCTTTCATATTGAAGCTGAAGCTAGATAGCTCCTTTGGCGAGGGAAGGCTGCTGAAGGAGTCATTGTTCGCTATGAAGTTGCCTGAGGAGCAAACACTAACGACAGAGTTTGTTCTGGTAGTGGTTGCCTCGCTCTGTAGGGTGACCTGGTGGCTACTGGTGCTGCTGGTGCTGTGAATGGAAACCACCTCCTGACGCTCGCTGAGGTCTGTCAGCACGCTTTCATGGCTAGCTGCGTTTGTCAGGAGAGGTGCTCCTGGTGATGAGGGATTCAAATCCTGTTTTGGAGGGAAGACATCAAACTCCTCAAGCCTGGACCACCTCTTGCTGTCCCTTTGAAAAGTCCATTTACCACTTATTGCACATGGTTCATCTTCATCGGAATCTTCACTCTGCAAGCAAAGAGCATCTGGTAAGGGATAATGACAAACTGGTAGTGATAACAGCTACTAAGTTATTTCATGAAGCATATTTAAGTAAGTGGGTGATCTTGCTAGTATTTAAGTGAAAAATCAAAATAGACATGAGTTTCCATGAGGGCAAATTGGGCCTTTTAAGCCCCTCACAGTTAATGATAACATATAATATACAATATATCTTAAAGAGTATGTTAAATAGATGAAAATATATGTTTGAAGTTCATTTAAAAGCGGTCTTATAGAAATAAAGCAAACAGAGCAAATAATATAACCTGCTTTAAATAGTTCTTTTCAACAAACCCCCAGTATCTGTAGGCTTTTAATTAATTGGTCACAGTGGATACCCTTGAGATCAGTGGAAATTCCTGGCATGCATAAAATTTTAAACTGGAGTCAGTGAGGGGCGGGTCTCCCTCTGGACTCTCTCCAATGCTACTCTTTGTTGATAGTGACTCTGTGTTTATATTCTCCTTTGCAATTAAGAGATTGCTTCTCAGACATTCTGAATTGTAGTAGCTTAACTTCTTACCCAATCTTAAGGCTTAAATGGTGTTATAACTGTGACTAATGAGATAGCAAGAGAACCTATTACACTGCCACAGTTTAATGCCTCCAGGCTCTAACCTGGTCCTTTCCTCCTCCTATAACCCAGCAGCTGACACTGAGATTGTCTGTGAAGTTTCTACTTCAAACTAGCTCCAGGCAATTTTAACTTTACTTCATAGATACTGAGCAGCAAAAGCCTGCAACAGTATACAACACAAGTAACCTTTCCATTGATTATACTTGATGTATGGGCAGTGCCTGAGGATATGTTTCAACATTGCCACTTAAGTCTCAACCTTTTAATGCAAAGGAATGATCTTGTATGATCAACACACTTCTCTTCCATTTACATAGAGTAGATAATAAGACACATGGAGTCTGGAACAACAGAACTAAAAAGAGTATATTTTAACACACCATAGCAAAGCAAGATACACCTTTGATGCTAAATAAAGAACAAAAGGTAAGATTGCCAAAGCTTCTACAGGTTGAACCTCTCTAGTCTGGCATCCTTCAGACCTGTCTGGTGCAGAACCAGAGAATTTGCCGGACTATGGGAGGTCAATATTGTCTACCATCAATACCAACACTTCCACTGCTTACTGGAGTCTTAGAAGACATTTAGGGGTAAATTAGAGCTAAATAACAGCACTGAACACTGAGAGCCAGGACTGGTAACTGAAAAATAAGCTTTATGTCACTGTAGGAAACTTGTCCACGCCTATGAAAAGTGGATATTTGGCTAACTAAAATCATGCTGGACAACATATGTTGCCAGACCACAGAGTGCTGGACTAGAGAGGTTTAGCCTGTACATAGTCCAGTAAGTGCCAAAAAGTTCCAATTTGTTTGTTTTTCTTAAGAAGATAGAAAACAACAAACGAATTAATCAAACAAACAAAGAAACAAACAAACACACACACACCACAATAAAACCTCAGAAGCCATTTGTTAGATAAGGAACACAAGAACAATTAAGTTTATTCTCTGGATAATAAGTTATCTTTCAAAGGACTTTATTCATATAGCCTCTGAAGGGGTATATTAGCCTAGCTCCAGTTCCTTTTTTAGTCCGATTATGGCACTTTACAAAGTAAGGCATAAAGCAAAACGGTACGTATGTTTCTAATAAAAAACACAGAGTAGAGTCCCAATTATCTGACCTAAATGGGACCGACAGGCAGTTGGATTACCGAAAATGTCGGATGATAGGGACTCTACTGTAGCCGGTGCTGCTTGGTCCCTATCCCTGCCTGGCCCTGACCCCTTCCCTCCCTGCAGCTCCCGGGTGCCCGGCCCCGCTCACTGCCCTGTGGCTCTCCTGGAGCCGCTGATGCCGCTCCTGCCAGCGCCGCTTTGTCCCCGGGAGCTGCAGGCATCAGCGGCTCCAGGAGGGCGACGGGCCGGGGCCCATTCTCCTGGCCCGCGCTTTATTCGACCCTGCAGCTCCTGGGGATGAAGCGGCGCCGGCAGAAGTGGCATCAGCGGCTCCAGGAGAGTGACTGGGCAGCGAGCAGGGCCATTCTCCCGGCCCGCGCCCTGGAGCCGCTGATGCCGCTCCTGCTGGCGCCGCTTTGTCCCCGGGAGCTGCAGGGTCGGATAAAGCAGAATGTCGGATTACCGAAGGTCAGATAATCCAGACTCTACTGTATAGCACATAGAAGAGGACTCACTGCATTCAGTGGTCATAATGCAAAAACTTAAAAATTCCATTCATGAGTGAGGAAACAATGAGACATTTGCTTAGTTAATTAAACTCAGAAGTTTGCCTACCAACAGGAAAATTAACTATGGATGAAAATGGATGCCATGCAAGTGGTGCTGAATGTGATCTAACTACAAGGGAAGACCAAGAAAACACTTGGTCTTATGGCACTTTACAAAGTAAGGCATAAAGCAAAACGGTACGTATGTTTCTAATAAAAAACACATAGAGTCCCAACTATCTGACCTAAATGGGACCGACAGGCGGTTGGATTACCGAAAATGTCGGATGATAGGGACTCTACTGTAGCCGGTGCCGCTTGGTCCCTATCCCTGCCTGGCCCTGACCCCTTCCCTCCCTGCAGCTCCCGGGTGCGTCTTAGGGTATGTCTACACAGCAACATTATTTCAAAATAACTAGCATTATTTCAAAATAATGTCAAAATACTGTCAAGCTGGAGGACTTTTTACTCCGACTCCTGGAACCCTCATTGTACAAGGAGTAAGGGAATTTGGAGGAAGAGTGCTCTATTTCAAAATAAGTGCTGTGTAGACACTCCCAATTTTGAAATAAGCTATTTCGAAATAAACTACATAATTGACATAGCTCAATTTGCGTAGCTTATTTCAAGTTAAGCCCTGCTGTGTAGACAAACCCTCAGATATACCCATTACTGACATTCTGTCAGCAACAGGTAATTTTCCTAGTGTAAACAAGGCTTATTCGAGCTAAATGCTGGTCTTAGTTAAGTCAACAAAAGGGGAATTTGGCCCTATTTTTTCTATATTATTACTAGACTGATGTTTGAGCCAAAACTGGCAATTGGTCCAAATCAAAACATGGACTGTTCTGATGTTAATGAGGCTCGGAAACAAGAGAGACCTGATTTTAGGAAACAAATCTTCTGGTAGTCAAAATCTTCATTACACATTTCCTATATGTATGCTATCACAAAATGCAGTGCTATCTTTTCAGAACCTTTTTGCTACATACCATAAACTGTTAGGGAAATAAAGACTGATCCTTGGTAAACGTCCTTTCAGCATCTGTATGCATTCTTGTCAGGAGAGAAGGGCAGCATTGTATTGCACAAGTTTAGTCATCTGTATCTGCAACTACTCACTTCAAGGGGACAGTCTTAACTACTTTTGACCTTTCTGACTGTGTTCTCCTGCTGATTTTGCCAAACCTGCAGACATGTTTTCAGACTGCTAACCAGCTGAACTGAAGAGAAGTGTCCAAAAACACCCCACATCACTTTCATAATACGTCTGTCCACCAATCAAGGACTTAGGCAAGGGTATAATGTTTTTTAATACTGATGCCTTTATCTGTACCTTACTTTTAAAAAATCAAGAAGCTCAACTGTCCATAATTACTATCACACCAAATCCAAACTAGAAATTCTACCATTGATGAGCTTGAATTGTAGAGGTCTTAGTGTAAGACTTACTGGCCAATGAGATTCTTTGCTTTGCTGTTTGGTCAAGACAAACGCTACAAGCCATACTGCTTTCCCTACCAATACTGAAACTACTCCAAACTCAACTGTGCACGCTGCTGAGCGAGCCCTTCGCTCCCACTGAGCTTGCCAGATAAAGCATTCCAGTGTTCTGCAGAGTCAGTTCAACTGAGCTGAGAGGATGATTTGCTCTGGTCCATGCTGATTAGTCAGCATCATAGGAGCTAACTGTGCTCTTCCTTGTCACAGCTGAACATGAGCGTGTTCTAGCTGACACAGGCACGCTGACATGGCATAGCAGTTGAGAGTGCTCTGCATCCCTGAGCTCAGCGTGTGTAAAAGAATTAGATAAATCAATGAGTGTACTCGCTTACAGGGCCAAACCCTGCAATCCTTAATCAAAAGATCAGAATGAAGCGTAAAGGGTGTGTTTTGTCCGCCTAAAAATGCCAGATTCAGCCCAGGAACAGTCTTGCGCTGTAGTTCTGTTAGATGAACTACGAGATCATGTTCGGCTTTTATATAGCTCAGTACTGTAGAACATTAAAAAACAAAACAACACCATAGCAAAACTTACCCTTTTCCTATGTGGACTAATTTCTAGCTTCATCACTGCACATTTGTTTAAAGTATTTAAACGCCTGTGGAAAAAACAAAAACCACCAGATTAACAACAGCGGGTGCATGACTTTTGTGACACTGGACTATTTCAATTAAGAGGCTTTTGTGAAGGCTATCTCCAAACTCCTTTGCATACAAATAGCCACAAAAGGAACCCCAATTAGCACTTATTATGCTTAATTATTAACACATTACTTCAGCTGAATTCTGGGTGAGAAGAGTGAGGGTGGATGAGCATTTACTAGTTTCCCTGGGTCTAGCTAATGAGAGAAAAGTGAGTAAGTGAACAGTCCAAAGAGTGTAGAGACAGGCCAAGTTTAAAAGTCCCTTTAAATTAATGAATTACTGACAATTATTGCTTAATATTACAGATCTTTTTATGTATAATCCTGAAGCAAATTATCCTGACATACTGAGAATAAGGTACAAAGAAAGCGCTTCTCCTCTGATATTGTGGATGTGATGCAGCCTGCTGTTGCTTTCATTTTTTACCCATCTAGCTGAAGCCTCAAAGAGGAAAACTAATTTTCCACACATCAGGTGCCTATTTTGCTCATGTTGTGTAATATAATTACTTTCAATACAGCCCCAGGACAACTCTACTAATCTGTTAAAAAAAAAAAAAAAAAAAGAGAGAGAGAGAGAGAGAGAGAGAAGAAAATCATAGACCTTGTTCTTCCTTCCAAGTCCATGCAGTTTCTTTCATATCTAAGACTGTGGCTCTCAACATAAAATAAATTTAAATTAAAACAAAATTCATTGCTGGATAAGAGTACTACAGCTATAATTAACTAGGCTCCCCATGAAATGCACTTTTAACTGCATACCTTAAAGTATTATATGCATCTTTTTGTATAATATTCTATGGCTGGCTTTAGACCCAGTGCCTATCGAAATCAATGGAAGTCTTTCCATTAACTTCATTGGTGTTGGATCAGGCCCCGGGTGCATACAATTAAAAGCAGAATAATCAGATCTTTCTTAGTCCACTGAGTTCAATGAGAGCAGAATTAAGCATATAAAAACACACACAGTTTAAAATGTAGATCTTTGTTTTACAATTTTGACATATTTTAAGCTAAATTTGGGAAAGCTAATATAGTTTTAAAAAACAGAGAAGCTAAAAAGAAAGTACTGATGCAAAGAGGTATCTGTGATGAGTCTTGTTAATTTTATATAACAACTTAGTTATGCCTAGAGGAAGAAAAACCAACAACCTCCACTTTCTTCCCCCTTCTGCACAGATAAGGGTAGGCTACATCCTTACAGATGGAATTTGCATGGGGTTTGATCCTGCACCCACTGAAGTTTATGGCAAAGCTTTTATTTGTTTCAGTGGTGAAGGTTCGGGCCCTTAGAAAACAGAGGATCCATTTATGCAATAGAGATGAAACACAGGTACAGAGAGAGCCTTGCTTAGACACAGGGCCGCACTGCAAGCCCGGAGCAGAATGGTCTCTTTTCTCAAGGAATGGTCCTGGGCCTTATTTTCTGCACTCCAATGATTCTATCTTCAGAGCAGGGTTTGGCTAATTTCCTTATGTGCTTTCCGAAGGCTCTCATCACTGTAGCATCAGAGGCTTTGTCTACACTTAAGAGTCTAAAGTGCTGTTACGGCAGTGCTTTAAACTGAAAGCGTGGCCACGGCACGAGCAGCTCTCCTAGCGCTCTACGTAAATCATCTGTTTGGCGTAGTCAACAGTGCTGGGAGCACAGCTCCCAGGGCTGGAGTCTGGGTCACATGGCTGCTTTACAGCCCTAAAACTTGCTGTGCTCAGGGCGGTGTAAAGTGCCAGTGTAGACTTGGCCTAGGTGTCTCTCAAACATTGCTATTTATTTTAACAACTCTCCTTCAAAACAAAGGAATGGTATTATTCCCATCTACAAATGTGGAAATGGGAGCAGAACCCAGGTCCTGACTCATCAGTCCTGTGCCCCTTTGCAATAGACCAGCCGTGGCTAACCCGTGGCTCGCGAGCTGCATGCGGCTCTTGCCCCCCAAAAGTGTGGCTTGCGAAGCCGCTCCTGTGCCCCGCCCAAATGGCCCCCGCCCCCTGCCGGCTCCCCTCTGACCCCTGGCTTCCCTGTGCTTACTGGGTCGGAGCTGCAGGTTTTTAAAAATGGCACCCAAGATGGCTGCCGTCTTAAAGGGGCAGCCTCCTTTGTTTTTGCTTGACAATTCTGTTGGGGGCTTTTTTTTTTTTGCTTGACAATTCTGGTACGGCTCTTCACATTTTTTCCACCGCTGTTTTGGCTCTCTTTGTTAAATGGGTTGGCCACCCCTGCAATAGACTGTCCTGTCTCCAAGTAACAAGGATTACAATGCATACCACCATTCCAAAACATTACTCCAGATGGTCTTCAGAGTCATTACACCATGCAATGAAACATGCAGAGTCTGATTCTGCCTACATCAGCTTCATATTTCATTGGCTTCAGTGGAGTTACTTCTGACTGTGTAATGGAGAACAGAATGAGGCTCACGGGTCTTGAGACACATTATCAGAGGGAAGGTGACATTCTGGTGTGTGACGCCTTACCAAGTAGATTTTTTAAAATAAAAACAACAGACCCTCAGGAGGACCCTACTACACACACAGGGTATGTCTAGACTGCAGAGTTTTTTCGAAAAAAGTAGCCTTTTTTCTAAAAAACTTCTCCTGCGTCTAGATTGCTGCTGCGTTCTTTTGAAAGTAAATCGAAAGAACATGGAAGTTTTTTCAACCACGGAAAACCTCGTTTTACGAGGAAGAACGCCTTTTTTCGAAAGTGCTCTTTTGAAAAAAAGATGCTATGTAATGCAAACTGTGCTTTTTCGAAAGAGAGCATCTAGACTGCCTGGGTGCTCTCTTTCGAAAAAGTGGCTTGCTTTTTCAAAAGTAATGGTTGTAGTCTAGACGCTCTTTTTTGAAAGAGGCTTTTTTTTTAAATCTCTTTTTTTTAATCTCTTTCAAAAGAGGCTTGCAGTCTAGACGTAGCCACAGTGTTGCTGCATTAATGAAAAATAGCAGGTTCAACCTCTTACCTGACTCTACATAGAGTAAGATTAAAAGCAATTTTATCTGAAGAGTGTATTCAAATTTATTATTTTTATTTCCTCCCTCACACTCTTTCTCTTATCTCCTCTCAAAATACCATAGAGGACTTTTTTTTTCCCTCTTACAAAACATTGATGTGATACATTGATTCTCTTTTGTGCTAATGTTATATATTCATTGTAGTTTGTAAATTATCAACATTAAAAAATGTAACAGATTTGTTCACGCATAACTTTTACAGCAGGGCTCAGCTATGTGATGGTTACTTATCTTCCTTTTCGGATTGCATAACATCAATTGTTCATTTAATTTTGAAGAAGGGAATTCATATTTTAAAGAAAAATTAAAACCTAAGTGTTTAGTTGCAAACAAGAAAACTAGATTTTAAAAAAGCACACCTGCACCATTATGGATAAAATGTTAATTACTCAAAACATAGATCATCGTAATTTCTTCCAGAAGAGTATACACTACTTGGGTTTTCTTTAACTTTTGATTTTTAATTTGGCACTCCTGGACCTCAACCCAAGGTCATGCCACTTGGCCTTCAATTCTGTTTCCTATAACAATCTGTGAATTTTACAGTATTGAAGCATTTACCTCATACAACAAAAAAAGCTACCACGGAGCCCCTATATCAGGTTTTATCTATTTCCAGCCTGTTGCATTTAACTAGCCTGACCACTTTGATCAGTTAGGGGAAGCATATTTAGAGCCTGCCTGATAAGAGTGTCTTTGCTTTCACAAAGATTATATTGTAGTCCCCCACCCCATTTAAAATAAAACCCTTGGAAAGCAGATTGAGATAAGTATCGAGACGGACGATTTCTGTAGAGATCTTTTTAGTCTGTAAAAAACAACCCCCCTTCCCCACACCCTCACAAACATACATATGAAAGCAAGTTGAGATCATCTATTTATGGATGAGATGAATTACGGGACCAATCAGGCATGTAAAGATTCTGTTTCATATCTGACATGTTTTCATTACAAAAACAGTTTCCTTTTGAAAATCTAAATGCTCTACAGAGATGTTTCAGATCTGTGGTAACAGTCCCATAATCACACATCCAGCTTGTTTCTACAGGGAGAGAAACCGAAACCTTTCATGATGTTGCATGGTGGTGCGTTCCTCTAGAACTAGTTCCACTGAATGAATACATACCTACACACAAAGAATATTATTCAGGTTAAGATATGAAATGCTGGGATTAATTGTTATCTCTGCAATCTTACTTCATTCCCCTTTTGTATCTGCACTATATGATCACATACTATTCCTCCATAGGACCTCTAAAGAATAACTTATTTTGAAATAATAACTCCAGAAATAACTTAATTTGAAATAGCACGTCCACACTACAGGGAAGCCTCGAAATTAATCTCCCTTAATATGGACGTGCTACCTTGACTTAGAGCCCCAGGAAGCACTGGGGAGTAATTACTTTGAATGACTCTGGGGAGTAGTTACTTCAAAATAACAGCAGCTGAGCATCCACACTAACCCTATTTCGAAATATCAATTTTGAAATAGGCATTATTCCTCATAGAATGAGGTGTTATTATTTCGCTACAGCAAGCCCATTATTTCAAAATAATTTTGAAATAATGGGCTTTCTGTGTGGAAGCTCACCTTGTTATTTCAAAATAAGGGGGAGTTATTTTGAAATAACTCTGTAATGTACACATGCCCTTAATGAGCAGCTAGTCAATATTTTGTTTTCTCCTCATTGTTCAAGATGTGACCGTAGCCAGTCTTATTTCCTGCACACTAATTCCTGCTCTGAAGACAGAATTATTTGCCTGAACCTGGGAATGGGTAACAGAGGAGGGATCACTTGATGATTACCTCTTCTTTTCATTCCCCTCTGGGACACCTGGCATTGGCCAGAGTCAGATGACAGGACATTGGGCTAGATCAGGGTTTCCCAACCTATGGGTCGGGATCCAAATATGGGTCGCCAACTCCCCCACCCCCCACGTTTTTGAATTGCCTTAGATCACCAAGTCTTCTTGAATAGTCAAAATGGGCCCCCATCTGGAAAAGGTTGGGAACCGCTGGGCTAGGTGGACCTTTGGGCTGGCCCAGTATGGCCGTTCTTATGTTTTTATTAATTTTCTCACAGGCTTTTTTTATGGCTCTCATTACTATAGCATCTGAGTCTGACTCAAAGATTTATTTTCACAACCTCCCTATAAAATTAATTGGGAGTATTATTCCGCTTTAAAGATAGGGAACTGAGGCACAAGAAGATTAAGGTAAAAAATGTGTCCACTAATTTGGAGGGGCCAAATCTGAGATACTTAGGGTCTGATTTTTTTTTTCAGAATTTTTAGCATTAGAACACTGAGACTCATTGTGAGTGGGTTTCACAGGTATCTTCTGACAGCAGAGGAGTGTAGAGACTCAAAAATCATGGGCTCCATTCCTAGTGCTAGAGGGGAATTATTCTCTCTAATGAGCAACTGTTCTCTCCAGTATAGGCCTCTTATGCTTCACCACTTCCAACCCTCTCTCTCCCACCCCCAAATTTCTCTACTCATCCCCAGCTCAGTCGCCTTGTTCATCCATTCCCAATCCTACCTGGCTCCTTGTCTCCAGTCTTTCCAGCCAGGCCCAGCTTTCTCCCTTCTAGATTCTTATCTGATCATGTTTCATAATCGGTAACAGACTATTTTCTAATTATTTCTACTGTATTGTTACAAAGTATCATGAGCACTGTATTTTATCTCTATAATCTCCATCTTATCTGGTGGTTTACATTGTTCAGGAAAGCCAGAAACACAGTGGCAACACTGATGCTTTCCACTAAAAACCACTAACATTCAGGTTTGAGCAGCATATACAAATTAGAGATCTGACCAAATGATATAGTTGAGATCCAAAACTGGGCCTTAAATTTGGGTTTAGCTCTGGAGGTTTGGTTTGGTCCAATCCTGCTAAAATGTCAAATATTGGGTAAAATGTAAAGAGTTAGGTCAATTTTTTAAAATTTGAATGCTTAACAGTGACCACCATAAATCACTATTTAGGAAACTATTCGATAGCCTGATTTTCAGAGATTCTTAGCACCTATAAATATGACTAAGTCTGTGCATACACATAATAATGCCTCACAATGCCCCTCTGAAATAAGGCAAGTATTATATATTTTCAGAGTGAAAAGTTTACCATTTTTCAGCAAATATTTGGTACCATCCTCCTTGATTTCTCTCTATATTATAGTTCTCAGTAAGGTATCATATTTACAAAATTAGTTTGTGATTAAAGCTTTGGTGGTAGTTTTCCCTGCTCACATTATAAACTGCTGTTCATTAAATTGTGTCCCTGTTCTTCATGCAGGAAAACTTTTTGTGAAATGCTTGCATTAAATGATGTACAACTTCTGTTTGTGTTTTCAAAATGTGTTTCTGTTTTAATTTCACTGTAAAATGTGCAATAAATGCGAGAAAGTAATAAGGACTGCTAGTAGCACACTGGCTGACATGGAGAGGTACATTCTCAGCCTAGGGCACAGGAAGTCATGCTCACACAACTCCCATTATTTGTTATTGTCAATTGCATTTGGGTGTTAACTAAACATTGTGCTAAAAATGCAGGAGAATTCTTGACTTCCAAGATTTTCAGCCAAGATTTAGTGACAGGTTTATAGCTCTGTGACAATAGCTGTAAGCCCTTTCCTAAATTAATCATTATAAGTTACAAAGTGTCTTTATCATCAGTCAAAATAAAAAACAAAAAGCACGAAGAAATACAGCGGCACATTTATTGGCAAAGGTAACCTCACAAAGATATTTAATTGACTTAAAAAGTTAACTAAGGGACTATTAAGGAACCCTAAAACAATACAGACTTTGATAACCTATTAATATGGGCATATTTATAAAGGATCTCTAGGCCAAATTCTGATTTCAGAGTTGCGCCATGAAGTTATTTGGTTTTAATTCCTGGTTAGTAGAATCTGAATATGGACTCCCAAATTTTAACTTAAATCAAAACATTCTTCTTTTCTACAACAGTGTCAGATCAGTCACAATGACTTCAAAATAGTATGTTATAGCCTTCAAAAATTCTGTCCTTGGTTTCACTTTTGTATACATTAACCCAGTGGGATTACTAAACAAATTCCATTGTGTATTACATTTTGAAGACTAAAGCAAATGAATTATTTTACAACAAACAGTCATATAAAACACTGGCTACTTTCATGAAAAATAACTCTTCTTGAATTGATTACTTTGATAAGAAGACTATTGTCACATTCCATTTCCTAAAGATTTGTAACATATCCTTAAGGTAAAAAGGCTGTAAAAGCAGAACCTTACTTTATGGATCACATTAGCAGTGAATGTCATAGATTAATGCAGAAAATAGTGTTACTTTCATTCAGTAAGAGACACTCAGCCACTTTTCTCCCAAATAAATAAAAAAAATCCAGGTTAAGATAATACTGAAGCAGGAGTGTTGAATCCAAAATACACTGGCTTGGCTACATTTTTTTTTCCTGGCAAGGACAGATTACATTTCTGGGAATTCCATTTTTTTAAGCACATCACTGCACTTTCTGTTACAGGTTATAGAGCATATAAATGAATATATGAGATACAATATATTGTATCTCATGTTTATACTTTTCACTTACATGACATTTTTTTATTCCCAATAAATGCCAAATGAGCTGAGCTTTTCTTTATTGCATCTCATCTTAAATCATTTTAGATATTTCTGAAGTACTTTATATTCTATTACTTCCTTTTTCTTTCCCTTGTGCTTGAGGGACAGAATAAAATTGCACCAAAGTTACAAACTTCTCCTTATGACTTAATTTTAACTCCCTAGAGGCTGATGACACATGCATGTACTGTTCTGCTTCATTTGACTAACACACTGGAAAGCTGCAGTAGTGAAAGGTAAGAGTGGAAAGAAATTACCAGACTCACTTATATCTAGATATGAAAAATGGGCAATAGGCTCTACCCCAAAGCTAGAAAGTGAAATTCTTCACTGGAAGACAGAATAGTTTTTTAACTGAGTGGCTGGATTTGTAGTCTAGAATATTTAAGGGAAAACTGCTAAATCCTTACTCACTGTGATGGTCAGTTACTCACATAAATTGCCCTACACAATTTAGCTAGACTAGTTGTGTCAGTAACTGCTCACCCATATGAGTAAAGGATTAGCAATCTGGTGGTGAGGAAACAATCACATTGCTTGGGAAACACAGTTCTCAAAAAATCATTCCTGTTCAAATTTGAGACCATGATACAGTCATGTAAGCAATGGCCCTGGTTAAATACTGTTGTACCCAGCCAAATTCTCATTCTGCTGTAGCTTAATAATTCAAGAACATGCAGTAAAATCAAACAAGGAATGAAAAAGGCTGTGGAAATGTCTGCCACTAGCTGTTCTTTAGCACTTTAAAAAACCCAAATTTATATAATTTAAAAAAAAAAAATATATATATATATATATATATATATATACACACACACACACACACACACACTGGCACTGGCTACTGGATAGCAAAAGTCCTCAAAGAGAAGATTAATTACTAAATGATTCAGTTGAGATTATTTGTATCCAACAAAGTGCTTTTTTTCAAAACAATATATTTCACTTACCTGCACAAGGCCTCAATGGCATCTCTGTCCAGGAAGTCATGCTCTCGCTTGACTAAAGTGATGTCAATGGGAAACAGGAGATCTGAAGGAAACAAGACAGATGGGCAATCACAAAGAATCTTATTCCCAAAGGTAACTGATTTCAAAGCAGCCAGCTGTCTCAGAGTGAGTTCACTAAGATGCAGGCAACCAGCTCTTGCAAAATAAGCTGCACATCTCACCAGTTCAAATGCCAGAAAGGCACTTAATTCTCATTTAGGGAAATTTTTGTGTGTAGCTCTGATAACTGATAAAGTTCACATACATCATGGAAAAAAAGACTGAGCAAAGCAAAGATGAAACAAGGAGAGACAAAGAGAGCAACAAGCTGAATTCAGCTGTCTGCTTGTCATCAGAACCGGCAGTTGATTCAAACTAGCCTAGTTTAAAACAAATATTTAAAACAAGCTTTGATGAAGCTTGTATACCTCACATTAAAGCAAAGGATCACCAAAATAAAAATCTCTGGAAAACAATGGAAAATAAAATCTCGCTGGCTGTTAATCAAGCAATTTAATATTCTGTCACTGTTCCAACATTAAGTAGATATGAACTGAAATTTTAAAAAAAGACAAACTGCTAAGAAACCAATGCTGTCTCCATTTCCTAAAAAGATTGTTTAGATAAACTCTTTGGGAGAGCAAGCAGGAGGAAACAATGTTGTCACTGCAGTATGCTGGAAACTTACTAGATCTCTGAAACAGCAACCAGATAAATATTATTTACTGTCCTCCACAGATTCCTGAATGTCACATAAGTCCCAATCCTGGATTCTTTGCACAGCCAAAATTCACACTGAAGCCATTGGTGGTTCTGGCTGTTCAAGCAATATGGGAACAGGTTCTAAAGCTACTTCTGCTGCTGTGTTTTGCCTCTCAGATCACACAGTTTTTGTATAATAAGGAAAAGCAATTTTCTATAAAGATCTAATCTCCAAAGATCAGGAAGAGTGAGTTCAAGTGCCAAAAGCAGCAGGGTCAAGGGAAATTTGCTAAAATGACCAGAGATAATGTAGACAATGTTAGCTAACATTAGACCAACAAATAATCTCTCTCATTAATTACTGGGCCTACAAGTCCTTTGGGAACAGAAAATACCACTTTCTGAAAACTGTAAGGAATTTTGGCTCCTCTCTCCCCAGAAAACTGCAGGTAATTCTTAATTTTAGCAAGACATAGGACTTGAGCCCAGGTCCACTGAAATTAGTGGTTTTAATGAGTATTAAATTGGGGCCATAAGGTACAGGTGTTTCCTCATAAAACGCATATCGCCCCAATAGTTTCAGTCACATTATAGGAGTGCAGGGCCAAAATAAATGTATAAAATGTTAAATTCTGCTGGGATTTTCATAGAAACAAGCTAGCTTTGTGTCCCATGTGGAGGTGCACATCAAAGTTAACTTGAAATCCTAATAAGCTGACTAGCAGAATTAGGTGATAAATAGAATTCGTATCTTTGTTGTTTCTGCTTTTTGCTGGCAGAGTGAATTTAAAAGAACTAAAGTATATTGCTTTTAAATAGGGATGGCTATCTTTTTTATAACAGAATAGGCCAAATTGTGCTCTTACATGGGTTGAAGACAAGCAGAATTTGGTCCTAAAATTAAAGGCTAGCGTCTGCAGAGAAAACAACTTTAAGCAGACCCTGAAAAAACACAAGCAAGGAATGTTGTATGGGCAAACAATTGCCTAGAGATTCTGCATATCAGTAAAACACGACTGAAATGACCCTCAAAAGCACTAAGTTGCCTAAGAATCCACACTTTTTCCAAATGTCAAAACCAGTGGGCATGGATTTACATGATTGGATCTATGATTCCCCAGCACACATTCCAAGAAAGTATGTTCTTGGCACCTCGTCAGCACCCAAAGAGGAAACAAATAGAAGGAAATTTCAATTCTAAATAGGAGAATAAAAGAATTGCCAACTGCTGTCTTAGCAAGTGCTATTATCGTCTCACATTGCCAATGCAGCTGCAAATAAAAGCTCAAATAAATCAGTTTTAAAGAAGGGTGCTTAGCATTGGCTGCAGTTTCTAACAATTATTCACTGTAAGTAGTGGATTGTCTATAGACAGTGTTTAACAGCTGGGGACTATGAAGCAGAAGAGGCAGCTATGACAGTGCTTCGTAATTGTGCTAGGATGCAAAAAAATGTTACAAACAAAAAGACTTTCACAGTAAAAGACTTTCACTGTATCATTTTTCAAAATACACTTTACATTTTAGTAAATTCAGATGTAGTTTAAAATGGTAAGCCAAATCCTGAAGTGCTCATCACACAAAACTGCCAGTGAAATCAAGAGTTTTGCTTGAGTAAGGACTTTGAAAAAGCACCAATGTAATCCCTCCCTCATCCATACCGGCACTGAGAGTGTTGGGGGAAGATAGGGGAGGGGAATCTCTTCAGTGAATTATCTTCAAATTATCCTGTACATGCATGCTCTCTCTCATCTCCACAGCGTGAGACCTACCCCCAAAACCAACACATGCCAGAGAACACACAGGAGGCAATGGCCATCTGTGAGGAGCCCAGGTGCTTGCATAATGACACAAAGTTCCTAATTCCCTCTTTGTTTCCAGACAGTGGCTCCACTGGAGGGTCTTCTCTGGCTACAGCTGCTGGTAAGAAATGGGACTGAACTGGTGGATCCACTGTTGAAAAGATTCAGTGAGCACTGTGTGCCTGACAGACTGGGTTCATTGTGGAAGCTACTGTAGTGAAAGGCTGGGCTCCTAAAGCTGTCTACCCATGAAGGACAATGGTGGAGACATCTGGGGCCCTGAAGTGAATTCCCAGGCACGCAAGAACTATAATAAAGAGCAGTCCTGTGGCACCTTACGGTGTGTCCACACAATACCCTAAGCTCAAAATAAGATACGCAATTTGCACTACACAAATTGCGTATCTTATTTAAAATCTATTTCGAAATAGGTTATTTCGAAATTTAGCGCCAACTTTCGAAATAACATGCTATTTCGAGACATCTCTTATCCCTCATGGAACAAGGGTTGTCGGGGTGTCGAAGTAGCACGCCCGTTATTTCAAAAAATATTTCGAAATAATCGGCGGCTTTGGTAGACATGGGGCAGCTAGTTCAGGATGAGATGAGTTGAAGTGGGTTTTACCCAAAAAAGCTCATAAATATATTAGTCTCCTAAGTACCACAGGACTTCTCATTGTTTTTACATTTACAGACTAACATGGCTACCCCTCTGAGAAAAGCTAAAATACTTCTCCATATTTAGCTTTGTTTAATTTGGGCCATTAATTAATCCTTGCAGAACTCTGTGAAGTAGATAAGTATTATTTGCCTCAGTTTCCCCAACTCTGAAAAGGGGGTAGAGGAGTCCCGTCCCCCCCGCCCACTCCAATAAATCAGTATCAGAGCCGGGACAAGAAATCAAGTGTTCTTGGATCTTATCTTGTTCTCAGTCCTCTATACTAAAGGCTGCTAAAATTAATCATTGAAGCACTTGCTGGTTGGAGAGTGCTGATTACCCCTTCTTATTTGCAGCTATTAAAATAGCATCAGAGTGGCCAGAATTGCATTATAAACTTTCCTATATTGTCATGTAATCAATTCTACAGGCATGTTATGTGATAACAAGTGGGAAGGAGAGGTGTGTCCAGGAAAGTCATTAAAATGTGGTAAAGAAAAACATTGGGAATCCCTATATTAAGCTAGAAATATATGAAGCGAAACAATTTAAAATTGCCACCATGTCTGAGTGTCTTTGTAGGGTTTGATATAAATTCACCAAATTGTGTGTGCGCGCACATGGTAGATACTAGCATAGTGCAGGATCTAATAGCGCTTCAGTTCATCACATCCCACTCTCGTACTAGACACTGCATTTAGGAATTAATTATCCTGTCTGAACAATAAAGCTCTAGCAAATTGATCACACAGAAAAAAATCAACTTTTATCAACTCCACTGCTTACCTTCGTAAAGCTGGGCATACTGTGGGAACCCTGCTGCTCGCAGCCAATCACAAGCTTCCTTGGCTTCAATTTCTGGAAGAGAAGAGATGCAAAACACCCTCTGATTAGTCATTTGCAAAGCAAAAGGTTCTTTTCTACCACTTCCTTTGCTGTGGTTACAAAAGGAGCATGTCAATATTCAGCAAAATCCTAGCTGTAACATAGCTTATTATTCTCCAGGCTTTGTTGCTTCATTTTTTGGTTTGCTTTGCTTTTTGTGATCAAACACATCTTGGATATTGGAACTACATTAACACTCATCTCATATTTACAACACTAATATTTAAATAAACAAACACAGATGAATTCTAGAGCTACTATGGACTATTCTGTGCAGGATTTGTGAAAACCAGGGAAACTGGGACTGCAATCAACGTGAACAGCATTAATGCAATAAATCGTGTAATCTCTTGGCACAGCTATTCTCTCTGGTCAGAAATACCTAATAAAGCTTATAATACCCATACTTTAACATCATGTAGATAATACTGATAGACGAAAAGCCTAAGAACAACTGACACATTGTGTTGCAGCTCACTTAAGCTTTACTGCACAGTTAAAACTGAGTAGCATTGGAGGTATCCACCCCTTTTTATGAGTTACTCAGTTTGAAAGCAACTTATTCTCTCCAACTAACTTTTTCTTGCTCTCCACCCAAAAATACCAATATTTTGCTAAATGAAATCATTCACAAATATGCACATGACCCTGTGAGAAAGGAAATGTATATACTGATTACGCATTATATTTTCTTGTAAAGCATCTCCATAGATATAATTAATTTGGGTTCATCCCAGAAGAAAGAGAGAAGTTAATGTCTCAATAGGTCACAAGCCAGAAAAATGTAATGGATGTTAAGATCAGCTCTAAAAAAGCATCATTAATGGAGAAACCAAAACTGTACAGAACTAGAAGAGTTCTTTAAACTGATAGGATAATTTGGATGTAGTTTGTCTCTTCTAAATGCTTGGGGAAATGATAAATTGGGAAATACTTTAATATCTTGCTTAGAATTGATAGTATCTAGGAGGTAACAGTCCATAATGAGAACTAAAAGGACACTATTAGTAATTCATACATTCCATAGCAAACTGTTGCTGCTTGTTAGCAAAAGAACCAAAGAGTAGGATTCTTACCAAATTTGGTTAACCAGAAAGTCGAACTTAAAAAAATATATATCGGAAAATAGCAGAGATTTACTGAACCATTTTCTTATCTCAGAGGCTTCAAGTTTATAATCTATTTTTACTAAAAGAGATTAATCTCCAATTGATTAAAGTTGGGCAAGTGGGAAAAAAATCAAAGCCAATTGCTTTGATGTTGAATATAACGTGCAGAGACAATTTGCCTTTTGAAGCTCTGCATATATACGCATTACAAACCTAATAATGTATATAGAAGCATGGTCTTCGCTTTAGTTTTTGACAATAATAGTTAACAGTGAAATAAGAATTTGAAACTTATTGCAGTTTGAAGGGAAGGAGAAAATAGACCAACTCCCCAGTCCTGTACTGTTCCAAAGCTGTTCTAATACATGTAATGTGTTTGGCTCTTTTAACATTTTACTTCATCAAGCAGGTAGTGAGAAATCAGAAATTCTTAATGTTTATTCAGCCGTGACTACATTCAGACTTCTTGATGGACCAGAACAAAAAGGCTTAATTAGACACAAGTGACTAGACAATTTTGCCACCTACTTTGACTAGATACCATCACTAGGAATATATGCCTAGATTTTAATACAAATATTTCAGAATATGAGCACGTAAGTCTGGTAGCAGTGGATTTAAAACAATGCCTCATTTGCATACTTACAATGACAGTGTATGATTTTGGCGCACATTATAAAATACCTTTAAAGATGCCACACACAAAGTCAAAAGAAATGGTGACCCTCTTTTGGATCCCCAAAATGACAATTTCACTTTCTTTGAGCTTCTATATCTACTGCAGAAATAAAAAGTAAGCTTTCTGTTTTGCTGAACATTGTATACTGCTGCGCTGATAAGATTTAATAAGAAAATTATAATTCCATTCCAATTGTAAAGCATAAAAAAACCTTAGGTTTTTATGCAGCACTGGATTTTTTAATTTAGACTTCAGTGATACATGAAAGGATGCTGAAAGAAATCCAGACAAAGTTATTTCAAGATTCTGGTCTTATTAAGGGCATGAAAATACAGGCAATAACAAAACAGTAAGGGCCTCACAGAAAAGGCATTCAGATGCAATGAAATATTAAATTAATAATCCGAAACAAATTCCTAAAAATATTTGTAAAAGCTAGTGGTTGCAATATTTCTCATTTTTACGGGTTAGACTCCACAGTATTCATTAGACCCTAGCAGCTAGAGGAAGATAAGCAATATAGAATATGAATTTCTATTCAAAGAGATTTAAATATCGGGCTCAGCAGTGGTACTGCACAGTGTAAGTTTGTGTTGAATACACAGCTCATTAAATTGCTGATAACAAATCAGTTTGCACTGCACTGCAAAACTTTATCATCTCTCAGAAAAATAAATAAATAAGTAAACAGGTAGACAGAAGCCATTCCTGCCACAAATGAAGTGACAGCCATATGAGGAAAGGGGGAGGAAAGGTTTTAGTTAAAACAGGGCTGGGCAATAATTTTTGACAGGGGGCCACCCCAGGATTTTGGAAAGAGACCGAGGGCCGCACTCTTCGTAGTATTAATGGAGGAGGTGTGGGGTTTGGGTTGGAGGTTGGGTGCAGAAGGGAGCTTGGGAGGATTGGGGGTGCAGGAGGGAGAGTGGGGTCTGGGAAGGAGTTTGGGTGAAGGAGGCAGTTGTGACCCAGGGTAGGAGACTGGGGTGCAGGGGTTGGTTTGTGACCTAGGGAAGGGGATTGGGGTGCAGAAGTTTGGGCTGTAACCTAGGGTAGAAGGGGATTGTGATCTGGGGCAGGAGATTAGGATGCCAGATCTGGGAGGGGATAGGAGTGCAGGAAGGGGACAGAGGGTTTCGGTATGTTGAGTGTGTGGGGGGGAAGGATAGAAGGCTGGGGAAGAGAGGGCCTGGGGTGCCAGAAGCAGGCTCTGGCAAGGAGATTTATCAGCCAGCAGCCCAACAAGCTTGCCTGCCTGTGGAGCTAAATGCTTGCAGAGTTTAAAAGGTTTCTCAGCCAGCCAGCCTGCCTGCCGCGCACCTGGCTAGGCTGAACAGCCATGTGCTTGTGTGAATAACTGAGCTGGAGGGGAGGGGGATGTGGTGTTATTCAAACAGGCAGCTCCCATTGTCCAGTTTCAGGCCAGAAGCCAGCCAATGGGCTTATGCTGGGGGTGGGACTTACACCTGAAGCCTTCCATCCATCCCTCTGGGCTCACAGTTTTTAAAGAGAAACAGTCCCACAGCTGCTTTTCTGAGCAGTGTGCGGGGCTGCGGGGCAAGCAGGGGAGCCCACCCGGGGCTTCCTGCTGCATCCACGGGCCAGATCTGGTGGCTTTGCAGGCTGGATCCGGCCCATGGGCCGTATTTTACCCTGGCCTGAGTTAAAATCAGGGTGGAACAGCCAGGGTATTTTGTCCTAGGCTGGAAGCTGCTGTCTGGCTGCAAGTGCTAAAGGCAGAGGCCCCTCCTACATCTTAACCTGAGCCCAGGAAAAATCCAGGATATGGGCCACAGCCCTGGTTATAAATGGATTTCTGAACATCTCATTGATGAGCACTACCTTAATTAGAAAAGGGACATCAGATGGGACACAGGCCCTAGATTGTAACCTAATTTCCAATCTGCTTCAAATTATCCTTTAATACAAATTTTCATAAGATTATTAAATGTGTACTAATGCTGGTTGAAAATCGGTTTACAATCTGAGAAACAAGTGGAGCTCCTACACTGCCCATGTTGCAAGGATGTGCCATTTCCTTTTTAAAGTAAAAAGTAGGCTGCTACTAATAGATTCAAATGCCCATTATTTTAGACTACAAGCCAGTATTTTCATTATGGCAAGAAATATGTGAACTTACACATGACCCTTCAGATATCTGCCTTGTGATACTTCTCTTGAAGCAATGGAAAGTTTTGGTGTGAAAAACATTTTTTACATTTCCCAATATGCAAGAAATTATTTTAGAAACTAAAAATGCAAAGGAAACACAATGAAGTCTTTATTCTTGGACTTTCTGTAAGCAAACAGCAGGCAAATGTGTTAAGGAGGAAACAGGAAATTTTACTGGAAACAGCTTTATTTGTTAGTCTACTTCACAAAGCAGACAGTATATGTTTAAATGAAGGTTAGGAGTTCCTTTTGTGTGGGACTGGGAATAATTAGGCCACATTTACACATTTCCTGGGGTTTTAAAATGACCCAATCCTACAAAACAACAAGTACAAACAGGAATTTTTAACAACTCCATTTTATTTAACTCTGCAATGTCTTAATTCCTGAAGATGTGAGTTTGCAATATTACACCATCCAGGCAAAATCCCTTAATTCTCATCTCATTTGACACTAACTTCAAAATGGAACGAGAGGTCTACAGACTTAGTGTTGCTGGTACTGGGTTATAAAAATCAAAACTTTATATCCTAATGCAGGAGTTAGTTTTCTTGTTAAAAAAAATAAATTAACCACAGTTACTGTCTGTTCTGAACACAGGAAAGAAAAAAATGTTTTGATCTATCCAAAACTCCCAAATGGTTTGGGAGTTTTTATAATTCCCATGAATCCATGAACTTCTGACAAAGGTTTACATACTACTGTAGTACTTTTCCAGCCCTGTGCAACAAGCCCTATGCAACAAGTCCTCCTACACCTGCAGAAAGACATAAATCAGCTCCATTTAAGCACCAAATAGAACACAAGCAATTGTGCCAAGCAGATGGTTTCCCTTGGCTTGAACTCAAGACCCCCTTATGGTCACATTGGCTCCTCTAAAAATCACTGAAGCTCTGCTTATCAAGCCTTTTGGCTGCATCAAGGTGGCTGGTTTTACAGCGGCACTATGAAGTTGAACAGAATCACCGCTGTTTATTATCAGCAGACCTCACTAAAGGTTTGGCTTTGGCGTTGAAGATCACAACCCTAACACACAGATACTCAGGACAGCCGGGGGAAAAAAACAAACAAAACACTTACTCTTTCCTAATCTGTGAGCAGAATAATAGTTTTACTTTAAACACATTTTCCTGCCAAAATATTTTTGTAAAATAGAAAATAAAATAACCTTCATTGGCTAGCTACCACGAGAGACATATGCAAGGATGTACATTAACCAAAACTGATTCCTCCATCATGACTGCCAATAATATCATGTACTAGAACTGATATCACAATTACTTCAATACACAGGCTTCTCTAAGGACCTTGATTTATACAGCATTTGAACTATTCAAGAAGTTCTGAACCATTTCCTTGCAGAGGATTTGCAGTAGCTCAAACCTTGGCAGAAGATGTTCCATATGCCCATCTCTCATAGGATGCAACAAAGCAATCTCAGTGAAGTTTGAGAAGCAAACAATTTTCAGTGTATTTGAATTATATTCCTGCCAAATATTATGAAGTTACATTGTGGATCCTACAACAGGTTTGATCAGACCATTCTAATGCTACAGATGGTTTTTCTCAGGCCAAGATCATGAGCCCCACAAAATCACTTTCAGAACCTCAGATAAAGCAGTTTTGTAATTTTGAGAACTCCTTTGTATGAACCCATTAGCTCAGTGTTGCATACCTTCCAAAACAGTAACATTGTTTGGCAAAAATCAGTATTTTTTAAAAATCAAAAACAACCCCCTCTCCCCAGAATGTATATAATGAAAAAAATCTGTATTTTTATCATAATTATCTAAATATAAATGTCGAAATATGTTAAAAATTTCAACTCACATTCAAACAACAAGCAAATAGATAATTCTGAAAAGGCTGACGAAGGATCTTCCTCAAAGGTTGGTTTTAATCATTTTAATCCATTCTTAAAGCAGTGATAGGACATTAGAGTTAAACAATTATACAGAGTATCCCTTCCATTACAGGTGTGCACTACCGATATTTTTTTTAAACATCATGAGACATTCACCTCTGGTTAATGTCATGAACATTGGATGAATTTGGCCCATGTGTTAAATTTGCCAGGTCAGAGGAAAAGTTAAATACTGTCTTTCTGCATCTTCAAAAACATACACGAAAGTTTGCAAAATAAGTATTATAATACACCCTCGAATTTCACTTTGCTTCATTCTGTTTTGATTCACATTCAACTAGAGTGTATGTCAATCTCCATTTTACTCTGTGTGTGTCAATAGTCAAGTCAAACTAATAAAGATGCCTGTACAGATTTCTTTGATTTTCACTACATTTCTTGCCAAACACTTTGGGAAAAAACAGTGTGTAAGGTCTTTGAGAGTGAATTTGTGTGGCACCACCTCCTTTCTCTTCCCCAGATTAGCAATGCCTGGGTTTTCAAACAAACATTCTGCTTTCTAATAATAAAAGCCCTAGAAGGAGGAAAGAGGGTGGGGAATCACTCAAATATTTCTTGATGAGCTGATGACAACTGAAAAACACTCTCCCTGTGTTACTGACTGGCTTTGTGTCAAGCACTGGAGGGGATTTTCAAGTTATGGAGCTGTTTGGAATCCTGTAGCAAGGATTTAACCATGCTGTTGATGTTATGTGTAAAACCACACCGCATTTGGAAAAGCAACAGAAAACGTGTGGAATTCATGATGGTAATAGAGGGAGAAGAAAGTAGAATTAAAGGAACCAGATTCTTTGGATCCTATATTAATGTCTTCTCTGAAAGCCCGAGTACAATTTTTAACAGAACTTTTTATAAAGATACTAGCCCCCACTACTTAGAGTCAGAGTGAGCAGCACATCTCTATAGCCAGTACAGCCGGTCCCCGAGTTATGAACGTATCGACTTACGACTGTTCGTATTTACGACCAACCTCCTATACAGCCAGAACCAGAGTTATGAATGAAATCCGCACTTACGAACAGTGCGACCGTACGTAAGTGAATGTAATCCGACTTACGAACAGATCGAGTTACGACCTAGTGTTTGGTATGTAACTCGTTCGTAAGTCGGGGACCGGCTGTACTTTAAAGTTTACTTACCTTCATAATGACGTCAGAGGAATTTTAACATTAGTTCCCAAGTTCATTACCCCATTTATTAGTTCCATTTAGCTTTGTTTATTAGCTCCAATAAACTGTTTATTAGCTTACTTTAATTTTTCCTATAAAATATACCAAAATAAATAATATAATAGCCTTTATTGTCTATTGATTATAGCAAACAACCAACGAAATATAATATTGATCTCATACATCAAAATCTGATTGAAAATTGTTTTGAAATAATTTTGTATACCAAGGACTGTGGAAAAGAATTTTGAGCATAAGTCAGTCTCCCTCTCTCTTTTAAGGGTTAGCAAAGAAAAATAAGTTGATTTTGATACAAAATGTTTAAGTTTCATTTAAGACATTTAAGTTTCATTTAATATCAGTCCTTCCATTCGCTTCAGAGGGCTCTGGATCAAGTGCTAGCCTAGAGCAATCCTTCTATTCAGAGGTGCAAGGGGATAAAGGTAAGAAATCTTCTTACACTCCATCTCTGTCCCCACAGACTCTGCAAGTGACTGAGGACAAAATCAACCTCTTGGGGGTTTGTGCTCTTTACCCAAATCTGGATTTAAAAAATAACCTGGCATTGTCAAAAACCATCATTTTACCTTCAAATCTGTCAATGGAGGCAAACTTAATTGTTGTTGGTTTACTCTATATAGGTTGGAAAGAGGAGGGAATATTACTACTACTAGTATTTTGGCTCTAATCACTGAAGGATACAGACCACTCACTCACCTGTACATTCTGTTTCTCTTTATAAAGATTATGCACAAAAGCCTGCAAAGCATGCATATGTCTCCTCTGCCTAATCCGTAATTCAAAACAGATTTATTAGCAGTGAAATATTCAGAAGAGCCCATTTCATTCTCCCTGAGAACCTGTGCACATAACCCAACTCACCACAAAGAATAGTTGTATGCCAGGAAAATCAATGATCTTATATGTTTAGTACATGCTGGCCATATTACATGCCTTCCTCCACACAAAGAAAGCATGAAAACAAGTTAAAATGTAGTAATCTGATGTACACCCTAACTTTGTAAAAAACAAACCCACACACCTGATTTAATGAGTTTGTTTAGAACAGGCCATTATAATTTGTATGTTTTCTTTACAATGAACTATTGTGTTCATGTACTGAAGAGGTTCCCCCTCCCTGAGATTTTAAGGAAGAGCTTAAGATGAGGGGACATAAACCATCCAATGAGCATCCCTGTGAGAAAAAGTACAGACAAAATTTTCAAAGAAGTAGGCAGGTTAGTCTGTGTCAGCAAAAATGAGAAATCCTGCAGCTCCACACAGACTAACAAATTTATTTGGTCATAAGCTTTCATGGGCTAGGGCCAAACTGTAATTTCCACTTCATGCATCTGACAAACTGGGCTCCAGCCCATGAAAGCTTATTCACAGAGAAAAAATTGGACACTTCAATTTTTATCTGGACTGATTACTGATAGGATGATGGCATGCAAAGTATTAGTAAGAGTGAAAGCAGTCACCTCTTCTGCTTGGCCAAAGGAGCCAGGCTGTCAGGTTCCAAAGTGAGAAAAAACCAATCCTTCTCCAAAGGACCTTGAAGTAGAAGTGGAAAAAAACAAATGGATGGAAGGAGTAGAAAACTTCATTCCTGTTCTCCATTCCCACAAAAGTGCCTGCCTATTATGGCATCTGGACCTACACTGAAAGATGAACATCAAACAAAACTGCCCCAAAAGACAGCAATAACAGTCACACCCCGCCCCCATCACACATACCAACAACGTATAAGATCCATAAAGTTGCATAGTATTGGTAAAGAGCAAACCAATAATTTGTTCTGCAAGCAAGAAGTCAGCAAGCAAACTCAAGACTTTGAGAGTGAAAGCAAGACTGTCCAACAGCCATAGAAACTCAACTCTAAATGCTTGGTTCAGGGCTCAAGACTTCAAATTTAGAGATTGCTCAAAGGAATACCCGTGCTGATTTCAACTGACAAAATACTGAATAAGAGGGGAAGCATCTGATCTCTAGGGGTGTTTCTACACAGCAAAGTTATTTCGGAATAATAGCTGTTATTCCGAAATAACTATGCGAGCATCTACAGAGCAATTCTGTTATTTTGAAATAATTTCAAAATAACAGACGGCTTATTCCAACTTCTGTAAACTTCATTCTACAAAGAATAATGCCTATTCCGAAATAGCTATTTTGAAATAAGGTGTGTGTAGATGCTCCACTGCTGCTATTTAAAAATAGCCCCTCACCAGCGCCATTCTAAGCTATTCCTCCTGGGGCTCTAAATCGAGATAGCACATCTACATTAGGGAAGCCTGCCTCAGACTAATTTGGAGGCTCCCCTGCAGAATAGACATGCTATTTCGAAATAAACTATTTCAGAATAACTATTCTGGAATAGCTTATTCCGAAATAACTGTGCAGTGTAGACGTAGCCTAGGTTTCACTATACCTGTCTTCAGCCTTGGGAATGGAGGGAAGGGACTATTCTAGGAGCGTACGGGGACTAGTACAGTGGAACCCCAAACTGGGCCTATAGAAGCCACCACAATATAAATAAATACTTCTCATGATTTAAGACAGTCTTTAACTATGTGTTATATACTACTCCCCTCTCCCCCCAAATATGTATAGTAAGCAGAACTTGAAGGCAGGACTTCAGATCTACAGCACAGATCTCTTTCATTTTGGTTACACTGTAGTTTCAATAAAAAACAGCAAGCAAATGGTCTGGTAGCCCTTTATAGACTAACAAAACATGTAGATGGTATCATGAGCTTTTGTGGGCACAGCCCACTTCTTCAGATGACTGGAGTTATGACTAGGGGATAAGAAAACTCGAAATGAATAGGAGAAGGGGTGGGTGGGGGGAGAGAAAGATGCTCTACCAGACCATTTGCTTGCTGTTTTTTTCTGTAACAGACTAACTCGGCTACCCCCTGAAGCTCCTGTAGTCTCAATGAGTACTAGTCCCTGGAGGGGAAAATGACACACATTTTGCCAGTGGCTTTCTCAACTATTTCTCCATCTAGAAGATGATGGTGGACTAGCAGTTAGAACAATGTTTCGCAATAGGCCAGCCAAACACACATTTTTGCTATATGCATTCCGAAAAGCAGCACGGCTGAGTGGCTAAGACTTGGTTCTGTCATGTTAGGG
Source organism: Rafetus swinhoei (assembly GCA_019425775.1). Taxonomy (NCBI): domain Eukaryota; kingdom Metazoa; phylum Chordata; order Testudines; family Trionychidae; genus Rafetus; species Rafetus swinhoei. The sequence goes on from CM033449.1 coordinate 53,563,148, forward strand.
ACCTGGTCTCAACTCCCATTTCTGACTGAAATATTCAGTAGTAATGGCTTTGTAAAGTCCAGGAATGTGTACACCTGTTAATGGAAGAGATTATGACTAGAACCCTGCCTGGATACAAAATATGTATTTACATCCATATCCACAAAAATGAGCCATGAGTATCTGCATTGATATCCATGGATTTGCAGTGCTCCAATGATGACCTTTGGGCTCTCAGTTTAGTGACCACTCCCTAAAAGAAAAGCGTATTTGGATGGTAACTCTTTTTGCTTGGTGGTTCCACAAGACAGGGAGGCTGATTCACTCCGAATATGGCACATACTGTGAAATCCAGGACCATAATTATACACATCTCAATATTTAATATTCTAAATTAGTGTTTGGTGTAACCACTCCCATTTTTCCTTAACGGATATTAAGCGTGGACTCCACTGTTTAATCTGAAGACTAAAAACAAGCTCCGAAAATTGAAGATAAAAGTACAGATTTTTATTATGGAGAAAAAAAGCCTTTAGACCTGGATGAAACTCAGGAGTAAATCCTGGAAGACAGCCTTGTTCACAAAAGCCACTGCAAGACTGAAATACGGTCACTTCCATAATGTTGCCTAGCATATTAAAAGTGAAAAGTTAGCTTTTCTTGGAGCAAGTATTTAGGAAATAATAGAAACTTCAGATATATTATGGAGAGAGGTATAATAATGGGTTCAATAAAACCAAATATCAAAGTCTACTTGAAAAATAGCTTGCTTAATATTACTCATAACAAGTAAAGTCCACAGAAGGGCCTAAATCCAGTGGAGACGTTGCAAGGAGACAGCGAGACTTTGGCAAGCCTGCAGAAGAGGACTTCATTCCATGCAGGTGTAACCTACACATCTACTTGGATATGGCGCACTGTCCCAGGCAGTGGCCCATATTACTTATAGCAAGAAAGACAACGAGTGAACTCTATAGCCCTAGCTGAGAGCAGTCGGCTTTTAGTTCAAGCACTAGAGGCTCATGCACGAAGCCCCCAGAAGTCCCAGGTTCGGTTCTACCTGTCTGCGTTACATGGGCTCTTTGTTTTTCAGTGTGTATGGGGAGCTTGGGGTGGAGTCAGCTACTGCTGTGACACTGGCTGTCTCCTCACATAGCAGGGACAAACATGGGGTTTGTTTTATAGCCCTGAAGCTGCAGTAGTTGCCATGGACTAACTATGGGGGGGGGGGGATAAACTATGGGGGAGGATCTCGTCTGTGGGTGCTCTCCTCCGTGTGTGGTCTTCAACTGTATGCATGGAAGAGGATTTGGAGTAAGATTTTCAAGTACCAATAGCTATTTATGGGTATGTCTAGACTGCATCCCTCTGTCGGCAGAGGGATGCAGATTAGGCAGGTCAACATTGCAAATGAAGCGGAGATTTAAATATCCTGTGCTTAATTTGCATAAAAATGGCCGCTGCGTTTGCCGATTCAGCACTTTGTTGGCAAAAAGAAGCAGTCTAGAGGGGGAATCTGCTGAGAAAGAAAGCCTTTTTTGACAGCTCCCTTATGCCTACTGCAAGAAGGTTTACAGGATCTGTCGAAAAAGGCTTTCTTTCTCGACAGATCCCCCTCGAAACGGCCTCTTTTTGCCAACAAAGTGCTGAGTTGGCAAAAATGGCAGCCATTTTTATGCAAATTAAGCACGGGATATTTAAATCCCCGCTTCATTTGCAATGTCGACCTGCCTAATCTGCATCCCTCTGCCGACAGAGGGATGCAGTCTAGACATACCCTGTATGAACAAATCTCACAAAAACCCAATGGAAGTAGCCCACCTAAATTCCTTTGGCAATTTTGATAATCTCCTCATTGGCCAAGTGGGTTAGTATGGAATGTCATTTTGGGATGAAATGACATAATCCCATGTCACCCACCACATATAGGATCTGATTCAACTACTCTTATGCTTGTGTCAAGTGGTACTTTATTTCTCAAGTAGTCCCATTGATTTCACTGGGGCTATTTGCAAAGTAAGATGGGTCAAAATGAGGCTCACAGTGAGCAGAACCAGGAAAAAACAAAGACTTTAAAGCTCAAGTCCTGTGTCCCATTTGTGCATATCATCAGTGGTGAAACACAAGTTGTCATTTTCCTCAAACAGCAAAAGACTAAAGATATATTATCACAACTTATCCCAGACTCGGAAGCAATTTCACTGGAGACATGGTATTCACTGGAGGGTGAAAGAACAAGTTAAAAGTTGTGGTCAGATTTTTGGCCTTAATAACATAACCCACTCCATGAATTTAGTCAGTCTCTGTTGGAAAAGCAACAGACTTCAAATTCTTCTATGTTCATCAGCCTTGGAGAAAAAAATAAACAAGACCATCTTGACATGCTGAACCACACAGAATTATTTACAGCCTACCTTAGCCTGCTAAATGAATAAATCAGAAATAGGCCTGGAATTGCTAACATTATTCAGATTAGTTGGTTTGACATTCATGGTTCCCTCTTGGATCCAGAGCTTACAAAGTTCTGCAGTTCATCTCAACTGTGATTTTAATAAGTCTAATTCCAGAAGTACTCTGCTGATTTTGTCAAATGTCTTGAGAGTTAAAAAAGCGGTCAGGATTAACAAAAAATGAAGGAGAATTTAGCCTGTCAGTGACAGTTGTAAGGAGCAGTCTGTAGAGAAAATCCACTGTAATGCCCAATCAAGATGCTTCTATCATTTATGGTTATATTATTATCCCTTTGCCACTGTGAAGTCTTTGGACAGCAAATCAGCACTCTTTGTGAAAGGGAGATCATTTGATTTGGTTACATTTCTGCAATATGCACACGGAGGAAGGGGAAACATCTGAAGTTATTTTTATTTCTATAAAGTTTTCTGGTCATACAGCGTGAATGTTAGGGTGGGGCTAGTATTGTCTGGAGCCTGTCAGGATCCTTTTGCATAGCCTCATTTCCTTCTTCCTGTTGCTAGGAAAGATAGTTAAGCATGAGAAACTCTTGTTTACAATACTAGACCCATCCTGTTCAACACAGGAGCTCTTTTCCTCCATCTGCTTTTTACAGACCACGGGCCCCATCCTGTTCTCAATGAAGTCAATAGCAAAACTCCAACTGACTTGGGTTGGTTCCCAAGAAACACATTATATCATATGTTTCCTTGGGCAGGAAAAATCTGTATCACACAAACTCCGCTTTTAAATATTTACAAAACACATAAATACAAAAGTTAAGAACTATTTACAGAGTGAAAAGGCAGAGTAAAATAAAACTATGATCACGCTTCCCCAAACTCCTTGTTCATAACTCAAAGTACAACTGGAGATCAGCAATCTAGAAAGCCCTTTGTGGGCATCAAAACTTATTGTATATGCAGGTTATTAGCATTACAGGTTATCATGCAGAGGCATGGGGGTTGACACAAAATTTTCCTTTTTCAAGAGGGCCAGTATGCATGGCATTCAAAGAAGTACTTTCAGATTTCTACAGTCAGCACCAGTATTATTCCCTTGCCCAGTAGGGGCAGCCATAGTGCTGTTTATCAGAAGAGAAGCACTCAATTGCTGCTGCTTTAAGGTCCCAGGCCCGAGAACAGAACATATCCACCCTCAGACCTGGTGCTCTGTTGCAATGCAATGTACTGTTCAAACATCTCCCTGTACATTCTAAAACTGCTGGGTATGTCACTGAGATTTACGATCTAAACAAAAAAAAATTACCTTCTATATTTTTAACTACACCTGAGAAAATTATTTTAGTGACAGCTGGTATCACTCAAAAAGAACTAGAACTCTCTATGGGCATAAACCAATCCATATCTGCATTTTTCAGACATTCCATTGGTGAAGAATGAGCGAAGAGAACTTGTTTTATTACATGTCATAAAGGTCTGGGGATTCCTAGAGATTACTGAATGTAGCTGATCTCAAGTTTTTTTGACTAATCATAAACTATCAGTGCAGGAACACACTGATAAAACAATAGACGCATACTCTTTGCATGATATAATGCATTTCAGAATCTAAACTGAATCTAAACTAATCTTAACCTTAAGCAATGATTGAGAATAGTCTTGAAATAACCTTTGGGCCCATCTGCTAAACAGCCGGCTATCACACCCCTCAGTACTTTACTCTGTCATTGAGGTTTTTTTCTTTTATTGGAAACTCAGGTCAAGTGACTTAAAAGATACTGCTACCATCTGCTGCAACCTGAAAGGCAACATGGCAAACCAAACTGGTTGAATTAATAGAGGAACCTAATACCAATTATTTACGCTATGGACCAGCAATAGTCTGCTGGCCAGATGGATGTTGAATTAGTCAAACTTGGAGCTGCTGATAGATTTACATTCAGAGGCTGTTCTGCAATCTGTTTGGCTATTATCTTCCCTCTAGTTCTCCACAAAACAGCATTAAAAATGTAACCGGACACTTCGTATCTCACTGCTTTGCTGCTGGGAATTTCTTGATCAGGCCAGAGAATTCAAATAGGTCACACTTACTCATGTCAAAAATCCATCTGTAATTGATGGCTAAGATAAAGTTGCATTCCCTCAAACCATGAACCCACACATTGTAAGAATTATTGCCATATGAGGTAGAAATCAAAACCTTCTGGCATATTAATAATTATTTATGTAGTGCCATAAATGTAGGTGGTACTGTAAAACTTGTTATTGTCTTTAAAAGAATAGAATTAAGAGATATTTGTCACATTAATTGCAAATGCACTTTAACGTGTAGTACAGTGTTCGTTAGCTTAATGGAAACACATTGTTCAGCAGCTTTACAATTACGGTAAAAGTGGGTCTTTGGTGAATGGTTGCTATTTGCAAGAAAAAGGCTGGTAGTACTGAAATGTAACCTGACAACAAAAAGAATTTGTTTTCTATTTGTGCAAGAAATACAGGGGGTTGTTTATTACTTGCAGGGGGGCGTTGTTCCTTGAAAGAGATCAAAGGCTCCAGTCATGACATCATGAGCTTGGGCACCACAGCACAGGAGGGAGTCATCTGGCTCCTTGAAGCCATCAGACTAATTATTGAGACTTCAAAAGAAACTATAGCTTCCTTCTCTCTCTTTTTTTTTTTTTTTTTTTTTTTTTAAAGACTCGTTTAACTATTTCAACTGTAGAGCTCTTTAAAAACCTCAGGCACAGCTCAATTACAAGCTCCTCTATGAGTTATGAATTACAACTCTGACATTTTCACTTGGAATTGAAAGTCACAAATTCTAAGCACTCTAATAAAAAGCATGTTTCAAGAAAAGCCCCTCAGTCTTACTAGTCCAAACCAGCCCCAGATTTTTCATAAGTTTAATAACCTACATTTTGCACACTTGGCTATTTCCCTGGTATGTCACCAGCCACAGAAGTTAACATTTACAGCCAAATTCCCAAACTAAGTCAACTGCTAGTTGAGACTTTCCAGGACCTGAACATATTTTGGGTTTTAGCAACACTCTTCTCAGTTAAAAAAAAAAAGAGATTCGAAAATATTGCCAGTAGCTATTAAAAAAACAAACAAGCTTGCTAACTTAGTAGATAACTGAGGAAAAGTGGGAACCTATCCTCGATCGGTGAAAACCAACAGCAATAGTAACAGAGCATTTACTGAAACTTGATTTTTAATCCCAAGCAAGCCAGAAAGGATGCACAAGATCTTAGATCATTAAGAGAAAAAGCATACCAAACGCAAAGGTGGGGGGGGAGGGGAAGAGAGGAAGAGAAGTGGAGACAGCAGGGAATCGTGCATAGTTAGTGTACGTGCCAAGATAAAGGTCTGCGCTGACAAGCCTCCCCACCCTTTCAACTGTGTTAGACGCCCCTGCCTCCAGCATAACAACAGGCGCAAGACACACTGATCTAATCACACACGCAGGGAACCCATTTGCCTCTCGATGATCTTCTCAAGTCAGATCAGGCTGTTGCAGCAGAAGGGAAATGTCCGGGTGTTTTAACAGAACCTTCCCTCCCTCTCCTCAACCCCAGAACAAGCCAGTCCCGCTGCCCGGACGAAAGTCATTTGCACCCTACCCAGCAGCATTAAACAGCACACAACACACTGGCTGTGCCGATCGCAACTTAAACCCTGGGTTTTTTTCCTCTGGAGGGGCACCCCGAATAGCTCCGGCTCTTAAAGCCCCGGGCAGTAGGCAGGGCGGTAAGAGAGGCTCAGGATCTGGTCCCGTGGCACTAGGACAGGCTGCCCCGGAGGACTTGGCAGCAGAGCGGCCAGCCAGCGCCTGAGCGGGTCTCGCAGGCGGGCACCGCGGCGGGGGCAGGGGACAGAGCTTACGTGTCAGAATCATGGTCTCCTGCGTCTCTTTGCACGTCCAGGGCCGGGCGATAGGGCGCTACACGCGGCCAGAGGCTCCTCGGGCGCAGCTCAGCGCATCTGGCCCCCCAGCGCCGCGCAGGGTCCCGGCCGGCGCCTGCCCCAGCTTCACTCGCCAAGCCCTTCGCGGAGCAGGCAGGCCACTGCAGGCCCCGCCGCCATCGCCTCCTCTCGCGCACTCCTCCCCGGCGAGCGGGCTCGGGCTGCCCGGCCCCCGCGCCCTGCTGACGGGTGAGCTCCGGGAGCCTCCGCTCCAGCCTTGGCGCTGCGGCTCCGCGCGGAGTTTTGAAAAAGCCTCCCCTGCGCCCGGTCCCACATACACTTCGGCATCGCGGCGGGGCAGCCGCCGGCCACGCCCCCTGCCGCCCAGCCCCCTCGCTGTGTCTGTCACAGGGCGCCGGGCCGGGCATCCAGCGAGTCCCTCTGTTTGTCTCCTGCGCCTCGGCGCCTCCTTTCCTGCCCCACGCGGGCCGTGCCCTTGTGCCCAGATCCAGCTCCCCCGAGAGCGTGGCGTACGCTGTGCACCGCCCCTGTGCTTGACCCTAAACCCCAGGCTCCAGCACTCCTCGCCTGGGCGCGCTCAGAGGGAAGGCAGCAGCAGAAGGAATGTAAACTCCGGGGCTGTTTTTCAGAGGTCTCAAACTGCACTTTTCCAGCAAAGCCCTGTTTCTCCAGCACCTGCCCAGCGGTGGCTGCCAGCTGCCCTGTCTGTAACCAGGGTTATTTTCTGAACAGCTCCTGTAGGTACAGGTTGAACCTTGCTAGTCCCACATCCTCTGGACCTGACTGTGCTGAACCAGAGACTTTGCTGAACGGCAGGAGGTCAATATTGTGTAGCAGCATTATCAACACTTCTCCTGCTTGCTGGGCTCTTAGAAGACATTTAGCAGTAAATTAGAGCTAAATAACAGCGCAGAACACTAAGCACCAGAACTGGTGGCTGTAAACAAACTTTATGGGACCTCAGCCACACCCATGATGAGTGGCCATCCAGCTAACTAAAATCATGCTGCACCACAGATGTTCCAGACCACAGCTGTTGCCAGACCCAAGTGTGATGGACTAGAGAGGTTCAGCTGTAGCAATAGGCTGTGTCTACACTGGCACCCTTTTTCGGAAAAGGGATGCTAATGAGACCAGTCGCAATTGCAAATCCGCGGGGGATTTAAATATCCCCGCGGTATTTCATTACATAACTGCGCTTTTTCGGCTCGGGGCTTTGCCGGCAAAAGCGCCAGTCTGACGGATCTTGCGGAAAATAAACCCTTTTCCGCAAGATCTCTTATTCAAGAGATCTTGTGGAAAAGGGTTTATTTTCCGCAAGATCCCGTCTAGACTGGCGCTTTGCCGGCAAAAGCCGGGAAAGCAGTTATGTAATGCAAATACCGCTGAGGATATTTAAATCCCCAGCAATTTACAATTGCGCTGTGTCTCATTAGCATCCCTTTTCCGAAAAAGGGTGCCAGTGTAGACACAGCCATAATGTTTAGCTGTTTGGGAGCCTATATCTGATTCATAAATCCACATAATCTGGACATAGCTCAGATTTAGGGCATTACCAACAGACAAGTAAGGATTAAAAAAAGTACACCTCCCTATATCCATAATGGAATAGACTACCTCAGTGAAAAGATCCCTCTGCTCATGATTAGGGATGTTAGAGAACATGTAATTGAATAGTCTGTAACTGCATTAAATTTTAGCCATTACACAACTGTTCAATAGTCTCCAGAGGCGGGGTGAGCAGCCAATGCGCTCCCAGCCCCACTCCCCAGGGAGCCCCCTACCAAGCCATGCTACTTCCTCTCTATCAGTCAGCAGCGTGAGGTGGTGGATGGGAGCTGGTCCGCAAGGGGAGCAGAGGCAGCAGCACGGTAAGTGGGGAGGAATACCCTGTCGGTGGGGGTCTGAGGATGCAGAGCAGCCTCTGTCTAGGAAGAGCTTAGACTCCCCACAGACAGGGGCTGTTCCCAGGCTCAGATTTAGGGCATTACCAACAGAGTAGTAAGAATCCAACCAGTCTTTGGATTTATTGCCAAGGTTTATTTTAAAAATATGCTAATTAGGGTCATGTTTTCAGAGATGTGGACACCTATCTATCAGGAATTGGACAGACACCAACAAACTCATTTCATAGTGGCTACAAAACAGCCACTAGATAGTCATAACTAGATGTAAAAAAATAAGGAGTTTTGTGGCACCTTAAAGACTAACAGAGTATGCCCAAATAAATCTGTTAGTCTTTAAGGTGCCACAAGACTCCTAGTTGTATTTACAGATGGAGACTAACACCGCCACCCTTTTGACACATGAAAAAAAAAGTTATTGATCTCATTAATAATTTCCTAAGCCATCCACTCCCTTTTACGTTTTCTGAGGCTGGTTTAAATGCCCCTTTCTTGATAGATGCTCAAATTCTCAGCCTTAAAATGATATAAAACAAGCACAAATACTATGAGCAGCTGCAAAGCAATGAGTGTGTAAAAGGGCACTAACATTCTGAAAATGTCTGCATATCATCAAAGACTGTGACTGGTTAATTTTATTCTAAGTCAGCATCATCTATTACGTATTTTAGAATGTTCGTCTGTTTGTTCAAGAACTCCTCCTAAACAGTAAGAGCTAGGGCCAAATTCAGTATACAACTTCCTCTTATCATACTTTAAAGCAATGTAAGGGTTTGGTTGTGCCAGGAAAATGGATGTGTCTAGAATGGGATTGCTTCTCATAAAACCAAACGGAAAAGAGACAGAATCACCAAATCAAGTATAGTCCTCACAAGTGACATAACAGCAAATGTTGAAAGAGACTGAAACAAGATGAGGCAGAAAAATAGGATGAACCTGGAATCAGGTTGCTTCTCAATAAACCTTATAGAAGAGAGCAAAAAGGAAGAAGGTTGGAGTAGTGCTATGTGTTGGCACAGCTAAATTAATGCTTATGATTAGAAAACTATAAGACAATATTAAAACATAGCAAATTATAAAAGTTTATAGCAGGAATGGGCAATAATTTTTAATGAGGGGGCACTCTAAGAATTTGGTAAGTGGTCAAGGGATGCACTTTTCTATGGGGAGTATGTGGAGTCTGGGTTGGAGGTTGGGTGCAGAAGAGAGCTCTGGATAGGAGATTGGGGTACAGGACAGAGTGTGGGGTCTGGGAAGGAATTTAGGTGAAGTAAGGGGCTGAGATGTAGGAGGGAATGCAGGTTCGGGAAGGGGAGGTTATGTGCAAAGAAGATTCTAACCCAGGGCGGGAATGCAGGAGGGACTGCAGTGGGTTTGGGTTGTAACCTGGGGCAGGGAGTTTGAGTGTGGGGAGGTGGTGAAGTGCAAGTTGTAGGCTCAGGCCCTAAGCAGCTCCCTTGGGCAGGCTCCCTCCCTGCTTTACCCCACATACCCCTCAAAATGCCTGGATGTTGGGGCCAGCCTGTGTGTCTCTGTGCCTCCAATGGGAGCTGTGAGGATTGTGCTGGGGGTATGGGCAGCACCAGGAGCCCTTTCCTACTGGGCACACAGCATAGAGATGCACGGGCTTTGAGTAGCGTGCAGGGCATGATAGGCAGGGAGCCTGCCCCCCAGAGTCCCACTGGGACGTGGAACATTGGTGGCCAGTGGTGAGCCAGATCTGAGGCTTTGCTGGGCTGCATCTGGCCCCTGGGCCACATTTTGCCTGTTTCTGGTTTACAGAGATGAAGAAAAAAATATGTACTTGATGGAATTCTCATTTTAAACATTTTACTAAAATTAGCTTCATGAAATAACACTATTTTTGAAAAAATGAAGTCATTTCAATAAAGCATTTTCCTTTTATTTAAAAAAAATCAGTTGAGTTAAGGACCCAAACAATGCCAGGTAAATGTGATAGTCTTTTATACTTTTGGGGCTTTTTTAAGTTCCACTGTTGTTTCAGCACTGTGGTCAGATAGATATAAAGTGTGGTACCTGAACAGGCACATCTCCTCTTTCAGCATGCTGCTAACTGCTAAGTTGGCTATTACAGCGTTATTTCTGGATACCCCTACACAGTTCCAGATCATTAATTCACTTTCAGTCAAAAAAGAGCATGGTGCTGTGCTGTGTCTTCAGGCTTCACTTTCCACCCGGCTGAGTCAATTATCTCTTCTTATCTTAGTTAATTCCAACTTTTATGGGCTAAGTTGACTTTACCTGCATTTTTTGGATGCTTCTTCTATGGCAGCAGGTTGAGAGTTTAAAATGCAGGTCTGGCCCATAAAACACGAGTCCCTTAAGGGTTCTGGTGCCTCTGACATAATGTTTTCCACTCAGTCTTCAGGGTACAAGTAATGTAGGCAAGACAGACCTATGCTAAGTTTCCAGAGGGAATTTCATTTCCTGTTGTTGCACAGACAAGGCAATGCCACTATAATAGGTTGTCCTCTTTTTGTTGGCTACACCTTTGAGCTTTTACAGGACTAGACAAGAAAATGACACAGATGGCAAGACAGGGATTGTAAGAGTGTTGTATTTTGGCAGTGTGGCTTAGAGCAAAGAGAGAAAATAAGTTCTGCAACAAACTAAAGAAAAGACAAAAAAGAATATAAAGTAGGTTACCTATACAGCCTATGAGGGACCTTCACTTCTGGGACACGCACTGTATGAAACAAAGGTTTTTCAGATCCCTGGGTTATAAATATGTGTATGTATGTGGGGAAAGGAGGGGGGGGAGGGAGAATGGAATCAGGGTTAGGTAGTATTAAGAATAATCAATTTTATTGATGTTCTTCTAATTTGTGAAATAGGCTGAAACACTCCAGTTGAAAGTCAGAACTTGTCTACACATTGTAGTTGCATTAGTTTAAGTTAAATGATTATAAGCTGGTTTAAGTTAAATTGGACAGACCTCTGTGTGGAACAACTGCATCTGTCTTATACTAGTTATATTGCTTTAGCTTGCATATGGAATATGTAATGCCTACATTGATACAAGACCGATTTAAACTGAGGTCATTGTTGTACCAGTTGAACCCCATTGGTTTTAAATGACCTCTTTAATTAAATCAGGGCAACTTCATGTTCAGGCAAGACCTGTGAAGGTATCATTCATAAATTTGGGTTATAAATAATGAAATATTTAGGGCCCAATTACACTACTCTACATGAGCGAGCACTTACCCAAGTACTCCCACTAAGCCTGTAGTACTTTTTCATACTTATGAATGACTTCTATAAAGTAAAAAAAAGGTATCTTCTTTTCACTCATCTAACATGCCACGGTCCTTAAATATATATTTCACTCATTTAAATGCAAACAATTAATAACTGGAAATCATTTACAGAGCAGCTCCCAGAGATCTAAGGTGGCTTTACTTCCATGAATGTATTAAACTTTGTGAGGCAGATAAGGTGATGTCTATACTGCCATGCAATTTTGAATACTGGGGTGTGAACAGCAATGCATACCAAAGTACTGTGCTCTTACGAATACATTAATGGGAACTAGTAGCCTGTTGGTTCACATCCTTAGCATCCACCCAGGGGGAGATACAATGTATCACTTAAGGGTTCATAGCTATCCACACTTCCAAAGTCTGAACTACAGGGGCGTGTAGACAAGACCACAGTATTCTTTTTATCTTCATTTTATAGTTGATTAAACTGAGTAACAAAGAGATGAAGGATATGATCAATGAACAAACTTAAGTGCATAAACTCCAGAGTTAGGTGCCCAAGTTTCCACTCTCTGCATCATTGCAAGCCACAAAACTCTCACTTGGCTGTTACCTTATTTTGTAACATCCGAACTGAGTGCCCTAACTTTCTACTGTGAAAGTTTTAGTAGGCATCTGCTTCCTAGACCCTGGGGGAATGCACATTGCTGCCCCACTCCAGGGGTACATCTACACAGCAGCATTATTTTGGAATAACTGACATTATTTCAAAATAACAAAATGCACGTCTACACAGCAGGCCATTATTTCAAAATAATGTTGAGCTGGAGGACTTCTTCCTCTGCCTTCTGTAACCCTCATTTCACAAGGAATAAGGAAAGTTGAAGGAAGAGTGTTCTTCCTTCGACTTTCTGCTGTGTAGACAATGCGAAAAGCCACGTTAAGCTATTTTGACTTCAGCTACACAATTGACATAGCTGAAGTTGCGTATCTTAATTCGACTTTTGCCCTGCTATGTAGATGTGGCCTACTGTCCAGATGCCTGTCTCCCACCTAAACTCCAGAGTAATTCATGAACCAAAGGAAGACAGGCATTTGGCTGCCCAAGTTATGTGTGGTGCCTGATCCAGTAGGCATTCTCTGAGCACACCTATTGGATCAGGTCCCATTTAAAATACAGACAGAGAAGGAGGAAGAAAAGGGGACTCCATTACCTACCTTGTCATTGCAGAAGTTATCATCTCCTCTGGCTGTTTCTCCTGGACTCTGGAGTGAGGCAGGTGCCCAGCTCATTATGTACCTAAACTGCTTGACACCTGGCACTGGGTTCCTGTGCATGAATCACAAGCACAGATAGGGGCCTCCCTGCAGCCTGGACTTAGGCTCCTAGGGTAGGGTTTAGCTCACACCTCTCTCCTTAGCATCTCCCATAGGCTATCTTAGGTTCACCCCACTTAGTGTGTTGGCTATTTTTGGATCACATCACTCTTCTCTCAGTCATTGTTTAGGAAGCCTAAGTGCTGAACTCAGGTTTTGTGGACCACAGTATTATTCCTGTGACTTGTTAGGCACTTCAAAGTTAGGTGCTGTGACACTCAGCTTTATAATGCCTAAGTCCCTTCCTGGATCCCACCCTAAGTGGTTTGCCCAGGGGACACAGAAAGTCTATATCTGACCTAGATCTCCTGAATCCCTAATCTAAACCTTAACCACACCCATCCATTTCAGTCTGTAAGGAATCATCCTCACTTAGGCTTGGTCTACACTATAGAATTAGGTTTACACAAAGTAGCTGACATCAACCTAACTCTATACTACTGCTGCCTTGCTCCCACCATTGTGAGGGCACGTCTACGCTACACGGAAAATCAATGCTGCTGCAGTCGATCTTCTGGGGTTTGATTTAGTGGGTCTAGTATAGACCCCCATTGGTGCTGGTACTCCTGCTCCTCACAAAGAGTAGGGAAGCTGAAGGGAGCGTTTGCTCCCGTTGGCCTCCCGCTATGTGGACGGCGAGGAAACGTGATGTAAGATATATCGACTCCAGCTACATACTTTACGGAGCAGAGTTACGTATCTTACTTTAACCTTCCCATGTAGTGTAGACCAGGCCTTAGTGCCTTACTACACTGACATAACTGCCCCTCCATATGAGGCATAGGGCTTATGTCTGTGTTCCTTATATCAGCTGTTGGTTGTGATTCTTGTCAATTTCACAGCTCTGTTTGCTGCAAGAAAGTTGGCTCTTAGCTTCCCAACCATGCTGTTGCTAGGTCTCCGCTCCAAGATGGGCTGCCACCTGGGCTCCCAACTCTCTGATGGCAGCTTTGTTGCCTCCTAGGGTCCCAGCTCCTCACTCTGCTGGGAACTAAGAAGCCCAGGGCAGTTTCCCCTGTTCCCAGTGAGCAGGCAGGTAAGAGGCCCCAGGCAGTTGCCCCCTGCTCCCAACAAGCAGTGGGGAGGCAAGAAACCGAGAATCACTTGGGCTCTCGGTGGGGAGATGTTTGGAGCTCAGAGCTCTGGCTCCCAGCCCTTACACTGTCTTTCTTCAATCCATGGAAGTGTCCTGATGAGGATATGTAACCCATACACCTATTGGGTGTGGTTCACTATCCCATTAATGGCACTAGACCACTTACAGAGTGAAGAATGAGTGTGCTTTACAGACTTTGCTGAGAGCTAGCTGGCTTTTAGCTCATGTAGAGGCTCATGCATAAGTTCCAGAGGTTCCAGGTTCGGTGTTTCCCCAGTTGGCATTACAGGTGTGCACCAGCAACAGAGGCACGGGAGCATGGCTATCAGCCACCAAAGAAATTAGTGTAGTGACTGTAAGTCGAAGTAACATAGTTTTAAAAATTATAGTGAAGACATGCCTTTGGAGTCTTACTAGTGTCCTTGTAATATTTCTGAAACCTCAGTTTGATTGTGATAAAAGCATAAGAAATAATTAAGAGACAGACAAGTAATACTCTCAATTTACATATAAATACAACTGTGGTGCCTTTGTGGCCAAGATGGAGTTACCTCTGTGTGTGTGTGTGTGTGTGTGTGTGTGTGTGTGTGTGTGAGGGGGGAGGCGAGGGTAGTGCTCTGGATAAGAAAAGGTGCACAGAGGACTGCAGCAGGAAACCCATCTACTGCAGGGGTTCCTTGGAATAACCACTTGCACATAACCCAGAATAGTACAACCAATATAGGAAACAAAATATTTGTGTACAGAGTGATGAATGGAGAAAAAGAACAGCAGGAGTAATAAAGCAGGGTTACATTTAACATAAGGACCCAAAAGGCTGATGGTGCTACACTATAAAAAGAGAGACACCACGCACGGCATGCAGACTCAGACTGCGTCTTAGCTACGATCCTCTTCCGGAAGAGGAAATGCAAATGGAGCACTCATTTGCATATGACATGCTCTCATTTGCATTTCCTCTTCCTTTCCCTTTTGCTCAAGAGGTTTTTGTGCAAAAAAGCACTGTGTAGATGGCGCCTTTTTGCACAAAAGGGGTTTTTTGTGCAAAAAGGCGCCGCCTACACAGTGCTTTTTTGCGCAAAAACCTCTTGTGCAAAAGGGAAAGAAGAGGACATGCAAATGAGAGCACAACATATGCAAATGAGCGCTCCATTTGCATTTCCTCTTGCAGAAGAGGATCGTAGTTTAGATGCAGCCTCAGAGTTCAACAACTCTGGGCAGCATTCTCATCCAGCAGTGACTTTTGGATGTTCTCAGACATCTTCAGTGACAGTAAAGTAAACTTTCCTCAACAAACCCTTCTGATGTCTTCTGCCATTCCCCAGAAACCCAACCAAGCAACAATCTCCCTTCTTACCTAGCTACAACTTCCTTCCATAGTTCCAATGCAAAATCACAAGCCTCAGTACTCATGACCCAATACATGGTGACCAGTTCTGGTTTGTCCTTTTCAGATGGTTTCTTCATGGCACAGTGCTCCTCCTGACTTGCATCTGATCAACGCCAGTTAGCAGCTCTGTCTCTCCCAGCCTCAGCTGCTTTGCTATGTGAGGGCTTGCTGCTATAGGCCCTTTAATTTCAAGCTACTGTACTGTCTTCTCCCCCTCTTTATTCTCCCTTCCCTGGAACAGCTAGTTATCTCCTCAGCCTCAGGATGAGGTTTTAAAGAGGCCATGCTCTCTAAACCTTCACAAAAGTAACCTATGTCTTGTTTTTGGCTTCAGAGTTTCTGATCTAAGATAGTCAAGACCAAACAATGAGAAGACAAGGCCCTGGACAAGAACTCATAAGAAAATGGTGAGAACAAGGTATTTAGAATTCTTGGAATAAGTGGATTTGAAGGAAGAACAGGCAGAAACATACAACGGGATACTGGTGGACAGGAAAAGGGATACTGTTTCATGAAGGAGAGGGCTGCAACAGTGACTTCTGTGGCATGCTAAATGCAGGAGGTCAGGCTAGTTGATGGTGATGGTCTCCTTTGACTTTAAAGTCAATGAGTCTATGAATAAGGAGAGAAGCTTGGGAGCGAGAGAGGCATCAAGAGGAAATGAGAGTAGAGAGGAAGGAGGAAGACTATTTAGTGCCTTGAAGGAAAGCACAAGGCACTTACATTTGATTCAGCAAGAAACAAGAAGCCAGTTGAAGCAATGCAGGGAGGTTGGGGTGACTTGGTAAGAAAGTAGAAGTTCTCAGAGCTCTTAAAAAAGTTCAGCAGGCTCACCTATACTGCTGTGTAAAAATAATAATACAGGTTGGACCTCCCTGGTCTGGCCCCCTCAGGACCTGACCTGTCCCAGAAGAGGGAATTTGCCAGATCAGGGGAGGTCCCCTGACACCAGCCTTCTGGGATGCTCCCCCTCCCTGAGGCTGGCTTTGCTCTGGTGCATTGCCATTGGGCTCCAGCCTGCTGCCTCCGGCCAAGTTGGGCTCCCCAAGGATGGAGCTCGCCAGCTGTGGTGACCTTGCTTCTCCCCCACCTGACCCTGGGGATGGGGCTTGGTGGCTGCCCCGCTTTTGCCTCGCCTTGGAGATGGGGCTCACTGGCTGCCCCTGCTGCTTCCTCGCCTAGCCAGAGCTCCTTGGGGATGGGGCTCGCCAGTTCTGCTGCTGCTCTGCCTGGCTGGAGCTGCCCGGGGACAGGGCTCCCCAGTCCTGCTGCTGCCCCACGCACCCAGGTGTGCCCAGGGATGGGACTTCCAGCCAGTTCACACTCCTGGGTGCTGGGGCTCTCTGGTCCGGCAACATCCATGGTCTGGCCGGACCAGAGAGTCCCGGATTTAGAAGATTCAACCTATAATACGTTTTTAGCCTAAATAAGCTCTCCTTATTGACCTGCAGAGCAAATCAACCAGTGTGGTGAAAGATTAGCTCAATCGTCATCCTGTTCAGTCTCTGTAGATACTGTCAGCATTGTCAGGGCCAGTGGTTTGTGATTGGAATGTCTGTCTGCTAGGAACTGGGCTGAGACCACTAACTAATTTCACATAGGCCACTAAGGAGATGCCAGAGGATAATCATCAACCTTTACTTGAGTATTACTGGTAATCTAAAGGCTCTGATTCCATCCTATTATCAATTCTTAGAGCCATCCAGTCTCTTTGGTTTGCATTTTAACTTGGATTCAGATGACACTGTCTAAGTGAATGTATTTTCAAAGTTAAAAAGTAAGCATAAGTGTTGTACTACCAGGAAAGCATGCTTAAAGGAACATTCCTCTGAGGCATGGGTGTTTACCAGGCAGCAGCAAAAGCAACACTGAAATCACTCATTTGTCTGTAAAGAGCGTTGTGTAATCAATACAGCCACTGCCTTGTGGTGCAGATTTAATATTTTTATCTACTTAATTCCTCAGCTACTACTATTAGAAAAAAAGAGGACATCATATGGTAGAATCCTAGGCTGGTTCCTGATGTATGAACTGATTTTAAGGTCATGCTTACTGAAAGAAGCAAGATGCTTTCTTAGTGGTGGAGTGGTATCTTTAATGCAATACGTTCTCTATGGATGGTGAAGTAATTGCAAAGGATTGCCCAACAGGCACAATTGCTCACTTTAATAGGTGAATTCTCCTTCTATTTGAACATCATAAGGGAATGATTTGAAGGATGAGAACTAATAATAAGGACTTCATTGTCCTCTGTTTTCCCTCTAAGGCCCAAATGCCTTCCTGGCTAACTGTACCATGGTCATCACTCCTCTTTTAAACAGTGTGATACTTAGGAGTCACAATTTGTAGTTTGTCATCTGACGTGCTGATACAAACACAGGATTGTAAGACACACGGATACAATTCTAAATGCTAGCGTTAAAGTCCTGTTAGCAAAGGCATGATAGATTATAGAGCAGCTTCTTTTTACATGAGATACTAGGCCTCTGGCTATAGACATGGCTTCAGTGTGGCCTTGGGTCCTGGAAGGCTGTTTCTGAACTCTAAAGCACTCTAGTGTTGCATACTTGGTCAATGAAATAACAACTTAATTTCAATTCTAGAGCAGTTGATTTAACTGAAAATTAATGGTTTAAAATGGACAATAATTATGGAGCCCTCTGTAAAAAGAAAAGTTACTGGCTCATTTCTTAGAAATGAAATATACTAAGAATGCTGTGCTTTCTGAGAAGGAAGTTTATTGCCCCACATCACAGAGATTCCTAAACTGAAATGCTATATGTTTTTGAAATAATTTTAAGCAATAGTAATATCATACAAACATACGGGGGTCTTATCTATTCTCATATCTTGTGTTCTGAGATAACCCATAGAGATACTTCAAGAAACAAACACATTATCACTATGCAAAACTAAATACTCTGTGTGTATGTGCTTGTAAATTATTTGTGATCCCAGCTGTTGATCAAACTGACACCTAGATTTATTTTTCTGCAAGCAAATTAAAATGTTTCTAAACTTCCTCTGATACATATTAGGCATATAACTGACTATATTTTAAATGCAGAGATAAGTGAACTCTTTTTGCCTGAGTTCAAATGTACTCAAACCCCATGAGTTCGAAAGTTCAGTCTGAACAAAAACAGGACTGGTTTCATGTTGCACTTAGGGTAGACTGTATAAAATAGAAGCAGCGGGGTGAGAGAGAGGGAAAAATGATGCTAATATAGCTTGAAAAATGAAGTAGATTTGGCAAAGAGTAAAATAAATGCAGACTGACAAAAGGAGAGGGGGAGAATGAGACACATTCTAAATACATTTTAACACAGAGGCCATATCCCCAGTTGCTCTACATCAGCATAGATACAATAAACTCAATGGAGGTATTCTGATTTATCCCACTGGAGGTTCTGTCCATCATATTTTCCCATCTAGAACGGCACTGATGCTTTTTTAAGAGGGTGATATGATTTCTTTCTTTAGCTAGAAAATATGTTTTTTTCACTCATGGAAAAACTACAACTTAGTTTTACATTTCAGGAAAATAAGGCTTGAGAACTCAAAATAGCTTTGTGAACTCCATGAAGAAATCGAGAATTTCACAAAAATGCAAACCTCTTCAGGCTAGCTTATCCTCGTTCATCCCTGGAAGTGTGCAGGTCTCACGGTAATCCCTTGGTCTCAGGCCTTCCCCCACCCCACCGCTGCTCAACGCTTCTCCTGACACCACTCCACCCTTTCCCCCCAAGCCCTGCCCCTGCTCCACCCCACCTCTTTTTGCCCCTGCTCTTCCATCTCCCCCCATTGCACTCCTTCCCTGAAGTGCCCTCCCCCAAGCAACATGACCCAGGAGGTTCCTGGGGGGCCTACTGCAGGGCAGCAGCACAGATCATCTCCCGCCCCCTGCAGTCATTGTGGTGATGGGAGCCGTGGGAAGCAGAGCGAGGCAGCAGCCTGCTCTGCTCCACAAGTATCTCCCAGCCAGGTCGCTCCGCTTCCTGTGGCTGCTTTGGATGCAGGGAGCCCAACTCCTGCTGCAGCCTTGCAAAAGACCCTACAGGTATTCCCCCTGGGCTGCCCTGGGCCCCATGGGCTCAGCTAACTTCAATATGGGGGACCCTCCCATCCATAGGATGGTTGGGGTGGCCACCGTCCGCCCCCTTCCCCCAGCTATCCTATGGACAGGATGGCTCTGACAGGACTAGTTAGAACTTCTAGCCTAAGGGTAGTCAATTATTTTTTTGTCAAGGTCCAGACTTCAGAGAAAAGAATACAATAAATAACAATAATGATAACAAATATATAAATACAGTAAAAGTGCTGTTATTTGACATGTAATTCATTGGAAAGTTCATTTAACCAGCATTTCGGATAACTCCTAATACAAATCTCCAATCTAGTAACCAGGACTCAGGGCTGTCGACAGACATTGCCAGGCAAGGTCTGTGTGTGGGGGCTGTCTCCAGGCTGCCGGAAGAGGCAAGTGGTGGAGTCTGGGGGCTAGCCTACTCCAGACAGACCCTTCAGTGGCACCCTGGGCTCTGGCCATTGCCATTGCTGCTGTAGAGGTGGTGGTGGCCAGGAGCCCAGGCCCTTTTAAATCCCTGGGCCCCATGGCAGCTGCTCCTTTGACTACTCCTCCCCTCCACTCCTTGCGTGGCAGTACATTATGCAATTGCACATTTTGCTTTCTACTTTTATGCAAATGAGGCAGAAGGCAAGCAAGCAACCTAATATCAGGCATTTATTCAAAAAACAGCTTCCAAGGTGTGTCTTAGGGTCATTACAGATTCAGACCAATCTCTTACACCTTTTACCTTTGCACAGGAGAATCCAATGCTGAATTGCACTTATCTGTGAACACTGTAATATCTTACTTCTCAGTTCTGTGAACACTTATGCACGTGTGAAACTCGATTCAGATAAATAACATACATTCATAAGTATTTGCAGATGAAGGATTTAATTATCAGGGGAAAAGAGGGCACATTATTGCAACGTTATTTCACTTCCACACCCATTAGAAAGAAGCTTGTGCTATTAAAAAGCCAATGAGGAAATTAACAATGATATAATCTCGATCAGCAAATTAGCTACCAAGAGGTTTGATCATGCAAAAGTATCTACATGTTAAAGTTCATTGCAATTCATATATTGTAACTTAACTTCTATCTAAACTTGCTTCATTTTATACAATTATTTTACATCAAGGGCTAGAGCTTCACTTGATGTAAACCAGTATAGCTCTATTGCCTTCAATAAAGCTACACTAATTTACACCTAAGCCTTAAATACCATGTTTTCCTCCTTAAAGCTTAAGTCAGGGGTGGGCAATAAGTGACCTGTGGGCTGGATGCAGTTTGCCAGGGTTAGTCCCTGCCAGGCTGCCAGATACTGTTTACCTGAGCACCTATAGGTAGGCCATTTGCAGCTCCCATTGGCTGCGGTTCTTTATAATAAAGAATAATCAAAGAAATTGATTTCCCCAATGAGTGGCAGTAGCTGTGTTAAACTTAAAAAACAACAGATAGTCTGGTAGTACTTTGAAGACTAACAAAACATGTAGATGGTATCATGAGCTTTCATGGCCACAGCCCACTTCTTCAGATGACCGGAGTATTGGATGTCCAGAAAATGTTCTCCCACCAGTATAGTGCTGTCTATACTGGTGCTGGTGCTTCTGTTGGTGTAACTTATGTTGTCCAAGAGAGATTTTTTTCTATGCACCCTACTTGACAAAAGTTTAACTGACAAAAATGCCAGTGTAGACAAAGCCTAAAAGATAACAAATATGTTTCACTAGGATACATGGGAAATTGGAGATTTATATATAAAAGTTCTTATATTTACTATTTTTGTTAACATACCAATGGTTGAATCATTAAATTAACTAACTCTTTCCTCTGTCTGTTTTAAACAATTAGATTTTACCTTACATTTTTTAAATCACCAGGTTCCCATGCATTCCAGTGATGAGATGCATTTCCTATGTCTCATTCTTTTTCCCAGTGGGAGATCCAATCTGAGGAAGTATCTAAAAAATGTCAGCTTTTGCTGCAAGAGATAACAGCATCATTCACAAAATGCCTGCTCCTATAGGGTACAACTGTCCTCAGCTCCCATTGAAGACAATGGGAATTGCAGGTTACGGCGTTACTGAACAATGATAACTATTTAAAAAAGATGAATTTGCAAGACAGTTTTATTATACTCAAGTAAATGTAACCACAGACAGATTCAAACCTGGGACCTCTAGAGCTTAATGTAGGAACATCTACAGCTTAAGCTATAAAGCCAGCTGACAGGCAGCTTCAGTCGTAGAGCTCACCCATTCTTATTACTCTGCTGTAAGTGGTCTAAGTGCCACTACACCGGACAGTGAACCACACCCATTAAGTGTGTGGGTTACATAAGCACTTTAGGCTCTGGTCTTGAAACATATTGCACCAGCACAGATCCTTGTTTTCTTGCAGTGTCCCTCTGAGTTCTATAGGACTCCACAGGGCCATATGGATGTCAACATTAGCAGACTGGATTGTCTGATCAGGACTGTTTTTAGCTACACTAACTAAGATATTATAAGTAACCACTGATGTTTCCTTTTAATATACAGTCTTTTAAATTCCCCTCTCCCCCCCCCCCCGGCTGTCCCCTTTTGAATGATTCAAAGCTTTGTAGCTAAATTAGCTCTGTATTAATTAAACTTATTTCCTCTGCAGGAAATAGGTATATGCATCCACCTGGACTAGTTGACCAATTATGTGAAAAGACTGCTGCTGTTTTTGCCTTGGGGAGTCTGCAGAGCAGAGGAAATTATTATAAACCAATGACACCACAAAGTATGATCAGTAAGGTAACCAGAACACACGCTCTGATGGATAATTTCACTACAACATTCATCAAAAGACAATCATGTTTTATGGTATATTTATTAGATACCATAATCTAGACAGCAGCTGCAGTAAATATAGTGAAAAGCTACTGAGACAGTACAGAGGGAAAATCACAAATGATTTCAGGTTAGTGGGCCAAATTCAGCTCTGATGTAAGTCAGAGAAGCTCCACAGTCTGTTCCTTCTTACCAGCTCACGTCCAGAGTCCCTCCAGGCACTTCCTCTGACTGCCTGTCCTATCCGTCCCAGTATAAGGGATGCATTAGCTACCAAATGGCAGATATTGATATTCATTAATGCATTTCGATAAGAACTATTGCCTTTTTGAATGTTTTTCTTCTCAGTTCTTATACCACTCAAGTATCTAAGCACTGTGCTGTTAAATAATGTGACTAACGTTTGTCCTGTGTATTTCATTTTCTCTCTGATCCTCTCTCAGGGATTTTTTTTTTGTTAAAATGTACACACTGTTATGTGTTTATGTTAAAAAGGCAAGATTGAAGAAGTGCATCTTGCATCTGAAGTGGAAAGTGGTGAAATTTGTGATGATCTTTAGTTCCTGTTAGAATTTTTTCCACCATCTCAGGCCAGCCCCAAACAAGCTGTCTCATGCACAGATGAACATTCTTCTTCTGTTAGAAAGTTGTACTATGCCTCATGAACGGAGTTGTTAGTCAGGTTTCTGTGGAACTCCTTGACAGAGGATGTTGTGGAGATCAGGACTTTAACAGCGTTCAAAAAAGAACTAGATAAATTTATGGAGGATAGGTTCATCAATTGCTATTAGCCAGGAATGGGTAGCAATGGTGTCCCTGGCCTCTGTTTGTCAGAGGATGGGAATGGGTGACAGGGGAGGGATCACTTGATGGATTATCTGTTCTGTGCACTCCCTCTGGAGCACCTGGCATTGGCCACAGTCGGAAGACAGCATACTAGGCTAGATGGACCTTTGATCTGACCCAGTATAGCCATTCTTATGTTCTTATGTCTTCATCCTAGAGCTTTAGGTGATCTTTTACACATGCCAGCCCAGGCCACTAAGTGCCTTGAAAAGACTGAAACCTTGAACTGGACTTGATAGGAAAGACAACATAGGGAGTAGCAGACAAGTTTGATGTTCATAGTAGCCTGTGTTATTGAAGAGATACCTGGCAGTTTTCTGTACTAGCTGGTGTTTCCCAGGAGCAGATAGCTTAATGCTCAGGTAGTGCAGATGGGAGGTGATAAAGACATATAGAGCAGGTCATCATTCATCAGCATAGGCAAGAGTCTCCTAGATAACCAGAGATTGCAGAAAGTGTGACTCATGGATGTTGCTATGTGAGAACTTGGTATCTGCAAGGAATCTAGGAACTAACTTTCTTTCTTGATAACACCTTCTCAACTTTTCAATGATTTTCTTAGTAGCACTACTCTTTAGTTGTTTGCCATTTACCTGACAACTTCTTATACTTTGAAAAGGTTCAACAAGAAATACAGGTACCTTTGTGAGGGAGGGAGAATCAAAGCAGCTTTTTTGTGGAAACCACAACCTACTAAGCAACTATCACTGAGCAAGAGCAGCTTTTAGAGAACCACACTCTCAATAAATTGCTGAAGAGAGGAAAATGGGGTAAAAAGAAATTAGTTATATTGCTCATAAGAACACATTGGGATGGATTAAGTCTATCAAGTAATTCCATACTCTCCCAAATGAAAGTGCTCTAGACCAGAACAAGAGCCATTTTAGAGTTAGGAAGAGAGTGCCTGACTCAGAACAAACAGAAGTTGCTGTCCAGCCCCAAATGAACAGATTGGAGAGTCGAGCCATTTGAAATAACCATAGGAGAGGGTGATAGCATCAGTGGACAAGTGAAAGTGTGAATGCTGCTTTTTTGGTAGGAGTGCTCTCCTACCCAGAAAGCAAAGCCCTCTTGTAGGGGGTAGAAGTATTTGTTTTAGCAAAAGTGGGGACAAATAACTTTCATATGCTCTGACTTTTAGGCTACATCTACACTGCAAGGTTTTTGCGCAAAAATGGCCATTTTTACGCAAAAACCTGTGGAGCGTCCACACCTCAAATGCCCTTTTATGCAAATAAATCAGCAGTAAAACAGCAGAAGAGAGGCTTTTGCCGGTGTAGGTAAACTTCCTTCTCTGAGGCATAACTCCCTTTTGTGCTATAGCTATTGTGCAAAAAGGCAAATGTGGACACTCCAGGGGGGTTCTTGCCTATGGGAAAAAGCACAGGTACTCTGATGGCCATTCTGTGAATGGCCATCAGAGCTTTCTTGCGTAAGAGCGTCCATGCAGTGTGGATGTTCTCTTGCACAAAAGCACATCACTTTCGTGATGCGCTTTGAGGTGTGGATGTGCTCTTGTGCAAGAAGTTTTAGCACAAAAACTCTTGCGCAGAAGACTTCTTGCGCAAGAAGCCTGCAGTGTAGACATAGCCTTAGTGACAAGGCAGTGTCAACATAGTCTTGTTGCTAAAAGCTGTGCAGTGTAGACATACCTTCAGTTATACCAATTTAACTCCAAAAATACTATGGGGCAGATCCTCACCCCTAGTGTAACTCAGGGTACGTCTAAACAGCAACATTATTTTGAAATAACTAGCGTTATTATGAAATAATGTTGAAATACTGTCAAGCTGGAGGATTTCTTACTTCAACTCCTGTAACACTCATTGTATGAGGAGTAAGGGAAGTTGAAGGAAGAGTGCTCTATTTTGAAATAAGTGCTGTATAGACGCTCCCAATTTTGAAATAGGCTATTTCAAAATAAGCTTCGCAATTGTCGTAGCTCAATTTGCATAGCTTATTTCAAGTTAAGCCTGCTGTCTAGACGCACCCTCAGAGAATGAGTAAGGCCTATATGGTCGACTGCTAGGGTATGTCTACACTGCAGGGCTTAACTCGAAATAAGCTACGCAAATTTGAGTTTATTAGCTTATTTTGAAATTGGGCACATCTACACAGCACTTATTTTGAAATAGGGCACTCTTCCTCCGACTTCCTTTACTCCTGGTACAATGAGGGTTACAGGAGTCAGAATAAGAAGTCCTTCAGCTTGACAGAATTTTGACACTATTTCAAAGTAACTGCCTGCTGTGTAGATGCGGACTAAGTTATTTCAAAATAACACTAGTGTTAGTTAAACAATAACTAGTGTTATTTCGAAATAATGTTGCCATGTAGACGTACCCCTACTTATAAGAAATTAATCACATTTTCATTAAAAAAACCTCTCTCTTTTGGCTCTTGCTGAATTGGTTCTAGCCTTGTCCATATTGCTCTTTCATCTGATCACACAAGCAGTAGAAATATTGGAAATGTTTAAAAAAAACCTAATAAAATGCATTGTGCTACTGAACATTCAGTCTGTGGAGCTCATTTCTGAGACCTTTGCTGCTGGAAGCTTTTATTACTTTCCAGCCCCTGCTTAGCATGGGGAACAGCGAGCAGGTTAACATTTAAAAAAGAAACACAGAATGAAAATCTAAATGCATCCAGCTAGCTCATTGCTCGATCTCAGCTTCAGAGAATTAGAGTTACTCTAGTACACATCTCATTAGATTACCCATGATGGGATGCTGTGGGCCTTCCAGTGTCAAAATTAGAACCCTCCCTTCTTTGAAACAAGAGACTTTACATCACATATGTAGATTTATTATATTTAGGAACAGCATTAGGGTAGAAAAACAGTCTCGGTTTTCTTTGCTGAGGAATCTTTATATTTTCCAGGTACAGAGGGTCTATTAAAAACTTCAGGATTAACAGCATTGACTGGGATCTGATTTCTAGGCAGGAAGTGTAAACAATGACTTGAAAGGTGTGCATGCACAACTTTCCAACTGATTTATCAGTAGCTCTTTAGAATCTATCATGCATGTCATATTGACCTTACAAACTTAATTACCTTAGCTATAAGAAATTGAATGCTTGCCTCTCAACTCCTTGATGTAAATCAAAGACAGCAATAGTAGTACAAAAAAACCAACCCTCCCAAACCCTCTACAGAATAACGTTTCACATTTGGGGCAGTCTGAAAAATGAGGACCAACAACAGAGTGCCTGATTCTGTTCTTAACTACACTGATGTAAATCTGGAATAACACCACTAAAATCAGTTAAGTCCATGTCTACACCACAGATAAGACTGAAGCAGCTGCAGTTGATCTTCCAGGGTTTGAATTAGCGAGCCGTGTCCTGGAGCACACGGCTGCTGTCCCCCCCCACCCTTCTGAAACTCCACCCTTGTTAGCAGGTCTAGTGAAGACACATTAATTAGAACTGAGAGGGCACTCCTGTCGAAGCCGGTAGTCCTGCTCCTACGAGGAGGAAGGGAAGTCAAAGGGAGTGTGTGCTAATAATAATTTTGAAAGCTGGCAACAGTGTAATGCAGTTGTACTTCAGAGGAAGCTGCAGGGTGTACACTGAGAAAAGGGGCATGCTGAGGAGCAGGTAGTTGTGTCTCTGAAGAGGCAAGACTGCTTACTTCTACATTATCTTGATTAACATAAAGGAAGGATTCTTGGATTTTTTTCTGTTAAACAGTGTAAAGATTCCTTTGGTTGCGTAGGTTTTGGAAGACAAATTGCAGTAGTCTTTCCTCACTCTTAGCACCCAGCATTCTCTCCATTAGGTCAGAATACATAGTTGCCAAAATTTGAAGTATTTTTCATGGGACAGCTCTCCAAATAAGCAGAGAGGTTGGAGAGTTTCACTTTCCAGCCATTAAAAGATCCTGCATACACTGGTGATTTTTTTTTTTTTTTTTGGTTATGCTACCTGAATGATCAGGAACTCAAAAGAACTACAGTTTTTCCACATGTTCTTGTTATTCATATTATACCCAAAGTAGCATCACATGCAATACATACACATTACATGTTACCCAAAGGCCTCTTCCAAACTTCTCCCAACCTGTCTGGGCTTCCCCTACCTGCTGCTGGATAGCCAGCAGGCTGGCCCCCCTTCTTTGATGTTTTCAGGGGGGCAGAGGATAGCAGGCCTCCTTCTTTGCCTTTAGATGCCTTTCCCTCCCTCTAAGACTGTCCAAACTTCCCTCGCATAAGGATTCCCCTCTCTCTGTCTCCATCACTCATTCTGGTTGCTCTCTCCCACCTCTCCCATGTTCCTGCCTCACTTTTCCCCGCATTTATCTCCTGTTAGTTCTCTGTGGATCCATCTTTTCTCTCCTTCCCCTGGTTTTCCCCTTCCTGCTCCTGAGGAACCAGCTGTTACATGGCAGAGTTTTTCCAGAAAAACAGCCATTTTTTCCAGAAAAACTATAATTACATCCACACTGCAATTGTGTTCTTTTGACAGAAAGTCAAAAGAATGCTTATTCCGACAGAGGTAAACCTCTTTCTGCGAGGAAGAAGCCTTTTTCCGAAAGAGCTCTTTTGGAAAAAGGCATGTGTGGATGGGGAAGAGAGGTTTTTTTTTGCAAAAGAAGAGGCCTCCAGGAGAAAGCACAGGTGCCCTAGTGGCCACTCCATCCATAGTAATCACAACTTAAATGCGAGATAGCGTCCATTCAGTGTAAATGCTATCTTCCGAAAAAGCAGATCGCTTTTTCAATGCGCTTTGGCTTCTCTCTTTCAAAAGAAGTTTTTCTGGAAGATCTCTTCCGGAAAAGCTTCTTCTGAATCAAGTCTGCAGTCTAGATGTAGCTTCAGATTAGTATGACCCTCCTCAGTCCCTCTCTTCATTTGCTGCTGCTTTGTGCTGTGCAAATGAGGAGTAGGGGGCACAATGAGAGCAGATGGGGTGGTGGTGTCTGCAGCACAGAGACACCAATCTCTGTTAGTGGGGTGGAAATCTAGAGAGCAGGGAGATACAAACCGCAACCTAGAAATACTGCTAGTCCCTGGGAGAAACCAACTGATTAGTTGAACCAGGAACTAGTAAGGGAAATATGGGACAGTCACAACTCTGTGAGTACTGGCAAGCATAGAGTGTTCTGTGCCAGGATGAAACTTATCTGTGGTTGAATAACTAGCCAAGGTAAGCCCTATGTTATTTTAATAGCTTGTTGGAGCTATGCCAATTTACACCAGCTCCATGTGTCTGTTGTGTTCTTATCATCTATACTTTGCAAGGTGCTCAGATGCTTTGGCAAGAGGCACAGAATAAGAAACTAGATAAAAAATAAACATAGTATTAATGAATTCTGGATAGAGGCTTTTTACACAGTGGCTGTGTCTAGACTGGAAGTTTTTCCACAAAATCAGCTGCTTTTGCGGAAAAACTTGCCAGCTGTCTACACTGGCCGCTTGAATTTCTGCAAAAGCACTGACTTCCTACTGTAAGAAATCAGTGCTTTTGCGGAAATACTATGCTGCTCGCTCGGGCAAAAGTCCCTTTATGCTAAAAAGGGCCAGTGTAGACAGCTGAGATTTGTTTTATGCGCAAAAAGCCCTGATCGCGAAAATGGTGATCGGGCTTTTTGTGAAAGCATCTAGATTACACGGACGCTTTTCCGCAAAAAGTGCTTTTGCAGAAAAGCGCCCGTGCCAATCTAGACGCTCTTTTCCGCAAATGCTTTTAACGGAAAACTTTTCCGTTAAAAGCATTTGTGGAAAATCATGCCAGTCTAGACACAGCCAGTAGGTATTATGCAGTATAAATGATCACAGAAGATGGAATAAAATAGTTTTGAAAAATGTTTGGCTAGTTACTGAAGGTTAAAGTAAGGTAGAATACAACAGGTAACTGAAAGGAAAGGAGTTGACTTTGGATATATCCAGTGCTTCTTTTGTGATGGTACTGCCCAGTACGCAGTATCGGCACCTCCAGACGCAGTACCGGCACCTCCAGTCAGAGCTCAACAACTTTTCCCCCTGGAGTACCGGCACTTTTTTTTTTTTTTAAACAAAAAAAGCATTGGCTATATCTACACTGGAGATGGAAGGTGTAATTTCAAAGTGTAAGCTTGAGTAGACAAACACTAGCTCTGGTCAAATAAGTGTACTAAAATTAGAAGTGTAGCCGCCGCAGTAGAACAAGTGGTAGGCAAGGATAGCCACTTGTATGCATAGGGTCTTGCACAGAATAGTACTTGGGACAACTAGCCCATCATTCCACTTAATATACTTACATTTTTAGCCTGCTAGCGTTATCTGAGCTAGCACAGGATATCTGCCCAATGTGGAAATGACACCTTCCAGGTTCCATGTAAACATAACCTTAGATGGGTCTCCTTAGCTTGAAATAATCTTTTCTAAGCTTGTATCATTTGATTTGCTAGTTTCCTCAGCCCTGATAAGGTAGGACTGTATTTTTCTAAGGAGATGAAACGGAATTTAGGCTTCCAATCCTGCAATTGCTTTAGTACATTTGAAATGTTACTCAGCTGAAAAGTCCCATTGAAATTAGGTACATAAGTGTTTGCAGGAGGGGGCTTTAGTTTCTAGCTGATGGAGTTTCTGGCCCTGTAGCAGACCATTCTTGTGATGTGGACCACAGTTCACTCGAGCCCATTAAACTCATTCCACTAAGAATAGGTTCCCAGGAACAGAAGGCTGATGATGCTTTCATCCTCTGGCCAGGCATAGCTACTATTTCTGGTCTGGTTGATGATACCGGAAATCAAAGTACAGATCTTGAGAACAGTAAGGCTTTTCATAATGGCCTCCCTGCATGATATGTTACTGTGCCAGCTAAGAAAATGAATTTCTAATACACTTGGCACTGAACCAGTGGCTTCTCTCAGAGAAGAACTGCACAGTACACTGTTTATTTGATCTGTGTAACACTGGAGTAGACTGCACCTATCTGAATGATCTTAACCTCATACAACCTTTTACTGGGAAGTTTGCATTGTTTTAAAGATGCTAAACTCAAATATAATGTTCTTAGTTTGATTGTGATTTTTGGTGAAGAACATTTGTATTCAGGAAAGTGAGAAACAATATACTGGTTTCCGCCAGGCAAATAATATGCAAGCTTCCCTACTTATGTATTTCATGTATTTTGGAAGTGTTGCTACAGTAGAAGTTGAGATAGCCCCTTCATTCTAAACCCAGTTACTTTATAGCAGAAGTACACATATGCTGTAAATCTGATCTAAAATCTCTTTGTGATCTATGCTGCATTAACAAATAGCTTTTGGAAATGATCATATCTCATTTTAGTGACATGACAAACACAATGTAATTCTGATGACAAAAGTAAATCGCTATATTTTGTCTGTTTTTCAGTGGTTTCATGTTCTGCATAAATAGATCGATGTATTCAAAGACTAATTAGATTCTCCTGGTACATCTAACAGCAGTTATAAAAGTCAAAAGATTCTTTTTCAGACTAAAGGTGATTCAGACTTCTCTGACCACTGTAAATTATGTGTCTGAAAACATCAGTTTGTCCTGGATTAATTCCAGTTCATTGTGACTATTGTAGTTAGAAAGGAAAACTCAACCGCGTATTTTTAATCACTTTTACCTCTAGCAACAATGTGATGCTATTTCCATTGTTCCTGTTATGGTAATAAATAGCTGACATGTTCCCAAAAATTGATTATTATGCTTTCTTCAATATATCAACCATCAAGACATTTCAGCCAATTGGGAAAGGGAGTGGAAAGGAACAGAGGAACCTCAAAGGAAAGGACAAGACACTGTGTCTTTTGTCTTTTGTTCCAAGATGGAAATAAACTGTCTCCACTGCTGATAAGCTCCTCTTTTGATCTCCTTTTGTAATAATTAGAGTTAGACACTAAGTTATTTTATGCAGCTCTTTAAATTCAAAGTTCAGTCCACACTAAACTAAAATAAATGGGAATTATTAGCCATATGCAAATATCAACACAATGAAGGCATCTATTATTATTATCTATGATTAATTATGTAGCTTTTGAATAATATCTAAGCAAACTAGTCAATGAAAGAAATGTTGGAGATGAGGAGTGTTCTTTAGTGCTGTCTAAGGGATAAATTTTTCTAAAGCATTTCAGGGATACACACACAGTGGGGCTTATATTCCTAAATTGAAAATCCGCCCCCTCCCACCGCTCAAAAAAAAAAAATTATGACCAAAGAGAAGACAGCAGTAAAGAACATGCCTCATCTTTCAATTTAGGAATACAAGCCCCACTGCGTGAAACTCCCTGAAATGCTTTGGAAAAATATATCCCTTAGCAAATGGTTATAGTTTAAGTAATTAATTGAGAAGACTCACCTTTTAATCATTAGTGGAGGTAAACACAGCAGGGTATTGGGTTCTAGTACTCCACACAGAGATGTACAGCTATTCATCTGATTCATCTGGCAGACAGATCATGTCAGTCTTATTAGGACTATAGAAAGGTTTAGAGGTGAAGGAATCTAAGGACAATGAGGGCTGGTGGGGAGCAACCCTCAGAACAGCTCTGTTTAGGGACAAGCTCAGGATGAGATTTATGCTTTTTGTTAAATTAAGAGTAAAGGAAATCCTGGGGGTAAGAGGAAACTGGATTTAATTTGTTATGTGTGCGTTGTGTTAGGGTCAGAGTGGGAATACCACCTCTTAAGTGCACATCTAGGCAATAACTTTTAGATTTCTTAGGTTAACAAGAAATAAGTTCTTGTTTTCCCATGAAAATCCATACTAGCATAGAATGTGCATACTTGGACAAAAGATGAGAAAATTAGAAACAATTTTAATTTCTAGCTACAAGCTAAAGAAATCCCATTTTGTAAATGTTAATAGGGTGCCCAGACTGGGCCAGATGCTAGAAGACGACAGGTCACAGCAAATAAGCCTCTTCTATGCAGCAAGTAGACAGTCACTTTCTTCCTTCGCATGCCACCCGTTGAAGACCAGATTACACACTTTCTGTGGTATACAGCAAAGAACAGATCTGCAGAGTGCGGCTACTAAAAGCATGTCAGAATTGTAGTGTAATTCATAGATTTTTAAGGACTATTATGATTATGTAGTCAGACTTGTGCATCACACAATAAATAGAATCTGAATCAAGCTCAACCACTAGTGGCTGAATTACAGCATCTCCCTATTAGCTTCTCTGTACAATGTGCTCTCTGGGCAAATGATTTCTAAAGTACACTACTGTAATATGTTGTGCAACAGTTGCTCCATGTAGACACTGCTGGTGCACATTAAACATTCTCTAGTGTGCTTTAATGTAGTACTGTTTCAAACAGCTCTATGTTAAAGTGTATTGGCAGGGTCTACGCAGAACAGCCAATTCATGCACAACATGTTAGTGCACTTTAGAAATCATACCCCTTTGGAGTGCATTACCCCATTGTGCAGACAAATCCTTAGAAAGACATCTCAATTTAAAGAATTTAAGTTATGAAGAATCTACCTTCTCCCTTGGCAAACTGTTCCAATGGTTAATTACCCACTGGGTCAAAAATTATGCTTTATCCAAGTTTGAATTTTCTTAGTTTCAAATTCTAGCCTTCAGATCTTATGAGAGGGTTGTGCCTCCTGCTCGCCATGCTTGCAACCCTTTCCACCCTCCAGGCTGCTATGCTTGCCAACCCCCTCGGCTGCTATGCTCACCAACCCCACCCCTGGCCGCTACACTCACCAACCCCGGCCGCTACACTCACCAACCCCTGGCTGCTACACTCACCAACCCCGGCCGCTACACTCACCAACTCCCCTCTGGCCACTATGCCCTACCACCAGCCTTCTCCTGCACCGTCCCCCTTGACCCCACACCCTACCCCCAAGCCTACTTCTGCACCCTTCCTCCTGGCCAGACTCTGTACCCTCACCCCCACCTACACCCCACCTCCTGCCCAGGTCCTGCACCCCCATCCCTATCCCACTCATTGGCAGAGACGGGAGGGGAGGGGTGCACAGAAGTGGAGCGGGAGAAGACCCTGTGGGGTGGGGGAAGAGAGGAGGGTGCGCAATTGAGGACAGAGGTAGAGGTGGGTGGTGCTGGCGACATGAGGACGCAGATGACATGATGACATCATTCTGTCGTTCTGGAGGAAAACAATTTTTATATATAAAGACAAATCTTTCATTGCTCTCAGTGGCAGATTTTGTTAAATTTTAGAAGAGGGAGACTGAGGCTGACTTGAGTCAATATTTGGGAACCGCATTGGGAGGATAAAGGGCTTGTAAAAAGTAAACTAAGATTGGCTCAGGAAAGCCGGTGTGAGCTAGTCAGGAGAGTAACAGGTAGCCCAATTACAACTTCCCCACCTTGTGCTCATTTCTGACCAGTGTATGGCAGCACTGAGTATTGGAGGTGTGGGAGGCTGCGAGGGCGTGCTCCGAGACTGGTTGCTGGCACAGCCTGGAGCCCTGCTGATGCCGGACTAGCAGGGAGCTGGTGGGGGAGGTAGGTAGCTAGTATCTGTTAGCATCCCACTGCCACTGGGGACACAGAGCCAAGCTGGCACGGAGCTTTACTAGCATCCTGGAAGGCTTGTCTGCCACTTGCCCACTGCAGCACAGCCCCCATGCACTGTGGCCAGGCCTGGGCCACAAAGAGCAAAGCCACACCCTGTTCCAGGGAGCACATGGGGATGGTGCTACTGGCTCCCCCATTTCATGGAGCAGTCACGTGGTCAGGGTTCCTGGGATGGGTCATCTTTCCAATGATATAGTTTTTATTCCCGGTGATCCATGAGGTGAAACTTGAGACCATGCAAAGGGATTGTGGTATTTATCAGACAACATAAGATGCTTTCAGCAATCTCAGTTGGTGCACATTCATATTATCGGTGGAGCCAGTGGAATACTACATTTTCTGTGAGCTCTGTAAATAATGTCGTAAAAACAAAGAGTAATGGCATTCTGTTGGATTTCCAGGAAAGGAGGCCTATTGTCAACTTTCTTATTTAATCTTTCAAAAATAGAAAAGCAACTAGGCAAAATGAATCATTCACAAGAGCAGATGTTAATTAATTAAAATAGACCATTAAAGTGTCAAAATAATTCATTTGTAAAACTGCATTAAAACTTTCAGCCTCACATAGAAAACTAGATTTGGTACAGCTATAATGAATGACACTCAAAAAACTATTCAGATAAGCAGCTAATGTTCTAATGCTTATCTGAAGTTTATTCTCTCTCCTTGCTCTGAAAATCAAAGTTTTGCAACATGTAGTTTTTTCATGCAATTTCCTCTTCTGACTAGACCAGAATTCCACGAGAAAGGTTTTTTTTGGTCAGTATTTTGGTACTTTTGCTTCTGGCTGACACCAGGAAGTCAGGGACAAATAGAAATTAAAAAAAAAAGTAAAATGAACTTTTTTGAACCCTAAGAAAAGGTTCAGTCTGGGTCACTGCAAGTTCATTTTGGCTTGCTGACAATGAGAGTTTTTGGATTGTGGAATAATATCACATGGAAAGTTGTAGGAACTAGGGGTGTTAAAATGCATTTAATTAAGTAATCGTGTAATTGCTGAAAAATTTCAACAGTTTCATGGTTACATGCAGGGCCACAGTCAGCTCCCCAGGAGCTGATGCGCATGGAGAGCCAGCTTTTAAGCCAGCTCCCTGTGTGTACCGGCTCATGCCTGCCCCACACACTGATACAGAGTAAGGATGTTAAGGACTAGTCAACTAGTCGATTCCCCCCACCCCTCCTTTGCTGCCTCTATCAAATAGAGGCAGCAAAGGAGGGTTGGGGAGAGAGCAGGTACTTCAAAGTGGCAGCGCTGCACGGCACCTGTACTCTGGGCTCTATGTGGCGCTGCTGCTTTGATACGCTGTGGCAGCGTTTCAAAGGGGCAGTGGCACACAGAGCTTGGGATCAGCTGTGCAGCGTCACCCCTTTGAAATGCCGCCACAGCGTTTCAAAGCAGCAGTGCTACGTGGACCCCGGGTCAGCTGGGGACTTCCTAGCTGATCCCGGGCTCAGTGTGGTGCTGCCACTTTGAAATGCCAAGTGGAGCCCAGGATCATCTGGGGAGTCCCCCACTGACCCCGGGCTCTGTGGGGCATTTCCACGGAACCCAGGATCATCTGGGGACTCCCTAGCTGATCCCGGGTTCCAGTGTAGCATTTCAAAGCGCGCAGAGCCTGGGGTCAGCTGGGGAGTCCCCAGCAGACCTCAGGGTCCATGGAAATGCTGTACATTTCAAAGTGGAAGTGCCCTCATGGAGCCTGGAGTCAGCGGGACTTCCCGCTGGCCCCGGGCTACACGAGGAGTTCCAATTTTGAAATGCACAAGAGCCCCAGTGGCAGGCATTCTGCATGGACTTAAAAGCAAGTGGTTTCTAACTGTTTCCTAGCTGAGGCTTCTTCCCAATGAGAGGCTTGGCAGATAAGAGCCCCTCCCATGTCTCTTTGTACCTGGCACAACTGCTGCTGTCTCCACCTCTCTCATTTTTCTCTTCTTCCCCCCATTTCTGCTAGTTTTTATTTTCTATCATGTATTGCTTTCTGCACTCTTCCTTTTGACTCTCTCTTGCTGTTCCCGGCTTATCCGAAGGCTGCATATAACATGAACTGGGGACATGGACAGCGATAACTTCATGGGGGTAAGGTTAGCATGAGCTCTCATGGCTGAGCAGAGTGCTGCTGGACCCAGTGAGGAGAAGCTAAAGTAGTTCGAACTAGGTGGCTAATGTAGGCATTCAAACTTAATGAAGCTCGATTAAAATATCCCGGCTTTATTTGCAGCCTGAGCGCCGCCATTTTTAATGATTGCCAGTTACACGCTGCACGGACTAGGTAGTTCGAATTAAAGCTCCTAATTCGAACTACCGCTACTCCTCCTGCAATGAGGAGTAATGGTATTTCAAACTAGGAGCTTTAATTCGAACTACCTAGTCCGTACGTGTAGCCGCGGGCAGGTAGTTCAACTGCGGGCATTTAAAAATGGCGGCACTGGGAACACGCAAATAAAGCCCGGGATATTTAAATCCCGGGCTTCATTTGCAAGTTCGAAGGCCTACATTAGCCACCCTAGTTCGAACTAGGGTGGCAGTGTAGACGTACCCTGAGTTAGTGTTTGCAGTCCTCTCCCCATAAACCACTGCAGTAACTGGCTATGTTAGGGGTCTCAAGCAGCAGTGTGGATGAAATAGGTAGCTTTCAAGAAGCTATCCAAAGCCACAGAAGCACTTTTGCAGAATTAGGGGCAGGCTCAGGTTAATCCAGCTTTCTCTACTGCATTGTTCTTTTACTCTTCCTCCTCAATCTCCTCTGGACTAAATGAGGACCCCATCCCAGCTCAGGAAAGTTCATTATGAACTTGTTTGCGTTTTCATTAGAAAAGGCAGTGGAGAATTACTTCTCCTGATGAAACCACATGGGGAATTTTAAATAGGGAGAATGGAAAGGAGTGGCATTGATGGATTCCAGAGAAAGAGAGCCATCTACTTCTGCTGTCTTGGAGGTTGTTCCAACAGAGTTAGGGCTGTTGGTTACTTAAATAGGCAATTCTGAATAAAAGGTAAATTAGTAACCCTTTAAAAAGTTCAGACAGGTGACCCAAATTAACAAAATCAAGTCCACACTGAGGACTGCAGATTCTGTTGCACATACAATGTTTGAAGGTCTCAGATAACTGCCCAATACTAAGAAACTGAGTATCATGAGCTATAACTAGGGTGTGAGCTTACACTTGAGATGGAATTGGCTTTAACATAGTTAATGGGTGGGTGTGCTGGCAGCAGTTTGTTTATGTTGTTGGGCTTCTTAGAAATAAAAACCTTGGCTACGTTCCTGCTGAGGGTTGGCAGTAAATCCACATACATTTCAGCAGAATATTGTTATATTTCATAGAAAGATTTGATGAAAATTAAAAAAAACAAGTTCAACCTTTACCAGACTTGCAGAATATTTTTTTACATATTTAGAGGGCTAGGTAATTATTTTCTTAATGATCAAACTTGTCAAAACACATTACATAGACTGTTTGTACATCATCATTCTTTTCCTTAGTACAGTCTGATTACAGATCATGCAATGCAGGAAAACATTCATTTCTAATTACTGCTGGTAATTTTTTAAAGATTATTCACAACCAAGTTACTACCATATAGTGGGGATTCTAAAGCTTTTGTGGGGAAAACAAAACTGGTTGGTACAGTTTATATTTTTGAGCTCACAAATATGTACAGTTTTCTATTTGATTATATAGTATGAATTCAAATGCAGCATGCTGATGATAAGGACTGATGTTCTTGGCAGTACTAGAAAATTAGACACACCATACCAAGATGCCAAACATAATGACAATACTTCACATCTATATACTGCTTTCTTACAGAGCCTTTCAAAGTGTTTCACAAACAATCTTCATGACCCCTTTTCAAGGTAGCTAACTGTTATTGTTTTAAGTTTACAGCCCAGGAAACAGAGGCACCCAGAAGTTATTGACTTGCCCAACATCACTCAATGAGGCCATTAAGAGAACTGGGAACAAAACTTTGATTTCCTGATTCCCATTCATGTGGGTGAGGTCTAGGTTGGATATTAGGAAAAACTATTTGACCAGGAGGGTGGTGAAGCACTGGAACGGGTTACCTAAGGAGGTGGTGGAATCTCCATCTCTAGAGGTTTTTAAGTTTTGGCTTGACAAAGCCCTGGCTGGGTTGTTTTAGTTGGGGTTGGTCTGCTTTGGGCAGGGGGCTGGACTCGATGACCTCCTGAGGTCTCTTCCAGCCCTAGGATTCTATGGTCTAATGACAGGACCATCCTTATGCTCTATTCATAGCATTTCGTAACTAGGGATTAAATGGCTGTGGGATAGATTGTGCCTGCATATTACACAGGGGTGGAGGAAAACAATAAGAGCCTTCAGGGACTTCTGTGCAAGAGCCAGGCATAACTGAAGTTCTTGTGCTCGGTGTAGCACAGTAGTGCTCTTTCGTAATGCACACGAGGAAACACACAACCCAACCCAACCCTGCGGAACAGAGCGTTCCAACAGAGCTTCCAGGGCCTAGAGAAGTGAGCATTTTTTCTGCACTATTCTGAAAGATACAGCTCCCTCTGAGAGAGTGTGACTGGAAGGCATGATTGTGAGACTGGCTGGAAGGCATGATTAAAATCTTTGTGTTAGGACACTGTGATTTATTGCATGGGAATTCAAAGCTGAAGTTGTTTTGATGACAGAATGAAAAATATGGGTTGTATGGTATGTGAAGGATGGACTTGCTACAGTATTCAGGGTATACATTCTACACAGTTTTTTATCTTACCCAGTGTCATTCTATAGCTTTCCTGTTTGGGAGTAACAGGTGCATTGTGGGATGTATTACATTATTTGAAATTTTATATGTAAAAGTATTTTTGTTAATGTCGCTATATCATTTTCTAGTGTCTTAAGCTTTTGGAAATAATTTGTAATGCCCAGGGATGTGTAAGGCATTTTCCAGTTATGTGAATGTTGCAGCGATCATCAGTGCTAACTAGTGGTTAGTTATTTTTGTTATTTTAGTTTCCAACTTAATGAAATAAGATGCACAGTGATGTATTTTTTTCTGGGACTTCCGCTGATAAGTACACAAGCTATAGAGAGATCATGCTAATTTTTTTTTGCATTATTTTTACCATTTTTGGGGGGTGAACACAAAATAGCTTCATTTTGATTTGGATGAACACCTTAAAATTTAGATTCTTATCCTTTGGTCAGAAAAACTGGACCAGGACTCTAATCAGAACAACAAAATTCTTGTAAGGAACTGACAGAGAGAAAACTTTACTTCCTGTTCTTGGGCAGGCTAGAAATCAAGTGAAAACCCTTTTGCTTTTTCTCTTGCTTATATATTGTGGAACAATTTTTCTCCCCTTAGGGTATGTCTACAGACAACCAGACATCCGTAGCTGATCCATGCCAGCTGACATGAGCTTGCAGGCTTGGGCTGCAGAGCTGTTACATGGCAGCATAGACTTCTGGGCTTGAGTTGGAGGACCTGATGAGGTGGGAGGGGCCATGAGCCTGGAAGTCTGCACAGCAATGAAACACCCCTCCAGCCTGAGCTCTGTGAGCTCAAGTTGGCAGGCACAGGCCAGTCAGAGGTGTCTAGTTACTGTGCAGTCAGTAAATCCATACAACCCCAATGACTTCAGCTGATTCAAATTCTGCTCTCACATCTGGGTTTGGAAGGATTAGAATTTCATCGATAAATATCAGTAAATATCAGTTACACACACAAAGTGATGAAAATATATTTCTACCAATAACAATGGAAATTCAGAGAGGTAAAGTATGAATAAAAGATGCTTGAGAATTGATAATTTAATTTCAAAATATTTATTTGTATATTTTGATGTGTGATGTTGATGGACATAAGTTGTCAAGGGACCTTTGACTAGTCCAGAATGTGGCTGCAAATTTAAAGGGTATTTTCTTTTACTCAGAATACACTGCATTTGTGTTTCATGATTTATTTTGGCATGCAATTTAAAGTGATGATTTTAGCCCATAAAGTTTTAATGGATGTCTCAGACATTGGCACTGACTTTGTGGGTGCTCTGGGGCTCAAGCATCCAAGCCCCCCCCCCAAAAAAAAGCAGGTACTGGGGCTGCCGTTCAGCTTATTGGTATCTGAACTTGGACTTATTGGCTGACGTACTCAGGGGAGGGTGTAGAGTAGTGGGCGAAGGGCCTCAGGGGAGAGGGCAGGAGGGGTCAGAGTGAGGATGGGGACTCAGGGGAAGGGATAGAGTGGGAGTGGGACCTTAAGGTATGTCTACACTGCACACTTAATTCGAAATAAGCTATTCTGGAATAGTTATTCTGAAATAGCTTATTTCTCAATAGCATGTCTACACTGCAGGGAAGCCTCAAAATTAGTCTGAGGCAGGCTTCCCTAATGTAGACATGATATCTCGATTTTTGAGCCCCAGGAGGCACTGGGAAGGAATAACTTAGAATGGCCTTGGGGAGGGGCTATTTCGAAATAGCAGTAGTGGAACATCTTATTCCTTACTTAGAAACAGCTATTTCGGAATAGGCATTATTCCTCATAGAATGAGGTTTACAAATTTCAGAATAAGCCGTCCATTATTTCCAAATTATTTCAAAATAACGGCATGGCTGTGTAGACGCTTGCATTTTTATTTCGAAATAGCGCTAGTTATCTCAAAATATCGGTGCAGTGTAGATGCACCCTTAGGCTATGTCTAGACTGCAGTTATATCAGAAAAAGATATGCAAATTGCGAATTGCAATTTGCATATCTTGTTCCGCTTTTTTTCGGAAGAGGCTTTTCTGAAATTTGGCCTGTCTATATGGGTCCAAATTTTGGAAAAGCCTCCTCTTCCGGAATATCCCTTATTCCTCATACAATGAAGAATATAGGGATGCCGAAAGAATGTGTCCGCATCCCGGAAAAGCTCTGCAGTGTAGACATAGCCTTAGAGTGGAACTGGAGTGGGGCACAAACTGGAAAAATAAGTTAGTGGCTGTGATTGCCAAGACTGTCTGTTTCACGTAAAATAGCAGCAGTTAAGAATAGTATAAAATATCTTACTTATAAGTGTCCTATAATGGGTATCATTTAAAAATATGCAAACTGATAGATAGGTAATGGAAATATCCTAGAAATAATTATGTTCACTCTATCTAACACTGACATCAAGTTGCTAAAGCAAACATTTTTATTCTTATAACATAAAAATTACAACAATGTTCAAAATGTGAAGAAAAAGTCATGTTTTCCAAATCAGTAAAACTTCCAGGGCTGCATCCAGCTACATTCCCAGGAAAATCATCATCTTAAGGGACTTCTGCTTTTGCTATCAGGAAAGCTTTCCAATACACCAACAGTGTTAGCTGTCGAACGATTATATCTTGGGAGATATTTGTATAGCCATGAATCATTCCTTAGTCTTTGGACATGATGTTACTAATCTCCCTTGGATATTATATTAAAACAATAATCTACATTTTCATAAAGAATGTTCTGTCTGACAGCAGAGGATAGTCTCATAGTAGTAATGGACTGAGGTTAGCTATGTACTATCGGACTGGAACTACTCCAAGATTTCTGCTAATACTACTCAAAGTATGAGTCAACACACCTGTTTAAAAACATGGAAACCGTCAGAGGCCAACAATGTAATTTTTGGCAAGGGCATTAGAACTGAAAGTGAATTATGTTCTTTAATTCAATTTGAATGTTTTTAATATAGGACATTAGAAGAATTTTTATATCATGATTTTCTCTTCTCTGGAATGATGTAGAATAAGCAAATGAAATGAACTCTTGCAATGACTAAAACACCATTCCTGTAAAAACAATATTAAATATTTGTTTTATTTTTATTTAAAATAAACGTTCTTAAGTTTTTGGCAACAGATGATTTTCTAAAAACTTTTCAAATTAGTCTGTGTTTTTCTAACTGCTATAGGGCCATATCCTTTAAACGCCAAGTCATGTGAACATGTCCATAAAAGCCAGTGGGATTAACTCATGTAATTAGGACCAAACAGATAACTTTCAGTCTGATTAATCTAAAATAAATCAAAATAACAAAGACCATAAGTGTCAATGAAAGTGTGTGTGCAGCTGAACTTAAGTGAACATAAAATGACTACCTGTATTTGCAAGCACCAGAATTAAAAATGTAAAGGTGTACTGCAATGAGAGAGAAATAATAGTTCTATGACACACTAAGCACTTTTTTGATGCAGTATTATAAGACTGGGTGGCTAAAATCAATTTACAGCATGCGAAAGAACAACAGTTTTAATATTCTAGCTATTTATGCCACATAGTTGTGCAAAATTTGAGCTCTCCCTTCTTCCACAGCCAAATATTACCATAAGAAGCCATCACACTTTTCTTCATTCACTGACAGTCCTTTGCTAAGGTTCCCTTTCTTCTCATGTAGTTGGAGGGACTCCCTGGTACTGCCAGATAGTAGCAAATTTCAATGTCTACTCACTGTTTTCCTTCAAGGATTATTCAAGTAACTGACGTGTCTTTCCACAGACATCCGAATGCTCCCCTCCAACTAACTAACACGAGAGATTTTTATTATCGATATTGCAAAATAAATACTGCCCCCTTTCCCCCCAGCAGAACAGGATGTTCATGTAGTCCACCTGCAAAAAGAAATCTCCTAGGGTATGTCTACACAGCAAAGTTATTTTGAAATAACAGCTGTTTTTTTTTTAAATAACTATCCTAGCATCTACACAGCCATTCCATTATTTCGAAATTAAATCGAAATAGCGGTGGGCTTATTTCAAAATTGGTAAACCTCATTCCACGAGGAATAATGCCAATTTTGAAATTGCTATTTCAAAATAAGTGCTGTGTAGACACTTATTTCAAAATAGGGGGCCTCCAGCCTTCCCAGGGTGCCCTGGTGGCCACTCCAGCCTCAACCAAGAACACTCCTCTTCCTCCCCCTCCCCGGAGCCCTTAAAGGGGTAGACTCTGGCCACAGTGCCTGTGCCAGCTCCACGCCTGCCAGCCCAGAGCCAGCGGTCACTGCCCCGACCCAGTGGCCCCAAAACATGAGCCAGCAAGCCACTGGCAGTCAGCCCTCCACCGCTCCCCAGGAGCAGTCTGCCAGCTCCCAGGAGCCTGCCAGGGCCTGGAGAAGGCTGGCACCTTCCTGATCCAGGCTGGCGATCATGGACCTTATTCAGGTTTGGGGGACATGCTCCCAACGTCCATGATCTTCGCACTAGCCAGAGGAACACGGCTGTCTATGGCAGGATAGCTGCCAGCCTGGCCACCAAAGGCCACATGCGAACCCAGGAGCAGGTTCGCATGAAAATCATGTTGGTCTGGCGAGACCCCCACCCCTGAACTTCCCCTTCCCCTTCCCCTTCTTCCCGTTGCTTCCCCCTTCCAGCTCCCTCCTCCCAGGTTTCTCCCTCCCCTCTCCCACCCTCTCTTTTCCCCTCTCCCACCTCCTTTCCCCAGTCTCACCAGAGTTTCACCCCCCCCCCCAGTTTTGTTAAATAAAGAGAGTTTGTGTTCATGAAAATACGTGTATTTTATTTGACATCAGAAAGGGGGGTTAGGGAGGGGTAAGTGGAAGGACGTGAGAGAGGAATGAGGCACAAGCCCCCAGTGGGGCAGGCCAGGGAGGCTCTTAGTGCTACTCAGGGTGGAAGCTCTCCCGCAGGGCCTCCTGGTTACTGACAGCCCCCCAATAGACCTCCCGGATGGCAGCCTCCAGAAAGTGCACCCAGGCTCACAGCAACGTGTCTAAGAGAAGCACCAGAGTGCCCAGTGGCAGCTCCAGCTCCATGTTGCAGAGTGCTGTGGTGTCCCGAGTGAGGGCAATCAGAGCACGCAGAGACAAAATGCTTTGCTATCCCTCATCAAAGTATGCAAGCAAGCAGGGAAACCTGAGAACTGGATGTCCAGGGGGGGTCCCTTTAAGCACAGGCCTCAGATAGCGTCAGGAAGCAGCCACACAAAGTAACTCCTGACCTGATGCCCTGCCGGACCTGGTTCCGGCCAGCCTTAAATGTGATTCAGCATCCACTCAGTGTGGACGTGCTATTTTGAAATAGCAAAAAGCTATTTCAAAATTCATTGTGTGTAGACGCGTTATTTCGAAATAAGCTATTTCAAAATAACTATTTCGAAATTAGATATTTCGAAATAACGCTGTAGTGTAGACATACCCCTAGTTACTAAATAAATCATATTTCCTTTAAAAATCCATTTTGCCTTAGATTTGTAGATAACCTTACAAAAGTTTCTGCAGAAGCCCTTCAGGTGCAACACAGGCAGTGTTATTTAAAGAACACTTCAAGTAAAGAGGTGAAGATGTCTGGTTATTTTTCGGGCATGACCACTGCTCTACCAATCTGAGATACTATCATAAAAAAAGCAAAATGGTGGCCTTCAGAAACACACTGCTATGTTGCAATTATGTGAAAATGTTCCTGCATATCAACCAGTACTGCAAATATCATTCAAGTATTCAGTATGCTGGAAGATCTGAGGTTGTGAGGTCCTCTTCTCCCACTAACTGACAGGAGACTGGTGTCCATATCCAACACACCACCATTATAATTGACAGATCTGTTGGCAGTCTCAGTGCAGAAGCCAAAGATATTATGTATCACAGAGGGAACACAGAGATAAAGGGAAGGAAAGAAAAAAATAAAGGGAGGATGAGCAAAAGAAAAGGTTAGGGAGGCAGAAATTAGAAAAAGGGAAAAGGCAAGCACAGGGAAATCAGATAGGGCAGAGGATGGGGAATAAGGAGACCTTTGGCTTCTATTTCCAGTTTGTCTATGACCTGATGTGTGACCTTGCATTGCTTTTTCCCTTCCTGTCTCTTACCTGACTTACCTATTTAGAATGTAAACTCTTTGGGGGCAGAGACTGTGTCTTATTGTGTGTACATAAGGTGCCCAGCAGAAACTGGTCCTGACATCAATTGGAACTGCTAGGAGCTACTAGTAACAATAAATCAGATGGAGGAAACCAGGAAGTGGGGGATGGAGACAACACTGTGGGTGTGGAGAGGGATTAAAATATGATTTTCTTCACTGTTAGTAAGAACATGGATTGGAATCCTACTTTCTTAAAGGAAATTAAAGATCTGAGAAATTAATGCATGTAAGTAATAAGAGTAACACCCTGTTTGTTACAGAAACAAACAGTGGATCATTAATGACCACAAATGGTCAAGACTTCATGTGTGTCTCATCTAAATCCACACAGCCAACTGCAAAGTGCCTCTAACATTAGA
The DNA here is from genome assembly GCA_019425775.1 of Rafetus swinhoei. Taxonomy (NCBI): domain Eukaryota; kingdom Metazoa; phylum Chordata; order Testudines; family Trionychidae; genus Rafetus; species Rafetus swinhoei. Next base: position 53,607,941 of record CM033449.1, read on the forward strand.
CTAAGCCATTGATTCATTACTTCCCATTACGAGAAGGGAAGAGTAGCACAATACTTTCATACACCTAAGTATTACTTGGAGGCAGAGAGACCTACATAATTGCCAGGCCCCTGGGCAAGGGTAGGCGGCTTCACACTCCCAGAAAGGGTGAGGCTTGGGCAGCCAGCCCTCAGTGCTGCCCGAACTGCGCTGCTCCCCTACTAGCCCACCCTTAACACCACTTAGCGGCAGTGGCAGGAGCCCCAAATTCTTGAAATCTCTATCAAAGCTCTGTTATAGTAGCATCATTGCCCCTCCCTGTCAGGGGGCCTGCTTGGAGGTCTGTCAACTGAGTACTGACCAAAGCTTCATAGGATCTGATGGTATTCCAGCCTAAAGTTATATGCCAAATAGACCAAACAAGAAAACAATGAAAACTCCAGACCTAAAACGTGAAATGTAAACTTCACAATGGAAGACCTTCAAAGAAGATAGCGTTCGTTGGGGAGAGGGCTTAACAAAATTAGCCACCACTGTGACCAGGAATTCCTTTATTTAGTACAGAGCCTCAAAGTTTAGCATGTAGCAAGTCTAGCCTTCGGGGGGGATGGGACGGGGGGGACTGAAGGGGGTCTGGAATTGTATCTAAACAGGGATTCTGTTCCTATACTTCTGATGTCATAAAAATGCAAACAGCCAGGTAATTATTAATTTCTCCAAAGCTATTAAGAGGATCATTATGATACAACTCATAGGACATGACTATAGATCTCAAAGGAAAACATATCCATGGAAGAGGCTCAGCTAAATTAGAATTTAATGTAGACCATATGGTTTTCCACCACTGTGAAGAAAAACAAAGGGAACTTTCTTTTTAGAGGAGCCCTTGACTCAGAATATTAAATAGGTCTCTACTTTTGTAGATATCCTCCCTGAAGAAGGAAATTTTGGATATAAAGACAAGATGTGAAGAATAATGAAGAAAGTACATTGGAGAGTATGTATTTCAGAACTGATATATTGTATATTTTATTTAACACAGGTGTTCCTATTGCTTATTTTTCTGGACCTAAAAAATTAATAAGATGGAGAAATCAATGAAACCTGAAATCAGTTCAACAAGAATGCTTTGTTGGGCTTAATATCCACTCAAGGAATGGCTGTATCAATAAAAATACAAGGCCAGAAGGAACAATTGTGGTCATCCAGTCTGACCTCCTCTATAATATAGGCCATTGAATTTCCCCCCAAATAATTCCTCTTTGAACTAAGCATCTCTTTTAGAAAAAAACATCCAATCTAGATTTAAATCTTGTTCTGGAAGGTTTTTAAAAATCCTTTTAGCGAGAATTTAAACATAGATTATAGGAGATATATTTTTAACCCTGATATCCCAAACCAGAAATTTAAGTTTTCAGTTTCTGAAAACTGAAGCATTTTCATTTGATAAAAAATGAAAAATTTGAGTGAATGTTTTTTCATAAAAAATTCTATTCTTTTGAAAAATGATATTCCCTTTTCTGGCTCACCAGGGGTGCAAGCGAGAGAGTGTGTGTGGGGTGGGGTGGGGTGGGGTGGGGTGGGTATGTGTGTGTCTTTTAAAGCAGAGCACCCAGGGGCCTGAATACATTTGCAGCCAGTGGCAGCACTAATTCCTGAGCCAGCAGACTGGCTCTCCCTGTTTCTGACTCCAGCTCAGTGGCAATTGTTTACATGTGTGAGGGGAGAGCGACACCCTGACATCAGCCCTCTGCCATTTCCCCCCTGCCCTCCACTCTGCTCATCAGGCAGGAGGGAGCCTCCCAGCCTGAGGGGGAGGGAGTAGAAAGGAGAATTCCTTTCTGGAATTCCTTTCTGTGGATTGTCCCCTGAAATAACAATCAGGGAATGGGAATTGATGGCACAAGGCAGAGGCTTTAACTTCATTCAGGGACCATTACCCCGGTCAGTCATTTTAATTATTCAAATACTCTGTGATGAGATTATTCAATTCAACTGTTAAAAAATAATTGTAAGCTCTATTTTGTCATGGGCAACCCTGGTATTCTATCCAAATACTGGGGTGTGTCCGAATGCTGCTGCTGTGGGTCAGGGCTGTCCCTAGGACCCAATATCCCAGGTGTGGGGCCCAGGGCAATGCCCCACCACAGGCCACACCCCTGCTCTGCCCCACACTGCCTCTGCCCCCAGGCTCCTTCCCTGTTCTGCTCCCACTACTGCTCCATCCGCTCCCACACCCATTGCATCCCTTGTCCAAAGCCTCCTCCCCTGACTGACGTGAGTCAGGGGATTACCTGGGAACATGGCACAGGGTAGCATAAGGGATCGTACATCCCTCCACAGTCACCATGGTGGTGGGAGCCAGAGGGACCTGGCAGCCTGCTCCGCTTTGTCATTCATCTCCCAGCCTGCTGCACTCCACTTCAATGCAGTGGCAGGAAGCGGAGTACCCCACTTCCACTTCCTACTGTCATGGTGAAGTGGAGTGCAGTTGACTAGGAGTTGGGAGGCAGATCAGAACAGGCTGCCTGGTTGCTCTGGCCCGTGCTACTATGGTGAGTGCAAGAGGGTGGGGTTGGGGGCAATCTCTGCTGCTGCCCCATTCCAGGCCTTCCAGGTAATCCTCCAGGCTGCCATAGGATGGTTGAGGTGGCTGCTGCCAGGTCCCCCTGAACCATCCTATGGACAGGACACCCCGGCTGTAGTATATCAGGGTGTGTCTAGACTACAGGGTTTTGTCGACAAAAGTTCACTTTTGTCGACAAAACTATACCTGCGTCTACACTACCGCCGAGTTCTGTCAACATAATGTCGACAGAACTCGGCAGTTTTGTCGATGGCAGTAAACCTCATTCTATGAGGAATAACGCCTTTTGTCGACAGAGTTCTGTCGACAGAAGGCGCTACTGCATCTACACTGTCCTTTGCGGCTACACTCTCATGTCGACAAAGCGGCTTGCTTTGTCAACAGAACTGGATGTAGTCTAGATGCTCTTTGTTGACAGAAGCTTTGTCGACAGTATCTGTTGACAAAGCCTCTGTCGACAAAAGCCTGTAGTCTAGACGTACCCTCAGAGAATTCATGTTAAATACAGCATTTGGTGAGGCTTCGTGGATTAGTTGTAATATCTTTGTATCAGTTATATCCTAGCAAAAGCTTGAAAATCTCCCATGTCTGCTATTGTTGGTCTAAAGGAATGCATTCATTCTTAAAACCCCTTTTTGGAGTCAATCTCAACATTTCAATCAACATAATGATCTAATAAATAAATTGAACATGAAACCCCAACACCTGTCTTTTTAAATACAGATTAGCAGCTGTTTTGGGCTGTTGTCAAGACTCTGGGAACGAGTTAATATGTTTGAGAGAGCCATTTCCCTGGCTCTCTTACAATTAATTTTCTTTCCATAATTGATCAATCACATCAACAAGAATGAACACTAGCAAAACAAAAAGTGCAACAACAACAAAAATTATATTCAGTCTCAAACTGTTAGAGCATAGAATCTTCAAGTCAAGGGTCCTAAGTGAAAGGGGCCAACTCTGTACAGAGTTTCCAGTTAAAACATTTCACGAACCACCTGCATACTCATAGCTAACCATAATCTCAGGCTGCAATGACAGCAAGAAAAAAATGCATACACTTTGTACAGGCTGCAAAGAGAATTAAATGAACATGCTAAGTAGGAAACTAAACCAAAACAAGAAGCAACACTTTGAATAAAATAAATGGAGCAAGGGTGGTTTAGCAGCTTCAAAAGAGCTCCTAAACGCAGCTCCTAAACTTAGCACTCTCTACACAGGCTTAGTCTTCCATTTCTTTAAATGTTTCTCCGTCTCTTCTTGCTACTTATTGCTTTGATTAGGACATAACATAGCAGTGTGCACTCATCAGTTCTGTATAAGGTAAATTCACAAAGATATGTCATGTATGATACTCTGTCATGAACAGCTAATGGTCATTGGGAGCTTCCTTTAATAGCTTACTGTTATAGGAGATATATTGCGTCTGATGAGAAAAAGGGAAACTTCCACTAAAATTGATGAGACCTGGAGTGAGCCCCCCCCCACTAGTTTATTTCCAAGAGACAATGGAAATGTCAGTGAGACTATGAAAGGAAAAAGAGTTGAAATATTTTAAAGGACATAAGCTTTGTTATTAGTTTGTAGTATGGTTAGTATATGAAGATAAACAGGACTAACACTACCTAAGATCCTATGATTTGCTGTTGCTAGATTTAAAAAAACCCTCTTCTCCCCCTTCACACACTCTTCAAATGATTTTTCCCTCATTAACAGATCTGTTGACAGCAATTCTGGGCCCCAGGGCAGAACAGTCAGTGGGCCGCCACGCACACACTAGCCACACCTGCACAGATGTGGTCTTCCTCTAATTTGGGTAGTGCTGTGCTTGTGCTGTCTGGTACCCTGTGAGTTACTGGCTGTTCTTCTGGCTGTGCTCTTTTGGCACAATCAAGGCTTCCACATGCCCACCTGGTAGGATTGTCAACTGTTTAATCATGCACATTCAAAAACTTTGGTCCCAACCTTTCCCTGAGCCCATACCCCATCCCACCCCATCCCTGAGCTCCTGCCCCTTCTCACTGCATCCCCTCCCTCTTTTGCTCACTCTTACCCACCTTCATGCAGGATGCATTTACACTGCACCGTTATTTCGGAATAACGGTTGTTATTCCAAAATAACAATGTGAGCATCTACACAGCAATTCCATTATTTCGAAATAATATTGAAATAATGGGTGGCTTATTCCAACTTCTGTAAACTTCATTCCACGAGGAATAACTCCTCTTCTGAAATAGCTATTTTGAAATAGCTGCAGTTTGGACACTCCACTACTGCTGTTTCAAAATAACTTCTCACCATGGCCATTCTAAGTAATTTCTCTCCTGTGCTTCCTGGGGCTCTAAATCAAGATAGAGTGTCCACATTAGGGGAGCCTGCCTTGGACTAATTTTGAGGCTTCCTTGTAGTGTGAATGCTCTATTTCAAAATAAGCTATTTTGGAATATATCTTCTGGAATAGCTTATTCCGAAATAAGCGTGCAGTGTAGATGTAACCTTACTTTCAACAGTTTGCAGCAGGAGGTTGGTGGTTCTGTGCAGGAATTTGGGTGCAGAAAGGAATGTAGGGTACAGGCTCTGGGAAGGAGTTTGGATGTGGGAAGAAGTGAGAAGTCAGGGTCTGGGGGGGAGTTGGGATGGAGGCTCTGGTCTTGGGCAAAGGGTGCAGGAAAGGTAAGGGGGATGGTGTTTACCTCAGGCAGTTCTTGCAAGTGACTGGCACACCCCTCTGGCAGTGGTCTTTAGATAGGGGTCAGGAGAATCTGTGTGCTGCTGATCACAGGCACATGTCTGCAACCCCCGTTGGCCACAGTTCACGGCCAATGGGAGCTGAAGAGTTGGTGCTCAGATTGTGGGTAACATCAGACACCCCTGCCAGGGGCTGCAGCGATGTGCTGGCCACTTCCAGGATCAGCATGGAGCGGGGGCAGGAAGTCTGCCTTAACTGTACTGCCCTGAGGTGATAGTGAGGGCCCTCAGGCCCTTTTAAATTGCCCAGGCCAGTGGGCAATTACCCCCTTTCCCATCTCTGTCAGTGGGCCTACTCATTAATTATTAGGTTTTTAAACATAACAACCAGTTTTTTTAATATAGAGCCTGTGCTTTCTTTATAAATATTTTCTCAGGAAAGAATCAGTAAAATGTGTGTATTCCTAATGGACAGAAATACAAATCCACCCTGAGAATTGTCCATATTCATTAGGTTTTTTTTTCAAAAAGTTAGTGGACAAATGTTTGGTATCTGATAGACTGGATTGCACATCACAGAACCACTGCCATAACAATCACTAACTGAGACTGTTGTTTGCTTTGGTAGCAGAGGCCAAAGATTGAATTGGCATAGAGCAGTGATCCACAACCAGTAGATCGGGATCTACTTGTAGATCTTGGAACCTCTGATCCTGACAGGTTTGGCCAAGAGGCTATCAAGCACTGCACTTCAGCTGCCCCTTCCCCCATTGCTACGCATCTCCTGCCTTTTGCCATGGAGCTGTCCCCCCCATATTCTATCTCCACAGAACAGATGGGGGCACAGGGCTTGGGATGGAGGGAATTTTCTGGAGGCTTTTGAGTGTGTTGCAGGGCTAGAGCAGGGGTGAGCCTGCCTTAGCTCCACTGCACCACCACCCAGGAGCCACCTGAGGTAAGCAGTGTCCCAGCTAGAGCCAGAATCCCCAACCCCTGCCCCAGTCATGAACCCTCTCTGCACCCCAAACCCTGAGCCCCTTGGATCCAAACTCCCTTACAGAGCCTGTACTCTGAACCCCTCGTGTATCCCAAGCCCCTGCCCCAGGCTCAGCTCAGAGCCCTTCTCACACTCCAAATCCCTTAGCCCAAGACCAGAGCCTGTGTCCCAACTCTCTGCTCCTGCCTGGTGAAAGGAAAGGAGGGGGAGGGAGTGAGGGAGGATGGAGTGAGCAGGGGCAGGGCCTCGGGGAAAGGGCAAGAAGGAGGCAGGGCAAGAGTATTTGGGTCTGGATTGCGCTTAAATTCAAAAAGTGATCTTGTGCTTAAAAATGTTGGAGACCACTGGCATAGAGATTTTTACCAGAGGAGCTTTTTATAAACTAGAAATGGTGAATTCTGAGCAGATCTGGACAATATGCGGAAATCTGAATGATCTGTGCTGTACCCCTTCTGTGAGGAAACAGAGGATATTATTCTTTGGTAATGTCAGTTTGGTAATTTGAATTAGCGCTAAGCTCATTTGGAAAGCCCATTCTTGAGATAAGACAGGTGATCTGAGACATGTAATGCAATAGGAGCCATAGTAAAATGTCCTTTCTTTAGTCAATGCTCAGACAGTTACTCATGACTTCTCATCAGTGTAATGGATTTGTAATGAATGAGGTGCTGGAGTTCAAGCAATTTTTTTACTTTTATAACTGATGCAGCAAACCCAGTGTTGCTGGGTCTGTTAACTGCCTCGTCTAGAGGTGCTGGGGCTCAGCCCTCGCAAACCCTGGCACAAATTAAGCATCATTATCTGATCCATATCAATCCAACATGCATTTCCATAGGAGCAAAGAGCACATCCCCAACCAGAGTGTTTGCAGGATCCTCCACCTCTTTGTGTGTTCTCCCATTTCAGAAAATTCTAATTCTATCTATTCTTGCTTTTGGTCCTTTGATGCCTAATCCTGCAGTCCTTGCTTCCTCAAAGCCCACTCCTGGAATCCCTATTGCTGCACATCGTCATTGCCCAGCAAGCTGCCATCATGATTTCATCAACTTTACTCCCAGGCAAACCCTTATTGAAATCAATTGACCTTCTCACACTCTTGACTCCATTGAAAGCAGCAGCAAACCTTCTATTGATCTCAATGGTAGTAAGACTGGGGCCATAGATGGTTTTGTCTGGATTATGACCACAGGATTTGGTCTTGGGTTCAAAGAAATACATTTTATTTTCCTGCCGACACACAGTTTTTAAATGAGAAGTCCATGATGTGAGTCAATTAGAGGAGACGATGGAGCATGTGTATCAGATGTTTAGACTCTCAGGAGTAAATAGCTCCAAGATGGCCAAATAGTGCAGATTTGACTGATTTTATTCCATTCCCATCCATGTTTTTAATGGCACTATTGTCAGGAAAATACCCCCACCAGAAACAAATACAGAATTTGTTGCAGAAAGAATGTTCTATTAATCAAATATCTTCAGAAAAAGCTGATCCATACTCAGCTGATTAAACTGTGAGGCTTTTGCATAGCTGAGCCCTTGAAATATTTGGAGTTTGTTCTGTCACTATCAGATAAACACAACAGAACACGCCGACCTGCAGAGGTTCATGACTAAACTGTTTGCAAGGTTAAAAAGAAAGGGAGAGCAAAAGCCATGTTAATCTTCTCTATCCCTAATTTTAATAAAAAGTAAATATTTTTGTAAAACCATTTCAAAGGCTTCCACTTTCAGCTATGTGGCAGGTCAAGATTAGGGGAAATCTAAGCACCTCTTAAGGTTAAGCACAGTATTTGTTTCTGTCTTTCAAACTACATCTGAGTGTATTTTGTAGATAAGTTAAGATAGGGTAAAGCTCAAACTCCTTTCCTTTGACTTTTTACCTAGAAATAAACAGCTGCAGATGCAGAAACTTCAGAGCACTTCCCCCACTTCATTAGAGATATTCTTCCCAGCTCTTAGAATGTAATAAAATATTGTATTAAGCTAAGGGCACTGAGATTTGATGCTTTTATTCCGTTACTACTTGACAATTAAAATACATTTCTGCAGCATGATATTTTGAAACATCAAAAAGATTTTTAAAGAGACACCAGCTATTTTATAATAATTTCACATTGATTTGGATTTTTTAACTCACTCATTGATTTAATTTAATACCTCACTCACTGGAGCATTTGTAATATTTTAATAGATTTTTGGTGGTTGAGTCCCTTCATTTATGTTTAAATATTATGAAGAGGTGGACAAAGTACTCAGATAATATGGTGATGGGCATTAGATAAACAGATAGATAGTAAATTGAAGGTTGCACCCAGTTTCCATTATAAAACACGGAGGGTATGTCTACACTGCATTCCTCTTTCAAGAGGAATGCAAATGCAGCCGAGCAAAATTGCAAATGAAGCGTGGATTTGAATTTCCCGCACTTCATTTGCATAACGGCATCCGGGCGCTTTTTCGAAATACCCTATTTAGAAAGAAAAAATGCTGTCTAGAGGGGGTTATTTCAAGAAAAAACCCTTTTTTCGAAATAACCCTGTAAAACTGCTTTTGCATTACAGATCATTAAAATTACCATAATTTTCAGTTACATTTGCAATGTAAATTCTGTGAGAGTATGGCTAATATTTCATTGTCACATACCATTTTAACTATTTTTTTAATATACTAAAGAAAATACATAATACTTTGCATTTTTACTGGGCATCCCTTCCAGTAATCTACTAACACTGTCAGACTCTATGGTGATGTGCCCTACATAGCTAAACAGGACTTTGGGAAAGTGCTGATCAGGCCCATCAGCAAGTCCTCTTGCAAACTTAATTGTTAATATGTTCAATTAATCATACTTTAAATTACAACCACCACCACTTGGGAATAACTCATACACAGAAGCTGAAATCAGTTTCCAGTCATGGAGCTAAATCCTTACCTAGTGTATATTAGTGTAGTGCCACTGGAGTAAGTGAAACTATGCTTATTTACATAAGCTGAAGACCTGGACCATGGAATTTCTGTTGCCTTGTTTGATTGCAGGGAAAGGAGATTGAGAGTGGGGGAAGGGCAGGCAGCCACATTTCCCTAACTGCATTTCTCAGGATATTGTTGGGTGCAAGGGGCTCCTGTGCAGAACCGCTCTGCTTCCTCAGTGTTGTTCAGCTTCCTCAGCTTGTTGAAGGCTTGGAGAGAGCCACCATGTCAGGGGCAATCCAAACCACAAAAAGGAAAACAATATCAGTTGATGCAGACAAAGGGCATGTCTACACTGGGGAGTTATTTCGAAATAACTCCCCTTATTTCGAAATAACAGGGCAAGCGTCACTACCACGCCTGTTATTTTGAAATAATGGTCTTGTTATTTCGAATTAATAACTCCTGCTTGTGAAGAGGAATAAGCTTATTTTGAGATAGTTATTTTGGGTGTTATTGTTTTGAAATAACCTGGTGGTGTATTCATAGCCAAGTTTCCACGTGCATTTGGGGGAGGAGGGGAGTTGGATTTATAGCAAAGCGGAGGGTCTCTTCTCTGTTTCCTCCTAACAATCAGAGCCCGGTGGAACTCCTCAGAGGTGGCATTCCCCTCTTTTGGCAAGGGCAGAGGAGGAGCTCTATACATGGCTCTCAAGGGATCATCTGGCTTTATAATTTTGGAATGTGGGTAGCAGATGTTGAAGAATCAAGTGTCATACAGATGGCTTCCACATGTTCCTCATTTGATATTCCATACTTCTGTGGTAGTCATCTAGTAGCCATCATACAGTATGGCCCTCCTTGCTGCAGTGTCTGCACACCTTAAATCCTGAGGTTTTTCCTCCCAGAACACTAAGTCTCTTCCTCCACAGGTCGAATGACTTTCCAGGCAGCAGAACAAGTGCAGTTCCACTATACAAAGGAATTGTGGCAAGATTTCAAATGGCTGCATTGAAAGCAAGGTGTGGACTGTGGGGTCAGTTATTTCATGGCTGAGGGAGGGTTAAAGAATCTGCTGCTACACAGATTCTTCCATTCTCAGCCATTGAGAAGCTATGTAAAAGGCTGCAGAGTGACTTCACAACCACTCCATAATCCAATGAGAGAATTCTTCCTCTTCCTCCACCCCCTCAAACCCACCACCTCATTTTTCCTGGGCTTTACCCCAATATATATTTCTCAAACATTCTCTATGAGCAAAGTATTTGTTTCACACTATTTTAAAATAAAAGTTGTGGCATTTTACTGTCAGCCTTTATATATATCTCGCCACTCTCTTTCCCTGCCTTTTGTGTCTTCATTCCTCATACAAAGGCTAAAAAGACATGTCCTCCAGATTAGTTTTGCATGTGTTCAGAACTTCAGTTATCCTAAAGTACAAGAATATATAAAGAGTTTCTGAGGAGGCAAAATGGCTTACAAGGTATTCTTTTGGGTAAATGTGAGATTAAGATTAGTTTATTTCAAAAACAGCTGGGGATATGCCATGTTAAATTTTCTACTATATGGTAAGTGGTTTTCTAGTTGATAGGATTCAGTTAGTTATGTCCCACCACCGTGTGGTCAGGAAAAATGCCCTTTCCTTTCTACTGATTGTTTAAAATTAAAAACTATTTGTCATTAGTATGACAGCTGTGTTTCTTTCTGAAAGGAAAAATAAAAGTTGAGAATGCATTTTTTGAACTTCATATAAATCTATATGATCTCCTGGCAGGAAAATAATCCTGTGTATATGTCAGCATTCCACAGTGAGGTTTTAACGAAGATCACATGCTGTACATTGGCAAGGCAAGGCATAGAAAGAACAATTCTATAAAAAAAAAGTATGTATGAATACCACACCATTGAAGCCATTTACATGAACAGCTGCACTGTGCGTGATTGTAGAATCATAGAATACTAGAACTGGAAGGGAGAGAGGTCATCAAGTCGAGCCCTCTGCACTCACAGCAGGACCAAGCACTTGACTGACAAAAAGGGACAGCTATTTTACTTTTGTTTTTACAAACTGGAGTATTAATATTGTAGACACACCACAAAAGCATCTTAAGAAAGCATACAAAACTAAACTGAATTCTGTCCTGGTTAGGCAATACAAAGTGCACTTTGATTGTGACCACTTGATCCTTCATTGATCATACAGTACAGTAGTTCTCAAACTTTTTGGCTGATGGATCACCTGGGTCAATGTAAACCTTTCCGCAGACCACCAGTTACTAATAGACACTCACCGTTAATTACATAATTATGCTGAAGCCATTTTGCTAGTGCTTCAGCTACGGAGACAGGTTTAATTTAAATTATTAAACAGATTAAGCGCTTTAACTTTCGCATGTTAGTTTATCAAACTTCATTTTAAATAAAATAAAATAAAATACTAATTTATGTCCCACACAAAAGATTTCAATGTTTTCTTTATTTATGGCAAGTGTGGGGAACCTTTTTTGTGTAATGGGCCACTGACCCACAGAAAAATCAGTTGGGGAGACCACACAAATGAGAAGCAGACAAAAAACATCATCATCAACAAAAACACCTCTTCCAAAACCAGGGAGGACTGAGGCCAGATTTTCTGGGTTTCCAGAGTTAGTGGATTTTATGGACCCCCTTAGACTGTGGGATGGAAACAAAAATGAGGGGTTCAGTGTGCGAGACGGGCCTGCCAGTGAGTGGGATAGGGATGGGATGCAGGATCTGGGAGGGAGGTGGGGTGCAGAAGGGGGTGAGGGTGCAAGGTCTGGGTGGGAGGTTGGGTGTAGAATCAGGCTGGGAGTAGGGTGTCTGGCTAGGGGGGAGGGTGCAGAAGCAGATTGGGGTAGGGTGTCTGGCCAGTGGTAGGGAGATGGGGGCAGGGAGTGCCTGGGGCTAAAGCTGGGGGACAGACTGGCTGAGGGGGTTCAGGGAGATAGAGCGGTGGGGAAGCTGGGCACAGCGCAAGGTGTGGGTGGATGAGTAGGTGACCTGGGGTGTCTAGCCCTGCAGGGGATGGGGTCCCGCAGGAATCCAGTCCATGGCGCCCTCGGGGGCTGAGCCACTGCTCAGCCCCTCCCTCCACACAAGTCCCTGTGGTTGCAAAGCCCCGAAGGGCCCCAAACCCCCACCTGCCTCCTGCATGTGCAGGGTCCTCAGCCCCAGCATTGCCTCCTCTCACCACTGCCAGGCGTGGCTTAGCCCAACTGGCTGCCGGGGAGCCGGGGTTGGGGGAGCCGGCTTCTCATGTACCACAAGAGCCCGGCTCACCCGGCCGAGCCCTGAGCAGTCCAACTTGCTGATAGGGTTGCCAGGTGTCCGGTTTTGAACCGGACAGTCTGGTATTTGAGCTTTCTGTCCGGGAAACAAATTGAGAAAAATAAATGTCCGGTATTTTCTAATTACATTTTAATTATTATCATGAGTATCAGTACGTAGTTGCGTACTGCCCGGCTGGTAGACACGCTCACACTGCTTGCGTGTGTCTACCAGCCAGGCAGTACGCAACTACACAGTAGAGAGGAGAGGGGTGCGGCCAGGGGCGGGATGGAATCCCTGGGGCCAGACTCGTCCATGCGCCCCGCCTGGACTGTGCGCGGGACGGGCAGCACCTCGGGATCTGCGTGCCCTGGGCCAGCCCCGGTCCCCGCCGGCCGTTTCCCCCTCACTCCCACTCCCTACCCCCCGGCCAGCCCCTCTCCCTGGCGGCTGGTTCCCTCCCGGCCAGCCCTGCTTCCCGGTGGCCGGTTGCCCCCCCGGTCAGCCCTGCTCCCCCCAAACCCCTCCCAGCCAGCCCTGCTTCCCACAGGCCAATTCCCCTCCCCCCCCCCGATCTCCTCCGGCCAGCCCCACTCCCCCTGACCTCCTTCCGGCCGGTCCCCCCTCCCTCATCTGAGATCAAGTGTGTCCGGTATTTTTTTAAACCATCTGGTAACACTATGTGCTGAATTTCCTTTCTTCACCTCCTGGCCTGTGGGCTGGAGCTGATGCTGCAGACTCACAGCTGCATGCTGATCATAAGGTGGCAGTGTGGGATCCTTGCTGCATAGGGGATGGGAGGGGGGGTGAGCTCCCGCAGAAGACCACACTTTGAGAACCACTGATAGTAGAACCTCAAAGTTACAAACATCAAGGTTATGAACTGACCAGTCAACCACATGCCTCATTTGGAATCGAAATTATACAATCAGGCAGCAGCAGAGACAAAAAGACAAAAAAAAAGCGCAAGCAAAAAAAGCAAATTACAGCACTGTGTTAAATGTAAACATAAAAGGAAAAAGCAGTATTTCTTCTTCTGCATAATAAAGTTTCAAAGCTGTCTTAAGTCAATGTTCAACTGTAAACTTTTGATAAAAAGAACCCACCCTAATGTTTTGTTCAGAATTATAAACAATCTCTATTCCCCAAGTGTTCGTAACTCTGAGGCTCTACTCTAATTTCCAAACGTCAATGCCCATTGAATAAACTAATATTTGTGATCTTAATGAGAGAGAAAAGAAACTCTGTACTCCACAAAGTTGGGCCCTCAAGGACTCTGTTCTTGAAGGTGTTTTCTCCAGAACATGAGTACCTTCCAGAAACGCATTTAATGGCGAGCATCTGTCACATGTGGTGATGTTGACTGGATTGAAAACCCTGGAGTCTGAACTTCCACATTTGTTGATAGGATAGGAAAAGCAGAGGCAGCATCTATTCATATATCTCCAGAGTGCCCTATCAATGTGCTTCAACCCTTTTCAGAGAGGATGAAAATTCAATCTCCTGGTCTGTGCCCATGCAATGTTAAGAATATATGCTTAGGCTGCCAGCAAAGAGGCTGGTTTGTGGCTGTGAAATGGACTGATCTAAGACTACTGAAGCATGTACCTTAAACAAATATCAGAGCCAGGATCATAGCTACATATCTCAGTTTGTCTTTGCTATTAATCACACTCACTCAGAAAATATTGTAGCTGTACGTGATCTAAATGTTTATCCTTTTATCTCTTCAGGATAAGAGATATTAATCTGTTCAAATGCTGAACCAAATAATTTTCATCTTTGTACTCTGGCATATGTTCACCATACAGCAGCAGATTTAGTGTTAATCAAAGCGTTTGGCTGCAATTGTATTACTTTTAAGAGGTAAGTTTGTGACTTGTCACATTGGTGATACAACATTGTATAAAAGTAAAAATTTCAGTTTATCAATGTTTTAGAGTCACTGCTTATTTAAGGATCTGGTTAAATTCTGAAACCACTCAGTCCTTAGTCTCAGTGGGTGTGTCTACACAGCAAAGTTATTTCAGAATAACAGCCATTATTCTGAAACAACTATGCAAATGTCTACACAGCAATTCTGTTATTTCAAAATAATTTTGAAATAACGGATGGCTTATCCTGACTTCTGTAAACCTCATTCTACGAAGAATAATGCCTATTCCGAAATAGCTATTTCAAAATAAGGTGCGTGTAGACATTCCACTTCTGCTATTTCGAAATAGCTCCTCACCAGGGCTATGCTAAGTTATTCCTCCTGGGGCTCTAAATCAAGATAGCACGTCTACATTAGGGAAGCCTGTTTCGGACTAATTTTGAGGCTTCCTTGCAGTGTAGATGTGCTATTTTGAAATAATCTATTTCGGAATAACTATTCTGGAATAGCTTATTTCGAAATAACTGCAGTGTAGACACAGCCACAAGTGAGATCAGTGGGAGTTTGCCTAAGCCAAATCTTTATAAAATCTGAATGAAGATTTTGCTGCATGAGTATTTCCCCAAGATACATAATGGAAATCTTTGAGTTGGTTTGGTCACTTAGAGCACGTCTACACAGCAGGGCTAAAGCTGAAATAAACTACACAACGTGAGCATAGCTTAAATCGAAATAGATTATTTCGGCTTTTGGTGCTGTCTGCACAGCAAGACGTCTAAGGAAGAGTACTCTTCCTCCGAACTTCCCTTACTCCTTGTAAAATGAGGGTTACAGGAGTCAGAGTAAGAAGTCCTCCAGCTCAACATTATTTTGACATTATGATGAAATAACTGCTTGTAGTATAGACACGGATGGTGTTATTTCAGAATAACGTGAGTTATTCCAAAATAACACTGCTGTGTAGACGTACCTCTACTATATCTCTGCAGCTGGAGTTCTGTTCTGGTGAAGGGAGAAGAACTTGTTGTGTTCAAGGTAACTCAGATGAGTAGTTAAAGGCAAAAATCATTTTGTTCTGGCTCAGTTAAAATGCTTTTCTATTGCTACAGTTTTGACCTGGTACCTTGGCCCATGGCTTATTGTAACTCTCTGCATTAGAGAAGAGCATGGCAGCTCTTTTAGGTTTGTTAATTTTTTTTCAATTACTTGGCCCCTAAGGCTCTGTCCTGAGATCCAGTAAAGATTGGAAATCCTTTGAAGAGACCCATGTACTATTGTTTGCATGGAGCAATCCTGTCTTGGTTAATCATTGTGGCACCAGTACAAGCATAGATGAAGTAGTGTCAGAGACACATTTAATCCAATGATAAAAGAAGCAGCCACTCAAAGGGACTCTCAACAGCATTCAGGTCTGACTACAGAGGCCTGATAAAGAATTTGGATTGTGATGAGTCAGGCCTGTCATTTTAGACTGAGATAGATTTGGAGAAAGAGTATACAGGGGAAATGATTCAATACATGATCAAAATATCAGTTCCACAAACCCTGGAGTCAGGTATTAGGTTTGTTTATGAGCTACAATCCAAAGAAAGAGACTGCAACATCCCTGGTAGTATTTATTCAAAAAGGGACAATAATAAGGTCAATGTAACAATAGCAAAGCAAGCCCAAGTCTTTCCAAAAGTGATTTTACAGACATAGAGAGCAGAACATATGCCAGAAAAACGTAAGCATTTATATAGAAGGACAAAAACCCCTATAACTTCTGCCTCTGTTTTTATTAAATATAGGCTCTCTTTTCTTACACAGACACAGACACAGACACACACACAGACACGGCATTGAGTCTGCAGAATTGGGTGGGCAGTGTTAGGGTATGTCTACACTAGCTCGTTAGTTCGAGCTAGGTAGGCAAATGAGGGCAACCGGAGTTGCAAATGAAGCCCGGGATTTAAATATCCCGGGTTTCATTTGCATGTTTCTGGGCGCCGCCGTTTTTAAATCCCCCTTAGTCGGAACTCTGTGCCCGCGGCTACACGCGGCACGGAGTAGGTAGTTCGAATTAGGATCTCTGGTGGAACGAGGAGTACCGGTAGTTTGAATTAGAGATCCTAATTCGAACTACCTACTCCGTGCAGCGTGTAACGCACGGAGTTCGACTAAGGGGATTTAAAATGGCGGCGCGCTGAACATGCAAATGAAGCCCGGGATATTTAAATCCTGGGCTTCATTTGCAACTCCGGTTGCCCTCATTTGCCTACCTAGCTCGAACTAATGAGCTAGAGTAGACATACCATTAGGTCTTTATATCAGGCACATTATGAGCACATTTTTGGTGCCCAATGTCTCTAGAATGATCTGTAATTAGCACTTCCCATTAGCTCCATAATGAAAGAAAATGGGCCCCCAACAATGCTGCTCTTGCAGTATTCATTTGCACCAGTCTCTGTTGCAGAAAGCATTTTCTAATAATCAAAAGACACTGTCGTGTAATGATCTGCACATGAACCTGGGAGTCAGGAACAGCCAGATATGAAGATTGGCTCTGTGACCTTTCACAAGTTGCTTAACTTGCTTAATTTGTAAAATACAGATACTATTTATGAGAGTTATGATGACTATCATTTAGTTATACCTTTGGGTTTTATACTTCTGCTAATCACCAATGTATCAGAGTATCTCTGATGTAAAATCAATAGCAATATCAAAATCCCTAATGAACTTCAAAGAGTCTCTCTCATTTCTTCCTTTTCAAAGTAAAAACTTGGCTGGTTGAGGTAAGACTTTTATTTTTGATATTTTAGATTTTTACATTTCTTGTTGTTATTGTTAGGCATTTATTAGTTAGTTAGTACTGTCAGTGTTATTCTTTAAGGGTTTTCCAAAGAGGAGGATTTGCAGCATTCCCATAGGCTGTTCAAGACAATCTGCTCTCTTAGGCCAAAATTCAGTGTGTTGTGCCTCACCTCATAGACTAGTGGTAGATATGGGGCAGCTACCTATCTTTCATGATGAAGGGGCAGCTGGGCCAAATGACAAAGTGTGGCTTTGCCAAATCTACAACCTGAGATGACTGTCCAGAACTCTGCCACCCTAGACAGCTTTTAGCTTGCCTGTCGCTAGAGTGTCCTGATAGTATTTCCTAAAGGCAGTCAGACTCTTGATTCAACTAATTTCTTCTGGTGGTTTATCCATAACTGGATCCCCTTGACTAAGAATGCTTTGGACCCAGCTCTATGGGTCTTCATCTGTCTTAATTATTCATAGACCAAAATTTGGTCTTTAGACAACCTGGAGGCGGAAGCATTTATTACTTAGAAAAGTAAGACCAAAGCCTTAGATTGGTATTGGAAGCGGATTGGGAAGCTGTGGAAAAATGGGAGAGTAAGCTCATGGTAGCCTAAGCCATGGAGAAGGTGGGCAGCTGCATTCTGTACCTGATATAGCTTCTGCAGTAGATTACAGTAATCCAATTTGGCAGTTTTTATTAAGTGTTTTCAAGATGTGAAGTGTTGTATGTAATAGGTGCTAAGTATTGTTATTGATCACATCAGGTTTTGCCATTGAATACCTCCAACTGATGAATTGGACAAGTCAGAGGTTACTGTGTACATGCTTCCCATGACAATATATAACAGAGTCGGTTGAAATCCTTCTTATAGCAGTCATGTACAGTCATGCATTTCAATCTTTAGTATGAAAGCAAATGCTGGACAAAATCAGTATGGACCCAGTGATGGATTAACATCGGATTCTCTCCACCTGAGAATCGAAGCCCCATAACTGTCCTTCCCTCCCTGCTATGCATCTCCTGTCCAGCTAATTGCTGATGACTGTAAAACATGGGGGGAGGGGGAGGAGGAGAGGGAGGGAGGAAAGATTGCTGTTTTCCTCCCTGTTCGTTGAGCGGGGAGGAATAAAAAAAATCTGCCACTCTCACCACAGGATTTGTTCATTCCCAATTCTACAGCAGGAATGGGCAAACTTTTTGGTCCAATGGCCACATCAGGGTATGGAAACTGCATTGAAGGCCACAAATGCTCATGAAATTGGGGTTAAGGTACAGGGGGTGTATGAAGGGTTTGGCTGGGGGAACTGACTCTGGGGTGGGGTCAGAAATGAGGAGTTCAGGGTGTGAGAAGGTGCTCCAGGGTGGGACTGAGGGGTTTGGAGCATGGGAGGGGGATCAAGGCTGGGGCAGGATTTGGGCCGGGGAGGGGAAGGGCTCAGGAGTGCAGGTTCTGGGCTGTACTTACCTCCTCAAGCAGCTTCCAGAAGCAGGGGCATGTCCACATTTTGTCCAGCCTCTACTCAGAAGTGCAGCTAGTCGGTTCTGTGTGCTGTCCCCTTCCCGCCCCCCATCTACAGGCACCACCCTTGCAACTTCCTTTGGCTGTAGTTCCCAACCAAGGGGAGCTGCAGGAGCAGTGCTTGGAGCAGGGACAGCACACGGAATCCTCTGGCTTCCCCTACACATAGGAGCTAGTTGGAAGGGGGAGATGCTGCTGCTTCCAGGCGCAATGTGGAGCAGGGCAACCTGTCAGAACCCACTCTTCAGTGGGAGCTTAAGGGCCAGATTCAAATGGCTGGTAAGCTGGAAGTGGTTTGTGGCAGTAGTTGCCCCCCTCTGCTCTACAGACTTTCAGAAAATAAGCAATAACCTCTCTAGATGCTACTAAGCCTGAATCATTCCCTCTTTACTGCTGCCTACTGGTTACAGAGATAAATGGTGTGTGTGAGGCAGGTGGGGTGGGTAATATCTTTTATTGGGCCAACTTTTGTTGGTGAGAGATAAACTTTTGAGCTTACAAAAAAGTCTTCTTCAGAAGTTGGTCCAATAAGAGATAACTCAACCATTTTCTTATAATCTAGGACCAACATGGCAACAACATTACATAAAAGAACACTAGAGAGACATGGAAGAAGTTGAGTTAAGTAGCAAACAGGGAAGCAATAGGAGGGTTTTTATTTATTTATTTCATATTCCCTGAATGTGGACCTTGATATTGGGAGTAGGGGAAGGGAAAATATGGAAAGGGAGATGAGAATTAGGTAGAGCTTGTGTGGGAGAATGGTTTTGTCCCAGGACTGAGGACAACAGTGTATAGAGAAAGAGTTTGCAATGGGGAATGTTGATGTTTAGGAAGATTTGACAGTTCTTTGGGTGGGGGAATGATAATATTTTAGTGGATCTGGGATTTGTTCCATCTTAATCCACCCCTAGTAAGTGGAAATTCACAGGCTATAATAATGCACATATGGAGAGGGAATTTAGAAAACTCCAATTACTAAATCTTTTTAGACGTATGAGTCAGAACTTCACTTCCAGCAGAGCATGCAATCCATACTTCTATCCAAAATAAAATGTGGATCCATAAATGTTTACTAGTATCCAAACAACAGAGCCGAATACTGACATTTTGCCCTTGGCAACTCTTTGCAGGTATTTCAGACACTTAACATTACTCCACAGATTAAAACCAAAACCAAACTAATCATTTTATTAAATTTCTCCTATTAACCCAAAAATGAAACTTAAATTTCTCTTTCCACTGCCCTTGGAAATACATGGAAATGTTGGTCATTAGCTGCAGCTAGGATTTGTAACATGAACATATTTTGCTGCTTAAAACAAACAAAACACCCAAACAAGTTCACCAATAAAAAACCAAATACGTGATCATATTTTACATCTCTCATTTATTTAAAAAAACCTCCCATCTCTAAGGCATTGTCATGCTGAGAAGGGCAAAAGTTCTAGATAATGGAACTCCTTTTAACAGGTAATATAGCTGTGACGTCATTGGGAGTCCAACAGACGTTATAAGAACTGAGATGCTCGCTCATGAATGCGAGTTCTACATTTCAACTCCTTCCTCCAGAATAAATATTCTGCATTCAGTTCTCCCCTTGCTGAGCTTTACAGCAGGATATAAACAGTGATTTCTCACTGTATGCCTCCATGCTGCTTCAGAGACATAAAACCATAGTCCTGGTGTATATATTTCACCGCAGTCACTTAAGAAATTAAAGCCAAATTCTGCATTGGCTTAAACTCAGATAACTCAACAGAAGTAGTTGGGCTTGTGCCAGGGGATAAATCAGAGCAGAATTTGACCCCTGTTATTTATATCATGGTAGTGTCTAGGAACCCCAATACAGCCTGCATTTTATGAGGCATAGTATAGATAAGTAACAAAGAACACAGCCCATGGCCCACAGAGCTTACTGTAGACAGAATGTGACAGATGGATGAAACAAACAGGGCTGGTGTAGATTTGGAGGATGAAGCAATAAAACAGACAAAGTTTAACAGAAGAACAGACGTGATGGCTTACCATTTTCTTAAAAAATACTACATAATAGTGACCTGCAGGCCTCACTGCAGAGATTTTAAGGAGGGTTTTAAAAAGAATGAAGTGGTGGCTCTATGAATTTTGTTGGGGCTTTACAATCAATTTAAGACATTAAGAGCTAGACTGTAATTCTGCCATAAACACAACAGATTCTTGATCTACTTCCAGAGCAGACCAGAAAACAGATTACAACTCAGAGTCATAATCTGGTTCCTACACTTGCTGTAGGGGGAAAATAATCTGCACCAGTCCTATAGTTGTTGAGGTTACTTCCCCTTTTGTGTCAGATCACCTGTTCTGGCCAGTGGATTGGGAGGTGAGGGCTGAATCAGGGCTTCAACCTCTCGCACTCTTGGCCTGCTCACCTGTTTGGGGGAAGGTGTAGTGGACCTATGGAGGTTGCATTCACCTCTGTGCACCAGCTGGTAATGCAGAGAGCAAGGGAGTAAAAGGGCATCTTATGTCCCTTTACTCCATTGACATGAAAGTCAGTTCATGCATCAGCTCAAATAGAGCCCAGCACTTTTAGCAAATACATTATTAGCAGGATCTGTCCCATGGAAAATGTAGGTACCAGTTGCTGAAAGAGCAGGAAAGAATAAATTATTTCAGACAGGGCCTCTGAGGGCCTGAATTAGGGGTCTATGAATAAATGATTCTTCTCACATAGAGTACTTATTTTTGTGTCTCAACAAATGGAAAGCATTGTAATGGGAATTTAAGATTTTTCTCCTTTTGCTGTGGTTTCTTTGGCCCTTCAGAGACTTCTTGAAGTGCTGTGAGGAATACACATTCTGTTATCCTTGGTGGCGCCATTACTACTCAAGGCTTCTTGTCTTTGGCATGGTGAGAGGGGGATTAAAAAGCATTAATGCTGCTTGGTGCACATCGCTGGGGAAGAAAACATCACTGGGACTGTTCTTCAACCTGACTGCAGAGATAGAGGTGTTGCAATACAGACCAATTGCCATTTCCTTTGGGAGGGATTGCATCCCTGACTTTTACTCCTGTCTGTGTCCACTCCCCCCAAAGTTTTTCACCTGGCACATTACCATGAAAAAGGCTTTTCAAAAGGCTCAGGGGGAAAAAGCAATCTAGTTTGTTTATTTTGTCTAATGATTAAATGATAAAGCACAGATCTCAGCAAAAGATCTTAGGATAATGGACCTTGCTAATAGCTGCCTTATAACAAGTTACAGGCATTATATTGCCTACCAAATCCAGTGAAGGACAGTGCAATGGAGCTATATCCATGTCCCTTGAATCTTTTACTTGATGGGCACCGCCACTGGGTATCACCTTGGCAGCAAAGTGAATTGCCAAGCACTTACTTCATCTGGGCTTCCTGGAACTGAAGTCAGTGGGAGCTAAGTGTCCTCAGCACTATTGAAAATCAGGACACTTACAGAGATGCCTAAATATGGATTTGGAGACCTAATGTTATGTGCCAAAGGCTGAACAATATGAGCTGAACTTTACTTGCACCGCAACATAGTCTCCCCTCACTCCCCCCACCGACTCCCACTTGTGCTGCACTTTTGTTTCAAGTCCTTAATATTTAATCGGATACATTACTTCAGCATGAGAGGGAGTGTGGTAGATGGTCATAAATTTCTTTGTTCCATTACAACAGTCACAATGCCCTACAAAGCTTCATTATAATCACAGGGCCAGATTCTCAGCTATGCCAGAGTTCCTTTGCTTTTCCTCCATTCTGGGACTGTCTGGGAGAATACTGCAGTTCCTGGCACAATTTTGAGGACTGTTGGGGCCTGCTTGAAACAGTTCCTAGAGGGCCACTCTTTAGCCAGGTTTTGCCAGGGCAGAGAGACACTTTGGCCAGACCCATTTCAGCTTAGCTGAATGGCACAAGAGCCATTACAGCTGAGCTAGAACACCTGAGGATTCCTCTACACAGGGGGAATCCTCAACTATTTCTGTACTACTGGAAGCACTGGAGAATTCAGAACTTTTTTTGTGTTTGTAATACAGCTATATTAACCCTTAGTCTTCCCCACAAAATAACATCATCAAAAACACTGAAAAAGGGGGGACACTCAGGATATATTTACACTACGAGGTTTTGCCGGAGGAGGCAATGCAAATGAAGTGCTTGTTAGCATTTTGTCACACTTCATTTGCATAATCTATTCCAAGCCGTTTTTGCACAAAAATAAGCAGTATGGACGTGTCCATGTTGCGCAAAACCCCATTTTTGCGCAAGATCCTTGTGCCTCCCCGGGGGGGTTGCGCAAAAAGGAAACGTCCACACTTCTTGTTTTTGTGCAAAAATCCCTTGTGCAAAAATAGATTATGCAAATGAAGCACGAGAAAATGCTCTGCTCTTTATCTGCATTGCCTCTTCCGGCACAACATGTAGTATAGACATAGCCTCAGGAGAGACATGTACTGCTGCCCAAAGCATTGACCCATCAGTATCAGCCTAAGACTTGTTCTCCTCTGCCCCAATCCCCAAGCACTGTTTGCATCCTCTTTGGGTTATTTTAAGGCCTCATTCTGCCTTCTTTTGTCAGTAGGAGTAGTAGTCAAAATCAATGGGGCTCCACACTGAGTAAGGGAAGCAGAAACAGGCCTTGCTCTGACTGTAAGCCCTATTGGATGGATACATTGTCATTATTCCTCTATTAGCAAAGCAGTAACCATCTGCCATCACAGCCAGATTTCTTGTTGGTTTCTGCAGGCAAGATACAAGTGTAGCCAGTAAGTAGTACAGGATCATCCTGCCTCAGCTAAAAATGATGTTGGTATAACACAAAGAGAAATATGTTTCTGAGGGAGTCAGAGGAGGGCCTGGCAGTGGAGGAGCTAAACGAGGCCTTTTTGCCCAATTAGTCCTGCCCCGTTTTACCTGCAGCCAATGCCAGGCCTGGAATGGGAATAAAAGGAGAGAACCTGGCTCAGTTCAGGTCTGACCAGCGAAAAGGCAGGAGCTGGTTCTGAGGTTTGCAAGAGCAGACTTTGCTAAGTGACCGGAAGTCCTACACTTCAGACCCCCAGCTAACCCCGGGACCTAACCACCAGGGAACCCCGCTGCCTGGGGGACCTGGCGACGATGTTATATAGAAATATGTTATATGTTTTATAATCTACCAGCTTGATTTTAGACCCAAATGGTTTCTTTTATAACTTACGGGCACTGTACTGTATGTAGCATAATTACTGGGACAGGGAGGCAAGTGTGTCTTCAAAATCCAACAACTGTATTCAGTGCCTTATACATGCCTGGTAAGGGCTTGTCTCCACTGTCACTTTACTGATTTGTCAGTTTCTCACTCAGTGCTGTAAAAAAACCACCCCACTCCCCACCTCCAAGTGCAGCAAGTTGTAGTTGTGTAAAGCACCAGTTTAAGCAGAACTGCACTTTAAACTCAGCAGTGTGGATTCCACCTCTGAGAATGATTTTAATGCTGGAAAACCAAACGCACAAGGGTATGCCTTTCTCAGCAGCTGGCTCTGGGCTCATTGTTATAATGCTTTATTCAGGAGAATGAGGAATTTATAGTTCATGTTGAAGGGGCAGCTACAGCTACTGGCCGAGAACAGTGATATAAGTTTTAGAAGCAAATGGCTGAGGCAATATGACACAAGACATTGTCAATAGGACTAGTGATTTGTACCATAGATTCAGTGAAAAGCCAGAATCTAGTTGTCTTAAACAAAACAAAAGAAAAAATAATGAATTTATAATTTAACAAAACTGCCTGAAATCAGAGGCCATTTTTAAAAATCAATATATCCTCTATCTATGTGATTAATCAGGTGCTTAAACTTAAAATCAAAGCTTAAACCTTTTACCAACATTTAGGAATCTATAGTCCAATCCTTCCTAGAATTAAATGGTACAGTTCCGAAGAGCCGAATGTAAAAGAGAGAGAGAGATGAAGAGTTAAGAAACAGAGGCAAGGGAAAAATATGAAAAATCATATTTAGCTAATATGTAAAATGAGACAGAGTTGATAGCAGATATATGAGATTTATGTCAGATGGCAGAAGTTTCAAGGACCTTTTCCTCTGTAACAAGACTCTCCAAGACAGTGGTTCCCAACCTTTTTTATACCGCAGACCAGCAAACCCATTCACAAACTTTTGGCGGACCAGTAGCATTCTGTTTGCATATTCATTATGCAAATAATGAATATTCAAATATGCAAATAAAATGTTACTGGTTCACCAGAAGTTCGTGAATGGGTCTGCCGGTCTGTGGTATAAAAAAACCCCAGCCCCAAAAACCCCCAGTGCCAGCCTTAACCCTTAGAGCCCCCCCACCCTCCACTACCCCCCTGCACCAGCCACTGACACCAGAGTCCCCTGAACCCAACTCCCCCAGTGCCAGCCTTCTGCCCTTATAGCCCCCCAGTGTCAGCTCCCATCCCAAACACCTCGGTGCCAGCCCCCCAGTGCCAGCCTCTTGTTTCCAGAGCCCTACTGCAGCCAACCCCCCAAAAGCCCCCACTGCCACCCCCCAGTTCCCAATATTAGCCCCATCCCCAGTGCTCCCCAGTGCCAACCTTGCCCTCGGTGTCAGCTCCCCACCTTGGATGCCGCAGTGCCCCTGCTTCTTATAGCCCCCCATTCCTTAGAGCTTCCCAGTACAGCCCTGCCCCCAGAGCTCCACAGTGCCAGGCCCCTGCCTCTTAGAGGCCCCCACCTCCAGAGTCCCACAGCACTAGCCCTGCCTCCAGAGCCCCCAGTGCCTGCGCAGTCCTGCCCCCCTCACCTAGCCCTGTGCTGCCTCCCAGTTGCCAGCTAAGTGCTGCTGCCCAGGTCGCAGTAACTCTAAGGCTGCCGTGCTGGGCACCGCATGGCCCTCCTGCTGCACAACAAGCTGCTCTTCTGCATCTGGGAGGAGACCCCACCCCAGCCTGGCACTGGTTGGCTGAGAGGTGGGGCAGGACATACCTCTCCCAACAGCCACAGTGGGAGGGGAGGCACTGGGCAGTGTACCAGCAGCCAGCAGTTCACGGCCTGGCGCTGGTCTGTGGACCAGCAGTTGGGAACTGCTGCTCTAAGAGGCCAGTGCTAAATTAAAGTGCAAATGGGAAGGGAATGGAGAGAGAGATATGCCCAAGATCTACAGGGGAAACTAGAGCATATCTTTAGAGTGTTTAAAAAGATCTTCATCGACAACAAAAAGAAATGCCGTTTTGAATTGGATTCTCAAATGAACAGGGATTTAGTGGAAGATGTTTTAATATGGTCATACTTCTTGGTGGATGTGGAAAGGCTGCCCTAAACCACTTTGCAAAGTTATTAAATAGCTAAATATCTTCTGGAAAAAGAGGAGACTATTTGGGCGGCCCAGACAGGACCCACCAACAACTCAAGGGAAGGTGCACAGCTCCCTGCACTTTGCAAGATGGCATGCCTGAACAAATCCTTATATAATTCTTTGGGTTGAATTCTGATCATAGATTCTGTATAATGACCATATCATTATTTTACAGAATCTTGTAAAAATCAGCTGCTGTGCTCACATGGACATGTATGTAGTTGATTTTACAGGATGTGTGGTAACATGTCCACAGAGTGAGCTCCTCAGTCTCATTTCTGAACTAACTATAGAACAAGGGGAATAAGTCAAATCTCTAGTATAATCAATGGCATTGCCTAGGATATATTATCCAGATAGATCAAAATTAAGACCCAAATGTCTGCCTTCCACTACCCTGAGCGTTTGAATTCTGTGCTATATTCCTTTCTCATGTGAAATCCTTTTCTAATCATCAGTGGTTAATCTTGGATTTGAAGAATCAGCTTGAACTCCAAAATCTTTACTAGATTTTAAGACAAAATTGTTACGAAGAACAACAAAATCTTCATTTTACATAAGAACATACTGGGTCAAGATCAAAGGTCTGTCTAGCCCAATATCCTGTCTTCCGACAGTGGCCGCTGCCAGATGCCCCAGAGGGAATGAACAGTACAGGCAATCATCAAATGATCCAGCCCCTGTCACCCATTTCCAGCTTCTAGCAAAAAGAGACTAGGGATACTTTTGGACCAAATGTATCTAATGTGATCAGTGAACCTTCCAGACAAAATGCACAAGTTTAAACCAGGTGTCACCACATTGTTTGTACGTCCAATATCATATGTGATGTCCCACAAAACTTAATAAAACCAAAACATTATCTGAGATGCCAAATAATTCACCATAGTAATAGAGATGTAGCCGTGTTAGTCTGGTCTTGCTGAAGCAAAAGACTATGCAGTACTTTAAAGACTAACAAGATGGTTTATTAGGTGATGAGCTTTCGTGGGCCAGAAGTGGGTCTGGCCCATGAAAGCTCATCACCTAATAAACCATCTTGTTAGTCTTTAAAGTGCTGCATAGTCCTGTCTTTTGTTTCAAATAATTCACCAGTTTCTTTCTTTTGATTAGAACACACACATATATTATCTTACGTCTTTTTGGCCACCAAGTTAATCCATATGTAATTGCTTAAGAGATGAATAAACATTATTTGCTTTTGCTTATTATTGAAGTACATACTAAAATTCAGATACTAGAACAGGGAATAATGACTGCTAATCCTTCCTACGCTGACCAATAGGACTGGGAAGTGTGAGAGGGCAGCTGCTGAGTGACACTGAAATGACTGTAACTAAGGTGTGCCTGAAAATGTCAGCAAGACCAGCAGGAGGCTGAGTGATGAAATGCAGAACCACATAAAAAGGTGTTAGCAGATTAGCATTTAAGCCTAATGGACAGCCTTCTGCCAGGAGGAAAACATCATAAAAAAACAACTCAGTGACTGCCTTCTGCTTTCTCTGTCCCATGTGTGCAGAGTACTGACAGTGGAAGCTATGCTGGGCACATTAGGATTGACACATTTAAGAGTTTTTGTCTACACTGCAGCTGTTATCTCATTCTGGAAGTGTTTTTATTAATTAATAAAAGTTCATTGTTAGACTATGACAGTCCCAGCATTTATGTCATTCTAATTTCATCTTATATCATGAAAGAATATGTGACAGTGAGAATAAATCTTTCCCCACATTGGCAGTGACTTGAACTGCTTATAAACAAACAGGCTCAATTTAGCTTCAAAGAAATTTGAATTATATAAAAAAATCACCAAATTCTATGAATATAATATTAGAGCACCGATAGTTCATGTTATCTACCACAGCACGATGATGTTGCCTACCAATGCTCCATTGTTTTTGGAAGGTGGGGAGGGCTAAGAAATTCTTATATTCAAAGATCTGAAGGCCAGAAATGACTATTCTGGTCATCTAGTCTGACATACTGACCTCTTGTATAACACCACCTGGTAATTTCTGTGTCATGGCCATAAGTTTTATTTTGTGTATTTAGCTTTGGACCATTTATTCCTCCTACAGCATCTATTTGGGTGTTAAGTAAAACTTTAGATAAGCTAGCTCATTGGTGAGTATTCTAAGTTGTGACAGCCAGTGAGATGAAAAAGATAAAAATACCTGTTTCTTTATGACACTCCAAGGGATTAATTTAAAGGGTACCTGTCCAGTGCAGCCAGAGATGTATTATTTTAGGCTGGGTAGATAGATACATACTGTTTTTGATAGTGCACTAGCTCAAAGAATAGCAGTGCTGCTACAGCAGTAGGTAATGGCCCAGGCTACCCCAATATGGACTAAGGATGTGACTGACTAGTTGACTATCCAATAAGCAAATGCTTATCGGACAGTCAACAGGCTAGTTGATTAGTTGCTTCCCCCTACCTTGCTGCCTCTATCAGAAAGAGGCAGCAAGGGGGGGGAAGAGGAAGGAATACTTCAAAGTGTCAGCTCCCCATGATGTTTCCAAGTGGCAGTGCTGCGCAGGGCTGGGGGCCAGTGGGGGAGCCCTTAGCTGATCCTGGTCTCCATGGGGAGCTGCCGCTTTGAAACACCGCAAGGAGCCTGATGCTGGGCTTCCCATGGAGTTTCAAAGTGTGTGGAGCCCAGGGTCAGTGGGGGAGTCCCCAGCTGACCCCAGGCTCCATGTGGCGCTTTTGCCTTTGAAATGATACACTACAAAGGCGGAGGCACCCTATCAACTAATCAACTAGTCAATGCAAAATGCATCAACTATTCGATTAGTCAATTACTCTATATTTAACATTCCTAGTATGGACCTAGGATCTCAGACAGTATTGACCTTATGCAGTTAGCCCAAACTGCAGACCATTCTGCTGCAGCTACACAGCTTTTTTTTTTTTTTTTATCAAAGCTGATCCATGTATATCTAACTGAACTGGAAATTAAACCTCTAGTTGTAGTGTAGCTGTACCTAAATAGCTTACTCTTATGCCTATTTGTTTAATACATGGAACTTCCATATCTCAGGTTTAGAACATTCTCATTTTTCCTAGGTAAAATTGGAAGGCATTATACAACTTTTTGGACTAGATAACTAATTGAGGCCCCATCTAGCCCTACACTTCTACAGTTCCACAAATTTAAGAGTTTTGATACTGAGATGAGATACATGTGCCAAGCATGTTCCCATGTTGCCTTTCATCCCTGCACCTCCTTCCCCATTCCAATGCATCAGTCCTTCATGTCACTGTTGAAAAACACATTCTTTCTGCAAAGAAGTGCATCATGTTTGTTATTAAAGAAGAAAGCAAGTAAGCCTGTACTGCTTGGTGAGCTTCAGATCACACAGTTCTCTAGGTATCCATATTGTGTTTACCCGTCTAGATGGTCAGGCATCCTAGACAGGGAGCATATGTGCCTCTGTGTTCTGTACAGAACCGAGCAGCCTTTCAGTATTCACAAGTGACGGCAGGGAATGTGGGACATTAGGATTTCTGCTCCAAAGGAGCAAGTTGCCTACAGTCACAAAAATATTCAAGAAGGCTTCTTGGCACAGCTGCCTCTTCATAGCTTTAGCACATTCTTAAGTCTGGTACACATACCATGGAGCCCCTAGTATTCATATTGACCGACAAAATATTATAGTACAATGTTTACATAAGAATCAATTGTGAATAATTGGTGTGAATCTGATAGCTCATCTTATTCTTCTTGTACTGTTTTTCCTGAGTTTCATACGTGCAAGAGGAGAATTAGGCTTCATAACTCTAGATTTCAAGGCCTAAACATACTTTCCTTCCAAAAACAGCTACATGTCTTCATCTTTCAGTTAGTTTTTCATTAACAATCTTACTAGCAGTGCAGAAGACAAATCCCAATTGCTATTTCTATTTTCCTATGGCTGGCATACAGAATCCCAGGGAGGCAATGTATTACAGGACATTGTTTCAAACTAATTTCTAGGTTTCTTTGGGTCTGTTTTCTGTCCCAGGTTCCAGGGTCTAACTACAACTAGCACTGCTTGGGAATTTTTGGGAACATTTTTTTTCTTCATTTTGAGCATTACTGTTAATTTTCTTCAGGATGCTAGGCACTGACCTAAAATTTGCCCAACAATGCACATGGGTACCAGTTGAACAACAGGGAAGGGTGTGGCTTTCATGGCATCCCAAACAACATGTATGACCAGACTTTGTTGAGAAAGTACGAAGGCTGATGTTGCTTTAAAGAATTCACATAAACTGTCAGTGTTGTGGAAGCTGCCTCTTCCCAGTGAAAGCTCTCCTTTTGGTGAACGCTGTGTGAGGTGCACAGTCAGCTTTAAAACTATTTCCTAATATGGTCATAAAAAGGAAAATCCACCATCCTTATTTGTCACCGAATTAAAGTACAAAGCCAGATAAATTCTGTCTGAATATGAGAGGGCTGTTGCATATTTTGTAAATTGTCTTTGCTTCACATCAACATCCTGTTGCCAGGGAACCCACCTTTCTGAATTGCAAATCTGTGGGACAGTTAAAATATACATGTAAAACAGAAAATAAATTCTGCTTCCAGTTTCATGGTGGCAGCATATATCTAGAGTTATATCAATGAAGTCACCAAAGAATGCGTGACTCTGAGAAGAGAACTTTGTCTCAAGAGTCAGAACAGATTCCTGAACTATAATTAACAAAATATGATGTGCCTGTGCTATATTTTTTGTTAGTAAATCCTAATTCTGTGCTCAGATATGCATATGTATTTTATGTTAATTTCAGTGGGAACTGTATATGTGTAACTCAGTGCAGTATTTTGTCATGACTATAAGGTAAGTGGAGCCTTCAGCTTGAGGACAGCTTCAATTTTAGGCCTGATCTAGTACCCATTAAAATTAATAGAAAAACTTTCATTGATTTCAGCGGGCTTTGAATCAGGCACTGTGAAATAAAAGCAGTAGCACTATTCTATTACTTAATATAGGCCTAATTCTGCTCCAGTGGGAGTTTTGCCATGAAAGATTCCAGGGATTTCATGGCATGCTATGAGATATTCTTTTATAGAAATTAAGCAATGCAACTAAGAAATACTGAAAACATTCCCATCAGTGGCCCTTATTAAATATTACAAAAGCAAAGGTTTTTAAACTGGAGTTTAATGATTGAGCTCAGCACTACAACTCTAAGTACCAACACAAAACAGAATTTTAAGAATTCTTTTCTAAGCTATTTTAATCACAAGCTTTTTAAAGAATTCATGTAGCCACACATACATGTACAGAAGCTTCTGGAATGACTAAATTCAATAAATATCTAACTCTCTATTTTAGTACAGTTACAAAAGGCACAATTTCTAAAATGAACAAAATTAAATGTATGGAAATTTTATTTTAGTTTGTCTTTAAGGTTATTGAAATTGGTGCCATCTGTTCAGATACAACATTTCATCCTCAGCTACACAAACTCTATTCACTTTTTTGATGTTACTAATCATTACTTTGGAAGAGCAACATGGGCTGTTTTCTATTATTCAGTGAAACAGAAACAAAATCAAAAGATTTCCTATGAAACATTAAGAATGACTGAAGAAATCAACGCTAATTAAAGGATAGTCAAATTACAATGTGGTTAAGAAGCTAGTTCTTTCTGTCTCTATTTTACATTAAAGTCTCATGATCTGATTATGCAATTTTTGGAATGGCTTCAGACACTGAGAGCTATAAAAGATTTGACACATGAAAACAACGTTATGCTATAAACATTTGTGATACACTTAGAATGGGAGGTCAGCCAATTCCAACAGGAGAAAAGAGAAATGATTATGTATCTTGCAGGAGTGTGAGAATTCATTAAAATATAATCAGACTGCAAATAGCTTCTATCTTCATAGGAGGAAGATTAAAAATCTGAAAGCATTCTTTCCTGGGAAAATATGAAAACATGTAAAAGATTGAATTGACTAAACAAGTCAGACCTCCCCTTCCCCCTCATTGCTATGGGCATTCAGAAGACATTGCTCAGAAAATGGGCATTACATTCCCAGGTTTACAGAAGGTATTTTCTGGTTGAGGAATGTAACATTCTTTGCAATGTGGGAACAAATGGTGTGTGTTCATTTGCTTATTACCAGTTGAAAGCCTGAAGAGTGTCCAAATGGTACAAATACTAATGACAATAATTTCAGGAACAGATTTATGTGTGTGTGGCTGCAAGTTGAGACACGCTTAATATGTCTTTTGCTGTGGAGCACTGACATTAGGATTGTCCTAGGTTAATGCTATACTTAGAAAATACTGGTTTTTTTCCCATAGTTCCTTTTCTTCCTTCCTCACAGAAACTATTTCCTTCCAAGCAGTTTTAAATTGGTAGAGACTAGCCTGTACATACTCTGGGCTAGATATCAGCAGACCCCACCACTGGAATGAGTGTCTCTAGATTTCCTTATCCATTCTCCTCAGCAGCAACTGGCATCAAAACAACTGATTCTAGGACAGAGATGAATGACTTCTCTCAGAATAAAATTCTACAGCAAGGTCATTGGTGTTCAAAACAAGTTGTTCAACAGCAGGAAATTCCCTCTAACTCTGCTAAATCTTATTTACAATAAATGTCTCTCTTCAGGATATACACTACCACAATATTTTATGCTATTTTTCTCATTTTTAATGAACTCTCAGAAAGCAGAGAGGGTGAAATTCTTGCCTCATTGAAGTCAATGGCAAATTTCCCTCGGATTTCAATGGGAAGGATTTCAGCCATGGTGTCTCTCTAGAGAAAAGGGTGAAGAATGTAAACATCTAAAAATGTTGTTGTCAGAATGTGTCTAGCCCTATGCAGTTGTGCAAATGGAGAGATGATGGCATAGGAGGTTTCTCTTTCTGAGTGTGAAAACAGGGTATAACACTATTACACTGTCCAATCACTGCACCCACAGAAAAAGACACTTTGTTAACCAGGCCGGTAGAAGCTGCTTCATGTGGGGCAAGATGATGGGGCCATAGGACTACCCCTCCATACCAACCAATAATCTGTTAGGGAAGCAACAATACCTTATGACTGACCAAGCACAACTCAAATTTTGAGTTTCAAATAGTGACACAGAGACTAAATGAAATATGTGAAAACTTTGCTGGATTTTGTTGACTACTAGACAGTACTGGTGGTGAGTGCTCTGCTTCACATTACAGTCAGACATCAGTTATCAAAACCCCAGAGATCAGATACATTTTCTGCATTTTGAATCCTGCACCAGCCAGCTTCTCCAAGGTTGCCTACAGTGGAGAGAGGTGAGTGAATTTGTTTGTGCCTACTCTCTGCAAATGTGGGAAGCTGGCTGAACTGATCAAGTGATAATTTGAAGGTTGTGTGTGTAATGCTGGTTCACATAAAACACTGTATACATATAAACACATACAGTTCAAGTCATGTAGTATGCCTCTCTCAGATTTCTTGATGAATGGTGCATTAAAAGCTTGATTTCCCACTCTATCCTACCCATTTTACAACAAAGTAACTCTATTGACACCAATGTTGCATACTGGAGAATCAGTCCCTTAGCATTTAAATATGCATATCACAATCAAATTAGACTGATGTTCAGAAGACCAACAACATTTTGAGCTCCTCCTCCCACCATAATTGACCCAAACTAACCTTTCTCACTTAACCCATCCCCTTAGTAAAAAATCTACATCAACAGACTGGGCAGCATGTCCTGAAGGCCTGATAACTGGGCTCCATTGGAGACAGGGAGATCAGTAAGTTTCAGAGTCTGTGATCCTTCCTTAAGAATGCCCAGACATACACATCTGGGGACATCTCAAATTCCTTATCTTATTGTAGAAGAGCATGGGAAGCAAAGCAGTCTCAGATATATACTTTGTTTACCTGGAATAAAAGAATATGTTAGATTACTGTCTATGTATAATAACGGTGGCATGAAGTTACCAAAGTTCTATCAGACTGCATTTACACTTTGACATTCATTGTGTGTCTTGAATATTAATATTCTACCTTAGCCGATAGCCATGAATTATTTTCAAAATATTTTGCCTATAGTGTCTGTCCTAATGATACAAAATCTGATAGCCCTATTATTTAAATTTCAAGAAAGATGCTGGGTTTTTGCCAATGAAGTGCAGCTTCCTATAAGAATTAAAGAAAAGCTGGATTACATTAAGATGCATATATTTAGAGTAATCTGTATGATATCATTGAAAGAAGACTATTGATTGTACTGGACACCATGGATTGATTAGTGTATATTGTAATTATCCATTTAATACACAGGTGGCCAATTTATGTCACTTGAAATTTTGAGAAAGAAATATAACTTCATCCTACCCATATCCTGCCTCTATACCCCCACTTAATTTTGTGCACTGAGTAGTCCCACTGATGACAAAGGAACTAGTATGTGCTTAAGTGAGTTGACAGGACTAGGGACTATACTTGCAAGTGAGAAACTAAGTCAAATTCTCCACTTCGATTCACATGCAGAACCAACACTAAAGTCTGTAAGAATTTCGTGAAGCAGAGTTTGACCTTCTGCTTGCAAAATCTATTTGGACTTCTTATGCTCCAAATCTTAAATTCTTGATACATCAGTGAGAATAAAATTAATTATACAATTAAACTTAGAATATCTACAATTTTCCAATAAATATGTTCTCCATTTTGATTGTCATAGGATTATTTGGGAGAAAAAATGAATTTGACATATTCAGATCCTGTTTTCTTTTTGATTGCAAATTACACATAAATGAATGAAGATTTGTATTTGTAATTATTCCATGAATAGTTTTACAAATATATCTGAGTTTGCTGTGGGGTTGTTTTCAGACTATTTAGAAAATGTATTCAGAATATTTGCTATCCGAACTGTGTAATTGATCATCTAACTCCCATAGCACATTTTCTGTTTCTAGATTGGGTGGCTCTATCTTTATTAACAATAGCACCTGAAGAAATTATTGGGTCATTAAATCAAGGGGATGATGGTGAGCACTGTGGGGAGTGGTAGAGATAGAAGGAAACAGCCTAGGGACATTAAAATTCTCTCCTATCCTCTTGAAAAAGAAAGAGCATAAATATTTAGTGACAAATATAAACCATAAATCTCAAATTAGTTGGGGCCCTTCCTGAGGAAAGAGAAAGATTTAAGACAGGCTTATTGAATTTTATCTTCTCCTCCTATTACATTCTGATTCTCCTAAGTAAATGTGTGTACATGTGTATGTGTAATCCTTATTCTGAAAGCTCGGGTCACTCAGAAACATATCTAGCTCATTTAACAAGCTTGGGCATCAGGACTTGAGCCAGTGTGAATCTTCTATGTATTTCTCCATCCTACACATACTGTTTTAGATGTCTACCAAATGGCATGGATTGAATGTACTAGACTCTATGTCAATGTCATCAGCCACGCACCACATTCATTAATTAGATGTACATGCACAGTGCTACATAAAAAGTATGCAGCCTTTCAAAATCCCTTTTGAGTAAATGTCTCAGTTCCATGATCTAGACGGAGGCAGGATTTGTTGAACTCCCGTGTTAACTATCTCATACAACATTTCACCTTTGTTGAATTAACTAGTCTAATTTCTTCTGTCATCTTTTCTCATGATTACTGAGCCACAAAGAACAATAACTCTTCAATGCTGGTGTGTAACCATGGCTGCAGGAGCATCTGCATGGCCTTGTGTAGACATCATTCCACAGAACAGTTGCCCTGAACTGCTAATGCACCCCTGCTTCATTGTCTGATCACACTGTATACATCATATTCCAAGTTCAGGTGCTAGAACAAATGTAAAATGTTTCCAGGCAACATACTGCTAATTGAACATCTCTCCCTCCTACTGCTCTGATTTTCCGTCTGCTTCTTACGACTACACATGTTGATGTTGTACTCATTTATTTTGTCTCAGAAAAACAGTTTTACGACACCTTACTAACTCACTGTGTCCTAGAATTTTTACTCCCAAACATATGGCTATCGAAGCATGAATATATTAATTTGCACACAGATACATATGTTCATGCATGAATTCTCACATTCCAAAGAGACATCTCCAAAACATTTATGCAAACAAAGAAATGGTTGCACAAGTATTTGTGGGGGAAAAAAGGAATAAGAGTGTTATTCAAATTTGGTAAAAACGTTTCTCCATAATTTTTCTATTTGTCAAGCTCCTAGAAAACCCCTAAACTTAGTGAAAGATACCTATCAAAACATAGTATGTTTTGAAAAAATTGAGGTAACTAAACCAGTTATATTGACTCAACGCAAATGATGAAATCCCATCTCTATCAAAATCAGTGGGAGCTCTGCCCAAAATGTAGCGGTTAGATTTCAAAATGTGGAAGCTAACTAAAGATGATCTTGTAAAATGGTGGCTATATGTATGGGTTCTGAAACTACACAGATTATAACTCAACAGATTTCTTCATGAATAGTGACTTCATTTAAAAAGTGTAAGTATGAGTATTTTTTTATAATGATGGATCCTATCTTCAATATTAGATCTGGGTCTCAGTTTTAAGCACTCTGTATTTTGGTGATATTTGGTTAAAGGGTTTTAGTTCAAGCCCAGCTCTAACTGGAAGTCTGACTGCCAGGTCAAGGCAGGTGATAAGTATCTTATTCACAAGCCCCATGTTATACTACAAGTCAGATCATATCAATGAAACTAGTCAATATCTTGAGGTTACAATGTTCTATAGCTTAGCTAAAGATGGGTTGAAATACTGAAGGGAACATATAATAGAAAAAACGTAATTGCGAAAAGCTCTGATGTTGCTAAACAACAAGCTAAATAACACATTCGATATAAAGAAAACAGATGTACAGACACTATTGAGGAGGCAAGGCACCTTTGATCTCATCTGTTGCTGCTGCTCACTCATGAAGGATAGTGGCAACTTTGTTGTTCCTGTTAATGAGGCTTTTCTAGTTTTAGGTTCACTGATTTCATGCACACAGACCTGTAGGAAAATTTCTTTACTTTCTAAGAAATCACTTTGAAGTCTTGTAAATATTGAGTAATAACATTTATTTCACTCACTGCCAGTACAAAGGGATTATAAGATATTTTCATATATATTTGGTATGATTGCTGCTGGTATTTAAAGAATGTGCTTGAGGAGAGGGAGTAGCCTGTAAAAAAGCACTCTTAGAAGTGTTTATAATGTTATAACTACAATGAGCTACTTCCAGTTTATTAAAAAATAACCACCAAAGCAAATGGAAGAAAGCAAACACAAGTAAAACTTTTGCACTGATTCAGGTATAAAAGTCAGTAGAATTGCTGATACACTTTAAAATGGTATAAATAAGAGCAGAAACTGGTTTTAATAAAACGAATGATATCCTCCTGTTCACATCAAGTGATAGGATGACATTAAATAGTTGCCTATAACTCTACTGAAGCCCCTGGTGTTACATGAGAGTTGGATTTGGCCCACCTTATTTCACCACTGTTTCAGATTGCTATAATTTAGGAATACTGTAATATATACACTGTTCCTCCAAGTGTACTGCAAACATCCAAAGAGGTAATAATAAGTCTTAGAAGGGATGCAAACAGACCTTCATTCTCCTTTAAGTGATTATGGAGCCAGGATAGTGATAAACTGTAACTAGAATTGCGTTACAACTGATTCCAAACCCCTCTTTAATTTTTGTGGAGACTTCTTCCCTCCAGAAGTCATGAATATTCTTTTCTCAGAGGAATGTGAATACATTCAATTATTTTATTGGGATGCTCTGTAGTTCCAAACAGAATTCTCACCTTTAGTCCTTAGTGCAAGCATGTCAAAGGCTCACAGTACACTCGGCACATCACCAAAGGGCAGAGCTTAGAATAAGATTGTAGTTCTACTGTCCATCAGCTGAGGGGGACCATGTCTAGTGCTGAGGAGTATGCACAATTCATCCTTTTAAGGGGTTTCTCTATTGCCCCCTCCTATACACTCTCTTAGAACACACAGAAACGTTCTGCCTGCCTGTGTTCTCCTTATGCAGAATGCCCTCAGCCATTGCTGCTGGTGCAGCACCCATCCTCACCTTGAAGCAACAAAGTAGTGACTTACAAAGCTCCAGAGCCTGATTCTTAGGCCAGGGCCACACCTAAAACTTAGACTCATGTAGCTACATTGCTCCGGAGTGTGAAAAATTCACATCCCTGGGAGAAGTAGTTAAGTTGACCTGAGCTACTGAACCTAGGTAGCTGGATTTCCTAGGTGATAGTAATCCCCTTTCTGTGCTGTAGAGAGGGTCTACGCTACAGCTGTGTTGCTGTGGTGCTAAGTTGTGCTGCTGTAGCTCTTGTAATGTAGCCGTATGTATATATTAAGGTCCCTTCACAGTGTAGGTATGGGGCCTCAAAAGAGGTGTAAATTATAGGTAGCATAAAAGGCATTTAGTGTAAATGGGAATCAGAATTGTAATCTTTAGCTGTAAATAGGTATGAAGGATTAACTATAGGTAATTATATATTCTCCTTCAAATAGATCAGTAATTAGAATTAATTTAAAAGGGAATTATAGATGCCTGGTGAGACAAAGTCCCCTTACAGTTTAAGTCTCTTAGGACTGGTATTGTCATCACATAGCATCTAGCACAAGGGAGTCCTGATCCTTTTTCGGAGCCTCTGGGTGCTACAGTATTATAATTCTGATTTCACACACACTGGTGTACATCTGCAGTAATTCCATTAAATTTAATGGAAGTATGTTGGTGAAAAATCAGCTTCAGATTCTCAGTATATGTGCTGAAAGATAAAAGAACTGCTGTCAGAATGATCTATTATTATGGAAAACAGGCAAAGAAGTATTTTGGCTGTGAGTCCTGTGCAGTTCTGTGTGACAATGTAACATCTCTGCACAAAATTTAATGTGCCTCTTTGTTTTCAAGAAAATTCACTTTTAATTGAAAGTGATTGTCTTACTTCTGCGAAAACTATTTTAAGCCTATATCCTGCTTTCTATAAACATCCTGATTCACTAGTTCTAGGTACTAATTATCCTCTCTCCACTCAGCATAGTTCTGGCACCTCACTAGTTTCCTGCAGTCCACCCTAATTACATACTTTACTGTAACTATTTTAATCAAGAGGTAACAAACTAAGTCTATACTTTAAATTGAAAATGGACTAGGAAAAGACAGAAAAGGGATTCTTTCCTGGAGAGACATTGATTCAAGTATCTTGGAATCCTAGTACTGATCAGCAGTTTCTCAATGACAAAAATAAATGCTTAGTTCACTACTTTATGTTAAGTGGCAAAATTACTTCAGACAAATGGGTAGGTCCTTCCCATCAGTCAGTGAGGCAGGTGCTAGCCATCTTAGTATAAGAATTTTATTTCAATTTCCTCCTCTTCTCAGTGAACACTCAGGTCTCAGAATTGTTTCCCTATATTGTTGGAAACAGTTGTAGGTGGTGCCTTTCTGTTAAGCTCCAGATATCCACTACTTGGCCACACTGCAACAGTTAGCTCCCAGAAATTGCTAAAAGGCTTCCTAGCTGCAATGGAACCATATACAAAAATTACTGATAGCTACAAGACTGGAAATGTGGTTCACACGGCTCAAAATACTTGACAAGGATTTCAAAATACACATCGACGTTGCCAAGCACCTTCCTGCAGTTGTGGAGAAGGACTGGTTGACCTGCAGATGTTTAAACTGTCTTCAAACAGCTGGCTAGTCAAAAGTTAATATGCGGAAGTGAGGCTATTCCAATGACCCAGAAACATATGACTGCAGTGAAATACTAAGCATAGAACATCTGTTGGTCTGCCTGCTTCTAGAGCAGTGGTTCTCAAACTTTTTGGCCTGTGGCCCACCCTGCTCAACACAAACCTTTCTGTGGACCTCCAGCCAGCTACCCATGATGACAAGCAAGATGGGGTGGGAGTGCAGAGTCCAGGCGGGAGGTAGGGTGCAGTAGCAGGCTGAGGGTGAGGGGCTCTGGCCAGGAGATTAGGTGCAGGAGTGGGCTGAGGGTGGGGAACTGGCCAGAATTCCGGGCCAATAGGAGCAGCGGGGAAAGCCTCCAGGTGAGTGGTTTCCTGCACTGCTGTTTCCCCAGCTGGCAGAGAGGGGAGCAACAGCATGCAGAGCTGCTTCCTCTGCCTGTCAACTGGATCTGGCTTGCGAGGCTCAGGGCTCCCTCCTGTGGTGGGAAGCCAACCTCGCAAGGGGGAGGAGGTGTGTGGGGCTGAAGCACTTGTGCGGGGGTTACCGCAGTGAGGGCGAGGAGTGAATCCCAAACCGAAGGCCAACCTGCAAGATGGCTGTGGACCACACTTTGAGAACCATTGTTCTAGAGGACCTGTGCACCCTGGAAGATCTCACTGGGGCTACACCCTGAGCCATATCATGTGCCCAATACATGATTGTGGTGGAAGGACATGAGAAGAAGCTAAAGCACCATCTTTCTTGTAGCATCAGTAGAAAGCAATGCACATTTTTCACATGCGCATTGAGAAGCTGCACATGGAAATGAGCAATTTGAAATGTGGGATTTGTGGGATTTCTCATGGGATTGTCTGAGATCCTGGAACAAATTCCCACAGGATCTAAGGATCATCCCAAACCTCACTACTTTCCATACCAAGTGCAGGACACATATTTTGAGCTTGCATTTTCACATATGTAGCAGTGTGTACATCTGACTGACTCAACAAATGGCGAACAAGTTGATTTGCTATTTGTGTTACATTTTATTGTCCCATTAGAATGCACAGTATTACAATACTATTTTAAAATTGCTGACTGGTCTGAGTATAATACATACGAGCCATGTATTGCTATCTTTTTAATTTGACTACTTTATTTTGTTTAAATACATTCAAGATAGATTTTCCAGAAGGTGTTAATCTGACCATATAGCTATTACATATTATGTAAAAGGAATTCCCCTTACTCCCTAAAAACATCACATTTTACTCATTCCTTTGCAATTTTAATAAGCAAACAAAACTTTATACTGTATTTGTTTATCTAAGGATAGCAGTGCCACAGACAGCACGTAATCCGACATCATTGCTAGGCCCTGGCACAAATGCATCATGGGAGTCAATCCTTGTTTTGAGGAATTTTAAAGCCTAATTTGTCCATAAATATTGTGAGATGGCTCCTGGCTTAAATTGGAAATTGGTACATCTGAAAGAGATGAAAATGGGGATGGTGTTATGCAATTAGAGCAAAGAGAGTATTAGATCAAATGATCTTAATGCAAGGGGCAGGGAAAAGTTATTTCCCTGTGGAGAATTTCCCTAGGTGGTGGAAAGAGAAACCTTGGGCTTGAAATCGCATTTTACTGTGGTAGCTTCAAAGAAATGGAACCAGATGTACCTATCACCACCCACCAAGCCACCATAGTAAACTAATTTGGCCAAATAGCCTAAATATACACAAAGCCATAATGACCTTTAATTCCTAACAGCTTCAGAAACTCATTAAAAGCAATAGTGGGTGCAAGGATCAGGAACTACTGGTTTCAACTTTCAGATGAGCTGTCTGAGGATTCTAACCTTAGTAATGTAATGTAAAATGGCCTATGAGCAAGATGAGAATTATAAGTACCACTAACTAAGATATAGATAGAAGATGAAGTTGGACTATGTAAAATGAGAAGTGAAAAGTGTGTTGGTAATCTTTTCTGTTATTGACGCAAAAAAATAAAAATGAAATAATTTCCTCACATGGACTTAGGTAGTAATATACTCACTCTTTCAGATGCACAAACTAATTTCTCCCCATGACTTCAAAGAGAAAAAAATCCCATAAGATGATCAAGCTATTTTTTCCACTTTAAACTCTATTTTTGTCAATATTCTTCAAAGTTTGTTTACTTAAACTAATTTGTCTTTGCTAATGACTGATTTCTCTTTTCCATAATCCATTTGAGACCATAAAAACATCTTCTTTCTAGTATATTAATCAAATCAGATGACAAGAGGGTGCCAAATCTGCTTTAAGTTGCAGTCAGTGTAAATCGAAATAAATCTTGCACTGGAGTAACTCCAAAATGTTTGTGTATCAAGGTCTAAACCAAGGCCTGCTAAAATTAATAGGATGTGAATCCTTTACATTAGTGGTGAATTGCATCAGACTCTAAATAAGATCACATCAACTATCTTCTTTCTGTTAGAAGAATGAAAGAAAAATACGTGTAGTTCAACATGAACTGACATTCAACTCTTAACTGGTTAGCAGAAGCACAGGTATGTATGAATTTTATACATCCTAAGCTTTAATTTGCTAAGTTTTGAATGAAACAGTGTTGGCACCAAATGCTCAGGCTCAGAAAGAAGTAAGGCAGCAGTGACCACAATGGGGATACTCAAGCTCATTGGCCAAATTAAAACCTCTGTATTAGCCCAGTGGAAAAAAATACATATTTGGCAATTGTTGGATTAGAATTGTAGAATGGAGACAGTAAATTTTAACTTGGAATGATCAGCTAGGCACATTGGGAAAGAGACAGTTGACCTTTCTGTGCCTTGTTTTTCAGATGTAAAATGAAGGTAATGACATGTACCTTCTCTTTCAAGAACTTGCCATCTCTGGATGACAAGCACATTAGCACTATTTATTAAACTTGGCAATGTGTTCATTCATAGTAAAACAAACAAACCTCCCCACCAACCAAAAAAACCTAGCCTCTTCAATATATTAAGGAAAACTTAAATGACCCTTTTTTCTATGATTCCTAAAATGTTATTTAAACTGAGCTATTGGTGGCTCGATTATGGGACTAACAGTTGGAAAGATGAAGAATAAGAATAAGAATAAATTCATGAAAGACACAATCCTCATTTGTAAGAGGCTCATGGTCAGGATTGCTAAAGAGACTAGGCAAATGAGCAATCTTTGCAATCTTTTCATTTCTCCTAATCCTGAGGATGACAAGAGATTAAACTGTTAAATTATGGCAAATCTTACTTGGCATAAAAAGTGTGTTTTGGGGCTCCCTCCATGGTCACAGAATTGCCACCGATAGTCCCCTGTGCTCCCCATTGCATGGTGGTAAAATTATTGTCACTTTTATTGCATCTACAGGGTGCAGATCATACCATCCTCAGCATCAGTCCTCCCTTTGGAAGGTGTGAATATGAAAACATCATTTTTCCTGACTCCTGTGGCCAAGCAAGGGGTTGAGGAAGTTATTGCGATCCTGGGCACCTACCACAATCTCCTGTGGGGGATGTAGTCTCATGGAAGCATGCTACAACTTTAAAAGCCTGGAGTCACAGGTACTGCCTAATACTGCATTCTAGCCACAGTCTGTTTGGTTAAAGCTGCCATTTTGAGGAATCGAAGAGTTGGTCTGGTCTTGTTACACTGGCACATGTACATTTTGGTAGATTTGCTAGAACTCTTTGATTTCATAGGTAAACAAATGAGTTCTGCTAACTAGATTTAACTTTTTGTTTACACTGACTAACTACCTACCCCTCAGACCTATAGCACCATGCAAATGTGAGCCAAAGCCCACTGGTCTCAATGACAAGTACTAAGTCTACGCTATCGCTGTTTTTCAGAAAAAGCTACACAAATTGCGCAATTTGCGTAGCTTTTTCTGAATGCTTTTCTGGAAGAGGCTTTTCTGCCATTTGGCCCCATCTAGAAGGGGCCAAATGGCAGAAAAGCCTTCTCTTTTGGAGGAGCCCTTATTCCTCATAGAACGAAGTATACAGGGCTCCCTGAAAGAGTGCGTTTGCTCTCCCACAAAAGAAAAGTGGAAGAGCAAATGCGTTTACTGGACGTGGCGGAGTTTTTCTCGGATACCTGCCAGTCTAGATGTACCCAAGATGCCTAGTGAGCTGAGCCTTAGGATTGGGCTCTTGTGGCTTAACCTATTCCCATTCAAGTCTAAGAACAGTTTCCATTAACTTTAATTGTACAGGATGAAGCATCTAGTGAGAGGAATAATAATTAAAATAACATCTATAATACAACAAATTATAACAACAAAATATTGTGGGGGTCCAAAGAGCATGAAAAACACCAGTAGGCAATTCCCAACCCTTTACAGTCCCAGCTACCAGTCCAGTCATGTAGCTGTGATTGTTTAAGGTTGAAAACACTCCTAATAAGGGCATGTCTTATATATTCAGCCTCCTATCTGCAGCTCTACAGGTTTGGCTGAAGTAGTGACTGAGTATCAACTGTAAAGATGGACAAATGAAACTACACAGTGGAAGGTTGCAGCAGAGCACAGTGCTCTATTCATTATTAAAGCAGAGGCATCTTTATTAACACAGAAAGCCTCTCAGTGTGAATTTCATGGATTCAGATGTATTTCAACGGTCCTGAAAAATACAAGGTTTATGACTGACTAAAAGAAGTACAAGATGCTGTTCACTTTCTGGACAGTTAGGAATAACAC
Organism: Rafetus swinhoei; assembly: GCA_019425775.1. Classification (NCBI taxonomy): domain Eukaryota; kingdom Metazoa; phylum Chordata; order Testudines; family Trionychidae; genus Rafetus; species Rafetus swinhoei. The sequence continues at coordinate 53,652,309 of CM033449.1, forward strand.
CCGATAGCTTTACAATCAACATAAATATAAGGTGGGAAATACTATGCAAATGACCAAAAGAAATGACAATTTCACTGCTCACACAGACATGCTGTGGCTTGGTGCCAGTTAAATGCCTGGAGATTGTCTGCCAAGACAGACAACAACAAGCCGGGGCACATGCTGAAGTCGTCCTCTCGATCACTAGCATAGCCCAGTGCTACATCAGCTAGAATGGCAGGCACTGCGTTATGTTAGGGTGGCTGCCAAACTACAAGTATAGAGCATCAAGCTGCCTGAGTAATGCAGGGCACAACTCCAAAAAGGCACTGCTATGCTTTTAAGTTGAACTTCTGTGGATACCGATAGATTAGAGGCTAACAGGAACACCAATAGGAACACCATGGAACACCAATAGGCAGTGACATACTTTGCCTAAGACCAGAGACCTCAGAGCCTTGTGAAGGTTCTCAATTACTTCCTCTACCAAATCAATGTCAGGCCGCTGAAGGAACAAATCTCTAAATTATGGAACTATAACCTCAAAACAAAAGAACACGCACCAGAGACAGTGGAATGCATAATGCCCTTGCACAACTGCTTAAAAAGAGACGAGGTGCTTAGGATTTAACTAAAGACAAGTCACAAATGGGGAAGGTAGTGGGGAGAGAAAATGAGAAAACAGTAATCATCTCCTGCAATGTTTGAACACAACTTAAAAGTAACTAATTAAGCTTTTAAAATAAATTATGTTAAAAATTGCCAATTAACTCAAAATACCTCCATGCTTTTTAAAAAGTTCCTCTGCCTCCAGAAAAAGTGTCTGTGCACTCACTGCATATTATTTTTATATTATTTTACTAATTTTTGGTTGTATGTTTGTGTGAGCCCTTCTATATACATTATCCCCAAACTACCTCTTCTGATACAACATAATTAGTATCACAAGTAAGCTGTCCTGCCAACTCCCTCTCTACACAAGCCCCATACTCTCTCCCTTGGGATGCCTCAAGTGGGGATTAGGGAACCCTTTGGGTCTGAGGAGGGATCTTTCACCCTCTCTTCTGCTGTCCAGTGGCCAGGATGAGTCTTTGAAGGTGCCAGAAGGTAGGTCCATCTTGAAGTAAACATTCTGATGTCAGCGAGAACCAGGGATGTGAATGTGACACTAGAGTGTGACACTACCCTAAGTTTCACACCCTAAGTTCCTACTCAGATATTCCCCGTTCTCTCACCTCTCCTAACCAACAGGCAATGATCCAACCAGACAAGCCCTCACAAAGTCTGGAACTGCTGATATCAGTGAACTACCTGAGGCTCTAACCCTCTGGTGAAAGAGGCTGCTATGGAGTTTCTCCTATTTAAAGATGCTGAGTAAGTACCTTTTGGACTCCATCTCTTCCCCTACCCATGGGAGTTGGAAGTCTTGGCTTTTGCAAGGAGACTTCAGGGGACACAGTTCCCATTCTGTGCCCCTTTTACAGGAGTGGCATATATTTAATATAAAAACATAATATACATGTGTGTGAGAGAGAAAAAGATAATATATCTCCTTACTCTGCTTCTCCCATTAAACACTGTCATTCTGCTTGTGAACTCTTTGAAGCAAGGACTTTTTTTTATATCTGTGCCTTATATGGTGCCAAGCACCCTTGTGCTACTTAAGAAATAACACACACAAAGTCTGATTTGCACACGCAAATGTAGGGTTTGCTTGTGAAAAACTTTCAAGTTCAGCTTTAGAGATAGTTTAGAAAATTTGGTTCACAAGTCTCCCGACCAGCAATACAATGAAAGCAAAGTTGTTCTGATGCCATTCATTCTACTTGCAAATGCTTCCAAAAAGTGCGTATAGAATTCACTTGGGGGAAATGTTCCAACACTTATCCTCTAACAGTTCTATCATAAAACTAACAAACATAAAATACACGAATCTTCACAGAAAATAATCGGTCAGCTGACTATATCTGTAGTTTTACATATCCTGCTTATCTTCACTTTCTCTGTTTTCTTCCTTAACACTTACAATAATTTTGCAGCTTATTCCTAATATGCAGCCAACCACAGAACTGAGCTTCTTCCTGAAAGTGGGGCAATGGTAGTATTCTTTCAGAGCAATAAGTGTTCTTTCCATGATTCCTACAGTTAGAAGAAGTGAAAAAAGTTTATAATCCTCCCTACTGATGCTATCCTGTTTCCTCCGCTTCATGTTGTCTGAATAACAAAATGTGTAAAGTTAAATCTGGAGCAAAATTAGCAAATCCTGTAATTCATTTTAATTGAAAATAGCAGTTCAGTGAAATTCTCCTCATCTTAGTAGGGGTTAATGCTGATCTTCCCACAGGCTGCATATCCTAGAACAGAACTGAAAATGAACATGGCAACAAGAATATTCAGTTGCTCTATGTTGGTGCCAAACACTAATTTCATTCCTTAACCTCAATAACACTTGTGCATTAAGAAGTTGGAGTCTGCAAACAAAACAGAAAAATAGCGCTGCTCAGAAGTTAATGAAATATCAATAAGTCATAACATCAGGAACTTATCATCCAAACTCTGATGTAAGGAAACTGTCCAGATGTTAGTAGAATTATAGTGAATGAGATTATATTATTTGTTGAGGGAGGGTCTTCCAAACAATCAAAGCAGTAAAGCGGTTCAGTGCTTACATCACTTTTCAGCACCTTTAGAAAAGCTTTAATAATATAAACAATTTTTATGTGTAAAATGCCCTCACAATGCAGCAAGGGCACACAGTCCTGGAAACCAAGAAAGTCAGCCCCAGGATCTTGGGAAACACATGAGCATGCAAAGAACTGTGAGATTCAGAAAGGGCACAACTCTCTATTGTCTGTCATTAGGAGGAACTTCATTCAACAATCTCATGTTGTCTCAATTTAATAATATAGTTTAATAACATCCACAATGTTGAATCATAAAGCTGGGTCACAGAGAACAGATATAATTTTGTCCTCATCCCTTTTTTGGTTCCTGTCCCACAACGTAAGCCACATGTAGGCTTCAGACCATTGAGAAATATAGATGGGGAGGTATATATCCTGGAATCCTAATTGATAGCTTCTCTGATGCAAGCTATGTTCTCTTTTCCCCTCACAAGCAGCTCAAACAGCCTTGCTGCACAGCTGAATAATGAATGTGGTGCTCAACCTCTTTTCGCTGGTGGACAGGAATACTCAGCTCCCACTGAGACAGGCTTTGAGAGTTTCCCTGTATGTAACTCCTCCCTTCTGGGCAGTTGCTTGTGATCTTTATAAATATTTTGGTTTCCCAGGATCACAGAAAAATTAATTCCAAAATGTACATATTCCAGAAAATTTCTGGGATTGCATTCCCTAAATATACAATCCTAAAAACCCGAGCACAGGACATGACATCAGACTGTGTTTATTTCTATGCTGGAACTCACTAAGAGGACTGTGGAAAAAACAGAATGCTGAAAATAGAGTAGATTTCCATAACACCTTTTAGATGTTCTAACTTGTATACATGAGAAGCTTTTTACAGTCACTGTCATAATATGTTCAGTGTATTGTGCGCTCTTTTCTTATAAATGTTAACAAAACAATGCCATTACTGCATTCTGTTTAAGGAAATGACAGAGGAACTGCATGAAGGACAAGTTTAAAATTCAACGGATCAGGGAATGTGTTATAACAATAGCTACAACTCTCTGCCTCTTCATCTCATCCAAGCTGCAATGTGGTGATTTTATATTGAAATACTCGTTAAAAATAGCCAAGCTGACAGAGAAAGTACACTCTCACTTGCATTGCTATATCACCCTTCAAATTAGAAGTGCAAAGGTGTTGGAAACAAAATATCCCAACAGCTGAAAATAAGCAGCACAAGTCTCACACTACAACCTCTTGAGATCATTCCAACACTTCTTCACATTTTTCTTTGGAGAGTGATAAGCTAAGAAAACAGAGCATAGGAAAAGACCCAACAACCAAATGTATTCTAGTAAAAATTTGGGGATTTTGGCTCAAAAAAGCCAACCTTCTGCTGTTTAAAAAAACACAGTAAAATATTTCATTTTAAAATATTTCATATTATAACTGTTATAATATGACTATAATAACATTTTCCAATATAGAAAATATATGATGTATATGTACCATGCAGCCAACTGTGTCTATATATAGACAAGTGTGTAGCCCAAGGGTGGGGAACCTTCGGTGCTCAGGCCACACATGATTCATCAGGGCTAGCCACTGGTGGGCTGTCAGATGGTTTGCTTACCTGAGCATCCATAGCCACAGAGCCACCAACACCCAGGGTTCACCATTCCCAGCCAGTGAGAGGTGTGGGAAGTGGTGTAGACTGGGCCTTCACTTCCCATAGCTCCCACTGGCTTGGAACAGAGAACTGCGGTCATTGGGAGCTGCGGGGCTCCATGCTTGCAGATGCTCTGGTAAACAAGCCATCTGGCGGCTAACTCTGATGAACTGTGTATGGCCCATAGGCCAGAAATTCCCCACCCCTAGTGTAGCTCACAGGGTCCTTTGCATATTCTGGGTAGCTCAATTCCAAAACAAAAACCTTATTATCTTTCCAATCAAATTAATTGGAAAGCTTATAACACATACTATCTAAATTAATAATATTAACCTCCTAAATCAGGCAACTAATACACATATGTGAGATCCCATATGGAGCCTGAGCACTGAAGTTGTGATAAATTATAAAACCCATTTATTTAAAATTCTCCTCTCCATACTAGTTTAACAACATATTTTTCAGGTAACTCATGGGATAGCAACAAACCCTCTGCACAAGTGAGAAAACTTTAATCTGATAAAAGTGGTTGGCAGCTTTTAGCCTGAAGAAATTACGAGTATTTCTTTTACTTTATCCCGTCCTGTTCTTCTTTACTGGGTATGCATTATTTCATGATAAAATGGTAATACTCATGTATTGTTGTGCTGTTTGTTTTCCATGAAATAGTCTATTAATACAAAGTTATTAAACTACTGTTTCATCAGGATAATATCAACACTGCAAATATTTTATACATTTGATAATTTTAGATGTGGCTATATTTAGTTATTTATAAAATGGCCCTTATTAAAGGAACAATCTGATCGGGAAGCTGATTCCAAGATAAGCCAGAATTCAGTATAAAATAACCGCATGGATTATTCTTATTAATCAATAGACATCTCACTTGTTTTCTACAAGCAATTATATAATTTAAAAGTGAGTTTGTACAAGGATTACATATGAAGTCATGGAAAGTACTTGACCTCAGGCCTTACAATGCACTCAGTGTGTGGGTATTATTTATAAATGCATATTTTTAAAAACATTACCTCATCTACACCCACACAGCCACCCACCAAATATATTTTGTTCTTCCAACCTCAAGACAGTCACTGAGTTAAAATTTAAAGCAATGTATTTTCTTGTACATGCAGAGAATATGTTTCTAATAGGTATAATGTGATATACATCATATCTCAGACCCCGTAGAGTTGGTGTTTTAAAAAGGGGCAACTGAAAATAGTTATGAGCAAAATTAAATGGGTAGAAAAAATTAAACACAAAAAGTGAGAATGATAATTGCAAGTTTAAGAATGCTATATTAGATGACACAAAAAACCACATTCCTCCTCAGAAAGTTTCTTCTGTTAAAAAGCCATGCTGGTTCAGAGAGGAAGTAAAAATAGCAACAAAAATATAAATAACAAATGGAAAATGAGAAAGCTGATAATACTGAGTACAAACTGGTGGTCAGGATAAGCAGAGAACTGATAAGGGTATATATATTCAAACAAAGAATATATTGCTAGTAGGGCTAACAACAGTAAGAAGAAAAACTTTAAATATACCATAAACAAAGAAAATCTTAATAACATTATAGTTCTAATACTATAATGTCAGTCATGAAATAGATAAAGAAAAATATTCAATAAGTTTTTCTGTTCTGTATTTGGAAAAAGCAGAAAAATGTTTTTATAGCTATCTTACAGTGACAAGGAAATTCTTTCTATTCTATCTGTAACTAGGAAACATGTGAAAGAGCAAGCATTAAAATGTAACATTATTAAAAACAGCAGGCCAGATAACTTGGACCTAAGATTAATAAAAGAATTAGTTGAGGAACTCTCCGAACCATTAATGATGATTTTTAATAAATCTTAGAAATTCCAGTTTTAGGAAACACCAGAGGTCTGAAGAAAAAAATTATATTTTTGCCAATATTTAAGAAATTTAAACAGGATGATCCAGGTAACTATTGATAAAATAACTTTACATTGATCCCAGGCAAAATCATGGAAAAGCTGATGCAATCTATGAAGACTTAAAGGAGGGTAGATTAATTAATACCAATCAACATGAAAATTAGGTCTGGTAAGAAAACTTGATTTTTTAATAAGTTAATTGATAAAGGTAAGTATGAACATAATGTATTTAGACTTCTGCAAGGCATATGACTTAATTTCACAGGCCATGTCCACACTACAGTGTTATTTCGAAATATCTTATTTCAAAATAGTTACTTCGAAATAAGTTATTTCGAAATAACGCGTCTACACACAAAATGCATTTTGAAATAGCGTTTTGCTATTTCGAAATAGAACATCCACACTAAGTGGACGCTGAATCGCATTTAAGGCCAGCCGGAACCAGGTCTGGCAGGGCATCAGGTCAGGAGTTACTTTGGGTGGCTACTGCCTGAGGCTATCTGAGGCCTGTGTTTAAAGGAACCCCCCCCGGACAGCCGGTTCTCAGCTTTCCCTGCTTGCTTTGCCTACCTCGATGAGGGACAGCAAAGCATTTTGTCTCTGCGTGCTCTGATTGCCCTCACTTGGGACACCACAGCACTCTGCAACATGGAGCTAGAGCTGCCCCTGGGCACTCTGGTGCTTCTCGTGGACGTGTTGCTGTGAGCCTGGCTGCACTTTCTGGAGGCTGCCATCCGGGAGGTCCATCGGGGGGCTGTCAGTATCCAGGAGACCCTGCAGAAGAGCTTCCACCCTGAGGAGCACTAAGAGCCTCCCTGGTCTGCCCCACTGGGGGGGCTTGTGCCTCATTCCTCCCTCATGTCCTTCCACTTACCCCTCCCTAACCCCCCTTCCTGATGTAAAATAAAATACACAATTTTTCATGAACACAAACTCTCTTTATTTAAAACTGGGGGTGGGGTGGGGAATGAAACTCTGGTGAGACTGGGGAAAAGAGGCGGGAGAGGGGAAGAGAGAGGGTGAGAGAGGGGAGGGGGAAACCTGCGAGGAGGGAGCTGGAAGGGGAAAGCAAGGGGAAGAAGGGTGAGGGGAAGCTCAGGGCTCAGAGTTGGGGGTCTCGCCAGACCAACTTGATTTTCATGCAAACCTGCTCCTGGTGGCCAGGCTGGCAGCTATCCTGCCATAGACGGCCACGTTCCTCCATCTAGTGCAGAGATCATGGACGTTGGGGGCATCCCCCCCAAACCTGAATAAGGTCCATGATCTCCACCCTGGACCAGGAAGGTGCCCACCTTCTCTGGGCCCTGGCAGGCTCCTGGGAGCTGGCAGACTGCTCCTGGGAGCGGTGGAGGGCTGGCTGCCAGTGGCTTGCTGGCTCATGTTTTGGGGCCACTGGGTCAGGGGCAGTGACTGCTGGCTCTGGGCTGGCAGGCTTGGAGCTGGCACAGGCACTGTGGCCAGAGTCAATCCCTTTAAGGGCTCCGGGGTGGGGGGAGGGAGAGGAGTGTTCTTGGTTGAGGATGGAGTGGCCACCAGGGCACCCTGGGAAGGCTGGAGGCCCCCTATATCGATATAAGTGTCTATACAGCACTTATTTCAAAATAGCTATTTCGAATTTGGCGTTATTCCTCGTGGAATGAGGTTTACTAAATTTGAAATAAGCGCTCCGCTATTTCGAATTAATTTCGAAATAGTGGTTTGGCTGTGTAGACGCTAGTAAAGTTATTTCAAAATAACGGCTGTTATTTCGAAATAACTTTGCTGTGTAGACATACCCACATGGACTTTCACATAAAAATTTGCACTATATTATAATCTTTGTCACTCCTATTAGATGTGTTAAATCTGGTTAATCAATAGATCTCAAAAAAGGAATTATAAATGGGGAATCATCATTTTTTGGAGGCGTTTCTAGTGGAGTCCTCACAGGGATGTGTTGTTGGCCCTTGCCAACAAAAACTTCAATTACGTCCATACTGCAACGGCATTCTTCCGAAAGAAAATCAAAAGAAGAGAAGGGTTTTTCCGACATTGGTAATCCTCATTCTACAAGGAAGAAGCCTTTTTCTGAAAGAGCTTTAAAGAGCTCTTTTGGAAAAAGGCACGTGTGGACGGGGAAGAGGGAGTTCTTTCGAAAGAAGAGGAAAGAGGAAAAAACACAGGTGCCCTGGTGGCCACTCTGTCTATAGTAATCACAGCTTAAATGCGAGATAGTGTTCATTCAGTGTGGACGCTATCTTTCGAAAAAGCAGAGTGCTTTTTCGATGAGCTTTTGCAGTGTGGACACTCTCTTTCGGAAGAAGTTTTTCTGGAAGATCTCTTCCGGAAAAACTTCTTTCAAAAGAAGCCTGCAGTCTAGACATAGCCTGAATTGGCTTACTTGGCAAAGTATGATCATTTGAACAACAAGCATTTTAGTACAGTAAAGGCACCTAAAAGCAAAGACTGTAGATCACACTTACAAGATGGTAGACAATAACTGTGAATACAGTGAAAATGAAAAAGACACTGGTGTTTTTATGTGAATAACCAACTGAACATGATCTCCCAGTGCCATGCTGTAGCCAAAAGGGCAATCACCAAAGAGGAGCAGGACGTTGGCATTAGCTCTATGGTGCAAAGGAGACCATTGTTCGAATGCTTTGTCCTGTACTGGTGTCCTCACTTCTTTTAAGGATGTTGAAAAATTGGGAAGAATTCAATAAAGAGCTACAAGAAATAGTCAAGATTTATATAGGTAACCCAAGAGAAGGCTAAAAGGTTATTTATCCATGGTATACAAGTACCTGTATCAGGAAGAAATTTCTGACAGTACAACACTTTAATTTAGCAGAAAAAAGCATAACAAAATCTAATGGTTGGACACCGAAGCCAGACAAATACAGACTAGAAAGGCGACACAAATTTTTAAAGGTGGAAGTAATTATCTGTTAGAATAGTAGCCCAGTGTCTGTGCATCTGTAACACTGACGTACACAGCCACGCCCCCTGGCCGTGTACGTCAGCACCCCGCCCCCCTTCCCCTCGCTCCGTGGCGGTTCGGGCCGCACGGCCTTGTAGCCAGACATGAACCCCATCTTGCTTTTTCCCCCCCCACCGAGAGCAAGAGAAAGGCAGTCAGCCTTTGATGCCCTGGGAACACAGGTGTGCTGCCTGTCCCTGACTCTACCATAAACAGAAACTAGACAGTAAATGGGCTAGCTGACGACCCGAGGCCTCCTGCCGCCCTGATGGCTAGTACCAGTAATTGACACGCCTGCACTGTCCCAGGAGAGAAATCTTCGCCCATCACATACTAGAAGTGCCCATTGTCTGCATTTTCCCAGGTGTGAATTATGCTTTGCACCCTTCGTGGGAAACTTGGCATTCAAAGCCATTTTTCCTAATTGGCCACTTGAGACCAGGAAGAAGCCTACGTGACCCAAGGGGTATAAAGAGGGTTTAGTAGCCCACCCCATTTGAGCTCAATCATCTATACCTGCTGGCAGGTATTGATTGACTCCGAGGTCTGTGGGGACGCCCAGCCTCGCCCTACTTCTTCCCAAGGGATTGAGAAAGACGCTGGCCACGCCAAGTCTGGAACGCAGGGGTGAGAATATATACCTGCTAGGTGTCTATTTTGCATGCATTTAATAAGAGCTCAGAGAACCAAAAGGGTTTCATGGTACCTGTAGGTGACTTTTGTTTTAAGTGTAATTTCTGTCCTGTCCTTTTGTAGTGGCTGTGTTATCTGTAACACAGCAGTAGCATTTAACAGCTAAGTTTACCCTGTAACAATAAAATAGTAACTGTTTAAGCTTTAACCTGACTCCTCCTGTTGCTGTAAAAGAACCAAGCACAATTAAAAAAAAGAACTTCAGCCGGTCATAAGGGACAGGTATAGGAAGAGCTTGGGCATTTGGATCGTGTCACTCCCAGGTGACAGATCCGTTGGGGCATCTCTCAGTCTTCCCTAGACTGCCTGCTGTGAAGGGATCCTGTATCTTAGCAGCTGAAATCTGAGATGTAATAAGCTCTTTCTATAAACTCGGGGCGTCTGTCAGCCTGTTGGCTGCCCTCTGCGACGGGAGCCCGGTCCTAGCAGTAAAGTCACAGACGTTAAACTCTTTTTGGGGCGCCCTCCAGCCTCCTAGGCTGCCCACTGAGTTGAGACCTTGCGTCTTAGCAGTTGAAGACTTGGGTGTAACACACACGCACACACTGCCCTGACCGTCGGCTGACAGGCCTGCCGGATACACCCCCCTGCCAGCGCTGCTTCCCTCCCCCTTCCTCCAGCCCCCATCCTCCCCTCCAGCCCCACAGCCCTGATCCCCCAGCTCTGTTTCCATCCCCCTTCTGGCCAGCCGCCCCTTCCCCTCCCTGCGTGCCGTGCTGTGGCGCGCCGTGCCGCTCAGCTGGGAGCGGCGCAGCGCGCTGGCGCACCACGCAGGGAGGAAGGGGCGGCTGGCCAGGGGGATGGAAAGAAGAGCTGGGGGGATCGCGGGCTGTGGGGAGGATGGGGGGCCTGGAGGAAGGGGGAGGGAAGCAGCGCTAGCGGCGTGTCCGAGGGCCATGGGGCTGGCCAGCAGGAAAAGGGGCTGGGAAGCAGAGCTGGGGGGGATCGGAGGCCGTGGGGCTGGACGGGAGGAGGGGGGCTGGAAGCAGACATGGTGAGGGGGGGAGGTGCAGCCACTGGCCGCAGCTGGACCCCAAAGGGCCGCTTGCTGCCGATTGCTCCCCGGCCGTGGCCCAGCTGAGTGGTGCTGGCGCTGCGCCGCTCAGCTGAGCCCCGGTGGGACGGGAAGGGGTGCTGATGTACACGGCCAGGGGCTGGGGCCGTGTACGTCACCGCCCCCCCTTCCTCCTCCCGCCGTGGCGCTGAGTGGTGCGCCCCTCAGCCGGGCCGCCACGGGACAGGGAGGGAGGGGCGGTGACGTAGACAGCCCGGCCCCCTGGCCGTGTACGTCACTGCCCCGCCCCTCCTCCCTCGCGGCAGCCTGGCTGAGCGTGCGACACTCAGCCGAGCCACCACGGAGGGAGGGGAAGGGGGCGGGGCGGTGACGTACACAGCCAGGGGGCAGGGCCGTATACGTCACTGCCCCCCTTTCCCTCCTGCTGTGGCACTCAGCTGAGTGCTGCGCCCCTCAGCTGGGCCACCGGGGGAGCCAGCAGCGCAAGGGGCTGTTTGGGCTCCTCCGGGGTGGGAGGGGAAGGGAGGGCGGTGATGTACAGAGCCCCGGCCCGGCCGTGTACGTCACCGCCCGGCCCCCCTCCCTCGCGGCAGCCCGGCTGAGCAGGCAGCACTCAGCCAAGCGCCATGGCGGGAGGGAAGGGGAAGGGGAAGGGAGGCGGGGAGAGACAGAGGGGAGAGAGAGGCAGGAGGAGGAGGAGAAGAGAAAGGGAGAGTGAGAGGCAGGAGGGGGAGAAGAGAAAGAAGGAGACGGAGAGAGAGGCAGGAGGCGGAGGAGAGCTGGGGGGGGGAGGCAGTAGGAAGAGAGAGAGAGAGAGAGAGAGACAGAGCGAGAGAGCTCAGGAGAGACGACCTGAAAATCCCGTTTTATGACGGGCTAATTGGCTAGTCTGTTAGAATAGCTCACTTAGGATGGTGGTGGACTCTTCATTCTTTGAAGTCTTTATACCAAGACTTGATATCTTTGTAAAAAGATATGCTGTTGTTCAAACAGAAGTTTTGGGCTTGATGCATAAATTACTGTGAAGCTCTATGGCCTGTGTTACACAAGAGATCATAATGGTCCCTTCTAGTCTTAAAAAAAAATCTTTGAATCTATGGTAAGATAAATATAGTGTATAGTGCCTTTCAAATAAAAACGATCACAAAATGCTTTACATATTTGAATAACAAAGAAAAAAACTTATCACACCATCTGTATGTCATAGATCAGTGGTCACCAACCAGTAGATCGGGATCTACTGGTAGATCTTGGAGCCTCTGACAGGTGATCCTGACTGGTTTGGCCAAGAGTCTATCAAGTGCCGGCACTTCAGCTGCCCCTACCCGCCACTGCTGCGCAGCTCCTGCTCTTTGCCTTGGAGCTGCCTCCCGCCACCTCTGGGAGCCTCCTGCTTGCTGTGCAGGGCAGGGGAGGGAGAAGAGGGGTTCTGATGTCAAGGTGCCTCCTCTTCCACCCTGTATCCTATCTCCACAGAGCAGGGTGGGGGGGCACAGAAGGACATGGGAGGAAGTTCACTGGCTGTTTTTGGGAGTAGTGCCAGACCAGGGCATGGGTGAGCTTTAGCCCCACTGCACCACCACCCAGGAGCCACCTGAGGTAAGTGGTGCCCAGTTGGAGCCCACATTCTGAAACCCTACCCTAGTCACGAACCCCCCCTCCTGTACCCCAAGCTCCTCCCCCTGGTCCTGAGCACCCCTGCATCCAAACCTCCTCCCAGAACCTGCACCTAGAATCCCTCTCTGGCACCCCAACTGCCTGCCCCAAGCTCAGCTCAAAGCCCTGCTCACATTCCAAATCCCTTAATCCAAGACAACAGCCTGAACCCCAACATGCTGCCCCTGCCTGGTGAAAGTGAGGGAAGATGGGGGAGGGAGGGAGAGAGGATGGAGTGAGCAGGGGCGGGGCCTCGAAGGAGAAGCACAAAGGAGGCGGTGCAAGGGTATTTGGGTTTGAGGTAGATCTTGGATTGCACTTAAATTCAAAAAGTGATCTCATGTGTGAAAAGGTTGGAGACCACTGTCATAGATGAAAAATTTAAATATACCTACACTCATCCTATGTACCTTTATTTATTACAGTTACATCTGTATGGCTACATAAGCCCACTTTTTAAAGGCAGTGGCACTCAAATCTACCAGTTACTTCAATGGGAACTGTACCTCTTCAGAACTGCTGAAAAATCTTGCAATTTATATATCATAGGTGTCTAAATATTAAGTTGTGTGTATATTTTTAAATATATAAATAGTCATCAAAAATATGTTTGCACAATGTCATCTTTTATACAAAACACATGAATTAAGCTCACCACTCCAGAGTAATAAGGCCACACATGGGATACGTCTAGACCGCATGCCTTTTTCGACAGAGGCTTTGTCGACAGATATTGTCGACAAAGCCTCTGTCGAAAAAGAGCGTCTAGACTACAACCAGCACTGTCAACAAAGCAAGCCACTTTTTCGAAAGAGAGTCTAGACGCAGTCTTTCAAAAAAGCACAGTTTGCATGCAATAGCACCTTTTTTCAACCAAGTACTATCGAAAAAAGGTGTTATTCCTCATAGAATGAGGTTTACCGCCGTTGACAAAACTGCCGCGTTCTGTCGACAGAACGTGGCGGTAGTGTAGACGCAGGTATAGTTTTGTTGACAAAAGCCCACTTTTGTCAACAAAACTCTGTAGTCTAGACACACCCCTAGGGTATGTCTAGACTACATCCCTCTGTCGCTAGAGGGATGTAAATTAGACATACTGAAATTGCTAATGAAGCGGGGATTTAAATATCCCACGCTTCATTAGAATAAAAATGGCCACCACTTTTTGCCGCGTCGGCAATTTTCCAGCAAAAAGAGGCACTCTAGATGGGGATCAGTCAACAAGGAAAGCCTTTGACGACCGATCCCTTATGCCTCGTGCAACGAGGTACCCCTACTGATGAACTACTTCTTCTTCTGTCCTTCCATTTGTAAAACTTGGTGCCTGAGTTACACAGGCCAAATTCAGAAGAAAGTCTGACTACTGAATTACAGAACTTTGTAGAAAAGAGTAACACTATTCAGAAAAAAAAAATCATGAAAATTGGCCTTTTTTGAGGGAGGAATGGGGGAGAGGAAGGTAAACTAATTCCATCCTCCTGCAATACCCTCACCTTAAAACTCCTTAGTTGTTTCTGGTCTTTGAAAATGGAAAATTGTCAAAAGAAAAATTCAACCAACTCTACTGAACTATTTGTCCAGTTATCATATATACGTTCACACACAAGCAAATGTAAATTTAATTTTGCAAGTTTATATGCCCTTGCAGAAACCTAAGGACAGTCTTTTCTAAGAAGAGACAGCAATATGTATTTTAATATTTTATGTGTAGCATCTGATATCTACAAAATATTTAAGGAATTTTGTTCTGACCATTATTGAAAAGTCAATTAATTTCAAATAGAAGGGATAGTCAAGATAGGTTGGGCAGGCTCCTTATTTGTTTTTTTTCTGACAATGTTGGTGAGTATATATGAAAGTGAAAAACTAAGAGTACTGTTTTGAGTGCGGTGCAGTAAAGCATAACATTTCCGGAATAAAATCCTGACTCCACTGAAGTTAATGGCAAAACTCTGACCCCTGGTCTACCCAAGGGGATACGTTCGAATTAAGATGCACAACTTCAGCTATGTTAATTGCTTAATTTGAAGTATCTAAACACCTCAGTATACAAAATTTAGGTCTTGGCACTGGAAAATGCTCTTATTGTTTTATTTGTATTTGATGGATTAGCTTTTAGCATTCTAAGAACATACAATGTCATACTTTGTGTGTGTACAGTAACTGCAGGTAGACAACCCTTCACTTTCATGACTACTAAAGTTCACTCTTAAAAAATTGTGACTTGTGGATTGTGTAACAATGAATAAACCAAGACAAACATACTTTTTTCTTCCCCCTTCAATAGATATCCCCACAAGAAAATGGCTGGCATGATACTGCAAAGATTCCTGATGTGTATTTAGTCCTAGGGGAATTCTGCAAAGGTTGCATTTGGAGCCATAGTAAAATTTCAGAATTTCCCCAGGATATGTATTAAATGTTGCTGGATGGCAACAGCAATATCCTGTCCTTATGCAAGGTGGTGGGAGAGTGTAGAGAAGAATTGAGCAGGGCAGCGGGTCATGAGTCATCCTGCCAGCATAGTCCATGTTGGCTCCTGGGGAGACGGTGGTAAAAGCAATCTGTAGTGCACCTTACTGTTCTTTCAGGGAGGAGAAGTGCTTTCCCCTCTTTGAGCTCTTGCTGCCAATTGTCATATGTGCAGAAGGGCCTGGACACACCTTCAAGGCAACATATTACATTTCCTAGACATCAGGATGCACATGCAATACCCTAGCCTAAATCCTAAGGTTCATAAAAATGCTAGGCAGGTTATCCTACCCCACTGCCTCATGGCTGCGGTAGACTGAGGGAGATGTGGTGAGAAGAAGACTCATAACCTTTTTTCAGCCCCTTTTTAGCACACCAACACAAGGACAGGTCAATTTTAGTAAAAAGATATCTAAATTGTTTTTATTATTTCTAATAACTGATTATTTTATTGCTGTGCACAACAGCACCAATCATGGTGCCATTTAGAGTTCAACATATAGTATTTATGTCAGAATATTTTGGGAGATCTCCTCTTTTTTCTCCATGGTGGTATTTTTCCAGGATATTCTACTTACTTGGCTGCCAAAAGGTTTACAGTAGTTATTTCTAGCTGTCTGATGTTTGTGTTGGACTGAATTGCATGATGTGCCATCACTGTGCACATGCTTACATTTTTTATAAGTTTTGTCTACTCCAAGGTAGAACATCGTTCAGATAATTTTCTTATTGCATATACCTCAAAAAATGAATTTTTCACATTTTCTTCTTTCTCTTGTTAGTTACTCAGACCTTGTGTTATTAAAGGCGTATCCTGATAAGAGCGTTTGCTTATCTAGTTGCACTACTGATTTTAATACTGTAGACAAATAGACCAGCAGAAAGTTATTTGATGTTTTGTGTTTCTTATAGTCTCTCTATTGATCTTATCCTGTACTAGCATTGTATTTTACAGAAATGAATCCTGAATGTTGTCAATGTAGTTACATATTGTGCTGCATACCTGGGAACCAATGGTGATGAATGATTAAATAAAGCGATTTGGCTAACAACAATCCCAATGTATTATTGTACCTGTCAACTCTCAGATCACTAGCACAGCCTGGACAATGGAATGCTCACTACTTTTAAGGGCACTCCAACATGTAAGCACTGTACTGATAAAAACTATGGCTGCTCACAAACGTCTGCCATCAAGAATAAAAACATAACCACTCATCAACATATTTTAAGAGGTTAAAGGGTTACATGTTCACTCATTTCTAGGAATGTGACAGTCCTAAGAAATAAATTAGCAGTTGTGTTATTCCTCAGATATTTGTCAGTCATATGCACTGCATGTGTATATTAGGGATGTAAAAATCCCATTTAACTGCCTAACCAGTTAAACATATTATTTAACAGTTAACCATATAAAGGGGCTTAAGCGCGGGGGGAGGGGAGGCACTTCTGCCTGCGGGCCCCTTCTCCCCCCACTGCAGGAAGGGCCTGCACTGGCTGGGACGCTGGAGCACCCCTGCTTTTGGTGGGGCAGGACACCCTGCAGAGCCTGCCTGCAGGGCATCCAGGCCCACTGAGGACAGAGGTGGGGAGCTGCTTCAGGCCCATTTGTTAGCATATAGAGGTTTTATTAGGTCACAAAAATATCTTGTTAAAGATATATCTACTACAGGTTGGACCTTGCTAGGGATTTGCTGGACCAGGGAAGGTCCTTCCCCTCATGGCCATGCTGCCACCGGGCTAGGGCTCCAAGCTGCCCCTGCTACTGCCTCAGCTCCCCCGCCCCTGGGGCTCTCCCTGGCCCCGCTGCTGCCAGGGCCATCGCGCCACGGTCAGAGCTGCGCAGCCACCTGGCTTTGCAACAGGGGCAGAGGTCTGCAGCTGCCTGGCTCCACAGCTGGGGCAGAGCTCTGCGGCCCCGGTCACAGCTCCCTGGCTGCCACTGGGGCTGGAGCTAGAGTTCTCCAACCGCTGGAGCCAGAACGTGTACAGAACTCTGTGGCCAGGGCCAGAGCTCCTTGGCTGCCGCTGGGGTTGGAGCTCCCTGGCTAGGGTCAGAGGTCCATGGCTACTGCCAGACTAGAGCTCCCTGGCCACAGGGGGCAGGGAACTCCGCTGTGGCCCGAACTCCCTGCCATGCCACCTGTCCTCCCCGAACTCCACAGTCTGATCTCTTGGCTGAGTTGCTGGTGCCCCTTACAGCGCTCCTGCCCCACTGCCAGACCTCCCTCTTCCTGGGCTCTGCAGTCCACGAATATCTGTAGTCCATACTGGACCACAGATGTTGCCGGACCAGGGAGTCCCAGTTAAGGGAGGTACAACCTGTATAAATATTTGGGTGAGTTTGTCTGTCTGTTCAAAAGCTCCTTCAAAGCAGGCAGAGGAACTATAGCTTCCTCTTATCATTACTTAGAGCAAAGTAAGGGTCTGGTCGTGCCAGTGTGACTGCCACCAGGTGGATTTGAACCTGGGCTCTCTAGAGCTTCGGGTAGGAGCCTTGATTGCTTGAGCTGTAAAGCCAGCTGCTTCTCAGCTTAGGCTGTCAAGTTCTTATCTCTGGCAGTAAGTGGTTTAAGTGCCACTACATGGGATAGTGAACAATACTAGGGCTATGTCTAGACTGCAGCTCTTTCTCCCTCCCTGTAAACCTCGTTCTACGAGGAAAAAGGGATGTGTCGAAAGAGCAGGTTTTTCCAAAATTTGGTGCCGTGTAGACGTGCCGAATTTTGGAAAAGCCTCTTTTGACAGAAAAGCAGAAAAAGATATGCAAATTGCGGTTTGCAATTTGTGTATCTTTTTCGACTTACCTTTGTAGTCTAGATGTAGCCTAGGTGTGTGGGTTACACCAGGACTATGGGATGTGCCTGGAATGGGATTGCTTCTCATAAAACCATACAGAAAAGACACAGAATCACCAGGCAGGTGAAAGGGGCTGGCTGGGGGCATGCCCACCCGCCAGGACTGCCTCAGCCCTGAGCCTCCTACCCCCTAGCACCCTTTAGAAGGGCAGCGGGGGCTAAAGCTCCCTGACAATTAATATAGGAAGATTGCTGGCTGTTCTCCTTCATCAGTGAGCACAGGGACAGTGCACAGTTTGCTCCATTCCTCACTGGCTGGGGAGCGCAGGGGACAGGTGAATATGGATCTGTCCTAGGTGGGGGACACGCACCTCTCTCCTGGCTGTGCCTACTGGAGCTGCAGCAGCCATGGAGAGGCACTTCATACCTGGTCTGAAGCTGCTGCGGTGAGGGCTGGGGTTGTCTTCTCTCCCCGGGGCAGCAGCCTGCATACTGAACCCATCATCCCAAGGCCCACCCCACAGCAATGATTTAAATGAAGAAAAACAAAAATTGAGTTAAGGACCTGAGCGATGTGAGGTAAATCTTCTGCTAGATATATATAACAAGGTCTTTTTGTGACCTGATAAAACCTACATATTTTCATGGATATGTCACATGCAGTGGGAAAGCATAAATTACCTGTGTCATTACATGTTTTTCTGTGTGAACTTATGGGTAGAAAACTATTTAATAGAAGACAAGGGAGTCTGTTGCTGTTGTCTTATTTGGAAGTAAGCCAGAAATTCTTTGGAGCCTGTTGATGTAAATGCCATACCAGGTTTAACTGTCAATTGAAAAGCTTACTCAAAGTATTTCACACAAACATCTCTAGCAGATGGAATGAAAACAAGCTCCAATGGTAAACAAATATCCAGATGACCTAGCAACAGCTAAATTAGGAAACAAGAAAATATTAAACATAAAGGACCACTTCACCAACCCAGCCTCCCTCTTCTAGATTTTGCATAACCTTGCTTTTTCATTGAACCTATCACTTTTTTCCCTCTGTCATTGTATCCAGTTGTCTTACATCCACACTTTTCTTTTGACTGCGATAGATCCTCATGTTGTGGCTCTTATACTATGTCCCACATTGCTTTTTCCACAGAGAAAAATCTAGTGTCCCTTCCCCCAAGCCATCTGTCTCTGTAAGACAGTGGAGGCACGATACTCAGTCTCTGGCTAACTGTTAACTTAAATTTATCTTGGAAGAAAGGTTGGAGTCTTGCCCCTGAAGGACACTGACAAGCATGAGTTCAGGTGTCGATGCCTGCAGGTACGGAGCTTTGATGGAAATACAACATTTCCATCCCTAGCGATGTGGTCCTCTTTTGTGAAACTCAGTGGTGGAAAGTAAAGTGAAGGAAATGTGTGTTTCAAGAGATCTCAGAAACCTAAAAACAACGAAAGGCTACATAGAATGATGTGGCATCTCTGGAAACAGCCACAAAAATTATCCTGCTATCTAATAACTAGCACAGCAGGCTGGAGTTGTTTATAATCTACTATAGTTGAGTCAGGTGCTGATGACTCACAGAAAAGCAAAAGCAAAAACAAAAACAAAAACAAACAAAAAACCCCAAAACAAAAAAACCAACAAACCCTCACTGACATGGTCCCTGACTGAGAAGCAGACTCTCCCCACATACCCCTTGCACATGAGAGACTAGGGGAGCCCCAGTCTAGTAGATTTTGTGTGCTCCAGTCCTGTTATGGGGTGGCATGGGGTCGGCCTTGGGGGCCAGATCCAGGCAAGCTGGGGGCTGCATCTGGCCCCCAGGCCTTAGATTTCCCACCCCTGGTTTAAAGCATATTTATATCTCTGCCACTGTATAATGAGGCATTTCATATATCTGATGACAAAACTGTTGCCAGATAACATGGTTTTACTTATTGTAACTTAGATAACTTCAATGTTTGCTGGTATCAATGTATTTTTATTGTCTTGAAGTATATCATACAAATTGTTTTTCTTTATAATCCACACCCATCCTTCCCTCAAAATATCTTATGCTATCAGTTCTGGCATTAGTCCGCCATCACAAAGGCTTTTTCAGTATTTAGCTGCCCTTGTTTTTCCTACAGACAAGTAAATGAAAATTACGTAAACCGTCACTTTACATTATTGGATCTGGAAGGCTTTTTTTTTTTTTTGGTCATCACAGTGATGACTAATCTTGCCACAGGTTTTTAAAGGTCATTAAAAACCTTTCTCTCCCCTCATAATAAGCCATTCCCAGGAAAAGTATACAGTATAAACAAACTAAAGTGGCGTTTCTTATATACCACACCCATTGTGCATTTCTGCTGCCCTTTCTGAAGGATTTAAATGCTTTGACAATAAAAACAACAGCTTTCGTTTATGTGAAAGAAAAGCACTTGCTTTAAGAGATAGACAACAAACAGAAGAAAAAAATTGGCTAATTATTTTCTTCCCCAGGCCTCCATAATGGTTTGCCACATGTTTTGCATCTTGTAAGCCAAAATAAGAGCATATGAATTGTAGCTGTATAGTTATACTTAATTTATATTTCAAAAGCCTGGCTCTGGCATATCTGACACTCACTTGGACCTTAAAGCAGTGAGAGCCTTGCCAGAGGAAATACCAGTAATCTTTCACTACACAGCCCAGATACTCCAACTGACATACTTCTTGGCTAGGAAACAGTCTGTAAAATGCAACTCACTGAAGCATATCATACCCATAGAGCACAGAAGCTGACTTAATGGCAAAATAAAATGCTTCAGCAACTTCGCTGTGAGAGATTCACAACATAATTTCAACAGTGAAATGTTGCATTCATTGTTCCTTCTCTTAAAAATATATATCACAAGACCATAGCTGGAGAATCCTGCACTGTGGCACTGAAGGGAGGGGGAGCACAGAAGTAACAATGCACAGAAAGAAAATGATAGGTAAATATTGTGGAGTGGCACTGACCTACCTTATGCAAATGACACAACTGTGTATTTTAAAACATGTTTTTATACCCCCACCTCACCTGCCAGTCGTCTGTCTCTTGTATTTTTCCAGATAACATCCAGGGCTCTAGCAGTAGAGTCTCTGATATGATCACTAAAAGATCTTCTCAAAGGGGGTTTCCCTGGGTGTTCCATAATGCAGTGCAGAGTATCACACATCCACAATAAAACTGCAGCAGTGTGGCCACAGGATAATGGGCATTCTTTGCTCTGTTCTCTGTCTGAAATTTCCTTCACGAGGCTGGTCGTTACTTTGTAAAATTTGTCGTCAGCTTTGCAGAGCCCCTTCCCTCAAGACTCAGGCATTGCAGTTCTCACTGCGGACACAGGAAAGCTCAGACTGCAGGCAACCTACTGGAGAGCTGCCAAAGTCAGAACTGCTGCTACATCTGGAAAGGCTTACAAATGAGCTAACGATACACTCGTTTAGATTTGGAGCTTTATTTGTGGATATCTATATGATTCTAGCTTCCTGTTTAATCAAATAACTTACTGAGCACATACTTGCATGTGCATTTATTAAGATAACATGTCTCTGCTTAACTGACATTTCAGGTACTCTTTCATTTTTTTGAGAGGAAAAAAGTAAGAAATGGGAAACAGCCATTTTTCCTGACTTAGTTCTTTCATTTTATTTTGTTACCTTATTTTTCTCACATTTCACTCTGTGGCATAAGGTGATTTAGGGCCTCATTCTGCCATCCTGATTTCCACTGAGTAATTCCTTACTCTACAAGTAATATTGTTAGCTGCAGTACATGAGGGGACAGAATTGGATCCTTCCTATCTTAGCTGAAAGGGAATATAAGACCCCACACTCTAAAAGGTTCTTGCAAACTCCAGTGACCCTGAATGAAGCCAGCTTGACCTTGCTCAGCTTGACCTTGCACTTCCCAAATGAAGGAAGGAATGAAGGGGGAGTTGACTCTCCACTGGCAGTTTCTGAAGTGCCCCTGGCAACATGTGACTAGCGCAGTGCTCCCAGCCTACAAACCTTACATGTGTCTAATTTCCTTTGAAATCAATGAGAGTGATGTGTGTGTCAGGACTTCAGGGGCAGGTTGTTCTGGAATTAATTCAAGTAGCAACTGAACTTTTAAAAATAGATCGCGATACTTCTCATGAAAATAGCGCCACCATTAAAATTAATTGATGGACTTCACATATAGATCAGCCCACACCGATCAAATTACAGAACCAGGCCCAGAGATTCTATCCTGGTGGTGCTGGAGTTTTTAAATTTTTAATACTTTATTTCTCAAATTTAAAGAGCTGTTATTTAAATAGGCATTTAATTAACTTACTTCATACCTTCCTATTTGTTATTACCTTTTCCTTCATCTTTGTTGCCATTATTTCTTCTGGGCCAAATTCTGGTCTCATTTACACTGTTGTGAATCAGGAACTTCTTCACTGATCAGATGTCCCCAGGATTTACAGGTGAGTGTAGAATTTGGCCCTGTGTTTGTTTAATGCAGGCTGTAAGCTCTTCAGCTCAGGGTTTTGTCTTTTTTTTTTAAATTTCTATAAAGCACCTATAAACTCTGTTTTACTGCATAAATATTAGAGTAAAAATAATAGTAGAACCATAATTTTGCACCCCTTATACACCTGCTCCCTGGTGGTGGCAGTGGGTAAGGAAACAAGTCAGTCTCTTTATGTAGACAACTGTGCTTTCTGGGGTGTCCAGAGAGATAATCTGTAAACATTCTTCTGCCCCTGAACAGCTCTGCATTTATAGCCACAATTGATGTGCCAACATGGACAAGAGCAGGCAGATCATAATGTCATCTAACCTTGTTCAGAGTAGTCAAAATAAATAGTTCCCACCTGCCCTACATCTTCCATTGTATCGATCAATAGTGGAGATGCACCAATACAGAAAAAAAACACCCCCACTTTTTCCTATTATTGATGAACTTAAAGTAGGCATTATCTTCAACTCTAGTGCTCAATAAATGTATCTCCATAAGTTATCTGAGCCACATTGCCCTAAAGTTGAAAAGAGCAGGTGAAGAGATAGCAGAGTCATGAGTTTGTTCAGCATAGTTGGTAAAGCAAGCAATTCTTGGGTTTAAGACAAAGTGTTGCACATATCCTGGATATGGCTGCATCACAGCTTCATGCTTTATGCATTTCTTTGGCCTCTGGACAGTTGGCACACATGCAGAAACGTGGAATTTCAAAGTGTTAATGCAAAGTACTAATTAAAATTGTTGAAAGCTGAAGAATTTGGTTTGGAAACTATCATAATGAGCAAACACAGGGTAAAGGAAGCAATAAAACACAACAAATTGGATAGAGGTGATTAGTGGGGTATTGCTGGTCTGATGTTACTTAACATTTTCACACTTACAATCTTAAAGAGTTTATGCAAAAATATTAATTCAATTTTCAGGTGATACTAATATGGAAGAAGGTGCAAACAACTGTGGGGACATAAAATCCCTAATAAAATATAGAGAAGTTAGAAATATGTTCAGGAAATACAATGAGATGGTTTTTTTAAAATAATAAACTGATGTAGATAAAGAGAAAACGAGTCAAAGGAAGGGGAAGAAATCTGAGACACGTTTATATAATAAGATTCCAGGTCTGTCACACTGTGTCTCTCTCTGAAACCTATTAAGTTTAAATTTGCAGCGTCAGTGTAAAGTGATGGGAACCAATATGAGCATGGTTGAGGGTTCTTTTTCTTCAGAGTATCCTCAGGTTGAATCATCATTTTGACTTACAAATTGTACAGCCACAATACTTGCCATGCCAAGAGTCCTAAACCACTGTGATAACAGAGGTAACTTGACCAAACACTACCTTCACTCGGCCTCATTTGCAAGCCACAATTTCATTGGTTGTATGAGGGAAATTGCACAAATGGTGGGTTATCTGGCCAGCTGCCACACTCATGTGTCCAACTGCCACCTGCACAAATCAACACAAACCTTCCAGCAAAAACCCTCTAGATACAAATCAACACAGCTATCCGCATAACATCATTAGCACACACAATAACCCCAAATGCACATTGCACCTCACTTCCTCCCAAAATAAGAATGGCTGTACAAGATCAGATCAATGGTCCATTCACTTTGGTATCTTGTCTTCTGACAGGGACCAGAATCAGATGCTTCACAAGGAATGAGCACAAGAGGGCAATTTCAAGTAATCCATCCTCTGTTATCCAATTCCAGATTCCAGCAGTTGAAGGCACATTGATAACCAGAGCATAAGGTTTCATTCCTGTCCATTTTGACCAACAGATCTTTCATGAACTTTTCTAATTCTTTCTTGAACCCAGTTATACTTTTGACTTTCATAACATCCCCTAGCAATGAGTTTCACTCTGTGTTGTATGAAGAACTGCCTTGTTTTTGTTTTAAACCTGCTGTCTATTCATTTTCATTGGGTGATTCCTAGTTCTTGTATTATGTGAAGGGGAAAAATAACACTTCCTTATTCACTTTTTCCATATCATTTGTGATTTTATACACCTCTATCATACCCCCCTTAGTCATCTCTTTTCTAAGATGAACAGTCCAATCTTTTAATCTATCTTTTTATGGAAGCTATTCCATACTATTATTTTCATTGCTCTTCTCTGAACCTTTTTCAGTCTTAATATATCTTTTTTGAGATGGGGCAAGCAGAACCGCATACACTATTCAAGCTGTAGGGACACCACGAATGTATATCTTGGCATTATGAGATTTTCTGTTTTATTTCTCTTTCTTAATTGTTTTTAACATTCTTTTGGCTTTTCTGGACTGTCATTTCACATTATGTGGCCATTTTCAGAGAACTAGCTATGAGATGACTCCAAGTTCTCTTTCTTGTGCAGTAACAGCTAATTTAGAGCCCATGATTTTGTATGTATAGCTGGGATTATTTTTCAACATTGCATTTCATCTGCCTTTTTGTTGCCCAGTTGACAGTTTAATGTGAATCTTTTGTAACTATTTGCAGTTAACTTTGGGTTTAACCATCCTAAGTAATTTTGTTTTGTCTGCAAGTTTTGTCACCTTGTTGTTTACCCCCTTTCCAAGATCATTAATGAATATGCTGAACAGAACTGGTCTCAGTTCAGATTCTGGGGGGAACCCAGCTATTTACCTCTCTCTCTCTGCTGTGAAAACTATTATTCCTGCCCTTTGTTTCCTACCATTCAACCAGATACTGATCCAGGATAGTGTCTTCCCTCTCATTCCATGACTTCTTAGTTGCTTAAGAACCTTTGTTGAAGGACCTTATTAAAGGTTTACTGAAAGTCCAAATATACTATTTTAACTGTATCACTCTAGTCCCAATGCTTGTTGACATACTCAAAGAATTGTAACAGAATAGTGAAGCATGGTTTCCCTTTACACAATCCCATGTTGACTTTTCCCAACTTATGTGTCTGATCATTCTGTTTTTTACAATAGTTTCATCCAGTTTGCCTGACAATATTTGACCAGTTCCTCAAATATGTCACCTAAACAGGGTGGCTCAGGTGTGGGAATCATCCCCATATACCTTATAGTTTATGGGGCCCTACACATGATGCCCCTGTGCATGATGGCAGCCCAGGGTTGGGGGAATGACAAGTTTTTAGCGATGTGATTTTATAATCTTCAGCAACATACCAATAAAATATTATTAAAGCAAATTTTAAACTAAGGTCCACTAACGCAGTAAATTCAGAAACTGATAGTATATACCTGGGTTTGGCAAATGCCTGTTAAATGGATTCATTACCACTTGAATGGCTCTTTCTCAGGTTCAATGTTCTGCTCATAGGTCTGGCAGCCTTTTTCACTTTCAAATTAACTAGATCCTCTCCTGGGGGAAGCAGAGCCACAGAAAAGGGATAGGAAGAGGCAGGTGGATGGACATAAGACCCAATGGTGCCCTACGCAGCTGTGCATTCTGTGTAACAAAGTCCCAGTCATAATCCTGTAGGAAACACTATAAAAATGCCTATCGCCAGTATTTCAAAACACTCAGCCTACTAGTACTACTAATACAGATGGTAACTGTAAATGCCCTAAGAGTAGTGTATTGCTATCTGCAATACCAGAAGGGCCAAGCCGCAATACCAAAGTGGAAAATAAATTGTTAATAAGTTGTATCATATGTACACATACATACTATATATATATATATATGCCCATATACACTACAAATATATACACCATTTTCATATTATTCATAAATATTAATTATTTGGGAGTGCTATTAGGGCTCAATCATAAAACTACAGTCCTCAGTCATGGTCCCAGGGCCTAACATCAGGGACTAGACACCATTGACAAATAAAACCTGTCAATTGGTTGTACGAGGGAATGTGCAAATAAAGAGACAGATGGGGCATGAATGTGTGAACAGTAAAGTAAAGGTGGCCACATAACGGTGTTTATCCCACTGTGTCACCTTCAGTTCATGCATTATGCTTTTCCAGGACAACGGTTAAATATCCTCCACAGAAAAAAACAAAAAGTGGAGGAATGTAGTAAGATGAGTAGGGGTGACCATCTGTCTTGTTTTTTACCAGGACTGCCCCCATATTTAAGCTGTCTCCCAGGCGCCCCAACTTTTTTTTAAAAAGGGGCAAAATGTGCAGTATTTGCATGTCCCCTGAAAATCCTTGAATTCCCCAGTCAGTGCAGCCGCAGCAGTCTCCTATTTGTGGCTGGCGTTAAAGCAGGCACCCAGCATGTGGTGTGTGGAGTCAGGCTGGGTGTCAAGGGAGAAACCAGATGTAGTGTGTGTCTTCCTTCCCTGTGCACCCTAGAGAAGTGGGGAAGTCTGCCAGCCTTTGAGGAACATGGGGCTGATGCCCTGACCACTGCCCCCCCCAGGCTGAAACCACTTTCTCTGGAGGCCCCACTGCTGATGCAGCCCTGTTCCCAGGTGGCCCTCACCACGGGGTTGAAGCTTTTTTCTGCCACGGGGCTAAAGTCCCATTCCTGGGTGCTCCCCACCCACTGCGAGGCTCAGCCTGGTTCCCGGGTGCCCCCAACCCGCTGCGGGGCTGAAGCCCTTTCCCCATCATGGGGCTGAAGCCCCATTCCCAGGCAGCCCCTAACCACTGCTGGGCTGAAGCCCCATTCCTGGGCAGCCCTTGACACGTGGCTTGGCCCTCACCCCCATCCCATTTCCTCACTCCCCCTTCCACTGTGGGGTGGGAGCCCTGAGCGCTGGCAGCTCCTCCACCCCCACTCCACTGGGGCTGGAGCTCCGACTGCCAGCAGCTCCCCCTCTGCCCCTCGCCGACCACCTGGCTGAAGCCCTGAGCACTGGCAGCTTCCCCCCACCCCCTACTGTGGGGCTGAAGACCTGAGTGCCAGCAGCCCCCCTCTTTGGGCTAAAGCCCTGAGCACCAGCAGCAACCCCCTTTGGTGTCCTGTATTGGGTATAGGGAAATATGGTCACCCTACACAGATATATTAGGGACATGCCGATCCAGGTTCTGGACAGGGTCTAAAATGACAGCATGACGGATAGTGATGTTTTGATCAAACCACCATGTACAAGGTAATGGGAAGTAGAAAAGACTTCCTTATTGAGACGTTAGGTCAGAGCTGCGGAGGTGATTGATAGTCTTTCCTTACATTATTATACAATTCAGATAACATCACATCAGGAATAATGCATTCCGTTTTGGTCTGTGCTGTCTCGATACCAGAGAGAGAGTTAGACAAAAGTACAGAAGTATAGAGAAGAGAAACAATGTCATTAGAGAATTGAAGGGGTTAATTCACGAGGAAAGATTAAAAGTTAAATCAAACAGCTAACCTAGAACAATGGAAATAGAAATGAACATTTAGGATAGAGATCAGTGGAGACTTTTTAATGGTGAGGTTTTCTAGTTTGAGAAGGGAAACACTTCTAAGGGTAATTGTGAAAGTCTCATTGCTTGTGATATTTGAAATCAGACTGGAAAAATCACAAGCGTATTTTCTGTCTCTAATTCCTACAATGCAGCTAACTGTGCACAGGTGGAGTGGGTTTCGGTTTTAGGCCAGCAGGCACAGTGGGCGGACCTCAGCCAAATAGTCACATTGGGTATGTCTACACACAATTTTTATTTCGGGAGAAGGATGCAAATGCAGCGCATTTGCATACTTCCTCCGCTTTTTTTTCTGGAAGGCGCTCTTCTGGTATTTACTCGCGTCTACATGTGGCTGAATTTTGAAATAAACCCTTATTTTGAAAGACCCCTGTAAACCTCATTGTAGGAGGAATAAGGGGGTCTTTTGAAATAGGGGTTTAGTTCAAAATTCAGCTGCGTGTAGACACGGGTAAATACCTGAAGAGCATCATTTGAAAAAAAAAGTGGAGGAAGAATGCAAATGCGCCGCAGTATTTGCATTCTTCTCCCGAAATAAAAATTGTGTGTAGACATATCCATTGAGGCAGTTATTCTGGAAAATCCCGGGGGCCTGACAACATCTGGGACTAGAGGAAGGTTGGGGACTCACAAGATCCAATCCACGGTCCAAGGGGAGAGAAGTGAGAGGGGGCCGGTTCTTTTTGGCTGCCACTCCAAATCAGCCTGTCCTGAAGTTTTCCCTTCAGTTTGGGGCATGGTCTCAACCTTCTGTTTCCACAGTCATAGAAGTCCAGGGCTTTAGCTGCCATGTGTGTGGATGTTTCCAAGCTCACCCTCAGGCTACGTCTATACAGCTATATTCTGCTGTTTTTGTGCAGAAACCCCTGGAGCATCCACACCTCAAATGTGCTTTTGTGCAAATAAATCAACAGTTAAACGGCAGAACAGAGGGCTTTTGCCGGTGTAGATAAACCTCCCTTTACGAGACATAACTACTTTTTGCGCTACAGCTATTGAGCAAAAAGACAAGTGAGGAGGCTCCAGAGGCAAGTGTGGGAAAAAGCACAGGTGCTCTGATGGCCATTCTGTGAATGGCCATCAGACCTTTCTTGTGCAAGAGCGTCCATGCAGTGTGGATGCTCTCTTGCACAAAAGCACATTGCTTTTGTGATGCGCTTTGAGGTGTGGACGTGCTCTTGCGCAAGAAGTTTTTGCATAAAAACTGTTGAGCAAAAGGCTTCTTGTGCAAGAAGCATGTAGTGTATACATAGCCTCAGAGTCTAGTTATTCACCCCTTCATCAGAGGGAGGGGAGATCCTAGTCAAGTGTCCAGTCTCAGTCCTTCCCCTGTAAATTGCTCTTCCTCTTTGGCTGCAGACTGTTTGCCTTATTGTGGCCTGTCTCTCCCCCTCTCTGCCCCCACCAGCCTGCCAGAGTTCCTTTTTAAGTAGGTTTTCCATTGGTAGGATGCCTGACAGCTACTAAGGGGCAGGGTCTTCCTGGCTGTTCCACCACCAGATTTACCTTAGTGTAGGGACTGTAAATCCACCACAACAGGTATTGTAGCAAAATAAGGCTCATGAAAGAATAAGTATTGCTCTGAAATTCCCTTCAATGTCTAGCCACAAAGGGTTAAATATATGGTGCAGCTATTGCCCTATTTCTGTGTTTCAGTACTTTTGGCAATGTAAGGAAGACCATCAGCAGAATACTTCAGTACTTAGTAATCTTAGTTTTTTTATAGTTACATTACCTGGGTGCTGTAGCTGTGAATTCTTTTATTTTATTCAGTATTTCCCTGTGGTATAAATGAGATGGAAACTAAAGAAAAGGTTTTGGCCACAGATTAAACTGACTGGGTCAAAAACTGCATGCCAGGTTACAAATAAAATAAAGAGCTCTGAGGGAAAGGAGGCAACTGCTGGAAACAGAAGAGTGTAGAGGACAAATCTGAAGCAGTGCTCTGAAAGTAGCTCGCAGGCATGTAGTAAAGGTAAAAGGCAGGAAAAAGCTTGTGTATACATTCCCAAGTACTATTTAATGTAGACCCCCCAGTTATATAGAAAAAGATTTGAGTTTATCACCACCAGTATGGTTATTTGAGCTAGCTGACATTTTTCTGATAGAACAGCTTTCTGTTGGAAAATGCATTTTCATCAAAATTGACACATTTCCACAAAATGTTTCTATTTCAAAGAATTTTTTCATGGGAAACAGTTCAAACACGTTTAATTTTGTTTGACTTTCTTGTTCATTTAAATAAGGTCTAAACATTTCATTTAAAGAAAGTAAAAGCATTTCAACCAACTTTCTCATTTAGATTCACTTCATTTTGACTATTAAAATATTAATTCTATTCTATAATATATTTAATAATGCAATTTTATATGATGTTTTAACATTATCTACAGAAAATGGTCTTCACTTTATCAAAATGAAACATCTTGATATTTCCAAATAGATTTTTTTTTTAATTTCTATTCAGCAAAAAAATTCAAAATTTTGACTTTTCAAAATTTGGAATGAAAACAAATTTCAAAATATCAGATTTTCCAACACAATATAAATTCCCTTTTCCAGCCAACTCTATTGGTTACTGAAAAGCTTAGGTTACCCTTTCGAAATTAGAATACTGAGACACAGAAAAAATAAGGACGATCACGCTGAGCAGCACCTCCATTTTTATACTCCAGCCTCCAACTTACATGGTGTGGGGCAAAGCGGTTAAGAAACAACATTGGGTACAGTCACATCACATGCTCAAGGGTCACTGTGTTGTGCAGATAAAATGAAGGAAATGAAAATGAAGAACAGGCACGAAGACAGAAAGAAACGGGGATGAAAGATGTTTGCAAGGTGTGGAGGTGTGCCGGGAACTCTCTTAGGATACATCTACATTGCAGTTGAAATCCACCACCTGGCCTGTGGCTGCTGACTCGGACTCGTGAGGCTCAGTCAAAGGGGCTCTTGAATTAAGGTGCAGTTGGTGGTGCTTGGGCTGGAACCCCATTCTAGAACCTTGTGAGCTGGGAGGATCCCAGAATCTGGGCTGCAGCCTGATCTTGAACATCTACACTACAATTAAAAAGCCCCTTAGCCCAAGTCAGCTACAGGTGTCAAGTTGCCATGTAGACATCTCCTTACAGGCCTCAGACATGGGTTTAATTGTGGCATTTAAAGTGTAGCCTTGATCAGGCGATAGTAGGCCACTGCCCTGTCCAGTAGGGGCTTCCTGGATTTCCCAAAACATAGGGGAAATATTCAGTGTAATCTCCTTGGAGCACCTGACTAGCTTTGAAGTGGAGGGAGAGGCATAGCAACACCTCCAGGCAATGTACTATCTGAGGCCTGGTCTACACTAGGGAGTTATTTTGAAATAAACCCTCTTATTTTTAAATAATAAGTGGAGCGTCCACACTACCAAGCCCGTTATTTTGAAATAAAGGGCTAGCTGTTTTGAAATCTGTACTTCTGCTTTCCCTTGGGGAATAAGCTTATTTTGAAATAGTTATTTCAGGAGTTATTATTTCAAATTTAGTTATTTCAAAATAATTTCCTAGTGTACCTATACCCTGGGAGTGCACAGAAAGACAGGACCTGTATTTCTTTAAGTATTTGTCTTGGACCCTTTGCACAGGTTATTAAAACCTTTTATCCTTTGCCATGCTTGCACTAATGCAATGGATTATTTGGTCCTTTATATCTGAATAAAAAACATTATAGCAAAGTTTTAAAACACAATCCAGGCTATTCCATTAGCACCATTTGTGGTATACACTAAACACACCGTGGTTTGTTTTTCTTCCAAAGCTTCTTCCATACCTAGACAACCACACTGCTCTTGGCAAAGTGCTTGGAGCAAATCCTTTCAAAACATTCCACCTGCGCAGATTCTTAATTGTTTTTTGTTGTCTAATAAACCCAAGTTGGCAGATTTGCATTCTAGAGTAGTTTAATATTTGTAATTATACTTTTATTATTTGTAAATAAAAAATATTCAACTAAAATACAAGCAGAAATTTGCGAGGTTGTTACTGAGTATACATTATGGCTCTGATCCAGAAAATCACATGCACACATTTAATTTAAGTATACTTTTAACTTTGAATATGTGAGTAGTCTTGTTGACTTGTGTTGGAAGTTAAGTATGATGTGTGTATGTGACTTGTTTGGATCACAGATGAAATCAGTGAGTATCATGTCCTCAAAGTGAAAACTAGATTTAAAAAATGGCAATCAAAAATACAGGTTGAACCTCTCAAATCTGGGACTCTCAGGTCTAGCAGTGCCACAGATGTTGATTAATTAACCAAAGAGCACTGAGCACTGGGCACTGAGCACTGGAGGTGACAGTGGGAGATGGGGAGCTCAGGCTGGACCAACAGGGCTGCACCAGACAGCAGCTGGGGAGCCCTTGACCTGGCCAGGGAAACCCTTGACATCAACAAGGCCCAGCATAGTAGGGGTATCCTCAGTGAATCCTCAGTGTCAGCCCGCTGAGGAGTCCTGGCCCCAGCCAAGAAACCTCTGGCTGCAGTGGTGCTGCCAGCCATGAGAGGCCTGGCCCGGGAACCTCTGGCAGCAGCAAGGGCTGGCCATGTCCATGTCCAGGCAGCCCCCCTGCCAGAACCAGAACCACAGTGGCAGCAGGGCTGGGGTGACTGGGCAACACCAGCTGAGCCCTAGCAGGGTAACCCCTTCCAGGGAATCCTGGAGAAACACCCTGCAGCAACAGCAGCCCCAGGGTATGCTGAGGCAGCCTGCAAGCAGCAGCATGAGGAGCCCCTGCCAGGCCAAAGTTAGAGGGGCTAGGGAGCAGAGCCCAGGAACAGGCAACCAGCAGGGGAGGACTGACCTCCCCTGGTCCAGTAAACTCCCTGGTTTAGGACAGCTCAAGTTCCAAGGGTGCCAGACCAGGAAGGTCCATCTCTATGGCTGCGTCTAGACTGGCATGATTTTGCGGAAATACTTTTAACGGAAAAGTTTTTCTGTTAAAAGTATTTCCGCAAAAGAGCGTCTAGATTGGCATGGATGCTTTTGCGCAAAAAGTGCTTTTGCGCAAAGCATCCGTGGCCAGTATAGACGCGATTTTGCGCAAGAAAGCTCCAGCAGCCATTTTCGCCATCGGGGCTTTCTTACGCAAAAAATTCCTTCCCTGTCTACACTTGCGCAAGAGGGCTTTTTCCCGAGCGGGAGCGTCAAAGTATTTGCGCAAGAAGCACTGATTTTGTACATAACAAAGTCAGTGCTCTTGCGCAAATTCAAGCGGCCAGTGTAGACAGCTGGCAAGTTTTTGCGCAAAATCTTGCCAGTCTAGACGCACCCTATATGTGTAAACACCACCTAGTGGATTTGAACCTAAGACCTCAGGGTAGGACCCTCTACAGCTTGAGCTATAAAGCCAGCTGGCGCTCAGCTTAGTCTGTACAGCTCACTCATTCTTATCTCTCACTGTAAGTGGTCTAAGTGCCACTACATGGGACAGCGACCCACACCCACTAGGGATGTGGGATAGATATGCAACACAATAAGCAGAGACCAAACCCAAGTATTCACTGCAAGACATATCTTTATGCCTGCTCATTGGTGGCCTCACTGTCTTCTCAGGTAATTAGTGTTAATCTATCCTCAAACAACTACATGTAATCTTGCCCAAATTGCTGGTAATTACTTCTGAAGTAATATGTATTAATGAGGGGAAATGGGAAGTTCTTTGAAAACAGGTGTGATGGTTTAAAACTGGGTCTTTGAAACAGGAAGGAAGTTATTAAAGCTCCATTCTGTTAAAGCCATATGTGATGTACCAGGCTACCGCAACTCATTAAAGCATGAATCTACAACAGAATAATAGCTGTGTCAAAATACCTTTAACTGCCTAGCTTAAGATGCAGAGATCTCCTTATGCTGGCAACCCCTTTCACTTACTATACCTGATACTAAGGCAGGTGGTATTATTAGGGTCAGTTTTCAGTACTAGGATGAGTAGTATATCACTAGTTTCAAGCAGGATTGCTCTAAAATGCAAATCCAAGGTCACTATGGGCCGAATTGCAATATCCTTCATAACCCTGCATAGTACACTACACCTTGAGGGGTCCCACTGATTTACTTGCAGGGTAAAACATGAGTAAGAGGATGACAGTCTGCACCTATGTAATCTTTTTTTATTGGTATATGGATGTGACCTTAAATTTGGCATTTCCTACCTTCTGAGTGCTTGACTTTGCAACCTGAATGCTCTTGTAATGTAATAAAGATCTTTAAAAAGATCTCACAAAACTAAGTGATTGGGCAACAAAATGGCAAATGAAATTTAATGTGGATAAGTGTAAAGTAATGCACATTGGAAAAAATAACCCCAACTATACCTATAATATGATGGGGCTAATTTAGCTACAACTAATCAGGAAAGAGATCTTGGAGTCATCGTGGATAGTTCTCTGAAGACGTCCATGCAGTGTGCAGCAGCAATCAAAAAAGCAAACAGGATGTTAGGAATCATTAAAAAGGGGATAGAGAATAAGATGGAGAGTATCTTATTGCCCTTATATAAATCCATGGTACGCCCACATCTTGAATACTGAGTACAGATGTGGTCTCCTCATCTCAAAAAAGATATACTGGCATTAGAAAAGGTTCAGAGAAGGGCAACTAAAACGATTAGGGGTTTGGAACGGGTCCCATATGAGGAGAGATTAAAGAGACTTGGACTTTTCAGCTTGGAAAAGAGGAGACTAAGGGAGTATATGATAGAGGTATATAAAATCATGAGTGGTGTGGAGAAAGTGAATAAGGAAAAGCTATTTACTTGTTCCCATAATATAAGAACTAGGGGACACCAAATGAAACTAACGGGCAGCAGGTTTGAAACAAATAAAAGGAAGTTCTTCTTCACACAGCGCAAAGTCAATCTGTGGAACTCCTTGCCTGAGGAGGTTGTGAAGGCTAGGATTATAACAGGGTTTAAAAGAGAACTAGATACATTCATGGAGGTTAAGTCCATTAATGGTTATTAGCCAGTATGGGTAAGGAATGGGTTCCCTAGCCTCTGTTTGTCAGAGTGTGGAGATGGGTGGCAGGAGAGAGATCGCTTGATCATTACCTGTTCGATTCACTCCCTCTGGGACACCTGGCATTAGCCACTGTCGGCAGACAGGGTACTGGGCTGGATGGACCTTTGGTCTGACCCAGTATGGCCATTCTTATGTTCTTAATATATTTATCTTTTAGGGCTAGTTTACTCCTGGCCCTTACTCTGGCTCCCATGGTGGTGGGTGAAGTGCAAGGAAGCTGTTCCTCATTGTTACTCCAGGAGAGAAACCACCTCAGGGATAGAGGAGGAGACAGGGCCACGGCCCTGCTCCACTCCACACTGGCATTAGAGCAGCACATTGGGCTATCTTAAGTGTTCATGTAGCATGTGCTTTCCCCAGCACATTGGTGGGATTGATTGTGCCTCTCTGCAGTCTACGTAAACATTAACCAAGAGGATCTTTGTGGGCCAACTCCTTTATGTTGAACAGGAAAAACCTTGACAACAGTTGAAGATAGGAAAGTTTGGGGAGCTAGAATTACAGAAAATACACATTATTGGCAAATAACTCATTTCAGCGTACCAATTCCTGACTAACTATAAGAGGATGTCTGAAAAAATCGTAAAATATGGTAATTAATTCTTACTAAGCAGAAGCTGTATTGATAAGCAACAACTCAGTTTTTGCTGACTTGATAGCTACCCAGAAAGTCAACTTGAGAGTCAAGCAATTCTCCACTTGGACTTAATTTACTAGGGTGATATACCTGGAAAACATAAGCTGCCCTGGTAAAGCTTATGTTTGTTACTCAGATAAAGTAAATAGCAAGAATAACAAAAATAAGTGTAAATAGCAACGCTGTCTGATCATTTTGGATTAAAAATATTAGCAAGGGAAAGTTGGTATGGGGGTCATTTTCACGTGTTACTTTCATTAGCTGTGTATGGTATGCAGACACACAGTGGCTTGTATGCCAAAATGCTGTTAAATACTATGAAGCATCTGGATTTTCATTAGTGCATTGTTCAGTTTTTCTATTCAATATTTTGGCTTTATAACTATTTTAAACATTGCTTTAGTTGCAGATGAATGTAACATAGATAAAAAAACCCATAATGTTTTCATGTATGTTCCTGTCTTTTAGCTTATTCCTTCTGGAGTAAGGGGAAGACTTTGCCTGATCTATACTAGGAAATTAGGTCTATATAACTCTATTACTCTGGTCTAGAAAGAACGAACAAAGCAGTTAACCTGATTTAATCCCTGATATCAACCGCAGATAGTGCTAGCTTTCTCATCAGCATAGGTAGTGTGTTCACTGATGTGTTACAACAGCACCACTGCTGTGTTTTAAGAGTAGACAAACCCTTAGTTGTTTTATTTTATTTTTCTGATGAGGCTGAAAACTCCATTAGAGTAGGTAGTGGTTTGACTATGTGAGAAATAGTTGACAAATTTCATTTCAAATAGTAAGTAATTGTCAATATTGCAGATTTTGAGCCTGACTCAAGAGGTAGTTTTCTACAGGCAATCGTTAAGTCTGAAATTTGTTAACTATTGAGTGCTTGAGCTTTCAACTTTATGTAGTTTTGTTTTCTGCTTAATATTATAACTAGAACATCACTTTGATGCACTATTATCTTCCGTTTACAAGACTGAGCATTTTAAGGCCTTCAGTGTACAGAAAATGTGTATAGGTGCTGACTGCTACAGTATTGTACTGTTTTGTGTTTCCTCCACCAAATATAGGGCATTCAGCTATGTTTTTGCTTACAGTCCCTTTCGCCTTGGTTCCAATATTTCAACTGAAACACTGTAGTAACTGCTTGCTTGTTACAAGTTCTGGTGTCTAATCTTTAAGAGATAAACAATCTAATGTTTCACTTCCTCTTCATGTAACCTTACGGTATCAAAGATACAAGAGGAAGCATTATGGAGTATCAAACAATTAACTTGAAGATTATAGCAATTATCATATCAAAAGAAAGACACACTCTTATCCACAATAAACCAATTGTGAATAATGAATATGTACAGTGTACCCTTAAAACACACAGGTATTCTAAAATTGAGACACAACAGCAGTTAAGTTTTCATTACATGTTAACGTTTGACGTTTACTGTTTGGTGTTAGTGACCCAGTTAATGAAATTTCATAACATACTCTGGTATATTATCCAAGGAATTAGATTTCAGTTTGTTTTTCCTTACATTACTTTATAAATGGCCAAATCCTCCAGGGTAGATAGGCTTGGAAGGATTAGATTTCTATCAGTAAATGTCAATTTCACTGTACATGTACACAGACAAAATATTTCCATAGATAATAATTTAAATCTATGGACAGGCAAAGTAAGGAAAATGCCACTTGAGATCTTATTAGAGTCAAAATCTAATGATTTAGGACTTTTGAATTAGGTTTGTTACAAATGGACTAGTAAAAGAAAGGTGAAAACTGGTCTGATATGTTGCTTTAAGAATATTTACTTTGTATAGTTTGATGTGTGATGTAGATATTTTGTGTTTTAATAGTTTAATAAGCTCTAATTTTTTGAATCTCAATGTCTACTGTCACTAGTGTACCATAACAGTGAAAATTTAAAAGATAAAAATAAAAGTACTTAAAATTAAACATTAGAAAAGCAATCAGGTGACCTGCAAAAGAACTAGCAAGAGGTGTCAGGAAAAATAATTTAAAAATCTTTAATTTCTTTAGAAGCAAAGCAGTTGCATGTGTTACTCCAATCATTGTAAACCAACAAAGGGCAAATGAGATAATTAAATAGATTGGTGAAGCAATGAAGAAATTAAATTAATTTTTGCAATCACCTTTGTAGAGTGGATGATGTAGAAGGGCACTTTTGAAGGAGAAGTGGTTTTGTTAGGAAATCAAATAGTAGTCTCCCAAGCCAAACTTTTAATAACTTTCAGACTGTAATCATGACAATAGGAATTGCCAAAGCACATTGAATTTTCTAACATATTATGTATATTTTAAATTACAACTAAAAAACAAACTTTCCTTCAAACACAAACAAACAAAAACAAGGGGCATAATTTTGAGAATGATTAAATGCAAGTAATTTTTGCAGATAAAGTTCTCACAATAAAATATGTCAGCACTGATGAACTGGCACATGTTTCAAGCCCATCTGCATATATATATGTGTACTTGGGAGGGGCAAATAAAGACAATATTTTTTCTATAACACTCCTATTTTTTGTTATTCCATAATATTATCTCTCTGTTTATCTTTATAATAGAATGGAGCAGTTATACTTAAGGTACTGGATGTTTCTGCAAAAAACAATTGGAATTGGACATATTTTGAAAGGCTCAAATGGAGCTGAGCCTAGAGTGCAAGTTTTAGGCACTTCAGTACCACAAAGATGTCAACAAGTTTGAAGGAATTCTGATAAGAGGAGTGTAAATGATTAAGGGGCTGGAAAGTTTGATTTATGAGGAAGGATTAAAAGAGCAAAACATGTTGAGCTTAGCCAAATGACAGCAAATGGGGCAGGGAGAGATAATGATAACAGTTGACAAGCATTTAAAGTGTACACATCAAAGGAGTAAAATGGTTTAATGTGGTACAGGGGATAAGAAAATGAACTGATATTCAGGCTGAATTTTAGGAAACAGTTCCAAAACATGAGGTTCATTATACAGTGACATTTTTTTTAAGAGCCTCACAAATAATCCTGGCAGTAGAAATTCAATAAAATAGATATATAAGAAAAAAAATCAAGGAAAACAACTGCAAATGTGAAGCATAACTGAAGTGAAATATTAGGGTTACCATATTTGAACTTTCAAAAAAGAGGACTCTCCTGAGAGGGAGTGTATCTGTATCAATGCCTACCCAACTCCCATTAATACAATGTGAGTTGGTAGATAATGATACCGATACACTCCCTCGCAGGAGTGTCCTCTTTTTTGAAAGTTCATATATGGTAACCCTAAAAATATGTTTATTTCTATCAACTACAATGTAAATCCCCATCCTGCAAACACATATGCATGTGTATTAGCAGGATCAAGGCCTAAATCTGTACATCACTCACACAAAGAAAACAATGACACATCAAGGGTATGTGTCAGTCTTACAATAGTACAGACAAGCAATAAATGTTAACAAAGATTCAGTTAATTAGACATACAAATCCAAAATGCAAAAAAACCTACTTCCATCAGTGAATTTACAAATCCCAGATGACCCATTAAGGCCACAAAATCTTCTTCATACTCCTGTGAGGCAGGAACCTATTTTCAGTCATACACTGTACTCATTGAAACTGAACTCACTTCATCCCTGGAACTGGAAAGTGACATCCTGGTCATACAAAGAATCACCATGAGTTCTATATTTTACTTATTTGGATTTACATATCAGTGTTACATGCCATGAAACTGTACCAAAAATGTGGGGACTTCCCCAGGAAAATGATATCTGCATTTAAAAACAATATCTGCATTTTTAAAGATGATGCTCTGATTTCAAGATCCTTGATCAAGAGGCACTTTTTTATGCATGACTCCTACAACTGAAATTCCCACCAAAAAACAGTCAAGTGGGTAATGAAAAGGTTAGAGATTAGGGACTCAGATACAATGTGCTTGATTCCTTAGTCTGGGGCTCATATACCACCACTTCATGATGATTAGTGTGAACATCTCAGAAATCTACCAGAAGATTCTGTACCTCAAGTATCTGGTGACAGGTTATATGATGGTTATTAGCTCTCAAATGGGAGCTATGCTCCTAAATCAATGTTTCTCAAAGTGGTCCGTAGACCCATTCTGAGAAAGCTGCTACCAGGCCGCTCCAGTTTGTTTACTTACCGGCTCCACAGCCTTGGAGCCTCATGGCTCCCATTGGCTGTGGTTCACCATTTGCAGCTAAGGGGAGCTGCGGGAAGCAGTGGCTGAAGTCATGCTGCTTCCTGTGGCTCCCTTTGACTGCAAACGGTGGACCGCAGCCAATGAGAGTCACGAGGCTCTGTCTCTGTGGAGCCAATAAGCAAGCAAACAAACCAGAGTGATCTGGTAGCAGCTTTCTCAGAGAGGGTCTGTGGACCACTCTGAGAAACATTGTCCTAAATCCCTTATAGACATTTGAAAAATCTCCCTTTAAATTAATATTCATAATCTACCAATGACTGGAAGATAGCTAACGTGACGCCAATATATAAAAAGGGCTCTGGAGGTGATCCTGGCAATTACAGACCAGTAGGTCTAACATCAGTACCGGGCAAATTGGTTGAAACTGTAGTAAAGAATAAAATTGTCAGACACATAGATGAACATAATTTGTTGGGGAGAAAGTCAACATTGTTTCTGTAAAGGGAAATCATGCCTTATTAATCTGCTAGAGTTCTTTGAGGGGGTCAACAAAAATGTGGATAAGGGGGATCCAGTGGATATAGTGTGCTTAGATTTCCAAAAAGCCTTTGACAAGGTCCCTTATCAAAGGCTCTTAAGCAAATTAAGTTATCATGGGATAAGAGGGAAGGTCCTTTCATGGATTGATAACTGGTTAAAAGACAGGAAACAAAGGCTAGGAATAAATGGTAAGTTTTCAGAGTGGAGAGAGGTAACTAGTTGGGTCTTCCAAGGATCTGTCCTGGCTCCAATACTATTCACCCTATTTATAAATGATCTGGAGAAAGGGATAAACAGTGAGGTGGCAAAACTTGCATATCATACTAAACTGCTCAAGATAGTTAAGACCAAATCAGACTGTGAAGAGCTTCAAAAAAATCTAACCAAACTAAGTGATTGGGCAACAAAATGGCAAATGAAATTTAATGTTGATAAATGTAAAGTAATGAACATTGGAAAAAATAATCCCAACTATTCATACAGTATGATGGGGATTAATTTAGGTATAACTACTCAAGAGAGGGATCTTGAAGTCTTTGTGGATAGTTCTATGAAAACATCCACTCAATGTGCAGCAGTAGTCAAAAAAGCAAACAGAATGTTACCAATCATTAAAAAGGGATAGAGAATAAGACAGAGAATATCCTATTGCCTCTATATAAAACCATGGTATGGCCACATCTTGAATACTGTGTACAGATGTGGTCGCCTCATATCAAAAAAGATATATTGGCATTGGAAAAGGTTCAGAAAAGGGCAACAAAAATGATTAGGGGTTTGGAATAGGTCCCATAGGAAGAGATATTAAAAAGACTTGGACTTTTCAGCGTAGAAAAGAGGAGACTATGGGTGTATATGATAGAGGTCTATAAAATCATGACAAGGAGTCCTGTGGCATCTTATAGACTAACAGATGTATTGGAGCATAAGCTTTCGTGGGCAAAGACTCACTTCATCAGATGCATGTAGTGGAAATTTCCAGAGGCAGGTATAAATATGCAGGCTAGAGATAACGAGGTTAATTCAGTCAGGGAGGGTGAGGCCTACTTCTAGCAGCTGATGTGGAGGCATAAACACCAAGAGAGGAGAAATTGCTTTTGTACTTGGCTAGCCATTCACAGTCTTTGTTTAATCCTGAACTGATGGTGTCAAATTTGCAGATGAACTGTAGCTCAGCAGTTTCTCTTTGAAGTCTGGTCTTGAAGTTTTTTTGCTGCAGGATGGCTACCTTTAAATCTGCTACTGTGTGTCCAGGGAGATTGAAGTGTTCTCCTACAGGTTTTTGTATATTGCCATTCCTAATATCTGATTTGTGTCCATTTATTCTTTTACGTAGGGACTGTCCAGTTTGGCCGATGTATATAGCAGAGGGGCATTGCTGGCACATGATTATATTGGTAGATGTGCAGGTGAATGAACCAGTGATGGTGCGGCTGATCTGGTTAGGTCCTGTGATGGTGTCGCTGGTGTAGATATGAGGGCAGAGTTGGCACCGAGGTTTGTTGCAATGATTGGTTCCTGAGTTAGAGTTACTATGGTGCGGTATATACTTGCTGGTGAGAATTTGCTTCAGGTTGGCGGGTTGTCTGTGGACGAGGACTGGCCTGCCTCCCAAGGCCTGTGAAAGTGAGGGATCATTGTCCAGGATGGGTTGTAGATCATTGATGATGCATTGGAGAGGTTTTAGCTGAAGACTGTAGCTGATGGCCATTGGTGTTCTGTTGGTTTCTTTGTTGGGCTTGTCTTGTAGTAGGAGGCTTCTGGGTACATGTCTGGCTCTGTTAATCTGTTTCCTCACTTCCTTGTGCAGGTATCGTAGTTTCAAGAATGCTTGGTGAAGATCTTGTAGGTGTTGGTCTCTGTCTGAGTGGTTGGAGCAGATGCGGTTGTATCTTAGTGCTTGGCTGTAGACATTCCACCACGATTTCAACAGCTTCCACCCCACCATCAACCTCAGCCTGGAACAGTCTACACAAGAGATCTACTTCCTGGACACCATGGTGCAAATAAGTAATGGTCACATAAACACCACCCTATACCAAAAACCTACTGACCGCTATTCCTACCTTCATGCCTCCAGCTTCCATCCCAGACACACCACACAATCCATTGTCTACAGCTAAGCATTAAGATACAACTGCATCTGCTCCAACCCCTCAGATAACAAAATAATTCAAAATTAGTTACAGAAAGAGTAATGGAAGCTTTACGAGTTTCTGATTCAAATTTACTATGTATGGTAATTGTTCAATAAAATGAATAATGTTTGAAGTTGAAATCCTACAAATGTAAAACTGTTCTTTTTACTTCCCTTTTGCAAGCACATTAATCGTAGAATCATAGAATCCTAGTGCTGGAAGAGACCTGAGGAGGTCATTGAGTCCAGCCCCCTGCCCAAAGCAGGACCAATCCCAACTAAATCATCCCAGCCAGGACTTTGTCAAGCCGAGACTTAAAAACCTTTAGGGATGGAGATTCCACCACCTCCCTAGGTAACCTATTCCAGTACGTCACCACCCTGCTAGTGAAATAGTTTTTCCTAATATCCAACCTAGACCTCCCCCACTGTAATTTGATACCATTGCTACTTGTTCTGCCATCTGTCACTACTGAGAACAACCTCTCTCCATCCTCTTTGGAACCTCCCT
This sequence comes from Rafetus swinhoei, assembly GCA_019425775.1. Taxonomy (NCBI): domain Eukaryota; kingdom Metazoa; phylum Chordata; order Testudines; family Trionychidae; genus Rafetus; species Rafetus swinhoei. The sequence goes on from CM033449.1 coordinate 53,694,993, forward strand.
TCAGGAAATAAAATCCCCCCCCCCTTTATTTCTGCAGACTAAAAAAGCCCAAATCCCTCAGCCTCTCCTCGTAGGTCATGTGCTCCAGCTCCCTAATCTCATAGACTCATAGACTTTAAGGTCAGAAGGGACTACTATGATCATCTAGTCTGACCCCCCTGCACAATGCAGGCCACAGAATCTCACCCACCCACTCCTAGAATAATCCTCTGACCTATATCTCAGATATTGAAGTCCTCAAATGGTTTAAAGACCCCAAGATGCAGAGAATCCTCCAGCAGTGATCCGTGCCCCATGCTACAGAGGAAGGCGAAAAAATTCCTGGAGGAAAATTCCTTCCCGACCCCAAATATGGTGATCAGCTGAACCCTGAGTATGTGGGCAAGACTCACCAGCCAGACACCCAGGAAAAGTTCTCTATAGTAACTCCTATCATCCCTCCATTGGCCTATTTACCACTGATAGTGAAAGGTCAATTAGTTACCAAGATCATGTTATCTCATCAAACCATCCCCTTCATAAACCCATCTAGCTTAATCTTGAAGCCAGATAGGTCTTTTGCCCCCACTACTTCCCTTGGAAGGCTGTTCCAGAACTTCACTCCTCTAATGGTTAGAAACCTTCGCCTAATTTCAAGTCTAAACTTCCTAATAGCCAGCTTATATCCATTTGTTCTTGTGTCCACATTGGTATTGAGCTTAAATAATTCCTCTCCCTCCCTGGTATTTATCCCTTAATATATTTAAAGAGAGCAATCATGTCACCCCCTCAGCCTTCTTTTGGTTAAGGTAAACAAGCCAAGCTCCTTGAGTATCCTTTCATAAGGCAGGTTTTCCATTTCTTGGATCATCCTAGTGGCCCTTCTTTGTACTTGATCCAGTTTGATTTCATCCTTCTGAAACATGGGAGACCAGAACTGCACACAGTATTCCAAATGAGGTTTCACCAATGCCTTGTATAACGGCACTAACACCTCCTTATCCCTACTGGAAATACCTCGCCTAAAGCATCCCAAGACCGTATTAGCCTTTTTCACGGCCATGTCACAATGGTGGCTCATAGTCATCCTATGATCAACCAGGACTCCGAGGTCCTTCTCTTCTTCCGTTACTTCCAACTGATGTGTCCCCAGCTTATAACTAAATTTCTTATTATTAACCCCTAAATGCATAACCTTACACTTCTCACTATTAAATTTCATCCTATTGCTATCACTCCAATTTACAAGATCATCCAGATCTTCCTGTATGATATCCCGATCCTTTTCTGAATTGGCAATACCTCCCAACTTTGTGTCATCCAAACTTTATTAGGACACTCCCACTTTTGGTGCCAAGGTCAGTAATAAAAGATTAAATAAGATTGGTCCCAAAACTGATCCCTGAGGAACTCCGCTAGTAACTTCCCTCCAACCTGACAGTTCACCTTTCAGTATGACCCGCTGTAGTCTCCCCTTTAAGCAGTTGCTTATCCACCTCTCAATTTTCATATTGATCACCATCTTTTCCAATTTAACCAATAACTCCCCATGTGGTACTGTATCAAATGCCTTACTAAAATCGAGGTAGGTTAGTAAGCATTAGTAAGCATTTCCTTTATCTAAAAAATCTGTTACTTTCTCAAAAAAGGAGATCAGGTTGGTTTGGCACGATCTACCTTTTGTAAAACCATGTTGTAATTTGTCCCAATTGCCATTAACCTCAATGTCCCTAACTACTTTCTCCTTCAAAATTTTTCCAAGACCTTGCATACTACAGATGTCAAACTAACAGGCCTATAGTTACCCGGTCACTTTTTTCCCTTTCTTAAAAATAGGAACTATATTAGCAATTCTCCAGTCAAATGGTACAACCCCTGAGTTTAGAGATTTATTAAAAATTTTTGCTAATGGACTTGCAATTTCATGTGCCAGTTCCTTTAATATTCTTGGATGAAGATTATCTGGGCCCCCCGATTTACTCCCATTAAGCTGTTCGAGTTTGGCTTTTACCTCGGATATGGTAATATATACCTCCATATCCTTATTACCATTTGTTATGTTGCCATTATCCCTAAGCTCTTCATTAGCCTCATTAAAGACTGAAGCAAAGTATTTCTTTAGATATTGGGCCATGCCTAGATTATCCTTAACCTCCACTCTGTCCTCAGTGATTAGCGGTCCCACTTCTTCTTTTTTTGTTTTTTTCCTATTTATACGGCTATAAAACCTTTTAATATTGGTTTTAATTCCCTTTGCAAAGTCCACCTTTACATGACTTTTAGCCTTTCTCACTTTGTCCCTACATGCTCTAACCTCAATAAGATAGCTTTCTTTGCTGGTCCCTCCCATCTTACACTCCTTATATGCTTTCTGCTTTTTCTTAATCACCTCTCTGAGATGCTTGCTCATCCAGCTTCGTCTAAAACACCTGCCTATAAATTTTTCCCCCTTTCTTGGGATACAGGCTTCTGATAGCTTCTGCAACTTTAACTTAAAATAATCCCAGGCCTCCTCCGCCTTTAGATCCATAAATTCTTTAGTCCAATCCACTTCCCTAACTAATTTCCTTAATTTATTAAAGTTAGCCTTTTTGAAATAAAAAACCCTAGTCTCAGATTTATTTTTGTTTATCCTTCCATTTAGTTTGAACTGAATAATCATTTTGGTTGCTCTCCGCTGAACCCTTTCCAATGCGTCCACATCCTTTCTGTAATGGGGGGCCCAGAATTGGATGCAATACTCCAGATGTGGCCTCATCAGTGCCGAATAAAGGGCAATAATAACTTCTCTAGATTTGCTGTCAATGGTCCTCCTAATGCACCCTAATACGCCATTAGCCTTCTTGGCTACAAGGGCACACCGTTGACTCCTATCCAGCTTCTCATCCACTGTAATCCCCAGGACCTTTTCTGCTGAACTGCTACTTAGCCAGTCGGTCCCCAGCCTGTAACAATGCTTTGGATTCTTCTGTCCCAAGTGCAGGACTCTACACTTGTCCTTGTTGAACCTCATCAGATTTCTTTTGGCCCAATCCTCTAATTTGTCTAGGTCACTCTGGACCCTATCTTTGCCCTCCAGCGTATCTACCTCTTCCCCTAGCTTAGTGTCATCTGCAAAGCTTACCTATTGGTGCCACCTGGCAAAGTGTTCACTGTTCATTACAAGCAATTCTTGCCTCAAACTTTAGTAGGAAAATAATAAAAAGAAATTAAAAGCCAACGATGACAGTTCAGTAGCTTGTGTTTGGTACTGTCAGCCCACAAATTCAAAATATCTAGTGTTGAAAAAAATATGCCAATTTATATAAACTTTCAAAAAATGCTCTGAAATATCTTTTTGAAGAGAGGAAGAGAATTAACTTTTATCAGAGGTGTTAACTTGAATAATAAATTCTCTTTGCCTTGGTCTTTTTTTATTATTTTTCCACAGAAAAATCTTTTTCCCTTTTCAAAGCTTATTGTGCTTTGAAAATGTAAAAGTTATTGAATAATAATTTTTCAAGATTGATTACAAGGGTCTTTACAAAATTCTTTATACTATAGTCAATGCAAATGTATGTGTGTGTGCAATATTTGAGTATGTATTATATATAAAATTGCAAGGGTTTTCACACAATTTGGTGAAGAAGAGACCCTTTTAGTGTTCTCTCTCTCTCTTTCTGTCTCACACACACTCAAATACATACATGTGACCTCAGTGGACCAATGCTAGCCCTGGTCTACACTAGGGAGTTATTTTGAAATAACTCCACTTATATCGAAATAACAAGGGAACATCCACACTAATATTTTGAAATAGGGGGATGGTTATTTTGAAATGGTAACTCCTCTTTTCCACAATGAATAACACTTATTTTGAAATAGTTATTTCAAAATAGCGGTAGTGTGGATGGCTCTACCACTGCTATTTGAAAATAACTACTCCCCAGAGTCATTCAAAATAATTACTCCCCAGTGCTTCCTGGGGCTCTAGGCTGAGGTAGTACATTCACATTAAGGGAGCCTGCCTTGGACTATTTTAAGGTGTCTTTGTAGTGTGGACATGCTATTTCTAAATAGTTATTTTGGGAGTTATTATTTCAAAATAATTTCCTAGTGTAGACATGCCCTTAGAGAGCACCAACCCAACTCCTATGTACATACATCTGAATGATTTGTATAAAAATCCTTTACAAAGTCTCCTGAAAATTTCCTCTGATTCTGGTTTTGAACCTCAGCTGTCAACACATTTTTTTCTGCAGGAAGCAACGAAATTACCACAGATTATATCACAAAGTAAAGCTCCTGAAATGCCAATTACTTCATACCAAGACAGACAATATTCAGGAAAAATGGATGAGATTTTCCCAAAGTACTGTTAAAAGGGAATCAACTCTATTTCCACTGCAGCTTGATCAGAAACATACCCCACACAATTTTTTAAAGATTCTACTACTTTCAGAAATTTTAAAAATTCTCTGCACTACAGAAAATCCTATCTAGCCAAGAACAAATCAGCGAGCAAATCCAGGATCCTTTAAACAAGTGGGAAAGGCCTAACCAGCAAAGGAACTGCTGAGATTCCAGTGAGCATGTCAGGCATGGGAGCAGGATGTGGAGATCCTGTGCATGGGGACTCCATATTCCCTCAACACAATGGAGTGATGCTCTCCAATGGATCGCCCTGCTACAGCATAGGCAACTGTAGGGAGAAGTTGAGGTGTGGCTACGTGGTCCAGGAGCTTCTTCATAGCTCTGAACCTCTACAAAGGGAGTGTGGGGTTAGCTAAGCTGCTACTGCATTCCACAAGACATGGTAGCAGCGTGGGAGTGGCAGTGTGCATGCTCCATACCCTAGTGCCAGTATATTGAGGAGAATCTCTGCATCCCTGCAATTCTTACATATATTCCCTGTGCAGAACCTGTTTACTTCTTCTGCGTTCCTCTTCTCCCACAGGTTCGAGACCAAATCACACCCTCACCTTCAATATACATATGGTAGTATGCATTATCCAAGGGCACAAGATCTGTGCAAGATGAAAAAGCATAACTGAAATAATTACCTGAGTTTTAATAAAAAGGAGTCATCTGAAGCATCATCATCATCATACATTTGAACGTGAACACACAATGGGCTTCAAACCACATGCAGTTAAAAAAGACACAGCTCTTAGGAGTTCACAGCATTCCCACAGCCTTTCAATTAAGGCACAAAATACTTTTTAGACAGCTTGCTTTGAACCTGAAAATCTTGCATGCTAGAGCTGACTGCACTGTCAACAGCTAAGAACAAATGAAAGCAAAATGCAGTTATGGAATGTGATAAAGTTTCTCAATTCACAATGAATGCTTGAGTTCCAAAGGATTCTGTAACTGGGTAGATCTTCATTATAGCCTTTGAGAAAATCAAATATGTGGGTTTTAAAGGCCCTACCTGGGAAACTATTTAAAAAAGAAATGGTTGCAGTAATACCAGAGCATGATACTGTTGAGGGGTTAACATAATTGTAGGGCAGAGTTAAGACTGTCTGGGTGCCTTGACTGTGCATTGCTTTCCTGAACATGTTTGGATTTCTTTTCAGCATAACCTTAATTCTGAATTTGCAGTGCTTGATTTTGGGGATAATTACATCTCTACTACTTTTACCCAGCCATTACTAATACATAGTCTGAATCTTAACTCTCTTTCAATGTAGTTTTTGTTTGGGAATAGGAATTAGCCTTTACTTGCACTAGGAACTTTATCTTTTATTTAATAGTGCAAAAGGACAAAACACTTCATGAATTAAACCTTGGTCCACCTACATTCTTGCCATGCTTTACTGCTGCTGTTGGCTCTAATTGTTAACTATAGTGAGTAATAGAGGAAATGGTGGTATTTTATATATGAAATTTTATGGATAATGAGCAAGACACATCTGGCAATACAACTATGTAATTTTTTATGGGGTAAAAATGTTGAAAATTGAAATACTTGAAGAATAACAAGGAACAGATGATGGAAGGAAACAGGAATTCATGGTTTGCCATTGTACTATGGGAGAATATTCCAAAATATGCTCTATCTGCAATATAACTCAGTATTGTCCGTTGCATGAGTTTTTCCCCTTGGAAGCATTATTCAGACAGCAGTCTGATAAGGCTGCAAGCTCAGGAAAGTCTTAGCACTGCAGTGCTATCTGCTGCTTTACCAAGAGAGTCATCAGAATCTGATGCTCCTTATTAGAAATTTGAAAAGGTCTATTTACGATAAAAGTGAATCTTGCCCTCCTGTTCTGGGACCATGGAGATTTCATCCAGAGCATAAAAATGATGGAATGGGGAGGATTTTGGGAGGCTGAGTAGGATATCTATACTCCCTGCAATGCATGCTGTGGAGAACAGCTCTTTGCCCCATGTCATACAAAATGATCAGGGGTGGGGATTCAGTGACTCCATCACTTTATAGCTATACTAGATACTGTCCCTATGGAGTGAGAGCTCAGGAAGTGCAGAAAACTATTGCAGCTTCAGGGTTGTAGTTGTGGCCGCAGAATGGCTCCAGCGTACCCTTGCGGGCTTCCCAGAAGACAGCCCCAGCAAAGCTCATACATAGACACAAAAGGCTGTGAAACTGTCCTGAGGCTTTACTCCATCCTTCTCTAGTGAAAGGGGTGTGCTGGGATAGAGCAGACCTGGTTAAAGAGTGCTGCACTCTAACAATCCCAATGTGATCCAGTGTCCCAGCCATTACCAGCTGCCAGAAATTAGAGGAGCCCTGAATCTCCTTTACAATTATGCCCAAGGGCTGAGCTAGCCCTTGGGATCAGGGAGAAATAAAGCTGGTGGCCTAACACCAGCTCCTCCTGTCCTCTCAAGAGTGTTGAGTAGAAGATGGTGCAGCTGATATTCAAGATCACTGAATTATCCTTTTCCATTCACCAAATGAATTACTGGAAGATAACTGCCATGTGCTGGCAGGCATAGTGCATGACACTATCTGAGCCTGTAATTTCAGCCAAAACAATCACTCTCCACAATTTCCACTTCTGGTAAAATTAAAAAAAACAATATATCTGACAATGAGTTAGACACAGAGAGCATGGGAGTGGTGGAGGGAAACACAAGACCAGCAGATCTTAATTCAGACACAGCTATTTGTGTTAGAACATAAAATCTAAATAAAGACTAGTCTCTTTGTGACATATTTTCAAGTATTCAAGGCGTTCATCTCTGGGACTTTCATTGGGAGACAGCAGGTTAAAACCCTGTTCAACCCAGCTCATCCCCAGAAATGGACTATTGCTGGGTTTTAAAACTAAATTCCCCCCCTCCTCCAGAGACTAACCTGAGTAAACGGGCTGCATGTGGAGTTGGTGGACAGGTGAGACACAAATTTCTCCTTAAGCCATCGTGGAATGCTAGCGGAGGAGCTCATCCACCACTACTACACCCTCAAAAGCTCAGGTCTTTCCCATCCCCCACATCAGCAGTGTCTCCCCTAGGTAGACCCACACAGTTAGATCCATTAGTTCTGCACCTAAAACCTTCTCTGAAATGGCAGATGAAATTCACCGCCATTCTTCAGGCTGGATTTCTACATCTGAGAGGGAAATTAACTTCAAGGAGGGTAGGTGGTAGTACTTTTGATTCTGCTTTCCTCACTATTTTTGAACGATTAGGGGATCATCAACTGTCAGTTGCTGTCTGTTATTTTATAGGTATCCACGGTTTGCTGGCTGCCTTGACAACACACCTTTCTTGTTCAGTGCTGGCATTGTAAGAATCAAGATGGAGAATAAGTTGTGTCTGCTTTGTGTTGCAGCAACCTTTTGCTCATTTAAGGCCTTCACAGAGTTCTATGTCAGTTTCCATCTGCATGAATGAAGCTGAGTGTCTTTAAACATACATTTTATTGTGTCTATAAGCACTGCCATTTACATTAAAATCACTGACTGATCTTAGCTTACAGAAGCAAAGCTGTTGTCCATGCCTCAGAATGATACAAGTTGTTCATTTTCCATGATTTAAGTCAGAGGTGGGAAAAAAGAGGAGCAGATGTTGACAGCCATTACAAACAAGCAAGATAAAACAAAATGACTGCCTAAAATGCCTCTCAAATTTGAATTTGAATGTAGCTTATTTTGTCTCATTTTTTATTGCTTTTCCCCCCCAAGTTTGCTTTTTCTTTCTCATTTGATGAAACTGAAGGTATGGAAGCTTAGGTAACAGATCCCAGGAAATGAAATGATCACACTATTTTTAGCTGAACTGCAGTGCACTTACCACAACAAAATGCTTTTCTGTTAAGAAAACAGGACAGAGGTAAGTTGGAGTCATGGGAACTGGTGAAGAAAGCAGCAGAAAGCATAAAAACTCAACACAGATGTAGTAAAGATTTTCCAGATGTGAAATTCTTTCTGTGGATCAGTAGATTTAGCTTGGCTTACTGAAGTTATAACTTTTATCCTCGTAAAAATATAAGTATGGCTCATTTCTTATCTCTCAGTCTTTTAACGTAACTAAATGTAATTTTCTTTGCTCAAGTTTTATATCTACGCATCCTTTATGAAAAAAATCTGACTCATTCTCTGTGGTTTCTTTTGTATGTGGCATACATTGCCTCATTGGAAATTCCCGTGGAATTCATTACAAAAGTTAATAAATATAGCAACTTCTCAAGTGGAAAACATGTCTCCCAATTTTCATTTATAGTTCCTCATTAAGAAATAAAACTGGATAAAAGTTATATATTTATTCCAGTTACAAAGAACTTTGAAAGTTTTACATGTCTTTAGTTATAATTTGCATTTGCCTTCTTATAACTTGGTATTCATTTTTCCCCTCTTAGTTTTTAGTCTAGCCATTAATTCAGGGAACCATCTGACTGTAATGTAATCTAAAGATCTGTTTACAGATTTTGAGCTCCTGTCTCTGATTAAATAAAAAACCCAGGTATTTTTTAACATCACTATATTACTTCGAGATTACTTCCTCCACAGAGGTGAAATACAGAATATCCTTAATTTGATGATAGTTTGATTATACATGTAAGCAGGGGCTGAACTGCTGCTTGCTGTCAGCCAGCTAAAAGGAGGGGTGGGTGTGCCCACTACAGTTGTTTAGCTCTGCAAGGTAATTAACTGTTAACTGTTGACATGTAAATACTGCTCAGAAGAGAATCCGAGGTGTGGCTATGTAAATCCCATTCAGCCAGGGCTGATGGAAGGTCAGTGTTGGAATGGAATGTGGAGAATTGTATATAATTGGAACTGTTGTGTGGGTAGCTAATCATGCTACCCCTAAATGTGGGAACTGTAAAACATGCCACCAGTGCTTGCAGGAGAGACACCACCATCATGGTAAGAGGTCTCGGAAGAACAAGCTTCCCCCCTTCCAGAGTTGAGTGAACAGAGCTGGGGGAAAGGGTTAAAGGGTTTGAGTCAGCCTCCTTCACACCTGCCAGGTGTGAGCTATAAGACTGGCCCAGCCTGCACCTTTCCCCCTTTGTTTTAAGGACAGACCTAAAGCAGACTCCCTGAGGAGTCTTTTCTTTTGCTAGTCCAGTGAAAGCGGGATTCATTGGCCAGTCCAGCTGCTGGCTAAAGAGTTGAAATCACTGAGAGCTGAAATCACTGGTTTGGCTGAGTGCCAGACCTGTTGCACCAGTGAAGTAGCGGTGACCAGCGGCGTGGCGTGGCGCAGCAGCAGGCCAAGAGTGGCGACCAGCGGTGTGGCGTGGCATGGAGCGGTGGCAGGCGAGGAGCGGCCATCAGCGGCGTGGTGTGGAGCGGCGGCAGGCGAGGAGCGGCCATCAGCGGCATGGCGTGGAGCGGCGGCAGGCGAGGAGCGGCGACCAGCGGCGTGGCATGGAGTGGCGGCAGGCGAGGAGCGGCGGCAGGTGCCCAGTGGAGCGTCCAGAGGCGTGGAACGAGACAGCTGGTGGAGCGTGGCGGCGTTTCGTATAAGGTGCCCCCTATCTATCCCCCGACCCCCATTTCTACCCAGGTTGGGAGGTGAAACCCTGCGAGTGAACTTTGGGACTCTGGGTGGCACGGACCAGGGACAGAGACTTTTGGGGTGTCGGACATTTTTGGACGTCGGGTGATTCTTGGCTGGGGTGGGGGCTTGGCTCATGTTTGGGGTTATGAACTCTGTTTGTGGTGTTTTCCCCCAAGTTAATGCCGTATGACTTCTCTTTCTGTTTCATTAAATGTTTCTTTCCTACACTCAGACTCTGTGCTTGAGTGGGGAAGCATTGCCTCTCAGAGGTGCCCAGGGGTGCGTGAATTTCCCAGATTACTGGGTGGGGGCTCGAGCCGGTTCTATGTGAGATGGCCCCAAGATATTGAACCCAGCCCTGGTTACTGCCAGGCCTTCCCGGCAGAAGGGTTACATACAATTAATGTAAGATGCTCGCCAAGTGGAAAGGACACATATATATACTAAATTCACTGAGCTCAGTGCAAATATGATCAATTACAGAAAAAGACACAACAGAGGTAAAACTTCAACAATCCTATGCTATATTTACGTTATTGACAGACTCTTGGGTAACATTTGGGATAGATTATATAGATCTTGGGTAACATTTGGGATAGATTATATAGATATATATAGTGAAATCTTGAGCCCAGCGAAGTCAATTGGAAAATCCCCATTGACTTCAACGGGGCTGGGATTTCATTGTTGATGTCAGTTTATTAGAGTGATATGTGTGCCATATAAGAATTTGAAATATATTAACTTATGCCTGGCACATGTGGAAATATTTTTAGTAAATTCACATGCTTTGGTCCAATTTTATAATTAGATTTTTCAGTCCAAACTTTCATTTCCGTTGCAGTTTAATGGGTAGTAATCATTAGTCATTCAATTTAATTGATTTGTATACAATTTACAAATTATTTTTCTGACATAGTTGCCTGAAATACAGTATGATGAAGTATATCTGATGAAAATTAATATATATAAGACTTTGTGGATTTGTTTGTGCAAAATAAAGTCATACTTTGCAATTACCTACAGATATCAAATTTTGCATAAGCTATCCTGCCACTTAAATTACCCAAATGCACTACTTTTTACACCAGAATATGCTGGGTGAAAGGGTCAAATAATTGTTTTTGTTTTTCATCAGAAAAAAGTCATGACTACTATGCTTAGAGATCATAAAACATATTTGCTAACAAAATTAAAATTGAGTCGCCTATTCAGCTATCATTTTAATGCAAAGAAAATGTTTACTGTTAGAAATAACAAAATAATCCAGATTAGTTACAGAAAGAGTAATGGAAGCATTACGAGTTTTTGATTCAAATTTACTATGTATGGTAATTGTTCAATAAAATGAATAATGTTTGAAGTTGAAATCCTACAAATGTAAAACTGTTCTTTTTACTTCCCTTTTGCAAGCACATTAATCATAGAATCATAGAATCCTAGTGCTGGAAGAGACCTGAGGAGGTCGTTGAGTCCAGCCCCCTGCCCAAAGCAGGACCAATCCCAACTAAATCATCCTGAGGACTTTGTCAAGCCGAGACTTAAAAACCTCTAGGAATGGAGATTCCACCACCTCTCTAGGTAACCTATTCCAGTACTTCACCACCCTGCTAGTGAAATAGTTTTTCCTAATATCCAACCTAGACCTCCCCCATTGTAATTTGATACCATTGCTACTTGTTCTGCCATCTGTCACTACTGAGAACAACCTCTCTCCATCTTCTTTGGAACCTCCTTTCAGGAAATAAAATCCCCCCCTCTCTTTATTTCTGCAGACTAAAAAAGCCCAAATCCCTCAGCCTCTCCTCATAGGTCATGTGCTCCAGCTCCCTAACCATTTTGGTTACTCTCCGCTGAACCCTCTCCAATGCGTCCACAACCTTTCTGTAGTGGGGGGCCCCGAATTGGATCAATACCCCAGATGTGGCCTCATCAGTGCCGAATAAAGGGGGAATAATAACTTCTCTAGATTTGCTGTCAATGGTCCTCCTAATGCACCCTAATACGCCATTAGCCGTCTTGGCTACAAGGGCACACCGTTGACTCCTATCCAGCTTCTCATCCACTGTAATACCCAGGACCTTTTCTGCTGAACTGCTACTTAGCCAGTCGGTCCCCAGCCTGTAACAATGCTTTGGATTCTTCTGTCCCAAGTGCAGGACTCTACACTTGTCCTTGTTGAACCTCATCAGATTTCTTTTGGCCCAATCCTCTAATTTGTCTAGGTCACTCTGGACCCTATCTTTGCCCTCCAACGTATCTACCTCTTCCCCTAGCTTAGTGTCATCTGCAAACTTGCTGAGGGTGCAATCCAGCCCCTCATCCAGGTCGTTAATAAAGATGTTGAACAAAACCGGCCCTAGAACTGATCCTTGCGGCATTCCGCTTGAAACTGAGTGCCAGTCAGACATTGAGCCATTCATCACTACCCTTTGGGGCTGACAATCTAGCCAGCTTTCTATCCACCTTACAATCCATTTATCCGATCCTTACTTCCTTAACTCGCTGGCAAGAATATTGTGGGTGATTGTATCAAAAGCTTTGCTAATGTCAAGGTATATCACATCCACTGACTTCCCTATGTCTACAGAGCCAGTTACCTCATAATAGAAACAAATCAGACTGGTCAGGCAAGACTTGCCCTTGGTGAATCCATGTTGACTATTCCTGATCACTTTCCCCTTTTCCAAGTGCTTCAAAATGGATTCCTTGAGGATCCTTGAGAATGTAATAAAAAACTCTATTCCATATACTTAATTTCTTGAACTTTCCTATAAACATAATCTATGCAAAATGACTTTGTCCGGTCAATGATGGGCCTCCCCTAATATATATATGTCCTTTAAAAATATTTATACTTAATCAACTGATTAATAAGATATAAATTACTGATGGAAGTCTCCGTCTTTCTTCCTTCTCCTTCTGGTATAAAGGGGCATTCATTCTTGGATGAGATTATGAGTTAGGCAGCCTGCCAAGAGCAAGTTTGTTGTTGGTATTTTTTTTGGTTTTTATGTGCTATTGGAGAAGCTATTTTGCCTACTGGCCTGCTCGTCACCATAAGCACCCTGAAGCTGGGATGGGGGTGGGGTGGGGGGGAGTGATAACACGTGCACAAGCAAAGCTCCTGCCAACTGCTGCTCTGTCCCCTACTCTATGCTGGCCAGTGCCCAGCCTCCCACTCCTACCCGGCATGGGGCGGCTACCTCCTACACTCTCCATGGACAGCAGCTCCTTGGAGGCAGCAACACCTTCCTTCTGTGCCATCGGGATACCGAGCTCATGAGTGCTGCTTCCTTCCATGTGCGTCAGTGAGGGTGGGGGGAAGGAAGCATGTGAGGGGCTGGATTTCAACAGGGATCTACTCTAGCTATAGTATGGCCAGCAGCCTGGAGGAGGCAGTGCTGCTTGGGGCGGGACAGCCCGTGGGGCTTGGAGTTATCTTGCAGCCCAGGAGCAGAATTGGCAGAGACAGTGCATGTCAACATGGCATGGGCGTGGCCTGGCAGCATGTCACAGCCCGGCAGCCAGTGGCTCATGGCCCGGCACCAATCTGTGAACTGGCGGTTGGGAACCACTGGGCTAGAGACTTTCCCAGATTAGAAGGCAGAAAAAAAAGACTCAGGAGGACATGTTTAGCGAGTTAATGCACACCTCTGGGAGTGACAAGATGGAGCTCAGAGAATGGAGGATTACACTGTCCAAGAACCTGGACATAGACAGGGAGGACAAAAAAGCATGCCAGGAACAAGAGTGTACTACACTGGAAAAGATGCTGTAGATCATGTAAATCAGTTGAGGTTCAAGAAAGGCAGCTGGATGTTAACGTCTCTCTGTACCCTATGCTGAACCTGCTGTAATCCTCACCCAGTTCTTCATCTTCCTCCCTCAAATATGTATAGCTGAGAGGGTCCAAACTTATTGTGCTTGGGCATCTGTATGGGTAGTCCGGGACTATGAAAAAAGATAGAAATAAGGCTCGGTTTATTTGCCAATGATTTCAGGAAGGGAGGGAGATAAGTGCATTAAGGGAGGCTAACACCATATTTCCATAACTACCTGTACCAGAGCAACTGCAAGCCCAATCCAAAATTCCACTTGGCTGTATGTACTGTGAGATATCTGCTCATGCATCAATACAAGCCCTACTAGTTTGGAAGTCCTCTGCCAACACAATGAGTGTAGTGTGGACACACAAGTCTGACTTGCTTAATTCAGAGGCTTGATGTCAACTTGCATAAAGTTGACTGAACTTTGTAGTGTATACACAGCCTCAATCTATCAAACCATTACTCAGGGGATTAAATCTTGATCACAAGAGTGGAGTGAGCTGAATCCAGGGTATACATGAACCATCTATTACTCGTATTTACATGTTAGCAACATTTCCAGTCCCCTTTTTGAAACATTCAGGTGGATTTAACTGCAGTTTATTGCATTTTGCAAACTGTTAAATAATTTTGCTTGGCTGTAATATTATTGAAATTCCCTGAAGCTGAAATTTTGTTGCCAAAAGTCTAGTGAAATTGGTGCAAAAGCATTTAAAAGCAAATGTTTACAATATATGCTTTTTGTAGCACTCCATAGTTTCCACCTACAAGTTTCCTGCCTTAAGTTGTTGCCCATGCAGTTGGGCTAGCCTGTGATCCTGCTGCCTACAAAATACAAGTAACTACTTTACACCAGTGGTTTTCAAAACTGGGTTGCACGCCCACTTGGGTAAGCCGTTGGCGGGCTCGTGACACTTTGTTTATCTAAGTGTCCATAGCCACAGAGCCTCACAGCACCTTGGCTGGAAACAGCGAATGGGAACCACTGGGAGCTGTGAGACTCTGTGGCTATGGACACTTAGCTAAACCAAGCATTACAGGGCTGCCAATGGCTTACCTGGGCAGGCACGCTACCCAACTTTGAAAACCACTGCTCTATTCTACCTGGCAGTTCCTTCTTGGTGGCAAGCATGACTCAAGAAGGTGTGTGCTGTTATGACCACACCACACCTTTATGCTGTGGGGATGCTGGCTGGCAGAGGGAAAGGGAACAGTGCTCTATGGCTTGTGGGAGGAGGAAGAAATCAGAAGTTGCTGCAAAAGGGAAAAGTGGGTCAACATGGGGACACTTGCTCATTCCCTGGGACCACAAAGCTGGAAGAATTGAAAAAGGGCAGGCCCTGGTGGGAGTAGCTCTTTTCCATGGAGCAGGCAAGGCAGCACCCACCCTTCCTTCCTTTTCAGTGGCAAAATACCAGGTTTGGTCAGGACCTGCTGTGAGCATTGGATTAACTGTCCCTTTTCAAGGAGCTGGGAAGGATTTTTTTCCTCAACACGAGATTGGCATAGGCACACTGGAGGGATTTTTGCCTTCCCCATAGCAGATTCAGGGAGGGCTTTGTAGCCATAAGGCACGAAGGGAGTTAGGTTATATGCTGCAACGCACTACGTAAGTGTCGGGCACATGTCCAGTGCAGGTATTCTACGGAAGCCATGGGCTTACTTACTATGAGGTGGTACTAAAGCGTCACAGCCTAGGCTGGATGATATGAGCACTCTAATACCAATAAATAAATAAAAGGTGGTAATGGCTACCCACCCAAAATATTATGAGTAAAGTGGTATTGTTTGGAAATGAACTTGTTTTCTTAAATGGTTTTTAAATAATCGTTAATTTGTTAAATAAAATTTACCTGAAACTACATGATAGTTTGCTGACAATAATAGTCTTCTGACTCTTCCCATTTTTTGCAGGGACTGAAAATACTCTAATTACAAGATTTTGAATGTGGTATTATTTAATTGATAGATAAAGCTTATTATGAAAGACATTTTTATGGTGGATCACTGCACAGTAAAATGTACATTCCTAACCTTAAAGCATGTTTTAAACCACTCACTTCAATGTTAATGCATGCTTTTTTTTTCATACCATACAGATCTCTTTGAAAATAAGTACCATGTCATAACAAAAGTATGTATTGCAAGAAAAACACACTAAGTTTGACACTGAAAGAACAGTTGAAAGATTTAGCACAATGCCCAGCACCTGTGAATTGCTCAGATACAGCTCTATACATCTTTATTTCTATCAGGTGAACCCACCTTGCCCATAATATATTAGGTTTTCTTTTGTTTTTTTTTTTTAAAGGAGGCATATATATTCCCTGCCAGGAAGCCAAATAACTTACAAGTCAGCTATAATGTTAGCTACTATAGGAATCCCCATACTAAAAAATCTTTGATCATTCATAGCTGAGGTTGCTCTCATGATTCATATGATCCTTATATAAACAATTTACAAGAATATTACAGTTACAAAACTGATAAGCATTTACAAGTATGCAAATTATCTGTCAGAATGTGGCTCCTTGATATTTAAGTTACCTCAATTTAAGCTCTCTCACACATTGATTAAGTGGGTGCAAGCAGCTGTAAGGAAGTGTGGATGTGAGTAAATCCATCTAATTTACATGGATTCTGAATCTGACACAGGCTTATTTACTAGAGGACAGGTTACATATAAGAACGGCCACACTGGGTCGGACCAAAGATCCATCTAGCCCAGTGTCTTCTCTTCTGACAGTGGCCAATACCAGATGCCCCAGAGGGAGGGAACAGAACAGGGTGTCCCTCCCCTGTTACCCATTTCCAGACAAACAGAGGCTAGGGACACCATTCCTACCCATCCTGGCTAATAGCCATTGATGGACCTAACCTCCATGAATCTATTCAGCTCTTTTTTGAACCCTGTTAAAGTTCTAGCCTTCACCACATCCTCTGGCCAGGAGTTCCACAGATTAACTGTGTGCTGAGTGAAGAAAAACTTCCTTTTGTTTGTTTCAAACCTGCTGCCTATTCATTTCATTTGGTAACCCCTAGTTCTTATAGTGTGGGAATAAGTAACTAACTTTTCCTTATTCGCTTTCTCCACACCAGTCATGATTTTATAGACCTCGATCCTATCCCCCCCTTAGTCTCCTCTTTTCTAAGCTGATGTAATTAAACCTGTTTAATTAGTTAATCGATTAAAGGTTAAACGATTAAATGGGAGCAGGCAGGGGGGCAGCCCCCGTTGGATAACCGTAGCCAGTAAGCCTCACCTGTTAACATAAGAACATAAGAACATAAGAACGGCCGTACCGGGTCAGACCAAAGGTCCATCTAGCCCAGTATCCTGTCTGCCGACAGTGGCCAGCACCAGGTGCCCCAGAGGGTGGACCGAAGACAATGATCAAGCGCTTTGTCTCCTGCCATCCCTCCAGCCTCTGTCAAACAGAGGCCAAGGACACCATTTTATCCCCTGGCTAATAGCCTTTATGGACCTAACCTCCATGAAATTATCTAGCTTCTCTTTAAACTCTGTTATAGTCCTAGCCTTCACAGCCTCCTCTGGCAAGGAGTTCCACATGCTGACTACACGCTGTGTGAAGAAGAACTTTCTTTATTAGTTTTAAACCTGCTACCCATTAATTTCATTTGGTGTCCTCTAGTTCTTCTATTTAGGAACTAATAAATAACTTTTCTTTATCGGCCCTCTCCACACCACTCATGATTTTATACACCTCTATCATATCCCCTCAGTCTCCTCTTTTCTAAACTGAAAAGTCCCAGTCGCTTAACCTCTCCTCATATGGGACCCGTTCCAAACCCCTAATCATTTTAGTTGCCCTTTCTGAACCCTTTCCAAGGCCAAAATATCTTTTTGAGGTGAGGAGACCACATCTGTACACAGTATTCAAGATGTGGGCGTACCATAGTTTTATACAGGGGCAGTAAGATATTCCGGGTCTTATTTTCTATCCCTTTCTTAATAATACCTAGCATCCTATTTGCCTTTTTGACCGCCGCTGCACACTGTGTGGAAGTTTTCAGAGAACTGTCCACGATAACTCCAAGATCTCTTTCCTGATTTGTCGAGTTAAATTAGCCCCCATCATACTGTACGTATAGTTGGGGTTATTTTTCCCAATGTGCATTACTTTACACTTATCCACATTAAATTTCATTTGCCATTTTGTTGCCCAATCACTCAGTTTGGTGAGATCTTCTTGGAGTCCCTTACAGTCTGCTTCTGTCTTGACTATCCTAAACAGTTTGGTATCATCCGCAAACTTTACCACCTCACTGCTTACCCCTTTCTCCAGATCATTTATGAATAAGTTGAACAGGATTGGTCCTAGGACTGACCCTTGGGGACACCACTAGTTACCCTCTCCATTCTGAAAATTTACCATTTATTCCTACCCTTTGTTTCCTGTCTTTTAACCAGTTCTCAATCCAAGAAAGGACCTTCCTCTTATCCCATGGCCATGTAATTTACATAAGAGCCTTTGTGAGGGACCTTGTCAAAGGCTTTCTGGAAATCTAGGTATACTATATCTACTGGATCCCCTTGTCCGCATGTTTGTTAACCCTTCAAAGAACTCTAATAGATTAGTAAGACAGGATTTCTTTACAGAACCCATGTTGACTTTTGTCCAACAAATTATGTTCTTCTACATGCTTCACAATTTTATTCTTTACTATTGTTTCGACTAATTTGCCCGGTACTGCAACTTAGTTCTCAACTTAGATGGGGCTACTATAAGGTGGGTGCATAACTGGCTGGATAACCATTCTCAGAGAGAAGTTATTAACGGTTCACAATCCTGCTGGAAAGGTATAACAAGTGAGGTTCCGCAGGGGTCTGTTTTGGGACCAGTTCTGTTCAATATCTTCATCAACTATTTAGATATCGGCATAGAGAGTATGTTTATTAAGTTTGCAGATGATACCAAGCTGAAAGGGATTGCAACTGCTTTGGAGGATAGGATCATAATTCAAAATGATCTAGACAAATTGGAGAAATGTTCTGAGGTAAACAGGATGAAGTCTAATAAGGAAAAAAGCAAAGTGTTCCACTTAGGAAGGAACGATCAGTTTCAAACATACAGAACGGGAAGTGACTGTCTAGGAAGGAGTACGGCAGAAAGGGATCTAGGGGTTATAGTGGACCACAAGCTAAATATGAGTCAACAGTGTGACGCTGTTGCAAAAAAAGCAAACATGATTCTGGGATGCATTAACAGGTGCGTTGTGAGCAAGACAGAAGAAGTCATTCTTCCGCTCTACTCTGTGCTGATTAGGCCTCAGTTGGAGTATTGTGTCCAGTTCTGGGCACCACATTTCAAGAAAGGTGTGGAGAAACTGGAGAAGTTCAAGAGAAGAGCAACAAGAATGATGAAAGGTCTAGAGAACATGACCTATGAAGGAAGACTGAAAGAATTGGGCTTGTTTTGTTTGGAAAAGAGAAGATTGAAAGGGGACATGATAGTGGTTTTCAGGTATCTAAAAGGGTGTCACAAGGAGGAGGGAAAAAATGTGTTCTTCCTGGCCTCTGAGGATAGAACAAGAAGCAATGGGTTTAAACTGCAGCAAGGGAGGTTTAGGTTAGACTTTAGGAAAAAGTTCCTAACTGTCAGGGTGGTTAAACACTGGAATAAATTGCCTAGGGAGGTTGTGGAATCTCCATCTCTGGAGATATTTAAGAATAGGTTAGATAAATGTCTATCAGGGATGGTCTAGACAGTACTGGGTCCTGCCATGAGGGCAGGGGACTAGACTCAATGACCTCTCGAGGTCCCTTCCAGTCCTACTATTCTATGATTTCTATGATTCAACTTGGAATTTTTTTGGTTGTGAATGGTGCTGTTGATTTTGCTGATCTGAAATGACTACCAGCACTCGAGACTATATCTATCTACACTGCAGCCCAGATCAACACTCTGATATCGATTCAGTGGCAGTCAATTTAGCAAGTCTAGTGAAGACCTGCAAACTCAACCACAGATTGCTCTCAGGTTGACCCTGTTACGTTACCCAGGATAAGAAGAATAAAGGAAGCTGCCAGGAGAGTTTCTCCAATTGATCCTTTGCAGTGTAAAGCCCACAGTAACTCTACTTAAGGTACGTTGACCGTAGCTACTTTATTCACATAGCTACGCAAGTCCAGCTAAAATTTACTTTCTGCTGTAATGTAGATGTCGCTTAAGATTGATTCACTGTTGACACATTCCAGGAGCTGGAAACCAGATGGTGGGGTTTTCTGTATTTTTTAAAGTACCAAAAGGGAATGGCTCCTCCCTTGAATTTAGTCTATTCCAGAGTATCAGGAGGCAAACATCACTGTATTTTTTGTATCAGTTAGGAATGACTTATTCCATAGCAGTTAATTCTTTATATTTTGCAGGAAAAGAAAGCATTTGAAAGACTTCATGAATCAAGCCTCTACCACTGTTGATGTCAAATTAACACAAAATCTAAGCACCTTCTACAGTTTGGAGAAATTTTAATCTAGACCTGACTCTTAACTCTGTAAATTGGTTCTCGAGAGTTCATATGCCACCAGGAAATTGCTCATTAGCCAAAATTCAAAGGGTGGAATATAGAGCGAAGCAAAATTTTTAGAATGATTAGTTTATTTGATGAAAGGTGCAGTTTTTATCAACCCAATATTCACAAATTTGATACAAATAATTGTGTCTAGTCAAAAGATGACCAGGAGATGGAGGCAGTGTGGGTGTTACCCATTTCCTCTTGTATCCTTTCCCCTAGTGATTAGGCCACTCATGTGGATTTAGGAAAGTCATGTTCAAATCCCCATTCTGGAAAGAGATCTGAAATTATTATTTTTTTATTCACCAAAGATTCCATAAAATGTTCACCTGAAATGATTTATTATGCTGTTCTTTTTTGGAACTGACACTGAACAAAAAATATTGGTTATTGGCCCAGCTCTGGTCATAGATAGCTGCCAGTCATCAGGAGATATGGAGAGCTTGAGACTTCCTTCCTGTTTAGATCAGCTTTTAATATGTCATTCTATAGTCTTTCAGAGAGAGGTGCTGGTCCCTGACAGCACCTTTAACTTCTCTGGAAGTGCCATTAAAGATGCTGAGCCTCTCTTGCAGAGTAAGCACAGCGTGGAACATAAGTACAGTCGTTATTCACAGAAATCACCTCGGCAGCTAACAGGTAACAAAACTATTTAAAAATCTAAATAAAGCTTCCAATAATAGTGGTATCAATTATTTTACATCCTTTAAAAAAAAGCATTGCCAGGAACCTCACCATAAAATGCCAGCCTCCAGCAAGTAGAGGCATCACAACCCTTTTTCCACTAATGAGATCACATAAATGTCAGTAGAACAGTGAAATGCAAAATATGCCCATTAGCATTTATTGATCATTGGCAGCAATCCATGCAAATTCAAACAGTATTGCTGTAGCTGTTCTTTAGAATGACAAACTGGAAGGGGAGGACTGCTCACCTGACATTTTTATTTGCAAACAAACACTAAAATAATACTGTTGGGGAAAGACTGATGTGCAATCAATTGTAGATGAAAATTTACCTGATAGCTGAGAACTAACCATTTGGTAACTCATATCAAGTTGTCACAAGAACAATGGCTAATGTAAAGGGCTGAAAGCAATCCGGGAGATGTTAATAGGTCACTAAAAGTCCACGTGATGGAGCAGCGGAGCTAAAGCAGGTTCCTATTAGCCCTACCTCTGCGGAGCTCCCAGGAAGTGATGACATTTCTTTCTGGCTTCTAGACACAGGAACAGCTCAGGAGTCTCCGCACACTGCCCTGCTCTAAGCACTGACTGTGCAGCTCTCATTGACCAGGAACCATGGCAAATGGGAGCTGTGGGGGTAGTGCATACAGTCAGGGGCAGCACAGGAGATGCTTAGCTACACCTCTGCATGGCTGCAGGGACATACTGGTCACTTGAAGAAGCTGCCTGAAATAAGCACCGCTTGGCTAGAGCCGGCACCCTTCACCAGACCCAGCCCTGAGCCCTCTCCTGCACCTCAGACTCCCTCCAGAGCTCCCTCCCACCATGCACTCTTAACCCCTCAGCCCCACTCAGAGCTCACTTCTGCACCCAAATGCTCATCTCTGACCCAACCCCAAAAGCCCACACCTACAGCAGGAGCCTATGTCCTCTCCCATATCCTGACCCTCCCCCCCGCCCAAGTCTGGTGAAAGTGAATGAGGACTGAAGAGAACGAGCAATGTAGGGAGGGCAGATGGAGTGAGTGGGGCTTTGGAGAAGGGGTGGTACATGGCACAGCCTCAGGGACAAGAGCGGCAGGGTATTGGGTGTTTGGGTTTTTTGCAATAGAAAATTGGCAAACCTCATGTACAACTGCTCTGCTATAAATAGTTAGGATACAATAGGTATGAACTCATTGAATATATTCTATAGTGCTAGCTAAAGGCCATGTTATATAGCTTGCAGATTACTACTGTGCACGTTTTCTCTGACTGGGATACTGATTTGTCACTAGTAAATTAACTAATGTTTTGCTTGAATTCCTACAGACTTGCAAACCACTGCAATTCAGTCAGCAAGACCCAATTTTTCAGGCAGCAGTTTGAGCTAAGTTTCAGAACGGCTATGTGATGATACAACTTAAACAACTTTAAAAAAAAATCATCAGCCAACAGGTCTTCTACAAAGAAATTGCAGACTCAGTGCATTTTTGAAGACATATGTATTAAAAATGAAACCTGCAGTTCATCTCACCATGTGGCAGCACAGTGAAGATCCTCTGCTGCCTGACAGTGATGATGAGAGTCTTGGAGGGGAAATGCCCTGCAGTTAAGACCTCTTTAATAATTTATGTATTTTTCCTACTTACAGATCAAAGGCAACCAGAGATATTAACACCCCAGCACACTGAGTCTGTGCTTCATTACACAGCATATTTATTAAAAGTCTAAAACAGATACAGATATAGGAATTCCCCAAATTCTGCCACATCCACCACAAGAAATTGTTTGATTGCTACGTCCTATTGTAATACTAGTAATATTGTATTTGGGGTAAATATTGTATAAGGGTAAAGGTGGTCCAAATATAGGCTGCACTTTCTCTTTAAAATTTTTTAATATTTCAAGTAAGATGGAATATTTTGGTGGTACCAATAACACCTTGAATGATCTATTCACGCTTGCTATTTTCATCTACTATATATTTGAGAGGGTTTGTCTGTCTGTGTATTCAAGAACTCCTCCTAAATGGTAAGACCTAGGATCCCCAAATTCGGTATTCAGCTTCCTCTTGTCATAACTTAAAGCAAGGGAAAGGTTTGGCTATGCCAGGAAAATGGGATGTGCCTGGAATGGGATTGCTTCGCAGAAAACCAAAACATAAAAGAGACAAAATCACCAGGCAGGTGAAAGGGGCTGGCTGGAGGTCCCCCTCCATCTGGGAGTTCCCCAGCTCCAAGACTCCCACCAGCCAGGTGCCAGGCTGAAGCTCCTCCCAACCCCTGATTCCTACAGAGATGTTGTTGGCTGTTCCCATTTGTCAGGCAGTGAGGTGAAAGTGCACAGTTTTCTGCATTCCTCACTCTGGCTGGGGAGTGCAGGGAGCAGATGAACCTGGACCTACCCCAGCTGGGAGACAGCACACCTCCCTCTGCTGTACCTGCTGGAGCTGCAGCAACCATGGAGAGGTGCTTCTCACCTGGCCCCAAGTTGCTGTGGTGAGAGAGGGCTGGGTTAGTCTTCTCTCCCCAGGGCAGCCTGCATATTGAACCCTTCATCCACAGCCTCACCCCAGAGCAATGATTCAAATGAAGCATGTAGATTTTCATTTTATTTTCCAAAAAAACCCAAAAATTGAGGTAAGGACCTGAGCAACGCAAAGTAAATCTTCTAGTTATGAATAATTAAATCTAGAGATGGATTCAAGCAGCAAAATGTGGATGTGGATTTCAAAGCCCATTTTCTGCAAGTTAAGGTTGCTAATTTTACATTGAGTTTATAATTCTGACAGCTATTATATGTTCAAGAAAATTGATTATTAAAATGGTGAATATTATGGAGTTTCAGCAGGTAAATCCATGAAATGTTGCCACAGTGTTTCAAAGGGGCAGCACCGAACAGAGCCTGGGATCAGCTCGGGACTCCTTAGCTGCCCCAGGGCTCCATGTGGCACTGTGGCTTTGAAACGCCACTGCGGCATTTCAAAGGGGCAGCGCCACACAGCTGATCCCGAGCTTAACATCACGTAGATCCTGGGGTCAGCTAGGGACTCCAGCTGACCCCAGGTTCCCTGTGGTGCTGCCCCTTTGAAATGCTGCGGCAGTATTTCAAAGTGATAGCGACACAGGGAGCCCGGGCTCCCTGTGGCACTGCTGCTTTGAAGTACTCTCCTCTCCCCCAACCCCCACTTGCTGCCTCTATCTGATAGAGGCAGCAACGGGGGTTGGGGGAAGTGACTAGTTGACTATCCTGTCGACATTTCCTTATCGGATAGTTGACTAGTCCTTAACATCCCTACTCCTGACCCAATATCCCACTTCATCTTTCAAGTGTCATACACACAGCCCCTGCATCCCCCTCCATATGTGAGCCAAGATCCAAGGAGGCTGTACAGAGATTATCTTAATGTCATTTTCCCCCCTTGTTTGGTATGTTAGACCTTGGCGTGATCTAGCCCTTGATGTTAACTTCTGCCTTAAAACCTTTAATTTAAAAACCTTTTCCCCATTGACAGAAATGTCAACATGATTAATGGAATCAATCAGAACGCAGTGTTCTCAAAGCCTCCTGGTCAATGGCTGTTCTGACCAGCAGGCAGGCAGGCTGCTCATTTATAGTATCCTGCTACGATGACTTCACAATTAAAAAGGAACACTCTCCACTGCAAACAATTTTAAGCCTTCTTGAGTTAATAGGTAGACAAAAGTAATGTTTTCAGATTATATTTTAGTGAGGCTTTAAATACCCTCTCCTTTTTTTTCCCATCTAGCTGACAGGTTCTCCTTGAACTGAAGTAAGTCCTTCTCCTAGCTGGAATAAAAAAATGGACAAAATATTTAATGAAATAAGTAACACTTGTGCATAAAGAAATATAATTAGTGATGTGTGACCATCCAAAAATTTGACAGTTTAATTCAGTTAAGCAACAGAAAGTGCAGTTGCTTATTCAAAAGCTCTTGGAACTATTTGATTCTCTGACACCATTAGACTAGAAAGCCCTGTGAAAACATTTTTTTTTAAATGAGATTTCTGAATCACAAACCAGCTTCACTCTTTATTTCCCTGTTAAATCCTGGATGAAACCAGATAGTGGAAAGTGGAGAAAAAAAAGAGTGAACACGACTTATTACTATTATAATAAACTTTTCAGAATATCAAAAGTGGTTTGGTTTGAGCTTTTGGGTGAAATCTCAAATTAGTTTTTCTTCTATCCCAACCTGTTTGCCCTGTATACTGCCATTTTCCCAACATTTAACACAGGGATTCCTATGTAGTTTTGTTCTATAATATACTTGCAATTTTGATTTGTTTGTAGCAAAATAAAAGCAGTTTACAATTAATGACATGAGTAACTGAACTTCCAAGGCTTTTTTATTTTATTAATAATATTTTATTTTAAGCACATCGTTTTATATCAAGTGGTATAAAAGTTTGAATGACATTATTTTTGAGACACTGCTTAACTCCCTTATCACGGCTTTCTCTCTTGTAATTTATGCATAAGATTTCTCTTCCAGTTAGTGGCAGCAGGAATAGAACCTGTGAACTAGGGCTTTTAAAGCATGAGCTTCTATTCCCTGAGACAAAAGAGACTGCCTCTGATGGTGACTGGCCTCATCTTTGTCCAGTGGAGCTGAGTGCTACAGTGCAAGTAGAATGGGTTACATATGACTCCCAAATGCATGCCCATTATATCTTTCTCCACCACACATCATCCAGAGTTTCTGACTTTTAAACAAGACTTTATATTGCATCTGCTAACAAAGAAGCACAAACACAAACTGCAAACAAGCTAGAAACAAGGTGGGCACTTCTGCATGCACACACTCTTCGGTTTGAGCAAGTTAGGGTTTTGCATATGTGCTCTTGTATTTCTGGTGGCCAAAAGTTAATCAGTCACATTTGGATATTCTTTTGTTTGTAAAAAGAAATATGAGAAACTCAACAAAATCTCCTAAAACTCAAATTGGGGGTGAAAGGGACAGAGGCAATTGTGTATGTTAAACCTGTATTTGTGAACTACATACCTCTACAGGCTGATTATGGGCTGAAAAGCCTTTCACCTCTTATCCAGCCCACTTCAACAGCGAGAGAAAATAAGGTCTTTTGGCTGAAGAAAAAGACTGAGTCAGAAGACCTGGGTTTTTATTTCTGGCTCTACCGCAAACTGTCTGTGACCATGAGCAACTCTCACTGTGCCTCTGTTTCCCCACATAATAACTGAAGATGATAATGCCTCCTTGTATGACGGCTGTGAAGATTCAGTCATGCTTTTTAAAGTGCTTTGACTGCCTTATAGAGAAGGTGCTATATGCTCTATGATTAAAATATTGTGAATGGTGAACATCATTACTGTCTGATAGCTGCTAGATAGAGTGTTGGAAATTAGTTAGAGATCTCTTAAGTAACTAAACTATAGATGCCCACCTTTTCAGCTTTGAATTTATATGCTAGGATATTACTTAGAGAATGCAGCCACTTTTATTGGGAAAGAGCATCATTTCTCTTACCTTTTTCTCCACTTTCCTGTCTCCTCCTCCCCTTTCCCTCAGTGTCTCCTCTTTCTTCCCTTTAGTGAAACCTACCTAAATTAACCCTCCTAATAAAACAAACAGTGGAATTAACATGACATGTGCGACCACCATCACCACACTGTTCACTTTGCTTGTGCGTGATACCCCTTCTCCTGCCCTGTCTGTCTTATCTATATAGATTATAAACCTTTCAGGGCAGGAAAGAGCTTAATTTGTGCTGTGGATTGATGCAGCTCAGCTGGCAACAATTTTCACCTCTTCTGTCAGTAGCGTTTAGGAAGCCATGCCAATCTACACTTTCATGCACAGCATGATTTTGCATGTATGGTGTGTAGGAGGTCACACTACACAGAAGACATCATTTTTTTCTGGGAACAACATTATCATTCTTGCTTGAGCCCCAGCACCTTTCTTTACAAATTAAGCACTGTGGCAGGGAATGCCTTTTTGCTTTGTATTTATACAGCACCCAGTGCAGTTGGGCCTACTCCAGAAAAATAATACTTTTTTGTCAAGTATGGTCATGGCTCAGTTGTGTTCTGAGGGGCTGGGGCCTGCTCAATTTTCATGACATTGTCCTTCACTGGCAACCCCCCTCCTTGTTTATCCAGTAGTCCAGGAACGTCACTTATGATCTCATCAAAAATTATTTACTTGGTTTTTAACCAAGTCCCAATGACTCCAATTTTTGAAGTACCCTGTGTAATGTTGATGGATGTTTCACATCCATACACAATGAGGATGTCATCAGTCCTTACTACAGCTCACTGGATACCATTCAACAATTTTTTCATGATCTTCTGGAAAATTTTAGGTGGTGGTGATGCACATCATCTCAACTGATTATCTGGATAGAACTTTTTGTGAATGTGTATAGTGGTGTACTTCTAATATTTCTTCTGTCTCACCTGATGGTGTGCTTGAAATATTTGCAGCTTACTATATTTTGACCCACATGAAGTACTGCCACCAAACCCTCCATCTATGGACTGGCATAAATGCCTATCTTGGAAACTTGATACACCTTGATTTCATAATGGTGGCAAATGAGGATGGTCTTGTTTGCTTTAATCAGAATTCATAAAATTACATCGGTGAAATGATGCCCTTCTTTTCCAGCCTGTCTTACTCAGTTTCAGTCTTTTCTTTGAGGGCATAAGGAACTAATCTTTCATTAAAGTATTTTGGTTTGAAACCAACTTGGATAGAAATCTTGGCTGTTAAATCTTCCAAGTCCTAATGTCTTCTTTAAAAACAGCTGGGTGAACACCTACGACTGGTGCTTTGCTAACATCTAATAAAAAAATTTCCTCCAAATCAGTTTTAGATCTTGGAACTAATCTCTTTCTAGCAAATTTTGTACTGGTCATCAAATCCCTAGCACCAATTACATTTTTTCCCTTTTTTTTGCTTTTGTATTTTATGGGGTGAGCACAGAACCTACCACCCAGACAGGTTTTTTGTATTCACTAATGGGCCCAGTCCTGCTTTGCACTGATGATAGGTATCTTCATTATACTAGTAGCTGAAGCCCCTGTATCTATTGCCATTTGTATTAATTGTTCAACTATACCTTTACTTCATATGATGTCACTTTCTTCCCTTTAAGACAGTGCATACCACATCCTCTGTATTCCTTCTCCTCCATGTTATAAGCCCTCTGTTTCTGTTCTTTTGGGCCTGGTCTATACTAGGCCAGGAAGGCTGGCTTAAGGTATGCAACTCCAGCTATACAAAATGCATGCCAGGAGTCAGCTTACTGTAAGCCAAGCTGTGACGGCATCCACACAGTGGAAGGCTGATGGGTGAAAACACTTCCGTCGGCTTCCCTGTCTCCTTTCAGAGGGAGGAGCATCAATCGCTGGTGGAGGTTGCCCTCAGCATTCAATTTACGAGTCTATACTAGACCCACTAAATCAAACGCTAGAAGATTGGCCTAGGGAGCATCGATCTTTTCATAAGTATAGACATGCCGTTGAGGTCTATCCTCTTGGGCCTGAGATGCTGTTTGATAGCCAGAAAAACAAAAGTGACTGTCAAATCTTGAGTCATTTATGATATGGTCTGTTTTATATGTACAAACTGATGCAAAATGAGCTCCCGAACAGTGGAAACACTGCTGCTCAAGAGCTTGGAGTCCCTTACCGCTTTCTTTGCATTCTGTTTATTGAGTCGGTATGACTTGTTCTACAGTCTAAATTTTTCACTTCTGCTTCTATTGTTGTTCCTATTTCCACTGCTTTGGGCCACAGCAGAATTCTCCCCTGCCAGGAATTTTCTTTGAATTCTCTCTCTCATTATTAACACCACAAACAAATCTATTCCACAGCATATCCTCGAGGACATTTCTGAATGAACAATATTCTGTTAATCTTTTTAGCTTAGTCACATATATAGGTACACTTCAGCTTGGCCTCTGCATTCTACTAGGAACTTGAAACATTCCACAATAATGTTTGACTGACTTTGATGTGTAGTGCTCTGTTAACATCTTTTGCAGGTGTTCTGAATTGTTATTGCCTGGTGTCTGAGGTTGTAAAAAACTCCTTAAGAGAGAGTAGGTTTTACTGCCACATACATTGAGGTAAATTGCTGTCTTTTTGTCTATTATCTCTTATCTGATTTACAAGAAAACAGTACCTAATCTTGCCATAGATTCCTGCATTAAAGTGGTCAAGTTTCCCACGTGTTCCCATACTTATGTTCTTTCATGCCACCAGTTTTGTAAGGGCCACTCCATGCATAGGGATCATGCTCTGCTGACAGTACTGAAGTCTGGGAATGTGTTGCTTTATTCAGCTATATCCAGAGTTGTGAGGAAAACACACACTAGCTAAAACAAAAAGTCTGGTAGGGGTGGAGCATGACTCCAATTCATAATCTCTGAGAAATCCAGTTAATCTCTTGATTACCACTTTACAACAATAAATAATATTAATACAGAAGAAGAGGTCCTCTTGCAAATTTTACAAATTATGGGTGTGGCGTTTCACCTCCATATTCTTTTTGGAAATATGCTTATGAATAGAAATATGACATAACTCAAATATGCATCATGCAAAATATTGCATATAACCTATCATTGGAAAATATTGCATATAACCTATCATTACAAACCTATCATTTGTAATCCCCTGAATGTGTATTCTATTTGAATGCATGTACCATTTCTGAATCTGAAATTAAGAATATTGACTGTAGATTTATTATCAATGTGTTCACATTGAGAAAAGCCTATTTCCAATCCCCAGCTCTGTCTAAACAGCTTTCATTGGCCAGGAACCGGCCAGTAGGAGCAGCACTTGCAGGCATGGGCAGCAATGCACACGTGCAAATCTCTTTCCCACCTCCATAGGTTACACAGAGTTGTGCCTGCACTCAGCCAGCCAGATGTTTCTAAGAGTGGGGCTCAGGCAAGCTGTCTCTGTTTGCCTGGCCCCATGCCACTGTTCTGTAGACTGGGAGCCACCTGTAATAAATTCCTCCTGGCTGCTGCCTGTACCCTTACTCTCTGTGCCAGCCCTGAGCCTGCATCCAAACTCCCTTCCAGAGTCCATAACCCTTATCCCCTCCTGAACTCACTCTGACCCAACTTGGAGCCCCCTCCTGCACCCAGAATATTGGGGTTTAGGAGTGAGGGGTGCAAGCTGTGGTAGGGAGGGGTTGGGGCAAACTCCCTCCCAGGCATGCTTGCTCACCTCACTCCTGCATGCCAAAACTCTGCCCCAGCCTGGAGCCCTCTCTTGCACCCAAACTCCCTCCCAAAGCCTGCATCCCTCACCCTCTCCTTCAGTGCCTCAATCAGATGAAATTGAGTGAGGGTATGGGAGAGCGAGCGAGGGTGGAGCAGACAGGGCTTTGGGGAGGGGCTGGGGTAGATCCTGGGTTGGCCTAAATTAAAAAAGTGGTCTTGGGTGTAAAAAGGTTGGTGACCACTGTGCTACAAAGACATGCGTCCATGTCATCTGATGTTGGAATCCTTCTTGCATTTTGTTTTTTTCCATAGGAGTGTGGGGAATTGAACAAAAGCTTCCTGTCCTTGGGAAATTCTATAAAAAGCAAGGGAAGTAAACAATGATTGTCTTCAGCTGGCTTTACAGACTGCCTCCCCACCCCAAAAGCATACATGAAAACACCTGGAAACAAAAGAAATATAATGACAGGGATGGAGGAGAACTGCTGGACCCAGGTCAAAAAGGACATCTTGGACCTGAGAATGACTTTACCTGAAACAAGGACTAGAGTGAGAAAATATGATTTGTAACAAGTTCTTTCAGTACATTAGGCTTAGCTGGTATATTTTGTCTTAAATTCACTTAAATCCTAACTTTTATACTTAATAAAATCACTTTTGTTTATTAATAAACCTAGTGTAAATAATTGGTCCCGGGGGATGGGGGTATGGAGGGGGGGCAACAGCTGTGCATCTCTCTCTTTCACTGATAAAGGGGGAAAACAAGTTATGAGTTTGCTCGGTATAAACTTTATACACAGTAATACATATTTATTTGGGGCTCTGCTGACACTGGGGTTGTGCACATGGGTTCTGTGTCAAGTACCTTTGACTGAACCTTCACAGAGCTGAGTAGATCTCAGTGTCTGTGTTGTTCTGCTGTTGGCTATTTCCCCTAATGTGTACCGGTACTGGAAGAGACCGGAAGGTGTAACTCAGCAGGACAGGATGGCGGGGCACCCTAGAGGGCAGTAAGGGGCTCAGTGGCATTTCAGCACATCAAGTGACAATTTTAAGCGATGTTCTCTGTAAGCTGTGTGCTTGTGCAGCTGCTCAGAAGAAATTCAAATACCGCCTAGCTGATTAGCAGAGTGCCCACAGCTAGGTTTCCTGTGATGCAAATTTGCACACGCCTTGCTGCATGTAAAAAATTATTCCACGTATGGATGGAAAAAAAATGCACATGGATGGAAAAGATTAGAGGGATTATCTCAAGGGGATCTCTGTGACCAAACCTATTCCTATTGTTAAATATTGGACAATAGTTTTGGGAATTACTATGAACTTTACCAGCTAAAATTGCTAGTGACATCCTGGAAAGATAGGTGCTTTAATCAGAGCTTTTCTTTCTGAGTCTCACTTAACCGGGGAGGGGAGAGAGGGGGGGAGGGGGAGGGGAAGGAAAAGGAAAAAAAGAAACCACCCCCACGCACAGAGAAAACAAATACAGCCCTGAAAATGCCACAAATAAACATCAGAAACCAAACTCCAAGTGGTGCCTAAGCAAACCCTATAAATATTTGAAAGTCATTTAATGCTATAATTAATAGGTGTTAAAACAAAATCCCAGTAAAAAAAGTAAAAAAGATACGCACATGAACAGTACTTGAATTATATGGCAAAATGTTTTTTAGGGTGCAAAATACTCTACCATTTACATCAACATTACATCCAGTTCATACTGTCTGGGTACTACTATGTCTATGACCTCTTCTAATACTGCTATATAATCAAATCAAAATCGTGGTGGCATTCAGACAGCATAAAGAGCACGAGCTGATACAAAACTAGTCCCTTGATATTGCAGAGGTGCTTAACTGTTTTTTGCCAAAGGAACAACTACAATAAAACACTCCAGAAGGCCATAATTCCCGCTATCACTATTAAGATAGCAAAGAGTCAGACAGACAACTTCTGCTTTCTTAGCTCAGGTGAACAGTCCCATTGTCTTCAGTGTTTGTTTATCAAGACTTCAAATACATCAAAATAGCCTTTAACAAGAAGCAGAAAGGTAGCACCCAGAATACAAAGGATAAATGCTTTGCACAATACTTTCAGACATCTCCTCTGGCTAGTGTCATGCACAGTGTGACTCTTGCCCCAAAAGTCAGTTCCAGTGCAGGATGCAAAGAGTGATATTTGCACAGAGATTTGTCAAGTCGATAATCTTGAACATTCCAAAGTAAGCCAGGTTTAAGCCAGACTTTTACCACTAGGATAAGTAGCTAACATTCCAGGAAACTAATACAAGAAGATGAGAAAACAAGTAAATGTTTACTCACCAGCCTTCTCCTTTTCTGAAATAACTGGCATAGCCTAAAAAAAAAAAAAAAAAAAAAAAAAGATAGAAGGGTTGCATTTAAGAAAAGGTAACAAAATTAACTGAAAGATATCATTATTGATTTATCTAGACTGTGGTAGTGTCCAAAGGCTCTGAGTGGAATCAAGGCCTCTGTGTAGTAGACACGCCAATCACATGTGGAGACATAATCCTTGCTTCAAATGACTTATGCTGTCATATGTGGGGAGAGGGAAAGGATGCAACAAATCAGCGGAGACTAAAATAAGGGAGAATTAAGGTAATAAGACTACCTGCCATGATCTTACATTGAAAACACGACCAACGCAGTAAGTGATCTGTAAAATTAAAATGTCACAGAGAGATCCAATGGGGAATGACTGAAGGACAGAGTAGTGAAAACTACACAGCTGAAAAATCAAGGGATAACATTCTAAAGTCCTTCACACACAGAAGTCAAAAGACATTCTGCTACTGACTCCACTGGAAACAGGGTCAGGCCCAAATGTAAGATTTCTCCATAACATGTCAATTTCTCTCTTCTTTAAAACCCTTTTCAGTAAAAATAAAAAAGTTGTTCCTGGTGATTTTTCATAATATGACTATCAGAGTGACAGCTTAGTATGCTGCTTCTCTTTCTCTCACCTTAATACAGAATTAAGAAGAACTTTTCTCCCTCTAAAATGGGGCCATCAATTGGTTGTTTTTAATATCAACACAGTATCATTTATCTTTAATTGTCTCAATCTTTTTGAAAAAGAGAAACAGTTTTAAGAATATCTCAGATGTTATAGGACAAAGTTGAATTAGTTATCTAATTTAGAGATCAGTTCAGAGCATATATTCAGAATGCCCAAGTTAAGGTGACATTCCTTCATGAATGTCATTATTGGGTGGGGGAGGGAGGATACTATAGTTCTGACTCAGAGAAAACCTTCTTGAAGCCATTCAGAATGTTGCCCGAGTCAGAACTTTAGGGTTGGAATTGAGTTGTTTTGCAAATATCTCAGTATTGGAATGAAATATTTAATTTTTTTAAAGAGGGGTGAGGACTGGGCAGAAGCCAGCTTGAAATTTGCAGTGTGAATGGCTGCTAATGGAGATCTTTTGAAATATGGCTAACGTCTTAGCCAGCTTTGAACATCCCAGCCCTAAATGTATTTTCTATTTCACTTTAAAAACAATGCAGGAAATCATACCAAAAATAAAGAACCATTTATTTTTATACAAAATTTAGAAGAGAAAGGGATATGCACAGTATATATAAATACACACTCCATACCATGGTAAGCCAAATGATAAATTGCAGAGTCATATGATAATTTTAATGATTCACTGTTGATAGTCTAGTGGCAGACTGCAACAAGAGACAATCTACACTCAGACTTATTTCCAACATAGCAAAATTCTGAACAGCTTCAGTTAGATACAATTTTAAACAACAACCACCTGCCAGGGAAATGTTTCTTTTTTCCTTGTACAAAAATATAGTTGTTCAGAACAGGGACTAATTAAATTAAACACATTCAAGATATTATCTTTTGTTCTTTCATAAATATAAATGGGAACTCTGAATACCATAGTAAAGGCTTTCCAATAAATACTTCTATCTTGGAATGTCCCAAAATGTTACATGTAATGACTGCATGACATTATTATGTACAGAAAAACTATTTTAGATAATGTACAGTGTTTCCTAAAATTGTATGTATTACAACTTTCCTTTCCCTTCCAGATATAAATAGCTGGATTCCTGGCCCTAAGTGTGGCTGGATTTATAATGAAAGGGATATGAAAAAGCAGTACCAATACAAACTCTTAAAAACCCTTTCTGAAACACATCTAAGGAAATTTTGTAGTATACTTGTATTATATGAAGTAGTTTCATATATTGAACTGAATCTCACACTCAAAGTGAATCTGCTAATCTTTGCTTGGTTTTGAGGTTACACAACCATGGGAAGCCAGTAGGTTTGGCATGACCTTCATCCAGACTCTGACACTGGCTCACATTTGCCGAGGTGTTAACAAATCTTACTGGTTAGAAAATCCCATAACAGATTTAAAAAGTTGATTGGTTTGGGGTTTTGTTATGAAAATTTCACACAGTCCTGGCAATGATTTCATTAGACTATTTCATGATGGCTTGAAATGACATACTAAATATCCTAATTATGTCTGGGGAATTCAGTGCAATGCCTATATTTTGCCCTCAATCCAACACTACTTCAACCAGGATTTTTCTGAAACATGTAAATTTAAAATATATATTGAATTGGTGGGAAATTTCATATTGCAGGCTTCATCCTAAGAAAAATATACAGCTTCACTACTAACACTTTAAAATAGACTGATCTTGGAAACGGTTATCTGTAAGATTGTAGCCCATTTTGGTCCCAGCATATAAAGAGATGAGTGGGTGAGGTAATACCTTTTTACAGTAGCACCTCACTGTTAGGAACCTAGAGTTACCAACAGACTCATTTGGAATAGGAAGTACACAAAAAGGTGGCAGCAGAGACCAAAACAAAAACCACACAGAAACAACACCTCCCCTCCCCCTCCAACAAATACAGAGCGGTACTGTGTAAGCTACTTAAAAAAAGATAACGTTTTTTAAAAAAAGTTTTAACAAAGTAAGGAAACCGTTTCCCGAGCTTGTTTTAGTTAATAAGATGGTTAAAAGCATAGTAAAGTTTCAAAGCTGTATTAAGTCAATGTTCAGTTGCAAACTTTTGAAACAACCATAATGTTTTGTTCAGAGTTACGAACAACCTCCATTCACAAGGTGTTCATAACTCTGAGGTTCCACCATATTGGATCAACTTCTTGCTTTTGAGTTTACCCAGAGCTCTTCTTCAAGTCTAGAAAAGATTACTCAGTTTTTCACTGAAACTGTTCAGTACATGAGGAAGAATGGTTATCCGCTGCATTCCCTCTTTTGAGACACAATGGCTGTGTCTACACTGGCACCCTTTTTCGGAAAAGGGATGCTAATGAGACACAGCGCAATTGCAAATCCGCGGGGGATTTAAATATCCCCCGCGGTATTTGCATGAACATGGCTGCCGCTTTTTTCCGGCTCGGGGTTTTGCCGGAGAAAAGCGCCAGTCTAGACGCAATCTTGTGGAAAATAAACCCTTTTCCGCAAGATCTCTTATTCCTACTTTCATTAGCATCCCTTTTCCGAAAAAGGGTGCCAGTGTAGACACAGCCTATCTGTTTTTGTGTCCTCAGCTCTGCTGGAATGTGGAATATTTAGGCTAGAACTAAATGAGGACAAATCATAAGATCCACTAAATGCAAATAAATCATAACATGCACTCCAATTTTTTAATTCTTATTCACTTTACAACTGTTCTTGGTCATAAAGTCATAGAAGTTTGACAAATATGCCATTCAGTCAATTTATATTATAGGTACTTTTATAAATAGGTGAGAGAGGGTATAGTCCTATGGACAGGGTACTGGATTGGAAGTCAGGAAATCCAAGTGTTAGTAATCAGCATTGGGCAAGGGACCCCTTATTTTGGTGCCTCTGTTTCCCCTCCCATCATCTGCTGGTCCATCTGTTTAAAACAGTAAGCTCTTCATGGCAGGAAGTCTCTCTCACATTGTGACTATTGCTAACAAACATATTTTTTAGAAACAGTTTACAAAGGGTTAATAGATGTTCTAATGGGTGAAACCCTGGCCTCACTGACATCAGTGGCAAAACTCCCATTGACTTCAGTGGGGCCAGGGCTTTACCCAAAGGGTGTGATGGTCTTAAATGCATCACCAGACGATGTTGTAGATAGCTGTAAGCCATGGTTACAGGTAACCCAGGTAACCTCATTCCATGAGGAGTAACAGTTAATTCGAACTAAGCCCTTAGTTCGAATTACCGTTTCACTGCCGCGTGTAGCCGCACGGCAGTTACTTCGGGCTAGTGAAATTTCAAAATGGTGACCGGACGGGAACATGCAAATAAAACCCAGGATATTTAAATCCCGGGCTTCATTTGCAGCTCCCCGTTGCCTGATTTGCCTACCTAGCTTGAATTAACGAGCTAGTGTAGACATACCCTGAGTCCTGGGCAGTGGCAGGTCCTATCTGGAAATGGCTGGCACAACAATAGCCAGGTGGCTCCATGTGCTGTTCCTACCTACTGGCATTACCCCTGCGGCTCCCAATGGCTGTAGTTCCCAATCAGCTGTGGAGTTGCTATTGAGGGTAGGGGCAGTGCATGGAGACCCTCTACCCCAATGCCTAGGGGCCACAGGAGGGACATGCTGGCCACTTGCAGGAGCAGCATGGGGCCTGCCCCCATGCTGCTGCTAGACTTTTAGCAGCTAATATTCAAGTTTGGCTTCAGGATCCCATGGGAGATTGACCCCTGTTCCGGGAGACTCTTGGCAAAACTGGGAGGGTTTTGGCATGCCTACCCAGGCCATAGAAGCTCACTAAGTGCTTTCTGCATTAAACTTCTGACTTCTGGTTGAGTCACACAACATACCTTTCAGAAAAGCATCCAGTCATTATTTTAAGACCCATCCCCATTCATTTCATTCTCTGGATTCATTGCCATTCTTCCTCTGATAGGAAGAATGAGTGGGGAAGAGTGGAAAGGAGAGAAGGTGTGCTGTGGTGGAAAGGAGGGGCTGAGGAATAGGTAATTAAGGCCCTTACTTTTCAATTTTTCTTTAGCTTAAATTTTTCCAAAGAAAGAATTTAAAAAACAACAAGTAGTCTAAGGTACTGCAAGACTATTTGTTGTTTAAGTTTTCCCAGTTACAGACTAACACGGCTGCCCCTCTGAAACTAAAGAAAGAATTTGTAAGCAAAAATTAAACCAAAAACTAGTTAAAGCTAATTACACAACAAAAAATGGAAATACTTCTGTATGGAAAAATATATATACCAGCATTCAGTCCATTTTAAAGACTGAAAATAACAGTGGATACATTCTTAATGTACATGACACTTTGTTACATTTACAAAGCTTGAGCTGACCTCAAAAACTAAATGATATTTTCTCCTGATTCTGAATTAAAAAAGAAGCACCACTTAACTTCCTAAATCTGAGGAGGGCTCTTTGGTGCAGCATTTTTATTTATGTAAATTAGTTTACTAGATTATATAAAGTGTAGGCCCTAAAATAGGTTACCATCATTTAAAAGTAAGTTTTAAACAGGCTAAATTTTTAAAAAGAAGAATATATTTAATTTAAATTTAGGAATCCAAGTTTGGCCCTTATTTCTGAAGTACTCTGAAATTCTTCTGAATGAAAAGCACCAGCGAAATTATACTGAATTGAGAGATTCTTTATTTTTTATTCTTGATTGATAAGGAAATAAACTGACAAGAGAAGTTGAAACATGACAGAATTCTCTAACTAATAGAGGACAAAATACTAAGTGGGTGCAGTGTTATTTCTGGAAAACGTAAAAGAATTCAATTAAACAGCAATTAAATCTGTTTCCAGCAATTTCTCAGACAATTCTGCTAAGGTTGAGTTTTTTGTTAACACAGCTATATATGCCACTTACATGCTGCACAGTGGGATAACATGACTTATCTTTATTTAGAAAAAAAGCTCCCACCTTAAGTACAGTTTTGAATTCACTGGTGACTTTCTTCAATGATTTCCATATGTTGTAAATGAACTGCATTCCCACAAAGTGATTTAACATTTCTGGCAAAAGAGCAATTAAATGGGATTTTCCTGGTAGGCCAGATGGGTCCACTGTAACATCACATTATTCATTACTTCTCACTCCTGATGGAACAAAGGAACTCCACTAATAATTTCCACCTGATAGAATCACACTTTTTTTTTAAAGCTTCTAAGACTCTTGTGTCCCTCACTATTTGGTCTGAACATCAGGAACTAAACAAAAATCCTCAGACACTTAAAATAGTCACTTTATTATTTTTGTTAATACATCTTACAGTTTACCTGCACAGAATGCTAAGAACAAAACGACTGCTTTAGAAATGTAACCAGGGAATTAAAAGATTACAGGACTGGAAGGGAACTACTGAATCCTTAACACCAGTCTCTTACTATCACAGGCAACCCTGGCATGTAACCCCATTCATAAAACTATCAAGCTCCATCTTAAAATTATATATGGCTTGTAAAAAAACACCTGCTGGAATATACCCAAGATTTTGTTCACCACTGAGCATGCTATGAGCCTGGGAAAGGCTCACTTTGAAATCTCTCCTTTGAATTGTAGCACATGCACACATGTTGTATTGGTTTGGGTCTCCGATACCCCTTGGGTCCTTTCAATGGCCACTGGAGTGCTACTCTGTGTGGCTCTGAGGGCTGGGGGGGGAGAGGGGGGGAAGAGCCATGGTCCAAGTGGTACTGAGGGCTGGCTGCCCCCAAACATGCCCCTTCTGCTCAAGGCTATGTTCCTCCCGAAGACGCAAAACCAGATACCACATACTTTTCCTGAGGGCCCACAGAAGCTGTTGGCCCTGCTGCCCCCATCCCATACTCCTCCCTCCCAACACCACCATCTGGGGTTGAACTTGGCTAATTACAGTGAGGAAAAACTACATGGGCCTTGTCTTCACTAGGATTGTGTACTGAGATAGTTACCTTGATGTCAAAATGCCTTTTATGGTGTGTGGAAAGAGCCCCGAGATTGGTGCAATGTTTGCAGCAATATTAGTAGGTTCCCTTGCACACTGAAAACACAAGCAGCTGCACTAGGGTTAATTCCTGTGTAAGTGCAGAATGCTATAACTGTATATTAATTGGCACAGACTATGTGAAAGAATGCTCATAATACATAGTTGCTGTAATGAGAATCAGCTACATCTTTTAATTTTCTTTATATTCTTTTATAAGTCAACTTTGTGTCAAACTTTCCAGTTTCTTAAATGTTAAGGCTCATTGTGTAATTATATGTACTCTAGTAGCTACAGGTTGACATGTCTATTTAGGTCTATAACACTTTATTTTCAGAAGGGACAGAGCAGGTAAAATGTAATTGGCATCACTTAACTCACATTTTCAATGCCAAGATGGATATTTTACAAAACCTTTCAATCTTATTATGCTGTCAGCTGTCCAGTAATTTCTCAAGTACGTATTTGAAAAGACATGTTGGAATACTTCCTTGCCAGTTATCTGACATATCTTGAGTCACAAGGCAGTTCTCCAATTTTTATACAGAATTTATTGCATCATTCTTCCATGTTGCTTTATTTCTAAACTTGGCAATGAATGCAAGAGTGTCTCTATATCCTGACCTTTTTATTTAGCACAGATGCTCCTTCTGCAATGTGTTTAAAGGAAGATACTGAAACCACAGATAGGTACAGTAAAAGAAAGAATTTTATTTGCTGGT
The DNA here is from genome assembly GCA_019425775.1 of Rafetus swinhoei. Classification (NCBI taxonomy): domain Eukaryota; kingdom Metazoa; phylum Chordata; order Testudines; family Trionychidae; genus Rafetus; species Rafetus swinhoei. The sequence goes on from CM033449.1 coordinate 53,734,882, forward strand.
GTGGGCACAGTGTGCTATTGGTCAAGGCATATGGGACACCTAGGTTCAAGAATAAACTCAAAGGGATGCCTACACTTCAGTACAAGTCATGATGTTTGGCCAAGGCTGGCCTGGGGCAGCTGACTTGGGCTTGCAGGGCTCAGGCTGCAGGGCTAAAAACTTGCTGTGTCGCTGTTTGGGTTCAGGCAAGAGTTCGGGCTTTGAAATCCTGCAAAGAGGGAGAATGTCAGAGCTCATGCTCTAACCTAAGCCTTAACATCTGCAAGTTTTAGCCCTTCAACCAGAGCCCCACAAGCCTGGGTCTGAGGGTATATCTACACTGCAATATAAACCCATGCTCAGACTCAGGATTTCACCAAATCCACCCTTCAATTTACATATAGTCTCTCAGATTTGGGCTTGGACCTAGGATCCCAGGACCCTGTGAGGGTGGAGGAATCAAACCAAGTCAAACCAGGACCCAGGGCTTGAGCCCTATTGCTTTGCACTGTAGACATAGCCCCACCACACCCTGGTCTGTAGGAGACCACCAAAAGGACCTCACAATCTCACGGGCCACCTTCCATTGTCCTCGCTGTCTCAAAAATCTCCAGTCTCAAAAATCTCCAGGGGAACAGGGGCAACCTCACTGCATGTAGTGAAGCAGCTCAGCGAGTCAGTATTTTACACTTCCGTTGGCTTCTGAGCACCGATCTGCAGAAACACCAGAGAGCCTTCTGTGCTTGCAATAGAGACCAAACAGAAGTCTTCTGCAAAATGAGCAGCTTCATAGCCAGGGGGAGCACAGACAGATTTTGGTATCTCTCTGGTGAGAGACCAGAAAAAGAAAGTCCACATATTTATATGTAAAAGTTCTTAAATGCCTATGCCCAAGCACTCCTTTTCAACATGTGCATATCATTTTTCTGCTTCTGTAAATGGTTCACTGAGAACCATACTGTCGCAACAGTACATTATCTAGCCCACAGCTGCTTGTGACCATACTGACCATTGTGGATTTGGTCACATCGTAGTATTTGAGAATTGGAGCTGTTCAACTAATTTCTTTCACCTTTTTGGAGGCAATTTCTTCATTTGGCCCCCACAGCCAAGATGTGTTGGACCTTAACAGCTCATTCAGTGGCTTTGTAACTGAAGAATATTCTTGTAGATATTCACCAAAGAAATTTGTCATCCCCAGTATACATCTCAATTCTGGTACATTAATTGTGTACTCAGTTCTTGAATAGCTTTTACTTTCTCAGGACAGGATGGATTCCATCTGTATTTATTGTCCAGCTCAGTTTGGGATATGCAGAACACACATTTTGCCTTGTTTAGCTTCAGTCCAGACTGACTGACTAGGACTTTGTTAAGGTTTTTGTTGGGTTCTTTCACTGAAGATTCATACACCAGAATAGCATCCATTAAAACTACAACTATTGCGCTCATTAATGGCTTTGCCATATTTCTTTGGAAAATTTTAGGTGCATCGGTAGTCCCAAAAGATAATCTTTGAAAGAAAAATCTCCCAAAAGATGTGATAAACATAGCCAGAATCCACTCAAAGCATCCAGATTGGAGAATACTATAGTTCCTTTTACTTTGGGAAGGGAGTCATCCGGTGTTGGGTGGGTACATTTTTCTTTCACAATGACTCCAGTAAGTCTTTTAAGATCAATGCAGATTTTGTATTTTCTTTATAATTTATACCATTGCAACTCACCATGCTGTTGGATCAGATTTTCTTGATTATGCCAATCTGCTCAATTTTCTAACTCAGTTTCCACTTTATTAAGTAATGGTATTGGAATCGAGAAAAATGCATGTACACTATAGGGCTCACAATTGCCTTTTCAGGTTCTTTGTACTGGATCTTCTTTCAAAAGTCCAATATCAACAACTATTCCATCAAGTTCTTTCACCTTTCTCATTGGCCCATTGTGGCTGTCACACTGCAGCTGAAAAGGGCTGGTCTGTGGTCATTTGATCACATGCACCCTAAATGCGTAGCTTTTGTCTTTGTAAGTTGCTTCTGTGGTGAAGAAGCTCATGCAGTTCAGAATACTTTTAGGACGAATCGGAGCTGTGTCTGGTGACTTAAGCTCTTTGAAGGCGATTGTAGGTCCCTTCTGAAATGACTGCGACATTAGCTCCTGAGTCAGTTCTAGAGCCTTGCCATGAATATTCAATTTCATTCTCCAGGCAGACTATGTCAGTGGTACGCAGCCTGTGGCCTGAGGACTCCTGCAGGTCCTCAGACTGTACCTCAGATTTCCAAAAAGGTTCATATCCCTTTCAAAATTCTGTAGGCTCCACAAATGAAAAAAGGTCGAAACCTACTGCTCTATTTCATCATATATGATAGATTCCCCCAGACAATGGCTCTTGTCTATAACATAAATCAATACCCTGTCTGATTTGTTGTGATAAACAGGTACAAAATGTCCATATTTTTTGCACGTTACACAGTGGGCCTCTCACCAAATATGCATCATCTTTTGGAATATGACCTTTTTCACACCATGTGCACATAAGCTGGAATTTGTCCCTTTTAACTTGGGAGATCCCTATCCTTGCCTTAGGTGTTTTATTATATGACTTTTAACTCAGCTGTCTGTTTATAGCTTCTACACTAGTTTCATATTTTTCAGATTACTTGTGCCCTTTGTTTTGTTTGACTATTTCTGACTGCTCTGTTCTCTGTATAGCTGTGGCGAAAGCTAAAGGCAAGTCTACGCTGGCAAATTACTGCACAGTAAATCAGCCTCTGGCACTGTAACTTTTGAGGTATCCACACTGGCAAGGCACTTTGTACACTAGCTCCGGAGTTGCTGCACTCTAGGTAAACCACCTCAGTAGAAGCATAGAACTTGCTGAGCTCTGAATACAACACTGGGATGCCAGCGTGGACACCTTGGTGTAGTACTGCATTGTGACTGGCCTTAGTCTCAGGTAACCAGTCCTCAGACCTGCCCTTTGCATTCTTTTTTAAAATTGAAAATCTCCTTCCTGTTTGCTCAGCGATGCATGGTGTTTTCAGTCATCTTTCCAGCTGGCCATGCATGAGGAGATCCCCTGCTTGGAGCCAGGCTGAGATGCTGTACCTCATCAGCATTTGGGAAGAGGAGGCTGTCCAGTCTCAGCTGTGCTCCAGCCGACTTCTGCTGTATCACTCACACCATGGTCTGAGCCACTTGCACAGTACCTGTGATGCAGTCCAGAAACAAGTTGAAAATCCAATGGCTCATGCAATTAGACCCCGTAAGTGGCTAGGCAGGGCAACCCTGCCCCACACAATCCTTACTGACCTCTTTCCTTGTGGATGCCCTCTCCCCTTTTCCTAATGCCAAGTGCACTGCAAATCAGGAAAGAAGGAAAAGGAGAATAGGGGGACAGGATAAGGGGCTTTCTGTCTTGTACATGGTTTCATTGTTTATACATGTTCATGGATTTTATTTTGTTTAAAGTTCTGTTTGTAATGATGTTGTGATGTCATAATAGCAGCTGGCCTGACTGGCAATTGCTGAATGTTATACTTTTCTCATGCATCTTTATAAATAAAGCTTTTTATTTCATCAAGGAAGTTTATTGCAATCACTGCATCACTTCATACACGTTACATTTAAAATAATAAAGGTGAACACATGATCAGGGACAATTAGAAATTAGTATGGAAACACTATTTCTCAGGAAACCTATCTACATAAATCTATATTGACCTGAGAAGGATGATGTTTCCCCCTCTCAGAGGAAGGGAAAACAGCTAGTGAGTGGTGGCTGGGCGCAGCAGTGGGGGAGTCTGGGGTTGGGGCTAGCTGCTGGAGCTGATATCAGCACTGGCCACACCTTGCTGTCCTGTCCCAGTAGCAGCATATGGAGCACTCTGCTGCCTAAAGTACCATGAAATTTGGGGCACACTAGTGCCCTAGGCAGCTGCATAGGCTGTGTATGCTTAGGGCTGGCCCTGCCTCCTTCCCACAAGCAAATTCATAAAAATACTGCTCTCTCTCTTCAACTGGACCATGCAAGCCTGCAATGTGGGCGCACAAAGCATCCCAGACTTCTGTTGCTTGGATAGATTCATCTCCAACTGTAGCAGCTGCACTTCCTGGCTGAGTGTACCAATTCTATGGCACCTTACTGACATAGGTCCATCTGGGAGGAAATGGCTCACCTCTGGCTTCACAATGATTGTGAAAAGCACAGCAAGACCCAGTAATGCAGGCAGCACTGATGACACTGGCATCCAGACATATCTGAAGCCCCCTCCAATGGGATTTCAATTTGCCAAAAGCACAGTCCACAACCATGCTGAACCAGCTGAGAGTGTAATTAAACCATGTTAGGGTTAGGGTATGGTTTCATAAGCCAAGGATTAAGTGGGTGCCCCAGAATAACCGTGGGGACAGTAATTCTGTTTATGACAATGTCATTTGGTGGGAATAGTGTCCTAGCCTGTCCATGAATATAGATTACTGATCAGCGAATAATCCTTGCATCATGAACTTTCCAGTCTAACCCATGTTGACATTCAGAGTCGACCTCTTTGGTCCACAAGGGACTGCATGATACTGGACAAGTACCTATTGCAATTTATGTAGTCATGCTCCTTGACAAAGGCAAATTATGCACACATGAGTCTCATCAACAGCCCTGCTGCAGCTTGGAAATCACATTCTCTCAAAGCCAGGTATTACTTCAGAAATATCTTTTATGCCTGCCACCTTGAGGTTAACCACATGCCCAATCACCTGAGAAACTGCCACCATCACTTTACCCACAGCCAACTTTCCAACACCAGACAGACCTGCAACAATCTGGGGTAGCCACCTTCCAGATGGTTATAGCAACCTGTTTCTGGACAGGGATGGTCTCCCTCCTGCACGTTTCTTTATGCTGTATGGCTACGCTGTTCACAAAGTTCCAGAAATGTAGCTTTCTTCATACAAAAGTACTGGACCCATGGCTGGTTATCCCATAACTGCATAACAATGTGATCCCACCAGTATGTGCTTGTGGCCTTTTTCTCCAGTCTGTGGTTATCTAGTGAGGGTGAAGATATCTGATACTACAGTGCTCTGTAATCCTGTAGACAAGGTCACAACAAGATCCTGTCGCTGAAAGTTTAAGTCAGCAAAATTCAATTTGCAAATAAGAACATAAGAATGGCCATACTTGGTCAGACCAAAGATTCATAAAACCCAATACCCTGTCTTCTGGTCACTATAAATGCACAATTTTAACAGCGATAGTAGTTAGCCATTGCAATAGCTTAGCAAGGATTGTGGTAAATTCTCCAACACTTGGAGGTTTTAAAATCAAGAGTTGATATATTTTTAAAAGATAACTTCTGGTTGAACTAGAGCACTGTTTCTCAAAGTGGCCTGTGGACCCACTCTGATAAAGCTGTTACCAGGCTGCTCTGGTTTGTTTACTTACCGGCTCCACAGCCTTGGAGCCTCGCGGCTTCCATTGGGTGCAGTTTGCAGATACAGAGAATCTGATAAAAGTGGAATTGAGTTTTAGACTGGGTCTTGCTCCATGAGCTCCTCATTCATGATCCAAAAAAATGAGGCACTTTTAATTCTGCCAGGTGGAAGCACTACCACTCTCCTTACTTCACCTCAACCACCAGCATAGGCAATCATCAACTTCAAGCTATAAGCAGTTCCTACATAGTCAACATAGAGTGAGGGGGGATTTGATAGCAGCCTTCTACTTACTGAAAGGAGGGTCCAAAAGAGGATGGAGAGAGGTGTTCTCAGTAGTGACGGATGGGAGAACAAGGAGCAATGGTCTCAAGTTACAATGAGGGAGGTCTAGGTTGGATATTAGGAAAAACTATTTTACTAGGAGGGTTTTAAAGTCCCGGCTTAACAAAGCCCTGGCTGGAATGATTTAGTTGAGATTGGTCCTGCTTTGGGCAGGGGGCTGGACTCGATGACCTCCTGAGGTCTCTTCCAGGCCTATGATTCTATGAACATTATGTGATCCTTAAGATTATTCAAAGTATACTTATTGTGAGCACCAATCAAAAAGCAAACTGGCCCAACTTTACACAATTCACCAATCACAACATCACTTCTATGTCATACAACACCTCTACTGAGGAAGCTTATATGTGGTTCACAGAAGTCGTTTACAAAGCTGCCACCAAGTCATTTCCAACAGGCTGTTATGAGATTTACCTTCTCTGCTAGCTGAGGAATGAAGAGAATGACAGACAATCTCAGCTCTTGTAGACAGCTCAACCACTTGTAAAAGAGCAAAATGAGATCAGGATATCATGGACTAAACAGGTCAAGATCCAGCCACAAAGTCTGGGTTCTAATAAAAAAATGTGGTGTGGCTTAGAAACCTCCTACATAGCACCATTATGCAGCTCTTCCAAACAGCATTTTTGCAAATTGTTGCAAAGTCAGATAAGAACAAAAAGTTTGGAGGAAAGGTGAAGAAGAAATGGAGGCATACAAGCAGTGCCTGGCTGAAACAGAAGAAGACTTGCAGCCTTTCACTACAGATGAAATAAAAAGGGTAATCAAAACACTGAAAACAGGTATTTACCTGTGGACTTTTTTCCTGAATACCTGAAGAACCTGAGGAAAAACTTGCAGACGATGGTTACATCTTTCTATCTAGAGTAATCCAGGAAAATAAAATACTTAACATTTGGCACAGAGTAAAAGTAATAGTAAAACCCCAGAAAGACTACCTATCTTTCAAATAACTGCCTCTGTCAATGGTTGTATCTTTAATGTAGATCAAGCAGGTTTCAGACCATCTCAGAACCTGTGATCAAATGTTGGCACTCGCCTCCTACATGGTGAATAACTTCCTGAGCAGAAAGAAGAAAGGCTCAGTATTCCTAGCTCATGCTGTTGCTTGTGACATAACCTAGAGTACTGAAACTATCATTGATCCTACTGAAGTGCACTGTGAACTGTTGCTGAGAGGCTAGTTTCACTTTTACAAAGGAACAACTAGTGGAAATCCTAAAACAGTATACCTTAGGTCTCACTTCTGTCACCAACAACTTCCAACCTCTTAGCAAATTATTTTCTCAATAGTACTGTCAGGCATTTTATCTAGGCAGATGGCATGTGTGGCAGAGTAAGCCCCAAATTTCAGTCATCTAGAAGTTCTGAATGCTGATGTGAAAGAGAGGGCCCACTACAACAAAAGATGGAGACTAATTAGTACCATAAGTCTAGCTTCTAGCTGTTTCTATTTCTACCACGCAAAGGCCAACAAACAGCTGAATATCTTCCTAAATGGACGCAGGCTGGGCCATGGCCCAAAGCCTGAGCATGAAAGTGTTATATTGGACACCTGAAAATGAAGACAAGAAACATTCTGATCAGCAAATTAACTGATACTTCCTGGGGAGTCAGTGAGGAGACATTAAGAAACTCAGGCTTGCCCTGTGCTGTTTTGTAGCAGAGTATTGCTCCCCAGAGTGGCTCACCTATGTTCCACACAGTAGGGCTACGTCTACACTGGCCAGTCTTGTGCAAGAACATATGCAAATGAAGCATGGCAATAAATATCACCGCACCTCATCTGCACACTTAATGAGCTGCCATTTTTGCACAAGGAGCTTTTGCACAAGAAGGAACAGTCTACACTCCTTTTGTAGACTGCTCCTTCTTGAGCAAAACCCCCCTTTTGCACAAGAGCCATTCTGCTGCTTATTTTCAGGCAGAATGGCTCTTGTGCAAGAGGGTTTTTTTGCGCAAAATGGCGGCTCATTAAGGATGCAAATGAGGCGTGGCGATATTCATCGCCGTGCCTGATTTGCATATGTTCTTACGCAAGACTGGCCAGTGTAGACGTAGCCTACTAGTAGATACTAAGTCAAATGAAACCATGTGTACAACAAAACCAAGTAGGTTGGCCTGGCTGCTGGTCTTGTCCAACACTGCCTTGCAGAACCTGCTCCTTTAGACATTCCACATCTACTCCTGTTTAAAGATGTATTTAATCGACAGAGCTAACAACTCAACTCAAAGTGCCCCATTAGGACAATTTCCAGAAGAAATCTCAGTGTCACCTCCAGGCGACATATTAGGTGGCAAGATGAAGCTCCAGATATAGCTAATGCCTATCCCATGACACTTCCAAAAGCCTAGCCTACAGTCTAGCCTCTGGCTTTAACCTTCTGTGCCATCTTTGGGTAAAACTCAATTGGCCTCAGATGTGGAGTGATCAGATGTGCTGCTAATGACTGCAAGGGGGACTTTTATTATTCCCCACTTTGGCTAATTAGGTGATGTGGGCAACATACTTCACCCATCAGCAAGGACTGCCTGGTTCCCTCAAGGAGTTGCACAATGTTGCTACTGAATGGTTAAGCCACTTAAACTAACACACTTGACTCGACCATAGACGCAACATTGTATAGTGTGTCTGTGACAGAGTGCTGAGAGATGGAGCTCGAGCCAGCACTTTGGTCACTATTAGCACCAATAAGGTTCCTTAGAGAAGGTCTAATTGATCAAGGATGTGCCTAATTACCAGGCAAGACTGATTAGTAGGTTACTGAGCTAATTAAGCATCAACAGGCATGTGCTTTGAAAAGAGCACTGGAAGGCAGTACTTGAAGAGGAAGCAGGGAGAGAGAAGGCAATGGGAGTCTGGAAAGGGGAGCTCTCAGAATAGATGTAATGGGTCGGCTGGCCCCTTACTAAAACTCAGTGGGGGTTTTGGGTGGCTATAGCCCCAGTGCCAAAAGGAAGGGGAAGGGTCAATGAGAAATCAGGACCCTGAAAGTGACAGTCCCCAGGAACAATGGGAAGAGGCCAACGCTTCAGGTCAGCCTGACTGACAGACTGAGCATATTAATGAGGGAACGAGGAGGCCAGGAGTAGGGGACAGGTCCTATCCTCTGGATGAGCTGGATTTGCTTGATTCAGACAGAGGGGAGCTGAGCTAAGGAGAAAACAGGAGCCCGAGCTGAGCTGGGGAGCAGAGCTGTGCCAGCCAGAGAGAACTAGAGACAGTGCAGAGAGCAGATCGTGTCCTGGGAGCAGGGCTGCAGCCATTGATCCTGAGACACGGCCCAGAAAGCAAAACCATGCAGGGAGTGAGGATGGAGCCCAGGGAGTTGGAGGCATAGCAGCAGAGAGTGGACCTGAGGCTGGAGCAGCCTGGAGCTGGGTGTGTTAAGCAGGTGGGAAGAGTGTGGGGGGAGGCGCTCTGGCCAAATGCCCAATGCAGGTAGATGCTACCAGCCAGGGAAGCAGACAGCCTCCTGGGGCACCTGGGAAAGCTGTGTGTGTGGGCTTTTGTGCTCTCAGAAGGGGTGGGGCATGGGATAGCCAGCCCTCAGTGCTACCTGGAGTGCACCACATCCCCTCCTCCAGCCCTTAGAGCCGCTCAGAGGGCAATTTAGTGGCGGCACTGGCCAGGAACCCTGGGACCTTTAGAATCACCAGCCTCAGTTGCCCCCTTTGGGCCTTCCATTGGCAGGCCTGACACCAGCCAAAAGTCCTTGCAGGCCAGACTTGGAAGGGGAACTTAACCCTAACTCAGGGGAAGATGATGGGGAGAAGGGTCCTGCCACACAGAGCCTGAAGGTATGTGGCCATCACCAGAGCAAGTGTCCAACCCACAGCATCCCTGTGGCACAGCCAAGGCCTGAGGAGGACGCCCGAGACTGTTGAGGAACAGACTGAACTGCTCTTACATTCCAGAGTCACTGTTTGTGATGTCCCGGTGCCACAGAGTGGTGTTATGTGATTTCCATAAAGCTTTCCCATTTTTCCTTATTCTTTTTTAAATTCATCTGTTTAATACACTGTATTTGCTTTGAACTGTATGCAATAATCAGTGGGTCAGGGAAGCATCCAGTGCAGAAAGAGAACCTGGAGTGGGAACACCCTAGTCCCTGACTTAAGTGAGGACTCTGATCCTTTCGCTAACCTATTTCACTGGCATAATGTAGAAGCCAGGCAAGTTTCCCTGGATAGTGGGACCACCTATTTACATAACACCACCTTAAGGCCTCCCCCCACCTTGCATTCCCCTTCCAAAGGAGAGGGGGCTAGAAAAGTAGAAAAAGGTACAAAGAAAGGGCTAGGTTGATACATATTGGCGGAGAGACTGAGACACTACACATAAAGTACACACTGGTGTTTACAAGCCAGAAGGTCTCAGAACAGTTTGTGGAAGAGGTTGGAGTTATGGTAGCTTCACTTTTGTCATAGTGCCCCAACCATTCTGCTTGTAAACTATGTGCATTTTCCCTACCCTTCATCTGCATTTTGGACTGGCTTTTCCTGTCTGCTTCAGCAAAGTGGTCTGATTCTGGCTTGAAGTGACCAAGGGATGTTGTATAGGATAACTTGCCATTGGCAAAACACTGGTGGGGCTAGCATGGCTGCTTCTTCCCCCACTCTCACTCAGTCAGCTATCGGGGTATTCCAAGGGTGGGGCAGGATAGAGAGAAGGTCCACTGCAGCTATCCTCAACTGATGTAAATCTACTATGGACCATATGACAGCAGAGGCATATGGGGCGTGACGTGAGGGCCACATGCCCTCAAACACCATGGGCAGGAGGGGCCGGCCCACAGCAAGTAGAGGGACTAATGGCTGGGGGAAGCTGGCACCTGCAGGAAAGATCCAGCCCCTCACACTCAGTGGGAGTGTCAGGAGAAGCAGAGCAAGGCTCTGTTTTGATTTCGTGGCTGCTATGTTGGGGTGAGTACAAGGGGTGACAGATACCAGCTGCTGGTATCATCCCCACTAGTATCCTCATCTGCCTCAGCTGGGGAAGAGGCAAAGTGGAGCAACAGCAGGGAGAGGTGGGGTCTAGGTGGAGGAGGGTTGTCCTGGTTCCTCACGACCAGTCGTCTCTGTGCACTAGTGATGCATGGTAGAGTTGGCTCCAGCTGTTCGGGGTAGGCAGCACAGGATCAGACAGCCACATCTGGCTCCTCATGCTTCCTCCACTCCACTATATCGGAGTGGGAACTGAGACATATTAGAGAATTCACTATTTTCCCATTGTAAACTCTTCAGAGTGGGGCTGCATTGTCCATAATGCTTTTATATCTCATCCTAGATTTCAGGCACGATTGTAATTTAAACAACAATTAAAGTTAGCAACAGTAAGACCTCAGCTATCTTACATTCCAAATTTTAATTAATGTAAAAGCCAATGGATGATTAATTAACACAAAAGTGAAAAATGAAAAATAAAAATAGACTTGTCATTGGTTCACCAGATTCAGTAAGCTATCTAATTTACCCTTGAGGGCAAACCTTAATTGCTGGAGTGAATTTTAGTGTAACACTAGAACATATTTATATAGTTTTCATTAGAAACAGAATTTGTGTATTCTGAAGTTCAGCCATATGTACATAACTCTCCTCCCCTCCCTCCAAGCACTTAGAAGGTTAACACCAAAGCTCAGATTTGCCACATTACACTTAAAACTGGATCAGACCCTAGAGTCCTAATGTTTGTCATCAATCAGTAGAAGTTCTATTAAGATTCATTTACACATAGACAAAGCTCTTTCCCAAGCTTAAAAGTCATTTGTTTAGCTAATGTTTATCTTATAAAATCTTTTACAATAACAAACACATCAATAAAATTTGAAACACTGGCAAAACGGAGTTACTTGGGGAACCAAAGGGCACTCATATCTGTAAGACTGCAGGAAAAAATAATTAAAATCTCATGTTTCCCATTTGTTTCAACATCATGTAATGTCTACAAATGTGATTTTTCCTTAAAGCCTTTAAATCTTGAGAATACTTGTATGTGGTTGACAGAAGTCCCTCATAGTTTTAGCCTTTTTTTCATCTTTTTTTGTGCAACATGCATTCTGAGAACCAGTTTATGTGATTCTTATAAAACAAAAACTTCTTGATTATCTAACATTTCAATAAACAAAATATATTATAATGTCTTGGATATAAAGGTATTATGGTTTCCATACTGGAGCTGATATAGGAAACTCTAACGGGTAGGGGTCTGGTCTCCATTTTTTGTTTGCACAGCAACCCAGCACAAGGGGTTCCAATCCTTGACTGGGGATTCTGGGAACGACTGTGACACACACACACACTCAGGATGAGGTAATCCAATAGTATGTTTGCTGAACATTGATATTCTCAAATATTCTTTTTGCCACAGATCATATCAGAAAAAAAAAAGTAATAAGTGTGTGTAATAAGTGGCTGATTGTGGCACTTATGTTTAAGTGCAGTTGAAGCTTGCACAAACAGCTTAATCTTAGCTGAAGTATTAGTGGTAATGAACTTGCAGCAGCACATACTTAAGTGTACAAGCCTATCTGGCACCCTGGATTGTTTGCCTTAGCAATTGGCTGAATAAGAAGTACAACTCAGTGGACTTATAGGTTCTACAGTTTTGCATTTTTTGAGTGCAGATATGTAAACAAAAAAAAAGGAGAAAATTTGTAAATTGCATTTCACAAGAAAGAGATTGCATGACAGTACTAATTTGAGGTAAATTGAAAAAACACTGTTTCTTTTGTTTGTACACATTAAATATGAAGTGAGCACTGTACATTTTGTATTTTGTATTGTAACTGAAATCAATATATGAGAAAATCATGGGTGATGGGTAATGTAGGCAAAGAAAGGCATTGCCTTCCCAAAATTGCCTATGCTCCCCAGCCACCTGGGAGGGCTGGGGCTGCGGCGAGGCAGTCCCAGCTCTCTGGCTGACTGGGAAGGCTGGGCTTGGCTCCAGAAGGGGAGGTTGCTAAAGGGGCGGGGCCTTGGATGAAAGGGGCGGGGTTGGGGCTTGCCTTCCCCAGCTGGACCTTCAACCCACCATCCACATAGAAAATGTAGAATATCCACAAATATTTCATAAATTTCAATTGGTATTTTGTTGTTTATCATTGTAATTAAAACTTATTAACTTTGATTAATTTTTGAGTTAATTGCATGAGTTAACTGTAATTAATTGACAGCCCTAGCAAATATCTACATGGGGAGGAAATATTTAATAATGGGCTTTTCAATCTATCAAAGGAAAACTGAAATGGAGAAAAGTTGAAGCCAGAAAAATTCAAACTGGGAATGAAGGTTTAAATTGTTTAACTGTGAGGATTAATACCCACTGGAGCAACTTACTAAAGGTTGTGGTAGATTCTCCTACACTAGCAATTTTTAAATTGTGTCTGGATGTTTTTCTAAAAGAATCTGCTCCATGATTTATTTTGGGGGAAGTTTTATGGCCTGTATTATACAGATTAAATTAACACAATGGTCCCTTCTGGGCTTGCAATGTGTGAAAAATAAGATTTCCATTCCTCAATGCATACCAGTTTACCAATATGCGGATTTAGAATGGATCTCAGTCATGTGATCTATGAGATCCAGCTTTGCTAACTAGAATCTGTCCTTTCAGTGCTATCATCACCCTCCCGCCTTTCCCCATATTCACAAAAAATAAAAATCTCATTATGTCACTTGTTACCAGTTTTAAAAAGAAGCAGAGATGAAAACCAGAAAGAGGTTCTCTTGGGGCTTGTCCAGATGAACATTTAGTTTGCCACAAGCTGGGGTAGGACTCCATCTATGCTTGCCTGCCATGAACTGACTGTTCCCGTGGACCCCGCTGACACCCATTAAAAGTTCATTACTGTGTTTTGATTCATTCCTCTTCAGAACAGAACTAGATCAAAGTGCATTAATGAACTGTTAACGGGCATTGGCAAGGTATATATAGACAGCATGAAGCAGGCAAGCTCAGGATAGATTCACATCCCAGCTTGCTGCAAACTAAATGTTTATGTAGATGAGCCCTTAGTCTCCATAGCAGGCTTCAGTGCCTAGGGCAGCGGAGAGAGGCAGCATTAGTAGGGGCTACGTGGGCATACAACTACACTGCTCGCCATCTGAGACCTGGTTACTCAGGTGACCATGGCTATGTCAGTCAGGACGTTACTCAGGACACCCCTGGTATCCCAAAATAGCTATTTTGTGCCTGTAAACCTCATTGCACGAGGGATAACTTCGGAATAGCGCCTTATGTGTAGGCAGCGCTATTTCGAAATAACATCAAATAATAATACGCACTTTCAAAATAACATTGAAATAAGCTACGCAATTTGCACCCTCAGTGCTGTGAAAAATTCATGTGCCTGGCTGATGTGGCTCTGCAGATCTAACCTCAAGTGTTGATGCAGCCAAATTGACAGAATGCTTCTGTTGACCTAGTTCTCATCATGATGGAAAAAAACCTTCTGTCTGTATAGAACCCCCTTTAAACTATGGGGTTATGGTTATAATATATAGGGCTATGCTGTCATAGTAACTATAGTATATCCAGAGTTTACAGATAACAGTCGGTGTTAATGTTGCTGCTCTAGAACCAGACCAAAAGTAATTGCTAGCCTTAGTTTTGAATTTCTGTTTGTTTCTTGGGTACAGATTCAGATCTCAGCTGCACTGCTGTAACCTATTTAAGAACTGTCATTTCATTCTGGTCCTGAGAGAGCTCAGGTTTTTCAGTGTAACATTTTAAAAGGTGACTTTACACACAAAGTCCAGCAGCAACATATTGACAGCAGAAGAGCCCTACACAAGGCCCTGAGTCTTTGTGCACTCATCTTCTGGAGGCCGTGCAGGCAATCTCAAGGGGCTATTCTTTAGCGAGTCAGTAGTAATTGGCTGCTGGACTTGGTTTTGTATTTCTTAGGACACTTGGGGCTAAATTTTCAAAACATGACCTGTATTTTTTGGCACACACCTCTTTGTTCACAATCTCCTGTGCACACTGTGACTTCCATGGCTCATGTCTTGGACCAGGCACAAAAGGATTAAGAACAGCTCCCTGCAGAGCTTGCTGCTCTCAGTTGATCTGAGTGCAAACTAGAACTGTGGTCATTTATGACAACATGGGCTACCTTTTTCCTGTGATGCTGAATTCTCCCTCTTAGTACAGGCTTCTAGAGCATTGTATAAAATGCCACAATATTGAGAATAGTAACAGAGAGGTAGCCATGTTAGTCTGATCTTGGTAAAACAAAAAAAGCAGTCATGTAGCATTTTAGAGACTACCAAGATAGTTTATTAGGTGATGAGCTTGAAAGGTGATGAGCTTTCAAGCTTATCACCTAATTAACTATCTTGTTAGTCTTTAAAGTGCTACATGACTGCTTTTTTTGTTTTACAGTATTGAGAGATACAGTCATGCCAACACCTGAGAACCACAATAAGGGTATGTCTACACTAGCCCCCTAGTTCGAACTAGGGAGGCTAATGTAGGCATTTGAAGTTGCAAATGAAGCCCGGGATTTAAATATCCCGGGCTTTATTTGCATGTTCCCGTCGATCGCCATTTTGAAATTCCACTAGCCGAGTAACTGCCCGTGGCTGGCAGTGAAATGGCATTCGAACTAAGTCCTTAGTTCAAATTAACTGTTACACCTCATTCCAGGAGGAGTAACAGTTAACTCGAACTAAGGACTTAGTTCAAATTGCTGTTTCACTGCCGCGTGTAGCCGCAGACAGTTACTTTGGGCTAGTGGAATTTCAAAATGGCGACCAGATGGGAACATGCAAATAAAGCCCAGGATATTTAAATCCTGGGCTTCATTTGCAATTTCGAATGCCTACATTAGCCTCCCTAGTTCGAACTAGGGGGCTAGTGTAGACATACCCTAAGAGACAGAGGATGAGGATTAATGTACTGGAGAAACAGCAGTGAAAGATTCCAGAGCCACAAAGGTGGTGATTAGAGATAATTATGATTAGCACTGGAAACTAGTAGAGGTGATGTATGATCTGCTTTTGTTCTTACTTTAGTATAAGTTGGGCATAACTTCACAGAAGTAAATGCCATTAAACTGTGATAAGTGAGGTAAAAAATGAAGCTTAAATTGGCACTGATAGTGTGGTAGTAGCACTACCCATGACTGGGCAGAGCTTAACATTTCTCACTCATGAGAAAGAGAGAGAGAGAGAGAAAGCAAGAAAGCTGAGAAGCAACCACTTTCTGTTGAGCACTAATGCAGTTATATTGTTCTGAGCCCATGAATACGTATCCATATTAGGCTTTTATGTAACATTTTGAACCAAAGTTAAAATGGGACAAAAATGATATTTATATTTCAGGAAAATATTAGAAAATGCCTCCCTAAGTTTTTCATTTAGTTAAAAATAGTCACTGAATTTTTATTTTTCAACAAAATTTAAAAAATCTTTTACTTTTTTTGTTTTGAAAAGTTTCATTTCAATTTCTTTTGTTTTGGTGGAAAAACTCATTTTTGTAAAAAGAAACAATAAATTCTATTATTTCTACAAGGATATAGGTAAGTGTAAAATATTAAAAGTAAAAAAATATTTAAAGCCAAAAGCAAAACCAATTTCTCTCACTTTTTACTACTGGGGAAATAAAAAGGAGAAGAGGTAAGCAGGAAAAAAAGTGAAAAGTGGGAATTTCCCAATATGAAAAAAATTAAAATTTCAAAAATATTCAATGTTTATTATAATATATTACTTTTTAATAACAAAAAACTGTCTAAAATGATTTTCTGCAAATAATTTTGAGAGAAAGGATCTTTGCACAGAAAGTTTCAATTAGGTCTACCTGTGATAGTTATGTGCTGCTCAGCTAGATTATCTAGCCTGTATAGACATCTATCAGGAATTATGTAGATGGTGCTTGGTCCTGCTATGAGGCCGGGGGACTGAACTTGATGCCTCTCAAGGTCCTTTCCAGTTTTAGTATTCTATGATTCTATGACAGTGGATAAATACCTCTTTTGCCCCCAATTGTATTCCCTCGCAAGGATGTGGTGTCTCTACGCTGTTCAACGCTCATGAATGTAGCCAGTAAGTAATATTATATTACTGAAGTTTCTTGCAATGTCCTGTCCAACGAGGGCTGTGCACATTTTCTTAAGTTAATAATGCCACAACTAATTTGTACAGGATATACACATACAGTTAGTTTTGTGGTGCTTATAAACCCATTCCTATAGTTAAGACTTTTTTTCTAGGCTACCATTATATTATAAAGGCTGTGGGTGCTATTCTGGACCCATTGAATTCAACCATAAAAATTCACCCTATCAGTACTAAGGTTTGGGCCGCCCGGTTGGGACATAAAAGAGACATCCAAAAAACAATTACTTTTCTCTTATTAATCACAATCCTAACCTGCACGTGCACTATTAGATGTGCATTCAGTGGAACCATCGTCTAATATTTAGAGTGCAGAAGTGTGAGTTAGGAGACCTGTGTAATACTCCCAGCTCTGTTACTTTTTATTCACTTGAGCAAATCACTTAATCTCAGTTTCCTCATCTTTAAAATAGGGACAATATTACTTACTTGCCTCATAAGAGCTGGGGGCAAATTAGTTAATGTCTGTAAAGTGCTTTGAGAATCCTAAATTAGATTCCAGCAATATTTTTGAAGCATCACATTTACATATGTGGTGCAGGATGCCAGCACATAAAGATTGTTGTATGATGGATTATTCAGACATTAGACATAAAAAAGGCACAGAGTGCAAACAAACAAAGCTTATATAGTGAAAAATATTATATGGGATTACTGAGTCAAAGTATTGGACATTTTATCCTTTATATATTAAGCAGGAGGCCCTAATATATCCACACCTTTTTATAACAGGACTTCATTAAGGTAAGTCAACCTGCACAAGAATATGTTTTTATTTCTGTAGCTTGCATTCCAATGAAAAATTTCCTTCCATAAAACCATCCACATCATAATAAATGATGCTTCATATTTTCTAGTATTTCCATAATTTGCAATACTAATTGTGATACATTCCTTTGTTATTAAAACTGCAACAGTTTCTTACATCATAGAAAAGCCACTGAATTTTTACCTTTAATTAACGGACATAACCGTCCCCTACTCAAAGCAAGTCTAAATATACTTGCAAAATTTTAGTTTAAAAATCTTTTGGTGGTATACTTAAAAGCTGCAGACAGCTGTCCCTCTGTTTTTATTTTACATAAATGTGGGTTTCTAGGAGGCACTGTTTGTTTGCATTTAGCCATTTTTATATATAAAGTGATGCATTTCCAAGTTCATGAAAACGGAAGGGATTTATTGTGTTATTCGTGGCTGCAGACATGATCCTGATCCTACACCAATAAGTCACTGGGAACATTGCCATTTACTTCAATGTATGCAGGATCAAGTTTACATTGCTTAACTAAAAACCCTCTAGCATTGTATTTTATTTTTGTTCTAAAGCCATGTGCTGGAGATACATGCACAAATCCTGTCAACAAAGGGCTGGATTTTAAAAAGGCAACACAAGTCCTTTATATACCTCTTCATTTAAAGAAATTCTAAAACTGGTCCTCTTTCAAGATTGTCTTGCTTTATTTTTGTAAAAGTTATTTTTAGTTTCAACAGCAAGACGTTCTCAGCATCTTCTCTTTGTTCGTATCATGCTCCCACAAAGATCTCACTCAACATCACTTACCAGCCTGCTAACCACTTCACAAACTCATGCACCCCATGTCCTGGAAATAATAGCATAGGGCCTGATTTTGGAAAGTGCTGTGCTTCAGGGGGATGCTGGGCACCATCTGTACTTCACAGAATCAAGAGACAATAATTTGCTTTTGACCTTCCCCATGTTCTCAAAGTTAGTGACAAATGCTCTGTCTTGAAAAATAGCAGTTTGCATTTTTAAGCTTTCTACAGCACAAAGAAGAAATCAGAGAATACATGTTGAACCCCTCTAATCCAGCACTCTGTAGTCCAGCAACATCTGTGGTCCAGCATGATTTTAGTTAGCTGGATATCCACTTATCATGAGAGTGGCCAAGTTTCCTACAGTCCCATAAAGTTTGTTTTCAACCACCAGTCCTGGCTCTCAGTGTTCTGTGTTGTTATTTAGCTCTAATTTACCCCTAAATGTCTTCTCAGAGACCAGTAAGCAATGGAAGTGTTGGTAATACTGCTAGACAATATTGACCTCCCATGGTTTGGAAAATTCTCTGGTTCAGAATTGGTCAGGTCCTGACAGTGCCAGACTAGAGAGGTTCAACCTTTACCAACACTAGACCGTTGAGAGGTGTGTGAATTATTTAATATTGTAGCAACAAGGATTGTTATTAGATCTATAAAACATTTTCTGCTAACATTTGTGACTGTTTCTCATGGTCACATACAATGCACCTACTAACATGTCACAAGTATTTAAACATGTGGTCTGTTTTGGGACCGGCTCTGTTCAATATCTTCATCAACAATTTAGATATTGGCATAGAAAGTACGCTTATTAAGTTTGCAGATGATACCAAGATGGGAGGGGTTGCGACTAATCTGGAGGATAGGGTAATAATTCAAAATGACCTGGACAAATTGGAGAAATGGTCTGAGGTAAATAGGATGAAGTTTAATAAAGACAAATGCAAAGTGCTCCACTTAGGAAGGAACAATCAGTTTCATACATACAGAATGGGAAGCGACTGTCTGAGAAGGAGTATGGCAGAAAGGGATCTAGGGGTTATAGTGGACCACAAGTTGAATATGAGTCAGCAGTCTGATGCTGTTGCAAAGAAAGCAAACATGATTCTGGGATGCATTAACAGGCGTGTTGTGAGCAAGACACGAGAAGTCGTTCTTCCGCTCTACTCTGCGCTGGTTAGGCCTCAGTTGGAGTATTGTGTCCAGTTCTGGGCACCGCATTTCAAGAAAGATGTGGAGAAATTGGAGAGAGAAGAGCAGCGAGAATGATTAACGGTCTAGCGAACATGACCTATGAGGGAAGACTGAAGGAATTGGGTTTGTTTAGTTTAGAAAAGAGAAGATTGAGGGGGGACATGATAGCAGTTTTCAGATATCTAAAAGGGTGTCATAAGGAGAAGGGAGAAAACTTGTTCATCTTGGCCTCTGAGGATAGAACAAGAAGCAATGGGCTTAAACTGCAGCAAGGGAGGTTTAGGTTGGACATTAGGAAAAAGTTCCTAACTGTCAGGGTAGTCAGACACTGGAATAAATTGCCCAGGAAGGTTGTGGAATCTCCATCTGTGGAGATATTTAAGAGTAGGTTAGATAAATGTCAGTTCGGGATGGTCTAGACAGTATTTGGTCCTGCCATGAGGGCAGGGGACTGGACTCGATGACCTCTCGAGGTCCCTTCCAGTCCTAGTATTCTATGATTCTATGATTCTATGTGCTTGGTCATTAACTATTGCACCAAGAACTCCAGAATGCCAGAAATCCATGACAAGGTTTTAAAGAGTTTGCTTTTTGAATGCAAAGTGTGCAGGCTGGTAAAGTACAATTCTGGCAAAATTATTTGTATTACCTGTTAAAGACTTAGTGAAAACAATAACCAGAGTAGGCCAAATATAAAAGTCTAAGCTTAGAAAAAAGAATTTTAGATTGGTATGTGATATTTACTGGAGTCAGAATAAAATTGGCACAAAGGATGAAAAAACCCTGCATTTTTAGGAATTTTTTTCCTGGCAGTAAAATACAGAAAAACATGGATTAGTTAAAAAAATAGCTCTATGCCAATCCTTCCTTGTGGGAAATTTGTGACTTTTTTATTGGAAAGAATGGAAGAATTCAATACCCTTGACCACCCATGCACTTGGACCACTAAGACCCGCCAAATGCAAGTTTTGCATTAACAACCGGATGAGAATAGAACATATTCAAATATGTGGTTAGACAACTCTTAAAGCAAATTAATTGATGCTTACCAACTATAGAATAGGCTCATACTGTATAACAGATATCAGTGATTAAATCTCCATACATATTCTTAAGTTAATTCATATCTGTTTAGAATACACCACTCATTTTTACATCAATTACAATCTTTTGTATAATTCTTATGGTCTGATGTTTAGAGGTGCTGAGCACCTGTTGCTGCTATCAAAACCAATAGGAACTGCAAGTGTTCACTATTTCTGAAAAGAATAGCCATCTATGAGTCTCAGTCAGTTTCCTCTGCATATATCCATAGGGAATATAACACCAGCACCATGGTACCCATAAGAAAATTATGTTGAAAATATTAGTGAACCTATAATCAAAATGACTGAAATTGTTTATATACTGAAATACCAAGTTTTCAGTAATTGAAAAACATTCATAGCCCATAAATATTATTAGAAATGGTTGGATACATAATTTAAAAACTTTATTATTATGTAAAAGAACAATGATTTTGTTTAAACACAAACAAAAACTTCAAAATTGCTTGTGAAGATGGGGTTTTGTTTTTTTCAGACAGCTGTACTATGGATTTAGCTCATCTGTCACCAAGTTTCATGTTTTACTTAGAATTGAATTAATCTTAAAATGATTATACTGATTACAAAAATCGTATAAGTTTCTTGTCAAATTGAGGTAGAGACACAGAGTTTTCATGGTTGGTTGGAGTTAGAGCTGCTGTAAGCTGTATTTTGCTCTGAGTTGTAGCAATGGGTCCCTACAGTTGCTAGATATGAACTATCAGTTAGAAGAGTAGAGGGTGTTCTGAACCTTGCAGCAGTTTTGTCCTTTGGGAGAAAACTTCCCCAAATACATTTCTGTGGTTATAATATTTAAAACAAAACAAAAACAAAACCAACCACCAATCAGTGGCGTAGCCAGAAGGTCCCACTTGGGTGCGCCCTGATGTTGGGTGGGTGGGCAATGATGGGGCAGGGTTAAGCCCTGGCCCGGTTCTCCATCTCGAGTCTGGATGGGCTGCTGGGAGGGGAGGGGAGGGGAGGTGTACAGCTCACTCAGGCCCACCCATGGCTATGCCCCCACAATCAACCTGTCAACACTCTTATGTATACGTGTTTCCAGCTTGAGTTCTCCCAGACAGAAAGAGAAGAAACACAACCTATATGGAGAACAAATTTGACCATATTTCACAATGTGATAAATGGTCTCCAAACTGGGTGTGCATCCTGACCAAGAGGCAGACAGGGATGCTGCACGAGAGAATTCCCTGCCCAAACTGAATGTATTCTTTAAAATATTTATAGGGAGTGTTCCCTTTGAAATGTCAGTTATGTAAAATTGAGCAAATCATCTGACAAACCTAGATCTGCTGAGATAGCTACATAGCCTGGAGCTTTATTCTGTGTGGATTAGTCCTCAACTAGAGTATTATGCCCAGTCTGGGCACCACATTTCAGGAAAGATGTGAACAAATTGGAGAAAGCCCTAAAGCCCTGAGAAGAGTAATAAAAATGGTTAAAGGTCTAGAAAATGTGACCTATGAAGGAAGATAGAAAAAACCCTGTTTGTTTAGTCCAGAAAAGAGAAGACAGAGGAGATGTGCTAGTAGTTTTCAGATATAGAAGATTGTTACAAGGAGGAGGGAGAAAAATTATCCTCTTTAATCTGTGAGGATACGACAAGATGCAATGGGCTTAAATTTCAGTGAGGGCAGTTTAGGTTGGAGTTAAAAATAAAACTTCCTGTTAGGGTGAGAAAGCATTGGCATAAATT
Organism: Rafetus swinhoei; assembly: GCA_019425775.1. Classification (NCBI taxonomy): domain Eukaryota; kingdom Metazoa; phylum Chordata; order Testudines; family Trionychidae; genus Rafetus; species Rafetus swinhoei. The sequence continues at coordinate 53,757,306 of CM033449.1, forward strand.
GCCTCCTGCCCCGGGGCCGCCCAGCCTTTGGCCATCCCAGGGGAGGTGGGACTTGAACCCGTGACCCCATCCTCCCCAGGCAAGCACCCTATCACTCCTCCATCAATGCAACCACCATTGCCAGAGATTTTTAAGAACAGATTAGACAACTCCTGTTAGGGATGGTCTAGCTCAGGGGTCAGCAACCTTTTCAAACCAAAGAGCCAAAGTACAACAAAATTCAGAACAAGTGGTTAACAAAGAGCCAGTGACTGAAAATATACAGGTTAATATTACTAATAATTGTCATGATGATTAATAATAGCAAAAATGAAACACTGTACCCAAGGACTTACTTTAATGGGATTTCTGCTGCTGCAGCATTTTTTCACACATTTCTTTAAAGTTTACATCATTACTGGTCAGGCTGTCTTCCATCAGTCTTGAGCACAAATTACCTTTGATGTGATTCAGATGAGAGAAAGCCTGCTCACACATACAGGTGGAGCCAAACATTGAAAGGAAGGCCAAGCTGACATTCTGCATGGTGTTGTGTGTGACAGAAAGTTATTTCCAAGGTTGCAGAATGAGATTATCTTCATGCTCCAATTTCTTCATGTCAGCCATTTGTGCAGTTTTGCCAATTCTGCACGTTGTCGAGCAAGGCATTCTAAATCAGAATTCGTTTTGATGAATTTTTCCTCCCAGATATCTGGCTCCTTGAAATCTGCTGTTTCCAAATCGCTGACCAAAATGCCTGTAATGTCTGTCAAATCCAGTTATTCAATGGATGCTTTATGAGGATGAATCATAAACTTAAACAGAGCACCGTGTTTGAAAAGTCAGCAAAATGAGAATGTCATCTGGCGCTCAGAAACAAACCTGGAAAAATACCGCAAATCAAGGCTGTTATTTGGATTCTCTCTCTGATATGAATCACGAAACATTCGTAATCTTTCAAAATGTGCCAGTCTGCCCATGTTGATATTTTTGACAAAGGCAGTCAATTTTGACTCAAATCCAAACATTGCCTGCTGCAGAGTCAGGACTGTATTTCCTTGGCCTTGTAGCTAAAGGTTCAACTCATTCAAATGACCAATAATGTTGACGAGATAGTAAAACGTGAGCAACCAGTCACAGTCTGAAAGATCAATGTGTTTGAAACCCTTCATATCCAAAAATGACTTAATCTCATTAATGCAGGCAGCAAAATGAGACAAAACTTTGTCATGAGATAACCAGGGAACATTGTGCATTAGTAGATCAGGGTATTCAGAATCTACATACTCAAGCAGTGACTGAAATTGATGGTGATTAAGGTCTCGGGCAAGAATCCAATTGACAATGTGAATGACCAGTCCCATTATATTTCCAGATTCAGTGCCACAAGATTGTGCACCAAGTGCCTCCTGATGCACAATGCAATGCAAGTTCAAAAGTGGGTGGTTCAGCTGTTATAACAAGAGTAAGGAATCCTCTGTATTTGCCGACCATGCTAGGTGCACCATCTGTACACACAGACACAAGATTATCCAATTGTATTTCTTTCTTGTTTACAAAGTCCATCACAGTTTTTAGGATGTCTTCACCCCTTGTTCAATTTTTTATTAGTAATATCTCAATCATTTCTTCATGCACAGCATTTCCACAACTATATTGTCCCAGAATACACAACTGTTTAATGTCACATGTGTCAGTTGTCTTGTCTAAAGCAAATGAAAAATAAGTAGCTGTACTCAAATTTTGCATTTGTTCCCTGTCAATTTGATTTGATGGGCCATTTTCACAGCTCTGTGATGAAATGTTTTTGCTGATAATGGCATGTCTTGAATTTTCTGTAAGATTTTTGTCCTTGTGAAACTCATCAAACAGTTCCTGACCAATTTTTGGCATGCATCTCTTCACATAATCCCTGTCAGTGAAAGGCTTCCCCTTTCGAATAATGTTGTATGAGTCTGCAAAACTTGCAGAGTTTAAGCTCCCACCTTTTTTTGACCACGCTAGTAGGCTATTTTGTCCAATGTCCATTTTTCGCTGCAGCGCTTCTCAGGCTTTTTTTTTTGTACATTACACTTGGGGTATTTTGTAGCAAATGCTGAATGTTTTGTCATGAAAAATTTTTGGGAACAGTCTCTCACTACAAATGAGACAGTGCAGAGATCCAGAGCTATCCACAAATGCATACAAATCTCTCCACTTCTTTTGAAAATTGCAGTACTGGTCATCTCTCATTTTCTTTGCCATTTTTACTATCGGGGTTATAGAGTTCACCATCACATATGATTTCTTAACCAATCAAATAAAAAGGGAATATACATGACCCCCAATGAGTGGAGAAGATGGAAGGTTATTAAAATGAACAATTAAAAGCGAAACAGACAAAAATATCATCTTGACAGGAGTAATTATGCATTTTTAAAATTTTGAATTAATTTTTCATTTTAATTTAAAAAGTTGTGTGTACTTTGGGAATGATGAAAAGAGACATATTTGGTTCTGTACTGAGCATATTTGGCTCTAGAGACATACGATACGTCTAGACTACAGGCTTTTGTCGACAAAGCAAGCTGCTTTTTCGACAGAGAGTCTAGACGCTTTCTTTTGAAAAAGCAGTGTGGATGCAATAATGCCTTTTTTCGACATAACTCTGTCAAAAAAAGGCTTTATTCCTCGTAGAATGAGGTTTACTGCTGTCAACAAAACTGCCACGTTCTGTCGACTTACTGTCGACAGAACTCGTCAGTAGTGTAGACACAGGTATAGTTTTGTCGACAAAAGTCCACTTTTGTCGACAAAACCCTGTAGTCTAGACACACCCATAGGTTGTAGACCCCTGGTCTAGATAATACTTAGTTGTGTCTTGAGTTCAGGAAGAGGACTAGAAATCTTCTCAAGGTCTCTTCCAGTCCTAGACTTCTATGATTCTATGTGATGTTATACTGAAACCAGAACAACCTGCACATCTCTCCTGTTGGAAAGTTGATAAGCAGTCAGTGCATTCTTTTAGTACAGAAAAAGTTGCAGTGACTGATCATCCTCTGTTGATTTATGGCATGATTTAAAATCAACTGAAGACAATGGGAATCTTTCCCCTGACTTCAACTGGCTTTCATGCCATAAATCAACAGAGGATGATCAGTCACTGCAACTTTTTCTGTACTAAAAGAATGCACTGACTTAATTAATTTTTAAGTGTAAAAAATACAAATAAACCAGTACAAATCCTTTATATAGACTCACTTGAACTGGTTTAAGCAATAAGTGACCAACAATCACCAAAAAAACAAGGCTTAAAATAGTTTAAAAACATCTATGTTAGGATTTTGAACCAGTTTGATTAGATCCAATTTTTAAAATGGCTAGTTAAACCAGGGTCAAGCTTGTAGATAACTGGAAACATTTAATCTTCCTCTTTACTGGAAAGCAGAGAATGGCCATCTTTTTTTCTGCAGACTGGATGAAGGAATTAGACTGGGAAGCTGTGTCATTCCTAGAGCTCCCTCTGTCCGCTAGCTCACTAAACTACAGTAGAACCTCAGAGATACAAACACCAGAGTTATAAACTAACCAGTCAACCACACACCTCCTTTGGAACTGGAAATATGCAATCAGGCAGCAGCAGGGACCAAAACCAAACCACAAATACTGTATAACACTGTGTGAAATGTAAATTACTAAAAAAAAAAGCAGCATTTTTCTTTTGCATAGTAAAATTTCAAAGCTGTAAGAAGTCACTTTTGAGTTGCAAAATTTTGGAAGAACATCATAATGTATTGTTCATAGTTACATATATTTCAGCATTACAAACAACCTCCATTCCCAAGGTGTTCATGATTGAGGTTTTACTGTACATTGAAAGCCACAGTCTCTGCCCTACACTCGTGGCTAGAAGCAACTAGAGGATATAGAAAGAAAATAATAAACAGAGGAATACATCATGTTTACCACAAGATAGTGAGAAAAACATTGACTTTTGGATGTACTGTCTGATTAGGGGCACTATGCAATACTGAATCTTAAATTATATAATCTATGCTGTTTAACATAGTGCAGTTTAAATAAGTGTCAACAAAATATTGTAAGATAAATTGTCAGAAATCCTGAATTGCACAAAGAAAAATCATAAGTAACTTTCTTGCACAAAGCAGCAACTTATGAAATTATGTAATCAATTTCAAACAGAATTCAAGTATATTCTATTAAAGTAGAAGATCTGGGTTTTCTTTTTTAAAAGGGTAGGCATGAGTCTTCATTAAATAAAAGTGAAAACTCCGAGTTTCTGTAAAAGTTTAGCCCATAGTAGTAATACATAATGGGGTGGAAAATGTTTCAGAAAATGTCTTAATTTGTTTTCTCTCAGGGAAAATTGTTTTTACTCTGTGACTGCAGAAGTCCCATAATGCAGAGGAGTCACTTCAGTTACATTGTGGAGCTCATGGAGACTGCAAGATTAGGGAAACCCACACAAAGGGTCAATGCACATTGAATGCCCAAACCCTCCAACAACGAAGTTTGGGGAAAGGAAAGGGGTAGAACAGGGTCATTGGATCTACCACAGTACAACTCTCCCATGGGGCACAGGAGATCTAGAGGAAGGGTGATTACACTTTTAGGGGACACCCCTGTTCAGCTCTGCTGGTCATACTGCTACTTTATGCAGGATCTGGCCTTTTGACCACTGTTCTGAACAGTGTTTATGTGACAGAATGTTTAAAAGCACAAGGGGCCACAAATGTGTTGTAGGCACTATAACACCCCATCATAGCTCCCACCAGTAGAGCTGAACAGGTGTTAGCTAAGATGGGACTTTTTTCAAGGAAATAAAAGCCCCCCAAAAGAGAAAAGAATAGCACATACACTAGTTAGCAGGGTGGGAGCTACTAGAAATGCAGTGAAAACAATAGGGAAAGAATTGTAAAACTCCCTGCTTCCGTGGAATCTTTGGATAACAAATGTCACATAAAAAGTCATATGTGGGCACTGCCCCTTAGCAGGCCTGGGATGGAAGTTTCCATCCCTTTGAGTACATGGCCTGGGACCCTGCAAGCACAAACAGCAGCTGGGCTTTATCAGCTTTAACCCATACCTTGAGCTGGGAAACTACTAAGCGGTAAACAAGTTTGACCTCTGTCTCAGCTTATAAAAGTGATAAGAATAGCATTGAACCTGGTATGCGCACACCCAGTAAACAACTGTAGTATAACTAGTGTAAGGAGTCCCGTGCCTGGTGAGTCTCACGCCTGGTGAGTCTCACCAGGGACCTAGATCTCAGAGGGTGCCCTGGATTCCCCCAGCTGGAGCCACATCCACTGCGGCCTGGTGCGAGGTGACAGGAACGGGATTCCCCGCAGACTGAAGGGGCGTAAGCATTTCTAAGTGCCTGTTATTCTCTCTTATGCATTGCTCTTCCTGCGCTTATTGATGGGTCACTTTGCAGTAGCTGTGCAACCATCTGGCAATATTAAGCCTGTAATAGTAGTGACATAGTGAGTTTAATAAACGCAACTATCCCTAATCGACTCTGCTGTGAAGCGAATCTACAATCCTGTTTGGCCATTGGCCCTGTAAGATGACAACATAGAATTCAAGATCAGCAAGGAAAATGTTTCTCATGTATTTTATGGAACAAGAGACGTACTCCATGTTGATTCACATGATGTGATGACTTATCAGCTGTGTGATAGAAGTGAGTTCATTTCTCCTTTTGGACGGAGATACTGATGGTAGAATCATAGGCAGAATTGGATAATAATGTAAAAAACAAGACAGCAGAGAATGCAAAAGCATGCCAGTTTCCCCTCTTCCTCCAGTAAATGCAAAGGGATTTTCTGCTGGTAGAAGTCAACAATGCAAAGTATTTTTTGAAGATAAAAAAGGATACTTCATCACACGGTTTAATGATGAAAAAAAGGCTATTTGCTTGTCATATTTAAGATTTAAGAGAGGCAACATTGTTTAAAAACAAGCTGGACACAGTACTTCAGAAGGGGGCTTCTTTATCTATCCAGAGTAAGATAGCTGAAAAGGAGAGATTGAGGGAGCGCCCCCCTCATCACCCTGTCCTATAGCTCAATAGTTAGAGCACTTTCAAAAGGCTGAAGACCCTTCACCAGTTTCTCTCTCTGCATCAATTAGAGGGGGAAATTAAATCCAGGTATCCCACACTGCAGGTGAGGATTTTAAACACAGGAATAACAGTGATAAGGTGACCACCACTAACACCTCCTCTGGTTAGCTCTGTGGCCTCTAAACACACCTCCCAACTTGGATGTCATAGATGAGCTAGGTGTTCCTCCACCAGCCTTCTGTCAATTCATGGATTGCACTAGAGCTTAGGCAGAGGACAGGTGGCATTTGGACTGCTAGAGGGAGGCAGCAGTGCACAAGCCCAGAGCTAGAAATTTAGGGGCTGGGTGACTTTAGACATTTATGGGGTTCAGCCCCACCAAACATGGTCTGTCTTTATTTGGGTCCTCTAGCATGCCGAGCACAGTCTCAGCACATAAATAATAATAATTGTGATATCACTGTATTACTTGGCATGGAGCTATTTCTAGTTTTGCTCAGTTAGGATATATGTACACTTGGAACTCTGATTTCCTGTGCAAGGAGGCACACCCACACAGGCTCTTTGAGTTAGCACATGAAAAATGGAGTGCAGTTGCAGTGGTATGAGGAGAGAGATGGGAGAACCACTTTGTGTCCGGGAACAGGTATACTAGCCTTTCCCTCACTTGTGCTGCTGCAGCTGCACTCTATTTTTAGTGACTAGCTTGATGACAGCTTATGCAAATCTGTTTCCTCTAGATGTGAATCACACCGCCTGCTGCAGGTGTAGACATACCCATAGAGATAAATGATAACTTGTCAGGTCTGGAGAATTTCTCACAAAACCTATTTTTAAATCTCCATTTTGCTGATGTTCTCAAACTGTGAACTATGTTCTCCTATGGACCTCCTCCCAGAGGCACTTTTGTAGATAGCTAGCCATATGACTAGCGTCTCTTCCTTTTCTTCTGAATCCTCAGGTAAAAGGATGTCTCCAAAGGACCCAATGATATGGAAAGTGATCAGAGTGGAAACCAGCTCACATAGGTTTGTCTCTAATCTCAAGACAATTTCATGCTGTGCTCATTTACTCCTTCTCTTCTCTTGCAAGGTAGTGCAAGCAAGAGAATAAATCAAACTAATGAGGTTTGTCCATTGAAAATATCCAGTAATTTACCAGGAAAGAGATTTCAGAACTGCATAGCTTGTATGTACATTCTTTCCAAGGGCAAGATCTTTCACTTTTCAATATTACATTTCTCCATTAAAAGTCATGGCAGTGCATCAAAGCCAGCAAGGAAAAAAAAAAAAGGGTTATAGAGGACTGAACTTTTCAGGGATGAAGGGTTTGAACAGTTTTGGAAAAGGTAAGCATTCTATCATCCTTGCTCACTCTACAAACTGAACCCTCAGCATTTTAAAGGTTAAAAAATATTCTGCTAGGAAAAAAACCACACTTGTCCAACAGGCATGATGCTCTTCTGCAGTATCTTCTGCTCTTGTCAATTTGAAAAGGGATGTTGGAGTCTGTGTTCTAGAATACACTGCAGGGTAATGAAATCCCTGCCTCCATTCATTCCCATAAAGATTACCAGGGTCACTGGAATGGAAAGATCATGAGCCATTGAGGATTTTGAAATTCCAGTGTTTATATTTTTAAGTGCTAGTGCAGTTTACAGATTACCACTGTAAAATGGGTACAGTACCAGTTCCCTATCTCACCAGGGAAAAGATTTAGAAGCCGCACTGATACTGTGATAATCAGGCCACCGATAAAATTAAGTTTAGGTTCTTATTATACTATACACAGGGTTGACATTAAAAGTACGCAAGAGTAGAAAATTAACATTCCCCAATGATTACCAGAATGTGGCACCAGCCTTGCAACATGCTTTGCATGGGGTGCATGTGATCTCCTGCTAAGCTGACTGCAGGTCTGGAGCCTGAAATGCCAGTTACTCTGTTCCCTGTTGTTATTACTCACTGTAACCATACAAACACACATACACTCTATTGGTCAAAATAAAGTTATTTTGACAATTATGCTGGTGTGAATAAAGATAGAATTTCAATTGTAAGAAAAAACCTACATAACACGAGGACAATGAATAGTACTGAGAATGCAGAAGGAAAAGTAACCTGAAGGGAGCCTTTCTCATATGACTACCCAGCCTTGCTACACATTTTGTAAGTGAGTGTAAGGCAGCCCAGAGTGATGAAACATATGTATTCATAACAACAAGTGTTATGCTCCAAGATAGGGGTTGCTTACCCACACCATAAAATGCTGACTCTGAATGAATGTGTGGAGTACAGCCAGTTGTGAAATCATGCACACCCTTTACTTCTGGTAATCTGTCTTGCAGAACAACAATGCAAGACCTGATCAGGCTCACATAATGTGATGCTCTGCAGCAGAGCTATTGATGACCTAGCTAGATTAAAGGTCAGCAAAGTTAAGCTTGAAGCAATTGTTCCATGAACTCTGGCACATTCTGACTGGGTTCCTGCTTTTTTTGTTGCCTTTGGCACTAATCTTGTAGGTTAGTGAGGATTGTGAAATTCTGAATAAAGTTACAGTTCTTTTTTAGTGACACTCTCTTCAAATACTTTATCTCTTCAAAATTCCTGTACAGTATAATCACACCTATGAGCTAGGAATTTCTAACTGGTGTGTCAAAAGGCCATAGAAAAGAAAAGATCTCCATAAACCCTAGGTGGAGCTGAGATTCATTAGCTGAGATTCACTATGATAACAATTTACTTTGAAAATCCAACCTGATGACTACAAGAATTGCACGTAGGAATCTGCAACAGACTTCAACAGGACAGAGCCATAAATTTGGAAAACTCTGATTTCTGTTCAATTGTGTGTAAAGAGGGTGAGGGTTGAATTAGTTCAGCAAAATACAAGCATCTTTGTAATACTGGGAGAAAGAGGGAAGAAGGAAAAACCTTAAGGATAATTTGGGTATTTCATATAATTGCCTCTTAAATCCTACCAGAGTGTGACATTTCCTGTCAATCCCAGATATACTCCTCCCTTAAAGTGGTACTTCAGATAATGACTTTGCACAAACAGAAGAGTTGGACTGACTAACAATGTGGCTTAATTTCCAGAAGCTGAATGCTTTTAAATTGGTTGTCTTAACAAGGTCCATATGGAAATTCAGATTTCATGACCCAAGCTTAATGATTACAAGTGAAATTTTCACAAGTGCTTAAGTGACTTAGATGTGAATATCTATGGGACTTAGGCCCTTACATTTATTTTCAAAAGTGACTTGGGCACCTAGGGGCCTAAGTCCCATAGACATTTACATCTAAGTCACTTAGGCACTTGTGAAAATTTTACCTAAAGTCACTCTCAAGAGTGACAAAAGTTGGGAACTTTGTGTTGCATACTTAGCTATTGGACGTCTATCTCCCTGGGGGTATGTCTATGTCACCCAGGCTGTGTCTAGACTACACCTTTCTGTCGACAGAAAGATGTAGATTAGGCATGTTGAAATTGCTAATGAAGCAGGGATTTAAATATCCCGTGCTTCATTAGCATAAACATGGCCACCACTTTTTTTCAAAAAGGAGCTTTTTCGAAAAAAAAAAGAGGCAGTCTAGACATGGATCTGTCGAAAAATAAACCCTTTTTCGAAAGATGCTATAAACCTCATTTTTTGAGGCATACAGGATCTTTCGAAAAAGGGTTTATTTTTCGACAGATCCACATCTAGACTGCCGTTTTTTCGAAAACACTCCATTTAAAAAAAAAAAAAGTGGGATATTTAAATCCCTGCTTCATTAGCAATTCTGATGTGCCTAATTTACATCTCTCTGTTGACAGAGAGGTGTAGTCTAGACACAGCCTGGGTGACATAGGAACAGTATTAAACTGTTGAGGGTAAATTAGGAGGCTTAATGAAGGAAAGATGGCAATAACTGTGAATATGGAGGGTGCTGGAGCTCCCTTGAAAAGATATATGAAGCTTGAGTATGTCTCAAGAGAAACAGGGAAGAAGAAAAGCTAATCAAAATGACCTCCACCTTCCCCCCTCCCCACAAAATGTCAAAATACCCTGCAAAATGAAACACATTTCATTACAGATCAATTGAAAAGTTCCATTCATACAGTTTGTTTTATTTCTAAATGAAATTTTGTGAAAAATCACCACATCCCCATAGAAAGTTTCAGTTTTGATGAAATGGCATTTTCTGGTGGGAAAACATTCTAGTGGAAAAAAATATGACCAACTATAATGAGGAGACAGATTTTTCACAAGGAAGGGCTGAAATGAATTCAAGTACACAGTGAGTAGGAGTTCAAGTATTTCCTCAAGAACAGCTGGCACCCAGCTCTCCCAAAAGAAGCAGGGATAACATCAACTAACAGTGGTCCTAATACTTTCCCACTGCTTTCACCAGGCAGAAAGGACCTGGTTCCATCTCACAGTTTGTAGTTTACAGCTCCCAGAGGAGCTCCAGGGCCCAGAGGTTAAGTAGTAAAAAGCAGAGGGAGAGCTCCCCCACTTCTCCTTGGAACCCAACAAAGGGAGAATGCCTTCTCATTCCTATGGCAGGAACAGCACCTCATGAGCACTATTGCTAAGGTCAAGATTTTCAAAGTTTAAATGTAGGCTTATAAATCTACGTCAGCCCAGAAAGGAAACATTTTCAAAAGCACTTAAATGTTTTAGGATCATAAGTCTCAATGAAAGTTATTTAAGGCCTGATTTTAAAGGCATTTCGATATGTAAAGATGCAGATAGGTATCTAGTAGGATTCACACATTTCAATTAAGAGCCTGGGCGTAGTTGAAAAGCCCATTGGTTGCCTATCAGCATCTTTAGGTGCCTAAGCATCTTTTAAAATTGAGCCATTAGGAACCACTTTTGAAAATCCCACCTTGCATAATTGGCATAATTTTCAAGTTTTGAACACCCAGCACTTCTGAAGTTAATGGGAGCTGCTCCATTTGCAGCACTAACTTATTTAGGTGCCTATATAGGGATTTGTTTGTATTTGTTTCTCAGTTAGGCTACATCTAGACTACACACCTTTTTCAAAAGAGGCTTTTTCGAAAGATACTTTCGAAAAAGTCTCTTTCTAAAAAGAGCGTCTAGACTACAATCAGTACTTTCGAAAAAGCAAGCCACTTTTTTGAAAGAGAGCACCCAGGCAGTCTGGATGCTCTCTTTCGAAAAAGCACAGTTTGCATTACATAGCGCCTTTTTTCGAAAGAGCACTTTCGAAAAAAGGTGTTCTTCCTCATAAAACGAGGTTTTCCGCGGTCGAAAAAACTGCCACGTTCTTTTCATTTACTTTCGAAAGAACGCGGCAGCAGTCTAGATGCAGGGGACATTTTTTCAAAAAACACACCCTTAGGGTGTCTCTCTCAGTTTTCATAACCTCAAGAGATCATACAAAGAATTTTCAGAACAATGTGAAAAGCTAATTTAAAAGTATTTTTTCCTCAGATGTCTTGGAAGATTCTGAAACTCCTAAACAAGTTGAAATATTATTCAGTTTTGGGATTGCAAAATTGGTTCTTATTTGAACCTCAGATATAGTTGGCAATAAACCATCAACTCAAGTTACAAAGAAAAATTACACATGACTGTGTAGGAAGGTTCCGTCATGAGCCAACAGTTCCATTTAGAAAGTTTGGAAACTGGGTAGAAAGTTACTGAGCTTAGAGGTTTAACCCTTTTCAATACTCTATGGATCATTTATATACCTGCAGCAACATTAAAGCTCCAGTACTGTACAGAAATATTATTAATTCAATGGCTCAACAATAAATGATCAAGGGTGTGTAAACAAACTCATATTTCCTGTTGAATTGAATGAGTTGCATTTAATATTGGTGCTATCGGTACATGCACCTCCAATTTAAAACAAATATTGGTATTTAAAAGCCATCTTTGTTCCCTGCCACACTTCCTCTAACCTACATTCTGTAAGTTTCTTATTTATTCTAATATTTATCTTGACCAGTCCCTTCTAGTGCTTTGGGAGAAGCAAAATTCTCAGAGAACCTCCCAAGTTAAGAGACTCACTTGCTCCCTTCAAATCTCCTAGTTAACATCTGTGAAAATTATGTTAGCATCTACAGATAAGATGGTAGTAATGGTATGGACCTCGGCCTGAAAGCATCATCTCTGCAAAACTGCATCTGGTTTGGAATACAGCCTCACACCTACATTACTGAGTGTTCATTTCACTCTTGTATTCTGCTCACTCCACTTTTCCCTACTGGATGTTGAGTATGTTTGAAGATCACAGTTCTTATTCTCAGTACTTGCAGTTCAGAATAATCAAAAGTCAGCCTCATTCTCTGGGATTTCAAGCACACTTGAAAGGCTACCATGGTAAAATACAATTGTCTACAAGACTAAGGGTATGTCTAGACTACATGCCTCCGTCGACGGAGGCATGTAGTCTAGACATACCCTCTAGCTCATATTCACAGGCGATAAGATATTTTCAATGAGGGGCCCAAATCTTTGGAACTCCTCTATAATCCATGGTTCTCACCCCTTTAAGGTCTATAGCCTTATCACACTTACATTTCCATATAGCATTGTGCAACTTGGGGGTGTCTACATAGCACCCTCAAATCGAAATAAGATACAAAATTTGCACTATGCCAATTACGTATATTATTTTGAATCTATTTCAAAATAGTTTATTTTGAAATTTGGCACATCTACACAGCACCAAATTTTGAAATAATGCGCTATTTCGAGACATTCCTTATCCCTCGTGCAACGAGGTTTATTGGAATGCCAAAATAGCGTGCCCATTATTTTGAAAAATACTTCGAATACCGGGTGGCTTCTGTAGACGCGGGGTCACTATTTTGGGATAACTCTAGTATCGCGAAATAGCCATGCAGTGTAGATGTACCCTTAGTTTAATCTCTGAAACCCATACTATAGTATTTCAAATATGTCAATCACGTCATTTATTATACAACAGTGGATAGAATGTAGAGGTCATTTTACTTAGGTCATTCATGTAAGTATTTTATTTGTTTTAACCCTGAGCGGCACTTAAATAGCAGAGAGATGGTCTTGATAAAAGAAGCTAAATACAATCTCAGTGCACAAGGGTGCTTAAAAGATAAACAAAAACTTCTTGCACTGTAGATAAAATACATAGACGATTCGTAGCACTCCAGAAAATCTAGAGCTGTAGAAAGCAATAACATTTTTGAAACGGAGGATTTCATTTTATAAAATTGTAAACTAGAAGTCACATGGTTCAATTATCAATTTAAAACACCTTCATTGTGTAGTGCAGAGCAGCAACTGGAGGCAGTTTCATTTCTGGATTTCCAGATGTGTCATTTCCACCCTCATTTAGTACAGTGTAAGTGCCTGAAGGGGAGAGATTAGAATGTGTGGCATGTCTCTCGGAAAGGAATTTTGTGTTACTCTTCTCCCCTCCCCAAACAACTCAACTACTAAAGGGAAATGTTAACCAGAGTGGTTAGCTACCCCCTACCTCCACCCTGGCTTTAAAAAAGGGAGCTCCTTATGAGAGGCATATGCAGAGGACACAAGATACGATTTTCCATGATGTCATTCACAGCAGGTCTGTGTCTGGAAAAGTGCTTGGAAAGCTAAACTTCTTCCATTCCAGTAAAGGATATACTATTCAACAATGGCGAAATCCATTCCTGCTGCATTTTTGGAATACACAAATAGGGAAGATTTATAGTCAGACACAACTGGGAATAGTGAGTGCAGGGACAAGAAAAGCAAACTAAACATTTGTTCAACTATCAAGAAAGTGACCAGATATGATAATTTGCTTGCACTATGTGCCATCTGCATTTAAAAAAAATTGGTTATTCTCCTTCTCTTTTGTTTTCTACCTTTCTCTCCATGAAAACTTTTTCTTTCTTTCTTTCTATTCATGTGTTGTCTTAATTTTCTTCTACTTTTGTGCTTCATCTCCACGCATATTATTGTGCTAATGTCTCTTGTGTGCCTACATTTTCCCCTTAGTTCCATTCAAATATAGTATCTTTGACTTCCCTCATTCTGTGTTACCTTATTCCATTCCTCATCATGAGGATGATTCTAAAGTTCTTACTCTAATAGGAAGTTTGCCTGAGAAAGGACTTCAACACTGAGTCCATATCATATGACTTCTGAGTTTCTTTTAATTGCCTCCGTTTTCTCAGGCTTTTATATTCTCTTCTCTGATCAATGCATACCAATTCAGAGATCACAAACCTAGTATAGTTCACTTATCTGTTCACACATTCAGCTTAGCCATAATGGTGCAGGAGTGCAACAAAAGACAGCAGGCCAAATTCGATGGTGGTGTGAATTACACCCACATACAGACATGTTATTTACACCATAAGAATGACGTGTTAAATTCTAATGACTTCCATACAGCATAGAGGTTGTAAATCGCTCCTGAATTTGGGCTAGAAGAGTAGGCTTGTAAAAAGAAAGTAACAGTTAAAAAGTGATAATTCAAAAGAAGCCTCCCCTGCCTTGTTTTTGCATCCTTCTGCTATTGGCTTTTTCCTGCTATTCTTGCTTATACCTTTATGACCACCTGGCATTTAAAAAGGAACCTATTTACACTCACATCTGTTTATCAATATGAAACTATACCACCATTTATATCATCTCTGATTTTGGCCCACTGCATCCTGCAAAAGGACATAAGCCTTAAAAACTGGGTCATCCAAGATCAAGTGGCAGGGAACTAGTTGATTTTGTAAGTGATTTAAGAATTAAAGTTCTTTCCCAATAGGCAACTCTGGACAAAATGTCCCTTATTTGATAATCTAACAGCTCCAGTTTTACTAATTCTAAATTCTTTTACCCTAATTTTTAAATACTGTAGCCAATAATGAACATCATCGTTCAGGGCTACTAAGAGTTCAGAGGCAAGCACTGTAGTTGCTCCAGAAACTGGATTCTACAGGTTCTAGAACAGTGGTTCCCAAACTTTTTGGCATCACGCCCGTCTTTTGATTTTTGAAAAACCCTCATGCCCCCCCTGCCAAAAAAAATAGTAGCAAAACTTGTTGAGAAAAAAGAAAAGGAACTGATTGGGGCTGCAAAACTTGATGGGGGGGGGGAGGTTGGGTCGCCTTGTGCCCCCCCTGGAATTTCTTCACTCCCCACAGGGGGGCATGCCCCCCAGTTTGGGAACCCATGTTCTAGAAGGACTCAGAAGTAGCAAGAATTCCTTTACTAGGGTTGTCAGAAATCAATGTTGCAACCATGGGCAGCCGGTATAAGGGAAGGGAAGGTACTGCCTCCCTGGGGACCTAGTGCCCAACCTCTTTCCTATTTCTATCCCTGTTCTGACCCTTCCGACAGGCTCCCACAGCTGGCTACTGCCTGATGAGTCTTCCTCCTGAGGGCATCAGCCAGACCTATTAGAAGAACATTGAAACTGTTAAAGAGCCATTAAAGCGGTAATTAAGCCAGTTAACAGGCATTTGCCAACCCCCAGGTATACTGTCAATTTCTGAATTTACTGACAAAAATAGTTGTGGACTACTGTAATATTTACTCAGAACATATTAGTCTACATGGCCTTAGTTTAAAATATTTCATTAGTGCATTGCTGAAGATTATAAGATCACATCACTAACAAAATCCTGGCATTCATTTTTAGATGCACAGTCTGAGTATCCATCTTTAACCTTAAGTGCTTGGACTTTTAGACCTTCAGATTTACTTGAAATAAATCCTTCAAAAGACCAATAATGTAATCAGCAAGACAGCGGACTTGCCCTTGCTACAAAGTTTTTGCAAATAAATCTGACAAACTTCAGGGTATATAAAATACCTGTGACTGACTTTTTTAGTCTCAAGTTTAGTGCTTTTAATTAGGTGCCTTCTGCATGTCTAGTCTTCATCATCTGGCATGCAGTGGAAAATATATTCCATTTTCTTTAGAAAGAAATTGACAAAGAGTCTTTTCCCCAAACAGCATTTGCTTCATGTGGGTTCATGGATTTGGCTGGAAGGGGGTGGCAGAGTAGGGGAGGAGAGGAGGGATATAGTGGGGAGAGGGTGGCACCTGGACAGAGCAGAGGTGGAACCACAGAAAAAGAGGTGAGCTGGGGAGCTAGCTTCCTCAAGTGTCAACTTCACCTACTGCCCAAGTTTGCAACTATCCAAGGCAGAATTGCTTTCCATTACAAATAAAAGATAAACCATCAGTTTCCAGCCCAGTCCCTGAGGGCAGTCTAGTACAGGGTTAATAAAATCATCTTTGCTGGGACCTCTGGCATGCTAGTTTTGTGCCTGAATGCTGACATTCTGTTTCTTTTGTGGCTGTTTCTGGTTCCCTGCCAATAAGAAGATGAGTGTGACCCTGCCCAGTTCTGCTCCTGCCCACTTCCCTCTGCAGCCATTTGTTTCCAGCCTGCTGCTTCAGTTCATACAAAGCCTCCAACTCTGTCCTGAGACACCTCCCCTTTGATGTCTGATGCCACTTGCTTTTCTTGTATTCTGGAGGTTATAAAATCCTGTTGGCTAGATGTTGAACTGGGGGTTAGCACTACCCAGTAATGAGTCAGCAGGTTCATTACAATGTTTCTATTTTCATGCTCTTCATTATGGGTGAATTTTATTCCCATGCAGGGGGCAAACACAAAGGCTATTTGCAAATGTCCGTTTTAAGTTTTACTTATAGAGAGAGCTTAATGGTTCATAGACCTTGTGCTAGTCCTCTGCACGGGATGAATTTCACCTGATAATAGCATCCATAATGATTTCCTCTCAATGTCAGAGAGATAAAGGCACATTGTGTTAATCGTAATAACTTGCATAATGCATCTTTCAAGAGAAAGATGAAGTGGTGAGATATTTTCACAAGAGACATCAGGCTTCTCTATTAAATGCTTGCCTTTCACAATTCTGCCTAAAATTATATCTTTATAGGAAGTGTAGCACAAAGGAGGCATCTAGCACTAAACAAGAACTATGCTGGCATGTAGCCGCATAAAAGAGGAACAGCTTCTATATAAGGCATGCAGATTAATTTGCTCTCGGCCATACATGTACAAAGCAATCTTCCTTGCCAAAATGTTTATATAAAGAATGAATATATCAGTAACATTTTGTGTAAAGTCGTCTACCAAATTTTTGTAACATGTCCAGCGAGAAGAAATGCTATATTCAGTAGATGTCAGAAATCAATTCAGTTCCTTGTATAACATTCTAGTTTTTCCTCCACAGGTCAACACTAACTTAACTAATCCTGTCCAGTCTGATTTGTTCAGTGACACTGAAATGTATGCCATATGCGTCTAAAGTATTTTTATTTTTGTGACAAGGCCTGAGGTAAAAAAGGCCAATTAACCAACAGGCTGAACCTGGATGGAAGTCAAGGACTGGTGAGCCCTAACGACTGATGAAGCCCATTTTGGGATAGGCTCACAAAGAGAGGAAATCAGGAGAGAAGAGCTCTGCAGTCATTCCCAAGAAAGGAGTGGAGTTGTCTAAGTATAAGGAGGAGTTCTGTGATGACAGTAAGCCCCATGATCCTGCATTGAACTACAGAATCTGGCAAGAAGCCAAGGGGGAAGTAGCCACAAGGAGCAGAGGAAGCTCCCATAGTAACTGAGAGGCAGGCCAGAAGTTAGAGATGAGAGGTAGGAAAAAGAGTGCAGCAAAACAGGGTTGGAGCCTGAACATATCATGGTGCTGGGCATAGGGTTCCTGGGTGAGAATCCAGAGTACTGGGCCAGTCTGTATTCCCCTACTAGAGACTGGGAAAGTGACACAGTCGGGGCAGTGGATCAGAAGACTGCCTGAGGGTATGTCTAGACTGCAGGCTTCTTTCGGAAGAAGCTTTTCTGGAAGAGATCTCTGAAATAACTTCTTCTGAAAGAGAGCGTCTATACAGCAAAAGCACATCGAAAAAGCAATCTGCTTTTTCAAAAGATAGCATCCACACTGAATGGACACTATCTCGCATTTAAGCTGTGATTACTATGGATGAAGTGGCCACCAGGGCACCTGTGCTTGTTTCTCTTTCCTCTTCTTTCGAAAGAACTCCCTCTTCCCCGGGACCTCTTTCAGAAAAAGGCTTCTTCCTCGTAGAAAGAGGTTTACCAATATTGGAAAAACCCCTGTTCTTTTGATTTTTTTTGAAAGAACGCGATTGCAGTGTGGACATAAGTGAAGTTTTTTACTCTGCCTTGGGTCTCCAGCACTGTTTGGGAATATCAGGCCAACTGAAGACAAAGGGCTATTAGCTTCCCATTGTTTAAATAATCTTTTCTCCATGGTGGGAACTTTTTGTTTTACATCCCCCTTTTATGGAAAAATACCGGGGTCAAAATGGAATACCAGTACCAGGTAGTATGGTCACATGTCTTCCTAGGACCAGCCACTGCTTAGATTTACAGGACAAACAAGGATGTTTACAAGTTGTTTAGTTGATCACCAAGTTGTCAAGGCTCCGGGGGCGTGGGGAGAGAAGAGCAATGGCTCTCATTAGCACATTTAAATTATAAACAGTCTCATACTTCATTTCTAACTTTTCATACAAGAATGTTGCATGCAACAAAATATAATATACAGATCCAGAAGACTGTAACATTAAAACTGATAGGCTACAGGAACATCTCAGAGTTATGCATATTTATATTTATAAATCAATTTTCATAAATTACAGAGTGGGGGAACTGTCACAGTAGCCATAAGGAGGTGCCACAGATGTCACTTGTAAACCCTGTGACAATATCAAGCTTTCAGTTCCTGCCCTGTGAAACAAGGGACAGATAACTGAAAAGTACTTTGGGAATGTACTTTTCCCCCCTCTTTTGTATGCAGCAACTGTTTGGTACTGGGAAGCAGAAATGAGCCCTTAGATGTAAGAAGTGAAAAATATGTGGATTACATGCAGACAGAAAATTTACTGTACTCTAAACCCCAAATGTGATGATCTTCATGCAAGATTTCTGTAGCAAGTGTTTAAAAGTGTTAAACTAATATGTTGACAACTGTGACATCTGGAAAGCAAAGTTAAGTAACCTTCAGGAGGAAAAAGTGAAAGCTTCATAGGAATTCCAGCTAACCACTACAGTCTATAGAGAAGAGGATCCCACTAAATCTTAATAGTGAATAGACATGATGAGAAAGGAGAACAAATGGGATAGTTTAATCTTAAGGTGGTAGATCACAGTTAATTCCAATACCTGCAGTGGTGCTTATTTTGCCATAATTTTTTACCTTCATAATATACTGTCATGTAAGCAAAACACCACTGATTTTCCAAAATGCAGAATCAACCAGAATGCAGAATCAGCCTTGTATCAGACACTCATTTTTCAAAATGTGAACACTATTTTTAAGGAAAATACCTTGAAATAAACTTCAGTAATTATATGGAAAAATTGTCATGAGATAAAGTGGAAAGTTCAATTAACTGAGATGGCGAGAGTTTTCTCCCATTAAGTTGAATGGAAGAAACACTTGTCTCAATGCTATTTTTATGTAAATCGTAACATAGGCTAACATTTTTATTTGATGTAAAGGTAATGTTTTATTTGGCGCACATTAAGTTGTTTTGTTTACTTTATTGGCAGATTTCTACATGGAGCTACAAAATTGCATCACTGCCTACAGCACTGCCAATTTGCAAATTCAGCCCAGAGCGAATGAGACCCAGCCTCCTGCAAAGAGGTTTACAGGATCTGTTGAAAAAGGCTTTCTTTCTCGACAGATCCCCGTCTAGACTGCCGCTTTTTGCCGACAAAGCTCTGAGTTGGCAAAACGCGGCGGCCATTTTTATGCACATTAGGCACGGGATATTTAAATCCCTGCCTCATTTGCAATGTCAACCTGCCTAATCTGCATCCCTCTGCTGACAGAGGGATGCAGTCTAGACATACCCCTCAAGGAGAGTATTCTCCATAATCTGCTCTGTCATTCTATTCAGGTTTCGTACTGTTCCCATTGCTGGGGTAAATGAGAGAACACTATCACCTTATGGTTACCAATTCCCCTCCGGAGTACTAAATCACTTATTTATCACTTATTTAAACTGGAAAGTGGCAGCAAATTAGAGGGGAAAAACAAAATTTGGCAGTAAGAATGACATCATAAGTGTGAGTAAGGTAGGTGGAATAGATACAGTTTCTAACTAAATTTGGTCAAATTATTCATTGAGAGTAAATTTGGAGAAACATATTTTTTTCCTCACTGCAAAGTATTCATAGAAATCTGGATAATTTCGTAAATGTATCTGGTTTCATAAATATTTGCCAATAGCTATCATAATAGCCTACCAGCCAACAGGTGGCCCATACCATCTTCACTTTGACTATTTGTTATTCACAGCATATACCAGTTGCCTAACTTGCATGGTATTAATTTTGCTCCCCAACTGAAGAATAAAGTTGGGCAAATAATTAATTAAAACCATCCTTGTTCATGCATGGCTATCCTTGTTTGTCAGCAAATGTGGGCGTTCTTATGAAGAACAGCCATTTACCTGCATCAACAAAAATATATCAGCATATCAATCTTCATGAACAGAGATTAAAAAGGGAAAAGAGCTTGACTGAACTGAAGAGCCATTCCGAATTTGAAAATATATTTACTAATGATGAGTTTTCAGTAATCTAGCCAGCTAAAATGAAACCTAATTAATTTAAAAGAAATATTTACCTCATTTTTTCTCTAAAGAGAATGTGTTTTAAGGACTGAGCTATGGATGGTCTTTTTAATGGTTAGGGTGGGAGGCTGGCTTAGTGATTGGAGCAGAAGTGATCATGCCTAGTGGCCACAACCAGAATCAGAGCTGAGTTACCAAGTACAGAAAGTAAGCAGGAGCTGAGGGCTGGAGTGGTGGTCAGAAGCAGAGTATCAAATTCAGGGAATGAGACAAAGCTGAGGGGCAGGAATCAGGAACTGAGGGTCAGAGCCAAAGTACTAGCCAGAGCCATAGCAGGAGCAAGAGCAGAAATAAGGAACCAGGATGGAGAACCCAGAATAAGGAGCAGGAGGAACAAGGAAGGCACTGGAAGCAGGACCAGAATCACAGATATGGGCATAGGACACATGTTGAATTTTGGTTTCAGTCTATAAGATTGGACAAGGAAAAAGTGAGACAGCTACAGAAACTATCGTGCATGTTATACTAATTGGCTTACTCTGAATGCAGCTAATTCCGGTCATTGAAGATGGTTACCATGGCCTGCATAAAGTTCTCTAACTTGCCCAAGAGGGGATTAAGTTACTCCAGCAGGATGTGCAAGCTAGCATCTTTCTGGTCAGGAGACTGCTAACTAGCCCCATCTTGGCTCTGTTAGTGGGATAGATTTGTGAGCTCATCTGGAACAATTGGTGGCATTGGTTCAGGAATGCATGAAAGATTCTGTGATCCCCATCCAATCTGTCTGGGAGGGGAATCTTTGGTTCCTTTGGTTTGAGAGAAGGACAACGAGGCTGGGGGCCTAAAGAATTGCACACTGGGTCTAAAGAGTGCCAACCTGCCTTGCACGGTCTGTATGGCAATCAGCAGGTCAGCTAGAGAAAGGCCAGCCTAAGCAGGATTCATTCCACTCTTACTCTCATTGCCTGAATATTCTCTTCAGTTTCTGAGGACTACTCAAACTATTAAGGACTGGGCCACTGGTTGCCTTGCTTAATGGCCAGGGCAAGAAACTGACCTAGAGGCTGGAGCAGAGGTGACCAGATCTAGTGGCCAGAGCTCAGATCAGGAGCTAAGATAACAAATCTATGGAGCAAGCCAGAGTTGAGACCCAGGAATCAAGAGCTGAGAGTCACAGAATAAGTCAGAGCAGGGCAGGATACAGGAGAGGAAATTGGGGATGGAAACCAAGAGTGGAAGCAAGGAACAGGGAACAAGGAAGAAGCTGAAAAAAGGATGGGAAACACAGCTATTAAGCAGCTAGAGACCCAGGGCTGATGTAGGGTTTAATAATGTGTCTTCTTATCAGCCAGTCAAGAGGCCAGGTTCACTGGCTGAATCAGCTGAGAGCAGTGATATGGGTTTGGGTTCAGCTATGGCTCTCTGATATTGTGTTAACCTCAAACCAATATTCAAAACTGACTTTTTTCCCAGTTAAGCATTATCTACTAGTGTTTGTATGATGCCAAGCATAATGGAGTTCTGTTCTTAGTTGGTCCCTAGGTATTACTGTCATACAAAAAAAAAATCAGTAAGATGATGTTTGTGTCTGTGACAGCTAAACTAACTTAATGCTTGGTCACAGCTCAGAAGTCCCACCAGCACAGAAGTGCTGACACTTCAACTGGGATTTTCTTAATATTTGAGGTTTTGTATTTTTTTCAGAAGTACTTATCTATCCATACAATGCTAGACAGAAAAAAAATATTGCTGTTCTCCATTAAACCTTACAAAGTGTTGGAGTTAATACAAACTTTTTGCCCTTCTCTTTCCTACTCCCTGAAGTTTTGTGAATGTTAGTCATCTTGCATTTAGTTCACTTGGGAACTTTGAGATTCAGGACAGAGTCCACCAAACAACTCATTTTTTCCTACAGAAGCTTGGAAATAATACATTTATTTTGGACTCAAATTGCTTAGTAGGTCGGTATCACAGTATCATATAACATCTACAGTATGCCAGGCAAAATAAAGCAAATACATAAACGGTGCCAATTTCATCAACCACCTTTCTAGGCACTAGACATTCATTTGGAATTTAGGGACATGTGGCTTTCATTTATAGCGTGAACCTGAGGTGAAGCCTAAAATGCTGTATTGTATGTGTGACAAGGGCATAGTTGTTACCTATTAGTCAATGGATGATGAGTTAATTACCTTTTCATATACCTGCATTTTGGATGTTTACATGTGTTTGGTAATCTTCTGATGGCCTCCTTTAAGATCTTCTGCAATTTCTGATATGGGAAGTAGATGGCAGATTATTTCCCTTACCTTGCCAGCTACATCTCTTCCAACTCCATGTCTACCCACTCCCCACTGTGGATAGCAGGTTATAGCAGCCCTTGGATGACAGCTCTGATACATTGTGACCCCCACAGGTAGGTAAGGTAGCCCATAAATAGGATTTGGGGCTCTTTTTATGCCCCCTTATTCTTTGTCATTGGTGTTTTGGATGGCTCACTGTTCAGCCCCTGAAGATTCAATTAGTATAATGTGGTGATAGTTTCTGTAGCTGTTCTCACTTTTCCTCCTCAAATAGTATAGACTGAAACCAAAATTCAACATGTGACTAACTTGCTAAAGTTTCCTTGCTTTTTACACTTTGCTTCATGCCTCCAAGTGGTCTTGTTTCAATTAGGATAGTAGTATTCAGCAAATACGTAAAATTCATACTATTTTTCACTTATTGCAAATATTTTTGGGGAGAAGCAACGGCCAAAACCTCTAGGTACATAAGCACAGTACTGTTCCTGTAGACTGATATTGGCATTCAGTTAAATCTGTTGTTAAATGAAGTAATAAACCATCACCAATGGGAGACTTAAATTCTTCACATTTCACTGCTCTAGCCCTGGCTCTGGTCCCCATTCCAAAAATCTTTCTTATAAAGAAGTGAGAAAGGGAGACTAACTTTGCTCACCAACTTTAACTGCATGGAGAAGTAATCAGGAAAAGGCAGCGTAAAATAAACTTGAATAGGTCATCCCACCTCATTAAGGACATCTGGATCTTAGGATTTTGTTATTGAGTTTTGAGGCTAGGTTTATCAGGAATACTGATGTGGGTGAATGTGTTTGATATCCATGTATCATCGTATTACAGAATACTTCCCCCCACTACAACTTGACACCCAGCAGGAACATTCTTTGTCCCCATTACTGTTTATGCTTACTTTGAATTTCTGAGGGGCCATGTGTGGCCTTGATCCTGAAAACACTTACACACATGTGTAACTGTTCTTAGACTAGCAGCTCTGTTGATTTGCACACGCATATTCATGTGAGAAAATCTATTTGACTATTTGCAGGATGGGTCTGAGAGAAAACTGGACAGAGAAAAGTTATGTGATTGGAGTTAAAATCATATACAAATGACATATACTGTAGGGAACCTGGAAGATTCTTTCCCTACATCTGCCAACAATCATTGAACAATACAGTGGTTTCTCTGGTTTTAAGTGAAATAAATCAGATTGAAATATTTTTTTAATGCATGCCATATAGGAGAAGATTGGGTGAATTTAATTTCATGTTGTTCTGAGGAGATCACTGATTCTAGGGTTTATGTCAAATCTAGATATAAGACCAGACCAATATAAATGAAGATGATTTGTGAGGCGATAAAGGGCTTAAATCAGCCAGTACCAAATCCTCCTGCAGCAGAAAAGCAGCAGTACAAACCATCTGCTACCTCTGCTCTGCCAAAGGCCCTTAAACTGGCTAGTGCAATCCCGTAAGTGGGTAAGGATGGCATAGGACCAAACAGGCCAGGGAGAGGACGCCTTTCTCTCTCTGAAGCCTGCTTGCCCTCTCCCAGTTGAATCTCTTCAAGCAGGTGGCAAAAATAATTCCCTTCTGGTGCAGCAGGATGCAAACTGCAACCCCACCATAAGCATGGGAATGAGTTGGCCCACAGTTTTTTGAACTCTGTTTCCAACATGATAGGATTTCAAAATAACTAAATAGCAGCTCCTAGAGTAACATAAATAAGCATGCTCTCTTTGTAGGTAAGACACACAAATCTCTCTTATGCTATTTCTAATACACACATTATTGTGGTACCTGAACACCATAAACATTTTATTAATGCATAAGTTTATTTTAAAAGTAAGTTGTGAGGCAAAAATGCAACCCAGCTTCTCAACTCCAAACACAGGAGATCTGAATAGAGTATGAAATGCAAACTACTTCTTGCTTTGATTTTGCAAAACAAAACTCTATGGATACGATTTTGCAATACCCAACCATCTCCTCCCTCCCACTTTTGTCCATCTCTAACAAATAAACATGTCAAAATGTAGCTGGGGGGCAAATCTTGTTTCCCCTCCTGGAGCCAGAGAAACCTGCCTATGGCTGATGAGACACAGCACCCTGAAATAGGAACATTTTGGTCTTGGTTTTCTTTATTGCTTGAACTGATTGACATAATTTTGATATTCATCTGCAAAGCAGCAGGTAGGTTTAGGAGATGAAAAAGAACACAAAGTATTATTATTGCTATTGTGAAATTACACTGGTATTGTGTCAAGAAAGCTCTCCTTATTTCACATCAGAGACATGTAATATGGTTGTGGAATTAATTACTATACTACTAAAACATGGTCTCATCTGAATAAAAATGCTAAAAAATGCTATTTCTAAATGCTATGTAATTTTCAGCTCCAGGTATTCAGTTTAGGACCATTTGGAGATGGAGTTTAAAGAGTCCCACCCTGCATCTGCTTGCTTTAATGATGGAAGTAATACTCTTTAGGATTACTTAGAAATTTTTCATGAATATTTTAACAACTTTTTACTGTTTCTCATTGAAATTTCATTCCACTGGAAAATTTATAGCTATACAGTCTCCATGTAATTAATGGGAATATTTGTGAGTAAAATAAGCAGGACTAGAATCACAATAAAACGCTATAAATCTACATTTAAAATGATGCTCAGTATAAATGTCAGAAAGTGCAAAGTTAATTTGTTTTTCTTCAGATGCCCTCTCACCAGTGTCAATGGCTTTCATGATTTAAGCAGTAGATGGCAGCATTCAGTGTATAAATGAACTGAACAAATAACCAGACTTAAAAACTACAATTAAAATTCAATTGTTACTATTAAAGTCTTACATCTTACTTTTCTAAAGCAATTTTCATGGGTACCACATTGATATTCTAATGGAAGTCAATTTTAAGCTATCAGCTTTATTTACTGTTTCTGTGGATCACAAACATTTGCGATATGAACAAGAAAACATTTTAAAAGTGCATGTACACAAGCCATATAAAATAGTTTGAAAGAAAAATGAAAAATATACAAAGATATTCATATAGTTATAAACACACATCCATCTTAAGTAAGACTGGGTATCTGAAAGGGAACAGAAGCTGTTGCAAACTCAGCACTTTGAAAACCATGCTACTTATATGGGCTGCAAAATATAGTCTTAAAAACCTAGCTTTAGGCATTCACTTTATAAAATCTTGGCATTTGTATCCTATAGGCTATTTACAACCTATATTTTATACCAAACTTTCTATGTCCATGTCAGTTTTCACAAATAAAAGCTTCTGTTTCCCAGTAGCTAAAAGCTTTTGAATCATGTATTATCCCTGAGCAATGTAGAAGTCTCACATGTCAAATTTGGGTTGGGGTTTTTGCCTCTAATCTCAGCAACTGTTTATTTTTCTCTTGTATTAAAATGAGCTCAGCTAACATATTTGGGGATTTCATAGATTTTTTTAAATTACATTCATTAGAAAGCAGGAGATTACAAAGAATTAAGGCAGACTGGTAGGAGCATTCTTTCCTCTTCAGCTTTAAAATATTGCATTTAAAAATCCTGATGGATTAATACAGGGATTAATATTCAAACAAATATCCAGGCACAAATTCCTTTTGGAGACTCAGTTAAAAAAAATCAAAGGAAAGGGTTTGAGGAGAGATATATACAAGAAGTACATGACTGATCTCAGTAGTTCACTACTACATGACTGACAACTATTATGACATAGTACATGACTGATGTATTGAAACAGGACAGTTGATATGGAAATGTCTTTTTCTCTACTTCTAAGATAATTGTATGTGGATATGAAAGATGATAGAAAATATTATTCCAGTCATTCTGACCCGGTACACATCCTGAATCCCTACTCATTTTTAATCAGTCAAAATTCAATCATTCAATTAGAAAAGGGACTTCACTTTTCAATCAGTTAGTAAGATAGATAATAAGCATTATCCCCATTATCCACCTTATTTAATCAATGAAAATTCTGTCTGAGTGAGTACTGAGTAAAAGATAAACCAACCTTCAGGAATTTACCCGATGTAACAGCATAAAGGAAAATGATATTGGAATGGATTTTAATATATTTACTGTTTATTACAGCATTTATACCATGCTTACTACCACGTTAGTGTCAGATTTGGAATGAATAACAATGATACAATTTCCGAGTGACACAAATCCTACTTGCACAGCTCACAAAGATTTGCCTAGAGGCTTTTTCATCCATATGTTTTGTGTGATTGTGTACTTCTGACATTTCAGTTTTTCAAAGCTATTTTGCTTTGATGATTCCCCTTGTGAATTTTTTACCCTTCAATCGGGTGACACTAGAAGGGCGATGGTCCAGTGAGCTGTTCAACTGGAATGAAAATTTAATGAAACTATGAAATATATATACACACCTTTCCACTTCTCTCAATTGTTACTTTTTAGAAAGACTGACAAGATCACAAAAAAGCAAAATAAAAACAAAGACAGTGACTTCTACCACAGTTGTTTGATGCCTAAATACACCTGAGAATTTTGTCCTAAACTACTAAGAATTGTTAGCACAACACATAGCTATTCCTCAAGTACCAAGAATTCCCTCAATAGGAAAGGACGGAACTTCCTGGGATTTAGGGGACTCATTTAAACTCCATTTCTTGATGTACAAGGCAGCTCTGACAAGCAGTGTAACAGTGAAATATATACTCTTACAATACACATCTCATGGATGCTTATTTTTCCGTGGAAGAAGCACAAAATTTTACAATTCATGAATTAAAATTCATGAGTGTTTAAACATTCATTTACAAAAAAAAATCTCATTAAATAGGAGTTTGAGCTTTCATTCTGTTTTATGCATTTTAATGCTTACTGGTAGCTGAAAGCCAGTGCTGTCCTTAGGATTTATAGGGTTCTACGCAGAATTATTTAACTGATGCGCCTATACCCATCTTGCTCTTAGCAACAGAAACGTAACAGTTCCCTACAGAGATCCTCTCCCTCACACAGAATGCCCTGTGCTGATGCATTTGGTTTTGTAAATATGGCCTCTGCCTGAGGAGACTGGATATGTGGTAGCCAACCTGCTCTTTCTTACCTGCAGTCCCAGTGGTCAGGACTAGATTAACTCTCTTCTGGACTCAGGGCTATAAGATTTTGTGGGGCCCTGTATACAGATTTTTTTCCTGATTTAAAACAAAATGATCACATGCACGAGGGATGAAGACTTCGAAATGAGGGGTTCAGAATGTGGAAGGGGCTCCAGGCAAGGAGTTTGGAGTGCAGGAGAGGGGTCAGGGCAGGAGGTTGGGGTAGAGGTGCAGGGTCTGGGTGCGAGTTAGAGTGCTGGAACTGGCTCATGGCTGGAGCAGAGTGTCATGGTCTAGGAGAGAGTTAGGGTGCAGGGTATTAGGGTGCAGAGTGCTTACTTTGGGTAGCTCCCATTTGGTGGCACAGTCCCCCATCTGCCATGGCCCTGTGCTGCTCACAGAAGCTGCCGGCATATCCTTGTGGCCCAGGGAGTGGGGTGCAGGAGTGTGAGGGCTCCAGCTGAGGCTATGATCTCTAGGGTGGGGCTGGAGGTCAGAGGCTCAGAGCTGAACAGAGGGTTGGGGTGCAAGGGCTCTGGCTGTGAGTGCAGTCTCTCGGGTGGGGCTGGGGTATGGGAGAAGCTACAGGCTCTGAGCTGTCAGTGTGGGCTTTCAGGTGCAGGAGGGTGCTCATGGCTACAGGGAGCTAAAGATGGGGCAGAGGATTTGGAGCTTAGGCTTACCTGGGAGGCTCTGTGCTGGGGAGTGGCTCCCCTCTGCCAGGCATGGCTGTTCCCTGCTCAGGCTGGTGGGGAGGGGCTTAATGGCTCCCGTGAGAGGCTTAATGGGAAGCTGTGCAGCCATGCAGCTTAAGAGGTGTAGGTGTAATTTACAAAGTCCTGTGTGTATAAAAAAGTTTAGAACAGAAATTGGATGGCAACAGGTCATGAAGCCCTGTGACGACCGTACCTGGTGATACACTACACAAAAAGAGCTCTCAACAATGCCTATGGCAGTTCCACTGTTCCATACTGACTCCAGAGACATTCTAAGCATCAGAGTGATGTTTGGGGATATAACGGGGCATGCTTATTGTACCCCACCTCTTCCACAAACAAAAATGGCCATGAGAGCTTCTTGATGGTAAACACCAGCATGTACTTTACAGTGCTTCACTCCTTTCCCCTGCATGTATCAGTGCAAGCCTTCCTTTGTAGTGCTGCCCAACTCTCCTCTGAGGCAAGGAATTGAAGTGTCTGTATAGAAAACTCCCCTGCTGAGGCTGGCCTGGCCTGGCCTGGCCTGGCGTTGCTTTCCTCCCTTTCCTACTCCTCTCTCTTGCTACCTCCATTCTATCTTCAGCAGGTCCTCCTGTGCTCTTTTTAAGTTACTTGCCTGTTAATTGATTATCTCATTAACCTCCAACCAGTCTGGCCTAGTAATCAAGTACAGCTCAGAAAAATTAGGTCTTCTCAGGGGAACCTAACTGGTGTAAATAATGACCAGAATGGCTCAAGCTCCATCTCTCTGCGCTTGGTCACAGAGAACTAGTGGGGTCTTGTTTTTTCTAGGGCTTTTCATGTAGATCTACATGATGCCTTCATTGGAAAACCAAGGAAATGCGGTCTGGATGAAATCATAATAAAGTGGGTGCATAACTGGTTCAAAGACTGTATTCAAAGATTAGTTATCGATTTGCTGCAAGCCCCAGCAACAACTCAACCAGGTGATATTCTGAACAAAAAGAAATGTCACTGCTTCCATCACTTCACACTGCTGCAGACATATTAGGTCTCAGAGGGACATTTCTGAAATGTTATTATGTAGATTAATGAAGAGTCTATAAATATCTCACACAGCTAACATAGGCTTAGCTCTTGATCCTGTGAGAGATGTGTGAAGTAGATCCCTGTGCCTAGTGAGAGTCTGCATGGATTTCATTGTGAGACTGATTGCTCTCCAGAATTGCAATAATCACTAATTTATAGAACATTCATTTCTCAAAGTAACTTTAACCACCCAACCTTGCCTATAGCAATAACATGACAAAGTGCAATCTTTGCAATCTGCTCCAAGGTACAGCAGGATTACAGAATGATATGAGTCTTTCATTTGAGAGCATCATTGTGATTGTGGCCAGTTATCACAACACAGCAGCACAAACTTTAGTTGTTGCTATTGTAATGCCGACAGGTGGAACCAAACCTGGGGCCTCAGGAGCTGAGCGTGAGCCTCTATAGCCTGAGCTAAAAGGCAGCTGGCTCTCAACTAAGGCTGTAGAGGAAACTCATTCTTTCTCGTAGGCTATGTCTACATTGGCATGATCTTGCACAAATACTCTTTAACGCAAGAGT
Source organism: Rafetus swinhoei (assembly GCA_019425775.1). Lineage (NCBI taxonomy): Eukaryota > Metazoa > Chordata > Testudines > Trionychidae > Rafetus > Rafetus swinhoei. Next base: position 53,787,633 of record CM033449.1, read on the forward strand.
TCTTGCGTTAAAGTATTTGCGCAAGAGAGCGTCTACACTGGCATGTGCCTTTGCGCAAGAGCATCCGTGCCAGTGTAGATGCTCTCTTGCGCACTAAAGCTCTGATGGCCATTTTAACCATCGGGCTTTCTTGCGCAAGAAATTCATGTTGCCTGGCTACACTGGCCTCTTGCGCAAGAACAGTTGCGCAAGAGGGCTTATTCCTGAGTGGGAGCATCATAGTTCTTGTGCAAGAAGCACTGATTTCACACATTAGAACGTCAGTGTAGACAGGCAGCATGTTTTTGCGCAAAAGCGGCCGTTTTGGCGCAAGATGCGCCAATGTAGACACAGCCTAAGCGGTCTAAATGCCACTACAGGGGACAGTGAATCACATTCAGTATATGTGTGGGTTACACTATACTATCACCAGGATTACCTCCTACCCAACATTAACAGCTCTCAGTGCAAGTCTCACAGAGCTATCCCTGCTTTTTCATGGTAGATTACTAGGGAAGTAGCATTTTATACACAGCGGTTGACAATTCAATCAGTCTTTAAAAATCTATTTAAGGGAAACTTGTTTTCAGTTTTTAAAAGATTATTCACTTTTGTTTATTAGCAGATTGCAGAGTGGAACAAATTAAATATCTACAAATAAAATCATATAAAACCTATTAAACCTGTGAATATACAATCATTTTAAAACCTCTTTTTAAAACTTGGGTTGTTCAAAGTTAAGATTCAAGTATCCACCATAATATATAAAGTACTGGTGAACTGATCCCTGGCATTACAGCTCTATAGTACTTGTAGCATGGAGATGCAAGAATATGTCAATAATGATGGTATTTAAATCTTCATTGCTTTTATTCTATTGGTTCTCCTGCAAGTCACCCAGGCAGAAGTATCACACTGAAATTAAAGCAATGGGAGAAACAGCTTCACCCACCATAGCAACTTGCCATTGAATCAGGAATGGATAGCAATGACAAAGAGACATGGGATAAAAACCTCAAACACATTATCTAGATAGCTTTAACTTGGACAGAACATATCTACTGCTGACAGGTAACTAAGCATTACATTTTATTATATATTTTAGAAATGTGCATCTGTCTGTCTGTTCATCCTTGAGTCCATTTGTAAGAACTAGGACCACCAAATTTGGTATGCAGCTTCCTCATATCTTAAAGCAAGGTCAGGGTTTGGTTGTGCCAGGACAATGGGATGTGCCTGGAACTGAACTGTTTCTCATAAAATGAAAAGGGAGGAGTCTGACAGGAGAAACAGTTAGGGTATGTCTATACTGCATTCCTCCTTCGAGAGGAGCAAAATTGCAAATGAAACGCGGTTTTGAATTTCCCGCACTTCATTTTATAATTATGGCCAGCCACTTTTTCAAAATACCCTATTTTGAAAGAAAAAACACTGTGTAGATGTGGTTATTTTGAGAAAAAACTCTTCTTTCAAAATAACCCTTACTCCTTATAAAATGAGGTTTAAGGGTTATTTCGAAAGAAGGTTTTTTTCTCAAAATAACTGTCTAAACAGCGTTTTTTATCTCAAAATAGGGTATTTTGAAAAAGTGGCCGGCCGGGATTATGCAAATGAAGCGTGGGAAATTCAAATCCACGTTTCATTTGCAATTTCATTTGTCTGCATTTGCATTCCTCTCTTGAAAGAGGAATGCAGTGTAGACATACCCTTATACTGCAGAGTGACTTAGTGGGAAAGCAAGGGGCCAGAGAAGAGGACCAGGACAGCTATAACTCCATTAGATCAACAGCGGGCAGGAGAAAGGGACAGCTATCTACTATAGATTTCAGAGAGTTTGTCTGTGTGTCTGTCTGTCCCCCACGTAGGAGACATGCATTCCTCCCCATCTGTGTCCACTGCAGTTACAGTGGCCATCGACAAATGCTTCTCACCTGATCTCAAGCTGCTGCAGTGAGAAAGAATGGTTTTGTTCTCTCTCCCTAGGCAGACCAATGATTTAAATTAAGAAAAACAAAAATTAATTGAGATAAGGACCCAAACAATGCTGGGTAAATATTCTAGTCTTTAATATTTTGGTAACATTTGTATAGCTTTTCATGTCAATGACATTTACTTTAATTAATTGCCTCAGTAAGTTAAATAATAACATTACATATTTAAGTGATAAGATAGAGCATACCTTAACTGTAGTTGCACAGTATTTATGTATCAGCCCAGGACAGCCTACACAGTGTGGTTAAAGGAATTAAGAGATTTTTATTTTCAAATATTGATTTTGAAAACATGATTTTAGCACCTCTGCCAGTGAAAGGATTTATATCTAACATGTCATTAGGAACTGCCATGAAAAGTACAACCAGCCTTTTTCTCCCATAGATCAGCAAATGTCAACTTCTATCATTAGGAAATAAACCTAAAAGACAACTTCAGATTTGAGGTACACTATCATAATAAGACAGATGTAGTCCAATATCTGTTCTTGTTATGGACTGTAGTCTGGCCAAGGTACTTATATGACCCCACTGGCAAAAAAACTGAGCACTTCACAATCTCTAATGTATTTTTCCTTACAACACCCTATTTACAGATAGGAGACTGAAGTACAGAGAGGCTAAGTGACTTGCCCAAAGTCATACAGGAAATCTGTGGCAGAGCAGGGACTTGTGTCTGTCCTCGGGGTAATGCCATAGCCATTGTATCATTCTTCCTCTCCTTATTCTGTCTGTGATGCATTGCCAGACCTACTGACAAAGAGTGCAGTTGCCCTGGAGCATGGTAATTCAAAAGGGCCTGGGGCTCTCAGGCGTGCGGAGCCACCCCCCCCCCCACACACACCTGGGTCAGTGATGCAGCAAGTCTGTCAGCCCCCCGTGCATTGCTTTGAATATACAGGCTATCCTTGGTGAAGTCAGTGCTTGAATGCATCTAAGAACAGAGACTATCTAACTCTTATCACAGAGTGACTATACAATCTGATATGGTTGATCAGCACCCAAATCCCTAGTTCTAATATGGTTAGTAGTTTTATATACTTGTAATATATACCCCGGTTAAATTTGTTAGTTTCCTCATTTTAGAGACATGTCCATATCTTAATAGAGTTAAATGTTTAGGTATATTTTATGTTTATAAACTGAATATAAATTATACATGTGCTATTTTTAGCCATTCCTTTCAGTAACTAAGTGTAGCCATACTTTATTATTTACACGTTGTTAGTAAATAGCAGTACCTACTAAAAATAAACACCTGCAATCCTTGAAGCATTACAATAGTTCTACTCCAGAAGGAAATAAATCCTTTTAAATAGTCCCCATTAAAAAAAAGTTTTCCAAGTTTCCACATCAGGAAATAAGATATAAAATAAAGCTATTCTGAGCCAGCTACTCTAACAGAACAAACTATGACAACATTCACTTCCATAGATAGAAAAGCACAGCGAGATCAATTTCACCAGTGATTTCACAGGGGAGACCATCTGCACATAGACATCCCTGGTGACTATTCTGGGAAGAGTCAACCAGCTGGTGTTGGACACACATGTGTTACACACCAATGCCAAATTGTTCCTTTGAGTCATGTACACTTGGCTCTAACTGCTTTCTGTGCAATATGGGATGGAGCATGCCAGCTAAGCATCTTGATAACAGCATCCAGTGGTGGATATTCCTTTCAGTGGGTTTAGATAATAATAAATGGAGATATCCCTATCTCATAGAACTGGAAGGGACCTCAAGAGGTCATCAAGTCCAGTCCCCTGCCTTCACAGCAGGACCAAGTACCATCCCTGACAGATTTGCCCCAGATCCCTAAATGGCCCCCTCAAGGATTGAACCCTGGGTTTAGCAGGCCAATGCTCAAACCACTGAGCTATCCCTCGCCATATAGACTAACTCCAGGCCAAAGTATGTGAGGATGAGAGTTGGGGAACTTTTCCACACCAGGGATTCAAAGAAAACAGATTTTAAGAACCAGTGGCTTCAGGATGAGGGGCAAACCTCTCATTGAGTCGACAGCTGGTGCAATTGTATGCATCAGCACTATGCTTGCTGCCTGCTGGGGTGCCCAGGGAGCATGTCCCGAAAGTACAAGATCCTCTGTGATAAGAGTATACCATGTAAAGGTTGGCACTGTCCTGCTTTGGGGGTTGTACTCCTTACCATGTGGAAGATGTGAGATCAAATAACCAGAGCATCTGAGAGCTTTTAGTGTGATCCTATTTACCAATCTTCCCAGAAAACAACCCTGGAATGATATGTAGCACGAGAAGTTTCAGGAAGAGGGATCTCATTTAGGGAAATGTGGGGGAAGATTTTGAAAATTAATTTTAATTTAATTGAGGCTTATAACCAGTCTTACATATGGAGTGACTGCTGCGATGCTATAAATGTGTGAGACGTATACACCTCTATATATTCTATGTTAAAGTATTTAAAATTATTCCACAGTGAAAGAAAAAACAGAATAATTGCAAAAAGTATACATCACAGAAAAAGAACTATGCAGATACATCCAGCATTAACCCAGAGCTAAAGTCACCAAGAACAAATGCTTTTAAACATGGAATTAACATGTCACCATATCTCGCTCCAGTGATGTCTGTCCCACAGCATCACAGAAAGCCAGCTGTTCAAAGGCCCCCAAATATAGTAGTGAAATTTAAATGAAAAAAAAACCCTTCCTGTTTGTTACCTTTGAGAGTCTTTGACACTTGCTCTTCGTTACAGAGGGACAGGGATGGGGCAGACAGTGTTCCCTAACAACTGTACTATGCTCAAGAGCTTGTGCTGTGCTTTTTGCAATTATTGACAAAATACAGAGCCCTCGATTTGCTATAGCTATGCACTGGTTCAAATGATTAATTACATGGGATTTAGTTTTACACAAGTGTAGAATCCTAATTCCACATACATGTTTATTGGAACCTTCATAATGGAGGCAATGAAGAGCCATTAGTTATCTTGCTATTACAGTGCAGTGCACTCTCACTTTTTGTTTCTAGGTTTTGGCCCAAGTTCTCTACCAGTTCAATTACCTTTGAGTGTAGCAGTGGGGAAAAGTGGAGGAATATGCCACAGAATGGGTGAAGGCTCCCAGATTCTCTGGTTGGTTCTGTGCCAGCACTGACAGAGTTTAGAGAAGACTAGACTTCTCCAGTTGATGAACTGAGGATCTACCCTTCAGAAAATCAGAAGAAGTGAGAAGAGCAGAATGAGCTGGGGGCCTTACTTGGGAGTTTCTGGGGGCACACAGGCATTTCGAGAAATGGAGCTGCAACAGCGCCTGAAGGCACAAAACCCTCTTTTCTGAAATGTCAGTCATCTAAATTACAGGAAATTGCATCAGGTATGTGAGAATAGCCCAGGTATAGCCCTTAGAATCTCCCATTCTTGTGTGCAGATGTATCAGCACAGATTCTCCTGATGGGAGAAATGGAGACAGGGAATGCTAAGAATTGCTTTGCACACTGACACACAGATAAAATCATTTCAAATACTTTTGTTGTCTGAGGGTTCCCTTCTCTCATTTCTTCTTGCTGACATCCTGTCACCATGAGGTGACGCAACATTGCATTACCATTTAATGTTATGATCTGTGATGACAGCCACCCAAATTAGTGAGCTCCCTTGTCTGTCTTGATCTTCTACAACCACTATGTAAACTTATGCTGTCACAAACTTAATCCCACAAAAAGATATCCTTCACAGCTGCTGTAAATCTTATCTTCCAAAGTCAAACACTGTCACCATTATAGTTTGTCTTTTTACATGAAAACCAAACTTGTAACAATTATCAGCACACAGTCCCAGATTAAATGCCTAGTTTATCTATGCCATAACATACATTTTGAGCTGCATCCTGCATTTTAGGACACATGTTAAGGGAAATCTATGAAAACCTCAAAGCTTTCAATACATTGTTTAGGGACTGTATACTGCTGTACAGCCTGTATAGCATGTGGCACATCAACTTTATCAGATGTGTCCAAAAATTATTATATATAATAAGGTTAGCATTGCTCTAAACTCACCCCAGCCTTGGGTTTAGCTCCAGAGCCAGCCATCGGACATGGAGATATTAGATCAGAGGCACGGATAACAGGGGGCAACTGTGTTTTGGAGTGACTTATTGAAGCAACGTCTGCTCCACTTTCAGAGGCAGATTCCAAATCCTGTCAAAAAAAGTACATATCTCTTTAGCACATGTTAATATGGAACTGTTTAATGCAAGGTACTATGTTAATTAAATGTCTGCATTTCCACTAAACAAGGTGTTTATTTAGGCACATCCAAATATAATATATTTGAATTTTGTAAAGTAACACCCCCTTTTTCTCTCTCTTCCCTTACCTATGCACTATCACTTTCATTCTTCTCAGAGGAGGTGGTTCGCATTAGCTGCCATTCTGAAATTATGTCACCACTAACATCAAAGCTATTATTCCCCTAAATGGTAGCGCATAGAATTAAAAAAAAAAATCTGAGAGTTGTAGAAGTCTGGCATTATTTTCTTATGTTCAGTGTTTCCTGTGTGTGTGTGTTGGGTTTTGTGCCCACCTTCTGTCTCTGGAAGCATTTGCAAGCTCAGTGAACATCTGTTAATCATCATACAGCTGAGGTGACATCATCATTTAACTGTTTGTGCAATTCAAAGGCACTGATTCTTGTTATTTTGGAATTACATTAGAATGGGATCATTTGCCAAATGTAGTCTTTGGTTAAGGTGCTTTAACTTTTTAGGCCAAGGGTTAAACTGAGAGTGTAATAAAAATTTTGTAATAAAAACACCTCCTTTTAAAAATATCATGTGGCATCTAATTTAGACAATGTAGACACAATCATTGCTTTGGAAATGAGATTTTTATACTTTGCACAATATCCACAGCACCAAAGTTCCTAGGAAACCAGTGATTACATGTAAACAGTATCAGAATAATGTTAATAATCTGGGATTCCACCATTTGATGCATGTTGCCTCCCTCTAAAGGCTCAGTTTTCATGCTGAAGGAAAATATCATCACTGATTGTCTTGGTAATCAATGTAATTTTTATCTGAAATGTTTTCTGTTTTCAGAGTATTCTAGATAACACTTAATTTCGATCCCTCATCTTTTCCCCTCTAAGTAATTACACGAATACAAATTTTTATGGAGATCAGTCAGCCTGCCAGTAGTTAAGTTTTCAACCAGTTGCCATTATGAAGTCTTAATAGACTGCAACTTTGGCTTTCAAAATGGTTCTGCCTCAGAAGTCACAGACTGACTCTGAAAGCAACGGAGAAAATTTATGCAAAATTTGAAGAACACACACCACACTTCTTTCAGTTACAACTAATTAAAAATTACCTTGATTAACTCAAATATGACTTATCAATGTCCCTTCATATTTTCCATCCAGTTCAAACTTCTTGAAAATTCACGAGTCAGCTATATTTAAAGGTACTAGAGCAATTCTTTTTTGATAGTTTTATGTCCTGTTACTATAAAGTTGATTTATTTCATTTTTGTCAATGGAATTTTTTGCCAGTGTTTGCATGGAGAGTGGGATTGGGCACCATGGATGAAATTAATCCCTGCACGGAGGGAACCTGCACAAAAACTCATGTACTTCTTAAACCCTCTTTCCTAAGTCTTAAGTGAGTGAATGCATGAATTTTGGGTAGGTCCTTTGCATAAGGATGAATCACACTTTACAGCATAAGTGAATTTGAGAGTACTTTCTATGCAATTTGAATATTTGAGTGCAATGTAAATTCAACAAGAAAAAATAAAATTAAAAAGCAAAACATTAGGAGACACTACTTAACAACCAATCAAAATCGTCAAAATCCTCCCGCTCCAACTGAAACCATCTCTTTTAAAAGATTTCAGATATATAGGAGCTATGTTGTTTTGTTTGTACTTTCTCTTTCAGTTGAAATTTGGCTCCTTCTAAGAACAAGTTAAAATCCCCAGCTGAGTATCTCAATAAGCATTATTATTATTTTAAATAGTGAACAGCTGCATTTGAGAGATTAGCAAATATTTATAATTTTGGTGTATTTCAAAACCTCTATATTTTAAGTGGCTTAGATGCAATATGCTATCAAACTTTTTGCTATTTCTCTGTATAAAGTAGCAGAATTCAAGCATGAATAATACAAACAAAATATTATATTAGTAACTACATGCCTTTCAACAGGCCAAGATGCTAAGATTCAGATAAACATTAAAAAATGTTTTTTCTCCTACACATTACCTATTGGAATGTGTGGAAATAATGCAGATGACTTTATTAGAAGAGAAAATATTCCAAACATTGGCTAAAATGAACATATTTCTTTAAGATTTCTTATTTTTAATTGCAAAATGACTGTAATAGTAGTGGTTAAGATTAGCAAAACCACTGCATTATACAAGCCACTTGAAAAGGTAGTACAGGTAGTATTCTTCACATTTACATGTTTAACTAAATCTTTTTAAATTACAATTTATTCATCAGTGAACTGCTCTATCCTCTTTTACATTATCCTCTGCAAAGGTCTCTGCATCTAAATAAAAAGTGCAGATTATGCCAGAATATTAATCTAATGGAGGAGGATTTCATAAATGGCCCACAAGTGGCTCCCTGCCCAAAAATTGTTGGACCCCATAACTCAGAATAAAACAAACTGTTACTTAATGTACATTTTCAGCTCTAGCTATTGCAAATCAAATGGAATGTGCATATATTCACAGACCAACATTACTGTGATTCTAACTCTACTCTCTATTACCTCTTATCACTATGACAAATTATACAGCCTGACACCTTTTGATTTTTGGCTGTTCTCCCATTCTCTCATCTGGGATGTTTCATAATTCTCCCACGTATCAGCTCTTTTTTCACAGAAAAGTGCAATCTGCAAGTGGAAGCCCGATCCAAGTAATATGAGAGAGAGAGAGAGAGAGAGATGAAAAGAAATGAATGAAACAAAATAAAACTGACAATACAAAGAGTTAGCAAACAGGCTCACAGGTATATGCCTCCGTTTGTAAGTTGGGGTGCTGGATGGTGAAGAGCCTGTACTGAGAGCATTTTCAATATCCTGATCGAGCTGGTCCAGTTTCATAATTAGCAGTACCATGGAGTCCAATCGTGACCGATCTCGATCTTCTCTCATTTCCTGAGGAACAGAACATACAATTACTGATTCTGAAAGGGGCACTTCATGGAAAGAATAAAAAGCTCTCTGTTCCCTAATTTGACAAAAAGTCATTGAATAATAGGCAAACTCTCATTTTTTCAGGGGAAAAAAAGAAAAATATGTTTTGTATCATCAATAGGCTGTTCATTCAGAAAAGGTTGACTTACTGCCAGTTAAGCATTTGGTGCACATATCTAATATACGTCTTGTACTGGAATGTGTCAGGAAACAATGTGTACAATACTGTTTGATATAAATGCACTATGTAGGGATTTCTCCAATTCATGAATAATCTCCCATTCAAAAGGGCTATCTGAACTTATTCTCCTTTTCCAAACCCCTCCCCCAATAGTTAATTAGGTTTATTTGAAGTAAGATTCTCTTTCCCGTGATGAACAAAGAAAACTATGTACAAAGATGAGTGGCATATATTTGAATCTGTGATAAAAATAGAAAACAATCCACAGAAAATAATTTTTCTGCTATCTTTGAACACCATGTACTTTGACAGTGGCACCCATTAATGCTGCTGTACCGTGGGGACTTACCAAACCAATTGTTTGAAGCGTTTTCATCTTGGCTGTAAAAATCTTGCTGTACATGAAATCTCCCTGACTTGTCATAAAATACATGCTGTATTTATAGACACCTGCACAGGGGACAGGAAACTCCACATGCTTCCCATCCTAGAATCTCTCACACATTCCCTTGTTGGCAGATGGAAAAAGAAGAGTTATAATTCCCCTTTAAAAGAAGCTTGATATGTGAACCCCCAAACCAGTAGAGGCATGGACAAATTTCACCTGGTGCTTCTGTACTTGCTTTGGATTTCACTGACAGGGATCCAAGGGCTGGATTAGGTCCTTAAACATTATGGCTGTGTCTACACTGGCACCCTTTTCCGGAAAAGGGATGCTAATGAGACAAGTCGGAATTGCAAATGCCGCGGGGATTTAAATTTTCCCCGTGGCATTTGCATGAACATGGCTGCCGCTTTTTCGGCTCGGGCTTTGACGGAAAAAGTGCCAGTTTAGAGCTCTTGCGGAAAATAAAGCCTTTTCGGAAGATCCCTTATTCCTCTTAAAATCAGGAATAAGGATCTTCCAGAAAAGGCTTTATTTTCCGCAAGAGCCGCGACTGGCGCTTTTTCCACAAAGCCCCGAGCCGAAAAAGCGCAGCTATGTTCATGAAAATGCCGCGGGAAAATTTAAATCTCGCGGCATTTGCAATTCCGACTTGTCTCATTAGCATCCCTTTTCCGGAAAAGGGTGCCAATGTAGACAAAGCCTATGGGTGTGTCTACACTATAGGGTTTTGTTGAAAAAAGTTGCCTTTTTTTGAAAAAACTTCCCCTGTGTTGACTGCGGCCGCGTTCTTTCAAAATTAAATTGAAAGAACGCTATGGTTTTTTTGACCGTGGTAAACCTCATTTTACGAGGAAGAATGCCTTTTTTCTTTCGAATGCAAATGGGGCTTTTTTGCAAGAGAGCATCCAGACTGCCTGGGTGCTCTCTTCCGAAAAAGCGGCTCACTTTTTCGAAAGAAGTTGTTGCAGTCTAAACGCTTTCTTTCGAAAGAGACTTTTTCGAAAGATTCTTTTGAAAAAGCCTTGTTCGAAAGAGGCTTGTAGTCTAGACGTACCCTATGAAAGATATTATCTGGATGATGCTCACTGAAGGTAAAAAGATTTATGGTGCTACAGCCCCCAGAAGCACTTGGAAAATGTGGCCTATGTATGCATTGTCAAATACTGGAGATGGAGACTAAATGAATGAATATTTTGTTGGGCATTAGAAAAGCAGAAGTAGAAACCAAATACAAATTCCTGTAGAGTGTTAACTAGTCAATGGGACAGCTGAGTAAAATTTTCTCTGAGCTGTGTGAACTGCATAGGGAATGTAAGCAAAGTTTAGAGTGAACCTGTGGTGTTAACCTCTAGTGAGAAAACATATGGCAAGCAGTGATAGCACTACAATGTTACTGTCTTTCAAGCTGGTGCAGAAAATTTAAAGTAAACCCTTGCAGCCCTAACCTCTGAGTTTCTGCATTTCACTTGATGGTTCTGGTACATTTGGGGACATAGTGTCTCCAACTTTCATGGATGCAGAAAGCAGCAGAGTTGCACATGCAGGTGAAGAGTCCTCTACATAGTATGTGGTTCTATGGCAGCTCCAGAACTACTCTGGGACTTAGAAAAGCCTACATCCACAAGATCACCCTGATTTTTTAAAAACACATTTGTATTATTTTTCCTTGGAATCTTAACACTGAAATCATAAACCAATATAAAACAATTACAAAACTTGACAGGAAAAAGCAAATGAGCTGCATATCTGCAGCAAGAGGAGTTTATCTCAAATAATCCTGTTACAAATTCTCCCCCAGATCCTTAGTCTGGCTCTTCATGAAGTGGATTGGTAGTATTGGAGAGGAATCACTTATAATTAAGAGGTGGCAAAGCATTATTATAGTTATAATAAGCCTTATTGTTATTGTCCGGAAAGGATAATTAGGCTTGATGCATGGGATAAGGGTTTGGGCCTTTTGAAAACAAAGATATATTTAGGTCTCTAAGTAAGGCCTGTGTTATTGCAGTACTTCCATGAATGGGAGTCAGAACAGCATCTGGTTGAGGAGTTTTTCATTTGTTTGTTTAAAAAAAACCCCCAGACTTTTCCATTTGCGCTGCTCTTCAGCATGATTCATTGTATATTTCTACCATTACTTTTTGTCTCTTTCACAAATGCCTAACTATTATAACAATACAAATTAAAGTAGACCATAAAAAATCAAAAAGCTATTCTTGACTTAGCAAGCCAATAAAATAGATTAATCCTCTAATAATATTTATTTAGTGTATGTTTAAACAATTTTAGCCTTGATATGATCAAATGAAGTTCCAAGTCTTTTATGGCTTCTTCATCTTCTCCATATCTCCCTCATGTATATATTCTGAGATTTTGTTACCAACTTGTGATTTTATCTGAGGTTAGCAAGACACTAACAATCTATTATGTTTCCTTTGAAGTGACAATATTTCTTTACCCTCACCCACTGTCCTCCAGATCTTTCTTTCCAATTGCAAATTATTTTCACGATGATAGTTAATATCCAGTAGTTGTTAGATATATTACATTAAAAAAGTGAAGGCTACAAAGTCAAGCTCTCAAATGTTAGGAGATGCCTGTGCACCTTAATTTGGCTCCCTTATGTTTTTGCTTTATGATGCTGTCTAAGTACATGACCACATACTTCTCTTTTTCCCATCCCTGACATCTGTTGTAATCAGGTAAACTAATTATATGTATTCTTCTCTTTAAATAAGTCTTAGCATGTTTTTTGTCAGGGAACTTATTTTACAATGTTTCAAAATTCTTCCACGACTTCAGAAAGGGAACAATTTAGGTCACAATGTATTAAAATGTCCTTGTAAGTTTTAGTTTTTGGTCACACCAACTAAGATATGTTAAAAAGGATTAAATATGAGGGTATATGTACTGTATTTATCCCCAAATCATTGGATGTTGCAAATACCCCTAAACCAAACATTTTAGAAACTTAGGAAAGTCAGAGATAAGGTTACATTAAAAGAAATAAAAAAATGCTCAAGCATGAAAAGGCACCCAAACAACACTAACTCTGCCATGTATTGCAACCATGCATTAACCATCCAATCGTGACTAAGGCACTTCAATGTGTGGTCCCAGGTTATATTACTTTGATATATAAACCCCTCACCCTGGTCTAAACACTCTGCTCTGTGCAAATAGCAGAGTGCTTATTTGTGCCTTTTCACAACTTAATACATTTGGATTTCTTTTATATGTAATCTTAAATTTGAATTTCTTATGTTTACAATGCTTGGGATAGCTGCAATATTATGTATTTTACCTTGATATCTGCTCTCAACCTTAACTCAAACTTAATGAAGTTTACTCCCAGGAAGTTTAAAATTCCATATGTGATTAAGTAAACATGAAACCCAAACAGGAATGTTATCCTGGGATATTTCTAAAGACTTGAAATTATTTAATATCAATTTTTAATCTTTTATTTTTACTTTTATTGATATTTTATCAGATAGGATTGCCAACTTTCTACTTACAAAAAACCAAGCACCCTTGCTTTGCCCCTTTTCTATGAGTATCCATGACCACCCGCCTGCCTACTCCATCTCCCCTCCCTTCATTGCTTGCCCTCCCCTATCCTCACTCACTCACTCACTCACTCATTTTCACTGGCCTGAGGCAAGGAGTTAGGGTGCAAGCTCCTGGGTGGGGCCAGAAATGAGGGATTCAGGGTGCAGAAGGGGGTTGTGGGCTGGGGCAGAGGTTTGGGGTGCAGGTGGGAGTGCAGAGTGGGGACTCTTGGAGGAATTTTGTATGTGGGAGGGAGCTCAGGGCTGTTGAGGGAGTGGGGAGTATGGGTGAAGGGTGTGGGCTCTGGCAGCACTTACCTGAGGTGGCTTCTGGGAAGCAGTAAAATGTCCTTCCAGAGAGGTGGCCAGGGGGATCTGCACACTGCCCCCACCTCTAGGTGCTGTTTCTGCAACACAGTTCTTGGCCAGTTGGAGTTGTAGAGTCAGTGCTTGAAGCAGGGGCAGTATGCAGAGCCCCTATGCCTCCCTCTTTGCCTAGCAACTGGAGGGACATGCTGGCTGCTTTTTGGAGCCATGCATAAGTGGGCAGGGAGCCTGCCTTCCCCACGGTCCTGCCAACCAGACTTTTAATGGCCCAGTGAGTGGTGCTGACCAGAACCACCAGTGTCCTTTTTTCAATAGGGTGTCCCCATCTAAAACCCGATACCTGGCAACCCTAAGCACAGAGTATTCAGAAAATACCAGTCAGTTAAGCTGGGTATAGCTGTTTTGCTTCACTGGAACAGAAAGAAACAGCTGAAGTGTATACTCTAGATTTCCTCTCTTTTCTGTGTCCCATATTTTCCTACACCTAGATTTCCCCCTCTCTCCTGCACTTCCCGCTACACATGTGCCCCACATTCCTTTGTTTACAAACACCAATTTCCCACTCTCTGCTGAAGTCTTGCTCCCTCCACCACCACCTTTTTGGTTCCTACCTTTCTACCCTTTCTCCAGAATAGATCTTTTAAAAATAAAAACATTAGGATTAATGATAATTATTTTTGCATTTAAATTTCATGATAGAGGATTTAGCCATCAGAGGATGCTACTATCTCACACTGAAATTTCTACATGATTAAGATACAGCTACCCTCATTTTCAGAATCTGCTTTAAAAATAGGTATCCTCATGCCTTTGTTTCCACTGAGAGTGAGCCTAGCAGCCATCTTTGTTAAGAGCGGCCTGTGACTTCAATCCCTTTGTGAACAATAGCAGAGGGCAGTCATTTTGAAACAGGGCAATTTTTCATGAAATCACAGTACTAGAATATTTGTCATTCTCTTCAATAAGAAAAAATGGGGAAAAGGCCCATAATGCTGGAAAAAATGTAGCCTCTAAACAAGATTTCAGTTAATTTTTTACTACAAGTGAATGCTGGAGAGTGTGAAATATTCTGTTAAATACATTCAGATTAAGCAAACCATCTTTTAATGACTTGCAAATTCTTAGAAAATTAATTCTGTACAGCAGCTTTTCTTTAGCTATATCCACCTTTCAAGAGGTGGAGGTGTCAATTCCAGTTCACGGAGACCTACATATGCTAGCTCTGATTGAGCTGGCCTGAAGCTGTGTCAGTGCAAGTGGCAGAGGGACTAACTTGCTCAGAGTACCTACTTAGTATCCTGGAGGAATGCATACTTTGAAGGCTACAGCTGTGCTCTATTTTTAGTGTACAAGCTCAATGAGAGCTAGTCCATGTGTGTCTCCTGGAGCTGGGAATCTCATCCCTAGCTCAAAAAGCAGAAATATGCTTTCAGTGTGTGTGTGTGTGGGGAATGAGTATGAGATTTAGAGTTTTTCTTGAAACCCAGCTGGAGGAATGAAGAGATTGCATGAGAATCTCTTCATGTCTTCATTAAAAAAATAATAAATTTCTAGTCCTCATGATTGCAGAGAAACAAACAAAAACCAAACAAAGTGAAGTGTGTACACTATAGAGACCCAAACCTGAAAACAAAACAAAACAAAAATAATCCATTAGTATTTTGTAAAACCTCATGATTTTTAAGCCAATCTCATTTTTTTGGGAGTAGGAGTAGGGCTGCCTCATGATTTTCAACACTTGCAATTTAGAATGTTGCTACCTTTATTATAGAACCATGGGTGGTGCTTCCATAATAATGCTTTAGGTACTATACATAAGGATTTTATACATCCTTCCTAAGAATATAGCAATAGAACCAAGATACTAACTGGACCTTTGATCAGTTTTAGTACAATAATATTTATTAAATTGTTCCCCAAAGTCTCCCAGAATATTTTTTTAAAGAAAAAAAAATTAGCTGTGAAGGAGAACATTTCTAGTGTTTATAATGCAATGGGAAATTTACTACAAGTTGCTGAATATTGAAAATTAGTAAGCGAACAAATGCAATAATAAGTTTTAAAGTGCACTTTGTTAATTTCTATTCATAACTGTAGCTGTGTTTGGATTAAAATGAAAGTAGAAGATAAATATGAAGCTGTAGAAGTTGTAGAAACTTCTAAAAAGTTTATTATAAGACCGATTAGTGTTTTAAAAAAGGCTGTTAGGGAAGTCCTGCATTTGAGAAAAATTTTTTTTGAAGGACTTGTAAACTATAGAGGCTCACTTGCATACTCCAAACTAATTTCTTTTTTTCACAACTGTACAAATTGAATGCTTACATTTGTACAACTGAACCTACCAATGGCTGGTTAAGCATCAATGGGAAGGCTTGAATGTACAAATCAGATATGTTGAATCAAAGATATAAAAGAGTCAAATCCTGTTGATTTCTATAATGCTAGATGCCTATGGTTTCATTAAAGAATAGACCTTAGATTTCAGAGGCAGAGTTACTGTAGAGCTGGCAAGACCAGCTTGCTCGTCCACAGAAGAAAGAGACCTTTTAGGAAAAGTGTTGGCTGAGTTTCTCTGAGTATCTTTGATCTGCAGCCAGTTGGACTGAGCCTAAAATCTTACATTAGTGTTATACATTTCATATGACATTAAATTCCTCATCCTTGTCTTTCATTGCTAAAAAATATGTTGTTCAAAATGGAAAGGTACTAAATCTCTTTTCACACATTGTGAAGTCATTCATCTGAACTGACAGCAAGAGCTAAGGATAATGCAATATATCCTGTTTCAGAACTGTTGATTTTTTACAAGCAGTAATATAAATCAGATACATATTTTTTATCCCTTTGCACTGCAATGTACAGCTGAGATAAACTTGGGTAAAAGCCTGAGAATCTTATCTCTCACTGAAGATTATATCTCATACAACCATACTGGGGACATATTCTTCATCCTTTTAGGGGAGAAGACATGGTATATGGAGGCAAAGGAGAACATTTCCACATGCTGAAAAAATGATATCACTGCCTGTATTTTCTCCCACATAAAGGACATCAGGACCAGTTGTTAAAAAAAGATCATAGTATTTTTCTTACGAATAGCTTAGATCATCTAATTGAACAATATTTAAAAGAAATTAGTCATGGAAAATATTTCTCTAATTTATAAACTGAAGCCTGAAAAGCAATGATTATTTAAAAAACAAACAAGATTTGTTTCTGGGAAGTACAGGTTTTTAATGCTCCTTATAGATACTTGGAGTCTCAGACTATTGTTCATTTTACTGGACTATTTTTCAACTGTTTCCAAAACATGCTTTCAATATTCCAGTTAAAACTTTTAAGGAGATGATATCTGTGAAGGAGAAGAATTAGAAAACACTTGAGTGAGGTACAATACAGTGATCTTTCAATGCAAGATAGAGGGCACAACTGAACAGATTCTCACAGAAACTCACATTGGACATCTGACCTTAGGAAAAGTCATTCTATTGTATTACTTCCAGGGATAATAACTGGGACATCTAACTATGTGGATTGTCAGTGCTGCTGCAGAAGAGTATGCTTTGGATAGCATCTTTACCCTTTTCTGCACTATGACCATGCTGCCACATAACTGGGACATCTAACTATGTGGATTGTCAGTGCTGCTGCAGAAAAGTATGCTTTGGATAGCATCTTTACCCTTTTCTGCACTAGGAAACCGCGTGGCATGTGAACCCTAAAGAGAACCCACTGGAAGTTTTTTTCAGGGTTTCTGGCTCATTACTACATGGCCACATTATCTCAGCATGGCACACTGTAGCCAACAGCAACTTATAAAGCATAATACCACTGAAATGGCTAATAAACAGTCCAGTTTGATTTGGTTTTCTATGTCCATTTTACTGTGGACAAACAATCATAGAAAACATAGACAGCTCAGACTGTGATCACTCCATTGTAATGGATTCTGAAAGACTTTAGAAACTCATTCCATAAACTACAAATGCTGGACCAAATTCTGGCCCTAGACCCTCTTCTTCCTGCTTTTAATGACCTGGATGAGGGGATGAATTGCATCCTCAGCAAGTTCGCAGGTGACACTAAGCTGGGGGAGAAGTAGATATGTTGGAGGATAAGGACAGGGTCCAGTATGACCTAAACAAATTGGAGGATTGGGCCAAAAGAAATCTGATGAGGTTCAACAAGGGCAAGTGCAGAGTCCTGCACTTAGGACCAGGGGCAGCCCTAGACTAGCTGCCAGCAACTGGCGCCCTAGGCGAACCATGCAATCGGCACCCCCACCTCCAAACCCCTCAATGATATCGCGACACCATTTGGCGCCCCATTTAACTTGGCGCCCTAGGCGACCGCCTAGTTCTCCTATATGGACGGGCCGCCCCTGCTTAGGACAGAAGAATCCCAAGTACTGTTACAGGCTGGGGACCAAATGGCTAAGCAACAGTTCAACAGAAAAAGACCTGGGTATGACAGTGGATGAGAAGCTGGATATGAGTCAACAGTGTGCCCTTGTAGCCAAGAAGGCTAATGGCATATTAAGGTGCATTTGCAGCAGAACTAGAGAAGTGATTATTCCCCTTTATTTGGCATTGGTGAGGCCACATCTGGAGTACTGCGTGTAATTCTGGGCCCCTCCATTACAGAAAGGAGGTGGACATATTGGAGAAAGGGCAACAAAAATGATTTTGTAGCGGAGGGCAACAAAATGATTAGGGGGCTGGAGCACATGATTTATGAGGAGACGCTGAGGTATTTGGGCTTATTTAGTCTGCAGAAGAGAAGAGTGAGGGTGGATTTGATAGCAGCCTTCAACTTCCTGAAGGGAGGTTCCAAAGAAGATGGAGAGAGGCTGTTCTCAGTAGTGACAGATGGCAGAACAAGGAGCAATGGTCTCAAGTTACAGTGGGGGAGGTCTAGGTTGGATATTAGGAAAAACTATTTCACGAGGAGGGTGGTGAAGCACTGGAATGGGTTACCTAGGGAGGTGGTGGAATCTCCATCCCTAGAGGCTTTTAAGTTCCGGCTTGATCAAGCCCTGGATGGGATAATTTAGTTGGGGATGGTTCTGTTTTTGGGCAGGGGGTTGGACTCAATGAACTCCTGAGGTCTATTCAAAACCTATGACCTATTCTTTGCCCCACTCTATGAAGCTCTCTGCCACTTCAGTCACCAGTTCTCACTCAGGTGTGTGTCAGAGGCATGGTTTTTGGAAGGCACTTGGCTGGCAATCCTCAGATGGTGAAATGATCCCTGGGAGCCCCATGCATCTCAGAGAAGCCACTTGCCACCCAAGGATAAAAGGGGTTGAAAAGGTGGATAAAGCAAATTTTGCTAACACCCTTCCAAACGCTGTCAAATCCCTTCTAAGTAGCATGATGGCAGTTGAAAATTCAGAAAGAGCAAACTTTGTCTGGCCGTTTACTCTGCCCTATAAAAAGAGAACTCACTTTTCACTTTCCCCTTCCTGCTCCCTATTGTTTGTTGATCCCACTCACAGTGTCATGTATAATATCAATTTGCAATTAATTATGTGGTAGCAGAATTGCATCTTTTGTTTATTCTGTATGGTACCTATAACTCTTTATGGTGTGTGTGAGTGACAGTAAGAATTACAGCTGGTAAAAATGTTGGGAAAAATGAATTTAATAAAACAAGCAATTGGTTCACAGACAATTCGTGAAGTTAAAGGGGAACTAATTTCCTTGAGTGTATTGTCTGTTGTAATTTTTCTCAGAGGTGTAACCATGTTAGTCTGTAACTTTAAAAATGTTTGCCCAGTTGTTATTTTCTTTACAATTCTTTTCACAACAGTGGCTGTGACACTTTTCAGGATTACCAGAGGTGTCCAATGTGAATCACTATTACCTGTTCATAGCATGAAAAAGCCTTGTCTGTGGCCACCAGGCAGAAAGCCTCACAACTCTGCCAGCTGCTGACAGCACATACACCCTGCTCCAGGCTCTGCAGGCTAGCAATGTGCACTCCCTTCTAGTGTCCAGTCTCTTTCTCTCTGAACATCCATACTGTAACTGATATGTAGTATGCCAGGTCACCACTTCCTTTCGCACAGAGCACTGAGACATATCCATAGTAAAACCTAGCCAAACTTTGTTCTAGTTGAATTAGGGATTCAAATAAAAGCAAACATAAAGGTATGGAAACTTAAGATTAGAAGTCAAAGAAAAACATAACATGCAATATAAATCCAATACAAGTTACTTTCCTATCTAACAAGACATCTCGATTGTCAGTCACTACAATGCTTGTCCAGTTCAGAAAGCTGGCATTCATCTTTTATGAGACAACCCAGCTGGCAGACCCGCTCCTCTGTTCTGGATGTTTTTTTCTGCCATTACTTGTGCTCTAATAAGGTTACAGGAAACTGTCTCTTAGACCATGGACCTCTTTTCTAGAGAACTCTTCTGTGGTTCATCCACCTTTGTAAATACACAAGTCTCCAGCTGGTCCAAATAGTAAACAAAGTGCTTCTTCCACAGATATCTATTGCTCTGAGTATGGATTGAGCTAGCCCTAAGACCTAGACCACCTGGCCTCACATGACAAGTCTCACTTCAACAATTTTGCAACTAAAATTCTATATTTACATAGTTCAGACTATTTGCTGTACAAACATCTCACAAAAATTAAGACAGTCAGCTAGTTCTTTATCTTTAAGCAGAAACCACATATCACCCCTTTCTGGTGAAATATTGAAAAGATGGTCTAATATAGAGATAACATACCTGTCTGGATATGTCTGTCACAGTGGACTAATCTTTCTCCTTACCTCTGCAAACTTGCTGTCTGTGTTCTCTTATATGAGAACTGTAGTGTACAAAGATTATGACCTTATTAGCAGTATATCTTATTATCTTCAGCATTCTGTTTGTTGATTGGCTATCTAGTATACTGTTTTAACTAAAACCAAACTAATTTGTGGGGAAAGGTAGTAGCCAGACATAAATACAAAATAGTCCACAAATAGTCCACAGTGACAGAGTATAGAATGAATTAAATGACTATTACCGTTACAAAGATTGTAGTAAGAACATAAAATCAAACAACATTAGCATCATGTTGTAAAAGGGACTAATGAGAACAGAATCTATCTCAGGGTGCATCTAGACTACAGAGTTTTTCCGGGATACCTCTAGTATCCAAGGAATGCATCTGCTTTTCCAAAAAAAGTCAGAAAAGTGGATGCATTTTGTCAGCATCCCTGTGAACCTCATTTCACAAGGAAGAAGAGACGTTCTGAAAGAGGGTTTTTTTTCCAATATTTGGCCCTGTGTAGGCCAAATGTAGGAAAAGCCTCTTTCAGAAGAAAAGTGGAAAAAGATACGCAAATTGCGCTTCACAATTTGCGTATCTTTTTACGACTTTTCTTTGTAGTATAGACAATAACTTCCTGATTTCCTTCTTCCTCTTCTTTGTTGTAAACTGGCCCCAGAACTTCATTCATCCTTTCCAACTAAGCAAAAAACAAAACAAAACAACATACCAAAAAACCCCAACCCTTTATTTGACCTCAGTTCTACTTGTTACCAAGTGAAACACTGACACTTTGAGAAAAGTTTTATGACAGTAATGTGAGCACTAATTATGAGTCTGGAAGAAATATAACAATTTAATAGAACCCTAGATGAGGAACTTGACACATTCTGTATTTCTGATATTATTGCCAGCACTCCACAGACCTAGCTTTTTTGGACATAATTAAACAGATTTTTTTAAAAACTAAGTTTCTGCCTTCTGCATTTGCCTCACACTAAGGCCAACAAATAAGGTCACATCACTAGGCAAAATGGTGTAATTGTGTAAAATGTTTGCAAGAAATGGCAACATTAAACTCAGCTTCTTTTGGGTCTTGTTACAAATACAAACAGGTTAATTAAAAGGTCAGCTAAGGTTTATGAATGTGTGGAATGAACCTGCACCCAGTTACAAGTATGCCTGGCACAGTTCACAGTTGCTGCAGCCAAACCAGATTATATTAATGGTTTGTCAAGATTTTGAAATGAAACTATGTGAATCCTTAATGGTTCTGGCTGAATTTCATTTTCAAATTTTTGGATTTATCAAACTAGACACTTACAGCGAAACTGAGTGGTAAAAATCTATTATCAATGAGCATTAAGATGGGTTTGATCCACTATTCAGTGAAGTCAATGGATGCCTATTCATTTACCTCAGTGTGCTTTGGATGAGATGTATGAACCTGTGCAAAGCCAAACCTCCAAGTTTTCTCAAGTTAAAGGAAAATATGTGAGTATGTATTTAGTCAAATTCACTACTGGCATAAATGAGTGCAATTCCTTTTGACTTTATTCATTGGGTTATTTTGCTACTATTATAACACTCATGAAAAAATGTATATCCTAATACTTATCTTCTGTGTAATCTAGTTCAAACACACTGAGAACTTTTGATGAACTTTGGTTTCAGTACAAGAAAAGATGAATGTTCGCAAGTGCTGTGCTCTGCTCATGAACTATGAGCTAAGATCGCCGTGCAATGTAAAATATGCCAACAAGAAAAAAGACCTCAATTCTAAAGAGTGGTTGAATGCTGTTTAACATCAAGGGATCTATCTGGAACAGTTCTCACTGAGGTCCTGTGAGCTATTAGAGAGACTCATTCATAACTTTGCGAAATGAAAATGATAGGTCCTGGAATGCAGGTTAACATGCAGAAGGTCCATTAAGTTAATCATCGAAGAAAATAACAAGCTCAAATCTGAAGTGGGTTTAATATATCTCATATATAAATTGCAATTTAATCCTGAAAACCACACAGTGCAGAGTAAACTAAATTCTTTTGAAGTGACTAACTATCCAAGTACTATTGTTTCCTAGGAATGGAACAAAGGTTCAAATAAGGCAGCTCTCCAATGCTAATTACTGGTGATAGCACTGAACATTTGGTAATGAGAATCTGTACAAGAAGAATTGTAAAAAGTTCCTGAAGATTTAAGAATATTGTTATTCACCTGATTTGGATGTGATTGAAGCAGTAGAATTTCTCTAATTATCATAGGGCTTGTCTTCACTGCCACAGAAATCAATACTGCGGTAGTCGATCTTTCAGCATTCGATTTAGTGGGTCTAGTAAAGTTCTGCTAAATGGAACCCTGATGGTGTCCCCATTGACCACAGTGCTCCTCACAGTTATGAGGTGTAAAGTTGATGGCAGCATTTCTCCTATCGATACTCTGCTATGGGGATGACACCAAAACATGATTTAAGGTACATTAATTCCAGCTATATTATTTACGTAGATGAAGTTGCGTACTTTAATTCAACCTTCTGGCTTTAATATAGACCTGACCTTACTGCCTGCTGGTACAAGGTTCCACAGACATTTAGGAGATTCAAGTCTGAGCAAAACCTCAGTCCTTAGACAATTGCGGCTAAATATCGCCACAAACAATAGGCTTTACATATTTTGTCAGCAACTGAATAGTTTTTTCCTACATAAAATACTTGTTACTTACGATTAATTGAGAGTAAAGTGTCCTGTGATTGCTTCAAGCAATGGGACAAAAGAGAATGGTCTACAACAAATATGAAGAATGGTGCCAAAATACTGGAAACCTTCACCAAACTTTATAAAGGGTTATGGAGAAGAAAAAGTCTTCCATGTTAACGCTGGCTCATTTTCCAGCCAAATTAAAAAACCCACTATTCATTGTTTTTTGACATAGGCTCTTGTAACTGGACTTGGGTAGTCTAGTGGTTAAATCATCTGACTCTCAGGCCTGGGACAGGACGATAGGATGGGATATATGAAGAAATTATATTAGTCAACAACAACAAAAAAAAGAAAAAAAAGAAGAAGAGAAGTACCTTCCCTTTTTTTGAGCATTTATTGGTCAAATATTTTACTAATGCCAAAACACAGAATCAGATGAGCACGGTGAATGTAGCATTAAGTGAGGGATGAGTCTGCATGATGAAATACTTTTTGTTTGGAAGAAGGTTTTTGTGGTCTAGCATAACCTCAATCTTTATTTATTGGGTTACCATAGTTTGACACTAAGGATTAATTTAACACTCAATTTCTATCGTGTATCACATGGGCAGCCAAGTTAGTCTGGATCTGCAAAAGCGACGAGGAGTCCTGTGGCACTTTATAGACTAACAGATTTATTGGAGCATAAGCTTTCATGGGCAAAGACCCACTTCATCAGATGCATGTAGTGGAAATTCCAGGGGCAGGTATAAATATACAGGCATAAGAAAAGAGTACCAATCAAGAGAAAGGCTGGAGATAATGAGGTCAATTCAGTCAGGGAGGATGAGGCCCACTTCTAGCAGCTGATGTGGAGGTGTGAACACGAAGAGAGGAGAAACTGCTTTTGTATTTGGCTAGCCATTCACAGTCTTTGTTTAATCCTAAACTGATGGTGTTAAATTTGCAGATGAACCGTAGCTCAGCAGTTTCTCTTTGAAGTCTGTTCTTCAAGTTTTTCTGTTGCAGGATGTCTACCTTTAAATCTGCTACTGAGTGTCCAGCGAGATTGAAGTGTTCTCCTACAGGTTTTTGTATATTACCATTCCTGATATCTGATTTGTGTCCGTTTATTCTTTTACGTAGGGACTGTCCAGTTTGGCCGATGTATATAGCAGAGGGGCATTGCTGGCCCATGATGGCGTATATTACATTGGTAGATGTGCAGGTGAATGAACCCGTGATGGTGTGGCTGATCTGGTTATGTGGTTATGTGATTATGTAGATATGTGGGCAGAGTTGGCACTGACAATTGATTGTCAAAACTTTTGTCATTCATGGGTGCTTACTTCCTCCTCCCCCGAAAGACAAAAGTTTTGCAGAGGAGGCAAGTGGAAGTATAAACAAACCTTGGTGCCAACTCTGCCCACATATCTACACCAGCGACACCATCACAGGACCTAACCAGATCAGCCACACCATCACGGGTTCATTCACCTGCACATCTACCAATGTAATATACGCCATCATGGGCCAGCAATGCCCCTCTGCTATATACATCGGCCAAACTGGACAGTCCCTACGTAAAAGAATAAACGGACACAAATCAGATATCAGGAATGGTAATATACAAAAACCTGTAGGAGAACACTTCAATCTCGCTGGACACTCAGTAGCAGATTTAAAGGTAGACATCCTGCAACAGAAAAACTTGAAGAACAGACTTCAAAGAGAAACTGCTGAGCTACGGTTCATCTGCAAATTTGACACCATCAGTTTAGGATTAAACAAAGACTGTGAATGGCTAGCCAAATACGAAAGCAGTTTTCCCTCTCTTGGGGTACGTCTACACTTGCTCCCTAGTTTGAGCTAGGGATTAGCTTCATTAGCATAATCTCGCCCACGCGTTATTCTGCTCAACAGCTGATTCGAACCAGGAAGTGCACTCCGGGACGCGTTAGTTCGAATCAAACCCCTTGGTTTGAACTAACGTTACTCCTCAAAAAAGGAGTGGAATAACGTGTGGGCGAGATTATGCTAATGAAGCGCGGGATATTTAAATCCCCGCTTCATTAGCAATTTCGGTCAGCTACATTTGCATCTCTAGCTTGAAGTAGGGAGCAAGTGTAGATGTACCCTAGGTGTTCACACCTCCACATCAGCTGCTAGAAGTGGGCCTCATCCTCCCTGACTGAACTGACCTCATTATCTCCAGCCTTACTCTTGATTGGTACTCTTTTCTTATGCCTGTATATTTATACCTGCCCCTGGAATTTCCACTACATGCATCTGATGAAGTGGGTCTTTGCTCACGAAAGCTTATGCTCCAATAAATCTGTTAGTCTATAAGGTGCCACAGAATTTCTATCATGTACACAATAGTTACTTTAATAGCAAAACCCACCAAAACCAAAGTGGAAGTGAATGTTTCAACAGTTGCCCTTCTGAAGAAGAAATGGAACCACAGCTAGATATGTGGGTGATGTCTATACTAACAGAGAATAGGTAGTACACAGATAGCTATTCACCTCAGTGAAAGACTCCAGCAGCAGAGAAAGGCTTCAAAAGCTCTTTGCCACCACAGCTTTTCCCCCTCATCGCTAGAGAGCCTTGTCCTGTAGCCTCCCAGATATCAGAGCCTCTTTCCACTGCAGGAAACTTTAACAGCAGTGGAAAAGGTTCTGGCAGTGGGGAGGTAGCAGGACTTTACACTATTAAATTATAGCCTCAGAGACCTAGGAGGCACTGCTTGGCCATGTATAGAGCCACCCAAAGTATGTAGTCTGGGGTTTCAGGTGTGTATGGCACTTCATTCAATTTGCCTAAGGCCTGGTCTACACTATAGAATTTGGTCAATACATGGTAGGTTGTGTCAACCTAACTATTTAATTGTCTACACAAAAATTTTGCTCCTGCCAAAGTAACTGTCTCCATCGCTATACTAACTTAATAACTCCACCTCCTCAAGAGCTGGAGAGTTAATGTTGATGTAGTTAGGTATGCAGAATCAGTATGGTGTTTCTTATACTGAGTGTTGCCGGCTTTCAGAAGCCATTCCACAAATCCCCACACTGACAGTACAATCAGTGCAAGCACTCCTGCCAGCAAAAAGAGAAAAGTGTAGAAACACAGATATAATGTAGTTACTGCCAAGGCTGTCTGCTGTCTTAATTTAGGTCAACTGAACACTGTATGAGATGAGCATTTTGTAGTGTAGACGTGCCTTAAGTCATGCTTCATCATCTACACTATGCTAGCTGGCCTGCTGTGTCTATTGTCTACACAGAGCATTAGTCTAGATAAAGTCTTATTGTTATTTACAACAACATACTATAAAAAGAGTGTTTCAATTAATTCTAAATAGATGTAAAATATATTTCGTTTCTTATTTCTTAGGGTAAAACCTCAAAATTAGTAGGCTTGAGAGGAAGAAAATGGGAAGAAAGGGGAAAAATCCAGGGGACTGACAAAATTTGCATTTGCTGATTTCATAAAGTTCTTTAAGTTGTCGTTTCTGAACATTATATTGTTGGGAATGGTTAGATCATATCCTAGTACTTGCTAAAATATTTGAGCAGGAACAGGATCACTGGTCAGTGATGCTCTGAAAGTAACAATTTGAGACTGATTGAAGCAAAGAAATGTGGGTTGTTCCAAAAAGACATAAGCTAACTTAGGTAAAAAAAAAAAAAAAAAAATAGTGTGGAGCAAATTTCCACCAATCAAACGAAAATTGGGACTGTACAGAGCTGGCCAACTCACAGATGTGCAGATATGTATAGGGTTTTGTTGGCTTTGTTCCTATTATAGAAGGAAACAAAGCTTCATTTGTGGATTTGTCAACGTTGCAAAACCATTGCATCCTGGGTGAAAGAGGAAACCATTTCAGTCATAAGCAGTGTGCGCTGAAGCATTTTCAGAGCTGAAAGCAGCTCTAGAGAATGCTTCTATCTTGTCCATGTTTCAAAGTCGTTTTCATTTTGGGCACAGATGCAATATTTATAGTTTTGATAGAATTATTAACACAAGAATACACTGAGATGTATAATGTTGTTATGAGCTGAATCAAACCTTGTTATGTACTGAGTTCAAATCTCTTTAAATATATGTATTAATGAGTCCCCTTTGAAGTCAGTTGTAACGAAGAGTTAAGGAGCCATACCTAAAATAAAACCCAATAGAGTTTGCCCAGAAACTTGCACCACGTAGTAGGAATGGTTTGACATTTGACTGGATACTTTGTGTCTGAGTGAGAGATGGGAAAAACACCGGCCAAAGGAACAGTTGAAAGAATATGGCTGACTCAAGAAAAACCTGGGGACAAGGTCTTTTGGTTGGAAGGCAGGCTGAAAAGAGTGTGAGCAAAAGAAGCTTTCCTGCTATTTGGTTCCTTCTGTGTTTAGAAACAAAGGACTTTGTACAACAAACAAAATATCATCAGATAAATACCTGACTAGTTCTACTCCTAACTAAAAGACCCCTCAAGACTCCAAACTTTGACTAAATTGGGGATGGAAAAAAGACAACAGAACTATGTAACTTAAAAGGGCGATTTTTATCTTCATAGAGCACAACTTCAGTTTTCAGGATTCCTTTTCCTGGACTCAAATTGAGTATTTGAATTTAAGACAGAGATTATTTCATAAATTGAGAATGGGGAAGATTAGAGTTTGTGAGTTGTGTAACTTGCTGAAAGGTAGCCCTTAAAGCAGTAAAAGAAAAAAAAACCCTAGATACTTTGTAAGGAAGCAGGCAACCTTAATACGGATAGGAAAGGAACCATCTTTCATTAATTAAAGAAAAAACAAAACAACATTTTCTCCCTACCACCTCAAAGACAAAACCAACATCCTCCTTGGATGATTGTCAGATAATGTACACTGTCTCTTATTTCCATAGCGTTCTGTGCTAATATATAAGACCTGGTGTACACAATAAAGTTGTTCGTGTAGAACTATGTTGGTTACAGGGAGCAATTGTTTACCGACATAGTTATACTCACAAAACCTTTTTTATACCATTTGTTTAGCATTTGAACTTCAGTCCCACGCTGTACTGAATTAACAGGGTAGTTTCATTTTCAGTTTAAATCAATTCCATAATCCCAGTTTGAGGCCTTAAACTAGAAAAATGTAAGCTTGTAGTTAAAGCAGTACAACCCCTAAAAGAGTGGAGGCAATTTACCATTATAAAAGTGCTTTATACCAGCATCCCAATTTCCCTGCCTGTATGGAAAGCTTGGAAATGTGATTGAGTCAGAAACCAAAAGGCAAAGAAAAGGACCTATTGAAGAAATTCTTGTGATTTTTCAAGCTGATCGCATGATTGAGGACTGATTTATGATATATTTTTTTAAATGGTGTTAACTACTGCAACCTTAGCTGCAATCTTTGTTCAGGAGAATATGTAAGAAGGATAGTGTTCTGGTAAATATTAATCAAACACTCCGGGGGGAGAGGGAGGAGAGAGAGAGGCAGGATGGGGAAACCCTGTGCAAGTATTAAAGGATTATTAATGATGTATAGTTTCCCAAAATGTACTTTAATACTCATGTATTAGATATTGGGTCTAAACCGAAATCTATAGAAGTGAATGGGAATCTTTCCATTGACTGCAGTAACTTTGGCTCAGGCTTGTTATAGGAGAAAACATAAATCAAAAGCTCAAATCACATGTTAGTACTGAAGAGGTACAAAGCTTTCAGAGAAACCTAACACAGTTTTTTAGCTCAAATCACTATTAACGAAACCTCCCAGAGCATCAAGAAAATAGCATATCCTTTCCCGTTAGTTCACAGGACTATGTATTAATGTTTGGAGGGAAAAGAGCCTAGAAAACAAATGAACAACAATGGAAGTAACACAGATGGCATGCAGCACCTGACATATGTCAGTTAGTTTACAATGAGAAAAACACTGAGTCACATCCAGCAAACTATTGGAGACCACCGATCAAATTGTATTTCTAGATGATGCAGTGGAGGATTGGGCACATACCTTGGGCATTGAACAAAGTTGTTTTCAGTATGAAAACCTCCTAAAAGTTAAGTACCGGTGGTAAGCCACAGCATTTGTTTTCTCAAATTATTTCTGTGATCAGAATACAGAACAGAAATTACAGCTACTTTAATTGTACTAGTAAATTTAAAAAAATCTTAAAAGGATGAATTTGTTTTATGGGCATTTCATAGCTGTTCAAAGTCTAGAAATTTCCATTCTATAGCAACTGAAATATTTTCACAAAGGAAATGTTGTGTGACCCCTTACATTCCTTTAATGCATAGAAAATTGGTATTTTTAAATTATGAATTCAATTTAGGCCCAATTGTATCCATTTAAGCCAAATTACAGATACCCAAATACGCTTGGTTGGGGCAGGTCCCAAGGTGTCTTCTTTTCTGATGTTCCAGCACAACTGGTGGCTACAGTGTATAGTTACTTTCTGTTACCTGCATTCTTAGCAGCCCCTGATATTGCAGAGGGTGCAAAACTCTACAACATGATTCATGGTTATGGTTCTGCATTTCTACTCAACAGAAATACTGCAGGCCTGTGTTGTGGGAAGAGCAGCTTGTCATACCAGTTAAAAATGTGCCATACCTGGTGCTATTTGAGCACGCTCGTTGCAATGCTCTGGGGGACATTATGATTGCTCCTGGCCCTTAAATCAACAATATGACAGAAGTCCATAGGGCTACTCACATGCTTATGCGTGTGCTTAGGTACCTTGCTGGACAGTGCCTTAATTCCTTGGCACACCTTCATTTAGGTGCTGCATCTACTCCACACTCCAGCATAGCTCAAGTACTTCGCCTAATTGTCTGTCTACATTTATCCTGTGACCTATTTGGGACAGCCAGCTTCTTTTCATTTCTTGGGATCGTCATCCAAAATTCATAACTAATGTTGACTTTAGTTATTTGAGCCCTCTAAACCTAGGTTTGCAATGAAGATGGACAATATTACTGTACCCTTATGCACTCTGTAGAGATTAAAAAACAAATTGCTTTTGCTGACATAAATGATTCCAAAAGGCAGGAGAGAGGATGGCTAAAAGAAGAGATTAGAAATTGAGACCTAGGTTCTGTTCCCAGCTTTGCCACAACTTTGGGTGCAAACTTAGGCAAATCACTTTAACCTTTCTCAGCTCTCAACAAAGAAATTAGAATAATGATACGTCTCTATTTGTATTAGCTGAGAGGCTAAATCAGTGTATCAATGTTTTTCAAGTACATGGAGACCATTGGGTGGAAGGTGCTATGTTCCAAATACTCTCATTTGATAACCTTCTGATGCTATGGAAATGAATACACTAGAAATGCCAACAACTGAAGAAATACTTCCCGTTACATTAGCAGAATATCCAGGCTGATAGGACCTTTTTAAATCTGCCTATGATTTCTATTTTCTTTTAATCAATACTTCAGAATTTATAATTGTTTTTCCAGGGCCTCCACTCAAACAAAAGCAGATTTTTGTTTCAGTTGTGGTAACCAAACAATTCCCAAAATATTCCCTAGATTTTGTTTTCCTTTACAAGAAAAACCAAGTCTGCAAAGCTGGAAGGCAGTGTGTTAGCAATGGGGCGCTGCCTGCATAGCTAAGTATTGCAAATTGTCATGTGAAGGCAGTAATCATAGGTAGCCGTTGCTTGACCTTGCAAGTGTTATCACATGAAGACTTGGCATGAGCAAATCGAGTTATTGTGCCATCTGTTTTCTATAAAGATACAAATATTTAACTGCTTTTGTCCTGCTTGAGTTTCATGCTGTTCTTTTAGATTTTATGGGCCTAGTTCTGCCCTCCCCCCAACCCCCGATTTGCACACACAAATCCCATTGATATGGTTGAATGCCCCATCAGATATACCCAGGCAATTGCAAACTTTTCCTTCTGGTCCATACATGTACTCTATCAATATTGCAAAAACATTGTTTCACTATTATATTGTTGTTAACTAGGTTGTCTGATTAAAAACAATAGCTCCTCAGCTGTAATTCATTATTGGGGTTTGCCTGAAAAGTTTTACATCTTAGATATCAGAAGGGTAACCATGTTAGTCTGCAGAAACAATGAAGAGTCCCATGGTAGCTTAAAGACTAAGGGCATGTCTACACTTCAGTGTTATTTTGGAATAACTGACGCTATTTTGAAATAACAAAATGGGCTTCTACACAGCAAGCCATTATTTCAAAATAATGTCAGGATGAAGGACTTCTTACTCCGACTCCTGTCACCCTCATTTTATGAGGAGTAAGGGAAGTTGAAGGAAGAGTGCTTTTCCTTTGACTTCTTGCTGTGTAGACAGCACCAACAGCCGAATTAAGCTATTTCAACTTCAGCTGCACAATTGACATAGCTGAAGTTGAGCACCTGAATTTGACTTTTGCTCTACTGTGTAGATGTGCCCTGACAGATTTTTTTTGGGCACATGCTTTTGTGGGCAAAAACTCACTTCGCAGATGCATAGAGTGGAAATGATAGAGACAGGCATCAGTATACTAGTACATGAAAAGAAGGGAGTTATCTTATCAAGCACTGGTCCTCCACTTGTAATTTCCACTCCATGCATCTAATGAAGTGGGTATTTGCCTACAAAAGCTTCTTCTCAAAAAAATCTGTTAGGCTATGTGTACACTACAAGTTTTCTCGGCAAGCAATATGCTAATGAGGGACTCTTTTGCATGAGTTGTGATCTCATTTGCATATTTTCTGCCGATCCGTTTTTGCTCAAAAACAAGCAGTGTGGATGTTTTCTTTTTGTGCAAAACCCCCTTTTTCTGCAAGATCCTTGTGCCCCCAAAAAGGAGGTTTACCAAGCTTGTGGAAAAAGGGGTTTTGGCACAAAAAGAAAACATCCACACTGCTTGTTTTTGCGCAAAAACCCCAGTGCAAAAATGGATCTGCAGAAAATATGCAAATGAGATTATGACTCATGCAAATGAGTCCCTCATTAGCATATTTTTGCAGAGAAAACTCGTAGTGTAGATGTAACCTCAGTCTTTAAGGTGCTATAGGACTGGAGAGAGGAAGTGATGCCCTTCTGGTACATTTATAGGGCATCTGGGAACAAGTCTGCCAGCATGGGTGGACAAACTCACATAGTAAAAACTGAGTTAGTGTGCTTAAATAGAAATGTGGACATTTGGCTTGGGGTGTAAGGCCAACCTGACTCCCAAGGTTTAAAAGTCTGAGGCAGAACATCCACATAGCTATATTTAGTGCATTAGCTTGAGCCCTCTAGTGCTCATTTATCCATATAGGCTGGGAGACTTGCTCCCAAATGCATTGTAGATGTATTCTTTATTGGGAGCCACAGGGATAAACAGGAGACCTGTAGCACTGTATTAGTAAGAGAGATTTAACTAGAGGGCATGTGATACCAATTGCCTTTCCCTGCTAGACTATTCAGTGCTGGACTGAACAATCTCTCAAGGTTCCTTCCATTTCTATTATTCTATGATTCTGTGAAAAATAAGGTCATGCTGTGAGATACCCTAATGATGCACTCCAAGAATACAGCTCTAGTGCATTATTACTTATTGTTGACTATTAAATGTGCAAAAAATGGTCATTTGACAAAAGACTGTTATCATGTACCCTCTCAGTCTTCTCTTCTCCAGACTAAACAAACCCATTTTTTCAGTCTTTCATCACAGGTTATGTTTTCTAGACCTTTAATTGTTTTTGTTGCTCTTCTCTGAACTATCTCCAATTTGTTCATATTTTTCCTGAAATGTGGCATCCAGAACTGGAGTGCGAGAGCAGAGCATGGAGACCTCCACCCATCCAGGTTTCAGGGACATGCCAGAAGCCACTTTTGCTCTGCTACATTACCAGTGGTGGCCACTTTAAATTGCCTGGGGGTGGCAGGCAGTGCTGGGGAGCTGGGGCATGCATTGGGGGCAGAGCGCAGGGGTGGCAGGTGGGGCTGGAAGAGAGACCGGGCCCTGACCATTGTTGGACCTGGGCACTGAGCAAGTAATATTCCTGGTGCTCAGGCACCATGGGCCCATAGAACTTGCTGCCTGTGGTCAGGGATGGTCTAGATACTACTTAGTCCTGCCATGAGTGCAGGGGGATGGACTAGATGACCTCTTGAGGTTCCCTCTAGTCCTACAATTCTATGATTCTATAAAGGAGCTTAGGTTTCTGGTTTTCCTGAAAAAAGATTTCATTGTTCTCCATGTGACAAGATGTTCTACTGACAATTGCTTTCTTATTAATTTATTCCTGCACAATAAGATTTAAACCAAAGTTATATTCATATCACAAATCACAACACATTCTAGTTTTAAAAACTAATAACGGGCTAAGGAGGCGGTGTTTGGATCTTGATCTAGTCAAGAACTGATTTATAGTTTGAGATTTAGACTGAATGAGGACAAAATTCACATTTAGGTTTAGATTCAACACGATCTCTCTTGAAATAATAGAAATCATATACAACCATCTGTCCTTGTCAGATCTCCACAATCTCTGATGTAGCCTAACCAGATGGAAACTAGTCATCAGCAAGAAATTTTTGCATTTGATTTGAGGGCTGATTTGAGGGGTCAGTAAGGCAAGTTCTGCTTTTGAGGTTCCTGTTCAGTTCCATTCTTCTAATATACAGTGTAATTGACTCTGACTGGAGCTATCTGTAACCACAGAGGTCTTACTCTCTCTGCCTTTCAATATGGGGGAAGTCATAAGAAGCAGGAATCACATACCCCAGGGAGTCAGCAAACTGCTTATACTGTGTTTTGTTATGCCATCAACTTTATTACAGTGGAAGAGCTAAGTGTTCCCAGATTAAGCTGCCATAGATGCTGCAGTCACATGAGCAGTTCTGAAATTCTGTAGCTATTTTCAGATCCTTTTTACTGTGCTGCTATTGTCCCCAAAATAAGTAAACCCCCAAACTTTTTCTTCAACCCAAACACACTGTATATCACATATCGTTTTACATTAATTATATTTAAAAGGATAATCATAAATATCAAATGGCAGAATGGTATTTTGTAAAAGCCTGTGATTTTGATAAATTATGCAACTTTTATTTATAATATATTCAGCTATTTAATGTATGCCTTTGATATGCTTATGTACATTTGAATTATAAACATGATTTAATAGGATTGACTTATACACAAAGTACATGGCAAGGAAAGCTTGAATACCCACAGACCGGGCTATATTTTAACCTTGATCCTTATGCTGAAATACTCATTGATTGCAGAAAGAATTATATCTATGGAATGAGGTCACAGCACTGAAAGCAATGGTCTCCAGTCAGTGTATCTTTCAGATAGAAAAAAATAATTAGCATGCCTCTAATTGTT
Source organism: Rafetus swinhoei (assembly GCA_019425775.1). Lineage (NCBI taxonomy): Eukaryota > Metazoa > Chordata > Testudines > Trionychidae > Rafetus > Rafetus swinhoei. The sequence continues at coordinate 53,822,015 of CM033449.1, forward strand.
TATCATTAAGCTGCAAAATGTTAATATTACTGAGGGATGTAGAAGTCTGATCTTTGAATATAACTACTAACAATTAGTGCCAGGTGATTATTTCACAGAGATTTTATACAATGCACTCCTTTTAGCTCCTTCCCCGCATTTACAAAGAAGATCATGATTTTAAAGCATATTTTCATTAATCAGAATTATCTTGTCAGTGTCTCTAGGTCTTGGTTTGTGCATAGTTTGTGGTAAGTAGTTAATGTTGAAATTTTAGCTCTTTTGATTGGTTCATATTATTGTTTCTCTTAACCAGGCTCATTTTTACTAAGAATCACATATCCAGTGTGAATTCTCAATTTTATTAAACATGAGTTTGCTTTTTGTGACTATTCTCCAATATCTACTTAAAATTCTAATTTTTCTTCAACACTTCTGTTCATAAAATCCTAGAATATTCATAGGAAGCGAACACAAAGGAGCATAAACACAGCTGATGCAATTTCATATAAAATTTAAATAAATATTTACATTGCTCATCCTTTTGAGCAACAATGTGTGGTGGGATTGAGAGAATAGTTTAGAAGATTTGAAAGAAAAGAAGAATGAGAGAGGAGCTAGTAAGGGGTATAATAACTTTTCCTAGCCCAGACTTTTGTTTAACTCAATGATGCTCTACTTGCTAACAGAATAAACTAGAACCCCGTGCTCTTATGTGATATTTTGTCTTTATTTATTTATTTATTTATTTATTTATTTATTTATTATTATTATTATTATTATTATTATTATTATTATTATTATTATTATTATACAGCTAAGGTGATATTCAACAAACCTTGTGTCTTACAGGAATTTCTGGAGCTTCACAAGCATAACCTGTCTCCATTCTGTCATTTTTAGTGTGGTGTGTCCACACATTATTACACCTTGGTTTTATTCAGAAGTGTCAGTGCTGGCATTCAGCATTCCAACCAAAGTGGGGCAGACCACAGAGCGAACATACTAATTCTGACTAAAATCTAAGATTTGGACGAATTAAACCAAATCTCAATTTAATAATTGTTTTCAGCTGCTTTTGTGGTCAGCAAGGATCAAGTGGTTGAGGCTTTCATCCCCATTTGCTCCGATACAAGAAATAGCTTGTCTATTTTAAAAAAATGATTCTAATATTTATATAACAGTATCTCAAACTGATACTATTGGAAACTGGAGTCTCTGCTCACCCACAGACATGATATAACATACACCCAGTGGCAGAAAAGCTTTCCCCACTGCTCATAGACTCATAGACTTTAAGGTCAGAAGGGACCACCATGATCATCTAGTCTGACTCCCTGCACAATGAAGGCCACAGAATCTCACCCACCCACTCCTAGAATAATCCTCTCACCTATATCTCAGATATTGAAGCCTTCAAATGATGGTTTAAAGACCCCAAGATACAGAGAATCCTCCAGCAAATGATCCATGCCCCATGCTACAGAGGAAGGCAAAAAACCTCCAGGGCCTCTGCCAATCTACCGTGGAGGAAAATTCCTTCCCGACCCCAAATATGGCAATCAGCTGAACTCTGAGCATGTGGGTAAGACTCACCAGCCAGACACTCAGGAGAAAGTTCTCTATAGTAACTCCTATTATCCCACCATTGGCCTATTTACCAATGATAGTGAAAGGTCAATTAGTTGCCAAGATCATGTTATCCCATCAAACCATCCCCTTCACTGCTGATTGAAGCCTGATCAAAAAGGTTCACTTCTAGAAATAGGAAAGTTCACATCATTGTGATTTCTACTGAGACTACCTGCCAGTTTTGGTGTTTATTTTTGTAAAGGTGGAGACCTGATAATTGGGAAATGGACTGAGAGCACCAATGCATTTTCATACACTTCTATTCCGAACTTGCTTTCTTTGGACCACCTGCACCAGATAAGGCCTTGCAACAAAGACATTAGCAGTTTGAACATAAACGACTTGAAGGAGATAAAGTACACAAAACCCTACAGCTGTCTTTCAGTTACAGCATGACTACCATGAAAGATAATCCATACATCAAAGAGCTTGGTTTCAAACAACATGTAACAAGTAGATGGAACAATGGGAGGATAGATGGGGACAGAGTAAGGGGCAATAGTAATCTGAACTTGGTCTACTCCCCCTTCCTGCTGGGCTATGCTCTTCCTTGGTCCCATAACACTCCTGGCTCCAGTGAGTTTTTCCCAGTGAGTGCTCCAGCCTCTGAGCATCCATTGGGTCACTGACTATGCTGGACCAGGGTTGTTGCTGGACTAGGGCAGTCCAGATTGGGGAGGTTCAATCTGTAGTTGCCTACTTGATTCTTTACTATGGTAGCGACCTTATAAGAGTGCCCATTTGTTTAAAACATGGACAACATGCTTACTTGTATTCCCAAGTAGCGTCTCTTGTCACTGAACTTCTTTACCTTGATCTTGGGTTCCATTCTAGCTGCTTTGTTACATTTCACCAGTGCAAAGCTACCTTAAATCAAGCAAATCTGAACTTCCAAAGGTTCTGCCCTGCATAAGGAGATCATCATATGGCATAGTTAAAACTGAATATATAGGTTACTATGTCAGTAGTTTTCTTCTTTATATTTCTCATTTCAATATAAGATAGCAGTGATACTTAACACTAATCTATTTCTTCACATTTTCAAAAGTCTATAAAAATTAACTGACCCTCTTGTTTTAAAAATGATCATTTTTTATTACAAAGCTGTTTATCTGAAAAATTTTGACCAGCTCTAGATAACAGTCTATTAAGATGGAAGGACAGGAGTGTAGAGTTTAAAATTAATATCTAGATAACTAGTTAGCGGAAAAAATACAAGGAAGGAAAAGCCATTACCGTTATGAAAAGAAAAGGAAGGGAAAAGAAGATATTTGAACAGAAAATAATAAATAAAAAAAATGCAACAATATGATACACCGAATCAACTTAAAAACAACAATACTATTGTCTTTCAACATCTTGCCAGCACCACTATAAGCACCCAAAGCAGGATGTTATTAACAATGTACAAGCAGCATAGTTAAAAAGATGGCTAGAATAAAAAGCATGTGTGCCAAGAACACAAAATACTGGAGGGACTTGGATAAATTAATGCAGCTTTCAGAACAGACAAAACAAAATTATAAACACAGTGTTTAATACTTCTCAGCTAAAGTGACAATATATGATTATATGTGAAAAACAAAATATTTTAAAATGATCAAATGTTCACTTAAAAACATTCATGAGGATCATCTTGAGCAATGTCTCTCAAAATCTATTATTTTCTGAGCAGAACAGCGTTCACAGAAGGGTATACCAGAGGAGAACAGTTCCCCTGTTGGCCCCAGAGGTTGGCTGCATTTGCAATATTTTTGAGAATCACCTTAGTACAGCTACTCTTTTTAGATGACCCCATGGCTTATCAAGAACCCAGACTTGAGATCTTAAAGGAGAAGTACATAGAACTTATTGAATGGAGCCATTTAGAATAAATGGAAGAACATTTTCTGGAGGCACGTTACAGCATCTTTTATATTTTTAGTGAACTGGTGGATTCTACTTTTAACCATAGAAGGCCCCTTTCTGGATGACTGACATGGATCGTGTACCAATTGATAGTAGCAGAAGGGCCATGATAGAGGAGTGAACAGCGCATATAAATAATATTTATAGAGGAGTCCTGAATACAAAAGGATTTCTTAAGAGGACTTTACATGTTGATATATGTGCGGCATTTAGTGACTGATCCTGTATCCTCCCATGATCATTTATCTGGCTGCAATATGAGGAGAGATTAATAAGATTGGGGCTTTTCAGCTTGAAAAAGAGCCAACAAAAGGGAGATATGATAGACGTCTATAAAATCATGACTGGTGTAGAGAAATTAGATAAAGAAATATTATTTATTCCTTCTCATAAGAACTAGGGGTCATCAAATAAAATTAATAGGCAGCAGGATTAAAACAAATAAAATAAGTATTGTTTTCATTTAATGCATGTCAACCCATGGAACTCCCTGTCAAAGGCTGTTGTCAAGGCCAAGACTATAACACGGTTCAAGAAAAGACTAAATAAATTCATGTAAGTCCATCAATGGCTATTTAGCCAGAATGGGTAGCGATGGTGTCCTAAGTCCTTGTTTGCCAAAAGCTGGGAATAGGCAACAGGGAATGGATGACTTGATTATTACCTGTTCTGCTCCTTCCCTCTGGGGCACCAGGACTTTTGGCCAGATCCAGTATAGTTGTTCTTATGTTCTAATAAGATTTTTTGCTGATTTTCAGAGAAGAGATCACAGACTTAAGCCTAAAAATGGCCTGTTGAAGTTCTCAACTGGAAATAAACTGTCTAGTTTGCACAAGATAAATCTTTCCCTCCTCTATCCACAATATATATATATATATTAATTAGGATTTCTTTTGGGGAGAGGGAATTTATGTATTTTGCCAGTGTTTATCCCTTTGTCATGGTCTACACTAAGGAGTTATTTTGAAATAACAAGTGGAACATCCATACTATGAAGCTCGCTATTTCTAAATACCAGGCGGGTTATTTCAAAATAATAACTCCTGCTTTCCATGAGTAATAATGCTTATTTTAAAATAGTTATTTTGGAACAGCGGTAGTGTGGATGCTCCACTGCTGATATTTTGAAATAATGACTACCTAGAGTAATTCAAAATAATTGTTCCCCAGTGCTTCCTGGGATTCTAAGTCAATGCATCATGCCCACATTAACAGAGACTGCCTCAGACTAATTTTGAGGCTTCCCTGCAGTGTGGATATGCTATTTTGACTTTGTTATTTCAAGAGTTATTATTTTGAATTTAGTTATTTTGAAATAATTGCCTAGTGTAGACATGTCCTCAATGTATCAGTTCTCCCCGAAAGTTCACTGATAATTTTCTGCTAACTGAAAATGGCCTAGACGGTACTGGGTCCTGCCGTGAGGGCAGGGGACTGGACTTGATGACCTCTCAAGGTCCCTTCCAGTTCTAGTATTCTATGAGTCTATGAATTATTCTTACCGACTATAGACAACACATTTCTGTTTTTGAGGATGTGAAATGATAATTTTATTTTAAAAAGGAAAGAATCAGACAAACTACAGAAACAAAAGACCAGATGTACAACAAAAAACCAGAGCACAGATGTAAAACTGAAATGTGCAATGAACACATCAGCAAGGGAATACAATAACAGCTGTGAGGCACATTATAGCTGGCTTAAGTATAATAAGAATATAAATATAGACATAAGGGTGAGGAAATACATACTGTAGATTGTTAAACTGATAAAGACTTTAATACCCGCAAAGTGTAAAACACCTGATTAACAGCACCATCATGAAAGGGAACAAAAACATCTATGGCTGCATTTTGAACGCAGCTAGCAAAGCATTCCAGTATTACTATCTAAACTAGATACATTTGTCTTCTTGGTGATGTCATCCCACTCTGAGGTGGAACAGCTGTAAAGAAGGAAAAACAACATAAAAATAACCTAAATATTTCCAGATCATAAAGGACAAAAGGTGATTAAGTTCTTGGAAGAAGGTTAAAACTCAAATTGCACTTGAACAGCCATCACTGGCTGGCTTTCGGAGTGGTACAGGTGGGCTAAGAAGCCAACTATGTACAGCGATTTTTATTGGCTTGGAGACTATTGATATATGGTGAAGGAGGTTAAAATTCAAAACGTGTAAAAGACACCATAATCCAGAATTAAAGGATATGAAAGCACATTGTAATATTTTTCTATCTCTACTGCTCAGGAGCCCAATGGAAAAAAGCCCTACCAAGTCCTACAAATTTCCTGTACATATTTATTAACTATGGAAAAACTTACGATGGAGAGTTACTCGGGGGTCTTGGTGAAACTATGTTACATGATCTTATTTTAAAAAGGGTTAATGGTATTTGTTAGAATAGTCAAATATATATATTATTTTATCACTAACGAGCTTGACTCTTATTGATAAGACTATTAATTTCATATCAATAATGTTCTCCATGACCAGGAAGATCAAGGTTTGTTCAACTGGGCTCTTAATGGCATAAGGCAAGGCTTTGCTACTTTTGCTTATATTGAATGGTGGCTTCTTCTAAGAGTAGTCCCATGACTACTGGCGACAGACTTCACTGGACTTTAGACAATGTGTGTGTGTGCGGGGGAAGAGGGTTGGTTTCAAGCCCGAGATTGGGTGGGGCCTCAGGCAGAAGGGGCAGTGCTAGGGTCAGACAGCCCTTGGCACCTCCTAGACTGTGGCATACCTCTCCCACCCAGACAGCAGACAGCATCATGTGAGACTCCAGCATGGGCCCCAGAACAGCTGACCCCTTTGTCTTCCTTGTTGGTGGCCTGTTGTAACTATTTGAACCATCTACTCCATTGTCTCTCTCTTTTTATTTTTTTCTCCTTTTCCCCTTCTTTTTTTCTCTTTTTTTCCCTCTCCCCTCTCCTCCTCCCCTTCCCTTATTTATTCTTGGATCTGGACTTCTAATACTCCTGTCATCTGAAGAAGTGGGTTGTGCCCATGAAAGCGCATGATACCATCTACATGTTTTGTTAGTCTTTAAAGTGCTATCATACCATTTGTTGTTTTTTAAGTTTTTCCTGTTACAGACTAACTTGGCTTCCCCTCTCAAGTTATTGGAGTTTGTCTACACTGGCAATTGATTGTCAAAACTTTTGTCATTCATGGGTGCATAGGCGTGCGCGCAGGACATTTCATTAGGGTGTGCACCCAAATCATTTTTTAAAAATGTACTTTGACCCCCATTAGCCACACCCCTGACCCTGTTAACCACGCCCCCTGACCCCCATTGGCCACACCTCTGGAGGTAATACTCTCCTGGCAAGATGGACACATGACCAGAAGTAAAAAGTGTCATGTGACACCCCCCTCCCCCAGGACTTTTCCCACCATCCTCCTACCAATAGGGATTAGTTTGCGCCCCTCCCCCCCCCCAACTCCCCTCATGCAACGATCCTGCAGTTGCATTACCCCAATGTGTGTGACATTAACTCGGGGGCAGAGGGGGTGGAGAGGCTGAGGGAAGTGTTCCCCTCTAAGAGTTTCCTCCCATGAGCAGAATGAATTTTGTGTTGTGCACCAGTACTGAGTTCATGTGGCTTGTTTGCATGTGCCACTGTGGCACCCAAGTTATTAATAAATATCTCATAAACCTCTACCTTTTCCCTCTGCTGCCATGTCTCCTCCCCTTGCTCCATCAGCTCCCCTGGTGCCTGCTGCCCCCCCAGCCCCTCACCTTCCTCTGCTGTCCTGACTCCTGCCCTTCTCACTGCCCTCAGCCCTCCTGCGACCTGCCCCCCTCCACCAGCCCTTCACTCCCTGTACTCACTCCTCCAGTAGCCCCACTCTGATCATGTGAGCTACCCTCCTCATCCCCTCTTCTAACACCTCCTCTACACACCTGCTCTGCCTCTCTCTCTGGTGCTGGTCCCTCCTGAAGGTGTCTGCCTTCTGCTTCACCCCAGAATCCCCTGGCACCTGCACCTTCCTTAGCCCTGCACCCTCCTGGTGCCTCCTTCCTCACTGCCCTGCCCCTTTGCCCTCTTTTCCCTGATGCCCACCCCTCACCACCCTCTGCCCCCTTTCCCCTCATGCCCGTGCCCTCACACATGCCTTGCTCCATCCCTACCTTTCTCATGCCCAGCTCTCCTTTCAAGCCTCTCAGCACTTCCCCTTCCCCCTCTAACCACCAATGCCCTTACTCTCTCCTCTCCCAGCATCACCCTGTCCCCCCTCCCACTGACACCTCCCCTCCTGCCCTTTTCTTCATTGTCTCCACTTGGCCCCCTGGCATTTGCCTCTCCTCTACCCTGTCCCTTGGTGCTTTCCCCTTTCTTCTCCTGACCTGCCCCCCCTTCCCTCAGCACAAGCCCCTTCCTCTCTCACCCCTTCCTCCTATTTTTCCCCCTTCCCCTCCTCCTCCCCTCCCTTCCCTTCCCTTCAGCTTCTGCCTTCCAGTTCCTGGGGCTGGAGTCAGAGCTGGCCCAAGCTACAGGCCAGCCAGGTCCTAGCTGGGCGCTCCTGGGGCGCTGCATGGTGCTGCTGGGCCGGGCGGGGGCGCCTCCGGGGTGCCTCAGGGGGCCGCGCGGTGCTGCCGGGCTGGGCGGGGGCGTCCCCAGGGTGCCTCAGGGGGCCGCGCGGTTCTGCCGGGCCGGGCAGGGGTGTCCCCGGGGCACCTCAGGGGCGGCCGCGCGGTGCTGCCGGGCTGGGCGGGGTGCCCCCGGGTGCACAGAGGGTGGTGCTGCCAGGCCTGGGGCGCAAAAATGGCTCGGGCCGGCCGGCATTTGTAGTCGGGCCCCAGCTCCTCCTGGAGCTGGGCCGCGCGGTTTGAAAGTCCCGGGCCGTGACGTCACGCCACGCCCGGGCGTCTCCCCTCTCACCTCTTGTGCGGCGTTTGAGCACGCTGCGCATGCGCTTTCTGCCCCACAGTGCCCTGTTGATAGCCACGGGGAATTTAAAGTGAGGGTCTGCGGCGCCCTGTCACAAATCCCTCTCCTCCTCCAGCAACCGCTAGCTGCCTGAGACATTGTGGTGTGCCTGGGCACACCTGGCACACACCCTGTAGCGCATTTATACAAAGTATTTCCTCCTCCCGAAAGACAAAAGTTTTGGCAGAGGAGGCAAGTGGAAGTATAAACAATACATTGTTTGCAGGAGGGCTGTCCTGTTGACAACGCAAACCCCGCTCATAGGGGTTGGAATATTTTGTCCACAAAAGTGTCAACAAACAGCATTTACCCTACCTGACTTTTTAGTGACACAGTTGTGTTGATAAAAGCTATGTGATATACAAAACCACTCAGGGTACATCTATACAGCAGAGATATTTCGGGATACTGAGGTATCCCAAAATAGCTACCCTATGTCTTAGAAACGTGAACATTATTTCAAAATATTTTTCGAAATAATGGGCATACTATTTCACCATCCCTGTAAACCTCATTGCATGAGGATTAAGGATGGCTCAAAAATAGCATGCTATTTTGAATAGACTTGAAATGTTTTATGCAATTTGCATAGCACTAATTGCGTATCTTATTTCGAGTTTAGGATTCTGTGTAGACACACCCTCACAGAATAAGATACTAACTCAGCATAGGTGTATTAGAATCTACCCGCAGATATTTAGTTATACCTGTTAACAGATAAGGTGAGATTATAAAAAATAGTGAGCACTCACAGTTTGTATCTATTTTTGCATGTTTTCAGTTTCCATTTAGAACTTAAATGAAGTGGCCAGATTTTCAAGAGCTATAGCTGTTGAGTGCTTCGTACTTTTAAAAATCTATCCCTAGTTGTTTGCACTGCCTTCTAAAATTTCTAAATATAAATGCAATGGTTAAAATAACAAATGATTTTGTATTCAAGTGACACAGTTCCTATATAACACTAATGTATACTACAAGTTATATAGTACTCACAAAAGTACTACAAAAAGTCTGACACTGCTGCTCTTTACAAGTAGTCTCACTCAATGCAGAGTGTGGTTTACTCAGTGAAAATAAAGGTGGCAGAATGAAGATCTTAATAAATGACACAGCAAAACCATCAGTACACTATATATTACAGAGCTAGTTTATATAAATAAGCCACACACTGGAGGACATTAGGACTGAATGGATGTTGTAAATGGGATGCCATAGCAATGAATAACGAGGGATTAAATGGAGATGGAAACTGGCTGGGTGCCTTAATTCTTCACTTCTAAATATTCTTTTTTATTTATTTAAGTTAACAATATTAGTGAGGAAGGTACAATTTTTTTTGAGGGGAGGGGGGTTAGTCAGACTGCAGTGAAATGCACTGTCAACATTCACTCTTCTTAACAAAGTATTTTATTTTTCAAAATAGCTGAAGCCAAAGGGCTGATTATATTGTGCTGGAGTTATTCACATATTGGCGCATCTTACCTAATCACACACTAGTGAGTCTGATAAAATGCATACACGCATGTTATTCTGTTTATTACACTGAATATTTTAAAAGCAAAATAAAAACTAAGTCTGCACACTTCTATTTCAGTGGTTTTTTTACTCCATATTCTCCAGTGTAGCAGGCTTCTCTTTCAGGTGACTCATTCCCCTTTTGTGACTGGGCAGCCTATGGTATGACGCTAAAGCTATGTCTACATAGCGATGCTATTTCAGGATAACATCTGTTACTCTAAAATAGCATTCTGCACGTCTTAACAGCAAACCTGTTATTTCGAAATACATTCGAAATAACAGGCTTCTTATTCTAGTTTCCTGTAAACCTCGTTGCATGAGGATTAAGGTAGATGCTGGAATAGTGATTTATTTTTAAATTAACACTGTGCAGATAGTGCCAAATTTGGAAATAAGGTATGCAATTTGTGTAGCGCAAATTGAGTAGCTTATTTTAAGGTATATGTTACTGTGTAGATGTACCCTAAGAGATTTCTGCTAACACTCATGGAAAAGAAGTTTCATGAATCATGAAACAATGAATGTAGTAATAACATCACACCCCTCAAGTTTAATGTATAAAAATCTCACAGAACTGAGAGGAAACATTTGTTTCAGAATCTGCCCAAAACGGAAGTGTCCACATTTTAACCTTCCTTTCTTCCTTCGTAAAGTCTTACTGATGTGAAAAGCTGAAATGCAATCTTTCATTAGGTGTTTACTTCAGTGATTAATTTTTCAGGTGCTCATAAATTAGGTATGACAAAGAGTCAGATTGTGCAGTTTCACTATATTGGATTAAACACAGCGAGCAAAGCTGCAAGATTATGTTGTTGGGATGATATGCTGTGTCGTGGAATCATGCGTCAGGGGATTCACAAACACAAACGGCAATTAAGAACTTTCATAATGAAAAGATTGCATTTCAGTTAATATCAGTAAGATACTATTTAGCGAAAGAAAGGCAAATGATATCTTCATATTTGGGCAGAGACTCCTGAACAATGTTTTCTTCAGCTTCTGTGAGATAGCTTATACATTAGTCTGAGGGTGTGAGCTATTACTACATTCATTGTTTCCATGAATCATGAAACAATGAATGTAGTAATAACATCACACCCTCAAGTTTAATGTATGTACCCTCAGAATTTATATAAACATTTGTTTCAGAATCTGCCCAAAACGGAAGTGTCCACATTTTAACCTTCCTTTCTTCCTTCGTAAAGTCTTACTGATGTGAAAAGCTGAAATGCAATCTTTCATTATGAAGTTCTTAATTTGCCGTTTGTGTTTGTAGATCCCTGTTGCTTTACTGTGGTTCACATTTTAGCATATCATCCCAACACAACATAATGCACGGCTTTTTTTCTGCTTTTAAACATTGTTTAATCCAATATGAAGTGAAATTTGCACAATCTGACCTTTCTTTGTGCATACACAATTTTTTATGAGCACCTGAAGGTGCAAATGGCAAAACTTTCAAAACCCATTTGTTAATCTTATTTCCCCTCGCAAGTGACAATGTATATGAAAAAGGTGAGCAGTGTTGGAAGTGCTCAAATGAAAGCTGTGCTGAAGCCTCTCTAAAAATTTCTGTCATAAATGCAATAAATAAAAGGAAATACATTTCCTGACAATATATATATTTCTACATCTGTAAATATATGTAAAGCTGTTAAAGAAAAATACCACATTGTGTTATTTACATGTAGAACTTTTAACTACATCTACCTATCTATCTATCTATCTAGTGACACAGATTGATATTGAAAAAAAATCTGCATGTTGTAGGCTTTTTTATACTATAACATATCAAAGCCTATATTATGAAGGTGATTTTTTAATATTTACCTATTTTTATAGGAAAATTTAGATTTGTTGGGATATAAATGTGTCTTTTCATCATCTTACTTGATCATCTGAATACTTTTCAATTGGTTATTTTTTTAAAATTCTTACTTTCTTGAAGTATACATCCCAGCAGCTATGCTATTTTCAGTATCTGTAGCACCTTAATTTCTAAACTGAAATGCTTGGTCTGCAAACCCTTATTTGGAGGAGCAGAAATCTTTAATAGTTCATATAATGAGGATCTATTCTAAAATACATATAGAAATTTAACATCTTTTAAGCTTTCCAAATAGTAGATAAATCAGATTAGGAAATAAGCAACAAGATATTTTCTAGGATTAATACTCACCACCTTCCTGAGAAATATCTCATCCTCTATTTGGTGAAGCAGCAATATTGTTATGTTTTAAACAACATCTAAAATGCCTCTTTATACTGGTAAGTATTATTCCTTGCAAAGAATGAAACTAAGCTATCTTTCTGTAATTTTTCTTTGAAACTTTTAAGTAGAGTTGCTGAAATATAAAGGAAATAGGTGAAAAATATCACCAAATCTTGTCACACAAAGCTGAAAGATTTTGAAAGGCAGACATAGTTTGTGCATGAAATATGCCTCTGGAGGAAAATAATTGGTTGGAGATGGGGAAATAGTGAGAATTTTTGAATAGTTAACTAAAGAACAGCTGGCATCAATTAGCTTATGTCCTCATGCAAAGAAAATGCCTCGATTAAGTACCTACCTTTCAGCTGTTCAAGAGTTCTCCAATAATTTGTTTGTTGTAATCAAACATTATCTCACGAGATATGATAGCATTCTCCCAGAGGAATTTTAAAAATTACGTTTTGCACGAGCTTTCTTTCACCTAAGCTTGAGGCAGCCTTGGTTAATGACAGCTTCAATTACCCTTGCAGGACCTACCATGAAAAAAATCTGCCCCCCCTCCAAGAAAGTTGCAGTAGAGCATGGAGACCCCAACTATAGATATACAATCAGAGCCAGAAGCTTGAAAGTACAGAACCCCACTGGCAGGAGTGGGAGCCAGTTGGTCTCAATGCATAGCCATTTTCAGGGACCTACCCAGGGATTCCTGGCTAAACTGCTCAAGGTGCTGTACTTTGCACCCAGTGGGAGATAAATCAAAGTGAGTGACTTTTAAAGCACTATTTGTTCTAGCTGCAGAACAAGAATTTTGGAACTTCAATATGTTTTTCTATTTATAAAACTAATAATAAAAATAATTATATTAATCTCAATTATGAAGAATATTATGTTTTGACTGTAGCAGAAGAATGATTCTTTCCTACAGCCCTTCCACTAAAATTATGAAGAATTCAAGCTCCATGTGATTGTATGCTCAAATATGTGCAATATCAAACTTTTGTCTTTGTCCATTTTAAATTCCCTTTACACTTATGGCAAATATATTCCTCTTTTTACACGGAAGGGGCCGGGGGGAAGTCCTTACACATGGATGCATTGACAGCATCCAGGCTATGTCTAGACTGCAGGCTTCTTTTGGAAGAAGCTTTTCTGGAAAAGATCTTCTGAAAAAACTTCTTCTAAGAGCGTCTACACAGCAAAAGTGCATCGAAAAAGTGATCGATCTGCTTTTTCAAAAGATAGCATCCATTCTGAATGGACACTATCTCGCATTTAAGCTGTGATTACTATGGATGGAATTGCCACCAGGGCACCTGTGCTTTTTCCTCTTTACTCTTCTTTCGAAAGAACTCCCTCTTCCCCGTCCACACACGCCTTTTTCCAAAAGAGCTCTTTCAGAAAAAGGCTTCTTCCTTGTAGAAAGAGGCTTACTAATGTCAGAAAACCCCCTCTGTTCTTTCGATTTTCTTTCAAAAGAACGCGATAGCAGTGTGGCCGTAATTCAAGTTTTTTCAGAAAAACGGTCTTTTTTCCAAAAAATCTCTGTAGTGTAGACATAGCCCCAGATACAATATTATCCTGAAAAAAAATCTTAGGGGTTTCACTTTGTGCTATTCCAGTAATGAGTTGTGCAGAATCAGTTTTAGAATTCAGTAACTGCTGGATCCAATAGTCTAAAACACAATGTGAACCCATAGTCATAAATAATCATAATTTAAAAAACAAATCATTACAAAACTTTACTGTTAAGCTTTAGCCCATTCAGCTGCCCAAATGGAATTCACAATTTTTTCAGCCACCCCATTTTAAATTCCTGTCTCTGGTAAAAAACAAATCATTACAAAACTTTACTGTTAAGCTTTAGCCCATTCAGCTGCCCAAATGGAATTCACAATTTTTTCAGCCCCCCCATTTTAAATTCCTGTCTCTGGTAAGGAAAAATGCATCGGCCCATGATTCTGGCTTATTCTATAAAAATGCAAGTAGGTAGATTAGATTAAGATTCTAGTTCCACGCATGAGTAGATTTACTCTCATAAAAGTGGTGACAAAAATGTGGCTCTTGCTGTTTTACGAGTTAATGGAGATGCCCCCAAAATTAATTCCATATGAGAAAAAGACTATAAATGAAATCTTGGCCCTACTGAAATCAATGAGAGACTAGCTATTTAATTCAATAGGGTCAGGATATTAGCCTATTGTAACTTATCTGCTGTGTACATCAGTATTTACTTTGATACTTCTGTAGAAGCACATGCTGGAATCTGAAGTGAGTATCTACAGATATTTATGCTAGCATTTTGTGCTAGCATACAAGGTCCTGCCTACCTTTAAGCAAAAGCCATGGGAAAAAGGTATGCACAGATGGGCTAATTTTATTAGCTCATCTCTACACAAGAACATTTAATGTAATATTCACTCTACTAGAGAGCAACAACAACAAACAAACTTGGCAAAAAACAACAGCGAGCTTCATAACAGGGTCTGCAAGAGAAGGAATACTATCAAATCTAATTAGAGATGGGCAAACCTCCAAAGCGTCTCTGAATTTTATTTGAATTTATGAACTCAATAAAACAGAGTTGAGGATCTTGTGAGAAAAAGATTTCTGATGAGATTTCAGGTATGCTCTGTTTCAGAAATACCATAAGTGAAGGCATTTTTGTGGTATTACAGAATTTTTGGTTCCAGCTTGAAACAGGAAATGAAAAGATGTAATGAAATAAGGAATAAAAATGGGGAAAAATGGTTTTTCAAGACCCAAGAATTGTTTAGCTGGGCTACTTTATATATTGTCAAATCAGTTCATCCATCTTGAAAAATAGTAACACTCCAGCCACCACCTACTATCAGGGGCAGTGTCCAAGGAACAATGATGGGCATCACTGAAGTTACTCTAGATAAACTTGGCTCCTGGGGTTTTAAAATTATTCCTAGAATTATACTGAAAACGGCTTTGAAGAATCTTCTTGAGGATCTATAGCACCTTAGAACCTAACAAATATACAAAAATAGTATCACAAGCTTTCATGGGCACAACCCACTTCTTCAGATGACAAAAAGAACTGGATTGTGCCCACGAAAGCTTATAATACTATTTATATATTTTTGTCCGTCTCTAAGGGTATGTCTACACTTGCCCCCTATTTCGAAGTAGGGAGGCAAATGAAGCATACTGAAGTTGCAAATCAAGCCTGGGATTTAAATATCCCGTGCTTGATTTGCATGTTCCCGGCCGGTCGCCCTTTTAGAAATTCACTAGCCCGGAGTAACTGCCCGCGTCTACACGCGGCAGTGAAACGGGAGTCCGATTTAAAGCCCCTAATTCAAATTAGCTGGTAAACCTCATTGCAGGAGGAATACCAGCTAATTCGAGTTAGGGCTTTAAATTGGACTCCCATTTCACTGTCCATGTAGATACAGGCAGTTACTCCGGGCTAGTGAATTTCTACAGGACCATTGTTGTTTTTTAAGTCTTCTTGAGGATGCTAGTTACGTGGAGGTACCAGGAGGAAATTTGTTTGTTCTATCTATCTTAGGTACTTATATGGGTCCTAGTACTATAATATTGGGGTGTCTTATCTCTCTCTATATATACATTTTTTTCCTGCAGGATGACAGAGTGACCTCATCATGTCATCTGTGTCCTCATGCCATTGATGCCACCCACCTCCACCCTCAGTCACTTGCTATGGCCAGCCTCAGCATCATCCCTCCAGCCATGGGCTGCTCTAGCTCCTGCTCCCAGTTCATGCCACAGGGGGCTGTGTGGCTGGGGAGGAGCTGCTGGGGCTGGGGCCCCTCTGCCATCTGAGCCCGACCCTACCCCCTGAGCTATGCTGGGTCCTCTTCACCATCTGAACCCGACCCTCCCTTCTGGACTGTGCCTGGTCGCCTCCACCATCTGAGCCTGACCCCTACCCCCACCGGACTGTGCTGCATCCCCTTCGCCATCTGAGCCCGATCCCCCACAGGCTGCACCGGGTCCTCTTCGCCATTTGAGCCCAACCTCCCCCAGCCACTCTGTGTCCCCTAGGGGAGCCGCTGCTGCAGCAGCACAGTCTTCTCCTTCCCCGCTCCTGCCCAGGCCCCCCCTCCCATCTCTGCCAGGGTGTGGGATAGGAATAGGGATGGAGGTGCAGGATCTGGGCAGGAAGTAGGGTGCCAGAAGGGGTGAGGGTGCAGAGTCTGGCCAGGAGGGAGCAGGCAGGAGGGGGCTGAGGGTAGGATGTCTGGCCTGGAGGGGAGGGTGCAGAAGCTGGCTGGAAATAGGGTGTAGGGTTAAGGGGGAGTGTGCAGGAGCAGGCTGGTGGTAGGGCATGGCAGCCAGAGAAGGGGAGGGTTGGCAAGAGTAGCTGCCAGAGTGGGGGTTGGTGAGTGCAGTGAGCAGGGTCCTCTCTGCCATCTGAGCCCAACCCACTGGACCACACCAGGTCCCCTCCATGCCTGCTCATCCCCTCCCTGGGCTGCGCTGGGTCCCCTCCACCATCCGAGCCTGACTGCTCCCCAGCTACCCAACATCTCTTCTGCCATCTGAGCCCAACCGCCCCATGCCCTTGACCCCTTCTGCTAAGACCCCACAACCCCAGCCCACTCCTGCCCCTTCCCTCCTGACCAGACACCTATCCCAGCATTCTCCCCTACTCTTGCACCCTCCCCAAGGCCAGACACCTACCTACGCCCTGCTCCTGCCTCCTCCTCCCTGGCCAGACTCCCTGTCCCCAGCCTGCTCCTGCCTCCTCCTCCCTGGCCAGACACCCTGTCCCCAGCCTGCTCCTGCCTCCTCCTCCCTGGCCAGACACCTACCTACACCCTGCTCCTGCCTCCTCCTCCCTGGCCAGACACGTACGCCTGGGGGAGGAGGAGGCTGGTGAGTGTAGTGAGCAGGTGGTGCATCCCCCTAGTAATCTCTAATATATTTATCCTCACAGAACTAATGTGATGTAGGGAATTTCTATTATCTCAAGTCACACAAGAAATCCACGGCAGAGGATGTACTTGAACTTAAGCTAGTTAGTGGTCTTTCCTTGCTGTATTTTTTCCTGTTTCTCTGGCTCACTTCTGGAGTGATGAAATTTAGAAATATTCCTAGTGTTGTGGTGAATGGGGCAGTAACTGTATTTTCTCTGACTGTGTCAGGTGGGGAATGTTTCACTACTGAACCTCATATTCCATGATGCAGATCTGATAGAGCAATCAAAACAGAATGATAAATCGGCATGTATTGCTGTTTGGAGAAGGGTCTGTCTTGTTACATTTAATAAGAACAACAACAAAAAGGCAGTTTCTTTTAAAAGCACCTTTTCTCATCTCTAGAGCAGTCCTATTCAGCTTTGTGCTTATTAGATTTTCTTCTTCACTCTGGTACAGGAAGCTAAGGGTGTTGACCTCATTTGGATCTTTCCCAATGTCAGAAGGTGGTCTGTTCAAAAAGTTCCAAGACACTGATCCCTTCCTGATTGATCAGATAGCTGGGTCAATAAATAGGGTTTCTACTGTTTTTTTCACAGCTGTAAAATAACCAACTGACTCCTCTGAGAGCTAATTACTGGATCTTTTGAGTTTTTCTTTCAAGAAACAAGGATTATCTTTCTGTTTAATAAATTCCACTGCAATGTAATTCACCAGAGACTATCTAATCACAGAAGTCCCTGCTCGCTCAGAGCAGTTTATTTAAGTGAAATGTTAAGATTGTGGACCAGTTTTTTTCTTTATAAACTTTTCTCAGACTTGGTACTGGGACATTTTCCCATAGACTATAAAGTCTTTTACTATTTATGAGAAGATAATATGGCAGTGATTATGTACCATAAACCCAGCAGGACGACAAATAATTCCAAGCAAATAATAGGATTTCTGTGCATATTTTTTGTGTGGGTGTGAATAGTGAGGGCATAGGAATGGATGACGGATAAGTGGGCAATGTTCCAATCCTGCCATTTTCTCTCCCCATTTCTAACACATTCCCTTCAGTGAAGGAGGGCTATACACAGCCTACTCTGAGCTCCAGTTAGAGGTACGCCAGCTGACTCGAGACACAAAGCAGCTGAGGCATTTCCTCCCAGCAAGGTTTGAGTTCTCTTCATGCTTATTCCAGCTCACTGGAGGTTGGAATACAAATTTGGACTGGTTATTTAGTAGTGCCATGTGCTATCACACTAGGCTGCCAGTTAGTCCTCTGTGCTTATTTTGCATGGATACTTTGATCAAAATGTTCCTCACACAGTGTAACGGTGATTGGCAATCTGCAGCCCATGGACTGCATGTGGCCCATCATCATAATCAGTTGGTGGGCCGCAAGACATTTTGCTGATGTTGACCATCCATAGGCACGACCCCCACAGCTCCCGGTAGCTGTGGCTTGCCAGTGGCTCATTCTGATGGGCTATATGTGGTCCATGCCCACAGGTTGCCCACCACTGGTGTAATTCCTTAATTCAAAGGGACAGCATGGGTGAGATAGTATCTTTTATTGGACTAAATTCTGTTGATGATAGAAACAGGCTTTTGAACTGCATGTAGTTTCCCCCCAGACCTGAAGAAGAGCTCCGTGTAAACTGGAAAGCTTGTCTTTCTCACCCACTTTCTCTTCTTAAATATCTGGGACCGGCACAACTACAACACTGTTGCCCTAAAGACAGATTTCATCATATGTAAATCCCTCAGGAAACTTTTAATTAAAAAAGATAACTAAAGGAATACCTATCAAATAGATTTCACCAGTACTGTATATTTAGAAATGATAGGCACTAACATTATGTTACAAATGCATTCATTTGATAGATCTGTTCTTGTGAAAGAAGAAAAATAATAAAGCATTTGGCTGAATATATTACAATTTTATTCCTTCATTGAGTAGTTCTTTCAAAGTCTGTTAAATTTCCATGTTGTTGTATCTTTCTTAATTCCTGAAAATATATTCTTTTAACCAGTATATTTGCCCCCAAGGCATTTATTTACGTTTCTACTGTTCTTTCATAATATTTCTAATACAATATTTCAGACAGAAGCTGTATGGCATAGCCACTGGAATTTATGTAGCAATGAAACCAAGAACTTCAAATTCTAATCCCAGCTTTTCTAGTGATTTACTTTGTGACTTTGAGCAACCTCTGTGCCTAAATTTCCTCATGTTTATACTGGGAAAAATTAATAAGCTACCTAACTTGTAGGATGGGGTGGGCAAACTATGGCCTATGGGCAATGTCCAGCCCAGCAGACATTTTTATCCAGCCCTTGAGGTCCTGCCAGGAAAATGGCTTGCCCCACTCTGCCCACCCAGCTGTCCTCAGCCCCCAACTCTGAATTCCACATACACTGCAGCAGCATGCCCAATTCCCTCCTGATTTTCTACAGCCTCACCTCCAAGAGTCTTGGAACTGCCCAGGGTCTGTATCCATCCCAACCAGCATGCCTCCACCCATGGCAGTACCTGGTATGGTGGCCTAGATGTCACTCCCAATAGGGTACCTAGGAATCCCTGGTACTGCCTCTGGAGAGCCTCCTTACCCATGCCACACCTGATGAGTTGCCCCATGCCACCATCTTGGTAACATCTCTGAGAGAGCCCCCACATGCCACACCCCACCTTAGCGCACCATAAAATGTCCTTATCCAGATGAGGCCCTTGGGCCAAAAAGTTTACCCATTTCTGTTGTAGGAGGTTGAGATTCAGTTTGTTTCTGGTACTACACTATGAAAATGTAGAGTGTTGTATAAATGCTACGCAGAGTGATATTTAAACATTGTTAACTTAACCAAGAATAATTTTATAGGAACCATTTCTAAAATTCTCCCTAGTATTCCACTCCTGATGCAAGTAATACACACAGGGAGAATGTTTACACAATACCTACTAGACTGGACTAGAACAAATGATTGCTTATCTTTATTTCTGCACTGGGCATATGAAGTGATATAATCTTAAAGCAACTGTTCCACCCAGTGTAAACAAAATGATTAAAAGCGACTGCGATATAATACATACATACACATACTGAATGGGGGCTCCCATGGAAAGATGGAAGATTTCATGCTTTAGTCATGGTAGAAAAGGCAAATTTCACTACTTGTCATGGATTAATAGGAACCAGTCACAGACAGAATGATCATGTACGTGAAGAAGATGCAACATATGCCTCTCTGGCATGGATCTTCTCCATGTGTTATGATACTTCCTCAGAATGCACATTGATGTATTCCTGAGCACTATGGTTTGGGTGTGCACACATTATTTCTCAACTGGGGCCAAGTGTTTTAAGGGAACATTCAAGCTAGAGAAATGTCTCCTATCCAAAGTATTCACTTTAGATAACTTATATACAATGTAATTTGCGGTTGAGTTTTTCCCCCTCCTGTTGGCAGCAACACTGCCTCTAAGGTTATACCTGCACTTGGAGCTGGGGGGGGTGTAATACCTAGGTCGCACACATGCACTCTCATTAGTTTTTAGTAGCGTAGACATGGTAGCCTGTGCAGCCATGGATGGTGGCTTAGGCTAACTGCCCTGAGTACGTATGGCACCCAGTCCCCATATTCTTGAAAGCCCAAGCTCCAGTCCAAGTTGCAAAATCACATTTCTGGTTTTAGTGTGTAAGCTCAAAACTCACTGGCAGAAGTGTGTCTTCCTGGGCTGGGAAGCTTGTTCCCTCCCTCAGTGTAGCACACACAAAAATTCAAAACACAGACACAAGGAGTGCATTTCACTGAATTCAGTAAGCATAAACTTTTTCAAATGAATAACAAAGAGGGTGTCTTTAAACCAACCATAGGGAAAAACTGCATTTGGATCTGTTTTAAAAAACATTTAAATCTTGCCTTGGGCTCACTAGGACAAAGCAGCAATTTCTAAGACCTTTGTAGCCAAATTCATGCCCATGGTCACTTAAGATTGTGGCAAAATACCATGGATACACTTGTCTCTATTTTCAAGCTTATTAACATTTAACGATAGATAGATCATTTTCTAATTTTATTCACAGACTCACTTCTTCTTCAGTCCTAAGGCAGTAGTTGAAACCACATGTTTTTATCCTTACATATATATATTCAGAATGACTGAATTCTCATCATTTTACATAGTGAGCAAGTTGGTTATGTTTGTTTTTGCCTACTTGATTCTTGGGCTCATTATGTTCCTCCTAACAGAAAAACTTCAGCTTTACAGCTGACGATTACATAGTGACAGGAGAGTGGAATTGACAGGGATAGAGTGGTCTTCTTCTTTCAAATGTCATGTTCCATGCTATATTTCTTTGTCAAAGTTGGACGTCCAAACTCTCAAGCCAGTGAACAGCATCGCTGGTTAGATTGTGGATATCATCCAATGAGCCAGTGAATGTTCATGTTGGGCATTCCGCAACAATGTGATGCATAGTTTGTGGACTGCCACAGTCACAAAGTGGAGATGGCAACAAATTCCACTTATGCAGTAGATAACCTCACCTGCCCTTACCGGTCCTAAGCCAGTTTAGGACACACCACAGTCTCTGGGGAAGATCGAAGCCTTTCTGCTCAGTGGTGGGATCCGACACAAGATGTTTGTTTGGGATGTCTATTTGCTGCCATTCAGCTCGCCATAGTTTCTTGACATTGGCTGTGACTTCCTTCACTCGGTGCCAGGGAGGCTTATGGGATTTTAGATGCGATGTTGGTGGCTGATCAAAATATTTCTGGATGGGAAGAGGTTGGCTGCTGTGGTTGATACGTTGATATAGTCTGTATTCCTGCTCCTGTCGATGAATGCTTGGTGGGGCAATGTTTGCCAGCGGTGGTAACCATTCTATGGCAGTGGGCTTTAAAGTTCCGATTATCACTTGCATGGCGCTATTCAGTTGAGTGTCAACTAGCTTTGTGTGGGTGCTTTCTGACCACACAGGAGAGCAATATTCAGCAACAGAATACACCAGGGCTATTGCTGAGGTCCTCAAGGTGCGTGCTCCACCTCCCCCAACTGGTTGCACTGAGTTTTCTTAGAAACTTGGCTTTAGTTTCTCCTTTGTTTGTTCCAGAAGGAGAGCATACGGTCAAGTGTTATGCCTAGGTATTTGGGATGTGGCTCGTAAGCAATCTTTTTCCCACAGAAAGCAACATCAAGTTTTGCAGTGGCATCACGGTTGTCTAGATGAAAAGCTGTGACCACAGTTTTGTCTGGGTTTGGTTTGAGCCGCCACTTCTGTAGGTAGTTGGATATGGTCAATAGGTCGGATGTTAGCATCTGGCTGACAGTTTTGAAAGACTGCGATTGTGCAGCCAGTGTGGTATCATCTGTGTAGATAAACATTGCAGAGCCAGGTTTTGGAATGTCAATAAGATAGATGTTAAATAACGATGGTGCCAGTATGGAGCTCTGAGGGAGACAGTTATTCAGTGTTCTGGGTCTACTAATGCTATTATTGAGGTGCACACGAAACTGGCGGTCGCCAAGCATCGCTGTCAATAGCCAAAGTGTCGGCCGGCACTGAATCAACCTTGATAGTTTGCATATTAGTCCTTTGCACCACACTGTGCCAGTCTTCATTTTTGCCTGGTAGCCAGCTTCAATTGTGGAGTGGTAATGGCCAGGGAGCCATTGAACTCAGATGTTAGCTATCCTAAGTCTGTACCATCAAGTGGCTTGAAAATAAGCACCAAGACCTTGGCTTGGACATGGTATTCAATGAAGAGTGAGTGGAGTGAAGTAAGAACAGGGGTGCCATGCTCTCACAAACCTGTGGCAGTGAGGAGGTGGGCTGCTGCATTCTGTGTTTCCTCTTTATTAGTTTTCTACACAAACTGTATCCTCAACTTAATTGTTTTCCTAAATTTTTCTGATGACAATTTCATTTGTGATTTGTCCTCCCATAAATTATTTTAGTTTCGGAATCACTGTCACAGAGGTGTGTATCCCAACACCATTGAGGAAGATTGAGTAGTAACATGGAACATAATCAGCAAAGGTGGAACAGAACCAGAAACTAGACAGGTTTCTGGAACATTTTGGAAGTGACATTCTAAAGGATCATTCACATTGATAAAATACTATTTTTAATAGAAAGCCAATCCAGTTTTATACTGCATTATTACCATATTATTCAAGTTATACTTTAAAGGAAAAGCTGAATCAAGTTAGTTTACTGGAAACACCTTATGATTTCAACCAACATTTGTCTATGTCTTATACCTCTAAGAGGCCAGAATTCAAGAAAACGTACATTTCAGTCCATGAACAGGGAACACATGTGCAGGAAAGATTTTGTGCATCCTCCAACAGCCTTGTGTACCACTCAAGAACCAGGAATTATCCATCTCATAATCTCTACCTCCAGTATGTTGACTTTGCATTGTAATCCATTGTTCTGTTAAATAGTTTAAGATTCAGTGCATGAAAAGTGATCTATAAATAGTAATACTATTCAGCAAATAGGTGGAACATAGAAAGTACAATGTGGATTGTTAATCTGGTATCCTGTCGCTGATGTTGATCAGGAGCTCCATTGGAAGCTAGAATCTTCTTTTTCAATATACCTAGCCAATTTTGTAATGGATATGATAGAGAATGTTTCTTCCTCACTCCAGCTAATTCATGTTCCCAAGAGTATAAGGAAGGATATTCTTTGCTATTTTTAGTTTAAACTAGTGACACTGCAAATGCTACAATCATTATTTGTATTATGGGAACTATAATAGGCTATCCTTTTGACTTTTGTTGAAAAAGCCATTTTAGCCAGGTCTAAAACTAATGGGTTGTACAGAAAAATAGCAATATTTGTGGAACAAAAAGCCCCCTGAAAACTGAATATGTGTGGTTTTAAAAAATAACTCATGTTCAGGTTTGGGGGGGTTTTTTTACACAAAATTTGAGAGAGTTTCCTGAACAGCAAAAATTATTTCATACTTTAGTCACATCATTCTGCAATCATCCAGTTTGAACTTTTTAAACTAGTAATTTTACTTTCTTCATGTAAGGAAGATTCATCTCCAGATACAACACCTCTAATTAGTTTTAATGCCCTATTTAGGTTACATATTTTTTTGTTTTGCTACATCTTTTCAGAGGATATAACTAAACCCAAAGATGACATTCAGGTATGTCTAGACTACATGGCTCCGTCGTCGAAGCCATGTAGATGAGTTTACTAGACATAGGAAAATGAAGCGGCAATTTAAATAATCACCGCTTCATTTACATCAAAATGGCCGCCGCGCTGTGCTGATCAGCTGTTTGGCGGCACAGCGGGGCAGTCTGGACACGCCGTGGTCGACAAGGGAAACCTTTGTCAACTGTTCCGGTATGCCTCGTGAAACGAGGTTTACTGGAGCGGTAGACAAAGGCGTCCCTTGTTGACCGTGATGTGTCCAGACTGCCCTGCTGTGCCGCCAAACAGCTGATCGGCACAGCGCAGCGACCATTTTGATGTAAATGAAGCGGTGATTATTTAAATTGCTGCTTCATTTTCCTATGTCTAGTAAACTCATCTACATGGCTCCGTCGACGGAGCCATGTAGTCTAGACATACCCTCAGTGTGAGAAACTAACACAGGTATCAAATATTTTTGTTGAGCTGTCCACGGTTTTTCCTGGATCTTTGTCCTCTTCCAGAAATGTCAGTTTTCTGGCAGATTATTCTCTGTTACCTAAATATAGCACTCATTGGTGCAGACCTAAATTAACTGAATTGGAAAGATTACTTCTTGTTCCAAATTAAAAAAATCATTGTTTAAAAACTGAGATACTACAATGCTTATCTCTTTATACAGGAGATAAGCAATCACCCCCTACACCGGAGGAGGAGAAGCCCCGTACCCCCAAGGCTGGGAGGTCTGCTGCCACCACTGCGAATAGGAAATGTAGAGTAGTGGTGGTCGGAGACTCTCTTCTGAGGGGGACGGAGGCGCCCATCTGTCGCCCTGACATTTCATCTCGGGAGGTATGCTGTCTGCCGGGGGCCCGTATCCGAGATGTTACGGAGGCATTGTCGAGGATTATCCGGCCCTCTGACTACTACCCCATGCTACTCATCCATGTGGGCACTAATGATACTGTGAGGTGTGACACTGAGCGGATCAAGAGTGACTACAGGGCTCTGGGGTACGGGTGAAGGAGTTTGGAGCGCAGGTGGTATTCTCTTCGATCCTTCCTGTCGAAGGTAGGGGCCCGGGCAGAGACAGGTGCATCCTGGAGGTGAATGCCTGGCTGCGAGGATGGTGTCGCCAGGAGGGCTTTGGCTTCCTCGACCATGAGATGCTATTCGAGAAAGGACTGCTAAGCAGGGATGGTGTCCACCTTACGAGGAGGGGGAAGACCCTGTTTGCATACAGAATGGCTAACCTAGTGAGGAGGGCTTTAACCTAGGTTCGACGGGAACAGGTGAGCAAAGCCCACAGGTAAGTGGAGAACATGGAGACCTGGGAGATGGGTTGGAAATGGGAGGGAGTGTGGGCTACAATGGCAGAGAGAAAGGAGGGTCAGGGCAAAACTGGGAGGCAAGGTCAAATCAGGATCTTAGATGCCTATATACAAATCACGAGAAGTATGGGAAATAAGCAGGAAGAACTGGAAGTGCTAATAAATAAGTACAATTATGACATTGTTGGCATCACAGAAACTTGGTGGGATAATACACATGATTGGAATGTTTGTATGGAAGGGTACAGCTTGCTCAGGAAGAATAGACAAGGAAAAAAGGGAGGAGGTGTTGCCTTATACATTAAAAATGAACACACTTGGAGTGAGGTGGAGATGGACATAGGAGACGGAAGTGTTGAGAGTCTCTGGGTTAGGCTAAAAGGGATTAAAAACATAAGAACATAAGAACATAAGAACGGCCGTACCGGGTCAGACCAAAGGTCCATCTAGCCCAGTATCCTGTCTGCCGACAGTGGCCAGCACCAGGTGCCCCAGAGGGTGGACCGAAGACAATGATCAAGCGCTTTGTCTCCTGCCATCCCTCCAGCCTCTGTCAAACAGAGGCCAAGGACACCATTTTATCCCCTGGCTAATAGCCTTTTATGGACCTAACCTCCATGAAATTATCTAGCTTCTCTTTAAACTCTGTTATAGTCCTACCCTTCACAGCCTCCTCTGGCAAGGCGATGTCATGCTAGGAGTCTACTACAGGCCACCTACCCAGGTGGAAGAAGTGGATGAGGCTTTTTTCAAACAACTAACAAAATCATCCAAAGCCCAAGATTTGGTGGTGATGGGGGACTTCAACTATCCAGATATATGTTGGGAAAATAACACTGCAGGGCACAAACTATCCAATAAGTTCTGGACTGCATTGAGACAACTTTTATTTCAGAAGGTTGAAAAGCTACCAGGGGAAGCTGTTCTAGATTTGATCCTAACAAATAGGGAGGAACTGGTTGAGAATTTGAATGGAAGGCAGCTTGGGTGAAAGTGATCATGAAATCATAGAGTTCACAATTCTAAGGAAGGGTAGAAGGGAGAACAGCAAAATAGAGACAATGGATTTCAAGAAGGCGGATTTTGGTAAGCTCAGAGAGCTGATAGGTAAGGTCCCATGGGAATCGAGACTGAGGGGAAAAACAACTGAGGAGAGTTGGCAGTTCTTCAAAGGGACATTGTTAAGGGCCCAAAAGCAAGCTATTCCGATGTGTCGGAAAGATAGAAAATACAGCAAAAGACCTCCTTGGCTTAACCACGAGATCTTGCGTGATCTAAAAATAAAAAGGAGTCATATAAAAATGGAAAGTAGGACAAATTACAAAGGATGAATATAGGCAAACAGCACAGGAATGCAGGGGCAAGATTAGAAAGGCAAAGGCACAGAATGAGCTCAAACTAGCTACGGAATAAAGGGAAACAAGAAGACTTTTTATAAATACATTAGAAGCAAGAGGAAGACCAAGGAGAGGGTAGGCCCACTGGTCAGTGAGGAGGGAGAAACAGTAACAGGAAACTTGGAAATGGCAGAGATGCTCAATGACTTCTTTGTTTCGGTCTTCACCAAGAAGTCTGTAGGAATGCCTAACATAGTGAATGCTAGTGGGAAGGGGGTAGTTTTAGAAGGTAAAATAAAAGAAGTCAAAAATCACCTAGAAAAGTTAGATGCCTGCAAGTCACCAGGGCCTGATGAAATGCATCCTAGAATACTCAAGGAGCTGATAGAGGAGGTATCTGAGCCTCTAGCTATCATCTTTGGAAAATCATGGGAGACAGGAGAGATTCCAGAAGACTGGAAAAGGGCAAATATAGTGCCCATTTATAAAAAGGGAAATAAGAACAACCCAGGAAACTACAGACCAGTTAGTTTAACTTCTGTGCCAGGGAAGATAATGGAGCAAGTAATTAAGGAAATCATCTGTAAACACTTGGAATGTGGCAAGGTGATAGGGAACAGCCAGCATGGATTTGTAAAGAACAAATCATGTCAAACCAATCTGATAGCTTTCTTTAATAGGATAACGAGTCTTGTGGATAAGGGAGAAGCGGTGGATGTGGTATACCTAGACTTTAGTAAGGCGTTTGATACGGTCTCACATGATATTCTTATCAATAAACTAGGTAAATACAACTTAGATGGGGCTACTATAAGGTGGGTGCATAACTGGCTGGATAACCATACTCAGAGAGTAGTTATTAATGGTTCACAATCCTGCTGGAAAGGCATAACAAGTGGGGTTCTGCAGGGGTCTGTTTTGGGACTGCTGTTCAATATCTTCATCAACGATTTAGATATTGGTATAGAAAGTACGCTTATTAAGTTTGCAGATGATACCAAGCTGGGAGGTTGCGACTAATCTGGAGGATAGGGTAATAATTCAAAATGACCTGGACAAATTGGAGAAATGGTCTGAGGTAAATAGGATGAAGTTTAATAAAGACAAATGCAAAGTGCTCCACTTGGAAGGAACAATCAGTTTCATACGTACAGAATGGGAAGCGACTGTCTGGGAAGAATGCGGCAGAAAGGGATCTAGGGGTTATAGTGGACCACAAGTTGAATATGAGTCAGCAGTGTGATGCTGTTGCAAAGAAAGCAAACATGATTCTGGGATGCATTAACAGGTGTGTTGTGAGCAAGACACGAGAAGTCATTCTTTCCGCTCTACTCTGCGCTGGTTAGGCCTCAGTTGGAGTATGTGTGTCAGTTCTGGGCAATGCATTTCAAGAAAGATGTGGAGAAATTGGAGAGGGTCCAGAGAAGAGCAACGAGAATGATTAAAGGTCTAGAGAACATGACCTATGAGGGAAGACTGAAGGAATTGGTTTTGTTTAGTTTAGAAAAGAGAAGATTGAGAGAGGACATGATAGCAGTTTTTAGATATCTAAAAGGGTGTCATAAGGAGGAGGGAGAAAACTTGTTCATCTTGGCCTCTGAGGATAGAACAAGAAGCAATGGGCTTAAACTGCAGCAAGGGAGGTTTAGGTTGGACATTAGGAAAAAGTTCCTAACTGTCAGGGTAGTCAGACACGGGAATAAATTGCCCAGGGAGGTTGTGGAATCTCCATCTGTGGAGATATTTAAGAGTAGGTTAGATAAATGTCAGTTCGGGATGGTCTAGACAGTATTTGGTCCTGCCATGAGGGCAGGGGACTGGACGCGATGACCTCTCGAGGTCCCTTCCAGTCCTAGTATTCTATGATTCTATGATTCTATTCCAGTAGCAATCTGATAACTCATAAAATACAGCTTGCCCATCACAGGACTCCATGCAAATTAGTGACAGAAAATGCTCATTATGGCAGTTCTCTGATGTTTCAACTTGATCACACCTTGGCAAGCCCTTGCTCTGTGTAATCAAATGAGTCAGGGGAAAAGCCTGAACACACAGAAAGGAACTTGATTTTTAAAAACCACTGGTGGGCTAAAGGGTTACATTTACAAGGGGCTCATCATGCCCCACTTTATTAGGGATTTAGGAATGGAAAGACAAAAAGCCTTAGTGAAGTGTTAAAAATAAAGACGCTCCTTCAGCCAAACACAATTGCCCCTGAAACACTATGAAAAGAATGCTAGGCAGCTATCCTCATTGTGAGTGAGAAAAAATGATGGAGTACAAGCAGAAAGTGTTTCGGAACCTACCAATGTAAGAGCCATACCACTCCCTCCAAAGTCTTACAGAATAACCACAGTTGAAGCTCACTCCTACAGAAGGAATCAAAGACATCTATACAACATCAGGCAGAACTCCAGAATACAGATCACACAACTTGTGTGTGCAAAAAAGTAAAATATGCTTATGGAGTTAATAGCAAAGAAAATCACCCGGAGCTGCAAACACTAGCTTTGGATGGCGGATTGGCCCCAGCAACAGAACAGGAGCAACAGTTGTAAGAAAAAGGTGTCATCATGAGCTCAGGCAGCCACAGCACTTCACAGAAAGTAGTTACAGGCAAATGTCTAATAAGGGGCAGAATAATCCTCTCATCTGTCAAGTGGGTCAGCTTGTCTGTCTTGTATGCCAGCAGTTATTAATGGCTGGTATTGGTCTGTAATTAGGAGTGATAATTACTATCACCAATAACAGGATATTTTCTATTTTCAAAATATCAGTCTCTTCCGGAATAAGCACTGTATTTACTGTTTAACTATACTTTAATAAAAGTCCAGTTGTATAGTTCTAAATCTGAGTGAAACATATTTGTGTACAAGGAAATTCATTTATCAAAATGCTATTTTCCAGTGGATTGAAGGTGCATACTGTATCAAACAAATTAAAAAAAGAATAAAAAGGACTTCTTTTCATATAGGGTGTGTCTAGACTACAGGGTTTTGTCGACAAAAGTGGACTTTTGTCGACAAAACTATACCTGCATCTACACTACCGCCGCGTTCTGTCAACAGTAAGTCGACAGAACGCGGCAGGTTTGTCGACAGTGGTAAACCTCATTTTAAGAGGAATAATTTCTTTGTCGACAGAGTTCTGTCAACAAAAGGTAAGTGTGGACACGGGGAAGAATTTATGTCGACAATAAAGGCCTCCTGGTGGACACTCTTGCCACAGCTTTCAACTCTATTGTTCCTGCCTGTAGCCATCTTTAAAAGTCACAGGCATCCAGGATTAGCATTCTGGCAGCAAGCCAGCTCCAGCCAGGACCCTGACTGTGCAGCTTTTCCTGGTAGGGCCACTCGGAGTCATGTCCCAGGGACAAGCCCCCCAAGACTCCCCTGGCCCTTCCAGGGGCACCAAATGCCAGGCACTCTCCTGGTCTGGGCCCGAAATAAAAGCCCTCTTGGAATTCTGGTCTGAGGAGGAGGCTCTTCAGGCCCCACAGTCCAGGAGGAGGAACATGGACATCTATGCCAGAATGGCTGATGGTCTGGCAAAGAAAGGCCACCACCCCCGCTCCTTAGACCAGGTCAGAGCCAAGGTGAAGGAGCTGCGGCAGGGGTATGTTAAGGCCCGTGAGCGCAGCTCCCGCTCTGGGGAAACGGCACACTATTGTGCCTATTACGAGGCCCTGGACCGGATCCTGAGGGCAGGGGAACCCCTGCCTCCCAAGAGGGTTGTGGAGTCTGCTTGGAGACCCCTGTGCAGCAGCGGCCGCAACTCCAGGGTGAGACCCCAACAGATGACCAGCAGCTCCAAGAGGAGGAGGAGGAGGAGGAGGAAGACACCACCAGGAGCACAGCGACCCTGACCTAGGAGCCAGACGCCCAAACTTAGGAGGCCTCCCAGACAACTTTTCGGACACCAGAGAGGGAACATCAGGTGAGTGCTGTGAGGGTCCAACACACACAGGGCAGGGCAGGCGGGAGCAAAGTGGATGGTGCAGTGCTGTGACATGTCATGCTGATCACAGCCTGGGGGGGGGGGGCACACACATGGCCGACCTCAGGGAGGGCCATCCTACCCCTGCACCCGCATGGCTGCAAGGCACCACCTGCTCCTGCAGGCACGGGTTGGGGTGCAGGCATGGGTTGGGGATGCTGGAATTGCCACACAGCTTCAGGACTCTCAGCAACCTGTGGGAACCCCAACTGCGGCCTGATGCTTGTCTGTGCTGCTTGGCCATGGGATGTATGTGGGGGGGGGGGGGGGCAGGATGGTGGCCTGCACACCTTCTGGGCTCCAGGGGAGGCCGTGGCTGCTGGCCAGGCCACACCATGCTTTACCATGCTCAGGGCACATGAGCATTCTCTGACCCTAAGACAGGCACTGACTGCTGAGAAGAAGGAGGGCATGCCCTCTCAGGGAAAGAGTGAGCATGCATGAGTGATGACTTTTCCCTCTTGTCCTCCACAGCCGGACCAGCTGACCAGGAGGGGAGCGCCACACCTGTCCCACCACCCAGATGGCTGCAGGGAACCCGTCGGCACTGGCGCATGTATTTGGACCTGGTGCACCAGCACATCTCGGTCCTGCAAGGGATGTAGGATACAATGAACCAGAGAATGGAGGCAGAGGGTCGCAGGCGCTTGCTGGATGAGTTTGTCCAGCAGTGCACTGAGATTTGCGCTGCTATCTGGGGGTATGTCTACACTACAGCACTAATTCGAACTAACTTAGTTCGAATTAGTTAATTTGAACTAAGCTAATTTGAATTAGCGCATCTAGACAAAAACTAGTTCGAATTAGCGTTTTGCTAATTCGAACTAGCAGCGTCCACACTGATTGGGGCTGGGTCGCATTAAGGGCAGCTGAAACCGGTTCCGGCAGGGCATCAGGTCAGTAGTTGCTTTGTGTGGCTGCTGTCTGAGGCTATCTGAGGCTCGTGCTTAAAGGACCCCCTGACAGCCGGTTCTCAGCTTTTCCGCTTGCTTGCCTACCTCGCCGAGGGACAGCAAAGCGTTTTTCTCTGCGCCTGCCTGTGTCGGTGGTTCCCATTGGGGACGCTGCCGCAGCTGGCAACATGGAGCCAGAGCTCGCCCTGGGCTTTCTGGTGTAGTTTTTCAACTTGCTGCTGCAAGCCTGCCAGCAATGGCTGGAGGCTGCCTGGCACCACCTGGTGCATGTCAGCCCCCTGCCTCTCCACCTGGCCTCCCTGGGGGCCGTGGAGGAGCCGCAGCACCGCCCGGATGCTAGCGTGCCCCGCCGCATCTGGCGTCTGGACACCAGCAGTGACTGGTGGGACCGCATCGTCCCGGAGCACTGGGGAGACAGACAGTGGACCCAGAACTTCAGGATGAAGAAGGACACCTTCCTGGAGCTCTGCGAGTGGCTCGCCCCTGCTCTGCAGTGATGGGACACTCGCATGAGGCCCGCCATCCCCCTCCAGAAGCGTGTGGCCATCGCCCTGTGGAAGCTCTCCACGCCGGACAGCTACCGATCCGTCGGGAACCAGTTCGGCGTGGGGAGATCCACCGTCGGAGCAGTGCTCATGCAGGTACGGCACTCACCGGCCACTGGGCCGGCGGGGGGGGGGGGCTGCAAGGAGGGGATGGGCCACCCAAGGGAAAATGGGGAGGAGGCGACAGTGCCCTGCATGGGAGGGTTCGGTCTGTCCCGGCCGTACTACACGCCGCCCGCGGCGGCCAGGATCGCAGCAGGGGTTGCTTCTGGGAGTGGGGCGCGGGGCACTGCCAGGGAACGAACACTCCCAGCCACCCGGGCGCCCCAGTGATTCGTGGTTTGCTGTCTCTCTCTGCAGGTGGTCAAGGCCATCAACCAGGTGCTGCTCCGCAGGGTGGTCCGCCTCGCCGACCCGGACGCCATCATCCGGGGGTTCGGCACCCTCGGCTTCCCCAACTGCGGGGGGGGCCCATCGACGGGATGCACATCCCCATCCGTGCCCCGGAACACCAGGCCTCCCAGTACATTAACCGAAAGGGGTACTTCTCCGTGCTCCTGCAGGCCGTGTGTGACCACCAGGGCCAGTTCACAGACATTAATGTGGGCTGGTCTGGCAAGGCACACGACTCCAGGGTGTTCCGCAACTCCTCTGTGTGCCAGAGGCTGCACGCTGGGACCTTCTTCCCCGACCGCCACATCAGGGTCAGGGACGTGGACATGCCCGTGTGCCTGGTGGGCGATGCAGCCTACCCCCTACAGCCCTGGCTCATGAAACCGTACACGGGGCACCTCAACCCCTCCCGCCAGGCCTTCAATGCCAGGCTCACCAGGGCCCGCGTCGTGATCGAGGGGGCCTTTGGACACCTGAAAGCCAGATTTAGGTGCCTCCTCACCTGCCTCGACCTCGCCGAGCACAATATCCCTCCCATGGTGGCAGCATGTTGCGTGCTGCACAATTTGTGCGAGCGAAAGGGGGAGGCTTTCCTGCCAGCCTGGATGGCTGAGGCTGAACGCATGGCTGGCCAGTACGCTTAGCCCCATACCGCCGCCATCCGGGAGGCCCAGCGGGGGGCCAGCCGGATGCGGGAAGCCCTGCGGGAGAGCTTCCAGGTGGAGGAGGAGGATTGAACTCTCCCTACATGCCCCACTGGGGCCTTCTTTCCACCCTCGCCTCCTTCCCCTTTCCCCTCCCTAACCCCCCTTCCTAGTGTCAAACACACACACACCTGTTTTGACAACAAAAATGTCTTTTATTTTACATAACTGGGGTGGGGGGAGGGAGGAATGAGGGTGGGAGAGGGCTGGGGGAAACCTGGGAGGAGGGAGCTAGAAGGGGGAGGAAAGCTTAGGCTTGGGGGTCCTGCTGGCTCTCCCGTCTCGCAGCACTGCGGATGTGGGGGCGTCGGCAGGGAGTGGGTGTGGAGGGTGGGGCAGGAGGGACGGGGGGTGCGGAGGAAGCAGGAGGGGGAGCAGGGGTGGAAGGAGGAGCGAGAGCTGGGACAGCCACAGGGGCCGGAGCAGGAGGAGGCAGGAACCTGTCCACCAAGGTCTGGAGGTGGCCTCTGAGGGCACGGCCCTGCTCTTCCAGTGCCTCCAAACTCCGCTGCCGCAGCCGCAGGTCCTCCCGGACCCAGTGGTCCTGGGTGCGGAGCTGGTGCTCCAGGAGCCGCAGGTGCCGCTGCTGGTGGTACTCCTGGTTGCAGGTGCGCCTGCTGGCCTGGGTGCGGGTGGCTGTTGCAGGCGAAGTGGTGCGCCCTGCAGTCCCAGGTGCTGCGGCTGTGGTGAAACAAGAGCAGTGGTCAGTTCTCCCTGGGGACACGGTGGGTGAAACCCAGCCCCCCTCGGCAAGGCCAGGGCCCCTGCATGACACCCAGCTGCTGCTCCATGGTGGGCAAAGCCCAGGCGCACGGTCCCTGGGATCCCTCTCCCCCCACCCCACCATACACATAAGGGGAGCATGATGGCACTCACATGCGGAGCCCTCCTCAGCCTCGGCCGACACAGCCGATGTTCTCTGTGGGATGCCTCGGGTGTCCTGGGTCCTGGGCAGGCTTCCTGCAGGCTCCTGGCTCTCGGCGTCCTCCTCCTCTGTATCAGGGACGGGTCCCTCTGCCCCGGGGTTGATCACCACCCGGGGGGCATGGATGGCGTGAGCCCCCAGGATGCGGTCCAGGGCCTCAAAGTGGGGGCAGGCCTCCGGGTCAGCCTCTGGCTGGGAGGCCCTGGAATAGGACTGCCGCAGGTCATTGATTTTGCAGCGAACCTGCTCCCTGGTCCGCATGTGGCCTCTGGTGGCCAGGCTGGCAGCAATGCAGCTGTAGACAGCCGCGTTCCTGTGGCTAGTGCGGAGATTGTGGAAGTTGGAGGCTTCCCCCCAAACCTCGATGAGGTCCACGATCTCCGCACTAGACCAGGTGGGTGCCCGCCTCTTGCGGCCCCGGGCAGGATCCTGGGAGCTGCCAGCCTGGTCCTGGGAAGAGGGGGAGGGCTGGGTGGCAGCGGGTGGCTGGCTCATCCCGTGCCAGGTGCAGGGTCTGCTGGCTGGGTGCTGGCAGGCTTGCAACTGGCACAAGCACTGTAGCCAGACCGTGGCCCTTCAAGAGCTCCGGGGCCTGGAGGGGGGCAGAAGAGTTTCCCTGGCTTGGCCCAGAGTGGCCACCAGGGCAAGCTGGGAAGGGCTAGCCTCCCACTAGTTCGAATTAAGTGGCTACACAGCCCTTAATTCGAACTACTGAATTCAAACTAGGCATTAGTCCTTGTAGAATGCGATTTACCTAGTTCGAATTAAGCGCTCCGCTAGTTCGAATTAAGTTCGAACTAGCGGTTTGTATGTGTATCGCCTATGAAAGTTAATTCGAACTAACGGCTGTTAGTTCGAATTAACTTTGTAGTGTAGACATACCCTGGGAGGCCATGGCCTTCCCCGGTCCTGTGCCTGATCCTGCTCAACCTGCCACTCCCATCCCTGCCCCTTCCAACCCCTGCTCCCCCCCTCAGCCCCTGCCATCCCAGACCCAGGTACAGCCCCACCTCCTGCCCAGCCCCCTACTGTCCCAGCCCGCATGCGCGGCCGTCTATGAGAAGGCCTCCGCAGCCAAAGTGCCAGGGGCTCTTCAACAAGGCAGCACCCTCAGCCCTGAGCCTCCCTCCCCCTTCCAGGTTGACATTCCCTCAGTGACTCTCACAGGTGAGAAGGGGGAAGCACTTTACTTTGTTTACAAATACTTTATTTTTCTGAACAAAACAGTATTTTATTTTTTCAAACAACCAACAGTGAAATAAACTAAACATTTTTTCACCAACACCTGTCTCTGTTCTCAGTGTGAATGCATACAATGTGTGAATGTAGGGCTGGGAGGGGTTTTGGGGAGGAAGGCACCCGGGGCATGGGACAATCCCACATTTGGAAGGCCCTGGGGAAAATCATCGGCCTCCCTGGGAGAATTGCTCTCTCAGGGCTTCTCAAATGTGCAATCCCAGCTGGTTTGGGATTGCAAACCAGGTTGCCGGATGGCAGCTGTCTGGGGCTGCTCAAAGTGCCCCCTCTCCACATCAGCCCGTGTCCCCCACGCAGAGAGGAAGGCCTCCCCTTTCCTCTCCACTAGGTTGTGCAGCACACAGCATGCAGCAACCACATCAGGATGTTGTGTTCCCCCATGTCCAGCCAAGTGAGCAGGCATCTAAATCTGCCCTTCAGATGGCCAAAGGCGCACTCCACCTGGAAGCGAGCCCGATTCAGGTGGGAGTTAAAGAGTTCCCTGCTCACATCCGGGTGTCCCGTGAATGGCTTCATGAGCCAGGGCATAAGGGGGTACGCTGCGTTGGCCACGATGCACGTAGGCATCTGCACATCCCTGACTGCATAGTTCCTCTCTGGAAATAATGCCCTAGCCTGCAATACAGGTATGAGTTCCGGAATATGCAGGCATCGTGTGCCCGGCCTGACCACCCGACATAAATGTCTGTGAATTGTCCCCGGTGGTCAACCAGGCCCTGCAGCACCATCGAAAAGTAGCCTTTTCTATTAATATACTGTGCTGCTCGATGGGGTGGTGCACGGATCGGGATGTGAGTCCCGTCGAGTGCTCCACCACAGTTTGGGAAACCCAGCCCCGCAAATCCCGCCAAGATGGTATCTAGGTCTTTGAGGCAAGTTGATGGCTGTCACCACCTGAAGAAAGGGACAAATACAGACACACACAACAGGACATTAGAGGAGTTGCGTGAGCTGATGAGAGGTGCTCCTCCACCCCTCCCCCCTCCCAGACCCCAAGAGCCCCCTCTCAGGCAACCTCTCCCCCCGCCCCACACCACCGCAGGGTGAGGCCAAGCAGGCTTCTACCACTCCCACCCCATCCCCCATTCCCTGTGCCCGGTCCTGACCGTCCCCCTTATCTGCCCTCCCCCACCCCAATGGACTGTCCCCTGAGAGTGACTTACCTCCATCAAGATGGCACCGACAGTAGACCTCCCGACACCCAACTGATGTCCCACGGAGCGGTAGCTGTTGGGGGTGGCCAGCTTCCACAGAGCAATAGCAATGCGCTTCTCCAGGGGGGATGGCGGGCTGCAAGTGGGTGTCCTGGCATTGCAGGGCAGGGGCAAACCAGGCACAGAGCTCCTGGAAGGTGGACTTCCGCATCCAGAAGTTTCAGAGCCACTGGTCATCCCCCCACTGCTGCATAACAAGCCGGTCCCTCCAGTCAGAACTAGTGTCCAGCCTCCAAACTCACCTCTCCAGAAATAAGTTCGGGGGCAAGGGCAGTAGGGCTGCAGCCTGAGTGAGGGGCTCAAAGCTGGGCTCTGAATCCAGCTCTGCCACAAACGTCATGATGCTCTCATGCAGATGCAGCAGAACATCCAGCATCACAGAGTGGGGCCATCGCCTGTCCAGGGGCAGCTCCGGCTCTATGGCTAAAAACACAGTGCAAAGCACAAAACCAAACCTGAAAATAAAATGCTGTGGTGTCCGAGGAAGCAGGGCAACCAGAGCAAAAACTGCAGCAGCTTTGCTTTCCCTCTAGGAGGTAGGCAAGCCAGAAGCAGTAACAGAGCAACGGCTGTCCAGGAGGATCCCTTTAAGCACGTATCTCTGCAAAGAGCATGCAGCAGCGCCTGGAATTTAAGGCTGCCCCTGTGACCTGCCAGAAGCACTTCCGGGTGCCTTCTTTTGTCGACAGAGTGTCCGGCAGTCTGGACGCTCTTTTTTGACAAAGCAGATCGCTTTTTCGATCCGTGTTATGCAGTCTAGATGCTCTTTTTCGACAGAGGCTTTGTTGACAGTATCTGTCGACAAAGCTCTGTCAAAAAAAGCCTGTAGTCTAGACGTACCCATAATGTCCTGGAGGGTTCTGAAACAAGCGCTCAGAAAAACTTGCTTTGCAGCATGTTGATGACATCAGCAGAGGTCACTTTCAGAATTTCAAAGTCAGAGCGATAGACAGTAACTGAG
Source organism: Rafetus swinhoei (assembly GCA_019425775.1). NCBI lineage: Eukaryota > Metazoa > Chordata > Testudines > Trionychidae > Rafetus > Rafetus swinhoei. The sequence continues at coordinate 53,859,834 of CM033449.1, forward strand.
CGTTCCCATTTTGGAGACCACAAAAATTTTGTACATTTCTAAACTAACACACTTTAAAAGCAGAAGCCTGTGGAAAGCATATGCATGGAAAGTCTGTTTCTATTTCAGTTGTGTATCTGTTAAGATGGAAAAATGTAAAAGTCTACACAGATGGTAAATAAATATCTGCTACATGAGGCAGTTCTTGGAAAAAAAAATTCTCAAATAACAACTGCCAATTTTTTTTTCAGCAAGACTTATTTTTAACTTTCCCAAGGACTGGTTGACAGAACTGGAGAAGTCTCCTTTCACCTTTGGAATCTTGGATTGATTCCAGAAATAGAATCTAAATAGTGTTTTCAGTATGGATTTGTTCCCCTTGTACCTTAAGATAAAATAATAATATTGTTTTAAAAAACTGAAGCACCCATTTTTTTAATTCTCAATAAACACTTCATCTGGACACAGAACTAAACTACTAAGTATTTTTTGTTTAAATGTATTTTTAGTGGGTTATGTAAAATGGCTCTATTAGGTAATTCATAAGATGATAAATATGGCATTTCCCCTTCTGTTACTGGGAAATTCTCGACTTTCTATCAGTTCATTAGGTTGGCAAGAAGAAATATTTTATTATTTTTCAAGAGAAAAATCAGAAAAGTGTTGCTGAAATATAGGGAAGAGTGCCATCTACCAAATTGATAGTACTGTACCACTACTGTGCCACCATAATGCTAGTGAGGCCCTTGTTCACTTGATACAAAATTGAAGTCCTGTCCACTTCACAATAAAGAGTATACTGCACTCGTTACATGAATTAGGTTATTACCTTGTTTATCAGCCATATTCTAGTACAGACAATTTTATTTACCCTTAAAATGCCTCATAGTGTTGTACATCATATGGTCTTCTTCACTTTCTGTGCACATAGTGCTACTACGGTTGGCTCACAACCTGCATTCCACTACAGAGAGCTGAAGAGATTCTACTATATTATAATTTATTAAGTGCTTTGGGATCCTTCTGGATGAAGGATGTGAGAGAACACACACACACACACACAATATATATGTATGTATACATATATATTTTATGTGAGAGAACACTTGGATGCTTTTGGTATAGTGCTCTGTAGTACTATAGTTACAGAAGAACTAGACACTATTTTTAATATACTAAAGGTAGACAAGTTACCAAGACAGCCATCATCAATGTTGCACCCCCAGTCTCTTCTCCCACCTCCTCCTCCTGCAGTAGACCCACTGTTGGACAATAGTGTCATGCCATTCTTCCAACAGATTTCAGAAGATCAGAATTGATTTGGCCAGCCATCTTCTTCCTGTGATTTCTCTCTCCTCATTCTCTCAGTGACAATAGGACACTGTAGGTTAATTGACCAATCAGCTCTGTACTGTAGCCTCTTTTCTATCTATGTACAGTATTTTAAAGCACAGTTCCCCGTGTATAAATGTTATAGAAATAGTTATTAATCATCCGCAATTTTTTTTTTATAAATCATTTTTCTGTCTCTCTCTGACTCCAAGATTTTCACAGTCTAAGGTACTTTTCTTTCCTTCTTCCTAATCTCCCCTCTCACTCTCCTTTTTCACCCCCTCTTCTCTGCCTTGCTGGTCTCCTCCTATTGTCTGGGATTATATCAATAGAGTAATACATTAAAATGCTGTAAATCTTTCCCAAAGTCTTTTGCTAAAAATGTGGCTTTTGTGGCAGATTTGACCTAAACAAGTGACTGAGTATAAGCCACTTAGTATATTAGTCCTTTTGTTTGTTAGTCATATTTAATTCAATTTATATTATGCTGTCCCCACATTTTCTAATTCAATGTGCCACAGATTTTTATACTGAAAACTTAAACTGATTCCCATAGCTTGTTAAAGGGAAGCGAGAAGCTTTTGCAGCTGGGGCTTTTGGCACTTAGGAAGGTGTAGGAGGCAGTTTTGGCACCCAGAAGACTGTTGAAGCTTTCATTATGGTGAAAGGAAACTTCTCTCTACCTTTCCCTCCTTTTCACCATTGTTGGAAGTAACTTAGTTTGACATCAGTAGGCTTTCAATTCCTTCTCTTCCCCTTTCCTTTACCCCAACAAAGCTTGATGGCATCTAATGGACTCACTGTATGCCAGGTACTATAGTCACATTTAACTGGATATTTCTGCTGAAACATTTGGCAGTAATTAACCTTTAAAGTGCCATGGTTAGGATTCATTAGGAGGATCTGTGACATCACATCTCTAGATTCCATGAGCTATTTCATGGGAATAGGAGTTGGATTATTTGGAATGAGATGTGGGAAAAGGCACAAGAGGTGATGTTGATGTGGCTCATAGCAGGAAGAAGCATGAAGAACTAAATAAGGATGACCTTGCTAGGACAGGTTAAAGAAGTAGGGTTAGTTTACAGGTGGAGACTGAATGTGTGTATGTTTACTCTTGGAGCTGAACAGAGTAAATTCCAGCTCACAGAGACATGCCCCTACTTGCTCTGATGCAGTAGCCCATTAAAAACAGAATGTAGTCAGGATGGTGGGAGGGGATAGCTGGCTCCAGTATGTGCCTAACATCCCACAGGTGTGTGTAATTGGAGTAATTCCACAGCAGCAGCTACACTCTGCTTTTAGTGTACCACGTTGGTCAGAGTTGGTGAGGGCATGTCTCGTGGAGCAGGAATTTACACCCTCAGCTAAAAGTGCACGCACAATACTTTCATGAAAGGCCTAATTTAAGGTGTGTCTAGATTAGAGGGTTTTTTTGAAAACAAGTGGCCTTTTTTAAAACAGCTGGCATTTCTCCCTAGCCACCGCATATCCTGGTGGGGTGGCGGGGGGAGGAGACACATTCTGCTATCCCCAGGTCTCAATTGGCCTTGGGGCCAGGAAGAGGCAGGGTGGCTATGGGCTGGATCCACTGGCTTGGCGGGCTGGATTTGGTCCACAGAGGGCCCCTTGCCCACCCCTGTGTTAAATGCTACAACTTGATCCTGGAGAAACTGCAATGATTGCAAATGGAAAGAAACCCAATTTACCTATTTCATGGAGAACAGAAATTCACTGCCACTCACTTCAGAAGTGAGAAAAATAAAACAAAACTCCAAAGAATGATTAGATTTAAGATAGGATTTGTATTATACAGAGTTAGTGCAGCTTAACATACCATGTGAAAAAGTTGAATGCTTTCTTAGAGAGCTGTTGGCAGGAAGTGGTGTGTGGGTAGAAATCAGCGATTAGCATGCTCTCTAGGAGTGCACTGATAGCAGCATAAGAAAAAAAATTGTTATCTCTCAGGAGAATGTGGATGACCTAGAAAAGAGTAGTTGACATTCCAGTCTGAGGCTTGTTTTGCTCTTGTTGAGGGCACAGGGTGAGAGAGAAGCAGAAATATATATGTATTTGTTCTGACGTTGATTAAAGCGGATTTCCCTGAGGTCACAATTATTCATGGTCCTGAAACAGAAAGAACTCACTCATCAACTGACCTCAACCAGATATTGAGAGGAACACTGTAGTGATAGTTGTAATATTACAAAAACACAAATATAGTGTTTGTAAAAGGTGCTAGATAAACCCCAACCCTAGAAATGTTTATTCACAGAGTAGTAATCATGATGTAAAGGTGGAGTAATTTTTGCTTGCAGGATGGGCAGCTGGCTTATAGTATGTGTTACTAGGGAGGTTCAGGAAGGTTCAGAAATGGAGGAAAGAAGCATCAAAATGCTTCTCACTAGAGGGATTACAGAGAGAAAGAGATAGCTATTGTATCCAGAGTTGAAAATTCCTGTCACAGGTGGAGTCTATGCCATTGATCATTCCCTTCACTAGCCTCCCACTTATCTAAAGGACTTTGGACACCTCCCCTATTTTGCCCCATGACTTCTGTAACCCTCTAGCCAGTCCGTCTCCTTATGCCTAGCACATCACCTTGCAGTTAATCTCTTGCAAAGTTGCAGTACAGAAATGCACATTGTGGAACCGTGGTGTAGTGTACAAGGATAGAAGCTAGTGACATGTGTTTGATGGTGAGATACAATCGGTTTGGCAGTTCCTAGAGAAAAATGAGAGCAAACAATAACACCACTCAGAAAAGGATTTTAAGCTAGATGTCCAGCTGCCTAGCTGTTGCCATCTTTCCTCTTTTTCAATTACATTTGCTGGTACTGCAGAAATGTCAGCTTTGAAGTAGCTGTAATTCATACTAAAATTAATTGCATTATGAATGATGAGCTTGAGAATTATGCTAAGTACATGAATGATTTAGATTTCTTCTTTGGTTATGCTGTACAGCCATGATTCACATAGAAGTGGTTATTAATGCAAGCAAATCATCTTCTTTAAGAGCAGTGATGGGAGCCAAGAGATAAATATTAATTGAATAGAAAAGCAGAACTACTCACTGCATCAATTTATGGATAAAATCTTTTTGAAATGGCTATAGCTGAGAGATATTTTATGCCTAATACACCCCCTACCATGTGGAATAATTTATCTGGAATTGTATAATAAATTGGGGTATGTATCTGAGAATGAAAGAATGCACAAGCTTTCATTTTGTTAATTTACATACTGTATTACTAAGGCCCTACCTGAGTTATTGATTGTCAAATAATTGCAGCTGAGTTGTGGACTAGATATGGAAAAATCTCAGCAAAGTAATAATGGATCTATATTAATTGTGGTATTTTGGAAAAGCCAGAGGAAAAAACCCTATTTGTGTACAATATAAACAGTCAAGTATGTCATGCCTGCTAATTTTTTTATAACCAGACATTTTGCTGAAATTATATTACAATAATTAATATTCAGATCTGACAACCCGAGCTCCAGCCATGATCAATGCAGCTAAATGGAGTCTACCGCATTAATTGGGAAAGAGTGTGTCATAAACCTCAAAATGTATGCAAAATTGAGGAGTGTGCACAGTAAGCTAATTAAAACCAAAATCATGTTAGAAGCCTGATATTCTTTGATCTGCAATATCTCAAATTAAGTAAGGCCTTAGTATTAGTTATTTTAATTTTTTTAGAGGTTGGATCTAGCATTGTGTATGGTGTGACTTAAATGTGATACGAATATCATAACAGCAATTTTGTATGTTACTGGAGAAAACATCCAAATATTGCAGGTCAGTTTTTCCAATAATAAAAGTTAATATACTGGTATATGACACCAAATTTATCTTTTCTTGATGATAAAGACCATTGTTCTACCATTACTATACAGTAATGAAGGGAGACAAGAATATAGTTTGGTTTTGCTACATATTTCACCTCCATACCTATGTACTTTAGTATTTTCCAGGAATATTGATAGGGGTAGCTCAGACTGTAACAGGAAAAATTAAAAAAAAAAACAAAAAAACAACTAGTAGTCTAATAGCTCCTTAAAAACTAAGAAAACATGTAGATGGTATCATGAGCTTTCGTGGGCACAACCCACTTCTTCAGATGACAGGAGTATTAGAAGTGCAGAACCAAGAATAAATAAGGGAAGTGGGGAGGAGAAGAGAAAAACGAGGGGAGGAAGAAAAAAAGAAAAAAAAAAAGAAGAGACAGTGAGTAGATGGTTCAAATAGTTAGGAGAAGCTGATAAGAACAATTAGCACCTCCATTGTTTGGTTGGTTAAGTCATTAGGATGTGGAAGATAGTGTTCCAGCCAGCCAATATCCCTTTGCATAAGAATTAAACTTGCGAATGAAGTTAAGTTCCGACACTTCTGTGTATTTGGCTTGTGGAATTGGCCTGAAACAAAATGGTGACTTGGAGATCCATTAATGAGTGTGAGGCAGAACTTCATTCACTCCACATGGGCACTCATAACAGGCCCCTGTACTTGTAGCGTGCTTTGTGACTTTCACTGAGCATGTCCTGTGAACAGAGCACAGGAGACACGGGATGCTAGAAGAAGAGTGAGGCAGAGCAGAGCCTTGGTACAGGAACTGACACCATGACAATGGTGAGGAGGAGCACCATCACAATGCACCCTTGCATTTGGTACTATGGCCCTTAGCCATGACAGTATGGCGACAGGGTCAAAATTGAGTTACTAGTGTACATGGGTGCCCTCATGACAGAGGAGTGCAAGGTAAACCTGAGTGGCCACTGGGGTAGCCACAGCTTTTCCTCATTGCTGCTGCCATTGGGCCAGTTCCTGCACCAGTACCTAAACCAAATCACTGGGAGTTTAGGTTGCCTGTCCTTTCATGAACCAGGCCTTAGACACATGCCTAGGCTATAGTGGCGAGGAGTACTGTGGCACCTTATAGGCTAACCGAAGTGTTGGAGCATAAGTTTTCGTGGGCAAAGACCCACTTCGTCAGATGCATATATGCCTAGGCTATATATGTCCTAATCCAGCCTTGGGTAGTAGGGCTTCATGCCAATTACTTGGCATTTTCTACTGTGATGTGCATATGGTTGTGGGTGCCACTGTTACCTTGAGCAGACCTTTTTCAATTTCAGCTGATGGAACTTCTCTAGGGGTATGTCTAGATTACATGCCTCTGCCGACAGAGGCATGTAAAATAGGCTACCCGACAGTCAATGAAGGATTTAAATGGGGATTTAAATATCCCCAGCTTCATTAAAATAAAAATGGCCGCCGCAAGACAAAGGGAAGCCTTTGTCGACCTCTCCCTTATGCCTCTTGACTCGCGCGCTATGCCGACGATCAGCTGCTGAGCATCGGCAGAGGCATGTAATTTAGACATACCCTAGGTGATTAACATTAAGCACATGCATAACTGCTTTTCTGAACTGGGGCTTCAGTCATTTTCACATGCAAATTAAATAAACAAATATTTTCCTCTGATATAGACTAAAGAAATAAAACTGGCAACTTAATTCACACAAACCCCGAACAGTTAAACCTTGTGGTCATTAGCTTCAAGGGGTAGCCGAGTTAGTCTGTACAGGATAAACTTAAAAAACCCACAAATGGTCTGGTAGGACTTGATACCATCTATATGTTTTGTTGGTCTATAATGAGCTTTCGTGGGCACAGCCCACTTCTTCAGATGACAGGAGAAGTGGGCTGTGCCCATGAAAGCTCATGATACTATCTTTTGGTCATTATAGACCTAGACTGACTTTTTAAAATTCATTTAAAAGAAAGAAAATAAAAAATTACTTCCTATAGAATCTTTCCACATAGGAAAATTTTTTTAGGTTAATGTTAGAGCATAACTTAATACATTGATCACTGGAAGTTCCTACTCTTACTTCAGCAGATACTGGTGTGTGACCTGAAAACCATGTATAAATACAAATACATGTATTACCATTTTAGGCAGCTGAAACATGACTGATGCATAACTTAATGCGCAACAGTCATTTTATGGCTCTTGGTTTGCAGTCTAGACAAAATTGGCAGTCTCTAAAATTTATAGCTGAACACTGTCACAAAAATGCGTCAAAGTAAAATTTGCATAAAGGTTATACTGTAATGGCCTGGCAATCATCCCATTAATGACTGCTCTCTGTTCAGAGCTTGTTTTAAATACTTTTCAGATTGTTTGGAATCCATCAGACTTCAATCCAAACACAATGGATGTCTGTGGGAAAGCGTTCTTTAGCTTTCAAGTGGAAAGAGATAATGTTTATGATATATTTTATGTAAGCCACAGAAAAAAATTACATGGTAAACTAATTATATTAGAAGCTGGATGCCCAGCCCTACAAATTCTAGGAATTAAATTGGTCACTGGCAAAACTAGAGAAAATATTTTATTTTAGTTTCAACTAATTTTGTAGTCAAATTGTTTTATATTTCTGTAACTTGCCTTCAATATTGGCTAGGTAAATTTAGGAAGTAAGCAAGCATTTATAATATTCGATAGAATAAAATGTTTCATTTCATTAAAAAAAAGATAATGTTAAGTTTGCTTTACTTGTAGTTATTGCCAGATTCTTACTGATGCCTTTAAAATTATAGCTGTTTAATGGTAATATGCAATGCAGCAAATTCTTTGTGGTTAAGCAACAGTAAACTTCAGTAATAGTTACACATCTGTGCTAGATACTGCAGAATACAGCATTGAGAATGCACAAGTAACATTTGTTCTCTCAGGCTATGTCTACATAGCAGCATTATTTCAGAATAACTATATTCCAAAATAACAGAGTGTATGTCTACATTTCAAGCAGTTATTTTGTAATAATGGTGAGCTGGAAAGCTTTTTATTCTGACTCCTGTAACCCTCATTTTACTAGGAATAAGGGAAGTTGAAGGAAGATAACTCTTCCTTCAACTTCCTGCTGTTTAGATACTGCCAAAAGCTGAAGCAAGCTATTTCGACTTCAGCTATGCAATTGACGAAGATCAAGTTGCATAGCTTATTTCGACTTTTGCCCAGCTGTGTAGATGTGCCCTCAGAGGTTATAACTTGGGATGTTTAATCAACTTTGAGTATTGTAAAGGTTCCTGTGTATAACTCAGGCTAAAGTTATTGTGAGTTTGGGACGGGGGGGGGAAGGGGGAGGGGGGACAAAAAAAACCCCATTCCCTAAGCTCTTCCAACACTTTAGAAAACTAAGTAGGGAAAAGAAAATTAACGAGAGGTTAAAAAAAAAGTAACAGTATCTGAAATGCACACAAAGAACAAATTCTCCATTACTTCAGCTTACATTTTTTTTAAACAGATGTACCAATTGCTAGTATTTATATTTGAAATACCACGTAGCAAACATCAGAAAACCTTGCCTCTCATGCCAAGCTCAAAATAGAAGAGATTTAGTCTGAATAGTGTGAAAACTACTTCTATGATCTCATTTTTAAATATGCCTGTGCAAATGACCATTCTTGTGCCATGTGACTATTCAGAGTAATAGAAATAAAAAACAACATTCATTGGTAAACTTAAAAAACAAGAAATGGTCTGGTAGCACTTTATAGACTAACAAAACATGTAGATAAAATGCTACCAGACCATTTGTTGTTTTTTAAGTTTATCCTGTACAGACTAACTTGGCTACCCCCTGAAGCTTCCATTCATTGGTAATTAAGTTCTCTTTTTTTTTTTGTTGTTGCCATTTCTGTATAATGGATTCCTGTAGTACAAGATTAATAATCATTACTAAGAACTGGATTCAGCAAGGTACTAAAGCATATTCCCTGGTTTAAGAAGATGAGCAAACCCATTGAATACAATTGGACTATGCATGCTCTAACTTAGATAATTTGGTGCTTAATATTGCTGAAGTGGTGTCACCCAATGACAAATTCAGGATTCTAAATATTTTGTAGTACAGTACTTTTATTTTAAAGATAAAAGTAACTCTTGTAACCCTCAGTCTGTGAACCTACATGACTGGTTGGCAAATGCACTTTTTTCCCTTTGTTGGAATGTTCCATCATAATATTAATATTATGAGTGTTTTCTTAAAACTTTAGAAGTATTTTTTGGGGGAGAAAGCATGAATTGTGACAAGTGTATACAACTGGACATCTACTGTTCCAAGGAGACGCATTGATGATATTTTACATTGAAATAGACTAGTCTTTTGCAGATATCAGATTCCCCTAGCTGGGGCTATGTCTAGACTGCAGCCATGCTGCATCCAAGAAATGCATCTGCTTTTTCATAACAATTTCTGAAAAAGCCAACACGTTCTTTCACCATCCCTATAATCCTCAGTGTATGAGGAAGAAGGGATATGTCAAAAGAGGTTTTTCCAAAATTTGGCCCCATGTAGATGGGCCAAAATTTGGAAAAAAAGTCTCTTTAGAAAGAAAAGTGGAAAAAGATATGCAAATTGTGAAGTGCAATTTGCATATCTTTTTCTGACTTTTCTTTGTAGCGTAGACCTAGCCTGACACACAAAGTTCAAGAATTCCAGCCTGAATCTCAGAAAAGGATAAACATTCAATTCCCTTCAGCCAAATCAGGACCCAGTATGACTCATGTTCCATTTCCCATCTTAAGAGTCTCATAGTCATCTCACTTCCACTCTCATATGCTCCCTTGTAAGGTGTCTCCTACCTATCCTTCCTTGCATTGATCTTCACTGTGGAACTCAAAGACAATTGGTTGGTCTATTGTCAGACATGAGCACTGAGAATGTGGGACCATTCTGGGAAAATGTTACAGCATTAAGAGTGAATTGCAAAGGGCAAATATTGTGCTTATTGCTTTCAGTAAATAATAAAGAACCATTCCTACTTTGAAATTTGTTTGCATAACTCATTCATCCAATAATTTCATATCCAGAAGTATGATGAAAGTGACATCTGATCCCAAATGAGTTGCTTACAGAAATGGAGATGAATTGATCAAATAAATTGTTCACTGCAAATAGTTTGCTTGGGTCTAATTAAAAAAGAAATGGAATCTCCCCCAAGAAATTCTAGGCTTTAACAAACATTTCAGGCAGACCTGAGACCCAAAGAAGAATTCTGTATAAATCAAAAGCTTGCCTTTTCACCAACAGAATTTGGTCCAACATAAGATGCTAGTTCACCTATCTTGTCTCTGAAATGTTTTATGTACTCAGGCACAATACATCAATTACTCTTCCTACAGCAGTAATTATCAAGCTGGCATTTCATTTAATTGAGCACAGTAAATTAACCAGTACTTCCTCTCACCATCTCTAATCCTGTCAGGTATACAAATTTAGCACAAATAATAGCCTATATAAGTGAGACAGATGCTTCACATTAGAAATGACTTACGTGAGCCTCAAAAGGTTTGGAGTTAATGTTCAATTTGGATAAACAATCAAAAGTTCAAACACTGATCCAAAGTTTATCTGAACTATTTGAACTTGGTCTAAAAGTCTCAGAGGAAAACCTATTCTTAGAAGATGTCTGAATGATACTGCTTTGGGATAGTTTAGAAATACCATGAAAACAGCTGACCTCATAGTAACGAAGCAATTGCAGATCGTGGCTGTACAGAGTTTATGAAACTGAAAAACGCTGAAATAGTTATAGGTTGCAGAAATTTCTAGAAGCATTAGTTTGAGATGCCAGGGGGAAAAGAAGGTTTTTTTCAGTGCAATGGTGTTTTTTGTATTTTCTTCTCAATAGTTTACCCATCCCTTCATCACATAAAGCTCTATAAATTGGATTGTGATGATCTGAAGTATTTTGAAGGATTCATAATTATAATTAGAAATACCAGCTTTTCAGGAAACAGCTTTTAGTTACAAGTGCAAATACATGCACATACAATATTACCACAGCTGAGGATACAGCAATGTACAGTAAAACTCCATTAGTCCGGCATCCAATGCTCCGGGACTCCTGATGGTTCGGCACCATCAGGAGCCCAGAAGTGCTGGGGCAGCCGGACACGCTTCCCCCATTCAGCCGCTGCTGAAACTGACCAGCAGCTGAATCGGGGAAGCCGGGAGCAGAGCAGCTAGGGTGCTGCCGGGTTGGTCCCGCAGTGCTGAGGGGCGGCGCTACGGGACCAACCCGGCACCACCTCAGCTGCTCTGCCCCAGGCGTCCCCAAGTCAGCCGCTGCTGAAACTGACCAGCAGCGTCAGTTTCACCAGCGGCTGAATCGGGACATCCCCAAGAGCAGCTGGAGTGCTGCCGGGTTGGTGCCGTAGCACCGCCCCTCGTCGCTGCGGGACCAACCCGGCAGCACCCCAGCTGCTCTATTGCAGGCATCCTGATTCAGCTGCTGCTGAAACTGACCAGCAGCGGCTGAATCAGGGACGTCTGGGGCAGAGCCGGACTATCGGAAGGGGGCTATGAGGGGTCTGGGGTGGCATCCCCTCCCACCCCACTCCAGACCCCTCATAGCCCCCCCTTCCGCTAGTCCGGCATATTTGATAATCCGGCACCCCCTGGGTCCTGAAGGTGCCAGATTATCGGAAGGTTACTGTACAATTGACCATTCTGACATGTAACCATTCATTTGCCATTTTTCCCACTTGCCATTTTTCTGAAAATTTGGTCTTAAACTATACTTTACTAAGGCATCCCAGATTTACTGCCTTGTGGGCTGGATTTCCTCTGAGTGAGTGTGCCTGTGTCCTATCTCCTAGACTGTTTACTGAAGTTTGCAGCATGAAGAATTGTTCATAAGTCTAATAGCAAAAGATAATCTCTTGGAATTTGGATTTCTCTTTTACACTAACATTGCTGCCTCTGACTTACTTACAATCTCCTATGAGAAACTAACAATGGGCCAACAGAATTGCTAGGCCTCTGAGTGCAAGGTGGAAGGCCTGGCACTGTGCTCTTTGGAAAGGGTCTGATATTGGGCAGAAGGGGCTAGCTTCTCCCTGTTAGCAGAGCCTCTCTACACTACAGCATTATTTTGAAATATCTTATTTGATATTTTCAAAATAGTTAATTTGAAATAAGTTATTTCGAATTGAAGTGTCTACACACAAAATGCATTTCGAAATAGCGTTTTGCTATTTCAAAATAGCGTGTCCACATTGAGTGGACACTGAAACGCATTTAAGGCTGGCTGGAACCAGGTCCAGCAGGGCATCAGTTCAGGAGTTACTTTGGGTGGCTACTGCCAGCGGGGGTCCCTGTGCTTAAAGGGACCCCCCCGGACAGCCGGTTCTCAGCTTTCGCTGCTTGCTTGCCTACCTTGATGAGGGACAGCAAAGCATTTTGTCTCTGCGTGCTCTGGTTGCCCTCACTCGGGACAACACAGCATTCTGCAACATGGAGCCAGAGCTGCCCCTGGGCACTCTGGTGCTTCTCATGGATGCGTTGCTGCAAGCCTGGCTGCACTTTCTGCAGGCTGCCATCTGGGAGCTCCATTGGGGGGCTGTCAGTATCCAGGAGGCTCTGTGGGAAAGCTTCCACCCTGAGGAGCACTAAGAGCCTCCCTGGTCTGCCCCACTGGGGGCTTGTGCCTCATTTCTCCTTCACATCCTTCCACTTACCCCTCCCTAATGTCAAATAAAACACATGTATTTTCATGAACACAAACTCTCTTTATTTAACAAAACTGGGGGTTGGGGGGAATGAAACTCTGGTGAGACTGGGGAAGGGAGGCAGGAGGGGGAGGAGGAAACCTGAGAGGAGGGAACTAGAAGGGGGAAGCAAGGGGAAGGGGAAGCTCAGAGTTGGGGGGGAGGGGCGGGTCTTGCCGGACCAACTTGATTTTCATGCAAACCTGCTCCTGGTGGCCAGGCTGGCAGCTATCCTGCCATAGACGGCCGCATTCCTCCATCTAGTGCAGAGATCATGGACGTTGGGGGCATCCCCCCCAAACCTGAATAAGGTCCATGATCTCCACCCTGGACCAGGAAGGCTCCCGTCTTCTCTGGACCCTGGCAGGCTCCTGGGAGCTGGAGGGCTGGCTGCCAGTGGCTTGCTGGCTCATGTTTTGGGGCCACTAAGTCAGGGGCAGTGACTGCTGGCTCTGGGCTGGCAGGCTTGGAGCTAGCACAGGCACTGCGGCCAGAGTCAACCCCTTTAAGGGCTCTGGGGAGGGAGAGGAGTGTTCTTGATTGAGGCTGGAGTGGCCTTCAGGGCACCCTGGGAAGGCTGGAGGCCCCCTATTTCAATATAAGTGTCTACACAGCACTTATTTTGAAATAGCTATTTCGAATTTGGTGTTATCCTCGTGGAATGAGGTTTACCAAATTTGAAATAAGCGCACCGCTATTTTGAATTAATTTTGAAATAGCGGTTTGGCTGTGTAGATGCTAGGAAAGTTATTTCGAAATAATGGCTGTTATTTCAAAATAACTTGGCTGTGTAGACATACCCTCCGAGAAGGACAGAGGTCTGGGCCACTGAGTTTAGAGGCCCCAGCCCAGCCCCAGGCCCAGGCCTCTGACAGATCTAACGTATCTGACATATCATCCACAGGGTCATACTAAAACCAAAAGTATATGAAAATGAATACTTGAGGCATTTATTTATTACCAATTAAGTCATTATAGCATGTATATTAAAATGTAACTTTAATTGTGAGTTTCCACTGCAAGCAAAACTCTTCATTCTAGGAATACTTTTCTGGCTTTGTGGTGTGCAAACTCATTTATAATTGAAGAAAAGTCTAATTTACGTGCAACATCACTGTTAATGTTAAGCATTACAAGCCCATTCAATGCTTGTCCCATTTTAGACCAATGATAGTTTTTTTAGTTGTTTTAATACATTGAATGTGCATTCACCTGAAGCAGGGAGACTGACAAAAATATGTAATACAATTGTGATAATAGGAAATACAGTTGGCAGGCCAAGATCAAATATTTCTTGAAACAGTTCTTTTGGCTTGCAGTCCGATTTAAAGTTGGTGGAATGTATGTGTTTCAGGAAGATGATCTAGTCACAGATCTCTTGAAATTTAATTGTTGTACCTTTGTTGAAAGTGTTCAGTTGCTAAATATAGATCTTCATCACTTAATTCTCTGAACTTCAAAAGGAATCCAAAAAAGGTATAAATGTCACAGACTCAAATCAACAAGTAAGACTAGATTTGCTGAAGTCAATAATAACCAAAAAACAAACAAAAGAAACCCCAGATACCCCACATTGAGTCGATAGTGCCTTTCTGCATCAGATTGAGATGTTAGTTTTCTACCAATCACAGACTCAGATGAAATGCCAATACCCTGTGCTACTGATTTGGACTCAGAAAGTATTGCGTCCCATTGATCACAAATCTTTTGAATCTCTTTAAGAAGTCATTCAATATTATCCCTCTCAACATCTAATGTAGCTTTGCGTGCTTCAATTACAAGATTAGTTTCATGCATAATTTTTAACAGCTTCATACACATGGATGACCTTAAATGCATTCAAATCTGGATGTATACTGCTGAATTGACTTACACTCAGGGCACAGGCTTACACTGAGTATAAGAGATTCAAGCTCACTTAAAGCCTGTCTCACAGGCTGTGTCTACACTGGCACCCTTTTCCGTAAAAGGGATGCTAATGAGACACTTCGGAATTGCAAATGCCATTGGGGGATTTAAATATCCCCCGCGGCATTTGCATGAACATGGCTGCCGCTTTTTTCCGGCTCGGGGTTTTGCCGGAGAAAAGCGCCAGTCTAGACGGGATCTTGCGGAAAATAAACCCTTTTCCGGAAGATCCCTTATTCCGAAGTGTCTCATTAGCATCCCTTTTTCGGAAAGGGGTGCCAATGTAGAGACAGCCACAGAGTCCAAATGCTGTGCAAATGGCTTATCACCATCAATTTGTGTAATCATCTCATTGTCAGTATGCCATGAAGGGAAACAGGCAGATTCTTCTTCAGAATTTCCAACGTTTGAGAACTGCTACTGAAGAGGTTGTACAATTGCTAGATTGTTCCAGAGTATGTGATGGCTTCCTTGCATGACTCAGCGCAATCAATGCCGACAAGATTTAGTGTGTGGTTGTCACAACTGGAGAAACTACAGTTTGGATTTTGCTCAAGAAGGTCTGCTTATATTCCGTTGTACTTTCCAACCATATTGGATCTATGCATTGGCCAAGCCTATGACAAGACTTGAAAAGTTAATTTGAAACCTTCCAGAATTTCTAATACATGAGCAGTGATTTCTTTTCCAGTTTTTTAATTGTTATTCAATTGAAACCTTTGAACTTCCTACAATTTTAACATATTGAACCACCAAGGTCATCTGTTCTTTATGAACAGTCTGGAGTTGCATAAATAATTGAAAAGTACTTCACCTGTTCAAAAAGAAATAGAATGACATTCAATATGCGCTCAAGGGTTTGTTTTTTTTCCCCCCCCAGTTATCAGTTCCTGTGTTTATTTCTCTCAGGAGTAAGTTTTCAATTGAACTGTCAGTGTTGCTCTATTAGCTGATTTCCATTAACGTGGTTATCTTTATGTGATACTGAAATTCATGTGCAGGTATTTGGTCTTTCAACTTCCTCCAACCTCTCCTGATGCTCCAACCAGATGTTTCAGACAATACTGATTCATTTTAACAGTAATACTTCAAATGTAACAGGGTACACAGTACAGAGCCTGCTTTTCCATGCTCCAGCAGAGCCAGTCTCTTGTGTAGCTCTCTCCATTTGGAAGAGTTTTGTCAGCTTTGTCAGTGGACGAGTGGGAAAAACATGATTTTTCAGCATCTTTTGGTATATTACTTGGAATCTGAAAACTAACTTTGAGAGACAACTGCATTTGAGCAATATTGTTCTTATCAAGAAGTCCAATATTAGATTCTGATGCCACTGTTGTTGCATCGTGTCCTATGCTAGTCATAAGTTCTTGCTCTTGCTGTGCAGCATCTCTGAGATCCTCATTTTCTGCCTGCAGTCTCTAAATCGTGCGTAGATTCTTCATCTATCACTACTGTTGCTATTTCTATGTCTTGATTAATGACCACCTCATTTTGAGGTAGTGGCATTGAAGTGTCATTTGTGGGTACAAAGTTTTTATCATCAGGCCTGGAAGTGTCTGTCAGTATGGTCACCGACTAATGGCTTAGGCGTCTTTTCCATGAGAAATTATGTTATTGGCTTTAAACTCTTAACTGCTGCTTCACTCTGTTGCTTGCACATCTTTCTATATTTGCTTCATTTTTATAAAGGGGTTCTTTTAAAACACAGTAACACAGTAAATTAATTTGCTA